>OY856318.1:5000000-10000000 GCA_963693445.1 Agonopterix heracliana | reverse complement strand
ATTTTCCAGAAAATTTAAAATCAGAATTTCATAATCATTTTTTTTCTTTTGACAACGGTCTTCTGGGTTCGAAGTTTTAAAATGTAGAAGCAACTTCTTCCATAGTATGACTAGGACACAACACAGTAAAGTTTTCTGTAATAATTACCTAGTAGATACATGATACCAGGATTATAGCACCAACATGCTTGCTAGCATGCTGCTTGCTTGCTTGCTTGCTGCATGCTTGCTTGCTTGTTGCTTGCTAGCTTGTATGCATGTTGGGGGGTGCGGGGGCGGATACCCCCTGCCTGAGAAATGCAAACTTGTGGTTTTAAAATTGTAGTTTAGGTTAGGTTAGAACATGTAAAACACTTAGCGGGCGAAGCGAGCAGAGCATCAAACTGCTTGCTGCATGCTTAGTTGCTTGCTGCATGCTTGCTTGCTTGCTGCATGTTTGCTTGCATGTTGCTTGCTTGCTTGTATGCATGTTGGGGGGTGCAGGGGGGCTGCGCCCCCCGCGAGGGGGGTTCGGGGGGCGGAAGCCCCCTGACTGAGAAAAACAAACTGGTGATTTTAAAATTGTAGGTTAGGTTAGGTTAGAACATGTAAGACACTTAGCGGAGCGAGCGAAGCGAGCAGAGCATCAAAATGCTTGCTGCATGCTTGCTTGCTTGCTGTATGTTTGCTTGCTCGCTGCATGCTTGCTTGCTTGCTGAATGCTAGCTTGCTTGCTGCATGCTTGCTTGTTTGCTTACATGTATGTTGAAGGTGCAGTGGGGTGGACGCCCCCTGTCTGAGAAAAACAATCTGGTTTTTTTAAAATTCTAGGAAAGGTTAGGTTAAATATTTCTGCGGAAAAGTGACTGTACGGAAAAACAAATATTCGAAAAAGTAAATTATCTGACTTACATTACTTGGAAAACTGTGTTACAGAATTTTGATTCATTGGTTAAAAGAAAAAAAGGACAATAAAAAATCTGGCTCTTTAAAATATGGCGAATAATATTTCGGGGAAACAAAAAAAATGGGAAACAATAAAAAGTGTAACGATTTCGGAGAACTAAAATTCGGAAAACTATTTTTCGAAAGTACGATAGGTAACCATAAACGATGTGATGAATACAGTAAACAGCACAACATAAAAAAGTATAGACATGGGTAATTATAACAAAGTTAGAATAGATCTCAAATTTCTTGGTAACATGCATAGACGTAGATGATATCGTTGGTAACATGTGACAGCCAAGTTGTGCTGTTTCAAATTAAATCAAAGATTGAATAAGTTTCGCTCGTCGGGAGTTGAACCCGGAAACTGCCAAACCGGGGCTTCGCTTTGTCACAGAACGTAGTTTCTAGAATAGATATAATATATGTCTGTATCAAAGATTTTGTTTGGTCTTACGACGAAATTTATAGTCTGTATGTTGATTATTTTTTACATTTACCATGACGAACTAAAATATTTTACAGTCAAATTGTTTCTTATTCCACTTAAACTTTATTGTATATTATATTCCTAGGTATATAGTAGGTACATCGTGTAAGAAACAAGCATTAGACAAGATATATTATTTATTTTTATACAACAGATACAAATAAAATAGTGACATGAAAAACAAATACAAATAAAGTAACTTAAAACTAAACTAACCTAGGATGTGGTGCAGGTTCGGTTCTTGTGGAAGGGTACCCAAAACACTGGCCGCATTTCCTCGCTGAATGGCTATACTGATCCGTTGAGCGAGGAAAGCGCCAGCCCTTGGGTCCCCCTGTCGAATCTTTCAGGCGCTTTGAAGGGTCTTTAAAAAGCGCCTGCGCATTAGGTCCCCACGGCCCGAGAGTTTCGACACCAAATCGCATAAAATGGTATTGGGTACCGATATCCCTGTACCATTAGGCCTTTCGTTTTTCAGCCGCTTCCGCCACCGCGCCAGCCCTTCGACTCGTACCCTGCAAGTGATACGGGGCCAGTGTGTCCACGCAAGTAGCATCCCACACTAGCGCCCGACCCATCTTCCAGGGGACGATAGACATCCAGTCTGGTCTCTTGCCATCGTCCCGTATGATGCCATTCGGCTCGAGAATGGCAGGCAAGAGACCTACGTATGATGTCGTTAAGGGTGGCATGGCGAGGGAATCTGCCGAAATTTGTTCGGCACGAGAGGCCGTGGTGACCCAAGCGGTCGACGTCCGCACCACAAGGACATTGGTGGCAAATGCCAATTTCAGCGCCCGAACTCGGAGCCCGATTGCTACGCGCAAGGTGTTGAAGTAAAAGTAGGTACCTGCCAATACCCGGACTCCTTTGTGGTCGATGCTAGGAGTCTGGCGCGGTCGTGGCCTTCTGTGTTGGTGACAAGTGTGTCAAAGGTGATTTTGCTAATGATGTCGTCCCAGCTCCTTTGTATTTTCGGATCGGAGGGGAAATTTAGATTCGGGCCAGCAGTAAGCCAGGCTTGTCTTGCCTCATCCAATCACGCGACCTCATAGTTTGAGGATGAACCTAGAATATTTCCTATGAGGTCTGACGTGCTGTGGATGGAGGAGAGAAAGGCTGGCAGTGCAATGCTGCTTATGTTGCGCATCCCTATGTCACCGTATATTATGGGAAGGGATGCCTGCGTCCAAGAACGATCGCTAAACCGAATGTTGATAATTTTTCCACTTGCGTTTTGAGCGTTTGATCTATTAAAAGAAGTAAACTTTTGAAATTTCCAAAGATGGCAGCAGCGTAGTATATACGTAACGGAACAAAAAGGCAGAATTTTAATAGAAATATGGTTGAAAATAAATATTAATTAGATAATAAATATAATAGAAGGGTGATTATCCGAAATGTGGACAAAAATGGTAATGAAATAAGAATCTGTTTTTTTTTTTTCAAATACTGGCAAATTAACTGTTTCTATGTGAAGAAGTATCGAATATAGGTAAAATATGAGAAAGGCACTAAAATCCACCCATTGAATTAGGAGATATATTGAATTCGGTAATGATAATGATCATGGTAATGAGAAATCGAGACATGGTTATGAGATGCCTATAATGGTAATGAGATAACGAGATATAACACTGAAATACCTATCATGGTAATGAGAAATTCTTTGGAAACTTGGGTAGCTTGGATAGCTTATGTTCTAGAAAAATGGGTCAAAGCAGTTATTGCTCTGCTACCGAAGAGGCTTAAGTTTCATTAGCACTCGTTCACTTTACATCGATAATTTTCAATGTCTTTTATTCAGTCTCTTTTATTCAAAGTTCTTTTGAATTTATGTACGGTTATATCCGTCAATATAATAGTCTGCTCCGGAGCACCACAGTCGCACTCGAGCGAGCTCTTTATGCCCCACTTGTAAAGGTGGTAGTTACAGCGGGCGACACCTAATTCTGTTCAAGCTAGCCTACGATTTTCGGTCTAGTAAGAAACCAGGAAGCTGCTTTGTAGGATCGGAGACCAGGTCTGTGCCTGACTGCATTTCCAATTGCCACGCGAAGTGCCATCGGGGACTGACATCGAAAGGCGACGTGGCTTCCTCGTCTGACCAGATAGGTTTGCGGGATGGTAGACGGGAGTTTGGAACGTCTTCCAAGGTCCTCCTAATAGGTATCTGGTACGGCTGCACATTGTTTCGTGCCTTCGCCCATTCAACAGAAGCCGCCCGTGTCCGCCTGAGATGCGGCGGAGCGAAATGTGCCAGCACTGGAAGCCACGGTGTGGGGGTTGGCTGTAGGGTGCCCGTGATTGTAAGCATGGCTCGGTTTAGCTGGACGTCTACCTTATTAACATGCGCGATACCACACTGGGGCACAGTACTCTGCGGCGTATTAGACAAGCGCCAGTGCAGATGTACGTAGGACATCGGCTCGGGCTCCCCACGCAGTACCAGCGAGACGGCTCAGAAGGTTGACTCTAGTTTTTACTTTTTGGCTGGTGTTCTGGATGTGGTCTTTGAAGGTCAGTGAGCGGTCTAAAGTGATTCCCAGGTACTTAGGGTTAAAGTTATGCTGAACCCTCTTTCCGCAGAAGGCGACTGTGAGTTCTTTATGGGCCAAGCAGTTTGTTAAATGGAACACTGTAACTTTTGCCTTAGTAGGGTTTGGGCAGAGTCGGCAACTGGAGGCAAAAGTGCCCAGCTTTTTCTACTTGAATGCGTGAAGTCCATGCCCTCAACGCTGTTCCTCGATCCACTTTTTTCGGCGGGAGTCGTCCAGCGCCGTGATCATTTTGTTTGCTGCTTCGGGGTCGTTTGACGTAAGATACTCCTGGTAAGCTTTTTCAGCGTCAGGATTCCATCCGGGAGTATACTCCTTTCGAAAACCCCTAGGTATTGATCGTTTAGCGGCAGCGATTATAATTTTGCAAAACCTGGTATAATTTGAGACTGTAGGCTTGACCAAGCGGATGTGTGAGTCAGTTCGTTTGCCAAAAGATTCCCAGTTCGCTTTGTTGAAGTTCCATCGTGGTTTAGGTACCTACTGATCTGACAAGTGGGACCTCTAGGCCAATTTTTATCAGGGCCGGGCGGTGCTGGCTGCGTGGAAAGTTGCATAGGATCTTACGCGAGGTTGGCAAGATGTGGCCACCTTGGTCCTCCGTTACAAAGCACAGGTCAGGATTTGTGTCGCGCTGCCATCGGGTGGAACTAAATGATCCTTTATCCTTTGCGTTAAAAACAGTGCATGTTTTCTCTTTCCGCCCAATTTGATATAATGCTCCCATTTGTGTCGTTGGAGGAGTATCCCCAGGACGAGTGTTGGCTCCGACGTAAACAGTCGGGTGTAGTTCAGGTTTAAGCGGAGGGTCAGAAAAATCTTTTCTTGGGGGCTTGTATATAAAAACTATAGTTAGATCTGATATTTTAATAGTGATCATCTCAATATTGTTTATGTTATGGATGTCCATGACCTTTGCATTTACCAGTGTTGATTTCACGTACTCCGCAGAGCCGTAGATTGGAGAAAGGGTAAAAGCCAGGAGGTTGAAGCCGGGAATGGAGCCACGCTTGTCGAAATTACTATCTTTGTCAATGTGGTGTTCCTGTATAACAATCACGTCTACGCTTTTGTCCTTTTCTAATCTTGCCAAGTATTCACATTTTGATTGGCTCGATCCCTCTACATTAAGCTGTAGTATGAGGACAGAAGGCCCTATACTTTTTGTCATGGGGCCCTGAGAAGGGCCATTGTTTGACTACATATTGTTATGTTGCATATGCCGCAGAAAAAATGCTGGGAGGCTCAGAAGAAGCAGGTCCAGCTAGCCAGACTAGTCAAAATCTTTTAGCCGTATTCACTGATAGGTCTGTAAATCTGTTGCCCCGGGTGGACCACAAGGCGGTAGATTCAGACAAATTACCACCCCCTAATACGATTCTTCACTTCTTGATACGATACTACTTCAATCTTCTTCTACATCTGTAAAATACCACTGACTCTAGATATCACTTTCTGCCTTTCTTCCTTACATTTATTTTCTAAAATACCGACTATAAAACAATTCTTCGTGGTACACATACTAGATCCGTTTGTTCTTGAGTCAGCATTCATAATAATTATGATAGATTTTGTTTAAAATCTACATCCAGCAAGTAATATCTCATCGCCATATTAAATGCCTCATTTCCATTATTGATTTTCAATCATGGAAAATATGGTAATGAGAACAATGGTAATGAGAATATGCTTGTTTATTTGAATTATTTTTTTAACTATCAAGTTTCTGTGCTTTACTGATTTCTACAATGAAACAAAAACATGTAAAGCACGCTTCTAAATAGCCATTTAATAAAAATAGCAAATATTCTATGTGTACGAAGAGTAACATGAATGAGGTACATTCCGTGACAAACCCCAAAATCGGCCATATACAGGACTGTATTATTTAAACTAACCAAGATTGCCTATGGCTCTCCTATTTAACCTGTAGGTTGATATCGAATGTATGCATACAAGCCGGGGCAACACTGGACTTTGTCAGTAAACAAAGTTATGATTGTGATTGTGCTCGGTCATGGGAATGAGTGGAAAGTCGTGTGACAACATTGATTTGCATGTAATTAATTAGTCATTAGCCATAAAATGGAGCACATCATTTTATCAGAAAGGCTAATTGTTCAAAATACGTGTGACGTAATTTAATTGCAAAGGTTCCTTGTAGTTTCAGATGTATACAATAATTTGTACACTGACCTGTGCTGTGTGACAGTCATGGAAGTGAGAATTTTCGACTTTGAATTTTTGTTTAAATATGTTATTTATACATTTCATATAGTTTTCTTATGTGCCATAGTAGATACTGAGGTGAACTATGTTGTAAAAATATAATATCGGGAATAAATACAAGGTAACATGCGTTCTTCGGCCTGTGACATGGCTTTGTCCACATTTCGGATAATTGCCCAGAAACAATATTTTACCTACCTTCCAACGCAGTAGAATAACTATCCATAACCGATGGAAAAATCATTCGTCCACGCAAACTGGTATCAGATGTACTTGGATCGCTGATCTTACCGAAAACCAGCCTTGATTTTTCTGTAGTTTCATTGTTGAAAAGTCCAGCTGAAAATAAATAACATAACCATACAGTAATTGCTAAAGAGGGACGTAGTATTTAGGCCCAGAAGACATCACACTAGGCACAGAAAGAATTGACAACATTTTCATTCATAATTTCTCGCACTATTTATTAATTACTAGAAACTCGCAAATGTTTTAGTATCGATAATAAACACATGGTTTTTATATGGTTTATTTCATTCTCTAAGTATAAAACCTCCCAATCCTAACCAATCCCGGGATCATTATGAAATTGCAAACTACCGAAAACAGGTAAAACTGCAATTAAAATATAGGTAATTTCGCGTAGTTGAACTTTTTATAAGCCTTTTCCTTTGGCATTTTAATAATTGGCATTACATACTATTATTTCCATAATAGTTTCATATGATTAAACTGGTGGCCTAAGTGTCTTTGGAAACGTGGCATTGTCTTTTAATTACTAGATCTAACTAGGTTAATAAGATTTATAGTCAAAGAAATAGTACTTTTAATATTCTTACCGTAAGGGAAAGAAAAGTCCATTCCAGCATGGCAGATAAGTGCTTTACCGAAAACCAATAAAAATATTAACTTGAACGGCATTTTGCCGTACAATATTGTTTCGATGCGCACGCGACGCGACGCGCCGGCCGTCACCTCGTCACCGTCTGAATCGGGAGTATTTTGGGAAAACAATTTTAGGTCACACCGTGCGTCGCGCCGAACGATCCAGTAGAACCGCGATTGACTGACTATATCTGACTGTACATAATACGATAGAAATATGAATGACTAGTACTGTCAACCGATTTGGACACTTTGATGATGGATTCCTAATCGATTTCTACTATGGCGACTCTGTCTCTTATGTTTACAGAAAAGTAATACCTACGTAGGATATTTTGAAGTACCAGGCCCCTTGTTAATGAGCCGGATTTCCGCCGGGGCTACACACGGTTTTAAACTGGACCCACGTCAGATCGTCAGTTATGTATGAACACTATTATGAAGGTTTGTTAACGACGCCGGTGCTAGCGACGGTCCGGGCCCGGCGCGCGCCGTGTCTACGTCCGGCGCGCAGTCGTGTATGGCCGCCTATGAGAAATTGTTCACTAGGCCGGGTGTACGCATGGCGCGGTCCCGCCTACCTACGCAAAATGGAAATAAACCAAGATTTACTCTTTGTCCAAAATTATCAAAAATTATAATTTTTTTGGGCTTTATAGGTACAGGGTAAAATTTATATCATTAGCAAACTTTTAAACTAAGAGTCTACCTATCCATCAAACTGTACAACTTTTATTATGGGAGCAAAACCGATCGGAGCAAAAACAAAATCAGCTGTTCAATACTTTGGTACCATGCAGTTTACTGCAATGCCTACTCTACTCAAATGTATGCAACATCTGTTTTTTTGTTGCTCCGATCGGTTTGCTCCCGTAGTAAAAGTTGTTAATTTTGATGGATAGACTCATATTTTAAAAGGATGCTAATGATACTCGTATCAATTTCACCCTGTATTATGAATTTTCTGTTCATGCAGCAAGCTATAATAATGTACCTACGTGCGGACAAAACAATGTAAATCGACGGAATGAGGCCGCACTTCAGCCGGCTAGCCATCGGGTACAAACCGTGCTCATGAACAAGCTTAGCCGGCGCCGGACCCGGTAGAAACCGGCTCGTTAACAAGGGGCCAGCGTGCACTCTCTCGTCCTTACCCTCCTATGTCTGATGGAACGAGAGACCTATACGATGAGAGGTGGGTTCTGATGCATAGCCGATAAGGGCTCGTCCGCATAGCGATTTTTATTCGCGCGAATGATGTGAATATGATAAGATAACATAGGATGACTTCTGACAAGACACTTATGAATCTGAACAACTTAAAAAAAAGTTGATTGCTAGGTTCTGGGTGAGCAATCAACAATTTTTAAGTTCCTTCCCCGCTTCGTAAGGTTGTAGAGAAGATGCGGGCAGAAACCCTACAACCACACATCTTTCATAATCAATAATTTTCTCAAGGTTCCCAGATAATAACAGCAACATCTTAATGGTTTCGTCAAAGACAAATCTAGAGTAGCATTTTCCTCATTTTATTTGAACACTCTTTCCGTTGGCAAAATTCAATCGTACACCTAAGTCAAAGAATCAATTCTTAAAGGACAAGAATTACTACGGCATATGAAACTCAAAATTGTCTCCCGGGCTTATACGGAATAGAGTACGTTACGCCTCTCCACCTCTAAACATTCCAAGTTCTATATGCGTGTTTATTTTGGAGGACTAGTATGTGACGCGCCAGCCGCTTCTCTTCAGTTCAACGTGAAAACGCGGTCTAGTTACTGCAATCTTAGCAATTATGTCTCATTAACAGTAATAGGAAAAATGTGGTGGCATCTCTTTGTACTTTCTTTAAGTTTACAAAACTGTGTATCTCAAATTCAAAAGATAGAAACTCCCGACGATGTCGTTTACCAAATAAGTGAGTTAACTACCTATCCACTCAGACTTTCCTTTAATCCATTAACTATCATATAATGAGGTTGGTATAGTTTGTTTAATTATAACACTTCTTCATTGTTGAGGTTATACACGTTATACAGATATTCTTTGTTTATTAGTGTTATAAAAAACTGGAATTTAAAAACAAGGGTAGAAAATCTTCGATGGAAAACGGAACGTCATAATATAACGCTTAGCATGTGTCTATAAAGGTATAATTATTTGGGCATAACGCCTGGCGTCCATCAAATCTGAGATGATATTTGTATGAATTCAAGCAAAGAAGCGTTTTAAATAACCAATAGTGTTTAACATAGAAAATCACGGTTTTTGTGGACGTTGAGAATTCTCACTGAGCAACACAATAATATCTTACGGTAGTATATAGTACTCTGTGATAATATATTGTCAATTCATAATATTTTGAACGGTAATGGACAAAGCTTATAAATAAATAAAATAAAATAAAATAAATTTATTTCAGACAATGTCCATAGTGTTGTTAGTAGATACATTAATGACTTAAAACGATGTTAGTACGTACATCATCGATTCAGCTCGTTGGCGCGTTGCGGAGAGGTATGGACTCTCAATCAAGAGGTCCGGGTTCGAATTCGCACGGACAACATGCCACGTACCAATTAGTTTTTCTAACTTATTGTACGTATTACCGACTGCTCTCAAATGGTGAACGAAAACATCGTGAGGAAACCTGCATATGCAGAAGAAGAAATTCTGATGAATATGTGAATTCTACCAATCCGCATTGGGCACGCGTGGTGGACTAACGCCCAAACACCCTCTTAGATGGGGTAGGCCTGTGCCCTGCAGTGGGACGTATATAGGCTGATGATGATGACCTAATTTAAATCAATTTACTTCAACCAATTTAATTCAATTAAACTCAATTTTTTATTTATTCTTATTAAAATTAAAAGCTTAGTAGAGCCACCTTGTCTCCAGTCTTGTCACTCTGGCAAGCAAAATTATTCATTTTGTTAGTAACATACTTATGTAAACATAACATATATGAAATAGCTAAAGATATGACACATTTCTGCAGTCGGCCTTTTCGAGGCTAACGCGGTCACACAACGGCTTGCCTTCGACGAGAGTGCCCGGGACTCGACAATGAATGGCCGGAGACTGGAGCCTACCATACTGCAGCCCAACACCTCTGACAGTTACAGCATGTGGCGAGAACGTAAGCAGTCCACTATTGAACTGTGTGCTGTTTTACAACTACCTATTTTACGGAACACATAAACCTAGAACAGTGGTTAAATCGTTCGAGACATTATTTATTTATCTTTAGTTTAACATATAAGTTTACAAATCCTATTAACAAATCTTTACATGCAGGTATAAACTGTTTATATATGTATGACAAGGTTCTAAATATGGTTTAAGGTTGTCACAGGCCAATTTAACGTCGGAATTTGTGACAAAAATATGGTTGCAAGCGAGAACGAGCGTGATAGTCAATAATAACTATTAGTACTACATTTTAGTTATGTCGCATTTGGTTATATTATGTATATTATACCCTACGAATAAATTATTCGTAGATTATACCACTATAATTTAACAACTTCCATGCTGAATGAGATATTAATGAGATGAATGGTTTAATTGAAATTCTGTTCCTGTTTACTTATAATTATATAAGTAAATAATCAAAAAAGATCACGAACGCAGAAATGTAATTTGAATACCAAAGATAGGTACTTCTCGTCTTCTCGTCGATGTTTTTTTTTTGGTTGAATGGAAATTTAATCAATCAAATCAAGCCTTTGTTTTGATTCTTGGAACTGAGAGAAATTTTTTGACGTTATTTCTACAGAAATGAACTTTAAATAGTACTTAGTGAAGAAGGATAATAAATTGTATTTATCGACTTATTTATATTCTTTTTCAGTATGCAAATACAAAACATTCCGCCCTATTGCCGTATTTGGACCACAAAATCATATTTCGGATGGTTCAGTACGTGACCAATGCACCATCGCAAACATACCACATATTCAAGCAGCGTGGCAACCTTTCGACCCAGACTTTAACTTTGAGGAAGAAGAAACGGATGAAGCAACAGAACAACTATCAAAAGAAGAAGCAGCGGCATCTGAGGGTAAAGATGATAATTCAAACAAACAGCCAGAAACACCGGAATTCAAAAAAATTACAATCAACTTCTATCCAGATGCAAACGAAATCACAATGGCATTCGCGAAGTTATTGAAGTTTTATAAATGGGAAGGATTCACTATTCTGTATGAAGATGATTTAGGTCAGTAAACTTACAGTGATTTCTAAATTATATTAAACTTAGTAATGGCACTACTAAGCCCACATGGTATCTATAGTATATAGGGTCCTTCTTAATATACTGACACTTTTTTAAGGGGATGATAAGACCATCAAACTGAACAAGGTTCTCTATGAAACCAACATCAAAATCGCGAAAAAAATATCAGCCCCTCCATACAAAACTGCAAACCCTTCAAAAGTGTCAGCTTATTAATTTGGACCCTGTATATAATTAATTGTTCATGAAAATCGCTCATTTCTATCAAACACGTTTTTATATTTTCAGGGTTACTACGCATACAAAAGATCTTAGCAGAACATACGTACAAACATCCCGTAACGGTGCGAAGACTGGATCCGTATGGAGACAACCATAAAGTAACTAAGTTTATTATGTACTAGTGTTTTATATACTAGATTTTAAGTCAGATCATAAAGCTATCAAACAAAAAAAGTTTCATAAAAATCGGTTCAGTAGTTTTTGCATGATTCGCGAACAAACAAACAAACAGACAGACAACATTTCTAAAAAAGGTTGATCTGGAGTCAGGGATACCTGAAAATCATATCGTAATATTTTTTTTAGAAATATCTTCAATTACACACTTCAGTTACAGTTTTAAGTTTAGATTTCACAACTACATAGGTAGTTTTCTAGCTGCTTGTACTCGTTATTTTCTTGATAAGCTGTCTTATGCTTGTCTCAGCGCCTTACTAGGTAGGTACTTTTAACGTTTAATTTCAGGTATTCAAAGAGCTTAAAGAATTTCAAGAGAGTCGCATTTTCCTGGATTGTCACGTTGACCGAATTAAACATTACATGACCATGGCCCAGGATCTTGAAATGGTCAACAATTACCAGGTAAAATTTTATGATATTATAAGCAATATTTATATGCAATGATTTTTATAATTTAAATACTTAGCAACGCGCACGAGCGATAGATTTGAACTTAATGGTAACTTACAAGCAAAATAGGTAACGTATTATTTCAGATGATAACATAAATAATGTAATTTTGAAATCATTGATGGTTTACGTTCATTTGAATTTTCTATTCTCAGTGAAAATATGTTTTTGGTTTGATTCCGATAGATCGGAAACTCTAATTCATTGAGTACCAATATCTATATTACCTACAATCTACGAACCTACAATTATAATTAGGTATAAGTATTATAATAATTCTCCTGTGGTGTAAGAGCACAAAATAGATCGAAGATTTTATTTAGTCTTCGCTTCGCTCAGCTAAGACCAATGAAATCTTTGAAATAGATATCAGTAACCGGTCAAGAGCGTGTCGGACTCACCCATGATAGGGTTCCGTAGCCATTGCATAAGTAGGATAAGAAAATAGCAGTCACTTCGATTCTCTTACTCAAAAGAAAATTTGCATATTTAATTTTCTGCAACGCCATCTAGTTTGTCAATAGAGAACAAATCAATTTTCCAGTTTTTTTCCGAAACTGGTTGAGCTACAGCATCCATTATAATTTTCACTGAAAGTACTCAGAATTTTCACTCCAGTATTTTAGAAATGCCCATACACCCTCCCTGAGGGTAGCTTGTGCCCTGCATTGGGAATTGGGACGTTTATAGGCTGTGATGATGATGACATGACAGTACAGAACAGACCAGTAACGTATGTATGACTGTTAGGCTACGAATAAACTTAGGGCCTTTTTCACCACTTCTGGATAAGTTCTTGTTAGCTTATATGACAGATAATTTGACATCTCTTTCATACGAAACAAGTCAAACAATCTGTCAAATACGCAAACTATGACTTATACAGACACAGGCCCTTAGTGTAGTACACACTATTGATTCGGGTAGTTACACAATATGTGGGCGTCCACGCAAAATGGGTGGGTTCAGTAGTCGAGTTTTGAGTTAAGGTTAGATTCGGCATCTAGACAGTCACATTAATCATATGGAATAATAAAAAGCTGGGTAAAAACGCTGAAATCTGGACCCTTTCTACGAGGACGGACGCCCACATAATATGACCCCAAACCATTATTACGTTACGGAGGCATCGAGGAATCATCCCTGATATTTACTGCTATCCAGATCGTATAATTATCAGTGCTGCTTACCAACTTTTATTATAAGTTGTCTCATAGTGTTTCTGACTGCCCCCCACTGGGGTAGTAATGAATTGATAATGCATGCTCATGTTAACTCCACTTACTGTGTAATACATCGCGGTCAACTTTTATTGGCTACTTATGTATAAGACTCTTGTAATTTAGCTAAGTTCAATATGCTGTTGTTGATCCTAATAAATAAAAATAAAATAAAAATAAAATATTTCCAGCACTACATTCTATCATCCCTGGACTCTTCGACTCTGGCTGAACCCCTACGCCAATACACTTCTAACATAACCTGGCTCAGCATTACGGAGGACGATAAGCTGAAAAATCTGTCGCAAAGAGTGGGCAAGTGGACGCTGATCAATCCTGACCCACCTCCGGATGTTTCTGGTTTCCAGGTTTGACCCCTTCTCTTTACAAGGATCCAATAAAGAGCATCAATGTAGGGCTAGGCTCTTTTTCTAACGCATATGTGAGAGGAGGCATGTTTGTGTCCTCCAGTGGGACGTATAGGTAAAGATAGAGTATACAGGGCGTATTCCTTCCAGGACGTAAAAGGGCAGCCTAAATGCAATGATGTGAACCCCCATAATCGTAGGGTCGGAAATGTGTAGTTTTCGAGATATTTGAAACTTAAGGTTTTTTCCCAAAATTAATTGTTTTCTCAAATAAAAATAAAAATGCTCATTCTATGGCGTCGATTTGAATTTTTCATAGCTAACACTTTTTCTGACCTTTTTTCATAAACCCGAGTACACGAACGTAGAAGATTAACGCAGCGCATATTAGATGCAGCGGAGGTAATGAGATCTTACCTTTACTTCAAGAGTAACTAAAAGCGCTTGCGAGATTTTGTTTGGAACGAGAGGCTCAATTTAAGTAAGATGTGTAGATTTAAATTAATAAATAATGGTTTATTCTCTTATTCTATTTCATCCCACTGCTGGGCAAAGGCCTTTATCCTGCACCCCTATACTGAGCCAGTTCCATCCACTCTTCGTCGATGGTATCCAGTTCGTCTCACCATCTCTTCCGGGGACGAAGGCTACGTCCATTCTTCGGGATCCAAGGTGTTAAGACTTCGGCCCGTCTTTCCGGGTGCAATCGACACACATGGCCGACCCAATCCCATTATAACTTGGCGGTTTTCTCAACAACATCGGCTATTTGTATTTATGGCGTAGTGTGGTGTTCCTATGATGCAATCTGTCCGTTTGATCCCCATTATGCTACGCTCTATCGCCCTCTGGCTGGCAAACCTTGAGTTTGGAATCTGTGATTCTGTTAAGTACCATGTGCTTAGGATAGGCAGGATACACATGTCGAAGAGTCTGCGTTTGAGTGATAAATAATGTTTTCTAATGAATTTCCGTAAAATATGTCTCCAAAAGAAAATTGCCTCTACGTATCACGTACTAAGGAAAAAACTTTTTTTGACATTGTAATTCCCTTTATTCACAGAACATTCATACTTTTTTAGAAAGCTAACTAAACAAGGAAGTTATTTCAGCAACACGCACACTTTTTGTTATAAGTAGTACATTTTTTTTTGTAAAAGGCATGATTTCAGGACTTACTAAACTTTATTCAAAAATTAGCCGTAGGTACTGTTTTTGATTTATTTTGAACTGTTCAGTATGATCGGACATTTATTTATGAAGAAAGCTCGGAAAAAGTGTTAAATTCAAATATACGCCATATAACAAGCATATTTTTTTTATTTCGGAAAAATGTTACAAAATTGACTAAGTATACCTACTTTTCCGACCCCACATATTATGGGGGTTCACATTATTGCATTTAGGCTGCCCTTTAAAGTCCTGGAAGGAATACGTGGAATTACAAGTAACCCTGTGTATCAGTGACTTCGTCTGTACGGGTTCTAGTTATCCATATGCTCAAAGTCAAAGTCAAAGTCAATATAATTTATTCAATATAGGAGCTTGAAGCACACTTATTAAACGTCAAATCTTTTTTAAGCTACCACCGCGTCGGAACGTGTTGTCGCTGTAGAGAAGATGCGGCCAGAAACTCTACAACATAACACGACTTAAAACTATTACAATATAAATTCTTAAGCTACTGTTATGTATACAATAATACATAGTCTATCTAATAAAATAGTTGATACTTTACAGTAATGTAAATAAACTATAAGTTAGTGACCTCAGACCCAACCATTTTGATCATTTAAATAATCATCCAGTTTATAATACGCTTTCTTACAGATAACATTTTTGATCTTAGTTTTAAACATGTTTTCGGAAAGATTCAAAATGGTCTCGGGGATTTTATTATAACAACGTATACAGTGACCCATGAAAGACGTGTTGACCCTACTAAGCCGAAAGTGCGGAGATATCAGTTTATTTTTGTTTCGAGTGTTGTAATTATGGACATCACAATTTTTTGGAAACAAAGACAAATTTTTTCTTACATATAAAATGTTTTCATAAATAAACTGTCCATAAACTGTTAAAATATTAATTTCCTTAAAAAGGTCGCGAAGCGAATCACGACAGCGCAAACCATATATTGCTCGAATTGCCCGTTTCTGTAGGATAAAGATTGTCTCAATGTCTGCAGCACGACCCCACAATAAAATACCATAGGACATGATACTATGAAAGTAACTGAAATATACGAGTCTGGCAGTTTTAATATCAGTTAGTTGTTTAATTTTTCTGACTGCATATGCTGCAGAACTTAGCCTACCAGTCAGAGTTTCAATGTGGGAACCCCATTGCAGCCTAGAGTCAATCGTTATTCCCAAAAACACTGTATTATCAACAAAATCTAGACTATTCCTGTTTAAAATTACTTGATTATCTACAATTGGTACGTTCGGCAAAACAAATTTTATACATTTCGTTTTTTTTTGCATTAAGTGCGAGATTATTTGCGTTAAACCAGTTCAAAACTTGTTGAAGGGTATCATTTACGTCGTCAAGTTCTTGGTCCTTCCTATTTACTTTAAAAATCAGAGAAGTATCGTCAGCAAATAATACTATGTTCGACAAGTTTTGTACCATATGTGTCAAATCATTTATGTAGACCAAAAAAAGGAACGGGCCCAAGATTGAACCCTGTGGCACGCCTGTTTGCACATGTGATCCAGATGATTTAGATCCATTCACTAGCACTTTTTGGACTCTGTTTTTTAAGTAGGAGTCCATCAAATCAAGAGCTCTACCACTAATTCCGTAATGTTTTAGTTTTAACAGCAAAGTTTTATGATCAACGCAATCAAATTCTTTGGAAAGATCGCAAAAGACGCCTATCGCATTTTGGTGCTCCTCCCAAGCGTTGAATATGTGCTGAATCAGAGTAACACCTGCGTCTGTAGTCGAGCGTCCTTTGGTAAACCCGAACTGCTGATCATGCAGCAGTTTATTTAGATTGAAATGAGACAGCATTTGATTGAGAATAATCTTTTCAAAAACCTTGCTGAGAACTGGTAAAATTGAGACAGGTCTATAATTGTTGGGATCATGTCTATTGCCTGATTTAAAGAGAGGTACGACTTTACTATGTTTCATAAGATCGGGAAAAGTACCTTGATCGATGCAGATGTTAAATATTGATGCCAAGTAAGGTGACAGGACACCAATGACAGATCCAAACAACTTAACCGACATACCCCATATATCTTCAGAGTTTTTGAGATTAAACTTTTTATAAATTTTAACAATTGTATCAGGGTCAACATGCGTAAATCTGAATTCGGAAGTGCAGGCATTTACATTCTCTTGTAGTATTGTCTCGGCCACAGCAGACGAGGAACCTAGTGACTCTGTAATCTTTACTGGAATGTTAGTAAACACGACTGTGTTCCCCGAGGGGGTAGTAAGAGAAATTCTGAAACCTCAGAACATCCACGGTAACCTTCTCGTTATTGTAGCGAGATAAATTAAATAAAAGTACCCGATTTTAAGTAGAAAAATAAGATTTCAAAAATTGAAGACTTTCATCCAAATTGGTCCAGTAGTTTTCGCGTGATGCGCGAAAAAACAAATAGACCGACAAAAAATCTGAAAAATTGTGATTTGGAGTCAGGGACACGTAAAACCCATATCGTAACTTTTTTTATATTTCAATGTACAGACGCACCCTTCTGTAACAATAATTTTATAATAGCAGGTAGAGATAGGCTGATAATAAAAAAGCGTTCATTGTTGACTTTAGTTTTGATTTTTTAAATGTTTTTTGAGCCAGGAGATTTGAGGTAGACACGGGTTTTATGTTAACATGTATACATTATTATTATTATTATATCAGCCGTCGGTGTCCCATTATTGGGCAAAGGCCTCCCTCCGTTCTCTCCATGCGTCCCAGATTTGCGCTTTGTTAGGCCAGTTCTTCAAGATGCTATCGATTTCGTCCCGCCACCTTCTTCTAGGTCTGCCTCGACGCCGATTTTGTACTGGGAGCCAGTTGGTAGTGATTTTGGCCCATAGGTCATCACATCAGGCATGCGGCAGACATGTCCAGCCCAATCCCACTTTAGATTGGCAGCGGTGGTGGCGACGTCTATGTATGCATACTTAAATAAATAAGTGCCTCTACTACTTCGGTAGAGTTTCATAAAGGATTATTAAGTGGATAGAAATTTAACTAGTTTTTGCCGTAAACTCCCGAAAAATTTGTTCACAGCTCGAAGCGTTGATAATCGACGACATGAATAAGCACTTAATTAACGCTGTAGTCAAATTAGAGAAAGACCTGCAACAAGAAAATCCAGACGTCTACATAACTAACAAATATAATTACGTATGTGATGATACTGCACGTTGGGAATACGGAGCCCGGCTTCAAAACGAAATATTAAAGGTACATTATTAAATCGTAGAATAGACTGCAGCGTTTCTTCCAGTGGATATGTCACCGTAACATTGTAAAAAACGTTAGAGAGAGAGATTGTAAACTGTCGAAAGATTGTGAACCGTAACATCCTGCTTACAATTTAACGCATTATTTTCCGATAGATTACAATCTATCGAAGTGAGACCGTTAAATCACAAACACTGTTCGAAGGCTGTCCCTGATTGGTCAGTCTTACAGTAGCTCGTTCAGTGTCCACAGAGTTAGGAATCAAATACAAGTGTCAGACTAATAAAATAAATGCTTTTCGGGTGGACTAGGTAAACAGTAGCAATTTGGATCTGGCACTCGCCGGCCGCTGCCGCGGCACGCTCGCTGCGCTCGCACTATCGAAAAATAATGCGTTTAATTGTAAGTTGCAGTTACGGTTCACAATCTTTCGACAGTTTACAATTTCGCGAGATATATCTCGTTAGATTATAATCTAACGGTTTTTACAATTTTACATTATATATTATATCAAACGAGGAGTTTATGTTGTAGTATTTTTTGTGGCTTGCTATCTGTCATAACTTGATAGGTACGTCATTGAATTCTGAAACGATTTTGCTAAAAGTGACCAGTAGAGCGCATCGCATACAGAGGAGTCGAGGCAGCGTCGAGGCGCGGGCGCGCCCCTTCGCGATCTTGACATGCGGTCGGTAATTGTATTATCATACCAAACCGAGCGGGGCGCGCCGGTATACAATTTGGTATACAATTATCTTATATATATACTATACTATACTTATATATTCTTGGTATACAATTATCGACCTTATGTCAAGGTCGCCAAGGCACGCACGCGCCTCGACGCCGCCTCAACTCCTTCTGTATGCGATGCGCTTAAGGCACTCGGTCGCGAAGTTTAACATCAGCTATTGAAAAAATATTACCGAAGTTTTAGCGACCGGTGCACGGGTGACCGTTTTAGTAACTCTTGTACGCTGACGATCAAGTGATACTTGCATCGTCAGCGGGAGAGTTACAGGACATGGTAACTCTCATGAATGCAGCAGTAAAAAAAAAAGGAATGAAAGTGAATGTGAATAAAACTAAGGTAATGGTAATGGAGAGGGATGAATGTGTGACTGATTGTTGTATAACGATTGAGAATGAAAAAGTACAACAAGTGAATGAGTTTGTGTATTTAGGTGTATGTTTACTAGAGACGGGAAATGTGAGGGTGATGTGCATAGGCGAGTAACAGCGGGAAATAAAGTGAACGGTGCTTTGCATACCATTGTGGCTAGCCAATTGGTGTCCAAAAAGGCGCGACTTGCTATACACAGTGGTGTGTTGGTGCCTACACTTATGTATGGCAGTGAGTGTTGGGTGTGGCAGAAAAAGCATGACAGTAAAATTAATGCTGTTGAAATGCGTTCCTTGCGAAGTATGTGTGGAGTTACGCTGAGAGATAGAGTGAGAAATTGTGTGATTAGAAATCGATGTAAATTGAAAGAAGATGTTGTGACAAGAATAGAGAAGGGTATGCTTCATTATTTATTAATTTGTACTATATTTGTCTATATGTATAGATAATATATATATATATATATATATATATATATATATATAGGTATTTATATATTTATTCATATAGGTAATAATATTAAGCTACATATTTTATATCTTATTTATTACACCGCCATAGCAAGTTTTTTAATTAAGAGTTCTTCCATCCCATGGTTGTCTGGAAGAAATCGCTTTTAGTGATAAGACCGCCATTTGTACCCTTACGTTCATCTTTATTCTGTTTTTTTTTTGCTGTATTTTTTTTGGTGTGCAAATAAAGAATATTTATGTTATGTTTATGTTATGCTTCGTTGGTTTGGTCATCTGGAGAGGATGAGTGATAGCAGATGTACAAAAGAGATATATGGAGCTAAAGTGAGTGGAAGTGTCGGCAGAGGGCGCCCTCGTAGGACGTATTCTGATCAAATCAGCTGCGTCCTACAAAAAGGGGAGGTGCGGAGTACTCGAAACCGACGGGCATGTATGAGGAGATGTATGGATGTGAATGAAGCAAAAGATATTTGTAAGGATCTTAGTAGATGGCGCGCTCTGGTCTCTGCCTACCCCGTTGGGAAAGAGGCGTGACGTTATAGATAGATAGATAGATAATATTTTCATCTTGAACTTATCAAGCAGTTCATCCCAAGGCGACTAATATGACATAATAATTGACCTTAAAGTGGCTTTAAGGGACATTTTGATTGGAAATGACATTTTTTTTTTTATTTACAGACTAATTCAACAGGTGTCACAGGAAACATAGAATTTGATGAATATGGACGAAGGAAAAACTACGTGCTATATGTTAATGAAGTACATCTAAATAATAGAGACACTATTGGACGATGGATGTCAGCTAATGGTGCCGAAATAATTGACGATAGAGATGAAACTAACACGTATGGCAGTGGTGTTGCAAGAAATAAAAAATTCATCGTAAGTTTTTATATGATTGAAAAAAATCTGTTTGTCTTTATAAAATGAAAGGTAAAATCTGTAGTTTTCTCAGTTATCCAATGCGATGAGCTTTTTAATTTTTAGACAGTTAGGTAGTTCCAGTATTGATTTATAAAGAAATTCAGTCAACTCAATAATAGTGCAGGTAAAGTAAGCTAAATAATGTCCGTTTGGAGGCAAAATATGTACATCAATGAAACTGTGTTTTATTTTAAATTGTACCCAATTTCATATTTATAGCCCTGCTACTTTTGATTTTATTAATACGCTAACTTCGTTGATTTCGTCATTCACTCACTCTCACTGTTGATCATCAAAACCTAACAGGTCTTTCGCGAAGTCCTAGAAAGCTGAAATTGGGTAGGTACATTTTATAAGAGTGACAACCACATGCTGTCCTGAAAATTTGAGCTCACTGGTACTATCCAGACCATAGTTATTGGCGCTCAAAAACACGCCGAATCTCTTCGAGAAAAGGTACTGTCCCCACTACCCATACCCTTTGGAAAGGGGAAGGACCCCTAAATTTTGGGTGGACTCTGCAGATCCTCATTTCTAGTACCAAGATCAAGTTAAAAAACAAAGTGACTAGATAATTTGTGTGACACTGTCCAAGATATTTATTATTATAAAGTTTCATTGATGTACAAATTTTGCCTCCAAAATATGCTACATTTCCTGCACTGTAAGTAGTTTTTTGTTTACTTTTTTGTCTTTTCAATATCATGCACGTGCGTGAACGTTTGAACAATAAGTTGTAAGCTCGGTGCCAGCTCGTAATTCGAAGTCATCAAACTAACACGAATAGACCTAGGCGATCCATTTGTTTTATAGGTCTTATACAATTCGAGTGAAACATTTATATCCTCTTGACCTACTTTATGAGTCCAGTAACATTCTAATTTAATATTCCTTGTAGATAATATCGCGCAAAGCAAAGCCTTATTTTTATGATAAGAATTGCGTTGGGGATGACTGTGGAAAATCTCCAAATGACAAATATGAGGGATTCTCAGTTGACCTTGTAGAGGCTATATTCAAGCAATTGAATAAAGAAAATTTTAGCTACACTTATGCTTTCGTACACGAAAAGGACAAACAATATGGTAAATATGATGAAGTGACGAAGAAATGGGATGGTCTGATAGGTGATCTACTGGATAAGGTAAGCATGTTGAAAATGAATTGTTCATCGCGTCGCAAAAGATCTACGCCCATAAAATCATACAATCGCGATTTCAACGATGTTGTAATTTTTTCGTTAAATCAACAGACTTAAGCGTAGAAGTTACGCAGAACGAACGAAAGACGTTATTTATACAGGGTAAAACCAAACAACCCGAGTACTTCAGACCATCAAACTGAACAATTTTCACTATGGAGCCTAAATCGAAATCGCGAGAAAAAAAACAGCTAATTCATACAAAACTGCAGTAGGTACCGACTTGACTCAAATGTATGGTAGGTATAGGTACAGAAGATTTTTTTTCGCGTTTTCTATGTTGGCTCCATATCCATAGTAAAAGTCGTTCATTTTGATGGTCTGAAAGTCTGAAGCACTTCATAAAGTATTACTAGGGTGTTTTGTTATCCCTACCCTGTTGTTATAGAGCATCTATGCCATCTTGCCTTGGATGCCATCCGTTCGCAATAAGGCAAATATTAAATTCCTGTTCCACTAATCTCCACTTCCGTCAACCCTGGTTAAAAATTAACTCCAGGTAACTCATGATTTTTTGTAATAGAAACACAATTGAGAGACTTACTCGTATTTTACCCGGAGTTAATTTCTAACTAAGTGCGTTCACACACGATGACGCACTAACGGAGCGGCAGATGTCAGTCCATAGAACCACACCCGGTAGCACACACGGTGACGCATTGACGCACCGGGCCGGTGCGTCAATGCGTCACCGTGTGCGCTTCTACGTGCGGTTTCATACAACTCCTTGCTTCACAAATGACGCGACTGACGTCTGCTCTGTCAATGCGTCATCGTGTGTGAAATGTTAACAACAGCTTTTGCATTCCACAGAAAGCCGATTTAGCTGTTTGCGATTTAACAATAACCGAAGAAAGGAAAAAAGTAGTCGACTTTTCAGTGCCCTTCATGACTTTAGGAATAAGTATACTTTACACACAGGAGCACAAAGTACCACCAGGAAGGTTCTCATTCCTTAACCCATACACTATCGATGTCTGGTTATACACAGCGACAGCCTACTGCGGGGTTTCTATTGTACTTTTTATTTGTTCGAGGTATGTAATTTTAATTTACGCTCATTCATTGTTATTGTTTTTATTCCGTGTGGTTCCGACTTACAAAGAACTGCCCCAAATCTTCAGGGTTAAATAAGCAGTGTTTTGGTGGCGAAAGACTAGCCACCTTTTACTACCACTTCACAAGTCATTCCTTCCTGAAACTAACAAGCGACCTCCATAAATACGAGTACAAACGAAGTTTGACTCAATTTCAATATTAATTAAATGAAAATGCATTTTTAAGCACGATTTAGAAAGTTATATCCTTGTCTGTTATGTGGTTTGTCCGATTTCTGTGAATATGTTAAAGGTGAAAGATTTAGTTGGTACCTAGTTGTAGCAAACTTTGAGACTAACTATAGGTACACACTATACTTTAGTGAGTTCATTTATTGTTTTCTTTAAAAATAATAAACATACAAAAAAAGATTAAAATCTATATCAATTTATCATAATTATTGATTATTTTATCGTAATTGTTTAGACGTCGATAACATAATGAATTTTATCAGGATATCACCAGCCGATTGGGAAAATCCGCAACCGTGCGATAAGGACCCGGAGGAACTGGAAAATATTTGGAATTTCAAGAACTGTACCTGGTTGACCGTGGGTTCCATCATGTGTCAGGGTTGCGATATTTTACCTAAGTAACTATTATAATGTATATACTACACCTAAGAACAAGAACCTAAAGTAATAGAAGGAGGGACGGAATTGACTCTTTTTACCGTCCTGTTTTCTTCAATAGGCGGTGTAATGGAACAGAAAGAGACTGATAAAAAAAGCAATTGTACCTAGTACAAGCTTCAGAATGGATCTCGAATGGATACCTTTGATACCTTTATGACGCCAAATTAAAAAGTCACTTATAGTCTATGACTATTAGATGACTATGCCCTATGCTCATATATTTTGGTTGCGTAAGACTTCAGTCCGTGTGATAGCGTGTAAAGCTTGACCAGGAATATATAAAACCTGATTTGGGGGCGCTGCAATCGACTGTCACCTTTAATGTTAGTGTTCCAAGTACAAAAATTAGTTCCAATAATTTTCCGCAACATGGCGAGGTTTTTATATTTCTGGTCGGGCTTGAAAAAATGAAAAATTCTGTGTGATAGGCAAGATTTGCTTCCGACTCTGTTGTCTATAGCAATGCACGCCCAAATGTCATAGCGCGGTTTCTATTACTTTAGGTGATTATTCTGAGTACTATAGTACTCAGTTACCTTTTCCAAGCTATAGGTATCATCCGCGTAGAATTAGTTTTAAAATTTCAAAATTGTTCCCACTCTTTGAACATAGCCTCACTGGCTGGGCATAGACCTCAACTCACGGTTAGGGTGTATTCATATTATGGCGTTAGTAATAGTTGCCCATGCGTGCCCAAAACGCGTTGGCGGAATCCACATAAGCTTCATTTCTTCTTTAAGAGTATATGATAGATAGACCAGTGAAATGTTACCTTAGAAATATATATTTTATTATATTTTTCTTTGAATACATATTGATTTATTTCATCCGAACAACACACGACAAACAGTGACTGATAAAGGTATAAGCAGTATAAATAACACTAAGGAATCCAAATAAGGAGGAATGCAGATTTCTCACGATGCCATGGCACAAAATAGATATACAGCCAGTAGTACAAATCGTAAAATTTAATATGATAAATAATTGGTAGGGTAGGTATTAGATTAGGTAATTTAGATTAGGTTTATAATTTTAATGTGTAATACTTGTATATATATTAGCTGTTTTCATTTATATTTCCATTTTGTATCTTAATTATCAATTAGATTGAAACCATAAATATATGATGTTTTAGTGTTTGAATTGAATTTCCTATACCATAGAAAAGGATGAATAAAACTATTTCATTTCCAGAGCATTTGGAACACGATGGGTATGTGCCTTATGGTGGTTCTTCGCTGTAATCGTCTGTCAGACATACATCGCCCAGTTGTCCGCCTCCATGACATCAGCGTTGGATAACGAGCCTATAAACGATGTGGAGGACTTGGCCAAGCAGAACAAGATCTTGTATGGTGCTTACAAAGGCGGATCTACTCTAGAGTTTTTCAGGGTAGGTAATAGGTATACTTAAGGCGTATCATCCCTGGACCAAGACTCTCCATACTAATCGATGCGAACGAGCGCGTGGCTCCGGTCCGAATTTAGTTGTTTTCTTTGAAACATTTGATGATTTTTGATTGATTTCGAAAAAGTAAGAAAACCACATCATTCTAAATTGTGCTGTGAACAATATTGGAAATTTTCTTGGACTTTAGAGTCCCTTTTCTTCTATTTTTTTCATTAAAATCGATTTCTAGAAAAACCACATCATTTCTCATATCATGTAGATGGTTCAGTTTATTTTTCAGCTGAATTAGTGCCGTAGTTAACGAAATGGTTACAAAGCTACCCAAAACCAGGAAGTAGCCCCTTAAGAGGACCGTGAAGTTACTTCATTATCAAAAAAAAAAAAAATTCGTATCACTATTTTGTTAATTAGCAGTAGCATATATAAAAAAATCTTGATTAAGGTACAGGATATGCCTAAGTGTATGTTGCATTACTTTAAACAGTGATGGTACTTATGATATAGAATATAACCTCTCATGGCACCTATAAGGAAACATATAAAAAAGCAGATGACATTTATTACGGCAAGTCCAAATATTATTTTGCAAATTTCCTATAGGTTCCCTGAGAAAAATTTTCAGTATGTATCATGAGTAACAAACAACTAACAACCTGTATAAAAAGGTTATCGCTTTTTGAATAGCTACAAGTTAATGTAAGGCAACGCATGTTTGCTTCTTACGGGAATCGAACCACTTATACTTAGCATGAATCTCAACTTCCAGTATAGTCTTTGGGTTTCGTTCTAGAGTTCCAAAGACAAAATGTACCAAGCGATGTATATGAACATGATGGCAAACGATGCAGTCTTGACGAGCAGTAACGATGAGGGTGAAAAAAGGGTGCTCAAAGGCAAAAATAAATATGCTTTCTTCATGGAATCATCAACTATCGAATACAAGCTGAAGAGAAATTGCACACTGAAGAAAGTCGGTGGTGAATTGGACTCTAAAGACTATGGCATTGCTATGCCAGCAAGTAGGTTTCTCACATATTTTTAATTCATTAGGATTATTTTTATGACATTATTTTGAGACCAGCTAGCAAAACATACACGAAACAATGAGAAAATATGCACGTCCACTTTAGCATGCTCAAAGTAATAAAAACAGAAGCTCTCGATATTTTTTTGTTTTTCTGTAGGCACTAGGCCGCTGATAAATTAAAATAAGTATAATATTGTTGTTATTTGTTCGAGACGCCCTGAGTATAGAACACCCCGCGAACCGCTGGACAGACAACCTAAATAAAAAGTAAACTTTAAATAAAAACTGAAAAGAAAAAAACAAGTCCAGTAGTCTAGAATTCTGTTATGTAATATTGAAGCGATTTTCACAGTTGTCCCAACTGTTTTTTACACTTTACTTTACTTTTTACATTTTACACTTTTTAGTTTTTAGCATAGCATAGCATATGCTCACGACTATATTCCCCGAGGACCCCCTTCGACTACCCAGTCGGTAGTCATAGATATTCTGAAAACTCCGAACATCCACGTTTCACCAGTAGTACCGAAACTCTGTCCAGTGTGACGGGGGGCGAGCCCGTCGCCACTTATAATGGACAGTGGTACAATACATGCCTTGAAAACCCTTGCCTTTGATGCCTTTTTAGTTTTTTCAACTTTAAATCGTTATAGATCCTAAATGGCCACTCGAAATGAAAAACGATGAGAAACCTAAAGATGATTTTCAAATAACTATGTGATGACATAGTTCGTCAACAAATGTTTTTTTATTTTTCACAATATGGCGTCGTGTAGTCGCCATATTGCATTTTGATTACTGTCATGTCTTTAGTGACACTCGCAAGATTAATATAGAGTCACGTTGCAGGGTTTGGTGTTCGCACGGTTCGCGTTTCAACCTGCCACGAGGCTCCAAAATCCATCTCAGTTGTTCTTACTCAAAAACAATCCTCGAGATTGGATGGGTTAGTCCTCAAACCACTTGACATTGGCGGAAATGCGGTGCTAACGCACAAGCAAGAAGTCCATTAATTATAAAAAAAAATATATAAAAGAAATGATTAAGATAAATCGATTGATGTAAGAATCATCAAAATATGCCCACGCTTTTGGTCTCTGTGCCATAAAGGTACAAACTTACATACATACATAACATACATAGGCTGTTAAACACATTACCCTTCCTTTGCGTCGCGTAGTCGGGTAAAAAGGTAGCGGTACTGGATGAGGAAGGGCAAAGTCAAAGTCAAAGTCAAAGTGTGGCACCCCTTGGGATAGGCCTATGTTCAGCAGTGGACGCGATAACAGACTGATGATGAGGTATTGTTTTATGATTTTCCAGATTCACCTTTTAGAACTCATATCAACAGAGCCATATTAACATTAAAAGAATCGACTGAATTGGACAAAATCAAAACAAAATGGTGGGAAGAGAAATATAATGCAACGGATTGCGATGTTAGTATTAGTATAAGTTATATGGTTCTTCTTAATATAACTAACGGTTTTTAAGGGGATGATCAAACTGAACAACTTTTCTATATGAACAGGGACGAAATCGCAAAAAAAAATCTGTTATTCCATACAAAACTACAATCCAACTAAAATCAAATGTATGAGACAGCAGTTTTTTTTTTTCAATTTTGTCGTTAGTCCCCATTGAATAATTATGTATAGAACAGACAAACACGATCAACAGTGCGGGGCACGTACTGGGAGCGTCACACTGCGGGGAGCGCCTGGCAGGCTAAGTAACCATAGTATGCCATTTGGCCTGTGTTACGAACAATTCAGTCTGGGTGTCGCCTCTAGATAGTACCTCAATGTTGGTCCCATAGAGAAAGTTATCCAGTTTGATCCTCTTCAAAACCATCAGCATATTAAGATTGGACCCTGTATGGACTCGGCTCTGCATGAAACCCTCCGAAACAAATGGGGTGTTTGCTAAGCTGAAATCATACGTCTTGTTTGCATACTTAATTAATTAGTTCTAATTTAGATTTACATTTCTAGAAGAAATCAGACGACTACGATGTCGAGGGTGATCTTGAAATGGAGAACTTAATAGGAGCATTTCTAGTGCTCATTATGGGCCTAGCGTTCAGTGTGTTGATCACTGCCGCTGAGTTCATGAATGAAGTTCGGAATATCGTTGTAAGGGAACAGGTATGTATTATTTTTATTTAATAGGAGAATTTCTAGTGCACAGTATGGGCGTAGTGTTTAGTGTGTTGATCACTGCCGCTGAGTTCATGAATGAAGTTCGGAATATCGTTGTAAGGGAACAGGTATGTATTATTTTTATTTAATAGGAGAATTTCTAGTGCACAGTATGGGCGTAGTGTTTAGTGTGTTGATCACTGCCGCTGAGTTCATGAATGAAGTTCGGAATATCGTTGTAAGACTTGTAAGGGAACATATTTTGGACCTTCACACAAAAGTGCGAATCAGCCAATCGATTTTCTATGAAGGCCCAAAAATTTTTTCGTTTTTCATTTATTATTTAAATCGCGAAAAAAAAACGCGAAACAATTTTTTTTCTATGTATGGTCCAACCAAAAATATTTCGCGATTTCAATATTGGTCTCATAATAAAAGTTGTTCGGTTTGTTGGTTTGAACCACCCCGTTTAATATGTAGGTAATATACTATAACATTTTTACGCCCATTATAAATGTTTTTAACGAATCTCATTCGAAATGTAAAAGTCTAAGGAACGTATTTGGTTTGGTGGAACTTATAGTGTTTCATAGAATTTATTAAACTATTTACGGTTATCGTAAATATTCGTTTAAATATAAAACCTATGAATGTATAGTATAGAGTGGACTATCTAATGAGAAAAATTATGAAGTACACACACTTGATTCAAAAGGTAGGTACCTTAAGGAGAAACACCTTTCCTCGAACTTCTACAGGTTACCACTAATTATTATTATTTTTATTTCACCCTACCCTACATAATACTTGCTTAGTTTCATTGTTGTACAGTCCTTCTAAGACTGCGACCGAAATAACATGTGCATCCGACACTCTTGTTTCAGGTGACCCACAAAGAAGCTTTCGTCGAAGAGCTGAAGGCGTCGCTGAACTTCTTCCAGCTTCAGAAGCCAGTGCTCCGTAACCCGAGTCGAGCGCCATCTGTCGCCAGCTCTGACAAAAGCGATACTGGAGACAAACAGGACAGAAAAGCTGCTATGATTGAGAACTTTTTAGATTTTGAGAAACAGATCCAATAATCTGAGATTCAGAGATTAATTTTAAGCGTATACTTAGAGTCGATAATGTTTGGATTTTGACATACGGGACTAAGAATTAAGACTTATCTAAGTAATTAAATCTGAATCTCAGCATTAGTTCTTTCGGTATAATGGAATAACTCTATGTACCAGTGTGGGTACGACTAGGGGTACGATTTTTAAATAATAATAAATTTAAACTTTTCTTATTAACTATAGTTTTGTTATAATGACAAGTTATAAATTCGTCACATTCGCAGACTATTTGGTATGGTACAACTCACAGACCTTAACAACAAGTTCGATCTTTTCCTCCTACCTGAAGATCTTACCGGGTTTTATGAAGCAGTCTTAATTTATTTGACACTTTAAATTGGAGCAACATATTGAGATCAAACAACCCAGACCCATCCTGCCCATCTGAATCAGATTGCTTCACTTGACGTGTAAATCGCTACCAAACAAAAAGCTAATCTGCTTAGCTGTTATGAGAGTTGATAACTCACATCCGGGACTTGTGCCTTGGACGTCAATGCACGTGGACCGAGCTCAACTGACGCCTAGACATGTCGTGTGTGTCGTGCGACACCCGATCGGAAATGTGGGAGCTGTCGGAAACCCGCACTATCATTATTACAGACATAACGCCGTAATTTGATGGGAACAATTGAAAAAAATTGCGCACATTCCATTTACACTTGAGTTCTGGTAGTCTCTGGTTTCGATGAAGCAATCGCGCAAGGGGAGACGCATTATTGCGAATCGGTTGTTTGTTGCTTGCGCATCCGCAGTCGACTGTGGCGAAAGAACTCCGAATCTGCGTGAGTGGCTTCAGTGGCGCGAGGGCCACAGTGAGAGATGGCCGCGTCGTGGTTCGCCGTAGTTGCGCTGGCCGCGACTGCGCTCGGGGCTTCTATTGCACGTGAGTTATGTTTTCACAATTAACATCTGACACTTTCAATCCAGCATTGAAGAGTAGGTAGTAGTTAAATTATTCAGACAAACATTTGTTACGTACGATGAGGTAGGTTATCTACTTTTGAATCCTGAAGAGTGTTCAGATGAGGTTTGTTGTTATTATTTACAATTTTGAATAGTGCTAAAGGAAGACAAGGGTTAACAGTATAATTTCGATGTAGAGTGAAGAGGTCAAATAGCAATGTACATAGGTAGGTCATATTAGGACAGAAAAGAAAAAGGATAGTAGGTAGGTAGTAGCAGTAAAATGGACAGATGGAGCTAAAAATGTTGTGCTCTCAATCGTTAAGATTAAAATGAGTACTTAAATAATAAATGAGAGAAATGTTTAGAACACTAGGTACTCAAAGCACATTCAATTTAAAAATAAGTGTTGTAAAATAATCTGTTAGTTAAAAATAAATCTCCAAATCATTACTTCTCTGAAGGGCGTTAACGCAGGAGTTTAGGCATGGGACCAGAAGAAAACCCTCTCTCACCCTTACCATTCCTTAGTTACGGGAATAGATAGAGTCATTCTCACGAAATATCACTATCATCATTACCATTACCACAATATTACATTCATTATTAGCTCCTAGGGTTCAGGCATCTAGATTAGGGGCTTTCAATGTTTTGTTTTTGTATTTTTTAAAGTTAACCATCTTTGTAGCTACTCTAAATGCTGCTATTCCTCTATTAAACACACAGATTACCCCCAATAGATACCGCATGATGAAAATTTCTTACAGGCCTTAAGTCACCATTTTTGTCGGTAGGTGCGGGTAGCGGGGCTCGAAATAATGCAACATGATTGGCCATTTCAAGGTCGCACTATTCCGATATCACTCTATCCCGTTGTTTATATCAGTGCAAAATCATAGATGTGTGGTGCGCGTCGGCGGCCCTGTATGCGGTATCTATTGGAGGTGATCTGTGATTAAACATTAAACTTAAACCGTTCCGTTTCGTTCCAATAATTACAATTATAACTAATCTGGTCTTCATCGTCTTTGCCCTAGCCTTTAAGACAACATAATTATAGTCTTTACCATCTTTGGTACAGACTTTAAGCTGTTCCTCTATGCATTAACAATATTAAAATATTTGAATGATAATAAACTCAGACAACAAAATAATAAACAACGTTTAAAGAGATATAATTATATCGGTAGTAATTATAGTAGGTACTCTGTGATTAATTGATTATACATTAACCCTATCTATAACACGATTAGTTTATAAATAATCCGCATAAAATTTTAATTAAATAGGACTTGAGTTTGATTGATTATTTTATTAATTAAGATCATTATATCGTCTATCTTATTTTTGTCCGTTTTTTCAGAACAAGCGTTTTTTCAGATTAGAAACATCAATTATATTTCAACAACGCGAACTTTCTGGAATAAATACACATAAAATAAAGCTTGTACTTTCATTCTACATATTTGCATGCTTACTTAATTGCGTTTTTAGTATTTATTTTTATTTCTCAAACCGCCTAGAAGATATTTGAGCCTTAGAATTGAGATACAAGCATGAATTTCTTTTCTTCTGCATTATTTCTCTATCAATATCATGGGCGTAGCAATGATTTTTTCCCAGGGGGGGCCAGGCCCAGGCGAGGTCGCAGTAAGAAAAACTAAAACCTGGAGCGAGCGAAGCGAGCTCCAGTTATTGACGACCTAAAATCTGAAACGATCAATTCAAGCTTGAGAATTTACTTCACTAAAAAAACGTTATAGGATCCAAAACCTAGAGTGAGCGAAGCGAGCTCGAGATTTCACCGAATTCTGGAGGATGCGAAGCTACGTGAGCTCGAGATTATACTGTAATTCATCTAGGTCTTTGTGATACAATCGTAGCCAGGAGCGAGCGAAGCGAGCTCGACATTTCACCGAATTCTGGAGAGAGCGAAGTTAGCTCGAGATTTTACTGCAATGTGTCTAGCCAGAAGCGAGCGAAGCGAGCTCGAGATTTCACTGAATTCTGGAGGGAGCGAAGCTAAGTGAGCTCGAGATTTTACTGCAATGCATCTAGGTCTTTGTGATACAACCGTAGCCAGGAGCGAGCGAAGTTAGCTCGAGATTTTACTGCAATATAGTGAGATCAGCGTAATATATTTAAATCCTGGAGCGAGTGAAGTGAGCTCGAGTTTTTTACGACTAAACAGCTGGAACGAGCAAAGCAAGCTCATGCTTTAACTATACTATACGATCCAAAACCTAGAGCGAGCGAAGCGAGCTCGACATTTCACCCAATTCTGGAATGAGCGAAGTGAGGTCAAGATTTTACTGCAAAGGAGCGAGCGAAGCGAGCCTGAGATTTTACAGCAATATAAATAAGATCATTGCAGTACGTTCTAAAAACAGGAGCGAGCGAAGCGAGCTTGAGATTTTGCTTCAAGATTTGCAAGATTTTGCAAAAATACGCTCTGACCACATTGACATTTCAAGAAAGTGGGCATGAGAAACGAAACACAAGAAACCAATATGTTGTTTATTTATTATTACCTATTGATATCTCTTTTTTTAGTAAGTGATTCATTTTATTTCTGGGGTGGGCCAGAAGGATTCTGGGGTGGGCCGGGCCCACCCGCCCCCCCCCCCCCCCCCTTGCTACGCCTATGATCAATATCTTTAGAACTAACCTACATATCTTTTGCATCTATCTATCTTTTGCATTATTTTTCTATCAATATCTTTAGAACTAACCTACATACCGACACATGGTTTAGTGAAAACAGAGATAACAACTGCAAATCGTCAAAAAACTGAGATAGGTCGGTTTCAGTTAGTCATGCGAGGAACGAGTTCTCACGCTTATCATCATCTAGTATATAAATGTATACGTCATCCTTATTATATATGTAATATGTTTCAGCAAAAACCCAGTAGCAATCGTACCTACTAGCTTATATTAAAAAACAAAGAAAAAACAGGACAGACAAAGACGATAAAAATCCTTGATCTCAATCTTCAGTAATTATATTGTTGGAAAACAATTAGAACGGAATTTAATTAAATAGGTACACCACTGTTTTAGATTACTTGAATAATGTTAAGGGTATAATAAAACTAAACAATTTTCCCTAAGGAACATTGGTCGAAAAACTAGAAAATTATTTGACCTGATGTACATAAGTGGGGATCGTCCGATCATTTTATTCTATGGGAGGTCCAATAAAGAAATTTGGCAGACGGCCATGTAATTTGAAACCCAGACTTAGAGGTCCCGTACACGAATGAAATTTAGTAATAGGTAGGTACTTGTAAAGTGAAAGAAAACTAACAAAAAAGTAAATTGGTTGCAACCTGTAAAAGTTGGGGGAAAGGTATTTCTCCTTATAATACAATTTGTATCAAGTGTGTGAAACTCATAACCTTTCTTATTAGATAGTCCACTCAATCTTATACGCATTCATTGTGTTTATTTTAATGAAAATTCACGATAACCGTATAATATTACGATAATGGAAGAAAACGAAATCACAAGCCAAATACGTTCAGTAACAATAAAAAAATACCTCAGTGATAATAGATGAAAATAGCTGTCGTGGTTGCGTTTTACTACTGCTTTTTGCATGATTTGTCGATTTCACTAGTAATTTCTATTTTTGAATCCGGACTTCTGGAGATGTGGAAGTTTTTTTTAAAATGCCTTAATTTTTTCTGTTTATATATAATAATGACCGCCGTCGTGAACAGCTTTCAGTTTTCGTAAAAAATGTCTGGGTCCAAATTCACCCAGTCTTCTTTTCTCGTTGTTCGACTGATGTTCCAAAAAGTGAGTTTTGTTTTTAAATAAATTCTTCACGATTACAAATCACTTTTTATAACAAAAGTTACGTATTGTATCCTACTATTGTAGGATAGACATAATAACAATTTTTGTTTAAATTCACATAGGTTATAAAATAATTTTGATGGTTTGTTTAAAACGGCTCAACGATTTCGATCATATGGATGGAACTAGACCAACATTTTTGTTAAATCAACTAATCAATTCTAGTTATAGGTCTCACCATTCAGATATACTATCTACTCTCCTAAGAGAGTAGAAAAACTAATTTTTCGCTAATATGGCACTGATTGATCGAAGATCGGTTACCTTGGTCGTCGAGTGCAGCAAGTTGGCATAGGTATTGGTCGAGTGAATCAACTCATACAATAGACTGTAATAAGCTGATATTGGACAATGAAAAAAAAGTAAAACGTTGAAGATAAAAAGAAAAACAAAGCTTCTGCAGTTCATATCCTATCTTTAATTTGTTGCAAAATTTTTATACAAGGTGGAAATTTAAATGTGTTACATAACCATCAAACTGAACATCAAAGTAAAAGACTATGGGTATCTTTGAAACCGCGATATATAAATAAGCTGTTCCATAGAAAGTGTTAACAGCTACTCGACCAAAATTTATGAAACAGTAGTTTTTTTTCGCTATTAAACTGTTAGTTTTAAACACCCCCACATTAAAAGTTATTCAGTGCACCCACCAGTTGGTTTCACCACCCCACAGTATGTTTTTTGACCTGAAAAGCGGTCATGGTCGTTTTATTCGTGTAATCGTTAGTGTTAATCATTTTGAAACTGAGAGTAGAACTCCCGTGCGTCAAGTCTTCTTAATTCTTCTTAATATTGAGTTGTGATTTTTTAATTTTTTTTTTTCAAAATATCGCTATAACTTCCAAATAATCCGGTTTTCTTCTTTTTTCTCAATTTAGTATAATAAAACAATAAACGAGGTATTTTATACACATTACAAAAGTTCTCGAACATTTATGTTAATGACGAAATTATACATTTTATAGTTTCTCGTTTTTAATTTTTTATTTCTTTATATTCAGTTATTGGGGTTCAATTTTTACTTTTCAATATTAAGAGCCATGCTATTGATGTATACAAAAAAAATCAGATCTAAATCTGGTAGGATATAGGAGTTATTAACTTCTAATGTTTTTTTCTTATAATTTTAGAACTTTTAGAAGAATTAGTTAATAACTCCTATATCCTACGAGATTTAGATCTGATTTTTTTATTAGACATCAATAGTATGGCTCTTAATATTGAAAAGTAAAAATGGAACCCCAATAACTGACTATATAGAAATAAAAAATAAAAAACGAAAAACAATAAAATGTATAATTTCGTCATTAACATAAATGTTCGAGAACTTTTGTAATGTGTATAAAATACCTCGTTTATTGTTTTATTATACTAAATTGAGAAAAAAGAAGAAAACCGGATTATTTGGAAGTTATAGCGATATTTTGAAAAAAAAAAATTAAAAAATCACAACTCAATATTAAGAAGAATTAAGAAGACTTGACGCACGGGAGTTCTACTCTCAGTTTCAAAATGATTAACACTAACGATTACACGAATAAAACGACCATGACCGCTTTTCAGGTCAAAAAACATACTGTGCACCCCTTCAAATATATAACGCATTTAAGTTTACACCCTGTATTTCAAGATCCTATCACAAGTTTTTTGCACCCATTATGTTTAGACGATGATACAATATTGCAGAAGAAATGTAGGTTATTCAAGTTTTTTAGTAATTTCTTGTTGGCATCTTTAGACAGTTTTAATGTAATATACAATACAGAACATGTATCTAGTCTATTGCATAAAACTTGCGTGCAGTTAATTGATAATGTTAGGCTCAAAACAATAAACAATGGTATCATTTCACTTGCAATAGTTACGATGAAATTAAACTAGTAGGTCAAAATTTGCACCTTTATGGTCGCGTATCATAAAATGTAGTTCACGGTTAGAATCGTAATTATGTAAAACTGCCGGTAATGTGTACTTTTACACATTAAATTTTGTTAATGTAGGACTCCTTCAACTATAGTCATTGCTACCATCGTACGTCCTTGGTACTGGGTAATAGATAACAAGTTAAGGCCTCCGCACATTGCAGCGATATTATCGAGCGATTTTATCGAGCGATATTATCGACAGCGATTCCGCGATTCGCGTCACGCATGCGCCCCACCACTGAATGTAGTCGAAAGAGTTGCGATAATATCGCGGCAGTCCCGCGTCCCCATACAAAATGTACTTATTTATTTATTAGGCACATAAAACAGATTACAGTTATAAAAACACCAAATAATATATAGACAGGTTACAATGTAAAGCAAGCCATAATCCTAAGCATATGTGCACATCATGCAATAAGCAAAAGATAAACAATTAGCATCGTGTGCGTGACTCTATAGATACTAAAATGAAAAAGAAAACAAGAGGTCAATTTTTCCATGCATCGAACGACAAAAAATTACAGAAATAAAAAAGACAAAAGCAACCAAAAAAAGAAACAAAAATAATTTTGAGAACATAACATGATATCTAGACGTTTTTGGTTGTACCTAATTGTACCTAACTAGGTATTCACAGCAGAGCGGAGAGCGGAGATAACGCGTCTTTTGTACCGATACTGGTTCGAATCGAATATATCTAGTTCGTCAGATTTCGCGACAATTTCGTTATACATGTACTGGAAACAATTATCGCAAAATCGCAGCGATATTATCGCTCGATAAAATCGCTGCAATGAGCGGAGGCCTTAAACGACGCGCTTTCCCGAAAATGACAGATTATGTTGCCATAGTGCGCTCTACAATTTCCCCTATGGAACTATGTAGTAATCGTTTTCAAGAAAACAGCTCGTGTTTCAACGCTAATTCGCTGATTGAGTTAGTGGTAACGATAAAAGTTTTTTTTTTTTATTTGTCCACTCTAACCACTGTACGGTTACATACCTTTCGGCAGTGGCGGTTTTGCAGTCTTTAGACCCCAGGCCGTGTAGTTAGTACCATTAGCCACCCCTGTCCATTATATTATGTATACTCATAGACTTAAACTCTAGCGATAGACTTGCCCTTTCAAAGAAGCAACATGTTCCACTTGAATGAGGTGTACGCACCTGATTGATGTTCCCGAGTTCACTTCGTCACTATGGCAATGACAGACCGCAATGTGTCATTTTGTGTTGTTTTGTGTGACATGTTGTTTGTTTGAACGAGCTTGTCTATCGCTAGAGTAATATGTCTATGTGTATACTACATAATTATATAATGAATTTACTTTATTGCCAACTTTTATCGACACCGATTCAGAAATTTAAGTATTTAGAATATTTAGGTATTTTGAGTTGTTGCTTGTTATCATCAGTGAATTTTTTGTCACGATTGGCCGCCCCTGATATCTCGCCGTCCTAGGCGGGCCTGTTTTAGAATGACGTGTTATGTGGTGGTTGGTGGCTAGCTTTACGCTAGCAAAAATACTGCATAGTGAAACCCTTATATCCCTTACTCGCCTCGGGAAGAAATAACGGTTATCCTTCTAATTACTATTGCCTACGCGAGTTTTTCGTGAATGTGGCCTTTATGTTCCACTCTACTGAAATTAAAGTCATCCCACTGACTTGATTTGTGTATCTATTGAAACAAAGAATTTATTTATTTATTAAGAAAACCAACAGCCTTAAAATAAAACAGAGTTTAACCATTCATACTATCAATACATAGGCCAATTATAGGTTTCCCTAGATTAACATAACGTTATAACAGAATACACAAATGAAACTGAACAACTTTTACTATTCTATATTTCAGGTTTGCTGCTATAGTAAAAATTGTTCAGGATGATTTCAATGTCACACTGAATAAAGGTTAGGCCTTTTTCAGGTGTAAACATAATACCTACAACAGCGTTGGAAATTTAGAATACATATTTACAATTAATTTCAATGCCTTTGGGGTGGATCTTCGAAGCGTTTGAAAACCCTAATTTTCCTAGCCAAATATTTTCATTTTATTTATAAGAAAAGGCATTTTCATAATATACACGTACAGGAGCTTTATAATAGCGGTTTGAAATTGTTTGGTTTTTCTTATAAACAAGATTAATATGTTCGGCTAGATAAATTAGAGCATTCAAATGCTCTGAAGATACTAATTTTACAATGCTAAGTAAATTTATTTTATTTTCACATCACCCACTCCAAAGTGGCTAATTAGTCATGTAAATCTAGCCTAAAGCAAGTCATTATAGCCTAGCCGGGCAATCATATTGTACTGAATTTCACTATAACCCGCTGGTCAATAATGTGATTTGAATTTGGAACCGCATTTACAGATAGGAGCGAATACGTTTCTTTTCGTTTCATTGTCTCGCAGGTGTGAAAAGTAGAGTATGCTCCTCGGGGATAGACGTGTTTTCGTCTTGGGCTAGCTCGCTTCGCTCGGGAGTTAATAACTTTAATCTCCCTCACTCCGCTTGGGAGTTAACCCTAAAATCCTTATTTCCGCTCGGGATTCAATATGCCCGTGACGACACTGATTTGTCCCCTTGGTGCATAATCTGCTATTATGAATTATAAATAATGAACCAACATATTTCAGATGACTCTATACTTGCATGTCCTACATCTTCAGATTTTATTCATCCACCACAACAGGTCCATAACAACATAAATCATTAACTTTTCAGTTTCCATGGTACCATACAAAGTGCCGCCATCTGACTCTGTCATAAAAACGAGCCGCATCATAAGGACTCTCAAACGTGTATGTACGTAACTTAAGGTATACTACGGTATATCTACGGTATACCTCACAATGGTGGTGGTCGGTGGCACAACTCATATGTAAAGCACTTCACTTTTTACTAGTTTTATAGAAACTCCGTTATTGTTAACACAGTAGAACTACCTAGAGTTATTAAATTCGCGGCGAATACTGAATTAGTATGAAAAATTTCGATTTTGAGGAATCTATCTATCGAATCTATCTTTTTTTTTCTTTTTTTCGTTTCGGTACTACTTGTGTAACGTGGATGTTCTGAGGTTTCAGAATATCTCTGACTACCCCCTCGGGGAATATATTCGTGAGCATAATATGCTATGCTATGCAAAATTTTTCATACTAATTCAGAATTCACCGCGGTTGGAGCGGACGGTTTGTGATACTGATAACACTGGCATATACAGGGTGTAAGGAACAGCCGGGTAAATACTGAAACGGTCAATTCAGACCATTAAACTGAACAACTTTCACTATCAATGGAGCCAACATTCAGAAATGCGAAAACATTTGAGTCGGGTAAGTACTGCAGTTTTGTTTGGAACAGCTTCGTTTATTTGTTTCAGTGTTTACCCGACTGTCCCATACAAGGTATTTCTAAATATGCTGACTGCTTTTTCAGGGGATGATCAGACCCATTGATAATCTTTCTCTATTACTAAGGGTCTAAACATCCCTTTACAAAACCCTAAGTTTATTAAGCAATGTCTTATAGGATAGGGGGATAGGTACCTACTTCGGTAGTTTGACGCCATTTTCACGACTTTTTGTAATTAATACCGGTAACCGAGTAACCGATAGCGGTTACTCTGAAAACTCATTTGTGCGTGAAACTACACTAGTATACCACAACACATTACGATGTCAGCTCGTGGTGAGCCTATACCGTTACTGAACTTAATACTTGTGATGTTTATATTTTCTTTATTGTATTTTTTACTTACTCTTATCGTGTGGGCAGGAAGCCCTGGTGTCAGATTTTTCAAACCGCTTTAAGGCATCAGACGTGGTTTTTTAATGTAACGACTACTACCATCAGAGATAATAGCCGGGAACAACGGATAATAGCCGGATGATTCTATACGAGAATCATCTTTCTTTTCAGATAATCAGGTGATTCAGCCTGCAATGTCCTAACCGACTGGGGAAAAATGCACAAAGTAACATTTCACTAGGTGCCCCGTGGGAATCGAACCCACGGCCTCCGTGTCAAGACCCCAATGCTCTTAAACATTAGACCACGGAGCGGAGGCAGTTATTTTCTTTACTGATCATCATCATCAGCATAATGTATATTTAACTAAACAACTTTCCCCCAACAACCATTGAAAATCGATCGACTGATCCGCACTTTTTTATACAGGGTCCAACTTAATATGCTGACAGTTTTTTAAGAGGTTGATCATACCATCAAACTGAGCAACTTTCCCTATGGAACCAAGATCGAAATCGCGAATAAAATATCAGCTGTTCCATGTAAAACTGCAAATCTTACTCAACCAAAATGTATAAAACATGCAATGTCATCTATTCAGAATCAGCATATTAAGAAAGACCCGCTTTTTGGCTCGCCTTGGCGGGAGCACTGCCGTGCCCCCAGATAATCTAATATAGGCTCTAAGATACGGTGCAAGGGAATAACTATAATCAATTTTGATGTAGCATAAAATTTTTCACTTCTGCTTTTCAAAGTTACTAACATAACATCGCATCAACTTTTATCACTCCGCCTTCAATAAGTTCAATATTTTCAGCTTTGATAAAGTATATGTCAAGATTGACAGTCGAAGATACGAAAGCGTCGAAAAAAATTGGATCCAGTACTGGTCCTAAACCCTATACATATACACGCACACATACATAATTTGTAGGGCGCCTCACGCACACCAACCTATGAAACTTAGCCCCTTTTGTTTTATACGGAATATTAGTGAGGCTCATTCTAGACATATACTTTTTCTAAGATTTTCAGCATAAATATCCAAATACTTTCGAAAACGTGCAGTGGGATCTTAGTCTAAAACGGGCAATGATGCCTGCCTTCTGAGTATTCTGCCCCCCACTGTAATTATCTTTATTGTATAGAGCCACAAAGAAATGATGTCACAAATTATATACTCACAGTGTGTATTTGATACAACAATACACCCTATTTGAAGTTATTAGCATCCTTTTCATCTAAGACTATCCTCATCAAAATTAATAACTTTTACTGCTAGAGCAAAACTGAGATCGCCAAAAGTAAAATCAGCTTTTTCATACATTTGAGTCGAGTAGGCGTTAATGTTTAGTATGGAACAGCTGATTATTCTTTTGCGATTTATTTGCTCCGATACTTAAAGTTATTAAGTTTGATGTAAAAAGGATGCTAATAACTTCAAATTCACCCTGTACAAGCTATTTCTATTTGATTTTGAAGATTATCCTTATCAATTTTGCACTTTATATTCGATATTTTTCTACAATATGTCTTTTAACCCTTTTCTCCAATACATACTTGTACATAAATTGTATTCTGACCTTTGACAGCTGTGAAACAAGTTCTGGAGAAGTCATCGTGTGGTCGAGTGTGGTTGACTGTACACTCACCGGATATCCGTCAGGCTGGCGGGAATCTGATAGATGCCTTGGAACTCAACTGGGATTTCAGCGGCTGCTCTAACATTCCCAATCAGGTGAAATTAAGTGCCGATCAGCATGGGTAGCATGCCACCGTGATACATAGCACTATCACACCTTTCGCTCTCTTTCTATTTGCACGCTAACGAACGTGATAAAAGACGTGATACAGCCGTATCACGTGTAGCATGCTTCGGCTTCAGGAGTACGATTTTGAAACTCAGTCGCTGAGCTCAGTAGGGCTCGCATGCCACCCCCGAGAAAACGATAAAAATCGAGATTTGCCTCCATCCTTATTATTTATTTATTTATTTATTTATTTATTGGTATATGACAATACAATGTTGTAGATTAACAAATAATCGACGCACTATAAACCATAACTGGTTTGTTCGTACGCCGGTAGGGACTCATCCTTAACATTAAGTGTAAAAGACAATCATACTACACTTATACATTAGTATCTATGTATCAATTCAATTTCACACACACACTGCAAACACGGTTATTAATATGTTGGTGTTTTACTAATCTGTACAGTAGGTACCCACGCTATTTTATTTATGTGTTTCGTAAGAAATGATATCGATCGCATTATTATTTTACGTATGCCAAAGAGCGCGTATGACGTTTTCCTCGTTTAAACGCTTTGTCGTGGGTGGCATGCTAGCTGTGCTGTAGTTGAAAATGTCAAAATTAATATGGAGATTGGAGATATGCATCGTTCTATTGCGGATTTGACTTTCAAAAATCATACATCAGGAGTGCGATTTTTTAAAGTCAAATCAGCATTAGAAAGATGCATATCTCCACAGTAATTTTGAAAGTTTCAACTGCTAAGCTCAGCGAATGAGTTTCAAAAATCGCACTCCAGTAGGTACGTAGGTAAGTAATGCTTTATATAAATCTTGGTTGTTTTCTCATTGCATCCGTAGAGGAACTAATTTACTAATTGCCTTAATAATTGATCAGCTGGTTAGGGTTGAAATTCCTACCTCAAACCTTGTAAAACTAAATCTTATTATTATTTCCTTGAAGGGAAAATCTAAATGTAAAAAAAGGCAAGTGAAAGCGCACCTTAACTCGGATGAATGAATCCATTCAAGTTGGTCGTCAAATTATGAATTTGAGTAAAGTATAACATTTTTAATTTAGCATTACTCATGCTTTGGAAATCAATTGTTGTTATGTAACTTTTTATACAGGGTGTAACAAAACAACCTAGTAATACGGGGGTGCTGCATACCATTAAACTGAACAACTTTTTCTATGGAGAAAACTTCGAAATAGTTATTACTAAATAAGTATTGCTAGGGTGTTTTGTTACACCCTGTATAGTTAGTGAAAATATAAATAGTTCTGAATAAGGTCGGCATGACCCCTTTATCTTAATCTTTATAAGGGGGCTAAATTTCTCTTATTCTGACCGTACCAATAGCAATTCCTCTCTAAATCAGTCTTTTGACATCCTAAATGCGAAACAGACGCGTCTCTCCTTGAATTCATTCAAATGATGCGCATGTGAACTCTAGATTTTAGCATATTTTGCAATAAAACTTTCCTCATTACTCACCAATCCTCTAATGGTAAACCTTGATTACGATTCTCTACAAATTCTTCTTACTTACGTAACTCACGTGCTCGAACGTGACACTAGATGACTGACGAGTGTTGTATCACGAATTAGTGTGCATCACACCGCCGTGGCCACAGAGGATTGTGTCTCTACATTATTTGTTCTCAATTTGCTGTCTTATATTTATTTTAACACAATATTTTACAAACAGACAAAAATAACACTTCCTTTTATAACCCTATCACCCGAATGTGCCGCCAGTACAATGAATTAGTTGATTCGAACATTGATGTTTTTAATTCGTTCAACCGTTTCAAAAGAAGCCTCAAAAATGTCCTCCACCCCTCCTAGATTCTAATTGTTTTATGTTTGCTTTTGTAAGTAGGTACTGTTTTATGTAGCCTATTTTGTTAAATTCATTTTCACTTTTAAAAGTACCTATGACTAAAAACGTCTATACCTACTTATGTTAAAAAAAAACATGTATCTACTACCTACTATAAGTTTTAAATAATTCCCTCCTTCTTATCGTGTGGGCAAACCCTGGAGTCAGAGTTTTTTCAGACCGCCTGCCGGAGTATTTCCCTGTGTATGTGAAAAAAATCATGTTAGGATCCCGCAGTATGTCACGTACACCGAAGCAAGCGCATCGTCGCTTTGTACCCTCCTTTCAATACATTGTTACGAAATCTAATAATGGTGGAAGTCAGTACGGCAGCTCTATACTCGTTTATTACTTCTCTTCGCGTGTGAAATTGCATGTGGAAGCACACGCATTTAACCTTTCCTTAGTTGCATGTTAAAGTATAAAAAATGTCATTGTGTTTTATGCTATGTTATTACGACTTACGTACAATTATTCAAACTATGTAGGATAAACAATTAAAGTTAAAAATGCTTAAAAGATCTTTAGCGAGCCATGCCCATGATAGATATGGCCTTATGCCCATTCTTGGGCCCTCGGGGAATACAAGGTGTTACAAAAATACAAATAAACATTTAAGGGGGTGGTTTAGAGCATCAAACTGAACAACTTTCACTATGGGACCAATAACGAAATCGCGAAAAAAAATTTATGTTCCATACTCTACAAATCGACTAGAGCTAAAATATGTATGGGATATCAGATATTGTTTTTCGCGATTTCGATGTTGGTCCCATGAAGAAAGTTGTTCAGTTTGACGGTCTGAACAACCCACTTAAGAGTTTTAAATATTTATTTTTACTTATGATTATGAAACATCTTGTATAGTCGTGAGGATATAATGCATGTATGCAAATAATTTAAGATCGTTTTTATTTCGCTAAGATAACGTTACCTTCATTTCCTACTCGCAGATTGGTCTCTTCGACAGCCGACCATCAGCATGGAGGAATGCATTAACAACATTCCCTCTGTACGAAGAACAAGGCTTCGTTGTTACCAACGTGACCTTAGGAGAAGGGGCCGTGCCAGCTGGATGGGATACAGGCCCAGGGACCAAGGGCCCTCAATGCTTATGGCCCTGGATTGCAGCAGGAAATGATCAGATCCAGGCGTATAATTGCTTAAAGATACAGCCCACTTGGATGGAAGACAACGCGTAAGTACTCATCGTATTAAAACATAAAACCCACGCATCAGTTTTCATAGCCCATACAAAAATGGAGCGTCGGCGGAGATCAATGGAAACTCAATCTTGAGGTCCGGGTTCCCGTACATTCTAACTTCGCAATTGCGAGAATGTTTTCGTTCCAATGTCAACTCTATTACAATGAAGTTCGAATCGAAACGGTCGCGATATATCGAAAATCGATAGGGGAAAGGTGTACGAGATGATCCCTTGAGGTAAGATGATCCCTCTCAATTGCAGCGAAACTATAAACCCTATCTAGTTGTTTTGTTTGGTAAAACGTAGCCCCCGATACCCCCTCGCATCAGTGAATTCGTCATGGCGATGTGACAGACGAGTAAATTTTTATGGAAAAAAACATAAATTTTGTGACTTTGATCTAAGGTAGGGTTGATTTTAAGCTTAGGTAACTTTTGATCTAGGCAGTCAATAACAAAGATTGTTGTGTAAGTGGCTTTATATAATGCCCCTATTTAGTATTTTGAATGGTATGGTAACAACAGAAAGCATAAAAATTATGTTATCGAACAAAGACTAAAAAAGTTGAAATTGGGGCAAGATGATCCTGTTCTCGGGTGTATGAGATTAAGTACGGTATTTTAGAATCTTGCTAAAATTATACACTATACGATTGATTTTATTATAATAATGGTTGTTATTACTTATTTTGTGAGTATTAAGAAGGCTGGCTCAGCTTGAGACTAGTTCTTTGAGATAACATTTAATTCCACAAAAACATATAATTTTCCTTAAAAAGGGGCATGATCATCTTGCCCATACCCTAGGGATCATCTTGGACACCGGGGTGTCCAAGATGATCCTTTCGTAGGGTTTTAGAAAAATTTAAATATAATAATGAAATATCACTAAATTCAACATTTTGAGTATGATAACAGGTAGACAGATAAACTTGCTATCATTAATCGCTTAAACTTCAGAATTAAACCGAATATTTTTTAAACTACGAGCATTTTCCCTTAAGGGGATCATCTTGTACACCTTTCCCCTACTCCGGGTGCCTGGTTGATTTCGACTACGGCGACGCGACGACTAATCTTTCAAGAAAAACTTTTAGGTACGCAGCATATTTTCAAGTGCATCGGTATAGTAGTTACGCGCTTTACACAGATTAACTCTCTTGTCCTACCCTCCTTTGTCTGATGGAACGAGAGACCGATACGATCAGAAGAGGGTTTGCAGATGCAGTGGCTATAACAAGCTACCACACAATTTGGGCGTAGAAGATGTGGACGACTCTTACGCCTGAACGAATGAGTAGCCTCTTACGTCACCCGACTCGGCTGGTGCTATTCGAAACCGATAACCATACGGCAAAACTACTGAACTGTTTTTGAACTATTAGTAAAGATTTCAATAGTAGCAGTAGAACACAGAAAGGTTAATATTATACTCGATTTTATTGGCAAAGATTCCTGAAAATCCCTATTGTCTATCAAAGGGAAGAAAAGCAGAATAAATGCAAAGGAAGTTATCCAGTTGTATTTGTATATGAGTCGTTTGGGATCAAAAACGGCCATAAAAATGTATAACAATGGAAAATCCACCATCCATTCTCACTGACTCATATAATGTTTCATGCGTCTAAGATATTCCTTTCTCATCAAACCAATCCAGTTTTAATATCAGCATCGTGAGAAATCCTTTCCTCCTTGTTTCAGAGCAAAAATAAACCACCTGCGTATAGGAGAGCTTGCCCTGGCCGGGTCGCACAACGCAGGCGCGTGGCGATTCAACACGGAACTTAACTCGGTGTCCCGGGACAGCTTCGTGCTTTGCCAGGACCGCTCCGTTTGGGCCCAGCTGGTGCACGGCATCAGATACTTAGACTTCAGGATCGCCTACTACGAGTTCTATGATAAAGAAGAGGATAGGTAACAAACTAAAAAGGCTTCCTCATGTTAGTTAATGCAGACTCCTGAAAGTCATATTCATTATCTAGTATGTTCTATCTGTAGTAAATACCATTCGGTGCCTGACGCTCGGTGGAATAACAACTATGTTTCGAACGTTCGTCGGTATTACTCCTGAGGATGCTCCTTGGTGGATCGAAACACGTAGAGTAGAAATTATTTGGTGGGCAAGGTTTTATTGCATAACGTAGGTAATACAAATTTGTCTAGGTACTACGAGTATATAGGTATTAATAGAAGGGAAACTCTCTGGACAGTTAAGATACATTTTAATATACTTTTCCTCAATAATTATACAAAACTATCGGAGCGGTACAGATTTGCGTATGCGCGTCGCGCGGGGAGCGGGGAGGAAGTGACGTATGTCTTGTCAACTTCAGAGTGCAGGAGGGCGATCCATAGAGCACGCAGAGGAGTCCGCCAGAAACCACTTTTCCGCTATAACAGTATGTAGAAGCGGAGGTCTCGACACGATCGTGTCATCTATTTATAAGTCATTGATTTACGCAAAGTAACGCCTGATTCAATTAGTAATCTGAATACGCAATAGAACTACGCAATATAATTTGTATTATGAAGATAGAAGCACAGAGTACTATGATTACTACATAGCTGGTACCTATTTACCTATTGATGACTTGGATAGGTACATAAACTTATTTGTATTCAGTACACAAATATTTGAACCCGCGGTGGCTTTGCACCAGGTCCATTATCAATTCTAGTTTTACCAGAAATGGAGCAAAACGGCCAGTGTCATCCCGATTCGCACTGTAGTAATAACTGTTACAATACTTCTTATTTTTATTCAATCTTAGGAATTTAATAACATATTCTCGGAAGGTGAAGGTTCCAACGACTAGATAACTTGTTCTGCAAATCTTTTTAAATTACGATCAGCGCAAAGCGAAAATATCTATCAAGATGCTTTTGGTCGTGCATAAAGTGGTAACATACCTAATATTAGACATACCTACCTAGTTAGATCAAATCATTTTCTAAAATTGAGGTATTTCCGTAATTAAATGCTATTAAATGTAAATTTCCAATAATAATTTGATTATTGCGGGAAGCGCTTTTGTATGCACATTTTCCTACTTGAAGTGTGTTGTGAACCAAAACAGATTATAGTTCAATTAGTTACGAGTTACATTGCGTTGTACTCGGCCGCGCGGCGGTTCTGCACGGCTTCCTCGATTTACGTTATATAAACTAGGTATAAATAATGATTATGGACCAAACTACATCGAGAACATTTGCTCGTTATGCAAAATGTGCTAACCACAACATAGCTTTAAAACATGGAAGTGGTTCAAATTGTGACCGCAACATACAATGGTAAAAGTTAGCGTCACTCGTTTGATTATTACAGACGTTCGTTAGTCGTATTGTAAGCTAGAGCCAAGTGCCTTTCACACATGTGGGATACAAAGTTCCCAGTGGTCTTACTAGTAAGTCTATTAGGAAGAAAATTCCCAGTAGTTCAACTGGTAAAGGCCTCCGCTCATTGCAGCAATATTATCGAGCGATATTATCGCTGCGATTTTGCGATAATTGTTCTCAGTACATTTTGTATGGGGACGCGCGCGATCCTACACACTGCCGCGATATTGTCGAGCGATATTATCGCTGCGATTTTGCGATCATTGTTCTCAGTACATTTTGTATAGGGACGCGCTCGATCCAACACACTGCTGCGATATTATCGCAACCTGACGCAATCTCTTTCTACTACATTCAGTGAAGGGCGCATGCGTGACGCGAATCGCGGAATCGCTGCAGTGTGTAAGGTGTCGCGATATCGCTGTCGATAATATCGCTCGATAATATCGCTGCAATGTGCGGAAGCCTTAAAACTACTCGGTAAGACTACTGGGAATAGCCCGTCTTTTCACATTGCGGTGGTAACACCGTCAAACTTAATATGCTGACACTTTTTTAAGAGTATGGTCAGACTATCAAACTGAACAACTTTCTCTATGGGACCAACATCGAAATAGCGAAAAAAAAATCAGCTCTTCCATACAAAACTGCAAACCTACTCGAGCCAAATGTATGGGACAGCTGATTTTTTTTTCGCGATTTCGTTGTTGGTCCCATAGAGAAAGTTGTTCAATTTGATGGTCTGAACATCCCCTTAAAAAAGTGTCAGCATATTAAGAAGGACCCTGTATAGTCATAAAAATTCACCTTGGGAGTTTTTGTTACAATTCGAATTCCAATTCTATTAGTTCCTCCTTCACACATGACTTTTCACATTGCGGTGGTCACACCGTCAAACTTAATATGCTGACACTTTTTTTAAGAGTATGATCAGACCTTCAAACTGAACAACTATCTCTATATCTCTCAACTACATCGAAAGACTGATTTGGAAGCAGATGTAAATTTTCAGATACTGGTTGAACCACAACTTAATAAGAGTCCGTCCATTAGTGCCGCTTCTGAAAGAAATCAGAACTTTCCTAGACAATACGAATGAGGTAAGAAAATCGGAGATTATTCAATTTTATGTAAGCTCTCAGAAATGCCGAGATTCTTTAAAAATTGTTTTAATACGGTCAGATTCCAACTAACCGTCTTTTTTACAGACTAGTAATAACTTGAAGGTTTACCCTTTAAAAGTTATTCCAATAGAGAAAATGTTAAGTTGAACATTATTCTTAAGGTACTTCGATATTTTATTTTAGTAGGCCATTTTCATTGTGTCTATAGATAAGGTATCTCTGGTGTGAAGTAAAATAGCTTGCAGTTTATCGAAATAAACACGAAACTTGGTAGGCCGACGGCGAAACCACTGAAACAAAACTGTACTGTACTTCTAGGTTTTACATGACGCGGTACACACATAAAAAGATAAACAGACAAACAGAAATACATTCAAAAGCCAAGTGTGTATGTGTTTAGGGTTCCGTAGCCATTCATTTTGCTACCCCCGTCATTTAGTTTTTTGTACTTCACGTACGGTACCGTCGTTGATGTCTTTTGTATGAAACTAAAAATACTAGTTACAAAAATTTGTAAATATTATTGGTGAAGCTGGGTACAATTACATAATTTGAGTTTATCGTTTCCATAATAATTATGATCGATGAAAATAGTTTATATTTGTGAATATAGAATAAAATAAATAAAGATAATACTATTATTTTGCATACAATAAAATTATTACAATTTATTTGTATTGACATAAATAAAACAGCGTTTGCAATCAATCCGACATACCTCTATCATATATCATCATCAACATTCATCAGACACTTTTGTACACGATTTAGACATTATACAACAACCTTGCCTCCACCAACACACACTGGGCCGGCGTGGAGGCCTTTGCCCTACAGTGGGATTCTACAGGCTATATAACTTACTAACTTACTTACAACAACCTTAACATTCCAGGTTATATTCCTCGATGCCCACCACTTCCCGGTCGGGTTCTACAACCCTGACGGTTCTCCAATCAGGAGCGTCCACGCTGGTCTCCTGGAGTTAGTCCAAAGGGAGCTCGGCCCACACCTGGCCTTCGCTGGAGACTTCACAACGGGCGCTGGCACGCGTGGGCCTACTCTTCGGGCGTTATTGGACGCTAAGAAACGTCTAGTTTTCAGTTACGTCGACAATGCCATTGTTACTGGTAAGTTGCCATGCCAATATAATCCGACAGTCATTGGACTTTTCAAAAACCATTGAACCGGTTGGTGAGTGAAACTGTCTTGAATCCAAGGGATAAATGTGCTGTGACGATGGAGTTCGATTATTGGGTATCTCCAGGCTGGAATCGTTACCGGTGTCCAGGTGACTGTTTCGTTAGTGTAAAGTCTCATATGAGTTTCTCATAAAACAGTTAAAATTAATAAAATTATAAAACGTGTATCAAAAGACCCTATTAATATTTTAAAGTATAAACCATTAAACTGAAAAACGTATCTGTTGTCCCATAATTTGTTTTTTTCTCTGCGTTCTCCACGTGCTCTGTAGTGAAAGTTGTTCGTTTTGATAGTTTATACCACCCCTTTTAATATTTCTAGGGTGTTTTCTATATAGTCTAGAATGACAATCTCAAATTTTACAAACAACGTGGAGGAAAAATTTTACTTTTATTTTTTGAGAGATAAAAGACGTGATACAGCCGTATCACGTGTAGCATGCTACGGCTACTGAACAACATAATTAATATGCGCACGTTTAAGGTCGAAAGGAATCCATTTACAATTCAACTTGCAGTAATAAAAGCGAGCGCGATTACGCATCAACTCCATATTCACAATGAGTTGTTCTACTTATAATTATTTCGTACCAAGAGACTGGATAATTGCGACACTTTACTGGAATTTTCGTTAACAATTAACGAAAGGTCTTGTAGGCACGCTTTGTTAACCAAGTTCTCAGGAATACGTAATAATTTAAACATAGCATACAAATGTTCTACAGGGTGAAATTGATGCTAATGATTAGCATCCTTTTAAACTATACAGGTTGTTTACAGGTAAATATTTAAAACTCTTAAGAGGGTTGTTTAGACCGTCAAACTGAACAACTTTCTCTATGGGACCAACATCGAAATCGCGAAAAAATAAATTTGATATCCCATACATATTTTAGTTCAGTCGGTTTGTAGAGTATATGGAACATCAAATATTTTTTTTCGCTATTTCGATATTGGTCCCATAGTGAAAGTTATTTCAACCTTTTTTTAGAATTTTTGTGTGACTGTTTATTTTGTTCGAGCATTACGCAAAAAATACTGAACCGATTTTTATGAAGCTTTTTTGTTTGATAGCTTATGATTTGACTTAAAATCTGGTATGTAATTTGTGCCGACGAAGTCGCGGTTATACTCTAGTAAAATTAATATATTTAATTTGGTGCATCTTTTTATTAATTTGTAACCGTTTAACGTACTTAATCACCTCCGTAAATATTGCACACCTTGAAAATTACACACTCTATATTGAACGTGTCATAGTGGTAAAATATTAAGTATAATTCTGTGTGTCCGGTGAATAACGGTCCAACTCAAAAAATGCAAGTTTACAGGAGAGCCTAAAAACATAATTTTTTGGTAAAAAAAAATATTTTCTCGAAAACCGTTTCATATTTTTTCAAGCAAATCACTGTGTCTTCTAGATATTTTTATGGTCTTTTATTATTATATAGTTTAGTCTATGAAATACTTACCGTGCTGGAGATATTTCGTTCAGAAGTTGAATTAAACCTTTTGACACTAATAAAAATACGTTACATTATGATTTAAATTGAGTTAGGGCCTTTTACACTTCACAATAACCTTGGTATAAAATGGTTTATGTTATATTTTAATTTCATTTTTATTCCATCCCTTTCTTAAATACACACCACCGGAAAACTTACTTTGTAAACTGAATCAAAACGAATTGATAAAAGTAGTTTTATTTAGGTAAAACAAGCTCATCACAAAATTACAAAGTGTTTTTTGAGTTAAATTCTTTTTCACAAAGGTAACATTTTGTGCGTATGGATTTAAATCTAATATTTAATAATATTTTTAAGGAAAAATATAACAAACACTTGCAAAATGTACTTTCTAAGCTCACTGTTTAAGCTTTTAATATCCACCATATTCAGCATTAAACTTAAGTGACACAAAAATTAGATATTTTCTAGAAAAAATATTCATTTCGTTATTAAGTAGGTAAGTAGTTTTATCATATATAGGTATATTTTTTTGATGGGTAACACTAGCTTATATGCAAATTTTGTGACGTGGGTAACGCCACGTGGTATCAGTAATGCTGGAAAGTGAAATATTAAACAACAAACCAATATAAAAACAATACAAAAACAAATTCTAAAGCGACGCATGCTTAAAAACTTATCAAGTTAGAAATCACGATTCTGTGCCACAAAATTGTATGACCAGTCTGATGTATTGTCATTCTTAAATACACGTTTGATATCCGGTTCGCTTTGCAGTGTTGTTATTATACAAAATACAAGATATTTTAGGAAAAAAATAGTTTAATTTCAAAGAATAAACAACAGATTCTTTCTTTACCACTCTATGTACAAGCCTATGCTTGAAGTGCGGTTCGGCAATCCCTAACTAAAACAAGGCCTGACATTATCACTTAGTTCAATATAACAGTACCACCCTTTAAAAAAATCGCCAGATTGTATTCATACTATGATTCTTATTCTCACTACATAAAAGAAAATATTTGGTGATTGACGGTTTAACTCACTTATTCGACATACATTTTTGGTGAGACGTATAGCGTTCTCCCCAGTCCAAGATGATGTCAGTTTCCGTACTTAGCCCGCTATCAAACGCGCATCATATTCATGAGCTACACTTGATTTTTTATGTAGGTATTAACTATTAAGGTTTGTGAAATTTGGTTTAACTCAGATAAATCATATTTCACAAAACAAAATAAATTGTGTCGAAGGATTTTAGTCGAAGTAAATCCATGTTCACCTAATTTTATATTGGTTTTATGATCTAACTCTATTTCAACCATTGTGCACGATAAAAAAATGGACTTAAATCGTTTTGTAATAAGTCTATCTCTGGAATTATTAAAGGTATGAATATTCCAGTAACACCATTTTGTAGAGAAAAAAAAATTGAGTATTATGGCATTAAAAACTCATTTTGGATCTAAGTTGAGTTAGACCGTTATTCACCGGACCCACAGAATTAACCAATAAAATGTACATTCGAGTTGGCACCATCGACTAGCAATTAACGAATGGCTCAAAAGGACAAGTATCCAGGCCGTTAAAGATATTACTAACAACAACAACCAACGGTTCTTGACAATCATATTTGGTGACTAATTATTGGTAATTATAATCGTAGTGAGATATAAGTTATGTTAATATTATGTGTTTGAATTATAATTAATATCCATAATGATTTAGATACTATTTATTGTGTATATTCGATTGTTCATCTCATACGGTTTTTGTCGTTGGAAGTGGTTGGTTTTGCCGCCATTGACAGTGGGATTATAAAAGACGTGTCTGGTCATTAGAGGATGATTCCTTTACTACTTGTCCGGCTAGGACGTTACGCTGCCCAAAGTTAAGTATAACTTGTGTGTTACTGTAATTACTGTTCATTTAAATTGTGTTTTGTGTAAGTGTCGAGACAATGTAATAAAAGATAATAAGTAGACTGATTCTCATGTTTTATTATGAATAATCACAGTTACCCACTTATCCTATCACATCAGAAGTGGAATCGTACTCTGCCGCCATATACTAATATACTTTTTTTTTTCTTTCATGGGACGATCACCGAGGCCCACCTGCTGTCTGCAAACGAAAATTCATCCGAGACGGCGGTGGCTCCAGGGCCTGGAGACTGGGAAGGGTCTACCACCCGCCCGCCCAGGTTCTAAGGGTTCTCCCGCCCGCCCGCCCAGGTTCTCCCGCCCGCCCGCCCTGGGTATGACGCCCGCCTGCCCGCCAAGGGGCAAGGTGATTCTGCCCGCTCGTCCAGGGGATCTCGCCCGATTAGTCTAGAGGATCCAGCCCGTCCACCCAAAGAAAAAGAAAAACAAGAAAAATGTGTAGCAAGGTAACGGCCAAGGCCGAATTAGTTTTTATTCGAATATCGTTGAATTATGTCAGTACTTTGTTTTTCAAATTGTGAATAGTGGTTATAATCAAATAATGATTAGTCAGTCTGACCGAGCGGTTAAAAAATGTTTTCAAATCTGTTTTTATTTTATCATCGATTTGACATGTTTATGAATCGTTAAGACAAGCATACCTACTGTCTTATTGTTCCCGTCGATCATGGATCATGTTTAAACTAATAAAACAAGTGATTTGCGATTGGTTTTTATCCTACAATTTTTTTTTAAGAATAGCTATGTAGGTACATTGACAAAAAAAAATTCCTTATGAATTACAATTTTTGCATTAAGATTCTGTACTGGTGAGAATAACTTTTATAAAATTCAAAAGGAATTTGGTGATTGTAGATCTAATAACGAGAGCGTGTCGCGTGTCGTGCGTGTGCGCGTGTGTCGGTAGCGCGTTACGAAGACGTATGAAAACTGAATCTGCATCCTGGTTCGAATCCGCACGGATGATATACCATTCATATACCAATGAGTTTTTCTGCTGTCGACGTACAGATCTCAAACAGTGATGGAAAACATTGTAAGGAAACCTGCTTAGCTAGCATGTTGCACGTGATACGGCTATGTCGCGCCTTAGGTGTGATAGCGCTGACGGTGGCATGCTACGGCGGCTGCATTCACTGAAAAATAAATTCCGATGCGTATCGTATATGACGACGATATGTGATGGCATACTAACGCATATACACCCTCCATAATGGTGTAGGCCTGTCCCCTACAGTGGGACGTGGCTAAGAATATAGTGAAGTGGATTTGGCTAAGAATATAGTGAAGTGGATATGCTGGTCTATCGATTCATTTTGTTTTCTTATGTCCCGAAGGGATATTAAATGTAAAAATAAGTACTTAATTAACGACTTACTGAAATTTTCGTAATTTATGTTACGTTATTGTGTTCATATAGAATTGTGAGTACTAATCATGACTGTAATACTTACAATATCAATTGAGTGGACCAAGGTATAATTATTGATAAGAATGCTATGCTGTCCACAGTAATGAGTAGTGTCGCTACGTCAGGTCTAGCATGTCGCCCCCGAAAAAAAAATATATATATATGTATATAAAATTGAGATGTGCCTTCTTTCTTTTCGAGATCTTTGTTATTCGTGATGCAAAAAAAAACGCGTATGAAGTTTCTCGTGTTGTCGCTTTGTCGTTCGTGGCATGCTAGCCCTACTGCAAACTTAATCAAGGCTTCTGTCTCCACGTCCAAACTGCTCTTATATAATATGGAGTTAATAATTTTCATTTGTTCGAGCACAGAAAGCATATACAAAAATAATATTCAATCCGCTCTGGTTGGTCACATTTGTTTGGTGTTGTCCGATGTTGCGATGAGAGAATAAGGTAGCAGTTACAGTAGTACTAGCTAGCTACTAATTAAATTCGCTGATCCTGTAAGATACATTGTAAAGTTGTTTGTATTATTAATTTAAAAAAAAGGTATGTTGCTTATAATTTTATTTAGCGAAAAGTTATGATTTTCACAAATACCTAGGACCTCAATGATTTGATATGGATGGATGGAGTTGTTTCTAAATAATCGTCCGATTTGCCTTACAGCGGTCTGATGTTCTCAATGTGCCCAACCCGACAAATGTGCCCAACAAGGAAAATGTGCCCAAATTGACACATATGCCCAAGTTATAAAATGTGCCCAAGTGGTAAAGCATGCCCAAGTTGTAAAATGTGCCCAACTTGAAAAGTGCCCAACTTGTAAAGTGCCCATCTTGTAAAATGTGCCCAATTTGGCATATGTGCCCAAGTTGACAAATGTGCCCAAGTTGTCTAATGTGCCCAAGTTGTCAAATGTGCCCAAGTTGTCAAATGTGCCCATGTTGTCAAATGTGCCCAAGTTGTCTAATATGCCCAAGTTGTCGAATGTGCCCAAGTTATCAAATTTTCCTTAGTTGTAAGTGACTGACTACTTGATCCCTGACTGGGCAATAAGATTTGTTTGGAATAATTATTTTTCTCCCCTCCGATCCCTCCTCCCGGAAGGCGTCAATTTTCATCCCGCTGCGCTAAATGAAGTTGCCGCTTTCCACCTCCGTCGAGGAGAGAAATAGTATACTAATCTCGGACGGTAAGTGAGTGGGCATCGGATCACATGTACTTAATACTCGGCTTCGTCTCGGTCAACAATTACATGAGATCTGGGACATTTCTTACTTTCCTGTCCTCGGTGTGTAATCTACTATTATCAGTATGGTGGGAAAATAAAGTGCACTTTGTATTTTTTGTGAAAATGTGAAAATTCACAATTTTCTTACTATGAAATTACAAAATATTTGTAAATATTATGCAATATTCATATAATTTTTTTTTTAATTTTACTTGATCTAGTTTATGTAAAAATCTAGTATGTTTTGCGAACTGATTTTTTAAGAAATTATTTCGGATATTTTTGGGGTAATTATTTTACATGGTGTACTTTTTTTTTTTTGGGTAAACTCACGGACTACCGTACCGTTTGGGGTAATCAAAATCCTTGTTACAACGATCAGCATAGTTCATTTTTAACTTGTTTTTTAAGATTTAGGATGATACTTTATACTATGCTGTGTCAAGTGATAACAGTGACCACCATATATCATTCCGCCCACAAAAACACAGCATAAGAAATATTATTATACCTTAACAGAAATGTGAAAAAGATGTTAATAAATTATAGGAGTGTAGCCAAAAGGAAAAATCTGAATAGCAAGGCTTGTGACTAGTATTTGCTGTTTAGTATCAATCAATGTTTGCTCTATTCAAAATTGGTTAACTTTATTAAAGTATTACACCCTATACATATTGTTTGTGTGAGATCATTAATTTTATTTCTTAATAGATCTTAGATAGGTCTAAAATGCCTAATTATAGTGAAATAAAAATTATACTATTTTGTTCTGCACTGTTCCTAAAGTTTTTACGAAATACTGAGTGTAAAAAAAAAAACTAACTTAACATAAATGTTTGCTTTTCTGAATTGATATTTTGACATAATACTACACAAATGCTGTTGCTGATATAATAGTAAGTACTCACTGTATGTTAGTTGGAATTATTGAATGTTATATTTCTGTGAATGTCGTAAATACTTCGAGACGAAGTATAGTCAGTCTGTCCGTGGTAAAGTAGAAATAATGATGTTGATTTAAGATGGTTTGTTTCATTGTCCTTTATGTTTCTTTTGAATAATGATCACAATTTACTTTAAATTCGAATTGCCTTAAGAACCGCTGGCATTGTTACTTGGCGTCGGTTTGGTCTTCACGATCAGCGGGTGATGGAATCGACGTGGCGAGGTATTCAATGTGCTTTTCATAGGCTGCTGGCGTTGTTGCTTGGCGTCGGTTTGGTCTTCACGGTCAGCAGGTGATGGAATCGACGTGGCGAGGTATACAATGTGCTTTTCATAGACTGCTGGTGTTGTGGCTTGGCGTCGGTTTGGTCTTCACGGTCAGCAGGTGATGGAACCGGCGTGGCGAGGTGCACAATGCAGACCGCTGCTGGCATTGTTGCTTGACGTTAGCTTGGTCTTCATGAACAGCGGGTGATGGAGCTAACGTGACGAGGCACACAATGTGTAGATTTTATGTTTGTTGGTGATCAATAACGTCCACTTAGGTATTTGGAAATGTGAATATTTGTGATCGTTATTCGACTGGAATGTTTTAAGATTGTAGGTACTTCGGGGACGAAGTACTTGTCAGTATGGCCGTGTCATAGTGGTAAAATATTAAGTATAATTAACCAATAAAATGTACATTCGAGTTGGCACCATCGACTAGCAATTAACGAATGGCTCAAAAGGACAAGTATCCAGGCCGTTAAAGATATTACTAACAACAACAACCAACGGTTCTTGACAATCATATTTGGTGACTAATTATTGGTAATTATAATCGTAGTGAGATATAAGTTATGTTAATATTATGTGTTTGAATTATAATTAATATCCATAATGATTTAGATACTATTTATTGTGTATATTCGATTGTTCATCTCATACGGTTTTTGTCGTTGGAAGTGGTTGGTTTTGCCGCCATTGACAGTGGGATTATAAAAGACGTGTCTGGTCATTAGAGGATGATTCCTTTACTACTTGTCCGGCTAGGACGTTACGCTGCCCAAAGTTAAGTATAACTTGTGTGTTACTGTAATTACTGTTCATTTAAATTGTGTTTTGTGTAAGTGTCGAGACAATGTAATAAAAGATAATAAGTAGACTGATTCTCATGTTTTATTATGAATAATCACAGTTACCCACTTATCCTATCACAAACGCAAACCGCGCACTCTTATTTTACACGTTCAAAATAAAAAATAAAATATATTTAAACTTGTGTTTTGTACTTATTACTCAAATAAAATAAATACAAACTATCTGACCATAGCAACACATAATCTGCCAGTATATTACATAATCATTATGAGTTTATCACTAAGATGTGGGTGGTAGACAGTGTTAGTTGATCGTAATTAATTACATACAAACAAGTGCCTAAGTAGTATTTTATTATGTTATGGTCTATGTCCACAAAGATATTAGATCTAAATTATAAACCGATAATATCATATTGATTGTTATTACTAATTAGCTTAGAGTATCTATTAGTAATATACTCTAAGCTAATTAGGTAGTTACGTCTGATTAGGTACCAATAAATATTGTAGCTAGTGCATTATAATTTTCTTTACACAATCAATAAAGCATGTTTTTAATTGTTTAAACGTCAACCTTGAAATTGGTAATGATCGTGTTCGAGTGATTATATTAAACTGATTTAACTATAATAATATCAATTTAACATCGTCATAGTTCTTTATAATTTGTTTAGAACATTAACCTCTTGTTTTTGCATCGTTAATCCTTTTAAATAATTTAAATATTATACAGGGTGTAAGGAAAAGTATCCTAACCTAAGAAACCTTTAAACCACATACTCTACCCATTATACTGAACAACTCTTACTTTCGTATGGGACAGCAGATTATTTTGTTCTGACAGGTTTGCTCCCATAGTTAAAGTTATTCAGTGTGATGGGTAGCGAGTTTCTAGCCCTGGTTTGACGGCCCGACAGCACAGTCTGTAGGGAACCTGCCTGCTGTGCCGAGGGTCGCGGCCTCGAATCCCAGGGGGACAAATATTTGTATGATGAATAGGTATGAATATTTGTACCCGAGTCATGGATGTTTGAATAGTTAGGCTAGATTCTGGAACGTGTCTAGTTAGGCTAGATTCTGGAACTTTAAATGTGACTAGATAATTTGTGTGACAACGTCCAAGATATTTAAAAATATTTATTTAGAAGTATGTGGTTTTTCCTTTTTCCTTCCTTCCTACTTCCTGTTTCTATATGGATCCAAATGTTATAAATACGTTATATTCTCTAATCTGGGGTTTCAGACCATCATTCAGATTTTTGATACTAAGCGTCCAATATTGAAAACGCCAAATGAAAAATCTGCATGGAAATGCTGATGCGCTGATATCAAACACAGAGCGTATATTAATTGTTTCATTTATTTTAATTTATTAATTTAGGAATTTGTAAAGACTCCGCATAAAACTTGAAGAAAAACTATATCATAAATTGTAATTAGAAAAGTCTTACTATCTTACTAATAAAATAAATGTGAAAGTTTGATGTTTGGACAAAAATCTTGTATGGAATATATAATATTCTTGTATTTGGATGATTGTGGCTCAATCACTTAAAAATTGATTTGGATTTGGCACATGGATAGAATAAATTCTGGATGCTTATTTAAAATCAAATCTAAAATGAAGTCGAAGAGTTGTCAATTATGGTACCAACTTATGAGGATAGGCGTGCTGAAATGCTAATTTGGAGAATAGGTCACTTTTCCGACTGTATACATTTTTGTCTGATCCGCCCCACCCATACACCCCACCGACTAGAGTGCAAAAGAGACAACTGCAGCTCGGTCCAATTTTATCTACATAAAATCGACGGAAACAGCATTACGTATTCCCTTGTTTCGTCCTCCAAATCTAAACCAATTTTAATAATTCTTTCAAGAATAATATGAGAAAGACTTTGGCTACCATGTCTGTATGTTTTGTTTTTTTTATTTATTATATTCGTAAAATTTGTTTGCTGGATGTCTGAAAACGGGCTGTAAAATTGGTAATTTTCGAAGGTCCCTAGTTCATACAGTAATTAATTAATGCAAAAAAGCAAAACATAGGGACATAGCAGAGGTAACATAGATTGTATGGTAAAAAATGTTTGCTCTAGTGTCATTATCCAGGGAGGAAACAGGGGAATACGTTTTATATGGAAAAAACGGTAATCGCCTATCCTCTTAAACATGAAACGTATCCGTAATTTTATAGTACTCTGTGCTTATGGGTAGATCAACTATTTTTTGTCCATACCTTGTCCCAGTCATCTGCATAAAATTTTCTCAATGTTCAGGCTCAGGCTCAAGCTCAGGTTTTGCTTGCCCCAAAATTTAATGTTTGTTGAATAACTAAGGATTCCATTTATTAAACACACACACACCGTTTTACAAAATTACTTGAATTTTACTCGAATTTTGGCGGTTGTCCGATGGACGCTTTATTTCGTTGTCCCCACGCTTTTTGGTCTATCGGACAACCGCTAAAAACTTCTAGTAGTTCAACACAGATGGTGGAATGTACATGTGTGTAGAAGAATCATATCATTAGATACAATATCTATCTTACAAAATTAATGAATGTCAAGAAAAAAGGAATAAAAACTTTTTTTTATACAGTACCGTGAGGACAAAAAATAGTTGATCTACCCTTATACGTATTATTATTAATATTTCAGAAAACAACTGGCTGTGGCCGATACTACCTCACCTTTGGGCGAACACGAACAACCCCTCAGCATTGTTCCAGTACTTAGACCACGCGATCACAGTGTCCCCGCAGCCCCACGCGCGGTCACCACTTCACTCTGCCATGGCGCAGACCACGCCCACCGTGCTAGACATACTCTTCCTACGAGGGTCATTACGTGAAAACGCTGATGCTGTAAACCGGAACGTTACCACTCGACTTGCGAGTAGATGGAGACAGCACGCTAATATCGTCTCCACAGATTTCTTTTTATCCAATGACGTCATCGACGTCTCGATAATGATCAGCATTGAACGTGGCAGCAGATTATGACATAGCAAACGGAGTAGGACTGGTGGACTGGTGGTGCCGCATCGGCATAGGATCGCGATCGCCATCCACCGCTCGCCCTGGCTCCCTCGCTCACACCGGCGCGGGAGCACCCGCTCCGAACCGCCTCCATACTTACCCGAGCAATTCATCTAGTTGTTGCTGATCACACATATCCGCTTACAACCGTCACTGCCAGACATTCCGATTGTACAATTGTACAGCAGACAATAGTGAGATATTTTTTAGGTATTTATATTTTGTATATTTACGTGAACTAGTCCATCGTTTCTAAGAGAAACGAAAACTTTTGTACATAATATAAACTTGTGCCAAAGCTAAAACTTATTTTAATTTAGATTTTGCCTTACTCTTACTTCGTAATATAACTAATAACACAGGTTATAATAGTCGTGAAAGACAAGAAGTCGTGAAGAAAGCCGTGGTGGTCCAGTGGCTAGTAACCTAGCTTGCCTGCCGTGCAGGAGGCGATGGTTCGATCCCCGTCCAAGTCGACTCGTACCAATGAGTCTTTCGGAATTTATGTACGATTTGTTACACCACTGGCTTTTCGGTGAAGGAAAACATCGTGAGGAAACCTGCATGCTTCAATTTCGAGGCATGCATGTATCGTACCCGCTGTGTACGATACATGCCTCGAAATTGAAATATAACGGGCTCACCCCCCGTCACACTGGACAGAGTTTCGGTACTACTGGTGAAACGTGGATGTTCTGAGGTTTCAGAATATCTCTGACTACCCCCTCGGGGAATATAGTCGTGAGCATATGCTATGCTATAATAGTCCTATCATATAATACTCCCAGAAACAACCATAATATTGTTTCTGGAAGTAATTACAGTTAGGTTCAAGAAAATGATTAATAAACAGGTAGAGATCCGCAACATGCTTCGTCAACTTACCAAACTATAATCCACCTCACGCTTCGTCATTAATAAAACAAAAACCAACTTAAATGCCCTCCGCTCCACGGAACGCACGGGTGCGTTCAAAGGAATTCATCACAGCACTAGCAGCATTCCCGCGTGGAATGGCTAGAGAAATCCCTTCGACCAGATACGAACCCGAGCGGGGATCGTTCCCGCTCTCAACAAGCCTCCTGCCCAGCTCTCGCAGAAAATCCTTGGCTTCACATCCCCAAACACCAGACGTTTCAGAAAATGATTAAGTACCTAATTATGTTCATGTAGGTTAGGTACCATAGCAAACACAATCAGTTAAATACAACTTTTACTTCTCATAATCTCATAAATAAGATACATTAGTATCGGTAAACAATAAATAATATCTAAGCATTAAATTGTACTTGTACAACAAAAACGAGGTAGATTCACGGTGCCGAGGCACACCTTACACAAACATAGTCTCTTTGCATCACGTATGCGGGGCTAGAAGTGGGAGCAACTCCGCGCGACTCATCCGAGAGAGGGCGCGCTCGTCGAGTCCCAACGCAGCGGCTGCCCCCCGCACGTCCAACCCGAAACTCTGCAGTAAAGCTGCTAAAGCAACTTCCTCGCCAGTCTGAGGGTCACGTAGTCTTGGGCAGGAGCCATTGCATTGCGGCCAGGAGCAACGCTCAATAAGACGCCGTGGGGCGCAGCCAGCCCTGGTGCGTCTTCCACCCTTCCCGAGGCGCCGCTCCCAACACGAAATCGCTCGAGGTAATGAAACACCTGCGAGAAGAAATCTGATTCTCATTTAAATTCATTTAACTGAGGAAGACCAAAAGCCTCCTCTTCAGATTAGGTACAATGCAACTGAACAACACTCGAATATCAAAATTGAGCAACTGACCTGATACGTTAATAGCCAACCACTCTGGCCGAGCTAGTGCTCCATGCGCCAAGCAAGCTGGCGCGAATGTAGCCCGAACCATCTTCAAGCTTGCCCGCAATGCCGCTCCAGTTTTATGTACAGCATCCCATTGAGCACGAGTTCTTGGCGACCGAACACCCTCTGCTGTTAGCTGCGCTGTGTCAAATAAGTATTGGAATACGAACAATGGTGTTCGAATGTGAGGGTACAGGCGGTATCCGAAATAACATAGCCAGGGCTTAGTGGTGTGCTGTCGCACGCAGGACGTGGCAGGAGATCCACGCCAGAGCGAGTGCCCTAGCCGGGCGACAGTTTCGGTCGAACGCTTCGTTTTCGCTGGCCGGTCAAGGAACCAACCTGAATCGGCAATAGCTGCGACTTTAACTCCATGCGCCCGCAGCAATCTTCGAGCCGAGTCCGCATGTAACATGACGCCCGTTCCACCGGCACTTGAGCCGACGAGCAACAATCGTGTGGAGAGTCCCAAATGCAGGAGCTCCGTAAGAACAGAGCGAACAATGAGACGGCCAGCGAAGGCGAATGTGGAATTGCGATGAATGCGGGTTCCAGCCCACATATCACTGGAGCAGTACGGGAGCAGGACATGATTCGACGCGTGCCAAAGAGGATTGGTAGAGGGGTCTGCGGAGAGGAGTGCGGGGGCACGACGTTTTCTGGGCCATCTAGATGAAGACATGAGGGCAGGGCGACGCTTCCATCGCGCGGTGCACGATGCTGCGTCCCAGCAGTAGCCACCACCTTCGAGGTACACCACCCAGTGTTTGCTGTTGGTACCGCGCCGAATGTAATATCTGGAATAATTAATGAAACTTAGATTTCATTGAATTTGATGAAGAAAATAAAATCCAAGTTGAAAGGCCACCATAGAACCTTGTCAGTCTTGTCACATACATATACATACATACATATTATCACGCCTGTCTCCCACAGGGGTAGGCGGAGACAAATGGAACGCCAACTGCTACAATCCTGACAATCCTATCTAGCATGCTCATCCTTGTCACAGCAAACTATTTACAGTTATCTTTAACAGAACCTTTATTACATATATCGATATATCGATTATAACATGTTTCTAAAGAGAACCAAGACCTAAGCCACCATAGGAATTTGTCACAATCACATTTCAAATTAGTTGACTACCTGTACATAGTTAGACTACCTTAGTATATTGGTGCCTAAGTAGGTACGTTCTTTGTATGAAGTAACAAAATAATAGCAGGGTTTGATACATACCCAGCTGGTGATCCATCGTTGCAGGTGATCGAGGTGTTGGAGAGCCAAACGAGCCTCAGGGCATCAGGAGACACGCTCTCGCTCGCTGTAGTCAATACCACCTGAAAATATTTAATAGCAAAAGTTTATCGCTGAGACTGCGTGGAATAGAGAATGTGTTCAATGTCATTTGTGCGGAATCCATATTGTGTAGAAACTCGAATATGTGGAAAAGCGTTTGGCAAGAACTCAGATCAATCCCTTTAAACCAGTGCTTCAAACTTATGATTTACGATTCGGCAATTACATGTTCTTTAAAGAAGTAAGAAAGAAAAAGAAAAGAAAGAAAAAAGAAAAGAAAGAAAAAGAATAGAAATAAAAAGAAAAGAAAGAAAAAGAAAAGAAAGAAAGTTGAAAGAAGGTTAGGAAAGGGGGTTGTTGGTAGTTTGAAAGTTGGTAATTGTAGCAATGTTTCTGACCACCCCGAAAGCTAATACGATAAATGTAGAAAAATTAGAAAGTACGAATGAAGACGCGACAAAAAGCGAATCTACCAATGATGATGATAGATTCCTAGTTGATTTCGACTGTGGCGACTGCTAATCAGAAATGCAGTCAGGTAGATACGCAGGATATTTTAATGCATTCTCTCGTCCTCCTGTATGTATGATACACAGATAATCTCCAATAGATACCGCGTACAGGGCCGCCGACGCGCACCACACTCTATGATTTTGCACTGATATAAGAGCGAGATCGGAATAGTGCAATCATGTTGTATTATTTCGTGCCCCGCTACCCGCCAAAATGGTGACTTCAAATTCGAAATTTTCATCATGCGGTATCTGTTGGGGGTAATCTGTGGTATGATAGAACGGAAGACGGTCTATCAGAGATGTGTCGGATTCAGTGGCTGGTTATAACCGGTAGCTGCACGGTTTGGCCGTCATAGATGTGCCGTGCCTAATGAAATTAGTAGCCTTCCGACTGGGTTGGTGCTATTCAATGCCAAACACATACGGCAAATAGCTATCTAGCATTAGAATTATTAGATTTGCTTCGTTAACTGGAATAGTAACTATTTAAGATCGTCGTGGCGCGTTGCGGAGAGTCATGGTATGAAAACTCAAACTTGAGGTTCAGGAGTGCGATTTTTGAATCTCATTCGGTGAGCTCAGTAGTTGAAAATGTCAAAATTACTACGGAGATACGCATCTTTCTACTGCTGATCATACTCAAGGAGAGCGATTTTTGAAAGTCAAAACAGCAGAAGAAAGATTCTTATCTATTTAGACATTTTCAACTGCTGAGCTCACCGCATGAGATTCAAAAATCGCACTCCAGATTCGAATCCGCACGGACGATATAGCCATGTATTTTCCTAACTTATGTATTAGTATGAAAGTAGGTGAGGAAACCTGCATACGATGAAGAAGAAATTCCTATGCGTATGTGAACTCTACCAATCCCGCATGGGTACGCGTGTTGGACTAAACGCCCATGCACCCTCCCTGAAGGTACCTAGGCCCTTTCCCTGCAGTGGGACGTCAGGGTATAAGGAAAAGTATCATTAACCTTTAAACTTTTAAACTACATACGCTACCCATGAAACTAAACAACTTTTACCTAATATGGGAGCAAACCTACTGTCAGCGCAAAATATATTTTCACCTCACAAGCTCGGAAAGATTCTGTTTATCGTTCGAAATCTGAGTGCAAAAGTGTATTTTATCCGCTAGCGTGCAAAGAGTTTTTGAAATTCGAATTTGTCTATTCAATATTTTTGTATACCGCCAATGCACTGAAATGCTTAATAACTATTTCATGACACTGGCCAGCACGAAAATAAAAACTTTTTGAAATGTTCTTTTTAGCAATTCACTTTTTTCCTCGCTGTTGTGAGGTGAAAAATTGTGTGTTTCGCTCGGCTGCAAAGTTATTCTGCGTCTCGTACCTTTGAAACCATCGCTATACGCTCAAGATTCTACTATTTGAACCACTCGCTTCGCTCGTGGTTCAATCCTAGAATCCTTCGCTTGCTCAGGTTTCAATAAAAGTACTCGCGCCAAAAAGCAACTTTGCAGCCTAGCATAACAAATAACTATTATTTTTGTTTAAAATAATTTTTTTTGTTCTGACAGATTTGTTCCCATGAATGAATGTCGAATGAATGAAATTAAAGGTTAATGATACTTTTCCTTACCCTGTTATAGGCTGTGATGATGATGATGAGTAACTATTTATCGGTGATCTCGGGCCTACAAGATTTTTATTTCAATAATTATAGGTAACCAACAATGTACATGTGCATTGTTGGTAACTAAATAATTATGATATACATATTATTATCATATTATCGTAACTTGCTATCTCTACATCAAATATTATTAACCATATGGCAGTAGTACCGTAAGTAGGTACATGTATGTACCAATTAATGTGAAACATGAAAGTAATAGCAGAAAACATCAAAGGTTCCGCCAGACTCACACCAATTCCGTCTGTCGTCAATTATGCGAAGAACTCGCTTCTGGTTTAAAACTATTATTAACCGGAGGTACAGTCAAATCAATAGTTAAGTCTCCAAGTATAACTCACAATTTACTATAACAAAGAGAGAAATTTTATCCTTAATGTGGAATGTAAAGCTCTTCTCTACGTTTAAAACATTCTTTGTAGTTGCTGTTGAGTAGATGCCATGCAGATCATGCTCAATATTGGACCAATCTTTCACATGAACAAGAGGAAAAACCAAAAATAGTTTCATATTATTTGCTCGCTTCGCTCGCTCCTGATTTTAGATTTTAGTACGGCAGCCTGAGCAGGACCTGGCTCTCCGTGCAAAAAGTTATTGCTACGCCCATGGAGTATATTTTATGCACCCCTCATGGTGCAGAAGTAAAGGCATTGCCCCGGCACAAAAATATCATAGTATCAATTTCTGGGAAGACCGGTCGGGGGGCCTCATTTAGTTTTGCCGCCCTGGGCCTCCGAAGGACTTAGTCCGCCCCTGACATTATGAGTCTCATAATTTGTCTCCTAACGCATAAATAACTGTAAAAAACAGAGGTGCTACAGCTATTTAGCTAGTCGCAGAGAAACTACAATTTATGTTATGAAAACGTTTCTCTGCCTGACATTCTCATTAAATCAATTTTAACTCTCGTTATAACAAATTTACTAGGTACTGTTGAACCTTTAAAATAAATGGCGGTATGGGTACATGAACATTTTATAGATTTTACCACGTTCATAGTCATCCCGCGATCATAGCAGTTTTAACATTGCCGAATAGATCTATATCGGGAATTCGAATTGTGTTTTTTAAGAGGATGTGAGAAAAGTCACCCAAAGGGCAATGGAGAGGGCTATGCTCGGAGTTTCCCTGCGAGATTGAATGAAGAGATCTGTAGAAGAACCAGAGAAAGCCCAAAGAATTGCTAAACTAAGTGCGTTCACACACGATGACACATTGACGCAGCGGCAGACGTCAGTCCGTCATTTGTGAAGCAAGGAGTTGTATGAAACCGCACGTAGAAGCACACACGGTGACGCATTGACGCACCGGGTGTGGTTCTATGGACTGACATCTGCCGCTCTCAGTGCGTCATCGTGTGTGAACGCACTAAAGTGGTAATTGGCGGCCGGCGCAGATGGCCGATGGGGCCGAAGAGTTCTCGAGTAGCGACTACCTATAACGTATTTCGTTCAAAAAATAAGTGGGACCAAGTGTACTACCTACTTGTGTGCTTAAACCAAACGCTATTTGGGTCTATCCATTAACTTTACTTTGATCTAAGATTATGACCATACTAACGCACTACCTACATACAAACGCAGTTTAATCTCTTAATAACCCGATAAAAATATGTCGAATTCGCTGAACCCCTGAATTAAATCGAATACTTACTCGTAAAGGTTTTGCAGGCAAAACCGAGCAAAAGGTACCTCTGTAGATTACAATGTTATGATCGATAATGGAATCTCGTTATACTAATTGCGCATTTCCACTAAATTATAATTAACAAGCAAGAGCGAAGTGGTTTAAAAATCATTGCCAATATAACCAATATAAATGATTGGAAGATAAAAATAAAAGTTGTTAAAATTACTTCCATCGGTTTAAGATTTTAGGAATTTTTTTTTTCGATTAGGTACCTATTTTCGCAAAGAAATTATGCAAAAATATTACTTTTACATTACAGACTTCATTAACTTTACGACCCTTCCTTTAATTAAGCAATTTTATCAAAAAGTTTAAAATTAACTAAAACAGGAAGAGATTAGAAAGTTTCGGACTGGAATTTACATTCAGAAGGTCAAAGTTACTTTTCCACTTCAAAATAAATAACAACGCAATTAATTTTGCGAAACAAAACACAAACAACACTTCAAAACAAACTCAATTTCACACTGTGCACTGTTCCTCTCAAAAACCGAGCATTCGCTGCTTTCTACGTTTTCTGTCGTACTTTTACTTAGAAGGACCCACAAAATTATAACATACACAGAGTGTCCAAGAGATGCAGTTCCAGAAGTGAACGCGGCAGAGTCCGCCGCTGCGGCTTCCACTCATCACTGGTCAGCTGGTGCTGCTGATGCGCAGGCTGGTAGCGGCGGAGGGCGAGCGAGGCACTGAACACACCCCATACTGACCGGCGCACGCGCACCACTGCCGCACCGCCCCAGCGCGCACGGTAGCTCCCGCTGTTTACAAATAAAGCCTCTATTTAGAGCGAGGGCGAAGCTCGAAGGGCCGAACTACACGCCGCGCGGCGTCGAACCGAATAAAGGTAAGGCGGCTCGTTTGTGCGCAGGGGCAGCGGGACCGGCTCCGGGCGGCGAGATCAAACGCGCCGCAGATCAAAGGAGCCGCCGCGCGATCGGCATCCGTCATTATTATTATGCAAGCATTACGAGGCGCGCGTGACTCGGGCGAGAGGGCCACGCGAGCTGCGCGGGCGCCGCTCTACGCCCCGCCCCTTCTTCCCTCCCCACGTCCCCTTCCGCAGCAACCCCCATGCGTCCAGCACCTGTCATCAGCAGGACCAACCAAGCCAAGATAAGTTAGCAAGTGAAAAATTCCCGTACTTTGTATCAAGACTTACCGTAGGTCAAGGCTTCAGAGGATATGTTAATAGTTTAGACTTTTGAATTGGCACTATTTATAGACTTCCGTAATTCCTAACAAAAGACATCAACCGGTAATACAAAGTTCTGAAAAAGAATACTCAACTCACGCGAATTCGTAACATTCTTTGTAACTTGTAAAAGGGTCCCCGAGACGATCATTTGCGATGTCAATGTTTACGTGATTAACAGTTTTTTATAACGGAGAAATATTGAAATATTAAAACGATTAATGCTCGTATCAATGAGCGTCAATCACGTAAACATTGATAATCGCAAATGATCGTCTCGGGGACCCTTAAATCTAGTAAATAGTAAAACCGAAATATCTTAGGTGAATAGGTAGGTACCTACAACCTACAGCACTGCTCGGTAAACTGTGACTTTACCAACAAATTATCAAGTTTGGTAAACACCTGGGTTTGTATACTTCAAATTATGACGACGCGTTGAAATCTTTTGTACTCACTTGAATAGTTGATCGTGCGTAAACTCTTGAGCACGCTTGATTTCGTCGCCGAAATTTATGTAGTACCTCCTGAATATTGAGTGGATAGTACGGAACATATACATTTATACACATGTATTTTTTTAGTGGGTATACATACTAACTTCTCCACCCATTAAATAGATACCTATAGGTACAAAATTTCAAAGCGCATAACATTTAAGTACTCCAACTGAAGCTGGACTCCAGCTTGTCAATTTCGCGCACTTTTGTGACGTCTGAATTTGTAATTGTGGTGACGTCACAATATACAGAGTGTTATAGAAAGAGTGGTTATATTTAAAATAGGTAGTGCTTCATATATTTCTGATTGTGGTGCGTGTATATATAAATGATAAGCTACTTTTGTCAAAAGATGGATGAGGACTATACGTCACATAATCACTGTAACAAAATGGTTCTAAACGCTGAAACCATCTTTAGAAACAATTATTATATAATTTGTATCGATTCTTGCAAATTGTCCTAATACAAAATTTGATGTCTGACATTTTGCGACATTCCCCTATGTGCACCTAAAAGTTCACGTCACGATGTTCATAACATGTTTGTTGTTAACAATATCAATTTGTATACTGGATCTAATTGGAATTCAATACCTACTTAACAGACACTTCAGACTTCATTCTTATAGATAGGTACCTACTGCGATTCAGAACTGCGAGATTAATCGTCGCATCGTCACCGTCTCAGAATGAGAACAATACCAACCTGAGTTGACAGGTCTACTGATATTTCAGGAGATCTACTGAATTTGGGGTATGTCTACTAAAATATTGATTTCATATATGAATCTAAAATTTTTGAAAATTATTTAGGGGTAAGTACCTACTGAATTTACTCACTGTTTTGTGCTATTCTATATATTCTATATATCCAGGGAAATATAGAGTTCACTTCACTCTAGATTTTGTTTCGGACATACGGCACTGAGAGCAAAAGTCCACTATTTTTACCTGGTAAAAGAGATATAGGTACCTTTGTAAGTAACACTTTTGCAGCTCGATTTCGGTATGAGCTGTAAATCAAGTTGTAATCGAAAATTATTATTGATTTACAGCTATTGCAGTAATATCTCGACTCGAGATCGCTTCGCTCGCTCTCATTGTTAGATCGTATGAGGAAGACCTAATCATATTGCAATCTTCTTCTTCTTCTTCTTCTTCTTCTTATCGTGTCGACTTCAAATTTTGAACAAAGTCGCTAAATAGTACCTTGCCAGAAGATATTGCAATAAGATATCGAGCTCGCTTTCCTCGCTCCAGCACGGCTAGCATGCCAAAGGGTTTAAACGAGAAAAACGTCATGCGCGCTCTTTCTGACATACGTAAAATAATAAGGATGGAGGCACTTCTCGATTTTTATCGTTTTCTCTACAGGTTTTAGCTCGTGTTGCGTCAACCGAATCATATTGAAGTAAAGATGGACGCCGACCGCCGGTAGAGCTAAAGCCGACACTGACTACAGTGATAGATAACACTACAAACAAAACCTTTCCCTTAATCTCTCCCTCCATTCGGCAAACACAGTAAGAAATAGGGAGGTGTTCTACTAGGTAGGTAGGTACTGTAGTAATAAATTATAGACCACAAGAATTATCATTTGTTCACTTCACTTTTTGGAATACCTATACAAGGTTCAACTTAATAATTATGCGGACAGTTTTTTAAGAGGATGATCAGACCATCAACCTGAACAACTTTCTCTACGGGACCAACATGGAGATCGCGAAAAAAATGCAGCTGTCCCATACATTTGGCTTGGGTTTAGGTTTAGGTTTGCAGTTTTGTATGGACTAGCAGATTTTTTTTTCGCGATTTCGATGTTGGTGCCTTAGAGAAAGTTGTTCAATTTGACGGTCTCATCATCCCCTTAAAAAGTGACAGCATATTAAGAAGGACCCTATATAACTGCAAGGGGCGTCCGTGGCGTTCACGCAAAAAGGCTCCAGTTGTCGGCATTTTATACCAGCTTCTTTATTATTCCATATGATCATGTGACTGATCTAGATGCCGAATCTAACCTTAACTCAAAACCTGATAACTGGACCCTTTTTGCGTGGTCGCCCACCAATAAATGAATCAAGTAAACCAAACAAGTAACATTGTTGTAGGTACCTACCTACTACCTACGTAGGTAGGTACATGCGCGTGCGCAACATGCTTACAAGTAGATATCCGCGGGCCAGGTGTCGTCGTGGATACCAAGTTAAGTAGAATATAATTGGAGGGCGGCACGACAGGCGTTCAAAGCTTGTACCTGCCTGTAAAAATGCCATCATAAACCCGAGAGGGCACAATGAGCCTTTGACAGTTGGTACCCACCTTTATGATGCCGACTCTGATATACGAGCGGGGCTCATTAAACTTATTTTATCGACTCCCCAGCATCTAGCCATCCGGAATAATCCCGCGAGTAAATCAAGGAATCTAAAAGTACGATACCGCTCACAAACAGGCCAAAGAATAAACCACTTTGTACCATTCAAAATCTTTATTGCTTATTATTCAATCCCATTAAAGACTTAGTTGGACGGCCTTTTTAAAAGCGTTTTAATATAAAAGCTCATTTTCCACAACAATGAATATAATAAAAGTTTTTTACTCAAAGCGGTTGTTAAATCGCTGCTTATTGAATTATTATGGGTAGTAAAAGGAACTTTTTGAAATTCGTTATGCTGCATCGTTTCCAATTAACAATAGGCACGTTTAGTAAAGCTTTATTGTAGTGTAAAAATAAATTAACCTTTATCTCTGTGTTTTTATAGCAGGTTACAAATGATAAAGGTCAATCTTTTAGTAAGGTGGAGACTGGAGTCTTGTAATTACAACTATCTGGTAATTGCAACTATGGAGCAATTGCGCTTATAAGAATCACCATTCAGTTCTTCTCTTTAGACCAACACCAGCCTTCAAGATGACTACATTGGTGTCTATCGAGACCAGAACTGAATCGTAATTCTTATGAGTGCAATTGCTCTATAGTTGCAAATTGCAATTACCAGATAGTTGCAATTACAAGACTCCACCTTAAGTTAATATTTCATTAAAAAACCAAAGACTTACCTATGTTAAGTTCTTACGACTACCTAGTCTTACCTAAGTATAGGTATCTAAGTAATTGTTAAGCATCTTAAAACATCTTAAGGTAAAATTTTAATAACCATATTAGTCATCCAACCATTTTATCAATTTAGTAACAAAATAATTGCTAGTCACGTTACGCAGAAGGTAACTAATAATAAGGCTTTGACAAAGGCTTTCGAGTAGCTACCGTGGTCCGCAATGATGGAAGCAAAAAATGTGATGGTCATCGATGGATGAAGCACTGGTTGCCTACACTTGTCGACAGTAACATTTGTAGTTCCGATATATGATATTGGCTTTCTGAGACAGCCAAAGCCAATATGACGAATATGACATGAAACTACTAGATTCTAAGTAGATGACGTGTGTGTTACTTGTTTGTGCAAATAATTGTTTATCTATCTATCATTAATTTTAACACCTGTGCTGGTAGCATGTTACACGTGATACGACTGTATCACGTCTTTTATCTCGTTCGTTCGCTCGCAAATAGAAAGAGAGTGAAGGTGTGATAGCGCTATATCACGGTGTGATGCTACCTATGCAGAAGCCGTAGCTATGCTACACGTGATACGGCTGTATCACGTCTTTTATCTCGTTCGTTCGAGCGCAAATAGAAAGAGAGCGGAGGTGTGATAGCGGTGTATCACAGTGGCATGCTACCCATGCAGAAGCCGTATCATGCTACACGTGATACGGCTGTATCCCTTCTTTTATCTCGTTCGTTCGCGCCCACATAGAAAGTGAGCGAAGATGTGATAGCGCTGTATGACGGTGGCATGCTACCCATGCCGCGGCCGTTAGCGATAAAAGACGTGATATGGCAGCTTATCGCGTGCATCATGCTACGTGCGCTGTTATAGTTTGACACAAAAACACTGCATAAGAAACCCGATCTCGTCGTTTTGTACGACAACGTGTCGGGAAGAATTGGGTTGGTTTATAAACTGCTTGTCCTGGCCTGAGTGCGACCCGAGTATGTTTGCAGCATATATATCAAAATGTAAGTGTATCCTTATATTTTGTTCCAGAAAGGCCACTGCGAATTAGAGAGTTACGGGAAAGGCGGTCAGACGGAAGCAAAATTTTCCTGACAGGTAACTGAAATACAATCTTCTGCTCCGTCAGTTTAATATCCACTTTCTTATCACTTTCATTATTCAGTACAAACAATATTGCATCGGCTGCAGTGTTCACGCATAGTGTTAAAGAAATCGATGCAGATATCTGACCTACCCACACGACTGAACCAAAGAGTATAAAAGAAGGACTATTTGCTCTAAGTATATTTTAATCTCGTCATCTTCGACTTATCTTTGCTTTCCATAAGATCAGGTGAAGCCCGTCAGGAATTTTTTAAAGAAAGAGTTAAGTATAGTACCTACATTTGTTCCTTATACCTTACCTACCCGTATTTACCATAGTCCATACTTCACTCACGCCGCATATGCTCACGACTATATTCCCCGAGGGGCTTGTCAGAGATATTTGAAACCCCAGAACATCCACGTTTCACCAGTAGTACCTACCGAAACTCTGTACTACTTCACTCACAGATCACTTCACTTATAAAATATAAAAGGCATAGGTATGATGACTATGTTGTGATCTCGTGAATCGTTTTCTAGGGCCCGGGTTGTTTCAACTTCTCATATCTATTATCTGCCCTAGGTAGGTACTAGAACAACTGGGATGATGAAAATCATTACAGGATATGAATTTCCAGGATCAGTCATCAACATCATCCCAATTCTGCATCGCTACAAAATGTATGGTGAAAGATTGTATGGTAGTATCGTTGTGTGGAACTATGAAGATAGGTATTATGGCGTTGATCCAGACTAGACACGGAGTGAAAGCACTTGTGGCACCGCCAGTCCACATAATTATGAATAAGCAGCAAGTACGAATGGGAGAGTGGTGTGCTGCGGTGCGAATGCGCGACTCCCCGCGGTCCACAGCCTCCGAATCACAATAAATCTGAACCGATAAGTAGTCGGGTGGATTGTCGGCGCGGCGCGATCAAAGCGAGGGGAGGCACATGAAAGGCGCCGCTCTCCGGCGAGATGCTTCATTCGATGCCGTGTTTCCACCCACAGACATCTGACGTCACGTGACATTTTGATTAGGTCGGTACTAATTTTGAATGACATGGAGACAGTTGAGTGACGAAGGTAAGAATTTGGGTTGCTGGTGTAGCGGTTAGGTATCATACCTAATATTATATAACTTATTTCTTATTTTTTAACCGGATTCAATTGTTATTCTTAATACCCGTATAATTAATCTAGGTAGGTACCATATGGGTGAAGTATGATCTTCCGGAATACAACATAATATAAGCCGCGCCCCGTATTAGACTGATTTTATGTACTACTTAGGTAAGAACATTTATGTTTTTCTAAGATAACACAATCTACTTATTTCGGATTTTGCGTCAGGATAATATCGCCATAATGATACTGAGGTCAATATTTTACAGCAATACGACAAGGTCGTCTCGACACCATAAAAACCTGGAGCGAGCGAAGCGAGCTTGAGATTTTACTACTTCGTATCGGGCTGTCCTCCCCAGACGTACTCTGGTTAGTCAGGTATCATATCATCACTCGGTAAGGGTCTTTCCTCAACGTGTTTTGTTGAATATAAAGGGTTTCGATGGAGATGATGATTGTTAAAATTAAACTTAAGAAACGCCTAGTAGTTACAGATATCGATCGATAACCGGCAACTTCGCAGTATCTCTACTGGTTCTTGCCTCGAATCCATCAAATCACCGTAGATCAATGGACATGCGCCGCGTAGTCCATCGCGTCGCTGTTATTACTTTATATGCATGAAGCAATAATACTTGCCTTTGAGCGGCCGTCCGCTACTGTGGCTTCTTGTAATTAATTTGCCATAAACGACTCACATCACCTGCGCCTGCGACGGGAGACGGACGGAAACTTCCTTACAGTTCACAAGATTGTTTATATCGTTTTATAATGTTTTTAGAAGGTTTGTATTCCCGTTACCTACAGAATAATAAAATAGACACCCTAATATATTCAGATAATGAAATTATTAAACATCTTTCCCTGAGGAACTGGGTCGAAAACGAAAAAAAAATCGGTTTCTTACAAAAGTGCGAATCAGCCGATCGATTTAATATGGGAGGTTCACAAAATATTCTCCTTTTTTGTCACAAGTTATTTAGTTTCATTATCTGAAAACAACCTTAACATTTTATTGTTTAAAAATTGGGGTGTATTTTGCGACAATAGTCTTCCGGCTGCCGTTATGATGGCAATATATAGGTAAGTAAACTAGTTTTTAAATAGATTTATAAGCTTTTAAACAAAAAAGTTTCATCAAAATCGGTCCAGTCGTTTTTGCGTGATGCTCGAACAACCAAACTGACAGATAAAAATCTGAAAATCATTAGGTTACCTAATCCGTCCAATGTCCAATAGAGCTTCTCCGAGGACTGTTCTATAATCTTTACCCACCCCATCGATCGGGCATCAGTTCTTCAGAGAGCGATGTGCCGGCTTTACCGTCATTGTTCCACGTTCCAACCTTCCAGCTATGGACAATGTCTCGTTGTATGTATATTGTTGTAACAGGCAATAAAAGGATCATAATCATCATATCAGCCGACAAACGTCCACTGCTGGACACAGGCCTCCCCAAAAATGGGGGGATTTGCCATAATCGCCACGCTTGGCAGGCGGGTTGGCGATCACAGTTGAATTGAATGTGTGTATTCAAAGGCTGCTGCTGCCCATCCTCCGGTAGATCCCTTAGTCGCCTTTTACGACACCCACGGGAGGAAATGGGAATAAAAGGATGCAGTTCATAAAAACTGTTTATTGGCAAAAATAATATAAAGAAAAAACATACTTTTTAAATAAAACTCTCAGTTATGTACTTCTGGTAAACAAATTATTAGAAAGAAAATACAGGCAAAATAACTTAAAAGAAAAATAACAAAAAGTTTACATTAAACGTATTATAATTTATTATACCAACAGTGTGTATCCCACCCATATCAAATGGAGGTCTTGTGGTAAATAATATAAATAAAAAAGACTTGAAATATAAAGTAAGGCACATTTCTTTATCACAGAAAACATCGACAAGTTCTAAGTTCACACCTATTTTAGTTATTATACAAAATAGCCCGTTCCACATAAACAATCCCACAAATCAAACCATTTTCGTTTTTAACACATAAACATAAAAAGTCTTTGCTGGGGACTTCGTATGTGTAACTTACAGAAAGATATTGCTCATCAATATTTAACACGAACATTAGCACCACTACATAATTTAGATGTACAGTCAGTAACAAAATGTTTGTAAAACAACAGCTAACTTAACAACAATGTTTGTTGTTGACTATAAGTGCTTCACAACTTTAAAAAGAAATGATGTAAACTACATGAATAAAAATAAAATAGAATAAAAATTTTCTGAAATAGCGAAAGAAAAAACGTCTTCGTCTTCGTCTTCTTTACGTCTTCGAGACGTAAATTGAAACAAGAAAAAAATCGCTTCCCGTTTCACCTGTTCACATGACGGTAAATTAAAAGAAAATATGAAAAATAAATATTATGCTGGATTGTAGAGGAATTAATATTCGAATTTTGGAATAAAAGGGCAAATTATAAATAGCACCTTTTATATTGATGTTAAGAGATCTTTAGATAAGCAAGTATATTTTAATAGCATCATTAACTATTTAACTGTGTTATAATACTTTTTATTTTTATTGCCAAATAGTAGTGACGACATAATTTAGCTCGAGATTCTAAAAACCACTCTGAAAATAAAGTTAAATACTCCCAATCATCAAACTAAGAATCTATCAGTCTAGTTTATAGCTTACATGTTTCAGAATACAATATTGCTTTAACACAGTATTAGACTGTAGCTTTAAACTACAAAAAATGCAGAAGAATAACTGCACTAATTATCTATTTATTGTTAAATAAAATTAGTAATTAAGTTCGGTTGTCTAGCACAAAAATAGTAGTAGTACCCGAAAAATGTTGGTTTTTGACCAAAAATAATGAGGTGAACTTGATCATGGCAAATTTAGAGGTAAATCAAACTCATATTTTTCATGATTTGCTCATAGGCAGACATTCGGTATTTTCCATTAAATATTTATTTATGATTACTGGTTTATCGTTACATGAAGTTATTTGAAACTAGTACATAGTTTAGTAGCATTGATTTCTTATAAAATATTGTATGGCCTGGTTTTTTACAAAATTTACAGACTTCGACATACAAAATTACGAGAATTCAGTCGGTGACATCATTTTAGAGCTCTTTTATAGCACCCCTATAATTCTTATTTACAATGTTGTGCGTGAAACAGCACATCTAGTTAAAGCTTCAACTGAGTGAAAAGAACTGTTTGCCTTGAACCTTCTGTTTTTGCTTTTTTAGGAACTCCCGCGCTTGTTTGTCGCCCGGTCTTGATTCCAGGGCTTTCATGGCATCTCCATCTGTGGAACAAGTTTTAATAGTTAATATTTAACAGAAAAGCATAACTGTTTTACATAACGATAAGATAAGTGAAGATTTTTTAAAAGTTTTATTAATTTGATTTGAGAAGTATTTATTAGTAGTCATTCTGATTAAAGATTGTTTTTTCATTATTATGGATCCTTTTAAAGGCAAAACAAACCTTCCATTTAAAATGTCCGTACAAGGAAATGGACGTAAGGGGAAACGTCCCTAAAAGGAAATGGCCGTTCGGGTAAATGGCCGTTCAGGGAAGTGGTCGTACAAGGAATTCGGGCGATGGACGTTCAGGGAAAAGGACGTAACTGACTTGATCCGCATGATCAGACCATCAAACTTAACAACTTTGCTAAACCTACAGTCTTCACTTTTAGCGTCATTAGGACTTCAAAATGGAATGACGTCTCGTCTTCTTATCATTTGTAGCACAGAACAGATAATAGTATAAACAAGAGATTGGCAAAGGGCAAATGGAGCAGCTGTACGAACAATGGGAATCCATTACAGGCAGGCTTTAGTTTGATCGTCAATTTATCGCAGACATTTTTGTCAAGGCCAAAACGCAAATTGTAAAGGCAGAAAGACAGATCGCAAGCCAGATCTAGCATGTTAACTTGTTCCGTAAATTTACTTGTAATTTTAATAATAAATAAATAAATAAATAAAATAACTAAAATAAATAAATACTGCCTCCGTGGTCTAGTGGTTAAGAGCATTGGGCTCTTGACACGGAGGTCGTGGGTTCGATTCCCACGGGGGGCACCTAGTGAAATGTCACTGTGCGTTTTTCCCCAGTTGGTTAGGACATTGCAGGCTGAGTCACCTGATTGTCTGAAAGATGATTCCGTGCTTCGGATGGCACGTTAAGCTGTTGGTCCCGGCTACTATCTCTGGTGGTAGTAGTCGTTACATAAAAACCACGTCAGAGGCCGTAAGGCGGTTTGAATAAACTCTGACACCAGGGCTTGCAGCCCACTCGATATGAAGACTAAAATAAATGCTGGCTGGCCTAGCGATTTTCCCTGGAAAAAATCTCTGCGATAAATTGCAAGACGAAAGCATAATAAACGTAAACTTACCAATATTGCTCGGCCTCGTCAGCGGCAGATGTTGCTGAGGCAGGCTACTGATAGGAGCTGGCGTGTCTTGTATGTCGCTGAAATGCAAGTAGGCCTCCCCGACGAATGTGTTGCTCATACTGAACATATCTTTGTCCTTTATTACAAAGTGAATAAGGGCGTCTTTTGTGCGTTTCTGTTCCGTTGTTAGAGGCCTGCGGAGAAAATTGTAGATAAGAAAATATTTCTTGGCTATTTCTTTTGGAGGTTGTATTTTAAAAGATGATTGTGTCGGATTACTGAACACGACTTTATTGCTTAAATAGCTTTTGCCCGCGATTTCATCAGCGAGGATTTCGGAAAACTTTAACCCCCTTTAGGATGCCTGTCCACTGAAACGGAGCGAGGCTGCGGAGCGGAAAAACGGATAAATATTAACCAATACGATTGCATTAAATCTCCACTCCGAGATTTTATGCAATCCTAATCCTAGGTTAATATTTCTCCGTTTCTCCGCTCCTCTTCAATGGACAGGCACCCTAGGCAACCCTAGGGTGCATGTCAATTGAATTTTCGTAAAACCCATACAAATTAATACTCTATAGAATATGTAGGTGTTCCAAAATTATTTTTGACAAATTCACGTTCCATCGAGTGTGGGTTGAATACTGAATCAGTAAATAAAATAAAGATGATTGCGAAAATAATAAAATTCCGTTTAGTTAAGAAAAGGTGGTTGAAACGTTGCATATAAATATCGAAACAAATTCAGAAGTAAATCAAATACACTACGTAGCATTACACATGGTATGAAACTCACAGCATAAACATTTCATCGTACAATGGGAAGAGATTTTTGCTATGCGTCTGAGTCTTGCACTTTGTAACGTTGATGAACGAGTCCTCCGGCAATAGTTCCGCACGCACGTAGGAATCACATAGACCTGCAATGTTGAAAATTGGTCTCTTACTCTTTTAATGGAATCCAGCTCAATCCATGACCACAGATTAATAACAAGTTACTATACTATCGAGTGAGTCAATATGAGTGTCGATGTCGTAAGAAGCGACAAAGTGCAGCAAAGTTCCCTTTACTATGGCGAATACCACCTTTCGTACATGTACGAAAGGTGGTATTCGCCATAGTACGCACTTAGACTATGTATAGTCTCCCGTGTAATGGCGCAGCGGGAAAACCACAACAATTATTTATGTTCGGCTTGAGACTGGCCGGCCGTAAAACTTATGGTAAAGCAAAACCTTATGCAATATAGCTTTATTACCTACGCAAACTCAAATAATGGGAAAAGGGCTCTGCCCCTCAGACATGATTTTTCTACCGGATGCGACGCACCTTTACTACATAGAAAAACAGCTCTACTCGCGTTTTTTTGAGATCGAACGTCGCGTATTCCGCGACGAGTTTTTTTTTTTTTACCTAGCCTGGCAATGTCCCACTGCTGGGCATAGGCCTCCCCTTTTACTCTCCAGTCCTCTCTGTTGTGTGCAACTTCTGGCCAACTCGCATGGACAGCGAGAAGTAGTAAGGAAAAAAGCTGAGTCGCGCGCATATAGAGAAATCATACTAGACGGACATGACTGTTTTGGTAGAAAAGGTTATGGGTATCAATCCACCAAACTCTTTACATGCTTCAGTTATTATTTTCATGATTTCGGTCGACCTTTATTCAGGGACGTATTCGCCCAAGGGCAAAATGAGGGCGGCCTGCAAGGGCTTACATACATAGAGAGGATATTGGTTTATATCCAAGTCCCATGTACGTCGAATAAGGTTAAAAGGGATCCCCCTTCTAACGCCCAGTGCAGTGCGTAAAGGCAAGTAGGGATCTGCTTGCTATCCGAAAAAGCCGTTGAAGATATTAATAATATTTTCACTCACCATTAGAATCTGTGGCAATCAAATTCCTAGCATTCATAATCTCTAACTTCAACGTGTCATCTATGAACTGCGCTCTCACAGTCAAAAGCCCCATCTTCGGCTCGGTGACGGCTTGCTGTTCCTGCCACCTTTCCAAATGATACTGTTGTATCAACTCTCGGGTCTCCATTCCGTGGATTTTTAATAAATATTCCACACGTTTCAATGTATCCGACGTGTACACTTCCCTTTCGTCTTGACAGAACGATCGGATCATTATTTTGACACACTCGTGTAAATTGGAAAAGAATGATGGTGGACGACGTTTCTGTAATATTAGAGTGAAGTTAGTTTTTGTTTTAAAATTAGATATGTTTCATATTAAGACGAGGTAACTTATAGGAATCGAGATAACAGACAATCAAGACCCATCACCACAATGCTTGAAAGTCACTCCTATACTTATTGAAAATAGGTACAAACGTTTTAAAATAGCTTTAGTACCTAATACAGGTATAAATCTTGTATCAATCATACACCAGAAGCCTATTTCAAACCCATGACAACTTACTATAAATTACAATGACAATTCAACAGTTTATTTACAACATGTTTATTACAGTTACAATTATGGCGTTAAACAAAATGAGTCCTAAAATTATCAGTATTTAATGTCTTGGATAAGTTACATGTCAGTATCAAATTGTCGTTGTAAATAATAATTGTCATGTTTATGAAATAGGCCCTAGATAATTAAAATAATAAGGAGTGGGTGCTACTTGGCTGCCAAATGCGTTTTCACTTCAAAAAATTAATGATAGCACGTCATTGCGAGGCTTCGGACTGCCAAAAACACTTCGGTCTTATATCGTTCGATAGTAGAAAAGAGACTATAAGTACTATATTAATATTAACGTTTCTACCTATTTTCAAATAGCTACTGATGCCATCACCGTTCATGCATAAATCCCAATTAATACGTTATATTTAATTAAACATTCGTAGATGAGCATGCAAAATTACATGCAATGCATGATTCTCATATATTGCATATAAATATCGAATCAAATTCAGAACTTAATCAAATACACTACGTAGCATTACACATCTTGCTTTCTGATATTTTGGTAACAATTTATGTTTTTCTTTGAAACAACTGTCTTAAATATAGAAAATAAATAATATCTAACAATTTTACAAACAACTCAATGCACAAAATTCGTTCATAATTTCAGGAGCGACCACTTCACAAACTAGAAAATAAGCATTGACAAACATAAATAATTCTTAATTAAATTTCTAAATTCTGTTCATCGTAACGTGACATCTGCTATCAAACTCTCTATTTCTTAATAAACGGGTACAATTTGTTAGTTTCGCGTAGACGAACATACGAACATGGATAATTCCAATGGCTACTCGACCAAAATGTATAAAACAGCTGTTTTTTTTTTTCGCGATTCCATTCTTGCTCCCATACTAAAAGTTGTTGATGATCTGAAGCAGCCAATAAAGTATGATGGGTACTTTTCCTTACACCCTGTATAATTAGCTGTCCCGAGTAGTACCTAAGTCAGCATCGGAGAAACCTATATCTAAATCTTTACAAGGGCAACGGGGGTTAGATTTCTCTGATGCCTTAAATATGAATTAAGAAGATATAGTAATCCACAATACGCTGCAATATAGTAATCAAGCTATATACTACTCGTATGAATCAGTCAGAAAGAGAAATTGGGCGGTTCTATTACATTATAAACAGCTAACAATCCTATCAACTTCCAGCTTTTATAATTGTTAGCTACGCTACAGGTAACGCAACGAATCTTGAGCGCTGGGGGAAAATCCCTACGGATTTTCACGCAGGTTTGTTGACGTAAAAGGCGACTAATAGACCAATGGAATTCGCATTCGAATCTGCGCATTCACGGTTTCGTTGCGCAATCGGTATCTTGAGAGTTTGATAGCTCCATGTTTCAATGAACGGAACAGTGGAAGCAATGAACCACGGGAACAATACATATACAAGGTGCTGACTATTATCTATGGTTTACCGCGTCTAAGTTGGCGGCGGCCGACTTGCTCAAGCGCCGGGGGTCGATATACCGAGTTATCTTTGCCCTTCGGTGCTATCAAAACAATAAAACACATTGAAACTAGGTATCTTACATTAGATCGGTGTTCCGAGGTTTCTATGAAACACTTTCATAGGGTGATATTGAATACTTTTTAGTGATGTGAGTTGCCATTCTACTAAATTCTATACACAATGTGTTACAAAAATACAAATAAACATTTAAGGGGGCTTAGACCATCAAACTGAACAACTTTCACTATGGGACCAATATCGAAATCGCGAAAAAAATAATTGATGTTCCATACTCTACAAATCGACTAGAGCTAAAATATGTATGGGATATCAGTTTTTTTTTCGCGATTTCGATGTTGGTCCCATAGAGAAAGTTGTTCAGTTTGACGGTCTAAACAACCTCCTTAAGATTTTTAAAATTGATTTTTACTTATGAAACACCCTGTATCCCTGTATACGCGAAAATCCTTCTTTGTAAGTGTTAATTTCGGATTTGAACTATCAATTCACCGAAATCCACTCAGGCGTCTTAGCGTACGTTTGGTACGTTATATTATAACCCCGTGGACGACTTCTGGCACAATTTAACCCCTTCGATAGCTTTTTAAACAATGAACTTACTTTACTTTTTTTAGAATTTTTTATTGAAAAGCAAGTCTTGCCTTTGAATGAGACTTATTGATAAATTATTTCAATAGCACCCTGTACTAGGTTACATTTGAAAGTCATTTATAGAAACCACAAAACAGTATACATTAATGATCTAAAAATCCTGAAACTGAAAATCTAAAAGGAAATTATTTTGAATACAAAATGCGTGCATTAACGAGAAAACTATAGCGTGCTTTGGAAATGCAACATTATTTACCCGAAATAAATAACGCTTATGGTTTGGTGATATTTTGTTTTTCCCAAAATATCTACGCCTAATCAAGCGGATACGGGTTGCGAGTTTCTCTTTCTACAAAATGAAAATTAGTTAAGGTTACTGGTGATTCAAAATTAAGAATTGTTAGCATTATTATAATAAAACTTTTGCATATTAATTAAATTAGTTTAAATAACAAAGACTTTTAGTAAAATTTCACCAGATCCCATTATTACAGTGAAAAATAAATTAGTTAACAAGACAAATAGATTTAGTACTACCGATTAATTACATACAACTTTAAATAATGTTAGCTATTACAAAACTACCTGTACATTACTAAAGTTTAAAATGGCATACCTCTAAATTAGCCTGGATAAGTTCAAACAATACGTTGCCAAGTTGCCCCCAGACTATATCGAGGGTTCTTGAAAAGTTTTCGTAGCTTAATTGCTGGTGTAATGTGTCTAGATTGTCTTCAAGGTATCGCATAACGCGGTCCATACTTGAACTGTCTTGATGGAGTAGCTCAGCTCCTTCTACTAGGAAACGGGTAATGGACGGCATCATCTGAAATGTAACAATGCAATGAATAATCACTGACATAATACTCTAGCGATAGACAAGCTCGTTCAAACAAACAACATTGCGGTCTGTCATTGCCATAGTGACGAAGTGAACTCGGGAACATAAAAACCGCATTCAAGTGGAACATATTGCTTCTATGAAAGGGCCTGTCTATCGATAGTGTAAGTCAGTGTCAATAATGTTTAAATTCCCGTTACAGTTTTATTGATTAAGATAGATTAATCTGAGATACCATTATGATATGTTTGAGATTTTATAATGTGATGAAGTCAATATACCTTTTTAACCATTACTTCAAGCAGTTCGACGATTTTGTTTGAAACCGTGTCTATGGCATTGGCTACAACATTTTGAAGAGTTTCTTTACATCTGGAATAAAAAGACAAAATAAAATTATTATAACTGGGTGTTAAGGTAAACAGTTGCATTACTTTAAGGGTTGATTGTACCCCTGACACTGAACAACTTTCCCTAATAAATAAAAAACCAAAAGGAAACTAAAAAATTGGCCTTTCCATACTAAAAGCATAAAATGCAATAAAAACCACCCCTTGAAATATTACTAGGGCTGTTTGTTACACTCACAAGAACTCTTTGACAAAAACAATAAAGAAAACATGTTTCAAATTCAGCAGAACCTGTTATAATATTTAATTTTAGTTTAATTCCTTACCCTTACATTTGCAGAAACGCTCATTAAAGATAATCCTTCATTAAATCTCATGCTAGCTTTTACTACGTCAACAAGACAAAAAGTGACAGCAAGAGATTTAATGGAGGATTAACTTTAATAAGCGTTTCTGCAACTGAGTGTAAGTCATTCAAATTTCATAGCAATGACATTAAATAATTCTTACCTTTTAGCTTCAAGTGGCGACCTGGCCTCGCCCATCTTCTGTATAATATCATCCAAGCCCAACTCCTCGACATACGGCTGCAGGCTCTGTCTGACGAAGTCGATGTTATTGATGGAGATGCACCACTCTGTTGTTATCTCGAAGCGTTCCTCGTACACCGTGGTCACCGTCCCTATGTTGTCTACTCGGGCAGACATAGTGTCCGAATAGATAACGCAGCATCGACATATGTCCTGGAAAATAATTACAATATCATAAGCCCTCATGACCAGTGTGTACTGCCAGTGATAATATACGGAACTGAGACGTGGTCGCTCACTCAAGGCCTCATAAAAAGGCTGAAATTCACCCAAAGGGCAATGGAGAGGGCTCCGAGTTTCCCTCCGAGATCGAATCAGAAATGAAGAGACGCACAACTACAGGGTGAAATTGATAGCATTAGCATCCTTTTAAACTAATGGTCTACCCATCAAACTGAACAACTTTTACTATGGGAGCAAACCAATCGGAGCAAAAAACAAATCTGCTGTCCCATACTAAACTGCACCCGCCGCCGCTGCCGACACGACTCAAATGTATGGGACAGCAGATTTGTTTTTTGCTCCGATTGGTTTGCTCCCATTGTAAAAGTTGTTCAGTTTGATGGGTAGACTCTTAGTTTATAAATTATTAAGAAAAACAAAAAAACCGACTGCATAAAAACTATTAACTGAAAAGATAATAACAAGCTCCTTAAATCAGCTATAATAACTTTGTTTGAACAAACTTATATATACTAATGCTCAGCATTTATCCTTAAACAGAAATCGTTCTTACACAAAAGAAAAATTTATATAAAAACTTACATCAATAATCTTGGCCACAAACGTATAGCATCCTTCAACTTCTGGCCACGACAACTGTTCCCAGAATATCTTAATTTGACTAAATATACTCCTAGTATCTACGGCGGAGCTGCTGTATTTTACACCTGTATACACTGGTATCAAATTGTCCAGTTCAACTGCTTTCTTAATACGAGTTTCAGCTTTAAAAGCGGCTATGTCCAGCCATTGGGCGACTCCGTCGAAGAACCAAGAGTGAAACTTTGATATCGCGTAGGAATTCCAGTCCGTTTCGTTTAAGCCTTTGCCTAGCCTGAAAAATAGATGAGAACATGTTAATCAAATTTCCGAAGACCATGATTAATATATGATATAGTGGATGGACATGGATTGAAAAAAGGAATGCTAAGATGGTTTGTTTGTGGAAGTGATGTGTAGTAGACTGATATATGAAATATTAGCTATTGCCCGCAACTCCGTATGCGTTGAGTTTTAGAAAGTATCTTATGTGTTAATCCAAGAACATATTCTACAGGGTAAAATTGATATCATTCATTAGCACCTTTTAAACTAAGAGTCTACCCATCAAACTGAACAACTTTTACTATGGGAGCAAACAGAGCATTCTACGAACCAAATCTGCTGTAAGATACATTTAAGTCCAGTAGGCATTGCAGTTTAGTTATGGACCAGCTGATTTTTTGTTGCACCGATTCGTTTGCTCCCATAGTAAAAGATGTTCAGTTTGATGGGTAGACCCTTATTTTAAAAGGATGCTAATGATATCAATTTCACCCTGTATAAGGTACTAAATATGTTCAAATTATTCATTAGCATATAAATATAAGCATATGCTCACGAATATATTCCCCGTTACACGTTGCATATAAATATAATTAATGATATTCGAATAAAGATGTTAAGAACGTTGCACTTGTTTAAATATTGAATTATTTGTACTCTATATTATATAGGCTCGATAAACTTTTAAGACTATTGAAATGTACTTAGTCCATAACTAGTCAAATAGATAACAATAGATGTAAAATAGTATTAATAAAACACAATAAATGAGCATAACGGAAACACTCGAGTATTTGCTATTTGCGTAGTCAGAGCTCAGTTGTGTCATGGATATTAATATTTTATTATAAACTGTGATAGGTATTTAATTATACCATTTTTCACTGCCAGTAAGAATTTCTGACACTATTTTATGTGTAAACAAATATACAGGCAACTTAAAAAGTTTTTATCTAAAATTTACCTGAAGGTACCTGTTTTGTTACAAAACACCACTAATGTTTACCGGGGTCGTTTAGAGCCCCAACCACCAGTGAAAGTTCTTGAGTTTGTTGTTCTAAACTTCATCAAACTGAACAAATTTTACTATAAAGCTATAAAGCTATCATCGATAAGATAATATAATATATAATATAAGATAAAAAAGCACGCCTTTTAAAATTACTAGGGTGTTTTGTTACACCCTGTTTAGGAAAGCTAACTCTAAATGAATCATCATCATCATCAGCCTATATGCGTCCCAGTGCAGGGCACAGGCACAGTGTATGGGTGAACATTCTACTAAGTACCTATTATAAATAATTTTTAATAGAAACTAGTAGCGAAGTATGTGTGGTGTTACGCTGAGAGATTGTGATAATTATTAATAGATAGATAAGAGATCGATGTAAATTTAAAGAAGATGTGGTGACAAGAATAGAGTAAGGTATGCTTCGTTAGTTTGGTCATGTGGAGAGGATGAGCGATAATAGATGTACGAAAGAGATATATGGTGTTAATATGAGTGGAAGTGTAGGCAGAGGGCGCCCTCGTAGGACGTATTCCGATCAAATCGGTTGCGTTGCGTCCTACAAAAAGGTGCGGAGTATCCGAAATAGACGGGCATGTATGAAGAGATGTATGGATGTGTATTAGGCAAAGAGGTATGTAGGGATCTCAAACTTACTTCAAAAACCTCTGCAGAGTGAGGTACAGCTCAAACAACGTTGTTCCCATGGCCACTGAATCAGACTCCACCTTCGATTTCCGAAGGTCGGTGGAGCCATTGATTCCTCCCGCCAAATGAACACTATCGGTCGACCCTTCGTTGTGTTTAATCCGCTTTAGACTCTTGGACACGTCAATCACTTCTGGTTCTACTAGGGAAGCTATCTTGCTCTCATAGATTCCGTACAGGGCTTTTGAGTAGGAAAAGCTCATTACTCTGAAAAATAAGAGTTAAGTTTTACTTTAGAACTAATAACAAACGCTCTTAAAATCTTTCTTTTGACCCTTTATTCTGTTTCAAGTTAACATTCGTATACAAGTCGGTTAACTAAAGCTGGCGCGTGCCACACATTTACGCAATGCTTTTGTCTCACTGCACGCATAATGAAAAGTTTCTCTATCTTTGTCAAGCACGGACGCAGTGACAGGAAAAACGCATTTGTGTGCGTCTGTGAACGCGCCAGCTTTAGTTAACCGACCTGTATATAGGTAAAGGCTCAGATGATACAATAGTTAGGGAAAAAATACAGAATGATCCCGTCCTCCCCTCCCTAACTTCAGATGCCGCTCCTCACCCACATTTCAGGAGTGATATTAGAGGTACCGAGCAAGAAGCACATGCGGTGCACAGAGGTGCGTGCGAGCAGGACGGCACTTGTGCTGACACCATCTTGTTTCTGTAGCTGTACGTTAGATCATTCTATGGCGTGTTTACGGGGTGTGGTAAAGAAAACTTGTGAAACCTATAGACTTTAGATAAGTACTAAGATGAATAAATTAAGAAAGGAAATTGGCCAAACACTTCAAAAATCTAACCCGGAAATCGAAGTAAGTAAATCTGTTTTTTTTTTAATTGACTTGATAGTGTCAAAGAGATTGGTGCAATAGGACCAAAGTACCCACGTACTCTCAGAATATATTCGTTTGAGTTCACTCAAATCTAGTATTTTTCAAGTGTTCTTTGTGCATCTAGTTTTTAATTAGTGATCGACTTGTGCTATAGAAATAATCAAAAGCGACATAAAACACTTACTCAACAAAAACCCTATCATAATACTCCAAAGCTCTCTGTAAATCTGAACGCACCAGCTGAATCACTCTAATCAAGTGCTGTAACCTCGACTCTTCTGTTTTATCCTTGCATTCGTTGTTGTCCAGTATATGAACGAACCAATCGGATGCCCCTTGGATTGTGGCCTGATTCAATACTTCATGAATAGTCAACTTGCTGCCATCATCGTTACCTCTAAGCCATCCATAATGGTTAGTCGGAAACAGTTCGACAAAATCAGGGATGTCCAAAAGCGATAGCTTGTACAGTACCGAGAGAACTTCTCTTAAGGTTTTCATGACTGTTTTGTCTCCGGCGGTTTTCTTTCTCAGTTTCCTGATGTGGCTGAAGCAAGTTGGAAGTAGTTTCTTGGCGCCATCCCAAAATAGCTTGACGTCCTCTTCATTGATGAGTCCTATTAACAATAATGTGATAATTAGACTGTTTTTGTCATATAATGTTACCTCAGTGCATGACCTGACAACAAAGTTGGTAAATATTTTACAAGTGACACTTATTGCACCGTTTTTAGGTTCAAAATGGACCTTGTGTGTTATTTTAGTCATTGTACGTGCAGTAGTTGTTTCAAGAAACGCTAGAGTAAAGTAAAGTATTTTAGGTCCTAAAATGAAATTTAATGTCATCATCATCATCGTCATAATCAGCCTATACCATGTATAGTAACAAAACATACTTAAAGGGGTGCTTCAGATCAAACTGAACAACTCTCACTATGGAGCCAAAAACAAAATCACGAAAAAAAACAGTTGTCCCATACACTTGAGTCGAGTCGATACTGCAGTTTTGAATTAAACAGCAGTTTTTCGGGATTCGGGATCTGTAGCACCCTCTTGAGTTAAGTATAACTAGGGTGTTTTGTAACAGCCTGTATATTTTGTGCGGAAAAAGTAGTGGGTAAACTCTAGTCCGTTATAAACCTGTGTTAAACTCACCAGATTGAAGTGGTTTAGTGAGCTTCTCAAGCAGGCTATTGAAGAGGGCGAAGCTGAGCGGGTGTTCAGGTGTGACCGTGCAGTAGACGGCCCACTGGGCGAGCCAGTTGTCGGTCTGGCCCAGCCCGCTCTGGGCCACGTGCTGGGTGAGCACCGCTTCAGCTGCCGCGCTGAAGTTGTCGCACCACCAGTAGGGGGCCACCTGTGGGAATTAATGGTTTAAGGCTTTAAAGTGTTAACAATTGACGACCCGGTAGCTCAGTCCGTAGTGAACCTGCCTGTTGTGCCGAGGGTCGCGGGTTAGAAACCTTTACGTCGTAAAGGACGAATATTTGTATGATGAATATGAATATTTGTACCCGAGTCATGGATGTTTGTATCTATAGGGTGAAATTGATATCATTAGCATCCTTTTAAACTAAGAGTCTACCCATCAAACTGAACAACTTTTACTATAGGAGCAAACCAATTGGAGCAACAACAAAAATCTGCTGTCCCATACTAAACTGACCCGCCGCCGCTGCCTACTTGACTCAAAGTATGGGACAGCAGATTTTTTTTTGCTCCCATAGTAAAAGTTGTTCAGTTTGATGGGTAGACTCTTAGTTTAAAAGGATGCTAATGATATCGATTTCACCCTGTATATGTATTCTATATCGTTGTCTAGTCATCATAATACAAGTCCAGGCTAGATTCTGGTACTTTAAATGTGACTAGATAATTTGTGTGACAATGTCCAGAAAACTCTTTTTTTTTCTTATAAAAAATAAACAAAGTAAAATAAAAGAAAAGGAAAATTTACAAGTTTTTTTTTTTATTTATTATTTTATTTGTTAGAAAATCCGCCATGCCACCGCACTTTCTGTGAAAATTCAATTTCTCTGCCTATTACGGTTCAAGTGACACAGCCCTTTAAAACTAGGACCGACACCCTTTGTACGGAGTCCTAAAAAACAAGCTCTCACCTTAGAACTTTCAAGCTCGTGCAACAAAAGTATCCTGAGCAGGTGTCGATGCTCCTGCGCCGCGACCTGGGAGCTCTTCTCCGAGGAGAAGTTGAGCCGCACCTTCACGACGCCCTGCCGCCGCAGTTTGCTCTTCTTGCTCAGGTTGTACCACAACGTCAAACCGCACGCCGGTATCGACTGCAAATCAAGTCAATAATATGAAAACGTGAAACTGCAACTACAACAGTACGTAGTAGAATGATATAACAAAACAAGATGGCGTAAGGAGTCGCGCTGCAAGTCTGACGGAGGACGGTCGCGTATTGGCTTCTTTTAGGCTTGCACGTGGCTCCGCCATTTTTTAAACTCTTTTGTGTTTTAACTATACAACAATAACCAACTTGACATTATAAACTACATGACAATCGCAGAATTGCCGCGCTAGACGAAAGCAACTGCAAGCAATTAAGAATACAAAAATGAATGGTAACTTCATGAAATTACCGCGATTTGTGGTGGTCCCTTAGTAAAAGTTGTTCAGTTTGATAGTCTTCCCTACCTTACGCACGATAATAATAATTTTGTTAATCATCAATACAAATTATAAACATTGATAATGCAATCTGTTATCATTAACAAGTGCCTTAAGTTTCGCCAACTAATAAAAAATTACCCTATATTTTATCTTGCTATGCGATGACGGGAGCCAGTACAGAAGAAGTCGCGGGCAAAATGAAGTTAAGTATTTACCACAACTTACTTTGAGTGGGATATTACAAGTGCCGATGAGCTCATTGTCGTGTTTGCCCGTAGATGCAGTGACATACAGTTCTTTCATCAGTTTCTGGAATCCTTTAACTCCCTTCACTTTGAAAAACTTTCCCATCTTCTCTTTCACCGTCTCCGCTGGATCGAAATCCCTAAGAGAATATACGTTATTATTATTATTTTTATTTTATTATTTATTTGGGTCTGCAACGCAACTGCAAATAGCAGTCGAAATGCAGACGGAATTCTATTTGGATACAGTCGACGCAACGCGACTGCCAATGATAGAGCAGTTTGAATGCAGTCGAACTGCGTTTAAACTGAGGCCACACATACACGAGCAGCATCGACACGTCGACAGCTGCTGCCGACCGACTGCAACTGCAACCGTCGGCAGCAGCTGTCAACGAGTCGATGGCTGCCGCAACAGCGACTGCTACCAGTCACCAGTGTGTGTGAGGCCTGGCTGCGGTGTAGTCGATACTGCAATACAACTGTAGACAAAATGCAGTAGGTTTGCAATCTGATCCGATAAAAACTGCACTACCATTAGCAGTCTACTGCTGCATCCTGCATCCAACTGCATTTCAACAGCTATTTGCAGTTGTTACATATTTACATTGTTACAGTTACATATCATCAAGATTTCACCAATGAATTACACATTCGTTAGTGAACACCATGTACAAACTCTGTCCAGTAGTGTTGCAGCTCGTCAATATTATTGCATGTGTTAATAGGTACGTATCTTATGGCGTGTTTATGAATTTTACTTGCATAACAATGACATACAGAAAGAAATAGATATTGATAGGTTAAACCCCATTAAACCAATATTCGAATTAAATGCGGTTTGGTTAAAACCGAATTACACATTCATTAATAGGTATTGAATAAACTTACCATACTTCTAAACACAGCGAGTCTTCTTGTAGATTTTCCGGCATAGGTCTAAAAATACAAATTACAATGTGTTATTAAAACATATTTTGTAACAAATAACAAGCAAAAGTTCTATTCAAGAAGTCCCGCCAGTCAAAACTCTACTCAAGAGATATCTTTTACCTACGTGATAAGAACGAAAATGCCTTGATACGAGGGCCTTCGTGTTGGGAACGAAGTGTAAAGTCGGTGGTAAAGTCAAAGCTCGCTAAATCGCTGGCAAGAGCAAGGTCCGCTCGCATTTGCCTAATGCAATCGTAAAACATTGTTACGATGCAAGCATTTCCTGCAACGTATTGTTACGAGGTCGTAAAAATCGTTTAGTTTGCTTTTAACTTACTTTCTTTAAAACATTGGCAAGTGGCACGTGGTGGTAATTATGTTAAAGCGCTTACTTCTTGGCCATTCTAAAGCTGTCCAACCTCCTCTGAACATCGAATACCTACCTACCCCTTTAACTTTCATCCCAAGGATATTTTGATACGTAATATCCCATAACAATAGGATTATACGAAAAATGCTTTGAATGACGTCCCTTTTTTTATAGTTTCGTGAACTAAGTAATTCGGAAGGACATCTTGACAGTGTTTTGCTATTTTTCTGTTTTCGTTTAAATTAATATATAAGCCAGTCTCATCGGAATGGTGTAGGTACTAGTAGACATTGAAATCTTCGAGTAAGCATCAATTCATGTCACTTCGACCGAAGCTGTTAGCATTTCCTGCATGTCCATCTTCAGCATCGAAGAAGATCGGTTAAAGGTTACAAACATACAGACCGACAAACGCGCGTTTAGAATATTAGTGTGATTTTTTTTACTAAGATGTAAGAAGCACTCTCTGCTTCTACATTCTTTCACCTCACAACGCAAACTTGAAAGCTGCTGAGAAGTTTGGCAGTACTTTTAGCTTAGCATGCTGACAAACAATATTTCGATGCTTTCAAGTTCAGTGACACAAATATCCCGGCAACATGTTCACCTTGTTACGATCTGAATAATTTACGAAATTCCCAACAGAGTCTGAGAATTGGGAAAACATTGAATGTGATTTAATTGAACGGAATACCCCTATTTCTTTGATTAACTGGTGTATGTCCATTATGGTGATTCAACCATAATCACATCATTTTGTAGCATGACAAATGACTTCACAGGTCCTATACATAGGTACAGTTTTGAACACTATTTCAATGGAGTAAAGCATAATGTTCTGCAGATCTTCTGCATCGTTTGTTTTTCAACACGCGATGAGCTAACTAACCTATAACTGTAATACTTTCAGATTTTTTTTCTGTATACCGAAGGTCAGCAAGCTATAACCAAATGAAACGTCATTTTAATTGTAGGCAGGGCTTGAAATACCGGTATTTTTTGGAAACGGTACGATTGACTTTGGTGTGATACCGGTACCAAACGTCATACCTGTAGTATATTATTGGTACCGGTACCGTACCAATACCGTGCCAAGTTTTTGACTTCCCCAAAAGAAGTTAGTTTAAGTAGGTACTTACAAAGAAAAATGCTCCTCCCATACCGGATTAAGGGTGCCCAGTTTCACCGACGTATTATATCGTCGCGAGGAATTCGACATCATGTATATCGTAACAAACGGATCACTGAGACCATTAGGGTCTTTCTGTACTAAGTCTTTAGCTTCAACTAGTTCCACGTTCAGCATCAGTTCGGGCGGTTCCTTAGCTTCAGCCTGAGTTAGCAGCAACGTGTGCTTTTCGCTGGATATCTTGAATGCTTCTTGTACGTAGGACAGCATCGCTAGCTGCCCCACTTCGCTGCTTACGTCACATCCGCCGACATTGTGTAGGATCTCGTAAAGTATCTCCAGGTAAAGCTCATCAATCTGAAAAAATTTACGATTATTAAATTTTATTGGCTAGAATCAACACTGGTGTAATAAAAGTAGTTTTACAGTGGCGCCTTCATCACAATATTAAAGATTTGCCAATAATGAAAACCTACATTTAAAAAGTGCTACTCCAACTTGCTATTTTATTTATGCAATCTAAACTATTATAAAACTGTAACTGAAGTGTCTGTACATTGTAGATATTTACAAAAAAAATATTACGATATGGTTTTTACGTATCCCTGACTCGAAATCTACCTTTTTTAGAAATTTTGTCAGTCTGTTTGTCTGTTTGTTTGTGTGTTTGTTTGTTTGTTTGTTTGTTCGCGCATCACGCAAAAACTACTGAACCGATTTTGATAAAACTTTTTTTGTTTGATAGCTTATGATCTGACTTAAAATCTGGTATATAATTTGTGCCGACGAAGTCGCGGGAAAACACTAGTAGTTTTATAAGTTTTAAGATGCCAATTTGAAGAAAGAAAAAACTAGACCACTTTTATATTTATTTCGATATTCCTAAAAGTTGAATGTTTAGAATCAATAAAATTATTATATTAAAATAGCTTTTTAGGCTTTTGTAAACAGTTGGAGTAGTGGAAAAGGACTCTTGACTCTTAATTTGTGTTACGGTCTGATACTACGTCTTCACGTCTATACTAACTTAGCTGATTTCAATGGCAAAAACGTAAGCTGTAGTGTGAGAAAAAATATAGGCTTTTTTCACATCTAAAAGGAAATAACGAAATCTTATGGCAATGCCAGTTAATTCAAATAGAGAATTGGTAATACAAGTAAGAAAAAATTAAGAAAAGAAACATTTAAAAATAAAGAAGAATAAACAAGGAAAATTATGAAGAATGTGGTTTTGTAATGACAATTAATAAAAACAACGTTATGTCTATAGAAACAATGGAACATGGAATAAAAGAAATAACTGGGGCATTATTAGATATGCGGTTAAAGGCAACACAGAATCTACTGAAATGAACAATAAAAAGGCGTAAGCGCCGGGAATGACCAAAGAACTTAGTCAACAGATTAAGTTCATTGACTTAAATACAACGGATCAAAAACTTAATTATCTTGAATAGTTCTTAGGAACAATTAAAAATCTATTAAAAGTACTACTGAATTCATTCATTCATAATTATCGATCAATGCAATGTCTAGTCTAATACAAAACTACCTATCTGAACATTTACTCAGAACAAACTGTCTGAAGTATAACGAATACTTTATTATAGGACACTACTCGATGACTCAACCTCCAAATTCAGAGAAAAAGACATTTTTTCAACCCGCTCCTTACCAAACTCATCTCTATTAATACATACCGAAGAATCATAATAATAACGTAATTTCATTGACCGATTAAAAGTCACGCAACATTTATTACTCTACTGAACCACTCTGCAGGCTGATAGAACACTGAATGGGGTTCAAGGGTTGTTTGCCGTAGCCACGGCACCACTGGCACCAACCAAACACGCGACCAAGTTCAGATGTCATGTACGAAGAGTATAATAGGTGTGTTTAACTACCCTCGTAGTATAGCAGGGTTACTGCGCCGTCGTGGGAAGCATATCGATCACATAGAAAGCTTGGTGTTTTCGATTACCCGCGCCGTTAGGTACGAAGTGCTAGGTTTGTATTTGTCTAACGTACCGATAGTTCTAGTTAATCTAGATGTGTTAAGTAGGAATCAGTTTGAAGATCAACGAGATCAGGCTTCCATCTGCCTTTGCGTAACCTTTTCTTTCAAGTGCCAATTAAGTTTATTAGCTGTAACTTTAGCTACATAATATTTGAAAATGTTCGTGGATTCAGATAGTTTTTGCTGACTAGATAACTGGGATTCATTCTAGGCCCTGCATTATATGCCACTATCTTAATTACAAATCGATTTTATGACCTATTTTATGACGTATCTAAAGGCCACATATAAAATTCAAGTTCACCAAACATTACAATTCTTGCAGCACCTCTGTGCTATAAGTATAATTATTTAAACAAATAACATTATGGTACATTACAACACCATAATTCAGCATGCATTTTAAATTAAATGGAATTCAAACATTCTTAAGGATAGAAAAATTAACGTACAGTCATGGACTGTACTAGCAGGCTGGTCTGCCTCTCCAGGATCTCTTTCTTCACGCCCCTAAAGTGAGGCCTTAATGTCCCCGTGCCGTTCATCATTGCCGTTCCATTCATCCTGACTTCCAGCCACAACACTACACTATCACAAGTTTCACTTAGTACAGAACACAAAACATCACAGATTTTCATACATCGCGGTTATAAAGTCATTAGTTGGAGGCGATCCGGCAAGAAACTGCTGTGCCGAAAGTTACCGGTGCACTGTCTGGCCGGGACTTCCGAACCTAAACCGCACTGCCAGATTCTATTTTTGCAAAGCGCCGCCAGTTGAGATGTATGCGAACTCACCCGAGAAGTTTTAACAAGGAAAATTTTCTGAAAAATCCGTATTTATTTTGGTGATTTTTTCCTAATAATATGTATAGTTTAGGACTTTTCCTGCTTGTAAATTATGATTTTTTTACAATTAAATTTAATGATATAAGTAATTTTTCTTTTACCACGAAATCATCAAACAGGTATTTCAAGTTCACAGGAACGCAGAGTGCCTAATAATTGATACATAAACAGCCTAGATATTAACATTAAAACAAAACAGTGATAATGCATCTGACGTAATTTTCTAGAGATCGAACTGTTACTTTATCGCTTTACAGTTATCGCTTTATAATGTCTGTTAATGGAGAATTTAGATTTATGCTCTTCAATGATAGGCAGAAAACTCATAAAACATAACATTTTTAAAAGTTTTATAGGTATTGGAGGCATAAACAATTTTGAGTCCACTTGAATTGTAATATATAATTCTTTATCTGAGGTAGCTATTTAAAAATTCCCCGGGATGTTTTGCAAAATATATTATTGAAGAATATTTTGTATCTACGTATAGGCTTGTTGTACAACTTATTTTCAAATATTTTATAAGTAAGAAATAAATATTGTTTTATAACCAGGTTCAGATTAAGTAGGTCCTAGGTTGTCCATATTGCTTTATGGTCAACGTCTTGGCTGTGTTTATTCTTATTATAAAGGCACTCATCGCCTAAGAGCTTGAGCGTTTATACTTTTACTCATTGACAGTATGTCTTCTGCCTGTACAACAATGTTGTGCTTTAATTGTTATTTTATTTATTCTTTAAAAAGCAATATACTTACATCTTACCCGTTGCAAACACAAAAAAAAGGAAAAATTAGAATATTAATTTCATATCTTTAACATTTTTTGAACATAACAAACAATGTTAGTCCAAAAACGTGGAATGAATCAACGAATAGTTTATGAAACTTTAAATTAGAGAGTGTTTATTATAAAATAAGTGTTTTAGCACGTAGGAAGAAGCCAAGGTTCTGAGGTTCACCGACTACGGAGTAGGTACGGAGTTACGGGAGCGTGTTCGATTTTATTTATTTTTATTAACCACAGCGTTTACACTTGCCGGGAACGGATATTACTCTGTTTCGCTACTCTTCGTTACATTTATTTATATTAAACTTAAGTAGGTACATTAGCTGTTCATAGATTTTGCCTGTTTATGTTTAGATGACACACATCGGAAATATTGAACGCTTAAGGGTTGAACTACACATTGCCGCACGCGATCGCACTTTTCCGTCGCTCCATCCTTTTCTGTCACTCAAGAACGTCATTTGCTTGAGCATATACGATAGACGGAACGCGATCGCCTGCGGCGTGCGATCGCGTGCGGCCATGTGTAGTTCAACCCTAATACACCCATCCTCATCACAAATCAAAACATTACACAACATATTTGACGCTTCATCCCGTTGGATATTAAAAAGAAAATATCAAGTCTTGCCCAATAGTATTAAAATACGATTAGCGAAAGATTAATAAGTAGATTTTAGTTCATCATCATCATTATCTTGCCCATTTCCCATTATTTGGTGTCGGCGCAATATGCCACTTCTTCCATTCATCTCTCTAGTCGTAATTTCAGCACTCACTCCTTTCGCGTATTAAGGAGATATTACTTAGTTAGGATAATTAAATAAGTATTAGTAAGTAAGCCGTGGTCCAGTCGCGAGTAACCATGCCTGCCGTGCAGGAGGCGATGGTTCGATCCCCGTCCACCCGACCATAGTAATTTTGAAATTTTCAACTGCTGAGTTCAACGTATGACTTTCAAAAATCGCACTCCAGGAGTGCGATTTTTGAATATCATTCGGTGAGCTCAGCAGTTGAAAATGTCAAAATAACTATGGAGATTATCTTTCTATTGCTGAGTTGACTTTCAAAAATCATACTACAGGAGAGCGATTTTTGAAAGTCAAATCATCAGTAGAAAGATGCGTATCTCCATAGTAATTCTGAGATTTTCAACTGAGCTCACCGAATGAGATTCAAAAATCGCACTACAGGGCCTCTTTCATAAACATTACAATTGTAATTTACAATGATTTGAGATACATTATTGAGAATGTTAGGACACATGCGCCATAAGCAAAGCAATCTGCAACGTACCCTGGAGAGCAATTGCGCTACATAAATCTCAATTAAACCATGATTGGACCGCGGGCCGCGTGCGAACCACAACTTTTAACACATTCAGTATCGCGCTAATCATTTGACAGCCGTTAAAGCCGGCTTGACAGATAGCTCAGACGTTAGGGCTCTTACAGACGAGCGACACTTTGCGGTCGCAGAGGGTCGCGTGACGTCGCGCGACCCTCTGTAAGAGCGTTCTCGTCTGTAAGAGCGCTTAAAGGCTGTCAGTCACATAGTAAATAGGTCAAGTTTAGCCTAATACGGAATTCAGCACAGTTGAATTGTAATTGGATTGCAATGTGATTAGCACTGAAATTGGATAAGCATTGAACGTCGATGTTTTAAATCGCCCTCCAAAATTGTAATAAAATTGTCATGTTAATGAAATAGGCCCCATTCCATTAGTAACAATTTTCAGTAAATATTGTAAAAGGAACATTATTTCTACTAATACAGGGTGTAAGGAAAAGTATAATTAACCTTTAAACTTTAAAACACATACTCTACCCATCAAACTGAACAACTTTTACCATAGGAGGAGCAAAAAAAAACAGCTGTCTCATACATTTTAGTCGATTAGGCATTAGTATGGAACAGCTGTTTTTTTTCCCATTCACAGGTTAATTTGCACCCATAGTAAAGGTAGTTCAGTTTGATGGGTAGAGTATGTCGTTTAAAGATTAATGATACTTTTCCTTACACCCTGTATAACGTTATGCTAAGTAGACAGTACATTACATTCCTAACTCTATATTGAAATTCTAAACTGGGTAAGGATTCGTGCGTAATGCGCTTTGAAGATATCCAGACTATAAAGCATTAATGCTATCTAGTTTTCGATATAATTTTATTACCTAAGTACATCAGTAGCTAGACCAATTAGATGATAAATTGTAGTTTTTATACATGGTGCACGGACCTGAAAGAAATACGGACCGAGTATTGCACTAAAAAGATGTGAAGCATGCAAGGTAATACAATCTCGTTTGTTCTACAAGGGACCTACACTCACACAGATGCATGATGCTCTAGGCGCAGGTCCGACAACCCGTCACCTTATGTACCGCGTGACAGCACGAACACAAAAGAAATGGGTGCTTCAGTCATGATTAGATGACATTAAGTCTGGTTCTTCTTTTAAGTCTGTGACATGGTGTAAGTGACCGCCTATCAAATACTGAAACGGTGAATTCAGACCATCAAACTGAACAACTTTCACTATGGAGACACCCTCAGGAAACGTGAAAAAAATCTACTGTTTCATACATTTGAGTCGAGTAGGTACCCACAGCTGTTTTGTACGGAGCCAATGATTTTTTTTTTCGCTTTTTCTAAGGGCGGCTCTGTAAGCTGTAGGCTGTATAAAGCCAAACTCAACATTATAGGAACAAATTGTATCAGGCCTCTTACGTGCAAATTAAGATTTTTAAGATTTATTTATTTATTAACCAATAGATATTAAAACTACACAATTGATTTTTGGATTGGTTTTTTGCGATTTTCACTTTGTTTCTTTAGGTAATGCAACGCAACTGTCTAACCACGCAATCCTCAATAATTAAGTAGGTAGGTACGAGTACGTCACATAATTTCGACTGTTTTTAAACTGAAATTGGGTAAATAACAGAATAAATCTTGCCCACTTCTAAGTCACGAGTGAGCTTGCGAGCTTAGAAAAAGTATATGTCTAGAATGAGCCTCACACTTGTTCCGTATAAAACAAAAGGGGCTAACTTTCTTAGGTTAGTGTGCGTGAGGCGCTATACAAATTATGTATGTGTGCGTGTATATGTATAGGGTTTTGGAACCAGTACTGGTTCCTATTTTTTTCGACGCTTTCGTAGCTTTGACTGTCTATCTTGATAATCTAAGCTAGCGAGCTTAGATTATCCTTGCGAGTTACTGTAATACCTACACACTATGTACCGAAATTCGTAATCAATTTTGTAAATCGAATTTAATAATTTTGCATGAAGATAAAGTGACGTGTTTATTCCATCTCATCGATTCAATAGTCACTCAACATTCAACTGCATCTATTATATCATTCTACTCGTATCTGGGCCTCTACTCGGACATTCAAACTTCACAAATGCGTGACCGTTTTCGTTCCAATGTCAGCTCTATTACAATGAAGTTCGGACCGAAACGATCGCGATATATCGAAAATTAGTCCAATCATTTTAGGGTTTGACCCTAACAATAATTTATCTATCGCTGAAACTTTGCAGTGTTTATTTCACTTTATTAGTGAAGTATACAGATTACGGTTAACAAATAATCTAGGTTTAATTTTTTTCGGTCCTAGAGTATTTGTCAACTGAAATCTGTATACTTTACTTTATCACACTGCAAATTTTCAGGGATAGATGAATTATTGTTAGGGTGTCCATACAAGGAAACTCTAAAATGACTGGACTAAATCAAAAGTCCGGGTACAGGACCTGATATAGTATGGCGGCCCGATAGCTCAGTCGGTGGCGAACCGCCTGCTGTATCGAGAGTCGCGGGTTCGAATCGCGTAAGGGACAAATATTTGTATGACGAATATGATAATTTGTGCCCGAGTTATAGATGTTTGTATGTATACAGGGTCCTTCTTAATATGCTGACACTTTTTAAGGGGATGATCAGACCATCAAACTGAACAACTTTCTCTATAGCACCAAAATCGAAACAGCTGTTCCATACAAAACTGCAATCCTAGTTGAGCCAAATGTATGGAACAAATGATTTTTTTTCCCACGTTTTTTATGTTGGTGCTATAGAGAAAGTTGTTCAATAATTACGGTCTGATCATCCCCTTAAAAAGTGTCAGCATATTAAGAAGGATCCTGTATGTATATCGTTAACTTGTCATCATAATAAAAGTCCAAGCTAGATTCATGTAAGTAGATATTTTGTGTGACTGTAGTAAGTACCCTTTCACGCAATCAAGAAAGACTTTCGCCTGAAATTCAAGAGCCTGCTCTCTTCAATTCTATTTCAACTAAAGGGGGAATGACATTGGAAAAGAAAACGCATTCTCCAATAACGTAGGCCATTGAGTTCAACCTTGGCGAGGAAGTTGAAGTTGACAAAATAGACGAGAAATGTAATATAGCTGGCATTGTGCCACGGTGCGGTGCCCGGTGGGAGTCGGGACTGTATACGTAAGCACTGTCACTGCATTCAACGTCATAGATGTATCTATTGATCGATCGAACAAATGAAAACTAATTTTAATAGTTGCACGTGTAGGTAGGTCAAATAGGAAAATCACATCATGTTTAAGCTCAGAATACAGAATAAACTATTCTGTACAAACATATGAAAACTAATTTTAATAGTTGCACGTGTAGGTAGGTCAAATAGGAAAATCACATCATGTTTAAGCTCAGAATACAGAATAAACTATTCTGTATTCTGAGTGTTTAAGTTACAGTTTAGTGGTTCTCAACTCAACCAGCTGCCAATTGGTATAATTTGCTAATTTGGTACGGTCAGCATCAGAGAAATATAACCCCCTTGCGTTTATAAAGATTAAAATAGAGAAGGTGCTGCACGAGCATAGACCAAGGGTTTTCTTTGTCAATGGTACACCTACAAGGCGATTTCTAGCTACCAATATATTGTATGCTACGGCACTTGCCCCATACAGCATATTGCATCAATATGCAAGTCATAATACAGCCGAGTCAATGCTGTATTTCAATCATGTTTCGCTGGCTAATGTTCGATTGAGAATTGTTCGCCAACTTCACATTACTTTTATTTTTTATACGTCATACACACGTACCTACTACATGAAGTATGAGCACGAGTAAACCAGGAGGATAATAAAGTGCAAATCAGTATATATCTAAGAAACGGGACTAAAGACATGTTGTTAATGCTATAATCACAATATCTTTATTGCTCTCATGTGGTTTTATTAGTACACACATGAACCCTGGTAGGGCACTCGACTATTGCGGATTAAAGGTTAACAACCACTGTTCTAGTTAGTACCTTGGAATTGTGCCCACATAAACGAAAGTTATAACACGTCGCCGTAATGTCTCTACATTAGAAACACTTTCCAAGAATAGGAGTAACTCAATGTCTAGTTCAGATTGAAACGGATAGTGAAAACAAAACTGACCGAGATATCCGTTTATACGGAGCTAAAAATAGAGCATTGCAACACAAGACCCTTCGCCAGGCGTACCTATGACGATAGCCGCTGTAACGAGACGATGAAATGTTTATTGTTATACCTTTTGCGGGAAGGGAAAAAATGGATCCTATCCAGTAATGACGATTGTGTAATGATTCCAAATCTTAAAGGAAAAATTGTTGAAAAGATACGTAATAAACAACCAATACCTAACACATGAGATCTCTTATTGACAGAGTTGAAAAGCTGTGGTAATAAAACATAATACCTTACTCTATGATAATACGGAACATTTCCCATTGGAATTTGGATTTGGACTGACATTTAAATCGCACAAAATAATCATCAGTCACATTGATGAATAATAAAAGTAGGGGAAAAGTCACCAAATCTGAAGAGGAACTGGGCTAGGCATGTTTGCAGAATGCACACTGAGCGGTGGGCATCAATCGTTACGCAATGGGTGCCTCACTACGGGCGCCGAGGTCGAGGCAGACCCCGGAAAAGGTGGCGAGACGAGCTGGATGCCTACTGCAATGAGTGGCGGGATTTAGGACCTAACAGAGAGACGTGGAAGAGTTTAGGGGAGACCTTTGCCCAGCAGTGGGACAAAACAGGTTAATAAAAAAATAAAATAACTAAGTTATAGCCTGTAGGATCCCACTCCAGGGCAAAGGTATGATGTATAATAATGAAGAAAAATCAAAATGTAATTGTGAGATACTCACGACCATAATCCCTTTAGGGGTGGTCAGAAAACTTGATAGAAGTACTTACCCTGATATAGCCCCAATCTTCATGGTGCATGTTTTAATTTAAATTACCTACGAAACCAACCATGCTTATTTCCCGCAAGATAAAGTCATTCAATAGATACCTATAATAAAGGTATGTTATGAAGTGTCAATCAATTGGATGATAAGTATAAATTGCGAAGTAGAGTACGTTCAATAGACTTGCTAAACTCCCATTTATTATTTGAGACAAGTCCACAAAAGATCATTTGATACAAGGATAATATTACTACGTCTTGTACGACTTAAAACAACCTTCTACGTATTATACGACTTAAAACAACCTGAGTGCGTGGCGCTTTAACCTGGCAGTTATAAACGTATAATATGTTGTTCAATATTTCAGCGTGACAGTGAGTGCTGGGTATGGCAGAAGATGCATGAAAGCTGTTGGACTGCGTTTCTTGCGAAGTACGTGTGGTGTTACGCTGAGAGATAGCGTGAGAAATTGTGTGATTAGAGATCGATGTAAATTGAAAGAAGTTGTGACGAGAATAGAGAAAGGTAGGTATGCTTCGTTGGTTTGGTCATGTATGGAGAAGATGAGTGACAGAAGATGTATGAAAGAGATATATGGTCCTAATGTGAGTGGAAGTGTCGGCGGAGGGCTATTTTGATCAAATCGGATGCGTCCTACAAAAAGGGTAGGTGCGTACCTAAACCTACGGGCATGTATGAAGCTACGAATAAGGTATGAAGAGATGTATGGATGTGAATGAGGCAAAAGAGGTATGTAAGGATCTTAGAAGATGGCGCGCCCTGGGGCGTCCCTACCCCTACCCCACTAGGAAAGAGGTGTGACGTTATAGATTTCGGCGTGATAATAAAGATTCGAGCTCCAGTTCAAACACCCAATATTCCAAACAAATGTGACGATGGTTGAGACTCAATCACGCATAAACGGCTGAACGGATTTCGATGAAATGTGGCACACAGAATATATTCTGTATTACGACATAAGATACTTTTTAAAGTCAATGCAGACGTAGTCGCGGTCAACAGCTGCTGGTTTAAAAAAAGAATAAAAGTGAGACACTTACATTCCATCCGACAGCTTCCTTGTACAGGTCTATCTTGTCAGGGTCTTCGGGTTCAGAGTCAGTATCGGGACTGGTCTCGATCCCGCTGTCGGAGTCTGCGCTCGGTCTACATTCGCCCTGCAGGTCAACATGACATTTCTTCTCCCCATCTTGTTCTTCCACCTCTTTGAATGGTGCCAAAGGAGTAGCCTCCTCCAAGGCAGCCCTCTGTGATGACTGCCTCAGTATTGAACCGAATTTCTCGAAGAAACTATCGTCCACCTCTTGGATTCTGAAAATAAAATGTTTTTATTACAATATGATTTTTATCTTATCAAATTCTGAGACAAATGTTTACTTACTTACTTTTTAGGTTTGGATATTATTTTGTATCACGATAATAAATGACATAAATTAAACCGATTGATTTCCAATAAATATTTATTTTAAAGTATTCTACATGGTTACTTACATAAAATACATTTGCAAAATTAAAATACGAGTAAAATTTATAAATTATATAACAATGAACAAAACAAATAACAAAGAAGTAAAAATCGTTTAAAACGAATATCTAAGTGTAAAAATTCTCATTTCATACTAGGTGATGAGATAGTTTACATTTAAAAAGACATTTTTGAGAACACTAACATAATCAAACAAAAGCAATCTAATAATCATTTCTACCATCAAATATTTAGGCTACATAGTAAAGAGTATACAAATTCGTCATTTAAATATTATTTCTTTCACAAATTAACATTCAGATTTTTTGATGATAATAATCTTCCAAACATACAGACATAAAACATTGTAGACTTTAATCCTAAAATCACAATTTACTGGAAGACTGGAATGGTTTATAATTACACATAGATATTACTAATTTTACATTGTTGGAAATGCATTAGTGTTTCAAAGCTAAATGCCAAAGACCACCTTAAAAACTTAGTAACTAATTAGAAAAAAACTGATCAACATAAGTCTTATAAATAATATGGCATCAAACAAATATACTTAATTCAACTTTATTTAAATCAATATTGGAGTAGGTACTCATTATCTCTTTTATAAGTTATTTATCCAAAGCAGACAACAATGTATATTTAATATCAGTGTATTCTTCAGCGCCGTGTAAACTTCCCTCCCTACCAATACCAGACTCCTTGATGCCACCAAAGGCAGCCTCAGCGCAGGATAAAATCCCATCGTTTATTGCAACCATGCCAAAATTTAACTCTCGAGACATCCTAAATGCCTGACCAATCTCTTTCGTAAATACATAAGCTGCCAGGCCACTTCGTGTACTGTTTGATACTTTTATTACCTCTTCCTCCGTCTTAAACTTAAGGCATACAGCTACAGGGCCAAATATTTCCTCCGAGTATATTTCCATTTTAGGAGCCACGTTAATCAACAAGGTTGATTCATAGAATTTGCTTCCAACTTCAGTAGCAATTTTCCCTCCAATTAATGCCTTAGCTCCTTTAGCCAGAGCGTCATCCACAAGACCTGAAACCTTTTTTATTTGCATGTCATTAATGAGGGGGCCACATGTGACACCTTCCTTGGAACCAGGTCCCAACACGGAGTGCTTTCCGATGCGGTTCATAAATCCTTTGACAAACTTGTCATAGATATCTTCGTGGATGAAGAAGCGATTAGCTCCGATACAAGCTTGTCCGTTGTTTCTGAATTTAGCCAACATAGCTTGGTCCAAAGCATGCTCTATATCAGCACTAGGGAAGACGATGAAAGGGGCGTTGCCACCTAACTCCAACGATACCCTTTTGATGCCTTTAGCTGCCATGCCATAAAGGATCTTGCCAACTTGAGTTGAACCAGTGAAGGATATGCATCCGACACTATGATCTTCGCACATGACTTGGCCGACGGCCGGAGCATTTTTCCTGCTTGCCGTGACAATGTTGATGACTCCTTTCGGCACTCCGGCTTGCTCGGCCAACTCAACAGCAGCCAGGGCAGTAAGTGGTGTATCCTCGGATGGCTTAATAACACACGTGCACCCAGCTGCCATGAGAGCGGCAACTTTACGGGTAATCATAGCGAACGGGAAGTTCCACGGTGTGATCACAGATACGACACCCAACGGTTGTCTGGTAAGTAGAATCTGCTTATTAGGCCATGGACTCGTAGTAATCTCTCCGTTAATGTGTCGAGCTGAATCTGCGAACCATTCCAAGAACGAATTGCCGTAAGCGACTTCACCTTTCGCCTCCGACAGAGGTTTTCCGGCTTCGGCCGTTATTATTTGTGCTAAATTATCGGAATTCTTCTCGCATATTTCGAACCATTTTCTTAGAATGTGCGAGCGTTCTTTGGGTGTTGTGTTTTTCCATGTTTGAAACGTGCTGGCGGCGACATCGATTGCCTTTTTAGCGTCATTCGCATCCATGTCCGGTACTTCAGCTACAACACTGTCGTCCGCCGGGTTAAGAACCGGAAACACGACATTGCTGGACGCCTTTACCCATTCTCCGTTGATATAAGCTTGATTCTTCAACAAATGCATGTTTCTGAACTGATAGGCGACACGTTTGTAATTCTTAACAATTCCAACACGGAGTAGCTCCATTTGCTCTCGAGCGTATTTTCACTTTACGAATGAGTTATAGAATGCCGGTATGAGATAATAAAGCACTCGTTTACATAACTTGATACTGCTGTGGTGTTGATAAGAGTGATAATGATAAGTGATAACAATTCCTTCAAACTTTGCAGTCGGTAAGGTTGGAAGCGTTGAAATAGTAGCTGCAATCGAAGATTGAGTTTTAACTTTATAAACTGAGACTATTTGCGGCATTTGCACGACACTGCCTTTATTATAATAGCGCAAAAACGCTAGATATTTCACGTATTTTATAGTTTTAATCAATTTGACATTGACATGACATTTGATTTGACAAACAGGATTTAGTGATGTAACATGCAGACGTACATGGCTATCGATATATCGATCTCCGCCGCTCGTGACTGCCGATGGATAGCGCGCTATAGCGCCGACACCACGACTGCAGTCAAAATTGTCTAATATTATCATAAATTCTTTCTTAAGAGCATATATCCGTCAGCGCGTCCGAACGTGCTGCATACAAAGAAGTTTGATCCTATTTTCAATATTAACCAACCATCTAAAGTCAATACTCTTTTAAATCCTATTCACGTCTATTCACTTTTAAATTCATACTTGTTTTTTTATTTACCACATTCTAGATTTTACGTAATTAATTTGGTTGAAATTGAATTTGATATAGGAGTTTTCTGACAGCTAGACAAACGTAATTCCAACATTCCGAGATACATGGCGTTGACGCAAGTTAGTTGCGAAGACGGAAATTTAGACTAAAAAGTAAACATAAAAATGCATGTCAAAGTCTTGACGAAGTTTCGTTGCTATTTGGAATTGAGTATACTATACTCCGTATAGATACAAATCGAATCTCGATATCGAAATAGATACGTGTACACCACTATGAAAACGCGTTTCGTTTCACGAAAGCATCTATTTGTTTTGAAGCTGTTATACAACAAACAGACAAGCGACGTAAAAAGAAACGTTTAATGAATGTTAACGATAGTTAAATCGTGGTTAACCTTGGAAACCCACCGACCTCATATGGAGTCATCCCCTATTTCCGTGTGAACCCGATGGCTCCCAGGGGAGCCACCCGTTTCGCGTCCGGTCCAGATCAACTTTGAGTCCTAAACCTCTGGTTAATAGGGCACATTTTGACTTGTATTTAACATGAAAAAATGCGAATGAAGTTAGCTACACAATGGACCCAATCAATGGCAACATTCGTTTTACAGGTGCACCAACAAAAATTTTTTTTCATTTTGCGTCCGGGTTTCGACGGTATCGTGACTCATTGTCTCGGGTTTCCAAAGGTAAAGTCCCAGCAGCTGCCTCCAAGGTTAAAAGAAAAGAACCTTGACATTAGTTATCATACAATAAAAAATCGAGATTCTCAATAACTTTTAAAGACTTCAATAAGTATAAAATAATAATACGAGTATGGATCGTCATAAAATGTGGGCGAGATGAGTGTGGTGGGTGACTGCCGTGGTGTACCTAGTTGTATTTTGGATGCTGGAGCATAGGTTGGAGCTTTTTTTGCAATTTCAGTTTTGCTCCTATTATAAAAGTTGGTCAGTTTAATGGTCTCTGAACCACCCCTGAAAATTTCGACAAGATAAAAAACATCATCCCCGGTACCTATAGGGTAGGTAGGATCCTTCTTAATATGCTGACTATTTTTGAAGGGAATGATGACCATCATAATAGGTACCGGATAACTTTTTCTATGGGACCAACATCGGAATCGCGAAAAAAAAATCTGTTACATACAAAACTGCAATCCTATTCGACCCAAATGTAGTTAGGTGTAAGTACCTACCTATAGGATAGCAGATTTCTTTTTCACGATTTCGATCTTGGTCCCATAGAGAAAGTTGGTTAGTTTGAGTTTCTGATCATCCCCTTCTTAACAAACGTCAGCGTTGAAGGACCCTGTATAATGCGGACTACTTAGGTACCTACGAGTATATTTATTATGAGTAAGTTCCTAGGTACCATAGGTTAGTAGAAGGAAGTATGAAAAAGTGCAAAAATTAAATCTCCTTTAATATTATAAATTACTAGTGTTTTCCCGCGACTTTGTCCGCACAAATTATATACCAGATTTTAAGTCAGATCATAAGCTATCAAACAAAAAAAGTTTCATCAAAATCGGTTCAGTAGTTTTTGCGTGATGCGCGAACAAACAAACAAACTAACAATTTTGTCAATAGATGGCGCTGCACGTCATTTAAATCGCGCTATCGAATGTTATTTGAGTTTATATGAAGAGAACCGCTACTTTTTTAATCCTCATGATTTTACGGTTTTATAATAGTTATAAGATTAAGAAGATTAAGATTGTGGCGTGGCACTGAGAGTATAAAATGGGTCTAACCGGCTGAGCCACTTGGGACGGGTATTTACAGCATTAGCTTTATTTCCTAGGTGAAAGGTAGGGTACCTATAGTTTCTTAACTAGGTAGGTATACCTAACCCGGCCATTCCCAGCATCAACTTTTGCTCACAATGCCTCAATTATGGTTATACTATCCTAAATAAGAACTTATTAACCGACATTCATCCGCATGACCGCATGGCATGAGTAAAGCAAAAACATATCTTACTTTTTGTCATGTTCTTGCTCTTCCACTGATTTCTGCTGCTGTATCTGGTCATAAAAACCTTTCCACATTAATTCTTCATCCATTTTGCTGGTTTTCTAGTAGTTCTATCCTTCAGAAGATTCCTTTTTAATCAACGAACAACTCAAAACACCGGCCAACACAAAGTCTACGCAACCATAACCGTATGCAGATCAAAGTGATTCAGCGAATGGAGTCATATGTTCGGAAACAAATGACGTCAGATCTTGCTTCTCTCGAGATCTGGCACACGGAAATAACGCTAAAGCTGAACATACGCTTTGTACAGATCAATGCAGCACAATTCCGTTAGAGGTCACTGACACTGGTATTAGCTGCACTTTAGGATTCAACTGACACTATCTCAAGAAACTTTATAGAGAATTGCGTGGGTAAAACGCATTTGTTTTGCTTTCGAAATATATTCAACCAACACTGACGCTGACGTAAGCCAGAGCGGTTCTGCGCACCGGCGCGGCAACTTACGAACTAACTTGTCAGCAACAACACACGTGCTTTTGTAATGTGTTGTTTCGGTCTCAGTGTAGGTAAACAATGCAAGACTAATCTGCACTTCCCGATGACAGTGTGCAGGTACCCGAACAATGAATAATGATTCTGTTACATTATGACGATGATCTTTAAATAACTTTTCATGATAGCGTTTGACCTTGGTCACCATCTAATTAGTTAGTATCTAAGAGATAAGTACATAAGAAGATACACGCTTATATAGTGTCAAGACCATATTTTCGCCTTCTTAGTGGTCAGAAATATTGCAACAAGGCGTAGAATTTTCCATCTTTGAGATGATTAACTTTAAATAATAATCACAGTATAGTTAACTGGTGAATGGTAGGTACCATTCCGAACACAAATCCCAAAGGAAATCCATTCTAAGACGTTCTGCTTATCGTTATTTTAGCAATTAGTGTTAATTGCGCTAATTATCCTCAATTCGGAAAGACAAAACAAAGTTAGTTGGTCAATATATTTAAATGTGAGCAGGTAGATAAATAGCACTAATTTTCCCATTTTGAATAGTTTTATGTAAAATCTAGGCAAACGCCGACGACCGACCGACCTAAAGACATAACTCCTTACCTATTTCATTGTTAAAACAAAGATAAACTTGAGCGCAATAACGTAAAGGTCGCATGAATGTAAATTATTGTTTTTCTACTTACACAATGATACAGTAGCTTGATAATAAAACGTCGCGTGAAAATATCAATGATTAAGGTAGGTTAGGTACACGCTGCCTATTAATTATATAATCACTATCAATCTATACATAATAGGTACCTATACCTATCTACTATTCATTCTAATCACGGAAAGATCTAGCCCGAGGTCCCAATCAGGATACCTACACAGGTACATAGGTACAATACTGCAATTGCATAATAGTGCACTATTGATCTTGAAGGTATTATGGACGGACAAACAACGAGGTAGTCCTGCAAATGATGAATAAGAGTAGAAATCCCAAAAACTCAGAAATTAAATTATACCGATGTATCGGTCACATTAGAAGTGACAAAATACCAATTTCTCCAGTTTCCTGCAGGGGAAAATGTTGGGGAGACGAAGGCCTGGTAGTAAAAGGAATTCCTGGCTTAAAAATATATGTAAACGGTTCGATATGAACACCACCTCACTATTCAGGGCTAGTCAGTATTCAGGGTTGGGTATCCGAATAACCCTAATGATAGCCAACCTCCTATAGGAGATGGCACCACAAGAAGAAGATAATAGTGCCTAGCCTAGCGTAGTCGCATAGTTCAGGTGTTTGAGGAGCTCTAAAGCATAAGCATATGCTCACGACTATATTCCCCAAGGGGGTAGTCAGAGATCTTCTGAAACCACAGAACATCCGCGTTTCACCATTAGTACCGAAACTCTGTCCAGTGTGATGGGGAGTGAGCCCGTCGCCTCTTATAATGGACAGTGGGTACAATACATGCCTCGAAATTGAAGCATGCCTCACGATGCATTGCATGCATTTTCCTCACGATGTAAATACGTAAGCTCTAAATACGTTTGATAAAATTGGGTTGAGGGCAAGTGGTTTCCAGCATACTTAGATTCATCACCAGCCAAAAGCTAGAGAGGCGACTAAGCCTCAGACATCGTCAATGCCTCTGATCTCCACGCCGCATGGCTATACTATGGGTTAACAGAGGGATGGAGCAGCGATTACAATGCCAATTCATCGGGCCCGTTTCGGCATACATTGTCTGATTTATTCTCTCTATTTTAAAGTGTAGCGATCAAAGTAAGCAATGTATGTAAAATCGGGCCCGATTAATTGGGTAATGGTGTTTAGCTAACTACTGATCATATTCTGCGCATATGGCTGTTTTTGATAAGATGTCGCTACATATACATACCCTACCTACACATAAAATTTATATGATATTGCCACAGAGGTCTGTGTCATACAAGCAGATTATTCTTTCTTAAGTCATTGATTATGTAAGCTAAACTACTGTTTTCTTTTAGTTTATAAAGTTGTTGGTATTTCTATCAGTTTATGAGAAGGCAGGGAATGTGTAATGAATGTGTCTGAATTCATTTCTGCATATAAGGTTAACGACCACACTGAATCACAATATTCACAATGTAACACGATATATTTGCGAGACAAAGGAATAAATACATCTCTGCTTACCTATACGCATGTAGAATTTACCTGTGGTTTAAAATGTACAGTCGTCAACAAAAGAATTTGTCCTGTAAGTTGGCCAAAAGATAAGAAGTTTGACATTTGTTTACTGTTCATCACAGGTTTAGACGTTATCACCGTTTGTTGTCCCAACGTTTTGAATGAAGATAATGGTATCAGTGTAATGTAAACCCAGAGTATAGGTACTGTGGTACGGTACGGTTAAACAGACGCGGTGTGCGGTCTCATTGGCGGACTTGTTAGATTCCGCGACGGATTGAAGCCGGTATAACCATAGAAATAGGAAGTACAAACGAGCACCGGTTTAACACCCAAAGGAGTCAAGGCCTTCCCAAATTTCCCAGTTATTATGACATAATTTTTTAAAGAATTTGTTATTTAGCTCGGAAACATAATGAGGAAAACTGTATGTAGGTACAAGTATTGTGTACAGAGGCAAAAAACTCTAAAGGATTTCTGCCGATTCTAGGTGTAAGTATTTATTTATTCTAGTTTAATAGGTTTCCCTGACCGAACGACCTTAACTCTTTCAGAGCCGCCTCACCTCTATTAAACTACGTAATTTTCGTAGGTATACCTATTTTTGACTGGCTTGTCCTTTATTATGTCACTGCGGTGCCTTCTAATCCAAGGAAATCACATTCTAAAATCATAAGAATTCGCACCAATTTTAACAATTATCTAATTAACTCATTAAATATTAGTCTTAAAAAAATTTGCTTCATAGCAATTATAGATAAATATAGATCTTAAAATTGTCTACACAAAGGTGTGTGTCTCAAGTAAAAGTGACTTCAACTTAAAAAGTAGATGCCCATAATACAGATTTTTTCCGATATTTAGGCTTTCCTTTGAACACAGGTTTCATATGTTTTTAATCGAAAAATAAGAAATATGATCTATAGCAAATAAAGCTGAGATGTTGAAGATCATTGCTACACTTTTCAATAATTTGTATGTCTTTCAAATAACGAGAAGATAGCTTTTAAAAACCTACAAAATATGGCCCGGCCCTGCGTTTACCTATGAAAAGCCTCTTAAATTTTGAATTCAGAGCCAAGATTTGTGCCAAGAGCGAATATACTCTTACAATTTCAATAGTGTTCCTATTGGAGTTCGCGAAGGTTTTATTGTAACTAAACCTAACCAGCATGACGTTATACTTCAAATTGCGAAGGCCGTGAGGTCACGCGGGGAGGCTCCAGCCGGTTCTGGAGTTTCAAGGCTGTTTATCAAGCCATGCTATTGTTTTATATTGATAATATAAACGCTATGGATTTCCATTCTGTCTTACCGCTTAGCTTTACCTAATAAAACAAGTTGTTATTATGGAAATGGTAATGAAATGTTTTGATTTATTCAGATAAACTGGAAACGGGGGTCTAGACCAGTAGGTAGTTGCTAAACTTTTTTCGACCAAAAGGACCACTTTGATTTTTTTGTTGTTAGCATGGACCACAAACAAGAATCTGAAATTAAAGTATTACTTAAAGACATTTAATTTGCCACATAATTGTAGTAAACAAAACGTTTATCTTCCACAGATGAAAATCATAGGCATGGGGTGTATTGTATTCACGCCGCCTCACATTGCTTTCAAAACAGTGGTGTAGCATTGATTCTATCGCTTAGGTAGGACACAGAATGACTTTGCCGCACCCTTTCTACGGAGATAAATTAGTAAATTAAGGAGCAAGCGAATCGAGCTCGAAATTTGTTAGCACTACTAGACAGGACCCTCCCGCGGACCACTCCTGAGGCTCTCACGGACCACCGACCGGTTGGGAACGACTGGTCTAGACCCTATAGGACGTGTGATTTTTTCCCCTCACTAGTTCTATTGACGGTACGTACTAGGTACTGGTATCATCATTCGGCATCGTCATACTGCTGGGGAATAAGTCTACTTATAGGGTAGGTACGCTGAGGGTGTGTTATGGGCGTTAGTCCACCACGTGTGCTCAATGCGAATTGATGTAGGTACTTCCATTACCGAGTTTATGACTATGTCCAATTATCTACCCAACAATTCGTAACCTAACATAACACCATTAATTTTTAATTAGTAACGAAACTTTAAGGCTGTATTCAGACCGTGAATCTGAACAACTTTCCCTAAGGAGCATGGGTCGAAAAACGAGATTTTTTTTTGGACCTCCCATAGAATATCGAACGGCCGATCCGCACTTTTGTATGGGAGGTCCAAAAAATTATCTCGTTTTTCGACCCATATTCCTTAGGGAAAGTTGTTAAGATTCACGATCTGGTTACACCCTTAAAGTTTCGTTACTAATTAAAAATTAGAGTTGTATGTAGGTATACCTCATTTAGACTAGACCTAATGGTCTATAATCCAAAAATAGCACACCCCATCAAGTATTTTTAGTCGTTCTAATTGTGAAAATGAAATATTTGCCGTATCACGCAAAGTTGAAAGTAATGAGAATGACTCAAAGTTCTCAATATCAAAAGTTATTTAAAAGCGCGATGAGTCAGCTACGCAAACAGGGCATCCCCTTGTGTTTTCATGGCGATTATTTGACTAATTAGGTCCCTGTAGCTAAAGTTACAAGTCCTATAGTAATAATTAGGCAGTTGGTAATTGCAGAAATGTTTCTCATCACCCCTAAACTGAATGCGTCTTATGTTTATGATGTATGTTTACAGGGTCCTTCTTAACACTTTTTTAAGGGGATGATCAGACCACCAAACTGAACAACTTTCTCTACGGGACAAACATCGAAATCGCGGAAAAAATATCAGCTGTTCCATTCCAAACATGTTTTTTACTTATGTTCTCTAAATTAACACGCATTAAAAGAGAGTACCTATTTAGTTTGAAACTACCCAACTATCTAATTAATAGTTATTTGTTATGCTAGGCTGCAAAATTGCTTTTTGGCGCGAGTACTTTTATTGAAACCTGAGCAAGCGAAGGACTCTAGGATTGAACCACGAGCGAAGCGAGTGGTTCAAATAATAGAATCCTGAGCGTTTAGCGAAGGTTTCAAAGGTACGAGACGCAGAATAACTTTGCAGCCGAGCGAAACACACAATTTTTCACCTCACAACAGCGAGGAAAAAAAGTGAATTGCTAAAAAGAACATTTCAAAAAGTTTTTATTTTCGTGCTGGCCAGTGTCATGAAATAGTTATTAAGCATTTTCAGTGCATTGGCGGTATACAAAAATATTGAATAGACAGATTCGAATTTCAAAAACTCTTTCCACGCTAGCGGATAAAGTACACTTTTGCACTCAGATTTCGAACGATAAACAGAATCTTTCCGAGCTTGTGAGGTGAAAAATATATTTTTAACGCAAATCTGAAAAATATAAAGCAGAGATATTAGTTTCAAGATCGTGTCTAAAAAAATCATTGACTTTAATTAAATGATTAATATCCAAAAATAAAATATTCAAACTTCGTTTGTATGGAGCGCGCCAACGGAAATTTAGGTAGGTAGTTATAATAGATAAGACAGACTACATTAGACATTTAGGTATGGGAATTCGGCTTTAGCTATTATAGCACAATATGTCCGGGACCTTAGTATAATAAGCTGTAAGTATATAATGCTCATCAATGTAATATAATCGTCCATTATAAAGAAATGCTTAAAAAGCTGTCTTACTTTCCAGAGCTTATGATTTCTTTCTCCTGTAATTTGTTATACACGAACTTCCAAGGGTCTAATTTAACTTCCTTCTGCATTATCACAATTTTGTCTTTACTTAAGGTTTAAATAACAGTTAAAAGGTTCGCAAATGCACTTAATGTTCACTCCACTTTCGTTTAAACTTAAATTTTCCTTATAATATTTGTTTAGAATTTTATGATGATAAATGTTTCACAATTTACACAATTTCAGGCTTAGCGCAGCACTGTTTGTAAGAGACTGGCTGAATGTACTAATAATGCGGTTCTCGTCATTGTTTGCGCGAGGTTTACCTACTCTAGTTTTTTAGGGTTCCTCCCCTCCATGTCTGTGTCACGGATTTTTTTTTGTAACAAAAACGTAGCATTGTTATAAAGCGTGAAAACCGCGAATATAAATTTTTCTCACGTTGGTTTAGTTAGAGCATATTTTAATTAGCGTTTTTATTGAAAATACCCATAAAATGTTGACTAAAACAATGACCAAATCTGCGGCAAGACTTTTAAAATGTAAGAACCATTTCCTTAATTTATAATATGTCATCTAGGTACTGTTTAGGTATTATCAATCCACAACGTAAATATTGATCTTACTTTCTTTTATTGGTTTTCATTGCTGATTTTTAAATAGGTAAAAGTATTAGTTAAATAACTGTTTACTGTTACTGGATCATCATTTTATAGTTATTAAAAGATTAGTTATAAATGATGGTCAACAAATCATTTTATACCTACAGAACCTTACAGAAAAATACAACTCCATTAAATTTATTTCAGAATGTAGACCGGTAAAATCAGTGTTCCCAGACGTGCGATAATTATCCTAGATCCACGATATTTTTGAGTGCCATGCGAAAGAAAATAAAAATCTGGTATCGCACGATAATTCGTAAAATTTCCACGGTAATCCACGATAATCCACGATAATTTTTAAATGTAATGGAATCAGTGTACCCAATCACTATTTTCAACAATATTTTCCATTAAATTCCAACGATACATCATACTCACGTTTAGTATTGTGGGTACAGTGTTCAAATATTACTAAAATTTAATTTCTTATGAGAAAAGTTGAGATAGAAATAAGTATTTACTCATTGTGTCGTTTCAATCAAAAGTTTGTAACATTAAATACTAGCACGTAATGTAGGTAAGAATGATTGAATTTCGTACACCATTTGGTTCTCTCTCTCTTTTAGACTCATAAGAGACATCCCAAATTCCCAAAACTATCGTAAGTTTTGGGAATTTGAGATGCGATAAAAACACGATAATTTTGAGGCCAATCTGGGATAATTCTTAATCATGGATCTGGTAACACTGGGTAAAATGTCCCGCCACCCTCGGGTAATCCCATGTATGTATTTTTCTTCCCACGATTCAAAACCAGATTCTAAAGACTTTACCTATAGATTAAAAGTACAACAATAGATAATACAAATGCTAGGCTAGCTCTTGACTGGTTGAAAATGTATGATTAGGAAACAAGTGAGTTTTTATTTTTCTCACAGTTAACTTGCTAAAGCTCCCGAGTGCGCTGCATACAAACGAAGTTCTGTCCTAGTTTGCTTAATCTTAACCTTGCGTTGATATCAAAAGTTCTTGGCTTAGTATGAATATGTGAGTTCATTGTGTCTGGGAAGATAGCGTTTTTTGATCCCAAACGACATAGTATATCATTGGAAAAAGGGAAACAGTGATCTACGTTCACCTGTAGGATAATGATTATTAGTATATAGGATCCTTCTTAATATGCTGACACTTTTTTAGGGAGATTATCAGACCATCAAACTGAACAACTCTCTCTATGGGCAACATCGAAATCGCGAAAAAAAAAATCTGCCCCTCCATACAAAGCTGCAAACCTACGCGAGCCAAATGTATGGGACAGCAGATATTTTTTTTTCGCGATTTCGATATTGGGCCCATAGAGAAAGTTGTTCAGTTTGATGGTCTGATCATCCCCTTAAAATAGGTTCACCTAATTTTGTTAGACCTTATATAAAGAATTTGAATTTTATTAAGCTAAAGTTAATCATTATAACGGGTTCTAACCGCGTTTTTATTTATTTTGGAGTTCCCGATATTTCGGCAGTGTAATAAATAAACACGCGGTAAGAACCCGTTATAATGATTAACTTTAGCTTAATTAATAACCGCGTAACTAAAAAATTTTGTTGAATTTTATTTGTTTAATGCTAAGCTTTTTTTAAACTACAGTTTGTAAAACTTAGTAAAATCCTCCAATAAACGCAACGCATTCGTAGCAACATAATACAAAAATTTTCAAATGGTTTCAACCTTGGCCGCTAATTTATCTCCAGAACTATTCATTTCTACTGTAAGTTTATAAGTGCTAGTTATATCTACATTATATTTAACTAAAATATGGATTAATACGTATAGGGTATACCATAAACTCTAGACAATTATCTCTTTTCAGATACTTAAGAGGATAGGCGGGCTGAAATGCTAATTTGGAGAATAGGTCACTTTTCAGACTGTATACATATTTGTCCGATTCACCCCACCCACACGGGGTGTATGGGTAGAGTGCGAAAGAGACAACTGCAGCTCGGACCAATTTTATCTACATAAAATCGATGAAAACAGCATTTTGTATTCCCCTGTTTCCTCCTCCAAAACTAAACCGATTTTAATAATTCTTTCAAGAATAATAATATGAGATAGACTTTAACTATGTCTGTATGTTTTGCTTTTTTTGATTATATTCATCAAACTTGTTTGCTGGATTTCTGAAAACAGGCGGTAACATTGGTCTTTTTCGAAGGTCTCTATTTCATACAGTAATTGATGAATGCAAAAAAGCAAAACATAGGGACATAGCAGAGGTAACATATATTGTGTGGTAAATTTTTTTTTGCTCTAGTGTCATTATCCAGATAGGAAACAGGGGAATACTTTTTTATGGAAAAAACGGTAATCGCATATCCTCTTAACAACACCCAAAGACTACTGTGTATTTGAAACACCTTTAGCGTATATATAGCGTTATTATAGGACTGTACCTACCTAGGTTTCGAAATGAAAATTACATGTCAAGTGATGATAGTTTGTCGCCCACAAAACACAGCATAGTAACCTTATCTAGTCATCCCGTACAGTCAGCAGCAATATGTTATATACACTTTAGTACTACGACGTAGAACAAGTGTTTATAACTTATTGCTGCTGGCTGTACATGTACATACAATTTATCATAAATTGTAAGTACGGGTATGTATTACGGCATACGTTATTGTATGCACCCCCTTTGTTCGTACAATTAACCATAAGGATGGCATGAATTATTTATGACATCCTATGGTTTCTTGAATGAGAAAATGAATTTAATAAAAGAGGTACCTTCTGTAATTCTACCTCTTGTAGCTTAATTATAAAGAAGTAACGATAAACGATTATTATAACTAATCATCATCATACGTCCCACTGCAGAGCACAGGGCTATACTCAGGGAGCGTGTACCTACCTATGTCCACCACGCGTGCCCAATACTCGTAATAGACTTCACATACGAATTTCTTCTTCAGCGTATACCATGTTCTCACGATATTTTCTTTCACCGTTTGAGAGCAGTCGTTATTACGTACATTTAGTAACACTCATTGTTTTTTTATTTTTTTTTTAATCTTTAATGAAGAGCTTGGCCTGAGGCCATGTCGCTCTGTGGGTTTTTCTGTTGGGTAAGTTCACTGATTAATAACATTCATTTAAAAAATCGTATAATTAAAAGATAACATTTATTAAAACTTTCCTACAACCAACAGCCCAAAAAACAAAAAAACAACGTCGTCGCTTTATTTACCGACGGCAGAGTTCTTTATTTTTTTAGATGCAGCATATATAACTAGTTGTAGGTGTGACTTATTATTCTAGACTTGAGACGATGAGTAGGTAGATCATTTGCATATTACATTATTATATTGGATGCAGTGCAGCCGAGATTATCACGCTTTATCTTCTTGGAATTGTATTGCTCACTAAAGTCAATATTAGTTCATCTCAACTCAACCACATCTCAACTAGCTAAGATTTTGCAGATAAACTCACGAATGTAGTCGCTTTTGGGGTTGTCACAAGTTAAACTATCTTTAAAGAGGCTCCCCATAGGTAAACGCAGGGCCGGGCCATATTTTGTTGGTTTTTAGAAGCTATCTTCTCGTTATTTGAAAGACATAAAAATTATTGAAAAGTGTAGAAATGATCTTTAACATCTCGGCTTTATTTGCTATAGATCATATTTCTTATTTTTCTATAAAATACATATGAAACCTGTGTTCAAAGAAAAGCCTAAATATTGGAAAAAATCTGTAGGTATTATGTGCATCTACTTTTTAAGTTAAAGTCTCTTTTACTTGAGACACACACCTTTGTGTAGACAATGTCAAGATCTAAAATTGATATAAAGCAAAATATTTGGTGCGAATTCTTATGTTTTTGGAATGTGATTTCCTTGGATTAGAAGGCACCACAGTGACATAATGAAGGACAAGCCATTCATAAATAAGTATATCTACTAAAATAACGTAGTTTAGTAGAGGTGAGGTGGCTCTGAAAGAGTCAAGGTCGTTCGGTCAGGGAAACCTCTTAAAAGCGTGGAGCAGTGTTTTTCGCCGGAAGGGGCGGTCCTCCAAATCTCGAGAAGAGAAGTAATTTTAATCAAATACAAAATATGTTCAGTAAGTAAGAGGCAGTTTGGAGTTGGAGGCCCGGGCCTCCGGTCTTGGCAACGCAGTTTGGCCTCACACATAATCAAAGAAAGTTAGTTTTATATAGTAAGTTGGTATCAATCTCGAGCTCGCTTCAGTCGCTCCTGGTTTTAGATTTCATTGCGACGACTTAACCTGGACCTGAAACTCCCTGAGAAATGATGATTGCTATCTACTGTATCTACGTCCGTGGAAGGAATGGACGCCTATCGTTACAAAATAGATAGGTATCAATTTCTGGACAGACCGGGGCGCCTCATTCAGTTTTGCCGCCCCGGGCCTCTGACGGGCTTAATCCGCCCCTGGGTGTGGTTCAGACGATCAAACGAACAACTATGGGCGCAAATCTGAAATCGCAATCGCTGTTCCATACTAAAGTGCAATGCCTGTCTACTCGACTTAATACTCTAATGTATGATTTCATGTTTGCTCCCGTAGTAAAAGTTTTTCAGTTTGATGGCCCGGAACGGTCTCCTGAAAATTTTGCTTAACATTTTATTATAACTCTGTATAAGTCCCTGTATGTATAGATGACGTGTCAACTGTCAAGTGATAGCTGATTGGTGGCTACAGCCTTCGGTGCTTCGCCAACATAAACACTGCATAAGAAACATTATTTCTTAGTCATCTCGTACGAAATCCACGAGAATGCCAGAGAATGCAATGCCAGAGCCAATGCTTAGTACAAATAAACAGATTGAATATTTGATGTTATTTAAGTAAATTTAAAATATTATATTATTGACATCCTTTGATACCTACTCTAGACTCTAACGACTTTTAACACCGATAATTAAAATTTCTGGTTTATACCAATTACGTAAGGTATTTATAGAAAACAAAGGACAAGCAGCACATTGTAATAATAGTTATTTGAAACACTCATGCGAAGAGTCAGTGCTTGGGAAAACAACAATTTATCATTTAACTATCGTGATAAAATGAAGGATAAGCCGTAAGCCTCAAAGTATATAAAATTGCAGCCAAGCGGAACGGGATAGTAGATGGATACGTTGTTGTCATTTTACTCTACCTTGGAACTTGTTACTGTGTTTTGTTCGCGCTTTGTAGAATTAACACATTAAGGGGCTACCTGCCGGTTTTGGGTAATTTTGTAACCATTTTATTCATTAACTATGGCACTTTATGAGCTGAAAAATTAACTGAACCATCTACAGGATATAAGAAGTGATGTGGTTTTTCTAGAAATCGATTTTAATGAATAAAACCGAAGAAAAGGGACTCTAAAGTCACCCCTTTTTTTCCAGTTGTAACCATTTTACTCTTACATTTTGAATCGGAAGAAAATGAAAATTTACAATATTGTTCATAATACAATTTAGAATGATGTGGTTTTCTTACTTTTTAGAAATATATAAAAATCATCGAATTTTTCAAAGAAAACAGCTAAATTCTGACCGGAGCCGCGCGCTCTTTCGCATCGATTAGTATGGAGAGTCGTGGTCCAGGGCAGATACGCCTTAACACTGAACTTGAGGCTTGGGTGCAACTTAGGTGTTCTTTCGTTATAAGTACAGCCCTATCGAACGATATTCTATGAGGTTAAAAAAAACTAGTTTCTTGATCCATGTTCCTTAGGGAAAGTTATTTAGTTTCATTATCTGAATACCCTTCAATTTTTTCTAGAAAATGGTAGCATAAAAGTAATATAATATATAGATATTTGGAATCTGCTCTTCACCAGCTTTCATTTGATACCCATATTGTAATTTTTTACGAAAAAAATTTATTCTTCCCCCTCTCTTTTTTAATTCGCAGAAGCCATATTAAAATAATTTACCCTATGTCACTCTCACGATTTTTACGAATCTAACGACACCCATACGTTAAAATCGCTCAAGCCGTTTAGGCTGTAGGGCGTGCCAAAGAAATAGAAATACAAACATACATACATACATTCATACTTACATACATGCATACGCTCGAAAAACATAACCCTCCTTCTGTCGCAGTCGAGTACAAAATAGGGGCGTATGTTTACCTGCATACCATATCTATCCTAGGGTCGTTTTTAATATGCTGACAGTTTTTTCAAATCAGTCCATCAAACTCGACGGGACCAAAGGCGAAATTGCGATGTTAGTTAGTTCCATTGAGAAAGTTTGATGGTCGCACATAAAGTAAGACCCTTAAGGCGTATCTGCCCTGGACCACGACTCTCCATACTAATCGATGCGAACGAGCGCGTGGCTCCGGTCAGAATTAGGCCGTTTTCTTTGAAAAATGAGATGATTTTTTATTAATTTCGAAAAAGTAAGAAAACCACATCATTCATTATTGTGTTGTGAACAATATTGTAAATTTTTTGATTTTCTTCCGATTAAAAATGTAAGAGTAAAACGGTTACAACTGGAAAAAAGGGGTGACTTTAGATTCCCTTTTCTTCGGTTTTTATTCATTAAAATCGATTTCTAGAAAACCAAATAACTTCTCATATCGTGTAGATGGTTCAGTTTATTTTTCAGATCAAAAAGTGTCATAGTTAATGAATAAAATGGTTACAAAGTCACCCAAAAACTTGAGTCATTTCATATTTTGAATTTAGATACGTATTATATTGGTATTTGTCCATTGATATACTTAATAACATAACGTTAAAAATAAAAACAGACATCGAAAACTTTATTATTACCGCCTTATTTTGTACCTACTGTATTTTCTCTCCGTATTTAATTTACTGTTTATATTTTGGTGTAAAAGATTTGAAGATAATATCGCAGTTGTTCCATTTATGTATTTGGTACTTATAGATAATATTATAGATAAGCTTCTTCTTTATTTATCCCTATTCGTTCGTATAAGGGGTACGCTATTGAGTTAAAAGTATTTTTTTAACTTAACCAAAAACCACAATAGTCGGTCATCACATTAAATGTTAATAAAGAGAAATCCATGGCTAGGTTACCGTTAAGTCTATAAACATATAAATATTATGTATGACAAAGTTATACAACAGTTTGCAGTAATAGTAGGTAGTTACCTACACAAGTACCTTGGTCACTAACTGGTATGTATCTACTGGATGGATTGCCCAGATTCAAGGTCAATATACCTATTAGTCAGCAACTCTGTCTACTTCGCAATTCGTTTCTACGATTCCGTAATCAGTCAGTAAGTCCGTAGTTTTCTACTCAATCGAGTGAGGTGTCGTTCCCCTTTAACTTTTAATTAAAAATACACCTCTTAGTACTTTATTAAAAAAAACATATGAAAAAATACAAATATTAACATTTTACGTTGTCGATTGTTGATGGCGAAATTAAATCACGCTATTTATTGTTTTTGAAAATTCCTTAAGGCTGGGTTATCCCACTGCAAGCGTCTCTTTCTTGCAAGCATAAGTTTACAATTAGCCATCCCGCTCCAATTGAAAGCAAGATCGCAAAAAAACGTGTTTTTCGTCAATATCTTTGCTCATGGGAGTTTCTAAGCTAAAACTTCTCCTGAGTTCACTAGAAATATTTAATGTATTTAGTTAAGTAGTTACAAGAATAAAAAGGTAAATATCAGCAGTTTAATCATAGTATTGAAAAAACATAACAAAAAGGGGTAACTTTGGGATGTTTTTCTATCGAGTAAACTTAATCTAATCGTGTAATTGAGAACAGTCGCCCATCCGCCCGATCCTTAAATAAGACATAATTTAATTTCAGACTTTAAAACACAGTTTAAAACACTTTCGTTCTTGTTCAAAAAACGGCCTCGACGGGATAAGAGCGTCTTAAGTTCTAAGCTTTATCAGGATAAACTTTTCACAAAAATGACTACGGAACCCTATCATGGGCGAGTCCGACACGCTCAGGAGTGCGATTTTTGAATCTCATTCGGTGAGCTCAGCAGTTGAATATGTCAAAATAACTATGGAGATATGCATCTTTCTACTGCTGAGTTTTCTTTCAAAAATCATACTACAGGAGAGCGATTTTTGAAAGTCAAATCATCAGTAAAAAGATGCGTATCTCCGTAGTAATTTTGACATTTTCAACAGCTGAGCTCACCGATTGAGATTCAAAAATCGCACTCCTGGCCGGTTTTGAATTTTAACGTCTGTTCATTACATTAAAGTTATTATTATTCAGTTACCTATTCAGCTACCTACTTAAAATACAAAAAAGACAACTGTCGCACAGCTTATTATGGTTTACATAGAGATTTACTGACAGACTGACTGACTCATCAATTCGTCATAAACGTCCATAAGAATAATAAATACCAAATGCCGCAGATTGATTAGAATGAAGTACTTACAATTTATTATAACAATAATATAAAACGTATTCTATTCCTATAAAATAATTCTAAGATACTTACAAATAAAATACATAACATGAAATCAAAAAATACAATATCAACATGTAATAATATTACAGTCATGTATTAGTACCTATCCAGGTAATTGGGAAAATAGCCGAAAATTTTCAAGTAAATTATCGAGTTATCGACTTTCGGTAAGTACCTACCTGTCAATATTTTGAAGGTTAGCTAACCTACCTCCTACCCATCCTACCTAAGATATTGTTGGTGATGCCATTCCTTAATGCATAAGCATATGCTCACAATTATATTCCCTGAGGTGGTAGTCAGATATATTCTGAAAACCTCAGAACAATGTATACCTGGGTATTAAACATAATAACGCATTATAAAGCAAAGAGTAAGGAATGATATTCGCATACGAAAATGTCGAAAAAGTATAGTCCCCATGCTTTTTTCGTATACGAATTACATAAAAGTCAAGGTCATAATCCCTTTTGGTGTGGTCAGAAACTTTGCCACAATAACCAAGTTAAATCCTTCCAAGCGTGCAGTTGTACCTAGTTGTAGAAAGGCCGTAGCATATTGATAATTTCAGGATGGAACGCATCCTGAAACCCGAGGCTAGCCTTTTGCCCACAAAACCATTGTAGCATATTGATGATTTCAGGATGGAATGCATCCTGAAACCCGAGGCTAACCTTTCGCCCACAAAACCACTGTAGCTTATTAATGATTTCAGGATGGAATGCATCCTGAAACCCGAGGCTAACCTTTCGGCCACAAAACCACTGTAGCATATTGATGATTTCAGGATGGAATGCATCCTGAAACCCGAGGCTAACCTTTCGCCCACAAAACCACTGTAGCATATTGATGATTTCAGGATGGAATGCATCCTGAAACCCGAGGCTAACCTTTCGCCCACAAAACCACTGTAGCTTATTAATGATTTCAGGATGGAATGCATCCTGAAACCCGAGGCTAACCTTTCGGCCACAAAACCACTGTAGCATATTGATGATTTCAGGATGGAATGCATCCTGAAACCCGAGGCTAACCTTTCGCCCACAAAACCACTGTAGCATATTGATGATTTCAGGATGGAATGCATCCTGAAACCCGAGGCTAACCTTTCGCCCACAAAACCACTGTAGCATATTGATGATTTCAGGATGGAATGCATCCTGAAACCCGAGGCTAACATTTCGCCCACAAAACCACTGTAGCATATTGATGATTTCAGGATGGAATGCATCCTGAAACCCGAGGCTAACATTTCGCCCACAAAACCACTGTAGCATATTGATGATTTCAGGATGGAATGCATCCTGAAACCCGAGGCTAGCCTTTTGCCCACAAAACCACTGTAGCATATTGATGATTTCAGGATGGAATGCATCATGAAACCCGAGGTTATCCTTGCTGCCACAAAACCACTGTACCATATTGATGATTTCAGGATGGAATATATCCTGAAACCCGAGGCTAACCTTTCGCCCACACAACCACTGTAATATAAGTAACCGTGAACGTCTTAGAAAGAGTGAAATTCAAAAATAGCACTGCTGGAGTGCGATTTTTGAATCTCATTCGGTGAGCTCAGCAGTTGAAAATATAAAAATGACTATGAAGATTTGCATCTTTCTGTATGATTTTTGAAAGTCAAATCAGCAGTAGAAAGATGCATATCTTCATAGTAACACTTTCGCTGCTAAGCTCAAAATCATGATCCTCGCGCAGTGCTAAAACTGACGCCCCTCGTAGGTCGTGCGCACAGTCGTAACGTAAAACGACCAAAGCGGCTCACCTCGTGGGTCGGCGCGCACAGGCGTAAGGTTTGGGTGACTCGCGCTGTAGGTCATGAGCACAGGCGACACTTGACCCCCCTCGTAGGTCGCGAGCACAGTCGTAACGGTGAAACGATAAACTGGCTCGTCTCGTGGGTCACCCGCGCAGGCGTAAGGTTATCAGTGACTCGCGCGGTAGGTCATGAGCACTGGCGAAATGCAATTGAACCGGCTCGCTAAGTGGGTTTTTCAGCACTTCGGCCCATTTGTCGCCGACCTACGACGTAGGTCGTCAGCAGTTAAAGTGGTAATTTTGACATTTGCAACTGCTGAGCTCACCGAATGAGATTCAAAAATCGCACTTCTGGTAAAATCTTCATTTTGTTTTTCCCCTTGGTCATAAACACGTGAGAGCTACAGTAGGAATCTTGCTTAATTGGTCTAATTACTGGGTATAAAATGGATCATTTTTCCCCATGGGTTACCTAGCTACAGTTACAAAATATTGCTTGCCTGTTTGTAATACGCCTGACGCCTTGGAGTATACATATACTGGATACTTACCTCTATGTCTGACGCATTCATTGTTCCTTTAATTACTCTGTTATGATTTGATACTATCATTTAGTTCATTTATGTATGGGGGGAAAACGGATGGAAGGAATTATTGAAGTTGCGTAATATAAACTAACTTTACAACAGGAAAATTACGCTACAATTTACAGAATATTGTGCTATCTACTATTTAATATGATTATGCTGCTATCTTTATCCCTATTTGTTGTTGTGTCTATTTTTAGTTATGAATTTTGAGAAACTTAAACACTGTTCTGTTTTTCTTTTGCCTGCCTTACCGCCTGGCCACGGGACAGGGCGACCGGCGGCGCGTCTTGCGATTTTAGAATACACTGAGCGTTGTGTCCCTACTATTACGCAAGCACGCAGCGGCGCGTAGGCAGTGTATTCTAAAATCGCAAGACGCGCCGCCGGTCGCCCTGTCCCGTGGCCAGGCGGTTACAATTTATATTATGTAAAGCAATCTTTATTTTCACCTCACAAGCTCGGAAAGATTCTGTTTATCATTCGAAATCTGAGTGCAAAAGTGTATTTTATCCGCTAGCGTGGAAAGAGTTTTTGAAATTCAAATCTGTCTATTCAATATTTTTATATACCGCCAATCCACAGAATGACACTGGCCAGCACGAAAATAAAAACTTTTTGAAATGTTCTTTTTAGCAATTCACTTTTTTTCCTCGCTGTGTTGTGAGGTGAAAAATTGTGTGTTTCGCTCGGCTGCAAAGTTATTCTGCGTCTTGTACCTTTGAAACCTTCGCTAAGCGCTCAGGATTCTATTATTTGAAGGTTTCAATAAAAGTACTCGCGCCAAAAAGCAACTTTGCAGCCTAGCAGAACAAATAACTATTGCTATTGATCAGGGTACACAATAATTATAAGTGGTCAGTTACAGTAGAGGATCTCCGGGATCTCCTAAATCAGCCATTAACAATAGCACGCAAATATTAAACATTTGGTAATCGATCAATTTTAGATCAGTACCAATACCTACCATAGACTAGTTCATAAGTATCCTCTCCCATCGTCTTCTAGCCTTAAATACCTTATAGATCTAACGAAAGAGGCAACAGTTGAACAACTTGGACTTAACATTATAATGGCATGTTCTGAAATCAATGCGAATAAATAAATAGGTAGGTAATTATAACCATCGTCTGAAAATGACAACTCTACATTTTAGGAACCAACATAAATCTGTGTAATGTACCTATGTATGTATAAATTCGATGTAGATCGATCATTATTCATTACCACAGAATAGGTAATAGTATATAGTTCTACATAGCATTACATAAAATAAAACTGTCTGGATTTTAGTCCAGTAAAAATACGGGTCGAAAGGAAATAATTCATAATAAGCAATTTTTTTTGCTAGATCGTTAATACAAATGATATTAAGAGAATATTATTCCGAGAGCGAAAATGCGCGCTGCATACAAACGTACTATGGTGATATTTTCAATACTAACCAATTAAATTCAATGAAATTTTGCAGAAACAATCTAGAAACAAATTTCTATGCTTCTATAGAGTCAGATTTTCGTTAAAATATACAGTTTCAATGCTAGAATTAATTTAAGATTTGTATGGAAATCTTTGAGGCACTGTAACTTGAAAACTATACATTTTAACGAAAATCTGACTCCATACAAGCATAGAAATTTGTTTCTAGATTGTTTCTGCAAAGTTTCATTGACTTTAATTGGTTAGTATTGAAAATATCACCATAGTACGTGTGTATGGAGCGCGCTCCGAATAATATACCCTTAAGATGCTTTATTAACGAATCCCACTAAATTTCGTATTTTTAGTATAAAATGATAATTTTTTTATTTATTGTGTCAGATTTCTTTCTTCTTTAATTTTTATTGTTTGTTTTAGGTTATGAGTTTACATACACTGTGTAAATTTAGTACTAAAATTGAGTTTTTCGTAATTTCTACTTATTTAAAAACAAAGGTTCCATGGTGATTTTTCATTGGATTTACTCCTAATATAAAAGAATACAAATGTACTTATCAAATGCCATAAAAAATTGCATATACTATTTTTTGCCACTTTTATATAATTTTACTTTGTTTAATTATTTAAGAACATTTTTAGGGGGATTTTCAATCTAAATGATAACTAGAATTATCTAAGATATAAAAGAAAAAAACCGGCTATTAAAAATTATTTACTTTCGCCATACAAGCGACCCGTAACTTTACTGGAGTATTTTTCGAAAATCAACCCCTCGAATCGACAGGGATACCTAATCCACACGGACGATAGTCGCTAAAGCTCGCTCACGAAATTCGAAATTTCAAAAAGAAAAGAATTCTACAAAATGAAGATTGCGCCATCTATCGAAAAGCCTACATAACGTGTATGCGTTCAAATCGTTCAATAAACGCAAAGCATCCTCAACCACGACGCTAATAAGTTCCAACAACGTATTTTAGTAGGTACGGTTAGCGAGCGCTAGTGTGCTCGAAGTTCATTGTGTTCGAATTACCTATTGTTTGTTGTGCATTCTGTTTGACCCTATTATGTATAATATATATAATAGGGTCAAAGATATTATGCGGTCTTATAATGTCGTATGGCCCAATATGAAAAGATAGAACGAATTAAAAACAAACTTTTGTTTATAGTAGATTACACACCGAGGACAGAGAAGTAAGAAAGGTCTCAGATCTCATGTAATTGTTACTAAACAAACATGTGATCTGAGGCTTTCTTATTTACTGTCCGAGGTTAGTATACTATTTTTCTCCTCGGCGGAGGTGGAAAGCGACACTTTGTTTAGCGCAGCGGGACGACAATTGACGCTTTCCGTCCGGAGGGGAGAATTTTTTTTTCCCCGTCATCTTCTCATTCATCCCAATAAATTGTGCGCATTCTAGCCCTGATACCATAATACCTATTATAGGCAGATTAAACAGAAAACAAGCTTTAAAACAATTAACTATAACAAACAATTAACAAATAAATATATGCGCAAACTTTAAGTTGATGACGATACCTACAAACACGTGCTTTTCGAAAAATTTAGACTACTTATAGTTCATTTCAAATATGTAAAGGGCGAATTTTTTTCCAATTCCTACATAGCTTTCTAGCAATTCCTGATTAGCAAATATAATTTACAGAAAGATATAGTTAGCTGCACTGACATAAACTCTAGCGATAGACAAGCGCGATCAAGTTCAAACAAACAACATGTCACACAAAACAACACATTGCGGTCTGTCATTGCCATAGTGACGAAGTGAACTCGGGAACATCAATGCGGTGCGCCCACCGCATTCAAGTGGAACATGTTGCTTCTATGAAAGGGCCCGTCTATCGCTAGAGTGTAAGTCAATGGTTAGCTGACATATCTTGCTAACGCAAGCTCAAGCTGTTTTAAGAATAAGTGAGAGGAAGTGTTTAAAATCTCTATTTCTGTTAAGCCATTGAAAATAGCATTAAAATTTCGTTGCTATTTGAAATTGAGTATAATTGAATAGTATAGAACACGCCCAGCTTTGGCTTTTGAGCAACCTTCCTTGCTGTAAAGGGATCATTAAAAGTGATTTTAAATAAAATCCAGATGTATCGAATGTGGATCATTCCAACATACTTACATACAAACAAACACATGTTCCATGTCGTCAATTAAGCCGTAAAACAAGTAAGTAACTACGAATTAACTACACACTAAATTTTTTTATTGATGAGCGGATGACTGCAATATTGAGTTTTCATGTTGTAAGAGATGTTTAATTACTTTAATTGATTGCTTTTAATAATTACTACAATTTGCTTCAGTCCGTTAGGTTACATACGTAGATTTTTTCCCTGTATCTTTCATTTATACTGCTTACTGTACTGTGGTTATACACCACTATCTAATCTAAACTATCTAAGTCTAAACTATTATAAAACTATAACTGAAGTGTGTCTGTACATTGAAGATATTTACAAAAAAAGATGACGATATGGTTTTTAGGTATCCCTGACTCGAAATCAACCTTTTTTAGAAATGTTGTCTGTTTGTTTGTTTGTTTGTTCGCGCATCACGCCAAAACTACTGAACCGATTTTGACTTTTTTTTGTGTGATAGCTTATGATCTGACTTAAAATCTGGTATATAATTTGTGCGGATGAAGTCGCGGGTAAACACTAGTAAGTATACTATAATCCAGTAAAGATAGAGCAAGAGAGTGCATCGCGAGTTTCGCTACTACTGGTGAAACGTGGATGTTCTGTGGTTTCAGAATATCTCTGAATACCCCTGAGGGAATATAATCATGAGCATATGCTATGCTTTTAACTTTATCGTCATAGAAATAAAGGTGAGAATTCGTTTGCAGTATTCAACTAGTTACGGCTTCGTATACCCCACCTTTTGTGAGTGATTGATATGTTCTTGTTTATGATGACTATAATAATATTTTATAATAGTTTATTGCTTATTATTCTATATCTAAATATACTTAATTCAAATTGGACTTGAAACATGGAAATTCAAGTGCTGCAATTAAATATGAGAAATCAAGATTATCACCTAAGTAGCTACTACTTAGAAGCGATACGAGTACCTAAGGAATGACGATCCATGCATATTATATAGGGGTGTATTCGAGTTTAAGGGTTTTATGGCTTCAAATGGTAAACCACCTTAGATAACCGTATGACTCCAAGAGTCCAAGTATAAACTACATCTAAACTATTATAAAACTGTAACTGAAGTGTGTCTGTACATTGAAGATATTTACAAAAAAAAGATAACGATATGGTTTTTAGGTATCCCTGACTCGAAATCAACCTTTTTTAGAAATTTTGTCTGTCTGTTTGTTTGTGTGTTTGTTTGTGTGTTTCTTTGTTTGTTTGTTTGTTTGTTTGTTCGCGCATCACGCAAAAACTACTGAACCGATTTTGATGAAACTTTTTTTGTTTGATAGCTTATGATCTGACTTAAAATCTGGTATATAATTTGTGCGGACGAAGTCGCGGGAAAACACTAGTAAGTAAATAAAACTAAAACGCTTGTATCATGTGTACTGATTTGTTCTTTTTGTTAATAAATATATTTGTATTGTATTGTAATGTATGAAAAAACAGTCACTTATAAAAAGATCGAACCCGTGATCACAGAATAAATACTAGCCTTGATCACAGAATTAATACTAGCCTTGATCACGGAATAAATATTACCTTTGATGATAGAATAAATACTGGCTTTGATTACATACAGAATAAATACTATGCTTTGTTCACAGAATAAATATTGGCCTTGATCACAAAATGAATACTAGCCTTGATCAGTTGATCACAGAATACATACTAGCCTTGATCAGTTGATCACAGAATAAATAGTAGCCTTGACTTGACATTGACCTAAGCAAAAATAGAGGAGAAAAGTTTCGAGGACCCTCGAACCTAGACCGAAAACCTAGCTAGGCCAAGTCTAGAAAAAAATCCACTAATAAGAGTTTTATCTCTTAAAAAATGCCACGTTATATTCGTTATTTCATATAGTTAAAGTTGCCCACATATCGGCAGCGGCAGCCCTAACCAATATAGCCATACATGTTGCACATGAACTAATTATTATCTAGAATTAAAGTCTAACATGTAAGCGGAAGATACGAGAGGAAATTGATTGGGAGTAATCAACACCCTTCATCATTTGTATTTATAACTGTTGTAAACAATAAATTGTTGGAAAATACCCATTACGAAGCAGATCAAGATCATATTAATCTGGGCCTAGGCCCTACATTTGAAACCACCAAACGTGTTTTTACCTATATTACCAAATTGTATGTAATATAGGTAAGAACTTCTAAGACGTCCAGAGTTATATGTATAGACTGTAGAGGTATATAGCGAAAAATCAGATCATTCCAAAATAAAAGCAACGACCGACGTGGTGTAGGTACGTAATAAATATTTGGGAAGTGGGCTGCCGTATGGCTCAATTCTTTCAGAACTGTAGTCAGCCTAAATACCGTCTGTAATTATTTTTAAATATCTTCAGTTATTTCGACCGAATGTTATTTTTTTATTTCACACATCCTGATTCGTATACGAGTCATGCATAAATTCCATAGGTAGTTCAATACCATTTTCGCATACGAATAAGGATGTAACCAATTCTAAAATAGGACTCCCAGGAGTTCCAGGCTTGTAAACATTAGGTAAACAATTATTTTCCCTATTTCCAAAACAATACCTAGACATTAATGCAATTAATTATGACTAGGTACAAAGTATATTAGTGTAGTCATGTAGTGTAAAGGGAAAACCTGTGTTGTAAGTATTGTAGTACTCACCCAGTAGATTTTCTCCCTCGCCAAATGAGTAAACAGTTAAAAGTTCCTTTTTTAAACGGCTGTTTTAGTAACTTCCATCGTTTTTTCCCATTCAACGTCTTTGTGTCACCCACTGAGTCTACACTGGTGCTAACACTTAGAATGTCCGGCTCTGAACTTCCTTTCCTTAGTTCAACTTTATAACTTTCACACTTTTCAAAACCCACTGATGAAGAATCGTCTGACGTGCCTGCTGGGCACGTCTTTCTTTTAGACAAAGGAGTCGATGTCGTGAAACTAGAACTGTCCATTATTTCAATACCACTGTCATTTAGCACTGTAACTTCCGACAAGTCCTCACCTATGCTATGAAGTTTGGGCCTTGTGATCACATCATTTTTGATTACTTTCGCGTTCAATATGCTGCTCTCTTCGAAGTTCTCGCTCTTCCGCGCGTGATGCACGTCAACAAATGTTGTTATGTCTTCGTAACTTTTCGCGTTGTACTTTGCAAGGTTAAATCGCGTTCGTGGCGGAGGTTTGACTTCCTTCGGGTCAGGGCGAGTTTCCATGCCGATGCTGGCCAGATTGTCCTCGCTTTTCGATAGTTTCAAATTGTTCTTTTTGTGCCTGGCTGGTCGCGTCGGCGCTATTTCTGGAATGAATTGCGGGACAACGTATCGCTCGTCCGTCCTCTTGTTGGGCTTGGAGTACTTTGCGATAATTCTGTTTATTTCAGCGCTGTTCTTGCGTCTGTTCGTATGACGTTTGAAGTTGAGTGGCTGGTGATAAGAGTCTGCCACGCTTGCGCCCGCAACCCGAGCTGACCTCTCGCGCCATTCCGTCACTTTGTCTTCGATTAGCCGCTGCAGTTCGAGTGCGCGCATCATAGGCCCTAATTCTGGCATCCTGTCGATCTGGTCTTTCCGCTATGACTAATAAAATAACCGCTCCAAATAAATCTTTGGTTTATATCTTTGGCACAGTAGATAATATTAAGAAGACATCTTTTTTCATCGCTCAAAACTTTACCATTCCGAAGATTTCAGTATTTTCAGAACTCACAACTTGTTGGTCACTGAAATAGAAAACCAAGTTATGAATTAACGCAGAAGTGCTCTTGAACCAATTAGATATGTAAAATTCAGCATAGGTAATTATTTCATAACGTTTGAGCGTAAAAACTGGATCAGCTAAGGCAGACACGAAAGGTCACTGTACGAAGTCAATTTAATGAAGATTGAAGACACTCATCAAATTAATTAACCACGTAATAGAAATTAAAGATAGGTACGTACTTGCATGGGGCCCTTATATGGGCTCATAACTTTTTCAGATTCAAACTTTTTTGGAGAAACTTCAAAAATAAAATTTTTATTAAAACGAAGATGAGTAACAATTTGCTTATAATCCGCCTTATTATTAATCTTATCTACTCGTAGAAAAGCTAATACCTACCTACATACCAGATTTGCTAGCTGATAGATAAAGCTGAAAAATAAACAAAATACTTAAACACGCGAATATCTACTGAATCTTCTAGATAGAGGGGCAGCAAAACTTAGGTAATCAGATTTATCAAATCAAGAAAATTAATCCTACTTTAAATGCGAACCGTGTGTTTCGTGAGGAAACCTGCATACACTGAAGAAGAAATTCCGATGCGTATATGAAGTCTACTATTCCGCATTGGGCACGCGTTGTGGACTAACGCCCATACACCCTCCCTGAGGGTAATCCTGTGCCCTGCAGTGTAACATATATAGGCTGATGATGATGTGTTTTCCGTTCGTGTACCTACCTATGACGGGTCAAGGCAGGGCCACTAAGTTCCGGCCCTTGGCCACATTTGGCCAGCAGGCATGTACAAAGGAAGTACTACCCGCTCTCCCTCGCAACTACGATTTCTAACATCGACGTCCTTCCGAAAACACTCAACTTAAACAACTGTGTGCTGTGGTCCAGCCTCTTGAGCCGGCAGTTAACTATTAAACTCCAAATATGATCGAAAAGATATAAATCGGAAGCAAGAAATTCAATAGCAAACGATATCTTGAAAATAAGAACCACATCCCATTGCACAATTTCGTCCGTTAACTAATTAATTATTTAGGAAACGTGAAATCGGTATGAAACAATTACTACAATTGCATTGTAAATAATGGGTACTTAATGAATATAGCAAAAATCTTTAACTCATATTTTTAAACAAGAACCTAGGTACATATTTGGACACAATAAGACACTGCGTTAGGGATACTTTTGATGAATTAGAAGCTGGAAAACGAACAATAGAAGATTCATTTAAATACTTACAAAATTCACTACTATTTTAGAACTAACTTTAAGGTAAGTAAGTAACTATTTATCACAAGGGAACTCCTTTCAAGATTTGGTTCAACACTGCCTCGAAAATAACTTGCAGAGATAAGTGATATGTAATGATAACAATATCGCATCAGATGAGATAAAACAGAACGTATCACAAACGTATTGTGAAACAGTACAAACCAATAGGTATCAGTAGTCAGTAGGTGCCTATTCTGTTAGTATTTAAGTGAGAACTTAAAACTGAGGATGAGAAAAGATATTTGATTGTATAACGTGGTCTTCTCGACTGACTGAATATATAGGTCTATTACATTAGGTGCTTTGTGTGTTCCGAAACTATATCCATTTAGTCTGTGTGTTTTCCATTGTTTTTGTTGATTAAACCAAAACAACGCTATGCATTGATAATAATATAACTTACCTACTTACCAATTTCAAAATATTTCATATCATGACTGTAATTACTGTAAAGTCCCTCTTTAGCTATATCGCACTCAAAAAATAAACAATCTCCTCCTAAACTACAGGGACTTTTTCAAATTCCTGATAAATATCCTTTCCGGGAATATATAAACGGGGAATAACTTACACTGATATTGACCAAGGTTATGCATTAATCCACAGTAACAACACAAAGTAAAGCACATAGCACCACACAGAACTGCATTATACTGCTCAAGTCAACATCCGAGGGCTTGTTCTCGCTCATTGACGGCTCCTCACGCAATACTTGCGAGTGTTATGATGCGTCAGTGAACACGTGTGGTGGGCCAACACGTGTGGCATCCACTGCGAGCTACCCAGCCCGGCCCGAAGTACTGAGCGTTCCAGGCGACTGCTCCTGCACTTGACTCAGCGCCGACCTGCCCATCCTGCCAGTCGATACAATGGGCTAAATAGACCATCCAACAAAAAGATAGTAATTGTCATTATAACGTCACAGAAATAGTTGGCATTGCTTGTTGACTGCGATGTAATGCACAGGTGTTTCCGGAATACGCTGAATGATTCTGCAGTATGCAAAGAATATTCCATATTTGGCTAAATTATTCTTAGCATACCTACAACTTTACAACTTTCTGAAAAAAAATACATCGGCCATAAAATTGGTACTTATGTATACCTTACCTATCATTTGATAAGGATAATTTAGTTCAGAACTTTGAATAAGGTTCTAAACGTTCTTCCTACAAAAAGTAAAAATTCCGGGAAAATCCTAAATTTTACTCCAGTTTTTTATGACTATTTAAATAGGTTATAGGTAAGTTTAAAAAACAGTAAACTTGCATGAAATCCCTAATATCCCTCGACTAACCACTGTTCTAAATACGTGTGGCAATAGAATAACTAATTGTTATTATCTGTTAGTAGGGGCATTGTTCGTCGCTGCGGGCGTGACAACAATTTCCGCACAAGTTCATTGTCGTGCCTTGTCGTATGTGTAATGTAGCATTGGTGTCCTAATGTGACCCCGCCCTTAGGTACTAAAGTAAATAAAGTTAACTATCGACAAACTTAGACAGTCCTCGACTAAATACTTGAAACTTGTCATAGACGACCGACAGCAAAATTAAAATGCTACTAGTGTTTTTCGAACTTTCACTGAACCAAACAAGCCTAGAATTCTGAAACAAGTTAAGTAACCGTATTTAAAATTAAAAGCCGGTTGTTATTATTTTCGCCTTAAAACACCATCCGAAACTGTTTGATGACATCGCGAAGAGCGCTGAAAATCCAGGAAAACTACAGGGTCCAACTTAACATGCTGACGGTTTTTAAGAGGATGATCAGACCATCAAACGACAAAGATCGAAAATGCGAAAAAAACCAGCTATACATGTAGATCGAGTAGGATTGCAATTTTGTACAGAATAGTAGATTTTTTTCGCCATTGCATCCTAGCAAATACGGAATCGGTGATGGTCTGACCATCAAACTGAACAACTTTCACTATGGAGCCTACCTCAGGAAAAGTGAAAAAAAATCTGCTGTCCCATACAAAACTGCTGCACCTACCCCCGACTCAAACGTATGGGACAGCAGAATTTTTTTCGCGTTTTCTGAGTTAGGCTCCATAGTGAAAGTATGATAAGAATATACAGGTATATAATACATAAATTTAAAGTCTGGGCACGGCAATGCCCCCAGATATTAAGTTTATGGTTTTGATCGTCATCAGTCTAGTAAATAGGGTCGAAAATTGTATGGTATCGACATACGGGAATTGGAACAAACTTGAAAAACGTATCGGAATCTCGGCTTATAAAATTTTTTTTTGAGCTAAATATACAAGGTGTTACAAAAATACAAATAAACCTTTAAGGGGGTGGTGTAGACCATCAAACTGAACAACTTTCACTAAGGGACCAATATCTAAATCGCGAAAAAAAAATGTAAGTATGTTCCATCCTCTACAAATCGATTAGAGCTAAAATATGTATGGGATATCATTTTTTTTTTCGCGATTTCGATGTTGGTCCCATAGAGAAAGTTGTTCAGTTTGACGGTCTAAACAACTCCCTTAAGAGTTTTAAAAATTTATTCTTACTTATGAAACACCCTGTATAATAAACTTACTAGTATAATACCTAAATCAGGTCAAGATTAGAGATGAGCTCATCAATCTTGTCAACACTTCAAGTAATTGTAAGTCTATCCTATCGCCTATGATCCACTTAGGAAATTTTACGACATTGTTATTTTAAACATTATAGGCCAAGGAACACTAAAGATCACGGTTACGTACTGAAATAGTGAACTAGAAATTAAATAGGTACCAATTAGGGGTCACAAAACCGGTTTCACCGAAACCCGAAAAACCGGGTAAACCGGTTTTGACGACAATTTCCAAAACCGGGTTTCAGTTTAGCCAAAACCGCGGTTTTCGATTTTTCGGTTTTGTCATACATATTCCCTGAACTCACTCGACATTTGCAGAAATTCAACGCTAGAAACAAGCAAAACGCTATTAGTAAACGTTTGGAGCTCCTTGACGACGACCCGATATTTGAAAATGAAGTCTTTTTGCTTTGATCAAAATTAAAATGTGGGAACTAACAACCAAGTTCTCGTATAAACTGCTCAACATGGTGCAGCAATTAAGACGACTTCAGGTTGACAAAAGAAAGCAGTGGTCACGATCTTGCTTAAGAACCTTCACCGCCGCCTGATCAGTATACTTTCTCAAGTCTACAAACTGTTCGCCAAGCCTCTGTGAAATTACCCTTTTCTTGGATGAGTATCAGCCTGGCGAATAGCCAGACTTACGGAAAATTCTTTCCGACTCATCGACGATAGACCACATTCACGCAGTCAAGCAGCTGAGAGAAAGATGCAGAGATTTCCACTACCTTGTTTGACACCGACAGTGTTGAGCACTTGGTCATGTTTCATTCTCTCCATAAAATATTGACAAGAGATATGTGGATATCCTCCAGGAGCTGTAAAGTTATATAGATGTATAACATGAGTTAACCTGACTCGTTCCCATTAACCGAAGAATGTGGCAAGGGGATACCATATCTGGATCATAATGGTAAGCGGTAACAAGTCAAGAACAAAGAGATATGGCGCCTAGGTACTATACTAGGCATAAATCACTGGTTGAATCGAATACGAAGGCGGGTAAGCGGATCACAAATTTGAAGAAGAGATAGGCAGGATACTTGGAAGATGGGAAGGCGGCCGGTGCATGGTCTAAGACATTATCTTAGTGGAAGCCAAGAGAACGACGGAGGTCAATAAGGTGGCCTACCACCACGTCAGTCTGATGGCATTGTGAAGGTGAAGAGTTTACATTGGATCAGATTAGCACAGATCTTGGAAGAATGGCACAATAAGAAGGATACACAGCACAGGTTTGCCCGCCCAGCAGTCGGCTGATGTGTGCTGATTCGACTGATTAATTTTGGTGGTGGTATGAATTGTTAGTTCAATCGAATGAACTAACATTACGTACTTTATTTCGTTATACCTGTCATACGCCGACTAAATAGGTAAGATTTGTTTTATTTCAAAACTGATTAAGTATATTACTTGCAATAAAAGTGATACAAATTTATCAAAAATGCTTCAATTGTGTAAAAACAACGTTTTATTTAAAAACAAAATGAAAACCGAAAACAAAACCGAAAAACCGGAAAACCGGTTTTGTCATAAAATGAAAACCGAAAAACCGGTTTTCAAATATTACTCCGGTTTTGTGACCCCTAGTACCAATACCAAAGCTACTAAGTACCTCATTTTTATATGCAGGATGTAAGGAAAAGTATCATTATTCTTTAAACTCTACCCATCAAACTGAACAACTTTTACTATGGGACCAAACCTGTCAGCGCAAAAAAAAAGTCTGTTGTTTGGTCCCATAGTAAAAGTTGTTCAATTAGATGGGTAGAGTATGTGGTTTAAAAGGTGAATGATACTTTTCCTTACACCCTTTACAGAAATTTTAACCAGATCTAAAGTTTTCTTAAAAAAATTCTAGAGCACACAAAGAAAGCCATATTAAGTCCTGAGACGACATACTTTGTTATTGTAATTCTCAGTAAAGCTGCCGTCTCGAGTACGTCTCAATTGCCTAAATTGGTTTAATTTAAGCTTGTATTCTCAACATCTACCTACACAATTTAGATTTAACTATGACCCTCATTTCCCGGGATAATCTACTACATCTTACTAAACATCGTAGAAAAGCTATACAATCTTACTTAAGTATAAAAAGTTTATCTGTTATCGATTGTATAAAAACAGTTATAAAAATAATGAATAAAATATGCATAAGCATATGCTCACGACTATATTCCCCGAGGGGGTAGTCAGAGATATTCTGAAATCTCAGAACATCCACGTTTCACCAGTAGTACCGAAACTCTGTCCAGTGTGACGGGGGGTGAGCCCGTCGCCACTTTAATGGACAGTGGGTACAATACATGCCTCGAAATTGAAGCATGCAGGTTTCCTCACGATGTTTTCCTTCACCGAAAAGCCAGTGGTGTTACAAATCGTACATAAATTCCGAAAAACTCATCGGTACGAGTCGGCTTGGACGGGGATCGAACCATCGCCTCCTGCACGGCAGGCAAGGTTACTCGCCACTGGACATCAAGATAGACAGTCAAAGCTACGAAAGCGTCGAAAAAAATAGGAACCAGTACTGGTTCCAAAACCCTATACATATACACGCACACATACATAATTAGTATGGCGCCTCACGCACACCAACCTAGGAAAGTTAGCCCCTTTTGTTTTATACGGAACAAGTGTGAGGCTCATTCTAGACATATACTTTTTCTAAGCAAATTAGTTTACTCGAATTCTAAATGATAATCAATAGAAAAGGAATGTGACACATTTCAAACAATTAAAGAAGGATATAAGGAGCAAGCATCCACTTTCCTCTAGCAGTCACCCTGCATACGAAACGAAAGGTCGTCAACGAACCAATTTTCTAATTGTCCCAAGACAAACAAAGCAACAATCGACGTCCGCATTTGTATGCAGTAGCGGTCGCTTACGGGACCATGTGTAGCATGAACAGCGTACTAACTTAAGTATTTGATCCCTTACTCGATAAGGGGAAAGTTAAATTTCACCAAAATAGTGAAACCTTAACAAATCATCTGATATTATGAGGTAGACACAAAAATATGCATTTCGTTTTTTTATTCATCGATTTAAAAAAAACGTTACTTATGCAATTAGACAAGGCGTCAATAGATGGACCATAGGCGAAGTATTTTTCGCTTACGCTGATAGACGTAACATCAGTGTAACCGCGTATGAGACAGCGATAGTCATAAAATCCTATACAATTTGTATGAAAATAGATGTATGACTCCGGAGTCAGACAGCCGTCGTAGAACAAAAAAGTGGCTACGTCGATAAGGACAGCAATATATAGCGATCTCCTTTTTTAACTAGAGCGAATTTGCTATGTGCATCTCTTACTGAGTGATATGACAAGACACGTGCTTCCTTCTAGTTCCTTCTCTTTCTACGAGATGGACACAAAATCTGAAAACCATAGACAAATAAATGAACAAGATTTAGGGGGGTATTTCAGAACGACACTCAAGTGGAGATTTCTTCTTAAATAAAGATAGACAAGGATGCTTGTATACGTTGTATGTATTTGCATCCTTTTCTATCTATACTCAAGAGATCTCCACTTGAGAGGAAATTACTTTTTGATATGTCCATATTGTCCATAGTTATTTATCAGGGTTTGCGTCAGTATCTCAACCTAGGAATAAATATAAAAAAATCAAAATAAAATATATTTAAATAATTTATTATATTGTCTATAAATTAATAACGAAATAAATAATAATAAATAGAAATGACTCAGTCTCTGACTAACTTCACTCAATGGCACCTATCTGCTAGCCAATAACACCTGTCGAACATCACAGCTCCCTGAAAAGAAAAATCATTTTATAAAATTGTCCCGTGCCGTACTTGTGGGGTTTTGTTCCCTGTAAATGAACTGATACATTGTTATCCCAGAAGTTTCGTGAAGAGGAAATACGGGCGGCGGGTGTTTTGTCCAACACACGTATTCTCCTGTTTCCTCCTTGGATAATGAATGACAATAGAGCAAATGTTTTTTTACCACACAATCTGTATTACCTCTACCATGTCCCTATGTATTGTTTTTTTCCTTAAATGAATTACTAAGTAACTAGCACCTTCTAAAATGACTAAAATTTACCAATTACACCACCGTTTTCAGACACCCAACAGACAAATTAAACAAATATAAAAAATAAAAGCAAAACATGCCGAACTCGTCCTAAAATTATTATTATTGTTTTTTTTTTTAAATCGGTCGACGGAACGAAGGAAATTATGAAGGAGGAAACAGGGATATGAGATTGTGTTTTCGTCTATTTTATTTATGAATTTCTGTCAAGTATTAAAAGTAGCATATAAGCATATGCTCACGATTATATTCCCCGAGGGGGTAGTCAGAGATATCCTGAAACCTCAGAACATCCACGTTTCACCAGTAGTACTGAAACTCTGTCCAGTGTGAGAGGGGGTGAGTATTAAAAGTATCTCAACGATATTTTGTGAACAAAAGAATATTTTGATAAAATACAAAACGGCATAGCCTCGTGGCCAGCCAGAAAGCGCGCGGTCTACACAACCGTCCGCGAACCCACTCGCCTCGCGGCATGTTTGTTAATATCGGGGCAGCAAGCGAACACTTTAATCAAACCACTTATTACACACATCATAAGTAATTCCCATAATAATTACACGTAATAAATAATGTTATGAAACAATACATATTGTTTTCCCTACAGCTTTTACAACACAAGTATCAATGAATCAATTGAAAAACAATCATACTGACCTGAAATAGGGTTGAAACTCGTATAGGTCCTCGACAACTTTGCTTACGCGGCACGTGACCCCACAAGAGTGTTGTTGCTGACCGTACACCGATATCGCGCGTTCCACCAGCTGCTGAAGCGACGTCAACTCTACCACTGGACAGGATACAAATGAAATTCAGGGTGAAATTGATATCATTAGCATCCTTTTAAACTAAGAGTCTACTCATCAAACTGAACAACATTTACTATAGGAGCAAACCGATCGGAGCAAAAAAAAAAATGTCAGCTGTTCCATACTAAACTGCAAATATTTTTTTTATTCCGATCGGTTTGCTCCCATAGTAAGAGTGGTTCAGTTTTATTTCACCCTGTATACAGGGTCCTTATTAATATGCTGACACTTTTTTAAGGGGATGATCAGACCATCAAACTGAACAACTTTCTCTGAGTGACCAACATAGAAAAAAAAAACAGCTGTCCCATACATTTGGCTCGAGTAAGTTTGCAGTTTTGTATGGAACAGTTGTTTTTATTTCGAGATTTCGATGTTGGTCCCATAGAGAAAGTTGTTCAGTTTGACGGCCTGATCATCCCCTTAAAATAGTGTCAGCATATTAAGAAGGACCCTGTATTTTGTTTTTACCCGACTGCGACAGAAGGAGGGTTATTATTTGAAGACTAGGGAGAATCTCAGATTAGTATTATGGGATGCCGTTCGCCACATCGATGCGAAAGGATGTTGGTGGCGTCCCATACTAATCGTGCGTTTTCTCTGGAGAAACCGTCTATCGCCGTCAATCAATGTGACATTACGACCGAAATGTTATCTCCAAAAAAAGGCATCGGAAAAAGTTGTTAGATTGATGTAAATTACGACGTTACTTATGTTGTTTGGTATGGAACTTTATTATTTTCGTATACAAAATGACTGTTTTGTAGGACCTATACAATTTATTTAATGAGTTACCTATTGAATCAAATAATTCATAATACAAAACATTTGATCCTTACTTACGGGATTCGAACCCTCGACTCTCGGATCAGCAGGCATTAACAACTGAGCTATCGGGCCATCTAATGCCTATTCCCTTGGCTCTAATATTGGCACTCACACAAAGTAGGGCAAAGTAACGATACATATACGATTATTCAGAAAACATTACTTACCCTTATTGCTTCTAAAATCCTCATCGTCATTCCCTCCGCCGCCGCCAACACCACTTCCTCCCTTCTTAAAGCTTATAATCTTCGGTATTACCAGCAGCAAGCACACAACAGCTATCATAGTCACGATCTTCTTGAAAATCATAAATTTCAGCAACAACTTCGATATAGTTAGTATATCTAACTTCAGCGAGAGCTTATCCAAGAAACCAAGACCGGGAACTGCGTATGGAACTCCATAAGACGGCTTGGGAGGACCATAAACTGGTGGCAGAGGTTTCGGAATTGGTGGGCCGTACTGCTGAGCTGGAGGGCCGTAGTTTTGGGCTGGAGGGCCGTAATTGGGAGCAGGGGGTCCGTAAGTATTCGCCGGTGGGCCGTAAGTCTGGGCCGGTGGACCATAGTTCTGTGCTGGAGGCCCATAGTTGTTCGCTGGAGCATTATACGTAATTTCTGACTCGAATTTCACGGGTGAACCGTAGTTGCTCGAAGGTGGAGAGTAGTTGGGAGATGACGGCCCAGAATACCCGGACGACCCCGAAGATCCTGACGCACTGAAACTGGAACTGTCACTCGAATAGGGAGGAGAATAATCGTATCCCGAATAACTGTCATCCCGATTAGATATCTTCTTCTCCCCGTCTTTAGCAGTAATAATAATGACTCCTTGCTTCGCTTTCTCGGCGTCTATGCGAGATTTTGAATACGCGTCTAAATACGTATCAGTTTTATGTATTGACGATTTAGTTCCGTTTCCAGCAGGGCCTACAATAGCCGATGCGCACACGCAGATAGAAAAAACAAGAGCACAGCGAAGTAGCGCCATGTTTGAATTGTTGATAAACCTCGAGCTACCGTACGCAAGAAGTTGTCTCCATCGATCGCGGTTGACGAATGACTGCAAGAGTCGAGTCCCATTCAGTTTTCACTTTTGACTTACAGTAAAAGAATCTAAATATGATAATGGAACATAATTAAATTCTCAGAGTGGCCCGTGCGATCCGCATTGCTCATCGCAAGTAGGTGCTTTGGGCTCGCTCCTTGCATGCTAATGCGTTTCGGAGACCGCGGCGCGCTTCCACTACTAACCTTCTTGGATGAGCCGCCCCAAACATGACCTTACGTCCATAAAGAAAACGATAATAGACCGCTATTAGCTTGTGAAAGTTTGTGTATCATAGTAACTTTTATTTCTATTTCATGTATAAAACACTCGTTACGTTATTGAAGTAGCCCTTGTATTTCTTATATGGAAACGGAGTAACCATCAGAATAGATATTGAACGGCAATTCGAAATTATTCGAAATCTATTTGGCACGAAAAGTATGCTACGGAAGCGGTAAATTTCGTTATTTTGGGAAAATGCCCAAAGCATTATATTATCGTACTTAAATCATGGAATGTATTGTTAAAACGTCAACCGCATAAATTGTTGCCGATTTCTACTGATCAGCAATACGAACGCAGAATATTTTCACTTGCAAAGTTAAAAGAAATCACAATGAAACTAAATGTTTTTTCCGTTGACATACTTAAATTATATTGATTATTTATGTAGGTATGTACGCTCATTCATTAGACAGGCCTCGAACAAAGGTTCTTATGTTAATTCGTTATTCTAAACCGTTTCTCTATTGCATTGTTAACAAATTCGTTTCTAAAGTTTTATGAAATTTAAAAATAAAAAATACTTAGGGTTGAACTACACTTGGCCGCACGCGATCGCACTTTTCCGTCGCTCCATCCTTTTCTGTCACTCAGGAACGTCATTTGCTAGAACATATAAGATATGAGATCGCGTGCGGCCAAGTGTAGTTCAACCCTTAGGCACTCAGGCACAAAAGAGACAGGTAGGTACAGTAGGGCGGCTTCATACAAACAAGTGCTCATTCGGCGATCTCGGATCAAGTCGGTCGCTATCTATCAATTCATTTTGTGTCCTTACGTGCGCGTCTATGTGCGCTCCTTTTTCGCTCACACATTTCACCTTAGACCATTTAACTATGGATGAGTTACGCATGTAATTCTACAAACAAACTTTTCTGCCACTTTTTGCGGGAGACGCGAGGTAGCATGAAATCCGCAACTTTAGATTTTATGCCATTACTTTAGAGTATTTATCTCATCTTATTTTAATTTTTTATTGTTATAAATATTCTCGTGTAAACCCCGACTAGTTTGTAGTTATTGTTCCGCAACTATAGGCTGTCTCGTTCAGTGATAAGGTCGTCAGACCATCAAACTGAACAACTTTCACTATGGAGCCAACATCAAAATCGCAAGAAAATAAACAACGTCAATGGTAACTCGACCCAAATGTATAGAACAGCAGATTTTTTCTTCGCGATTTCGATTTTGGCCCTATAGTGAAAGTTGTTCAGATTCTTTTCTACTTGTAACACATCTAATTTTGCCCTGTATACTAGGTGATTATTTAATAATTGCAGGTTTGCTCCCATAGTAAACGTTGTTCAGTTAATATGGTGTGAACAATCCCTGAAAATTTGGAAAGTGATTAAAAAATCACCCAGTTTAGATATAAACTTCCATGACTTTGGTACAAATAATTCACCATACAAATATTTGTCCCTTTATGATCCGAACATGAGCATATTCTGTCCCAACATTAAAGAAGAAAGTGTCAATCAATCGTTTATTAACAAAATAAATTCACTTACATTAATCAAAAGCACCGCCGACAGTTAAATATCTTTCTTCAAAAAACTTGTGCCGTTTTCTTTTCGGTTCGCCGTTTTCACTCTTTGGTGAGAAAAATGAGCTTATTGATTTGGTACCGGCGCCGGGTTTCTTTGCCGTTGGGTCGTCTACTTCTTCGAAAGTACACGCGGCTGCCTTGTCTTGCAGCATGAGTTCAGCCGTAGACCAACTGAACCGGACGAGTAGAGGATAGCCGAAAACATTGTCTATTTGCTCCCGGATAAACTTCTTTGTTAGTGGATCTGGAATTGAAGGAGAATACATAATCTTACGGCTATTTTACCATTACGTTCCGTAGTCAAAATAGGAAACCTAAGGCCTACTACATACATACGGAATTGTGATGCGGAATTGCGAATCAGAATTTAGTACAATATTTCATACAAAGCGAGTTTCCTTTCCACGTGCTTTGTATGAAATATTGTACTAAAATTTTTATTAGTGACCTCATTGTTTTTCGTCGTCGTTTTGATACTTTTTATTATAGTTTATCCAGTTAAGCAACAGAATTACTGAAAATGTGAGTCTAGCGTTATTTTCAAAATGTTTATTTACTGAGCAGTTAAAACTAAAATAATGTTAGAAATTAAAAACTAGTGGTCCATCTTAATAATTATGCTGACATTTTTTTCAGGGGATGATCAGACAATCGAACTATACGAAGGTCGAAATCGCGAAAAAAAACAGCTGTTCTATACACAGCTGCAATCATAATTTTTTTTTTTTTTTGCTATAAAGTCAAAAACAGGTCGAACTGTTTTCATATAATGACTACGGAACCCTATCATGCGTGACCGACACGATCTTGACTGGGTTCGTTTTTCAATGAGGGATTTATAGAAAGCCATTATAAAAGAAAAAGTAGTTCCTAGTGGCTCGATAGATGGCGTTGATGAGACAGGGGCGAGTGACCTTGCAGATAATAAAATACAAATTAAATAGTAAGAATGTGTGTTTTTAAGTAAGCAGCAAAATATGAGCATATATTTCGTCAACGGATGCGTCTGACTCAGTGATATGCATTTTTGTTTACTTTTAAGCCTAAAAATGTTCGTTTTCGGACCCCTCTCTGGTCAACGCCATCTATCGCCGGTATGATGAACTACGTTTGAGTAGCTGTCAGAAAACTCCTCATTGTAGTTCTTATGCTTAGAAACGCATCCCATCGTTTTTTTTTTTTTTTTTTTTTTTTTTTATTTAAAAATGGGTTTGCTCTTGACCTCAATCCTGTCCTGAGGACAAAGATGGGGTCGTAATCGGTAGGTAGACATAAATAATGTAGTATTTATTTACCTCCAGGGTATCCACTGCCGAATTCAGTATGATTCATTTCCAAGCCCTCTTGGAACTTCCACACCTTGAGAGCATGGTCTCTGGTCACCTTCGCTACTATACTAGCGGCCGATACTATTGGATAGATGGAATCAGCTTTTTTTGCTACCTGTAACAGTGAAAATAACAATTAATGTTTGTTTTATTTGTCCTTTAGTTTACATAATATTAATAAACCAAAATCAATCTTTTATGCAAGCATTATAACTGTTTTTATATCAATGCAATGGGCTCTGAGTACAGTGGGTATGTTTGTCTTATGAAATGTTGACCAAGAATAACCAAAATCTATGGTCTTGACAAATGCTTATTGTAATTCAATATTGTATTTATTGTACATTGTATATGAGTAGATAAATATCAAACGCCGTTGTGTCCCACCTCTGGGACGTCCTATTAAACTCAAATAAATAAATTTTATTATGTTTGAATGGACCTGTCAGAGTAGATATGTCCCTTCAAAGTTAATAAAAATTAATGTTTGTTGATTTTGGAGGGACGTATCTACTCAAATAGATCCCTAAAAACGTAATACAAATTATTTTTATTGAGTTTAATGAGACTTCCCAGAGGTGGGACATTGATATTGGTATCGATTCGGTATTGCCACGACTTAACTTAACTAAATTTATTCCTGTCATTTTCTAACATTCGACTAAGAAAAGAGACAGAAAACCAACAACTGACTTTAGTGCTGTCAAAGTGACGCTACACGCCCAAAACCGCCTTAAATAAGATGGCGTGCATTATGATGCCATCTTATTTTGGGCGTGTAGCGTCACTTTGACAGCACTAAAGTCAGTTCTTGGTTTTCTGTCTCTTTTCTTAGTCGAATGTTAGAAAATGACAGGAATAAATTTAGTTAAGTTAAGTCGTGGCAATACCGAATCGATACCATTTAATATCAAACGCCGGTATGTCCCAATGAGTCGATAAATTTTATCGACTCATTATGTTGTTTTGTTTAAAAGATGTATGTTGCAGAGTTTTTGGCCGCATCTTTAGTGGTAGAGACTAAAAAATGTCGTCAGAAACCTATCTAGTGATATTATTTTGAATATTTTTTTTTACGTGTAGTTTTTTTTTATTTCGCCTTTGGACCGGAGTTTGTGAATTAAACTCTATTACGTTTACAAATCAAAGCAGTGATCAGATAATCGGATGCATATTTATTATCTCAAGTTCAGCGGAGTTATTTTTGAAATTCACACGTTCAAATCATGAATGATGCATAATCTCTATAATTTTGACAATTTCTACTACTGATTTGAATGTGTGACTTTCAAAAATCGCACTCCTGGTGTTGGCTAATATGGAATGTACTTTTGTACCCAAAAATATGCATCTAATTATCCGATCACTGCCTTATAAGGTATAAAATACTAACAGTAATTTTGTAAGTAGGGAATATTTCGCTCAGCTTAGCCTGGTACTTCTCCGGAGGTCCCACCGTGTCCACATAGACTTCTGTTATGTTGGCCCCCGAGTCTGCTACTCTCCTGATCAAATCTATTGCGGAGTTCATTGAAACCTGCAATTATTTCAATACATATTTAGTATACATGCACATTCATACATAGACCAACTACAATATTTTAATGTCAGTTCTAGAAATGTTCACATATTCATCTTGTTTTTAATCATCTGAAATGAGGCTTTTTATAAATTCAGACCATAAAACTGAACAACTTTTACTATGGGAGCAAAACTGAAATCACAGTAAAATCTGCGTTTTCATACATTAGAGTAGAGTAGGCATCATTGCAGTTTAGTATAAAATGAGTTTGATGGTCTGAAGGTGTTTAAAAATCACCAGTTATATCCCTACTAAACGTATGGGAATTAAATTGTGCATTTTCTGAGAGTTCTAATACCTTGACCTCAGTAGAGACTTTAGAGACTTATGTTACTTATCAGTTATCAGTAAGAGGATTGAATGAGATGAAAAAAACAGTTTCTAGAAAATAGCAGTTTTTTAAGATGACAGTAAATTTTTTTTTAAATGCAGAAGGAAATACTGTAAAACTGAGGATTAATAATGCTTCTTGTAGCCACCCTGTGTGCTCCATCTCAACTTGCCACCATGTTAAACATTGTAGGTATTACTACCATACTTATATACCTACTAACAATGACATAGTATATACAATATACATACAGTAAATAATTATTAAGTTAGATATAAAATGTTAAATATAACTTGAAATAATCTATGGACTGTCTGAAATAAAATGAGTTTTATTTGATTTTTATTTGTAAAGGTAAATAAAGAATTATATATACCTCATTCAAGGAATGTTTTGCTCGTCTATACATAGAATTCGAAATATAATTAGGTGATATAACTTCAGCAGCCCATCCAACATTGTTCAAAGAGTCCTCCTCCGTCAGCATTTTTGTTAATATTTCATCTCGCTTATCTTCTGTCAGTGCCTTTGAATCGGCACATCCCAGGTTTTGTAATACAGTCTTTTCACTAACCGGGCAATATGCAACTCCATACACCATTGGACCTGAAAATTTGAAAACAAACTTTTAATTTCAAATAACCATGCATGCATGCATATGCTCACGACTATATTCCCCGAGGGGGTAGTCAGAGATATTCTGAACCTCAGAACATCCACTTTTCACCAGTAGTACGGATAACATCCTTACGTCATAAGTGGTAGTAGTTGTTACATAAAAACCATGTCGGAGGCTGTAAGGCGGTTTGAATAAACTCTGACACATGAAGAGAAAAGTGTGGCATGACAGAGGAATTTATTTTTTGTGCTTGATTCTGCCATCAGTCGAAAGACTATGATGATCAGATGTGTTGATGAGAGATTTAATGGCTTTTAACACTTTCGCTGCTGACGACCTACGGCGTAGGTCAGTGACAAATTGGCCGCAGTGCTAAAGAACCCACGTAATGAACGAACGAGTCAGTTACATTGCATTTCGGCTGTGCTCATGACTTACCGCGCGAATCACCGACAACCTTATACCTGTGCGGGTGACCCACGAGACGAGCCAGTTTATCGTTTTATGGTTACGACTCTGCGCACGACCTACGACGGGGTCATGTTTCGCCTGTGCTCATGACCTAAAGTGTGAGTCACCCAAACAAACCATACGCTTGTGCAGGCCGACCCACGAGGTGAGCCGCTTTGGTCGTTTTACGTTACAGCTGTGCGCACGACCTACGAGGGGCGTCAGTTTTAGCACTACGCGAGGATCATGATTTTGAGCTTAGCAGCGAAAGTGTTAAGATTGACAGGGCCAGCGCCTTACCCTCTTTTAGTTCGAGAGCACATGACTCGGCTTCAGCCTTTTAGTGTTGCTGGCTGTCAGCAGGGAGTTGGCATGCTTGTTTGACAGAGGAAGGTGGCGTAAACAAACAGAGGCCTATTTCCAGCACTGGGTGAATTCAGATGAAGAAAGCAATATTAAAAAAAGAACTTACCTAATACCGGGCCCCGACCAGCCTCGTCCACACCTAACATGCATGGTTCAGACTTACAAATTGACGGAACCTCAGAACAATTCACGAAATTCTTCGAATTATCCTTGGTCTTTATGAAATCTTGCAATGCTTTCAGGGAATCCATTTATACTAGTAAGTAGTCGTAGAAACTGTTAATTTAGAGCACGTATTCAAAAGATCTCTTGTTTTATATTTATTTTATAAAAACTTCTCTGGTTTGTGAATTGCATATCAAACAGTATTTTTGAAATCAAAACAACCAAAAGCAAAACCAAAAGGCCTGAGGGAGTTGCCAAAGAGAATATAATCATTACATTTAAGAGACGGGACTCCTTGAAGCAAAATAATCCTACAAAACGTCAACTCGAGGCTACCATCCAAAGCCAACATAGAGCAAAATGTTGCCAACCTTGAAAACAAAATGACAAGTGTAGAGTAGTGATGTGCTATGAATCTTAAGATATCGATAGTTTCAGAAAAAAAAAATCGGCCATATGGTTGGCTTAACAAGTTGATATACCTTTTTTTACAAATGAGAAGCGGGTATTCGTTTTAAACAATTTTATTCGTAATTTAACACAATCAATCAATCAATATTTAGAAATTAAACAGACACAGCACAAGAACCACAGACTGATGCCATTGTAAAGGTACATATTATACACATGCTCATTACTAGCACGGAGCCTGCTAATTTCGAGCAAATGCTAATTAGTAGCATGTGTGAACATACTTTATCTAGAAATTAGCATGCTAATTATCACCTTGCTCAAAAATCGGTAGGCAGTTGATTTTCGAGCATGCTACCTGAGGCGCGGGTGGAAGAGGGTGATCTAAGAATAATATAAGTAGTGTGCTCTATGCTTCATAAGCACGTATTTACAGTTGAAAAGCATGCTCATTCAGAAGTATGTTACAATCTAGCATGCTTATTGCTATGAAATGTAAACAGTTAATAGTTATATCTGTATTCCTGCAAGACGGACTACTGTGAATGGGCCTCTTTAGATAGACATATGTTAAAAATGCTAAAAATGAGGCTGCTCTGTACTATTAACATTTGCTAGCAATAAGCATACTAGATTGCATACTCCTAAAAGAGCATGCTTTTCAACTGTATACACGTGCTTATTAATAAAGCATAGAGCACACCCTCTTACACCCGCGCCTCAGGTAGCTAGCATGCTCGAAAATCAACATTTTTGAGCAAGGTTCTAATAAGCATGCTAATTTATAGCAAAGTATGTTTACACATACTACTAACAAGCATTAATTTTGCTCGAAATTAGCATGCTCTCGTGCTAGCAATGAGCATGTGCTCATTGCCAATGTTGCAATGTTGCTGAGTAGACAAATGATAAAATCTAGTCATCATTATCTATGGCGTGTAAGGTACTTTACTTTGGGGTTCATTCAATCGCTAATACGGCTTCTCCTATAAATGCGGTGTCCTCGTCCGCTCGAGTCAGATCCATATTACTGTTCTTGTCAGCATCAGAGTCACGCTCCTGGTGTTAAGATTTTATGTTATAGGTAAAATACTTTTTAGTTGTTTTCACTATGGAAAGTGAGCTGTCAGTTTTTGTTCTTATTGTTTTTTCCGCCCCTTCTGCGTAATGGCGAATAAAGATATGTTTCCATATAAATTGTATTAATGTGGCTAACACCACAAGGATTTTAACAGCAGAGCGTGGTTAACGACTAGTAACGTAATAAGAAGATATTAATATGAATAAGAAGTGAATAAGAAATTATAAAAGTATAAAAGGAAAAATGGCAAACGCGAGTGTTTTGTTAGGAGAAGAGAGAAGAGATTCTGGTCGTAATAATTATACAGAAGAAGATGAAAATAAGCAAAGAGAGGAAGGGTTTGTAGCATTTAGTACGGAAATGGAAGATGATGAGGAATTTGAGGAAAAATACATAAACTACATAGTAGATTCTGGTGCTTCGCATAATTTTACACAGGAAAAATATGAAAAATACATGATTGACGTAAAACCTTTGAAGAAAAAGATACAAATAAATACTGCCAATGGAGATATTTTATGGGCAACGAAGAAAGGAACATTAGAATGTAAATATAGAAATGAAAACATAACAGTTGAAACGTTGATTGTGCCTGGAATCAGCCAAAACTTACTGTCTGTGACAAGATTAATGGAAAAAGGACTGGAAATTATTTTCAAGAACGGAACATTAAAAATAAGAGGCAAAATTGATTATTATGGAGAAAGAAGAGGTAAACTATACATAATGTCATTGAAGATAAAACAAATGAGACAAGAAGAAGAGCAATGTAACATGGGAGAAAAAGATGAAAACATTTGGCACAAAAGACTTGGACATTTAAACAGAAAAGGCTTGGCATATATGAAATTACCAATGAGCAACGAAATTTGCGACGAATGCATGCAAAATAAAAGCACAAGATTACCATTTCAACCATTAAGGAAAAGACAATCAAGGTATGTAGGAGATTTGATACACTCTGATGTATCAGGGCCGATGAGTACAGTTGCAAAAGATGGATATCGATATTTTCAAACAATTATGGACGATTACTCACATTTCACGCAAACATACTTACTTACAAATAAATCAGAAGCAGCAGACAACTTGATAACATATGTGAAGAGAATGAAGACAGAGAGAAATACACGAGTAAACAGAATAAGATGTGATAACGGAGGCGAATATACGTCAAATTATTTTAAAAGATTTTGTTACGATAATGGTATTAAACTGGAATACACAATACCCTACAGTCCACAAATGAATGGAAAGGCTGAGCGAATGAATCGCACCATTTATGACAAAGCGCGAACAATACTAAATGAATCGAAGCTACCAAGACGCTTTTGGGGCTGTGCCGTTTTAACTGCAACTTATATGATAAACAGATGCCCATCTTTCGCGATAGATTTTGATATTCCTGCTAGGATTTTTGGGCAAGTGATGACATTAGAAAAAATGAGAATCTTCGGTTCTCGTGTTTGGGCTATAAAATTACCTAAAAGAGACAAATGGGAAAGCAGAGCAATTCGTGGACGAATGGTTGGTTATTCTACAACCGGCTATAAGGTATGGAACCCCGTCACAGATGAAATAATATGGACACGAGATGCACGTTTTGATGAAACGAATTATAAATATGATGAAGAAGAAGAAAACGAAATAAAAAGAAAAGTAAATGAAGAGGAAAATGTGATACAAACAGAACAAAATGAAGAGAAAAAAGAAAGGAAATTAATACCTGAAGAGAAAAAAGAAAGGGAAGTAGTGCCTGAAGAGGAAAAGGAAAGAAAAAAGGTAAATAATGAAGAAGGTATAAAAACAAGGAGTGGAAGAGTAATAAATAGACCACAATTTTTAAACGATTATGAGCAAGAAGAAGAATATGAAGAAGATGTGAATTTTGCCTATGGATATTGTTATCAGATATGTACAGATGATCCAAATAAGTACGAAGAAGCAATTAAAAGCGACGAATGGAAAGAAGCTATTAATAAAGAATTAAAATCTCACGAAACTATGAAAACATGGACAGCAGTTGACAAGGAGAGTGATATGAAATTAATTGATTCAAAATGGATATTCAGAACTAAAGAAAATGGAATAAAGAAAGCTAGATTAGTAGCAAGAGGTTGTCAGATAAAGAAAGAAACAGATTTTGGAGAAAATTATACACCAGTTGCTAGAATATCAACGGTGAGAACAGCATTGGTACATGCGGTAAACAAATCATACTCTATTAAACAATTTGATGTGCCTACTGCGTATTTGAATGGAAATTTAGAAAAAGATGTTTATATGAAGCCACCAGATGGTGTGGAATTAGAAAAGAATAAAGTTTTGAAGTTAAACCGAGGATTGTATGGATTAAGAGAAAGCGGTAAATGTTGGAACAAGAGATTTAATGACTTCTTGGAAGCAAAAGGTTTTGAAAGATCACGAAACGATTTTTGTTTATACATGAATGAAGAAAAGCAACTATGTTTAGTTTTATATGTCGATGATATTTTATTAATTGGAACTGAAGAAAATATAGAGCTGGTCACAAAGGAGTTAAAAAACGAATTCAAAACAAAAGATTTGGGAGTTGTAAATTCATTTTTAGGCATGGAAATAGAGAGAAATGAAGACATATTGAAAATAAGACAGACCAAACAAATAGATAAAATGCTTGAAAAGTTTAATATGACAGAAAGTAATACGTGTAAAACACCGATGGCAAAAGGTTTTCAAGTTGAAGGAGAAGTTGTAACAAATGTCCCATATAGACAACTGATCGGTGGATTGATGTATATCGCTACCACAACTAGACCAGATATATCGTACACAACATCATTTTTGAGCCAATATCTAGAGAAACCTACGCATAATTTATGGGTGCAAGCAAAGCGAGTATTACGATATTTGAAAGGGACGAAAACACATGGACTCGTATATCAGAAACATGACGGACCAGATTCGATTGAAACTTACTCTGATGCTGATTGGGCCGGGGATAAGAAAGATAGAAAAAGCATATCTGGCTCAGTTACATTTTATAACAACAACATCGTATCATGGTTTTCTCGCAAGCAAAACTGTGTGGCGCTTTCAACGGCAGAAGCGGAGTACGTAGCCGCTGCTGTGAGTGCATGCGATTTAATGAATATAAAAGGACTATGCAAAGATTTTAATTTACGTGACAGTGCTGAAACGAAATATGTACTGTATATGGACAATAAAAGTGCTATTGAAATGACAAAGACATTTGAAAACAGTAAGAGAGCTAAGCATATAGACATCCGGTTGCATTTTATAAAAGATTTAATTGAAAAGAAAGAATTTAAAATAGAATATGTATCATCTCAAAACAATTTAGCTGATATTTTTACGAAAAGCTTGTCGAAGGAAGTGTTTGTAAAGTTGGTTCTTAATTTGAATATTACCACCTAAATTAATTTTTGTAAATAATTTATTGAACTTAGAAGTACAGTCAGGTGCATAATTTTGTTTGAATTTTATGAAATGTATAGTCAGCTAGGAAAAATAGTGAACATTTTATGTTTTGTTTTGTGACAATATTTATATTATTGTTGCGTGCAATTTTAATTATTTTTGTTTAAAATACCTTAAAATTGAGGGACGGTGTTAAGATTTTATGTTATAGGTAAAATACTTTTTAGTTGTTTTCACTATGGAAAGTGAGCTGTCAGTTTTTGTTCTTATTGTTTTTTCCGCCCCTTCTGCGTAATGGCGAATAAAGATATGTTTCCATATAAATTGTATTAATGTGGCTAACACCACAAGGATTTTAACACCTGGTCCCATTTTTTCTACCGCATCAGCCATGTCATCTATTTAATGAAGCGTTTTCATTAAAAAAAAAAACTGTTCAAAGACATTGGAAGGATGGCGTTATAATCGTGCCAATTTAGCTGTCAGATCGAAAGTGTTACGTGTTTTACTCGATTCCCTAATTTTATGGAGCAATTTTTTGATTTATTATTAAGATTATTATGGTTTTAATGTGAGAGTCGTTTTGATACTTCAGATTGATTAACTTTTTGTGCAGTCAATGTTCGTTTATGTACAATAAACGAAAAATATCGGTGCTATTGCGTATTTATTAGTAGTGAAAAATTATCAATTGGCAACACCACCACTATAAAACGTCATTTGAGTGATGCAAACCATAGACAAACAACACTTTTTACTGTCAATTTGACAGGTTTTTTTGAACTTTTTATATTGCCATCTACTGACTTTTCGATTTACTAACGAAAACGCCTCATTGGTTCAGTTTTTCGCTCGGTCTTCATTTCCAGTAACTTGAACCATTTCTTACATCTGAAAATAAACATACCTGTGTATAATTTTATCATATTATCATCAAAAATATGATGGATGATTTATGTATGATGGATGTTCTGAGGTTTCAGAATATCTCTGACTACCCCCTCGGGGAACATAGTCGTGAGCATACGTACGTATGCGTATGCATGTAGTATGTATCAAAAATATCGATATCGATATTTCTTCAAATCCCTCACTTTACAAATACCGCTCCGCCCTTTATGAAAACGAAGACACATTTCTCAAACTTAAAATGATCGCATTTTTGCCTAAATATGAACCAGGGCTGATAAATAGGATAAATTTATGCTTACCGAGATTCATCCAGCGAAAATCTTGCTATGATGTTACGTTTTTTACCATCTTTTCTTTCCGACATTTCACTACATATCTCACATTTCCTGTACTTCATTTTAAGCTTTTATGGTGCAGTATCACGTAATACCCTGTATTTAAATGTGTTTTCAGTTTTATGTTCAGGTTTATTCACCCAATAAACATTTTAATTAATTTCCAAAAGTTATCTTGACAGAGACCGTTTCGCAGACTCATTACGTCAGGTGACATTTCATGAAAGAGACCGTCAAGAAAAGAGACGAATATAGACGCCCATCAAAGTTCTCCTCCGTCTCATATATTTTCTCGCATGTATGCAGTTGCGATAGACTGGGAGTTGCCATAGATAAGCTACTATTTGCTCTGTGGCTCTGCTATTGGGTGGTCGCACGTGCGCGTCGGTTGCCCCATCCCCGGTCCACAGTGGAACTCCAGTGGTGGCTCAGGATATTGTTCTTTTATAAGAACAACCCTTGAAGTCACCAAAATATCAATATAACCGTACAACGTCAAGCACTTTTGCTATAAAAACTCGACATTGGCAAAATCATCACATACCCAAGATGGCAGCCATATTTTAAAATATAGAATAGAAAAGGCCTGAGTGAATGAATGTCTGTCTGTCAGAGCAAAAGGCGCGAATTCCAAAAAAACATTCACTCCTGGTTCCTGAGTCAAATCATTTCGAGTCAACTAAATTGAGTCACGAACGAAATGTTCCGTGAATGGGGGGCACGCAAAACGTTAGTGATTGTATTCACTTCAGCATGCATCTGTGTACCGGGTACCCAGAGCCGTTAAAACAAATAAAAAGTAAACGCGACGCGAATGACAAAGACAGACGCATCCAGAGTGCATAGCATAATATTTTTAGATGTAGAAAATAGGTGTCCTCTGCATATTTATTTCCAAAATCGTGCACATAAGGTAACTATAACATTTATTCAATCAATTATTTACAAGCTAATGAAGGTTCCAATCCAGTAATCACTGAAAACTCATTTGTAGGTTAGAGTAGTGCGATAATATGCAGAACAACCCCCAGGAGCTTTCATGGCAGGCGATTCAGGCTATCGTGGGGGTAAAACTTCCTTCTAACGTGCTGCGATTCGACGACATCGGGTTCAATAACTCCGTATCGAGCGAAGACTCCGATTCTGATGTGGAGATCGTCGAAAATGGCTGGGAATCTGACAACAACGTATCCTCGCGACCCGAGCATTCCGACAATGACAAGAATACGTCCCCAGACAGAGAGCAGAGCGAATCACCTATTCTACATCTCGTAGAGCCTGATAACAATAATTCAGGTAAAAATTCATTAGATTACAGAGAATATTTAGAAAAAATGGATACCAAAGATGTTTCAGAGAGAGATCAAATGTCTCAAGTTCAGAACGATGATGCGGACAGTTCTAATGGGAATGTCATGTCTATAGAGAACTACTTGGAGGTGACACTGTCCACAGATTCAGAGGCTAGTCATGTTTGTAGCCAGTGTAACCAGATGTTCCCCACTGACCAACTGCTCTCCGCACACCGCTGCACCGCTAAACCCACCGAAGAAAAAAAGTATCCGTGTCACGTCTGCGCGGAGAAATTTCCCAGTTACTGGGAACTGCGGAAGCATATAAACAACCATTTTCCTGGAATGTTGGATTCGAAATCCAGCTTCTGTCACCTCTGTCAGAAAGACTACACTAAAACGGGCTTCATGAATCATCTCCGCAAACATACCGGTGAGAGGCCTTTTGTTTGTGAGCTGTGTCACAAGGCGTTCTCACAGTCCAGCTCGCTCTCCATACACATGAAGTTCCACCTGAACGTGCGCAAACACGCCTGCACGGTCTGCGAGAAAAAATTTGTAACAAAGAGCGAGCTATCTCGTCATATGACTGTGCACACTAAACAGAAGTCCTACTACTGCGGGGTGTGTGACAAAGCCTTTACACGTTCTGACAATATGAAAAAACATGAAAAAACTCATGGATAATTAGAATATTTATGTAGGGATTGAAATAGTGAATAGCATCATGGACATTTAATTATTAATTCAATATGAATTAATTTTCAATGCGAACTTAGTTAATTATTTCACTATCTATTTATTTTAAAATGTAATAACTAATTACATTATGTGTGTGATGCTTTTCAATGAGTTTTCAGATTCTCCAATTGCCAAAAATTTAGTCATAATGATTGTTTATTCTAATTTTGCATTGTTTTATACCAAATTGAAGAATATGATCTAGTTCATAACTTAGTCATTATGGTGTGTTTGAGTGTTTCACTCTTGTGGTGTGCTGCTGTAGGTACTTTTAAGGAAATTATTATTTATGCGGTTTTAAATGCATGTTTGGAAGTAATTAGTATAGGAAAATGCCTTCACAGGTGCTCTACAATAAGGTCACAACATATCTCGATCCAAAGTTGCCTTTTTAGATATGATAAAGTGATATTTAAACATGTGGATATAGGTCAAACGCCCAAAGATTCCGATAAGTTTATAATGTTTACATTAGATAGAGAGAAAATACTATAAACTTGAGGCCTTCTGCTGAGTATGTCACAAATTGTTCCTGCTTCTCTTAAAGAGCTTTAATATTAAATATTTTTAAACCTTTAAGAGGTTTTAAAATACCAGTTGTAGAGTATCGCCTATGCCAAATTTTAGCTAGTATTTCAAGTGATTCTTATTGTTCTATGTTGTAACCAAAGCAATAATGTTATATTTAAATATGTGCCTATTCTGAAACATTTTATTAATTATGATACCAAATAATATATTTTTATATGTAAAACATCATAAAATTAGAAATGTACTGTAATTGAATGATACTTGATAATGATAAGTTAACTGAAGTCAATTATCTAAACTATCAATTGAATATTAATTCTTGACACTTCTTTGAGCCACTTTCTCCTTGAATGGTCTCAGAAACAAGGTTTAGATTAGCCATTTTGAACAATTAGATTTATAAGTATAACTAGTAATATTAAGAAAAAATATCAGTCATCACAAATTGTTCAGTGAAGTTTAAATACTATTTTTTTAGTATCTATACATTGAATATCACTATGTTCCCAGAACACATACAAACATTTTTCATGTTTATCACACACATCTTTTATACAGATTGAAATCCAAAGATAATAAAATTAGTTTGTATCTTGGAATTGGCTATTAAACCAAAGTTATTTATATTTCCAATGTGCCACTTTTCGATTTTACTGGTTGTCAATATCTTAGAATTTTTACTAGGTACATAGAATTAATTTTAGAAATAGGCAATAATCATATTATAATATATTTATTGTATTTAATAATGTAGATGTTTAACTGCATGACTTGTTTAAATGCCTAAGATTTAAATTTAAATTTGAGCCAAATGGGAAAATTTACACAAAAATCTACAAGACTGACAATAATATTCAGAGTAGATATTAACTTGCACAAAAACCTATTTATTGATATACCTAATGATAAACTGCAATTAACTAAACTGCACGTTGTTATTGACTCATCATGACAATTAGATTAAGGTCCGTTTGATATGAATTATAACTGTTTTATGAAAAATGTAATTGTCGATTTTATTAAAGAGTTGTTTGTTGCATTTTATGTTTCATTTCATTACTAAATAGGTCGTTTTCCCTTTGTTCTAGGTTACGCTAGCGATGTCGGCAAGGTTGCGTAATCTTAATCCGTATGAGTTACATAAATATCTAGTAAACGTGTATTGTCTCAATGAGAAGGGATCCACGGGACTCCTGAGGCGGGATACCTCGAGAGATCGCACTGACCTCGACGTCATAAGAGAGAACCACAGGTTTCTGTGGGAGGAGGACGATGTGGCCGATACATGGGAGAAACAGTTAGCTAAGAAATATTACGATAAACTCTTCAAAGAGTACTGTATCTGTGATTTAAGCAGATATAAAGAGAACAAAGTAAGTTTCAGTCTGTTATTAAGAACAGGAAGTTGTGAAGTTAACTCTCAACCTATTACTTAATTTAATTCGTTCCATGACAAAGTAAACATGATAAAACTTCGTTCCTACTAATTAGTCAATGTTTGAAGGTGGTGGGTAATTATTAAGTAATTGTCAACATATTATTTCGCACTAATTAACTGAACTTTATCTTAATCAGCTTCTGTGTAGGTTTTGTTTATTTCAGTTAGTAATTTTACCTTAGGTAATAACTTCCAACAGTCAACTGATTAAAATTGTTTATTTCAGTTAAGTAGTTAATTCTAACAGTCATCTAAACTTATTTAAATCGATAGTAGCAACATTGAAGATAATTTATGTGTTAAATGTTCTCCCCTCATCCAGTAAGGCTGAGATGGGGCCGGGTCCCCTCTGTCAATTGCCTTTTTTGCCGTAGAGACCTTCCTTTGTGTGATTTACTAGGGTGTGAGCACAATGGCCGCAGTGCCTTTCTGTAGGCTAAATATAGCGTTGCCTTGTTCTCCCGGACTTTTAATACAGTAGCGCACATCTGCCAGCGCCAGCGCAGCGTTGGACCAATGCCGAAGGTTCAGCGAGATTATGTAACGTCTAAAACTATTATGGTTCTGTTCTATTATTATACCTATGTTGAGTTGCGAATCAAATCAAATATTAACTGCGTACGGAATTTAACTATAAGTATGTTAAACGCTTAAAAATTCTTGTTTATAAGTTTAATAACATACAAGGTGTAATAAAACCTACCTACCTACCTAGATCAGATCAAGGACGTCATTAAAAAATGCCAGGTTAAAAGCAGCCGAAATCGACGGGAATGTATGAAAAGATGTATGGACTTAGAGGAAGCAAGAGAGGTGTGTCAGAACCGCCCAAAATGGAGATCCATAATCTCTGCCTACCCCTCTGGGAAAAAGGCGTGAGTTTATGTATGTATGTATGTATGTGTAATAAAACACCTAAGTATTAAAGAGTACCTAATTACCTAGTTTACACTCAGTTGCAGAAACGCTCATTAGAGTTAATCCTCAATTAAATCTCTTGCTAGCTTTTACTACGCCAACAAGACAAAAAGTGACAGCAAGAGATTTAAATGAGGATTAACTCTAATGAGCGTTTCTGCAACTTAGTGTTAGACCACCAAACTGCTAGAAGGTAAAAAAGCTATAGATGGTAGTTTTCTATTCATCGAATGTAGGTTAATGAAAGAGTGGAAATAGGTAGGTACGACCACAATCTAGATCCGGGAATCGAACACGCAACCTTTGTACTGCAGTTCGATAACCTTTCAACATAGGGATCCTTTAATAATCCATCGATGCTTACAGTCGTTTTGTCGATTGGAAAGAGCACAGAATAATAAGAATGAAGGCCTGTTCAAGAAGCTTGGCAAGGTATTGTCTATTGTTGACGAAGTCGTAGTTACCACTTTCGCAAAATCATGATCCTCGCGCAGTGCTAAAACTGACGCCCCTCGTAGGTCGTGCGCACAGTCGTAACGTAAAACGACCAAAGCGGCTCACTTCGTGGGTCGCCCGCGCAGGCGTAAGGTTTGGGTGACTCACGCTGTAGGTGTAGTTCATGAGCACAGGCGAAACTTGACCCCCTCGTAGGTCGTGCGCACAGTCGTAACCGTGAAACGATAAACTGGCTCGTCTCGTGGGTCACCCGCACAGGCGTAAGGTTGTCTGTAACTGGCGCGGTAAGTCATAAGCACAGCCAAAATGCCAATATAACTGACTAGTTACGTGGGATCTTTAGCACAGCGCCCCATTTGTCGCCGACCTACGCCGTAGGTCATCAGCAAAGTGTTAATTACCTACGTTAACGATAAGCTATAGGTATTTTGAATTGTCCTCTAACTATCCCTCATAGATGGTTTTGCACAGGGATATACAGTAGGTAGGTAAGTATACATACGCCTATGCCCATTCTAAACCCTGAAGGTACCTTCGGGGTAATTAATCGGATGTAGGTATAGTTTTTGGCTAATATCCAAAATAGAATGAAACTTCATTTGTATGGAGTGCGCTAGAGGGCATAATATCCTCTTACTATTGGTCTTTTGTTACGACCTACCTAAGTAACTAGTAAAAGTCTGTTCGTATCAACTTTTTTTTAGGTAGTTAGTAGATTATCTTCATTTTGGTTCTTTTTTTCATTATTCCGGTAGGTGCTGGCTCGTCGTCGAGCGTTGGTGGCACGTTGCGGAAAGCTATGGGAACCGGACCACATGCCATGTACACACGACGACGTATCAACCTACCCATAGTTAAACTCTATGTTCATGGACAGAAGGTCCAACTATGGGTAGGTTGACCTGTCGCCGTGCGTACCAATGAGTTTTTCTAACTTATGTACGTAATACCGATTGCTCTCAAACGGTGAAGGAAAACATCTTGAGGAAACCTGCATACGCTGAAGAAGAAATTCCAAAGCGTTTGTGAAGTCTACAATCCGCATTGGGCACGCGTGGTGGACTAACGCCCATACACCCTCCCTGAAGCTTCGGTCACACAGAGGCGGTTCTGCGGGAAAGCGTTCCAGGGGCGGACCTGCGGGAAGCTAATATCTCCGAACCCGCGCTTATTTCTCTGAGGCAGACATACAAACTCAGACATGACCACCACACCGTGTACACTACAAAACACACAAAAATCTTCGCGGGTTCGGAGATATTAGCTTCCCGCAGGGCCGCCCCCGGATCGCTTTCCCGCAGAACCGCCTCTGTGTGACCGAAGCTTGAGGGCAGGTGATGATAAGGTATACTGGCTCCTAAAATATTAATTAAATTATCGGTTACCTCCTTAGGTAGCGCTCCGCTGGCGGATTGAAAACGAAGTGGTTCTCGGCAAAGGGCAGTTCCAGTGTGGAAACAAGCATTGCAGCGAAGTCAACGGGCTGAAGTCCTGGGAGGTCAACTTTGCTTACTTAGAGGGCAGAGAAAAGAAGAACGCTTTGGTTAAACTACGTATGTATTTTATCTCTATTTTTGGTAATCAAGTGTAAATAGTCATACTTAGCCGATTTTCTTCAAAACTTGTTGAATATGGGTAGTTTACCGGTTTTTCAGTAGGTAGTTACTACCTAACTTACCTGAATCAAACAAAATAAATTAGGAAGCAAGTTAAAAAAGTAAGTTATAGCCTGTAGAATCGCACTGCAGGGCAAAGGCCTCTCACGAATAAGGGTGAGAGGGAGTGGGCCATACTCCACCACGCGGGCCCAGTGCGTGTTGGTGGAGGCAAGTTAGTGGTCAACTTGCTGTCAGAGAAATTTCAAGCCTCCTTAATAGGCCTCTGACCTGGCTTAACGAATAGTTACAAATGCCATCTGGCGGAACTATCCGAGACCAACTGCTTAACGTGCCATCTGAAGCACGGAAACGCTCGAGATGAAATACCACTAAACGGTCACCTATCCAAAGACTGACCGGACCTGACGTTGCTTGACATCGGTGATCGTTTCCATTACCGAAACTCCACTACGCCAATGAGCGCTTGGAAAAGGAAATGTTGATAGAATGATTAAGTCGTTACAAATAACTTCCACAGGGCTATGTCCAGAATGCTCTGAAAAGCTGAACTACCGTTCCAAAAAGCGTGAAGTGAAACGACTGAAACGGCAAAAGAAAAAGAGAAAAGATAGGGGTTCGATTGAAGAGGAAAGCGAGGAAGAGATCGTTGAGGCTCACCCCGAGTCGACTGAAGAGCCATCTACTTCGACAGCTGCTGCAGAAGTTGCGGAGAAAGACGAGTCTTTGTGGAGGAAAGGTATGTAACTACTTACCATTTGTGTACCTACTAAATAAGGTAGGTAAGCAAAACCTGAAAACCATTTGCACATAATCCACAGGGTGTAACAAGAAACCCTAGTGCGTGGTGGTTTACATTAGAATTAGACCATCAAACTGAACAACTTTCGCTATGTAGCCAACATCGAGAACAAATAAAAATAATGTTCTGTGCCCTACATTTAAGTAGAGTAGGTACCTACCGTAGTTTTGTATGAAACCGAAACAGCAGTTTTTTTTCGCGATTTTGATGATGGCTCTGTAGTGTAGTGAAAGTTGTTCAGTTTGAGGGTTAACCACCATTTTAAATATTACTGCTACCGCTGTTGGTCCCGGACCCCGGTTTACAAGGAGTTCCAGCAGCATTCGGTGATTTGGAGTCACAGCTAAACTTAACAAATGAAACGTGAGATCGGAAACTTGTTTTACTAAATTACCTATTTTCAATGTACAGTCAGCATCAAAAGTATCTTAGCATATCCGGCGTTCAAAAACATCTGAACAATTACACGAAAATAAACCCTATTTCCTACTAGATAACATTTGTTTTCAACTTAACAAATAATAACATGACAGATAAATTAATTTGATTTCTTTGCGAGTTGAAATAAGGTTTGCTATCGTAAAGTAGTTCGCATATTTATAAACACTTAACATGCTTAGATACTTTTGATGCTGACTGTACAGAGTCTTTGTTTTATAATAGTGTAGGTTTATATTTCCTTTTTTTTTCAAACCTTTTATTTTATACTAGTGTTTTCCCGCGACTTCGTCCGCACAAATTATATACCAGATTTTAAGTCAGATCATAAGCTATCAAACAAAAAAAGTTTCATCAAAATCGGTTCAGTAGTTTTTGCGTGATGCGCGAACAAACAAACACACAAACAAACAGACAGACAAAATTTCTAAAAAAGGTTGATTTCGAGTCAGGGATTCCTAAAAACCATATCGTAATCTTTTTTTTGTAAATATCTTCAATGTACAGACACACTTCAGTTACAGTTTTATAATAGTTTAGATTAGGTACCTACTTTTGAAACAACATTTTAAATTACGATTTGTATTTACATACAATGTTTTGCTTCAGGTGTCCAAGAAATAGAAGAAAAATCAAGAGACGAGGAATTTGAGCAATATTTGGATGACTTATTGCTGTAAGCTGCTTGTACCTCAAATTAAAGCAATAAAAGACCCAACATAATTTTAAATTCTTTATTGTATCTAATTACAACTTCTATTATTGTGTGAGTAGGTAAAAAAGTGAAATCGCTCGCTACTGATATAAAATAAAAATGGCATCACTAGCTAATCATTTTTTTCTCTTTTCGTAGCTTTACACCTATCTATCATACTATCTACATCGTGTATGCATATCACCTTGGATCAAAATAAAATGAATGGATAGGCCTGAAGAGTGCGGTAAGTTGAAGCACACTACTGGCTACTGGTGCACTTGGTCCATACAAACTAGCGCCATTATCTGTCAAATCTAGGGCACTTGCATACAAGTGACAAGTAAACCTTTCATTTTTTTTGCCTCATTTTTCTGGTTTGAAATGTTCGAGTGGTTTCGCGAACATTTCAAACCAGAAAAATATCCATTAATTTTATTTTGATCAAAGCATATCACATGCATTATAAACATAAGTATAAGGTCAAATATGTATTCGGCCATAAAAAGCCTAACGAAGCCTGGATAACAGTAAGTTTAATAAAAATATATAAATGTTAGGGTAGACATCTGCATTAGGTACTGTAATGGGAGATTGGAGATTATACTCGTAGTACTGAACTTTTCCAAAGGAACATACGGGAAATTAGCAAAAAAATTAAAATTGTCATACAAACGGTCGATTAGCTGATTGCATTTAGCATAAAAGTTATTCAACAATTGTTTTGTTAATTTCCTGTGTTTCTTAGGGAAAGTTGTTCAGTAGCATGATATTATACAGTACATGCATGGATACAATCACCACATTTACTCTAACCTGTATGTATGACGATAGAAGGACTAACAGCGCCCGCGGCATGGTACCTCGATAAACGTTTTATCGCGCCTGCTAACTCGTTCGTTCGCGCGCAAAAAGAAAGGGTGCTAGGGCGCGATAGCGCTTTCTCGCGCCATCATGCCGCGGGCGCAGGATTGTCGCGAGCGGGCTCGGGCACGGACGTGAGCGGTATTCAAAGTGTTATCTCGGTTCAAAATAATTGCTTTCCAAAGTCATGTAAATAAAGATTATTTTTGCTCGTAACTATAACTCGCTGCTCACTGGCGTGTCCGACCCCGAAACTTTAAACAAAAAGGATTTTGGGCACACGATATATTTTTTACTTTTAACCCTTAAACAGGCCTTGGCCACCATATTTAAATTCAATAATGAACCTTATTGTAAGTTTTTAGTAGGTACATTGTCAGTTACTTTTATGTGGTCGATAAATCGTACTATGCCTGATTAAGGGTTAAAGCAGGTATAGAGGGTGTAAAATTAAATGCGTTACATATCAAATAGGGTGCTTCAGCCCGTCGAACTGAACACCTTTCAATATGCAGCCAACAAAGAAATAGCATTAGCATTACCTAACGAAATAAAATCGGTCGTTCCATAGAAAACGTCAATGCTCCACCCAAATGTATAGAACTTTTTTGTTCACGATTTCGTTGTTGGCTCCTTTTAATATGCAACGCATGTTAATATACACCCTGTATAATTGATTTTACTGTCTGCCTGTCTGTCGTCTGTGTTGGGGTTAAAAGTGAACTTGGAAGAAATTCTGATATATCGTTAACTCATTTAATATAAGTATCTAATCTAGCACTATCAGTAATATAATTTGACCTTATATTAAGAATATAAACAATCAGTATAGGTGAAAATTAGTTTTATTTGCGATGAAAGTATCTTTCAGTTTCTATCTCACAACATGCTTAACCTAAAGCTTCCAAAGATAACAATCTGAATAAAAAATTGTAGATACCAAAAAACTAATAAACAAAAGTTGTTCATACGACTGGACAGAACATAAAATAAAATATAAAAGCATAATATAACAAAGAATAAGTAATATAAATTGCATAACGGTTATGTACAGTATCTATCTATAACAAATACCTACAACACTATTTGACATAATCAATATCATAAACAGTTTAATCACAATTTCAGAAATGCCCAATAATATGGTATTTCCTTGTAAATTTTCGCGTCCCATTTAGCAGTTCACTATCATTTAAGTTAATACAATCAAACAAGTCGATTCATAGCAAAAGAGATTTAAGGCTCCTTTTACCGTTTAGTGGCGCCCTTATCACAATATTAAAGATTTCTCAGAAAAGAAAGTATTAAATTAAAAAGTGCTACTCCTACAAACGCCTTAAGTAATTTTTATACAATATTTTAATAGGTTCTTCACATGCCACTTTTAAGAATATCGAAATAAATGTAAAAGCAGTTTAGACCTATAAAAGTATTGTATGAAAATAGCTTTAAGGATTTGTAGTTTATTGGAGTAGCACTTTTTAATTTAGGCTTATTCTATTGAAAAATCTTTAATATTGTGAAATAGAGGCACCATTGAACGGTAAAAGGACTCTTAAAGCGAGCGTTGTTTTTGTTGTGAGCTTCTCCCATAAGGATGAAAATGTTATGTAAATGTAGACCGATTTCTTGCTCATGCAGTCACTTAAGGTCTCATGAAATTATCACGATCAATTTATCACACATTAACTTCTTTTACAAAATAGAACCACACATCATGCATAACAAGAACTACTAATTATTAAACATTCGTAATAAAAACCAAAATGGAAAAATGTTTATTTTTAAAGTGCCCTTTTTCATCTAACGAGTCCGCTATGTAATGCAATTTATGCAATGCAGAGGCAAGTTGGAAAATAGACAAAGAGTTCCGAATATATTCTTGAGGTGTAAAGTTAGGTTAAGAATAACCCAACATAACAAAATAAAAAAGTTCTTTTCTCCCCTCCGGACGGAAAGCGTCAATTTTCGTCCCGCTGCGCTAAACGATGTTGCCGCTTTCCACCTCCGTCGAGGAGAAAAATAGTATACTAACCTCGGGCAGTAAATAAGAAAGCCTCAGATCACATGTTTGTCTGAGATCTGGAACCTCTTTGTCTTTGTCTTTCGTTTGTCTTCTAACTTTCCTGCCCTCGGTGCGTAATCTACTATTACTGCTCAATTGCTGGATCATAAAAAAAATTACAAAGCTGTTTTATTAATTCGTAGGTATTGGATTAGACATAATCAATGCGTTTCGTTAGCATAGCAATAAGAATAACATACAGATGAACTGGAGTGTAATTTTTTATTTCACACATTCTAATTCTTATACGAATTTTCGACAAATCTACAAACTAGAACCTATGAAATTAAAAAATAGCGCAACTGCTGATAATATATGATTTATAATTCTGCGCGTGAATCTTTCATATATGCGTACATAGCGTACTCTGCACACTAGAGCGCACAAGCACGTATCCAGGGGATAGGTGGGATTTACCTTAGATCAAAGAAAAATTAATGGATAGGCCTAAAGCGCGGCAATTGGTCCATACAAACTAGCACAATTATCTGTCTAATCTAGGGCAATTGCATACAAATTTGAAGAATACCATTCATTTGTTTTGTCTCATTTTCCTGGTTTGAAATGTTCGCGTAATCCATAAATTTTCCTTTGATCTAAGGGATTTACCCCCAAAAATCCAAATATTTGTATGGAACAGTAATTACAGCTATAACTTTTTCATCGTTTTTCGGTCTGGATACGAGTGCATTAAAGCAAAAGCAGCAATTTTTAGAACGTTTAGTTAGATTTTTGAATCAAAACTAAGAATCGGCCTGAAAATTATTATCTTGATATTTTCGAAACCTGGCTACTATAGTACTTATAAGTAGGCACTACTACATGGAAAATTCACACGCAGCCATGATATGCTAGAACTAGTTAAATGGACAGCTAAATTGTCTTAGCCGAAATACATATAGAAGGCCTCACAAATTGACCACAAACATATTTAATGGTATGGAAAGTTAATTCTTATTGTGTAAGGCCGTTTAATGGAAAATACACATTTTCCTGTACACATTAATTCGCGCTTTTCAGTAATTAAATCAAAAGTTGTAATTAAGAAAGGGATTTAAAGATATCAAAGTATTATAATTATTATGTTTTTAAAATAGTGGTAACCGTTGTTCGTAAAACTATTTAACTTAATCATAATTTTTCTTTTCCGAACAAATAATTTCCAGTACTTTTAGAAAACAATATTCTTTCGTTTTAAAAATTTAACAAAATTATGAAATGCCGAAAAACATGCTCTTAACTGAAGATAGTTGTATTAATCGAAAGAATATGGCAACACAATACATAATAGACTTTCATTCGCGCTATCGTCCCAAATCAGCATCACAGATAAAATTGACCAATCAGCGTAAGTTTTAACAACATTACTAAGATAAATCAGTAAGATTTTAACTTAAAATTCCTATTATAATATTCATAAAATCTTTTCAGTAATTTTAGGAAAAGCGCCGTTCGATGCTAATTTTATCTCAATCATCAAAGGGATCTTAGCAGGATCTCAAAAGGTTGAGGTCACGGCCACTCGAAAATCGGCCAAGTGCGAGACGGACTACGGATTCGCTCACGATCGATATTGCATTCCTATAAAGGAGACTTTTACAAAATCTATGACGCCCCAGCCAGGACCTTGTACAGTGTACAGTACGACCGAAAAAATGGCCGTTCGTTAATCTTCGTTTGCGCAGAGCAGGCCCGAGTCCCCGAAAAAACCCGAAGTCATTTAGTAATCAGAGAGTGCAAAGTCGGATAGCAGCGAAAAAGGCGCGAAAACAAATTAGCCAATAGCGTAAACGGATTGAAGGTGGCACATCCTGATTGGTCAATATAATTTCGCGCGCTAAAATTTTTCATCTGCGCAGGTACATCGGTAAGCCTTATAAACCTGGTACTACTGAACACTAGTAAATAAATAAACCTGTAAAATGGTAGTCTGTTTGCTTAAGAAAATTTGCATATCACATATAGACTCTAAACCGATCTTGATGAAACTTTTACAGCTTAAAAACCTTTCGACCTCAATCAGGGTTGTGGGCATGCCTATCGTGCCTGGGTATAGTGAGTTCACGGAATAGAAGATATACACATTTATTTTTGGGTCTTGGAGATGTCTTCGTCATCGGAGCAATCCTCGTCGTGCGTGTGCGTGAGGCTGCGGGGGGTCTCCGGACGCACGTGCGGCACCGAAACACTTGCCTGCCGAACAAATTGACAGTTAGAAATATACGTTTCCGAAAAAGTTTGAGCGAGCATGCGACTCAAGCTATTTCTGAGCGTAGGAGCGATGATAGTCCATACTATAGGAGGAGAACTAAAGGGTGGTATTCTCCATACTAAGCTGCGTAGACCAGAATTTAGTACATTCTAGCAGGCCTGGCTCACTCCGCACTTTAGGTATAAAAATGTACCTACGCGGCCCGTCCCCGACGTCGAGGCCTAATTCAGTCGAGTGTCACGCGCTCATTGCATCGCATCGAAAGACCTTGATATTCTACGAATAAGAATAACTATAGAAGAGTAACTATAAACAAAATCAAAATAATTTTTGGCACCCAATGAAAAATGACATTTTGTATGATATGAGTTTTGGCGGCTAGTGTAAAGTAATATCATAATATTCATAATCTGATTGTTAAAAAATACTGCATCGCAATCGGTTGTTTGGCCAGAATTTTATGTATTTTTTATTCTTCGGAATTATTCGAATGCGCTTCGATGAACCAAAATGTAAACATATTAGTGTAGCATAGATACCGCCTGCCAGTACGGCCCGTCTCTTTGCACGCACTACTGACATCCCTTGCACCAGTGCCCATGTGTGCGTGACATTCACGGTACATAAAGCCTGACCAGGAATATAAAAAACCTGGATTGGGGGCGCTGCAATCGACTGTCAACTTTAATGTTAGTGTTCCCAGTACAAAAATTAGTTCCATTGATTTTCCGCAACATGGCGAGGTTATTTATTTTCCTGGTCAGGCTATACATTCATACATGGTATAACGAACCTTGCTTGCAATATCCCAGCCAACAATGATAATGATAATTGAGCATAGTTAAATGTTAAGTGTTGAGATAATTAAGTTATATTTTTATGTATTTTAGGTTAAGGTATTTATAATATGGGCCCGTGATTGTACTGTGCTGCCTGGTGAAAATAAATAAATAAATAAAAAGGCGATTTCGCAACTGCACCGCAACGACGTTGGAACTGAATCGCCGCAAATTTTACTATACTCCGTTCAGGAATTAGAGCGACAAAATGTAAACAAAGAAACGTCACTGTCAAAGTGACATTACGTGGTCAGAAACCTTTGGTACATTTTTTAAGAATAACATTATGTCGGCACGGCATTTAATAAATGGCGTTGACATTAAACATTCTGTCCATCCATAAATAATAAAAACAACCGAGACAATTTTAATGAAATTTTTAAATTATGCCGCTACTCTGTCTGTGTGTGCTTTTTGTGCTATGCGTAGCATCCACGCATAGCGTACGGACTCAGACGACGTTATTTAACTATCACCAGACGCGTTTACGTTATTGTATGCAATAAAAAATCTTTTTCTTTAAGCACATTGTTAAAACGAACCAAAGGTCTAAAATATCTGATTGTTGCCAGACCAAGAAATAAAATATTTACAGTCAAGCTTTCTTTTAATCTAAAATAAATTATAGCGTGCGTATTTCTTAATTATTTTCCATACGAAGTTAACATATCATTTGTTATAATCCTTTGCGAGTAAAATAGATAATTTAATGTTATGCATTCCGGAGATAAGTTTTCTACAGTCTCGAGATGGTATTTTCTACACTGGTATCACCGTTGTTTACGTTTTGTCGCTCTAATTCCTGAACGGAGTATAAACGTTATTGCCGTGATACTAATTGATCTTAGATTATCGCGACGACATCGTTCCGTCAACACGTACGCTCAAAAAAAAACTAGAGAAGAACTTTAGAAGAGCTTGTGTAATTATACTAATTATGCAGAGAAACTTACCCGTCCAACCTTCGTGTCGTGTTTGATGAAACAAGATTACGACAAAATTAATATTTAGTAGTTACACCTTCACAGACGCATCGGAATTTCTTCTTCAGCGAATGCAGGTTTCCTTACGATGTTTGCCTTCACCGCTATGTTCACTAGTTCTCTAGTACATCTCTATAGTATATTCAGACACCAAACTTTAGGTTAGATCATGAAGAAATACGGAACATTTTTCTTTCTAAAAGATTCTGTCAGTACTTTCCTTGTCTTTCTTATCTAGACACTTCTAATATACTAAGATCCGACCGCAAAATTATGCACCTATTTGTTTGATTACCGAATGGGGTAGATCTGTGTGAAAATGTCCAAGATATTTTTATTAATGTCGCACTTTCTATCATTGATATTCTATACACAAGGACTTCGCATCAGCGCGCTGTTAGCGGGACGACAAAAGTGAGCTTAATTGTTTTACATTACTGCTTAGTGACCGAATTTATTTGAAAGGACTGGAATTGTCTGAAATGTAGCAGCAATGTATGACAGCAAATCACAACTAAAGCATACTAAAGTGAAATTAGAGACGTACCATTTTTGTTCGGTTGCTTGCGTCTAGCGCGGCAATTCTGCCAACGTCAGGTTGTTTATAATTTCAAGTTATTGTTTTATAGTTAAAAGCTTCACAAAATGGCGGAGCCACGTGCAAGCCGAACGCGCCGATACGCACGCGATCGTCCTCCGTCAGACCGTCCTCCGAGGTTTTGTTATAGTATGACGTGGTGAGTCCATGTGTATAGAATGTCATTGCTTTCTATCAATAGATTATCAATGCGAATATTACCTTGGCATCAGTGTGGTCCGCGTATGCGTGGCCGTGTTCTTCTGATGCCTCTTCAGACAGGCTAGCCACGTTGCATGTACGTTGGGAACTCGCGTTCCTTGTCCTGCGAAAATGAACGCTAATTTATAATAAGGAAAGAACAATTTGCAAATAACAGACATTATGAAAAAAGAAGCAAGAAGTAATATAAAGTTGCTTTAGGTCGGCCGCAGATTATAAGAATTTTCTCCCAGAAAAAATCCGCGCACCAATCAGAATCATCGTCATCAGCATATAAAGGGTGTAAGGAAAAGTATCTGGCCGCATCTTCTCTACAGCGACAACACGTTCCGACGCGGTGGTAGCTTAAAAAAGAATTGACGTTTAATAAGTGTGCTTCAGGCTCCTATATTGTTTTTTTATTTGATTTGATTTATCATTAACCTTTGAACCACATACTCTACTCATCAAACTGAACAACTTTTACTATCGGAGCAAAACGTTCAGAACAAAAAAAAACAGCTGTTTTATACATTTCCAGCCGGTATTGCAGTTTAGTAAGGAACAGCAGATTTTTTATGCTCTGATCTGACAGGTTTGCTCCCTTAGTAAAAGTTGTTCAGTTTGATGGGTAGAGCATGTGGTTTAAAGGTTAATGATACTTTTCCTTACACCCTGAATAAGTCCTACTGCAGGGTACATACATACCTATCCTCAGGGAGAGTGTATTGGAGTTAGTCCACCACGCGCGCCCAATTGGTAGACTTCACATACGCATTGGAATTTCTTCTTCAGCGTATGCAGGTTTCCTCACTATGATTACTGTTCTATTCACCGTTTGAGAGCAGTCAGTATAACGTACATACAGACATAAACTCACGACCGTAATTCCCTTTCGGAGTGGTCAGAAATGTTACTACAACTACCAACTTTCTGTTTAAGAACGTAGTACATTACGTTTACGTACATTATTCAGAAAAATTCATTGGTATAGCATGTCGTCCGTGCGGATTTGAACCTGGACCTTCACGATTGAGTGTCCATACCTCTCCGCAACGCGACACCGACGCTCGATCAATAAACATAATAAAGGTAACCTGTCAATAGTAGGTGTGTCCACAGTGAACCGCTGCTCGTGGGCTACTGTGGACTCGTACGGCATCAGCATGGCGGGCGCGTGGAACATGTAGGAGCAGTACTAGCCTAGCATCATGAGACTAGAGGTAACATTATAATAAAGGTAACCTGTCAATAGTGGGTGTGTCCACAGTGAACCGCTGCTCGTGGGCTACTGTGGACTCGTGCGGCATCAGCATTACTGGCGTACGGAACATGTAGGATATGTAGCAGAACTAGCCTAGCATCAAGAGACTAGAGGCAACATAATAATAAAGGTAACCTGTCAATAGTAGGTGTGTCGACAGTGAACCACTGCTCGTGGGCTACTGTGGACTCGTGCGGCATCAGCATGGCGGGCGCGCGGAACATGTAGGATATGTAGCAGAACTAGCCTAGCATCAAGAGACTAAAGGCAACATAATAATAAAGGTAACCTGTCAATAATAGTGGGTGTGTCCACAGTGAACCGCTGCTCGTGGGCTACTGTGGACTCGTGCGGCATCAGCATGGCGGGCGCGCGGAACATGTAGGATATGTAGCAGAACTAGCCTAGCATCAAGAGACTAGAGGCAACATAATAATAAAGGTAACCTGTCAATAGTAGGTGTGTCGACAGTGAACCGCTGCTCGTGGGCTACTGTGGACTCGTACGGCATCAGCATTACTGGCGTACGGAACATGTAGGATATGTAGCAGAACTAGCCTACCATCAAGAGACTAGAGGCAACATAATAATAAAGGTATCCTGTCAATAGTAGGTGTGTCGACAGTGAACCGCTGCTCGTGGGCTACTGTGGACTCGTACGGCATCAGTATTACTGGCGTACGGAACATGTAGGATATGTAGCAGAACTAGCCTACCATCAAGAGACTAGAGGCAACATAATAATAAAGGTAACCTGTCAATAGTATGTGTGTCGACAGTGAACCGCTGCTCGTGGGCTACTGTGGACTCGTGCGGCATCAGCATGGCGGGCGCGCGGAACATGTAGGAGCAGTACTAGCCTAGCATCATGAGACTAGAGGTAACATAATAATAAAGGTAACCTGTCAATAGTGGGTGTGTCCACAGTGAACCGCTGCTCGTGGGCTACTGTGGACTCGTGCGGCATCAGCATGGCGGGCGCACGGAACATGTAGCAGAACGGGTAGTACATCAGGTTCAGGAACGAAGCCGCGTACAGGTCTGCGTACCTCACCACCTGCACAATACAGTATTCTATTAACTAATTAGATAGTTTGTTTTTGTTTTATTACTGACGAGGCATGATGCGGATCTCTAACTGTTTATTTAAGGTTTTGAGGAAGCATGTTGCTGATTACCGGCTGTTGTATTATGTGCTGACTGCTTGTTTTGTGTAGACATTAACTAATTATTATTAGTTAGGTAGTTCAAACATACAGAACAGATAATAGGTGATTTTTTTTGTTGGTGGTTCAGACAATCAAACTAAAAAAAAATATTGTGGGCGCAAACCTGTAATTGTATATTGCTAATTAAGCTAAAGTTAATCATTATAACGGGTTCTCAAAAATTGTGTTATTGGTAATTAATTAACAAAATATTAAATTTCTAGCTAAATAATCAGTTAATCGGCTTAGTCCCCGTCTTTCTACTATTTGGAAAGCGAATGTTCAATGTGAAATCTAATTGGAGTGCTAAGTTGCGAAATCGCCAACGCTCAAAAATTGCTTCTATCTTCTACTTATCTCATCTTATTGTATCTCTGCAAGCTTCAATTTCGAGGCATGTATTGTTCCCACTGACCATTATAAGTGGCGACGGGCTCACCCCCCGTCACACTGGACAGAGTTTCGGTACTACTGGTGAAATTGGCGTAGACGCTAGTAGAAATGACAGAATGTATGGATTTGACATTGGCACGAAACATTTTGACGTTTGCTTTCGTCACCATTTGTCAAGTCCATACATGTTGTCCGTTTCTACTAGCGTCGACGCCATTGTAATGTCTAGGGCCTCTGGAGTAGAGATTGCCGAAATGTCTTGGTAAAAGTAACAGAAATAAACGGACCTGTGAAGAAAAGAACGTCTGCCTAGATCCTGAGCGGAACAGCGACCCCAGCATGCCGTACGCGAGGTCCATCTTGTGTGTGACGTCACGGATGGAACCGCGGAGCTTCGAGATGTCCGGCTTCTCCTTTGTACTCGAGTCCAAATCTCTGTAAAGTTTTCATGCAATAATTAATATGATTTATAAAGGGTGTTACGTAAATGTTCTGAGGTTTCAGAATATCTCTGACTACCCCCTCGGGGAATATAGTCGTGAGCATATGCATATACAAGGTGTTACAAAAATACAAATAAACCTTTAAGGGGGTGGTGTAGACCATCAAACTGAACAACTTTCACTATGGGACCAATATCGAAATCGCGACAAAAAAATTATGTTCTAGTCGATTTGTAGAGTATATAATATAATTTTTTAAAATATGTATGGGATATTTTTTTTTTCGCGATTTAGATGTTGGTCCCATAGCGAAAGTTGTTCAGTTTGACGGTCTAAACAACCCCCTTAAGAGTTTTAAAAATGTATTGTTACTTACTTATGAAACATCCTGTAATCCTGTATAAAGGCTGTACATTTAAATGGGTAACATACTTAAAGGAGTGCTTCAGAACATCAAACTGAACAACTTTCACTATGAGACCAATATCAAAATCACGAAAACAATCTGCTGTCCATACATTTGGGTCGAGTAGCCACTGACATTTTCTAATGGAACAACATTATTTTTTTGTTCAGTCAATTAGTCTGAAACTGGTTGGTCTCCTTAATATTCTCTATCCTATAAGTATTTAACAGATTTAGATTTACACCCTGTATAATTACGAGACCTTCGGTAGTGGGTCTTCAACTAGATAAATCAGCTTACGAACCTAGCAGTATAAAGGGTGTACCAAAACACCATAGAAATACTTAAAGGGGTGCTTCAGACCGACTCGACTAAAATGTATGGGACAGATGTTTTTTTTTTCGCGATTTCGAATTTGGCTCCATAGTGAAAGTTGCTCAGTTTCATGGTCTGAAGCACCCTCTTAAGTATTACTAGCGTGTTTTGTTACACCCTGTATGTCGCACTCATGTTCGTACAATATTGCTTACAGATTTCATAGATTTTACCAAATGCGCATCTTCAACCACAATCTTTGAGAATCACTACTTATTAAAATCGTTACTGCTGCGTTCCCAATGTTTCGGCCGTGTTTTCCCGTTATTATAGCAGTTGTAACTGATATTCCATAGACGTGACAAAAGAACACTTACTTGTACATATCTCCCAGCTGTATATCCAAGTTCTGGAGCTGCGCGAACAGCTGGCACTTGTCGGTCCACACGTGCAACTCCTGGACCAATTCCGGCACGATAAGGAATGTGCGCCAACCGCCTATCTTCTTCGACTTGAGGATATCCCCGAAAATGTGGTCTCCGATGTAAAGCACGTCTTTACCCTTAGCGCTGATCAGCTCGGTGAACACGTCGCATGACCCTGGAGGCGTTAAAAAGTTTTATGAATTAACAATTCGGTAAAACCTGTGAACTCCTTGGTAAACATAAAATAAACTTAAAATAACTGGCCATTAAGAAAAAAAAATATTCACAATGTCATAATTTGACAATTTATGTTGCCGTTTCTGTTTCCAGTATGGAATTAGAAAGAGAAGGTAGGTGATTTATATTTTTTTATATTGATAAACTCGATGAATCGCAAAAAAAATGAAATTGGTTTCTTAAAATGATGTCTTCTATCCGTAAAAAAATATAAAATAAAGACCAAAAAAAAACTTGACATACCGAATTCCTAACTTAGCGAGATAGCCTACCCAAACGGCAAACCATAACTGATAGCGGGGTGATGCCTGATTTCTGGTCTGTGCCGATTTCAGTTTTCTTTTAAGGCGTATTTCCCACGGAACAACCTTGACCCTTTCAGAACCGCCTCAGCTCTACTAAACTACATCATTTTAGTAGGTACACCTATTTTTGACTGGCTTTTCCTTCACTATGTCACTGTAGTACCATGCCCAAGGGCAATGTTCGTAACAGTTTGTTTGTTTAACACTTAGGAATTTATTAAAACTAATTTCTACGGAATGTAAGTACGCATAATTATCATCATCTCAACTCAGAAAACGAAACAAGGAAAACATCGTGAGGAAACCTGCAACTAAAATATTATGCGTAACTACATGGCCGAGCACAATAGACCAGTAAATGGTCGCAGTGTTAAAAGCTACGGCATGTAATAGCCTACCCTAAATAATAATAACACCCACGCCATGGTAAAAAAGTGTGGCCTATTCTAATGTAAGCCCACACGACAAATAAATAAAATAACAGAAGCAAATTGCAGTTTTCTAGTGGAACATCGTAACATTATTATTTTCCATCATAACAGAGTCCAAAGTCGACCACATTAACGTATAGTACGGTTATAAATAGATTATCGCAGTCGTAAATAAACATTTTCTATAAATCACACAAGAATAACAACTAAAATTTCCTCTACGCACATACGTAACAAATGATAACAATGGGATACAAACTTAACGCTTATCAGGTCATGTTAACACTATACGATACTCTAGGATTCCATTATAATGTATACAGCAATACATACCGTATCAAATCAATATATAGCTATAACCTAATCATCGGTTATTCAAAGTAGTAACAAATTAAAACAAAACCGTATGATCAACATCGGATTTGTAACTTTTCGACATTTGCTCTTTCACTTTTCTAACGAAACGTGGATTCTTCGAGTCTACAGAATATGTCTTAAATAAAATACATCGGGGAATATAGAGTCGTGAGCATAATAATGCACTTTGTTGCTGATAAATGTATGTCCCTTTGTCAAAACCCTTTTTCACAGGAACAGGAAGAGGAAGAGGTATGAATATCAAATACCTGAATTTCACCTCCTAGAGCATAAGCATAAGCATATGCTCACGACTATATTCCCCGAGGGGGTAGTCAGAGATATTCTGAAACCTCAGAATATCCACGTTTCACCAGTAGTACTGTATGTCTGTCCAGTGTGACGGGGGGTGAGCCCGTCCTCCTAGACTAGACGTAAAAAATTCATGATTCTAAGTTCAACGCAATCAAAAGAGTATCGGCCGTTTATGTCACATATTTTTATATTCGCTAGCTCACTCTTCAAAACCTATAGAGCACCGTTGACCTAGAATCATGTTTGGCAGGCAATCACATCACAAGTAAATTTTATAGTTCATAGTTTTTTTAAGTTCGTCCTTCATCATTAAGTTCGTAGGGACCCTCACTCAGGACGTGAGTCCGACTCGCAGTTGTCCGGGTTTTCATCTTTTCATACAAACTCGACAACCGACGCAAAAAGTCTAGTTTTCTTTTAAATTTTAATACGATAAAGATAGCAAATGGTGTTCAGTCACAAGATTACATAGATAGGGATACAGAGGGGTAGGCAGAGAATATGGATCTCCACTTTGGGCAATTCTGACACACCTCTCTTGCTTCCTGTGGGTCCATACATACTTGTCATACATTCCCGTCGATTTCGGCTACTTTTCACCTTGGAAGGATTGGAAGTATTATTTATGATTTAAATCGATTTATCTGAATCGATTTAGTTTAGTAGTTTTGGTGTGCTTTGCTTGTAGCAGTATATGCGTTTCAGAACCCGTACAAAAATCTCTAGGTACGTCCTTCTAGCTCTGCCTCTACCATAATTTCCTTCAACACACGCCTAATACATGTTTTGTAAGTCGACATTCAATCATCCTTTCGATATGTCCAAACGAACGGAGCAAGGGTTTGCGTTTATTTGTTAACACTTGTATTTAATTCACAGCATGTCAAACTCAACCGTAATTGGCATGAAAATGTCAAGTGTACCGTACGTAATAAACATGGAACTAAAATAAGTTACGTGGGCGGCTTATTACGAGTGGATTGTAAATGGATGCTGAATAAACTCGTGTACCAACATAAATGTCAGGATGATCTTTGAACGCTAACTATTGACCTTCCACGTTACTACGACATTATATTTTATCCTTTATTCTATACCATGAAACGTGTTTATATGATAAAAAAATATGCATAGGTTTCTCGAAAACGACTCTATTTCTGTTTTTATGTTTTTTTGTGTCATAAATCGTTTACGCTAAGTATTCTAATAACAACTGTAAAAATTTATACACGTCCATACAAACATAAACTCACGACCTTAATCCCTTTCGTAACCGGTCATAACAATTGCCACAACTAGGTACTAACTTTATGTCCGTAAAAATCTATCATGAAACAATTTTATTACGGGCAGTATTCTGTTTAAAAACTTCGCCAGAAATTCATCTCCATGATCCTCAGCCTATAAACAACCTCTGCAGGGCACAGGTCTACCCGCAAAGAGGGTATATGGGCGTTATCCACCAAGCGTGCCCAATGCGGACTGTTAGATCACATACGCATCAGAATTTCTTCTTCAGCGTATGCAGGTTTCCTTGCGATGTTTTCTTTCACCGTTTGAGAGCAATCGGTATTACGTACATACGAGTACAAACAAACTGGTGCTACAAAAAAATGGGTAATTAGATTACTTCGGCTAATAACAATTTACCTCCAGAGTAAACTCGTCCTTCATGCAAAGGTCCAACGTGGTGACCCATCTTCAGAGCTCCCGTCAGTGTGTCGACCTGCCTGAGAGTGGTGCCTTCGCCGAAGAACAGCGGCTTCTTCGCATCAACCACGATCCAGTCGAAGTAAGTCTTCCAGTTCCTGTGCGGCTCGCCGTCCTGCGATAATAACACAACACATTAAACAATGCCTTTACTTTGAACAGAACCGGACTTTACAATACGTGATTTTCCGAAAGCCATTATAAATGCTGTGCGCAGTCATTATTGAGGTGCAAATTAGATGTAATTTAATTTGTATTATGTTTAAAATCGATGTATCAGTTTGTACTTTGTTACTGCGCCAAATAAATAAAATAAAATAAAATAAAATAAAAGAAATAGTTCCAAACTGTTCGACGGATGACGTTACATTGTTTTTTTTTTTAAATAAACAAGAAAACATGCCAAGATACTCCGTCAACGGATGCGTCTAAACTAGAGACGCGATTTTATCGACCGATATTATCGACAGCAATATCGCGACACCTTACACACTGCAGCGATTCCGCGGTTCGCGTCACGCATGCTCCCCACCACTGAATGTAGTCGAAAGAGTTGCGATAATATCGCGGCAGTGTGTGGGATCGAGCGCGTCCCCATACAAAATGTACTGAGAACAATTATCGCAAAATCGCAGCGATATTATCGCTCGATAAAATCGCTGCAATGAGTGGAGGCCTTTTTTAGCCTAAATCCTAATCTTCGGACCCAGGTGACGTCGACTCCATCTATCGAATGTTGAACTACGTTTAAACTAGCTGTCAGAAATGTCCTCATTATCTCTAATGTAGTCTCTAACATATCAATCATATCATACAAGGTCTTGTCTAAATTATTATGTGACAATTCAAAAATAAATTCTCATGCAACTTTAATCTTATAACTTGCATTGCAGTTTTGCTGTAGATATGTGCTCATTATTTCATCTTGACCCGTAATGCTGTTGAACTGGAATAAAAATTTTAGGAATTTTATTCTTTGTAAACCTTAGTCCTAAACTACTCTGAAATTAAATATGCAAATGAAATAGAATCGTATGTGGTGAAGGGTCATGTCGAGAATAGATTGCTTGCATTTACGTTGTCTGGCAACATAGGCACGCGTGACTGGAATGAGTAAGCTCTTACCTTCGCTCCGTGCGGGAAATCGAATAAATAGCTCATTATCTTGTCTGTGAAGTTGTAGTCGCTGTTGGTTAGTATGAACAACTTGGCTCCGCTCTCTCTTATCCTGGCCAGGAACATCGGTAGTCTCTCATCTTTCTTCAGGAACAGGTCGACATTCTCTATGGTCTTCTTTTTGAGGTCGCCGTGAATGTGGACGTAGTCGACTGCGTTTCTTACGTCTTGGAAGATAGATTTGAATGACATCGCTAGGTCGCCGCATCTGACTCCAGACTTCACTCTATTGAATAAAATAAAGTTTACATATAAAAAAAATTGAAGGCCGTGGTGGTCCAGTGGCGAGTAACCTTGTCTGCCGTGCAGGAGGCGGTGGTTCGATCCCCGTCCAAGCCGAATCGTACCAATGAGTTTTTCGGAAGTTATGTTCGATTTGTAACACCAATGGCTTTTCGGTGAAGGAAAACATCGTGAGGAAACCTGCATGCTTCAATTTCGAGGCATGTATTGTCCATTATAAGTGGCGACGGGCTCACCCCCCGTCACACTGGACAGAATTTCGATACTACTGGTGAAACGTGGATGTTCTGAGGTTTCAGAATATCTCTGACTACCCCCTCGGGGAATATAGTCGTGAGCATATGCTTATAAAATTATGTTTAGGAACGTTTTCGGCCAGAGGTTGGGCGGAGCCTAAGATCCAGCTACAGCGGTTTGTATACGAACGATCTGATATATCATCTCTCTACAGAGAAGAGACGATCCCTATGAATAAACGTGTTATTTATCTATCTATCTATAGGGTCCTTCTTAATTTGCTCACGTATGTGTAGCCCATCAATCCGCATTGGGCACGCGTGGTGTGTGCCCTGTAGTGGGACGTATATAGGCTGATGATGATGATTTCATAGTTGGACTTAAACTAATAGAGAAGAGAGAGAGAGAGTTTTTTAGTTTGACGGTTTAATAATCCCCTCAAAAAAAATCGTCACATCACATCAAGAAGGACCCTGTTATATCTGGTTTTAGTTTGGTCAATGAATGCTCAAAAAAGGATGTGGATGGAAAAGTCGAAAGCAGAAAATTTGACTAAGGAACTTTGTATGGACTAGTTAGGAGATAATCATACTAAAAGTCCATACCCCTCCGAGGTGCGCTTGAGGGGGGGGAGGGCAAAGAAGGTCCCGTTTTTTAGTTTTTTGCTTACATCTCGAAAACAGTGCGTCGTACTAAATTTTGTTGTGCTACATAATGGAAACTGATAAAATTCTCTACAACTTTGGTCCTTACACTTTTTATCTATCTCCAATCGTTGCCTAGCTATGAGCTCTAAAAAACGACCGTTTTTAAAAAATGTTTTCTATTTTCTGTAGCACATTGTAAAATTTGCCAAAATCATTGGCTAAAATTGGCTGTTTTTCAGAGCTCATAGCTAGGCAACGATTGGAGATAGATAAAAAAGTGTCAAAGTCAAAGTTATAGAGAATTTTATAAGGATTCAATATGTAGTACAACAAAATTTTGTATGACGCACCGTTTTCAAGATGTAAGCAAAAAACCCAAAAAACGGGACCTTCTTTGCCCTCCCCCCCCTCGAGCGCACCTCGGAGGGGTAAGGACTTTTAGTATGTTTATCTCCTAACTAGTCTAAACAAAGTTCCTAAGTCAAATTTTCTGCTTTCGACTTTTCCATCCACAATTATTCATTGCCTAAGCTATTTATGTTTCCAACCGATGATAAATCAACATTTACTTGAAAACCCCAAAATAATGATTCTAACATAGGTAGTCCGATTACCTATAAAAGTTTAGGGAGATCATCACCGATCAGGTCAGTGAAAGAAAGCAAACCTATAATCACTCACTGTTAAATGTAAACCAATGATTACCTAATCGAGGTCACACGCGCCCTATTCCGCTACCTGTGCAATGCATACCATACCGCTCGTGTTGAAACGTCACATTTTATGTTTATAAAAGTCTAGCAACTCTACTCCGAAAACATGTTTAGTTTTTACATCCACATTCTAAGTAAGTATCACCTCAATGAACCATTCTAGTTCGTGATAAAGTTTACTTTAGAATGAACGTCATTGGGTTAATCTAATTATACAGGATGTAAGTGACAGCATAGCAAATACTGAAACGGTGAGCTCAGACCGCTCAGACCATCAAACTGAACAACATTCACTATGGGCTTTCCTCACCTCGTATACTGCGGCGAGTTGGTGAAGAAATCTATGAGACATGCTATTAAATATGTCTCCGGCAAGTTGAACAATGTGTTCAGCACATAAACTCTGGACTCGTCGAGTGTTAAGAACTTGTTCGGGTACAACTCGTATACTTGTGAACTGAAAGAAAGAACAAAAAAATTATCGTTTGTTAAGTTTAGGAACTTGAATGGACAGGATTGGGAATTAGTATATACAGGGTTACAGGGCATTGGGGTTAGCATCCTTTTAAACTAAGAGTATACTGTACAATACATTTGAGTCACTTAGGCAGCAGCGGCGCCGGCGGGTGCAGTTTAGTATGGGACAGCAGACTTTTTTTTTGCTCCCATTGCAAAAGTTGTTCAGTTTGATGGGTAGACTCTTAGTTTAAAAGGATGCTAATGATATCAATTTCACCCTGTATTAGAGGAAGTTTGAAAGTAGCACATAATGACGGAAAAATTGCAGGGTAATAGATTATCGTGGTATGGGCATGTGATGCGGAGAGACGAGTGTCATGTTACGAGACGAGTGTTAAGTATAAATGTGGTTGGCTGTGGTAGGAGAGGAAGGCCGAAGAAAAGATGGATGGATTGTGTGAAGGATGATATGTGTAAGAAAGGAGTGAGTGCTGAAATGACGGCTAAGAGAGATGAATGGAAGAGGATGACATATTGCGCCGACCCCAGATAATGGGAAATGGGCAAGAGAATGATTTTTGAGAGGATATTTTTCGAATAGACTTACTGCTTAAGAAATTCAAATCCATGCACGCAGACTAGAATGTTGCCATATGCGTCGACTTTTAACAGGTTACCATACAATGTGTCGAACCATAGACCTCTGTAAAATAAAATTACCATTAGAAATATGATATATTAAAAACAATACCCTCCTTTTTGGGCTTAACAACAGGTCGGGATTAATGATTACTTAAAATGTTAATTTACAATTAAATTCAATTATACTCTATCCTATAATCTATAATTATATCTGAAAATAATTCTAATCATACCTCACTGGAAAAGAAGGGTCGTATTCAAATTCTAATATTTCACGAGGATATCCTTTGGAAACTAATCTTTCTTTGGTTAAATTGAATCCTAAAGTCTCATATTGTGGCGATTTGTATTCTGAAAAAAAAAATATCAAGATTATTTTTACTTTTCAAATTACTTTTACTTACTTTATGTACTTACCTGTACAAAGTAAGGAACCTTTTGTTCATATTTTGTTATCTTAATAACTAAGTGTATATTATTCTTAATACAATAGGTAGATGTAGTGCATTGTAAGTAGGTACATACGATATTAAATATTCTATAGCAGTAAGTAGGGTATAGTCACAATCCTCTGTGGTATAGTAATACGTTATAAGAAGCAATTTTAAAATGTCATTATCTTTCTTTACTTACCAGCCAATGTGTAGTCCATATCAAAACCGTAAAACTTGACATTTTCTAAATGTAGTGATCTGTTCACGAAGATTCTGTAACAAAGAAAGAAAAAACCCTCAGGAAAATTGTTCAGGACTGAAAAAAACTTGACGACTTCGAAATTTTATTGGACGTAATAAAACAGTATTTTAGGTCGATTTTCAAGCGCCAAATTTCAAAAGTGTTCAAAATATAATTTTGCTGAATTTGGAGTAGTTCAATTTTATAATCATGAAAGCGAACCAATCTAGCTTTGAAAACTCTATAATTTTTTGAATCAATACAATGTAATCGTTTCTGAGAAGGCGAATAATGCTTAGTGAATTTGCTACATAGTTTGGATTTTTAATGAAACGACTGTAGTACACTACAGTGTAAACTCATGGTAGGCCTACAGTACCTCAGTAGTATCAGTTCTATTTGTGAAAAGTAGGACAAACCAAGGCTACGTGACAACTACCATATCTTAGGTAGGTAGGAACCAGCCGCTAGGAGCGAAAGTTGTTATATCCGGTCCACAAAACCGGGCCCTATGCGTAAATATGGAATAGTTGTTATGTTAATCATTTTGTGCAAACTAAACTGACACAATATTATAATTTCTTTCAACTACACGTTGAGCGCACTGTTCTAGTTTTATCCCTCTCAACCCCCTTTTAACCATACAAGCGAAGTTTGATCCTATTTTCAATACTAACCAATTAATGTTAGTGAAATTTTGAAACACGATCTAGAATAGAAACTAATATTAAAAACCCTAAATCAATAAACAAAGAATCATTGAAAAACCTTGGGTGTAGGTTAGATCGCCTCTTATTAGGATCTCGCGTTACATAAGGAAGCTAATCAATTTTCATTAGTCAAAATGTTGGTGATATTTATGTAATTGATAAAAGAAGAGTTAGCTTCATCCAAGTTTTTGGTACTTGGCTGCCGCCAAGAGGTTCGAGCCGCCTAACTTTGCTCTGATCCAAGCTCCAGAAAATGTTGGTATTCATTCCCTTTACCACCATTTTCTTACAGTAACAGGAAATATATCTAATCTTCTTGCAGCACTGTACAAGCCCATCAAAAAATTAGACACTCGTATTCTTTAAAATAATGAATCATTTCTGTCTATTATACAGCACGTTGATATTATTCATACTTGTCTTCGCTATCTAATAGTAGATAAATATTAGTGTAATCTCAGTACAAAGATAATGTGATGTATGAATAAGAAATGACGACTTCATTGTATAGTCATGCAATGCTATGCTTACTAGAGCAAAACAAATGATACCTATTATGATGCATTTATGGTAGATTCAAAAAATGACGTCAGAAAGTTATCTAAGGGGGGATTACAGAACGACACTCAAGTGGAGATCTATTCTTGAGTATAGATAGAAGAGGATGCAAATACATACAACGTATACATGCATCTTTGTCTATCTTTACTTAAGAGAATATTATTCCAAGAGCGAAAATGCGCGCTGCATACAAACGTACTATGGTGATATTTTCAATACTAACCAATTAAAGTCAATGAAATTTTGCAGAAATAATCTAGAAACAAATCTCTATGCTTCTATAGAGTCAGATTTTCTTTAAAATATACAGTTTCAATGCTAGGATTAATTTAAGATTTGTATGGAAATCTTTGAGGCACTGTAACTTGAAAACTATACATTTTAAAGAAAATCTGACTCCATACAAGCATAGAAATTTGTTTCTAGATTGTTTCTGCAAAATTTCATTGACTTTAATTGGTTAGTATTGAAAATATCACCATAGTACGTTTGTATGGAGCGCGCTCCGAATAATATACCCTTAAGAAGAGATCTCCATTTTAGTGTCGTTCTGTAATACCCTCCTAAGTATAATTTTGATTTTAAACTGATTTCGATTGAAAAGAACTTTTTTAACATTAATTATTATTTCCAGATTTCTATTTGCAAAATCGACTAAATGTAGGTAATCCTATTCCATAAATATCTAAGTGTAAAATATAAACAAACATCGTACCTATATATCACAAATCAAATACTTCAACTCCATAAAACTCTTAATTAAAACTCAATAAAAACCTTTTTAAATAACTCGAAAATAAGTTTCACTACTTAGAACCAACATTGAAACGACGAAAAAAAAAACTTTTCCAATTGAGGGGTAAAGAAGCAAAGGCGACTCAGTCCACTTATTAACTTTTTTGTGTTAAGTATGGCAAAACTAAAAGTCGGAAAGGGAGTTATGCCTTTTTCCTATTTCTCAAAATTTTAATAACTTGGACTGAGGCACCTTTGCTTCTATACCCCTCAATTATTCAAAGTTTCTCATACACTTCGCTCGGTTAGTATAGCAACTGACGTTTTTATATGGAACAAACTTTGATCATTGTTAACGAAGGGAACAAAAAACAAACCATCGCCATTTGTATGTTGGTTCCAAAGTGAAAGTTCTGTTTGATGGAGTATGTTTACACCCTATATTCATAAAATGACTAATTAATTTTTAAATTTTTTTTTTAATTTTTTTGCACAACGTTTGTCTTCATTTTATGCAAATTCTAATGGAATGTATACTGTTGAAATACTTATCTCAATAATGTTTGTCTTTCATGCAACTTTAATGATTAAAGGAGATGCGGCCCCGGCCATAGAAAAAATTCCAACGGTTGTATACAGCTGATTGTATTTTATAATGTAGGTAAATATTACATTTATCATGTATGGACCCTTAAATAATTTTTATGATGCTTATTTTGGTAAAAAAACACATTAAAATATCTGAATTGTGGAAACACCGGTCACCGGTAATTTCAAGTGAAATTGTCAGATCTTTTTTTTTATTGCCTTGGTATTGCCGCTTTATCATTTTTCTTTTTGAAGTATACAATATTTGGCATTTATCGCCGCATGTCCTTTTATGTATGGACTTGTTTGTCAAAACATACTTCGATGATTGCCTTTTAAGTTAGAACAATTAACAACGGTGATACACTGCACAAGATTCATACATTTTAGAATTGTATTTAATATCGATGCCACAAGCCATACTGAATGCTACTAGTTTTCCCTCTAACGAACATCATATGCGCTGTGCAACAAAGCCATACTAAGAGATTGGTTTAGAGAACAATTGCCACGATCAAAAGTCGTAACTTTGATTGGATAGATTAGTACAATCGCTCCATCGCATCGCAACGCTGCTGGCGTAGATTGTTTGACAGTTATCGGACGCAACACGCGATCTCGACTCTACCTACAAGTTTGATTGAAATACGACTACATGGAAAGGTTACATAAGATCACTTTAAAAGTAAATTGTGGTTATCCAAGCCAGTGTTGGAGGTGTTGAGTTAAAATTGGATTCGGAAACTAGAATATTTGCTTGATAATCAGCATCATAATCAACCTTTTATACATTCCACTGCAGGGCATAGACTTACCCTCATGTAGGGTGTATGAGCGTAAGTTTACGCGTGCCCAATGGGGATTGGTAGATTTCACATACGCATCAGAATTTCTTTATCAAATACATAAACAAACATCTTATGAACTAAATTGATCTTGAACGTAGTGATTACTTGATTCTTGTGATTGTGGTGATGATGTGAATACTAAGATGTTTTTAATGTATTTAAGTATGGAAATGTAATTGTAAAAATGCGAATTTTTCACCTGCCTTTACAAAAACTTGCCTTAGGTATCTCGAAAACTAAAATCTGCCCGCTGGACCCTTTTAGCTTTGTTGCCCACAAATTTAGATACCTACCTATTACCTACCTAACAAGTTGCCGGTCAAATCTGAAATACTTAAGATCCTGATATGTCCTTTATGCTCAGGTCCACGACCGATAGAAACTTAAGAGGATAGACGAGTATGGTTTTTTCCATACAAACGTATTCCCCTGTTTTCTCCCTGGATAATGACACTAGACCTAAACAATTTTTATCATACAATCTATGTTGCCTCTGCTATGTCCCTATGTTTTCCTTTTTTGCATTAATTAATTACTGTATGAACTAGGGTAGGGACCTTCGAAAATGACCAATTTTACCGCCCGTTTTCAGACATCCAGCAAACAAATAAAAAAAAAAAAGGTACAGACATGGTCAAAGTCTTTCTCATATGATTCTTGAAAGAATTATTAAAATCGGTTTAGTTTTGGAGGAGAAAACAGGGGAATACGAAATGCTGTTTTCGTCGATTTTATGTAGATAAAATCGGTTCAAACTGCAGTTGTCTCTTTCGCACTCTAGTTGGTGGAGTGTATGGTGGGGCGGATCGGACAAATATGTAAACAGTCGGAAAAGTGAGCTATTCTCCAAATTAGCATTTCAGACCGTCTATCCTCTTAAATGCGATATATTCAAATCATCCATTCTGTGATTGTGATTCGGTGACTTAACAAACTCAACATCAACCGGAAAGTATCTTTATCAGAATGAGACTATAAAACTGGTTGCATAGAGTAGCTAGTTACACATTATCAGTTATCTAGACTTCACATATATCTAACTGGTTAAATGTGCCATGTCGGAGCGACCGACCTTAAGAGAAGTTTATTCCGAGAGCGTAAATGCGCGCTGTATACAAACGAAGTCTGGTGATATTTTCAATACTATCCAATAAAAGTCGATGACATTTTTCAGAAACAATCTAGAAACTAATCTCTATGTTCGTATGTAGTCAGATTTTCGTTAAAATATACAGTTTTAATGCTAGGATTAATTTAAGATTTGTATGGAAATCTTTGAGGCACTGTAACTTTAAAACTATACATTTTAACGAAAATCTGACTTCATACAAACATATAGATTAGTTTCTAGGTTGTTTCTGAAAAATTTCATTGACTTTAATTGGATAGTATTGAAAATATAACCAGACTACCTTTGTATGGAGTGCTCCAACGGTAATATACCCTTAATGTTGAATATGCGTTGACCTAAATCGACAAAATACTGCATCGTGTTTTTTTGGGCTGCATGTCATGTGCGACTTTGAAGTCACAAATGCAGTCCACACACGAAGCGTACAAAAATATGGAAATGTCAACCAAAAATAGAATTAATTATAAATAAACCGTATTTTAATATAAATAAATGTCATTGAAAAGCAGGTCAAGTGTTCCAGATTAAGAATTGCCACATTGGCGCCAAAGAATGTCATCCATCTTCAGATTAATTCTGACATCGAAACGAGATGAAAACGTGAACGTGAAATTACCAGGAACAGTGGCATAATTCCAGCATTTCCAGCACTAATGCCAATATCGAGTACCTCCTGAGGTAACCGTCATGATGTTGATATACCGTCGACAAATTAACGATAGCTGCATGTTTTAATGGACTGCTTACAAAATAAGTTGCTACACAAATTGGTCGTTTAATCTTTCTGGAGTTATTGAAACACCTGTTGATATAAACAGACGCAGAAAAATTGTTTTCGCAATGTCGTATTAGGACATAGCTGAGCTGGAAGTCATCTCATCACCTAGTCGCTGTGCGAGTATGACGAAGTGTAATTGCGTCTTCTATTCCAGTTGCATACGTATAGTAAAACTTCAAGGTAAAGTAGTGCCACATACATAGATAATTAACATGTCCTAAAAATGTGACAATGAATAGATTGTTGCATGAAACTAAGCATACATTTGACTGTTTTCAAATTTTTACAAGTTGGTAGACAAGCATTATAGGCCGTATCTATAAATCGTCAGAAATTACGCATTTTAGAAAAAAGGAGTGGTTAGCGGTGCGCCCGCAACTTCGTACGCGTTCCGACTTTAAATACTCCTAATTTTTGATTGAATGCACCGATTGCGATAAAATAAAGCCTCAAATTTTAATCCAAACTAAGGTCTATGCTTCTGTGAAAACCACATCCAAATCGATTCAGTAGTTTTTAAGTGATGCCGCATCACTTGAAAACATCACTGATGCGTGCACAAACAAACAGACGGAACGGACAAACAGAGTCCGTTACGTATCCTGAACCCTCCAATTATTTTTTTTACAAATATCTTCAACAACAAAAAAAGTTATTATAATGACTGTCATCGATAAAATACCAAAAGGATTTTAGTTCAGTGGCACCACGTTGGAGGATCGTCATCAAATTGGTAGGGCACATTCATCAAATTCTTATTTCGTCAAATACTACATTCGTCAAGTCCTTGTTTCGTCAAATTCTTGATTCTGTTTGCTACAAAAAGTAATCGAACTCTTTTCTAATTAACTCCTGAATACAAAATTTAATCCTAAAGAAAATCTTAACAACTATAGCGACCACGGAGAGTTTTGGTAAATTCCGTTCCACACGGAAAAAAAAATCACGTTGGAATGATAACAACTGCCAAGGACAATGACGTAACTTACTCATTTGGGGCAGCCGTATATCGGTCTCCTTTGCCATAGGACGAACCATTCGTATTGGCAGGTCCTACCACAATTTTTGGCGTATCGTTTATTCCGTTCTCCATTTCTCCTTGCAACTTCATCACCAGACACTACTAGTTTAAAACAAATCCAATGTTCGAACACGTATTTACTTGTATTAAAACCCACTCTGTGGAATGTTAATATTACTTCTCGGAAGGCACTATAAAGTTCCCTTTATCACTATAAACAAAATTTGGTTTATAAATAGAGCTCGAGGCGATGTTGCTCCTGCAAACATGAGAGCGTGAAACGCAGGAAGTATTTGAGTGGATATCCTTGACAGTAACTAAAGTTGAAAAGACCTGTCCATCTAAAACATCTAGTGTGTACTTATACTTTATTCATGGTCAGAGAAACATGCTCTTCACGCGTGCTGAAGTTTATATTCATTTCTAACCGGCTTTTGTAAGACTTCGTGTGGATAAACCTGTGATAAGTAACCCATGTGTTAATCACGATCACGATATTGTTCTCTACGTCAAGATTCATCGGTACCTACCTATAACCCATTTCAGTCAAACTTAATACCTATTATAGGTACTTCTAAAAACAAATACGGGGTGTAAGGAAAAGTATTATTAACCTTTAAACCTCATACTCTATCCATCAAACTGAACAACTTTTACTATGGGAGCAAACCTGTCAGAACAAATCTGCTGTCTCAAGCATTTTAGTCGAGTATGCTTATTCATTTCAGTTTAGTATGGAACAGCTGTTCATATTTTTTGTTCTGACAGGTTTGCTTCCATAGCAAAAGTTGTTCAGTTTGATGCGTAGAGTATTTGGTTTAAAGGTTAATGATACTTTTCCTTACAGCCTGTATAACTCAAAGAGTAAACATTTATGATGGTCCAAAGGTGTCGGTGTAATCGTATATACGTAGGTACATCGATGATGTAGTGATAACTTAGTGAATGGTCTCCAGAGGGGACCAGTCGTCGGGATGCAGAGCGCATGGGGGAGCGACTGCCAGGAGGCCCGCAAATCGATATTAATTCTCCTCTACACCGCTAACGCTATCAAATTAGTCTCTATGTCTTCCTGTTTACAGTAGGGAGTCATGCTTCGGATATTAAAGTTGCTGATCAAATGTGCTTTTAATGTTTCAATATGTTAGTTGAGTGCCTATCATTATTAAATAGCAAATACTTTAAACGTGTCTGATATTAACAGGTAGAACGGAGTTAAATATGAGAATCCTACGATGTTTCTTTTTAATATATTTAGGTAGGTACCTAAAGTCTAGACTTTTATGCTTCCAAAATAACAATGTGTTCTTGTTACAAATAAAGTCATTGTACTGAAAGAAAACAACGTACGAGTCAGAATGCAGAACAAAGAATTGATTATATTTGATCAATGTCATACCGTTCACATGTGTTTACAATGAAATACAAATTCAACAACAATATCTTTCACAATATGAAACTTTTATGATATTCACTAAGAATCAAATGAGCATTTCAACATAACTGAAATTACTTAGAAAACTAGACCAAATCTGCCCTAGTTACTGTCAAAGTTCCCCCAAACATAAAAGTAATTGCAACGTCACAAATCATAAACACAAAATGTTAACGAAGGCGTTTGTAACAGCTGCTGTTGTTCAGCACGTTTTGATAAGGATTTTATTGGCAAATACGATAAAACTGAAGCCAACTGTAGTTGAACATGTAACACAAATAACGTCACACAAGAAGATCTCCGATCGTTATGATAAGCGTATTCTATTCACTTTTGTTATCGTATAGAGAGCGCGATGCCGGCTAACGAGCGGGGGCGGGCGAGTACACTGACTGACGCGGTCTCGATGTGGACTGACTGCACTAAGCACCGTCACTTCCCCCTTTGCCCGCATACCGCACGACTCCAAACAGCTGATTCACAACCGTATTATACCAACAACCAGAGCCGGTTTAATCCATACACGCAAAATTGTGGGCCCTGCAATTCTTAGAGGCCCCACTGCTTTTGATTTCATTAGTTAAGAGGATATAATTCGGAGCGCGCTCCATACAAACGTACTATGGTGATATTTTCAATACTATCCAATTAAAGTCAATGAAATTTTGCAGAAACAATCTAGAAACATATTTCTATGCTTGCATAGAGTCAGATTTTCGGTAAAATGTATAGTTTTAAAGTTACAGTGCCTCAAAGATTTCCATACAAATCTTAAATTGATCCTAGCTTTGAAACTGTATATTTTAACGAAAATCTGACTCCATACAAGCATAGAGATTTGTTTATAGATTGTTTCTGCAAAAATTCATTGACTTTAATTGGTTTGTATTGAAAATATCACCATAGTAGTGTATGCAGCGCGCATTTTCGCTCTCGGAATAAACTTCTCTTAAATCTATGGATTACATTGTACATAATGAAAAGCGATCTATTTCTTAAATTTCGTGGACTGTGTATGTATGATATAGTATTCGGAGCTGTGTATGTTTGATATAGTATTCGATAGATTCTTTTTGGACTATTTCGTAGACAATGATATACAGGGTCCTTCTTTATATGCTGACAGTTTTTTAAGGGGATGACCAGACTATCAAACTCAGCAAAGAAATCAGCTGTCCCATACATTTGGTTCGAGGTTTGTTTGAAACAGCAGATTTTTTTTCGCGATTTCGATGTTGGTGCCGTAGAGAAAGTTGTCCAGTTTAACGCTCTGGTCATCCCCTTAAAAAAGTGTCAGCATATTAAATTCAGAAGGATCTAGTTATACAGGGTGAAATTGATATCATTAGCATCCTTTTAAACTAAGAGTCTACCCATCAAACTGAACCACTTTTACTACGGGAGCAAACCAATCAGAGCAACAAAAAAATCTGCTGTCCCATACTAAACTGCACCCGCCGCCGCTGCCTACACGACTCAAATGTATGGGACAGCAGATTTGTTTTTTGCTCCGATTGGTTTGCTCCCATAGTAAAAGTTGTTTAGTTTGATGGGTAGAGTCTTAGTTTAAAAGGATGCTAATTATATCAATTTCACCCTGTAGATAGATTTATTTTGGTGTCTAGATCACGGATCTTACTGTCATAAAGTAAGTCCAAAGTCCTGTCATAAAGTCAAGTAAGTAAGTACAAATTCCTCAGTCAGAAATATAAATCTCAAATGACCAAATAATGGTGCCTACTGATTAATTAAATATCGCAATTAGTTAACGATCATATTTGCACAGACAAGTATAATTTATACAAGTTAATCATGATGATGTCCTCCATAAACGTTTCTGCGACCCTTAATATTGAATTCTGGCTTGAGCTCGAATGTCGCTGGAGAATCCGAGTTTACAAATTACTACTAATAGTTCAAACTCATTCAGTGATAATTAACTGACTGAGTTGATCACAATAATAATTGATGATACAATGAATGGAATCATTAAATATAATAAGCAGTAGTTAAGTATAAAAACAAAGATACATTTTTGTAACAATGGGATCGACCTTAGCTGCATCTAAAGCATGTCGAGGCCATTATTAAGGCGTATCATCCCGGGACCACGACTCTCCATACTAAATCGATGCGAACGAGCGCGTGGCTCCGGCAAGCTCCGGACAGAATTTAGCCGTTTTCTTTGTAAAACGAGATGATAAGTAAGAAAATCACAGCATTCTAAATTGTGTTGTAAACAATATTGTAAATTTTCTTTTATTTTGAATAAAAATGTAATAGTAAAATGGTTTCTTGGTCATTAACGAAGGTGCAAAAGTCCAAATTGCAAGTGTGTCAGAGAGCTATGGAGCGCAGTATACTAGGTGTAAAACGGACAGACCGTATCCGGAACACAACACTGCGCTCCAAAACTAAAATAGCAGATGTAGGGGAAAAGTCAGCAAAACTAAAGTGGAACTGGGCCGGGCATGTTTGCAGAATGCACACCGAGCGGTGGGCATCAATCGTTACGCAATGGGTGCCTCACGACGGGAGTCGAGGTCGAGGCAGACCCCGAAAAAGGTGGCGAGACGAGCTAGATGCCTACTGCAATGAGTGGCGGGATGTAGCAGCAAATAGAGAGACGTGGAAGAGTTTAGGGGAGACCTTTGCCCAGCAGTGGGACAAAACAGGTTAAAAAAAAAAAAAAAAAAAAAAAGTAGAATGGTTCCAACTGAAAAAAAGGGGTGCATTTAGATTCCCTTTTCTTCGGTTTTATTCACTAAAATCGATTTCTAGAAAAACCAGATCACTTATCATATCGTGTAGATGGTTCAGTTTATTTTTCAGCTCAAATAGTTGGCACTATTTGTAATAGTTGGTACTAGTTAGTAATAGTAAAATGGTTACAAAGTTATCAAATTTTATGGTAAAACCAGGATGTAGCCCCTGAACAAGCAGCGTTGTCGATGGGCTCAGTTGGCCAGGCGGGCGCCAGGGGCGCAATCCTCATGCGAGCTCACTTTGCAGACCCACATCCTAAGGCCACTGGGGCACAGGCACATAACATGGGAAAATATGATGCTATCATTGCTAACTCACAAAAACAAACTTGCACTTAATTACGATAGGCGCCACGACAGATTATTCAAGCTTGACATAAATACCACATAAATACTATAGATTTCAAGTGTGCGAATTTTAAGTCACACGTACAGCTACTACTTATACAGTCATTTTTGATATTTTCTACTGCAGGTTTGAACGTTTGATGTTAAAAAATCGCATTGCTAGTCTCATATAAAATCTGAATCCGAATTTACACAATAACCCCTAAGAATTACCCACACAAATCAAGTAGGTATTCATGCTATTGGGTGCCACTATAACGTTATATTTGATTAATAATCGTAGTCGTATTTGGCATGTTTACTGTCAGCGACACATAACAATAATTAACCGAACCCAAAATAATAAATATCTTGGACATTGTCACACAAATTATCTAGTCACATTTAAAGTAGGTACCAGAAACTAGCCTGGACTTGTATTATGATGACTAGACAACGATATAGAATACATATTATACAGGGTCCTTCTTAATATGCTGACACTTTTTTAAGAGTATGATTAGACCACCAAACTGAACAACTTTCTCTATGGGACCAACATCGAAATCGCGAAAAAAAAATCTGCCGTCCCATACATTTGGGTCGAGTAGGTTTACAGTTTTGTATGGAAGATCAGATTTTTTTTTGCGATTTTAATGTTGGTCCCATAGTGAAAGTTGTTCAGTTTGACGGTCTGATCATTCTCTTAAAAAAGTGTCAGCATATTAAGTTGGACCCTATATAGATGGTACAAACATCCATGACTCGGGTACAAATATTCATATTGATCATACAAATATTTGTCCCTTACGGGATTCGAACCCGCGACCCTCGGCACAGCAGGCAGGTTCACTACAGACTGTGCTATCCGGTCGTCAAAATAAAAGAAATTGTGTTGTGTCTGTCTTACGGAGAGCGCAAAAATAAAACTTTGCCAGGGGCGCTTATGGCATGTTTAACGACCTACGAATAAGTGAACGAGTTTCTGAAACACCTCTAAACTAATTCTATTTGAATTCACAAAATACTCAAGTGCCACTCTACTCAACCATACGCGTCACGCAGATAAGGAAAACTTTGGTGATGTAATAGATAAAATATTTACGTGCCTATTTATTGATGTTCACAAGAAACGAGATAAAAATGTTATCGATAAATAAATATTTCTCCCCTCGCGGATGGAAAGATTCAATTTTCGTCCCGCTGCGCTAAACGAAGTTGCCGCTTTCCACATCGTCATCGTAGCGAGATAAAAGATATACCAGATTTTAATTATAATCATTAAGCTAAACACAAAGAGTTTTATCAAAATCAGTGAAGTTGTTTTCAGGTGATGCGCGAACAAACAAACAAACATCAGGGACACCTAAAAACCATAAATGTTACTTTTTTTAAATATATTTAATGTACAGACACACTTCTGTTACATTTAATAATAGTAGAGATGAGTATTATACATCCTTGATACATAAATGTGTTTAAGTAATCAAATTAAATAAAGTCAAAGAATTTAGATAATTTTCATGACAATCCTGTATTTTTATAGAGACGTTACTAGGCGGTAACTTACTGTTTTATCTTTATCTATCTTAAGTAGCAATCTAAGGATTAAACTGATAAACGTATCTCATAATGCAAAACACAAAACGATTTCAATAAGTGAATATTTAAGGCGATAGTATGAAAAATCTATCTCGTTTTGTATATCAATGCAGATGGTAAAACATGCACGCATCACTCAAAAACTACAGAACCGATTTAAATTTGTATTTCACAAAATGATAGGGCTCAGTTTGGATTAACATTTAGGCAATATTTCATCGTTCATTCAATCAAAAGTTATGAGTAATTAAAGTCAGAGGTCTGCGCGTACGAAGTCGCGGGCGTCGCTAAATGCTCACGGCTATATTCCCCAAGGGTGTGGTCAGAGATATTCTCAAGAAGTATATCAACATTTCACTAGCAATAGCAGTGCCCAAACACTCTCAAGTTAAATAGACAGTGGACACTATATGCCTCGAAATGTAAAATGTTTATGCCCAATTACCTACCTCCTTTAAAACGTGCAAACCGCTTTTTACGAATCTGTGACCGAACAGTAGAATAGAAATGTAAAAAAAAACGTCATTTAAAAATACGCCTGCACACACGAATGAACGACGCGTCTAGAGTTCTAAGAGATCATGTCTAGAGTTATGTTTGTCAAAAACAAAAATAAATTTTAAAAATACGCACCTGTGCTCCAGCACTCTCTTGTCGAACCAGGTGCTATTCATCGTAGTGAGCGACTCCGCAAAACTGTCTAACTCTATCTCGCTTCTGTCACTCTTCGTCAAAGGCTTGTCGATACCTACTTCAGACTTATCTGGTATTACTACGGTTTCATTGCCAGCTAAAAATGACACCACCGGCCGTTTTTTCTTCGAAGACGAATTCGCGCGTGCGCGTATGTCTTGCGGATTAAGCCCAGGTGACAACGGGTATGAGCTCTCGTCAGGCATTATTTTTCTCGTAGGTAATTTAACTGCGTAAATATGACCGCACTATGTAGTTTTCCAACTACAACTGTCGACAGCGCGCGATAGAGTCAGAGACTTGCAAAACAAGTCAAATCTACGCGATGACCCCACGCGGCGCTGATAACTTTTGACTGGTCAATTTGCTGATGTAAACATTTTGTTTTACTGGCTGAGCAGCCAGTGGCAAGAAAGAACTCTCGCGTTACGTGATAATGTAGCGGCTTCTGTTACGATGATAGATATACCTACCTAATTAATTAATTATTATAATGAACTAGGTGGTTCTGTTCGCGACAAGGAATTCTATGTGATAATACTGATAATGTGGGTCACGATAGTCACGAACAATATACTTAAGTAATGTAATTTAAATCGGTTTTGCTGATTTTCCCGTGATGAGTCGAACGAAGTCGAGTCGATCGAAGATAAAGATGTGAGAAGAGATCGTAGTAGTAGCAATGTTTCTGACCACCCCGATTATGGTCGTGAGTTTATGTATGTACCTAAGTAAGATCGATTATATGAAAACTATACTATACAGGGTGTTTCATAAGTAACAATAAATATTTAAAACTCTTAAGGGGGTTGTTTAGACCGTCAAACTGAACAACTTTCTCTATGGGACAAACATCGAAATCGCAAAAAAAAAATTTCATTTCCCATACATATTTTAGCTCTAGTCGATTTGTAGAGTATGGAACATCAATTTTTTTTTCGCGATTTCGATATTGGTCCCATAGTGAAAGTTGTTCAGTTTGATGGTCTATACCACCCCCTTAAAGGTTTATTTTTATTTTTGTAACACCTTGTATATACTTAGTTATCTCGTTTTTATGTTAATCTATAAAAGATTTTATTAATTTTTAGTCAACCTATATTGGTTACATAAATCAGAAAGCCAAAAATTCATTGATCACATTTTAGACCAAATGGTATTTGATCAAAAGTACGAAAGGCCAAAAGTTGATACATCAAAATTTATTATTAACCTATATCTGTGTAGTTAAAATTACGCAGTTCTTGAAAACGGTTGACACAAAAGATTGTCTCAATTTTCTTATCACAAAACTTTATTATGTGAACAAAATGAAACAACAACTATTATATATGACACAATAAGATCATAAATACATGCATTCAAACATATTATCTGTCCTCAGCAATGAATGTCATGATGGTTTTTATTGACAATTAAACAAAGATTTCACTGGGCTTCATCCAATCACCTCTACAGGGTCAGGGTGTAACAAAACACTCTAGGACCATCAAACTGAACAACTTTCACTATGGAGCCAACTTCGAAATCGCGAAATTAAAATCAGCTGTCTGTCCTATACATTTCAGTCGAGTCCGTACAGCAGTTTTGTATGGGACTGCTGATTTTTTTTTCGCTATTTCGAAGTTATCTCCATAGTGAAAGTTGGTCAGTTTCATGGGCTGAAGCACCCCCTTAAGAATTACGCCTAAATTATGAAATAAAATAAGTTTTATGACCATTTGCTTGGATATTATATTTAATAAAACGAATTAAATTCTTCTCACAAATCAATGCAGTAATTTTAGGAAAAATCTAAAAAAATTGTCCTCTCAAATCCCGGCTTTAAGATAACAATAGATCAGAGCTTCTAAAACTTATTTGAACTGTGACCGACACAAGACTCGAAAAATTTAATAAGCTGCTATCTTTGTGTTCATGAAAAGGAAAGAAGGTATGTATAAGATATGGGCACGAATTGCGTCACCCTAGAACGCAAACTTGGAGAGAGTGAAACAAATTCAACATTTCGCTGCACTATGACACTGAAGATAAACAATCGTCAATTACTTATTGAAAAACTTCCATAATTAAATACCTACTCATTCACACCATTTTAAAATATTCATTTAGTAATGTAGACTTAAAAAAAACCTGCACCTTGGCTTTGTCTATCTGAGTTAACCTTTTAACTGCCACGGTTTGAAATATAAGACTTACCACATTGAGCTTACAACGCCGCCGTCTCATAAATAAGACTACTTAATTTATGTGGTTTTTATATTTCTCAGCACTTGGGGCATATTCAATCAAAAAATGGTTGGCGGTTAAAACATAAAATGTAATCCAACCAGGGTATTGAAATGTATCCAAAACAAAATTTTGTTGTTTGCAGTCAATAATCTCATATAATTTTATGCGATTTCGATGTTGGTCTCATAGTGAAAGTTGTTCAGTTTGATGGTCTAAACCACCCCCTTAAAAGTTTTAAATGCTTATTTTTTTTTTTTTTTTTTATTTATTCTTAATGGCTTTTTGCTTGTGCGTAGCACCGCATTTCCGCCAGTGTCAAGTGTAATTTATGGGAGTATCTATCCCAATCTCAGGGATTATTTTTGTTCAAGAACAAGAAGAGATTGAGGATTGCGGAGCCTCGTGGCAGGCAAAAACGCGACGCGCGAAAACCACGCGAGACGTGTGCTCGGGTCAATTCCTGCAACGTGACTCCAAATAAATAAATAAATAAATAAATAACGCTCACAGGCACATACATTGTAATGATCCCAAACTAAGCACTAAATGCTTTTATTATGGAAACCATACAACAACGGCACGAACATATAACATCCATGACCGAACCGGGATTCGAACCCAGGACCCTGGTTTGGCAGTCCGGCGTGGTAACCATTACACCAACCGGGTCGTCAAATGCTTATTTATACTTCTGTAACACCTTGTACAGGCAGTTTTTTTTGTTATGACAGTTTTGCTTGGATAGAGTATGTGGTGTGAAGGATATTTTTCCTTACACCCTGTATACCAAAATAAAAAAGGATTATTACCTGTGCTCAGCTCTTCGGTAGTACTTCTTTGAAAATATCTTATCTTTCTGTAAACATTCTTTGTCCTCACAGGCATCCAATACGATTTGAGTTTTATTAAGACTCATGTCGTAATCAATGGGGTTTGAGCAATACAATCTTTGGTTTATCAGCCTTACAGCTATCTCCAGTCGTCTAAGCATGCACCAGTCCTCTACCTGAAAATAATACAAACTAAGTATGTACCAGAACCAGATTGTGAACATAAGAGAGTAAATAACAAAGTAAAAATCACACAAATTATCTAGTCACATTTAGCATATGCTCACGACTATATTCCCTAAGGTAGTCTATTCTATTCTATTTTTTTTTTAAATATTGCCATCTTGGTTATTGATGATTTTGCAAATTTCGAGTTTTTGTAGCAAAAGTGCTTGACGTTGTATGGTAATATAGATATTTTGGTGACTTCAAGTGTTGTTTTTATAAAAGAACACTATCCCGAGCCACCACTGGAGCTTCGTTGTAGGCCGGGGAGGGGGCAACCGACGAGCGACACGCGACACGTGACCGCCCAATAGCAGACCTACAACGCGACTCCCCGAGGTAGTCACGTGGAGATTCTGAAACCTCAGAACATCCAAGTTTCACCATTAGTACCGAAACTCTGTCCAGTGTGACGGGGGGTGAGCCCGTCGCCACTTATAATGGACAGTGGGTACAATATATGCTTCGAAATTGAAGCATGCGGGTTTCCTCACAATGTTTTCCTTCACCGAAAAGCCAGTGGTGTTACAAATGGTACATAAATTCCGAAAAACTCATTGGTACGAGTCGGCTTGGACGGGGATCGAACCATCGCCTCCTGCATGGAAGGCACGGTTACTCGCCACTGGGCCACCATGGCTTCACGTCAGATATAAAGTACCAAAATCTAGCCTGGACTTGTATAATTATAACCAGACAACAATAATACATAGAATACATACCTACAGGGACACAGGGTCCTTCTTAAGCTGACAGTTTTTTAAGAGGATGTCAGACCATCAAACTGAACAACTTTCTTTCTCTATGGGACCAACATCGAAATCTCAAAAAAAAAACAGCTGTCCCATGCACGGACCTTAAAAAAAGACAGACGTAATCTCGGCACCCATTTCTTTTGTATGCGTGCTGTCACGCTGTACATAATGGTGACGGATGTAGGACCTGCGCCTAGAGCTAGTGCATCTGTGCGAGTGTAGGTCCCTTGTAGAACAAACGAAAATGTTGGACCTTGCATGCTTCACATCTTTTTAGTGTCACATTACGTCCGTCTTTTTTTCAGGTCCGTGTGTCCCATGTGGCTCGAGCAGTTTTGTATGGAAAAGCTTGTTTTTTTTTCGCTATTTCGATATTGGTGCCCTAGAGAAAGTTGCTCAGTTTGACATCATCTCCTTAAAAAAGTGTCTGCATTTAAGAAGGACCCTTTATAGAGACAAACATCCAAGACTCGGGTACAAATATTCATATTCATCTTACAAATATTTGTCCCTTACGGGATTCGAACCCGCGAACCCCGGAACTAAAGAGAATGGAAGGAATCAGTACGTCTCGACACAGTAGGCAGGTTCACTATCGACTGAGCTACCGGTACGTATAATAGTAAATAATAACTAATTTTAGATCTACTGACTGATATGTATTTTTGTTGACTATGACTCATCATACTTACTGTATAATGGAAGAAAACCGCACAAATGTAGAACTAAACTAAAACACTTGAAAATTATTTAATCAGCACAGATTTAGAGCAAAGAGAATATAATCATTACAGATTCTTATTCTGCTAGTATAGTAATTATTTCGCCGAATGCAATGCAAGGAATATTTTTTTTTATGTTGTTGTTGTTTGATTTTTTCCTTACGGAAAGGCAAAGGGTACATAGCCCATGCAGCCAAGTCTGATTTTGTCTTTTCTTATAAATCCATTATAAAAGGCACTATGTTCCTGATCTGTGTCCCTTTTGAGCGAAGTACCTATAATTCACCATGCCTATGAAGCAAAATGCCCAAAGTCAATGTCTAAAAGCACAGGATGCCTATGAAGTTTTAATGCCTATAAAGTTTTAATGTCTACGAGGCAAAATGCCTATGTTGTTTAGGCCGAGATTCAGAGACGATTTGTAAGTCATAGTTCGAACTCCCGTATGTCAAAATCCATACATTTCTACTCGACTTAGCTCGAACTAAGCCAAAAAAAATCGTCTCTGGATCTCAGCATTAATGTCTACAAAGTATAATGCCGGTGCTAGTTAAATGCCTACTACAAAGCATGATTCTTTAGGTAGTTTTAGGTAGTATTCATGGATTTAAATCATAAAGCACTCCTCCTTACAAGCATTTATACAAGAAAATTTGACGTTCGTCTCCGTCGTCGATATTTCCAATTTTACGTGGTCCCTTTCTATTCCAATGACGTCACAATTACATGAACGACAATTGAGTGACGTCATGCCTAGACATACATTAGAAAGGGACAAAGTTAACGTCACTAAAGACCACTACGGAGAAGAACGATCATTACCGACCATCAAGGAGTATTATCATGTTTTCCCTCTTGTTAGGCGAGTGTTAGGCAGTCTGTGCTCCACTATAGAGCATTCCAATCTTCTTGGTAGTATTTGATGGTTTTGGTTCTTTTGGTAGAATTTGGTAGTTCGTTAGTTTTGTTGTAGAATTTGGTCGTTTTTGGTAGAATTTGGTAAATTTCGGTAGTTCTTGGTGCTTTCGGTAGTTTTTGGTGCCTTTGGTATAATTTGGTAGTTTATGGTTCTTTTGGTAGTTTTTAGTTCTTTGGTAGTTTTTGGAATAATTTGGTGTTTTTTGGTTCTTTTGCCCTACCAAATTCTACCAAAAACTACCAAAAGAACCAATAACTACCAAAATCGACCAGAAACTACAAAATTCTACCAAAAGAACTAAAAATTACCAAAATATACTTACCAAAAACTACAAAAATCTACAAAAACTGCCAAAAGCTACCAAATTCTACCAAAAACCACAAAAAGAACCAAAAACTACCAAAATCAACCAAATTATACCAAAAGAACCAAAAACTACCAAAATCTTCCAAATTCTACCAAAAGAACCAAAAACTACAGAAATTTACCAAATTCTACCAAAAGAACCAAAATCTTACGTACGTACTTCGCTCAAAAGGGAAGGTTTCTGCAACTTAGTTGCAGAAACGCTCATTAAAGTTAATCCTTCATTAATTCTCTTGCTAGCTTTTACTACGTCAACAAGACAAAAAGTGAAAGCAAGAGAATTAATGGAGGATTAACTTTAATGACCGTTCCTGCAACTAACACTTAGTTGTAGAAACGCTCATTAAAGTTAATCCTCAATTGAATCTCTTGCTAGCTTTTACTACGTCAACAAGATAAAATTACAGCAAGAGATTTAATGGAGGATTAACTTTAATGACCGTTCCTGCAACTAACACTCGACTTGACTGACTTGACTGAGTTGACCGAGTTGACCATGTTGTCCGAGTTGACCATGTTGTTAGAGTTGACCATGTTGTCCAAGTTGTTCTCCTCCATCTCGCGTCAATGCCATCTATCGCGGTTTGTTGGAACTATGTTTTACTAGCTGTCAGAAACCTCCCCATCATCGGGTAGATTTATTCCTGACTGGCTCGGCAATCCACGCGCTTGTACAGTCAAGAGCACATCAAGCTTTACACTTTGCACTTTGGACCGGCCGTGTACTGTATGACGCGTTATACAAATCAGAGCTCAGCTTATTCTGGTGATGTCAAGCTCCACTTGCTCTTGACTGTACAGGCGGCGACAGGCGTTTCCTTTGAAGTTACCGACTTTAAATGGATCACAATACACACCGCAGGCCGCGACAGGCGCTCTGTTCCCACGGCGTGGCGCGTGGCGCGTGGATTGACAACACACATGCCGTGGGACCCTATCTTCAAGCTAGCTACAGTTAGCGCGTGGATTGTAGCGACAGTGTTGCCAAGTTCGGCCTTTCGGAACTAGATTAGCTCTTTTTTTCACTCGACTAGCGCAGCGCTATATTTAATAATTTAGTTGTTTATATTTCAGTTGTGTAAGACGCGACAATGAGCGTTTTTTCTTTTTTTTTACTTTATCCGTTCTCCTTATAATCTATGTTCTTGCAGAATTATTCAGAAAAGGAAGATTCTTTTTCAGTTATTAAGACAACAATAAATGAAATATATAATAATAATATATATCATAATTTGGCTTTGAAATATCTGAAATAAATGGCTCATTCCCTTGCTTAGCAATGGTAACACTGACTGGCATGGCGAGCCACAGGCCCCGTGGGAACGGGTCGGCGCGTGGTGCGATGGCTACTACAGGCGAGGCGCGTCGTGGCGCGGCTTGTCTATACACAGGCCGTGGGACCCCAGCCTTAGGCCCGGGTCCCACGGCCTGTGTATAGACAAGCCGCGCCACGACGCGCCTCGCCTGTACTCGCCTGTAACACCACGCGCCGACCCGTTCCCACGGCGCCTGTGGCTCGCCATGCCATTCAGTGTTACCATTGCTACGCAAGGGAATGAGCCATTTATTTCTTTTATTTCAAAGCCAAATTATTATATAATATTATAATATCTAAATTGTTACATATTTCATTTCTTGTTGTTTTAATAACTGAAAAACAATCTTTCTTTTCTGAATTATTCTGTAAGAACATAGATTATAAGGAGACCGGAATAAGTAAAAAAAAGAAATACGATAATTGTCGCGTCTTACGTAATCACCGCGGCACACGAAAACTGCATTGGAAAAGATTTGCATGTAATGTATAGAAACAAAACGAACTTTCACGACAAACCGTGCTCTGTAATTTGTCCGTAATAAGAAAATGTAAAATTTCGGCTAATTTATATAAACACAACTGAAATATAAACTACTAAGTTATTAAATATGGCGCAGCGCTAGTCGAGAGAAAAAAAGAGCTAATCTAGTTCCGAAAAGCCGAACTTGGCAACACTGTCGCTATAATCCACGCACCAACTGTAGCTAGCTTGTAGATAGGGTCCCACGGCATGTGTGTTGTCAATCCACACGCCACGCGCCACGCCGTGGGAACAGAGCGCCTGTCGCGGCCTGCGGTGCGTATTGCTATCCATCGAAAGTCGGTAACTTCAAAGGAAACGCCTGTCGCCGCCTGTACAAGCGCGTGGATTGCCGAGCCAGTCAGGAATAAATCTACCCGATGGGGAGTTTTCTGACAGCTAGTAAAACATAGTTCCAACAAACCGTGATAGATGGCGTTGACGCCAGATGGAGGAGAACAACTCTGACAACATGAACAACTCGGACAACATGGTCAACTCTGACAACATGGTCAACTCAGTCAACATGGACAACTCTTGACAACTCAATTAACTTTGACAAAATCCACGGTTGATCATGTTGACTGAGCTGACCATGCTATTAAGGTTATTCACGTTGTTCAAGTTAACCATGTTGACCAAGTTTGCCATGTTGTCAGAGTTGACTTTGTTGACCATGTTGTCCGAGTTGACCATGTTGTCAGAGTTGACCACGTTGTCCGAGCTGACCATGTTGTCCGAGTTGACCATGTTGTCCGAGTTGACCATGTTGTCAGAGTTGACCATGTTGTCCGAGTTGACCATGTTGTCCGAGTTGACCATGTTGTCCGAGTTGACCATGTTATCCGATTTGTTAATGTTGTCCGAGTTGACCATGCTATCAGAGTTGTTATATTTTTTTTGTTCTGACAGGTTAAAGTTGTTCAGTTTGATGAGTCGAGTATGTAGTTTAAAGCAGTGCGGGCCCCAAGTTAATTTTGATTAAAATGAAAAATAATTAACTATTTTAATCTAAAAAGTTGATTAAAAATGAACTAATCTTACACTCAGTTGCAGAAACGCTCATTAAAGTTAATCCTCAATTAAATCTCTTGCTAGCTTTTACAACGTCCACAAGACAATATTACAGCAAGAGATTTAATGGAGGATTAACTTTAATGACTCTTCCTGCAACTAACACTCAGTTGCAGAAACGCTCATTAAAGTTAATCCTCAATTAAATTAACTTTAATGACCGTTCCTGAAACTAACACTAAGTTGCAGAAACGCTCATTAAAGTTAATCCTCAATTAAATCTCTTGCTAGCTTTTACTACGTCCACAAGACAATATTACAGCAAGAGATTTAATGGAGCAATAACTTTAATGACTGTTCCTGCAACTAACACTCAGTTGCAGAAACGCTAATTAAAGTTAATCCTCAATTAAATCTCTTGCTAGATTTACTACGAACACAAGAAAAATTACAGCAAGATATTTAATGGAGGATTAACTTTAATGACCGTTCCTGCAACTAACTCAGTTGCAGAAAAGCTCATTAAAGTTAATCCTCCATTAAATCTATTGCTAGGTTTTACTACGTCCACAAGACAAAAAATTACAGAAGAGATTTAATGGATGATTCACTTTAATGACCGTTCCTGCAACTAAAACTCAGTTGCAGAAAGGCTCATTAAAGTTAATCCTCCATTAATTCTCTTGCTGTCACTTTTTGTCTTGTTGACGTAGTAAAAGCTACCAAGAGATTTAATGGAGGATTAACTTTAACGAGCGTTTCTGCATTTTCATTTCGATTAAAAATGCAAAAATCTTAACATAGGCGTAGCAAGGGTGGGGGGGGGGGGGGGTATATCTATAAATCTAGTCATAGTTTTAACCTTGACACTGACAGGGTAGTACTGTAGCCGGGGGACTTTTTAATTACAAAAAAGATTACCTACCGATTGCCGTTTACAAATTATTGTATGGTACTAAATGACTAATATTAAAACCTAAGTCTTACAGATCACAACCCGGCGTAGAAAAAAAATAAAAACATTTAGTCTTAAGGGGCCATAGGTCCCAGACGAATATTTTCTATGAGAAACGCGATTGCCGAGCGCTCCGAAAAGTGTGTGCGTGAGCTGTATTTTCGATTAAAAACAACTAACCAAAGTACTTTTTCTATATTTTATTTATGATTGCACTAGTTAAACTAATGGTGAATATGTGAGTATAAATACCAACAATCGGAAACTATTTTAAGTTCTTCTAAACCGAGAAAAATGTTTAAAAATGCATGAAAATACGTCATCTTTGTGACGATTTTCTATCGAGTGAAGTAATTCCAATCGTGTATTCAGTTGATGATTGCACTAGATGAAATATCAAAAAATACTGAGGTATGACTTTAGTTTCGGTAAATGGTATAAATCTAGTCGTAAAAGGAAAAATAAAAGATGCCTCCGAGGTATTTCCACCTACTATTACCTACGTCTTAAATTTTTTAACTTTGAGGTTTTCTTTTATTTCTATACTGACATTTTCAAACTAAGGTGAAGAACATGGCAGTATAGAAAATAGCCTCGAAATTTGAAACGTTTCAGACTTATTTTTATTTTTTTTCTACGGCGGGTTGTGATCTGTAAGACTTAGGTTTTTATTATATTAGTCATTTAGTACCTTACAACAATTTCTAAACGGCAATCGGTAATCTTTTTAGTAATAAATAAGTCCCCTGGCTACAGTACTATGTCAATGGCTCGGCAATCCACGCGCTTGCACAGGCGCGGCGACAGGCGCCCCTTTGAAGTTACCGACAGCGATCCGGAGACAATACACACCACAGGCGTCCACAGGCGTCTACAGGCCAAGACAGGCGAGACCGTTCCCACGGCGTGTGGCTTGGCGCGATTTGCGTATATACAGGCCGTGGGACCCGAGCCTTACACGTATCAATATTATCATGATCCACACTCGTAGCATGCACGTCTTTTGTCTCGTTCGCTCGCGTGCAAACAGAAAGAGAGCGAAGGTGTGATACAGCCGTATACTGATGTATCGTATCACGAAGCGCTTACACTTCAATATTATTGATGGGATCGCGCGGATCACAGGATTTCTGGACATTCTGCGATACGGCATATTACACTATCATATCAGTATTATCACAGGATCATTATATTACTGATAATGTAATATGCCCCATTCAGCATATCTTACATCAATGGACAACATTAAAAAATTGGAAAATAAAGATACGAGTGGTTCAAAAGGTCAAGTATCCAAAGATACTTTTTAAAAAACGTCACGTCATTGTCTTTGTCAATCTGTCTTCACGTCCATAGATTAATATGTATATTGGGTATAGATAGGTAAGTCGCCTGGGATTTAACGGCTTAATGAGGAGTTTTCTGACAGCTAGTAAAACGTAGTTCCAACAAACCGCGATAGATGGCGTTGACCCGAGAGGGTGCCGAGACGGAAATTTAGACAAAAAATGTAGCAAAAAAATGCATGTCACTAAGGCCGAGATTCAGAGACGATTTGTAAGTCATAGTTCGAACTCCCGTATGTCAAAATCCATACATTTCGACCCTACTTAGCTCGAACTAAAACTAAGAAAATCGTCTCTGAATCTCGGCCTAAGTCAGTTGCAACCGTGGACGACGCATGTGCTCAGATTTTTCATCTTAATTAAAAACTCTAACGTTTACTAGTTTATTTGTATCGTAGAAAGAGAATCAACTAGAAAAGGCATTAAAATAATAATAGTCACGAAAACGAGACAGCCTTATACGCTAATTACACAGAGTGAATGCGACAAAATCCATGTCGTTTGTCCCTTTCTGCGTATGCGATATTTTTGTTTGCCACAGTTGAAATTGCATACAAAATCTTGCAACTATGGCAAACAAAGGCACGATTTCTCATACATTTTTGTCATATCTCTGTCCCTTTCGAGTATACGCTGTCAGGAAATCTATAGAATACTCAACCTACGATTTGTATTTTATTATCTCCAAGGTCGCTAGCCCCTGTCTCGTTAACGCCATCTATCGGGCCATTTGGAACTACTTTTTCTTTTTTAATGGATTTTTGAAACCCCTCATTATTGCCGTTGCCCCTTATTAACGGATGGGGGGGGCCACATTGATAAATAAATAGAAAAAGACGGCCGGCCGACACGAGGCTCGAACCATAAGCACCCGAATCGTGAGCCGGTTGTCTAGACCACTAGACCAACAAGATAGTGTTTGATATGGGCGAAATCACTCACTACTAGGCTGCGTTCAGAACCTTTGAGTGCGGTTGTTCTTCTCGCTCGCTCTTATGGGTAACACGCTTTTCACCGAGCCTCGGAACGGCGTTAGGGCGAAAAGTTGCACTCGGAGTGAACTCTGGGCGCACTCTGGGCGTAGGTTCTGAACGCACCTCTACAGCGCAGCGGTGAGGTGTAGCGCGCTGTCGCTCATAGTGCTTCGAAATGTCACCGAGAGATGGCGGAAGCTGTCTATTAGCTTTCCACTTCGTTTGCACTATAGCATGTTCACGTCACGCACACGCACCATAGATTAATATGTATATTGGGTATAGATAGGTAAGTCGCCTGAGATTTTAGAACGGCTTATTTATTGTCGTTGTCCCTTATTAGCGGATGGGGGAGCCACATTGATAAATAAATAGAAAAAGACGGCCGGCCGACACGAGGCTCGAACCATAAGCACCCGAATCGTGAGCCGGTTGTCTAGACCACTAGACCAACAAGACAGTGTTTGATATGGGTGAAATCTCTCACTACTACAGCGCAGCGGTGAGGTATAGCGCGCTGTCGCTCATAGTGCTTCACAATGTCACAGAGAGATGGCGGAAGCTGTCTTTCAGCGTTCCACTTCGTTTGCACTAAGATAATCATAGCATGACACGCACCGCACGTCACGTCACGCACTGGTCGGACCCACCAAACCACACCAAAGCGCAATTCTTACGTTCAGTTGTGACTTGTGGAATTTCACAATATTGTGGACCATTTATAAAGCCTCCATAGGTGTGGTTAGCTATTGTGTTTTGTAATTAAAAGCGTAATTAATAATCCTGATGTTTAATTGAAAGCTCTTCTTATAATGGCTTACACAGAAAAGGTGTCCATCAGCGGTACTGCCCTATCGTTTTTGTTGTATGAATGTGTTAATTCTGTAAACAGCCAGGTGAGTAATACGTAAATAATATAAGCTTTCATTCACACCTAAGATGACACTGACCCAGACATCTGTTTCTGCTTTATTCTAGTTGTTGAGCTTTGCTCGTTTTTATAAGTCTGTTTGCCAATCGGCAAAGGCCTCCGTCCTTCTCCATTCTTGTCTGTCGCCTGCCACCATTGACTTACAAACTTATGGACGACGGGTCTAATGGGCCATTCCACAGAGTCAATCCAACAATGGCATTGTGTAAATAGAGACAGTCCACTGCATTGGATTGTCCTCAAGCCATTGATGAAGCTATTTCAAATTTGCTGGTGCCAATGTTTCCCCCACCACTCACGCAGTGGATTGTCTAGTGTATTAATGGCTTTGTGTGAACGCGTGCTCCTGTCCGAGCCAGTTAGCTGATATTATTTCCACTTATTCCACTAGTTATTTCTTTTTTAATAGCTGGACACATGTAATCGAGGTACGTAAAAATGCTACGTACCTCACTTAAATTCAGATGGCAGATTATTACGTTTATGGAAAATGGCCGTCCGGCCAAGCTAGCAGGAAGGCACACGATCATAGTACATACTAACACTACTCAATCTTACACATTTTGTTCATCAGAAAATAAGTTATGTCTGGCAGCCTTAGGATCTATTGCTCTACACCATAATTATTATAGTGTATTCAACTGAGTATTTATCTGTTTCAGGAAGGATTCTTGATCGGAGATGTTACTTCTCAAATAACTAACCACATCTCAGATTCACATAGTGACAATGCCCGGTTGGACACACAGATCGTGATCACAACAGTGCTACCACTGCCTTCCGTCTCACTGTTTTACTTTCCAACTGGTAGAATAAAGGAGGATATCTTATCAGACTTGCTTTCAAACACAGCTAGTGAAGTTGTAGGCTGGTACAAATACAGAAAGAACAGTACAATAAAGCCCACCTTTAGAGACAAATTAATATCCAAAGGGTTACAGAAGTATTTTGAAAAACATCACGGTAAGAAGACTTTTGTAACATGCAATTTGTCAAGTAAAACATCCTCAGCAGCCTCAACTCACACATTCTCATACAGATTTGGTAAAATAAACTGTTTGGATATGTATGAGTATATTGAGGATGTGACAGCGAATCTAGGCGAGAAACATACAGCTTACAAGAAAGCACACAAACTGTCACCGCACAGCATTTTCAACAAAATAGTGAACGAGACAAATCTCCAAAGTGATAACACCAATGATGCGATATTACATATTCAAGAAGCTGTCAATGTGAGGCTATTGCAAGAAGCGAAGATCGCAGCTAAAAATGAGGACATAATCAGGGAACTGGCAGCTGAAATCAAACAAATGCGTACCATATTAGCCGACAAGCAATCTGCTGATTTACAGGCCGAATACAACAGACTGACTGAAGAAAAGTTCATGAATCGTGAAGTTGAAATGGCAGATGCATGCGTTGAAGCACTAAGCACTCCTGCTGGGGTGGACATACTGAATGTTCCAAACATTGTTATGAATAACAATACAAACCACTTGTCTGACAGCGAAAATTCAGTTCAACTTATTGAAAATGATATTAAAGAGAGGAGTCCGAGTCCTGTTCTTACGTCTACGAGTTCAGTGAAACCTGCAGTGTTGAATTATGCAGCTGCATTGAAGAATAAATCTGAGACAGCATCTACTACTGTACGTATGAACAACTATTGCATCCTCTTTCTCATCTGAAGGTATCTCATAGAAAACACGTGAACGTCGTCAAAATGGCGGGGCCGGACGTTATATCTAGTAAATTTTATCGCCAGCATTTAGTACCTAATTGGTACTATTTGGTACCTTCACTGAAAAAATTAGTACCTCAATAGTTTTCGAGACATTCGCCAATAACCCTGGCCCCGTCATTATGACGTCAAAATGGCAAGACCAAATCAGTTACTCGACCACCACAAGGTGTAGGATTGAGTACACTAAGATTTAGTACCTAACTTACCTCATTTCAAAATTGGTACCCTTACAGTTTTTTTGTAATGATTTTTTTAAGTTACGATCTGCAAACGCCTACGGTAAACATTAAATAACGAAGTATTCAAATACTTCATTGCGCGTGAGTTTTAATTAGGCGTTAAGATTTACCCACGTATGACATTATTAATGTTTATTTAATATTATTATGTCATTATAATTCAATTCAATTTTTGTTTAATGGCATCCGATGTGTTATCACAATTCAGCCAACGTCTCGTTATAATAAAGATTATACGTAGGAAAATGATCAGTAGTTTTAATTAAGTCTAGAGTGGCAGTTTTGCCTATGTAAGTAGTTTAGAGTCTCAAGTGATTGTTTTAAGGTTAAAACACAAAAGAGTTCACAAAATGGCCAAGCCGCATGGCCAGAAAAATCACGAGCCGACGCCACAGAGGATTATATTGTACAGAGTGACAGCTTCATACAAGCTCGCAAAAGCGGCGCATCACTACATGCGCAGCGCGTTTGTGTGCGCGCATTCACCTACGAGGTTCACCAACCAGACCGAGGGTGACTTCGGGCGAAACGAAGGTGTGACTGTGAGGGGTGACACATCGTTGATTTTACCCGCGCGCCCGTCACCGCTCCGTGTTGTACGCTCGATATTTTTATTTTATTAGTTTATAGGTAGTAGAAGTCGAATAAAAAAATAGTAAATTATTTTGTACTGTGTGCATGAACGATTGGAAGAGTAATTTAAACATTTATAAAGAAATACTACATTGAAATAAAACTTGGCATCATTTTAACAATGTTTTCATTATTTTTTATTTTTATTTTAATGAAATACATAGTTTTAACTACAACTAAATATGTCTAAGAACTACAAAAGATAAGTAAATAGTTTTAATATTTTCATGCCTAAAATGAATTAATAACAAATAATAACTAACAAAATAAACAAAAACAATTTACAATTGAGTCATAAAACATTTACCTACCTTCATACTTACTCCAATTAAATGTATTTCCTTTAAGGCAACCCTACAAGAATAGGCTAATAAAATTGACACTCCTTAGTAGCTGTTACTCTGTACAATCCTCTGTGCCGACGCAGACGTCCTCTCGGTAGACCTCTAGCCACGCGACTCCTATGTTTATAAGCTATGAGAAAATGTTGACATACTTGTTCGAGTCGCGTTGTCGATCTGCTATAGGGCAGTCACGTTTGTTGGTTGCCCCCTCCCAGCTCGACAGCGGGGCTCCAGTGGTGGCTCAAGATAGTGTTCTTTTATAAGAACAACCCTTGAAGTCACCAAAATATCAAATATAACCGTACAACGTCAAGCACTTTTGCTATAAAAACTCGACATTGGCAAAATCATCATTAACCAAAGATGGCAGCCATTTTTTTTAAAATAGAATAGAATAGACATACTTGTTGTTGTTTTTTATTGTGTTATTATTGTGTTGTTCAGTTTGATGGTATGAGCCCGTCGCCACTTATAATGGACAGTGGGCCTCGAAATTGAAGCATGCAGGTTTCCTCACGATGTTTTCCTTCACTATAAAGCCCGTTGTGTTACAAATCATAATAAATTCCGAAAAACTCATTGGTACGAGTTGGCCTGGACGGGGATCGAACCATCACCTCCTTTACGGCACGCAAGGTTACTCGCCACTGGACCCGTGTATTCCCAGTTGTCGCCACGGCTTCCGTCGCCACTGCGGACAAATGGGAAAAAAAGTCCCAGTTGTCGCCACTGGTGACTAAGCAGTGGTGATGACTGGGACTCCTTTTCCCATTCGTCGCCAGTGGCGACAACTGGGAATACACGACTGGACCCCACTGCTTCAATTTTATATTTAATGTAAATATGATGATTGATTAAGAATTAATTTTTATTGTTACAGAAACTGAACAACTTCAGTGAAGATTTAATTCGTTTTGATGCGGATGAGAATAATGTGCAAAAACTAAATATTGTTAATGATGATGTTAAATGCATCGGTGACAGTTCCCCCGAGTACTGAAGTACTCCAAGTGCCTTAATTATCTCTTAAGTGTTTATTATTTCTTATTAAATATGTTAGTTACCATATTATAGTATAGGCATAACTTTCATTAAAACATATCTTTTATAATACTCATTGTTATAAAAATACTTGTTACTTAACTCCCTTGTAATTCATTGTATATTAATCATTGATGCATCTAATTACTAAGAAAACTCTTATTTCATGATAGTCTTTCAGTTACAGTAAAAAATATAATAATCATTTTATTGTAAAAAAAGAGAAAGGTAAAAAATACCCGTACAAAATATTTTTGTAAGTTAAAAACTAGTGTAATTTAAACTACTTATTTCGTTTGTAATATCTTCTCGCTCAGCTGCACGGCTAGCATGCCACCCACGACAAAGCGTTTAAACGAGAAAAACATCATGCGTGCTCTTTTTGGCGTACGTAAAATAATAAAGATGGAGGCACGTCTCGATTTTTGTCGTTTTCTCGGCGGTGGCATGCTAGAGGGGCTGGTGTGAATGAAACAAGTTGTGAGATCATACATTTTTATTTTTAACGTCATGTTATATAAATTGAATATAAATAATAAAACAATAAGTATATGTCTAAAAAGGAATGGCACTTAATTTTCAATTAAAAAAAAAAAAAAACAATTTAACACTGTTTCACCTTTTCCGAATAAGTTCTTGTTTGCTTATCCGACAGCTCATTTGTTTGACATATTCTTCATACAAAATATGTCAAATGACTGTCGGATAAGCTAACAAGAACTTATCCAAAAGTGGTGGAACAGGAGTGCGATTAAATGTCATACGTCGAACTCCGCATGCAATGCATCTTTCTACTTCTGATTTGACTTTCAAATATTATACTTCAGGAGTGTGATTTTTGAAAGTCAAATCAGCAGTAGAAAGATGCGTAGCTCCAGAGTAGTTTTGACATTTTCAACTGCAGAGCTCACCGAATGAGATTCAAAAATCGCACTCCAGGCAATCTTAGATCTAGTTAACAGATTGAGGGGGTAAATAACGACGAGGTTTTGACCAAAATCTTTAGGCCCAGCTTTGGCTCATGGAATGTATTTAGCTGGTAGTCATCGCCTGACTATCCTTTTATCAAATCAAAGTAAAATTAAACTTTACCTATGCCACAGATTATATAATACTATACAGTACAGATGCCCAACGTCAAACAATGGAACGCCACTGCCGTAACGCGGGCAGTCTTCGGGCAAAGTAATTACTTGATTTTCCGAGGCTCTTGAGATTTTTTTGTAGTCAGATCATGTATTTTTAGTAACAATTTACACTTTCACGTAAACATAAATTACAAATCGATACCATAACGCCATATATTTCAATTTTTTTTAACAAAAATTTCATTTGTATGGGATAGGACACCATGCCTATGCTTAGATTTTATGATTATGAATTTGAAGTCCATGGCTCTGACTTCCAACATCAACTTTTGTATCAAGGGCTATTAAATTTAAAAATACCTAGTGATACTTAATAATTTTTGTGATTACATAGTACTATAGGTGGCAAGCTGTCAACTTGTCACTAGAACTTGTCACACGAGCTTGGTTCAGGGGCATTCACGACTTTCTAGCCTATGTCAATTTTGTAGAAGGTGGCTTAGAACGCATTTTGGCACGTATGTTTCTGTTTGCTTCTAGGTGCTAAGAAAATATTTGCAAAATTCATCCTAAGGAGTTAAATAATAAGTAATATAATTATGAGAATTTCGAAATTATTCTCATAATAAGAGTAGAGCCTCATCTGACAGATCGTTTGACGTATCTTTCAAAACGATCTGTCAGATAAGCTAACAAGAACTTACAAGAAGTAGTGTAAGGGTTGAACTACATCACACACACAGCACGCGGCGTGTGCGATCGCGTTCCGTCTATCTTATATGCTCTAGCAAATGACGTTCCTGAGTGACAGAAAAGGATGGAGCGACGGAAAAATGCGATCGCGTGCGGCCATGTGTAGTTCAACCCTTACATCTCAGTGTCGCGTCAGACTGGTTAAACTGATGTCAGACTGATATTCTAACCCACTGATTGATGTCTGAGTCTGGTACTGAAGGATTTTCATACATTTTAATAATTATTGTCAGTTTGTCGTGACCAGACTGACGGGGTACTGAGCGTGTAACACCCGTCATATACACCACAAGTTTTTAATTCCTAAAACAATTTTAAGGGTGTATTCAGACAAAGAAACTAAACAACTCACCCTAAGGAACATGGGTCGAAAAACGAAAAACAAATGTGGACCTCCCAAAAGTTGTCTTAGGTAAAGTTTTTTAGTTTGTCTGAATACACCCTTAAATTTTGTTAGTACTTAGTGAATTAAAATCGAATGGTGTATTTTAATAATTTTCGTCAGTCTGACGTGACCAACTGAGCGTGTAACACCTCATACAGGTGACTGTATCTAGACTAATCTAGAGTAGGTCTGCGGCGGCGGGAGGGTTGTCGCCGGCGAGCTCGTGCACGGAGTGGGCGAGCCGGCGCGCCTGCTGGACGGCCGTGGAGGCCGGCAGGAGGCCGAGGTGCACGCAGATCAGCTCCTTTATACTCACGCCCTGGCTGTCGTGCGGGAACGCCTGCTCCAGCAGCTGCCTGCAATTTTATCACGTTTTTAATATATTCGTTTATTTTCACGTGACATCTTGTGGTCAGTTAACTTCAATGGACATTACTATCGATACTTATCTATGTTATATAAATGTTGATACTTTTTACGTTATCTAATTAATCTAAGGGTGCGTCCACAATCCACATCTGGCCAGGGCCGGATTAAGCCATGCAGAGGCCCCTAGGCAATGCAAGTCCTGGGGCCCCTATATCCATGGCCGTTGCAATGATTTTTTCCTATGGTCGCAGTAAAATAACCACCAATCAAACAACATAATAAAAACACTAAAATGTGGAGCGAGCGAAGCGAGCTCGAGGTTTTACTACAATATTATAAAATCGCGTTTCGTAATGCTATCTTAATTCTGGAACAAGTGAAGCGAGCTCGAGATTTTTCTGCATTAATTGCAGTGAAATCAGTTGAACTACTACTGAAATACAGTTCTCTTATTTTTCATTATTCCTTTTTAAGTCTGAGGTGGGCCTAATTCTTTGAGTTTTCACTTATTTTTCTCTCGAACCGCGGGCTTAGTGATGAGATCATTGCAACACCGTCTCAAAGCAAGAGCGAGCGAAGCGAGCTCGAGATTTCAGTATAATATTATAAAATCGTTGTGCAATGCGATCTGACTAAATTCAGGAACGAGCGAAGCGAGCTCAAGATTTTAATGCAATTATTACAGTAAAACCTCCAGCTTGCTTCGCTTTTTATGAAAAATAAGAGACAACTGAAATACAGATCTCTTATTATTCGTAATTCCTTTTAAGTCTAAGGTGGGCCTAAATCATTGAGTTTTCACTTATTTTTCTCCCGAGCCGCGGGGCCCCATGGCGGCGCTGGGCCCATAGGCTGGAGCCTACTTTGTCTCTATGGTTAATCCGGCACTGCATCTGGCTAATGCGCAGCTCGCGAGTTGATCGTGAGCTGTATGCGCGCAGTTACTGCACCTATTTTGTGCGCCTCTTTAGCGCAACTCATGAAAGGCTTGTATAGTGAGCGCGAGCAGCTCGCGCGCTTACAGTTCTGTTTTTTTCATACTGTGAGCCTTAGTTGTAAGGGACGTCTGCGCCGCTCGCGAGCCGTACGCGCAAGGAGCGACACATGCACGCAGATCGCTGCGCATTCGCCGGACGTAGGGTGGACGCACCCTAAAATAGTAGAAGGTGTTATGGCTTATTTAATGGCAGTAGGCTGGGCGTTAGAGAAAATGTGGTCTGAATTATTATTTAGTCTATAAAATACATAGGTGTATTTACATTTTCGTCGAAAAACGTGGTCTAGTTTCACCCTCTTTTCGTCAATTTATGTCTACCCAGATGTATGTATCCCACCACAGCACCGAGCTGGCGTGCAGCTGCACCTAGACACTAACCTATAGAAAGTGTTGAGTATATCTCCCGGGGGCGAGGCGGCGCGCACGGCGGCGGGGTGGGGCACGGCGGCGGGGCGCACGCAGGCGCCGCGGCGCTCCCACCACAGCACCGAGCAGGCGTGCAGCTGCACCTAGACACTAACCTATAGAAAGTGTTGAGTATATCTCCCGGGGGCGAGGCGGCGCGCACGGCGGCGGGGTGGGGCACGGCGGCGGGGCGCACGCAGGCGCCGCGGCGCTCCCACCACAGCACCGAGCAGGCGTGCAGCTGCACCTAGACACTAACCTATAGAAAGTGTTGAGTATATCTCCCGGGGGCGAGGCGGCGCGCACGGCGGCGGGGTGGGGCACGGCGGCGGGGCGCACGCAGGCGCCGCGGCGCTCCCACCACAGCACCGAGCAGGCGTGCAGCTGCACCTAGACACTAACCTATAGAAAGTGTTGAGTATATCTCCCGGGGGCGAGGCGGCGCGCACGGCGGCGGGGTGGGGCACGGCGGCGGGGCGCACGCAGGCGCCGCGGCGCTCCCACCACAGCACCGAGCAGGCGTGCAGCTGCACCTAGACACTAACCTATAGAAAGTGTTGAGTATATCTCCCGGGGGCGAGGCGGCGCGCACGGCGGCGGGGTGGGGCACGGCGGCGGGGCGCACGCAGGCGCCGCGGCGCTCCCACCACAGCACCGAGCAGGCGTGCAGCTGCACCTAGACACTAACCTATAGAAAGTGTTGAGTATATCTCCCGGGGGCGAGGCGGCGCGCACGGCGGCGGGGTGGGGCACGGCGGCGGGGCGCACGCAGGCGCCGCGGCGCTCCCACCACAGCACCGAGCAGGCGTGCAGCTGCACCTAGACACTAACCTATAGAAAGTGTTGAGTATATCTCCCGGGGGCGAGGCGGCGCGCACGGCGGCGGGGTGGGGCACGGCGGCGGGGCGCACGCAGGCGCCGCGGCGCTCCCACCACAGCACCGAGCAGGCGTGCAGGGCTCCGCGCCGCCACGTCGCCGCGCAGTACCCTTCCCGCACTATTGAGAAGCTGCGCGAGACCGTTCGACGTATCTGTAGGGAGAAGCATTCAAATAGAGCTGCCATCCGACCGAGTTCTTCTCAAAGTACCTACTAGTTTACTGTCCAGGTTATCGTTAGGACTGGCTTTTCTATTACAAGAAAGTAGACGCCAACGACTTTATAATTTTACCAGCTTTCTTCGTCCGCGTGAAATGTTGGCTAGGACATGGCATTACCAATGTTAATGGTGACAGGTAAAAGAATGAAACTCGGAGGGGGTTTTAGGGTATATCTAATGAGTATCAGAAAATCACGACCCTCCCGGAAACCTCCTCACTGATAGGGTCAAAAGCCCTCAAAAACTATGACAAAGGTTATGCGCTTCGAGCAAATGTTGCAGAGGACCCTGCTAAAATTTGGTTGGTGAATTTTAGCTTCAATTTAAGACATCTGTAAAATTGCTCTAAAACAAATTCAGTATAACTATAACCAATTGACACATTCTCATTCGCATTTTAAATATAATGTGGCAATACTCACCGTCTCAGGGTTGACAATATCAGCGCAGTCAGCCAAATCAGGCGCCAAGAACCTGCCCGTGGTCCTGTCCACGTATATGAAGTGAATCAGCCCTGGGAACTCCTCCACATACTTGTGCAGCGTTAGGGAACCACTGTCTTCGCCCGTGCGCTCACATAACACCCACATTAAGCGAAATAATTGATCCATTTATGGCTTTATGATTACTGTAACATGCTTCGTGAGTCTATTGATAGTAGTAGATTGGTTGATAGTGGTGTAATTAATGTTATTGTAACTAGAGAATAGGCTTCTTGGGTTTGTAGTTTAGGACGCATTTTGAATTTTGTACATTTCGTGTCACGAAACAGTTTCCAGAGAATAAAAGGTAAATCATGCATAAAATAAGCATATCGATAACAAATACAGGGTCATATCACAGTCGATAATAAGCACATGATTACCCTAAAGATCGGAAGCTTCATACAAGAGCGGCAGCTATCGGTGCACTAACACTTCTTTTACGTACTTTGATTAAATGAAAATAGCGGAAGATAGGTGACGTTCTTGCATTACGTACTCGAACCACGGATCTGCTTTTTCATGAGTAAAAAGTAATGCAGATTTGTTGTTCTTTTTAAATGATTTGTACAACTAGCAAAAGAAAACGAAGGCATTGTCACATTGTGGTACTTTTATACCGCCTAAAAACAAAAAAGTATCTCAATCACGCAATGCCGCTCGGATTGCGACGGGGCTCAATTTATGCGGCCCACGCGCTACAGGCTGGTCACCTATCTTCCGCTATTTTTTTTTATTCAATCAAAGGTTGCGTACACACGACGAATCAACAAGCTACGCAAAACAAACATTAGCTGGCCGCGCGACGTTATAAATTACTCTGCCTACGCGCGTCTAGCTTATTTTGGTTTTGCGTAGTCCGATGTGTCGCCGTGTGTACGAATTGGAGAGCAATTTTTGAATTCGGTGAGCTCAGCAGTTGAAAATGTCAAAATTACTATGGAGATATGTATCTTTCTACTGCTGATTTGACTTTCAAAAATCATAATTCAGGAGTGCGAGTGTCATTTTTTAAAGTCAAATCAGAAGAAGAATGATGCGTATCTCCATAGTAATCTTAGACAAATTTCTCTAGCGATAGACACGCTCGTTCAAACAAACAACATGTCACACGAAACAACACAAAATGACACATTGCGGTTTGTCATTGCCATAGTGACGAAGTGAACTCGGGAACATCAATCAGGTGCGTACACCTCATTCAAGTGGAACATGTTGCTTCTATGCAAGGGCAAGTCTATCGCTAGAGTAATTTGTCTACGATAGTAATTTTGACATTTTTAACAGCTGAGCTCACCGAATGAGATTCAAAAATCGCACCCCTGGTGCACACATGCCCGGCCGAGTGTGTGCAGTTGTACAGTGTGAGTGCACCGACTGCGGCCGCCTGTTTGAAGCTTCCTATCTGTAGGCAGTGGCGGATACAGGGGGGGGGGGGCCCAGGGGGCCATGGCCCCCCACACGAACCTCTGAATTTTGAGGCCGAGTAAAGAAATGAGCTCTCTTAATTTCTTTTAATCTTAATACGTGGCCCGAGTTGGCCGATGGGCCCCCCCCAACATGAAATCCTGGATCCGCCCCTGTCTGTAGGGATATTTAATCATGGTGTAAGTATAGACAGCGTCATTAGTTTAAAGGGTGATTGTGTGGCAACATGGAAACTTCCGTCGGAACTGAGACCTATCGTCTGGCAACAAAATCAATATGGCGATCTCTTTATAATATTCAGGAGCCTGCCAAGCCACGCTCCCGCCATTTCTACTAATGACACTGAACAACTTTCCCGAAGGAAACCAATAGAAATTCACACAAAAATATTTTAAGCTTGAGAATTTCCCGTAAGTTCCTTGGGGAAAGTAATGACGCTACGCCGTCTGAACTTACACCCTGTATAAAATAAATGAACATCATAATAAAATTAGTACAATGCCTTAGAGAACAATGAGTAGTGATTAAATCTGCAAACAATAAACATTCGCTTATATGCATTAATAACTACGATGCAATAAATAATAACACATACAGATACGGTGATAAATAACACATACAGACATAACAAAGACAACATTTATACAATACACAATAGTAGACGTAAATGTTTTCATGACAAAGTAGCTACCTGTAAGTACTTTATCATTTTAAACACATGCATACATTTACTCCCCAAATCTCCGATATTTTTGTGTCTGTTTATTCGTTCGAGCATCACGCAATAACTATACTAGACGGATTTTAATAAAACTTATGTTTAGACTTAAAAACTGGTATATATTTTATGTCGCTACGATGACGGCATCCGGTGTGGACGAAGGCGCGGGCAAAATCTACTATACCTACCTATATAATATAATAGTTCTATTAGAAACTACATCAACATCCTAAGCTCAGGGGGTCTACCCGGACATTAGAACTTCGAAATTGCGTGAAAACTGAATCTCGAACCTATCTCTATTAAAATGAAGTTCGCACCGAAACGGTCGCGATATATCGATAATCGAATGTCCGGGTACCTACAGGGCCTGGTCTATACCACTTTCCTTTCAACACTTTAAATTGAGTCCTTCTTAATATGCTTACACTTTTTTAAGAGTATGATCAAACCGTCAAACTGTACAACTTTCTCTATGGCACCAACATCGAAATAGCGGAAAAAAAAATCTGCTGTTGCATACAAAACTGCAAATCTACTCGAGCCAAAATGTATGGGACAGCTGATTTTTTTTTTGCGATTTCGATGTTGGTTAGAGAAAGTTGTTCAGTTTGATGGTCTGATCATCCCCTTAAAAAAGTGTCAGGATACTAAGAAGGACCCAGTATAAAGGGTCGCGATTTCGATGTTGGACCTGTAGAGAAAGTGGTTCAGTCCGACGGTCTGATCATCCTCTTAAAAAAGTGTCAGAATATTAAGAATGACCCTGTATTTACTGAAATGACATGCACGCATGACGAACCGACATCTTAATGACATTGAAAAGGATATGATCCCAAACTGAAGTATCTCATCGCCTTGACCTTCAGAAACTCCACGTACGGTGCCAATATAGTCTTCAACTCTTTCACAGGGTGTTCTGTCCTGAGGCTCGGTATGTCGGGTTTGAGTAGTTCGATGAGGGTCTCGAGGGCGGTGTGCATCGCCGTGGCGGTGGTCTCGGGGGTGAGGGGGGTGGTGGTGGTGCAGGACTTGCGCAGTTCAAGCATGCGGGTCGCGAGGCGGGCGCATAGGCTTGCGTTGGACTTGTTCTTGCGTAGGGCATCTGTTGTCTGCGTTTAGAGATATAGTACGAAATTAATGTATTATTTAGATTCTACATATTCCTTGAAGATACTTGGGTGCAGACTTGTAGAGAGAATAATGATAAACGATTTTATCGTTGACGCTTTCCTTTAATTTGGGAGCTGCCAGTGAAATAACAACCCAACGAAGGGCGTTCGGGTAATACAGTTGTGAGCAAATACTACGCGGTTTTTCTTTATTTTGTATAGCGTGATCGTAAAAACATACTAAAACCTCAAGATCGTCAAAATAATCTTAGCAATATGGAGAAGAACAATTTTAGGACGCCACTTCTTTGCTAGCACATCAAAATCATGCATAACATGCCAAGACCGTCCAATATTTTGTAGTAAAATATGTTGTTCCTGCTGTCACCGTTTAATCTTTTGTTTGGTCAAGCTGTACAATAAAAGGTTAACTTGGAGTTGCGTTGAACTCTGTTACTAGTTGGTCGCCTGCTCCCCGGCTTACCACAACACAAGGCTCCACCACTTTGAGGAAGTTCAAGTGTGTTTTTGTGCGTAAAACAGTCTTTGAGGTTTATTACCGAACAACATCAAGCACATTTGCTAATTATACTGGAGATTGGCAAAATCATCAATACTAAGTTGGAGCCGCAATTTTATGATTGGAATAGAGAAGGTTACCTTTTTCAATGCAGATTCTAAAGCATCAAGAGTGCACGGCAGCATCTCTAGATTTCTCTGCAATAACAGCCTCCTTATGTTTGCCAGGATTTGGTTGGACATTTGTGCAGCGATGCCCACTTCCCTGAAAATATGTATATCAACGTTAATACGGCAGTTCATCGAGTCCTAAAGCTGGTCAAACAGACGACGGGGGGACGTGTAAGTTTCCTATTACATCGCTTACAAGATCTGTTTTCTGATTGTCTGAAATAGATTAACTAAACAGCAAGAACTGTCAAAGTATGCCTATTCGATACCGATCGAATCGGTTAGTTACACAATAAGGTCCCAGGATTTATTTGACACACCCTCCCTGAAGCCTATGCCCTGCAGTATATTAATGACAGATTAAGAAAAATCGTAAGTCGATCCTGCGTCGATAAATGTGGGAAAGTTACAAGTCTATTACTAATATTATAAAAAAGGAAAAATTAGATTTTTTTGTTTGTATTGAATATAATGACTGCCTGATAGCATAGTCGGTAGTGAACCTGCCTGCTGTGCGAGGGTCGTGGGTTCGAATCCCGTAAGGGACAAATATTTGTATGATGAATATAAATATTTGTACCCGAGTCATGGATGTTTGTATCTATTATGTATTGTATATCGTTGTATAGGCTCCGAAACTACTGGACCGATCTGAATAATTCTTTCACCATTAGAATGCTACATTATCCGTGATGTCAAGTGAGTGTCGGGAAGATTCTATGGGGCGGTACGAAGTTCGCCGCGGTCAAACAGTTTTAAATAAATTTGAAAACGATTACCTCAACTCCATATCAACTAGTATGGCAAATGTGATGCGAGGGGCGACTTCGGAGATGTGCATGGAATGCGGCGCGCAAGGGCTGCCTGTCGAGCCTGCGCACAGGTTCACTATGCCACTGTTCTCCTCTGACAACCCTGACAGAAACACTCTTTATCATCATACAACACATAAAATCACAATTATTTATTTAATGTTGCAAATGATAAATATCCGACATTTGTTGTTAATCTAGCACCGTTTCAGTGACATATATGGTCAGAAACACTATGACATAAGGTTTAAAAATATAAGCATCTTCTTAAACTTTGCAATAAAATACGAAATAGTAACTAAGAGTAACATACCTAGTAAAGACCTGCGCTCCGCAATATACTCCCAATTTATGTAATCAGCATTCAGTCTAACTTAATATGCTGAAGATTTTTAAGAAGATGATCAATCAAGTTAATTTTATATGACCATATAAATAAAACTAAAAATATTCAATGAACACTGTATTAAACTGTCAATCTAATTTTAAACTTTATAAATAACTAGTAATTACCCGCGACTTCGTCCGCACAAATTATGTACCAGATCATAAGCTATCAAACAAAAAAAGTTTCATCAAGTTCGCTTCAGTAGTTTGTGCGTGATGCGCGAACAAACAAACACACAAAAAAACAGACAGACAAAATTTCTAAAAAACCGCATCGAAATCGGTCCACCCGTTTGGGAGCTACGATGCCACAGACAGACAGACCGACATAGGCGTCAAACTTATAACACCCCTCTTTTTGCGTCGGGGGTTAAAAAAGGTTGATTTCGAGTCAGGGATACCTTAAAACCATATCGTAATCTTTTTTTGGTATACAAGGTGTTTCATAAGTAAGAATAAATTTTTGAAACTCTTAAGGGGGTTGTTAAGACCGTCAAACTGAACAACTTTCTCTATGGGACCAACATCGAAATCGCGAAAAAAATAATTTCATATCCCATACATATTTTAGCTCTAGTCGATTTGTAGAGTATAGAACATAATTTTTTTTTTCTCGATTTCGATATTGGTCCCATAGTGAAAGTTGTTCAGTTTGATGGTCTACACCACCCCCTTAAAGGTTTATTTGTATTATTGTAACACCTTGTATATCTTCAATGTACAGACACAGTTCAGTTACAGTTTGATAATAGTTTAGATTATGTCGATGGGCAGGACACGTAGCTAGGCGAAAAAGTGGCCGTGCCAGAATGGTTGCTGGAACTATGCAAAAGAGAAATGGGTCGTCCGGCAGCCAGGTGGGTTGACGACATCCGGAAAAGCGCCAGTAAGAACTGGATGCGATTAGCACAGGACTGAGAAGGATGGCTTAATGGGGAGGGGGCTTTTGCCCTGCAGTGGGTGAATAAAAGCTGACGGTGATGATGATGATCTTCTTTTCGCATCAATAGTTTTTTCAGTGATGTTTCTATATTTCACTAGCCAAGTATTAGGTAAGCCTGATAGCGACAGGCGTAGCTGTATTTAAGTTCTCTCTCGTGCAGTTGTTCTGGCACAAGGGACATTCTAGCAGATGATCCATAGACTGGATAGGTTCGGCGCAATCACACTGTGTTAAGCCAGGATCAATATACCCCCAATTGCACAAATTTAGTCTATAACGACAGACCGAAGTGTGAAGCTGATTTAAGGATTTGATAAATGATGATGATGAACATGATGAAAAGGAATAAAATTACTCACATGGCAATCTGCTGGTCTCGTGACAGACTTGACCATCTTCACACCGTTCAATATCTTTCCAATATTCTTGAGCGGCTATACATTGCATACTCAGCAGAATCAAGTCCGGCGGTGTCAAGTCTTCACTCCCGCGACTGCAAAGCAAACATACATATAGTATTATTGAAGATAAAACAACCACTTGTAGTAAACATCCTTCGTCCTTCTTAATATGCTGACGGTTTTTTAAAGGGACAACCAGACCATTAAACTGAACAACTTTATCTATGGAACCAGTATCACAATCGCGAAAAAATAACTGTTTCACACAATACCACACAGTACGGACAATCCCTGCCTCGCACCACTTTTTAACTCACGCCCTCTGGTTGAATCGTAGTTCCTCTTAAGCAAATGCGGATTCCTGTCTGTACCGCCCACGCTTAACTCTTCATTTAAATTTATCCCATTTGTATGAAATGTTGCCCATCAGCTGACAGTGTCCAAGGTGTCACAAAAGTATGAGACGGCAGTTTTTTTTTCACGATTTCGATTTCTGTCCCATAGAGAGTTGTTCAGTTTGATGGTCATTGTCTTAAAACACCGTCAGCATATTAAAAACCCAGTAAATTGAATTATTGAAGATAATTATAATAACCAATAAGAGCCAGGTGGTCCAGTGGCGAGTAACCTTGCCTGCCGTGCAGGAGGCGATGGTTCGATCCCCGTCCAAGCCGACTCGTACCAATGAGTTTTTCGAAATTTATGTACGATTTGTTACACCACTGGCTTTTCGGTGAAGGAAAACATCGTGAGGAAACCTGCATGCTTCAATTTCGAGGCGTGTATTGTACCCACTGTCCATTATAAGTGGCGACGAGCTCACCCCCCGTCACACTGGACAGAGTTTCGGTACTACTGGTGAAACGTGGATGTTCTGAGGTTTCAGAATATCTCTGACTACCCCCTCGGGGAATATAGTCGTGAGCATATGCTATGCATAATAACCAACAAAAACAAACCTAGAGTATAAAGCCAGCAGTTTATCACCGACAAACAGCATGAAATGATAGTGATGATACGGTGAGCACTTGACCTCCTTCGAAGCTGTCTTGAGAGCATTGAGTGCCGCAGCGGTGGCGCCACTCTCGCCGATCACGCCGCTCGCTCCAGGTATGGAGTCACCTTTACCTCGGCTTTCTAGCAGTACTGACAACCAGTCTTGGTAGACAGGGGAATGTAATCTGTAATTATTTTAAGTATCCTTTAGACAGGAATTGATCGCAGGCTTTCTGTCAAGGCCAAATTCCACGTGTAAAGGCAGATTGCACGATCGCAAACCCTCCTCTTTATTGGCATAAGGAGCGTGTGCTACTCCACCTTCCGTTGCTATTTGACCTTGACAGAAAGAAGTCTTTTCAATTTTTCCCATTTGAAAGAAATTACATCTAACTGTCCAAGGTGTGACAAGGGTATGCAGCTACTAACTTGTTGATTAGATTTCAGGATTGTGTGACTTTTTATTAAGACATGTTAATTGCATCCTGTGATTAGCTCTAACCTAAGCTTCTTGATTGACTAACAAGCACATCTATTAATTTAATACTTTCTTTAAAAATTGATAGAATAGAATATAAAAATTAATTGATACTCACAAATTTATGTTCTGTCCACATATATGTTGCACAAACGTTTTGCAATCAAGTAGTTCTCTGTGTGCATCGTCAACATCCTCTTCACTGATAATCATGAACACATGGTCAAGCCACTGAAAGTTTGATACAGTTTACATGTATTAAAGATTATAGTTATCAACATCAGCCTATATGCGTCCCACTGCAGGGCACAAGCCTACCCTCAGTATGGCCGTTAGTCCAACACGCGTGCCCAATGCTGATTGGTAGACTTTACATACACATCGGAATTTCTTCTTCTGCGCATGCAGGTTTCCTAACGATGTTTTCCTTCACCATTTGAGAGCAGTCAGTGCTACATAGGTACATAAGTTAGAAAAACTGATTGTTACATGTCATGTGGTCCATGCGGATACGAACCTGGACTAACTACTAACTACTAACTTAAAACTGGACCATTTTTTCATAGATGCATTCATAGATTTCATAGATATTCATAGAACATTTGTGTTTTCAATAAATGCATCCTTTTATGTTTAGTTAACTTAGAGAAAGCAGAAATCATTACCTCATCAAATACAATAGTAGTGTTGTCCTTGCATTGCATAGAAGAATATGTGTTTCCGAACTGTGCAGCCATCACTCTCTGTGAAGTGATGATCGGGGACAGAAGTTGAGACACACTATGGCTGTCAGATAGGTTCTCATTCTCATTCTCCTGTAATAAATCAACAAAGACTTCTATTATAACCTCAGAATACAGAATAAACCAGAAACCGTCAACATGCTTGAAAATGAGGCACTCAAAACAACTCCAAATTGGAGTGGCTTGATATCTGATCAATCAGTAGATGGCCGACGCACGCATCGGTAATCTAAACTATTATAAAACTGTAACTGAAGTGTGTCTGTACATTGAAGATATTTACAAAAAAAAGATTACGATATGGTTTTTAGGTATCCCTGACTCGAAATCAACCTTTTTTCTCCGCCCCGAAAATGACCCACTGACCGGATTTTTCCCCCTCCACCCCCTCAAATTCGTGCAGCAGTGTACAGTCCTTTCCCGGTGGGCGAGGAACTCCCCACTAACGAGAAAAAATTAAAGAAGTAAAGTATGTGACTTTCATACCAAAAAACTGGGATTTTTAGTATGCTTTGCCGTGACCCAAAATAAGGGGGAAGGGGTTACGGGTTCCCCCCTCCCATTACCCCTAGGAGTGTGGAGTAACAAAACAGTTTTTAGACAATTATTTAAACGGAGTCGCGTGGCGAAGGGGGTCCCAAGAGGACGCGTGCGTTCGGCTTGTGATTTTGTTGGCCATTCGGCTCCATTTTGTGAACTCTTTTGTGTTTTAACCTTAAAACAATCACTTGAGACTCTAAACTTCTTACATTGGCAAAACTGCCACTTTTTAATTAATATTACTGATCATTTTCCTACGTATAATCTTCACATAACGAGACGATGGCTGAATTGTGATAACACATCGGATGCCATTAAACAAAAATTGAATTGAATTATTTAAACAAAACATGTCTGGGTAGTCAAAACAAAAAAAAAATTTACAATGAAATTGTGCTTTGCTTGCCCTCGCCGTAGCCTTCTAAAACTATACGGTGCGCTCCGCCTCGATTGCGCTCCACCTGGCTCTCTCCCTCTCCTTTTCAAAAACGGGGGTTTAATCACTCCTCCCTTCGGTGGATGGGATGGGAGACCACCCCTACACCGTCCCTCCCTTTAACCCTCTCAAATTCGTGTCGCAGGATACTAAACTCGACCCGAGTATCTTAGGGGCAGTTTGTTAAACCGGCATATAAATAAATAGGAAATAGCAAAACAACTATTTCATTATGGAAATCTGACCTGTTCACCGAAAGTTTTCATCCGCTGAATAAATGATTCGTCCCATTTTGAAAATATTAAATCATTAACGCTGTCGAAAATCAACGTAGCTTTCATGTTCTTTTGATTTTGCCTAGAATTTGTAGAGAAAATAGAAAAATTAGAAAGACTGGAATGTGTACTCTTTGACTGCCTGACTGGAATCAGTGGCGGGACAGTGACCTTATCTGTCAAAACGTAGAAAACGACGCCACCTATTACATTTTCCGGACATAAAACTGACAACCAGGTTCTTCTTCAACACAGTAGATGTCGTTAAAGTGCAAGTATGGGTATTCTTCTTTTTCGGGGTAAATTTCCTCTAGTACTTTAATATGCTGTTATTTATTGTTTATTAATCAGTTGTTATAGTAATAAACATGAGTAGAGAGATTAATATTAAAATAAACAAAAAACAAATTATTCTAAATTAAAAACCGTCCCTTAAACGCTATGAGAGTATGTTTATGAAATTACACAATAATTTATTCAGCACAACTGTTGTTATTGAAATAAAAGTATTTGCACACTTTTAAATATTTTTTATAAAGCATCTCAAAGTCAAAGACAAAATTTTTATTCAAAATAATATCACATAGATAACTTTTTGACGTCATTTTTGATTCTACCACCGCTTCGGAAGGTGTTCCGTTGTAGAGAAGATGCGGCCAGAAACTCTACAACACACTTCTTTTAAACAAAACAAAATATACAAAGTACAAATATTGAATTACATAGTGTAACATTGTCAAGACCAGACATTTTGGTCATTCAAATAATCATCGAGTTTATAGTAACCTTTTTTACAGAGGACTTGTTTAACATGGGATTTAAACTTTTTGTCTGGCAAGTTTAGAATATCCTCTGGTATCTTATTATAATAGCGTATACAGTGCCCCATGAAAGATGTGTTGACCTTACTGAGTCGAAAATGACAAATATCAAAACACAATCTAAAAAAATCTAAGGGTAATTTATACAACAGTATAGTAAATTTTGTCCTAGCTACTGGCAACTCTCATTGTATCAAGATGGCGGAGCTGCGTGTTGCGTGTGGAATGATTGTGTTTTGATATTTGTGATTCTTCAAAGAATGAGTTCTGTGTCTGCTTCTCGTTTCGAAATGTGACTTTAAAGGATACCTGTTGTACTTTAAAGAGACATTTCAAAACCGAGGCAGTATATCCATTGAAATAAAGTAATATTAGGCATACATACCTACCTTTACCTACGTATATGTATAGTAATCAGTCAACCGTCCTTTGGTTAACTACCAACCAATCAACTGAAGGGGTAATTTGTGATAAGGATAGATGATTTCAATTTGGGTCACCAGAAACCGAGCGAGTAGGTTCTCTTTTCCTTTTGGTATAATTACTATACTCTTTGTGCTGCCGTGTGTGGAGTCTATAGTTGCCAGTATCTGATTTAAACTTTCGCAAGGGAAAAGGAAAAGAGGGGGAGGGGGAGGAGTTGCAGTTTGCTCATGGCGTTTTGTATCGGACTTATCAATTTTGCTGAAAAAAGGGGAAGGGAAGGGTGAGAAAGTGACAGAGGATGTTGTCGTTTGGGGGATGGAGGCGCCACCCCTCAATAAGTTGGGGGTGAGGCGGGCCGTATCGCCTGGAAGCCTGGTGGACCTGGTTTCCGAGGTCAATCTGCCTGCCAAACGAGACCGCAGGCCGAGCGTATATATAATAATATAGTAAATCAGTCAACCGTCCATTGGTTAACTACCAACCAATCAACTGAAGGGGTAATTTGTGATAAGGATAGATGATTTCAATTTGGGTTACCAGAAACCGCGCGAGTAGGTACTCTTTTCTTTTTGGTATAATGGAGAAGATAGTTTTTAGTTTTTATTTCACATCGATCCTTGCGGGGCCGCCTGTTGTGCTGCCCGCGCCGCCCCCCATATGTATGCGCACGGGATAGAACAACGGCTGCCAAAGCCAACATTCTCCTTCGAGCTCTCTCTAATTGCGAGTTTATTATCACTCAAGCTACTTCTGTGACTTGTGTTTTTATTACGATAAAATCAAGCAATAATTGTGTTTAGCGCCCCCCCCCCCCCCCTTGAGTTTTTTCTGTATCCGCCACTGGCTTGAGGGGAAGCGGGCGGCGGGGGTCGCATCCCAAGATTTGTAGGAAGATTTTGGGATTAACCGACAAGGGCAGGCGCGAGGCAGTTCACTTCTTTAACATACATTGATGCCTTTGGTAGTTTTGGAAAGTAAGGGTTGGTTTTGGTACTTTTTGGTAGATTTTTGTAGTTTTTGATAGATTTTCGTATTTTTGGTTTTTGTAGTTTTTGGTAATTTCGGTAGTTTTTGGCTCTTTTGGTAGTATTTGGGAGATTTCGGCAGTTTTTGGTAGATTTCGGTATTTATTGTACGTTTTTAGTTTTTTTTGTATTTTTTGGTAGATTTCGATAGTTTTTGGTTCTTTTGGTAGTACCTGGGAGATTTCGGTGGTCTTTACTATTTTTTGTTAGTTTTTGGTTCTTTTGGTAGAATTTGGTACTTACCTTTTTGTCAGAATTTTGTGGTTTTAGGTAGAATTTGGTAGATTTTTGGTAGTTCTTGGTAGATTTTGGTAGTTTTTCGTTCTTTTGGTAGAATTTGGTATTGTTTGGTAGGTTTTGTTAGTGTTTGGTTCTTTTGGTAGTTTTTGACAGATTTTTGCTGTTTTTGTAAGATTTTGGATCTTTTGTTAGATTTTGGTAGATTTCCGTACTTTTGTATAGATAATTGGTATATTTGTTTTTGGTATTTTTTTGTTCTTTTGATAGAATTTGGTAGGATTTGGTTCTTATGGTAGTTTTTTGTAGAATTTGGTAGATTTTGGAAGTTTGTTTCTTTTGGTAGTTTTTGGTCAGTTTGGTCAATTTTCGACTTAGGTGACATCACGCCAGGAAAAAATCTCACCTCAAGGCGAGTTGCCACTCTTTCGAATCGGTAGGGGTCATGTCGCCTTCAACGCAGTAGTGTTCGACCCGCCCGGATTGGTGAATAGGGCAAACCTCAGATCAATTAATACAAGTAGATAACCCCTTGATGACGTCACACCGTACTACCCAAAACGTCAAACTGACTCCTAAAGACCTCTATCCATACTGCCAAATAAGAAAGTCACTTTTATCTGTCTACGATGGCAACATTGGGAACCCTTTTCAATTTGGTCGCGTATCATTGCTCGAAAGTACCGTCGCGGTTCATTGGCAAGAATTGTCAATTAAAAAAGAAATCTTTAGAAATTACTGAAGTGGTGGTGACTTTAATATAAAGAGAACGTCCTGTATTGTGCGCGGGTGCAGATCGTATTCAGGAAACAAGGAAAACTCGGGCGAAAATATCAGATTCCACAAGTGAGTACATAGGTAACATTTTCTCGAGTAAATAAACCAGAAAGTGTAAAGTCCGATTTTCCCATGGCTTAATTAATAACAATAAGATAGTTTTGTAGATTTTGGACTTAAATAAAGCACGAAAATGGAACCAATTAGATTTTGAGGTTAAAGCATTTGACAGCGTTTGACAGAGGTTTGACAGATAGGGGCTGTAGTGGCTGTACGCTGCTTGGAATCGACATGTTGATAAAAATACTGCCATCTTGTTTTTTCACACGTTATGTTGTATTTGCGCAACCAAGATAGCATTACTATCGTAGGTTCTTGCTAATTAACTGGAGGCCTTGGGGCAAACTATGAAGGGGGTACATACGTAGAAAGAGAAGGCACTAGAAGGAAGCACGTGTCTTGTCATACACTCAGTAAGAGATGCACATAGCAAATTCGCTCTAGTTAAAAAAGGAGACCGCTACTTATTGCTGTCCTTATCGACGTATCCACTTTTTTGTACTTCGGCCATCTGACTCCAAAATGTCACTTCATATAAATTGTATGGGACAACCACCTGACTCCGAGATGTCACTTCATATAATTCGCTATCTCATACCCGGTTACACTGATATTCGGTCTACTAGCGTAAGCGAAAAAAATTTCGTCTATGGGTACATATGTTTGTAAGTAGGTATGTATGCAGTGCATTTAATAAAGAAAAGAATAACGCTCATTACAATGCCATTCTGATGCCATTAATCTGAAGCTCAATCAGACTCTACAAAGTTTAATGAGATAAAGACTGGCTCAAAAGGACGGTGAATCCAGAGCCGTAAAACTCTTTCCAAAAAAAAACCCACACAACAGTGACAGTGACAGACAGACTTCTGTCACTTGCCTTGCTAGGTTACCTCACCTCTATTTACCAACGTAAACTGCATTTTATTTCACTCTGCAATTTTAAATTGCTTGGTATTTGATTAATTAATGTTTGAGCACAATATTTTTAATCATGAGTCAAAGTAAACGAGCTGTGGTAAAAACCCATCTTTTTATTTAATTAATATAGGTACTTTTGTCTTATTTTGTGAATTAATACCAACTTTTGTTTTTCATTAATTTCAGAAAAAGCTGAAATCTTTGTGCTATCTCACGTTAGGAGGAACGGTTGCTTACCAGTGCATTTACATGAAAAAAGACTTCAATGGTTATTACGAAAATGTACTTCACCCTGTGAGCCAATATTTGAGCCCAGAGTGGGCTCATAAAATTGGAGTGTCTGCTGTCAAATATGGTATATTTCCTACAGAAAACTATGAGGACCCAAACGTTTTGGTAAATTAATTTAATTTCTCGGCTCAACTGTACAATGAGAACCGTCGAATTTGGGGGTGGGGATGGGTGGGGGGATAGGGGGAGGGGGGGATAGGGGTGGGGGGTCCCCACATGCCCCCCCTAAAGGGAAAAAGTTCGGAAACCCCCCCTTTTTTTGCCCCCCTGTAGAAGGCGTGGGAGGGAATAAGTACGGGTATTTTCCCCCCTCAAATTCGTGGAGCAGGATACTAAAAATTTCACATTTTATAAAAAAAAAGGGGGGGGGGGGTTCCGTACTTTTTCCCTCTAGGGGGGCATGTGGGGACCCCCCCCCCCCCCCTATCCCCCCCGCCCATCCCCGACCCCAAATTCGACGGTTCTCATTGTACAGTCCTTCCAATTTCTCTAAGTCATTCAATTGATTAAAATACAGATTGAAAAATAGAAGTGTTCCTAATTAATAATCATAAGAGATTCAATGCGGAAACACAGCCAGCATTGTGGGCATCTTCGGGCCAGGTATGACCAGGTGCGGGCTTTTCAATTAAGGACCTTAAATCTAGTAGTGGCTCTGTTTAGAAATTTTAATAATTTTTGTTTTTTATACACTGGGTGTAAGGAAAAGCCACAAAACTGAACTTCTTTTACTATGGGAGCAAACCTGTCAGCGCAAAAAAAAGTCTGCTGTTTCATACTAAACTGCAATACCTTCTCGACTCAAACGTATGGAACATTTGATTTATTTGTTGTTCTGAAAGGTTTGCTCCCATAGTAAAAGTTGTTCAGTATGATGGGTAGAGTATATGGTTTAAAGGTTTATGATACTTTTCCTTACAACCTGTATAATGTTTTTGCTTATATTTCTAATCAACATAATAACTGAATAGTTAATGGACTCAGTTAAAATTGATTGATCTCATAGTTGATAATTATTGTGTGTTCCATATTCCATTTGAATGAACTTATACTTTACTGTCTATATTCTATTCCACAAGGACACAAATTAAACATAAAATTTTGTAATTTCGCTCTACATGAAATCACAAAAACATTGTTTGTAAATGAGAATAACCTGAATGTAATTCTTATGAAATAGACACATTGTTAAGTAAAGTTCATTCACATTCGATAATCAGTGAAGAGGTTTGCTAGGCTATTGAAATAGAAGGCTTAGGTGAATACATATTAATTTTCCACTACCTATAAAGAAGACTGATTCAAAAACAAACTTTTAATTATTTTCAGAAAACAAAACTGCTCAACTTTGACCTAAGTAATCCTATTGGTATAGCAGCAGGTTTTGATAAACATGGAGATGCAGTCATTGGGCTGAGGAACATAGGTTTCTCTATCGTGGAAATTGGATCTATTACGCCAGAACCACAGCCCGGTAACCCTAAACCCAGAGTTTTCAGACTTCCGGAAGATAAAGCTGTTATCAACCGTTATGGCTTCAACAGCGAAGGACATGATGAAGTATATAAGAAAATTCAGAGCATAGACAAGTCTCTTCTAGTCCATGGACTTCTGGGTATCAATTTAGGAAAGAATAAACTGTCTGAAAATGCTGTTCAAGATTACACTCAAGGCATAATCAAATTCTCTAATGTAGCAGATTATTTTGTTATAAATATTAGCAGGTATGACGTTGCATAATCTTGACTATAGTATCAGGGTGTAACAACAACTCTAGTAATACTTAAGAGGGTGCTCCAGACCATCAGCCTGAACAACTTTCACTACCTATATAGCCAACTTCGAAATCGCGACATAAAATCAGCCTGTGGTCTGAACCCTCTTAAGTATTACTCATTGAGTAATTATGTATAGAGTAGACAACGCGAACAAAATCTGTGCACCATGATCAACAGTGCGGGGCGCGTGCTGGGAGCGTCAGGCTGCGACGAGCGCCTGGCACTTAGAGCGCGTGCACCCTAACGCGTGTTACAAAACATTACTTCTCGGTAGCTTCTCTAGTTAACATAGTACCTCAATGGTATTACTAGGGTTTTTTGTCCTGTATATGAAGTGTCAGAAACTAAAAATACTATAATTTTATTCCAGCCCCAACACACCAGGTTTAAGATCCCTCCAGAAGAAAGAAGAACTACAGGAACTTCTTACAAAGATAAACATAGTTAGAAACACTATCCAGTCTAGTAACAAACCTCCACTACTTCTTAAACTTGCACCAGACCTGACAAACGAAGAGATGAAAGATATTGTCTCAGTTATAACTAAGAAGCAAAGCCAAGTGGATGGTCTTATTATCTCAAACACAACCATAGATCGGTCTTCACTAGTTAATACAGAGTTTGCTGGTGAAGCCGGGGGACTTAGTGGGAAACCACTTACAAACAAATCAACAGAAATGATCAAAGCTATGTATAAGTTAACTAAAGGTTAGTTACATTTTTATTTTTAAAACCTTCAATTCTCTTTTTTAAATTATGGTGGTACTTAGCATTAGGCCTGGAATCCACCAAAGCAAAGATGTGTAAAAACAACCTAATAGCTTGATCTCATAAGTAGCAATTCAATTGGTTGATTTTACACAGATCCGCTCAACTTTAGTCGATTCTGGGCCTATGGCCTCCTACTCATAGCTCGTTATGTATTGATGTGCGTATGGATTGAGGAGCCACATTTGCTATTGAAAAAAGAATTCTATGGCCATTTTGTAGGAAATTTGTAGATTTTGTAGGCCCAATCCTGAAATTTGTAGGAAAAGTATAGAGAAGTTACATGAACATAAAGGTGGCTCCTCAATCCATAACGTCAGGATTGAGGAGCCACCCTGTATCTCTGAAAGTACGTGATGAATCTTTTTGAAAATTTTGTAGGATTTAGTAGGAGTTGGAAAAAGATCATGACAACATGATTCAAAACTAGTTAAGTACCTACCTTGGTGTGTACCTGTCTGTGGTTTCCTGAATGCATCACCTAATTTCAGGATCGTATAGTAGGTAGTAGTAAGTACTGATAATTTTAAGTACCTATATGTTTAGGAATTTACACTTACCTAAAAATTTGTTGCATTTCGACTGAGTTTTGTTGTCACTGAATACCGCAGAATACATGTTAAAGAAAATTTATACATAAAATTACGATCAATTAACAACGAACAAGCGGTTAAGAAGCTAAAAAAATTTGAACTAATTAGTAGGTAAGTACTTTACGAGGCGACTAAGGGAAAGGTAATCTTATGCATTCTTTTTCTGGACATAATAAGCCACCAACTTGATAGTACTAAAATGTGTCTCAGGATTTAACTTATTAGTGGTCACCCTATATGGTGACTTTATATGGAAAATTGAAAAAACGCGTAGCTCTGTCGGTATTGATGATATGCATCATTTGACTCATCTGCATCATCGGTTGTGAATTCCGTTACGTACATATGTAGTTATAGGCACTTATCTGGTGTGAGGAGCCACAATCAAATTATCTATTGTAACTTTTTCTGTTGTAGTCGTACAGAGCAGATTTTTTTTGTAGGATCTTTTTTCAACTCCTACTAAATCCTACAAAATTTTCAAAAAGATTCATCACGTATTTTCAGAGATAGAGGGTGGCTCCTCAATCCTGATGCGTCAGGATTGAGGAGCCACAATCAAAGTATTGTAGCTTTTTCAGTTTTGGTCGTAGAGAGCTGATTTTTTTTGTAGGATCTTTTTCCAACTCCTACTAAATCCTACAAAATTTTCAAAACAGGGTTATTCCCGGTATCCCCCACGGTCTCGGCCCCAGTGGGGGACAGCGGGAAAAAAATGCTCGCTGTCCCCCCGCCTCCACCACTGGGGGCCATCGGGAAAATATATTATCATTGTCCCCCACTAAAATAAAATTAATGGATTTTTAATGAAAACACTGTAAATAGTTTTGTTATCAACTGTATTATGTTTTTGCAATAAAATAGTGTGCTTTATACATCAATAATTAACTTAAAATGTTATAAATTTTGAATACAACACTTACTAATTATTTATATGTTTTCAAGAAAGATTCTGAATATGTATTTAGGTACTTTTCTAAAACCAGCGTTGTAATCAATAATTAACTATACTTTTTCTTTTTAAACAATCACACAGATCAATATTAATAACCATGAACATTTTCTAAAGTTATTACGTTACGATTTGTGAAGTAAAAATATCTACTTAACTATGATATTTCAATTCGATATTAAAAATCCATTAATTTTATTTTAGTGGGGGACAATGATAACATATTTTCCCGATGGCCCCCAGTGGTGGAGGCGGGGGGACAGCGAGCATTTTTTTCCCGCTGTCCCCCACTGGGGCCGAGACCGTGGGGGATACCGGGAATAACCCAAAGATTCATCACGTACTTTCAGAGATACAGGGTGGCTCCTCAATCCTGACGTTATGGATTGAGGAGCCACCTTTATGTTCATGTAACTTCTCTATACTTTTCCTACAAATTCCAGGATTGGGCCTACAAAATCTACAAATTTCCTACAAAATGGCCATAGAATTCTTTTTTCAATAGCAAATGTGGCTCCTCAATCCATACGCACATATGTATTGGACCTAAAAGAAAGTGAAGTAAGTTATAGCCTGTAGAATCCCACTGCAGGGCAAAGGCCTCCTCTCACGAATAATGGTGAGAGGGAGTGGGCCATACTCCACCACGCCGGCCCAGTGCATGTTGGTGGAGGCAAGTTAGTGGTCTACTTGCTGTCAAGAGAATTTTCAAGCCGCCTTAATAGGCCTCTGACCTGGCTTAACGAATAGTTACAAACGCCATCTGACGGAACTATCCGAGACCAACTGCTTAACGTGCCTTCCGAAGCATGGAAACGCTCGAGATGAAATCCCAATAAACGGTCACCCATCTTTTTTGGACCTATGGATTTAATTTAGAGAAATATTAGTTGGTCCACGAGGAAGTACCCATAAATAATTAGGCATTTTGCTTTTATTCTATACTCCATTCCAAATAGCAACGAAAATTTAAGGCCATTTTTAATTACACTATATTTGAAATACTTAGGGCCTGTTTCACCACTTCTGGGTAAGTTCTTGTTAGCTTATCCGACAGATAGTTTGACATATTTTGTATGAAATTATGTCAAAATATCTGTCGGATAAGCTAACAAGAACTTACTCAAAAGTGGTTAAACAGGCCCTTAATCTCACTTATTCTTAGAACAGCTTTAGTGACGTCCAAGATATGTCGGATAGTACATCTTTCTGATAAAATAAATACATTATATTTGCCAGAGTTGGCCAGAAAGCTAAATATGAATCGGAAAATCTCAACGTCCTTATTTGGAATGCAGTATATCTTTAAAATATTCTAATTGTAACCCACTATAACACAAAAATAAGACTTACTTTATTCTTATTTTTGTGTTATAGTGGTGTATGATTCCATTTTGTCACAACTTCATTAGTAAAAAAAAGAAAAGGATGCCCTGTCTTACTTTTTTAATTGTTTACAGGCAAAATACCGATAGTAGGTGTTGGTGGAGTATTCTCTGGTGAAGATGCATATGAAAAGATCTTGGCAGGAGCTAGTGCGGTGCAAATATACACGGCATTGATATATCATGGGCCTACAGTGGTCACCAAGATAAAAACAGAGTTAGCGGACCTTTTGCAAAGAGACGGCTACAGAAATGTTAATGACGCAGTGGGCAAAGGAGTAAAATAATTATAAATAGTATATAACTGATTTATTTTATGTCAACAAACGATACAATAACATACAGTACAAACAAAGTAAATTTTAATAAAGATTTAATATTGTTACGATTTATAAAGCATTTCATTGGAGTTTTTCTACAGCACCTGAAAGTAAGCAATGGATTGGGAAATTTAGGAAATAAAAATGTAATATCTTATATTACATTATTTTAACACTTTCGCTGCTGATGATCTATGTCGTAGGTCAGCAACAAATGGGCTGCAGCGTGCAGGAAGGAACCCACATAGCGAGTCAGTTCTGTTGCATTTAAGTCGCGTGAGTCACCGAAAACCTTACGCCTGTACTTTGAGGTTTTCCACTATATTGTTTCAACGTTAGGATTACTCACGACCTACGATGGGCGTCAATTTTAGCACTGTGAGCTTAGCAGCGAAAATGTTAAGTAGGTATTTTCTTATATACTTACCTACAAGCTTCACACAGAAGACTAGACAAAAAAAAGATAGCTAGCTACTCATATTGCCAGCTATTTACCTGTGATTTTACAATTTGGCAATTGAGACTGAATAGTCTGTTTACATTCTTCTAGATTTTCAACACTTTTTAAGTCAAACAAAACCAGTGTTTTCAGTTTGTCCAGTACTTTTATTTCCTTGACTCCAGAGTCTGTGACGTCGGCACAATTGGAGACTTGTACGTGGGTCAATGTGTCTCGAGCGTACGACAGTCCCTTCATTGCTCTATCGTCAATGTACAAATCATTGTGGAGTATAATTCGTTCCAACATTGTGCAGCCACCTGGAATGTAGGGTTAACCCGTCAGGCACTGGTATAATTATGCCGTGATAAGTGTTTATATAATATCTGTCTGGTACATAAGAATACAGACTAGTGCCGTCTAGTCCATACAAACATATTCCCCTGTTTCGACCCTGGATAAAGACTCTAGAGCAAACAATTTTTTTCCATACAATCTATATCTCCTCTACCCTGTCTCTATGTTTTGTTTTTTATTAAGAACTAGGAGCCTGCTGTGTTCAGACATCCAACAAGCAAAACATACAGACATAGCCAAAGTCTTTCTCATATTATTCTTGAAAGAATAATTAAAATCGGTTTAGTTTTGGAGGAGGAAACAGGGGTAAACACAGCCGTGGTTTTGTCCATTTTATGTAGGTAAAATCAGTCTGCGCTGCACTTGTCACTTTCACACTGGTAGCTCGGTTGCTCGGGACTATTCAGGAGCAGCATGACAGCAATAGATCTGTTAAATACTTATTCGTCAAATTTCTTGCAGACCGTCTATGAGGATAGACATTATTTTACAAGGGTTAGAGCTTGACGGATAAATATGAATCAATTTTATGTACTGTAAAACCACAGTATCCCTACAGTACGGCAACGGAGTGGGCCTAGCGGGGAAGCGGGCGGTGCGGATAATCGTGAGATCTGTGTGAAGATGTCGGGATTGACTGCGCACGACCACGTAAGTACTTACACCGGCGGCGACGTCGCCCGCCATCAAGAGCGTTGCCATACTGAAAGCCTAATAGTAATACTGTGGTAAAACTATGTCAAAGTGGACTAATAATTACTTAGATGAGAGAATCCGTAGTGTGAAATAGAAGAATCAGTTCCATCGATTTCTATTAACTTGGGTACAGCTTGGCTTTCAGGAGGCAGAGAGTTGTAATCTGCTAGTTTCTTTCCACCGACCCACACAATTCTACCTCCATTCCGAAGGACCCATTCGGCACACGCTCGGTCTGGCCCCACCAGCTTTATCCTATCCGGGTCTGGCTTATTGAACATCATGTTCACATATTCCCAAAATGTTCGTTTTTGATTTAACACAGGCGAGAAAAGTTTTGGTCTGAGGGTGATGCGCTGTAGAAAATGTATGTTGTTAACACTTAGTCAGTCAGACAGTACTTTATAACTGTTTACTACCAACAAATTACACATTTTCATCACGTTAGTATAGACACATACCTGAATTTTTAGCATTTTTAGATTTCAATAACAAAATTCCCCCAAAAATGGAACGAAACTATATATTATAAGTTATTCGAATACATGCAGCATTGATTGAAGAAGCATCCATATATTTTACCATAAATTTAGCTAAATAAGCGGTCTTACCATCGATTCTCTATACTTTCCTCTATATCTGTCTCTTTCACTCTGCTAGATTGGCGCCTCGAATCTATTCGACAAAGCGCGCTCATTTGACAGCTCATAGCATTTATATTTTACCGCGGAAGCTTGTAAAATTTTTTCTTAATCCTAAAACTTTGTTTAAAACAGTGAAATTGTAATGTTTTGCTGTGTAAATTATACGGAGAGGTTGTTTTGTGAGTGTTCTATGTTTGTGTTATCAAAGATGTGCACTTAGGTACGGTTTGCACAATATTAGTAGAAGCACTGATGAACGTCAGCTCTCGAATGCTGGCTTTGGACGAAGAGCGGCCTCTTCGAAGGGTATTTTGACGCTACCCTGACCTACAGGACAAGGGTGAGTTACCTCATCCTTCAATCAAGTGAAATATTGTATTTCGGCTATTTATGTCTAAACAGAACACTCAAAACATGTATACTCTTGTTCCTAGGAACTTTGAACAGATAATATACCTAATATTAGATGTTTAAGTCAATATTTAGTCAATCCCTGTGAAGTTAATGGGAATCTTAAGCTCACCTAGGTGATTTACGTTCTAATATTGATCAAAAGAATGTTATACCCACCCCCGGTAAGAAGAGAAAATCTGCCTCCGTGGCGCAATTGGTTAACGCGTTCGGCTGTTAACCGAAAGGTTGGTGGTTCAGGCCCACCCGGGGGCGATTCCTTTGTGGTCAAGCAATGGTTTTTATTGCAGTTGACCAACAAAATATCAATTTAGTTGAATGTCACTAATAGTTTACAATGTGGTTACGTCGTGTATAGACAGACAAATCGACTCTGGTGCAGGTGTGCGCGCACTGTCATTATGTTGATGCAACATTGTGTCTGCGATGTGACTGGCCGCTAGTTTGCGGTGTTGCTTGTGGTTGTGTTGTGGTTGATATCACCCATGTGGTTGATATCACCCATGTGGTTGATAATGACGGCAGAATGTGGTACCTTGTTGAACTCTATTATTCATTTTCAATACACAATATGCGCTCGCTCACATGATGTGGTTGCGGTATGTGTCATACAACTTATAGACAACCCCTCCGAGCATTGAACACTAATTCAACCGAGTGGCATTCTACTACTTGTTACATTTTAAATCATTAAGTGTCTCTAGTGAATTATAGTGTGTTATACTTACCTTATTAGTCTTAATACATACTCACAGTTAGAAACTTATTACTTATTAGGCATACCTGCTGTAGATAATATTTATTTGAACCTAATAATAAGCTGTATGTAACAACAGCCGCAGTAGCAGTGATTTGCTGATTAATAAAATTAAAGATTAAATTAAGGAGTTTGATATAAATCAGATCAACTTATGTAAGATATATAATATGGTCACATACCTATGCCAACTTCCTTTGCAAGAATTTTATGTGTCAAAGATGGTTAAAAACTTAGAGAAGGAAACTCTAGATGTGCCTATTGAATTTGTTTCCCTTTTTCAAGATGTTCTTGATACGGACAGGAGGACAAAATCATTTTTAATTGCTGTCTTATAATAATGTTTGGGCACTGCACCCAGCCTTCCTATTAGACCCAAATATCCTTTGGCCCGCAGAGATGGGTGTCTAGGTCTATGAAGACAATTTCTTCCTGGTCACTGGTCACATACTGGCATATCAACAGTCAGTAGGCTGCGCTTGCACTTAGTCTGGAACTATAGTATTTGAACCGTTTTGTATTGTATAACAATACCATGAGCTACACTAGCATGCGCTAGTTGTCTACAGAGAAGTTAACGAGAACAATAGGCAGAATGAAGAAATCTAGTGCTAGTTAGGTCTCCTAGGCTTTGCCAATATAACCAGATAGTGATTATTGCAATATCAACAGTGTCAGTTCTCTAGGGTGCCTCTTTCAAGAAGGCAAGAGGGACTTTTTCTCTGTCCCTGTGCAGCAGGAATTTTCCTGATGGCAGAAGGCCATTAGACCACATTTCGGTGGTTCTGCACATAAGGTGACGCACATTCACAGTTGACAGACACAGCAGATGTGTTTCGGGGTGCTCACTTCAGGTACATTTATCTATCAAATCTTGTTTCCAGTGTCGGAATGGCACGGCACTTGTTCCCCCCCGGCCTCGGAGGTCGTATGCAGAACATGGGGCTTATGCAATGGCAGTACCGACCGGTTATCTAAGACACAATGCCGGAAGGGCACTCGTTCCCGCCCCTGACCTCGGAGGTTTTACAGAACATGGGGCTTATGCAATAGCATTACTGACCTGTTATCTAGCACACAGTGTGGAAGGGCACTCGTTTCCGCCCCCGACCTCGGAGGTCGTTTACAGAACATGGGGCTTATGCAATAACATCACTGACCGGTTATCTAGCACACAGTGTGGAAGGGCACTCGTTTCCGCCCCCGACCTCGGAGGTCGTATACAGAACATGGGGCTTATGCAATAACATTACTGACCGGTTATCTATGCCCACAACGGCGGAGGTCGTATATAGATCATAGGGCATATACAGTAGCCTTGCCAACTGTTTATCTAAAACCCAGTGCCGGAATGGCACTCGCTACCCCCGGCCGCAGAGGTCATACAGAACATGGGGGCATGTACAATGGTATTATACCAACCGGTTATCTAGGCCGCAGTGCTTTATGGGAGCGCGCTCGTCGCCGCCCACGACCACGCAGGTCGAATATAGATAATAGGGCATAGAGTCTATACCATAGCCAACAGCGTTGCCGACTTTTTATCTAGAATCCAGTGCCGGAATGGCCGAATCATCGCCCCGTCGCATTCAGGACATGGGGCCATACACAGTGGCATTACCTACCTCTTATCTAAGACGCAGTGCCGCAGTGGCACTCATCGCCGCCCCGGCCTCGGAGGTTGAACATAGATCATGGGCATATATAACAGCGTTGCTGACTGCTTAACTAAAACCCAGTGCCGGAATGGCACTAGTCGCCTTGGGCCGCGGAGGCCCTATATATATAGTACTTGAATCTTATACCAAAGTAATACCAACCGATTATCTAAAACCCATTGCTGGAGTGGCACTTATCACCCCCCCCCCCGGTCACGTAGACCGTTGGCTTTTATTGAGTTGAATTTCATTGATAGTGATGGAGGTTGGGATTTCAGAGATGGTCCAACAATCTATTGCGAATGTTGCGAGGCATTCGTTTTACACTGGATCTTCGGGTTGGCATGGGTGCTTGCTCCCACCACTACAATATAGATCCACAATAACTGTACCACCTTTACTTCACATGGCATAATACATTTTGATAGTACCACAACTTGGACACACAATTGCTGCCAACTAGTGCCAACTGACTGTTCTTGGGGTAAAGAATTAAGCAGGAGCCCACCACGGGTGGAGAAACTAGAGCCCTTAGCCCTAAAAAAGGAGGGGGGGGGGGGGAGACTAATCAGGCGTTGCACTGACTGGCCATTAAACGAAAGGAACTCCTGCTAAAGAGAATCTGTCTTAACAACCTGCAATAAGACATCTACCAGATACTGTACATTATAATTAGGGTCTGAGTATCTTCCTTTGGTGTGTATTCTAGAGCTCCATATGGGAATTACATTTGTGGGCAGAATTTTATGGACAATATGGTCAGTAGGTTCCACCTGCCGTGCAGCTGGACCATTATAAAAAGTATCCTGTTAACTAAATACCAGGACAGAAGGATGCCAATTTGTGACACTAGTTTAGTATTTGATTGGCTAGAAAATTTACCCGATGCAGTTAGTCCAAAAAAAGTAATGAATCCTGAATTTAATCATGGTTTCAGATTTTGGAACCTGACTCTTGGATTGATAGATCCGAGAGTACCAAGTAAAGTACTGAACCTGATAATTACAAATAAAACATATTAACCTAACCTCAGCTCCAGACATAGAAAATGTTAACAATCCAGCTGACTAGCTAATGTGACAACATACTGTGGAGTCTTGATGCTCAGTGCAACATGTAATGAAACTTGGGTCTATGGGAAGAGTTGTTTTTAGAATTATGTATTTAATCCTTTTTCTTATCTAATAAGGGTTTTAACTTTTATTAGGCCAGCTACCAGAACTCAAAGCGGCCCATGGAGAGAATCGTAGATTTTATATCGGAAATTGTATTGTTCTAAAATAAACAGTATCTAATACTGTTAAGAATCTACTATTAGATAAGTTTTCATACATCTACCTAATAAGTTCAGTGGTTTGAATTAACTATAATAATCTCTGGATTGTGTCTGTATGATGGTTAAGATTATGTTTTGCCTCAATAGGTGTAGAAATTTACTAATTTTAAATGTAATTATTATTATTAATTTTTTTTTTTTCTCTTTTAACAGCAATCTGTTGATTTTAAATACCTATTGAACATTTAGTGAGACGACATTGAGTCATTATAAAGACTATTATGTTCTATTATTATTATGAAAGTTATTTTATGGTGTATTTTTCCTTTTTATACAGGTGTATGTGTTAATGTACCCATTGTTAATGATGATGGCATGGGCATTTTCATTTATTTTCACATAGCATTTTGTACTCTTTCACCAGCAGATAGCAAACAGGTCTTCAATCAATGCTGCATGTATTCGAATAACTTATAATATAACTGTTTTGCATTACAACAAAACAGATATTATGAGTGAGAGAATACATGCAGCATTGCAGCAAGGTGCTTGCTGGTGATTGATGAAGACTATGAGCTGTCAAATGAGCGCGCTTTGTCGAATAGATTCGAGGCGCCAATCTAGCAGAGTGAAAGAGACAGATATAGAGGAAAGTATAGAGAATCGATGGTAAGACCGCTTATTTAGCTAAATTTATGGTAAAATATATGGATGCTTCTTCAATCAATGCTGCATGTATTCTCTCACTCATAATATCTGTTTTGTTGTAATGCAAAACAGTTATATTTTGTTTGATTCAATGAATGCGTAGAAAACTTAGAATTTTTTTTTTTTTTTTTATAAATATATTTACTAGCCCAGGCTAGTAAATATTATAAAAACAAAAAAAAAACAAAACGAAACGGGAGTTTTTGGCGGGCTTTGGTAGCTGACGTTTGGAGTCCTCATATTTCATCGAATTTTTATTGTTTATAGTGAGTTTTGGTTCGTAAAATTGGTGTTGTTTTGCGTAACAAAGTGTCGTGCAAGTGAACAATATATAGTTCAGTGAAATATGATGGTGCATGGGTCGTAAACAGGAAAAGTGATCCGTGATTTTAGCGCGGCAAAGCGGTCGGTTCACCTCTTTCCTGTGGACTTCTCTGCTTTTCCTGCGTCTTTCGATTGTCTCCAAAAACTCCAAAGAACCATCAAAACGTCGAATACCAACGTTTTAATGTGAAAACAGAAGAAATATAAAAATAAAATAAGATTTAGCCAAAAGGTCTAGTAACCAGGCTAGTAAATAAATTGAAAAAAAAAAAAAAAAAAAAACGAAACGTCATTTTTTTTAAATTTCTTGAACTGCTCTGGATACTGGTCTTATTCAGCCATTCGTTTTTTCTTCTTCACTGTTAGGCCTGCGGAACATTGACCAAGATTTTTTTTCGCTTGCGCTAGTAGACGGAATGTGAGTAGTACGAGAGAGAGAATACTCAATCTACGCCGACCACCAAGGAGTATTATCATGTTTGTAATTATTAAGTTTATGGCGTAGAAAGAGAAGGAACTAGAAGGAAGCACGTGTCTTGTCATATCACTCAGTAAGAGATGCACATAGCAAATTCGCTCTAGTTAAAAAAGGAGATCGCTACTTATTGCTGTCCTTATCGACGTAGCCACTTTTTTGTTCTACGACGGCTGTCTGACTCCGGAGTCAGACATCTATTTTCATACAAATTGTATAGGATTTTATGACTATCGCTGTCTCATACGCGGTTACACTGATGTTACGTCTATCAGCGTAATCGAAAAATACTTCGCCTATGGTTTATGGTTTCACCGCTTGTTAGGCAGTCTGTTCTCCACAAGAAGTTTAGAATCCTCTATAGTGGAGCACAGACTGCCTAGCAAGTGGTGAAACGTGATAATACTCCTTGGTGGTCGGTAATGATCGTTCATCTCCGTAGTTGTTTTTAGTGACGTTAACTTTGTCCCTTTCTAATTGATGTCTTGGCATGACGTCACTAAATTGTCGTTCTTGTCATTTTGACGCTTTTGACGTCATTGGAATAGAAAAGGACACACATAAAATAGGAAATATCGACGACGGAGACGAACGTCAATTTTCTTGTATCAATGGAGGAGTCTTAAGGTGCGTTCATACGCGTGCCGCGCAGCCCGGCAAGCTTAGGCAATTCGCTGTACATTGAGGCTTCTATAAAGTTAAATAGTAACAATCGCTTTACAGACGAGTCGATGTACAGCGAATTGCCAAAGCTTGCCGGGCTGCACGGCTTGCATGTAAACCCAGCATTAGGAGTGCTATCCAATCGTATCCAATCCAACTTTGTTTTTTTGTGATAGCGCTGTATCACTGCGGCATGCTAGCTATGAAGAAGTTTGGAATCCTCTATAGTGGAGTGCAGACTGCCTAACAAGACGGGAAACATGATAATACTCCTTTGTGGTCGGTAAGGATCGTTCTTAAGCGTAGAAAGAGAAGGAACTAGAAGAAAGCACGTGTCTTGTCATATCACTCAGTAAGAGATGCACATAGCAAATTCGCTCTAGTTAAAAAAGGAGATTGCTACTTATTGCTGTCCTTATCGACGTAGCCACTTTTTTGTTCTACGACGGCTGTCTGACTCCGGAGTCAGACATCTATTTTCATACAAATTGTATAGCATTTTATGACTATCACTGTCTCATACGCGGTTACACTGATGTTACGTCTATCAGCGTAAGCGAAAAATGCTTGGCCTATGTTCTTAAGCGAAATAATTGGCCTATGTTCTTCTCCGTAGTTTTTTTTTAGTGACGTTTTTTACGAACTTTGTCCCAGCTCTGTCCCTTTCTAATCCAACGTCAAAAATTGACGTCATTCAATTTTCGTTGTGACGTCATTGGATAGAAAGGGACACACGTAAAATTGGAAATATCGACGACGGAGTCGAACGCGAAGCCCTAAAATCTAGCATAAAATGTAAGGAATGGCTCAAAAAGACCAGTACCCAGAGCCGTTAAAGATTATTAAAAAAAATGTACTTATTCAGTGTTGCTAAAGCTACCGATTTATCGGCAGTTCTACCGATTTCAGGTACTGTCTACCGATATATCGATTTAGGCTGTTATTAACCGATTTATTTTTCAGCAAATGCTTTTGAAGTATTTTGCCTTTTTGCGTGGTAGATTCCAAGAAATTGGGATTAGTTTTGAATCTTATAACTCCTTATTAAAAAGTTGGGACTTTACCTTGAAAGTTATGATGGAATAGAGTTCATGATTTTAAGATCCCTGTGTGGAGAAATCGTACAGAACTACATTTTCGATATAACTAAAATGACACAAAAGTTACTCAAGTTTTTCTACCGATTTGTAGACGCGTGTTTTACCGATTTAATTAAAGTCACTTTTGCAACACTGATTTTATTTTATTTACCTATCTGCGTTGTGATTGTGAAAATTTTTGTCCGTTTTGAAAATAAATTGAATGAATCTCTTCTGTTTCTAGTAATTCATAAGGCACATAATATTATAAGGTAAATTATTTAATCTGCAACTGGAAACCATGTCGGAAACTTACGGTATGTACTATTATTCTACGCATAACAATCTGAAGTATGAAAGCATCTTACATTACATGATCCAAATTCCACTTTTCCTTGTATTATTCGTTCTTTTCAGAGTATTTATTCAAATTTCTGGTGATCGGCAGTGCAGGTACAGGGAAGTCCAGCCTCCTAAACAATTTCATTGGGAACAAATGTGAGTACTTAAACTACAAAACTGTATTAGTTACTATAAAAATATCTATAAGCGTGTTTACATTCGATGTTAGGCAATCATATTTGTATACAGTTGTTCAATACATCACTCGTATTCTTTAATGTGCACAAATTCAGGTAACAACCTTTATTTGTTTTGGGTTAATAAATTACATTTGCTAATCAGAATTGGACTTTGGCTGGAAATTGGCTGGACTAATTATGATGAAACTTTGGTGGGTTGTTGTCACATGTTGTGGACATGCCATGGAAGGTTTATAAACAAAAAACGGCCAAGTGTGTCGAGTAAAACTGATTCTGAGGCTGTATAAAATTTGCGCAGGTCAGCTAGTTATAATATTAGTGAGATATACTTAGAACTAAGCTAAAAGTTAAAATTTACTGTTGTAGTCAAAGAAGATAGATGTCACACTATCGGTGTTGAGTTTGGGTCCAAAATTGTGAATATAGGAGGCAAATCAACAAAGTTACAAATTTGGGACACGGCTGGGCAGGAGAGATTCCGTTCCGTTACCCGCTCGTACTACCGAGGTGCGGCCGGTGCGCTGCTCGTGTATGACATCACGTCCAGGGACTCGTTCAATGCTCTCTGCAATTGGCTGAGAGATGCTCGCACGCTTGCCAGCCCGAACATTGTCATTTTACTTGTTGGCAATAAAAAAGATATGGAGGAATCAAGAGAAGTTACTTTCACTGAAGCTAGCCAGTTTGCCCAGGAAAATGGTAAGTCAATTTAATAAAAATATCTATTTATTACTAGCGGCGCGGCGCACACAATTCCGTACGCGCAGTCCACAGATTTTATACACTCGTAACTTTTGATTGAGTAAACCGATTGTGATAAAACAAAGCCAACAAATAAATGCTAATTCAAACTAAGCCCGAGTCACGTTGCAGGGTTTGCCCTGAACACTCGTCCTTCGCGTGTTATTCGCGTGGTTCGCGTTTCAGCCTGCCACAAGGCTCCGCAATCCATCTCAGTTGTGTTCTTACTCAAAAACAATCCTCGAGATTGGATAGATACTCCCTCAAACCACTTGACATTGGCGGAAATGCTGTGCTAACGCACAAGCAAGAAGTCCACTAATAAAAAACAAAAAACTAAGCCATATGCTTCTGTGGAAACCCCACCCAAATCGGTTCAGTAGTTTTTAGTGATGCATGCACAAACTGACAGACACACAGGCACAAATGGACAAAAATTCTCCAATGTACACGCGGCGACACATCAAGCTACGCAAAACAAATATAAGGAGGCCGCGCGTAGGGTGAATAACTTATAACGTCGCACGGCCAGCTTATTTTGGTTTTGCGTAGCTTGATGTTTCGCCGTGTGTACATCCACGCCAAATTTATTCTTAATATGATGATGGTTAAAAACTGGTAAGAAAGATGGTAAAACTTTCTCTAAGGGACCAACGCACGTTGAAATTGCGAAAAAAAAATCGGCATTCCTACTAGCATAGATGATAGATCTAAATGTACAGGACAGCAGATTTTTTTGCAGTTTGAAGGTCTGACCATCCCCTTAAAAAACTGTCAGCATATTAGGAGGATCCTATATTATGAGTGGAAGATAATTTTTAGTCTTGATTTTACTTTATTATTTTGTATTTCAGAGCTAATGTTTTTGGAGACCAGTGCTAAAACTGGAGAGAATGTAGAAGAGGCATTTCTGAAATGCTCTAAAACAATTCTCGCTAAAATAGAAACTGGGGAATTGGACCCAGAGAGGATAGGCTCTGGAATCCAATATGGAACTGGCACTTCTAAGAGATTGACTGCACCGAAAAAGCCAGCCCGGACGCCATCAGAGTGTGCATGCCGTGTTTAAACAAAACTTTATTCCTTTAATAATAAGTAAAAGATTGGACTACATATTTATTAACTCCTGAATGTGATGTATTTTACGATTCATAGTGTTTTAGGCTAAAAAATCGTCATTCCTACATTTTGTCAATAATTAACTGGATTCAAAATTATTTCTGGAAGTTAAAAAAAAACTATTCAATCATAATAGAAAATGTTTTGAATAAGTTTGCATTATTCAATTTAAAATGTATCACTAATGTTAATATGATTTTGTCCTAATATAAGTTTATGTATTTTGTGTAGTAGTAGGTACCTAAAAATGACTTACTCGACCATGACATGGTTGTATAATTCACCAGTGCACTTATTTATGTTAAGTGTAAAAATGATTTCTACTTTTAGGGCATGTTTCATCACTTCTGGATAAGCCATTGTTAGCTTAGTTGACAGATCTTTAGACATATTTCGTATGAAAGATATGTCTAATTATTTATCATATAATAGCTAACAATGACTTATCCAGAAGTGGTGAAACAGGCCCTTAGTTTGATTATTATGATCTGATAAACATTAGAATTTAATTACAATTTGTTAAGACGTCATAGTAGGTGGAAATACCTCGGAGGCATCTTTTATTTTTCATTTTACGACTAGATTTATACCATTTACCGAAACTAAAGTCATACCTCAGTATTTTTTGATATTTCATCTAGTGCAATCATCAACTGAATACACGATTGGAATTACTTCACTCGATAGAAAATCGTCACAAATATGACGTATTTTCATGCATTTTTAAAAAATTTTCTCGGTTTAGAAGAACTTAAAATAGTTTCCGATTGTTGGTATTTATACTCACATATTCACCATTAGTTTAACTAGTGCAATCATAAATAAAATCTAGAAAAAGTTCTTTGGTTAGTGGTTTTTAATCGAAAATACGGCTCACGCACACACTTTTCGGAGCGCTCGGCAATCGCGTTTCTCATAGAAAATATTCGTCAGGACCTATGGCCCCTTAAGAACATATTTGTGAAACACAACAACTATTTTATAACTGCACTAATTAGTGTATGTGACAATAAAAAAATTTAAATACCTTTGTTGCATTTCCTCTCAATATTATCTTCTTTTACTTAATATTTTTAGAATACAAATATTACCACCACTGGCTTTTCGGTGAAGGAAAACTTCATGAGGAAACCAGCATGCTTCTATTTCGAGGTATGTATTGTACCCACTGTCCATTATAAGTGGCGTCGGGCTCACCCCCCGTCACACTGGACAGGGTTTCGGTACTACTGGTGAAACGTGGATGTTCTGAGGTTTCAGAATATCTTTGACTATCCCCTCGGGGAATATAGTCGTGAGCATATGCTTATGCTTACAAATATTACTTGCCACTTCGTTAATTTAGATGGTTAAACGAAGTTGATTTTATCATACTTCGTTAAGTTTTTAAATACATTTAGGTATGTATACTTTATGGTAGATTTGTAATAAAAACGAAACATGAATTTAGTATAAATTTATTTTTGAAATAACATTTCTAACAGCTCATTCATACCTCGATGGAGCTAGTCTACAATGGATTTCATTCAATTGTTTCTATAAACTGGCTCAGCGTGGTTTTACTTAATCATTATTCTATCTACAAACTCATTGGTTGTTTTTATCAAAATAATAAATTATTTCAATAAAAACCAATACCTATAACAAAAGATAACTTAAACTAACACAATCACACTAAATTCAACCAATCATTGATACACAATATTAGAAACAAATCGAGCTCCAGGCTCTGCAATATAATATTTACATATAGACAATACTTCAAGATGTGATATTGTTGTAGATGCGATATGTACATTTCTGTCGTATAGATTTGTGAAATGTTATCAGGTGCTATGAAAGACTTATGGAATGTTGCTACATGCCATTTTGCACGGCATCTAGACATCTTTCACACACAAGACGTAACAAATACCATAAGAACAATTCCGTTAAATACATATTTGATAGTATTTAAAAGAATTGTTGAGCTCTAACACGTCTTTATACTTTTGAGCAAACAAAATACCGATTTTTTCAAATTTAATTGCCTTAACTAGGTATATGGATAAAAAGCTGGTGTTGTGAACTTCTTGATTTCTTGTCAAACTTTTGAACCGATTAAAATTGTGAATTCGGCCAAAACTGGGACAGGGAAATATTTACGTTGATATTTATAACTATTAACATTGGCGTATCTAGAGTAATTTTTCAGTGATTTTTTTTAGACTTGACAATTTTGGGTTGGTAACCCATCACATCATCCTGGGGTGGGCACGCCCCCCCCCCTCCCCCCCCCCTATATACGCCATTGCTATCAACATAAGTATAAAAATCTGGTTCACATTTTGTTTTCATTTAACAAAGCAATAAATATTTGTACACAAAAATTCAACATTTTAAACTTAATCGTAATTAAGTAATTAGGAAATAACATATTAAAGATAAACTGATTCTTACACAGCATGCAACCAAATTATAATGACAAATACACATAATATACTTATTATAAAATGCACCTAATATTTATAACTCTAGGAACTATAACAGGATGTTATGTACGCTGTGCCATGAACTGTGCATAGTTTGTAACTGTAAAATGTACATGAAATGCACAGAATATCGTAATTTTGTGTTATCATTCTTTCAAAGAAATCGAAACTTGTTACGCAATAAAAAGTTACAGAAATAAAATTAAGTAATTCAATGAAATAGCCCTAGGTCTATCACAGTAAAATATCAAACACTTACTACAACATATAAAATTAAAATTTGTTTTTATTTAAAATTAACGTACTTATACAATGTTATATTGTGAAATAAAACATCAAAATAACCGCTTATTTATTGATTTGTGTATAAAATGTTTAAGTAGATTTTTTTTTATAAAAGTACTCTTTATGTAATTATAATTAATGATCTATCTATGCAATACTAAAAGCTGTACTGATATCTCAACAGTATGCATGTCATCATCATCAGTGATAAGTTTATTACCTACTGATTGGTTTGTACGGAATGATCCATGTAATCAGAAGTATTGTTACTGAGATTCTCACACGTATTAACGATATTTTATATGTACGAAATTATGTATGTACCTAGGTAAGTACAAATAAAAAAATCACATTTCACTTCGCAATTAAATCGAGCTACATTTTCTATCCCTACATACCACTGACATTATCGCGTCAACATTGTGTTTACAAACGTAGATTTTATGTTAAATTCATTTTCAAAAGTTTAATGAATAATAATTTCTGATTAATTTACTTTTTCAACAATAGCTAGTCATATTATTTAATATGCTTAAGTAGGTATACATTATAACTCGAACTTTCCCTCCGTTAAAATATACAACTAGATACTTATTGCTAAAATAACAAAACATTGTATCAGTAAACTTTTTGTAAAACATGTTTTTACTGTGTAGGCTAGGAGATAGGCACATATGCAGAAAATGCAGTGTTATATTTCGTGTGACACTAAGATCAATTCCCATTTTATACTTTTTACCCCAATCTGGTGATAAAATATAAGTACCGCGATCTAATTTTAATTCAGTCTTGTAAAAATACTAATTATAACGAATCGAAAAGAAATTGCAAGCAGGTGTAGTAGAATTAAATAGGTACAATTTTTAAGTAGCCAACTATTTTAAAAATTCTTTTTGACTAGACTAAGATAGCAAACGAATAAGTACACATGAACCCTAAACGGTAGATCGTAGATATATCGGACAAAATATTAATCTTAGTGTCTATATTGCCTATCATGAACGAATGGTGCCTTCGTAACTGACTGTTTTGGTCAACAAACAATTATTGTTTAGCTTTCAAACAGAGAGCGGAATCAGACCAAAGCACACAGCGGTATCAATACGACAAAATATCCACTAAACCGTGCCTTTTAAGACACTAAACTGCTTCGAATCAAAGCTGGAATAACCTACTTCCAACGTTTTTATATTTCCAATAATTTGTATCTACAACAAGCGCACAGCGCATTTATATAAAATATTCCGACTTATATTCGAAGCAATTTCTTCAGGTGAAATAATAATTTCGAGACCCATAAAAGTTTAAATAACCATATAGGTATGCGGCCTGAAAATCGTATGTTTGAGTCCACCTGATTCGGTCTAACGAGTAATGAAAAGTGATGTGAAGAAGTCCAAATTATAAGTAGATCGACATTGTATCTGGTGTAGGACTAGGCCGTGGCTACAATACCGATAAAACGGAGAGATCGCCTGCGTGACTGTATGAGGGTGTTTATGCCGCTTGTAGGCTCTGGCGACACGCGACCGCAGCAACCAGTGCGGCACCACGACCGCTGCCGTCCTCTGACAACATCAGGTCAAACTGTAACAAAAGGCATAACATAAGTTAATTACTAGGTATCGTCACATCATCAGCCTTATACGTCATACTGAAGGGCACAGGCCAACCCTCTGGGAGCGTGCATGGACATGAGTCCACCACGCGTCATCACGCGTGCGCAATGCAGATTGGTAGACTTACATAAGCATCAGAATTTCTTCTTCAGCATATGCAGGTTTCCTCACGATGTTTTCCTTCACCGTTTGAGAGCAGTCGGCATTACGTACACTCATTGGTACAATGGCCATATCGTCCGTGCGGATTCGAGCCTGGACCTCTAGATTAAGTTTCCATAGGTGTCCACAACACGCCACCGAGCGACGCACTTTACTAGGTATAATTTAATCTTGGATATACCTACCGTTTGGTAGTAACGTTAACTTTAACAATAATGTCTAACCTCTAGTTGAATATTGAGAACAGTGAAAGTCAATATTTGAGAATAGTTATTTGATCTTGACATACTTTATGTGAGTCGACATTGAAATGAACCAAGATTGATCAACTACTATTCTTGTAACGTTGTATGGTTATTTTAGGGATTACCTATACTGCCTTCCAAATAAGGACGAGATTTTCCGATTCCTATTTAGCTTTCTGGCCAATTCTGATAAGCAAATATAATTTATTTATCAGAAAGATGTTCTATCTGACATATCTTGGACGTTACTAAAGCTGTTATAAGAATAAGTGAGAGTTAAGTGTTTTAAATATCCGTTTCTGAAACTAAAAAAAAAATGGCCTTAAATTTACGTTGGTATTTGGAATGGAGTATAGCTGAATTGTAACGACTAAACACAAACTAAATCCGATGTTGTCAATAACGGTGTTGTTTGATCACCGAGTCCAAGCTTCAAAGTTCATTAGAGTAGGTACTAAAATTAAATTATAATTCGTAAATAGATACTTGTGCCGCATGGATGCGAGTGCGTCAAATAAAACGGATATGATGCAATCAAGAGTAGCTGTGACGAACGCTAAAACACACCCATTTAGATAAAACGCTTTGTATAGCCGTTTTTTGCTTATCGCAAGTACCAAGTAGCCAATTAAAACGTGTTGCGTGTTTTGTTCAGTTCATCGTGACGAGTAAAATTGGCAATCATTATGACTAGGAGTTTTATGACCACTGATATTACCAAGACCTACACAATTATTTTGTACTAGTGTTTTCCCGCGACTTCGTCCGCACAAATTATATACTTACCAGATTTTAAGTCGGATCATAAGCTATCAAACAAAACAAGTTTCATCAAAATCGGTTCAGTACTTTTTGCGTGATGCGCGAACAAACAAACAAACAAACGAACTTGTCAATAGATGGCGCTGCACGTCATTTAAATCGCGCTATCGAGTGTTATTTGAGTTTATATGAAGGGAACCGCAACTTTTTTATTCCTCATGATTTTACGGTTTTATAATAGTTAAGATTCAAAACTTTTAGTAAAAGTTAAATTAAATTAAACATTAAACATTTTAAGACACGATTCAGTACCGGTCCTAATTCTAAACAAAATTCTATTCAGCAAAAAGCTGAATTTTTAATGAATTAAGTTAACTGAATAATTGTAATTTATTCCTATCAGTTGTGTATCACTTTTTGTCTTGTTGATGTAGTAAAAGCTAGCAAAAGATTTAATGGAGGATTAACTCTAATGAGCGTTTCTGCAACAAGGTATCGATATTGGATGGATCGCCCATAAGTATACTTAGGTATTATAAGTATTATTTTTAACACTCCGCGTAGGAAGGACTTAGCGATAAAATTGTGTTTAGTTTCAAAGTTCGTTTCGCGTCCGGCTCAATAAAAATATTACTATTATCTAGTGACTAGTGAACGTTGAACCTGTTTTGTAAGCAGAAAGGGGGCTCGTCTGCGATATAATTATCAGTAGCGATAGCGGGGTTACCAGGGTAGCTTTAAGAATTAATGACAGATAAATAATGTATTATGTACGCACGGCGACAGATCAACCTACCCATAGTTGGACCTTATATCCATGAACATAGAGTTCAACTATGGGTAGGTTGATCTGTCGCCGTGTGTACCTATGTAACGGCGCCCGCGACTCCGAACGCACAAGACCACAGATTTTAAATACTCATAACTTATGATTGGATGAACCGATTGCAATGAAATAAAGCGTAAATGTTAATCCAAACGAAGCCCTTCGCTTCTGTGAAACTCAATCTAAAGCGGTTTAGTAGTTTTTAAGTGATGCGTGCACAAACACACAGACAAAAAAGTTGGTTGGACAAAAAATTTCGAACTTCCGTCGCACAAAAAGGTCGCGGATAAGAATTTCATAGCCCTCCCATAAGAATTTACCCCTCTGTCCAGTAGGATCCACTATCTCGATCCACTAGTGGATTGAATAGCACGCTCACTGTGATCCACCATTTGGCACAGTGGATCCTGTGATACTTACTTCAAAATTTCAAAAAAAATAGTCCTAACTTATTCTAAACCTCCCAATCATCAATTTTTTTGCTAAGCTCTCCTATGTATATTCACGTCATTTTATTATAAATAATATTTAAATTACCTACGGTAGGTAGGATCTAGTTGGTTTGATTGTACGAACGAATTAAAGAGTAGCTTTGAACTTTAATTATTTAAGGTCAATTCATCGTTTCAGTTGATCTAATTGGCAAAGAGGAATTTTCCATGTAAAATATTGTTTCGTCATTACGGCTATCTACTTATTCGTATCGATAAACGTACAAATTTCTTGGCATAATCATATATATTTTTTTCCCATCTAACATAGGTACACGACCGTATTCCCTTTTTAGGTCGTCAAAACCACAGAACATAAGAGGGGTTAGAAATGCAAAGAAGCGCTTTTGCTTCGGAGACGGCTGGCTGTCGCCACTTGTCTTCCCGCTCACGCTGCTACAATTACTCATGCCCTCTCGCTCGCACCACGCCGCGCGCCTTATGCTGTTATGCAAATCATTGCACAACCTGTGACGACACTTACCACGCCTACTTTACACTTTGCAGTACACATAAATATAGGATCCTTCTTAATATGCTGACACTTTTTTAATGGGATGATCAGACTGTCAAACTGAACAACTTTCTCTATATCGCCAACATCCAAACCGCGAAAAAAAACAGCTGTTCCATACAAAACTGCAAACCTACTCGAGCCAAATGTAGGACAGCAGATTTTTTATTTCGCGATTTCGATGTTGGTCCGTTACAGAAACTTGTTCAGTTTGATGGTCTGATCATCCTCTTAAAAAAGTGTCAGCGGATTTAGTTGGACCCTGAACAGGGTATAAGGAAAAGTATCATTAACCTTTTAACCACATAGGTACTCTACCCATCAAACTGAACAACTTTTACTATGGGAGCAAAACGATCAGAAAAAAAAAATCTGCTGTTCCATATGTTTGTGTCGAGTAGGTATTGCAGTTTAGTATGGAATAGTTGTTCAGTTTGATGGGCAGATTATGTGGTTCAAAGGTTAATTATGCTTTTCCTAGCACCCTGCATAAACATAAAACGTTTTAGTTTACTGACCTGTATGCCAGGCCGCACAAGCTGAGCAATTTTTTCGCACATGAGCGTGTGGAAGTGGGGGTGGAAACGGTATACAGAGCCGTCGATGCCGACGGTGACCCGGGGCTCGTCCATCTTGTTGAGGAGGGTGGCGATGCCGGCCGAGACCAGGTGCGCCGCTCTGCGGGACACACACTCGCACACGTGCCTCACGCCCGCCATGTCTGTCTCCGTAGCGTGCGATAGTCCTGAAATCAAACAAAATCAACATTTCAAACTGTCAGCTAGAAGGCTATTTCTCGAACGTATTACTGAGTGAAATAACTTAGGAACTTTTACAAACTTTAGTTTTTAATATTTTCGCTAAAATTTGCATTAAGTTTATACTAGAGTAGAGTTTACCCGCAACTTCGTCCGCACAAATTATACACCACTAATTTTTAATTAGTAACGAAACTTTAAGGGTGTAGGTATTCAGATCGTGAGTCTGAACAACTTTCCCTAAGGAACATGGGTCGAAAAACGATAACAATTTGTGGACCTCCCATAGAAAAGTGCGGATCAATTTATATCAAATAGCATATGCTCACGGATATATTCCCCGAGGGGGTAGTCAGAGATATCCTGAAACCTCAGAACATTCACGTTTCACCAGTAGTACTGAAACTCTGTTCAGTGTGACGGGGGGGTGAGCCCGTCGCCACTTATAATGGACGGGGTACAATACACGCCTCGAAATGGAAGCATGCAGGTTTCCTCACGATGTTTACTAACTTACTTACTTTGTGTTTGTGTACTTTGTATTACAAACTAACAAATAGAGAAAACGTCTATCTATAGATTTATTTTTATGCAATGTGTTTTTGATCCATTTGCATACCTAAGTATTTAACATATTTTATCGTCTATGTACTTAACTTTCACTGTACCTTGAGTCGAGGGTCAGAGTTTAATAAGACAAGAGCATTACGATGTATATGTTTTACAAATAAATACTTATACCTAGCGATTAAATAAGCCATTATAATTAACTATGGCCATTTATAAGATCAGGGATCGAAGAAGATTAAACTATTAAGATTTATCTAATACTTATGGAAACAAATCAAAGTACAAATTAGATAAACTATTCACGATGGCTGTAAATGATTCGTAAGAAATATTGTAAGCAGTCAAGGCAAAGGAGCCGTGTAACTAAGGAACAAACATGGTCCAATTTTGATAAAATTTGTATGGCGAAGATGATTAATTAGTTCCGAGGTAAATGTATGAATTAACAAAGAACACAGGGACGTAACTGATTATGTAAGTTTTCTACACGAGCGAAGCAATAGGAATTCGTTACGTAACGTATGAAGTCGCAGCTCGTTTATAACTATCACGCTTTATTTCGACACTATCGATCGATGTAAACATTGTCAATTTTTGAGTTTCGCGAGCACTTGAGTACTACCTCTAAAAATATTTAATATTAGGATATGGATTTACTTATTTCGACTTAAATTGTGTTTGTTACTGGTACATTTTATTTGCTTTACTAATTATTGTAAAATGTTTGTAAAGATTTGTTGAACTATTAAATTACTAATCTATGTAGGGTGACCATCAACCCTGCAAATTGAGCATCGTTTTGTAGATGTATTAGAATTAGAATTGCAATCAATTTGGTTGAATTGGTTTTTCAAGTTCATAAAATAAATAAGCACTCACCAAGTTCTTCAAGTACTTCCATACAGCTGGTATAGTCTCCTGGTTTGTCTGACTCGATCTCTGAGACGTATTTAGTGTAGAAGTTGCCTCGTTGGAACAATAGGTCTGACCCACGACCACCAAACAGGAGGCCCATCCGCGTAAACTTGACTAAAGCCAGTCGTACGAGCTCGCCCATGTACATGCCTGATATCATCTTCTCTTGACTGTAAATTAATAACATGACAAATTGTTATTGCATGTAGGCAGGCACAATTATATTTTTATGCTACCACTAAATTATAAACCAATTTGTAACACCATTGGCCATCTACGTGCTTAAATTTCGAGGCATGTAGGTACTCGTACCTATTGTACCCACTGTCCATTATAAGTGGCGACGACGGGCTCACTCCACGACAGATTTTGGGTACAACTAGTGGAACGTGGATGTGCTGAGTTTTCAGAATATCTCTGACTACCCCCTCGGGGAACATAGTCGCATATGCTTGATGCACTAAATTATATTTTTTGTACATGCTTGTAATTTTACTATTTGAGAAGTGTTAATTTCAAGTGATTTTGCATTTTGACCTGAGATTGTATAATATTCTAGTACCTAGGTACGGTTAGGTATGTGTTAGGTATGTGTTAATGACTAACTGCCTATACAAAAAATATTGCTTACCTACTGTTTTCCTTGATCTGGGTTATTTCATTTACCTACTCATATACTTAATTTCACAAACGAGAGTAGATAAGGATCTGATTCATACATAAGGAAAAAACAATGAACAATTTAGTGTTAAGGAAAAACAAAGCAGTTATCTAAGTTTTTTACTTGTTTTGATATTTAAACAAAGATTTAGGTGTAATTTCGATAAGTAAATTTGTCATGCTCTGGCGTGACTATATAATTAATTACAAACACATATCTATAATATGAAATACTTATTATATTTTTAAACAATTTGCGATCATAAAGCCCAACGCAGACGACGAAATTTTTTAAGCACTTATGGAATAAATAATATAGGGTCCTTTTTAATATACTGGCGGTTTTTAAGAGGATAATTAGACCATAATTCTGAACAACTGTCTCTACATATAGGTGGGACCAAGGTCGAACTCGCGAAAAAAAAATATCTGCTGTTCCCTACAAAACTGCAATCCTACTCGACCAAAATGTACCGGAGAGCAGATTTTTTTCCCCCTTCTCCGTTGTTGGTCCCGTAGAGAGAGTTGATCAATTTGATGGTCTGACTGATCCATCCTCTTAAAAAACATGTATTTTTACCATGCGTTCCTTCCGTACTAAAACACTTTTAGTCTGCTTAGAGCCTAGTGTGGGCAATTTTGGTACTTACATCTGTTTCCCAGGATTGATAGAGTTACCATCAATCTCGCGGTCGAATTCTGTACGAACAAAGTCTAATGCGCCGTCATCTCCAAACGCACCCCACTCGGTGTTAATGAGAAGTTCTGACTTTCCTGTTTCACCGTCGAATAGTTCACAGTTCTCCGTTTTCTCCACGTAGCATGCGTTGCTTCCGGTACCTTTGATAGACACGCGTTGACGTTAAAACATTTTATAATAGAGATGTTGGAATCGAAACACGTGTGTAAACAAAACGTATTGTTGCAAGCGACAATTTACGGTCAAAGCAAAAAAAATCGGGTAAATGCTATTAGGAATGAAGTGAAACGCTTATAGTAAGCTTATAGTAAGCAAATCACTTGGAAAGTTTTAGTAGTAACAAAAGTTAATAATTATGTGATGTTAAAAACCGAAAACAAACAATGGTAAATAAATTTATATACTCGTAATTAGCTATCGCGTTAAAATTTTTGATAATTCGAGTATGATTTATATACAGTCTGCTACTACTTTCGATACACAGGCAAGTTATGGTAAATTGACAAATGAAACGTATGTTTGAGTCTATACAGGGTGAAATTGATAACATTAGCATCATACTAGCACCATACTAACTAAACTGCAATGCCTACTCGACTCAAATGCATGCTGCAGATTTTTTTCTCTCTTCAGATCGGTTTGCTCCCATAATAAAAGTTGTTCAGTTTGATGGGTAGAGTTTAAAAGGATGCTAATGATATCAATTTCACCCTGTATAAGAACCTTAATCCGCAAGCGATTGTGCAACTTATAGTACTCGTGGTGCAACTGCATAAATAACCAATGATAGGATAAAGGGATATTGTAATGCGAGATCATATTATGACGGTTACAAATTAATTGAAACATGAAAATTGTATGTTAGGATTGTATTAATCCAAGACAACGATACCTATGATTCCTGATTGTACACACATACTTCAGGGTGCGCGGGAATTTGATTTAATATCAAGACACGTATAGGTAGGTTGCAGTTATGCGCAACTAGTTACAACAAAGTCAGATAATGTGTGTAGAATCAGGTAGGCAATAAATAGAGCATTAACATTTGTTATGGATGATGAAAACAGATGACGACAACAATTACAGGCATGCGACACACCACCACACGGCAATCAATAAGGTAAACCTACCGACGATGAGTCCTATTTTGCAGTTGTGGTTTTTCCACGCGCAGGACATCAATGTGCCCGTGGTGTCATTGAGTATAGCGCATATATCAATCTGTACGTCCTACAAGAATGAGAAACATGCGTTTAGGTAGGAATAGGAAAGATATCATTCCAGATGTGATAGGACAGTTTTTATATGTGATATGTTGAAGATGATCATAGAGGCTTTCATCCAACATCGTTTACCAACTCAGTTGACAGATTATGCTCATTTCTTATCGTTATGGTACAATCTTTTCATAATTAAAGATTATAACTACTATACTATCTTAATTAATACTATGGTGCTAAACAATAACTATATTTATACTTTTTACCAAAAATAATGCGCAACTAATTAAACTATGTTAATAATATTGCCTAGCTCATTTGAAAATATTAATAAAAAGGACATCATCAAATTTATGTATTTTTCGACAACATAAAAATAAAAAAGCTGACTTACAGATTAAAAAAAGATATTATATCACTCTGCATTTTGAATACAACATTCATTCTTATAATAAATACAGGGTAGAAATGTGAACAAAGACCATTTTTTTGTAAAACTTCCTCATTATCTTAATTATTTTGGTTTGATTGACGTCATAGCGTAGGTAGGTAATAAAGCTTTGTCACCGTAGTGCAGTATTCGTAAAGCATTTGTGAGTAATTTAACTATAATTTAATAAATTACCTTAAGGGTATACGTGATGTAGTTAGTTGATTTAAATCTATTAAAATTTCTTCAGAATACTTATTAGGTATATGTTTTAAATGGTCTTCGATCACCTTGTAAACATCGTAAATTGAAAAACAAACTTCTATTAACAATGGAAATTACTGGAAAAGAGATAATTTTAAATAGAATACTAATTAATAAAATGTTCAATTGTTCTTATGTTCTATGCTTATGCAATTGTTCTGTCGGACTTCAACTTATATTAGGATTAGCGTGAAGAAAAAGCATAAAATTTTGAATAAATGTGAAGTGATTTAACACAACGAATAATGTACTGCGCAAAAAAGTCTGTAGGATATAAATTACTCTTCTTACAAACAAATAAAAGAAATGATCACAATAGCTACTGAGTTGTCAAAAGTTGACGTGGAAGCCTCTACTTTGCTCTCGTTTTGAATTCAAGAATCATGCCTTACATTGCTATGAGAAATTCAGAGAGCTGTTATCATCGTCAACTCACCTATTATTATCCCTATTCGGCAATTAGGTTCCTTATGTGAACAAGACATAAGAGTACCGGTCGCATCATTTAAGATGCCCATCACTGACAATGATAGGTCCTGAAAAATTACTTGGTTTGCACAAAAGGGTCGACACTAAAGGGGAAAATTGTATTGGTTCTTAAAACGTTAGCAACGAGAGGAATTAAGATAATTTAAATAATACTATCTATAAAATAAATTATATTGTTGAACAACTAAAAAAAAGAGAATCAGCATCAGATTTCAAGAATCCGTTTTCATATTCGTGAAAAGAGGAATATTTTAATAACGCTTACCCCTCGTCTAGCAATTGCGTCCTTGAGGCCTTGAACAACGTCTTCACCGACTACTCCTGAACAGGAGAAGCCTTTAGTCCAACGTTGCAAGATTCCTCTCGTTAGTCCAAGCTGTTTTAGTGGAAAACTGAACGTAAACCCAAGAGCCAAGCGTTCTTCATATACACCATGTTCCTGTGAATCAGAAAAGGGTTGGATAAACTTTTTAGAATTTTCAACGCATAATGAGATTATACCTGGGGTTAATTTTATTGACTTGGTCTCTTTTCTTTAGTCAGTTTTATATTTACCTTCATGAAATTGGCTAAACATTCTGCTATGTGGTCGAATAGAGCGATACCAGTACCAGTCATGATGTGTTGTGGTATGGCATAAATTTTTGACTGCATATCGAAGTGATTTGCTCCAAGATTTATAATTAATACTCTGAAGTTAGTTCCTCCTAAATCTAATGCCAGGAATTTACCACGTTCTGTAAAAAAACATAGATTTAGCCAATTCGTGACAGTTCCTATTTTTACTGCGGGTACTTTTTATACCATCAATGTTAAAAAAATATTTTAGACGCACCTTTTCCATTCGGTAAATCCTGGATGTAAGTGATCCAACATTTGACAATGGACTTTGCATGGGACTCTTTTCCGAGGCCCTTTACCAGATCGTTGTGGAGCCTCTTCATGATCTCCCTTAGCTGTTTGTCCGTCATCTGTAGGATTTCGCATTCTTCGCGAATCTGCCAAATAAAAAACAAAAAAATACGTTCAAAATACGTATCTCTAGTCTACCTACGCTAAACTTGACGTCGAAGACACAAGACGTTCTAATTATAGATTTTTTTGTCAACTCTCTGAAGTAATTCGTCGCTGTTTAGCAACATATTGGCCGAAACGTAAATATTTTATAATGCATTAAGTAGGGAGGGAGGTAGGTACATCGCATAAGTTAATTGTAGCGTTAGATTGACTCACGAAATCTTAATATTAGTTAGATAAGCTTAGTTATTAACATCTTACAAGAAAATATATGTCTAGGTACCTCTGATAAAAACGAGTAAACAATCAATCATGGTCGCCCTAATTATACCGTTTTAAATACTCCTATGTACCGAAAAACTTATTTTTTTGTATTAATTATTAATTATATTTTATCAAGATTTTAACGAAGGTTAAGTTCGGAATTAAAACAAATGCAATTTCCTTGCACATATCTAGGTATAAACGAATGGCGACGAGCGAGCCGTTCATTATCGCGAACGAGTTTCACAAGGTCAAAACGGTCATTACAACTCTACCTACCGTTGCTTTCCAATTCAAAGCCGGCAAATATAAAATAACGAAATAAATATGAATCTAATGCAACACAGGAAATTTTAAAACCTAGGTACTCACCGAAGGTAAATTGTTGATAGCCATGCCCATTTTGGTAACACAAATTACAGGTATTGTACTTTAAATATAATAAATAGACGGGTTCGTCTTTATTATTGAACAGCACACGACTTGCCAAACCCGCGCGGAAATGATGAATACGGCGACTGCGACCGTCGACCATCGAACGAGCCCTCGGACGCGCTCTTATTCATTCATGATAATAAAATATACTGTTATCTCACTCTTATACACTGACAATGTACACGCCAGAACGGTTCGACTAGAGGAAAATAAAACACAATTCGATGAATTTGTACGAAGTTTTTCAAATAATCCAAATTTATTTCATTTCTCGCGACGAAGGGAATTTCGTATATTTTTCTTGGTTTTCCGACAAAACCTGAAAACTGTTTATCGTAAATCCCCTGCCTGACGGCGCGCCTCTTGGTGTAAGAATCTGATTGGACGGCGCGTGGGCTCGCTCGTGACGTCATACGAATTCCTCGACGTCTTTCTATATTTACAATTTGCATTTGTGGTAGTGCGTTTACCAGTGCGCGAGCGATGGCTTACGCATTCAAATCAATTTGAAATTATTGTTGCAGTTAAGATGCATGAAATACATTTGATATCATTTTCTTCAATAGACTTAACATTATGTGAACTCTAATATTGTTAAAGCCTACCTATAGTTACATAATAAAATAAAAATTTTGAGATGTTAATAATTATGAATGAAATGGCAATGTCTAAACACAAACTAGAAGACACTTTAAAAAAAATGCTATTTACGAAATAAAACTGGTGGATTATTAAATAAGTAAAAAATCTTGGACATTGTCACACAGATTATCTAGTCACGTTTTTAAAGTACTTACCCTCATATGCCATTTCATTTGATGACTCTGATATATAGATTCATATTTCGGGTTCGAATCCCGTAAGGGACAAATATTTGTATGACGAATATGAATACTTGTACCCGAGTCATGGATGTTTGTATCTATATATTATGTATTCTATATCGTTGTCTAGTTATCATAATACAAGTCCAGGCTAGATTCTGGAACTTCAAATGTGACTAGATAATTTGTGTGACACTGTCCAAGATATTTATTTATTATTTATTTATTATATTTATCATACAAATATTATTTGTCCCTTGCAGGGTTCGAACCCGCGACTCTCGGATCAGCAGGCAGATTCACTAGTAACTGAGCTATCGGGCCGTAAATTAATATAAACTAAACTCTATCCGGTTTGAACTAGTGGGTACTGTCCATGATAGTCCGACCGCTACTGTATAATCATGGTCACATCATAAAATATACCAGTATGATCAGACCAATAATATGTAATAATTTTGAAATCATTGTCTTGAAAATTAACATTTTTATTCCAGCAGGATTATCTTACACTATGAAAGTACTTTTTTAAAATATTTTATTCTTTCAGGATTGTTTACGAGGTTCAAAAAGTTATTTAAAGGGAGTAACGAGTCGCGTTGTCGATCTGCTATAGGGTCACGTTTGTTGGTTTCCCCCTCCCAGCTCGACAGCGGGGCTCCAGTGGTGGCTCAAGATAGTGTTCTTTTATAAGAACAACCCTTGAAGTCACCAAAATATCAATATAACCGTACAACGTCAAGCACTTTTGCTATAAAAACTCGACATTGGCAAAATCATCATTAACCAAAGATGGAAGCCATTTTTTTAAAAATAGAATAGAATAGAATAGAAAGGGAGTAAAATGGTATTCCTATGATTTTTAAAAAATATCATTTTTTTAACGAAGGGAATGAATAGTATTAAATGATGATTGATTTCATTGTATGGGGTTGCAATTGTATTTAAATTAGCAATGTTACACTTTAATTAAAATCAACCACTGTATGCATACGGATGCGATATCGCTAGGAACTAATAGTTAATACCTGATAAAAATTAGTACCTAGGTACTTACTCTACTATACTCGTATTATTATTAAGTAGAAATAAACAACATTTTTATATCTATGGCAATTCTGTGGTTCTACTGCATGTAGAATGGTGGGTATGGTACATACTTAGAAAAAGTATATGTCTAGAATGAGCCTCACTGTTTTACTGTATAAAACAAAAGGGGCTAAGTTTCATAGGTTGGTGTGCGTGAAGCGCCATACAAATTCTGTATGTGTGCGTGTATATGTAATAGGGTTTAGGAACCAGTCCTGGTTCCAATTTTTTTCGACGCTTTCGTATCTTCGACTGTCAATCTTGACATATACTTTATCAAAGGGTACATAGTTCGATGTGAACAAATGCTATTTTATTATTAAGTGATTAAAATCACAAAAATACCTATCATGTAATGTAATAAGTATAAAATAAAAGGAAAATATACAACGGAAATTAACGGAATATATTCCATTCATTGCTTCCAAATTGTTATATTCCTGTAATATTCAGTTAAGGTATATCAGACAAAAATTTACGAATTTAAATTAAAACGTGGGTACGCTATATTTCTATGCTGTGTTTTTTATTATCGAGTATGACCATGGACGGACGTCATCAGCTGTTTCTATACGTATAAGTAATACAATATGTAACATATCTTACCTACCTACGAGCTACATGTGCCGTCACACATACATACATACTGACAATGTTAACTTGTTACTACAGGCACCATATTTATGGAGTTTTGTCCTTATTGCAAGAATTCTAGGTAGGTAGGTAAATACAAGGTGTTACAAAAATACAAATAAACATTAAAGGTGGTTTAGACCATTAAACTGAACAACATTCACTATGGGACCAATATCGAAATCGGGGAAAAAAATCGTATGTTCCTTAGACTACAAATCTACTCGAGCTAAATGTATGAGATAAGAAGCAGATATAGAGAAGAAAAAAAGCCATACGATAATTATGATGATGAAGTTAGTAGGTAGCAGATTTTTTTTTCGCGATTTCGATTTTGGTCCCATAGTGAAAGTTGTTCAGTTTGATGATCTAAACAACCCCCTTAAAAGTTTTAAATGTATATTTTTTACTTTTGTAACACCTTGTAAAGTTAAGTAAATTACTCGTATCTCGATTTTGCACATAAACCTACATAAAATAATGCGGTAAATAGTATTGATAAGTGTTACAATATAAGCACCTACCTACTGATTAGTGAAAATAATACTTATATGTAGGTAGGTACTTTTAATAATAACTGATAAGGTACTGATACCTTAGATCAAGATACTTATATCTGAATCTCAAAGAACAGATAGGTAACTTAAAATCTTAGACGACTGATGAGACGTTAAAAGAACCAAAATAGTTGGTAGGTGGGTGTTATTTGGATGTCTAGAAATCGACGTCCATCGGCTGAGATGATGATGAGGTGTTATTTGTTAGATAGACTTTAGCAGGTACCTACCTACCTACCTATAAATGTGTAAAATTGAGTGTTTACCCGTGGACCCGGTGGCTTGACCCATTACCGGGTCCAGTATGTTCAGAAATTATAGCATTCTTAAGTAGTGCAAATAATTGGTAATTGTATGAAATTGATTATTAACAAAAATTTATGGTCTTACATAATAATATAATGTATAATTATTATTTGCTGCTTATGATTATTAACAAGAAATAGCGTTTGGTTAGGTTACTTAAGTTTTTTCTGGAACAAAAGCTAATATTTAATGCCATGTGGGCAGAAATAGCCAGATAAAAGTCCAGCAGTGGACGTCCATCGGCTGATATGATGATGATGATGATGGGCAGAAAAAGCGGGACAGGACCACGAAAAGTCCAGCCATATACGCAATTACTAAGTTTTCCAACAGTTCTCCCATTCCCCATTGTACCTTAATATTTTTGTTTGAACTTATGATATAATATTTACTTATGACTATTTTACCCTCTGTCCAATAGGATCCACTATCTCGATCGACCAGTGGATTTTAAGACTTGTGTGTAATAGTCCTAAATCCCAATATCTAGTCTAGATCGTGCTGGTTCTCTCTGTGGTGTGGTTTTTTTTTAGTATCTTTTAGATCTTAGTTTTACTGCAAATTAATAATGCAATCAGACTGATAAGTAGACTTTTTATATATTTTACCAAACTACTGAAGATAGGTAACTAGTAGGTACGTAGGTGGCTAGGTAGTACTTATTTTTATAATGCCCCTAGATAAGATTATTATCACTATTATCAATAATGACATTTTCATTAAGTAAGTTGGTACGTGAACGGTATGGTCTAAGGTGAAAAGGCGAATGACTTATGTACTCGGTGTTAGGGTAGACAGTAGGTAGCTATTTTAATGAGTGTTTGCAAGCACTCATAATACTCATGATACTGAACAACTTTCCCAAAGGAACAAAGGAAAATTCGCCCTACCTGCCTTACCCTAACACCCTGTATACACGTAACTAAGTATTATGTACTTAAAAGCCATTAATTTATCAACATCTAAGGCACGGAATCCACTAAAGCAGAGCGGAGCGGAGATGTGAGATGTGTGTGTCATTTTCATGTGTGTTGATGTAAAACCAACCAATATATTGTACCTGATAGGATTCGATTGGTTCACATATTATGTCCACATATGTAAAAGACCTTTTCAGTACTTCACATGATAATGAGGAAAATACCAAACTAAAAATATCAAGTGTTTTCTACTCCTCCTTACGTCAGAACAACCTAATGCACGCACGGTGTAGCGTTTTGTTGGCAATCTTGGCAAACGTGGCTTGTTTATTTTTGAGATAGTCCCGTCTCGTGACGGCACAGGCGCCTTCGCCACTAATATTACAATGCGTAACTAAACGCATAATGCAGAACTGTAGGTATTGCCTCGTCAACAGAACAATAACAAATGACGTTTGTTACCAGTAAGATCAGACTCCAAACCGCATTTTGCATGAAACATTTTAATGCAGAGCATACGGCAGGAAAAGACCTAGAGATAGGCCTTACCTTTAGTTTAGTCGCTTAACTTTAGCAAACACCATGCTGAGATAAAGCGACCAAATTTCGTCCGAAAAGTATTTTATGCAAATAGCTATCTCGGGGTGGCTAAACAACCACTACCGTTTTTAAATGCCCGGTTGTAATTTAAAGAAGTTTTGATTAAGTTAAAAAGGTAGTTTTACTTTCTCCATTCCTTTTCGAATTAGGATAAGTCAGAATTATCTCACTAATATTATAAATGCGAAAGTTTGTGACGATTTTTAGATGTTTAGATGTTTGGATGTTTGTGACTCAATCACGCATAAACGGCTGAACGGATTTGGATGAAATTTGGCACACAGATAGAAGGTGTTCTGGATTAACACATAGGATACTTTTTAAAGGTTCTCGCAGACGGAGTCGCGGGCAACAGCTAGTATTGAATAAATTACAAAAACGCAATGACGCATCATTAAAGGCTGGTAAAAATTTGTTGCTTTAAAGAGTCTAGTGTTCGAGAAGCAAAATTCAAAATCAGTACAGCTCTGACTTCCTGGTCGTACAAAGATACAGAGGAGTTCATAAGAGTGTTGCAGTAAACTCTAAACCCACACATACACACACACACACACACCCCCCCACACACCCCCACACACATTAATAAGAGCCATAATTTGTAAAATACCCAATAATACCCATATATAATATGTAATGTTAAAGCCACAATTAATTTAAGTACCTAGAACCTAATAGTGCTAACCTACTTCACCATTCTTTTCGTCTTTACTTATTCAATCTTTTTAATTTGTTTTGTTCTTGTTGATAACTGTACCGCTCACTGTATTACTACATGATAACTCGCAAATTTTTTACCCATCACATTTTGCCAGGCTTAGCCTAGTGTGGGGGATAATTGTAAATCTTTCTGAAATACTGTGATGTCAATGTGCAATATCTATCCTTTGTTGTATATGAACTAAATGTACCTAAGTTAAAGTGCTCATTGAAATAAATATTTTTGTATTTGTATTTTGTATTTTTGTATTTTTTGTATTTGTATTAAGTAATCTATCTAGTTATTTTACAACAAGAAAAAAGTCTACCTGCGTACAGTGCGTAGTTTGCAGACAGATTCGTCATGCTACGTATGCATTTATCAACGTTGAGTACTTCACTTGATAAGCACCGTATAACCAACAGTCTATACCTAGTGATTCACATTTTTACAGATAAACGCTATCACTATAATATTCATATCAGTATCGAATCTCTCCACGCCATAACAAATCAGAAACGAAACGGCGGCGGTGCGGCGTATGTTAAACTAAATGCCTTGAATAAAGCATTCAGGCCATAAATTATTGATAGACATTTCAAATTGGTCTTTAGTTAAACGAGCCTTGCCACATGATTGACTCCATTGACTCATAGAAATTAGTCTGGAACTCTTAACAGGACTTTAATAGGAAACAGTTTGTTCAACGTTATGTAATACTTACTTATCAAAGAATTTCTAAATATACTTCATAAATATTCATCCACAGTTCAGTAGCAGTGCCCAAACCTTGCCCAGTGTGACAGGCAAAGGTAGTGATAGTGAGCCCGCAGACATGGACTGATGGTGGAAAATTTATGAGTTTTTGTTAGATTTCATGGTCTTCCTTAAATTTAAGATGCAACGTTTATTAGAGAGTTTTGATCCTTATGATTGACCCTATAGATTTCAATGGTACCTTAGAACCTACCATAAAAGTATAAGATTTTATTTTTTGCACTGGTCGAGTTGAGATAAACAATTTTTAAAAAATCTATGAATGCAGTTATTTAAAAAATAAAGAACTGTTTCCTTTGAGTAAAATTTGCTATCTTCAATATTTAGGGCAGGTAGAGGTACTTTCCCTCCAGGTACAGTTCGTTTTATCCACCCTGTATAGTTTAATGCTAAGATTACCTAATATAAGATTTGTATGGAAATCCTTTGAGCCACGATTACTTTGAAACTTATATTTTAACAGAAAACTAACAAAAATAAAGACAGATTCGGACTATCCTCTGAATAGATATAACTGGATGGATCTTCTTTATAACTGCGATAATGTTTATGTGCTAATGCCTAAGACAAACAACATTAACGTGCCCTCACGACTATCGTAGGTTCTAATCAAATATTCGTATCTTGTAAGTGTTAATAATGTAGGTAGGTACTATGTACTTCTTAATTGATATAAAATAAGTAAAAGTTATTATGTAATCATAAGAAATTGTTTTATAATGCGGCTAATAACCTCTTATCAAGTATCAATTAAGAATTTATTAAGTATAACACCAACAGCACAGATTAATAATAAGTTATCCAACAGTAAAATAACAATTTATCACCACTCATATATAACTTTTGATTGAATAAACCGATTGCGATGAAATAAAGCCTTAATGTTAAAACAAGCTAAGACCTATGCTTTTATGAAAACCCAATTCAAATCGGTTCAGTAGTTTTTAAGTGATACGTGCAGAATTGGTAATAAACAACAATTAATATGTTTTCAAATATCTTTAACGTACAATCCACAACAAGTTTACAATTTTATTATAGGTAGGTATTACTTACCTAATGTATAGATTATTAAATTAAATAGGTAAGTAAGAAAGTACTTTACTCAAGTAATGCAAATTATTACGAAAGATCGAAAAGTTTTGGTTGAGCTTATTACGACGTGCCTCTTGTAGGTAAGTACCTACTCTATTGAGATGGTATGAAAAGCATAATTTCCGAGTAGGTATAATTTTATTGAAGTACCTATTATAAAATTGATAACTCAACTGAACTGAACTTAGTATAAAGCCCAAAGTTAAGCAAATACTAGGGGAATACTTTTTTGACACGTGTAGAGGTTGTAGGTAGGTGTAGATGACCTTGTGATATGACCTTCTCGTCAAGATTATATAAAACTTAGTAATTTTTTATATCCGTACTCTGTGTCCGTCTGTATATACGTTATATATTTTATTATTGTTAGCAAAAATAAAGTAGATAATGAATTAAAGATATTCTTTAGGCAGAACTCTTTATCTACTTCTCTGGAGACACTCTGGAGAGAATGCTGGTACCAAATTAGTTGGGTTTGTACCTCCAATAAGAGTTAAATCTATGTATTGTCTCCTTAGATACAAGATTAAGTTATCTTGTAAAAAGAATCAAAACATAATAAATGTTATGGTAGAGTCAAAAGAAAGTTATCAATAAGACGGTGATGATAACACGACAAAACCTAAAGAATATCGACCGGCGGCGAACAGAAGGCAAGATACAGTGAAACGTTAGAAGTATAACTGTAGGATGGCCAACAACAGAAGACAGGAAAATTTCTAATCAGTACAAATATTTGACAATGCGATACTCACGATGTCTCTCGCTTGACGCATATCGATTCGTCTTGTCAGTCGAGACGACTGAGATAAAAGGTGATGAACGAGGAGCGTTGGAGTCCACAGGGTGCTGTCATAAATTCCACTGGTCGTAAGATATGGGCGATATCCGCGTTCAAGCGAATACCGGTTTATCGCTGACCGTTTGATCGTGCAGAAGTGAAAGGAGCAGCCACACACAGTGAGCGACGCGGGCACTTGCTTGCGATTGCGAGTCGAGGGTCACCTTGAGCCGGCGCGGCGGGCGCATGTGCACCACACCCTCGGCCCCCCGCAGCCCGCGCCGCGCCCCGCCTGACGTGACGTCACCACCGCCCGGCCCCCGACTCCACCGGCTCCGTAGCTCACGTGACGCCCTTCACGCAATAATGCCGCTTATAGCGCAACTATGAATAAGCACCTCGCTCGCAAATACTAACACGTAGGTACCTATTTTAGGTCCATCAAACCCATCGTAGGGTAGGTAAACAAAGAGAGTCAAGTCAAAAGGAGAGCAAGAATTTCTGACACTTGAATCAAAATATGTGTTGTGCTTCAGTTTAAAGAAAATAGAACGGCCAAGGATCCTTAGCTGATGATGATGATGAAAGTTTAAGTGATTGCACAATCAAAAATCATCGAAACTATGATTGATCCAGCAATGAACACCCTTTAAACATGGGTGTCGTGCGTGAATACTCGTGAATCTTAATCCTAAGTTAATACAGAACTCAAACGAAAACATCTGTCGCAAGATTACATAAATTATACGTTCTGTATAAAGATGACGACATAATTAGTCAAACCATAGACATTATATCCTACAGATCGGTTCAGAGATACCTAGAACCCGCCTAACCCGCTGAAATATTGATATCACACATCGATACCGTACCAGAAGCTTAGAAGACCAGAAGTATCAATTAACGTAAGGAACATTTGGTCGAAAATTACTTTTTTATATGGGGTGTTTGGGGATCTACCTCCTAGCGGTCCACCCCGGGCAACGGCGCCACAAGCTACCAAGTTTGTGGTGGCGGCAGAACGATCCCCACAGCAGGTGGTAGGCTCCGCAAGGAGCCGCCTGGCTCGCGACCACCCTCCGGCCGGAGTCTGGCGCCAAGCAGCTTGCTGCGTTCCGTCGGTGTGCAGGAGTGCTAGTGCCATTCTGGGTAAGCTCGCTACATCCCTCATCTTTGTCCTGAAGACTAGATTGAGGTCAAGAGCAAGCCCATCTAAGTATAGTAAAAAAAGACTGGATTCCAAATTTTCTGCTCTATCGATTGGTATTCATGCAAAAAATCAGTTTGCAATAAAACAGTTATTCTTATTACCTAATATACAGGCCGGCGACCTACTATGTCATAGAGACGATGTCGGTATTTTTGAAGATCTAAGCGTATTGTCTTTGTTGGAATCTACTACTAAATTCCAATTACCGCGTCTGATATCTCATCATAATCCACCTAAGTTTCGAAGTTATAAAAGCCCTCATAATTTGCCACTGCTTCCAAAGTATCGTCACAGAATACCTAATAGATCACATTCAAATCAGCACTAACCAGTTAGGCAAGCTAAAAATGACAATCCTTTCGTAATTTGACCGATAAGTGCAAAAGGTGAAAGGATTCGGTTTGCACCTTGTCGTTGTTTTTATGAATACAAACGCAGGCGGCGTGGAGAAGAAGCGACGTGCTAACTGACATGCGCCTGTTTCGGACTGTATTCGTGATTCAGACCACGCGCGCGTTCAAACGTTGGTGGGTACGTAACCAAATCCCATCGGTACATACAGCCGCTATCGGCTAGGCCGTGTGGGTGTGGTCATAATGGTGCAATCTTTCTTGTTTGTGAACCTTTGAACTGGTTTGTCAAGTCTATTCGATCCCACTTCTGATGTCGCGATTTAAATTTAATTTTGTATAATTTTTGAAACCAACTGCAATTCCTTTTCGTAATATTGCTTAGTTAGAAAGAAACCGACATAATACACCAGAAATTTTTAATTACTAATGTAATTTTAAGGATGTATTTCAGACAATGAAACTAAACCACTTTCCCTAAGGAACTTGGGTCGAAAAACGAGAATTTTTTTGGACCTCCCATAGTGCGGATCAGCCGATCGATTTTCTAAGGGAGGTCCAAAAAAATTCTCGTTTTTCGACCCATGTTCCTTTGGGAAAGTTGTTCAGTTTCATTCTCTGGTCTGAAGACACCTATTCTATTCTATATTTTAAAAAAATGGCTGCCATCTTGGCTATGTGATGATTTTGCCAATGTCTAGTTTTTTTAGCATGAGTGCTTGACGTTGTACGGTAACTTATGTATTTTGTGACTCCAAGGATTGTTTTTCGAAAAGAACACTATCTTGAGCCACCACTGGAGCTTCGTTGTAGGCCGGGGAGGGGGCAACCAACAATCGACTACCCTATAGCAGACCTACAACGCGACTCTCCTGAAGACACCATTAAAGTTGCGTTAGTAATTAAAAACTAGTGGTGTAGGTAGATAATATTACATAATATTGCCGATGAGATGAGTCAAGTTCGTAAGATGCGGGAAGGCCCGATGGGAAGTCCCCGATGCAGTAAACAGGCTTTAAGGGTTCCATCATTCCTTTGCGACTAATCGTTACAAAAAATAACTTCAAGTTCGTTGTCCTCCTTTTAGTTCCATCCATAAAAAATTTGGTCGTCCGATAGATTACCTTTGTGTATTATATTATTGGATACTATACTGAGTCATAATTATTAACCAATACGAATGCTCCATAACCCCTAATCCCTATTAATTTAGGTAGAAGGTATTATTGGAAATATTGCTACCTACCTATTTTTAAGTCGGAAATTATCTATCAGTTCTGATAACGTAGGTAGGTACGTATTTACAAGAAAAAGTGTCTCAGCAGAAGTTGCTTCAATTGTCTGCAATAGCCGAAAACTATCCAATATTTTTTATCGTACTTAGATATAGTTTTACTTTAGAAATTGCAAATCAACAGATCTCTCCTAAAACAATAAGTCTGCTTCAAAAACTACAAGGTCGATGGGGTAGAGTCTAGACAACTTGTCATCAAAATTCTTTGTTGTTTTGCTCTACTTTATCAACATGCATGATAATAAAACAAAATCTCACACGAGTCAGGCATATAAAATAACTGGAAATTACCGCAGTCTTGACGATTATCTAAGCAACGTACCTAGTTACTTATTTGATGATAAAAAAGAAATATACAAAGTAAGAGGTAAATTTGCGTGCGTAGAGGATTTTGTTCCTATTACTGTTAACGTAGGTACCACTAACTTTTTCCGATTTGTTTTCGTGTGATCTTTAGATTACCTACGCCCATTTAGTTTAAATAAGTGGAAAGTGGAGATACATCCTCCCTGCACATCACCCCTTAAAGTAATGCAACTGTTTACCCTAACACCCTGTAGTGTTTATCTTAATGTATGCAGGTATTTTATGTAAATAAATTCATTAACTGTGTCAAAATATAATTAAAAACCACTGAATTTCCAAACACTACGGTTTTGAAGAAGGGGGAAAAATTATTTCTACCTAAATTATTATAGACACAAACATTAAATTCACGATTTACGTCGACGGTGAAACATCTATATTACGTAATCTTTTTGGGTTTTTCTTTGTCCAAATTAATTGCTTTGGGTGTTTGTTACTGGGTGTTGTTAATAACTTTCAGCATTTACCTTAATATTCACCAAATCCTTCGACATGTTCACTTGCTGTTAATCTCTTTCAACTGAAGACACTCTGATCTCACTGTCAATAGCTAAATGAGCATAAACCGTCGACAACTCGACTTTTCTATTAACTCCAAACAATAAACTCCTTTATCTTTGCAGTCACAATTAATCTTTATCTAAATTGAGAGACAATTGCCGCAATGATGATTATGAATTATAAAATTAACAATTGTTATCATCCATAGCTGTTTTATTCTAAAGGAAGCTATAACTAAAGGACAATAAATTAATTCACTTTTATGTGCCGATAGATATGTTTCCGAACGTGGTGGTCCTTCGAGAACTAAATGCGAATATTGGAGTTAGATAACAAGTCAGTTTACACTTTGGCACGTGCAATAAAGAAACTTGGATGGCTACCAAACTAGCAATACGCTCACACTACATACAATATATTTTGTATGTAACAAGTTTATTGACACTTTTAATAAAAAAACTAATATATTCAACCAGGCACGCCTACATATTCCTTATTCGTAGTCAAAACAAGAGTCCGAAAAGCTGAACCACCCTTAAAAATTTGTCGAATCATTAAAATAACACCCTGTACCTTCCTTAATACGCACTATGTGGTGTATATTTGTCTGGTTCCCCCGAAGCAAATTCCTGGATACGGCTTTGCCGAAAAGATTGACTATAATTCAACGTCCAACCCAAACTTCGAAATATAAGTCAGAATATTACCGAACTTCCACCCCTAAAATGTTAACTGGGCAAGTGAAACCCTTCGATGAAAGTAAAATTAATTGATAGGCATTACGCGAACATTTCAAACCAGAAAAATAAGGCAAAACAATATACATATATACATATGTATATACATATATATATATACATATACATATACTTCAAACATGTACCGAGATGACAGACCAAGTGTGCCAGTTTGTATGGACCAAGTGCACCAGTAGTATCCATTAATTTTACTTTGATCGAAGGTGAAACCAAATAAAGACGTTATTTTGTTTATAAATCGAATCATAATATTGCAATGTTGACCTTTACCTCGAGTTAATTATTAAGCGAACGATAATTAATGAAAAGCTAGAATTTAATTAACAACACCTATTATTACAATAACAATAAGTTGTTATATGTAGGTACTTAATGAGGAATTTAGTATGACCTTAAAAAGTGATGCTGTGCTATGTACCTGTGTTACACTGGGACAGCAGATTAGGATCCTACGGAAGTGCATTGATAGTAAAATGTAAGTAGATATTCTGAAAATGCTTATCGAAAGTTTAACCTACCCTTAGGGCAAATAGTAAATAAGTCGTGAGTATTTATGTATGCTAAAGGTTAGCTATTTCAAGAAACAGTACCTAATACTTATCAATATTGACTTCAAGCTTCAAGGCAAACTTCTTATTAATTAAAACTAGTGACATTTTCAAATTCTCAAATACCTTACCTACGCTACGGATCAAACAGAGGATACTGTGCTAAGAATGTGGATTTTTTTCCATGTTCAGATTTTCCTGTCTGAATAGGCTACTTATATGTATTCTACTACTACCTATATATTATTCACTAGCCCAAATGCATATAGGTAGTGATTAATATAATTACGTATAAGGTACCTATATTTAAGAATTATACTTATATTTGAAATGTATTTATGAATTATAATAGTACTAAAACGCTACTATTCGTAGCTATAACGTATAAAAATGAGAAATATCATTGAAAATAACATAAACATCGTCGGACAGACCATTCGGTTTATTGTTTAATAATCGCATTGCCACTTCTAATCGTTATCGCAAAATAAATACATTTTATGCTTTGATTGTACTTAACTCCACTTCAATCGAGTCACAGTCGGAGCCCGACGATATTGATAGGTACAAGATAACTCATTTATAGGTAAATAGGTACATTTATAGAGATAACTTTAAAAAAAAACAATTTCATCCATCCTTTTTTTCGGGGAATACCTATACTTACTCGTATAAGGTTTAACAAAATTAGCTGAATCAATTTTAAAGGGATGATCAGACCATCAAACTGAACAACTTTCTGTATGGGACCAATATCGAAATCACGAAGAAAAAATCAGCCATTTAAATGTATGGTTCGCTACGTTCGCTATGGTTCGCGATTACGATATTGGTTCCATAGAGAAAGTTGCTCAGGTTGATGGTCTGATCATCCCCTTAAAATAGTTACAGCTAATTTAGTTAGACCTTCTTGCAAACAAATTCTTCAAATTAGGAACTAGATTAGATTAGAGCTTCAGGTTATGGGCCCGGCCCACCAAGTTTAAAGTTTTGTTATCAATACTTCATTTAGTATTAAATTGTGAATAGGTAGGTAATTTTTGTGTCTTAGAATGTGTCATCTTCATTCGACTATACATAAATTAGGTAAGTAAGTGATAATACCTTAGTGATATGACGTTTTACAATATTGTGTATTTCCCTGGGTAAAGTTATGAAAGGAAAACCGATAATATTCTAATAGCAAGCCCCGGTAAGGAAATTAATTCAAAACGTAGGTTTAAGATCTAGGGAGTGCGGTGAGGTGACAGAGCTGATGATGGTCTACTGGTCTGGTTTATGGAACCATTGACATTCATTCATGGCTGTTGTATCATTATTTTTAAAGTACCTATGCAGCTTGAATACGAACTGGGAGCGCCATCTTTCGGATAGGCAGGCAAGCTGAATAAAATCGTTCAATTTGCACCAGCGAGCGGCTACGGCGCCCTCTATTGAATTTCATCGTAATCAATCGTAACACGCGACACTGGAGTTCTCAACAAGTTTTTTATTATGATTGATAAAGTTGGTACCTATCATGCGTTTTGAATGCTACGAATTTCAACAGAGGGCGCCGCATTATTGTGGCACTCTGGGTTCGGTCTATTCTGTTCCAAGATCATAATTTTACCAGACTATCGTCCGTTGCATGGCAGCGTGATAAAGCGCTATCGCACCTTAGCACTCTTACTATTGGCGCGTGAAATACCGAAAAAAAAACCGCGCACCTTTGCTTGATGATAATTAAGTCTTCTTTCATGCTTCACGATCCTCTTAAAAGTTGGTAGGTTGTAGCAAGAGGTTTCTGACCACCCAGTGGTCGATTATGGCCGTTAGTTTGTTTGTATTTTGTATACCTATTTATATTCTAATCATTCTAATAATGACTTACTCTAGATCTAAATTGTATGTTTTTTAGCCTGTTACATCCTGGGCAAAGGGATCCCTTTAATCTAGCTCTGGCCAGTTGTCGTCTTAAGCATCCAGATCATCCCGCCATCTCTTCTTAGGACGACCTGGATGCCGGCGTTAGCGTATATTTTCTTTGACGACCATTTTCTGGAATCCAGGGCGTAACAATTTTTGCCAACCTCTCCGGTGCATTCGGTAGACATTGCCGGCTCATTCCCATTTTAGTCTAGCTGTTTTCTCCCCGACGACGCGACGTCGGCGATTTGTGTTTTTTAGGGTATTCCTGACACGATCTGTGGTGTGATTTCTGAAATTCACGTTAAAATAATTATCATTAGAAAATGACAAAATTACTATCTACTGCTGATTTGACGTGTGAGTTTCAAAAATCACCCCTGTTCTTTTAACACCTACTGCGCTCCATTCCATCGCTCTCACAAACCTTGAGTTTGGTCTTTTGAGACTCTGTGAGAGACCAGGTTTGGGCACCGTTGGTTAATAAGATAGGCATTACATTTATTTTAGGGCAAGTAAATCAGCGATCCTACTGGAATCAATATCGGCTTTCGTCGGAGATACACAAAAAGTACCTAACCTAGATAGTTCGCTCAAAGAATAATCCAAAAGCAGGTGTAGAGTGCGTGAGCTGGATCGTAAGAAATTTCTTCATAAATGTGTTCAGGATGCCTAGAGGGTAAACATACTAAAAGTCCTCGCCTCTAGGGGGGGCGCCGGGTGGGGGGGAGGGGGTTAAAGTTCCCACTTTTGAGTTTTTCGCTAATATCTTTAAAACGGTGCGTCGTAGAGAAAAATTGTCTTCTACGTAATGAAAGCTTATAAAATTTCCTACAACTTTTGCCGTACACTTTTTTTCGAAATTCTAATAAGTTTTCGAATATCACGCTCCGAAATAGTGAAAATGAATGTTTTTTCAGCGTGACGGGCATTACCTGATGTTAAATGATATTTTATTGATAGCATAAGCTGGGAGTACCTCCAAGCGGTGAAGGCGGTAACAGTTTGAGATCGCGTTTTCGACCAAAAGCGGGTAATAGAGCGAAGGTGGGTCACCACTTTTCTTTCCATATCTCCGATGCCCACTGTCACAGAAAACGCGGTCTTGCTGGCTAAATATCTCTCTAAAATGAACACAGTAGTAGACGGTGGATTTCTACTGCACAGAGTAATTTGGCAAAAAGGTGCCTGTGTTGCCACAATTTGTGATGGATATATCGCCTACATCAACCGCCACTATCCTGGAATCAGTCGTACTGTGGTTTTTGATGGGTACACAAACTCAGCAAACAGTACGAAGTCACAAGAACAGAAGCAACGATACAAACTGAAGAGATCGGCTGATATCAATTTGTCTTGGAGCACATCAATAACAGTGAAACAAGAAGATTTCTTGTCTAACCCTTACAATAAAAGTCAGCTCATTTCCTTACTGCAGACAAAGCTTCAGGAAAAAGGGATACAAAGTCTCCAGGCCACCGATGATGCTGATGTCCTTATCGTGAAAACCGCTGTGGAAAAATCGACTGATAGCTCTGTAATTGTCGTTGGTGAGGATGTCGACCTTGCTGTGCTTTTGATAGCTTCCACTTCTCCCACCCAAGACATCCTGCTGCTGAAACCTGGCCGAGGGAAAACTAAAACCATCGTGCTATCCACCCAAGAGATGCAGCAACATGGATATGAACATATCCTGTTCTTACATTCATTTACCGGGTGCGATACAACATCTGCAACTTTCAGAAGAAGCAAAGTGGGTTTCTCAAAACTGTACTTGAAGTCAGATGTCATCAAAGAAGCAGCAGCGACCTTTTTTAACCCCGCCTCCACGCACAGTGAAGTTGATGACGCTGGGATAATGTGCTTTCTTCAATGGTATGGAGCGCCAACAAGACTGACTTCCCTCAACCAGTATCGCTATCAGTTGTTCATGAGATCATTGGCAAAGATTAAGCCTGACTTCAGCTCCCTCCCACCTACTGAGGACGCAGCTAAACAGCATTTACAGCGCACCTACCACCAAGTGCAACTGTGGCTTGGGAATGAGCTGCCTCCTCAAGAGTGGGGATGGAAACATGAAGGAGGCAGCCTGGTGCCAATAACAACTAATGATTTGCCCGCACCGGAGGTCCTATTAAAAACAATATTTTGCCGCTGCGCTAAGGGTTGTGGTAGTGGCAAATGTGGATGTCGTAAAGCAATGCTCAAATGTTCTGCGGCATGCCTCCACTGCCAAGGGAAATGTCTTAACGGCATGTCTCTTGGCGAAGACGATGGTGAAGATGAAGACAATGGTGAAGATTGTGAAAAGTTCCTCCAGAAAGAACCATCCACTGAAGATGAGGGTGCTTTGGAAGAAGGACTCTTGTCAGCGCCTTCACGACCTAAACGGATTAAAAAATAAAATTTAAATTAAAAATGATAAATGTTTCGATGACTGTATGGCTGAACAGATTTGTATGAAATTTGGTATGTAGGTAAATTAGGTCCTGGATTAACATGCCGGCTATTTTTCATCCCGAAATAACACGATTGAAGTAGCAGGCAAGAGGTAACGTTTGATAAGTCGGTTTTTTTTCGAAAATTTCACTTTTCCACAACGTGTACTTCAAAATTAATTAGGAATTCTAAAAAGTGTATAAGACAAAAGTTGTAGGAAATTTTATTAACTTTCATTACGAAGAAAAAAATTTTTCTCTACGACGCACCGTTTTAAAGATATTAGCGCAAAACTCAAAAGTGGGAACTTTAACCGCCTCCCCCCCACCCGGCGCCCCCCCTAGAGGCGAGGACTTTTAGTATGTTTACCCTCTAGGCATCCTGAACACATTTCTGAAGAAATTTCTTACGATCCAGCTCACGCACTCTACACCTGCTTTGTTAAGTGGACTAAGAAGCTAGATCAAGCGACCTGTTGGAGCTAACCGAAGCCAGCTATATATTTCACCAGAGCATGGTGTTCTATCCCATACAAATGAAATTTTTGTTAAAAAAATGACAATATATGGCGTTATGGTACCGATTTGTAATTAATGTTTACGTAAAAGTGTAAATTGTTCCTAAAAATACATGATCTGACTACTTACAAAAAAATCTCATGAGCCTCGGAAAATCAAGCAATTTACTTTGCCCGAAGACTGCCCGCGTTACGGCGGCAGTCGCTTTTCATTGTTTGACGTTGGGCATCTGCATAGCTAGCATGCCGCAGTGATACAGCGCTATCACATCTTAGCTCTCTTTCTATTTGCGTGCGAACGAACGAGATAAAAGACGTGATACAGCCGTATCACGTGCAGCATACTACGAGTGCTGTACTGTATAGTGGGTATTATATATAATCTGTGACCAGAGCAAGCATCAGTTTCAGTCATTTTATTTCGCACATCAAAATGATACCTAGGTAAATACCTAAGTAAATAAGGCGTGAAATCATCCTCTCCTATTCAGTGGAATGTTGTTAAAGCGTGGGAAGTTAACCGGCTATGTAGTTAAATTAATTGAACGGTCGCAGCTAACGCCGTTGAGATCTCGCTCATATTCCGATGGCCTTGTTGCCTCTGTGATATACGGCGAAGGCGCAATAAACTCATGTTTTAGGAACTAGGATCAACGAGGTTAACTCGACGAATTTATTGTGAAAGTATTGGAGACTGCCTGTGGAGACTGCTAAAGGGTGATCGTTTTGTTTTCAATATAAATAACTACATATCCTGTCTTCACATCTGAGGAGCACAGCTTGTCAAATCACAGGTGTAAATGTGGGTCAGATGTGCCCCACCATTAACTCTTTATGGTCTGTGATCTATACCACGGAATATCTAAGAGTAGGTACAATCTATACTAGCTCCTCGGGGTTATCCTTCAACACTAGACATACAACAATGTTTGGTTTGTGTTGTAAGTGTAGACAATTTCGTTACTATAAAGGTAAGGTAGGTACGAGTAAGTAAAGCCTGACCAGAAATATAAAAAACCTCGCCATGTTGCGGAAAATTATTGGAACTAATTTTTGTACTTGGAACACTGTCATTAAAGGTTAATGTCGATTGCAGCGCACCCAATCCAGGTTTTTTATATTTCTGGTCAGGCTTTAATATGAGATAGTAGGGTACTATCATTACTTAACTGAACCTATTTTCTGAATGATATGCTGAAATTAATTAATATTAAACTGATTAAATTTTTTCTTTTCATGCAAACTCGATGAGCTGTCAAATTTCTTTTATTTTTTGCTTCTGCTTCTAAGGAGTCGATAACGTGTCATTTTATATTATTCCAGCCCAATTTGGTAGCACTACCGGCTACGTCCATATAAGTTCTATTCGCATTCAAGTGTTTTTGCTAATTTCCTTGGGGAAAGTTGTTCAGTAGGTACCATGAGTACAATCACTGTATAATTTAGTTTCATTAAAAAAGTCCGTTCCATAAAACTGATGAGTGATGTTGATGACACGCATAATAACAAGTGTAGACAACAGGTAGAGGTAGGGTCATAAAGCGTAGCGCCCAACCGTAGCGTCCTCGTAGCGCGTGTCGCGGCGCGGGCGCTGCTGGCGGGCGGATGCTAGTCCTCAGTACTCGAGTAGCTTTCGCGGCGCACGCGCACCTAATGTAGCCCGCGCTTTTCGAATCACGTAATGCGGCTTCGCGCGCTACTTCTCGTACCGTTCCTATTAACTACTCGTTAATGATAGACTGTAAAGATCTCTTCTCAAGTGTTTGGTACAACCGTCGATTTAATTTAAATTAAAGATGTGTTTTATAAAATAATTCTGAATGTAGACATGTATGTGTACGATTGAGGGACTGTGCGCTGGAGTGGGCTTGGTGGACGGTGGGCACAATGAGTGCGCCCGCGCCGTTGAATTGGCACAAATGGCTAGTGTTGTCGTTGCTCGGATTGGCTTTGTCCGCTTGGCCAATTGGCTGCGATTCCGACACGAAGAAATTTGGAGCGGAAGCCGTGGCTAGATGCAATGAGAAGTGCCCGTTCCAGGTTCGACTCGCAAATTATCTGCATGTCTTGAAACAACACTTAACTCAAGCGACATCACCATGATCAAATACACATGTTATATTTGATGAATAAGAACCAAATCAAAAGTATTCAAGCTAAACCACACTTTAAACAATTTATTTATTGCGAGATAGTATAGCTTATACTTAATAAATAAAGTTCTCGAGTCGAAAAGGGGTCTTAAGGGTATATTACCGTTGGCGCGCTCCATACAAACGATACTGGTTATATTTTCAATACTAAACAATTAAAGGCAATGAAATTTTAAAGCAACAATCTAGAAACGAATCTCTATGTTTGTATGAAATCATATTTTCGTTAAAATGTATAGTTTTAAAGTTACAGTGCCTCAAAGATTTCCATTCTTAAATTAATCCTAGCATTAAAACTGTATATTTTAACGAAAATCTAACTTAATACGAACATAGAGATTAGTTTTTAGATTGTTTCTGAAAAATTTCATTGACTTGAATTGGATGGTTTTGAAAATTTAATAGGTACGATGACAATTTAAATGTAACTGATGATAATTATTGCTATCAAAAGTTATCTTTGTTTCCATATTATTTTGCAGGCACATTTATGTATTATATTAGTAAACTTAATCAAAATACGCGCCCGTGATTTGAGTCGATCTGGTTAAAGCTTATTAAAAAACCGTAGATACATTAAAATAATTAACACAAACATGAAATCACTAATAAACGCGTCTAATAGTTCATTGATAAGGAAGCGATGAATGGGTTATTGAACAAGTCGTTTGCGATTTAAACTTCAGTTAGTTTGCGGCGGGAGTTGCGCTGGATCAGGTTCAACGCACAACTAATTGTCGACAATTAACGGCCCGCTGTAATCAACGCAACCTCGCTAAATATAGAGCGTTCCTAAACATTAGCTATTATGCTTACAGTAAATAAAACCTGGCCTTGATCCTTTATTTTGTAACTAGGACAGATTTTAACTCTACAGGGTGAAATTGATATCATTAGCATCCTAAGAGTCTTCCCATCAAACTGGACAACTTTTACTATGGGAGCAAACCGATCGGAGCAAAAAAAAAAATCATCTGTCCCGCATACTAAACTGCAACCTCCTCGACTCAAATGTATGCAACAGCTGTTTTTTTTTGCTCCGATCGGTTTGCGCCCATAGTAAAAGTTGTTCAGTTTTATGGGTAGACTGTGGGTGTGTGTTCTTAGAGATATAGGTGAGCCTTTAACCCTTAAACTCTCTGGCGAAACACCAAGTGACAATCAATGTAAATAATACCTACCTTAAATATCATTGTTTTTATGGAGAATTCCCGTTATTTTTCTTTATCAATGTAGCTATTATGATGTCTATTCTATTGTATCTTATATGTACCTAAATGTGACTAAGGTTTTTAACTATCCTTCATTTAAGACTAGTTCTTCAATAAAAATGTCTGATTTCACATCACTGGCTTTTCGGTGTCATCTGCGCTACCCTGATCTTGGAGTAAACTAAAATTTTCTGTCGTTCTATTTACAAAAATATAAAAACGAATGTGTATAGACCTATATATTAATCATCTATAATATTAATAGGTGTATTAGAAATGTGGAATTGAGTTTGTTCGACTTTGACGTCTATCGAACCGATTACAATAAAATAATGCAGGCAAACCAACAGAATTATACGCAGCGGGCATAAACGAGTAACTTATACAGTGTGTGAAACTAAATAAATCGGGAGCTACGAGGTAAAACCGCAGGATCACATTTCGGCGCGGAAGCCATGAAGGTGCTACCAAACGGGTCCCGGTCTCACGCTCGCGAATAAAAGTGTCTCTACCTACCTACTTAGGTAGGTACCTGATCACAAAACAATAAAGTGAAAACGTAGATTACATATAGGGTCCTTCTTTATATGCTGATAATTTTTAAGGGGATGGTCAGACGTCAAACTGCCACCGAAATCGCGAAAAAAAAATCTGCTGTCCCACACATTTTTGCTGAGAAAGTGGTTCAGTTTGATGGTCTGAACATCCCCTTAAAAACTGTCAGCATATTAAAAAGGACCCTGTATAACGTAACGTAACGTAACGTGTAACGTATACTGAACAGAAAGCTATTCAAGAAAATTCAAAACCAAGCTCTTCATTAGGTAGTTAGTTATAGTTACTTAGTTGTGTACCGTGTTTTTAGCTTACTAATAAATTGATGGAAACTTATTTCTGGATATACCTACATAACTCACGAACATAATCTGATCAGGGGTGGCAGAAGCTTTGCTACAACACTAACCTACCAACCTGCAAATCTGGCTTATAATTATCCGTAACTATCTAAATGTTTAGGATTTTTACGACGCATAACGTTAACAAGAGCAGATAAATCTAGACTACAATCAGATGAGGTAAGGGCCGAATGTCGCAGGAAGGCACGCTTCGATGCGCACGCGCCGACCGACGCACCGGAAGTTTTCTCAACGATGACTCCGGTGGACAAAATCCATCCCTTACAAAAAATTGATTAGCCTGCAACCTGTTTCTTTTTAGTAGGCTTGCACTTAGTAATACCACAGATTAATTACTACCGAAGCAATACCTACCCAATGACTTTTCACGCTCCATTACAACAAAAGAAGACATAACATACAGCTTTTAGATACAGTGTCCAACTTAATATCCATGTTCAGACCATCAAATGATCAAGCTAACCAATTTTCTCAATGGGACCAACATAGAAATCTTAAATAAATCTTTAATAAATCGAAAGAAGAATTGAATCGAAAGAAATATTAAATATTGGATCTAATTAGCGTCGACAACCATCTTAATAAAAACAAAATCTGCTTCAGCAACATGCGTCTTCAAAATACAGAATCATTCAGCAACATGCCACGTCAAACACTTAATCGAAAAGACCACCCCTATCATGGCATGGCATGGATCTAATTTAGTTCCAGGTAATATGTTTGACACTAATAACTCAATTTTTAGTTCTCGCATCTTTTCCCATGGATGCCAGTGCAACATTTTCAGATTTAGACCTTCCGTCTCCAAGATCTTTAAGACATTATAATTGTTGGTAAAAACTCACATTTTGTTCCAGAATCGAACTGGCGATGGTCACTTCGATGTTAGCTGTGGATCCGACTGCAGTCTACAGCAGGTATGTAACATGCAACCATAGAGGAATTACACGATGCATGCAACGCTATTTAATTTACCTACGCTACCTACTTACACAAAATGTTATCATAAATGCGTTTAATATTTTAGGGTGCGGTTCAGACTTTCAGACCAAACTGAACAACTATCACAATGGGACCAATATTGAAATCAATAAGATCTGAAAATTAATCCATACATTTGGGCATTTTAGTCAAATAGCCATAAAGTTTCTCTTTTCGTGAATTCGATGGTGACAGTTGTTCAGTTTGAGTACCCCCAGGAATAACGCATTTAATTTAACACCTTGTATAACGTCACGTAGCCTTCCCTTCATCGTCCTTCGAAGGAAGGCAAGGCAGAAACTGGGGCTGGCCATTGTCTTCGATCTTGGCACACCGCTTTAACCACATGGGACATTTTGTCATACAATTAACTCTAGATCTAAGTACGTTTATTAAAACAATTTAACGATTCCAAAGAAATTGTTTTAAATTGTTGAAACTACATAATATAATATAAGCCAAGGATTTACCTTCCATTCATTCAGAATTTCAGTGTTGTTTTATCTAAAGTACAGTGTTAAGTTAAAGTCTGTAGGATCCCACTGTAGGGCAAACTCCTACTCTTGTTTTCACGTAATAATTTCACGGTTCATCCTAGTTGAAACCTAGTTAATGGTCTACATATTATGTATTATGTAAGTAGGTAGGAAGTCCCATCGATAAAATAATGGTAATACCTTACAACTTTACAGCAAAGGCTATAAAAGTATTGTTGTTATTATCGTAATTATCATCGGGTAGTGTTTACTAGTAGCAGCGTATTTTATTTATATCGTGTCTAGTAAATAAGAGTTAACCTCACGCGTTTGCAGATCATAAAAACAGTCGCTTGATAAGTTTTTATTGTATTTATATACTTTTGACTGTTGCCTAACATAACAATTTTATACATTTTACTGCTGTACAACGGAAATTGGAACTTTTAACTTTATCACAGCGCATAATATTTAAGTCTTAATTTAACATTGGTTAACACAAAGTTGTACCTAAGTAATTGTTAATTACTCTTTCTGATTATGTACTAATAGAAAATGTTGTATACAATTATTTTTATCCTTTTTTCCTTTTCACTCAGTATGAATTATACGTTATGTTTGTGTATGATAGCCCAAATATTTAGTTTAACGGTTGTCATACGAAAATAATTAAGTGCATCAACAGTTTATTATTGACAGATAACTTTAAATCGGACCATTTTAACCTATGACCTGTTCGGTATCATATCAGGTAGGTATTTAATGAGCAAAGTTTCCAAAACACGCGATAAATTATTTCTAGAGTAGGTACATGGATGAGAGCTCAAGCCACACTTGTTGCCAATCTAACCAGTCTTGGCTAACTTAACATGCACCAACTAAGAAATTAGGTCAACATAAACTTGTTTGTCACCAGAACGAATTCACATGAACTGACATACCTGGCGTGGCCCAGGCACAGAGGATTGTACAGAGTAACAGCTTCATAGGAGCTTCGATTACACTAGCCTATTCTTGTAGGGCTGTCTAAAAGGAAATAAATTTGATTGAAGTATGAAGGATAATGTTTTACAATATGTGGTAAGTATATTGTTTTTCTTTTTTGTTGTTGTTGTTTGTTGTGTTATTTATTATTTAGTTGAATAAAATGAGTTTAAATTAACAAACCGTTGCCGCCCGATCCGTCGCTTTACGCGGGTGAATCAAAAATTGTATGTACTTACCTGTCACGATCTTTGGGGAAGGTATATGATGAAGGAGATGTTTGTGTTCCTCCTCGTATTATCTTTTTTTTTTGAAATTGTTTTACGGCTCTGGCCTCGTATTATCCATAGACCAGTGTTGCCAGCCGGATCTTGTCAAAAGTAACCGGAATTCGATTAAAAAGTAACCTTTTGGTGTGAAAAGTAACCTTTCATATTTTTTTCCAGTAATAAGGTGTTAAAAGTTGATCGACAGATGTTGGTTCCATTGACTTTCAGAAATGTAAAACATTCGGTAGCGTTTTTCATTTCAAGTTGCATTTTCATCCGATTGATTGATCGAGCGATCATTCGTGATTTGGTACCTATACATTAGTGCGAAACGGAGAAAAACGTGTTTTTAGGAGTCGCACTCACTACGTTATGAACGTTTTGCGTTATAAAATAAAACAGTGCAAAAAATATGAAAAAGTATTCCGTTTCATGGAAAAATATGATTGATTATACAAATTCCGAAAAGTCACCTAAAAGTAACCTTTTGAATCGTGTAACCTAAAAGTAACCTGACAGGGCTAAAAATCACCTAAAAGGTTACAAAAGTAACCTTCTGGCAACACTGCCATAGACATCTTGATATTAACAGAGGTCAGTGGCTCCAATCTCTTTCCGAAAGTAAGAATGGACAATATCTCACACATTAAATTCACACCCTCGTTACGCCGTAACCACCCGAAGCACAGCCAAAGTGTCCCCTCGGCCTCGTTCGTGAGCCCCGTAGGTGAACGCGCACACAATCATACTGCGCATGTAGTGATGCGCCGCTTTTGCGAGCTTGTTTGAAGCTGTTACTCTGTACAATATAATCCTCTGTGGCCCAGGTCCATGTTATGTCAAACAATAGTTACAGTTTTGTCTGTTAGACCTTTTGTTGTCAAATGTTTTGTTTTTATTTCACTTTTGTGTGATTAGTATAACCACACTTAGTAACTTTTGAAGGACATTTTAAAATTTTTCTTAATTTTCGTGGCAGCCGTTGTCCGAATACCAATATTCTTAACTAACAAAGTATAGTCCACAGTACCTATAAACCCTTTTCCCCATTGATAAACACAGACGAAAAGCAAGAAAAAAACATTGATCTACAAATGGAACTAGTTAATAATCGCTTATTGATGTAATGTATACTCTTACCTTTTCAATGCACCCGATACCTAAACGACTGCATTGTGAACAAAATGAAACATGAACAAATCTGTTATCCTATCCATCATTTCGGCGTACAAAAACTGACATAAAACGGCATGTTCCCGCCAAACTTTGACAGTTACTACTGGTTAATGTCAAAATTATCAGTTTGGTTCAATTTACGCCCCTGCGCAGCAAAAAAAGTTTTAAGTGGCGAGACAGGGCTGCGCGCCGAGGCGCTCGCGCACCCCTGCCTCGGTACGTCAGAGTCAATTGACTTGTTTCCTTTTATTGTTTGCCATAATCAATAATAATGTTATGCTGCTGTTAGGGCAATACAACACAAATTATGACCTAACATTTCTGCTATAAGTATAACAAAACAATATAATTTTTTTCAATAATAGACAGATTGTATAAAAATTTTAGCTAGGTACATCTACAGCCAAGGAGTGAAATGCCCTGCCTGCGTCAGCATTTTCGAACGCTTACAACAACCCTAATTCCTTTTAAGTACGAGTGAATAGGCTTCTTTTGGGTAAGCTCGCTACATCTTTGACCTGAGGACTAGATCGAGGTCAAGAGCAAACCGACATTAAAAAAAACCAAATTAAATCATATAGAATGAAGACAAAGAAATAAAATCACCAAAAATACTTGTTTTCTGATAACCACTTTTATTTTGAAAAAAGTCATACGCAATTGAGACTTTTTTAACTCTACTTATGTAAGTATTCGAAGAGTATATCACTAAGTCCCTACGAATTCTTTCGTAGCTCAGTAGGTACCTATTCTAAATTGCCTGCTCTTCAAAAAGTTGTATGCACTACATCTCTCATCGAGGTGCAAAGGTGTGGTAGACAGAAAGCACATCATCTGCCCTTCGGTGCGCTTTGCCTCGTTACTGCCCACTTGTTTACACAAGCCCTCATTCCTTAACAAACTGTTAACGGCTCGGTTAATTACGAGCATCTTATTTACCTTTACGCCACTTTCCTTGTCCGATTCTTGGAATTTTGTTTCCGCTATCGCAGATCTTAATTAATCTTTGATCATGAAAGTTCAAAGATTGATTTTGACAAGTCGATTCTAATGCCCAACTAACTTTGATGGTTCATATTCACAGTTTGTACTGATTACATCGATCTAATTTACTTCCTTGAATGACAGATACTTATTGTTCTTATACCTAACTCTATACGGTAAGCATTTCATGGCTATACCTTTTCAGGATCTTTACAGTAGGTACATATACTTAGTAAATAATTTAAGATTGTAATGAAAGTTTATATGAATAAGACGAAAGTTATGGTCATCAAGCGGGATGAAAGAGTTAGAGCAAGTTTGTGTACTTGGGTTGTTTGTTCACAAGAGACGGAAAGTTCGACGGAGATACAGAGAGAAGAGTGAAAACAAGAAATATGATTATTGGAGACTGGCATGCACACCTTCATGAAGAGTCAAACTATATCTAAGAAGAAAGAAGGATCCTTTTGCGGTTCACGAGGGTAGCAACTTTAATGTCGGTATGACAGTAGACGCATGAATCTAGCTAGAATAAATGCTGTTAAAATCGCTCCCTGCGTAGAATCATTGGTATGACCGGTTACGGAATAGTGAGATTAGATAAAGATGTGGTCTGAAAGAAGCTGTAGTGACTAGGATTGAAAAAGGCATGCGTTGGAAAGAAAGAGAGACAATAGGTTGACGTATGAAATTTACATAGCAAGTGTGAAGTGTGAGCTGGTTGAAAGGGGTCGCCCTTGAATTTAGGGCCTAGATACACGTGCGCTGATCAAAATGTACCCGGAACCGGAGCATGTATGAAAGGAACTTATGGATGTTGAAGAGGCGAGAAATGTGTGTCAGAATCAGAGCATGTGGCGATCTATTGTCTCTGCCTACCCTAGTGAGACATTATGCGTGAGTGTATAGTATTGGTTTCTAGCAAACCAACCTTTAGGCACAGAATAGGTAGGTATTTGTTAAATGGATCTTCTATAGAATCAAAGATATTACAGCAAATACAGGAAGATTCAAGTACCTAATAAACAAGATCCAAATACATTTTCAAATTAATCAATTGATTTATTATCGGTAATGAATATTATCGGTAGATATAACCTTTTCGGTTTGCATCCATGCAACAAATCATCTCTTAAGTTCTTGTCGGTGCATCATTCCTGTCTTTTTTCTGCATGTAGCTTGACTCTAACTTCCTGATACGACACAGCTCTAATCTTTTCCTTCGCTTGTGCTAATTTGATGATAATTTGACAACATTCTTGACGTGTGTTGATGGTCAACCACCATAGATGATGGTGTACAGTACGGCGTCGCGGGCGCAGCTCGCAGGGTCGCGTGAGACTCGACGCCGGATGGTCGCAGGCGCAGGAAGGAAGCTGCTAGTTGCGAGCCTGCTCCCCTCGCGTCTATTTTAGAGTTCATTCGTTTTATAGACCATACCCCTGAATAAAGAGTTGCACCAGTCAGTACTGATTTATTCGTCGATTAGAGATATCCGATGAACTGAACCCATAAGGGTCGTTATTCGCTCGCTAAAGAGCCATTGCTATTATTGGCAAACAAACTACGAACATGAGAATGGAGAAATTTCAAAGCCACTCAACAAATATTATAAAAATATGCCTTGTCTATTCAATTTATTAACTTGAGTGTCAGATTGTTCTAAAGCTACGAATATAACATTGACTACTTATGTTATGTTCTGAATATTCTATTAAATGTTCGTTGTTAGCCTACGAATAAAGAAATAATAGTAATATGTTATGCTAGGCTGCAAAGTTGCTTTTTGGCGCGAGTACTTGTATTGAAACCTGAGCAAGCGAAGGATTCTAAGATCTCGCTTCGCTCGTGGTTCAAATACCTAATAGAATCCTGAGCGACGCAGAATAACTTTGCAGCCGAGCGAAACACACAACTTTTCACCTCACAACAGCGAGGAAAAAAAGTGAATTGCATAAAAGACAATTTTAAAAAGATTTTTTTTCGTGCTGGCCAGTGACATGAAATTAAGCATAAGCATTTTCAGTGGATTGAATGGCGGTATAGAAAAATATTGAATAGACAGATTCGAATTTCAAAAACTCTTTCCACGCTAGCGGATAAAATGCACTTTTGCACTCAGATTTCGAATGATAAACAGAATCTTTCCGAGCATGTGAGGTCAAAATAATGGGTTCCCGTTGTTAGCAATAGTATATGTACAATAGTATAGGTACAATAAATTGTGACAATGACAATTTAGCTATTTCACACATATTTTTAAGGTACCATATAATGAGAACTCAACGTCTTAAAATACTAAATTGCTATGATATGTCCGCATCAACTGGTTTTGATTTACGTGACCACCCACGCGATTAACTCCTGGTGTATCTCTGGTAGAAATTACAATAGACCCAGAGGCCGTAAAAAACAAATTAAGCGTGTCATAAGTTTCCGTAGTAATGGTGTTCGCACCCATGACAATAATGTAGTGGAATTCAACTCATGCGCATCGATAGTCTACGCTCGGAAGAGTCGGAAGTAAACAATCACCTGCACGGAAGTTGGTATCACTCTGTGGACTGATTTAAAATGTATGTGTGAAAGTAAGTAAAAGTATAGTGATTTTTAAAAGGTGCGCGCAGTGAATTTCTGTGGTCAATGATCATATCTAATATCTAAACTATTATAAAACTGTAACTGAAGTGTGTCTGTACATTGAAGATATTTACAAAAAAAAAAGATTACGATATGGTTTTTAGGTATCCCTGACTCGAAATCAACCTTTTTTTAGAAATTTTGTCTGTCTGTCTGTTTGTTTGTATGTTTGTTCGCGCATCACGCAAAAACTACTGAACCGATTTTGATGAAACTTTTTTTGTTTGATAGCTTATGATCTGACTTAAAATCTGGTATATAATTTGTGCGGACGAAGTCGCGGGAAAACACTAGTTAATTAATAAGTATCGTCACAGCCTATATACGTCCCACTGCAAGGCACAGGCCCTCAGGAAGAGTATCTTTTGGTCCACCACGCGGGCCCAATGCGATTTGGTAGACTTCACATCCGCATCAGAATTTCTTCTTCAGCGTATTTAGGTTTCCTCGCGACATTTTCCTTCACCATTTGAGATCTGTCGGTATTACGTTACATGTGTAAGAAATACCTGTTTGTATTGACATGTCGATGAATGTTTTTATTTTATTTGCACAACAAAACCATTCTTTCTTACTTTTACCACTAGGTACATTATCATCCCACTGTTGGTTTAAGGCTTTCCTAAAAACCAAAATCCTGAATTAGTAAAACATTGGTTGTCGGGATCGAATGCTTTATTCTCAGAGAAAATGTTTTATTTTTATAAGTAAGTAAGAACTTTGTCAGCTATACAGGGTCCTTCTCAATATTCTGACCGGTTTTTAAGCTGATCATCAGACCATGAAACTGGACAATGTTATCTATAGGACTAAAAATCAAAATGTTGAAAAGAAAATCATGGTGTCCTATATACTTACTTTTACATTGGGTCAAGTATGTTACAGTTTTGTGTGGAATAGCAGACTTCTTTCGTTATTTCAAAGTTTTTCCCAAAATTGTTCAGTTTGATGGTCTGATCATCCCATTAAAAATCGTCTAGGTTTGGGTAGCCACTTTCATTTTTTTTTTTTTCATAAACCAAAAAAATATCGTTAAATATAATTAGGTATAGGTACTGGTACCGTGGGAAATCTGCAATGCAACGTTTTAAAATAACAACAATTTATTCATGAAGCCAGTAGAGTGAGACCATCAAAACAATGATTTCCATATTGTTTGGTGTTCGTAGCGGAACTAGAATGAGAGCGGCCAATGGTCTCATGTCATGTCAGGTGTACTCATGAATATTCTCAATTTTAATTCTAATTTTACGTTGAACTTTGAACGCCATGTTAATTTCAGTACTTATAAATAAATGCATTTGCCTCCATGGTTTAATTTAAATGAATTCATTTCAAAGTTAAATGTAAAGTGATTGAATGGTAAATTCTTTAGTGAAATTCTAATATTGTAAGTTCAGACCGAGACCGACACACACTTGGCCGGTTTGTTGTCTTACTTTAGAGAGAGTGTTCTTTATTTCTATAATCACCCCAAGTTTGACGCTTGTATGCATTAATAGTACATTATGATACAAGTAAGCAAAGTTGGTCATTACAGCCGAGGCGGGATTGCATCACGAGCCGCCAGGCGAGTGATGCTAGTTAGCAGAGGCTGTTGTGACCAATGCTCACGCGTTTCATACGACGTTTTTCAACATACTTGCGAGGAAAAAGATATAAAATTTCGTAAAAAACAACAATTTTAGACCAATATTTGTGGAAAAAGGCACGGGGTGGGGCTTTTTTTTTTGGTTGATAGGCGATGACTTTAGCAACATTCAACCAACGACATTTTGTTGCAAACAACCTAATATTAAAAACGTTATAAACTTCATATTTATGTATTTATAACACAAATTAATGTTAATTTGGTAACTGAAATATATTGTTTGATGAAATGAAGCTTTTATTTATCATATTTTAACTAAAACAGAATAATTTATGCAGAAAACAGTTTTTTTTTTTCGAAAAAAACTCTTTGCTGAGATTTAAAAACAAACTATAGAAAAAAAAGTAACATTACCGCACTAGTGCGGGAATATAATCTTTTTTGCACTCGTGTTCTATAAGCTGCATTGTGTACCTAAAAGCGGTGCAATAAGAGCCACTCTACGAGCAAGTATGTTGAAAAACACATTTCTTGTATTTCACTTAATTTTTACTTGTTGTATTTTTTATTATTTGTTAGCAAATCCAAAGTAATAAGTAATATAATAACACATGTTCTGTGAAATTTTCAAGTCTAAGGTCTCCACCTATTAAGGTTCAATAGAAGGATGGACGGACGGACAGCATGCTTATGAATCGGGTCCCGTTGGCCGACGGTACGGCATCCTAAAAGTTCAAGTTATCATTATGAAATATGACGGGAGTGATAGACGCTTTCACACGAGAACTTTCTCCAATGGAGTGCATGAAGTGCGCGTGCGCAGCAATTAGACGACCAATTGAAATATGCGACATCAAGACTACTCGGCCCTTTTATTAGCTAATCAACGCTGATTATGTTTGTTTATTTTTGGTTCAAGCCCAAAACCGATTCAAATCTTACCAAAAACTCTGACAGACAAGAAAATAGTAGATTAATTACACACCGAGGGCAGGAAAGTAAGAAAGGTCTCAAATCTCACGTAATATGATCTGAGGCTTTCTGAGGTATTTACTGCCCGAGGTTAGTATAATATTTTTCTCTTCGACCGAGGTGGAAAGCGGGAACTTCGTTTAGCGCAGCGGGACGAAAATAGACCTTTCCGTCCGGAGGGGAGAAAATAACAATTATTATTTATTTTCCTACTAATTCTTTTTTATTTTGTATACAACGTGCTAATTAATTAATATTACGCAAAAATAGTTTGTTTGGAATCGAGGTTTCAACATCGGCATGGATTACATTTTTTCAAAATATTACTTAAGGGGCTACCTCCTGGTTTTTGGTAACTTTGTAACCATTTTATTCATTAACTATGACACTTTTTGAGCTGAAAAATAAACTGAACCATCTACACGATATGAGAAGTGATGTGGTTTTTCTAGATATCGATTTTCATGAATAAAACCGAAGAAAAGGGACTCTAAAGTCACACCTTTTTTTCCAGTTGTAACCGTTTTACTCTTACATTTTTATCGGAAGAAAATGAAAATTTACAATATTGTTCACAACACAATTTAGAATGATGTGGTTTTCTTACTTTTTCGAAATTAATAAAAAATCTTGAAATTTTTCAAAGAAAACAGCTAAATTCTGACCGGAGCCACGCGCTCGCTCGCATCTATTAGTATGGAGAGTCGTGGTCCAGGGATGATACGCCTTAATTTGTTTGTTGGTAAAATTTAATATTTATTGAACTCAATGCCACCCACAGCACGGGGACACCCCTATACTTACTACCAAAACAAGATTTTCATTATTTGCTGAAAGGCTGAAATAATGTAAGTAATAACAAATCATTTTTGCATGAAAACTTAGAATGCGAATACCTTTGAATTGTAGTGGACGTCAATTGGTTGAGATGATGATTGTTTCGATGCAATTATTTCGTTATAAATTAGTTGGAGTGTAGGAGGTTTTGCGTTCAGATTTTTCACCAGTAATATCCCACAGCCAGTAGTTACTCACCAACGCACAGGGTGCACCGGCAAATACCCACTGCTATTCCCTTCGGACTCATCCAAAGGGACCACAAGAAACTGAGCACACGTGTACGTTACCTGACTTAGCATAGCACCCCTTATTTCCCTTCAACACACCCCCTTCCCCTTTCCCTTTCTTCTTCACTTCATTAGGAAAACATCGTGAGGAAACCTGCATGCTTCAATTTCGAGGCCTGTATTGTACCCACTGTCCATTATAAGTGGCGACGGGTTCACCCCCCGTCACACTGGACAGAGTTTTGGTACTACTGGTGAAACGTGGATGTTCAGAGGTTTCAGAATATCTCTGACGGGTAGTCAGATAATATGGTCGTGAGCATATGCTTATTTCCCTTCAAATGGTTCAGTTCATCATAACTCAAGAATTTACATAGGCAGAAACCTATTCGTCTCTAGTTTCATCGCTTAATTATTAATTCGACTAATTTAACTATGTTTTTCGTTGTACTGTCTTATTATTAGAAATTCTGAAATAGTAATCCAGGTCTAAAAATAGAGTAGTGTTAATTAAGTGCCAGACAGTTTAATTCCCTAGCCGCAGCTTGCACGCAAACATCTTTCTACAAAGGCAGAGACCTAGGCCGTGACATACGCCTCCCAAGACAGGCATTTCCTCGTTGTTATTAGAGCAAAGAACTCAATTGGCATAATTAGTGTAGTAACATTTGAATGTGCATTTAATTCACACCTTTAACCCGGGGCCTGGATCAGGATAGGGAATTTCTACTGTCATGTGCGAGTTCTGGTTATGGGCCCGCTATCCCCATTCTATCGATTATTTATGGGCCAATTTCAAATCATATCAGTCTTTATCGCGTCCCGTCCCTTGTCCTTCTATATTAGGCTACAACCAGCCACCAGCTTATTTTAACCTGTATGATAAACCAGACAAGATCCATCCTGGTTACCAGGGTTTAAATGTTTAATTTTAGCCAAATAGGTATTAAGATTTGTCTGTCTTTCTTAACACAATGCACAGAAAACATAAAGTGATGTCGAAATGATAAGAGCGGTCACTAATAAATTCGCACTCTCGTTGGCAGGCATGTTTATCATGGCTTCTAGGGTGCAATTTTATAGCGGTGGTGGAAGATTAAATTGGAATTTTATATAGCGAACAAGGATATCCAGCTTGTTAAGCATTTACACTTTTTAACATCGATTTCATCAACAGATTGATTAAGATCCGGCTGTAATCGACATTATAGATAAATTGAAAACGCCGATATCACAAATTTCAAAAACCTTTGCATATGAATACGAGTCACATTAGTTCAAAGGCGTAACAGTAAGTTATAATAAAGAACTGCACTCGGCTTCGTCGCCCGCTAATTCTTATTTCCTCATTAGGTGGACTGTTCCCCGGCTGAGAGCTGCGCTTGCAGCGCCCATTCAACGTCTCTCCCCTCCCCGCTCCTCTCCCCCTGACCATTATCCTCCAGCCTTCCCTTCCCCCCAACCCCCCGCGTTCGTCCGCTCAGTGAATTTGCTGCTGCACTCAGCTGCAAAGTGTTTTGATTTATTGTCCATTTATTAGACACTCAACGGTCGTAGTCGCCAAGAAAAATAGAACATAAGTTATATCCTTTGTAATAAAGATAATATCACTAATATTCCTTTCCCGGATTCAAAAATTAACAATAATCTAAAGATAGAAAGAGCAAATTGTGTTTCGCTTCTATGAAAAGCAAAGAGACTAACGTGAGCAAGCGAAGGTCGCCTGATAGAGGCCAGCTCTGAACTAGTTGAAGAGTTTAGGAGAGCCCTCGAGAGAAGAGAGGCGGCCGGCACTGCGACGGGAAGCGCACCGGCGGTGGGCCCCAATTTCAATCCACATTATCCAATTGCCACAGTCAAGTGGTTGGCGTGGGCCAGCGCGTGACCTGAACACGTATTTTTGATCTTTTTAACGTGATTTTGAACCTAAAACACAGGTCTGGCACATCAAACAACGTTTTGGAATTAAAAGATGGCTCACCCTGTTATTAAAATAGTATTCATGCTAAAAATTTTACATTAAATAAGAATTTAGCGTCAATCAAACGTTTCTTTACGGATAAGATAACAATAAAAAACATTTTATGTAGTCAACTACTCGCATCCTTTTGCTCGGCTCCCCTAAAGTGTCCCCAGAAAGTATGAGGTGAGGTGGGGTATCTGAAGTCAGAGAGGGGTATGTAGTTTGTAGTATGTAGAACTAAATATACTATTATCTATTCTGTGCCTTAACTCTTGGCAGAAGACTCTTAGTTCAGTTGCTAGGTAGTTATTACAATATTGTCACGCTAGTGTTATCAAGTTCATGAGGGATTGATCCAGTCACGCATCTGTTGTCCGATATTTAATAGGCTGCATTATCTGCATTACTAGTTTCCGCTCTTTAGACCCGTTGCACGGATGATCATCTATGGCTGTGATATTTGTATAACTGTATCAGTACCTTATTATTTTTGCTCTTTTGTTGAAGCGCTCGTTGGCGTAGTGGAGCTTCGGTACTTATTGGAAACGATCACCGAAGTTAAGCAACGTCAGGTCCGATCAGTCTTTGGATGGGTGACCGTTTAGTGGTATTTCATCTCGAGCGTTTCCGTGCTTCGGAAGGCACGTTAAGCAATTGGTCTCGGATAGCTCCGCCAGATGGCGTTGGTAACTATTCGTTAAGCCAGGTCAGAGGCCTCTTGAAAATTCTCTGACTGCAAGTTGACCACTAACTTGCCTCCACCAACACGCACTGGGCCCGCGTGGTGGAGTATGGCCCACTCCCTCTCACCCTTATTCGTGAAAGGAAGCCTTTGCCCTGCAGTGGGATTCTACAGGCTATAACTTACTTTTTTTGCTCTTTTAAATTAAATTAAATTAAAAATTATTTATTTCAGATTATTCATCCATATTGTGTTAGTAACAATTGTCTTATAACTATGTTAGTTCACAATTAAATACATTAATTAATAAATTACATGACAATTACAACTAACTTTTGTTAACTAACTTTCTTTTAAGTTATCCCTTGTTATCTGTGCTTTTTAACATCACGTCTTTGACACTTAATTGTCATTCATTTCATACAAAATATAATAAACATGTTAAAGAAGAGGTAAGCATGTGCCTGACAGAAATACGACATTGCCTAAATTTTCTGCAACGCTTCCTATAGGTAACTTGGACTTCTTGCTTGTGCGTTAGCTTAGCACCGCATTTCTGCCAATGTCAAGTGGTTTGAGGGAGTGTCTATCCAATCTCGAGGATTGTTTTTGAGTAAGAACAACTGAGAACGATTGTGGAGCCTCGTGGCAGGCTGAAACGCGAACCGCGCGAACACCACGCGAGAGACAAGTGTTCGGGGCAAACCCTGCAACGTGACTCCTACCTTCTTCTTATCGTGTGGGCAAGCCCTGGTGTCAGAGTTTTTTCAGACCGCCTTACGGCCTCTGACGTGGTTTTTATGTACCTAACGACTACTTCCACCAGAGATAGTAGCCGGGACTAAAGGCTTAACGTGTCATCCGAAGTACGGAGTCATCTTTCCTTTTAGACAATCAGTTGATTCAGCCTGCAATGTCCTAACCTACTGGGGAAAAACGCACAAAGTGACATCTAGGTGTCCCCCGTGGGAATCGATTTCACGTACCTCCGTGACTACGGAGGCAGATATACAGGGTGAAATTGATATCATTAGCATCCTTTTAAACTAAAATTCTACCCATCAAACTGAACAACATTTACTATGGGAGCAAGCCAATCGGAGCAGAAAAAAAATCTGCTGTTGAATACATTTGAGTCGAGTAGGCAGTGCAGTTTAGTATGGAACAGCTGATTTTTTTTCTGCTCCGGTCATTTTGCTCCCACAGTAAAAGTTGTTCAGTTTGATGGGTAGACTCTTAGTTTAAAAGAATATCAAATTCATCCTGTATATACATATATACCAAGCAGGGACGAGGTTAAAAGGTGTTTTTACTTTAGGCCTAACTTAAAATACTACCTATAGAATACTGGATAAATCAGTAGGTCTACCATGAGTTTTCACTGTACGTTACTACTGTAGTGCTGCACCAATTTTGTATGACAGAATTAGTTCTCAACGTAACCCTAGGAGCTTTACACTGTACGAAATTCAATACAACTTCACGGGTAGGGGAGGTACCCTAAAAAAAAATATTTTTCAAAATTTTGTTTTACCACTTTCTCGGCCTGATTAATATGTGTATTCATGCCAAATTACAGCTTTCTAGTACTAAGCGTCTCTGAGCTAAGCCGCGGACAGACGGACGGACGGACATGGCGAAACTATAAGGGTTCCTTGTTGACTTCGGAACCCTAAAAACTGTAGTTTACTACAGAAGTTTAACTGTAGTAACTACAGTGTAAACTCATGGTAGGCCTAAAGATTCAAGAATATACGGTAGGTAGTAAAGTTAGTAACACGCGCTTTTCACACTATCCACAGCTGATTGACTCGTGTAAATAATATTATGTTGCTAAACAATTTATAAAATTGACATGGGATAAGATATCAAGAGTTTATCTCAGGTCAGTATAACTGTCTTAGAAAAACAGCAAGTTGATTTTCAGTGGCGCCTCTCGACAAATAACTACGACATTATTTATATCAGTTTATTTATATCAATAATTAATTAATTAAATCAAACTACTACTTATGTTTTCGCACGTACGTGTAGGTAACAACCATTATCTGGTCACATAACATTATATTAAATCAGTTCGATGGCCAAGAGGTTAACTGCTTTTGGAAAAAACTGTAATGTTGCAGCTTCGTGATAAATTTATACTTAGTCGTCCCGTTCGTTAATAATGTCACTGAGAAGGTTGGAAGTCTGTCCAAGAAATTGAATTTAGTTTAGGAAACGGTTACAGATAAAAAATATGCTTTTAGCGTAATGAAGGTCTCTAGAGTGACTTACAAACATGATTAGCAATATTGTTCATGTCACACCTATGGCACTTTATATAACGTTTTGGAAGCAACAAGATGGCGCCTGCAAAAACCGCGGTCTCTCATTCGCTCCTTTAGCCCTTCGATGAAAGTAAAATTAATGGATAGGCCTCGCGAACATTTCAAACCCGAAAAATAAGGCAAAACAAATGACAGAAGGTATACTTCAAATATGTACCGAGATGACAGACCAAGTGTGCCAATTTGTATGGACCAAGTGCACCAGTGCTTCAACTTAACGCGCTTTGGGTCTATCCAGTAGCCCTACACATAGAGGGCCGAACTAGCGATTGTAAGACCGTGTTTAGTGAACAATGCACTGCAGGGCCTACTCTCAAGGCGTATGTGCGTTAGTCCACCACTCATGCCCAATGCGAACCGTTCGACTTCAAAGGTCGCAATTGTCTACGCTGAAGAAGAAATTATATGCTTCGCATCACACGCATCAGAATATCTTCTTCAGCGCATGCTAGTTTCCTCACGCTGTTATTTCCTACACCGTTTGAGAGCAGTCGGTATTACGTAACGTACATAACCGTCACGACTTTGTACATGGCATTCTGTGCATATATTATAAGACACAGACTTCTCAATAAAATGATTCCTGTAAGTACTAGCGTCATTACAAAAAGCAAAGAGATGTTATTAAAAGTACAGCAATTAACAGGCAAATTATTCGTGAGTGCTTTCACATCGCCTTGCATCCGGGCGTGCGCTCCCAATTGGAACTTCCGAGAGCGTTTCCGAACCACCACCAACTAGCTGGCACGACTTTAATGACAAGGGAGTAGCTATTGTTTTGTTATTATTACGGCACGAGACAGGATGCTGTCTAATTAGACATTCATTTACTTTGTTAAGTACGTTAATATCTTCCACTAAAAAAGTTTAACTACACAGCGCAAAGACTAGAAATAAACCAAAATCTATCTTTAAGTACCTATAGGTAAAAACTACTTGGAAACCCCCAAAATTGCAATTTATGTTAATCATAATCTGCGGTCAATTTTAACCATTTAGAAGGACCAAAACAAATGTCAAGCCTTTTATCCTAATTAAAATTAAGCAATTACGAGTAAACAGTTGAGCAGATTGAAGTATATGGCCTACCTACCAATGCATAATAAAAATGTTTTTACACTTACGAGCACCTATTTTAAAACAACAATAACTTGATTTTATCGAAAAGCTAGAGCGTCCGTCATACATAGATAAATTGGTCAAGGATGGAGGGTGCCCATGGGCGTGGTGTTGTGACATCCATGGCGGAAGAGCCGTGTTAGTGAGGGATGCTGACACTAACCATTATAAATCTATATACTAATTTAAAACTTACACTTATAAAATATGGAATGGAATTGTATGATTTGGACATAACTATTAATTAACAAAACCTATCTCAATAAACCAGAAATGAAATCTGTTGTGTACTAGTTTGAAATTGTGTTTGTGGTCCATGCAAAAGGGGTCCAATTGTCGGCATTATTTCATATATGATTAATGTGATTGATCTAGATGCCGAATCTATCCTTAACTCAAAACCCGACGACTGGACCCTTTTTGCATGGACGTCCACATTTAAGCCGAAATCTCGGTGCCTATAAAAGGACAAGTGTTGAGCGGGAAGATGATCCGTAGAGTCATAATCGCTGTCCCAGTTAGTTGATGGAAGTGCGGGCAGAGGCCGCGACCCGCAATTATACTGCCGAAACAAACAGCACAGATCCCGCGCAGACTCATGCGCATGTCCGTTTTAATTGTTCCGCGCATTGTTCATCTCGTCTGAATGGAACTGTCTGTGTTACATTAATTAATAATTACATCTGAATGACGCTAGGTAATTTGAATAATAGCTAGTGCAACAGTGACAACATGCCCTATCACAGATTTTGACATTTGCGTTAGACCTTTCTGTTCCATTTATACAAATAAAGCTTATCTTAATTACGAAACTGACTCTATTTACTAATAGTTTTTTCTTTAATTATAATTGTAAACAAGTTTATTTATACAGATAGAGGACGAATATTGAATAATTGCCCAGTGACATTTAGTTGATAACTTCATTATTAGGAGGAAGGACGCCCACTGAGACGCTAATTGAAATAATCAAATTTTCAACACGCTATGATAATAATTTGTATCTACAGCTGTCACGACATTTTAGTTCATTTGCGGATTAGATTATTGGTATGTTTTGAGTTCATATCACCGTGACAAAGAAAGGAGCAGGTTCAATTAAAGACATTACGTCCACGACATCGAAGGCACCTGCGTCTTCCGGTCAGCCCCACTAAGTCACCCCTCGCACAAGACGCCCCGCCGCCAGACCGTGGAAATCCGTTACAAAAAGCAACGTTACCTTCCCTCATTTCACAGATTACAAAACGACTGTTAACAAAAAATCGACTAAAAAGTAACAACAAACAGAAGCACAATCTTCTCAGGCACTTGAGTTTGTATCTCCTGTAATGGTTATTTAGACGAACTCGTGAGACGAACACGTGTTACGAGACGTAAACACACGCAAAATACACTCTTGTGAGATCGCGAACAGGCAAAACACTATAAAGAAATTTGAGCAACTTTTTGAATACAAATCAAACAAATGTAGCAAACTTTTTGAAGAATCTATGAACCAATTTACGTGGTTTAACAAAATTAGAGTCAATTGTAATGTAATTGCATTAAACAAAGAATATATCTAACGTAAAAAAAATAGTGGGCTGTTAATTGGATCTGAGCCCGCACCATTAGCTGCTAATTGATGTAAATCATCCACGGCGTAAACTATGGACACTAAACTAACTATCATATGTCATCACACAATATTAACATAATTTATCAAAATGTGTTCATCTGTTTTGTTCAACGGATCTTATCAATAGTTAGCAACTTAATACTAGACAAAAAAATAGGCGTATAAACGACATCATGGTACCTATCAATTTCGGACAACCCTTTATCCCCTTTTGCCCTTTAATATTACACGCTTAATCGATCCGTAACAAATTAAACGTTGTTTATAAAAAACTTTTAAAAAGTTGTGGTTTGAAATATTTCGATACTGTTTTGAAATTTGACGCTTAGCTGCTTGTACTGATACATATATCTTCCGAAATTGTATAATTAATGCTGTTTTCTTTTCACGCAGTGCACTTTGGGATGCAACCTTTGGCAAGAAGGCTTAGAAAACTCGTGTCAGACAGTATGCGTAAGTAAATATATACTGAATTATGATGATAATGGATGATATCTAGATTTCAGATATTCAACTAAAATCATTATTCCAGAACGTCACTTCGGAAACCGTATTTTCTCGAGAACTCTACTGCGTTATGGGTTGCAACGAGGCTCTCAATACTTACTTCCAGAAATTAAGAGGTATGCGATGAATTTTCCTTATCATCTTGAAATATCGTAGTTTTAGTTTGATGTTGTATCGTAGTTAGTTGGAAACTTCTTAAGCTTAGTAAGGAAACTCCCCTGCATGTTCTATAAGAGTGTGGTTGATGTACTGCTGTACGTAACTACATCTTGGTAGACGGATTCTGGCAACAGATGAGATACCAACATCAACATCAACGATCAGCCGATCACAATAGATCAGTGATGGTCGCAGTGGCACAGGCGCAAAGGCTGTCAAGGCCCACAAATCCCAATAATAATAGCATCAGTATTTAAAAGATCATCATCTACAGGGTGAAATTGATAATCATAGCATTTTTTTTAAACTTTTATTACTTACAACTTTTACTATGGGAGAAAAAAAATCTGCTGTTGCATACTAAACTGCAATGCCTACTCGACAACAGATTTTTTTTTTTGCTCCGATCGTTTTGCTCCCATAGTGAAAGTTGTTCAGTTTGACGGGAAGGATGCTAATGATATCAAATTTACCCTGTATACAGGGTGTTTCATAAGTAACAATAAATTTTTAAAACTCTTAAGGGGGTTGTTTAGACCGTAAAACTGAACAACTTTCTCTATGGGACCAACATCGAAATCGCGAAAAAAATAATTTTATATCCCATACATATGCTCTAGTCGATTTGTAGAGTATAGAACATAAATTATTTTTTTCGCGATTTCGATATTGGTCCCATAGTGAAAGTTGTTCAGTTTGATGGTCTACACCACCCCCTTAAATGTTTATTTGTAGTTTTGTAACACCTTGTATAGGTATACGTCCAACTGCAGAGCACAGGCCTACCCTCTGGGAGGGCGTATAGACACTAGTCCATCATGCATGATCAATGTGGTTTGATAGACTTCACATACTCATCAGAATTTCTTCTTCAACGTATGCAGGTTTCCTCACGGCCTAAAAGATGTAATTAATTGTATTTTTCTTCGCAGAGATGATTGGTACACCCCTAGCACCAGCTTTAGTGGCGGACAGTTTGACAGCCACATCGTTGTCGTTAGTTTGGGAAACGCCTAACCTGGGCAACATAAGTTACTTGGTCCAGTACGAGGAACTACCCGGCACGTGGCAATACTATTCCAATACTAGTCATTCAGACCTTTCTATTATACATGTGGAAAATCTACGCCCGTATACAAAATACAGGGTAAGTTTAAATTAATATACAGGGTGTTTCATAAGTAACAATAAATTTTTAAAACTCATAAGGGGGTTGTTTAGACCGTCAAACTGAACAACTTTCTCTATGGGACCGACATCGAAATCGAGAAAAAAATAATTTTAAACCCATACATATTTTAGCTCTAGTCAATTTGTAGAGTATAGAACATACATTTTTTTTTTCGAGATTTCGATGTTGGTCTCATAGTGAAAGTTGTTCTGTTTGATGGTCTACACCACCCCCTTAAATGTTTATTTGTAGTTTTGTAACACCTTGAATTACCAATTTCAGAAGTGAGATCGTTTTTAAATACAGGGTCCAACATAATATGCTGACACTTTTTTAAGGGGATGATCAGAACATCAAACTGAACAACTTTCTCTATGGGACTATGGGACCAACAAAGAAATCGAGAAAAAAATATCAGCTGTCCCACACAAAACTGCAAATCGACTGAGCCAAATGTATGGGACAGCAGATTTTTTTGTTGGTCCCATAGAGAAAGTTATTCACTTTGATGGTCTGACCATCCCCTTAAAAAAATTTCAGCATATTAAGAAGGACCTATATTATTAAAGAAAATCTTACTTCTGACATAACTTTTTCCCACCGGCTACGGCTACGCACATCTTGTTGCACTTTCTAGAAGAAATCATGACTGTGTCCTTCTCGACGCCTTATATATGAGCAGCCTGTCTCCCCCAGCGGTAGGCAGAGACAATTTAGGCAAATTCTCTCGCTTCTTCTACATTCATGACTTTTCATGCATGCTCGTCGGTCTCGGGTATATCTGACCTGGCTCTCACTTTCAAGGTTATAATATAAGTGACGATGTATTTGTCCAACTGAAACTTAATTAAATGCATGTTTTCAGTTCCGTGTGGCCATCTTTCTATCCGGTCGCAGTGGTACGGGAGAACCCTTGTACTCTGCCCCGTCGGTCGTGATCTCAACATTAGAGAGTGGCAAGCCCAGCTCGCCCCCTTCCAACCTGAGGGCGGTGGCTCCCGACCCGACCAGAGTCGCCATCTCCTGGGAGCCGGGAAAATTCCCCAACGGCCCTTTGATATCCTATGTCTTGAGGCTTACTGACACAAAACCTAATACAAATGATGCTTTGGAGGTAAAGTATTCTCTCAAATATAATGTGTACACACGGCGACACATCCAGCTTTACAAAACCAACATAAGCTGGCCGCGCGACGTTATTCGTTATTCGACCTACTCGTATGCCGGTCGAATAACGTCGCGCGGCCAGCTTATGTTGGTTTTGTAAAGCTGGATGTGTCGCCGTGTGTACGTACATAGGTACCTAGATAGGGTCCCGAGTCCCGATCAGACCGGGGAAAAAATCAGGTGTTCCATACAAAACTGCAATCCTACTCGACCAGCCAGAGCCATACGACTCTGTTCAATGTTTTAAGTTTCATGTCTCAATTAATGTTCTTAGTTATTCAACTAAAATTTACAAATTCCAGGACATGCCAGCGTCAAACAACACACTATTCTACATGTTTCAAAACCTAGCGCCTGCGCGGGAATATGAAGTATCAATAGCAATGCGTAATTCTGTAGGCGAGGGACCAAGCGCTTACGTTAAAATTTCTACTCCTCCTTTACCTACGTGTAAGTACAATGATTGTATGAAGTTATAGAAAACTAAGCTAATGCATAAAAATGTTTACTGCAGAATCCCGCTCATTTATAACAAACTTCCAAAATCACTGCGAGAAAGTACAAACATGACCACTTTTAAACAAGGACTTTCGAAACTACTAATAAGTAAATGTTATTACACTTTAAGTGAGTATTTGAATGACTCTGTATAGATAGACGTAAGAACTTTAATTGTATGCCCTTGCGGCGGGACATAGCTGGACCGACGACGATGTAACAACATTTATACCTATGCTCCACAATAAACATAATTTTCATTTTCATTTTCATTTCCATATAGAAGTCGATTATTATTGTTAGTGAAACTAGCACCACTCGGAATTTACGTATGATCCAAAAGGGAGGGCTCGTTTTTCAGTCTATAAGACAAATATAACGATATTATTTTTAGGTGTCCTTGACTCCAAATCACAAATACTTATTTGGAATTTTTTGATTGTTTGTTTGTTCGAGCATCACGCAAAAACTACTGATCCGATTTTGGTGAAACTTTTTTAAAGCTTAGTATGATTGACTTAATCTGGCATATACTTTGTGCGGACGAAGTCGCGTAAAAGCTCGTAGAAAATATGGGTAGTTGGGCGGTTGACACCGCGCTCGTTTAGGACCGCGGTGTTAATTGCCCAAGGGCTCTTTTTGAATAGGGTCTTACTCACCAAGGTATGCATCTTATTATTGCCGCTATTAGGACCGCGGTGTCAATCGCCCTTGTGCTATTTTTGAATAGGGTCTTTCGGACCGCTATCAAAAGTTTAATAATATAATTTTATTTTGTACTGACGGGCAGAAAAACGTTTAGTGTAGAAATTGAAACAATTTCAATAAAATGCAATCAATATATTAAAATAAAAAAAAAAATATATATATATATAAAAATAAAAATTAAATATAATAATAAAAAAATATATATAGGTATATTATATTACATTTTTTTAATTAAAAAAAATAATTATAATGAAATATAATAATATTATTTTATATAAGTATATTATTTTGTTATTATATAAGGTCTAACAAAATAAGGTGAAACTATTTTAAGGGGATGATCAGACCATCAAACTGAACAACTTTCTCTATGGGACCAATGTCGAAATCAAATTTTTTATAAATAATATTTACACTGATCTACTAAATATTTTGCTATCATCCCTGAATAGGGACCTGTGTTTTGTTTACTTTGCACGCCGCACGCACGCGGCGGCTTCCTTTGAACTCAACGCGCCCGGCCCTCACTCCCGCCCTTGCTTGCGTTGCGTTGCGACCTTTCACCTTGCTTTGACATCTTCAGTAGCGAGCGAGCGCTCGCGCACGCCGACCGGTCGATACGTTTTGCGCGCGCCTCACTCAACCTCTTGCAAGGTTACGTCATTACGTGATATGCTTTACCATCATGAACGTGACAACTAGTGACAAGTGTACGGACCTAGCTACTTGGACGATACATACGGATTTCGGTGAATAGGCAGAGGTATTGAGTGACCTGGAGAGCCATTTTTGAATCTCATTCGGTGAGCTCAGCAGTTGAAAATGTCAAAATACCTAACTATGGAGATACGCATCTTTCTGCTGCTGATTTGATTTTAAAAAATCTCACTCCAGAAGTATGATTTTTGAAAGTCAAATCAGCAGTAGAAAGATGCGTATCTCCATAGTTATTTTGACATTTTCAACTGCTGAGCTCACCGAATGAGATTCAAAAATCGCTCTCCAGACCTGACCTTACGCCACTTGATTTCCATGTATGCCAAAACAGAACCACCAGTGAGCTCCGACAACGGATAGTGACCGCACACGTGATGTTATTAATACGATTGAGACGTTTTAATCAATAAGTGCAAAGACACATCCAAAGACGTGCAATAAAGTTCATTGAGAAAGGTGTGGGATATGTACAAAATTGAATGTAAGTCAAAGTACCTACTTACCATACCATTTGGATTACATTTTTTAAGCAAAATTCTACGTTCATTATCTACCTAAACATCTGAACTTAGACGTCTCACGTCCCCAACTGCATAGTCAACTCAGCTCGCGGGGCCCCGGCGCGTAGGTTCAGTGACCTCGCCTCGCACGCCCGCTTCGCCACACTCGTTCACAGCAGAACAGGGCCAAATCCAGTGGTAGATATTATTATTTTTTATTTTTAAACAGCAGATTTTTTTTTCTGTTGATTTCGATATTGGTCCCATAGAGAAAGTTGTTCAGTTTGATGGTCCGATCATCCCCTTAAAATAGTTTCACCTTATTTTGTTAGACCTTATATATATATTTTTTTTAATTATATAATTTTTTTTTTAATATGTTGATGCATTTTAATGAAATTGTTTCATTTTCTACACTAAACGTTTTTCTGCCCGTCAGTACAAAATAACATTATATTATTAAACTTTGGATAGCGGTCCGAAAGACCCTATTCAAAAATAGCACGTGGGCGATTGACACCGGTCCTAATAGCGTCAATATTAAAATGCATACCGTGGTGTGTAAGACCCTATTCAAAAAGAGTCCTTGTGCGATTGACACCGCCGTCCTAAACGAGCGCGGTGTCAACCGCTCAACTACCCATCTAAGAATGAAAGAGCGAGAGCGTGGCTTCAGTTTCGCGGCTATAGTTCTGTCAAAAAGGATCTTAATTTGTGAAATTATTTTTGTGTTTTTCAGCTGTTCCTAGTCAGCAACCTATCCTAATTTTGGGAGGAGAACAAAATATATTAGCAGCTTCTGCGAACGACATGCTTTCCGACCCTGTTGAACTTTACAGTACTGAACACAAAATAACAGGTTCGTCTCTTTTACATAGACAATATGATATGAATCCAGCCCAATAAGAATAACAAAGTTATCAGCTAATAATTATTTTATTTCTCAGGGGTTGGCCTCGACGTATCTAGCGATTCACTTTTCGTCTCCGTTTCAAATGGCTATGTCTATCGCAACTCTCTGTCAAGGAAGAGTACATCCAAAGCCATTCTTACACCACAGAATATTTCCTACAAACCTCTGGACTTGTCGGTTGATTGGTTGAATCGTCACTTGTACGTTCTCGGTGAAGTTTTCTACTCCAAGGATGGATTAAATACGTCGAACGCTACATGGTATTCTAACTGGGAGATATTGCGATATGACTTCGATGGGAAAAATCAGGTCGTCGCTTTATCTGGATATTTCAATTCCCGTCCGATTCATTTTGAGGTCGATGCCTATAATGGGTACGTCAGATTTGATTATTTAATGCATAATCCAATATCGAATACAGCGTCGGCGGTGCGTTCCGAAGAGCTGGAAACTCAATATTGAGGTCCAGGTTCGAATCCGCACGGACGACATGCCACGTACCAATGAGTTTTTCTAACTTTTGTAAGTAATACCGACTGCTCTTAAACGGTGAAGGAAAACATCGTGAGATGTTGTAAGCACTGAGAAGAAATTTCGATGCGTGTGTGAAGTCTACCAATCCACATTGGGCACGCGTGGTGGCTAACACCTTTACACCCTCCCTGAGGGGAGGCCTGTGCCCTGCAGTGGGACGTATATAGGCTGTGATGGTGATAAATCCAATATGGGAGCATAGGCGTGACTAGAATGTATATATTTGATAAGTATATTGAATTAGGTAGTACCTTTATTAATTATAGATTTTTATCAGGTATTTGTTCTGGGCTCTACGAGGTTCCGAGCGAGGTGGGGGTAGCGGTGGAGGTTTATACAGACTGGATCTAGCCAATATCTCGAACGGTGTACGTCACGATGCCCCACCAGAGATGATTGTACGAGATGCCCACCTCGGCGCCTTTACTGTCGACCATGCCGACTTTAGACTCTTAGTCGCACATCTTAAAAGGAATACTGTCCTGGCTGTTTCGCTTGACGGGTAAGTTGAAAAGCTGTTGAAAAGTTGGTAAGCCATTGAAATTGGCAGTCTCTTTATTTTTCCAGACAATGACTTTCTATGTTTTGCAGGCGAGAAGTAACCGATTTCAGAAGTAACACCCAGACACCTATGTTTCTATCGACGCGTTCGATAGCATACGCCAGTGGCTTGTTTTACTGGACCAACGGTAAAGAAATGCTAACTGAAGAATATCACGCGCAAAGTGACAGCTACTTTCACAACGAATACCCTTTGGCTTACAACACGAAGACATTAGCGACTACGCAGGTTTTGGTAGCTTTGAGAAGCTGTCAGCCTATCCCTGTGCCAGTCAATCCGCCGATAGGAGTGCAGAGTGTGATGGGCATTGATCGCGCAAAGGTTTCGTGGTCGCCCCCTCATCTGTTGGGACATCAAGGAAGCGGCGCTTGGCAGCAATGGATCTTCCATCTCCAGTTAACACACGTCGCCAGTGACGAGACTATTGATATGTAAGCTTTATAATCTTTTGAATATGTTACGTCTTTTTTGTGCAAAATCCTTAATGAAATGTTAACATACTTTTTCAGAAAAAACATAAGCGATTCAATGTTCATAGTAGAAAACCTGGAACAAGACGCGGAATACGTTATCCGGGTAGCAGCGATGACAGATTCTGGCTCAGGTAGAAATAATACAAATTTTCAATGACGTACCTAGGTACTGATATTTTTCAAACACTTGATTGCATTTGCCACTAACAAAATGTTGATGTTTTTTAGGTCCTTGGTCATCAGAATTTGTGGGCAAAACTCTGGCATCGTCACTTACGACTTTGCGTAGCACGTTACTGTGGTCAGGCCCTGATGGACTGTTACAGACCAATTTAACGGGTGAAAAATTACAAACATTGATACACAGGTTAGATTTTATGGTTGCTATTTATACCTACGAGTGGTTAATTTATGTGGACGTACAACTGAAATCTGTCTTTCTTTTCACAGGGAAGACTTGAAAGACATTCTAATAACCGACATTTCGTGGTACCAGGATAAACTTTACTTGGTAACAAATGCGTCAACTGTCATGTGGTTCAACACCACGTCCCATGAAAAGGGTTTAATGCCCAATATGGAAAATGTCGGCAGCTTGGCTGTGGACTGGGTAGGCAAGAAAATATATTGGTCGAATCCTAAACAACAATTGGTAAGTGTTCAAAAGAGTTAAAAGTAATCAAAGTAGAGTATCAATCAAAGCGAAATTCACAAGATCAAAAATTTCAGATAACTCGAGGAAATTTCGACGGGACCAATCGGGAACCGGTGCCTATAGTGACCGTAGCTAAAGAACTGACCATCGATTCACTAGGAGCATACATTTACTGGAATACAGGACACGCTGTTGAATCTGCGAGATTGAATGGGGAAAACAAGATGGTGTACTATCCAGCGCAACTATTCAGTGGGAAACAAGGTATGTGTGATTATAATCCAGTATAGTCTGATTAATAGCCCGGCGCATACCTGGCGAAGGGCAACGCAGAGCATTTTTCACTGCCAAACCATTATCGACTTTCCTTGCATTGAAATAACATCGAAAATCAATCAACACATCTTTCGCCTCAAGTCGCTCCCATGCTCTCGCGGACTAGCAGATGTGTTAATTGATCTTCGATATTTTTACAAGGCACGCAAAGGTGATAATGGTTTGACAGTGAAAAATCTCTCTCTGCGCTACTCTTCGCCAGATCAGTGCTGGCTCTTAGGTATGTTCTATCAGATTCAACGCGGTGTCCTAATTGTGTGAATTCTTTGCAGTAATGGGCCTCACAGCAGATCTAGAAAACAAATGGTTATACTGGTTAGTGCGAAGCTACGATGGATCTGAACTTCATTGGGCACCGACTGCTGATCAAATATCACAAGGCATTAATGAGGTTTGCTTTTCATTCAATTCTGACTGTTAAAGTTTTAGCAATACAAGCTATTTTTAGATCTATTTCGTTCCTAGATTTCAGGGTCTTCGGTGAGTCTGGCGGGATCGGCGACACTTGGTCCGCTGTGCTACTTCAGTGGGAGACTGGTCTGGGTGCAGGACGCGTCTAGGGCGGTTGTGTCTGATCTAGCTGGCAGATATACAGCAATGCTCTTACCGAGGGTTCATGTCATCGCCGTTAGAGACCCTACACTTCACGCTGGCAGCGGTAAGTAGTAAAATGCACAGAAACAGAAATTAATAATAGTTCCCGACATTTTAGCGTTTGTTATTTGTGTGTAAGGTTAGCAAGGTAAATAATGAAACGGTAAATTCAGACCATCAAACTGAACAACTTTTACTATGGAGGCAACCTCAGTAAACATGAAATAAATCTGCTGTTCTATACAAAACTGCTGTGCCTGCTGTAAGGAAATTTTTCATTGCGTTTCCTGAAGTTGGATCCATCGTAAAAGTTTTTCAGTTTGATGGTCTGAAATCACAGTTTCAATATTTGTCTGTTTGTCCCTGGTATAAATTTTATGTAATTCATCATCAGTAGTCTTACGTATAAATATGATTTCGCTTTACAGAATCCCTGATAGCGATTCCGGAGACGATCAACGCTTCGACAATAGATGTGGTGGGTCTGTGGGACCGGTTCAACGTGACATGGGCACCGGCCGAGCGAGTTAACGTGAACAATAGTCGCGTTTACTATGATGTCAGCTTGCACTTCCCGGGGCAACATAAGATTGAGGTATTTAACATACAATAATAGTTATTTGTTATGCAAGGCTGCAAAGTTGTTTTTTGGCGCGAGTACTTGTATTGAAACCTGAGCAAGCGAAGGGTTCTAAGATTGAACCACGAGCGAAGCGAGTCTTCAAATGCTACCTTACACGCCTCGCTACCAAAATAAGCATGACTGACAAGAAAGTACACATAAACATCGTTTTATATCCATTTGTTTATGCAAACATGCAAATGCATATTATCCGATGTCTAGTGATTAACATAGGTATAATTTTTCAGAGAACGGTAGAAGTACCTTGGGCTGAAGTGCGAGAGCAGTCGATAGCGCCTTACAGTGGGATGGAGGTGACGGTGCGCGCGCACACGCACTGGGGCGGCGGCGCGGCGGCGCGCGCGCAGCGACACTCGCCGCAAGCCGCGCCGGCCGCGCCGCGCAAGTGCCGGGTTTACATGCAGCGTACACACAGGTGACGAACATTTTTACTATAATTATACAGGCTTAAGCATATGCTCACGACTATATTCACCGAGGGGGTTGTCAGAGATATTCTGAAACCTCAGGACATTCACGTTTCACCAGTAGTACCGAAACTCTGTCCAGTGTGATGGGGGATGAGCCCGTCGCCACTTATAATGGGCGGTACAATACACGCCTCTAAATTGAAGCTTGCCGGTTTCCTCACGATGTTTTCCTTCACCAAAAAGCCAGTGGTGTAACAAATCGTACATAAATTCCGAAAAACTCATTGGTACGAGTCGGCTTGGACGGGGATCGAACCATTGCCTCCTGCACGGCAGGCAAGGTAACTCGCCACTGGACCACCACGGCTTATAATTATACAGGGTCCAACCATAGAGAAATTACACGCTCCCCTTGGTAGAGATGGTGTAACAAAGTGTGCACAGTAACCACCAATTGTGCACTAGTTTGTACTGCGACCATAGAGAAATTACACGCTCCCCTAAGCTTTTTGTCTCCCCTCACCCGTCCCTCACCCCCTTTGTCGGCGACATAATTTTCTATAGAAACAAGCCGATATGCCATCTCCTCTTACTCCATGGGTCCAACTTAATATGCTGACGGTTTTAAATAGGATGATACTTTCTTATACATATCATCCTACACGCAATCCATCCATCTTTTTTTTTGTTTGGCCTTCCTCTCCCCACCACAGCCAACCACATCATACTTAATAAATACTCGTCTCGTTACAAGCAAGACACTACTCGTCTCTACGCATCACATGCCCATACCACGATAATATATTACCCTTTGTACTTAACTATCAAAAAGCTTCAATAAATATTTATTGCTTTTTATGTGGTTTGAAAATTTTGAAATGATGTTCTTAAAAATAGTTTACAATGTTCCTGACATTAACCCTGTGAAGGCACAGCAAATAACAATTAGAATTCAAAACATCGTAGAACAATTTCAATTATAAAATACATACTTATCTACAAAAAAATATATATAACTAGTGTTTTCCCGCGACTTCGTCCGCACAAATTATATACCAGATTTTAAGTCAGATCATAAGCTATCAAACAAAAAAAGTTTCATCAAAATCGGTTCAGTAGTTTTTGCGTGAAGCGCGAACAAACAAACAAACAAACACACAAACAAACAGACGGACAAAATTTCTAAAAAAGGTTGATTTCGAGTCAGGGATACCTAAAAACCATATCGTAATCTTTTTTTTGTAAATTTCTTCAATGTACAGACACACTTCAGTTACAGTTTTATAATAGTTTAGATTGTAATTATACTTACCTCAGCGCTATCTCTGTTAAATAGGCAACTTGTTTTCAGTGGTGGATCCTTAACAGCGATATTCAGATGGGAGCCGCCTTCTCGAGCCAACGGTGTGATACGAGGGTACGAGGTTCAATGCTGGGTCCGGCCTTTAGCGGGACGCTCGTCACTTTCTGCCAAGCCGTCTGCGTGCGCCGATGCAAGGTTATCGCCATCCCATACGCAACTCATGCTAAAAGATCTAGTGAACGGTTCCACTTATTTCTTCCAGGTAAGGCTTTTTGTGTTGTCAATGTATTCTTACATTTCATATTTTTGCTGTCAGCTGTAGGTACTATATTAAATGTTATTTTGTTTTAGGTTCGAGCTTACACTGATGCTGGATTCGGCCAGTTCTCGGAGATAGTGTCCTCATCATCGGATGATGTTAAGCCTATCCCAAGAGTTATGATATCCTCACAGGAATCTATCAAGATCATGGATTTAGATTCAGGGGAGAGCGAAATTATACCCAAAAGTACGGGGATACCGATCGATTTTGCAGTTTCTATTGAAGAGAACATCGTTTATTGGATAAATAATTTGGAAGAAATTTTTTCTTCGAGAATCAATGGCAGTGGGCACTACAAGGTATACTGATGTTCTTTACTATGACTTTCAGTAGGCCTACCATGAGTTTTCACTGTAGTTACGTCGCCATTTAGTTCTCAACGTAACCACTAGGAGCGCTGTACGAAATTCAATACACAAATGGGAGTTAAACTACTGTAGTATACTACAGTGTAAACTCATGGCAGCTACGATAGATACTACGAATAAAGAAATGGAAGGTAAATCGAAAATATTTTTATCTGTGTACTTTTGACACCATTTCACCACATAAGACCAAATTTTCAAGATCGAAAAATATCTCAAAAAGGCCTTTAAAACGTAATCATAAATGTTATCAATTTATCATAGAATGCCCGCACGGTCGAGAGCTAGTAACGGACTGACAGCGTTGCATACACCAAATTTAAGCCCGCTACCTAGACACCAAAGTCGTGGGGTCATTTTTTGACTTGAATTATATTTCCATATTTATTTCTTTATTCGTAGGATAGATAAGAACATGACTGCAATCACCTTATCTCAATTTGTGTTTACAGTTGACATCAATCAACGATACAGCCACCAGTATCTGTGTGGACTGGGTGGGACGCTCCGTGTACTGGACTCAACTTGAGATGATATCCACCGAGTCCTACGTAGCGTATCGAGCTGATCTCGGCTTTCCCAACACAAGACCTCACATTACGCGCGTTTTTGCTCGGAGACAGCCTATTTATAATTTACAAATTGCTCCTTTGCAACGGTACGTATTTGAAGTTACTATTATGGAATTGAAAATAAATTATATAAGTAGTTATAGTCTATCTAAAGTATCCCACTGCAGGGCAAAGGACTCATCTCACATCCCTCTCAGAAAAAAGGAAATTAAAATAAAAGTAGTCAGCCATATTTTTAATAAAATTTGTTCTTTTAGATCGTTATTCTGGTATGAGGAAAGCACCCATCCGGGACTAGGACAACTCCTGACTTCGAATATCGATGGCAACAATACGAGAACGTTCTTTAACAAAACCAAAGCGGAACATGAGTCGCGACAGAACTGCAGTTGCCCAGAAAATCCTCAAGTGGCAAAATCTTTCGTCATAGACATGACGGATAGTAAGAACGAATTATATTGGGTGGACCCATGGGTGCATCAGATTATTGCAGCAGATATGAAAGGCTGCAAATGTAGAATTGTTGTTGACGCCACAGCAAAGAAAAAGTATGGATTCACACCAATGTCGATTACAGTGGATAGCAAATACGTTTACTGGTTCAATTCTACAGAAATGGCAATATTTTATACCGAAAAAAAGAAAAAAGGTACCATTGAACACTCTAAAACGCCATACGGTTACAAAATAATGGCATTAGATCCCGGGAACCAGATGTATCCACCCGCATACTGTCTGTATCCAAGAATACAGAATTTAAAACCAACAATACTGTCTAGCTCCGCGAACAGTATAACGTTGCATCTACCGAAACTAAAAGGTAAACCTCACGCATGTCAGGACTTGGAATACGAAATGGCGTCAACAGAATATACCATTTACTACCGCTTGCTAACTGCAATAGATACAACGACGTGCGACAAAGAATCGTGTTCATTCATTACAACAACGAACACGGAGGTTGTTCTCAACGAATTGAAACCGTTTACAAATTACACAGTGATGTTAGCAGCTACTAATTACTATGCAAAACTTCATGAGGTCAAGCCTGTTGTTGGTCCTTCATTTACACTACAAACTGCTGATGAAGGTGAGTTCCAACTTCGAATTTAGTAACTGCGCTGGGTTAGCGACCCAAAGTAGGTGGAGAAATGAGAGAGCGCTACTTTTCCCGATACTGCGAAACTTCTTGCCGGTAGCTACCATGGCTTGAAGCTCACATAGCTCAGTCCACTACATCAGCTACTCATATATGTGGCGACCATGTGGCGATTAGTAAAAACTATATTAGACGACTGTTATCATTAGGACTACGTTTTGAAACAAATAATGCTGAAACTTATAAGTCTTGGTAAGTAACCTTGCATGCCGTGCAGGAGGTGATGGTTCGATTCCCTTTCAGCCCGACTCGTACCAATGAGTTTTTCGGAATTCATGTACGATTTGTAACACCACTGGCTCTTCGGTGAAGGAAAACATAGTGAACAAAACCTGCATGACTTCAATTTCGAGGCATGTATTGTACCCACTGTCCATTATAAGTGGCGACGGGCTCACTCCCCGTCACACTGGAACAGAGTTTCGGTGGAAGGACTGGGAGCAGCGTGCGCTAATGAGACCGGAATGGCGCCTCACTGTAAAAAAGCAAACTGAGGAGTTGGATGAAACGCGTCTTGCAGATCTTGACGTTAAGCGCCAAATAAGAAAGACCCGGCCAAAGCCAAACTATAACTACACGTATAATGACAGCGGAGAACTTTACTGTTTTGCGTGCGATCGGACCTTTAAGTCGAAATTTGGGTTCGCTAGTCACATCCGAGCCCACTCTACTAGGTGAAGCCTAGGGTGTCGCCGTTGACGGATACGTTAAGGAGGACATCACTACTTAAGTGAAACGAGGATGTTCTGATATAATATAGTCGCGAGCATGTGCGCGATGCTGAAACTCATTTTCATTGGTCGATAGGGCCCGCATGCGACATATCGTGAGGTTTGTGGTGAGAACGAGAAAGCAATCTACCGCAAGCTTTATACCGAACGATGAACTTCATTAGTCAAGCGGGGAGTCCCTGCATAGACGGAGCTACCGACCAGTGAAAATGAGCCATTAAAGTTATTTCTGAACGTTTTTCTCTCAATACATGTGGTGTGTGAATATTGCAGCTCCAACCGCACCTAAGGAGGTAACACACACAGTATTGAGTCCAGTGCTGGCGCGAGTTGAGTGGACACCGGACCCCGGGCTGTGGTACGAACTACACTGGCGAACTGATGACTCCCCTTCGTTGCCCCATAAGTTGAAAGGTAATTGATAACATTATCTAGCTAACTTTTATGTTTACTAACAATAGCCCGTTATTTCTTTCCTACGCGTGGAATTATTGACGCGGCGGTGGTAGTGTAAGAATTTTGGAATAAAAAACAATATCCCCGTTTTTAAGCTGGACATAGGCTTTCGAACTGGGCACCAATCGCGGTAAATATTCGGTGATTGGACTACGTACGAACCATAACTTTTAACTCATTTGGTAGGTATTACGCTAATCGCGGTGCTGCTCTTGACAACCGTTAGAGCCGTTTTTACAGATCTAGATCGCTCAGACGTTATGGAATTCAGCACAGTTGAATAGTAATTGTATGGCAATGTGATCAGAACTGAAATTGGATAAGAATAGAACTTCGAAGCTTTAACTTAGCGCAATCGGGCTCCTGTTGTTTAGCTTGCGCGTGATACTAAAACAAGCAGACAAAAACTCCAAAAACGAAGGGGTCCGATATGACCTCGAGTACCTACTCGATATTTAGGCGGTACGCAGACGGTGGAAATGTTTTCCGCAGGCATCCGCTGTCACGCCGCCTCGCCTCAGTAGGTACATCGAGTACATCTTTAGATTTCCACCTTGTAGACAACGTGCCTGCGGGCAAAATTCTCCATCGTCTGCGTTGGGCCTTAATGTACCTACAATACACCTAATAATTGGTAGAAATCAATTGAAAATTTTTATTTGTCGACAGAGCATAACACATTCGAAGTGTCAGTAGGGCGCAGCGCAAACATGACCCGTCTCTCTCCTAGCACCCTCTACACAGTGTGGGTGCGAGCTCGGTCCAATCACAGTGCAGTATCAGCGGATTCAAAACCGCTCACACTGCGGACCTACCCGCCGCCTGCGCCGCTGGCCCTGCGTAACGCTACCGCTTATGAAATGTACATATTGTGGCCACCGCCCACTTCGTATGCGCTACACCAGTAAGTAAAACGACATTGAGCAGTTAAGTATAAACGTAGCAAGATGCGTCTCGCCCTTTATCTCGTTTGTCCGCGCGCAAATAGAAAGAGCTAAGGCGGGATAACGCTAATTTTAGGTCCGCAGGTGCGATTGAGTAATTTGCCGATCATAGATTAATACCTGCACTGGTAGTATGCTACACGTGATACGGCTGTATCACGTCTTTTATCTCGTTCGTTTACGTGCAAATAGAAAGAGAGCGAAGGTGTGATAGCGCTTTATCACGGTGTCATGCTACCTATGCAGATCGTTCTAGGCAATTCTTAAGTGATACTGTATTCGCTCAATCAACTCTTACATTGCACAAAATTGCCAAATATAAAGAACCAGAATTGCCGGGAATTTTCAAGGAACACAACTATTCTATACCGACAGATAATCGGCATGTTACACAATACTAGCCCTAATGGTCCTTTGTTATAAAGTCTACAAAACAATAAACTTTACAGGTACAAAGTGGAATACATGGAAGCGAGCCAATCGATTGGTGTCTGGAAGGCGTGTGTCCACAACGGACGCGGCGACTGGATTGCCAGTAATCTTAGTCCGAAAACCCGCTACCGCTTCCGCCTCAGGCTGCAATATGTCGAGAAAGCGCCGCCTTATTACTGGCCACACGACGACCGCTTCATTTTTGAAACTCTTGGTAAGTTTGTCATTCTGCCTGAACTTCAAGAGTTCACAAAAAATATTATTTTTCCAATATAACGTCTAACAAAATGCGCTGAAACTATTTTAAGAGCATCACCATCAAACTGTTGTCTATGGAACCAACATTGAAATCGCGAGAAAAAAAAAATTCTGTCCCATACATTCGGGTCGAGAAGGTTTGCAGGTTTGTATGGAACAGCCACTGAACAGCAGATTTTTCTTTTGTGATTTTGACATTGGTCAACGAATGTAAAATAGTTTCTGCTAATTTCGTTCGACCTTATACAGGGTGTAAAATTAAATGCGTTACATACTTACTTAAAGAGGTGCTTCGGATCATCAAACTGAACAACTTTCACTATGGGACCAACACTGAAATCGCGAAATGAAAAGTAGCAGTTCCATATATTTAGTTCCTGTAGCGGTTGACGTTTTCAATGGAACAGTTTTATTTTCGCGATTTCAATATTGGTCCCAAGTCTGAAGCAACCCTTTAAATAATGATTTTTTTAAATTTTACACCCTGCATACATTTTGGAGGATTGTAAACAATGTCTCAACCAAGCCAAAAACAATCAAATCATTATTCAATCGTTTGGCAACAGTTATTTCCTATCCACGGCATCAATCGATGTTTTTCTTGTAGGAGACGTGCCAGGTCCCCCTGGGCCATTACGAGTGGAGGCCGTCGGTGATAGAGTGCTTCGTGCGTGGTGGTCGGAACCCGACACTCGCGGCGCTCCTATACAAGCTTACAGGGTCTGGGGTAGAGCTCAACATCGGTAAGAACGAGACTTCCTTAACTCTTTTGCAATACCTTAAAAGGTGGCTAAGTTGTCAGTGCACTGTGACATAATTTAAGAACATTTTGTACACTTAGGGCCTGTTTCACCACTTCTGAATAAGTTCCTTGTTAGCTTATCCGACAGATATTTTGACATAATTTCATACAAAATATTATGTCAAACTATCTGTCGGATAAGCTAACAAGAACTTACCCAGAAGTGGTGAAACAGGCCCTTAGTATGCAAAATAAACATTTGATTGATTGATTGACTTTCCATTCATTATGTATTGGACAACCAATATTATGATACCTTTAATAAATTCCAGCATCATGAATACTTTGCATGAAAACTCATCGAAAAACATTAGCGACATGTTACCAGAGGATCTGCCGAGCGATGTAGACGAAAATATGAAGATGCATATCTTACGAGAAGGATTGGAGTTGCTTCATAATGGCACTGGTAAGAGATTCATGCCCAAATTGATTTGAATTTAGAAGACCTTGGAGTCACTAAGTCTAGTCTTCTTTGCAGATACATATTGGTTGATCGGCTCAGGCGAGGTATCAGAAGGGTACGTGGCGCGAGTGCAAGCGCGTAACAGCTACGGGTGGGGCCCACTGTCCGCGGCGGCGGAGTTGGACGCTGCGCCGCTCGCGCTGGCAGGGCGGCCCCACCCTGTCGCGCTCGCTGTCGCTGTTGCTGTGCTCGCGGTACTCGTGCTAGGCGTAGCTGCTGCCGTTTTCTATAGTACGTATTATCTCAGAGTTTCTTACCTTGTCGGGAGATCTTAGGTTTCTTCCCCTTAATGTCATTGCCTCCTTCATTGACCATGTATTTTAAGAGTGAAGAAAACAAAAAGTATTGGGGCGATTGGGGCTAACACAAGATCCCACTGGGTCGAAGTGTTGCTGGCTTGCCAGCCCCCACATTAAGATAAGATAGGATCAAGTTTCTTCTTACCTCGATCACTCATAAAGGGTCCAACTTAACATGCTGACGGGTTTTTTAACCGACTTCAACAAAAAAAGGAGGAGGTTTTCATTTAAAAGGATGATCACATGATAAAACTATAGAACTTTCTCTATGGGCCCAACATCAAAAACGTGAAAGAAAAAAATCTGTCCCAACATTTGGGTTGGAGTAGGTTTGCAGTTTTGTACGAAAGTTCAGTTTTATGGTCTGGTCTTTGGACGGAAGGCCTGTCGGCTTATGCTTAGGGTCCTTATTATTATTAATAAGGACCCTAGTTCAGCAGCTTTCATGTAGCAGTGTTCTTGCATTTACAGCTTACAACAACAGAACAAAGAAAAAGGCGGCCCTTGCTAATCAGATGCCAATTACAACACTAAGACGAGGTCCAGATGTTGAGCTGGCAACGCTGCGTCAACTTCCGATCAGACATTCCACTAACATACTTTATAATCAGGTATGTTGTTTCTTGAAAATTATTCCTTATTAGCTTCGGCATTACGTTAAAAGTTATTTGACACATTTAGACTGATTGTAATATTCCACAGGGAGTCCACTGCCCATCAGACGCAGAGATAGCAGGATTACCGCACATTAGACGTGAGCAGATCACTCTTAACAAATTCCTGGGTTCAGGAGCTTTCGGAGAAGTATTCGAAGGTGTTGCCAGACAGATTAATGGCACCACTTCAGAGACCAAAGTCGCTGTGAAGGTAAGCCAAACTTCTCAACATCATAGTGGTGTCTGTGATTCAACTTGATTGGTTTCAAATTCAGCCAAGAAACTTAGTAAGCTAGACTAGCTAGTAGATAGTTCTATTCCAGTCTGTACCTACTACAAGTTATTTTGTAAAAAAAAATCTGGTCTTGACAATGTTACACTAGGTATGTAATTCAATATTGTATTTGTACTTTGTATGTTTTGTTTTGTTTAAAAGATGTGTGTTGTAGAGTTTCTGGCCGCATATTTTCTACAACGGAACACCTTCTGACGCGGTGGTAGAGTCAAAAAATAGCGTCATAAATATCTATGTGATATAATTATCAAGATTTTTTTTTATTTGAATTGACCATAAGTGTGAGATGTAGCACTGTTCGTCTCAGTGAAGGAAATCTGGGAGAAGAAATTTTGATGCGTATGCGAAACGCGTGGTGGACTAACAGTCATACATCCATTCGTCACCAGCAGTGGAGACTTTATAAGCTACTAGTGTTTACCCGCGACTTCGTCCGCACAAATTATATACTACCAGATTTTAAGTCAGATCATAAGCTATCAAACAAAAAAAGTTATATCAAAATCGGTTCAGTAGTTTTTTACGTGATGCGCGAACAAACAAACAAACAAAATTTCTAAAAAAGGTGGATTTCGATTCAGGGATAACTAAAAACCATATCGTAATCTTTTTTTTGTAAATATCTTCAATGTACAGACACACTTCAGTTACAGTTTTATAATAGTTTAGATAGATGATGATAATCAATAATGTAACTCCTTACAGACGTTAAGAAAAGGCGCTACGGAGCAAGAAAAGACAGAATTTTTAAAAGAAGCAGCGTTGATGTCTAACTTTAATGACGAGCACATACTGAGGTTGGTGGGCGTCTGTCTGGACAACGACCCCAACTATATCATCATGGAGCTGATGGAAGGCGGTGATTTACTTAGCTACCTGAGAGCAAAGCGCACGACACTGGTGAGAAACTCTTATTTTGTGAATGCACGGGTCAGCGCACATCTAGCGGAGAACTGATCGAACAGTTTTCATTAATCAATTGGTAATCAACTCAATGACAATTGAAACAGAGTTGAAAATAGCGTGCAAGAGATATCCCTGTGATGGGTTGACGTTATCTCTTGCACGCTGTTTTCCTATCTATTTCAATTGTCATTGAGTTCAGTATTAATTGATTAATGAAAACTGTTCGAACAGTTCTCCGCAAGATGTGCGCTTACCCTAGCACATCAATTTCGTATTTCAAAAAGTCTAAATCCACAACACTCACTCACTCACTGACTGACTCATCTCCATAACTATAAACCAGGAAGCTGGAAATAGGTATTGAGCAAAGATTTTTGCTGCTTCGTATAGACAAAAACAATCTTTAGTATTTAGCTATAAACCTACAAACAAGAACATTTTCCGTTGATTCTATAGAAAAATAACAGAAAAACTACAAAACCGAAACATGAACTTTAATAAACATCCAGCAAGTATAAATTAACTCAATAACTAATATTCCAGTATACACCGGAATCTCTGACACTTCTGGACCTCCTGAACATGTGCGTGGACGTAACCAAAGGCTGCAGATATTTAGAAGAGATGCATTTCGTGCACCGCGACCTCGCGTGTCGAAACTGTCTGGTAGCACACCGCGCCAACGGACGAGTCGTCAAAATAGGCGACTTCGGCCTGGCGAGGGACATCTATAAGAACGACTATTATAGAAAGGAAGGTGAAGGTGAGTACAATAACAGATCGACAAATGTTTATAATGTAGCTTTGGAAAAATTTTACTTTGGTCTCCGTCCGTCACAGGCATTTTCTCCGAAACTTTTGTACGTAGATGAACGATGAAAATAATGCAAAAGCACGAAAATAGGGGGTTATTCCCGGTATCCCCCACGGTCTCGGCCCCAGTGGGGGACAGCGGGAAAAAAATGCTCGCTGTCCCCCCGCCTCTCCCACTGGGGGCCATCGGGAAAATATGTTATCGTTGTCCCCCACTAAAATAAAATCAATGGATTTTTAATGAAAACACTGAAAATAGTTTTGTAATCAACTGTATTATGTTTGTGCAATAAAATAGTGTGCTTTATACGTCAATAATTAACTTATAATGTTATAAATTTGAATACAACACTTATTAATTATTTATAATTATGTTTTGAAGAAAGATTCTGAATATGTATTTAGGTATTTTTCTAAAACCAGAGTTGTAATCAATATTTAACTATACTTTTTCTTTTTAAACAATCACACAGATCTAAATCTATCTTGATCTGTGATTTTAGATATTATACAAATTGTCTATGATACATTTAGATACCTATTATAAAAACAAATATTTTGATCTTTTTACTTCGCAAATCGTAACGTAATAACTTTAGAAAATATTCAGGTTTATTTATATTGATCTGTGTGATTGTTTAAAAAGAAAAAGGTGTCCGTATAGTTAGCAGCCTCACCAACGAATTCGAAGATTTTGACTAGCCCACGATTTAGTACCCAATTAGTACTATTTAGTACCCAAAGCACAGATTTGGTACTCCTGTATTTCAAAAGATATTTGGGTTACTTACTGAGGCTGCTAGATAGACGTCAAGGTAGCAGTCGCACCGAGAAATACTGTTTATATCAATGTGATTTATATGTCACGATTTAGTACTCATTTAGTACTCCCTATATCCAAAATTTCATTAATATTGATTCAATACAAGCCGAGATATGACAGTGCATTGTTGAGGCTGCTAACTTGACGTTTATTCCAACGATGATTCCAATGAAACGGGTGCACATTTCAAACAGATAAATACATACAGATTTAGTGCTCGATTTGGTGCCTCTTATGATATTTATGAAATGTAGAATTTTCTTTCATCCTACTTCCCAAAAAAACTATGTAAAGTTCTACATACTAATCGTAATTTAGGTCCGTCGATATCGTTAATCAAATTTAGACTTTATTCAACTGTAATAGGGTTTACATTTTATTTTAATTCTGTGGTTGGTACTGTCAAGCAAAAAAGTGAAATGATATTAAATTGTATAGGTAGGTAACTCTGATACTTTTCAATCTCGTATGTACCTATGTAATGTGAGTCGAGAAGACTATTATTCTTCTTTAAATCTACTCTACTATTACTGTACTGGAAATTTTTTTTACCGTTCCGAAATAAAGCGAAGCAATAAATATAGATTTCATTGTGGTTTGAAACTTTCATGAGTGGTTCAGATCATCAAACTGAACAACTTTTATTATGGGACCAATCCTGAAATCGCAAACAAAAATCAGCAGTTCCATACTAAACTGCAACGCCTACTAGACTCAAATGTATGAGATTATACTCCGTTCAGGGTTGCGATTTTTGAATGTCATCGGTGAGCTTGAACAGTTTTTAGATCTCATACAAAAGCGTTCTCATGCATCTTTCTCCTGCTGATTTGACTTTCAAAAATCATACTACAGAAGAGCTATTTTTGAGAGTCAAATCCGCAGTAGAAAGATCCTTATCTCCATAGTAATTTTGACATTTTCAACAGCTGAGCTCACCGAATTAGATTCAAAAATCGCACTCCTGGAATTAAGAGCGACAAAATGTAAACAAAGAAACGTCACTGTCAAAGTGACATTACGTGGTCAGAACCTTTGGTACATTTTTTAAGAATAACATTATGTCGGCACGGCATTTAATAAATGGTGTTGACATTAAACATTTACTGTCCATCCATAAATAATAAAAACAGTCATGACAATTTGAATGCAATTTTTAAATTATGCCGCTACCCTGTCTGTGTGGGCTTTTTTATAGCGTACGGACTCAGACGACGGTACTTAACAATCAACAGACGCGTTTACGTTATTGTATGCAATAAAACATCTTTTTCTTTAAGCACTTTGTTAAAACGAACCAAAGGTCTAAAATATCTGATTGTTGCCAGACCAAGAAATAAAATATTGACAGTCACGCTTTCTTTTAATCTAAAATAAATTATATCTGGCGTATTTTTTAATTATTTTCCATACGAAGTTAACATATCATTGTCGTAATCGTTTGCAAGTAAAATAGATAATTTACTGATATTCATTCCGGAGATAAGTTTTCTACAGTCTCGAGATGGTATTTTCTACACTGGTATCACCGTTGTTTACATTTTGTCGCTCTAATTCCTGAACGGAGTATAGTACTTTTTAAACACTACCGATTTTTGAAAGTCAAAAAGTCAGTCAGTCAGTTTCAAATCAGCAGTAGAAAATATAAAAATTACTATGTAGATTATTCATCATTCGATCGACGTGTTACTTTCAAAAATTGCATTCCTGTTCACAACATAAACAAAAACATAAAAGACAATTTGAAAACATCTATGATAGAACAAGGTTCATCATAAACTCGTTTTAGTCCCTCGGCTGCACTCATTTGAATCGAGCAATTCTTCGACGAGTTTTCGCATCACTCACCGTAATTAACGTAAATAAAATCCCGCCATCTCTCGGTATTGCTATGAACTACTTGTTATGATCGCGTGCGCCAGCTCATGGCAGTAGAGTTCCGATAAATGATAATTTTTGTTCATGATTGTACCGAAAATCGAATGTATGTAGAACTTTACATCGTTTTTTTGGGAAGTAGGAAAGAAAATTCTACATTTCATAAATATCATAAGAGGCACCAAATCGAGCACTAAATCTGTATGTATTTATCTGTTTGAAATGTGCACCCGTTTCATTGGAATCATCGTTGGAATAAACGTCAAGTTAGCAGCCTCAACAATGCACTGTCATATCTCGGCTTGTATTGAATCAATATTAATGAAATTTTGGATATAGGGAGTACTAAATGAGTACTAAATCGTGACATAAATCACATTGATATAAACAGTATTTCTCGGTGCGACTGCTACCTTGACGTCTATCTAGCAGCCTCAGTAAGTAACCCAAATATCTTTTGAAATACAGGAGTACCAAATCTGTGCTTTGGGTACTAAATAGTACTAATTGGGTACTAAATCGTGGGCTAGTCAAAATCTTCGAATTCGTTGGTGAGGCTGCTAACTATACGGACACAGAAAAAGTATAGTTAAATATTGATTACAACTCTGGTTTTAGAAAAATACCTAAATACATATTCAGAATCTTTCTTCAAAACATATAAATAATTAATAAGTGTTGTATTTAAATTTATAACATTATAATTTAATTATTGACGTATAAAGCACACTATTTTATTGCACAAACATAATACAGTTGATTACAAAACTATTTTCATTGTTTTCATTAAAAATCCATTGATTTTATTTTAGTGGGGGACAACGATAACATATTTTCCCGATGGCCCCCAGTGGGAGAGGCGGGGGGACAGCGAGCATTTTTTTCCCGTGTCCCCCACTGGGGCCGAGACCGTGGGGGATACCGGAAATAACCCAAAATAGGTAGTGATAAGTTATTTTTTGGCGAGGAAGTAGATAAATAAAAAATAAAAACCGGTCAAGTGCAAGTCGAGCTACTCTCCCACCGAGGTAACACACCACCACATAACAAACACCTACAAAAACGTTTTATTTTCTCCGGGACCTGTAGCGGGAGACCGACTCACACTTCGCCGGTTTTTATTGTTTGTTATACTGTAGATTTTGATCTATAATCACACCAAGTTTGACGCTTGTATGTATTACCGTTTTTACGATAGGGCAAGAAGAAAAAACGTTGATAAAAACTAGTTTCTTGTGCCTTAATTTTTAACTTTTTCGCAAATCCGCGATAATAACAAAAATTTTGTGAAAATTTCAATTATCTAGCTATTAATTACGGTTCAAAAGTTACAGCCCTAAATAGGTAGGACAGACAGACGGAAGGACGGTTTTCACTCTTTGGGCACGGAAACCTAAAAACTAGTTTAAGTAATGTATTGTGTGGGATTTAACCCATTCGTAGCCACAATAGAAACAACAAAAAAATGTCACAGAAGCCACAGTGATTTATTGTAAACATGTATTTTTATAGAGTTGGTGTCGGCTATAGCCGTCAATGGCTCTTAAACCCCAAATAATACGTGTCGGCTAGTGCCGTTAGTGGCTGCGAATGGGAAAACGACAGATTGTGAACGCATAGATTACAAAATATAAGTATTATAGTTTCACTAAATTTTCTTCCAGGTCTTCTCCCGGTACGGTGGATGGCAGTAGAATGTCTCGTGGATGGAGTGTTTTCTTGTCAGTCGGACGTGTGGGCGTGGGGCGTGCTCTGCTGGGAGGTGCTGTCGCTGGGCCAGCAGCCGTACCCGGCGCAGACGAACCGGCAAGTGCTCGCGTACGTGCGCGCCGGCGGTACTCCGGACAGACCGCCCAACTGCCCTTCTGTTTTGTAAGTCTTTTTACCTATTTAAACTCTAGATTATTCCAAATATCATTGATTACTAGAGTTTACCCGCGCGCGACTTATCCACGCAAATTATATAACAGATTTTAAGTCTTTACGGCACACTTTTACCATCAAATCATAAGCTTTCAAACAAAAGAAGATTCATCAAAATCGGTTCAGTCGTTTTTGCGTTATGCTCGAACAAACAAACGGCAGATAGACGAAAAGTTATTTTTTTTTTAATTTGGAATCAGGAACACCTAAAAACCATACACTTCTGTTCTGTTACAGTTTTATAATACTTAGTAAAGATGATTTATTATGTTTCTAGCTATGAACTGCTACAAAAGTGCTGGAGTTATTCTCCAGACGGCAGGCCGTCGTTCAGGCACTGCCTCGAGGTGGTCACCGCCCTGAGGGACAAGACCTCGCCCAACATAACGCTGACGGCGACTGCGACGCCCGCGCCACACTATCTTACCTTGCTTGGAGATGGTGAGCCTTTGTTTACTATTTCTTCTAATTCATTCATCGTTCTTCATCATTACCATTCTAGGCTTTTTATCAAAATCAACATATATATATGGCCTTCTTTATTAGCTGGCGGTTTTATACAAAAACGACCACATTAACATGAAAGAAATGACGCGTTTTCAATGTTGAAATATAATCGTGTTATGCATCAAATGTTAAGAAATTAAGCTTTTTGAATGGAAGTCACAATAATGACATTTTAAATTGCTTTGTTTAAAACCGTCAGCTTATTCTGAAGTACTTTATAAATATTGAGAAATATTGAAATGAAAACGACAGTAAATATACCATCAACAATTAATTAAGCTGGCATGCCAGATTTCTGTCATTTAAAACAACATAAACATAAAGCTTCATGTAACTAACATTTTCTTATGCATTGTGCATGGGCCGCATGATCAGACGCTGTCGACAACCGCACCTACCTGCTGGACGAGAATGACAACACCTGCATAGGTTGGTCTCATTTAGTACTATCGCAACGAGGATATAACTTCTAGCTATCAAATCAATCACGCTAACTCAACAATATAAACACATTGGTTACCCCATAAAGTTATTATACCTTACAGGAGTAGAGTCAGTGACATGAGTTGTCAAATGAAACAGTTTTTGGATGTTTTTTGGAGACTATCCTCAGGCAAAAATACTAACACTGTCTATAATTCTGAGTCTAACGTCAGTATATTTCACAAAATTATCTACGATTTCACTTTAGATTCCCAATTATTAACGAAAACCGAATTGTAAAAATTGATTGGTGACTAAAAAACGGTTCTATAGATTCGCGGCACTTATCTCTTTCTATTATAAAGTGGTGCCGCTAGGTACATCTCGCTCTCTCAGCTATATGTTCCTCTATTCCTACCTCTATGGGTTACCCTGTCCCATTCGATTTTCACTCGGTGCCACTCTCAATCCGTTCGCGATCCGCTAGACTAGCGCATCACGAACGAATTGCTAGCGGCTAGACGCATATATGCGGTTCGGGTACAGCCCATTTGACATAACAACTTTTACTATGGGCCCAACATTGAAATAGCGAAAAAAAATCTGCTGTCCCATGCAATTGGGTCGAGTAGGTTTGCAGTTTTGTATGGAACATCTATTTTTTCGCGATTTGCATCGAAAAAGTTCAGTTTGATGGTTGGTCCTCCCCTTAAAACCATCAGCATATTAAGAGAGTCCTGTATAGTCCGCAAAACGCGCATATGAGGCAGGGCACGAATTTGTTAAATCACCGGGCAACCAAGATTTTGACAAAGAACCAATCAGTAGTACACATTATAGAAAAACAATTGTCCGTTCCAGACGAAGATTTCCCCGAGCAACAAATGGAGCCGTCCCGCCTGCTGCCCCAACGGACTCCCAAATACTTAGAGCTGATGTACGACAGCGACTCGGGCACGCTCTGCGACGGGTACGAGGTTCCCCGAGCACCCGTGACCTACATGCCTTTCTCGAGGCACAGCATAGTGGGCGTAGCGCCCAACAGACTGATCAAACCACCGCTGTACAGGACGCATTCATTGAGAACAAACACAAGGCCTCCGAACGCCACTATAATCCCACTGCGGAACGGTATCGTGAAACGCGCGTCGCTCTGCGAAGGCATTCAGGACACGTTCGTACGTGAACCCAGGCCGTGTTCGTCGCGCGAACGGTTTCACGAGCCGGACTTCGACAAACACGTATTCAAGACTCCATTTTGAACTGTGATATTGATATTAGGCAATTTCTTATGCATTGTACATTATTCCACCGATTTTCAATTCTTTTTACTTGTGAATTATTTAATATTATTTATTTTAATAGTTAACTGTAAATAGTCATGATGATGTATATAATAATTTATAAGGTATGATAATATTTACGAATCGTGTAAATTGTGTAAGATAGGAAGCTTTGTAAGCTTATAGTGTGCTTGAGGATAAACCTTACGATAAAGAAGGGGTTAATGAACCTGAAGTTAGTTTTAAGCTAAACTTCAAAGAGGGATCTCTGTTAGTTAGCCAACATGTAGTTGACACGGTACAATCCAAATTGTGAATAAAATATAATGCATTTATTGTAAGCAATTCCTATTTAATTAAACGATTTGCCTTATCTTAATTCATTTAGTTTTATTGTGTTTACATTATAGGGTTTATACTATAACAGTAAAAACAAAAATAAAATATTCAATTAATTGCTAATTAAAACTAGATAGTATGTCAGAGATCTCTACGATTGATAATGTAGTCAACACAAAACAACTATTTATGTACACAAGTACCAATAATCGATCATAGAACTCTAATTTATATAATCAAGCGGACATAAAAATTTATGTCCAGCCAAAAACTGAATATAGCGCTAGATTTAATATACACTCAACTAAAAGAACAAAAAAGAGAACAATCTATTCCCCTAAACAAAAAAATATTCCCTATAATATAATACTAACAGCATTGAGTAAGGTGAACTTAAGACGGGTATTCTCCATACTAAGCTGATTAAGCAATTTCGGCATCAACAATTTCGGATCTACTACACTGCTTAGTTCCCGAAACTACCTCTCTTACTTAGTTGATTTGTGGTTCATAATATTGGAAGACTAATCAACATTTCTTAGCGTATATTGGCAATGAGGGATTTTCCGAAAACGATTAACCTTACAAATGCCGCAAATGACAGAAATAATAGCAATCAATTGTTTCGTCGTACGGATCCGTGCTCCGGCATACCAAAGGTTAAAAAGAAAAAGTAGTTCCATATAGCGTTGACGAAACATTGATGAGCGACTTAAAATATTAAAAATTTATGTTTTCAAGTAAGCAGTTAAATATAAACATATACTTCGTCAACGGATGCATCTGACTTACGGACAATGAATTTTTTTTTTGCTTTCTTTTTGACTAAATTTCCGTCTTCGCATCCAATACGCGTCAACGCCGTCTGAAATTAGGTTTTACTATTAGCTATCGGAAAACACCTCATTTTATACTCGCGGGTAAGGAGTCGGTGCCATCTAAGGCGTCAGGCGCCGCGGTGTGCGGAGCGGGCCGCCGGAAACACAAACATATGGCGATGTATACAGCGTTCACGGAAAACGTTTTTGCGCGCCTCAAATTGTCATAGATTTATTGCCCATCCAACGCGCCGCGCGACGCGACTCCCTGAACGAGGCCTAAGAGACGGGATTTTGAGCTTTTTCCGAGGTACGCCACTTAGTATGGAGAATAGCACTCTTTCTCATCTCCTTTACTCTACGCTAACAGTAAGTGATATAAAGCTAACGTTCTAATCGCCGTCTTCGACGAGCTCCTGCTTGATTCTCTTCTCGTGTTTGATCTGGTCGGTGGTGGTGACGGCCGCGCCGAGGGCGTCGGTCTCCTGGTTGTCGTCGTCCTGCGCGTCGTCCTTGCTGTTCTCGTGGAGAAGCACGTACTCGCGCTGAGAGAAGCCGAACTTTACGACGTCTCGCTCCAGCAGTTCCACGTAACGACGAGGCTCCACCTTTTTGTTGTTCACGAACGTACCGTTTGCTGATTCTGTGGGATTGATAAATAATATACTCTTCTATTTTTATTTAATGGCGTTTCCTTGTTAGATTTCGCCAGTGTCAAGTGTTGAAGATATATTTATTAGTTCGAGCTAAGTAGGAACAAAATCTTTGACTACTTATATGTGGATTAGTTACGCGTGTAATTCTACTAACAAAAATTTCTGCCACTTTTTGCAGGGGCGAGGTAACATGAAATCCGCAACTGTGGATTTTATTCCCCATAACTTTAGATTCTAATTTTGAATGTAAAAAATCATGAATAGTAGTCTCGTGTGAACCCCAAACGTTCTAAGTTCGAAGTTATTGTTTCGCAATTATAGGCTGTCTCGTTTAGTGATAAGGTATAAAATTGAATGTAAATGCACAAGATCAATTGTTCGTACACCGTGGCAGAGGGGAAATGCTACCGCAAGGCTAGTCCTCATATAAACAGTCAAAGGTCGAAATGTATGGATTTTGACATACGGGAGATCGAACTAAGACTTAAAAATGTCTCTGAATCTCAGCCTAAGTGACAAAATATAACAAAATGTTACCTAGATCGATAATGTAAGGTCTGACGCGGCGGCCCTGTGATCCGTCGGGCCTGTCGAAGGGCGTCGCGCGGTACTGCAGCGCCGCGTGCTGCTTGCTGATCGACGGGTGGTCCAGCGTTATGTCGCACACCTTCTTGTCGCGTCCGATCAGGAAGGCCGATTGCCGGTGGATGTATAGGATTGGAAGCGCTTTGTCGCCCTTGAACGGGTAGAATCTGAAAATATTTTCGTACATTAAACTCTGGCATTGTAATAATATGCTGTCTTTGAATTTTACGCTATTATGCATACATTACATATTCTCACGGTGGACGTCGTTGATGCGATTCAGAGAGGTATGGAAACTCAATCCTGAGGTCCGGTTTCGAATCCGCACGGACGACATGCCATGTATACAATGAGTTTTTCTAACTTATAATACGTATGTACGTAATAACGACTGCTCTCAAAAGGTGAACGAAAACATCATCGTGAGGAAAACTGCATACGCTGAAGAAGAAATTCCAATGTGAAGTCTAACAAACCGCATTGGGCAAGTGGTGGACTAATGCCCATACACCCTCCTTGAGGGTAGGTCTGTGCCCTGAAGTGGGACATATATAGGCTTATGATGATAAAACTATTGATGAATTGACCAATGAATGAATAGTAACCAAACAATAAATTATGCGAAAAAAATAATCAGTGATCTGGCAAAAGTCCGCAATAGTACATCTAGGCGATCCCCTTCCAACATTTCCACTTACAGTTGCCTTAAAATGGCATTCTTAACCCCTCGGCTGCCGGAACTCGAATCCGCGCGAGGAAACAATTGATTTCTATTGTGTCTGTATTTCCCGTACGACAGGTTGAACGCTAGCTTTTGCTCGCGACTTCACCTGCGCTGACTGAAAAAAGTATAGACGTACCTCCACCTCCTCTTGGGTTGTTTCGCGTCCTCCGGCTCCGTATACTTGATAACCACACCGTTGACTGTGTTCGCGTCGGCGGTCAGCTTGCCGGACAGTCCAAAGTTCGGTTTCTCCTTGTCACCCTGCCCAGCATCCTCCCCCTCCTTCTTTACTTCAGTCTTTCCCCAGCTGAACTCTTTGTTTTCGTCAGCGTCAAATCTGAAATGTTAATTCGTAATAGGTCAGTATTACCACAGCATAACTATATTAGTTCTCACAGTACGGCAACGGATGTACTTGCGCAGAGCAACGGTGGGGGCCTTGCGGGGAAGCGGGCGGCGCGGATTTTCCCAAGATCTGTATGAAGATTTTGGGATTGACTGCGCATGACAACGTAATTACACCGCGCGGCGGCGGGGCGCGGCGTATCTAGAGCGTTGCCATACTGTGAGAACTATAGTTATGCTGTTGTTATACCGACTGCTGTCAAACGGTGAAGGAAAGCATTGTAAGGAAACCTTTTTACGCTGAAGAATACATTCTGATGCTTACGACCAATCCGCGTTGGGCACGCGTGGTGGACTAACGCCCATACACCCTCCTCCAAAGTAAGCCTGTGCCCTGCAGTGGGACATAGGCTGATGATGATGACGTTATAGATTGTAGGATCCCATAAATATGGGTGGGAGGGAGAGGTTTATGTCCAAGCATTGTTGTATGTATATTTACGAGAATAGCGTCATAAGTTTATGTTTGTCTATTCTTGGTGTGCAAATAAAGAATACTATGTCATGTATGTATAGGATCCTTCTTAATATGCTTATATTTTTTAAGGGGATGATCAGACCATCATACTGAACAACTTTTTCTATGGGACCATGCTCGAAATTGCGAAAAAAAAAACACAGTCTCATACATTTTAGTTAAGTAGGATTGCAGTTTTGTATGGAACATCAGATTTTTTTTCTCGCGATTTCTACCATGGTTCCATACGGAAAATTGTTGAGTATGATCTGGCCTGCTCATCCCCTTAAAAAACTTTCAGTATATTAATTTGGACCCTGTATATCTACCTGGTCCTCCGTTCCTTCGGTCTGCTGTCGCTCTTGGCAGGCGGTCGGTCTTCCTCCTTGCGGTCGGCGCTCCTCGCGGGTCGGTCCTGCCTCTCGTCCCCGCGCCCGTCCCGGTGACGCTCCTCCCTCTCTTCCCTGACGTCCGGCCGGCGGCTCCTGTCCCTGTACCGATCCACTGGACTCGCTGACTTCGAGTGCTCTCTGTAATTTTTATTCAACTAATTGATTTATGACCTCCGTAAAAAAAAATCTGCAGATGCATTGCAGATTAGAGCATGACTTCCCAAACCAGGCATTATCATATCAGCCGATGGATGTCCACTGCTGGACATAGGCCTCCCCCAAGGATCGCACCAACGACCGGTCCTGCGATGCCCTCATCCAATGGGTTCTCGCCGCCTTCACCATGTCGTCGGTCCACCTTGTGAATGCCTACCCACACTGCGATTTCCGGAACCGGGTCGCCACTTGAGAACTTTTCGGCCATCAGTTCTGCGAGCAATTGCAATGTGCCCAGCCCAACGCCACTTTAGTGTAGCAATTCTTTGGGCTACGTGAGCTAGTTTGGTTTTTCTGTGGATCTCTTCATTTCTGATTCGATCTCGCAGGGAAACTCGGAGCATCCCAAACCAGAACAATGCCGCGCCTCCCTTGGGTACGACGTGACTTTTGGATGACGTGAGGGAGGAGGCCCCAATGTGTTTGCATTTTGTTTATAAAAAACAATTCAACGACGTAAATTCCACTCATCACTAATTTATTTGAATAATTCAGTTAGTAACTGAACTAAAGAAAATAATTAGTGGAGTTTACGTCGTTAAAATAACGGTAGGTTCATTACTACGGAGTACTGAGAACAAACCTGTGTTGTGACACAGGTTTTTCTGGTCTTTCGGTTCTTTCAGGTCTTTCGGGTCTTTCCGGCCTTTCGGGCCTTTCAGGCCTTTCGGGCCTTTCGGGCCTTTCAGGCCTTTCAGGTCTGGTCGCCGGTCTCTCTCTGCGCACCTCGCGAGGCCTGTAAACGATAATTGACTCTATCATTTGAGAAATCAATATAATTGACAACGGTCACTTGGGTGGTTTTACAAAGAATATATTTTATTAGATTAAAAAAAAAATTGTATCACATAAAATTAATTGTAACAGGTATTTTCAAGAAAAAACAACCTTTGTCAATTGTGATTATATTTCTCTGCTTGTAGCTTGATCTGCTAGCCTTTAATCCGCACTTTTTACCGTTATAAAATAAACATAATAAAAGTTGTGTACAACGCAAGCAAACAGTTATCATGACTTGGCACTCCGATATATTACACTTACCATTACTCGAGTATTTGATGGTTTGAAGCAGATAATACCTACTGAGGATATCCAATCGTGGATTTGTCGTCTTTTGAGATATACTCTTTTCTTGTCGTGCGGACTTAAGTCCACCACCGACGGTCTTTTAGCCATTTCGGCAAGTTAAATAATAAAAAAATACCGTAGTCACAGCAATCCATGATGTTCAAATTGTTCTTTGTATTGAATCAATACGTTTCCATAGAATTCCACGAAAGTTTTAGAAATCATTATTATCAATTTTTTTTAAATTGTGATTCTTTTGATTTCTTCTTTCAACATTTTTTAAGCTCAATCAAGTACAGACTGGTATTCAAATTATTCCTTAAAATTATTATTATTTATTTCTTCATAGTTGTTTCTTGAATGTTAACAATTCCATCTAAATTTTCTTGTTTTCAATTATTGTGATACTCCATAATTATCTTTGAAATTTATACCATCTGTAGTTTGCATTGACCATTCCTTAAAAAGAAAATATTTTTGACTTTTGCTTCTTTTTTTTTTAAATAATGGCTGATTGCTTATGCTTTGCACTGCAATTTTGCCACTGTTCATTTCCATTCAAAATGACTTGATACTTTCACCTGTAGTCCATGTGAGCAATATCAAAGTCAATGTTTTATTATCATGTTAATTTCTTCTTTCTCGTCCATACAACTCAACATTGCAGTAAATGTCATGACATCCAGACAGTTTGAACAGTTGTTTCACAGTTGTTGTATTTGGGATTCCATTATGTTTTCACTTTAATTCTCTTCTTACGAAAGTTTGCATATGTCTAATAGCTTAGACTACGCTTAAGACTTGCAACAAACACAAATTCTATGTCATAAGCATGACCATTCAATGTATCTTCTCTTCTATCTTCAAAATGTTGTTTAGATCTTGATTGATTTATCAACAGCTCGAATTTTTCAATTTTATGTATTATAATTAAATACACATCTCATTCCATTAGTTTAAATCGAAGTACTTAAAAATTCTAAAATGAATTCTTTGCTTTCAAATGTCAAACTATAACCTGTATTTTCTGCTTTGTAAAGCGTAGATTAAATAAAATCTTAAACCTTCTTCAACATACTCCAAAACCGTGTAGAAAAAACTCCAAATTCGTTTAGAAATCTTGTAAACAATCTTTCAGGCATGGTTGAGCAGATAAACTACAACAATGTGGTAGGTATCTAACCCTGACAAAGTCAATCTTTGGTTCGCTTGATTCCCGTGTGATTCCTTAACCGAAGCATTAATCATGTTTCTGTTTCGATCATAAATCCCAATAAATCTATAAGAGATAGGTTCACACATGCCTAGAGCAATAATCGTCTAAAGTGCAAATATTAAAATATCTTTGCAACTGCAACATATTCTGACCAAACTCATTATAATTTTCTGTAGAGATGTCACTGTAAAAACAAATACAGTCATTTAACGTCGCGGAACCACTATCCATTTTGGCAACACACACATGCAGCATCGTAAGGCTGTATCTGAATATAAAATTGACAATTATGAAGATAGTGATTTCTTGATAGAATTATCTTTAGTGCAAGATGCAGTCGCGAGTAGAATGTTAAGTGTGAGAACACTTGTATGTACGTACCTCTCTGAAGGGTAACCCTCCTGATACCTTTCCTTCTTATCTTGGTATTCTCGATCACGGTAACGCTCTGCCTCCGGTGGTGGTCCACGTCTATGAACAGGTTTATATATTACTAGAGTTTTTCCGCGACTTCGTCCGCACAAATTATATATCAGATTTTAAGTCAGATCATAAACTATCAAACAAAAAAGTTTCATCAAAACAGGTTCAGTAGTTTTTGCGTGATGCTGTTACAAACATACAAACAAACAGACAGACAAAAATTCTAAAAAAGGTTGATTTCGAGTCCGGGATACCTAAAAATCTTTTTCATCTACACCATTTTCAATGTACAAACACACTTCTGTTACAGTTTTCTCATCATCAGTTTTATAATAGTTAAGATAATCAGTGATAGGATAATTGGATGTAAGTACATTTTTAAATTAATTGAAACAAAATCTTTATTTTTGAGAAGATAATACATACATACATACATATTCTCACGCCTGTCTCCCACTGGGGTAGGCAGAAACAACGGAACGCCACTTGCTACGATCCTGACAAACCTCCCTAGCTTCCTCCACATTCATTAGTCCTTTCATGCATGCTCGTCGGTTTCGGGTAGATCTGACCTGGCCCTTTTTAAGCACGTCGCCAATTTGGTCCGAATATGTACGTCTAGGCCGTCCCCTTCCAACATTTCCACTTACGCTTGCCTTATAGGTTGCACTCGTTAATCTGCACTCATCCATTCTTTCCATATGACCAAACCATCTCAACATACCTTTCTCTATCTTTGTCACTACATCCTCTTTCAGACCACAACGTTCTCTGATTAAACTATTTTTCAATTTGTCCATTACAGTTACACCACACATACTTCTCAATGAGCGCATTTCCACAGCGTTAATCCTACTTTCGTGCGTCTTCTGCCATACCCAAGATTCACTTCCATACATCAATGTTGGAACTAACACTCCGTTATGAACTGCCATCCGTGCCTTTTTGGACACGTGTTGACTTTTCACAAAATAATGCAGAGCTCCATTTACCCTATTTCCTGCTTTCACTCTTCTCTCAATATCACCCTCACACTTACCGTCTCTGGTAAACATGCATCCCAAGTACACAAACTCATTCACCTGTTCCAATTTTTCATCACCTATCTTAATACTGCATACAGTACGTTCGTCGTCATCATTCCTCTCTAGCACTATAACTTTTGTTTTACTTACATTCACTTTCATTCCTTTCTTTTTAAAAGACTCATTCATGCATGTCACCATCGCTTGCAAGTCATTCGCCGACGATGCAAGTAGAACTTGATCGTCGGCGTACAACAGACATTTAAGAAGAGAAGATAACAGACATTTAAGAGAAGATAATAAACTCCTGAAATTTGTATCGGCTGGCTAGAATCATCATTCTCTTGCCCATTCCCCATTATTTAGGGTCGGCGCAATATGTCAACCTCTTCTATTCATCTCTCTTAGCCGTCATTTCAGCGCTCATTCCTTTTTTTACACATATTATCATCCTTCACACAATCCATTCATCTTTTCTTCGGCCTTCCTCTCCTACCACAGCCATCCACATTCATACTTTTCAGTTGTCTAGAATGATGTTATATTATATACCCTAGAACGATATATACATACATACATACATATATATACTCACGCCTGTGTCCCATTGGGGTAGGCAGAGACAATTGATCGCCATCGGCTACGATCCTGACATACCTCTTTTGCTTCTTACGATATATACGATATACGATATATACCTACGATATATACCTCTTATCAATATCAATATTAGCAAGGAAAAGAAAATCATGATAAATATCTTGCCCCTATCTCATTATTTGGCGTCGGGCCAATATCTTATCTTTCCATTCAACTCTGTCATTAGTATCAATGCAACGATATAAAGTAATTAACCAAATAGCAATGCAAATGATAATTACATACTGTACAATAGCTAATGATTATTGTAGAATGCTAATACCTTTCGCGATAATCTCTGCCGTCATCGTACTCGCGCCTTTTTGGTCCACGATCCTCATATTGGTTGTACCGGTTGTTGTGATGGTAACCTAAAATTACACATACTACATCAGTTTATGAAACATATAAACTAACTTTAGGTTTAGTTTAGTAAAACTGTACGGATCAATCCACCCCAACACACTAGAAAACATAGAAAAGGGAATTTTCAGTCATTAAAAATGTAGGGTCCTTTTTAATATGCTGACACTTTTTTAAGGGGTGATCAGCCCATGAAACTGAACTACTTTCTCTATGGCACCAACATCGAAATCGCGACAAAAAAATCAGCTGTTCCATACAAAACTGCAAACCTACTGGAGCCAAATGTATGGGACATCTGGTTTTTTTTTTTTCGCGATATCGATGTTGGTCCCATAGAGAAAGTTGTTCAGTTTGATGGTCTGATCATCCTCTTGAAAAACCGTCAACATATTTAGAAGGACTCTGTATTAATTACATTGATAATTTTTTAATATCAGCGATGCCTATGGTATTGTTAGGCTCCAGAGGTTAAAGTTAGCAGGTGTGTGGCCACCATAGCATGTGTAGGGCAGTGATACAACCCGATCAAGATGGCTTTCTCACAACATTGGTTTATTTTATAGAATGAACGTTTGAACATTTCTATTTTGTAGACAAAGCCGAAATCGCGAAATTAAAATTTAGCTGTTCCATACAAAACTGCAGCCCTACTAGACCCAAATAAATGTATGCGACGGATGATTTGTATTTTTCGCGATTTCGATGTTGGTCCTTAATCCAGTCAGTAGGTATTTATGCTCTACAAAAGGTGGCGTAGAAAATGTTTTGAAACAATATTGTTTAGGTATGACAGGTTAATAAAAATCCAAGTTCTCGACCTTGAAGGACCCAGGCGTTAGCCGCCATCTTGAATTAAAGGTGCCAAAATTTGGTATATTTTAAATAACTTCTCAATTGTTTACTAAATCACAAAAAAGTCTATGAGAGGTATAAAGAAGACAAAATTGTTTAAATTTTTTGCATACATGTTTATTCTGTAAGTCTTAAAGGTAAGAAGTTATAAGCGACGGAAATAATATTTACAAAAATCATTAATATAATTTTAATTTTGTTTAAAATTGTATAGCTATCATTTTTTAATTCTTTTTGATGGCCCGGGCTGGTTAATGGTGCCTTCTTCACTATCGTCGCTGAAATTTTCTGTTTCATTGTCTGTATTTTTAGTTTCCAACCATGAAATTTCGTCGTCATCACAGTCTTCCTTATCTATCTGAATCTCTACTGCATTTTCACACAGCTGACCACTACAGAATCGACAAACAATAGAGCATTTTAATCCAGCTTTTCTGCAACTACATGTTTTGCTGCATCCTTTTTTACAGTGGCAAGAAATTACACTTAAAAGCGTCTGGGGTGCTGCTTTCTCTGTCGTTGTTATTGGAGTGAGCCTATTGGTGTCATATCTCCAGCCCCAGTCTTCTGTTTTTTTTTTATTCTGTACCACTTTTGGACTTGGTGGTAGGTATGTCCTAAACGCATGATACCGTGCAGCGTCCTTTGTCGGCGGCAAAGAAGCAAGATTAAATTTACTTTTTATTGATGACTTTACGAATCGTTTATATCGGATATCTTCTAAGGATTCCTTATCCATGTCCCCCGTACAAAGTTACTAGTAAGCGTGCTCCAGCGTCTTCGATTTCTTCTGGTCTTGCTTCTTTATTGTAATTAAATTATCTTTTGTAAATATTATTGTATCCGTCGCTTGTAACTTTTTACCTATAAGACTTACAGAATAATCATGTATGCAAAAAATGTAGGTCATTTTGTCTTCTTTGAACCCTTCATAGACACTTTTGTGATTTAGTAAACAATTGAGAAGTTAATTAAAATATACCTAATTTTGGCACCTTTAATTCAAGATGGCGGCTAACGCCTGGGTCCTTCAAGGTCGAGAACTTGGATTTTTATTAACCTGTCATACCTAAACAATATTTTGTCAAAACATTTTCTACGCCACCTTTTGTAGAGCAAAGGCTTTTACAGTTCCCCACAGACTGGACTACCTGTAGAAAAAGTTGTTTAGTTTAATGGTCTTTCCCCTTGAAAAACCGTCTACATATTAAGAAAGATCCTAATATTACTCATCTGTGATGCAGTTCAGTACGTTCCTAACAAATGTGTGCACTTCATAAAAATGAATAAGCACTAGTAGTTAACGTAAAGTCAGGTATCACCAACCTCTTGGATCCTCCCTTGAATGATAAGTCTCCTCCCTTGGTCTTCTGTGGTATTCTTCAACAGGTCTGTGCTCTACATAATGCGGATGCCTACAACAATACAATCTTTGTTAAGATCTAACTATGAATCAAAGTGGCCAGTTTGATAAGCATCATTCACAACATATACGTTTTAATTATGTTACCTATTGGTTGTCTTGGGTACACTAAACTGAATAAAAAACATTTGTAATATACTCTTATCTATTGTGAAGTCACCCCGTTTTTCGGGTCTCTATTCAGTTTGCATAGCTTTAAAAAAGACGATGATGAGGATTCAGTTATAACTTGGTTTATTTGATAAATTGCGAAGTTTTTGACTCAAGTTTGTTTGTTAAATTGAAAGTTTGAAATTGTAATTATGTTCAAACATATTTTTCGTATGTTTAAATACTATTTTATGGAGATATGATCATCCTTTTTAAAACTAATCCAAACATACCCCAAATAAGTAAAAAATACAGGCCGATCTGATATGCAGATAGATAGATCACGCCGGACTGCCAAACCAGGGTCCTGGGTTCGAATCCCGGTTCGGTCATGGATGTTATATGTTCGTGCCGTTGTTGTATGGTTTCCATAATAAAAGCCTTTAGTGCTAGTTTGGGATCATTACAATGTATGTGCCTGTGAGCGTTATAGATAGACAGACATATTATTATACAATTTATAAAGATTTACAAGGGACATTATATGAGTATGGACCCTACAAATAAAACCAAGTTGATTGTTTTAGCAATACAAATGTGATATAAATGCACTGGTATAGTACTAATCAATACTGCTGTGATAAGGTAAAAGGCGACTAAGTTGTATGAGACTCCATAGCATTCAGCCGCCTTTTACATATAACGGCAGATTAGCAAAGTACCTTTTGTATTCCTCATAATCTCGAGGTCGTCGCCCATACTCCTCATTTGTATTATTGAACTGTGGGCCTTTGCTGTAATTATGTCTCTCATTCTTGCCTTGATATGATGTATATCTGTAATATAATGTATTCAACACCTCTTTTAGCAGTTTATAACAAATTAAACAGATGTACAACAGATGCAAATCAGCAACTCTTTATCAGATGTGGAAATGTGTGCTTCGTATGAACAATTGTACTAAATACTGTCTTATGGCATCACCTTCATTTCATGAGTTTCTATAGTTTATCCTCTACGAAATTTCTTTATTCGTAGTTTATCCTATTATTTAATAGTAATCAAGCTAAAGAATTTCAGAAAATGTGAGTTTAGACCATAAAGGTATTTTATTTACAGGAATAGAGCAACAAACATGAGTTGTCAAATGAAACCTTTTTTGGATGTTTTTTGGAGACTATTCGCAGGCAAAAATTCGAATATGGTCTATAATTCTGAGTCTAACGTGAAATTGTGGATAAATTAATGAAGTAGTGTTAATATATTTCATAAAATTATCTACGATTTCACTTAAGATTAGTAATTATTCACGGAAACCGAATTGTAAAAATTAATTAGTGACTAAAAAACGGTCCCATTGCCTCGCGTCACGTATCTCTTTCTATTATACAGTGGTGCCGCTAGGTACATCTCGCTCACTCAGCTGTATGTTCCTCTATTCCTGGTATAATACCTTTATGGTTTAGACTTATCTTCAAATGTTTTTTTTTACTGAAAAGATAAATATGCATATGCTCACGACTATATTCCCTGAGGGGTAGTCAGAGATATTCTGAATCCTCTATTATATTCTATTTTTATTTAATGGCGTTTCCTTGTTAGATTTCGCCAGTGTCAAGTGTTGAAGATATATTTATTAGATATTGTACGGTAATAGGATATGGCGATATCAAAGCCCCGTTTTTAAACAAAAACACAAACTCGAAACCGCCATAAAACGGCGGAGCCACGTGGCCAATAAAATCGCAAGCCGACGAAACGTCTACTTGTTACCCCCTTAGACACGCGACTCCGTCTGAAACCTCAGAACATCCACGTTTCACCAGTAGTACCGAAACTCTGTCCAGTGTGACGGGGGTGATACACCGTCTTTAATTTTGAGTATGAATATTTTGTATTTGATTTGAATAAGCATAATGTAAAGGTAAACTGTAAACCAAAGAAAATGGTTGTACAATTGTTGGTCTGTTTGTACGTATCTTCACATCCAATCCATAGTGTAATAAAAACCGAAAGGAGCAGGTCCAGGTACCGACTTGCCCGCGCGCGGTACCGACTTTGCGAATCCAATGCCGGTGCCCTGTACAGCTGTAAACCGCCCACCGCACGAGCAGAGACCAGCCGCGACCCCTGAGCTTCACCTCTAGTAATATTTATTACACTATGTCTAAACTGTGAAACTGATTTCAATGTCATTCATTTGGCATAGAAGTAGCCTGTCATAAAGATAGGATGTAGGATTATACTTGTGTTTTAAAAATAGCTTTATCTATTTCCCACCGCTTGGTAAAGGCCTCCCCTCGTCTTCTCCATTCCTCCCTATGCAAAGCCAAGAGTTTCAGTTTTGACTTTTGAGATTGAGGTGAAGCTGCAGGCAAAAGCAAGTATTGTTATTAATGTAATATTTGAAAACAAATAATACACTAACTTGTCATTGCCTTCCCGTTCGTAACGCAATTGCTCTTGATATTGCAGCCTACGCTCTTTGCTAGAGCCCCGGTAGAAGCGTTGCACTTCACGCACGCGCTCATAATCATCACCTGACGCAGAGTTCCTGTATTCTCTCCTAAAAAGTTGAAAAAGGTCAGACTTATGGCCTATTTGTGAACCTGAAGTCTAGGAAACAATGAACTTGTCAAAACCTAGGTATCTCATTATGATTACTATGCATCTGCAACATGATGCAGTCTTGTATTATTAATAGGAAGGACTGTACTTTAGCATTTAGGACATTTTGTTGAATAAAAAATGTTGCATCTTGAAATCTAATAATTTCCGATATATGAAATTGCATATTTGTGGGCGTCTACGCAAGGGTCCAGTTGTCGGCATTTTAACCCACCTTTTTTACTATTCCATATGACCTTTTTATTATTCCATATGACTAATAGTTTGACGACTGTAGCATAAAGTTTACAATCAAAGAGGTTTATACTATAGTAGAACCACGGACAAACAAATTTGCCACTGGTACTACCAGTCAAACCATATGTAATGTGAATTGCCCATGGTTCGACTGGTAGAACTACGGGCCAAAAGAATTGCCCTTGTTACTACTAGTAGAACTATTTCGGTAGGACCACGGGAAACAAACGGATCATGAGACATCTAATCTAGATGCCGAAACTAACCTTAACTCAATCTGACAACAGGATCCTTTTTGCATGAAGGCCCACATTTAGCTTTACGGTAAGAAGACCTTATTGGAAAATAACCTTGAACTCAATGGCCGCTAAAATACAGTTGACCCCACTATTTAAAAGCTTATATTTTTTTGTAGTTAATTAATACTGCTTACTGATAATAAGTACGTGAAGGTTGGCTGCCTTCTTCCGAGGAGGCGCGACGTTCTTTCACAACACTGTGCAAACGGTGCTCAACATTATCACCCGCTAAAACAAACAAGACTCAATTTAAAAAAAACAAGAAATTTACATCAATAAGAAAAAAAACAGCCCAGTGTGCAAGCGACTCCTGCATTAAGAGTTCATACAAACAATTTATTTTCTCCGGGTTCAATCTCACAAACCCAACACACACTTGACTGGTTTTATTATTTACCTCGTTTGATGCTTGTACGTAATAGTTTTTTTTTACGATAGAGCAAAAACAAAAAACGTTGAAACAAACATGTTTCTTGTATGGGGGACACTGTTAATTTACTTTGTACAGCAAATCCGCCGAAAATTTAAACATTTAAAGGCAGGACGGACGGACAGTGTACGCTTGTGTCAGCACACGCAGATAACTGTTCGAGGATCCCACTGCAGGGCAAAGGGTACGAATAATGGTGAGAGAGAGTGGGCCATATTTCACCACACGGGCCCAGTGTGGCTTGGTGGAGGCAAGTTAGTGGTCAACTTGCTGTCAGAGAATTTTTAAGCCGTCTTAATAGCCCTCTGACCTGGCTTAACGAAAAGTTACAACGCCATCTGATGGAACTATCCGAGACCAACAGCTTAACATGCCTTCCGAAGCGTGGAGACGCTCGAGATAAAATACCACTAAACGGTCACCCATCCAAAGACTGACCGGACCTGACGTTGCTTAACTTCGGCGATCGTTTCCAATACCGAAGCTCAACTATGCCAACGAGCGCCTCTAAAAACTAAACAAAAAGCTAAAATAAAACGACTTACCATCACTAGCGGAAGCGCTTCGCGCACGTTTAGAGTGCTTATGTTTGTGCTTTCGTTTCTTTTTAGACGATATCTCGCCCTCGCTTGCTGACGACACTTCCTCCGCGGAAATGCTTGGCTCAACAGAACCCGACCGCCGCTTCTTCTTTCCATGCTTCTTCTTCTTCTTCTTATGCTTACGTTTCTTTGAGCGTTTCTGGTCGTCGGACTCGCTCTCAGAGTCCGAGGAATCAGCATGTTTCCTTCGTTTCTTGTGCCGGTGTTCGGATAAGGACGAATCATCACTTTCGGACCCCGACGTACTGCTGGATTTAGCACTTGCTTCGGACTCTTCAGATTCATCCGAAGATGTTTGGTGGCGTTTTTTAGATTTCATTTTGCTCTCAAACACAATAAATACCACAAAAAAGATAAATTCCGATACAGCGTCACGTTAACACGCAAACTGACAGTATCTGAATGAATGAAATGAGTGAATGAATGGCAAGGAACATATACTCACCCAATGAATGGCCGCCATTTTGTGAGTTTGTTTCTTGTTTCATTTCATTGTCTATGGTAGTTAGTGCTGCCATTTGAAATTGCGTATTCTTTTGTGAATGGGGGAGTTTCAAATTTGAACCATGAGTAAATCGATAGACTGCGTTTCCTAAAGTCGGAAAATGGAGTTAAAGATTTTAGGTCGAGATCCAGAGACGATTTTTTTAGTCTAAGTTTGAGCTAAGTATGTATGGATTTTGACATACGGGATTTAGAACTTTGAATTACAAATCGTCTCTGAATCTCTGCCTTAGTCTAGCTATTTCACATTTCTAGTACTTATACATATCTTTGTATGTTTTTTTGTTTCGCCCATGTTTCGCATTGACACTAAGTGATTTCCACAAAGGGCACTTTAGTTCAACATCTTTTAATGACATATTTCATTATTTACTAATCATTATAATCGAAAATTCGAAAGTTTTACGCCTGACATGGCTGTATGGGCTCGATCCCTTGGCATTCCAATAAAAAGGAAGGCACAGTCTTGACACGTAGAAAGAGAATCCACTAGAAAAGGCATTAAAATAATAATAGTCACGAAAACGAGACAGCCTACGCTAATTACACAGAGTGAATGCGACAAAATCCATGTCGTTTGTCCCTTTCTGCGTATGCGATATTTTTGTTTGCCACAGTTGAAATTGCATACAAAATCTTGCAACTATGGCAAACAAAGGCACGATTTCTCATCATAGGCCAAGTATTTCGCTTACGCTGATAGACGGAACATCAGTGTAACCGCGTATGAGACAGCGATAGTCATAAAATCCTATACAATTTGTATGAAAATAGATGTCTGACTCCGGAGTCAGACAGCCGTCGTAGAACAAAAAAGTGGCTACGTCGATAAGGACAGCAATAAGTAGCGATCTCCTTTTTTAACTAGAGCGAATTTGCTATGTGCATCTCTTACTGTGTGATATGACAAGACATGTGCTTCGTTCTAGTTCCTTCTCTTTCTACGTTTCTCATACATTTTTGTCATATCTCTGTCCCTTTCGAGTATACGCTGTCAGCAAATCTATAGAATACTCAACCTACGGCATACATTACACGGTAGGTTTTGCGTCAGTCAAAACCATCAGTCATGAATGACGTTTGACTGATGGTGACTGATGGAATTAGTAGCCACATTACACAGTCATTCTGACTGACCGTCAGTCATGCTCAAAATTTCACAAAGGATACACGTGTTCACGCAAGACAGTATGGATATGAATGAATGAATGAATGAAATATACTTTTATTTACACCAAAACACAAATACAGCATAGAAAAGGAAACAAAGAAACGATAATGGTACAAATAAGGCGGTCTTATCGCTAAAAAGCGATTTCTTCCAGGCAACCTAAACACAGACAGATATTCATAAAAGAAAAGCCGGTATTGGAATTTTGATTGCGATATTGAGTAAAAAACGTGTTAAAAGAAATGCTACATCCTACTACCAACATACTAATAAGGTGTTAGTTGGGGGTGCAACCCATGCAACCCTTAATAACCCCCTTCGAGCTAGGGGTTGCGACCCCTAATAACCCCTACGTCCTAGGGGGTTCACCCCCTAATCACCCCCACGAGCTAGGGTGCAAATTCTAATCTCCCCCTACGAGCTAGGGGGTGCACCCCGAAATAACCCCTACCTCCTAGAGGGTGCACCCCCTAATCACCCCCACGAGCTAGGGTGCACCCCCAATAAGCCCTACGCCCTAGGGGGTACACCCTCTAATCACCCCTACACAACCCCTTAATCACCCCTACGAACCCCCTACACAGTAGGGGTGCACCCCCTAATCACCCCCACGAGCTAGGGGACGCACCTCCTATGCACTACGGGGAGCATCTATCATGTCCGACTCCATCGCTGTCCGCGCGCTGACTGACGGTGATTGACGAAATGCGATTACACGTTCACTCAAAAGTAATGACTGATGGTTGCATGATGAAAATCTAGATTTTCGTCATGCAACCATCAGTCACCATCAGTCAACGCATTTTTTTTTTTTTTTTTTTTTTGTGTAAAGCGGCTATTCGAGTCTATTCCAGACTAGTATCACTTCGACCTTATGTAGATCTTTTGTGATCGCCACAATAGTTACAGTTCACTGCTAATACCCACTTCCTTGAGGAATTGTAGGATTTCTTTAGCAGTGAAAAATTTTACTTCACTCGGATGAACAGAGTGTTTACCCAAGCGAGTATATCGTTTGTGCATTAGTGGGCCACATTCACAAAGGATGTGAATGGGGGTTTCGTCCTCCTCCAGACAGAATCTGCAGAGTTTCGAGTCCCTTATGCCTAGGGTCGTAAGGTGTTTGTTCAGCCTACAGTGTCCCGTCAGCGCCCTTACTATGATGCGCAAGTTTGTCGTGCTGAGCGCGATTCTCTCCTTTGCCATTTTGCAGTCGAATGCCGCAATTAGTGCCTTGGAATGGTTTAATCCTGTCGTATTCATCCAGTGATCAATCGATTTTTCTAGACATAGGTTCCTAAGCGTTAAATTGACTAGGCTTTTAGGGACTCCACAGAACGGCTCTGGTCCATACTGCGTGCCACTAGCCCCATCTCTCGCCAGCTCGTCGGCCCTTTCGTTGCCTACGATGCCCGAGTGCCCAGGAACCCATCTTAGAATGACCTTGTTCAATGCGCCCAAGGTATTGAGGAGAGTCAAGCAGTTGTCCACTAGCTTCGAACTTATTGTGTCCGAAGCCAGCGCCAATAACGCTGCTTGACTATCGGAGTTTATATAGATAGTATGGTTGACGTAGCGCTTTTGCAGATTCGCCTCCGCGCACTCTAGGATGGCATATACCTCTGCCTGGAATATGGAGGCATATCTTCCGAGGTTTGTGCTTTTTTTGAACCTCGGACGCTCTCCATATACTCCACAGCCTACGTCATTTCTAGACTTGGAGCCATCAGTGAACCAAACAAGGCTGCCGGCTTTCCAATGCACATTGTCATTTAGCCAGTCAGTCCTGGATGGTAGCTCCACAGTAAAGTGTTTTGTATATTTGTTCTTAGGCTGCATAACATCTGTTATCATGCCTAGAGTGGGAATTCCCATGACTGAGTCTTTAAAAGATCTCAGTCCTTGCGAAAGCCAATTCATTGTCGTCTGAGAGGCGACTCTATGCATGCCTGCCATTGCCACTCTTTGCACATGCAAATGCAAAGGTGGCAGCCCCAACAGTGCATTAAGCGCCTCCCCAGGCGAGGTCGACATGGCTCTAGTTGCTATTAAGCAAGCGGTTCTTTGTAGACTGCTTAGCTGGGTAATTGCAGTCCTCTGTTTGGTCTTCTTCCACCATACCACAGAGGCATATGTTACTACTGGCCTCACAATGGCAGTGTACAACCACAAGGCTGTTCTGGGTCTTAGCCCCCAATTCAGCCCTGCCATACGACTACATGTACCCAAGGCAATTTTGGCCTTCTGCAGTACGTTTTCTAAGTGTCGGTTCCAAGTAAGCTTCTGGTCAAAGGTTACGCCCAGATATTTAACTTCCGTGGAAAATTGTATCTGATTGCCATTCAGAGTAGGCTGCATAAGCCTTTCAAGCTTTCGCTTGTTCGTAAACGGCACTATAACAGTTTTACCAGGATTGACCGATAATTCGTTTTCTCTACACCATGCACTTATGGTGTTGAGAGCTCTTTGTATGATGGATGATATCATGTGTTGGCAGTTACCCCTTACTGTGATCACTAGGTCATCAGCGTAGCCTTGAGTGTCAATTCTGAGGTCGGCCAACTTATACAAGAGCTGATCCACAGCAAGGGTCCATAGTAGGGGCGATAATACACCTCCTTGCGGACAACCCCTTGTCGTGGCCACTTCTAATGTGGTAGAGTGAAGAGTAAGTTTTACTCTTCGGTTTGAGAGCATCGACTTAACCCATCTGATCGTGATCGGGTCTACCTGTTTTAGTTCGAGTCCCCTGACCAGTGTTCTGATAGGTGTATTGTCAAAAGCGCCCTCAATGTCTAGGAATGCACAAAGTGCAATTTGTTTGTCCTCCAGTGCCCTTTCTATTCTGTCAGTAAGGTCGAGCAGAGCAGATTCCGTAGATTTACCTCTGCGGTAGGCATGTTGGTTAGGGTGGATGGGTCTGTTAATTAGGGCCCCATCTCTAATATGTCTGTCCAGTACCTTTTCCATCGTTTTCAAAAGAAATGAGGATAGGCTTATCGGTCTAAAAGATTTCGGCAATGAGAAGTCTTTTTTACCAGCCTTAGGTATGAATAGAACTATGACCTTACTCCACTGTTCCGGTATGTGACCACAGGCATAGCTTGCTCTGAAGATCTTGACCATATATGGGATTAGGATATCACTGCCCTGCTGTAAAAATACAGGCAGTACTCCATCATCTCCACAAGTTTTGTAAGGTTTGAAGGAGTTAATGGCTGCCTCAACTTCTTTCGGCCTTATAACCAGAGCGGCCCCATTCCAATCCTCATTCCGAGGTCTTAGCCTAGGAGCGCTCTGTCTGTCAGAATCACCCTGACAGCTAGAGCCTGGGAAGTGAGTATGCGCAAGTAACTCTAATGTTTCCTTTTCGTTTGACGTAAAGGAGTTGTTTGGTCTCTTAAGAAGCCCAATTTGATTAGTCTTAGCTTTTGAGAGCATCTTGTGGATTCTCGCTCCTTGAGGCAGACTATTTATTTCCTCGCAGAGTTTCCTCCATGACGCTCTTTTCGCTTTCCTAATTTCGTTGTTGTATACAGTTAAGGCTGTTTTGTAGACCTGCCAGTTGCTGGTCTTTTTAGCCTTATTAAAGAGTTTCCGTGTCTCCGATCTAAGCTTATCTAGCTTTAAGTTCCACCACGGCACTCTACGTTTCGAGGTTTTGGTTTTTAAGGGACTGCTTTCCTCGTATGCGTCCCTAATGCTGGCAGTTATTATTTCAACTGCCAGCTCCAAACTCTCGACATCTTTAATACTTTTAGGCGCTTTTTCAAGGTTTCGCCTTAGTTTGTCTCTATAGACATTCCAGTCGGTCGCCTTTGGGCTCCTATAAGTAACGGTTTCGATAGCCAATCTAGCTCTAAGTTCGAAATATATATGTTTATGGTCTGACATCGATGTTTCATTACTTACCCTCCAGTCGTTGACGTGCCTGGCTATGTTGGTAGTAGTGATGGTGATGTCCAGAACTTCCTGCCTAGCACTTGTTACAAAAGTCGGTACACATCCTTTATTTAACGTGTGAAGACAGTTAATTGTGAGAAAGTCGTAAAGCAACTCGAAGCAGTCGAAAGTCAACGCATTACACAGTAGGTTATTCATCAGTCACAGCCGTGACTTTGGCAAAACTGACAGCAAAACCTACCGTGTAATGGGGGCCTTAGTCTTGACAAGATTTTGACAGGATCTCGAGTACGGCTCTATGGGCGATAAACATGCCATCTGTCGAGTTTATTTAGGAACTAAATTTAAAAAAGAAAAGAAAAACGATCATTGTGATTTTGGCGTCAACGTCGACACACGTTCACTGTTCAACTTGACGCGTTCAAGATCAACCACAAAAGAATAAAAACGACTGAAGACAATGGCTGTAAAAGCTAAATCCCATTGCTTTTCTGAAAGGAAGAAAACAACAACAACCTCGCCTGTCTGTCACCGTCGCGGTTTTTTTTTTGCGCGGGAAACATGACGGAACGGACGGGCTTTGTTTCTTAATTTTCTAAATAATTTTTCGTGGCTATTATTGTGTTAATGTGGTGGAATTAGTTTAATAATGTGTCATTAATGGAGAACGATATAATAAAAGTAAGAAATAAAGAAGGCGCTCCTGTTTGATTCGGATTGATCCTCGCGTAAAACTCCCTTGAACATTGGAATGCGTCAAGAAGTTTGGAATCCTCTATAATGGAGTGCAGACTGCCTAACAAGACGGGAAACATGATAATACTCCTTTGTGGTCGGTAAGGATCGTTCTTCTCCGTAGTTTTTTTTTAGTTATGTTTTTTACGAACTTTGTCCCAACTCTGTCCCTTTCTAATCCAACGTCAAAAATTGACGTCGTTCAATTTTCGTTGTGACGTCATTGGATAGAAAGGGACACACGTAAAATTGGAAATATCGACGACGGAGTCGAACGTCAATATTCTTGTATCAATGCTTCTAAGGAAGAGTGGGATCCTTTATGATTCTAGATCCATGGAATGCGTGTTCCACCCGCGCATTTCAAGAGTTAGGTATTAAGGTTAGGTTAGTTTAGGTAAAGAAAAATATCACTAAAGACCAGGCTGTAAAAGCTAGTTCCCATTGCCTTTCCGAAAGGATAAATATAAAAAAAAATGTCACCGTCGCGTCAACCGCGTCAAGAGATTGGCTTCCCGCCATTAAATTTGTTCGGTCAAAGTTGTATTTGATATTCGTGAAAAATTGGTTTTAGTGATATTTGTGACATAATTTCGTGCGGATTGTGTGCCAAAAAGTTGCGTAAATCGACCAACATAACAGGAATCTCAAATACATACGAAGAAAGAACAAAAGTTTTGGTGCAAGTTAAATCGTACTGGTGATTTTGGCGGCAACGCGCGTGCTTACAAAATCGACCAAAATTTCATCCTCATCGTTCATCTATCATCCCATCGTCATCAGGAGAGTTTTGCACGGGAATTGTGAAGAAACAGACGGGCTTTGTTTCTTAATTTTCTAAATTCGTTTTTCGTGGCTATTATTGTGTTAATGTGGTGGAATTAGTTTGATAATGTGCCATTAATGGAGAGCAATATAGCAAAAGTGAGAAATAAAGAAGGCGCTCCCGTTTGATTCGGATTGATTCTCGCGTGAAACTCCCCCGACCATTGGAATGTGTGTACCACCCTCGCATTTCAAGAGTTAGGTATTAAGGTTAGGTTAGGTTAGGTTTAAGTACAAAGAAAAAAGACACTAATGACCAGGCAGTAAGGGCTAGTTCCCATAGCCTATCCGAAAGGATAAACGTTAAAAAAAAAAAAAAATCAACCGCGTCAACGTCACTTTTGACATCTGTGTCACATCAGCAAATGAATTTGTGTATTTTTATTCTTTCATTTCAACCATTTTACAACTCGAGTAGTTAATTAATTTGCACGGGGAAATTATTGAATTTCGAATTATTAATTGTATTTGCAAGCAGCGACATGTGTAGGCTGTAAAGCTAAGCTCGAAATTGAGTTATTGATGATATATTCCTGTGTATATTTCACTTCGTAAATCGTATCGGATAGTCGCTTATTTCAAGAACTATGGCTACTACACGTAAAAGAAGCGGTTCCGGATCCAAAAGACATCTTAAAGAGAAGGTGGTACAGATTTACGAATCATTTTTTCGAGGTGAAGACTTGACGATGGATAACCCCACTTTTTGGGATGAATTCTTCCTCCTCAAGCCGAAGATTCCTCAACTGGAGGGCGAGATTCATAAACTGTCTGTAGAGCAACTGATGAATATGAAGGACAGTATTAATTTGCTGGTCGCGCAGTGCATAGATATGCTTGGACAAGAACACCACATAAGGTACCTACTTACTTTTATTCACCATAAACTACGAATAAGAATAACTATAGAAGAGTAAGGGCCTGTTTCACCATTTCTGAGTAAGTTCTTGTTAGCTTATCCGACAGATAGTTTGACGTATTTTGTATGAAAATATGTCAAAATATCTGTCAGATAAGCTAACAAGCACTTACTCATAAGTGGTGAAACAGGCCCTTACTCTAAACAAAATCCACATAATTTTTGACACCTAATGAAAAATGAAATTTTGTACGAGTTTTTTTTTTATTTTTTTTTTTATTTGGCTTTGCCTTCGCATTAGCCACTGATATTTGTACGAGTTTCGGGGGCAAAGTACAGTTTTTAAAGAACAAATTTAGAACACGGTACAGTTTTTTTGGTGCCACTTTTTGAGCTTGATTTACATTTCTATACATTCTCATTCGTAGACCATACATATACATCATCATCTCAGCCGATGGACGTCCACTGCTGGACATAGACCTCCCCCAAGGATTGCCACAACAACCGGTTGCCGCCAGATTGTTAGTCCACCTTGTGGCCTGCCAATGTTGTGTTTTCCAGTAAGTGGTCGGCACTCGAGAAATCTTGGGCCCAATCGACCATCGGTTCTGCGAGCAATGTGCCCCGCCCACTGCCACTTTAGTTCAGCAATTCATTGGGCTATGTCAGCTACTCTGGTTCTTCTGTGGATCTCTCCATTTCTGATTCGATCTCGCAATTCATATTATGCTCACCCTATTATGCAGGGGGGTAGACAGAGACTTCATACATGGAAAGTGCATTTTCACAATGTTCAAAATGAACTTGCCTGCTGAGCCAAGAGTTATGGGTTCGAATCCCATAAGGGTCAAATTGTAATTGTATGATGAATATGAATATCTGTACCTGTCATGATTATTTGTATAAATATTATGTATTCTAGAGTGTTATCTAGTCATCATTATACAAGTCTTGATTATGGTACTTTCAATGGTACTAGATAATCTTTGTGAAAGAGACACAAGGCACAATCATGCTATATCACCCTGCCATACTATAGTGCAGATTGACCCAGAAGTTACCTATTACTAATTAATTGCTCACACATTTTAAGTAATATAAAAAGTTTTCTTTTACCTGCACGACTAGCATGCCACCCACGACAAAGCGTTTAAATGAGAAAAACGTCATGCGCGCTCTTTTTGGCGTACGTAAAATAATAAAGATGGAGGCACGTCTCTATTTTTGTCGTTTTCTCGGCGGTGGCATGCTAGAGGGGCAGATAAGGAATGGTCAAATGACTGCCAAATGTTTTGTTCTATTGTTTAGTCAATTGGAATGGCAAACAAGTGAAGATTAAACTATTGTTCTGTTTGTTTAGCAGTATAAGTACTTGTAATTGTTATCTTGTATAATTGTATAAATAAAAATGTGATGTTGTTCACATGTAAGTGCTTCACTTGAGTGATTATACCGATAATGTTTTTGTTTTCCTTTAATAGTCTGAATAAGTTTTGTAGACAGACCAACATATGTCCGGTCAGCTAGTAGTAGAATAAAAATGCAGGTATCTGACATTTTACCATTTTACATGAGAATTGGGGAGTTGACTGCATACAATATATTTAAATTTTATCTTATCAGTAAAAATAAATGTTTGCAAATAACGCTAAACTCACACTTCTGGTAATTCTTTAGTAGTTAGCACAATTTTGTTGACCGATAAAGCTTGATTTGACTAGCTGGAGAAAGACGGATTTTCTGAAAATTATTGGATCTAGTTTTTTAATAAATAACACTCATAGTAAAGGACTTTTATCTCACGAAGCAACACACGCTTTACTTATAGTAACAGAGTTACAACATGTTGTGAATATATTCATGAACGCAGAAGCTCTCAGTTTCGTACAAAACATGGTCGGAAAGGAAAGATAGCACTGTGTTTTGGACTACCACAATACCAGACACAATAGAAGATCAAATTGTTTGTCTTGTAGATCTATGTTCCAATTTTCCGGCAGTTCAAAGTTTATGAAACTGTAGAGCCAGGTTATTTTGTGAAAATTTTCATTAATGTTTCAGATTGGTGTATGCACTACAAACTCTCAGTGCTCTATTGATAACAATTTATCAAAGAGTGGGACAGGACCCCAGTTTGAATATCAAAACAGTTCTAATAGGAACGGAGAATGCAGATGCTAAAATGCAAAAACTTTTAGAACAGTGTAGTACAGTATTATCTGGTAAGCTTTTATTTCTTATTTTCATCATAAGAAGACAGTCAAAGCTATCTGTAAACAACAAAGTTTTGGTCTATAAAACAGTATTAAAACCAGTATGGACCTACGGCATACAACTTTGGGGTTCTGCAAAGAACTCAAATATAGAAATTCTGCAGCGATATCAAAACAGCGTCTTGAAGTCAATAGCATGCGCTCCATGGTTCACGAAAATGGAAGAAATTCATGAGTATCTAGGTATCCCCACTGTGAAAGGCGAAGTAAACTGCTCTACCAAGACCTACAGAGACAGGATCACTCACCATATAAATAAGCTGGCTTTGCCGCTAAGTGAACCTCTCGGGATAAGACGTCTGAAACGACGACACATTTGGGATACCTAACTTATGCCCTGTAGTGACCAAATGAAGGCGGCCTGACAATGGGAAGGCATGCCTGCAACCATCCATACATGCAAAAGAACTGCTCATGGTCCTCAGACCAATAGCATGAAAAAAAAAACGTCTCTTAGTTTAGTATCACTTTTATATTATTTGGATTTGTATCAGCAAACTTCACCCAAGTTAAAATTTGTAATTAAAACCAAACAATTGTTTCTTACAGGTGATGTTCCAGATAGTCTGAAGTCAATGGTTCTTAAATTACTACTAGTTATAGCGACAGGGGTTGACAACATTGACGACAATCCCCTCGTGGACTATCTGATGATGAACTCATTGTTTGAGCCGTTGGTACAGTTATTATGTACTTCTACTGAAAGGCAACAGCATGGTAAATATTAAATATACTTTTTGAATATGTATAAAGCCTTCTATGCATACACCACTGACTTTAAATACTCATAATTGTTAATGTCGTAATCCTAAACCAATGAATAGTTACGCAAATATCTTCCATGTACATCCACACCAAGTTTACAATGTTGTGATGTGTAATAGATTTTTTGATGGAAACCCAATCTTGGGGACAACATCCATGTACTGTACCAATGAGTTTTTCTAACATATGTATGTAATACAGACTGCTCTCAAACTGAAGGAAAACTTCGTGAGGAAACCTGCATATGCTGAAGAAGATATTCTTATGCGTATATGTGAAGTCTACCAATCCGCATTGGGCATGTGTGGTGAACTTAGCCCAACCCTCCCTGAGGGTAGGCCAGTGCCCTGCAGTGGGACGTATATAGGCTGTGATGATGAATCGATTTTTTATTAAGTAATTTAATAAAAGTTTTATTGTAGAATGAATAATAATTTAAAAAAGTTTACAAATTATTAAAATGTTCATTACAGTTTTTATAGCCATGTTCTGCTTTTTGTATTCAATTAAAACTTTCGGCGAACGAGGTAGTAACCATCTAGTATTTTACCAAAAAAAAGACAAATCACATGATGCAGAAATCCACATTAATTTACTGAAAAATTGTAAATAATTTTTGTTGCAGAAAGCCTTTAACATTAATAATACTCTTACAATACAACAAATATAATATTCAATCCATCCATCCATCACAGTCCTTGATCAGTCCGTCTTCGGACATAGGCCTCCTCCATATTTCTCCATGACGTCCTGTTCATCGCCCTCTGCATCCAGTTGGGACCCGCGTGTCTCCTAAAATCATTAACCCATCTTTCTGGTGGGCGGCCTCTACCACGCGTGGTTTCTCTGGGCCTCCACTCCAGTGTTCTTCTGGTCCAACGCTCATTATCCATACGTGCAACGTGACCCTTCCATTTCCACTTCCGGCGTTCTATAGTGGCTATAATATTAAATACAACACAAAAATAAATGTATTATAGCTACATTATAGCAAACTTCAGCTAGGTACCACAGAGCTTGCGTGCCACTTGCGCTATCACTATCACCACTTGATAAGTCATGAAACCATAAATATGTGTACTTATATCAAGCTAGGAACCCTGATATCAAGAGTGAACTTTTCTGACACCTTTCTGAAACGATTCTGTTTCGAAGAAATTGCTTTTTAAAACGAGAAACTGGCATCTTATCTTGATGTTGTTTTTCCAGGTTATGACGTTGTTCTGCTGCTTATGTTTTTGGTTAACTACAAGAAACAGGAATCTGCTAATCCGTATGTGGTGAAGCTGTCGATACTTGATGATGAATTAGCATTGAATGGGTAAGTTTTTGACTGTTTAATGTGCTTATAATTGATTTAGACTAAAATCAGTCTGATAAGATTTAAGTGCAAATGCGTGCTTGCGTGGTCGCGGCGAGTCTATGCTCGCGTGGTGTGCGGAGGGGTGAGACACCGGCCATTGGGGTACAGCGCGCAGGTGATGGGGTACTGGGACCGCTCCCCCGCCACCCGCACGATAGGCCTATCGCGACCCGAGAGCGCCCTCATCAACCCTCAACACTTGGGTATCACCACTTGATACATTATTCTGATAAAAATTATCAAGGGTTCGAAATTGTCAAGATAATTATCTTCTTTGATAATGATCCAAACTGATTCTCAAGTCCAACTAAAAGTTCGAAAATAGCCGTTTTCGCTTTAATGCACTCGTATCCAGACCAACAGTCAACCTAGTCTTCGGCATGATCGTTTCGTACAAATAATTATGAAGACCAACAGAAAACAGTGAAAGAAAAATTCCTGGTTGTGAGCTTCTTTTTTTCGCAAATCGGTTTTGAGGCACTGCATTCATTTGTTATCTGAACTATTAAAAACTGTAACATAAGTACAGGACAGAGTTTCGGTACTACTAGTGAAACGTGGATGTTCTGAGCAGGGACCGAAAATTTTCGGTAACCTTTATTTAAATGTTACCTTTATCGAGGTAACAACCGATTTAAATACCGGTAACCTAAATATGACCTTCAATATAAAGAGTGAGTGCGTGTAAGGGTCGGCGCAGACAAAGCGGCAAAAAACGCGCGTTTTTTAATAACACCAAAAAATAACTTTAATTTCTGCTAATCAAAAGTTCGAAATTAATTCAACAACGTCGTTGGTGTAGCGGGTGACGCAAATATGTTGGAGCATCGGACGAGCGACGCGCGCACTATTTTTGGTGTTGCTACAGCATTGGACAGGTTGAGATAATAAAGGAGATGGTTATTTAAATTTTATTGAACCCAAAATCATAAAATGGTTAAGTTTATGTTCACGTTTGAGTTTGAGTTTAAGTTTGTTATTATAATTAATTTTATTTGTATTTAGTAACGAGGTACCTACTTACTCAAAAAACTGAATAATTATTATATTTAGGAAGATTCAATTTTTAATTTAAACAAATATCTGTGTACGCGGACCATTAGTAGAATGATATTAAGGTTACCTTTAAAAATACCTGTAAAAAAATATAGGTTGTAACCAAAAAATACCGGTATTATCGATACCGGTTTCGGTCCCTGGTTCTGAGGTTTCAGAATATCTTTGACTACCCCCTCGCGGAATATAGTCGTGAGGATATGCTATGCTAACATAGTGTGTCTGTACCTACACTGAAGTTATTTACAAGAAAAAGATTACTATATGTTTTTTTTAGGTCCTCCAAATCAACCTTTTTTATAATTTTTATCTGTTTGTTTGTTTGTAACAGCATCACGCAAAAACTACTGAACCAATTTTGATGAAACTTTTATCTGATAGCTTATGTTTGTTGTATAATTAGTGCGGACGAAGTCGCGGGTAAACTCTAGAGTAGATATTATAAATCGGCAGATATGGGCAAGTAATAACATCGGCATTGAACGACTACGTGATGTCGACGTTCGGCGGGATGCAGGGCGGCGGCGGCGGCTGGCTCTCGTCTCTAACCAGCATGGTCGGCGGCATATTCCTCACCAGCGACGAGACCCTTCCTGTTTTTAGGGGCCAGAGGAACAGGTATGAATCCACACTAATAATATTAATTGTCTATCTGTTTGGTACGTGATTACGTCTTCCTTCATGGCCTAAGTGTTGAAAAAACTGTACTTTTTATTTTTGAATTAATTTTAGCCTTCTAGGGATCAGACATCTTAGCTCATAGAGTTTAGGCATCTAGATCAGGAGCTAGGATTTTCAATGTTTTGATCGTGTTGAGATTTAAAAAAGCAATTTTAATTTAATTGCGTCGAAATTCTGCAGAGCTGTTTTTTGCAGTTTGACAGCTACTTTATGTACCGAAAATAAAAAAATATTTTGTTGGTGGAAGCCTATGTCCAGCAGTGGACTTTTATTGATGAATTAAAGCTAAATACCAATCTCTTACTGATCGTAAAATAACTAACAAGCCTACGCGAAACTTGAAATGTTCATTGGTGCAAAAATGCAAAGCTATTCAACCCCTAAACCTTCAATCCATATACTCTCAGTATACAGGGTCCAACTTAATATGCTGACACTTTTTTAAGGGGATGATCAGACCATCAAACTGAACACCTTTATCTATGGGACCAACAACAAAATCGCGAAAAAAAATCTGCTGTCCCATACATTTTGCTCGAATAGGTTTGCAGTTTTGTATGGAGCATCTGATTTTTTTTTCGCTATTTCGATATTGGTGCCATAGAGAAAGTTGTTCAGTTTGATGGTCCGATCATCCCCTTAAAAAAGTGTCAGCATATTAAGAAGGACCCTATATGGATTGAAGGTTGTATTCACCACAGCAAAACACAGATGAATTCGTTGTTCCTAGTTTTCAGAAGATCTCTGATTACCCCCGACTAACATAGTCGTGAGCATATGCCATGCCATGCAAAACTCTAGAATTCACCTATAGTTATTATATGAACGCTTCGTTTCCAGCGGCGGCGAGGAAGGGATGCTTCTAGCCTTGTACGAAGCGGCACACCTGAACCGCAACTTTATGACCACTCTGGCGCACTCGTCCTCCGCTGCCGCCTCTTCAGCCCCTCCCTCACCGCCTGCTACTCTACCTCCCCATCAGGTAATCATATTACCTAATGTTTAGTAACAAAACACCCTGATAATATTTAAAAGGGGTGGGTTATACCAACGGTTGGCAACTGGCGGACCGTGGACGCACCCGGACCGTGGAAGGTCGAAACCTCGATTGCCAAAAGTGGTACTTATTTAATTGAAAAATTTTGCATAAGTAATGGATGACTTGAATACCTTCCTGAAGGGGTGGCCAGAGATTGCATTGCATAGGGAGGATTGGAGGAGAAGAGGGGAGGCCTTTGCCCAGCAGTGGGACACAAAACAGGATAAATTATAAAATTTGATATATTTGAGCAGATTAAATTTTTTATTACTATTAATATGTCTATGACTATATTTATGTCTTACTGTGTAGAGAGTGCGAAGAATCGCGGAGCTCTCTGAAAAAATCAGGGATATTTTTCATTGAAACACTATATTTTCAAAAATATCCGGACGCCACCTAAAATTACTTGCCGACCCCCGGTTAAGACCATTAAACTGAACAACTTTTACTATGGAGACAACATCAAGAAAAAAATCTGTTGTTTCATACAAAACTGCCGAACAGACTCAAATGTATGCGACAGACTTTTTTTGTTTCTACTTTGTCTCCTATCTTTGTAGTGAATGTTATTCAGTTTGATAGTCTGATGCACTCCCTGAATTATGTAAAATAGGTATTTAAGATTACACGCTGTATAATAATAATATGTTTAAATCATTTTCAGAGTCCGCCAAACTTATCGCAAATTCAAGCGCTGGATAACGAGCAGCCCACAAACCTTCTAGTAACATTCTTCCAATACTGGTTAGTCTAATTATCTAACTGAATAAGATACAATTTTGATCGTTATTGGTTGTTCTTTATATTTATATAGAGGCTTTTATACCTTGAGTTTATGTCTGCCCCATCGTGCCTTAAACCTGAGACTACATAACAGTGAAAACAATAAATAATAAAAAAGGTCCACCTTTAGCCTCTCCCAACGTAGGAGCTGCTAAAATGGTGACAAAGGAGCCTTCATCCAAAAAGTTTAGTTTGAAATTAATATTATACAGTAACAGCCACTGCGATTGATTCCGGTCACATTCCACTAGTAAATTAATCAACATTTATTTAGACGGATAATGTCCTTAAAATACCAATAACCATCAACATTGTATCTGATTATCAGGTTTTTACATTGACTTACAAACTAATGGACGTCGGGTCTAATACAAAATTCTCGCTAAAAGTGTCACCGACATACCTACATTAACATAGGTAAAGCCTGACTAGAAATATAAAAAACCTGGTTTGGGGGCGCTGCAATCGACTATAACCTTTAATGTCAGTGTTCCAAGTACAGTCAGCATCAAAAGTATTTAAGCATGTTGAGTGTTCATAAATATCTGAACAACTTTACGATAGCAAACCTTATTTCAACTCACAGAGAAATCAAATTAATTTATCTGTCATGTTATTATTTGTAAAGTGGAAAACAAATGTTATCTAGTAGGAAATAGGGTTTATTTTCGTGTAATTGTTCAGATGTTTTTGAACCCCGGAGATGCTTAGATACTTTTGATGCTGACTGTACAAAAATTAGTTCCAATGATTTTCCGCAACATGGCGAGGTTTTTTATATTTCTGGTCGGGCTTTCATGTTAATAGTAAAACTAACTAAAAACATTAAAATTGTTGACATTCTTTTTTCAATTTGCTGGTTCTTGCAAACTCTTACAGCACGCGCACAGCTGCGCAGTCGGTCGATCAAACGAAGACTGGCGCGTAATTGTTTATCTTTATGCATTTTGTTTCTCTTTTGGTTCAGACACATTTGAGCGTGGACCTTACCTCCAGTAGTTTGTATGTCAATGGGTTTTTAATTTAATTCGCAATTGGGAATGGTAAATTAAATGTTTTGATATTTTTCAGTTCAATAGTAATGGCGGATACGCGGAGCGACGCGAGTATAAACAAGTGCAGCCTTTGTTTCATCACACTGACTTGTATTGTAGAAGAACAGTTCGCTAATTCTATAATGCACGACCAAAATCTTACTTTTAAGGTAAGTTTAATTCTAACTGCTTCCCGCGACTTCGCGGGTATTAATACTATTAATATTTGGGTTTAAGATTTCTTTAAGGCTTCCGCACATTGCAGCGATATTATCGAGCGATATTATCGACAGCGATATCGCGACACCTTACACACTGCAGCGATTCCGCGATTCGCGTCACGCATGCGCATGCATTCACTGAATGTATTTATTTATTTTTATTTATTTGCTTACAGGAAGATTTACAGATCAAATAGTATCTGTAGTAGAAAGAGATTGCGTCAGGTTGCGATAATATCGCGGCAGTGTGTGGGATCGAGCGCGTCCCCATACAAAATGTACTGAGAACAATTATCGCAAAATCGCAGCGATATTATCGCTCGATAATATCGCGGCAGTGTGTAGGATCGCGCGCGTCCCCATACAAAATGTACTGAGAACAATTATCGCAAAATCGCAGCGATAATATCGCTGCAATGAACGGAGGCCTTTATTCGTAGGGTTTAAGCTATCTCTGTACCAAATTTCGTCAACATCGGTTTAGCTATTTATTCGGGAAAGAGTAACAGACAGACAGACATACTTTTGCATTTATAATAATCATAAACTAATAAAAAAAAAAAATCTTACCTACTTCTTTCTTTCAACATAAGAAATCCTTTATTGAATTTAACAACTTGTAAACTAACAAATGCGACAACACTATTACTATTATTAAAAAAACGTTTTTATAGCGATTAATACAACATCGTGTAAGCATTTGTATTTATTTCATTTAAATCAAACTTGTAAGTCATGAATTTGACTCACAAGTTCTCAACCGTTTACATTCATTCAATCGTTCGAAATCGTGCATTCATTCGTTGATATAAAAGCGCAGTCATTCTCGAACCGAGTTCAGTCGTTGTCCGATTTTACTAGTGTAAAGTGAAGTAATTGTGATCAGTGTTCATGTCAGTGAAAAAGTGAAGTGTCAGTGTGAAAAGTGAAAGTTTCCGTATAAAACGTTATTGTGTAAGTGTTGAAGTGATTATTTCGAATATACGTCTAAAAAGAACGAATTAGTCTTATTCTGCTTCCCTACGACTCTGAATCTCTTTTAGTTCAGAATTGGGAAAGTACCGCGAATATTTCTTAATATTCTATCACGTCCACAAAGTAGAATAAAGCTGCAATTGAAGTTATTAAGACTAAAACGATGTCTACAAATCAAATTAGTGCAGAGATGCCAGGGGTGTTCGAGGGCCGAGCGGCATTGCGTGCTGACCGTTGTGATACTCCTCGCAGCCGGAGCCCAACGCGACGCCCTCTAAAACGACGTAGAAGCAGTCGTACCAGGTCGAAGCGTGCACGCCCTTCACGATTGCATTCAAGATCGTCTTCATCGGACAGCTTGCGATCAAGATCGGTTCATAGGAGAGAACGATCCGTTGCATCAAGGCGGCGGCGTCAAAATGCGTCGCAGCATCGAGGAATGAGGAGCGTGCGAGAATCTCGTGCACGATCGCGTTCTTCTTCATCAAGCAGCGATAAATCGCGACGTAAGCGATCTGCTACGTCAAGGCGGCGGCAGAGGAACGTGGTGGAGCAGGAACCGAGGCCTCGGTCCCAATCAGAACGAGCACATAGAAGTAAGCGCAGACGCCGTACCGCAGTGAGTGTTTCTTCTTTAACTAGTAATAGCAATTCTGATTCTGACTGTAGTTCTAAATGTAGAAGTAAAAAGAGGGTTACAAAAAAGAAACCTCGTTCCAGTAAAAGCCAAGTAGGTAATTTTACGGCGAATGATGTAATGGAACTGATTAAGACACTGCCCTTTTCGACATCCCAGGTTTCAAATCACTTTTCAATGAATTCCAATGCCGTGCCAGAGTTCGACCCGGCTAGCAAAGAGCAAACCATTGAATCTTGGATCACCAAGGTAGATGAATGTTCTTCTTTGTACAAGTGGTCAGAAACGCAGTTGATTCATTACGCTTTACCTAAATTGACAGGCGTAGCGAAAATATGGTATCAAGGTTTAACATCTCTAAATTTTACTTGGTCAGAATGGAAAGAAAAATTATTGAAAACATTTCCTACTGTTCAAAATTACGCGCAAATTTTGCACGAAATGTTGGATAGAAAAGTAAGGCATAATGAATCACTCGAGGCATATTTTTACCACAAGATAAATTTGCTTAATCGGTGTGATATAACAGGAAAAAGAGCGGTAGATTGTCTCATATATGGGTTAGAAGATAAGGGAATGCGGTTAGGTGCACAGGCCGCAAATTATTCTCAGCCAGAAGATTTGCTTTCTTATTTTAAATCTATAAAAGTCGAAGATGTAAAAGACAAACGAGTACCCTTTATTAGGAAACGTCCAGATAGCCAACAAGATAGTCCAAAAACAGCGTCGATAAGGTGTTTTAACTGTAATGAAATTGGACATCCAAGTTTCAAGTGTTCCAAACCTTTGTTGACATGCACTATATGCAAGCGATTAGGTCATCAAAGTACAGACTGTAAGCGGCTTATTAAAAATAATAATGAGAATACCGGTCCAAATGATCCGAAGAAACCATTGTCTGAAATAAGATTAGCAGGTGTTTTGGACGATAAATATATCCTTCCTTTATTTGTCAATGATAAACCGAAAACCTGTTATGTAGACCTTGGTAGTCAATGCACTTTAATTAGGATGAGCGATTTCAATGAATTAGGTGTTGAATATTCTGTTATTGATTTACCTTCTTTAAAAGGTTTTGGTAATTCTGTTATAGAACCGATAGGTAAATGTATGTTGAATTTACAAGTGCAATCTGTTGCAACCTCAATAGAAGTATTGATTGTACCTGATGATTTGCTGAAACACGCGGTCCTGCTAGGGCATACATTTACCGAACAAGCCGGCATTGTTATTATTAAAACTGATGAACATTTAATATTACAAAAACAACCCGTTGTGGAAAAGAAACTTGGAAATTCGAATAAGATAAAATTGGTGGTTGGCTCAGACACTTTTATTAATTCTATGAATTCTATACCTGTTGAAATAAATAGCAATGCCACTTGCAAGGTTTATGTACACGAATCGGTAAGGAATGTAGGGAAGGATAGATATTATATACTTTCTGGAATATACGATATAATTAATGGAAAGGGCTGTGTTATGGCAGTTAATTTGAATTCAGGGTCGGTAGAACTAACTAAAGGTCAGTTATTAACAAGGGCTCGTATTTACCTTGAAGATAACATTAAAGATGTGGGAAATGTAGAACAAATAAACAGTGAATCACTGAGCCGCAGTTTAAAAACAGGAAATGAACTAAGCCAATTAGATAGAAGTAGGCTCGAATCTTTACTTGATGAGTATAAACATTGTTTTTCATTTAGTTTATTGGATCTAGGGTTGACAAATTTAACTGAGATGAACATTGTATTAAAGGATAGCACGCCTGTTGTGTACAGACCCTATAGATTAGCTTACTCTGAGAGAAATAAGGTTAAAGAAATGATACAGGAAATGCTAGATTGTGGCATTATTAAGGAATCTGCATCGTCTTACGCGAGTCCCATAATATTAGTTCAAAAGAAAACGGGTGATCAACGACTGTGCGTTGACTATAGAGCGCTTAATGCTAAAACTGTAAAGGAACATTATCCCTTACCTAGAGTGGATGATCAAATTGATCAGCTAGGTGGCTATGAGTATTTTATAACCCTCGATTTAGCTTCTGGCTATTATCAGATTCCTATAGCTCCTTCTTCTCAAGACAAAACTGCATTTGTGACACCGGACGGCCAGTACCAATTTACGCGAATGCCTTTTGGTTTAGCAAATGCGCCCTCTGTGTTCCAGAAAACTGTGAACAAAATGCTTAAAGATGCCAAAAATCAAGAAGCATTCGCTTTTATGGATGATATCATAATTCCAGCCCATAACATTGATCAGGGAATGGAGCGTTTGGAGACCGTTTTAAAACTTATCGGTGAAGCAGGGTTAACGTTAAAGCTTTCAAAATGCAATTTTTTCTGCACTACGATAGAATATTTAGGATTTGAAATTAGTAAGACTGGTGTCAGACCCGGATTAAGGAAAACTGATGCTGTAGAAAAATTCAAACGTCCCATGAACCAACATGAAGTACGCCAGTTTATTGGTTTGGCTAGTTTCTTTCGTCGATTCGTCAAAAACTTTGCATTGATCGCAAACCCCTTGACAAGGCTTTTGAAGAAAAACTGTAAGTGGGACTGGGGTGCAGACCAGGACAGGGCATTTTCAACTCTCAAAAGTGAATTGATTAAGAGACCGATAATAGCATTATTTAACCCTGAAGCTAACACCCAAATACATACCGACGCCAGTAAGATAGGAATTGCAGGAATCTTATTGCAAGAAGATGATTCTGGTCGGTTTCGTGTTATTGCCTATTATAGTAGACAAACAACACCGGAAGAACAAAAATATCATTCTTTCGAATTAGAGACTTTAGCGGTTATTGCATCATTAAATCGGTTTCGGGTATACGTTTTGGGAATAAAATTTACCATCGTTACCGATTGTAGTGCGTTAAGAGCTACACTTTCTAAAAGGGATATGATACCCCGTATAGGTAGGTGGTGGTTGCAGTTACAGGAATACAACTGCGACATCGAGTACCGGCCCGGGAGTCGCATGAGTCACGTGGATGCGTTAAGCAGAAATCCTATTCCAGTGACTGCCGAGCCTGAGCCGATATTTGATGTTTTATCTGTGGAATCTGAGGATTGGTTGTCTACCATGCAAGGGAATGATGAGGAAGTTTCTCGGATTAAACACGCTTTAGAGGACCCAGAGACACAAAAGTTATCCGAAATTTATGAACATTATAGATTGAAAAATGGTAAGGTATATAGAGTAGTAGATAGTCAATTAAAGTGGCTCGTTCCAAAAGGAGTAAGGTGGCAGTTGCTCAAAAGGAATCATGATGAGCTTGGGCATTTCGGGGTGGAAAAAACACTAGACAAACTGAAGTCTCTTTACTGGTTCCCTAAGATGAACAAATTTGTTAAGAAATATGTTCAATCATGTTTAGAATGTTCTTATTACAAAACTCCCGCTGGTAAAAAACAAGGAATGCTTCATCCTATTCCAAAAATTGATCAACCATTCCATACAATCCACCTGGATCATTTGGGACCATTCGTTAAGAGTAAATCTAAGAATACCTATCTCCTTGTTTTAATTGATGCCTATACCAAATACATAACTCTGTATGCCGTTAAAAATACAAAGACGAAATCTACTTTAAAAGTTTTGAATCACTACTTCAGTTTATTTGGAGTCCCAAGCAGAATGATTAGTGATAGAGGGACGTCCTTCACGAGCAAAAGTTTCAAAGATTTTGTCAATAAATTGGGCATAAGGCATGTTTTGAATGCGGTTGCAACACCAAGGGCAAACGGTCAGGTGGAGCGCTATAACCGCACAATTTTAGCTTCATTGGCAATTAAAAATCATAGTTGTAAAGAAAATGAATGGGACAATCATTTGGAAGAAATTCAGTTAGGGTTGAATACCACAATAAATAAGGGCACCGGAAAGAGCCCAGCAGAAGTACTTTTTGGCATGAGACTAAAGACTAAAGGGGATGGAATGGTAGCGTCACTGTTGGAAAAGGATGGAAACAATAGTAATTCTCTGGAAGAAATAAGAGAAGTAAACTCAAAAATTAGTGAGGAACAGCAAAAGCAGAAAGAAAGATTTGACAAGAGTAGGAAAATAGCTAGGAAATATAAGGTTGGGGATTTAGTAAGGATTGAAAGGGAAATTTGTAGCAATAACGGTAAATCAAAGAAACTTCTCCCTAAATTGCAAGGCCCTTATAGAATAATTAAGGTCTTAGACAATGATAGATACGTTGTAACAGACACACCCTTAACACGTAAACAAAATAGAAAATACGAAGGAGTTATCTCAGTTGAAAAGATACACCCATGGTTAACGTTTACTCAAAATTATTCATTAGACTCTGATGAGGATGATTCAGATATGTATGAGGAAGAAAGTAATACAAAAGGCAAAAATAATGATGGGATTGAGGATGTCGAGGAGAGCGGTGATGATTGAAATTAAAAGTGTAATTATAGCTTTATCTTTATTTTCATTCTTTTTTTGGTATCTATTTTTGTTTTAATGAGATCTAATGAAAATAAAATTTTTAAGTTATGTTCTATTACTGATGAAAATGATTGGAAAGGAAATACTGATGAAGATTTATTGCATGAGTCTACGCACAATGGAGTCTAAAGACAAATGGGAGTGTGTTAGATCTTGTGAAATATAATTATGACGGGAATTTGTTGCACGAGTCTACGCGCATAGGAGTCGAAAGACAAATGGGAGTGTGTTAGATCTCGTGGAATAGATTTATGACAAGGATTTATTGCATACAAGTCTACGCACAATGGAGTCGAAAGACAAATGGGAGTGTGTTGGATTTTGTGGAATAAATGTTTGCGCAAGGAGGCTAAAAGCCAAGGATTGGAGCGCTTGTAGATTTTTAATTATTGTAGATTTAGAAAAAAATATATATATAAATATATTATGTTTGTTTAATGTATGTCTAACTAATTGATGGAACAATTATTGTGTAAAAGATGGCCGAGCGAGGGCACTGTACAAAATTATTTATTGATTGTAATTAGCATAGATTTTGATAACGAGAGGACTCTGTTATTGCAGAATGGCCGACTGTAAGCATTTGTATTTATTTCATTTAAATCAAACTTGTAAGTCATGAATTTGACTCACAAGTTCTCAACCGTTTACATTCATTCAATCGTTCGAAATCGTGCATTCATTCGTTGATATAAAAGCGCAGTCATTCTCGAACCGAGTTCAGTCGTTGTCCGATTTTACTAGTGTAAAGTGAAGTAATTGTGATCAGTGTTCATGTCAGTGAAAAAGTGAAGTGTCAGTGTGAAAAGTGAAAGTTTCCGTATAAAACGTTATTGTGTAAGTGTTGAAGTGATTATTTCGAATATACGTCTAAAAAGAACGAATTAGTCTTATTCTGCTTCCCTACGACTCTGAATCTCTTTTAATCGTGAGGAATCCTAAATTATTCAATTGTGTCGTAAAAATATTAAAATGTTGTTTCTATTTTACAGGTCCAATTGTATAGGCTTCCAATGCGTCATAGGAAAATTGTTCCTGAAGAACCACCTTCACAGCCACTAGCTTCCACTCTAATAGGTACCAACAGTCTAATTAACATAGAATAAGAGATGAAGTTTGCTAAAAACTACACAAAAGGTTTTGTAGAAATAGCACAGCCCTGGCAGCTGGCACTCCATAGAATGGTCTCACGATGTGCACTTTCGCTTGCGTAGACGTAGGTCGGCGAAAAATGAGCCGCAGTTCTAAAGAACCCACGTAACGAGTCAGTTATATTGCATTTCGGCTGTGCTTATGACTTACCGCGCGAGTCACCGACAACCTTTTGCCTGCGCGGGTGACCTACGAGACGAGCCAGTTTATCGTTTCACGGTTATAGTATAAGAGATAAGTGTACTTTTTGCAACCATCAGCATCAAAGCTGATTCAGTGTTTATGGGGTGTAGAGCATCTCTGTAATGGGGTTGGACCAGGTCTGCCTGTATAACGTCAGTCGGTTTAGGAGTTACAGAAGTTTAAAGGTCAGTAAGAAATTAACGATCAGCTGCAAGGCTGACCATGATAATATTGTAGTATGCACTGTAGCTATGTGAACAGTACAAAAACTGACATGAACTGCCAGTCGGCTTAGGAGTTACAGCCGTTCAAAGGTCCGACCTTTGAACGGCTGTAACTCCTAAACCGACTGATGAACCATGTCAGTTTTTGTACTGTTCACATACCTATAGTGCGCGAGGATCATGATCAGCTTAGCAGCGAAAGAGTTAAAAACAAGAAAAAAAATGTTCTTGCTCGTCTCTTGTCCCCAGAAAGTGCGGGGTGAGGTACGTACGGTATATAAAGTCAGAGAGCGGCAGGGATCGGCCGTTCTATGAGTAGATTTATACAGGGTGTAAACCTTAATTCGTTACAATACTTAAGGGGATGCTTCAGAAGGCTTCAGGCCACAAAATTGAACAACTATTGGGACCAACATTCAAATCACGAAAACAAAATCTGATGTTCCATACATTTTGGCTCGAGAAGTCATTGCGGTTTTCTATGGAACAACACTTTCTTTTTTCGCTATTTAAATGTGTCACCATGCATGGAGCCACCATGGTGAAAGTTTTCAGTTTGATGGTCTGAAGCACCCCATTTAAAATGTCATTATTATAACCATTAAATCCATTCCGTGGCAGTAAAAAAGTTTTCCGATCAGCGGACTCCAATTTATGTGTGCAATGAAATTCTATACACAAAGTACTTTGCATCAGCGCGCTGTTAACGGGGCGGCAAAAGTGTGCTAGATTGTTTTACATTACTGCTTAGTGACCGAAGATATTTGAAACGCCTGTAGTGTCAGCCGGGCAGGGCTGTAGTGTAGTGTATTGAAGCCGTGGTGGTCCAGAGGCCGATGGCTAGTAACCTTGCATGCCGTGTAGGAGGCGATGGTTCGATCCCCGTCCAACCCGACTCGTACCAATGAGTTTTTCGGACCTTATGTACGATTTGTAGCACCACTGGCTTTTCGGTGAAGGAAAACATAGCGAGGAAACCTGCAAGCTTCAATTTCGAGGCATGTATTGTACCCACTGTCCGTTATAAGTGGCGACGGGCTCACCCCCTGTCACACTGGACAGAGTTTCGGTACTACTGGTGAAACGTGGATGTTCTGAGGTTTCAGGATATCTCTGACTACCCCCTCGGGGAATATAGTCGTGAGCATATGCTATGTAGTGTCAGCGGCAATGTATGACAGCCAAGAAAATTGAGGCATACTAAAAAAAGGTGACATTAAAAACATGTGTCATTTTTTGGTTTTGTTATTGTTTGACGTAGTGAGTCCATGTGTATAGAAAGTCATTGATGCAAACCAATAAAAACCTTATTTCTTTGCCAACAGATCTCTTAGTCGAATTCATGATGTGCCATCTATTGAAGAAGTTTCCCGGTGAACTGTATCAGTTGTGCGTGGGAGTTCTATTGAGACTGCTGAGCTATCAGAAGCGATGTCGAGTGCGGCTGGCTCGGGACTGGAGACCGCTGTGGGCTGCTTTAATAGCGCTGTTAAAGTACCTAGTCACTAATGAAAGTACATTGCTTAGGAGGCATAACATATTCGTTATGGCGCAACAGGTTTGTTCTTGTTTTTTTTAATCGGGTATAGGCTTACCACACATTCTCTTTGCTATAACTCCTACAAACCATCGAGAGCGACGACTACTCACAAGAATAGAGCCCGGGGGATGACTCTTATCTGTCTTGGAACCCACAATGAATGAAATCGCAGGAGTAGGTAAAACAAATATCCGACTTCCCTCTGTTGCAAACACGAAACAGTAATAGGAAAAATCATGTAGCAGAGTTTTTAAATTAAGATCCAATTAATAACAAAGACCCTTATAAAGAGCGTTATTCATGTCAGCAAACGTACGACTCAATTATATTGGATAATATATTTTTTCCAGGTTGTGAATATATTCAATCTATTTATAACATTCGGAGACACTTTTCTACCGACGCCTGCGTCATACGACCAGTTATATTATGAATTGATCAGAATGCATCAAGTTTTTGATAACCTCTTCTATATGGGTGAGTTTCTTTTAATTTTGAGTCTTATTAGCAATTATTTGTTGTCACCTTGTATACTATGCTCGGGATAGATGAAGAATCGATGTATTTGAGTTTACTGAATACAAGACTTTCTAGTCGGTGCGAAAACAAATGGGGTAAAAATAATCAGCCCATCACAGAGATGCTCTACACCCCCTTAAACACTGAATCAGCCTTGCTGCTGATGGTTGCAAAAAGTACACTTATCTCTTATACTAATATCTTAATAGGGACTTTTTGAGTCTTCACTTTACACGCTAGTAACATATCTGCTTCTTTTCGGTATAATATCATTGGGTAACACACGACATGTTACCTTTCCGTGGTCTGCATTGCGCCAAAGTTTAAAACAATATAATTTTCCAGCTTTGCGTTACTCGACGGGTGACGGGGAGTTCAAGGCGGAAGCGTTGCGACTCGCCAACTGTCTGGTGAACGTCCGCGCCATTATACAACACTTCTCACCTAAGATCGAGGGTTGGCTTGCGTCTCAGAGCCTCTCCACACCTTCCGAGGATCAGGTTTGTATTTAAAAGACGACCACAAAACCGTGATGTGTATTTCAAATGCTTAGGACTTACAAGAGTAATATAAAAAGACATTTATCCTAAACAAAGATCTAAAGTGTTTTCCCATCCCGAAAGGGACATATAAATGGATTTTTGTATCTATAGGATCCTTCTAAATATGTTGACGGTTTTTTAAGGGGATGATCAGACCAATAAACTGCACAGCTTTATCTATCGGACCGACGTAGAAACCGAGCAATACAAATTGCTGTTCTATACAAAACTGCAATCCTACATCATCCTCCAAATTTTTTTTGGCGATTGCAGCCTTCATCCCATAGGGATATTGTAAAAAACCGTCAGTACCCTGCTGCCGGCTGGACAGACGACCTAAAAAAAGTAGCGGGGAGCGACTGGATGTGGAAGGCCGAGGACAGAGTTAGGTGGCGCGCCTTGGGCTCTCCCATGCGCCTATGCTGAGCAGTGGACGATTATAGGCTGATGATGATGATGAACTCTGTGTGTAGCTTTTTATTTGGCAGTCTGTTCAGTGTCTCACTGCAGCACGGCTAGCATGCCACCCAAGACAAAGCATTTAAAGTTTAAACGTGAAAAACTTCATGCGCGCTCTTTCTATCATGAGTAAAATAATAAGGATGAGGAACATCTCGATTTTTATCGTTTTCTCGGGGGTGGCATGCGAAGCCTGCTGGGCAGCCTCTCATTCTCCAACCCTATTAAGTATAAAAAATAAACCAGAAGCCCGTAAGTATGTTACACATGATAGGGCTGTATCACGTCTTTTATGTCGTTCGTTTGCGCGCAAATAGAAAGAGAGCGAAGGTGTGATAGCGCTGTATCACATGCATGCTACCCGTGCGGCTCTCAAAGTGAAAAATAACAATATGATCAAATCAAATCAAAATTATTTATTCAATATAGGAGCCTGAAGCACACTTATTAAACGTCGATTCTTTTTTAAGCTACCACCGCGTCGTAACGTGTTGTCACTGTAGAGAAGATGCGGCCAGAAACTCTACAGCATAACACGACTTAGTGACTATTACAATATAAATCTTAAGCTAAGGTTTTGATTCCTCCACAGATATTAGAAGTAGTCCGCAAGAACTACGACAGCCTGATCCTCAAACTGCAGGAAGGTTTAGAATCGTACGAGCGTTACTCAGAGCGCTGCCACCGGCCGCTGCTGTCCCGCATGGTGCTGAACGCGGCGGCGGCGGCGCGGCACCGGAGCGACGCGGCGGCTCTCCATCACCACACCGCGGCCGCGTTGTCACACTACACTGGCATCTCTTGAATGTAAGCTGGCGTTTTTGTTTTATCGTTGTTATTTTATTTAGTTAATAATGAGATGAACCTTTAGTGATGCCGCTTCGTTATTATTATTGTGATAGGCGAGGCCGTGGTATAAAACCAGACGCCGTGGCATGTTACACGCTGTATCACGTCTTTTATCTCGTTCGTTCGTCCGCAAATAGAAAGAGAGCGAAGGTGTGATAGCGCTGTATCACAGTGGCATGCTATGATGCTACACATGCAGGTTTTCCCGCGATGGTCCATTGATTTCATCGAATGCATCACACAATTTGTGATTTTTAAAATTAGTGCGTTTACGCCGTGCAGTGGCGCCCTCAATACAAAATTTAAGATTTCTGTATCCTAAAATAAAAATGTTCTTTACTAATACGAAAGCCTAAAAACTTTAAAGCATATTTAAACCTATAAAAACAGCTTATAAGCTTGTGGATAAAGTTAAAACATTGTTATTTTAGGATTTCTTAATTGAGAAATGTTTAATTTTGTGATGAGGGCGCCACAGACTTAGATCAACATAAAATTAATGGATAGGCCCAAAGCGCTTTAAGTTGAAGCACGGGTGCACTTGGTCCATACAAACTAGCGCCATTATCAGTCAAATCTAGGGCACTTGCATACAAATTTGAAGTAAACCTTTCATTTGTTTTGCCTTATTTTTCTGGTTTGAAATGTTCGCGTAAAGCCTATCCATTAATTTTATTTTGATCTAAGGTTAAACATGTAATTTAATCAAGGCATTGTGATTCCAAGATTTATATAATTTTATAACTTTGTTTTTTGGTATTCTGCTACTTAAAGCCCGACCAGAAAAATAAAAAACCTCGCCATGTTGCGGAAAATCATTGGAACTAATTTTTGTACGTGGAACACTGTCATTAAAGGTTATAGTCGATCGCAGCGCCCCCAACCCAGGTTTTTTATATTTCTGGTCAGGATTTACCAATATTTGTATCATTGTTATCACGGTTCTTGTGTAAATCATTTCCAGTTAGTGTTTCGACATATTGTTTCCCAAATCTGTATTAAAATTACAATAATTATCTTAAGTTAATACATAATAGTGTAACATTATGAACGCAGGTGCCGTGAAACATTATAATATAATTAAAATACGTTATGCTCGAGCATTTTCCAGTGCCCAATGAAATGGAGTCCTTAGGGTTGAACCTCATATGCCAGCACCGCATAGCATTTTTCCGTCGCTCATCTTTTTCTTGCTAGAGCAAATAAGATAGCGTGAACGAAACCGCACGCGGCAGCACCGGCAGTGCTGCGACCTTCTCGTTCTAGCAAATGATGTTCCTGAGCGACAGAAAAGGATCGAGCGTGAATAAATGCGATGCGGTGCCAGACGAGGCTCAACCCTTATTCAGTTGAAATAGAGTTGTAAATAAGTGTCTTGTTTACAACTCTATTTCAACTGGATATGTTTGCTGGCGCATGCTATTTACAACTCTATTTGAATTGGATAAGGACGTCATTTCATTGAGCACTGGGAAACTGTGCGCGCTGACCCTTAGGGAAAAAACCCCGGCTTTATTCCACTTGATTTTGACAAGTTTAAGGACATTACAAGCGCCATATCTAGTCAAACAAAAAGTTGAACGAATTCCGGCGCGATTTTTCCGCTAGGAGTATCCGGTCTACATTTATTAAATAAAGTTTTGTTTCCACTCCTTTTATTGTATAACTGGTATAACTATAGAAATCCGGAGAGAAAAGTAAAAAATCCACGAAAATGTTAAATGAATTTGGAATTAAATATTCCACTAAAATGTGTAGAATTTTATTTCAATAATATATTTTAATTTAATCTTTGTGTATGAAATTGAGTACCTATTTTAATTTTAAGTTATTTCTATATTCAAGCTTTAGAATAATGTTCCTTATTTTTTAATTGTATAATTTAACCAATTAATAAGAAATACGGCCAAGATCGACTGAAAAAGATGAAAATTACATACATTTATATTAAGACTGATCGGTACCAACTCGGTACCCCATGTATGTATGTTGATTGGGTATTTTCTATTGAGGGCACAACCTTTTCCCCCAAGCATTAATGCTAGAAATTAACCTTGCAGATTTTTTTATAAATTATAATTTAAAAATATAATAATATTATTTATAGTAATTACCAGAAGCTGTAGCTTCAGAGATAAATGTTATCCAAGATATGTATATAGATTATATGTTGTAATAAATTATTTTTGTGTAAAATGAATTTTATTTTTTGTGTAGCAGGAAATGCAGAAAGAAACACAAAACGACAGTAAATTATATATTTCAATAAAACTATTAATAAACAGTTCGTACATTTAAAACATACAATAATATAATTGTAAAATTGGACTAGATAATTGATTTCAATAGACTAGATACTTATGAATGTAACACGCACATTACTTTGATGCAGTAATATTTATCACATAATATATTATAATATAATGCTGCTATACTGGGTGATTAATTGATTATTCAATCACTTTCCAAATTTTCAGAGGTGGTTCAGATCATCAAACTGAAGAACTTATACTACGGATCAAATGTGAAATCACAGAAAAAAACTATTGCTAAAAACCCATTCATTCGTCATTACAGAGTATGGAACAGCAGATTTTCGTTTTGCTCCCATAGTAAAAGTTGTTCAGTTTTATAGTCTGAACCACCACTGAAAATTTAGAAAGTGATTAATAGATCGCCCAGTACAAAATCGATTAAGTACCGTTTTCGAAGCCATATTCTCGATGATTCCGCCGCAGGACAACCACTAACCCATAGGTTTTAATTCAGCAAGTGCTTCTTTTACAAGCTGTTCTAATTCAAACGGCAAAACTGTTTTTGCCATCGTCTTGTCATCAAATACAGACTCATTTTCATTACTTCTAAGACCCGATGAGCCATCGCTGGTGTCCTTTTCTTCGTCACTGTCTGAATATTTACTTTTATCATACGTTTTTTCTTTCGATTCATCAGATTTGGTAGAACCCATGTCTGGAAGAAATTCCTCTAGAAGCATTTGTGATGGGAATATCGGAATGTATTTCTGGCCGTTGCACCAGCTCTCTAATGTCTTTTCCAGTTCTGTTATCCTATTTGCCAGGATCCTGTGAAAATATTAAATACTAGTGTTTACCCGCGACTTCGTCGGCGCAAATTATATACCAGATTTTATGTCAAATCAGAAGCTATCAAACAAAAAAAGTTTCATCAAAATCGGTTCAGTTTTTGCGTGATGCGCGAACAAACAAACAGACAAACAAAATTTCTAAATAAAAAAGGTTAATTTCGAGTCAGGGATACCTAAAAACCATATCGAAATCTTTTTTTTTAAATATCTTCAATGTACAGACACAGTTCAATTACAGTTTTATAATAGTTTAGATACATCCGGTTTTGGCCTACTACTTAATTATAATTCTACAAATGGAAACCATAGTTCAAGCCATTTTCGCCTTAACTGTATGCATCATAGTTTTGATTAGGGGCATTGTTAAGTGGAACAAATACCTACAACTTTTATTATGCTTAATGACATTATTATCATATTATCCGCAACACACTTCGTCAAAGGTATGCTTAATTAGGTGAGTAATTAAGTTGATTTTACGCCTAAAAACCGTAAAATATGAATTTAAATACCATTTCAAATGTGTAGATAAGAATTGTTCGGAGTTATGTAAATGCATGAAGGGAAGTTAGATTATGTTATCATAAACATTACATACTGATTTGTTTTTCGTTGATGTTGTAGTGCTATGGACTTATCGTTCAAGGCCTCTAATAAACCAAGGCATAGAGACTTTAATTCTGCAGCTGAGGTCCTTTTCAAACCAGTTTTCGAGTTGATATCGAGGAATTCTCGTACTGAAAGTGAAGAAAAAATTAGGTACATGACAACGATAAAGGTCAACGATAATTAGTCTAATTATCGAAACATGAGCTCTGCTTTTTTTTTTGCGAGATGCTTTCTTGACAGGCGTCGCTCGTCCACTCATCGCACTTTACCTCCGGTACCGATAGCAGCATAACAATTTCCGCAACCTATGACACAGATATGAAGCTCATCTCTCGATAATTTTAGTGTATATTATGTACCTACCTTGTTTTTGAGTCATGACATCTGCAAAACCTTTCTTCAAAGTAAATGAATCATTTTTATTCCTGTTGTCAAGGAGGGTCTGAAACAAACAAACTTTGTTGACTAAGGATGCCTTCTTGATTTTATTCTAAAGAAATGGTAATCCAAATCAACTAATTTACAGCAGTTTTGGCAAAAGTACCAGCCATACTATGACGCCAGTAATTATTCTGAGTTGACTGAATCAGTCAGTCTACCTTCCCCACTGTAGGGGGTGTATGGATATCAGCATATCTCTGACTACCCTTGGGGAATATCGTCGTGAGCATATGCATGCATGCACTGTTGAAAATTATAGATTTTTAATGTGGTCGGAACTGGAATGTAATATAATCCTCAATCATCATAGTATAATTTCTAACCATACCTTGTACTTGGTCAATGTTCTTTTAACAATTTCCTTCTCAACTTCCAGCTGGGTTATTCTCTCATGCAAATACTTATTCTCGGTGACTAGAGCATCAATGTCAACTATAGGTTTCGGTGGGTTAACATCATTATCTTGTTGGTTTTTAACTCTACTAGACAGGACGTAGCTGATCTGTTGATTCAGACGTTGTACTTTGTTCTTGTAGTAGTCTCTATCGGACACTAGTTCTTCTTTTTCGTCAAGAGTCGCCCTGTAGTCCAGTTGGATTTGTTGATACTGTACAAAAAACATACATAGTTACATTTTAATTGGACTATGTTTTGTCACATTTGTTGCTCATTTCAAAATATGAAACTAGATGGTGTGCCAACAACGTCGGAATGCTATTTTAACCTTTGAAGTCCCGAAGTCGCGATATCCGGTCAGCTGATTTTGATCCTCTACGTCCCGAAGTCGCGATATCGCGACCTATGACTCTAAGCCATTCTGTACTTTATTTCTTTATTATAGGGATTATTTTCACTTGTATAGACCGGTAAGTGATCAGGTAAGGATATAAGCTTTCCATTGGTGTACAATACTCATCACCGATTGGTCTAAGTTCAAAGATATTAGCAGTTGAAATCAGTCGTTCTTGTGCAAACCGGTTTCGCCGGCGGGCGGACTTCGGGATGCAGAGAGTTTAACATTTTGGGTGACCGGGACGTCAAAAGTTAACCGACAACGCTGGCTACGAGGTAGGTCGTCAGCAGTAGTTGCATATACGCCAACTTCCCTGTTTCTTTCAGTTAGTTTTGATCTATTTGTTTAAAAGATTTCTTCTTAGCAGTTTTAAATGTTTCTAAGTCAAGGGTCAGTCAGTATAATAGTACGGACAATTTTTACCTCACCCCCTTAGTAGTCCTCTCTCACTCTGTTTTGCACATGCTTAGCTTTTCTTGTCCAGGGTGTGGTCAGGGGTTAGAATTTAAGTGGGACGAATTAATCAATCATTAATCAGGAAACAACAGTTCTATGCAGGGTTTCACATCCAGCACTGGTAGCATGCAACACGTGATACGGCTGTATCACGTTTTTTATCTCTTTCGTTCGCGCGCAAATAGAAAGAGAGCTAAGGTGTGATAGCGCTGTATCACTGCGGCATGCTACCTATGCAGTTATCAATTACGTATGAGACACATATTAACATACATGCAATGTTGCTTAAACAGAATGTTGGTAGTTGTAGCAATGATTCTGACCACCCCGAAAGGGATTACGGTCGTGAGTTTATGTATGTATGTATGGGACACAATGTGAGCATGTCATGAACTAGGATCCTTAAAATAGACTGTTGTTATGTTATTACCTTTTTTTGAACTTTCTCTAGATCCTGCACTAACTGCTCGTAATCTTTGCCAGAGCCGGACACTGTGGACATCTTCCTGCTTCCGTTCAGGTCTTCCATTGTATCTGTCTTCTGTATTTGTTTCCTTAGAGCTACTATATCACCAGTAGCTTCGTCTAATTTACTTCGTAAAGTCTCCACCTGCGTTTAAAGGTCTTTTTTAATGTATACAAACAGGTGCTGTAATTCAGAGGCAAAGGTCAAGCTAGCCTTTGAGCTTCACACCAAGACTATAGATACAATGTAACTGCTAGGGTAGAACTTATGCTAGCTTTAAGCAACAGATCATGTGCAATTTGAAATACGTTGACTGGATAGATGGATATAAACTTGAAACATTACATGCACACAGAAATATACTTCAAATTGCATTGTAAAGGGTTTTAATAGTTGAGGAAGAGGCAGTACAGATTTAAAAGGCAATAGCTTGGCTCATTTAAAATTATATCTATTTAATAACCCATTCTGTTGTAGACCGGTGGCCAGCTACAGTCAACTATACCTTATAAAATTAACGAACTAACGCATTATGCACCTAAAGTAGACTAAAAATAAGTCATAAAAAACTTGGTCTGCCAGGGCGCAGCTTGGCACGTTTTCCGGTGTGATGAAAAACGTGGACCCCAAAAACACCCCATTTTACCTCATCGAATTAAAGGATGGAACTTGTCTGTTGGTCTGGAGGCCGATTAGTAAAGCCTAAAAAACCTGGTCTGCCGCCGCCTATCCTGGCACGTTCATGGGTCCGACTGAATTTAGGGTGCCCCTCGGAGGGTGGATTTTACCTCATCGAATTAATGAATGAAATCAATGCCAATTTATAGTCCTATCAACTATGTTTACATATGCCTTGGTTTGCCTAGGCTCAGCCTGGCAGGTTTCCGGGTGCGACTAATATTACTTTCAAAAAATTGTTTAGCCAAACTTTAAAAACCGGTATAAATCTACAGATTCTGCGGAAAATTTTACTGAAATTCGCTTGTATAAATTAACCAAGATATATGTACTCATACAAATATCCCTGAAGGTGGAATTTTAATAGAAAAGGTCAACGGCCCGCGGAAACTAAAAGAGATAGGTATGTGGTCCCGAAGGAAAAAATTTCAAAAACCCTGGGCAATTTGACGTCCCAATGAAAAAATCCAAAATAGGAGATCCAAGATGGTCGTCTTACATTTTCAAAGTCCTCATAACTTTGTAACCATTGACGGTCGGCGCGCTGTGTGAGTACAAATCAAATAAGTAGCAAAGCCCGACTTACGATTTTTACCTTTCGGTTCTATCAGAATCAGAAGGCATATTTTAGTGTCAAAAAAATGGTGGCACAGAATCGTTAATCTATGTAACAAATAAAATTGATAGATAGATAGATAACTCATTTATTTCACTTGAACAATACAGGAAAAACAGTGTCTGACAAAGGTAGACAATTACCTACCTACACGATAAATTAAAATGCCTAATTAAGATATTCGGACATCGTAGGTATTTTTTTTATTAAGGGTTCATTCCTGATGTTTTACACTGCAATTCTGCTAATATCATGATGACTGGAAGTATCGAAATCTCAATCTCCTTATTTTATTTAATAGTAAGAATACGTCGTGTCCAATCAAGCCTCCGTACACATGACGGGAATCAAGATTAATCATTTAGTGCCATTAAATAAGTAGTTCCTAAATAGTGCCTCTGTAGTTTGCGAAACATATAAGTGTATATTTTTCCCTGTTAGTGCTTTTGTGTTTATTACTCTCTGAAATTCAAAATTTCATAATTCCAGAGTCTCTATTTCAGGAACAATTTGTTTTGATACTAGAGTTTTGAACTATCGTGTGAATTCGTGTGTACGCCTATACTCTAGCTCGATATTCTAATATATGAAAGACGAAAAAAAACGTGTTTATTTCCATGCAAGAAGTTTGGAATCCTCTATAGTGGAGTGCAGACTGCCTAACAAGACGTGAAACATGATAATACTCGTTTGTGGTCGGTAATGGTCGTTCTTTTCCATCGCGTCGTTGTTTTTTGTGACGTTAACTTTGTCCCTTTCTAATCCAACGTACAAAATTGTAGCTCCTCTCCTGTCATTTCGTAACTACGTCATTGGATAGAAAGGGACACACCTAAAATTGGAAATATCGACGACGCCATCGCCAATTTTCTTGTATTAATGCTTGTAAGGAGGAGTGGTATCCTTTATGATTTAGATCCATGTTTCTATGTCATTTTCTTGAAGGCCTGTCATTATGTGATTTTGGATGTCAGAGAGTAATAAACACAAAAGCACTGACAGGGAAAAATATGTATGAATATTTAGCAAACTACAGAGGCACTATTATTAAATGGCACTAAATGATTAATCTTGATTCCCGTCATGTGTACGCTAGCTTGATGGACACGAATTTTTTTACTATTTTGGCCTAATCACCGGTTTCGAAGCCATTTCATGTCAACGTCATATTATATCGAGACATGTTGAACTAAGTGTTTTACTCGTTTTTTACTATTTAAACTAGCTTAGTCGCTTGGCGGGTCTATTGACGGGCGGTCGTCTCGGTTGGTGTCTCTGGACTTGCCACGCAGTTCTGCTAATTGGTGTCCTCAAATATGTTTTTGTTAATAAAACAATCCTAGAGATTGAGATTTCGATACTTCCAGTCATCATGATATTGGCAGAATTGCAGTGTAAAACATCAGGAAAGAGCCCTTAATAAAAAAAAAAAACTTACGATGTCCGAATATCCTAATTAGGCATTTTAATTTATCGTGTAGGTAGGTAATTGTCTACCTTTGTCAGTCACTGTTTTTTCCTGTATTGTTCAGGTGAAATAATAAATGAGTTATCTATCTATCTATCAATTTATTTGTTACATAGATTAACGATTCTGGGCCACCATTTTTTTCGACACTAAAATATGCCTTCTGAGAGAACCGAAAGGTAAACATCGTAAGCCGAGCTTTGCTACTAATTTGATTTGTACTCACACAGCGCGCCGACCGTCAATGGTTACAAAGTTATGAGGACTTTGAAAATGTAAGACGACCATCTTGGATCTCCTATTTTGGATTTTTTCATTGGGACGTCAAATTGCCCAGGGTTTTTGAAATTTTTTCCTTCGGGACCACATACCTATCTCTTTTAGTTTCCGCGGGCCGTTGACCTTTTCTATTAAAATTCCACCTTCAGGGATATTTGTATGAGTACATATATCTTGGTTAATTTATATAAGCGAATTTCAGTAAAATTTTCCGCAGATTCTGGAGATTTATACCGGTTTTTAAAGTTTGGCTAAACAATTTTTTGAAAGTAAAATCAGTCGCACCCGGAAACCTGCCAGGCTGAGCCTAGGCAAACCAAGGCATATGTAAACATAGTTGATAGGACTATAAATTGGCATTGATTTCATTCATTAATTCGATGAGGTAAAATCCACCCTCCGAGGGGCACCCTAAATTCAGTCGGACCCATGAACGTGCCAGGATAGGCGGCGGCAGACCAGGTTTTTTAGGCTTTACTAATCGGCCTCCAGACCAACAGACAAGTTCCATCCTTTAATTCGATGAGGTAAAATGGGCTGTTTTTGGGGTCCACGTTTTTCATCACACCGGAAAACGTGCCAAGCTGCGCCCTGGCAGACCAAGTTTTTTATGACTTATTTTTAGTCTACTTTAGGTGCATAATGCGTTAGTTCGTTAATTTTATAAGGTATAGTTGACTGTAGCTGGCCACCGGTCTATTGTACTGTTCACTACAAAATCACAACTCCTGCAATATGTTTTATCTGATTGGTCTAAGATCGGGGTAGGGAAATGGTGGTCTGCTGGCCAAATCCAACATGCATGTGTCTGTCATACCGACAAACTTGATTTTGTTTGATTCTTTTAATTATTGGCCCCCCTAAATTTTGTACATTTTTGTCCCTCCACTTAATCTATTTCTCTATGCCTGGTCTAAGATATGCTAGAACAAAAATCACTTTCAATCTCTATGTATTTGAAATATGTATTACCTCTAATTTAAGCATGTTGTTTTGATCTCTGGTCTTAGCGAGCATGTCTCCACCGCTGATGTTATTGGTTGGCATATACCTGTACATGCTGTCTTCATGGTCGTGAGCCGGAGTCTTTTTATACTTCAGCTGCTCAACGAGCAGTTTATAACGATCCCGTTCCATACTGCACTTGTCTAATTCACTGTTCATTATAGACAGGGCATCTATTTTACTTTGCAGCTTACTTTTGAGTACGGAATTCTGAAATTATGAATAAAATAAATAAATAACTAAATAACGCTCACAGGCACATACATTGTAATGATCCCAAACTAGCACTAAAGGCTTTTATTATGGAAACCATACAATAACGGCACGAACATATAACATCCATGATCGAACCGGGATTCGAACCCTGGACATTGTGGTTTGAATGAATGAAATATACTTTTATTTACACCAAAACACAAATAAAGCATAGAAAAAGAAACAAAGAAACGATAATGGTACAAATAAGGCGGTCTTATCGCTAAAAAGAAATGCATGCATTACAGGTGTAAACTTAAATGTTTGTGTTACATATTTTTTATTTATAATTAACGGACTTCTTGCTTGTGCATTAGCACCGCATTTCCGATAGTGTCTAGTGGTTTGAGGGAGTATCTATACAATCTTGAGGACTGTTTTTGAGTAAGAACACAATTGAGAAGGATTGCGGAGCCTCGTGGCAGGCTGAAACGTAAACCCTGCAACATGACTGTCGTTACATACATACTTTACGACTATCTCCAGACCATCAAACTGAACAACTTTTAAAATATGACTAACACTGAAATAGCAAAAATAAAATCAGCTGTTCTATTCTATAGAAAACTTCAATAGCTACTCAATCAAAATGTCATCATCAGCCTATCATCGTCCAATACTGAACATAGGCCTCTCCCAAGGCGCGCCACAAAACTGCTCTCCCTCGGCCTTCCTAATCCAGTCGCTCCCCGCTACTTTTTTTAGGTCATCTGTCCAGCGGGCAGGGCGTCCCACACTATGCCTACCAGATCAAAATGTATGAAACAGCAAACTTTTTTCCCCGATTTCATTGGTCTCATAGTAAAAGTGGTTCAGTTTGATGGTCTGAAGCACCCTCTTGAGTATGTAACACATTTAAGAGGATAGACGGGTAAGGTTTTCTCCCTACAAACATATTCCCCTGTTTTCTCCCTGGACAATGACACTAGAGCAAACATTTTTTACCATCCAATCTATGTTACCTCTGCTATGTCCCTATGTTTTGCTTTTTTACATTAATTAATTACTGTAGGAACTAAGGACCTTTGAAAATGACAAATTTTACAGCCCGTTTTCAGACATCCAGCAAACAAATTTGACGAATATAAACAAAAAATGCAAACCGTACAGACATAGCCAAAGTCTTTCTCATATTATTCTTGAAAGGATTATTAAAATCGGTTTCGATTTTATGTAGATAAAATCGGTCCTAGCTACAGTAGTCTCTTTCGCACTCTAGTCGGTGGGGTGTATGGGTGGGGTGGATCGGACAAATATGTATACGGTTGGAAAAGTAACCTATTCTCCAAATTTGCATTTCAGCCCGCCTATCCTCTTAATTTTGAAGTTGACACCCTGTATAAAAAAATAATAGCCTTTACCGTAGGACCCTACTGCAAAGGCCTTTCACGAATAAGTGTGAGTAGGAGTGGGCCATACTCCACTTGGCATCGGTTGACTATTAATGTATGCAATCTGATAAAAATGTATTATACAAATAAAATTAACATACCTCTAGTAAATAATCATCAAGTTGCTGATCTTGGAATTTTACTTTATTGCTCGATGATTTTGTAAACATTATGTTCGATGGAACAACAATAATCTTGTGATATATTAATTAAAACTACAAATGCGGGGCACCTAAAAGATTACCAAAGTACTGAAATAATTATAGTTGAGAGGATACCAGCATCACATTTTGTAAAGAGCTAGAGAAACTTTGATTACAAGCAATCAATAACAAATTAATAGTCAAAGAAAAACAATAAAATTGTATTCTAATCTAAATACCAAGATCGAGTGAAATAAACCAAATCAACGCGCGCGCGCGCGAGCAATCTTTACTTTACACAGATTAAAATAGACATAATTATGTAGACGCGACACGACAGAAATTTTCACTTACTCAGTTCCAACAGGTCCGTTTTGGCGCTGCTGTCGTCAATCTAATTTGTATAGGACAAGTAAATGTAGGTATGGAAACAGTGATTACACAATGCAAAAATAGGGATATTTGACCAAGGAACAAACTAATCAACGAGATTCTTATCTCGTATAACGGAGAAGAATTAGGGCTCCTCAAGGATTCGAAAATACCAGGAAAAACACAAGATTTTGGTAAGCTTCCGACGCAAAAACACGTTATGGCGCTTCTGCTGCTTTAAGTTCAATATGGCGTCCTATGATTTTTTTTATTGGAATAACAACAGGGCTGCGTTCCGAACCTATGCCCCAGTTGCACCCCGAGTGCAACTTTTTGCACTAACGTAACGCCGTTCCGAGCCTCGGTCTTAAGCGTTCTATCCATAAGAGCGAGTTGAAAAACAACCGCATCCAATGGTCGTGAACGCAGCCCTGCAGTATAAAGTAGTAGTTCCAGCCAATTACAGGTTTTTACTGACAGATACAGAAACAGTTGAGAAAAAACAAATGGTTAACAATATTTAAAAAGACGCACGTAAGTCAGCGGTCAGTCATCCTACAAGTAAATAACAAGAAGAAAGTATTGCAAAAACATTAAACAAAAGAAAAGTTGATGGCGTTTTATGAGGGAAAATGTGACTGCAGCGCCAAAACGGACCTATCGGAACTAAAGCTGTATTACCTATGTATACCTCCCTCTTGCCCTCTCCTGTCAAAACTGTTTTTGACATTCGAACCTCTCATTCACAAAAATTTTGCTGTCGTGTCATTGAATGATCTAACTGTCCGTTTGCAGAAGCGTTTTTTACACGCCCTTTTATGTAACTGAATGAACGAATAGGAAAATGCTCATTGTCTGTGGTTCCATTGGCATTTGGCATTCACAAATTGACATTTTCTTCTGTGGAAGGGAAGTGTCAAGCGAGTTGTAAGTTGTATGTAGTGTTTGCACCTTGTTTCGTTTTGTATTTTGTAGCAGTGCAGATGTTGAGTAAATTCTCCGCTCGTATCAATTTCGAAGGCCTATTCGATACCATGCGCTCCGGCCAGGACCTAAGGAGCAGGTTCCGTTCATCCTAACATTTGGCGAGAATGGCCGCCTCGGGAACTGAAATCGAAGACTTCTTGAACGGGCCTCTTGTTTCGTGGGTAAGTGATCAACCATCCGTGCCTATTTTATTTCTTTGTGCGTAAGAATGAAGCGTGAGACAAAATAAGTACCTAGCCGTTCCGTTTGAATGAACGTGTGATCATACTTATTGAAATTACTATTTTTGTATTAGATGCATGATGGAATATGCATTCTGGACACCATCAAGATTGTGGAATGTTTCTATTTTTGCAATCATTTCATACATTGATGATCAATGATAATTGACTCATTATCATTGATCATCAATGAATAAAAGCAACAAATGAAGTGTTACTTTAGAATGAAAAAGAAGAATAACATATGACCCTGTTACAAAAATATTTAAGCAGGCCAAAACAATTAGGAACAAAGTTTGTCATACATAACACCGATCTAAATCTGTCAAACTGAAATAACGGAAACAGATTATCCAAAATTATGGTCTGATCTGTATGCAAATTCTGGGGAGTTTATTTGCAATATTTGCATACATTAATTAGTTTGAGTTTTTGTTACATAAAGATTGTTTTTGCAAATATAAACAAACAATATGATCATGAAATAATATAACATTGTTTGTTAGATCATGCTCATGGTGTTGTCTGCAATTATTATCTGTTCTACTTAATGACTTCTAGTTCCCAGATATAGCATCATTGTTAGAATGTAGAGCAGATAGATTTCTAAATATCTAGGCATGTGAATATTAAGTTTCACATAAATATTTAATATTTGTCTTTCTTTTCCAATATCATTTATTAATAATAGTTAAAGACGTTAGAAACTTTGAATAATAATTGATTGATAGAACTCAACGTTTAGTTTTTAGAAACAAAATCAAAAATCATTTGTGATTTGTTTCCTTTTCACAATATCTCTGAATTCGCGGCGTGGTAACCCCTTGGGGTAATATAATTGTGAGCTTATGCTATGATGCTACCATTCAATCTATGTTTAACAATTTATTTATCACCAAATCACAACAACCACCAACAATATGCCCATTAGCATTTTGTATTGTTTGTCAATTGATAACATATTCTGTTTTTTTTGTTGATGTAATAAGTTCTAATATTGTAATGTACTTACCTAATATTCAATCATTCAATTATACTTTATTGCACACCAAAACTGAACATTTATTTGAATAAACATAAAGAATTACAAGTAGGTACAAATAAGGCGGTATTATCGCTAAAAAGCTATTTCTTCCAGACAACCATAGGGTATAGGAATTAACAAACGAAAGTATTCACTATTATTCAGTTATTATAACTTTTGAAATACTGCCAAGTGAATAAAAAGGTGAAAACTTAGGTATAGAATCATAAAATGAGTTGGGTGAAATAAAATACTGATTCTTTTTCTATCAAATTTCCAGCTAAAATCATGCCTTCCGAATCCAGAATGCATTGCCGAATATGCATCTCTCTTCAATGGAGAAATTCTCCACCAAGTTTATCTCCAGATAGACCCAGAGCCTTCATGTCATATCACAAAACTGACTGGCTTAGAAGACCAGGCTTTGATCTTGGGTAGGGTGAAGAACTTTGATGCTATTGTCAAGAATGTAAAGGGATTGTACGAAGAAGAACTTGGCATGACACTACTTGTAGTACCAGAATGTATATGCTTAGCTAAAGCTCCAGAAAGCCGGGAGGGTTTGGAAAATATGAAGCTGCTGATTCTGTTACTGCTTGGTGCTGCAGTTCAGTGTCCTAACAAGGAGTTGTTCATCACTCGAATAAAAGAACTCGATGTGGATCTCCAGCATAACATTGTGGAATGTATCAAACAGGTATGTTTTAGTTGCTTACTACATTTTGTAAAGGATTGCAATGCTTCGGGCTGAAAGATAGGACAATATCTGGTGTTATTTTTAAGGCTGTTTGGTGACAGAAAAACTCGTAGAGTGCTTTGGCACTTATTATTTAATTATGCTAAAACTAGATGATACAAATCATGAAAATGAAATCGTATAATGTCATTGTTTTGTTCATGCTAGCAAACAGCCCTGGGGCATGGACATGTATGGGTCCACGTCCTTTGCATTAAAAATTCCATGTTTATTGTATGAAACTACTTAAAAGTCTTGTCATGAAAATATGACATAACACAATCTGTATTATAATCTAATTATGGTTGCTTCTGTATGGTAGGATTGTATGTTATGATTATGAGCTAATATTATTCATACTTTAAAAGTGTGTCTAGTAGGGCTAGCACGACATACAATACACGACAAAGCGACAAGACTCATATTGGCATGCGCAAAGTAACAAAAGACTGAGGGAAATCTAGATTTTTCTCGTTTTGTCAGAAGTGGCTTACTTGTCTTACTTCTGTAATGCTAGCTCCAAATGCTCTCGCGATCTCAGGCGAGCCCGCTGTCATAGTGTATAAAAAATAGTGGTTAAGCTCAGCGGTTGCGGCGGGTCCATAACGGCGCGTTGTGCGGGGGATGGGCGTACCCTAATTAAATTCGCTATGAGGGTACGCGCGCAGACAGAGGGGGTCGGGACGTGCTCCTTCCGGCCTCCGCACACCTCGCACGATGAGCTGCCCCGACTGCTGAGCTTCACTACTATTAGTTTTTATTACACTATGCCGCTGTACATCGACTCGTCTATAAAATGATTATGATAAAATAAATATTACGAATTAACTAATTATTAGTGCCTATCAATCGCTTTAGCTCGCGCGAGCGTGTGGAGATAGCATTAGGTGCAATCTAATTTTATGGGCCTATAGTTTATAATAATAGTAATAGGTATAATTCTTAGAAATCAATAATTACGCTAGGCTATGCCAAAAATGCTGTCGTGCGCGATCTCCACAAGAATAAACAAGTAACATATTTTTATTTCACTAATGAATTCGTTTTGGGTGAAACTTTTTATTTTAATCATTGAATAACTTGATTTCCTTTTCTCCAAGATCGGCGCCAGGAAATGTGCGCCAGTGTATTTAAATTGATGCAAATTTTATTGCACGAGTTATAAAACATGCTTAGCATTTTAAACTGTTAAGCTCTATTTAAAACAAAGGGTTGTTAATTTGTTATACCTACTGTTGAGAAATGAAGTATTTGCATTTACCATTTGTAGTTTGTAGGGAGAATTTAGTATAATATTACATTGAAGTCTAAATACTTTTTCTGTGTCTTGCTTTTAAAGCTACATATGTCCCCCATCACCCCCATGGTCATTAGCATTACATAAACAAATAGTAGATAAAGTAAAGTAGAATTTAAAGTAAAAATCAGCCAACCATAACAAGGTTGAGATAATACAATGGATGTAGTTAAAAATAGACAAATACTTTACAAGCTGACAAAACTTAACACTAATGCTATTGCCATAGTCAAAACTATTACCAAATAGTGTTTAAATAAATGAGGATCTAACTAATCATTTACTGAGATTACCTAGTATTAACTTTGATTTGTAACCTTGGGTCGCAATAAGGTGACAAATTTCACAACACAAACTTTAGCAATGTGGCCCTGATTGGTACTTGCAGTTTACCGTATGATCACGTTGACGTAATTCACGGCTCGACCTTTGAGATAACAAACTGTTTTCATCATAAAAAACTTTTTCTTCCCTCCGGACGGAAATAGTTAATTGTCTTCCCGCTGCGCTAAACGAAGTTGTCGCTTTCCACCTCCGTCGAGGAGAAAAATAGTACTAACCTCGGACAGTAAATAAGAAAGCCTTGGCTTCGCTTCGGCCAACAATTACATGAGATCTGAGGATTTCTTACTTTCCTGCCCTCGGTGTGTAATCTACTATAACTACTGGCATAGAAAATTCAATTCAATATTTATTTGCATTCATGTACAATACAGCGCCAGGTGGTGTAACAAAGTTTTAGCCAACGTGGCAAAGTGTATAAAAGTTTTAGTCATCATGAGCCCTGCAAGTAGGGTTTTCGAATTCCCGGGAATTCCCTGGTTCCCGGGAATCTTCAACAGACTGAACCGAATTGGCCGTTTAGTGCCACGCCCACGACCAGTTTTTGTAGTGTTGTTTCTTCAATCTGTTGAAGATTCCCGGGAAGCAGGGAATTTGAAAACCCTTCCTGCAGTTGCAGGGCTCATGTTCTCTTGAAATCAACAAAATGTTAAGATGTTTACAAATGAACCTAAAACATTTCTGTACAGAATCTGAAACTATCATTTGAGTAAGACTTTTGAAATTCGCTTATTTTTCTTCTTTTCATACAAACTCGAAAATTAAAAATTCTGTTGAATTCTGATGAATTCTTTACGAACAATTTACAAGTTTTGCGTTCTTTGCTAGCATTATGTATTAAGTTAAATTATTTATCAACAATCAAAAACAAACAAGTAAATTTAATAATGTATTGTTTATTCTTCAATAGGTAACAGACATGCAAACAGTAGTATTGACACCTGATGCAATAGATCTTTTCCAATCACCAACGATGTTCAATCACATGCGACGTCTGGCTAAAGAGCGTGATCACTATCTTCAAAACTGGGCTTCTTTGGTCGTCAACGAGGGCTTGTACGAAAATGAGAGTGAACACAAGAATGGAAAGAATCGGTCCACTCAGAATGTCAACCAGAGTAACGGAGAAAGTCAACACTTAGCTGTTGAGTTAGCAGATTGGAAAGCACGTTTACGAAAGCAAAGACAGGAACTGTAAGTATTATTCAGAACTAAAACATATGAAATGTGAAAAATGACAACTTAAGCCACAATCAACGCTTTTCAGAGAGGAGAAATCGGAGCATTTGTCAGAATGTCGCGAAGAATTAGAACACACCAAGTTGGTGCTCGCTAAGTTGCGAGCGGACAGTCAGGAATGGTTCAATGAAGCAAGGAAATCTGCAGGGTATAGGGATGAAGTAGACGCCCTTAGAGAGAAAGCCGACCGATGTGACAGGTACGTGAGTAACAAAACTAGGCTTTAAGGAAATAACTAATTAATTTTGAACTACCCAGCAGTTTACAAAATAACGGTTATCTTCACAGGCTAGAGCAAGAAATTCAGCGTTACCGCGATCGACTGGCTGATGCTGAATATTATAAAACACGAGTAACAGAGTTACGGGAAGATAATAAAGCTCTAATGGAAACAAGAGATGCCTTGGAGGAGCAACTGCAGAGGGCAAGGAAGAGAGCAGACCAGTGCCTTTCATTAGAAGCTGCCATGATTAAGTTGAAGAGAGAAGCCAATGATATTGCCTTGGTAAGTATTATAATTACCATCTTTAATTTGTGTTATTACAATATGGATGTGAAAAAATAATCTTTATTTTTTGGTTAAAGGAAAGAGATGCTGATCAGCGAAAAATCCAAGAACTGGTTGAAGAAAACAATCATCTGCAATACATAACAAAGTCTGTTTTAAGTGAAAGTAATAATAGCAATTTAGATTCGGACAATGAGGGTGAGAGCACTTTAGAATCCGGTGAAAATAGTTTATCGGAGCAATTGACAAGCAACGCACAAGCCAGAGCTTTAAAACTTGAATTAGAAAATAAGAAACTCCTTTCAACTATTGACAATTTAAGGGAACAATCATTATTGGAAAGCAGCGATAAGGTGTTAGAATTAGAGAAAGAAAAGAAGAGATTAGCTTTGAAATGTGAACAACTACAAGAGAACTGCAACAGGCTTATGCAACAAAATTCAGAACTTGAAGATGTGTTTAAAAATGCATTAGAGGAAAACAGGAAACTACAAGATTCATTGGACAGCAAAAAAGCATTCATTGATAGGCAAGCAATAGATAGAGATTCTGAAAAGAATAAACTACAAGATTTTGAAAAACATTTAGAATCTCTAACCAAAGACAAGCAACGAATTCAAATGTTGTGTGACTCCATACAAAGGCGTGCAGATGATTTAGAAAAATCTTTAGACTCAAGAACTAAAGAGTTGAATGCTATTAAACCTGAAGCCGATAAAGTGACTGGCTTTATCATACAAACAGAAGAATTGAAGACAAAATTAACGTACAGTGAAAAAGAAACACACAATCTTCAACGAGAAGTATATAAATTAAGAGAGGCAGTTGAAGAAAAAGACGTATCTCTCGACAAAATAACAACTGAAATTGAACTAAAAAAGAAAGAAATTGAGAGATTGAGTAGAGAACTAGAGATAAGTCAAAATACAACTTGCAAACTTCAAGACTTCGAACAAAAGACACAGGAACTTAAATCACAAAAAAAAATAGACTCTGAAACTATTCAAACTTTGCAAAAAGATTTAATTTTAGAAAAAGTTAATTTCGATAAATTAAGAAATTGTATGGAAAAGCTTGGTATTAATTGCACTGATGTTATAAATAAAGACGTGAACATAGAAGATTTGCTGGAGAAAATTATGACTAACAACGACCATGAAGGACTAATAACAGAAATTGGGTCTAAATTCAACTTCACAAAGATAGTCTCTTGTGATTGTAATCACAAAGAACTTAATCCCGACGAAAGCTTGATAAATCCTCAAATTGAACAACTAACCGCGGATCTGGTGACATTACAGGCTTCTCTCGAAAACAGTCAAGCGGAAAATGCTAAACTGCAAGTAAATATCGCTACTCTAAATTCTCAAAATGGTTCTTTGATTTCACAGCAAATGACACTGCAGCTTGCCAATAGCCAACTAGCAGCTGAAAAAGAAGAAATCATTAAACAGCTAGAAGTCCTGAAGGATAAACAAGACAACCTTCTGAGAGACCAAGTTGCTTTGCAAACACTTCATGAGCAATTGAATACTGAATATGAAATGCTACTCAGTGAAAGAGAACCAGTGAAAATTTCTGTCAGGGATTTAAAGATAGAAAATCGAGAATTAAAAGAGAATTTGGCTAGTTATGAAAAGAAAGTATCCGAATTTGAGATGGAACTAGAGAACCTAAAAATAGAATCAAGGAACTTGACTAATCTTAGGGCTGAGCATTCAAAACTAAAGGATGACTTCAGAAATCTGTTCACGGCTAGCGATAGATTGAAAAATGAATACAGAAATATGCAAGAGGAATACAGAAACCTTAGAAGTGAATTGACACAGTTGAAACTAAAAAATACTGAAATATCAGGAGAGATTAACACTAAACTAGAAATAATAACTAGTATGGAGTTAGAAATTAACAAAACGAACCAACATTGCGAAATGTTAGTTCAAATGAATAAAAGTTTAGATGCTGACAGGCGTTCATTGATGGACCACGTGTCACAACTACTGACGCAGTACCATGAACTATTAGCGCATTCGTTGAAAGATAAACAACATTATCACGAAGAAGAAAAAATGTTTGCTGATAAAGTAAATGCCCTGTGCCGTCAAAAGGAGAAGCTAGAAGAAAAAATTATGGAGCATTACAAGAAGCTAGACAACTGCACAACGAAAAGAAGAGGATTTGGCGCCTCCTTCGTTAAAAGGGTTCGCAAAGCTGGCACAGATTTGATAAACAAAGTGCCGTCGAGAAATAACAAACGAATAGAGGATGCCGGTCGCTCAAAATCGCAGTTAACACTGGCGGGTTCAGAATCTGGTGAATCAGATCAAGGTAGTCAAGACTTGGAGAAGATGTCTAAAAACTCTGACCAAGACCAGGGGTCGTCCAATCCCAGCGTTGAATCGCCCAGACACAGTTCAGACTCGAATTTTAGTAGACGATTTGACGAGAAGCTAATGAAGAAATCTGATAATATAGACATGACAGGGTCTATTCCTAGCCTAGATTCGGCCAGGTTGACAAGCGAAAGTAATTTTGTGCGGCGGCTCTCTACAACATCGATGCATAGCGGCGGTGGAGATGATGCGCTTATAAGAGCATCGCTGAGAAGACGACCGCACAAGGCTGTTCCACCCTCGCATAGAAACAGTTATCAGGGTTTGGAAGGAGACACAGGATTGCCTGCAGGTAATTGAATGTTAATATCGGATTGTTTTATTTTTTACTTTTGTTTAAGGCACATATTTATTTCACTATCAATTGGCCATAAATAATAATTACATCTCATGATTTTTTTCTTTTTGCTTTAATTCCCTTAAGGTTGTATCGAAGAAATCGCTTTGTACCGAAAATATCACTTTGTGTGTACCGACTTATCTTGATTATAACTGTATTTTTTGTTCAGTCAAAATAAATGAAAGAACATTTCAGGATTAAGGGTGGCTTGCACTAACAAGTATTTTAGACGTGTTAAAATATGACGCTATCACTGCCATCCGTATGAGCAGTATGAGAGACAGCGTTCACTTCATACAAAAGTTACGTTTAAGCCTAAATACTTTCAGATGCAAGCCCCCTAATAATGACACACCTGCGGATCGTTCGGTGGAACACGCGTCTACTAGGAAAAATGGCGCGTACTGGTGTGTCGTCGGTATAGGGAGGCGTTGCGCGTATTCAACCGAACGTCCTTCGGCGATCGTTCCGTAGGTCCCTACACTAAGAGGCCCTCTTAAGAATCAGGAGCACTCCTATTTGTAAAATAGATTTAATTCAATTATTCCTGTATGTTTTACAGCTTCCACACCTTCTCCGGTATTCGGCACGGCCGGATCTCGTCGCACGGTGTACGTGGCCGATGACAACCCTGAAGTAAACCTCAACGCCAAACCACAAAGTACTCCAATAAAAGAAAATCCCACTTACCTTGTCTACAATAGGATATCAACTGTAATTGGCGATGGGGCGTGTCAAAGTGTTAATAACGATAGATCGACCACAGATCATTCTCGATCTATGTCTGAGCAACCACGATCAGCTGCAGAAGATAATTTACCCGAAAGAGATGAATTAAGACAAGACAGGAGAACATCAAGTCGAAGTGAAAAAGCGGATACTTCAAAAGAGTCCGCTATTTGGTATGAATACGGTTGTGTTTGAGTTGGTAAGGCAGGTCTAAAACTGCAAATGGTGTGATTGTGATGTTTCCATTTGAATCATATTTGAATGGAATAAAACGTTAGAATGAATAGACTGATAAGATGCCTTCAAAATCGAATAAGTTTACCATTTTGGAAACGATTTATGAAATGTAATGAATGGATTGTTGATATTTAGGTAGCATTTAAAATTATTATAATTATTGGCAATAATTAATTGATTTTAACGAATTCTCGATAAGGGTTACCATTGCATACGTCACTAGATAGCGCCATTGAGGCTTGCGGCAGCTAGGTATTTCGGAGATAATACTATAGACGCATTTAAGATACTTTTTACCGCTCTTATTATGATTTTAAACCTATAAAAGTATTTAAAAATGCAGGCTCTTGTAGCAAGTTGGTGTTGCACCTTTTTATTAATGATTTGAAAAATTGCAACTTTGTGATGAGGGCGCCACTGAGCGGTAAAATTCATCTTAATGTAATGAGTATCAAATGTATTTGAAGTAAAATCAATAATGTATGCATCTTGTATTAATGGTGACTTAACTGTTGTGGTAGCCCTCTCTATTCAGTATTAATTTTGGCATTTAATATTATTTTTATTTACATTGACAATAAAAATAGATTTATGTGAGCTTTAACAATTTTACTTCAACGTAATTGGATCAATTTTATAGATTGGTGTTTTTTGATGAATTATTTGTGTTGTGATCCGTTTTTATTGACTTGAGATTAATATTAGCATTCGAGGCTACCTACTTTTGAAGTAGGCTTATTTTTGCCTGAAGGAAATGTGGAGATAATAACTGGAAGATTGAGTATAGTGGATAATAAATATATTTTGCAATAGGTACATTTCCTTGCCAGTGATAACTGTGACAGCTAATTTAAATTTTAAGTTAAATCCCAGTTTAAGGATAACTATACGTTAAATTAATTAAAATATTACAGCATAATGTGTAATTGTACAAAAGTAATGATATTTTTGTTTAGGATCGACACATGTTTTTTTTTATTATTATAGAGAAGCTAATACTATTTGTGTAATTAGTTTAATAGTAGGTACCTACATGAACAATCAAATTAAACTTTATGTTTGATTCTAGCAGTACAAATGAAATGTTTTGAATGTCCGAAGTGTAAAGTTACGTAATAATAAATTAAAGTTGTGTAAAATTAGGATTAGGTTGCTTTAGTTTGCTTTTTGATCAAATATTCATCGATTTTATTGTCTGAATTATCTTGGAATATTGTAACTGGACAATATTGTTTTAATTTATTTTGATATCAATCAATAGCACCATGATTCTGCAGAAGTGGTTGTCGTTATAATTGGTACTATTTTAATACTATTGTGGTGCTGAATATTTGTTAACCAAGTACGTCAATTAACATCAGTTTACTAACTATCAGATCAGAAATATCGCAAAGCCAGCACATCTCTTATTAATTATTATCGTACTTAACGTAATAAATAATCGCCTCTCACCGAATTTATATTTCTAGCACATACATGACTTCCTCAGTCTATTTTTTTTATTTTTAAATAAATATTCTGATTATCTCAATGTTATTTATTTATTTCGAACACACGATATCACTATATTTAAAATATGGACAAGTCTGGGAGAAAATACTTATTTAATATCGTACATTATGCATAATACTGTGATAATACATTAAAATGCATACATTATAAATCATAAATTACATTTATGTTATGTCACCAGACTAGTGGCCTATTGAAAAAAAGGTACCGAAATGTTTTTTTTAGCATGTTTCAATTATTTAGCCATACAAAACTAGGTAATTATAGAATATTGTGACATCCACGCATTGATGCCCAGATCGCATCAATACGTCCATCCATGTATGGCACATACCGAAAAATATGTTGAGTGGGAGGAGTGAAAATCGTAAAAAGTATACATAGTTCTATTGGATACCCCTCTAATAACAATCTTCTACTCACATGTTTGTAAGCTTCATTGTTTTGGTAATTTCGTGAAGCAAGGAGTGGATTTGGCTTTTATGTATGATGATGATGACGATTCAAAGGAAATTAAGAAAGAAAGAAACTGAAATTTCCTAAAATAACATTCTTTGGTATAGATACCTTATTGACCTAACTTTAGTCTGCTTTAGTTTAAACAAATATCCAATCTCTTGTTGTCAATAGAATACACTACTGTGGTTAGGGTCTTTAAGAGTTCCTTAAACCATTTGTTTTGCTGATAAAAACATGAACACAGAAAACATTTTACATTGGAAGAATGTATAGCTAACATTTTATGGTAGTATTTATTACATTTCTCAAGTAATCTTAATTGAATTACAAATTTATTGCTCTAAAAGTCTACACAACCAATCTCAGAGAAAAACAGATAAGTTTTAGATTTAATTTTACCCAGTTACGTTGGACATAGTAAAATTAGTCCAGAATTGAAGTGTAAGGAAATCCTTAATAGGGAAAGTCTAAAATATAAGTTGTTCTACAAAATGAGACTTATGAGAGACACTACATCGAAGCGTTACGTCAACTGTAGGTACGCCATGGCTCGTCCATATGACATGGCCCAAGGGGCTACTAAATTGGATTCCCTATTACAAAATTTACAGGGTCCTTCTAAATATGTTGATACTTTTTTAAGGGGATGATCAGACCATCAAACTGAACAACTTTCTCTATGGGATCAACATCGAAATCGCGAAAAAAAACAGCACTTCGATGAACAGCCAGCCCAGACATTTCGATGTGGGTCCCATAGAGAAAGTTGTTCAGTTTGATGGTCTGATCATCCCCTTAAAAAACTGTCAGCATATTAAGTTGGACCCTGTATATTGCCCTCTGAGAAGGTGCTCCGAACATACTTTAGTACTTAACTAATCAAATCCTAACATTTATCTACTCAAAGAGATCCATTGCAGCCAAATTCAGTCTTGATTTCCCACTGTAGCACTGGGCATGGTTGAGTGGACACTTTGAACGGATGGCCAGACACAACTGCTTTGCGCCCCGGCTCTACTTTCGGCGGAAGATATGACATTACACACTGAAATAGAAGATACAATTTAAATACTTATTTCTTGCTTATTAGTTTTTCAGAGTTATGAAAATATCACTATTTATGGGTGCAGTTTATGATTATTAATATTAGAGTTGACTTCGTCCGCACAAATTTTATACCAGGTTTTAAGTCAAATTATAATCATAATAAACAAAAAAGTTTCATGTAAATCTCGATGCTCGAACAAAAAAACAAACAGATAGACACCTAAAAACCATAAGGTAATCTTTTTCTTGTAAATATCTTCAACGTACAGACGCACTTCTGTTACAGTTTTATAAGGGTTGAACCTCATATGCCAGCACGGCATCGCATTTTTCCGTCGCTCCATCCTTTTCAGTCTCAGGAATGTCAGGGAGAGAAAGATAGCTGGAATGCGATCGCACGCGGCAGCACCGGCAGTAGAGCAACCTTTCTAGCTCTAGCCAATGACGTTCCCGAGTGACAGAATAGGTTAGAGCGTGAAAAAATGCGAATCGGTGCTGCCAGATGAGACTCAACCCTAATAGTGTAGACGTACTACTAAACATAGTGAGGAAACCTGCATACACTGAAGAAGAAATTCTAATGCATATCTAAAGTCTACCAATCTGCATCATGTACACATGGTGGATTAAAGCCCATTACCCTCCTTGAGGGTAGAGGCCTGTGCTCTGCAGTGGGACATATACAGGATGAAATTGATATAATTAGCATCCTTTTAAACTATGAGTCTACCCTTCAAACTGAACAACTTTTACTAGGGAGCAAACCGATCAGAGCAAAAAAAATTTTGTCGAGTAGTCAATGCAGTTTAGTATAGAACAGCAGATGCTTTTTTTTTGCTTTGATCGGTTTGCTCCAATAGTAAAAGTTGTTCAGTTTGATGGGTAGACTCATAGTTTAAATTGAAAAGGATGCTAATGATATCAATTCCAACTAAATATGCTAACACTTTTTAAGGGGATGATCAGACCATCAAACTGAACAACATTCTCTATGGGACCAACATAGAAATCACGAAAAAAAATCATCCGTCCCATACATTTGGCTCAAGTAGGTTTGCAGTTTTGTATGAAACAGCAGATTTTTTTTTGTGGTTTCGATGTTGGTGCCATAGAGAAAGTTGTTCAGTTTGATTGTCTGATCATCCCCTTAAAAAGTGTCAGCATATTAAGAAGGCTGATGATGATAGGGATCTTTTACTTCAAATTCACTTAGCATATTTTTCCTTACCTTTGGCCTATCGTTCTCAGTGGACATGTAACCGACGCACATAGTTTTAGTAGTGTGACCCCAAAGCAGTTCTCCTTCTCCGACAAGTGGGTCAAATCTCAACGCCAGCGTGCCCCCAAGTCTCTCGGGGACATCCCACAGGAACGGTGACTCCAAAAAGTTGTCCTTTAAGCATTTATCAAGGCCTAACACTGACGAAGATTCGAGAATACTTTCCGCTGTATTCTTCGCAAGCTGAGTTCTGATTAAATGCTCTCCGCAGCCAGATGTGCAAGCAGCTATTGACGGTTTTACACCATCTCTGCTCATCACGGCCCATACTCCACTTCCGAAAGATGCCGCTTGACCAACTCGTCCTTCATGTTTCAAGGAAACACCACCTGAGCTCGCCCCCGATGCTACTACACCATTTGAGTCAACGCATATAGCGCCAACAGTATCTAACGGACTAAATTTGATGTCGTTCTGAAGCGAGTATCGTTTCAACTTTCGTTTGCAGTGTTTAAAGTTGCGAAATGATCGTGCCGTAATCATTTTACGGTCGTCAACAATTTCTAATCCCATCCTTTCTGCCCACGATCTAGCTCCGTGTCCCGTGAGGATGCAAGGAGGTACGCGGCCTAGAGAGAGGCTCTCACACTGTTTTATGCACAGGTGTTTAGCTAGTGTTATGGGGTTCCAAACGTTTGAAACGGCACCGCATGCCCCAAAATGTAAAGTTTGACCGTTCATGATTGAAGCATCACATTCAACTGTTCCATCCCAACTTAAATTCGACCCGTAGCCAGCGTTTGTTAGTGGACTATTTTCTAGTTCTGAAAAAAGTGGAAATAAGATAAATGAGAGGATGATTTAGTTTAGTAATGTTTAGAAAATATAATCAATAGGGTACCAATTATAGCTTTCTCTACGGCTTCTACAGCATTGCCGCCTTGCCGGAGCGCTTCAGATGCCTTCCTACAAGCCACATAACATGTTTTTTGGTATTCTTTCTTCAATGTCTCGCTGTGATATCCCGCCCCTAAAACATTACATCAAAATTGAGACTGCTTTAGATGTTTGTTCTCAGAAAAAATATATATTTTCACTTACCACAATGTACAGCTATAAAACCATTCATTATTCGTATTTTCCTTTTTATATATTTTTCTAAAATAAACTCATTGTTTTGTTTACTTTGTGTTTTTCAGAAAGTAGGTATTTGATTCGATAGATTTGATTGATTCGTTTCATCAAGTCAGTCGGTCATTCTCATTCATTCGTCGACTGTCTGTGTATTGTTTGGCAAACCATAGACAATCATCGGGTTTTTTTTCGTTGAGCGATTAAATAAACGCTGAATGTAAACAGGTTCTTAGCACATTACTGTTATTACATTTGGCTAAATTTAGATTCTAACAAGAGGGACAGAGCTATAGGTCAGAGACGATTCGTTAAGACGTGCTAAGCACGGTCTAAGCCAAGACAGCTAAAGTAGTACTTAACGCGAACTAACTTTTTGGTATTCACAGTCGCGTTTCAACCGGTGCTAAGCCACTGCTCGGCTAAGCACCGGCTAAGTAGTAGTATGGTGTTGCCAAGGTGTTCAAAACTGCTACATGAAAGAATGAAGTGATGAACCATAGGAAGTCGTCATAAGAGTAAAAGAGGTAGAATATTGTGTCAAAGATGGCCCGATGCTAATGGAACACAATGGAAAATTCAAAATACGCGGGTAATTTGAATTGCTTTTGCGTAAAATGGGGTCCGGACCCGTGCTCCACCTAGGCTCTACACCTGGGTGGAGCATGGTATACTTCCAGGTGGGTCCGGACCCGTGCTCTGCCTAGGCTCTCCACCTGGGTGAAGCATGGAATACTAACAGGTGAATCCGGACCCGTACTCCACCTAGGCTCTCCACCTGGGTGGAGCATGGTATACTTCCAGGTGGGTCCGGACCCGTGCTCCACCTAGGCTCTCCACCTGGGTGGAGCATGGTATACTTCCAGGTGGGTCCGGACCCGTGCTCTGCCTAGGCTCTCCACCTGGGTGAAGCATGGAATACTAACAGGTGAATCCGGACCCGTGCTCCACCTAGGCTCTCCACCTGGGTGGAGCATGGTATACTTCCAGGTGGGTCCGGACCCGTGCTCCACCCAGGCTCTCCACCTGGGTGGAGCATGGTATACTTCCAGGTGGGTCCGGACCCGTGCTCCGCCTAGGCTCTCCACCTGGGTGAAGCATGGAATACTAACAGGTGAATCCGGACCCGTGCTCCACCTAGGCTCTTCACCTGGGTGGAGCATGGTATACTTCCAGGTGGGTCCGGACCCGTGCTCCGCCTAGGCTCTCCACCTGGGTGGAGCATGGAATACTTCCAGGTGGGTCCGGACCCGTGCTCCACCTAGGCTCTCCACCTGGGTGGAGCATGGTATACTTCCAGGTGGGTCCGGACCCATGCTCCACCTAGGCTCTCCACCTGAGTGAAGCATGGTATACTTTACAGGTGGGTCCGTGAAGCATGGGATACTTACAGGTCCTCATGCTCCATCTGATGATATTTAGGTGAATGCGCACCGGAGTCGCAAGGTAGCGGACGCAGCGGACGGTTGAGCACGGGCCCGGACGTCAACGATTGGAGCACGAAGACCTGTAAGTATCCATGCTCCACCCAGGTGGAGAGCCTAGGTGGAGCACGGGCCCGGACGTCATCAGTTGGAGCACAAGGACCTGTAAGTATCCATGCTCCACCCAGGTGGAGCACGGGCCCTGACCCGTAAAATGCATGTAAAATGGTTGAATAAATTCATGAGAAAAATCACAATCAAAATAAAACAAGGAGGTTTGATTTATGGAAACTTTAATAAAAGGGGTTTATTTACTCAAAAATATATATGGTACAATGAAGTAAGTAATACAAAGAAATAAAATAAAAATAAAATAGCCTTTATTCACCGACTTCACAATATTTTCCTTATTCTACACTTTAATCCTGCATTTGGTCGGGTTGTCCTGAGACATAGGCCTCCTCCAACCTTTTCCACTCTGTTCTTTCCTTTGAACTTATTCTCCAACCCTTTGGGAAATCATCCTCCCACTGTCACACTGGTCTGCCTCTACTGCGTATGCCGTCTCTTGGATACCATTCCGTTATTTCCCTTGTCTTAAAGGGGCACATCTGTTACTTTTGTTCTCTTCCTTATGCGGGTTAGGTTAGGTTAGGTTAGTTAGTTGCAACAACATTTCTGGTCTGAACTTCCACAAAATTATAATTCTGTTGTGCTCTCGAGCTGGGATTCAAAAAGGGAGTAAGCACATACAGTGTGTGGCCCGGCACCTTCCACTCTCCCTAACTAAAATTATCATTATTTGTCCAGCCTTTATTTGGTGATCACTCTGCAACATCAAAAATTGTCATCGTTGGTGCAACAGCGAGCGGCCTGAAAATAAAAGATATGTTTATACTACATAAAGCTAGGTATTTAATCTAATCACTAAACTTTTATTGCTATGGGATCATAAGACTTGTACATACTAATGTTATATTATAATTATACATTAAATCAAGTTTTCGAGATTGGTGGTGCGATGCGGAGAGGTATCAACAATTAACCATGAGGATTTGGGTTCAAATCCGCACAGTTCAATCCGCACATACATATACAACTATCAACTGTCTTGCAAGCAGTTGTAGCAAAGCTCTTTTAGCATATTGTAGGCGTCAACATTGAATAATGTGTAATGGGTGATAAGTGGCTGGCCTTTCACCCACCAACCAATTCACTGCAGAAGAAACCCTAATCCTTTCATCACCTTGTCAACACCAACAGGGAGAAATAAGCCAAAATCACATGGCCATCTTAACACGTTGGCGGGCAGTGAATGAGACACAATCAAACTTTTACTATCACTGATATAGCCGGTCACTTTCCACAATTTTCCACTATTACTTACCTATTTAGTAAGAGATAAGATATGAACATTTTTGCTGAAATAACCCTGGATGTTGAGTGTTGAGAAAAGCTTCAAATTAAGAAGCTACATCGAGCAAAAAGTATGCCATCTTCACAAACTCTCCGGCACAGCCTTTCCGTCAAGGAGGGTGTTTAGTTCACCATGCATAACCAATGCGCATTGGTAGATTACACTACATATCACAATAGTTATTGGTAGGTATCCTTTGTAGAATGTCGCTCCCCGTTAATTAAAGTAACAATAATGTTAATTTACTTTCGGTATGGAATCGAAAAGGTTCTTCATTCTTGCTGACCATGCTGATGCAGACCAGACCTTGCAGTTCCGAGTTTTCTTGTTTCAAACTAATATTCACTGAGCAAGTCACTACACTTTACTAATATCACTACGTTTTACTAATATTTATGTTATAATGAGGACATTGACATTGACATGACCATTATTATTCGTTTTGCTGGCAAATTTTTGGCATTATGGCCCTGATACCTTGCTGAGTAGGCGTCAAGTAGGCGTTAAGTCGCCGATTTCGGGAACTAACGCTCGGCTTAGTTTGAGTTCGGTCTTAGCTAAGTTTTACTCGACTCTGAATACGAAAAGTGACGTTAGCATCGGTTTTGACATACGGGAGTTCGAACTATGACTTACAAATCGTCTCTGAATCTCGGCCTTAGGCCGAGATTCAGAGACGATTTGTAAGTCATAGTTCGAACTCCCGTATGTCAAAATCCATACATTTCTACCCTACTTAGCTCGAGCTAAGACAAAAAAAATCGTCTCTGAATCTCGGCCTTAGTGTTGACCTGTCCAAGCGTAAGTAAAGTGTAAGAAAGAGTTCGAATTACGTAATTTTAAATAGCTTTGTCTCTGTTGTTCAAATAATATTTACATTAAACAACTGTACCGCTATTCGAAACCTAATATATGAGAGTGGCATCACTGTCTTCCTTCTGATTGGTCGCGAGTATACCTGTCCCTTTCTAGTATGTTTGCCTCTTTCTACCCCTTCCACCAGGCGGGGCATTCGTGGGGAATCGAATGCTTCAGTCACTCATTGGCGATTTGTTCTTCGAACTGTGAGGTCGAGTAAGAAATATATTTTACTTACAAAAAATTTTAACGGTTTTTGCCGTTCGATAATAAATTTATAATTTGAATAAAAATTTCCTGTTCCTTATAGTGTTTTATAGTTGAAAAATATTAGTAGGTGCCTAGTAAAAGTTTTATCCTAGAAAAAATTTCACGATGGAAGAAAATGGCTCTGAGGCAGGGCCATCATCAGCGCCATTGATTCGTTCGGGAGCTAAACGAAAGCTCCCTCCAATTGAAATGGGCACGGTTAAGCGGAGTGTGAATTATGATCCAAGCATCATTAATAATTTAGCACAACAGGTTAGTCACATCCAAACTTATTTACAAAGCCTCGTATATCAGGATCCTACAGTCCAGTGTGATGAATGCAATGATGACGAGGACGCCATGTCGTTAAACACTAGTGGTGACTTGTACTTTGACGAAGAGGTAGCTTCTGCTCCTCAGCAAATTTTGCAAGAGGCGGTCAATCTAGCCCCTCATCAAAACGTGCCAGAGGTGGTCATTCCAACCCCTTATCAGATAACCATCGAGGCGGCCACACCAGCCCCTCAAAAAGATACCTTACAAGTAAATCCCTCTCCGCAAGAGGATTTTTCTTTTAATGTTAATACTACTCTTAAAGAACCAGCCATGGCTAAAACTGAAACTCAACGGTTAGAACGACTAAAATCGGTTCAGCACTTTGATTCATCTGAATGGTCCGATGTACGTTATGCGGAGGCTCAAAAGCGTTTTTGCTCAATACCTGGCTTTACAAATCTAGAAAGCAACGATGAAATTAAGCCCTACGATAAGTTTCATACCTTGGCATTAACCGAAAGAGGGTTTGCTGCGATTACTCAAGGCCTGTTAAAACAGCAAGAATCCGTTGAAAACGGTTTTCGTGACCTCATTTCGTGGGTAAAAACATGTGATGTATTAGATGTAGCCGAGCTCGAAAATAAAATTAAAGATATATTCTCTAATGACTTCCAAAAAATATCGAATGATTTACTGCAAATGGCTTGTGGGCACCGTGCTGAAGTAATCCAGCAGCGTCGAAATGCAATATTACGTTCGGTCAAAGATAAGTTTACTAAGGCGAATATTTGCAAAATTGTGAATTCCTGTTCGCGCAGTCTGAATTTTCTTCAATTATTGACAAAAATGGCGGTATGAGTAAAGTATTTTGGCCATCGAAGCCTCAGATTAATAAACCTTTACCCCAAAACGTGTCAGGACAACCGAGAGGTTATACAAAGTTACCGTCACAAGATTTTCATGACTCAAAACAAAACCCGGGTCCCAGTGTGACCCAGACATTTACCCCGACGCAGGGTGTACCTTTATACCCATTTAATTACTCAGCACCAACTCAAACACCGTTTTATGGTCAACCTCTAATGCCAGGCTATAATCGCTTCCCTATGCCCGGACATAACTTTCGGCCCCGTGGGCCTAGACCCAGAGAGGACACAGCGCGTCAGCCCAGGACAGGCGCACCTCGAGGGGGACGCGGAAGGCGTAGATTCTGACTCACTTTTTCAAGCCGGTTGCCTGCAAAATCATTACAAGTCTTGGGTGGCCCTAGGGGCCCCAAATACGATTTTAAAAATAATCAAAACAGGCTACCGCATCCCTTTTGTGACAATACCACCACTACGCAGACCGGCTCTTTCTGTTCACAACATTTCGGTCCCATTCTCAAAAGATATGGAGGCGCAAATCTCAACCCTAAAACAGATGAAGGTTTTGGAAAGCGCGCCACGTTCTCCAAGTTTTCTTTCGAGCATGTTCCTAACACCCAAGAGCGATGGCTCTCATCGTCCGGTGTTCAACCTTCGGCAACTGAACAACTTTATCCATGTCAGCAAGTTCAGACTGATAAATCAACAAAAAGTATGTACGTTCTTACAACCGAACGATTGGCTAGCAAAAATAGACTTGGCCAATGCATATTTCCACCTACCAGTGGCGCAGAGTCATCGCAGATTCCTAAGATTGATATTTCGGGGGGAACTCCTCCAAATGACGTGTCTACCATTTGGCCTGGCCACGGCCCCAAAAATATTTGCTGTAATGACAAACTGGGTCGGACAAATACTCAGAAACAAAGGCATTCGTATCCTGATATATCTGGACGACTTTTTATTGGCTCATCCCAATCCAGAAATTTTGCAGATGCAAATAGACTATGTAATAGACCTATTAAAATCATTAGGGTGGCAAATAAACCACAAAAAATCGATTCTAACCCCACAATCGAAAATACTGTTTCTGGGTATAATTTGGGATACTTTCCAAAACATGAAACACCTGCCGGTAGAAAAACACTGCCGCATCAAAGAGAGGTTAGTCCAAGCACTAGTAAAGAAAAGCCTATCTCTAAAAGAAGCACAGAGCCTGACAGGGATTTTGAACTTTTCAAGAATAGTAGTACCGTACGGTCGATTACATTTTCGAAACCTGTTGAAGTTCACGAACCGTCTGCTAAACGAAGACCCGCACAAACAATATCCACTCCCGCTAGAGGTTATTTCAGAACTAACATGGTGGATGAACTCTTACGCGACGAGTTCTCCAATTCACTTTCCACCAGCGAGCCACTACCTTTCGACAGATGCCTCGGGTTTAGGTTGGGGAGCTCGCTTAGACAATGTACAACTGAAAGGTGTTTGGAACCTACAGGAAAAGAGTTTTCACTCGAATCAGAAGGAGATGATTGCAATTCTTCGTGTGCTGGAGAACTACAGTCAGTTTCTGAAAGGGTCAACAGTCTCGGTCCAGTCGGACAATGTTACCGTCCTCTCATATCTCAGAAACGAAGGGGGCACCAGATCAGAATCCCTCATGAGTCTAACATACCAAATCTTTTACCTGCTACAATTTTACCACATACGGCTGAGCCTTCACCACCTACCGGGCAGGTACAATGCCGAAGCGGATCGCCTCTCCCGAGGCAGCCCTCAGCCCGAGTGGCACCTTCTCCCTGCTCTGACTCAAAAGATCTTTCTCAAATGGGGGACACCCGAGGTGGACCTCTTTGCATCCCATCGAGCGCATGTGGTCCCACAATATGCAACTTTAGACATGACGGACAAAGATGCAATAATAATAGATGCTTTTTCCCAACGGTGGGATTTCAAACTGGCGTGGGTATTTCCGCCCCCATTTCTGCTTCCCAAAGTCCTCAGCCATCTGAATCAGTCCAAAGGGATATTTTTAATCGTAGCCCCACGATGGGAAAAAGCGTTTTGGCGTCCCGACTTGAGAAAACGTGCAATAGCCCCTCCGTTCACAATACGGAACCTTCAAGGAGTGTTAATCGACACAGTGACTTGTCGACCGCCCCCGAAAGTACACGAGCTGACATTGGAGATATGGAAATGTGGGGTTGGGACGAAATACTAACTGAGTGGACCCCTGAACAGCGCTATTTACTACAGCAAAGTTGGCGAGAATCAACCAAAAAGTCCTATAAATCAGCCTGGGGTCGATGGTATTCTTGGGCTAAGGAACATCAGATCCAAATCAATTCACCGTCTGGTTCGGACCTTGCTCGCTTTTTGTCAGACCTTTACCAGAAAAATGGTTTTGCCTACAACACGATACTCTTCCACAGGTCAGTATTGTCAACTTTAAGTAATCCTAACAACCAACAACTTGGTTCTCATCCTTTAGTCAAACGGATTTTAAAATCAATAGCTATGCAAAAGCCTAAAGATAGTAAGCCACCAATCTGGGACATAGAGGAACTTTCGAAGTGGATAAGTAACAACTTTAGTAGAAACTTGAGTCTTTATGAATGTTCACGCAGGACGGCCTGTATTCTCTTACTGTGTTCGGGCCGTAGGGTCCATGACCTGACGCTTCTGTCTATCGATCCTGCTAATTTCACTAATGCTGACGACCACATAATTTTTTGGCCTTTATACGGATCCAAAACCGACTGCCATGATCATAGGCAATCAGGATGGAGACTGCAGTCTAACCCTGAAAATGATGCTTTAAATCCGGTATTTTTAGTCAAAACGCTTGTAAAGCTGTCCAAAAACAGGAGAGATTCCTGCAAAATTCCAAATCTATTCCTAACAGTGTGTGGTACACCTAAAGCTGCATCACGTACAGTCATTGCAAGCTGGGTGAAACATATGTTACGAGATGCCGGAATCCAGGCATCTGCAGGAAGCACTAGGCCGGCAGTGGCCTCCAAGAACTGGGCTCTGAACTTCCCGTTGGACGACATCCTTGGCCGAGGAAACTGGAGATCATCCAATACATTCTCTAGATTTTATAAACGAGAAATCAAGCAAAATACTGTGATTCCCACTATTTCTACACTTTTTCAATCATTATAATAACTAAGTACTTACTTATGTCTCATTACGTACTACCTATGTCAGAAAATTGCTCTGATTTGTTTGTTTTAGAAGTTATATACTTTTGTTTACAAATTTATGCGATGAGTAACCTTCAGAATTAATGTGTTATATGTAATAATTTTTCTTTAATAAATAAAAATTCAATTTTTTTTTTTGTATATTCTTTATTTATTTCACCTTTGGATTAAATACAGAGAAGGAATCACTTTCACTTTTTCTTATAACATTTTTTCATACACAACTATCGTTATAGGTACCTTTATTCATTTCATCATCTTGATATCACCTGAAATTAGCACAGTAGGTAGATAGTACCACCTATATTTTCATTTGAATGTTCTCACACAGTGTACTTCAGTTTCTGAACTATATTTTGTATGCTTACACTTTCACTGAATGCTTATCTAAAAACTAATAATGGTAAACAATAAGTTTTTACATAAACTAATCACATTGGCGTTGTTCCACCAGGCGATAACAGACAGCTCCCATATATTAGGTTTCGAATAGCGGTACAGTTGTTTAATGACAGCGTTTTAACAAACAATAAAACGCTTATTAAATAACTTACCCTATTCGAAACCTAAAGTTTCTCAAACTACCTGGTGATTTTGATAAAAATAAAAACGGAGCAAGAAATGATTAAAAACATTACAGTACATTAAAAACTTTATAGTAAATTGTATTTATAAAGTCTGTTTTTATTTTTAAAAAAGATATTCAATTATTATTATTATTTTATGGAAATACAATGAGTGACTGAAGCATTCGATTCCCCACGAATGCCCCGCCTGGTGGAAGGGGTAGAAAGAGGCAAACATACTAGAAAGGGACAGGTATACTCGCGACCAATCAGAAGGAAGACAGTGATGCCACTCTCATATATTAGGTTTCGAATAGGGTAAGTTATTTAATAAGCGTTTTATTGTTTGTTAAAACGCTGTCATTGCAATATGAAAATTAAACAGATTCATAAAAAAAAAAAAACTGACGTCTTTCAATGGCGTTAGCGTTTAAATTCTATTTGTTCAATGGTTTTTCGTATTTTCGTGGTTTTTGAGCACAAAATAATAAGAGAACTACCGTTTTTGTGATAATAATGGATAGAAGAAGGGCGAACAAACGGCAGAAGGAGCTGCTGGTGGAGCGGCTCCACGCCAATGTGGCTTTCGCAAGGGGTAAGTCTTGACTCTTGTTTTATGTTTCGTACAAGTCTTGTTTGTTCCATAAATACCTCTTATAAGGTAACCTATCTTACTTTCGAAATTTCACTGACCGAATTTCAGTTGTTCGAAAACGGTTTATAGAAGTTTCTAGTGACAGATATTTTGTTACACATATATTTGTTACTCCTTATAAAGACTTGACAGAAGTATCATTTTCCAGAAAATTTAAAATCAGAATTTCATAATCATTTTTTTTCTTTTGACAACGGTCTTCTGGGTTCGAAGTTTTAAAATGTAGAAGCAACTTCTTCCATAGTATGACTAGGACACAACACAGTAAAGTTTTCTGTAATAATTACCTAGTAGATACATGATACCAGGATTATAGCACCAACATGCTTGCTAGCATGCTGCTTGCTTGCTTGCTTGCTGCATGCTTGCTTGCTTGTTGCTTGCTAGCTTGTATGCATGTTGGGGGGTGAGGGGGGCGGAAACCCCCTGCCTGAGAAATACAAACTGGTGGTTTTAAAATTGTAGTTTAGGTTAGGTTAGAACATGTAAAACACTTAGCGGGCGAAGCGAGCAGAGCATCAAAATGCTTGCTGCATGCTTACTTGCTTGCTGCATGCTTGCTTGCTTGCTGCATGTTTGCTTGCATGTTGCTTGCTTGCTTGTATGCATGTTGGGGGGTGCAGGGGGGCCGCGCCCCCCGCGAGGGGGGTTCGGGGGGCGGAAGCCCCCTGACTGAGAAAAACAAACTAGTGGTTTTAAAATTGTAGGTTAGGTTAGGTTAGAACATGTAAGACACTTAGCGGAGCGAGCGGAGCATCAAAATGCTTGCTGCATGCTTGCTTGCTTGCTGCATGTTTGCTTGCTCGCTGCATGCTTGCTTGCTTGCTGCATGCTAGCTTGCTTGCTGCATGCTTGCTTGTTTGCTTATATGTATGTTGAAGGTGCAGTGGGGTGGACGCCTGCCTGAGAAAAAAAATCTGGTTTTTTTAAAATTCTGGTAAAGGTTAGGTTAAATATTTCTGCGGAAAAGTGACTGTACGGAAAACAAATATTCGAAAAAGTAAATTATCTGACTTACATTACTTTGGAAAACTGTGTTACAGAATTTTGATTCATTGGTTAAAAGAAAAAAAGGACAATAAAAAATCTGGCTCCTCAAAATATGGCGAATAATATTTCGGGGAAACAAAAAAAAAGGGAAACAATAAAAAGTGTAACGATTTCGGAGAACTAAAATTCGGAAAACTCTTTTTCGAAAGTACGATAGGTAACCCTCTTATAATATAGGGCGGAAGGAATGGTGTAAGGTCGGTATATATAGATAGCCAGTTAAATACGAAAGTATTACATAAAACTTGAGTTTTAAACTAGGGACAATATTTTCAGGTTTACAGTGACAAAAGGAGCTGTATTAGAGAAAATTTGGTAAACATAAACGCCTGAAAGAAAGCCAAGCAGAGAAAAGTCACACACGAGAAGTCACAGGTGCCGTGTTTGATGTAACAACCAAATCAAGTGACGTTGCAAGGTCGGACTGCAAATAAGCCATACAATCAAAAAGGTCGGTAAGTAAGATGTCGAGATCAGACTCCGAACAAAGGTGGTTGATATCGGCAAGCGGTTTTCGACTCTGAAGTGGAGGTGGGATGGACACTTGGCCAGGTGGAATGATGGCAGATGGACTAGGGCAGTGACAGAGGGTCGCCAGTAGGTCGGATGACATTTGCAGAGTAGCCGGCAAGTAGTGGATGAGACTAGCGGGGGACCGTTCTGGTTGGCGTGAAAAGGAAGTGGCCCATACCCAGCAGTGGGGTTTACCGGGCTGATGATATCGGCAAGTAGATTTCGACTCTGAAGTGGAGGTGGGCGGGGCACTTGGCCAGGCCGAATGATGGCAGATGGACGAGGGCAGTGACAGAGTCGTGGCAGTGGGAGGGGGAACGGTCAGTGGGCAGACCACCAGCCAGGTGGTCGGATAACATTTGAAGAGTAGCCGGCAAACAGTGGATGAGACTGGTGGGGGACCATTCTGGTTGGCTTGAAAAGGAAGAGGCCTATACCCAACAGTGGGGTTTACCGCGCTGATGATGATGATGTGATAAAATGATCCAAAACCTAGAGCGAGGGAAGCGAGCTTGAGATTTTACTAAAATATTAATAGTTTGGTAAGTAAGATGTCGAGATCAGACGCCAAACAAAGGTGGTTGATATCGGCAAGCGGATTTCGACTCTGAAGTGGAGGTGGGCGGTATATATAGATAGCCAGTTAAATACGAAAGTATTACATAAAACTTGAGTTTTAAACTAGGTACAATATTTACAGGTTTACAGTGACAAAAGGAGCTGTATTGTGTCCGTATAGTTAGCAGCCTCACCAACGAATTCGAAGATTTTGACTAGGCCACGATTTAGTACCCAATTAGTACTATTTAGTGCCCAAAGCACAGATTTGGTACTCCTGTATTTTAAAAGATATTTGGGTTACTTACTGAGGCTGCTAGATAGACGTCAAGGTAGCAGTCGCTCCGAGAAATACTGTTTATATCAATGTGATTTATATGTCACGATTTAGTACTCATTTAGTACTCCCTATATCCAAAATTTCATTAATATTGATTCAATACAAGCCGAGATATGACAGTGCATTGTTGAGGCTGCTAACTTGACGTTTATTCCAACGATGATTCCAATGAAACGGGTGCACATTTCAAACAGATAAATACATACAGATTTAGTGCTCGATTTGGTGCCTCTTATGATATTTTTGAAATGTAGAATTTTCTTTCCTACTTCCCAAAAAAACTATGCAAAGTTCTACATACTAATCGTAATTTAGGTCCGTCGACATCGTTAATCAAATTTAGACTTTATTCAACTGTAATAGGGTTTACAATTTATTTTAATTCTGTGGTTGGTACTGTCTAGCAAAAAAGTGAAATGATATTAAATTGTATAGGTAACTCTGATACTTCTCAATCTCGTATGTACCTATGTAATGTGAGCCCAGAAGACTATTATTCTTCTTTAAATCTACTCTACTATTATTGTACTGGAATTTTTTTTTACCGTTCCGAAATAAAGCGAAGCAATAAATATTGATTTCATTGTGGTTTGAAACTTTCATGAGTGGTTCAGATCATCAAACTGAACAACTTTTATTATGGGACCAATCCTGAAATCGCAAACAAAAATCAGCAGTTCCATACTAAACTGCAACGCCTACTAGACTCAAATGTATGAGACTAGTACTTTTCAAACACTACAGTGCGATTTTTGAAAGTCACTCGTTCAAATCAGCAGAAGAAAATGTAAAAATTACTATGTAGATTATTCATCATTCGATCGAGTCGCGTTGTGGATCCGCTAGTGGGTGGTCGCGTGTCGCGTGCCGCTCGTCGGTTGCCCCCTCCCAGCTCGACAGCGGGGCTCCAGTGGTGGCTCAAGATAGTGTTCTTTTGTAAGACCTTGAAGTCACCAAAATATCTTCATAACCGTACAACGTCAAGCACTTTTGCTACAAAAACTCGACATTGGCAAAATCATCACAAACCAAGATGGCAGCCATATTTTAAAAATAGAATAGAATAGAATCATTCGATCGACGTGTTACTTTCAAAAATTGCAAGTATTTTGTTCACAACATAAACAAAAACATAAAAGACAATTTGAAAACATCTATGATTGAACAAGGTTCATCATAAACTCGTTGTAGTCCCTCGGCTGCACTCATTTGAATCAAGCAATTCCTCGACAAGTTTTCGTATCACCCACCGTAATTAACGTAAATAAAATCCCGCCATCTCTCGGTATTGCTATGAACCACTTGCTATGATCGCGTGCGCCAGCTCATGGCAGTAGAGTTCCGATAAAGGCCTGGGGGCCAATTACGGTAATTTAAACGATCAAAGTTCTATTCTCATCCAATTTTGTCTCTAGTCCCATTCTAATCTAACTCTAATCTAGTTCTAATGCAGTTGGTGCGGATTTTCGTATTACGGTAAACGTAAAAACCGTTTCAAAAACGTTTAGAGATGTTACCCTATTTCAGTACAATCGATCATCGACTTGCCATTTGCATCATTGACACCTCTAGTTTGTTTGACACTTCTACAGAAAAAAAAGAAAAGAGTGAGACGAAGCGATATGAGGAAATGAGAAAAAGATTTTCGCTGGCATGACGTTGGCGTTTCCAATTTGCTATTCTTCAAGTATTTATTTAGTTTGAAAAAATGATAAAATATGTTAAAATGAAGAAGATCACGCACGTCAGGATAATTATATGCATTCTTGGCTGTTGGAGGATGTCCTCGAGGAGTACAGATACCTTGTGTCTGGAAGGCGGGTCGAGCATTTTGTTCAAACCTTGGTGCGAATGTGCCGAGATCCTGAATGCAGATAGGCCTAGGATAGGCCATGAGCAGGCAATGGTCAGAGTGTAATCTGAGGAGCGGAAGGAATGGTGTAAGGTAGGTATACCAATATAGTTATAGCCAAAGTTAATTCTAGCATCTACCCAGGGTGCTCTCAATGTTCTACACATTCTGCTCATTAGTAGTTCATTCATATCTACCACAGGACTTAATGAAAACGATTGTGGTGCCAATAGTCAAAAACAAAACTGGGGACATCTCAGACAAACAGAACTATAGACCTATTTCACTGACCACTACAGTAGCAAAGGTTTTGGATGTGTTGGTGTTGCTTGATGCTCAGTTAGAGGAGCAACTGCAGCTGCACGATGCCGGGCACTCTACTGAAACAGCAATCCTGAGCATGAAGCACACTGTCCGCTACTATATGGACAGACATACACTGTGTATGTAGTGTCATATGATGTGCTGTGGAGCAAACTCAAGAAAACTAGTTTCCCTTCTGAGCTGCGTTTTGTTTTTGAGTATTGGTATGCGAACCAATCGAACCATGTCAGATGGTCTGATGCTTTATCGGATGCGTACAGGTTGGAAAGTGGGGTGAGGCAGGGGGGGCTTACGTCTCCCAAGCTGCTCAACCTCTACGTGAACGAATTGATTGGTAGGCTCGGCAGTACACATGTTGGTTGTCATATTGACAATACATGCGTCAACAACATAAGCTACGCAGTACTGCTGTGCCCGTCGGTCAATAGTATCAGACATTTGCTATTGGTGTGTGAGGATTTTGCGAGCAGTCATGGATTGTTATATACCGTCAAGGAAAGTGAATTTATGGTCTTCAGAGCAGCAGGTAAGTGCAGAGATGTGCCTCCAATTACACTTAATGGTGTACCGTTAAAAAGAATCCAAAAATTTAAGTTCCTCGGCCACATTGTCTCTGAGGACCATAAGGACAACTTCGATGTAGAAAGGGAGCGCAGGGCGTTAGCAGTCAGGGGCAACATGCTAATCCGCAGGTTCAATGGCTGCACAAGATCAGTAAAAGTGACACTTGACTGACACTTTTCAAATCATATTGTTAGTCATTCTACGCCTGCAGCCTGTGGGTCAATTGCACACTCAGCTCGCTGAATGCCCTGCGCGTCCAATATAACATCATTTTCAGAATGCTGTTGGGGCGTCCGTCATGTTTGCAGAGGCGAGAACAGACGGATACCATGCAATCATTATAAAAAAAGCCGTCTCACTCGTCAGCCTACTGCGTGCAAGCCACAACAGCATTCTGGAGATGATAGCAGGCAGGTTTGACTGCCCCATCATCACACACTGCAAGAAAGTGATGATTTAATTCTTCTATTCTGTTTATGTTGTATTTTAATTTATGTGTGTACTTACTAATACACAAGGTCCTTCTTAATATGCTGACAATTTTTGAAGGGGATGATCAGGCCATCAAACTGAACAACTTTCTCTATGGGACCAACATCGAAATCGCGATAAAAAAATCTGCTGTCCCATACAAAACTGCAAACCGACTCTATCCAAATGTATGGGACAGCAGATTTTTTTCTGTGATTTCGATGTTGGTCCCTTTGAGAAAGTTGTTCAGTTTGAAGGTCTGATCATCCCCTTAAAAAATTGTCAGCATATTAAGTGTCAGTATATTAAGTTGGACCCTGTAGTTCCTAAGTCAAACACCGTTACTAACACATGGATCTTTGTTATCTGTTTATGAATAAATATTATTATTATATATGTCTTATGTTCCGTAATCACGGGCAATTAAGTCCCGGACCTTTGGAAGGCGTGCATGGAGCCGAAGCCAACATGTAGAGGCCCGTTCAAAAGACTAGTTAATCTAAATGTAAGGGATACACATGGCTGAAACCATCTCCGAGCGCACAAGATGATACACACGGGGATGGTGCCCGCCAGGTGCAGAGACCATTGGAGTCCGGCGCTATGGCCGTGATGGAAAAATAAGGTCTTGGGCTATGGAGGTGAAAGTTGGATGGATGGATACTGGGCTATGGGAGGAGACTAACGGACGCCTGCCATGACAACTAGTCTCAAAATTGTAAATAGGGCAGGCGGTGACTCACCGACTCGTCGAGTGGGCCCCATTATTATTACTTAAAACTTGAGTTTGAAACTAGGTTACAATATTTTCAGGTGTAGAGTGACCAAAGGTGCTGAGTTTGAGAAAATTTGGTAAACATAAACGCCTGAAAGAAAGCCAAGCCAAGAAAAGTCACACACTAAGAGTTACAGGTGCCGTGTTTGACGTTGAAGTTAAAAACAACCAAATCAACAATAAATGTAAGTGTTATCAATTCCTATTTACCTACTCTTGTTTATGAACATTGGCGCAGCTAGGGATTCTTCCTAAGGAGGGCAACCGGCCAGTCGGCTCATCAGCCACCATTGCCAGACTTGCCAGTGGCAAGTGTCAAAATTGACATTGCAAGGTCGGACTACAATTAAGATAATGTCGTCGCCATACAATCAAAAACCAGGTGCAAGGAAAGCAAGCTCAAGATTTTACTAGAATATGAATAAGTGATAAAACGATCCAAAACCTAGAGTGAGCGAGGCGAGCTCGAGATTTTACTAAAATATGAATTGGTTGGCACGTAATCATCATCATCAGCCCATTATCGTCCACTGCTGAACATAGGCCTCTCCCAAGGCGCGCCACAAAACTCTGTCCTCGGCCTTCCGCATCCAGTCGCTCCCCGCTACTTTTTTTTAGGTCGTCAGTCCAGCTGGAAACAGGACGTCCCACACTACGCCTACCAGTTTGCGGTCTCCACTCTAGAACTCTGACACCCCACCAGTTGTCAGTTCTTCGGCAGATATGACCAGCCCATTGCGACTTCAGCTTGCTAATTTTCTGAGCTATCTCAACCACTTTAGTTCTCTGACGTAATAGCATGAATTAAACCCTAGAGTGACCGAAGCGAGCTTGAGAATTAACCAAAATATGAATAGGTCAGCACGTTATGATACGATCCAAAATCTTAGAGCGAGCGAAGCGAGCTCGAGATTTTACAAAATTATGAATAGGTTGGAAAGTGATAATATGATCCAAAACCTAGAGCGGGATAAACTTATGCTCACGACTATGTTCCCCGAGGGGGTAGTCAAAGATATTCTGAAACCTCAGAACATCCACGTTTCACCAGTAGTACCGGTAGAGCGGGATATTTAGGAAACAATCCAGGTGCTAACGAAGCGAAGCGAGCTGAGGGTCGCCTAGACACTCTCCTCACTCCACCTCCTAGACCTAGCTCTTGGATAGAATTTTTATTTGGACCCATCCTCAGAGGTACTGTTCATAAATTAGCAATACATGTAATTAGAGTAAAAGGAGGCCCGAAAATTCAGTCTGTAGTGAACCTGCCAGCTCAGCTGCGAATTGTGGGTTTGAATCAGTCAGCATTTGAATCCCACAAGAGGCAATCAGTATGAACTAATAATATATGCTGAATATGAGTTTGTACACCAATAGACTAGGTTATGGTAGTGTGCGTGTGTGTGAAGTAAAGTCAAGCGTGGTGTGTTGGGGACGGTGAGCAGCCGCTTGTCACCTGTCAACAAGCCGGCACATGGCTCAGCTTTAGTGGATACAGCCCAGCCGCTAAGCGTTTCCGCTCCTCACATCTCTTCTTTTGTGGAGACCGGGCCTGAATGGGACTAGATAACCATTTAATTTAACATCTCATACAACTACTATTTTGTTTCAGCAAACAGAAGAACGGCTGGAGAAAAACTGAACAGTAGAATGGAGAAGTATTGAGGGGACGAGAAGTGTAGTGAACGGGATTTTGTTATTTACCCATCTCGTCTCCGCTCAGCTTCAGTGACACCACATAGACAATGGTTCAAACTAAGTACAGAAGATTTCTCACATTTGTATGGCACAATCAAAGCGGGGATGGATGGAACGGAATTAAGCAGGGTCAGGCCGGGTCGAGTTACATATGAGCAGCAGCATAGAAAAAAATAGAGATATAGGTTAACTCTGGACCGTACAGAAGATTTCCTCATCTCTCGGACCCACAGGATAACTTGGTCAACTCGGACAAAATGAACAACTTGGTCAACTGAGTTGTTCATGTTGTCCTAGCTGTCAGAGTTGACCGAGTGCTACAACTTGGCCAACTCAGACAACATGAACAACTCCGTAAACTCAGTTGTAAGTACATGTTGACCGAGTTCATGTTGTCCGAGTCGTTAAAGTTATCCAATTTTTTCATGTTCTCAGAAGTACTTTAGTATAACAGAACAGAATAATTTAGTAAAGCGTGATCCTTTTAAGACTCTGTCAACATGGACAACCTGATCAACTCTGACTGATGACACGTACAACTTGGACAACGCAGTTTACCGAGTTGTTCATGTTGTCCGAGTTGACCAAGTTGTCATACAGGGGTGCGTTCAGAACCTACGCCTAGAGTGCGCCCAGAGTGCACCCCGAGTGCAACTTTTCGCACTAACGCCGTTCAGAGGCTCGGTGAAAAGCGTTCTACCCATAAGAGCGAGCGAGAAGAACAACCGCACCCAAAGGTGCTGAACGCAGCCCAGGGTGTAACAAAACACCCTAGTAATACTTAAGGCTGTGGTTTAGTTAGACCATAAAACTGAACAACTCACTATAGAGCCAACATTGAGACGAGATGTGAAACTTCTCTCGATGTAAATTTCGAACTTCCGTCTGACAAAAAGGTTGCAGATCAGAATTTCAAAGCCCTCCCATAAAAAGTTTCACTTCAAAAATCTGCTGTCCCATACTTACTTACATTTTAGTCGAGTCGGTACTGCAGTTTTGTATGGAACAGCAGATTTTTGTTTGTTGGCTTCATAGTGAAAGTTGTTCAGTTTGATGGTCTGAAACACCCCCTTAGGTATTACTAGGGTATTTTGTTACATTCTTTAAAGTACTTCCGACTATATGACTCGGTCAACTTGGAAAACATGTACGACTCGGGCAACGTGGACAACTTGGTCAACTGTTGTCTAAGTTGACAAAGTTGTCCACGTTGCCAGAGTCGTTCATGTTGTCCTAGCTGTCCAAGTTCCGTTCAGTGTCCGAGTCCTTCATATTGTCGGAAGTACCTGCTTATAGAACATCTTGGTCAACATGATCTAAATTGGACAACTCAATGTTCGAGATGAGTAGGTGTATGACTGAATTGTTTATGTTGTTCAAGATGACAGAGTTGTTCATGTTGTCAGAAGTCCTTGTAGTCAAAATATAACAGAACAGAATAATTCATTAACGCATTCACTGCCTCCCCCGTAAGCCTAAATAACAAAACAAAACATAGAAAGCTGTGTGCCCCGAACATTTATAGTTAAAAAAAATGCAATGCTTAGTGCCCTTGAACACTTATGCTTGTCCATATAATTCTTACGCTGGGTGCCTCTCGACACGCAGGATTGTCCGGTTTATTCCACTCAGTACTAACGAGTTAGTATGTTAGAGTGTCTTTTGTGGGACAAACCATGAAGTGCTAATAGGAATATACTTGTATTTCCAATAAAAAATGGACACGCAGAGTGGTCGAGAGGCACTGGGAGTATGTTAGGTGTTACCCATTGTTCCACTATATGTGTCGGGGGCATCCAATAAAAGATAAAGAAACCACTAGAGTTGACGGTGGCAGTGAATGTGTTAAAGATAGTGGCATGACCGAGGAAAATAAATTCCTCTTTGTCACCAGGGGTGCGTTCAGAACCTACGCCCAGAGTGCGCTCAGAGTGCACTCCGAGTGCAACTTTTCGCCCTAACGCCGTTCCGAGGCTCGGTGAAAAGCGTATTACCCATAAGAGCGAGCGAGAAGAACAACCGCACCCAAAGGTTCTGAACGCAGCCGTGCGTGAAGAAACTTTGTGACAACAAGTCTGCTGTCTACACCTGTGAAAGTGACTGATCACGTCTACCATGCATATAAAGATAGATAGTAGTGGTTAGGGCATGTGGGCGGGCCTAGACCCGACTGGTGCATCCTGAGATATTATGAAGATGAACTACTTCTCTATTGTTACTATGGCAGCGGTATGCGGTGGAGAGCAACTGGCCTGCTTGTCGCTTCTTGACAAGCTATTACACATCTCCGCTCTGCGCTAAGATCCTCCACTTTTCTCTGCTTTAATGGATAGCGGTCGATGTCTCAAGACAATCCATCCATATAAGTGATTTTGCTAAGATGTCGATTAGATTCAAGATCTTGACCAGTGAATGAAGATCTTTTACTCATTATTTTTAATAAAATCTATAAAAATAAAACAATTTCGTTAATTTTTTTCCGTTTTTTATTTAATTTCCCACAAACTGTAAGAAAACATGATCAGACTGGATGACAACAAGGAGGTCACGTCACACACTGTATTATAGCATAGCATAAATACTCTCGACTTTATTCCCCGAGGGGGTAGTCAGAGATATTCTGAAACCTCAGAACATCCACGCTTCACCAGTAGCACCGAAACTCTGTCCAGTATGACTTGTGATCATTTTGCCACTTATAATGGTAGTGGGTACAATACATGCCTCGAAACTGAAGCACGCCGGTTTCCTCACTATGTTTTCCTTCACCGAAAAGCCAGTGGTGTTACAAATCTTACATAAATTCCAAAAAACGCAGTGGTACGAGTCGGCATGGGCGGGGATCGAACCATCGACTACTACATGCCAGGTTACTCACCACGGCACCATATTATAATCTTTAAAGACTGACAGAGTTCAGGCGCTGCTAGTGAAATGTGGATATTATGAGTAAGTATATCACTTTCGCTGCTGACGACCTACGGCGTAGGTCGGCGACAAATGGGCCGCAGTGCTAAAGAACCCACGTAACGAGTCAGTTATATTGCATTTCGGCTGTGCTTATGACTTACCGCGCGAAGCACCGACAACCTTACGCCTGACGCCCACCGCCGGTGACCCACGAGACAAGCCAGTTTGTCGTTTCACAGTTACAACTGGACGCAGTTCTGCAAAAATGATCCAACCCACTATAGAGCCCATAGTGGGTTGGATCTTTTTTGCAGAACTGCGTCCAACTGTGCGCACAACCTATGAGGGGGGTCAAGTTTCACTTCACCTGTGGTCGGATCGGCTCATGAGCTACAGCGCGAGACACCCAAACCTTACGCCTGTGCGGGCTGACCCACGAGGTGAGCTGCTTTGGTCGTTTTACGTCACGACTGTGCGCATGACCTACGAGGGGCGTCAGTTTTAGCACTGCACTAGGGTTATGATTTTGCGCTTAGCAGCGAAAGTGATTTATATACTACTCCATCGGAGGCCGTCCATTCCCCATGACTTCTGAGGACAGTCATCATGCACTTATAATATCTTGCTCGTCTGCTTCGGATAGGTACACCGGCTTGTGGAAGACAAAATTTCCAAATTTCCACCTGCCCCAATGATTATCTGATTGAACTTGGTTCCGTAGAATGTCAATGTGCCCAAAACCTACAACAAAAAAGAATATTGTGTGATGTGTCATTGCTTAGGTTACACTTATGAGGTCAGTAAGTGATATAGTGGTTCTTTGGTCGGTTCATGTGGAGGATGAATAAGCAATGCAGCAGATAGTTACTCGGTTACATCCTACAGATAAATTAGGTGCGGCGTACTCAAAACAAGTGCAGTGTAGTTAAGTACAGTATGTAAAGATAGGTATTTGGATCCAAAGGAGGTGAATAGTCTGCCCATCCCACAACTGAGAAATAGGTGTTGGGGTGAATAAACTTTCAGATTTATGATTTACTGCTAGGAACAAATAACTATTGGATGGATTGTCTTGATGTAGGCAGTAGCAATAGTTCTCACCACTCCGAGTGATTCGTCTCAACCTAGGGTCTTGAGGTAATGTTATGTATTAAGTTATCTTGCATAAAAGAATAGTTACCATTAAAATACATGTGCCCCACGACGACGAAGATATGGCATCACAAGACATGCTGCATTGCATGATTCTTGTCTTGATTTCCACACTCAGGTTCCACATCCAAGTTCTTCTAACACATAGGTAGGTATATAACGTGTATGCCGTGAGAAGGGTCAGGTCCGAAGGTAATTAGTTGAGGAGTTAACTCCTTCGACAGTCTCTACCGTTTTATGTACCGCGCGAGTCTCGCCTAAAGCACACGTCTTCCCTTCATGGTTGGGATGACATCGAACTCACGAAAACCAAGGTCCACTTCATGAAAATCTGGTGAATCAACAGTTTTTTCAATGTTTTTCAGTTATTAAATCTCTGAACGATCGTAAAAAAGTTGTGAAAAAGTAGATATTTTGTAACTACAACAGAATCGTTCAGAAACGTTTGAGCCATCTGTCAAAACGGCTCTAACGGCTGTCAAGAGCAATACCACGTTTAGCGTAATACCAAATTTGTAAAAAGCTAAGCTTCATTCGTGGTCCAATAATGGTTCGGTCACCAAATATTTACCGTAATTGGCCCCCAGGCCACACAGAGGCGGGACTGCGGGAAAGCGGTCCGGGGGCGGACCTGCGGGAAGCGAATATCTCCGGACCAGTGCTTATTTCTCTGTTACAGGGACATACAAACTCGGACATGACCTTTCCACCACACCATACACTACAAAACACACAAAAATCTTCGCTGGTCCGCAGATATTCGCTTCCCGAGGAACCGCCGCCGGCCCGCTTTCCCGCAGGACCGCCTGTGTGTGACCTGAGCTTTAATGATAATTTTTGTTCATGATTGTACCGAAAATCGAATGTATGTAGAACTTTACATCGTTTTTTTGGGAAGTAGGAAAGAAAATTCTACATTTCATAAATATCATAAGAGGCACCAAATCGAGCACTAAATCTGTATGTATTTATCTGTTTGAAATGTGCACCCGTTTCATTGGAATCATCGTTGGAATAAACGTCAAGTTAGCAGCCTCAACAATGCACTGTCATATCTCGGCTTGTATTGAATCAATATTAATGAAATTTTGGATATAGGGAGTACTAAATGAGTACTAAATCGTGACATATAAATCACATTGATATAAACAGTATTTCTTGGTGCGACTGCTACCTTGACGTCTATCTAGCAGCCTCAGTAAGTAACCCAAATATCTTTTGAAATACAGGAGTACCAAATCTGTGCTTCGGGCACTAAATAGTACTAATTGGGTACTAAATCGTGGCCTAGTCAAAATCTTCGAATTCGTTGGTGAGGCTGCTAACTATACGGACACGCTGTATTAGAGAAAATTTGGTAAACATAAACGCCTGAAAGAAAGCCAAGCAGAGAAAAGTCACACACAAGAAGTCACAGGTGCCGTGTTTGATGTAACAACCAAATCAAGTGACGTTGCAAGGTCGGACTGCAAATAAGCCATACAATCAAAAAGGTCGGTAAACGTAGTGATTACTTGTTCAGTGAGTAAGATGTCGAGATCAGACTCCGAACAAAGGTGGTTGATATCGGCAAGCGGTTTTCGACTCTAAAGTGGAGGTGGGATGGACACTTGGCCAGGTCGAATGATGGCAGATGGACGAGGGCAGTGACAGAGTCGTGGCAGTGGGAGGGGGAACGTCCAGTGGGCAGACCACCAGCCAGGTGGTCGGATAACATTTGTAGAGTAGCCGGCAAATAGTGGATAAGACTAACGGGCAACCGTTCTGGTTGGTGTGAAAAGGAAGAGGCCTATACCCAGCAGTGGGGTTTTCCGGACTGATGATGATGAAGTGATAGTACAAGCCAAAGCCAAAACCCATCCTCAGAGGTACTGTTCATAAATTAGCAAAGCTTGAGGCTTTCTTATTAATATTTACTGCTTGAGGTTAGTATACTATTTTTCTCCTCGACGGAGGTGGAAAGCGGCAACTTCGTTTAACGCAGCGGGACGACAATTGTCGCTTTCCGTCCAGAGGGGAGAAATAATACATAGTTGTCTTGTCATCATGTCTGGACTAAGTAAGGGTTATTGTAGTGTGTGTCTGTGAAGTAACGTCAAGCGTGGTGTGGGACGGTGAGCAGCCACCGCATCCACAGCTTTAGTGGATACAACCTAGCTGCTAAGCGTTTCTGCTCCTCACATCTCTTCTTCTGTGGAGACCGGGCCTAATGGGACTAGATAACCTCTGTGACATTTAACATTTTATAAAACTACTATTTTGACGGCCCGGTTGGTGTGATGGTTACCACGCCGGACTGCCAAACCAGGGTCCTGGGTTCGAATCCCGGTTCGGTCATGGATGTTATGTGTGTGCCGTTGTTGTATGATTCCCATAACAAAAAGCCTGAGCTTACTTGGGATCATTACAATGTATGTGCCTGTGAGCGTTATTTATAATTTATAATTATAATTTTGTTTCAGCAAACAGGAGAATGGCTGGAGAAAAACAGTGAACACTAGAATGTAGAAGTATTGAGGGCAAGAGAAGTTTAGTGAACGGGATGTTATTTACCCATCTCGTCTCCGCTCGGCTTCAGTAACACCACATAGACAACGGTTCAAACTGAGTAAAGAAGATTTCTCACATTTGTATGGCACAATCAAAGCGGAGATGGATGGACCATATGGAAGATAATTTCCTCATCTCTCGGCCACACAGCATAACTTCATAACTCGAACAACATAACCAACTCGGTCAACTGTTGCCAATATTTACAAAGTTGTCCATGTTGAAGTCCATCTGAGTTGTTCATGTTGTCCGAGTTGTTTTCATGGTCTCTGAAGTACTTTAGTATAACAGAACAGAATAATTTAGTAAAGCATGATCAACATGGACATTCTGATCAACTCTGATGACACATACAACTTGGACAACGGAGTTTACCGATTTGATCATGTTGTCCGAGTTGACCAAGTTGTCATACAGGGCTGCGTTCAGAACCTTTGGGTGCGGTTGTTCTTCTCGCTCGTTCTTATGGGTAATACACTTTTCACCGAGCCTCGGAACGGCGTTAGGGCGAAAAGTGGCACTCGGGGTGCACTCTGGGCGTAGGTTCTGAACGCACCCCAGGGCGTAACAAAACACCCTAATAATACGGGGTGGTTTAGTTAGACCATCAAACTGAACAACTTTCACTATGGAACCAACATTGAGAAAAATAAAAATTAAGTTTTCCGTTACGGGATGCCCAGCAGATGTGAAACTTCTCCCGATTTAAATTTCGAACTTCCGTCTCACAAAAAGGTTGCGGATCAGAATTTCAAAGCCCTCCCATAAAATTCACTTCAAAAATCTGCAGTCCCATACTTGCATACATTTTAGTCAAGTTGGTACTACAGTTTTGTGTATGGAACAGCTGATTTTTGTTTATTGGCTCCATAGTGAAAGTTGTTCAGTTTGATGGTCTGAAACACCCCCTTAAGTATTAGTAGGGTGTTTTGTTACACCCTGTATAAAATATTTCAGTAAAGTTAGTGGCATGGAGTCGTTGCCCGTGGACCCGTGGGTAATTAAAATTACCCGTGGACCCATGGCATTAGGGATTGCTCTCTGGACGTAAGACTATATCGATAGAAACCCTCGTTCGGTTCGCTTCAGACCCACCGTAACCCGGCCACACCACTGGTTGTATGGTGGGTCTTTTAAAGTTAAACGGTACCACTGAGTGTAGTGACCCTAGTGGTGATCTCTTGCATGATAATCTAGATACACTCAGTGGTACCGTTTAACTTTAAAAGACCCACCGTACCACCTGGGGTACTGTGGTGGGTCTGAAGCAAACCAAACGAGGGTTTCTTTTTATCGATTTAGTCATAAGTCCAGGGAGCAATCCCTAATGCAATGGGTCAACCCACCGGATCCACGGGTAACGATATGAGTGATTTTCAAGTGATTTTGCTAAGATTTCGATTAGATTCAAGATGTTGATCAGTGAATGAAGATCTTTTATTTATTATTTTTAATTAAATCTATGAAAATAAAATAATTTCATTTAATTTATGAGTTTTTTATTTATTTACCCACAAACTCTGTAAGAAAACATGATCCAACTGGATGAGAACAAGGAGGTCACGTCACACACTGAATTATAGCATGGCATGGCTCTCGACTTTATTCCCCGAGGGGGTAGTCAGAGATATTCTGAAACGTCAGAACATCCACCTTTCACTAGTACCGAAACTCTGTCCAGTGTGACGTGTGAGCATGTCGGTTGCCACATATAATGGACAGCAGGTTACAATACATGCCTCGAAATAGAAGCACGCAGGTTTCCTCGCTATGTTTTGCTTCACCGAAAAGCCAGTGGTGTTACAAATCTTACATAAATTCCGAAAAACTCATTGGTACGAGTCGGCATGGATTGGGATCGAACCATCGGCTCCTGCATGGCAGGTTACTCACCACGGCACCATATTTTAATCTTGTTTAAAGACAATCTGGCGCTGCTAGTGAAACGTGGAAATTATGAATATATTATATACTACTCCATCAGAGGCCGTCCGTTCCCCATGACTTGTGCACAGTGATCTGATCATGCACTTATAATATCTTGCTCAACTGCTTCAGATAGGTACACTGGCTTGTGGCTTGTAGAAGACAATCATCTGTCCTAATGATTATCTGATTGAACTCGGTTCCATAGAAAGTCAATGCGCCCAAAACCTACAACAAAAAGCAATATTTTAGTGTCATTGCATGCTACACTTATGTATGTCAGGGGTGCGTTCTGAAACTACGCCCAGAGTGCACACCGAGTGCAACTTTTCGCACTAACGCCGTTCCGAGGCTCGGTGAAAAGCGTTCTACCCATAAGAGCGAGCGAGAAAAACAACCGCACCCAAAGGTTCTGAACGCAGCCCTGTAAGTGATGTAGTGGTTCTTTCGTTGGAACATGTGTAGGAATGCAGCAGATGTACATACTCTGATAGGTACTCAGTTACATCGTATACAGATCAATTAGGTGCGGAGTACTCGAAACAAGTGCAGTGTAGGTAAGTACAGTATGAAAAGATAGGTATTTGGATCAAAATGAGGTGAATTGTCTGCCCATCCCAAAACTGGGAAATAGGTGTGGGGGTGAATAAACTACAGGTAGTAGCAATAGTTCTCACCACCCCGAGTGATTTTACTCAACCTAGGGTGTGAGTTAAGGCTGGGCCAAACAGAGTGCAGCTCCAGAACGGGTGCAGACCGGCAGCAGTTGTAAACTATGGAATCATAAGCGAGGTGTCACAATAGATGCAGTCTGGTGCGGCTGCGGAACGGTAGATGCAGTCCGGTGCGGCTGCAGAACGATAGCCGCAGTGTGCCACCTCGGATATGATTCCACAGTTTACAACTGCAGCCGGCCTGCACTCGTTCTGCAGCTGCACTCTGTGTGGGCCAGCCAGAACAGAATTGTTCAATAACGTTTGAGCCATCCGTCAAAACGGCTCTAATGGCCATCATGAGCAATAACGTGATTAGTGTAATACTAGTAATTGGCCTCTGGTCGGAGTGGCCGGGTAGTGCACCTGCACGTCTCTTCCGCACTGCATTCTCTGCTCTGCAGCAGAGAACCTGCAGCGCATATTATATCGGGTTGCGCTATATGCATGGTAGTGCACCCTCCAAAGAAGAAGGGGAGGCCCGCGGCCGGGGCAAAGCCTCAGCCTTCATATTTTTAACATTGTGTGATCTTGTAGGGCAAACAAAACTACCTTCAAGTGCTTTGGTATGTTGTCGTATGTGTTGAAAATTTGAAACCAGGATGGTCTTGCAATACCTGGCAGAGATATCCAGCAGAACCGTTTGGGACATGGAAGAGTTTCTCTCGGCCAGTGTAAACGTGTTCGAAGTATCTCGTAGGCCTCTTAACCTTCTCTTTCTTGCTGATTTCTGTGAAATGAATTTAGGTTATAACCAGTGTCCTAGAGGTACATTTATGAAACAAAAACCTCATAATTTACCTCTCTTCTGCATCTACCAGAGCCGCAACTACGTACCGCGCCATTTCCACTATATTTGAAATAAAAATCACTACAAAACACGCTAAGTCGTTTTTAGTCGACACCGTTTTAGTCGAGATTAATTTTTTTTTTTTTTTAAGTTTATCCTTTCGGATAGGCTATGGGAACTAGCCCTTACTGCCTGGTCATTAGTGTCCTTTTTCTTTGTACTTAAACCTAACCTAACCTAACCTTAGTACCTAACTCTTGAAATGCGAGGGTGGTACACACATTCCAATGGTCAGGGGAGTTTCACGCGAGAATCAATCCGAATCAAACGGGAGCGCCTTCTTTATTTCTCACTCTTACTATATTGCTTTCCATTCATGGCACATTATCAAACTAATTCCACCACATTAACACAATAATAGCCACGAAAAACGAATTTAGAAAATTAAGAAACAAAGCCCGTCTGTTTCTTCACAATTCCTGTGCAAAACTCTCCTGATGACGATGGGATGATAGATGAACGATGAGGATGAAATTTTGGTCGATTTTGTAAGCACGCGCGTTGCCGCCAAAATCACCAGTACGATTTAACTTGCACCAAAACTTTTGTTCTTTCTTCGTATGTATTTGAGATTCCTGTTATGTTGGTCGATTTACGCAACTTTTTGGCACACAATCCGCACGAAATTATGTCACAAATATCACTAAAACCAATTTTTCACGAATATCAAATACAACTTTGACCGAACAAATTTAATGGCGGGAAGCCAATCTCTAGTCGAGATTAAAATTTGACTAAAATAAGTTTGACACATCTAAAAGTGACAGGTATATGTTCGTTTCGAATAGCAAAAGGACGTTTTAACCTAATTTAGTTCGAAATAAGTTTAATCCTGTCAGATAAGTTAAGTTAAGTTTAGTTGTGTTTTTTCGAATAGCGTACATGATTTTGACACATTTTAACTAAATTTTAGTTAAGTTTAGTCGTAATGGCCATTACCGAATCGATACCATTAACACCTTTAGTTTTCGCAAAGAGAAAATACCTATAGGGAAGATTATTCGAAAAGTTTTAAATCTATGAGGAAGATTCATCATCATCATCATCATCAGCCTATATACGTCCCACTGCAGGGCACAGGCCTACCTTCTAGGAGGGTGTGTGGGCGTTAGTCCACCACGCGTGCCCAATGCGGATTGGTAGACTTCACATAGGAATGCATCAGAATTTCTTTTTCTGCATTATGCAGGTTTCCTCACGATGTTTTCCTTCACCGTTAGAGAGCAGTCGGTTATACGTACACACGGCGACACATCATGTTACGCACCCTATATCCTATACAGGGTGTCCCGTAAACCGACGTCAACCCGGTGGATGCTAATAGGTCAGTTAATGCCTATCCAGAATATACCTACTAAAATAAAAATAAAATCAGTTAAAAACATTCAATCAATCTGTCAACATTTTACTTTAGGAAAAGGTTCTTTGTTTTCGAGATATGGACAGTTTTATGAAATTCGGCAGTCTTTACCTTAGTCACTATTTTGAGTGCCACAGCTACAAATTTTCTATGTACAGTCAGCATCAAAACGCCGTAAATGCTTAAATACTTTTGATGCTGACTGTACCTAGTATCTGTGTTAAAAACTGTCAATATCTCGAAAACTAAGACACTTTTACTAAAGTCAAATTTTGATATTCTGCTTAGTCATGACCTAACCTACCAGCATCCGACGGGTTGACGTCGGTTTACGGGACACCCTGTATACCCATAACTACACTACGTAGGTACAAAACACAAAATAGTGCGGTAAAGAGCCTGCATAAACGCGCGCGGCTGCCGGCGCGGGCGCAGCGTGCCGTGAGACGAAACAACAACAACATACCACACGATTCACAGCGTTCAACTTCTAATAGTTCAAAGTCCAAACAGGGTAACCTGACCTGTCGCCGTGTGTACACACGGCCAAGTGTAATAACACCTTAAGGTATGTCCTTACGTTATACAATCCGAGTGCGACTGTATGGAATATACATGTTTTTATGTTTTTGTACAATTTTATATTGGGTAGAATTGATATTATACTTACTATAATTTGGTAGGGACTAGGGTTTTCGTTTTCCACCTTTATCTTTGAAATATTTTCCCATTGGGAAAAAAAAGACTTATTTTTGTGATTTTAGCCTTGTTTTCCGGATATTACTAGAAATGAAATGACTATGAAAGAAACTTTGATCTAAATTACTTTACTACCGATAAGCTTAGTTTGTTTGCGCACTAAAGTTACCTACATAGTAACTATTCTAAGGGCCTGTTTCACCACTTTCGAATAAGTTCTTGTTAGCATATCTGACATATTTTTCAAACAAAATATGTCAAATGAGCTGTTGGATAAGCTAACAAGAACTTATCCAAAAGTGGTGAAACAGGCCCTAAATAACCTGTCAGTAAAGTTCAATCACTTTTTGAAACTAGTCTATAAGCTCCCCTACTTTGTGACCATAGTTATGTTTCAGGTGGTCAGCAACTTTGCTACAGCTTTAGAATATGCACAAGAAAACTGTTCTTTAGTCACCTCATTCCTATGGTGCCCTTAGGAAGAAATGTGGTGGTCCCTTCTAAGTCACCCTACCTACTTCATCTAGTGTAGTACAGACCTGTACTCGTAGCATGCTACACGTGATACGGCTGTATCGTCTTTTGTCTCGTTCGTTCGCGCGCAAATAGAAAGAGAGTGAAGGTGTGATAGCGTCGTATCACGGTGACATGCTACCCATGCTGGTTATATTAGTATACCCTGACCAGGAAAAAAAAAAACCTCGCCATGTTGCGGAAAATCATTGGAACTAATTTTTGTACTTGGAACACTAACATTAAAGGTGACAGTCGATTGCAGCGCCCCCTAACCAGGTTTTTTATATTCCTGGTCAGGCTTTAGCTCCTAATAGAAGAACTTATACAGGGTGTAAGGAAAAGTAACCACATACTCTACCCATCAAACTGAACAACTTTTACCACGGGAGCAAACCGATCAGAATAAAAAAAAAATCAGCTGTCTCATACATTTGAGTCATTGCAGTTTAGTATGGGACAGCTGATTTTTTTTGTTCCGATCCTTTTGCTCCAATAATAGTAAAAGTTGTTCAGTTTGATGGGTAGAGTATGTGGTTTAAAGATTAATGATACTTTTCCTAACACCCTGTATAGAAAACAGATAAAAGTCCATTAATTTTATTTAAATATGATATTACTTTATTTTTATTTATTTTTTTAAAATTATACAGTCCTTTTGCAATGCTAATTAAAAACTAAGAGACAGAGTGGTAAATCAGATGTTAACTATTTCATAGATTGTCCCGTCATTATGACCCCACCAACAAGGGCTGCGATAGTAAACCCTTGCGCAACTATTCTCAATCTCATCATCTGCTGAGATAATCTCTTTCTGCCAGTTCTGAAGCTCCATAAGCCATATGATAGTGCAGATGCTGTGGCGAGGCAACCTGAAGTGAAAAATGAAACTAAATTATAGATACTCTATCTATGCAATATACATTTTTTTCATCATCTATAAGTTGTTAAAAGTTTAGTATCCTGTGGCATGAATTTAAGGGGGGGAGAGGGCAGGGGTCGACCCCTTCCTTAAAGTTTGGGGGTTGTGAACCACATCATATTTGATCATATTGGAAGACCCGGTTGGTGTAATGGTTACCATGCCGGACTTGCCAAACCAGGGTCCTGGGTTTAAATCCCGGTTCGGTCATGGATGTTATATGTTCGTGCCATTGTTGTATGGTTTCCATAATAAAAAGCCTTTAGTGCTTGCTTGGGATCATTACAATGTATGTAATTTATTGAAACAGGCATAAGGCAGGCGGCAGGTTGTATTGCATAACATTATACAACTTTGTCTACTATGTATTTAAAAGCGGAGGTCTCGACACAATCGTGTCATCTACCTGTTTACAATGTATGTGCCTGTGAGCGTTATTTATTTATGTATTTGAAAAAAAAAACAATGAAATTTGTGGCTTTTTATTTCATGGTTGGCTGTTGGCGGATGGTTGATGCTGTGGTGCTTAAAATCGATATGGTATGCCCCTTTCTGCGTATGCGGTATTTCTGTTTGACTAAATTGTGAGTACTGGCTGGCGGCCGGTACTGGCACAGCAGTGACGTCGTTCTATATTCAAATAGAAGATGTCAAATGAATCTATCATGTAATGTGAATTTGTGTTAACGAATAAATATGTTGTAAACTATGGTAAACGTTTCTCGGAGCAAATCCCTCACAAATTGGTAGCAGAGCGTGGTTGTTTACAAATAAGAACAACCATGACATCAAATACGAGTTACCGCAACGTAGAACCGTTGACCAAATCAAACTATGATACTTGGTGCCTGCAAGCTCAAGCAGTCCTGATTAAAAATGACTATTGGGATATTGTAAGCGGCGAGAAAACATTGCCACCAAATGCGGATGCGTCGGCGAAATTGGCGTTCAATAAAGAGGACTTGAAGGCAAGAGCTGAAATCCTACTTTTACTGTCACCTTCTGAATTAAAACAAATTAAAGCCTGCACGACATCTAAAGCTGTATGGGACAAGTTGAGAGCTACTTACCAAAGTACTGGGCCTGCAAGGAAAGCTACGTTATTGAAACAGTTGGTTCTAAAGCGAATGACCACAGAAGAAGATATTCGTGACCATATAAATAACTTCATGGATATCGTGGACAAGCTCGCTGACATGGATATAAGAATACCTCCAGAGTTGCTAAGCATAATGCTTCTCTACAGCTTGCCGATAAGTTTTGAAAACTTTAGAATAGCGATTGAGTCTCGAGACACACTACCTCATCCTGAGGACCTGAAAGTAAAAATTCTGGAAGAATACCAGGCCAGGAGTGGTAATGAACAACCCGAAAGCTCAGAAGCATATCACGTTAAGAAAAATAAACAAAGGTTATACTGCAAAAACTGCAAGAAGAAAGGTCACGCTACAGAGACATGTTGGGGCAAAAAGGAAAACACAAATGAGAAAGACAATGGAGGCAAGTACAAAAACTACAATGTCTGCCTGAACGCCGCAGATTCATATGCAAATAAAGAAATATGGTGCCTAGACAGCGGCTGTTCATCTCATATGTGCGGCGATAAATCGATGTTTTCTACAATGTCCCCTGAAAGTGGTACCCTAAAGATGGCATCAAACAAATATACTAGTAAAATTCAAGGTAAGGGAAAAGTTACAGTCAGTACAAAGAAACAAGGATATAACTTCAATGAAACGTTGTATGTTCCCGATGTTTCTGTGAACCTTTTGTCTGTGGCCAAGATAACAGACAGAGGAAATAAGGTTGTCTTCAGTGAAGATAAAGCCTACGTCGTAGAAAAAGACGGCGAGGTGACACTGACAGCAAAAAGAAAAGATGGGCTCTACTATCTTGAGTTTGATAGAAAAGAGACTGCAAACTACACACCTAAAGAAGACGGCAACATCATGGAATGGCATCGCAAACTTGGCCACATAAATGAAAAAGATTTAAAGAAGATGGCTAAAGAAGACCTCATGCACGGTTTAAATTTAACTGACGAAAAGTTTGAAACATGTGAGACCTGCATTAAGGGAAAACTATCTAGATTACCATTTACAAGACATGATGACCTCTACACAACGGATAAGCTAGATATAATTCATAGCGACGTTTGTGGACCTTTTGAGTGTGAGACGCTAGCTGGCTCAAGATACTACGTCACATTCATTGACGATTACACCCGTTACTGTCACGTCTACTTCATGAAAAGGAAGAGTGACGTATTCAACGTTTTCAAGGAATATAAAAAGGAAGTCGAGACTTTCCACAACAAAAGGATAAAACATCTACAAACTGACAATGGCACAGAATATCGCAACAAGGAGTTTGATGATTTTCTCAAATCGAACGGCATCCAAAGAAGGTTGACCACAACATATACCCCACAACAAAATGGGATAAGCGAGAGAAAAAACAGATCCCTGTTAGACAAAGCCAGATGTTTGATGATCGAGGCAAATGCACCTAAAAAACTTTGGGCAGAAGCGATAGCAACCGCTAACTACCTCATAAATCGTAGTCCTACCAAAGCACTGAATGGCAATATACCCTTCAAGAAATGGGTAGGCCGAACACCAAGTGGAAATCACCTTCATGTTTATGGCAGGAAGACATTCGTCCTGAAAAAGAACAAACGAGGAAAGCTAACCCAGAATGCCAAAGAAGGAGTATTCATGGGGTACTCGATGACTTCCAAGGCTTACAGAGTCTACATACCTGAAGATGATGACGTTGTGACGACCAGGGACATAAAGGTCATAGATAAAATGTACTTTAAAGAAGAAAGTCAGAACTATGAAGACCTTATAAACAAACAAGGACAACAAGATAAAAATAAAAAGAGAGAATTAGAAATAGAAATAACAGAAAATAACAATGAAAATTTGTTTGAAAATCTGAACGATCAAGAAGATGACGTTTCTTCGCTAGACGAAATAGAGTCTTACGATAACGCATTGGAAAATCCGAACAATCAAGAAGATGACGTTTATTCGCAAGACGAAACAGAATCTCACGATGACGTATCTGAGATCGTGGAAACACCTGGAAATGGGAGGCCCCAAAGAGGAAGGCATCCGCCAGCGTGGACCAGAGATTTCGAAATGGACGAGACTGAAGAAAGTCACTTATTCTCGGAAATATCTTACATGTCCGACGAAAATGAGAATGATGAATACTGGCATGATGCGATAAAAGCTGAGATAAGAGCACATGTCAAAAACGGAACCTGGAAAATAGAAAGGAAAAACAAAGAATTAAAAGAAGTGGACTATAAAATGGTTCTAAGAAATAAAATAGGACCAGATAACAGCGTAACAAAGAAGGCCAGACTCGTTGCACGGGGTTTCACTCAGCGACCAGGTATCGACTACAACGAAACATATGCTCCCGTTGCTAAACTAAGTTCGATCAGATCTGTTATTGGGATAGCAATGGAAGAAGGGTTAAAGTTAAACCAGATGGACGTAACAACGGCGTACCTGAATGGTGAACTAGATGAAAAGATAGTGATGAAATACCCTGACTATTTAGAAGAATATCTGACAGAAATCATGGTCGAAGAGAGTAAACAAAAAGATCTGACTTTGTATAATAAAACAAAGAGTATGCTGAAAGACATAAGAAATAATCCCAAAGAAAAAGTCTGTCATCTCATAAAAGCTCTGTATGGACTTAAACAGGCAGGGAGGCAGTGGTACAAGAAACTCGACACAGAATTAAAGAACATAGGTTTCAAAGCATCAGAAGCTGACCCATGTTTATACCTACTAGAGAAAAGAGGAGTTAAAGTCATAATAGTAATATATGTCGATGATTTATTGATTGCCTATTCATGCCCAAGAAAGCTCAAAGAAGTAAAAGACCTGCTGAATGCAAAATTTGAGTTAAAAGACTTAGGGATACCGAAACGGCTAATTGGAATAGACGTTGCCTATAAGAAGGGTGAAATTAAACTGAACCAAGAGAAGTTCATAGAAGACACTCTCAAAAAGTTCAATATGGAAGATTGTAAAGCAACGACCACACCCATGGAACCAGGCCTCACGCTTGAAAAGGGTGGAAGAGACGAAAGGAGGGATCTTCCTTACAAAAATTTAATTGGAACGCTCATGTACCTGGCGGTGGCAACTCGCCCTGACATTATGTTCGCCATAAGCTATCTTTCCCAATTTAATGATTGCTACGGAGAGGAGCATTACAAATGTGCGAAAAGAGTACTACGTTACCTTAAAGGAACGAAGGGCATCGGTCTTACTTTCAAGAAGACTGGGCAAAAATTGCTCGGTATGGCAGATGCAGATTGGGGCGCATGCAAGCTTGATCGAAAGTCTTTTTCGGGCTATTGCTTTATGTATGCTGGGACGTCTGTAAGCTGGATGTCTAAAAAACAAAGAAGCGTTGCCCTGTCGACAGCTGAGGCGGAGTACGTTGCCCTAACCGAAGCTGCGAAAGAAGCCATCCATTTAAAGAGCCTTTATAAAAACCTAGGGGCCAGCTATGACAGCATAGTCGTATTAAATGACAATCAAGCTGCCATCAAACTCGGCCAAAATGCAATGGTGACTTCAAAGTCAAAACATATAGACCTGAAAATGCACTTTATTCGGAACTGCATACAAGACGGCTTAATAGATGTAAAATATCTGCGAACCGAAGATATGGGCGCAGATATGATGACAAAGGCTTTAGCTGGCCCGCGGCTGATGAAACTGCGGTGCAGTTTAGGACTCTCCGACGACCACGTTGCCGTGAAGAGGAGTGTGAGTACTGGCTGGCGGCCGGTACTGGCACAGCAGTGACGTCGTTCTATATTCAAATAGAAGATGTCAAATGAATCTATCATGTAATGTGAATTTGTGTTAACGAATAAATATGTTGTAAACTATGGTAAACGTTTCTCGGAGCAAATCCCTCACATAAATTGATATTGCTTACAAATCTTGAAACGATTTTTCATACATTTTTGTCATATCTCCATCCCATTCCAGCATACGCGTTCAGCTTATCTTGATCATATTCAATCTACGCATTTAAAAGAGTTCTGTTGGTTTCTCCCTACCTTCCAATTTGATGCAGGCAGTAAACGTAATAAATATTGAGTATTGTCTACTTGAAGGTTTTCAATACTCATAACATATTATCCCCCAAAATAGATAGTTTCTTACCCAAGGGAACGAAGGGATTTTCGGCAAACTTGCGGCTGAATTTTTCTTTTGTCGTTTCGACATGATGGGTACTACCCATTTCTTTGCGCAGTTGTACCCAATCCAAATCTGATGGCTCATCGTTCGACATTTTATAATGTAAGATTTCACGAGAATACTACACAAAACAATTTATAGTTTTCTTGTTTTATCCTACATCAAAAGTATTATTTTGGTAATTTAGAATTTTCCACTGACTGACATGAATGAATGAAATGAATTTACAAGTGACAGTGAGTGAGTGACAGATGAATGACGTGTAGGGCTGCCACCTCAAAAAATCAATTGGACGCTAAAATAAAAAATCGCGGCTCAAAAAAGCGCTATATTCGGCGCTAAATTCTTATCTGGCTCTATAGGCGAAGTATTTTTCGCTTACGTCGTGCTTGCGGACTGCAAGCATGTAGGAGTACTGCATAGGCGAAGTATTTTTTTTCGTTCCTTTCTCTTTCTACGGACTACTGTGAATAGGCTACTTAACTAGCTTTGTCTATGGTGAATTCATTCATTCTTTCATCCTTTCATCCATGTTTCAGTCATTCATTTTCATCATATCGTTCATCATTCAAATTCATTCAATCAATCAAAATTAATTTGCTCATCGCTCGCAATTTTTACGACATTGGGGTGCGTTCAGAACCTACGCCCAGAGTGCACTCCGAGTGCAACTTTTCGCACTAACACCGTTCAGAGCCTCGGTGAAAAAACGCACTTGCAACTCGGTTGTCACAACTCAACCGTTCAGAACCTCTGGCGGGTTGCAACTTTTAACCATCAAATTAGATGGTTAAAAAACACTCTGACGTTTGATTATCTGGGGTGCGTTCAGAACCTACGCCCAGAGTGCACTCCGAGTGCAACTTTTCGCACTAACACCGTTCAGAGCCTCGGTGAAAAAACGCACTTGCAACTCGGTTGTCACAACTCAACCGTTCAGAACCTCTGGCGGGTTGCAACTTTTAACCATCAAATTAGATGGTTAAAAAACAGTCTGACGTTTGATTATCTGTGGTTACTTGACTTTTCGTTCGTTTTGATTAAAAGTTAGGTTTTTTCAAAGTGTTTTTATTCACTTTTTGATTTGCTAGCATGGAAGATGAGTTTTTATTGTATTTGGAAACGATAGAAGCCCTAGAAGTCCATATTACTGTCAATGTCAAAATTTGAGGTTATAAAACAACCGGGGTCGTTCCGTACCTTATTGCGAGTTAAAAAACAACTGTTCGTTCAGTACCTTCGGTTGAAAAACATCCAAACAACCGCACCCAAAGGTTCTGAACGCAGCCCAGTGGTTACTTGACTTTTCGTTCGTTTTGATTAAAAGTTAGGTTTTTTCAAAGTGTTTTTATTCACTTTTTGATTTGCTAGCATGGGGCTGCGTTCAGAACCTTTGGGTGCGGTTGTTTGGATGTTTTTCAACCGAAGGTACTGAACGAACAGTTGTTTTTTAACTCGCAATAAGGTACGGAACGACCCCGGTTGTTTTATAACCTCAAATTTTGACATTGACAGTAATATGGACTTCTAGGGCTTCTATCGTTTCCAAATACAATAAAAACTCATCTTCCATGCTAGCAAATCAAAAAGTGAATAAAAACACTTTGAAAAAACCTAACTTTTAATCAAAACGAACGAAAAGTCAAGTAACCACAGATAATCAAACGTCAGAGTGTTTTTTAACCATCTAATTTGATGGTTAAAAGTTGCAACCCGCCAGAGGTTCTGAACGGTTGAGTTGTGACAACCGAGTTGCAAGTGCGTTTTTTCACCGAGGCTCTGAACGGTGTTAGTGCGAAAAGTTGCACTCGGAGTGCACTCTGGGCGTAGGTTCTGAACGCACCCTGGAAGATGAGTTTTTATTGTATTTGGAAACGATAGAAGCCCTAGAAGTCCATATTACTGTCAATGTCAAAATTTGAGGTTATAAAACAACCGGGGTCGTTCCGTACCTTATTGCGAGTTAAAAAACAACTGTTCGTTCAGTACCTTCGGTTGAAAAACATCCAAACAACCGCACCCAAAGGTTCTGAACGCAGCCTTGGTTTCGTGTTTTATTTCATTTTCAAGTGTTAAAATGGTGTACAACGTTATTGCTTCAAATCTTCCTCTTGAAACTGTAAGTAAAACATCCTTAAGATAAATATAATGTTTCAATTTTAGATACCATCTTAGGATACCATCTGTTTACACGTGTCCTTTGCGTTGATGATAAATACCAGCTTTCCATCTTGTAATGTAATATTGCAGATGGAACGGTAGTGTGGTTACCATAACGTACATTTTATAGTATTTGTACATAACAATATATTTTTAGTGTGCAAAAGAGTCTGTGTTATGTTATGACAGCCTAGATGTGTTCATTAAATGGGACAATGCAAGACAAGGCGCCATTCATAAGTGCATCCTTTGGGTGACCTTTGTATTTGTGTAGGTACCTACTTATTTGATGTGGAGCAATGAGAATAATATAATCATTACATACACAATATATTAGTGTACTTAATGTGGTGTGGAATTGCTGATTGGTAAATAGAACTGGACACTAACCTTGGGAAAATATGTTGGTTCAAAAACAAACAAGTTTACTTTTGCCAATTCTAATTTCTATCTTGTACTGTATACATACATGCATGGTAGACGTTTGAATGCACAGTTATACTAATAATTATTTATAAGCCCATCGCACACATCCATTATAATCTTTGACTATCTATATAGGGACCAGCCTTGCGTTAGCATTTCTCCTCATTGATTGAATTGATTATGTGCATTTACATACAATTTTATACCTTATCACTATCACGAGACTGCCTATAATTGTGAAACAATAACTTCACACTTACACATTTGGGGTTCCAATCTTCGATCAAAATAAAATGAATGGATAGGCCTTAAGCGAACATTTCAAACCAGAAAAATGAGGCAAAACAAATGAAATTTTTACTTGTCACTTGTATGAAAGTGCCCTAGATTTGACAGATAATGGCGCTAGTTTGTATGTACCAAGTGCACCAGTAGTTTGCTTCAACTTACCGCGCTTTAGGCCTATTCATTCATTTTATTTTGATCGAAGGTTCCAATCCAATCCAAATAGTAATTACAATCTAAAGTTATGGGGAATAAAATCCAAAGTTGCAGATTTAACTTCACCCTCCACAAAAAGTGGCAGAAATGTTTGTTTGTAGAATTACATGCCTAACTAGTCCAAATATAAATAGTCAAAGATTATAATATAAATGTTATAGCAGTGAGTGCGTTTCTGGGCAGTATGTCTACCCGTAAAAGTGGATACAAGATTTAGCTGAATTATTTCACTAATATGTCAGTAGGTTCTTGCCCTGTTTGGCATATTGACATACTAGTTGTTGCCCGCGACTCCGTCTGTGTCGACCGAATAGTATTGTATGTGTTAATCCAGAACACATTCTATCTGCGTGCCAAATTTCATCCAAATCCATTCAGCCGTTTATGCGTGGTTGAGTGACAAACATCCAACCAAATGTTGACCAACTCCAATAATTGAGAATGCAACACCATTATTTTTCCTACTCAGGAAACTACTGAATGCAACGGTATCACACGTCGGTATAAAACTACTCAGTTCTATGGAAAAATATTTTAATTAATTGGCATCTCTACTTACCGTAAGAAATTAACTCATTTTGAGAAGTAGCGCATGGGCAATGGGCAACATTATTTTCATTTTTAGGAAAGGTACCAAAATTTTAAAACCATTTGGAGATTATTAATGATTATGTCACAAAAAGTTTATTAAATAAATTTTTCTATCAATTATTTCTCAAGTTATTTTGGACAAAACTGATAAATTACAAACTACGCTGAATGGGATGAATCTGAATCTAAGCATTATTTGACATTTCTTTGGTTACGAAGGTACTAATGGCCGTGATAGCTATGTCAGAAAATTTCATAAAAAATATAAACTGTATGAAAAAAATATGTAACTTATTTTGAACCATATTTTAAATTCACTTAGTTAAAATAGGTGATTAAAAAATTGTATGTTGTCCATTGTGCACAGAATGGCAGTGGGTGTAGCAAGTTCAATGAAAATCATCTGTTACTGCCGTATTGCTTCACATTCAATGATTTGAATATGTATGGCATAGCCCGTAGTACTGTCAAAATGTTTTAGCCACTTTAGCCATGGTAGCCTTCACTGCCCACAAAACGTGTTAAATTATTATTATTATATGTCTTATGTTCCATAATCACGGGCAATTAAGTCCTGGACCTTTGGAATGGAAGGCATGCATGGAGCCGAAGCCAACATGTAGAGGCCTGTTCAAAAGACAAGTTAATCTAAATGTAAAGGATACACATGGCGGATACCATCCCTCAGGGCACAACATGATACACACGGGGATGGTCCCCGCCAGGTGCAAAGACTATTGGAGTCCAGCGCTATGGCCGCAATGGAAAAATAATAATAATAATTATTATTATTTTCACTAGCAGCTTACAGATGATGCGTGTATATCGCTGCAATTGTTTAGTTTCTTAAATATTGGTCAATTAATTTTATTTTTAAACTGTACAACATCGTAATTAAATAATAGCCTCTTTGTAGTTCGTGAATGACCAAATATTTAAGAGTGCTCTTTTAAAGTAACTGGAGTGAACAGCTTCACAACTGATAACTCTCTGGTTGAACCCTCCTGTTTCCATTGTTCAATTCATGGCACACACAAAATACTTTACTATCATTCCTAATGCCTAGCAAAAAAATTTCAATTAGCTTCATTGGTTGTCATTAGCTTTGTCCATTAATACCATGTCAGAGGCCGTAAGGCGTTTTGAATAAAGTCTGACACCAGGGCTTGCTGCCCACAAGATAAGAAGAAGAATTAGCTTATTTTGTTCCAAATGCATTCTGGTCCAAAGAAAAGAGATGCCAGACCCAGAATTATTTGCAATAGCTAGCTAGGCTTTCTTAAACTGTTACTATGGACTTAACCCTGTAACGGCAAGGCTGCTTTTGCACTACACAGAATTTTATGGATCTGAATCCAAGAAAGTATTGATTTTGACATTCAAATCCGTAATTCTGTCTCAATTGAAATGTCAAAATCCATACATTTTTCAACAATCTGTGTTCTCTTGGATGCATACACAAGGCCACCTAGCTTATTTTGGTGTAAAATAAAGAATATTTGATTGATTGATTATTCACATTTTTCAGTATTATCATGCAGTTATTCTACATTGAAATTTTGTCTTCTTTACAGATGGTTTCGCCTCACATCAGTCTTAAGTTTAGTGAATCTCAAGTGTCTTGAGCAAACTTATTAGTTAATATTTAATTAGTCTAATCTATTTCTGTGTTTAAACTTTTAACAGCGATTTTTTTCTCTTTGAATGTCAATTTGTTTCGCCGAATGAGGCAATCTTATCATTTGTGCTCAAGATAAAGCAATTATTCAGTCTCCGATTTTGTAACAAGAAAGTTGTGTTTATTATTACCTTCAAGAGGTATTTCTTGCCTTATTTAGTTATTTCTTGATTCATTCTGCACTTTGTCAAGATGTCGACTGATCCAGAACTTAGAGATGGAATTACTCTACCCGTTTGGATGAAAAGCAAGCCTACAAAGTGAGTACTAGATTTATTGACTTAAAGTTAAACCATTTTGAAACCACCAACCACTGTTGAAAATTTTGCAATATATTTTGAGAAAAGAAGAAGTAATTATGTTAATTATTAACTTTCGCAAAAAAAAAAAATGCTAAAATTTATGTACCTACCCATCTATTACATTATTCTTAGTGTGGACAACTCATAAAATTCTGTACTTCCTTGAATTAGAGAAGCATGTTGGTCACAGAATTTATTCATGTGTAGTGTCATTATATTAAGTACCTATTTAGCCAGAAATCTTCAGGTGTAACACATCCAGTGAGTGCAGATTCGCTGTAATAAATAGTAATTTGCACTGTAGTTATTATAAATCATTTACGCTCAGTTGCAGAAACTCTCATTAGAGTTAATCCTCCATTAAATCTCTTGCTAGCTTTTTCTACGTCAACAAGTCAAAAAGTGACGGCAAGAGATTTAATGGAGGATTAACTCTAATGAGCGTTTCTGTTGGTCTCGGAGAAACAGTGACAGATTTCAAGTGACTTAATAGGGAAATATAGTTAATGACTACCATAACCATAAAATAAGCTGACACAAATTGTGCAGGACATGATTATTATTATTAATGACTAATGTAATTTGTGTTGTGTAGTTAGTTTTTTAGTTGAATTTAATTTCGTGTTTAATTAAGCAACATTTTTGACACAGAATGAGTCTTATAGACTCTACTAATATAATATAATAGAATAGAGCTATTCTATACTTATAATAATATTATTAAATTTAACAAGTTAATTAGTTGAAACATTAAATACATAATTAATTGCTAACTCGTTATTTTGGGTTTACTTGTTATCATAGGACCTATGATATCTACAATCAGTATAGAACGTGCAATACACGCGATTGTGTTTAAACAATGTCAAAACATGATATTTATTCTTATTTCCCTCGCCTATTGAGTCAAATCTTTGTTTTTTACAGTTCATGTAGTTTCCACCTTTGTTCCATACATGTGTTTACGTAGTCATACCGCACCGCAATCAATTTATAAGTAATTTTCCAGCTGTTTATCGTGAGAGAAAATGATCAAGGGTTAGCAGCGATTTTATGTTTTGATAAGCAGTATGATACCTAAACAAATTATGACTAAATAATGTTGAAGTTTACAATATTATTGGAGAATAGGAAAATATACAACATTTAAGAGCCAACGCTCACCGCTCACCGCCACCAACGGTGGCGCGTTGCGGAGACCTATGGTATGGTAACTCAATCCTGAGGTCCGGGTTCGAATCCGCACGTATTACATACCATGTACCAATGAGCTTTTCTAATTTATGTATTAGGTACGTAATACCGACAGCTCTCAAACGGAGAAGGAAAACTTAGTGAGGAAACCTGCATCCACTGAAGAAGAAATTTCGATGAGTATGTGAAGTTGGCGCATTGGGCACTGACGCGTGGTTTACTAACGCCCATACACCCTCCCTGAGGAAGCCCTGTGCCCTGCAGTGGGACGTATACAACGTGTTAATGAATTCACACGCAAAACTAGAAAGTAGTTCGTTTAATCGAGAGCAGAATCGAATTATCATGGTTTCAAAATATTAAATAATTAGTTTGTAAAATCAAAAATTTACTGAACTCGATTTCAACCCACCGCTCGTTCACTCTCACCCTACTTACTACCAAAACAAGATTCTTAAAATGTATCCATGAGCACGTTAGCGCATTCATTAATTGCTGAAATGGTAACAAATAATTTTTGCCTCAAAACTTAAAATGCGAAGATCTTTAAATTTTAACTATCAAAATAATGAAATTATTGTTTCAATCTAATTATTTTGTTATAAATCAGTTGGGGTGTATGAGGTTTTGCGCTTATTCATTAACACGTGATGATGATGACCAATTCCTAGAGGCGCACGATTTATTGTCACACGAAAAAAACTTGACAGGTAGTTACCAAATTTTTCCTTCAATTAGAAAATGAAATTCTCATATTCGTGTACCGATTCTACCAAAAGAACAATTCAATAAAAAAAACTTAGTATTTTCACTATGAAAAAAAAAAACATTCACAAAAAATTATCTAGCTAGACTATATAAAAACAGACAGAAAACAGAGACCGAATATAATTAATGTTGATGTTTAGTGGTAGGCACCTACATTAGGTAAAGATAATGTGAAAGTTATTAATAAAATCTGTCAAAGATTGTAGGTTTGTATCTAACTGCTGATAATGATAAGTCTGCTGATGTCACAGCGATTATTTTTACTGTTTCTTTTATGCCTTGCCTTGCATTACAGGATAGTATTCCTTTTTTTGGATAACATAACATTGATTAATTACATTATTGCTGTCATCTTTTGAGCTATTGTTTATTTAAATATGTGAAATGTTCATTGTTTTGCACGAATTTGAATGAAAGGTGAAGTGAAGACATTTGTGAGAGTAATATGCCTTTGAACATATTTCCATATTGTACGATAAGTTCTACGATGTACGATCATTTAGACCTATCTTCCTTACGTCGTCGCGACTCGCGACGTCGTGACTGTCTGACGTGTCAATTTCGACATTTCACTGAACCAGTTTTGGTATTTGATCAAATCACTAGATTTGTTTAGGGAAATGATAGATCGTGTTTTTTTAACAACTTCCGTGATATGATCATTCCACTTAGGGATTTGATCAAATCTCTATTTTATCATATCTCTGCGACATTTAACATTATACAATATACATAATATTAGCCCGCCTAAAGGAAGAGTATTAATTTGCTATGTGGCTTCATTAAGGCGTATCATCCCTGGACCACGACTCTCCATACTAATCGATACGAACGAGCGCGTGGCTCCGGTCAGAATTTAGCTGTTTTCTTTGAAAAGTTAGATGATTTTTAACACTTTCGCTGCTAAGCTCAAAACAATGACATTCGCGCAGTGCTAACACTGTGGAATGCTATACGATTCTGAGTCAAGGTGTGAGTCATGAGCACTGCGGCCCATATGTCGCTGATCTACCAGGTAGGTCGTCAGCAGTTAAAGTGTTAAATAATTTCGAAAGAGTAAGAATACCACATCATTCATAATTTGAGTTGTGAACAATATTGTAATTTTTTTTTCTGATTAAAAATGTAAGAGGAAAAATTCGATTCCCTTTTCTTCGGTTTTATTTATTAAAATCGATTTCTAGAAAAACCACGTCACTTCTCATATCGTGTAGATGGTTCAGTTTATTTTTCAGCTCAAAAAGTGATATAGTTAAATAAAATGGTTACAAAGCTACCCAAAACCAAAACCAGGAGGTAGCCCCTTAGTTAAGCGAGGCTCGGTGAGTGAAAACAATAAAGAACGTTTTCATACGCAATAATCAACACATATGTCTACTATGTAGACGTCGTCGGTCACATGTCGGGAAGTGTGTTTTATTGTTCGTTTCGAATTAGATAAGGTAGGTAGAGGTAGGTGGTACGTAGAATACCTACCTTGTCGTGTGTGAACTCTGAGCTGCATCATGCACTGTGATCGTGTGATAAGTGGAAATAGCGACTGGAAATTGCAGAAAACGGTACTGTAAATAGGAGAAGCAATTGAGTCAAACGTGTATTAAATTTATGATAGTTAATTTGTGACATAAACATTTGAAAACGCAATGGATACACAGGTTACTCTGAGGTACGTGAATTACATTTATTTTTGAGTGAAATTGTACTTAGTTTTATTGGAGAACCATCACGCGCCGAAGCAATATGTGTGTAGCCCACGATTTAAGTTTTTTTGGCAACGATGGAACATTGTCTGCTTTGAATACAAACCAAGGCTTGGCATTATTCAGTGTAAATTAGCTGCCTAATTATCAAAGTGACGTCAAGACTTGACGGACGTTGTCGTTTGTCGGTAGCTCTACATAATATTATATACAATACACTAGGTACAGTATGTCTACAGGACAGTGAGGAAAAGATAATCAATCAATCAAAATCTTTATTTGTGACACACATGTATTAAAGGTGTTGTAAGTACAAAATATAAAAGTTCTCTGTGATCTACCATCATACACTATTAACAAGAAGTAATATATACAATTTTTATACTTCACGTTTCAAAAGGTTTTCTGTGGGCAAAAGGCTATTACCACTTGACACGTCGTTATTCTATTCTGAAACTTACAGTATGCTAAAAGTGAGCCTTGACCATTTATTGTAGTTCAGTAAAGTTTTTGACCACCCCCAAATATTATTATACTATGTCTATTATGTATATTATTCAAAATATCACAAAGACGTAATTTTCCAAAAAATGTGACTTAGACGTTTTTGATATGTATCGACACAAATATTAACTAGATTACAGTACCTAGTTGACTACACTCCTAGTGCATTGTATTGTATAGGTTGCTGGATAACCTTCATTTACTAGTAGAATGCAAGTCGCTCTTGCAATTCCGCTTCCTCTGCTTATAACATACTACATATAGTCGTATTAGCTGGTACTGTTATTGTTCTAAAGCGCATCGATTTATTTACCTTTGGACCAATCCCAAAATGTTCACGCGACTTGAATTATTACCTGAAACTCTTGGCAAATTCATTTTCACACTAAAATACGTCAGGAGTAGCCAGTAATTATGGTTGAGTGTGTCGTCTTAGTCAAAAAGAAAATGAATGTGATTTGATGGATAAGAATTGAAGAAATTGGTCAGAGGAAAAACAACTTACATAGACAAATAAATATAATACCTTAAACAAAACAATTTAATGCGTGCATGCATATGCTGACGGCTATATTCCCCGATGGGGTAGTCAGAGATATTCTGTAACATCAGAACATCCACGTTTCACCAGTAGTACCGAAACTCTGTCCAGTGTGACGGGGGGTGAGCCCGTCGCCACTTATAATGGACAGTGGATACAATACATGCCTCGAAATTGAAGCATGCCGGTTTCCTCACGATGTTTTCCTTCACCGAAAAGCCAGTGCCACCGAAAAAATAAAACATTCAAAAAACGAATTATGACATTCTTGTTCTTTTGAAATTGAATAAATACGACTGAGGGCAGCACTGGAGGCTCGGTACTCTCTTAAAATGTTTACAAAACCATATTGTTGTGAGTTTGTTGACGAAACGACGGTCTACGTAGTCTGTTTATCTATTATTTAGATAGATGCTAATTTACAAGACTCGATTACTTAGTCCACATAGAAAAGGGGGCACGTCTGTGACGTATGAGTTACAAAAATAGGCGTGTAAATTGTTGACTTGCATTTTATAATAAACAAACGAAACACGGGGCTTTAAATTAGTTGCTATGATAAAATTTGAAGAATAGGCACTCAATAATTTTCATTGTTATGAATGTCACTAGCTATGCTGATAAGTAGATGATAAAATAATCAACGTTTGCCAAAAACATTTTCGTCACAATGATGTTGGAAAATAACATTTTAGGCTTACGTTTTTCATAAATGTTATGCAGAGAAAATAAATTCGGAACATTGGAACACGTTATTGTACGAGGGGCGATTTTACTCAGATCTAAACTATTATAAAACTAACAGAAGTGTGTCTGTACATTGAAGATATTTACATGAAAGAGATTACGATATATATTTATATGGTTTTTATTTAAGGTATACCTGACTCCAAATCAACCTTTTTAAAATTTTTGTCTGTATGTTTGTTTGGAACAGCATCACGCAAAAAATACTGATCCGATTTTTATGAAACTTTTTTGTTTGATAGTTTATTATTTGACTAAAAATCTGGTAAGTACCTATATAATTTGTGCGATCAAACGAAGTCGCGGATAAACTCTAGTACTTTATACAATTATTGTACGTAGGTACTGTTTCGTTTTCTAACACTTAGGAAATACCCAGTAAATACTACAGAGTCACTGCCTCGTTTATGCAGGGAAAACTTTCCGCGAGTATGTTATGTTATAGAATTCAAATTATCTGTGTTTGCGTGCCAGTATTCTAGGATAGTACGAAGCACGTTTTACAAAAATTCTTATAAATACCAATAAAGAATACAAATTCTTCTACCAAAATATTACAATACGAACAGTATAGTAGGGGAGACTGGGGCTTGTTGTAACGGGGGTAAGAAGTAACAGTCAATTTTCAACGCGAATTTTTAACATTTTTGATTCATGTGTAGGGTGAAAGTTCATCTTATAACATGAGGCATTATGTAAGTAATGATAGTTCCCCATAGGACAGCGCAATGAGAGGTGGTGAACTCATGGTAAATTTTGGGCAGGTATTATAAAAAAAATGACACAAGTAAATTTTGATTTTCATATTCTAGATTTAATAAATATTTGATTGTTTTTTACCTCATAAAATAAGAATATATCTAGCTTTTAATTTATGCTTTCTTTTTCTTCCATAGGTTAGTAGTTATTGAGAAATTTTGACATTATGAAAATATGAGTCAGAGGGGTATGTAGTAACAAATTTTCGGGGCAAGTTGTAACATAACGAAATGGGTCCTCGCTATCTCAATAATCATCCAAATTCGACAGAAACAAAAGAAATCATAAATGATTTGGCGTTACATCTTGAAAACACGAAATTGCTCAAAATAACCCTCAAAACTATATAAGTGAGTCTTTAACTATTAATAAGTGCACAATTAAAGCTACTGGATCCTCCTCCTGGTCCTTCAAACGCCTAAATAAAGTCAACATAGAATCTACCTGCCTTCTAAATCCAAAGACCATTCAAACGATTTTTTCATCCTCTATGATAAGAAAAACGCTATCTTGTGTTAACTGACATACCGAAAAAAATATTTTGTAGAGAAAAACCAGAAAAAAGAGAAAAGAAAGTAAAAGAGAAGGGAAGTGTAGCAATGAAGCAAAGGCTTTAATCAAAATTTGGTGTTATCTATTCACAATAATGATTATTTAGCTATTTTATTCAGGTATGTTACAAGAAGAAATGCAGTTGTTGATTATTAGACACTTATAGACACGTGGATTTAACTGTTTAAATCTAACTACTATTAAAAATGTTTGTTAATACTGTTTAGTTAATAAATATAAACGTACATTTAATCGACAATAATGAAGGTTTCTCATTGGTACAACCTGCCCCGAGCCTGTTACAACTTACCCCAAAGAAGGGGCAAATTGTAACACCTCCCATTTTTTGTTAAATGGTCTCTCATGAAGGATAGGAAAGGATTTTAAATGGTTTGTTATCTGAATATAGTGCTCAAATAGTTACTCAACACACAGACTAATTCAAAGTTCTAAAAATGTTCATGAATTTGAAAATACAAGCATTTTCCCAAAAACTGTTACAACAAGCCCCAGTCTCCCCTATGTATAAACAACCGTCATCAGACATTAACAGCTTGTTGCTAAGTTTTATTGACAAGAACAATGAATCTCCAATGAATGTGTAACTGGAATTACAGAAGACGATACCAGACTTGTTTCAAAATGCGATTACAAGTCTTTTCCAATAAAGGTTGTTGATCACAAACAACAATACTTGTAATCTTCTAAACAGTCGTAATGTAGTTATGTACTTAGGGAATTAGGAAATGTATTATGTACTTAGAAGGTAAAACTAGTTATAATGTACCTGCGGCAAGCATATCCCCTTCAAACCAAATAGTTATAGCTGGCTGGCCTCGACTAACGTTATGAGTGTGTTGCAACACTTGCAACCAAAACATTGCGTGAGTTAGAAGGAATTCAATTGACTATACATCACAGATGGTCCATGTCACGAAGACAATGTTATGGACGAGCTCTTTCTACTTGTATAACATGTTTTTTAGTACCTACACTCGTAATGTGAAATAAATAGGTATGAATTTCCTAGAGCTATTCGAAATCAAATCTTATTTATTTCAAACCACCTTCCGTCTCCATCATCAGGCCCTCAATCTTACCAGTACCATAAAGGTCTAATTTAAGTAATACAGTGAAACTTGTTTAAGTGGGACCTGGATAAGTGAGAAACCTCCATAGCTGGAACTCATGCTGAGGTCCCGACACTTTTGCACTGAATTACCTCTGTTAGTGGGACAAAGCAAACCTCTATATCTGGGATTCGTTCTTTCGATTTTATCGCCATAATTACCTCCATAATTGAGACAGCGAATGTATTTAACCTCTTTTACTGAGACTATATTTTGTTGAATACTTTTTCTATTTCTGACGTCTTAGCTACCTCTATAATTGAGACAGCGAGTGTATTTTACCTCTTTTACTGAGACTACATTTGAAAGAATACTTTGCTATCTGACCTCTGTAACTGAGATAAATCAATTTATCACCTCTCTAAATGGCACTAAAAATTATGTTTACTCGCACTAATTCTTAGTCTACCCGCAAATTCCACACTTGGCTAATTTTGTGCCGTTTTTGTGACGTTTAGTTTTGTTTTGCTATCATCCGGATGCTTATTTGAAAAATGCCGAAACGAAGGCTCAAATCTTTATCAGTACGTGAAAAACTAAAGTTAATATCCGTTATGAAAGTAGGAAGACGCGATGAAGTATGTGTCGAATTTAATGTGCCAAAATCAACTCTTTATAGAATCATTCAGAATAAAGATAAAATTCAGTCGCAATGTTCTGAAGGACAAGGAAAACTAAAACGTGTACGTTTATCAGAATATCCTGAACTTGAACAGTGTTTGCCAACATGGATCAAGCAACTTCGTAACAAAAACGTTCCGATAAGTGGACCAATGAGTAAACAAGATTTTGCGCGAAGGCTCAGTATTGTTAATCGCACCTTTATAACTGAGATGACCTCTATTCTCGCCTCTATTAGTGGAACCCTCTGTAAATGAGACAGATATTTATTTGTACCTGGATATCTGAGACACTGGGTAAGTGGAATACCTCTTTAAGTGAGACAAATTTGGAGGTCCCTTAAAGTCCAAGTTATCCAGGTTTTACTGTACTAAACACGAGTGCTCTGCTATAATAAATCGAGGAGATCTCTTGACCACCTTCAGTATCCATCATCAGATCAACTCCATGTTACCATAATATTGTATTGTCATCATAACTATACGTGAGTGTACAGTTTCAACTTAATCGGTTGGCAGGAAGTGGGTGAAAATTAGATTACAGGAATCCGTTGTTAGATAGTTAAATAGATAGTTAGACACATTGACCAGAATAATAGGTCAATGGTTAGACAGCTTCGAAATTAAATACATGTTTTTCTCGATAATTAAAAAAAATTAAAACTACATTTTAAGGAATATCTGACTTCATACAAGCATAGAGATTAGTTTCTAGATTGTTTCTGAAAAATTTCATTTACATTAATTGGTTAGTATTGAAAATATCACCAGACTTCGTTTGTATGCAGTGCGCATTCGCGCTTTCGGAATAAACATCTCTTAAAGTATAAACACAATTCTAGATCTAGAGTGTTGTGTGTGTTGTTTGCAAAAACATTATCTTTATCAATAATATGTATTTGGTCCCTCGGTAACACGCTTCGCGATATCTTATGTCAATATTATTATTAAGATTAAGCTTTTTACTTTAACCACTCGAACTTTGTTATCGGTCCATGTTTTTTAATGAGATGTGGATGATGTTATTTATATTGCATTTAAATAACACCTCATTTGTACGTAAAATCTGTGAATGAAATGACAAATTGAAAAGTTTACTAGGCATTTAAACAATTAGATTTAATTATAAATAAAATAAAATATAAAAATATTTCCTTTTTATTAATATGTTGACAGTACACTGCAGTGTTTATGGGGACGGAAGGCAACTTTCCCTGTGGGACCAAAACCGAAATCTCGAAAAATAAATCAGGGACAGGACAGCGAAATATGAGACAGCCATACATTTAAGTAGAGTACGTTTGCTTTTTTGTATGGAACAGCTGATTTATTTTTCGCGGTTTCTATGTTGACCCCATAGAGAAAGTTGTCCAGTTTGATGGTCTGATCATCCTCTTAAAAGCCGTCAGCATATTAGGAAGGACCCATATGTATCGTTAACATCATTCTTATACATTACTAGCTTTTGCCAGCGACTTCAACCGCGTGGAATTATAATATCGAAAAATCCCTTCTTAGTGCACCCCTGCATCTAAACCTCCGTTCAAGCTCAATTCAAAATGTCATTCTATTCTATATTTTAAAAAATGGCTGCCATCTTGGGTATGTGATGATTTTGCCAATGTCGAGTTTTTATAGCAAAAGTGCTTGACGTTGTACGGTTATATTGATATTTTGGTGACTTCAAGGGTTGTTCTTATAAAAGAACAATATCCTGAGCCACCACTGGAGTTCCACTGTGGACCGGGGACGGGGCAACCGACGCGCACGTGACCACCCAATAGCAGAGCCACAGAGCAACTCCTCAAAATGTACACCGTACTATGATATTCAGCGGTTTAGGCTGTGCGTTTTCTGTCAGTCACGTAACTGTTTAAGGTGGTTGCAGAGTTGTCAATTTCATACAAAACTTTGTCGTAGAACACTCGTAGACGGTATTAATAAAAGTAATGTTTTATATATGGAAAAATAGCTTAGAAAATCTAGATTGCGCGTATCAAATAACATTTTCAATTTATAATATAACTAGCGACCCGCCCCGGCTTCGCACGGATGCAATGCACATATAAACCTTCCTCTTGAATCACTCTATCTATTAAAAAAAACAGCATCAAAATCCGTTGCGTAGTTTCAAAGATTTAAGCATACAAAGGGACATAGGGACAGAGAAAGCGACTTTGTTTTATACTATGTAGTGATTACTACTACTTTTATTAATACCGTCTACGAGTGGTCTCCTTGGATGTCTAGCTGTTCTGTGAAAATGTGTGGAGGTTTCCACCAAAGCTGTGCGAGGAAAATGTGTCGTACGAGGATGTGTGGCGGAGCTGTGAAAATGTGCGGTGCGAGCCGTGCGAGGATACGTTGCGAAGCTGTGAAATGTATCGGCGGGGGGTGCGGTGTTGCAAACCTCTCAACACATTCATCGCAAAACATTCCTTGCTCATATCTGTCGCAAACCTCGCAACACATTCCTCGCACACATATCTCGCTTGTTTTGTACGTACAAAAACCTCGCTCCGCTAAGCCATTTCCACCAGAGCTGTGCTGAGCGAGGCTAGGTAAATGAAGCGATTCTATTGGTTCTTGCAAAGCACATCCCTCGCTACGCATCCTTGCACATCTCTGATGGAAACGCAGCGTTATAAGTATAGATTAATATTTCAGGGGGTGGGTAGAATATTCAACTACAAACGTAAATATTTTTGTGCCTCTTAAGGAATGACGTGACAGAAGCGATAGATAGCCTTTTGTCTTCAACTGTAAATTAAACTATATCTCATTATCGGTTCGCATGTATACGGTACGCATCGCACGCACGGGGCTAATTAAAAAAAAAAAACAATACATCTAAAGTGGTTGACATAGCTCAGAAAATTAGCAAGCTGAATTGGCTATAGGTTGGTCATATCTGCCGAAGAACTTGAGAACCGATGGGGGTCAGAGTTGAGTGGAGACCACGAACAGGCCGGCGTAGTGCGGGACGCCCTCTCGTTGGACAGACGACTTAATTAAGAAATCAAAAACCCGTCTGCGCAAAAAGTTAATTTTAAATAAAAACTGAAAAGAAAAAAACAAGTCCAGTAGTCTAGAATTCTGTTATGTAATATAGAAGCGACTTTCACAGTCGGGACCCATTATTCGGAAAATTTTATCCGGTCTAGAATTTTTAATGGATCCCGACTGTTAAAGTCGCTTCTATATTACATAATAGAATTCTAGACTACTGGACTTGTTTTTTTCTTTTCAGTTTTTATTTAAAATTAACTTTTTGCGCAGACGGGTTTTTTGATTTCTTAATTTATTTTTTTATTTTACACTTTTTAGTTTTTTCAACTTTAAATCGCTATAGATCCTAAATGGTCCCTCAGAATGAAAAACTATAAAAGAAACCTAAAGATGATTTTCAAATACCTATTCAATAATACCCCACTCGATATAGTTCGTCAACTTTATTTTTTTTATTTGTTACAATATGGCGTCTGGTAGTCGCCATATTGAATTTTGATTAATGTCATGTCTTTAGTGACACTCGCAAGATTAAGACGAATCGATTGACGTAAGAATCATCAAAATCGGCCTACGCGTTTGGTCTCTAGTGTGCCACAAAGGTACAAACTTACATACATAGGCTGTTAAACACATTACCCTTCCTTTGCGTCGCGCAGTCGGGTAAAAAGGTAGCAGGGAGCGACTGGATGAGGAAGGCCGAGGACAGAGTTTTGTGGCGCGCCTCGGAACAGGCCTATGTTCAGCAGTGGACGATAATAGGCTGATAGATCAATTCGTTTATTTTCGATATAATTGGTTGAGATAGTAATGTTTATTTTTTCATTATGACGCTGTTACTGCGTGCGTCTACGCATTGTTTTTTAATTACAATGTTTGCATTGCAAATCCATGATAATCTGATCATGCGCATGTCCTACAAATAACAAAACATTGGTATTATGTAAATACTACCCAGATTTCTGTTATGTATACATACAGTGGATTGTAGTTTTTTGTTTAATACTCTTATTTATTTTCTGTGGTATTGAAAATCATGTAAGTAGTAAAGTTTATGCTAAAGTTGATCTTATATCAAACTATAGCGACCTGCCCCAGCTTTGCCGCTGATATAATTAAATACTTATATTATCTACGAACAAATTATATTATACACAAAAACCTTCCAGAACAAATTATCTAAATGACAGTAAAAACCGTATTAAAATCCGGTGCGTGTGGTTTAGAAGAAGTAACCGGAGGAACAGAAATGATGAGAACAGACCCGGATAGCGACTTTGTTTTATACTATTTAGAGATTAGATTGTTTTTTTAACGACGCGACGGTGATTCTACTAAAGCAAAACATTCTTGTGAATATTTAGAATATTTATAATCTTCATTTTGATTCATTTTGATTTCTATGCTTTTTCACAAGTCGACTGATTAACTCTTTGAGTTAAATGTTTTGAGTCGTTTCTATTCTTGTTACAGTAAATCTTTCAGGTCTTAGCCAAATTATGCGTGCAAAGTGTATTGCATTCTCTAAGAGCAAGTACGTCATCTACGCAGCTATTCCGAGCTTCTGTCTTTGACCTCCAAATTGTTCTTAGTTCGTGTCATGTGCTTCGGGGGAGTGCGCTACCAGAACGTTCTCATTGGTCGATGTATCGTGACATCACATAGTGCTTATACGTGTTATTTTCAAACATGTTTTTGCTCAGTTTGTAATGTTATCGCGATAAGATTAAACAAACCAGAGGAAATATATAAAAACCGTGCGGCTCTCTAGTATTTTCAGTTCGCTTCGAATCTACAGCGCCATCTTTTGAAAAGTGCTTTCGGTTCTGAACAAGTTATAAATAAATCCTTGGTTGAAGTTGTTGTACTGTGATTTTCGCTGCAATTCTCTGTAATAAAGACTGTAATATTTTAGCAACTATGTTTCGTAAAAGGAATTTAATGTCACAGTTCAATAGCCTATTAGTCGTGTAAGTGTCATGCAATGTCAAATACCTAATTAACAATGTTAATAGTTAATATTATACATTTGTCTTGTAATTGTGTTTTTATATAATTTAATCAAAAATGTTACGTCACTTTAGGTAAACTAAGCTTGAAGAACCGCAGCACTTAATTGTTGGTTGACTAGCAAAATGAAATTCTTTCTAGTATTTCACTTTATCACTCTTAAAACTCTTAGAAGATTTTTTTCAGAACATTTTTGTTTTGAGAGTGATACTAATATATTTAAATTTTTGTTCTTTTTAATTAACACTTAATAACTTTGATCGGTGCCCATTTTTTTTATTTAGTTTACCAAGCGGATACTTGAATGTTTTATCTCCTTTATTCGCAGAGAATTTGAACCATTCGCCGCTTCGCCGCCTGCGCCAGAAGACTCATTTTTCATCCGCTACCCCAACTCCGACATGCTGTTCCGCAAGCCCAAGCTTGATCAAGACATACCGAGTCTAATGAATGACCAGTCCAAGGGGCTGTCATCCGCAGTTTACGATATGAAGGAAAAAGATTGGTCGAAACACACCAAGCCGTGCCAAGACGTCCTGCACGGCATTGCGCCAATTAACACTGCCGGTACGATTTATATGCAATTGTTTTAATTAATTAGTTCTCAGTTAATTGCTTTCATGTGACTGACCATGTGACCTGTAAAGAAATTATACTTCATTCCAAATAAGGACAAGATTTTCCGATTCGCTTTCTGGCTAATTCTGATTAGTAAATATAATTATCAGAAAGATATACTATCCGACATATCTTGGATGTTACTAAAGCGAGTCTAAGAATAATTTAGAGTAAGTGTTTCAATTTTCTGTTTCTGTAATACAAAATAGCCTTAAAATATTGTTGCTATATTTTGAAATGGAGTATAGTTTGGGACCAATTTGGCTGTTTAAGTGATAGTACTTTCTCGCACTAATGTTTTGAGAGAATACACTTAATTTAATTCTCAGCCTCGCAAAATGCTAAACAAAACAATTATTATTTCTCCTGTTGCCTTTTGTTATGAATGGGTTTCCCATGCTTGTTAAGCATTACAGAGGAAAATGTTATGTAAAAAAAAATATTTATTCTAAACATTACTCGTTGACGTCATATTTCGTCACTTTAGTGTTGTTTTCCTGCGTGATCGACTGCACATAATTGATGTGTGTTGTCTGTGGTTAAGCATTCGACAATGCATGATAATAATTATATAAACAACTTGTGTTTTCCCGCGACTTCGTCCGCACAAATTATGTACCAGATTTTAAGTCAGATTATAAGCTATCAAACAAAAAAAGTTTCATCAAAATCGGTTCAGTAGTTTTTGCGTGATGCGGGAACAAACAAACAAACTAACAATTTTGTCAATAGATGGCGCTGCACGTGTTTAAATCGCGCTATCGAATGTTATTTGAATTTACATGAAGAGAACCGCAACTTTTTTATTCCTCATGATTTTACGGTTTTATAATAGTTAAGATTAGATAACATTCATTTAATATAAGCTGCATCGCATTTAAGATTAGTTATGCTTAGGATGCCACCTATTATTAATATATCAGGTAAACGTAGGATTGCCCTTTAGACTGATCTTTACAGCGTCAATTTAAGTTTACATTTTAAATGTCTTGCCTACTTATATTTTTTTTTATGTCTTTGCAGTGAACTCTGTAACCTCGAAGCCTAAGCCTGCTGGTGTAGACGATGGGTTCAAAGGCGAGGGCGCCGCGTGTGGCAACTCCATCGTCAAGGTGAGTGCCAATGTCAAATAGTGCTTTGTAAGCATGTACGAAGGTCGCGTGCTACGATCAAAACAAGTTGTCGCTTTAAGCTCTAAAACAATAAGACCTATTTTCATTCAGCACGTTTGTAGATGTTTCTCAGGGCTATAAAGAAAGTGGCCCGATCGGAATGTTAGCGGTAGTTTCGGAAAATTGTGTTGATATTATACCATGGCGGTTTATTCCATATTATTATTAAGAGGAAAGGCGGTCTGCATGAAATTTGAAGAATAGATTTTTAGCAGATCTATTGCTGTTGCGTTGTTCCCGAGCAACCGAGCTACCAGTGCGAAAGTGATAACTTCAGCTTTGATTGATCTTACCCAAAATGGATGAAATCACGATTCCCCTGTTCCCTCCAAAATTAAACCTATTTTAATAATTCTTTCAAGAATAATATTAGAAAGACTTTGGCTATGTCTGCATGTTTTCCTTTTATTAACACAGCGGTAAAAATTAGTAATTTTTCGTAATTTTCGATGTCTCCTAGTTCTGTAATTAATTAATGAAAAAAACACAGGGACATGGCAGAGGTAACAAAGATTGTATGGTTAACCCATTTTTTGCTCTAGTCTAGTGTCATTATTACTTGCTTGTTTGCCCTTCGATCAAAATAAAATGAATGGATAGGCCTTAAGCGAACATTTCAAACCAGAAAAATGAGGCAAAACAAATGAAATTTTTACTTGTCACTTGTATGAAAGTGCCCTAGATTTGACAGATAATGGCGCTAGTTTGTATGTACCAAGTGCACCAGTAGTTTGCTTCAACTTACCGCGCTTTAGGCCTATCCATTCATTTTATTTTGATCGAAGTGTTTGCCCCACAATCCAGGGAGGAAACAGGGGAATACATTTGTGTGGGCTAAGCGGAACCCGCCTTTACTCTTAAGTAAATAATTGATAACCTTGATACAGGTTATCATTGTGTGGGTAGGGGGTGTAGTGTTTTCGTTACATAGACATTGCTTGACATGATAAGATTGATAACCTATATATTTTATTGCAATTTTTATGATAATTGCATCATTTTAAAGCCAAAGTAAACTACACAGTTTATACAGACATTGCCAGACTAATAATTTATACAGCTATTCATATTCGCACAATTTCGCAGTCAATATTTGAACAGGAATAAAGATAAAATCAGGAAATTTCTTTCATTGTTTACGGATGTATTATTTATCATTGATAATAAGATACGTAATTCATTGCCCTCTTGAAAAACATGACGTACAAAAAAGAATTATAGGTATGTTGTACATATTCTATGCCTACTGATAAGAAATGTTTTTACTAACTTCTCTCCGAAATTACTTTGTTTTGCAATACAATACATGTTACGCAATACATAGTAATCATTAATCAGCTATCTCACTATTTAGGAAGAGTCGTATGAACCATTAATACTAAACAAAATTTTATAAATTTATTTATTAACACATAGGATTCTTTTTTAAGGTCCATACAGCAACAGCTACTGATAAATATAATATAGAACTCAAGCGTTTAATTTAGGTTAAAAAAAACACTTAAAAGATTAGGCAAATCAAAATACACACCATTCAAACATTTCAAGAGATAGCTATTTATTATTGACTGACTGACCCGACAGACGTTGTCCTGTCTAAAAATTTTATTCCCACTCAAATACTATGATCGCGCGCCCCTGACTGCAATCCCTTGCTCGACTCCCCTCAAGTGTCCCCAGAAAGCGAGGTGAGGTGGGGTATCTGAAGTCAGAGAGGGGCAGGGAATGGCCTTTCTGTATGTAGAACTACACTATTATCAATTTTGTAGCAGTGGGTGGGTACAGCTGCATACATGCACGGAATGTCAAAGAGTACATACCAGCCTGTAGACGTTCCCAATGTTGGGACTTTAAATTAAAATGGACTGAAATGTTATACTCACAATAGATTAGTTTTCGGTTTTATGGATAATTCTGTCCGAAATCAATGATTAATTATACATACGTAAATCACGTAATCCCTTTCGGGGTGGTCAGTCTTTTAGTACAAATACCAACTTTCTGTTCAAAAATTTAGTTTTAGCAATGCTCACATTTAGCAATTTAGGTTTCAGGATGGATGATTAATTATTTGTTATTATAATTGCAGGTTGCTCATCAGATGATATCATCGACGCGGTCGCCGCGCGGGTTCACGGTAGCCTCCCCCGAGGAGGAGGACGCGGTCGCGCCGGACGCCCATTACAATCTGATGGCGCGTCGCGGCAGCAAGAGCTTACCGGCCACTCCGGCGCACTCGCCCACCTCCAGCCCCACTACCCGGAGGAAAAAGAATGGCAATCGGTGAGCATTATTTTATTTTGTATCTCATTGTGTGTTTGTGCGTTGTGAGAGGCGGATAACCTCTTTAAGGGAATATAATTCGGAGCGCTCTCCATATAAACTAAGTCTGGTGATATTTTCAATACTAACCAATTTAAGTCAATGACATTTTTCAGAAATAATCTAGAAACTTATCTCTATGTTTGTATGAAATCCGATTTTTGTTAAAAAGTTTTAAAGTTACAGTGCCTCAAAGATTTCCATGCAAGACTTAAATTAATCCTAGCACTAAAACTGTATGTTTTAACAAAAATCTGACTTCATTCAAACATAGAGATTAGTTTCTAGATTGTTTCTGAAATAATTCAGTAACTTTCATTGGTTAGCATTGACAATATCACAAGACTTCGTTTGTATGCAGCGCGCATTTACGCATCATCACTACATAGTATAAAACAACGTCGCTTCCCGCTGTCTGTCTGTCCCTATGTATGCTTAGATCTTTAAAACTACGCAACGAATTTTGGTGCTTCTTTTTGAAATATACATGGTGAAATTGATATCATTAGCATCCTTTTAAACTAATAGTCTACCCATCGAACTGAACAACTTCAACATCAAACCAATCGGAGCATAAAAAAATCTGCTGTCCCATAATAAACTGCACCCGCCGCCGCTGCCTACGGGATTCAAATGTATGAGACAGCAGATTCTTTAATTGCTCCGATTGGTTTGCTCATAGTAAAAGTTGTTCAGTTTGACGGGTAGACTCTTAGTTACAAAGGATGCTAATGATATCAATTTCACCCTGTATAGTCCAAAATGTTGTATTCAAATTATGTAGTTCCAGCTGTCACCGTTTTACAGGATGTAAATTTACAAACTTAAAAACTTAAAAAAATCTGCTGTCCCATACAAAACTGATATACCAACCTGACTCAAATGTATGGGACAGCTGTTTTTTTTCGCGTTTCCTGAGGTAGGCTCCATAGTGAAAGTTGTTCAGTTTGATGGTCTGAGTTCACCGTTTCAGTATTTGCTAGGCTGTCACTTAAACCCTGTATAGGATGATAACAAAACAATTTTTGGATTTGCTATACCGTCCTTGCCTAAAGTTGTTAATCATCATGTGTACAATCACCCTTTAGGCCCTTTACATACTGCGATTTTTAGCATCGATGCAGTAGCGCGTTTTCATTGGCCAGCTTCTGCATCGCGACAGCATCGCTACTTTATCGCGACAGCATCGCGACTTTATCGCGACAGCATCGCGACTGTATCGATGCTAAAAGTCGCAGTGTGCAAATGCAACTGTTTACTCTTTTTGCAATGCTGTACCCGACTGCTTTTTAACCTACTTCAACAAAAGGAGGAGGTTCTCAATTCGACCTGTATGTTTTTTTGTTAATAAGCAGCCGGTGTAGCCGAAATCGACTATGACCGCGGCTCTGTCTGCATTCAAATAACTTTTTGAACAAACACGTCCTACATACGGAATCAGCAGCGTGCCTCGTGTTGTACTTTAATCTCAATTATAATTGGTCATTTATTAATATCGGGAATCGTGACCTCGATATCGCTAGATCATTTAGGTGAAACGATTAGGGCTACGACACATAGATCGAAGTCGAACGACGGCGGGTCCATACAAAAAAACCACGATTGTGGGAACGCGTTCAGCGCCGATCGCCGCGTCGACGGGGTTAGATGCGGACGGTCCCATACTAAACGTGTTTTTTGTATGGAACAGCCGTCGTTCGCCGTCGGTCAATGTATCTCGATCAACGAAAAGGTGGGATGTTCCTCTCGCCAATTGAATTCAATATCATCCTCTAATATTCTCACTGGGACACAGGGTCTATTATAGTTTATAGGTATACTAGCACATACTAGTGCCCTTTTCGCTTCGCCCGGGTGGAGCCATCTATGGGGTCCAAAACTACCCTATCTTTCAAGCTGAAACCAACTGTACACATTAACAAAATTTAATTGAAATCGGTTGGTGGTTTCGGTGATTATCTTGTACGAACATAGTTACACGTGATTATATATTATCAAGATGAAGTGTGTGAATAGGTTTTGTATATGAAGTCAGACTGTTTACTTTTTAAAATATTAACAAGTAAACGCTTGTGTAAACAGTGAATGAAAACTCTGTTTATAATAATGATCTTTTAATCAGTATGTCTGTATCTAACTAACCTAACTAGGAACATTTTAGATGTCTGTTGTTTTTCCGATTATCGTGGCGTTCAAGTAATGTCTTTGTTTATACCACAGCAGCGTCGCGTGCACGCGTTTGACGTAACGAACAATATACATACACATTCAGTTAAGTCATTCATTGCGAAATGTGTACACGTTAGACGCATTCTGTGAACGCTCAAATCGACACACCACATCGCTTAATGACTTACGTTTAGTAACATTTAAATGGTTTTGTCTGAGACTTGGGGTGCAGTTTGAGCTTGAAGGGTTCCTAAACTCGATCCTTTTATTTTTCCACTAATTTGCACTATTTATGAATCAAGATGAAATGGTGTGTCAAGCAAGTGTCGTTTCTCCCACAAAAACACTCAAAAAGAAACCTTATTTCATATTCGCTAATAAACATTTTGTACTAATATACTTTGAATAATTGTTTACAGTTACTTCACGTCGCCGTTCGAGCAGTCTGAAGACGTGAACAGCCGCTCTTGGTTGACGATGGCTCTGCTCGGCTTCAAGAGAGATCTCACCGGGTCCACGTCCACTCTCACCGAGGAAGATGGTATAGAGGCCAGATTACATGGTTAGTGTGGCCTGTTGTTATAACTACAATACTAAGAAGAATACTACGGTGAACCCAAAAAGCGATTATGCGTTCGAGAAGAATATTATCATGATCAAATAAATGATCATTTCAGAAAAGGACAAGTGCGTAGCACTCTCATCCGAAGTGCATGTTAAGATGTTTGAATGTGAAACACTACACACTAAAGAAGTAGAACGTGGCGGGCTCTAGTTTCTGCCCACCCCATATTTCAAACTATATCCAATAAAGACCATGATCTGGTTTTTTATTTTAGTATAGATTGAGCCAAAGGCTCCTCACTGAACTGTACAACCACGGCGTACAGCGACAGCCTTAAACAACACTAGATAATGACGCGAACCCATGGGCTTACTTTAAACTATTGGTAACTGTGAACATGTTTACTCAATTAGCAATTTTCTCCTATTTCCAGGTGGAACCCTCGCAGAGTCCGTAGAAAGCCTCGGTCCGTCCCCCAGAAACAAAGACCCAACCCTGATCTCCAACGACGCAACCCAGCAACCGAAGCTTGTGAAACCCGCGCAAGCCTTCCGCCCCAAACCCACGGAGCTGCGCGAAATGAACTTCTGGTCACCTACTTCGATGTGAAGAGTACAGGGTTTAGATACGTTAAGTATAAGTAATTATGTATTCCATATGCAGCGATACTCCGTACACTATGTAACCTATAGACTTCTAATGTGAAAATTTCGATGCATTAAACGCATGGACTTAAATAACGTCTCTTGACATAGCGGGCCAATGATATTTGTTAACTGGTATCCGTGATTTTACAATTATATCGCCTCTAGAAGTCTATAGGTTAAGTAGTCTGCAATATTTATATGCGCAGAAATAGTTGGGTGTTTTAGAATGTAAGACATTACTTGTTGTTCAAGTAGCACATTAGTTTGTACCCAACTAACATGAGATATGCTCTTGCGTATTTGTATGACTGATAGTGTGGCCGATTTTACAGAATCACCGCGCCGTTTCGTGATATTTGCACAACAATGTCAAATTCTTAAAAAAATTGCTGGTTAAGGTCATATTGTGATGGTCATTAAGAATTATTCAGTTCAGATTGCAGTTCCGCACGAAAGCTCTCTAGACTATGAAAATATCTGATATAAAACCTCTCTGATTAGAAGATACTCGAATTATGGTAAAAGGAAAGTATGACCTTAACTACGGTGAGAATGCCATTGAATCTTCCCAGTTGGAATATTCCATTAAGTGTAAGCTTGTGTTCGTGTTTATAGGATATTTCGATCGTGTTCATTAGGCCGCCTATACAAAATTTTGACCCCTTGACTATGCCCCAAAATTTTAGAATGTTAAATCTTATAGACACTAGCGAACAAACTGTAAGACGCAAAGTGTAATCAAAATCTATCATCCATTTCGTGTCAAATACTTTACTATTTTATCAATCAATCAATCAATTATACTTTATTTTACACCAAAAAAACATAATATACAGAGAGAAAATCGCGTATTTAATTTTTTAACACTTGCTGCTAAGCTCAAAACAACGACACGATGCGTGTGCTAACATCGCAAACAACGTAACGCATGTTCAATTGGGTCTCACCAGGCATGTCGTACGGACTTACGACGTAGGTCGTCAGCAGAATGTGTTAAGAAAATACGCAAGATCTAGACAATTTATAATTATTTAAACTGTAGCTCATAAATACATACATACCGGTCAAAATCATAGCAATCCTTTTTACTTCGCCGTAGTCTGGTAAAAATACAGCAGCCTAATATAAGGTTACTTAAAAACAGTACACATTAGTTGTAATTTTATCATTATCTACTTAAAATCATAATACATAATTCAGTAAATTTATTTTAATCTATGTGATGTCTGCCGAATTGGAAATATTATGAGTGAATATATTTTTGGATGAAAACTTACTGTATGCATGAAAACTTATTAACGAGTGAGAGATATTGGTGTGATTGGACGTACTTGAAATAATCTTGGGTCAAATTCTTTTTAGTTCATTTCAAAGTATTATTATTAAACGAAAGTTTAATTATAGGCATAAAGATAATGTTAATATTGTTTTATTTTATCTGTTCATTTCACCTTTCATTAAAATGATATTAAAGTGTAATTTTAATGTTGAGCATAAATAATAACATTGTATCTACATTATAACTTGTAACTGCACTTTGTTACAATAAAACAGTAATTTTCTTCAAAGTTAAGCACAGAATTATATTGTAAATAATTTCGTTTAAATAAACATTTTGTTGTATACTTACAAAGCAGTTTTATTATGTCTTCTCGTTTTTCCTTAATACCTGGGACACATTGAAAATTAAAATGAAAAAATTACGCCTAATGCAAGCAATTAACGTTTTAATGGGCACTTTTTGTATGAAAAAGCCAAAAGGGTTCAATGGCGTTAGGCGTTAGTGTGGCCCCTGCATTAGAAATTTCTGTATTAAGAGCCATGTCACATAAGTGATTTTTGAGCGTAGGCGATTTCGCAACAACCCGCGACGTCACAAGAAATCGCTGCGTTTTTTCTGAACGTTATAGCCGCGACGTCGCGATATCGTTCCTTAAACGCCTATCGCTCAAAAAAAATTGCTTGTGTGAGCAACGCTCTCAAGCTTTGTGTTCGTGTGATCGATGCGACGATTCTACAAGGTGTAACACCCCATATCAAACCGAACAACTTTCACTATGGAGCCAAAATCGAAATCGCGATAAATAAATCGGCGGTTCCATATAAAACTGCAGTAAGTACCGACTAACTAACTCTACCTACTAAATGTAGGGGATAGCCGATTTTTTCGTCGGTTTGATAGTCTGAAGCACCCCCTTAAGGGTTAAGGGCACCCCCTTACTAGAGTGTTTTTTTACACCCTGTATACTGCTCGCTGCACATGTTTCTCATAGGTTTTGAGAATGGAACCACTGAATTTGATTTTCGAGTTCAGTGTTAAAGACTTAAGTTTGACTGTGTTAAAGATACTGTGGCATATGATCGATCAATAGAGCTCATGATATCTATAATGTAAAGCCCAGACCAGGAATATAAAAAACCTGGTTTGGGGTCGCTGCAATCAACTGTCACCTTTAAGTTAGTGTTCCAAGTGTACAAAAATAAGTTGCAATGATTTTCCGCAACATGGCGAGGTTTTTATTACGTAAAAACCTCATTAGGTTTTTCTGGTATCACAATACCAATATATTTTGTATGCCTTTTGGTAGGCCACAAGAGAGACATTGTAATATATTACCACTGTAATATCATATTTTTAGGATCTGTGTGTCACAATAAACAATTTTGTATTTGTATTTTTATATTTCTGGTCGGGCTTTAGGTAGGTTTAAGTAGTTATGGACATGTGATTGATGATATCTCCGCTAGAAGGATTTAAATCGTTCTAGTATCTCCGTAACTAATGTACTTAAGTAATATTAATTTTCCTAACAAAATAAGCGCTAACCCAAAATGTACCCATGGCTGTTGCGTGACATTGTGTCGTGTACATTTTATGATTACCTTATCCAAGCATTTGGGCACTTTTTGTTAACGTTTCACTGACTTATACATCGACAACTTTAACTTTATATTACTTCATCTGGAAAAATATGTATACACTTTAGTACTAGGTACACGTAGTACTAAAGTGTAAGTATAAATCTTTATACTACGACGTAGTAAAAGTGTATTCATCTTTTTGCTGCTGACTGTACAGGGTGAAATTGATATCATTCGTATCAAACTGAACAACTTTCACTATGGGAGCAAATACCGAAGGGAGCAAAAAAAATTCATAATAAATTTTATTGCTAATAATGTTATTTATTACGTTCGTTCCCACTAGTTCTATTGTCTAGTTCTATCATATGACTAGTGGGAATTATTTCCAGTAACAATCATAAAGCATAATGACTCGTACAACAAAAATCATTTCTACTGTTTTCTACCCATTGAATTACCAAATGGTATCCCGTTTCCGGTTGAGTATTGAACCGCGTAGAGCTGTAATAAAAGCGGGCGAGTTATACGGTAGGTACATCGTAGCCGTGGTATTCGTAGCTAGGCTTTTCCTAAAAAGGCAAAACTGGCACGCGATTCTAACGCACGCAGGTTTTACGTTGTATCCATTTATTATAATTTATCGATAGTTTACATGTTTCGTTTCCAACACGTGATGTTTTAGTGCTTTTTCGTGACGGCTAGATGTCAGATATTTCCATCATTGTTGTTTATTTAATTTTATGGAGGTACGAAATTCAGACTCATCGAAAACCACTAGGTACCTACTTATTAGCCACATACAGTCAAGGTATAGGTAGGTACTTAACCATTGAGTTATTATGTTACTTACTCGAGTGAACACCATGCTTTATTACGCTGTCCTATTAAATTGCGGCGATGTCGCTACACATACTCGTAGTAAACTTCTATCGCTGTCTTTCACCCGCCCGCACTGGTTTTTCTCTCACGTGGTACATGATGTTTGTTTCTCGTGTTACTTCTATAACTACGCAGTTCATAAAAGTTAAGTCATAAAAGTTATTGAACTGCGTAGTTATAGAAGTAACACGAGAAACAAACATCATGTACCACGTGAGAGAAAAACCAGTGCGGGCGGGTGAAAGACAGCGATAGAAGTTTACTACGAGTATGTGTAGCGACATCGCCGCAATTTAATAGGACAGTGTAATAAAGCATGGTGTTCACTCGAGTAAGTAACATAATAACTCAATGGTTAAGTACCTACCTATACCTTGACTGTATGTGGCTAATAAGTAGGTACCTAGTGGTTTTCGAATGAGTCTGAATTTCGTACCTCCATAAAATTAAATAAACAACAATGATGGAAATATCTGACATCTAGCCTAGGGTATAAAATCGAAGGGTAGGGTATAAAAGTGAAAGATAAAACATTTCTTGTCACTAAGACGCTAATGAACAGCACAATTTCTTTAACTTAAAATAAATAGCGGCTAAGGAAACCTTGTTTTCCCACAATTTCTCTTCCGAGTTTTTAATTAGTCCCGTTTCATTACTCAAATCGGATTTGCATTCGCGCCCGTGGCTCTTAAGAACAGCCTAATTTTCGCCGTCGGAAAAAATTAACTTTAGAAGCGAATTAAAGTTTTTTTCCGCAAACTCAAGAGAGTGGGATGTCACTTTTAATTTTAGACTTTTTAAGTGAATAATAAAAAAATTGAAATCGTTCTACTGTAGGTAGGTAGGTGGAGGTAGTTTACAATAGAATGCAAATAGAATAGAATCGATGTGGTTGCAGAGTCGAACGAACCCAGGACCCTGGTTTGGCTGTCCGGGGTGTGGCAACCATTACACCAACTGGGTCGTCAATGATCAGTTTTGTATGTTAATATCTGTGCTCTAATTATTATTTTGTGTATCTATGTGACAGCCTAGCAGATACTGAAACGGTGAAAGTGCAATCAGCAGTAGAAAGATGCATATTTCCATAGTAATTTAGACATTTTCAACTGCTGAGCTCACCGATTGAGATTAAAAAATCGCACCCCTGGATTGCGATTTTTGAATCTCATTCGGTGAGCTCAGCAGTTGAAAATGTCAAAATTACTATGGAGATACATTGCGACATAAAAGAGTAGAAAATAAATGAGGGCGCTGCGTCCACGCAAGAACGTCAATATCACGCATAAGCTGGCAAGACCGACCTACAATTTGTACTAAAATATTTAGTTCCTGCTGTCACCGTTTTCTACTCTTTTATGTCGCACTGTACGCATCTTTCTACAGCTGATTTGACTTTTAAAAATGATTTTTGAGAGTCAAATAAGCAGTAGAAAGATGCATATCTCCATAGTAATTTTGACATTTTCAACTGCTGAGCTCACCGAATGAGATTCAAAAATCGCACTCCTGAAATAAACAACATTCACTATGGCGAAAAGAATCAGGTGTCCCATACATTTGAGTCTGAGGTACCTACAGCAGTTTTGTATTGGGACAGCTGTTTTTTCGCTTCTCCTGAGATAGGCTAGTGAAAGTTGTTCAGTTTGATGGTCTGAGTTCACCGTTTCAGTATTTGCTAGGCTGTCACTTACACCCTGTAGATATCGACCTCCTACTACACTAAGGTCCCTAGCTACCCTGTAACGCAAAGGACATACATTGAGAAGAAATTAAAGTTAAACGGAAAAATAATTGAGATTGATTTAGCGGAGTCCCATATGAAATTTAGATTTAATCTCAAATTGATTTGGGATGATCGCCCGCTCTCCTCTCCGCTCCGATGCGACCACGCGCGCAATCGAATTTCTTCAAAGTCCAGTCACGTTTTGAACCATAGCGTGTAGCTGTGTTTCGATATAGAATTTTTAACTTTGACCATTATTATTTGCTATTGTTTTCTTAGTCTACATTTAGGTTAGATATTTGATATTAACTAAGTACTTTTATACGTGTTTTTTGTGTCTTTTATCTCTACGTGTGCCTACCTATTACATAGGTAAATAAAATAGAAGTGCAGGAGTGCGATTTTTGAATCTCATACGATGAATTCAGCATTTGAAAATGTCAAAATTACTATGGATATTCGCATCTTTCTACTGCTGATTTGACCTTAAAACGTCGCACTCCTGGAGTGCGATTTTTGAATCTCATTCGGTAAGCTCAGCAGTTGAAAATGTCAAAATAATTAGGTATGGAGATATGCATCTTTCTACTGCTGATTTGACTTTCAAAAATCATACTTCAGGAGTGCGATTTTTGAAATACAAAACAGCGTTAGAAAGATGCATATCTCCATAGTTATTTAGACATTCGAGCTCACAGAATGAGATTTAAAAATCGCACTCCTGGAGTGCGATTTTTGAATGTCATACGTGTAATCAGCAGTTGAAAAAGTCAAAATTACTACGCATCTTTCTACTGCTGATTTGATTTTCAAAAATCACAACCCAGGCGGTCGATTTTTCAAAGTCAAATCAGCAGTATAAAGATGCATATCTCCATAATTATTTTGACATTTTCAACTGTTGAATTCAGCGAATGAGATGCAAAAATCGCACTCCAGAGTTTGGTCTTTTAGATAAAGTTAAAAATATAAGAATCTTTATACTTATCTCTTAGAAATTGATACCTGTGTTCCTACGAGATAATTCTATTTTCCTCATAATTTGTTGGCCGAGCCCCTCTCGCCTGTCCGCTTCAGTCGGACATTTAATAAATGTACCCTTTTCCAGTTTACAGCGGAACACATCACTTTAGCTGTCACTTGGCGCTATTTCTGACTCGAAACAATCCAGAAATGAAATATTTTAAGGCCATTTGCTAGAAAGCCTTCTGTCTAGCTAGAGTGTTCTTTTTTATTTGTCTCCTGTGTTAAAGTGCTATTGAATTGGATCATAACTTGTTTTATTTTTGGTGGAAACTTGTTTTGTTATTGTTATAATCCTAAACCTAGTTGGCTTCGCACTTTTATAGCCACCTATGTTCTCTGTTGATTTAGTAAATCTTAACTTTTGTAGAGAGAGAGAGAGAAAAATTTCTAGAAAAATCACTATCTTTTTCACGTTTACGACATTATTATTTTATGAAAAACTAGAGTTTAGCCACGACAAATTGTATACTTACCAGATTTTAAGTCAGATCATAAGCTATCAAACAAAAAATTCAAACAAAAGTTTCATCAAAATCGGTTCAGTAGTTTCTGCGTGATGATCGAACAAACAAATCAACAAACAAACAGACGGACAACAATTCTAAAAAAGGTGGTTTGGAGTCAGCCCTAAAAGCCATAAATATCTTCAATTTACAGACACATTTCTGTTACAGTTTTATAATAGTTTAATAAGGATAATAAGGTATCGATTCCAAATTAGATTCGTGTTCTGTAACGTAATCGGCTTTATTAAAGTGCGATGTGACAGGCACTTTACCACTCCGGTTAAGTATTCTGTGACTCCGGTCTTTATCCCCCGAGGGAAAATTCTTAGCCGAAAGTCAAGACTTTGTTGCTTCCTGTCATTTAATAATTCATTCAATAGATAAATCGACAATACAACAATATCAATAAAGGGCTCCACTTCTAAGTAGATATACCTACAGTAACAAAATACCCTACTTATATTCAAAGAGGCGATATATTTTAGTTAGACCATCATACTGAAAAAACTTTAAATAGACGAAAAAAAAATGTCATCTGTCCCATACATTTGAGTCTAATGTAACAACCGTTTTTTTTAATATTTGGAAATTGGCTCCATTGTGAAAGTTATTCAGTTTGATGGTATGAACCACCCCTTTAAATATTACTAGGGTGTTTTATTACACCATGTAGACTATCAGAAATGTTTATTATTTTATATTTTTTTAATTAACCACCTACTTTTGACTCGGTTTGGTAATTAACACAGATTGTTAACTTTCGAATTTATGGCTAAAGCTGCTGACATGAAGCCTCGTATCCACTAGGCAACAATTGACGCGCAACATGTGACGCTCAACATATTCGGCAACGTTGCAAAACAACGCGTGACGTTGCTTCTTTGGCAAAAAGAAGAAACTTTGAAAGAAGCAACGTTGTAAAACAACGCGCAACGTTGCTTCTTTCAAAGTTTCTTCTTTTTGCAAAAGCTTTTTGAAGCCTCGTATCCACTAGGCAACAATTGACGTGCAACATGTGACGCTCAACATGTTCGGCAACGTTGCAAAACAACGCGCGACGTTGCTTCCTTTGCAAAAAGAAAAAAACTTTGAGAGAAGCAACGTTGCGCGTTGTTTTACAAGTTGTTGAGCATCATTTGTTGCGCGGCAATTGTTGCCTAGTGGATACGAGGCTTAAAGTTCATGAACAAATTATTTAGGTACTTATATACATAATCAATAGGTACCACCACGCCACATCACCACTCATTTTGAGTGGTTACTCATTCTAACCAACCTAGTTTAATTTCCTTATTGAATGACAAATAAAGGTGCGTACCTACCCATGCAGATATAGTGACGGCCTACCTGCCCTGCCTCATGGATGCGCAACGGGGTGAGGCGATGCCATCAAACCGGTCAATATGGCGGGATTACCCGGCTTTGTACAACTGATGAATAATTGTGTCCAGCATCCGACCCGGATTAAACCGCTTTCTGCTGATTTAATTGACAATCCTGCTATAAATTGTTACCTATTAATATAACAAACTGGACATTGATAATCCGATCGGCATAAATGTCCTTTGTTACTAAAAATGAGTTCTTTTGTAGGTAGATAGGTTCTTAATGTTCTTAACTATCATTACTGATGTTGTTTTCAGGAAAAAATTATTTTCATTTCATCCAGCCGGGCAGTAAAGGTAAAGTAGGTAAGTACCTAAATATACAGGGTCCAACTTAATATGCTGACACTTTTTTAAGGGGATGTTCAGAGCATCAAACTGAACAACTTTCTCTATTGGACCAACATTGAAATCGCGAAAAAAATATCAGCTGTCCCATACATTTGGCTCGAGTAGGTTGGCAGTTTTGTATGGAACAGAAGATATTTTTTTCGCGATTTCGATGTTGGTCCCATACAGAAAGTTGTTCAGTTTGATGGTCTGATCGTCCCCTTAAAAAAGTGTCAGCATATTAAGAAGGACCCTATATTTATACGTATTAAAACTGGTCACTCCTATACAACACCTACGTTAAGAAAATATAAATCGATTAACTTAAAAAAATATTACATGGTGAAATGCGAAGTTTTGACTTTGAGGTAAACACGAGGTAAACGCAGGAAGCTGGAAATATTTATGTATCTAATCCATGGGTTAATATGAGCACACACACACACACATAGCATATTTATGAAAAGACAGTAATTAGACATGAAATTATGTTATCAGTTTGTCGTCTAGGTACCTATATTAAATACGATTTTGTACAAAAAAAAAGAGGAATCCTTGATCTTAAGTGTACCCAAAGAAAAAAGAACCCTTGATTTAATCGGTGTTTATTTTTTGAAAACATTTCGTTCGTTACTAACTTATAGGCGACTCCAACCATTTCCAATCTGCGTTGATAAACCACCTCTAGATACACTAAAAAATCGATTCTCGGTTATCTATCTGTTCAGGGTGAAATTTGACTTTGTTAAGGTTTAGGTAACTAGGTACCTTATATTAAGTAAGTAAGTACTTTATTAATCAACATTGAAACTATTTTTTTTTAAATCTTACTGGCCTAACTAGGACTACACTTAATTTAAGTATAACGTGTATACTTAAGTTTTATTAGTATTTTAGGTAATAACTAAGCAGTCTCGTATATACCCTATGAAAGTAGTCCATTTAAACCGTGGTCACTCACTGCCGAAATGGTGGTCGCGGTTACGAAATCGTCGCGTTAATTACCTTCAGAACCCTCGTGAAGGGACCCAAAGGGTCCTAGTGTGACTTGACCTGTATTATTGTCCCATTTGCTTTGCCGAAGCGCTGATTACCCTAAAGTACCTACACAAGAAAACGTACCTTATGATGTTATTCGACGACTATGTTTTAGACGTTAACCGATGGTTAACGTCGTAATCGTATTTGAAAAGCGCCTAAGCTACTTTTTTTCGTTTGAATTTATACAATAGTTGGTAGGTAATAATTTTTTCACTCAAAATAACGAGATTTCTAGTAGAGGAAAACTTTTTATTTGGATATTTGATAGCTTCGGGTTGCTGGTTGATTGTGGACTGTGGTCTGATTTAATTGATTGATTGATTCAAACTTCAGATCAGAAGTCCGATGAGTTTGAAAGAAAAAGCCTACCTACGCTTTATCTGTTAACTTGCAGGTTTACCTACTCTATCTATTCTTTGTAACCTTAAAATTGTGGCTTCATAATATTAGTAGGTACCTACTTAATACCTGCTTATTGATGATTTTGCCAATATCTACTTTAAATAGCAAAATTGCCTGACGTGGTTACGGTTATCAATATAGACACTTGACACACAAAATGGTAGAGCTTCGTTGCAAGCCGGGGAGCAGGAAACCGACACGCGTCCACCCAATAACAGACTTGCAACGCGACCTCTACCTACTCTATCATTAGACCGTGCATAAACTAACAACGTAACATGACAATCTAAAAAATAACAATAACCTAAAGTTCTAACAAAGCAAATCCTATACAGGGTCCAACTTAATATGCTGACGGTTTTTTAAGAGGATGATCAGACCATCAAACTGAACTAATTTCTCTACGGGAACAACATCGAAATCGTGAAAAAGAAATCTGTTTTCTCATGACATTTGGGTCGAGTAGGATCGCAGTTTTGTATGGAACAGCTGCAAGCTGATTTCTTTTTCTCGATTCCCAACTTTGAGCTTTGGAGACAAAATTGATCAGTCTGATGGTCTGATCATACCTACCCTTAATAAACCATATCTAGCGTATTAAGATGGACTCTATGCAGAGTCTAAACTATTATAAAACCGTAACTGAAGTGTGTCCGTCTAGAACGATTTATTCTAGGTGTCTGTACATTGAAGATATTTACAAAAAAATGATTACGATATGGTTTTTAGGTATCCCCGACTCTAAATCAACCTTTTTTAGAAATTTTGTCTGTCTGTTTGTTTGTTTGTTTGTTTGTTCGCGCATCACGCAAAAACTACTGAACCGATTTTGATGAAACTTTTTTTGTTTGATAGCTTATGATCTGACTTAAAATCTGGTATATAATTTGTGCGGACGAAGTCGCGGGTAAACACTAGTGTATTATAAATTGAGCTATTGCAAGCAAGGGTCGTTATGTAACACTTAGACCAGAGCTAGTCCTTTGTGCTTGCCCCAAACTAACCCATATTTTACGCATACCTCCTACTTGTGGTATTTTCTTTTCATTCTCGGAAATGCAGGTTTCCTCACGATGTTTTCCTTCACCGCCGAGCTAGGAAATGATAAATACAACCGTACATCATTTCCAAAGAACTTAGTGGTACCGGCCAGGAATCGAACCGCCGTCTCATGATTGAGGCGCAATTAAGCTCTCTTCCGTATGGGCTATCATGCAGAGTGTAACAAACCACCCTAATAATACTCAAGGGGGTGCTCCAGACCATCAAACTGAGCAACTTTCACTATCGAGCCATCTTCTAAATCTCGAAAAATATGGGTGTCCTCGTACATTTGAGTCTACTTGGTAGCACCTTGGTAGGTACTGGAGTTTTGTATGAAACAGCTGTTTTTTTTTTTCGCTATTTCGAATGTGGCTCCTTTGTGAAATTTGTACAGTTTGATGATCTGAAGCACACTCTTAAGTATTAGGTACTAGGGTGTTTTGTTACACCTTGTATAACTTAACTTAATCCGCCCAAGAACAGAATCACACTTTAATTTAAACATATGGCACACTCAGAGGTCTTATTAAAATGGTGTAATAACAATGCCATTATGTGACCCCAGCCTCGACATTGTGGCTGAGCCTTAAACGGATTCCTTGGTTACACCCTCAATCCCTTTGATTTGTTAGCTGTTTGTACCTAAATAGATTTCAGGGCATAATTCTTGGCAAAGTAACTTCAAATCGGGGTCTCATTGTCCTGAAGGATCAAGACGGGTTAAACTTTGCAACATGATTAAAGAATTGCCTTAAATAAGTAATAAATATCTTGGACATCGTCACACAACATTATCCAGTCACATTCAACATAGCAAAAACTTATCAAATAGTAGCGACAATGCATATGCATTGTCCTACCTACCTGGTTGGCCCTTGTTGTACCTATCTATACATATACAAGGTACCTATTCAAGGTATTCGTTCGAATCTGAAAAATACGCCCGCTCTAGGTACTTGGTCTCTTGGCGCATGAGAGTGCATCTAAAATCCCACTGCAAATGTTCTATAGTGTTTGTTTAGGCTATGTAGAAATATACTTTTTTTTTTTACCTAGAAAAATAGGGCTGCCAATCCATCCAAAGCCTGTTATTACCGATTGATGTTGTTTCTGTTGTACTATATTAAGTATAACTAATGTAATAAAACATTCCCAGAAAAGAGACTTCCTTCGTGAAAGAATCATCAAAATCTGTCCAATAGTATGCGACTTTGCGAGTAAGTAGGTATATTCCCTATTCATACGACCGAAAATAATGCGAGGTACCTGTTCTTACTTTCTCGTTTAGCTGATACGGATAGCTTTAATTTTGTATCCTAGAAATTAACTATAAAAATCAACATGTTTTTTTTTGCCTCCTTTTGACAGGGCGTTGCGACAGGCTTTGGGGTGGCAACCCTATTTTTAGGACTCTTAAACGATGACATTTTTACTGGAATATGTATCATTGCCTTAACAAACACTGTAGAAAACATTCAGTGAGATCATGGAATATCAGTGAATATTGCGTCGATTATTTAAAAAATTTCGAACGTTAAAATCCATATTAAAAACTATACCTAACCGCCTAGTTTATCAGATCATTTTAGTACCTAGTTAACGTGAGACTTGTGCTAAAGTATTGATTCAGTTGAAATAGTCAAAGAAAACGTAGTCGATTCCCCCAACATAAGCAGAATATTCTAACAAAGCCATTTAACCCGTCTCTACGCTTCAAAGTGACCGCAACACTCCTAAAAGGGCCCGGTCCGCATTCCACATCACAATTATTTCAATTTAAATACTAAATAGGATTCTGTAGATTTGGTAACAACTTACTGAACAAGTTTACCGTGGTTTGTTTTAAAAATTATATTATATAAGTAACGTAAGCAAAGTTACACAAAGTTACATCAAAAACTAAATTATTTAGAAAAACAAAAAACCCGACTGCATAAAAAACTATTAACTGAAAAGATAAAAACAATATTAACTGAAAAGATAAAAACAAGCTCCTTAAATCAGCTATAATAACTTTGCTTGAGCAAATTAATACAATTTGAATGTTATTCCTTATTAGGTAGGTATCGCAAACGGGGACAAAGAAAAATGACCTATTTGTTGGTTATTGGTTTGTCCCCGCCTGCAATACCTTGTAACAACCTAACCTAGCCTACCTAATAAATTTTCCTACTTAATCTTTCGCTATGCGAAATCGATTTATCTAAACTTAAAACTAAGAATTGGCCAATATTCGTGATCGTCTAGTTTCCTACATCATGTAGTAGTAACTCAGGCTCTTTAAGAAGAACTTAGAAACCTAAATCCTATCTGCAATGAACCAAACATAATCCTAACCTAAATAGCTCAATCCTACTCAATTTCTTTATGTAAATTTAAGCTTAAAACACCTAAAAATAAGATAATGAATAGCTTTTAAATGAAACCACAAAGAAACCCACAATGTGGATGTTTTTTGTGATGAACCCCTACCATGTGGTCGGATACAAGTTTTATTTGAGAAGAATATCGTTCCTTTATGTAAATTATGTAGATTTTATATTTAAATATCCTTCTCTAATACAACTTTTGGATGGGGAATGACCTCCTATCAATCAATTTCCTACCTCTCTATAAAAAAAAACAATGATTCTACCACCACATCACAAATCCTATCTACAGAGAAGATGTGGCCAGAAACTCTGCAGCACTTCTTACACCTATTCATCAACTATAAATAAGAAAATGCGAAGAAACAAAGTAATTTTACTCTGATTCAAGCTTAGATGTCTAAGCTACCTACTTATCCCTATTAAGACTATTATAAAAGAAAATCTGAATTGTAATGATGTTGTTTCTAAGATAAAAATATCCTGTCATCCTATTATTAGCATGAACAGGAATAAATAGAAATTTCCTACAAACCCATCCCAATATTATTCAAGTTATGAAGTTACCTGTCCTATCCTAACCTATTTCTACTTTAAAACGCGAACCCTAAAAACTAACCAATGTCTAAAATATTCCTATTCTAAAGCAAAGTCCCTTTGTTAGGATTACCCCGGTAAAAGGGAATCCGCAAAACTAGAGAAAGGTCTCACATTTACATTTAAACGTGTTGGTGTGTTGTGTAGATTTCCGAGGTGCAATGGAAATCTTAGAACTAAGCGAACTAAAAGATTCGAGGGTGGAGCCCTCTAAGAGTACCTGGCCTTATTCCATGTGTATTGTTCATATCACGGCAGCAAAGCCATAAGTTGTGATATGAACGGTCCCTACCAGCAAGTGTCATATTTTATGGGACTAAATTTCGCACTCCGAAAGCAAGGTTCCCGGCCCCCTAAAGGACATTCTCCACTTCGACGGTGAATTACCGGAAAACAATCACAAACAGATTACGAAACTTAGGTGGCTATAATCGTTATGTCGGTAAAGAACGATAGCTGACCCGCCACAATGCCAAACTCACAATTGGAAACTAAGAGCAATTCAGAATAACACCGCGAACTTTATTACTCTTAGCCCACGATACTTTTCATCGTGTTCCGATTCTCCAAGCTCACAAACTAAATATTGACTTCTTCAGAAATAAATCAATTAGGATTTAAACGCAAAATCCCCCGACGCAAAATTACCGAATATTATTACATAATAAACTAAGGAAAAGTACTAGCTTCCTCTTCACTTACTTTATTATTCACAATTAATAATTCCAAAAGATTTGGAATAATAAAATCAAAATTTATTCCGACAGCGTGTGAGCTCCAAGAAAGTTTCTAGAAGAATCCCCTCATAGAAAAAATAATACTCCTAGCGGAGAAGAATTACAAGTACATACAAAAAATATGCGATAAGAATCCACTAACGCCATCTACATTTTTCCTACTGTAACTACTGTGCAGCGGGAAATTTTAGCTGCAAAAAGTTTGTTTATCGGAAAAATACAAGTTCATTGCCAACACATGGAGTGTTTGGCAATGAACTTGTATTTTCCGCTAAATTAAAGAGATTGTAGAGAAAAAAACCTACCCTACCTTGTTAAATAGTCCAAATTTGGACATTTTCTCACAACAAGAAGTATCTACATGAGTAGGTAACATGGATAATTTAAACAAATTAAATATAGAAACATTATTTATTAAAAAACAAATCACAATTCAATTTACCTATGTTACATATTTATAAAATACTTATACGTTATATATTATAATCAAGAATCGGTGAGCGGTCCCAACCAATCAATCAATCAACCCAATAAATTTATTTGCCAGAACACATTTTACAATTTAAAGATGTTACAATATATTATAACCATACTTATAATATACATTATGATGTCCAATGATCATGTATATGTAGTAAATTGTTCCTAAACAGTGCCTAATTAGCAGTGTGGGCATTAATCGTTTAATTTTTTAATCAATTAATTAATTTGATTAGTTTTAATCAGATTAATTTAATTTTGATTAAATTAATCAAGATTAAAAAAGTAATTTTTAATCTGATTAGTTTTGTTAATTTTTAATTTTATTCGTTAATTTGATTAACGATTAAAAAGTTTAGTGTGTCTTTTACAATTTATTCAAGAATCCACTCGAAGCCAGGGCTGTGGGGACACCCACACCTCTACAGCCAGCCTAGCCCAGCCTACAGCCAGTTAGGGTGTCGCAAAGAGGGTCCCACACTTAGAAAAATTTTACGCCAATTTTATATGGAGCTGGGACTTAGAAAAATTTTGATCGAAATTGTATGAACCATCGACTTAGTCGAATTTTCGAGTGAAATTAGTATGGGAGCTGGACTTGTAAAATTTTTAAACCTTGTTCTATGTAGTTTCGGAAGAAGGGTCCGAGACTTAGAAAAATTTTGAACGATTTCGTATGAGCCATCGACTTAGACGAATTTTCAGGTGAAATTTGTATGGGGGCAAATTATATTTTTTCCTTATTTTTGCATGCAGAAGGGTAAGTTTAGGGGTGCCCTGCCCCACTTTTACGCTAGGATGCACCGTTATCGAGATATTTAATAAGTTGTTTTTTAATAATTTTAGGAATTTATTTAATTTTTTTCTATGGATTCGTGAAATGGCCAATTAGAATGAGGCATTTCACGAATTGGCATTTTCACTATTTTTTCTGGAAATGCCTAAAATCCCCATCTTTTATTTTTATTTTAACATGTTTTGATGTCAAAAAACCTTTCTGTGCTGGCATTTGGCAGTATTCGTGTTAAAAGTCCATGCGGACCTTCAGATATCTATTTTGGAAGCAATCTGTCCAGAAAGTAAAAAGTTAAAGACCCACTTTTCTCAAATCTGACATCGGATTCGTGTTCAGAGTCCACACGGATCTTCAGATATCGATTTTGGATGTAATCGGTTAAGTAACACCCAACTTCCATCACCCACGACGAAACACCCACAAGCGCAACCATACATTATCCGCTACATCCAGCATCTGATTTTACGTTCGACTACATGTTTTTTCGAAATAAATGTAAATTACAATGTTTTAATATTTAATAAAAACATAATTTAGTGAAAATCATAACAATGAATTCTACCAAAGCACAAACTGTAAATTAACTGGTAACATTATAGTGACGGGTTGAGGAGTAATAGGGATATTTTTATACCTGTGACTCTGTACGTTTTTTACCTGTTATTTTGGAACTTGCATTGCATCACTAATTTCACCCCCAAAGAAAATTTTATCGCGTCATACAAAGTTAACAGGGCCTGAATCCCCTGTCCGGGCCCCTGTCAACAAAACGCTCTAATTCGAATCCCGAATTTTGAATTTGAAAATTTAAAAATAAAATCGATGATTAATAATCCGAAACCGCTGAGAAGTTTGCCTTGCTAAAGACGGTATAATAAAAATAGTTTGCATTACAAGAAACGCTACTAAGTTAATTTCTCTTATAGGATTTAAGTATTTAAAAATTAACTATTTGCTGTTATATTTGTGATCCTGAACAAGGCGTCTTGTTACAACCTACCTAATAAGTAATAACATTCAAATTGTATTAATTTGCTCAAGCAAAGTTATTATAGCTGATTTAAGGAGCTTGTTTTTATCTTTTCAGTTAATAGTTTTTTATGCAGTCGGGTTTTTTGTTTTTCTAATTAATTTAGTTTATTTCATACTTTTTAGTCTTGTGTCAAAATGGTTGCATAAAAATACTATAATATATATATAATTGGAATCTGCTCTTCACCAGCTTTCATTTGATACCCATATTGTATTTTTTTATGATAAAAATTATATTCTCCCCCCTCTCTTTTTTAATTCGCATACGCCACATTAAAATAATGTACCCTATGTCACTCTCACGATTTTTACGAATCTAACGACACCTCCTATGTTAAAATCCATCAAGCCGTTTACGCTGTAGGGCGTGCCAAAGAAATAGACATACAAACATACATACATACATACATACATACGCTCGAAAAACATAACCCTCCTTCTGTCGCAGTCGGGTAAAAACGGAGAATAATTCATAATTTATTACCAATTTAATTACAAACAGCCGCTGAAATCAGTAAATTAAAAAACAGGTGTACAATAAAATAGCATAGCATAGCATAGCAATATGCTCACGACTATATTCCCCGAGGGGGTAGTCAGAGATATTCTGAACCCTCAGAACATCCACGTTTCACCAGTAGTAGTCACCGAAACTCTGTCCAGTGTGACGTACAATAAAGAATTGACGGCTAATAAAGTCTAAAAAGTACATTTTTGTAATGACGATTAATACTAATTAACCATCGATCTAATGAACAAAATTATGCTTATCCGATTGTTTTTAGTGAGTACACTCTGTCGTCCGCCGGATATCCTGGCAGTTGGTGCTGGCCAACCCAAAATGTTCATCAAATTTTGGAGTTTTATTTTGAATCCATTATTTAAAATAAGTAGTTACCTAATTGATACGCAAATTCTACATGTCGGGCAGTCAAAAAAAAGGCAGAACGGAAAGTAAGTATAGCTCTATAAAATCGATTATAATTTTATCGTAACTATTAAGAGGATAGGCGGGCTGAAATGCTAATTTGGAGAATAGGCACTTTTCCGACTGTACTTATACGTATTTATCAGATCCGCCCAACTCATACGCCCCGCCCACTCTAGTGCGAAAGTGACAATGCTCAAAAACATTCATCCCACTACCTGACAACTCGACTTAAATGTCCGATCGATTCCTCAATTTCCTCAATACTTTCTTCAAAACATTAGAGACGTAATGAAGGAAACTTACAGTCGTACTTCATCCAATAATTCTCACAGAAAAAGCAGTTGTAGAAATATTGCCAGACTCTCTGTAATTGATGAGGGATCTTTGTTAACTCTCCCTGCACTAATTTGTTATTTGTTACAAACAAAATGTACTGAATTTCGGAGAGGTAAGGTGTAGACATTGTAATTTAATGAGTGCATTGTAATGTAAAACGTGACAGAAAGTAGGAAAGGTTCATTGGTAAATATTGGTAAGTAAACCAGGTACTTTTACTGTCACAAACAAATATCTAGGTATTTAATCTCCGATAATTTACATAAAATAAAATAAATAACGCTCACAGGCACATACATTGTAATGATCCCAAACTAGCACTAAAGGCTTTTATTATGGAAACCATACAACAACGGCACGAACATAATATAACATCCATGACCGAACCGGGATTCGAACCCAGGACCCTGGTTTGGCAGTTCGGCGTGGCAACCACTACACCAACCGGGTCGTCAGACATCTCTCGTTAGTCTCGTTACATTTAATTTCAGATACTTACATGTCCTTCTACAAGGTGTTACAAAAATACAAATAAACTTTTAAGGGGGTGATGTAGACCATCAAACTGAACAACTTTCACTATGGGACCAATATCGAAATCGCGAAAAAAAAATTTATGTTCCATACTCTACAAATCGACTAGAGCTAAAATATGTATGGGATATCAAATATTTTTTTTCGCGATTTCGATGTTGGTCCCATAGAGAAAGTTGTTCAGTTTGACGGTCTAATCAACCCCCTTAAGAGTTTAAAAAAATTATTCTTACTTATGAAACACCTTGTATATCTAGGGACAGTATAAATATATGAATAAATCCTTAGCTAAAAAAAAATTATTTGCACACCTACAAACTAATAATACTATACTACACTTTACTATACTTTAGTTAGATTATAATCAAAGTTAGGTAAGTACTGGAAATACAATACAATTGATAAAAACCGAGGGCTACTACCGCGGGCAGCGGGTTCGCAAAATTGTATCTCGAAACTCAAAAGGGCGAACTATTTGTGTAATGAATACGAATATTTTGTACCCAGGTCATGGATACCTACTGTAGGTATATTCTATAACATTATTATCTAGTAAGTAGGTATAAGATATGTCTACAATAGATTTTAAAATCGCACCCATAACCGACAAAATAGGTGAAGCGAGGCTGAGATGGTACGGTCACGTGATGAGAAGACCAGACGATCACGTCGTTAAAAAGTGCCTTTCCATTGCTACAAAGAAAAGGGGAAGAGGGAGACCTCAAACCACCTGGTTGACAAATGTCCAGAGAGACATGAAAGCGTTAGGACTCCGCCAACAAGATGTCTACCAAAGGCCTGAATGGCGTCGCATGATTGGGAAAGCCGACCCCGTATAACGGGACAAAGCGAGGCAGAAGAAGAAGAAGCAGATATATAACTTTCTGACGTCATTTTTTGATTCTACCACCGCTTCGGAAGGTGAACATCTTCCAAAAAAAAAAAAAAAAAAAAATAAAAAAAAAAACAATCAAAAATTGTAGAGTTGTAGAGAAGATGCGGCCAGGCCACATCGGGACTAGATCATCATCATCAGCCTATCATCGTCCACTGCTGAACATAGGCCTCTCCCAAGGCACGCCACACAAATCTGTCCTCGGCCTTCCTCATCCAGTCGCTCCCCGCTACTTTTTGTAGGTCGTCTGTCCAGCGGGCAGCAGGGCGTCCCACACTACGCCTACCAGTTCGCGGTATCCACTCTAGAACTCTGACATGACACCCACCCGGTTCTGAGTTCCTCGGCAGATATGAGTACGGACTATATAACCGAATTTAAAAATATGTATTTGGAAATAGGTACCTACATGAATAATAATTTATTTAAGTAGGTATAGTACGAAAATTCTATACAAAATTCAAAACTTTGTATCAAAATTGTAATTAATAGCATTGATAGCTTTATGTCGGAATTTTAGAGAAGATGTGGTCAGAAATTCTACAACACACATCTTTTAAACAAAACAAAATGACCTATGCAGCACAGTAGTAGACAGATCTGTATATTGTGCCTATAGGCAGGGCAGACAGGTAGGTAAACTTTCTCGTTTATAATAAGTAGGAATATTAAAAAACATTTTTGGTCACGTTAAATTTCTTTCTAATCTATAAAGTGCTAATTCCCCAGCGGCACTAATGGACTTTTAAATATTATTTTCTATATTGAAATGATGGAAGAGAAGTAAAGTATCGCGTTACTTGATGCTCTTAGGTACAAATAAAATTGTCTCGGGAGGGTGTCGAGTGTTCGTTGTCATCTTTGGTACAGATAACATTTATTTAAGTCATTATTAAGGCTATGGCCGGTAAATATAAAGGCTAAACGGCTAAACAAAATGTACTAACTAAAAGGAAAAAAACTACCGACTAATACCCTTTTTCCTACATAATTATAAACCTAACCTAACCTTAACTAATATTTCGAAACATAATAATGTCTCTACGTAAAATAAATTTAATTCCGGGGCTACTCACATATCACGCACGCACGCACGCGCACGCACTCACGTATAAAATAAAATATCGAATAAAAAGGTCCAAGGTATTAGAACTCAAAAATTATATTCCCTTACTTTCGTTTAGTGGGGAAATAACTAAGTCACTCAGTTAATATTTTGTAAACTCTTTCCAAATTTTTAGGGGTAATTCAGACCATCAAGCTGATATTCCATACTAAACTGCAATGTTATCAAACAGCCGATTATTTTGCGATTTCAGGTTTTCTCCCATTCTAAAAGTTGTTCAGTTTGATGGTCTGAACCACCATGAAAATTTGAGGTGTTTAAATATATAAATTAGGTCGAATCATCATCACCTAATTACGATTTTGTTCAGCTACTAAATGCATGGGAATTTAATATTGCGTTTTCTGTGAGTTTCTAATTCCTGGACCTCGGTTGACCCCATAGAGACTCTTCTTCCATATCAGTAAGAGGATCGAATGGGATGAAAAAAAAGTTGAGTGAATATTGCAAATTTTCTCGATGCGATGACTGTAAGTATATTTTTTTAAAACCTGTGAACGCAGAAGTGAAATGCACCAAAAGTAAGGGTTTGTCTCATAAGAACGTTTTCCAGTGGATATAATGCTTCTGGTGCGGGCTATATTATTTCAGATTTCATTGTTTATCGATATTTCTAATTTTAAGTTAATTGGAATTTTATGAAAAATATAGGATTCGTGGCAGTATAACGTACCTTGGATTGCAAAAATAAAAAAAAGAAAGCTAAGCTTAAGCTTTCAAAGTTAACAGAAAAGGCAGCCAGGCAAAGAAAACTCAAACTGGGATGACCATTGACCAACTGATACCATTCATCCAAACTGCATTTATCAGTATTTTAAAAACTCAGTGTATTAAAATAACTCTAGAAATACCAAATGGATAGCAAAATCTGATAATTTTTATGGAAGCTTTGAATCAGATAATCTTCAAATGGTTTCCGAATTAATGGTACCTTTCATAAAATGCAATGTTGTCCATTATACTTACAGATAAAAGATTCACTCAACTATATTGAACATAATTAACGAAACATTAAATTAAAAGCTTCAACCACTGAAAGACAATAATTAAATTGAAATTTCGTCTTTCGTTTGTCGACGAAACTCAAATTCTGAGTTTTGTTCATCTAATTAGATACTTTCTGTTCTACGTTTGTTAAATGGAACTCGTGTTTGACATATTTTAAACGAATGTAGCAAAATCTCGAGTTTCTTAAAGTTACTCTACAACTTGATTTGTTATATGATCAGTGATATTTGTGAAGCTGTGGTTTGTCAATTATACAAGGTGTTTCATAAGTAAAAATAAATATTTAAAACTCTATATTTCAGCAAAAAACGATGCATAATGTAGTAAGTACTTCAAATTATATACGTACCTTATCATCATCATCATCAGCCTATCATCGTCTACTGCTGAACATAGGCCTCTCCCAAGGCGCGCCACAAATCTCTGTCTCGACATCCAGTTATATACATACAAGGTGTTACAAAAATACAAATAAACCTTTAAGGGGGTGGTTTAGACCTTGTATACAAGGTGTTACAAAACTACAAATACAGATGTAATAATAACAATAATAACAACTAAATACTACTACTTTTAATACTTAGTAAGGATTTTTTTTAATATGAATTATGCAACTGTAGATCTAATTAAGGGGCCATAGGTTCAGACAAATATTTTCTATGAGAAATGCGATATGCCCAGCCCTCCGAAAAGTGCGTGCGTGTGCCGTATTTTCGATTAAAAAGAATTAACAAAAGTTCTTTTTATATAGATTTTTTATGATTCCACTAAAAAAACTAATGGTGAATATGTGAGTTTATATAGACCATAAATCGGAAACTATTTTAACTTCGTCTAAAACAAGAAAAATGTTTAAAAATACATGAAAATACGTCACCTTTGTGACGATTTTCTTTCGAGTGATGTAATTCCAATCGAGAATTTAATTTATGATTTCACTTTAGGTACTAGTTAAAATATCCAAGAATACTGAGGTATGACTGGTTTCGGTAAATTGTATACTTCAGCATAAGCATAAGCATATGCTCACGACTATATTCCCCAAGGGGGTAGTCAGAGATATTCTGAAACCTCAGAATATCCACGTTTCACCAATAGTACCGTAAGTCAAGAAATTGAAGCATGCAGGTTTCCTCACGATGTTTTCCTACACCGAAAAGCCAGCGGTGTTACAAATCGTACATAAATTCCGAAAAACTCATTGTTACGAGTCGGCCTGGACGGGGATCGAACCATCGCCTCCTGCACGGCAGGCAAGGTTACTCGCCACTGGACCACCACGGCATTGTATACTTACTAGTCGAAAAATGAAAAATAAAAGATGCCTTGATAAGTTATAATTATTATTATTAAGTCAAGATAGACATTCCAAGCTACGAACGCGACGAAAAGGCCGCTTGCTTACCCTATCCATATACAAGAAAAATACAGAAAGCCATGCGCTAACGTAAAGTATAATACTTATAAAACATGTATAAAATTGAAATTTGTAGCCTAACTGATGCCGTTTGTTTTCCATTCGAAAAAGCTCTACCGAAAACATGCGGTAATCCAAACCAAAATGATTCATAAGCCACTGTATCAGTAGGTACATAATGCTGTTCAAAGATTAAAACCTTGGTTCTTAGCCACACAATGTGATAACAACGAGATCGCTCAGCTCGTGTTGAATTAGGCCGTTTGGCTCGCTAGCGCGCCCGTGTCGCGTTGTCGCTGATTTCCCAAAAGGCCTGTCAATTCCCGCCATGTCACATCACTAGCTGCACTCTACTTGATTAAACATTAATTTTTAATTAGCTTATATTTATTTGAAAAGACTCATTTGGGTCTTTGAACTTGTTCACATACTGCAGGTATACAGGTGAAATTTATATCGTTGCCATCCTTAAACATCCATCTACCCATTAAACTAATCAACTATCTATTTCACCCTGTATAGGTACACACGGTTTCGGTTAGTGTGATTGATCAGGCCATTAAACTGAACAACTTTTCCCATGGGACAAATATCGGAATCATGAAAAACAAATCCACTGTCCCATACATTTAGGTCGAATAGGCTAGCAGTTTTGTATGGCATTTTTGTTTGGAGTCAGATCAATCCCTTAGACAAATCAAGCCCTGTTTTTGTATAAGTACTTACAAACAACAATGACTGGCACATTGGATCGTTCATAAAAACTGGTTCATACTGACAAGAAGAGGTTAACATAATTATGTATGCCGAGTGAGAAAGGACTACACTACTCGTACCTACTAGTGCTTATTTTTTCTAGATTGTCTCTAAAAAATTTCATTGACTTTAATAAATTTTTGTATGAAGCGCGCTTAAGGTAATATCCCCTTTGAAATAAGAGATATGAAGTACTTAACATGATTCAAAACTAGTTAAGTACCTACCTTCGTGTGTACAATTTACATGTCTGTGGTTTCCTGAATGCATCACCTAATTTCAGGATCGTATAGTAGGTAGTAGTAAGTACTGATAATTTTAAGTACATGTTTAGAAATTTACACTTACCTAAAAATTTGTTGCATTTTGACTGAGTTTTTTTGTCACTGAATACCTACCACAGAACACATTTTTAGGAAAATGTATACTTACATCAAATTACGATCAATTAACAACGAACAAGCAGCGGTTAAGAAGCTAAAACAATTTGAACTAAATAGTAGGTAAGTACTTGACGAGGTGACTAAGGGAAAAGTAATCTTATGCATTCTTTTTCTGGACATAATAATCTCTACCAATTTGATAGTACTAAAATGTGTCTCAGGATTTAACTTATTAGTGGTCACCCTATATGGTGGATTTATATGGAAAATTGAAAAAACGCGTAGCTCTGTAGGTATTGATGATATGCGACATTTGACTACGCCAATATTTAGTAGAAATTTCTACTAAATATTGGCATCATCGGTTGTGAATTCCGTTACGTACATATGTAGTTATAGGCATTTATCTGGTGTGAGGAGCCACAATCAAATTATCTATTGTAACTTTTTCAGTTTTAGTTGTAGAGAGCTAATTTTTTTTGTAGGATCTTTTTTCAACTCCTACAAAATCCTACAAAATTTTCAAAAAGATTCATCACGTACTTTCAGAGATACAGGGTGGCTCCTCAATCCTAATGCGTCAGGATTGAGGAGCCACAATCAAAGTATTGTAGCTTTTTCAGTTTTAGTCGTAGAGAGCTGATTTTTTTTGTAGGATCTTTTTCCAACTCCTACAAAATCCTACAAAATTTTCAAAAAGATTCATCACGTACTTTCAGAGATACAGGGTGGCTCCTCAATCCTGACGTTGTGGATTGAGGAGCCACCTTTATGTTCATGTAACTTCTCTATACTTTTCCTACAAATTCCAGGATTGGGCCTACAAAATCTACAAATTTCCTACAAAATGGCCATAGAATTCTTTTTTTAATAGCAAATGTGGCTCCTCAATCCATACGGACATGGGTACTGGGACCGCTCTCCCCCGCCAGTCCCGCCACCCGCACGATAGGCCTGTCGCGACCCGAGAGCACCCTCACTATTATTAAATTCACTTTGCTTTCGTCCACCGAGTCGGGTGTTTCAGGCCATCAAATTGAAAAACTTTCACTATGGAGCCAACTTCAAAATCGAAAAAGAAAACATTTGTCGCATACATTCGACTCGAGTCGGTACTGCAGTTTTTTTTGAAACACTTGACTCTTTTTTCGCGATTACGAATTTGGATCCATATTATAGTGAATGTTGTTCAGTTTGATGGTCTTAAGGGGGTTGCAGAGGGAGTTGCACTACACTAGATGGCGCTCGGGAGCATTATTCCTGATTTTATCACATTGGAGACTGTGCACTATATCCCGTTACGGCCACATTTAGGAGGCACTCGATCAATTAAGAGGATATAATTCGGAGCGCGCTCCATACAAACGTACTATGGTAATATTTTCAATACTAACGAATTAAAGTCAATGAAATTTTGCAGAAACAATCTAGAAACAAATTTCTATGCTTGTATGGAGTCAGATTTTCGTTGAAATGTATAGTTTTAAAGTTGCAGTGCCTCAAAGATTTCCATACAAAACTTAAATTAATCCTAGCATTGAAACTGTATAATTTTAACGAAAATCTGACTCCATACAAGCATAGAGATTTGTTTCCAGATTGTTTCTGCAAAATTTCATATTGGTTAGTATTGAAAATATCACCAGACTACGTTTGCATGCAGCGCGCATTTGCGCTCTCGGAATAAACGACGCTTAAGGCGTATCTATCTGCCCTGGACCACGAATCTCCATACTAATCGATGCGAACGAGCGCGTGGCTCCGGTCAGAATTTAGCTGTTTTCTTTGAAAAATTAGATGATTTTTTATTAATTTCTAAAAAGTAAGAAAACCACATAATTCTAAATTGTATTGTGAACAATATCGTAAATTTTCATTTTCTTCCGATTCAAAATGTAAGAGTAAAATGGTTACAACTGGAAAAAAAGGGGTGACTTTAGAGTCAATTTTCTTCGGTTTTATTCAATAAAATCGATTTCTAGAAAAACCACATCACTTCTCATATCCTGTAGATGGTTCAGTTTATTTTTCAGCTCAAAAAGCGCCATAGTTTTGTTACAACCTGTAGAATTAATCAATATATACCCTTTCTTTTACAGGAGCTTGGAGACTGCACTCTAGATCGTTACGGCCACATTTAGGAGGCACTCGATCAATTAAGTTTAGCCTGTTCGGTAATCAACTGATATCGCGGATGATACTTAGGTCGGATCCCTGGTGAGGTAGGGGATAGGGATATAATAATTATAGTAGAAGGGGCAATCATTGAGAGGTCGATAATTAATAGTGACCCCATCGTGCTTAAATAAAACATAGAAGTTACATCCTGAGTCAATTTCAGTTTTAATCAAATAATAATGTTTTGGCTAAACTTGATGTGATTGACAGCTGAAACATCTGAACGATCTATCAAACGGCTACCAAATGATTAGCGCGATACCAAATGCGTAAAAAGTTGAGCTTTGCACGTGGTCCAGTCACGGTTTAGTGATGATTTAGCTAAATCGGGGCCCAGCACAGCAAATCCAAAAATATACGATTAAGAAGGTCATTGCTGCCTAGGTTTTGCACCCACCCACCCAAGAAGATGCAATTATTTTTTAAATTATACTTACTTACAAACATAACTTAAATGTTTAGCTGTTACATTCTTATCTTACAATTTTTTATAACTTTTTGACGAAGTGAACTTTGTTTACGCTTCATTGTAAAAAATTTGCGTTCACCATTCCGTCTCCTTTGTTTCACGTTAGCACTCGGTAGAAAAATAATAAAGTTTACAGAACAAGAGCGGTTATGTTAAGTGGTAAGGGTAACAGGTTAGAAGCCAGTTAATTTGGTCGTGATGTAGATAGAGCACGGTGCCATTTGCCCCCGGCTCGTTTCCTTTTGCCACCTCTATAATTTCTGTTTGAATGCGAGCTAAAATAAATATTAAGATTTCGTAGAAAACGTTACGATATTACGGTTTTTATAGGTCTACAAAAGGCGTTTGTAAGTACCAAAGTTTTATGCAATTTTTAATTTCTCCGATTCACTGACGACGACGGTCGGTGAAAAATTACCATCGAATAATACCGTCGAAATCACAAAGATAATAGCGCGTCTCTTTCAACACAATTTTACTTTTACCAGCTTTTTACTGAGTCGAATAAAAAACAAACTCGGAAACAATAAATAAGTAAGAATGATATCTTAATTTCCCATAAGAGCTGCAGAGAATAATCGCATTTTCATATAATTCTGACACATCTTTTGCTCTCGTACGTTAGGTACTTTCGTATAATTTATTAAAATGTATTCGGCTTGTGTGTGCGGCAGTACCTACACCATGAGCAGAGAGTTTCCTCGCTAAGTTATTGAAGTTGCCGCTCTCAATCACTTCCTGCCAGATTTCACCCTGATTGATCGATTGGACTTTGATTTTTAAATAAAATGCTTTTTCCTTGCTTTGCGTCTTAGATAAATATAAAAATTCTAGTCGAAGCTATAAACAACTTCTTACCATGCTAATTATATTTCAGTCTTCGAGAGTCCTCCTATTTACGACAAAGGGTGGCTTGCACCAAATGTATTTGGTAAACGCTCAGTCTCTCACATTGCTCATCTTACTTGGCATAGCATCATATTTAAACATGTTTGAGCCTAAATAGTTTTTGGTGCAAGCCAGCCTAAGTATTAAAAGTTTTATCCGTTCTTATCATTTCGTATATCGTAAGGCCATTTAAGTAAAATGCAAAACATCAAAATGACACGAGATCAAATCGGCCTAAAAGCGAATCGTCCTATTCATCAAAATTACCTGTTAGCAAATGGTCCTAAAAACAAAACGACCTCTAATTAAAATAGTATAAATGAACAGAATTATGATTACTCGTCTAAGCCAGGATTGGTTCAAAATTATTATTTGAATTTTGAAACCCAAAACTACTTATTTAAACATAACATAACATAAATATTCTTTATAAAATGTATTGAATAGGTAAACATTGAAATCAATATACTTAAGTCGAATAACTGTTCATAAAGTAAACGCTGGCGGTACTATAATAATTTCCGAGCTTATGGTAGGTACTGCTAATCCATTGTGGTAGTAATTCAAAAACGTATTACCCAGATTCAATAGGGCATTGTAGGTAGGAGCAGTGTTCGAGCTTGGCGGTACGACGCTCTAGGGCAATATAACGCCACGTCGAAGGCATTATGGAGGTGTAATTAATTATCTAACTTCACAAGACCCTTGCGAGGCCATTCATTGGTCCAATGGTCCAAACCTATAATGGATTCAGAGCTAACCGACTTGCTAATGGCAGATTAGATTAAATTGATAGTTATCAGATTCGTTATCGTCGTTATACAGGGTCCAACTTAATATGCTGGCGGTTTTTTAAGGGGATGATCAGACTGTCAAACTGAACAACTTTATGGGACCAACATAGAAATCGAAAAAGGAAATCTGCTCTTCCATACAAAACTACCCAAAAATAATCAACCTATTTTTTTGCGATTTCGATGTTGGTCCCGTAGTATGGAGAAAGTGTTCAGTTTGATGGTCTGATCAGCATGGTAAGGAAAGACCTTATATAGTTCGAAGCTTAGAGGGCTAGGGAAAATTATAAAAGCAAAGAAGAACGGTGATTGAGTCTGTTATTTCGGTCTCAAACCAAAAACGATTCGTGACAAACAAAAAAATCATTCACCACTACGATGAAAATAGCTGTCATGGTTGCGTTTTTTTACTGCTTTTTGACCAATTTACTAGTAATTTTACTTTTGAATCCCAAGTTTTAGATGTGGAATTTGTTGGAAATTCATACAACTTTTCATGTTGAAATAATTATAACCCAACACCTGTGTCTTTTGTAATAAAGACTGGGTCCAGCTTTGCCACCCTTCTTTTTTAGGAAGCTTAGTTAAATGTAGATAAGAAGAAATAAAGATCTTTAGTCTTTGTATACAGAAATACGGTTTACTTCTTCAATTAAAAAACTCCTTTCCTTTGTTAATAGGAAGAAATTCACAGTTAATCTTGTAGGAAGTAACTCTTTCTCCAGATAAAAGTAACGAGGCGACGCAAATAAGATTAAGATGAGATAAAATTTGCTTTTAGTGTTTCTTTTGGAGTTTATTCAATCTTGCAGAGTACAGCATTATAATTTCAAGAAGACTGTAAACATGCACGATGTATTGGAGCTTCGGAAGAATCCCTCGGGTGGGGAATGGAGGAAGTTTGGAAGGCACGTCAGCCGCGGTACAGCGCAACAAACCAATGAAAACAAGACTTGTTCGAATCTGCGGAGTGGAGTTGTGAGTGCAGGGAACATTCAATGATTCCCGGCCGCGGCGCACAGTGGTTACAAGTGCAAAAGATTTAAACTCTTATTAAATTAGGTTTTAAAAGTGAAATTTTTATGGGAGGGCTTTGAAATTCGGTTCTGCAACCTTTTCGTAAAACGGAAGTTCGAAATTTAAAATTGACAGCTGCGGATGTTTCACTTCTAATGGGCGTCCCGTGACGGCTAATTTTGTTTTCCTTAATTTACATATTACTCCAGTAAAGTTACGGGTCGCTTGTATGGCGAATGTAAATAATTTATAATAGCAGGTTTTTTTGTTTTATATTTTAGATTATAATTCTTGTTATCGTTTAGATTGAAAATCCTCCTAAAAATTTTCTTAATTAATTAAACAAAATAAAAATAAACATGTAAAATTGGAAAAAAATAGTATATACAATTTTTTTACGTCATTGGTTAAATTCATTTGTATTCTTTTATATTAGAAGTAAATCCAACGAAAAATCACCACGGAACCTTTGTTTTTAAATAAGTAGAAATTACGAAAAACTCAATTTTAGGACAAAATTTACACAGTGTATGTAAACTCATACCCTAAAACAAACAATCAAAATAAAAAAAGAAAGCTATCTGACACTATAAATAAAAAATTTACGTTTTAGTACTAAAAACTAAAAATACGAAATTTAGTAGGATTCGTTTATAAAGTATCTTAATATCATTTGTATAAACGATCTAGCAAAAAAAATTGCTTATTATAAATTATTTCCTTTCGACCCGTATTTTTACTGGACTATATGTATCTTTTTCACACGGTTAAAATAATGTGTGATTTTCAGTAAGAAAATTGCGATATATCTAGTATCTAATATTCAAAAGTTGTACTGTTTTCAGGTTTTGTACATTTTAAGGGATCGTTTACACCATTAAACTGAAGAAATTTTATTGAAGAGTAAATTTAGATTTAGAGTAAGTTATATCGATAAACTTATATTATAAATTTTGTCGTGATTACTGCGGTTTAATTGACATGAAATGCCCGAAATAATTTGTTGTTTATTGGCTTCATAATATTATAATTTGGTCCCAAAATTCTTCAATACATGCCCACTGTGCAACCGTCGAACTGCACCACGATATTTTGTAGATGCATCTCGACAAAGTTTATTCACGAATGCTGTTTTGTTTGTGGGAAAGTGTGTAAAACACTTTCAAGCTTTGATATTGTTTACATGATAGTTCTGAAATATTGTTTGACTCTGGCTTTTGATTTTGATTTTAATAACGTTAATGATTTTACCTTCTTTTCATCAATAACAATTTTAGCAAGTCAAAGTTATCTTTTTCGATAGCGAATTAGCGACCCAATGGGAGCCCGACGTTAGAAGCCGGGGCTGGGGCACACGAAGAAAGAGATGTCGCGACGATTTGTAGGCCTTGCATGCCACCCCCGAGAAAACGATAAAAATCGAGATGTGCCTTTATCCTTATTATTTTACGTAGGCCAGAAAGAGCGCGCATAACGTTTTTCTCGTTTCAACGCTTTGTCGTGGGTGGCATGCTAGCCGCTCTGGATACCTACGAAGCAAAATAGCAAATGATGGCATGGGATAGAGAAGGCTGGAAAAGCTTGGGGAGACCTCTGTCTAACAATAGGACGAAAAATGTAAAAAAATAGTAGAAAGAAAAGAGAGCAGAAAAGTAAGAAAGGTCTCAGATTGTTGACAGAGGCGAAGCCGAGGACAAACATGTGATCTGAGGCTTTCTTATTTACTGCCCGAGGTTACTAAGTATACTATTTTTCTCCTCGACGGAGGCGGAGGCGAAAAGCGGCAACTTCGTTTAGCGCAGCGGGACGAAAGTTGACGCCAAGTTATTGTCAACTTTTGCTCGCGATTTCTTCTGCGTTGACTTTAAAAAGAACGATATCTTTGATATAAAATAAATAAACCTCTGATTATCTGTTATCACCTGTGATTTGCAGGTGTCCGATGCTACAGAGGTTCAAATTATCTTAGTTACTGTAACAGCAGGTTACCCTAATGGGTTTACTATTAGGTATATACATTGTGTATAGGTTAAGTATAGCCTATATTAATTATAGCCGTAATTTTTCTGTAGAGATCGTAAATTCTTTTCTTTTTAAATTGAAATTCTTTCTTTTAAAAAGTTTTATCGAAGTAGTAGGTACCTGCATTACTACCTTTAACGATTTCGGTATATTTAAAGTAGGGTCATTAAATAAATATCTTTCAGCTGAAAAATTTGGAAAGTTTGTTAAGAGTTTTTTTTATGAATTCTTAATAATAATTTTAGCTAAAATGCGTGTTTACCCTGTATAGCGTAGGGTTCTATCGCTATTTAAAGTTAAAGGCTGATAGCTTTTTTGAAATGTCTAAAACGTATTGAAGTCGTGTTGATCTAGTGGCAAGTAGCCTCTCCTTCCGTGCTGAAGACCATGGTCGGTTCGAGCCCCACCCACTACAACTTGTAACGCCACTGGCTTTCTGGTGTAGGAAAACACCGTGAGCAAACATATGAATGCGTCAATTTCGAGGTGTAAATTTAAGTCAACTTTCCATTAAAATTGGCGACGGATTTACTAACTGTCACACTATTAATACTATATGATACTGCTAATGAAATTTGTATAGTCTGAATGTATCTATTAATACTTCTGACTACCGAGTAATGTGTGTGTGTATGTATGTATTGCTCCTGACCGATTTCGGCCACGGCGAATGCTCAACTCCGTTGTTGGCGTTGATGGGCCCTCATATGGCTAATATAGCCAATCTTCTTGGAGAAGATCCTCGCACATAGCGGGCACGTGAGCACGTCATTCTCATAATAAGTGGGATCACACACGATGACGCACTGACGGAGCGACAGATGTCAGTCCATAGAACCAGACCCGCTGCGTCAATGCGTCACCGTGTGTGCTTCTACGTGCGGTTTCATACAACTCCTTGCTTCACAAATGACGGACTGACGTTTGCTGCTCCGTCAGTGCGTCATCGTGTGTGAACGCGCTTATATTGTATAGCCACTGGTTTGTCGGGCTTTCAATTCATCACGTTTGGCGTCTAGTTGTGATCGCCGACTTGCTTCAAAATCATTTTGACTGTTTACACGAGTTCTCCATGCTGGACGGATGGCCGCCAATTGAATTGAACTTATTGGCATCCTTTAAAACGATTTATAAGGGTAGTTAGTTAAAAAGGGTGACCATAATATCAATTTCACGTTGTATTGAGAATATGCGTATGCTGTATATGTATTAGATTAGTTATGTGTTTATAGTGTAGTTATAAATAAACGTGAGACGACGCGTAAAACCGGACGTTTATACATGGTCTTAACTTGTTAGTTAAGAAGTTTGTCTGGAGCTTGTTCTCTATAAGCTTCCACAAACATATTTTAGGTACTAAGTTGTTTGGCTTCTGTTCCCCAAGGAAGGGAGGGATAGAGCTTGTAGAACAACTTTGAGCTCTACTTTGGGTCCTTAGATGGATTTTGTTCAGTTTTACTAGACTAGCTAAATAATGCTGTAGAAATAATCCCGAAACACCTTCGAGATCATCAAGCTACACTGAATAAAAATAATTAATCATCTGTATCATAGAAAATTTAAATGTAGGTGGTTACTTGATCTAAATTTATGGAAAATCACTTTTCTGGATCTGTAAAGACTGTAAACACCAAAAGAAAGTAAGTAAAAAATTTAAATGAAATTATGTTTGTTCATAAGTGACCTAGTTAGGTAATTATATTTTGAAAGTTATCGATTGAACCCGACATTATAATGCAGACATAAAATTTAAGCACAAATGTAGGTATAGGTTAGTGCAAATAAAATTAAAATCTTTTCTTAAAATTAGGATAATGGATATTGTATATTTTGCAACAAACAATAAAATACAAAGAATAAAATTTTCAAACTTCCCGTAACATTTTTAATCGCCAAATAAAAATAGACAATATCTTTTGACGACCCAGTTGGTGTAATGGTTACCACGCCGGACTGCCAAACCAGGGTCCTGGGTTCGAATCCCGGTTCGGTCATGGATGTTATATGTTCGTGCCGTTGTTGTATGGTTTCCATAATAAAAGCCTTTAGTGCTTCGTTTGGGATCATTACAATGTATGTGCCTGTGAGCGTTATTATTATTATTATTATTACTTTGCACAGAGAGCCTTCACAAAAATACGAAATTGTTAGATTGGCAACCCGATAAAATTTCAGCTCCAGGCTTTCATTGTTCAAACGGTACAAAAGTTTTTAATGGCCAAGTTAACTCGTACATCAAACTGCCAACTTGCCAACAAACCAATTTTTCAATTGTCATATTTTCAGAAGCCAGACAGGGCATCCGGAAATAGGCTTTGCATTATACAAAAGCCTCCACGAGTTTCGGTTTCAGATATAGCGATGTGTCAAAATCAATTTTCACATTTACAGGTCGCTATTTTCAGTTTTGTCTGGATGGGTACTCTTTATGTAGTCTAGGAGACTGCTGCCAGAATGAAGACAGTCATATTATAGATGGGTATATATTTCTGCGATCTGCACTTGGCTCGAGTGGCGTGGCGGGCCATACTCCACCCACGAATAATCCGGACTTTACTATCAAGCCAGCATCGAAAGCGCGAAAAAATCAGCTGTTCTATTGAACAAAAAATTTTTGTCGCTCTTTCGATGATAGCTCCATATGACGAATATAATTTTACAGCTTTCAATTTATAGTTGGGAGATTAATATCATTGCAGAAGACGTTAACCAAATATTTTTTTTAAAGAGCTCTTTATTTTAGAACAAGTTCTGAAGTATAACATTTTTAAAAGAAAATAAAGAGTTAACCGTTTTAAAACGTTTCATAAAAGAAAATTTTAGAAAATAAATATAGTTTTAGTCAAGATGGTGTTTGTTCGTAACCGTAAATAATACACTTACTGCTGATTTTTTTTTTGATATTGTACCTACAAACATTTTTGAACAAACTTTGTCCGTTTTTATAGGTACCTCATGCCTAAAACGGTAACCTACCTACATCATGATTCAGATAATTAAAAGGATTAAGTACGATGATAATATTATGTGCATACGTTTTAAAACATACTCGTACTTCTACATCCGATTTTTTATATATAAGGTCTAACAAAATAAGGTGAAACTATTTTAAGGGGATGATCAAACCATCAAACTGAACAACTTTCTCTATGGGACCAATGTCGAAATCAAATTTTTTATAAATAATATTTACACTGATCTACTAAATATTTTGCTATCATCCCTGAATAGGGACCTGTGTTTTGTTTACTTTGCACGCCGCACGCACGCGGCGGCTTCCTTTGAACTCAACGCGCCCGGCCCCCACTCCCGCCCTTGCTTGCGTTGCGTTGCGACCTTTCACCTTGCTTTGACATCTTCAGTAGCGAGCGAGCGCTCGCGCACGCCGACCGGTCGATACGTTTTGCGCGCGCCTCACTCAACCTCTTGCAAGGTTACGTCATTACGTGATATGCTTTACCATCGTGAACGTGACAACTAGTGACAAGTGTACGGACCTAGCTACTTGGACGATACATACGGATTTCGGTGAATAGGCAGAGGTATTGAGTGACCTGTAGAGCGATTTTTGAATCTCATTCGGTGAGCTCAGCAGTTGAAAATGTCAAAATACCTAACTATGGAGATACGCAACTTTCTGCTGCTGATTTGATTTTAAAAAATCTCACTCCTGAAGTATGATTTTTGAACTATGGAGATACGCATCTTTCTGCTGCTGATTTGATTTTAAAAAATCTCACTCCTGAAGTATGATTTTTGAAAGTCAAATCAGCAGTAGAAAGATGCGTATCTCCATAGTTATTTTGACATTTTCAACTGCTGAGCTCACCGAATGAGATTCAAAAATCGCTCTCCAGACCTGACCTTACGCCACTTGATTTCCATGTATGCCAAAAAAGAACCACCAGTGAGCTCCGACAACGGATAGTGACCGCACACGTGATGTTATTAATACGATTGAGACGTTTTAATCAATAAGTGCAAAGACACATCCAAAGACGTGCAATAAAGTTCATTGAGAAAGGTGTGGGATATGTACAAAATTGAATGTAAGTAAAAGTACCTACTTACCATACCATTTGGATTACATTTTTTAAGCAAAATGCTACGTTCATTATCTACCTAAACATCTGAACTTAGACGTCTCACGTCCCCAACTGCATAGTCAACCCAGCTCGCGGGGCCCCGGCGCGTAGGTTCAGTGACCTCGCCTCGCACGCCCGCTTCGCCACACTCGTTCACAGCAGAACAGGGCCAAATCCAGTGGTAGATATTATTATTTTTTACTTTTAAACAGCAGATTTTTTTTCTGTTGATTTCGATATTGGTCCCATAGAGAAAGTTGTTCAGTTTGATGGTCTGATCATCCCCTTAAAATAGTTTCACCTTATTTTGTTAGACCTTATATATCTTGACATGATAGTAATTAATCATTCAACCACTACTCTAAACGGCTACATTTTACATTTAAAAATACATTACCCTTCCTTTGCGTCGCGCAGTTGGGTAAAAAGATAGAAAGAATGAAAATACTTTATTCACACCAAACACATCAATACCGATAGTTTGCGACCACTTCATGAGTTAGTTCTATGCTTCGATCAAAATAAAATGAATTGTAATGAATGAATTGAAATACGCGAACATTTCAAACCAGAAAAATGAGGCAAAAAAAATTAAAGGTTTACTTGTCACTTGTATGCAAGTGCCCTAGATTTGACAGATAATGGCGCTAGTTTGTATGGACCAAGTGCACCAGTAGTGTGCTTCAACTTACCGCACTTCAGGCCTATCCATTCATTTTATTTTGATCTAAGGTTCTATGTAATGCAGAAATTATGATTACGTATTTAGTTAGATTAGATTCTTTGAACAGCTGTCTCCTGGACTATGCATGTTCTATTCCAGGAGCAGACAGCCTCCCGACCTCCCGTCCAGTCCCGACAGTCGACAGGCTAAATGCAGCCGCTTGCAGCGACACCGATCTGCACTCTGCTGGCTGAATCTTTAATAGGCCACGTTATTTCAGAAATCTGCCTAATTAGCGCCGTCACTGCACTCCATGCTTTGTTAAGTCCTACGTATAAATGCTATTTGGTATTTCGAATTGGTCCGCAATTGCAATAGCTATGCTTGCACAAAGGGAGATGCTATTTACTAGTTTGAAAATTAAGAGCTCAATTTTAGTAAGTTATAATTAGTCTCTAAAAAAAGCCGTGGTGGTCCAGTGGCGAGTAACCTTGCCTGCCGTGCAGGAGGCGATGGTTCTATCCCCGTCCAGGCAGACTCGTACCAATGAGTTTTTCGGAATTTATGTACGATTTGTAACACCACTGGCTTTTCGGTGAAGGAAAACATCGTGAGGATACCTGCATGCTTCAATTTCGAGGCATTTGTACCCACTGTCCATTATAAGTGGCGACAGGCTCACCCCCTGTCACACTGGACAGAGTTTCGGTACTACTGGTGAAACGTGGATGTTCTGAGGTTTCAGAATATCTCTGACTACCCCCTCGGGGAATATAGTCGTGAGCATATGCATGTATGCATGTATAATTAGTCTCTGCCTACTCCAATAGTGACTAGTATTACATACATACATATACTCACGCAAGTGACTCCACAGGCGTGAGTATATGTATGTATGTAAAATTATTGGCATAAAATATTAACAATACAAATTATATTTTAAGTACGAATTTACAAAGTATATGTACCTACATAAGTTCATTATATGGTACAATATGTTCTTAAATTATGTTACAGTGCACTTAGCCACCTTTTAGGTAAGTCGGTATTGCAAAAGGAGTTGGACAGTACCTATTTCAATAACAAAATTAACTTTAACTTAAAACTAATTGTTTACAATATTCTTGTTGATTTATACAACATACTTAATTAAATATTATTCTTAGTGATAAGAGAAAGTCTACATTTTTATTTCATGAGTTAAGGTACTCATGTAGAGAGCAGAAACATTCAGAAATTAAATATTTTTTTAATTTTTTTGAAAACGTGTTAACATTGTGTTCGTTTTTAGGTAGCTTATTAAATATTTTTACTGCCATATAATAGGGGCTGCAGTTTAACATTTTGATCCGAGTTGGTGGTAGGTATATAATCTATCTTTGTGTCGGGTGTTACGGTTGTGAGTGTCCTGTACCCTAAGAGTCTACCCATCAAACAGAACAACTTTTACTATGATAGCAAACAAAATCAGCTTTTGCATACATTTGAGTCGAGTAGGTATTGCAGTTAAGTATTGAACAGCTGTTTTTTTTGTTGCGATTGTTTTGCTCCCATAGTAAAAGTTGTTCAGTTTGATGGGTGGGTAGACTGTTAGTTTAAAAGGATGCTAATGATATTAATTTCACCCTGTCCCTATATTCTTAAATGGTGACACTTTTTTAAGAAGATTATCAGACCGTCAAACTGAACAACTTTCTCTATGGCACCAACATCGAAAACGCGAAGAAAAATCTGCTGTTCCACACAAAACTGCAAATCTATCCGAGCCAAATGTATGGCATAGCAGATTTTTTTTCGCAATTTCTATTTTGATCCCATAGAGAAAGTTGTTCAGTTTGATAGTCTGATCATCCCCTTAAAAAAGTGTGAGCATATTAAGAAGGACCCTGTATGCATACTAAAGTAGGTAGTACCTATTATTACTTATCTAATTGCATATACTTACCTATATCAAGTACTAGTGTTTACCCGCGACTTCGACCGCACAAATTATATACCAGATTTTAAGTCAGATCATAAGCTATCAAACAAAACAAGTTTTATCAAAATCGGTTCAGTTTTTGAGTGATGCGCGAACAAACAAACAAACAAATAAACAAACAAACAAACACACAAACAAACAGACAGACAAAATTTCTAAAAAAAGGTTGATTTCGAGTCAGGGATACTTAAAAACTATATCGTAATCGTTTTTTTGTAAATATCTTCAATGTACAGACACACTTCAGTTACAGTTGTTTTATAATAGTTTAGAATTAGATGTAATATAATATTATTAATAATAGCATAATAGCTTGTTGACTTAGGTACCTACTATCATAATAAATATAGTAAAGTAGGTACTTACATTGAAGTGAAAGATGTTCAGAATAATAAACATAAAATTAAACTTTGTACTTAATTCAAGTGAGCACGAAGCTTTTCATTAGCTTTATTAGTGGGAATCAAATTAGGTATTCTTGTTAATTAATTACGGGCCTTAATTTACGAAAACAATTTTGTTACTTACATAGTTACGAAAAAATCTGAAGCATATTTTTAATTGTTTCAGTGTCTGTTGACTTCAAATATTACAGTCTTTCTCAAATATTAGCGTTTTTTCTAAACCAGGTAGGTAACTTGTGTGGGTAAGTAATATTCGATATAAATACAAAGAATATATAGTTTAGGAAATATAACTCCTTCTGATATAATTTTGTTTGAAATACAGGACACTTGCTATAATAAACGTTAGATATAAATTTTAGACCTATAATTTGATAAAGTATAAAACGCATCGGATATAATAAACCTTAAGTATAACCATCACATGTTATAAAATCTATAAAGCATAACATTTAATAAATATAGCATTGATGTCATCTAGTTTTAGAATGTCTAATAATCAATGCTCATAATATAATATTTAAAAACCGCATGTCGATGTCTAAAATATGACCGCTCTCCAAGTGGTTACACTACATACCGAACCTAACCTAACCTATAGTTTTGAAGCTACCTACCTTTCTGCCCCCCAAGCAACAAGCAAGCAAGCATGCAGCGAGCAACAATCATGCAGGGAGCAAACAAACATGCAGCAAGCAAGCAAGCATGCAGCATGCAGGCAAGCATGTTGATGCTCCGCTCGCTTCGCTCGCTCCGCTCGCTTCGCTCGCTCCGCTAAGTGTGCAACATGTTCTAACCTAACCTAACCTAGAATTTCTAAAACACCTTTTTGTTTTTCTCAGGCAGGGGACATCCGCCCCCCGCACCCCCCTCGCGGGGGGCTCAGCCCCCCTGCACCCCCCAACATGCATTCAAGCAAACATGCAAGCAAGCACACATGCAAGCAAGCACACATGCAAGCAAGCATGCAAGCAAGCACACATGCAAGCAAGCATGCACGCAAGCATGCCTGCAAACAAGCATGCATGCACGCACAAATGCAGCATGCATGTGACACACGTTTCGCTTGACTCCACTTGCTCTATACGTGGTCACACTACCTAGATTAACCTAACCTATAGTTTAGAAGGCAATTTACTAGTTATAAAAAAATATTTAATTGTATGTCTTTGGAGCAATACTTCAAGGGATCGTTATGTCTCATAAAATACCATCAAATGATTGATATATCAAACAAATTGTATATTAAGTAATCGTTAGTAATAATCAACATTAGATATATTCTTCTTATCTGCAAATAGGCTGCAAAGCCCTGGTGTCATATTTACTAGTTTGAAAATTAAGAGCTCAATTTTAGTAAGTTATAATTAGTCTCTAAAAAAAGCCGTGGTGGTCCAGTGGCGAGTAACCTTGCCTGCCGTGCAGGAGGCGATGGTTCTATCCCCGTCCAGGCAGACTCGTACCAATGAGTTTTTCGGAATTTATGTACGATTTGTAACACCACTGGCTTTTCGGTGAAGGAAAACATCGTGAGGATACCTGCATGCTTCAATTTCGAGGCATTTGTACCCACTGTCCATTATAAGTGGCGACAGGCTCACCCCCTGTCACACTGGACAGAGTTTCGGTACTACTGGTGAAACGTGGATGTTCTGAGGTTTCAGAATATCTCTGACTACCCCCTCGGGGAATATAGTCGTGAGCATATGCATGTATGCATGTATAATTAGTCTCTGCCTACTCCAATAGTGACTAGTATTACATACATACATATACTCACGCAAGTGACTCCACAGGCGTGAGTATATGTATGTATGTAAAATTATTGGCATAAAATATTAACAATACAAATTATATTTTAAGTACGAATTTACAAAGTATATGTACCTACATAAGTTCATTATATGGTACAATATGTTCTTAAATTATGTTACAGTGCACTTAGCCACCTTTTAGGTAAGTCGGTATTGCAAAAGGAGTTGGACAGTACCTATTTCAATAACAAAATTAACTTTAACTTAAAACTAATTGTTTACAATATTCTTGTTGATTTATACAACATACTTAATTAAATATTATTCTTAGTGATAAGAGAAAGTCTACATTTTTATTTCATGAGTTAAGGTACTCATGTAGAGAGCAGAAACATTCAGAAATTAAATATTTTTTTAATTTTTTTGAAAACGTGTTAACATTGTGTTCGTTTTTAGGTAGCTTATTAAATATTTTTACTGCCATATAATAGGGGCTGCAGTTTAACATTTTGATCCGAGTTGGTGGTAGGTATATAATCTATCTTTGTGTCGGGTGTTACGGTTGTGAGTGTCCTGTACCCTAAGAGTCTACCCATCAAACAGAACAACTTTTACTATGATAGCAAACAAAATCAGCTTTTGCATACATTTGAGTCGAGTAGGTATTGCAGTTAAGTATTGAACAGCTGTTTTTTTTGTTGCGATTGTTTTGCTCCCATAGTAAAAGTTGTTCAGTTTGATGGGTGGGTAGACTGTTAGTTTAAAAGGATGCTAATGATATTAATTTCACCCTGTCCCTATATTCTTAAATGGTGACACTTTTTTAAGAAGATTATCAGACCGTCAAACTGAACAACTTTCTCTATGGCACCAACATCGAAAACGCGAAGAAAAATCTGCTGTTCCACACAAAACTGCAAATCTATCCGAGCCAAATGTATGGCATAGCAGATTTTTTTTCGCAATTTCTATTTTGATCCCATAGAGAAAGTTGTTCAGTTTGATAGTCTGATCATCCCCTTAAAAAAGTGTGAGCATATTAAGAAGGACCCTGTATGCATACTAAAGTAGGTAGTACCTATTATTACTTATCTAATTGCATATACTTACCTATATCAAGTACTAGTGTTTACCCGCGACTTCGACCGCACAAATTATATACCAGATTTTAAGTCAGATCATAAGCTATCAAACAAAACAAGTTTTATCAAAATCGGTTCAGTTTTTGAGTGATGCGCGAACAAACAAACAAACAAATAAACAAACAAACAAACACACAAACAAACAGACAGACAAAATTTCTAAAAAAAGGTTGATTTCGAGTCAGGGATACTTAAAAACTATATCGTAATCGTTTTTTTGTAAATATCTTCAATGTACAGACACACTTCAGTTACAGTTGTTTTATAATAGTTTAGAATTAGATGTAATATAATATTATTAATAATAGCATAATAGCTTGTTGACTTAGGTACCTACTATCATAATAAATATAGTAAAGTAGGTACTTACATTGAAGTGAAAGATGTTCAGAATAATAAACATAAAATTAAACTTTGTACTTAATTCAAGTGAGCACGAAGCTTTTCATTAGCTTTATTAGTGGGAATCAAATTAGGTATTCTTGTTAATTAATTACGGGCCTTAATTTACGAAAACAATTTTGTTACTTACATAGTTACGAAAAAATCTGAAGCATATTTTTAATTGTTTCAGTGTCTGTTGACTTCAAATATTACAGTCTTTCTCAAATATTAGCGTTTTTTCTAAACCAGGTAGGTAACTTGTGTGGGTAAGTAATATTCGATATAAATACAAAGAATATATAGTTTAGGAAATATAACTCCTTCTGATATAATTTTGTTTGAAATACAGGACACTTGCTATAATAAACGTTAGATATAAATTTTAGACCTATAATTTGATAAAGTATAAAACGCATCGGATATAATAAACCTTAAGTATAACCATCACATGTTATAAAATCTATAAAGCATAACATTTAATAAATATAGCATTGATGTCATCTAGTTTTAGAATGTCTAATAATCAATGCTCATAATATAATATTTAAAAACCGCATGTCGATGTCTAAAATATGACCGCTCTCCAAGTGGTTACACTACATACCGAACCTAACCTAACCTATAGTTTTGAAGCTACCTACCTTTCTGCCCCCCAAGCAACAAGCAAGCAAGCATGCAGCGAGCAACAATCATGCAGGGAGCAAACAAACATGCAGCAAGCAAGCAAGCATGCAGCATGCAGGCAAGCATGTTGATGCTCCGCTCGCTTCGCTCGCTCCGCTCGCTTCGCTCGCTCCGCTAAGTGTGCAACATGTTCTAACCTAACCTAACCTAGAATTTCTAAAACACCTTTTTGTTTTTCTCAGGCAGGGGACATCCGCCCCCCGCACCCCCCTCGCGGGGGGCTCAGCCCCCCTGCACCCCCCAACATGCATTCAAGCAAACATGCAAGCAAGCACACATGCAAGCAAGCACACATGCAAGCAAGCATGCAAGCAAGCACACATGCAAGCAAGCATGCACGCAAGCATGCCTGCAAACAAGCATGCATGCACGCACAAATGCAGCATGCATGTGACACACGTTTCGCTTGACTCCACTTGCTCTATACGTGGTCACACTACCTAGATTAACCTAACCTATAGTTTAGAAGGCAATTTACTAGTTATAAAAAAATATTTAATTGTATGTCTTTGGAGCAATACTTCAAGGGATCGTTATGTCTCATAAAATACCATCAAATGATTGATATATCAAACAAATTGTATATTAAGTAATCGTTAGTAATAATCAACATTAGATATATTCTTCTTATCTGCAAATAGGCTGCAAAGCCCTGGTGTCAGAGTTAGATATATTAAAATTATAGGATATAAGTATTCGATTAAATGTATGTTATGTTTTTTCAATATTATGCTCGTAGTTAGTATTTCTTACGAGCATTATATCATTTGTAAGTTATAAAAAATTTATTATACCAAATGTTATTATACGAAACGGGACGCACCCAACTTGTGTAGATTCCAACAGATAAAAATTATAACTGTATCGATTTATCATGGATGAGATAGGTATATAAATTATGTTTCCGTTACTGGTATTTATTTTTATTTCTATCACTTAAAAAAATATAATAAATCACAGTTTTTTGGAAACCTCTCATTATTGAATACCCTAGACATTCTACAAATAAACATTTCAAATACCTTTCTAAAACAACAAACTACATACTTAATGTAGGTAGTTACTATAATATTAGCAGGTAACTTTAAATAGGTGAGCACAATTAAGTTGCCTTAAATGTGATTTTGTTTTCAATGGAACCATTTTGTTAATTCCAAAGCCGCAAGCTACTCTATACATGTGTTCATTCTTTTGTTTATTTTGTGCTGGAAATCGGGTCAACTGGTGTCAGATGCAAAGTAATTAATACTTTTTATTTGCAAGGCAATTGAGCGGCCTTTTCAATGATGTTCTACTCGTATTTACAGGGGTTTCAATAGAAGATTCAACTAGCAGGTTTATTATTAAACTATTTATTTATGGCCCGTAACCTTTGCTCAAATTCGTCAGTGCCATGCAGTAGTAAAGCCTGATCAGAAATATAAAACAACTGGTTTGGGGGCGCTCCAATCGACTTTAACCTTTAATGTCAGTGTTCCAGGTACAAAAATTAGTTCCAATGATTTCCGCATCATGGCAAGGTTTTTTATATTTCTGCTGGTCGGCCTTTCCTTACGTGATGATGATAATCATCAAATGCAATCTTCAGAGTATACCTAGGTACCATAATATAGTGTTTAAAAATGTGTATTCTTCGTCTTATCGTGTCGACTTCAAATTCTGAACCATGTCGCTAAATAGTACCGCATTGGGCAACCGATACTGCACCGTAGCTAGCGGTCATGACTTCATGAGCTCCTCAATGAGCAATTTGTATTGAATTTAGTTGGTTAATGTGCAAAGTAGGACAATACGTAGGTACATACATTTATCTATGGACTAAACTTCGTTTGTATGCAGCGTGCTAGCGCGCGGACGGGTCTGTCTTCTTAAAACAAAGAAAGGTTTATCCTTAGGGTTTTATCAAAAGCCGGACGAGGAAAATAAAAAACCCTCATGGGCTACTTTTTTTTTTTTTTTTTTAATTTATTTATTGAAAGAAAAATGACAAAAGATTTAAACAATTGAACTTCCAAAAACCATCGGAGGTTTATCCGGAAGTGCAACAAAAACAGTACAGTTGCAACAATCAGATGACTAGTAGGTAGGTACTACTCACTCATACAGAGATTTACTTACTTCGTTAGATAGGTACTTAAAAAAGTAAATTGTTAGAAAACAGGAATTATAAAGCTATACAAACTTAAAAAAATTCTGATATAAAGTTTAAAACCTTTAAAACCTTTATGACAATGTTTCAAGTACCACAACAAATTAGTTCCAATGATTTTCCGCAACACGGTTTTTTATTTTTCTGGTCAGTTTTATAAGCGAACTGACATTCAGTTTTTTCATAATGTTTTGTAATTGTAACAGTGTTGTAACAATGTTTTGTCAGGAGTGCGATTTCTGAAACTCATTCGCTGAGCTAAGCAGTTGAAAATGTCAAAATTACTATGGACATATGAATATGACTTTCAAAAATTATACTTCAGGAGTAGTTACGATTTTTTAAAGTCAAATCAGCAGTAGAAAGATGCATATCTCGATAGTAATTTAGACGTTTTCCACTGCTGAGCCTGAGCTCATTCGCCGACGAATGAGTTAAAAATCGCACTGCTGGTTCAAGTCAAATTAACAATATCCTTTTCAATTTTGTTTAAAATAATAGTACATTATGGTACAAGTGTGTAATGTTGGTGATTACCGCTGAGGCGCTATTGAGACCCGAGCCGTAGGCGAGGGTCTTAAGAGAGCCGAGTGCGGTAATCATCAATACACACGTGTATCATACGACGTTTTTCAACACACTTGTGAATAAAAAATAATAAAATAGATACCTATTTGTCCTTGGAGTTTTCAGGTAGGTAGAACTTTCCATAACGCACATCACATCACATCACACACACTACGGGCTTCACATCTTATATCGGGTGGTGTACAACATAAATAGTTTTCTTCATAACTAGTACTTGTAGACATTTTAATTAATAAATAACTATAAGTAGGTAATTAATTTTAACAGTGAAAACGAGTTGTGAAAAAAAAATCGCAATGGCGGGAAAAAATTATAAGTTTTTCTATGCGCGCGCATCTAGCAATGGCGATCGTCCATAGACTAAAAGAATGAGGTTTCTTTTTTTTTGGCTTTTCGCGGATAGCGTTTTAGCAACGTTCAAAATGGGGAATTTAAAGTTTTCTTTATTACAGAGAAAGCAAAAGTTATATTTGAGTGAAAGTTTTATTTATTAAAAACGTACAAGTTGAAATTATCTATTTAAATACGAAGTTGCATGAAATGAGGAAGCAATAGGTACATTATTTTATTTCTATTGAACACGATCTTTTTTGTATCGAAACTTTTTTCAGAACAAAGCAACTCAACCAATTAAAAAAAAACCTATAACTCACTAGTGAATAATAGTAATGAAAAAGTCACAGTTTGATTATAGGTGTCATTATGTGCCTTATTGCGGTGAAATTAGAGCCACTTTATGAGCAAGTGTGTTGAAAACGATGTTCTGTTACGCTACTTAGTTATTTGTGATGGAAAACGCAAACAACTTACCTTTAGGTTCTTTATTTTTAGGGTTTCCCTTTACTTTATTTTAAGGGTTTCTTTCGTTTGTTTGAGCGGTGCAGGTACCACAATATTTTGTCTGCGATAAGTATGTTTACTGGAAATTTTACTGGTAAGTACCACTAGTCTAAAATTTTATTACGGGGTCCAAATCCCAGATGCACAGTTATTGTTTTGTTGAGGGTCGCGGGTTCGAATCCTGTAAGGAGCAAATATTTGTATGGTGTACCCAAGTCATGGATGTTTGTAATTATATCAGTGTGTTTTATCCAGCTATATCCAGGCTAGATTCTGGTACTTTAAATGTGACTGATAAATATTTATATTTATATCTACTTACTGAGATAATCATTTAAAAAACTAATCGACTGCTGGCATGCAAAAGGTCTACCTACCTATTGGCACAATATTCAATCTAGTTTCATTTCGGTTTGGATAATCCATCAACGGATATCCATTGACATAACGAATACTCACACCGCCGGACTCTGGACTTATCCACAATCACAAATACAATATGTTTACCCTAATATCATGGTACCTCAAAGGAAACTGTATCCTATAGCAAAACTGTTAAGGCTCTCATTTGCATTGCTGATTAAACCGTTTTAGCTAACATTAAAAACATCTTACGTCCATTTTGCAACTTTTAAAAATGTGCTTTAGGTGATGTTAAGATAAGGGTTGTTTTTGTCTGTGGGGAGCATTAAGGACAGGATTGATTGGACTCTGATTTCGCGTTAGACCCTCGTACCAGACTTAGTACATGCTTAATTAAACTGTCAAACGTCAGGGTTGAGTGAGTTTAAATAATATTGTGGTTAATTTGTTTAATTGAATATTTATTCAGTTAGATTACATTATTTTAAAATAAGTGCTCTGAAATTTGGATAATAATGGATAGTTTGTTTTCATAGCAGGTTCTTCGAATATTTAAGATCATCTCATTTATCACTATATCATTTTAACTTCGCTCACTCTGTCCTAAAATTATTATTTTTTGCCTGATGATTCGTAAAGGATTCCATTGTATAATGTGTACTGATTTGCTCTTTTTGTTAATAAAGTTATTTGTATTATTTGTATTTGTAATCTACACACGGTGACACATCAAGCTACGTAAAACTAATATAAGCTGGCCGCGCGACGTTATACATTGCTCGAACTACGCGCGGCCAGCTTATTTTGGTTTTCCGTAGCTACCGATGTGTCGCCGTGTGTACACTGTACAAAACGTAAGTTAATGAGTAAAGGTACCATTGAATGTGTTCATTTACTAAAGTGTCCATCTAATATTTTTCAGAGAGTACCTAACGTTACGTGGGTAAAAAACCGTGTGTTTCGGTTTTATAAGGTGTGACTAGTCTTTTGCTCGGTGCCGCGGGCTTGCAGCCCGCGGAGGTCTGAGTCGCCGCGAATGGGGGGGGGTGTTGAGGCTATAGTTGTCGTGTCTGATGTACCTTTCGGTCGGGAAAAGGAAAAGAGGGGGAGGGGAGAGGAGTTGCAGTTTGCTCATGGCGTAAGGTTTCGGAGTTAAAATTTTGCTGAAAAAAGGGGAAGGGAAGGGAGAGAAAGTGACAGAGGACCCTGACGTTGGGGGGGTGTAAGCGCCACCCCTCAATAAGTTGGGGGTGGGGCGGGCCGTACCGCCTGGAAGCCTGGTGGACCTGGTCTCCGGGGTCAATCTGCCTGCCAAACGAGGCCGCAGGCCGAGCGTGCCGCTCGTCCTGCGGCTCGCTTGGCGGCAGTTTGACCCCGGAGACCAGGTCCACCAGGTTCCAGGTGGGCCGCTTCGGAGCTTCGCTCCTACGCGTAGCTCGGCCTTCGGCCTCGCGCTCGGCTCGGCCTACGGCCTCGCAAAAATTACACGGGAGAAGGAAGACTGATCGTTACGGCGTCGTTCAGGCAGTATAACTAACCCTTGGACGCTTCGGCGCACGCGCCTACGCGGAGCTCGGCCTTCGGCCTCGCCTTTTTTCGCTTAGCTCGGCCTCCGGCCTCGCTAACTTGGCTCGGCCTGCGGCCTCGCGTTTAATTAGTTGGGCGAAGTAAAACGGTTGGGAATCACATTGGACGCTTCGGCGCACGCGCCTACGCGGAGCTCGGCCTTCGGCCTCGCCATCGAACGCTTAGCTCGGCCTTACGGCCTCGCTAACTTGGCTCGGCCTTCGGCCTCGCGTTTAGGTACTTAACACCTCGGCCTTCGGCCTCGGTCACCTGGCTCGCCCTTCGGGCTCGCCCAAGATGAACATTCGTATGGCGACCCTAGTGAAAGTTGAAGATAAAAAAAAATGGATTTCATATTTGACATTAGCGACCCCTAAAACCCCCGGATACAAATTTTCAGTCGATTCGGAAAAAGTTGAAAAATTCCTCAATTTTTTTTTTTTTTTTTTTTAATTTTTTTGCTGCCAGTCAAATTTGCTCATGAAGCTCTATGGCATTTGTTTGGGGCCCATACCCCTATCTGTCATACTTTCCGCTGGCCGTTGACCACATCGAGGAGGAGTCGACCTTCGAAGGAAGTCGAAGTTTTCCCTGGGCCTCCAGGGTGTACCGAGTACGAAACGCTAATGCTTTTCCACAGTCGAGGGGGGGAACCTGGAGAACATGATCTGTCACTTGGTCATCGGTAGGTAAGTAAGTAAGTAAGTCTTTAATGAGTGGGGTTTCAGCTTTATATATTATAACTAGTCTTTTGCTCGGTGCCGCGGGCTTGCAGCCCGCGGAGGTCTGAGTCGCCGCGAATGGGGGGGGGTGTGGACCTATAGTTGTCGTGTCTGATTTTACCTTTCGGTCGGGAAAAGGAAAAGAGGGGGAGGGGAGAAATTTCGCAGTTTCGCTCATGGCGTAGGGATTTGGAGTTGTAAATTTTGCTGAAAAAAGGGGAAGGGAAGGGTGAGAAAGAGACAGAAGACGCTGACGTTGGGGGGGTGGAAGCGCCACCCCTCAATAAGTAAGGGGTGGGGCGGGCCGTATCGCCTGGAAGCCTGGTGGACCTGGTCTCCGGGGTCAATCTGCCTGCCAAACGAGACCGCAGGCCGAGCGTGCCGCTCGTCCTGCGGCTCGCTTGGCGGCAGTTTGACCCCGGAGACCAGGTCCACCAGGTTCCAGGTGGGCCGCTTCGGAGCTTCGCTCCTACGCGTAGCTCGGCCTTCGGCCTCGCGCTCGGCTCGACCTACGGCCTCGCAAAAATTACACGGGAGAAGGGAGACGGATCGTTACGGCGGTGTCCAGGCAGTATAACTAACCCTTGGACGCTTCGGCGCACGCGCCTACGCGGAGCTCGGCCTTCGGCCTCGCCTTTTTTCGCTTAGCTCGGCCTTCGGCCTCGCTAACTTGGCTCGCCCTTCGGGCTCGCGTTTGGTTAGTTGGGCGAAGTAAAAGGGTGGGAATCACATTGGACGCTTCGGCGCACGCGCCTACGCGGAGCTCGGCCTTCGGCCTCGCCATCGATCGCTTAGCTCGGCCTTGCGGCCTCGCTAACTTGGCTCGGCCTTCGGCCTCGCGTTTAGGTACTTAACACCTCGGCCTTCGGCCTCGGTCACCTGGCTCGCCCTTCGGGCTCGCCCAAGATGACCATTCGTATGGCGACCCTAGTGAAAGTTGAAGATAGAAAAAAATGGATTTCATATTTGGAATGTGGGACCCCTAAAACCCCCGGATACAAATTTTCAGTCCATTTGGAGAATGTTGAAAAATGACCATAGACAATTTTTTTTTTTTTTTACGTCATCCACATAGCTGACCTCGGTCGCTATGACATTTGTTCAATCACCCTGTATCTATCTACCGCCATTAAAAAGTTACAGGCGTTTGAAATTTGTATGGAGTTCCTCAGAAAATCCCTTTTTCGAATTTTTTTCATCGCCTGTAGAATCTGCCCATGCTTCTCTATGACATTTGTTTGGGGTCCATATCCCTATCTGTCATACTTTCCGCTGGCCGTTGACCACATCGAGGAGGAGTCGACCTTCGGAGGAAGTCGAAGTTTTCCCTGGGCCTCGGGGTCATCCTCTATATGATCCCCAAATGTCAGATCTGTACCCTGGCGGGAACCCGGAGAACTTGATCTCTGGGTCATAGGTAAGTCTTTAATCAGTGGGGTTCGAGCTTTATATATTATAATAACTAGTCTTTTGCTCGGTGCCGCGGGCTTGCAGCCCGCGGAGGTCTGAGTCGCCGCGAATGGGGGGGTGCTGGCCTCTATAGTTTTCGTGTCTGATTTTACCTTTCGGTCGGGAAAAGGAAAAGAGGGGGAGGGGAGAAATTTTGCAGTTTGCACATGGCGTAGGGATTTGGAGTTAAAAATTTTGCTGAAAAAAGGGGAAGGGAAGGGAGAGAAAGTGACAGAGGATGTTGACGTTTGGGGGGTGGAAGCGCCACCCCTCAATCAAATATGGGTGGGGCGGGCCGTATCGCCTGGAAGCCTGGTGGACCTGGTCTCCGGGGTCAATCTGCCTGCCAAACGAGGCCGCAGGCCGAGCGTGCCGCTCGTCCTGCGGCTCGCTTGGCGGCAGATTGACCCCGGAGACCAGGTCCACCAGGTTCCAGGTGGGCCGCTTCGGAGCTTCGCTCCTACGCGTAGCTCGGCCTTCGGCCTCGCGCTCGGCTCGGCCTACGGCCTCGCAAAAATTACACGGGAGAAGGGAGACGGATAGTTACGGCGGTGTCCAGGCAGTATAACTAACCCTTGGACGCTTCGGCGCACGCGCCTACGCGGAGCTCGGCCTTCGGCCTCGCCTTTTTTCGCTTAGCTCGGCCTTCGGCCTCGCTAACTTGGCTCGGCCTGCGGCCTCGCGTTTAATTAGTTGGGCGAAGTAAAACGGGTGGGAATCACATTGGACGCTTCGGCGCACGCGCCTACGCGGAGCTCGGCCTTCGGCCTCGCCATCGATCGCTTAGCTCGGCCTTGCGGCCTCGCTAACTTGGCTCGGCCTTCGGCCTCGCGTTTAGGTACTAAACACCTCGGCCTTCGGCCTCGGTCACCTGGCTCGCCCTTCGGGCTCGCCCAATATGAACATTCGTATGGCGACCCTAGTGAAAGTTGAAGATAAAAAAAAATGGATTTCATATTTGAAGTCAGCGACCCCTAAAACCCCCGGATACAAATTTTCAGTCGATTCGGAGAAAGTTAAAAAAATACCATAAACTTTTTTTTTTTTTTTTTAATTTTTTTTGGTGTCTTCAAAATTTGCTCATGTTTCTCTATGACATTTGTATGGGGCCCATACCCCTATCTGTCATACTTTCCGCTGGCCGTTAACCACATCGAGGAGGAGTCGACCTTCGAAGGAAGTCGAAGTTTTCCCTGGGCCTCCAGGATGTCCCGAGTACGAAACGCTAATGCTTTTCCTCAGTCTGGGGGGGGAACCTGGAGAACTTGATCTCTGGGTAAGTCTTTAATCAATCATCGGTGGGGTTTCAGCTTTATATATTATAACTAGTCTTTTGCTCGGTGCCGCGGGCTTGCAGCCCGCGGAGGTCTGAGTCACCGCGAATGGGGGGGGGTGCCTGCACCTATAGTTTTCAGTTTCTGATTAACCTTTCGGTCGGGAAAAGGAAAAGAGGGGGAGGGGAGAGGAGTTGCAGTTTGCTCATGGCGTAGGGATTTGGAGTTAAAAATTTTGCTGAAAAAAGGGGAAGGGAAGGGTGAGAAAGTGACTGAAGACCCTGACGTTGGGGGGGTGGAAGCGCCACCCCTCAATAAGTAAGGGGTGGGGCGGGCCGTATTGCCTGGAAGCCTGGTGGACCTGGTCTCCGGGGTCAACCTGCCTGCCAAACGAGACCGCAGGCCGAGCGTGCCGCTCGTCCTGCGGCTCGCTTGGCGGCAGATTGACCCCGGAGACCAGGTCCACCAGGTTCCAGGGGGGCCGCTTCGGAGCTTCGCTCCTACGCGTAGCTCGGCCTTCGGCCTCGCGCTCGGCTCGGCCTACGGCCTCGCAAAAATTACACGGGAGAAGGGAGACGGATCATTACGGCGTCGTTCAGGCAGTATAACTAACCCTTGGACGCTTCGGCGCACGCGCCTACGCGGAGCTCGGCCTTCGGCCTCGCCTTTTTTCGCTTAGCTCGGCCTTCGGCCTCGCTAACTTGGCTCGCCCTTCGGGCTCGCGTTAAGTTAGTTGGGCGAAGTATAACGGGTGGGAATCACTTTGGACGCTTCGGCGCACGCGCCTACGCGGAGCTCGGCCTTCGGCCTCGCCATCGATCGCTTAGCTCGGCCTTGCGGCCTCGCTAACTTGGCTCGGCCTTCGGCCTCGCGTTTAGGTACTTAACACCTCGGCCTTCGGCCTCGGTCACCTGGCTCGCCCTTCGGGCTCGCCCAAGATGAACATTCGTATGGCGACCCCATCGAAAGTTGAAGATGGAAAAAAATGGATTTCATATTTGGAATGCAGGACCCCAAAAACCCCCAGATACAAATTTTCAGTCGATTCGGATAAAGTTGAATAATGAACATAGACAATTTTTTTTTTTTTAATGTCATCCACATAGCTGACCTTGGTCGCTATGACATTTGTTCAATCACCCTGTATCTATCTACCGCCGTTCAAAAGTTACAGGCGTTTGAAATTTGTATGGGGTTCCTCAGAAAATCCCCTTTTTGACATTTTTTCATCGGCTGTAGAATCTGCCCATGTTTCTCTATGACATTTGTTTGGGGCCCATACCCCTGTCTGTCGTGGTTTCCGCTGGCCGTTGACCACATCGAGGAGGAGTCGACCTTCGGAGGAAGTCGAAGTTTTCCCTGGGCCTCCAGGTTGTCCCGAGTACGAAACGCTAATGCTTTTCCTCGGTCCGGGGGGGGAACCTGGAGAACATGATCTGTCACTTGGTAGGTAGGTAAGTCTTTAATCAGTGGGGTTTCAGCTTTATATATTATAACTAGTCTTTTGCTCGGTGCCGCGGGCTTGCAGCCCGCGGAGGTCTGAGTCGCCGCGAATGGGGGGGTGTGTTGAGGCTATAGTTGTCGTGTCTGATTTTCCCTTTCGGTCGGGAAAAGGAAAAGAGGGGGAGGGGAGCGAGGCTGCAGTTTAGCTCATGGCGATGGTGTTGGAGTTCTAAATTTTGCTGAAAAAAGGGGAAGGGAAGGGAGAGAAAGTGACAGAGGATGTTGACGTTTGGGGGGTGGAAGCGCCACCCCTCAATAAGTAAGGGGTGGGGCGGGCCTTATCGCCTGGAAGCCTGGTGGACCTGGTCTCCGGGGTCAATCTGCCTGCCAAACGAGGCCGCAGGCCGAGCGTGCCGCTCGTCCTGCGGCTCGCTTGGCGGCAGATTGACCCCGGAGACCAGGTCCACCAGGTTCCAGGTGGGCCGCTTCGGAGCTTCGCTCCTACGCGTAGCTCGGCCTTCGGCCTCGCGCTCGGCTCGGCCTGCGGCCTCGCAAAAATTACACGGGAGAAGGAAGACGGATCGGTACGGCGGTGTCCAGGCAGTATAACTAACCCTTGGACGCTTCGGCGCACGCGCCTACGCGGAGCTCGGCCTTCGGCCTCGCCTTTTTTCGCTTAGCTCGGCCTTCGGCCTCGCTAACTTGGCTCGCCCTTCGGGCTCGCGTTTAATTAGTTGGGCGAAGTAAAACGGGTGGGAATCACATTGGACGCTTCGGCGCACGCGCCTACGCGGAGCTCGGCCTTCGGCCTCGCGTTCGTTCGCTTAGCTCGGCCTTACGGCCTCGCTAACTTGGCTCGGCCTTCGGCCTCGCATTTAGGTACTTAACACCTCGGCCTTCGGCCTCGGTCACCTGGCTCGCCCTTCGGGCTCGCCCAAGATGAACATTCGTATGGCGACCCCATCGAAAGTTGAAGATGGAAAAAAATGGATTTCATATTTGGAATGTGGGACCCCAAAAACCCCCGGATACAAATTTTCAGTCGATTCGGAGAAAGTTAAAAAACGACCATAAACAACTTTTTATTTTTTTTTATTTTTTTACGTCATCCACATAGCTCACCTCGGTCGCTATGACATTTGTTCAATCACCCTGTATCTATCTACCGCCATTAAAAAGTTACAGGCGTTTGAAATTTGTATGGAGTTCCTCAGAAAATCCCTTTTTCGAATTTTTTTCATCGGCTGTAGAATCTGCCCATGCTTCTCTATGACATTTGTTTGGGGTCCATATCCCTATCTGTCATACTTTCCGCTGGCCGTTGACCACATCGAGGAGGAGTCGACCTTCCGAGGAAGTTGAAGTTTTCCCTGGGCCTCCAGGATGTCCCGAGTACGAAACGCTAATGCTTTTCCTCGGTCTGGGGGGGGAACCTGGAGAACTTGATCTCTGGGTAAGTCTTTAATGAGTGGGGTTTCAGCTTTATATAGTATAACTAGTCTTTTGCTCGGTGCCGCGGGCTTGCAGCCCGCGGAGGTCTGAGTCGCCGCGAATGGGGGGGGGTGTTGAGGCTATAGTTTCAGTTGTCTGATTAACCTTTCGGTCGGGAAAAGGAAAAGAGGGGGAGGGGAGAGGAGTTGCAGTTTGCTCATGGCGTAGGGATTTGGAGTTTAAAATTTTGCTGAAAAAAGGGGAAGGGAAGGGAGAGAAAGTGACAGAGGATGTTGACGTTGGGGGGGTGGAAGCGCCACCCCTCAATAAGTTTGGGATGGGGCGGGCCGTACCGCCTGGAAGCCTGGTGGACCTGGTCTCCGGGGTCAATCTGCCTGCCAAACGAGGCCGCAGGCCGAGCGTGCCGCTCGTCCTGCGGCTCGCTTGGCGGCAGATTGACCCCGGAGACCAGGTCCACCAGGTTCCAGGTGGGCCGCTTCGGAGCTTCGCTCCTACGCGTAGCTCGGCCTTCGGCCTCGCGCTCGGCTCGGCCTGCGGCCTCGCAAAAATTACACGGGAGAAGGGAGACGGATCATTACGGCGTCGTTCAGGCAGTATAACTAACCCTTGGACGCTTCGGCGCACGCGCCTACGCGGAGCTCGGCCTTCGGCCTCGCCTTTTTTCGCTTAGCTCGGCCTTCGGCCTCGCTAACTTGGCTCGCCCTTCGGGCTCGCGTTTAATTTGTTGGGCGAAGAAAAACGGGTGGGAATCACATTGGACGCTTCGGCGCACGCGCCTACGCGGAGCTCGGCCTTCGGCCTCGCGTTCGTTCGCTTAGCTCGGCCTTACGGCCTCGCTAACTTGGCTCGGCCTTCGGCCTCGCGTTTAGGTACTTAACACCTCGGCCTTCGGCCTCGGTCACCTGGCTCGCCCTTCGGGCTCGCCCAATATGAACATTCGTATGGCGACCCTAGTGAAAGTTGAAGATAAAAAAAAATGGTTTTCATATTTGACATAAGCGACCCCTAAAACCCCCGGATACAAATTTTCAGTCGATTCGGACAAAGTTGGAAAATTCCTCAAACTTTTTTTTTTTTTTTTTTTTTAATTTTTTTGCTGCCAGTCAAATTTGCTCATGAAGCTCTATGACATTTGTTTGGGGCCCATACCCCCATCTGTCATACTTTCCGCTGGCCGTTGACCACATCGAGGAGGAGTCGACCTTCGAAGGAAGTCGAAGTTTTCCCTGGGCCTCGGGGTCATCCTCTATACGATCCCCAAATGTCAGATTTGTACCCTGGCGGGAACCCGGAGAAACAAAAGTGTCAATTAACAGTGGGGTTTGAGCTTTATATATTATAACTAGTCTTTTGCTCGGTGCCGCGGGCTTGCAGCCCGCGGAGGTCTGAGTCGCCGCGAATGGGGGGGGTGCTGGCCTCTATAGTTTTCGTGTCTGATTAACCTTTCGGTCGGGAAAAGGAAAAGAGGGGGAGGGGAGAGGAGTTGCAGTTTGCTCATGGCGTAGGGATTTGGAGTTTTAAATTTTGCTGAAAAAAGGGGAGGGGAAGGGAGAGAAAGTGACTGAAGACGCTGACGTTGGGGGGATGTAAGCGCCACCCCTCAATAAGTTGGGGGTGGGGCGGGCCGTACCGCCTGGAAGCCTGGTGGACCTGGTCTCCGGGGTCAATCTGCCTGCCAAACGAGGCCGCAGGCCGAGCGTGCCGCTCGTCCTGCGGCTCGCTTGGCGGCAGCTTGACCCCGGAGACCAGGTCCACCAGGTTCCAGGTGGGCCGCTTCGGAGCTTCGCTCCTACGCGTAGCTCGGCCTTCGGCCTCGCGCTCGGCTCGGCCTGCGGCCTCGCAAAAATTACACGGGAGAAGGGAGACGGATCGTTACGGCGGTGTCCAGGCAGTATAACTAACCCTTGGACGCTTCGGCGCACGCGCCTACGCGGAGCTCGGCCTTCGGCCTCGCCTTTTTTCGCTTAGCTCGGCCTTCGGCCTCGCTAACTTGGCTCGGCCTGCGGCCTCGCGTTTAATTAGTTGGGCGAAGAAAAACGGTTGGGAATCACATTGGACGCTTCGGCGCACGCGCCTACGCGGAGCTCGGCCTTCGGCCTCGCCATCGATCGCTTAGCTCGGCCTTGCGGCCTCGCTAACTTGGCTCGGCCTTCGGCCTCGCGTTTAGGTACTTAACACCTCGGCCTGCGGCCTCGGTCACCTGGCTCGCCCTTCGGGCTCGCCCAATATGAACATTCGTATGGCGACCCCATCGAAAGTTGAAGATAAAAAAAAATGGATTTCATATTTGGAATGCGGGACCCCAAAAACCCCTCGATATAAATTTTCAGTCGATTCGGACAAAGTTGAAAAATGACCATAGACAATTTTTTATTTTTTTTATGTCATCCACATAGCTGACCTCGGTCGCTATGATATTTGTTCAATCACCCTGTATCTATCTCCCGCCGTTCAAAAGTTACAGGCGTTTGAAATTTGTATGGAGTTCCTCAGAAAATCCCTCATTTTGACCTTTTTTCATCGGCTGTAGAATCTGCCCATGTTTCTCTATGACATTTGGTCCGGGACCATATTTTTATCTCTTACGGTTTCCGCTGGCCGTTGACCACATCGAGGAGGAGTCGACCTTCGGAGGAAGTCAAAGTTTTCCCGGGGCCTCCAAAAAATACCAAGTACGGCCCGCTAATGCTTTTCCACGGTCCGGGGGGGGAACCTGGAGAACAACTCTGTCTATAATTATTATTATTATTATCATCAGTGGGGTTCGAGCTTTATATAGTATAACTAGTCTTTTGCTCGGTGCCGCGGGCTTGCAGCCCGCGGAGGTCTGAGTCGCCGCGAATGGGGGGGGTGCCTGCACCTATAGTTTTCAGTTGTCTGATGTACCTTTCGGTCGGGAAAAGGAAAAGAGGGGGAGGGGAGAGGAGTTGCAGTTTGCTCATGGCGTAGGGATTTGGAGTTAAAAATTTTGCTGAAAAAAGGGGAAGGGAAGGGTGAGAAAGTGACTGAAGACCCTGACGTTGGGGGGGTGGAAGCGCCACCCCTCAATAAGTAAGGGGTGGGGCGGGCCGTATTGCCTGGAAGCCTGGTGGACCTGGTCTCCGGGGTCAACCTGCCTGCCAAACGAGACCGCAGGCCGAGCGTGCCGCTCGTCCTGCAGCTCGCTTGGCGGCAGATTGACCCCGGAGACCAGGTCCACCAGGTTCCAGGTGGGCCGCTTCGGAGCTTCGCTCCTACGCGTAGCTCGGCCTTCGGCCTCGCGCTCGGCTCGGCCTGCGGCCTCGCAAAAATTACACGGGAGAAGGGAGACGGATAGTTACGGCGGTGTCCAGGCAGTATAACTAACCCTTGGACGCTTCGGCGCACGCGCCTACGCGGAGCTCGGCCTTCGGCCTCGCCTTTTTTCGCTTAGCTCGGCCTTCGGCCTCGCTAACTTGGCTCGCCCTTCGGGCTCGCGTTTAATAAGTTGGGCGAAGTAAAACGGGTGGGAATCACATTGGACGCTTCGGCGCACGCGCCTACGCGGAGCTCGGCCTTCAGCCTCGCCATCGATCGCTTAGCTCGGCCTTGCGGCCTCGCTAACTTGGCTCGGCCTTCGGCCTCGCGTTTAGGTACTTAACACCTCGGCCTTCGGCCTCGGTCACCTGGCTCGCCCTTCGGGCTCGCCCAAGATGAACATTCGTATGGCGACCCCATCGAAAGTTGAAGATGGAAAAAAATGGATTTCAAATTTGGAATGCGGGACCCCAAAAACCCCCAGATACAAATTTTCAGTCGATTCGGAGAAAGTTGAAAAATGACCATAGACAATTTTTTTTTTTTTTTTATGTCATCCACATAGCTGACCTCGGTCGCTATGACATTTGTTCAATCACCCTGTATCTATCTCTCGCCATTAAAAAGTTACAGGCGTTTGAAATTTGTATGGAATTCCTCAGAAAATCCCTTTTTTGACATTTTTTCATCGGCTGTAGAATCTGCCCATGTTTCTCTATGACATTTGTTTGGGGCCCATACCCCTGTCTGTCGTGGTTTCCGCTGGCCGTTGACCACATCGAGGAGGAGTCGACCTTCGGAGGAAGTCGAGGTTTTCCCGGGGCCTCCGGGGTGTCCCCTATATATCCCCCAAATGGCGTCCCCCTACGTGGGGGGGAACCTGGAGAACTTGATCTCTGGGTCATCGGTAGGTAAATCATCGGTAGGTAAGTAAGTGAGTGGGGTTCGAGCTTTATATATTATAACTAGTCTTTTGCTCGGTGCCGCGGGCTTGCAGCCCGCGGAGGTCTGAGTCGCCGCGAATGGGGGGGTGCTGGCCTCTATAGTTTTCCTGTCTGATGTACCTTTCGGTCGGGAAAAGGAAAAGAGGGGGAGGGGAGAGGAGTTGCAGTTTGCTCATGGCGATGGTGTTGGAGTTTAAAATTTTGCTGAAAAAAGGGGAGGGGAAGGGAGAGAAAGTGACTGAAGACGCTGACGTTGGGGGGGGTGGAAGCGCCACCCCTCAATCAAATTTGGGTGGGGCGGGCCGTATCGCCTGGAAGCCTGGTGGACCTGGTCTCCGGGGTCAATCTGCCTGCCAAACGAGACCGCAGGCCGAGCGTGCCGCTCGTCCTGCGGCTCGCTTGGCGGCAGTTTGACCCCGGAGACCAGGTCCACCAGGTTCCAGGTGGGCCGCTTCGGAGCTTCGCTCCTACGCGTAGCTCGGCCTTCGGCCTCGCGCTCGGCTCGGCCTGCGGCCTCGCAAAAATTACACGGGAGAAGGGAGACGGATCGTTACGGCGGTGTCCAGGCAGTATAACTAACCCTTGGACGCTTCGGCGCACGCGCCTACGCGGAGCTCGGCCTTCGGCCTCGCCTTTTTTCGCTTAGCTCGGCCTTCGGCCTCGCTAACTTGGCTCGCCCTTCGGGCTCGCGTTTAGTTAGTTGGGCGAAGTAAAACGGGTGGGAATCACTTTGGACGCTTCGGCGCACGCGCCTACGCGGAGCTCGGCCTTCGGCCTCGCAATCGATCGCTTAGCTCGGCCTTGCGGCCTCGCTAACTTGGCTCGGCCTTCGGCCTCGCGTTTAGGTACTTAACACCTCGGCCTTCGGCCTCGGTCACCTGGCTCGCCCTTCGGGCTCGCCCAAGATGAACATTCGTATGGCGACCCTAGTGAAAGTTGAAGATAGAAAAAAATGGATTTCATATTTGAAGCCAGCGACCCCTAAAACCCCCGGATACAAATTTTCAGTCCATTCGGAGAAAGTTGAAAAATGACCATAAACAATTTTTTTTTTTTTTTACGTCATCCACATAGCTGACCTCGGTCGCTATGACATTTGTTCAATCACCCTGTATCTATCTACCGCCATTAAAAAGTTACAGGCGTTTGAAATTTGTATGGAGTTCCTCAGAAAATCCCTTTTTCGAATTTTTTTCATCGCCTGTAGAATCTGCCCATGCTTCTCTATGACATTTGTTTGGGGTCCATATCCCTGTCTGTCATACTTTCCGCTGGCCGTTGACCACATCGAGGAGGAGTCGACCTTCGGAGGAAGTTGAAGTTTTCCCTGGGCCTCGGGGTCATCCTCTATACGATCCCCAAATGTCAGATCTGTACCCTGGCGGGAACCCGGAGAACTTGATCTCTGGGTCATCGGTAGGTCTTTAATCAGTGAGTGGGGTTTGAGCTTTATATATTATAACTAGTCTTTTGCTCGGTGCCGCGGGCTTGCAGCCCGCGGAGGTCTGAGTCGCCGCGAATGGGGGGGGTGCCTGCACCTATAGTTTTCAGTTGTCTGATTAACCTTTCGGTCGGGAAAAGGAAAAGAGGGGGAGGGGAGAGGTGTTGCAGTTTGCTCATGGCGATGGTGTTGGAGTTGTAAATTTTGCTGAAAAAAGGGGAAGGGAAGGGTGAGAAAGAGACAGAAGACGCTGACGTTTGGGGGGTGGAAGCGCCACCCCTCAATCAAATTTGGGTGGGGCGGGCCGTATCGCCTGGAAGCCTGGTGGACCTGGTCTCCGGGGTCAATCTGCCTGCCAAACGAGGCCGCAGGCCGAGCGTGCCGCTCGTCCTGCGGCTCGCTTGGCGGCAGATTGACCCCGGAGACCAGGTCCACCAGGTTCCAGGTGGGCCGCTTCGGAGCTTCGCTCCTACGCGTAGCTCGGCCTTCGGCCTCGCGCTCGGCTCGGCCTGCGGCCTCGCAAAAATTACACGGGAGAAGGGAGACGGATCGTTACGGCGGTGTCCAGGCAGTATAACTAACCCTTGGACGCTTCGGCGCACGCGCCTACGCGGAGCTCGGCCTTCGGCCTCGCCTTTTTTCGCTTAGCTCGGCCTTCGGCCTCGCTAACTTGGCTCGGCCTGCGGCCTCGCGTTTAATTAGTTGGGCGAAGAAAAACGGTTGGGAATCACATTGGACGCTTCGGCGCACGCGCCTACGCGGAGCTCGGCCTTCGGCCTCGCCATCGATCGCTTAGCTCGGCCTTACGGCCTCGCTAACTTGGCTCGGCCTTCGGCCTCGCGTTTAGGTACTTAACACCTCGGCCTTCGGCCTCGGTCACCTGGCTCGCCCTTCGGGCTCGCCCAAGATGAACATTCGTATGGCGACCCTAGTGAAAGTTGAAGATGGAAAAAAATGGATTTCATATTTGAAGCCAGCGACCCCTAAAACCCCCGGATACAAATTTTCAGTCGATTTGGAGAAAGTAAAAAAATGACCATAAACAATTTTTATTTTTTTTTTATTTTTTTTACGTCATCCACATAGCTCACCTCGGTCGCTATGACATTTGTTCAATCACCCTGTATCCATCTCCCGCTGTTCAAAAGTTACAGGCGTTTGAAATTTGTATGGAGTTCCTCAGAAAATCCCCTTTTTTGACATTTTTTCATCGGCTGTAGAATCTGCCCATGTTTCTCTATGACATTTGTTTGGGGCCCATACCCCTATCTGTCTTACTTTCCGCTGGCCGTTGACCACATCGAGGAGGAGTCGACCTTCGGAGGAAGTCGAGGTTTTCCCTGGGCCTCGGGGTCATCCTCTATACGATCCCCAAATGTCAGATCTGTACCCTGGCGGGAACCCGGAGAACATGATCTGTCACTGGGTCATCGGTAGGTAGGTATTTAGTCAGTGGGGTTTGAGCTTTATATATTATAACTAGTCTTTTGCTCGGTGCCGCGGGCTTGCAGCCCGCGGAGGTCTGAGTCGCCGCGAATGGGGGGGTGCTGGCCTCTATAGTTGTCGTGTCTGATTTTACCTTTCGGTCGGGAAAAGGAAAAGAGGGGGAGGGGAGAGGAGTTGCAGTTTGCTCATGGCGTAGGGATTTGGAGTTTTAAATTTTGCTGAAAAAAGGGGAAGGGAAGGGAGAGAAAGTGACAGAGGATGTTGACGTTTGGGGGGTGGAAGCGCCACCCCTCAATAAGTACCGGGTGGGGCGGGCCGTATCGCCTGGAAGCCTGGTGGACCTGGTCTCCGGGGTCAATCTGCCTGCCAAACGATTTTATTGAAACTACCATATAATTTAACATTTCAAATAAATTTATTTTTATTAGTTAAATAGTGCTTATTTCAAATAAATGATTTTGTAATATTATGGAAAAAAAGAAATATTAAAAGACGCTTGTTAAAAAAGTGGATTTAAAAGGTTCAATCAGATTAAACAATGTGGGATTATCTGAGCATCTCTATGGTTTAGATGGCATGTTAGGGTAAGTAACTGTAGGTAGAGGTAAAAGTTTAGTATCCTGTGGTATGAATTGGGGGAGTCCCCCTTTTTGATAAAAAACTAATAAAAAGTAGTATTTAGCAAAAGGCTATGTGCAAAGCAAGAAAAAAAAACTAAAAATAATACTAATACATAAAACGTAATGCTGGGTTCACATTGACGCCGTGCAGCCCGGCAAGCTTAGGCAATTCGCTGTACATTGAGGCTTCTATACAGTTAAATAGTATCAATCACTTTACAGAGGAGTCGATGTGTAGCGAATTTCATAAACTTGCCGGGCTGCACGGCGTGCATGTGAACCCAGCATAAAATGTAATGGCAAGGTTGAGAGAGGGAGGGTTGAGAAAACGAGGTTCTTGTGGAGTGTGAGGGTGAAGAGGCAGACGTCATACCTAAAAATAGAAAGACGCATTGTTGCTAGTCGAAACGTGTTTGCTCCGCTCCGCTTCGCTTCGCTCCGCGATTCTATATTGCACTCCTTACTTCTGTCAAAAAGGGGCCGGGCCTCCGCCGCTCCGCTTCGCTCCGCTACGGCCCGGTGCCAATGCCGGTACAGAAATGTTTTTTGACATTGGAGGAAATAAAAGATATTTTGGTGCTCTGAATTCATTCTTGGGCTCACTTTTACCTTTTTTGAACTTTCTTATGAAAAGAGGGGATACCTTAATATACCTTAGTATATTATAATTATTATTTATCTTAACTTGAAGTTTCACTTTTAAAATGAAAAAAAAATAGGACCTACTTCATTTTATTTAAGAAGTTATTCATTGGTTTTAAGACCACCACCATTTAAAAAAAGATTTACATGATTTATTATTATATTTTCTCCCCTCCGGACGGAAAGCGTCAATTTTCGGCCCGCTGCGCTAAACGAAGTTGCCGCTTTCCACTTCCGTCGAGGAGAGAAATAGTAAACTAACTTCGAGCGAGCAAATTACATGAGATCTGAGACCTTTCTTACTTTCCTGCCTTCGGTGTGTAATCTACTATTTTTACCGTTATTCCATTCGTCGTCGCCTTGTCCTTTACGGTTGTCGTCGTTGCCGTCGTCTCGCCGCTCTCCTTTTGGTTTTTTTTTTGCGTTGCGACTGATGAGATATTCATTAGTTGTCGATTTTATGTCAAGTATCGTATTACAGTTGATTGAACGATTTCCACACCACCTATGGTTAGAAATAAATCTAATTGGGAAAAAATGTTGTGGAATTCCATTTGTTTAAAGGTTAGAAATTTATTTTAAAGAGCGTTACCATTCGAGAAAACGTAATCATTCCCTTGTTATGGTAGCGCTTAATTATGGGAAGGGAATTCCGCTGTCTTTTCATTTAGATTTGTTTCCAGCCATGAGGTACGTTCATGGAGCGCTTTTTTTAACGTGGTGTCCCCTGTAGGCATAGTCCACAATATTATGCTCTTGTTTGTGTACGTGTCATTTTTACAGCCTTCTATATTTCTGTGTTTGGAAACATTATGTTGATAGGAAAGTTTGAATTTGGCAAGGTGGGTAGCGAATGGAATGTTTGTTGGTTTTTTGATTGATATGTGCATTTTTGCTATTTCTGTTTTGATACAAACGATCATCACGTTGAAAATATGTTATTGATATCGGAAATCGTCGAAGTATCTAATGCGTAGTCATATCGTTGATGTCTTTTGAATGCGTCGTAGTAGACACTACTACGAGACGTAGGCGACTACGAGATTTTAATAATATAAACAAACATGAAAATTTTAATTGAAATATGATTAAGAAAGACCTTTTGATGTGTCAAATAAAAGTTTAAGTCATCATGATAGAGTAACAATTATCATTTGCATCATAAATCAGTATAGTTGATAGGTATGTGTTGTTATATAGGGTTCTTCTTAATATATTGACAGTTTTTTAGGGGGATGATCAAACTATCATACTGAACAACTTTTTCTATGGGACCAAGGTCAAAATCGCAAAAAATAAAGTTGCTGATCCATAGAAAACTGTAGTCTTACTCGACCAAAATGTATGGGAGAGCTGATATCATTTTTACAATTTCAATGTTGGTTCCTACAGAAAGTTGTTCAGTTTGATGGACTCCTTAAAAAGTGTCAGTATATTAAGAGGACCCTGTATATAATATTTTTATTTTAACACACTTATAAAATTTTTTATTTTAGTTTTAAAATTAACTATCAACATAATGTGGCCGAATACAGTTAATCATTTATAATACGTTAGATGGACAGTGATGTAAATTGTTTGATTGATTCAATATTAAGATTATTTTTATTAATGTTCCGTACTTATTTGTTTATTGTTCTTTTGAATTCGTATTCGGTAGTTTTTAAATGTAATAAAAAAAATTTAAAGTGATATGTTGATAATAAGTAGGTATATAATGAGTAAGTAAAATGTAAACATGAGATAGAAAATGTTATTCTTTTGTTGACAAATGGAACTTGTTTTTATTTATAATAGCAAGGAAAGACGTTAAATTTTTTTTTTTTTTTCAATTTAAGTATCGGAACACTAATAACAAACAGTGCATGATGTCATAATGGTTTACATTATATTAGGTAGGTAGGTACCTAGGTATATTACAATCGTCGTATATTATACACTTAAGTTCTATGTCTATTATCTAGAAAGTAAAAATACATCATGTACTTTTTGTAATTTACTTATCTACATTGAAGTAAAATTATGGTACATTTTTATTTTAATAATTATGACAAATACTACAAAATATTGATTACAGAATTGAATGTTATTAAATAAACAGTTTTTATAACAGTAAAAAACATTCAATTCTGTATTAGATTTCAAAATTTTAAAAATATCTGAATAAGAGTTTGGTTTATTCAAAGATTATTCTTGTTTTTTTAAATTTATACCAGAAAAATTTTATGTTGTCTTTTTTATAATATCGTTGATAAACCAATGTGATAATTATACATTTTTTTGTTAGGTAGTTCAAGTTGCGTAGTAATTTTTGTTAAAACAAAAGTTTTATTAAATAATTATACATATTTTGATATCGAGTTGCAAGTTTAACATACATTTTGTTGAATCATCATCATCGTCTATAATAAATAGGGTGCTTCATAACATGCAAACGGTTTTTTAAAAAGATAATCAGATCATGAAACTGCACTACTTTTTCCATGGAACCATAGTTGAAATCGAGAAAAAAAGTTCATTGTTCCTTGTATAGGGTTATTCAGTTTGATGGTTTGATCATCCTCTTAAAAAGTCGTAAGCATATTAAGTTGAACTCTACATGTTGTTCGAATATAATAAATATAATAAAACTGTTGGCTTATTGCTTGAAGGAGAAGGCAAGTTAGTGGACAACTCGTCAGAGATTTTTTAAGCCGCTTCAATAAGCCTCTGACTTGGCTTTACGAAATGCTTTGAAATAGCAATTTCTGAAGTTTTTATAAGCACAGATACGTGATCAAATTCCACTAATTAACAATAATTCACGCATCTATTAAATGATGTTCGGTCTCCGCAAAGTCATAAATGATAATAGATAACCAACCATTTAGTTTCTTTGTTTTATAACAATATAATATTATAGGGTATGATGTGTAACAAGTTTGAATGTGTTACTTTTTATGTATGTGTTATTTTATAAAACTTTCATCGTACAATTTATAATAATGGTCGAAGTAATTATTTGGTTAGGTACATAATTTTAATCATAAAAACTGGTCCTGTACCCAGACTTTAGATTTTCAATATATTGACACCGCACCGTTTCGGTTTGCACCTCATTGTAGAGTTGACATCGGAACGAAATCGTTCACGCAATTGCGAAATTCGAAAAACCGGGTATAGTCCAGAGTATAGGTATTACCTATGTAGAATGAAACGATAACAAAAACGTAATTGAGTTATTAGTGTTCCGTATCGAACAATAAGACAATGCTTCTAATTTTAATTTGTTGATAAAAAAATAAAATTTTCTACCATCATAAACATTTAAAATGAAACATTTTTTAAACTTTGCATTGCACAAAGTCTAATAATGATTGATTTCACAAGTTTTACTACATTATGCTAGCACTTTACATCGTGTAATATTTGGCAAATATTACGCATGACAAATACGCGTAGGTATATTTTTTGTAGTTTTATTATTCCCTATTTTCACGGAAAAACGCTTATTTGTGATGCGTGATATTTTGCTAAATACGCTATTAGATGACATGTTTTTATACGGAACACTAAAAATGTAGGTACGTCTAAAACGGGGAGTTTTTAAATTTTAGTTTTGGATAGAGTTTTGCAGCATATATTACATAGGTACAGTGCAACATAAAATAGTAGACAACAATTGAGGGCGCCACTTCTTTGTAAGAACGCACGTCAGAGTCACGTATAAACTGGCAAGACCGTTTTCTACTCTTTTTGATTGTACTGTATAATAATGTTTTATTAATATTGTTTTGTTTTTGTTGGCCATCTAACGTATTTAAAATGATTAATTAATATAGTACTAAAGTTTGAGATGGATTCATTTGGCATCCGTAGAATAGGCCATAATGTATTGTATTCGCTAAGTATTATTTACATTAGCTATCCATCTTTATGAGACGTTTTACAACGTATTACACATAATTATAACAATACTTCCGGCAATAATTGGACGTTGTTTGAATTCATGGCAATTGAAAGGGTTACCTTACCTACTCTTATTCAAAATAAAAGATGTCTCGTTTTAATTATTATTTTTATGATATATTTTTTAGCAAATAAATGTGAAGTCTCTTTAGTTTTTAATGAGGTAATTGTGATGTTCTCAGGGTAAAAGGACTTTGGACTTTGTTGTTGGTATGGAGTTATTAATTGATTCATCAAAATGTATAGGTATAGGTACATTTTTTCCTAAATTGAAACACATTGGAAACTAAAACCTAAAGGTTCCTTTTCTTCAATGAAAATACAATTTTCTCCCCTCCGGACGGAAAGTGTATTCGACGAGGATAAAAATAGTAGGTATACGAACCTCGGGCAATAAACAAGAAAGCCTCCGATGAGATTTTTCTTACTTTCCTGTCCTTGGTGTATTATTATGTACTATAAGTAAAGATTTTTTTTAAATATAGCCATTTTTGGCAAGTAGGTATGATATGAAGAATGTTTGAAAAGTTTAAACAAAAAAACAACCTTTAAAATGCCACGGGTAGTACAATTCTTGCCGGTGTATGTTATTAAGCCACTTGCTCGCACCGCTGATGATAAATAAATCATCTTGTTGGTATCATTTTAATTAGCTGCCATAAGTTTTAATTTATTTTCATTGTAGCAAAATTTTTGATGTCATTTATTTGAATAATGGAACTTATCTTGTTAATGTTTGTTTTCTTCAAATTTAAAAATTAACTATTATAGTTGAAATACGTTGGTGGGTTTGTAATTATGCAGATGGAAAATATTTTTTCAGACTTACGGGATGAGCAGGATCATTATTGACCAACATTTTTCAAAACTTGAATGACCGTATGAACCTTATCCTTTTGTTCAACGCGTACAAAAATCTGTGCTTTATTTTAGAGATAGAATGTCTCTTTTAGAATTTACTTGATGATTATAAATTGTAAGTACTGTAAACTGTATTAGTCTAAAGTAAAATAAAAACATAATTAAAACCGATCAAGTGTGGGTCAGCTTGCACTAAGGATCCCAGAGAAATGTTTTTTTTGTAAGTATGGTGGTGTGCGACAGACTCGCATTTGGACGAATTTTTAATACAAATATAGACCAAGCAAATAAAAAATAATCCCACTGGTGATGCTTATAGCAACTAACTAAAATGACTGTTGTTAGGTAGCGGTAGCAGTTGAATTTTTTTAATTTCAAACTTGGCTACAATGGCATCGCATCGAGCGGCCATTGGCGTAGCTAGGGTTACAATCCAGCAGTAGGATTGCAACCCTAGGCGTAGCAATCAGATTTTCTATGGTAGGCAGTGGGATAACATTACCATTCTTCCATGAAGCTACGCTGTGGCTTATCTAACTTTAGTAAACTAATAATCAGTGTTCGTAATAGGTAGAACATAAATAGATATCTATTAAAATGCAGTTGTTAAGAATTGAAAATTTTGGGAATTTTAATGAACAAAGTGCCTGCAAATTAAATGTTTATCTACATTATTGAAGAGTTGATATTTTTACCATTTTTTTTCATGTTTGATTTAATGTTGGTTTTTCGGAAATTAATTTCTTTTTGTTCTATATGATTTGTGATGGTACAAGATGACTAAAAACGCTTTGATATTATGTAGGTAACATGAAAATGTTAATGACTACAGAATATCTCAAATACCTACAATAATTTTATTTAATTAATACAGAGAGTTTGAAAAATGTTATCATTGACCAGTGGTTTCTAATTAGTGATAGGAACGCATATCCTCAGGAGTGAATAGGTACGTTAGCTCAGTTAAAAATGTAGGATGCACGACAATCTCTTTATTAAAGTATTATCATAAATGTAATGAAAAATGTGGATTTATTTGATGAAAAAGTAAGGCTGCTAGCCCTGGTGTCAGAGGTTTATTCAAACCGCCTTACGGCCTCTGGCGTGGTTTCTATGTAACGACTACTACCACCAGAGATAGTAGCCGGGACCAACAGCTTAACGTGCCATCCGAAGCACGGAATCGAAGTTATAACTAAATACAAGTTTGATTTTTTTAAAGTGGAGCGTGGAAAAACTAATTGGAAACCACAGTCGTAGACGATAATATATACAGATTCCTATTTTATGTTCTGTAACTATTACGATCACTGTTTATTAGTAAGGCTGTATACGTACGAGCAAATATCTCTCACTTTAGAGAGTTCAGGCATGAGGGTTATTTATATATAATATAATAATTATGTATATTTGGGAGGATATTTCAACTGTCTATATTAGTAATAAAATAAACAACCTAATAAGTAGGTACCTACTCATATTTAAGAAATTGAAAAGAAGATGTCAATTATCGTAACAATGTCTATCAAAATAAGTGATTGTTTTTTATGACGTAATAATACAAATTATTAAAAAGATATTGTTTAAAAATTATTTTTTTTATATAAATCGTTTGTGTCTTTTTAATTATTAAAAAAAATTAAAGTCAATCAGAACTATTATTACCTATTGATTATTTAATGAAATATGGATGCATTCGGTTAGTACTTATGCAGGATGTTAGGAAAAGAATCATTAGCCTTTAAACCACATACTGTATCCATAACATTGAACAACTTTTAAAAAGTCAAATTTGGAAGCAAACCTATCAGCGTAAAAAGTAAGTACAGCAGATTTTCTTTGTTTTGATTGTTTTGCTTCCTTAGTAAAAGTTGTTCAGTTTGATGGGTAGAGTTTTTTTTTCTTACACCCTGTATAGTGCTTAGTCGAACATAAATTAATTTAGCTGTATTAATATGGTGAAACACGCATTAGTTTAAGAAAAAAGACAATTTGAAATATCCTCCTATTTTTTCATCATTCCACTGATGAAATTTGTATAGATAGAGATACTTATATAAGTACTTGTTTGTCGTTGCAATGTTTGCCGCCATATGGGGCCTGGAACCCAGAGTTTCACGGATGCCTGCCGTATCGCATTCTTTTCATGTCCCAGAATCGGGAAATCACTGTTAAATTGAATTAAAGTAATTCGGAAATTACAACATTATTCGCGTACGGTCTGTTATTTATAATGCGGTCTTTGTGCAATAGAATTTTAATATCACGTCTGTTGCGCACGCGCCCTAGCCCAACGTACAATTGTCCGTGTGTGAATATATCAGATCGTAGATCAAGACCGACACGGCTAATAGTTTGACCCTGACTCTTGTGTATAGTCATGGCGTAGCAGACTTGCAATGGAAATTGACGACGACTCATTTCCAATGGGCTTTTAGGATCAATGGGAGCCTTTAAAAGTATACGTGGAATCAGGTATTCACGATCTCCTTCTGATGCACGTTTTCGCACAGTGATCAATCTTGGCGATGTCTGTACAATGATCACTTTAGTGCCATTTACTAAACCGTCTTCAAAACTTAGGTTACGCATAATCATACAAACGCATCCTATCTTTAACCGTAAATCGTGTTCCGGGATACCGCGTGGTTGTATATTTTTCAACGTGTCGGGACCTAAGAATACTTCATCGACATTGTCAGTTTCCATTTTATCGACTGAATAGAAATGTAAGATTTCGCCTGGCAGTCTGTCCAAAATCTTTGTATTAATTTCTTTGACGGCATCATTCCGTGTGGACAGAATGGCTCTATGCGTGCATACGTCCGATTCGTCGATGATAACGGACGGAAAAACAAAGTCTATTAGCTCGTCCAATTCAGTCACAAATTCAATAGAATTTAATTCTATCAAACGTTGGATAGCTCGATTCTCGTGAAATACTGTGGAGGGCAGTCTATTGGAACCGAGATTTAATAAAAACTCTGCGAATTCGTCGTCTTCTCGACATCTTTGTGATGTTAGTAGGGAAAACGTTTTTAAACTGTTCCAAATTGGAGATGTTTTGACAGAACAGTTGAGAATGTCAAAATTGGACCTCGCGTTGGTTACGACGGGAGGTATCTGACGAAAATCGCCTGCAAAAACGATCACTTTTCCTCCGAAAATTTTGTCGCATTTCATTAGGTCGCGCAGCGATCTGTCAAGCAAATGAATAAGATACTTGTGGGCCATTGGTGCTTCGTCATAGATGATGACGTCCGCGTTTAATATCAACTCGGCTCTTTGAGTTTTGTTCGTGAGGTTCCAGAAGCCGAGATCGTCTACGATATCTATCGGGAATTTAAACATGCTGTGAGCTGTGGTCCCGCCTTCGTAATTTTGAGCCGCTATAGCCGAACTCGCGGTGCACAAAACTACACCCTTTAAATTGCCTCGTACGTGTGCCGTGACCACGTTGAGAAGCAACGTTTTCCCGGTGCCTGCGGGACCGTCTACGAATATACCGGCAATATTCATTTCACGGAAACTGTTATCAACGCAAAGTTTGTCTATGTAGTCGTAAATTGCGCGCTGTTCCGAGGATAACTTCGGTAGCCATTCATCAACAAATGCCGTCAAACGATCTACATTGTGTTCGGTGCGCTCGCGGCCGAGCTCTGTAGTGTTATCTATAACTTCGGGCAAACCGTGTTCCATGACTGACGAACCGTGTTTGAGCAGCCGTCTGTTAATATCCATCAGACACAAACTGTAAGCTGTTTCTTTTTCATCATTCGGTAATCGATGGAGGAAATCTTCGCTCAGTTGATCTTTATGCGTTTCCCAGAGTAATGCTACTGAGATGCCGTTTACAGCTAAAAGCACAAAGAAACTACGCAGTCGCGGTCCGGTGAAAAACGACGCAGCTTCCAGCATGGCTCTTTCGTATTCGACCTCGTCGTCGGCGAGACCGACGACTTTAGCCGCCTCCTGAAACGTAGTACAGTTCGGTCCGCCGAGGTTATACAGATCCGAGTAACTGCGGCATGGATAATTATTTAACAACATTCGCAAGTAGAATTGTTCGTTTCTTTGGGGTGACACCCAGAATAGTCGAGCGACCATTTCACCCCTCTGTCTTTTTGTGACAAATTTATTATTTGTTGTTTCGTAAATTTCTACGTTTTTCGTCGTTGGACGTTTCGCATGCACCAAATATTGTTCATAAAAGTCCAAATATGTTAAGCGATCGAATTGTTCCCCACTCGGACGATTGAAATAAATGATTAGATCGGAAGACGATCTTTGTGCAGATTCGTTTTCGGTGCCCGGTTTAAATATTACCGTGTTTTTATTTTCAAGGTGCACGGTTAATTGTTTGACGTTGGGTTCGCGAGCGGTAACGTCGAATTCTAAAACACGCCATGCGGCGTCTGAAGAGCCAATATATCTTTTAGTTACATATTGTTCAATTTCGTTGTCACGATGCTCCTCCGGAATTATGGCGATCCGCGACTCGTCCGGACCTTTCGTTATATATTTAAATAAGTACTTGACGATTGTACGCTGCGAGGAAATTTCTAAATTGATATGTGCGTCATATTTCAATAGAAGAGCGGCATTGTAAGGTACCACCCACAGGTCGTTGACGGTAATCTCACGACCTCGGTATTTAATAACGCCAAGATTTTTGCTGTCGCGCTTTAAATTGATAAACCCTTTATCGTCGCAGTATGTCGTTGGGGTTTCTCGTTTTGGGAAATACTTTGTACATTTTTTTTTATCGCTGTCCCAACAGGGTAGATTGGTTCTGTGTGGAGGGCCGCAAGGGCCGTGAATCATATGATTCAGAACGGCTTTTCGCAATCTACCCTCAGCTTCTGATTCATCAGGAATGTCTGCTCTTAGATACTTATCGATGTCGATATTCTGAGCAGGGCCACCGCCTTCGACTCTGAAACAGATGTGAGCGTGCGGCAACCCTCGTTTTTGGAACTCTATGACGTACATTAGATACACACATTTACCGAACCAACGGCCGGATCGTATATCTCTTATAATTTCGGCCAATTTTAAATTGAATACTCTGGCGCAAATGAGGGGATTTACGCGGCCGAATTCGACAGATTGCTGTATCTCTTCCCATTTCGGATTACATGTAAATGTTAGTAAATATGATGGTGTTCCTAGTCTATTGACCAATGCTATTGCATCCATATACTTTTGTTTCATGTAACGTGGGCCACCCGTGAAAGTGCAGGGTAAATAAATACGGCCAGGGACTACACCTTCTCCCTGTATAGTCTCGTCTTGTTGTATCTGTTCTGCACAAGTTTCAATTTCCTGGAGTGGCGCAACCCTAAGTGCGTTATTTGAGTTACGTTTTTGAATATTATGAATGAATCGCAAACGTTCTTCCAAAATGCGACAGTAAAGGTCGACCAGCCACTCTTCCGACAATCTACCCAATACAGAGAATCGCGGTTCGGATAATAATAGACAACGCACATATTTCACTTGTGCTAGTTTGTGTTCATTCTTATCCATTTTATTAACAAACCAACCGAGAGTACCTTGGGGATAAAGCAAGGGATATTGAAAACTTTCATACAACGGATCCATAATATCAATCGTATGCGGTCTGCTTTTACCCACCTTCCACACGGCAATACAGCGTGGTACGAATGTTTCGGTTTCAGTACTTATGATGGCAGCTACCTCTCTGCCTATAGGTAAATCGCCTAAGATATTACCGTGTGTCGCACGAGAAGTTTTTTCGAAAATAATGTGAGCTTCGTCGGATGGCTCTCTACTTAAACGTTTGAAACATTCAATGTAGGGATTTTCATTGTGCAAGAAATTCGTAATGGAGCGAATAACTTGCAAGTCAAGATTTTGTCCCCGAGCAAGATTTTCGCGTTCTTCTGGATCATTTATATACAAACCAATATTGTTTGTAGTTTCCGAATACGATAGATCGAAAATTCGGTGATAAACTCTACCTTGTATTTTTATAAAGGAAAATCCCTCGGGATGTTGATACCCGTGCGTAACGCCTAAAGCGCTGAAAGCAAATAAATTGTTGTACGCTCGTGCCCTGCTGAAAAATGCGGGATGCGAATAAAATTCTTCAGTCAAAGGTAGAAACTGTTGTACATTATATGCGTTTGACCCGCAGCACCATTGTTTGCGACCCTTTTCCTCTTCGAAAAGACGTGTGCCGCAGTGAGGACACTTAAAAATGTCCGAGGCTAGTAAAGAAGACTTTTTAAGACTATAGATTTTTATGCAGTCAAGTTCTGAGCCCTGTTTCTCTCCAATGAGGTTAGTGGATGAACGTAACTGGACGTCAACGTTACGGTTGGACGCCTCATATCGTTGGACCGCTGCTTGATTAACTTCAGGGTGTTGTTGAGAGTATCGTTGCACAGCCTCGCGATGGACCTGCGGGTTTTTTTCATTGCATCGTTTTTCGGCGGCACGTTGTACTTGTGGGTTTTTTGTCTTATATTTTTTAACTGCCTCTAAATGTGCATTTTCTTTAGTTGGTTTACTACCGCCACGTTTTTTTTTTTTGGGTCGTCCTCCTTTATTTTTTGGAATCGATTCGGTAGCATCTTCATCGCCAATCGGTAACATTCCAAATGAGTTTTGCAGAACTACAACTGGTTTTAGTACCGATAATTTAAAATCCGTTACTCTGTCAATCACCACCATAGGTTTTAAAAGATACATTTTTGGATCTTTAACATGTTTCCAATCTGATGTAGAAGCATTGTTTTTGGGTTGTTTAGGCGAAACATAGAAATCGTTATCGATCGGTTGTGATTGGGATTTGCAGGTCGACTGAAAGTCGGCAAGAACTGATTGTGACTGTTGTGAATTGAGCTCAATTACGTCTGTGTTTTGCGATGATTGCAAATCAACCGACGAATTTATTTGGTTTACTAACGTTTCGTTATTAGTAATTGGATGAGCTTGTGGTGATAAAAAGTCAGGGCTTGACTGAATGACACAAGACTGTGTTGATTGCAAGTCGGCAAGGATAGATTGCGACTGGTGTGAATAATTAAGCTCTGAAATGTTAGTTTCTTGTGACGATTGTGAATTTACAACAATCGGTGATCGTGAATTTATTTCGTTTATGTGAGGCACCATTGGATGTGCTTCAGGTGGGTTTGTAACACGAAGTCTATGCAACGTATATTCATGTTCTCTTGTGTCATAGTTGTAATATGACACTCTTGCAAAAAGTGACTCTGCCAAAGATTTGCAGCTGTTGTATTTAAACAGGCGTGCAACATGGTCATCGCCAGGATTTAGATTGCAGTTGTTTGAATCAACCGCATGACTATTGAATAAATAGTATGATCCTTCGTATCTCCAAAAAGAAGTAGTATAATTTTGCCCGGTAAAAATTATGCAATCTGTTCTGTCCTCATGGTTTGTGGCAAATAGATTTTCCATTATTTCAGTTAATGTGGACACTTTTTCCTCTTTGTGCTCTGGTCGTAGAGGAAAGAGTCCATTGGCTACCCAGTGGTCGCTTATTGGCTCTATTTGTGCCATATATTTGCCTACACGAATTTCAGAGGGTAATTCCTCGGGATCTAAATATCGCACTCCTGACGGAAGAAGGTGCTTTAAACTCATATACAGAGCGTCTCCGCTCTGTAGGATGATATCATCGATATCAGCGCTTGAAAAAATTTGTCGGTTTGTCATCACCGAATATATAGATGCGCATGCTGACATGGCTACACATTGGGAATTCGTACCTTGGAATCTGGCATCTCCTTGATGGGTACGACCTGTAACAATAATATGAATACCTATTGAAATACCTACATGAAGAAGATGTAGGTATAGATTTATTATAAATTATAAAATATAATAATAAAAAATAAATATATTGAGTTTTCTTTCACGACTCAAATGTATGGGACAGTAGATTTTTCTTTGCTCCGATTGGTTTGGTCCCATTGTAAAAGTTGTTCAGCTTGATGGGTAGACTCTTAGTTTAAAAGGATGCTTATGATATCATTTTCACACTGTAGGTAGGTATATGAAAACACCTATGAAAATTTTGTATATTTTGTTTGGAAGCCTTATTATTATATGAGAATATTTAGCAATTCCAATAATATTACATACATACGTATTGAATTGATAACTTCCTTTTTTTTTGAAGTCGGTTAAAAATAGAAAGACGCATTGTTACAAGTCGAAACGTGTTTGCTCCGCTCCGCTTCGCTTCGCTCCGCTATTCTATATTGCACTCCTTACTTCTGTCAAAAAGGGGCCGGGCCTCCGCCGCTCCGCTTCGCTCCGCTACGGCCCGGTGCCAATGCCAGTACAGAAAGGTTTTTTGGAGCATTCGAAATTATTATGAAATATTTTTTTATGTTTCGGGTGTCTGCCTGCCTTTTTGTTCACTTTTTAAACTTTTTCTATGGAAATGGGGGGGTTCCTTCTTATCTCCCTTTCTTTGTAGGAGGGGGAAGCCCGGCCCCTTTTTGATAGAAGTAAGGGGTGCAATATAGAATCGCGGAGCGTAGTGGAGCAAACACGTATCGACTTGCAATAGGTTTTTTTTAGGTAAGACGTCAATCCACTCATAAACTCATAACCGGTTTATCAAATATCCAAAACTTGTTTGTTTTTTTAAAGGGAGGGAGGGGGGTTGTTGGGTTGTTCCTCATTTCCCCTTCTGAGGGTGGATTTGGGGAACCACCCCCTAACCCACACAGTGATAACAAATTAGATCGAGAAACCGTATGCTACACGTGATACGGCTGTATCACGTCTTTTAACTCGTTTGTTCGCGCGCAAATAGAAAGAGAGCGATGATGTGATAGAGCTGTATCACGGTGGCATGCTACCCATGCAGAGGAACCTTCGGTGTAAAGCCACACTCGTTCGGCTGCAATCGACCAAGAATTCAATTATTTCAAAAAATGTCTAAGAATAACGCCAGAATTCGTCGAGATATATACCTAAATTAAAAAACTGTATACTTAAATGTGAATGTTAATAATATGCTGAATCTTTAACAAAATAAATTACATTTCTTTAAAATTGAGGTAAGTACTAAATAAAATATTCATTGGAAGCAATCAATAGTCTTTTATGAATTTTTCAGAATTTGTATTACGAGGAGTGATTTACTACTTCCTGGTTTTGGGTAACTTTTTAACCATTTTATTTCAATAACATAGCACTTTTTGAGCTGAAAAATAAACTGAACCATCTACAGGATATGAGGAGTGATGTAATGAATAAAACCGAAGAAAAGGGAAGAAAGTCCTGTCCTGTCCTGTGTGTTTCCTGTTTGTTTTCTCTCTGTACCTATATTATGTTTTTTTGGTGTAAAATAAAGTATAATTGATTGATTGATTGAAAGTTACCTTTTTTTTCAGTTGTATCTATTTTAGGTACTCTTACTCGTACATTATTAATCGGAAGAAATGAAAATTTACAATATTGTTCACAACACAAATAAGAATGATGTGGTATTCTTACTTTTTCATAATTAATAAAAAATCATCTAATTTTTTTAAGAAAACGGCTAAATATTGACCGGAGCCATACGCTCGTCCGCATCGATTAGTATAGAGAGTCGTGGTCCAGACATGATACGCCTTAAATTCAGGATTAACACAAAAGGTCTCACTGGATCGTAGTGTAGGTTTCTTGACAGTGTCCCCACAACAAGATAAGATGAAAGGATACAAATAATATTTGTAGATAGTATCTAGTCAAAATAGCAACCTATTTTGTTTTTTGTAAACTTACGGATAAATAAGAACTAATACCCATATTAAAAGTATGAAGTTTTCTTGAAGAATGCCCTATAAGTAAGTAAAAAATCTATAGTTTACATTCCAAAACTCATTGCTACGAGTCGGTTTGGATGGAGATCGGAACCATTGCTTCCTGCACTGCACTCAAGGTTACTCGCCACTGGATTATCACGGCTTTGAAGAAGCTACCTATGTGAATTCTACCAATTCGCATTGGACACGTGTGGTGGACTAACAACGCCCATTCCCTCCTTCCTGAGGGTAGGCCTGTGCTCTGCAGTGGGACGTATTTGTATAGGCTGTGATGATGACATACTATATTATACCTATACCACAGCCTATTCAATTCTTATCTGAGACTAACAATGTAAAACAGGTAGTATCTAGGTATTCAGGGTGAAATTGATATCATTAGCATCCTTTTAAACTAAGAGTTTACCCATCAAATTGAAAAAAATTGTTAGGTATGAAAGCAAACCGATAGGAGCATGAATAAAATCAGCTGTTTCAAACTAAATTGCAATGTCTACTTGACTGAAATGTATGCAACAGTTGATTTTTATTATTACTCCGGTCGGTTTACTCCCATAGTAAAAGTTTTTCAATTAGATGGGTAAACTCTTAGTTTAGAATGATGCTAATAATATCAATATAACCCTGTATACCTACTACCTGTTTTATTCTATTCTATTCTATTAAAAAAAATTAAAAATATGGCTGCCATCTTTGGTTAATGATGATTTTGCCAATGTCGAGTTTTTATAGCAAAAGTGCTTGACGTTGTACGGTTATATTGATATTTTGGTGACTTGAAGGGTTGTTCTTATAAAAGAACAATATTCTGAGCCAGCACTGGAGTTCCACTGTAGGCCGGGGATGGGGCAACCGACGCGCACGTGACCGCCCAATAGCAGACCCACAAAGCAACTCCTACCTGTTTTATATTGTTGGTCTCAGATAAGAATTGAATAGGCTGTGGTATAAGTATAATATAGTATGTCATCATCACAGCCTATACAAATACATCCCACTGCAGAGCACAGGCCTACCCTCAGGGAGGATGTATGGGCGTTGTTAGTCCACCACGCGTGTCCAATGCAAATTAGTAGACTTCATATAGGTACGCATCAGAATTTCTTCTTCAGCGTAGGTATGCAGGCTTCCTCACGATATTTTCCATCATTGTTTGAGAGCACTCGGTATACTAATTCATTGATATGTGGTGCGTGCGGATTCGAATACAGGGGTGGGATTTTTGAATGTCATCGGTGAGTTTGAACGGTTCTTAAATCTCATACAAAAGCGTTCTCATGCATCATTTTACTGTTTATTTGACTCTCAAAAATCATACTTCAGGAGTGCGATTTTTTAAAGTCAAATCAGCAGTAGACAGATGCGTATCTCCGTAGTAATTTTGACATTTTCAACAGCTAAGCTCACCCAATGAGATTCAAAAATCGCACTCCAGACCTTAAGAGAATTTTATTCCGAGAGTGAAAATGCGCGCTTCATACAAACGTACTATGGTGATATTTTCAATACTAACCAATTAAAGTCAATGAAAATTTTCAGAAACAATTTAGAAACAAAGCTCTATGCTTGTATGTCAGATTTTCGTTAAAATATACAGTTCCAATGCTAGGATTAATTTAAGATTTGTATGGAATGGAATCTTTGAGGCGATGTAACTTGAAAACTATACATTTAGATGAAAATCTGCTCCATAAAAGCATAGAAATTTGTTTCTAGATTGTTTCTGCAAAATTTCATTGACTTAAATTGGTTAGTATTAAAAATATCACCATAGTACGTTTGTATGGAGCGCGCTCCGAATAATATATCCTTAAGATTCAGTTTCTAATAACTCTTCGCAACGCACCACCGACGCTCTTCCTATGTGAACGGTATAAAATTAAAGATAAACATACCCGCTGCAACACATGCCATTGGGGGGGTGTCATGATACGCATGACGTACGTTTCTTGAATATGAATATTCAGCAACTCGTTTCATCTGAAATTATCATGAATTTATTATACTTATAGTTTCATAATACTAAACTGCAATACAGACTCGACTCAAACCTATGGAACAACACATTTTTTGTTTGTTCTGACTGGTTTGTTCCTATAGTAGGTACTACCTAAATATGTAGTATATTACACACCGAGGGCAGGAAAGTAAGAAAGGTCTCAGATCTCATGTAATTTGATCTGAGCCTTTCTTATTTACTGACCAAGGTTAGTAGGTATACTATGTTTGTCCAGCACTCGTAGCATGTTACCCGTGATACGGCTGTATCACATCTTTTATCTCGTTCATTCGTACGCAAATAGAAAGAGAGCGAATGTGTGATAGCGCTGTATCACTGCGATATGCTACCTATGTTGGACGGAGGTGGAAAGCGGCAACTTCGTTTAGCGCAGCGGGACGAACATTGACGCTTGCCGTCCGGAGGGGAGAGATACTTTTCATTACAGACAGTGTAAGCTTAGAGGGCGATTTTTTTTTTAATTGAAGCAAACTTTGTAAGTAAAAGAAAATGTCGCCGTGTTAATTTTTATGTGTTACATGGCACGTTAAAGTCAAAATTAATCATATTTAATGGTAAATTCGTGAAATCTATTCTGCTATATTGTTTTTTTATTCATTATTATTAAAGTAATGGGCTTAAAATACTTCGTAAAATGTAATTTCTTACCTTTTTAGTTTAGAAAATTCCAAACGAAAAAAACAATTGAATCAATGAAAAGAATAGCTGAACTAATTTGAAAATGGCGCCAGCCACCGCCAAGCAAAGAGTGGTGTTCGTTTAATCGTATGTAAATATAGTTTGACTATGTAAAACTTGTTTTTTTTTTTCGATATTTTTGTTGGTAAAGAAATTGTTGAGGTATAATAATATTAGTGTTTATTAATTTTCCAATTATTTTAATTTACATACACATTGCATTGCATGTCCATAATTGTTTTTACAAAATAATGAAATCATTTTCAGATAGGAAATCGATTCACAACGAATAGAGTCGATAAAACGAACGTGACAATAACTTCAGTTTTTCTGCCTAGCAACATTGAAGTATAGATGGTTTTAAGAGAATTTTTTTTATAAAAATATGAAAATCTATTTTTTGGTTGTCGTTTATTAAATTTAGTCAAGTAGAAACTTTGAATATATAAAAGGGGAAAAGTTTTTAAGAAATAATTTTACATAAATTAAGTATTTTTTAATCTTGCAACTTTAAATTTGATTTTACATGATGGAAGTAGTGAAACTCAATTATCTGTTAATTTATTAATTTTAGCTTCAAAACGGTAAAATACTTTACAGTTCAGAATGAAAATTATTATGTTTAAATTACGGTAAAGATTTAAATAACATTTTGGTTTTAATCAACAAAAAAGTTTTAAATTTGGACATTTATTCAAAAGTCCGTTTTATAACATGTAAAAATCTCTTGGGGTGCACATACGATAGAGATTTTTCAATTAAAGTAGGATAAGAAAGATTCCTAGGCCGAGATTCAGAGACGATTTTTAGTCATAGTTTGAACTTCAGTATGTCAAAATCCATACATTTCGTCCCTACTTAGCTCGAGCTAAGACTAATAAAATCGTCTCTGAATCTCGGCCCTATATATCTCAAGTGATGTTTACTCGCTATGAAACGAACTCCTAAAATGTCTTAATATTCTTGTCTGTAAATTCCGATATGTCAAAAACAACTGCTAACCTATACGTTTTTTCAGTTCTTTTAGCAAAAATATTATATAAAAACGTGATAAAAACCGATAAGCCTGCATGAAAAGACTGGTGAAATAAGTCGTAGCAACAGCACGTGACATGACACATTCTGATGACTGTCTGAATGTCTTACATTAGAACATATTTCGATGGCAAGCAGGTATGAGAATTATCTATAATTTTTGTACGTTTAAGGGTGTCAGCATATCTATCCGCGGCGAAGGAGGCGATCGAATCTAATTTCCTTTTAATTGTACTGACAATTCATCCGATTTGCCTCGGATAAGTGTGCGAGGTGTCAAAAAATTTCATACAACCAACAATTCTAAAATTTGATTCTTTCGTCTCCTTCGGCTCGATCGCCTCTGATAAATATGTTTTCACCTTTAAACGTCGAACAAGATAATGAACATTAGATATTAAAAGGGGAGTCACGTCGCAGGTTCTGACATGAGCACTTGTCTTGCGTGGCGTAGGCGCTTTGCGTTTTTGCCTGCCACGAGGCTCGGAAATCCTCAATCTCATCTTGTTCTTGAAGCGGGCCGGCGGTGGTCCTGTGGGAAGCGAAGGCGTTCCGGGGCCTGCCACACAGGGTCCACCGCGGTATTCGCGGCCGGAATGACATTGAAAGCGGCCATGCATAAAATACTAAATGCAACCGTGGTAAATACCGCCTCCAGACCGGGACGTGCCCGCCACCGCTCTGTGTGACACCTAAAATTGACTTACGGAATACAGCAGCAGCGCCGCTCCCGTCCCGGATTACTGTGGCTCTTAGATTACAAAAAATCTCGCCTTTGGTACAGCCTTATGTGTGACCGCAGCTTGAGATTGGGATAGAAATTCCCACTAAATATTTGATACTGGCTGAAATGCAGTTGCTTACATACAAGCAACATATATTCATTATATTATAGGTACCTACATTCACAAGTTATTTAAATGCTTTTTTGTTTCTTTATAGATCAGTGGTGAAGTTTAAAATGTATGTTTAAATTACAATGAAGCAAAGAACAATGCATACAAGCATGAATCATTATACAGAACTTTAAAGAAAGATCATAAACAAATTTTGATTTAGAAGCGTGAAATGCTATATTGCTGTGACTTAGAATGTTGTAAATGTGTGTGTAACTAATATTTATCTTGGTATTTAACAAATCAAATGATTGTATTGAAACTACCATGAAATTAAACAAATAACTTAAATATTATGTCTATTTTTTCAAGCATCATGCAAAAACTATTGGAACAATGTCGATTAGTAGATTACACACCGAGGGCAGGACAGTAAGAAAAATCTCAGCCCCTCTAGCATGCCACCGCCGAGAAAACGACAAAAATCGAGACGTGCCTCCATCTTTATTATTTTACGTATGCCAAAAAGAGCGCGCATGACGTTTTTCTCGTATAAACGCTTTGTCGTGGGTGGCATGCTAGCCGTGCAGATGTCATGTTGTAGGTAATTGTTGACCGAGGTGAAGCCGATGTCAACTAACATGTGATCTGAGGTTTTCTTATTTACTGCCCTAGGTTAGTATAGGTACTATTTTTCTCCTCGACGGAGATGGAAAGCGGCAACTTCGTGTAGCGCAGCAGGACGAAAGGTTATGTTAGGTATAAGGTTTAATATTGTTTTACTTAGACTATCCATCATCGCCATACATTTCTTCTGACAGTTGATTCTAGATAATTTCATCTGATGATAGAGTAGGTAACTATACTCTGAAATGGAATCCGAGATCAAAAATTTCAAACAAAAGACCAACTTTTGTTCGAAATTTCTCATCTCGGATTCGATTTCAGAGTTTATATTAGGTTAATAATAATTGTTAATTAATTAATTAATTAATAATAATATTCTATACAGCTATTGTTGTCTTTGAATAAATACATTGAAATTGAAATAAGAAACTAAATTATAAATAATAACCAATTATATTTAAATAACAAAAATAAATTAAAAGTTATTTTTCTAATAGGACTTCCTCCTCCAAGTCTGTGGGGTCTTGCGTTTGCCAGCTCCGCATATTAAATAAATCTCTTAGAAGAGAAAAATATGCTGGAGCTCGGCATTGGTGGGGGGGAATTGTGCCTGTAACAATACAAAAGAAAAGTCATTTTAAAACTTTTAGTTCACTTTTAAAATGATAAGTTCTTCATTTGAAATGTTTTTCTGATAATCTACCCTAAAAAAATATACTTATGACGGTTTATATGATATTTTATTTTATTAAAACATTAAGTAGGTATATTTTTTACCATTATTTTGGTCTCGGCTATTTTCTTCTCCGCCGTCGCCGTCGCCTTGGCCTCCGCCGCCGCTTGTACCATCGCCCCCTCCACCGCCCCCTCCACCGCCCCCTCCACCGCCTCCTCCACCGCCTCCTCCACCGCCCCCTCGGCCTTCGCTGCCGCCTCTGCCTCCGCCGCCGCCTCTGCCTCCGCCGCCGCCCCCGCCTCTGCCTCCGCCGCCGCCTCTGCCTCCGCCGCCGCCCCTTCCTCCACTGCCGCCTCGGCCTCCGCTACCTCGTCCGCCGCGTCTCCTTCTGCGGATACTTTGGCCCCCGCCCCACATCTCTTCCCTTATCGTGGTGCAAACTGCACAGGGGCACCTTGGGCAGTACGGCATTCTTAAACAGAAAAATGAAAGTTTTTTTATTTGTTTAATGCTTTTGAACACGCCGGATGAGATTACGGTTGTGAGTTTCTGTACACACGGCGTCACATCAAACGACGGAAAATCAAAATAGACATATTATAACAATTATAATCATCATCATCTCAGCCGATGGACATCCACTGTTGGCTATAGACTTCCACTAAGGATTGCCACAACGACCAACCCTACGCTGCCTTCATCCAACTGGTTCCCGCCGCCTTCACCAGGTCGTCGATCAACCTTGTGGGAGGCCTACCAAGCTACGTTTTCCGATACGCAACCTTCACTCGAAAACTCTTCGGCCCCCTTGGCCATAATTATTATCGGTTCTAAGAGCAATGTTTTACTTTAGTTTAGTGATATTTTGGGCTATATTAGCTAATTATAATCTAGTTTTGATTCGATCCCGCTTAATCATCCAATAAAAACAGTTTATTCAATAATTTTCTAAAATCATAAATTTTCTTACCTGGTTTTTCTTTGTAGCACGCAGAGAATGAATTACGCGGGAACTTGGAAAAAGCGCGAAGAAAATTTTTTTTTTTAAAGTTTTTAAAAATAATATTGCATTAGTGACGGAGTGCGATTTTTGAAAGTCACCGGCTGAGTAAAAAGGCCAATATTCACAAAAGTTCGCATTGTTAAATTTTATTTATCAGAGACTACATTTGCATACTCATGAGTTCAATACGAGTGCCCCTACCCACTCGTATTTAACTCATAGGTATGAGAAGGCTTTTGTATGAGATTTAGAAAACGTTCAAACTCACCGGTGACATTCAAAAATCGCACCCCTGGATAGCGATTTTTGAATCTCATTCAATGAATTCAGCAGTTGAAAATGTCAAAATTACTATGGAGATATGCATCTTTCTACTGCTGATTTAACTTCCATCCGTTATTATGTCCCTAATAACTTCAAATTACTTACCTATACCTACTTACTTACATTTTTTGTTCGTCTGTTTATTTTACATAACATTTGTGTATGAAACCTATGGTAGGTACCTACCTATTATCATTTCATTTATCTCGCTACGATGACGGGAACTTGTGTGGACGAAATCGCGAGTAAACTCTTACACTCAGTTGCAGTAACGCTCATTAAAGTTAATCCTCCATTAAATCTTTTGCTAGCTTTTACTACGTCAACAAGAGAAAAAGTGATAGCAAGAAATTTAGTGGAGTATTAATTTTAATTAGCGTTTCTGCAACTGTGTATTATGGGTCTGCGAAACGATCAAGTGCACTTGACAAGTCTACGTGATTGAACCGAATATTGATCGTTTACTACATTGACATAAGGTGTACACCTTAGAAAAAGTATATGTCTAGAATGAGCCTCACATTTGTTCCGTATAAAACAAAAGGGGCTAACTTTCTTAGGTTGGTGTGCGTGAGGCGCCATACTAATTATGTATGTGTGCGTGTATATGAATAGGGTTTTGGAACCAGTACTGGTTCCTATTTTTTTCGACGCTTTCGTAGCTTTGACTGTCTATCTTGATAATCTAAGGTGTACACTTGGCTAAATTTAGATTCTAACAAGAGGGACAGAGCTATAGGTTAAAAAAGGAGGTACTTACAACGTCCCGTTCTAACCTATAGTCCCTCTTGTTAGAATCTAAATTTAGCCAAGTGTAATAACACCTTACCTTAACGCTTACCGTCAAGCGGTCTACGACGACTGAGGCCGAGATTCAGAGACGATTTGTAAGTCATAGTTCGAACTCCCGTATGTCAAAATCCATACATTTCTACCCTACTTAGCTCGAGCTAAGACTAAAAAAATCGTCTCTGAATCTCGGCCTTAATCACAATGAGCAGTTTTCTATCAGCTACTCAAACGTAGTTCATCATACCGGTGATAGAGGGCGTTGACCAGACAGGGTTCTGGATACGAAAATTTTACTTCTATTTACACTATTTAGAATAAGCGAGATGTCAATAATAAACAAAGGGCGTTGACCCGAGAGGGTGCCGAGACAAAAATTTAGCAATATACCTAATGCATGTCACCAAGTCCGGCGCAACCGTAGGTGAACGAAGCATGTGTTCAAATTTTTCTTCTGACTAAAAAACTGAAATGTTTACTATTTTATTTGTATTTTAGTTTCTGCAAGATCGCTCACTCCTGTTGCGTCAACGCCATCTATCGAGCCATTTGGATCAACTTTTTCTTTTTTAATGGCTTTCTGAAAATCCCTCATTAACAGAAAGCCTGCGATCAGTTGCACATCTAAAAACGGGCAATCGATTGTGTGCTTCCTGCCAAGGCCGAATTGCCCGTCCGCAAAATTGCGTGTCTAAAGTCCGATCGCAAGATCGTAAAAATTCTAATGAGGAGTTTTCTGACAGCTACTCAAACGTAGTTCATCATACCGGCGATAGATGGCGTTGACCAGAGAGGGGTACGAAGAGGTACATTTTAGGCTAAAGGTGCGTTCATACGCGTGCCGCGCAGCCCGGCAAGCTTAGGCAATTTGCTGTACATTGAGTTGAGGCTTCTATGAAGTTAATAAATAGTAACAAATACAATCACTTTACAGACGAGTCGATGTACAGCGAATTGCCTAAGCTTGCCGGTCTGCAAGGTGTGCATATAAATCCAGCATAAAAAGTAAACAAAAATGCATATCACTGAGTCAGACACATCGATTTTGCTGCTTACTTAAAAAAACAAACTTGGATTTGTTTTTTATACTTAGTACTATAGTTAATTAATAGTTATACAAATAGTTATACAATACTTTCATTGGTGGCAGCAACTGTTTTTAAAAAATGACAATCCATTTAGAATACTCAATGTCATTTGCTCATAATAATCTTTTACAACATTTTTGTTTGGGGTCCATACCGCTGTCTGTCATAGTTTCCGCTGGTAGTTGACTTTTTTCACCAAAAACTTCTATTTGGTTAGCTCGGCCTGCGGCCTCGCTGACATTTTTTTGGAGGAAACCCTCATGGCGACCCTCACGAAAATTGCTCGGCCTGCGGCCTCGCATAATCAAACCTATAGGGTCTTCGTTCTCGCCCAATATGAACATACTCGTATGGCGATCCCATCGAAAGTTGTAGATGGAAAAAAAGGATTTCATATTTGACATTAGCGACCGCTAAAACCCCCGGATACAAATTTTCAGTCGATTCGGATAAAGTTGAAAAATTACCATAAATTTTTTATTTTTTTTTAATTTTTTTTGGAGCCACTTAAATCTGCTCATAATTCTCTATGACATTTGTTTGGGGCCCATACCCCTGTCTGTCGTGGTTTCCGCTGGCCGTTGACCACATCGAGGAGGAGTCGACCTTCGGAGGAAGTCGAGGTTTTCCCGGGGCCTCCGGGGTGTCCCCTATATATCCCCCAAATGGCGTCCCCCTGCGTGGGGGGGAACCCGGAGAACAAAGATCTGGGTCATCGGTCTTTAATTCAGCTTCCAACATATTCGGTTAGCTCGGCCTGCGGCCTCGCTGACATTTTTTTGGAGGAAACCCTCATGGCGAACCTCACGAAAATTGCTCGGCCTGCGGCCTCGCAAAATCTAACCTATAGGGTCTTCGGGCTCGCCCAAGGTGAACATTCGTATGGCGACCCTAGTGAAAGTTGAAGATAGAAAAAAATGGATTTCATATTTGAAGCCAGCGACCCCTAAAACCCCCGGATACAAATTTTCAGTCCATTCGGAGAATGTTGAAAAATGACCATAGACAATTTTTTTTTTTTTTTACGTCATCCATATAGCTGACCTCGGTCGCTATGACATTTGTTCAATCACCCTGTATCCATCTCCCGCTGTTCAAAAGTTACAGGCGTTTGAAATTTGTATGGAGTTCCTCAGAAAATCCCCTTTTTTGACATTTTTTCATCGGCTGTAGAATCTGCCCATGCTTCTCTATGACATTTGTTTGGGGCCCATACCCCTGTCTGTCATACTTTCCGCTGGCCGTTGACCACATCGAGGAGGAGTCGACCTTCGGAGGAAGTCGAAGTTTTCCCTGGGCCTCCAGGATGTCCCGAGTACGAAACGCTAATGCTTTTCCTCGGTCTGGGGGGGGAACCTGGAGAACTTGATCTGTCACTGGGTAGGTATTTAGTAAATCAGTGGGGTTTCAGCTTTATATATTATAACTAGTCTTTTGCTCGGTGCCGCGGGCTTGCAGCCCGCGGAGGTCTGAGTCGCCGCGAATGGGGGGGGTGCCTGCACCTATAGTTTTCAGTTTCTGATTAACCTTTCGGTCGGGAAAAGGAAAAGAGGGGGAGGGGAGAGGAGTTGCAGTTTGCTCATGGCGTAGGGATTTGGAGTTTTAAATTTTGCTGAAAAAAGAGGAAGGGAAGGGTGGGAAAGTGACAGAGGATGTTGACGTTAGGGGGGTGGAAGCGCCACCCCTCAATAAGTAAGGGGTGGGGCGGGCCGTACTGCCTGGAAGCCTGGTGGACCTGGTCTCCGGGGTCAACCTGCCTGCCAAACGAGGCCGCAGGCCGAGCGTGCCGCTCGTCCTGCGGCTCGCTTGGCGGCAGATTGACCCCGGAGACCAGGTCCACCAGGTTCCAGGTGGGCCGCTTCGGAGCTTCGCTCCTACGCGTAGCTCGGCCTTCGGCCTCGCGCTCGGCTCGGCCTGCGGCCTCGCAAAAATTACACGGGAGAAGGGAGACGGATAGTTGCGGCGGTGTCCAGGCAGTATAACTAACCCTTGGACGCTTCGGCGCACGCGCCTACGCGGAGCTCGGCCTTCGGCCTCGCCTTTTTTCGCTTAGCTCGGCCTTCGGCCTCGCTAACTTGGCTCGCCCTTCGGGCTCGCGTTTAGTTAGTTGGGCGAAGTGAAATGGGTGGGAATCACATTGGACGCTTCGGCGCACGCGCCTACGCGGAGCTCGGCCTTCGGCCTCGCCATCGATCGCTTAGCTCGGCCTTGCGGCCTCGCTAACTTGGCTCGGCCTTCGGCCTCGCGTTTAGGTACTTGACACCTCGGCCTTCGGCCTCGGTCACCTGGCTCGCCCTTCGGGCTCGCCCAAGATGAACATTCGTATGGCGACCCTAGTGAAAGTTGAAGATAAAAAAAAATTGTTTTCATATTTGACATAAGCGACCCCCAAAACCCCCGGATACAAATTTTCAGTCGATTCGGAGAAAGTTAAAAAACGACCATAAACAATTTTTATTTTTTTTTTATTTTTTTTATGTCATCCACATAGCTCACCTCGGTCGCTATGACATTTGTTCAATCACCCTGTATCCATCTCCCGCCATTCAAAAGTTACAGGCGTTTGAAATTTGTATGGAGTTCCTCAGAAAATCCCCTTTTTTGACATTTTTTCATCGGCTGTAGAATCTGCCCATGTTTCTCTATGACATTTGTTTGGGGCCCATACCCCTGTCTGTCATACTTTCCGCTGGCCGTTGACCACATCGAGGAGGAGTCGACCTTCGGAGGAAGTCGAAGTTTTCCCTGGGCCTCCAGGATGTCCCGAGTACGAAACGCTAATGCTTTTCCTCGGTCTGGGGGGGGAACCCGGAGAACATGATCTCTGGGTAAGTAAGTCTTTAATCAATGAGTGGGGTTTCAGCTTTATATATTATAACTAGTCTTTTGCTCGGTGCCGCGGGCTTGCAGCCCGCGGAGGTCTGAGTCGCCGCGAATGGGGGGGGTGTGCAGTCTATAGTTTTCAGTTTCTGATTAACCTTTCGGTCGGGAAAAGGAAAAGAGGGGGAGGGGAGAAATTTTGCAGTTTTGCTCATGGCGTTTGGTAGTGGAGTTGTAAATTTTGCTGAAAAAAGGGGAGGGGAAGGGTGAGAAAGTGACTGAAGACGCTGACGTTGGGGGGATGTAAGCGCCACCCCTCAATAAGTAAGGGGTGGGGCGGGCCATACCGCCTGGAAGCCTGGTGGACCTGGTCTCCGGGGTCAATCTGCCTGCCAAACGAGGCCGCAGGCCGAGCGTGCCGCTCGTCCTGCGGCTCGCTTGGCGGCAGATTGACCCCGGAGACCAGGTCCACCAGGTTCCAGGTGGGCCGCTTCGGAGCTTCGCTCCTACGCGTAGCTCGGCCTTCGGCCTCGCGCTCGGCTCGGCCTGCGGCCTCGCAAAAATTACACGGGAGAAGGAAGACTGATCGTTACGGCGTCGTTCAGGCAGTATAACTAACCCTTGGACGCTTCGGCGCACGCGCCTACGCGGAGCTCGGCCTTCGGCCTCGCCTTTTTTCGCTTAGCTCGGCCTTCGGCCTCGCTAACTTGGCTCGGCCTGCGGCCTCGCGTTTAATTAGTTGGGCGAAGTAAAACGGGTGGGAATCACATTGGACGCTTCGGCGCACGCGCCTACGCGGAGCTCGGCCTTCGGCCTCGCCATCGATCGCTTAGCTCGGCCTTGCGGCCTCGCTAACTTGGCTCGGCCTTCGGCCTCGCGTTTAGGTACTTAACACCTCGGCCTTCGGCCTCGGTCACCTGGCTCGCCCTTCGGGCTCGCCCAAGATGAACATTCGTATGGCGACCCTAGTGAAAGTTGAAGATAAAAAAAAATGGATTTCATATTTGACATTAGCGACCCCTAAAACCCCCGGATACAAATTTTCTGTCGATTCGGAAAAAGTTGAAAAATTCCTCAAACTTTTTTTTTTTTTTTTTTTAATTTTTTTGCTGCCAGTCAAATTTGCTCATGAAGCTCTATGACATTTGTTTGGGGCCCATACCCCTATCTGTCATACTTTCCGCTGGCCGTTGACCACATCGAGGAGGAGTCGACCTTCGAAGGAAGTCGAAGTTTTTCCTGGGCCTCCAGGGTGTACCGAGTACGAAACGCTAATGCTTTTCCACAGTCGAGGGGGGGAACCTGGAGAACATGATCTGTCACTTGGTCATCGGTAGGTAAGTCTTTAATGAGTGGGGTTCGAGCTTTATATATTATAACTAGTCTTTTGCTCGGTGCCGCGGGCTTGCAGCCCGCGGAGGTCTGAGTCGCCGCGAATGGGGGGGGTGTTGAGGCTATAGTTGTCGTGTCTGATTTTACCTTTCGGTCGGGAAAAGGAAAAGAGGGGGGAGGGGAGAGGAGTTGCAGTTTGCTCATGGCGATGGTGTTGGAGTTTAAAATTTTGCTGAAAAAAGGGGAGGGGAAGGGAGAGAATGTGACTGAAGACGCTGACGTTGGGGGGGTGGAAGCGCCACCCCTCAATCAAATTTGGGTGGGGCGGGCCGTATCGCCTGGAAGCCTGGTGGACCTGGTCTCCGGGGTCAATCTGCCTGCCAAACGAGGCCGCAGGCCGAGCTGCCGCTCGTCCTGCGGCTCGCTTGGCGGCAGATTGACCCCGGAGACCAGGTCCACCAGGTTCCAGGTGGGCCGCTTCGGAGCTTCGCTCCTACGCGTAGCTCGGCCTTCGGCCTCGCGCTCGGCTCGGCCTGCGGCCTCGCAAAAATTACACGGGAGAAGGGAGACGGATCGTTACGGCGGTGTCCAGGCAGTATAACTAACCCTTGGACGCTTCGGCGCACGCGCCTACGCGGAGCTCGGCCTTCGGCCTCGCCTTTTTTCGCTTAGCTCGGCCTTCGGCCTCGCTAACTTGGCTCGCCCTTCGGGCTCGCGTTTAGTTAGTTGGGCGAAGTAAAACGGGTGGGAATCACTTTGGACGCTTCGGCGCACGCGCCTACGCGGAGCTCGGCCTTCGGCCTCGCCATCGATCGCTTAGCTCGGCCTTGCGGCCTCGCTAACTTGGCTCGGCCTTCGGCCTCGCGTTTAGGTACTTAACACCTCGGCCTTCGGCCTCGGTCACCTGGCTCGCCCTTCGGGCTCGCCCAAGATGAACATTCGTATGGCGACCCTAGTGAAAGTTGAAGATAGAAAAAAATGGATTTCATATTTGAAGCCAGCGACCCCTAAAACCCCCGGATACAAATTTTCAGTCCATTCGGAGAATGTTGAAAAATGACCATAAACAATTTTTTTTTTTTTTACGTCATCCATATAGCTGACCTCGGTCGCTATGAAATTTGTTCAATCACCCTGTATCTATCTACCGCCGTTCAAAAGTTACAGGCGTTTGAAATTTGTATGGAGTTCCTCAGAAAATCCCTTTTTCGAATTTTTTTCATCGCCCGTAGAATCTGCCCATGCTTCTCTATGACATTTGTTTGAGGTCCATATCCCTATCTGTCATACTTTCCGCTGGCCGTTGACCACATCGAGGAGGAGTCGACCTTCGAAGGAAGTCGAAGTTTTCCCTGGGCCTCGGGGTCATCCTCTATACGATCCCCAAATGTCAGACCTGTACCCTGGCGGGAACCCGGAGAACATGATCTGTCAATAACAGTGAGTGGGGTTTCAGCTTTATATAGTATAACTAGTCTTTTGCTCGGTGCCGCGGGCTTGCAGCCCGCGGAGGTCTGAGTCGCCGCGAATGGGGGGGGTGCCTGCACCTATAGTTTTCAGTTTCTGATTAACCTTTCGGTCGGGAAAAGGAAAAGAGGGGGAGGGGAGCGAGGCTGCAGTTTGCTCATGGCGTAAGGTGTCGGAGTTAAAATTTTGCTGAAAAAAGGGGAAGGGAAGGGTGAGAAAGAGACAGAAGACGCTGACGTTGGGGGGTTGGAAGCGCCACCCCTCAATAAGTTGGGGGTGGGGCGGGCCGTATTGCCTGGAAGCCTGGTGGACCTGGTCTCCGGGGTCAATCTGCCTGCCGAACGAGGCCGCAGGCCGAGCGTGCCGCTCGTCCTGCGGCTCGCTTGGCGGCAGATTGACCCCGGAGACCAGGTCCACCAGGTTCCAGGTGGGCCGCTTCGGAGCTTCGCTCCTACGCGTAGCTCGGCCTTCGGCCTCGCGCTCGGCTCGGCCTGCGGCCTCGCAAAAATTACACGGGAGAAGGAAGACGGATCGTTACGGCGGTGTCCAGGCAGTATAACTAACCCTTGGACGCTTCGGCGCACGCGCCTACGCGGAGCTCGGCCTTCGGCCTCGCCTTTTTTCGCTTAGCTCGGCCTTCGGCCTCGCTAACTTGGCTCGCCCTTCGGGCTCGCGTTTAATTAGTTGGGCGAAGTTAAACGGGTGGGAATCACTTTGGACGCTTCGGCGCACGCGCCTACGCGGAGCTCGGCCTTCGGCCTCGCCATCGATCGCTTAGCTCGGCCTTGCGGCCTCGCTAACTTGGCTCGGCCTTCGGCCTCGCGTTTAGGTACTTAACACCTCGGCCTTCGGCCTCGGTCACTTGGCTCGCCCTTCGGGCTCGCCCAAGATGAACATTCGTATGGCGACCCTAGTGAAAGTTGAAGATAAAAAAAAATGGTTTTCATATTTGACATTAGCGACCCCAAAAACCCCCAGATACAAATTTTCAGTCGATTCGGAGAAAGTTGAAAAATGACCATAAACAATTTTTTTTTTTTTTTATGTCATCCACATAGCTGACCTCGGTCGCTATGACATTTGTTCAATCACCCTGTATCTATCTACCGCCATTAAAAAGTTACAGGCGTTTGAAATTTGTATGGAGTTCCTCAGAAAATCCCTTTTTCGAACTTTTTTCATCGGCTGTAGAATCTGCCCATGTTTCTCTATGACATTTGTTTGGGGCCCATACCCCTGTCTGTCATACTTTCCGCTGGCCGTTGACCACATCGAGGAGGAGTCGACCTTCGGAGGAAGTCGAAGTTTTCCCTGGGCCTCCAGAATGTCCCGAGTACGAAACGCTAATGCTTTTCCTCGGTCGGGGGGGGGAACCTGGAGAACTTGATCTGTCACTGGTAAGTGAGTGGGGTTTCAGCTTTATATATTATAACTAGTCTTTTGCTCGGTGCCGCGGGCTTGCAGCCCGCGGAGGTCTGAGTCGCCGCGAATGGGGGGGGGGGTGCTGGCCTCTATAGTTTCAGTTGTCTGATTAACCTTTCGGTCGGGAAAAGGAAAAGAGGGGGAGGGGAGAAATTTTGCAGTTTCGCTCATGGCGTAGGGATTTGGAGTTTTAAATTTTGCTGAAAAAAGGGGAAGGGAAGGGAGAGAAAGTGACAGAGGATGTTGACGTTTGGGGGGTGGAAGCGCCACTCCTCAATAAGTTGGGGGTGGGGCGGGCCGTACCGCCTGGAAGCCTGGTGGACCTGGTCTCCGGGGTCAATCTGCCTGCCAAACAAGGCCGCAGGCCGAGCTGCCGCTCGTCCTGCGGCTCGCTTGGCGGCAGTTTGACCCCGGAGACCAGGTCCACCAGGTTCCAGGTGAGCCGCTTCGGAGCTTCGCTCCTACGCGTAGCTCGGCCTTCGGCCTCGCGCTCGGCTCGGCCTGCGGCCTCGCAAAAAATACACGGGAGAAGGGAGACGGATCGTTACGGCGGCGTCCAGGCAGTATAACTAACCCTTGGACGCTTCGGCGCACGCGCCTACGCGGAGCTCGGCCTTCGGCCTCGCCTTTTTTCGCTTAGCTCGGCCTTCGGCCTCGCTAACTTGGCTCGCCCTTCGGGCTCGCGTTTAGTTAGTTGGGCGAAGTAAAACGGGTGGGAATCACTTTGGACGCTTCGGCGCACGCGCCTACGCGGAGCTCGGCCTTCGGCCTCGCCATCGATCGCTTAGCTCGGCCTTACGGCCTCGCTAACTTGGCTCGGCCTTCGGCCTCGCGTTTAGGTACTTAACACCTCGGCCTTCGGCCTCGGTCACCTGGCTCGCCCTTCGGGCTCGCCCAAGATGAACATTCGTATGGCGACCCTAGTGAAAGTTGAAGATAGAAAAAAATGGTTTTCATATTTGACATTAGCGACCCCTAAAACCCCCGGATACAAATTTTCAGTCCATTCGGAGAAAGTTGAAAAATGACCATAAACAATTTTTTTTTTTTTTTACGTCATCCACATAGCTGACCTCGGTCGCTATGACATTTGTTCAATCACCCTGTATCTATCTACCGCCGTTCAAAAGTTACAGGCGTTTGAAATTTGTATGGGGTTCCTCAGAAAATCCCCTTTTTGACATTTTTTCATCGGCTGTAGAATCTGCCCATGTTTCTCTATGACATTTGTTTGGGGTCCATATCCCTGTCTGTCATACTTTCCGCTGGCCGTTGACCTCATCGAGGAGGAGTCGACCTTCGGAGGAAGTCGAAGTTTTCCCTGGGCCTCCAGGATGTCCCGAGTACGAAACGCTAATGCTTTTCCTCGGTCTGGGGGGGGAACCTGGAGAACATGATCTGTCATTGGTAGGTCTTTAATCAGTGGGGTTTCAGCTTTATATATTATAATATAACTAGTCTTTTGCTCGGTGCCGCGGGCTTGCAGCCCGCGGAGGTCTGAGTCGCCGCGAATGGGGGGGGGGTGTGGACCTATAGTTTTCAGTTTCTGATTAACCTTTCGGTCGGGAAAAGGAAAAGAGGGGGAGGGGAGAAATTTTGCAGTTTTGCTCATGGCGTTTGGTAGTGGAGTTCTAAATTTTGCTGAAAAAAGGGGAAGGGAAGAGAGAGAAAGTGACAGAGGATGTAGACGTTTGGGGGGGTGGAAGCGCCACCCCTCAATAAGTTGGGGGTGGGGCGGGCCGTATCGCCTGGAAGCCTGGTGGACCTGGTCTCCGGGGTCAATCTGCCTGCCAAACGAGGCCGCAGGCCGAGCGTGCCGCTCGTCCTGCGGCTCGCTTGGCGGCAGTTTGACCCCGGAGACCAGGTCCACCAGGTTCCAGGTGGGCCGCTTCGGAGCTTCGCTCCTACGCGTAGCTCGGCCTTCGGCCTCGCGCTCGGCTCGGCCTACGGCCTCGCAAAAATTACACGGGAGAAGGGAGACGGATAGTTGCGGCGGTGTCCAGGCAGTATAACTAACCCTTGGACGCTTCGGCGCACGCGCCTACGCGGAGCTCGGCCTTCGGCCTCGCCTTTTTTCGCTTAGCTCGGCCTTCGGCCTCGCTAACTTGGCTCGGCCTGCGGCCTCGCGTTTAGTTAGTTAGGGCGAGAAAAACGGGTGGGAATCACATTGGACGCTTCGGCGCACGCGCCTACGCGGAGCTCGGCCTTCGGCCTCGCCATCGTTCGCTTAGCTCGGCCTTACGGCCTCGCTAACTTGGCTCGGCCTTCGGCCTCGCGTTCAGGTACTTAACACCTCGGCCTTCGGCCTCGGTCACCTGGCTCGCCCTTCGGGCTCGCCCAATATGAACATTCGTATGGCGACCCTAGTGAAAGTTGAAGATAAAAAAAAATGGTTTTCATATTTGATAATAGCGACCCCTAAAACCCCCGGATACAAATTTTCAGTCGATTCGGAGAAAGTTAAAAAACGACCATAAACTTTTTTTTTTTTTTTTTAATTTTTTTTTGTGTCTCTTAAATCTGCTCATAATTCTCTATGACATTTGTTTGGGGCCCATACCCCTGTCTGTCGTGGTTTCCGCTGGCCGTTGACCACATCGAGGAGGAGTCGACCTTCCGAGGAAGTCGAAGTTTTCCCTGGGCCTCCAGGATGTCCCGAGTACGAAACGCTAATGTTTTTCCTCGGTCTGGGGGGGGAACCTGGAGAACTTGATCTCTGGGTAGGTAAGTCTTTAATCATCGGTGGGGTTTGAGCTTTATATATTATAACTAGTCTTTTGCTCGGTGCCGCGGGCTTGCAGCCCGCGGAGGTCTGAGTCGCCGCGAATGGGGGGGGTGTGCAGTCTATAGTTTCAGTTGTCTGATTTTACCTTTCGGTCGGGAAAAGGAAAAGAGGGGGAGGGGAGAGGAGTTGCAGTTTGCTCATGGCGTAAGGTGTCGGAGTTTAAAATTTTGCTGAAAAAAGGGGAAGGGAAGGGAGAGAAAGTGACAGAGGATGTAGACGTTTGGGGGGTGGAGGCGCCACCCCTCAATCAAATTTGGGTGGGGCGGGCCGTATCGCCTGGAAGCCTGGTGGACCTGGTCTCCGGGGTCAATCTGCCTGCCAACCGAGGCCGCAGGCCGAGCGTGCCGCTCGTCCTGCGGCTCGCTTGGCGGCAGCTTGACCCCGGAGACCAGGTCCACCAGGTTCCAGGTGGGCCGCTTCGGAGCTTCGCTCCTACGCGTAGCTCGGCCTTCGGCCTCGCGCTCGGCTCGGCCTGCGGCCTCGCAAAAATTACACGGGAGAAGGAAGACTGATCGTTACGGCGTCGTTCAGGCAGTATAACTAACCCTTGGACGCTTCGGCGCACGCGCCTACGCGGAGCTCGGCCTTCGGCCTCGCCTTTTTTCGCTTAGCTCGGCCTTCGGCCTCGCTAACTTGGCTCGGCCTGCGGCCTCGCGTTTAATTAGTTGGGCGAAGTAAAACGGTTGGGAATCACATTGGACGCTTCGGCGCACGCGCCTACGCGGAGCTCGGCCTTCGGCCTCGCCATCGATCGCTTAGCTCGGCCTTACGGCCTCGCTAACTTGGCTCGGCCTTCGGCCTCGCGTTTAGGTACTTGCACACCTCGGCCTTCGGCCTCGGTCACCTGGCTCGCCCTTCGGGCTCGCCCAATATGAACATTCGTATGGCGACCCTAGTGAAAGTTGAAGATAGAAAAAAATGGATTTCATTTTTGAAGTCAGCGACCCCTAAAACCCCCGGATACAAATTTTCAGTCGATTCGGAGAAAGTTAAAAAACGACCATAAACAATTTTTTATTTTTTTTTATTTTTTTTATGTCATCCACATAGCTCACCTCGGTCGCTATGAAATTTGTTCAATCACTCTGTATCTATCTACCGCCGTTCAAAAGTTACAGGCGTTTGAAATTTGTATGGGGTTCCTCAGAAAATCCCCATTTTGTCATTTTTTCATCGGCTGTAGAATCTGCCCATGTTTCTCTATGACATTTGTTTGGGGCCCATACCCCTGTCTGTCGTACTTTCCGCTGGCCGTTGACCACATCGAGGAGGAGTCGACCTTCGGAGGAAGTCGAAGTTTTCCCTGGGCCTCCAGGATGTCCCGAGTACGAAACGCTAATGCTTTTCCTCGGTCTGGGGGGGGAACCTGGAGAACTTGATCTCTGGGTCATCGGTAAGTGAGTGGGGTTTGAGCTTTATATATTATAACTAGTCTTTTGCTCGGTGCCGCGGGCTTGCAGCCCGCGGAGGTCTGAGTCGCCGCGAATGGGGGGGGGTGTTGAGGCTATAGTTTACAGTTTCTGATTAACCTTTCGGTCGGGAAAAGGAAAAGAGGGGGAGGGGAGCGAGGCTGCAGTTTAGCTCATGGCGTAAGGTATTGGAGTTTAAAATTTTGCTGAAAAAAGGGGAAGGGAAGGGAGAGAAAGTGACAGAGGATGTTGACGTTTGGGGGGTGGAAGCGCCACCCCTCAATAAGTTACGGGTGGGGCGGGCCGTATCGCCTGGAAGCCTGGTGGACCTGGTCTCCGGGGTCAATCTGCCTGCCAAACGAGGCCGAAGGCCGAGCGTGCCGCTCGTCCTGCGGCTCGCTTGGCGGCAGATTGACCCCGGAGACCAGGTCCACCAGGTTCCAGGTGGGCCGCTTCGGAGCTTCGCTCCTACGCGTAGCTCGGCCTTCGGCCTCGCGCTCGGCTCGGCCTGCGGCCTCGCAAAAAAAACACGGGAGAAGGGAGACGGATCGTTACGGCGGTGTCCAGGCAGTATAACTAACCCTTGGACGCTTCGGCGCACGCGCCTACGCGGAGCTCGGCCTTCGGCCTCGCCTTTTTTCGCTTAGCTCGGCCTTCGGCCTCGCTAACTTGGCTCGGCCTGCGGCCTCGCGTTTAATTAGTTGGGCGAAGTAAAACAGTTGGGAATCACATTGGACGCTTCGGCGCACGCGCCTACGCGGAGCTCGGCCTTCGGCCTCGCCATCGATCGCTTAGCTCGGCCTTGCGGCCTCGCTAACTTGGCTCGGCCTTCGGCCTCGCGTTTAGGTACTTAAACCCTCGGCCTTCGGCCTCGGTCACCTGGCTCGCCCTTCGGGCTCGCCCAATATGAACATTCGTATGGCGACCCTAGTGAAAGTTGAAGATAGAAAAAAATGGATTTCATATTTGAAGCCAGCGACCCCTAAAACCCCCGGATACAAATTTTCAGTCGATTCGGAGAAAGTTGAAAAAATACCATAAACTTTTTTTTTTTTTTTTTAATTTTTTTTGGTGTCTTCAAAATTTGCTCATGTTTCTCTATGACATTTGTTTGGGGTCCATACCCCTATCTGTCGTGGTTTCCGCTGGCCGTTGACCACATCGAGGAGGAGTCGACCTTCGGAGGAAGTTGAAGTTTTCCCTGGGCCTCCAGGATGTCCCGAGTACGAAACGCTAATGCTTTTTCTCGGTCTGGGGGGGGAACCTGGAGAACATGATCTGTCACTTGGTCATCGGTAAGTAAATCAGTGGGGTTCGAGCTTTATAGTATTATAACTAGTCTTTTGCTCGGTGCCGCGGGCTTGCAGCCCGCGGAGGTCTGAGTCGCCGCGAATGGGGGGGGTGCCTGCACCTATAGTTTTCAGTTTCTGATTTTACCTTTCGGTCGGGAAAAGGAAAAGAGGGGGAGGGGAGAGGAGTTGCAGTTTGCTCATGGCGTCTTGTTTCGGAGTTATCAATTTTGCTGAAAAAAGGGGAAGGGAAGGGAGAGAAAGTGACAGAGGATGTTGACGTTTGGGGGGTGGAAGCGCCACCCCTCAATAAGTAACGGGTGGGGCGGGCCGTATCGCCTGGAAGCCTGGTGGACCTGGTCTCCGGGGTCAATCTGCCTGCCAAACGAGGCCGCAGGCCGAGCGTGCCGCTCGTCCTGCGGCTCGCTTGGCGGCAGCTTGACCCCGGAGACCAGGTCCACCAGGTTCCAGGTGGGCCGCTTCGGAGCTTCGCTCCTACGCGTAGCTCGGCCTTCGGCCTCGCGCTCGGCTCGGCCTACGGCCTCGCAAAAATTACACGGGAGAAGGGAGACGGATAGTTACGACGGTGTCCAGGCAGTATAACTAACCCTTGGACGCTTCGGCGCACGCGCCTACGCGGAGCTCGGCCTTCGGCCTCGCCATTTTTCGCTTAGCTCGGCCTTCGGCCTCGCTAACTTGGCTCGGCCTACGGCCTCGCGTTTAGTTAGTTGGGCGAAGTAAAACGGGTGGGAATCACTTTGGACGCTTCGGCGCACGCGCCTACGCGGAGCTCGGCCTTCGGCCTCGCCATCGATCGCTTAGCTCGGCCTTACGGCCTCGCTAACTTGGCTCGGCCTTCGGCCTCGCGTTTAGGTACTTAACACCTCGGCCTTCGGCCTCGGTCACCTGGCTCGCCCTTCGGGCTCGCCCAATATGAACATTCGTATGGCGACCCTAGTGAAAGTTGAAGATAAAAAAAAATGGATTTCATATTTGGAATGTGGGACCCCAAAAACCCCCAGATACAAATTTTTAGTCGATTCGGACAAAGTTAAAAAACGACCAAAAACAATTTTTTTTTTTTTAATTTTTTTTAAGTCATCCACATAGCTCACCTCGGTCGCTATGACATTTGTTTAATCACCCTGTATCTATCTACCGCCGTTCAAAAGTTACAGGCGTTTGAAATTTGTATGGGGTTCCTCAGAAAATCCCCTTTTTGACATTTTTTCATCGGCTGTAGAATCTGCCCATGTTTCTCTATGACATTTGCTTGGGGCCCATACCCCTCTCTGTCATACTTTCCGCTGGCCGTTGACCACATCGAGGAGGAGTCGACCTTCCGAGGAAGTCGAAGTTTTCCCTGGGCCTCCAGGATGTCCCGAGCACGAAACGCTAATGCTTTTCCTCGGTCTGGGGGGGGAACCTGGAGAACTTGATCTCTGGGTAAGTCTTTAATGAGTGGGGTTCGAGCTTTATAGTATTATAACTAGTCTTTTGCTCGGTGCCGCGGGCTTGCAGCCCGCGGAGGTCTGAGTCGCCGCGAATGGGGGGGGTGCCTGCACCTATAGTTTTCAGTTTCTGATTAACCTTTCGGTCGGGAAAAGGAAAAGAGGGGGAGGGGAGAAATTTTGCAGTTTTGCTCATGGCGTTTGGTAGTGGAGTTGTAAATTTTGCTGAAAAAAGGGGAAGGGAAGGGTGAGAAAGAGACAGAAGATGCTGACGTTGGGGGGGGTGGAAGCGCCACCCCTCAATAAGTAAGGAGTGGGGCGGGTCGTATCGCCTGGAAGCCTGGTGGACCTGGTCTCCGGGGTCAAACTGCCTGCCAAACGAGGCCGCAGGCCGAGCGTGCCGCTCGTCCTGCGGCTCGCTTGGCGGCAGATTGACCCCGGAGACCAGGTCCACCAGGTTCCAGGTGGGCCGCTTCAGAGCTTCGCTCCTACGCGTAGCTCGGCCTTCGGCCTCGCGCTCGGCTCGGCCTGCGGCCTCGCAAAAATTACACGGGAGAAGGAAGACTGATCGTTACGGCGGTGTCCAGGCAGTATAACTAATCCTTGGACGCTTCGGCGCACGCGCCTACGCGGAGCTCGGCCTTCGGCCTCGCCTTTTTTCGCTTAGCTCGGCCTTCGGCCTCGCTAACTTGGCTCGCCCTTCGGGCTCGCGTTTAGTTAGTTGGGCGAAGTAAAACGGGTGGGAATCACTTTGGACGCTTCGGCGCACGCGCCTACGCGGAGCTCGGCCTACGGCCTCGCCATCGATCGCTTAGCTCGGCCTTACGGCCTCGCTAACTTGGCTCGGCCTTCGGCCTCGCGTTTAGGTACTTAACACCTCGGCCTTCGGCCTCGGTCACCTGGCTCGCCCTTCGGGCTCGCCCAAGATGAACATTCGTATGGCGACCCTAGTGAAAGTTGAAGATGGAAAAAAATGGATTTCATATTTGGAATGTGGGACCCCAAAAACCCCCGGATACAAATTTTCAGTCGATTCGGAGAAAGTTAAAAAACGACCATAAACAATTTTTTATTTTTTTTTATTTTTTTTACGTCATCCACATAGCTCACCTCTGTCGCTATGACATTTGTTCAATCACCCTGTATCTAACTACCGCCATTAAAAAGTTACAGGCGTTTGAAATTTGTATGGGGTTCCTCAGAAAATCCCCTTTTTTGACATTTTTTCATCGGCTGTAGAATCTGCCAATGTTTCTCTATGACATTTGTTTGGGGCCTATACCCCTGTCTGTCGTGGTTTCCGCTGGCCGTTGACCACATCGAGGAGGAGTCGACCTTCCGAGGAAGTCGAAGTTTTCCCTGGGCCTCCAGGATGTCCCGAATACGAAACGCTAATGCTTTTCCTCGGTCTGGGGGGGGAACCTGGAGAACTTGATCTGTCATTGGTAAATCAGTGGGGTTTCAGCTTTATTATATATTATAACTAGTCTTTTGCTCGGTGCCGCGGGCTTGCAGCCCGCGGAGGTCTGAGTCGCCGCGAATGGGGGGGGGTGTTGAGGCTATAGTTTCAGTTGTCTGATTAACCTTTCGGTCGGGAAAAGGAAAAGAGGGGGAGGGGAGAAATTTTGCAGTTTTGCTCATGGCGTAGGGATTTGGAGTTAAAAATTTTGCTGAAAAAAGGGGAAGGGAAGGGAGAGAAAGTGACAGAGGATGTTGACGTTTGGGGGATGGAAGCGCCACCCCTCAATAAAAATTGGGTGGGGCGGGCCGTACCGCCTGGAAGCCTGGTGGACCTGGTCTCCGGGGTCAATCTGCCTGCCAAACGAGGCCGCAGGCCGAGCTGCCGCTCGTCCTGCGGCTCGCTTGGCGGCAGATTGACCCCGGAGACCAGGTCCACCAGGTTCCAGGGGGGCCGCTTCGGAGCTTCGCTCCTACGCGTAGCTCGGCCTTCGGCCTCGCGCTCGGCTCGGCCTGCGGCCTCGCAAAAATTACACGGGAGAAGGGAGACGGATAGTTGCGGCGGTGTCCAGGCAGTATAACTAACCCTTGGACGCTTCGGCGCACGCGCCTACGCGGAGCTCGGCCTTCGGCCTCGCCTTTTTTCGCTTAGCTCGGCCTTCGGCCTCGCTAACTTGGCTCGCCCTTCGGGCTCGCGTTTAGTTAGTTGGGCGAAGTAAAACGGGTGGGAATCACATTGGACGCTTCGGCGCACGCGCCTACGCGGAGCTCGGCCTACGGCCTCGCCATCGATCGCTTAGCTCGGCCTTACGGCCTCGCTAACTTGGCTCGGCCTTCGGCCTCGCGTTTAGGTACTTAACACCTCGGCCTTCGGCCTCGGTCACCTGGCTCGCCCTTCGGGCTCGCCCAATATGAACATTCGTATGGCGACCCTAGTGAAAGTTGAAGATAGAAAAAAATGGATTTCATATTTGAAGCCAGCGACCCCTAAAACCCCCGGATACAAATTTTCAGTCCATTCGGGGAAAGTTGAAAAATGACCATAAACAATTTTTTTTTTTTTTTGCGTCATCCACATAGCTGACCTCGGTCGCTATGACATTTGTTCAATCACCCTGTATCTATCTACCGCCGTTCAAAAGTTACAGGCGTTTGAAATTTGTATGGAGTTCCTCAGAAAATCCCTTTTTCGAATTTTTTTCATCGCCTGTAGAATCTGCCCATGCTTCTCTATGACATTTGTTTGAGGTCCATATCCCTATCTGTCATACTTTCCGCTGGCCGTTGACCACATCGAGGAGGAGTCGACCTTCGAAGGAAGTCGAAGTTTTCCCTGGGCCTCGGGGTCATCCTCTATACGATCCCCAAATGTCAGATCTGTACCCTGGCGGGAACCCGGAGAACATGATCTGTCACTGGGTCATCGGTAGGTAGGTATTTAGTCAGTGGGGTTTCAGCTTTATATATTATAATATAACTAGTCTTTTGCTCGGTGCCGCGGGCTTGCAGCCCGCGGAGGTCTGAGTCGCCGCGAATGGGGGGGGTGATGAGGCTATAGTTTCAGTTGTCTGATATTACCTTTCGGTCGGGAAAAGGAAAAGAGGGGGAGGGGAGCGAGGCTGCAGTTTAGCTCATGGCGTTTGGTAGTGGAGTTCTAAATTTTGCTGAAAAAAGGGGAAGGGAAGGGTGAGAAAGTGACAGAGGATGTTGACGTTGGGGGGGTGGAAGCGCCACCCCTCAATAAGTAAGGGGTGGGGCGGGCCGTATCGCCTGGAAGCCTGGTGGACCTGGTCTCCGGGGTCAATCTGCCTGCCAAACGAGGCCGCAGGCCGAGCGTGCCGCTCGTCCTGCGGCTCGCTTGGCGGCAGATTGACCCCGGAGACCAGGTCCACCAGGTTCCAGGGGGGCCGCTTCGGAGCTTCGCTCCTACGCGTAGCTCGGCCTTCGGCCTCGCGCTCGGCTCGGCCTGCGGCCTCGCAAAAATTACACGGGAGAAGGAAGACGGATCGTTACGGAAGTGTCCAGGCAGTATAACTAACCCTTGGACGCTTCGGCGCACGCGCCTACGCGGAGCTCGGCCTTCGGCCTCGCCTTTTTTCGCTTAGCTCGGCCTTCGGCCTCGCTAACTTGGCTCGGCCTACGGCCTCGCGTTTAGATAGTTAGGGCGAGAAAAATAGGTGGGAATCACATTGGACGCTTCGGCGCACGCGCCTACGCGGAGCTCGGCCTTCGGCCTCGCGTTTAGGTACTTAACACCTCGGCCTTCGGCCTCGGTCACCTGGCTCGCCCTTCGGGCTCGCCCAAGATGAACATTCGTATGGCGACCCTAGTGAAAGTTGAAGATGGAAAAAAATGGATTTCATATTTGAAGCCAGCGACCCCTAAAACCCCCGGATACAAATTTTCAGTCCATTCGGAGAAAGTTGAAAAATGACCATAAACAATTTTTTTTTTTTTTACGTCATCCACATAGCTGACCTCGGTCGCTATGACATTTGTTCAATCACCCTGTATCTATCTACCGCCGTTCAAAAGTTACAGGCGTTTGAAATTTGTATGGGGTTCCTCAGAAAATCCCCTTTTTTGACATTTTTTCATCGGCTGTAGAATCTGCCCATGCTTCTCTATGACATTTGTTTGGGGTCCATACCCCCATCTGTCATACTTTCCGCTGGCCGTTGACCACATCGAGGAGGAGTCGACCTTCGGAGGAAGTCGAAGTTTTCCCTGGGCCTCGGGGTCATCCTCTATACGATCCTCAAATGTCAGATTTGTACCCTGGCGGGAACCTGGAGAACATGATCTCTGGGTAAGTCATCGGTCATCGGTAGGTAAGTAAGTCTTTAATGAGTGGGGTTCGAGCTTTATATATTATAACTAGTCTTTTGCTCGGTGCCGCGGGCTTGCAGCCCGCGGAGGTCTGAGTCGCCGCGAATGGGGGGGGGTGTGGACCTATAGTTTTCAGTTTCTGATTAACCTTTCGGTCGGGAAAAGGAAAAGAGGGGGAGGGGAGAAATTTTGCAGTTTTGCTCATGGCGTTTGGTAGTGGAGTTGTAAATTTTGCTGAAAAAAGGGGAAGGGAAGGGAGAGAAAGTGACAGAGGATGTTGACGTTTGGGGGGTGGAAGCGCCACCCCTCAATCAAATTAGGGTGGGGCGGGCCGTATCGCCTGGAAGCCTGGTGGACCTGGTCTCCGGGGTCAATCTGCCTGCCAAACGAGGCCGCAGGCCGAGCGTGCCGCTCGTCCTGCGGCTCGCTTGGCGGCAGATTGACCCCGGAGACCAGGTCCACCAGGTTCCAGGTGAGCCGCTTCGGAGCTTCGCTCCTACGCGTAGCTCGGCCTTCGGCCTCGCGCTCGGCTCGGCCTGCGGCCTCGCAAAAATTACACGGGAGAAGGAAGACGGATCGTTACGGCGGTGTCCAGGCAGTATAACTAACCCTTGGACGCTTCGGCGCACGCGCCTACGCGGAGCTCGGCCTTCGGCCTCGCCTTTTTTCGCTTAGCTCGGCCTTCGGCCTCGCTAACTTGGCTCGCCCTTCGGGCTCGCGTTTAGTTAGTAGGGCGAAGTAAAACGGGTGGGAATCACTTTGGACGCTTCGGCGCACGCGCCTACGCGGAGCTCGGCCTTCGGCCTCGCCATCGATCGCTTAGCTCGGCCTTGCGGCCTCGCTAACTTGGCTCGGCCTTCGGCCTCGCGTTTAGGTACTTAAACCCTCGGCCTTCGGCCTCGGTCACCTGGCTCGCCCTTCGGGCTCGCCCAAGATGAACATTCTTATGGCGACCCTAGTGAAAGTTGAAGATGGAAAAAAATGGATTTCATATTTGGAATGCGGGACCCCTAAAACCCCCGGATACAAATTTTCAGTCCATTCGGAGAATGTTGAAAAATGACCATAAACAATTTTTTTTTTTTTTTATGTCGTCCACATAGCTGACCTCGGTCGCTATGACATTTGTTCAATCACCCTGTATCTATCTACCGCCATTAAAAAGTTACAGGCGTTTGAAATTTGTATGGAGTTCCTCAGAAAATCCCTTTTTCGAACTTTTTTCATCGGCTGTAGAATCTGCCCATGCTTCTCTATGACATTTGTTTGGGGTCCATATCCCTATCTGTCATACTTTCCGCTGGCCGTTGACCACATCGAGGAGGAGTCGACCTTCGGAGGAAGTTGAAGTTTTCCCTGGGCCTCGGGGTCTTCCTCTATACGATCCCCAAATGTCAGATCTGTACCCTGGCGGGAACCCGGAGAACATGATCTGTCACTTGGTCATCGGTAGGTAAGTAAGTAAGTAAGTCTTTAATGAGTGGGGTTTCAGCTTTATATATTATAATAACTAGTCTTTTGCTCGGTGCCGCGGGCTTGCAGCCCGCGGAGGTCTGAGTCGCCGCGAATGGGGGGGTGCTGGCCTCTATAGTTTTCGTGTCTGATTTTACCTTTCGGTCGGGAAAAGGAAAAGAGGGGGAGGGGAGAAATTTTGCAGTTTTGCTCATGGCGTTTGGTAGTGGAGTTTAAAATTTTGCTGAAAAAAGGGGAAGGGAAGGGAGAGAAAGTGACAGAGGATGTTGACGTTTGGGGGGTGGAAGCGCCACCCCTCAATAAGTTGGGGGTGGGGCGGGCCATACCGCCTGGAAGCCTGGTGGACCTGGTCTCCGGGGTCAATCTGCCTGCCAAACGAGGCCGCAGGCCGAGCGTGCCGCTCGTCCTGCGGCTCGCTTGGCGGCAGATTGACCCCGGAGACCAGGTCCACCAGGTTCCAGGTGGGCCGCTTCGGAGCTTCGCTCCTACGCGTAGCTCGGCCTTCGGCCTCGCGCTCGGCTCGGCCTGCGGCCTCGCAAAAATTACACGGGAGAAGGGAGACGGATTGTTACGGCGGTGTCCAGGCAGTATAACTAACCCTTGGACGCTTCGGCGCACGCGCCTACGCGGAGCTCGGCCTTCGGCCTCGCCTTTTTTCGCTTAGCTCGGCCTTCGGCCTCGCTAACTTGGCTCGCCCTTCGGGCTCGCGTTTAGTTAGTTGGGCGAAGTAAAACGGGTGGGAATCACTTTGGACGCTTCGGCGCACGCGCCTACGCGGAGCTCGGCCTTCGGCCTCGCCATCGATCGCTTAGCTCGGCCTTGCGGCCTCGCTAACTTGGCTCGGCCTTCGGCCTCGCGTTTAGGTACTTAACACCTCGGCCTTCGGCCTCGGTCACCTGGCTCGCCCTTCGGGCTCGCCCAAGATGAACATTCGTATGGCGACCCTAGTGAAAGTTGAAGATAAAAAAAAATGGATTTCATATTTGGAATGCGGGACCCCAAAAACCCCCGGATACAAATTTTCAGTCGATTCGGAGAAAGTAAAAAAATTACCATAAACAATTTTTTATTTTTTTAAATTTTTTTTACATCATTCACATAGCTGACCTCAGTCGCTATGACATTTGTTCAATCACCCTGTATCTATCTACCGCCGTTCAAAAGATACAGGCGTTTGAAATTTGTATGGGGTTCCTCAGAAAATCCCCTTTTTTGACATTTTTTCATCGGCTGTAGAATCTGCCCATGTTTCTCTATGACATTTGTTTGGGGTCCATACCCCTGTCTGTCGTGGTTTCCGCTGGCCGTTGACCACATCGAGGAGGAGTCGACCTTCGGAGGAAGTCGAAGTTTTCCCTGGGCCTCCAGGATGTCCCGAGAACGAAACGCTAATGCTTTTCCTCGGTCTGGGGGGGAAACCCGGAGAACATGATCTCTGGGTAAGTAAGTCTTTAATCAATGAGTGGGGTTTCAGCTTTATATATTATAATAACTAGTCTTTTGCTCGGTGCCGCGGGCTTGCAGCCCGCGGAGGTCTGAGTCGCCGCGAATGGGGGGGGGGGTGTTGAGGCTATAGTTGTCGTGTCTGATTTTACCTTTCGGTCGGGAAAAGGAAAAGAGGGGGAGGGGAGAGGAGTTGCAGTTTGCTCATGGCGTAGGGATTTGGAGTTAACAATTTTGCTGAAAAAAGGGGAAGGGAAGGGTGAGAAAGTGACAGAGGACGCTGACGTTGGGGGGGTGGAAGTGCCACCCCTCAATAAGTTGGGGGTGGAGCGGGCCGTATTGCCTGGAAGCCTGGTGGACCTGGTCTCCGGGGTCAATCTGCCTGCCAAACGAGGCCGCAGGCCGAGCGTGCCGCTCGTCCTGCGGCTCGCTTGGCGGCAGATTGACCCCGGAGACCAGGTCCACCAGGTTCCAGGTGGGCCGCTTCGGAGCTTCGCTCCTACGCGTAGCTCGGCCTTCGGCCTCGCGCTCGGCTCGGCCTGCGGCCTCGCAAAAATTACACGGGAGAAGGGAGACGGATCGTTACGGCGTCGTTCAGGCAGTATAACTAACCCTTGGACGCTTCGGCGCACGCGCCTACGCGGAGCTCGGCCTTCGGCCTCGCCTTTTTTCGCTTAGCTCGGCCTTCGGCCTCGCTAACTTGGCTCGGCCTGCGGCCTCGCGTTTAATTAGTTGGGCGAAGTAAAACGAGTGGCAATCACATTGGACGCTTCGGCGCACGCGCCTACGCGGAGCTCGGCCTTCGGCCTCGCCATCGATCGCTTAGCTCGGCCTTACGGCCTCGCTAACTTGGCTCGGCCTTCGGCCTCGCGTTTAGGTACTTAACACCTCGGCCTTCGGCCTCGGTCACCTGGCTCGCCCTGCGGGCTCGCCCAAGATGAACATTCGTATGGCGACCCCATCGAAAGTTGAAGATGGAAAAAAATGGATTTCATATTTGGAATGTGGGACCCCAAAAACCCCCAGATACAAATTTTCAGTCGATTCGGAGAAAGTTAAAAAACGACCAAAAACAATTTTTTATTTTTTTTTATTTTTTTTACGTCATCCACATAGCTCACCTCGGTCGCTATGACATTTGTTCAATCACCCTGTATCTATCTCCCGCCATTAAAAAGTTACAGGCGATTGAAATTTGTATGGAGTTCCTCAGAAAATCCCCTTTTTCGAACTTTTTTCATCGGCTGTAGAATCTGCCCATGTTTCTCTATGACATTTGTTTGGGGCCCATACCCCTGTCTGTCGTGGTTTCCGCTGGCCGTTGACCACATCGAGGAGGAGTCGACCTTCGGAGGAAGTCGAAGTTTTCCCTGGGCCTCCAGGATGTCCCGAGAACGAAACGCTAATGCTTTTCCTCGGTCTGGGGGGGAAACCCGGAGAACATGATCTCTGGGTAAGTAAGTCTTTAATCAATGAGTGGGGTTTCAGCTTTATATATTATAATAACTAGTCTTTTGCTCGGTGCCGCGGGCTTGCAGCCCGCGGAGGTCTGAGTCGCCGCGAATGGGGGAGGTGTGGACCTATAGTTTCAGTTGTCTGATTAACCTTTCGGTCGGGAAAAGGAAAAGAGGGGGAGGGGAGCGAGGCTGCAGTTTAGCTCATGGCGATGGTGTTGGAGTTCTAAATTTTGCTGAAAAAAGGGGAAGGGAAGGGTGAGAAAGTGACAGAGGACCCTGACGTTAGGGGGGTGGAGGCGCCACCCTCAATCAAATATGGGTGGGGCGGGCCGTATCGCCTGGAAGCCTGGTGGACCTGGTCTCCGGGGTCAACCTGCCTGCCAAACGAGGCCGCAGGCCGAGCGTGCCGCTCGTCCTGCGGCTCGCTTGGCGGCAGATTGACCCCGGAGACCAGGTCCACCAGGTTCCAGGTGGGCCGCTTCGGAGCTTCGCTCCTACGCGTAGCTCGGCCTTCGGCCTCGCGCTCGGCTCGGCCTGCGGCCTCGCAAAAATTACACGGGAGAAGGGAGACGGATAGTTACGACGGTGTCCAGGCAGTATAACTAACCCTTGGACGCTTCGGCGCACGCGCCTACGCGGAGCTCGGCCTTCGGCCTCGCCTTTTTTCGCTTAGCTCGGCCTTCGGCCTCGCTAACTTGGCTCGCCCTTCGGGCTCGCGTTTAGTTAGTTGGGCGAAGTAAAACGTGTGGGAATCACTTTGGACGCTTCGGCGCACGCGCCTACGCGGAGCTCGGCCTTCGGCCTCGCCATCGATCGCTTAGCTCGGCCTTACGGCCTCGCTAACTTGGCTCGGCCTTCGGCCTCGGTCACCTGGCTCGCCCTTCGGGCTCGCCCAAGATGAACATTCGTATGGCGACCCTAGTGAAAGTTGAAGATAGAAAAAAATGGATTTCATATTTGACATAAGCGACCCCTAAAACCCCCGGATACAAATTTTCAGTCGATTCGGATAAAGTTGAAAAATTACCATAAATTTTTTTTTTTTTTTTTAATTTTTTTTTTGGTGCCACTAAAATCTGCTCATAATTCTCTATGACATTTGTTTGGGGCCCATACCCCTGTCTGTCATACTTTCCGCTGGCCGTTGACCACATCGAGGAGGAGTCGACCTTCGGTGGAAGTCGAAGTTTTCCCTGGGCCTCCAGGATGTCCCGAGTACGAAACGCTAATGCTTTTCCTCGGTCTGGGGGGGGAACCTGGAGAACTTGATCTCTGGGTAAGTCTTTAATGAGTGGGGTTCGAGCTTTATAGTATTATAACTAGTCTTTTGCTCGGTGCCGCGGGCTTGCAGCCCGCGGAGGTCTGAGTCGCCGCGAATGGGGGGGGGTGTGGACCTATAGTTTCAGTTGTCTGATGTTACCTTTCGGTCGGGAAAAGGAAAAGAGGGGGAGGGGACTAATTTTGCAGTTTTGCTCATGGCGTTTGGTAGTGGAGTTGTAAATTTTGCTGAAAAAAGGGGAAGGGAAGGGTGAGAAAGTGACAGAAGACGCTGACGTTGGGGGGGTGGAAGCGCCACCCCTCAATAAATAAGGGGTGGGGCGGGCCGTATCGCCTGGAAGCCTGGTGGACCTGGTCTCCGGGGTCAAACTGCCTGCCAAACGAGGCCGCAGGCCGAGCGTGCCGCTCGTCCTGCGGCTCGCTTGGCGGCAGATTGACCCCGGAGACCAGGTCCACCAGGTTCCAGGGGGGCCGCTTCGGAGCTTCGCTCCTACGCGTAGCTCGGCCTTCGGCCTCGCGCTCGGCTCGGCCTACGGCCTCGCAAAAATTACACGGGAGAAGGGAGACGGATCATTACGGCGTCGTTCAGGCAGTATAACTAACCCTTGGACGCTTCGGCGCACGCGCCTACGCGGAGCTCGGCCTTCGGCCTCGCCTTTTTTCGCTTAGCTCGGCCTTCGGCCTCGCTAACTTGGCTCGCCCTTCGGGCTCGCGTTAAGTTAGTTGGGCGAAGTAAAACGGGTGGGAATCACTTTGGACGCTTCGGCGCACGCGCCTACGCGGAGCTCGGCCTTCGGCCTCGCGTTCGTTCGCTTAGCTCGGCCTTACGGCCTCGCTAACTTGGCTCGGCCTTCGGCCTCGCATTTAGGTACTTAACACCTCGGCCTTCGGCCTCGGTCACCTGGCTCGCCCTTCGGGCTCGCCCAAGATGAACATTCGTATGGCGACCCTAGTGAAAGTTGAAGATGGAAAAAAATGGATTTCATATTTGGAATGTGGGACCCCAAAAACCCCCGGATACAAATTTTCAGTCGATTCGGAGAAAGTTAAAAAACGACCATAAACAATTTTTATTTTTTTTTTATTTTTTTTATGTCATCCACATAGCTCACCTCGGTCGCTATGACATTTGTTCAATCACCCTGTATCTATCTACCGCCATTAAAAAGTTACAGGCGTTTGAAATTTGTATGGAGTTCCTCAGAAAATCCCTTTTTCGAACTTTTTTCATCGCCTGTAGAATCTGCCCATGCTTCTCTATGACATTTGTTTGGGGTCCATATCCCTATCTGTCATACTTTCCGCTGGCCGTTGACCACATCGAGGAGGAGTCGACCTTCGGAGGAAGTCGAAGTTTTCCCTGGGCCTCCAGGATGTCCCGAGTACGAAACGCTAATGCTTTTCCTCGGTCTGGGGGGGGAACCTGGAGAACATGATCTGTCACTTGGTCATCGGTAAGTGGGGTTTGAGCTTTATATATTATAACTAGTCTTTTGCTCGGTGCCGCGGGCTTGCAGCCCGCGGAGGTCTGAGTCGCCGCGAATGGGGGGGGGTGTGGACCTATAGTTTCAGTTGTCTGATTAACCTTTCGGTCGGGAAAAGGAAAAGAGGGGGAGGGGAGAGGTGTTGCAGTTTGCTCATGGCGTAAGGTGTCGGAGTTTAAATTTTGCTGAAAAAAGGGGAAGGGAAGGGTGGGAAAGTGACTGAAGACGCTGACGTTGGGGGGATGTAAGCGCCACCCCTCAATAAGTAAGGGGTGGGGCGGGCCATATCGCCTGGAAGCCTGGTGGACCTGGTCTCCGGGGTCAATCAGCCTGCCAAACGAGGCCGCAGGCCGAGCGTGCCGCTCGTCCTGCGGCTCGCTTGGCGGCAGATTGACCCCGGAGACCAGGTCCACCAGGTTCCAGGTGGGCCGCTTCGGAGCTTCGCTCCTACGCGTAGCTCGGCCTTCGGCCTCGCGCTCGGCTCGGCCTGCGGCCTCGCAAAAATTACACGGGAGAAGGGAGACGGATCATTACGGCGTCGTTCAGGCAGTATAACTAACCCTTGGACGCTTCGGCGCACGCGCCTACGCGGAGCTCGGCCTTCGGCCTCGCCTTTTTTCGCTTAGCTCGGCCTTCGGCCTCGCTAACTTGGCTCGCCCTTCGGGCTCGCGTTTAGTTAGTTGGGCGAAGTAAAACGGGTGGGAATCACTTTGGACGCTTCGGCGCACGCGCCTACGCGGAGCTCGGCCTTCGGCCTCGCCATCGATCGCTTAGCTCGGCCTTCCGGCCTCGCTAACTTGGCTCGGCCTTCGGCCTCGCGTTTAGGTACTTAACACCTCGGCCTTCGGCCTCGGTCACCTGGCTCGCCCTTCGGGCTCGCCCAAGATGAACATTCGTATGGCGACCCTAGTGAAAGTTGAAGATAAAAAAAAATGGATTTCATATTTGAAGTCAGCGACCCCTAAAACCCCCGGATACAAATTTTCAGTCGATTCGGAGAAAGTTGAAAAATGACCATAAACAATTTTTTTTTTTTTTTAATTTTTTTTTGTGTCTTCAAAATTTGCTCATGTTTCTCTATGACATTTGTTTGGGGTCCATACCCCTATCTGTCATACTTTCCGCTGGCCGTTGATCACATCGAGGAGGAGTCGACCTTCGGAGGAAGTCGAAGTTTTCCCTGGGCCTCGGGGTCATCCTCTATACGATCCCCAAATGTCAGATCTGTACCCTGGCGGGAACCTGGAGAACATGATCTGTCACTTGGTCAGTGGGGTTCGAGCTTTATAGTATTATAATAACTAGTCTTTTGCTCGGTGCCGCGGGCTTGCAGCCCGCGGAGGTCTGAGTCGCCGCGAATGGGGGGGGTGCCTGCACCTATAGTTTTCAGTTTCTGATTAAACCTTTCGGTCGGGAAAAGGAAAAGAGGGGGAGGGGAGAGGAGTTGCAGTTTGCTCATGGCGTTTGGTAGTGGAGTTGTAAATTTTGCTGAAAAAAGGGGAAGGGAAGGGTGGGAAAGTGACTGAAGACGCTGACGTTGGGGGGATGTAAGCGCCACCCCTCAATAAGTTGGGGGTGGGGCGGGCCGAACCGCCTGGAAGCCTGGTGGACCTGGTCTCCGGGGTCAATCTGCCTGCCAAACGAGGCCGCAGGCCGAGCGTGCCGCTCGTCCTGCGGCTCGCTTGGCGGCAGATTGACCCCGGAGACCAGGTCCACCAGGTTCCAGGTGGGCCGCTTCGGAGCTTCGCTCCTACGCGTAGCTCGGCCTTCGGCCTCGCGCTCGGCTCGGCCTACGGCCTCGCAAAAATTACACGGGAGAAGGGAGACGGATCGTTACGGCGGTGTCCAGGCAGTATAACTAACCCTTGGACGCTTCGGCGCACGCGCCTACGCGGAGCTCGGCCTTCGGCCTCGCCTTTTTTCGCTTAGCTCGGCCTTCGGCCTCGCTAACTTGGCTCGCCCTTCGGGCTCGCGTTTAGTTAGTTGGGCGAAGTAAAACGGGTGGGAATCACTTTGGACGCTTCGGCGCACGCGCCTACGCGGAGCTCGGCATTCGGCCTCGCAATCGATCGCTTAGCTCGGCCTTACGGCCTCGCTAACTTGGCTCGGCCTTCGGCCTCGCGTTTAGGTACTTAACACCTCGGCCTACGGCCTCGGTCACCTGGCTCGCCCTTCGGGCTCGCCCAAGATGAACATTCGTATGGCGACCCTAGTGAAAGTTGAAGATGGAAAAAAATGGATTTCATATTTGAAGCCAGCGACCCCTAAAACCCCCGGATACAAATTTTCAGTCCATTCGGAGAATGTTGAAAAATGACCATAAACAATTTTTTTTTTTTTACGTCGTCCACATAGCTGACCTCGGTCGCTATGACATTTGTTCAATCACCCTGTATCTATCTACCGCCATTAAAAAGTTACAGGCGTTTGAAATTTGTATGGAGTTCCTCAGAAAATCCCTTTTTCGAATTTTTTTCATCGCCTGTAGAATCTGCCCATGCTTCTCTATGACATTTGTTTGGGGTCCATATCCCTATCTGTCATACTTTCCGCTGGCCGTTGACCACATCGAGGAGGAGTCGACCTTCGAAGGAAGTTGAAGTTTTCCCTGGGCCTCGGGGTCATCCTCTATACGATCCCCAAATGTCAGATCTGTACCCTGGCGGGAACCCGGAGAACATGATCTGTCACTTGGTCATCGGTAGGTAAGTAAGTCTTTAATGAGTGGGGTTTGAGCTTTATATATTATAACTAGTCTTTTGCTCGGTGCCGCGGGCTTGCAGCCCGCGGAGGTCTGAGTCGCCGCGAATGGGGGGGGTGTGGACCTATAGTTGCAGTTGTCTGATTAACCTTTCGGTCGGGAAAAGGAAAAGAGGGGGAGGGGAGAAATTTTGCAGTTTCGCTCATGGCGTAGGGATTTGGAGTTTAAAATTTTGCTGAAAAAAGGGGAAGGGAAGGGTGGGAAAGTGACTGAAGACGCTGACGTTGGGGGGATGTAAGCGCCAACCCTCAATAAGTAAGGGGTGGGGCGGGCCGAATCGCCTGGAAGCCTGGTGGACCTGGTCTCCGGGGTCAATCTGCCTGCCAAACGAGGCCGCAGGCCGAGCGTGCCGCTCGTCCTGCGGCTCGCTTGGCGGCAGATTGACCCCGGAGACCAGGTCCACCAGGTTCCAGGTGGGCCGCTTCGGAGCTTCGCTCCTACGCGTAGCTCGGCCTTCGGCCTCGCGCTCGGCTCGGCCTACGGCCTCGCAAAAATTACACGGGAGAAGGGAGACGGATCGTTACGGCGGTGTCCAGGCAGTATAACTAACCCTTGGACGCTTCGGCGCACGCGCCTACGCGGAGCTCGGCCTTCGGCCTCGCCTTTTTTCGCTTAGCTCGGCCTTCGGGCTCGCGTTTAGTTAGTTGGGCGAAGTAAAACGGGTGGGAATCACATTGGACGCTTCGGCGCACGCGCCTACGCGGAGCTCGGCCTTCGGCCTCGCCATCGATCGCTTAGCTCGGCCTTGCGGCCTCGCTAACTTGGCTCGGCCTTCGGCCTCGCGTTTAGGTACTTAACACCTCGGCCTTCGGCCTCGGTCACCTGGCTCGCCCTTCGGGCTCGCCCATTAAAACATTCGTATGGCGACCCTAGTGAAAGTTGAAGATAGAAAAAAATGGATTTCATATTTGAAGCCAGCGACCCCTAAAACCCCGGAATACAAATTTTCAGTCCATTCGGAGAAAGTTGAAAAATGACCATAAACAATTTTTTTTTTTTTTTACGTCATCCACATAGCTGACCTCGGTCGCTATGACATTTGTTCAATCACACTGTATCTATCTACCGCCGTTCAAAAGTTACAGGCGTTTGAAATTTGTATGGGGTTCCTCAGAAAATCCCCTTTTTTGACATTTTTTCATCGGCTGTAGAATCTGCCCATGTTTCTCTATGACATTTGTTTGGGGCCCATACCCCTGTCTGTCGTGGTTTCCGCTGGCCGTTGACCACATCGAGGAGGAGTCGACCTTCGGAGGAAGTCGAGGTTTTCCCTGGGCCTCGGGGTCATCCTCTATACGATCCCCAAATGTCAAATCTGTACCCTGGCGGGAACCCGGAGAACTTGATCTCTGGGTCATCGGTAGGTAAGTCTTTAATCAGTGGGGTTCGAGCTTTATATATTATAAATAACTAGTCTTTTGCTCGGTGCCGCGGGCTTGCAGCCCGCGGAGGTCTGAGTCGCCGCGAATGGGGGGGGGGGTGTTGAGGCTATAGTTGTCGTGTCTGATTTTACCTTTCGGTCGGGAAAAGGAAAAGAGGGGGAGGGGAGAGGAGTTGCAGTTTGCTCATGGCGTAGGGATTTGGAGTTAACAATTTTGCTGAAAAAAGGGGAAGGGAAGGGTGAGAAAGTGACAGAGGACGCTGACGTTGGGGGGGTGGAAGTGCCACCCCTCAATAAGTTGGGGGTGGAGCGGGCCGTATTGCCTGGAAGCCTGGTGGACCTGGTCTCCGGGGTCAATCTGCCTGCCAAACGAGGCCGCAGGCCGAGCGTGCCGCTCGTCCTGCGGCTCGCTTGGCGGCAGATTGACCCCGGAGACCAGGTCCACCAGGTTCCAGGTGGGCCGCTTCGGAGCTTCGCTCCTACGCGTAGCTCGGCCTTCGGCCTCGCGCTCGGCTCGGCCTGCGGCCTCGCAAAAATTACACGGGAGAAGGGAGACGGATCGTTACGGCGTCGTTCAGGCAGTATAACTAACCCTTGGACGCTTCGGCGCACGCGCCTACGCGGAGCTCGGCCTTCGGCCTCGCCTTTTTTCGCTTAGCTCGGCCTTCGGCCTCGCTAACTTGGCTCGGCCTGCGGCCTCGCGTTTAATTAGTTGGGCGAAGTAAAACGAGTGGCAATCACATTGGACGCTTCGGCGCACGCGCCTACGCGGAGCTCGGCCTTCGGCCTCGCCATCGATCGCTTAGCTCGGCCTTACGGCCTCGCTAACTTGGCTCGGCCTTCGGCCTCGCGTTTAGGTACTTAACACCTCGGCCTTCGGCCTCGGTCACCTGGCTCGCCCTGCGGGCTCGCCCAAGATGAACATTCGTATGGCGACCCCATCGAAAGTTGAAGATGGAAAAAAATGGATTTCATATTTGGAATGTGGGACCCCAAAAACCCCCAGATACAAATTTTCAGTCGATTCGGAGAAAGTTAAAAAACGACCAAAAACAATTTTTTATTTTTTTTTATTTTTTTTACGTCATCCACATAGCTCACCTCGGTCGCTATGACATTTGTTCAATCACCCTGTATCTATCTCCCGCCATTAAAAAGTTACAGGCGATTGAAATTTGTATGGAGTTCCTCAGAAAATCCCCTTTTTCGAACTTTTTTCATCGGCTGTAGAATCTGCCCATGTTTCTCTATGACATTTGTTTGGGGCCCATACCCCTGTCTGTCGTGGTTTCCGCTGGCCGTTGACCACATCGAGGAGGAGTCGACCTTCGGAGGAAGTCGAAGTTTTCCCTGGGCCTCCAGGATGTCCCGAGAACGAAACGCTAATGCTTTTCCTCGGTCTGGGGGGGAAACCCGGAGAACATGATCTCTGGGTAAGTAAGTCTTTAATCAATGAGTGGGGTTTCAGCTTTATATATTATAATAACTAGTCTTTTGCTCGGTGCCGCGGGCTTGCAGCCCGCGGAGGTCTGAGTCGCCGCGAATGGGGGGGGGTGTTGAGGCTATAGTTTCAGTTGTCTGATTAACCTTTCGGTCGGGAAAAGGAAAAGAGGGGGAGGGGAGAGGAGTTGCAGTTTGCTCATGGCGTAGGGATTTGGAGTTTAAAATTTTGCTGAAAAAAGGGGAAGGGAAGGGAGAGAAAGTGACAGAGGATGTTGACGTTGGGGGGGTGGAAGCGCCACCCCTCAATAAGTTTGGGATGGGGCGGGCCGTACCGCCTGGAAGCCTGGTGGACCTGGTCTCCGGGGTCAATCTGCCTGCCAAACGAGGCCGCAGGCCGAGCGTGCCGCTCGTCCTGCGGCTCGCTTGGCGGCAGATTGACCCCGGAGACCAGGTCCACCAGGTTCCAGGTGGGCCGCTTCGGAGCTTCGCTCCTACGCGTAGCTCGGCCTTCGGCCTCGCGCTCGGCTCGGCCTGCGGCCTCGCAAAAATTACACGGGAGAAGGGAGACGGATCATTACGGCGTCGTTCAGGCAGTATAACTAACCCTTGGACGCTTCGGCGCACGCGCCTACGCGGAGCTCGGCCTTCGGCCTCGCCTTTTTTCGCTTAGCTCGGCCTTCGGCCTCGCTAACTTGGCTCGCCCTTCGGGCTCGCGTTTAATTTGTTGGGCGAAGAAAAACGGGTGGGAATCACATTGGACGCTTCGGCGCACGCGCCTACGCGGAGCTCGGCCTTCGGCCTCGCGTTCGTTCGCTTAGCTCGGCCTTACGGCCTCGCTAACTTGGCTCGGCCTTCGGCCTCGCGTTTAGGTACTTAACACCTCGGCCTTCGGCCTCGGTCACCTGGCTCGCCCTTCGGGCTCGCCCAATATGAACATTCGTATGGCGACCCTAGTGAAAGTTGAAGATAAAAAAAAATGGTTTTCATATTTGACATAAGCGACCCCTAAAACCCCCGGATACAAATTTTCAGTCGATTCGGACAAAGTTGGAAAATTCCTCAAACTTTTTTTTTTTTTTTTTTTAATTTTTTTGCTGCCAGTCAAATTTGCTCATGAAGCTCTATGACATTTGTTTGGGGCCCATACCCCCATCTGTCATACTTTCCGCTGGCCGTTGACCACATCGAGGAGGAGTCGACCTTCGAAGGAAGTCGAAGTTTTCCCTGGGCCTCGGGGTCATCCTCTATACGATCCCCAAATGTCAGATTTGTACCCTGGCGGGAACCCGGAGAAACAAAAGTGTCAATTAACAGTGGGGTTTGAGCTTTATATATTATAACTAGTCTTTTGCTCGGTGCCGCGGGCTTGCAGCCCGCGGAGGTCTGAGTCGCCGCGAATGGGGGGGGTGCCTGCACCTATAGTTTTCAGTTTCTGATTAACCTTTCGGTCGGGAAAAGGAAAAGAGGGGGAGGGGAGAGGAGTTGCAGTTTGCTCATGGCGTAAGGTGTCGGAGTTTAAAATTTTGCTGAAAAAAGGGGAAGGGAAGGGAGAGAAAGTGACAGAGGATGTTGACGTTTGGGGGGTGGAAGCGCCACCCCTCAATAAGTAAGGAGTGGGGCGGGCCGTATCGCCTGGAAGCCTGGTGGACCTGGTCTCCGGGGTCAAACTGCCTGCCAAACGAGGCCGCAGGCCGAGCGTGCCGCTCGTCCTGCGGCTCGCTTGGCGGCAGATTGACCCCGGAGACCAGGTCCACCAGGTTCCAGGTGGGCCGCTTCGGAGCTTCGCTCCTACGCGTAGCTCGGCCTTCGGCCTCGCGCTCGGCTCGGCCTGCGGCCTCGCAAAAATTACACGGGAGAAGGAAGACGGACCGTTACGGCGGTGTCCAGGCAGTATAACTAACCCTTGGACGCTTCGGCGCACGCGCCTACGCGGAGCTCGGCCTTCGGCCTCGCCTTTTTTCGCTTAGCTCGGCCTTCGGCCTCGCTAACTTGGCTCGGCCTGCGGCCTCGCGTTTAATTAGTTGGGCGAAGTAAATCGGTTGGGAATCACATTGGACGCTTCGGCGCACGCGCCTACGCGGAGCTCGGCCTTCGGCCTCGCAATCGATCGCTTAGCTCGGCCTTACGGCCTCGCTAACTTGGCTCGGCCTTCGGCCTCGCGTTTAGGTACTTGACACCTCGGCCTTCGGCCTCGGTCACCTGGCTCGCCCTTCGGGCTCGCCCAATATGAACATTCGTATGGCGACCCTAGTGAAAGTTGAAAATAAAAAAAAATGGTTTTCATATTTGACATTAGCGACCCCCAAAACCCCCGGATACAAATTTTCAGTCGATTCGGATAAAGTTGAAAAATGACCATAGACAATTTTTTATTTTTTTTACGTCATCCACATAGCTCACCTCGGTCGCTATGACATTTGTTCAATCACCCTGTATCTATCTACCGCCATTAAAAAGTTACAGGCGTTTGAAATTTGTATGGGGTTCCTCAGAAAATCCCCTTTTTTGACATTTTTTCATCGGCTGTAGAATCTGCCCATGTTTCTCTATGACATTTGTTTGGGGCCCATACCCCAGTCTGTCATACTTTCCGCTGGCCGTTGACCACATCGAAGAGGAGTCGACCTTCGGAGGAAGTCGAAGTTTTCCCTGGGCCTCCAGGTTGTCCCGAGTACGAAACGCTAATGCTTTTCCTCGGTCCGGGGGGGGAACCTGGAGAACATGATCTGTCACTTGGTAGGTAGGTAAGTCTTTAATCAGTGGGGTTTCAGCTTTATATATTATAATAACTAGTCTTTTGCTCGGTGCCGCGGGCTTGCAGCCCGCGGAGGTCTGAGTCGCCGCGAATGGGGGGGGGTGTTGAGGCTATAGTTGCAGTTGTCTGATTAACCTTTCGGTCGGGAAAAGGAAAAGAGGGGGAGGGGAGAAATTTTGCAGTTTCGCTCATGGCGTTTGGAAGTGGAGTTGTAAATTTTGCTGAAAAAAGGGGAAGGGAAGGGAGAGAAAGTGACAGAGGATGTTGACGTTTGGGGGGTGGAAGCGCCACCCCTCAATAAGTTGGGGGTGGGGCGGGCCGTACCGCCTGGAAGCCTGGTGGACCTGGTCTCCGGGGTCAATCTGCCTGCCAAACGAGGCCGCAGGCCGAGCTGCCGCTCGTCCTGCGGCTCGCTTGGCGGCAGATTGACCCCGGAGACCAGGTCCACCAGGTTCCAGGTGGGCCGCTTCGGAGCTTCGCTCCTACGCGTAGCTCGGCCTTCGGCCTCGCGCTCGGCTCGGCCTGCGGCCTCGCAAAAATTACACGGGAGAAGGGAGACGGATCGTTACGGCGGTGTCCAGGCAGTATAACTAACCCTTGGACGCTTCGGCGCACGCGCCTACGCGGAGCTCGGCCTTCGGCCTCGCCTTTTTTCGCTTAGCTCGGCCTTCGGCCTCGCTAACTTGGCTCGCCCTTCGGGCTCGCGTTTAGTTAGTTGGGCGAAGTAAAACGGGTGGGAATCACTTTGGACGCTTCGGCGCACGCGCCTACGCGGAGCTCGGCCTTCGGCCTCGCCATCGATCGCTTAGCTCGGCCTTGCGGCCTCGCTAACTTGGCTCGGCCTTCGGCCTCGCGTTTAGGTACTTAACACCTCGGCCTTCGGCCTCGGTCACCTGGCTCGCCCTTCGGGCTCGCCCAATATGAACATTCGTATGGCGACCCCATCGAAAGTTGAAGTTGGAAAAAAATGGATTTCATATTTGGAATGCGGGACCCCAAAAACCCCCAGTTACAAATTTTCAGTCGATTCGGACAAAGTTGAAAAATGACCATAGACAATTTTTTTTTTTTTTTTTATTTTTTTTACGTCATCCACATAGCTCACCTCGGTCGCTATGACATTTGTTCAATCACCCTGTATCTATCACCCGCCATTAAAAAGTTACAGGCGATTGAAATTTGTATGGAGTTCCTCAGAAAATCCCCTTTTTTGAACTTTTTTCATCGGCTGTAGAATCTGCCCATGTTTCTCTATGACATTTGTTTGGGGCCCATACCCCTGTCTGTCATACTTTTCGCTGGCCGTTGACCACATCGAGGAGGAGTCGACCTTCGGAGGAAGTCGAAGTTTTCCCTGGGCCTCCAGGATGTCCCGAGTACGAAACGCTAATGCTTTTCCTCGGTCTGGGGGGGGAACCTGGAGAACTTGATCTCTGGGTAAGTCTTTAATGAGTGGGGTTTCAGCTTTATATAGTATAACTAGTCTTTTGCTCGGTGCCGCGGGCTTGCAGCCCGCGGAGGTCTGAGTCGCCGCGAATGGGGGGGGTGCCTGCACCTATAGTTTTCAGTTGTCTGATGTACCTTTCGGTCGGGAAAAGGAAAAGAGGGGGAGGGGAGAGGAGTTGCAGTTTGCTCATGGCGTAGGGATTTGGAGTTAAAAATTTTGCTGAAAAAAGGGGAAGGGAAGGGTGAGAAAGTGACTGAAGACCCTGACGTTGGGGGGGTGGAAGCGCCACCCCTCAATAAGTAAGGGGTGGGGCGGGCCGTATTGCCTGGAAGCCTGGTGGACCTGGTCTCCGGGGTCAACCTGCCTGCCAAACGAGACCGCAGGCCGAGCGTGCCGCTCGTCCTGCAGCTCGCTTGGCGGCAGATTGACCCCGGAGACCAGGTCCACCAGGTTCCAGGTGGGCCGCTTCGGAGCTTCGCTCCTACGCGTAGCTCGGCCTTCGGCCTCGCGCTCGGCTCGGCCTGCGGCCTCGCAAAAATTACACGGGAGAAGGGAGACGGATAGTTACGGCGGTGTCCAGGCAGTATAACTAACCCTTGGACGCTTCGGCGCACGCGCCTACGCGGAGCTCGGCCTTCGGCCTCGCCTTTTTTCGCTTAGCTCGGCCTTCGGCCTCGCTAACTTGGCTCGCCCTTCGGGCTCGCGTTTAATAAGTTGGGCGAAGTAAAACGGGTGGGAATCACATTGGACGCTTCGGCGCACGCGCCTACGCGGAGCTCGGCCTTCAGCCTCGCCATCGATCGCTTAGCTCGGCCTTGCGGCCTCGCTAACTTGGCTCGGCCTTCGGCCTCGCGTTTAGGTACTTAACACCTCGGCCTTCGGCCTCGGTCACCTGGCTCGCCCTTCGGGCTCGCCCAAGATGAACATTCGTATGGCGACCCCATCGAAAGTTGAAGATGGAAAAAAATGGATTTCAAATTTGGAATGCGGGACCCCAAAAACCCCCAGATACAAATTTTCAGTCGATTCGGAGAAAGTTGAAAAATGACCATAGACAATTTTTTTTTTTTTTTTATGTCATCCACATAGCTGACCTCGGTCGCTATGACATTTGTTCAATCACCCTGTATCTATCTCTCGCCATTAAAAAGTTACAGGCGTTTGAAATTTGTATGGAATTCCTCAGAAAATCCCTTTTTTGACATTTTTTCATCGGCTGTAGAATCTGCCCATGTTTCTCTATGACATTTGTTTGGGGCCCATACCCCTGTCTGTCGTGGTTTCCGCTGGCCGTTGACCACATCGAGGAGGAGTCGACCTTCGGAGGAAGTCGAGGTTTTCCCGGGGCCTCCGGGGTGTCCCCTATATATCCCCCAAATGGCGTCCCCCTACGTGGGGGGGAACCTGGAGAACTTGATCTCTGGGTCATCGGTAGGTAAATCATCGGTAGGTAAGTAAGTGAGTGGGGTTCGAGCTTTATATATTATAATAATTCTATTTAAAAAAAAAACTTTTACAATGACACTAAGGCCCAGATTTTGAGATGTCTTTTGAGCATGAGCTTAGTCTAACTAAGGTACGATAGAGGTGGCAAGACATTGGAAACTGACAATGTTCGGAAGGTGTGACAAAACAGAAAACAGAAGGATAAAAATCAATCTTTGTACTTGGGTATATAAAGGGTAAATAAAATTTTAAGCTAAATAAGCTGACCAGACCAATTTCTATCGGGATTTCGATGTTGTTGGCATAGAGAAAGTTGTTCAGTTTGATGATATGATCATTCCCTTAAAACTTGACATTGTCAGCATATTAAAAAGGATCCTGTATACCCGAATAATATTGCTGTCCTACCTACCTACCTACTATTGATACCTACCATTAAAGGTTTGCAGTGTCACCAATCTTTTAATTTTCCTTACGGCCCGGCCGGCCTCACCAAGTTCTTTAAAAGAACGGACGGAGCTTAACGGTATATTATCAATCAAATTAGGCCGGCTGATAACAAATTTATAACAACTGAAACCTTTGCTAACAAGAATTGACAACCGACTGCTTTCGCTACTTTCCTAATAGCACGACGGAGATAGACATATCTAAGATTGACGAGAGAAAGCGAGATAGGGAAAATCCTCCATTACAAACTGCAAAGCCTTGCCATTGATCACAGTAACGCGTAAAGCCTTTAAAAAATCCAGCAATTTATTTAGTCGGTAACAACAGCTTACTTCCCCGGATTGTCTGGGAAATAAAGTGTCATTGTGGCCTTTTGATAATACCGGGCTATTTTTTCAGATAAAGCAATTCCGGCCAGGTAAATACAGTGGTTTGTTGGCTTAGTAACAATTAAGAATAGAGTCAATAGGTACGGTAAGGTGTTTCATAAGTAAGAATAAATTTTTAAAACTCTTAAGGCGGTTGTTTAGACTGTCAAACTGAACAACTTTCTATTCGAGACCAACATCGAAATAGCGAAAAAAAATTTTGATATCCCATACAAATAATTTAGCTCTAGTCGATTTGTAGAGTACGGAACATCAATTTTTTTTTCGCGTTTTCGATTTTGGTCCCATAGTGAAAGTTGTTCAGTTTGATGGTCTACACCACCCCCTTAAAGGTTTTTTTGTATTTTTGTAACACCTTGTATGTATATGACTGTATGAGGAAGGCCATGGACAGAGTTTTGTGGCGCGCCTTGGGAGAGGCCTATGTTCAGTAGTGGACGATGATAGGCTGATGATGATGATGATAAGGTACGTATATAATTTGAAGTACTTACTACATTATGCATTGTTTTTTGCTGAAATAAAGAAGTTTTACAATATAAACGACATAAGTCAATTGCATAAATAAAAGTTTATACAAAAGAAGACACAATTTTATTTCAATTATTTTGCCAAGATCCATTACAAACGAATTTTATTTACGCTCGGCGCTCTAAAAACTTAGGTACACAAAATTATAGGTACTAAGGTCAGTATTCGATGGAGTAGCTATAATTTGATTAATAAAAGGTATGATTTAAAAGGCAAACCTTCAGCTTCATTTGTTAATTAATTATTTATAAGTACTTAAGTATCGAATTAAGTTAATTTTGTTTACAATTAGGCTTTATTTTTTAATGTTTGTTTTAGATTCAATATTTCATTGAGATTGGAAGGAACTAATTTCGGACACACAGTGTACTTATATAGAAATCAGGGCTAACAAAAAAGGATTACTTACTTATATGTTCGTTTATTCTTCAATATCTTCTTTAAGAACAACGTTTTAACAAAAGGTATGTATCATTTATCCCTTTTCTTTGGCACAGAATAAATATTCTATGATTTATTAATAATAATAAATCTTGAAAAAAACAAAATCTTTGGTGTCCATTCGCATGACATTTTTTTCTCTGTTGAAAAGAAAATAGTAGTCTTGCGCCATCAGTGTAGTGTAACGCAGGCCCAATAGGCTGGTAATTATGATGTTACAAACTATTAGATTTACCTACTGTCTTAACTCTTGAACTAAAATACAAACACTGAAACAGGTGCGAAAAATTATACAAAACTATTCTATTCTTAAAAATTGTTCTCCATCGTAGTGTTGATGATTTTGCCAATCTCCAGTATTAATAGCAAAAGTGTTTGTTCAGTCATAGTTACGAAGCTAAGGATTATGATCAAGTAGTAATTAACGGTCCGTCCTATGTTAAAGATGAATCGTTAATATCTGTTATATTATAGTATAAGAGATAGTCGTACTTTTTATTATCATCAGCTGCAAAGCTCATTCAGTATTCGTAGGGTGTAGAGCATATCTGTGATGGGGATGGACCCAGGTCTGCCTGCAGAACTCCAGTCGGTTTAGAAGTTATAGCCGTCAGTAAAAATTAACGATCAGCTGCGAGGTTGATCAGAAGATATTATTACAGTACAGAAACTGACATGATCTGTCAGTCGGTTTATGAGATACAGCCGTTCAAAGGTCCGACCTTTGAACGGCTACTTGAATTATTAAAAATATTTGAATACGGAATCAGCCTTGCAGCCGATGATAACAAAAACTCCGTCTAACTCTTATACTGTTATGTTCTGATATCAACGACTATGGTGAAACGTGGATGTTCTGAGGTTTCATAATATCTTTGACCTCCTCGGGAATATAGTCGTGAGCATATGCTAATGCTTATGCATCAAAGACTATTGCGACTATCATGATAATATGATCTAATCGATAGGTTGTCAGTACAAAAAATAATGGAAACCATGTACGTATGTCCCAACATAGGTACCTACCTGAAAAAGATGTAGGTAGTAATTAACAAATCACATTTCGCATGATTTGCAGAAGTTTGAAACATTTTCTCGCTCAGTTACACAAAGAAGTGCTGAACTCTCATTACCCCTAATTTATAAACAAGGACCAACTTTTTGGCAACCTACGTACGTACGGTGCGACTAACGAGTTGTGCCTGAATTAATCACACCATTGTTGATGTTGATAGCCTATAACACTTAGCATTCTTCGCAGATTTATGTTACGTTGCTTGGTTTTGGTTATGAATTTCAAACTTGTATTTAAAGATTCAAAAGATTCAGAGAGTAAATTATACGAAATGTGGACAAACATGGTAATGAAATAAGAACCTTTTTTTTTTCAAACTGGCTGGTTAACTGTTTCTCTATGAAGAAGTATTGAATAAAGGTAGAATGTGAGAAAGGCACTAAAATCCACCCCTTGAATTAGGGGATACATTGAATTCGGTAATGATAATGATTATGGTAATGAGAAATCGAGACATGGTCATGAGATGCCTATAATGGTAACGAGATATAAAATGTTTACAAGAACGGTCTATGGGCATAGGCTTAACATTGGCGCCATTCCTAATCTAAACTATAACTGTAGAAGAATTATGTCTGTAGGTACATTGAATTGAAGATACTTACAAGAAAACGATTTCGATATGGTTTTTTAGTGTCCCTGACTCCAAATCACAAATTTTTTGATTTATTGTCTGTCTGTTTTTTTCTATTTGATTGTTCGAGCATCACGCAAAAACTAATGAACCGATTTTGATTAAAATTTTTTTGTTTGAAAGTTTATGATTTGAATTAAAATCTGGTAGGTACTTATAATATAATTTGTGAGGACGAAGTCGCGGGTAAAAGTTAGTATTTTTTATTTTTCTAGTTCGTAAATGTGTAACAGCTTCATTACTAATATTATTATGATTATTGGAAATAAACATCGATTAAAAATCATTCTCGCGATGAATTTAAAATTTATTATATATTTATTATAACATTATTGTTAATCGCTGCGTTACTATTGTATGTTAATATCCCTGAACTTGTCTAAATTGTAACATTTAAAACAGAGTGATAAAATAAATACTCAATTGTTCTAGAATCACGAATAATCGTGAAACACGAAACGTTTAGTTGGGTTATTAACTTTAAATCGAATGAGCACATTAAGGTGATACAGAGTACCTAAATATCTAAGAGAATTACAAAACATGCATTTATTTTTTATCATTGTTTAAAATATAGGTACTTAACCAAGTTAAACCGTTTATTATAACCTTATAATTTATAAGCAAAACGATCCTTAGTTGAACACTTTACCCCAAGATAATCTGCTATATTGTTACCAAAAGAATGAGACAGCAATATTAGGGAATGCTCGTGGCAAATAATTAGGGGTCCTGAACTCGCCAGAGTCATGCGACAGTTTCATCAATCTTCCCAGCCATTTCCCAGCCAAAGAAATAACTAATTTAGCCTGGCCCCCGGCTCCCTCCCTAACCCTCTTGTTATTTACGCAAAAGGGAGAAATTAACTAAGTCCGAAAAGTTCTATTTAAATTGGTTGAGTTACACTCATTGTTGTTGAAGAAGCTTTGAACAGAAGAGTTAACTTTGTGCGGAGGCATGGTTTAGTGGATTGTTTGGAAATTACAAGTTTGCAACATTACGAAGCTTCCTAACATTATTGGTATCTAATTTTAATGAAAACACCAACTCAAATATTATCTCAGCTTATTTTACTTAACAAGATATTGTAAATAAGAGAAAGCGATATCCATTCGCAGTGTTTTACATTGTCTATTTTAAAATTAATAGGTCTATGTATGATGTCACGAGAATCTTATCTTGAATATTATACATGCTCGCGCATGTCATTTGAACACAGTATAGTTTCAGCCGACTAAAAAAATGGCTACATTCATACTTACAATATTTTTAATTCTTCTGTGTGTTATTTACATTAAGTTAAAACGAATTTATACTTACTGGGAAAGAAAAGGAGTTAAAGGCCCCAAGCCTCATTTTATAATAGGAAACTATAAATCTATTATACAAAAAAAGGATTCCCTGGCTAGTTTATGTGCAAAAATATATAATCAGTATCCAGATGAAGCATACGTTGGAATATATCACGGCTTGAAACCGACGCTTTTGATCAGGGATCCTGAGTTAATAAAAACTATAATTATATCGAATTTCTCAAGCTTTATGGATCGTGGCTACAAGATAACAAGAGACCCTCTGATGAATAATTTGTTCGCTGAAGATGGAGATAACTGGAGAATATTGAGGAAGACGTTAACACCACTGTTCACTTCGTCAAAACTAAAACTAATGATGCCGCTTTTAAATAACTGCGCTAAAGATTTCATGAAATATACAAGTAAATTAGCAGACATGAACAGATCTGAAGAAATCAGAGATTTATGTAACAAATACACAATGAAATGCATCACTTCTTGTATATTAGGAGTTGATGCCGACACCTTCAGTGATGAAGGAAATGTTTTTGTTGACATAGGCCGCAAAATGTTTGGTTCCCATATTCGAACGGCTTTTATTCATCTATTGGACAGTATCATTCCAGGATTTCCGATGTTTTTACGTTACCATTTAATAAAAAAAGAAGTGACAGAGTTCTTCTTTAACCTTGTAAGAACAATAGTTAAAGAGAGGGAAAATAACGTGACGAAAAGGAATGATCTCATGGATATACTGATTGATATGAGAAACAGTGGATCTGTCACTAGTAAAGGAGATTTTGATACAGAATTAGAAATTACTGACGAAATAATGGCAGCGCAAACAGGTGTTTTCTTTGCTGCTGGTTATGAGACTTCATCTGCCTCGATGTCATTTTTACTTTATGAATTAGCTCTCAATCCAAGCATCCAGAACACTTGTTACGAAGAAATAAAGCGAGTTATGGATATATATAAAGGAGAACTAACATATGAATCATATACGGAATTCAAATATCTATCTATGACATTTTCTGAGGCAATGAGGAAGCATGTAATCGGTGGGTACTTACTGAGACAATGTGTTAACGATTACAAAGTTCCCAATAGTAGTCTTATTATAGAGAAAGGTATCAAGATAATTGTTCCGGTGTTTGGCATACACAAAGATCCCAAATATTATCCTGACCCAGAAAAGTTTGATCCGGAAAGATTTGCCGAAAATGGAAAAAATATACATGACTGCACTTCTCTAACATTCGGAGACGGGCCGAGAAATTGCATAGGTACGAAAAATTTGATAAAATACTATACTTTAAAAGTTACTATACGGTACTACACTGCCAATATCGTCTTGGGCTTGGGACACAGAAAAGAGAACCAAGGCGAAGCCTGGTTTTATGTTATGTGCTTTGTGAGTTTGTTTTATAAACTAAAACTATAGGTATATCATATAACTGAAATAGACATTCAACGCTCCAAATATGGCAGATTCAAGTGAGCTACACAGCAGCTCTTTTTTGTACTAGCTGACAGTAATCATACGGACAAAGATGGATTGTTTGGAAATTACAAGTTTGCAACATTACGAAGCTTCCTAACATTATTGGTATCTAATTTTAATGAAAACACCGACTCAAATCTTATCTCAGCTTATTTTACTGATGCGGACAAAGATTTGCTAAGATTTTGTATGAGACTTGGAGTCTATAGTACCTATTTAGTGCGTTCACACACGATGACGCACTGACGGAGCAGCAAACGTCAGTCCGTCATTTGTGAAGCAAGGAGTTGCATTAAACCGCACGTAGAAGCTCACACGGCGACGCATTGACGCACCGGGTGTGGTTCTATGGACTGACAACTGCCGCTCCGTCAGTGCGTCATCGTGTGTGAACGCACTAAGGTCAATGACTTAACACATTTGAGGTTATGCAATAAGGCTACGTGGCCAGTCGGAACGCGCAAAATGCCATACGACTCGCTAATTATATTTTTTTGATTAGCTGAACGTATTTGTCATTCCTCGTTTTACTGTAGTTATTTCTTAAACCGTCAAGAATACAAATAATTGTTTTTTCAACATACTTGCTCGTAAAGTGGCTCTTATTGCACCGCTTTTAGGTACATAGGTTAGGTTGAATGGCGGCTACAGTCATCGCCTCTTTATAAAAAAAAAAGTCCAGCTCCATTTTCAAGTATTATTTTTTCTATGGTAATTTTCCTCAAACATTTGTCTAAAATTGTTGTATTTTACGAAATTTTATTACTTTTTCCTCGCAAGTATGTTGAAAAACGTAGTAAGAAACGCGTGAGCATTAGTCATTACAGCCTCTGCTAAAATCTGCAACACTCGCCTGATGACCAACTTTGCTCACTTGTAATCATAACGTACTATGGGGCACGTTCCGCTAGGGCCTGACTAGTAACATATGTACTCATAGCCTTTTTTGGTCTTATTTTATAGGAATGCGTCTCGCCAAGCTCCAGTCCATGGTTGGAATTGTACATTTCCTCCATAGTTTCCGAGTTGAACCGTCGGAAAGGACGCCGAAGCAGATCACCTACGATCCTACGACACTTACTATTACTAGTAAAGACGGTGTTTGGCTAAATATTATACGTAGATAAGTACTAAAATTATACAGGCTGTAAAATTAAATGCATTACATATTAAACGGGTTTTTTAAACCATCAAACCCAAATAGGAACAGCAGATTTCTTTATTTCGCATTTTCATTGTGGGCTCCTTAGTGAATGTTTTTCCGTTTGGTGGTCCAAAGCCCTGAAGCACCCCATTTTGTACAGGATGTCAAAGTAGCCACAGAAAAAGTTACCGCAGAAGTCTAACATAAAGTAATGTTTTTTTAAAGTACCTATGCCACTAATGGTTTTGTGACCAATAGCAAGGTAATTATTCAAGATAACATAACAAGCATCTTCATGCAAATTTGTAGTTAATAATCTAAAAGTTTGTACAAAACTTGCCAAAATTCGAAAACAATCAAACTTCGATTTCTTTTACTGGCCTAACTCCTATTTCCGGCTTGACGATGAGTTTTGGGACAACCTGTATGTAACGCATTTAAAACACCCTGTATAACTAGCTTTATATTCATGTAGACTTTAAAAACTGAATGATTCCTTTCAAAAACTCACAATCATAATCATATACTTTCGCTTCTCCTTTGGTATTAAATTCGAACCATTGACAAAATAAATATTAGGAAAATATAATTATTTTCAAGAAAAACGTAACTTAATATTCTCAGAATTCAATTTAAAAAATGAGTTCATATAAAAATCTGCTTACGCCACGTTATCCCGGCAGCCATCAAAATTTAATTTCGCAGAAAGCGCACTCCGCGGGTAATGTATGCCGAATGCGCGCGGAGGAGTTCGTAGCCCGTAGTGCCGCGCCGTAGCTCTCGTAGTGGGTCGCGTAGCACGTAACGAGCTTCGTAGATCTTGCTTAAACTTATCTTATTTAAAAAATTCTACCAAAAACGTATCATCAAAATAAGTCTGTAGAATTTGGAAAATCTCAGTTACTAACATGTTGAGAGGAGCGCAGAGATCTTGTTTTTTGCATAAACATTTTGTATAAGTATTTCGCTTTTAATTTGCATAAGCAATATTTATAGAACATCAAACTGAACAACTATTATTATGTTGACAATGTTGAAAAAATTATAGTTATTTGTTATGCTAGGCTGCAAAGTTGCTTTTTGGCGCGAGTACTTGTATTGAATCCTGAGCCTAGCGAAGGTTTCAAAGTACGAGACGCAGAATAACTTTGCAGCCGAGGGAAACACACAACTTTTCACCTCACAACAGCGAGGGAAAAAAGTTAATTGCTAAAAAGAACATTTTAAAAAGTTGTTTTTTTTCGTGCCGGCCAGTGAAATAGATTATTAAGCATTTTCATTGGCGGTATAGAAAAATATTGAACAGACAGATTCGAATTTCAAAAACTCTTTCCACGCTAGCGGATAAAATGCACTTTTGCACTCAGATTTCGAATGATAAACAGAGTCTTTCCGAGCTTGTGAGGTGAAAAAATTATGATGTCCCATACATTTGAGTAGGCACTGCAGTTATGTATGAAACAGATTTTTTAATTTTCTCGATGTTGCCTCCATAGGAGTTGTTTAGTTTGATGGCCTAAACTACCCCGTTAAATATTACTAGGGTCTTTTGTTACACCATCTATCAACGTTTGTATCCCAAAGCTAGACAAAAATATCCATGGAACTCCTTCAATCCTCTTCATGTTGATCAAATCTTCAAGAAGACATCTAATACAATTTCAGAAATTCGATTCATTGAAATCGAAGACCCAAGATCGCCGACACGTAGATTGAAATTCTCGTTCACTAATCGATACTAATTTCACAGTACGTTCTGCTACTTAGAAGAGGCTTTGGGGGGAGGGGATATGCGCAGGAGAGGGGGCAAGGATTTATGGTGGCATTAGATTCGCATTTGTAGCGCAGCGGAGCCTCGGTGAGCGGACGTGTTCTACGTTAGCTTGCATATTATTAATGCGATAGACTACCTGACACAGCTTTTATATTATTTGTATACATGCTGATTTACGAAACTAGAATGCCGAATGGGTTGATACAGCTGTTAGTTTGTTGGAAATTTCACCTGTGAAGAAAGGGACAACTTAGATGAAATGAGCTCATAAACTTAATATTTTACTCAAAATAGGACATAATATTATTATGTTTATGGGCTGGCCGCACAATTATAGATTATTTTATAGAAAATTAAGAATATTATTATGTACTTATCTAATTTAGATAGTTCGTACACTAAAATATTTGAAAAAAGTGAGCATGCATAGCATAGCATATGCTTTACGACTATATTCCCCGAGGATGTAGTCAGAGATATGAAAAGAAGAAAAAACTAAAAAAAGAAACTCTCGACGGAACTCTCTCTCTCTTTCTTTTTGTAAAGAAGTGAGCAGAGTAGAAAATTATTATTGGCTCCTAAAATAACCGTGTTTTTTAAGCGTTTTACCTACATTTTATAATAAGTAATTCTAGTTAAGGCAGTTTCAATTATTTCTATATTATTAATTTATTCTATTTTGATTGGTATTGTAAAAATAAGAAATTAAATAAGAATTCCTACGAGTACGGCTAATCGTTTTTGAAAAATTGAGGGTTCAAATTCGCCATTATGTCCTTAAGTTGGACTTATAGTGGCTGGCAGGTTAACAAAGTTAGTGCGTTCACACACGATGACGCATTGACGCAGCGGCAGACGTCAGTCCGTCATTTGTGAAGCAAGGAGTTTTATGAAACTACACGTAGAAGCACACACGGTGACGCATTGACGCACCGGGTGTGGTTCTATAGACTTACATCTGCCGCTCCGTCAGTGCGTCATCGTGTGTGAACGCACTTATGTTTTTAAATTTAAGTATTCATATTATATTACATAACTATGTATCATTAATCTCGTGAAAGTTTAAACTCTGGTTACAATTTATCACAATCTTGAATAAAAGATGGCACTCCTAGGCAGACAGCGCGTTTGTGTAATGACATTTTTTTGTTGCAATGAACCTTGCTGTGGTTTTGCATAAAATAATTGCATACATTCATCCGAGGCGACTGCACTCCCATTGCTGTTTTACTGGCGCAGTGTATATGACAAGGTTCTTTGTTAAAAAGTTTGATGTATTGATAAAAACATGGTATTTTTTGGATCACTGAATAATTTTTCAGGGGTATTCTAGATCGTCAAATCGAACAACGAGAGCGTCGGTGTGGCGCGTTGCAGTGAGGTACACCACCACAGGTGTGGGTAGGTAGGTACATGGAGAAAAATATCTTGTAGTACATTATGTGACAACTATTTTAGTAGACGTTACTAGAAAATTTGTTGTTATAAGAAGTTTTAGTTAAATCTACCAAAAAGTTGTTATAACAAAACACATTTTCTAGTTCAGTCTACTAATACATGGGTATCACATAACATTCAATAACTGGTCCGGGGTAGAATCTGTACGAGGACATGCCATGTTACTTCGTGCGTTCACACACGATGACGCATTGACGCAGCGGCAGACGTCAGTCCGTCATTTGCGAAGCAAGGAGTTGTATGAAACCGCGCGTAGAAGCACACACGGTGACGCATTGTCGCAGCGGGTGTGGTTCTATGGACTGGCATCTGCCGCTCCGTCAGTGCGTCATCGTGTGTGAACGCACGTTATTATTTAATCTAGAATTAAATATTAATCCATGTTTGACCAGAACTCAGATCAATCCATTCTAGATAGCAACGAGTTTTTCTAACTTATTATGTAGGTACGTAATACCGACTGCTCTCAAACGGTGAAGGAAATCATAATGAGTGAAATCTGCATACACTGAATATATTTCAACAAAGGTTTTTTTTGTGCCCTTCTTGACGAGCCATGAAGAAATTGCATGAAGTAGGTAGTTTTGAAAATAGTTTCGCGATTGTTAATAAAAGTAAAACTTAATTAAATTGTAGTCGCGTTCAGAGTTAAAGAGTCAGCTGGAAAGCGTTTAAATACCTGGAAATATATAACGGAGGTGTGAATGATGGTTTTATTAAAATTTTAAACGAAAGTCGTGGCTCTTTCGAGCAGAAAATTTAATAATCTTTATTAGGTTTTGTCGCCCAGATATTATTTTTAGAAAATGCGCAGTAGTATGCAGTTTTATTATTCAAGATGATTAAAATGAGTGGTAATGCCTTGCTTCTGCCTTATAAACTAGTATTAACCCGTCAAGTCCTGCGGTCGCGATATCGTCCGATATCAATTGTTTAATCAATTGTTATCTTAAGCCGGGATGCGAGCGGTTAAAATACCTTTAAGTACCTATGCTATGTTGTTATTTCAGGCAGCCGCAGGCTATTTCGACTTCACCTTACACCACCTGTCCTTTCACCTTTCGTCTGTATACAGGGTGTAAGGAAAAGTATCATTAACCTTTAAACCACAGACTCTACCCATCAAACTGAACAACTTTTACAATGAGAGCAAAACGATCAGAGCAAAAAAATAAATCAGCTGTCCCATACGATTGCGTCGAGTAGGTATTGCAGTTTAGTATGGGACAGTTGACTTTTTTTTGCTCTGATCGTTTTGCTCCCATAGTAAAAGTTGTTCAGTTTGATGGGTAGAGTATGTGGTTTAAAGGTTAATGATACTTTTCCTAACACCCTGTATTGCATGTTGATTTTGATCCTTTAAGATTGTTAGATACTCGTATCTATTCAGTTCCCGTAATAGTAAGACAGGCTGATACCGAAGAAGTGCTAGTCAAATTGATTCCGTATTTATTACATTCCAATCCATGTTCCACTTTACTAATTTTACATCTCACAGAAAAAAGAGGCCTTCTCTATGACAAGCACTAAAAAAAAAAAGTATACAATTCTGGGACACATACGCTCAGTTGCAGAAATGCACATTAAATTTTTTTTCATTATTCTTTTTTATTTATATTGGGGCTGAGATTATGTCAGCCATAACATATCTCTTGCTGTCACTTTTTGTCTCAGCGTTAGTTAGCTTTGTATTAAGTATTAAGCTTGAGATCACGACTATATTTCCCAAGGGGGTAGGTCCTGTATGAAAGTTACTAGTTCGCCACTTCAATGTTGCAATGTTGTTTTGATAGTATTTAAATGAATAATAATGCATTGAATAATATTAGTAGTAAACAAGTAACATGACCGCTACATTGTGGCTGACCATCGCATATTATATCAAATTCGAGAGACAATATTATGTCCGTCATTGTAACCGCATCTATCCGTCCGTTACAAGCCCACTATATCAGGCTGCCAATAATTGAAATAGTCCAGTGTACGGTTACTTACGTTTCATGCTTGTATATAGGGTCCTTCTGAATATAACTGAACAACATTATCTACGTCGAAATCGAGAAAAGAATGCAATTGTATACGCCCACAATTGATATATGGGACATTTTTTTTTCGCTATTATGATGTTTATCCCAAAGAGATAGTGGTTCAGTTTGATGGTCTGAGCATTCTCTTAAAAACCTCCTCCTTTTCTGTTGAAGTCGGTTAAAACTGTCAGCACATTAAGTTGGACCCTGTTTATTTTTTTATACTTTACTGTTTTTTTTTTATTATTTTTTTATGTGTGATAGGTAACCATTTGACCCCAATCTCACCTGATGTTAAGTGATGATGAGGCCGAAGATGTAGCATGCTTACCTAGAAAAATGCCTATTCACTCTCGCCTTGAAGATGCCCAGGTTGTATTGCTCAGGGAACAGGTCTGCAGGCAATTCGTTCCACTCCTTAGCCGTGCGCATTATAAAAGATGAAGCAAACTTCTTCGTGCGAATGGTTGGTAGGTCAACGACATAAGGATGGAAACCCAGCCTGCGTCTCGTCCCTCGCAGATGAAAGGGAGATGGAGTTATTAGTTCATGTAATTCCATCGCACACTCTCCGAAATGTATCCTATAGAAAACAGACAGACAGGCTACCTTGCGAATATGTTCAAGACTTTGTAGCTTCGCCACCAAGGTTGGATCACCTATGAGCTTCCTGGCACGCCTGTCTATCGAGTCTAGCGCGGCCAACTGGTATTTGGCAGACCCGTCCCAGAGGTGGCAGCAGTACTCCATACACGATCGGACTTGTGCTTGATAAAGTTGTAGAAGCTCTCCGGGTGTGAAGTATCGTCTGACCTTCGAAAAGACGCTCAGTTTAAATACATTCTTCTTCTTTCGTGTCAGCATGACCTATAACGGCATTCACTCATGCTGTAGTGGAAAGATTAGCCAGTTAGTAGTGCTCGGATCGAGGCTGACTGCCCAGGGTGCGCCAGAAGACAGGCCTCGTCACTCGGGGAGGTTCTATCTATGCTTAGGTAAACCCTGTTAAATAGGATTGAAAAGTTGTTGTGGTCCAGTATCAATGCTGGATAAGTTTCAGAGGTCTTTCCAAAGTTTCTGTTGCCATATGCTGGGAGGCTTGGAGGCAGCTGAATATTTCCTAAAATACAGGCATGCATAGCATAGCATATGTTCACGACTATATTCCCCGAAGTCAGAGTCAGAGATATTCTGTAACCTCAGAACATCCACGTTTCACCAGTAGTACCGAAGCTCTGTCCAGTGTGACGGGTGGTGAGCCCGGTAAAATATAGGCATTTTCTTTTTTAGGGTTCCTTACCCAAAGGGTGAAAACGGGACCCTATTCATAAGTTCGTCCGTCCGTCCGTCTGTCCTACCTATTTAGGGCAGTAACCTTTGAACCGTAAAAGCTAGACAGTTGAAATTTTTTTGACAAATAATAGTGTCTAAAAGTTAAAATTACGGGAAGTTTTTATTCAAGAAACTAGTTTTTATCAACGTTTTTTCTTCTCGCTCTATCATAAAAACGGTAATATATACAATCGTCATAATTGGTGTGATTGTAGAGTGAACTCTACAGTATAACAAAAAATAATGAAAACCGGCCAAGTGTGAGTCGGTCTCGCGCTAAAGGTCCGGAGAAAACAAAACTTTTTTGTAAGTTAATAGGTTGTGTGGTGGTGTGGTACAGAACCCTCGATGCGCGAGTAGCCCGACTCGCACTTGACCGGTATTATTACAAATTATATAAATAACATCCATATAATACCACAAAATTTATTTAAGTGTATTTGCTCATTTCGTTATTTCAGGATCGTCTTTATTCGTCCTCAGTTATCTACTATAATAATACTCAATATACATTACAAACTTGGAAGACGACCGACTGAATACCAGGATACAATTTCCATAAAACATAACGTCCTCTAAATTGCATTTGTAGGAGAAGATATTAAATGAAAACAAATATTGAGCATGAAATTAGAAATTCCCTCGAGGCTATACAGAGCTGGAGACAGTGTCACGAGAGAGCCTCGTGTTTACCAGAATTTATGATTTCATTTGGTGGCGCATATTTCAACGATGCGTCGTTGTGTATCGGAACGACCGCAATATCGCACGATTTGCTTTGTACTTACAACTTATAGGCTTAATAAATTCTTAGATAGTACGTACCTAAACCTGCTTAATTTTACATAACACTATAGTAATGTAGCCGGAGGACTTTTTAATTATCAAAAAGATTACCGATTGCCGTTTAGAAACTGTTGTAAGGTACTAAATGACTAAAATAAAAACCTAAGTCTTACAGATAACCGATCATCCGTTTGCCCCCATAGTAAAAGTTGTTCAGTTTGATGGGTAGACTCTTAGTTTAAAAGTATGCTAATGATATCAATTTCACCCTGTATATACAATACAGAACTTATATTTAATTAAATAATTTATAGTATACTGTTTACTACTGTATATACAATTTGTATGGTTAGCTCTAAACAAACCCGATATTTTTTACCTCTTACCCAATTTATATAGGTGAGTGAACATTGCCACTTGTTAACAATCAAAAGAGAATCAATAAAAAATTACAGTTCAATGTTTCAAGTTGTTAGAAAAACCATTTAACAAAAGATAGCAAACAGAGGGACGAAAGTAGCGCTTTGATTGGATTATTCTCTACTTCGATTCTCTCTGATTGATTATACTGAATACAGGTACACTGCAATGTTCTTTGTATTCGATTCGGTTGAAACTTGAGAGACTAAACTTGCAGATAATCCGTTGTGTGCTTCTTGAAGATAGAATTAGGATCGTTAGTAATGCCATAAGGGGTTTGAAACTATGCACAGATTTAAATTATTTTGAATTGAGTTCTCGTAAGTTATTCTGTTGATTTTTCTGTTGCCTCAACATTATGTTCTTCTCGTAGCGTATCATAAACTTATCGATTTTGTCTAAACAAATTAATGTATAAATATTTTAGCTAACAATAGAAACACTATTCAACTCCAACTAATATTATCTAAACTATTATAAAACTATAACTGAAGTGTACATTGAAGATATTTACAAAAAAAGATTACGATATGGTTTTTAGGCATCCCTGACTCGAAATCAACCTTTTTTAGAAATTTTGTCTGTCTGTTTGTCTTTTTGTTTGTGTGTTTGTTTGTTTGTTCGCGCATCACGCAAAAGCTACTGAACCGATTTTTATGAAACTTTTTTTTGTTTTATGGCTTATGATCTGATTTAAAAGCTGGTATATAATTTGTGCGGACGAAGTCGCGGGTAATCACTAGTTATATTTAAATGTGAAAGTTTTAGTAAAATTGTGTTTTTTTTTTATTTGTTCGATCCACTTAAACACCTTTATATAATTTATTATTAAAAAACAACGTATTCTACGAAGATGAATTCACTGGGCAAATAGAGTCATTATAAGACTTATATTGATTATAGAGGGGTTATTCACGATCTGAATCATTAATAATAACGACTATTGGCGCAATCGACACGTTGATGTTATTATAGAGCTTCCCCACTGTGCTCCGCTTTTCAAACATCTAGATTAAAAATTCTTAAAAATAAAATTGGTGCTCTGTGTATTTTAACCCAACTATCGTATCTTAAAATGTTTTCGAGCATATTATTTGTATGAAGATTAACTTTACGAGCCAGCATTTTTACTTGCGCACGAGAATATGGGTTATAGCTATTGTTAAGCCGAGAAGTAACAATATTGCATAATGCTGCTTTGTCCGACACACAGCGGGAAGCAACCTGTTGTGAAGTTTTTAATTAAGTGTGGGGTCGCGTACACCGCTCTCTTTTTTTGCTTTTTTATTCCCTTGAAATTACTAGTTTCCTTGCCTCGAAGCTCGTTCTACATGCGCTCTAAATGAAACAATGAGATTATACAAAGTTGGTTACTTTTAGTGTATAGTATGTCCAAAACTTCTTTTGGTGCTACGACGAAGTGAAAAAATAACTTTTCTCCCCTCCGGACGGAAAGCGTCAATTTTCATCCCGCTGCGCTAAACGAAGTTACCGTTTTCTACCTCCATCGAGGAGAAAAACAGTATGTACTAACCTCGGGCAGTAAATAAGAAAGCCTCAGATCACATGTTTGTTCACATGAGATCTGAGACCTTTCTTAATTTCCTGCCCTTGGTGTGTAATATACTATAGTTAGCCTGTAGGATACATAGGATGCCATAAACCACCACGCGCGAGGCCCGTGTGGATTGATGGGGTCAAACTTACTGTCAGAGACTGAACTGACCCTGTAGCATGATTTCTCTACTCACGCGTGACTCGGCCTCTTTCCATACTACATTGTCACGGCAAGCGCGAGTGAAAAGCGAGATAAGGGGTAATTTTCTATGCAGCGAAAGTGCGTCGCGCGCGTGTTGAATCATACTAGGGCTGCTGGCCTGACCGGGCTGAACAAAACGTCCCATTGCTAGGCACAGGCCCTCCAGGAGATGCGAATTGGTAGACTTCACATACGCATCAGCATGGGTAGCATGCCACCGTGATACAGCGCTATCAAACCTTCGCTCTCTTTCTATTTGCGTGCGAACGAACGAGATAAAAGACGTTATACAGCCGTATTACATGTCGCATGCTACCAGTGCAGAATTTCTTCAGTGTTTGCAGGTTTCCTCACGATATTTTCCTTTACCGTTTTATAGCAGTCGGTATTTCGTACATAAGTAAGAAGAACTCATTAGTAACTAGGTACATGGCATGTCGTACATACGGATTCAAACCCGGACCATCATGATTGAGTGTCCATAATTCTAAGCAACGCGCCACCGACGGCGACGTCTTAGCGAATATGTACCACCATCTAACGGAATTATCCGGGACCGACTCCTTAACGTGCTTTTCGATGCTCGGGGGTGACCGAGATGAAATACCACTAAAACAGTCATCTATCTAAAGACTCCTCCTGACCGTGCAGTGAGCTCTTCACTGCAAGGCGTTTTCCCATTAGTCTAGTAGCCAGAAAATATGAACCTTTAATATTATACAAGTCTTTTTATTTTATTGTATGGATAGATAATCATAATCATTCATAGGTACAATCGACCATCATCATTATCATCAGCCTATCAATCGATATGTATATAACATATGCCTCTCCCAAGGCGCGGCACAAAACTATGTCCCCGGCCTTCCTCATCCAGTCTGTCCCCGCTACTTTTTTTAGGTCGTCTGTCCAGCGGGCAGCAGGGCGTCCCACACTACGCCTACCAGCATACGCATACGCCTACGCATAGCTCAGAAAATTAGCAAGCTGAAGTGGCAATGGGCTGGTCATATCTGACGAAGAACTGACAACCGATGGGGTGTCAGAGTTCTAGAGTGGAGACCGCGACAATCGACCAATTTGAATCATTACCCATCGTAGAACCATGTCACGATCACGTGTTTTGACATATCAGTTTGCTGTGAAAAGGTTCTACAGTGGGCAATGATTCAAATTGTTCGGTGGTACCTAACATTAAAAAAAATTTAAATTTTCAAATCTTTTTCTGGACTACCTACATATTATGGCCTGGAGTCCTGCGTGGATTGCTGGAGGCAAGATTTCGAGCCACCTCAAAGAAAACAATTGTATTTGTGAGGCGCATCGAATCTTCCATCGAATGCCTATTCATGGGGAGATTGATTGATAATACCGTACCTTGTGATAATAATAAAATATTCGTTCCATATTAGAACATGGTACCAAAAGTTCGGCGTAATGTGAAATTATACAATGTTTGTCGAAGATTGAGCGAAAAAGGGACCAGTTTTTCGTTATTTGGCTACCTACGGAACTTCTAAAAGGGTAATTTAAATACAATGTTACATTGTTATTACTAAAATGACAGTAAATATGTTTTATTGCAATATTTTAAAAAAGATAACCATAACTTTACTTCCGACTGTAACTGCAAAGATTTATGCTTGCGAATTTAACACGGTGACATGGAACGTTGGATTTGAAAAATATTGTAGCTAGAAAAGATAAAAAATATTGTGAAATTTTATGATACTGACATAGGCAAGCAAGATATATCGTTTGAAAAAGATTTCGTTATCCAAATAAAAAGCTGAAATGAAAAAATGATGGCAGATGCGTTTCAATCGCGCTTCGTACCGGATATTGGAGGGCTCGCTACCGGAAGTGGGGCGGCGACCGCTATAACCGTAACTCACGTTACCCGACTGCGCCCAAAAGTGATGTTACGTGTTTAGTATTTATGCCGACCAGCCTTCGATTGATGGTTTTGCTAAGTTGCAGATGTCTGATATTTTAGTTTTGCATTTAACTTGCTACTAGCTTTTTATTTACACAAAACCACAATTTACACAAAAGTAACTAACCACAATTTACACAAAATAAATTAAGGGGCTACCTAGGGATTTTGGGACACTTTCTGATTCGCATAAATCGTTAAATACCAGGGTGACGTATTTCATTTTCAGATATATGTTTAAAGACTATCTAACCTACGGCTGGGTACACGGAAAACATGATTCCGTAAAATTTTCTCGATAGATTTGTGTGCCAAAGTAGATCCCGATTATTCACAAAATCGCGTGCTACTCCAAATTATTTAACGATATTTATTCAAACCTATATTTAAACTATGAGTAATGATTGTTTCGAGCTGTTGGTAAATCCGTTTTTCATTCAGTACTATAGTTATTTTTTAATTAATAGTTTACGATTTGGCGCTTACGTCGAAATATTCTGAGCACGCGTGCCCTATTGCCTTTTCTTTCTTTCGCGAACGGAACTAATTACCGGCGTCACTCTCGCACGAATCGATCAGTCTGCTGTTGGCCATTGCCAAGAGAGGTCCACGCTCGAGGCCTTCGCGTCCACGAGCTGTTTTATTTTCGTATCGCGATGCCCTGTGTTGCTATTGCTGCGACCATTGCCGTGCTATAGGGTATTATCGGTGATAGTGGTAGCTTTAGTGATAAGATCGCCATTTGAAAATAGTTCATTTTATTTGCTTTATTGTTATTATTTCGGCGGGAGTGGCATGTTTGGTAAAAATGCTCACCTGTCAAGATACATTTTGGAGTTAAATCATCGTAAATTCCTATTTTTACTAACTATTTCACTGAAAGAGTTTGTTTTCTAGTTGGTGTTTTTATGACTGATACCACACTAGTAATTGCTGCAGTATACTGTCAATCGTGCTTCTTTTACACTTGGAAACGGCACTTTATTCTACCGATCATGGTAATGGAAAAATCTTTGCCGGCAACACTGGCACGTGATAAGGCAAGCAATCATTTTTGTTTCAAAAAGTAGTGGAGACTCATAGATTTTTATCAAACCGCCAGGTTTTATTTATTTATTTCAATCTTTTATTTTATTTAAGAGGATATATTCCTGACAACGTTCCCGAGCGCGCTGCATACAAACGAAGTTCGATCCTATTTTTAAAGAATTTAATTGATCGAAGATCTTATAAACAGCTATTTTCGTGTTTAAGATGATATTCGTGCCAGCGCTCCCGAGCGCGCTGCATACAAACGAAGTTCGATCCTATTTTCAAATAATTAAATTACCGAAGTTCTTATAAACAGCTATTTTCGAGTTTAAGATGATATTCCTGCCAACGCGCCCGAGCGCGCTTCAAACAAAAGATGTTCAATCCTATTTTCAAATAATTAAATTACCGAAGTTCTTATAAACAGCTATTTTCGAGTTTAAGAGAACATTCTGCCAGCGCGCCCGAGCGCGCTGCATGCAAACGTAGTTCGATCCTATTTTTAAAGAATTTAATTGATCGAAGATCTTATAAACAGCTATTTTCGAGTTTAAGAGGATATTCCTGCATACAAACGAAGTTCGATCCTATTTTTAAAGAATTTAATTGATCGAAGATCTTATAAACAGCTATTTTCGTGTTTAAGATGATATTCCTGCCAGTTCTCCCGAGCGCGCTGCATACAAACGAAGTTCGATCCTATTTTCAAATAATTAAATTACCGAAGTTCTTATAAACAGCTATTTTCGAGTTTAAGATGATATTCCTGCCAACGCGCCCGAGCGCGCTTCAAACAAAAGATGTTCAATCCTATTTTCAAAGAATTAAATTACCGAAGTTCTTATAAACAGCTATTTTCGAGTTTAAGAGGACATCCTGCCAGCGCGCCCGAGCGCGCTGCATGCAAACGAAGTTTGATCCTATTTTCAAAGAATTTAATTGATCGAAGATCTTATTAACAGCTATTTTCGAGTTTAAGAGGATAGGTATTCCGGCCAGGGCGCCCAGGCGCGCTGCATAAAAACGAAGTTTGATCATATTTTCAAGGAATTAAATTGATCGAAGATCTTATAAACAGCTATTTTTGAGCTGAAGAGGATATTCCTGTGAGCGCACCCGACCCGTCCCGGGGTGCGGGCGGTGAAGTGGGGAGTAGCGCCAGTCTCTTGCTGGGTTCACATGCACGCCGTGCAGCCCGGAAAACTTAGGCAATTCGCTGTACATCGACTCGTGTGTAAAGTGATAGTTACTGTCTCGGCGGACATTTCGGAGTTTAATTTAAACTCAAGTCTTCTTAATAAAGTATTTAATACTGAATTTTACAGAAATATAGAAATGCAGACAATATTTTTTGTAATCGAATGGAAAAAAAGGAATGAAGTAATGAGCGAGTGAATGAACGGTAAATGTCAATTCACATTTTAAGGCTTAGCACACATCACTGAGCACAGACACTATTGACGCGATTGCCATGCTATTTGGTGAAGGCGCTCGCCGTAACATCTTCCCGCCTCGTTGAAAGGTAGCTTTCAACCTTGAAAGTCATCTGCAGCTGGCAGAGGACACAGCCGAACCAGTGGTCGTCGCACACACCCTCTTGCAGTGTTAACTTCAGCCACACGTGAAACACCGTCCGGTCCGGGGAAAAGACGAGTTACTCGTCCTAGTCGCCAGCTTAGTGGCGGTACATGATCTTCACTCAGAAGAACCAGGTCTCCGATGTTCAACTTGGCAGTACTGGTTCTCCATTTCGTCCTTTGTTGTAATTCGGATATATACTCCTTCTGCCATCGTGCCCAAAAGTGTTGACGAACCTTTTCCAGGCGTTCGTACCGTCGCAGAGAGATTTCTTTTAAGTTTTGCAGGTCACGTGACGGAAGTGCAGTTAACGGTCTCCCGATAAGAAAGTGCCCGGGAGATAGTGCAAGGAGATCATCAGGAGAGGAAGACAGCGGACATAGAGGGCGACTATTTAAAATTGCCTCAACCTGAGCGAATAAAGTTAAAATTTCTTCGAATGTTAAATTGCTATTTCCCATAACGCGTTTTAAATGGTGTTTAGCGGATTTTACCCCTGCTTCCCAAATGCCGCCAAAGTGGGGAGCGTAAGCGGGCGAGAAAATAAATTTAATCCTTTCTTGATTTGCAAAATGAATAACAGGCTCTTCATTTTGTTTTATAAAATCTTTGATTTCTTTTGCAGCAGCGACGAAGTTGCGACCGTTATCACAGAATATTTCCGCTGGCTTTCCTCTGCGAGCAATGAATCGCCGAAGTGTCATAACAAATGCGTCCTTTGACATATCGCTGACTGCTTCTAAATGAACTCTAAAAAAATGAATTCTTCTACCGCGTCCTGGACGGTTCAGAATATAGAATGGACCAGCGAAGTCCACGCCGACAGACACGAAAGGAAAATCAGGTGTCACTCTTTGCGGTGGCAGATCACCCATTTTAGGGCAAAGAGTCTTCCCCCGAGCCTTTCTACACATCACACACTTATTTACCGTACGTCTAGCTAACTGTCTACCAGCAACGGGCCACACAGTTTCTCTGACAGAAGCTAGTAATAACTGTGGACCACAGTGCATATTTTTGATATGCTCCTTTTCGAAGTAAAGTTTAGTAAGATGGTGTGTGGAGTGCAGAACTATTGGATGCTTCTTTTCAAAAGAGTAAGTGGAAGAATCAATTCTACCACCAACCCTGATAATATTGTTCTCGTCTAAAAACGGTGATAAGGGTAAAATTTTAGATTTTGAATGTATTTGTTGGTTTTTCATAAGTAAATTGTATTCAGTATGAAAAGACTGTTTTTGAGCGATGGTACAGAGCAAATTGAAAGATTGATCCAACTCTTCTATAGTCAAACAACCGGTACGTTTATTATTTGCATTTTGTAATTTTATGTTGAATATAAATCTCATGACATATGCTACTGCTCTTTGAAGTCTATCTAGTTTTGAATATTTTTCTAAATTTATTACAGGTTCAACAACTACTGCAGGATTGGATTTCAGTTCAGGTAAGTTTTCTTTTGTTTTATTAGATTTAAGTTTAGGCCATTTTGATTCCTTTTCAGATAAAAACTCCGGACCCGACCACCACAGCTTCATCGACAACAGCCGGCTTGCATCGACGCCCCGAGAAATAAGATCTGCAGGATTTGCATTTGTGGGTACGTAGTGCCACGATGATGGTAGCGTTTTTTCCTGTATTTCAATTATGCGATTTGCAACAAAAGATTTTAATTTAGTAGCGTCACTGTTAATCCATGCAATCACTATGCTTGAATCGCACCAGTGAACTACACGCGTAGGTTTTAGTCGCAGAGATTCTGCAACAGTTTCGCATAGCCGAGCGGCAAGCAAAGCGGCACACAATTCTAGACGTGGCATAGTCAACGGCTTTAACGGCGCGACCTTTGACTTTGAACACAATAGATTAACAGTGACATTATTTGCACAGTCTATCGATCTTACATAAATGCATGCTCCGAAAGCAGCCTGAGATGCATCACTAAACGAATGCAGTTCTATTTGTTTAGGCATGTTGCAAATCACTAATCTTGGCACTTGGAAATTTTTGAGACATGGTAAATGTTCGGAGAACTTTTGCCAGTCTCCTTTGATGTTTTGTGGAACAGGTTGATCCCAATCGACCTTTTCCTTCCATAAATTTTGAAGCATTATTTTTGGTTGTATAATACAAGGGCTTAAAAGACCGAGCGGATCAAAGATCTTGAATGAATTTGACATGATGTATCTTTTAGTTATTTTATCACAACGAGGAAAATCCTTTAATGGAAAATTTAGTCCATCGGTAGAAGGATCCCAACCAAGTCCGAGGGTACTAGACGATTCGCTAAAAGTTAAATTGTCTGATGAATTTATAGTGTCTTTATCGAAAATAGTGGGCAAATTGCTTTTGAATTTCCTCAAATTGAAACAACCTGCACTTAGAGCCTTTGTCACAGACTTTTGTATATAGCGTAACTGATTATCATCATCGCAACCGGTTATGAGGTCGTCGACGTAGAAGTCCTTTTGAATTATAGTTTTGATTAATTGGTCGTCTTGCTCCTCCCCCAGCTGCCATAAGCAACGCGTACTTAAATAACTAGCACTTGCGGTTCCGTAAGTGAGAGTATTTAGCGTTAATGTTTTTATGGGCTCGGACTCTTCTCCTCTCCACAGTATCAATTGTAGTTTACGATCTTCTTCTGCCACATTCACCATGCGATACATTTTCTCTACATCGCCACATAACAGGTACTTGTACTGTCTACTTCTTATTAAAATGGAGAAGAGAGAGTCTTGCACATTCGGGCCCACCATCAAAATATCATTAAGTGCAAATCCGGAGGAGGAGGGCGCAGAACCGTCGAATACTACACGGAGTTTGGTTGACTCACTACATTCTTTAAATACTGCGTGATGACACAGGAAATAAGAGTTATTTGGTTTTATCACTTTTGATTCGGATAGGTGATCTAATTGGGCATACTCTTCAATGAACTTGGTGTATTCTGATTTTAGACCTGGATTTCTTTTGAATCTTTTTTCTAAATTAAAAAATCTCCTTTTAGCTAGGTGATAGGTATCACCAAGACAGTCTGGCGTATCAATTAATGGCAATCTAACACAGAATCTGCCAGAATTTAGTCGAATAGTATTTTCTAAAAAATGTTCTTCACAATGTTTTTCGTTTTGGGTGACTAAATGCCTTTTAGGAAGCTCTTCAGTCTCCCAGAATTTTTGCACGATTTCGTCAATTCGATTTTCACTTGAATTGGAAATTAAAGCGTGATTACAATGTATTTTTTTTGCATGTGAAACTTTAGATGGCACGGGACCGGAAATTAACCAACCGAATTTAGAGCTTCGTAATTTAGGATTACTTGGACCAAGAGAGCATTGTTCATTTCCTAGGATATCCCAGAAAACGTCAGCACCGAGCAAGATGTCGATGGAAGCGGGCTGGTGGAACTCCGGATCGGCCAGAGGTAAGTGTTGGGGTAAGTTCAGATTTTGTATATTTATAGGAGCTTTAGGAATCTCACTGGTTATTGTATCTAATACAAAGCACGATAAGGTAAGATTGAAAGGATTATTTAATGAATTTAGTTGAACAGTACAATTTTCCACAATATTGCTGGAGTGATTATTGCCTATTCCAATAACCTTTATAGTATCTATCGATTTGGATGTTAAATCCAGTTTTTGTTTTAACCGCTTTGTGATAAATGAGGATTGGCTTCCGCAATCCAAAAGAGCACGCACCTTCTCCCTTTTATTTTTTGCAGGATTATATACATCAATCAAAGCCGTAGACAACAATATTTGGTCGTGAGACTGATTAGAAAAGCTGACTACCAACTCTCTTCCCTTTACTTCAGGATTGCCGTTAGCGTTGCTATGCTCCGTTGGATTGTGGATCAAGCTATTGTGCCTCTGTTTGCATTCCCGACAAGGACCCATACGACACTCATTTACAGGATGCCCTTGCCTTAGACAATTAGGACACAACTTATATTTTGAAACATCAGCCAACCTCTCTAAAACGTCTTTAGCTTTAAATGCAGGACAGTCGTATATTTTGTGATTTTCGCTGCATATAACACATATGTATGTGGTTTGATTTGATTTCTGATTCACACCAGCAAATGACCTTGTGTATGGAACTCGATTTTGGTTATGCTTATTGTTATTGTTGTTAGCTGGTGGATTCTTAAATCCTACTGAAGGTAAATTTTTTGTTGAATCGTTCTCGCTTTTGTTACGAGCTAGACATTCCAACACATCGGCACGATCTGTCAGAAACTTGTTAAATTGCATAAGATTTGGAACATCTTCTAGCGTGTTTCGATATTCCTCCCACTTGGTTAACGTTTGACTGTCCAATTTTGCAGTTAACATATAAATTATTAGTATATCCCAGTGGTCTGTCGGTTGGCCTAGGCTGGTCAATGCGCGTAAATTTTTTGTAACATGGTCCACTAAAAACCTCAGCGACCTTTCAGAGTCCCGAGCGAGCGGCTGTATACTAAACAAAGATTTAAGATGATGATTAATTAATGATCTCTTATTATTGTATCGCTCGCAAATTATTTTCCATGCATCAGCATAGTTAGCCGATGACACTTCAAGATTCGAAATTATTCGAGCCGCATCCCCTTCCAAGTATGAAATGAGATAATGAAACTTATGAATTGGTGAGATGCGACTGTTATTATGAATCAAACTCTCATATGTATCGCGGAACTCTAGCCAGCGGAAATAGGCACCATCAAATTTAGGAATCTGAATTTGTGGTAGTTTAAAACCTGATTCTTGGTGCTCGTGTGAACAATGAGACTGTTCCCTCGAATCATCACCATAGTCGTTGGCCAAAGTTTTAGCCGTGGCAATGATATTAATTATGTCACTCTCGATATTATCACGTTCATCAACTTCATCGTCTATGTTGTCTGAATTTAAGACTTCGATTTCGCTTTGCAAAGAATCAAACTTTGTTGACAGTCCCTCAAACTTTGTAATTCTAATGTTTAATTCAGCTAATTCAATGTGAGATAACTGTTTTTGCTTCTTCAATTGAGCCAAATAATTTTTGAATTTTGTTATTTGCCCCTTTATAGAACTACGCTTTACTAATAATTCTTTTAAACTTGCTTTAGTAGCAGAAGCCGAGTAATCAGGCCTTTCGTCAGTCATTTTGCAAGACAAGTGTAACTATTTGTATGAACACGTAGACAAATAGCCACGGATTAATAGATAGTAAATAAAACAATAAAAATCTCACGCTCCTCACTAAGGCGACGTTTGCAGGTGCAGAAGCCAGTTGCGCTCACACAGCAGTACAGCCGATGCGACGCACAGCTGATAACTCGTAAACAACTTGTACGTACTTGCTTTTGTATGCAGTACGGCGCGGCACCTGGAAGCGTTTGGCGGAATAGCTTAAAAATGGGTGAAATATTATATAAAAGTTTAAGTTTAGTTTAGTAGATATTTAGCTTTAGGACAATTCACTTTATTTTAAATGTAATTCAATTATTTTATCGCTTAAGTTTTATTTATTTGAAATTAAATATTTTTAAATTTAGGAATGTCTAATGAAACTAGCTTCACTAGACTCTGCCTACTCCTTTAGTGAAGCGGCGTGATGATATGAATCTTTAGAATAGATTGTATAGTGCTTCTAATAGCTTTATTACTTTAGCATGAATAGTATAGGAATTTAGATACCTACTAGACTGTGTCCACCCCACACTGCGGGAAGTGGCTTGATGATATATGTATTTAGTATAGATTATGTAGTGATTCTATTAGCCTTATTGCTTTAGCATGAATAGTATAGGAATTTAGATACCTACTAGACTATTATGACTTCTCCGCTGCGGAAAGCGGCTTTATTGTACGGTTATTTTAGATTGTTTTTACTTTTATATGTAGTTAATTTAGTGAAAATTATTGTTAGCATATAGATGTACGTTTTAGGAAGAGGATTAGGTAATTGGGATTGATGATTTTGTTGAAATTGAAGTTGTTGACAGGTTATAGGATGGGCACTTATCTTTTAGTCGGGCCGTGTTGCAAGGTGTGATGCTTTTGCTGCTCCACTGTTCACTCTCAACACGACGTCCAGATAGTTTTCCTTCTGTTGTTGCAAGTCCGGAGGCGCCTTTGATGATTTATAGGTTAGGTGCCGCAAAGAACACGTGCTTTGGTTTTTTGATGTTTTCGATTGTAGTTGGAGCTCCGGATATGTTTTGGTTGTGTACCACGAAGTCTTTGGCATTCGTTCTTGATGATTTTGCTTGTAGTTACAGCGCTGGATGCAATTTTGATCTTGTAAAACGAATTCCTTGATGTTCGTTTTGTAGATTAGTTTTCGTTGTATTTTGGTTTTCCCCTCATGGTGCCACCAATTTATGTCTCGGCGGACATTTCGGAGTTTAATTTAAACTCAAGTCTTCTTAATAAAGTATTTAATACTGAATTTTACAGAAATATAGAAATGCAGACAATATTTTTTGTAATCGAATGGAAAAAAAGGAATGAAGTAATGAGCGAGTGAATGAACGGTAAATGTCAATTCACATTTTAAGGCTTAGCACACATCACTGAGCACAGACACTATTGACGCGATTGCCATGCTATTTGGTGAAGGCGCTCGCCGTAACAGTTACTATTTAACTTTATTGAATCCTTAATGTACAGCGAATTGCCTAAGCTTACCGGGCTGCACGGCGTGCGTGTGAATCCAGCATCTCGCGCTCGCGCGCGCTTTCAAACGGCGACACATCAGTCGGACGCGTCGCCGTCAACGCACATGAGATTATTATCTAAAGATGTACAAACCTATAGATATATATAAATATATTATTATTATATACCTATTTAATTTATAGATAATAAACCATTTGACCTGAAGTGTGAACGGTCAAGAACGGTATGCACACAAAGTATGACGACGAAATTAACCATCATCGTTAGTTCTCCGTTCTTCTCTTTGTAATTGCTTCTTTGTAAATGCATGTTGTAAATAATAATATCATAATCTGTTAAATTTATTGAGGGTCACAATTAAAATTAACAATATCATTATACACCTATTTAATTTATAGATATATTCATAAACTCACGACTTTAATTCCTTGTGGGCTTGTCAGAAACCTTTCTGCAACTACATACCATTTAATAAATCGTCCATCCATTCCATACATCCATATAAAATTAAACAGATCAGAATCAGACAATGGAATTAAACAAGTTTTCCTAAGGAACATGGGTCGAAAAACAAGTTTTTTTTTCACATATCTTCAGATGCATCTCGAGTTATAATAACCGCGTGTGAGATTTTCCATGGGCGCAACATAACATGCACGACGCGCATCATCGACAGGTCTTAAGGCAGGTTTAGACGATGACAATTTTGCGGTGTGAATTCTGGGGCGCCTAAAAAAAGCAGCGTATAAACACTTTTCGCAAGACTTTTTCACGGCATGCAAAGGTTATTTCGCATCTATTTGCGGTGCTAGTGACCTCCGCCCGCGTCCCTAGCAACCCCCGCGCCAATTTTTCGACTCTAAGAACCCGTTTGATGCCCCGAGTTGGCGAGATGGCGTTCATGCTAAGGGTTGTTTCATTCATGTAATAAAAACTAAAACCTAGAGCGAGCGAAGCGAGCTCGAGATTTCACTGAATCCTGGAGCGAGCGAAGCTAAGTGAGCTCGTGATACACTGCACTGCATCTAGGTCTTTGTGATACAATCGTAGCCAGGAGCGAGCATAGCGAGCTCGACATTTTACTGCAATGTGTCTAGCCAGAAGCGAGCGAAACGAGCTCGAGATTTTACTGCAATAGGTATAGTGAGATCAGTGTAATACGGTTTAAATTCAGGAGCGAGCGAAGCGAGCTCGAGTTTTTATGACCTGAAAGCTGGAACGAGCACAGCAAATTCAAGATAACTACTCTATGAAAAGATATACGATCCAACACCTAGAGCGAGCGAAGCGAGCTCGACATTTCACCCAATTCTGGAAGCGAGGGAAGTAAGCTCGAGATTTTACTGCAATGTGTCTAGCCAGAAGCGAACGAAACGAGCTCGAGATTTTACTGCAATAGGTATAGTGAGATCAGTGTAATACGGTTTAAATTCAGGAGTGAGCGAAGCGAGCTCGAGTTTTTATGACCTGAAAGCTGGAACGAGCACAGCAAACTCAAGATAACTACTATATGAAAAGATATACGATCCAATACCTAGAGCGAGCGAAGCGAGCTCGCCATTTCACCCAATTCTGGAGCGAGCAAAGTGAGCTCGACATTTCACTGAATTTTGGAGCTCGCTTCGCTCGCTCCAGATTTTACTACAATAGTTATAGTGAGATCAGTGTAATACGATTTAAATTCTGGAGCGAGCGTAGCGAGCTCGAGTTTTGTCGACCTAAAAGCTGGAACGAGCATAGCAAACTCAAGATAACTACTTTATGAAAAGATATACGATGCAACACCTAGAGCGAGCGAAGCGAGCTCGACATTTCACCCAATTCTGGAAGCGAGGGAAGTAAGCTCGAGATTTTACTGCAATGTGTCTAGACAGAAGCGAGCGAAGCGAGCTCGAGATTTTACTGCTATAGTCAGATCAGTGTAATACGGTTTAAATTCTGGAGCGAGCGAAGCGAGCTCGAGTTTTTATGACCTGAATGCTGGAACGAGCACAGCAAACTCAAGATAACTACTCTATGAAAAGATATACGATCCAACACCTAGAGCGAGCGAAGCGAGCTCGACATTTCACCCAATTCTGGAAGCGAGGGAAGTAAGCTCGAGATTTTACTGCAATGTGTCTAGCCAGAAGCGAGCGAAACGAGCTCGAGATTTTACTGCAATAGGTATAGTGAGATCAGTGTAATACGGTTTAAATTCAGGAGCGAGCGAAGCGAGCTCGAGTTTTTATGACCTGAAAGCTGGAACGAGCAGAGCAAACTCAAGATAACTACTTTATGGAAATATATACGATCCAACACCTAGAGCGAGCGAAGCGAGCTCGCCATTTCACCCAATTCTGGAGCGAGCGAAGTGAGCTCGAGATTTCACTGCAATGTGTCTAGCCAGAAGCGAGCGAAGCGAGCTCGAGATTTTACTGCTATAGTCAGATCAGTGTAATACGGTTTAAATTCTGGAGCGAGCGAAGCGAGCTCGAGTTTTTATGACCTGAAAGCTGGAACGAGCACAGCAAACTCAAGATAACTACTCTATGAAAAGATATACGATCCAACACCTAGAACGAGCGAAGCGAGCTCGACATTTCACCCAATTCTGGAAGCGAGGGGAAGTAAGCTCGAGATTTTACTGCAATGTGTCTAGCCAGAAGCGAGCGAAACGAGCTCGAGATTTTACTGCAATAGGTATAGTGAGATCAGTGTAATACGGTTTAAATTCAGGAGCGAGCGAAGCGAGCTCGAGTTTTTATGACCTGAAAGCTGGAACGAGCAGAGCAAACTCAAGATAACTACATTATGAAAATATATACGATCCAACACCTAGAGCGAGCGAAGCGAGCTCGCCATTTCACCCAATTCTGGAGCGAGCGAAGTGAGCTCGAGATTTTACTGCAATGTGTCTAGCCAGAAGCGAGCGAAGCGAGCGAAGCGAGCTCGAGATTTTACTGCTATAGTCAGATCAGTGTAATACGGTTTAAATTCAGGAGCGAGCGAAGCGAGCTCGAGTTTTTATGACCTGAAAGCTGGAATGAGCAGAGCAAACTCAAGATAACTACATTGTGAAAATATATACGATCCAACACCTAGAGCGAGCGAAGCGAGCTCGCCATTTCACCCAATTCTGGAGCGAGCGAAGTGAGCTCGAGATTTTACTGCAATGTGTCTAGCCAGAAGCGAGCGAAGCGAGCTCGAGATTTTACTGCTATAGTCAGATCAGTGTAATACGGTTTAAATTCTGGAGCGAGCGAAGCGAGCTCGAGTTTTTTACGACACCTAGACGAGTGAAGCGAGCTCGACATTTAACCCAATTCTGGAGCGAGCGATGTGAGCTTGAGATCTTACTGCAATATGTCTAGCCATGAGTGAGCGAAGCGAGCTCGAGATTTTACAGCAATATAAATAAGATCAGAGCAGAACGTTCTAAAAACAGGAGCGAGCGAAGCGAGCTCAAGATTTTGCTTCAAGATTTGCAAGATTTTGCGAAAGTACATTCAGACCACATTGACTTTTCAAGAAAGTGGACATGAGAAACGTAACAAAAGAAATTAATATCGTGTTTATTTATCATTACCTATTGATATCTCTTATTTTCAGTAAGTGATTCATTTGATTTCTGGGGTCTCGCTCCGCTCGCTCTAGATTTTGGCTCGTATCTTTTCATAGAGTAGGTAGTTAAATCTAAAGTTTACTATGCTCGTTCCAGCTTTTAGGTCGTAAAAAACTCGATCTCCAGGATTTAAATCGTATTACACTGATCTCACTTAGTATAGTGCATTAAAATCTCGAGCTCGCTTTGCTCCTTTCTGGCTAGACACATTGCAGTAAAATCTCGAGCTCACTTCGCTCGCTCCAGAATTTGGTGTAATTTTGAGCTCGCTTCGGTCGCTCCTGGCTACGATTGTATCACAAAGACCTAGATGCATTGTATTCAAATCTCGAGCTCACTTAGCTTTGCTCGCTCCAGAATACAGTGAAATCTCGAGCTCGCTCCGCTCGCTCTAGGTTTTAGTTTTTATTACATCAACCTCGCCTGGGCCTGGCCCACCTGGGAAAAATCATTACTACGCTCATGCAAATTTGTGGTTCCGTAACCTAAGTCGAAGTTTACAAGAGGGTACCGCACGATAGACCTGTCGTGACCGCTGAGCTAGGCTACTATAAATACATATACTTTGACTAAACGCACGCGGCTCTAAGGAACTAGCTTAAATAAATGTGGTCCTTATGGGAAGTTGTCCTTTTGGGAAATGGTCGTTTTTGGAAGTGGTCCTTATGGGAAGAGGTCCTTTTGGGAAGTGATCCTTATGAGCCGAAAGGGAATTATGCTATCTAGTTTTTAGTTGTTTATGTTGTCCAAACTGTCTACATTATCGGAAGTAGTCAAAGTCGTTTTATACCTGACCTGATTAATGATTTTTATTGAAAAGTACTTATTATGATATTTACTAAGACCAATAACTATGGACAAGTTACGCGTGTAATTCTCCTAACAAACTTTTTTGCCAATTTTTGCGGGGGACGAGGTAGCATGAAATCCACAACTTTTGATTTTATTCTATTACGTTAGGGTCAGCGCACACCTATCGTAGAACTGCTAGAGCATGAGCGATCGTGTTCTTAGCAGTCACGCACACCTAGCGGAGAAATCATAGCTCGAACATGTTCGAACAGTCTCGCGGATGCTCCCGTCTTGCTACAGTTGACGTAGTGAATTTTGCAGTTGTGTTTACAATATTTGATAGTAAAGACGTGCGATAACAGCAATTTTAAAGTATGCTAGACTGGATTAGTTATTAAATCCGAAGCAGACCCCGCTACCCAGCGGGACAGCAGCTAGGAAGATGATGATGATATCCAAATATTTTTAATTTCTTTTGTGCTTTTACGATTTTGGCTCCCTATTCAAAATGATTCAGTTTAAAGGTCTGAAGCAATCCCTTTAACCTCTCGTATGCTGGAATTCCAGACACAATAAAAAATGAACAGCAGATCTGCACCAAAGCATACGAGGGGTTAATATGTAACACATTTAAATTTTCACCCTGTATATTCTACATGTTTCTAATTTCAGCGGTTTAGTCTGTGCGTTATCCGTCAGTTAGTAATTTAGTAACGGAACTGTTTCATATAAGTAGGAAGGTAGGTATAGATTTTTGTTACTTATTTCAAGATTTTATACTTTAAAAATTATAAACTTAGACCACTAAACCTAACATAATAATAACATGTCAATAATTCACGGGTCCCGATAACGCGAATGTCATGCGAATACTAATATCGGTCAGTATATTTTAATATGTAGGTACTTACTTAGGTATATTTACTTGAATACTTCATAATTATACGAGGCTCTAAGTATAATTAATGTTTTTTTAAGTTGATTGTACCGTAATTATAATAAAGATTATTTCCTGTTTGACGACTCCGTGCCTGTAGCTGTTCTTAAACAAGCCGCGAGGTTATCGCGAGCGATGTGTCACAGCGGGGGCGCTCCCCGCGCTCGCAGCTTGGCCACGCCCCTCGAAATATGATTCCAAAATACTTCCTCGCCTTAATCCTGGGAGTCACGTTGCAGGGTTTGCCCGGAACACTTGTCTATCGCGTGGTGTTCGCTAGGTTCGCGTTTCAGCCTGCCACGAGGCTCCGCAATCCATTTCAGTTGTGTTCTTACTCAAAAACAATCCTCGAGATTGGATAGATACTATCAAACCACTTGACATTGGCGGAAATGCTAACGCTAACGAACAAGCAAGAAGTCCATTAATTATAAATAGAAATTAATCCTACTGAATCTTAAATAATATTTACATCAAATAAATACAAAAACAAAGCAGGGATGAGCCACTATTTGAGCACGAATAAAACATTCTAGTAATACTTAAGAGGGTGCTTCAGACCATCAAACCGAACAACTTTTACTATGGAGCCAACAACGAAATCGCGAAAAAAAAAACAGCTATCCCATACATTTTAGTCGAGTCAGTCGGTACCGCAGTTTTGTATTGAACAGCTGATTTATTTTTCGCTATTTCTTTGTTGGCTTCATAGTGAAAGTTATTCAGTTTGATGTGTTGAAGCACCCTCTTAAGTATAGGGATTTTGTTACACCCTGTATAGATAATGTTAGTTATAGGCTGTAGGATCCCACTGCAGGGCAAAGGCCTCCTCTCACGAATAATGGTGAGAGAGAGTGGGCCATACATACTCCACCAGGCCCAGTGCTAGTGGTCTAGGGAGACCAGCCTAAAACGGGTAGCCCGCCTAAAACAGGTAGGTCTGTTAATATGTATATTATAAGTATTAGTGAGAATGTCTGAGTGCAGACTGGCGACCCAACCGTCGACCATTCACAGGCAGTCGGCTCGCCACCACGACGCAAACGTTTTAAAGGTAAGAAGAAAAAAAAAGTTTTTTGCGGTTTTCAGTAAAAAAAATCGAACTAAATTTGATTTGACTACTCGAATATGGAGTAAAATTATGTTCTTCTAAGTTTTATGCTATAATTTTGAAACTAATGCTCTTCTTGTCTCCGAAAACTTATGGGCCCACCTGCTTTTCCATTCTTAGTTATGTCGTTTGAAAACTTAAATGTGCTTTTGGGCAAAACAGGTAGGGGCAAAACGGGTGTCTTCCCACAGTACATATTCTGGTCGAGGCTCTTATTTAGGTGATGCTTATCAGGAATGAGTTAAGATCTTTATAAAAAATTACGGATTTTAATTGTATTTTTACTATGTTTAATAGATGATTTTAAATTTAGAAAAAAGATTCACGCTTTAAATAAAAAAAAAAATATATTTTTATGCAGACTTATTAAACTTATATCAGACTTAACTTTATATGAGAATTATATATGGTTCGATAGTGAACAACAACAAATTAAGAAATGTTGTTTTGGTTTATTAAATAATGTATTTAGTTTCTACCCGTTTTAGGCACCCCAGACGGGCAAAGCGGGTATTTGGAAGGCTTTTGTATTTTTTGTTGTGCTTTAAATACGGAAGAAAATTACAATTTTTGTTTTTGATTTTCATAACTTTATTAGATAAACATTTTTATGAATAAAAATGTAAGTTGCAGTAACGTTTCTAAGTCTGTTTAAACCAACATCTCCCTTAGCTTACCCGTTTTGGGCTGGTCTCCCCTACTTGCTGTTATAGTAAGTTTACTGAGTAAATATGGTTATTTCTTAGAGCATAATATATATAGGTTAACAAATTACAGTATTATATTGGGCTCCCGATGGACCAAACACCAACTGCAGTACTTTTGATTACTTTCTAAATGTGTAGAGACTTGCTCGCGTGGACTGAACACAAACTTATCGAATAGATAAGATAATTTCAACGAATTGGAAGGTGTTATCGTTCGATGTGACTAACACGGTTACCTATCGTACTTTCGAAAAAGAGTTTTCCGAATTTTAGTTCTCCGAAATCGTTACACTTTTTATTGTTTCCCTTTTTTTTTGTTTCCCCGAAATATTATTCGCCATATTTTGAGGAGCCAGATTTTTTATTGTCCTTTTTTTCTTTTAACCAATGAATCAAAATTCTGTAACACAGTTTTCCAAAGTAATGTAAGTCAGATAATTTACTTTTTCGAATTATTGTTTTTCCGTACAGTCACTTTTCCGCAGAAATATTTAACCTAACCTTTCCTAGAATTTAAAAAAAAAACAGATTGTTTTTCTCAGGCAGGGGGCGTCCACCCCACCTTCAACATACATATAAGCAAACAGACAAGCATGCAGCAAGCAAGCTAGCATGCAGCAAGCAAGCAAGCATGGAGCGAGCAAGCAAACATGCAGCAAGCAAGCAAGCATGCAGCAAGCATTTTGATGCTCCGCTCGCTTCGCTCGCTCCGCTAAGTGTCTTACATGTTCTAACCTAACCTAACCTACAATTTTAAAACCACCAGTGTGTTTTTCTCAGTCAGGGGGCTTCCGCCCCCCGAACCCCCCTCGCGGGGGGCGCAGCCCCCCTGCACCCCCCAACATGCATACAAGCAAGCAAGCAACATGCAAGCAAACATGCAGCAAGCAAGCAAGCATGCAGCAAGCAAGTAAGCATGCAGCAAGCATTTTGATGTTCTGCTCGCTTCGCCCGCTAAGTGTTTTAAATGTTCTAACCTAATCTAAACTACAATTTTAAAACCACAAGTTTGTATTTCTCAGGCAGGGGGTTTCCGCCCCCCGCACCCCCCAGCATGCATACAAGCTAGCAAGCAACAAGCAAGCAAGCATGCAGCAGGCAAGCAAGCAGCATGCTAGCAAGCATGTTGGTGCTATAATCCTGGTATCATGTATCTACTAGGTAATTATTACAGAAAACTTTACTGTGTTGTGTCCTATAGTCATACTATGGAAGAAGTTGCTTCTACATTTTAAAACTTCGAACCCAGAAGACCGTTGTCAAAAGAAAAAAAATGATAATGAAATTCTGATTTTAAATTTTCTGGAAAATGATACTTCTGTCAAGTCTTTATAAGGAGTAACAAATGTATGTGTAACAAAATATCTGTCACTAGAAACTTCTATAAACCGTTTTCGAACAACTGAAATTCGGTCAGTGAAATTTCGAAAGTAAGATAGGTTACCGACTAACACATAGAGGAAAGTGGAATAGGTAGGTACCTACCAAATGTGTTGACGCCTATTATTATATTGATTATGAATATATTTTTCTTCCTGATATATTACTAATCCTGCTGATTAATGTAATGAAATGCACTTACGAATAATTAGTTTGTGGAATTTAATGCGTCACATGTTTCGCTAAGGTAGTTTGTTTACGTGCGTTCCATTACAAAGAGTTTTTTGTCTACATGCTTATGCTACATGAGGCTCAGTCAAGTCTGTCTCTATCTTAAGTGGTTTTTACTACATTTTGTATAATTTTCTCATTAAGGGGCTACCTCCGGTTTTTGGGTAATTTTGTAACCATTTTATTCAATAACTATGACATTTTTGATCTGAAAAATAAACTGAACCATCTATTCGATATGAATGATATGGTGTGTTTTTTCTAGAAATCGATTCTAATGAATAAAACCGAAGAAAAGAGAATCTAATCACCCCTTTTTTTCCCAGTTGTAACCATTATACTCTTATATTTTTAATCGGAAGTAAATGAAAATTTACAATATTGTTCACAACACAATTAAAAATGATGTGGTTTTCTTATTTTTTCAAAATTAATAAAAAATCTTCTAATTTTTCAAAGAAAACGTCTAAATTCTGACCGGAGCCACGCGCTCGTAGTCGTGGTCCGGGAATGATACGCTTTAAGTTGAAATAAATAAATGGACGCAAATCCTAAACAACAGGACTCCGTTTTAAAATTACTTTGGGCTGATAATATGCTTGGCTATTATTACCGGAACGAAATTGAATTTAAGTGCTTACAAAATAACCAGGTGATCGATGGAACAGTAGTAGTTTCAATAAATATGTATTTTTATTTATCAAAAAACGTTTTTTTTTCTATAACAGAGCGTGGCAGCTGTACCTATTCGTATTTCCTTATTGGTTTTTAATGAAAAAATCTAGTGACAAAATCGGTCGCTTCTCTTATGAATTTTGCACCACCCACTAACCAACACATCTGGCGTACGTAATCTTGTTATGAGGAAAAACTTTCTTAATAAGATACGCTGTTTGGTTCCCAGTTATACTATCCATAGCCTACAGATGAAACTATGAAATAATTACTAGTGTTTCACTAACTTGCAATTGATTTCGTTTCTATATACGTTGCTTAATGAACTAGGGGAATAGGAAATGAGGGGATAACTTTATGTGTATCGAAATTACTTTGGAAAACTACACAAAAGAAATCTCTTCAGAATTCACTTTCTTTAACAATAAAATGCAAGTGCTGATGTCGCAGGGTTTGCAAAAGAGATCGAACAAATGAATAAAGAATACATTTGATTTAGTCATCAATAAAATTTATGAAATGTGATAAGATAAGTCATGAAAACATTTCACAAAATACAACGTAAGTAACTACCTACATCACAACCATTTCATTTACGTCGCACCAAATGGTTGATGAATATCACAGGAACAGCGGTGGACAGTGTGCTTCAGAAAAGTAAAACAGTACAAAGAAAATATGTCAAATGATTATACTTTGTGGATTTCTAGAATAGATCCGTTTTTTATACAATTCTATATTTCATTCCCTTCGAGAAAACGACTTTCATCGAAACAATGCCTAAGCTCTCATTGACTTATCGAGCAAAGTAAGTATGATAAGATAATGGAATGAACATTTTACATTTGTTCACAGATCTAAATTATTTTACATAATTAAAAATTGCAGTCAGCATTAATATCCGTTTTTGATCAGGTGGCCAATAAGATAAAATCCATTGCTATCTCGATCAGCGTAGCATATGTCGTGGAACCACGTTATACGGACACGGTTCTTGATTTCCTGGACAATGTGGAGGACAATGCACTCCGCATGTTGGAGGATTGGGCGGGGGGCATTGGTGCGGAGGCGGATAGTTCTGGGGGCACTGTTGTGGCGGACTGTTCGGGGGGCACTGGCACAGGTGCGGCGGGTAGTGTGGTGGACGTTGGTAATGCGGTGGGGGATATTGATGATGCGGCTGTGGGTTACGGAGCTGGCAGTGTGGCACGCAGAATGTCCCGCACTGAGGACCGCACGGCATCACGTGATTCATTCTGAAAGATATAACACGTTTTAGGGTACGAAATACTATTTTAGAGTACTGATGTTTATAGGCTTATATATATAGAAGTTTATAGTGCTTCGCTACGGTGGTTATTTAAAAATTCCCACACAATCTTTACCCCAATTATCACATCGTTAGCTACGAATAAGAATAACTATAGAAGAGTAACAGTAAACAAAATCGAAATAATTTTTGGCACCCAATGAAAAATGACATTTTGTATGAGTTTTGGCGGCTAGGTACAGTTTTTAAAGAACAAATTTAGAACACGGTACACTTTTTTTGGTGCCACTTTTTGAGCTTCATTTACACTTCTATACATACGAGTATCATTAGTGTTTAATAAGTTAGCCAAGAGAAACGTACCTATGGGCCAAATTGAGGCTTTATGGATAAGGAAATTTCGTGATGAGTCAATTAGTAAGTATTATTGGCATTTATAAAAGGTATTTGTTAACTTAAAACTTCAAAAGCAACGAAGAAAATTGTACAATTGGATGAAATTGAATCCCCCAAATACTGTAATTCTTACCTTATTAGAGTAATAAAAGTGATAAACCAAACAGAATAACTAAATTTGAGTACAAGTCAGGGAGAACTGTGAATGATAAGCACCTGATTGTTGGTTTTATGACATTTTGCAATATCAACTAGGTATTGGTTTTATCAGCAATATCGTAAAACTGATTAATATAATCAATATCTACACGTGATTATCGATTAGTCATCATGTACTTACCTACTTAGTAGAGTATTATTGTTTTTATTTACGTCTTTGTCATGATATGTCTCACGGATATCCGTATGATTTCCAGATTAAAATAGACCACTGCATTTCGGTAGCCAGTAACGAGGGAGTTTCTAGCGTTGCGTTCTTAGCGAGTCTCAGCGTTGTGTTGGTTGTATCTAATTATTATAACTACTTATACAGGTTGTAATACTGCCAGTAGATGGCGCGCACGTCCCCTTAAGACGAAACAGATTGAAAATTTCGTTCTCTAGGTAGTTGGGCTCGGTGGTGTAATTGGTTAGCACGTTTCCCCGGTTTGGAAGAGCGTGGGTTCAAGTCCCGCCCGAGACAAATTTTTCAATCTTTAATTTGATTACTTATACAGGGTCCTACTTAATATGCTGACACTTTTTTAAGGGGATGATCAGACCATCAAACTGAACAACTTTCTCTATGGGACCAAAAAAATCTGCTGTCCCCATACATTTGGCTCGAGTAGGTTTTGCAGTTTTGTATGTAAGAGCAGATTTTTTTTTCGCGCTTTCGATATTGGTCCTATAGAGAAAGTTGTTCAGTTTGATGGTCTGATCATCTTCTTAAAAAGTGTCAGCATATTAAGTTGGACCCTATATAACAATAACTATTGAAATTTTCAGACAATGAAACTAAACATCCCGTAGGAGACAAATATTTGTATGATGAATAATGAATATTTATACCCGAGTCATGGATTTCTGTATCTGTATATGTATTCTATATAGTGTCTAGTCACCATAACATAAATCCGGGCTAGTTTTTGGTAATTTAAATATGACTAGATAATTTGTGTGACAATGTCCAAGATATAGAAAAAAAACTTCCCCAAGGTATGGGTCGAAAAACATGAACAATGTACCTACAGGTAAGAAACTGTCTAAACTGGAAACCGGCGGAGTTTTCCAGGAACCAAATAGGTATTATTTAGATGAAAAAATGTATATTCCTGTACCCGTGTCATAAATGACATTGAAACAGGTTTTAAAGGTGAAATGATTAATTTATTCAGTCGATACTCAAGGGGCTGATAGGGTGAGTATATCAGATAAATTTATATAAGTTCCTCATTCAGTTTCTAACAGTACAGTTGAGTGATTGTTGTTTTCGTTACTGTTTTAATAACACCAACTCGGGTAAGATTCTAGTTTTTACAATCACTTTTTCTAACTTAGCACCTTCATCGGTCCACAAAATAGGTATTACCTATAGAAATGATATTGATGAAAACCCAACATACGTGACTGATGATGACTAATCTTGACTAATCCCCACTTGCGTCAACCTGGGTTAGCAATTAACTCCAGGTCAGACTCGCGTGGCTAGAGGTCTACCGAGAGGACGTCTGCGTCGGCTCGTGATTTTTCTGGCCATGCGGGTCGGTCATTTTGAGAACTCTTTTGTGTTTTAACCTTAAGGGTATATTTTCTAAAACCCCTACTTTTAGGAACATTGTTTTCAGTGATATGCTATTGCATATCCAGTGTTTTATATTTATTATGAAAGAACTGCCTTTACTTAAAAATGTAATGAATCGTTTTTTTGTATGTTTCATATAATTTATTTTAGTAATCGCATAAAATCCGGACACTGTTCGTCGAAATATTGCTAAAAATGGGGTTACTTTAGGAACATTTTTAGAAGGGTTGCGTTACACGGTTGAATTTACAGTTTACGTAAAAAGAAAGTTTATATAAATTTAAAAAACATAATGAATCGATTTTTTGAAATACCAGTCTGAAACACTAATATTTTTGAAAACATATTATTTAAAATCAAATATTGTGATTACCATACAAAATGGCGAACAAATTCAAGCTTTTGACATCCTGTGACAACTGCAAAATTATCCTTGTTCCTGATTTTTTTCATTGTACGGCGAAATGCCGTTACTGGAGCACGTCCGCGTCAAATGTTTTAAAAATAATTTGCGACAATTTTTTTCTCGATCCGTCTGTGGATGACTGAAACACAAAGGTAATTGAGTGGAATAATTCATTATTTGTATTTTTCTAAAGCTAAAATTATGTTGTATTCCAAAAAAAAATCACGAATTCTAGGATAATTTTGTCATATTGTTCAATCAAATTGAAATGACTTCAATTATGTCAGTGTCGTCTAAGTAGCGTATACCAAATCTATGACCATTCTCTTTGGTCGGCTTTTCAATATACAATTACCAATACAGTCGCGCACAGTTTCAAATAAATTCTAAGCAAGAAGATTAAATTACCTACGTAGTATAAAATTCTTGATAAGAAAATCATGCAATTTTTATTTACTTCTGAAATTAAATCACTGCAAATAATATCAAAACAACTAAAAACTTGCTTCCTACCAATTTCAATGAATAATTGAACAGAAAAGATTTTATTACTTAGGTAGGTACTAGTTTGATGCCAATCCAAACTAAGCCCTATGCTTTCGTGAAATCCAAATCTGTTCAGTAGTTTTAAAATAACGTGTGCACAAACAAACAGACAAAAATTCTAAAAATGGTCTCAATGTATTCCATTACGTAGGTACCTATTCCAAACACCGCCAATTAACATTTTTATAAATATCTTCAATGTACATCCACGTCATGTTTGCAATTATGACTCAATCACAGACTTAAATTGCAGTCGAATGACATCTCAACCATCAAAATCGGTTCAGTGGTTTAGGCACGTCTGCCAAAACAATGGGAATATTTAAATTCCACGGCTAATTTTTCTCCACTAGTCATAAAAACAATATTTTTAAAATTTTGTTAAGTTAACTACTATATTTAAAGAAAACCGGCCAAATGTGAGTCGGACTCACGTACGGAGGGTCCCTTATCACCATACCATAGCGTTCACTTTGACTATACCATACAATACAATAGTAGTAATATAATTATTGTCTTGAGATATATTTCTCTCGATATTTTTTGCCCAACCATCATTTCTTGGTGTGGGGCTAGACAGAAGAATATACAGATTATGGGAGATAGTTATAAAATAAGTATTTTTTTATGAAAGATAGTTTGTTGCAATGAAAGCGAACCGTAAAAGCTAGCTAGTTTATCAATACAAATACATTTTTAAATAAATTTAAACGGTAATCTCTAAATGCAAAAGTGGTCACAACAAAATCATTCGAACTCATGTAGAAAAAACTTTGCTAATCTAAAAAAGACACCTTCCTTCTTTTTCTACTTCGATGCTGGATACAGAAACGGCAACATAAAATGTCAAATTCTGATATTATAATTTTGTTTTTCTTATCGGCCAGTTATTTTATGTACTTTTCAAATTTACCGAGGAGTTTACAGGGCCCGGTTTAATAAACGTGACAATAAGCGTGACAATTACAGGTGGAAAATCTGATAATTTCGTCAAAATGTCATGGTGGAAAATTATAGTAGGTACATTACTGCAGTGGCCAGCAAAAGACGCATCGATGGACGAACGTGTAAATGTGGGCCGAGGCGAAGCCAAGGCACACATACGTAAGTCCATCAATGCCTAATTGTGGCCAAGGCTTGTATAGTGCTTTTCTCAAACAATGCTATTATGTTATTATTATGATTATGCAATAAATATTATGAATTATGAATTATGAATGCGCGGAAATGAAAATTAATCAACTTTTCAAAATCAATGACGAACAACAATAATTTTTCCTGCGATAAAGCTAGTAACTTATAACTTATCTGTGGTTAAAGTGTCCATTCGTTTTTTTTTTTATTATAAAGCTTTTTATTTGCAAGCCAGTTCAAAATTTAAACCAAACCTTTGATAAGTTACCTCCTTGGTTGCCATGTTTCGGAGTAAAAGATCGTTCCATTTTTAAATTACACGACATAATATAAGTTTACTATGTAATTTATTTGGCCGCTAAACTACGACAGATATAGATTTTCATACAACTATTGCCGGCCACTGCTCGCATAGTACAGCAATTTCGATTTATTTCAAAGAAGGTTGTCAACATAATGCGACAATTTGACATATTTCTGTTCAATAATTTTTCTCCTGACAGGTGACATGTGACTAAGGAGGTAACAAGTAGACGTGTCGTCGGCTTGCGATTTGATTGCCCAAGTGGCTCCGCCGTTTTATGGTGGTTTCAAGTGTGTGTTTTTGTTTAAAAACGGGGTTTTGAGATCGCCATATCCTATTACCGTACAATATCTAATAAATATATCTTCAACACTTGACACTGGCGAAATCTAACAAGGAAACGCCATTTAATAAAAATAAAATAGACATAATGACAATTTGTCCTGAAAAACTTGACATAAGTATTTGTTTTATTAAACACTTCTTCTTATCGTGTGGGCAGCAAGCCCTGGTATCAGAGTTTTTTTCAGACCGCCTTACGGGCCTCTGACGTGGTTTTTATGTACCTAACCAAAGATAGTAGCCGGGATCAACGGCCTAACGTGCCATCCGAAGCATGGAATCATGTGATTCAACCTGTAATATCCTAAATTCACATGTCACTAGGTGTCCCCCGTGGGAATCGAACCCACGACCTACGTAAGCAGAACTCAATGCTCTTGACAATTTTGTCAATGTACATTTTTATTGAACTGTAAATAATTGTCGAATTTTCGCCTGTCGCCTTTCACCTGTAATTGTCGCGTTTATTGAATAGGGCCCTGGAGTGCGATTTTTGAATCTCATTCGCTGAGCTCAGCAGTTGAAAATGTCAAAATTACTATGGAGATTACTATGGAGATATGCATCTTCCTACTGCTGATTTGACTTTCAAAAATAGCACTGCTGAAGTATGATTTTTGAAAGTCGCATCAGCAGTAGGAAGATGCAAATCTCCATAGTAATTTTGATATTTTCAACTGCTGAGCTCACCGAATGAGATTCAAAAATCGCACTCCTGGTCGAAAACGACCTTGTATTTTTTTAAAAATATCCGTAATCCTTTCATTTGTAAATCTCTAACATAGAAAATGTTGTTTTCTCCCCTCCGGACGAAAAGCGTAAAATTTCTTCCCGCTGCGCTAAACGAAGTTGCCGCTTTCCACCTCCGTCGAGGAGAAAAATAGTAAACTAACCTCGGGCAGTAAATAAGAAAGCCTCAGATCACATGTTTGTTGACCTCGGCTTCACCTCGGTCAGCAATCAAATGACATCTGAGACCTTTCTTACTTTCCTGCCCTCGGTGTGTAATCTACTATATTATTCACACAATTATTCGGTATGTCAAGCATTTTTTTGTCTTTATTTTATATTTTTTACGGATAGAAGATATCATTATAAGAAACATTTTTTTTTTCAATTCATGAAGTTTATCTGTAAATGGCAAAAGTGGGCTCGAAAAAATTATTCGAACTCCACGTTGTTAATTTTGTTGTTTAAAAATTTAATTTAAAAAATAAAAATTACCTGCCTTCTCTTTCTTACTCCATGTTGGAAACAGAAACGGCAACATGAAATGTCAAATTCTGACACATTAAACATATTTTTTCTGAATGACCAGTTATTTTAAGTTGATATTTAGTTTAATACTTTCATTTTAAATATTCTGACATATAAAATATTGTTGTTGAGACAATTATCTCGAAATGGTTTTCCACTTTGTCCTCCCAAAAAAAAACTTGACATACCGAATTGACGAAAATGTCGGTGATTTTTTTTTCAGTATGTTCAAAATTAGAATACCGGCGGTATACAAGGTGTTACAAAACTACAAATAAACATTTAAGGGGGTGGTGTAGACCATCAAACTGAACAACTTTCACTATGGGACCAATATCGAAATCGCGAAAAAAAAAAATTATGTTCTATAGGTACTCTACAAATCGACTAGAGCTAAAATATGTATGGGATATAAAATTATTTTTTTCGCGATTTCGATGTTGGTCCCATAGAGAAAGTTGTTTAGTTTGACGGTCTGAACAACCCTCTTATGAGTTTTAAAAATTTATTGTTACTTATGAAACACCTTGTATACAAGGTGTTACAAAACTACAAATAAACATTTAAGGGGGTGGTTTAGACCATCAAACTCTACAACTTTCACTATGGGACCAATATCGAAATCGAGAAAAAAATGTGTAGTTTATTCAATAAATAACTTAAGAAAACGTATGCGATATTTACAACATTATATACAACTTATCACTAAATATGGCTATGATTAAAAATAAAAACTGATACAAAAAAAAGGAAAGAACAAATGAGCCACTATAAATTAGAAAAAAATGAATTATGTTCTATACTCTACAAATCGACTAGAGCTAAAATATGTATGGGATATCAGATTTTTTTTTTCGCGATTTCGATGTTGGTCCCATAGAGAAAGTTGTTTAGTTTGACGGTCTAAACAACCCTCTTAAGAGTTTTAAAAATTTATTCTTACTTATGTAACACCCTGTAGGTATATCATAGAATCCCCTCCTTGTCGGTTAGTAAAAAATATCACATGTGTAATTTTGAAACTATAAAAATATTTAAAAAAATAAGTGTTTAATAAATTTAATTAGTTATGTAGGAGGCATATTCCGTTACTCTACATATTGTGAAATCATAATTTTTGTATCTCTATACACAATTTTTTTGCCCACAGTGATGATCGTATTTAGTTTGAAAAAAGTGGTATGTATGTAGGTTACACTTTAAATTAACCGAAACTTCCCACTTTGGTTAATTTAAAATGTTTTAGTTAAGTAATGAATTTCTTATTGTGTGAAAAAAAACCTACCTACTAACTAGGTATTCTTCACAAAAAATACTTAACACTTTTCTTATCGATGGTGGGAGCTCAAACAAAAGGTCACGGAAAACTTACAAAACATTATCAACATTTTTTATTGAAAATTGACAGCAAGTGATGACGTCACAAACGAAAATATACCCTTAAAACAATCACTTGAGACTCTAAACTACTTACATTGGCAAAACTGCCACTCTAGACCTAATTAAAACAACTGATCATTTTCCTACGTATAATCTTCATATAACGAGACGTTGGCTGAATTGTGATAACACATCGGATGCCATTAAACAAAAATTGAATTGAATTGAACTCCAGGTTACTTTGGTAATCCATGATTTTTAGTATAGACAAAAACCTGAGGTATCTTTTTAACCTAGTGTTCATAATAAACCAAGGTTGACGCAAGTCGGGCTCAGTTAGTAATGTTATAAACATAAAAAAGTTAAAGTTATAGCCTGTAGAATCCCACTGCAGGGCAAAGGCCTCCTCTCACGAATAAGGGTGAGAGGGAGTGGGCCATACTCCACCACGCGGGCCCAGGGCGTGTTGGTGGAGGCAAGTTAGTGGTCACCTTATAAACATAATTGTACAATAATAATTACTAGTCCGCGCGTAATCTATAGTTCAATGTTTATTCAAAGAATATGGTAGATCTACAGTTTGTTAGGGTAATCAGTTTTATCAGGTACTTTAAAGGATAATTGTACATGCTCATAACACTGAACAACTTATAACAAGGAACAAAAGGGGAAATTCTCAAAAAGAAATAAAATTACGCTTTTTTATACAAACGTTCGATCAGCTTTTTTGCAAATTTCTATAGGCCTTTTGGAAAGTTGTTCAGTATCATGAGTACACTCACCCTTTAAAGTAATGAAACTGTCTACCCCTGTATATGTCGCTACCGTTTTTCAATATGATTATTTTTTTCATATTGAAGATCCACAGAAATCAAATGTAGGTAAACTTCAAGTACTTACATAATAATCTAGATATTGGTTATAATTTAAAGGGAAACTGACAAACCACAGCACACGTATAGATAGTTTCTAGCTCGTGTCTATAAAATTCAAAATGACAACTTTACTATACACAACATCTTTGCTGTGGAGTGCGCTCGAGATATGATGCTCCTGAGTTTAGAAAAATGTTTAATTTGTTACTGAAAGAATATTTTTCAAAGAACGTAGTGAAGATGATTCCGTGCTTCGGATGGCACGTTAAGCCGTTGGTCCCGGCTACCTATCTCTGGCGGTAGTAGTCGTTACACAAAAACCACGTCAGAGGCCGTAAGGCGGTTTGAATAAACTCAGAGACCAGGGCTTGCCCACACGATAAGAAGAAAGAACGTAGTCGAATGTAAAATCACCACCTACTTCAATCGTGTATATACACTTCAAATATCCACTATTATTTGTTGTAGATAATGCCGCCGCCACATCAAAATAATTGGCATGGGCCACCGCATCGTCCACAAGAAGTTCTGCATATTGTACTGCCTGGCAATCTGCATCCTCCACACGGACCGCCCCATCATCCACCCGGGCCACTACACCACCATCATGGCCCACCGCACCACCATCATGGTCCACCGCATCACCATCACGGACCGCCGCATCATCCGCCTGGCCCGCCGCACCACCCACATGGCCCACCAGATCATCACCACCCAGGCCCTCCACACTGGCGATAATTATATGGGTTTTCATCGATAAATACTCTTAAAAGTGAATAAAATGGAACATCCAGTATCTAATTTACAGTTTTTAATTCACCTTCCATATACTGTACCTATTTATTAAAATGGCTATCTAACCCATGGTTAAATAATATAATAGAGCATTATAGGACAAGAGAAAAATATTTCGATACACTATATCAAATTACGGCAATTAACTGAAACGGTCATATGAAATGTTGTGTTTGAAGCCTTAGTTTGAAGCCACCAATTGTTTCTCGCCATTTAAGTACATTGATATTTTTACATAAAATCCCTATCCCTTGGTACCTATTATACTCGTATAGACTAGCAGCAGCGTTTCGTTAACATCATCATAGCCGGGGGGGTCGAACATGCGGATTTATGTTGCAAATGGATATCATACCAGATATATTATTAAGACGGAAATAAAACAAAAGAAATTTAAGTAAATAAAGAATTTAAAGAACAAAGAACAAAACAATAATTCAATTACATCTTGAAGAAAGGCAATCCGTTAAAAGTTGTTTAGAGTTTTTCATCGCCCGTTTGTTTTGAAATTTTCTCAAAGCAGAAAATGCTATTTACTTATTGCGCTTCGTTTACTTACAAGGTATTTAGGTTTGTGTCGTCTGTCCTCTGTTTTGTGTTTGCAAAATGGAATTTTCCTGTTGGGTAAGAGATGGGGCGGAATTCCCAATCGATTTCGAAAAAGGATTTTTTGTAATAGCGATTCTGTTTTGTTTACCGATTGTCTTTATTATTTTTTGATGTCTGCGTCCATTTTGTTTAAAATGTTTTAGGATTTTAGCATGAGTAACGACGGTTTTTTGTAATATAAATTCATTAAGATGGTTTTAGTCCATACAAAACTTTGTCGTAGAACACGCGTAGACGGTATTAATAAAAGTAATGTTTTATATATGGAAAAAATAGCTTAGAAAATTAAATTGCGCGTATCAAATACAATTTACAATTTATAATATAATTACGAAGATATCAAGCTTTTAAATTATTCATTCATACTTTTATTTTGTATGAAATTGACAACTCTGGGTATAATGCATTTATTAGTGCGTCATAAATAGTCAAGGTGTGTTTCTGAATGGTTTTAAATATTATTATTAAAATTGGACGTAGTTTTGCAAAGAAGATCCAACCCACTATGGACTACATAGTTGGTTGGATCTTTTTTGCAAAACTACGTCCAATTTACCTTCTTAGTCACTGTGGTGTTTAAACCAATTAAATTATCAGGGAATAATTCTTTTTATCCATTGTCTACGTTTCTACTTCCAATAAATTGGTAAAATTGAGTTTGTTTGTTCTCTATTTGGAACTGTCAACTAAGAAAGCATACACTCAGATCGTTCAAACAAAGTGTCCCTTTGGGCGGCACTTTTTGGTGGATATTCCTTATACCGGAGAGCGGACACAAAACTATTTTACGGATCGGTGCTTTTACGCATTCCAAGTTATTTTTTCCTTTGTGGGATATTCTTTGGTTCTTTTTGTGGTCGTTTATTACAGTGTATCCCTGTTGGAGTAGGTGCCTGCTGCTGTGTTTGTTGTGTAGTACTTATAACAAATTATATTGCTTAGAAAATATTAGTCCTCGTCCTCCGACGTCTAACAGATATCGATACTATAGATTCACGCCTATTTCCCATTAGGGTAGGCAAGAGATCGCGACCTGTTGGACAAAATTGATGTAGACTTAATGTAGATATCGCAGATATCTGTTTGACAAGTGACAAATTCCTAAAAAGATTCTAGAAGCGATTTGAGAAGAATTTCATTCGTGAAAGCAAAATAAAAATTATCATCATCAGCTCTGTCCACCCACTGAGGGTATAAGGCCCGTATTAAAAACGAAACTCCAATGCTGGCGGCCTGTTAAGATGACGTTTCATTTGACGTTACTTAAGGGTCAGCGCACACCTAGCGCTAACTGTTCGAGCAATTCGGTATGTCAAGTTTTTTTTGGTCTTCATTTTTATATTTTTTACGGATAGAAGATATAATTTTAAGACACCCATTTCATTCTTATTGCGATTCATCGAGTTTATCAATATAAATTTAATTTTTAAATTATTTTGATCTGTAATCTCTAAGTGCAAAAATGGTGGAGAGAAAATAATTCAAACTCCGTGGAGAAAAACTACCTACTGCTATATTAAAAAAAAAAAAACCTGCCTCCTCTTTCTAACTCTATGCTGGAAAGAGATACGGCAACATCAAATGTCAAATTCTGACATTGCGAATGTATTTTTTTTTCTTAATGGCCGGTTATTTTAAGTTGATTTTATGTTTACCAAGGAGTTCACAGATATTCCAGTGACGTCACTGGACGTACCGAAAAACGACGTTATTTTATTAAAAATATCTGTAATCCTTTCATTTTGAAATCTCTGACATAGAAAATATGATTATTGAGACAATTATCTCGAAACGGTTTTCGATTCAGCCCTCCAAAAAAAAACTTGACATACCGAATTGTGATTCATCAATTGATAATGTACTCAATAAAGCTATTGAAATAGAAGCGTTCGCACTATTTCTTGCAAACTATTTGAAAATAGCGTGCAAGAAACAATGCGAACACGTTGCAGGGGCAGGGGATCTATTTTCAACTCTATTTCAATTACAATTGAGTTCATTGTCAATTGATTAATGTAAACTGCTCGAACAGATCTACGCTAAGAGCTCATCTTCTCCTCATTATGCCACTCTTTCCTTTCTTTTGCTAGTTGCATCTAAGCAAATTAACAAAATAAACATTTAAACAATGTGAGTTACGACTTTATTAAGAGCTGTCATACACGATGACGCACTGACGGAGCAGTAGACGTCAGTCCGTCATTTGCGAAGCAAGGAGTTGTATGAAACCGCACGTAGAAGCACACACGGTGCGGATTGATGCACCGTAATTGGATCTTAACTTTATAGAAAGACCAGTGTTTTCCCGCGACTTCGTCCGCACAAATTATATACCAGATTTTAAGTCAGATCATAAGCTATCAAACAAGAAAGTTTCATCAAAATCGGTTCAGTAGTTTTTGCGTGATGTGCGAACAAACAAACTAACTAACAATTTTGTCAATAGATGGCGCTGTACGTTTTTAAATCGCACTATCGAGTGTTATTTGAGTTTATATGAAGAGAACCGCTACTTTTTATTCCTCATGATTTTACGTTTACGGTTTTATAATAGTTAAGAAGATTCGTAAATGGATCTTAACTTTATAGAAACCATAATTTGTATCGGTGCATTTCATACTATGGCGAATACCTATCACAATTTGTGATGATCTCAAAAAGCAGATTTAGTTTGTTTTATGGTATAAATGCAGCAGCTGTTTCATGAATGGAGAAGGTAAAAGAGTGTCAGTGAATGTTGTCTCTGTCGTCTCATCGCGATTTCCTTCATCCGGCCACTTTCTTTTGTTTCTTTGACGAACTTTCTCGTTTGGAAGCCGTTTATCAAAGGAAAGCCGACGGAACTTAAATGTTCATGAATTAATATTATGTTTATCAAACATTTTACTTTCATGCCGTATGAAGTGTGAATAAGGAATAATGACGTATTTTTTGCAGTATATTTTATTAATTAAGTAATTAATGGCGTTTTGCTTGTGAATAACGCTGCATTTCTGCCAATGTCGAGTGAATTCTCAAGGATTGTTTCATGTTCAAAAACACTTTTGAACTCATAAAAAATGGTGGAGCCTCGTGGCAAGCCGGGAAGTAGGTACCCGATACGTGACCACCCAATGACAGTCTTGCAACACGACTCCCTTGCAATATTTTTGTGTTCAAGAGACTGTCCACCAGTCACTAGGTGCATCGTGACGTGTATCTCAATATTGAAATTTTAAATAGGCTAAACATTGACATACCAACTACTGGACGAAGTGTCCGAACCAAAAGAGAACTAAAACGTGTAAAGAGACCTAATTACGCGACACTCTTTGTATAAACGGTCGATGACGCGCACGCGAGCGCGCGCGGTGCAAGCATTGCCGCGATGTGGTAAAAACTACGCAAGCAAAATGAAAAAGAATTTCAGCAGTTTCAATGATTATATTACTATACACCTACTTAGGTTTGTGTAGGTTAGTCTCGAACACTTTTTTCGAGAATTTTGTACTAGACCCAGCGTCCATAGTATTCTACGTCAATGAGGCTAAAGGTGAACCTTGCAACAACGTAGTTGGTAGTTTAAGCAAACTTTCTGTTCACCCTGAAGGTTGCGACTTGCGGTTGTGAGCTTATGGATGTGTTACATAGAAGATTATCTAGTAACTTTTAAAATTGTTACTTTTATTAACATTTAACTTTAATCAATGTTGAGAAACATATTATTCGATGGTGTCATTTTATTACTGTAGGTAAGTGCCTAATGATAAACAAATTTAGTTTCTAATCGATTATAATTATGACAAAGGCTCTTCTTCATTTCCACAAAATGATTCCTATGTTTGGAATGAAGGAACAAACTTTCACTATAATGAAATTAGGTAAAAAGTCACCAGACGGAAGATGGAGGAAATTGATGAGCGGACAGAGCACTTATTGACCGGACGGAATACCCGGACGCGGACAAATACCCAGATCCGGACGTGGTGAGCGGTGAAGACATTAGCGCTCTCTTTGCTTTTAATTAGCACGTCTCTATTTATAAAAAAGCAGACACTTTTTATAGTTTCACGATTTACTTTTGTTATAATCAGGTAATATTTGTAGCTCTGTATACTTACCTACATTTGATTTAATTTTTTGAATTTTATTATTTGGGTCCCTATGATTAACGGATTGCATATTACTATTGTACCTAAAGACGGAATGAACAGACATTGAATACTGTTTCTTAGGTAACAAAGGCCTTTTAGGTCCCGTATAAGAATCAGGAATTCAGTAATTGTCTAATTTAGCAGCATAATGTCTTATTAACATCAATTGCTTAAAATTAAGGCAAATTGTGAACTTTTATCTCTCTCTTTATCTCTGACTATCCCCTGGGGGAATATAGTCGTGATCGTGAGCATATACTTATGCTTGAAAACTTTTATTTGAGTATTATTATTATTATGTGTCTTACGATCCGTAATCACGGGCAATTAAGTCCCGGACCTTTGGAAGGCGTGCATGGAGCCGAAGCCAACATGTAGACGCCCGTTATTATTAAGTTAATACGTAAGTTGAATAATCACTAAATCTGTTTAAAGTAGATTAAAAATCAGAAGACAGGTGAGAATGAGAGTGCTTCAATTTCCCAATGACGTGATCGAGCGAGCGCGCTATTGTCGGATTGTTTCCTCGCTCACCGCCTCGCTACCTCGCACATCTCTGGTGGAAAAGCAGCCAAGGGAGGCGTATGCCCCAGCAGTGGGTTTATGTGATTGATTGATTGATTGATGGATAAAAAAATCATTAGGATAAAAAGTTTATCTGACCTGACTACCCGCAAAAAGATACCCTCTACAGAAACCTGACTAAAAAAAATCATAACTTGAAAATAAAAATAATTTTCGGTAAAAGATGAATCCACATATCCCATTGTGTTTGAATAAACATTTCAATCGAGAGGTTTTCATCGGCAGTGGTTATTCGACCGGAGAGAGGCATACTCAGCTCTTTTTCACGCTACACTGCGCTCCGATGAATGAACTGCGGTGGTATTAGAGTTCAGCCGTGATGTTCATATAAAAGAAACAGAAATGAATATTGACCGGCTGTTTTATTTCTAACTGGGTTTTGCTGGGTCGTGTTGATATTTTCCATTTGAAAGAATTTGGTTTCAAAGATGTCAGTAAAACAAATTAGCAGTTAATTGGTTAAAAGGATTAAGTAGATCAAAATAAAATTAATGGATAGGCCTAAAGCGCGGTAAGTTGAAGCAAACTACTGGTGCACTTGGTCCATACAAACTAGCGCCATTATCTGTCAAATCAAGGGCACTTGCATATTGAAGTAAACCTTTCATTTGGTTTCCCCTAATTTTTGGTTTGAAATTTTCGCGTAAGGCCTATCCATTCATTTTATTTTGATCTAAGGTTAAAAGGTATGTGCAAATTAGGGTGGGCCGCTACGGGGCGGGCCACAGAGCAAAAATCTGCCCACGTCGCTTCTATGCAATTTATATGAACTATCGCATAGGTAATACGCACCGGGCCGGAGCGGATCGCATTTTACGCGGTGGATTCCCGTTTATGCGATGCGGCCCGTCGTAAAATAAGATAAAATATTATCTTAATTTGCACATCAAAATACATAAAAAACAACAACAATATACACGAAGAAGAAGGGTACAAAAGGCGGCCTTATCACTGAAATGGATTTCTTCCAGACAACCACGTCGTATTGTGCTATACCAAGCGAAACTTTTTACAAAGTCTGTCAGTATTACGTCCAACTAAAAATTCGTCAATGCGTTATTTTCCAATGCGATGCGGCGAGCTATAATATGCGCTTACCTTTATAGTCGTTTATACTAGATTGGAAAATCAGTCTCACAAAATATTGGTCTATTTACTATTTGTTGATCGGCTGGTATTACCATGGTTTGTTGTTTGCCCTTCTGTCAAAATAATTTGATATCTAATATAAATTGTTCTAAGTCTGTGGTTTTTTGTTATTTTTTCCTTCTCTAAGTATAAAAAGCCTCCAAACTGATTCCGGGACCATTGTAAAATCGCAAACTAAATCCAAGGGATCCCCAAAACAGGTAAAACTCAAATTAAAATATAGGTAATTTCGCAAAGTATAATTGCAAACCACAAACTTTCTACAAACCTTTTCCTTTGCTAATTTAATAACTGGCATTACATCCTACTATTTCCATGTAGTTTTATATGTGTTCACTGTAGGCCACCGTTTTTATGGGGTCCTGGCATCCGCCTTTCTTACGAATAGGTATTTACGAATTAATTTCAGGGTTATCAGAAACTTTACTGAGTGCATTGAGTAATTATTGAGTAGTTAACATAGTACCTCAATGACTGAGTGTAGTAAATTTTGTTTAGCTGTAACTGAACAGTATTTTACATGTCATGAAATACGACTTATTTATTACAGGAAGAATACTGGGCTCGACAGTGTATGAAATTTTAATCTATCTGTCAGTCAAACCACCGGCCTGCGTTTATAACGGAGTTTCTCTTGACAAGTTTGTCAAAACTTTAGACATCTGTCTTGCTTAGGGCTGGCTAAACTTTGGCAAATCGTTTATTATTTATTAATAGTTAATTTACTTTGGGAAGAATATCGAAGAACATAGAAAAAAATACATATAGCCTAACATAGAGCCTCCTCCTTTTTTGAGGTCGGTTAAAAATGTATAAAATACAAGTCCGTTGAAGTACTATGTAATAAACCAAAGAAAACATATTCGACCAAAATTTTTTTAATGGTTATCACGCTGAAGCGTATTTACGTTCTATACAAGGCCAGTACGCATCCACAGGAAACTGCTGGAGTATATTTTGGAACGCTGCACGCCGGACTACCAAACCAGAACGTCCTGGGTTCGAATCCTGGTCTGGATATTATGTTTGTGTCTTTGTGTCCTACATTTATTTTTATTTGTTAAATTGCTTTCTGATTATACCTATAGGTAAACTAAACTAGATAAACTCTAAGATTATAAACACAAAAAACAAAATATAAGGGTAGGAGTATGTAAGTACATTAAAATAAATACGCCTAGCAGAAAGCCTACATTTAGTACACTAAATATAGGGTAACGGACAGACCTCCGCAAACTGAAACCGTGAACTCAGACCATCAAACTAGACAACTCTCACTATGGAGCCTACATCAGGAAACGCGAAAAAAAATCAGCTGTCCCATACAAAACTGCCGTACCTACCTGACTCAAATGTATGGGACAGCTGTTTTTTTTCGCGTTTCCTGAGGTAGGCTCCATAGTAAGGCTTGTTCAGTTTGATGGTCTGAGTTCACCGTTTCAGTTTGCGGAGGGCTGTCCCTTACACCCTGTATACTTTTTTCAAAATGTCAACAGTAATATAAAAGTAGCAAAAGATATCTTGCTACAATAAAATTCATAAAACGAATCAAAAAATAAAGTAGAACCACAGAAAAACTTGAGCATTTTCAGTACATTTCTCACACAATAGACTTGTTTTCTCAACTTAATGCGAGCTGAGGGCTTTCAATGCGGATCTCTCGAGACTCTACATCTAAGTTAGGTTTAAGTTAGAGCGGGATCTGCCGCGCTCTATGAGCCTCTTGTGGCGCATCTGGGTAAGAAATTTGGACGACATACGAAGCGTAAATAACGTCACCTACCGCCTAAAAGGTGGGAACTGAAAGAAACATTGTCACGACCTGTCATTTAGAAACCCCGGTCTTGAGAATAAATGCAAGGGTAAAGAATGAGTGCATTATTAAGTTGAACCAGCTTTTTCGTAGAAGTCCGAGGTAGTGAATGATTGATCAGGCTACACTTGGCTGGATTGTGTTGGCTTCACAGTGTGCGGTTTTGGAACAGTCTATGTAGGTATACATCACTCGTTCGTGCACATTCCTGTAAAAGGAGAAAAAAATTAGGAAACAAAGATTTTATGTTAAAATTTCGATTTTAACTCCTTTTTTTTGACAAATTCTTGGTACCTTAACACAAACACATTTACAGAAACTCATGTTCCAGCCCTCGGAATAAACAGAACCTTGCTATAACTACCATATCACCTTTTTTTGAGTATGCAATTGTAAATGCTTTAAGTGTGTAGAGAGCTTTGACTACTTATATGAGGACTAGTTATGCGTATAATTCTGCTAACAAACATTTCTCCCACTTTTTGCGGGGGGCGAGGTTCACTTTAGATTCTAATGTTGAATGTTAAAAATAATGAAAAGTAGTCTCGTGTGAATCCCAAACGTTCTGAGTTCGAATCTATTGTTTCGCAATTATAGGCTGTCTCTTTTAGTGATAAGGTATAAAATTTAATGTATAGTCTGTCTATAAAGTCGTGGCATGAATGTTTGAGGAACTAATCATTTTAGTATGGTGGTGTTGCCAGGTTATTCTTGATTTTGACGTTCTTGCGTGGAGACAGCGCCCTCATTTTTTGCCAAGACTTTATAGACAGACTGTAAATGCACATGATCAATTGTTCTTATAACGTGGCAGAGGGGACATGCTACCGCAAGGCTTGTCCTTATAATAAATAGTCAAAGGTAGAGGCAGGCAGGCACTGCTTTCATGCTTTGATGTGCATTTACATTCAATTTTATAACTTATCACTAAAAGAGACGGCCTATAATTGCGAAACAATAGATTCGATTCGATAATTCCAGTGCTATAATAGGTACATAAACCTCAGGTAATATTTCAACATAATAACGAAACATCGCAATGTCGGTGGATATTCAATAGATAGAGAGCAAAGTTAGCCTTAAAATATTTTATGAAAACAGAAATACAACCGTACGGCGTACCGTGCTCATATCACGTAGCGCCCTCTTTCCAAATGCACGAATAAAACACCAGACAAAGAATACGAAACTTCACTGCAATCGTAAAATACTGCCGCCAACCCAACCCATGCAAGTATTCACTTCGCAATTTAAAATTCGAATTCAATCGTTTTAAACCATAGATCAAACATATCTACGGTTTAGAAAAAGACCGGACATTTGTCTTATATTCACTTTAAGTTTAAAATTATTTGTATTATTAATTAATTTATTTGTACTTAATTATTTGTTTGTTTGTTTGTATTGTTTGTATTGCCGTATTTGTATTAATATTATGTAGATGTGATGTGAAGAAAACATCGTTAGGAAACCTGCATACGCTGAAGAAGAAATTCCAATGCGTATGTGAAGTTTACCAATCCGCATTGGGCACGCGTGGTGGACTAACGTCCATACACCCGCCCTGAGTGTAGGCTGCCGTGAGACGTATATAGACTGATGACGATGATGTTACGTAGATAATATAAAATACATTAGACACCACTTAAATTAAAATTATTATGGAACTTGTATTTTATCGCTGAGAGCGAAACTATCATACGAAAAACTCTTCAACATAATTATTCCAAAAACCTGCATTGACAAAAGCTTTCAGATTTAATAACGTTTAATTTCATATAACTTTTAGTGGCATAATGTACAGGAATAAACTTTCCCATTAGCGGGTTCTGCACACTAGATCTGCCAATTTGCTTTATTAATTAGCCAGCTTGCGCCAAAATAATCGCAATTAAATATTCAGATGTGGAAGTGCAGAGCCGTGTCTGCAGTAACGAGTGAGCTCGCGCTGTCAGGACTTGCATTTGGCTTGTCTGTGAAATGAACATGTCTGGGTCGTCGCAACACCGTTTTTCTTACCGATCCGACGTCGACACGACCGGTCAACACTGCCTTTATTGACTTACCAAGGATCTTAGTATCATAAAGGATGCCACTCCTCCTTACAAGCATCTGCGTCGTCGATATTTTTAACGTTTTTGTGATAAGGATGACAGTGGCAGGAGCTAAAAATTTGTATCGTTGGATTAGTAAGGGACAAAAAACGTGAAAACAACGATAGGAATTTACGAAAGAAGAACGATCATTACCGACCACCAAGTAGTATTATCATGTTTCACCGCTTGCAAGGCAGTCCAGCTTCCTGGGTATTCAGCATTAAGCATATGCTCACGACTATATTCCCCGAGGGGGTAGTCAGAGATATTCTGAAACCTCAGAACATCCACGTTTCACCAGTAGTACCGAAACTCTGTCCAGTGTGACGGAGGGTGAGCCCGTCGCCACTTATAATGGACAGTGGGTACAATACATGCCTCGAAATTGAAGCATGCAGGTTTCATCACGATGTTTTCTTTCACCGAAAAGCCAGTGGTGTTACAAATCGTACATAACTATATATGTACGAGGGTATTACCTAGTAAAATATTATGTTCTTTTGACGTTATATGATTACAGAAATATTTAACTACACCACTGGCTTTTCGGTAAAGGAAAAAATCGTGAGGAAACCTGCATGCTTCAATTTCGAGGCATGTATTGTACCCACTGTCCATTTCAAGTGGTGACGAACTCAGTCCCAGTCACATACTGGACAGAGTTTCGGTACTACTAGTGAAACGTGGGTGTTCTGAGTTTTTACAATATCTCTGACTTCCTTGGAGAATATAGGTAGATATAGGTAAAACATGGTATTTTTTGGATGACTGAATAATTTTTCAGGGGTATTCTAGATCGTCAAATCGAACAACGAGAGCGTCGGGTGGCGTCGGCACAGAGGATGCGTCGGTGTGGCGCGTCGCAGTGAGGTACACCACCACAGGTGTGGGTAGGTAGGTACATGGAGAAAAATATCTTGTAGTACATTATGTGACAACTATTTTAGTAGACGTTACTAGAAAATTTGTTGTTATAAGAAGTTTTAGTTAAATCTACCAAAAAGTTGTTATAACAAAACACATTTTCTAGTTCAGTCTACTAATACAATAGGTATCACATAACATTCAATAACTGGTCCGGGGTAGAATCTGTACGACGACATGCCATGTCGTCATGAGTTACAGAAGTGCGTTCACACACGATGACGCATTGACGCAGCGGCAGACGTCAGTCCGTCATTTGTGAAGCAAGGAGTTGTATGAAACCGCACGTATAGAAGCACACACGGTGCGTCAATCCGTCACTGAATCTGCTTCTACGTGCGGTTTCTTAAAACTCCTTGCTTCACAAATGTTTCCGTCAATGCGTTATCGTGTGAGAAAGCGCTGGCTTTTGCCTCCAAAGCCTAAATATCGCAAAATACAAAATTGAAGAGAACTAACATTTTTTTTTCGTGATATTATCTTGTAAGTACCTAACTTGTAATCATTCGAGTCTGTCGCGGCGGTATCGGGTGGTCGGGACATTGTCGGATCGGATAGTGTAGAGGCGGCAACTCTAGGAATAGCGTCGAACGGGACAGGTCAAACGGAAATAAAGCAAGCACTCACCGAAGTTTGGACATGTCTGATAGCTCTAGTGGCGGCTGTTGAATAAAATACACGCTATTTCTGTATGCCTTTTTCGTTACAGTTTCGTGCGCCATTGCAGTTGACGTCTGGAAAAAATGTTTAGGTTTTTTAAACTATTCAAGGAAAATTTGAGACTTCACTCATTCAAAATTAATATTGTGGTGGCGTAGGCAGTCAGTATACATATAGAATACTTTAAGTAAATGAAGTAAACGCTAAATTAATACAAGACGTGATTTGGAAAGAAATCGATATTCCAAAATAAAATAATTAATTAACGTGGATGTTCTGAGTTTTCAGAATATCTCTGACTAACCCCAAGGGGAATATAGTCGTGAGCATATGCTTATGAAATAAATAAGTATGGCACATACTCTAACCCTGTGCTTTGCCATGAAAATCCCATATAATGTTCCATCCCTATTTTCGCACTATAAGGCTTGACATTTTATGTTCACAGCACAACGCACATATTTTCAGCTGTGGCGTGGTCACATTAGCAATAAAAACGACCCCCTATGGTTAAATATATTTTCTTACAATATGTAATATCATCAACACCGAAAACAACGTGAGGAAACCTGCATGCTTCAATTTCGAGGCGTGTATTGTACCCACTGTCCATTATAAGTGGCGACGGGCTCACCCCCCGTCACAGTGGACAGAGTTTCGGTACTACTGGTGAAACGTGGATGTTCTGAGGTTTCAGAATATCTCTGACTACCCCCTCGGGGACTATAGTCGTGAGCATATGCTATGCTATACATTTGTGCTTTAATTTTATGTCTGCACTAGTGTTTACCCGCGACTTCGTCCGCACAAATTATATACCAGATTTTAAGTCAGATCATAAGCTATCAAACAAAAAAAGTTTCATCAAAATCGGGGAATATAGTCGTGAGCATATGCTTATGCTTATGTAATATCATAAATGAACTTAAAAGTTTTGTAGTACTTTTAAGCAATTCAGCCAATCGCCGTTAAAGTATATAGATATGGTGTGGCAACGAACGTAGACTTATCTCAAACATTTTAAGAATTTCACGCGAGCAAACCAGCAGGCAAAGACTAGTCTTTTCATACCATTTTACTTTTTGCCTTAAATCATAATACTAGAGTTAGATTATTAGATTTTCTCAAACAACTTAAACTCTAAACTAAATGTGTATGGAGACACGGTATTATACGAGGCTTAACCTGTGCATATTTACATAGAGTTTATTAGTGGGAAGCAAGTGGGACCCAACGTGGCGTTACTTGCTTAAATTACGGTTTTCCTGGCGTGCATTATCCCGCCAACGCCACATGTGACCAGGAATTGCATATTATCTCATTTATTCTTCTCTTACATTCTGTGTAATATAATATTTATTATAGTATCCATTAGGTGTGTAACAATTAACCTTAAAATGTTATATCCAGATGAAAATATTAGAATTTCTATTTACGGATGAAGGTTGGAGCACTGTTCAAAGAAATATAATAGTTATAACATTCCAGCAGGCGTGAATAAAAATAAAAGAAGTATTATCATAGAATAATACAAAATAGTACTTAGTAAGTTTACAAATCCAGTAATAAACATAACTATACGATAGCTATTTACAAACATGGAAAACTCGATGTTACAGTAAAATACATTATGAAAGCTCGCAATTTTATTGTGTAGCAATAAAACGAAGGAATTTGCATCAAGGATCGAACAAGACACTTTGAAAATCGACGATCGTAAACCGATCCGGCGCGGTCGCCGTTCATGAATAAAGTTCTTCTTTTGAGTAAAAAATGAGGAAATGCGGATTATTTGTTAAATTATTCACGTGTACACTGCGTTAGTTCAGACTTTTTTTTCGAAGTGTCAATTACAGCATTGCTCAGAGAGCAGTTACTGCTTATTACTGCGGACTATGCCAGGACCATACCAGTGACAACGAAACCAATCCAAGAACTAAAGCAACTTGCCCAAGGTCATCCCGAAGGCATTCCTGACCTCGGCATTGGCCGTTCCTGGGTCTACGTGGCGGATTCGCTAGCGGAGATCGGTGAGAGGTTCTGAAGCTAGATTATGAGTTATCTAACGTGGCATCGGCTTATCGAAAGGTGTGAATATAACCGTTTTTTTAAACGGAGACTTCCATTTACCGGAAACGTTACACGAAGAGAGCTTCCCTGAGTATTTAACTGCCAAAATATGTTGAAGCGTACCGGGCAATCAGCAAGGCTCCAATACTGATTGGTAAATCTCTTCCACATGATGGCCAATCAAACTCAATAACATGCCAACACGACTGAAGAGCTGTCTGTCAGGATAGGGTGGGTCGAAGAGACTACAACCGAATAATCCAAAAAATATTATTTCATATTTTTTTCCTAAAGGTGTTTATGTTTCTTATAATGCAAAAAATTATAAAAGCGTAGGTCAAAACAATCTACTCACACGATGCTGCATTGACGGAGCAGCAGACGTCAGTCCGTCATTTATGTGAAGCAATAAGTTGTATGAAACCGCACGAAGAAGCACACACGGTGACGCATTGACGCAACCGGGTGTGGTTCTATGGACTGACATCTGCCACTTCGTCAGTGCGTCATCGTGTGTGAACGTTACTTGCGGACAACAGAAGCATTCGATGCGTTGTTGTAACGGTATAATTTCTCTATTGTCGTAATTGTACTACCTTCCCCCTCAGTAAATTTCGATATTGATTTTGTTATCAGTAGTTGTATTAAAAAAATGTCATTCATTAATGTTTGAAAGTTGTAAGTCGCTATGCATCTTCTGCCAACGACGTATTCATGGTCTTACCAACGTGCCCTAACAGTTACGGGAAGAGAAGGCCTTGTTTCATTCGGCCATGCAGGAACATAATAAGCTGACTCACAAGCAAGTATTCATTTTGTGCTGGTGCTGAGAGCACGGGGGCACGTTCCGACAATATTTGCCGTATAAAAATTCAGCAACTGTGTCGGCACGGCTGTGTGTTATATATAAACCTATGTTGTGCTCGCCTTATTGCAGTTTTTTTGCATTAGACTTGTTTATTTTATGAGCTTTGCAGTCATTTTTTCTTGGCGGCGTAGATAAAAGAACGTTACCGTTTACGCTTCAAATAATTTGGATGAATGAGGTGCGATGAAGGTGTAAAGAAAATTTGAATGGAATTCTATAGGTACTAAAAAAAATAAACAAAAATATTTCAAAAATAAAAAATCTGTTGTACTAAAAAAAAAAAATTCACAGTTCAGTTGGAGCCAGCCTCGTTTCTAGCACAAAGACAAAATATTTGTTCAAATTGGTTGTTCTATTTGATGAGTATAGTGACTTCGTAGCTGAACGCTACGCCGTAGCATGCGTAGCAGGGTCTACGAACAATCTGTTTAGGTATTTTAGAAAGTTGTACCTTATGTCACCCTAAGTGGGATCACACACGACGACGCCTTGACGGAGTGGCAGACGTCAGTCCATAGAAGCATACGCGGTGCGTCAATCCGTCACCGTGTGTGCTTCTACGTGCGGTTTCATACAACTCTTTGCTAAACAAATGACGGACTGACGTTTGCTGCTCCGTCAGTGCGTCTTCGTGTGTGAACGCACTTATTTATGAGAGGAGGCTCTTGCCCTGCAGTGGGATCATACATGTTATAGCTAACTTATAACTTTGATACTTTTAGCAGGCCAGGCATTGATTTCTACACGCTTATAATGTACCTACATCATAAAAGGAAGAATGAATCGCGTCACGTCACGTTGTTACTGGCTGTTACTATATTTGTAAGCTTTTCATTAAACTTTCCTTTGTTATAAAAATATACCCTTTGACATTCTGCTTTTCTTATGTTTTTATTGTTGCCTCGGTAGCGGTTTTGCTCATTAACTCGCTTTTGTTCTTGGGCTACTTAAATTATGTATAATATTCTTAGTGGCTTCTTTTAGAAGAGAAGTCACACACACTGACTATAGTGTGTTCATATAAACGCGTTATGTTGAGTGCAAAAAAAACGCATTAAAAAAAAAGGATTAAAAAAATTGCTTTTCACCTCACAGCTCGGAAAGATTCTGTTTATCATTCGAAATCGCAGTGCAAAAGTGCATTTTATCCGCTAGCGTGGAAAGAGTTTTTGAAATTCGAATCTGTCTATTCAATATTTTTCCATACCGCCAATCCACTGAAAATGCTTAATAACTATTTCATGACACTGGCCAGCACAAAAAAAAAACTTTTTAAAATGTTGTTTTTAGCAATTCAATTTTTTTCCTCGCTGTTGTGAGGTGAAAAGTTGTGTGTTTCGCTCGACTGCAAAGTTATTCTGCGTCTCGTACCTTTGAAACCTTCGCTGAGCTCAGGATTCTATTATTTCCTAGAGAACTTCGCTTGCTCAGGTTTCAATACAAACTTTGCAGCCTAGCATAATAAATAACTATTGTTTTCACCTCTTCTCGCCGGGTCTCTATCTTGGAAGTCTAGATTGTTTAAACAGTAAAAAACTTATAAAATAAAAACCGGTCAAGTGCGAGTCAGGCTACTCGCGCACCGAGGGTTCCGTACCACACCACCACACAACATACATATAAATTTAGACAAAAAATTATGTTATCTTCAGGACCTTTAGCGCGAGACCGACTCACACTTGGCCGGTTTTTATTATTTGTTGCTATACTGTAGAGTTTACTCTATAATACAACTAGGTGTTAGTTTGCCACTTGTATGTATTACCATTTTTACGATAGAGCGAGAAGAATAAACGCTGATAAAAACTAGTTTCTTGTATGAGACCCTTAAATTTAACTTTTTGACATTTTTATTGTTAGCAATTTCGCCATAACGCATATTCTGTGAAAATTTCAACTGTCTAGCTATACATTATACAGGGTGTTTCATAAGTAACAAAAAATATTTCAAACTCTTAAGGGGGTTGTTTAGACCGTCAAACTGAACAACTTTCTTTATAGGACCAACATCGAAATCGCGAAAAAAAAATTTGATATCCCATACATATTTTAGCTCTAGTCGATTTGTAGAGTATGGAACATCAATTTTTTTTCCTGATTTCGATATTGGTCCTATAGTGAAAGTTGTTCAGTTTGATGGTCTACACCACCCCCTTAAAGGTTTATTTGTATTTTTGTAACATCTTGTATAACGTAGGCTTATGAACAGGGTCCCGTTTTCACCCTTTGGGTACGGAACCCTAAAAAAAAAATTATTAAAACCAGTAATGATCGGTTTTTGAGCGGGAAGCGAGAAGAAAAGGACGGGTTTTTATTTCTAAATTTTCTAAATTAGTTTTCCGCGGCTATTATTTCGTTAATGTGGTGAAATTAGTATAATTATGTGCTTATAATAGAAAATAGAAAACAATGTAGTAAAAGTCGTCACCGTTTGATTCGGATTGATATCCCAACATAAAACTCCCTTGAACATTGGAATGTGTGTACCACCCTCGCATCAACCTAACTCTTGTTAGGTTAAGTTAAATAAAACGAAAAACTACTGAAGAGTACAGCTGTAAGGGCAAGATCCTATTGCCTTTCCGAAAGGAAGAAGAATTAAACAACAAAAACCAGTAAAGATCTATCCTCTGTGGCCAAGGCGAAAAATTCTGGTTCAATGGCCAGGGCTAAAGAATAATACACGGACTTCTCTTTAGCGTGTGTGAAAGCGCTAAGACTTTATTTTATGAATAATAATTTTATATTGTTGTTGTTTTTACCTGTTTATTACCAAAATTATAATAATCGGTTAGGTACCTATATCAATTGCAATGTAATGCAATTAATCAAGAAAGTGACTTTGAGATGCGCAATTCATTGCGGATATCCGTACCGTGACGTTGATCAAATACTATCCAAGCTCATCGTAGAAATGAATATAATTATTATAAATAACTACTAATTATTAGCTATTTAAAATGGACCTAAGTAACAAATTAAAAGTAAGTTAATTAAAGGATTAAGTATCTTGATATTTGTGTCTGCTTTCAAGAAAATCTTCTTCGTTTTAAGTTGAGAAAAGCGAGTCGTAAATAATGTTTATCCCTCGTTTTTATCGCGAAAACGTGACTACAGCAGTATCTGTTTTTTAAGTAACAAACGGTAACTGTGATACTTAGAACATGGACCTGAAAGAAATACGGACCGAGTATTGCACTAAAAAGATGTGAAGCATGCAAGGTAATGCAATCTCGTTTCTTCTACAAGGGACCTACACTCACACAGATGCACTAGCTCTAGGCGCAGGTCCGACAACCCGTCACCTTATGTCATAGGCCAAGTATTTCGCTTACGCTGAACATCAGTGTAACCGCGTATGAGACAGCTATAATTTCATCCAGTGATACCATAGGAAATCAAACTCCCATAAAAATGGGTAAATGAACTATGATATATTATGTACACACGGCGTGTGTGTACACAAGTGCGATTTTTGAATCTCATTCGGTGAGCTCAGCAGTTGAAAATGTTAAAATTACTTTGGATATATGCATCTTTCTACTGCTGATTTGACTTTCAAAAATCATTAATCATACATAGCGATTTTTGAAAGTCAAATCCACAGTATAAAGATGCACATCTCCATAGTTATTTTGACATTTACAACTGCTGAATTCACCGAATGAGATTCTCGCGCCGCTCGTAGGGTGAATACTTACAGTCCTTTGAGTCTAGTACGATTTCACTACATGTGCGCACTGCGCCTTCGGCTGATTAGAAAATAACCAGGGCCTCTAGAAAAAGTACTTTCGATTAGCATTAACGACAGTAGAAAAAAAAAAAAAACGTATGGACTTGACGTATGGTGGAGAAAGAAAACGCCCCTGTAGTGCGATTTTTGAAAGACACCCGTAACTCGCTGTAAACAGCAGTAGAAAATGTTAAAATTACTATGGAGATTATGCGTCTTTCTACTGCTGATTTGAACGTGTGACTTTCAAAATTCGCACTGCTGTTCTCGCGCTTTTCAGAGCGTCGCGCTAGCTGCGACAAGTACTTATTATGGAAAAAATAGAGTCGGCACGCTAGTAGAGAAATCATACTAGACGGGCTGGTACCCATTGAACATAATCCGCCTCCGTGGAACTGCCTCCGTGGTCTAATGGTTAAGAGCATTGGGCTCTTGACACGGAGGTCGTGGGCCGTGGGTTCGATTCCCACGGGGGGCACCTAGTGAAATGTCACTTTGTGCGTTTTTCCCCAGTTGGTTAGGACATTGCAGGCTGAGTCACCTGATTGTCTGAAAAGAAAGATGATTCCGTGCTTCGGATGGCACGTTAAACTGTTGGTCCCGGCTACTATCTCTGGTGGTAGTAGTCGTTACATAAAAACCACGTCAGAGGCCGTAAGGCGGTTTGAATAAACTCTGACACCAGGGCTTGCACTTGCAGCCCACTCGATAAGAAGTAGAAGAACATAATAATAGCACATTATGCAATATGCAATTATCAATTTATTGTTACCTGTTGTGTCATTATAATAACGAGAATACATTTTAATAAAGTTATTTATTTGTATCAAATCATAAATTATGTTGTTAACTTATAGAACATTATCATATTTTAATGTAAGATATGATACACACCTTTTCTGGTAAGCTATAGAGGCTCATATTCTGTACTATAATTGTAAGACCTTGCTAAAACCTACAGTCAAATGTCAAAATCCATACATTTCGACCCTACTTAGCTCGAACTTAAGACGTAATAGAAGGTGGAAATACCTCGGAGGCATCTTTTATTTTTCATTTTACGACTAGATTTATACCATTTACCGAAACTAAAGTCTTACCTCAGTATTTTTGGATAGTTCATCTAGTGCAATCATCAACTGAATACACGATTTGAATTACTTCACTCGATAGAAAATCGTCACAAAGATGACGTATTTTCATGCATTTTTAAACATTTTTCTCGGTTTAGAAGAACTTAAAATAGTTTCCGATTGTTGGTATTTATACTCACATATTCACCATTAGTTTAACTAGTGCAATCATAAATAAAATCTAGAAAAAGTACTTTGGTTAGTTGTTTTTAATCGAAAATACGGCTCACGCACACACTTTTCGGAGCGCTCGGCAATCGCGTTTCTCATAGAAAATATTCGTCAGGCCCCTTAAGCATCAATTACATTGAACAATTTGCAGGGAGCCAACATTTAGTGTAGGGTAGGTAACCTAGTTTAAGGTGTACAGAATCAAATGAGATCGAAACCCGAACCTGATTTTTAGTAGGCTTAAGTAGGTAAACTGGTTTTCGCTTCTTGTTTGAAAACAATCATCTCGAAAACATTACTAGAACTAAAAAAAGAAAACAATGCTACCTAACATTATTTAATAAAGAATCTAACCAGCTTTACCGACATTGCCCAATTAGGACAATGCCTTAGGGCCTGTTTCACCACTTCTGGGTAAGTTCTCGTTAGCTTATACGACAGATAGTTTGACATATTTTGTATGAAATAATGTCAAAATATCTGTCGGATAACCTAACAAGAACTTATTCAGAAGTGGCGAAACAGGCCCTTAGTCTTCCAGTTTACAAATAATAAATGACCTATACTCTTTCCTACCTAAACTAGATATACCTACTTTGACTATTATAATTATCTACTTGTACTATCTACCGACATATTGAATTTACCTTTATATACCGTGTTGGAGTGGCACTGTATTCCATTTCTCTTATACGTATATTTTCAATAAACAGATGTTCTTCAAATACGCGAATTCATAGTAGGTGACCAATTGAGTCTGCCAGTTACGAAGACCCATATATTTTTAAAATATTCGTCGCTTGGAAAACTGAAGAAAAAATACATCACTTAAAAACGCAAAAAAGCTATAACTCCCTACCTATACAGGGTGTAAGGGACAGCCCTCCGCAAACTGAAACGGTGAACTCAGACCATCAAACTGAACAACTTTCACTATGGAGCCTACCTCAGGAAACGCGAAAAAAAATCAGCTGTCCCATACATTTGACTCGGGTAGGTACGGCAGTTTTGTAAGGGACAGCTGATTTTTTTTCGCGTTTCCTGAGGTAGGCTCCATAGTGAAAGTTGTTCAGTTTGATGGTCTGAGTTCACCGTTTCAGTTTGCGGAGGGCTGTCCCTTACACCATGTATATATACGAAAAAATAGGTAAAGTAGTTTTTACGTGATGCTCGAACAAACAAACAAACACACAAACAATCAACCGAATAGACAAACAGACATAAAAAAAACCTCACTAACTATTCTTTATGATCCAACCTTAGACGATTTATATAGGGACCGAATCGCCTTAGCATTTCCCCTCTGCCAACGTGCCAGATCAAACAATCTTATGCATTTACATACAATTTTATACCTTATCTATCACTAAACAGCCTTTAATTGCGGAACAATAATTTCGAAACTATCGCGTTTGGGGTTCACACGACACAGTTTTTCATGAATTTGTGGGGACTTACCATAGATGTCAACACCCACAAGTTATAGCAAAGAAGCTAACAGATGGTGCTACCGTCGCGCTCAGAAATCTGCTCCATACAAAGACAACGTTCACCGTAAATACGTAACTCGTAACCTACTATAAATAAGGTTCACAATCGAATGCGAGACATAAATCGCGCAAGAGAAATAATCACAGAGATTCGATATATATATACAAGGTCCAACTAAGAACTGTTGGACCACGGCCGGTCCCCAGGCTTCACACTAAGCCTGGTGGAAGATCTTCCCTTTTCAATGGAGGAACATTCCCAAGTACCACCTCCATAAATTTTAACATTCAAAATTAAAATCTAAAGTAATGGAATAAAGTCCAAAGTTGCGGATTTCATGCTGCCTCAAACATACATACCTCATGCTACCAAAAAGTGGCAGATAAGTTTGTTAGTAGAATAAATAAATACTCTAAGGGCCTGTTTCACCACTTCTGAATAAGTTCTTGTTAGCTTATCCGACAGATATTTTGACATAATTTCATACAAAATATGTCAAACTATCTGTCGGATAAGCTAACAAGAACTTACCCAGAAGTGGTGAAACAGGCCCTAAGGATTCAACTCACGTCAACGACATCTATCATGGTATGTTTTACAGGTTAACCTAACTAAAGCTGCTTGCACGTTCACAGACACATACAAATGAGTTCGATGAGACATTCTGCGTGCAGTGAGACAAAGGTATTGCGTAAATGTGTGGCACGCGCCAGCTTTAGTTAACCGACCTCTATTTTTAATGCTGTTTTTTGTTGGAGCTTTTAACCCTGAGGCAATGACAGCTATCCATGGTATGGTATGCTCAACTACGTTTAACTAGCGGTTAAAAAACACCTCATGAAACCTCTTCCGGCTTACCCTTGGCACAGCCCTTGGTGTACCTTATTTTCAAGGCGGAAACAGGGTAATTTTAATTTGACATCTGACCACCCTTATTGAGATTACAAATCACAAAGGGAGTTTTTGGCGGGCTTTGGTAGCTGACGTTTGGAGTCCTTATATTTCATCGAATTTTTATTGTTTATAGTGAGTTTTGGTTCGTAAAATTGGTGTTGTTTTGCGTAACAAAGTGTCGTGCAAGTGAACAATATATAGTTCAGTGAAACATGATGGTGCATGGGTCGTAAACAGGAAAAGTGTTCCGTGATTTTAGCGCGGCAAAGCGGTCGGTTCACCTCTTTCCTGTGGACTTCTCTGCTTTTCCTGCGTCCTTCGATTGTCTCCAAAAACTCCAAAGAACCATCAAAACGTCGAATACCAACGTTTTAATGTGAAAACAGAAGAAATATAAAAATAAAATAAGATTTAGCCAAAAGGTCTAGTCACCAGGCTAGTAAATAAATTGAAAAAAAAAAAAACAAAAAAAAATTAGATTTAACTTTTAAATTATTGTCTTTAACACTTGCCTGATGAATGAAACTATTAAAATGCGTTTTATTATTTAATGTTTCCTGCAATAAAACGTGAATTAATGTTAACATACCCGTGGAATGAAATATTTTCTTTGCAACGTTCAGTGCGGCTCTTGCATCCTAAAACGCTGCACGCTACCATGTTGTTAACTTAAAGTCACCCACTCGCAACAAATTACAATTAATTAAATTATTACGAAATAACTATTCATCGAAATATAGAGCAACAAACATTTTTATGAAATTTTTATTGACTGACTCCGGAGTCAGACCATAGAGGCTAGAGCAAAAATATGGCTACGTCAATAAGGACAGCAATAAGGTAGCGATCTCCTTTTTTAACTAGAGTGAATTTGTATTATGCATCCCTCATTGAGTAAATGAGACAAAACACGTTCTTCGTTCTATTACTTGCTCTTTCTACGCCTTATGTACCGCGTGACAGCACGCACACAAAAGAAATGGGTGCTTCACTCATGATTAGATGACATTCCGTCTGTTCTTATTTTAAATCTGTGACTTAGAAGGAAAGATTTTTTTTTTGGTCTTTTACTTTATGTCACAATAGTATTACCTTTAGGGCCTGTTTCACCACTTCTGAGTAAGATCTTGCTAGCTTATCCGACAGATAATTTAACGTATTTTGTATGTAAATATGTCAAAATATCTGTCGGATAAGCTAACAAGAACTTACTCATAAGTGGTGTATGTAATTTCAGCAAGACTGGCGTTAATACATAATATCTTGCAAAACGCTTCGATCAAAGTATAATTAATGGATGGGCCTTAGGGTTGAACCTCATTTAATAGCACCGCATCGCATTTTTCCGTCGCTCCATCCTTATCTGTCACTCAGGAACGTCATTTGCTAGAGTAGCGGCCGTGCAATCGTGCGCGATCGCGTTCCGTCTATTTTATATGCTCTAGCAAATGACGTTCCTGAGTGACAGAAAAGGATGGAGCGACGGAAAAATGCGATGCGGTGCTGTGTGATGTAGTTCAACCCTTACGCGAACATTTCAAACCAGAAATATAAGGCAAAAGAAATAACAGGTATACTTCAACCGATATGACAGATCAGGTGTGCCAGTTTGTATGGACCAAGTGCACCAGTAGTGTGCTTCAACTTAACGCGCTTTGGGCCTATCCATTAATTTTACTTTGATCGAAGCCAAAACGTGAAAAACAGGTGAATGCCGTTTAGTAAAATAATGTCCGTACTGTAGGTATGTAGTACTAGATACTCTTTCTTATTCTGTGGTAATACTATCGATACCATTGAAAATATCATATACTACTGATAGCACTATTCTATTATACTATTTTTCAAGGTTACGATATCGATAGTTAGGCAACACTGTGTTAGTTAGATGAAAGTATAATTAAGTTGTAGTTCGATAAAAACATGTAGGTACCTATTGTAATACACTACTACAACATGTATTTAATAGAACAATAATGAACACGTTAAGTCCTTACATTTTGATATTGTAAACCAGAATATACATCAAAATAATTGTGTGGTTAATTGAATGCTGTTCAATAAGTAATATAATTTATGCTATAGCTCTTACCCGGGCGGGCCGGATAAGAGACGGTGGTAATTTATTACCTGGTACTGGTACTATAGAGATTTAATGCTTTGATGTTACAGTTGAAATTTCATTGAATATGTGGATGTTTTCTAGAATAAATGATTGTTAATTTAGGAATGTCCCATAAAGTTATTATACAGGACCTTTATGGAATCTCCTCGGCATGCATTTGTAGTGAGCAAGCTAATATTGGAGCGGCGAGAGCGACTTGATTTGAGCATTACAATTATCGTATACGAGCAATGACACATTGTATAATCTATACGAGTACGAACATATATATAATAGCGGATTAATACCGACTGCTCTCAAACGGTGCAGAAAAACATCGGGAGGAAACCTGCATACTCTGAAGAAGAAATTCCGATGCGTACCTACCAATCCGCATTGGGCACGCGTGGCGGACTAACACCCATACACCCTCCCTGAGGGTAGACCTGAGCCTGCAGTGGGACGTATATAAGCTGTGAGGATACAGTACTCCACCATACGGATCAGGTCCGGATCGATAGTAATTAATTCAACAAAATATCCTTGACAGAAAATATCTAACGATGAAATTGTATACTAGTACTTTAAAGGAATTCAGATCAATCTTCAAAATAATAACACAAGTACTATAAGAAGTACTGTAAGCTTCGCGCCGCCCACTTCACGCCGCCCACTTCGCACCGCTACCTCGCAAGAGCAACATCAAAGAACAGCAGGGCTTCCGTGAGAAACAGATTTTCTCTAATGAATACAGATTTGTTTATAAATGGAACCAACTGAGAGTTTTCATAAATATTTGGAATTTATTTGCTCAAACTTTCTTTCTTCAGTGATTTTAGCGTAGCATTCATTGTGTTGAATGAGATACCTACATTTTTATAGCAATCACAAAAAATCTTACTTGTAATTTTTTCACTAACTGAAAAATTACCTCCCAAGTAGTATCTAGATTTAATAGTAAAATGACTTGCTCACAATTAAAAAAATGTAGTCGGGACATTTTTATGGAACCTTCTACTTATTTATTTTGAAGAATAATAATACTTCCAAAATGAATGACATGAATGAAGAATATTACTTCTTTCATATGTAACGCATTTAAATATACCTACACCCTGTTTATCTACAGGCTGTAACAAAACACCCTAGTAATACTTAAAGGGGTGCTTTAGACCATGAAACTGAACAACTTTCACTATGGAGCCAACTTCGAAATCGCGAAAAAAAAACAGAGTTTAGTCGAGTCATGTTTTGTATGGGACAGCTAATTTTTGTTTCGCGAATTCGATGTTTGCTCCATGGTGAAAGTTGTTCAGTTTCATGGTCTGAAGCACCCCTTTAAGTATTACTAGGGTATTCTGTTACACCCTGTATATCTACCCAAATATATTTTATATATAATCCTATCAAAATGAACAATGAGCTTCCAAGAAGTATATTAATCACAAATTGGTGACTACGTAACTAGGGGTGAAAGAGTGGCGGTATTGCGGCGCCGGGCGTTGTAGCGCTCAGTCGTTCGCAATTAGTTTTTACTGGCGGTAATTAGGGAGGGCCGATTGCGCACCACTCGTTGCCGGCGAGGTTCCGCAGAGTTACGAAAAGATTAGAGCCTAACTAGTTAAATGCTGGCTAATTTGAAGTCGTAGCGTATTCGTAGTGAAGAGGTGAGACGAGGCTTGAAATAAGCTGACGAAATGTGCCAGATATATTGTTCTGTCTGTGTACTTTATACCAACATGGTGTAGCTCTTACAAGTTGTAATGATGTACGGAATATAGCAGTAGCATGTTAAACCATGAGCAAAAACCAATAATTCTGTGCAAAGAAATTCTTTTATTTCAATGACGACGAGTTATACAATAAATATTGTTCTCTAACGCTTTGTTAGTAGATAATAATGAATAAAATTTGTTGTTTTCCGTATACTAAGTAGGTATATGCTTACATTCGAGTGATGCAATGCAGTAATACCATCATTTCCAACTCCTGATTATAACTTTTAAACGCTTTGGAAGGTCCGAATCTTGACTGCAAATACTTCGAAGTGTTCAGGGCCCGGATTGCATTAAATAAATTTCACTGAACCGTGATTGGACCACGTGCGAAAATCAACTCTTTGACACATTTGGTATCGCACTAATCATTTGACAGATCGCTCAGACGTTTCAGCTGTCAATCACATAGTAAATAAGTCATGTTTAACCAAAACACAGTTGAATAGTAACTAGATTGCAATGTGATTAGAAATGAAATTGAATAAGGATTGAACTTCGATGTATTAAGCACGGACCTGAAAAAAAGACGGACGTAATATCGTCTAATCACGAGTGAAGCACCCATTTCTTTTGTGTGCGTGCTGTCACGCGGTACATAATGGTGACGGGTGTCGGACCTGCGCCTAGAGCTAGTGCATCTGTGTGAGTGTAGGTCCTTTGTAGAACAAACGAAAATGTAGGACCTTGCATGCTTCACATCTTTTTAGTGTCACATTACGTCCGTCTTTTTTCAGGTCCGTGGTATTAAGTCTAAGTTTACCAAGGTCCTCCATTGACCTATAAGAAACATTAATTACCTTAGATTAGATTGACATACGATAGGCTGATATGTAGCAACTAGCAAGCCTTTTGCTCACAAAACACTGCAAAAGAAACTTTAATTTTAGCCGCTTCGTATTAGAAACTAACATTTTTGCCACTATTTTAAATTTGGTCAATGAAAAAATAATTAAAAATTTAAGATCTTGTGTAGTTGGCTTAAGAAATGGTATCTCATTTATCATGTACCTACCTATTGTATTATTTGAAATATGTTATCGTGAACCATCTTTATGGAGTGTGTTGAGGTGTAGCGATAAGATTTGCGGAGTAAGCCTTGGACGCCATCTGTCATCCCGTTCTCGCAGCCGATGCTTATCGTTTCAAATGTCCTGGATATATTTCAAGAGCCAGTTGAGTAATCATTATGTTTACTGAAAAAAGAAAAACAATTCAATACAAAATGTGATATTTTACCAGTCTATTTAGCTCGTGTTAAATTATTACGATATGAGGTCAGTTCTATGGGCTGCTTATTACAATTACAATACGAACAATCTGTAGAAGCAAGATATCTAGCACATCGTCAAATGTATCGAATTATTCAAAACAAAATACGAATTTTACAAAATTTGTGCAATAATAAATTTAAATTTTTTTCTTTAAAAAAAACCTAGAGACCCATCCAAAGACTGACCGGTGTTGCTAAACTTTACTTCATCGGTCATTATTCCAATAAGTACCTACCGAAGCTCCAACCTTCGGCCAAAAAATTTCAACGACACGTCTAATTTCTTACTTGCAGCGAAAAGAAGTAGAACTCTTGCTATTTCCTAGCTCTACTTTTCCAATAGGGAAGTACCAAAAAATAAAAGTTGCCATCATCGCCACATGCGAATTGGAATTAGCAAGAACTCGCTCCGTATCGAGAAAGAGTCTACATTTGCATTGGAATACCTACCTTACTTGTATCGCAGAGAGCGTAAAGTTGCACTTCGATACAATATCGATTTGGGGTCGATTTCATAAAATAAAAAAGTTTCACAATTATTACAGTTTCACTTGTTACTGGATCCGTTTATCACTACAATTTTGATTTCTCCTTTGGAAAGCAATGCAACGTAAGTGAACTATTAGTTTATGATTTAGAAAGTTTCAGTTTAGTAAAATATTATTTATTGGCTGTTGCTAGTCGTCCGATAAACGGACGAATAAAATAAAGTCTAGTCGTCCGACTATCGGACTACTAGATACTTCGATTAGCAGTTGCTAATTGTCCGATAAACGGACGAATATTATAAAGTAGTGGTCGACTATCGGATGAATAAAATAAATTAGACATGAAGTTTATGAATCCAGTGACCAAGACCCATATAATATATATATTAAAAATGTTTGAAACAGTTGCGATTCGGTTCTGGCACTCGCCGACCGCTGCCGCGGCACGCTCGCGTCGCTCGCTCGGCTCGTGCGCTGTGGTCAACCTAATCCTAACATGCTCCTCGCTAACCTTACCGACTGAATCAGATTATGTTGTAAAATCCGTGGCTCACTTACTAAATTAGATGTTGATGTATAAATCACAGAATACACGTAATATCATCCGATAGTCGGCCGACTAGACGAAAGTAGATTATTATTTTATTCGTCTTTTTATCGGGCGACTAGCAACAGTCAATCGAAGTATCTAGTCGTCCGTTTAACGGAAGATTATTAATTATACACTTCGTTATTTATTCATGAAATAGGTATAACATACATACTTTAAACTTTTATGAACTCGTGACCGTAGTTCCTTTTGGGTGGTCAGAAACTTTGCAACAACTAACAAAATAAACTGGAGCCAGCAACGAAGAAAATGTAAAAAGAATATATGAACACAAAACTCAAAATTTGTCACCCGCAATCTGATGCAATATCAGAAGGAAACTATTTCCAACTTACCAAATCATATAAAATTGTAATATAATGTCAAGAATGAACAGAATAGAATAGAAATGATACCAATTAATCCTAAGGATAGATACAATTTTCTTATCTGGAGTTTTTAAATTGCATTTTCCTGCTTTTAGTTATCGGTTTAAGATATTAAATCGCTCATTTAGCAGCTTTTTAAAGCTTCCCTAACGATCTGAACAAAAACATTTTACTTAAATATAAAAAGTCGATTTCGACCATTAAACCAACGATCGGCCACTAAACGAGATACAAACACCGATTTTTAAATAATAAAAACGCTAACCAGCACAAAATATTAAAGGTATGATTCTTGATATTTTCATTCGACCTTCTTGTTTCCATCCAATTCGATATTTCTCGGAATGTAAATAATATGAAGGGAGGTTAAGGTATGTAAGTTTGATTGACAGACACAAGAGTTGCCGTTTTGATGAATTTTTGATGATTTTTTCTTGACTAGTGAACCGGCAACAGCCTTACGGGGGTTTTGAAGAGACCAGCTTCAGAACCCTTTGTTTTGTTTTAGTTCGACCACGCCTTTTGGTCCATAGAGGAAGTAACCCTCTGTCGTGTAGGATCCACTATCTCGATCCACCAGTGGATTGAAGAGCACGCTGAAGTTCACTGTGATCCACCATTAGGCTCAGTGGAAAGATATGTTGTTTAAAACGTAAGTTATAAAGTAAATCTCAAGAAATATTACCCTTTGGTATTGAGATTTAAGATCTAGTTTTGACACTGCAATCGATTTAAGTGGAAATTTATTTAGGTATATCATAATCCCATCAAAAACATTTAATGTAAAAAAGTTGCCAATACGAATAACCCTTTTACTCTTAAAAAGTTATGAGATCTCATTTGAAGCCAAGTCTTGTGTAGGTGTTCATCTCTCTTGGACAAATAAGTTATAAGGCACAACATCCTCATCCTATGAAGAGCCTATAAGTCGGCATAATCATCATCATTCATCTTAATCCTTATTTTGTCATTTAGGTTAACTAAATGGGATGACGATGTCATGCAAACCTTTAACTTTAAGTATCCCCGCAGCATCAGGACTGAAGAGTTGGGACCTAAAATTTAATGACGTGGCGTCTGCTAATTTATGTAACCAACAATACTAATTAAAAATCAGCAAATTCTCAAATCTCAACTGTTCAGGTAGGCAGCACCCCTGCAGGATCAGGATTTGAGGATCGAAGGTACCATAGAGACTATACCTACGTATACAAAGTTTCATGAGAATCGGTTTATTTAACTAGTACAGTAGTTTCCAGAACATTTAAAAAAAATGGTTCTTTTGGTACAGGTTGGCCAAAAAGATTAGAAAATATAAACGAAGGCGCTGCCTCCACGTAAGAACGTCAAAATCACGCATAACCTGGCAACACCACCATACTCAAATTTTAGTTCCACCTGTCACCACGTTCATGACTTTATGGCCAAGCTATTTTGGTAATTTCTGGTAGATTTTGGTAGCAAAAACAACAAAAACTCAAAAACTACCAAAAACAGGTTCTAGAAACTACAAAAAAGTTATAAAAACTACCAAAGAGTACCAAAGTACCTACTCTAGATGTTCAATTTAGTAAAGACTACGATGTTAAAACGAAAATGCACACCCTTGCCTCAATGACTATTCATCAACAAATGAAGTTCGCGTCCCACGTCGCAGTCGCGTAGGTTTGGAGGCCGAGTTTCGCGTCGTAGAAGCTCCCGCTTCCAAGCACGTATCCAGACTTTGGGTACGGGGGGGGGGGGGGGTAATTAATTTCGGGAGGGGATTTCCATTGAAAATCGATGAAAAATTTATATCTGTAATCACTGTTCCATAAAAATATTCGGATTTCGGGGGGGGGGATAAATCCTACCTATGGCCCCTGGATACAAATACAAATACAAATAATTTATTGCAACCATGGGTTTATAAGATGTTACATAGTGTTCCAGTACCTACACATGGACCCTGCTAGGGCACTGCAAAACCTAAAAATAGAATTAGAATCACACCTACCTACGTTTTGGATTTAATTAATACAATAAAAAAAAAATATTATATAAATTAGAATTAGAACATTAGTAAAAAAGTGTGTAAATAGGTATAGGTATAACAAAATATTACGATTTATTTACACACAATATCCTGACACGAAACGTACAATTATTAATAATTAATTTCTTTTATAAATAACAATAATAACAAATTGGTGATAGGCAACATATTATTTGATTTAATTTTATCAGATTATCAAAGTAATAATTGGATTATAAATAATATTAAATCAATGCAATACAATTTCACGCCACAGGAGACAGTAACAGTTCAATTCAAGTTTTGATAACACTATAGTTCCATTTAAATTAACTTAATTACAGAATTCTTATTATCATTTATGATCGAAAAATTCCTGCAAGGTATAGAAACAGTTTTCTAATAAATAAATCTTTAATTTTGTGACATCTTAAGCCAAGTTTTGGGGCAACTTATTATAAATTTTTACTGCCATGACGTATGGTCCTGATCGAAACATCTCCAAGTTGCAAGTTGGCAGCGCAAGTTTATTTTTATATCGTAAGTTAAGAGGTCGTGTGTAATGGTCTTTAGCTTGTGAGAACAAGGCGATATTTTTATTGACAAATTTGCAGATTTCTAAAATATATAGGGAAACTAGGGTTAAAATGTTAAGTTTGATAAAATACGGCCTGCAACTAGTCATGCCATCTATATTCGCGAGGATCCTTATACATTTCTTTTGTAAAATAAAAACATGTGGTGCGTCGGTGCTATTTCCCCACAACAAAATACCATAACTCAGCCAAGCCTGGGCATACGCATAATAAGCCATCGTGGCTGTTTTTAGATCGGTAGATTTCTTTAACGTTACTAATGCGTATGTGAAACGTGACAATTTGCTTGATAAATTGTGTATGTGGGACTTCCAGGTAATGTGTGTATCAATGTTTATTCCTAGTAGTGTAAAAGTATCAACACTTTCCAGTGGGATATTTTGAAAATAAAAATTGATGTTCAATGGTTTTTTCTGGTACGGCCTGAATTGCATCAATTTAGTTTTGGTGAAATTAATGACTAGGTTATGGTCATTTAGCCAAGATATTATTTTGGTTAGAATATTATTTAAATAGGTATTTAAGTCCAATTCGTTGGGGCACGGAAAAACCACCGATAGGTCATCTGCGAATAAGATACTAGTTGTGTCTAATATACGTGCTTGCCTGCTTCGCATCCCGCGTCCCGCGTCGCAGTCAGTCCCTCAGGTTTGAGCGCTCCTTTAAGGGGTTGGAGGGGGGAAATTAAAAAGGATTTCTAGGACTTAATAAACATTTAGCTTTTTTGACTTCATTTCAGTTATTGGATCATTTGATAATTGCACCAAGTTTCAGCTTCTTGTGTCTAGTGTGATAGATGGTCGGAAGGACACCGATGTGATTATAGTGTACCGTTAAGTAGTCACGTTTCGTTTTGCCAATTTTGGTACGGAAAACTAAAAAAACCTTTAGTACAATTTAGCGGACCAAATATGGCTGATTCGGTAAGCAGAATTGTTTTCTTTTGCAATTCAGTTAAAAGTAAACCAAACGGATGAGCTATATAAGGCGTCGGTTATTCTGAGCCAAAATAACGGCTTTAGTTGAACCCGTGTCAATAAATTGTTGGGGAGCGAGGGCTGCCGATGCATTTTTTATAAAAACGAAAAAGAAAACTTGCCTCGCTATCAGCCAATCCGTACTGACTGTGTACCTAAAGGTGGATATTTATTTACTGTTCGCTTCACCGAATTTTTAGGTAGATGCAAGATTTTGCATTTACAATTTGCGTTTTTGCCAAGAATTTGTTATGATTACGTACATAATTATATAAACTAACGACCATAATCCCTATCAGGGTGATCAGAAGCATTACTACAACTGCGAACTATCTAGTGTTATCGTGATACTTACTATTTAAATTATAAGCATTTCTTTAAATGGGTGATACTGTAGATGCTGTATGATATTGATTGAACAACTTTCAACAAATTAAAGGTACAAATTTGCATTTAACTGATTGACTGAAATCGTTTCACTGATATCATTTGTATGAAAAATATTTTTATTTCTAATTTCCCTTGAGTTGCTCGCGGAAAGTTATTCAGTATCATGAGTAGATACAATACCCCTGAAAGTAATGCAAACATCCTGCATATTCTAACAATATTATACCTACTCGTATACCCTCCTCTTCCTCCATTTTCACACATATTCAGTTTTGAGATTTGGTGCAGTGTTTTACACAATTTTTAATAGCTCATCTTACAGAGAATATGACTGATGATGATTCTATGGCTTTCCGTCTTTGATAAAAACTATATATTCCTAAAAGGCGTATTAAAAATATTGCATCCAAGAACAATAAAAGAAATTGCTTCGAATCTTTTGCATACAGTAGTGTAGTCTACCGTAATTCGTGATACGGAGACCGCATCGTGCCGTGTCCGGACGTGATGTCACGCTCGCCATTACACGTGCGGCTCTCAGTACGGTAACGCTGGCTCCTACTTGATATTCGTATCCGCACCCCACCACATTTCACCCCGGTACCGGCTGGTCTTAGTATCCTGAACTTTGTTATTTCACGTACGCTTTTTCTTCTTTCCAACATTCCTTGAGGCGGTATAGAATTTTAATTTTTTTAATCTGTAAAAGTGTCGACAAAGGATTGACCAGCTTTATGAGTTACTAGTAAGAGCCCTTGTTAACGAGCTGTTTTTTCGCCGGGGCTACACACGGTTTTAAACCGTGCCTACGTCCGGTCTTCAGTTATGTATGGGACACTGTGAAGGTTTGTCAACGACACCGGCGCTAGCGACGGTGCGGGCACGGGGCGGACAAAGCAATGACAATCGACCGAATGAGGCCGCACTTCAGCCGGCTCGCTACCGCACCGGGTAAAAACTGTGGTCGTGAACAAGCTTATCCGTCATCGGCCCGGCGCCGGACCGGATAGAAACCGTCTCGTTAACAAGGGGCCTAGCACCCCAAGCCCTCAACTTCGTCCGCGTGAAATAAGAATATCGAAAAATCCTTTCTTAGTGCATCCTTCCTACATCTTCCGTAGAATCTATAAGGACTAACAAAATTAGCTGACATTATTTTTAAGAGGATGATCAGACCATCAAACTGAACAACTTTTTCTATGGGACCAATATCGAAATCACGAAATAAAAATATGCTGTATTTTTTTTTCGCGATTCGATATTGGTCTCATATAGAACGTCTCGTATAGTTGATGGTCTGATCATCTCCTTAAAATAGTTTCAGCTAATTTGATAGAACTTTTACAATTCCAAAAAATTATTTCTATCTTGTATAGGTTGTGCGTTGTCTGTCAGCCAGTCAGTCACGGAACTGTTTAAACGATACAGGTTAAAAAAAGGAAATAATCTTTAGCTTACATCAGTCTGGCTTAGCTTTCCCTTCGTCGCAAACACCGAGTCATCGACTGCATAGGAAGCAAATAAAATCATCGAATTTTAACAAACCAAACGCAATTAAAGCACTGCCATGCAACAGTTTTCATTTCCAATGGCCCTCGAGTCCGAAAACTAAGCAAACATGTAAACAAAGCGTTCAGTTAACTCCGCTTTTCAGCGACCACCGACCGCATGCTCTCGTTGCGTTTAGTCTTTTTATTTTAACTCTCTTTGTGTTCTCGACTGTTGCTCCCCTTCTAATCTAAGCATTTTTATGATGACGTTTTAATTTGCTTTTTTCTATTAAGGTGGTTGCAGAGTTGTCAATTTCATATAGATTTCATACAAAACTTTGTCGTAGAACAGTAGTACGGTATTAATAGAAGTAATATTTTGTATATTAAAAAATAGCTTAGAAAATCTAGATTGCGCGTATCAAATAATATTTACAATGTAATAGAATTACGAAGATATCAAGCTTTGGAATTATTCAAACAAAATTTTAAAGCCTTATATCTTCGTAATTATATTATAAATTGTAAATGTTATTTGAGACGCGCAATCTAGATTTTTCTAAGTAATTTTTCCATATATAAAACATTACTTTTATTAATACCGTCTACGAGTGTTCTACGACAAAGTTTTGTATGAAATTGACAACTCTGCAACCACCTTAAACAAATAAACACACATGAAAGAAGAATGGCGAGCCTGAACCTAGAACGATTTGAACCCAGTCTTTTTTAGAAAAACTCGAAATTTTACAGGTTATAATAAAAATTCTTTTAAAAAATCAATTAACTCTACGGAATTTTCATCGGGAAAGATTTAGTCGAAAACTATTGGACTGATTTTGATGATTCTTTCACATAATGAAATCTCCTCTTTTCTGATAAGGTTTTCTTTCATACCAAAATAGCACAGCAGGAACAAACAACATTACGAATTGCCAATTTTGGTACGAAAAGTTGTCTTAATGATACTATTTTGAATAAATTACGCGATTAAAGATTTGAATGAAAAATTTACAATGAATGAAGTGGTACATAAACGACATTGAAATGTATCATATCTACACTTATTCTTTTGTATGAAATATCTGAGCCTAGTATGTTATGCTTGCGTTAATACCTACTTATTATCACCCTGAATATTTTATTCTGACTTACATCGTCGTGTAAATAAAGCTCACATATTTTTTGGGGGAAAAACGTCGCCTTCTGGTTTCCCTTTTGAACATGAAAGTGTAAACAGAAAAAATGTTTTGCAAATAAACATTCTGAGCCACGGTTGAGAACACACTCAATGCACAATTTAATGTTCTTGTATAAGCCTAAGCACTTTGTGTTTCATGCTTGTCTGTTATATTACAACATACCCGTGTTACGAACAAACTTCTGAAACTATCCTAATGTAATAGACGTGGTTATGCTCTCACACAATTCACAGGTGCGTTTCCAACTTTACATGTAATTAGTTAGGTAATTGGGTCGGCCTACTTCTGCTTTATGACGCGCATACTCTTTTGAAATCGGCTCCTTTTGATGTGGGTAGTCACTATAACTGGCGTTGATTTATCACCAACTGCTGAAATTTATTTCGGCTAGAGTTATTTAGGTGAACGGTTAAATTATGCAGAGAACATTGTTATTAATATTGAGAAGTGAGCTGTAAATAGAAGTTGAGTGATAAACGTATTATTAATATTATAGGTACTTCATTCAATAAAAGGATGAAAAGATATTCCGATTCCTATTTAGCTTTCTGGCCAATTTTGTTTAGCAAATATAATTAATTTTTATCAGAAATATGTAATATCCGACATTATCTTGGACGTTACTTAAGCTAACGTTCTAGGACGTTCTAAGAGTAAGTGAGAATAAGTATTTCAAATGTCTATTTATGTAATTCAAAACAGCCTTAAATTTCGTTGCTATATTTGTAACGGAGTATAGGTACTTTTAAAAGAACAAAATATTGTTGAAATCAACAATTTGTGATCTCCGTAAAGTCACAAGTCTCAAATATCGAATACACTCTGCATCAAACGTTTTAGACACACTGCAGTACGCTGCAAACATATATTTGCGGTTAGATAACCAGCGTCTTCATGGATATGTATGTATTTTTATGTCTGCACAAGTGCAAGGGTGCGTTTGTAAAAGTTTACGGCGCGGGCACGTGACACCACGTCCGCCCTGAGGAGTGGCGCGCGGAGCCGCTGCTGGCCCGACTTGTTCCATCTTTTCTTACATTTTGTCTGTTTTCTCGAGTTTCATATTTTAGTCTTTACTTTACACATAGGTACCTATACAGTCATATTGCAACATTGTTAGCTATTACGTCTGAAGTATATTTTTTCACACTATACACATGTACGGTGTAATTGTTAATATGCCAACGGCTTTTTAAGGGCATGATCAGACCATCAAACTAAGCATCTTTCTCTGGCAAAAAAAATCTGCTGTTCCATAAAAAATTGCAAACCTACTTGACCCAATTGTCATGCTTTTAGGTAAGCTGATATTTTTTGCGATTTCAATGAAAAAGAAAGAATCAGTAAAATGTTCTGATTGATGATAATCGTCAGCATAATTATCAATCAATCAAATCAGCCTACTGCTGGTCATACGCCTCCCTTTTATTTTTCATATCTTCACGGTCCTGTGCTAATCTGATCAAATGCAAATTCATTATTATTTCTCCCCTCCGGACGGAAAGCGTCAATTGTCGTCCCGCTGCGCTAATCGAAGTTGCCGCTTTCCACCTCGGTCGAGGAGAAAAATAGTATACCTACTCACCTCTGACAGTAAATAAGAAAGCCTCAGATCACAATATGTTTGTTGACCTCGGCTTCGTCTCGATCAACAATTACATGAGATCTGAGAACTTTCTTACTTTCCTGTCCTCGGTGTGTAATCTACTATTAAGTACCTAACTATTTTTTGTTTTAATTTACGTGTATTTGTAATTCTAAGTTAATTTAATTTAGTAGGTCTTAATCTTGACCGCTAAGTTGGCTTCATACTTCGCGTTCTTAATAAAGATTTACGAAGTCTAAACAGAGGAAGTTGAACGCCTCTAAATTTAGGGAGACCAATCCCCTGAGAACAATTCGTTATGTAAAGAGAGACATCCCTATAACACTCGTTCTACAAGACAGAGGCGGTGATAAAAAATTCAACACGGACTCGATTCCGTTTTTCAGTATCTCTCTGACCTTTTTTACGACACGCGAACCATTACTGCGGCAGTTTTTTCATAAAAAGTAACATGTTAACCATTTGCATCCAGTGTTTTTAAAAAAAAAAAAAAATGATAAACAGGTTTTTTATACAACAGTTTAAAATTGTTATTTCAATAATACAGATACAGGGTCCTCACTTTTTTAAGGTGATGATCAGACCGTCAAACTGAACAATATTCTCTATGGGACATCGAAATCACGAAAAAAAAACAGCTCTTCCATACAAAACTGCAAACCTACTCGAGCCAAATGTATGGGACAGCAGATTTTTTTTCGCGATTTCGATGTTTGTCCCATAGAGAAAGTTTTCAAGTTTGATGGTCTGATCATCCCCTTAAAAAAAGTGTCAGTATATTAGAAGGACACATATAGGTAGGTACTTCTTATTTTTTTAGTATCGAATTATGATTTAGAATTGTAGTATTGATAAATTTCAAAAATAAATGTACTGTAGTCAAGTTTTATTTAATTGAATAACATCTTGTACATACCTACCTACTACCTATGTTAGTCTGATATGTAGGTAAGTAGGTACTTAATTTTTTTTTTTTGCTTTTGTTGAGTGAATTAAGAATATTTGTTATTTTTGTAAACTTAAAAAATACTCTAGGATCAAATTTCCTATAAACTCAAGTTGCGCGAATTCCTCGTAGAGTTAGTGACAATTTGTTTTCACAACTTGATTGAGCAATCTCCACGGCAAGATTAAGCTCATGTGAAACTCATTTAAGTGAGTAGTTAAGAATGAAAGCTAAGCTTTTCTACACTCTCATAATTTCCCTAGGAACTTTCTGATAATATGCCAATATTATGCAGTCTTATATTCAATCTGCCTAGTTTTTCAGAAAGGTGAGTTATGATATTAAGTTTGATTTTGTAGAAAATACAATTTATATACTCTGAAAAAATTTCACCAATCATAGTACTATTATCGGTAAGTCAAATTGGAAAGCTCTAAAGCGCTAAGCTTATCGATCCGAAAATTAGATGCGATGACAGTGAAATAGATGACTTCTTCGTCTATTTTTATAAAGTTCTACGGTAGCATGCATTTCGAATTAGTTAAGTTGAGTTTAGATAGTTACATTTCATCTGGCAAAGCCGTTACGGGAACTAAAAGCTTTCCGCAAAAAAATATTTGAGAAAATTCCAACAAATTATTTCAAAACATCTGAAGCGAAATAATTCCAATCTCTATATCAAACGAAAAACGAATGTGAAGAAATTCCTCAGCCTATCAATAAAATTTGAACTCCCAATTTTCTAAGAAATCCTCAGCCATAAGTGTTAGTAGAGTATGTAGGTACATCTTTGATGTGGATGTGGTAACATTTGTACAGACATCTGGGATATGTCTTTCACATGTCGAAGCGATCGAAATGATACGCGATTTAACGGATCAACGTTCTGTTTACGGTAGCTCTCGTGGAAATATCTTAGACGTAGGTATAAATAAACATGTCTTGGCATGTTCAAACAGCTTTATCTCATGTTATGTTTTTGGGGATAACTAAATATCTTTTTGCTCCTTTTTATTTAATTGTTATCAAATGGAAAAGTTTATCTGACTTATTTTCTATACTGGTAGGTAAAAGAATTGTTATTTTAGCGACATTATTGTATACTTATTGCATATTCTTCTTATCGTGTGGGCAAGCCCTGGTACCAGAGTTTATTCAAACCGCCTTACTCTAACGTGGTTTTTATGTAACGACTACTACCACCAGAGATAGTAGCCGGGACCATCCGAAACACGGAATCATCTTTCTTTTTCAGACAATCAGGTGATTCAGCCTGCAATGTCCTAACCAACTGGGGAAAAACGCACAAAGTGACATATCACTAGGTGTCCCGGCCCCCGTGGGAAACGAACCCACGACCTCCGTGTCAGGAGCCAAATGCTCTTAACTTAAATTAATAATTATACTTACTTCCTTAGATCAAAGCTTACTTTTTATACTTACTGCCTATTTGTTGATGTCCTCTTCTGCACAGCCCGAAATCAGGTCTTTTGAAGTCCATCGCTGGCGCTGGGTCAATTTTACTCGTTTATCGTCCATTCGTCCATATAGAAAGGTATACAGGGTGTAACAAAACATCCTCTTGAAGGTTGTTCCGTATGATGGTCTGAAGCACCCCCTTTTACTAGGGTGTTTTGTTACACCTGTATACCATTGAAATGGACTTCCGACAAATGCATCACATTGTTGCATCATCTTAGAAATTATTAATCTGCACATACATTACCAGAACTTTAATTAAAGTACTGGCAGTAAACTGTTTTAACGAGTGGACCAAATGGAGGCGAGGCAATTTGCAAAGTAGATCAAGTCCTTTAAAAGTTTATCCTTAAGGGAGACATAACCGTGGTTCCATAGGAAACTCTGAAGATTCGCTGGTGCTGTGTTGGGTAGGGTAGTAAATTATTTATTTAGACCAATTAACTGGAGACACCCCACAGACGCAAGACGCTGACTTCAAACAGAACCATTATGTTGGTGAACAAGAAGGGATCGCGATTTAATACAGGTATCTTGTAGCTTTAGCCTCGTCAGAATTTTAAATAGCTATAACAAGATCCCAGTCAGGTATTCAGTTATATATTTGTCTCCCCTCCGGACGGAAAGCGCCAATTCTCGTCCCGCTGCGCTAAACGAGGTTGCCACTTTCCACCTCCGTCGAAGAGAAAAATAGTACCTATACTAACCACGGGCAGTAAATAAAAAAGCCTCAGATCTTACATGAGATCTGAGACCTTTCTTACTTTCCTGCCCTCGGTGTGTAATCTACTATTTTCGGTGGGATTTTATACTAAAGGAACAGGAACAGGAGTGCGATTTTTGAAAATCACACGTTCAAATCAGCCTCCTCCTCCTGTTATTATTGTTATTCCTACCTATAGATTGAAATTGTCTTTGATAAAATGTGTTCAAAGTGTAGATACATACTATATAACAGTTTAAAAGCAAGAAGGAATTTAGCACTTGTGACCAATCTATTCAAGATATTTAGAGGGAAGCTAAATAATCCCAAAGTATTAGAAGCCATGAGTCTACTGGTACCGAACACACGGTTGCGGCGTGGACCCAGAGACCAGCTGTTCGCAGTGCCCTCGTGCAGGACCAATGTTCTTACTCATGCTCCGACCACGACGGCATTACGCATATTGAATGAAGTAGCTAAAGATATAGACTTGTTCCACTGTTCGCAGGTCCAGTTCACGGAAGCAGCTCTTAGATTTACTTGTAGATAATTAAATGTGTTATCTAGATTTAGGAACTGTAAATTTTTTAAATGAAAGATTTTAAAATTTTATATTTGAACTGTGTACATTATTAATGTAAGATGTTAAGATGTTTTTTATGTAAGATGTGCAAACAAAATGTCGTCGCATTGGGTGTATACCTGTCAAGACAACATTAATTGTGCCTGTAATGTGTAAATAAATAAATAAATAAATACTGTTGAACTATCCTGTTGTACTCAAGTAATACTGTTGAGTTTCTTGCTCTATTTAATATGTATAATAACAGCTGTTACTATTTAAAAAAACGACGTATTGCGTTCACCAACAATTCTCACCCACGCATTACTAATTCAGGCAACTTATCATTAACGCTCCTAGCAAAATATTTATACTTACATACCTTAAAAGGGAAATCCGTTGCAAATTAATTAGTACGTAGCGTAATTTAACTCTGCTCTATGGTATGGGGCTAATGTGATATTAATGATATTCACACTAATTTGCCGGAGCCGCAAACGAGGTCGTAGCAAGTTTTGACTGTCTAAATAATTACTAGCTAGGCCGCCAGAGCGAACTCAACTGCTAAGACTAGTTTCACCATCTTCTAGTTAGTACTAATTAGCCTGTAACTTGTAAGTGGATACTAAGCTACGTTCAGAATGTTTCCATTACCTAAGGTGAGTGTTAAAAGAGATCCTAATGGGAATATCTTTCTAGATACTCACGTTTAGTGAAGAAATTCACTTCTACAAGTTTGTGTTCACAACAAAATATTTGAGAGTCGATACGTAAATTCTGTAGTAATTATTACGTCAAAATGATGTGTGAAAAAGAAAACTAGATAACTTCATGATTCCCTGGTACCTATACAACGTGGTAATGAATTAACGCAAAACTAGAAAGTAGTTTGTTTAGAATCGAGAGCAGAATCGAATTATCATGGTTTCAACATGGGTTAATTTTTATCAAAATACTTTTAAAATATACTGAACCCGATCTCTCTCAACCCTCTTCACGGGCACACTCACCCTAATTAATACCAAAACAAGATTGTTAAAATGTTTCCATGCGCTCATAGCGCTTTCATTCATTGCTGAAATGATAACAAATCATTTTGGCTCAAAACTTAAAATGCGAATAACTTTAAATTTTAATTATAAAAATAATGTAATTATTGTTGCAATCTAATTATTTTGTTATTAATCAGTTGGAGTGTACGAGGTTTTGCGCTTATTCATTAACACGTTGTATTATTTTACTTTGTGGATAACTTTAACAACTGTTTTTTATGTTACCATAATTTGTGTTTTGAGTATGAAAGAAACAAAGACTTTAGTTTGTCACATAAGTTTATTCCCAATCTTTGGACCCTATAATGCTTTAAAACTAATAATAACACAAATACAACACTGCCATAAATATTATTGAAATTAGGACTTCATAGCCATACCGATAGGTATTAAAATGTACGTCTTCTATTATAAAACCAATTTCCAGAAAAAACTTTAAAACATTCTGTATCAAATCTTTTGAAATTCGTTTTATAAGAAGACGGATCCAAAAAAGCGGATAAGACTACAAAGCAAAGTTTAAAAGCTCAACTGTCACTTATATCTTATCTCAGTTATCCTAAACTAGACACCTATAATTTAGACTAAGTTTTCGAATATTACAAGAACGTTGACAATATTTTGAACATAGTGATGTAGACGGTAAGATAAAATAACATTACTAAGTTTATTACTCATAGAACGGGATAAATTCTTCAAATCAATGACCAGTTTTGATTTTAAATTTTCGGTGTATAACTCGATGAATTCGATTTTTATAACTAGACAAATCGTTACGTAAAACCTTAGACCATTTAACTAGGGACCAGCCTTGCGTTGCATTCCCCTCTGCCAAGGCAAAGGATCAACTGATCAAGTGCATTTGCATACAATTTAATACCTTATCAATAAACGAGGCGACCTATAATTGCTGAAAAATAGCTTCAAACTAGTCTAGTGTGGCGTTCAAACGAGACTATTTTTCGTGATTTTTACCAATAATAATTAGAATCTGAAGTAATGGAATACAATCCAAAGTTGTGGATTTTACGCTACCTCGTCCTCTACAAAAAGTGTCAAATTATTTTGGTAGTAACACGCGTAGCTCCTCCATAGTTAAATGGTCTAAGGGTTTGAAGTCAGAAGGCGATGAAAACAGCCTAGGAAAACCTAAGCTTGCCCTTTTATTCAGTCAGGCTGCGGTCTTTCTGTTGGTGAATTAACTGCCTCAAGCAATATCGTTTATTTTAACTTTGTTATTGTAATAAACTTTACGGTTTGAAAATTAACATTTTGACCGTGAGGTTTGTCTTGTTATAATAATTCGACTTATAGTTAATTTCGTAGTGTTCGAAAATGAATTTTAACTGTTGAAATTGGTTTGTATGGAGACTGACTAATAACGGGTCATGAATCCGAATCAGGGTTGTCAAGAATAAAAACTTCGATCGAGGATGAGCTCAAATTTATTTGAATTAACAATGACGTCTCCAATGCCACAATACTCCATGAAGTAAGAAAAGAAAATTAATGAACATCTATAAAAGTTGTAATAATGATAATTAAGCTAAATTTTATCACTATTTTTACAATGTCATTATGTTTTTTTCTTAAATCACAATAACACTTTACCTTTGCTCTAAAAGCATTTAAATAATCCAAGTCACACAAATCTAACAATTAATAACTAACTATATAGTTTGTAAGGATTACTTTGCTCGATATACAAATAAGTTTCTCAGCAACGCACTAATTCTTGTCACCGAAAATTAAAACAAGGTCATTAATACTGAATCCGAAGCGAAACATTAAATTAATTTGGTAATTAAGCCATATTTAGTTATTAGTCTAAAAATAACAATAAAAATAACATTTAAAATCTATATAGCGATAAGTTTAAATAAATCCATACTTGCGCGACACTACTCGGGTACTATGCAATATGATCAAATATTTTAATTTTTAAACACAATCTAATCGACATTATTACTTCATCAATGTACGAAAACAACACTTAGTAGGTATTTGATACTCCGAACGATTATTTTGTTTCTTTTATTCTATTCATATGTATCTCTTAGATTAGTATTTAACTAAATTTATTAAGGGGCACAGAATTGATATGTTTCCGATGCACGGCGTTTGTGTGATACCGCGTCACTTAACCTAACTTGCAAGGCGTTGCTACACCCCTATACTACCCTATCACATGCGGGCCAATGTCACGCGTCACGCGTACTCTATACGACAACGATATCCGACTGTCTATACGATTTCACAGTAAACGTTAACAAAATATAGCTTTGATAAGTGTCATACTGTTGCATCAAATACAATTTCTAACAAAAAAATTACCGAAGAAATATTCAAGCTTAATCAAGACCGGGGATTTATTAGCGAAGCGATAAATTTCAATAAAATAAATCGTAAGTTAGCGTGACATAGCCGATTGCATTATAAGTAGTAGACGATAATACAGAATAAACGTCTCTATGAAACCGCTCTTTACTCCTAATTACACATTAATATTACACGATGATATGTATCGAGTAGTCCCGCAAAAGGTGACGTAGCCGTGTCCGCAGCCACTGGACGTCTCTTACTCGCTATCTATGGTTGTTGGACGGAATCATGGCGGCGCCGGCACTCCACGCACAGTCTACACAACCCTGCCGCCATTTTGTATCACACGCGCCATTTTAGCTTACGGTAAGACACAAAATGGCGGACAATAAGTTGCGCGAAAACAAAAACTGTTAAGGTCTTTCAATGACTTCCCAGATGTACTGGAAATATGGATACGGTAATATTAAAAGAGAGCTTTTTGAAACTGTCATTGAAAAACCAGAGAACAACTGAAAAGAAAAACAGTAACTTTTCGTTGTATTTTGTCTGTGTCTGAGAACGCCGGTCGCCGAAGGTATGGGAGATCACTACTACATTATTACACAATTACTTACATACGAATTAGCATTACATATCGAATTAAATAAGTAAACATTGACTTAGCTTAATTATTAAAACCGACAATGAATGAAGAATATAAGATAATCCAAGATTTGGAGTGACACAAAAGTATCGAATAGTATATTTGGTGGTCGTATCTATAACAGGGTGTTAAGTAATAATAAAAACATGAATGTTATGGAACCACATAAATATGACTATAGCATAAGTAGGGAAATTTGTTCAGTGTAGACTGATACCTAAACTGTTCAGTAATCAGTTTCAAGCCTGGGTTTTGATAACAAAATCTGTTTCACTAATTGTTTTGCCAAATAATGAATGTTTTTAGAACATTATGAGTTTCTTTGTCTCTAAAACATGATTTCCAGTAAAGGTTTGCCTACAAAATACAACAAGTTTGGTACGGTCTGAGGTTAGCATTAAAAATTATATCCTTTATCTTTGGTCTATACGCCACGACGATCGGTACATTGTGAAAGTTACTGTCACTATAAACAATGTATAAAATTTTGCTAAGTCAAAAATTGACGAAATTTCTATAATATATTGACTAAGAGATTTTCATAAGAATTCACATGCGGAATCTCTGACGGACCGACAACGGTCTCGTGAATACCTCATAGATTTCTGTCGCGTCAAGATTTTAACCCAAATATCCGAAACCTTATTATTATAGCCTAAGCAGGGATTTTTTTTTACTTTTTTGTATAATTTTTACATGTTTACATCAGCAGAATACGTCACTACCTACAATAACATTAAGATTTCATTTTTGGTTTATTGCTATCTTGCTGATGTGCATTTAAACGTCATCGCGTTTCATCAAACATGTTAGGTAACTAAGTATTCATTCTGAATGCGAAAGTCAACTAGCTAAAAATAAAAAATATATTAATCTTCCATTTGATTAACCCTAACATTTCAGTAAATTTAAAATTCATTACATTGTTTCATTATTATGTATGAATAACTTTCATTAAATAGTAATGTAACTATGCTGATTTTCTACAATAAATACCCTTATCTAGTTTATAATATTCACCTAATGATTACACAATAAAGTAACTACTACTGAATTTTAAATTAGATTATTACCAAAAAGCTCGTCAAAGCATGCAGATAGTATAATAATTGTTTCACTATTCAGCGAGGGCGCGGCCATCGCCACGTACATATAATTAATTACAATTAATTAATATAATGATTACATTTAGTTATTAAACTCTCATAAGGCCAAGGCTAAATTCTCGCAACAAGACTGAACTGGTCTCGATTGTATCGCATCGCATACTAACGACCAAAGTCCTCACTATAGAACTTACTCGTTACGCTTCCAGGAAAAATTTAAAATGTAATCACAAGGTCTAGTTTGTATCGAAAATTTAGAGAATTATTTTGCAAGGCACAAGAAATATAGAGGTTACCTAAGTACAAAAACTGATAGAAGATAAAAAGGAAGTGTACCGCGATCACACGATGCGAATTCCTGACGAGAGTTCAGCGATGTTTTGCACTCCACAGCCAGCGGCTCGGATACCGGGCACTGGGCACTGGGCACTGGGCATCGGGCACCGAGGGCTCCGCTCTGTCCGTCACGTCACAGTATACCACCCTCATTATTATTGCAATATCTCCATACACAGATAGAAAGGATCGTAAGACCAACACTAGAGTGCCAGCGCTTTAACGAGTGATTGAACATTATAAAATTACTAAGAAAGTATTAGGTAAATATAATTTGAAATAGTCATGAAATTCATTTAAATACGCTAACATTATCGAGGCTAAAACAAAAGTATCGTATTTATTACATACAACTTCATTAAAAATCATTCAACTTGAAATATTATATTTAACAAAACGTAATCTTTCTATGAAGGGCACCTTTGGTTTTTAGCTTATTCGAATGTGATATTAGCCTAAAATGTTTAATTTCTGGTAATACACTATATTCATAACAAATCCTCTCAGTTGTATACACCGGTCTTGTAGAAACTAATATACAAATTTTTCCCATACAATAAGTTAGTTGTAAATAAATCTTATATGTTACATAATTAAAAGAAAAATGTTAATAAAACAGATTGCATTTTTATGAAACTAATAATTTCAAATAATATTCTCATTATGAACGGTAAACAACAAACCTGGAATGTTAATAATAATACAATAATAACTTCTAACGCTACATTTGGTTTAACGAAAATACACCACACCTCTTGACGCTATTGAAACGGAAAACATAAAATAAATAGGAGATAGAGCGTTTCCTACTTATCTACAAAAAGGGTTTTTGTTGGTGAACCCATAAATCTTGATCCATTGTTATCCGTAGTGTTGACAAACGTTGTAGCAGGTAGCGTTCGCTCCATCTCCAATGGTTGTAGGTCCGATGCGATGCAGAGGATCAAGATAGCGCGTCCCTCAGTTAGCTGGTTGTCAAGTGCCGAGAGCCACGAACGAGCTAATGCTGTTCGCCCTCTTCTCCGCCTTTGGCTCCCTGGTGGAAAAATACAGATATATAACAATCTTGATTGTATCGACCCGTTGCATTCACATAACATTGCAATGTTATCATTAGACAGGCATGGTGCGAGGTGCAAGGTGAAACATTAGTTAATTATGCTAACGGAGTAAACGTAGGATCGTAGAAACTATGTTTATTTTAGTGTTAAAAACGAAGAGCCAAAATGATAAAAATATGATCCAAAGTTTTCCCCGGTATAGACAAAATATAATTTCATCCAAATCAGTGTCACATCATGAAACGAGACAGTGCGCGTGCATACTTCATGTGCGAGAATCCAGCCGTTGTGTGCCATCTTATGCCTTGCGTATTCAAGATGGATGGCGCCCTCGGAGCTGAGCAGCAGGGCGCCCTGCAGTCTTGCCATGGCGCCGGCCGCGTCCGTCGGGCTACCGAAGTCGACGAACGCGACGGGGCCAGAGCTGCCGCCGTTGCTTCCGTTGCCGCTGCTCAGCAACCGCAGCCGCGAGAACCCGGGGCAGCTGTCACCACCATACTCAGTTGTTGTGCCCACACTCGTACCCCCGTTTTAATTTGTGTGTCTTTGATTTTAGCTGTCCTTAGTTGAAGTTTGAAGCAATGCATATTGTCACTTGAATTTTAAAATTGATAATTCTCGAATTAAAGTAGTAAATGGATGCATTTTGCTAAAGCTTGACTTGAATAAGAATTTTACTTGTTTTCATTACCATTGTTAATGTAATCATGTGGATTGCTTCAGTTCCATTTCAATTTATATTTTTTTGTTTTCTAAAAACAAAATGAGAAAAGTGCGACATTGATTTTTTGTTATTAACTTTAGCGTGTGATTATTGTGATCAAGTGCAACACAAATCTGATATTTAAGGTACGGCTCTTGATGTAGTGTCAATAAGTGCTATATTTTATACAACTAGTTTGTGACCAGTGTGGATACACGAGTAGTGACGTTTGACTGTCATGCTTGGGTACGGGTGCAGGCTTTCCAATCCCAAACAAACAATCGATTTCCATGCACGTTAAGCGCTCTTACAGACGAGCGACACTTTGCGGTCGCGGCGCGACGTCGCGCGACAGTCGCGACCGTAAAGTCTATGAGCACGACCCTCTGCGACCCACGGTGACCGCAAAATGTCGCTCGTCTGTAACAGCCCTTAGATATATTTCTCTATGAATGACAAAGTAGGTAACGATTGTTTATGTGAGATAGACAAAAAGAAATTAAAAAAATTAGACGATTTATACGTAGACGACAGTGATTTGGTGCGACATGCACTGTGGAGAATACAGTTTTCTTTAATCAGATTATCATGTTTTACTCTTTCATGAATGTTTCAATAGTATCCTTAATTTAACGTGTGATGGTCATGCATATACATTACTTCAGCAGTTTTCGACAAATCATTGTAACGTGGAGTTTTTTCATCATCTTTTCAGATTCAGAAATCATCATGGCCCTTTAGCTTTCGATATTTGCTAGTAAAATCTTCTCTAGTTAGTTCTTTAGGTACTCAGTTATTTATAATATAATTGGCAGTGATTCAATTTCAACTCGTGCATCTTGATCACGGCAATATCTCAAAAGACAATTTTAATGTCGTTCGAATGATACAGACATCAAAATGAATCCACGTACAATTCAGTCGAAAACTGCAAGTTGACATCACATTTTACAAAAAAAATCTTCTAAAACCTACCTGCTAAATATCTCTTTAAGCTCGTGTTCGGACACGAATTGGCCAAGATTGGCGACGAAAAGAGTGGAGCAGGGAGGCGCGGGGTGCGCGGGGTGGCCGGTGGGCGCGGGGCCGTGGCCGGGGACTGGTGCCCCCGGCGAGCCCAGCGCAGGCGCCGGTAGCACGCATGCCCCCAGCGTCAAGGGGGTCTGCAATAAACGTCAACATTAAAATTGCATATACCTAAATATTCATCATCACTTGGTATACGTCCACTGTAGAAAAAGAAGGAAGGTTCTATACAATCGAAATTCAGCGAATTTCTGCCACCTTTTTCAGAACATTAGTCTAAAATACACAATGAGCATTAGCATATCTGATGATGATTTTATGCCTCTCCCAAGGCGTGCCATAAACTATATTCTCGGCCTTTCTCTTCTTCGGCAGGTATGACCAGCCCATTGCCACTTCAATTCAGCTTGCTTATTTTCTGTGCGGTGCCAACCACATTAGTTCTCTGACGTATCACCTCAATCCTGATGTAATCTCTCTCTCTGTTCTCCATTGCTCGCAGAGCGACTTTGAATTGATGAACTAGTCCTATCGTCAGGGTTCGCGTTTCCACACCAAAGGTCATCAATGGATATACAGTGATCGTCATTACAACCATCATCTCAGCCGATGGATGGCCACTGCTGGACATAGGGCTCCCCCAAGGATCGCCACAACGACCGGTCCTGCGCTGCCCTCTTCCATCGGGTCGCCATCATCCGCCTTTACCAGGTCGGTCCACCTTGAGGGCCTACTCAAACTGCGCTTTCCGGTACGCAATCGCCACTCGAGAACTCTTCTCAAGAGAGAATACACAGTGATAGAGGATTACAATTTAAGTCTTAGAGAGAGATAACTCCGAACAACTTACGTGGTGTGGCCTATCGGCGGCAGCTAGTCAGAGGTAGGAGCGGACGGGCGCCATCTGCGGGTGGATGGCAGGGTGGACGAGGCCGTGCGACAGGGCCGGCAGCTCGCCACCGTACGCCAGCGGGTGGTGCCACAACTCAGCGCCGCCGCCAGGAAAGAACGGACTCGCTAAGTCTGCACAATCGTACCACGTCACTATGTGATACAACAACAACACCAGATCAAAGCGGAGTGTCTCAACTTGTAGTTTTGATAGCTGTTGTATCTATTATCGTGAAATTTAAATACTGGCTATATAATATAAACTTTATTTATGTACAGTGTGCTTGACATGTTTTCACGGTTCGTACTTTATTTAGATTATAACAGATCCACAATATTATATTCATTAAATGTTTTTACTTGAATGTGCGTTATATGCGATGATACTCTACATCAGAATCAACTTGTGTCTTTCCTTTAGTGACCCATCTAAATCTAGCGAATCAAATAATGGAAGTGTTATCATGAAAACATGTAGAAAGTTTTACAATAGTGTAGAGAACCCGATAGATTAATCGATAATAGCTTCGCGGAGCTAGGCCTTGCGTGGTACGTGTAAGCGGTCACAGATACTTGCCCAAATTTACGTTTGCTCGACGAAACCCTAACAGAGCACCTAAAGCATGTTAAGTACTAAGTAAAACGTATAGGATATGAGTACATTTGTGTGAGGATCACAAAACCAACATTGAGTTGAAATCACGAGAACAATGCAAAGGTGTGACTAGGGGCAATCGAGCAAGCGCCGGGCGGTGTGTGCGTTCGGCGGTACTTACGTCCAGTGAGTGGGTGCATCAATGCGGGATGTGCGGCTGGCGCGGCGGTGGCAACTGCCGGCTTCGGCTTGCTGACCTTCGTGTTGCTTTTAGCGAACTCCAGCCGAATGGTTTGCGGCATGTCTGGGTCGAACCGGACGCCCTGCTGTGAACAGCCGCGAGCGGTGCGGCGCTCCGATATAATGACGATGGAAGGATCGATGCCGCGTACTCCCGGTGGCTACTGTCTACCTACTACGGGAGCCAGTGACACGAGCAAGGGAGGGCATCGAGGCGAATCGAGACTGCATTTTTATTTTGTCACGTTTGACCTAAAAGTATTCTTTGAAAATTCCCAGTATCCCCAAGAGCATAATTTTGAGAGACTTTGTAAGGAGTATTGCTGATAATAGTTTTCCAATAATTGTTTTTTTTGAGGAGGCAACTGTGGTAAAGATTTTGCAATGTTTTGGAATCCGCGTATGCGCCTGCTAGGGTGACGGAACACAGTGCTCGGGGTGTGACATCAAAACCTGTCAAACAGTGACATGCAGTTACGTATTTACACCGTTACAATATAGATCACACTCCGGTGTCTGACGGCATCGGTATGGCTTGTCTTGATTACCCGTGGTCTATTCGATATGTGCATGGGTTTAGCATAACTTACGATGCGGTTACTCGAGTCAGGAAAATGTTATTCCAAGTCTACAATGAGAAAATTAACTATAGTGCTCATTGGCTGTGTTTGAGGCATGTGATGAGAAGAGGTTTAGTAACACCGTGCGTTTTACATGTTTTAGTATTTACAATAGCGTAAGTTTCGTATCTGGTATCTCAATCTGTTACAGAGATACTGTAGTTGTAATTTGGTGTCTTGAAGCCATTCATAGTACTTATTATTAAGGCAAAGTGTAAGTGATTTGTTGTTACTATTTCTACTTGTTCATTTTGTCTTTATTGTTTCCTACCATTTGCAATTTTTATTTTGTTGACTTTATTAGATTACTTGCTTAAGAATTCAATGAGTGGAGTTTGCTCCAAAGCTTTTAACTAAGAATCTTCAATAGTCCAGAGGTACATTCGCATTGATCTTTTATTCGAGTCATATAAACACAGTTTTTTAATTTTTTTGTAGATTAACTGTTTTGGAACAAACTTATTGAAACTTAAAATAGTTATCTAGACCACGTTTAGCATAACGCGACACCAGGGCAGCAACAGCACTGCTCCCGTTGGGTTTCTACGTTATGTTTTTAAAATGAACATATTTTAGAACTAAGTATAAAACATGTGACGATACCAACCTGAAGATCTTGCTTTGCTGCTTCTGCTCCAGCCCTTGTGTGGAACGTGACGAAACCGACGGGCTGCAAAACAATTATTACTTTATACATGGACCTTCTTAAATGCTGACGGTTTTTTAATCACACTGAACAATATTCTGTACGGGACCAAGGTCGGAATAGCGAAAAAACATCCTTATAAACTGCAATCCTCTCAACCAAAATGTATGCGACAACTTCTTTTTTTTTTGCCATTTCGTTGTTGGACTCATAGAGAAAGTTGTTTTGTTTCATTGTCTTTGTATCCTCTTTAAAAACAGTCATCGTCTGTATATTGTGAATTATATTATACTTATCTTATTACAGTTGAGTAACTAAAAACAATGAAATGATAGCAGTGACACTATCAATAACCACTCCAAAGTTTCATAGAGTTTATCTAAATAAATGAATTTAGAGTCTTTCCTACTTGTTCCATTGATTTTATTACATTGATATTATTTTATTACAGGATGTATAAGACAATTAAAACTTAAGTGTAAGATAAGATTAAGATTCGTAGTGGAGATTAGTGTTACTGCTATTGGAGCCCAAAGTAATACAAAAAATTGCTTACCGAAGCTGTTTTTCCATTCTTACTGGTGACCTTTAGTAGGGAACCCTCGTAGCCCTGCACAAAAATAATAAACCAATATTAATATAAACAACATAAAGCAACGATCGCGTGTCGGATGCATTCGCCGAAAAATCATTTTCAATTACAAACTTCCATGCAGGCCGCATTACAATATTACTTCAGTTTTCGGTGTCATCATGTCATAATGTAATTCTATTCAGACAAAACACAGTTTAACTACCTACCGAAAATGGTACGATTCGGTACCAGGCACAAGGGGAAACACGCGATCCACTAAACTAACCCTCGGCTTTAGGCACCTTTATGCTTGTGGTGCCATCCGTGCCAGCCAAGAATCGAGTGTAATCCCCCTTATCGGTAGACCGAATCGATTCAATCCGAATATTACGAATCGGGGCATGACATTTGATATTTACGACAGAGTAATCCGAATCGAGATCTCCTTGGTCGCGTGACGGTAGCTATGTTCGTTTAGGTTTATTTTCCCCTTGCGGTAAATATTTGGGAGTTTCTAAGAGTCGAACTCGATGCCGTTTAGGTACGGATTTGCGTGCGTCTGGCTTATTTTAATATTCGGAATTTACGATATCGGAGATGCCGACGACGTACCTATAAGTTTGATATTACTTCATAACCTTTGGAAACGCTAGGAACAGCTTTTTATGCAAACGCTGTCGTAGGGAGGTGACAGTTTTTCTCCCAGTAATTTTGTAAAAGGGACGTTATAGCTGCATAGTCACTGTGAGCCTATTAGGTGGGAATACGAGTACAGTCAAGAACGAAGGTTCATGTTTATGTTAGGAATAGAAATTACCTCATACGCTCGAAACAGAAGATACAATTCTCGAGGCTTTGCGTCCATGGGCAGTCCGCTCACGAACAACGTGCGCACCTGAAACAACACAAAAAGATTGTTATCTATTGATTTAATTGTAGAGAGACATGATGTCTCATTGAGAAGACACCAGTGTAATGCGGATGAGGCTAAATTTTAGATACCTAATGGTTTGAGGAAAAATCTGCTCCCATATTTATTCAATAAAACTCTTCTTCATGCATAATTCAGCATCTCTGACCGGTTAAATTAAAATTTTCTCTCACTGCTATTTTTTCGCAAGAATACAATTGTTTGTAAGGTAGGTATTATTGTTGTCCTTTCCTTTGTGAAACTGTACTGCTAAATAAACAATATCGATTTTGTTTATTCCGACGATGATGTTTTTCGAGCGGGCTATTTTCCTTCAAACAAACAAAGGGCCCATTTCCACAAACCAACACAAAAGAACCCGCGGAAATCTTTCAATGCCCCTCTTCGGCGATTCTTTCATCACCTTTGTAAGCGTTTCGGCGCATTAATTCGGCGGGTCCATTTAATGAAATAAAACAGAGCAGTAATGGCGGCGCGATTTGGCGCGTGCAGGAAATGGAGATTAATTGCTGGTAACACCGCGGCGGCCAGATAGACCGGCGGCCAGCTACAGTCAACTATACCTTATAAAATTAGCGAACTAACTCATTATGCACCTAAAGTAGACTAAAAATAAGTTATAAAAAACTTGGTCTGCCAGGGCGCAGCTTGGCACGTTTTCCGGTGTGATGAAAAACGTGGACCCCAAAAACACCCCATTTTACCTCATCGAATTAAAGGATGGAACTTGTCTGTTGGTCTGGAGGCCGATTAGTAAAGCCTAAAAAACCTGGTCTGCCGCCGCCTATCCTGGCACGTTCATGGGTCCGACTGAATTTAGGGTGCCCCTCGGAGGGTGGATTTTACCTCATCGAATTAATGAATGAAATCAATGCCAATTTATAGTCCTATCAACTATGTTTACATATGCCTTGGTTTGCCTAGGCTCAGCCTGGCAGGTTTCCGGGTCCGACTGATTTTACTTTCAAAAAATTGTTTTGCCAAACTTTAATAACCGGTATAAATCTACAGAATCTGCGGAAAATTTTAGTGAAATTCGCAAATATCCCTGAAGGTGGAATTTTAATAGACAAGGTCAACGGCCCGCGGAAACTAAAAGAGATAGGTATGTGGTCCCGAAGGAAAAAATGTCAAAAACCCTGGGCAATTTGACGTCCCGATGAAAAAATCCAAAATAGGAGATCCAAGATGGTAGTCTTACATTTTCAAAGTCCTCATAACTTTGTAACCATTGACGGTCGGCGCGCTGTGTGTGTACAAATCAAATTAGTAGCAAAGCCCGGCTTACGATGTTTACCTTTCGGTTCTATCAGAAGGCATATTTTAGTGTCGAAAAAAATGGTAGCCCAGAATCGTTAATCTATGTAACAAATAAATTGATAGATAGATAGATAACTCATTTATTTCACTTGAACAATACAGGAAAAACAGTGTCTGACAAAGGTAGACAATTACCTACCTACACGATAAATTAAAATGCCTAATTAGGATATTCGGACATCGTAGGTTTTTTTTTATTAAGGGTTCATTCCTGATGTTTTACACTGCAATTCTGCCAATATCACGATGACTGGAAGTATCGAAATCTCAATCTCCTTATTTTATTTAATAGTAAGAATACGTGTCCAATCAAGCCTCCGTACACATGACGGGAATCAAGATTAGTCATTAAGTGCCATTAAATAAGTAGTTCCTAAATAGTGCCTCTGTAGTTTGCGAAACATATAACTATAAGTGTATATTTTTCCCTGTTAGTGCTTTTGTGTTTATTACTCTCTGAAATTCAAAATTTCATAATTCCAGAGTCTCTATTTCAGGAACAATTTATTTTGATACTAGAGTTTTGAACTATCGTGTGAATTCGTATGTACGCCTATACTCTAGCTCGATATTCTAATATATGAAAGACGAAAAAAACTTGTTTATTTCTATGTCATTTTCTTGAAGTCCTGTCATTATGAATGTCCTGTCATTGGAAGTCAGAGAGTAATAAACACAAAAGCACTAACAGGGAAAAATATGTATTAATATTTAGCAAACTACAGAGGCACTATTATTAAATGGCACTAAATGATTAATCTTGATTCCCGTCATGTGTACGCTAGCTTGATGGACACGTATTTTTTTACTATTTTGGCCTAATCAGAATCTAAGACTGTTCTCCGAACGCCGATTCGCCGTGGGACGGTTCGCCGACAGGACGATTCGTTTTTGGAAGTTTCACCTAAATCACCGGTTTCGAAGCCATTTCATGTCAACGCCATATTATATCGAGACTCATGTTGAACTAAGTGTTTTACTCGTTTTTTACTATTTAAACTAGCTTAGTCGCTTGGCGAGTCTATTGACGGGAGGTCGTCTCGGTTGGTGTCTCTGGACTTGCCACGCAGTTCCGCTATTTGGTGTCCTCAAATATGTTTTTGTTAATAAAACAATTCTGGAGATTGAGATTAATTCGCATGCCCAAACGAATAAAGGTGTAACTTTGAAAAGTCAACTTTACAGGAGAGCAAAAAAACCGAACCGAAACGTAAGTAGTAATTAGATAGAATAAAGATGTCTTACCATATAGTTTAACGAATATGCACCATAGCTGCATAGTAAAAATTAAGGACATGTATTCAAGGCCGTAGATTCCAAAAATGGCATAAAAGTGAAAAGGGTGTTATAGCATAATACACCTTTATTCGTTCGGGCAAGCGAATTTATTTAATTAAGATAATTAAGACGAAAGTAATGGTTATCGAGCGCGATGAAACAGTGACTGAATGTAAGATTATGATAGGTGATGAAAGGCTAGAGCAAGTCAGTGAGTTTGTGTACTTGGGTTGTATGTTCACAAGAGACGGAAAGTACGACGAAGATATAGAGAGAAGAGTGAAAGCAGGAAATAGGATTAATGGAGCCTTGCACACCTTTGTGAAGAGTCAAACTATTTCTAAAAAGGCTCGTTTGGCGGTTCACGAGGGTGTGTTGGCACCAACTTTAATGTATGGAAGTGAGAGTTGGGTATGGCAGAAGAAGCATGAATCTAGAATAAATGCTGTTGAAATGCGCTCCCTGCGTAGTACCTATGTGTGGTGTGACTTTAAAGGACCGGTTACGGAATAGTGTGATTAGAGAAAGATGTGGTCTGAAAGAAGATGTAGTGACAAGGATTGAAAAAGGAATGTTGAGGTGGTTTGGCCATGTGGAAAGAATGAGCCAAAGTAGGCTGACATATGAAATCTACAAGGAAAGTGTGAACGGAATGGTTGAAAGGGGTCGCCCTAGGCGCACGTACGCTGACCAAATAGGATGCGTACTGAAGAAGGGCCAAATAAAATGTACCCGGAACCGACGAGCATGTATGAAGAGACTTATGAATGTTGAGGAGGCGAAAGATGTGTGTCAGAATCGTAGCATGTGGCGATCTATTGTCTCTGCCTACCCCAGTAGTGGGACATAGGCGTGAGCATATGTATGTATGTATGTATGTAGATTGAGATTTCGATACTTCCAGTCATCATGATATTGGCAGAATTGCAGTGTAAAACATCAGGAAAGAGCCCTTAATAAAAAAAAATACCTGAGATGTCCGAATATCCTAATTAGGCATTTTAATTTATCGTGTAGGTAGATAATTGTCTACCTTTGTCAGTCACTGTTTTTTCCTGTATTGTTCAGGTGAAATAATAAATGAGTTATCTATCTATCTATCAATTTATTTGTTACATAGATTAACAATTCTGCGCCACCATGTTTATTGTTACTAAAATATGCCTTCTGATAGAACCGAAAGGTAAATATCGTAAGCCGGGCTTTGCTACTAATTTGATTTCGCACGTTAAAACCATTACCGTCACTATGCAAAAAATGCAACTTTCGGGAAATGGCGTTCAAAGTTTTTGCAAAACGAATTATGTAATAAAATTTTTTTGTTAGTGGTTTTTCAAGATTTTATCAATTTAAATGATAGTTTGGGTTATAATCTTGCTAGTAGTTCAATTATGTACAGGGTATATTCCATTTTCATGCAGTTATTAAAAAATATCTACTTTTGTGTCACTATTCCTCTAACTTTTTTACTTAGTTTGTCGTGGGGAATTGGGTACATTGACTGACACTATTCTAGTAAAACTTAAGAAAACTTAAAAAAACATGCATTGTAAGAGCAATTAACTGGTGTAAATAATAAAAAACAGTTGTCAATAGACTGTTCTTAAAAGGCGGCGTAAAAAGAGGGGTACAAAAGGTATAATAAGTGTTATAATAGGACTCGTACATAATATGAATACTTTTTGCTATTCCATATACGCATCGTTACTACTTCTATGTCCGTGCGGGCTATTCTAGATACTCACACTTATACACCGTGTTCAAAGGAAGAAGTACACTAATAAACAGCACTCCAAAACGCTCTAAATTCAGCAGAAACATAGGTATAAAGAAAATGTACAAGGAACTGTGTAGATGTAAAAGTAAACTACACTAAAGTAATTCCCCAAATAACTTTGTGTTAGGCACAAAGTAATTTTGGGTCCTACTCCACTTTTATATAGTAAGAGTTTAAAGACGAGTTCTGTAACCTAATCTGATTTTGAGGACGAGCTAGAGCTAGAGGACTGGATCGGGCTACATGTTGGTTTAGCCCTAACATTGTTTCATGACACCTCTTTCCAAGTTGAATTTAAGGTCTGACGAGCTTCATTTTGAACACTCGTTTAGTTTAGATTTTGGTATTTAACTCTTGACCAACGATGGCTTTTCAATAGCATTTTCTTCCAAAACAAAATCGGATTCGGATGAAGAATAGTTTGATTTTTGACTTTGGTATTTTGCTGTTGACTGACGAAGGGCTTTGGGTTTGATACTGGCATTATCTTGCAAATGTGTCTTAAAGACGGCCACAATTTTCCTGACTCCCTTAGAAAAATTTGACAAGACAACTGGTGGGGACGTTGTTGTCTTGATTGAAATCAAATACTGGATGGCAAATACTGTTTTCATGATCTGAAATGGGAGGGGCTTACTTTTTCCTACGAGAATCGAATACAACTCACATTCTACATACATAAATACATAAGCTCACGCCATTGTCCCATGGGGGTAGGCAGAGACCACGGACACACGCTTCGACTCTGACACACCTCTTTAGCCTCATTCACATTCATAAATATCTTCATGCACTTCCATCGATTGAGGGTGCTACGCACTTGTCCGGCATAGCTTAATACCTATGAAATCAAATCTTAAAGGTAAAAGAGCTCTTGGATTTGGCAAAAGAATACAAAACTTTAATAGTAAAAAGTTAAAATGTTTTTTAATTTATTTTTAACATTCACAGTTTACAATAAATTTTGGGTAATATCGACACCGAACGAAACATGCCACAGTTTACTTCATCTTACTTTATAAAAGATACAAACAATACTGACTCTAAGAAAATGTTATCATTTTTGTATGAATTTATATAAAATGACAATATTTCTTGAAATTATCTACAGATCTTTTAAATTAAGTAAAGGCAAAATAGGTTTAAAACATAAAATGACAGTCTTGTTTGAATCCCTATGCGTTTTACGCTCAAAAACTAACAAAAAGAACGACATTAATCGTCAAAAATACACTATTCCCAGAAACTGCAACAGATTTTTAGCCTAAAGTAAAAGCAAATATGGCTCTATGCAAAAACGGACAGTATTGCGTTTATTTGTACCGAATTTACGCTATTAAATTAACGTGAAAATGACACTAACCAAAAAATGACGGTACTCCACACATCAAAGTACATTCAATTGGCTGTTCTATTTAATGGAATAACGTTCTTATCCAAAAAATGACACTCTTGCGCTTATAAAGTACTCTGGTATGTCTGACGTTCACGTCACTACCCAAATGGTGTCGGTAAAGCGGTTAGTCGGCGGGCGAATTTTGTTTAAAGTCGGTGCGATACTACTGACATCTAGAAGAATTACATGGAATTTCGTTACAGGTGTTTTTGCATTGGACAAAGCTCTGATTGGTGGGAGACGTGGTGCGAAAATCTCAAAATGCGGGTTTTTCGTTTAGTGACGGTATTGGTTTTAACGTGCGATTTGTACACACACAGCGCGCCGACCGTCAAAGGTTACAAAGTTATGAGGACTTTGAAAATGTAAGACGATAATCTTGGATCTCCTATTTTGGATTTTTTCATCGGGACGTCAAATTGCCCAGGGTTTTTGACATTTTTTCCTTCGGGACCACATACCTATCTCTTTTAGTTTCCGCGGGCCGTTGACCTTGTCTATTAAAATTCCACCTTCAGGGATATTTGTATGAGTACATATATCTTGGTTAATTTATACAAGCGAATTACAGTAAAATTTTCCGCAGTTTCCGTAGATTTATACCGGTTTTTAAAGTTTGGCTAAACAATTTTTTGAAAGTAAAATCAGTCGGACCCGGAAACCTGCCAGGCTGAGCCTAGGCAAACCAAGGCATATGTAAACATAGTTGATAGGACTATAAATTGGCATTGATTTCATTCATTAATTCGATGAGGTAAAATCCACCCTCCGAGGGGCACCCTAAATTCAGTCGGACCCATGAACGTGCCAGGATAGGCGGCGGCAGACCAGGTTTTTTAGGCTTTACTAATCGGCCTCCAGACCAACAGACAAGTTCCATCCTTTAATTCGATGAGGTAAAATGGGGTGTTTTTGGGGTCCACGTTTTTCATCACACCGGAAAACGTGCCAAGCTGCGCCCTGGCAGACCAAGTTTTTTATGACTTATTTTTAGTCTACTTTAGGTGCATAATGAGTTAGTTCGCTAATTTTATAAGGTATAGTTGACTGTAGCTGGCCGCCGGTCTAAGAGCCACGCCGCCGCCGCCGCCGCGCGCCATCTTGTTGTGCACTTTATTTATGCGTCTGAGTTTCACTCTCTTTATAGTTTATAGATAAAATTTTAACGAGAAAGTTACTCAGACTACTCGTTTTCGTTACAAAAGGTTTAGATGGTATAAGTAAAGTTAATATTTGTTCACTTTAGAAGAAACGTGTAACACAAATCGTTAGATGCCTTACTAGGTAGCCTAGGTACTACTACAATACTATGGTTTCATTATTTGATAGGATTGTACAATATACCTATGTGTACATATGTGTACCCATTTAAAATACCCGTAGTTAAAATATTTAGCAAATGTCCGCGAATTATTTAAACGTGCAGTGCAGCTGTCATTATTTATTTACATTTTGTGATTTTGGAGTGAAGTCTGATCATTCATCAATTCATCAAACATGCACGGTTCGTGGTTCTTCAATTGTCATTCAGTTTAAGCCGGCTTACGCAGCCAACGACGCGCCGGCTGTATTCCGTTTTTTTCGACAATTCAATGTGGACTCGCCCTAAGGTTATACATTATTTTATCGCGTCGTCCGTCCCCCGGTCAGTACCAGGATGCCGGACCTTTATGTCGGCTATTTTCCGGTCGAATGCACGGGAATTCCCCGTTTGGACGATACGCGATATTTTTACTGCGCCAATTTTAATACGTATTATATACACTTGAAAGTTTCCAGCAGTTTTAAATGCTTTACATATTCTGCCCGAGTGTATTCAAACATTTTTAATTAAAAGTGACTGCATTCACAAAAAATTTGGCAGGGTAATTAGGGTGCAGAAATTGGATGTGATTTTGACAACCATTATGAAAACTCTTACATATTTACTCCTAAATTAAGATTGTCATTCTGAAGCATATCTATCTACATGTGAAGTAAAGAATTAAAATACAGCCATATTTATAGAAACTGAAATATATATTATTGCATTGAGGTTTTGAAGCTATTATTCCGATGCGGTCATGTATGTTATATGTTTGTATGGTTTCAATAACAAACAGCCTAGTAGCTTACATTTGGGATCATTACAAAGTAGGTGGGCATGTGCCTGTGAGCGTTCTTTATTTATTCTTTGTGGACAAGCACATTTTCTCACCTATATGCAAAAGTTTTTCAATTGGATAAACATTTGAACTGCATACCTACTTATTTTTAAAATGCAGGAATAGCGTTTTATAAGTGTAAACAGTGTCTACGCCACGCTGGCGCAATTCGGTCTACAGCGTTCTATCGGTCTACTGTTTAGTACGGGCAGCCTTTATGCCTGTTATTTTCCAACCGATGAAGCATCGAGTGGGGAGCATCCTTTGGCGGTAAAATACAATTTCACTATCATAGAGAATAAACATTAGATACCTACGCGACAGCAAGATGTATACGCTTTATTTCAATAGCATATATTCACCTTTTTGTTATGATTAAATGCGATCATTTGAGACGTACATTTATAATTCAGTATAAATCATTCGGAATTACTGATATTGTTCATAATTTTCCAACCAAATGTGTCTATAATTTCGTAGTCATCACTCTGATAATGCTAACCAGATTCAATCGGCCCAAAACTTCATACTGAATTAACTTTCATGCATATCAAATAAAGCGTTTCAATTCTCGGCAGCTTCCCGCAAATTCGTGGAAATTTTTGCAGAAATAGGTGAGATATAAATCTTTGAAATCACTTAGTGACATCGTTCTCTCGTTGGCTTCCGCTATTCAAATCATTCTCCTTTAATATTTGCTTTGCTGTTTACTGACTTTGCATGTTTTTTCCTTCTAGAATCTCCTCTGTCGACTTTAATTTTATTATCTCCGATTGACATATTCATTCTTCACCGAATATAATTATGTCTCTGTCGAAAGACAATTAAATATTTACATAAGAAGTTAATATAAACCGCGCCGAATTGAAGTTAGTAATGGAAATTTCCACTATTTTGCACTCGGTAAAAACATTTTCATATTTTGCTTTTAGCTGTATTTAAAAACTCACAGGGTATAAACTTAAATGCGTTACATACTATAGGGGGGTACCTACTTAAGACCATCAAATTGAACAAGTTTCACTATGGGATCAACATTGAAATCCAGAAAAAAAAACACTTCCTTAGGTAAGTAACGCGTTTAAGTTTACTTTACACCCTGTATATTAAATGGTTTATCATATCTCTGTCGCACGACGAATAAAATACCTAACACACGTACGTCAAATACCCGTGCACCTCACATATTTCATACGCGCCGCCCCGGGGCAACTCCGGTCAGTTTGAAAATGCCCCTCCATGTCGACCATTTTACACTCGGTTGAGCCCGAATCCCTATACGCTCCTCTATTGAGTTATGTTTCATACTCATGCCGTGCCGGGATGAGAAAGGGAACTTTCAACGTTTGGAATAAAATATCATGATTGCTTAGTTTCGGGACTGTAAGAATTTTCCTAATGTTTCAGTTAAGTTATTGTGACTTTAGGATTAAGACTTCATCTATGAAAGAAACAATCGATATAGGTTACTATTAGATTCGGCGTTATTAAAAGATGCATAATATCTCTAGTTCTAGACTTAAATTTATCATATTATTTAATATTATTTTCTTAGAAGTTTCAAAAATCGAGTCTAGATTAATGTACAATTTTTTTAAATATAAAACTTAGATAATCAGCATCACATATTACTTTTGTTAAAAACACCTTTTTAGTTGGTAATTAAATTGAAAAGATGTTGAAAACAAAAGAAAGACAGTTAAACATGCTTCACTTTACTGAAGAAGGTAGGATGTGGTACCTATATTTTAAGGCTTATCTCAATTTTACGCTTTCCCGACTACGAAAACGGAACGAATATTCGATCTGTCAAGGGAGGAAGATAGCATCTAAAGGGCGACATTAATGCGACAGAAAAGGGAAATAATAAAACATACTTGACTTGTTGTAAGTCTTGATAAACAAGCATTTACACAATAGCGATAAGAAGGTATTTAAATTAAACAGCCTTTGTTATTTAGTAACAAGCACCGACATAATTGAAAGTTAGGAAGCCTAGCTAAATACGAATGGTTTATGAACAATCAAAGCCGAACAGTAATAAACCGATTCAATGCAATAATCAATAAACCACAACACATGAGTATAAAATATTACATGGTCTTTTGAATATCGTCCATGTTTCATTTAGCTCATTCAATAATCAGGGGTCTTATTCTGTAACTACCTGATTAAATCGGCATCAAATCAACATTGGTATGTTTTGGAAGTTTTAGAAATTCTGCTTCTTATTAATTACTTAATGTATTTCAGACAATGGACTAAATTGCCTAGTATATTACGTTACCGATCTTATAAACGATATAATCGGAAACTTATACAATAGGCAACAGATTCGGCTCACGTTTGAAAAGTTTCAAATGTACGCAAGCTTCTTGTAAATCATATCAAAAGATGAATTTATTCTCAGAAAGTGTAAGACAACGCGTTTCAAACGCAGTGAAACAACATAGATATACAAACAAGAAAGAACAATTTTAACGAGGAATCATAGATTCCTTAGCGCCACTGTTGTGAAAGTGTACCAAAAAGTTGCGTAAATCAACCAACTGAATCTCAAATAAATAAGAAAATAGAACATACGCTTTGGTTCAAGTAAACTCATACAATGGCTATTTTGGCGGCAGCGTGCGAGCTTCCAAGATTGACCACAGATAATAATAAAAAGAAAAACGACTGAAGACACAACTGCTGAAAGGGCTAGATTCAATTGCCTTTCCGGAATGAAGAAAAAACTTAAAATAACGGACACAATTAATTAAATATGTCACAAAGATACATGTTTTAACAGACCACATTTTATTAATATGAGTGGGGATCAGGAGGTTCTGTCACTGTCTGAACCAGGGATAAGGATGAACCTATCCATTCGGCTGACAACTGAACAGGCAAGCGAGAGCTTTTGAAACTGATCCCGACAATCGGGTTTATATTCTGTGCGGTTTACGCGGGGACAGAGAGGGACCTTCAGGCCTGTAAAAGGCGTTACATACGCACGTTTGTGTGAGAAAAGCCGAACCGAATATTCCGACCCGAATATGGAGTGTAACACGCCAAACGTTTTTTACCTATAAAAAAGGAAAAAAAAACTTCTTGGAAATAAATATGTATTTCTACCAATATTGCTGCTTATTTTGATTCTTGACACGAAAATTTACAGTTACGGCATGGCATATACGGTTATTCTCTGCTATAAATAACGATCCACCTGTCACTAGAAATGATGCACTCTATTGAAGGAAAGGCTGACTTCATTTCCCCACAGGAACATCACCCACCCGGGCACAATCTGCAAAGAGCAGTGTGGAAGTCCTTAAATCGGCTTCGCACTCAAGTCGACCGTTGCAGACTAAATTTATGCAATTGGAGGTGAGATCCTGGCCTAACGCAGTGTGATTGCGGCTCACATATCCAGTCAATGGTACACGTGCTAGAATGTCCCTTATGCCCGAACACCTGCACGAAAGATGAACTAAATAAAACTGGACGCTGTCAGGCTCGCCGAATATACCTAGCCAAAAAACTAACAATTGACACAAAAATAAGATTTCACAGTTAATCCAGCCAAAATTTATTCCTGGATCCGTCCTTGTTGCGGTCGATGCAATTTCGATATTTCGCCAACTCGGCGGAATTTAATTCAATGCCTACGAGTGCTCGTGTTTGTGATAACAGTAATTGGCGTTCGGACTGTATGAACTGGTGGGTAATTAAATATGTCAGTATTATAATACCTAAGTGAGACGGTAGATGGTAACGAATAAAATGGGACACTTGGGAAGGGCATTCGTAGAGTCCTGATACGCAAAACTGCCATTAGTATCAGGGCCCCGATCGTGTTAATTTAGAACATCGAAGTTCAATCCTAATCCAATTTCAGTTCTAATCACATTGCAATCCAATTACTATTCAACTGTGCTGAATTCCGTTTCGCGCTAAACTTGAATTATTTACTATGAGACTGACAGTCTTCAACGTCTGAGCGATCTTTCGAAACGACTACGGCTCTAACGGCTGTCAAATGATTAGCGCGATACCGAATGTGTTAAGTTGTGGTTCGTATGCGGTCCAATCACGGTTCAGTGGAGATTTATTTAGCGCGATTAGTCTCATGTGCAATCACCGAAATATTATTAAAGTATTTATGCTTAATCTATAATAAATATTAATAAATATTAATAATATTAATAAATATTATAATAAATATTATAGTATTGATGCTTAATCTGATTTAGTGATCGCTCTCTCTCACACTGTTCGTACCGATGACAGTGACAGCATCATATTTAAACATGTTTAAACCTAAATTCTTTTTGATACAAGCCACCCTAAGGCAGTTTTCTATTATTTTTTATTTACAACGGGTCGATTTGAACACTAATTATACTACGAATCTTAACTTTGATCTTTATATCATATGCTCATGACTATATTCTGAAGCATCAGAACATCCACGTTTCACTAGTAGTACCAAAACTTTTTCCAGTGTCGTAGTAACTTATCATTTAATGTGTGCCAGTGTGACAAGGAGTGAGCACGTCAAAAACGCCCGCCCTTAAATAATTATGCATAAAAATAAATAAAATACGAGTAAAGGTGTGCACACACGATCGATCGCACGGGCGTGCATCAGAAGCGAGTGAAGCGGAAACACCCGGGGCAGTGCACAACGAATTTATCATACGTTCGTGTGTACATACCTTACTTTGCACGTGTCATATATCAAATGTTTACTGAATAAATACTGTTTCATTCATATAGCAACACTACTGCGTCATGAAACTATGTAATTTTACTTTACCAGTCGGACTAAAATATTGATCGTGAAATAGAAAGAGGCTATTTATGAACGTTACAAGCACAACTTTACTAAACGACTTAAACGATCTTATATTATCGTTTTTATTTTTCCGCTACGTCAATAAGGCAAGCAAATTAAAGGCATTAAAGCAAAAACAAAATTCGAACATTCATGGGAAAGTTGCACTGGCAATACCTAATTACAGGGTGTAACAAAACACCGGTGTAAGGTGGTGCTTCAGACCAACTGAACAACTTTCACTATGAAGCCAACTTCGAAATCGCGAAAAAAAATCTGCTGTCCCATACATTTCAGTCGAGCCGGTAGGTACTGCAGTTTTGTATGGAACAGCAGATTTTTCGCGATTTCGAAGTTAGCTCCCAAGTGAAAGTTATTCTGTTTGATGGGCTGAAGCACTCCCTTATTACTATGGTATTTTCCTGCATACAGGGTCCTACTTAATATGCTGACACTTTTTTAAGGGGATGATCAGACCATCAAACTGCACAACTTTCTCTATGGGACCAACATCGAAATCGCGAAAAAAAAACAGCTGTACCTACCATAGATTTGGCTCGAGTAGGTTTGCAGTTTTGTATGGAAGAGCAGATTTTTTTTCGCGCTTTCGATATTGTTCCCATAGAGAAAGTAGTTCAATTTGATGGTCTGACCATCCTCTTAAAAAAGTGTCAGCATATTAAGTTGGACCCTATACTGTGTGTAAACCTATTACAAAATATCCACGAAATGAATCAAATTTTAAACGTTGCAAGCAAATTTGGTATTTGTAGTGAACGTTTGGGACGATTGAACAAAACGGACAGTAAAGAAAAACGCTTCCACGTTTCAGAAAGCAACGCCACAAAGGGGATGGAAATTAAATGTCAGCCTTCAACCACGAAAACAAAAAATCTCCATTATTTTACCCCGCACTGGAAATAGACAATCAAATGATTTGTGTTTGCTAAGGTTAATCGCTTTTGTGGGTTTGTTGGACCTGAAATACGTAACTAATTTGTATGAGTGAATTTGTAATCGAACTAATTGGTATAAATTTCACAATAATTCAATAATTTACAGGGTGAAATTATTTAAATCATTAGCATCCTTTTAAACCTAGAGTCTACCCATCAAACTGTACAACTTTTACTATGGGAGCAAACCGGAGCAAAAAGAAAATCAGCTGTTCCATACTAAACTGCAATGCCTACTCGACTCAAATCGATGTAAGAGCAGATTTTTTTTTGCTCCGATCCGTTTGCTCCCATAGTAAAAGTTGTTCAGTTTGATGGGTAGACTCTTAGTTTAAAAGGATGCTGACGATATGAACTTCACTCTGTATTATGGAAACGGCTGTATCTAACCAAACTGATAAATTAATGTAATAAATAATGTAACTGTAACAGATTTTTTTTTAAATTGAAAATGTAACTCGTCAGTCTGTGCGGGTTAGTGTTACAACGCCAGGCAGCAGTTATTGTTCCATTTCCATTCCCCTCCTTGATTGAAACAACGGTTCGACTGAATAGGAAATCGGTGGTAACATGCCATGCCCACTTTACCGTGATCCACCTATTCATTTGTTTTCACCTTTTTGCTTCGTCGTTTGTTAAAACAAAGGACGGTTCAGGGGTCAGTCTCATTGGTTTTAGTTTAACCCTTTATCCGAGGTCAAGGAAATAACATTGTAGGTCTCTATTTGTGCTTGGCTGACTAACAATCACAGAAACGTTTTATCTTAATTCGGGTATTTTTACTCGCAGCTCCATTTTAATATCCTCTATATTTGAAATTCTGATTTTGCCATATTTCGTATAATTTTGTTTATATCTGAATTAATAATGAAGGGTCGGAACGTGTATAGATATCAAAATGTTTTGCGGGAAGCCGTTTAAAATGCAATCAATAAAGCCTCAGCGTTGGCTGATAATAAAAATGTCGGAAAAGTAAACTCTGGTACAGTGTTGTGAAAGTTCCAGGGCAATTTTTCTTCAGGCGTCAATCTGTGAGGCAATAATTCACAAGTTTCACATCGGCCTCACAGCTATCGGCAAATGTCGGAGCTCCCAGCTGTACGGCGGCGACTGTATCGAGAGAAGCGTATATTGTATGCTAAGTCTGAAAGTTTTTCTTTATAAATGGTTTTTTGATGTACTCCACCTATTTATGTTCCTTTAAGATGAATGGTGGGGAAAAGTTATGAATGTTATGATTTATATTTTCTGATCTAAAGAAAAAGATATATTTGATCAAATAAATAATAAATACGATGGTAGATACGTCGACATATTTATTTTTATGGACATTTAAAGAGAGAGTCTACGCTGTTTTCGCTTCGTTCGATCGGTTCGAATATTGAGATGTTTCTAATTTTTCGGTCGACTAGCACAGCTTGAAGGCCGGTAGCTTTAACAAAACAAATAGAATAGATAGAACGAGCGCAAACAGACTGTAAAAAAGAAAAGGAAACTTAAGAATTGTTCGAAGAACAAGCGAAGTGTGCAAGCTAATTAAAATCATTGAATCTACTTTAAACATTTAACTTACAGTTGCCTTAAGACTAAACTTTTGATTGAACTAGGCAATAAAGGGCCGTAAAATAAATAATTCATGAAAGATCTATAGAGAAACTTCAATACAGAATGCCTGTTGGCCAACTGAAATTAAGCTAACATCCGTAATTTTCAGGTAAAGGATTTTATCTTGTTATTGGAATTGTAGGCGTTATAATAAAATAATTAAATTCAATGTCTGCCTATAACTGGCACCTCCAAAAAATAGATAACTTAATTATTGATAGTCAGTCGGTGGTGAACCTGCCTGCTGTGCTGTGCCAATGGTGGCGGGTTCGAATTTTGCAAGGAACAAATATGGTGAATATGAATGTTTGTACCCAAGTTGTGAATGTTTGTATGATATTATGTATTGTAACAATATTTGTTGTCTAGCCATTAAAATACATGTCTGAACTAGATTCTAGTACTTTATTTGGGACTAGATAATCCGTGTGACAATGTCCAAGATATTTATTTATTACAGCGGTGAAACAAAATTGAATTTAGTATATAAATTAAATATGTCCACCAATCCGTAGACACTGGACTCGTTTAGTGGAGTTGACTCACTTCTCACTCTTATTTATTAATGGAGGCATTTGCTCATTGACCGACATCAATGCATTTGCTATACCCTTTTTTATTATCTGTAATTGTTCCTTTGATTTCTTTTGTAATATGTGGTCCAAGAAACAATTTGACGTTTCTTCTGATACTTTGTCGTGAACAAAAACTTCTTTCTTCCGCAACCTCCATTAATAACCTCTATCCCTTCTTGGCGATTACTTGCAAGAAATACGAGCGTGAATAAGATACCTTCCAACATAAAATTAGGCCTGATTCAAGGGCAATGTGCCTTAAAATAATGTATGAAGGAAAACAACGGGAATTAAGGGGTCTTTTCAAAAGCTTTGTCTCGTAAAAAGGGATTTGGAATGATATAACTATACCTACATTTATAATAGATCCTGAGAATAGATAAGTATCTACTTTAGTTCGTAAATAATGTTGTTTTCGATGCTAGATACGGAACAAATAATAAAGGTAAATAAAAATATGAAATTGGTTTTCAATAAATTGAAACCTTAATAAATATAGAAGATCTGTCTAACCAAACATAACAATGTTTGAAAACAAAATCAAACTGGAGAGACAAAACAATTAAAAACAAAAAGAGTTGAAGGCAATATTGTCGACCACCTGCTCCGCTGAGATAGGGATCATAATGTTAATTTAATTAAAGGACTAATCTAAATTGCAGACGACCCGACACTCCGGCGGCCATTAAAAGGATATTTCGTCGCCAGCAAGTTAGGGAAAGTTGCCGACTATAAATATCTTTGAAAACAAGTCAAGGGAGACGGTCCCGAGCAAAAACATCGGGTAAATACGAAAATTAAAGAAGTTTAAACCTTTGGGGTGTATTCCAGTCTTTTCCATTACGTCCTGCGGTCTCGGTAGACTCAAAAGATATTTTAACTTTATGTAACCTTCATATAATTATGTTATTAATTTGGAAAGACTATTTAGGAGTATACTACATGTGTGATGAAACCGATGAAAGATGACGAAGCTCTTGCAATTGTATCGAATAAAAAGGAACCAAATTAGTAGGTACCATACCATAAAATAATAGAAAGCATAATTTTAATATTTTAATTTTAAACAAAGTAGGAAAACACAGCTGTTACCTTAATTGCAGAAAGCCGCTTGAGTTTCATTTAAAAGGGGCTCCCATTAACATGAACAAGAAAAATTTCAGCAATGATAAAGATGCCCTTCCTGTGTCCTTCTAAAAGCAGACGAAACTTGTTGGGAGGTCGGTTGGTGGAAAACAATTTATTATTTTCTTTGATTGCAAGGAATCTTGGCAATTTAATTATTACCAGATATCTTTCATGGCTGAAAGTAATATTATATTGGAATGTTTGTACGTAATAAATATTGTCATAGTAACAAAATAAGTTTCATTTCTGTGCAAATAAAAGCAAAAATAGCAATGATAAATTGAAGATAAACAGAACGGATTTTTTTTCTACTTGCGAATAGTTTTACGCTAAACAAATTCCCACGCCCATATCTAATTGAAATAGGCGGAGACAATGGATAGCTACCTTCTATGATCCTGATACATCTATCTCTTCTTTACGGTTTGTGTATAAAGCAGTAGTCACTTCATGCTTGGCGGTTTTTGGGACAATACATTATGACCTTCTTTCTAATCTATGTTCAAAATGTATTGTTCTTGATTTTTCTATGACTAAACCCAGTGGATAAGCACTGTGAATTGATTCATTAATAAATAAAGTGTTCCAGCGTTCTTTTTGTTCAAAGTTATATATAACTTTAAGAAAATTTGAACAAATAAAATCGATATCAGGGCGAGGTTTAAAACGAAAATGATAATACAAAAGCAAAGCAAGAAATTATCAAACGATAACAAAGCTTATGAACAGATAGTCGATATCAATTTGAAGCGGTCGGCAACAGCGCAGCGCTGGCGCTCCGGTCGCTCCGGTCCGCCCAAATTATGTTCGATGGATAATTAATCGTCCCTGTTCACTTCAATAACAATAGCACCCATATCGAGATAATCATTATAAGGTATATCTGGGGGATAATATATTTTGCGACCTTTCATTACTAATGGAAAACATTTTTCAGGTGGAACCATTTGTATTAAAATTAAAAATGATACCAGTTTCGCTTCATCGCCAAACTATCGTGTATAGCAAATATAATAAGATAAGAGAAGATAAAATTTACTTCTATGACGTTCCGAGAAATAATTTTAGTATTTCGCTGGATACCTATCACCAATTATTAGTTTGCATTGCAAATTAACGGCATTTCAGCGTCATAATTTAATATTCTTTTACGTTTTATGAGTACAGACCGCAGTCTTATTTGCGTTTCCTGATGAATGAGTCAGTCATCCTGTGATCATAGCAATTGTAACACTGCCGAAATATAGAGAATTCCATTATGAACGTAACCTTTCATTGATTAATTTCAGTAAGTCTCAATGACTGTATTAAATTAATGGGTACTTTTAAGTTTGACACTTATCGTTTATTCTTAAAACGGAAAAATTTTGTGCACTAATATTACTCTAATGGAGTCCCAATAAGAGGGTCGTTTGCAATTAAAATTTTCCATTTCATTAAATTAACGAGTGAGGATGGAGCGCCGAGTGCTTCACTAACTTCTTTACCTACTGCCTTTAGTACTAAAATGTTTAGAAGAAATGTTTGAAATTAGTAAAGATTTTCTTCTTACTTTTGCAGATTTTTTCTCTGTTGGCATTGGCGTGTTTCGTCCGGATTAGCGATTTTCTCAAAAGTGAATATGTAATTTAAGGACAAAACTGATTGTTCAAATTAAGACTTTTGGGCTGTAGAGCTAGCATGCCACCTACGATAAAGCGACAAACCGAGAAAAACGTCATGCCCACTCTTTTTGGCATACGTCAAATGACAGAGATGGAGGCACTTCTCGATTTTTATCGTTTTCACGGGGGTGGCATCTCGCATGCGCATATACTGCAGATCCGGATATTTAATTCGAAAAATATGTTGAACTCCATCAATAAAATACCCTAATAAAAAGTTTTATCAATAGTTATCTAAACTAGTTCCTTAAACTTACGTTTCACGTATACGCAAGTACAGTGTCGTAAAAAGTGCAAAATTAAATGCAACCAATGTCTAAACCGACAAGCGAATATTCGATGCATCTCATAGATGTTGAAATGGTAAAATTGATTTTCTCTGCTTACCCCAATTTATTTGACATTTAGTTTACTCCAGTTGCCAGTTGCTACATACTCGTATTTTAAATTCTTTGTATCATTGCAACACAACAGCAGACGGAGAAGTGTCGCGGAAACTATTGGCAGCGATAAACATGCACTGTTACAAGGGGTTCGGGTTAACCTCATCTTATTTGAATTTCAAATTCGGCTGCAGGTGAGGACACGATTGGGCCCAACTTCCTGCTAGGTTTAGATTTACCCAAATTGAATCTTACACCGAGCTATCTGAACAGCAGACGCTTTAGTTTACAAACTGGCTTATGAAACAGATATTTTGTTTTCAAAGAAAGAGAGCGTTTCGCCCGAGGCCTTCGGAAGAAATCTCGTTGACTGTATATGAGCACTTAAATAGCGCTGTAAAAATTTTATGATTCCACTTTTCGGTTTGTGTAGGAGTAATATTAAATAAATACTGGTTATATTTTAAGCAACAATCGTAAAACATAAAGAAATATTCTTAGAAAATACATTATATTTTTCTACCCTTTTATTAAGACAAATACAAATATCTTTATTAACAAAAGGAACAAATCATACACATGATAAAATGGACCCCGCATGCGGCAAGCCAGATTCTCGGGAATCCTTTACGATTTATCAGGCAAAAATTAAAATTTTAGGACAGAGTGAGCGATATTTAAATAGGTAATTCTAGTGATAAATAATACAGACAATGAAGTTACAACTAACATAACGGAGACATGCGATGAAATTTAATAAACTACTCATTTAATAAAAAACAAAAATTCTAAAATTTATAGAATTCCCTTCTGTACCAAAAGTTTAAAAATGCATGCATGCATGCATGCATATGCTCACGACTATATTCCCCGAGGGGGTAGTCAGAGATATTCTAAAAGAACATCCACTTTTCACCAGTAGTACCGAAACTCTGTCCAGTGTGACGGGAGGTGAGCCCGTCGCCACTTATAATGGACAGTGGGTACAATACATGCCTCAAAATTGAAGCAAGCAGGTTTAAAAATGTAGTTTAAAAATGAGCAAAATAAATGTAGACCATATAGATTGAATTATCGTCTAACCCTCTTATCTATATTATATTTAATCATATACCTACACATTATTTTATACATAATTATATAAATACTTATACCTGTAGCTACATAGGAACTTATTCATCGTGTTGCTGACATACCACTAAGTTCACACAGTAGCCTAATACTAGAATTAGTAAGATCCGAAATTTTTGTAAATTTTTGTTATTTTGATGTTGTTGTTAATTAGATTAAGTTTTGGCAGTGCAGTGTCATCTCAAGGCGTAGACTGAAAAGCAGCAGTATTGCTGAGGCTCATGCCTATTCATCTTAGCATGTTATTTAGTATTTAAGATCAATTTTGTATCTGTACCTATTTACTTGCTGATGAATAAATTTCTTATTATTATTATTATGTGTCTTACGATCCGTAATCACGGGCAATTAAGTCCCGGACCTTTGGAAGGCGTGCATGGAGCCGAAGCCAACATGTAGAGGCCCGTTCAGAAGACAAGTTAATCTAAATGTAAGGGATACACATGGCGGATACCATCTCCGAGCGCACAACATGATACACACGGGGATGGTCCCCGCCAGGTGCAAAGACTATTGGAGTCCGGCGCTATGGCCGTGATGGAAAAATAAGGTCTTGGGCTATAGAGGTGAAAGTTGGATGGATGGATACTGGGCTATGGGAGGAGACTAACGGACGCCTGCCATGACAACTAGTCTCAAAATTGTAAATAGGGCAGGCGGTGACTCGCCGACTCGTCGAGTGGGCCCCATAAAACGGCCGCACGCACAAAGTGCGACAATGAGGCAACATCCCATTGAGCGGCTAAAGGTTGTCGAGAGGTGCGGCACCGGTTTCACCATCGCGGGGTTACCCCCGTGAGCGGGTTTCCCCGTTATTACGCCATTACGTGCAATACACTTCCAACCTGGAGCATAGGTTCTTTGCTCTTGCGATTCCACTCTGGACGGCCAATGAAGGCAAGCCAGAGGTAGGGGGGTGTGTTACTGTCTGTATGTGTGTGTGTGAGCGCATGTCTGTATGGTCCCCCTGGATATGGGTCCGCGGTGTCGCCACTCACCGTCAGCTCGCCACAAGCTGCCCCCGCGGGGTTATTATTATTATTATTATTAATTACTGTACAATCAGCCTACTTAACTTATAATTATATATTACAGCTGTATAAATAAATAAATAGGTAATAAGTTGAAGTTTTATAACAGTTAAGGTTTTCTTCACTGTACGTGGTACGTGACAATAAACTAGGGAAATAAACAAAACGGTCGTAAATAACTTTCCCATAAGTACGATTAAATTCTTTCTCCCGGGACAGAGAGGTTTCTCGACTAGACGTTCACATCTCAAGCAATTTTTCACAGCTCTATGTGGCTAGACGGCGTGTGGTATTTATCAACGTACAACGATGCTCAAATTGGCTTAGACCGTGTAAGATGAAAAGATGCATCACAAACGCTAGACTTTCATAAGAGATAATAAAGTACTCTATAATGATTATTCGGGATATAAGTTACTTTGAAAATGTTTACTAAGTAGAGGTAAATTCTGCCTAAGCTTGAACAAGGCTTTACCGGATAAAACATTAATATAGACTGATATATGAAATTTGTGATGTAATCATAATCTTCATCGTTATTTATGATCTTTAATTCGTCTTTTAGATATACAAATTCTGAAAGTGTAATCGTTATTTTTCTCTCCTTCCCACAAGCATTTTAAACAGGATCTCCATCCATACTTTAAATCATGATCGTCTTTATTTCAAAATTAAAGTCTCAGCAGTACCTCTTTCTTAAAAATCGCTTTCCGTGTAAGACTTAAACCCTTTTGATAAAGGTATCTCGCCAACCGCTTTCTGTAGAGCATCTGATTGATGGCTCTAATCTCCACAACTATAGAATTCGTACGAAGATAGATAACAAGACTAAGCTGGATTCTGGGGCTTACATACAATATTTGTAAGGTAACTGAGTTATGTCGTACATTTACGTTACATAACCATAGTTTATCATGAATTGTAGTCCTTCAAGACGCCCAATTTCGTCTCGCAAACAAGGGAAACAGATCGAAGAGAATCTATGACGACACAAGTTTGATTAGTAATTATAAATTAGTAAAGTGGATGTAGAATGACCGGAATATTTGTACAAGTCAACTTTAAGAGCGAATTCAATCAGTTCAAACAAGCAGAAAATCGAACCACAAATCATCCAATCGTGGTAAATCTCGAATTCCGAGTACGCAGCTAAGGAGCCGGCCCGTCCCGACCAAGTCCCTGATTTAAATTGCAGATGCCCTCGGGAACGAGCGCCGACTCCCGCGATATGCTAATCATAGTCAAGCCAAGGATTATCCCTGTTTACACTCAACAAACTCACTTAATTTCGCACCGACCGATGTCTGCCATATTTGTTATCACAAAACATTGAATGGGCGACAAAAGATGATTTAATTATGTTGTGATAAATGACACCAAAATGTTTTGAAACATATCATTAACAAAGAAATTGATAAATTATAATTAGGAAGTGTGATTTCAAGTTCAATTACTGCTTTGTGTGATTCCAAAGTACCTAACTTATGTCGCTCACTGGAGGTTCTTGTTTTCTTAATTAGTGAATAAGCTTGAATAGATGTCTGTAACATCAGTTCCATTTCAGTTTCCATATCACTTTAAGAAGGATCTGTTGTTTTTGCTAGCTATTCTACGCATTTAACATAAAATGAACTAAAACGGTTTTTTCATTAGTATCTAACCAATTAGGAACTTCTATATCAAATATTTGGAACACAATTTTCGTTTCAGCATTAATACTAGACGAATTTTGAGTAAACTTCGTAAGTTGACGCCTCAAACGATGTCTTCTTCGCCGAGTTCAACTTTGAGTTAAAATTAACTTGAAGTTTTAACTTTTTTGCTTCTCAAGTAATCATCACTTCGAAATCTTAATTTTTCTTTTTGACGTTCTGTAGGATTAAAGTATAATAATAATAATAATAAGCCCGCAGGGCAGCTTGTGGCGAGCTGTTGGTGATTGGCGACACCACGGACCCGATTCTCCAGAGGGCCCGGATTGATTTGGCCCTCACCTCCTGTCTTGCCTTAACCGGCCGGCCAGGAGTGGAGTCGCAAGAGCGGAACCTATGCTCCAGGTTGGAAGTGTAAAATGTCATAACGCCGGGGGCCTGCTGACTGGTGCTCTTAGCACCAGGAACTGGCGCCCGCAGACTCACCTCTCAACAACCTTAGCCGCTCACTAGATGTTGCCGCCTTGTCGCTCCTTGCGAGCGGCCATTTTGGGGGGCCCATCAAATGAGTTGGCAAGTCACCGTCTGCCATTTTGAACAAACTTGAGACATTTGTTACGGCAGGCGTCCCGAGTCTCTCCGCAATAACCCAGATTTCCCGGCCCACCCAGTTCACCCCCATAGTCCGAGTAACATTATATCCTCTCTCACAATAGTCTTTGCGCCAAGCGTGGTCTGTCTATGAGTGTATTTGCATAATGCATTCAGGGATAGATTCACGATTGGTGCATCCCATTACATTTAGATAAAAGTGTCTCGAAGGGGCCTCTACGTGTTGGACCTGTGTCCCCACGCAAGCCTTCCAAAGGTCCGGGCTACGGCCCGTGAAATACCAACTGAGATACATAATAATAATAATAATTTATTGTTTCACAAAGTACAAGGATTATAAAAAGCTTAGACATATAGAGTACACAATAGGTTTACAGTACAAATGTCCGCTGATACTCAAAAAAGAAACCTGTCCTTTGAATACCAGCAACCTTCCAGTGGCACAGAGAAATTACATGAGTACTTTTAAATATAGGTACATGTACTGTTGCGAAAAAAGGGTATTGCAATAGAAAAGAAAAATAATTGGTAAAATAAGTATGATTGAGGTGTGAGTGTGGTAGGGGTGTGGGGGTGGGTGTGTGTGGGGGGGTGTGTGTGTGTGTGTGTGTGTGTGTGAGTTTTAAATAATTGTTTCTATTTAATTGTGCATTATCTAATTATTTGTGCTTGGTTCTATATAACCTACCGGGTAAGATTTTATTGGACGGGATGAAGAAGATTTTCTGTTTCGTCATATGATAGTTTCAAGAGCCATTCAGTGACAGTTTTCTTGCATTCGTATTTATTTCTTGAGTGAATAGCCAAATTGTTATCAATTTTGTTGTATAGAAAACATCCCAAGAAATAATAAAATCTTTGGGCGAAGGAAGTTTTGCAAGTAGGTCCACAGGGAATTACATTAACACGTCATACGTCACGTACATAACTTTATACTTAATAAATTAATAGTCTTGGAGAGTTACTGTTTAAAGTAAAGTTTGATGTTTCGATGTTTACATCACCCCATGAGCTTGACATCTTGGCAGCAGCAGCAATGAATGGAAAACTACCGGTTGGCGGTCCGCTACATACTCGGCTTCATCTACACTTTCCATCAGGTAAGCTGAAGCTAAGCAAATGTGCAAAAAAAAAATCCTATTGCCTATTGAAATGTTTAACTGTAGTTTATGTTGTTATATGATCTGTTAGCGTATATAAAAGACTAGTTCGCGACTTCATTAGCGTCGATGACAGAAAACTTTAAAATCCCATTGTACAGCTACAGAGATCGATTTTTGAAAAATTATTTCTTTGTGCACCCACCCCTTCAATCTCAATAGAATATAATTATGTATCAAATTTCATGTCAGTCAAGTCAGTCACAGAACTGTTTTATGAACTGTACAGAAAAATTCATGTTTATATTTACAGCGGTTTAGGCTGTGCTTTGCATGTCGGTCATTAAATCTGTCAGTCAGTTATTTAGTCAGACACCTAAATTTTACAGGTACCTAATTTTAGAAGAGTCGTTGTTGATATGATTTTAGTTACATACCGTTAAACACTGCCAATAAATATGTATAAATGTTTCAGTAACCATTTAACGTGGGGTGAATATCTAGAGCAAGCAATAAGTACATCGGAAGCGTCGTAAAGTCGACCAGAGGTGGCACTAATACGAATTTATGTCGGTGGACCCACGGCGGTGGTGCGCCGCTATCGATCCGCCTATAGCCTATAAATGTTTCAATTTTCAAACGGACCGCCTAACGAGTATGTTTACGATGATATATTTCACAATAACATGTTGATACCTTGGAGAAAGAGGCGGTATTAAAATTTTTATTACCTGTAACCTATAACAAAAGACTGATTCCATTAGTTTAGCTCTATTTTCTACTCGTCAGATTATCAGCGCACGAAGAATAAACACAAATTTACAATAAATATATTAGGTAATATAGGGACACATTTTCAGTGTGATACTAAAACGGATATATATCGGATGTAATGTCTGAAATAATTTTTTTTTTAATATTCTTTTTTTTTATGGGGCTCTTAACATTTTTAGTCAATTTATGATGCTACACATAATACTATTATATTTTAACGGTTTACATACAGAACTAATTGATTACTGAACTGTTCTCTTCCGAAACTTTTCCATCACCTTTAATATAAGCTAATATACAGAGTCCATCCAACTTAATATGCTGACACTTTGTTAAGGGGATGATCGGACCATCAAACTGAATAACTTTCTCTATGGAACCAACATCGAAATCGCGAAAAAAATATGCAGGTCCATACTAAACTGCAAACCAACCTGAGCCAAATGTATGGGACAGCAGATTTTCGGAATTTCGATGTTGGTCCCATAGAGAAAGTTCTTCGGTTTGATGGTCTGATCATCCCCTTAAAAAAGTGTCAGCATATTAAGAAGGATCCTCTATAAGGTATAACAATGGTTTTAAAATAATCTTTGAAAACTTTACTTAGATAGGACCTGCACATCACATCACATTTTATGTCTTAGTTTAAAATTGAAGTAGCTTAAATTGCAAAGAGCTCTTATTGAAATAGTGCTACAGATGTTACACAAGTTCTGACTTCTTTACGGCACCTGCCAACGTTTTCTACTAACGCTATCTTCCATTAGCATTTTACTACTAGATAATATTCCAAAAGATGTCAGAGAGTCAACCAGCTGTCAGCTGCGAGTCTGCGACCAACAGGAGCGCGTAAGCTCAGCGTTTAACTTATATATCGAGTTTTGAGAGGAAATCACGCAAATTTACATCAGAAAGCAGTGTGGAAAGAGGGCAGAGTTCGTAGAAACGTCTCTAGCTTCGTCTTCTAACAAGGGACGAGAATGTTTGAGGTATCCGGAGCAGGCATGCGGCATACGACTGGAATATTTGATTGAAATTGCGAACGCGTTTAATATTGAATTTTTACTTGATTACATTTTTTAGATGCCCAATTATTATTCAGAAGAATTTAAATAAATATCAAACAATATCAAATATTATTTTGATATTTTCGTAGAAATTTCAATTGAAATGTATCGGAACTGACAGCGATCCAATCTATTTCGGAAATGCCTCTATGCATCACTGAAACTATCGTAATCAGACAATCAAACAAAACTTTTTCTATTATCAGAGTTTGTTAGCCAACAAGATTAAACATATCCCCCCAGCTGACATTAAAAGATAAATATGGTGGGCCCCACGTTGGGCGCCAAAGTTCGCGATATGCGGCCTGCCACACGAGTAGTAATTAACACCGCCCCGCGAGCGCGCCCTCTCCCCGCCCCTAGCCCACATGCTACCCCTTTCCCCTCCCTCACCCCGGCGAACACTCAGTGGGGCACAGCGATTGAATTAAACTTCGGGACGGTTGTTGTGGTTCGGATCCGAGGTTGGTTTTGTCGCTAGCGTTTTGTGCAGCTGCGATTAAACTAGCAATACTTGTCCGGCATTTATTAGTTTTGCTATAAACTTTTTGCTGGTTTAAAGTGACTGGTACGTGTGTAGGAGTGCAAGTGGCTGACTTGACTCGTATGTGTGGTTGGGTTGGTCGATGTTTGAAATTAGACTTTGCAGTTAGAGTACACATTAGGAGTTACGCAGGTCATGCATAAATTCACAATTATCCCTGCGGTTCAGCAGAGGGTCCCTTCTAAATTTAATTAATTGAAGACATTAACTTTGATAAAGTGGCTACCTGTAACTTTGTTCGATAACTTCGAGTTAATTTATAGTTATGCGGGAAGGTTTTAGATTATTAACAAAGCGACTTTAACAGTTATTTACTTACTAAAACAAATCTTGTGTACAATACAATTTAATGATTTGAATGGACGAAAATAGAAAACGAATACACAATGAACATTAAGTCGAATGCAGCAGCGTAGAAAAGTTAACGTAAAAAATCCTTCAGCATTTAAAAAGCTATGAGATAGTCAGAACAAAGTCCGCTAACGACGCGCGAACAAAAACTTGTAAAACAGAATTAAAAGACGAGGTTCTTTTTTAACCCTACGTTATAACAGTGCATGAGCTCAATGTCAACAGTTACAAAGTTTTTTCTCTTCGCGGAGTCGCCGAAACAAGGAGTGTAGAGCACTAGGTGGAATGGAGTAGGTAGAGTGGGTGGGTGGGTGGTCTACACGGCTACACCACCTAGAGCACAATTAGCGCGCGCGACTCAACACGGCTTGAGTTTTAACAACACGGCTCAGAACACTCGGCATCATTCACGCGAGATGGGTCCCCTCTCCACCTGCGGGACTCTACTTTCCTAGGGACATGTTAAAGGAATGGTAACGTAATTTGAGATCCGTATTTCGAGCACGAACCACTTTCCTAATGATACATTTAGTTAGTTTTCTGTGTAACGGTGGAGTAGTGAATGTATGGAGATTTAATTAACGGTGTGAATGGAAGTGTTTGGTAACACGCACATGAGTAAAATGTACTTTGTTTTTAATTTAATTACAATGTAAGAAGACGAACTAAGTTTTAATATGTTCGATAAAAGTGTGTACAGGGTCCAACTTAATTCGCTGACGGTTTTAAGAGGATGATCAGACCATGAAACTGAACAACTTTCTCTATGGGACCAACATCGAAATCGAGAAACAAATATCATCTGACATTTTGGTCGAGTAGGATTGTAGTTTTATATGGAATAGAATAGAATTTTTTTTTCGAGATCTAACTTGGTCTCATAGAGAAAGTTGTTCAGTTTGATGGTCTGATCATCTTCTTAAAAACCATCAGCATATTAAAAAGGGTCCTGTATACAAGGTGTTACAAAACTACAAATAAACCTTTAAGGGGGTGGTGTAGACCATCAAACTGAACAACTTTCACTATGGGACCAATATCGAAATCGGGAAAAAAAAAATTATGATCTATACTCTACAAATCGACTAGAGCTAAAATATGTATGGGATATGAAATTATTTTTTTCGCGATTTCGATGTTGGTCCCATAGAGAAAGTTGTTCAGTTTGACGGTCTTAACAGTCCCCTTAAGAGTTTCAAAAATTTATTGTTACTTAAGAAACACCTTGTATAATCTATCTTTCATGTAGAGCGGAATATTCTGAGATTAGTCTCAGATTACACTGACACTTAGGTGTCAAACAAAACAAAACTAGGATTCATAATTCGGTTACCAAATTTGACGTAACTAATTGAATGACTGACGTATTTATGAATTTAGTTAGTTACGTTAATTTTATTGATTAGTTACGTCAAATTTGGTTGTTGAATTATGAATTTAAGTGTAATGAATTTAAATTAGAAACAGTGTTTGAAGAATCTAAATGTTCACATTTTACTACAAGAAAATTAAAAATGTAATCGAAAAAACAACAAAGTACCCAAGTACTCTAAAAGGTTTCACCACACAGTTACTTAAATATTAATATAATTAACATGGCATTCACAGAATGAAAGTTTAATAGAAGCAAAGTAAGGCAATTAGTAAGATAGTGTTAGTATATGTATGGCACTAAATTTCGCTTTGTAATTAGCACTAGTTTCGCCAACGCAACGCGCTTAGCTAAGATACTATATTTTACTGAAATACTGCGAACTAACTTGGACTTAAAGCTGGATATCTTTACTAACAAGATTGTGTTCCAACTTTAAAGATACGGACAAGCCAACGCGGTCTGAACTTCTGACAGATTGACTTTTGATATATTTAGTTTGAAATTGGATCATAGAGTAACATAAATTATCTTAACTACGAGTATTATAAAACCGTAAAATCATCTTAACTATTATAAAGACAATACATAGACATAGTTGTAAGACAATTGTTACTAACACAATATGGATGAATAATCTGAAATAAATAATTTTTAATTTAATTTATTTAATATTTAATTTAATTTAATTTAATTTAATATTTATATTTAATTTAATTTAATTTAATAATTTAATAAAACCGTAAAATCATGAGGAATAAAAAGTAGCGGTTCACTTCATATAAACTCAAATAACACTCGATAGCGCGATTTAAATGACGTGCAGCGCCATCTATTGACAACATTGTTAGTTTGTTTGTTTGTTCGCGCATCACGCAAAAACTACTGAACCGATTTTGATGAAACTTTTTTTGTTTGATAGCTTATGATCTGACTTAAAATCTGGTACATAATTTGTGCGGACGAAGTCGCGGGAAAACACTAGTAGGTAATAAAAATCTGGTAATAAAACTATATTATAGATTTTATGTCGTTTCCGTATAGGAATTAGAAAATTTGATAGGTAACTCATAATTTGGGTAAATTTCTTATACCATCACGTCTGTACCTATTTACTACTGTGACTACGTAGGTTTGTCCTTATTTTGACAGTACTATAATGATTTGTCTCTTTCAATGACCAACATTATAATAGAAAAAAATACTGACCTATTTGACAACCTGAAACCTAAGCGAAATTTTTCTAAACAGTTTGATATTATGAGCCAGTTTGAATCGAAGTATTTATTAATTCATTCAAACTTAATTAATTGATAGTAATTACTATAACCACACACAATAGAGACATCGATTTCCTATTCTAAAAAAGATTCATGCGGACAAGGGAAAAATAATGACAGTTTGAAAAACTTATGTCACACATAATCAAAACCTGCCTCCGTCGTCTAATGGGTTAAGAAGGTCGGTTAGAAGAAGAAGTGTTAAGAAGGTCGTGGGTTCGATTCCCACGGGGGACACCTAGTGATATGTCACTTTGTGCGTTTTTCCCCAGTTGGTTAGGACATTGCAGGCTGAATCACCCAATTGTCTGAGAAGAAAGATGGCACGTTAAGCCGTTGGTTGCGACTACTATCTCTGGTGGTAGAGGCCGTAAGGCGGTCTTGAAAAACTCTGTCACCAGGGCTTGCCCACACGATAAGAAGAAGATCCCTAACAGAAAACCTAACATTCAGACTGTCTTTAGTACGTAAGTGTGCAAAGCCAAAAACGGCATTCAATCGAAAAAGAATCGATGAAAAACAGAAAAAGGAACCAATTACCAAATTAACGATGCCTACAACAACGTTGACGTAAAGAAAGGAAAAATGTTTGTGTACACATTATTTACGTGCCGGTTGAGCCGAGTCGTGAACAAGTGACAAAAACATGTCAAGTGCCATTACCCTAATAGTGCCAGAGAAGTGGGACGACAGGATGTAGGTATTACTGAAATGAGACCAGGTCCACTGTACATACTAACGATTCTGAAAGATAAACTAAACATCTTTGTTTTTAATTTTAAAAGAGCTGATGAATACGAGGAGCAAAATGTAACCATTATTAACATTCGAGCTGCAGAGTCAAAGCTCAGGGAATTAAAGTGTAACTAAATGAAAAACTGCACTTTGAGCACGCGATATGAATATGCCCTTTTATTAAAAGGAAAATACTTTTATCTGGTCGGAGTCAAAAGTGCGGTGAAAGCGATATTTGAAAATGTAAATTATTATTTTATAACTTAAATCTGGCTTGTTATACAATCTGAAAAAGTTTGTACGTAGAAAATGTGCACAAATTAAGAAAATTTTATGAGAGACTTTTAAAAACAATTATATTTGTAAACTTTTAATTCCAACTCGAAAATACCCAAGCCAATACATTTTTCGGAAATTCGATGGTTTCTTGAACCAGGAAGAATATGCATGTAATTGGATTAAACAATCGATCTTTCTAAAGTGCTACTTATATTTATGCTTCAATTTCGAGGTGTGTTGTGATTGTGAGACGGGTGCACTGCTAGCTAATAAGTGTAGATCTTTTGAATATATTATATTTATAACATTTATCTGACTAGGAAGGTACTACAAAGACTCACGACAATTTTCTCCGAGGGGGTAGTCAGAGATATTCTGACAACTCTGGACATCCTAATGTTCTTAGAAAGTATAGTGAAAAGAAATAAATTTTCACAAACAAAAAAAACATTAAGAGATACTTCATAAAGCTATAAAGATAACGCAACGATAAGACTTTTATAACGCAGTTGTTTTACACGAATATTCCTTATCGTAAAAAGTGTAATTAATAAAGCGACACAGCTAAGAATTTGAAAAGCCTACCGAGTGACGAGTGTCAAACGCGTATAGCGAGTGCTTTACAGGCACTTGACGTGCCGCAGTCCCCTGGAACACTCCAAACTCCTTTATAAGCCGACTAGCGACTACCACGGTCTTTCTGAGACCCTGGTACTTGCTTGCTCATTTGAGGCTTTATGTCAGATTGTATAAGTTTATTAATGTTCTTGCATTTGGTTTGAAGCACGACTCGCGGTTTCGTAGAAAATACTAGGAACTTTTAAATTTCGGAAAACATTGCAGATGCTCGTAAGTTTCAAAATGTTACCCAAGATAGCCGGCTTTCGTTAAGTATTAAAGCAACGAAACCAACGCATCTGAAGTCTTGTATAGACTTGAGAGAGAAGAGCTTTCTTGTGAATGTAAAGGTTTTCCCAGATGTCTAGTAACTACCATGAGAGCTGCGTTCTTAGTGCTTTAGGAATTCAAATAGCTATGTTTATATGAAATAAGGTTGAAGCGGTTTGGCCACACACATCTGCTTGCAAATAGAATTCAATACGCGATAGCTCCCGAAGGCCGTGTTCTGAGAATTGCTTTCACGCATTTTGATAAGCTGGTTACACATGTTTGTAAATCAAGTCCGTCGCTGTGTAGTTAAATTTTATTTAACATTGCATTTTAATTAACATTGACATTCTGTTCCTTACAAAATTACCAGGTAGTTAGCCTTTAATATCAACAGATTGTACAAATTGTTTTAGAAGCACAAAGTTATCATTAAGGTACCTGTGCCAACAGGTCTTGTCTAGGAGGCTAAACTATACCTCCTTTCTTCGTTCGCTATACTATTTAACTATTAAACCGGACCGCGCCGGTGAACTAACGTATTCATGAGTTTGAGAATACCACCCCCTATTTTACGAGCAGTGGTCGCATTGAATCGGAAAGGTAACCTATTTAGACCGAGTCTATGTGAAATATCTCGCTACCATATGCTACATAATTTGAGGGATACACGAAATTTTCCGGAAGGGTTTGTCCTTAAAGTGGGATCGTTTGGGGCGAATCTTTCGCTGAGACGATAAAACGCTATCTACTCGAAAATATAGCCGTAGCGTATCGTAAAATTTTTATTAAGTGCGCAAGATCCTCATCTATATAGCAAGAGAGTATAACATAGCCACATCAATTCGGTGATATGATTTACCAAGTATTGGTTAATTAGTGTTATAATAAAGTACCAGCAATTTTAAATGGACTGTAAATCTCTGTGGTGTTCGATAAATGTTGTAGTAGGTATGGAAATTTTGAAGCCAATTCGAAATTATGCATTATTGCATAGCTAATAAATCACGATCTTTTTCGTAACGCGAATTCAATATTCGTCGTCGAATATTTATTTTTGGAGCGGGCTGTCGACCAATTAGGCACCGAATTCAAATTGGCAGTTCATGTTGACAGTTGCCAGGTGGCCTTCGCAAGCGGTGCACGTCTCGAAAATCGAAATTTATTCTTCAGACATTTTAATGACCACCTTTGAAGTGTTAGAAAATAATCGTAAAGCTATTTCTGCACGAAATGATGAGTTCAAACGGCGTGTTTGAGAAAATAATGTTTCAATAACATACCACACGTCGACAACGAAAACCGGCAAAGTTGGTGATATTTACCTGAAAATTAACACATTAAATTATTAATGGGAAAAAAGACTTGAAAATCAATTATGGTGGGAATTTCTTCAAACAGGAGACAGTTGAAGGCAAAGATAATTGGCGAATGACAAGTTCTAAGAAAAGCCGAGATCCTGATTTGATCTAACTGACTGACCATTGAATTTTAATACTCTAAACCGAAACGTAATTGCGTAAATGAATGAAAACGTAATAATCTTAAACGTCTTTACTTTCATAAAAATAATTGCGAAAACAAATAATGTGTTTGTTGTGTACGCCGTCAACAATATAAAGATAGCTTCAAGGTTTATCCAGATTAATCCAGACTAGAAAAAATAAAAAGCGAGAGGCTTACTAAGTACGCTACAGAAGACATCTGTCTGCGGCCGGATTTATCTCGCGACAAATTGCATCGCCCGAGCCGACACGCGGCGCGTTGGCTGGCGGGCCCGACGCCCGACGCGCGCCGCGCCGCTCCATCCTTTGTGCAAATGAGACGCGTAACAATGCCGAAAATTGTTTCGCCAAATTAATATGTTTGCACCGTCCTTAATTATACGTTGTAAACTGAATAAGGAGTACTGTGAACGGGACGATTTATGAGATAGGTACTCAATCGTATACACGTGTACGGATGTTGTTGAGAAATCTATTGTCATAAGTATGGTATAATGAGAGGATTCTACATACGTTCAGGTTGTTTACACAATTCTATCTCGTTGACGTGGAACTGCTTTCGTAGTTATTAATCACCACGCCTTAACATTAATTAGTCCAATCTACATTCAATTCGTTTCTTAATTCGAAATGTAAATAAAAACAAAGTTTGAATGCAAGTTGCTTACAGAGACAAACCAACAATGTAGCCTAAAAACCAATCCATTAAACTCTCATAATATCGACATCAAATAAACAAGGGAGACCTGAAAGCCACAACAGGCTGACAAAATTTATCCCCTTCAATCCGGTTTGTTTAAACGTTAATTATCGTTTTATTTATGTTAGGAATATTCTAATTTACCCGGAGCTAATACCCAGCCTGTTTCCCGGAGACGAGACAAGACGCCGCCCGTCCCACCATCTGACAGGTGTCTTACGCGTGGTCGGATTTATCTTGAGATAAATTGCTCTCGGCTCCCGGCAGTTACAATCGTGTGGACCTTGTATGTCAGAAGGGTTGCTGAATTTTGGGTTAACTAATGAGGTTTATTAATTCTTCAGGCTTAATTAAAATGAGAAAAATACTTAGGTTGTAATATAATCACAGACCAGTAAGAAAAATATAATACAGGGTCCAACTTAATATATGCTGACGGGTGGCTGACGGATTTTAGAGGAATCAGACCTTCAAACTGAACAACTTTCTCTATGGGACCAATACCGAAATCGCGAAAAAAAAATCTGCTGTCCCATAGAGTAGTATTGCAGATTTGTATCGAATAGCAGATTTTGGTAAAGAAAGTTTTTCAGTTTGATGGTCTGACCATTCCCTTAAAAATCGTCGGCATTTAAGGAAGACCCTATACGTACCATATATTTTTCTTAACAGTAGTAAGGTTAAATTGTACAGCTATTATTATCAATTTAAACGTAAACCAGCGAGCATGCATTAATCGACTAATGGATGTTAAAGAGACGAAGTAGGTAAGTATGTCAGCTTCATAGCAGGTGGTGATCTGTACTTAATCTGTGACTACCCCAATGGCAGATGATCCAGAGTACCTATTATCTGGGTCTGCAAACTTGATCGGAAAAAAAAAAATGAAGTAAAAGTTTGATCGCCGCTTTATAATTTATGAAAACAATTCTTTCTCGTCCATTTAGACCCTGAACATTTTGGACCTTTCGAACCACTCTTTGTTTTAAATATGCATAGCGTCGTCTCTACTAGAAAGTGTCTCTGAAGTACTACTGGCCCTCGTACTTGTTTAAATATTTAAACTGCTTCTTCTTCTTCAATTGAGATACAATTTCGTTTCACTGTTCGATATTTGTACCTGTTTTAATAGTAAAAGCGTTGAATTATATTGGTGGTTCCGTTTTAGTACTAATTGAGTTTTGGTACTAATTGAATTAAACAAATTAAGGCAGTGTCTAAAGTGAAACGGGAAAAACGATTACAAACCGAAAATGAAAATATATTCTATTCCCCAAAACAACAAAAGATCAGCGTCTCTGTGATTTGCTGGCTATTAATAGTAACTTTTTTATTGAGTGAAATAAACAATGTATAATTGGAAGTAAAGTAGTATAGTAAGTATTTCAATTTAATACAATATATTTTTAAGCCTGGTATTATCATAATCATCGTCAGTCCATACTACTGTTACAATGGATAGGCCTTACGCGAACATTTCAAACCAGAAAAATAAGGCAAAACAAATGACAGGTATATTTCAAATATGTACTACCGCGATGACAGACCAAGTGTGCCAGTTTGTATGGACCAAGTGCACCAGTAGTGACCTTCAACTTAACGCGCTTTGGGCGTATCCATTAATTTTATTTTGATCGAAGACTGTTACCTACTACGTTCGGAACTACCTATTATGTATTTACCTACCTACTACATACTTAGATCAAAGTAAAATTAATGGATAGGCCTTACGCGAACATTTCAAACCAGAAAAATGAGGCAAAATAAAATGAATTGTATTCTGCAAATTTGTATGCAAGTTCCCTAGATTTGACAGATAATTGTGCTAGTTTGTATGGGCCAATTGCCCTAGTTGTGTGCTTCAACTTAACGCGCTTTAGGCCTATTTGACAAAATGACAAACTATTGTGACAGTGTCAGAAGGTGTATGGTGAGAGAAGTAAAAATCGATAACTGATTAAATGAAACACATCCAACGTAATTACTGCAGGCAGTGTTAATGCAAATCATGTTTGTACGCCACTGTACGCTATGAAAACAGGTGCAAAATTAAAATATCAACGGCCAATTGATTGCTGATTTGTTGTCACAATTTTTATGCTGCAAACAGAATAGTGTCGAATGGAAAAGTTTTTGGGTGAAATAATTGAATCAATATCTTTTGATAGATAAATCTATATATTGCTTGTGCGATGTCTGGTTTAGTCATATTCTGGTTTCTGTCATGTTCTGGCTTAGTCATGTTCTGGTATTGTAATGTTCTGCATGTCTGGCATGATTTATCTTCCTGCCCGCGACTCGGCTTTCCATACTATTCGTCGCGGCAAGCGCGTCTTTCGCTCTCCGAAAAGCGTGGGAACAGGTAATTTTCTATGGAGCAAAGGCGCGTCGCGCGTAGGTAGAGAAATCATACTAGACGTACTGGCCTAGTCATGTTCTGGTTAGGTAAGTCATTTTCTGGTTTTGTCATGTTCTGGTTTTGTCATGTTCTGGCTTAGTCATGTTCTTATTGTGATAAGTCAAATATGCTGATAACGAACGTCCTCTCAAAGCCTAAGCCCAAAGCACTTAATTTCTTGAAGAAAGACAGACAGATAAACTCGGTAAGTTCTCGGACGGTAGGTAGAAGAAAAGGTCTACAATAGAGCGAAGTGGATAAAAACATTATTGAAAGCAGACTCTACCACCCGGGGGAAAATTTGCTAAGAAGAGGATGATCAATAAAATATAAACAATGATACAAAAGATAAAATCTAGATCAGTATTTTTTTACTTAAACCTTAGGTTACTAGGTTTTAGAATAAGAATCAAGCAACAGTTTGCCGGCTTAAATACTTCTTTAACTATACTTAAGAGGGTACCGAGCCTGTTGTAGTGCTGCTCTGAGCCGTATTATATTACATCTAAACAATTAATTACATTACATTTCCAAAAAACAAGAATGTCACTTTGTTGGTTTTCAATTTATCGAAACATTTCACACACACACAAGGATTATTATATTTTATGCAGATTGCAGACATTATAAAAACAAATCCGCAATGACCCGATAAATTGAAAATCAGCAGTGACTAGGTACAATGTGACATTATTTTTTTTGGAAATGTTAAGAAATTAAAAATACGATGGACGCAGCATTGAAGGCTCGTTGCCCCCTTAACATTAAACCTAAATACTATAAAACTGAAGTAGAAGGGAACACAAAAGCTGTTTACGTAAAATTAATGTAATCACGCTTTTGTGCCTACGCATGGAGTGAGAACGAAGCCGGTATTCAATTTACTTTAATGTGTTAAGAACGCTTATGTCACAACGCACATTATGTCAATTAATTGTTGATAGTAAAACGCAAGTGACACGCTATAAAAGATTTACGCATCAAGTAACGTTTGGTTTGCTTGTTTATATTATAATAATGTAGGTAATTACTAATTAGGTAAAGATTTTTAAGGTCAAAGGGATTACATTAAAATAAATGGGTTACGAATATTTCTGTTACAATGCAGGATGATAACATTACTTAGCATCTACGAATAAGAATGTATCGTAGCTTAGCATGCAATGATAACCTTCTCATATTGGTGGTAATTTTAAGATAGGCGTACCTACCTACCTACCTATTCCACCTATTATTTTACCGAAAACTAATATGTAAAATTAAACCGATGAAAATGCTGTTATTATTCAAAATGTGTAATGAAAATGAAAATGAAAATTCAAAGTGCAAGTCAAGCCAAGGTGCAAGCCCTGGGCCCGCGGCATGATGGCGCGATAAAGCGCTATCGCGCCCTAGCTCCCTTTCTTTTTGCGCGGGAACGAACGAGTTAGCAGGCGCGATTAAACGTTTATCGAGGTACCATGCCACAGAGGATTATATTGTACAGAGCAACAGCTTCATAGGAGCTTCGATTACATTAGCCTATTCTTGTAGGGCTGTCTAAAAGGAAATAAATTTAATTGAAGTATGAAGGATAATGTTTTATAATATATGTAGGTATATTGTTTTTCTTTTTTGTTGTTGTTTGTTGTGTTATTTATTATTTGTTATTTATTTGAATAAAATGAGTTTAAATTTAAAAAACGTTGCCGCCCGATCCACCGCTTTACGCGGGTGACTCAAAAATTGACTTACCTGTCACGATCTTTGGGGTAGGTATATGAAGAAGGAGATGTTTGTGTTCCTCCTCGTATTATTAAAGCACACAGTGCAATAATTAACCATTTCGTTTAATATTATTAAACTACTTTTAAACATGCTGGAGTAAAATGAACGATAATAATATCTCACACTTTAAATTCACATGACATGACGTTCTACAATGACAGTGACGATCAAACAGAAAATAATCCATAGACATATTAATATTAACAGAGGTCAGTGGCTCCAATCTCTTTCCGAAAGGAAGAATGGACAATATCTCACACCTTAAATTCACACCCTCATTACGCCGTAACCACCCGAAGCATAGCCAAAGTGTCCCCTCGGTCTCGTTCGTGAGCCCCGTAGGTGAACGCGCACACAATCATACTGCGCATGTAGTGATGCGCCGCTTTTGCGAGGTTGTTTGAAGCTGTAACTCTGTACAATATAATCCTCTGTGACCATGCCGCGGGTGCTGGTGTCAGAGTTTAATCAAACCGCCTTACGGCCTCTGACGTGGTATTTATATAAGTATTACTACCACCAGCGATAGTAGCCGGGACCAACGGAACGTGCCATCCGAAGGACGAAATCATCTTTCCTTTCAGACAATCAGGTTATTCAGCCTGCAATGTCCTAACCAACTGGGGAAAAACGCAACAAAGTGACATGCCACTTGATAGGTGTCCCCCGTGGGAATAGAACCCACGATCTCCGTGTCAAGAGCCCAATGCTCTTAACCATTAGACTACGGAGGCAGTGAAAATTAGAATGAAAACATAAATTGAAAGTGCTTTATTGCGAATTGCCAAAATTATTATTTTTAACAATATTTATTATCTCGGATATAAAAATCTTGTATGTATTTAGTACTTCATCGTATCGTATTATCGTATTCTACAAATCGTCTGATTCTATGTAAGTATATATATAAATAAACTTAACCAAGATCTCATCTTGATATTGCAATATCGCTACAAATCAATTTAACTAAGTATCACTTTGTACATCTGAACGCAGTAAAGAAAAACATTACAGCAGTCTTGCAAATTTGCATTAAAACGTAAAATTTAGTATTGTAGCCAACCATTAAACAAACTAGAGTTACGACGCTAATGTAACGTAGCTGCTAGTGATGCTAGGTGTCCCTATTAACGGGTTATGTCCCGAATTTCAGGACATTCAAACACTCCGTCCTGAAATAACCATTAAAGCACTTTGCAGCTTACTACATGAAGTGACTTTATTTGTCCTAAAATTTAACAAAATTTTAAATCTTTTAATTGTGATATCAGCCTCACAATATTAAACTAGAATATAATTGAAATACTATCTTAATATTGATGTTGTTATATCTGAGATTCATATACTACGACACCGTTAGACCGATTACGATGAAAATTGGCTCATTATGCCGCATTGCAACGCATCGGGCACAGATAGTATAACATATGAATGTCATAAGTGTATACAGTAGTGTAGAAAGCAGGTACGGAATTTCGAATGCTTGCTTCTTAAAGTCTATGTAATTGGTCCCATCATCACATGAAAGATAAGTAAATTTCCCGACTTAAAAGCTTCGTTCCCACTTTCTCTCTGTCCCGTAATTAGCTACATAGTACTTGGCAACACTAGTAGGTACTCAGTGACTGCGACTGGCTCGAGACTCGCATCGCATCGCAGTGGAGTAGCGAAAGATGCAATCTGCATACATTAGCCTAACACCTCTTAGTTTTGACACCTGCTCTCTGCGGAGTATGGAAGCACGGCCGCTAGATGGATGGCACAAACATGTCAAGAATAAAGATAGTTGTTTCAAAGTTTCACTTGAAGGAAGTATTGCAAGAAATATCACCGAGCTTCGTGAAGCTGAAAAAGTTTTAAGTAAGTAGCTGCTTCTGTTAAGAGATGTGGTTTATTTCAAACTATTATGCGGTGTTTTCTTCACGATGGGTTTTACTGGACGGGTTAAATAACTACAGCTTTTGAAAGTAATATCAAAGCAAGACAATTATATAATCTTTCTAGGAAAATTATAATTGTCCCGATTATTGTCAATCGACTCCAGTTCTTACAATATATTACTGACTAAGATTTTTATTCTTTAATTAGAAATGGGTTTGCGCTTGGCTCACCTGATGGAAAGTGGAGATGAAGCCGTGGACGTAACGCGCTTATTCAGAAAAAGCCTATTAATTCTTCTTTTAAAAACATTTTAAAAATTATAATTATCAATATTATTATAATTTTAGTAAGCACAGTCAGTTAAATCATAAAAAAATTGTAATTAAATTATCAATAGTCATATATTAATAATTAAATTAAATCAAATCAAATATAATTCAATCAAATTGTGTGTTCAAAGTGTGTGAAGTCCGTAGACACTTTAAGGTGGTTGGAGAGCTGTCAATTTCATACAAAACGTTGTCGTATAACACTCGAAGACGGTGTTAATAAAAGTAATGTTTTATACATGGAAAAATAGCTTAGAAAATCTAGTTTGCGCGTATCCAATAATATTTACAATTTGTAATATAATTACGAAGATATACGGGTTTGAAAGTACCTACTTACGAATCTTTACGGCTTTAGGGCTGAATCTTGAGATACAGCCAATTAAAGCGCACGTCGCCCCCCTCACCACTCTCGTTCATCTACTATTGACAATATTACTAAAATTAATTAATAATTTTAATAAAATTTGTTCGTACGAGTAATATAATCAGAACTGAAGTCGATTGACAATACCTAATCTGGACAATTATAAAATTTTACGGCTTTGACATCATTTTTGCGACATAGGAAGAGCTTATAAATTGATACGGTGAAGCAGATACTTTAAATACTTAACATCCGAGCTATCGTCAAGTTAAATGCCCTGCGAGGTCGGGAGGGTTGTCACGTCAGAGTACATTTTAATAATGCACCCGCTCGTTTAGTATGAAAATTAGCTGCCGAGCGGCGTCCCTGCCTCGCTGACTGCTATTTTATTGATGGTGCAACCGGGTTTGTAGACACCTCTATATGCGGCTGCTTTGGTAATTATGCATAGTTCTGACAACAAGTTATGAACTTAATGTCAGCGAGGTTTGACTTTAGTTCTTCGATAACATGAAAATGTAGCGACATAACTAATAAGTCTTACTAGCTCTAGTAAAATTGTATCAACGGAATTGTGAGAGACCTAATATACAAGCCACGAACTTATTACAAAGACGGACGGCTCACTTGTGTTTCGAATGCTTTCGAAAGCGGGGGAAGACAAATAGTACAGTAATTCTATGTATTCAATGTATGGGGATAACAAACAAATTAATAAAGTTTTGAAACTTATGTGGCATGATACCTTTGTGTGTGGTGTTCAAAACTCACAACTCTCCCTCCCCCTCCCCCTGACGCTTCACCCCCCCTCGCCTTGAAGTTTGTCCCCGTTAACAGTTTTTTATCTTTTTTGCAAAAACTATAACAGATACAAAAAAAATGTCAAAGGTACAAATTATCCTCATTAAATTTTACACAAAATAAGTGATATGCACTTTCTTCATAGGACTTAACCTTTGAGGGCTAGAGGGACGAGAAAGTAACAACATTTCAAAAGTTATGAAATTTGTATGGCGACCCTCGTGAAAGTTGAAGATAAAAATGAAATGTTTCCATATTCTTAATAAGCGACCCCGTATACCCTCGGATACAAATTTTCAGTCGGATCGGTGAACCTTTAAAAGCTGCTTTGGCGTTTGAAATTTCCATTGCAGCCATACATATCTATCATAGTTTCCGCGGGCCGTTGACCTCATCCTTCAGGATTCGACCTTCTGAGGAAGTAGAAATATTCATTTTAACACCAAGACATCCTAATGATGATCCCCAAAATAATTTTACTATACGTTGGTTGAGGGAAACCCGGTGAACAATCCGAGTAGGTATCTATGTACTCTCTATGGAAAGTGGTGGGGATCAACCAGATACCTCCAATTGATCTCCGGGTTCCCCTTTCGGTACAAGGATGAAATTTAGGGATCATCACATGGATGCTTTGGTGATACAGGGAAAACTGACTTCCTCAGAAGGTCGAATCCTGAAGGATGAGGTCAACGGCCCGCGGAAACTATGATAGATATGATGGCTTCCATGGAAATTTCAAACGCCAAAGCAGCTTTTAAAGGTTCACCGATCCGACTGAAAATTTGTATCCGAGGGTATTGGGGGTCGCTTATTAAGAATATGGAATCATTTAATTTTTATCTTCAACTTTCACGAGGGTCGCCATACAAATTTCATAACTTTTGAAATGTTGTTACTTTCTCGTCCCTCTAGCCCTCAAAGGTTAAGTCCTATGAAGAAAGTGCATATCACTTATTTTGTGTAAAATTTAATGAGGATAATTTGTACCTTTGACATTTTTTTTGTATCTGTTATAGTTTTTGCAAAAAAGATAAAAAACTGTTAACGGGGACAAACTTCAAGGCGAGGGGGGGTGAAGCGTCAGGTGGAGGGGGAGGGAGGGTTGTGAGTTTTGAACACCACACCCAAAGGTATCATGCCACATAAGTTTCAAAACTTTATTAATTTGTTGGTCTGAAAAACACAGAATTACCGAACTAAAACCAGATGATTGTATCTCATTTTAACTAGGGTGCTGGTATACTGTGTGATCGGGGCTCATTTCTCTGTTACGCTCACAAATTCTCTAGGCCACAATTTTCCAACGCCGAACTTGACATTTTATCCTAAGAAATACAGTATTTTCTTTTTCTAACTTCATGATACGAGCATAATATCATATCAAAGCTATATAATTACAAAATAAAGATGATGATTATAAATAAATAAATAAATAACGCTCACAGGCACATACATTGTAATGATCTCAAACTAAGCACTAAAGGCTTTTATTATGGAAACCATACAACAACGGCACGAACATATAACATCCATGACCGAACCGGGATTCGAACCCAGGACCCTGGTTTGGCAGTCCGGCGTGGTAACCATTACACCAACCGGGTCGTCGCCGGGTCCGTATAATCTAGTTCTAGTCCAATCATAATAATTAACAAGTAACTTGGTCATGGCGTCATAATATAACACTTAATGACTGCTTATCTAAGTTAGAAAACTATGTATATAGCTACCACTATATTATTATATAAGACGTAACCATAACATCACAAATATATACCGGACGTATACGATAAGTTTGGAACTTCCAGGCTATCCAAAGTTTTGGCAATCGACATCGATATGAGAGCTGTAATGGATTGGTTTATTGATTCAGATATGATTCCGCCCACACTAATTTCAGACTATTCGTATTGGTTTTCGATCATAACGCTAGTTTGGAAAGCTGATGTGGAGTTAGACAAATTATCTAATAGATTTTTTAAGTCTACTAGAATTTTGGAAGTCGAATTATGTAAAAGAAGTGCTTTAGTTTGTGATCTATTTTGAAGCCGGTCTTATTTTGTTTTATAATCAGTAGGTATAATACTGGAAATAATAATAAAAAAAAAAAAAAAAAAACATGTAAAAATATGTCAATAATATGTAAGTAGGTACATTAATTCTGATTTTATTAAAATAGTTAAAATCTATCATTTCTAAAGTTATGATTTCCTTCAGAGTTAAGTTTTTGTTTGTTACCAATTTCAGTTTGTCATGAACTAGGTACATACAAACTTGTAATCAGTTGTACATATTAGACTAAGACCTTTTGTTAGCTACATGTTATTGAACTGGTGTAAGAACTATTGGCAGACGTAATAAAGCTAATAAAATAAGTCTATTAAGGGGCTACCTCCTGGTTTTGGGTAACTTTGTAACCATTTTATCCATTAACTATGGCACTTTTTGAGATGAAAAATAAACTGAACCATCTAGGTACACGATATGAGAAGTGATGTGGTTTTTCTAGAAATCGGTTTTAATGAATAAAACCGAAGAGAAGGGAATCTACTCGCAAAGTCCCTTTTTCCAGTTGTAACCATTTTACTCATATACATTTTTAATCGGAAGAAAAAAAATTTACGTTATGTTCACAACGCAATTTAGAATTATGTGGTATTCTAACTTTTTCGAAATTAATAAAAAATCATCTAAGTAATTAAAAAAAAAAACGCTAAATTCTGACCGGAGCCACGCGCTTTTTGGCATCGATTAGTGTGCAGGGATGATACGCCTTAATAATGCCCACTGTTTTACTGCTCCATTTGGTCCCAACAGGGAGAGGTAATAAATAATAAACATAATCATAAATCCATGTATTATTATCATCGTTACTCTTATCCCACGGGAGCTCAAAGTTAAACTGTTAAAATTTTTTTACCCCCGGGTTCCATATCTCGTTCATCGGATCTGCAACCAATCGCGAAAAAGTACCTTCACGCTTGCTATTCCGGTACGTGACTTGATTCCTTAAGTGATAATCTCTTTAGAACCGCTCCCGGGCAAAAACCTTGTAGGTATTAGTAAATACGCTGTAAACTGTTATTTATCACTGTAAACTACTATTTATACGCGGAAACATATATCCAAAGTTTGGTGGATTCTATATTGATTACTAATCATCTACGACTGATTTATTCTAAGTTAGAAATATTTTGAACGTAACAAAGTTGTAGATGCGTTGTACAGAACGTTACTCACATCCTTACGGTTCAAAACAACAAAAACAAAGACACCCTGAAGTGCTATTTTAATTTTGAATCTCACACATTCTATTTTACTTAAGGCTGCACCGAGCCTATTGTACCGCCCCCAATCGTATTTTATTTATTTATTGACAAGTAAACAATATTTCCAAAAAACAAGAATGTCACATTGTAGTCATTGCTAATTTTTAATTTACCGTGTCACTCCAGATTTGTTTTTATAATGTTTGTAGTTATTATCTTTAAAACCGCACTTTTGGCGGTTTTAACGATAATAGCTACAAGCATAAAACATAATAATCCGTAATGTTTCGATAAATTGAAAGCCAATCAGGACTACAATGTGACATTCTTGTTTTTCGGAAATGTTGTCGAATTGTATAGAAATAAAAAAAATACGATTGAGGGCAGCACAATAGGCTCGGTAGGCTCGGTAGGTAATATAGGGAAATATTAAAATAACTTTTCGTTTATGCATCACTCTTATTCGTAATTAGAAAGTATGAAATTCAAAAATAACTTTTTGTCAATATTTTTTATTAACTATGTATACTTGACGGAAATTAAGCCAAATGTAAAGAAGTACAAAACTAACATACAATAGCTGAAAACTTTCTCTCAAAACGTAACCGACTGTTTACATTACGAATGTTACCCACCACGGGCAGGGCACGTTTTAAAACCAACATCAGGGGCTTTAAAATATTCACACAACTGGAAATTCAATTTATAGTTTTCCCGACCGAGTATAATGGTAGTTTAAAATTACGTCCGAGTAGCCCGACTAACTTTGAACGTATTTTTCACAAATCCTGTTATTTTAACTTGACACTAAATGCGGACAAGACATTAAACTTTCCACCTTGTCTTCTGGCTTCGTAACATTTTTCAAAGCATCCGTTGTTGAATAGTTAAATACCTACATTAAGTAATTTTCGTTTTTGTTTTTACAGCTGAAATTGAATCAAACTGTTGTCTCTGATATTTCTACGGTAAGTACCTACTGTTTCTGAAGTTTTTACAACAAAGCATAAGCATAAGCATATGCTCATGACTATATTCCCCGAGGAGGTAGTCAGAGATATTCTGAAACCTCAGAACATCCACGTTTCACCAATAGTACCGAAACTCTGTCCAGTGTGACGGGGGGTGAGCCCGTCGCCAAAACAAAAATTCTGCAAAATAACATTAGTCAACAATACTTAATGCCTGCTCAGAGCATTAATTAGTAGGTAGTCATAATTTCATAAAGCCTGTGTGACGTAGACATGAAAGGAAATAGTTTGGCATGAAGTCTAAAATCCAGCCTCCAAACGTAGATTCTGTATTACCGAACACGTGTCTAAATGATGGCAGATTCTATTGCGGTGGTAAAATTTTATAATTTAACTAACTCTTCGTCTATTAGCAAAACGAGCCTAATTAAAAACCAAAGTTTCTTCCGACACAGAAAAGTCAATTTAGAGAGCAATCCCGACACGACATTCCTACCCGAAACCAGCAAAGTAACTTCATGGAACATAATAATCAGGATCAGTGTTCGAATGCTGTCATTCTGCGTCAAAATCGGGCGGCATGCCGTTAGAAATTTTCCGGGTTCTTTAACGGGATTCATTCATAACTCACGGATGAGTGGAGCCTTCGAATATTTCAGGCTGCAGAGGGGGGACCCCCATAAATTCCGCGCGTCGGGTTGCCAAATTAGGCGCGAGAAACGTCGACTTATTCTCCCCCATTACTTTCAGAGCTGATGTCGATGCCGGGACCAGCCGTAGGTACCGAGCGAGACTCTTAAGGAAACTTTCTGTGTGCTGTCGCAGGTGCTATAGTAATAAATTATAACACCCTCGTGCATTGAACGTTGGGAATTGCCGTTGAACGCTGAAATCGATCCACAAGTTTTTTAAGACGCTGTTATTCGGTCGAGGCCGTTTTTTGAACACGAACGAAAGTGTTTTAAACTGTGTTTTAAAGTCTGAAAACCAATTATGTCTTATTTAAGGATCTGGTTGATAGGCGACCGTGCTCAATAACACGGTTAGATTAATTTTAATAGATAGAAAAAAATCCCAAAGTTACCCCTTTTAGTTATGTTTTTTCAATACTATGATTAAACTGCTGATACTTTACTTTTTATTCTTGTACTTAACTAAATACATTAAATATTTCTAGTGAACTCCGTAGAATTTTGAGCTTAGAAACACCCATGAGCCCACCCATATTGATGAAAAACACGTTTTTTTGCGATCCTGCTTTCAATTGGAGCGGGATGGCTAATTGCAAACTTGCCTTGTAAGAAAGAGACGCTTGCACTGGGATAACCTGGCCTTAACGTTGATAATGAATTGTGTGTTGGATTTATGAAGGCTAAAACGAAATGAAAAACAAATTAAACTCTACAACTGACGTTTGTTAACTGGTCTGTATACAAGCAATGTTTAATATTTATTTCACGTTTTTAATTTAACGTACCGCTGTTTTTATTTTGAAATAGTATTTCACTGTATTCATAAATTGGATCATGTCCATGTTGTACCTACTGCTGACAAAAACACGCTCCAATTTTAGCATTGAAAAAAAATCCCATTTCGGTGGCGCAGTTTTGTAAAGAATTCAGGCATAGACTGTCAGCCCTGTGTTCTGTTTGCACCACTACTGCTGGCTGACTGGCGCCAAATATAAATAATATAGGGTTATGAGTTCTACTACTTAAGTTACTTTTAATAATAATATAATTATTATAAAGCTCTAATTTCGAAATGTTCACTAATTTGAAATCATCAACGTAAGTCTTGCATGTATGAAGTTAAAGCAGGTTTATCGATAAATTCAAGTTCATCTTTTGAAAATGGTTATAAACCAACTGCAGCTAGTACTAATTACAATTATTTCAAATTTAAACACACTTGATTGTGTTCTAACTTAAACTGTCATATATCAAAAGCAATAACGCGGATAACAAAGTGCGAACTAACACAAAACACGTTTACGCTAACAATCGAATGAACTTCCGCTCAATTTACTTTATGTGTAACCCATTATTATAATTGCTAACAGTTTGCAAGTTGGGTGCCGTTTGAGACCGACACGACAGCGGCAAGTGCCAACAGATAAACTAACTCTAACATGAATTAACATATAATCTATGCTCCAACATAAATTGTTTTTTTTTATATGAACATTGTTTTTCGATTTCAGCCCAGTTGTTTGGCCGAGTTTCAACGACAGTGCGAATTCGCCCTGGTGTCGTGAGTTTTCCGGCTAGATTAATAATTGAGGAGTCGAGAAACGTGTATCAACGAGGTCCACAAGACAATTAACAATTTTTTGTACGTTTGAAATTTATTAAAGAAAATAGCGAAAAACCACAGAAAAGTGGTGTTTCTAAAACGCACTTCTTAACGCATTTAAATATTTGGAGTTCTATTTTTTAAGTTTGCGTATTCGTTTCTATATCTTACAATGTAATTAATTTTGATGGTTTCAATTAGTTTAAAGAAAAGCATAAAGTATTTAACATATTTAGGCCCACTTGCGCCAACCAAGGGTTAGCAATTAACTCCGGATAAAACGGCTCTTTCAGTTGGTTTTCTATACAAAAAATCATGGGTTACCAACTTAACCTGGAGTTTATTGCTAACCCGTGGTTGGCGCAAGTGGGGCTTAAAGTACAGGAAATGTATATTCAAACCAGGACTCTGTGTTCGAAAAATCATAAGATTATAACGAAAACCCCAATAAATTATCAGGATGCGAGGGCTAGCATACCAACGTAACTATTAATAAACCATTAGTTCACAATACATGCGGTGCTTAAACAAACAGAGAGACGAAGCGCAAATCAATATCAATATTGGGCGTCAGAATAATCATTGAGAATAATCGAGATAACAACAATGGGGCGGGTTTCACAATGACCGGTAATTTAGCGAGTGTAATTCCGACGGGCGAGCGTTTGCTGAATTTAATTTTATCTCGGATAAACCCTCCGCGGTAATAATTCATGAAAACCACTGCACGGGTCGACCGTACCCAGTAACGGATCCCGTATTGGGAAGCTTGGAAAAATATGCCATTATACACTCGACAACAAAAATAACGGGTCACCAACATACCTGAATATCTCGGAAAGTAAGAATGATAGCTTATTCACCTAAAAAGTATTTCATTAGACTATTTAATACTTCTTAAATTAATTCATAACATTTTTATTTGTATGACTTAATTAAAATACATAAATGCAAATGTGTAAATTCTATCGCAGACCAAAAATTTAAATTTTCCATTTTTTGTCACAGATATAACATTTCCTCATATTTTAGTGTATGTGAGTGATAAAATTACCGCATTAATAATAGGTAAATGTTGAATACTAAAAATGTCATTTTCATAAAATCATTTACTTAGGTTTTAGCCTTTTTTATTGACATCACTTTATAACAACCAGAAATTGTATTAATTTAAGAAGTAGTATTAAATTGTCTATAAAATGTTTTTTTATTTAAATACGGGTCACCAACAACATAGACCTTAATATCTCGGAAACTTAGAATGGTAGCTCATTCTAAGTTTCCGAGATATTAAGGTCTATGTTGTTGGTGACCCGTTTTTATTGTTGTCGAGTGTACTATAGCACCTGTTTTTGAGCGAACAGAAACCTTATTCTCAAAGGGTACATGAGAATAAACGTATTGTTACATACGATGTTTGAGGCACTTGTACGTAAACGAATGATTCAAACCGAAGCCCCTCATACACTCAAGAAGAACACGTCAATCTCCAAGGTAACTTTAAAAGGGAACGCGCCAGTGGAATGCTAAACTTTACACTTGTTACGGCGGCGGAACAGAGCAATAGAATTAATTCAATCGACAAAACTTTGCATTCAGCCTCAGAGACGATTGTACCAATTCATGTCGGCAAAATAAGGGAAACCTCAAAGGGTTAAGCCAACGAGCCCCAAAATGATTGATGGAAACAAATGATTACAGCTTTGTCATTATTTCTATTCATTATTGTACTCGGTGGGATAGTCAATTAGCAAAATAAAGTAAGTCTGATTTAACATTAACATTTTTCAACGTGTTACGTGTAAGATAGTAAGCCCCACTTGCGCCAACCACGGGTTAGCAATTAACTCCGGATAAAATAACTCTCTCAGTTGTTTTTCTATACAAAAAGTCATGGGTTACCAACTTAACCTGGAGTTTATTGCTAACCCAGGTTGGCGCCAGTGGGGCTAATAGTAGTAATAGTAAAAGTAATATTTATTTGCCAGCCAAAGATGCCAGCATAGTATTACATGGATAACAGCACTAGGCAACGACTGTATCGCGAGAATCAAACAAAACAGTATCAAGTAATCAAATAAAATAAAGATGTTGTTCAGTTTTTGATTCTGATTTGAGTTGATTCGTAAAATGATGTTAACTCCATGTTTATATCGGTCTGCTGCCCATGTTACAGTATTGCGTGGAAAATGTTTGCAATACGTTGATAATTGTATCAAATCCAAAGAAAATTCGGACTTTGGAAGACCAACATTAATTTTATAGAGGTACAACTAAACTTGTAGACATATAGTTTGGTGTTTAAATAAACATTGTTCAGAATTAGGTCTAACTAAAAATGCGTATTCGATAAAAAGATAAGAAGAATTAATCGTTTCTATCAAAACAGATCTCTCAATGGTATTGATTGCGTGAATCGCTATATTTCATAACACCTCCAGTTGTGTTTTCTGTCTTGTATTTGTAATCTTTCACACTGTAAACTTAAATTTACTTTTTGATGAGCTAGAGATTATAAAATAATAAATAGATAAGGGTGTACAATTAACAAGGTGAAAGAAAGACGCCCCTTAAAACATCAAAGCTCTTTCGTAGATCCTCTAAGGAAATCAAGTACCAGCGATCACAATCACAAAGAAAGATAAGGTTTTTTAATAAAATCAACGTCTCATTTTAACCAAAGTAAATTGTGAACAAGTTTGGGGAAAATCTAATAAACTGTGCAGTAGAAATCAGTAAAAGTTTAGGACTTACGAATAATATCTTAGGCCAATTAACGGTCGTTTGTTTTGCATCCCCCTTCCCTCAACTAGGGAAGCACTCAAGAGAGAATAAAACTCAACAACAATGCCGATCACGTCAGTACGGAATTATCTCGCGTAGACGGAGACGATCTATTATACTGACAACACGTGCAAAAGGGAGGACCGCTGTTTTTTCTTGAGTTAATACGTCACGCGGTTTGTTGGCTTTAAAAATTTTTATGATTCCTCATGAATTTCTCCCTTGCAGCACTGTTTTCATAATGAAAGCACGATACGATGTTTAAAATGTGTGTCGTTACGTAGTCTTTGGGATTGCGTTTATTGTTGTTTCAAGTATTTACGTGATACTAGATTGTATTTCAGCTTAGGCTTTATGTTAGTACTTCTTCTTTTGTATTATTATGAGCTATATTGCATGACAATCATTCATGCAGTAGTGAAAAGGTCAGCTAGCAATCGTTTATTAGTACGATACGCCACTTTAATTCAGGTTTCGTCACTCGGTGAGGCTTTTTCGTTTGTTTTATCATCATTCTCTTGCCCATTTCCCATTATTTGGGGCTCTTTCCTTTGTTTTAGGCTGCTTTTCCACCAGAGATGTGCGAGGTAGCGGGGCGGTGAGCGAGAAAAAAATCGGCCAATGAGAGTGCTTCAATTTCCCGATGACGTGATCGAGCGATCGCGCTATTGGCGGATTGTTTACTCGCTCACCGCCTCACTTCCTCGCACATCTCTGGTGGAAACGCATGCTTAGTATTACTTATTTTGATAATATTTCATAAGCTCGCTTAATCCATGAGCAAATTTAATCATTTTAACCTGGACCACTAAATGTATATTAAATAAAATTTTGATCATGATACGAGAGTCACCATGGGGGTAAACCTGTCCCAGATTATAGCGGAACATTATGATGAGAGTTTGAGCCTAACCTAAAAGTAGATGAGACAAACACGCAATCTTATGTTTACGATACTGTTGTACTAAAGCTTAACCATCAAATAAACGAAAGAGCAGCCTAATTACAAGCAGATTCAAATTCCAAAGTATATCAGGCGTTAATTTAACGAGTAAGCCTGGGATCCACGGAACCGCCAAGGGGTAGGCAGCAGGCAATAAAACAAAGAGGCGATACGATGGGATCGATTCGGAACGAAATTATCTCATAGGAACGACGCCGATCAATTACTGGGGTGTCGGGAATTAGAACTCCACGGTCTACCATAAAATAGGTGAAGATTTGTTAGGGTCGCTTCAAAGTACTACCTACCTACCATTTAGGGTTCTATTTTAGTACAGACCGCCCAAAATCTCTTGAAACAGTAATGTTACAAATGTAAAATACATACATTTTTGGGGTCCGTAGGTACACACGGCGACAGATCAACCTACCCATAGTTGAACTCTATTTTCATGGACATAAGGTACTCCAACTATGGGTAGGTTGATCTCTCGCCGTGCGTACCTAAATGTTTTTTTATCTAAAGTAGCGCTGGCGTATTATACAGAGTGTAAGGGACAGCCTGCAAACTGAAAAATATGATTTCTTTCTTTATAAATTTGCATTTAGCATTAACTTAAATATTATATGACCTACCTAGTCATTATCCTCAACACTAATCTATTACATAATCCGTTATTTGAGATAATCTTATCCTTAATTGGAGACATGATAGTATAACTGCTGGCTACCTATTATTCTACTCCAAAAGGAGCTTAGATACTTACTTTGCGTGAGGAACTCCGTTTCAGATATAGTTTAATTTTGTTGCCGTTGACAATTTATAAATAGTTCTAGTTGTTCTTACTAAATAGTAGGTATAATTTGAATTATAATAAGTGACATATTTATTATGCTGCGGTGATATAGCGGCCTATACGAAAGAGAGCTTGCCACTCAGTTACGTTTCCGTTCCTGGCCTGTACAACTTTGTTCTACGGAATTTATTTTACGGTTCTACCTATTTGAAATTATCACTAGCTCGGCGGTGAAGGTAAACCATCGTTAGGAAACCAGTATACACGAGAATGAAAATAAGATTATAACCATAGGTATGGAGGAACGTGTAAAAAATAAGGGCAAGAAGAACAGACCCGTATTAGTCACAGTGTAACAAAGCCACGGTCTAAGAACACGCTTGCAATAAAAAAACATAGAGAAAAAAAAAACAATGACTAAAAGTTGCGCCTTTTTTCTTTTCACCCATATTTTTAGCGCCGCCATCAATCAAACTTGAATATTGTAGTTTAGGATAAAGCTACAAACAAAACTTAATAGAACAAGCACGGACCTGAAAAAAAGACGGACGTAATGTGACACTAAAAAGATGTGAAGCATGTAAGGTCCAACATTTTCGTTTGTTCTACAAGGGACCTACACTCACACAGATGCACTAGCTCTAGGCGCTGGAGAGCGATTTTTGAATCTCATTCGGTGACTTCGGCAGTTGAAAATGTAAAAATTAGTATGGAGTAATGCATCTTTCTACTGCTGATTTGAAGCCAAATCAGCAGTAGAAAGATGCGTATCTCCATCGTAATTTTGCAATTTTCAACTGCTGAGCTCACCGAATGAGATTCAAAAATCGCACTCCAGGTCCTACATCCGTCACCAATCACCATTATGGTACCGCGTGACAGCACGCACACAAAAAAAATGGGTGCTTCACTCGTGATTAGACGAGATTACGTCCGTCTTTTTTTCAGGTCCATGATAACAAGTACCTATATCTCTAAACTCAGTCCGAACGAAGATATAGAGGCTTGAAGTAAATAATGAATAAATTTTCAAATTCAAGCCTTTATATCTCCGTTTGGACAGAGTTTAGGGATATACATGTAATAACAAGTTTTGTTTGTTACTTTATTCTGAACTAAAACATTCAAGTTTGACGGCCGCGGCAAAAACCTAACCTAACCTTCCATACAAAACCCGCATTGTCTTTTAGAACTAAGAGGATTCCATCTGAGATGTTACCTACGTAATAATTAATTAATTTCATTACCGTACCAACTGCTCAATTAAATTCGTGTACCTAACATGTTTCGTAATTCTGGGGAGAAGCGGGCGCAAAATGCGGATTAAATACGAAAACGTAGCGATTACGAAGCGAAACCGACCCCGCGGCGCCATTAAGGATTCTGCAAACGAATTGGGGACATCGAATCGACAAAATTGAGCTCGCCTCATCTTTTCTTCCATCGTGTGTTTTCGTTCCCAAAAGACAAGTATTTTAATATTTTTCCTCGCTCAAGGGAGCGGACCGCTGTTTTGATCTACGACTCGCCAAATACTGTTTTTTTCCTGTACATAGAATATTCTCCCTTATTCCTTTTCCGCACATATAATTTTGTACACAGAGCTCAGAAATGATGGAATTTTTTATGAATGAGAGTCTTTACAGTGAACTCAGATGGTAGGCCTTTAATGGGTTGCGTTTTCTTTTCAACTTACACGTACAGCGTTTTTTAATATCCGACTGCTTAAATTACCTGGAATAAAAAAATAAATCGTTAATTATTATTGTTTTACCATTTACAGTAGTTTTCTTTGAAGTTCAAGCTTTGGAATTGAACCATTAGAATTTTTTTGTAACTGAACAGTTAACGTAATGCGAAAAGAATCATAGGTTCTTGAGAAAAATAACGGTGATTTGTTGTGCATTTTTTTGGAGTTTGGTTACTGCGAATACCTATTACGAAAATTTACAACAAAACCCGGTAGCCCGTACAATATTACATAGTTTATCCCTCCAAATATTTGAAACATTGTTTTTTTTTATGATATAATATTGGCGACTCAGCCAACATCTTAAATTAACGCTAAATAAACATTTCAGACCAAATACATGATAATACAACATATCAACTAAACAGTTCAGAGATTATTCCCATTACAGCTATTATCTAGCACATTACTTGGATTACACCCAGTTTCCTAGTAGGTAATTGTACTAACAATGGACTATCAATGACATTCGCAGACATCGTAATATCGTAAATCGTTCGATAGTCCATGTTCATAATAAATTAGGAACTTATGTTAACAAGCATAGCAATTGTTGCAAGTATTATTGATATTGTTGGTATTTGAATTTTACGTCAAATCTTAATGTTATGTTATCGAACATACAAAATGACCATGTGATTTTTTGAACTTATGTCAAGAAACAAAACTGGTGTCAAGTCTATCTAGAAGGCATGGTCATGAATCATGACAGACAATGGAGAAGAATCGGAGATTCTTTCACTTGACCTTGTTGTCGGTATGGAGTTTTTAGTGAATCCAAAATCTATATAAAACTTCTCTAAATAAATACGTAAAGATATCTTGTAAACTAAAGGTCCCTTTTACTAGGTTTCTTTCCCGTTTAACGAGGTCCCTTTTCCCCGAGAACGTCACAATTTTATATTAAAACGTATGTGTAATTCTTGTAATAAACGAACGCAATGCACCCGATAAGAAAACGAAACTAAATGATAACAAAATCGCGCAAATTAGAAACACTAACGGAATCACCAATTTCCTTTCTTCGCGAAAAAGGGAGGAATATAGTATCATCAGGCTATACGGAACGTTGGTATTCCACCTCGCCTCGCCTCGACACACAAAGGATGTTTGCAAATCTCTTTCAAGGTAAACACTAACTGATCGGATCAATGTAACCCTCTCTTTATTATAGCGTGCACAGATAAGAGCTTGATATAATGTTATAGAGATATTCGTTTACTTTTTTCTGTTTTATGAGGCACGTATAAAATATCTGCCACAGCTGCAATGGTAGAAAGAATGGCGTATGATAGCGAAGAAATTCTGTGCTACGGAATCGTTTAATTAATTTAAGAAACTTAAGCACCTCATTTTAAATATCTACTTCTTCATTATGTGAAGATTTCCGCCATCGACGTGCGCTCTTCGTCTTTTCTAATAAATTGAATTATTTCATAGGTTTGATTCCAAATACTATAGAGGCTGTAGCATGTTGCGCATGATAGGGCTATATCACACCTTATAACTCGTTTATTTGCGCACAAATACAAAGAGCGAAGACACGACAGCGCTTTATCACGCTACCATACCACGGCCACTGGACGGTCTAAGAAGACAAAAACATGGTTTTTAATTATGAAATTTTTTTAATGAAAAAATCAATTAGTTGAGGACGTACCTCTTATTTTCCACAAATTCTCAACAACAGTGTGATGGAATTTTTAATCTTCATGGTTGAGTAATTATAGTCCAACAGGCGCATAAAAATTATCATAACCGCTTTGTTCACCCAACTCTTCAACGCAGCCGTAAACTCGTAACACAAAAGAAAACAATTTCTCGGGACGCAAGTTATTCTAAAGCAACAATGAGAAAATTGGTGACAAAAAACGACCCACATGATGTGGTGTCAACAAAGATAATACGTATCGTGATATCGGGGTCCCTCCATTGCTATTGTTGTAGCTAAGCGTGGCCCTGATCCAGGGCTCGCCAGCCCCGGACTCGTTTGTCCCGGCATATCCCTCGGCAAACATCGACGCAACCCGAGATTCACTAGACCTTTACACAAGAGCTTTGTTGAGTCGCCCGAGGATATAAAAATATAAATAAAACGTCTTTTTTCTCATCCCGTGTCCCGAGATTATCGCAGGGCGCTAAGATTGTTATAGGTTGATATTGTTTTATCGTCGGATATTCTTAGATCGTTGTCGGGTAATTCTAACAAGATTGTCCCGATATCCTATCTAATATCAAATTGTGTGACAAGAAAATTTGTATTCAAAATTGTGTAACACAACGTAATGTAAACGCAAGTATTTTACTAAACCTTAAACTACAAAAACTTTATGTAGCCTTAGCAGAATTTAAATTTAAAAAGCTTTGTTTAATGTTTTTTTTCTATATAATATCATTGGCCTCATTGAATAACTTTTCCTCCAATTTGTAGTCAACCTGCTGTCACTAGTATTTTCAATCCGCCCCGATATTTGATTTAGCACTACTTGCATCAACATGGGTTAGCAATAAGCTCCAGGTTAAGTTGGTAACCCATGATTTTTGAATAGAAAAACAATTGAGAGAGTTATTTTATCCAGAGTTAACTGGTAACCTAGGTTGACGCAAGTGGGCTTACAGTATTATAATAATGAGATAAGTTCAAAATACAATGACCAAATTGAAAAACATAGAAACAGTTTAACGACAATGCACTTCTCACAAGTAGTTGGTATACTCGAATTTAGAGTTTAAAAGACGACAGAGCAACTTCAACGGAAACATCCAATAAAAGATTGTTCACCAGTCGTGCACTTCAAAACTGAAAACTTGGTTAGCTCGACGAGTCAAGCAATCGGTTGTCAAACTCACCCGACTTATCGCCACTTCGATATTAGTTCGCGCGTGATCGATTTAGCAGGCCAGTTTGACAGTTGCGATGGTGACAGATGACGCCAGACGCCATATAGCGTGGGTGATTTGTCTTCAACTTTGCGTTATTAGATCGGCTTCAATGTTAAGTGATTCCTTTCAAACTTCTTAAAACATAACAGATAATGGAGATTTCAATCTGTCAATACTTGACTTTCTTCTTCCAGATAAGTCGACAGGAAAAAAACTAGAACGCAATAATAATCGACGACAAGGAAAGTGTCAATTAATGACACGAAAACTATTAGTCGCCAAAGTAACACAAAATCCATAACTAAACCTTATTGCTTTGTAATAAATACAATATTGTTCCGACAACGGAGCGGTTTAGAGGCAAGTGTTAAACGCTTTTACTGTCATTCTCGTGATTAATTTGTGTCGGGGCTGTCGCGTTAATGGGCTAAAATAATTTAGTGGGCGGCGGCTTTGCTTATTTATTATCAAGCTTCATAGTTGTACAGCTTAGAAAGGTTGGCTTTAATAATCCTTTGGGACCATCTACTAGGGATATACCCTAACTAAAGACTTATAATGCAAGGTGAGAACATTGTGTAACCCTTCAATGTCATATACTGATACATACTACATAGTCCTGGTTATTATGTCTAGTGACACTTTTCAGCCAATCGGTGAAAGAATATGAATCCTTTTTAATTATATTTATATCATTTGTACTATAAAACAGCACAACAAACATAAATTGGAAAAACTAATGAACTATTGATGACTACATTAGAAGTCTAGTCTATATGTTAGCCCATGTTTGGGCCTAACAATGTTTTACTCAACTAGAGAAAACAACTAATCCTCTCTAATGTAAACGGTCTCTGAGGTACAGTCGTAATCATAAGTAATTATGATATTTAAAAAGTGGTTCCCGTCTTAAGGTTCACTTCCGATCCCAGCGGCCGATGCGACTGACGCGTGGTTCTGTCATGTTTTCATAGTAACTATCGGCCGTCTCGGCCGCGAGCTTACTATGAAAATGTATGACATATATGACAGAACCACGCGTCAGTCGCATCGGCCGCTGGGATCGGAAGTGAACCTTTAGAGTAGACCACCGTATTTCATACCGTAGTGGATGTCGTACAAATACCTCTGCTTATTGATACGTCTTTCCAAATAATATTTGGAATATAATAATTATGTTAGTGAACCATTTGCTACAAATGCACGGTTCAAAAAGATAGGTAGTTGTTATTAGTTATCATAAATATTACCGTGTTGTGTGTTGTGGTAGGTATTCTGAGGCGCATGTGAAGTTTACCAATCTGCATTGGACACGCGTGGTAAACTGACGCCGATTCACTCTCCCCGAGGGTAGGCCTGTGCCCTGCAGTGGGACGTTTATAGGCTGATGATGATGATGATTGCGATGTGGCGTTTGGCCTAATCCTTTCACGTGTCTTAAATATCTTTGCCCATAGCATGTATAATTATCATGTATATGATACTGACTGCTTCATTAAATAATATTACTTTTCAGCTCAAAAACGTAACGAATTCTGCTGTGGATGAAACCGCGACAAAAGCTAGTTATATTTAGTTGTTCACCAATTAATAGTGGTGACTGTACGATGTACGCTGTCGATATGTTTATGCAAATTCAACTAATTAGAGTTTGTTGGTTTAGGTCACTATTATTAGAGTACAAATACAATGTTACATACCTCTACAATTAGTTGGATATTGATTGTTTGACATTGTTTTATTTGTTATTAACATTTAACAATGTAACAGTTGTTGTTTTAGATCGTAGATAAGGGTCTGAAAATGACTGAACAAACAGTAGGTAATATCCCTTAATGTATTTTCTTTTATCAGTTTTCAATCTTTTCATCGATTTTACATTAGGAATGAGACTACCGAAATTATCACCATTATTTAGTTTTTCCTGACAAATTAGAATGCTTAAAATGTTATGTATTTATCATTATTATCAGCCAGTTCTTGCTGATCCTTCTCGTATATTTTAAATAGTAATTATGTGACGCATGTATCGTAAGGGTTGAACCCCACCTAACAGCAGAGCATCGAATTTTTCCCTCGCTCCATCCTTTTCTGTCACTCACGAACGTCATTTGCTAGAGCAAATATGATAGACGGAACGCGACCGCACGCGGCCGTGCTGTCGCGCGCGGTTGCGTTCCGTCTATCTTATGTGGTGCTGTCAGAAGAGGTTCAAAACGTGATCCTAACGTGATCGTATCTTATACAACGTGTTAAAGTAATAACCGAAACCCCTAATGCATCCCAACTAATTTTTATTGAAGTAAATCGAATTCAGTTAAAACTTTATAAAAATACAAATATCCTTTGAGGTAACAGTATTTACTTCCCTCCGCTCACACCCGTCCTTCGCCACCGCGTCCCGCATACTCACTACCTGTAGGTCTACCATGAGTTTTCACCGTAATTTACTACTGTAGTTACGTCAGTAATTTTGTATTGAATTTCGTACAGCGCTCCTAGTGGTTACGTTGAGAACTAATTTCTGTCATACGAATTGGCGACGTAACTACAGTAGTAAAGTACAGGGAAAACTCATGGTAGGCCCTCTGTTATTGCTAAACGTAACGTAAAGACTGTGACTTATATTAGGTGTATTAATTGTCATGACATAAGACTTGCGCGTAGCTACATAAACATTTAGAAGCGGCACAATTTGAAATTTGTGCCTTTGCAATATGAAATGACTTTATAAAAAAAGATGTAAAACCGATTTTACTTGTCTCAGTTTCAGTTCTTCCGTTAAAATAGTTTTTTTGCGAAAAAGAACTTGTCTCAATGACAACAAAAACCTGATACGAACCTGGGAAATAGATATTAAAAAACACAGACCAGTAAGTTAGAATACCTGTAGAGAATATCTAATTCTATTAAGAGGACAGCTCCATGGAATTTTGATGTTTCACGCCATAATTAAACTCCGCCCGATAAACAACAAACTTGAGGTCGAATCAGCGTCACGCAACAGCTAACTTAGAAGTGAAAAGCCGCTAGGAATACGATGTAACTTGTCTGATTTCAGTGGAACTTCGCTCAATCGCCCAACTTGCCTCCAACTTTCCTCACAACGGATCGGGGGCACAATGCTTCGAGAAACAAAAGAGCTCTTCGCAATACTTAGCTATGTACTGCGGGCCGCATCAAAGTGAGCAGTCGGTAATTATGCATTTTCGGAGATTTATTTTCAGGCAGTTTGAAATTGACTATGATATTTTTCGTCGTGTGAAGTTTGTTTGCGTTTGGCTTCAAACTAGTCAGATGGTAAGCGATGACAGCCCAAAACACTTACCCAGAAAATACCTTGAAAACAGAAAGGTTTGGGATTCGACTCTGGCAGGTACCATAAAAAGTTGCACTAGAAGAAAACAGCTGCTAGGTACACTATTTAACCCTTCGCTAGACGGTGTAAGCCTTAGAAAAAGTATATGTCTAGAATGAGCCTCACACTTGTTCCGTATAAAACAAAAGGGGCTAACTTTCTTAGGTTGGTGTGCGTGAGGCGCCATACAAAATATGTATGTGTGCGTGTATATGTATAAGGTTTTGGAACCAGTACTGGTTCCTATTTTTTTCGACGCTTTCGTAGCTTTGGCTGTCTATCTTGATAATCTAAGGTGTAAGCAATATACACAATTCCTAGATTAAATAAAAAAAATTTACATCCAGACTTTTTAAATGCATTTCAGGTATTCTACTTAGGCTACTTAGGTATGTTTTTATTTTGTCGAGATTTATTATACGATTTTTAACGTTACGCGAAGCACAAGAATTAATTACGACTGTGTTTGTCTTCATCTGTTCGATGTACTGACATCTTATTTTGCACCCAAGTGTACAAAAGTTCGCGAACTGAGTGCTGTCATCATTTAAGATTAGTTTAGTATAAAGCAGCCGCTATTAAAAGAGCATCAAGCTTAATTTTAATAGAATTAGGGACAACGTCGGGAGCCTTTAACAAAGAGATCCATTTGTAAAAGCTAAATTTAAACTTTTAGGCTAATTTCGTAACTTTTACCAATGTTTTTCTCCAACCCTGAATTAAATATTGGAAAATAATGAAATGTTTTAGGAATTTTATAACGTTCGTTTAATCTATCCATAAGCGTCGCACAGTATATCTGGAATATCATGTCACGTCTGTAAAATGTATGTATGTGTGAAAGGGTCGAAACGACACGATAAAAATGTAAATTTTACGTCACATAACATTACCGGACAATTATCAAATTGGTACAACGAGTTGACACGGAACGGTGTCACTTGAAGTGACGGACGTAACAATTTCAAGCTCCTAGTTCATAAAATATGTACCTATGTATACTTTTGTGAGGCATTTACAATGTATATCTACATAGAAACTCGAACCTATACATACAATCAAGGATTTCATCTTATATTCCCTTTGATATTCGATAGGGTTGTCAGTTTAATGAGTTCTTTAGAACTGACAGCGGTCAAAGATAATTTATGTTTTTCAGTTTAAATGTTAACTTAACATTTTATAACATTCATACATTAAATTTGATATTCCAATATCTGCGTTCTTATTTAAATGAAAGGTATACCCATCTGAAATGCTTTAAAATGACGCAATATTTATCGTTCTTGTCTAAAACAGACAAAGTAAAAATAAAAATAAATAATTCATTTTGTTGTAAAACAGAGAAAATTGATGATTGATGTTGATTTTGTTGAAATCGCTTTTAGTGATAAGACCGCCCTTTGTACCCTTCTTATACTTGTTTTAAATTGTTTTTTTTTCTATTCTTGGTGTGCAAATAAAGAATATTTATCTTATCTTATCTTATCTTATCTTAACAGAGGTTGTTAGTCAAAACACCGTTTTGTTTTCAACTTTCAAGATGAGGAACATATTTTTTTAATCAACTCTTTAAGAAAAAGTTATCGGCACATTATACTCAGTCAGCCGTCGGGGCGTCGCCCTTCAATGACTTATTCACGTAGTGGTAACCCTAGAACGAGAGAGAGGGTATGTTTTCGTGTTTTTTCCCGTCCGCTCACCCAAAACTCGTAAGCTTAAGCTATATTTACACGATCAATAGTAGAATTTGTACGTATGGGTCAGTGGTATATTAGGCCATTGTTGATAGACGGAAAATAGCTTTTTTGTGAATATTTCACTGAAAGACAAGCGCCCAGTGAGAGATAAGGCGCGAGTTTGTTTATCGCGCTGCCATGCTAGCTCCACATGAAATGTCAGATTTATCTTTGGACTACATTTTCCCTACGAACTGTGCTATTATTTGTATGTTTCCCTTTTCGAATAAACTTCAACTCAAGAATATTATATATTCCATAGGTGGATAGAAGACTCGAATTTCTTCGAGAATGCAAAATAAACGCTAATTCTATGCAACAAGAATTATTTTCCTTCAATGTTGTTGTTAGCTGACAACCAAGCCACTGTGAGATAACCGAAACCCTCATGTGTCCCTTTCTAACATGTTGCCAACTTATTAAACTACCACTTTAGAATTTACTGTAAATACAAAAGATGTAAATTAAAAAATATTTTTGTTTTTGAAAATGTATAATTTTAATTATTTTGTGCAAAATCTGAAAACAAGTATTGATAATTGTTGATAGTTTTACACTATGATTATTCAGTTTATCACAAAACAAATAAGGTAAAATTTTAAAACTTTTTACTGGCAACTCTTTGGCCTTATGAAAAAATATGGCGGTCATAATGTCAAAAGTCATAAAATTACAAATTCAAAATTGTTGTAATAAAATTGTAAATCGTCGAAATGGTGAACTTTTGCTGTGTAGTTGGATGCAAAAATGAATACTACCCCGGCTGTGGCTTTTCTTTCCACAGGTTAGCTATTTTATTGTTCGGAAAACTTTTCTTAACTAGGGTGACCAATTGGCCATTCTAGCGACCTATGCATGACCGATGTATAAACGCAAAATGAATTATCATTGGTAGACGAGATGTTTTATTACCTTTACTAGCTGTGCCCCTGACTTTGTTAGCGTCGTGATCTTAGATTAAAACAATTTCACAGGTTGGAACCTTCGATCAAAGTAAAATTAATGGATAGGCCCAAAGCGCGTTAAGTTGAAGTACACGCCTTTTATCTCGTTCGTTCACGTGAAAATAGAAAGAGAGCGAAGGCGTGATAGCGCCCTATCACGGTGTCATGCTACCCATGCAGGTGCATGTGGTTCATACAATCTGGCACACTTGTCTGTCATCTCGGTACATATATATTTTTCTGGTTTGAAATGTTCGCGTAAGGGCCTATCCATTAATTTTACTTTGATACGGTTGGAACAGCATACCTATTTAAATTAAAATCTGAACTATTATAAAACCGTACCTACCTTACAGAAGTGTCTGTACGTATTGAAGATATTTACATGAAAAAAATAACGATATGGTTTTTAGGTATCCCTGACTCCAAATCAACCTTTTTTAGAATTTTTGTCCGTCTGTTTGTTTGTAACAGCATCATGCAAAAACTACTGAACCGATTTTAATGAAACTTTTTTCTTTGATAGCTTATGATTGACTTAAAATCTGGTATTCCTACAGGGTGTAAGAAAAAGTATCATTCACCTTTAAACCACAACTCTACCCATGAAACTTTTACTATGGGAGCAAACGTCGAATCGAAACAAGTCCCATACGTTTGAATCGAGTAGGTATTGCAGTTTGGTATAGGACAGCTGACATATTTTTTTGTTCTGACTGGTTTGTTCGTTTGCTCCCATAGTAAAAGTTGTTCTGTTTGATGGGTAGAGTAGGTATATGGTTTAAACCAATTATACCCTTCCTTACACCTTATATAATTTGTACGGAAGAAGTCGCGGGTAGTAAGCTCTAGTTAGGTACTTTTATATTTTTTTTTATTCTGAGTTTAACCCCAAAAACATTTTCCAGGATAAAAAGATAATATTAAACCCTCAACAAGATGGTAAGAAAAGGCATATTAGGTATCCCGTCAAATCTGAGAATGAATGGACACCCTAGTTAGAAAGGGACACACGAGGGTTTCGGTAATCTCACTTGTCTCGTTGCCAGCACCGTAGTGCGCAATCTAGCTAGTATACAAAATTTTTGCTTCAACTCTAATTAGCTGTCGATTAATTTGTCGCCAATTGCTCTGAATTGAATAGTGCGTCCGTTAGGGTTGATATAAAGCAAAAATTATTTCTGTTCTGAACCTAATAATATTGACAGCTATTTTAGGAAAATTTGTCTTTATGTTCAACCCAGTATACATTCTCAAGCCATGTCCGTTAGGGTTGATTTAGGTACAGCATAAATGATTTATTTAGAATAAAAAATAAAAAATCTTATCTTTTCTGAACCTAATATATTATTGACAGCGTTTTGGTCTTTATGTTCAACCCAATATGCATACTCAAGCCTATCGTCCCATTAGGGTAGGTATAGTGATAATTAAATTGCCACCAAAGGTTTGCTAATTGGAGATTAATTAGAACGTAAAATCACAATAAACGCCTTAAAGATCAGTTTAATATAAAATACGGAACACTAATAGGTAATTAATGAAAATAACAACTTTAGCCAAATTACACACTATAACATACAATTTGGTGATCACTAACACAAAATCTTCTAACATTTGTACGAACAAGACTACAAATACATTAACAGCGCAAACAAGACCATAACTCTCTATTATTTCGTTCCAATACTCTCCGTTCCGAATTGGTGCGTAACACAGTGTAGGTATTTGTAACTCTCGTTAGGAAATATTCTGAGGGTTATTTCTCTCGACCCTTGTTTGTTATAAAGTCCCCTAATAGAGCTCCTGTGTCTGCGACTTAAGTATGGAATTCGTTCGATTCGTGGGTGGTAAAGACCCTTGTAGGTCCTGACTTAGCGAGGCTCCAAGAGATCGATGCCGTGCGTCAACCCACGTCTTATTCTATTTTATAATGCCGGACAATATAAGTATACACGAGTTTAATACATTTTTATGAATACGAAGTGAATAGATGATTAGCTTATTTACGAAGCCCGAATGAGATTTAATGTTTTACACAATTTGTTCCATTTTAATAAGTATTGCTTCTTTTTCTACGTGGTATTGTACGTTGTGAATAAATAGCATTTCAGTGATTTCTCGAATGTTTAAACTGTTTTGAGAATATTTCCATGTTTCTGCAGAATTAACTTTTCTGTGCATTTAAAACTAAGCGACACATTTTTTTCCATACGATACCCATGATTTTTTTCAACGATAAAATTACAAGGAAGAAAATAATTTGATGTTCTGAAAATAAAAATTTCTGTTGTTTTTGCTTGCACATTTTTTATTTCGAATCTGGTATACTACACAGTATTACACTACTACAGTGTAACAGATTCAATCGGTATCAAATCGACATGGTGTTTTTGATAGTTAGTGGCTATTCTGTTTCTTATAATGTAAATTAATCAATTTCCGACAATGTTATCCAGATGATCAGAGAAACTCAATATTACTTAAAAATTCCAGTACTGTACAAATATAATATAAGGTCTAACAAAATTAGCTGAAACTTTTTTATTTTTTTTCGCGATTTCTATATTGGTCCCATAGAGAAAGTTGTTCAGTTTGATAGTCTGATCATCCCCTTAAATAGTTTCAGCGAATTTTGTTAGACCTTATATTATCGATACAATCTGAAACGTACACAATAGCCCTCAGGTATCGTAACTCATGTCAATTCATGTTTTGCTACATCAAAGTTGTCAATGTACTGGCATTTCTTTTGTCCTGCAGTGTACAAAAGGGACTAATGCGCTTGTCATGCCGAATGAACTGTAACTATTGTTTTCGTCCGTGAAGCTAACTGTTTGGGGTTAACAGACCGGCTAAATCCTCCTGTTTTAGGACATTTTTTTACGCAGTTCGTAGAATGTTTTCCTGTTAAGATATATATCTTAACGTTTTGTATCTTAAGGGTATATTACCGTTGGCGCTCTCCATACAAACGAAGTCTGGTGATATTTTCAATACTATCCAATTAAAGTCAATGAAATTTTTCAGAAAAAATCTAGAAACTAATCTCTATATTTGTATGAAATCCGATTTTCGTTAAAATGTATTATAGTTACAGTGGCGCAAAGATTTCCATACAAATCTTAAATTAATCCTAGCATAGTGAAAGTTGTTCAGTTTGATGGTCTGATACTCCCCGTAAAATAGTTTCAGCTAATTTTGTTAGACCTTATATAATAGTGGCTACCATGTCCACGACCTTTGTATTTCGCTTAATCCACCCACTCATTGTTCTTACGATCTAACAGCGCGATGCCGAGCATTCCCATTCTATTGCTTTCCAAATCTAGCTTTAACGTGAGTAAATATTTAAAAACCTACAAAGCCAGTTTCAAACAGTTAAAGCTATTCACTTTGAAGCCAACGAAATAGAAACAACGTGAATTGCCGTATCATTCAAAATTAATGTATTAAACCAAATCGATATCGGACGGGACACAACACACCTGTTCGCAGTCACCTAGCGACGCGGTTACAAACAAACTATACTCATAGTTCGAACCAAGTCCCACGAACCAAGTTATTTTGATACTTATGACGTTAGCATATGAGTTGTGATAGAAGATTTGAGTTAAAATAAGGTAGCATTCGAAAATTATACCTACTGTACTATAACTAATAAAGTATTCTTTATTGCGTTGTCTATAGACAACTATGACTAGTTATTTTGAAATCCGTTTGAGTTTTAAAGCCATTTATCAATTCGAGGTAATTTCCTTTTTATTACGATCTGAATTATTTTGTTTCGCTATAACGACACTTACTTGAGTAACAACACCGTTTAAGTTCTATAAAAAGATTCGATTTTCTAGTTTAGTAAAGGAAATGAGACAGAAAAAACTGGATTATCATGACGTCAGTAGTTTTATCAGTAACTCGAAAAGTAATTATAATAGCATCGTATCTAACAAAAGTATATTACCATTTTTAAAGTTATTACAAGAGTTGTTTTGTGGATGTAACACAATTATGGCGCTGGCACGGACGCACGCGATGTGGCGTGATCGGCGTGCTCTATGCTCTACCACGACTGTTGATGTTGGGTTTATACTGTCTAGTACTATTGTTTCGTGGTCTCTGCCCTCATCCAACGCGTTCCCGCTGCCTTCACCAGGTATTCACAATCTTTATAGATGTCAGAAAATCCGAAAACAGATGGATGAAAGTACAATATACTGGACGGAGTTGTCACGTAGTACGTACACAAACGGCGTCAGATCAACCTACCCATAGTTGAACTCTGTTTCCTTAAACATAGAGTTCAACTATGGGTAGGTTGATCTGACGCCGTTTGTGTACGTACTACGTGACAACTCCGTCCAGTATATTGTACTAATATAAGAATAGTCATAAATACGTAAACTCTCGACCGTATTCATTTTCAGGCTAGCTCCTATGTCAATGATTTTTTTCGAAAACTGTAAATACTCAAAACTTTTGATTGAGGGAACGCATTTCGATAAAGTAAGTACAAAACATTAACTAAAACTAAGTTCTATGCTTTTGTAAAATCCTATCCAGATTGGTTTAATTGTTTTTAAGTGATTGGCATCACTTAGCATTGGCATAGACAACAATTCCAAAAACGATATTGCTTTGTTGTTTTTAAATGTTCGCCTTATGTTAGAAGTCTATTAAGTTATTTAAGTCCATGTTTTCTACGAAGTAGGTACTATAACTACAAAATTATTTAAGCTCACAAGGTGACTATCTAAGAGTTCGATATGTGACATTTTCAATGTTAACGTGGCTTATACAGAAGGTGTTTTCAGTACCAATTTTCATGAAGACAAACACGATTCAAATTATAATTACTAAGTACGTCATGTCTTATGATCTTCCAAATAAACTAGCCTTTAATCTACGGAACCATTTTGCGTTAGTACGGTACTGTCCTATCTACATGACCCTAAAACAACAAAAAGCCTGGCAAAGGAAGCGGAAACGAAAATATTTACATTGTTAACGATCTGCTCCTAAAGCTAAATTTTTAAATAGAAATCATTAAATTTGATTAAAATATGATATAAGTTCACAAAAAAACGATGTCCTAAAACATATAAAATATTTATTCAATAACATTATTTGAAATGTCATATTTTTTGACTTCCGAAGACTTTGAGTTAGGAAACTTATCGAAATTACTAAAAATTTATCAACCACAACTATTTTAGGTAGGTATTTTACACTAAAACTTCATATTCATTCAAAGACAAATAAAAGAGAAAACACTGGAGAAATATCCACTTGACTAAAACAGCAGGGCCAAAAACCATAGTCACATGAGAGGTAAATGTTTTGCAGAAAAAAAGTACACCAAAGTAAAGAGGCCAATAGAGGGGAAACTCGTCAAAGGCGCAAAAAGCCTGGTCCATTACAAGACACACGTCCCCGGAAACCACAAAAGACCCAATTATGCTGGCGTGTGAACTCGAAAAAGGGTTGGACCAAAACCAAGTCGTTGAGCATTATATTTCCAACTTTTTGAGTGCAATTTTAATGAGCTGAAAGCAGGCGACAGTTGGGTGACTAATTAAGGTTTTTCATGCATGTCATTATCACACATAAAATAACCAATTCAATTGCTTAACAAGTCCTTTACTGCACTATGAAGGTGAATATAAACATGATTTTCAAGAGTAATTTTATTTGTAAACATGAACAATTTTAAATCAAGAGAAGTAATATAATATTCACAGAGCATACCGAGTAGATCTAATGATTGCTGACAGTATTATTCAGGTTAAATCACCTGGAAAGAGCGGAATTGACAGGCACGCGTCAAATTTATCACCACCACCTCCACGTAGCGGCGGGAAATGTGAAAAATTTCAAAAGAGAGAAAATAAATGGTTCAAATACGAAGGTGTCATTGATCACGCTAATTTGTAACGTCGCAAAGAAAAGAGACAGATTTTGGCATGTTTCGCCACCCGTGCAGATAAATTTTACTCACAACTTGGTTTTGCCGAGATCACCTTACATGTTAAAATAAATGGAGATTCATGTTCCAATAAGACCGTATTTTACAGTTTATCGTGTCGATAAAATGTATTTTATCGATGACAAAGTTTAACAAAATTTGTTCAATATGGTGCTTTATGCTTGATTTAATAACTGCCGCACGTGGCTTCCATTATTTTGTGATATTATTTACAACGACGGCTGCATGGTAATAAGGCTGATATTAAACTTCGAGTGTTCAAGCGTAAAATGTATCTTTAAAAGAGCATGAGAATAAAACTTGTTGTACATTAAGTCCTCAAGAAGTAACGTATAACGTAGACTAGAAAGTTTAGCTTTAACAAAAAATATCCTCAAAAGGCAAGAAGCTCATCCGACCCTGTTAACAGCAATTCATACAGTTGACGTCGTAAAATTATTCTTTTAGCTTTTCGCAACATAAACTTTGCCGGTGAATAAATCACGGGAGAACTTGGTTTGAAACAGTGGACCTCGGCGGGAAAAATACGCCATTTTCATAAGGGGAAAAACAATAACTCGAGGCGTAGTGCAAGGGCCGCTTTTAAGGCCCATAAATCAAAACATGGGACGGATATTTTCGGTATAACGCCGGGCGAGCACTTTCAGTGCGGGATTTTTTCGAGACACATCGGGATTAGTGTTGTTTTTACGATTCACTTCTACTTTCTGTTGTTTCTTTATTGATGCGGTCGTAAAGGGACTTAAACGGGTTTCGTGTGGGGTAGTGTGGCCTCTAACATGTGTTGCGACAGGGGTTTGATCTGAATCGAATCTGACAACTAAAAATAACGGAGGTTTTATGGTCGTCTCGTGGAACGAAACAATAATATTGTAGTAGAGAATAGATAGATATGAAATAACATTGCCAAAGGCGAATAAGAATATCTACAGACATAAACTAAATTTCATTTACTTCTCTGTATAATTCATGCCATTCATAAATTCAATATCTAACATCGTTCTCCTAGCACTCGCTTCAGGCACGAACGGAATGAGATTCTTCCTTTGTACCTTCATATTTCATCCACCTACTGGGGTTCCTGACGCATCTAAAATGCACAAAGTTATTGCACTACCAAAACAATCCTTATCCTATCAGATTAGAGTCCTGTTTGAATTGTACAGTTTCATAGAGTAACTAACACAATGTTCTGGCGCTGCACATAGTAGAATTTGCTTTTAGGAAATTTGGTTCGCAATAGTACAGTGCAGATAATTCAGTATGGGTACAGGCTTGGTCGAGGTAGTAGTGCACAATGTATATTACATTTAGTCTGTGCAAAAGGATTTAAAAGCTTCATAATCTCCGGTCCAGTTTGCGAGGACTGGCAACATCGTTTAGTGATTTTTTTATAGATTTTTAGATACAGAATATTTTTTTGTGTAATGCAATATCGTGGTGTTTTGTATCATCATATTTAGGGTTCTTGTCAATATAGTAGCATATAGTTATCGGTTACCGGTCTTTAATGTACATGTTTTAACCACCTGGTTCATGAGTCATAACACCGATATACTAGAAACCCTACACTAGTATTTTTAAACACCCTAAAAGTTCTTTTAACCGGCAATTTTTATTCCTATAAAGTTTTGAGATTCCGTGGCTTGTTACCGTGACAAATTGACGGCATTTTTTCCCCAGAAGCTTAGAAGAGAATTAGCGTGATCAATGGCACTCTTCGGAAATTTGGCTCTCCCTTCCCCTTCTCTCTCACAAATGTATTTGTCTTTCCCGTGTAAATGGTGTAAGGTTGCATTTCATTTTGCACTATCGTTTGTAGCAAAAGGTACTTTAACTTGAAATGTAATAAAAATGTATAGTGGATAAAAGCAATAAAAGAACCAGTGTATTGTGTATATGGCATGGTTTTAATTGAAAGCTTTTATCATTGTTAAACGAAGTATATAAGCTGAAAAATTTGAAGATATAAATTCTATTTTTTTATCTTATTTATGTGTTAAACATTAATCGCACATACTGGGTTAGAAAAAACTATAGGTACCTAATCAGTAATGGTTCTTCACATCTTTTCAATGGTGTTGTCATTAATAAGGAATCTTTCGGGCTATTATTTAGATAAAGCTTTAAGTTTTGTGTGTGACAAAGATTTTACTTCGATGACTTACTTATAAATTGTCTTCCTTTATACTGTTTTACCTACTAACGAAGTGAAACGAATAAATAAACAACTGACCAATTTAAGTTCTTTATCACAACGAACGTGAGTGACGACGAATTATTAAATAAAGAAATAAGTGACGTAGGTATGTACTTTATTTGTTTGTTAACATTTTAGGTAGTTACGAAAAATATTAATTGAAGCAAAAGCATACGTAAAGAGGCAAATCAGTGCACTCCACAACCCATTGCGCCGGAGTGTGTCTCTGTTTATCCAGGAAGTACTATCGCTACTGTCTAATAAATATTTGCTGTCGAATCAATGGTCTGTCATTTTAAATTCTCAGCTCTATATCACGGACCTGAAAAAAACACGGTCGTAATCTCGTCTGATCACGAGTGAAGCACCCATTTATTTTTGTGTGCGTTCTGACGCACTGTCGCGCGGTACAAAATGGTGGCGGGTTGTAGGAACTAGGCCTAGAACTAGTGCATCTGAGTGAGTGTAGGTCCCTCGTAGAACAAATGAATATGTAGCACCTTGCATGCTTCACATTTTTTCAGTGTCACATTACGTCCGCCTTTTTTTCAAGTTCATGCACTTGATTATTTACCCACTTTCACTTAACAACAAAGCCTTGTTATATTTTCTAAAAACCATTTCCCTCTAAACCCTAAACTGTGTCTCTAATAGAAAAAAATAGAAGGTACAACAACACTGGGACATAAACCACTTAAGGGTAATAGAAACGGCGTTGTCATAGAGAAGGCATCTCGTCCTGCCGATGACAATTATGAGACATAGCAGTTATGGATGGCAGAGGTCCGCCCGCCCCCTGGGGCCTAGATAACGCAATTACGGCCCTGTTATTAAGCGGCAGCTATTATTCATTGCTGAGACCACGAATTTATCAGAAAGAGAGCCAGCGTTATTGTTGCTTTACCAAAACATTTCCAAGCTGATGGCTGATCACCAAAAATAATGTTATAACGTAACAATATATACAGGGTGTAAGGGACAGCCCTCCGCAAACTGAAACGGTGAACTCAGACCATCAAACTGAACAACTTTCACTATGGAATCTACTTCAGGAAAAGCGAAAAAAAATCTGCTGTCCCATACATTAGAGTCCGGTAGGTACGTACGGTAGTTTTGTATGGGACAGCAGATTTTTTTCGCGTTTTCTGTTGTAGGCTCCATAGTGAAAGTTGTTCAGTTTGATGGTCTGAGTTCACCGTTTCAGTTTGCGGAGGGCTGTCCCTTACACCCTGTATTATTTATTTATATACAAAATAAAATATAGGGCCCTTCCTATTATGCTGACACTTTGTTTAAGGGGATTAAACTGAAGAACTTTCTCTATGGCACAAACATCGAAATCGCGAAAAGAATTCTGCTGTTCCATTCAAAACTGCAAACCTACTTGAGCCAAATGTATGCACCAGATGATTTTTATTCGCGATTTTGATGTTGGTCCCTTATAGAAAGTTGCTCAGTTTGATGGTCAGACCATCCCCTTAAAAAAGTGTCCTTATATTAAGAAGGACACTTTATACAACTCCAGAGGAAAAAATCAGAAAAGGCGGCATTATCAAATAATACTTTCACTGCTGAGTTAGAAGATGGTTCTATTCTCAATGGTAAATTATACGCTAGGCGTGTTAATCTGCAGTGACAGTGTTAATGTGATGTTTCCATACAATCTAAGAAGGGAGAACATGAATAAATGCTTAGGCATTAGTACAGTACAGCAGGTATTAGTACACCAAACATAATATTGCTAAAATAACCATAGTAATATTTCGATACATACATAACATAATAATTTAGGTTTACTAGTAAAAGCACGTAGTTTAATAATTACTCGGGTATGTAGATTTTCAATAATAATTTAATTAAATACTCGTTTTAATACAAAATTGCTTGTAGCGAAGTTTACCATAAATACAGACTAAATGTCTGACTACACTACACAACATCTGCAAAACCTGAAAACAGCATATAATTGATAGCTAATCAAAATTTTTCAGTCTTTCTAAACAAACTCATAAAACGAACGAGTCCAATTTGAACGAAAATTCATTTTTCCACCCCAATCAATTTCTGTTTGGTTGCCGATTTTGGACATTTTGATTTTCCGGTTTAGAAAAACAGTGTGGTCACCCTAACGTTTAAGGGTGTAGTAACTTTGACGGTGCAATCTCTCTGAACGACTTAATAGAGAATCATTGCGATGGTTTTCTTAAGCCTACATTGACAAACGTTTAGCGGCTACGAAAACGACTACAAATGCTACGAATGCTGCTACGGTTGCTACGACGTAGTGATCACAACAAAAGCCAATTTTAAAGTAAATTATACAGCCACATTGAAAAACATTTAATCGCAACTTTGTACGTATGCCGTATTGTTTAATCATAATAAGGGATGATATAGTAGATTTCACACAGAGGTCAACAAACACGTGATCTGAGGCTTTCTTATTTACTGCCCGAAGTTAGTATACTATTTTTCTCCTCGACGGAGGTGTAAAGCGACAACTTCGTTTAGCGCAGCGGGACGAAAATTGACGTTTTCCGTACGGAGGGGAGAAAAACATTTTTACATGTACCTAAGCGAATCATATAATCAAAAATTAATTTTATTTTAACACATCATCCCTGTTGTCTTAACTATTATGACGACCCGGTTGGTGTAATGGTTACCAAGCCGGACTGCCAAACCAGGGTCCTGGGTTCGAATCCCGGTTCGGTCATGGATGTTATATGTTCGTGCCGTTGTTGTATGGTTTCCATAATAAAAGCCTTTAGTGCTAGTTTGGGATCATTACAATGTATGTGCCTGTGAACGTTATTTATTTATTTATTTATTTATTATTTATTTATTATAGAACCGTAAAATCATGAGGAACAAAAAAGTAGCGGTTCACTTCATATAAACTCAAATGACAAACGATAGCGCGATTTAAATGACGTGCAGCGCCATCTATTGACACAATTGTGTGTTTGTTTGTTTGTTCGCGCATCACGCAAAAACTACTGAACCGATTTTGATGAAACTTTTTTTGTTTGATAGCTAATGATATGACTTAAAATCTGGTATATAATTTGTGCGGACGAAGTCGCGGGAAAACACTAGTTTCTAATAAAATTAAAGTTAAAAATCATGGACTATGTGAAAACAATATTCTTTTGCATGCCACCGGTAGCACGTACACCATTTTGTACGTATGTTTAATATATCTATATCAGGGATTACAAACATTTTTACATAAGAGTATAAACAATGAAATAGTGTTCTTTGGTAAGTGCATAACTTGGGAACGGCTGGACACTTTTGGTTAATATTTTTTAGACATTCGTAATGAGCGTTTAGGAATAAAACAGCTAAGTGTGTGTCGACAAAAAGGGGCATTACAACGCATGCCGGGCACAGCTAGATGCCCACTCAAATTTAAGGTTTTTTCTTTCTGTATTTTACTGTTTGTATTTTGGTGTAAAATAAGCAGGCAGGGGGGGTTGACCTCGCCAAGACTGTTCAACCTGTATGTAAACCGGCTGATGGGTGAGCTCAACGAGGCCATGGTGGGATGTTCCATTGATGGCAAATTTGTTAATAACATTAGTTATGCCGATGACATGGTGTTGTTGAGCCCATCTATCAGTGCGCTCAGGAAACTGCTTGACATTTGTGAGCGTTACGCGGTGCGCCATGGTCTCCGGTATAATGCTGCTAAGAGTGAACTGTTGTTGTTCAGAGCAGGAACCAAGTGCTATTCCATTGTGCCTACGGTCGCACTTGGAGGCACTCCTCTTAGAGTGGTATCAGAGTTCAAATACCTGGGACACTGGGTCACCGCGTCGCAATCTGATGACAAGGATATTGAGCGGGAGCGTAGGGCGCTGTCAGTAAGGAGTAATATGCTGATTCGCAGGTTTGCAAGGTGTACGGAAAGTGTAAAAATCACATTGTTCAGGGCTTTCTGCCAATCATTTTATACTTGCAGCCTGTGGATTAATTTTACTCAAAAAGCTTACAGCGCCTTGCGCGTCCAATATAATAATGCCTTCAGGGGGTTGTTGGGGCTGCCGCGCCACTGTAGCGCATCAGGAATGTTCGCAGAGGCGCACACCGATAGCTTCCTAGCCATAATGCGCAAGAGAGTCGCGTCCTTGATGCGGCGCGTGCGCGGCAGCCCAAACACTCTCCTGACCATTGTAGCAAACAGGGTGGATGGCCCGATACTCAGGCACTGGACGTCAATTCATGTTGTGCCAACTAGCCGCGCCTCTAAATAGAACTATTATAATTTTGAATATGTATACTAACATAGTTATAAGTGAACCTTGTTACTAACACATTATGGACAAAAAGGTCTGAAATAAATGATTTATTATTATTATTATTATAAAGTATATTTGATTGATTTGATTGAAGGATCTCTTTACTCTAAAGCATAGAGTCCGCATCAATTTACGATTGTAATTATCTCATGTGTCTTATGACAAACCTTTAATAGTAGAAGGAGATGGAACTAAAGATATTTGTTTCAGCGACTGTTCACTTTTTTTGTCACTTTTTGACGTGCTAGTGTGCGTAAATTAGTCATTGTTTGTGCCTTGTCTTTTTTTTAATTATTTATAATTAATGGACTTCTTGCTTGTGCGTTAGCACCGCATTTCCGCCAATATCAAGTGGTTTGAGGGAGTATCTATCCAATCTCGAGGATTGTTTTTAACTAAGAACAATTGAGAAGGTTTGTGGAGCCTCGTGGCAGGCTGAAACGCGAACCGCGCGAACCACACGCGAGAGACAAGTGTTCGGGGCAAACCCTGCAACGTGACTCGTGCAACAACTTAAACCATACATAAAACACAATCGTCAAACAAAGTGGACAGCCACGCAATAGGTATAGCTCCTTCTATGACTTTAGGTATAATCTCTTTGATGGAATCAATATTCTTTCTTATGGAACCAGTGGCACACGTGCCAGTGGTTCACCACCACTAATCTAGATAATGCACGGTCATGTCGCTAGTCAATCAAACCACAAATTAATCGACCGCAGTTTGGTAAAGCATTCCAGTCGGTCACGTTTCCTGATTACACGTACTATTAACGTTATATAATTAAAGAAGAAAACATAATTGTGATAATATACCGCCGATCCGCACTTTTGGATGGAAGATCCAAAAAAAAAATCGCATTTGTTGATCCATGTTCCTTAAGACTTAAGTATAGATATTTACATTCTTTTAATAGGTGATGATTGTAGTTATGAAACTGACAACTATCACCAAGGAACCAATACGAAATTAACAAAATGCTATTGATTTTCTTGCGAATTTCCCTTCAGTTCCCAGGGGAAAGTTGTTCAGTATCACAAATGCTATCACTCTTAAAAGTAATACAACTTTTTACACTTGAACCTTTTAGAAATACTTGTTGTGTCTCCAAAGGTTCGATGATTGCGTCGTCAGCCCTTCCCATGAGGCGAGACTGAAACGAAACACGGGATCTTCATAACAAAGTATATTTTAAAAACCGGCCAAGAGCGTGTCGGACTCACCCATGATATGAGCTATTGCATAAGTAGAATAAAAAAGTTTTAAATTATATTATCTTAGCTAAAAGAAAAGTTTGAAACCTAACGATAGCACGATTTAATCATCTAGTTTGCTATTAGAAAATACACTTGTTACAGGTTTTTTCAGAAACCGGTTGGGCTACAGCATCCGATATAATTGCCATTGAAAGTACATATATACCGGAAGCTATATTTTTGACATTAATTTAAGTAAATTAACGCTGAGCAATAATTTCTATGTTCTATGAAGTTAATCTTCTTCTTATCGTGTCGACTTCAAATTTTGAACAAAGTCGCTAAATAGTACCTTGCCAGAAGTGGGCAACCGATACTGCACCGTCGCTAGCGGTCATGAGCTCCTCCTGCGTACAGGTGTTAAGGCACGCAGGGCACGATGTGAGATGGGCCATCGTTTGTGGAGCTCCACACAAGCAACTCACATTTTGCGCATCCGAGAATCCCCACCTGAACATATGAAGTTAATTAACGAAAACGAAAGTGCGATTTGAAAAAAGACTTATATCTATGCCAGTCACCTTAGGGCTCTTACAGACCAGCGACAGTTTGTTTACGACAGTTTGCGACAGCGGTCGCCGACAGTCGGCGACGGTCGTGCGACGTCGCGCGACCGTCGCACGACCCTCCGCGACCGTCTGTCGCAAGCTGTCGCGCGACGCCGCGCGACCCTCCGCGACCCTCGGCGACCGTTACGTCATCGTCATTTATAGTCTGAGAGTCAGATGTTGTTCTTGAGAGGTTTAATATTTATTGTATAACGGCGGTTACAAGTTTATTGTTATTGTTACCAATAACAAGCCAGCAAACTAAAGACAAGTCTGATATCACCATCATCATCATCACCATCATCTTCATAATCGTCTGATATAGGTACATACTGAATTACTCAAGTAATTGTTAATTCAATTACAGTAATTGAGTAATTAAAATGACACAATTACTTTTATAAGGGTCTCCGATAAAACTAACTCTGAAACCAAGACCAGGGTGTCCACCAGCAGGGTGTGAGTGGGGGTCGAGTGGGGGGTCGAGTGGGGGGTCGAGGGGGGTGAGTGGGGCGTCGAGTCGGGGGTCGAGTGGGGAGTGGAGTGGGGGGTCGAGGGGAGGTCAAGTGGGGGTCGAGGAGGGTGGGGGGGTTGAGTGGGGGTTGAGTGCGGTGTGGTAGTTTGTGGTCTTGCGCTCTCAGACTATACAAATGACGGCGCGTTGTCATCGGTCGCGGAGGGTCGCGGAGGGTCGCGCGACTGTCGGCGACTGTCGGCGACAGCTTGCGACAGACGGTCGCCGAGGGGCGCAGAGGGTCGCGCGACAGTCGCGCGACGTCGCGCGACTGTCGGCGACCGCTGTCGCGAGCTGTCGCAAACCAACTGTCGCTGGTCTGTAAGCGCTCTTAGCGCTCTTACAGAGCAGCGACACTTTGCGGTCGCAGAGGGTCGCGCGACGTCGCGCGACCGTAAAGTCTGTGAGCGCAACTGTCGCGCGACCCTCTGCGACCGCAAAGTGTCGCTATCGCCTAAGAACGTTCACACACGATGACGCATGACGGAGAGGCTTGCGGCTGCGTCAGTGCGGGGAATCGTTGCCGCGGTCGCAGTGATGTCCGTCAGTGCGGCTTGCAGTCCGTCAGAACGATGTCACTGCGGCAATGGTGTTGCGAGATATGCAATAATTATCAACAAGACTTTGAGCGCAGATATCTCTAGACAAAAGCATTCCGTTGTATGGTGGTTGAACAATTTGTTTTTCTTTATAAATACCTACTGCATTTCTGTTTTAGGGCTACTGTTATTCATGCCAAATTCCGATCCAAAAGGTGTAGGTATTGAGGCGAGCGAGGCATACAGACGGACAGAATGGACGAAAGTATAAGGGTTTCCTTGTTTGACTACGGAACCCTAAAAAGATGAGCAATTTTATTAGACTGAATAAAATAGTAATTCCTGAAATAAATAATGGAATCTTATTCAAATAACTGCCATAAAATCAATTTATTGATAAGAGTGTAAATAAATTCTTCAACACTTTTTGATTTCCTCGGACCTTGTATTAAAAATTAGATATGTACTGCATCTCTCAACTGGTCGTAATTCTAACTTTTATGTTCATGTAATGACAAATAAATAAATTTTACAAAGAAAGAAGTTGTAATAAAAATATAGTTTGCAGAGAAAAATGCCATTGACCGGATTATGATCTTCAAAAGAATAGATTGCAATAAATTTCCGATATTTTTAAAAATAATTTGCATCGTCTAGTTTAGATACAGCATGAAGAAAATACGACAAACAAATAGTTATTATAATAAAAAAACATATTTTATTCAGAAACAAAATTGTGCGCATTACTCGCAAAGACAATATAAAATGTTACTTACTATTGTTAGCTTGAATTTAGTAGCTTGCTCTTAATGCTTATTCCACGCTTCATAAATTGCAAATTCAAATGTCTCAAACACGTAAACAAAATATCTAAGGGCATTTTTGTCTTAGTATTGATGGTATGGAGGGTATGGCAACCCTGGACGCTTTGCTTTCACTCCATACAAATGGGAAAACTGACAAGAAAAGATAAGCATGTGCTATACTGAATGAGTGCGAGTGAAATAGGACAAGTATATCGTCAAAACAAACGCTTCCTTCAATCCTGAAACCCTAAATATGATAAGAGAGAACCTTGCTATCTATCTACAAGTATAAAATAGTCACTCTGTCACTGCCTGACAGACAGACAACACATAAACCACTGAAGATAAAAGGTTCCGCACATTGCAGCGATTTTATCGAGCGATAATATCGCTGCGATTTTGCGATAATTGTTCTCAGTACATTTTGTATGGGGACGCGCTCGATCCCACACACTGCCGCGATATTATCGCAACCTGACGCAATCTCTTTCGACTACATTCAGTGGGCGCATGCGTGACGCGAATCGCGGAATCGCTGCAGTGTGTAAGGTGTCGCGATATCGCTGTCGATAATATCGCTGCAATGTGCGGAGGCCTAAAAACACTGAGGATGTAGAGAGGGGTGCACTAAGAATGGATTTTTGAAAATCGACTACTATGGTGCAGCAGGATGTTGAAGTTTTCCCTAACATAACAATAACTGCATTATAATCTATAAGTCCCAAAATAATGCGCATAACAGCAGACAAAGTATTAAGATATTCCGTTCGCAACGTCAAACTCCCCGAATTATTCACGACGTAAAAGCGCGTTTCTTCCAAGCTATTTCTTTATTACAACCATTCCAAGCGCCGTCCTACCTTATTTCACATATTTTATTGTGCTCTTTAAGGTTTACTGAGCACCTATAAACAAGAACACGGCAATAACAGCATTGCTTGTTTCACCTGTAAGTGTACTTTTGTGTAATTAGGCGTTTCCGTTTATTGTCTTGGAAAATTTGTTTTACTCCAACTGATTATGGGGTAAATTACGTGTTGTCTGTTATTATTATGAATTTTACAGAAAATGTTTTTAATTTTTAAGCATGGACAAAATCTATACAAGATAAAATCAAAGAGATGTGTCAGAGCTTACGTCATTGGTCCCAGATATTCTGGCATGGTAATACCCAAGTCTAGGTTTCCTTGCTCTTCGCCCAAGCCCCATTTATGCACAGGTGTAACCAGAACGAAAAGATAGATATTCTTTGGTATTTATAGAACGTCCATGGTAACAAGTTGCTTAACATTTTTGGGTATTTGAAAAAGTGGTATAGGTACCAAAGTCTCAGCTGGATTTTTTTTGTTTCTAGAGAAATGATTTATAGTTTTTGCTTCAATTTGTTAACTCCTTGTCTACTTCTTGTACGTATATTTGCAATCAAGATAATCTGATATGGTATCCATCACTATCTTATACCTAACTCTTCCATTTTGACTTCAGGCTTCATAATAAAGGCACTACAAATTTTTAACTATTAACTACAACTTCCACCATTTTTTTGTCATTTAAATATAAACTTGAAAATTATTTGTAACTAATTAGAATTTCAGAAGTGTAGTATAAACAAGCGATGAATTATACTGTGTGGGACCTAAAACCACTTAAAACTGTTTTGTGAAGAAACTATTGTTATTTTTCTTAACTCGAGTATGGCGACGTCCCTAAGGCTCTACGGGAAACAAGGTTAAATTTATTACCCGTTTCTTGTTAACGTGCAAATGGATTGTTGTTAGACTATGAGTTTTGTTATTTTATAACGTAAAATAGTTAATTGGGCCATTATTTTATTAAAGACCAAAAATTTTCGTAATTTTAGTGTAGCAATTTTATACGTAGGTATTATTTTACCGTTTTATGAAAATTTTTGTTCATTATTGTAAATAGTAATCATTAAGGACTATTTGCAGCGATGTATTCTAGCTCTACTTCTTATAAAGTGTGTTAGGGTAAACAGAAAGTAAAATTTGCCCCTTGCGGGATTTGAACCCGCAACCTTCGGATCAGCAGGCAAGTTTACCTATCAACTAAGCTATCGGGCCGTGAGAAAAGGTCTCATAAATTTTATAAGCAAACTCTTATAAAGAGCACTATGGAGTACCTATACATCCTCAGGTTCTCTTAACCCTTGTTGAAAAAGGGCAAGTATCTATCTCTTTATCGACGCCAAACAACATTTAAGTCGGGCGGAAATTTCTTCATGTCTACGTATAAGGGTGAATATAAAAGTCTTGACCGATGTCGTATCGCATCGGCCTAGCCCACGTTGAGCATACTATAATAGATTACACAACGAGGGCAGGAAAGTAAGAAAGGTCTCGCCGAGGTCAACAAACATGTGATCTGAGGCTTTCTTATTGACTGCCCGAGGTTAGTATACTATTTTACTCCTCGACGGAGGTAGAAAGCGGCAACATCGTTTAGCGCAGCGGGACGAGAATGAGGGATTTTCAGAGAGCCATTAAAAAAGGAAAAGTAGTTCCTGATGGCTCGATAGATGGCGTTGACGAGACAGGGGCGAGCGACTTCGCAGATAATAAAATACAAATAAAATAGTAAGAATTTGTGTTTTTAAGTAAGCAACCAAATATGAGCATATAATATTTCGTCGGCGGATGCGTCTGACTCCGTGACATGCATTTTTGTTTACATTTTAGCCTTCGGACCCCTCTTTGGTTAACGCCATCTATCGCCTGTATAATGAACTACGTTTGAGTAGCTGTCAGAAAACTCCTAATTGCCGCTTTCCATCCGGAGGGGAGAAAATGTTTTTACAATAAGCTCAAATTGTCGTCATTATACCGTTGATATAACGGTCAAATTGCAGACCAGCTTATCGTTGTTCGGACTTAAATTAAAACGTGAATAATTAATTTTTAATTAATGGCGTTTTTCTTGGGCGTTAGCACTGCATTTCTGCCTGTGTCATGTAGTTTATGGGAGTATACAAGGTGTAACAAAACTACAAATAAATGAGGTGGTGTAGACCATCAAACTGAACAACTTTCACTATGGGACCAATATCGAAATCGCAAAAAAAAAAATTATGTTCTATACTCTACAAATCGACTAGAGCTAAAATATGTATGGGATATGAGATTTTTTTTTCGCGATTCGATATTGGTTCCATAGAGAAAGTTGTTCTGTTTGACGGTCTAAACAACCCCCTTAAGAGTTTTAAAAATTTATTGTTACTTATGAAACACCTTGTATACAGGGTGTAAGTGACAGCCTAGCAAGCTATACTGAAACGGTGAAAGACCATCAAAGTGAACAACTTTCACTACGGAGCCACCTTCAAAACGCGAAAAAAATCAGCTGTTCCATACAAAACAGTTGTATCTACTCGACTCAAATGTATGACAGAGTTGATTTTATAGTGAAAGTTGTTCAGTTTGATAGTCTGAATTCACCGTTTCAGTATTTGCTAGGCTGTCGCTTACACCCAATCTCAAGGATTGTTTTTGAGCAAAAACACATTTGAAAAAAAGATGGCAGAGCCTCGTGGCAAGCTCAAATCCACGCGAATGACACAACTAAACCTACAAGGTGACCCCTGAATTGATTATGTATGATCAAAAACAAATACAGTGTAAACTTTGCTATACCGTAACCAACTTCCAAACTTGTTAACCATCAGCTTAGATGTAACTAAAACCATCTTCGATATCGATCAGAAATCAAATTTAAACAGTGCTTCCCACGCTCACGTTACCTCGTTACGAGTTTACGGCAGATTGTTGCTTAACTTCAGTCAGAGACTTAATATTCAATTAAACTCTAAAGCCTTAGACAAATCGATGTCACTCGTACTCAGTTCACCTCAATCTGTCGACCACAGTGTAATAGAAACGACAGAGGCGGCAGTGGTCGGGTGCTGACCGCTCCCGGATATGACCTGTCATTCCCGTAACTGACGGAACTGTGTAAGGGGCGAACGCTTGTTTACTCTCTCAGTATGGATAAACAATATACCACTTTGTTTTAGAACGATCGATATTCGATTATATTATTGTTAGTTTTGGCAACGAAAACACTTGGTTTTGATTTTAGATTATCTTTGGCTAAAAAAACATACTATCAAACTTAGCAATATGTTTGCAGTTGATGGAAAATATGAAAATTTCACAGGTTACAGGAGATAAATTGTTATATTGATTCAATATAAATGTATGCGTAACACTATTCAGAGATTCCTTTGTAAATTTCATCCGACGAAATCTATTTTTTTGCCAGTTGTGAAAGTAGGTATTGGTTGGGCTTGAGGAGCAGTCTACAGTTATTTATATAAAGAATAAATGTAAGTGAAGAACTATATTAATCTTCTTCTTATCGTGTGGGCAAGCCCTGGGGTCAGAGTTTTTACAGACCGCCTTACGGCCTCTGACGTGGTTTTTATGTAACGACTTATACCACCAGATATAGTAGCCGGGACCAACGGCTTAACGTGCCATCCGAAGCAAGGAATCATCTTTTTTTTCAGTCAATCTGATCATTCAATGTCCTAACCAACTGGGGAAAAACGCACAAAGTTACATATCACAAGGTGTCCCCCTTGGAAATAGAACCCACAACCTCCGTGTTAAGAGCCCAAGCTCTTAACCAGTAGACCACGGAGGCAGTTGAACATCTCTATATTAATAATAATATCTATGGATCACCAGAATGTACAATATACTTACAAGAGTAAATTGTATCTTTAGGTACAAAGTCTATGTCTGCGACTGGGTCAGTTTGTATCAGTTAATTGTTTGCGGGGTTCGCACGTCGCGACAGGGGACCGGGAGCATCCACTCGTCCGCTGTCACAACACCACTCTGCCAGAACACGAAAGTGTGGAAATCCCCCGCGGGACCATAATGGATTTCATCCACTCACAAAATTGTATAAAACTAAAACCTGTGCTATTGTACTAAATATTTTGATTTATGAGATATTGGCTTAAAGCGAGTCACATGTCTATTCTATAAATTAATAATAAAAAAGAAAACAATAACAGGTGATTGGTTGTCAGGGTTGCCTAGAATTTGGATGAAATAATGTGACTATAGACATGACTTAGGCTGGCTTGGACCAAAAAATGCTTTAGGCTTTAACGTACTTAATGATCGCTCTGTCTCTCACACTGCTCATACTAATGACAGTGATAGAATCATATTTAAACAAATTTAAGCCAAAATACTTTTTGGTGCATTTATATCATTCGATGCGAGCGCTATTTTACGCTGCCATACTACGAAATGTCTCCTCTCACAAATAACGATGAGTACATTTCATAAAAGCAAATTTTCTTTTGCTGAAAAACAAAGCAAGCTCACAATTACGAGGCTGTTTTGTTTTATTATTCAAAGCTTACCACGATTTAACTGCATTTGTAGGAAATTTCTGTCTTACCTGCAATTAAAAAAAAGAAAAATTAATTAACAGCAATGAAACGGAATAGCTGAAACGGCGAGACTACCGCTTTTGATTTATTCAAATCGATTTAATTGAAATTTACATTTCTATTGGAGTCAATGGGTAATTTGAATATCTATCGTAGCATTTCCTGCTAAGAAACATTCAACCTTACTTCAAGGATTTCAATAAAATCTAATGTACCTACGAGTAGCTTTAATAATATTGACTATTAAACTATTTTGGCATAAAAATATTCAGTCAGTGTCATTTGTAGAGATTCTTGAAGCTATCAAAATTTATGTAATTATTTAATTTGAAGTTCAGGCACGTTTGAACAAAACAAATGGTTTTTTTTTTCTCTCAAATATGGGGGAAAAACAACAATAACACAACGCAAATTTTTCACGAAACGTAAATAATAAAGAAAAGAATCCAATTTTCCTTCTGTATACCCAGGGACACAACAACCTATACAAAACCAAAATAAGCTGGCCTTTCGTAGGTTGAATAACGTATAGTGTCGCGTGGCCAGCTTATATTGGATTTGTGTAGCTTGATGTGTCGCCGTGTGTACATCAATCTAAATCTAGTAACGTTTACATAATACGAAATCAACTGCCATTCAAACCCTGTAAAGCAAACATCTGATATACCCTCGCATATTCGAAGATCGACGATATGTCGTGATCCCCAGTGAACAGTGTCACTTGATTGGACAATGGCATGGAATATGTCGGGGAAAATATTTCATTCATTCTTTAAAAAGCGAGGGAAAGCTATGAACGCCTTTTTACTACCCTACCATGTCCAATGGAGTATATGTTTACTATAAGTGTTAAATCAAACTGTAAATATCTACTCAATTTTATATTGCACTGGTTCTTCGTACTGGTATAGTGGTATTGGCACTTTTGTCGGTATTATAGTACATTTTTAATAAGTAGGTATATTATGAATATTAATTACATTACAGAGTTCAAGAATTTTGCATCTATCAACCCAGTATGTTATATGGGCCTACCCTCCTTGGTAACAGGAGCCTTACAACTTTACTATAAGAATGCAAATGCAAATATAGGGTCCTTAATATGCTGACACTTTTTTAAGGGCATGATCAAACCATCAAACTGAACAACTTTCTCTATGGACCCAACATCGAAGTCACGAAAAAAAAATCTGCTGTTCCACACTAAACGCAAACCAACTTTAGCCAAATGTATGGGACAAGTTATTTTTTTTGCGATTTCAATGTTGGTGCCATATAAAGTTGTTCAGTTTGATGGTCTGATCATCCCCTTAAAAAGCGTCACCATATTTAGAATGACCCTATACAAGGTGTTACAAAAATACAAATAAACATTTAAGGGGGTGCCTAGGACCATGAAACTGAACAACTTTCACTATGGGACCAATATCGAAATCACGAAAAAAAATGATGTTCCATACTCTACAAATCGACTAGAGCTAAAATAATGTGTATGGGATATCCGATTTTTTTTTCTCGATTTCGATGTTGGCCCCATAGAGAAAGTTGTTCAGTTTGACGGTCTAAACAACCCCCTTAAGAGTTTTAAAAATGGATTTGTACTTATGAAACACCCTGTATAAATATCTCAAAAAGTTTAGGAAGGTCACCCAAATTCATTTTATTGTAGCTTCATAAGTATCTGGTCGGGTTATAACTTTCCACCCTGCATACAAATATTCTCAGATTCGATAGTCTCTCCCGTGATCCCTAGTGAGCAGTGTGTCACTTGATTGGACAACGGCGGTGGTGGACCTGACGCGAGTGGATTGATTCCCAGCCCACGAACCCCCCCACCCCCTAAGTCGTATAGGGTCACCACTCACCCGCATAACAATGTTATTTCCTAATCCAATTCCTGGCTTTGAAGACTTGAATTCATAGGTGGAAACATTTTTTCGCTTTGAACAACAATAATAATGGCAAAGGAACATTGTCCTTCCAAAATATTTCCACCTAGGTATGTGTATACAGAATCGATTGGAACTTCTAGAAGACAACATTTTTTTTTCCTTTCCTTTTATACTTGATATGATAATCATCCCGCCCTATATTTGATTGAATAGAGTAGATTTTTTCTGATCCTGTTAATTTAGTTTTTATGGGTTACGTAGTCGGGCTTTCCTTTTAAATTCTTGGAATTAGTGAAACTTAAATCTCGCATGTCTTGAGAAATCCTTACCTCTGGCAACCCTACCGCACATCCCGCGCATTTCATGACAAAATGTTATTACTAACTGTCCCACTCGGAGAAATTATTTTCGTTCCATTTCTGAGAGAAGATACGAGAAGTTAACGAGGTCTCTAGTCTATTGTGAACATTCATGGGCAAGTTAACTAGAAATATGTGTTATTTTCTAAAATATATTAACTGAAACTTACATTAATAATAATAACCGTCAATATCCTTTCAAAACAAAAGACAGAAAATGTAAATATTGAACAAAAAAGTTTAAGGCAATGTAGAGTGAACATGAAAGCGAATGTAGCGAAAAAGTGGAACGGTCCGGGTCAATTCCGCTTCGTGGTCTGACAGAGTCACAAACTAGATCTGTTTCATTATGTCTCCGCCTACAACAACACCGAACTGCCGGCAAAAGTTAGACTTTTTCAGTTTTTTCCTGCTTTCCTCACTTTTAGGTAGATTTGTGAGATTTTTCTTTACGGCATCATTCCCCTTAGCTTAAGAGAATATTATTCCGAGAGCGAAAATGCGCGCTGCATACAAACGTACTATGGTGATATTTTCAATGCTAACCAATTAAAGTCAATGAAATTTTGCAGAAACAATCTAGAAACAAATTTCAATGCTTCTATAGAGTCAGATTTTCGTTAAAATATGCAGTTTCAATGCTAGGACTATTTTAAGATTTGTATGGAAATCTTTGAGGCACTGTATCTTGAAAACTATACATTTTAACGAAAATCGGACTCCATACAAGCATAGAAATTTGTTCCCAGATTGTTTCTGCAAAATTTCATTGACTTGAATTGGTTAGTATTGAAAATATCACCATAGTACGTTTGTATGGAGCGCGCTCCGAATAATATACCCTTAAGACAGCCAAGGAAAAGTTTAGCTTTCTAAAGACGTACGTACTTTCTAAGTACGTATGAATAAACTAACCTCCACCGCTCGCGCTTTCTTTAGTCACCTTTAACGCATACTTAAACCTAAGCTTAGGAGCGAGCGAGCGTTCGTTTGTTTTAGTAATAAGAGCATAATGAAACACAAAAAGCCGAGTAGTTTTATTACCCCAGAATATCGAATATGCACAGAATATTCCAATATAACAAAAATGTTACTTATAGCATGTATATAGAATGATGGTGAGATGGGAGTAAGCCATACTCCAGCAAGCTAACCCAGTGTGGGTTGGTGGAGGCACTACCATCTCACTACTAGCAAACGCCCACGTATAATCCCCTTGTCATAGTATTGATTTTTAAATTATTATGTAGCGTGTTGTTAAACTTTTATGTTGTGACTATTATATAAATCTATTTCAACTTGCTGTTGTTAGAAAATATTTAAATATTCACCACTAATTTTTAATTACTAATTAGTGGTTAATTTTAAGGGTGGAAAAAATGTTGGGCCTCCCTTAGAAAATCGATCGGCTGATCCTCACTTTTATCTGGGAGGTCCAAAAACATTTCTCGTTTTTGTCGAAAATCACATTTTAAAAATCAAATTTTGTCACACGTTCCTCGGGAAAAGTTATTTAGTTTCATTGTCTGAATACATACATACATACATAAACTCACGCCTTTTTCCCAGAGGGGTAGGCAGAGATTATGGATCTCCATTTTGGGCGGTTCTGACACACCTCTCTTGCTTCCTCTAAGTCCATACATCTTTTCATACATTCCCGTCGATTTCGGCTGCTTTTAACCTGGCATTTTTTAATGACGTCCTTGATCTGATCTAGGTACGTCCTCCTAGGTCTGCCTATACCAATATTTCCTTTCACACACGCTTTATATATCTGTTTTGTAAGTCGACTTTCATTCATCCTTTCAATATGTCCAAACCATCGAAGCATTCCCTTCTCTACTTTAACCACTACATCTTCATTCAAACCACAACGTTCCCTAATCACAGTATTTCTCATTTTATCCCTTATAGTCACACCACACATCTTGCGTAAAGCCCTCATTTCCACTGCATTTATTCTGCTTTCATTCTTCTGCTGCCACACCCAACTTTCACTCCCATACATCAAAGTTGGAACCAACACGCTATTGTGGACAGCCAAACGAGCTTTGGTAGATACATTTTGGCTACCCACAAGTGCGCTGGTGGCGCCATTTACTTGCGTTCCAGCTTTTACTCTCTTTTCTATATCCCCGTCACATTTCCCATCCCTAGTGAACATACTTCCCAGATAAACAAACTCCTTTACCTGTTCCAGTATTTCATTCCCAATCTTTATACGGCATCCAGTCATGCATTCATCCCTTTCAAACACCATCACCTTAGTTTTATTAACATTCACTTTCATTCCTTTTTGTCTGAATACACCCTTAAAATTTTGTTAAAAACTAGTGGTGAACCCATAACACATTTAATTTTTAGGCTAACATTGTATGAAAACCTTGCTTAAACTACACACTTTAGTTGGCAGCTGTTTTCATTTTATTGTCCACGACAGGCTTACTCACTTCCAGCAAAGTTTCTGACCTACTCAAATGTGAATATCGTCGATGTGAATGTCGTGAAATGTGCTGCTGCTGAATAACATTTGCCATAATGTACTGTTTTCGGAAAGCGCAATCGACCGCGGTTACGCGCCTATACGCTACGACTGTAACGTATGCCAACCCATAACATTTCAATTCCAACAGACAAGGGTCCCAGACTGTCACCTGTGACGCAAATCACACCTCGTGTATCAAAAGCGTTCCCGTAAATCACGAATCATTTTACGCAGCTTCGCCGGGGCGTACATATTTTATCCGGTCGCATTTCCTACCAGCAGATTTTAGTGGTACCTTCCCCCAAAGTTTTCCCCACAAATTCCTAATTTTGCTGCGAGTCGCGTAAACTTGGTGTCTTTATGTGGACCATTTAAACTTTCTATTGCAACAGGCCCCGAACATCCATTGCGCAGTACCTCTCTTTATTAGTGCACAGCAGTATTTAGTTAAAAAACAGGGTTCTTTCGTATGAATTCGAAATATGATTCCGGTTAGAACAATGCCTATGAAGGGTTATTATTGTTATCTTAAAATCATGAGAGAAAACTAAATATTGAACTGCAAATTAATATCCAATGTGTAAGAAATTATTCAAGAGAGTCGAATCAGGGTTTAAGAGGTGAAGCAAAGGGTTGAACCTGATTAATAAGAATAGCAATAAAGCTAAAAAGGTTAGCAGCATACCTACATATTACCTAAAATATGCTTCTACGTTTATGGACGTTAGTTTAATATTATCGTTCTCCTTCTCTAACTGCCTCCAGTCAGGCAACCTGGTGATAACTGGCTACCTCACATGTACACAGCTGTCATTAGTTGCCTAAGTATATGTTTTTATCTATTACGGTTGAGCTATTATGGATTTCTGAAAGAATTTTACTTATTAAGGGCAGGTTATTCGAGTGCAAGCATCTCTTTCTTACAAGCATAAGTTCGAATCGGGCCCAAGTACCATATGGTTTTCTGAAAAAAAGCAGCTTTTATTGACAATACTGTCAATTTTGCAATGGATTTAAGGATTGATCAGGATAAAAAAATATGTGTTCTAGTTCTATGTTAACTTTTCACTCGTATTTTATTTTATTTGATAACCACATTGGCACGGTACGGCACATGTGTATCACAGAAACACTCTAACGAAATAGTATCCATCTAAAAGGCACTCTCGAATGTTTCAAATAAGAAGCAAAGAGTATGAATCATGAAACATACTTTAGATTATTATGCTAATCTCAGATTCGCGAACATAAAACGAACTAAAAAAAACCAGCACATGGCAAATTTTTGTAACATTGCGGCACGTTTGAGCTCCTCGCTACAAAACGGCTCACATTTTTCATGAAAATGTTCAAAAATAGACGCCATTCGTTCCTCAGATGTAATGAGGCGTACTTTATAAACGATTCCAGTGTTTGGTACATCACAGAATTATATTGAAAAGGTCACAGGTACTCCCCCAGTTTTCCATTTTCACCTTTTGGTAAGCCTGTGTTCATATTTTATTCACGTTCTTTTTATAGCCGTTTTACTTGTAATTGCGTCGCGAATTCTGTCTGAAATAGATATTACAATATTTATGTGTAACGCGTTCTTTATTCATACTTAATTTATGTAAAGGCATAAACAAGTTAATATGGGGTTTTTATGTTAATTAGGAGTAAAGTATATAATACAGTCAGATTAGCTTTTGTAGCATGTGGCAGCAAATATCAATAAAGCAGCTTAAAGTCACTTTTACGTATTATTTTGTTTTAATTACAGATAAAATGATCAAATGGAAAAAGCAACCAGCTCAAACGAACCGTTATTATTTTTAGTCACGTAGCTTATTTCAAAAGTGACACATTTTTGCGAGAAATTTACTAAAACAAACACATTGTTAAAATCATAGGTAACGTTATAGCTTTGAGTTTGTTTTACGAAATATAAAAAAATACATAAAGTAGAAGTTAAAACAAATTATTCTTACGAACTGAGATTTTTATTTAAGATTGTTACATCTACTCTACATAGCATTACATACATCCTAGTACAGAGGCCAAAAGCAAAGCAACTCATACTAGTTTTAATAGAACTCACTAAACATAAACACATAATATCACAAATATATTCAGCTCTCTAATAAACTTTCTTACATACGCGAAGCACATCCCAACATCCAATAACCTAATTACGAAATATGGTCTCCCTAGCAACACTTATCAGGGTGACCACACACGATCGGTGTTTACTTAGGACTGTTGTTTTAATGGACACGGACACTGTTTATTCTGCTGGATTTTCCACTTAATTGCCTAATCCGATCCGATGGGCTGAGTCAGGATTTTTTCAGAGCAACATTGATATATAGATTGTTTCGTTTGAATCCGCGTTGAGCTAATGAGGTGAATAGCAAAAGATTAGTTATTTGTTATGCTAGGCTGCAAAGTTGTTTTTTAGCGCGAGTACTTGTATTGAAACCTGAGCAAGCGAAGGAGTCTAGGATTGAACCACGAGTGAAGCGAGTGGTTCAAATAATAGAATCCTGAGCTTATAGCGAAGGTTTCAAAGGTACGAGACGCAGAATAACTTTGCAGCCGAGCGAAACACACGACTTTTCACCTCACAACAGCGAGGAAAAAAAGTGAATTGTTAAGAGAACAAAATTTTGAAAAGTTTTTTTTCGTGCTGGCCAGTGACATAAAATAATTATTAATGCATTTTCAGTAGACTGGCGGTATAGAAAAATATTGAATAGACATATTCGAATTTCAAAAATTCTTTCCACGCTAGCGGATAAAATGCACTTTTGCACTCAGATTTCAAATGATACACAGAATCTTTCCGAGCTTGTGAGGTGAAAACATAATTATTATCTTTAAAGTATTAATGAAGTCCACCAATCCGCTCAGGCACGCGCGGTGGACTGTCGCCCATACCCTCCTTGGGGGTAGCCTTGCGCCCTGCAGTGTGAAGTATTATAGAGTGTAACAAAATACCCTAGTAATATTTAAAGGGGCGGTCCGGTATGCTTAGTGCGAGTTTTTCAAACTACTCGAACGCGTTAAAGTAAACCGTGATTTGTATGGGATTGAAACAGAGCCATCTGATGGCATTCATGAGAAACATAATTTGTGAGTGCGAGTTTTAATTCTCTCACCGGCGACCACCGGATACATTAGAATTGTAACGTAAACATAGAATTTTATACAATGTCCGTGACGTAAACAGTATTGGTGACCGTTTTGCGAGTGTGAGTTGCGACTTTGACAGTTCGAAGAGTAAACTTTACGCTAACGCCATATTGAAGTTGTCACTGAAGTTTTTGTCGTGAGAACAATTATTTATTCAGTTTTTATCATTAAAAGTGTTGTGTGAAGCGGATAAAATAATGGCAGTGTGTATTTTTTTCGCTTGTAGGTTGTTTGCGACAGCTAAGACACAAGATGAACGCAATTAAACGAATGAAATGAATCGAAAAATTAGGGGTGGTTCAGACCATCAAACTAAACACCTGTAATCACAAAAAAATCTGCTATTCCATACGAAACTGCAATGCCTACTCGACTCAAATGTATGAACAACAGATTTTTGCAAATATAGGTTTGCTCCAACAGTAAAAGTTGTTCAGTTTGGTGGTCCGAAGTTCCTACCCAAAATTTGTTGATTTATTTCTATTCCACACTTTAGACAACACAGAAAGCGAATGTATGAATAGATGTAAGTAGGTAAGTATTCCACAAGATTTTAATTTACGTTTAATAACTAGAAATTCAATCAATTTAAATAACTAATATTCACTTGTTCCTGCAAACATCACTATTTTTTTCGAATTGTAACGGGCTCATCTTCATTTTCAATAAAAAGTCATCATTATTAGACCTCCATGAATATGCCTAAACACACAACACATTCCAATCAATGTACGTAGGTAAATAAAACTGAACAATGTGAACAACGCTAAATTCGAAATGATAACCCGCCTTGTTTTGATTGCCACCTGTTTACGTTAAGAGCTTTATTAAAAACAATATTTTACATTTAGTCGGCTTATATCACACACTCCAAACGCGTTTATTGTTTGGCAAATAATAAACGCGATTCTAGGTGAATAAACGTCGATCGAGAGTTTCAACTCACACTCGCGTCTTTTCGGTCATCACCACGTTTGACGTTTATTCGATTTACTTTGTAGTTAAGTCATTCGATTTGTTTTATGAAACTCGCACTAGGGGTACGGACCATCAAACTGAACAACTTTCACTATAGAACCAATTCGAAATAGCTTCATATTGCTTTCATATACCTCTTTTTTTAACTTTGTCTCCATTGTGAAAGTTGTTCAGTTTGATGGTCTACACCTCCCTTTTAATAGTGACGGTGGTGGTAGGATGAGGATTCTAAAGGGTCCATAACTACAACTGTCTTCTACCGCTAAGAATACTTCCTTACTTATTTGTTTTATTGGCCTTTTTTTTGTATAGTGTTTGGATATTTTAAAATTGTGACCCGGCCCTTTCTGAGCCAATAAAGCTAATTTCGTTTTGAATATTATAATGTACCTACTTATAATTTGAATGTAAATAATGTATATTATTTGACATAAACATAAGCCGTATTCGACAAAGAAAGACCACTAACATTTTATATCACAGTAAGAAGCACAAATTAGCTTAAGTTTCGTAACAATCTCTAACGAGCACAAAAAGCTGTCTTCTGGTTAGCTTTGCAGTTTGCAGCTGTAATGTTTGCACCACTATGTAGTACCTAACGTTGCATAGATGCCATTAACATTTAGAGCTGTATTTTGTATTCACAACTTGCTGACGTTTTTATTGTTATAGTACTTAACAATAGTACAAGTACGACCAGGAAAATAATTCCGCTCGTCAATCTTCGTTTGCGCAGAGCAGACCTGACTTCCTGTCAAAACCCGAAGGAGACTTGCCATACATGTCAACACCCACAAGTTATAGCAAAGACGCTAACAGATGGCGATACCGTCGCACTCAGAAATGTGCTCCATACTAAGACAACGTTCACCGTAAATACGTAACTCGTAACCTACTACAAATAAGGTTCACAATCGAATGCGAGACATAAATCGCGCAAGAGAAATAATCACAGAGATTCGATATATATACAAGGTCCAACTAAGAACTCTTGGACCACGGCCGGTCCCCAGGCTTCACACTAAGCCTGGTGGAAGATCTTCCCTTTTCAATGGAGGAACATTCCCAAGTACCACCTCCATAAACATATGCGCGGTAGTCTCAAAAAGCCTATTGGCAAGCGATTGCAGGCGTGCGAATGTGGCACATCCTGATTGGTCAGTATAATTACGGTAAGACTTATGAACCTGTCCTTTCACGTCCTTTATCTCGTTCGTTCACGTGCAAATAGAAAGAGAGCGAAGGTGTGATATAGCTTTAACACGGTGTCATGCTACCTATGCAGGTATAGTTACAGCTACTGGCTTCTCGGTGAAAGAAGACATCACAAGAAAACCTACGTACTCTAATTTCGAGGCATGTAGGTATATTGTATCCACAGTCCATTTAAAGTGGCGAATATGTATATAACTAGCGAGCGTATATCTACGCTAGCGGCTACGCCTCTATTAATCCACTTTTGTTTCCATTAGGAGCAATTAGAGGTTGCATTTTCAGGAAAATCTTTTCGCAGCTGGAGCTTACATTGTAAGGGGAATACGTACATTTGGGATTGAGTTAATTCCTGTTGGGATTTTTGGCTTTTACGAAGTTGTAATTGGAAAGTCTTCCATATAACAGAAACCTTAAATTTTTAGGTTTGTAGCGATTACTACAGCAAGAAAGTTACTGTCTCGCTTAGAAAACCAAAGTAGAAAAGTTTCAAGCAATCAAAATCAACACAAGGCATGATAAATGAATATATCACCCATACGATTAACATTAAATGAGCTATGATTTTTACTTGATCCCACAAGTATGTACCTATGCCATCCAATGTTACATTTAAAAGGGACTGGGAAAAACAAGCACGTATCCAGGGGCAACCTATAGGTAGGATTTATCCCCCCCCCCCCCCGAAATCATAATATTTGTATGGAACAGTGATCACAGCTATACTTTTTTTACCGTTTTTCATTGAAAATCCCCCCCCCCCCCCGAAATGGAATATCCCCCCCAATCCCAAAGTTTGGATACGCGCTTGCTAGGAAAGGAATGTTTTGGAAACTGGCATTATAATCCGAAACAGTAAAGCTTGTGAAAATCTTAAACGTCAGCGCTATGATATCATACTTTTATAATAAATATACAGGCTGTAAGGAAAATGCTCCCGAAAACTCAAAGGGGTGAAAGTACCCCTGACCCATAGTAGATCAATATTGTTAGCGGAAATGTGGTTTTTGGCAGTTCTACGGAATTTATGTACGGTTCGGTATCCCTGTTTACCCGCGACTTCGTCCGCACAAATTATATACCAGATTTTAAGTCAGATCATAGGCTATCAAACAAAAAAGTTTCATCAGAATCGGTTCAGTAGTTTTTGCGTGATGCGCGAACAAACAAATAAACAAAAAGACAAACAGACAGATACAATTTCTAAAAAAGGTTGATTTCGAGTCAGGGATACCTAAAAACCATATCGTATTCTTTTTTTTTGTAAATATCTTCAATGTAGAGACACACTTCAGTTAAAGTATTATAATCGTTTAATTTATCACTAGCTCGGCGGTGAAGGAAAACATCGTGAGGAAACCTGCATACCCGAGAATAAAAAGAAAATACCATAAGTTCGGAGGTATGCGAAAAATATGAGTGAGCTTGGGGCGAACACAATAGACATGCGATGGTCACAGTGTTACATAACGACCCTTGCTTGCAATAGCCCAACCAACAATCAATCAATGGGTACATTAACCCTTTGAGTTTTCGGGAGTGCTTTTCTTACACCCTGTATAAAGTTTGCCAACATACCATAGGGCCTACCATGAGTTTTTACCGTACTTTACTACTGTAGTTACGTCGATAATTCGTATGATAGAAACGTAACCACTAGGAGCGCTGTACGAAATTCCATACAAAATTGGCGAAGTTACTACAGTAGTAAAGTACGGTGAAAACTAATGGTAGGCCCCCTGATTCGGTTTCTAGAAACAGGATAAAAAAGTGTAGGCGCAACTTTGAACACTCAAGCACGACATCAGCAACATATTATTCGGCAACATGTCGCCGACACAAAACTGCTCGTCTCGACGCTTACGATACATGCCCAATTCCCGGGAGCATTTCTTATTGCCCGCTCTATATTGTTTCAACATTTTGATACTTGTATCCATGGTTTTAAGGGAGGTTTTTCATCTATTTAGATATTTTTTTAAATATTGTTGGCTCTAGACTGGCATAGTAATGGTGTAGGTAGGCACTTAAGACAGTTGGATCAGAAATTAAAAAACTTCTGCATGTACAGTCAGCAGCAAAAAGATGAATCCACTTTTACTACGTTGTAGTATAAAGGTGTAAACACTTTAGTACTACGCGTAGTTACGCGTAGTACGCGCTTTATACTACGACGTAGTAAAAGTGCATACATCTTTTTGCTGCTGACTGTACCTACCTAACAAGTATTCTAGCAGCGAGATAGTCGTAGCTACAAAAAGTAATAAATATGAAATTCATAAAACCGGATTCTTTCGTTAAATAATTCACTATGAACAATACTTACTACTTACATGCGTAAAATGAAATGACAATACAAAAAAATGTGATTTAGTTGAGAACCTTTTCTTATTTTTTCCATTATTCGGTAGCAAACATTGTGCTCCATGCTATTTTTATTTGAGTAGAATCAAAATAAGAACAAACGAATAAAAATAAAACGTCAGTAAAGTGTCCGTAAAAAGATCCTAACAAAGAAAACTAGGTTAGCATCAAAACTAACAAAGCGTACTACACGAAAAACCGATAGATAAGAATCCACAAGGAACTAGAAACCGCAGACTACATCCTACAACTTTCACACCCACCAGCAAACAAACTGTTTACGCACACATCCACACGTCGCCATGGCAACCGGCCTGATCCCTCCGGAGTGAGCAATAACTCGCGCCTGGTTAATAGGGTGTCGCGAAAATTAGGGAAAGCACCGAGCTTCGTAGCACTAGCTGATTAGAACTGGGGGAAGGCGGAAAATTACTTAAATACTTGATGACAGTGTGTTTCGCCTCAACCCTATAAATATTTAGACATACTACAGTTTGTTGTCGTACAGTTTAAATGAACGAGGTATGAGGTAGTAGGTATACAGGACAAGTATCAGTAACCATTAAACCACATACTCTATCCATCAAACTGAACAACTTTTACTATGGGAGCAAAACGATCAGAACGTCAGACGAGTCAGCTGTTCCATACTAAACTGCAATACTTACTTGACGTAAACGTATGGAACAGTTGTTTTTTTTGTTTTGATCGTTTTGCTTCCCTAGTAAAAGTTGTTCAATTTGTTGGGTAGAGTATGTGGTTAATTTAATTTTCCTTACACCCTTTAAAGTACTCTGTGGTATGATATGAACTATGAGTAAACACATGTCGCACTAAAAGCGTTTATGGTTTTATAAAATAGTAATTTAAAACTGTCCTTGCATTAAAAAGGGAGGTGGTTAATAAAATCTTGGCTCGTATAACGCCTGCTCAAATGTTACGAGCAAGTATTTTCCGTGAACTTTACCACATTCTTGTAGGAACTTACTACTTTAGTATTTTTATTGGAGTCACAAAGTTTTGTTGCTTCGTAAATTTACGTAGAGCTCATAGTAAGTACTTGGGTAAGAAATATATTTATTTATAGCTATTGCACGCGAACATATACTTGTCACTGACTGACATTATTAATGGCGTTGAAGACAGAGCTCTGCTGAATAGACAGCCTTATCTTGTAGGCTATGTAGGCTTACAGTTGTCGGAAATACGGTAATATCGGGAACTCAAATAATTAGGTAAGTAAATATATTAAAAGCACGCAAAGGACTCGTTAAAAAATTAATGTAGGAAATCTCTTTGTTGTCGAAATATTTATGTTATAAGTATGCCTTGTTAAGACGCTGTTATACCGTCGAGGCCGTTTTTTGAACAAGAACGAAAGTGTTTTAAACTGTGTTTTAAAGTCTGAAATTAAATTATGTCTTATTTAAGGATCGGGCGGATGGGCGACTGTTCTCAATAACACAATTAGATTAAGTTTACTAGATAGAAAAAAATCCCAAAGTTACCCCTTTTTGTTATGTTTTTTTCAATACTATGATTAAACTGCTGATATTTAACTTTTTATTCTTGTACTTAACTAAATATATTAAATATTTCTAGTGAACTCAGGAGAAGTTTTAGCTTAGAAACTCCCATGAGCAAAGATATTGACGAAAAAACACGTTTTTTTGCGATCCTGCTTTCAATTGGAGCGGGATGGCTAATTGTAAACTTATGCTTGCCAGAAAGAGACGCTTGCACTGGGATAACCTAGCCTTAAGCATAAGCCGCAATAATGTTTATAAGTATCACTACTCACTCATGTTCTCTTTTTTTCGATAACTTTTCGGTATTTTGTAGATCACACGGATACACATCAATTGGCTGAAATAATGTAAGACAAAAACAATTCGATGAGAAGAGGTAGTGAATACTGAAAAAGATTAAATATGTTTGAGAGAAGTGGCTCTTTAAGTCTTTACCCATACAAAATAAGTAAACAAGCATATTAATTATCTTCTTTATAGCTCAAAAGAGAAGGAATCATAAATGACGCCCGATAAGATAAACAACAAAAGTTCTGTCCTTTATCACGTGCCAGCTATTTTAAGGCACTATTAAATGCTAAACAAGCAAATTCAAAATGTAACACATAATTGACAGCCCCATTTCGGCGACATTCTCATTTAATAAATTCTGTAGTAGCTCACACTAAACCTTATCTACAACAAGAAGCAAGCTGGAACTATTATGTTTTAATTTTAATTGGCAACGGTATTGCTTACTCTAAACGGACGACATCACAATACGATTAGAAGATATACCTACCTATGCAATTACATGAGTTCCGAATGTACTACAGGAACCAAACCAAATTTGTATTCTTGCAAATCTCAGTATCTCGGTATCGGTAGGTACCAACCTAGCTACTATAGACTACGTTCTCCCTCGGACGACATCACAATACGATTAGAAGATATACCTACCTATGCAATTACATGAGTTCCGAATGTACTACAGGAACCAAACCAAATTTGTATTCTTGCAAATCTCAGTATCTCGGTATCGGTAGGTACCAACCTAGCTACTATAGACTACGTTCTCCCTCCCTCGCTACTGGTCTACCACCCGCCCCTTCACATCCATTACTTAATCGATGACTAATTGACGTACACATCCACACTCAGTACCTAAACTAATGGTATAACACTACTCAAGCTTTACTCGGTTTCCGTTAACTTCATTTGCTAAGTAAAGGACACTCGATAATATACGATCGATGTGATCATAATACCAGCTCGCCTAACGGGAGTAGATATTTTCAGACTGGGTTTGAGCATCCAGCAATTTTAAGAGACATTATATGTGAGGGGCTTTTTAAATATATGGTGACGGTTTTTTAAGAGTATGATCAGACCATCAAACTGAACAACTTTCCCTAAGGGGTAACATCGAAAACACGGAAAAAATTCTGCTGTTCTGTTCCATACCATAACTGAGTCAAAGTCAAAGAGTAATTAATTGCAATGCAACAATAGGTTGGTTATAAAGTTGTTACAATGTACCTCTATAGTTTGCCTAGAGAGGCGTACAACAATACTCATAATAAGGAAGTAAACACTAAAAAAAACACAAAAAGTTTACTCAACTCAAACATATGAGACAGCTGATATTTTTATCGCAATTTCGATGTTGGTCTAATGAAGAGTTGTTCAGTTTGCATCGTTGGTACCGAAGAGCAAGTTGGTCAGTTTGATGATCGGATCATCCTCAAACACCCGTCAGCATATTAAGTTGGATAAGCTCTGGGCAAGCTCGCTAAATCTTCGACCCGATATTTGTCCTGAGGACTGGATTGAGGTCAAGAGCAAACCCATCCGTAATTAAAAAAAAACCTGTATAAACGTCAGTACATGCAACCTATCTTATATGTACTTTTATTGTGACTTGCGACGCAAGACAAATACTGAGTACTCTAGTACTCTTAGACCGCACGATCAAAGTGCGGGAAAGTACCGCCAACTGCGGCGCGCTTTAAGCACAGCATTAATACACTTCCAGCTCTATTGAGAGCGAAGATGGATTAATTTCGTCGAGTCAAGATCCGTCTGTCGCAGCCGCTTTCAGGATTTCAGCCTTAGCAAGAATACTACTTTAGTTCCGTTTCAGCTCAGACTAACTTCGAATTGAAACTAGTCTGAAGGAGGATACACCCAGACATTTACAGTTGGATTCTATTCGCTGCAGTAAATTAATGCGAATTTGTTTCAATCCCGGCCACGAGCTTGAAATCTGACGTGTAAAAACAGAACCATTTATCTATATCTATACTAATATTATAATGATTTTTTGTTTGTTTGTTTGTAATGAATAGACTCCGAAACTACCGGACCGATGTGAATAATTCTGTCACCATTTATGCTACATTATCTGTGATTAACATAGGCTATAAAAAACCAAGCCAACCACAGCCAAGTGTGTGTCGGGAAGATTCTAAGGCGGTACGAAGTTCGCGATTTTTTAAATCCTAAGATAAAGATACGTAAAGCGCTACTTATTGAATAACTCACTAGAATGCGCCGATATGTAAGTGATTGATAACTCAATATTCTTAAATATCTACAACGAATAAGTAACTTTTGTTTACTTACTAAAACATAATTTAATTTGTCTTGTTTGTTGTTAGTAATAACTAATATCAAGCTTGAATAAGTACTTTACTTTAGAATGCTTATGGACAACGCAATCTTTTTTTTCAGGAGATTTCAAGAGAAAACAAATCTGTTTGCACTTTACAAAATTGGCGTAGGTACTCCTTATCAACACATCGATGGGACTTTTGCAAAAAAACGTACTTTATGGCGTGTCCCCTATTCAGCCTTTTCATTTTGGGGACAGGAAGGAAGGGCGTCCTCCTTTGATAAAGTGAAAAATAGCGCCTCCGGTATGTCTATGTAGGTAGCTGGTCTGTTACATTCTACCCTTTACGGTACGGAACTGAAGTTTCTGGCAGTTGTGTAAAGAAATGCCAAACTCAAGATGTAATGTGAAAATCTGTTGAATTTCGTCTAAAATATATAAATCGTAGCTATTTTTATGTGTGTACTTTTAGATACTTAGTGTCATAGCACAACATAATATACTCACGACCATATTCCCTAAGGGGCTTTATACATGTTATCAAATTAATTACAAACAAAATGGCTGTCGAGTCCAGTGAGCTTTGATATCTCTATTCTATGAATTATTTAAACAGTTATAAGTAAACTAACGCTGAATTGAAATTATGCGTAATATCTTGCACAGTTTAAAGCCAAAAAGTTATACCTACCTTTATCATAATATCAAAAGTCATTAAAAGTACAGTATCATTCGCCCAATTGGCTGCTCTACAACCCACTCTGTTTCCTGATCTTGACCACCACTCGGTCAAGCTTATGAACGAAGAATTTATAAACAATTGCCAATTGCCCCCAGGTGACCTTTACTTTTCTAAATTGTTCCATCAAACGAGACAGAAGCGATTTAGGCGACTAAAAGCATTATAATTAGAATGCATGAGAGATCTAGTAAGTAGTTCACTCAATCTACATCTTTATCATCACAGACACGTTATTAACTCATTCGTCATTTGATACCATAAAATAATACCTACTGAACATAATATCAAGACCTAAAATTCATGTTTAAAATCATGAAACCCGTCTGAAATGTCCTTAAAAACATTGAAGGGAATCTTTTTCGCATACTTTCAGAAGTTCCCTCATTACTCATACACTGTACGAGAAGGTACCTACGGGTCGCAAGTGTCGTCATCAAAGGCTCTTCACCCGCCGGGTCGCAAGTTAACAATGCGACCCGCCCGGCGCCCCCTGCTCTTTGACCTGCTTGATGCTTTGTCGCCTCGCGGACAGATGATATGACATCATCTTACATATACCTACAATGTACATACATCCTTTCATGCTGTTCGGATGTAAGGCATGTGAATATTGTCCGAAATAGGAAGTTTAGTTTTATAGTTTAAACAATATTAAATCTACGTACAATGAAATTGTTGAACTTATTTGTATCTCCATGTGTGAACATAAGTGAAAAAGTTCAAACGTTAAAAGTTTTAATAAAAATATTTAGTAGTACTTACGCACCTAGCGTAAGAGTGTCATTGGCAAACACTGTTCTTTTAGCCAGATGTATATTATATACGAATAATACATTATCATATCACTTACTCAAACTTAAAAGTCTCAAATGACAGATTTTTCCTGAGAACATTAGTTACTGTCTGGGCTTTAAAATAAGTATTTGCTGTTGGTTATCCAATAAAATAACAATAATATAATAATAATAATTTTGTACATGTACAATTATGTATAATGCTGACTAGCACATATTTTCTTCACACACAAACTGAGCATACAACATAACAATACATGTGGGAACAAAACACATGGGAATCAGATAACAAACGGCAAATTCCTTTCCCCTTATTGATTTAGGACTGTAATATACTTAATTAGCATTTATTGGAAAAATTTTCTGCTATAGTATATCCATTTAATTCAACAAAGATGCCTATCACATCAAAGCTATTTACCTACCTTATACCTATTTTCTTTCCTTATTCGTATATTTATACCGTTGAGAACTGTATAGGAGTTGTGTTCTTATGTTGCGGTATATTTAATATCGTCAACTCCATCGTTCTCGAGTGTTTCAAATGCCTCTCATAATTTCCTAACCTACGCAATAAGACCTACAAGAGGAAGACACAAGTTATGTTTCCTCGTTATGAAGACACTTGCAAAAAGTAATTTTACTCCCGACGTTCGACCTTTGTGAGCAGTATTTTAAAGAAATAAGATATGATTTTGCTTGGCTTACAGTCATATCTAACGTATTTTCGACTGAGAGCCTAGTCCTTCCGAATGTAGCCAACCGGAAATATATGCCGAGCTGGCTGTCTTAAAAATTGGTTCCTCGAGTTTTTCGAGGGGATTTCAGAATGTCTTGAAGTTAACGACGAAGTACTTACATTTATTACTGAAGTATGCTTTTTAGGAGTTGTATTTTAAGTTTCTATGAATACTTCAACAGTTTCGCTGTGCCAAATATTTTTATGATACCTAATCTGCGACTTTTGGAATCGGGATCTTAAGTAGGATATTTGGATTCAAATAAGAATAACATTCTACATTCCGCGACACACAACAAACGTATAAATCTTAACGAAAGAAAATAACGGAGACAATTTTCTCCAAAATTCGTAACACCGTTTTAACTCTCCTATCACGTATGGAGACATGATATCTCATATTTTGGTGACGACAAAAAAAAGTTTTACAAAAGAGTAGAAAAACGCGAGTCGAATATAAATCTATTGACGTATCTTCTTTACTATTACTAATAAATTGTATTATACTGTAACTAAAAAAATCTACTAGGTGTCTAAGTGAAAATAAATAATAAATGTTATGTTTTTTTAATGAAGAAAACATTATAGCCTACCTACAAATATGACCAGTTTGACATTTAACGTTAACATAAGCCAATTGCATTTCCACCTAATCGACTAATCCTTAGTCAAAGTTAACTAGTTTGAAACATTAACAAGATTCATAACGTCATAAATACTAATAATAACATGTATTTGTGACATTTATTTAAATAAACGTTTTATTTAATTACTATAGCAAGTGAAATTCATTCTCGGCGTTGAACATTTTAATGCTTTTAAAAGCTGTACGCCAGTTTATGATTGACGATATTTTTATGTCCGCTATCACCTGTATTGCACCGTGTAGACATAAACGTTGTTTTATAGACGAATTTCTATTTTCTGTCAAGTGGAAAATGTTGAGCTATCGCCTCGTTTTTTGTAACAAAGCGACAACGAGGCTACGCGACACGGGTTGATTGCTTCAAAATGTTAATCGCACCTCTAGAATTTTCTTACAATATTTTCATCTTCAGTAAAATGACAAAATTCACTCTTAAAAGTTTACGGAATATCCATCTGGATTAAAAGTCTATGACTTAATAGACATGATAAGTTCATACAACATCAGGTACCTACATAATTGAATGAACACTTTTTTCACGAGTTATAGTTGAAAAAACTGTTGTTTTGCCTTTTACCTCATGCTCGAAGTAGGTATTCAACTACAGGGTGTATGGAAAAGTATCATTAACCTTTTAACCACATACTCTACCCATCAAACTGAACAACTTTTGCTATGGGAGCAAACCTGTCAGATTTTTTTTGCTCTGATAGGTTTGCTTCCATAGTTAAAGTTATTCAGTTTGATGGGTAGAGTATGTGGTTTTAAGGCTAATGATACTTTTCCTTACACCCATTATACATACAAATACTCACGCCGTTATCCCACGGGGTAGGCAGAGTCTATTGTCCGCCAATTATTATGTGAATACCAAATACCCTAGTATAAACTTGTGATTAATGAATGAAATTATAATCAAATTAATAATCCGAAATCAATTAACTAATTAGTTTTAAATGGAATCTGATTTAAACTCGAATTCTGATATATTATGTGGAGTGTTCTGTAAGCGGATGTAATCCAGAATTTACATTCATCAGCGTACATTTTAGGAAAATCATTGGATATTGGTTTTACCTGCCAATAAACATTTATCACTGTACGCTTATTGGAAATATCTCTATAATTCATTACACCCGTGATAAATGTTCCGTTCCGTTCTACTATTCAAATCCGAGCCCCTTTCACTTTAACGGTGATACGCAAAAAGGGGGTAAAAAGGGGACCGAAGTGGTATAGGGGATGATAATAATCAATCTAGGGTTGCTCCTCAAGAGACGTATAAGTACCTGCTGAGAAGGTAGCGGGTGACAACCCTGAGACACCTACGTCAATGACTCCGTACTTAAGACGAAAAGGTCGATCTTAGGGTTCTTTTCAAAAAGTCTTTTATGTCACAAAATGTCATGTTTTATACCTACTTGTGTTTTCTATAGGTTCATAGTGGTAACGAAAGTATGGTAATGAAAATTAACCTAACGCTCATTACAGCAAAGATCAGTCATTTTCTTTTTCCAGAAAGAAAGTTGAATCGCCTATTATGCGCCGTAATTAGACCGAGATATTTTACAAAGATGTCTCCAAAGGGAATGCAAACTGTGACCTTTGGTTCACAAAGACACAACTTATTTTCTCATTTCAGAGACCTCATGCTTAGTGTAAAGGTTACAACGTTTAAAACTCAAGTTATACTTATTTACAGTTTATTTAAGACGTTTTATTTTTAATGTAATTTTATTTTTATTGAGCTCCACGGTCACTTTTTTTTACCAGCCTATTTCATCCCACTGCTGGGCAAAGGCCTCCCCTTGAAGCCTTTAACCATCTCTATCCTCGGCATGCTCTGGCCACGCGTCATCGAAAGCATCCAGATCGTCCCGCCCACCTCTTCCTCGGACGACCTGGACGCCGATGACCGTTTTCTGGGATCCAGGGCCGGACAATTCTTGCCCACCTTTCCTGATGCATCCGACAGACATGGGCGGCCCAATCCCACTTTAATCTGGCGGTTTTTCCCCCACATCGGCTATTCGTGTTTTGGAGTGCAGTGTAGTGTTTCTGACACGATCTGTTTTTTTTTCCATTGTCCACGGTCCTATTTAAACTAAATTCAGACATTTCAAACATAATGCGTTTCAACTGCCATGATCATGGGGTACATAATTGATGAACTGTAGGTACATATTAAGAGCATAGGTACTTAGAAGATATCAAAGTTATACTTTAAATCGAGTGTAATTCTTCATCATCATCGTCATTATCATCAGCCTATCATCGTCCACTGCTGAACATAGGCCTCTCCCAAGGCGCGCCACAAAACTCTGTCCTTGGCCTTCCTCATCCAATCGCTCCCCGCTACTTTTTTTAGGTTGTCTGTCCAGCGGGCAGCAGGGCGTCCCACACTACGCCTACCAGTTCGCGGTCTCCACTCTAGAACTCTGACACCCCATCGGTTGTCGGGTGAGTAATTCTTAATTAATTGAAATTCAAATATTACAAACAAACTTGTCACAAAAATTTAACTAGACCGTTTGATGCCATTTAAAACAAATGTGTTAAAACCTATTTTAGGCTTTCCAGGTTATCTGCAGATATGTAACATAACATATAGGTAGGATGCAACGATTGTCAGGCATGCGGAAGCAAATAAATCTGTGCGCAATGCACAAAACTGCAACGCTTGAATCCCATTGAAAACATGTCAGAGGGACGTCGACTCCTCTGCTTACATACACACAACAACAACAGATTGACGACCGACTGTCAGGAAGCGAAAAAAATCGTTACGTGCCTCACAAAAAGACGGAAAATATGCATTTCACTATCCATTACAGTGTATTCCAGTACCTACCTATACTTGAATACACTGTAATGGATAGTGCAATTTATATTTTATCTAAATGTAATGAATCGCAAAAGATTCTTCTATTGTTTTTAAAAGATTACCACAGAAATATATAAAAGTTTAAGGGCCTATTTTACCACTTCTGAATAAGTTCTTGTTAGCTTATCCGACAGATATTTTGACATAATTTCATACAAAATATGTCAAACTATCTGTCGGATAAGCTAACAAGAACTTACCCAGAAGTGGTAAAACAGGCCCTAAGTTTGGTAAGTAGGCTTGTAATTTTTACAATGAATCCAAAAGTGCATTATGATAAATTATGAAAAATAAAAGATGTTAAACAACATTAAAAACAAAAGGGATCTCGTTGATATCTTTTATATGGATCGACGATAGTGTTTATTCCGATCTGATTTAATTCAAAATATTTTCAAAATTATAATGAAAACATCTTTTGAATCGAATTCCATGTTCTTTGTTTAAGTACTTGAATTTTTTTTATTTTTCGACTACTTGATAGGTTGGCCTTAGGAAATGTCTCTTCGAAAGTATTTGAAATACACATGTGGAGCAGTAATAAAATCCGTTTCGATTACATTACAACCGTGTTTGCAAATCGTGCACATATTGCTGTGACCGGCACGACCGGCGCGGCGATCGCCGACCGGTCCGGCAGCGTTCCGGCTGCCCACTTCACCGGAAACTTTAATCTCAAATACCGATACTATTTCACCCTTTATCTACAACCATATTACTACCAACGTTTCGATTCCCGCGAATTGGATGCGAGCTGCGAGCACTCTTGTCGAATAGTTTTTTTTCCAAAAGTAGAAGTCTGATTGAACTCTTCCAGTTTTCATTCAACATAAAATGTTATATCGATACTGTATTTGACGAGAATCATAAAATTTGATGCTAATTGAGAGGAGTTCAATGTCTATCTCGTTAGATCGTTAGTCGAAAAATATTATTCGACCTCAAATTCTAGGATAACGTTGCTGACGTCTCCTTTCTTGCCTAATGCAGCAAATTGGGAAAATTGACTGAACCCGATAGGGGAAGATTAAATTTTAGCAATTTGTTAGGGATAATTTGAAATTGCTTCACAGTTAAGTTTGAAAAAGAAGGGACAGTAATATTCGTATGAGGGATTTTCAGAAAGCCATTAAAAAACAAAAAGTAGTTCCTAATGGCTCGATAGATGGCGTTGACGAGACAGGGGCGAGCGACCTTGTAGATAATAAAAAATACAAATAAAATAGTAAGAATTTGTGTTTTTAAGTAAGCAGCAAAATATGAGCATATTTTGTCGTCATTCGTCAACGGATGCGTCTGACTCAGTGACATGCATGTTTGTTTACTTTTTAGTCAACGTTTTTCGTCTGCGGACCCCTCTCTGGCCAAAGATATCTATAATATGATGAACTACGTTTGAGTAACTGTCAGAAAACTCTTCATTGCTATACATGAAATAGGTTTTTATATTATGACAGCACATAAAAGAGTTATAAACAAGTTACATAATAATTTTTAATTTATTGTATTCCTAATTTATCTTCTTATTTTTGTTTGACACATTACATAACATGAACATAAATATTATATTAATTATATTTCTATTATATATTTTTCCTGTTCTTTCATATAAGTGATACTGATAAGATTAATTGCCAGAATAATTAGGGTTATTAATAATGAACAACGACCACGAAAATAAGAATCTTGAGTTTCTTTGACAAACAGCTTGAAACTGCGGTTGCAAAACCAAAACCTTTGTTTTCTAAATATCTGGAAGCAACATCAAACGACGGTAAAGTATCAATAGATCATCGTAAACTTTAGCTTGCGAAATGTTAACGGTCACTAAATAATAATATAATCACATGTAAAGTATTCACTGTCAATATATCTGTCAAAACTACTATAATGAGCAAACCGCATTGCATCAAATTAGAGATAATTTCTGAGAAACCAGGTCGCTTGATGCACATTGCACATTTTACAGCATGCAGCATGATTCACCAGAAACTTACCAATGTGAAGCAAAATAGGTAATTGTGCAATTCGGTAAGTATGTATTATTTTTTTAATGATTATTTTATACTTTTAGCGGATAGTAGTCACTATTTTAAGAAATAAATTAAATTTTTTTGCGATTCATCGAATTTATTACATTTTAAAATTATTTTTAACTGTAAGTAATGTCCTAATCTCAAAATGCACAAATTATCGCGAGAAAATCCATAGAGCATATAGTCGTGAGCATATGGAAATCCATAGAGAAATCATTTGATTTAAAAAAAAATCACCTGCGTTCTCTTTCTAACCCTATGCTGGAAACCATAGAAACCGAAACGGAAAATATCAAATATGTAAAATTCGGATATTTTATTATATTTTTTTCTTAACGATGGTTATTGTAAGTTTACCATGGAGTTCACAAATTAATGTCACACGTTTTAATGAAAAACTATATTCTTTGACTTATACCGAATTATGTGGACTTCTTTTTCAATCGTTTAGGAAATAAAACAAATATTTGAAATCGGTACCGACACGTAAATGCGTACTATGTTTTGATGGATAGCGTTTGCGTTTTCAGTATCAGTGTTTCCCATAAATCAACGCTCTCCAAGTTTCTATCTATACGACCGTCTGTCTGTCATTGGCTCATAACTTTCCAACAGTTAGACGTAAATACATCAAGTTCTGAACAAGAGCTATGGATCTTATATCTCGGGTACTTATGCTTTTTGTGATCATACAATTTTAATGAACTAGATAAAACTTGTATTTAACTGGATATATTTTATTCGAATAGTTTGTTTTTGTGAATACAAATCAACTTAACTTTCTTCTTCTGCTTGCGCCATCTCTTACCCGAGGTTGGTATCATACAAAAATTAACTACAAGGTAAACAGTTGCATTACTCTAAGGGGTGATTAGACCCATGATACTGAACAACTATCCGCAAGAAACCTATAGGAAATTAGCAAAAAATGTTGTGGACTTCATAATATAGTCCACAACATTTTTTGCTAAAAAATTGTTTCCCCAAAGGAACAAGGAAAATTCGCAAAATATTTTCGCAGAATATTATTCTGTATTATTCTAGAATATTATTCTAAATGCAATCAGTTTCGGTTTGAAAATCCGAATTAAATTTTGCGAATTTTCCTTGTTCCTTTGGGGAACTTGTTCAGTATCTTGAGTTCAATCACCCAATAATGCTACTGTTTAGCCTACATCATGTATATTGCATTTATTAAAGTTAACTTTAAGTGCTCTAATTTAGGTGCTCTCTAAAATTGGTGTTCTCCGTGTATTCCACGAATCATCTATACTGATTATTATAAAGAGGAAAGATTTGATTTTTTGTTTGTTTGTTTGTAATGAATAGGCTCCGAAACTACTGGACCGATCTGAATAATTCTTTCACCATTAGAATGCTACATTATTAGTGATTAAATTGGCTATAAAAAACGGTCAAGTGTGTGTCGGGAAGATTCTAAGGCGGTACGAAGTTCACCGCGGTCCTTTAGTATAGGTAGGTACTATAAATGTGAAAATGAGTTATTCCCTTATTTTGTTTGTTTTTCCAGTTTCACTCCCCAAAGATTCATCAAATCGAATTTAAACAACACGCGGGCAAAGGTGACGGCAAAGTGCTATAAGAATAAAAAACGGTTGATCCCAAAAATCCATTACGACAAACGCCAGACTATCAATTTAGCTACGTCAAAACACTAAAAATAAGCCGATCTTGAAAACCTACACCTATCGCTATGACAACCATCGACGTAATTCTGTCATCGGCGACGCAATTAGACCCGAGTGACGTGCCGTCACACTCCAGAAACTTTCGATTGAATGGACGTGCTCGATAATATGACGAGATGAACGTTTTAGAAAGTCAGCTGGATAGTCTCATGAGAAAAAAAGTATATATTTTTTCTGTGACATCTCGACGTGACGTGATTGTACAAACACTTTTCCAGTTATCTTAGGTTTTTATGTGGGCGTTTTTGCTGAATTCAATATCTCTCTGATAGGATTTACAACCCTATTTTGTAACGAAATCTACTACTTAATATTATGGCTCTTCTGATTCAAACTCTATATTATTTAAAAAGGCACAAAGTAAAAACCTAACCTAATCTATGATCACTCACAAAATTACGAAATGAAGATTTCTGTAATTATACTGAAGAGTTTTTTTCATATCGTGCTCGATAATAACAAAACCGGTAACAGAAGAACGTATTTCGGAAGCTGTGGAATTTAATGAACTATATTCGGCGCAGCGACACCGTACTTTGGATAATATGCGACACGCACGCATAGCAAGGCATTTATGACTTCCCGTGTCGTCGGGCCGCGACCAAATTGTGTACCGAAAAACCATCAAAATATTACTGACCGGAATAAAAACTATTAATACACATGACGAATAGTCACGCTCGTAATTTTTGAATATTTCAAATAAAATTTTGCAAATGTTTCAGTAATTTGATTCAATCCCTTTTTATATAAGTAATAAAAAGATTGAATCAAATTACTGAAACATTTGTGAATTTTATTAGACGAGAGTCTTGAAGATATTTTTGGGATATCAAAAAATTTCGATCTGGATCAGCTATAGGTACTGTGAATTACTGTCCTTCTTAATATACTGACGGTTTTTTAGATGATCAGACCGTTAAACTAAATAATTTTCTCTATGGGACCAACATCGAAATCATGAAAAAAAATAAAAAACAATCTTTCCATATAAAACTGCAAACTTACTCCACCCAAATTTTAATGTATGGGACGGCTGACATTTTTTTCGCAATGTCGATGTTGGTCGCATGTAGAAAGTTGTTCAGTTTGATGGTCTGATCATCCCCTTTAAAACCGTCAGCATATTAAAAAGGTCCATGACGTATAGGATTTTAAGAGATGACATGTTTATTTATTGTTGTATGGTAGTACAACAACATTAGATCAATAGTCACGTAGAGTGAACCGGCGCATACGCACGCAAAGAGACGCGCACCGGTGAATCATGCGCGCACTTCATCATGTCACGTTTACGACCTCACTTATTAGCGCTAGGCACGCGCCATGTTAGACAAAGTTGTCGATAATTTCTTTATTTTTTATACAACAAAAAATATCGTTATATTAAATATTTTGTTAAAAATGACAAAATACACACAAACATAACTTACGACCATAATCCCTTTCGGGGTAATCAGAATCTTTGCTGTTGATTACCCCGATGAATTGGCATCGTTTTACGAAAAAAAAAAAACAATAAATGCAAAATTCTATTTTCGATGTATGGAATATATTATGTATAAAAGGATGAGGATAAAATGCAATAGTAACAAATAGAAAAATAAAATTGTGCTCCCATTTCTAGCGCTATTAAACATGTGACATTTAGGTAAATAATTGTCAAGTTGGTACATTTCGCGTCGCGTGTCGGGTCATGTCCCAGCAGACATCGCTATGTTAGGCATTATTTATTCAAATATCATTTCCAGGCAGCGGTGCCGACCCACAGGGAACGTTTATCCACAACAAAGTATATTCAGTTAAGACCGCAAGAGTCAATAAATCGCGTTCCAGAGCGAATAGCTAAAACTGTTCATTGCAATGTGCTGTTAAATAGTTTAATAGTTTATTAGGTAAACAAACGACACATTCATTAAATAGGTAGCTGACGCGGTGTTTTACCTATTGAATTTGACTGTTATACACACATAACGCTTCATGATTTATTGCTGCATTGAAAATAATCGGCCTTCACTTTATTTGAGCTGTCTTTCTCGACTTTGCGTCGCTCTTCAGAATATCATCAAATATTTATATATACCTAATATAACAACATCGAAATCGTGGAAACATTTTTGTTGTTCTATAGAAAATGTCAACTCGACGCAAATTATAACACAGCCTTTACTTTTTGGAATTTCAATATTTCAATATTCGGGATTTCAATACTGAAAGTTGTTCAGTTTGATTGTCTGAAGCATCCCCTTAACTATGTAACGCATTTAAGTATACACCCTGTATAGATGACTTTCTATTTCGCACATAACCCACCAAATTTAAATCGATAGGTATTCAATTATATGTTAAGTTTTTAGCAGTTTATATCGCAATTATTAACGAAGCGTGTTGCAGATTTGAAGTTTGTATTTTCTTACATCGAATAAAATAATATTTGTGAAGTTTTTTGCGATATAGTTAAAAAGATACGTTCTTTCAATCGATATCACGATTCGACGTTAGCACTTGACTACACTAGTCTAGTTATGCTAATCTGCGGCTCGGATGTCATCTTGCGCAACAGGGCGACCACGAGTGTGTACGCGGCTTAACTCGGTACCAGTTAATGCCCCACTTTGAGATTTCAGGCTTAACCACTGTCATCAGCAGCGTTAGACGAACCGTTTCAGTGCAATTTTGAAATAATTCCCAAGGATAGTTATTTTGTAATTAGGACAGGTTTGTGGTTTATTTTGAATTATGTATCTTGTTTACGTGTGGAGATAAAATCATAAGATGAAGTTTTCGTTTTGGTTTTAATGTGAATGTCTGGATAAAGTCTCGATTTTATTATATAAACCTAGGTACTCCTTCTCTATTCTCCTTTGCTTAGTTCCATTATTATTATATTTAAATACGATTTATATTGTTATTTAAATTACCATAATTTATTTATAAACAGGATATAAAAATCACTCGAACGAAAAAAAAGGTCCAGCAATGGGATTCTACAGACGACAATTAACGTATTTTGCACCTAAATGTCAGTTTTACCTTTTTGTAACAAAACTTCATCAGATTATTTTGTACATTTTTGTTATTTTTCAAAGCAAATAATCGAATGAACTCCGGCTTCCTCGGTCGCACCTGACCACGAGCACCGGAAGTGAGCAGTTTGGGGGCACGCCCTACTTCCGGTGGTCGCGCTCCGCTGAATGTTAATAGAAGAATGGAAGTGACTGTCCGTCACCATCCGGAGCCGGACGACGGTGACCACTGAACTGAACACACGAGCCACCTTAGTCGCAATTTTTATACTATACTAATTATTATTAATGGAGTTAGGGTAAACAGTTGCATTACCAAACTTTAAGAGAAGTTTATTCCGAGAGCGAAAATGCGCGCTGCATACAAACGTATATGGATTATGAACGATTAATTTAAGATTTGTATGGAAATCTTTGAGGCTCTGTATCTTTAAAACTATACATTTTAACGAAAATCTGACTCCATACAAGCATAGAAATTTGTTTCTAGATTGTTTCTGAAAAATGTCATTGACTTTAATTGGTTAGTATTGAAAATATCACCATAGTACGTTTGTATGAAGCGCGCTCCGAATTATATCCCCTTAAGGGGTAATTATTGTACTCAGGATCCCTGAGATCCTGACAATCCTAAATTAGAGGCGCAACAATTCTTGTGGACTTTCCATACTAAATGCAATCAGCTGATCAAACGTTTATAATGAAAAGTAGATTCTTTGTTTTTGCTATTCCCCGAGGGGGTAGTCAGAGATAATCTGAAACCTCAGAACAGCTACGTTTCTCTATTAGGTAGGTAACAATAAACTCTGTCCAGTGTGAACTAAGAGTTCAACAAAGAGCAAAAACAGTGAAGCCGCACTTGATGTTTATTTAACTACATGACAATACGTTTCGCCAGTCCACCAACACCGTTACGAAACATCCGCAGTGACGGACGTACCGTTGTTCGTCGGTGCAATGCATTTTTAATTCCCCATTATTACCCTCTTCGGCTTATCCGGCCTTTTCCATTTTATATAAAAGGGTAGACCCATAGGTAGTGGTGATTGAAACGGTTAATCCATATTTGAATGTCATTAATAACTTACATAGGTCGAAAACATTTCAAAGTATTTTGTCAAAAATACGTGACATTGTGTGTTCGAATTACAAAGGAATATTAGATGTTACTGTTTAAAATTAACGTAATTAATGTAATAGTATACCGTTGACTCGACAGGAGATTGTAATGAGAGTGTTCACTACCTACACTTAGAAAACAATTCCGCGACTGACTGACTGACAACGAACAGCGTAAACCGCTGAAGATAGAAACATGAAAATTTGAATATACAGGGTGAATTTGTTACCATTAGCATCCTTTTAAACTAAGAATATACCCATAAAACTGAACAACTTTTAGTATGGGAGCAAACCAATCGGAGCAAAAAATAATCTGCTGTTCCCGCAGAACATTATAAGAGGGGTTAGAAGTGCAAATTAGGCGTGGAACGTGACGCCACAGGTTATGCAATGATTTGCATAACACAATAAGACGCGCGGCGTGGTGCGAGCGAGAGATGAGTAATTGTAGCAGCGTGAGCGGGAAGACAAGTGGCGAAAGTAGCCGTCTCCGAAGCAAAAGTGCTACTTTGCATTTCCAACCCCTCATCAAACGTTCTGTGGCTGTTCCGTACTAAACTGCAATGCCTACTCAACTCGAATGTACGCAACAGCTGTTTTTTTTTGTTCCGATATGTTTGCTCCCTTAGTAAAAGTTGTTCAGTTTGATGGATAGACTCTTAGTTTAAAAGGATGCTAATGATATCAATTTCACCCTGTAGATTCTACGGAGGATGGAGAATGCATTCTTCGATATTGCGGACAAAGTCGCGGGTAAAATCTAGTTATTAATATAGCAATGAACATTAATTATTATGTTAATTAATCATAATGTAATCATTTTATACTGTGGTTGTTTTTGTAATTTTGTTTCCAATTAATACATTTCATACGGAACTACTTTATTTAATGGATCAATACATTAATAATTAACAGTATAATTACAATATTTAAAGGTATATTATTGAGTTTGCCTTGCTATCGAAGTGAAGAGATACTGCCAATCAGCGTTAGATGCTTGCTGAGGGTTGCAGGGTTCATGTGATGTACGGGTATAGGTAGTACGATAATAACACATATACAGTTCGATGACTAGAATCACACCTTTTCGTGATGATACAGCGACAGATAAACAGAATAACATCAGATCATAAGAAAGAGACAATTAAAGATAAAAAATATGCATATTAAGAAGCAAAAATCAAGCAATAACATGGGCAGTAGGATTGCGTGCAAGAATCCCGTCTAGAACAATGGTCGGCCTTGAGGCGGGCGCAGTAATCACTGCTCGGACGAGCAGCACAATGCCGCGAAAACTGGGCTCTTCTGCGGTTAGGGTTACCACATCCACGCCTATTATTACATGAACTGTAAGTGTCAAGATGAAGACAGTAGAAGTGTAGTAAGCCAAGTACGAAGGCCTGCGGGAAAACGAGTAAGTACAATATTTCTCCAAAATGGTTGGTTGGATGGTTTTTAAAAGTGTGGGGCTGACTGAGGGTGATGGATTAGTAGAGGAGATCCCACTACCCTCCATCGTGACGGTCTTAATATAGCACGCGTGACCATTGCGATTTGCCCGATTTCAAATACGCATCAGAACTTGTTTTTCGGTTTCCTCGAAATATTGTCCGTCACCGAATAGCTTGAGTTACAAATCTTACAAAATTCCTAAAACTCATTGGTCAGTTAGATGGGGGGATAATACCTATACTATTATTATCTAATATCATGTGTAGTCGATGAATTAGAAAGGGCAACTAAAGAACCGTAATAAGCAGCGCGGGTGGGCCTTAAGCGAACATCGCCCGCGGCAGTCTTACACCTTCGACTAAGATTCGGTACTATAGTTATAAAAATCCGAAACATAACAAAGGCGTATCTACGGTCCTTCTTAAAATGCTGACACTTTTTTAAGCGGCTGATCAGACCATCAAACTGAACAACTTTCTCTATGGGACCAACATCGAAATCGCGAAAAATAAATCTGCTCTTCCTTACAAAACTGCAAACCTACTAGAGCCAAATGTATGGGATAGCTGATTTTTTTTTCGCGATTTTGATGTTGGTCCCATAGAAAAAGTTGTTCAGTTTTATGGTCTGATCATCCTCTTGAAAAAGTGTCAGCATTCAGCATATTAAGTTGGACCCTGTATAAGTACATTAATTGTTTTTGGTATGAACCTAGATATGTCTTGGTTTGAGTTAAAACAGTTGCATTGATTCACAAAAATTTTAGGAAATCGTCCCATGTCAAATCAATTAGAAGGATACACGGGATAAATTTGAATCTTTGTTGGTATTCCAAAAAATTCCCAGTACTACTTTAATATATGGTAACCCTACAGTTACGTTGCGATTATTTTAAAAATGAGGCAATCCTAGTTTGTATTTGAAGGTCGTCCGAAGTGTTAACTTTGTTTCTATGAGTAATTTCAATATTAGACAATGAAATGCAGCGGTTTTGTTGTGTTACCTTTTACTCTCGATTTCAAAATTTCGAGTGTGTTACAAATCTTTTAACTTCTATAGATCAAAGAATTAGCATAAGCCTTTCTTACGACTGTCGAGTTTGTATTGTCGACTTGTATTTTCAGAAATATAAAGGTCGTCACTGTCGTAGAGTTGACAAAGGAAGAATTTGCATTAGACGAAATATAAATATGTGATTATATTAATATGACTTTTTGTAACATAAAAATAGGTATTTCATTAGTGTCCTCGATCAAGGTACCTATTGGATCTATGAGAACTTTTAACTTTTTCAATCGCTCCATTGTAAAACATATGGAATCCTCCGATATTTCTGACTCTCTTAGCCCCACTTGCGCCAACCACGGGTTAGCAATTAACTCCGGATAAAATAGCTCTTTCAGTTGTTTTTCTATACAAAAAATCGGTCTATACAAAATGGGTTACCAACTTAACCTAGAGTTTATTGCTAACCCAGGTTGGCGCAAGTGGGGCTAAGAGTCAGAATTCTTGAATAAAGCAAAATAATAAAATAAGGGAATAAAAGGAATGAAGAACCCAAAAGAAGTTATACAAAAATTAAACCTAGTTAATCGTAATAAGAATAAAAGTAGAAATAGTCATTCAAATACAAACTTTGTTATAAAAACATAGTTACAATCACATTTTCATAGCTAGATAAATGCCTACGTAGTACGTACCGAGGCGGAGACCGCAAACAGAAAATAACAGTAATCTGAACCAATGTCGTGAGAACCTGAGCGTTGAGCAAGGAGCAACTTAACTGAACTAGTTCACAGATTAAACCTTATCTTTACTACGATCATTAGCATCAGGCTTACGGACGGTAAGCCACGGCGAGAGATTACGGCATGCTTTACGTAAAAATACGCGCCTTTTGTACCAGTAGAGCAAGCATACTATCTACGGCAAAGCGAGATACGTGAAAGCAGTGTCACGTACTGAATCTGACTTATATGGAACTAGTAGTCCGCCCCAGCTTCGCCCGGGTATGACCTTATTATACACTTAAACCATCCGAAAGAAATTCTTTAAATTACAGTGAAAACTGTTGCGTGGTTAAGAAGAAGTAAGTGGAGAAACAAAAATGGGTAGCCACTTCGTTTTATACTATTTAGAGATGATAGACAAGCATTTACGCCAATCTTTATTACTTCCTCGGAACCGTGTGGTAGGCTTTCTGGCAGACTCCAGACATGTACCTAAATCGAGCTCACGTTAATTATTATATTGATTTAATTTATTATTACTACATAAAAACAAAATGGAGTAAGTAAGGCGGTGGAGTGGACTATTCCATATTATGTAGGACTATTATACTTGTATGATGATTATATATAGATATCTATGCATTCATAAGGCATCCCCTACACTATGCATTCAAATAAAGAAGTCGTCAAAGCTTGACACATAAATATTGAGGCTTTAAAATAATTTAGCTTTATTGTGCTGTACTACACTGTAACCCATAAATAACTTAAAAATACATTAACCATTCACCATCAATCAACACTATCTCAATCGTCAATCTTTAAAACAAAGCAAAGCCACCTTACCAGTCTATACGCAAGTGAAATCGAGACCACACCAGCTTAACCACGGTTGTAGTTACATTGTCCGTTCAACGTAATAAGTCCAGCATATCCAGCCAATTTCGCACTTATGTCATAGACTTTGGAGTTTTTAAAACGAGTCGTAATTGGACGGATATTGTAGTGAAACCGTACAGTACCTATGCGACTTCCGTTTGTGATAATTTTCGTATCCGATGACTCCAGTTCTTAATAAGAAATCCTCTGACATGACTCTTATGCTGACGTCTAAAGTGCGAAAACGGCTTGACTGCAGAGTCTTCGTATGTGAAATTATGGTATCCGATGACCAAGGCTCGGCTCTGGCCGGCAGTTGCGGTTGCTTGCACGTCCGTCAGACTTAGTTCACTATTGGGTAATAAATAACTCGTATAGGAAACATAATATTGTCTTACGCAATATGTTGGGATTACTTAATCTCACGAGGAACTAAACTGTAACAGCTAGTGATCCGTTGCAACCAGTTTCATGTAATTCGATTCGACAATTTCAATAGCCGCATTAATACCGACCAAATTTTTTTGCGAAAAACGCAGTCTATACAAGGTGTTTCATAAGTAACAATATATTTTTGAAACTCTTAAGGGGGTTGTTAAGACCGTCAAACTGAACAACTTTCTCTATGGGACCAACATCGAAATAGCGAAAAAAATAATTTCATATCCCATACATATTTTAGCTCTAGTCGATTTGTAGAGTACAGAACATAAATTTTTTTTTTCCCGATTTCGATATTGGTCCCATAGTGAAAGTTGTTCAGTTTGATGGTCTACACCACCCCCTTAAAGGTTTATTTGTAGTTTTGTAACACCTTGTATAAAAGGTGGACACTAATTGGGTATACAGGGTGAAATTGATATCATAAGCATCCTTTTTTTAAATAAGAGTCTACCCATCAAACTGAACACCTTTTACTATGGGAGCAAACCGATCAGAGCAACAAAAAAATCTGTTGTTCTATAATAAACTGCAAGGCCTACTAGACTCAAATGTATGCAACAGCAGATTTTTTTTGCTCTAGTCGGTATGCTCCCATACATTTTTTTTTTCAGTTTGATGGGAGACTCTTAGTTTAAAAGGATGCTAATGATATCAATTTTATAAAGCTGTGCGTTACAACTTTAGAGGGTATTTCAGACCATTAATCTGAACAACGTTTTGTATGGATCCAATCAATTCCAATCCAAAATCTAAATCACGAAAAAAACAAAACAAAATTGAGATCACAAAATATAAGGTTTATTTTCAAAAAGTCGGTCGTTACGAATTCAAGCGCCTCAAACAAAAGGGGAAACAGAAGTAAACAGAATAAGTATTTCCAAGGAGCCTTGATAAAATATTCATAATTCAGTTTGCAAATGGACAGTGTTGCCAGGGTGACGCACGGCACACTCGGGGGAGCACTATGAATGATATACTTGCAACTACGACACGGGGGTGAAATCGATAAAACTAAAATGTCAAAACAAAGGTCATAAGACTGCCAGCATGTTTGTATAATGTTTTTATATTTACTCCGCGAGTTTTAGATGGCGAAATAAGAATAGGCCGAATAATCCCACAAGGATTTATTAGGCTAACTTTGCCTATATTGTTTTTTGCTTTTATTAGAGTTTATCCGCGACTTCGTCCGCACGGGTTCCCGTCATCGTAACCAGATAAATATATACCTGATTTTAAGTCTAAACATACTTTTCGATACAAAAAGTTTTACCAAAATAATCTCGTAGTTTTTGCGTGATGCGCGAACAAACTTACCTGAAAACCATATCGTAACTTTTTTGTAATATCTTAATTGTACAGACGACAGACACGCTTGTGTGACAGACTTTTTTTCCCCAACGTACACTAGGCCGTTTTTTTCCCTAAACATTTAATTCGGACCACTAGAAAAATTAAAAATCTGTCCAGATTTTCCATATCTGATGTGCAGCGGTTGTGTCTTTCAGGACACCTGCCGTATCAAAGTCTCCATTGGGCTTACGTTATTGTATGGTATTTTACAGATTAGCCACTCACCATGATCACTGCAAATCTAATTGAATACTGGATATTTACCTGAAAAAATAATAATAATGTTAATATTAAAATAAAGAAATCTAATCTCGTCAACATTTTATAGACATTACGTAAATTGTTTGTATCAGAAAATACTAGGTTATTGAAAACGTGTTTACTTAGTTCTTTCCAACAATTCCTTGCTTTAATTGAACAAGTTTTCATTCTGTTCAGACTATAAATTTAATTACTATCGACTCGTACCTACCTGCTGCTTTCATAGAATAATGAAGTTTCCATTTATATAAGTAACCCAAATTTATTAAGTAGGGTAGACCCGGGTTAATTGTAACACGGGTTAATAGTAACATTGGCGATATTTCGGTAACTAATCAAGGCAAGGATGTGTGTGTGCAAAGAGGTGATGGCTCTTGCATGTCCGGACCTACTCTCCAATTGCCGTGTGTGCAACGTGAAGGTGTCTTGTGTTACAGAGGAATGAATTTTATGTGCGGTCATTGTAAATATTTTCGATCAATTCATTACGTTGTAACTTCTGAAATAATCCATGTTTTAAACAAATATTACTATCACAGGTTGAAATAAGAACTAGAGAATGCTACAGATGACGAGAAGTTCATTATTTTCGTTTGTATCATAGCTTTTTTATGATTTTTTCAAAAAATTGACACCAAGGGATAATTGTAACACTTTTGATGGGGTTGATTGTAACGTTACAATTAACACTGTGTTACAATTGACCCATGTTCAATTTTTATAATTAAGATGGTTTGAAAATACTCTGACAGCAATGTTGACCACTAAATTGCCTCCACCAACCCGCACCAACCGCAGCGTTGGATGGAGAAATTGATTGATTGAAAGAAAAATTTAGATTGATTTTTTAGTATGCGATGTGGAATATTATTTGGTAAGCTTGCTTCCTAATTTAACTTCAAATTAAAAGAGTACACAATGAAATTGCAGTCGTGATTTTGACAGAATTATATGTCGTTTGATTACACTTTAAACGTAAATAAATCCACGTGACCAGGTATAATAGTAACACTTGGTTAATTGTAACAGCTTCGTTTGTATGAAAACATTTATGGTTGATTAAGATATACGAGAGTTAGTTTTTAGTTTATTTAAATGCTATTATATATAGTTACCTAAAGTGATTAAAAATCTGTAGGAATTGTTTCATATTTTTAGTTTAAAGCAATAAAACGCTAAGATGTTTTTCCGTTAAATTTTATAAAAACTTTTCATAATATTCTAATGCGATAAAAAGATTACTAATAAAGAAGAGGTAAGTTACTTAATGGTAAATAAATAAGACCGATTTACTGATTATTTTGGGTTTTATTTAGATTAAAAAATCTGTTACAAATGACCCGGGGTAAGGGTTAATTGTAACATTGGTCACTGCTCACATCAAGAGCAAATTACGAAAGGTTCTATAAGACTTAGGAGCACTTTGAATATAAAATCTTGTACGTTAAGAAGCTGCCTTTCTTAATGTGTATGTACCGTTTCTTAGATATGAATAGTTTATCCGCAATCGAGGTAGAAGTAAAAACTGTTACTATCAATCCGGGTCTACCCTATTAATTCTGTCTTTACGCACACTAAATTCTGATATAATAGAGATATTTCGAATAATTCCTATTAACTAAAATGTTAAGTGATTTGACCTCGATATATTAATTAGGTATCTTGTCTAAAGCTTTCAGATAATGATGTAAAATGTTGTATATCTTTAGTTTTATTAGAACTAAAATACATAATTATAGTTACTGGTATAAATATAAATATCTTGGACATTGTCACATACATATTATTATCTAGTGCCATTGAAAGTATCAGAATCTAGCCCGGACTTGTGAATAATGACCGACAAACATCTCAAGCATAACCTTGACTGCGCAGAACAAAAATTAGTACGCGAAAACACTACAGCGCAGCCCCCTCAGCACCTCATGCGTACCTATATGAAGTCCACCAATCCGCGTTGGACATCGCATAGTGGACTAACGCTCATATACTCTCCCTGAGGGCATCTCTGTGCCCTGCAGTGGTATGATAGGCTGATGATGATTAAGGCCAGGTTATCCAAGTGCAAGCGTCTCTTTCTTGCCAGCATAAGTTTGCAATTAGCCATCCCGCTCCAATTGAAAGCAGGATCGCAAAAAAACGTGTTTTTCATCAATATCTTTGCTCATGGGTGTTTCTAAGCTCAAAATTCTACGGAGTTCACTAGAAATATTTAATGTATTTAGTTAAGTAGGTACAAGAATAAAAAGTTAAATATCAGCAGTTAATCATAGTATTGAAAAAACATAACAAAAAGGGGTAACTTTGAGATTTTTTTCTATCTATTAAACTTAATCTAATCGTGTAATTGAGCACGGTTGCCTATCAGCCAGATCCTTAAATAAGAAATAATTGGTTTTCAGACTTTAAAACACAGTTTAAAACACTTTCGTTTGTGTTCAAAAAACGGCCTCGACCGGATAACAGCGTCTTAATGAAGATTATTAAACAAACAGTCTCAATTTTAGACTAATTAACAAGCAATTATATTTGAATCTTGCGCTTTCCGGTACGCCTCTCGATAACTCTTCGGCCCCATAGCCATCGGTTCTGCGAGCAATGAGCCCTTGCCACTTAGCCGTCGACCGGTCGTTGTGGCGATCCTTGGGGGATGCTTATGCCCAGCAGTAGACTTCCATCGGCTGAGATGATGATGATGATATTTGAATCAGAAGCTAATCTCGCTTACGTAACAGTTAATAAGGGCAATGTTCACAACCGATTGACAAAGATTAAACGCATCATTGCCACTCTGTAACCTCCACTTGTATTTATCTTGGATACGGTGCAACGCGGATAAATTACAAGCCCATTGGCTTCTAAATTATGGGGTCAAACCTAAGTGTAAAACACCTTTTGATAAGAACCAATTGGCAACACAATGTTTCGACATTAAAATCAACAAATTACGCACGCTTTCAAACTGAATTGACAGATTTAGGTAGGTATTTTCTATTTGCAGCTAGTTCTATTAATTTTATCGAGAACTAATCGATTTAATACTGTTTTACGATGTAAATTACAACGAAATCTCATCGAACCATTGTTGAACAGGTGGTAATAAAATAGTTTAGGTAAATTGCTTTTGAGAAGTAAACTGACACGGTGGGTTCAAAAATTCGACACCATAATTTCAGTCGAAACACTTTCAGTAATGGACAAAAGACTATCCACACGTAATGGACAAAAGACTATCCACACGTTGTTCCTGTGTGTACTCTGAATAATTTTCATGATACCCAACATTCTTGAGTACGTGACAGGAATATACAGGGAGTAGAAAAACATGCTAGTAATATTTAAAGGGATGATTTAGAGTCTAAATCATCTACATTTTAGACCATTAAAATGAACAACTTTTAGTGTCGTGCCAACATCGAAAAAAATCTTCTGTCTCAATTCAAAACAGCAGTAAGTACCTACTTGACAATTTTTTATTTCCATGTTGATTCTATAGGGTCCTTCTTAATATGCTGTCATTTTTTTATGGGGATGATCAGACCATCAAACTGAACAACTCTCTTTCAAGTCATCCGCTCCATACAAAACTGCAAACCTACTCGAGCCAAATGCGCTCGAATACGCTCGAGCAATTTTTTTCGCGCTTTCAATGTTGGTCCCATAGAGAAAGTTGTTCAGTTTGATGGTCTGATCATCCCCTAAAAAAGTGTTAGCATATTAAGTTGGACCCTTTATAGCGATGTTGCTATAAATTGTTGTTGATGTTGAAGTTTAGTTTAAACTCTAAACAACCCCTACTACCCCCACCACTCTAAAATATAACTAGCATATTTCGTTACACTCTGTATGTGGCATCATATTATTTAACATACATAAATACAAAACCTGGAACGTATGTTTACGATCCGAGCCAAATATTTACACGATGACTTCTGTACGTAAACAACACGAACTAACGATAGATAGATACTTATCTGCGAACTTGTTAGAAACAAAGTTGCAGAAGAGATAGTTTAAATTGTATGCCTTGTGGTTCCTGGATAAGAATATACCACGCCATTTTTTGCCTTGGGAGTCTTAAGAGGCTATACTCGTACTAAGGGAAAGGGGTACTTTTTCTATTAATAAGCTAGCCACCTAGGTATTCATGCAAAATAGGTACTTTAAATTTTTTTAATCGATCGACCCGCCCCAGTTTCGTCCGGGTATAGGTTCTAAATATATAAGTAAATATATTATACCCTACGAATAAGAGAATGTATAGAAGTATAGATGAAACTCAAAAAGTGGCACCAAAAAAATTGTAACGCGTTCTAAATTTGTTCTTTAAAAATTGTAACTCGCCGCCAAAACTCATACAAAATGACATTTTTCATGGGGTGCCAAAAATGATTTCGATTTTGTTTGGAGTTACTCTTCCATATTTATTCTCTTATTCGTAGATTATACCTATACATTACCTTCCGGAAGAAATTAATCTAAATTACAGTGAAAACCCTATCAAAATCCGTTGCGTGCGGTTTAGAAGAAGTAAGCGGAGAAACAGAAAGAAGGACAGACGCGGATAGCGACTTTGTTTTATACTATTTAGATATCATCATCATCATCATTCTCAGAAATAATAGACAAAATTTGTAAATTGCTTTAGGTACTACACCTTGGAAAGTGGTTGATAGTTGTATCAGAATTTCTGACAACCCAGAAAGGAATGACAGCCGTGAGTCTTATCTACGATTGACAAAATATATTCATATAATATTTTTTCAAAATAACTGAAACGAAAAAACCTACTGTTATGGGAACAGAACAAAAGTTTCATTCCATTCCGAAACTCAACTCAATCAAACAGTCTTGTAAACAAAATGCTTATAGGCGTATTACCTCGTGCAAATGACTTTATTCTTTCCTTCCAGTAAGCAATCCAACTGACAACGGACTTTTAACCTCATTTTTATTTCGACTGAAAAAAAGAAAAAGCAGGAAACAAGAGTGACTGTAAAATTTCAACGGTAGCTGTTTACGCCCGACCTTTTTTACGATGTTGTTAACTGTTGATTCTTTTTAAACATCTGCGTTGGGAACTGTAAACTACATTGTATGCGGTTCGGTACCTAAAATGACGCTATTCTTAATAATTCCACTAATCCTCCTAATGCTTTTTGGTATAATAAATTAATTCAATGCCTAATCCTATGATTTGTTCACGTGACACCGTAGATTATTTCTTCACGAGACTATCAAGGTACATACCAGGTGACAAAGAAAGATCTTATAGGTACTGTGTTTTGCAGGTCGAAATGATCTCTGATTTTTGATTTCGGATTCGATTTCAGAGTATAGCGTCTCCACTTCAGACAGATTCTATCTTAAAACCTCGACTTAGTATGACCAATGTAACTTGGCAGCTATCAAAGCAGATAACCACTTTCAGTCAGATGTTGAATTTAACTTTGAAAAAGTTGAGATTTAATGTATACTTTAAGGCTTTTTTGCAAGGATGATTGCCAAAGTAAAGTCAATAATTGATTGATAGATTTTGTAATCCTATAGCTCACTAATAAACGTTATAAAACGAGTATTATGCATAGACTCGTATCATTATATATATCCACACAAATATAATCCGCATAAGTTCATTAGCGCCGTAAGTAGGTATTTATAATTTTAAACGAGCAGAGAATTCAAACAAAGAAAAAACGATGTGACAATACTTCTCTAACATCCCAAGTGGCACCAGAAGCTGTATAGCAGCAGTCTAGATGTACACGTGTGAACTATAAGCTGCACAAGTAAGCTGTATATGATCTATTAAAATGCTATTATGCAGTTTATAAAAGAAGCTGATTAGAATACCGAAAGTGTTAAATTATGCAGCGCAAAGCATTATAACACAACAGGCGTGTACAACATTAAAACTTTCGACTGCATAAAAGTTCACCTTAACTCTCTTAAAATGCAGCAATATAACACAGTAATTGTGGTCCCTTATGCAGCAATTAACATATTTGGCCCCCACTATACAGCTCTTATACAGATAGTAAAATGAAAGCTGACTAAGAACGTATTCTACAGTTCCTATAACACCGAAAGCTGTACAAAAGGTATTCTGTGGACTATTATACATACATTATACAGCTTTAAGTAGTTTTAGTGACCAACAGCTGTACAAAAGGTAATTTTTACACTCTTATACATACATTATACAGCTTCAAGTGATTTTAGTAGCTAAAAGTTCAAGTGTGAACTGTAATAACTGTATATTACCGCTTTAAACTCACATCTACACTAGATGTGAACTACTATAGAGCCCTGCGTGCCTCTTGGGATATCTTAGGTACAACACATCTTATCTTCTTTCTTTTTTCAATCTTTAATTTGATATCTTAGATGATCGTGATGCAGCGACATTTTAGGAGTCACATAGTCGTCTTTAGAGTTCCGTACCAAAAAGCTGCAATAGAAACCCTCATAGAGATGCTTCGTTCTCTGGTCTGTCCGTCTGGACGTATGTTCGTCAAGGCAGAGTTTTTGGCCGCATCTTCTCTACAACGGAACACGACGCGGTGGTAGAGTCAAAAAGTGACCTCAGAAAGCTATCTATGTGATATTATTTTGAATAAAATGTTGATTGATTGATGGCAGATTAGCTTACTCTTCTAATGCTTCATTTTTAGCCTATATTCCTACAGAAGTAAAATCATGAATGCTTATATATTTATTCTTAGGAACTAAATATAAACGAAAACTAGTCGAAAATACGAGTCGGGATTGAAGTGAAATTCGGTATGATTGTGTAAGAGGAATAAGTTAATGCTTTTGAAAATAGAACAATTATTAAACTCATCATACTTCACATTACGGAACCCTTGACACGCGAGTTTAATTCACTCTTGGCACTTTTTTAAACTGGCATAGAGTCAAGTGCACCATCGTTTAGCTTCTGTATAGACTGTTGATTGATATGTTGTTTAATTCTTTCGAATGTTTAGGGAAGTTTAGTCGAGAAGTTCATTTAAGGGGATGAGAGGCTTGAGAAGGATTTATTTTAACGCGTTTTAAAAATTGTTTAGCCAACTATTTCATTTTTGGGAGGTATTGCAAGCCGAGGCTTATTAACTCTGCGAGCATTGCTGGTCTTTTGTGTTCACCCCATCCTCGCCTATATCCTTTGATAAAGTTATGTGTCATGATCGAAGGTACGAAAGCGTCGAAAAAATTGGAACCAGTACTGGCCCCAAAACCCTATACATATACACGCACACATACATAATTTGTATGGCGCCTCAGCTCACGCACACCTATGAAAATTGGCTCCTTTTGTTTTATACGGTATAACCGCCAAGCTCATTCTAGAATTTTTTTAAGCCTATTATCATTATTTTATTTTGTTTTCGTTCTCGGGTATGCAGGTTTCCTTCACCGCCGAGTCAAATGATAATGACAAATACTACCGTACAGTCAGCAGCAATATGTTGTATACAATTTTGTTCTACGTCGTAGTAATAAAGTGTATATAACTTATTGCTGCTGACTGTACATAAATTCCGTAGAACCATGGTGTCCCATCCCATACAAATGAATTTTTAGTTTAAAAATTGCAATATATGGCGTTATGGTATCAATTTGTAATTAATGTTTACGTAAACGTGTAAATTGTTACTAAAAGTACATGATCTGACTACAAAAAAATCTCATGAGCTTCGGAAAATCAAGCAATTTACTTTGCCCGAAAACTGCCCGCGTTACGGCAGTCGCGTTACATTGTTTGACATTGGGCATCTGTACTGTATAGTATTATATAATCTGTGGTAGAACTAAGTGGTAAAGGACAGAAAACGAAACGACGCCTCATGATTGCGTCGCTATAGCTCTCTTCCGTACTATGGAGAATCATCGCTCTGCCAATCTGCTTTGCCAAAAACATATGTAGGTATATAATATACCTACATAAAGAAATCTTATATAAGCTCGCCCTTTATTCTGTATGTGTTGTTAACAAATAAAGAGATTTACAATTTTACGTACATTCAACATGAACATTCCAACATGAAATTAATGTTTAACGTTAGGCCCTTATACAACGTGTTAATGAATAAGCGCAAAACCTGTAACACCCCAACTGATTTATAACAAAATAATTAGATTGAAACAATAACTTCATTATTTTGATAGTTAAAATTTAAAGTTATTCGCATTTTAAGTTGAGAGGCAAACAATTTTTGTTTACATTTCAGCATGGAATGAAAGCGCTAACGTGCTCATGGATACATTTTGATGGATCTTGCTTTGGTATTAAGTAGGGTAAGTGTACCCGTGCGGTGGTTTGAAATCGAGTTCAGTAGGTACATTTTAAATTGAATCAAATTATTTAAATTTACAAAAAAAAAAAATTGAAACCATGATACCTAATTCGTTTCTGCTCTCGATTCGCATCAAACTGCTTTCTAGTTTTGCGTTAATTCATTAACACGTTGTATATAGTACCAACCGACCTTTCAGTGTTATAATTCATGAATGGAATAAATCCGTTGTCAGATAGGTATTCAAAATATTTAGATTCCCTTGAATAGATAGCTGCATATTTTTCATATGTCGTTCGCAAAAGCCGAAATTCGTTTTCATTACGTCGACATCTCGTATTGGTACTAGAATGACAACCTTTCAAAGTGATGATTGAATGCGCGTGGGACGAAACGAATTCGTGGATTTATGACCGAATTCATAAACACAAGTTAGATTCCTGGAGTGAGATTTTTGAATCCCATTTGGTGAGCTCAGCAGTTGTAAATGTCCAAATTACTATGGAGTTCTGCATCTTTCTACTGCTGATTTGATTCTCAAAAATCATACTTCAGGAGTGCGATTTTTTAAAGTCAAATCAGCAGTAGAAAGATGCGTATCTCCATTGCAATTTTGACATTTTCAACTGCTGAGCTCACCAAATGAGATTCAAAAATCGCACTCCAGGTGAAATTCAATTACTTAAACATTGTTTATGAAATAGTTTCGTAACTTTGATCAAAGGGTGGTTTTAGGATCAGACAACAGATTATTCGCACAAAGCTGTAACAAATTGCTTGGAATGTCGATAATATTAATTTTACCATAAATTAACCGAATTTGATGAAACAGCCGAATATAATGAATGTTAAATAAGCGCAAAACCTTAAAACTGGAATCGTATTTGTAAAATTCTAGTCCATTCGGGTATCTACAGGGTGAAATTGATATCATTAGCATACTTTTAAAACTAAGAGTCTACCCATCAAACTGAACAACTTTTACTATGGGAACAAACCAAGCGGAGAAAAAAAAATCAGCTGTCCTATACTAAACTGCCGCGCGCCGCCGCCGCCTACACGACTGAAATGTATGGGACAGCAGATTTGGTTTTTGCTCCGATTGGTTTGCTCCCATCGTAAAAGTTGTTCAGTTTTATGAGTAGAATCTTAGTTTAAAAGGATGCTAATGATATCAATTTCACCCTGTATATTATTTTGTTATTATTTTCGAATCTATTTGCGAATTTTCAAATATTTAGAGTTTTAGTTCTATAAACGGTTTTCAGGTTTTGCTAACATTTGTTTACACCTTAAAGTAAATCGGATCAATTACCCAGCATTTCTCCTTTTTCAACTACATCCCAGACTACGAGAGCGGAAGCCTTAATCGCCCCCAGCATCGATACAATTTAAATCGAAACAAAACGAGTAAAACGAATCGATCTCTATCGTGTTGAGAGCAAATCGCACGACTAAAGACGTTCTCTCGGACGGAATGCTCCGAGCAATTGGAAATACTTGTGTCTGAACTTCGAAGGGGAAAAAAGTTAATTGGTACTGTTTTTGTCACAGCGGCAGCGCCCCGTTACTTCTCCGACTAATCTCTCAATTCACCGAGAACTCTCACCTACTTTTATACGAACTTTTGCAATGATCTCGCACAAATCTGTAAAAAAGTGCAGCGTTTTCCTTATCGTCGCGACATCGACAATTCGACACCGTTGTGAATCAATGAATCGTCCTCTTGTTCCAATCAGTTCGATTCGATCTAACTTTACGGCACAGAAATGTCTAATTGATTTATTGTAATTTCTCCGTCGATACCAATAGAACTGAATTAGTCCTATGTTACCCAGACTATTGTTACATAGAAACCATTTTCTAATGCTCGTAAATTATCAGGAATGCCTATTAATCCTCGCGTAGGTACCTCGCATAGTAAAGAACGTTTATAAATGGAATTTTGGAAACAAAATGTAGAATTGAGATTGAATGTTTCGTCGAGCCGTTGAATAATAAATCATAAGCCTGCTTCTGCGAATATCAAAGGAAATCTTCAAAGTGCTCACTTAACACTGTTATTAAAGAACCGTATAAATGAGCGTTAAATGTAAACTTTACACTGTCGCCCACCATGTTTTGAATGCCAAACAATTTTACATAAGTTACGAGTCCCCAAGTTTATTTAAAATTCTTTCACAGTACAAAGGCGTCACGGGGTCTCTAGATACGCTTAGATTATGATCTTAGTTGGATTCTCTCATATATACTTCAGCATCACATCTGTGGGCTTTTATCACATTTACAATAACATATTTCGTTTGTAGATCTGTACATTCTAAAGTTCATTGTTTTGACTATTATTACAAAAGGTATAATCATCTCTATCTTAAAGACTATACAGTTCATATTATCATGTTGAGTCTCACAAGGTAATCTTGATAACTGCGTACACTGCGTATTTGCGGCGCGGGCGCAGGCTGCGGAGCGTAAATAAAGCGACGGGCACAACCGTTACGCGCATACGCGTGCGTGTAGAACGACGCGCATGCATGACGGCTAATGCTATCGTGCCGTGATTAGTTTCTTCACTATTTTCAACTTTTTTCATCTCATCAACATTGGGATTAATAATATCAACAGTTAGGTAAATAATAGTAATTTCATTCACTTTACTGCAGCATAACACAAATCCATCTACAAAAGATTTTGAGTCTTCATAAAGCCATGTTATTTAAGCACTATAATTTAACTAGCTTAAGCATTGAACGCATCGTCATGCAGTTAGTTTTGTAGGTAGTTATACTATTGTTAATCTAGGTCTTCAACTACAGTAATTATGAAAAGTTTTCATAGATTGTTATGATATGAGTTACTGTTATAATGTAAAGACTCATCTCCATGTCTAAATACAAATAGAACCGAAAATCTAAGAAGTTTACTAATTTAATTTATTATAATAAAAGTACCAATGCTTTAAGTTAGCTCATGAGAATTTGAGAATATCATATTGACAAAATTTTCATATTATTTGTTATATTTTGATATCAGTGTAATATCAAACCGCGATACATTATTCATTGTATATTTTGACGTTGCCAGACCCAGTGACGGGTTGTGATTAAATTTTCGCGTCACTGCGGCCCTTAAACAAAGACATCACGTGAAAGTCATCAGTCATTATCAGAGAGAACAATAATAAAACCGCTTGTCACTGTCGTTAAGCGAATTCACTTACAATGAGGACTCTAGTCAGGAACATCGCTTCAAAAGTTCGTTTTTTTCCCTGGGGACTACGGGTTTTCCTTTATAGGGACTCTCCTAGTGTAGGAAAAGACCCTTGCAATATTTAATAGGTTGGTTTAAATCATCGAACTGAACAATTTTCACTATGCTGTGTCACTATGCTATGTCAAAAACAATGCTGTTTGATACAAAACACCGGTAGCACTTACTCGACCCAAATGTATAGGACAGCTGATTTTTTTTATTTTAATGTCAAACATACTATATTTTTATGATTATACAATTTGCACCGGCCCTTAGTTTTGTATGAATCTCTACTTCTAGTGACAGTATCATTACAATGAATCATAACAAGCTCCTGAGACAAAATCTGCAAGTAGCTACCATAAACAGTAAGAGATTTCCGTGACAAGATTATTGGTAGGCATATAATTAAATTGGTAGTTCCAACTTCCAAGTCTTCAGCTAGTGTTTTGACATTAACTTTACGGATTACGTTTTACTTTTACTTTACGTTTGTTACCATGAGTCTTCACTGTTCTTTACTACTGTAGTTACGTCACCAATTTTGTATTGAATTTCGTACAGCGCTCCTAGTGGTTACGTTAAGAACTAATTTCTGTCATACGAATTGGCGACGTAACTACAGTAGTAAAATACAGGGAAAACTCATGGTAGGCCCTCTGATGGAATTTTTGTTGTTAAGTTAGATAGAAAATTAAAACCTCTCCGAACATAAAGGTGTCAAACAAACCACTTCACAAAATCGAATATCCTTAGCCATACAAGGTGTAATAAAACATGCTAGTAATATTCATAGTGGTGGTCTAGAGTTTAGACTATCAAACAGACCAAACTTTCACTATAGAATCAACATTGAGAAAAATTCAGTTCTGTATGAAACAACATTGGAAACAACGGATTTTTCGTTTTCTTTTTTCGTTGTTGGCTCCACAGATCAGTTTGATGGATTAAAATAAAAAACCATCCCTTACAAATATTACTAGCATGTTTTTTACACCCTGTATACCTAACAGTACAGTGTGATTAGAGTTACATTGCCTCACAGAAAGTAAGATAAGATGTAACACACTTTCGTTATGGTGTTGAACAGTTTAATTTTACCATGAACACTTTACCCCGCGACATGACTTGTTTACCCGAAACCCAAAAAAATATAAATAAGAACTATAATGACCTATAGCAATCTAGTAAAGTAACTGAATGCTTCAAAAATAGTTGATGATTGTAGTGGAGATTCTGATTACCCCGAAATGAATGAAGGAAGAGGCTTATGAGTTTATGTAGATAAGTACATGTACATCATAGAGTACAGGAAACACTGCAACATGATAATCTCATCTCTTCCGGGTCCATCAATTGTCTTTAATTTGGAGCTAGCTCCATAAAAAGAACGAGCAGAAACTGAGTGCTGTATTTACTGTTGCCAACCAAAGAACAAGGTTTGAACTGCAAGGAGCCTTTTTCTTTTCATTTTACTTCCTAAAGTACAGATGGCATGTTCATCGCTCTATAGAGAAGTGTACCAAATCATTTCAAGATTGTGCCTGTTTTTTTTTCGATAGGCCAAGGAATCGATCCCATAGTGCCATGTCAAACGTACGCAGTTTAAAAATGTTTGTTCGTCCCTTTGATCATCTTTTCCCTCATTTATTATTTTAGAGAAACACATTTTGAAATTACTACGAATTGAATTGAAACGATCATTATTATCAAACTTCAAGAGTCAACAAGTTTTTTAAATTGATACAATATACGTCGGTACGTCAGTTTATACACCTTGGGGTAGGAGAACTCGGACCTTAAAGTAAAGCGAGCAACAAAACTGGTTTCAACATCACGCGATCTAAAAAGCGACCGCATCAATCATTAGAGTACTTTCTAAACTCTTTGTTATTCCAATCTTTTGTCCTGTTCTAAGACGTTCGATTACATTTCGAAGTCGTAAAAGTACATACACTCACAACCATATTCCCTTTCGGGGTGGACAGAAACATTGCTACAAATACCAACTTTATTGCACGCCGTTGTACCTACTCGTAGCAAAGCTCACGCTTAGCATTTGAAGGTTTGAAGATGGAATGATGATTAATAAAGTGGCCATAGGTATAGCTATAGCTAGCTTTTCACCCAAAAATACATTGCATTATGAAACCCTTCGTAAAAGTAAATATTTATAAGTTGGTTTTCAACTCTGTAGTAAATGTACCTTATATTTTTATATATCCCCCAGAATCCACGTTTATCGCTTTATTTGAATTGACTTAAATGTACAATTAAAAACATTTCTTTAAATTTCTCATCATAACCGGAATACAATATGGAAGATTTTGAACTTAACCTAACGTCGAATAAACTCGTATTTTCGCTTTTTCTATTTATATTTTAAGCTGCCAAGACTTATAAAGCACGAAGAAAACTTCTTTTATCCGAGATTGTTAACTCTTAATGAGAAAATAAACTACGATCAAGAAAAAAGATGCACAAGAAATCTATCTTTAGAAGCTAATAAGCAACTTTACTCGGAACTACATATAACACTCACATAAAATAGAAAAACAAACAAAGAATAAGATGCACGTACTTGTAATCACTTCAACAACGCAAGTCTGGAAGAGGGAACAATGCTCGAGAAAGTTTTGCCAGCCATTACCACGATATCCATCAAAGATTCGGCTGAGATGCTCTTTTACAAGTTCTTTTAAACTATTTTGTGAAAACGTTGAACTAGAAGTTTTCACCCTAACAAATTTCATAAATTCTTATTCTCATAAATACTCGTAAAGATGGTTCTGCGTTGGGATAACTTATAGGTGCAAACTTTGATCTTAGATCAGATTTAATTAAAAATAAAAAGTGAACTTTAAATAAAAACTGAAGAGAAAATAACAAGTCCAGTAGTCTAGAAGTCTGTTATGTAATATTGAAGCGACTTTCACAGTCGGGACCCATTATTCGGAAAATTTGATCCGGTCTAGAATTTTTAATTGGTCCCGACTGTTAAAGTCGCTTCAATATTACATAACAGACTTCTAGACTACTGGACTTGTTTTTTTCTTTTCAGTTTTTATTTAAAGTTCACTTTTTACGCAGACGGGTTTTTTGATATCTTAAATTTACTTTTTTATTTTACACTTTTTAGTTTTTTCAACTTTAAATCGTTATAGATCCTAAATGGTCATTCAAAATAAAAACTGGTGAGAGAAACCTAATGATGATTTTCAAATACCTATTCAATGATACCCCACTCGATATAGTTCGTCAACTTTTTTTTTTTTTTCACAAAATGGCGTCTGGTAGTCGCCATATTGAATTTTGATGACTGTCATGTCTTTAGTGACACTCGCAAGATTAAGACAAATCGATTGACGTAAGAATCATCAAAATCGGCCCACGCGTTTGGTCTCTAGTGTGCCACAAAGGTACAAACTTACATACATACATAGGCTGTTAAACACATTACCCTTCCTTTACGTCGCGCAGTCAGGTAACAAGTCATTTATAGTGCTTCAAGTTGGTGCAATGTTAGATAGTTTGTGATATGAAGATGATTTTTGACTGCACCGTGTTGTTTAACAAAATGTTTTTGCCTTTTTAGAGGATTAAGTAGTATCCTAACCCAAAAACGTTGTCTTGATAATCGGTATACGAGTATTATACAATAATTCAGTGTTCCACGATTACTAGTTTAAGCTAAAGTTAAATAAAAAGCTGAAAGAGCTCGAATATTGATCAATAATTTGAAATTAGTATTTAATAGGTTTTTATTCTTCTTGGTATAAGATATAGAGTCTTTCTCAATATACTGACAGTTTTTAAGGGGATAGTCCTATAAAAAAAAAAAAAAACAACTTCTTCAATGCGACAAACTCCGATCTCGCGAAAAAAATCTGCTGTCCCATACACTTGCCTCGAGCATTTTTTTTGCTATTTAGTTAAGCTTAAAGAAGGACTCTACATACAAGGTCCTTCTTAATATGCTGACACTTTTTAAGGGGATGATCAGGCCGTCAAACTGAACAACTTTCTCTATGGGACCAACCAAACAAATCTGCTGCTCCATACAAAACTGCAAACCTACTCGAGCCAAATGTATGGGACAACAGATTTTTTTTCGCGATTTCAATGTTAGTCCCATAGATAATAGTCTGGTCATCCCCTTAAAAAACTTTCATCATAATATTAAGAAGGGCCCTGTATAAGAAAATTAGTTTTCTTTGATGTTACTACGATTGCATTCACACATCTCAACACACAAATTATAACTAAACATTTACACAGCACTGTATCACCAGAATCTATAGTGTTTTGTGAACACGTTGATGTCCTCTCCACGAAACTTCTCCAAGTGATTAAAAGCAGATTGCCTAACAGCGATCCTATAGTAGGGGACGGTCGTTGCACCGTAGAGTTCTAGTTCAGGCGATAGTGGATAAGGAACAGTCAACACGCTTCGCCCAAACAAAGGGCGCACTTGTTTTGCTTTTTTTGCAATTGAGATAATGCCTTTTCCGGTTTTCGTTCTGTTATAGCGCTGTACGTGGCCATGTTTTGAGTGGCCACAGAGATTGTGCAGTTTTTATTAACACGCTTTACTTAACTGCGGGATTTAAACTTGTACGAATAAAAGATATCTCGGGTAGAGTTTAAGGCTGCAAACAGACGACGCGAAAACTTGCTTCTTCTTATGTGATTACGAGGAATTTGAATGTTGTTGCCTAGTAAATAGAGTTTATATTTGCGGCAGATACTCGATGCGAAAGTTTTTGTGTCAAATGAACGCGTTCTAAATCTTAATAGGTGAGATAATGTGCACTATAATGGTCAGAGAAGGTTTAAAATTTCACAAAATTGCACGAGTAAAACTTGTCGAAAGAACTTATTGGGTGATATACAAGGTGTTACAAAAATACAAATAAACATTTAAAGGGGTGGTTTAGACCATCAAACTGAATAACTTTCACTATGGGACCAATATCGAAAACGCGAAAAAAAATATTGATGTTCCATACTCTACAAATCGACTAGAGCTAGAATAGTATGGGATATCAGATATTTTTTTTCGCGATTTCGATGTTGGTCCCATAGAGAAAGTTGTTCAGTTTGACGGACTAAACAACCCCCTTAAGAGTTTTAAAAATTTATTTTTACTTATGAAACAGCCTGTATTATGACATCACGAAACAAAAAATGTTACGCTACCTGTTTGGGAGATGAAGGCTAACATTACGTCGAAACATCAACCCCGTGTTTCAGATTCAGAAACCAAGATTAAGCAAAAGTTGTGAGTGAGTGTAAACATGCTGCGATTATGCTAATGTAAGCAGGTTACTTAGCACGGTAATAATACAATGCCATACATCTACCTTCTACGGTACCTAACAAGTAACAATTTGGTAGGTATATCCCCGTAGGACCAGAAGTACCATCGAGAAGTACCATCAATGGTACAGTTGGCACTAGGTGGTGCCAGTGTTACCATTCTCCACTAATGTTACCAATCCAAAAGTGTATGAGTGTGACTGCCTAGTTGCTTTTTATACCGAAAATGAAATGTACAATTAGTACACCGCCATTTGTACCCTTCTCATTCTTGGTATTAATTATATTTGTCTATTCTTGGTGTGCAAATAAAGAATATCTATGTTATGTTACACTGTGATGATTGAACCTTAGATCTTACTGAAGAAATTAAAATTTATGTAAGTATTTATTACCCAAAAAAAGTTACTTAGATAATATAACACTATAGTTATTTACATTGTGGCTCGCTGGACCTCAACACGGCACATGGGTCAGTTATAGAGATACCAAAGGATTCAAATTTTGTAGGCTGTGGATAGTATACTTGTTACGTAGGTAAGTTTAAGATAAATAGTTATTTATGCCGAAAAATCTTGGGGGCTTGGAGGGCTCTATCTAAAGGAATTAGATTGTTATGCCAAAAATGAAATTAATTTTACACGGGAAACCTTATCCTATCTAACTTTAAACACAGAACGTGCGTTATGCGTAAGATACAGAAGTGTCATTAGACTGTAGACTAATGACACAAAAATAACATTATTTTTAACGAAGGCAAACAGTTACTCTTCAAAAAGCCTCCCCCCCTCCCTCTGTTACTCAACACAACACGGCTCATTAGAAGCGGGCCGTGGGAAGCAGCTAACTAGTGAAGCGACCGGACCAAACTACGTTATCGATAACCGAGTTTCATGAAATCATGTTTGAACTTTATACTATGAAAATTCACTTAGTTTATAATCCAATATAAGTAACAAGATTTGTGAAGAGCTGTTAGGTTAATGTTCGTTAAGTGAATTAATATCAAGCTTTATAGTATGACTAGTGTTTTCCCGCGACTTCGTCCGCACAAATTATATACCAGATTTTAAGTCAGATCATAAACTATCAAACAAAAAAAGTTTCATCAAAATCGGTTCAGTAGTTTTAGCGTGATGCGCGAACAAACAAAAAAACACACAATTTTGTCAATAGATGGCGCTGCACCTCATTTAAATCGCGCTATCGAGTGTTATTTTAAATTTATATGAAGTGAACCGCTACTTTTTTATTCCTCACGATTATTTATTTTACGGTTTTATAATAGTTAAGATGACAAAGTCATTTAATATTGTTTGGGATTCTGCATTTTTCATGAGAGATTTGTGGCTAGACCTAAAAAACTATCACAGGTACAGTATAGGTATGTGCCTGTTGTTCTGATCTCAATCATAAATTACAAGACTTTTATTATACACCTAGAGTTTTCCCGCGACTTCCTCCGCATGGGGTTCCGTCATCGTAGCGAGATAAATGATTTACCAGATTTTAAGTCTAATCATAATATTTGAAACAAAAAGTTTCAGACACAAAATCGGTCCAGTATTTTTTCGTGATGCGCGAAAAAACAAACAGACAAACAAACAAACAAATTTTGGTATGAGGAAACAGTAGGGACACCAAAAAACTATATCGTAATTTTTTTATAATACTCGTATCTTCAATGTACAGACACACTTTTTTTACCCAAAAAAAAAATCGGTTTTGGTGCAATGGTATCATCTTTCATACATCCTTACTTCCATACTATTATTATAAAAGCGTAAGTTTCTGTCTCTTACGTTTTCCTTCTACAGATAGCTTGAACTCTAAGGAAAAACAGGCATAAAAATCACATGTTCAAATCACGAGTTTTTGCCCGCGACTTCGTCCGCACAAATTATATATCTTCCAAACTAAGTCAAATCATAAGCTCTCAAACAAAAAGTTTCATCAAAATCAGTTCAGTAGTTTTTGATACTCGAATAAACAAACATACTACAGACAAAATATCCAAAATTGGTCATTTGGAATCAGGGACACCAAAAAACCATATCGTAACTTTTTTTGTTACATCTTCAATGTAAGATAATCAGACAAAAAGACTCAAAAATCTATCTATGACTGAACCTCAGGTCACCCAGGACCTCCACCCAGGTTTGGCGACCCCGTGTGGCAGGCAACCAACCGGATCGTCATGATGTAATGTACAGATAGAAACAAAAAAAATATTAACCAACAAATTTTGTCAAATGAAATGAGTCAGCTAGCTATTATAAATAAATGTTTTTACCTTGTTTTACATGCAAAGGTCGTTCTAGATTAATCATGCTACGAGACAACGGCTGTTTCTCACGCCATGATTGTATCACTGTGCATGTTGGATAATAGCTGCTGTTGTGTTAATTTATTGTTTTTATTTATGAAAAAATAGGTTACTTTGAAGGTTAAGCTTAGAATCATAAGCAGATTTTTTGAATACTCCATTCCAAATGGCAACGAAATTTGAAAACTATTTTAAATGACAGAAACCGATATTTTAAACACGGTAAGTAGGTAATTACTTATTTTTATTAGAACAAATGTCTAAACGTCACGTCTCTAGTAACGTCTAGGATATTTCGGATAGTATATCTTTCTGATTAATAAATTATATTTGCTAATCAGAATTGGCTAAATAGGAATCGGAATATATATTCATAGATGCAGTATAACGTAACTACAAGTTATTTTACAGTACCTAGTTTCACAATGTTTCAAAGTTATATTGAAAGAAATAAGAAATGACAGAAAATCAAAATAAATCGATATTGTTTACCGAGAAAGTACCGATAAACTACATCACCAGCCGGATTGCAGAGCAGCGTTTACAAACAACGGCGGCTGCGAACTAGTGAATACATAGGAGAGCTCTGTGAATACTACTCTTAGTTTCGACATACGTGAGAATTGTGGTATAATGCTGCCTTCACAATAAATATACAGGGTCCAACTTAATATGCTGACACTTTTTTAAGGGGACGATCAGACCATCAAACAGAACAACTTTCTTTATGGGACCAACATCAGAATCCCGAAAAAAATATTAGTTGTCCCTTTGGCTCGAGTAAGTTTGCAGTTTTGTATGGAGCGGCAGATTTTTTTTCCACGATTTCTATGTTGATATGGAATGCCATAGAGAAAGAGTCAACATATTAAGAAGGACCCGATATAATATTTTGTAGAAAAAAACCTTTGTAGAAAAAAATTACAAGGGATTTAAGATTCACTAGAAAAGGAAAAATCTGGGATATACATTTAATGCTTCACTTGGTATTCCACAGTTAATGTGTAATAAATCTATTAAACTTCGTAAATGCTGATTCCAAAAAGTAATTGAAATTAAACCCTTTTTTTTATTTATTTACATTTATGCAGTTAATACAAATAAATGACTTTTTTAATTAATTTGCTAAATTCATCTGCAATGATTAACTAGAATTTCAAACCCATCCCCAAAGTAGGTATCTTTAGAAATTGCAAAAAGTAATCAATAATGGACTTAAATCGGTTTTACTATCTCTTTAGAGTCTTAATTGGTATCAAATACGTCTATTCAGCGGTCAAAAAGCATTTGACCAAATTCTTATGTATATTCAACCATTCTGACATACTTAACCAAAGTTTTATGGATAGTAGGTTTACCGACATGGAAGAAAAATATCCTAAACTAGAAACAGATTACCATGATGGCACGACAAAATTATCCAAACGGTAATGGAAAAATGATTGCTTTTTGACAAATTCACATTAATATACTTTAAAAAGGAAACATAATTATCATTAGGTTTTAAATATCTATATGTAACTCAGTATGGAATGAAGTCTGGGCATCTTTTTAGAATGAGCAAATTACTTATTAGTACGAAGAATGAGATGTCGTTTATGAAATCATGAAAGAAGTACATTGTACCTACTTTAGTCTAAATAGCTTTTTTTTATTCACATAATATTAATTTAAAATTACGACCACACAAATATACCTAAACAACTAGATGAAATACACTATAGTTGACACACAAGATTACAGATCTTGAAAATAACTCAAAGGATGCACAAAAACTGATTGTATTGTATTGTACTTATTGTATTTATTTATTTACCAGATACATGAATTGACACGACTTAAATAATACATCACATAAACCAAAAGTGATGTAACATCTTTTCCAAGTTTTACACATTCCCGCACATTTTATACGTAACAGGATTGACAAATGACAAATTCGATTATTTGCTTTTGATGCATAAGAAAATGACGTTAAAATGTAAAGATTCGACGAGAAATTTTTGACAAAATACAGTCTGCTTTTTTCCCTTTCTATTCCTGGCGTTATTAATACATTAAAAACTGTAAATATATTAGGATAGTAGATTAAACTAGCTAGGTAGTAAAGGAAAATCTCTCCGTGTCTCGATCGAATTACCTCGTCTAAAAGTTTGGAAAATATTTCACCTTCCCGCAGAATGCCCCCTGGTACGGTAATACCGTCTACACCTATATTAGTTTTAAAAGTGACATTACAAGGAAAATTTCATCTTGTTTAAGTTAAATCGTTGCTTTTTATAGCCATTGCCTCCGTGAATTCACTGCCGGCCGCCGCCCGACCGACCGTCAGTTTCCGAGTAACAAGTAGGCTTCGCAACTTTTCCTTTATAAAGTTAACTAAGCAACAAGAAAACTTTCTTGATATTTTGACATTGTTTTGATATTTACATTTGCGTTGCCAAGTGTGAGTGGGCAAGGGTAGGAGTTCATTAGAAATCATAACAAAATATTAAATTTAAAAATTATTTGTATGCTGTATTTTATGGCTGAATGGGAGCTAGAAGCACAGATAATTATATTGTACAGAGTGACAGCTTCATACAAGCTCGCAAAAGCGGCGCATCACTACATGCGCAGCGCGTTTGTGTGCGCGCATTCACCTACGAGGTTCACCAACGAGACCGAGGGTGACTTCGGGTGTGACTGTGAGGGGTGACACATCGTTGATTTTACCCGCGCGCCTGTCACCGCTCCTTATTGTACGCTCGATATTTTTATTTTATTAGTTTATAGGTAGTAGAAGTCGAATAAAAAATGGTAAATTATTTTGCACTGTGTGCATGTACTATTGGAAGAGTAATGTAAACATTTAGAATTTAGAAATACTACATTGAAATAAAACTTGGCATCATTTTAACAATGTTTTCATTATTTTTTATTTTTATTTTAACGAAATACTTAGTTTTAACTACAACTAAATATGTCTAAGAACTACAAAAGATAAGAAAATTGTTTTAATATTTTCATGCCTAAAATGAATTAATAACAAATACTAACTAACAAAATAAACAAAAACAATTTACAATTCAGTCATAAAACATTTACCTACCTTCATACTTACTCCAATTAAATTTATTTCCTTTAAGGCAGCCCTACAAGAATAGGCTAATAAAATGGACTCTCCTTAGTAGCTGTTACTCTGTACAATCCTCTGTGCTAGAAGTGTCTGTACCATCTTGTAATATAACTAGTTTTAAGTAAATAATTGACAGGATATTCTAAAAATTATGAATAAAAACTGTTTTTGTTTTTCGATCGATCGGTAGGCGAAAGCCATTTCCCAACACGATGACAGCAAACAACTTAACATTTTTAACATAGGTATATTTTCATTGAAAATAAAATAGTAGCACAGAGTAGTCGGTAAATACCACATAATTTATAATAATTTCCACACAAAAATGTCTAGGGGCGTTATAAATTCTTCGTTCACACCTGGAAACTATCCAAAGTGGCATTCGGAACTTTTTACGTTCGCGTGACCATTGCTCTAAGGGACATAAACATTTACATGCCTGTAACAAAGTCATCAATGTATGTCAAATCACTTGATCTACCGATTCATAGGTTTATAGTGTTTCGGCAGATTTTATAATAAAACAACACTTCTGAAGCGACATGTTTTCGTGTCTTTTGTCATAAAACCCGTTGAGTCCGTGACGATAAAGTGTCCGGCTTTGAATGGATGTCATACAGTCAATACGCATAATGTATGTGCATAACATTTTAAATAATCTTATCTTATCTAAACTATTATAAAACCGTAAAAATCCTGAGGAATAAAAAAGTTGCGGTTCACTTCATATAAACTCAAATAACACTCGATAGCGCGATTTAAATGACGTATAGCGCCATCTTTTGACAAGTTTGTTTGTTTGTTCGCGCCTCACGCAAAATCGACTGAACCGATTTTGATGAAACTTTTTTTGTTTGATAGCTTATGATCTGACTTAAAATCTGGTATATAATTTGTGCGGACGAAGTCGCGGGAAAACACTAGTAAACTATAAAATTATATAAGACTATTTAATACTTACCTAAGTATTTTATAATTTGGTTGCCTATCAACTTCTAGCAATCACGTTTGACAGTTGTGATAAGGGGTTGTCGAGCATTGACATAAGGCTCATTTTAGTTCGTCGTTCCTGAAACGCAAAGTTCGAAATTCAAAAAAAGAGCGCGAAGTCGTGGGAGTGATATTGCATCTGTCAGTAGTAACTATTGAATGATCTGTGATCCCGTACTATGATTTGCTAAACACGAAATTCAGATGTCGTCGTAATATTAAGCATTTTACGCACGTAGTGGCTGATCCCAGTTGTAAGGAAGGTCAAATGTTAGAAACGCGACTAGAACGGACAGTTTGCTACTAACTTTTCACAAACTCACGTAGCGTGTTCTAAATTCAGAAAAAATATTAATATTTCTGCGAAACTTTTCAAGACCGTAAGGAATAATTTTATCGTAATTATAATGGTAAATTATATTGGTCTATACAAGGTGTTACAAAAATACAAATAAACCTTTAAGGAGGTGGGTTAGAACATCAAATTGAACAACTTTCACTATGGGACCAATATCGAAACCACGAAAAATAAATTATGTTCCATACTCTACAAATCGACTAGAGCTGAAATATGTATATCAAATTTTTTTTCTCGCGATTTCGATGTTGGTCCCATAGAGAAAGTTGTTCAGTTTGATGGTCTGAACAACCCCCTTACGAGTTTTAAATATTTATTTTTACTTATGAAACACCTTGTATAATGTATATGTTGTACCCTTCTTGTTCATGTTGTTTTTTGTGTATTTTGGTGTGCAAATAAAGAATATTTATCTTATCTTATCTTATGTTATTCTCTACATATTTTAATAGTACTAGAAATAGGTTTCATATTTTAAGAGGATATGCCTTCTAACACGCTCCATACAAACGAAGTTAAATTCATAGAAGTAATAGTACATTATGATACAAGTTCGGTAAGTTGATAATTACAGCCGAGGCGTTATTGCTAGACCGAGCCGTAGGCGAGGTCTACAAGATAGCCTAGGCTGTAATTATCAAACCGAACGTGTGTCATACGACGTTTTATAACATATTTGCGAGGAAACGAGGAAATAAATAAAACTCGGACATTCATAAACTAATAAATTAGACTAACCTTTTCCGCTGCCTCTGAGACTTCTGGCGGCGTCGAATTAATAAATTCATCACTACTAACGACATTTTCAAATCAAAACAAAAAAACGTAACAAAAAATAGCGATTAAAAAGCGTGGGGAATAATTTTTACTTGTTCACAAAACAAACACAAACTAATAAGAGAACTTCACAAATTAGCGATGCGCGCGCATTAGCGCTTTCTTTTTTCTTATTTTAAGAAAAAAGAAAAAAGGCAAAGGCACAAAAACATCAAGTATTACTAATAAAGTAAATTAATATTGTTTGTTTTGGTTTCACATAAATGGGTGTAATTTATTGTCAAAATTAATTAAATTAAAGAATTAAATGTTTACTTTATTATATTTTATCTCCCAAAGTTAATTTTATTCATAAAATGTTGACCACTTTTCTGACATAAAAACTCTTTGCTAAGATTTAAAAAAGTACCGTTCGTTTTAGACGCAACCGTCCGTTTTACTTTACATTACCGCACTAGGTCGTAATGAGATACATTACGTTAGTGAAATTGGTCAAATAAGAGACTATTTACGAGCAAATGTGTTATAAAACTTCTTTACGCAACGCTTGAATTGGTGAGTAAGCTAGTGAATGCGTGACGAGAGCGTTACGAAAAGTGTGATCGGGCGAGGCGAAAGGAAGTTTTACTTCAGTCGTGTGGTCTAACGCACACTCGTTTTAGGATATTTAACTAATTCTTCTTCTTATCGTGTGGGCAGCAAGCCCTTGTATCAAAGTTTTTTCAGACTGCCTTACGGCCTCTGACGTGTTTGACCAAATAAAGTAAAATGAAATGAATATAGGATCTAACTTCGTTTGTATGCGGCGTGCTCGGGCTATTCTATTCTCTTAACTCGTTCACTCGTATGACACTTTGGACTTGGAAGCCTTGTGTTATCTATGTTACAAATTAATTTAATCTACGACAATATGCAACTGTCAAACAGCCAACAAACATTCTAAATTACACTTTAATCGAGCGAGCGGAGTTTAATAAGACTATTTATAGATCAGTTTCATCTCGACTTCTCACAAAAGTTATTACTAATGTCGCACGCGGAATTTAAACTGCACTGCACTACTTACTTTCATTTCATTTCATGCCGCATATAACATCGTATATCATTCTGATTACATTTGAACAAACATTCGTTGGAAGTTAAGTAGAGTTGACAATAAAGCGAAACTTAGACAAATTGGAAAACATTAGGAGTTAATGATTTCAGTACAGACAACTAACATAAGTAGGTATCCCTTTTCCTAAATATAAGTTGAGACTAAAGCATTACGCTGGCGCAAAAAATATTGTTTTGTCTAAACGTATCATCAAAGATGGCTTGATCTTTTTAAAATAGCACCCCAAACCCGATATGTCAATCGGCAATCATAGGTTCGGAAATCGCTAAAAAAATATCTAAAAACCATATGGGAGCGATCGTTCGGAAACACAGCAGATGTCCGACATCAAGACGTTATGGAGGGTAATCCGCATCAGATGTTGTACGAAAAACGATCGAGATATTCCGTATCGATTCTATGCTAGCCGGTTACACGCGATTCCGAGAAAGCAATCTGTCGCGACGAAGACGTCTCTGATGTTAGAAATAGATTCGGATATTATATCGACGGCTACTCGCCAGGTTTCATAATATTTATCGAGTAGTCACACATATGCTCGCGACCGGATTCCCTTTCGGGATTGTCAGTAACATTGCTACAACTACCAAAACCTAATATGGTTGTTGCAAGGTTTACTCGTTCCTTTACGATACGCGAAGGTATGGAAAAATTCATCAATTGGTTCCTGTTTAGCATGATATGGCTATCCCCACGAAATGAGGCAAACCATGTGTCCTTGATTACTTAAACTAACATTCAGAACTAATTTATATAATTCATCCACCATTCTTCAGAGCGGGTGTCCATTTCCTACGACTTCAGCCCGCAGCTATAATTATACCACGTAATAATAAGTATATAGGCATTACCTGAGCGAAGATTATTGAGCATTTACCTAAATACGGGAAACCTTGCGTTCAGTTTACACAAACTTCTGAGAAACTCCGCCGACTGACGCAATTCCGGTCATGATCTCGACTTCTCCGTTCCGCTCCGAATTCAACAACTCTTCGAGCTAATTTCCGAACGTCACTTTGTTCTTTATTCAATTTCCGATATTGAATATTCTACGTTAGAAACAGAAATTTACTTTTTAATCGGGACAAAGCTGGTGCTTCAGCAGACTTCTTTTACAAACAACATCAATTTAATTAATGGTAGGATATTTATTTGTTTGATAAGAAAACAAGAACAACATAAATTGGAGTCATAATGATGAAGGAAAAAAAAGGTACATTTTCAGGAGCCTAAATTAAATTCCTCGCTAGGATTAACTTGAATTACACAATTAAGGAAAATAAATTGCGATTTAGAATTTAGTAGAACGCGGGCGATGAAGGAGACATGATACCTATTGGAGATTACACCCGATTTTGTATCTATTTACCTTAATCTCCGTAGGTACATAATACGTACTCACATTTTTAATTTAACGCAGGTGTACAGTATAAGAAAGGAGATATAGATAATACGGATAAAATGAGAAAGAGAATGATTGATACACGGGGACGGGGGTCGTGAAAAATTTTGCATTTTTCTATGAAACCCCTCCCCACGTCGTTTCCCGCTCCCCCCATGCCGTCATAACAGCCATCTCGGCCGAATATTAAATTTGCCTCGTCAGTAAAATGCCAACGTTTCGCAATATTGTGACTTTTGTAAGGATAAACGACATTTTCTCTGTTGATTACGAGCGAAATTGTCGAAATAACGAAGTTGAATAATATTTAACGTTTAATGCACTGAGTCAGTTGTTAATTTTAGTCATTTGCACGCGGCATATGGTTACAACGTGCGAACCGGCTATAAAATATTCGGGTGCTTAAGTATAAGTTTAGTTTGTGATATCTTGGCCGCAATTTTCGAGAGATTGTATACTATTTGAATTCTCAGACACTCTTTTATTACTTAGTTTTATTGCGTAGTCAACAAAATAAAAGTAGGTTAAATGACAACGACTTTAAACGGAAAATGAAATGTGAAAATTTATTTGTTCCCTATATACTTATACAAGGTGTTACAAAAATGTTTATTTGTAGTTTTGTAACACCTTGTATACTTATACAAGGTGTTACAAAACTACAAATAAACATTTAAGGGGGTGGTGTAGACCATCAAACTGAACAACTTTCACTATGGGACCAATATCGAAATCGCGAAAAAAAAACTTATGTTCTATACTCTACAAATCGACTAGAGCTAAAATATGTATGGGATTTAAATTTTTTTTTTCGCGATTTCGATGTTGGTCCCATAGAGAAAGTTGTTCAGTTTGACGGTCTTAACAACCCCCTTATGAGTTTCAAAAATGTATTGTTACTTATGAAACACCCTGTATATTTGGCGTTGCGTATGAAGGTGTGGCCTGTCGACACGTCTACATATGGTAGTAAACTACACCAATATTTAAACAAGAACATTTATTAGCCCCTAAAGATGAAATATATTAAAGATTTTCTGATCGAAGACGATATATATTTCATTGGTTTTTCCCCGGTATACAAACCTCGCTCGCTACCAGATATTTTCCATGCTTAGATTTCTGCTAAGGATAGAAAATATTTATTTATACTTCGTAATTTAATGTTGACTATTTAGCACGTAAAAAAACCGGCTACAGACGTAAGTAAGCACCTACAACTCCATTCAGGCACTTTAAGTACCCTACAACGATAACAAAATACAAATAAACATTATACAAATAATAACATGCACTTACCCATACTTTAACTCTTTTAAAGTTCTCATTGAAGAAATGCGAATGTAGAAAGTGACTTACCTGAAAAGAGAAATAACATTAAATTAATTAAAACCTCAAATGGAAAAATCATAAAGCCGAAATCACCAAAATCACCTGTAAATTTCATCAAACTGAATAACATTATTGATCTATGTTGGAACGTCACGCCTCTTTCTCAGCGGGCCTAAGCAGAGACAAGGGGACCAATATTGTAATGTAATCTTTTCTTACATAGGTAGGTTATTATTGCGAACTATTTGTAACGGAAAGATGACTTTTTATCCTATATATTTTTATCCTTGTCCCGTAGATATAGCAAAAATTGTGCAGTGTTGCGAATTACATATAGATATAGAATAAAAGATATAACGTACCATGTATACACAGTAGACTAATAAACTAGTAAGTATCAGTTTTTACTCTTGTTACCGATCTAGAAAGCACTAAGAAATATAACCGCAATCGATCAATCGAAAGTCTCTAATTGACACTTTCCTTTCTACAACTCATTGCATACAACGAATACCGTAATATAACTCCTGTGCTAACGACTTTAAGTGCTATTATGGTTTGTTTCGCGGGACTTTTAATGCGTATCGAATCTTAACTGCCCAGCTATGAAAATAGCCGCATTCGTATTGCTTTAGGAGCAATAAGAAAACTTTGCAACGTCCTAGATTTGATTAGACAAGTAATAATTTTATTTTAAACACTACTAAATTCGACTATCATACGAGCGAACGTCATTTTAGTACATCCGTGATATATAGGTGCGTTGGAAATCTTGAGGGCTAGGCTGGATTTAGTACCAGTTGATCTTCTAGGAACTGTACAAAGATATTATACGTCACTGATAATTAATTGCCCAGTATTAAGATTGATAGAGCACTATTCAATGAGCTTCTTACCTACAGGGTGTTAAGGTAAACAGTTGCATTTCTTTATGGGGTTATTATACCCATTATACTAAAAAACTTTTCTTGAGAAACCAATAGAAAATTCGCAAAACAAAATTTTGACTCAACTCGTATTGACCGACTAACACTCTGTAAAAAATAAAAACGGAAAATTACCTATGGAAGTTATATACATAAAGGAACTTACTGAAATTATCAAAATTGTTCATATTTTGACATAGGTAGATACATATTGTATAAAAATATAAAATATTTATAATATTATTATAAATTTTTAAAGTGACATGGTGACAGGTAATTAGTATTATCATTCTGGCAAGGATCTTAAAGTACCTACATTATTAGAAGATAAATAAGTATACTTTTTTTTTTACATAGGCTTTATTGAAAGTGTACCTGCCTACATGAAATCGACGAAAAATTAAAGAAAACTGAACAGAATAGTTATCGTATAAAATGCAACCATATCAGAAGCGATAGTCCTAACCTAACGCAAAAACAAGATAACGCCACAAAAAAGCTTGTTAGCTGTAAACAGAAGCAGCTTTTAAACGTCCTTTAAAAGTATCAAAATACCATAACTCTTCTACTCGGTCCGTTTCCATGCAATTAGGAAGGATAAAAAAAACAAAAAAAACAAAAGTGCATGCCCTCCCGACAGATGTTGGCGCAGTGGAGCTGAGCGATCGTGGCAGGTGCATCGCTGCTAGGGTTGGCACGTGACCGACATTAAAACGTCACATTTTTTTTAAGAAAGCAGGTACTAGATATTATGACTTGAATTACATCAGAGTTTTATTGAAATTGCATTTTTTTTAGTTTTATTTTAAAATGTCTGTAATCATTCTTGACGAAATGAAATGTAAAAAACGATATTTCTCATCATCAGTCATTAGCAACTTACCCCAAGCTGGAAAGTAGTAAACTTTGTTTTGTAATGTTGTGAATACCCTAGTTCATAAATATTAAATAGAGTCATACATCAATGAAATGTGTTGCTGCTGTAACGTTCAAATAATAAAAGAGGTGTTCAAGAGCAGACAAACTTGCCAATAAAATACGGAGTCACTAGTAGTAGGGATTCGCCGGTTCTGGACCACTTGCTCTGGGCCAATCAGAGGGCTCCTTTGGGTCGGCCGTTTTTGCACCACGCGAATTAAAACCGCGAATTAAATTAATTGGACCGCTATAAAGTTTATCCGCGGTTGATATCAAAGTAATTCGCGGTATCGATTAAATTGATTCGCTTTTTCAATTAAATTACTCTTTTCATGTAGTAGTAGGGATTCGCCGGTTCTGGACCGCTATAAAGTTTATCCGCGGTTGATATCAAAGTAATTCGTGGTATCGATTCAGTTGATCCGCGTTTTCAATTAAATTGCTCTATTAATGTAGTAGTAAGGATTCGCCGGTTCTGGACCACTTTTTCTGGGGTCGTTGCTGTTTTTATTACTCTTTTCATATCATATTTATTAGAGCTGCCTTTTTATACCCTTTTTGTTCTTACAACGGTAATGCTGTCTTGCCCCTTCTTTTGTTTAGAGTGGTCATTGTTATATTGCCTCTACCTGGTACTACGACGTATGCGTTCCGCATTGTTGTGTTTGTAGTGCTTTGGTGGAGGCGAATGGTCACCACGCTCTGAATTGAAGGCGCACCGAAAGGTTGCCTCGCCTCAATGCGCTTAATGATGTTGTTCGTAGGCCTCTTGTTGCGACCATTATTCTGTGTGCTGGAGGTGCCTGGTTGAAGCCGCACGGACGGAAAAAGGCCTAATGGGCTCACTCTGATACCGTGGCAGTTGTCTTTTATGGGACGCTACGTACGTGTGTACTTACGCGGCATCACACTTAGTAGGTACAATGTGCGAGGTAGGGTCAGCGGTTGAGAAGGCGGCTTCGCACAAGCATGTCGGGTACTCAGAGTTGGAGTCCCCCCCCTTACATTTTATAATTTGTTCCGTTATTGGTGGAAATGTCTGGTGCTTTGATGTGAGAGAACGGCAACGATCCCCGCTCGGGTTCGTATCTGTTCCAAAGGATTTCCCTAGCCAACTCTAGGGAATCTCTAGGGAATGCTGCTAGTGTGATGGGTGTTCCTTTGAGCCAGTTGCGTTCCGTGTTGCGGAGGGGGTTTAAGTTAGTTTTGACTTTGTTACTCACGAAGCGTGTGATGCATTTTAGTTTGATAAGTTTACAAAGCATGTTGCGTATCTCTAGCTGTTTATCTAAGGTTTAGACGAAGAATGTTGCTGATGAATGGCTTTTGTGTTATGATTGGTGGGGCGTGTGCTAACTGTTTGGTTTGTGACGACTTTATCGAATTATTTGTATTATCAATAAATCATATTTCTTGTTTAATGTAAGAAGTTAGTAATTTGTTGTTTGATATTATTATAAATAAAAAATTTAAAAATGATAATTACTTTTATTTGTTCAAGTATGTACTCTTTGCTTTTAATTGCGGTAGGAGTGTACATTACGGTATAATAATATTTATATTTGAGAGTAAAAACGGAATGAACTTTGAAATTATATAATGTATACAGGGTGTAAGTGACAGCCTAGCAAATTCTGATACGGTGAACTCAGACCATCAAACTGAACAACTTCGCGAAAATCAGCAAGAATCAGCTGTCCCATATATTTGAGTCGGGTAGGTACAGCAATTTTGTATGGGACTGCTGATTTTTTTTTTGCTTTTCCTGAGGCAGGAGAGAGTTGTTCAGTTAGACGGACTGAGTTCACCGCTTCAGTGTTTGCTAGGCTGTCACTTACACCCTGTATACTGTAATGAGGATGGATGTATATCCAAGATCGTTGGCTGGTTGTTGATTCTATATTTGATAGTAAAATTTAGAACGCCTACAATTTGTCTACGTGTCATTTTTTTTTTCTAGTCAGTTTTGCTTTGATGGTGGATTGATGACGAAGATTACAAAATAAAAATAATGTTATCAGTTAAAGTGTTTTAGCATGATCCCTGAGCTACGCCTTCCCAACCTACATAGTTTTAATGCTTTGTTGTGTAAATATTAAAGTGATAACAAAATATAATTGTCTTGAATAGAATAACAGACACCTAATAATTAATTATTATACTCTTGTAAAGACATCATCCGCATTTCATAAATTGTTGGTCCAAATGTGAAAGCCAACAAAAACTAATGCTATATTCTGTTAGAACTTGTATGTCTAAGCATTTTGTTATAACGTCTTGATACTGTACCTGTAAGTTTTTTAACATCAAAAGTATAAGAAGAGGCAGATTTTTAAAACCTCATTAAAATCAAGTATAAAATATCTTTTTTTTGGCCAGCACTTTCACGTTTTGGATCGAAGATGTATTTTATTTTTTAATAATAAAAAATACATTTGAGTAATAAATATTATTCCTATCGTTCGATAGATACCTTAATGAATTATGTTTATGACAGATTTCAGCTCAAACCAGGTATTAGTTTGATCCAGTAACCAGTTTAGTGAGAAAACGTAGCAGCAGATCGATGAAAAACCACAAAAAGTTGAATAACTTTGAAACATTTTTTTATCATCTGTCTGTATACAATCAGAAAGTTTGATAATGATTTGAAATGCAGGTCGGGAAAGCAGTTTCACTAAAACCTTTTGTTGAACAATGTTTTAATAAAAAATTTATACTTATAATGCGTAGTCTCACTTTTCAAACAATTGTTTTTGATTACTCTTCCTGCCCTAACATGGATTCGATTTAATAAATATATAAATATTAAAGAAAAATTATTAAATTATTAAAGAAAGTGTATCTAAAAAGAAAAAAAAGTAAAAACAACAGTAGTGAAAAGTTAAAAAAATTGAATATGATATATTTTACTAAATTAAAAATCCAAAATAGTAGCACAGAGTAGTCGGTAAATACCACATAATTTATAATAATTTCCACACAAAAATGTCTAGGGGCGTTATAAATTCTTCGTTCACACCTGGAAACTATCCAAAGTGGCATTCGGAACTTTTTACGTTCGCGTGACCATTGCTCTAAGGGACATAAACATTTACATGCCTGTAACAAAGTCATCAATGTATGTCAAATCACTTGATCTACCGATTCATAGGTTTATAGTGTTTCGGCAGATTTTATAATAAAACAACACTTCTGAAGCGACATGTTTTCGTGTCTTTTGTCATAAAACCCGTTGAGTCCGTGACGATAAAGTGTCCGGCTTTGAATGGATGTCATACAGTCAATACGCATAATGTATGTGCATAACATTTTAAATAATCTTATCTTATCTAAACTATTATAAAACCGTAAAAATCCTGAGGAATAAAAAAGTTGCGGTTCACTTCATATAAACTCAAATAACACTCGATAGCGCGATTTAAATGACGTATAGCGCCATCTTTTGACAAGTTTGTTTGTTTGTTCGCGCCTCACGCAAAATCGACTGAACCGATTTTGATGAAACTTTTTTTGTTTGATAGCTTATGATCTGACTTAAAATCTGGTATATAATTTGTGCGGACGAAGTCGCGGGAAAACACTAGTAAACTATAAAATTATATAAGACTATTTAATACTTACCTAAGTATTTTATAATTTGGTTGCCTATCAACTTCTAGCAATCACGTTTGACAGTTGTGATAAGGGGTTGTCGAGCATTGACATAAGGCTCATTTTAGTTCGTCGTTCCTGAAACGCAAAGTTCGAAATTCAAAAAAAGAGCGCGAAGTCGTGGGAGTGATATTGCATCTGTCAGTAGTAACTATTGAATGATCTGTGATCCCGTACTATGATTTGCTAAACACGAAATTCAGATGTCGTCGTAATATTAAGCATTTTACGCACGTAGTGGCTGATCCCAGTTGTAAGGAAGGTCAAATGTTAGAAACGCGACTAGAACGGACAGTTTGCTACTAACTTTTCACAAACTCACGTAGCGTGTTCTAAATTCAGAAAAAATATTAATATTTCTGCGAAACTTTTCAAGACCGTAAGGAATAATTTTATCGTAATTATAATGGTAAATTATATTGGTCTATACAAGGTGTTACAAAAATACAAATAAACCTTTAAGGAGGTGGGTTAGAACATCAAATTGAACAACTTTCACTATGGGACCAATATCGAAACCACGAAAAATAAATTATGTTCCATACTCTACAAATCGACTAGAGCTGAAATATGTATATCAAATTTTTTTTCTCGCGATTTCGATGTTGGTCCCATAGAGAAAGTTGTTCAGTTTGATGGTCTGAACAACCCCCTTACGAGTTTTAAATATTTATTTTTACTTATGAAACACCTTGTATAATGTATATGTTGTACCCTTCTTGTTCATGTTGTTTTTTGTGTATTTTGGTGTGCAAATAAAGAATATTTATCTTATCTTATCTTATGTTATTCTCTACATATTTTAATAGTACTAGAAATAGGTTTCATATTTTAAGAGGATATGCCTTCTAACACGCTCCATACAAACGAAGTTAAATTCATAGAAGTAATAGTACATTATGATACAAGTTCGGTAAGTTGATAATTACAGCCGAGGCGTTATTGCTAGACCGAGCCGTAGGCGAGGTCTACAAGATAGCCTAGGCTGTAATTATCAAACCGAACGTGTGTCATACGACGTTTTATAACATATTTGCGAGGAAACGAGGAAATAAATAAAACTCGGACATTCATAAACTAATAAATTAGACTAACCTTTTCCGCTGCCTCTGAGACTTCTGGCGGCGTCGAATTAATAAATTCATCACTACTAACGACATTTTCAAATCAAAACAAAAAAACGTAACAAAAAATAGCGATTAAAAAGCGTGGGGAATAATTTTTACTTGTTCACAAAACAAACACAAACTAATAAGAGAACTTCACAAATTAGCGATGCGCGCGCATTAGCGCTTTCTTTTTTCTTATTTTAAGAAAAAAGAAAAAAGGCAAAGGCACAAAAACATCAAGTATTACTAATAAAGTAAATTAATATTGTTTGTTTTGGTTTCACATAAATGGGTGTAATTTATTGTCAAAATTAATTAAATTAAAGAATTAAATGTTTACTTTATTATATTTTATCTCCCAAAGTTAATTTTATTCATAAAATGTTGACCACTTTTCTGACATAAAAACTCTTTGCTAAGATTTAAAAAAGTACCGTTCGTTTTAGACGCAACCGTCCGTTTTACTTTACATTACCGCACTAGGTCGTAATGAGATACATTACGTTAGTGAAATTGGTCAAATAAGAGACTATTTACGAGCAAATGTGTTATAAAACTTCTTTACGCAACGCTTGAATTGGTGAGTAAGCTAGTGAATGCGTGACGAGAGCGTTACGAAAAGTGTGATCGGGCGAGGCGAAAGGAAGTTTTACTTCAGTCGTGTGGTCTAACGCACACTCGTTTTAGGATATTTAACTAATTCTTCTTCTTATCGTGTGGGCAGCAAGCCCTTGTATCAAAGTTTTTTCAGACTGCCTTACGGCCTCTGACGTGTTTGACCAAATAAAGTAAAATGAAATGAATATAGGATCTAACTTCGTTTGTATGCGGCGTGCTCGGGCTATTCTATTCTCTTAACTCGTTCACTCGTATGACACTTTGGACTTGGAAGCCTTGTGTTATCTATGTTACAAATTAATTTAATCTACGACAATATGCAACTGTCAAACAGCCAACAAACATTCTAAATTACACTTTAATCGAGCGAGCGGAGTTTAATAAGACTATTTATAGATCAGTTTCATCTCGACTTCTCACAAAAGTTATTACTAATGTCGCACGCGGAATTTAAACTGCACTGCACTACTTACTTTCATTTCATTTCATGCCGCATATAACATCGTATATCATTCTGATTACATTTGAACAAACATTCGTTGGAAGTTAAGTAGAGTTGACAATAAAGCGAAACTTAGACAAATTGGAAAACATTAGGAGTTAATGATTTCAGTACAGACAACTAACATAAGTAGGTATCCCTTTTCCTAAATATAAGTTGAGACTAAAGCATTACGCTGGCGCAAAAAATATTGTTTTGTCTAAACGTATCATCAAAGATGGCTTGATCTTTTTAAAATAGCACCCCAAACCCGATATGTCAATCGGCAATCATAGGTTCGGAAATCGCTAAAAAAATATCTAAAAACCATATGGGAGCGATCGTTCGGAAACACAGCAGATGTCCGACATCAAGACGTTATGGAGGGTAATCCGCATCAGATGTTGTACGAAAAACGATCGAGATATTCCGTATCGATTCTATGCTAGCCGGTTACACGCGATTCCGAGAAAGCAATCTGTCGCGACGAAGACGTCTCTGATGTTAGAAATAGATTCGGATATTATATCGACGGCTACTCGCCAGGTTTCATAATATTTATCGAGTAGTCACACATATGCTCGCGACCGGATTCCCTTTCGGGATTGTCAGTAACATTGCTACAACTACCAAAACCTAATATGGTTGTTGCAAGGTTTACTCGTTCCTTTACGATACGCGAAGGTATGGAAAAATTCATCAATTGGTTCCTGTTTAGCATGATATGGCTATCCCCACGAAATGAGGCAAACCATGTGTCCTTGATTACTTAAACTAACATTCAGAACTAATTTATATAATTCATCCACCATTCTTCAGAGCGGGTGTCCATTTCCTACGACTTCAGCCCGCAGCTATAATTATACCACGTAATAATAAGTATATAGGCATTACCTGAGCGAAGATTATTGAGCATTTACCTAAATACGGGAAACCTTGCGTTCAGTTTACACAAACTTCTGAGAAACTCCGCCGACTGACGCAATTCCGGTCATGATCTCGACTTCTCCGTTCCGCTCCGAATTCAACAACTCTTCGAGCTAATTTCCGAACGTCACTTTGTTCTTTATTCAATTTCCGATATTGAATATTCTACGTTAGAAACAGAAATTTACTTTTTAATCGGGACAAAGCTGGTGCTTCAGCAGACTTCTTTTACAAACAACATCAATTTAATTAATGGTAGGATATTTATTTGTTTGATAAGAAAACAAGAACAACATAAATTGGAGTCATAATGATGAAGGAAAAAAAAGGTACATTTTCAGGAGCCTAAATTAAATTCCTCGCTAGGATTAACTTGAATTACACAATTAAGGAAAATAAATTGCGATTTAGAATTTAGTAGAACGCGGGCGATGAAGGAGACATGATACCTATTGGAGATTACACCCGATTTTGTATCTATTTACCTTAATCTCCGTAGGTACATAATACGTACTCACATTTTTAATTTAACGCAGGTGTACAGTATAAGAAAGGAGATATAGATAATACGGATAAAATGAGAAAGAGAATGATTGATACACGGGGACGGGGGTCGTGAAAAATTTTGCATTTTTCTATGAAACCCCTCCCCACGTCGTTTCCCGCTCCCCCCATGCCGTCATAACAGCCATCTCGGCCGAATATTAAATTTGCCTCGTCAGTAAAATGCCAACGTTTCGCAATATTGTGACTTTTGTAAGGATAAACGACATTTTCTCTGTTGATTACGAGCGAAATTGTCGAAATAACGAAGTTGAATAATATTTAACGTTTAATGCACTGAGTCAGTTGTTAATTTTAGTCATTTGCACGCGGCATATGGTTACAACGTGCGAACCGGCTATAAAATATTCGGGTGCTTAAGTATAAGTTTAGTTTGTGATATCTTGGCCGCAATTTTCGAGAGATTGTATACTATTTGAATTCTCAGACACTCTTTTATTACTTAGTTTTATTGCGTAGTCAACAAAATAAAAGTAGGTTAAATGACAACGACTTTAAACGGAAAATGAAATGTGAAAATTTATTTGTTCCCTATATACTTATACAAGGTGTTACAAAAATGTTTATTTGTAGTTTTGTAACACCTTGTATACTTATACAAGGTGTTACAAAACTACAAATAAACATTTAAGGGGGTGGTGTAGACCATCAAACTGAACAACTTTCACTATGGGACCAATATCGAAATCGCGAAAAAAAAACTTATGTTCTATACTCTACAAATCGACTAGAGCTAAAATATGTATGGGATTTAAATTTTTTTTTTCGCGATTTCGATGTTGGTCCCATAGAGAAAGTTGTTCAGTTTGACGGTCTTAACAACCCCCTTATGAGTTTCAAAAATGTATTGTTACTTATGAAACACCCTGTATATTTGGCGTTGCGTATGAAGGTGTGGCCTGTCGACACGTCTACATATGGTAGTAAACTACACCAATATTTAAACAAGAACATTTATTAGCCCCTAAAGATGAAATATATTAAAGATTTTCTGATCGAAGACGATATATATTTCATTGGTTTTTCCCCGGTATACAAACCTCGCTCGCTACCAGATATTTTCCATGCTTAGATTTCTGCTAAGGATAGAAAATATTTATTTATACTTCGTAATTTAATGTTGACTATTTAGCACGTAAAAAAACCGGCTACAGACGTAAGTAAGCACCTACAACTCCATTCAGGCACTTTAAGTACCCTACAACGATAACAAAATACAAATAAACATTATACAAATAATAACATGCACTTACCCATACTTTAACTCTTTTAAAGTTCTCATTGAAGAAATGCGAATGTAGAAAGTGACTTACCTGAAAAGAGAAATAACATTAAATTAATTAAAACCTCAAATGGAAAAATCATAAAGCCGAAATCACCAAAATCACCTGTAAATTTCATCAAACTGAATAACATTATTGATCTATGTTGGAACGTCACGCCTCTTTCTCAGCGGGCCTAAGCAGAGACAAGGGGACCAATATTGTAATGTAATCTTTTCTTACATAGGTAGGTTATTATTGCGAACTATTTGTAACGGAAAGATGACTTTTTATCCTATATATTTTTATCCTTGTCCCGTAGATATAGCAAAAATTGTGCAGTGTTGCGAATTACATATAGATATAGAATAAAAGATATAACGTACCATGTATACACAGTAGACTAATAAACTAGTAAGTATCAGTTTTTACTCTTGTTACCGATCTAGAAAGCACTAAGAAATATAACCGCAATCGATCAATCGAAAGTCTCTAATTGACACTTTCCTTTCTACAACTCATTGCATACAACGAATACCGTAATATAACTCCTGTGCTAACGACTTTAAGTGCTATTATGGTTTGTTTCGCGGGACTTTTAATGCGTATCGAATCTTAACTGCCCAGCTATGAAAATAGCCGCATTCGTATTGCTTTAGGAGCAATAAGAAAACTTTGCAACGTCCTAGATTTGATTAGACAAGTAATAATTTTATTTTAAACACTACTAAATTCGACTATCATACGAGCGAACGTCATTTTAGTACATCCGTGATATATAGGTGCGTTGGAAATCTTGAGGGCTAGGCTGGATTTAGTACCAGTTGATCTTCTAGGAACTGTACAAAGATATTATACGTCACTGATAATTAATTGCCCAGTATTAAGATTGATAGAGCACTATTCAATGAGCTTCTTACCTACAGGGTGTTAAGGTAAACAGTTGCATTTCTTTATGGGGTTATTATACCCATTATACTAAAAAACTTTTCTTGAGAAACCAATAGAAAATTCGCAAAACAAAATTTTGACTCAACTCGTATTGACCGACTAACACTCTGTAAAAAATAAAAACGGAAAATTACCTATGGAAGTTATATACATAAAGGAACTTACTGAAATTATCAAAATTGTTCATATTTTGACATAGGTAGATACATATTGTATAAAAATATAAAATATTTATAATATTATTATAAATTTTTAAAGTGACATGGTGACAGGTAATTAGTATTATCATTCTGGCAAGGATCTTAAAGTACCTACATTATTAGAAGATAAATAAGTATACTTTTTTTTTTACATAGGCTTTATTGAAAGTGTACCTGCCTACATGAAATCGACGAAAAATTAAAGAAAACTGAACAGAATAGTTATCGTATAAAATGCAACCATATCAGAAGCGATAGTCCTAACCTAACGCAAAAACAAGATAACGCCACAAAAAAGCTTGTTAGCTGTAAACAGAAGCAGCTTTTAAACGTCCTTTAAAAGTATCAAAATACCATAACTCTTCTACTCGGTCCGTTTCCATGCAATTAGGAAGGATAAAAAAAACAAAAAAAACAAAAGTGCATGCCCTCCCGACAGATGTTGGCGCAGTGGAGCTGAGCGATCGTGGCAGGTGCATCGCTGCTAGGGTTGGCACGTGACCGACATTAAAACGTCACATTTTTTTTAAGAAAGCAGGTACTAGATATTATGACTTGAATTACATCAGAGTTTTATTGAAATTGCATTTTTTTTAGTTTTATTTTAAAATGTCTGTAATCATTCTTGACGAAATGAAATGTAAAAAACGATATTTCTCATCATCAGTCATTAGCAACTTACCCCAAGCTGGAAAGTAGTAAACTTTGTTTTGTAATGTTGTGAATACCCTAGTTCATAAATATTAAATAGAGTCATACATCAATGAAATGTGTTGCTGCTGTAACGTTCAAATAATAAAAGAGGTGTTCAAGAGCAGACAAACTTGCCAATAAAATACGGAGTCACTAGTAGTAGGGATTCGCCGGTTCTGGACCACTTGCTCTGGGCCAATCAGAGGGCTCCTTTGGGTCGGCCGTTTTTGCACCACGCGAATTAAAACCGCGAATTAAATTAATTGGACCGCTATAAAGTTTATCCGCGGTTGATATCAAAGTAATTCGCGGTATCGATTAAATTGATTCGCTTTTTCAATTAAATTACTCTTTTCATGTAGTAGTAGGGATTCGCCGGTTCTGGACCGCTATAAAGTTTATCCGCGGTTGATATCAAAGTAATTCGTGGTATCGATTCAGTTGATCCGCGTTTTCAATTAAATTGCTCTATTAATGTAGTAGTAAGGATTCGCCGGTTCTGGACCACTTTTTCTGGGGTCGTTGCTGTTTTTATTACTCTTTTCATATCATATTTATTAGAGCTGCCTTTTTATACCCTTTTTGTTCTTACAACGGTAATGCTGTCTTGCCCCTTCTTTTGTTTAGAGTGGTCATTGTTATATTGCCTCTACCTGGTACTACGACGTATGCGTTCCGCATTGTTGTGTTTGTAGTGCTTTGGTGGAGGCGAATGGTCACCACGCTCTGAATTGAAGGCGCACCGAAAGGTTGCCTCGCCTCAATGCGCTTAATGATGTTGTTCGTAGGCCTCTTGTTGCGACCATTATTCTGTGTGCTGGAGGTGCCTGGTTGAAGCCGCACGGACGGAAAAAGGCCTAATGGGCTCACTCTGATACCGTGGCAGTTGTCTTTTATGGGACGCTACGTACGTGTGTACTTACGCGGCATCACACTTAGTAGGTACAATGTGCGAGGTAGGGTCAGCGGTTGAGAAGGCGGCTTCGCACAAGCATGTCGGGTACTCAGAGTTGGAGTCCCCCCCCTTACATTTTATAATTTGTTCCGTTATTGGTGGAAATGTCTGGTGCTTTGATGTGAGAGAACGGCAACGATCCCCGCTCGGGTTCGTATCTGTTCCAAAGGATTTCCCTAGCCAACTCTAGGGAATCTCTAGGGAATGCTGCTAGTGTGATGGGTGTTCCTTTGAGCCAGTTGCGTTCCGTGTTGCGGAGGGGGTTTAAGTTAGTTTTGACTTTGTTACTCACGAAGCGTGTGATGCATTTTAGTTTGATAAGTTTACAAAGCATGTTGCGTATCTCTAGCTGTTTATCTAAGGTTTAGACGAAGAATGTTGCTGATGAATGGCTTTTGTGTTATGATTGGTGGGGCGTGTGCTAACTGTTTGGTTTGTGACGACTTTATCGAATTATTTGTATTATCAATAAATCATATTTCTTGTTTAATGTAAGAAGTTAGTAATTTGTTGTTTGATATTATTATAAATAAAAAATTTAAAAATGATAATTACTTTTATTTGTTCAAGTATGTACTCTTTGCTTTTAATTGCGGTAGGAGTGTACATTACGGTATAATAATATTTATATTTGAGAGTAAAAACGGAATGAACTTTGAAATTATATAATGTATACAGGGTGTAAGTGACAGCCTAGCAAATTCTGATACGGTGAACTCAGACCATCAAACTGAACAACTTCGCGAAAATCAGCAAGAATCAGCTGTCCCATATATTTGAGTCGGGTAGGTACAGCAATTTTGTATGGGACTGCTGATTTTTTTTTTGCTTTTCCTGAGGCAGGAGAGAGTTGTTCAGTTAGACGGACTGAGTTCACCGCTTCAGTGTTTGCTAGGCTGTCACTTACACCCTGTATACTGTAATGAGGATGGATGTATATCCAAGATCGTTGGCTGGTTGTTGATTCTATATTTGATAGTAAAATTTAGAACGCCTACAATTTGTCTACGTGTCATTTTTTTTTTCTAGTCAGTTTTGCTTTGATGGTGGATTGATGACGAAGATTACAAAATAAAAATAATGTTATCAGTTAAAGTGTTTTAGCATGATCCCTGAGCTACGCCTTCCCAACCTACATAGTTTTAATGCTTTGTTGTGTAAATATTAAAGTGATAACAAAATATAATTGTCTTGAATAGAATAACAGACACCTAATAATTAATTATTATACTCTTGTAAAGACATCATCCGCATTTCATAAATTGTTGGTCCAAATGTGAAAGCCAACAAAAACTAATGCTATATTCTGTTAGAACTTGTATGTCTAAGCATTTTGTTATAACGTCTTGATACTGTACCTGTAAGTTTTTTAACATCAAAAGTATAAGAAGAGGCAGATTTTTAAAACCTCATTAAAATCAAGTATAAAATATCTTTTTTTTGGCCAGCACTTTCACGTTTTGGATCGAAGATGTATTTTATTTTTTAATAATAAAAAATACATTTGAGTAATAAATATTATTCCTATCGTTCGATAGATACCTTAATGAATTATGTTTATGACAGATTTCAGCTCAAACCAGGTATTAGTTTGATCCAGTAACCAGTTTAGTGAGAAAACGTAGCAGCAGATCGATGAAAAACCACAAAAAGTTGAATAACTTTGAAACATTTTTTTATCATCTGTCTGTATACAATCAGAAAGTTTGATAATGATTTGAAATGCAGGTCGGGAAAGCAGTTTCACTAAAACCTTTTGTTGAACAATGTTTTAATAAAAAATTTATACTTATAATGCGTAGTCTCACTTTTCAAACAATTGTTTTTGATTACTCTTCCTGCCCTAACATGGATTCGATTTAATAAATATATAAATATTAAAGAAAAATTATTAAATTATTAAAGAAAGTGTATCTAAAAAGAAAAAAAAGTAAAAACAACAGTAGTGAAAAGTTAAAAAAATTGAATATGATATATTTTACTAAATTAAAAATCCAGTGAAGTAATAAAGATTTAAAAAAGGAAGTTCAAAATTCCAACAGTTCATTCAAAATATAGAAAAACAAATTTAAGAATATCTATTCTGGTTAGAAATGAAATTTGTTTATTATAGTTTTGTAAACATTATTACGCAAAATAACAAGTATTGAAATTAAAAAATTGCAACAGCTTACTTTTATCATAATAATAAAAAAATTGTTTGCATTAAAAATACATTACAACTACATCAATACAGATTTATATTCATTGATACAAAAATTTAAAACAACAAAATATTTTTACACATGAAAATTTTACTTAATTAAAAATCCAAGAAGTAATGAAGATTTAAAAAAGGACTCATTCAAAATATAGAAAAAAAAAATGAAAAAGTAAGTCTGGTTAGAAATAAAATTTGTTTATTACATTTTCGTAAACATTATAACGCAAAATAACAAATATTAAAATTAAGAAATTGCAACAGCTTACTTTTATAATAATGATAAAAATTTTGTTTGCATTAAAAAGAAATTACAACTACATCAATACAGATTTTTATTCATTGATACAAAAATTTAACACCGAAAATATTTTTTTTGGTTAAATTCATTGATACAATAATTTAAAACAACAAAATATGTTTACACATAAAAATTTTACTTAATCAAAAATCCAATGAAGTAATGAAGATTTAAAAAAGGACTCATTCAAAATTCCATTTCATTGAAAATATAAACAAAAAAAGGTTCTCATTTTCTTTAACATAATTAATAGCTTTTAAAACTGGAAAGAGAGTAAGATTTTCGAGTCAAATCAATGATCAAACAAAACTTAAAACATCTGGCTAGAAATTAAATGTGTTTATTACAGTTTTGTAAACATTATTACACAAAATAAAAAAATTTAAAATAAGAAAATTGCAACAGCTTATTTTTATCATAATGTTAAATTAAATTTTTTTTTTGCATTAAAATAAATTAAAACTACATCAATACAGATTTTTATAATTTGATACAAAAATTTAACACCAAAAATATTTTTACACAAATATTTTATTAAATTAAAAATCATGTGAAGTAATTAAACATTATGATGCATTCAAAATATAAAAATAAAAAGGTTCAAACTTTCTTTAACATAACTAGCTTTTAAAACCGGACTAAAAAAAATGAAATTGCAACAGTCTATTTTTATCGTTTTTTAAAAAAAAGAAACTTTTTTGCACTAAAAATATATTACAGCTACATCAATACCTACAGATTTTTCGGGTGAAATCGATGATCAAAATAATCTTAAACGTTCAACACATAAAACATCTGGCTAGAAATAATTTTTTTTTTATAGTTTTGTATGCATTATTTAACAAAATAACAAAATTGAAAATTAAAAAAATTTAAGTTTTTTTTTTCATAATGTAAAAAAAAAGATTTTTTGCATTACAAATAGTTTACAACTACATCAATACAGATTTTTTTTTCATTTATAAAAAAATTTTACACAAGAAATTTTTTTTCCACATAAACATTTTACTAAATTAAAAATTGTGTTAAGTAATAAAGATTTAAAAAGGAAGTTAAAAATTTCAACAGTTTAGGTAAGTATTTAAAAAAAACTAAAAAAGAATCAGAGAACAAAAAGTTTCTCACTTTCTTTAACATTTATTAGCTTTAAAATCCTAAATAAAAAAAAATATATCACAACAGTTTATTTTTATCACTGTTAAAAAACAAGAAACTTTTTTTGCACTAAAAGATTTTTCGGGTGAAATCGATGATCAAAATAATCTTAAACGTTCAACACATAAAACATCTGGTTAGAAATGATTTCTTTTTATAGTTTTGTAAACATTATTTAACAAAATAACAAAATCAAAAATTAAAAATATTTCACGTTTTTTTTAACATAACGTAAAAAAAATATTTTTTGCAAAAAAATAATTTAATAATTTATTACTGTTTAAAAACAAAAAACTTTTTCTTGCTCTAAAAATATTTTACAGCTACATCAATACAGATTTTCTTTTATTGATACAAAAATTAAACTAAAAATATTGTTATAGCTACATAATTATTTTTACTGAATTAAAAATCGTGTTAAGTAATAAAGGTTTAAAAAGGAAATTAAAAATACCAACAGTTCTCACTTTCTTTAACATAATTAGCTTTAAAACCTGAATAAAAAAAATTGAAATAGCAACAGTTTATTTTTATCGTGATGTTTAGAAACAAGAAACTTTTTCATACTAAAAATAAGTTTCAGCTACATCAATACAGATTTTATTCATTGATACAAAAATTGAACACAGCGAAATATTTTTACATATAAATATAATATACTTAATTAAAGATCGTGTCAAGTATCATAGAGATTTAAAAAAAGGAAGTTCAAAATTCTAACAATTCAACAAAATAAAAAATAAAAATTGGTACCTAAAATAAAAAGGTTCTCGCTTTCTGAAACATAATTGGCTTTTAAAAGAATTGAAAAACTAGAAATAGCAACAGTTTATAAAAAATGATTAGAATGAAGAATGTTCAGCGTTTGATCATTGTTCAATAACGAATAAACGTATAACGCTATAATTTATCTAGAATAGAAAGAAAAGAAGTGAACTGAATAGATAGAAACCGAAAAAGAAACTAGATTGATGGATATGTTCCGCACTCATTTCATGTGACTATTAACTTCACATGTAGTACATAATTTTGTGAAAATATTTTGGTGTGTTAAAATGTTTGTACGAGATAAAAAAATTTATGCGTAATAAAAAAATGTTTCTAAATAATTTTTATTGACTGTTGCAATTTTTAAACTTTTTGATATTTAAAAATTTTATTTATAACCAGATGTTTTATGTGTGTTTAAGATTATAGTCATTCAAGTTGTAAAACATATGTAAAAGAAGGTAAAGCAAAGTTTAAATATGTTTTAAATAATCTAGATATTGCAATTTCTAACATAAATTTTTGTATTGTGTGAAATATTGTTTTACAAAAACATATTAAATAAATTTCACTTTTAACCAGATTTTTGAACGTTTAAGATTATTTTGAACATTGATTGCACTCTTTTAAAAGCTAATTATGTTAAAGACAGTTTTAATTTTCGTGTGTTTTAATTAACTGTTCCAACACTGTCCTGTTTCAAAATTCCAGTTTTAAACTTCCTTTTTTAAATCTTTATTACTTCACATGATTTTTATTTTAGTAAAATATTATTGTGTAAAAATATTTGTTGTGTTCAATGTTTCATTGAATAAAAATCTGTATTAATGTAGCTGTAACTTATGTTTTGTGCAATAAAGTTTCTTGTTTTTATCATTAAGATAAACATAAACTGTTGCTATTTCTAGTTTTTCAATTCTTATAAAGCCAATTATTATGTTTAAGAAAGCGAGAACCTTTTTATTTTAGGTACCTATTTTTTTTGTTTTTGTTGAAATGTTAGAATTTTGAACTTCCTTTTTTTTATAGAATAAAATTTTATTTAAGAAAGACAAAGTGCGTATCAACGACAGGCTACGTCAAAGACAATACTTCCTTTTTTTAAATCTTTACCTATGATACTTGACACGATCTTTAATTTAGTAAAATATTTATATGTAAAAATATTTCGTTGTGTTCAATTTTTGTATCAATGAATAAAATCTGTATTGATGTAGCTGAAACTTATTTTTAGTATGAAAAAGTTTCTTGTTTCTAAACATCACGATAAAAATAAACTGTTGCTATTTCATTTTTTTTTATTCAGGTTTTTAAAGCTAATTATGTTAAAGAAAGTGAGAACTGTTGGTATTTTTAACTTCCTTTTTAAATCTTTATTACTTACTTAACACGATTTTTAATTCAGTAAAAATAATTATGTAGCTATAACAATATTTTTAGTTTAATTTTTGTATCAATAAAAGAAAATCTGTATTGATGTAGCTGTAAAATATTTTTAGAGCAAGAAAAAGTTTTTTGTTTTTAAACAGTAATAAATTATTAAATTATTTTTTTGCAAAAAATATTTTTTTTACGTTATGTTAAAAAAAACGTGAAATATTTTTAATTTTTGATTTTGTTATTTTGTTAAATAATGTTTACAAAACTATAAAAAGAAATCATTTCTAACCAGATGTTTTATGTGTTGAACGTTTAAGATTATTTTGATCATCGATTTCACCCGAAAAATCTTTTAGTGCAAAAAAAGTTTCTTGTTTTTTAACAGTGATAAAAATAAACTGTTGTGATATATTTTTTTTTATTTAGGATTTTAAAGCTAATAAATGTTAAAGAAAGTGAGAAACTTTTTGTTCTCTGATTCTTTTTTAGTTTTTTTTAAATACTTACCTAAACTGTTGAAATTTTTAACTTCCTTTTTAAATCTTTATTACTTAACACGATTTTTAATTTAGTAAAATGTTTACGTGGAAAAATATTTACTTGCGTAAAATTTTTTTATAAATGAAAAAAAAAATCTGTATTGATGTAGTTGTAAATTATTTTTAATGCAAAAAATATTTTTTTTACGTTATATTAAAAAAACTTGAAATTTTTTAATTTTTGATTTTGTTATTTTGTTAAATAATGTTTACAAAACTATAAAAAAAAATCATTTCTAACCAGATGTTTTGTGTTGAACGTTTAAGATTATTTTGATCATCGATTTCACCCGAAAAATCTTTTAGTGCAAAAAAAGTCTCCTGTTTTTTAACAGTGATAAAAATAAACTGTTGCAATTTAATTTTTTTTTTATTCAGGATTTAAAAGCTAAGTAATAATGTTAAAGAAAGTGAGAAACTTTTTGATCTCTGATTCTTTTTTAGTTTTTTTTTAAATACCTAAACTGTTGACATTTTTAACTACCTTTTTACCCGACTGCGACAGAAGGAGGGTTATGTTTTTCGAGCGTATGTATTTAAATCTTTATTACTTAACACAATTTTTAATTTAGTAAAATGTTTATGTGGAAAAAAAATTTCTTGTGTAAAATTTTTTTATAAATGAAAAAAAAATCTGTATTGATGTAGTTGTAAACTATTTGTAATGCAAAAAATCTTTTTTTTTACATTATGAAAAAAAAAACTTAAATTTTTTTAATTTTCAATTTTGTTATTTTGTTAAATAATGCATACAAAACTATAAAAAAAAAATTATTTCTAGCCAGATGTTTTATGTGTTGAACGTTTAAGATTATTTTGATCATCGATTTCACCCGAAAAATCTGTAGGTATTGATGTAGCTGTAATATATTTTTAGTGCAAAAAAGTTTCTTTTTTTTAAAAAACGATAAAAATAGACTGTTGCAATTTCATTTTTTTTAGTCCGGTTTTAAAAGCTAGTTATGTTAAAGAAAGTTTGAACCTTTTTATTTTTATATTTTGAATGCATCATAATGTTTAATTACTTCACATGATTTTTAATTTAATAAAATATTTGTGTAAAAATATTTTTGGTGTTAAATTTTTGTATCAAATTATAAAAATCTGTATTGATGTAGTTTTAATTTATTTTAATGCAAAAAAAAAATTTAATTTAACATTATGATAAAAATAAGCTGTTGCAATTTTCTTATTTTAAATTTTTTTATTTTGTGTAATAATGTTTACAAAACTGTAATAAACACATTTAATTTCTAGCCAGATGTTTTAAGTTTTGTTTGATCATTGATTTGACTCGAAAATCTTACTCTCTTTCCAGTTTTAAAAGCTATTAATTATGTTAAAGAAAATGAGAACCTTTTTTTGTTTATATTTTCAATGAAATGGAATTTTGAATGAGTCCTTTTTTAAATCTTCATTACTTCATTGGATTTTTGATTAAGTAAAATTTTTATGTGTAAACATATTTTGTTGTTTTAAATTATTGTATCAATGAATTTAACCAAAAAAAATATTTTCGGTGTTAAATTTTTGTATCAATGAATAAAAATCTGTATTGATGTAGTTGTAATTTCTTTTTAATGCAAACAAAATTTTTATCATTATTATAAAAGTAAGCTGTTGCAATTTCTTAATTTTAATATTTGTTATTTTGCGTTATAATGTTTACGAAAATGTAATAAACAAATTTTATTTCTAACCAGACTTACTTTTTCATTTTTTTTTTCTATATTTTGAATGAGTCCTTTTTTAAATCTTCATTACTTCTTGGATTTTTAATTAAGTAAAATTTTCATGTGTAAAAATATTTTGTTGTTTTAAATTTTTGTATCAATGAATATAAATCTGTATTGATGTAGTTGTAATGTATTTTTAATGCAAACAATTTTTTTATTATTATGATAAAAGTAAGCTGTTGCAATTTTTTAATTTCAATACTTGTTATTTTGCGTAATAATGTTTACAAAACTATAATAAACAAATTTCATTTCTAACCAGAATAGATATTCTTAAATTTGTTTTTCTATATTTTGAATGAACTGTTGGAATTTTGAACTTCCTTTTTTAAATCTTTATTACTTCACTGGATTTTTAATTTAGTAAAATATATCATATTCAATTTTTTTAACTTTTCACTACTGTTGTTTTTACTTTTTTTTCTTTTTAGATACACTTTCTTTAATAATTTAATAATTTTTCTTTAATATTTATATATTTATTAAATCGAATCCATGTTAGGGCAGGAAGAGTAATCAAAAACAATTGTTTGAAAAGTGAGACTACGCATTATAAGTATAAATTTTTTATTAAAACATTGTTCAACAAAAGGTTTTAGTGAAACTGCTTTCCCGACCTGCATTTCAAATCATTATCAAACTTTCTGATTGTATACAGACAGATGATAAAAAAATGTTTCAAAGTTATTCAACTTTTTGTGGTTTTTCATCGATCTGCTGCTACGTTTTCTCACTAAACTGGTTACTGGATCAAACTAATACCTGGTTTGAGCTGAAATCTGTCATAAACATAATTCATTAAGGTATCTATCGAACGATAGGAATAATATTTATTACTCAAATGTATTTTTTATTATTAAAAAATAAAATACATCTTCGATCCAAAACGTGAAAGTGCTGGCCAAAAAAAAGATATTTTATACTTGATTTTAATGAGGTTTTAAAAATCTGCCTCTTCTTATACTTTTGATGTTAAAAAACTTACAGGTACAGTATCAAGACGTTATAACAAAATGCTTAGACATACAAGTTCTAACAGAATATAGCATTAGTTTTTGTTGGCTTTCACATTTGGACCAACAATTTATGAAATGCGGATGATGTCTTTACAAGAGTATAATAATTAATTATTAGGTGTCTGTTATTCTATTCAAGACAATTATATTTTGTTATCACTTTAATATTTACACAACAAAGCATTAAAACTATGTAGGTTGGGAAGGCGTAGCTCAGGGATCATGCTAAAACACTTTAACTGATAACATTATTTTTATTTTGTAATCTTCGTCATCAATCCACCATCAAAGCAAAACTGACTAGAAAAAAAAAATGACACGTAGACAAATTGTAGGCGTTCTAAATTTTACTATCAAATATAGAATCAACAACCAGCCAACGATCTTGGATATACATCCATCCTCATTACAGTATACAGGGTGTAAGTGACAGCCTAGCAAACACTGAAGCGGTGAACTCAGTCCGTCTAACTGAACAACTCTCTCCTGCCTCAGGAAAAGCAAAAAAAAAATCAGCAGTCCCATACAAAATTGCTGTACCTACCCGACTCAAATATATGGGACAGCTGATTCTTGCTGATTTTCGCGAAGTTGTTCAGTTTGATGGTCTGAGTTCACCGTATCAGAATTTGCTAGGCTGTCACTTACACCCTGTATACATTATATAATTTCAAAGTTCATTCCGTTTTTACTCTCAAATATAAATATTATTATACCGTAATGTACACTCCTACCGCAATTAAAAGCAAAGAGTACATACTTGAACAAATAAAAGTAATTATCATTTTTAAATTTTTTATTTATAATAATATCAAACAACAAATTACTAACTTCTTACATTAAACAAGAAATATGATTTATTGATAATACAAATAATTCGATAAAGTCGTCACAAACCAAACAGTTAGCACACGCCCCACCAATCATAACACAAAAGCCATTCATCAGCAACATTCTTCGTCTAAACCTTAGATAAACAGCTAGAGATACGCAACATGCTTTGTAAACTTATCAAACTAAAATGCATCACACGCTTCGTGAGTAACAAAGTCAAAACTAACTTAAACCCCCTCCGCAACACGGAACGCAACTGGCTCAAAGGAACACCCATCACACTAGCAGCATTCCCTAGAGATTCCCTAGAGTTGGCTAGGGAAATCCTTTGGAACAGATACGAACCCGAGCGGGGATCGTTGCCGTTCTCTCACATCAAAGCACCAGACATTTCCACCAATAACGGAACAAATTATAAAATGTAAGGGGGGGGACTCCAACTCTGAGTACCCGACATGCTTGTGCGAAGCCGCCTTCTCAACCGCTGACCCTACCTCGCACATTGTACCTACTAAGTGTGATGCCGCGTAAGTACACACGTACGTAGCGTCCCATAAAAGACAACTGCCACGGTATCAGAGTGAGCCCATTAGGCCTTTTTCCGTCCGTGCGGCTTCAACCAGGCACCTCCAGCACACAGAATAATGGTCGCAACAAGAGGCCTACGAACAACATCATTAAGCGCATTGAGGCGAGGCAACCTTTCGGTGCGCCTTCAATTCAGAGCGTGGTGACCATTCGCCTCCACCAAAGCACTACAAACACAACAATGCGGAACGCATACGTCGTAGTACCAGGTAGAGGCAATATAACAATGACCACTCTAAACAAAAGAAGGGGCAAGACAGCATTACCGTTGTAAGAACAAAAAGGGTATAAAAAGGCAGCTCTAATAAATATGATATGAAAAGAGTAATAAAAACAGCAACGACCCCAGAAAAAGTGGTCCAGAACCGGCGAATCCTTACTACTACATTAATAGAGCAATTTAATTGAAAACGCGGATCAACTGAATCGATACCACGAATTACTTTGATATCAACCGCGGATAAACTTTATAGCGGTCCAGAACCGGCGAATCCCTACTACTACATGAAAAGAGTAATTTAATTGAAAAAGCGAATCAATTTAATCGATACCGCGAATTACTTTGATATCAACCGCGGATAAACTTTATAGCGGTCCAATTAATTTAATTCGCGGTTTTAATTCGCGTGGTGCAAAAACGGCCGACCCAAAGGAGCCCTCTGATTGGCCCAGAGCAAGTGGTCCAGAACCGGCGAATCCCTACTACTGTCACTCATTTCAATTATAACGTAAGGTAGGTACTTGTTGTTTTTATTTAAATTAAAACGAAACTAAGTAAAGTTCTAAACACAATTTAGTGTTCTACCGTATTTAATAATTTTAATAATTCCTGTGGAAGGGAAAATAATTAGTACACTTGATGTTGAATAAAGCGCAAGATAGACCATAGGTAAATAAGTAGAATAAATTACATAAATAATCATCCTAATCAAATCCAAACGTCATTACCATTAGAGCGAACATCACTCAAACTCGTCAATTTATTGCTGTCCGACGAAACGTCCTACAGGTCCATAGATCCGACAATTTGGCAAACCGACCAATTATCACTAATCGCTATAGTTTCCCAGCAATTTGCCCAAATGACGCGTTACTGCCTCGACAGCGGCTGCTCTTCGACTAATGAATTTATCCACACAATAATTGCACAATCGATTTTCATTAATTATTGAAACAGCCTTTAATAAAATCAAATAAATTAAATTTATGAGTACCTACTCAATTGCACGAAAGGTTATTAATAAAATTTCTAGGCAATTAATTTTAGTTAGCGTCAACCCTTAAAGGGCGTAACAAACGGACGCTATAATATACAGCGCAGTACAGCGCAGTATAGCGCTATACTGCGCTCTAGAGTACGGTATAGCGCTATACTGCGCTCTATAGCGCAGTACTGCGCTATAGAGCGCAGTATAGCGCTATAACGCGTGTGCATCGAGATGGCGGGATCAAATCTTCGTTTCAAAATTTGGCCTATCGGTAACATAGTACTCCATTCAGCTGTCCCATACATTTGGGTCGAGTAGGATTCCAGCTTTGTCTTCTTCTTCTTATCTTGTGGACAAGCCCTGGTGTCAGAGTTTATTCATAACCGTCTTACGGCCTTGTGACGTAGTTTTTATGTAACGACTACTACCACCAGAGATAGTAGCTGGGACCAAAGGCTTAACGTGCCACCCGAAGCATGGAATCATCTTTTTTTTCAGACAATCAGGTGAATTCAGACTGCAATGTCCTAACAAACTGGGGAAAAACGCACAAAGTGAAAAATCACTAGGTGCCTCCTATGGGAATCGAACCCACGACCTCCGTGTCAAGAGCCTAAGCTCTTAACCATTGGACGACGGAGCTTTGTATGGAACAGCTGATTTGTTTTTTTGTAATTTTGATGTTAGTCCCATAAAGTTTTTCAGTTCGATGGTCCGATCAACCCCTTAAAATCCGTCTGAGAGAGTTAGGCGTAATTAATTATTATTTATTTTGATTTTATTGGAAAACCAACAACAGTATATTACAGAATTTACAAGAGTATGAAACAGCATTTTGTAATTGAATTAATAATTGAACAAAAGTAATTTCATTACTTGTAATTTCAATTAAGTAATTGGAATTACCTAAGTAGTTTTATTGTTAATACAATAACATTTATTTTAGTATATTAAATACCGAACATCCATCATCCACCTTCAAACATCAAATGGCTAATGCAATCATTATTTACTTTCAAAAAGCATTCATTTATAATCGGAACCAAAAAAGTAATCAATCAGTCAATCAAATCAGCCCATATCAAACCACTGCTGGGAAAAGGCCTCATTTTTTTACTGTGCCACTCCTCACGGTCCTGTGCCAATCAGATCCATGGCTGACCCGCAAACCTTACAATGCCAGCCAAAATAGTAAATGAGTAAACAATTTGAATTAACAATAATTACAATCTAAACTTGAATGATAGCTTATGATCTGACTTAAAATCTGGTATATAATTTGTGCGGACGAAGTCGCGGGTTAACTCTAGCTACTAATAAAAATTGTATTTGTTAATTTAATTACCTTTCAATAATTACGAGTATATGATGATGATGATGATGATGATGATGATGAATTACGAGTAATTAATTACATCTTACAATTTTATTAGTAGTTAATTACAATTTGCCCAACACTGGTAGGTACTATGTTACTGAAAAGATACATTTTGAATCAAAGATTTTGATCCTGCCGCCTCGATGCTCACAATTTATCAATGGAATGACTGACATAGTACTCCCTAGTGATGTGCCGAGACAGGTTGGACTTGAGTTCGGATTCGAATACCTTTGCAATAATGCGCTTTCGTAATAATGCGAGTACACTATATGCGAAATAAATATTCGGATTCACAATAATCGAGTAGGTACTAACGGTTAGCACTTACATAAATTGCAACTTTAATTTCTTATCTCTTGTCGGAAAACGACTATATTGAGTAAGAGTAGGTTTATACAGGCTGTATGGTTGAGTGTGTTACCTACATACTTGATGGGGTGTTTCAGACCATAAAACTTAACAACTTTTACTATGGTACCAACTTTGAAATCGCGAGAAAAAAATCTTTTTCGTACATTTTGGTAGAGTAGCTATTGTCATTTTTTATGAATGACATTTGCTGTTTTTCGCGATTTCTTTGTTGGCTCCATATAAAAAATCGCGACTAAAAATCCTACATTTTGGTCGAGTAGCTATTGACATTTTCTATGAATGACATTTGCTGTTTTTCGCGATTTCTTTATTGGCTCCGTAGAAAAAGTTTCTCAGTTTGATGGTTGCTCAGAATGGACTTGAATACTCGAGTAGGTACCAATTTGATTCTTCTTTCAATGAGGTTACCAAAGAAATAAGAAAATTGTTATCGAATAAATTAATATTAATATCCGAATACTAAAAATAGTCGTCTCGGCACATCACTAGTACTACAATGGCGGCGAGAATGGCGGCGAGCACAAAGGGCTCGGCCACGCCGCAGTCCGCCGCACGCACACACGCCACCGTAGAGTCAACTCCACGTGGAAGACCACTTCTTGATACTTTTAAATTTTTTTTCTTGAGCAAGTACTTTGTTTAGCAACGTAGTTTATTTATCATTTTAGATAGGTATTAAAATGTAACTTAAATTAACATAAAACATCTTATTTTAATTCGTAAATCATTGATTTTATTTAAGTCTGTTGTTTGTGCTCGAGCGTCACGCAAAAACAACTGGACCAATATTATTCACGATGTAAATTTAAATGCTTTACATTTATCAGATGGTCGTGCTTCAGACTATCAAACTGAACAACTTTCACTAGTTTGGTCCTATGGGGTCCTATGGTTCACTATGGTGAACATTGTTTAATTGTATAACGTTGGTCCAGTTGATTTTGCGTGACGGTCGAGTACAAACAACAGACAAAAAATATCAATTGATTTATCAGCAACAATCAGGGATTTTTAATTAAAAGTTAACGTATTATGTTTTTCAAAGTTAAATTTTAATACATAAGTATCAAATAATAAACAATTTACTTTGCCAAACAAAATACTTACAAAAAATTACAAGTATCAAGATTGATAATTTGCCGTTTGCGTCTGTGTGCGTGAGTGCGGTGGCAGCTTGCGCGTGTAGGAATACAATTTTATACAGGCTGTTCAATTAAATGAGTTATATGGGTTCATGGGATGGGATGAAAATCAAACCAGGTGGTTTGATTGATTCCTTTTATCTGATCGTATGCCGCCAATGAACGCAAAGGTGCCCGCGCCTTAACTGGTTCGCGTGAAAGGTCTACCTATCTTAAAAAATTACAATGATAAAGTAGATCCTACTTAGTTGTTTGATTTGATTTTCCTAATAAAGACCAAAATTTAAAAAATATACCTACCTACCGGAAGATTTTTTTTTTTGTGTTTCGAAACTTTAACGTGGTTCAGACCATCAAACTGAACAACTTTTACTATGGGATCAAACCTGCAATCGCAAAGAAAAAAATCGGCTGTTCCATACTAAACTGCAAAGCATCCTAAACTCAAATGTATGAGACAGGCGATTTTTTTGCTTAATTTGGTTGTTGAGACACTATTACTCATATAAAATTTGTTGTTTAACATTATAATAATAAACTGGTAAGTAATATTAGTCCGCCTATTCAATAAATAAGTTGATTAATTAAATAAATCAGGACGGTTGTAAAACATCCTGTATCTAAGCGACGTAATATACCAAGCAGTATAGCGCAGTATAGCGCTATACTGCGCTATACTGCCCGGTATCTTTCAGATGGCAATAGCCCCCTCTCACTCGCACAAGAACGGGACGTGCTCATGCAATGTTTCGTGCGTTAGAAAAGTTCAACCTCGGCGGTATCGCGCTATACTGCGCTCTATAGCGCAGTATAGCGCTATACTGCGCTATACCGTACTCTAGAGCGCAGTATAGCGCTATACTGCGCTGTACTGCGCTGTATATTATAGCGTCCGTTTGTTACGCCCTTAAGTGAAGGATGGTATAATCGACAGAACGACCGTTTCTTGGCCGCGTGCTAATCGACCTATTAATCGTTCGGTCGCGGCATACTTAACCCCTCATCCAGTTATGATGAATAACAACATTACAAGATACGATAAAGGTTGTTGTAAGTGTATACAAGTTACGAAAAGATTAGAAAGGATTGTTGAGGCTTATGACTCCATGTCTAGATTCTGTCTCTGTTGGTAACAGGGTAGGGTTGCTTCAAAAACGTTGTCTGTTTGAAGTTTTTCTCTACCAGCTGTGCCATTAGGTTTTGCATCAGTAATGAACAAACATTTACTATAGCATGCAGCTACAGCATGCCTGCTGGTGCTGTAATTTGCATAATGCAATGTATGTAAAATTCCTCTCGCCATTATTCCTCTCGCAACTAATACTAAACTTTAACGGCGTCATCCCCAACTGGAAAACAATGTAAATTAATTTATTTACAGCAAAAATAGAAGCGAAGAAAAGTGATTCAAATCGAGGCCCCCAAACAGCTCTTTATAATATGAATCAATTCCAACAAAGACATTCCACAAGTCCGGCTTAAGGCCGGCCAAGCCGCAGCTCGCCTCCTCCCCTCCCGCCGTTGTTTAATTCCATTAAACCACCCCTTTTATCTTTTCCGCTTTTATCTTTTCCCCACTATTGGATTACTGAACAAAATGGCGTGCAAGAGACACGCAATCTTTCGCCTTTGCCATTACTTCACCTCTATTTATTATAAAATTTTCTGATTTAGTGCTGTCTAGATCGAATCCTAAACAGTGATATTACGATAGTAAACTCATAGCGTATTTGTGCATAATTTGAAATTACGAAGACCAACAGAGAAGCAAAATTAATCATTCCTCATTCACCCCAATCCGTTACATGTTATAGGTAAACATAGTCGGATTCAATTTAGACTACTTGAAATGAGCGTGGTAATGTCAAAGTAACATTGGTTTAGTTTGAATGACGTGCTCAAATTGAAATACTCGGTTGAGTGAGACAAGAGTTACCACTTTAGCAGTTATGTTAGAGCAGTTCATTTGATTTGCAATATAAGATTTAACATTCGTATACTTGTACGTCTCACATTAAATTTCAAGTAAATGTCAACTACATTTTTGATGGTGGATTGAATAGCATCATCAAAGTTGTCGATGATTTGGTTAAATCATTCAGACACCTTTCTGCGCCGGCGCCGTTTTCCTGGCAAATTACTATAGCCAAAAACTGCATAGGTTAACCCCGGCCGGCAAGACTGGTTAAAATACCTTGACCTCGAAATCTAACTCCCCCGGGCTACGAGCAGAAAGACCAAAAATACCAAACCATATGATGATGATCATTTAGCATAAGCATAAGCATATGCTCACGACTATATACCCCAAGGGGGTAGTCAGAGATATTCTGAAACCTCAGAACATCCACGATTCACCAGTAGTACCGAAACTCTGTCCAGTGTGACGGGGGGTGAGCCCGTCGCCACTAATAATGGACAGTGCGTACAATACATGCTTCGAAATTGAAGCATGCAGGTTTCCTCACGATGTTATCTTTCACCGAAAAGCCAGTGGTGTTACAAATCGTACATAAATTCCGAAAAACTCATTGGTACGAGTCGGCGTCGTGGACGGGGATCGAACCATCGCCTCCTGCACGGCAGGCAAGGTTTCTCGCCACTGGACCACCACGGCCTGATGACCATTTAGCTTTCACTAATCAAGTTAATGCGTAACTAATCAGCACCAGTATGAAGGGGTTTATGTTACAAATTAACCAAAAGCTAACTAAAAGTAATCAAGTTTGCTAACACATAATGTAATGAAAATGAACATGGGCCGAGCAAACTTGAAACTCTGCGTGTGACAGCAAACATTTTACTCAAAACATTTTACACCCATCAAAGTGATAGTCTAACTTGGCGTTCGGGTCGATTAGGGTTAGTAACGAAACTAATTTCTAATATGTTTCGTTAACGGCACTTGCGAGTTTCGCTTGAAGCAAATTTTCGCTGCGTAGGCAACATAGTTGCTTAACTATTTCATGTTAATCAATATGCGACACTCCATAACGTGGGTATTGAAAATCGCTGATACTGAAAGTGAATACATTAACATTGTGCTTCAACATGTTTGCACTTTGTCTATGTTTACTTTAGAAATTGATAAGGTGTTCTACTGAACCATTTGAAGTCCTATATGCTCCTACTATTTAAAAAGAGAGACACTTTCGACGACCCGGTTGGTGTTATGGATAATTTTCGGATTTCTTATAGGTTTCTTATTAGGGAAAGATGTTCAGTATCATGGGTACAATACCCCTTAAAGTAATGCAACTGTTTACCCTAATACCCTGTATAATTGTACAATACAACGTATTTACAAGTTAACTTAAAACCTGAAAACCGTTTCTCCAGAATCTGAATAACATTTAGGGTCTATTTCACCACTTCTGGGTAAGTTCTTGTTAGCTTATCCGACAGATATTTTGACATAATTTCATACCAAATATGTCAAAATATCTGACGGATAAGCTAACAAGAACTTATTCAGAAGGTGAAACAGGCCCTTAGACATGTTAAGTTATCAGCCAAAGGCTTCTCCCGCATATGGATGAGAGTGTGGGCTAGGGAGTGGGCCTGTGGGCCACAAATACTCGAGTGCGGATTGGTAAACAAGTTACAGTGAAACTCTGGCTGCTGACACTGGCAAGTTACAGTGAAACACTGGCTGCTGACACTGGCAAGTTACAGTGAAACCTTTCTGATATTTTAATGTATGACCTTTTATGCCTGTAATTGTGCAATAAAGAATATTTGTATTTGTATTTGTAAAGGCATCTAAAATATTTTAAGTAAAAACTTTTTAAAAGCTCTAATTAAAATTCAGACTTTTCATAATTTATAGTCGCCTCGGTTTTTCATACTACATTAATTTAATTGCAAATTGTTACACGACAAAAGCGAATTAAGTTTTGAATTATATTTTTCCCGGTTTTGAGGTCTTGCATTCATTTGTTCACACCTTGTATAGGCAGGAACGTAAGCATAGATGTCTTATTTTGTAAAAGCGAACTAATGAATGTACGCATTCTTATCGCAATGACAGTCTTACTTACAAAGCGAAGAATGCGCATGCGACGTGTTTAGCGTATGTGCTGATTAGGGCTGTGCCCAATATATTTTTTTTATTGAGTTTCTTTTCTTTCTTCAATTTACTTCCCAAATAACACAACAGATGACATGTTCATCGCTCCTTAGAGAAGTGTGCGAGATCAAGTCAGAATTATGTCAAGACGTTCCGGCCTTTTTTAAATTTTAAATGCCAAGGGATCGAGTCCACATCAGACGTAAACAGTTTCTCGATTAAAATTATGAAATATTTCACTAAAAGATCCTTTGGCATCGTTTTGATCATCTTTTCCCCTCTTTGTTATTTTAAAGAAAAACATTTTGTTTGGTCCTATTATCCGCACAGACCTAACTCCATCTATCGATCCCCTAGAAAACCACAAGAAAAAATTAAGTATCTACACAGCCCTACTATGTGAACAACCTGCGTTCCAAGTTCCATATTCAAACCGGCCACTCACTTTCCAGAGCCGCGAGCCCGCACACCGAATTGCATTGACTTAATTACCCGTGCGCACGCGCACATGCAATGCGTAGGCTTAACATGCATGCAGCTGGCTGTCAATTGACACTACTATAATTATAACGATATACGAGGCAGGCTGCATGTTAGTTAACTAGGTATCTTGTTCGTTTTCTCTCGAAAACGTTAAAAAAGCTTACATGTATTTTATCCAGAATTTCACGGTGGTCCCACAACTACCGCTCAGCAAACTTAACAAATATTTTGTTAGAAGAAATAAAACTCCTATTCAAAATCAAATAAATAAACCGATTTAAGCACCGAGAACTAACAAAGCAAAAACAAACACAGTACCTACAGGGCTTTCCTTTCAAAGATTAATTAACAACGAAGAAAATGACATTTCACAATATAATAATTCAGCATAGAGAAACCAACCTCATTTTCCTCGATGTCATTCCATCAGCCATAAAATCGCGTCACAAACACGCTGCGACCATCAAACCTAAGCCACAATTAATAGAAACTCTGAAAGCAACCCCTCTGACGATGACGTGGGCATTTTATAACCCTTTGTGATCGGAAACACTTTGATCGGAGCACAATCGGGAACGTAGGAAGGTCGCGTAATCAACCATCGATTGTGTGACAGCGTCGAGCTTACACTGAAATGTCATTGTGACGTTAATCAATAGCTCCCGTATCAGCTCCGGGTTTATAGTCATCGTACACGGATAGGTCTACAGATTACTGTGTCTATGGGACTGCAGTTGTTTTATTCGTATGTATGGATATTTGACACACAATACACAAATACGGTCTCGTACTGTGGTACGCGAGTATCTAGGGACGACAGACCACCCGCTCAGGTTTGATTGATCTTAGAATTGGCAGAATACTCTTGAGCCTTGTAGCAAGTTCGAACGCGGATGACAGCCTTGTCTTATTTAGTAAACTGTCTTTGACATTTAAGCGCTCTTATAGACCAGCGACACTTTGCGGTCGCAGAGGGTCGCGCGACAGTTGCGCTCATAGATTTTACGACCCTCTGCGACCGCAAAGTGTCGCTGGTCTGTAAGAGCCCTAAGGGACCAACGTCTGATATATTTTGAGATTAAAAGGTACATTTATTCGTAGTCGATACCCTTTTTAGCAGATACATCCCAATCTCTGTCCACATTTAAGATTAACATTTCTCTCGTTTACCTTTTTGATGAATTTTTGGTGTCCAATAACGGATTTTTATGTGATGCCTTGGCCACTGGTACTTTTAACACAATGACTCAATCTATAAAAATTCGATAATCGTATTATATTTTAATTTTTTATTTATTGGAGTTTGATTTAATCAAGACAGCGCTTTTCCGTATTCCGTGAAATGTAGGTACAGTAAAAACTCTTTAGAATTGAATCTTAAGATTTAAAATATCGTTGTACAATTTTTTTAAATCTTTATCGGCGTTAAAACTAAGTAAAGTAAATTCAACTCCTTTGGATTAGCCTTATGATAATAATATCTCGTCTGCGTGAACGGCGGCGGAGAAGAAAAAATAAGCAAATGGTCGTTATTGGATTCTACACCTAGTGGACTTTGAAAGTTAATATACTTAGTAGATAGAAGAAAGTTTCATTGAAACCTTGTTTAAACGTATTAATGAAGCTTCGACAATTTTATACCTAGGCCCTTCAGACAACCAATTAGATATAGCACTCAAATCTATTTCGTATTTATATTCAATTTCAATAGCACTATTTTCATAATGCACAACATTGTAATAAAGTTTTTCATCGTGAGCAAAACTTCACGTTATCAGAATCAATTCTCGAAATAAATCGTGAATTCGCATAACGTATTCTGTAACTAAACGTTTTCTTTTATTAAACATTCCGGGTTCAGACCGCCATTAATGCCACATCCAATTTCAATCTGTATGAAATGACTAGTCTAATGCTGCGTCATGTGTTCCACGGTACGTAATCTCACTCTACTGGTACCTAGGGTTGTCAGCGGCCATAATTATACTATAATATTTAAAAGAAAGAGTATTACAAAGAAAAAGTCTACTGTATTGTAACAACTTTAACCCTTTTTATTTAGCAAGTAAATTTTACATTTTAAAAACTGTTTTCGAAGTTAAGAATGGTATCAAAAACTGTTTTCATGTCTTTCTGTAATAGTCTCTCTAAAACTATCAATTTAGCTATAAATTCTCAAAGCATCTAGAAAGTGACCCGCAACTTGGATAATTTCTGCAGGTTGACAGCCCTGCTATCAGCTACCACTACAGTGGCTTGCAGTGCGGTGGTAGGCTTCAATCTGCGTTGATTGAAACGTAGGCACTTGCCGAGCATTTCGCTTGCTAGAGCTTTTGGTTAGACGTTGTTGGTGGACTTAACATTGCTTTCGAATAATTGATGGGTTGTTTTAATACATTGCTTAATAACTTTGTTGACTTCTCTGTGATACTAGTTGTATTAGATAACAATATCAACTTTAATACAGTCTTTGAAAGACTGTAAAATAAATGCCTACCTAAAATATATAATAAATGGCTGGAAAAAGGCGGGCAGACGGCCGGTGGCCGAGGAAAGGACGGAAGTCCGAAGGCAGACTACCAGCACGTTGCTCCGACGATATTGTGAAGGATCAGATTAGCATAGCATCGAGACAAATGGCGCAATACAAAATAAAGCCTATGTCTAGCAGTGGGAACATCTTCCCACTTTATTTGATTAATGCAAAATTTTAGGGAGCATAGCCGTGAATCAATCAATCCAAAATAAATATTTTTTCTTTCTTTCTTTATATCAATGATTCTTTGTCGTATGAACATAAACATTATCCTATCCAAAAACAGACAGGTCTTCTCTTACATAATTAAATATTTTATTCTACCTAAATTAAGTCTGATTTGTATTTTGCAACAGCCCCTAAATTGCTCTAATTCCTTAATTAAAAAGGGATAGGGAGCAAAGTACTTAATGTTCCTTGAGTATTAACTTGGGTTCGATTCACTTCGTTAACTAGTCGTGAACAGTTAACAGAGAAACAAACTGTAAAAGATAACTTCGCTACAGACTTTTTTCCCTATTTAAAAAAAACCCTAACGATCGTCTAGAGAGGAGGTCGTTAAAGCGCAATTGAAATCGCCATGCTATCGTTTAAGTGGCGGATAATTTATTCCACATCCCAGGAAATACCGATGAATCGATCCCGATCCCGAGACAACCCCCTTAATCCTTTGATGGATTCTCCTGTAGACGCCGGAAAAATACCGGAAAAGTGCACTCACAGTGGAATAATATGATAAACTTATCTTTTAAGGATTTGCCTGAATAAACGTTTGACATACGAGTGTATGTTAAAGTGTTTGCTTAACATTTCTTATTCAAACACATTACTTTACCCTTTTACATATTAAAGTAATGCTTAGAAAATAATGTTGCGTTAGCTTGATTTCTTTTGTAATCGTAATTATATCTCACAACAAAAAATAAATATAACGGTATAACGAAACAATTACAATTCAAGATAAATTAACAACACAATTAAAGTTTAAAAATACCACGGCAACAGGTTGCGCACGCGCCTCTGGCTGTCATCATGATGAAAGTATCAACCAATCATAGCGCTTCCCGCCGTGTCAACGACCTCCCTTCGACCAATGCACGATCTGCTCCAGTACTCGTCAGCGATGCCAACCGAGACAAATCGATGTTGTTCAACCTTATTTTACTTGTCACGATCGCCGTCGAAGCAATGGAACCCTTCAATTCAACAACAGTCAAAGGGATACAGTTACCCAACCAATTCTAAACTAAATTTGGAATCTCAAGGCTGCAAGCAAAAGCAGTGCATTGCAACGGAATGCATAACACTTTGGAATAGATAAACAATAATAAATTAATGGAAGCACCGTATGTTTGTACAAATTTCAAACTTGGTAACGTGCACAGTATCTGCCGCAGACGTTCCGCTTCAAGTTCACTGAATTGCGGCCGTGTGCAACAAGCATCACAACCTAACTGTGTCTCGTATAATAAGGCTCATGTGAGATAATTATTATGCATCTCCCCAGTTATAAATAACAATGGATTAACAATGCGGGGAGCGCGGCCGGTAAGATGAATGCTGTGGACGTCGGCCAAAAGTCACCGGAGCGGGTAATGCGCCCATCTCAGGATTAACAATTTGGTAAGCAGATAGTGGCATGGAAAATATTAATGTGATGATATTAATTTTAATAACTAGCGCTAATTAGAATCGTTTAGCGGGAAAAACATGCGATGCACATAATTAACATTACAGTACAGTACCACCAGCTGATGCAAAATGTTACAGTTCAGTAATTTCATTGGCAAAAATGTTCATAAAACCCTGTCAGAAGCAAACACGAAGTATCTTCAGTGAAATTCGGAAAATTCGACGTCTCGAGCATCGTTTCCGTTCTTAGAGCAATCTAACCGCTACGCAAACACACAACCATCAAAGACAGACGCTGTGTTATGAAAACAAGCAACCGACAACAAACACAAACAAACACTCGAAACAATTGATGAGAATGACGATAGAGAGAAGGGGCAAAAGCGGAGGCTTGCGTTACATTTTCATTCTCTCATGAAGAATTTCTCAGCTGTAAAACTGTCAACTGGCACGTAACGATCTTTTGTAAAATTTTAAGTAAATGTAAACATCGTCTTGAATACTTGTCCCATTCTCATGTGTGTATTCAATCGAAAATTATATTGTACGAAAGAGTTTGTTCAACAGGTGAACATAATGTCAAACGACGTTGTAATTTAACGTCTCTGCGAGTCTTACGACTTGTAAAATGCGCCTATCTGAATGATCTTTTATACAGTTTGAGTGGGGGAGAAGAATTGGGTTGTAATAATTACAAATATACCTACACAAACAATACAGCCGAAATTGTTCAAAGTAACATTTTCTGTGTTACTTTTGTTGAGAGATTTCGTGATTTTAATGTAAATAAGAAATTTCGAGAAAATATAAAAGCTTCATATATTTTACAAGCCGTGTTTTTAACAAGTGTGTCCATTCATAATAGTCAAATTATACTTACAAAATTGCGATTAAGTTAAACATTTCATACCAAAGCGACAACATAGCTATGTCGGTTTTACCTACGTGGATGAAATTTTCTAACGTGCCTGAAATAGTTGCAAATATAAAGATTCTGAAGTAGTACATAGTAACACTTAGATAAAACAAAAAAAGGAGAAAAGGAGGCTTGATAGTGTATACCGTAAACGAAAAATTTGAGACTTGCTGAATATTCTCAATGTTATTTAAGGATAAAGATAATTTAATTGACTTGAACAGTAGTTACGACTCTACTCGTGCCGGCTGTGACAACAGGTGCTTCGAGCTAGAGCCACTGCTCTACGATGTGATGCGACTAAACAAACTAAGTCCTCTTTACTCCAGTTACCAGATAGACGCGAATCATCTAACTAAGCTGTGCCACAGAATTCGTAACGCAATGAAGAACCAAAATCGCCATCATCTTTCTCTTTTAATCATCCCATTATACGGAGACGGTGCAATATGTCCTCAAAATAATAAACGTCCGAAAATTGCTATGTTACTTTCACCCCAAACAAGCAGAGATTGCTTCATTACTCACTAGTAACGGAGAAAATAATTATCTGCCCTTAATGCGACCATATATGTATATAATAGTGTGTATTAAGGAATATATGATTGATTCTATTAATTATACTCCAACAATACATTTTAGAAAAAAATAAACGAGATATTTCATTGTATAGACGAAGCATGTTGCTGATTTCTGTATATTTGTGTATTCTTGTTTGAAATACGTAATTATATTTAAGAAAAATAAGTACCGCGAAAAAGAAAACAATTTCGAAATTAGTGGATTAATGCTAGCATTTTCTCTATTTTTTTTTCTGTTATATTAGGTACGGACCTATTAATTCACAAATTTTGAGTAGGTAGTTAATGGAACAGAATTTACCTACGTAAGTAGGTACCTAGTACCCAATGATATTGGTATAGTAACAATATTACTAACGTCATTGGCTCGAGATCTATTGCCCATATTTGTCGCATTGATTTGAAAATGTTTTCTCTATAAGTTCGTAGTGCTTGAGCTTTAGCGTTATTTACAAATTCATTGCATTCATGTTGTAGGTGCTTAAAGTAATATGTAGTAAAAGTTATGCAAATGTAACAAGGAACAATAAACCAATAATTTTCAGCGTCGACATTGGCAAATCTGTACTAAATATGTCAGCAGGGACCTAAGACTACAGACTACAAAGAAACATACACAAACTTTACTGTTTCAACTACTCGAATTTATTCAATGCGAAAATGGATCTTATTTCGTTGACATAAAACGTAAACAGGAAGGCAGCTGTCGGTCGACCTAGTGCCGAGCGCCACCCTGTTTATCGACAGAGGATGTCGCACGTCGAACGTCGCGTCGCGAAATTGCAAATTGCGTTTAGTCTAACTCGATGACTATAAAACGTTCCGTGGGAAATCTGTACAAATTTTCCACTTCTTTTTATAAGCTAGCAATGAAGTCAACGTAGGTTATTTATTTCTTACATACACAATGTCACGAACGGATTTCTATTTGGACTAGATATTCAGGGTCATCATCATCAGCTTGTAAATTCACAGGCCCACAGGCCTACCCTCAACACCATACACCCTCCGTGTATGGGCATTAGTCCACATGTGCATCAGAATTTCTTCTTCAAAACAATGCAGGTTTCCACACGATGTTTTTCTTCGCCGTTGAGAGCAGTTGATATTACGTATACAGGGTATAAAATGTATATAGAAAAACTCATTGGTACATTGCATGTCATCTGTGCGAATTTAAACCGGACCCTCATGATTGAGTGTCCACACCTCTCTGCAATGAGCCACCGACGTCGCTATCTTTACAAAGATGCTTTGGAGAAAGGAGTATATTCGTACTCCACGTTTTGGGATGGAATGACGTTTCAATTTATGATAGGTGGCTAACTTTGAGACTTCAAAAACACTTTTCAATTGACACTTAGTAATCCGTAGTCCCTCGGATCATACTTCACTCTAGACAAGAATCGGAATGGTCTATTCTGCCACACGCCATCTACTTTTTGTAAATTGTTATTTGAAACCAGGGCTGCCACCTCAAAAAATATATTGGGCGCTAAATCAATTTCGCGGTTCGAAAAAGCGCTAGATTCGGCGCTAAACTCTCAGATAGAGCGCTAAACATACTCGTACCAAAAAAGAGCTAAAAGAGCTATCAAGTGGCAGAACTGTTTAAAACTGAGCGTATACAAGTAAATTAATTTGTAGGAAGCCATTTTGCAATATGGCGGACATCACAACCTCACTTTATCGAGTCCATTTGGCCAGTGCCAGTCTTTTTTAATAACGTGCTTAAATTTTATGTCTCTGTATCTCGGGGATTATAACACTTAATTGAGGTGTTTCATGCTCATGTTTTTGCTAATTTTTATTAGTGTATTCAAAATAGTAATAGCGAAAATGAATTAAATTAATTTTGTGCAATCATCATAACATATTTCAATTATTGACACAATAATAATAGAGATGGATGGTGGATGTTCTGAGATTTCAGAATATCTCTGACTACCCCCTCGGGGAATATAGTCGTGAGCATATGCTGCTGCTGCTGCTGCTGCTGCTGCTGCTGCTAATAATAGACAGATACGGGTCCTTCTTAATATGCTGACCTTTTTTAAGGGGATGATTATAAAATCAAACTGAACAAATAAATCTATGACACCAACATCAAAATCTCTAAAAATTCGGCTCTTCCATACAAAGTTGCAAACCTACTCGAGCCAAAACGGACAGATGATTTTTTTTTTCGATTTCGTTGTTGGTCACATAGAGAAAGTTGTTCAGTTTGATGGTCTGAATATCCCCATAAAAAGTGTCAGCATAATTATTAAGAAGGACAGTTAAGTAGGTAAATGAGTAGGTAGATAGATAGATATATTCTACCAATTTGAAATGTAGAGCACCCCAGGACCTTGTTATGACTTGTAATAACGTCATTGAGCTTTTGAGAAACATCGTTGAGGATAGTTTGCGTACTCACAAGCTCACTACGTTACTCTAACTCTAACTATCTAATCTCTCTAACACTTCGACTAAACATTTGAATAAAGAAAATATTGGTCAAACAAAGACAACCAAAAATCACTTTTTTTTTATTGGTTACCTATATATTAAGGAGAACTAAAACAAACATACTAATAGCTACCTATCTGTAAAAACATAAGTCACAATGAAAGCAACGCTAACGATGATCACATAAACCTTTTCGTCAATAAATCGCGTCTTAATCGTTAAACGGGTCTTAATTTAACGAGTAGCTTTAAACCTAGGCAAATAAATGAACTAACAAACGCAACAATATAGCAGTGCGTAAATCTGAGTGAAGGTGATTTTTACTGCTGAAAGCGGGCGGCCTAATGAAAATGTTTGATTGTTAAAGCCCATTTGATTGTTTTATCTAGAAGTTAACGATCACTGAATGCGCTGATAAAACCATCGATAAGAAATATTAACAACAATTACATTGTTAGTCAAATAGTGTTCAGGTTATCGAAATAGGTATGTACCAATTACTTATGCAATATTTTACAACACTCGTCCACGAGACTGTTGTTTATAAAGCGGGATTTACATGGACCGATTTTCACTTATTTGAAGTACATCGACTGGTTAGTTTAACAAACTTGAAACATAACACGCTCATGCAGCAATGGTACTTCAAATCGATCTTAGCCACAAGGCAAAATTCTACTCGTGCTGTAAACCCCGCTTAACGCAACCTACTGAAAAATATTTAAACAAAGTGTATTTATAAGTAATGTAAGTACTTTATTTAAATAAAGTGTATATCTCATCGCCAGAATGCTATTCACCGTAGAATCTTTGATGACAATTTTATAATTATCATGAACCTTGCGTGCCCATAGTTCAAAATGAAAAAGTATTATGAAGAAACACTCTTCGTGCAAACATGTTAAAGCAGTTCAAAGGCGCAGAAGTTGCCCGAGGCGAATCTCCACGAAACGCTATAAATTTTAACTAAAATAAACAAATGCGGAAAAGCAAACATACACTGGAGCATGCGCTGTCTTGCTATCGTGCTCACAAAGCTCTCTGCAACTATAAAAGTAGCACTAAGCGAAATAGAACGGTGCGATTTTAACTGAATTCAGTTGATATATTTGAAACAGACGCTCTTTGTCAATATAGCGTATTTCAAAACATATCTCGTGTCGATTTCAATATGGGAACTCATCGATATACGTCGAGACGATAGAAGCATAGCTGTTGAGAGGGTTCAACATCAAATACAAGCACAAACTTTATCCTTAAGGTTTACTCCATTCTTGCTGTTTGGATAATATCAATCCATCAATCAAATATACCTTATTTTACACCAAAATATAAACAGTAAAATACAGAGAAAAAAACAAGAGGCACAAAATATGGCGGTCTTATCGCTAAGAAGTTATTTCTTCCAGACATCCGTAAGGTAGAAGGAAACGAAAATACCGGGGAAACTAACATCAATATCAATACGAAATGAGTAAACTAGATATATTACAAATAGTTAATGGCTTCACTTCGATTTATCCAAGATTGAATATAAAAGTTCCACTTTATGGAAGACCTGAGTTTTCCCAAACCTTTAGTTGGTAAATATCAGATTGACATTTTCAACAAGCCAAACACCAAAAACGAATAAATTTCACTTTCATAAAACATCCTAGCAGATATTCAAACAGAAAGAATACTTAAAAGTTTCCACACGTTCTATTTCGAGACGATAAATCACAATATCGGACAGCTATTCCTGGAGGATCGGATGAAGGAAAAAAGAAGGAAATTGTCTTTCATCAATTACCTCGAGTAAAATCAGGAAAATATTTACATTCAATATTCATTATACCGACGACAGCCAGCGCCTCGCAAGTTACTGAAGCATAAAACAAAATTCAAAATAAATCATCTGTATTCAGACAGACTTTGGCACGCCAATAAGTCAGGTAGATAAGATTCAATTTCGATCAAGTTTTGAGTATCGAATAAGGCATAAAGGGAAACTTTTAAGCAGTGAGCCTCAAAGGCGACTTGCACGACCCAAGTTAAGATTGATAGATGGAGATCAAAAGGAATTCCGGGCTATTGGAGAGAAAGTTTGGTGGAAGGCTGCACTCAATGCCGCACAGTGGTCCCGTTTTAAAAAAATATGGACATCGGTGCTAGAGTCACAACATATTTTTTTTATGGTGAACAATGTGAAGACAAAAAAAAATTATTATCCTACCACGTCTATAACTTAGTGAAAAAAAAAATCATTTTTTTTTGTATGGGAGAAATCACATTATTGCTTATTTCTCAAAAACCTTTAAAAATGGCAAGATGGCAATCACATATGTTACAAAAGAAGTGATCCTGAGTGTTTCACTCATAGACACTTTATCTTATCTCTGCGTACTTTGGAGAAAAACGCATCTAAAAATTTGTGATTTTTTTTATTCCAAATTATTGCTCAATATGAGTAGAACCTCGCGAGGAGGACCGTGTGTAAGATAAACCTAATAAACTCTGTAAATTTGGACTTGGCGTTTCACTCCAATCCCGGAACCCGTTGCTCGTAACAATAATATGCTGCGCGTGTTTCTATTTTTAGCTGAAAACCATTTTTTATATATATTGTCAAGGTTCTTCTCATATTGAGCAATAATTATGAATAAAAAATCAAAAATTTTTAGATGCATTTTTCTCCAAAGTACGCAAGGATAAGTTAAAAGTGTCTATCAGTGAAACACTCAGGATCACTTCTTTTGTAACATATGTGATTGCCATCTTGTCATTTTTAAAGGTTTTTGAGAAATAAGCAATAATGTGATTTCTCCCATACAAAAAAAAATGATTTTTTTTTTCACTAAGTTATAGACGTGGTAGGATAATAATTTTTTTTTGTCTTCACATTGTTCACCATAAAAAAATATGTTGTGACTCTAGCACCGATGTCCATATTTTTTTAAAACGGGACCACTGTGTGCCGCCCCGCGCCGCGCCGCTCCGTCTAACGAACAACATTTCGAGAGGTTTAGTCCGCAAAGAGGAAAGCTATATTTACTGATAATCTAAACTATTATAAAACTGTAACTGAAGTGTGTCTGTACATTGAAGATACCTATTTACAAAAAAAAGATTACGATATGGTTTTTAGGTATCCCTGACTCGAACTCAACCTTTTTTTAGAAATTCTGTCCGTCTGTTTGTTTGTTTGATTGTTTGTTCGCGCATCACGCAAAAACTACTGAACCGATTTTGATGAAAGTTTTTTTGTTTGATAGCTTATGATATGACTTAAAATCTTGTAAGTTTGTATATAATTTGTGCGGACGAAGTCGCATGAAAACACTAGTTAATAATAAAGTTGCGTTGATCAAGATTTACAGAAAAACATTTCTTCAGAAATCACATTCGATCAATTAACGCCAAGCCAAGGGTTACGTGATATTACGTTTATTATATATCTTATGCAAAAATTTTCCTTATTGTTTAGGTTACAGATATACGATTAACTTTACCACACCAATTTCCTCTAAGGTTTCTAAACACAAGCTTGATTTAGATAAGCAATACGTCAGAGTTTGATATCCCTCCTCCACAACCGGTTTGCTCATCAAAGGATGCGCTTGCAACTTGGTAGAGTAATATTAGTAGAGTAAGAACCTACGCTTGCATCCGTACATCATAGTTGTTGGCCTTGAAATAAACTATGCACTGAGATAACTTGTTTATTATTCAGACGTTGCATGATGGCTCGCGTTTGTATTTGTTTTGATTCCACTGATTGAATCGAAAAATTAAGATGTCAGTTTTTATATTGTCGTTGTTGTTGTTTTTGTATTGTTGTTGCTGTTGTGTGGTTTATATCTCAAGCTAACAAAAGTACTATGCCCAAAACCAGGCTGAAGATGCGTCATCAATACGTCAACATCATTCATTTACCAAAAATATTGGACTGAATTCTGAATCCCTCGAAATATTTTTCAGCCATAGGGAATGGATTAATTCCTTGCAAATTAAAATTTTTCCTTAATTATTTCCCATCAAACATTTAACGATTTTCTTGTTATAATAACGTTAAATCCATTTCCTGTCTTCTTGTGACTTTCAGATAATTGTGGGCATGATCTTTTAGATATCATCATGGTTTTACTCATATCCCATTTTCGGAGGTAGGTGCAAAATATCATCCTCTTCCATTCTTTTAGCCATTATTTCAGCACTCAATGCTTTCTTTTCCGTGTGGTGTCGGCTAAGAGTAGCACCATCCCATTTCCTTCCGTGGGTGTCGTAAAAGGCGACTAAGGGATCTACAGGAGGATGGTCAGCAGCATCCTCTGAGTACAAACATTCAATCCAACTGCGATCGCCAACCCGCCTGCCAAGCGTGGCGATTATGGCAAATCCCCCCATTTTTGGGGAGGCCTATGTCCAGCAGTGGACGTTTATCGGCTGATATGATGATGATGCTTTCTTACACAAATCATCCATACTTGCTAAAATACTTATTAATAGCAGTGACACTAGCAACGCTCTACATTTAATTTATTTGTTGCTATTTAGTTTGTAAAAAAATCATTATTTTTACTATTTGTAGAACGAATTTTAAAACTATTAAGACAATTTGGTTGTCTATGTAAGAAATATGTCGTGGTGGTGGTAAATCCAAAACACAACTTTTATACGTTATGAGTCGAAATACAATTTTAAATATACCACTTTATAACTAGTAGGTATTTTGTACCTACGCTACGTGAAATTACATTGTCATCGAAAAAAAAAACAATATTTTAAATAACTTTACATTGAAGTAAGTATAATAAATTCATTTGCGAGTTTTCCTGTTTCTAAGATTTTTTGGGCACACTTTGTTTTACAATAATCAATAATCATATATAAAATAATACGCCTGACAGAGAGCATTTACAAAGAGAAGCAACCTGTAGGCAAAGATTTCCCCCAAGCTTTAATTTTTGCATCATAAACAAAATACACAAGTTATTGAAATGATGAAAATATATTTTATATTTCTAGGCACATTTAAACGAATGATTAACAATGCAATATTCCCAATTATCAAGGGAAACGAGTAACAAAACTAATTATTATTCATATGCATGCGTTGGTGGGTTGCATTACTATTGATTTATATTAATTTATCAGAGCATCGAATGCCTGGGTAATGATTCATATTGCTCTAGGCCGAATCGTAGTATATACCTACGGTGTTTACGTCCAAGATAATTACGGTTTAAACTGATTCACAGTACATAGGACAATATTGTGTTGCCTGCCTAATAATTACCTACATGGAATATCAGTAACAGATTCAATCAATACAGACTTTAAACCCATAGTACCTAATTCACGCCTTGGAAAACCCGATTACAAAGAAACTATATACATAAGTAAAATAAACGATAGATAAATATAAAACTAAGGAATAAGTCACAGTCCGTATAATATTAAACGGAGTCCTGGGCGCACATAACCGGCAAGTAACATTTAATATTTCCCTGCGAAGGAAGGCAGCCCCCTCCGCCACGGCATCGGCAGGTGACTTCGCATATGCCTCCCCTAAATGCCAACGAACCCGGCCATGCTCGACATAAAACACTTTATTGATATTTACAGCTGATCTTTTAAATGCTTATTAAACTAAATGTTTATTTCATGTCCTCGTAACTGTAGTCTGTCATGCGAAACGTATGGTGTGCAGTTGGTATGGACGAGCTATTTCCGCACAGAAGCACTTCACTAGATCAACCAGAACTTCATGGCACCTTTCTTATCTCATCATCTCCGTTACGTGGTCTCAAGATTTGAGTTTCGACAAGGCGACGAGATTCGCAAAATTGTTAGTATGTTTTTTTTGTATTGCAAGTTACTTTACCGAAAATATCAGATTTTATTGCATACAAATTTTTACTACATTTTTCCCATAGGATTTATTTTAATAATTTTGTATCCTTTTTAGGCTCATTAAATTAATAATATGAATCCACAGAAGATCAGGAGCGTGATTTTTGAATCTCATTCGGTGAGGCCAGCATTTGAAAATGTCAAAATTAAATTTGGAGATATGCATCTTTCTACTGCTGATTTGACATTCAAAAATCATACTACAGAGAGAGATTTTTGAGAGTCAAATCCGCAGTAGAAAGACGCGTATCTCCATAGTAATTTTGACATTTTCAACAGCTGAGCTAACCAAATTAGATTAAAAAATCGCACTCCAGATCTGTGACACTATGCAAGTATAGCGTGGATTGTAGGTGTATGATAGCTGCACACTGCGTGAAACCATAATCATTGTATTTCGTCGCCACAATAAGTTTTGCCACAGAATAGGAAATAGTATATAGTTCTACAAACAGAACGGCCACTCCTCAAATTATACACTTTAAAACATTCTTTCCTTTTTATTCAACCTTCTATGTTTAAAAACACTAGGTAAGTACAGTAATGACTTATCTAAACATAAAATTTTGACATTCACCTAGCTATTAGCCTATCTACCTATTTGCACATACACAGCATGCACGTTTCATGTAAATTTGAGGAGTCTTTAGCGCATGTTAATTTGCAACCAGCAGATGAAAGGCAAATATTTGGATATATTCCAAATAGAGATATGCTTCCGCGAGTGCTTTCATTTATCTACATTATCTAGATAGCAGAATTATGTGAATGTTGTAATTGACTGTCGATATAATAGGTTTAATACCTATACTATATCATAGAAATAATGAGGCCACATCATGACGTCAGTTGAAAAACGGAAAATAAAAAATAATAAAAATAAAAAATAAAAATACTTCCATAAAATAAAATATATTAACTTCGGGCTATTTTGTCCATAGTTTTTAGTGAAACTATATTTTTCATAACCGGAATAATAGTTCTTTTTTCACGTTTAACACCACAAGACGTTAGAGCAACATTTTATTGGAATACCTACGTATAACCGTTTTATATAAAAATCGACCGAAAAGCTTAATTTTGTAAATATACATAAATAAATAAACCAAAACAGAGTTATCATTTCGCAAAAAAATCATAATTTTGTTTTCATCACGTTCAAAAAAATTCCGGAAACAAAAAGTTATTCCCGCTAACTTGGCACATTTGAAGGTAGCCGGATGCTGGCGGTCGTTAATTAATAACTCAGTTAAGTAAGCCCCAGTACTAAAGCTTAACACATCAACCCGTGGGTTGCACAACTTCCGGTCAAATCCCGCGCTTCCACCCGCAAGCACTTCCGGTCACCGAAACTCCAACGAGAGTTTACGAATAAATACGGGGTAGATAAAAGTAGGTACGTATGCCATGAAACCCTCTAACTGCAAGCACCCCAACCGCAAAAAAATGTAAACAACAAAACACAGCAAGGAAAAGTTTCTTTATGGGGAAAATTTTACGAAATAAAACCTCAACTTATTCGCCATTAAAGAGCTTATTACTTCTACTGACCGCCTCAAAATCTGTTCAAAGTTAAGAGACGGAATCTACAAGTTTTGGTTTGGCCAGTAAGTAACGAAACCAACAATTTTGCAGCATTTCAAATTGTCGGTGGGTTTAGCGAACGCAAAACTTGCAAGCCTCGCTGAACTCTTGCGGTGAGCCGCGGACCCCAGGCTGACACAGATTAAAGGACATTTGAGATGCTGACATTATACCTGATTCCAGCATTTGTGGTGTCAGATTGTCAATCAAGGCCAGTCTAGACTAGCGTGACGAGACTAGAACGTACGTTACCGATAGTTTTCGAGGCTTCGCACGCGTATCAAGTACATTATTATAACCAACTGCTTTTGCCCGAAGCTTCGCATACGCGTGTATTTTAGTTTTCGGGATTAAAATCTTCACACGATAGTCTATTAATGATGATGATGATGTCTTCCGTGCTGATACGGTTACGGCGACTGCTCCTGATACTAATTGTTTGAAGGGAACAAATAAACGCATTGTCACATTTATAATGCTAAGTTGGGAAATGTTAGGTCTATTAGGATCATGAGCTGGGACTGATTTGTTTGACACTCGTCTCTTACAAGAGGAAACGAGCAAAATTCGCTTGTGTGTGCTTGTGAGATCCGGTGGCATTATGTTGATATACATACATTATTGCTCGGCTGATATACCTATTTGATTCGATATATCGAAAATAAAAGGATTATTGTATTTTAAATGTAAAATTGTCATGACACAATCCTATTTTACGTATGATTTTTGACAGAAACCTAAAGGATTAGCTCGCAGATAAAAAACAAACTAAAAATATTAAAAATTATGTTCATGTCACGTTCCCAATTTACAAACAAAATTCAATTCGCCACTCTCACTCATAGTTAGGAGTGCAACCCCGAAAAAACCTAATCAAATATGGACGAAACCCCACGCCAGGTGAGGAATGGCAGGTGGAGAACAAAAGCGGTTCGTCTCTTTTACACCCACACGTTTCCTCATTTCCCGTACCTTTCGCGCGTTGACACAGTGTTTTTTTAGTCAGATATTAGGTTTAGGGACAGATACGCAACGAGTTGATATAGAGCGGTGTTATTTGACTTTTCATTCGTTCGTGTCATGCATTTGAAAAATTTTGCCTTTGAGCTAGTCGCCGCTTTTGTCCATTCGGCGCGTCCTAGTTTCACGTTAGCTGTTTCAGACTGTATTCGCATGCTTAAACTAGGCAGGCTTGCCAAGTTGGGAACTGTAACTTAATTAAATATAGTTGTTAATTAATACTATTTCATTTGGTAAGTACCTAGTCGTAGCTACTTCAATTCTATCTGTAATTAATCTACTCATTCGTTTTCCTGTAACTGTACACTAGCGGCCTATTTGTAACAATATTAAACTAGACCACTGTTTTAAATGAACCTACAAAATGAAAACAAAACGAATGAATGTAGGTACATAATCACAATCAACTCATATGTATGCTTTTATTCTCTACCAATAAAGTCTTATCGTAGATAAATGTATCAGATAAGCTATCATTCGATCAATACATTATAATGAAACCTATGCAACTCTTACTGAAACGTGGGTTTGGACGTAGGTACTTAATGGATTTAGATAATGCTTGGGTGAATTTGGGAACCACCCAAGCTTTTACCGGTTTTAAACTTATGTGGGAGTAACAATAGTTGTATTGTACTTGATTATACTTGACCTCCCGATTCTAAGGGTTGAACTACACATGGCCGCTCGCGATCGCACTTTTCCGTCGTGCGATCGCACGCCGCAGGCGATCGCGTTCCGTCTATCTTATATGCTCTAGCAAATGACGTTCCTGAGTTACAGAAAAGGATGGAGCGACGGAAAAGTGCGATCGCGTGCGGCCATGTGTAGTTCAACCCTAAAATGTATCAACGCAATAATTGATACTGAGTATATCAAACCACGAAAATACAGATAACAATTTAATTTATGCCTAATTTACGAATGTCAAGTTTTGATATTCAAATTAAATTCATAGTTCGCTGATTGTAATTTCCGAATAATTAACATCCATTTCACTCTGGTTCCGTACTGAGTGTTCAAAATTCAATCGAATCTGATCAGCTGTTAAGGCGTGGAAGACCTACAAAAAATGCAGACATCGATCGAACCTCGTCGATCCCTACCCGACACGTAGTCCAGTTGCACCCTAAGCTGAGGTTCGTATCTACCCCTGGCCCCTTTGCCCTTAGGCCAGTTGCTCACCTTTCCCCTAGTACGGTTGGCTCTACACCGGTCGGTTCGCCGTCCGAGCATGATAATGATAACCCCTTTATCCTGAGTAACATGTATATGTTCCCTGAGCCACAGATTATATAATACTATACAGTACAGATGCCCCACGTCAAACAATGGAACGCGACTGCCGTAACGCGGGCAGTCTTCGGGCAAAGTAAATTGCTTGATTTTCCGAGGCTCACGTGATTTTTTTGTAGTCAGACCATGTATTTTTAGTAACAATTTACACTTTTACGTAAACATTAATTACAAATCGATACCATAACGCCATATATTGCCATTTTATTAACAAAAATTTCATTTGTATGGGATAGGACACCATGCCTGAGCTAAGCTATTCCGATTATTCATTCAAAAACAGACGACAAACATACATACAATGTTGCTCTTTAATATATCTGTTATGGATAAAAATGAAATGCTGTTCGTTGGTAAGCGGTTGGTCATCACTTGAGAAAGGCTGTACAGATTTGGTAAATCATAATTTTTTAATTTTCGTAATAGTCCAAATAAGGTTTATAGGGGGGAAAAACCGACGGGCATGTATAAAGAGATGTATGGATGTGATTGAGGGAAAAAAGGTATACATGTAAGGATGATAGTAGATGGCGCGCCTTGGTCTTTGCCTACCCCACTAGGAAAGAGGCGTGATAGACAGATAAGGAAAAAAAATTTGAAAAATTGCCTAGAAAATTGGAAAATTCGGTAAAAAACTGAAAGTGCTTTTGTCTATGGGATTTTTGCTAAGCCCTACATACGCAAATGTCGTTTGGCAGCTGATTGGACAGGACAGTGTCTGTCGGGTCAGCTAGTAGTTAACATTTTACGAATATAGTGCACTGTTAAATTAGCTTTCGTTCGATAAAAAAGCAAGTAACTCACAATGTATACTCAAAGAGTAAAAGTTAGGCGCGTAGAGCGGCGCGTAGATAATTTATTGCAATTATTTAATTACGCCATTTAATTAATGCCACCCGCCCATTAAAGCGACCCTTGTAAACGAACGAAAGTCCGAGAGTATTATCGTGATTTGGTATCTTGTGGTAACGCGCCCTTGTCACTGGTTTTATGACATTACTTTTGTAAGGGTATATTTTACCGGAGATAAAGCACTGACAATTATTTATTTCTATTGCACCGTGGCATGAGCGTACCATGACTGCCTACTTTGCTTGATGAAATATCATATTATATTATTTGCTTCCCTTTTTTTCTTTTGATGTGCAGAGCACGGACTTGAAAGAAATACGGACCGAATTTTGCACTAAAAAGATGTGAAGCATGCAAGGTAATACAATCTCGTTTGTTCTACAAGGGACCTACACTCACACAGATGCACTAGCTCTAGGCGCAGGTGCTACAACCCGTTACCTTATTTACCGCGTGACAGCAAGCACACAAAAGAAATGGGTGCTTCACTCATGATTAGACGAGATAACGTCTGGTTCTTCTTTTAAGTCTGTGGTGCAGAGTATTAAAATAAGCTCGTTGATTCCAGTCTTATATCTCAATCGCTCATCTAATCGTCATCATGAAATTTGATAAGCAATACAGGGTAAAAACTTAAATGTTTTACATAACGAACAGGGTTCTTCAGACCATCAAACTGAACAACTTTTAAATACGACGGGACCAACTTGGAAATCTTGAAATTAAAAACATTTTGGTTGAGTAGCTATTGAACAGCAGATTGCCATTTTCTATGGAACACCAGATTTTTTTTTGCGATTTCTTTGTCGGCTTCATAGTGAAAGTTGTTCAGTTTGATGGTTTGAAGCACCCTGTTCGAAGATTCTACTCAATCGATGCCGCTGCCATCAGTTAATAAAGAATTAAGAATAATGTATTCTATTTCAAAATCTTTTTCCAAAGGTTGCCCTCATAAATGAATATTTCACAAACAATATTTTTTGCCGTCATCCGACGAAGTCTCATAAAGTTGGACACGTCACTAACATATATTACGAGCGCGATGAAATATTGTTGTTGTAGCAAATGGGGTGTTCGCGTGTGGCGCACCCTACCGGACATTGCTGGTTCGCTGCGGTGAAGCCGCACCCTTAGGCCCAGATTACTACCCGTGAAAGTTTAACTGAAAAAAATTTTTCGACGGCGAAACTTATGTAGTAACGTAACTATAGGTTACTATAGGTACAATTATAATTGTAAACAAAATACACACCTACACAGTTGTAAACTTAAAGGCGTTATATTCTTAAGGGGTTGATTCAGATCATCAAACTGGACAACTTTCAGTAAGGGGCTAAGAATGAAATCGCGAAAAAAGGTTATTCCATAGAAAATTTCAATGCCAAATGAATGAAACAGGTGTTTTTTTTTCCGATTTCAATAGTGGTCCCGTAGTTAATGTTGTTCAGTTTGATGGTCTGAAGCCCTTATACCGGATGATTTCTTTTACCGTGGCGAACAACTTGTAAAGCCTGACCAGAAATATAAAAAACCTGGTTTGGGGGCGCTGCAATCGACTATAACCTTTAATTTCAGTGATCCAAGTACAAAAATTTGTACCAATGACTTTCCGCAACATGGCGAGGTTTTTTATATTTCTGGTCGGGCTTTACTATGGGAGTAAACCTAAAATCACAAAAAAGCTCTTCCATACTAAACGGCATGCAATGCCTACTTGACTCAAATGTATGAGAAAGTTCTTTTTGATAAGTTTACTCTATAAATATCATATTAGGAAAATATAATAAATGCAAAAGTTTGGATGGATATATGATACTCTATTACGCTTAAACGACTGGTCTGAGGAACATAACGTTCAGATAGTTCAACTTTTAAGTAATAAGTTAGAAACTAGACAAAAACTTAGGATACCTTTCAAAAAGACGAAGTTGCGGGCAAAGGGTAGTAAATAGAAAAACATTTGATACCATCAGAGAGGAGTAAGGAGACTTTGGTCTGAGAACTGTCTGACTATTCTGGTACTACAGAGATATGAGTATACACAGGATGTTAGGGTTAACAGTTGCACTGTACCCACACTTTTATTGAACAACATTACTTAAGAAACATAGGTTTAAGAAATAAGAAAAAAAAATTGGATTTCCATAACTACTAAATGCAATTAGCTGATTTAACGTTTGTATGAAAAAATGTAATTTTATTCTGCGAATTTCTTTTATATTTGTTGAAAGTTGTTCAGCATCAAGAATACAATCAATCACCCATAAAAGTAAGTAATTCAACTGTCTAACGCCCTAACACCCTGTATATGATCCTGCTTTATATACTGACGGTTATTTAAGGAGTTGATCAGACCACTGAACTGAACAATTATCTCTGAGGTACCAACATCGAAATCGCGAAAGCAAGATGTTCCATACATTTCCGTCAATTAGAATTACAATTTTGAACGGAACAGCAGTTCTTTTTAGATTTCGATGTTGGTCCCATTGATTATATTTTCAGTTTGATGGTCTGATCATCCCCTTAAAAATGTGTCAACATATTAAGAAGTACCTGTGTACATTATTATATAATATAACCGAATCTTCTGGAATATGAGTCATTTATTTACAACATTTACATAATATCTTCATCGTTACTATGTATTAATTATTTCTTGGTAGTAAAACGTATGTTTATCAACTACAACATACATAAATATAAAAGTAGAGCGGATGGAAATGTAGTTTATCGCATCCTTGATTTAAACTTTTAATTTAGCCTAAAGTAAGAGTTAGGCACCAAATTATAGTAGCTTTCAGTTAGTCTCTCCTGCTGTGATCTTATCTGTCTTTTATCCGGATCTGAGAGTTTCGTAACCAAAGAAATACATCGTACAAAAACTTACTTTGCTACTAAGTAACTTAATACATGGTGTAAAATGTAATGGGTCACATAATTAAATGGGACACTTCAGACCATCAAACTAACAACTTTCACTAATGAGCCAAGATCAAAACCATCACAATCATCAACATAAAATGTTGCTTTTCCATAGAAAACGTCAATGGCTACTCCACCGAAATGAATGGAACAGCATTTTTTTCTCGCGATATTGATTTTGGCTTGATTGTGAAAGCAGTTCAGTTTGTTGATCTGAAGCACCTTGCTTAATAAGAATTTACTTACTTTTTTTAATTTTACACCCTGTATAATAAGTGATTATAAAGGTATACTTTTTCATCAAGAGTACATCATAATTAGGAAAAAAGAAATAAATCTCTTGTTTGTATTCGGTTTCGAGATTAAAAAATTGCTTCCCATATAAATATTTGTTCAGATTGTTTAACTATAGGTAGATAGAATATTATTGCAGTAAAGAATTCAACATAATTATGCAGACCGCGCTCCTAAATACCTAACTATTGAATGAACCAGCGCATTGCACCACATTTTATTTAATTCTTATCCTAAAGCCCGAATCGAAACTACGACTCCATTAGATGAACACAGTTTAAACATCCATAATTAATCATGAAATTGATATCTAATCAGGGTGCTCGTTCCAGCGTAAAGACACAGTTGCATAACAAGTTACTTTTGAATGCAAATTACTAAAACAATGTAGTCTTGCTATTTTATGTTCAATCAAGTCTCACAGTAATAAAGTTTAACTATTTTGTAAAACAATGTTTGACAAATTGCGATAATAACACTTAAAATTACTGACATTCTGACACCATTCTAAGGCCAAAGCTGATTTAAATCTCAATTTAATTGCAAACAGCTACTTCTCACTATTGTCTAAATGCATTTAAGCTGTTCATTAGAACTAAGTACTAATTGAGATAGTTGACTAGATGGACTATTGAAATTTCTGTGAATTTGCGGTACAACTAAATGCAGGTACAGTCAAAAACATAATGCCTAACACGTACGAATGACATCAAAATGCACGAATGAAATAATTCATTAATTATACTCGTATAAAGATACGAGTATTATACTTTGTACGATGGTTTACTCGCATAAGAAAAGGACCATACCATAGCTTTATAACGCATAAGGACCAATACACACTGACGCATCAGGATCTATACGCAAAAAGACCAAGGTAATGTTATGACCAATGTACGAATAATGACCAATAAGCATAACGATTTATTTATACGCAAAATGACTACACGCATCCACCAAACACTTTAATCAAATTGTCAATGTGTCGTTGGTGTACCTAATAAACTATTAAACTATTAAACCAAAACTCCCTAAAATTCTGGTGAAAAATTCAAAACAGTTATTCTTCATCCACAAAATGGAATTAACTCATATAAAAAAGCAAATCATTAATAATGCATCTCAACAGATTATCGTAAATCAATCAACAATCAAGCAACGTACCGAATCTGCCGTATTTTTAGATAAGTCCTAAATTATAGCATATTTCGCAACCACACAACAGCGAAGAAAAATTACTCTTAATATTATCACAATACAAAGTAGGTACAAACGGCGTGGAAACATTGGTAGGTGTTAGTCGAGATTCTCAGGTATTGTTAGTATTGTTACATACACAATGTTGTTTTCTTGTGCAATATTGCTGAATTCGCGACCGTTGCGAAACATTTATGTGGACACGTCCGTTTGACCGACTGTTTGTCTTTTTGCATCGCCATGCGAATTCTTAAATAGTGTTTTCGTTGTTTTTCGTTTGTTATATTTAAACTGTTACAAACATTAAATAAATATTGTTTAAGTCACACACAGATACACAGGGTGTCAAATTAAATTCATTAATTACTTATCAAACACAGTGCTTCAGACCGTCAAACTGAACAACTTTCACTGAGGAGCCAACGTCGAAATCGCGAAAAAAACAGCTGTTCCATAAAAAAATTCAATACTCGACCAAAATATATCAAACAGCAGCTTTTTCCGTGTTTTCATGTTGGTCCCATAGTAAATTTTCTTCAGTTTGATGGCTTGAAGTCCCATATAAAGAATGTAATGCATTACACTTACTAACCCCTAATGTATTCCGCTAATTTAGCCGTATGATTATTTTTATTTTGGCTCCGTAGTTAAAGTTATTCAGATTGATGGTCTGAAACACCCCCTGAAGTATGTTTCGTATTTAATTTTACACCCTGTATAGGTTGATGATGATGATGATGAAAGTTTACTCATTTACTCATCAAAACGGCACTGACCCTAATATTCAGTTAGTGCAGTTGCGTGACTAATTAGTAATTAAGGTATACTCGGGTAAGATCGGATCGGTAGTAAGTCCGGATAAATCAAATTTCCCGCGAACGCGACGATATTTTGCAATACAGCCAACATAGCGCAAGACGCCATTTTTTTCCGCCCCTCTCACAAGACCACGGCTATCGTTTTGATGTGTTGGATGTCTGTTACGGCTCGCCGAAAAAAAAAGTGCAATTTATGGAAATTTTCGAAGGATCCGGTCTTTACCCAAAAACTTTGTCGTCAATTTTGGTGAGTATTTATTATTGTTTTCCCTTTTTGATTGAATATTTCGCGTTGGCGGCAAGTGATTAATAGATTTGAATATTTAAAATATGCCTATGATGGATGTAGACGGAGATCCGGTCTTAGTCCACAAGGATGAAGTTCGGATTTGATTCATCCGATCTTTGTCTACTTATAATGTGCATGTGGTGCTCAAACTTTTTTCATTGGTTTAATCTTCGCTAATTTAACCACATTTATAAAAGTTTATTATTGCTAACTTCGTACATTTTGAGATAATTGTTTGTTGTTTCTAATTTTTTTGCCAATTGTAATTTTATGGTAGTTACCAACGTTCCTAAAATAAAAAAGAATTTGATTGATTTAAAGAATTTTATTTCTAACCTGCGATCTACTGTGCGACATAAAAGAGTAGAAAAAAAATTTAGGGCGCTACTTTCTTTGCAAGAACGTCAAAATCACGCATAAGCTGGCAAGACTGACCTACAATTTGTACTAAAATATTTATTTCCTGCTACTTTTTCTACTCTTTTTTGTTGTAGGTACTGTAATCTAGTCTTCTTATATTGTGGGCATGCCCTGGTGTCAGAGTTTATTCAAACCGCCTTACGGCCTACGTGGTTTTTATGTAACGACTATTACCAGTAGCCGGGACCAACGGCTTAACGTGCCATCCGAAGCACGGAATCATCTTTCTTTTCAGACAATCATGTGATTCAGCCTGCAATGTCCTAACCAACTGGGGCAAAACGCACAAAGTGACATATCACTTGGTGTCCCCCGTGGGAATCGAACCCACGACCTCCGTGTCAAGAGCCCAATGCTCTTAACCATTAGACCACGGAGGCCATGAGACCACGGTACTGTAATTATATGCTTGTTGAAATACGTAGTTATCAATAGAATGAAGTCATTAGTAGAATGAGAGCTTCTAATGCGTAAGGATACGGCGATACATATTTTAAGCAAAAAAATCTGTCCGGTCTTACCCTTGGTGACCGGTGGGAGTTTGAGAACCACAAAATCTCTTCAAATAATTGCGAGGAGGAAGACCGGACTATAAGAAGGCATATTTAAAAAAAAACCTTGTTCCCGCCATTTTTTCAAGAATATGAAGATAAGTAGATGATATGTTTTTCTTAATGAAAGACCGGATATTTTCTTATTATAGACTCTATTCTCCATGCAATAGGAGCTACATTAGAAACTAGTCCGATCTTAGTCCAAGAGGGTCCTTTCGTTAGTGGATGCGAAAAAAAAATTCTGTCACTTTGAACACGTGCCAGGCCGAAACTGTTGTAGTTAGGAAAGCAAGAAAAATCTTAGATAAACTTTGTTTTATTGTCAATTATATAAACTATAGTTCTTCAGAAAAACTATTGTGATTTAGGAGAAAAAAAATTATTGGCAACCTTCTTCCAACCCACCAAAAAACCATCCGGTCTTACCCGGGTGTACTTACTTTAAAAAGTTAATACAACATACAACTTTTTATTAAAACTAGTTGTGAAACGTTTATGTTTTTATTTATGAAATTTGTAATTTAAATATTTTGAATTGACTAAGTGAGTAACAAAATAATAGGTACTTATTTTTATTTAGTTCACTTTTCTTTTCACAAAATCACCGTTGAAACGGTATAATAACTTTTGTATTTAATTATGCATGAGTTCTCAACAATGTTATTGAATCAAAGTAAAATTTTTCACAAACCTTATGGTAAGAAGAGAAGGTCTCTTTTTAAATAAATAAGCAAATATCTTGGACATTGTCACACAAATTATCTAGTCACATTTAAAGTTCCAGAATCGAGCCTGGACTTGTATTATGATAACTAGACAACGATATAGAATACATAAATACATACAAACATCCATGAATCGGTACAAATATTCATATACATCATACAAATATTTGTCCCTTACGGGATTCGAACCCGCGACCCTCGGCACAGCAGGCAGGTTCACTACAGAGTGTGCTGTCGGGCCGCCTCTTCCACGTCTATAAGGTTTTGTGAAAAAATATATTATTTCTTTATTGTTATAGGGTGTTACTGATACAGGGTGCAACTAAATATGATGAACATTTTTTAAGACGATTATCAGACCATCAAACGGAATACCTAAATTTTTCTAAGAGACTAACATAGAAAACGCCAAAAAAATATGCTGTTTTATACATTTGAGTCGAGTAGCACTGCAGTTTTGTGATGTAAAAGTTGATCACTTCGTTGGTCTAATCATCCCCTTAAAAAACTTATTTTTAAAACCGTAAAATATAACGTTACAAAAAGTTACCGTAAATGTTGTTCAGACATCGGTTTTGGAAATACGGTTTTCCGACTTCGCGTCCAAACACCATGTTCGAAATAAACTTAGAGCAAGCACTTGTTAGTTAAGTTACTGACTGCACCGTTTATGGACATTGCACAATCCGCAAAAACAGCATTTACCTCGAATATATCTCAGCGGACCTAACACCCGAGGTATTTGCACTTAGAGAGCTTATGCTGCAATAGGGTTACCACTTAATAGGTTGGGATCTTCTTGTAATATGTATTTAGCAAATGAATCATTACACTGCTAGGCTATTTAATTTAATTCTGGGAGCAACATCTGTACTGTCATTACTCCCAACGCATATTGGTAGCTTCATGAAAATGTTGACATCAGTGCAGGGTTTCAGGCAACCGCACCCGAAAACTCAAAGGGGTAAAAAGTACCCATCTATAAAAAAAACGTTTTTTTTTTAAACTATAGATGGGTTTGCTCTAGACCTCAATCTAGTCCTCAGGACTCAGGACAAAGATGGGGTCGAAGATGTAGGGAGCTTGCCCAGAAGGGCACTGGCACTCCGGCACTCTGGCACTCCTTTTACTACGGGATTATCGATTCTGAACAAACATGACTTCAAGTTCCGCATTAATTTGTTCACACCTGCTATTTCTTCGTTTATGAACCCTAACCATCCGGATGTCTAACCCTTGCACAGTATGTTTTTTGACCTGAAAAGCGGTCATGGTCGTTTTATTCTTGTAATCGTTAGTGTTAATCATTTTGAAACTGAGAGTAGACCTCCCGTGCGTCAAGTCTTCTTAATTCTTCTTAATATTGAGTTGTGATTTTTTTTTTTTTTTTTTTCAAAATATCGCTATAACTTCCAAATAATCCGGTTTTCTTCTTTTTTCTCAATTTAGTATAATAAAACAATAAACGAGGTATTTTATACACATTACAAAAGTTCTCGAACATTTATGTTAATGACGAAATTATACATTTTATTGTTTTTCGTTTTTTATTTTTTATTTCTATATAGTCAGTTATTGGGGTTCCATTTTTACTTTTCAATATTAAGAGCCATACTATTGATGTCTAAAAAAAAAATCAGATCTAAATCTCGTAGGATATAGGAGTTATTAACTAATTCTTCTAAAAGTTCTAAAATTATAAGAAAAAAACATTAGAAGTTAATAACTCCTATATCCTACCAGATTTAGATCTGATTTTTTTTGTATACATCAATAGTATGGCTCTTAATATTGAAAAGTAAAAATTGAACCCCAATAACTGAATATAAAGAAATAAAAAATAAAAAACGAGAAACTACAAAATGTATAATTTCGTCATTAACATAAATGTTCGAGAACTTTTGTAATGTGTATAAAATACCTCGTTTAATGTTTTATTATACTAAATTGAGAAAAAAGAAGAAAACCGGATTATTTGGAAGTTATAGCGATATTTTGAAAAAAAAAAAAAAAAAATTATAACTCAATATTAAGAATAATTAAGAAGACTTGACGCACGGGAGGTCTACTCTCAGTTTCAAAATGATTAACACTAACGATTACACGAATAAAACGACCATGACCGCTTTTCAGGTCAAAAAACATACTGTGCCTTGTTGATTATTTTTAACTATTACACAATATTAATGCAGTGTTTAGTTCAATCACTACACGTTACACGTTTTATTGCCACCAACAGTTTATGTCCGCATAATATGAGGCGTTCGACTAAATTAGAACTTACCAACGTAATTTTGCAACATAATTTTAGCGGCGAGTATATTATAACGTTTTGTCGGCTTACCTGAAACAATAACAAAAATAATTTAGCAATAATTTCTGCCAGTAGCACATTGTTGATTCCTGACTGTCAAGTTGTAAAACAGTGTAATCCTATATCTATCTATAACACAACCACTGACATATACTCTAGCGATAGACAAGCTCGTTCAAACAAACAACATGTCACACAAAACAACACAAAATGACACATTGCGGTCAGTCAGAGAAAAAAAAATGGTACAACCATCTGTCATTAACTACTATGGAGAAAGATCAAGAAAATACTTAACTCCCAAATTATGTAATAGTATATCACTGTTAAGAGATAACAAGAAAACATTGAGTAAAGGTACCCTAAAAATAAAACTAAAGAAATGTTTGTTTAGTAAACAGGCCTGAATGTTTGTGGGGGCGCGGGGGGTGGGTTGATTGTTTGTTTAGTTTCTAAGCAGACAATTAGCTCTCTTCCTGTGTCCATGCATTCATTTATGCACTTTCAACTTTCGATTTGTTCAAGGTTAGTTCTAATTTCTGGAATCTGATCTTGAACGGATCGTGAGTTCACAAAGTAATGTTATAAATATAAATTTAAAATCATGTAGGTTCTTGACGGACGTCGAAGGCAAGGGATTATGGTCGTGAGTTTATGTATAAATTTTATAGGAGAGAAAAAAAAAATATAAATAAATAAAACTGTGTGTAGTGTATCGCTAGCAAGTACAAACTGTTTATATGTAATCATAACTAAGAGCGTATCGCCAACAAACTGTTCTGCAGTTTGGCGAATTTGTAGTTCATGTAATAGCAGTAAGTAAGCTTGAAGTTAAATAAATAAAAAAATAAAAAAATGTCATTGCCATAGTGGCGAAGTGAACTCGGGAACATCAATGCGGTGCGCTCACCGCATTCATGAAGTAGAACATGTTGCTTCTATGAAAGGGCCCGTCTATCGCTAGAGTGTAAGTCAATGAACACAACCTTTCTCCTAAACTTCCTATACATTGTCACACCTTTGACGATTCGCTGTCACTTCATACAAATGGAAAAACTTACAAGAAGATACTGATACTGAGGTGAGTGCGAGTGAGAGAGGACTATACACTAGACTAGTCTTCCCGAGTCTTCCAAAAGGGACGGTTTCTGTGTGTGGGGCAGGGATTGTATCTATAGTACCATACTCTTTCTTATACTGTGATATTGTCATAGAATAATTTCAAGACAAAAAAAGGAAAATGAATATAACCACCTACAGAGTGTCCAACCCATCAATCACGAGGCGAATTTAGCTTGCAACGATGTGAGCGGTCATATTCCGGTCATATTTACCAGGGCACAGATACCGATCGCGAATGAATCCGAAATGAGGCAAATAAGCAATTACGCGCTCATATTCGGGCTCGATTACGCGATGTGGGAAATTTTAGATGCACTGCTGGACACTGCGCTGACCAATCCACGAGCGACAGTTCGTCTGATGGACGGCTTATTAATGCAATATTTAATGACCAACGATGAATACCGTAATGGATGAGACCGCTATCGAGACACCAATGAACTGTGAACATTTTAAATTTAAAACATTGTTTCACATGATAGATGAGGGCTTATTTTTGATGATTCGTCGCAAAATCCCGTGAAAACGTGACCAATTTATCAAAGCGGCTTTGTTGAGCTTATCATTGTATCTTCAATCTTTATCAAATATCACCGTCGTGTCATCATGCGTCTAAATATCTCCAATTTCGGGGACTCCTCTTATAATTACAAAAAAAAAGCTAAGTTAGTCGTCAACTTGATGTCTAAAGCATTTCACAACAGGCATCTAGCAAAGCTTAACTAATCTGTATCCATACATATAGTAAAATTGTAAATTTGCAAAAATAATTATCCGGATACGTAATGGAATGCATTGAGACCAATTTTATCGTTTTTGTTTGTGCTCGCATCACTTAGAAACTACTAAACCGAATTGGATGGGTTTTTCACAAAAGCATAGGGCTTAGTTTGGATTTAAATTAATATCTTATTTCATTGCAATCAGCTCATTTAATCGAAAGTTAAGACTATTTAAAGTGGTCTGCGCGAACGAAGTCGCGGGCCGCTCTAGTACAAAATATAACTTCCACAGAACTCTACAAGGTGTTACAAAAATACAAATAAACCTTTAAGGGGGTGGTGTAGTCCATCAAACTGAACAACTTTCACTATGGAACCAATATCGAAATTGCGAAAAATAAATTTATTTTCCATACTCTACAAATCGACTAGAGCTAAAATATGTACTGGATATAAAAATTTTTTTTGCGATTTTGATGTTGGTCCCATAGAGAAAGTTGTTCAGTTTGTCTAAACAACCCCTTTAAGAGTTTTAAATATTTATTGTTACTTATGAAACACCCTGTATATGGGCAGTATATGGGCACATGTATATGGGCAGTTTTAATAAAGCAGCGGGGAGCGCCCCCTAATGGCTCATGGCACACACTATCTCGAGTGGAGCCTGTGATGAGCCTACAATTTTATCAACAAAATACATGAGGGATCGCATTTACATAATAAGCTCTCGCCCGCATACGCAAAACGCCAGATATATTCAGATTTTCGTTATTATTTTACCTCATTCAATCCACACGAAAATTACATCACGGATGAAATAAACTCATTGATAACAACAGGGTGGTTTTATTCATCGCGCCCCGTTTACGTGCGAGCGTTTTGATTTGAATAATTTCACGAAAGGTCTTATACAGAACGTGTGGTAAAAACACGACGAAATATAAAATTTTGGTAATTAAATCTATTGACAGACACGGTTTCGTTTAAACGTTAATCATTTTTACGTTATAGGTTTATAGTTACATCAATATTCTAGATTTTTATTACATTTACTTCTATAATTTATTCCGATAAGTACTTAATCGAAGTTCTTACACGTTCTTATATTAATTAGGTTGTTATATTATTAAAGTACTAACAGACGTTTTAACAATAGCGCATCAACTACAATATCGACCCGCATCACAAATTCAAGCCACGTAAAAACCTAATACTGCTAGCAAGAAAGACGGAAGTCGCATAACTTTTCCAACGATACGGATCTGTTCATTTCCTCGACAAACTTAATACGAGGATACAAATTTTGCGGCGAATTAGTCGTTCTATTTCTTGGGTCCAGCCGTAATTTGCTCGTTAAAGGTCCTGATGAGAACATAAAATAAAACGGAATGGTCAGTTCACAGCCAGCGACACTGCGTTGGTAGAGAGCCAACGAGGCTATGTCGAATAATATCCTCTACTCTACTATCTTACCGAAACGTAACTAATCAACCTGTCGAACGTATTTAAGAATAGGCGCCAATAATAATAACGATTGGCACTATACTCGGGGCGTGTAAAAATAATTGATGTTAAGTAAATGGCATCTATAAAAGGGTTCTTGGGACAAATTGATTGATACTCTATTAAAAACGGAATCGTTATTTCTGATAGCCAATTTTTTTAGTTTGGTAGACGATTTAACGAGCGCAATAACAAAATACAATTTACTTATTTCTCTCTCGAAACTTTTTTTTTTATTAGGTGTATCGTGTTATAAGTATTATTAAAATATTAGTTTTCGTGTGAAAAGCCTTCAATATGTTAACAGATAATCATGCTTCAGTTTGACCACCCCCGTAGAAATGCAATCTTGGGTTTATGCGGTGTACTAAATAGCTATAGGTTTAGCCAGAATTGCAGATCAGCGCCGACCGATTTTCTGTGGGTGGTCCAAAACATTTTTGTTTTTCTGAAAACACCCTTAAAGTGTATGTGGTAATTAAAATATAGGGATGTATAAGCTGTTAATAAATGAAAGCAAAACCTGAAAATCGGTCCAGCTTTTGATAGGTAACAAGAAGTTTGGTTTGTATAAAAGTTATGACTTTTCATACAAGCCGACTCCATTTTCGATGTGAATAAATGTTGAAACATTTCAAAGAAATCTATTTCAAGTTTTTCTCGTTTCCGGAAAAAAGAGGTTGATCTTGTTATCAATTCTATGCAATCATAAAATTTGCGTTGATTAGGTATGTATAAGGTGTGTTATATAACTAATTGTTATTATTTCAACCAAAATTCGACAAGCAAGATCTACGACCTCAGATAACAATCCCCAATATCCGACCTACTCCATGTTACAATAGTCAATGGAAATCAAATTACATAGCAATAACGAAGCTAGCGAACCTCGCACCTTCCTAACTCACGGAATAAAGCAGCTAGGCGCACTTGTAGACACGCGGCCCGAATGTTAATGCCGATGCCGACTCTACACAATAGTTGTAGCTAGCTATTTGTACGATACTCCGGCGGGACCATCATTACCTTCTACATAAACATAAATAAACTAATACCTTAAATCACACATTCATCCATTGAATAGTACATGTATACATAAAAAATAATCTGCATACAAAAATTTCCTAGAAGAATTAGTTTTTAGCAATAGGACTTAATTGTGCCTTTTTCAAATTAAAATGTATTTTTGTTAGTTTAAGTATAATTTAGATTTTAGTTGCATTGCAACTGCCATGTTTGCTGGTTGAATAATGTAGCAGGAAGATTTTTAGGAGTATCTACTCCTATCTTCTGTACATCCTAATTCTAAAGACAACTACAACTCCGACTACCGAAATCGCTGGCATTTCATCATCGCAGTTGTAACACTGCCAAAAAAATTAAAACGCAAACAATTTCATACTCTGTAAGAATCTGAATTCTGATAAAATGTTTTGTAACATTAGTTTGAATTGCGCTACTAAACCACAGCATAGTACCTACCTACCTACAGTACGTTCAGGAAAATAATTAACCTCGTCAATCTTCGTTTGCGCATTCCCCCGACAAAATCCAAAGTCGTTTGGTAATCAAAGGGTCTAAAGTCGTATAGCAGCGACAAGGGCGCGAAAACAACTAGCCAATCCTGGCAAGGGAATGAAGGTGGCACATCCTGATTGATCAATATAATTTCGCGCGCTGTTAAAATTTGTCAACTGCGCAGGTACATCGGGGGAACTTATAAATCTGGTACTACTGTACGAGTATATATGAAAAGATCGATGGATCCTCTGGCGTGACGCACACGCGTGTAGGAAGCGAATGCGCTATAAATCATAGCACCTTTTGTGGCGGCACTGGGCGAACATATCCGCACCATTGCGATGGCCTGAAACAGATTGGTAATTCTAGCCGTGCGCTTGAGTTGATGACTTCTGCTGTCTGACTAATGTAGTAATCATTGGACAAGACAAACATTGTCTAGTTTTGGCTAATATCATCGATGTGGTAAGAATAAACCCTCGTACCTACTTCTTTCAGTGGGATCATACAAGGGTAAACACAGGGTCCTTCACAATGTTTTGACTCAATCACGTATCCAGGGGGGGGGATTTATCCCCCCCGAAATCCTAATATTTGTATGGAACAGTGATCACAGCTATACTTTTTTCACCGTTTTTCATTGAAAATCCCCCCCGAACCCAAAGTCAAAAAAGTCAAAAGTCAAAAGTCTGGGATTTGATACGTGCTTGTTTTGACTATCATGTTCCAAACAAAACTGCAAACCTAATCGACCAAATTCTATGGGACAGCAGATATTTTCTCATCATTTCTAATTTAGTCCCTTATGGAATATTTTTCGTTTTATGGTCTGGTCAATTCCCTTTGAAACCATCAGCGTATTAAGAAGGAATGGCAATGATATTGGCATTGTATTTGTATAAAACTATACTACGCTTTAATCGTAGATATATACTACCTATGTCACAGTCTTTTACTACCTACAAAATGTGTGTAAATGTGTGTATGGCTTATATGTGGCCTTCCCACATAAGCATTTCCTTGCTTCCTCCACTTCCTTCTTTTTACTAAAATCTTTTTAGTTTACGAAGGTATACCAATCTGTTATCCGATCTTTTAGGGTTCCGTTCCCAAAGAGTGCCAAAACGAAATCCTATTCATAAGCCTACGCTGTCCGTCCGTCCATTCTATCTATTTTATAACATTTTACTTTAGATTGGAATAAAGAATTCTATTCAAATGAAAGATTGAAAAATTTGTCTCGGGCGGGACTTGAACCCACGCTCTTCCAAACCGGGGAAACGTGCTAACCAATTACACCACCGAGTCCACAACCCAGAGAACGAAATTTTCAATCTGTTGCGTCTTAAGGGGACGTGCAAATTTTTCAATCTTTAATTTGATTCGAAATAGCACAACATGGCTGTAACATGTTTATAAACAATAGAATTCTATTCGACTTCATAATTTGTAATTTCAAGTCTAAGATTGTTATTTTGAGTAGTAGCAAGACTGATTCAATGCGACACCTGATCAATAAACTGAGTCCATAGAAGGACGGTAGGTATCCCAATATGAGCATGCATTGTACCGCGTACGTGACGTCGAGGGCACAGAGCGGATTGCGACGTCGCTCCCTAACTAATTTAGCTATGCTATGGTCACAAATCATTTGATTTACTTTTATTAGAAGCCTATTATCCTCCGAATGTACTCCTAAGCACAGTGATAAAGATTCATAAAAACACTTTAGACAACGTAAGACTACTACAGGATATAGGTATTTTGTTATAAAAATCTTTTAATATCTTGACTCTACATAGCGTGCTAAAATGTAGACTCTTGTCGTGTCTGTTGTTTAGGGGATGAAGGATACGTAATATAATCATTCAATTAAAGTCGTTTTTAGAATTTAAGTCTTTTGATTGTGCACACATCAGTTAAAAACCACTGAACTGACCTGAGTTTTCATAACTGCATATGGCTTAGTTCGGATTAACATTGAGTTATTATTTCCTCACAATCGGATCACTGAATCAAAAGTTATGAGTACCTACGAAGTAGCGGGTGACACCATAAAGGTATTATACCTTACATAATACCTTTATGGGTGAAACTATGTAGTAATAAAAGAATTCCTTGAAACTAACACGGACCCAATAATGTATGCACTAACTACCTAGCCCTCCATCCATCCATCCATCCATCACAGCCCTTGATCAGTCCGTCTTCGGACATAGGCCTCCTCCATATTTCTCCATGACGTCCTGTTCCTCGCCCTCTGCATCCAGTTGGGACCCGCGTGTCTCCTAATATCATTAACCCATCTTTCTGGTGGGCGGCCTCTACCACGCGTGGTTTCTCTGGGCCTCCACTCCAGTGTTCTTCTGGTCCAACGCTCAGTATCCATACGTGCAACGTACAACCTAGCCCTATGTCATAGTTATTTAAATAATAAGCAATAACAATAGGCATAGTGACCTCATTTCTATCATCAACTGAGCTCAAATATGACGCAGTGCGCATTTTAATTGTTACGGTCTAACGCAATACAATTACGATGATAGCATTTGGAAGCAAATCGCGTTGATTCTACTATTAGTCAGTCTTACGCAGATCGATACCTCGCTGATGTTGTGCAATCATTTTGAGTAGTGCATTGATTCTAGGTAGGATGCACACAATAATATAATATTTACATCTATTGTAGGTAATAAGATGGTTAACTTTATAACATTGGCATTTCCAACTTTTATTTTGGTTTTTATGCAAAAGATAAATTTACTTATCTACAGAATATAGGGTCGCTGACGGTTTTAAGGGGATGATCAGATCACGAAATTGAGTAACTTTAACTATAGGACCAACATCGAAAAACTGCTGTTTCATACAAAACTGCAAGCTGCCAGGCTGATTCAGTGTTCATAGGGTGTAGAGCATCTCTGTGATGGAGGTGGACCAGGTCTGCCTGCATAACTCCAGTCGGTTTAGGAGTTACTGCCGTTGTAAGGTTTGGTATGTTTACTAAATAAATGCGTTGGCTAAGCCTGGACAAACGGCAAAGGTTATCGCTTTTTATAAACTTTTATTTAACTTCACCTGTTATTATGATTGAGTTGATTTGTTCATTATTTATTAACGAATATTAAATTGAACTCTATAGCTGTTATCGCAGAGCTAAACATTTTGATATCACGCAGTACGCATTTTAATTAATACTTAATATTTAATGTAATCACTGATAGTCTAATGCGATACTACCTACTTATTATAATAATAATAAATTATTTATTTGGAAACCACAATTACACATTTTGACGACCAGCTGGCACAGCATGGCAGCGACGTGATATAGCGCTATCTCACTATAGCTCTCTTAGGCCGCGAACGAACATGATAAACGGCGCGATATAGCCATATTGCGCGCATCATGCTGCGGTCGCAGGATGCTGTAATGGTTACCATGTCGGACTGCCAAATCAGGGTCAGCCAGCATCAGCCTATAAACGTCCCACTGCAGGGCACAAGCCTACCCTCAGTATATATAGACATCAGTGGCGTGCACTCAGGGTAGGCACAAATACAGTAAAACCCTAATAATTTCTAAACTACAAGCATTTTGTTAACTAAATGACTCTTAATTGCTTAACTACCTGTATTTAAACATATAAAAGTCATTTAGTAAACAAAATGCTTTTTAGTTTAGGAATTATTCAGGTTTTACTGTTTTTTTCCTACCCGGCGTGTAAAACACGAATAATTTCTAAACTAAAAAGCGTTTTGTTTACATAATGACTTTTATATGTTAAAATACAGGTAGTTAAACAATTAAAAGTCATTTAGTAAACAAAAAGCTTATAGTTTAGAAATTATTAGGATTTTACTGTATTTGTGCCTACCCTGAGTGCACGCCACTGATAGACATTAATCCACTACGTGTGCCCAATGAGGATTGGTTGACTGCACATACGCATCAGAATTTCATCTTCAGCGTATGCAGGTTTCCTCAAAGATGGTTTCCTTCACCGTATGAGAGCAGTCGCTAATACGTACATAGGTTAGAAATACTCATTGATGCATGGCATGTCGCCCGTGCGGATTCGAACTCCCTCATGATTGAGTGTTTGAGTGTCCATACCTCGCCGCAGCGCGCTTTTTGTGTCGTATTAAAGTCGTGCTCACACTTAATCTCAGTGAGTTCGACGAAGATGGACCGTGGACTGAGGATTGCGTCCAAGCACTCACAATACGAGCTTTTGTATACGGCACTAAACTTGCATCTTTGATAGACTCGCATAACCATTTGCGAATGACACTGACCAAGTCAATGCAAAAGAACAACAAAAATAAAAAAAAATCCGCGTCAGAAATTTTACCCCTCTCAACAGACCTGCGTAACTGGAGTTACTTTTGACATACCCCTCTCAACAGTCCTACGCTACGTAACTAGAGTTACTCAGTTCAAATTTCCCGGCTTACTTTTGAATTTCTTCTTTTTAATAGTGTTGCAACCTTCCCTCGACTATGAAAATTTCCGGAAATACCTAGTATAATATGTGTGACTGCCCTAAATCATTGGAATATCACTACCTAAGGCCAATATTAAAAAAAAATATGTCAAAGTTTGTGGTTTCGGATTACGGGTATGTGAGTGAGGTGTGTGCTGTGATATTTTATTGAAATATATGCCGTCTGGACATATTTTGAGATAATTTGTGCATTTAAATGGTCGTAATTTAACAAAGTTTCATATTTGCAAAGGATTGGCTGCTGGGTAACACATTTTTGAAAAATTTTACTCGAGAATGTATGGCAACGAATTTTTTTGTGAGCGGCGACAACTGTGAGTATATTTACATTGTTTTTGCATAAAATCTATTTGGAAACATTTGGCATACTTATTTATTGAAAGATAATTTAACTAGCTATACAGTAATATTTTTGTTTTATAGTAGGAATACTAGTTTACGAGATACAAATGTTTTTCTAGAATTGGAAAGTGGATCGGCCGTTTTTTTTTTCATTTTTTTTATGAACTTTGACCCCTGGACTGTTGAGGGCAGTAAATGTTAGATTTCGGGACTGTTGAGAGCACTAGGTCATTCGAAGCCCTAGTTTCTTAGGACTTTTGAGTGGTTACACTTCACATCTTTCTAGTTTAACATTACGTCCGTATTTTTTTCAAGTCCGTGATCTGTGTACATGTTTGTTATTTTGTAGATTTTTTCAACAAGCGCCGAATCAATTTCGTTTGACCACCTCGGAAGTATGAACTATCAACCAAAATAAGAATCATCAAAATCAATTCACAATTGGCGGTGTAATCGCGTAACAAACATACAAAAAAAAAACATACGGGTCGAATTGAGAACCTCCTCCTTTTGTTGAAGTCGGTTAAAAAGGTACTCACATTAAAATGCTACTAATAATATCAAACTAAGGTTCAAATGTAGACAAGACAGTAAGCATAAACTCATTGGCATCCAATATTAATAGGGAAAACAAAACAATTGTAACAGACTCATTGCCGTTCCCTTCATGTGATCGTACAAACCGATCAGATAACATAGCGGAGCAGGCACATTGGCACACGACTAGATGCCGCCGTTACTAATTATGTGTCTTCAACATGTTTATTAAACATAGCAGGATAGATTAGAACAGCTGTAGCGAATTTCTGTACTGCATTTGCAGTCTCCTGTGCCGCATAAACGATAAAATGTGACAAACAGACTAGACAAAAGCTGAATACTGAATGGAGAGTCTGAGTTATAACGCGGCTCTTAGTTTTATAATATTTCACTATGTATTGTTTATAACTTGGTTCTACTTAACACAAGATACATTAAAAAGGAAAAAAAGGCGTAGAATAGATGAGCTATTTCTCTTTCTGGTTTGAAGTACCTTTGTATTTCAGGAAAAATAAAAATCATCCCACGCTAGTTCACTTACTAGTTTAACTATTCATATACTATCAGTGATGAACACTAACATAGAGTGAAGAGTTTAGATATTGATGATGATGATGATGACTCAGACAAAAAAAATACAATCAGCAAAATACGTTTTCAAACAGACTGTCTGTTTGACATTATCGCAATCATAGGTATTGAGTTTAAACCCGGATAGATTTCGGTTTCATGTTGTTTTGACTAATATCCACTCACACTTGACAGGATGAAGCCAAATTCGACTACGGAATTATTCAATCAGAAAAAACTCAAAAACTTTCTGAAAGATTTTTGAGACAGCACTTTTGTTCGCATAGTCTTAAAATTACAGATTCTCGTAAAGACAGATACTCAAAAGAACAGATGTGGTACTTCTACACAACATTCTTTTAATACAGCACATATCTCTGCCTGTCCGTGTCATAAATCGAATTGTGCGTTGCACGCCCGGTTATTGGTATGGGACTACGAGACAATATGCATGACCTACTGCCTCCAGTTTAATATTCAAGTGACGCGTACCCTCGCGCCCCGCTGTAATAAAAGCACGCTCCGACGCTTAACGAGCCCGACCGATGAGCTGCTTCGTATTTCAAACAAGACGACCCAGTACGTGACCACAGCGTCCAACTTAATTTGTGCAGTAACAAGGAGATTGGGAATTATTGCCCGTGTAATACCTCGTTGGGGAGGACGCTGTTAGCAGGCTCCTCACGACACGACAGAGCTAGCAAGATCGTAAATCACCAAAACCTTCGTTTATTTTCTTGCACGAAACATCTCAAGCAACCAAGTCAAACTACAGCTCCAGTTGATGATGCATTCAGGTGTGATGTAGCCAATTATTTAACTTTCTGTATTTCTTCATTCAATTAGAAACTGTAATTCAACGCCAAGTGGAGTCATATTATATCGGATGTCTCTATTGCCCCGAAGCAGTTGGAACTTAAACTTCGCAGACGCAAGGAAAGTTATCAGCAATCGAGGGGCCATTGATTGCGCACAAAGAGTCTTTCGTCCCGCGACATTCGAGTTCGATTTTCCGCTTACAATGCGGGCGTCGAGTTTCGTCTTGCATTCCGGATTATACTTCTACGGTTCGTTCGGTTTTCATCGGTATTGTCCGCCGCTTTTCGTTTAGCTTAACGTCTTTCGGATAGGATTTATAGATTAACTCTTTGGATAAAAATTATTGCAATTAGTTATTTCGTAATAGTTTTGTATTTATCAAAAATAAATACTAAATAACATGTTCCCTCCTCCCTCCTCTGTCCAGAGCTGGCATCTCGCATCGACGTAGCTCCCGTGCGTGACTCTCTCTCTTTATATCGTCAACCCATATCGCCGCCGACTTCCACTTTGTGCACTATTTTGTTCTTGAATGTCCTAATTTATAGGTATAGGCCCACCACACATTCCCACCACTGTAACTCCTGTAAACCAGGATCAACAGCGGCGACCGTTCACAACACTATACAATGAAGTCCAGCGAGCACGGGGGAAGACTCTAATCTCTCTTGGAACCCGCAATGAATTAATCAAAGAAGATAGGAGGAGTAGGAAAAAGAAATATCCGACTTCCCTCCATTGCAAACGGGAGACAGCAATAAGAAAAAAAAACATGGCTATTAGAGAGCCAATTCCAGAAATCATTTATGGCAGAGTTGAAGACCATACCGCAAAAGCACCAAAAAAAATTAAAGTATGACGTTAAAAACAAAAGAGGAACCTAACATTGTACTGAAACTATGACTTATTTTGCTTCCAGTAATAATAAGTATGGCAAAAACGTCTAAACGCACGGAATTAAGTTATCGCTCCATGTAATATGGGACACCAGAAAACGATTTTAATGAGCAATGTAGGTATTTTAGGAATTTATAGGTATGTTCACATTAATCAATTAACAAAACAACGTAATATATATAAATTTCCTCGCAAATATGATCTTTATAATTCACAAAGATACGAGTCTACCATTTTTCCACAAACTAGGATCATCAATAAAATCCAGCTATTCTCCATAAAAAAGCAACATTATTGGTATACGAGACCGACATTTGTCTAGTTTAAGTCAGTTTAACATAACAATATAATCGAATTAATACTTGTTGTGATTCATAAACCTCTTCGTCCATTTTGGCCGGTTGCCAACATGCTTGCACAATGCACAGTAAATACCTTCTACTATGGCTACTCTTAATTACTTCACAACCATTACGAGCACCTACAAAGCAGAGGACCACGGTCTATAGTACGAGTTTCGAAAGATATCGGACCTAATGGAAATGTAGATTAAAGAAATGAACTCCGACTTTAATTCATATTAAAAGAATTCGTCGAGGCACGTTAGACGAATACTTAATAAGCAGCGCCGAGCAAGAGTAGTCTAAACCACAAATAGTCCCTTGATAATTCTCCAATCTCCACATAATGAATTGTTGAAATTGACTTTGCAACAATTAGAATTATTTACGAAAGAAAGATAGGTAGTAATTAAAACTTAAGTTGACACTGAACGAGCGAAAGAAATTAACACTTTCACTCTAAAATTTCTTTTTCACCTTAAAATATCAAACGGGAGCCTTTGCTATCGTTTGTTCTTTTTGCTCGGAGGTCGATCGTCGGTAATCCGAGGTGCAAAAGCGATTCGGGCGGGTGCTCAGCGTATTGGAAAACTGTTACTGGTGCTTGGTGCATGCTTCTTTTTGCAACCACTCCTCTGCTTGATGTGCAGCTAAAGCCGTCGTACTATAATAAATTGATGTGTGTTTCCTGCTTTATTTCTAAGCAATTAAGTAATTTTCAGATTTCTTGGCGGAAAATTTCTATTCAAAATGTGTCATGTTTATCCGCCTAAAGTTTTTGAACTTTGACGTCCAAAGCAGGTAAATTCGTAAAGAAAACTTTCCTGAGCGTTACCTAAAAATTGTTTTCGAGCCGCAACACGCTCCCGTCAAAAAGCCAAAATCGACCAACAAATTCAATTAAAAGTTTTCCACGAGTTACGCAAACCGGGAACATTAGACAAAGCTCGATTAATAATTACTCTGTTAATGGACAAAGAAATCTCCTCACCACATCCGACAAACAAGTCTCCAACTGATAGACAAAAGCTTGAACCGGCGATCGCTCATTCACGCGATGTGTAAAAACGGAGCCGGGAAAACTATCCTTCCCTTTTCCCCGTTTAGTTGGAATATATCTGTCTTTATCGTCCTGGCAGGGGGAATGCGGGAGCAGCTATTTGTTTTTACAGTCGAGTGCCGACGAACAAATTAGGTGGACAAACTGTTGAAGCGGTCGAGGTGTCTATATTCCACTCGGCGAAAATTCTTCTCTTAAAATCGTTCCGAAGAGAATGTCTCGTCGATCGAACTCGAGCGAGGCAATAATTTTCTCTTCAGTTCCTATAGAGACATTGTTCGTTCGATCTGCGTATTATTGGCAGATGCTTTAAGGATTTTCGAGAATTGAAGAGATTTTAGATAGAAAAGCATTTTGCGCTTTATCTGTCTCCATTTTGAGGAAGGTTCCTGGAGTAAATATACTTTAGTGTTGTGGCTGAGCTAACATCTATAAAATAAATAATTGTATTGTATCGTCGTGGAAGACCATTGATATCTTTATACAAACTGAACTCAAAGACACAATGAAATCAACTGAATTCGTTTTACTTATTAATATTCAAAATGCATGTATTTTAAATAATTCTGCAGACGAAGTTTGTCGAACTAAGTCAGTTGTGGCAACACAATCGAATAATGAAGAGATCCCACCGAGTTTCTTGGACCACTTCATACTTTGTGAATTTCTCATTGTTTTGCGAATCTATAAAACGGTCGTCGCTCGAGAAAAATACAAATAGCTGCAAGGTCGATTTATTTTAAAATATTCCATTGAAACAATGGATAACAGAAATATATAAAACCAACTTGATTCAGATGCATTCAACGTTGGAATATTCAGTGAGTTTGAAATATAATTTACCTGCGAATGCAATACGTGTTGTTGTATATTTACAGACGAAAATGATTACCTAGCTTTACCAATAGTACAATACAATACCTCCAGATATACAAATATTTTTATTATTTACCTTAAAGGAAATTTTTTGTCAAAATCCTATTCAATAAACATTTTTAAAAACATACAAGTTAAAACTCAAGTTACAAACAAAAGTGAACGAACTTTGAAACAAAAGATGTTACAGGTTTCAGGAAGCCATAGCGCGCTAGTCGGACTGCCCCGCGCCCGTGAGCCAAGTCGCTGGACTAGTCGTACGACAAATCTCACGACCCGACTACTGATCAAACATACCATGCCGGAGGAAAACACGATCGATCATACGTGTCGCAATAAATATATACGTATTTTACTAGTAAACAATGAATTAATAGAGATCGAAAATTATTTAGCAAAAGGTACGTGTAAGACCTCTGTATCAAGTTGAAATTGATTAAGTACCTATGTGTCTACGTAAATAAACATATAAAAAATGTGAAAGAGGCTGAAGAGGTGTGTCAGAGTCGTAGCGTGTGGCGGTCCGTGGTCTCTGCCTACTCCCATTCCCATGGGACGATGGCATGATCATATGTAGGTATGTCTGTACAAAAAAAATTAAAGAAGGTACGTAAAATTTTATGAAATACACAATACCTTATAGGATTAATCCAGATTATTACCCATAATTATACTTCCACAAAATAAAAATAACTTAACAATTTTTTTGCTTGTATTTGTCAAGTGACGCCATGTGCATTTATTTTTTATAAAAAGAAAACAATTAGGATTAAATAATATAAACTGTGATCAAAAGTTTAAAAGTTAATTAACAATTTTTAATTTAATTGGACTCTTACAGTAAACCCGGTTGACGACCCGGTTGGTGTAATGGTTACCACGCCGGACTGCCAAACCAGGGTCCTGGGTTCGAATCCCGGTTCGGTCATGGATGTTATGTGTTCGTGCCGTTGTTGTATGGTTTCCATAATAAAAGCCTTTAGTGCTAGTTTGGGATCATTACAATGTATGTGCCTGTGAGCGTTATTTATTTTATTTATTTATTTAAACCTTATAGTGTGTCGAGGTGTAGTGCGAGATGTTGTGTTGTATTGTGTATGTGTAGTGTAGTGTGAGTAGGTAAGTAATTTATTTGTAATCGACTTATTTATTTATTCTAAGATTTCTACAGAATCGCGGAAAACTACAAAGTTTGCATTGCTGTGTGATTGAAAAGTTCCCTACTAGGACGTATAAAAGTATTGTCAAACTAAAATAGACACCATGGCCGGCGCCAGACTTGATGGCGCCCGGGTCTGTCGCGTCGCGTCGACGAGACGGTGAATTATCTGCCCCTTCCTGGTCCGTAGGACCCACTACCATTGCTACGTAATGTAGTACGTATAGATCTCTAAGTTATATTTGTTGGCTTAGTAGAAAAACTTCTTATTGGAAAGTAGAGCGGTGGTCAGAACCCATTGAATTATAAAATTATGTATAGAGCAGACAACGCGAACAAAATCTGTGCACCACGATCAGCAGTACGGCGCGCGCTCCGCAGGTGTAGTAGCGGTGCATCGAACGCCTGGCACAGGCTAAGTATATAAGTTTGCACCAATTGGCCTAAACGAGTGTTACAAAAAATTTGGTCTGGGTGTCGCCTCTAGTAGGTAAGTACCTCAATGTCAGAACCACATATTTTCTGTACTAATATTATAAAGAGGAATGATTGGATTTTTTGTTTGTTTGTTTGTAATGAATAGGCTCCGAAACTACTGGACCGATCTGAATAATTCTTTCACCATTAGAATGCTACATTATCAGTGATTAACATAGGCTATAAAAACGGTCAAGTGTGTGTCGGGAAGATTCTAAGGCGGTACGAATTTCGCCACGGTCCTCTAGTATTGTATAAACACGTATATAAAGGGTGTAAGGGACAGCCCTGCGCAGACTGAAACGGTGAACTCAGACCACCAAACAGAACAACTTTTCCTATGGAACATACCTCGGAAAAAAACAGTAGTACCATTTTTTTTTTAATAATGACGGCCAGCAATGTATGTAGGGACAACACAAATAGTCCTATATTATGCGAATCGAAATGCTTAGTTTCATTTCACTGCACTATGCCTACTGTCTACATTCGGTGTTAGCACCACACCACACACAACTGTAGACACGAAGGTATGGATATGGTTTAGCCGCATGAATGATTGCACCCACGCCATGTGAGCAAGGGTCTTGTTTACAATCCCCTTTACCGGTGCATGGATTCACATCAAAGCGTTGGTAAATCAACGTTTACTTCAAGTACACAGAAGCTGGACAATGGCATACTTGAGTATGACTATCTGACGGTAATAACATACTATCATATGTGTGACGTAATAGGAGTAATGCAACAAAATGAGAATGAATTCCACTGACTTGAACTACTTTTTGTACGAGAATCAAATAAACCCGAAAAAAACTCTTCATGCTAATCTTAAACATCAGCTGATAATTTTTATGGAGAACTCAAAGTAGAATCAAACCTTTTCTGTTAGGCCGCTATAACTTTCAATTCAACTCTGTATGAAATACGGAAAATTCAAGAGCAACCTTTAAAATTGAAGAGCTTGTGTAACTAATACAACACTTTGAGCATTCATTTGCATAAGGAATATCAACTAAACACAGCATTTCAACTAAGTTCGCACAGACAGAACTTAAAGTTTAGACAACGATGAAGTTCTCTACGAGTCGCAAAGCAGAGACAACTACAGAGTACAACAAACAAATAAACAAAATCAACACAAGTAGATCCTTTAGCAAATACCCTGGACATTTCATGAGAGCTCTTCAATTCTACAATTGCTTCTTAGACTACAGAACCGGACAGCAAAGAGAACTGAAAGAGATACTCGATATCAATAAGATTTCCATTCTCGATAGGATTGAATTTTCAAATATGACCGGCTATGCCATTAGGTTTTATTCTAGCGTTATTATGTAAAACTGCATTATTCTGCTAGCTATTCCGACTGGATATTACCTTGGTTGTTCTACTGACAGCGTAGGAATAAAAGGTAAATCCTTTGTAAGTGGATCAAAAGTGCCATGAGCTAGTCTGTACAATATGTCTAAATGTAAGCATAAGCATATGCTCACGACTATATTCCCCGAGGGGGTAGTCAGAGATTTCTGAAACCTCAGAACATCCACGTTTCACCAGTAGTACCGAAACGCTGTCCAGTGTGACGGGGGGTGAGCCCGTCGCCACTTGTAATGGACAGTGGGTACAATACATGCCTCGAAATTGAAGCATGTAGGTTTCCTCACGATGTTTTCCTTCACCGAAAAGCCAGTGGTGTTACAAATCGTACATAAATTCCGAAAAACTCATTGGTACGAGTCGGCTTGGACGGGGATCGAACCATCGCCTCCTGCACGGCAGGCAAGGTTACTCGCCACTGGACCACCACGGCTACAAATGTAACTACGAAAATATAAAATACCACAGAATATCTACGAAGTAATAGATTATCGAGAGATGAGTTTAATAACAAGAAGAGTGTCGAGTATAAATGTGAATGGTTGCCTGAGGAAAGGAAGACCAAGATGGATGGAATGGACTGAAATGATGATAGAATTGAATGAACGAAGATGACATTATAGTGCCGCCCGTAATAATGGAATAAATAGCACAATGATATCTTACGCACAGCAGCATTTTCGATGAACGAGTTCAACGTTGATAAACGTCATTAGCGTTTTCAAGCAATTTTCTTTGGGATTGCTAAATGACGCAACAGCGCTTTTTCAATTTTATTTTTATCCAACTTTCAAAATGTGGTTCCGAGCGATGAGCAATGCCGGTGTGTCGAGTTTCTTTTACCTAAAAGTTATTGAAAAAAAGCTCATTAAAAGAGGTGGCGTGATGACCTGAACAAAGACGACCAATGGCCAGAGGTTGCCCAAAACAGGAACGAGTGGAAGAGCAGGGGAGAGACCTTAGCCCAACAGTGGGATGGAATAGGCTAATAAAAAAAATAAAAAAAACATACGCTAACGCAACGTTCGCTGTTCAAAATAATAGCATTTTCAAGACATATGTGCGGGCGGACACGTGAATTACCGTGTTTTGATCATGTCAGAAGTCCACAGTCCTACTTACAATGGCATACTTGTTATACCATTAAGCTACTAACCTAATTAGCACAGCATATGCAGACTATCATATTCGCAGGGAAGTCAGAAACATTGTAAACATAGCTTATACAGAATTATATAAACTTGTTAAAGAGGGAAAACATCATCAGAAAACTAAGTAACAGGAAAAGTCTAGGGGCATAGCCGAGGGGCGGACTCATGCGCGAGAGACCGGCGGGCTAAAACAACCTATTTATAAAGCTGTCCGTGGACTAGGGAGCGGCTGAAAGCGCTGAAGCGACATCTACTCTATTTGTCTGACTACATCTCATTCCACTTAAAGATGTCCACTGACATAACTCTTACGAGAACGTGTTATGTATGAAAATGGCTTGATTCGGGGGACTTTGTGTTTGAAGCGAAAAATACTCTATTTGTCTCGGCTAACACAACCGCTGCCCACTTCTCGTCGCCTCCTCGTAGTTTGCGCTAAGGATTTTATCGCTTTTTCTTCAGGGTTGCCCTTGTTACTTTGTTGGGTTGACGACTTAAAGTTTGTAGGATACATTTAGGCCTGTAATTTTATTACGTTGTCCATATTACAAAGTTTCTACTTCACTAGGACTTTATCAGAACGTCCCCGTACTCTGCTCGGCTGCCGTTTATGTACACTAATAGTTAAGTGTGACCTGTCTGTTTTAAACGTCTAAACGGTCGTAAAACTTATTTCTATACCTATATCAAACCAATTTCAAGGCAAAAAGAGATTTGGAAAAATGTGTAACCATCCTGAAAGCGAAAAGAGTCCTAATCTACAAATGGGTGAAGCCACGGGCAAAAACATAAAACTAATTCGAGTACTAAAAGCATCCTCGATACAACGCTCGGATTTACAGTGAAATCTGCATCAATGCAGACAGAATAATTGAAAGAAAAGTGTTCAATAATTCCTCCTGTGGTATCTGCTATAGTTTTAATGAATACAATACAAATGACGATGCTAAATAATTAAAATTCATAAAGGTACCGTATAACCAATTCAACCGAATTCAAAATATCGAAACGGTTGTAGAAAACAACGTGCGATTCTGCCCGGAAGTGACATGGCGCCCCACGTTGTCCCCAGAGCTGCCTTTGACACATATACACACACTCCCAAATAGAACTTTCACTCATAGGAAATAAGGGTTAAAGTACATTCTTACGTGAGAGAAATATAATCTTTCGTATCGCAGCAGTTGCTGCCGCGAGGAAAATTTCCTTTTATTGTGTTAGCGAATGCTTATTGTATATCCAAACGTTTTCCCCATTGTACGGGTACCGAGCCGCGCCTCTTTGGCATTACTTCACAACTGCACGATGACAAATCGTTAAAGCGATACATTAAGCCCTTGTCGAAAAGGGAATTCAGAAGCATTCTTGTTTCCATTAATAATTTATATCCCGCCATGACAATGAATAGAATCACTTCGATTGTAGGATTTCGGAACATTCTGACTATTACAATCGAACTTCTTAGATGTCTAATAATAATAAAAAAAACAGAAGTCTTCCAGGAAAATAGAAGTGAAGACATACCTCTTCCTCAGTGGTGGCAGTGTTGACGGAGTCCATGCTTTGGCAGAGCGCGAGCTCCATGTTCTTGTGGCTGGGTGAAGCGGCCCGCGGCGATGGCTGCTGCGGCGGCACCAGCGCGCCCTGAGTCGCCCCTGCCGCCTGCTGCGCGCCCGCGCCGCCCGTCGCCGCTGGACTCTGCGCCTGCAGGCTCTGCGCCGCCTGGAGGCTCTGCGCCGCCTGTTGCGCCTGCAAGTTCTGTTGCGCTTGCAAGTTCTGTTGCGCTTGCAGGTTCTGCAGCGACTGGTGGGCCAGGTTCAGCTGGTGCTGCTGCACGATGCTCTGCTGCACTATGCTCTGCTGAACTTTGATGTGCTGGTGCACGGCGAGCTGGTGTATGGGGTGGAGGGACGTGGGGGGAGCGGGGTACGGGGGGGAGAGCCGCTGGCGTTTCACTTGCGCACTCTGAAGCGCTTCGTGCAGCCTCTTCACGGGGAGCGGGCTCTGGCCGAGGTTATCCACGGCTGTGGCGGGGCGGGCCGGCCGAGTCGCGCGACTCCGGCGAGCACCGACGGTGGCAGCGACAGGCGAGGAACCGCGCGCGGCGCGACGCGGTATCGATATCCGCTTACCGACAACGGCGCACCACTACGCTCGTTGCGATACGTATTAATTGACTTATTAATTTAGACTAATAATAGTTTACGCGCTTTGAAGCGAATGTTTTTTTAGAAATTTCAGTGCTAGGGCACTTTTGAATTTATTTGTGTGAGTTGATTTTCTTGTAAACCACTCCTGAAAAAAAAGAAAAATATTTGTTATTTCAAAACACAACAGCGGAATACAAATTAACTAAGTATTCTGAAAATGTTTGTATTGCTTGATACATTGTTAAGGCAGCCGAATTCCAATTTACAACGATTTATATGTAGGTACCTATGTTTAACAATACTAAGCACTGAGTACTTAAGGAAATAGAAGGTACGCTTTAGTGTTAATAAACTTAAAAATAAAAAAAATGTTTTGTGTAAGAGTGTACCACTTTTAATTTATCGTACCCACACACCGATATATCCTATTTAACGTAATCTTATCGACATTCATAATGTTTCAATAACAATCTTTGATACACCTATAGTGCCTTTCTACCTTGCAAATAGGTATAATAAAAAAATATATTTAACTAAGAATTCAATGTTACAATAGAAACTACTGTTTTGCAGAAACAGTCCATTTTAAACAAAAATAGACTCTAACTGGAAAACGTACGTTACGTTCTAGAACGTAGAATAGAAACACTCTATTTTAAAATGTCAAAGAGTACCGATTGCACTAGTGTACGAGTAGGTGGAGGTCCGTCGACTGAATCGTTAGTCATCGCAATAAACAACTAGAATCATGCGAATTAGAGGCTAGACCGATGATATCAGTGGCCCATTTTACTAAAATGACCATGAATGATGATTATTGTGCTACAAAAATAGTTTGACGACATTCTGACGATTCTCCAGATAGTTTTGAGTTTTATCACCACGTATATTTATTAACTCCAAGGAATATTTACAGGTCTTATGGGTTAAGACGTGGCACGGTGACAAGTGAAGATGTGGGTTTTTGGGCAACAATAATTAATAGATTAAATACTGAGTAATTTTTAATTATCATTCCATAATCGACAACTGTCCTAATTCTATGTTATGTATAACTTTTATAGCGGATATTTCGAATACCATATTTGCTTATATAAAGTGTCATTCATATGTCTGTTTGTTACGTTTTCACAACTAAATCCCTGGACCGATTTTGAATAGAGAATCGGAATACCTATATAGGTAGGTACTAATTATATGTATTTACGGGGGCTCACTGTGGTTAACGATATTTTTTCTCAAAAGATTTTCATGACACTTTAACATGAGATATACAATAAATAATAATAGAAGAAATATAATTTATATGAAATGTAGGTACATAGTAGAAAAGCAATCATGTACGCAAGATACTTTAAAGTTCAAGCCCTCCTAATCTATGTCTGATAGAACGGGAGACCGATACGATCAGAGGTTAGATCAGATGCAGTGGCTATAAACGGCGTTAAACCTACACAATTTGATAGAGGTTTATGTGTTATAAAATAAAATAGGCATTATTGTCTCACTAAGGGTGACCGCATATCTATACGCGGCGAAGGAGCCGAAGGAAACAAACAAACGAATATCCTTTTAATGAGCGTTTTTCTTTTGGTTTTCTAGGGGATCGATAGATGGTGCTACGGTCTCTGCGAATAAACGTCAAAATTTCAAAAAGCGTTTCTTTGAAATAATAAAGAGGGAAAAGATGATCAAAAAGATGCCAACGCGTCTTTTGATGGAATCTTTAAGTATTTACAAATAATTTTAATCGAAAATTTGAAACTATTTACGTCTGACATGGTTGTATGGGTTCTATTTGTAAAAAAGGCAGGCACAGTCTTGACATGATTTTGACAGGATCTCGCAAACGTCTCTTTGTAGCGATAAACATGTCATCTGTCGAGGTTTTTAGAAACTAATTTAAAAAAGAAAAGAAAAACGCTCATTCTTCTGACCATTCGTCCGATTCGCGGCGGATAAGTGTGCGAGGTGTCATAGAAGTTCATACAACTAATTTTAAAATTCGATTCTTTCTTTGATAAATGTGCGTAAACCTTAAAACGGCACAATCTAAAATGCTTAATGGTAAATAACACCTGTGAATAGAACCGGAGGTAAGAAGAATGTGTAACAAATAATCACACACCAACATTAGGTAGCAACTGTACCAAGGCCGCTTTTTGTTCCATTGCGTGACTAAGGTGAGCACAAAAACTTGGTGGGTACTTCGCAATCTGACCATATCTAAGTACGTAGTTGAAGAAACATGTATCTCTATCATGGCTATTTTATTTATCGTGTTCATTTATTATTTCTCCACACAAAATGTGACTGGCAAAACAAAAAACTGGATACACATTCAACGCTCGCTCCAACGATGGCAGATTCAGAAAGGCCTCAAACGCTTAGAATTTGAGAACACTTTGGTCTTAGTATTGTGACAATTTTACATGAGGCTTTGCATCTATGATGTTTGCTTTATTTATTATCGATGCGCTGATCAGAATTAATGATCAGAGATGGTTTAGTTTAGACCATCAAACTGAACAACTTTCAACTGGAAACAAATCTTGAGTCCTGTTTTATTTTTTCTAGATGTTGGCTCTATCGTGAAAGTTGTTCAGTTCGATTGATGGTCTAAACCACCCCTTTAAATATTACTATAAGGTGTTTCGTTACGTATAAAGAACTATAAAAATTACACTACAATTTCAGTTAAGATTTCAGTATCAGTAATCAGCTTGAAGAGTAGAAGTTAGAATAACACTCGTACTCACTATTTCGATGCAAATAATATTGTTTATTTAATACCTATTTAGTCTATTCACCCATGGGGCCAACATTACAGTACCTACCTACTTCAATATGAAAACTAATCTCTAAAGCTTGAATATTAAACCTTGCAAAATTTTAATACACTCAACATCGAGCTACATAATCGTATGCAAAACAGCAATTTCATGTAAAACGCTAGGAACTTTATCCAGTATTACCTCTAAATAACGACAATGGAGTCCATGGTAAAATTCGGAACGTAGTTGACTGTCCATAAAAGCTGCCAAACTTTTACGCTTAGGATGGTCGGATGGTACAGTCTACCGAGGAAAGTCGCGCAATATTTCGTAGCTCGCTGAATACTTTAATCCCGTCCTGTATTTATACTGTGGTTCTACTCGTAAACAAGTCGTGGCCAACTCTTCCACTTTCCATTTGTTATAACTACTAAGTCTTGGTAGACTACGGGCTTCCGCGGGGAGATATCGGGTCTACTTTAAGTTGGAAATGGATGGATTTCAAGGCACCTTTTCTAAGGGTGCTGGAGAAAATTAAAACCTTAGTAGGTTACTAAGATATTAAGATGTAATTATCTGAAGCGGTGGCATATTAAATGAAGACGGCAACGACTGTGTAATAAAAATATAATGTCTAATAGTAAGAGATATGATACTTAAGTGGATTTTTTAAATAAGTAGGTACCAACTTTGTTTTCATAATTCTTTTTTTTTATGCATTGTCATGTGATGTATTTAATTTCAGAACTTTCTATTGTCTTTTTGTTTTTAGCCCAGTGACATTGAATTTTTATTTTATTTCTATAGGTATTTTGTCCAAAGTAACAGCTGTTAAGGTTGAAAAGCTTTACTAGCTTGCTTTGGTACCTACCCACATCTGTAATGTTACACGCTGTAAATAGAAATATAAATTTGAAGTCTTAGTTTGTTAAGCTTAGCTATAAAATGGCAATGATTACAGAAAAATGTATAAGTAGGTATACGCCTACAACTCAAATTGTAAGGGCCGTATCACACTAGCGATATCGCCGCTTTATCGGCGCGATATTTCTGAGATCAACCAGTGTCGCGGCGATAACGCTCCGACTCCGCCCATTTATAAACATACCAGCTATTCAGTTGGGACGTCGCCTACACTCAACAATCGCTAGTCTGATAGGTCTCTTAGGGCAGCGAACACCAAAGAACAACGAAAAGGCAGGCGCCGAACATTTAACCTAACTAAAAAAAACAGACTGGTCCAAAAGCACCAGATCCCTGTTTTGACCGGCTGAAGATAGAGTACCTGCAGATTACGCTGGTGGTAGCAATTCTACCAGATCAGATGGAACTGAAGAGGATGAAGACAATGATAATAAATTTAACAATCACAAAGTTTTTACTGCCATGCCAAATGCAGACATTAACACACATTTTTGCACATTTTTGTCAGACAAATTATGTCAAAAACGTCCTCCACTCGAGTGAGGAAATATCAAGAAAACAACTAAGAATACGGGTGTAAGAGTTACATCAACAAATCAAATTTCCTAAAGGTACAAATTAATTATACCTTTAGGAACATAGGTACCTTTTATCTTCTTCCTATAATGTTGAATTTTCAAAAATAAACGCGGTAGGAATCCTTCTAATGTTAGCTTGCTCAGTAACAATTTAACAAAACATTGATTGAGTCATCGTTCCCGTATAAAGAAACTTGAATTCTAAAAATAAAACATACTACTTTGTTATTAGCGGAGCGATATCAAGAAGTTAGGTACTAAAATAATGAAATTGTATGTAAAATTTTGATTTCTAAATAAACATAGACGACCGTGCGTGATACTAAACTCTGTAGGTGCCGTTTATATAGGCTATATACCAAAAATGAGTATGACCAACGAAGGGTACAAAAAGCCACATCCAAAACGTAAGAAACTTAAAAGAAGCCAAGTCTTTAGCACATCGCATGTAAATGTTGAGAACCCAACAAACTGCTTTAATTTAATTTGAAAACTATGAGGGCGAGCACCGGACGGGCCACAAAGAAATAGTTTTGTAGTTTCGGAGGGATTACTTCCAAGATAGCTGCGAGCAAAAAGAGCTTTGACTTTACAAAATATCAATCAAGAAATTGCTTGGTGGAATAAAACAATGCAAGCCAATATTGATAGTGACGCAACGAATACCAATACGATTATCGATTTTTTATTAGGGACAACTTATGATTAGAACTAATGTTTATCGATAACAGCCAACTGAAAAAGCATTGCGTGAGGTAGAAAGTCCGCTGCTATACCATAAATGTGGATAACAAAACAAACCCATTCAATTAACTACGTCGGTCTGCCAGCCAATGGAGCCATTCGAGTAATGAAATTTCAACAGGAATACACAATCATCTAGATAGAATGGCTTTGGGTTAGCTACAAATTTTCTTTATTTCGCTATAAACCAACACGCTTTCCACGTCCGGCTTTACTTTTAGCATAGCTTTCATTTACCGCTATCTAATTAACCAAAAAATTAGAATACTTCGTATTGATTTGAAGGAAATGAACCTTTGTTTAGCGCAGGCAGACCCATATTCATAGCGCGCGCTCCGCAAATTGAATCTAATTGCCAGAACGAAGTGTTGAATCAGTCCGGTCGGCCGCGGCGGTGTCCTAAATTACCTCTATTTACCCACTTAGGATGAGAACACCCACAAACCACCTGTTTATGGAACGAAATTTTTGCATGGCAGTGACGTCAGCTTCTTAGATAGCCGCCATCTTGATTTTGGCTGTTTTAACCAGAAACACTAAATAAACAGACTACTGCGATTCCTGTTTTGCTTTTGGATAATTTATATATTACACTATGGGTAAACTTTGGGCACTGCAAGTGAAATGTGGATATTCTGAATATAATTACTCATTAGTATTTTTACAATATCTCTGAATATCCCTTGGGTAATATTTGTATAGTCGTGGGCACATGCTTATGCTTGGGTCATTTCATCAAGTTGTTTCACGAAAACATAGAGCACCAAATTAAACTGTTCTAGAAAATAGTTAGCTTGAAACTTAATTTTAACAAAGATTTACTTAATATTTACTAACGTGGATTAGGTTTATTCTGAGACTTAGGTAACGTTAAAGAATAACGAGCAAACTAATTAAATGTTGTCCTAACTAAATACGTTAAGCCACCTAATCTGCAGCTGAAAAGGTGTTCGTTTTTATCCCAGCGGTGTGCTGTACAAACGAGCTCGCCTCGGAATACTCATTGAAAGAAAACACGTCATGGTTCATTAATTAATCACCCAAATAGATTTTATTGCGGCAAATATTTACGTTTACCATAAAAACAGCAGAGTTCCTGTTGCTGACCGAAAACTCTAGTTTTTAGGCAACACATTTTACTTTTTATTCGTTTTATATTGAACGGATGGCGCCGTGCAAAAATGTTTAATTTTCGGAGTTATGAAAAATGGACAAACTATATAGTTTGCAGTCATAAAACGAGGTGTCAGTTTACGTAGGGAGTCTGATGAATAGTATTCACCTCTTCAGAGGTTGGTGGACATAAAGGGTTTGTGACTTTCCGACTACGGCGGTCAAAAAAGATTTAACATTCAATAAGTGGGCTTCTAGTTCCTATATTGAATAAATTATTTTGAATGTATCTTTGACTATCAGAGTTAGGAAATGGAGAAGGTTCTTAATTCAGCCAGTATTTTTGCATTTTATGGCGATGTTCAGGGATAACTTTGTAACGGAAAAACATTCGTTTTTGTTGCGATTTTTTAAGATTGGCATTTTTACTCACTTATTTGAACGCCTTAATCACAAACAAAGGGATTTTCTCCGTTTGTTTCATGCATAATATATCTGAGTAGTCGCGCTGTCAGACGTACTAAAAACGATTAGTTCTTTTAGTTTAGAAATATTACCTAAATCTGATTTTGTACTTTCCTCCATAGTATTCAAAAACCTGTACACAAAAATTACTTTCTGCAACGTTTGTTGGCTCCAAGACGCAGGTCGCGTCAAAGGTTTGGCTAGTATTTTCAGGGAACACCTTTAATCACTAATCGTTTTTTGATCAACCTTATAATGGACCTAGCTTAATCAAACTTCATCATCATCATCATCTCAGCCGATGGACGTCCACTGCTGGACATAGGCCAAACAAACAAAACAAACTGGTAATCAAACTTACTTCACGCAAATTATGAACCTTAGGTTTACACTATTTTATCTTCTCTTAAGTTTCCTTCTCATATTTTGAACATGGTGTCTCTGTCTTATATATAGGTATGGGAATAAACTTTTGACTTGTGCAAAAAATTTAATTCTTATTTTTTTATTCAATCGCAGAGTCTATAATAGCCTAAAATCTAGTTAAAAAAAAATACGTGTGTATCTGTAAATTTTACAGGGTCAGTAGAAGCGTGATACAGATAATAAATATTAGAGGTAAATTTTATAGCAAATCAATGATGAAATTTTAATGACCTGCCTATTTCTTAAACATGACAATTGTAATTTACAATGACAATTCCGAGCACATTGCTGGTTGATTTTTGGCGTTAAACAACATGTGTCATAACATTCTCAGTAATGTATCTCAAATTGTTATTGTAGATTAATATGTTCTTGCCCAGGAGTGTTATTTTTGAAAGTCACACCTCCTATTTCGTATATGTACGGCAGTGATACCAAATTCTATGGTATTTAATCAATATTATAGAAATATTAAAAATAGGATATTATAGACAAGATAGATAAAAAATGGCAACTGGAATCCGAATAGCTTTTGAAACAAACACAATTTATAGTCTGCGATAATCCTTGGCGCTGATACGCCTACAGAACTATTTATGAATACCAATTTTTCTATGCTATCTTATTATTAATTTCAGATTCTCGATCAGATTGACCAAAAATTAACATTTTATGTTATTTAGCTAAATTTTTTTTTTTTAAACAGTTTATTGTACACATTTATCTATAAAATTATTACATAAATGTATTTACATTTATCTATAAAATTGAGAAGATCGATTGTTAATGTGGATCCTTCTCCTTTACAGAAAACATTTCGTTCAAGAAAATTTGGGTTTTTTATAATTAAATTTAATTTAATAATACGGAAATTCCATCATTTTTCATTTCCATCACCATCATAAAATACGTTATCATTTCCTTTTTTAAATCGGGTAGAGTTATATTCGGATGTCAAGGTGTTGATTTCCATCATCATTCATCTCATCAGTCAAGAAAAACAAAAATTTAGAATTCAGATCTGCAAAAGATGTCAGCGAAGGTCGTACCCATTCAAATTTCAATGCACAGATCCTTATCTAGAAGTGCTACAATTAATTTAACAAGCAACTATTAGTCGCTCTCGTGGATCGTGGTCTCGTAATGTCGTGACGCAACGAAACCAGCACAATAGCAGGCCTTGGTACAAGTGACTATTCGGAATGGACTTCACTCAGTAATTACGGCAACGGAGTACATAGAACGGGTTGACAACAAAAAAAGATAATAATAGACGTGGATGAGAGACAGAGAACATAAATGGGCATATGACAAAAAATTTCCCAAATCTTACTTATTTATATTCGGGATATCTTTTTGTTACTGATGGTAAACTTAAAGTGAAATATCATTGTTGATGATGGAAATGTCCGAATCGTGGACCGATGCCCTCCATTTTTTTTATTACGAAGGTAATTAAAAAAATTTCGAATTGGCGATTAATGCGAAGGCATTTAAATTCTTTGAGTTACTGAATCCGAAAAAGTGTTAAATAATACCTGTAATATAATAGTGTTAAAACACCATGCATGACTAATGCCGATCAACATTTTGGACTTTATAAAAAGAGAAATTATAAGCAATCTAGAGAATGATTTACTCTGAAAGAAGGAATAAATCAGCAACACTTTGTCTTAAAGAACCACACATTTTAATTAAAGTGACATAATAAATAAAACACAACATGGAGCACCGACATAATTCCTACACAAGTCTGTGATCTAAAATAATACTCACACTATGCTATTACAACTATTCTAGCAGAAATAATTGGACCTAGTTATGCTTAAACGTTCCAATCCACAGAGAGGTCTCTGTGGATTGGAACGTTTAAGCATAACTAGGTCCAATTTACTCTTAAAGTGGTGAAAGTTTTATATACATGTTCTAGTTTTCATGAGTCTACTTTATTTTATGCTGTCTCTACCAATTATTGTGATCATATTATTTAGCCCGCAGATGCCAGAGGCATTGACCATTCTAAACTTAATACGTTTTGACCACGATAATCTACACTGGAGTAGCAAGCGATGAGTAAAAACGTTCCCTCTTCATTAATTCGATTAACCTCCCATTTCTTTCGGCAGTCAGTCTAATGGTCATACTGGCGTTCTTAGGGTCATCTACGTTTATTGGGATCAATTAGGTGGAGCAATCTCGTTCAAAGATCACGGTGCGTCATACTCTAATTGAAGAATTGAAAATGTTTTTCTCTATTCTAAGCAAGGCTATTTTTTCTATCAATTAACCTTGATTCCAAATTCACTTTTAATGGTGTGTGATCAAGATAATTCTTATAATAATGGACAACTCACAAGTCTCGGCCATCTATCTGTCATTCTTGCAATTCACGCAACCGCCAACAGTGAAAAATCTCATATATAAATCGTAGTATTTGAAATACTTTGAATCAAGGAAGTTTTCATTGAAATCGTATATATGTGGTTCTAGCACTAGTTGCAATATAAGTCGTTCAAACGTGTTGTAATATGAGCCAATGCTTGTACGTAATAAGAGCTATAATTACGAACGAGTGCCAGCGATATCCTCTTACGTCGTGAACATTTGTCTGGCATGTCAATGAATGAAGCGATTGTCGATAATTCTACCTTTTCTTTCGTTGCAATATAGTGAGACACATTAGTCTCTATTTCAACCAAAACTTCTTTGGGTATGTCGTTTCAATGTAAGTCATACAGGTTACATTTTTTTGGGATTGTATTCATACTTAAGTTATAAGAGTCACATTCAAATGGCCTTCAGCAGTATTATAGCGTTTGAAATGTAAATTACATGTTTAACTCTGAAAAACATTAAGAAGTCAGCAGAAAGCTAAACTTTAAATCACACGTCTTGGTTGTTGAAACAAATTGCCATTTGATAGTTTCTTATGTTCGCAACTGTCGGATTATTATAATATTTAGATAGTAAATAAACACTTAAATGTTTTTTACATTTTATGCGCTAAAATTTATTTGATCCAACATCCACACATTTGAAGCTGCAACTGGTTTATAATTTTTTTAGAAGTTGCACGTTGAATAATTCTCTATCATGGGCACAAACGTACGAGAGTAGGTACGCTATTTTTTTAAGACTACTTATTTTGTGCGTTTTTTCTTCATTCGTTTTTGTGCCCATTTGTGTAGGATCCGCTTTTTGCATTTGTGGAAATTATTTAACTATAACATTGAAATCATTTTGGAGCAGGAGATATTTTCCACTTTAACAGATTTTACCTACTTTCTATACAATAGCTGAAATTTATTCTTTGAATTATTATTTTCATTCGTGTCTGCTCCTTATATGGATTTGAAGAGCGTTTTCAATTTTCGAGTCTATTAAGTTTTCTCATTGTTTGGGTCGAGTACAATATGTAGTGGTTACAGAAAGTGCTCCACGTTGTCGATACTTGGCAGTAATTTCTACGTTTCCATTGTTATGTGCTCTCTTTTGTGTATCACATGAATGACATGACTTCGCGGGTTTCTCATTTCGACTCTTATTTTCTCTACACGCTTTGTGATGTTTGGGTAATGAGACGTTTATGGACCCGGGTTTCTTTTGGTTCATGATAGGGCACCTCTTTGCTTTTAGTTCCTAAAATACGATTCATGCTAGGTATTCCCTTTTTTCCATATATTTTTGTCTATAGTTTGCTAGATTTCTTCCGATTCACAGGAATCTTCTAGAATTTTTTTTATAGTTTCGCGCCGACTATTTCAAAGTTTATTTTCAGTGTAAAATATTCATAACAGTACATAGCGCTACAGTTTGTTAAGCTTATCAAAAGCGGTGCAAACAATTAACAAGTCATAAATTCGTTCGCACTAATAAGAGTTGTACGCTTTAATTAAAGTTTGCTGTAACAGCATGTGCTGGCTCACATAAATTCACTCTTAGAACAACTCAAACGATGTTATCATGAAACAAACAGCTTTCCCGACAATGCCTCCGTGGGAAATCGAATAAAAGTGAAAATTAAAGACGCGCAAACAAGTGCATCGTTTAATACATTGCATCCGGCTGCCTTTTTACAACAATGGTCTCCGTTACCTAGAAAACAATAGCACATCTCACAATCACACACACTGCTCTCGTCGGAAAACGCACATGCACAATTTTCCGAACACCGGTTACGGACACTGCGTCGGTCGCGTCAGAGCATCAGGCGGCACATACAAGCGCTGCCTCTGCGCGCGATAGACTGACGGCCGGCGGCCCGCGGGCGGACTCGCGCGCGAGCGGGACGCGCGGCAGGCGTGCCGGCGCACTGCGCGCGCATCCTGCCTCTCGCTCCCACGCCCCACAGCCTGATATGAAGGTCTCGTTTGCGCCCGCCCGAGCACACCTTTCGTTCACGAGACAGGTGTTCATATCCCTGTGTGCGTCCAGATATGGCGAGCTACGCGTGTGTGCGCGCTTCCTGCGGCGGCGGCAGTGGATCGTTTTTTATGCCCGGCAGAAATTATAAAAAAGTAAATGGAGGGAAAATTAAATAAAACGGTTTACAATGAAGCGTTTTCCTGTACGCTTTCAATGATTCAGTGTGCGCTATTTTTCAGGGTTGTTATCATCGAAGTTTTACGACTGGGGGGTGATTACGTGGCTTTTTACGGATGTTTGAGTGATGTAGACGGGCGTAATTAGGCATGGGGCGGAAAGGTATATTGATTGCGGTGATGACGCTGCTTTGTGGAAAAATCGATATTTTTATTAGAGGTGGCACGCGATGTGTCCGTCCAGTGCGGTGCGTCGGTGGTCCGCCGTGAATAACTGAACTGCGTATCGATCCCACGTTAACAACTTGCGAGCCCACTTCATGGCGGCATTACCCACGCCACGACTTGATCCGCATTTGCTTATCGATAATGTTTTAGCGGAGTGCTGAATCACCATAAAAAGTTTTATAAAATGAATTAAGCATCATATCGTTTATTAGTTCTGACTTTTGTTGCCTATTAAACTTGCAAGCTATTTGAATTTACATAAATTGCCCATATCGCCACAACAACTAGGTACGCTGTATCATAAAAATTATCACAGCTGTTTTATCTTCATCAACGTACCTTACGTTTCAAAAACCTTGCGTTAACCATTAGGTCCGCCACTTACGTAGGTAAACGGAATTCCGAATCAGAATTCCGATTCGGAATTCCGTATGTGGTGTGGCAGGTCTTATTCTGCCAAAAGTCATAAACCTATTCTTGGATTTTACGTAGCTAAGCTACCTACCTAGATTGCATCCACCAAAGCCACGTTTGAGAATTTCGCTAATTTTCTATATGTTCCTTGGATAAAAGATAAAGATGCATTTATGTGTATGGCATGCGTAGTTTTACAAGCAGGTGTCGTGAGTTCAGTAACCATTGTAAATAATGCAACTTTCTACACTTACACTCTGAATAACAAAAATTAGTTATGCATCACTGTTATGTAGGTATAATAGTACGTTTACGGTTTCTTGACATAATGACGTGGCAAATGTGTTGCAGTCGCTACCCTTTAGTCTACAATGTCACTGCAAAAAATTATCGTATTTATGAAAGTTGTTCAGTTTGATGGTCTACACCACCCCCTTAAAGGTTTATTTGTATTTTTGTAACACCTTGTACCTATATGTGTGCAACATCCGTATGGTTCCAGCATAGAATGGAACAACATTTTTCTATATAGTGCGGTATTTTAGTGGAAGAAAGGCAACTCTCGAAACTTCGATCCATCCTGAATCTTTACATTATGTTAAAGGTAACCTTGCTTAAAAAACACATTTAAAAATAGAGTTAGTAGTTATAGCAAAATTTTTGACCACTCCAAAAGGTATTGTGGTTGTAACTTTACAATTGAGTATTTAATGTATTTTAGTGCCGGACCTCAAAAATTACGATAAAAGTTACTAACAAGAAGAATTCGTGATGATTTCCTTCTTCAGCATAAGCTAAAGGCAAAAAATATTGCTTGAGTTTCATTGCATACGGCATAACATATTTACTTTCAGGACGTTCGTTGCCGGTGTAGGAGTAAACGCAATAAATTATACTCTCTAACACGGGCCTTGCCGTCTCGTCTACCTTTTTTGCTGAACTGAAATACGAAGCAAAAGGCTTTTAAGTCAGCGACTAATGCATTACCGAGATAATGAGTGAAGGTACCTAGCAGCTGCTAAATTAAAAAGAAATTAATGTAAAACCTTCAACCTTACGAAGTCTGCTTACATTTTGAACTCGTCGGTCATTCAATTGACATTTTAACGAATGTTTTTATTTTATTTCTATCTTTATAGTGCTCTAACTTGTGTTTTTTTAATCAGATATTATAAAAAAGTTTAATGTAAAAGTAACAATTATGTGCATTTAAAAATAAATAGTGTTTTTTTTATTTGTAGACTCCCACTTTAGGGCAGAGGCACAAAAGTAAGCTTTCGAGAAATACATATCTTAAACCATTCCCGCTGAATTAAATCAATCTTCCTATATTTCTAACAAACTATTTTCTGTGGGGGTGTGTGTGTGTGTGTTGATGGTGTTAATAAATTAACGCAAAACCAGAAAATCGTTTCTCCAGAATCAATTAAGGTGGTTGCAGAGTTGTCAATTTCATACAAAACTTTGACGTAGAACACGCGGAGACGGTATTAATAAAAGTAATGTTTTATATAAGTATGGAAAAATAGCTTAGTAAAATTAGATTCAAAGCCTTAAATCTCCGTAATTATATTATAAATTGTAAATGTTATTTGAGACACGCAATCTAGATTTTATAAGCTATTTTATATTATTATTTTTAAGACGACAAAGTTTTGTATGAACGGAAACCACCTTAAGAAAATATATAAGATCGAACCTTATGTAGTTCGCAAAATAAACCGCTACAAATCGGACAAGTCTCCACATCGTTTGAAAAGTCGTAAAGAATTTGGTGATTGAATTTTATTAACATGAAACAAGTTAATTTTAAAATTCTATACTAACTAAGTGTTTTGTGCCTGTTCTAGAGTAAACTCATCATAAAAGCATTAAGGGGCCATAGGTCCGGACGAATATTTTCTATGAGAAACGCGATTGCCGAGCGCTCCGAAAAGTGTGTGCGTGAGCCGTATTTTCGATTAAAAACAACTAACCAAAGTACTTTTTCTAGATTTTATTTATGATTGCACTAGTTAAACTAACGGTGAATATGTGAGTATAAATACCAACAATCGGAAACTATTTTAAGTTCTTCTAAACCGAGAAAAATGTTTAAAAATGCATGAAAATACGTCATCTTTGTGACGATTTTCTATCGAGTGAAGTAATTCCAATCGTGTATTAGGTTGATGATTGCACTAGATGAACTATCCAAAAATACTAAGGTATGACTTTAGTTTCGGTAAATGGTATAAATCTAGTCGTAAAATGAAAAATAAAAGATGCCTCCGAGGTATTTTCACCTACTATTACGTCGTCATCTGGAAAGATGAGTGCAAATAAATAAATAAAAAATCTGAAACATTTAGAAGGGTGCCAACGAAAATCATATTTCTTGAGGAATATATTGAAGTTTTTCTTATCATTTTCCCGGATATTGTCCAAACAACTTCCGATGCCGTGACATAGGTAGAGCTGAGAACTTTTTGGTACATTTTTTAACATAATATTTACTTTTCATTCTACTTATTTATTAGATAAAGCAAGTTTGTGAGGTACAGATTTTTCTTTGATATTTTCCTCCATTTTTACGGAGAATCTAATAAAAATAGGTAAGTATCACTAGATAATATCTTTTACGTTTGATGTTGGGTTGCATGTATGGGTAATGTATACTCACATAATATGGCGTTCATTTTATTTGCTAGACTTGACCTATTCAGTTAATTAATATCAGAGTCGTAGCTAAATAAAAGTTTATTGTAATGACAAAGTATTTATATTTTGGCTATTATAAGTATTTATTTACAATACAGCTTTGAATTAATATGATTTTATATACATACCTATTTGTGATCCTACCGATACTGATTGACAAATAGAGAGCCATGCTTTAATAGGCAGTCTTAATTATGTAATACATCCCTAAGGTCCAAAACCTGAATCTTCAAAGGAAGAAGAGGCTCAACGCTTTCAAATGCTCTTAATTTGGAATGAACGTTACGAAAAAAAAAATTTTACTTCCACGTACATACATCGAATTTGAATTGTTTCGTACGTGTAAGTATCAAATTTTCGCATTCTACGACATTCGAATTGAAACAAAATAATGAGGCCTTTTCCAACACTAGTAAAAAGAGAAGGATGAGGTTGTATCATGATCATCCATTCATAACATCTTTATCTTAACAGCTCTGTGTTGCCAATGGGTAAACTTTTCTACCAATAAATACGCAGTAACACCGAAAATGGTATGCTGTTGAACTTACACGAACATCAACTGCATAAAAAGTAGATAAATTCAAAATAATATTTTGTAACCATCAAAATCTAACTAATGCATTAAGGAATAGATAAAAAAAAATTGATCCACTTTAGATCTGAGAGCAAAATTTTTGAGATCGTCACGCCATCGATGGTTTGTATCATCATCATCCATTCATCATCATCTTAACAGCTCTGTGTTGCCAATGGGTAAACTTTTCACTACCAATAAACACGCAGTAACACCGAAAATGGTATTCTGTTGAACTTACACGAACATCAACTGCATAAAAAGTAGATAAATTCAAAATATCAGTCGCATTTTTTTGTAATCATCAAAATCTAACTAATGCATTAACGAATAGATAAAAAAACCTAGATCCACTTTAGATCAGAGAGCTAAATTTTTGAGATCGTCACGCCACCCGCTTACCCAGTAGAGTCACTGACTTTTCTTTTTTTTTTCAATGAAAAAACCTCATTGTAAAAAAAATTTGAGTAGTTGAAATTTATATTTTCTCCAGCACAGACCCATTTCTAGACTTACACTCGTAATTTGCAATAGGCATCGATAAATTAGATAAAAAGGTCGAGCGTCGTTAACTATCTAACATTAATAATTATAAGTTATGCTCCGACCAACTAACATACTAACAACCATTTTTAATATACCTACTTAATAACTTTGTACAGCTAAGCTAAGTATTAGGTACTACATATAGGGTCCTTCTTAATATGCTGACAATTTTTAAGGGGATGATCAGATTATCAAACTGAACAACTTTCTCTATGGAACCAACATCGAAATCGCGAAAAAAAAATCAGCTGTTCCATACAAAACTGCAAACCTATCTGAGTCAAATGTATGGGACAGCTGACGTTTTTTTCGCGGTGTCTTCGTTGTTGGTCCCATAGAGAAAGTTGTTCAGTTTGATGGTCTGATCATCCCCTTAAAAAGTGTCAGCATATTAAGAAGGACCCTGTATAGTATCACATTCTTTTAAATATTGTATAATGTAGAGTATAATAAATCATATTATAAATATACCATTTATGTTGACGACCCGGTTGGTGTAATGGTTACCACGCCGGACTGCCAAACCAGGGTCCTGGGTTCGAATCCCGGTTCGGTCATGGATGTTATATGTTCGTGCCGTTGTTGTATGGTTTCCATAATAAAAGCCTTTAGTGCTTAGTTTGGGATCATTACAATGTATGTGCCTGTGAGCAGTATTTATTTATTTATTTATTATTTATGTTAGGTCTATTTCGTAAGCCATACTTTTATAACTATCTACACATTTTTATTCAACATTTTATTTTATGATTACCTTCTTGCTCTATTCTTGATAACCACATCAAAATCGGTCCTGTAGTTTTCAAAACTATAGAGGACATACATACGACAGACAGTAAGTCAAAATTGGCATAGACTCCACTGGTCTTGAATAGCGTCTGGGGAATATTCTTTTTCATTTTTTTCTTTTCAATATAAAAACATAATTTTAATACTGTTTTATTATTTTTGTTTTTAGATTTAACCGTAATAAGTTAAAACCTATCTAAACTAATCGATCACGTAATTTTCTTATATATAGAGAGAGTTAAGCACATTTGTATTTGCTGCATATAACTTTATTACTCATTAGATCAAAGGCTATCATCACATGCAATCGACCAATAATGATAAGCATTTAATTATCTTTATGTTCTTTTGGTCTATCAATCAGAATATGACATCATTCGATTTTATTCGTTGTGTGCATGGGACGATATTAGTGGGTGTTTTGATATTTTATTAAATTTGAATGAATTAAAAGTTATTAATTTACCTATTACTCGTAGTCCTATCTATCTATAACGTCACGCCTCTTTCCCAATGGGGTAGGCAGAGACCAGAGCGCGCCATCTACTACGATCCTTACATACATCTTTTGCCTCATTCACATCCATACATCTCTTCATACATGCCCGTCGATTTCGAGTTCTCCGTACCTCCCCTTTTTGTAGGACGCAACTGATTTGATCAGAATACGTCCTACGAGGGCGCCCTCTGCCGACACATCCACTAATTTTAGCTCCATATATCTCTTTCGTACATCTGCCATCGCGATATATAGAAATATATATTTGAGTGGAAACCTAATCGGAATTAGTTCTGCTGTTCTGTTTCTTCTTAATATACTGACACTTTTTCAAGGGGATGATCACACCGTCAAACTAAACAACTTTCTCTATCGCACAAATATCGAAATCGCGAAAAAAAACAGCTGTCCCATACAAAACTGCAAACCTACTCGAGTAAAATGACAGCTAATTTCTTTTAGCGTTTTCGATGTTAGTCCCATAGAGAAAGTTGTTCAGTTTGATGGTTCGGTCATCCCCTTTAAGGGTCGGCACTACCCTAATCGGGCAAAACAGGGTTCGGCGTTCCGACTTTTGAGGATAGTAAATAGCTATATTTAGAAACAAAATTAATACCATCGCTTCTTTAAAAGATGAAGTACAAGATGAACAAAAAAAATTTGAGTAAAATTGTGTAGTTACATCAGAAAGTAATCGAGAATTTCATGAAAAACTCTAGAATAGCACTGCCGCGTTCCGAGTCCTGTGATTTAGTGAAACAAAATAAAGGAACACAATATATTTCTAATCAATGGCAAAAGATCAAAGAACACTTTAAACAAATCAGTTTTTTGATACGACTTCTAGTTTTTTTGCAATTTGTTACCAAAAATCACATATTTTTTTGGACGTTTTCTTCATACAAATTACTATGGGCCGTCAATCGTTCGAAATCATTGCAAATAGACCGGTGACCGGCAACACCCCACCCTGTCTTAGAAGATTAATGAACCAATCCATTTTTAGCTAAAGTAGGCAAAGTAACTTATAAAAAACCGGGCAAGTGGGTGTCGGGCCACATGCAGTGTAGGGTTCCGTAGTTGCCCGTCACGATATGTGGACTTAGAAGTACATTTTATAAATTGGTCGACTATTACTCGTTAATTGTTGTCCCCGTTATTATAACGGAGTTATGTTGGTGTGGTTGTTATGAGTTTCGGTACTACTGGTGAAACGCGGATGTTCTAAGGTTTCAGAATATCTCTGACTACCCCCTCGGGGAATATAGTCATGAGCATATGCTATGCTATGCCATTATTATAACAGAATAACTGTAAGTTTATTACTATTGTTACTAGCAAACTAAGGATTGATAATCTGAAATCATCATCATCATCGTCAAATATGTATTAAATAAGAATGGAATAAGAGTGAATTCTGTACCGTAGTAGGTAACTCAAACGATTGACTTCGAAAGTCATTTGCACGACAGAATTTTGCGCGAAAGGACATTGCGCGACACAAGACAACACAAAGGAATTTCACAAAAGTTACTTTCCGGGCACTGTTTGGTAGTTTTTGGTTATTTTGATAATTTATGGTAGTTTTTGAGTCTTTCGGTAGTTTTTGGTAAATTTTCGTACAAAAGTAACCAAAAAGTTATTTTTGAAGATTTTCGTACTTTTCGGTAGGTAGTTTTTGGTTATTTTGGTAGTTTCTAGTTTTTTTTTGGTAGATTTTCGTACCTTTTGGTAGATTATTGTTATTTTGGTAATTTTTCGTACTTTTTGGTAGTTTATGGTTAATTTGGTACTTTGTGGTTCATCTCATTAATTCATTTCATTTATTTACCTTAAATTGTAGGTAGGTACATAAGTTACAGATGGTAAGTACAGAGTTGGTACTTATTAGTCACACTACAATATAATTTATAAACATTAAGAAAAAAACAGATTTAAACAATAGGTGCCAGACAATAACTTAACTGCCACCTTTCACTACTACAATTAAATTAGTTAAATGTTATAAAATCAGTTCAATGTGATTAGTTAAAAATTATAATAACCTATTGAGGTACAAATAATCGGTCTGCAACACATTTTTTTCTACTCAGATTGATGCCTGTTTGTTTACTTATACTGAAGAAACTAATTAAAGTCATAGGGACACTGTTCGATTAATATTTCTTTAACCTTCTTCAGAAATTTCTTGTCGGCTTTAATGTCATCTGGTATTTTATTATACACAAGAACAGTATTCGACTTTATTTTATAGTCCTTTGCATCGATGCTAATCGGTAATTTGGTACCAGTAGCTCATTTTTGCGAGTTAAATTTAATCTCTTGCTTCGGAATACTACGGGGTATCGTCTCACGATTTTGCACAAATCGAGGATATACAAAGCTGTCACAGTGAGTAATTTAAAGTCGGTAAACAAGGATCGCCATGACACCCTTACTGACTGAATTCCGCTTACGATTCGAATGCACCTCTATTGCAAAACAAATATTTTATTTATGTCAACAGACCCACCCCGTAGCCAAGCCGTCAAGAACTCTTTTGTTTGTGAAGAATTTTCATTCTTCTATCAAATATTACCAAAAAATATAAAATCTACCAAAATAACCAAAAACTACGAAAATCTACCAAAATAACCAAAAACAACGAAAAACTACCAAACTAACCAAAAACTACCAAAAAACCAGAAACTACAAGAAATAATTACTAAACTCTACTAAAAACTACCAAAATAACCAAAAACTAAAAAAAAAACTACCAAAAACTACCAAAACCTACAAATGAACCAAAAAGAACCTAAAGAACTATTGACATTGTACTAATTTTTTTTTTATTCTTTAATATTCTTTAAGCGCAAAACAGGGATGCATGGAGAGAACGGAGGGAGGCCTTTGCCCAACAATGGGACACCGACGGCTGATATAATAATAATAATAATTTAATATTACTTCTTGTTAATATTGTTGTGCCCTTTCAGGGTTCATGTAGGTACTTTAGCTACTAAGTAACACCTATTATGTTCTTGTGTCGCACAATGTCCTTCAGCGTGACCAAAATTACTGCTGAAATCTACCAAAATCTACCAGTCCTGTTTCAAATTCTACTTAAATTCTACCAAATAATATTTATGTCGTTACAGATGATTAAAATTTAATATAAAACACGTTTTTGTACAAAATATTATCAATTTTATCTAAACGCTCATCATTACACAATACACATGTTATTTTCGCATTTTTGTATAATTTTTATTGGTTTACATCATTTTGTAACATGGATGCTTCAACTATCAAATAAATATTAAATTAGGTCGTCCCTATGCAAGTTTAAATTTAGTACAGTTTTCTGTGTCTCATAAGCAGAGTCCGAAATTTTGGTAGCACTTTTTATATGTCAAAGGGATTGCACGTTTATCGACTTCCGATTGTGTCGATATACCTACGGGTAATTATTTATCACTGCGGATAACTCCAGCATGACGTATTCTACTCATCAAACTGAACAACTTTCACTATGGGGCCAACTTCAAAAGAGCGAAAAAAAATCAGCTGTCCTATACAAAACTGCAGCAGGTACATATTCGACTCAAATGTATGGAACAGCTGATTTATTTTCGCTATTTTGAAGTACGATACATGCTGAAGTTATCCGCAGTGATATAAAATATACCCGTATATCGACATTATTGGAAGTCGATAAACATGCCATCCCTTTGACATATTAAAAGTGCTGGGTACCAAAATTCCAACTCTGCTCAGAAGCCCTCTTTTGTAAAAAAAAAACAACGTTAGGCGATATGATTAATATTTGCTATACTAGAAGTGAGTTCGGTGGCGCGTTGCGGAGAGGTATGGACTCTCAATCAAGAGGTCCGAGTTCGAATCCGCACGGACAACATGCCACCTACCAATGAGTTTTTCTAACTTATGTACCTACGTATTACCGACTGCTTTCTAATGGTGAACGAAAATATCGTGAGGAAACCTGCATATGCAGACGAAGAAATTCTGATGTATATGTGAAGTCTATCAATCCGCATTGGGCACGCGCGGTGGACTAACGCCCAAACACCCTCCTAGAAGGTAGGCCTGTGCCCTGCAGTGGGACGTAATTATAGGCTGTTGATTATGATCATGGTGTACTAGAAGTTCCGGAAAACTTGCAAACCCTGCAATCGTTTTCTCAGCCATTTGTATTGCCAGCTTAGATTTTATTAGCCTGAATCCTTGCATTTTTAAATACATTAAAATTTTCGAATAACCAATTTCTACTAAAATCTACTAAACAATTTTGCCCTTAATCTACCAATAAAGAATAAATCTACTAAAAGTGGTAACACTGATGTCCTTTTGCGCAAATGTTTTTGAAGGCAATCGTTCCAGTTACTGCAAAATTAACTTTTATTCCGTGCTTAAAATATTATATCTGACGATGATTATGATGATAAAAGATTACAAACCCTTAGTTTGCTAATACCAATAATATTAAACTTATAATAATGTAATTATTCTGTTATAAGTTTTAATTTGTTTTGCTTTTAAACTTAAAATTATTATAGTTTTAAGTTTTTTTTAAGCCTTAGTAATACTGTGATCTAATTAGTTGGGACCCATCCTATCCTACCACCAGGGGTGATCTTTGATCAGTCACATAAGAGGTCCATCACGGTACTGTCCCATTCATCTCTTTTCTGTGCCATCTCAGTCCAGTTGGGCACCTCCAGCTCCTCGAGACCAAGTTTTTTGCAAGAAATTTATTACCAAAAGCTATCAAATTGATTTGTTCATTAATCTTATAACATAGGGTTGAGTGTTGTCGGCCACCGGTCTATTTCTTTTGACAGATATGTCAAACGGGCCGTAGGTAGTGCCGACCCTTAAAAACTGTCAGCATATTAAGAAGGATCCTGTATGTATAGCAAGCAGACTATGAACTGATCTCGTTGATGTCTTTTAAGCAACACAAAACGCCATATAAAAGATATCAACGGCCTCACATTGTTATCGCCGAATTTGCTAATGCATAACTATAATGTTATAGAACATGATGATATGTTATGATATGATGATAATATATTGTTATGTTAGTGTAACAACTGCTCGGGCTAGAGGTACCAGTACCAGGAAGACTCAAATATAAAATTTTTATTGCCGTCCTGTCGCGTGGGCTAAAAGCTAACTTCGTCAAAACACACGCTTCAATAGTAGATCACACACCGAGGACAGGAAAGTAAGAAAGGTCTCAGATTTCATGTAATTGTTGATCTGAGATCTGAGGCTTTCTTATTTACTGTCCGAGGTTAGTATACTATTTTTCTCCTCGACCGAGGTGGAAAACGGCAACTTCGGTTAGCGCAGCGGGACGAAAATTGACGCTTACCGGCCGGAGGGGAGAAAATGAAGTTTATAGCAAGTTTCTGATCCCATCGTAAACATATGTAGGTATAATACTGTATATGTTGTTGGAGCATCACGTAAAATCGATTGAACCGGTTTTGATGCAGTTTTCACTGTTCGAAATATGCAGTTTAGTATGGAAAAATTGATTTTTTTTTTGCTCCGATCGGTTTGCTCCCATATCAAAAGTTGATCAGTTTGATGGGTAGACTCTTAGTTTTAATTTAAATGATATCAATTTCACCCTGTATATGAAACCGAACTGAAAATGCGAGACCGTTACGAGGTTATTTTCATTTTTGTCGATTTTCTTTCCATTTTACACAATGAACATAATTATGAATGAATTCATCATTTAGCTTATACATAACTTTTTTAAATGTAATCATCGTTTTCAAGACCAGGCAACCGTTATAATTAGAAATTTTTCTTATATTATGTTAATTGATAAAAATACAAAATTAGCTTTGTTATTTATAATTTATGTAATTATATAGGTATCTAAGTATTCTATGGTTTGTTGTCTCTTCTATAACCTTACCATAAAGCTAAGATTTAACAACTAACGATATCCAGTAATATCCAAACCAAACACTGCAAATCACACGAACCACCCCGAGAAAGCACATTACCCAAAACAGATTCTACAATAGTACCTATTTTACGGGTCTTTGTCATCGTAATAGTATTTCGTTGCGCCCAGATGTTAAAGCACTTAGCGGCCTGCCCCGCTTTTATTATGAATACCAACGGAACTAGTATTTTGCGGTTTCCCTCTGGAGCTAGACGCAAATTAATGCCTGAGCTTTCAGCTAGAAATTAATGTAATGCACCTAGGTTACGTAGCCAAATTGTTGGCGTCCAGTAAATTTTGCAGCGTTACTGGGTAACGGTATATTTTATAATTGAATTTTTGATACGAGCTGTGTGACTCGCGTGGCGTGCTGTTTACTGTTCACTTTATAAATTAACGTGCAAACATAAGCTCGTCGTATTCCCTTTCGGGATGGTCACAAAATTTGTTGCAACTAATAACTGCTTTTCAACAGCGCGGTTGTAGCAAGTTTCACTTTTAGATGATTTGGGGACCCTTCAGGGACACTCTGGACACTACACGCAAACATGCTGGCACATGTAGGTATGCTAGTGAGTGCAAGTTAGAGAGGAATACACCGCTGCTGACAGGGTATAAACTTAAATGCGTTACATACTTCAGATCATCATACTGAACAACTTTCACTATGGGACCAACTTTGAAATCGCGAAAAACAATCAGCTGTTCCATACAAAATGTCAATAGCTTGACTAAAAACACCTGAATTTTGTTTCGCGATTTGAGTGTTGAATTGTCACAGGTCCGCCACTCTATAGAACGTTTTTTTTTTGTATTTCGATCAAATCCAACGGGTGCGCGCGCCTGCAAACATTATGTTATGTACTTAACACATTTAATTTTGCACCCTGTTTAATGCATTTAAGGTACACCCTTTATGTTCGTGAGAATATGCGATAAATAATACAAAAATCTATGAAAATTCTGAGTGGCGCTAATGTTACCGCTAGGTTTACCGTTACGCCATAACCAACAGTTATACGTTACGTTATTGATCCACGATGCCGTATATAATGCATATTTTATGACTAGATGACGTAAAATTACAATTTGTAGAGACGTTAACTTCCAGAAGTGAAGCAACACTTAAAGAGATTAAAACGCTTATCATATGAGTTCCTTGCTCGTTTTTCATTCTCTTTTCGAGGGCTTTTACTTTTCTTTCCGTTACATGATGCGCTACACTAAGAGATTAAAATATAAGGCCCTCCATTCACATTTAATTTCTTTAGAAACCTTGTTTCCTAAATTTAATTCATTAAGACTGTTTTTTAAAAACTGTGATGAATAGGCTTTTCACACAACGTGTTCACGTGTATTTAACGAAATATGTTATATTTATACCAAACTGGGACGAAAGTTGTTTGAAAAAAATGTCGTCGACGAAAACAGGCGTGTGAATAAAGGGTGACACGGCGCACCCTCGTGTACGGCCAACAAATAAATGCTTGACATATTTGTGGTATTTAAGCAACACGTTCAATCAACTGAATGCTATTTAAGCTTTATAAGTAATTAAGTAAGTTATAGCCTGTAGAATCCCACTGCAGGGCAAAGGCCTCCTCTCACGAATAAGGGTGAAAGGGAGTGGGCCATACTCCACCACGCGGGCCCAGTGCGTGTTGGTGGAGGCAAGTTAGTGGTCAACTTGCTGTCTGAGAATTTTCAAGCCGCCTTAATGGCCTCTGACCTGGCTTAACGAATAGTTACAAACGCCATCTGGCGAAACTATTCGAGACCAACTGCTTAACGTGCCTTCCGAAGCACGGAAACGCTCGAGATGAAATACCACTAAACGGTCACCCATCCAAAGACTGACCGGACCTGACGTTGCTTAACTTCGGTGATCGATCGTTTCCAATACCGAAGCTCCACTACGCCAACGAGCGCTTTGAGAATATTTAATGATAATTGCCCAATATTTATAATGAAACGTCCTTAAATTTATTCATATCATTTATCTCCACTTTTCTTTATTCTTTATTTTTTGTTCGAAATTAAACAATAGGAATGTTTTTTTTATGCTCTGCATATTTAGACACACTAAGTTTTTCCTCTGGTAAGTTCTTCCTCAATACTAAATTCCACATAGAGCAATTACAGGGTGTTGCAGACCAGATGGATCTATTTTTTAGACTGCTGCCTTGGGACCCGATTAAAAAAAGTTTTTTTTTTAATCTCTATCTTGAACATATTATTCTTATTGGAACATTACATTCTTTTTAAAAAAAATGATGCAAATTTTTCTAATTTTCATTGCCCTTTTCTTGTTTAACTTAAGTCTCTCAACAACAACAAAACAGTCCCATTGGTGTCCGATTGGTTGATTTTCAGTGCGCTAAATTTTAAATTATTCGAAATAAAAAGATTTTCTGATTTTTTCCTGGCAAATGTCAGTAACCTACAAAAAAATGTATTTTCATGTTGTCTGGAAAGCCCTGAAATAAAATGTCTCCTCATTCAACACCCAATACGGCATAGTGCATAAAAGTAGGTTCACAATAGTAATTTACATAAACGTAGTATGGTAGAATACCAAAGGGGATTAGGCAGACCGCGCCCACGGCTCTACGCAACTCACATTTGACCTTCCCGCTCATCCTCTGTCTTATCACGGCGCTCTGTATGTCGATTCTATAAAATGTACACTCGAATTCGAATCTCGCATCCGAAACTCATCTCACTTAGCTTCTGGTGAGATGCGAGTTTGATTTGGCATTCTGTAAATAAAAGCAAGCAGTTGCGATGCGAAGTGACGAACGAAATGTGATGCGACGCGCTAGTGCTTGACACACAGTAAAATTTATAAGTTAACATAATCGATCTTAATTCTTATAGCTTATTTAATGACAATACTGCTATGAATCTTGCAGATTAATGTTTATTTTGTCTAAATGAATCTTAGTCTAGGTAAATTATAGTCCAAATCTACCTACAACCATAATAATTAATATTTCAATATGAGGTGGCAAAATGCGCTTGCTTCCAGTCCAAAAAAAAGGCGAGACGGTGACGATGACGCGGTTAAAGTAAACAAACCTTGAATTGTAAAACTAAACAATGAGTTCGTTTGTAACATCTGATGAAGTTAATACAGTTACTTATATTTTGGTAAATAAGGTGTAGGTAGTACCTATATTGATTTGTTAACATACGAATTCCTATTTTAATTTTCCAATCAATTTTCCTAATGAAGGACGGCCCGATAGCTCAATCGGTAGTGAACCTGCCTGCTGTGCGAGGGTCGCAGGTTTGAATCCCGTAAGGGATAAGTACCTATATTATAATGTTTATTAGGTAATGAAATAAAGCGATGTTCCATGACTTACATTATTTATAATAAGTATCATTATAATTATTTTTCTATCCCTACCAAAAAACAATTCTAGATTCAATAGGTACCTAGGTAACTTATAAAATTAAACATCATCATCATCAACTTTAATTATCTAGTGGTCTTAGGTAGTATCTAAATCTCTAAATGCTAATTCATGTAACGATTCTTGATATAATTCTTCTATTACACAAATGGTTAGGTGTCTTGATAATTGATATTTTATAGATAGTTCATGGATTCCTTTGATCACGGTATGTCGATGCACTTTGTAAAATACCACTAGCGAAATAGTGTTTTGAATAAGAGAAGAGAACAATAATCAACAATTAGGTCCTTAAAAAATAAATGCAAATCAAATGCCACTATGATTTTGATATTAATTACAGTTTTTTAGAACTCGTTCATGATTTCACTGGCAAAAGACTAACTTTTTATTTGACATAAGTTTTCGAGTGTCGAATGCGGATGTGAGTGCGGAATTTGCTTACAGAATACCACTTGAGACGTCAAACCATATAAACAAGGTGTCAAATGCTCGATAACACTGGTTCAACTCGCTGACGCACACGCAATGGTGGCGCTGGCATAGAATTCGTTTAATGAGTCATTTTACAGAATGCCAATTTGCAATCTCACTGCGGATTCAGATTCGAGTTGTACAAATACACCTTACAGAATAGCACTGCTGTTTGCTTTGTAAACTGAATACATTTACCATAATTTATACACAAACAGCCTGTTTTCTTGTACTCAAACGAAATAATTCAACACAAAACCGGCACTCCGAAAAAGCTGGAGCTAATTGCAGTAAGATACCGTCCTTCGCTAATACGATATGTGTTACACGGGGAGCGGCTCTTTTCGGCGGCGTTTTTCTACATAAATGAGCTCTTTATCCAACCTAAATTCAGCCCTAACCACTTCAGAATTAGAGCCGAGTTTAGCGTACCGCAGTTAAAATTTGGGCTGTTCCTATTTCGACGCTCCTTAATGGAAATTGTTAGCCGTGCCCGTGTCGTTACGCGCTGCAAATGTACATAATGTGTCGTCAAAAGGGTGAAATATACTTTAGTAGGCCGTGATTTTGTTCCTCGAGCCGGGGCTTACCGGCTTTTAAAAGTTTCTCCAATGAGATTTACATTAGTCAGACGAGTAAAGCCCGTCACCTGCTGCAATAAGAGAAATAGAGGTGTTACATTAGGCTACAACATATCGTTTATGAACAAAAATCTACCTGTGTTTTTGGGTTAAGAAAAAATGATATTCGAGACACATACAAAGTGTAAACGATTTCATCGGAATCTAAAACAGAACAAATTAATATTGGACTCTGTGAAATCCGCAAAATAATTATACTTACAGCTTGGCAAAAAAGTCGTGTTAAAAAATGAGGGCGCTGCCTCCACGCAAGAACGTCAAAATCACGCATAACCTGGCAACACCACCATACTAAAATTTTAGTTCCACCTGTCACCACGATCATGACTTTTTTGCCAAGCTATAGGTATAGTTAAATGTGTAAAGTACAAACTTTTAAAATAAACTGGCCATGTGGAAGTTTGAATGAAATGTAGAGAAAAATGCTATGGTATTTAAAGTACCTATTTGATTCTGTACACACGGTTTTCAGGTTTTGCGTTAACTTGGTTACAACTTTTTAAATATGAAAACATTACGCACTAAAAACTTTACTATTAAATTGAAGAAGCTTATTGCAATATTTTATTTATACCATCTATGATCCCTGTTTCAAAGCAAATAAATAATTCTTTACAATTAGTAAGTACGACTCATAGACATATTACTCTAGCGATAGACAAGCTCGTTCAAACAAACAACATGTCACACAAAACAACACAAAATGACACATTGCGGTCTGTCATTGCCATAGTGACGAAGTGAAATCGGGAACATCAATCAGGTGCGCACACCTCATTCAAGTGGAACATGTTGCTTTTATGCAAGGGCAAGTCTATCGCTAGAGTTTAAGTCTATGGTACGAGTAACATGTTTTAGTTTAAAAATTTTTAGTAACCGCGAAACTCTTTTTTTTTGCAGTCCCATAGTAAAAGTTGTTCAGTTTGATGGCCCGACCGCACAATCTGTAGTGAACCTGCCTGCTGTGCCGGGGGTCGCGGGTTCGAATCCCGTAAGGGACAAATATTTGTATGATGAATATGAGTATTTGTACCCGAGTCATGGATGTTTGTATCTATATTTGTAGGTATTCTATATCGTTGTCTAGTTATCATATTACAAGTCCAGGCTAGATTCTGGAACTTTAAATGTGACTAGATAATTTGTGTGACAATGTCCAAGATATTTATTTATTTAGACTCTTTATTTCAAACAGTGGTTCCCAACTGATGGTCCGCAGACCCCAGGTGGTCCGTGAGAGCCCCGGGAGGGTCCGCGGGAGGGTCCTCATACCAGCACGTATGAAAGAATTGCCAACAATTTGCGATAGAAACAAATGCTACGCCACTGTTTTGAAAGCAATTTGATGCATGTGGCATGAATACATATATACCGATGACTATCGTCTGTTGAAGTTAAACCTTTGGTTTATACCTATATGTGGTAAATGAATGTTTTTAAAACTTAAGTTTCATACTCTACAAATCGACTAGAGCTAAAATATGTATGAGATATCAAATTTTGTTTTTTTGCGATTTCGATGTTGGTCCCATAGAGAAAGTTGTTCAGTTTGACGGTCTAAACAACCCCCTTAAGAGTTATAAATATTTATTGTTACTTATGAAACACCCTGTGTAATAGGAACCACTGACCCTGTGTAATAGGAACCACTGGTTTAAAATAAAAGGATACTAATGATATCAATTCCACCCTATATTAAGTTCGATTAAGTTTTAAAAATGATTTCCTTTTAGTATAAATAAACAAAGATGCATATTTTACATACTAATATATTTTTAAAATGTTTCGTTAAAACAAACGGTAGTACCTACTCTAAACGTAATGCTTTTATTAAATTCTTCTCCCATTTTATTAACTGGGGTGGGAAAAAATGCTCCGACTCTCTCAAGGAGGCTAAGTACAAAAATATAAGCAAAAGTTTCATACTTCTTCACTGAGGAATTTTATTAATGTCGGCTCCAGTGTTTCTTGTTGGCAATACATTTATTTAACGCGACTATGTAGTGCTGACGAGAAGGCGAGATCTTATCGCTTTTAAGTTCTACGTAGTTAAACAACGTTCAGTGAATTGCAGAAATAAGTGTTTATTTATTGTTTGTATTTCTATATAATTATATCATAAATAAATATGAAATATATTCGGGTTTCACGCAGAGACATTGATCATCAATTCATGACAAAATATCTGAAACGTCAATAATTTTTTATATTACCTAATTACGAAAAAAGTGAAAACTGAAAACTAAGGTTACCAAATTTTAGAAGCAGGGCTTTTATTCAAGTGTTAACAATTACTCATGCAAAATTTACAGTCAGAGTCTGTTTCACCACTTTTTTTTTCTTTCTTTTTTTATATAGGCGCTTTTAACCCTGATTATATAAGCCCCATCGTGCCTTAACCTTGAGACTCTACAAAACAATGAAATGAAAACCTAACACCTCCTAACGAAAATACAACTAAACACCAGCACACACAGTTTCACCACTTCAGAATAAGTTCTTGATAGCTTATCCAAAAGTGAAGAAACAGGCTCTAAATAAAGTTCCATGTCTGGAATTGTATAATAAAGGAGAACATAGTGTATCTCTAATGAAATTAGTTAACTAAAATACATATAAATAAAATAAATAAATATATTGGCAAATGTCACACAAATTATCTAGTCACATTTTTAAATTACCAGAATCTAGCCTGGACTTGTATTAAGATGACTAGACAACGATATGATATACAAGGTGTTACAAAAATACAAATAAACATTTAAGGGGATGGTTTAGACCATCAAACTGAACAACTTTCACTATGGGACTAATATCGAAATCGCGAAAAAAAAAAGATGTTCCATACTCTACAAATCGACTCGAGCTAAAATATGTATGGGATATCAGATTCTTTTTTCGCGATTTCGATGTTGGTTCCATAGAGAAAGTTGTTCAGTTTGACGGTCTAAACAACCCCCTTACGCTCGGCCTGCGGCCTCGTTTGGCAGGCAGATTGACCCCGGAGACCAGGTCCACCAGGTTCCAGGTTCTTCGGAGCTTCGCTCCTACGCGTAGCTCGGCCTTCGGCCTCGCAAAAATTACACGGGAGAAGGGAGACGAATAGTTACGGCGGTGTCCACTTGTCCAGGCAGTATAACTAACCCTTGGACGCTTCGGCGCAAAGTTTTAAATATTTATTTTTACTTATGTAACATCCTGTATAGATACAAACATCCACATAGGTACATCAACATATTTAGGTATTCATTAAATTTACTCTCTGTATACAGAGGGTGTTTCATAAGTAACAATAAATATTTAAAACTCTCGAGGGGGTTGTTTAGACCGTGAAACTGAATAGTATTTTTGTAAAACCTTGTATTATGTTTTTTTTTGGTGTAAAATAAAGTATAATTGATTGATTGATTCATTGATTGTGTTCTGTCACTTACTTATCATATCAACATAGTAAACTTAGATAAATGATTGGTCACTTGGGCATTGGTACTTAAGATAGTAAAGCTCTTTCACACCAGTTAGGTACTACAAATGTAAGGCTAATAAAGAAATATAGAATCATGGGCTCCACATTAACATTTACAATAAAATTTACAATCAATAGCTTATCTTATTCCGAAAACTGGTTTATATTATACACTTGCATCGTAGTCAAGATAACCCAGCTAACCACAACGAAATAACCGAGTATACCCACCCAGAGTAACCTGGTAATGTTCCAAAAAGCCTATTAGGGTTACGGCCGGCCGGCCCACACGGTATGATAAATGTCAAAAAAACCTGCCGCATTGCAGAACAAAAGGCCCAATTTGCCAACGCAACCTCACTTACATTTATTAATGATACCAAAATGGTATTTAAATAATTGTAATATGCGTACTGCGGATAAATTTGATGTAGTGTAGGATATTATTACTTTGAGTAAACGAATTAAAAAAAAAAATGCAATCAAAACTTCAGAAAATGACAAGAGCCCACCACATACGTACATCCGGAATTACCATTCGGAATTAGGATGTTGTATGGATTTGCCCTCTAGAATTCCGTTCGGAATTACGGATTACGGATGCATCAAACCCATACGAACTCACAACTCCGAATCAGAATTCCGTTATACGATTCTGCATGTATGTAGCGGGTCTAACAGACGGATGGGCATGAATAGGTATTATAATGTCATGATCAACCCCTCTAGTATGATATCCCTAATCATGCGCGATGCGCGACTTCGCTCCATATAAAAAACCCCCAACGCCAAAAACTAACATTTAAAAAGTAAAAAATAATGCGGTCACCTATTATTTTTGATGTGAGCAAATGTATGTTTTACTTCTTTACTCTCTTTAAGATATTTTAGGTTAATTAATGCGTAGGGGACCGCTATGAAATTACCATTGATTTTTTTTCAATCACTTGCGGTCCCCGACACATTAATTACCCTTAAAAATACTAAAGAGAGTAAAGAAGTAAAACATACATTTGCTCACATCAAATATAATAGGTGACCGCATTATTTTTTACTTTTTAAATGTTCGTTTTTGGCGTTGGGGGTTTTTGAAATTTGTAATTTAATGTTATTTCATAATTTTTAAAGTTACATGAAAACTACTGAACCAATTTTCATAAAACAAAGCTAAGAACACTTTCGCATAAATTAACTTTCTATTAAAAAAAACCGCATCGAAATCGGTCGACCCGTTTGGGAGCTACGATGCCACAGACAGACAGAAACTTTTAACACCCCTCTTTTCTTTTGTCGCAATTTTGAAAGTTACTTCAAAACTGCTGAACCGATTTTCATGAAACAAAGCTAAGAACACTTTCGCAAAAATTAGCTTTCTACTTGAAAAAACCGCATCGAAATCGGTCCATCCGTTTGGCAGCTACAATGCCACAGACAGACAGACCGACAGACAGACAGACAGACCGACATAGGCGTCAAACTTATAACACCCCTCTTTTTGCGTCGGGGGTTAAAAATGACCTCTTCTCACAATTCTCAGAGAGCGTACGTCGCGCTTGCCCCGACAAATAGTACCTATGGAAAAAAATCTAGTCGCGCGAAATCATACTATCTGGTGTGGAATGTATAATTTTATTTTATTTTACAGATACCAGACAGGTATATCATCGATAGCATTTTGAATGTGCGGAACCGAGTTCAAGCCGTGGTGGTCCAGTGGCGAATAACCTTGCCTGCCGTGCAGGAGGCGATGGTTCGATCCCCGTCCAGGCCGACTCGTACCAATGAGTTTTTCGGAATTTATGTACGATTTGTAACACCACTGGCTTGTGAAGGAAAACCTCGTGAGGAAACCTGCATGCTTCAATTTCGAGGCATGTATTGTACCCACTGTCCACTATAAGTGGCGATGGGCTCACCCCCTGTCACACTGGACAGAGTTTCGGTACTACTGGTGAAACGTGGATGTTCTGAGGTTTCAGAATATCTCTGACTACCCCCTCGGGGAATATAGACGTGAGCATATGCTATGCTATGCTATGCTATGAAGTGGGTACGTTGCTGCTAAATGGGCATGCAGAGTCTGACAATTAGCGATAAATACATATCAGTTCATTGATCTACAATCGGCAACGAAAGTTGATGAACATTTCACACCTTTATTTTTAGGGCATAGGTAGGTGTGCAGTTTTGTATGGGACAATTTTTCTTTTTGCTATTTCGAGTTTGATCCTATAAAGAAAGTTGTACAGTTTCATGGTCTGATCATCCTCTTACAAAAACCGTCAAACATTAACAGGTTCTACTATCTATCTCTATCTATAACGTCACGCCTCTTTCCCAATGGGGTAGGCAGAGACAAGAGTGCGCCATCTAATACGATCCTTACTAATCTCTTTTGCCTCATTCACATCCATACATCTCTTCATACATGCCCGTCGGTTTCGAGTTCTCAGCACCTCCCCTTTTTGTAGGACGCAACTGATTTTATCAGAATACGTCCTACGAGGGCGCCCTCTGCCGACACTTCCACTCACTTTAGCTCCATATATAGCTCTTTCGTACATCTGCTATCACTCATCCTCTCCACATGACCAAATCAACGAAGCATACCCTTCTCTATTCTTGTCACAACATCTTCTTTCAATTTACATCAATCTCTAATCACACAATTTCTCACTCTCATTTAACACGGACACTTTAACAAGTTTTAACACGGAAAACAAGTTTGCCGTCAGTCAAATCAGTCAGTCCACAACATCCTCATTTTGTTGTACAATCAACAATGGCCACTGCACATTACGCCAACTAAAAGCAGAGTTTATCCTTTTGTTATAAAAACCTTTGTAAATGTATCCTTTCATATTTTATGTAGAGAAAATGTTACAAGCTACGAGAGTAGCTACAATGATAATGCGCACGACTTAGTTGTGTTGTGAAAGGAAAATTATTTTTTTAACATTTCTTTGTTTTTCTTTATTAGAAGAATACGTCTTGTTTTTCGTTTGAATTTCCGGAAATGTTGTAGGTCGTGTTTGAAGGGTTACCATGTCCTTATATCCATGAGACCGCGAACTGTTAGGCGTAGTGTGGGACGCCCTGCTGCCCGATGGACAGACGACCTAAAAAAAGTAGCGAGGAGCGACTGGATGAGGAAGGCCGAGGACAGAGTTTTGTGGCGCGCCTTGGGAGAGGCCTATGTTCAGCTGTGGACGATGATAGGCTGATGATGATGATGTCCTTATGAGGCCTTTAACAGTTCAGTGACGCCCTCATCCCAATATTAAAGATTTCTCAATAATGAAAACTCCAAATGAAAAACTCCAACTTATTACAAAAGCTAAATTATTTTAATTTTATAAATAAGTAGGCACTTTTATAGGTTTAAAACATTCTACTTTTAAGAATATCGAAATAAATGGAAAAGTTGCAGATTTTATATCTTTTTAGGGTTTTTCAAATTTGTATACCTACTGTTTAGACCTATAAAACCCTGTAAAAGTATTGTAAAAAATAGCTTTAAGGCTTTGTAGTATGTTCTTTCTTGATTTAGGTAGTAATAAGCAGTAACTCCCTGAGCAATGCTGTAATTGTTAATTGGAAAAGCAACTAAGTAATTTTCATGATTCAAAATATATTTTTTTTAAACACGGGGCCGGGGCAGACCAAGAAAAAGATGACGCGACGACCTGGATGCCCACGAAGAGAATGGCAACTGATGGCACGGGATAGAGAAGGCTCGAAAAACTTGGGGGAGACCTTTGCCCAACAATGGGACGAAATACGTTAATAAAAATAAAATAAAAAATCATGATATGTTTCTCGGTATAGTAACAAACAGCAAATAACTGTTGTCTTAGCCTATCTAAACCTATTATATCTATGTATAAGTACATCAAAGTTTCGATATCACGTAACTCATACGTGAGATGTTTTCCGTTTGCGAGTATAAAATAAAAGTATTTTGTAACCTAACAGCCGTTTATCGTATACGCTGCGCCACGTTCAGACTTTATTTTGTACATAATACTAAAACCATAATACTAAATCCCCATTACATGTGATACGCAAAATAGTACACAAGCCTGTGATAAGAAAACAAGCGTCTATTACGTAAGTACAATAAAATCTACGATAGCTGTGTAGTCAAATTTTATGAGAATTTAACAATATGTTTGGCTTGCCCTAGTTTAGAGACGTTATTCCTTAGTCTAAACTATTATAAAACTGTAACTGAAGTGTGTCTGTACATTGAAGATACAAAAAAAAAGATTAAGATATGGTTTTTAGGTACCTATCCCTGACTCGAAATCAACCTTTTTTAGAAATTTTGTATGTCTGTTTGTTTGTTTGTCCGCGCATCACGCATAAACTACTGAACCGATTTTGATGAAACTTTTTTGTTTGATAGCTTATGATCTGACTTAAAATCTGGTATGTAATTTGTGCGGACGAAGTAGCGAGTAAACACTAGTATTATTATATAAGTGTTGCCATGCGTATAGTCGCGGGCTAGAATAGGACCTCCTCCTCTAGAATTCAATAGTAACTAATAATGGGTGTGTACGAGATGTCCAAGAGTATACCCTGGAATGTGCAGCAGCTTTCATTGGTATACTACCTCAAGTAACTGTCAGTCTGCCTGTTAAGCTTAACAGTTAATCCCATCTTTAGGAGAGAGGACAATATCCAGCAACATAACGGCAAATTACGATTATTCAATATTCACTGTCATTTCAGCAGTTACATTTGAGTTCGAACTCGTGAGGATCGTAGAAGTTCTATTATACTCCTTAAATACCTCGGAGAGGATGTTCTGAATAAGGAGTACCTATTGCTTGTTACTGTGAATAATCAGAGAGACATGGTAGGTACTACTCGGACGACAAAGTTATAACTTCAATAAACACGACGTATTGGAAAAGAAATACAATGTGACAATATGACAGTGCGTTGCGCTTGCCGCATGCATAAATTGGCTGTTTATTGCAATAAACGAACCAAAGTTATTGTGGACAAAAAATACTTATATTTATTTAAATAGGCGTTACGGTCAAGAATAATGAAGTTTGTTAAAAATTCATATTTATAACTAAACCTTAAAAATATTTCCCGTGATAGGTAGGTTAGGTACTATAATTACGATAATTAAAATATATGACCATGACTATGACCATTACTTAAACAAATTATAGAAATAAACTCTAACCTCCCTAAATAAACTCGATTATTATGTAGGTTTTAATTCTTCCAAAGACAAATATCAATTAAAAGTAAAAATCAATAGTTTTCAATAGAAGTTAATAGGTACGGCCATACCTGCCACTGAAGTATTCATAATACCGCCAGTGTGGAACTAGACTAAGGAGTAGGGATGTGACATGATATTAAATGCTAGGAGTTCTTCTTCAGTATAGTAACTGTTACATTATGTATTCTTTTTTTATATCAGTACTGGCAAAGAGTTGTGTCTGTGAGTTAAATATATTCCAGGAAAAAAAATACTCGAAGTTGGGTATTGGCACCGTGTTAAATTTTTTTATTTCTCTCTGCTCTTTCAAGCATCACACGAAAAAAACTGAACCCATTTTGATGCGGTTCTTACCGTTCAAAAGCCTTCATCGAACTTTAAAACTGGGATACCATTTATTCGAAGAATTCTACTAGCATTGATAGCCAAGGGACCCATCGATTTCACTCGGGCGAAAACGAAATCAATAAGCAATAACTAATCATTTACAAAGGAAATGAAAGTGCGCGTACCTGGCGCTAAAAATCATACAACACAGTAGTGATGTGATGTGATATGACACAATCAGAATATTACACTTTAGAATAGTATCTGCTACTAAAGTCAAACCAAATAGAAACCACGTATAACAGAAGGAGCATCAAAAACAAGAAGCCAGATGGCGCTTATCGAAATTACCCAAGACCCGCTGGGAATATGATCTTCAAAGTAACTTGGAAACGGTGGAGTCGAGGACCAAGCAGATCCGACCGGCGGCTATTAGGGGAAGCTTGTACCGATAAATGAACTATACAGGGTGTAAGGAAAAGTGTAATTAAACTTCAAACCACATACTGTACCCATCAAACTCAACAACTTTTACTAAGGGAGCAAAAGTATAGGGGCAAAAAAAAACTGCTGCTCCATACGTTTGAGTCGAGCAGGTATTGCAGTTTATTATGGAACAGTTGACATTTTTGCTCTGAAAGGCTGCTTGCGTACGCAGGGTGTAAGGATAAATTAATGACACATTTCCTTACACCCTGTATAGAGTATGATGATGACAACAACCAAAATTCGCATGTATACATATGCTCACGACTATGTTCCCCGAGGCGGTAGTCAGAGATATTCTGACTCGAAAATTGAAAATTCGCATGTGCTTATTATAAACACAAAAACAAGAGATAAAGGACGATTTCCACACGATTTTCAACACATTAGCTAGCTCTATAAAGTATCTACGGAACATACTTCCATATACTCACACCTAAGTCATATTTGGAATTGGGAAGGCAGAGACCATCGATGACCACCTACGTTGACCCTGGCACACCTCTCTTGTAACTATTATTATGCTGGTCGGTTTTGGGTATACATCTTATTTGGCGACCTTTTAATATGAAACCGGAACTGTTCCGTATTAAATCCCTGGTAAAAGGTGAAAGCTAAACCCTAGAGTTACTCGTCACTAGAGGTCGGCGGGTCAGCTGAAATCAGAGGGGGAAGGGGAGGGTAACGTTGCCAGGACAACCGCGCCCCACAACACGCCACAGCGGCGCCGCCGTCCGTAATACACTACACTATATGTACTAATATACGTACCTGCGTATAATATAAGCTATATAATGTTTTTTTGTGATATCTTAATCTAGAAAGATATAGGTGAAGGCAACTAATATAGAAATTACGGTGAAACTGCCTACAAGCTTCAAATGTAAAAAAAATGTTTTAATTGTGTCATATTGTGAGATCTTCAACTTCCAAGTGAGGAGAAGGTAACGAATATAAAATTTCGGTGAATTCCAAAAGACTGATCCTGCGAGCCTCAAATGTCAAAAGATAATTATAAGATGTAGAATATACTTAAATAAAAATATAATTATTTTCTCCACAAGTACATTTCCTTAGAATATTGTTTACTCAGTTTTGTGAATTCTGTGGATATTCTGTCTATATTTAGAATGTTAAATAAAAATATATTCAGAGTCCTATTTTTTAAGGGGGTGATCAGACCATCAAAATGAACAACTTTGTCTATGGGACCAACATCGACATCGCAAAAAAAATCTGCTGTCCCATACAAAACTGCAAACATTACTCATGTAGGTTTGCTGTTTTGTATGGAATTGGCTTGCTTCGAAAAAGCTGTTTTTTTCGCGATTTCGATGTTGGTGCCATTAGAGAAATTTGTTCAGTTTGACAGTCTGATCATCCCCTTAAGGTCATTCCTGCGCCCCTCTAGGGCCAGCGCCCTTTGCCTGGGCACCTCTTGTACCGCCATATTTACGGCACTGTCTGTGGATCGGAATATTTAGCAGAGTTTCGGTACTAGTGAAACGTGGATAGGTTTCAGAATGTCTCTGACTACCCCCTCGGGTAATTTAGTCGTGAGCATATGCTTATGATATTCTTTAATTATGTCTTTTAAATATCTACGCCGTTTTCACGCTCTACTTATACACTCTACTTTTCCTGTTTCCTCTTGTCAAACATTCTTATTAGTCTCTTTGTAACGCGATGTAGGTTACTTGCTATACACCCAATATTTTTTCGTAGAAATAAGTAACATATGCCATCAATAACGCATTATCACTCCTCACGACTATCAAACAAACCAAACTCACTTTATCAACTATTATCTAAGAGCAAATAAACTACTAGGTAATACTACATATACCTTAGAAGCAGGGTAATCAAAGAAATTACAGCAATGTAATGTAGTAATTGGTGCCGTAAAAGGTAGTTTACCCTGGGCGGTCGTTTATTATAACAAATTCTGCGTGGGTAACTGCCGAACTCACGCACGCTTAGGGTTACCACAGGGAGATTTTTTGGGACATGTCAGGAATTCCAACATTACGTAAAATTTGTGAGAAAAGTACTCGGATGTTAGAGAGAAGTTTTGTGTAAATCGAGGGGGGTTGGTAAGAGATGTGCATGCACCTTGAACTATTGAGCTATATGATGATGATTGATGCTATAGAGAAAAAATGTATGCTGGGTTAAACAACATAATACTTACCACCTGAAAAGCCTTAGATTCCCCGTGTAGGTACTTTTGTAAGCATTTTTCAGGACTGCTGCTGGTACCTGGTACCTGGTACCTAGCTGGTACACATTTATTGAAAAAAACGTCTCTAAATTACATTTTGATATCTGGTAACCCTACGTACGCGGTCACTACGCGGACAGCTTGAATACTTTATTAGCAACGTGTGTGTTTCTTTAGTCTTTACACAATTCAATATGAGTTAATGTACCGCCTATACCTATATATATACTTATGATGACTATTCTATTATATGCTGTATACAGAGAGTTCAGAAAAAGAACTACCAAACATAAAAAAATTACAATTATTATCTCATCAATCTTTATTTTACGCAACTTTTTAAGGTTGTAACACTTGTAACTATTGTGAACTTATTATGTTATATTCTAAACTTTGTCTATTTTTTTATTATCTTACACTATTTTTTTCAGATTATAGTTAAACAAAGAGATAAGAGCCTAGCCCCCACTACAATTAGTAGGTACCTAAGTTTGTATTTTTATTCATATAGAAAAATACAGCAGTACAATTATTTCATATGTCTACGTACATAGGCATAAAAAGGGGGCCCCGATAAAACATTTTGTCAAGCTGTTTCAATGTGCATTATTTCGATTTTTATATGTTTTTATCCTAAATTTATAATTAATTTTACTATGCATGTTCCAATGCTTATAAACTTTTTTTATTTTCATTTTTTTTTCGAGCTCACCCCTCGTCACACTGGCTAGAGTTTCGGTACTACTGGTGAAACGTGGATGTTCTGAGGTTTCAGCTACGAATAAGAATAACTACAACGATATCAATGTACTAAAGTACTAGATACGGTGATCAGTAGGAACTGCATGTTACTCTTAAATGGGGTGTATGCACCTGATTCATGTTAGTCTCCTTTGCACTAATGAGAATGGCAGACCATCTGTTTGACAATCTGTCATTTTTTACAATAATTTATAACAATTTATTTAAATATTTTTAATAAATAAAAACCACCTGTAATCTTTTGTAAGGTAAACTACTATTCTAATATAAGGTCAGTATGTAAAATTATAAGGAAATGTAATTATTAATTAAAATTTGCGAAAATAGGAAAGTCTATTAATTTCCTTAAGATTGGGTAAGTCCATTACATTTTGTCTCATTTCGGCACCCAAAAAGTGATATATAAGAAAAAGAGACAAGGTATAATGATCATAGATGAATCAAGAGACTTAAATCAGAGGGCACAAAATAGGCACAATTTATTGAACTTATCGCGGTTGCCGGACGAACATTGAAAATCACGCTAAGATCGTTGATACTTGAGATTATATTTTTATGTACTTACCACTTGTTTGCGGGATAGAAATTCGGTATGTCAAGTTTTTTTTGGAGGGCTGAATCGAAAACCATTTCGAGTTAATTGTCTCAATAATCATATTTTCTATGTCAGAGATTTTAAAATGAAAGGATTACAGATATTTTTAATAAAATAACGTCGTTTTTCGGTCCGTCCAGTGACGTCACTGGCATACCTGTGAACTCCTTGGTAAACATAAAATTAACTTATAATAACTGACCATTAAGAAAAAAAAATACATTCGTAATGTCAGAATTTGACATTTGATGTTGCCGTATCTGTTTCCAGCATAGAGTTAGAAAGAGGAGGCAGGTTTTAATTTTTTTAAATATAGCAGTAGGTAGTTTTTCTCCATGGAGTTCGAATTATTTTCTCTCCACCATTTTTGCACTTGGAGATTACAGATCAAAATAATTTAAAAATTAAATTTATATTGATAAACTCGATGAATCGCAATAAGAATAAAATAGGTGTCTTAAAATTATGTCTTCTATCCGTAAAAAATATAAAAATGATGACTAAAAAAAACTTGACATACCGAATTATGAGAAAACATATATTTTTTACCTTGAGATGAACAAGATGAAGAAATCAGCTGTTCCATACAAGCAAGCCTACTCGAGCCAAATGTATGGGACAGCCGATTTTTTTTTCGCGATTTCGATGTTGTTGCCATAGAGAAAGTAGTTCAGTTTGACGGTCTGATCATCCGCTTAGAAAAGTGTCAGCATATTAAGAAGGTATACAGGGTGTAAAATTTAATGCGACACTTAGTTAAAGGGGTGCTTCAGTCAGACCATCAAACTGAACAACTACTACTACTACTCTACTAAAGGACCACAATATCGAAACGCGAAAAAAAAATCTGCTTTCCCATACAAAACTGCAAACATAACTTGACTCAAATGTATACACCAGTTTAAGTAGGTATGTGTCGCATTAAATTTTACACCCTATATAAGGCTTTGCTTGGGAAACATTTTTATGTTTGTTTCACAGCAATCTGTTCACAGTTCACACAATCAAAAGTTATGAGTCAGTATTTAATTCTAAAGTTTCAGGTACACACGGCGACACATCAAGTTACGCAAAACCAAAATAAGCTGGCCGCGCGTAGGTAGAGTAATGTATAACGTCGCGCGGCCAGCTTAATATTGGTTTTGCGTAGCTTGATGTGTCGCCGTGTTTACGTATTTCAGTAGTCTGCGCGTAGGTAGTCGAGGGCACCACTAGTATTTAAACAACTTTGTACAAATTCATACACACATTATTGTTTCACAGATAGTAGGTATAATACCTAACATACATATGAACTGTCGCATCTGTCTTGGTCAGTGATGCTCTTTGACCAAATTATAGTAGTTTCTGTTTATATAAACTAGATGGCACTAATGTTCCAGAAGAGTTTTTGAACACGTTGTTTGTATGAACGAGCAAGTCTATCGCTAGAGTCTACGTCTATGAATAACTATGGAAGAGTAACTCTAAACAAAATCGAAATAATTTTTGACACCCAATTAAAAATGACATGTTGTATGAGTTTTGGCGGCTAGGTACAGTTTTTAAAGAACAAGTTTAGGACACGGTACACTTTTTTTGGTGCCACTTTTTGAGCTTCATTTACACTTCTATACATTTTTATTCGTAGGGTTTCAGAACATCTCTGTCTACCCCCTCGGGGAATATAGTCGTGAGCATTATGCTTATGTTTTTTTTCGTTTTACATTTTCATACGCGTACGAAGTCTTAGGCACGGCTAGTCCATAATAAACCAGGCATATAAACCTTACAATTAAATAGTTTTATAAAGTCTTAAAATTGCGTGCTACACGCATAGGACCTTTAAAATCTATAACACGCAAGAAAAATATAATCACTTATAGCACAATTTTTATAACAGGCGTTTAAAATAAAGAACCTTTAGAGTATATATTAAGGTATTAAGTACCAAAATACCAGGCAGTATTTCTGCCCTACTAATACTAGGGCAGAATAACACCATCTCTGATGCCTACACTGTATGTCCACCGGCTGGAATCACTAGGAATCGAATCGGAAACTAAGAATCACTGGAATTACTAGGCGTAGAGGTATCCCTTCTCACAGAGACGTAGCTTTACTGGATGGCAGAACTGGCAAAATGCCAGGGCCCTAAACTAAGCTAACTTATTAAAATTAAAAAAAAAATGTTTTTTGTCTCTTCCTTATAGGTCCGATTTTTAGCGAGAGTGCGACATCGCCCTGGTGTCGTGGGGTATTGGGACTAAGTAGCAGTTTACAGTTTTAGAATCTGCATGAGTTGCGCAAGGCTTTGTTATACAGGGTCACTTTTTTTTCACAGCATGGTTCTGAAGTCAGGCAATTGTTTTCACGAAAACGATAGTCTGTCACAAAATCGTCTCCTGCTTATCATACACGCTGGTGATTATATTGGAAATGGTCTCCATACAAACGTACACCTTTAAAAACATGAAATTATAAAAAAATTTGAACTATGACATATTTTTTTAATTAGTATTTTTGTAGTGACACGTTGATTTTTTCTCAAAAAGTTGAAAATTCTGTGTAGCTTTTGAACCATTCATTTTCGGACCTATGTGTATCAAAATTGTTGGAAATGATCTCCACTACCCCCTCGTCCATTTTAGACCACCACTTCTGGGATACCACCCCCGTATACTCGTATACTGTAAATAAGAATTTACCAGGAGCCTCACTCAATGTAGATGCCTCTGCCTTCTCGGATTATAGTGATGTCCCCTTCAGATTATAGGAGCGTAAAGAATTAAAGAGTGCATAGGTGCTTACTTATCATCTTGCTTACCTGACAACTTTTATAATAAAGCAGTTGCTGTAGTCAAAGCGAGAATATCAGGCACCAACAGGTATTAAATATTTTTAATTAAAAGTAAAAATTAAGAGCCTTCACTCGGTCCAAAAGCCATAAAATGTTATTAAAGTAGACATGATAGTAGCCTGAAACACTGGTTTAAGACCTCGTTGGTCATAAAACGAAAGTCAAATATTAATTTGATACGGATAAGACCAAGCTATTTAATTAGATTTTTATTATAGGTAGAACTTGGTTTCTTTTTTCCCGCAAACTTTCTTCCCAATATGCGTATAACATGTTCTTTTATTTATATTTTGATATTACCATTTCCAAACCAAACCTCTTGTACAAAAAGAATGAAAATGATTTACCAACTATGAAAAAACATTTGGTTACCTACTAAACGTATTATAACTAATATTTAATCAATACGTTCTGCTACTAAATCGTCGTACTATCCTGTCTCCTATTCAGCAGATAAAACTCGTTGAGATCGTTATATTTTTCTTGTATTTTCTTTATAAACAATAAATACTATCTATACTCAAGTTTAAGACATATTTTACTATCACCATTATGTCAGATGAGTTTTTCTAACTTATGTACGTATTACCGACTGCTCTCAAACGGTGAAGGAAAACATCGTGAGGAAACCTGCATATGCAGAAGAAGAAATTCTGATGCATATGTGAAGTCTAACCAATACGCATTGGGCACGCGTGGTGGACTAGCGCCCAAACATCCTCCTAGAGGGTAGGCCTGTGCCCTGCAGTGGGACGTATATAGGCTGATGATGATGATGACGATGATTATGTCAGATAAAATACGTTCAGAAAGGATTTTGCCAATTACCTATTCCCACCATTGCCACCATCACACAGTTTATAAATTAACCAGAGCAGAATAATACTGACGCTAATAACTATGTATCTCTATGTCAGATAATTTCGCTAAATAGTTATAAACCACTATATACATAGAATTAGATTTAGATCAAATGACCCCAATAGAATATAAATCGAGTAATCTATCAACAATCAGTAGCAACTATAGTAGTGCGAGCGGAAATTGGCGCACGGGTCGGCGCGCGCGCTGCGCAGGAAATGAAATCGCGTCCGACATGCTTATTGGTCTATTGTGAAGTGCGCTTGCGCATTGTAGTGGATTCAATCTGTTTTGACGTTCCATAAAATTTTCCCTCTAAATAACTATTTTGTTTTTATGGTAGAGACTATTGTGCACGTACAAATCATCATAATCATCTCAGCCGATGGACGTCGACTGCTGGATATAAGCCTCCCCCAAGGATCGTCATTACGATTACGACAGGTCCTGCGCTGCCCTCATCCAGCGGGTTCCCGCCGCCTTCACCAGGTCGTCGGTCCACCTTGCCCCACTAGGTGGTGCAACCCACGCTGCGCTTTCCGGTACGCGGTCGCCACTTGAGAACTTTTCAGCCCCATCGGCCATCGGTTCTGCGACGCCCACTGCCACTTTAGTTTAACAATTCTTTGGACTATGTCAGCTAGTTCTTCTGCGGATCTCTTCATTTCTGATTCGATCTCGCAGGGAAACTCCAAGCGTAGCCCTCTCCATTGCCGTTTGGGTGACTTTCAGCCTTTTTATGAGGCCTTGAGTAACCGACCACGTCTTTGTTCCATATGTCATCACTGGCAACACACACTGGTCGAAGAGTTTCTTTTTAAGACAACGTCGAGACGTGAAGAAAACGTCGTACAAATAAAGTCTACATAATAAATTTTTTAACACAATTTTTTTAATATTTCACCGTTAAAAACAAAAACCCTGAATAGATACGAAGGGTTCCAGCCCGCTATTAAATTATCAAAATAAAAATACATTCATTGATTGCTTAATTATGTGAGTGATCCAGTCGATACGGCCTCCCGAGGAGAACTTACCACGACCAAATAAATGGTCTTCTTCGAAAAGGACAAGTGCGTTGCATCCTCAACGGACGGACGTGCATCAAGAGATGTGAAAGAGACGAGAGAAGTAGCTATGTCAGAATCATAGCGTATTTATTATTTTAATTGTTCATTCTCTATGAGGAATAGTCAATTTTAGAAACCGTCTAATTTGACGAATGTTTTGTGATACGCTATTGTGTATTCAATTCGTTTCAAACAATAAAATGTTACATTTCGCAAACAAAACAATGAACATTACCCCATCCCATTTTACGCAATTAAAACCGAGCTGCAATCCTTTCAAAACATTGCAACAATAACAAAGTAAAAACTGACAATAATTCGTGAAAAAATACTAAGTTATTATAATTAGAAATCGATCAAGCATCGCTACGTCACGGCTGCGCGCGCGCCGGATTCGAAATCGCAACCGATCAATTAGGGCGAGCTGTGATGCGTAGCGTACCTACCTACCGCTTTGCACGTCCGTTGTTAGCAAACGGTACTAAATCTTTTTTTCTATTGATATTTAGGGCGGTGTTTTTTAATATCATAATGAGCGGAAGCAATCTTTACCAACGTAATCTGCATCAATATTGCATGAGAATTTTGTACTTAGGTAGGTATGTTTGGCGATAAATTAAAACGTAAATCGTCACGGATCGTCTTTAAGTCAAACACCATCATCATCAGCCTACACACACAACGTGTTAACAAATTAACGTAAGAACGTGAAACTATACTCGAGAGATAAATTTAAAAGGCTTGATGAAATGTCAAGAACAAGAAATCAGTCGGAAATACAAAACCACAAATATTAATATAATAAGCGATAAATAAACTAAATGTACCTAAGTTAAAGTGCTCATTGAAATAAATATTTTTGTATTTTGTATTTTTTGTATTTTGTATAATGTAACATATTAGAAAGATTTTGATACCTCAACCAATCTACTATTCGCCCCGTGAATTAGAGGTGGCGTGATGACAAAATTTAATAAAATTATATTATTCAGAAAACGAAATAATAAATGCGAGCGAGGGCGCCTGCAAACTAAGTATACTTTCGTTCCAAAAAAGTAATAGGACCCAAGAGATCTAAACTCGTGGTCAAGGTCGCAAATATTAACCATGACGACGTCCTTACGGAACTTAAGTAAACGTAAAAATAAAGTATTCAATTAATTTTATTTTCCGATCTGTTAGTTTAGACCTTGAACACATTTTTTATGTTTACGATGAGCTTATAAGCTTGGCTTAATATTACCTGATTGAAAGTACTCAAGAAGCCGAAGATGTAGCGCGCTTACACCGAAATTAATAATTTACTCTTCCCTTGAAAGGACCTGGGTCTCGGCTGAGAAAACTGACATAAGGACAACGCAATGGACTCTTGTATTTGGACAAACATTTAGACTGCCACTCTAGCCGGCGTCGGCAACGCCGCTTTCATATGGCTACAACAGTTTAAAAAAATACAATAATTAGAAGTCATAGCGAGTGTTCTGTGCTGTAAAACAGGAGCAACTTCGTTTGGATCTATGCTTGAAATTACTTGAATATCGCTCCAGAATTGTAACGGTGATTTTGCAATAAAACTAAGCAGACTTGGTTAATTGATTATAAAACAACTGCAATTTGATGCTGAATAGCGAAGATGAATAATCTTGAAGAACAACATTGTCCAACCATGTTTATAGATTTGCGTTTGGATGGTACAACCTACTACGAGACTTGGTCAGAAGTGAAAATTATAACCGAACCGATAAGTCAATCCAGAGTGTCATTAAATACAGATTGCGACTAGATAATCACAGTACATCATTTAAAAAAAAATGAAGCGAAGGCAAACGTGCATCCACTTTTACGCCCGACTGTATTTTGCCTACATCGTAGGTACAAAGGAAACGCCATAAAACACGCGAGCCGCGCCCTAACCCCGGCCAACACGTAACGTAGGGAAATAGCTGAAAACATTCTATTGACATACGCTTATTTGCCCACATAGCCTCACGAAAACCTTAAACACTTTCATTACCAATGAATTATGTTTGAACGGTAGAAAACTTACTAACGAGGTACGTTTCACGCAATGTGTTTTACTTTTATTTCCAGCGATATTAAAATGCGTTCTCATTAAAACCAATTTAATACGAAATAATGCGAGGTGATGCTTACGATTTCTAACGTGGAATTCACAGATTTACTTTACTGCTACGAAGGAAATTCAATTGTTTTTGTTTTTAATATAGCATTAAAACTCTCTTTGAAAACATTTTCATTATGGATTTTATCGGAAGCTGTCGTGCGGCCACTTTTAGCGATAGTTAAACAAAGTTCGTGATTTATTCGAAAATTCTAAAACCTACAAGCTTTCTAGCATAATCAATCAGGTTTGTTTTAGATTAAGTCCTTTTCAAAATAAGTTGACGACCTCAATTTGTTTTTAATATTAAGTCTAGTTATCACGAGGAATGTTTGAAGATCCCAATATAAATAAAAGCAGCTTTGACAACATGATGGCCTCAAAAAGATATTAATCAACCAACAATCAAACACGGGGTTTTATCAAAATGACGCAACATTAATATATTTTCATATTACGGTAGACGGAGTCACGGAAAAATGTAATTTGAGCTCGGGTTGTCTTAGCACTCCTTTATTTGGCTTCATGTCGGTCTACCAAAGCTTATATTTTTTAAGGAAATGTATAGGTAAATAAATGCTAATGTCTTTTCAAAGGTTAATAGGTACAAACTACGTCGCGCTTGTGTTAGTGTGTATATGGTAGAGTGCTAAAAAAACAATAATTATATCGTCGATTTACGTATTCTTACGTAAATACTATCTTCAAGGTATGGTTAAGCACTACGCAAAACGTTCGGGTTTCCTTGTTTTCCTAAAATGTGCATATAGGTATTTGTACGTTTTTCGGATACACAGCTCTGCAGTCAACAGAAAAATCTATCAATCAAGCCGATATGCCATCTCCTCTTACTCCATGGTCACAACATACGTAACCAGCCACACGGTGGAGACTCCAAATTTTGTAGATTTTGTTGCGACTAGGCTCACATGTTGTGCTTGATAGCGGCAACACTGTAAAACGCAGTGGCTGACGGCCATGTGTGGCTATCGCCTGATGCCTTGCTGTTCGTGAAGATAAACATAAGATGGATGAATTCTCATAAGCTGTATCAATGAAGAGTTAACCTTATGTTATTTGCATTATGTAGGGTCCTTCTTAATATGCTGACACTTTTTTAAGGGGATGATCAGACCGTCAAACTGAACAACTTTCTCTATGGCATACAACGAAATTGTGAAAAATAATCTGTTCCATACAAAACTGCAAACTACGCGAGCCGAATAATGTTTGGACAGCTGATTTTTTTCGCGATTTCGATATTGGTCCTATAGAGAAAGTTGTTCAGTTTGATGGTCTGGTCATCCCCTTAAAAAACTGTCAGCATTTTAAGAAGGACCCTGTATTTTTGTAATAGCACCAGGCAGCACAGCATCGCATTTTACCGTCGCTCCATCCTTTTCTGTCACTCAGGAACGTCATTTGCTAGAGCATATAAGATAGACGGAATGCGATGCACGCGGCGTGCTGTTCCGTGCTGTTCCGTTCCGTCTATCTTATATGCTCTAACAAATGACGTTCCTGAGTGACAGAAAAGGATGGAGCGACGGAAAAATGCGATGCGATGCACGCGGCGTACTGTTCCGTGCTGTTCCGTTCCGTCTATCTTATATGCTCTAGCAAATGACGTTCCTGAGTGACAGAAAAGGATGGAGCGACGGAAAAATGCGATGATGTGCTACGTGGTGTAGTTCAACCCTAAGACGGCCGGTGGACTAAGGCAGTATCAAAGTGGTGTCGAGTAGGCAGACCACCACCATTTGTCCGATGACATTGTGAGGGTGGTGGGTTTGCATTAGACCAGATTAGCACAGGACCGTGGGGAATGTCCCAATAAAAGTGAGCTTTACGCCCAGTAGTGGCTTGATGTGGTCTGATTTTATTGATTCTATAATATAGCATGTGGAAAATGTAAGTTATAAATAATTACTTACCAAATATGTCTTTTTCCTTGCCAGATATTGCTTGTAAATGAGGCGAATCACAATTTGATATGTATAGAAGTCAATATGAATATTTTTAAAACGTTTTACTATTCAAAGGTATATTTAAGATCTAATTTAATTCTACAGGCACAGCAATGATATGTATTTCGGTTTGATTTATATTAAAAGCTAATTCATTAAATTTGTTTGGATTAAATGTTATATATTAGTTTGTTTAGACACATTTAGTCAGTCATTGTAACATGTTTCTGTTCTTTCACTGGATATTGAAGTTTAATCAGTGTCCAGGTTAGTTCTCCGTCCATTTCACAATTCCACAGTCCACTTTCAACATTGCCACTTCTACTCACAGTTATAATCCTAAGTTATGGCGGCTTGTTCTGTTTAGATTGGTAACCTTACTAAATCGCCTACAAACAATCACAAAATAACTGGATTCTTCAATAATTTTGGCTAGAAAACAACCGGGTTTTTATAAGAATTGAGTGCAAATAGCATTATAAACAATTAAGTAATGAAATAGTGGATATTTTGCTGTGTTTTCTTCTAGAATAATATTGGTTCGCTGTGATTTTCTAAGCGTGCTAAGGGTGACAGGAATGTCAGACGGCGTTGCACATGCGCACTACAGAGTCGGTTTGACAGGTTGCGTAAAAGGAAACGTCGATAAAACAGTGAAAGTCCACCAAATCAAAGAGTTTGTTACAAAATGGTAAATACTTTTTATTAGTTCCGTTATTACGTCGACTTACATTTTTCAAGTGTTTGAAACGTAGTTAAGTGAACTTAACGATGGATTAACTAACAAAACGATCAAAATAGCTTTTTAGGGTTCCGTTACCAAAGCAGGCACTTATCCAGACTTTTGTTTCGGGGGGGGGACATTAATTATAAAAACCATAAAAAGACAGTGCTGTAATCACTTTTCCATACAAATTTTCGGATTTCGGGGGGGGGGGGGGGGGATAAATCCCATCTAACCCCCCCCCCCCTCCCCCCCCGGATACGTGCCTGTACCAAAGGGTGCCAACGGGACCCTATTCATAAGCCTACGCTCTCCGTCCGTCCATCTATCCTAGCTTTAAAAGACTGTATCTATTGAACCGTATTAGGTAGAGAGTTGTTTTCACTGAATATGTGTTATTATTTAGCGTGTTATTAGTTGCGGAGAGCTATGGAAACTCAATCTTGAGGTCCGGGTTCGAATCCACACGGACCACATGCCATGTACCAATGAGTTTTTCTAACTTATGTACCTACTTAATACCGACTGCTCTCAAACGTTGAAGGAAAACATCGTTAGGAAACCTGCGTACGCTGAAAAAGAAATGTCGATGCGTATGTGAAGTCTACCAATCCGCATTGGGCACGCATAGCATAGCATATGCTCACGACTATATTCCCCGAGGGGGTAGTCAGAGATATTCTGAAACCTCAGAACATCCACGTTTCACCAGTAGTACCAAAACTCTGTCCAGTGTGACGGGGGGTGAGCCCGTCGCCACTTATATTGGACAGTGGGTACAATACATGCCTCGAAAATGAAGCATGCAGGTTTCCTCACGATGTTTTCCTTCACCGAAAAGCCAGTGGTGTTACAAATCGTACATAACTTCCGAAAAACTCATTGGTACGAGTTGGCTTGGACGGGGATTGAACCACCGCCTCCTGCACGGCAGGCAAGGTTACTCGCCACTGGACCACCACGGCTTTTGGCACGCGTGGTGGACTAATGCCCATACACCCTCCATGAGGGTAATTACGCCCTCGCCTCGGGCGTATGTCTGTGCCCTGCAGTGGGACGTATATAGGATGTGATGATGATGATGATTTTGGATTTACTAACAAATAAGAAAAAATACAAAAAGTAGGGCGTATATACGTGTTATTTTGAAGGTGTTTGTTTTCGCTTGATCGTGAAAAACTACAATACAGGGTACATTTTATATCACTGCTGATAACTTCAGCATGTATTCTACCCATCAAACTGAACAACTTTTAAAGTCCGACCTCTTATATAATCCGTGGCCCGACCAGAAAAATAAAAAACCTCGCCATGTTGCGGAAAATTATTGGAACTAATATTTGTACTTCGAACACTGACATTAAAGGTTATAGTCATATGCAGCGCCCCCAAACCAGGTTTTTTATATTTCTGGTCAAGCTTTACTATGGAGCTAAGTGCGTTCACACACGATGACGCACTGACGGAGCAGCAAACGACAGTCCGTCATTTGTGAAGCAAGGAGTTGTATGAAACCGCACGTAGAAGCACACACGGTGACGCATTGACGCACCGGGTGTGGTTCTATGGACTGACATCTGCCGCTCCGTCAGTGCGTCATCTTTATGGAGCTAAGTGCGTTCACACACGATGACGCACTGACGGAGCAGCAAACATCAGTCCGTCATTTGTGAAGCAAGGAGTTGTATGAAACTGCACGTAGAAGCACACACGGTGACGCATTGACGCACCGGGTGTGGTTCTATGGACTGACATCTGCCGCTCCGTCAGTGCGTCATCGTGATGGAGCTAAGTGCGTTCACACACGATGACGCACTGACGAAGCAGCAAACGTCAGTCCGTCATTTGTGAAGCAAGGAGTTGTATGAAACTGCACGTAGAAGCACACACGGTGACGCATTGACGCACCGGGTGTGGTTCTATGGACTGACATCTGCCGCTCCGTCAGTGCGTCATCGTGATGGAGCTAAGTGCGTTCACACACGATGACGCACTGACGAAGCAGCAAACGTCAGTCCGTCATTTGTGAAGCAAGGAGTTGTATGAAACTGCACGTAGAAGCACACACGGTGACGTATAGACGCACCGGGTGTGGTTCTATGTACTGACATCTGCCGCTCCGTCAGTGCGTCATCGTGTGTGAACGCACCATCGAAATTGCGAAAAAAACAGCTGTCCCAGACATTTGAGACGAATAGGTACTGCAGTTTTGTATGGGACAGCTCTTTTTTTTCGCGATTTCGAAGTTGGCTCCATAGTGAAAGTTGTTCAGTTTAATGAGAATACATGCTGAAGTTATCCACAGATACAGCGTATACAAGCGTCAAGCTGTGTATACAAGCGTCAAACTTATAGAGCATAGCTACTCTAAAGTAAATCATCAAATCAAATAACGAAAGCTGGCCAAGTTTATATCGAGCTCGCGCTAGGGAACGCGGCGATTTTTTTTTGTTATGCACTAATTGTTATGTACTTAAATAATTCTCGTGATTTACTTAATAGGTATGTTCTGTGGTGATGTGGTACGGAACCCTCGAGTAGCCTGACTCGCACTTGGCCGTTTTTTTTCTCTTTTCTTTTTCAGTCGTATTAGTGTTCAGTTTTAAACAGTATCATGTATCATTAGACCATCGAATTGATCTAAGCATCGAACTGAGCAACTTTCACCATAGAGCCAACAACGAAATCTCGAAAAAATAACGCTGTTTCATACAAAACTGCAACACCTACTTGACTCAAATGTCTGTATGGGACAGCAGATTTTATTTTTTATTTTGTCTCCATAGTGAAAGTTGTTCAGAATGATCGTCTAAACTAAACCACACCCCTTTAAATATTACTAGGGTGTTTTGTTGTATCCCTTCACTTCATATTTTCATATAATATTATGTGTTTTTTTTTCTTTTTTACGATCTGTCCACGTGCTACGGATTTCCTTGAACTCAACCGATAACTGGTGAAGCTACTTGATAGCATTTAATATAATTATGTATAGTTAGTTATTGATTTTAATTTGCAATTATACTTTCGTAGCAGTTTGCTACGTACAATAGCGCTACGAAAATGTTTTGCTACGCGTCGCAATCCGTAGCACGTGGATATTTTTCAAAATTGTTTTACTCGTAGATATATTTTTAGGCTACTATCATAAACTTTCATCATCCTACATAGGGTCCTTCGACCTTTTTTTTTTCGGTCTTTTTTTTTTTTCGCGAATTCAATGTTAGTCCCTTAGAGATTTTTTTTCAGTTTGATGGTCTGATCATCCTCATAAGAACCGTCATCACATCAAGAAGAACTAGGCCGTATACGTCCCCCTGCAGGGCACAGGCCTGAATCGGCGTTAGTCCACCACGCTGCCCAATGGTTGGTAGACTTCACAAACGCGTCAGAATTTTTTCTTCAGCGTATACCTACGTGTGGTTTCCTCAACGATGTTTTCCTTCACAGTTTCAGAGCACTCGGTATTACGTACATAGTTAGGAAAACGCATACACCTAAAGGATCCGTCTTAATATGCTGACACTTTTTTAAGGGGATGATCAGACCATCAAACTGAACAACTTTCTTTATGGGACCAACATCGAATTCGCGAAGTAGTTTTGCAGATTTGTATGGAATAGCAAATTTTTTTTTACGATTTCTATGTTGGTGTCGTAGAAAAAGTTGTTCAGTCCCTATACAAATTATGTTAATGGAATTTGAGCACTAACTATAAACTACTTTTCTAGCCGATGGTACAATAAGGTCATGCATGACTCATAGGTCAAATAGAGTTCCATATCAGTAGGAAAAAATATAAATTGTACCTATAACTGGTTAATAAGGTAGCTTGCGTGCGTTGAATAAAAAGCATTATCTGGAATAAATAAGTGTTATAATTGATTAATGGCCTCGCTAAGCTGTAGGACAAACTTTATATTATGTACTTACATAAATAATATAAACACACGACCGTATTCCTTTTCTAGGTGGTAAACAAATTGGGCTGTTCACAGTAGTCTTACCGAGTAGTTTTACCAGTTGAAATAATGGGAATTTTCTTCCCAATAGACTTATTAGTAAGACCATTGGGAACTTTGTACCCAGAAGACTTACCGGTAAAACAAAACTCCCAATAGTCCTACTCTTATTGCTACACTTTTTGAGTTGTAGCAACATGCTCTTTCAGTATTTTTCTTTTTTTAGGGTTATCATTATCTTATGTATTTATCATTCTTCATTACATTATTATTATCATTATCTACCTCTACCCTACGTTTCGTGCGGGTCTGGGTCTTTATACGGTTCATCTTAAGTCCGACCCCTAGGCTTGCCGTGCTTATGTCTAGGAGCATCAGTTTGAGTTCTGTTGCTGATGGCGCGAACAGCACTATGTCATCGGCAAATCGGAGATTCGTTAACCTCTTGCCACCACCAACGTCAATTCCTTTTGTCTCCCAAGATGAACCTAGGTTTTTAAATATCTCCTCCAGAGTACTTGTGAATAATTTGGGAGAAAGAGGATCGCCCTGATTGACTCCTTTTTTAATATTAAAGATGGGTCCGGATTTTTGCAATTTGATATCTGCTGTACTGCTTTGATAAATATTTCGAATCAGCATAGGTAGCATGACACCTTGATATAGCGCTATAACACCTTCGCTTTCTTTCTATTTGAGCGCGAACGAACGAGATAAAAGACGTGATACAGCCGTATCAAGTGTAGCATGCTACCTATGCAGGTCGATATAAGTTTGGTCTATGTCTTGATTGTGGAGGGCTGTGAAAATAGAAAAGTGGGTGATACCACAGACTTCAGAAGTCTGTGGGGTGATACTATCGAAGGCTTTGGTAGTCAACAAAAGCTACGTAAAGAGGTTTTCGGAACTCACTGAACTTTTCTATCACTTGGCTGAAGGTGGTCAGTAGTGGAGAAACTGGGTCGGATACCTGCTTGTTCAGGTGGTTGATGTCTATCCAGTTTTCCAGCTACGCGGGACTGAATGATCTTGATAAATGTCTTGTACAGATGTGACACGAAGCTGATGGGTCTGTAGTTACCAATATCAATATAGCTTCAAAGAAATCATTATCATTATAGCTTCAAAGAAAAAATCTATTCATTACAACAGTCACGCAACCCAAAGGGCATTGACGGAAAAACAATCGTTTATAATAAATAATATACAATGTAAGTAAGTATATTTCTATTCTCGGTTGTTGAAAAAAATTGATGAAAAATTGTAAAAAGTCACGCCATGCATAAACAACATCCGTAAAGAGTTTAAGTTTGTAAAATTATTTATACTTACACTCAACAGCTATTAAAGAAATTTTTTTTATGGAAAATTTTTAATTACCTGTTGTTTTTTTATTATTGCTAATATTAGTTTGTAGGTCTTTTGTCGTGCGTTCACACACAATGACGCCATGACGCAGCGGCAGACGTCAGTCCGTCAATTGTGGAGCAAGGAGTTGTATGAAATCGCGCGTAGAAGCACAGCACACACGGTGACGCATTGACGCACCGGGTGTGGTTCTATGGACAGACATCTGCCGCTCCGTCAGTGCGTCATCGTGTGTGAACGCACTAAAAGGTAAATCGTTATCAAGCATTCCTCGTTTAGATCAGAAACCAACACACCAAGGGGAAAAAAATACTTGTACCTATATCCAATTATGTATTTTATAAGTTTGTGTTTACGCCGACTTTTGTACAGCTTTCGAACCGAGCGTCTATAGCGTCAGAGGCGCCGACACTGACGCCACGTTAGTGTCGCTGTCGCTGGGCTCAAATGACGTTCCCTAGAATTTCATACATTTGCATAGAACATTCATCTGTCGCTCTGTCGCGGCCTCACAGTCGCGGCGCCTCTGACGCTATAGACGCTCGGTTCGCAATGCTCCCTTTAGTATAGATATACCTAATAAATAACATAGGTAGATACTATAAACTTGTACTTATACTTAACAGAGGTTACCATACTTTGTAATGATGTACTTACGCAGTGAATGGTCTTCGGATATTGATGGTTTATTGTTCCTGGTAAATAACAAATGGGCCGGAACGGACAGTTTTGTAACTATACCGTTATGGTAACGATGCTATGCGGATGGCTAGTAAACAATCAGTAGCATAAACTACCGTTGGCTACCTTTTAGACCATAATATTGTCTGTTTACTAGGCCATGGTGGTTTGGTGTTTGAAAGTATCATCGAATTTAACCAAAGCCAGTCGGTGCACGTCTCTATTTTATTAGGTTTCAGTTTTTTGGCGCTTACAGTCGGCACAGCATCATCAGACAACAAAAATGCAGGTTTAAGAGGATAGGCGGGCTGAAATGCTAATTTAGAGAATAGATCACTTTTCCAACCGTATACACATTTGTCTGATCCGCCCCACCCCACCGACTAGAGTGCGAAAGAGACAACTGCAGCTAGGACCGATTTTATTTACATAAAATCGACGAAAACAGCATTTCGTATTCCCCTGTTTTCTCCTCCAAAACTAAACCGATTTTAATAATTCTTTAAGAATAATATGAGAAAGACTTTAGCTATAATATGTTTGTACGTTTTGCTTTTTTTGGTTATATTTGTCAAAATTGTTTACTGGATGTCTGAAAACGGGCGGTAAAATTTGTAATTTTCGAAGGTCCCTACTTCCTACAGTAATTAATTAATGTAAAAAAGCAAAACATAGGGACATGGCAGAGGTGACATAGATTGTATGGTAAAAAAATATTTGCTCAAGTGTTATTATCCAGGGAGAAAACAGGGGAATACGTTTGTATGGAAAAAACTGTACTAGTCTATCCTTTTAACCCTGTTGACGGAAACCGTTACTGGTCCTCTTTGCGTCTCTATCGTGACTGTCTTGCCTGTAGGAGTAGTTGTATGTGAAGTCTTAGTGTCAGTACAATGTTAGATTCATTTTTTTTATTTTATTGTTTTTTTTTATGCTTTTGCGGTTGTGAACCTCTGCCATAAATGATCTCTGGAATTGGCTCTCTTATATCCATGCTTTTTCTTATTGCTGTCTCCTGTTTGCAATGGAGGGAAGTCGGATATTTATTTTTCCTACTCCTCCTATAATTAATTCATTACGGGTTCCAAGACAAGTTAGAGTTATCCCCTGGGCTCGCTGGACTTCATTGTCTAGAGCTGTGAATGGTCGCCGCGGTTGATCCTGGTTCACAGGAGTTACAGCAGTGGAAGTGTGTGGTGGGAATATGCCCAAAAAAAATGTTTACTAAAATCTCTGGTTCCATTATCTAAATGGGACCATGAGTATTTGAAAATCCTACTGGACTCACTAGTGGTACTAAGGAGCGGGACCAACTGTCCGTGTTCGTTAGGCCGCTGTACACATTGGGCCACGGTCGTGGGCCAACTAGTTGGGCCACCGTGTAGAGGCCTAGTTGGCGGTAAGTTGGTAGTTGGCGCGAACATTTGCCGGCCATCCGAATGTTGTCGGTTTTTCGTGTACACATCAAAGGATGTTGGCGCGCTCTTGGAACAGCGTTCACACGTTGGCGTCTGATTCAGTTTGTTGCTATTCGTCAGCAAAGACAGTAGTGTTGCGCGTGAGTTAAAATTTATAATTTAGGTATAGTAATGTAAAGTCATGTAAAAGTACCTAAATCTTTATTATAAATTTAGGTTTGCAGGGTTATCATTAATAATATTCGTTTAAATTCAAAATAATCCATTCATAACAAGGTCAAGTTTATAAAAAGCTAAGTCAGGTAAATATCATGAATTGAATTGTTTACTAAACGAAAACCAATTACAAAATGAGTCATAGATACCCTACCTAATCTAGGAATTCGTTCATGCAGTAGAAAAATCTTTTTTAAGTTAGGTACTTTAAAAATGTTCTGATAAAGTTGAGGGAAACTGGAAGCAGATTGAATATTTTTTACACAGTCATTACATTATGAACCGAAATGAACCAAAAATGAGTCGATAAATATCAAACGCCGGTACGTCCCACCTCTGGGACGTCCCATTAAACTTAATAAAAATAAATTGTTTTAAGTTTGAATCAAGGTTTGAATGGACTGTCAGAGTAGATACGTCCCTTCACTTCAAACTCAATAAAAATGTATGTTCGTTGATTTTGACGTACTGTCTATTCAAATAGATCCCTAAAAACATAATAAAAATTATTTTTATTGTGTTTTATGAGACTTCCATGAGGTGGGACATATCGGCGTTTGATATTTATCGACTCAAATATGGAATCCAAAGCATTCAAATTGCCGAGTCTGCAAGAGATTCCACGTCCATCTTTATTAAAGAGCCAATGCAGAATGATCGGTACACCAATGTGTAAACAGCGACCATTAGGAATTCGTTAGTTGGCCCAACTAGTTGGCCCTATGCCGTGGCCCAATGTGTACAGGGGCCTTTAGATAGTAGTCGGTAGGTTACCCACCTAAAAGACAGCTGCGAGAGCGCGAACGCGAACGTCTCACGCGTTCGTCGACGATTTTCGTATGTTTTTGGTCCACGACGACGCGACGGTATGCGGTGAACGACTTTTACACGGTCTGTTAACCAGTCATTTATGTTTTTTCGGTATTTTATTTATAATAGCGTCTATTTAGGACTTGTTACTTTACCGACCTATTAGTAGTTATTTGCGACATTGTAGTTAACTATTAACTTATTCGATCATTCTAGCAAATTACCGTTATTGGAGAGTCCGAAATTAAATCATGAGGGGTATATAAATAAATAAGTGTGTAATCACTTTACTAAACCACATGAATAGGTAATTGTAACCAAACTGTTAACTTTTAATTAATAAATTAAATAATGTGTTTAAGATTGTTATTTTCTAGTTATATTTTAGTTTTAGGATGTTATGTTAATTTGCTTTGAAAGATAATAAATATTTAATTAAATAATAAAATTAGGTAAGTACTTACAGCAAAATAAATTACCTTGGTAAGTATTAAAAAAGTATACTTATTTTCAAAAAAGCTTTCCCATATTTTGTTTTGTAACTTAGAACAAAAAATTTTGTTAGGTAGGTAGGTAGGTAGGTACTTAAATTTTTTTCTAGTTTTTGTAATGTTCTAAATTTTTATATAAATTAGCTATTCCATGAAATATAAGTATTTTTTCTGTATACTAAGCGTGACTTTTGGGTAGAATTCATAATCCTAACCACAAACATTTCTAGGCTCTAACTACTAAAAAAAGCCTTCAACCCCACTTTACGATTCAGGAGGCTATGTAAAAAGAATTAAAAGATAAGCTCATCGCAGCAAAGTATCCTCCGCGGAGCACGTTGTTTTCATATGAAAAAGTAAGCATGTGTTGTGTATTTACAAAACCAGCCCCAAAGCCCCGAACAATTTGCATTTTGTATTAATATTGAAGAATAAGCACTATGGTTAGGTACTCGTATGTTTAAGATGAAACGTATTTTAGCTACATCCGTTTTGTTAGAATTTGTGTTTTTACAAATTAAACAGACAACAACTATAGTGGTAGGTATGTAGCAGACACTGATGATGATGATGATGATTCATGGCCGTATATTCGACCACAGCAAGTGATTATGGCTGTTGACTCTGAGAGCTTCGTTGATGTGCTCTTAGATGGCATAATTCGGTATGTCAAGTTTTTTTTTGGAGGGCTGAATCGAAAACCATTTCGAGATAATTGTCTCAATAATCATATTTTCTACGTCAAAGATTTTAAAATGAAAGGATTACAAATATTTTAAATAAAATAACGTCGTTTTTCGGTACGTCCAGTGACGTCACTGGCATACCTGTGAACTCCTTGTTAAACATAAAATCAACTTGAAATACCCGGCCATTAAGAAAAAAAATACATTCACAATGTCAGAATTTGACATTTGATGTTGCCGTATCTGTTTCCAGCATAGAGTTAGAAAGAGGAGGCACGTTTTATTTTTTTTAAATATAGCAGTAGGTAGTGTTTCTCCATGGAGTACCTACGAATTATTTTTTCTCCACCATTTTTGCACTTAGAGATTACAGATCAAAATAGATCAAAAATTATAAAATAATAATAGGTTAAAAATTAAATTTATATTGATAAACTCGATGAATCGCAATAAAAATGAAAAAGGTGTCTTAAAATAATGTCTTCTATCCGTAAAAAATATAAAAATGACGACCAAAAAAAACTTGACATACCTACCGAATTATTACGGTTTCTGCTCGAGATTTCTCGAAGCGAGAATTCTCGAGAAATCTGGCCATAGACGAGATGAGGTAAAAAAAACTCGAGAAATCAATTCAAAGAACACTAACTAACGAAACGTGCGCGTTACCTTTGGATTTTGTTTAATTTAGGGCAGATTTTTAATTTGTCCGATAATTCCTATGAATAAATTATATCTATTCGTTGAAACAAATATATTTTGCTGGAAAAAGCTCTGGATTTTAACTCAGTTTGGAAAATAGGCACCAAAGAGACATTATTGGGATCATTTGGGATTTCAGAATAAAAACTATTTATTGATTCTACAATTTTTTTATGTGAACTGGCAAGATATCTTGAAAAAAATATAGGAAAGCAATAAAAACTAAAAAGGAAGAAAAAAATTTCTTTTTAATTTGAGTATTTGGCGTAACGTTATTTTTTTCTGACAGATAGTTGCCAGTTCTGTTTTTTAGTGGTAATGAAAACTCTTTGGCAGTATGAAAAATATGGAGAAATATAATCTTTTTTGATTCTTAAATCTGACAAATGTAAAGCACAGATATTGGTCTCTCTAGATCGTGTCTAAAAAAATTAATTGACTTTGAAAATATAACCAGACTTCGTATTTATAGAGCGCGCAGCAAAAAAAAAGTACCACAGAGTCACAGACAGAGTACTATTTAATACCATCATAATTTTATCGCCCATTGTTTATTGTGTTGTGAACAACGAGTTCAGCCTTGAGTGAGGGCCGCTAAGAAAAACAATTAGAAATCAGACTCGAAAACCTTTGCGTGCTACCGAAAACAATTAGAACTAGTTTGCCTAGCCGGCTAGGTCGAAACCTAATTAGCAAGATTAACACTTTATGTAATCTTATGGAGGAGAGTCAGTCGTACAACTAAAATGGGACGTTAGATGTTCTAAATAGGTACTTAAGGCCAGGTAAAAAACGAGTTTTTCATCAATATCTTTGCTCATGGGTTTTTCTAAGCTCAAAATTCTACGGAGTTCACTAGAAATATTTAATGTATTTAGTTAAGTACAAGAATAAAAAGTTAAATATCAGCAGTTTAATCATAGTATTGAAAAAACATAACAAAAAGGGGTAGCTTTGGGATTTATTTCTATCTATTAAACTTAATCTAATCGTGTAATTGAGAACGGTCGCCTATCAGCCAGATCCTTAAATAAGACATAATTGGTTTTCAGACTTTAGAACACAGTTTAAAACACTTTCGTTCGTGTTCAAAAAAAGGCCTCGACCGGATAACAGCGAAAAATATTTTTTTACAGTAGGGCTGAACGACCCTTAGAGGCCAAATTTTGGCAACAGTGCCTCGCTACTCTTCGAGTGAAGTGATCCAATAGAAGCAGTAATCCAAAAGAAGTATTAATTTATTTGTAAGCTATACCTAAGCGCTCTTACAGACTAGCGACACTTTGCGGTCGCAGAGGGTCGCACGACGTCGCGCGACAGTTGCGCTCATAGACTTTACGGTCGCGCGACCCTCTGCGACCGCAAAGTGTCGCTGGTATGTAAGAGCCCTAAGAGGTACCTATAGGAATTTGAATGCAGCAATAGGTGGGTTTTAGAAAAAAATTGATGCGGACCTATGTGACGTAGGCATATCAATCCGCTGTGGACGCGCTTGCCCAGATAGCAATTGGTAGGCATAAGCATATGCTCACGACTATATTCCCCGAGGGGGTAGTCAGAGATCTTCTGAAAATCCCACGTTTCACCAGTAGTACCAAACTCTGTCCAGTGTGACGGGGGGTGAGCCCGTCGCCACTTATGATGGACAGTGGGTACAATACATGCCTCGAAATTGAAGCATTCAGGTTTCCTCACGATGTTTTGCAATTAGTAGGAATAAACGGAATAAACTTGTGGCAAGTTTTTGGGCTTGCTCTTGACCTCAATCTAGTCCTCAGGACAAAGATGGGGTCGAAGATGTAGCGAGCTTACCCAGAATAGCACTGGCACTCCTGCTGCACACCGACGGAACGCAGCAAGCTGCTTGGTGCCAGACTCCGGCAGGAGGGTGGTCGCGACTTCGCGAGCCAGGTGGCTCCTTGCGGAGCCTACCACACCGCTGTGGGGATCGTTCAACCACCACCACAAACTAGGTAGCTTGTGGTACCGTTGCCGGGGTGGACCGCTAGGAGGTAGATCCCCAACCACCCCAGTTTATACCAAACTTTCTAGTTACCCTCCGACAAACTTGTATAATGTTTGCCAATGCAAACTTGTGTACTCTTTATCATCATCACACTTCCATTCCAGTCCAGTATGGAAGGAGTCGGTACTCTGGTATAGACTTAAGCAAGCCTGCCTACTACAAAGTGGTTAATAACTCCTTCCATATCCATACTGGACTGAAATAAAAGTGTGATGATGGCATTATGCGTTTAGAGCAAAGCATTAGCAACTGTAGGAGGGTAACTAGAAAGTTTAACATAAACTTGCCACAAGTTTATTCCTACTAATTGCTATCTGTGGGTAGTGGACTGGTGGAATAACGACCACTATCCCTGAGAGTAGGCCTTTGCCCTGCAGTGGGACGTACTATATAGCACCGGTTTAGTGTATTGGTAATTCGTAACTTAAGCCATGTGAATACAAGACATCATATCAAAATAAAATGTAGCTATCATAATGATTTAAAACACTCAAAATGATCTCGCATTACGCGTGCGCAACCCAATCCGCGCATCCAAGATGGCGCATAGAGCACGGCCGGGCGGCGCACACGCCATGTCGGCCACGCTTGACCAGCCAAGCGCGAACTGTTTTTTTCTACATAAACATTGTTCGCAGTAGAGAAATCGACGGGCGTAACAACGGCCATTGTTGTACACCGGTTAAACGCTGAAGATATTAGAGCGTGATACTGTAAAATAGTAAAACTGTAAAGCTTTGAATCACATTTAGAACCGGCTGTAATGAGCCCGATGTTATAGATACCAGGTCGGTTCTACAACTGGATTGGTTCACCGCTCATTCCCACGACCGTAGCATAACTAACGTCAGTGTTAGATGCGCTTGATTTAGAGAAAGAATCAATCTCTCTAACTCAAACATGCTTTTTGTCGAATATTACGAGGACCTAACACTATAACTATGACACTTTGCGTTTCTAACAGATGGATATAAACATAACTAAGTGCGTTCAAACACGATGACGCACTGACGGAGCGGCAGATGTCAGTCCATAGAACCACACCCGGTGCGTCAATGCGTCATCGTGTGTGCTTCTACGTGCGGTTTCATACAACTCCTTGCGTCACAAATGACGGACTGACGTTAGCTATGCTCCGTCACGTCAGTGCGTCATCGTGTGTGAACGCACTAAACCAGAACATGACCAAACCAAGAACATTACCAAACCAAAACATGACAAATCTAGAACATCTCCAAACCAGAACATTACCAAACAAGAACATAACCAAACCAGAACATGACCAAACCAGAACATAACCAAAGCACAACGTGACCGAACCAGAACATGACTCCATCGCACAACCCACTTATTTTGCATAATGCACAAAAAGCTGAGTATTTTCGTAAGTATCTACCTACTTTACTTAGACAATATTCTTTTATTGTAGTCTTGTAAGATGTAAATAATGCCTTACTACCTAATTATCAAACTTGCATGTAAAGGTACTTAACGTACATAAAAATATCTAGTTGGTAGTGGTAGCAACCTGATCACGAAGAAAGTTACAGCTATAAACCACACCAATATTTTAAGTACGTAAGTTAATTACTAGGTAAGTGAAGTTTGAGTGAGTGGCATCGTAAACTTTCGGTTTAGGGGGTGTCCATAAATCACGTGACGTTAATTAGGGAAGGGGGTGGGGTTTGTCGACCAGTGTCACTTAGGGTCACGTAGAGGGAGAAAAGGGGTCTTAAACAAATGTCACGTGTCACTATGTATCATCTAACACCAAGAACGAACTAGAACCTACTATAAACCCGAAGTCTACTATAAACAGAAGTCGAGTCATACAACACAGATTTCTCGATGTTCGGTGTGTTTAAAATTAATTTGAGAAAGAATGGAGTGACCGGAACGAACATGATTATGAAGATCCGCTGGGCAGAATAGGCGAAAAGATTTCTCCTCCCTTTGGATGAGACTCTCAGCAGTCAATGGATGGAATAATTATTGTTAAATTATATATTTTTCGTTTCCTGATTTATGCGTTCTAAGTTAAAGTTTCCATGTAGGGGACATGGGAATTGACAAGAACACAGTACGAGTATTGTAAGCAAAATGTAAGCAAATATGTAGTATTGCTACCTCGCTCGGGCTCACTATCGCACACTCTCTTCTTTTAAATTTTTCTCATTTGTATGTAATGATAACTAAGTGTCCAAGGTGTGACAATAATGTCACCCAGATGTCACTAGGGAGAGTGGAGGACTGGGGGTAACATTTATGGATGCCCCCTTAGTACGTTTATCGAAGTAAGAAGTTAGGTAGGTAGGTACGTTAAACTTACCCTGCTATCAACTACAAAACCAGTTTGTATATCGTTTCCTGTTGCTTATTATTCTTATGATATCCTTTGTTCAAGCCTGTTCAGGCGCATCCATTCATTCAAATAACGTATATCTATGTGCATACGCAATGAGCGTGCCCGTATGCTACATTATCGATCTTTTGTAACATACTCCTACCTAACGTAATTAGGTTGGTAGTTTTTTTCGTATTGCATTCATAGTTTTTAACTACACATATGACATTGTAGTTGGTAAATAAATACTGATACGAGGGGGTATCTAATCTAGGTATGCACCTAAAGCCTGATCAGGAAAATATATCACCTCGCCACCATGTAGCAGAAAATCAATGGAACTACTCGTAATTTCGCCTGATTAGAAAGTTAATGTCGATTGTAGCGCGCTCAGGCTTTGAATTTTTCACAGGCTTTAATCTAAACTATTATAAAACTGTAACTGAACTGTGTCTGTACATTGAAGATATTTACAAAAAAAAGATTACGATATGGTTATTAAATATCCCCGACTCGAAATCAACCTTTTTTAGAAATTTTGTCTGTCTGTTTGTCTGTTTGTTTGTGTGTTTGTTTGTGTGTTTGTTTGTTTGTTTGTTTGTTTGTTTGATCGCGCATCACGCAAAAACTACTGAACCGCTTTTGATGAAACTTTTTTTGTTTGATAGCTTATGATCTGACTTAAAATCTGGTATATAATTTGTGCGGACGAAGTCGCGGGAAAACACTAGTATTTAAATATTATTAAACTGTAAAAGAGATGCGTGTTTCCCAGGGAATTCTTCTTCTTCTTCTTCTTCTCTTCCTGTTACCCCTACGTATCGGATAAATAGCTCTCCACTGGTTGCGATCTTGGGCGGCACTGCAGATATCTTCCCAGGTCATGTTGAGGCATTTAGCCTCTACTTCCACACAGGCGCCAGGCTATTTTAGGACGTCCCCTCTTTCGCTTGCCTGGGAATTACAGGAAGAAATACTAAATTTGTATACCTACTTATATTCGAGTGGTAACTATTATATCCCGAAAGAAATACGCATAATAAATAACAGAATGATTAAGGAAACGCTGTTTAACTTTTTTCCTTGTGTATACTCAGGTATAATCCTAAAATGGTACCTACATATTATTGATTTCATAATTTATTCATCATCACTATATCTTTAGTTATTCACTTTCCAAACGTAATTGTTGTATGTATACCTATATACATACCTCCTCATAAAGAAAATAATCCATACAGACATATGTCTTAGTTCCCAGTAGGTACAATCGTTTTAATAATTTATTGCACCAAGACGCAGGTGGATACTTTTACTGGATAGTTGTCAATTAATTAAAGATTAGTAGGAGCCGTGTGTTCACTATTTATGAAAACGTAAAGTTCGTTTTATTCGTGAAAAGAAACATCTCTTGTTCGCTCACTATTTTACATACAACAATCGCCCATTTAGTCATTTTTCCTTGATGTTTTCTCACCGGGCATATAAGTCAAACTGATAGAGAAAAACCTCCGACCGGGCACAAAAGTTCGGTTCGCGACAGCGTGGTACAGGCGACAGAGGGCAACATTATCGTTCTAGGCAAAAGTAGGTATGCACTACTTATAAAATTAAAAAAGAAAATATTTGTGGACGGAAAAAGTATGTGGACTCAATCACAAGGGTCCAGTTGAATGAATGAATGAATGAATAAGCCCCCTTATTCAGACAATTTACATTTTTTACTTAAAAATAATGTACAGAATAAGGTGCCAGTAATATTTTACAACAAATTAATTGATTATTTGATAACACATTGAAATTATTCTTGCATGCAATTTTACATTACATTAAATTAATATTATTCCATTACATTACACCACCACATTACAGGGTCCAGTTAGCAACTATTAAATAATCTGTGATCCCGTTTCGACCCCTCAAACGGTGAAGGAAAACTTCGTGAGGAAACCTGCATACGCTGAAGAAGAAATTCCGATGCGAATGTGTACGTACCTAGTCTACCAATCCATATGTACAATTTATAATTAGCAGTTATTTATTTTATTTATTTTATTTTATTGTTTTTGGAAGACCAACAGCACAATGCAATACAATAAACAGTACACGTACAGTATACATTTAGCATATATTTTTAAGAAACTCTTGTTGCTGAGCTGCTTGATTTTGTTGGGTTTTGTTAAGGCATATTATCATCATCAGCCTATATAATGGCCTTTTGCGAATATGACGATTATTTCACGACTGTAATCTGTCCAGTTGCTAATCTATCCAGCTGAGAATCTGTCGAGTTAAGAATCTGTCCAGCTGAGAATCTGTCCAGTTGCTACGGAGGCATAATATGTCCCACTGCATGGCACAGGCCTCCGCTCAAATAGGGGTGTTTGGGCGTGGACCAATTTGAGCATGCACAGCACCAAACAATAACCTTTTACGCACAACACCTAACATAATAGACCGAAAAAAAAAGCTGGTGGCAAGCATGGGATACTTACTTTACGTGTCACAAAATCTGTATGTAGTATGTATGTAACTAGGTACCTATGTGAACTGTGCATTTACTATCGGCATTACAAACGTTACGCACATTTTACCTCAGACAAAATTCCTAGTTAGTTTCTATCGCATCGCCTCCATCTTTTATTACGTGCTTGTACTAAGTGAATTTTTAGATGTTGTTAAAACCACAACTTTCAACTCACATTTCGGTGATGAAAGTTAGTAAAGTCCTACGGTAATGGGGTAATATAATAACTTGGTACGAACAAAACTTTTTATGAACCCATTTAACATGTTTAACGCTTTTCTTTGTAAATGTCATTCGTGTAGTAGTAAAAAGCCAGGGAAAGCTGAAATTACCTTCAGTTTTTTTTTCCATATTTCAACAGTTAAAGGTAATTGTGCCCTATGGCAGCGTTACTTCGAAAAAACCATTTGCTCTAGTTCGATAACAGCCAACAATAGTTTCCACTCGGTGGTGGTACTTTTTATTTCAGCTTGAAACACGCAAGTTATATTTTCAGACACGAATGTCGTATGTATATAAAAGCTACCCACCTAACTCTATATCTATCTATACAAGGTGTTACAAAATTACAAATAAACCTTTAAGGGGGTGGTGTAGACCATCAAACTGAACAACTTTCACTATAGAACCAATATCGAAATCGCGAAAAAAAAATTGATTGTCCATACTCTACAAGTCGACTAGAGCTAAAGTATCTTATGGGATATCAAATTATTTTTTTCGCGATTTCGATGTTGGTCCCATAAAGAAAGTTATTCAGTTTGACGGTCTAAACAACCCCCTTAAGAGTTTTAATAATTTATTCTTACTTATGAATGTATAATGTAAATAATTATACCAATATTCTATAACTTAAATATCAAAACTATCCGTCTAAACAAATTACTTACCTACTTAATAATTAACTTACCTTTAACAAAAAAGTTCTCCAAACCGCAGTTTGGACAGAGGCCTAACACAGATATAAATATTAATAGTGTAAATGAAGAAGACCTACTAATTCGTAGGTCTAGATTGTTTCCGCCATCTGAACCATAGAAAAGTTTGTTTAAGTACTTAAGGGGCTACCTGCCGGTTTTGGGTAATTTTGTAACCATTTTATTCATTAACTATGGCACTTTTTGAGCTGAAATTTAAACTGAACCATCTACAGGATATGAGAAGTGATGTGGTTTTTCTAGAAATCGATTTTAATTAATAAAACCGAAGAAAAGGGACTCTAAAGTCACCCCTTTTTTTCCAGTTGTAACCATTTTACTCTTACATTTTTAATCGGAACAAAATGAAAATTTACTATATTGTTCACAATACAATTTAGAATGATGTGGTTTTTTTACTTTTTCGAAATTAATAAAAAGTCATCGAATTTTTCAAAGAAAACAGCTAAATTCTGACCGGAGCCACGAGCTCTTTCTCATCGATTAGTATGGAGAGTGAGTGAGAGGAGAGTGGTCCACGACGGATACACCTTAAGTACATTTGTAAAATTGCTCGTCGTTCTACATTTTTCATCCAGTTGTAGTTAAGTAGTAAAGTGAACTATAGGAAACGGGTGTCATAAAACTAATTCCCCGTTTCCTGATTCCTGAGGATGAGTTGTCTCTAAAACGATGTCAGTAATTAGTGAGACAGACAGCGAGCGTGATGTTAATTATGTAGCATCGCAAGTTTTTACGTCCAAGTGATATTGATTACCTACCTGCGCTCAGCCGACGCTTTTGAAACTCAACTTTAGGTACTAAAGATAAAAACAATTAATAAAAATTATCTTCCTTCCTACTCTGATTCCACCTCCTCCATTGATGAACATTGTCTTACAATTAAAGATTGAAAAATTCAATTCAATCAATTAATCTTCAATCTTTAATTTGATTCATGTACCTACTATTGTTTGATGGTCAAGAACAAATAAAGGGCTTTACAAAATAGCGGAGCCACGTGCAAGCCGAAGAAGATACGTGACTACGTGACACTCGCGACCGCTCGCCGTCAGACTTGCAGCGCGACTCGAATAAGGCCCGTCACAGACACGCGCTATAATATGTTGCTGTACTCTTCTTACGCACGCAAAATTACATAAGCACGTCTCTTTCCCGCGTGCGAGTGAGAGGAAGCGATTAGCAACTTGCATGCGTTAGAAGAGTACAGCAACATATTATAGCGGCCGTGTGTTGCGCGCTTTAGTCTGCACGTTCCCGTCATCGTAGCGAGCGAGATAAATGATACCCACACCACACCAGATTTTCAGCCAAATCATAAGCTCTAAACACAAAAAGTTTCATCAAAATCAATCCAGTAGTTTTCGTGTGATGCGCGAACAAACAAACAAGGAGACAGACAGACATTTTTTTTTTTTTAAATCGTGGTTTGGAGTCTGGTACCTACACCTAAAAACCATATCGTACCTTTTTTTGTAAATACACAATTCTGTTACAGTTTTATAATAGTAGAGACTATAGTTATCTAGAGTTAATCTGCGACTTCGTTCGCTGGGGTTCCCGTCATCGTAGCGAGATTAATGATACACCAAAATTTTAGTCTGATCGTAATCTTTTAAAAACGAAAAGTTTCATCAAAATCAGTCCAGTAGTTTTCGCGTGATGCGCGAACAAACAAACAGACAGACAGACAAAAGTTGGAATCAAGCCATATCGTAACTTTTCTTTATAAACAACCCAAAAAAAACTACATGGAGATAGCAACATAATTTGTCATTTTGTAACAAACCCATAGGAAGTGCTGTGCCCTCTATAGACCGTCACGGACTGACGACTGGTCACGCCTCTGTTACTTCACCTTAATGATTCATTGAACAATGTATGTGTTTACGGATATGGTACACTACACTGCCATGTGGTAGGTACCCCACCATTCGTAACCATAAGAATAGTCTTATGGTTTAGGTATAACACTGTTAAAATCGGGCATAGGCCCACCACACACGACACACACAGCGGCAACCATTCACAACACTAGACAATGAAGTAACACTGTTAGGCTGGCTTGGCTTGCTTTTAGAATAAAAGAGTGCTACCGTGCTACATAAAACTGACTTACGAGCATATTCCAAACACAATAGAGAGACGACAAACCTATTACCTACAAGACTTCAGTTTCCTGTCAGAAAACTTTTCCTAAGGCGACACATCAAGCAACGAAAACCAATATAATCTTGCCGCACGTAGAGTGAATAACGTATAACGTCGCGCGGCCAGCTTATTTTGGTTTTACGTACCAGCAAGCCAGCAACCAGTGTATGTGCCGACGTACGTACCTACTTATAAAAATGCACAGCCTAAGCTAACTGGATTGGAGATCATCATCATCATCATCAGCCTATACAAGGTGTTTCATAAGTAACAATAAATTTTTGAAACTCTTAAGGGGGTTGTTAAGACCGTCAAACTGAACAACTTTCTCTATGGGACCAACATCGAAATCGCGAAAAAAATAATTTCATATCCCATACATATTTTAGCTCTAGTCAATTTGTAGAGTCATCATCATCATCATCATCAGCCTATCATCGTCCACTGCTGGACATAGGCCTCTCCCAAGGCGCGCCACAAAACTCTGTCCTCGGCCTTCCTCATCCAGTCGCTCCCCGCTACTTTTTTTAGGTCGTCTGTCCAGCGGGCAGCAGGGCGTCCCACACTACGCCTACCAGTTCGCGGTCTCCACTCTAGAACTCTGACACCCCATCGGTTGTCAGTTCTTCGGCAGATATGACCAGCCCATTGCCACTTCAGCTTGCTAATTTTCTGAGCTATGTCAGCCACTTTAGTTCTGTGACGAATCACTTCATTTCTGATGTGGTCCCTCAGAGAAACACCGAGCATAGCTCTCTCCATAGCTCGCTGAGCGACCTTGAATTTATGAACTAGCCCTATCGTCAGGGTCCACGTTTCCGCACCATAGGTCATCACTGGCAGAACGCACTGATTGAACACCTTCGTTTTGAGGCATTGTGGTAGGGCCGAGGAGAATATATGACGTAGTTTCCCGAAAGCAGCCCATCCTAGCTGTGGATACGCCTAGCGGCCTCCTTGTCGAAGTTGTTTCTACCTAGTCTTCTAGTTTGTAGAGTATGGAACATCAATATTTTTTTTACCGATTTCGATATTGGTCCCATAGTGAAAGTTGTTCGGTTTGATGGTCTACACCACCCCCTTAAAGGTTTATTTGTAGTTTTGTAACACCTTGTATACGTCCTACTGCAGATAACAGGCCTACCCTCTCTCTAGGAGGGTGTTTGGGCGTTGTCTACTACGCGTGCCCAATGCGGATTGGTAGACTTCACAATGCATCCGAATTTCTTCTTCTGCATATGCAGGTTTCCTCACGATGTTTTCCTTCACCGTTTGAGAGCAGTCGGTAATACGTACATAAGTTTGAAAAACTCATTGATACGTGGCATGTCGTCCGTGCGGATTCGAACCCGGACCTCATGATTGAGAGTCCATACCTCTCCGCAACGCGCCACCGAGCGCTACAGAGATAGACACATGAAACTTGGAATAAGTATGTGTTTGGTGCCGTGGTCGTCCAGTTGCAAGTAACCTTGCCTGCCATGCAGGAGGCGATGGTTCGATCCCCGTCCAGGCCGACTCGTACCATTGAGTTTTTCGTGCATTTATGTAAGATTTGTAACGCCACTGGCTTTTCGGTGAAGGAAAACAACGTGTTCAATTTCTAAAAACCGACCCGTAAAGGTGTTACCCAAACTCCACGCAAACGAAGTCTCAACTTGCAACTTGCAATGCCTTCGAATGGGTTGTTACTGCGAAAGTCAACACTTAGATTGTCGTTTCATCGAACACTGTTAATCGAAAGTACCTACAGTTTTCTCCATACAAACGTATTCTCCTGTTTTCTCCCTGGATAGTGACACTAGAGCAAATATTTTTTTACCATACAATCTATGTCAACTCTGCCATGTCCCTATGTTTTGCTTTTTTGCATCTCAATTAATTTACTCTAAGAATTTTACCACCCGTTTTCAGACATCCAGAAAACATACGGACATAGCCAAAGTCTTTCTCTTATGAAAGAATTATTTAACTAAATCGGTTTAGTTTTGGAGGAAAAACAGGGGAATACGAAATGCAGATTTCGTAGATTTTTTGTATGCCTACCTATAAAATCGGTCCGAGCTGCAGTTGTCTCTTTCCCACTCTAGTCGGTGGGGTGTATGGGTGGGGCGACTGGGGCGGATCGGATCAGATAAATACGTATATAGTCGGAAAAGTGACCTATTCTCCAAATTAGCATTTCAGCCCTCCTATCCTCTTAATCGATGGTATGATCGTATATAAGGTGAATAACGCAAAACGACGACTATGTACATCATACCTACTTACCTACCTATTAAATATTTCGTACATTTTTCTTCCCCCTTTTATTACAATAAAATTAATGTTGCGTTTCCCGCCAACAAGCGTTTCCGCGACAAAATGGCGGGTGGCGTCGATAGCTTTGAATGTTTGATACACTCGGCGCCGCTACGACACGACGCGACGGCAAAGCGTGAATATACGTAACCAGGTACCCATGACCTCCGGCCTTCAAACAAACCATCCCCTATTGAATCCTAACAGTTAAATAGCAGAGAAGCAGGGAAGCTCTCCTTAAGCTGGCAACGACGACGCGTACGTCGCATTAAATATTTAACTTTAGCCTAGTTTTCATAATATCCCCTTTTGAATACAACGTATAATTCCATCTAATTGCCGAGTTAATGGCAGACCTAATTCTTTTTCACCGAAATGGGTGGTACTTATGTGTGAATTAGGTAAATGGGGCACGGACAATGCGTAATAAGCAGTTAGATAGGTACTTTATGCGAAAGCTGAAATTGAGTAGGTATTGCAGTAGGGACGCATTATTAGCTAACTATCGAGAATAATTGAGATATTATGTAACATAACTACACAAACTATTATATGCCTAACTAAAAGGTTTCATTTGGTGTTTTATGCATTCTGGCAAACTAAGTACTTAGGTACCTACTTCCCTGAGTGAACATGGCATATACATAGGTAGTTTCTCTACTCTATGAACAATAAGACAATGTCAAGCTCAACAGAACGAAGTTCTGAAAATTTTATCAAATTGTCACTATTACTCCCATATTTCCTAAGAGAATCCACCAACAACTGTTCAGTTAGGTAGTTAGGTTTTGATTGAGCTCTGTCTTTAACTTAATTCGTAGAGCAAAGAAAAGTCGAGCTCGCTTCGCTTGCTCTATGTTTCTGTTTTAATTACTGTGTCTAACTCTACACATAATCCTAAAGATTTCTGTCCACAGCTAAAACGTGGTGCTAAAAATTTCGAGCTTGCTTCGCTCGATCCATACCTAGCTTTTACTTGGCTACTTTGCGCATGTTTTGTTCGTAAAAAGCTCTGGCCCTAACCGATTCGTATTGAGAAAAAAGTCGAACTCGCAACGCTCGCTCTAAGTTTCTATTTTTGCCAAGGACTTGAAAGAAATACGGACCGAATATTGCACTAATAAATGATATGAAGCATGCAAGGTAATACAATCTCGTATGTTCTACAAGGGACCTACTCTCACACAGATGCACTAGCTCTAGGCGCAGGAGTGAGATTTTTGAATCTCATTCGGTGAGCTCAGCAGTTGAAAATGTCAAAATTACTATGGAGATATGCATCTTTCTACTGCTGAGTTGACTTTCAAAAATCATACTTCAGGAGTGCGATTTTTGAAAGTCAAATCAGCAGAAGAAAGATGCATATCTCCATAGTTATTTTGACATTTTCAACTGCTGAGATCACTTTAATGAGTTTGTGTATTTAGGATGTATGTTTACTAGAACGGGAAATGTGAGGGTGATGTGCATAGGCGAGTAACAGCGGGAAATAAAGTGAACGGTGCTTTGCATACCATTGTGTCCAAAAGGGCGCGACTTGCTATACACAATGGTGTGTTGGTGCCTACACTTATGTATGGCAGTGAGTGTTGGGTATGGCAGAAGAAGCATGAAAGTAAAATTAATGCTGTTGAAATGCGTTCCTTGCGAAGCATGTGTGGAGTTACGCTGAGAGATAGAGTGAGAAATTGTGTGATTAGAGATCGATGTAAATTGAAAGAAGATGTTGTGACAAGAATAGAGAAGGGTATGCTTCGTTGGTTTGGTCATGTGGAGAAGATGAGTGATAGCAGATGTACGAAAGAGATATATGGAGCTAAAATGAGTGGATGTGCCGGCAGAGGGCGCCCTCGTAGGACGTATTCTGACCAAATCAGTTGCGTCCTACGAAAAGGGGAGGTGCGGAGTACTCGAAACCGACGGGCATGTATGAAGAGATGTATGGATGTGAATGAGGCAAAAGATGTATGTAAGGATCGTAGTAGATGGCGCGCTCTGGTCTCTGCCTACCCCAATGGGAAAGAGGCGTGACGTTATAGATAGATAGATAGAGATCACCGAATGAGATTCAAAAATCGCACTCCAGGTCCTACAACCCGTCACCTTATGTACCGCGTGACAGCACGCACACAAAATAAATGTGTGCTTCAGTCATGATTAGACGAGATCTGGTTCTTCTTTTAAGTCTGTGATTTTTGCATAGTTACTTAGATAAACCAAAAGATGTCTGATACGCCAGTCATATAAAACATTGTAGGTCGCAATTGATTGCACGGAGCTGCATTTATGGGATATTGTTAGGATAGATACCAGCAGTATAAAACCAATTTTGCAGTTTCGAAAGACCTGTGCTAACCGAGGGGTGTTCGAAAAACCTTGCATTTTTCGGACATTTTTCAGGTTTTGAAATATAACTTCTAAACGGTGCTTCTTGCATAAAAATTGTGCACTACGTTTTTAAAGAAGACAAAATTATCTATAATTTTAATTTAATTGCAGCTCTGTAAGTTAAATAGGTCTTGACATACAACACTTCAAACATTGGTCATTTTACACAAAAAGTTCAAAATTGTAGTTTTAGCCGTCTTCCGAACAGGATATCGGCTAAAATACTCATTCTACGAGGAAAATTATAAGAAATGAATTTGTAAAGCAATTATGTAACTTTATTATAAACATAAGTTGAACCCTGTTCTGTGATTAATTCCTTTGTTATCAGGAAAAAACTAAATATAAGGGAAATCGGTTTTTCAAAAAATGGAGCTTGACTCATTGCAAGAATTTTATAAAGGATAATAAAGACATAACTCAGTGGAAAATGATTTATTTTATGCAAAATGAAATTCAGTATGATGAATAATGTATCTATACTATAACAAAACTGTAAATGTTTATTTGGTTGTTAGATCGCGCATCACGCGAAAACTACTGAACCGATATGAATGTAACTTTTTGTATTTGAAAGCTTATGATTAGACGTATAAACTGATATATATTTGATCTCACTACCATGACGAGTGCCGGTGCGGACGAAGATGTGGGTAAATCTAGTACTATTATTAAATCGTAAATGTTTGTTTGATTGTTCGCGCATCACGCGAAAACCACTAAACCGATTTTGATGAAATTAATTGCATTTAAAAGGTTATGATTAGACGTAAAATCTAATATATAATTTATCTTGCTACAATGACGGGTACCTGTGCGGACGAAGCCGTAGGAAAACTCTCGTTTTTATATAATGTTGATAATTTTGTAATTACTAGTTCTCCCGCGCCTTCGTCCACGAGGGTTCCCTTCATTGTATCCAAATAAATAATATACCAAATTTTAAGTCTGACCATAAGCTTGCAGACCTCGAAAGTTTCATCAAAATAGGTTTAGTACTTTTCGCGTGAAGCGCCAACAAACAACCAAATATTTACGGTTTAATAATAGTACTAGATTTGTCCACATCTTCGTCCGCACCGGCATTCGTCATGGTAGTGAGATCAAATATATTATATCAGTTTATACGTCTAATCCTAAGCTTTCAAATGCAAAAAGTTACATTAATATCGGTTCAGGTGTTTTCGAGTGATGCGCGAACTAACAACCAAACAAACATTTACAGTTTTGTTATAGTTTAGACACATTATTAGTCATACTGTATTTCATTTTGCATAAAATAAATCATTTTCCACTGAGTTATGTCTTTTTTTATCCTTAACAAAATTCTTGCAATGAGTCAAGCTCCATTTTTTGAAAAACCAATTTCCCTTATATTTCGTTTTTTCCTGATAACAAAGGAATTAATCACAGTACAGGGTTCAACTTGTGTTTATATTAAAGTTACATAATTGCTTTACAAATTCATTTCTTATAATTTTCCTCGTAGAATGAGTATTTTAGCCGATATCCTGTTCGGAAGACGGCTAAACCTACAATTTTGAAGTTTTTGTGATAAATGGCCAATGTTTGAAGTATTGTATCTCAAGACCTACTTAATTTACAGAGCTGCAGTTTAATTCAAATTATAGATAATATTGTCTTCTTTAAAAACGTAGTGTACAATTTTTATGCAAGATGCACCGCTTAGAAGTTATATTTCAAAACCTGAAAAATGTCCGAAAAATGCAAGGTTTTTCGAGCACCCCTCGGTTAGCACAGGTCTTTCGAAGCTGCAAAATTGGTTTTATACTGCTGGTATCTATCCTAACAACATCTCAAAAATGCAGCTCCGTGCAATCAATTGCGACCTAAGGCGATTTTTATGTCTACGGTGACTGGCGTATGACCACAACTTGAAAAGATGTGCAAAAAAATTTCGAGCTCGCTTCGCTCGCTCCGTTATTTTTTGTGTAAGATGAGGGGTGGCAAAATCCGTCTTTGCCCCAGGCGGCAGAAACCCACCGCGCCATCGCCACTGCGGTACCTAGGTACCTAAGTTACCTACTATTACTCTCTAACTAGCAAAAATAGTCTTCGCTGCGGTATCACTGCTCATTCGAATTGCAAATTCATTTGCTCATTAATTCTTAGCTATTTCGGTGGTTTTACTACATTACAGAGGTATACAATTTCATAAAATTGTAACAGAACCTTTTCTTTGCATTAGCTACCTACATAAAATTAATAACAACCACATAGCATGATGTCGGACGAAACACGCGAATCTACCATTTCGTTTGTGATTTGTTCACTTTTGTTTAAAACCTTTATTGAAAGCTTTTATTTACTAACGAAAGAATAATAGTAACGTTTTGCGAAAGTGATTATGGTCGTTTATTTACCTAAATAAAAACTTACCCTGGGTATTAATAACTACCTACTGTTTCATTCTAATTAGCTCACGAACGAATCACGATACAAAAAGCAGTTTTCTGATAACATTAGTTTTGCATTAACTACTGCCTCCGGTATACCTACAGTACAGATAGTTATGATACTGCAAATAGATGGTGATTGGTGGTACTCGTCAAGCCAAGTCAGAAGCCTGTATTTACGGCTCTGAAATACATACTCTAACAACTAGTTAATTACTGACTTGACTCGTCTCCAGCAGGAAGTACAATAGTGTGATGATGATGATGATGTTGATAAATTTCCACTGTTGATAATCATCAATTATTCTGGTTCAGGAGTGCGATTTTTGAATCTCATTCAGTGAGCTCAGCAGTTGAAAATGTCAAAATTACTATGAACCTACGCATTTTTCTTCTGCTGATTCAACTTTCAAAAATCGCACTCCTGAAGTATGATTTTTGTAAGTCAAATCAGCAGTAGAAAGATGCATATCTCCATAGTTATTTTGACATTTCCAACTGCTGAGCTCACCGAATGTGATTAAAAAATCGGACTCCTGGTATTTAAATAAAAATATTACTGAAACATTTTGGAGCTCTTTTTATTGTGTCGAAATATGACGGATATTTCTTAAGATCTAGATTTGATTGGTCAATGGAATTATAATCTATTTCTAAACAAACACAACATTTTCTGATATTTAAATTATAGGATTAGATAGGAATCTACACTCGCGAGCAAAACTATGGAATCACCTACTTGTAATTTGCTACGAGCAATCTTAAGAACTAAATGACAAATGAAGGTTAATAAGAATGGTACCATTTTAAAGACAATACTGTTAACTTTAAATTAATACCATATTCATTTAAATCAGACCCGTATTTCAGAAGATGTTCTGATTTAAGTAAAGGAGTAAGAAAAAAGACATGTTTTAATTACTCGATACCCGGCGAGTTGCGCGACATTGACCCCCTATAAAAGCGCATGGTATCGGAATTTCCTTATCAGTCTGCTATCACACGTTGACTGGTACACATCTCTGCTAAATTCAACCCTTGACCTTGGACGATAATGGATACCACTGCTGTAGAAGCAGCACAAATTGTTGCCCTACTGCAACAAGGGCTTAGCCAGCGTGCTGTCGCACGTCAGCTCCACATAAGCCAGTCCTGTGTCTCGAAAGTTTACAAACGCTTTCGGGAGACTGGAAGCTTCATCCCGAGACCAAGATCTGGAAGGCGCCGGTGCACTTCGGAGAGAGATGACCGTTTTATCGTGTCAACTTCTCTTCGAAATCGTCATTGCACTGGCGTCGACATCCAGCAGGAGCTCAGACAAGTTCGCGGGGTGGCTGTCAGTGAGTGGACAGTTCGGCGAAGACTCAGGCAAGCGAACCTGACTCCAAAAAGGCCTGCCACAGGCCCAAAACTGACGGCAGCTCACCGACAAGCACGCCTTCAGTTTGCTCGGGCCCATCTTAATTGGGAATTCGAGCAATGGAAGCGAGTTATGTTCTCAGACGAGAGCAGAATGTGCTTGCACGGTAGCGATCGAAGGGGCCGGGTCTACAGGCGGCCTGGGGAGCGATTTGCTCAGTGCTGTTTCGCTGAAACAGTAGCCTATGGGGGAGGTTCCTGCATGATGTGGGCCGGCATTTCATTTGACGGAAAAACGGAGCTTGTTTTCGTGCCTGGTGGGGGACGAGGAGGCGGTCTAACTTCAGATCGATACATAACCGATATTCTGCTGGAACATGTCGTTCCTTATGCGGGATATGTCGGTGATAACTTCCTCCTGATGCACGATAACGCCCGTTGTCACACTGCACGTGCCACAGCTGAGTTCCTGGGTGAAATTGGTATCGCCACATTGGACTGGCCAGCGCTCAGCCCCGACTTGAATCCCATTGAGCACTTATGGGATGAGCTGAAAAGGAGGGTTCGATCCCGAAATTCAGCTCCTTCAAGTGTTGATGAGCTGAAATCGGCTTTGATAGAGGAGTGGGAAAGTATCCCACAAGATTCCATCAAGAAGCTGATTAGGTCCATGACGAATCGTCTTCGAGCTGTAATTAGGGCTAGAGGGGGCAACACAAAATATTGAAAACAAAATTTATCAAGACCAAATAAAAATTATACTCTAAATTTTTGTTTTTTCCCTGATTCCCATTTCCCAATTTCTTCACTTTTTCTTTACTCCTTCACTTAAAGCTGGACAGCTCCTGAATTACGGGTCTGATTTAAATGAATATGGTATTAATTTAAAGTTAACAGTATAACCTTTAAAATGGTACCAATTTCATTAACCTTCATTAGTCATTTAGTTCTTAAGATCGCTCGTGGCAAATCACAAGTAGGTGATTCCATAGTTTTGCTCGCGAGTGTAGTTGACTTATCAATTTCTAAAATTATTGCGTTAAATTCTTACAAAATTTTTTCATGATTTCATTATGGTAATAAGAAGATTGTAGCAATATGCTTAGCTGATACAATACATTTGAATGCCTAATTACAATCAATACAAAACAAGCACATGCCACAACAACAAATACTCTGTAGAAAAGAAGAAACAAATAGTATACCTTACCTTACTTAAAGGTAATTTGCTGTAAGTTATCAAATATAATTTTGGTTTTTGCATGGATCTATGACAAACAAACATGTTGGTACATAGTTAGATCAACATTAAAAGCTATTAAATTCATTAATTTTGTGGTGTACCTATAGGAGTGCGATTTTTGAATCTCATTCGCTGAGCTCAGCAGTTAAAAATGTCTAAATTACTGAGGCGATATGAATCTTTCACCTGCTGATTTGATTTTCAAAAATCGCACTCCTGAAGTATGATTTTTGAGAGTCAAATCAGCAGTAGAAAGATGCATATCCCCATAGTAATTTTGACATTTTTAACTGCAAAGCTCAGCGAATGAGATTCAAAAATCGCACCCCTGGGCGTAAGGAAAAGTATCATTAACCTTTAAACCACATTCTACACATCAAACTCAACAACTTTTACCACGGGAGCAAACCAGTCGGCGCAAAAACAAAATCAGACATGACAAGACGATTTAATTGGAAGATTAAAGGACATAAACACACATAAATATTACTAACTACCTACACTACAAAAGACTGTAGTATTCATGTCATGGCACATCACGCGTGCATTCAAAGATTTAGGGTGCCTTTACACCGGAGGTGTGCCAGGCAGAGCTGCTAATTAAATGTACGTAAGTATGACGTAAGTATTCGGAAAGACAACGACAAAGGCACGTCTCGATTTTTGTCGTTTACTCGTGGCATTCTAGGCCTTCTGCCTAAGTATTAGATTTCTATAAGTTCTCTCTCTCTCTCTCTCTAAGGTTGAGATTCAGAGACGTTCAACTCCTGTATGTCAAAATACGTACTCAGACTCAACTCACTTCCGAAAGACTTCTTTAAATCTTGGCCAAAGAAATACTCATTGTAAGTTCACAGCCCTGGGCAAAAGGAAAATTCTTTTTATGTAACAAAAAAAGCTTTGTTAAGACTAGATTCAATTATCCAACATTGAAGTATATACTACAGTCTGTCTATAAAGTCTTGACAAAAAATGAGGACGCTGTCTCCACGCAAGAACGTCAAAATCAAGCATAACCTGGCAACACCACCATACTGAAATGATTAGTTCCTCAAACATTCATGCCACGACTTTATAGACAGACTATACATACTAGAACCAACACGACAAACTACCGTCGTGCATCACATGAGGAAGATAAGCGCAGGCGGGTGAAAGAGACAGCGGTAGCGACATACTCAGAAAGTATGGAGATATCACCACAAAGACGTCAGCGTTGTGACGTGCAGTGCTATTTCTAGTAAGTGGTACTGTACCCGGCGGTAAATATTGCACATCGGCGGTGACTGACGAGAGCGACAAAACATAACATAATGTACTCCAACTGTACTGTACTGTGGTGCAATAAAGTATAATTGATTGATTGATTGATTGATGTACTGAGTGACAGAGACGACGCTCTACGAAGCAGAATCTAGCCGATGTGGAATATTTGCGGCCATACACATCGTACCCTTATTGCAAAAACCAATTATCTGCACCAAAATTTAACCAAAAAATGATTTTGAGATTTAAGCACTTGAAAGTTTGACGACACAAAAATACATTAAGTATAAATAAATAAATAACGCTCACAGGCACATACATTGTTATGATCCCAAGTAAGCCTCAGGCTTTTTGTTATGGGAACCACACAACAACGGCACACACTATAACATCCATGACCGAACCGGGATTCGAACCCAGGACCCTGGTTTGGCAGTCCGGCGTGTTAACCATCACACCAACCGGGTCAAAGTTTATTTTATATTAATGGTTATTTATATTTAAGCAATTATTCTAGTTTCCTTAAGTAGGATAATAATTGAAGAAAACTGACTAGATTTTATAGAAAAATCAAATTTAACTCGTTTTTGGTAAAAAAAAATGCAGATAGTTGTTTTTTGCAATAAGGGTACGACAAAACAGTTCAATGGTATCCAATGACAAAGACCTTATAATGTTAATTATTGTTTTATATTGAGTCTAACCAACATTCACTTAAGTTAATAGAAGATTTGCGATACAAAAATAATGTAAACATTACTTTTGTATTAATATTCTTATTAACCTAATTAGGTATAAAGGTATGTATAATTGTTTCCATTAGAACAACAAAAAGCGAGAAATTAACATTCACATCGCTTATCGTTAAAGGCATAAAATACCTACTTACCTAAAGTAAACAAATGGTTGGATGGTGGCTGTTAAAACCACCCTAAGGTTGAAATTCGTTTGCACGTCATAAAACACCCTGACCATTATTATCTTGAATAATTTACAGGGTGTAAGGAAAAGTATCATTAACCTTTAAACCACAGACTCTACCCATCAAACTAAACAACTTTTACTATGGGAGCAAACCAGTCAGCGCAAAAAAAAAAAAAGTCCGCTGTCCCATACAAAACTGCAATACCTACTCGACGCAATCGTAAGGGACAGCTGATTTTGATTTTGCTCTGATCGTTTTGCTCCGATAGTAAAAGTTGTTTAGTTTGATGGGTAGAGTCTGTGGTTTAAAGGTTAAGGTAAAGGTTTCTTAACACCCTGTATAGAACAATTCTAATCTCAACCTTAGCTACATTTTCGATTACTAGAAAGCTTTGTAAAAATTGATACCTAGGCCATTTTCTTTGCCAGCTTTACATTTAGTTCAGGCTACAATCAGCTACCTAACAAGCTTCAAAACAACTTGTAATCTTGGCTTAGGAGTGGAATCGGTCTATAGTAGTCAAATCCCAATAAATACGCTTTTTAATTTCGGCCTGTCTATTATCCCACGCATAATTATAGCAAGCCACTCCATATTTTAATTAATTTTCTTGCCAATCTTAAAAATGCAAGAACCGTCCCGTAATGTATTATGTGCAGGGAGCAATATGTGATATAGGTAGCTGTCAAGACAGCAACACTCAGAAGCATCGAAGAGCAATCTTATCACTAGTGAATAAAGGTCAAATTTATTTGGAGCTATACGGGAGCCGCGCGGCCGCTGAGTCGGCGACGTGCATTTAAATTTAACCTTTATTCACTAATGACGCTGCGAGTAAATGATCTTCGATGCTCTTCTGGTGTGAATCGAAGTACTTTAATTGTGACAAAGTCCAAAAGTGATTGACATTTTCGTAAGTTCGTACTCTGCTCGGACAGCGAAGCGTAAGGCGGAATCGACCAAACTAGTCGGAAAGTTAGTCTGCCTATCCAGTCACTAAGGCATACCAAACATAAAACTGAGAATTAAAATTTTACAATTCAAATATACAAAGTATCAAAGAGAGCAAACCCTGAAAACCATAGAATTGATTTATAGATCAACTAGAGTTAACCCGCGACTTCGTCCGCATAAATTATATACCAGATTTTAAGTCAGATCATAAGCTATCAAACAAAAAAAGTTTCATCAAAATCAGTTCAGTAGTTTTTGCATGATGCGCGAACAAACAAACAAACTTGTCAATAGATGGCGCCACACGTAATTTAAATCGCGCTATCGAGTGTTATTTGAGTTTATATGAACTGAACCGCTACTTTTTTATTCCTCACGATTTTACGATTTTATAATAGTTATTAAGATACTTAAGATACTTGTCATTACACACTTATTCGTACACAATCTAATAAATCCGACGCAAACAGTTTCTATTTTGTATGAAAAGTCTAAATTTCTTGCAGGTGGGTTCTTACATAATGATTTAATGTTGTATTTTGATATTGATTCTGTTCTGGTTTCAGGATTTGCATCATAGACTTAGGGTTTTCGTTTAAACGACCATTGGGATACGTCTACGAACAAATAATTGTTCGTAGGGATACGTCCACATGCAATCTCAGCAAATCCACGTATTATGAGATAGCAATATTATGGAGTTGGAGAATCACCCCAATTGTTTGTGTTGTTAAAGGGTTCTTAAGCATTGTTTATGTGGGCGAAAGGCTAGCCACCTCTCACCACTTGACACGTCATTCCATCCTGAAACTTAAATTGCTAAATGTGAGCATTGCTACAACTACATTCTTAAATTATTGGTATAACGCGTGTCGAGCCATAGCACAAAAGTATAGGTTACGTCAATAAGGATAACAAAATAAATTTGCTATTATGTGAATAGGACGAAAAACGTAAATCCATCTAGTGCCTTCACTATCTACGACTACAATACACGTCATGACTAAGGTGTGAGACAGCACTCCTAAGTCATGCGTTCTCTATCTCGCACAGAACAATTACAAACGTTTTTTTTTTTATATGTACGCGTTTCGAGAAACTCGCTTAGTGTCTGTACTTAATTTGTACCTTTAAACACGTAAAATCAACACAATTCTTTATACTACTAATAGTTTTTAGAAACTATATTATAAAATAAATAAAAAGTCAACAAACGTACTAAATCTAGTGTTACCATGAGATCCATGGTGGTTGATTCATTTTATTAATAGATACATGCGTCAGGTTGACAGGTAGATTCACGGTAGCGTATGGTTTGTGCAACCTCCGCAGCGTTCGAAGGATCGTGGCGCCACTGCGGCCGAGGAGGAAAGCAGCTGGGATATTAACATCCACCTCCATTCTGGAAAAACAGATGCAATTTCATTAGTAAATCAATAGGTAATACAGAACAGGCGTGCAATTTCATTAGTAAATCAATAGGTAATACATTCGCGCAGGCGCATATCGATGACTTCTACGCCATCATCAGAAAGCGGAGCGCCTCGCTGCTTAATCGCCTCCGGGGCAGCACTAATAGCATCCTGAGCGTGTTGGCTGAGCGGTGGGACTCGCCCATGGTACAGAGGTGGATGCTACTGCATGCCAGCTCATCCCCATTTGTACAGTGAGTTGGTAATGTTATGTAATTTAAAGGTAATATTGTAATTGTCATGTAATTTATTAATTAATGTATTTAATTGTGAACTAACATAGTTATAAGACAATTGTTACTAACACAATATGGATGAATAATCTGAAATAAATAATTTTTAATTTAATTTAATTTAAGAACAGGAGCGGCACCAACGTGAGGTATGGATCCTTAATCATGATTGTCCGGTTTTGAATCCGCACCGACGGCATGCCAAATACCAATGAGTTTTTCTTACTTATGTACCTACGTAATAACGACTGCTCTCAAATGGTCAAGGAAAAAGTCGTGAGAGAACCTACATACGATGGTGAGAGAACCTACATACGATGAAGAATGACATTCTGATGCTTATGTGAAGTTTACCAATGGGCACGCGTGGTGAACTAACACCCATACACCCTCCTTGAGGTTAGGGCCTGAGGTTATATAAGAGGCAAAGTGAATATAATAATAGTGAGGGCGCTCTCGGATCGCGACAGGCCTATCGTGCGGGGGGTGCGGGGGGTGCGGGTGGCGGGGGGAGCGGTCCCAGTACCTCATCACCTACGCGCTGTACTGATACGGCCGGTGCCTCACCCCTCCGCACACCGCGCGAGCCCCCTCGCACTCCGCTCGAGCGTAGACCTGCCGCGACCACTAAGCGCATCCACTTTATTGTATTTTACGCTATGTTAGAGGAGATATGCAAGAAACTCATACAACAGGCGCATCTTGTTTCTGTAGTAGTACGCAAGCATTGTGAGACCGCTCTATGGAGTGAATGGAGTCGCTAGGGTGCGTCAATAATATAAACTTAGGACGTTGTTAATAGCCAGCAACAATTTTTATCGAGACTTATACAGTCGGCAACTAACAGAAACTGTGGGGTGACAGTTATGCATTGATTGGCTGAAATAATTTTAACTAGATGATACTAGGATCAAGAACAGGTTGCTTAATTTGCTACCCATTCCAGTCCGCCATTAACAGCCTATGTCTGATTAAACTATTGGTAATATCTGACCAAACGTCAACATATATGTCGTGATGCACGCGGCAATATTATCTTGCACATTTTCTCTTACTCTGTTGTTAAAGTGAAAAAGAGTAAGGTGTGACTTTGCTGTCCCTCAGGTTTGTCAATATCCCTTTCACAACATACATTAGGTTGTGCTTCCGACCATCAAACTGAACAACTTTTACTATAGGACCAACATTGAAATCGCAGGAAAAATCTGCTGTTCCTTCTTCTTGGCTGTTCAGGTCGAATTGACATTGACATTCTCTATGGAACAGCCAATTTCTTTTATCGTTGTTAGTTTAATGTAAAGTTTTCAGTCGAATACATTACATACATTTAAGATTACATACTGACATAATCATCATGTTCCTTATTCCATTACTTACATTAATAAAAGGCAAAATGCCTCCTACTTATACTGTGATATTACTTCTATAGTGTCAAAACTTACTTATCATCCACCATTTCTATAAGATGGTCCAGAGACTCATCCCATTTGTCAATGGATTCTGTTATGATGACAGCTCTTGCACCAGCTTGCTGGGCTTTTGCTGTCTTGAACACGAAAGAACATTCCCTGAAATTATCATTAATTGTAACCATCTACTACATTCTACACTTTAAAACAAATACAATGTATTTTCCATTACATAGTTTCATAGATTGTCGGTGGCGCGTTGCGGAGAGGTATGGACACTCATTCATAAGAGTCCGGGTTCGAATCCGCACGGACGATATACCATGTCCATGTCCCAATGAGTTTTTCCTAACTTGTTTAACTAAAACCGACTGGTCTCATTTGGCGACGGAAAACATCGTGAGGAAACCTGCATACGCTGAAGAAGGAATTATGATGCCTATGTGAAGTCTACCAATCCGCATTGGGCACGCGTGGTGCGTCCATACACCCTCCCTCCTGGATGATTATTTAAATGATCAAAATGCTTGGGTCTGAGGTCACTAACATATAGTTTATTTACATTACTGTATAGTATCAATTATTTTATTAGATAGACTATGTATTATTGTATACATAACCGTAGCTTAAGAATTTATATTGTAATAGTTTTCAGTCGTGTTATGTTGTAGAGTTTCTGGCCGCATCTTCTCTACAGCGACAACACGTTCCGACGCGGTGGTAGCTTAAAAAAGATATGACGTTTAATAAGTGTGCTTCAAGCTCCTATATTGAATAAATTATATTGACTTTGACTTCCCAGAGGGTAGGCCTGTGCCCTGCAGTGGGACGTTTATAAGCGTATAATGATGATGAATTATTACGGTAAACTAAACGCGGTAACCACCGAGAAAATTTTAATTCAAACTGTTAATATACTTGCTCGGTACAGTCAGCATCAAAAGTATTCCGGCTTTCAAAAACATCTGAACAATTACAAGAAAATAAACCCTATTTCCTACTAGATAATATTTGTTTTCAACTTAACAAATAATAACATGACTTTGCGAGTAGAAATAAGGTTTGCTATCGTAAAGTTGTTCAGATATTTATGAACACTTAACATGCATACACAAACAAAATGCATTTTATCACTTATCCTTAATTTTTTTCCAAATATTTTAATTGTACAATCTGATAATATTTATCAGTTTTATTCTTAGATCAAAATGAAATAAAAATCAGTCAAATCTAGGGCAGTTGCATACAAATTTGAAGTTAACCAAATTCATTTGTTTTGCCTCATTTTTCTGGTTTGAAATGTTCGCGTAAATATCCATTAATTTTATTTTGATCTAAGGTTTTATTATGTATTTTAGGTGGTTTTCAGGTTTTGCATATTGTACATATCAGCTTACTTAATTAGTTAATTTATTTCCATATAAATAATTAAATACTAACCCTCTTTCAGATAATGCAATATGGCCAACTATTTCATCTTGGTTCATAATGTCTGAACAACTATGCAACGGCACTGTTGGGACCAATCTGGCTTTCTCGAGATGCAGACTTTCATTCTGAAATCATTTTATAAACAAAATTAAAACCTTTGTGGCGGATTGTGGAGAGGTATGAACACTCAATTACAAGGGTTTGAATCTTGGAGACGGCATGCATTTTTTTATTATTTACATCTTTGACATTGTCAAAATTTCAAGTCTCAAATGATGAAGGAAAATCGTGAGGAAACCTGCAACATGCTACAATAGAAATTGTGATGAGTATGTGTTGTCTACCAATTAGTACCAATCCTAGGCACTACGCCACAGGCGCGATGATGCACAAAATGAAACTCACTCTAGATCCCAGCTGCCGAGCATGCGGAGAGGATGAAGAGACCATGGAACATATTCTTTGTGACTGTGATGTCTTGGCGGCAAAACGCATGTGCCTCCTCGGAGATGGATACCCAAAACCGGGAGATCTTAGGTTTCTTCCCCTCAATGGTATTGCCTCCTTCATTGACCATGTATTTGAAGGGTGAGGAAAGCAAAAAGTATTGGGGCTAACACAAAAGATCCCACTGGGTCGAAGTGTTGCTGGCCTGCCAGCCCCCACAACAAGATAAGGATAGTACCAATCCACATTGGCCATGCGTGGTGGACTTATGCTGATAGACCCTCCCTGAGGGTTGGCCTGTGCCCTGCAGAGGGATGTATATAGGCTGACGATGATGATGGATAGGATACTTACAAAAGGAACCCCAAAATCTTTAGCAGGCCTCAGACGATATGTGTATTGGAGCTCGGGAGGGTCTGTGATTTCGAAAAACACATCTCCTGCGATGACATCCGCCGTTGAAGATCCATCATAGAAGTGTAAATCGTTTGCTAAAAACAATTAAAAAACACCTGTTGACCAGAATGCGGGATACACGTTTTTTTGGAGAGCTTAATTTATTTAATCAAAAAACCATTTCGAGATAATTGTCCCAACAATATTTTCTATGTTCAAGATTTTAAAATGAATGGATACATACTTTACAATACAATGCTTTAGGATTATAGACACCTATTTTAAATAAAAAAAAATTTTTTTCACCTTTCATATTTAGCAAACTTAGACAATATAACTAGGGACCTGCCTTGCGGTATCATTACCCCTCTGCCACGTTACAAGATCAATTGATCATGTTCATTTGCAATAATTTGCATATAATTAATGTGTCGGGGACCGCAAGTGATTGTAAAAAATCAATGGTCATTTCATAGCGGTCCCATATGCCTTAATTGACCTAAAATATCCTTAAGAGAGTTAAGAAGTAAAACATACATTTATTTGCTTTATATCAAAAATAATAGGTGACCAAATTATTTTTTACTTTTTAAATGTTGTTTTTGGTGTTGGGGGTTTTTTAATTAACAATCAAAATTAGAATCTAAAGTAATGGAATAAAATTCAAAGTTGCAGATCTCGTGCTACATACTCGCCCCTGCAAAAAATGGCAGAAAAGTTTGTTAGTAGAATTACATGCCTAACTCGTCCATAGTTATATTGTCTAGAAGTAAGCAAACTAACATTTTTTTGTAAAACATAATTATGACGAGCATCATTGTTGGCTTGCATGCATCCAAATTAAAGCATCTTAGAACTGTTACACTCCCAGTAGATTATCCGAGTTGGGTTTAGAATCATGTGGCACGAATTTAGGGGATCCCCCAAGTCCACCCCAAAAAGGGGAGGGTGAGGAAATGCCCCAATTTTATTTTTTTATTTTAACCTGTTTTTTGACAAAAAAAACCTTTCTGTACTGGCATTGGCACCGGGCCGTAGCGGAGCGAAGCGGAGATTTCCTCACCCCCCCTTTTGGGGTAGGACTTGGGGGACCCCCCTACACCCCTCCCCCCCCCCCCCTAAATTCGTGCCATATGATTCTAAACTTTTACCTAAAATCCTCCATTTTTGGTAATTCCTCCCCCTGGGGTTGGGGCTAACCACTGTAGGGATTTTGATAGGGTTCTCATTAGAAGATAGACTAATTCAGGAACTCACGAGGAAGGTTTGTGTTATTGCACGATGCCGGTTATATTATAAACAAAAGTTCAAATGCTTTGGTGGGCAACTATATTTATACCTTAGAAAAAGTATATGTCTAGAATGAGCCTCACTAATATTCCGTATAAAACAAAAGGGCCTATACTCCGTTCAGGAATTAGAGCGACAAAATGTAAACAAAGAAACGTCACTGTCAAAGTGACATTACGTGGTCAGAAACCTTTGGTACATTTTTTAAGAATAACATTATGTCGGCACGGCATTTTATAAATTGCGTTGACATTAAACATTTACTGTCTGTTTATAAATAATAAAAAAATCGTGACAATTTCAATGAATTTTTTTATGTAGCCCGCTACTCTGTCAGTGTGGGCTTTTTGTGCTATGCGTAGCATGCGAGCATAGCGTACAGACTCAGACGACGGTATTAAACAATAAACAGACGCGTTTACGTCATTGTATGCAATAAAAAATCTTTTTCTATAAGCACTTTGTTAAAACGAACCAAAGGTCTAAAATATCTGATTGTTGCCAGACCACGAAATAAAATATTTACAGTCACGCTTTCTTTTAATCTAAAATAAATTATAACTTGCGTATTTTTTTATTATTTTCCATACAAAATTAACATATCATTTGTCGTAATCCTTTGCGAGTAAAACAGATAATTTACTGTTATTCATTAAGGAGATAAGTTTTCTACTGTCTCGAGATGGTATTTTCTACACTGGTATCATTGTTGTTTACATTTTGTCGCTCTAATTCCTGAATGGAGTATAAGTTTCATAGGTTGGTGTGCGTGAGGCGCCCTACAAATTATGTATGTGTGCGTGTATATGTATAGGGTTAAGGAACCAGTACTGGTTCCAATTTTTTTCGACGCTTTCGTATCTTCGACTGTCAATCTTGACATTTACTTTATCAAAGATTTATACTTAATTTAAATAATTCGTTTCGAAAAACATAACCTATACTATAATCGATGAAAAATATCCGAAATATTACCTCCAGGTAGAACTTCAGATGTAAATAAAACAAGCACTATACTTGAGTATAATGGTACTAGTGCTCTGTGTAAATGTAACATGGCTTTATCACTTTTGTATTCCTCAAAATCTAGGAAATATTTCAATTTTAATGAGACAGTCAACAATAATTTTTTTTTTTGACATTTGATTTGACAGTTTGTTGTTTTTTTTTGTTAAATTCAAGTGAAAGGGATCTAGCCCATACAGCCAACGTAACGTTTTTTGCGGTCACGGCAAAACCCGTAGAAAGAGAAGGAACTAGGAGGAAGCACGTGTCTTGTCATTTTCACTCAGTAAGAGATGCACATTGCGAATTCGCTCTAGTTAAAAAAGGAGATCGCTACTTATTGCTGTCCTTATCGACGTAACCACTTTTTTGTTCTACGACGGCTGTCTGTTCTTCATTTTTATATTCTTTACGGACAGAAGACATAATTTTAAGATACTTACCTATTTCATTCTTATTGCGATTCATCGAGTTTATCAATATAAATTTAATTTTTAAATTATTTTGATCTGTAATCTCTAAGTGCAAAAATGGTGGAGAGAAAATAATTCGAACTCCATGGAGGAAAACTACATACAGCTGTATTTAAAAAATTAAAACCTGCCTCCTCTTTCTAACTCTATGCTGGAAAAAGATACGGCAACACGTAGAAAGAGAATCAACTAGAAAAGGCATTAAAATAATAATAGTCACGAAAACGAGACAGCCTTATACGCTAATTACAATGCGACAAAATCCATGTCGTTTGTCCCTTTCTGCGTATGCGATATTTTTGTTTGCCACAGTTGAAATTGCATACAAAATCTTGCAACTATGGCAAACAAAGGCACGATTTCTCATACATTTTTGTCATATCTCTGTCCCTTTCGAGTATACGCTGTCAGGAAATCTATAGAATACTCAACCTACGCGGCAACATCAAATGTCAAATTCTGACATTGTGAGGAGTTTTTGGCGGGCTTTGGTAGCTGACGTTTGGAGTCCATATATTTCATCGAATTTTTATTGTTTATAGTGAGTTTTGGTTCGTAAAATTGGTGTTGTTTTGCGTAACAAAGTGTCGTGCAAGTGAACAATATATAGTTCAGTGAAATATGATGGTGCATGGGTCGTAAACAGGAAAAGTGTTCCGTGATTTTAGCGCGGCAAAGCGGTCGGTTCACCTCTTTCCTGTGGACTTCTCTGCTTTTCCTGCGTCTTTCGATTGCCTCCAAAAACTCCAAAGAACCATCAAAACGTCGAATACCAACGTTTTAATGTGAAAACAGAAGAAAATTTAAAATAAATTAAGATTTAGCCAAAAGGTCTAGTAACCAGGCTAGTAAATATATTAAAAAAAAAAAAAACCTGACATTGTGAAAGTATTTTTTTTTCTTAATGGCCGGTTATTTTAAGTTGATTTTATGTTTACCAAGGAGTTCAGAGGTATGCCAGTGACGTCACTGCACGGACCGAAAAACGAAGTTATTTTATTAAAAATATCTGTAATCCTTTCATTTTAAAATCTCTGACATAGAAAATATGATTATTGAGACAATTATCTCGAAATGGTTTTCAATTCAGCCCTCCAAAAAAAAACTTGACATTCCGAATTTTGGATTAGAAAGGGACAAAGTTAGCGTCACAAAAAACAACGACGCGACGGAAAAGAACGATCATTACCGACCACAAAGGAGTATTAACATGTTTCACGTCATAGACGAAGAATTTTTCGCTTACGCTGGTAGACCGAATATCAGTGTAACCGGGTATGAGATAGCGAATTTATATGAAGTGACAACTTGGAGTCAGGTGGCCGGAGTACAAAAAAGTGGTTACGTCGATAAGGACAACAATATGGTAGCGATCTCCTCGTAGAAAGAGAAGGAACTAGAAGAAAGCACGTGTCTTGTCATATCACAGATCACTCAGTAAGAGATGCACATAGCAAATTCGCTCTAGTTAAAAAAGGAGATCGCTACTTATTGCTGTCCTTATCGACGTAGCCACTTTTTTGTTCTACGACGGCTGTCTGACTCCGGAGTCAGACATCTATTTTCATACAAATTGTATAGGATTTTATGACTATCGCTGTCTCATACGCGGTTACACTGATGATGTTACGTCTATCAGCGTAAGCGAAAAATACTTCGCCTATGGATCTCCTTTTTTAACTATACTCCGTTCAGGAATTAGAGCGACAAAATGTAAACAAAGAAACGTCACTGTCAAAGTGACATTACGTGGTAAGAAATCTTTGGTACATTTTTTAAGAATAACATTATGTCGGCAGGGCATTTAAATAAATGGCGTTGACATTAAACATTTACTGTCCATCCATAAATAATAAAAACAATCGAGACAATTTGAATGAAACTTTTAAATTATGTTTTGTAGCCCGCTACTCTGTCTGTGTGGGCTTTTTGTGCTATTCGTAACATCCACGCATAGCGTACGGACTCAGACGACGGTATTTAACAATCAACAGGCGCGTTTACGTTATTGTATGCAATAAAAAATCTTTTTCTTTAAGCACTTTGTTAAAACGAACCAAAGGTCTAAAATATCTGATTGTTGCCAGACCACGAAATTAAATATTTAGTCACGCTTTCTTTTAATCTTAAATAAATTATAGCTTTCGTATTTTTTAATTATTTTCCATACGAAATTAACATATCATTTGTCGTAAGCCTTTGCGAGTAAAATAGATAATTTACTGTTATTCATTCCGGAGATAAGTTTTCTACAGTCTCGAGATGGTATTTTCTGCACCGGTATCACCGTTGTTTACATTTTGTCGCTCTAATTCCTGAATGGAGTATAGAGCGAATTTGCTATGTGCATCTCTTAGGCCGAGATTCAGAGACGATTTGTAAGTCATAGTTCGAACTCCCGTATGTCAAAATCCATACATTTCTACCCTACTTAGCTCGAACTAAGCCAGAAAAAATCGTCTCTGAATCTCGGCCTTACTCTCTGACAAGACACGTGCTTCCTTCTAGTGCCTTCTCTTTCTACGTTTCACGTCTTGTTAGGCCAATGTTAGGCAGTCTGCCCCTTAGACCAAAATAAAATTAATCTAAGGTCTGCCCTCCACTATAGACATAGGCCAAGTATTTCGCTTACGCTGATAGACGGAACATCAGTGTAACCGCGTATGAGACAGCGATAATTTCATCCAGTGATACCATAGGAAATCAATCTCCCATAAAAATGGGTAAATGAACTATGATATTTTATGTACACACGGCGTGTGTGTACACAAGTGCGATTTTTGAATCTCATTCGGTGAGCTCAGCAGTTGAAAATGTCAAAATTACTTTGGAGACATGCATCTTTCTACTGCTGATTTGACTTTCACAAATCATTAATCATACATAGCGATTTTTGAAAGTCAAATCCACAGTATAAAGATGCACATCTCCATAGTTATTTTGACATTTACAACTGCTGAATTCACCGAATGAGATTCCCGCGCCGCTCGTAGGGTGAATACTTACAGTCCTTTGAGTCTAGTACGATTTCACTACATGTGCACACCGCGCCTTCGGCTGCTTAGAAAATAACCAGGGCCTCTAGAAAAAGTACTTTCGATTAGCATTATTAACGACAGTAGAAAAAATAATAAACGTATGGACTTGACGTATGGTGGAGCAAGAAAACGTCAAAATGTTTCGATCGACAATGTCAAATCCATACATTCTGTCATTTCTACTAGCGTCTACGCCAATAGAAATGTTACCTTGTCTATAGCCCCTGTAGTGCGATTTTTGAAAGACACCCGTAACTCACTGTAAACAGCAGTAGAAAATGTTAAAATTACTATGGAGATTATGCGTCTTTCTACTGCTGATTGGAACGTGTGAATTTCAAAATTCGCACTGCTGTTCTCGCGCTTTTCAGAGCGTCGCGCTTAGCTGCGACAAGTACTTAGTATGGAAAAAATAGAGTCGGCACGCTAGTAGAGAAATCATACTAGACGGGCTGGTACCCATTGAACATAATCCGCCTCCGTGGAACTGCTTCCGTGGTCTAATGGTTAAGAGCATTGGGCTTGGGTCGGGGGTTCGATTTCCACGGGGGGCACCTAGGGAAATGTCACTTTGTGCGTTTTTCCCCAGTTGGTTAGGACATTGCAGGATGAGTCACCTGATTGTCTGAAAAGAAAGATGATTCCGTGCTTCGGATGGCACGTTAAACTGTTGGTCCCGGCTACTATCTCTGGTGGTAGTAGTCGTTACATAAAAACCACGTCAGAGGCCGTAAGGCGGTTTGAATAAACTCTGACACCAGGGCTTGCAGCCCACTCGATAAGAAGTAGAAGAACATAATAATAAAACATTATGCAATATGCAATTATCAATTTATTGTTACCTGTTGTGTCATTATAATAACGAGAATACATTTTAATAAAGTGATTTATTTGTATCAAATCATAAATTATGTTGTTAACTTATAGAACATTATCATATTTTAATGTAAGATATGATACACACCTTTTCTGGTAATCTATAGAGGCTCATATTCTGTACTATAATTGTAAGACCTTGCTAAAACCTACAGTTAAATGTCAAAATCCATACATTTCGACCCTACTTAGCTCGAACTTAAGAGAATATTATTCCGAGAGCGAAAATGCGCGCTGCATACAAACGTACTATGGTGATATTTTCAATACTAACCAATTAAAGTCAATAAAATTTTGCAGAAACAATCTAGAAACAAATCTCTATGCTCCTATAGATTCAGATTTTCGTTAAAATATACAGTTTCAATGCTAGGATTAATTTAAGATTTGTATAGAAATATTTGAGGCACTGTAACTTGAAAACTATACATTTTAACGAAAATCTGACTCCATACAAGCATAGAAATTTGTATCTAGATTGTTTCTGAAAAATTTCATTGACTTTAATTGCTTAGTATATCATTTGTTCGTAGCTTAGTATTGAAAATATCACCATAGTACGTTTGTATGAAGCGCGCTCCGAATAATATACCCTTAAGCGTCAATTACATTGAACAATTTGCAGGGAGCCAACATTTAGTGTATGGTAGGTAACCTAGTTTAAGGTGTACAGAATCAAATGAGATCGAAACCCGAACCTGATTTTTAGTAGGCTTACGAGTAAGTAGGTAAACTGGTTTTCGATTCTTGTATGAAAACAATTATCTCGAAAACATTACTAGAACTAAAAAAAGAAAGCAATGCTACCTAACATTATTTACTAAAGAATCTAACCAGCTTTACCGACATTGCCCAATTAGGACAATGCCTTAAATTAGGGCCTGCTTCACCACTTCTGGGTAAGTTCTCGTTAGCTTATACGACAGATAGTTTGACATATTTTGTATGAAATAATGTCAAAATATCTGTCGGATAACCTAACAAGAACTTATTCAGAAGTGGCGAAGCAGGCGCTTAGTCTTCCAGTTTACAAATAATAAATGACCTATACTCATTCCTACCTAAACTGGATATACCTACTTTGACTATTATAATTATCTACTTGTGTACTATCTACCGACATATTGAATTTACCTTTATATACCGTGTTGGAGTGTCACTGTATTCCATTTCTCTTATACGTATATTTTCAATAAACAGATGTTCTTCAAATACGCGAATTTATAGTAGGTGACCAATTGAGTCTGCCAGTTGCGAAGACCCATATATTTTTAAAATATTCGTCGCTTGGAAAACTGAAGAAAAAATGCATCACTTAAAAACGCAAAAAAGCTACAACTCCCTACCCTACCTATACGAAAAAATTGGTAAAGTAGTTTTTACGTGATGCTCGAACAAACAAACAAACAATCAAACGAATAGACAAACAGACATAAAAAAAACCTCACTAACTATTCTTTATGATCCAACCTTAGACGATTTATATAGGGACCGCCTCGCCTTAGCATTTCCCCTCTGCCAACGTGCCAGATCAAACAATCTTACGCATTTACATACAATTTTATACCTTATCTATCACTAAACAGCCTTTAATTGTGGAACAATAATTTCGAAACTATCGCGTTTGGGGTTCACACGACACAGTTTTTCATGAATTTTAACATTCAAAATTAAAATCTAAAGTAATGGAATAAAGTCCAAAGTTGCGGATTTCATGCTGCCTCAAACATACATACCTCATGCTACCAAAAAGTGGCAAACTTATTGTTAGTAGAATAAATAAATACTCTAAGGGCCTGTTTCACCACTTCTGAATAAGTTCTTGTTAGCTTATCCGACAGATATTTTGACATAATTTCATACAAAATATGTCAAACTATCTGTCGGATAAGCTAACAAGAACTTACCCAGAAGTGGTGAAACAGGCCCTAAGTATTCAACGAACGTCAACGACATCTATCATGGTATGTTTTACAGGTTAACCTAACTAAAGCTGCTGGCACGTTCACAGACACATACAAATGAGTTCGATGAGACATTCTGCGTGCAGTGAGACAAAGGCATTGCGTAAATGTGTGGCACGCGCCAGCTTTAGTTAACCGACCTCTATTTTTAATGCTGTTTTTTGTTGGAGCTTTTAACCCTGAGGCAATGACAGCTATCCATGGTATGGTATGCTTAACTACGTTTAACTAGCGGTTACAAAACACCTCATGAAACCTCTTCCGGCTTACCCTTGGCACAGCCCTTGGTGTACCTTATTTTCAAGGTGGAAACAGGGTAATTTTAATTTGACATCTGACCACCCTTATTGAGATTACAAATCACAAAATTGTGCTTTAACTTTTAAATTATTGTCTTTAACACTTGCCCGATGAATGAAGAAATTAAAATGCGTTTTATTATTAATGTTTCCTGCAATAAAACGTGAATAAATGTTAACATACCCGTGGAATGAAATATTTTCTTTGCAACGTTCAGTGCGGCTCTTGCATCCTGAAACGCTGCACGCTAACATGTTGTTAACTTAAAGTCACCCACTTGCAACAAATTACAATGAATTAAATTATTACGAAATAACTATTCATCGAAATATAGAGCAACAAACATTTTTATGAAATTTTTGTTGACTGACTCCGTAGTCAGACCATAGAGGCTAGAGCAAAAATATGGCTACGTCAATAAGGACAGCAATAAGGTAGCGATCTCCTTTTTTAACTAGAGTGAATTTGTATTATGCATCCCTCATTGAGTAAATGAGACAAAACACGTTCTTCGTTCTATTACTTGCTCTTTCTACGACTATAGAGGATTCCAAACTTCTTGCTTGAGTTCTAGTTTCCACCAATTACGAGGTTCCACGTTACACGTACCTTTTTAACTTTGTTTTTGGTTACGGGAAAAACCTCTTCTTAGTTAGAATTATTACGTTTCGTTACACAAAATTTATCAGAAAAGCGCCCATATTCAGTGTTTAACTCATTTTATTTGACCATTATCAACCATACACCCGAAATTATAGAAGCCATTTTAGCTTAATTGATAATGATTTCATTTAAATTGCTTCTAGAATTATACTTTAATAACAAATAAAAATAAATATTGTTCCGCGAAACGGAGTATTTTAGTTGTCATTTTGTGGAATTGCCTTTGAAAGCAAATCACCCTCATAGTTGGGAAATTGTTGAACTCCTTCGTCTACTTTCTAATACAATGTTTAATGAGGAGTTTTCTTACAGCTACTCAAACGTAGTTGACCAGAGAGGAGTCCGAAGATGAACATTTTTGGCTAAAAAGTAAACAAAAATGCATTTCACTGAGTCAGACGCATCCGTTGACGAAATAAATATGCTCATATTTTTTGCTGCTTACTTAAAAACACAAATTCTAACATCATAATGAGGTATTTTAGAAAGCCATTAAAAAGAAAAAGTGGTTCCTAAGCAAGTAGAAAAAGTAGCATGCCACACGTGTTACGGCTGTATCACACCTTCGATCTCTTTCTATTTGCAAGCGAACGAACGAGATAAAACACGTGATACAGCCGTATCACGTGTACAGCTTGGCCAAAAAGAGTAGAAATTAAATGAGGGCGCTGCCTCCACGCAAGAACGTCAAAATCACGCAAAACCTGGCAACACCACCATACTCAAATTTTAGTTCCACCTGTCACCACGATCATTACTTTTTGGCCAAGCTATAGCATGCTACCTATGCAGAAAGGCTAAGCCAAGTACTCTCTATTAAGGCCGAGATTCAGAGACCAGCCTTAGGCCGAGATTCAGAGACGATTTGTAAGTCATAGTTCGAACTCCCGTATGTCAAAATCCATACATTTCGACCCTACTTAGCTCGAGCTAAGACGGAATAAATCGTCTCTGAATCTCGGCCTCAGTCTGTGGGCTAAGCTAAGCTATCATCAAGCCCATACCTATACAAAACGTAAATAATTTCAAATATTCGATTCATGCTATTTATCTATAATTATTTGCATCTTTTGATAAATTTGCATTATTGTGGATAATCTTTTCCCTCTTTTTACTGCCTATTAGAAACAAAATTTTAAGTTTGAAATTATTCGGCTAGAAAAACGCTTTTTAGTTCTATTCACATTATGACAGACGAGAGCGGAGGGGCGCTTAGGGTGCAATGTAAAATAATACCTATTTCAATACCGACAGAGTTCACAAAGAAAACTCCGTCCTCCACCCGTTTGACCCATATGGGCGTTCTCTCTGTGATCGGTAAAGACGGACGGATTAAGAGAATATTATTCCGAGAGCGAAAATGCGCGCTGCATACAAACGTACTATGGTGATATTTTCAATACTAACCAATTAAAGTCAATGAAATTTTGCAGAAACAATCTAGAGACAAATCTCTATGCTTCTATAGAGTCAGATTTTCGTTAAAATATACAGTTTCAATGCTAGGATTAATTTAAGATTTGTATGGAAATCTTTGAGGCACTTTAACTTGAAAACTATACATTTTAACGAAAATCTGACTCCATACAAGCATAGAAATTTGTTTCTAGATTGTTTCCGCAAAATTTCATTGACTTTAATTGGTTAGTATTGAAAATATCACCATAGTACGTTTGTATGGAGCACGCTCCGAATAATATACCCTTAACCAATCAAGGGACACGGTTTAGTGCGGCGCGGACGAATTGCACTCCGCTAATTCGTTCTCGGTCGGTCCGTACCGTCAGCGTCGCTCTAAATCCAGCCTAATGGTATTGAAATAGTAATCATGGTGGTGTTGCCAGGTTATGCTTGATTTTGACGTTCTTGCGTGGAGGCAGCGCCCTCATTTTTGGTCACGACTTTATGGACAGACCAGACTATACCTAGGTACCTATTATTTCTTTTATATTGCACCCTCCGCGCCCGTCCTCGCCCGCCCGCCCGTCATAATGTGAATAGAGCTTGTGGATGATTGGGTGATTGGGGTAATTTTTAGTAGAAAGAGGGTATCCCCCTCCCCCTGTTATCGAGAAAAGAGCCGGCCGAGCCGCAAAAATCTTTCATAATATTATAGCGAGAAAAGGAATTATATTATATTATACAAAATACAATACCTGACAATACCTTATTAACTACAAGTCGGTTGTTTTATCTATTTAGTAAGAATTCAAGAAGAAAGTGGAATTTTATTAAATTAGATACTTACGCTAATTTTTTTTTTATTTGGGAAATAATTTCAAGAGAGTAGGTGAGTCTTTTTCCATTATTTAGTTTTTAGTGTTCCGTAACGAAAGGGTGAAAACGGGACCCTATTCATAAGCCTGCGCTGTCCGTCTGTCTGTCCTAGGTACCTATTTAGGGCTGTAACTTTTGAACCACAATTATTAGACGGTTGAAATTTACACAGAATGTGCAATGTGCATTATTATGGCAGATTTGCTAACAAGTAATAGAAATGACAAAACGCTAAAAATTAAGGGGGATACTCATACAAGAAACTATGTAGTTGATATAAATCAATGTTTCTTCTTCTCGCTCTATCTTCAAAACGGTAATACAGACAAGCGTCAAACTTGGTGTGATTATAGAGCAAACTCTACAGTATATCAAAAATTAATTAATACCAAAAGTGTGACTCGGTCTTGCGCTAAATGTCTGAGAGAAAGCAATACTTTTTTGTTGAACGCTGTTGGATCACAATTACAATATATCTTCCATTGTTTGTTGGTCATTTGGCAGTCAAAGGCTTAATTAATATTGTTGTGTTGTGGTACGAGACCCTCGGTATGCGTGTAGCCCGACTCACACGTGACCAGTTTTTATTCTAATTTAATACACTAATTTCTATTGTAACAAGCTTTTTTAAAGTTTCATAATAAAGCACCTACAGGCTTAATTTTCTTCAGATGAAAAGGAGACCTGCAGTCTTAAGATAACATGACACCGGGCTAAATTTAGTAGGTACCTACTCACAGTAAGTACCTACTTAGGTACCTAAGTAAGTACCTACTTAGGTACCTAAGTAAGTACCTACTTAGTGTGAGTAGGTACCTACTAAATTTAGCCTGGTGTCATGTTATCTTAAGACTGTGTCTAATTTTGATCTGAAGGAAATTAAGTTTGTAAACAAATAAAAGTATAATCACAGATTAAAGAGTTACTACCTACATAACAGATACATCACTTCTTTAGAAAATGATAAATTCCCAGTATTTAATTTCAGGGCACTGCCCAAAAGTGTAGGCAATTATTGCAGTAGATAATAATATTATGTTCGATTGAGGAGTGAGTTCAATGCGAGACCAAACCAAATAGGTTTAAAAAGGTCCAGGATATTCACATAAGATTTTGCAAGAAATTTCTGATGCAAGCAAGAAATTTGTGGCGCAAGAAATTTCTGATGCAAGCAAGAAATTTGTGGTGAAAGAAATTTTTGATGCAAGCAAGAAATATGTGGTGCAAGAAATTTGAGATACTTACAAAAAACTCTATAACATATTAGCTGCTGACAAACTATCTTGTAGGTTCACAAGTAGGTAGCCATGTACCCAAGAATCCATCTAGCGGCTAGATAAAAGATAGAAAGGCTAGATTCCGCAATACCTACAAGTGTGCGTGATTGAGATACTTTTTTAAGTTAAGGCGGAATAAAGGCACCACAATGCCTTTGTGTGCTTTTACTCATAGAAATAATTTAAAAAGAAATAATTTAAAATGAAAAGCAGATCCAGTGATAATCCATTGCACGTAATGCAAGAATGTCACGCTTTTTTAATTTAATCAAAGCATCTAGCACAATTTTTTATACTTATTGCATAATCATAATCTGAAATATCTGTATGGTCTTTTAGTTAGTAGCCTCGGAACCTTCTATGCAGGGGGTACCTGTTTGATTCCAACCTGTATCAACCAGTCAGACCAGTCTTATATTTTAGCAAGGGTGTCACCAAAAAGCCGTGGTGGTCCAGTGGCGAGTAACCTTGCCTGCCGTGCAGGAGGCGATGGTTTGATCCCCGACTCGTACCAATGAGTTTTTCGGAATTTATGTACGATTTGAAACACCACTGGCTTTTTCAGTGAAGGAAAACATCGTGAGGAAACCTGCATGCTTCAATTTCGAGGCATGTATTTTACCCACTGTCCATTAGAAGTGGCGACGGGCTCACCCCCTGTCACATTGGACAGAGTTTCGGTACTACTGGTGAAACATAGATGTTCTCAGGTTTCAGAATATCTCTGACTACCCCCTTGGGGAATATAGTCATGAGCAGGAAAACATCGTGAGGAAACCTGCATGCTTCAATTTCGAGGCATGTAGTGTACCCACTGTCCATTAGAAGTGGCGACGGGCTCACCCCCTGTCACACTGGACAGAGTTTCGGTACTAGTGGTGAAACGTGGATGTTCTCAGGTTTCAGAATATCTCTGACTACCGCCTCGGGGAATACAGTCGTGAGCATATGCTATGCTATGCTATGTGTCACCGATGCCAAGAACCAAGGATTAAATTGCAGGTCCAGTAGCCCACATAAACTCTACATCAGCTGGGGGCTGCCATACCATGGCTGATAGTGAATACACCCCGGCAACTATAAAAAAGAATGAATAAGCATTCTGTCTTCTCGAAGTTCATTATTAGTCCTACCTTCTTGCTTTCGTTGCTTTAGACAAAAATTATGACAAATTACAAACAAAATCCCATAAAAATCCAGCAGACAGTACTAGAATATGTCCAGAGCTACATCTACCTAGGAAAACAAGTATCCTTCAATGAAAATAGCAACATAGAAGAAGTAGACAGAAGAATAGCACTAACTTGGAATAAGTTCTGGGCATTGAAGGAAATACTTAAAGGAGATTTTCCCATACACTTGAAAAAGAAAGTCGTCGACACTTGTCTGTTGCCCTGCTTAACATATGGATGCCAAACATGGATATTTACTGAAGACATAAAGAAAAAAATAGTAACGTGCCAAAGAGCAATAGAACGCAGCATACTGAACATTAAAAAAATTCAAAGGATAAGGAGTGACCATATACGATCGAAAACAAAAGTGATAGACGCCCTACAACATGCACTTAGATCTAAATGGCAATGGGCAGGACATGTGGCCCGAATTACAGACGGAAGATGGACAGTCAAAACCACTAAATGGAAGGGACCAGAGGGTAAGAGAAGAGTAGGCAGACCAAAACAACGATGGATAGAGGACATCACAAAGGTAGCGGGGCAGAGGTGGCTAGAGATAGCATCCGACCGTGCCAACTGGCACCAACTGGAGGAGGTCTATACCCAGAAGGGGTCATCATCGCAAGACTAAAATAAAAAATGGAACCAATATTATTCATGAATTTAGTGATTTTAATTATTATCTATACTTGATCAAAATAATTTATATACATAATATAATCTAATATTAACATAGGTAATTAATGCATGCCAAATATAGAAATGTATTATATTTAATTTTTACTGGAATTGTTAAAAATTAATTTATATTTAGAAAAACATATTGAATTGTGATAAAAGTTGCAAATAAGGCATGTAAATGAATTGTAATAATTTTTATAAGATGATGAAAATAAAGACTTAATAATAATAATAAGCATTCTGTAGCTCCAAATACCTACTATTATAACTACTTTCTTTATCGAGAAATATGCATAAAACTAACTGATATTTACAATGTAATATAATAGGTAACAAACTATTTCATAATGTTTCTTTTTTTTAGTTGGATCTCAAAATGGAAGTTTGTTTCGATTCACCGGATGACGATGACCAAATGATATCAAGGTCGTATCAGACGCAAATGGAAGATATTGCTGTTAAAAAAAACACAATCATCCATTTACCCACTGGTAAGTATTTTTGATTACCTCAAATTAGACATCTTGACTCTCATTATCGTAGTAGTGGAACTTAGAGATGATCACTGAAGTTAAGCAGTGTCAGGTCCAATCAGTCTTTGGATGCGCAAAAGGACAACACCTTTTAGTGGTTTTTCATCTCAAGGTCTTCATACTTTGGAATGAACATTAAGCTGTTCATCCCAGATAGTTCCATCAGATGTAGGTGTAATTATTTCTTTAACTTTGTCAGAGGCCTATTAAGACGGCTTGAAACTCTGACAAGCTAGTTGACCACTAACTTGCCGCTACCAATCCGCACTGGGCCTGCGATGTGGGATATGGCCCACATCCTCTCACAATGATTCGTGAAGGAGGCTTATGCCCTACAGTGGGAAACCACAGGCTTAAACTTTCTTTTTAAAGCCAATCTTTCTACGTCTAATTCTCTCTTGTAAAGACATCATAGTGTAATTAATTTGGACATGGTGCAATTCAACACTTTATAACAATAAAAGAATTAAGGTGTTTCTTTAAATATGCCATTGGCTTGCAGTGGGATTCTAGACTAACATACTTAAGTAGGTACCTACTTTTACTTTTAAATATTAAAAATAACTACGCTATGGTTATTTTTGTGTTTTCAGGTTCAGGGAAAACATTTATAGCAATAAAATTAATAAATAGATTCAGAAATGCCCTAAGAAAACCATGGGGGCAGGGAGGACAGCGAACCTTCTTTTTAGTTAACACTATCCCTTTAGTGAACCAACAGGTAAGCTAAAAGTTTTCATATTTAATTTAATTTAATTAAGGATTGTAAATTTGTACATAATTTCTTTTTAGTCTCAATATTCTGTATATACTTTTTACATTACAAACTAATTGAGGTAGATTTAGTTAAGGTTTAGTCAATAGTTTAAATAATTAACACGTTGTATATTTCCAGTTTAAATAAAGTTATCTATTTAAAACAAGTCGAATAAAATAATTTTAAGTTTGATCTAAGTCCAAACTATAATATTTTTATAAACTAGGCTTAACAAGCAATGACTATAGACTCGATGTTTCTCTCTAGAAAACACCTATTTGCTTCCCTTATAATTATAACATAAGGGATTCCTTTTTATAATAAACAATATATTTTTAATTAGTTTAACTCTCTAAAACGCTAATATTATACGTCTAAAAATATAAAAAATATATATATAGGTACTTAGTTCTAAAATAGCTTGTTGGATCATGTCGGAACAAGCATGAATGCCATTCAAGGCTGAATCATGATACTTTGTACTAACTAACAATGTTGTTGCATGATTTCAGTTCCGCTAACTTCTTACATTTACAATGTTCTTTAAACGTTACATACTTATTCATCATCAGCTACGCACTTGTCGGTGGAGTATTAACCAATCCTGTCTCTTTTCCGCTAGTGTCTTGAGTTCTTGATACGACACGACATCAACCTACTTTACTTATTATAGGTAGTTAGTTAATACTTTTATTTATTTAATCCCAAACTTCATGCGATAGGGTAGTTGGGAAGTTTTATAGCATATTATGCTCACGACTATATTCGAGGGGGTAGTCAGAGATATTCTGAAACCTCAGAACATCCACGTTTCACTAGTAGTACCAAAACTCTGTCCAGTGTGACGGGGAGTGAGCCCGTCACCACTTGTAATGGACAAGTGGGTACAATTCAATATATTATGCCTCGAAATTGAAGCACGCAGGTTTCCTCACGATGTTTTTCTTTACCGAAAAGCCAGTGGTGTTATAAATCTTACATAAATCCGAAAACTCATTGGTACGAGTCGGCATGGACGGAGATCGAACCATCGCCTCCTGCAAGGCAAGCAAGGTTACTCGCCTCTGAACCACCGCGGCAGTCCGACTAAGTTTTATAGTATTTTATAGTAGGCAAGGTAGACAGACTAACTAGATATTTTAACTTCGTCTGCGTAAAATTGTATGCTATGTCCTCTCATAGGATTCAAGCTACCGCTATTAGTCGTGAAATCGTTACAGATAGACACGATTTCAAATGTATAATATTAGTACCAAGCATGGGTAGGTACTATATCATTTGAAATTGTGGACCTATGGATTTCTACAAGTATTTTCAATAAAATTAATGTGAAAACCGCGTACCACTTTTGTTTTAGATTTTGAACAATCTACCTCTATCATAGAGTAATATGGCGTAAATGTATAAAAATCTTATGATTTTATGTTTGTTTCTAAGTTTTCAACTATACCGAAAGGGATCACAGTCGTGAGTTTGTGTGTGTACTTTGTTGATATTGTAGTACCAATAAAGGCAAACATTACATTACTGATATGTCTGTTTCTAACTACTTTTATCATTACCCAGTCATAACCAAACTAAAATAACATGTTTTCTTAGAATTGTTAATTACCTAATTAACTAATTATTATCGAATGAGATTATGTAATTATTGGTATGGTATGATATATTACAATCGTCGCCGTCGTGATGTTATTTTAACAGTTTAATGGAATAATAATAATAAAAAGCTAATAATTTTTTATTTATATGAGACTTAGCTAGCTCCTAGCTCCTAGGGTTCAGGCATCTAGATTAGGAACTAGGGTTTTCAATGTCATATTCTTATTGAGATTTAATAAAGCAAATTTTAATTTTTTTATTTAATTTATCTTTTTCCAGAAAAAAGTAATAGAAAACCTATGTGCTGTCACAGTGGCCGGCTACAGCGGGGAGGACGGTGTCGACTACTGGGATAAAAGTAAATGGGACGCTGAATTGGCACAGTTTCAGGTTATTCTTTTTCATGCTTATGTTATTTAAAGCCCGACCAGAAATATAAAAAAACCTCGCCATGTTGCGGAAAATCATTGGAACTAATTTTTGTACTTGGAACACTAACATTAAAGGTGACAGTCGATTGCAGCGCCCCCAAACCAGGTTTTTTATATTCCTGGTCAGGCTTTAGATCAAAAGGCGATGATGAGGTTACTACGTCAGTACAGTCCGTGAGCCCTCAGAATAGGATAAAAAAAGTCATTGTGTTGTGTTATTGAAAAAGACATTGCCCAATCCCGTTTCGCATACAAAACTGGTAAATTTGAATTTTATAAGAATTCCCACGATAGAAAAGGATAATTTCCAATCCCGTTTCGCATACAAAACTGGTAAATTTGAATTTTATAAGAATTCCCACGATAGAAAAGGATAATTTCCATTCCATTCCTCCTGTTTTGTGTATAATTTTATCTATCATACTCTTTGTATTTGTTATTTGATTATACTCATTCGTATTTGCGCAACGATTTGAAACGAATACAGTTCGTCACGTGGGCAATGTCTTTTTCAGTATTTTGTTATGCATGCTTACTTCATAGGACAAGGTAGTTTTCCTATGGACACAGTTTTTAATAATCGCTCAATTACTTCTCAAAAGTTTAATTGTTATGGAGTTCAAAAAGATTGCCATTGGCCGCGATTTTATCTATTATACGAATATAACCGATTTTACCCGACAGCCGAATCCAAATCTAAGTGCTCACGGACTGTATTTCATGTTATATTTAATCTACTTTAAAAAAGGAAGTTCTGTAACGTAAGAATGCATGTTCGCGATTTACTTCAAAACCACTGATCCGATATCGCCGATTCTTCGTATGAAGAATCTTTTTAATCACTTTAGGCGTTTAGAAAAAAAATAAGACAATAAAAATTGCCAGACTTAAAAAATCCGTAAGACACAAAGTTAAAAATAAACCCTCTAGTAAACATTAACATTATAATAACATTCTATGAAAATGATATCGATGTTTGGCATCGAATTAGTCGATTAAACAGGTTTCTTGATTTTGATGATCCTTCAATGAGAATAATTTATTGCTAGGTATAGAATACAATATAGAAAAATACAGATATTGAAAACCGTTACTCCAGAATCGACAACTGAACCAAAATAACTACTAAAAAAGTTGCTTCCAAATCGGCAGCATCTATTTTTGAATTTGTATGAAAAGACGAACTATTACTAATTAATATTCAATGTCTATCGAAAATGTACGAATGTTTCTCAGATAATGAGCGTTTTTCTTTTGGTTTTTTAAGGGATCGATAGATGGCGCTACGGTCTGTGCGAATAAACGTCAAAATTTCAAAAGAGTGTTTCTTTAAAATAATGAAGAGGGACAAGATGATCAAGAGATGCCAACGCACCTTTTGATGACATATTTCATTATTTATTAATCATTTTAATCGAAAATTCGAATCGCCTGACTTGGCTGTATGGGCTCGATCCCTTGGCGTTCCAAAAAAGGCAGGCACAGTCTTGTCAAGATTTTGACAGGATCTCGCGAAGGCTCTATGGAGCGATAAACATGCCATCTGTTGAGTTTTTTAGGAACTAAATTTAAAAAAGAAAAGAAAATCGCTCTTTCCTTCATTTGCTAATGCCACGTGTTTGCCGCAGGTGATAGTTATGACTAGTCAGATCCTGGCTGATATGATCACCCACTCGTACATAAGGATTGAAGACATAAACCTACTGATATTTGATGAATGTCACCATGCAGTTGTCGACCATCCGATGAGACTGGTCATGAAGCATTTCGAGAGTTGTCCTGTTCTTAAACAGCCTAGAGTTCTTGGTAAGTACGAGACAAAGTCATAAAGTAGGCACTACACTTGTTGCGAGAACTTTCCAGGAAAATTACCGAGGATCCTAACGCCAAGCGAACAATGAAGGACATCTATATCAGTAGTTGCTGTCCCACTGTTGAACAAAGGCCTCCCTATGTTCGCTCCATGAATTTCGTTCTGCACTTTGATACCGCCAGCCAGTTCAATAATAATCATTTTATATTTAACTTTATTTATTTCCCAACAGTTTATATGTTAGTGAGTTTATATGTGTGTGAGTATATGTTTATTTTTCTACAGGGTTAACAGCAACATTGCTAAACGCAAATGTTACTCTAAATAAAATCGAAGAAACTCTGCGGGAACTAGAGACAACATTCCACGCTACGATTGCGACAGTCAACGAATTAGGCGAAGTTTTACCGTAAGATTGTTTTTTAAATTAGTTTATTAAAAACGTAATGGGGCATTTTCAGTAAGCCATTAAAAAAGAAAAAGTAGTTCCTAATGGCTCGATAGATAGCGTTGACGAGACAGGGGTGAGCGACCTTGCAGATAATAAAATACAAATAAAATAAGTAAGCAGCGAACATATCTATATTTCGTCAACGGATGCGTCTGACTCAGTGACATGCATCTTTGTTTACTTTTTAGCCTAAAATTTTCGTCTTCGGACCCCTCTCTGGTCAACGACATCTATCGCCAGTATGTTGAACTACGTTTGATTAGCTGTCAGAAAACTCCTCATTCTTGTCTTAGTACCAATTTACCAAATTTTCAGATTGTCTAGAAATCAGGGTTCGAAAATAAACTATATTTCTAATAAATATCAAAATATCTGATATTTATGATATATGTATATCCATTTTTGATTTATATATCCGATAATATCAATCGTTCAGAATAATTCCTGTTAACCCTTAATGGATTAGAGTTGTGAAGTCCTATATTAAGCATAATTATGTGTAAAAAAGATTTTCTCATTTGATAAAGTAAATCTGAATGGAAATACATAAAAAAAAATCAATAACTCCACTCGACGAAGTTAAGTGCGGAGTGATTTTTTCCAAGGGTCTGCTCTGCGCAAACGAAGATTGACGAGCGGTATTATTTTCCTGGTCGTACTGTACTGTACTAATTTATTATTCCAGCTATTCAACAAATCCAAATGAATCTGTACTGCTCTACCAGCTTCCGAGTCCGACGGCAGCTGCCATCGAAGCGACACAGATCCTGGAGGACTTGCGTTGCCTAGTGATAGCTGTTAAACTGCCGCTTCCCACTGGCAACCCGGAAATACAACTGATGAATGGAGAACGAGATATATCTACTGATCCTAAAAAAGTTTGTATCTTTTCTTATTGCTATTTATTATTATTATTTAATTAATAGACAAAAATCATTTAATAGAACAAACTAAACACAAAAAATACAAATAGTACTGGAGTGCGAGTTTTGAAACTCATTCGCTGAGATCAGCAGTTGAAAATGTCAAAATTACTATGGAGATATGCATCTTTCTACTGCTGATTTGACTTTCAAAAATCGCACTCCTGAAGTATTATTTTTAAAAGTTAAAACAGCAATAGAAAGATGCATATCTCCATGGTAATTTTGACATTTTCATCTGCTGAGCTCAGCGAATGAGTTTTAAAATGCACTCCAGAGCCTCGTCGCAAGACATGGTGCCCAACAGGCTAGCAGCATTCCCCCTCTGGATGGTGAGACTAATTCTCTGTGCCAGGAAGCTGCCAGCTCTGTGATCACCAGAGGTCTCGCAACGAACGCTTTGGCCTCTGGGCTCTAAGGAACTAGCGTCTTGAAACCTATTAGCGTCAAACGTAGCTGCCGGCCAAATCACGATTTTTTTTAAATATAATGAAAAGTGTCTACTGTCTGCACACTAAAACAAATGTCGGCGACATGCAACCTGCGCGGGCTACCCAGCGACATGTCGGCGACAATGTCAGCGTCATTGTCGGCGGATCGGCGACTTTGGTATGTAGACACCATTAAGTACCGAACAACGTCAAGCACATTTGCTATTTATACTGGAGATTGTCAAAATTATCTACTCGATGATTGGCCGACAATTTTATGATTAGAATATAATAAGTTATTTTAAAAGCATGTTTCACCACTTCTGGATAAGTTCTTATTAAGTGTCAGTGTCACGTTGCGAGTTTTGACGCGAGCGGTTCCGTCATTCTGTCCGTTCGCGCGGTTCTTGTTTGAGCTTGCCACGACGCTCCGCAATCTCTTCTCAACTGTGCGTTTGCTAAAATCAATCCTTCGGACTGGAAAAAAGATCGTTTGACATATTATGTCAAACAATCTTTCAGATAAGCTTCTAAGAACGTACCTACCCAGAAGTGTTGAAACATGCCTTTAGTCGACAACAAACCCAACAAATCATCATCCATCATCACAGCCTATATACGTCGCAGTGCAGGGCATAGGCCTACCCTCAGGGGAGTGTTTGGGCGTTAGTCCACCACGCGTGCCCAATGGGGATTGGTAGACTTCACATCATCGGAATTTCTTCTACAATTTATGCAGGTTTCCTCGCGATGTTTTCCTTCACCGTTTGAGAGCAGTCGACATTACGTACATAAGTTAGATAAACTCATTGTACATGGCATGTGGTCCGTGCGGACTCGAACCTGGACCTCAAGATTGAGTTTCCATAGCTCTCCGCAACGCGCCACCGACGATCGCTCGCAAACTAATCCAACAAATATCCATAATAAGTTAATGTTGGGTTTTGCAGATAGTGAAAGAGGTGAGAAACATGGTGTCTGCTATGATAATGTTTATTGACGAGCTCGGCGTGTACGGGGGAGCGCTCAGTATACTTGCCTACGTCATACTGTGCGAGAGGTTGAAGCGCAAGGCGATCAGCGTCGAAGAAGAAAACCTGTATAAATTCGTTATTACACACTCCGTCCTGTAAGTATCACTTCTTAATAATGACATTCTATATTTCATCTATGTTCTACACACAAGGACTTCGCTCGCTCTGTTAATCTAAACTATTATAAAACTGTAACTGAAGTGTCTGTACATTGAAGATATTTACAAAAAAAAGATTACGATATGGTTTTTAGGTATCCCTGAATTGAAATCAACCTTTTCTAGAAATGTTGTCTGTCTGTTTGTGTGTTTGTTTGTTTGTTCGCGCATCACGCAAAAACTACTGAATCGATTTTGATGAAACTTTTTTTGTTTGATAGCTTATGATCCGACTTAAAATCTGGTATATAATTTGTGCGGACGAAATCGAGGGTAAACAGCGGGTATGACAGCAGAGCAATACTGTAGTATGCTTAGATGACATTAGGCATGTGCCATTTTTGGGTTTTGTTTTTGTGAGTCTGAGAGAATTCTTCTACTATTTTTCGTATAAGTAAAAACCTGGGACGAACTTTATATCGATTCCAGATAGAAATCTGTGATTCCAGAGTGATTCCAGATTTCCCCCTTGGGATGATTTTTACTGAGGGAAAATTTGAATACTAATCCAACGATTAATTTGATTATACATCTTCTTCATAGGTCTTTTCATCTAGTGGTGACTCTTTATGCAGAGTCTTAGAAGGTGTGTCTATCGATTGTACAAGGTTACAATTTGATTTGTTACCATAATATGAAATGCGATTCTAATCCCGTTTTATACAATTTCGAATACTAAAGCGGCCAATTTGTATCAAAAAGCGAACTTTTTTGCGGACTTTGAAATGTTTTGTATCAAATATTGCAGTCATTAATTTTGAAGACACGATTTGTCAGGTTTTGCTAACATTTTGTATATATGTAAGTACCAACATAACATGCGGATGCCGACTTAAATTATGTCTTTTTTCAGGGCCAGAACAGTTTTGTTGAATTCCATGAAACACGACAGTGGATACCAAAAAATTATAAAACATTCATCGAACAAATTAGTCCAACTCCTTAATATCTTGAAAGAATATAGCCCAAGTGTTATTGGTTCCTCTAGAGGTATTTTCATTTTGTTATAAAATTTCTAAGACTGCATTTCTTAAAGAAATGCACATTTTAAGACAGCAAGAGGGCAACATTTCTTGAGCTGCTTAGAGTGGAGAGGTGCTTCTGGGCTTTAAACGACCATCATTTCAGTCTCCAACGGCTAACCAGGTGCCCAGTCGCCACAACACATATACTCTTCGAGCATATATCTCTTGCGACTCCAACCTAAGGCGGGCCAATTAAGACAAGCACAGAGGTAGGGGATCTGCTCCTCTTGGGGTCCACTCCGACCGGCCAGTAAAGGCAAATCGGAGACGATAATCAGGGACTTCCCGTGGAGCACTCGGATCCGAGATTATTATTAGACGCTTATAATATTAAACTTTTGCAATGGACGATACTGCAGATCAGTGGTACTTAGGAGGGCGTTCAAGAACCCAGAAAGTTTAAAAAATTTCCACCAATAATGGTGATCACAAGTCTCACATCGTATTTTTTTCAAAGTATTCCATTATGTGCTTCATGAATGTTGAATTGTTGTCACTCGTCAGCACCAGAAAGAAATCTTCACAGTCCCAAAACATATTTCTGTATCTTTTATTTTATTTAATCGTATGTTTTTGTGTTAACAGCTATAACAAAAATAAACAAGGCAAGGAAACCGTTATCCGCGATAATATTCACTCAACAGAGATTCACGTCCAAGATTCTATATAATGTACTGAAGGATGTTAAGGAGGCGAACCCAGAAGAGTTTGGTTTCATAAATCACGATTTCATCGTCGGCTTCAATATAAATCCTTTTAAAAATACGAGAGAACAATATTTTTGGAAGAAGTCCAGCCAGACGGCTTTGTTGAAATTTAGTAACAAGTAAGTTATCTACTGGGCAATGTGTAGTGTACGTGTGTAGTGGCAATGGGCGGGGCACATTGCTCCCAGAACTGCACTGGCACTCTGCCAATGGGGCCGAAGAGTTCTCGAGTGGCGACCGCGTACCGGAAACCGCAGCGTGGGTAGGTAGTGGCCCCCCACAAAGGGCACCGACGACCAGGTGAAGGCGGCGGAAACACGTTGGATGTTGGCAGCGCAGGACCGGTTGTTGTGGCGATTCTTGGGGAGGCCTATGTCCAGCAGTGGACGTCCATCGGCTGAGATGATGATGATGAAGTTATCTACACCTATGTTGATGATGATGATGTTTCATGCAAACCTGCAGTACTTACTCGACTCACATTTATGGAAAAGCTGATTGTTTTTTCGCGATTTCGAATTAGGCTCGGCCCGAATTAATAGCAGAACCCCTAAGCAGTGTTTTCTTTTTTTAGAGAGCTGAATTTACTAATATCCACGAGTGTTATTGAAGAAGGAGTTGACATTCCTCAGTGCATGCTCGTAGTACGATATGATCCGCCGCTGGAATATAGATCCTACATTCAAAGCAAAGGTATTAAAATTATTTGTTTTTGTTAATTTATAAGACATGTCTGTGTTAGTAAGTAGTAAAACGAAGTGTTTTATTTTTAATCGAAACTATTGAATCCAAAATGATCCAAATAAATAAATCCAAAACTGAATCCAAAGAATGAACTATAGACAAGGTGCTAAAATAATAATAAGAAAGAGACAACCTTTGAACTCGCCCGGATACGATATTATTGAACCACCCATTGGGGTTGCGAGCGGTTAAATGACATGGTCACTAGGGGTAAATGAGAAAAGGATATTAGTCGATTTTTCTCTCTTATTTTTCAGACTTTTTTATTTCGGCCGTTTCGGCTCCCATTTTTTCATCTTATTCTTCGGATTTCACTCCATTACTGGAGGTTGGCAGTCAGCTCTGCCTGTATATGTCTCGCCAAACGAAACAGCTCTTCGATGCTGGCGGTGCCTGTCCACTCTCTTAGTTTCGAGAGCCACCACATTCGTTACCTACCGACATGTTTTTGGCCTCGCAATAAATATCGAATTTGCTCGCGTTCTCATATAGGTACTATTGCTATCTCATATTATGTATACGCTGAGTATCTGAGTATCTGTCTACAGGGTGAAATTGATATCATATTAGCATCCTTTTAAACTAAGATTTTACCCATCAAACTGAACAACTTTTACTATGGGAGCAAACCAATCGAAGCAAAAAAAAATTTGCTCTCCCATACATTTGAGTCGTGTAGGCAGCGGCGGCGGGTGCAGTTTAGTATGGGACCATTGACCTCTTATGTATGGGACAGCTGATTTTTTTTTGCTCCGATTGGTTTGCTCCCATAGTAAAAGTTATTCAGTTTGATGGGTAAAATCTTAGTTTAAAAGGATACTAATTATATCAATTTCACCCTGAAGACAGATACTCAGTGTCTATTTTCTGATTATTTTCCTTTTTATCAGGTCGAGCCAGAAGCGCTGACTCCAGCTATGTGATCTTGATCAACCAAAACGACGGAGCTAAATTCATGAAGCAATACCGTAACTTTCAGGAGACTGAAAATTATATTCAGAAGGTAAGAAATGCGCAAAAGTAACAAATTTTCGTGTTCGTTAATTTCATTATAATAATATATAAACATCGTCGTAATATTTCCCGCTTCGTAAATGAAAACGAAATCTTATATTATAAATAACTTCTTTATAGTCGATGGCATGCCATTTAATTTGATTGTTTTTGTCACTGAGCTTGAGTTTTATCATAATTTGATACTGATGTTTGTTTAGCTTGCTAGTTTGCGAGCTAAGCTAAAATGGCAATGGGCTGATCATATCTGCCGAAAAACTGACTCTTGAGAGTTCTAAAGGGGATAGGTGCCCCGATCTGGTAGGCGGGCGTAGTGCTGGGATGCCCCGACGACCTAAAAAAGGTAGCGAAGAGCGACTGGATAAGGAATGCCGAGGACATAATTTTGTGGCGCGCCTTGGGAGAGGCCTATGTTCAGCAGTGGACGATGATGGGCTGATGATGAGGATTCGATTTCATTGAAGGTTAACCGGATAATAATAGTGTGCCTTTCCATCAATTAACAGATGCTCGTAGGTAGCACGGATGACCGCTTTGCGCCGACTTCGGAAGATATCCGCGACGGCCTATACGACGATTGCGAGATTCCTCCCTACATTACTAAACATGGCGGTAAGTATTAATTAATCACCTGTATAATTTCCTAATTACGGTAGGATAGAAACAAAAGCCGATATAAAAAGTTCTTTTTCTTATAAGAAAAAAATAAAAAAAGACTAAAAAAAACGTATAAACGTTCCGTTGTATAAACTAAGTATTCTAAACTGTAAATTGAAGATATGGAGACCCGGTTGGTGTAATGGTTACCACGCCGGACTGCCAAACCAGGGTCCTGGGTTCGAATCCCGGTTCGGTCATGGATGATATATGTTCGTGCCGTTGTTGTATGGTTTAATAAAAGCCTTTAGTGCTAGTTTGGGATCATTACAATGTATGTGCCTGTGAGCGTTATTATATACAAGAAAAAGATTACGATTGGTTTAGGTTGTGTTTTTGGCAGCTCTTATCGATTCTGCTTCTTAATTTTCAGTTTATACTAAAAATTCATTAATGTCTACACAAAATTAGCAGTCGGCACAAGCTTCGACAAGCTTAGTTTATTAATTTCAGTTAATTAATTAATGGATCACAGAAGCAAAATATGATTTAGGAATTGCCTAGTACAGTCATACATAATACGTTACAGATCTTATAAACGATATAATCGGAAACTTGCACAATAATAACATACATAACATTAATGTTCCATTTTCAGCACGTTTGAACGCAGTGTCAGCTATCAGTTTACTAAACCGATACTGTTCGTTATTGCCGAGCGACCACTTCACTATCATAACACCGATGTGGGTCCAAGAGAAGGTTAACGATAGACGGATGGGCATCATGAATTTGATCAAGATATACATGCCAATTGCATGCCCAGTCACGGACGCTATCCCGGTATTTTGCTCAATTTGATTTCAGCCATCCGTTTATACAGTGTGCCCCAAAACTCAACGTCAAGCCGGAAACAAGAGATAGGCCATTGGTTAGGCTATTGTGTAAAGAAAAGTTTGATTGTTTACGTAATTTTGTAATTATTTCGTACATTGTTAAAATCCCCACCCTGTCCCGTACTTCTAGATGTATAGACTACAAATTTGCATCCATTTATTCGTTATGCAATCCTGAATAACCTTGTTATCGGTTAAAATTCAAAATAATATAATCATTTGTCAGATTCGTGGTAAACATTTTTCTTTTGCAACTTTGGCTTTGTTTTTTTTTTGTTATGTAATAATGGGTTTGCTCTTGACCTCAAAAAATGGGTTTGGGCATTGTAAAAAAATCTGTGGCGTTAACCTGTACGATTAGCATGCCACTCACGACAAAACGAGAAAAACTCTCATGCACGCTCTTTTGGCGTACGTAAAATAACTAAGATGGAGGCACATCTCGATTTTTATCTTTTTCTCGGGTACGACATGCGAGGCCTACTGGCAAGTTATTTCAGCCCATTTAATATATTTTTTAAAAGGGCACACTTGGCATTATTAAAAAAGTAGAATATTTTTTTCTGCTCATTCAATTTTCTGTAATAACATTGTTATATGCAGGGAATCCCTATGATTAAACTGAAGGATGCAAAGCGCGCTGCCGCTCTCAACGCCTGCATGAAACTGCACGAGGAAGGCGAACTGGATGATGTCACCCTGCTTCCGAAACGCTATGGGTAAGACATTATACTTGTGTCTTAGTCCGATAAGGAACCCTAAGATAGTCCAGTCAGTCCATAACCTATCTAGAGTTAAGAACCGAAATGTATGACATTTGATATCCTTAAATGTATGACTATAGAACTATATATACTATACTATAGAAGACTATTTATCTAACTATTCCTCTGTCTTCTTATATCGAAAAATCCTTTCTTAGTGCACCCCTACATCTATAATGTCTCTATCTTCAGTGGTTTAATTTGTGCGTTATCTGTCAGTGGCAATAACTATTTGATTATTCCACAGAATTGTCGACTTTGAACTGCCCGACGTAAGGTCGTGTTTCCTTAACTGGCCTTGGGATGAAGTGTTGACTGAAGCCGAAAAAGAATTGCCCAAAGAGGGAACCAAGAAAAGAGTCCGAAAACACAAGAAAGTAGTAAGTATTAGTCAACTTTTGTCAAATATACTGGGAATAGACCTTAATGCGTTACTTAAGGACCCTCTTATGTAAGTTACGCATTAAGGTTCAAACCATCTTTAACAACATTTAATATGGGGCCAATACCGAAAACACGACGAAACTTTTGTTGTTCCATATAATTTTTTTATCTGTCATTTAGTTGCGACATTAGTGACCGAAAAACATGAAACAGATCTTTAGATCCCAAACTAGGTTGCAACTTTTTCCTGTAATTTTTCTTCTTCTTGTTACAGTTACAACCAAAATAATTTTAAGCGTTTTCACTCTTTCAGTTCCCATCGTTCTTGCAAGGACCTACCACCAAAACAGGATCAACGACTTACCACCTTCACATCATTAAATTAAAGGCTGCTTTCCCAGAGCCAAAAGATTCTCGGGAACGTGCACTATATCTTCTTCTAAAGAGAGATGAAGGTTTTGGATTGTTGACACCACGGCCTTTACCGAATATATGTGATTTTCCCATGTTTATGACCGTTGGAGAAGTAGCTACCTCTCTAGAAGTGAATTACGCTGTTATACAGTTGGATACGCCTTTGACAGATCTTATTAAAAGGTTAGTATGCTCGGGATTCAATATGCCCTTGAGGAATCTATAATGTACTATACTGATTGTTGCTAGTAAAATTATAATGTTACTGAAAGTAGTCCTTAATTATATGGAACTGGAATCGGTTGAATTGAAGCCGGTAGTGACGCTTGAAGTGAAAATTGCAGGTTGGTTTTCCGCTATAGTGCGTCCAAGATACCTCCGTGAATAATAGTAGATTACACACCGAGGGCAGGAAAGTAAGAAAGGCCAGATCTGCCGAGGTCAACAAACATGTGATCTGAGGCTTTCTTATTTACTGCCCGAGGTTAGTATACTATTTTTCTCCTCGACGGAGGTGGAAAGCGGCAAATTCGTTTAGCGCAGGGGGACGAACATTCACACTTTCCGTCCGGAGGGGAGAAAAATATCTAAAACCGCCAGTCAAAATCATGGAGATATCTTGGACGCACTATAGGGGTAAATATTGGTATGATGAATTAGTACCAGAGTCCTGTACGAGTATATTTGTCTATATGAATATTATTTACTCTGTATCTGTCATCATTATACCACCGTGTGTCAATTTCCAAGAAATTATTATTATTTGCTTTTATTTCCTCCAATCAAAAAGAGCAAATCTCAATACAAAAGTACACAAAATCTAATTACAAATCTATATCTAAATTTTGGAGCCTAAATCTTGGCTTCCGGCGTTAGTTTCCAAGAAATGTAGTTATTTTTTAATTTTCAGATTCCACTATTTTCTCTTCGATCAAGTTCTGGAAGTAGCAATTACAAATCTATATCTAAATTTTGGAGCCAAATCTTGGCTTCCGGCGTTAGTTTCCAAGAAATGTAGTTATTTTTTAATTTTCAGATTCCACTATTTTCTCTTCGATCAAGTTCTGGAAGTAGTAAAGCGGTTCACGGTATTCGACGGTACGAACAACTGCATGTATGTGGTTCCGATCAAGGCGGAAACTGGATACGATATTGATTGGGATGTTATGCAGACTCACAGAGAAATTCGACCCGTTGCGGTACCTCCTTATGAGGTAAGTGGTTAAGAAATATTATCCTTATAATTAGGCTTCTCGAATATAGTTCTAACAATTTCGATACGAGAATTAACGCAAACTACTGGCATGGCGGCTACCAAAAGGATCATCTAGACAAAAATTACATACTAAGGGCTTGTTTCACCACTTCCTGATAAGATTCTAATAAGAGCCTATCTAACAGATAAATTGGCAAATAAATGATAGAATTCTGGACTATTTATTATCGTTGCATAGGATACCGGACACTTGTCAGGAAGAGGTGAAATAGGCCCTAATACTGCTACTACTATTTACATGTATTTATGTTCAAACAGGAGAGGAGAGCATTGAATGTGACAAAAGAAAGCTACCAGCACCATGTAGTGACACCCTGGTACCGAGGAACAATTCTACCTTCCAGGTTAGTTGCATATTCTTCAAGCTAGGTCTCCATACACGCGGCAACACATTGAACATTGATACGAGCGGCAACCGCGCGCAATAGATACCTCCATTGACTTACCAACTACTGGACGTAGGGTCTACGCTTAAAAGTGTCCGAACCAAAAGTGCTACAAAACCGTAGGTTGAGTATTCTATAGATTTCCTGGCAGCGTATACTCGAAAGGGACAGAGATATGACAAAAATGTATGAGAAATCGTGCCTTTGTTTGCCATAGTTGCAAGATTTTGTATGCAATTTCAACTGTGGCAAACAAAAATATCGCATACGCAGAAAGGGACAAACGACATGGATTTTGTCGCATTCACTCTGTGTAATTAGCGTATAAGGCTGTCTCGTTTTCGTGACTATTATTATTTTAATGCCTTTTCTAGTTGATTCTCTTTCTACGTACAAAACACATAAAGAGAAACAATTACCCGCCAGTCTTCGTATGATTTACGTCCTACGCGCACGTCTGCATGCGGGTGCGGTGCGGGTTTCAGAAACGGTATTTAAAGTTAATACGCCATAAAATCTCTTGCTAGCTTTTACTACGTCAACTAGACAAAAAGTGACAGCAAGAGATTTGATGGAGGATTAACTTTAATGAGCGTTTCTGTAAGTGAGTGTTAGTCTACTAAAACTAAAACTTGACGTTCCAAATTAGGACGTATACTCAACGTATACTAATGAATTGTATATATCCACATTTCACGAGCAGTGACGAAACCTATCCCGTCGCCACGAAGCGTGGTGGATTTAAGTACTTGTATTATAATATCTTGTAAGGGCGTCGGTGGCGCGTTGCGGAGAGCTATGGAAACTCAATCTGGATGTCCAGGTTCGAATCCGCACGGACGACATGCCATGCACCAATGAGTCTTTCTAACTTATGTACGTTATACCGACTGCTCTCAAACGGTGAAGAAAAACATCGTGAGAAAGAAATTCTGATGCTTGTGAGTCTACCAATCAGCATTGGGCACGCGCGGTGGACTAACGCCCTGCACTGGGACGTTTATAGGCTATGACGATTATAATATAATATCTGTGATTTTGTAATATCATATATCTGTGATTTGTATGTCAATTGATGATGATGATGATGAATGTCAATTTATTTTTAAGGTACATCGTTTCAAATGTCCTCGAATATATGACGCCAAAGTCGCTATTCGACTCCACGACAGAGGCTTACGACACCTACGCGGACTACTATTCAAATAAATACAATTTGGATGTTTTGGGAAATAAAAGCCAGCCGTTGCTTGAGGTAAGTTTTACTATGCATTCCGGCACGATGCTGTGAACTTTTGGTACACAAGGTATGCGTATAAACTATATTTAGGGCTTTAACTTTTGAACCGTAATAGCTAGACACTTGAAATTTTCAATTAAAATGTATAAACATAAAAATTACGGTGGGTCCTCATAGAAATGCATTCCAAATAAGGACGACGGCATTTTCCGATTCCTAATTAGCTTTCTTACTTCGTAATTCTGACAAGCAAATATAATTTATACAGGGTAAATTTTATATCACTGCGGATAACTTCAACATGTATTCTACTCATCAAACTGAACAACATTCACTATGGAGCCAACATCGAAATGGCGAAAAAAAAAAATCAGCTGTCCCATACAAAACTGCAGTTCGTATTCGACTCAAATGTATGGGACAGCTGTTTTTTTTTTCGCGATTTCGATGTTGGCTCCATACTAAAAGTTGTTCAGTTTGATGAGTAGAATACATGCTGAAGTTGTCCGCAGTGATATAAAATTTATCCTGTATATCAGAAAGATGTACTATCCGACAGATCTTGGACGTTACTAAAGCCACTAAAGCTGTTCTAAGAGTAAGGGCCTATTTCCCACTTCTGAATAAGTTCTTGTTAGCTTATCCGACAGATATTTTGACATAATTTTATACAAAATATGTCAAACTATCTGTCGGTCGCTGCTAAGCTCAAAACAATGACATTGGGGCAGTGCTAACACTGTGGAATGCTATACGATTCTGACTCAAGGTGTGAGTCATGACTAGTCATGAGCACTGCGGCCCATATGTCACTGACCTACCAGGTAGGTCGTCAGCAGTTAAAGTGTTAAGCTAACAAGAACTTACCCAGAAGTGGTGAAACAGGCCCTAAGTGTTTCAAATCTCTTTTTCTGTAATAAAAAAATGGCCTTAAATTTTCGTTGCTATTTGGAATATAGTATAGTTGTTATCAACGTTTGCTCTTCTCGCTCTATCGTAATAACGGTAATACATACAAGCGCCAAACTTCGTGTGATTAAATTAAAGATTGAAAAATTTGTCTCGGGCGGGACTTGAACCCACGCTCTTCCAAACCGGGGAAACGTGCTAACCAATTACACCACCGAGTCCACAACCCAGAGAACGAAATTTTCAATCTGTTGCGTCTTAAGGGGACGTGCGCGCCATCTACGCAACAGATTGAAAATTTCGTTCTCTGGGTTGTGGACTCGGTGGTGTAATTGGTTAGCACGTTTCCCCGGTTTGGAAGAGCGTGGGTTCAAGTCCCGCCCGAGACAAATATTTCAATTTTTAATTTGATTCGAAATAGCACAACATGGCTGTAACATGTTTATAATCAATAATATTCGTGTGATTATACAGCAAACTCTACAGTATTAGAACAAATAATTAAAAAGAAGAACGACCAAGTGTGAGTCGGTCTCGCGGTAAAGGTCCCGGAGAAAACAAGACTTTTTTGCAAGTTAATATTATGTTGTATGGTAGTGTGTATACCACACCACACATAATATTATGTTGTATGGTGGTGTGGTATACACACTACCATACAACATAATATTATTAACTGCGACAACATAATATTAATTTTTTTATTCGATGCGCGAGTAGCCCGACTTGCACTTGACCAGTTTTTATTGTATTTATCTATAGGTCCGCGACATCAGTACGCGTATGAACTGCTTACTGCCCCGAGCCGCCACCATAAAGACTTTCACAGACAAACAGCGTAAGCTCATATCGCAAGCGCAAGGAGACGACAAACCTAAAGGGTTCCCTGAGATATTCATACCAGAGTTCTGTATCAAATATGACTTCCCTGGAGTTCTGTGGTACAAAGCGGTGATGCTGCCTAGCATTATACACAGGTAAGCTTTGTCGCTAATGTCCATTTAGGTTTTTGATACATTCGCTTCTCCGTAAGGGTGCATTTCATGTTCTATCCTTTTCTGTCGCTCAGAATCACAGTATCGCCGATGCTGTCGCGCGCTACAGCACTCACGCTATCTTTCACGCTCCGGCAAATGACGTTCCTGAGCGATAGAGAAGGATAAAGCATGAAAAAATGCGATTGCGTGCTGGTAGATGTTAATAAGTTCGCTTTCGCGACTTTTGTCTAATCGGATAGTCGAGACTCAAGGTCAGACTAGATTATTGTGCAGCATGTTGGGACATTGGGATTAAGTATTATATCCCATAATATTGGGTCCAACTTAATTTGCTGACAGTTTTTTAAGAGGATGACCAGACCAGACTGAACAATTTTCTCTATGGGACCAACATCGAAATCGCAAAAGAAATCAGCTGTCCCATACATTTAGCTAGATTAGGTTTGCAGTTTTGTATGGAACAGCTGATTTGTTTTTCGCGATTTTGATGTTGGTGCCATAGAGAATGTTGTTCAGTTTGACGGTCTGACCGTCCCCTTAAAAAAGTGTCAGCATATTAAAAAGGACCCTACGTATTAATCAACAATTTTTATTGCAGAGTGACCATGTTGTTGGTAGCTTACGAGCTCCGGGCGGAGATTGCTACACGCACGAATTATGGTCAACCAAATTTACTAAGAGGTAATCTATCTATCTATAACGTCACGCCTCTTTCCCAACGGGGTAGGCAGAGACCAGAGCGTGCCATCTACTACGATCCTTACAAATCTCTTTTGCTTCATTCACATCCATACATCTCTTCATACATGCCCGTCGGTTTCGAGTACTCCGCACCTCCCCTTTTTGTAGGACGCAACTGATTTGATCAGAAAAGAGGTAAGTCTTATTAAATTGTAGTTTCTGCTGTGTTGCTTCGGTTTAAAATACACCGCCCAATTTCTTTACAAGGCGACTAAGTGATAAACTTTATATTGCATAGTTTTTGTGACAGAAATAATATTTGACACTTAATTTCAATCTTAAATATATACCTACTGAAAGGCATTTAAAACAATATCACCCTTAAAACATTAGTAAGTAGTGGTAGCAAATACGGTAGCGTGATTATACCCATGATACTGTACAACTTTCCCTAAAGTTGTACGCATATTTATCCGCGACGAACGAGCCGAAGAAGGCCAATGAATCGAATTTTAGAATTCTTCGTATAAAATTCTATGACACCTTGCACACTTATCCGCGGCGAATCGGACTAATCCTCAGAAGAATTAAAAGTCAGTTTCGTTCGCCTCCTTCGGCTCCTTCGCCGTGGATAGATATGCGTCCACACTTAAAAGGTGTTAGTTGTAGAAATCTTTCTAATCGCCCTGTAATTCGGTATGTCAAGTTTTTTTTGGAGGGCTGAATCGAAATCCATTTCGAGATAATCGTCTCAATAATCATATTTTCTATGTCAGAGATTTTAAAATGAAAGGATTACTAAGATTATTTTAAATAAAATAACGACGTTTTTCGGTCCGTCCAGTGACGTCACTGGAATACCTTTGAACTCCTTGGTAAACATAAAATGAACTAAAATAAAATTAAGAAAAAACAAATATTCACAATGTCATAATTTGACAATTGATGTTGCCTTTTCTGTTTCCAGCATAGAGTTAGAAAGAGAAGGCAGGTAATTTTTATTTTTTTAAATTAAACAAAGGTTTTTCTCCATCGACTTCGAATGATTTTCTCGCGACGATTTTTACCATTTAGAGACATTAAATTTATATTGATAAACTCTATGAACCGCAAAAAAAATGAAATCAACTTCTTAAAATGATCCGTAAAAAATCTCCACTATTATAAAATCGGAAAATCGTGAGGAATAAAAAAATTGCGGTTCACTTCATATAAACTCAATAACACTCGATAGCACGATTTAAATGACGTGTGGCGCCATCTATTGACAAGTTTGTTTGTTCTTGAACCGATTTTGATGAAACTTTGTTTGATAGCTTATGATCTGACTTAAAATCTGGTATATAATTTGTGCCGACGAAGTCGCGGGTAAACACTAGTATAAAATAAAAACAAAAAAAGTAACTTGACATACCGAATTAAGATCGTGAGTTTAATGTCCGTTATCTCTTTTATAGGGGAGAAGTGGCTACCAATCGAAGTCGACTTGCAAGTGGCTGTGAAGTCAATGCTCTCAAACATTGAAGAGCCCACCCCTGTACTTGCTATAGACAGGTATGGTCAAAACTTTAAAGGCAAACCTTTAGTATTAAAACTCAAATGACTGATCCAAGCTCGCTCCACCCTGCAAGTGTAAAACGTACCTACCCCGCGAGCCAGAGCCCCAGACCCCGTCAACGTGATAAACTCATACATTTTTCGCCAACCTTGCATTCCTTCCATGGAGGTTGTCTACACCGGTGCATTGTATAGGTGGACCAGAATCTGATGGAAAATACGGAAATAAAACTTTTTTTGTGCCATGAGATTCTGGTCGACCTATAATGTTTAAGCTGCATAGAAGACCCGCCCGATGCTACGAGGCGACAATGTGGTTAACTAGTACACAAAGTTGTATTTCGTTATGCAATACAACTTGCCCAGTAAATAATTTCTACTCGACACGTGTTTCGCTCCACCAAGGCGTTAGACCGACGAACGTTCGCAACAGTTGTTACTCCGCCGAGCGGCGATGATCTACTGGTTGTCAAAACGACCTGTTTACATAAACTGATGTGGAAGTTTTCTAGTTTTCAATCCATTATAAGAGCTCGGTGGCGCGTTGCGGAGAGCTATGGACTCTCAATCATGAGGTCCGGGTTCGAATCCGCACGGACATGCCACGTACCAATGAGTTTTTCTACCTTATGTACGTATTACCGACTGCTCTCAAACGGTAAAGGAAAACATTGTGAGGAAACCTGCATATAAATAAATAAATATCTTGGACATTGTCACACAAATTATCTAGTCACATTTAAAGTTCCAGAATCTAGCCTGGACTTGTATTATGATAACTAGACAACGATATAGAATACAAATATAGATACAAACATCCATGACTCGGGTACAAATATTCATATTCGTATTCGTCATACAAATATTTGTCCCTTACGGGATTCGAACCCGCGACCCTCGACACAGCAGGCAGGTTCACTACAGACTGTGCTGTCGGGCCGTCAAATATGCAGAAGAAGAAATTCTGATGCGTATGTGAAGTCTACCAATCCGCATTGGGCACGCGTGTTGGACTAACGCCCAAACACCCTCCTAGAGGGTAGGCCTGTGTGCTGCAGTGGGACGTATACAGGGTGTAAGTGACAGCCTAGCAAAACTGAAACGGTGAACTCAGACCATCAAACTGAACAACTTTCACTGTGGGCGTTCCTCAGGAAACGCGAAAAAAAATCTGCTGTCTCATACAAAACTGCTGTACCTACCCGACTCAAATGTATGGGACATCTGATTTTTTTTCGCGTCTCCTGAGGAAAGCCCTTAGTGAAAGTTGTTCAGTTTGATGGTCTGAGTTCACCGTTTCAATATTTGCTAGGCTGTCACTTACACCCTGTATAGGCTGATGATGATACGCGCCGCGGTACTACTGGCAGTCGGTAAATATACCTAAGTGCGGAGTGAGACAAGCCTGATACAATGTGCATCTTGGTAGCATTTATCTAATCAACTTAAAATTTCATAGGATGAACAACCCCTTCGATGAAGACTCTCCCCGCCCACCCAACATTGTCACGATGAAGGAAAGCCTGTACCAACTGCAGAAGAATAAAATTAACAAGGACTACCCATGGGATGTAAGTTTTCTTTTCTTTCTACTTATTTACTGCCTGCAATGACATTCTATACCAAGGACTCCGCATCGGCGTGCTGTTAATAGGACAGCAAGGTTTTGCTTAATGGCGGGTAGGCATAACCTCTTCCTTAGTACAGCGATTTTATGACTGCACTGGATAATTTTTAATAAAATAGTTATTCTATGATCGCCAAGAACTGTCAAAACACCATGTCCGTTTCATACCGATCGAATCAGGTAGTCACACAATAAGTCTAAATTTTATATCAATTTGTACAGGGTCCTTCTTAATATGCTGACACTTTTTAAGGGAACGATCAGGCCATCAAACTGAACAACTTTCTCTATGGGACCAACATCGAAATGGCGAAAAAAATCAGCGGTCCCTTACATTTGGCTCAAGAAGGTTTACAGTTTTGTACGGAACAGCAGATTTTTTTTTGCGATTTAGATGTCGGTGTTCAGTTTGACGGTCTGATCATTTCCTTAAAGAAGTGTCAGTATATTAAGAAGGACCCTATATATATATCAATTTATACATTGACTTACCAACTACTGGACATACTCTTTTTTTGAGAATTTTGCGTCCATAACTTAGTAAGTCAACGAATTTATATCAAGTAACAATGAAAGATAAATTTTTAGGCAAAGATGGAGCCAACAGACATAGAGCGCAATATAACGTCGGTCACTGTGATGGACATCGAATGCTACGACGAGTTCGTGTCGACCGTTATGCACACCCCCAAGGAACCCTCCATCCGATCACCAGTACGGGTTCCCAAACCTGCTGCTGCTATTTTGCCGCCACCGTTCAAGTATGCAATATTTTTATTTTATTTTAATTTATTGACAAAACCAACAGCTTTACAAAAAATTTTAACAGGTATAATATTAACACTTCTTAAACTAATAATAGGTTTCGCTTGTTTAAGTAATTGACTTATCTACTTTATCGTAAGCTAGTTTAAAGCAAGATTTAAGAAAGTTAACAGTTTTAAAGTTATAAAATTTTTAACAAGATAGGTACCTACAGACATTTTTTAAATAGGTACTTAGATATACAAGTTGTTTCATAAGTAAAATAAATATTTAAAACTCTTAAGGGGGCTGTTCAGACCGTCAAACTGAACTTTCTCTATGGGACCAACATCGAAATCCCGAAAAAAAAACGGATATCCCATACATATTTTAGCTCTAGTCGATTTGTAGAGTATGGAACATCTTTTTTTTTTGCGATTTTGATATTGGTCCCATAGTGAAAGTTGTTCAGTTTGATGGTCTAAACTAAACCAGCCCCTTAAATGTTTATTTGTATTTTTGTAACACCTTGTATAGGGTCCAACTTAATATGCTGACACTTTTTTAAGAGGATGATCAGACCGTCAAACTGAACAACTTTCTCTATGGGACCAAAATTGAAATCGCGAAAAAAAATCACCTCTTCCATACAAAACTGCAAACCTACTCAAGTCAAATGTATGGGACAGCAGATTTTTTTTCGCTATTTCGATGTGGGTCCCATAGAGAAAGTTGTTCAGTTTGATGGTCTCAACATCCCCTTTTTTGAGTCGAGTAGGCATTGCAGTTTAATATGGAACGGCAGATTTTTGTGTTGCTCCGATCGGTTTGCTCCCATAGTAAAAGTTGTTCAGTTTGATGGGTAGACTCTTCGTTAAAAAGGATGCTAATGATATCAATTTTACCCTGTGCAAAAGAAATGAAATATTGATGACGTCACTTAGCATTATTTAGTACAACTATTCATACAAAGCGCGCGTTTCGATATCCAATAAAGCGTTTCTGTTTTGCTTGACTAGTTATCAACTATCTGTTTGAAGCATGTATTTATTTTCACGATGTTTTCCATCAACAGATACGTGGATAAACTATCAGTCCTAGCCCAGAAGCCAGACAACCGCGGACCGGAACTGAGAGATATTCTGGCTGCTCTGACTACCATCAAATCACACGACACTTTTAACTTGGAGCGAGTGGAAACTCTTGGAGACTCCTTCCTGAAGTTCGCAGCGAGCTTGTATTTGTTCCACAAGTTCCCGACGCTAAACGAGGGCCAACTTACTACTATAAAGTGCAGATTGATTGGTAACAGGTACGTTTTACCCACAGATTACCCCCAATAGATACCGCAAACAAAGTCGCCGACGCGCACCACACATCTATGATTTTGCACTGATATAAGCAACAGAGTAGCTCGGAGTACGGAGTGCGACCTTGAAATGGCCAATCACGTTGCAATGTTTCGTTCCCCGCTTCCCGCACCTACCGCCAAAAATTGTGACTTCGGGCCTGTACAAAATTTTCATCAGCTGTATCTATTGGGGGTAATCTGTGGTTTTACCATACAGGGTCCAACTTAATATGCTGACGTTTTTAAAAGGATGATCAGGAGTGCGATTTTTGAATCTCTTTCGTGAGCTCAGCATTAGAAAATCTCAAAACTACTATTGAGATACGCATCTTTCTACTGATAATTTGACTTTCAAAAATCGCACTCCTGAAGTATGATTTTTTAAAGGCAAATCAGCAGTAGAAAGATGCATATCTTCATAGTAATTATGACATTTTCAACTGCTGAGCTCACCGAATGAGTTTCTAAAATCGCACTCCTGACCATGAAACTGAACAACTTTCCCTTTTAGACCAAGGTCGAAAACAGGAAACAAAATATTATCTGTCCCATGATCCCATCATACATTTAGGTCGAGTAGGATTGCAGTTTTGTATGGGACAGATCCTTTATTTCGCGATTTCGACCTTGGACCCATAGAGAAGTTGTTCAGTTTGATGGTCTGATCATCCCCTTAAAAAACCGACAGAGTATAAAGAAGGACCCTATATACTAGTTAGTGGTTACCCTATACACGAATACCCTATTCTCTGATTATTGATGGTGTTAGTAGACACATGTTAGACATACATGTCGTTCCATCCAGAATGGACCTTCATCATCATCATATCAGCCGATAAACGTCCACTGCTGGACATAGGCCATAGGCCAAATGGGGGGATTTGCCATAATCGCCACGCTTGGCGGGTTGGCGATCGCAGTTGGATTGAATGTGTGTACTCAGAGGATGCTGCTGCCCATCCTCTGGTAGATCCCTTAGTCGCCTTTTACGACACCCACGAGAGGAAATGGGATGGTGCTACTCTTAGCCGACACCACACGGGACGAATGGACCTTGCTACAAGTATATCCTATTCCAATAGAAAGGTATTTTATTTTGGCATATAAACGCCCTCAATGAATATTTTTACAAATATCTTCAGTGTATATCCACGCCAAGTTTACAATTTTATTAAGTCGAAGATGAACTTTTATATATTATCTTGAATTAACAGCCCTTGTTTTGATTGGTAAGGAATTTGTACTACGCTGGTACGAAGGTACAGCTGGGAGGTCGCATGAAAATGGAACAGTTCAGCCCAAGGAAAGACTTCTTGGTGCCAGGGTTCTTTGCGCCGAAGAGGGTTCAGGACTTCATTGAAAAACATCGCGTAAGTAAAGGTTTTAATTTATTCTATTCTATTCTGGATCATGGTCCCTCTAGAAATGAGACCCGCGGGCGTGGATGACTTTTTTCTTAAGATGCGGTACCCTCTTAAGCCTGTTGTGCTGCCCTCAATCGTATTTTTTTATTTCTAAACTATTAAACAACATTTCTAAAAAAACAAGAATGTCACATTGTAGTCCTGATTGGCATTCAATTTATCTAAACATTACGGATTATTATGTTTTATCCCTGTAGCTTTTATCGTTTTAAAGATATACTTAACTACAAACATTATTTAAAAACAAATCCGCAGTGCCCTGAAAAATTTAAAATGACATAATATTGGAACGAGACACGATGTATTGCTAACGTAATCTACATTATTCAATGTCACTATGAGATTTATAAAAAAAAAATCATATCGTTTACATACTTTCTTTTACATTTTTCATTTAAATGTCTTAGATCTTATATTAGTCAATTCAATCATACTATTTTACAACGTTTATTTGGATTGGAATGTAAGGAATGCGACAGCAGCTTCGAAAACGTCGTCAGCAAACTCTTGAGGAGTATGCAAAGCGGCGAAATGTCCACCGTACTCCACAGTGGTACTTCTTACTAAGTTGGGGTATTTGTCTCGTAGTATCCAATCCGGTTGGTAAACCACTTCGTAGCGGAAATTTATTATTGCCGTCGGTACTGGGGTTGGTATGCTGCAACAAAAATGATCTATTGAATGTGCCTGTTTGTATAACTAGGCCTCGTCGGTTTGCGACTATGTATAAAAGGCAACAAATTTTGAGTTTCACTGTGTATCGATTCGGAATTGTTTTTATTATAACCTAACACCTTGTAAAGAGATCATTAGACTGGATTTATGTTTTATATGCAAATTGTAATTCAATTATTGTATATTTCCTCTTAGTTTCTATGCCCACAACTCCACAAGGCATTTATTTATTTATTTATTTAACACTTTATTGTACACACGGAAATATACATGAAAACAGCATAATAGACAATTACAAAGGGCGAGCTTATATCTAAAGAGATTTCTTCCAGCAAACCCGTGACAGAGAGAGAGCATACAAAGTGAGGCAGGCATAGTGTGCACATTTAACTAATAAAACAGTATTTAACACTGATAAATGCATGCATTTATAAATGCGTGCATAACCATCTCTTACCTGTATCTGTCTATCTTTAACGTCTCGCCTCTTTTGCTGAGGGGTAGTCAGAAACTAATGCGCGCCATTTGCTTCGATCACTACATACCTCCCTCTCGCCTCATTCACATCCATACATCTCTTCATTCTCAGTTCTTTCGAGTGCTCCGCGCTCTTAATTGTAATTTTGTAGAGATCGCATAGTTTTCTATAAGTTACCATCTTTCCATACCTACATTATGGAGTTAATTTTTTATTTAACTATATAGGTCCTTCTTAATATGCTGACACTTTTAAGGGAATGATCAGAACGTCAAACTGAACCACTTTCTCTATGGCACCAACATCGAAATGCGAAAAAAATCAGCCCTTCCATACAAAACTGCAACCCTCTTCGAGCCAAATGTTTGGGACAGCTGAAATTTTGTCGCAATTTCGTTGATGGTCCCATAGATAATTTTATAGTCTGATCATCCCCTTAAAAAAAGTTTAAGAAATTAAGAAGGACCCTGTATAATGTTGAGCTTAGTACTTACTTTTGCACTGTAAACTCATGCTCTCCGTTAACTACTGTGTAAGATCGCATAGACGTGACAATACAATTATTTATCCATGTAATAGTGACCGTATCGAGTACGTCGTCAAGGTTCAAATTCTCTAAGCCGCCGTGCGGTGTGTCCAGTTGATCCCGGTTGCTGCATACTGCTATTTTCTCCATCATGTATGCTGCTAGACCCGCCGGCGAATCAGTCAATGCTACTCCTGTAAGACGAAGTGAGATTAGTTTAGGCTGTTAAAATTATATCCCCCTACACGGCATGCGACAATGACACAATTTGTTATCTGTCTGTTTGGTTGTTCAAGCATCTCGCAAAAACGATTGAACCACGACTTAAAAACCAGTAAATATTTTTCTCGATACGACGACGGAAGCCGGTGCGGGCGAAGTTCTCGCATCGCAATATTATGTGCTACAATGAAATGAAACAGGCTGTGTGTTTCATATGAAAAACGTGTTAGAAATATGGAGAAACCCAGGGATGAAAGGCGCAACATGTGCTATTTGCTTTATACAGGCCTTAATTTCCTGGGATGTTTGTATGTGAACACTTTCTGTAGAAATAGATATTAAAATTAATGTCTTGCATTGCCACCGCACGGTGTTCGGTTCTCAACGATCCCCGCTACCCAATCCGCCGCGTAGCCCCAGCAACGTCCTATGCCGAGGTCCGTACCCCTCTGGGTGCCCCTAGGTCGGTTGCTTAAGTTCATTCATTTGGATCGGTAGACCCTTCGTGGCCCCTCCAATAGTCCGCAGTAAAAAGCAGTAACTGCTCCCTGAGAAAGGCTGTATCAGCAATTTCCAAAAAAAAAAACTGGTTTAGGGCTTGAGTTCAGAGAGATATTAATTACATTATTACCTATTTGAACTTACCCACAGTGTCTGGTTTAGTAGCCTGTATATGAAAGTAACCGGTCTCACGCAGGAGGAATGAGAAGAGCTTGCTCAACGGATAGATCCTCTCTGAATAATCAGGGGCTGCCAGACTTGGAAATAGGGAGCCTAATAGGAACTTGACCATGCTTATTTTACTCCAGCTATACGGCATGTTCAAATGAAGCCTGAAACATGTAATTAAGAATAAAAGACGTAGTAAATAAAAAAAAAAGATTTAGTATTTAAAAAATACGTTTGATAAATTACGTTTTTTTTTACATTTTTGTTAGCTGTACAAGTTCACAAAAAGATTTAATAAAAGTAAGAACAAAAATATGCGTACCCCAAAACCTCATCAGGGAAAATAGTTGCCATTTGAGTAGCAGTTATTGCGCCAACGTCACCGGCCTGAACGTAGAATTTATCATAGCCCAATCTTTTCATGAGGTTCCTCATAACTATGGCCCTTTGTATATGAGTCATTCCTGGTTTGCTTGTGTCCTGTAACCAAATATCTTTTCTGTGCATCCTCTTTTAATAAGTTGCACTTTTTTATCTTTCGTGTTTCCGCCGAGTTGCCTCAGTGCTATTTAGCAGTTCGTTGGCTAGTCAATTGTATGGGGTGTTATAAAAAATTAATGATGATTAATATCTCATTGAGACCTTTGCTCAACAATGGGACGAAATAGGTTAATAAAAAAAATATATATATATATCTCATTGCATTCCGTCATTCGGAATGGAGTGGAACGGTAAAGGGCTCATATGTATAGTAATACATACATATACTCACGCCACTATCCCACAGAGGTAGGCAGTGACTACGGCTCGCCACACACTACGATTCTGACACACTTCTCTCGCCTCATCCACTTTCATACATCTCTTCATGCACTTCCGTCGGTTGAGGGTGCTAGCACTTGTCCTTTTCGGAGAAGACCATTTATTTGGTCGCGGTAAGTTCTCCTCGGACGCCCTCTCTCGACTGTTCCACTGATATTGGATCGATTAATCTCCCTAGTGAGTCTACACTCATTCATCCTCTGTACGTGACCGTACCACCTAAGCATACCTCTTTCAATCCTGGTTACCACATCTTCCTTCAACTTACACCGATCCTTATCCCTTATCACTAGTATAGTAATGCGTGTTAAATTACCTCAGAAAATCCAAAACCAGGTAAATCCGGAGAAATCACTTCGAAGACAAAATCGTACCCATTTTTCTGTGATGTCAACATTGGTATAACTTTAACAAACTCCTTAGAAGAACTGGGCCAACCGTGCATAATGAGTAGAGGCAAAACTTTAACTCCCTTTACATTTGGTTTTGTCCACATGAAATGTATATCAAGGCCCTGAATTCTGGTCTTATAATGAGGGAAAGTATTCAGTAGCTCTGCCCTCTTTTTGAAATCGTATTTCTCGGTCCAGTAATTTAATATTTTTTCTAGATAATCTGTGTTCATTCCGTATTCTGATTGGATTCCTTCCAACGGTTTTGTTAATGGACGTCTGTTTTTCAGTCTTCGTTTCAGGTCATCGATCATCTGTAATTTGGCATATATTTTTATTTGAATCAAACTGTTCATATAATTCATAAGCATAACATGCCTAGAGGAGGAAGCTAGAGACATTCCAAAACTCTGTCCAGTGTAAGTTCGTCGTTTCACCACTATTTCAATTGATTGACACGTAACACTCGAAATTGACGCACATCGCATTGTGAGGACACAATGTTTTTCTTCAACGAAAATTTCTTACATTCATTTCGTTGTCAAGCAAGATGGCGGATCAGACAGAGAAAGCGTTTCAGAAACAGCCGACGGTCTTCCTGGCCCGCAAGGGGGGACTGAAGCGTGCGGAGATGCGGCATCATAAGAATGTCGGTCTAGGCTTCAAGAGAGGCGATCGAAGGCACCTACATAGACTAGAAGTGCCCGTTCACCGGCAACGTTAACATCCGAGGCAGGATCCTCACCGGAGTGGTGCAGATGCAGCGCACCATCGTCATCCGCAGGGACTACCTGCACTACCTGCCCAAGTACAACAGATTCGAGAAGCGTCACAGGAACATTTCTGTACATCTTTCACCTTGCTTCAGGTACCTACAGCTGGGGCGACATAGTCACTATCGGTGAATGCCGGCCGCTCTCAAAGACTGTTCGTTTCAACGTATTGAAGGTTTCGAAAGGCAAGGGCTCTAAGAAATCTTTCTAATGTAATAAAGTTAATATAAGTACCTAACGAAAATATGTACAGGGTGTTAGGGTAAACAGTTCCATTAGGTACATTAAGTGTTGATTGTAGCCATGATACTGAACAACTTTCCCTCGGAAACCAATAGGAAAACAGCAAAAAAAATTACTTTCCTTAAATCCAATCAGCTGATCGAACTTTATATCAAAAGTAGGTACCTAGATTTTTTTGTAAATTTTCCTTTGGGAAAGTTATTCAGTATTATGAATACAATCACCCATTAAATTAAATTAATGCATCTGCCAACCCTAACACCCTGTACAGAAGAAAGATTTTTAGGTTAGATAGATTGTTACCGAATCATTGAAGTCAATCTTGAAGGGTCTGACAGATGTATCTTCGTCTTTTGGTCTGGGTCCCACGCCTAACCATTTTTGATGGTCTAGGTCGGGCAGATCTGGTACTTCATAGATTTTATAGGTCAGAAACGATAGACCTATGGCGACGGCCGCAATGATCACTGGCAGTAATTTGCACATTTCTGAAATAGTTTATATTATAAACTTTATAAGATGCATACATATTGATGTTACACTACGTAGATCACCGAATTACGTACCGATTTTTGTTACTGTACAAATGGAAAATTTTACGTTCATTTGTTAAGGGGGTACCGAGCCTATCGTGCTGAGCCCAATCGTTTTTTTTTTTATTTCTTAACAATTATACTTACGACATTTCCAAAAAACAAGAATGTCACATTGTAGTCATTGTTGATTTTCAATATATCGGGTCACTGCGGATTTGTTTTTATAATGTTTATTATTTGTAGTTATTATAATAGCTACGCTACGAGCATGACACATAATAAGCCGTAATGTGTCGATAAATTGAAAGCCAACCAGGACTACAATGTGACATTCTTGTTTTTTGGATATGTCGTTTAATTGCATTTTAATTGTTTAGAGAATGTAATAAAAAAAATACGATTGAGGGCAGCATATAGGCTAGGTACCCTCTTAAAGGCATCAAGTTACTGTTCAGAGCCATAACCTGAATAACTTATCTAGCAGGTCTTAAGGATCTTAACTTCTGAATAAGATCTGACAGATGGTTTGACATACCTATTTTTCATACGAAATTACGTGAAACGATTTGTCAGATATGCTATTAAACACAGATCAACAAACCATTACACTAATAAAATTAGAATACGTATATTATTGGCTATTACCTTATTCTTTCTAGGATATTGCCTTTGGAAACTCAAGACTTTTAACAATTAATGTCAACACATTATAAATTTCACGATACGTGTGACTGTGATAGCAACAAGCAGTATTTATGTTAATCGTTAACCATATCAGATCTGATATAGGACTGACAACAGTCGGACAACAAAAATTAAGATTACAATATCGTTATTTTTTAATCATCCTTGTAGATGATTAAAAAATAACATTCAAAAGTTATGAAAAACCTGATACCGTTTGTACAGGATCGATAAGTAACTTTTAGAAATATAAAATCGATGCGGCTGATTTGCATACAAGCATAGATTTATCTGGCCAATGGAGATCTGCTGAGAAAGAATGTTCTCAGAAGATCTACTTCTACAAAATTTGATTTAATGAGATTAACTTCATTGGGACCGATCTTGGATCTGGACAATGGATCTAACAAGACCCGATCTTGAATCGATTCAGCACAGCTAGCATGCCAGCCACGACAAAGCGTTTAAACGAGAAAAACGTCGTGCGCGCTCTTTCTGGCATACGTAAAATAATAAGGATGGAGGCACATCTCGATTTTTATCGTTTTCTCGGGGGTGGCATGCGAGCCCTACAGGAGTAATGGTTTTCAGGTTTTGCGATGCTTTGTTAAAACCACAGACAGATCTAAATGGATAACGCAAGTACTCAATTAAGAATTAAGCGCCTTGCGCTTACTAATGCCCGGGTCAAGGACAGAAGACAGTGTGTAATGACAGTGCAGTGGTGTAAAGTGTACACAACTGTCGAATTGGTTTACTTAACACTGTAAATCAATCGGACAGTAGCTAATTAAGCTTCCTTGAAATTATAAGTCCCTTTAGCCTTCCGAGAGGCACTTGACTCACTACTCGTGTAAACGTGTAGTCACTGTCTTGACGCTCGTTACCCGCCACTGTACACGTACATGACACTTGACTCTGAATCTCATTAGCTGAATTCAGCAGTTTAAAATGTCAAAATTACTAAGGAGATATACATCTTTCTACAGCAATTTGACTTTCAAAAATCGCACTCCTGAAGTATGATTTTTGAAAGTCAAATCTGCAGTAGAAAGATACATATCTCCATAGTAATGTTGAGCTTTTCAACTGCGGAGTTTAGCAAATGAGTTTCATAAATCGCACTCCTGACAATGTAACCTGGGCTGTAGGACACGCGAAGTAGATATACACTTGCGTTACCTATTTAAAGCCCGACCAGTAATATAAAAACCTCGCCATGTTGCGGAATATCATTGGAACTAATTTTTGTACTTGGAACACTAACATTAAAGGTGACAGTCGATTGCAGCTCCCCCAAACCAGGTTTTTTATATTCCTGGTCAGGCTTTAGATCGATGTTTGTGGTGAACACCCTGTGCATAAATATGCCTAAGTCATCATGAATTCATGAATGACGATAATAAAAGCGCATTATCATGCTATTTTTTTATTAAGATTAAGTATTTATTTAGTTTATTTTTACACGAATACACGAGTATTCGAGTATGGTATATTCATACAAATGATGGGCCATCGAAAAATGAACAAATATAACTACATTAAGTAGACGAGACGCTCTTAAAACCATTATTTATTCAAAAACATGTCAAGTGGCTGTATGATTTATAATAAAAAATAATTAGGTAATAATTCTATAAAAGGAAATAAGTTATAGAATTCCTCTGCAGGGCAAAGGCCTCCTCTCACGATTAAGGGTGAGAGGGAGGGAGTGGGCCATACTCCAACACGCGGGCCCAGTGCATGTTGGTGGAGGCAGCAAGTTGTAATTCTATAATTAAGTGTTAAAGTTTATAGACCGGCGGCCAGCTACAGTCAACCATACCTTATAAAATTAGCGAACTAACTCATTATGCACCTAAAGTAGACTAAAAATAAGTCATAAAAAACTTGGTCTGCCAGGGCGCAGCTTGGCACGTTTTCCGGTGTGATGAAAAATGTGGACCCCAAAATCACCCCATTTTACCTCATCGAATTAAAGGATGGAACTGGTCTGTTGGTCTAGAGGCCGATTAGTAAAGCCTAAAAAACCTGGTCTGCCGCCGCCTATCCTGGCAGGTTCATGGGTCCGACTGAATTTAGGGTGCTCCTCGGAGGGTGGATTTTACCTCATCGAATTAATGAATGAAATCAATGCCTATTTATAGTCCTATTAACTATGTTTACATATGCCTTGGTTTGCCTAGGCTCAGCCTGGCAGGTTTCCGGGTCTGACCGATTTTACTTTAAAAAAATTGTTTAGCCAAACATTAAAAACCGGTATAAATCTATAGAATCTGCGGAAAAATTAACTGAAATTAGCTTGTATAAATTAACTAAGATGTATGTACTCATACAAATATCCCTGAAGGTGGAATTTTAATAGAAAAGGTTAACGGCCCGCGGAAACTAAAAGAGAAAGGCATGTGGTCCCGAAGGAAAAAATGTCAAAGACCCTGGGCAATTTGACGTCCCGATGTAAAAAATCCAAAATGGAAAATCCAAGATGGTCGACTTACATTTTCCAAGTCCTCGTAACTTTGTAACCGTTGATGGTCGGCGCGCTGTGTGTGTACAAATCAAATAAGTAGCAAAGCCCGGCTTACAATGTTTACCTTTCGGTTCTATCAGATCAGAAGGCATATTTTTAGTGTCGAAAACAATGGTGGCCCAGAATTGTTAATCTATGTATCAAATAAATTGATAGAAAGATAACTCATTTATTTCACCTAAACCATACAGGAAAAACAGCGACTGACAAAGGTAGACAATTACCTACCTACACGATAAATTAAAATGCCTAATTAGGATATTCGGACATCGTAGGTATTTTTTTTATTAAGGGCTCATTCCTGATGTTTTACACTGCAATTCTGCCAATATCATGATGTGTGGAAGTATCGAAATCTCAATCTCCAGGATTGTTTTATTAACAAAAACATATTTGAGGACACCAAATAGTGGAACTGCGTGGCAAGTCCAGAGATACAAACTGAGAAGACCGCCCGTCAATATTCTCGCCAAGCGACTAAGGTACTTTAAATAGTAGAAAACAAGTAAAACACTTAGTTAAACATGTCTCGATATAATATGGCGTTGACATGACATGGCTTCGAAACCGGTGATTAGGCCAAAATAGTAAAAATACGGTCGTGTCCATCAAGCCAGCGTACACATGACGGGAATCGAGATTAATAATTTAGTGCCATTAAATAAGTAGTTCCTAAATAGTGCCTCTGTAGTTTGCGAAATATATATATATATTTTTCCCTGTTAGTGCTTTTGTGTTTATTACTCTGTGACATCCAAAATCTCATAATGACAGGCCTTCAAGAAAATGACATAAAAATAAATAAGTCCTTTTTCGTCTTTCATGTATTAGAACATCGAGCTAGAGTGTAGGCGTACACACGAATTCGTGTGGCCTGTCATTATGAGATTTTGGATGTCACAGAGTAATAAACACAAAAACACTAACAGGGAAAAATATATATATATATATATATTTCGCAAACTACAGAGGCATTATTTAGGAACTACTTATTTAATGGCACTAAATTATTAATCTTGATTCCCGCCATGTGTACGCTGGCTTGATGACGGGCGGTCGTCTCAGTTTGTATCTCTGGACTTGCCACGCAGTTCCACTATTTGGTGTCCTCAAATATGTTTTTGTTAATAAAACAATCCTGGAGATTGAGATTTCGATACTTCCACACATCATGATATTGGCAGAATTGCAGTGTAAAACATCAGGAATGAGCCCTTAATAAAAAAAATACCTACGATGTCCGAATATCCTAATTAGGCATTTTAATTTATCGTGTAGGTAGGTAATTGTCTACCTTTGTCAGTCGCTGTTTTTCCTGTATGGTTTAGGTGAAATAAATGAGTTATCTTTCTATCAATTTATTTGATACATAGATTAACAATTCTGGGCCACCATTGTTTTCGACACTAAAAATATGCCTTCTGATCTGATAGAACCGAAAGGTAAACATTGTAAGCCGGGCTTTGCTACTTATTTGATTTGTACACACACAGCGCGCCGACCGTCAACGGTTACAAAGTTACGAGGACTTGGAAAATGTAAGTCGACCATCTTGGATTTTCCATTTTGGATTTTTTACATCGGGACGTCAAATTGCCCAGGGTCTTTGACATTTTTTCCTTCGGGACCACATGCCTTTCTCTTTTAGTTTCCGCGGGCCGTTAACCTTTTCTATTAAAATTCCACCTTCAGGGATATTTGTATGAGTACATACATCTTAGTTAATTTATACAAGCTAATTTCAGTTAATTTTTCCGCAGATTCTATAGATTTATACCGGTTTTTAATGTTTGGCTAAACAATTTTTTTAAAGTAAAATCGGTCAGACCCGGAAACCTGCCAGGCTGAGCCTAGGCAAACCAAGGCATATGTAAACATAGTTAATAGGACTATAAATAGGCATTGATTTCATTCATTAATTCGATGAGGTAAAATCCACCCTCCGAGGAGCACCCTAAATTCAGTCGGACCCATGAACCTGCCAGGATAGGCGGCGGCAGACCAGGTTTTTTAGGCTTTACTAATCGGCCTCTAGACCAACAGACCAGTTCCATCCTTTAATTCGATGAGGTAAAATGGGGTGATTTTGGGGTCCACATTTTTCATCACACCGGAAAACGTGCCAAGCTGCGCCCTGGCAGACCAAGTTTTTTATGACTTATTTTTAGTCTACTTTAGGTGCATAATGAGTTAGTTCGCTAATTTTATAAGGTATGGTTGACTGTAGCCGGCCGCCGGTCTATTACATGTTTTATTTAACGCTTCCGTTCAACTGATGCCTGCTTCGCTTGTGTTAAACTTTAACAAGCAATATTTTGGAAACCCAATTGAGATCCCTAAATACAAGATTGTGGTTTTTCCAGTCTCCAGTTTCTCCAGTCTTCCATATTAATAGATCTAATCTAATTCTTAATTATCTTCCTTTCCATTAATTAATAATCTACTAAAAAAAAACGCCTATCTTGGACATTGTAACACAGATTATCTTGTCCGGTTTAATATTACCAGAATCTAGCCCGGACTTGTATTATGATAACTTTAAAACGATATAGATACAAACATCCATAACTCGAGTACAAATATTGATATCAGTCATACAAATATTCTCCTAGCGGGATTCTAACTCGCGACTCTTGGCACAGCGGGCTGGTTCACTACAGAATGTGCTATCGGGCCTATAATCAGATATAATTATTTGTATTTTCAAAACTGCCTGTATAAACTGGTTTTAAATATAATGTAATTTTTTACAGATTCGGCCAACATTCCTCATAGGAATGCAGGTCTCCCAAAGCGAAGCTTTAACTGGCGAGCTGACCAATGACAGCTGGGTGGCCGTACAACGAAGATATGCCGAAGGTGGCGGCACGGCCGAGGCGGAGCCTGCCGACGCCATACAGAACGTGATGCAGTGCTACGTTGGCTTTCAAGCCGTCTCTGACAAGGTATCAGTCATCATAATTATATCAGCCGATAGACGTCAACTGCTGGACATAGGCCTCCCCCAAAGATCGCCACAACGACCGGTGCCGCGCTGCCCTCGTCCAACAGGTTCCCGCCGCCTTTACCAGATAGCCGGTCCACCTTGAGGGGCTTATATACCCTCACTGCGCTATCCGGTACGCAGCCACCGCGTAGGGTATCATTAGTTACTTATATAAATTAAAGCCGAACGAACTATGTTACTTCTCGAAATTATTTCTTGAAATTGCAATCTTCCAGATTGCATAGTTTTTTATGGTACCGAAGCACGTGTGTAGGTATACAGCTTGTACTATAATTATACATACTCTATCATAATATGCTGACTGCATTTTAAGCGTCAAACTAATTAACTTTCTCTATGGGACTACGATCGAAATTGCGACAAAAAATCTTATGTCCTAACAGTTTAAGTTAGGCCGAGTAGGTTTGCAGTTTTGTATGGAAAAACAGTTTTTTCGGGATTTTGAATACACACATACTCATAACATTACTGATGTGTAGTACCAAGTCACTGTACTTATTTATAAAGCTTTGGCGGGCTTTTCTATGCTCGCCATAGCCTCAGAGCAAAGGTTATCATTTGTGACCATCGGCCATTTCAGCCCATCTTTTATATTTTAATATCAATGTTCAAAGTAAATGATATTTGTTCTTTACAGTGTGTAGCAGATTGCGTTGAAGGTTTAATCGGAACCTACCTTTTGAGTGGCGGTATCTTAGCTGCTGTCAAGATTTTGGAATGGTTTAAAGTCCTCCCACCGCAGGTAAGACCCTTAAGTTATAAAGAGGTAAAGATTAAATCTAATAGTATTTTCTAAAAAAAGGGAAAATAAGGAAATCGTAATATTTTTATTAAATAGAGATCTACGGTAACAAGATAAATGAAAATCCACGGTTGCCTAATGCTGATTGGTAGACTTCACATACGCATCGAAATTGTTTCTTCAGCGTATGCAGGTTTCCTCACGACTTCCTTCACCGTTTGAGAGCAGTCGGTATTACGCACATAAGTTAGAAAAACTCATTGGTACATGTCATGTGGTCCATAGGAGCAAATACTGAACGATAAATGAGGAAACTATAAATTATACCTGCTATCAGAACATAGTCATAGGTGTTTTTATTTCCAGGACAACTTCGCACACCTACTCAATAAAAAGGTGCCAACAATTGTGACCGAGGGTAAAACCACGCCCGAAGAGATAGACCGCATCATGAATTCTGCGAGAGAGGATGTGGAGCAAATACTCAATTATAAATTTAAAGATCCCGCCTTTATGCTTGAGGTAAGATTTGACACTTCATTTGATAAAATGATTTTTTTCCGTTTAGAGAAATCATATTATAATCATAGAAATAATCATAGAAATCATATCATATATAAGAATTTATTTGGCCGCTAAACTACGACAGATATTGATTTTCATACAACTTTTGCCGGTCGCTGCTCGCATGTATTTGGCCAGTACAGCAATTGCGATTTATCTGGAATAACGTTGTCACTCAAATTTCCAAGCATGTTTGAGAAATAATAATTTACTTTTTATGTTATTACAGGCTCTTTCCCATCCTTCGTACATCAGAAATCGTCTAACACGCTCTTATGAGCGTTGCGAATTTCTGGGCGACGCTATATTGGACTTCCTCATAACGACGCACATTTTCGAAAACTGCCCGAACTTGAAACCAGGTGACCTGACGGACTTGAGATCGGCGCTTGTGAACAATGTTACTTTTGCCGCTTATTTGGTGAAGTTGGGATTGCACAAGTAAGTTTTTAAGAAAATCTTCCTTAGCTAAACCTCTTCGACTTTTTCTTAGTACAGGTTGGTTAATTAAAGCTGGCGCGTTCATAGATACAGTAGTACCAGGTTTATAAGGCTTACCGATGTACCTGCGCAGTTGACAAATTTTAATAGCGCGCGAAATTATATTGATCAATCAGGATGTTTCACCTTCAATCCGTTTACGCAATTTGCTAATTTGTTTTCGCGCCCTTTTCGCTGCTATCCGACTTTGCACTCTTTGATTACTAAATGACTTCGGGTTTTGTCGGGGACTCGGGCCTGCTCTGCGCAAACGAAGATTGACGAGTGGACTAATTTTCCTGTTCGTACTATACACACAAATGCGCCTTTCCTGTCAGTGCGTCCGTGTTTGATAGAGATAGAAAAACTTTTCATTATGCGAGCAGCGAGACAAAAGCATTGCGTAAATGTTTGCAACTTGCCAGCTTTGGTTAACCGACATGCAAACATAATAATATGTCGTCATCATCATCTCAGCCGATGGACGTCCACTGCTGGACATAGGCCTCCCCCAAGGATCGCCATAACCACCGGCCCTGCCATAATTCCATATCAAAAGTTATCAAGGCGAATATTAGTCGAGTCAAGTAAAGGCTAAAAATGATATGACCTCTGAACCCAATTACTTTGAGTAAACTCTTGTGAAACCTTCTGAATTATGTTAGTTACATTATATACGAAAATGTTTTTGCCATTCCATTATTCCGAGGGTTCCGTACCACCAAAAATGACATGGTGTTTTTTAACAAGGACATTATGGGGGAATCCAAAACCACAGGAGATACAGGAAAACTATCTTAGGAACCCTTAGATCTTTTTTGTGACACAATTTTGGGATAATCAATTTTAGGTCGCTCATAAAAGTTAATCCTCCATTAAATCTCTTTATCACTTTTTGTCTTGTTGACGTAGTAAAAGCTAGCAAGATATTTAATGAACGATTAACTTTAATGAGTGTTTCTGCAAATGGCAACTTTCAGATTCATCTGCTACCAGATAAACCCGGCGTTAGAGAGTGCCATAATGGCCTTCATCGACCACCAGCAGCGGAGGGACCACGAAATAATCGAGGACGTTTTGTATCTCATCGACGAAAACGAATGCCAAATCGCAGAGTACATGGAAGTTCCAAAGGTTAGTAGGCAAAAGCCAAAATGAACTTCATAAAACTTTATATTTACGGCCATCGCTAACAATAGCTCAATCAGGGTTCGAATCCCGTAAGGGACAAATATTCGTACGATGAATATGAATATAAGTGGCTACGGGCTCACCCCCCGTCACACTGGACAGAGTTTCGGTACCACTGGTGAAACGTGGATGTTCTGAGGTTTCAGAATATCTCTGACTACCCCCTCGGGGAATATAGTCGTGAGCATATGCTTATGCTGAATATGAATATTTATACCCGAGTCATCGATGTTTGTATGTAAACAGGGTGTTACTAAAGTGAAAATAAAGATTTAAAACTTTTATGGGGGTTGTTTAGACCATCGCATCGTAACGTTGAAACTATAAATGTGGCTCGCGAAGCGGGTCACCCGCGCAGGCGTAAGGTTTTCGGTGACTCGCGCGGTAAGTCTTACGTAGGCTCTTGAGCACTGCGGCCCATTTGCGGCTGACCTACGACGTAGGTCGTCAGCAGCGAAAGTGTAAAGGGATAACTAATCTCACAGGTACTAAGTGACGTGTTCGAGTCGCTGGTCGGTGCTGTATTCCTCGACAGCGGCGGCGACCTCCAGGCGGTGTGGTCGGTCGTCTACCGCATCATGTGCAAGGAGATACAGGACTTCTCGCGCTCCATACCGAAGCAACCCGTCCGAGTTCTGTACGAGAAGATTCACGCCTGCCCTTCGTTCGGGTAAGTTTGTATCATAAAGTTATTATACCTTACGGAATAGAGGAACTGACAATAATTGTCAAATGAAACCGTTTTTGGGAACTGTTTGACAGCTTGTCGGAATGGTGAAAATTTGAGCTCTGTGAATAATTGTGAATCTAACGTGAAATCGTGGATGATTTTGTGAAAGTGATAATATAATTTCAAAAAAATATCCACGATGTCACGTTACTTGACAAAATATTCACAGAACTCGAATTTTCACCATGCCGACAAGCTGTCAAACAGTTCCAAAAATGATTCTATTGCCTCGCGTCACGTTTCTCTTTCTATAATACAGTGGTGCTGCTAGGTACATCTCGGTCTCTCAGCCGTCAGTTTCTCTATTCCTGGTATAGTAACTTTATGGTTTGTATTAGCTGTGTGCACGTCATCCAGGGTCATGGCTTGCTGCCCACACGATAAAAAGAAGAAGGGTCATTCTGGACCCGTGAATATACGACCATTTATCTCTTTCTTCGTGGTCAAGTTATTTATTTTATATTTTAATAAAGTAAACACTGAAAGAAATAAGCAACATTTAAGATATTCAAAATATTATTTGCTTATCTGACAGATCATTTTATCTTTCATACAAAATATGTATGTCAGATAAGCTAACAAAAACTTACTAAGAAATTGTGAAACAGGCCCTACCTAAGCCTAGTTTACGCCTATAATAATTTGCTGAAAATGCGAGTTTAGCATTATTTTCAAAGATTTTAGTAATAATAAGATAAAGATTATGTTTCATGTAGACAAATACTATATAAACTTTTTATTTTACAGCATTCCAATCAAACCGGACCCCGATCTGCCAAGGGTCATGATACCAGTAACGTTCACGAAGAACGGTCGCAAAACCACCGTCTACGGGTGCGGGGGCAACAATAAGCAGGCGAAACGCGCGGCTGCCAAATTGGCCCTTAAGATATTGGGTTTGTAATTTTATTTATAATTTGAAAAGGCATTGCCCACGTGACGAACTGTATTCGTTTCAAATCGTAGCGCAACTATCGAATAAGTATAATCAAAGAACAAATACGAAGGAGTCGTTACCCGTGGACCCGGTAATGGGTCAACCCACCGGGTCCACGAGTAACGACTCCTTCGACATTATGACTATATCGATAGAAAATGAATAATCACACGCGGTACCAAATTACAAAAAATGCCAGACGATGTCAAAAGATGACAGTGTACCTGACTCCAAACTGTATTTCTCTTAGTTGTTTATTTCGCTCATCTAGTACTACAAAGACGTAACTGTCATTTTACGGAGCGTCCCACGCAACTGACCAATGTGGCGTTGTTACACTCAGGGCGAGTAAATTTTTGTACCGGTGCAACAAAGACAGTGGCGCTGTCTTAAGCTCATTTGTTGAACAATAAAAACGACTTTGTAACACCATACTTATTGAACATTTTGGAACATTCTGGCATCATTAACTCATATTTGCATTTGTGACAATTCCGTCTTTGTAGTACTAGATGAGCGATTTGTCTCGAGCATCACGCAGAAACTACTGGACCGATTTTTGTTGAAAAGCTAATGATTAGACGTAAAAACTAGTATGACTATAATAATTTATCTCGCTACGATGACTCGTAACGGAGCGGACGAAGTCGCGGGCAAATGCTCTCAAATTTATATGATTGTTTATGAATTTATGATCTACTAGTGTTTACCCGCGATTTCGTCCGCACAAATTATATACCAGATTTTAAGATCATAAAATATCAAACAGTAGGTTCAGTAGTTTTTGCGTGATGCGCGAACAAACAAACAAACAAACTTGTCAATAGATGGCACGTCATTTAAATCGTGCTATCGAGTGTTATTTGAGTTTATATGAAGTGAACCGCTACTTTTTTATTCCTCACGATTTTACTTACGGTTTTATAATAGTTAAGATTTTCAAGCATTTATCTATTATCTATTGTTTTGTTTGTTTGGTTCAATCGTATCAGGCGAATGTAATGAGGTCAGTGAGGCTTGTCCAGCGCCCGCGGCATGGTACCTCGATAAACGTTTTATCGCGCCTGCTAACTCGTTCGTTCGCGCGCAAAAAGAAAGGGAGTTATGGCGCGATAGCGCTTTATCGCGCCATCATGCCGCGGGTGCTGCATTGTTTAATTTTTGTTTTATCTTTCATAGAAGTAATAAATATAATGATCGATCTCTGATAACTATTATCTATACAGAGTGAAATTGATGTCTTTGGGATCCTTTTAAACTAGGAGTCCCATCTAACCGGACAACTTTTACTATAGGAGTTACAGTTACTAAACTGAAATTTTTACTCGGCTCAACTGTATGAAACACTGTTTTTTTTTTTGCTAGGGTCGGTTTGCTCCCGTAGTAAAAGGTGTTAAGTTTACTACGGGTAGACTCTTTGTTTAAAAGGATGCTAATGATATTAATTTCACCCTGTATATTTATATATCTGAGATCTATTATAATTGAATTGATTTGATATAGTTTTTACATCACAATGTTTATTTATTTAAAGATATGAAATTGTTATTAATTATAATTTAAACACATTCGATTGCTAGTAAGGTCGACTGGCACCACGCCATATTTAAACTTGAATGTTTATCGTTCTATCTCTCTCGCTGTCCGTAATGATGACAATGTCGGCAACATGTTTGAAACGATTAAAATGCATAAGCATTTTATTTTCATTGTTGTTGTTCATTTTCATTTAACTAAATATGTTTTCTAATTCGATATATCTTCCTAATGACTAAGGTTTAACAAACTTTTCACGATGTCTTTACTTTCTATCTAGCTAGTTTTATTTTGAACGTCGCTTTATTTTATTTTCTGTTGAAATTGTATTAGGTTACACACAGTTGCAGAAAAGCTCATTAAAGTTAATCTTCCATTAAATCTCTTGCTGTCACTTTTTGTCTTGTTGACGTAGTAAAAGCTAGCAAGAGATTTAATGGAGGATTAACTTTAATAAGCGTATCTTCAACTGAGTATTAGTCTCGTGTTGCCAGGATGTTTATTTTAAATCCACACTTCCAACAGTGGCTACTATTGGAAGATAGATCTATCGGTAATGATAGGTACTTTAAAATAATTTAATATGACGGTAATCTAATTTTTATTTCTAATGTCGCGCCGTAACCGTAACTAAGAACATTCGCGTTTTCTTTTTTTGCGTACCTATAATTCTTTTCATGAAGTAACTGATTCGGTATCAATTGAAAAAAAAAAACAAGGGTTTTTGGCCGCGAAAATTGCAGCACGTGACAACATAAATAAATCTTCCCCGGAGCTCATTCTCAAAGTATACTTTAAAATTGTTATTTTTAAAAAGTTGTTGTAGTGGATTCCACTAAAAAAGAAAAAAAAATTAATATTTCAAAAATATTAGAATATTAGTTTTAAAAAATTTAGTCATGCCTGAACACATGACATGACTTATATTTTGTGTCAAGTTCTCTAGACAGTACGTCAAAATAAAGTAAATTATATTTTTAAATTCCCTATTTAATCGTTTTTAAGGATAGGCGTAAGTTATGGAAAACACAGGGTGGATATACAAAAAATACACCACTCTTTTAAATATTCAAATTGAATGAGGAGTTTTCTGACAGCTACTCAAACGTAGTTCATTATAACGGCGATAGATGGCGTTGACCAGAGAGGGGTCCGAAGACGAAAAATTTTGTCTAAAAAGTAAACAAAAATGCATGTCACTGAGTCAGACGCATCCGTTGACGAAATATATGCTCATATTTTGCTGCTTACTTAAAAACTCAAATTCTTACTATTTTATTTGTATTTTATTATCTGCAAGGTCGCTCGCCCCTGTCTCGTCAACGCCATCTATCGAACCATTAGGAACTACTTTTTCTTTTTTAATGGCTTTCTGAAACCCCTCATTACTATTTAAACTATATCTGCACGTTCTAATTTCTACGTAATCATTATTAGGTTTTTATACGGAAAAATTTTATAAGTACAGCAACCCTAGTATGACTTCTCTATTCGCGCGCGACGGGTCTTTTTTTTTTTGCATAAACATTACCACTTCCCGCGTCGCGTCGGTAGTAGGTATGGAAAAGGCAGAGTTGCACGTTAGTAGATAAATCATGCTAGAGTGTCTGGTATGACATTTTAATTTCTTTCTTAGTATTATTAACCATTTAATTAATACCTAATGTGATCATATTTGAGGCTTCACGCTGAGGTAAATACAGGGTGTAACAAAACACCCTAGTAATACTTAAAAGGGGTGCTTCAGACCATGTAACTGAACAACTTTCACTATGAAGCCAAATTCGAAATCGCGAAAAAAAAAAAACCGACTAGACTAAAATGTATGGGACGGCAGATATTTTTTTTCGCGATTTCGATGTTGGCTCCATATAGTAAAAGTTCTTCAGTTTCATGGTCTGAAGAACCCCTTTAAGTGTTACTACAGTGTTCTGTTACACCCTGTATTAAAGCAATACTGCATGTTCTATATCTGTATGTGTACATAATAAATATTGAGCAATAAATACAATTAAAAATTATCTAGATCAATCAAGGTAATTAATTTATTTATATTTTAAAATTTGACGGAATTGGTGTATTTATCTTCTGTATATCTTTTCTGTGACTAGAAGGTACTGTAAAAAACTGAATGAAATGTTTTAAGTTTATTTACAAGTAATTTTTAATAAAATTTTTTACTCCCCTTTCTTATATTTTATTTACGTATCCGGCACACCTTGTACATACATACATAATTATTCATATCGCTAGCAAGTATCTGTATTTAACCATTTTATTTTTATTTATTTATGTACACACAGCGACACATCAAGCTACTTATATATAAACTATAAACTGTATAACTATAAACGGCCCGACAGCACAGTCTGTAGTGAACCTGCCTGCTGTGCCGAGGGTCGCGGGTTCGAATCCCGTAAGGGACAAATATTTGTATGATGAATATGAATATTTGTACCCGAGTCATGGATGTTTGTATCTATAATGTAGGTATTCTATATCGTTGTCTAGTTATCATATTACAAGTCCAGGCTAGATTCTGGAACTTTAAATATGACTAGATAATTTGTGTGACAATGTCCAAGATATTCATTTATTTATATCGTCGCGCGGCCAGCTTATGTTTGTTTTGGGTAGCTTGATGTGTCGCCGTGTGTACAGGATGTTAGGGTAAACAGTTACTTTAAGGGGTGATTGTACTCATGATGCTGAACAATTTTCCATAAGAAACCTATAAGAAATTAGCAAAAAAATATTTGGACTTTCCATACTACTTAAATGCAATTTGTTGATCGATCGTTTGTATGATAAGTCGAATTTTTTGGGGAATTTCCTATAGGTTTCTTAGGGAAAGTTGTTCAGTATCAATGGTACAATAACCCCTTAAGTGGCTATCTCCTGGATTTACCATGAAATTGGGTAACTTTGTAACGATTTTATTCATTAACTATTGCACTTTTTGAGCTGAAAAATAAACTGAACCATCTACACGATATGAGAAGTAATGTGGTTTTTCTAGAAATCGATTTTAATTAATAAAAAGGGAATCTACAGTCACCCATATTTTTTTCAGTTGTAATCATTTTACTCTTACATTTTTAATCGGAAGAAAATGAAAATTTACAATATTGTTCACAACATAATTTAGAATAAAGTCAGGTGGGGTAAGACAAACACTTTTACTAGCTCTGTAAATACCCTGCATATAGGAGTGTTATGGGGACAGGTATAAAATAAACAATTAGTTTAATTCAATACGAGTCTGATTTAGTTAATTCTTCCTGTTTTTGATAAAACCATATAGTTTGAGTCAGTATTTTACTAGAGTTATGTTATTATGTTTGCCTTAGCCCACCTGACCTGAATGTGGTTTTCTTACTTTTTCGAAATTAATAAAAATCATCTCATTTTTCAAAGAAAACGGCTAAATTCTGACCGGAGCCACGCGCTCGTTCGCATCGATTAGTATGGAGAGTCGTGGTCCCGGTATGATACGCCTTAAAGTAGAGCAACTGTTTACCCTAATAACACCCTGTATATTAGTGGTGCTACTTAAGTAGTTTTATAAACAAGGATTTTACAGGACGAATAAGACTGATTGTTGAGCATTGTTCGACCGCAACAAACCTGTGTTATTAGTCCAGTCATTTTAGAGTTTCCTTGTATGGACACCCTAACAATAATTAATCTATCGCTGAAACTTTGCAGTGTGATAAAGTAATATATACAGATTACGGTTGACAAATAATCTAGGTTTAATTTTTTCCGGTCCTAGATTATTTGTCAACCGTAATCTGTATACTTTACTTTACCACACTGCAAAGTTTCAGCGATAGATGAATTATTGTTAGGGTCAAACACTAAAATGATTGGACTATATGGCTCGCGAGCCATTTTTAGTGTACAATTTTATTGTATCCGTCAACGAGTGTTCATTTTGTGCGGCAACCATGGACGTTTTATGTCGGCAACGTCCAGCTGCTTTTATAATTGTTCATCATATTATTCACAAGAGATCGAATTCCACATCGTAGCAAAATAAATGATATACTTAGTAAGTATGTGGTAAGTATTACTTACCAAATAAGTCTTACCATAACAATTCGTCTGGCTCCATTTTTTTAAAAACCGACTTACTAATTTAGTTTTTTCCTGATAACAAAGAAACGGTTCAGTATACAGGGTTCAACTTGTGCTTAAATTAAAAAAATCATTTCTCATAATTTTCCTCGTAGAAGAATGAGTATTTTAGCCGAGACGCGATCGCCTTACACCTGTTTTTGTGAGCACCGCCTTCGATCAAAATAAAATTAATGGATAGGCCTTACGCGAACATTTCAAACCAGAAAAGTGAAGCAAAACAAATGAAATTTTTACTTGTCACTTGTATGAAAGTGCCCTAGATTTGACAGATAATGGCGCTAGTTTGTATGTACCAAGTGCACCAGTAGTTTGCTTCAACTTACCGCGCTTTAGGCCTATCCATTCATTTTATTTTGATCGAAGAGCACCGCATGTATTTACACTCTGCATAGGGAACGAAAAATCAGTAAACCAATTATAAGTACATAATGTAATAAACATAGTATTATCAATATTATCATTGTAATATTTATTTAAAAGCAGGCCAGTGAAGTGATAAGTAGATAAACAAGTCGTATGCATTTGTCACGATAGTTACGAATCAGTGCAAAAACAACCGGCCAAGTGCGGGTCGGAATCGTGCCCTGAGGGTTCCGTAAAATCATGATTATGATTTATGAAGGACACACTTAAATTTGCAGTGGAAACAAATCATTCATATCGCCCGCTCTGGAGAGCGATTTTTGAATCTCATTCGGTGAGCTCAGCAGTTGTAAATGTCAAAATTACAATGGAGATACGCATCTTTCTACTGTGCTGATTTGACTTTCAAAAATCGCACTCCTGAAGCATGATTTTTGAGAGTCAAAATATCAGCAGTAATCTCCATAGTAATTTTGACATTTTCAACTGCTGAGCTCACTGAATGAGTTTCAAAAATCGCACTCCTGGGGCGCTCCAACTGTAAATATAAGTTTGTACTTAATCGAAAAAATATTTGTAGCGAGCTCGAAGTTTTACTGAATTCTGGAGCGAGCAAAGCTAAGTGAGCTCAAGATTTTACTGCAATGCATCTAGGTCTTTGTGATACAATCGTAGCCAGGAGCGAGCGAAGCGAGCTCGACAATTCACCGAATTCTGGAGCGAGCAAAGTGAGCTCGAGATTCTACTGCAATGTGTCTAGCCAGAAGCGAGCTCGAGATTTTACTGCAATATAGTGAGTGAGCTGACCTTATTATTTGATTGACTTACGGACTGATCCTATAAGTCCCGTTTTTCCTTTTGAAGCCACAACACAGTACCCAAAACAGAACCCAAAAAAAAACGAAATATACCTATTTGTCTAACTACTGTCTTAGTGTCTGTATAATGTCAAGATACAAGGTATTAATTGAGATTGGATAGCATAAAGTTTCCTTAGAAAACATGTTAATATTATGTTTTATCTCGACATCAAATAACATCGCGACATCGCGCTTAATCGTGATGATAGGTAGGTATAAATACAAATAGATACAATACAAAATGGATATTTTACTTTTAAAAAAAATATTAAGTACATTTTTTTTATATATACTTATTTATACTTACATAAAGTTTACCTACTTATCTACTTACTTGTCAACAGTTGCAGGAAAAAGTATGTACCTACACACGTTTTCCTGGAGCTGTTGACTTGACATAGTTTTCTTAAAAAACAGGAACAACTATCTTAAAAAACAAAGTTAAGTACATCATTTTAACGTATTACATTGTTATTCTAATCAAACTTGTTTAGCAAGTGATTATTACTATGATTCTTTAAGAGAATATTATTCCGAGAGCGAAAATGCGCTCTGCATACAAACGTACTATGGTGATATTTTCAATACTAACCAATTAAAGACAATGAAATTTCCTTATGAATTTCTTTATGAAATGAATTTTCTTTATCTGTGTTCAAATGTATGTTCTATTTAGGTGTGCAATAAAGTATAATTGAATTGAATTGAAATTTTGCAGAAACAATCAAGAAACAAATTTCTATGCTTCTATAGAGTCAGATTTTCGTTAAAATATACAGTTTCAATGCTAGGATTAATTTAAGATTTGTATGGAAATCTTTGAGGCACTGTAATTTGAAAACTATACATTTTAACGAAAATCGGACTCCATACAAGCATAGAAATTTGCTTCTAGATTGTTTCTGCAAAATTTTATTGACTTAATTGGTTAGTATTGAAAATATCACCTTAGTACGTTTGTATGGAGCGCGCTCCGAATAATATACCCTTAACACAAGTCCTGCAAATAAAATCATTTTCATCTTTACGCCTTAGCCACAGAGTACTTTTGAATAGCGGAAAGCCTTTAGCCATAAAGGTTTCCAAATGAGTCTCATGTGGAATGGGTAAACGATATAATAAGCTAAAACGAATTAACCATCAAGCTAAACACGAATTTTTAGAAATTTGTGGGTATATATCTAATATCCTTCTCATTATTATCAAATTGACTAGAAAACTAAATAAGAGACCGTAACACGATATGAAAAATGCCAGTATTAAAATTATTGTTGAATGCGCTTTGTTTAAATGCGAGTACCTCATCATCATCACCTTTCATATCTCCAAAGTAATTTTGACATTTTCAAATGTTGTTCTCACCGAATGAGTTTCAAAAATCGCACTCCTGAACTGCCCGAGACATGGGGACAAATTTTGCCGAATGTTCGGCCGAAGTTCGGCTTCGGTAAAAAAAATACCGAACATTCGGCCGAATGTTCGTATTCGGTGAAACCCACGTTCGGCCCATCTCTAGTAAATGGTGCCCTGCACGCCGTAGTGAGTAGCCGGTTTGTGTCAAAAAGGGCACGTCTGGCTATTCACAATGGCGTGTTGGTGCCTACCCTTATGTACGGGAGTGAATGTTGGGTGTGGAGCAAAAGGAATAAAAGTCGTGTGAATGCAGTGGAAATGCGCTCTTTACGAAGTATGAGTGGTGTTACAGTGACCGACCGAATCAAGAACAGTGTGATAAGGAATCGGTGTAATTTGAAGGATGATGTAGTAACCAGGATTGATAGAGGTATGCTTAGGTGGTTCGGTCACGTACAGAGGATGAATGAGAGTAGACTCACTAGGGAGATTTATCGATCCAATATCAGTGGAACAGTCGAGAGAGGGCGTCCGAGGAGAACTTACCACGACCAAATAAATGGTCTTCTCCAAAAAGGATACAAGTGCGTAGCACCCTCAACCGACGGAAGTGCATGAAGAGATGTATGAATGTGGATGAGGCGAGAGAAGTGTGTCAGAATCGTAGTGTGTGGCGAGCCGTAGTCTCTGCCTACCCCTGTGGGATAGTGGCGTGAGTATATGTATGTATGTATTCAAGCATCTCAAGCTATTTAATTGCATCTAAGGCGCATTTATCTACTTATTGGACTTAGAGTATCTAAAGTTATTGGACCTGTGTCCCAATTTACTCCTTCCAAAGGGCCTGACTTCGACCCGTGACCTGTTCTTGAGCTATTAATAATAAGATAAGAATGGTTCATAAATATGACTTGAAGTGATTCGACTCACAATGAGTATGCTATAAACACTAAACTTTACATAATTTTAGTCTTTAGCTCCATACTTCATACAGTACCTCTACGATTTAAAAAAAAATATTTTACCAATAAATAGTTCCAAAGAATAATCTGCCCTAACCATACCCTGAAAAATTTTTCACTAGCTTAAATTATTTCTTATTCTCCTCATGGAATATCATAAACGCGACAGCAGCTTCGAAAACGTCGTCAGCAAACTCTTTAGGAGTATGCAAAGCAGCGAAATGTCCACCGTACTCCACAGTGGTACTTCTTACTAAGTTGGGGAATTTGTCTCGTATCATCCAATCCGGTTGGTAAATCACTTCGTAGCGGAAATTAATAGCGGCTGTTGGTACTGGAGTCTGAATACTGTAAAGAGTTGAATTTTTAGTTATTTAAAGAAATATAAAGTTACGTGGGTCATAAGGACATATTATAGCTCTCGAAGTGTACCTACCTACCTTGTTGGTTCATTTTTTAACAATCACTGAACATCAGTATCTTCTTCGTACCTTGTGCGTTCAATCCAAGCACGTATCCAGGGGGCTGATAGGTGGGATTATCCCCCCCCCCCCCCCGAATCCGAACATTTGTATGGAACAGTGATTACAGCTATACATTTTTTAAATGCCCCCCCCCCCCCCCCCCGAAACCAAAGACCTAATTTTTGTTAATAAAAAAAAACTTTAAAAACCAGTTGATACTCACTTGTGAACGATAAACAATTCTGTATATTTCTTTGCCACACCTTCCGCGTAAAGTCTACTCGCCGTTACGATACAGTTGTTTGCCCATACAATAGTGACTGTATCGAGTACGTCATCAAGGTTCAAATTCTCTAAGCCGCCGTGCGGTGTGTCCAGTTGATCCCGGTTGCTGCATATTGCAATTTTCTCCATCAAGTAAGCTGCTAGTCCTGTTGGAGAGTCCGTTAAGCCAACACCTGAAAGTAAGAGTAATTAACATAAAATAGGTAAATAATTAATCTTTATTTGCACGCCAAAAAACACCTATTACCAAAAAACACGATTTTTTTAAAACCGTATACAGGACCGTATACAGGATGTTAGGGTAAACAGTTGCATTACTTTAAGGGGTCATTGAACCCATGACACTGAACAATTTTCCCTAAGAAACCTATAGGAAATTCGTAAAAATGTTTTTGGACTTCCCATACTAAATGCAATCAGCTGATCGAACTTATGTATGAAAAGTCGAAAAAAATAATTACGAATTTCCTATAGGTTTCTTTGGGAAAGTTGTTCAGTAGGTACAGGTAGGTATCATAGGTACAATCACCCCTTAAAGTATTGCAACTGTTTACCCTAACGCCCTAGTACCTAAAGGTACTAGGGTATAGTTTAGATTAATTAAAATTAATCTAAACTATTATAAAAAGTGTGTCCGTGCTGTATGTAGGTAGCATTGCAGATGTGCAGGAAAAAGATTACAATATGGTTTTTAGGTATCCCTGTATCCAAATTAACCTTTTTTAGAATTATTGTCTGTCTGTTTTTTCTTCAGCATCAAGCAAATACTACTAAACCGATTTTGATGAAACTTTTTTGTTTGATAGCTTATGATTTGACTTAAAATCTGGTAGGTGTGTCTAATTTGTGCGGACAAAGTCGCGGGTAAACTCTAGTAGTGTTCCATTTTGCAAATGTTGGTACGGAACATGAAGAATATGTCACTGTTAATGTTTTAGTGGTATGACAGTTAATAATACTTACCAACTGTATCTGGCTTAGTGGCCTGAATGTGGAAGTAACCGGTCTCTCTCAAGATGTATTCAAATAGATCTTTTAATGGATACATCCGACTTGTGTACTTGGGAGCCGCAAAAGCAGGAAACAGCGATCCTAACAAAATCTTAACATTTGTTATTGGCCGTGATGACGCCGGCATGTTCGTGTGGTATCTGTAAAAATTTTAAAATACATTTTTTTGTAAAATGTAGTAGACGAGCAGTAGTCCACAGCATCAGCAGCAGAATAAAGGGCTCCTCCTTTCACCGAATAAAGTGATTAAGAGGAACCCGCCTTCGGTTTCGTTAATTCAATACAAACGTATTCCCCTGTTTCCTCTCAAAAGATAATAACACTAAATTAAATATTTTTTTACAATACAATCTATGTTACCTCTGCCATGCATGTCCCTATGTTTTTGTTCATACATTAATTAAAGCCCGACCACAGGCACGTATCCAGGGGGGGGGGGGGATAGGTGGAATTTATGCCCCCCCCCCCCCCCTAAATCCTAATATTTGTATGGAAAAGTGATTACAGTTCATTGTTTTTCTATGAATATCCCCCCCCCGAAAATTTAATGTCCCCCCGAAACAAAAGTCTGGATACGTGCTTGCCGGACCAGAAAAATAAAAATCCTCGCCATGTTGCGAATAATCAATGGAACTAATTTTTGTACTCGGAACACTGAAATTAAAGGTTATATTCGATTGCAGCGCCCCCAATCCAGGTTTTTTATATTTCTGGTCAGGCTTTACCTACTATAAGAACTAGAAGACTTCGAAGATGACAACTGCGTCCAGACGTCCAGTAGTGCGATTTTTGAATCTCATTCGGTGAGCTCAGCAGTTGAAAATGTCAAAATTACTATGGAGATACGCATCTTTCTACTGCTGATTTGACTTTAAAAAACCGCACTCCTGAATTATGATTTTTGAGAGCCAAATCAGCAGTAGAAGGATGCTTACCTCCATAGTTATTTTGACTTTTTCCAAGCACGTACCTATCCAGAATTTTGTTTCGGGGGGGGGACATTTATTTTCGGGGGGGGGGGGGGGGATTTTCATAGAAAAACAATGAAAAAGTAGATGCTGTAATCACTTTTCCATACAAATATTTTGATTTCGGGGGGGGTTAAATCCCACCTATCCCCCCCCCCTGGATACGTGCCTGACTTTTTCATCTGCTGAATTCAGCGAATGAGATTCAAAAATCGCACTCCAGCAAGAAAATTTGACGAATAAGAGAATAAAACAACAAAATGAAAATGACAGATATAGGTACTAAGCCAATTTCTTTCTCATATTATTCTTGAAATAATTATTGAAGTCGGTTTAGTTTTAAAGGAGGGCCAAGTGTGAGTCGGTCTCGTGCTAAAGGTCCCGGAGAAAACTTTTTTGTAAGTTAATTTATGTTGTGTGGTGGTACGGAAAGGGTTCCGTACCGAGGGCGGAGGGCATTGCACGCGTAGCCCGACTCGCACTTGACCTGTTTTTTATTTTCCTTATTGGTCAACAATATAAAGGGCGGGATGGTCACTTGCAAATGAAAATTGTTTGAAAGGGGGTCCTCCACGTCCACCGTGAACTTTGTTGATACTTAGTAGGTAGGTTGGTTGTACGCTCGGCCTGCGGCTCGCTTGGCGGCAGATCAGATTGACCCCGGAGACCAGGTCCACCAAGTTCCAGAGGGGCCTTTTCGGAGCTTCGCTCCTACGCGTAGCTCGGCTCGGCCAAAATGACTTACCCTAAAACTTCATCGGGAAATAAAGTAGCCAAGTGTGCGGCACAATGAGATCCCCAGTCACCAGCCTGAAGGTAATACTTATCGTAGCCAAGTCTCTTCATCAAGTTCCTCATTACGATACCTATTTGAACTGGATTCAAACCTGGCTTGTTCGTGCCCTGGAAACCATGACAAAATACTTACGTTTGGTTTGATGTTCGAATAATTCGAATATACATAATACTTTTAATTTATTTACGCGGGCACCGAGCCTCCAGTGCTGTCTTGAATTGTATTTTTTGAATGTCTTAAGGTGGTTTGCGTCCATACAAAACTTTGTCGTAGAACACTCGTAGACGGTATTAATAAAAGTAATGTTTTACATATGCAAAAATAGCTTAGAAAATCTAGATTCCACGTATCAAATAATATTTACAATTTATAATATAATTACGAAGATATCAAGCTTTGAAATTATTCATACAAAATTGTTCTACGACAAAGTTTTGTATGAAATTGACAACTCTGCAACCACCTTAACTATTAAGTGGATAGGTAAGTATACCTATATGTAGGTACAAAATTTCCATAAAACAAGAATGTTACCTACATTGTAGTCACTGCTGTTTTTTAATTTATCGGGACATTACGGATTTATATTATGATAAGTGCCTATGTCACACCGCACTATTAAAATTTGATAGGTAGATAGGTACAGATGGTAGATACATCGGTTAGACATTGTTTTCCCGCCCTCAATAACGTTCACGATGGTCCAGGTTCAAATCCACACGGACGACATGCCATTATTCACGTAATACCGACTGCTCTCAAACGGTGAAGGTATCGTGAGAGACCTGCATACGATGACGAAGAAATTTTGATGCTTATGTATGCGAAGTCTACCAAACCACATGGGGTACCTACGCGTGGTGGACTAAAGCCCATACCCTCCCTAAGGGCAGGCCAGTGCCCCGTGTAATAAGCTGATGATGATGAGATACTGGTAATCTGTGGATATGGTCTAAAATACATAAAATAGGTAGGGTAAGGTCAGTTTGGGTAAGTGAAACACCTTGTCGATGCACTATGTCACCCTTTAATTGGCCTAATAGATAAACTAAAGTAAGTACACGTACTTATCTGTTTCTAGTGTATACATACAATTACTATGTTATTTATTTTTAATAATCTAATATTTTTAGAAACTTGATTTGTTCATTCAGTGTTTTTGAAGTGAAACACTATTTATGGGAGGGCCTTGAAATTTGAATCCGCAACCTTTTCATGTAACGGAAGTTAGAAATTTTAATTTGACAGCTGCGGAATTTCTATAAAAATCTATGAGTCTTTACTTATACGGAAACGGATAACATTCATTGTTTTGTTATGATTCCAATTTATTAAATTGATACCTTTTCTAAGAAATTGCTTATAGTTTTATTCATAGTCAGGTACAAGTTTTCAAATTAAAAGAATGTTGAGAACCTCTGATTTCTGATATATGTTTTCACTTGCCCCAAATTACTTTTTTTGCTTTTCCAAGCCAAAATAAACATTATTTCCATGTAGAAAGGACTAAAATTGCTTGAAACGCTATTGCAAATATTACCCTTTGTATCAAAAGCTCACTTATTGCTAGTTATGAACAAAAAACATACACTGTTTCACTTGCCTCTTGCAAGAGGCAAGTGAAACAGTTTCTGTCCGTGGACTTTATTTTGGATTTTTTATCTATTTTTAATGCACCTATGGTAATCGTTTATTAAATTTTTAAATCTCAATACTTTCCATGACGTTAGTAACATATTGTCACTGTTATAAGACTAACAGTTTAGTCAGGCCAATCGATTTTCCTTAGAAAAAAATAAAGTATGTTTCACTTACCCAACCTGACCTTATGTTTAATGATTATCAAAATTATCAACATAGTTGATCGGAACATAATTAAGGTACTTATCTCTGTGGTAGGTAGGTACTCGGATATTGATATTTGTTTTGGGCAAGCAAGGTGCAAAGTAGACACGGCGACACATCAAGTCCACACTGACATCAAGCTATACGAAACCAACATAATACACCACGATTTTTTTATTAGTAACGTAACTATAAGGGTGTATTCAGACCGTGAATATGAACAACTTTCCCTATGGAACATGGGTCGTAAACCGAGAAATTTTTTTGGACCTCCCATAGAAAATCGATCGGCCGATCCGCACTTTTGTATGGGAGGTCCAAACAATTTTTTTTTCGACCCATGTTCCTTGGGGAACGTTGGTCAGATTCGCGGTCTGAATACACCCTAAAGTTTCGTTACTAATTAAAAACTAGTGGTGTATAAGCTTGCCGCGTGACGTTGATTGATTTGTGGTTGGGCTATTGCAAGCAAGGGTCGTTATGTAACACTGCGACCATCGCTGGTCTATTGTATTCGCCCCAAGCTCACCCATATTTACGCATACCTCAGACAGAACTTATGGTATTTTCTTTTCATTCTCGGGAATGCAGGTTTCCTCACGATGTTTTCCTTCACCGCCGAGCTAGTAAATGAGAAATACAACCGTACATAAATTCCGAAGGACTTAGTGGTACAGGGAGGCGCTAGCTCTCTTCCGTATGGGCTATCATGGCTCCTTTGACGTGACGTTAGTTAGGTTAGGTACCTACTCGTAGTAGGTATACGTTATTCGACCTACGCGCGGCCAGCTTATTTAGGTTTTGTATAGCTTAATGTGTCGCCTTGTATACAAATCAGATTAATATTTATCAATTACCTATTAATACGGTACGTTATTCCAACAACTTACACATATTAATATAAATAATTGAGTTGCTTTTATAAAACCATAGGTACCTACCTACCTAATCATTGTTTGTTGAATTCAACATGTGTGGAGGATATAGGTATCTATTGTTTTCGCTACAAAGCCCCAAGGTTTTATCAATATTTCGTCATCATGAAAAGACAAGACCACAGTTGGTAACACGTATAACAAAAGGTTACAATTACAAGACAATTTATTGTGATTAATACCTAGTCACGGTCTTACCTCAGAAAATCCAAAACCAGGTAAATCCGCGGCGATCACTTCGAAGACAAAGTCGTACCCATCCTTCTTAGTCGTCAAAATCGGGATCACCTTATCGAATTCCTTGGAAGAACTCGGCCAGCCGTGCAGCATCAGTAAAGGTAAAACCTTGACTCCCTTCACATCAGGTTTCACTCGCATAAAGTGAATATCTAGACCCTGAATCCTGGTTTTATAATGAGGGAACCTGTTCAGTAGTCTAGCTCTCTCTTTGAAATCGTATTTCTCGGTCCAGTAATTTAATATTTTTTCTAGATAATCTGTGTTCATTCCGTATTCTGATTGGATTCCTTCCAACGGTTTTGTTAATGGACGTCTGTTTTTCAGTCTCCGCTTCAAGTCGTTGATCATCTGCAAAATAAATAAGGATAACGAAGAAATGCGGAAGGGTAGGTAATGAGAATGATTTACAATCATTTCATCAGTGGTGAATTTGCCCTAAGGCCCAGCTAGTCAGTAGGCCCGGGCCTAGGGAGGCCAGATGTTAGGGGCGCCCATCGTTGTAAAAAATTCAGTTATGATAACAAGTACCCTAATAACTAAAAGTATTAGGTGAGTACCTAAATATTCTAAAGGCTCGCGCACATTATGGCGGGCCACACTACACCGCATCGTATAACAATAATTTTCCTAAATCACTTTCGTACATTTTATGTAAGTATAAAATATAAGTAGTTACCTAGATATTATGTTACACACATAAATGTATAATAAAATATATGTAAAGTAATTATTTCGTACACATAAAATGTAAGTACCTACGTTTACCTAAGTTATTTCGTACATACAGGATGGTCCAAACGGAGGCGTCTAAATTTTTTTTTTAGATTTTTAGATAGAGCCAGCTAGCCTAGCTTAGCCATTAAAATAAATTATTAGTGATACCTAATACCATTTTTTCGAACGAATTTTTTTTTTAGCGGATTGTTCACCTAACTACCTATAATACTTAGCTAGGTAGGCTTCGATCAAAATAAAATGAATGGATAGGCCTAAAGCGCGGTAAGTTGAAGCAAACTACTGGTGCACTTGGTACATACAAACTAGCGCCATTATCTGTCAAATCTAGGGCACTTTCATACAAGTGACAAGTAAAAATTTCATTTGTTTTGCCTCATTTTTCTGGTTTGAAATGTTCGCTTAAGGCCTATCCATTCATTTTATTTTGATCGAAGTAGGTAGGTACCTACTTTGGAATTTAATTTTTGTTTCTTATTTGGTAAGTTGAAGAAATACTGAAGTTTTTAAACTTAGTTTTAACCTATGGAACATCTATTTTGTACGAGTACTTAGGTGTGTTTAGGAGAATTTTGAAAATTTTGCTTCATCCAACTCAAACCTAAAATTTTCACTTTCGGATGGAATGGATGGATGTTGTGTTGCTGATTATTTTTGTTGTAGATACTGTCTGTATTAATCTCTTGTTGTGTAAACTCTTTATAAGTAATTTTCTTTTTTTGGAATAATCTATGTGACATATTCTTTTATTCCTATTTTAAAGTTTATTGCTTGCTTAGTTACTTCACTTCAATATAAACACTTGTGTCAGTAACATCTCTTTTACTAATTTATACAATTCCTTTACATCTTCGATCCAATAGTACAACACGTTATCAGCACGAAGAGAAGATAAGTTCATGTAAAGTTTAAATTGTGATACTTTTTAGTAAATCTTTCATGTGATTGATAAAGAACAAAATTTTTTCTTTGAAATGTCACATGAATCTGGAGAAGAGTCAAGTGTTAGTAAGTCAAGTTCCTCTTCGTCAATACCATCTTTTTACTAGAGGAATAAAGATGGGTATCCTACTTGGTAGTTCAAGACTCGTAATTACCTTTTACACGAGGATATAATATGGGAAATAGTATGTGGTTATCCTAAAGATGATACCACTCCCGCCTCGATCAAGGTACGGAACGATGCAAAAGCCCTGGCAAAAATATGCTTAATAGTAGACGGTGCAGCTATTACTCACGTCAGATGTGCGTAGAATGCAGCCGAAGCGTGGAAATCTTTGCAGAGTTTTTGAGGATAAGGAATGGGACGAAGACTAACTTTAGAGCGAAGATTGTACAGATTAAATGGGATTGATACTCTAGATCAACATTCATAAGATCAACATTCAAAATATCAACACCATAATGTCAGCAAATCAAATGATCAACAGTTCAAAATATCAACACTTCATAATATCAACAGTTCAAATGATCAACAATCAAAAAGTCAACAATAGAAAAAATTTGCATTTAATTTAGCAACAATCCGAGAACTTGAGCCCACTGCTGGACCTACGTAGCTTACGCAACTTATATTAATGTATTCACAAACTTTTAAGGGTTTACCGTTGGCGCGCTCCATACAAACGTAGTCTGGTCATATTTTCAATACTAACCATTTAAAGCCAATGAAATTTGGCAGAAACAATCTAGAAACTATGTTTGTATGAAGTCAAATTTTCGATAAAATGTATAGTTTTAAAGTTACAGTGCCTCAAAGATTTCCATACAAATCTTAAATTAACCCTGGCTTTAAAACTGTTTTTTTTTTTTTTAACCTGTTTTGTCCCACTGCTGGGCAAAGGTCTCCCCTAAACTCTTCCACGTCTCTCTATAAACTAAAACTGTATATTTAACGAAAATCTGACGTCATACGAACATAGTTTCTAGATTGTTTCTGCAAAATTTCATTGGCTTTAAATGGTTAGTATTGAAAATATGACCAGACTACGTTTGTATGGAGCGCGCCAACGGTAAACCCTTAAAAGTTTGTGAATACATTAATATAAGTTGCGTAAGCTACGTAGGTCCAGCAGTGGGCTCAAGTTCTCGGATTGTTGCTAAATTAAATGCAAATTTTTTCTATTGTTGACTTTTTGATTGTTGATCATTTGAACTGTTGATATTATGAAGTGTTGATATTTTGAACTGTTGATCATTTGATTTGCTGACATTATGGTGTTGATATTTTGAATGTTGATCTTATGAATGTTGATCTAGAGTATCAATCCCGATTAAATTTGTCAGACTTGGACAATGTTGAATTGTACATCAACGCTGTTATGTCAACCGCACAGGATCTTGCGGATATTGACAAGGTGATAGAAGATACGTCAATTGCGGCTATACTTTTGGGAGGTTTCACCCTAAAATATGAACCTCTTACTATGGCGCTGGAGAACTGTAGACGTAACCACCGATTAATAATAAATATTTTGTGTATTGTTCTTGTTTAACACAACATCGATTAAGGGCGGCTGTTGTAGATACTGTCTGTATTAATCTCTTGTTGTGTAAACTCTTTATAAGTAATTTTCTTTTTTTGGAATAATCTATGTGACATATTCTTTTATTCCTATTTTAAAGTTTATTGCTTGCTTAGTTACTTCACTTCAATATAAACACTTGTGTCAGTAACATCTCTTTTACTAATTTATACAATTCCTTTACATCTTCGATCCAATAGTACAACAATTTTACGCATGGAAAAGTGTTTGGAGACGATCATGACGTTTCAAAAACAAAATGTACAAAATTCTTACTAGGTATGAAAAAAGTTATGACAGTTTTGAGCCGCTCCGGTAGAAAATTCTCAAATAACTATTCATTCAAAAAATCAAAATTTCTAAACTACGAAAAATCGTGGAACATTCATGGGGTATTTACGGATACACCTAGGTGTGCGGAATCAAAAAATTTTTGGACGCCTCCGTTTTGACAACCCTATAATTCAGTTATTTAGGAAGAATATTGTCATATGCGCGAGCCTTCGATAAAAGTTGGCAATGAAGTAAATTCATTACGTAGGTAGGTACCTACCTATTCTATACGAAAGGGGCGGCTGGTACCTACATACTACATACATACATGGCCTGGGGCCTAGGGCGACCATATGATAAACAATTATGGATATGTAGGCATTACTTAGAATTTTTTAGACTTTCTACCACAGTTGAGTATTTCCTGCATGCCTAAAACCTTAATCTTTACAGCAATGCTGTAATCGATGGAATAACGACATGAAAATCGCATTATACCCACGTAAAGAACGAAACCGAACGTTACTTTTTTTATTTATATTAATGCTTACGCGGATATCTACCTACTCAGATCCGTGCGTTTACTATACCTACACCAAGACGTGGTTTACATACCAAATCATTAAAGTCTATCTTGAAGGATCTCACTGACGTGTCTTCGTCTTTTGGCTTAGTTCCTACGCCCCACCATCTTTGAAGATCTAAATCTGGCCGTTCAGATTCCTGTTGGACCATGTAGATCACTATTCCCGCACCAATGGCCACCACTGCTACCGTCAACGAAAGGAATTTCAGCATCTGAAAGAAAATAGTGTGAAATTCAAAAATAGGACCCCATCAGGACACGAGTCTCCTGGAATTTTTCAAACAACATTACATACTTATTACTTACCATTTAAAATGATTACAGATAAACAAATGTTGGTAGGTAGTCAAATAATAGTTATTTGTTATTTCTCCCCTCCGGACGGAAAGCGTCAATTTTCGTCCTGCTGCGTTAAACAAAGTTGTCGCTTTCCACCTCCGTCGAAGAGATAAATAGTATACTAACCTCGGACAGTAAATGAGAAAGCCTCAGATCACATGTTTGTTGACATGAGATCTGAGACCTTTCTTATTTTCCTGTCCTCGGTGTGTAATCTACTAATTATGCAAGACTGCAACTTAGCTGCTTTAGAGCGCAACACACAACTTTTCACCTCACAACGGCAAGGAAAATGATAGCTGGATGCCAGAAAAAAAATTGTTGGCGCAATAAGGCGATATTTAGACTAATATTGAATAGGAGTAGTCGCGTGGCTAAGTGGGTAACGAGTGGACGTGTCGGCTCGAGATTTAATTGGCCACGTGGCTCCGCCGTTTTATGGCGGTTTCGAGTGTGTGTTTTTGTTTAAAAACGGGGCTTTGAGATCGCCAAATCCTATTACCGTACAATATCTAATAAATATATCTTCAACACTTGACACTGGCGAAATCTAACAAGGAAACGCTATTAAATAAAAATAGAATAGAATATTGAATAGAGTCGAGATTCGAATTTTAAAAACTCTTTCCACACTAGCGGATAAAATACACTTTTACTTATTAAGTTTGTGACTTTTGCACTGAGATTTCGAATGATAAACGGATTCAGAATACATAAACCAAGTGAGTAAAAAGTCAATTTTTCGTTCCATTCTCTTTTTTTCAGGCATTTCCTTCAAAATTTTCTTCCATTCAAAACTAAAATTTACCTAGCCCAATCCCTCATTCTTCCCATTATTGATTACGACGCCGATGTTTGCTGTCTCGATGCTACTGAAGAATTGAACAATAAGTTGGAGAGACTGCAAAACCTGGGCATCCGGTTCATTTTCGGTTTGCGGAAATACGACCGTGTGTCACATTTTAGGGTGCAGCTGAAATCGCTCCGAGTACGCAAACGTAGGAATCTTCATATCCTCTGCCTCCTCTTCAAAACTCTCCTAAATCCCTTCTCCCCTAATTACCTCCGTGAACATTTTCCTTCTCCCAGCCCACCTGACAAACCTTGCCGATCCCACTTCCGTACCTAGCTTAGAATCCCGTCTCACTCTACAGATTTCTATTCACAGTATGCTGCCCGGTTGTGGAACTCACATTCGTGAATCTCTTACCACATCTACTTTCAAAAAGCTAGTAAAAGAAAACTATATCTTTCTACGTGCTTTCTACTCAATGAGCTAGTAGGTAGGTATAATAATACAGGGTCCTTCTTAATATGCTGACACTTTTTTAAGGGGATGTTCAGACCATCAAACTGAACAACTTTCTCTATGGGACCAACATAGAAATCGCGAAAAAAAAAACAGCCGCCCCATACATTTGGCTCGAGTAGGTTTGCAGTTTTGTATGGAAGAGCTGATTTTTTTTCGCGATTTCGATAGTGGTCCCATAGAGAAAGTTGTTCAGTTTGACGGTCTGATCATCCTCTTAAAAAAGTGTCAGCATATTAAGTTGGACCCTATATAATATACACCCCTAATACACCTAATACCCTATAGTATACACCACGAATTTTTACTTTGTCACTGTTGCGGGTCTGCTGGAAGAAATCTCGTAAGAGATAATCTCGCCCTTTGTACATTTCTTTTCTGTTGCTTGTATCAATGTGTCTGTGTGTGCAATAAAGTGTTAAATAAATTCTTTCCGAGCATTTGAGGTGAAAAAGAAATTGTGAATTTTATTGTCCTTTAGGCTTAGATTAAAATAAAATGAATGGATGGGCCTTACGCGAACATTTCAAACCAGAAAAATGAGGCAAAACAAATGAAAGGTTTACTTCAAATTTGTATGCAAGTGCCCTAGATTTGACAGATAATGGCGCTAGTTTGTATGGACCAAGTGCACCAGTAGTTTGCTTCAACTTACCGCGCTTTAGGCCTATCCATTAATTTTACTTTGATCGAAGCCTTTAGGTACCTACATGTACATATTTAAAAACTGAAGTTGTAGCTACCTACCTATAGTACCAACCTAAAGTAGGTAGTTTAATTATTATATAAGACGAGGCGTTCTCTTTTTTTTATATAGGTATGAAAAACCTTTCACCTTTCGAATTATTTCGTTCACCTCCGTATTATTGACCCTACCTACCTACCTAAATAAATTAGTTATGTAAAAAAAATATAGTGGCGTCTTCTTCTTACCTTTATTTCAAGATTCTCGAAACAATCCGATCCCGATCAATACAACTACTTTAATTAATCAGCATACAAATATAATCGGGATTAGCACTATGATACGTATGTACACTTTTTGGGAGCACTGTGCACGTGCGTTGGCGCCCCGGCAGCACATGAAAGTAGAATTCGATTTCTTGGTTAGCGATACGATACGAGCAAATCAAGAAATCGAATCGCAACCAAGCATTCTATCTGTCTCTCTTTTTTTCTGGTACGAGTAAGGAAATAAGGTAGGTAAGTAGACACTTATCCTCAAGGAGATTACTTATATTAGGTAATATTTTTGTTAATTCTTTGAAAGAAAGAAGATAAAAATAAGAAGTTAGTAGGTAAATTATACCTATTGGATTTTTTTCAATATTTACCTAAGTAAGGCAAACAATCTATCTAACTATTCTATTGTAAAACTGTAACATAAGTGTGTCTGTACATTGAACACATTTACAAGAAAAAACCGGCCAAGTGCGAGTCGGTGCTCTTGCACAGAGGTCAGAGGGCTACTTGCCACCATACAATTTGCCGGGACCCCTAACGCGAGCCAGACACACAAGGCCGGTTTTTATTATTTGTTGTTTTATCTTAGTACCTACTTATGCATTATAATCACACCTAGTTTCACGTTTCCCATACAAAACTGCAATGTACATACGGCGACAGATCAACCTACCCATAGTTGAACTCTATGTTCATTGAGATAAGGTCCAACCTATGGGTAGGTTGATGCTATGTTACAGCTGTTTTTTTTTTCACGATTTCGATGTTGGCTCCATAGTAAAAGTTGTTCAGTTTGATGAGTAGAATACATGCTGAAGTTATCCGCATTGATATAAAATTTACCATGTATAGGCTGAATTGAAACCGTAAACTTTTTGATCGCTCATTCGCGTTAAGGCAGATTCGCGTTATGGCAGATTCGCGTTATAGTACGGTCCCCAATAGACATCAAGACAACTTCCGTGGGACTCAGCTCCGCCATACAGACAACTGGTATGTACTTGTTGGGTATGTTTTCCTGAACACAAAAAGTGCGGTAGTCACTTCCTAAGGGTATGGAGGGGGGAGCTGTGACGTAGTAAAGATGGCGGCCGACCCTTTCTATTAATCGGTAATTTCTAGATAACTACTAAACCGATTTACTTAAATAAGGTATCAAATGAAAGGCCATGTAATGTACATTATTTGATTTCATACATGCTTTCATGTAAAGCTAATATCAAATGAAATAACTTAAAAAACACATTTTTTTTTAAAAATCCAAATTTTATTATGTAAATAGCTCGGTAACCGTTAGGATTGTGGAAATTTAACTTATTATAAAACGTTTTTTTACTTTTATCTGGTTTTTAATAAACTTTAAATCATTACAATCGAGTAATAAATGACGAAGTTACAGTCGTTTTAGTGAGCGGAGTCCCTGTACGAAGAATCTCAAATTGATGTAACTGGACTGGTTTTCTATGAAATAACTAGTAAAAAGTATGATAATTATACGTACACGAATATGAAATTGTAATAATAATGTTTTTTAAGAATTTAGGTAAGTACTAGGGTATCATCATCATCATCATTTCAGCCTTTTTATACGTCCAATGATGAACATGAGCCCTAGTGGGGGACTAGGGCATGCTCCCGGGAAATCCTGGTACCGAAAATACCGGATAATAATTAATTAAATTGTTTTCTAAAATCTTCAGTAAGTAGAATTAATTATACTTTAAATGAAAATTTTAAAATAATCCAATGTAATGATAATTCTCTCTTATAATTTTTATAATTTTCATATCATGTCGATCTTGTGAGGGACTGTGCTTTCCGGTACGCGGTCGCCATTCAAGAAGTGTTCGGCCCCATCGGCCACCTGTTTTGCTTGCCATCTGCCCAGTCCATTCCCACTTGAGTTTAGCAATTTTTCTAGTTATATCGGCTACCTTGGTTCTTTTGCGAAGCTCATTTCTGATTTGGTCTCGCAGGGAAACTGTGAGCATAGCCGTCATAATTGCCCTTTGAGTGAATTTTTACCTTTTCATGAGGCCTTTAGTGAGCGATCACGTCTTAGTTCCATATGTCATCACTGGCAGTAAGTACTGGTCAAAGACTTTCTTTTTGAGACAGAGAATGAGGTATTTGGGACTACAAGATACGTAATAACGTATCTTCCCGAACGCTGCCCAGTCGTGTTCAATTTGAGACTTAGACCTGCGGACCTACTAACTGGACAGCTTATCCCAGTTATACATAATCGTCAACAACTTTGAGCACTAAGTTTCCAATCTTCACAGGAGTGGGTATAACTCAATGTTCTACCTTTTACGTTCTACATTAGACATGATTTTCGTCTTGTCCATGTTCATTTTTAAACCAACTAGTTTGGACGCTCTGCTTAGGTCATCGAGCATTCTACTGAGGTCTTCCATAGTCTCAGCATTGGGCAATGACAACTAAATTTGCGGCAAACCAAAGGTTAGTTATGTTCTAGCCGTTTGTTGATGTCCAGCGCTTTCCAGAACATAATCTAGAAAACGTCTCTTAGTGCAACGATGAGTGAACCGTATTGGAGAAATTGCATCTCCCTGTCCTACATCTGGCTGCGGAAGGATAGGTTTCGAGTTCTGGTCTTATATTTAAACTGACATAGAGGCGCACTTCAATGAACCGGTCAACTGAGCGTCACTGGAGAGGCTGCAGTACAGCCCAGGTCTCCTTTGAATCAAAGGATTTCTACGAGAAAGTTTTCGATTCCATCGAGTCCACAAACGCTAAGAAAAGAGGTAAGTTATACTCTTCGGTCTTTTGTATAATATGCTAGAGCGTGTGTATGTGGTCTACGGTGCTGAAGCCTTTTTGAAAGTCGTCGAACCTACGCGCTAGACAGTTCGCAACGACTCTCGACAGCTCATGGCTTAAAAGCGAAATCAACAGCATTGGAACAGTCACGGAATAGAACATTACTAACCATTGGTTGCCAAAAATTTAGTTGTCATGGCCCAATGCTGAGACTGGAGGACCTCAGTAGAATGCTTTGACCTTGCAGAGCGTCCAAACTATTTGGTTTAAAAATGAACATGGAAAAGACGAAAATCATGTCTTATGTAGAACGTATAAGGAAAACATTGAGTTCTACCCTCTCCTGTGAAGATTAGAGACTCTGTGCTCAAAGTTGTTGACGGTTATGTATAACTGGGATACACTGTCCAGTTAGTAGATCCGTAGGTCTAAACTTCAAATTCACCACGACTGGGCAGCGTTCGAGAAGATACGTAATATCTTGTAGTCCCAAATACCGCATTCTCTGTCTCAAAAAGAAAGTCTTTGACCAGTGCTTACTGCCAATGATGCCATACCGGACTTAGACGTGATACTCTTGAAAAGGGTGAAATTCATTCCAAGGGCAATTATGACGGCTATGGTCACAGTTTCCCCGCGAGACCAAATCAGAAATGAGCTTCGCAGAAGAACCAAGGTAGCCGATATAGCAAGAACAATTGCTAAACTCAAGTGGCAATGGACTGGGCACATGGATAGCAAAACAGGTGGCCGATGGGGCCGAATAGTTCTTGAGTGGCAACCGCGTACCGCACAGTCCCTCACAAGATCAACCGACGACCAGGTGAAGGTGGCGGGATCCCATTATTGGATAAGGGCAGTGCTGGACCAGTCGTTGTGGCGATCCTTGGGGGAGGCCTTTGTCCAGCAATCGACATCTTTTGGTTGTGATGATGATGATCAATATGAAAATTGTAAAAGTTACAAGAGAGAATAATTATTTCATTAGATTAATTAAAAATTTCCATAGTATAATTAAATCTACTTACTGAGGATTTTAGAAAGCATTTTAATTATTTATTAATTAAATTGTTGAGTACCGAAAGTATCGAAAGAACCGGGATTTATTTCCTGAAGTACCGGTGCTAGATAGCCTCAGAAATCCCGGGAATTCCCGTTATTTTTGGTACCAGGATTTCCCAGGAGCATGCCCTAGTCCCCCACTAGGGCCCATGTTCATCATTGGACGTATAAAAAAGCTGAAATGATGATGATGATGATGCCCTAGTACTTACCTAAATTCTTATAAAACATTATTATTACAATTTCATATTCGTGTACGTATAATTATCATACTTTTTACTAGTAATCCAGTCCAGTTACATCAATTTGAGATTCTTCGTACAGGAACTCCGCTCACTAAAACGACTGTAACTTCATCATTTATTACTCGATTGTAATGATTTAAGGTTTATTAAAAAGCTAATAAAAGTAGCAAAACGTTTTATAATTGGCTAAATTTCCACAATCCTAACGGTTACCGAACTATTTACATAATAAAATTTGGATTTTTTTTAAAAATGGTGTTTTTTTAAATTATTTCATTTGATATTAGGTTTACATGAAAGCATGTATGAAATCAAATAATGTACATTACATGGCCTTTCATTTGATACCTTATTTAAGTAAATCGGTTTAGTAGTTATCTAGAAATACCGCTTAATAGAATGGGTCGGCCGCCATCTTTACTACGTCACAGCTCCCCCCTCCATACCCTTAGGAAGTGACTACCGCACTTTTTGTGTTCAGGAAAACATACCCAACAATTACATACCAGTAGTCTGTATGGCGGAGCTGAGTCCCACCAAAATCGTTATTTGAAGAGTTTTGGACAAATGGGGACTGTACTATTACGGCAGATTCGCGTTATGGCAGATTCGCGTTAGGGCAGAAGTTATCATCCTAACTAAGTATATAGATGGGGTTCAACGGCTTGTTATCTTATTATCTTATCTATTTATGGGGTTTGACAAGCCATAGCAACACTTAAAGGTATATTATTCGGAGCGCGCTCCATACAAACGTACTATGTTGATATTTTTAATACTAACCAATGAAAGTCAATGAAATTTTGCAGAAACAATCTAGAAACAAATTTCTATGCTTGTATGGAGTCAGATTTTCGTTAAAATTTATAGTTTTCAAGTTACAGTGCCTCAAAGATTTCCATACAAATCTTAAATTAATCCTAGCATTGAAACTGTATATTTTAACGAAAATCGGACTCTATAGAAGCATAGAGATTTGTTTCTAGATTGTTTCTGCAAAATTTCATTGACTTTAATTGGTTAGTATTGAAAATATCACCATAGTACGTTTGTATGCAGCGCGCATTTTCGCTCTCGGAATAATATACTCTTAAGTCTTTAGTCTACCCATCAAACTAAACAACTTTTACTATGGGAGCCTACGATTTCGTAGATGGGAGCAAACCAATCGGAGCAAAAAAAAATCTGCTGTCCCATACATTTGAGTCGTGTCGGCAGCGGCGGCGGGTGCAGTTTAGTAAGGGACTGCACATTTTTTTTTTGCTCCGATTGGTTTACTCCGATAGTAAAAGTCATAGATAAGCTACTATTAGTAAAAGTTGTTCAGTTTGATGGGTAGACAGACTCTTAGTTTAAAAGGATGCTAATGATATCGATTTCACCCTGTATAGTTATGCTGTGATATTAGTCTAAGTATAATTATATCGCCTGTTGCGCCAATTTTTTCTTCTTGCATCCAGCTTCGTAGATCCAGCTAGCATTTTCCTCGCCGTTGTGAGGTGAAAAGTTGTGTGTTGCGCTCGAAATAGTAGATTACACATTACACACCGAGGACAGGAAAGTAAGAAAGGTCTCAGAACTCTCAGAGCCGAGGTCAACAAACATGTGATCTGAGGCTTTCTTATTTACTGTCCGAGGTTAGTATACTATTTTTCGTACCACTTGCTCAAAAAAGTGACATTCTATGCCACAAAAAGCGAACATTTTAATCTGTTAAAAGCAGGGAAAGAAAATTGTACTGAATTTCATTCATCCTCTAGGGAGAGAATGTGATTTAAATTTGGAACTGAACTGCACCTGTGTTTACACCATTGAGTTTGTATATAAAGCATTACTTATACTTACATCTTTTTGGAAAAGGAATAGGTACGCATTTATTATGCAGTTATGATTTATGATTATTAAATAAAATTACGAAAACCGACGAGGCCGTATAAGCTTGATGCCTTTGCAAACAAAAATGTAACTCTCTCTATCAATAATTGGTCAATGTTTCAAATGTTAACTTTTACTTTTAATTGTCATTATTTTTAATAAATGCTTATCTCATATTATTATTGTGTTAATTTTTTCGCAAATGGTACGAAAAGTAGAGTATTTTCCTCGGTGATAAAGCTGTCTTAGTCTTGGGTGAACTTAAATCCCTCGCTACACTCAGGACTCGTCTTAAATCCCTCGCTTCGCTCGTGATTTAAGTTTTTAGCACCCTCGCTACGCTCGGGAGTAAACCTCGAGTCCTTCATCACCGTAAGGTGAGTATATGTTCCTTGTTCATCACGCTCGCGATTTAAATCTTCACCCGCGACAGAAGACACTGCTCTATCCCCTTGGTTAATAATCTACCATTTCTTCTCGACGGAGGACGGAGGGGGGAAGCGACAACTTCGTTTAGCGCAGCGGGACGACAATTGACGTTTTCCGTCCGGAGGGGAGAAAATAGGGCCCTTGGGCAGTAAATAAGAAAATCTCAGATCACATGTTTGTTAGGTACCTACATGAGATCTGAGGCCTTTTCTACGCTTTTTTTACTTAATAATAACTACCCTCTAATTTTCTACCCTCCTCGGTGCGTAATCTACTATAACCTAGGCTAGGACATTTGTTTAGTAAATTATTTCGTTCAAAATAACACCTGATGTGTAGAAGACTACCATACTTAAGAGTTTTAATTGAATAAAAAAAAATATCAAAATTATAAAAAAAATTAATTTAAGTAACTAACTACTTAATAAAGAAATTTTCACCTATTCAATCATTATAATTAGGTATACTACCTATGAATAATAAATACATTGGAAATTGAATCACCCAAAGCACAGATTAGATAATACTATCCCAAAGGAAACTGACGCCATCTAGCAAAAAAAAAAATAAGCATATGCATGCATGCACATGCATGCAAGCATGGTTGGCATACAAATAGGTGTCAAGTTGTCAACCCTAACACCATTTTTGCAGTGGGCAATGTTGTCGCCCTGTTGCTCACGAAGGTTCGGGGAACATTGCCCACGTAATTTTTTCAAAGATTCGTCGACCGACGGATCTAAAATTAGCACGAAACGATGCGCCTGGAAACCGTTTATCACTAGTATTGAACATAGGCGTAGCAATGGGGATGGTCTGATCGATCAGACCATCAAACTGAACAACTCTCTATGGAACCAACATCGAAATTGCGAAAAAAAATCTGCTGTCCCATACATTTGGCTCGAGTAGGTTTGCAGTTTTGTATGGGATAGCTGATTTTTTTCAGTGCATACTCGAGCGAGTCAAATGTACCTATGCAACAGCAGATGTTTTTTGCTCCGATCGGTTTGCTCCCATAGTAAAAGTTGTTCAGTTTGATGGGTAGACTCTTAGTTTAAAAGGATGCTAAATAGTCCAGTCATTTTAGAGTTTCCTGGTATGGACACCCTAACAATAATTCATCTATCGCTGAAACTTTGCAGTGTGATAAAGTACCTATAAATTATACAGATTCCGGTTGACAAATAATCTAGGACCTTTATTTGTCAACCGTAATCTGTATACCTTACTTTATCACACTGCAAAGTTTCAGCGATAGATGAATTATTGTTAGGGTCAAACCCTAAAATGATTGGACTAAAATATCAATTTCACCCTTTAGGTACCTACTCCAAGGGCAAAGTTGGCCGGTTTTATGAAAGGAATGCTTGAATGAATATTATACTACCCGGCAAACATCTTGAAAAATGCAGGGCCTGCGCAGTAGCGCTTTCGCCTACAAATTTTGTTTCTGCCCATCCAATGCTTTGCTCGTTGCAACGTTTGCCGGCTACTATACTTAGATAAAAGCTAGCAATCTATAGATGGTGAAAGTGAATTATTTCTTATTCTCCTCATGGAATGCCATAAACGCGACAGCAGCTTCGAAAACGTCGGCAGCAAACTCTTGAGGAGTATGCAAAGCGGCGAAATGTCCTCCGTAGTCCACAGTGGTACTTCTTACTAAGTTGGGATATTTGTCTCGTAGCATCCAATCCGGTTGGTAAAATATTTCGTAGCGGAAATTGATGACGGCTGTTGGTACTGAACTCTGAATACTGTAAAGAAGAATTTCAGTCATTCAGAGAAATATAGGTATAATGTGGGAAAGAAACAACGATACGGGTCATAAGAAAATATAGCTCTCGAAGTGTACCTTAATGATGGTTAATTTTTAACCATGACTGAACATAGGCTAAAGGCCATCAGTATCTTGTCCGTACATTGTACTCGCGAGTCGATTGGGTTTTGATACGCGTGTGAGATGGGCAGAACACTTGGCTAGACGGGAAGACGGCCGGTGGACCAAGGCAATATCGGAGTGGTGGTCAAGAGAGGGGGAGGTCAGTAGGCAGACCACAAGCAAGTTAGTCTGATGACATTATGAGAGTGACGGGTTCGCATTGGATCAGATAAGCACTCGACGGTGCAGAATGGCGCAATAAAAGGGAGGCCTATGCCCAGGAGTGCGATTTTTGAATCTCATTCGCTGAATTCAGCTGTTGTAAATATCAAAATTTCTATGGAGATATGCATCTTTCTACTGCTGATTTGACTTCCAAAAATCGTAATTGAGGAGTGCGATTTTATAAAGTCGAATAAGCAGTAGAAAGATGCATGAGAATGCTTTTGTATGAGATTCAAAAACGGTTCAAGCGCTCATCGATGACATTCGAAAATCGCACCCCTGAAGTACGAGTACGGATGATTTTTGAAAGTCAAATCAGCAGTAGAAAGATGCGTATCTCCATAGTAATTTTGACATTTTCAACTGCTGCGCTCACCGCGTGAGATTCAAAAATCGCACTCCTGCAGTTTGTGCTGATTTGATTGATTGAAGCGTGTTGTAGGTACTGTCGATACTCACTTGTAAACAATATATGTTTCTTTGTATTTCCTTGTTATACCTTCCGAATAAATTCTACTTGCAGTTACGATACAGTTGTTTGTCCATACAATAGTGACCGTATCGAGTACGTCGTCAAGGTTCAAATTCTCTAAGCCGCCGTGCGGTGTGTCCAGTTGATCCCGGTTGCTGCATATTGCAATTTTCTCCATCAAGTAAGCTGCTAGTCCTGTTGGAGAGTCCGTTAAGCCAACACCTGAAAGTAAGAGTAATTTACATAATTAAGTAATAACTATAAATAATTCTAGAATTAAACATTTTAACGGGTTCTTACCGCGTTTTAGTATATTTGAGTTCCCGATATTTTGGCAGTGTTACAACTGCCATGATCACGGGATGACACGCGGTAAGAACCCGTTAAAATGTTTAATTCTAGATTAAATAATAACCGCGTAACTCTCAAATACTGTATTATAAATAATTCATTTTATTTTTATGCCTAAAAAACGAAGAAGTACAATTGCCGGACTTATTGGGATCGCATTATTTGTGGGGTTCGAGGCTATAGGTTTCAAAGCATGCACCTTTGCCACTTCGACCATCGCTGGTCCTTTGTTACAGTTACGCCTTTTTACAGTTCACTAATCCCTACTGCAGTTTTTGATCGTGATGGTTTGTATCCTGTCTGCCTATATTAGTACTACGTTTGTACATCAGGGGGCGACAGTCACATACATAGAAGGTGCAAAGGAGTCTCTATTTCCCCCTTGCAAAATTTGCAGATGGTGTTTACCCGCGACTTCGTCCACACAAAATTATATACCAGATTTTAAGTCAGATCTATCAAGTCAGAGCTATCAAACAAAAAAAGTTTCATCAAAATCGGTTTAGTAGTTTTTGCGTGATGCGCGAACAAACAAACAAACAAACAAACAGACAGACAAAATTTCTAAAAAAGGTTGATTTCGAGTTACCTAAAAACCACATCGTAATCTTTTTTTGTAAATATCTTCAATGTACATTTGATACACTTCAGTTACAGTTTTATAATAGTTTAGATAACACAAAAAACTAAAACCAAAACAAAAGAGTAGGGTAGCGTTTTTTGTAGGTGTAAAATATGAGTAGGTAATTATTTTATCTGCATATATAAATTATATAAATATATTTATTATATATATAACTAGTGTTTTCCCGCGACTTCGTCCGCACAAATTATATACCAGATTTTAAGTCAGATCATAAGCTATCAAATAAAAAAAGTTTCATCAAAATCGGTTCAGTAGTTTTTGCGTGATGCGCGAACAAACAAACAAACAAACAAACACACAAACAAACACACAAACAAACAGACAAACAGACAGACAAAATTTCTAAAAAAGGTTGATTTCGAGTCAGGGATACCTAAAAACCATATCGTAATCTTTTTTTTGTAAATATCTTCAATGTACAGACACACTTCAGTTACAGTTTTATAATAGTCTAGATAATAATTGTTCCGTTTTGCAAACTTTGGTACGGAATAATGTCACTGGTAATGAACCAGTTTTAGTGCTGCATCAAATAATACTTACCAACTGTATCTGGCTTAGTAGCCTGAAGGTGGAAGTAACCGCTCTCTTTTATCATATATGAGAATAGATCTTTTAATGGATACATCCTACTTGTGTACTTGGGAGCCGCAAAAGTAGGAAACAGCGATCCTAACAAAATCTTAACATTAGTTATAGGCCGCGATGAGGTCGGCATGTTCGTGTGGAATCTGTAAAATACATTTAATAAAATAAATATTTTTTAAATATATAGGAGCCCACGGCATCAGAAGCAGAGCAAAGGCCTCCTTGCACTGAATAAGGTGAGAGAGCCAAACTCTGGAGTGCGATTTTTGAATCTCATTCGGTGAGCTCAGCAGTTGAAAATGTCAAAATTACTATGGAGATATGCATCTTTCTACTGCTGAGTTGACTTTCAAAAATCGCTCTCCTGTAGTATGATTTTTGAAAGTCAGTTCAGCAGTAGAAAGATGCATATCTCATTTGACATTTTGACATTTTCAACTACTGAGCTCAGAGACTTTCAAAACTCGCACTCCAGTCCGGGTTTATGAAGGCTATGGTACCTGCGGGTAACAAGAGCCGGTGTTTATCAAGGGCCACTGCTAAAATAATGAACTTCTAACTGTTTTATTTTATTCTAATTACACACACATGTAAAGGACCAATAGGAAGGCTTATATACGCCAGCGCAGTCTTGTACAATCAGCCATCTTGTCAGTAGCCGCGTCGCCGTTCAGAGATTTGGTCTGCGTCACACAATAGTAATGTTTTCTCTTAAAAACAACGAAATTATGCGTGAAATAGACTGTTGTTTATAAAACTTGCTGTTACAAAGTAAACCTTACAGTTTAATTGATGCTAAAGCAGGGTAAGATCTGAAGATTTTACATCGGATCGGGTAAAATGAGTAGCAAAGTCTAATAAAGGCCAGATGTATGGCGGGTAAAGAAAGGGGCCGGCTCTTATTAAACTTTTGAATGTGTACTTTTCATAATCAAATTTTATTTAATTTGTTACTTTTGCAAATGCAATAGGTAACCTATTTGAGTTCCTGCTGATGAAAGTAGGTATAATGTTTATTTAGGATTTTTAAAGTTTTTTACTGAGGATTTCTTACTTACTTACTGGAAGAACATTGTTATTCATGTGGTTTTTTATTGAGGTTCACTTATTAGTCGAATACGGCCTAATCGATTATTAGGATAAGAAAAAAACCACTTTTAGTTTTCCATAAGTTTAATAAGGTCCACAGAATTTGTTGATCTTTCTTTTATGTGTTTAATTTTTTTTTAATGTCATAGGTTTATTTAGAGGAAAGGATATTTTATTGAGAGATATGATTATTGAATTAATATGTTGTTGGAAAATATGTTTTTTCACCGTTTTTTATTACTTTAGTTTAATATGGTCCATTACTATTTTTATCGTTGATTTATGTGTATTCATAGATTTGATTTCATGCCAAATGATAGTATAACCTATAAGGAGCTAACAATTATTTTGTTCATTGTGGTTATCCAATTAAGTATTGACTCAAGATAAGGGTCCTTAATATACTACGTATGTTTAATAAGGGCCATAGAAAGGGTTTTAAAAAAGTTAATTTTGAAGCGAAATTTGACAGGCTAAGGCAAAAAAATGTACTTACTTAGTTATATTCCTAAAAGAATAAAAGTTTTCCTGATAACCATTTTTTATCTTATTTTTGATTATTTAACCTAAATATTTAATTCTGAAATAAGGTGGCCCTTGTTTACCGCAAGTACCTGGAATCAGTACCAAGCAAAGTTCAAAAAATTTAGGCTCCACGTCTAGTCGCAAATCGTGGCTGATAAAAGGAAAGGCGGGTGCCGTTGAGTCCATACAAACGTAGGTATTACTGGATAGTGACATTCGAGAAAAAAATTACATCACGTCTGCCATGTTTAGATTTTCATATAAATTAATAAGATTCTATTAACGAAATTAAGAACTAGGAAACTTATAAAATTGACTAAAATTTAATCGCCAATTCTCAATTGTATAGGCAAAATCATTCCGAGCTGCAGTAGTCACTTTCGCACTGGTACCTCAGTTGCTCGGGAGCGGCGCGACAGCAATATATCTGTTATGGGTTGCATCACTTAAAATCTATTGAACTGATTTCACACTAATATAGGGTTTCGTTTGGATTAACAATTCAAGCTTTATTTCATTGCAATCGGTCCACAAAATCAAAAGTTATGAGTACCTATTTAAAGTCAGTGTTCTGCGCTTAGGAAGTCACGGGCACCGCCGCTAGTAGTATCATTGGACTATTATGTAGGTAGGTTCCTACTACACATACAGAGTACCTACCTACTATAATTACTACCGGTACTACATACTATAACTAACGACAAACAAACAAACCTCATGGTCGTGCGCCACATCAAGGCCACATCACACCCATGCAATCTTTTTCTCAGTTATTTGTATTGCCAACTATGATTTTTTGCCTGAATCCTTGCACTTTTGATCAAATTTTCTAAAACCGAATTTCTACGAAAATCTACTAAACTTGGAACAAACTTTAAAAACAATTGTCTGTGCTAAGAACCCAATATATAGTTTTCAGAGTCCAGTACCCAAAGGGCCCGTTACTTTGAAAGTAAAAAAATAGAGAGAGCTTCAACGTTTCTGATTTTGTTCTATCGTAAAAACGGTAAATACAATTATGCGTCAAACTTGGTGTGAACAAATAATCAAATTGGCCAAGTGTGAGTCTGGCTCGCGCTATGGATCCTAGTTAAAACGCAATATTTTCGGAGGAAATTGTTACACACACTGAGTTAAAAAATGTCGAGCTTGCTTCGCTAGTTCTTGATTTGGATGCAGCCCGTGGCAATTGTCATGATTATTAATTAAATTAAATTAAATTAATTAATTAAAATTTAAAATCATTTTATTGTCTCAATACAGTTTTTCTTATAATCTAAGTACAAAAAAAATAAAACCTACACAACTGAGACAAAAGGTTGAGGCTCAGCCTGTGCTGACACCGGATTGAACCCTTGCAGCGCTGATTTTCAGCCCCTCCCTTCTCCCTTAGGTCTTGAGTGGGAGATGAGGTAATGAGGGCAGATGAATTATACAGACGCTCTTAACATCTAAATCTAACCCTTAACAAGATCATAAAATTAAAATCATAAAATTAACCAAAATATAGGGTAACTAAAATTCATGGCATTCTTATGAAGTGAGTGTAGTGCTTATGCGTGTGTGGTGTGTGGGGGGGTGTGTGTATGTGTGTGTGTGTATGTGGGGGTGTGGGGGTATGTGTGTGTTATTTTCATAGTTATATTTACATATCATTGGGATTGATTGGATTCTAAAATAAAATAGTCTGTAATCTTTAACATGTTCCAGTAGGCATGTTTCAAGTTTTCTGCAGAAAGTTGTCTTCTTAACAAAGCTGATTTGTATTTAGCTCTAAAACTATTTACGCTCATTTTGATCCTCATTGGAGGAGGTAGGTCATTCCAGATACTTGCTGCATAATACTTGAAGCAGCCTCTATAACGCGCGGATTTATGCGTCGGTATACTAAGTAAGTTTAGAGTGGCAGATCGGAGACTCCTTTGCACAATATCTTTTACCCACGTGAGTTTTTCGAAAAGGTATTCAGGTTTTTTACTCCATATTACCTTTTGAACACAACAAGCATATTGTAGTTCCCTCTTAGCGCACATGTTTAGAATGTGTTTTTTATTTAAGTAAGGTGTTATGTATTCCCTTTTTGGCACGTTATAGCAGAATCTGATGCAGGCGTTCTGAACACGCTGAACAGCTCGCTCTGTGCTGTTGTTTAACCTGGGGCCGAAGACAGAACTACAATATACAAGTTGGGACAGCACGAGAGAGTCTGCCAAAAGTAAACGGATATCTTCTTTGATGTACGGTCTTATTTTATACAGGGTTTTTAATCTGAAAAAGGCATTTCTAATTTTACTGTTCACATGTTCTACATATTTTTGTTCCTCATCCAAAATCAAACCAAGATTACGGGCCGATGTTACTCGCTCCAAAACTACACCATTGATTTTAACTTGCTCGTTGCATTCGGAGACCATTTGAACTTGGTGTTTAGTGCCTAACGCTAACATCTGGGATTTTACTGGATTAAGGAACAAAGAGTTTTTTACCGACCATGTATGGATATTGGCAAGATCATTATTGATTTTATTAACAGCAGTTTGAGTGTCACATCCTTTGAATGAGTAGTAGAGCTGCGTGTCATCGGCATACAGGTGATATTTACATGATTTAATGTTCTTAGGTAAGTCTGCTGTAAATATAGCAAAAAGGATCGGACTTAACAATGAACCCTGAGGGACACCGCGTTGAATTTGTTTGAGTTCAGAAAATCGCCTACTTCCGTCCCTATTATCAGTAACTACCATTTGTTGTCTGTGGGTTAGGTACGTCTGAAACCATTCACAAGCACTAGGGGAGAATCCATAGCATTCTAGCTTGGCTAGCAGTAGCTCCGGGTGTAAACAATCAAACGCGCGGGAATAGTCTAGCAGTACCATAATGCTACTCAATCCCAAATCAGACGCCTCAGTGAGGTCATCAGTCACGTGCAGTAGTGCAGTCTCTGTTCCATGTCCTCGACGAAATCCCGATTGAAACTTTGGTATAACATTTTTTTTGTCTAGATAACTAAGAGTTTGGTTTAATATTACCTTTTCTATAACCTTTGATAATACTGGGAGGATCGATATAGGACGAAGATCTTTAAGTTCGTTCACGGAATTTTTCTTCGGTACCGGCCTCACTAGGGCCCTCTTCCAGCAGGATGGGAATGTGTTGGTCTCTATAGATCTATTTATGATCGTTGTAATAATAGGTAGCGTCGCATCCAAGGTAAGTTTGATCATTTCGATATTTAAGTTGTCATGTCCGGCAGCTTTTGTTTTAATGTCGTAAATTATCTTATGAACTTCTTTTTCTGTAGTTGGTTTAAACTTAAGCGTGTCAGTTAGCGGTGTGTCGACAGTCATTTTTTCAAAATGTTGTTCATTATAGGACGGCAGATTTAAAAAGTGATCATTAATGATATTAGGGTCATTTATATGGTCGGGAATCAGATTTATATGAGATGTATTGAAAGTGACGGTATTTTTAATGTTTTTCCACAATACATTTGGCTTGTTTCGATTTTTATTAACAAAGTGCTTGAAGTAAGCTTTTTTCTCGCGTTCGATTGTAACTGTTACTAGGTTTTTAAGGCTGCGATAATAGTCTCGTTTTATCTTATTATTTTGTTCACTAGTTTGGTACTTTATTTGACAGTCAGTTTTACCTTTATGCACCTCCACTAAAGCTTCATCTCTTAGGCTCATCATAAATTTTATCATATCGGTAATCCACGGTTTAGGCTTATCTTTCAATATTATTTTTGTAATTGGTGCGTGTAAATCAAACAGATTTATTAAGTGATTATTAAAACATTCCACCATATCATTCACATTTTCTAATTCGCGAATAAGTTGCCACGGAATTGAGTTTAGGTCTTTAATAAAAACTTCAGGGTCAATATTATGTAGTCTTCGCTGATATTTAATTTGTCTGGGTAGTTTAGGTTTTTTAATATTAAACTCTGCTAGAATCATGGCATGGTCACTTAAGGAGTTGTTGTGTTGTACTTTAATACCTCTACATTTAGACGCTATGTCAGTCACAATTAGGTCTAAAATAGTTGCTGTGGAGTCAGTTATTCTGGTGGGTTCTGTAATCAGTTGGTCTAGTCCGTGTTGTTGCAAGAAAGACAAAAGATTTCTAGTCTGTTGTAGCTCCCCGCGTGCCATGTCTATATTAAGGTCGCCCAGTATGCCATGTCTATATTAAGGTCGCCCATGATATAACCGAACTCATGTCGGTCAATTTTTAAATATCTTAAAACCTTGCTGGCACAAATCTTGGCTACGGGTCCGCCACCACCAGCAAGCTGCAGTTATGAGGGCGGTCAAAAGGGAGGGGCGCAATAATAGTAAATGCATCCCTGAGTTCCTAGTCATAATTTCGATATGGCGGGAACTGCCTATCCTGGTAAAGCAAGTATCCAAGGCTCCACTTCTAGCAGATAGTCAGCAGGATCGTTTGAGGACTGCAATTGTCTAACAAACTTTCTCTACACATTCTGTTTCACATAGGTGTGTTTTTATAACCATATTGGTAAAAAACTATTAACTGAAAAAATAAAAAGAAGCTCCTTAAATCAGCTATAATAACTTTGCTTGAGCAAATTAATACAATTTGAATGTTATTCCTTATTAGGTAGGTATCGCAAACGGGGACAAAGAAAAATGACCTAATTTTGTTGGTTATTGGTTTGTCCCCGCCTGCAATACCTACCTAATAAGTAATAACATTCAAATTGTATTAATTTGCTCAAGCAAAGTTATTATAGCTGTTTTAAGGAGCTTGTTTTTATCTTTTCAGTTAATAGTTTTTTATGCAGTTGGGTTTTTTGTTTTTCTAAATAATTTAGTTTATTTCATACTTTTTAGTCTTGTGTCAAAATGGTTGCATAAAAATACTATAATATATATAAAAGGAATCTGCTCTTCACCAGCTTTCATTTGATACCCATATTGTATTTTTTTACGAAAAAAAAATTATTTTCCCCCCTCTCTTTTTTAATTCGCATACGCCACATTAAAATAATGTACTCTATGTCACTCTCACGATTTTTACGAATCTAACGACACCTCCTATGTTAAAATCCATCAAGCCGTTTAAGCTGTAGGGCGTGCCAAAGAAATAGACATACAAACATACATACATACATACATACATACATACATACGCTCGAAAAACATTACCCTCCTTCTGTCGCAGTCGGGTAAAAAAACCAAAGGGCGGGACTAGCTGTGATGGTCGCTTGCAGAAGAAAAAGTTTTGTGAACTTTGTTGATAATTTTATAAGTACATATTATGACTTACCCTAAAACTTCGTCAGGAAATAAAGTTGCCAAATGGCATGCACAATGAGATCCCCAGTCACCAGCCTGAAGGTAATACTTATCGTATCCAAGTCTCTTCATCAAGTTCCTCATTACGATACCTATTTGAACTGGATTCAAACCTGGCTTGTTCGTGCCCTGGAAACCATGGGAAAGTACGGCTTGATGTTGGAAAATATACCTACTTTATTTTATTTTATTTAAGAAGTGCCTCGGCTCAAGTGCTGCTGTAGATCATAATACCTATGTGGGTAAGGCCACGCAAAATTGTACAAGTAACTCTTGAGACAGTAACACAGTAACATACGTGACAAATAGTAACGCTCGAGACTCATAAAGCTATGTTCATAATGTTTATTCCAAATTAAACTGTTAATAAAAAAAATATGAGTAAGTATTACTTTATTTTGACACAATATTGAGACAATTAATCTTGACACAAAAGTGTGCTTGTGTCGGACGTGTTTTACAATAAAACAACTATTTTTGTGAAAATAACACTGTATTATACTATTATACTTTCTTTCTTCATCACTGGCCGTATTATTAGAGTCCTTTTTCCTTTCCGTTCTTTTTTTTTCTCGCCATTTTAGTCTTTGTTTGTTTTTTTCTTCTGTTGTAGTACTTTCTTTTACCTTCTTTCTATATTTCCTGTTTCTTTCTGCATTGTTTTTTAATATGGTAGAGTATTTTTCAGGATAAGTTTGCCGCAAGCGATCTCTGTACCTTTTCTGTTTTTCAGCTGGTGTTAACGGAGCCATCTGAAAAAAGGTACTCATTCACTTCCGATACAAAAAAAAAGACCATTCAATCAAGGTACAAAGATATAAAATAAATATGTTAATCCACTCAGTAATATTTGTAATATTCGTAAAAAAAACCAACACTTCGGTTTCATTAAATTAAAATTAATTAACTCTTCCTAAAAAACATTACTTTATAAAAAGTTCTTAATATTTTTATCTTTATGTGGAATCAGCCTAAGGTAACACTCGGTAACTCTCGCAGTAACGCTTGGTTACGCTCGCAGTAACGCTTGGTAACTCTCGCGACAGAAAAAACGTGCGGTTCTAACCTAAAATTGTGATATCTGTAAATGAATCCACTGTACCACCACAATTCGTGGTTCATTCACATCAGTACGAATGTAGCATTGAGTAACACTAATCAAAAACAAAAAATATGCACATTTCAACCTCAAAATGAGTAAATAAATTCAATGAACTTACCAGGTCAACTTGATCGTCACACATGAAATGTCGATTTTTGGTGCATGAATGTTTGACATTTTTTTTTTTTCCCTATGTCAGGGCGAGCATCAGTGTTGCCATAATAACACTGCTTTAAAAAGTTTGGATACATGGATATTAAGCAAGTATTCGGTAACACTCGCAACGTAACTCTCGAGACACCATATTTGTGGACATGGGTATCATTGTGGTAAAAATATGTAAGATATCGTAATATTGTCAAAGAAGCAGTCATTACTGACGTAAAATACAATTATGAAGTAAGTTAAAATGATACTGTTCGAATCAATAGGTTGTTTTAAATATAAAATTCACTTGATAGGTCTTATGGTAGGTTTGGGACAAGTATTTTAGTATAGAGAAAAAAAAGTATAAATTAGAAAATATGCTACTACTATAAATTTTGGTTGTATTCGCCAAAAATAAATAGGTATAACAATAAATTATACTTCTCTTAACCGAATGTTACTACATCAACCACTTTTAGAATTTTATTTTTAAAGTTATGAACTTTAACCTTTATGGGACATGTGAAAGGAAGAAAATGTACAATTTTACGTGGCTTTACCCATGTAGGTACTTAATTATATTTCCAAAAACAAGAATGTTACATTGAAGTTTAGGGTTGAACTACACATGGCCGCACGCGATCGCACTTTTCCGTCGCTCCATCCTTTTCTGTCACTCAGGAACGTCCTCACGAACGAACTCAGGCACGTTCCTGAGTGACAGAAAAGGATGGAGCGACGGAAAAGTGCGATCGCGTGCGGCCATGTGTAGTTCAACCCAAGTTCGGGAGTTGTTACCTTGACCTTTGATCGATACATATTACTTAGTTAGGACCTATACTCCATTCCAAATAGCAATGAAAATTTAAGGCCATTTTTAATTAAGTACTTACAGACACAAGAGATTTGAAACACTTAATCTCACTTATTCTTAGAAAGCCTTTAGAAACGTCCAAGATATGTCGGATAGTACATCCTTCTGATGAATAAATTATATTTGCTTATCAAAATTGGCCGGAAATCTAAATAGGAATCGTAAAATCTCGTCGTCCTTATTTGGAATGCAGTATAGTACTGGTACCTACCTATTATCATTATCTTTGTACTTTGCACTTTGCGTGCCCACGCAAGTGACGCAAGGTGCAAAGTACAACCCAAAATAATAATATCTACCAAAGATAATCAAGAAGTTTAAAATAACTAGGTACACAAGGCATTTAATCTTTTTGCAGATAAAACAAGTTCGAGTTAGAACCTTGACCTTTGATCGAAACATATTAGTAGCGGTATCTACCTACCTATCTGTGGTAGATATTATATTTGGATTTGTACTTTGCACCTGGCGTCACGGAATATTAGGTGCCCACGCAAGGTGCAAAGTACAAATCAGATTCGTATTTTTCCATTAGCTACCTAATGGACTATGTACTACCTATAAATGTAGGTAAGTATAATTAAATGGTTTTTTCTTCAAATCTTAGGTACCTTCCTAGTTATTGTTTATTGAATTCAACATGAAATGTGTATGTCTATTGCTTTCGCCACAAAGCACCAAGGCTTTTATCAATATAGGTAGCGTCCTTCTTAATATGCTGACACTTTTTTAAGCGGATGACTGATCATCCGAAGAGATATACGACGGTCTGAACCGTCAAACTGAACAACTATCTCTATGGCACTAACATCGAAATCGCAAAAAAAACAGCTGTTCCATACATGTTCCATACAAAACGGCAAACCTATTTGAGACAAATGCATGGGACAGCAATTATTTTTTTCGCGATTTTGATGTGGTCCCATAGAGAAAGTTGCCCGAGTAAGAGTAGGGCCTGTATTTCGTCATCATGACAAGACCACATTGGGTACCTACTTATAATTAGTCGTCTTACCTCAGAAAATCCAAAACCAGGTAAATCCGCGGCGATCACTTCGAAGACAAAGTCGTACCCTTCCTTCTTAGTCGTCAAAATCGGGATCACCTTATCGAATTCCTTGGAAGAACTCGGCCAGCCGTGCAGCATCAGTAAAGGTAAAACCTTGACTCCCTTCACATCAGGTTTCACTCGTATGAAGTGAATATCTAGACCCTGAATCCTGGTTTTATAATGAGGGAACCTGTTCAGTAGTCTAGCTCTCTCTTTGAAATCGTATTTCTCGGTCCAGTAATTTAATATTTTTTCTAGATAATCTGTGTTCATTCCGTATTCTGATTGGATTCCTTCCAACGGTTTTGTTAATGGACGTCTGTTTTTAAGTCTCCGCTTCAAGTCTTCGATCATCTGCAAAATAAATAAGGATAACGAAGAAATACGGAAGGGTAGGTAGGCTAGGTAATGAGATCGATTTACAATCATTCCTTTTAGAAGGATAGGTTCAAATGTAGGTAACAGATATGATCAGTGGTGAATTTGCCATAAGGCCCAGTCAGTAGGCCCGGGCCTAGGGAGGCCAGATGTTAGGGGGACCAATCGTGATAAAACATGCAGTTATGATAACAAGTACCTATTAACTAAAAGTATTAGGTACCTACCTAACGTACCTAAGTACGAAAGGCTTGCGCACATTATGGCGGGCCCACACTAGTTACACCGCATCGTATAACAATAATTTTCCTAAATCACTTTCGTACATTTTATGTATAAAATATAAGTAGTTACCTAGATATGTTACATACATAAATGTATAATAATAGTAGATTGTATCACAAGGGCGTAAAATAATATTTTTAAGGCGAGGGCGCTATTTTGAATCCAGAGCATAGCGAAGGATTCTTGAGTAGAATCCCGAGCGCAGCGAGGGATTCTAAAGTAGAATCCTGAGCGCAGCGAGGGATTCAAAGTATGCCGCCCGAGGAAAAAATAATTTTGCGGCCGAGTGATACACTCTACTTTTCATCCCCCTCTATGAGGAAAATAAATAAAAGGCGCTTCTAGTTTAATATTTGCGTTCGGTCTCTTTGGTCGCGGACCTATGTAGCAAAAATACATGTTCCAAATTCAAAACTCATCATTGCCCGCTGTAAAAGTCTCTTAACAAAAAGTGCAACTTTAGGCGCACTTAAAGAGGACTAAAGTGACACTTTTTGAATAGATGGGATGAAATAGTAGATTGTATCACAAGGGCGTAAAATAATATTTTTAAGGCGAGGGCGCTATTTTGAATCCAGAGCATAGCGAAGGATTCTTGAGTAGAATCCCGAGCGCAGCGAGGGATTCTAAAGTAGAATCCTGAGCGCAGCGAGGGATTCAAAGTATGCCGCCCGAGGAAAAAATAATTTTGCGGCCGAGTGATACACTCTACTTTTCATCCCCCTCTATGAGGAAAATAAATAAAAGGCGCTTCTAGTTTAATATTTGCGTTCGGTCTCTTTGGTCGCGGACCTATGTAGCAAAAATACATGTTCCAAATTCAAAACTCATCATTGCCCGCTGTAAAAGTCTCTTAACAAAAAGTGCAACTTTAGGCGCACTTAAAGAGGACTAAAGTGACACTTTTTGAATAGATGGGATGAAAAATATATTGTAAAGTAATTATTTCGTACACATAAAATGTAAGTACGTTTACCTAAGTTATTTCGTACATACAGGGTGGCTCAAACGAAGGCGTCCAATTTTTTTTTTTAGATTTTTAGATAGAGCCAGCTAGCCTAGCTTAGCCATAAAAATAAAATAATAGGTAGGTAGTAATGATACAATTTTTTCGAACGAATTTTTTTCTTAGCGGATTGTTCACCTAACTACGTACCTAGCTAGGTAGGTACTTATAACTTTGGAAGCCGATTCCAGCGTAAAATGGCCCACTAAGAACTACTTTTTGTTTCTTATTTGGTAAGTTGAATAAAAACTGAAGTTTTTTAAACTTGGTTTTAACCTATGGAACATCCATTTTGTACGAGTAGGTAAGAGTTTAAGAAAATTTTGAAAAATTTGCTTCATCCAACTCAACCTAAAATTTTCACTTTCGGATGGAGTGGATGGATGTTGTGTTGCTGATTATTTTACGCATGGAAAAGTGTTTGGAGACGATCATGACGTTTCAAAAACGAAATTTACAAAATTCTTACTAGGTATGAAAAAAGTTATGACAGTTTTGAGCCGCTCCGGTAGAAAATTCTTAAATAACTATTCATTCAAAAAATCATAATTTCTAAACTACGAAAAATCGTGGAACATTCATGGGGTAGGTATTTACGGATACACCTAGGTGTGCGGAATCAAAAAATTTTTGGACGCCTCCGTTTTGACCATCCTATAATTCAGTTATTTAGGAAGAATATTGTCATATGCGCGAGCCTTCGATAAAAGTTGGCAATGAAGTAAATTCATTACGTAGGTAGGTACCTACCTATTCTATACGAAAGGGGCGGCTGGTACCTACATACTACATACATACATGGCCTGGGGCCTAGGGCGACCATATGATAAACAATTATGGATATGTAGGCATTACTTAGAATTTTTTAGACTTTCTACCACAGTTGAGTATTTCCTGCATGCCTAAAACCTTAATCTTTACAGCAATGCTGTAATCGATGGAATAACGACATGAAAATCGCATTATACCCACGTACAGAACGAAACCGAACGTTACTTTTTTTATTTAATGCTTACGCGGATATCTACATACTCAGATCCGTGCGTTTACTATACCTACACCAAGACGTGGTTTACATACCGAATCATTAAAGTCTATCTTGAAGGATCTCACTGACGTGTCTTCGTCTTTTGGCTTAGTTCCTACGCCCCACCATCTTTGAAGATCTAAATCTGGCCGTTCAGATTCCTGTTGGACCATGTAGATCACTATTCCCGCCCCAATGGCCACCACTGCTACCGTCAACGAAAGGAATTTCAGCATCTGAAAGAAAATAAAATAGTGTGAAATTCTTGTGTTTTGGAAATATTGTTTAATTTTTAGAAATTAAAAAAATACGATTGTGGGCAGCACAATAGGCTCGGTGCCCCCTTAGAATAAAACGAGGCTTTCTGTTTTTTATATACAGGGTCAGGGTGTTTCATAAGTAACAATAAATTTTTGAAACTCATAAGGGGGTTGTTTAGACCGTCAAACTAAACAACTTTCTCTATGGGACCAACATCGAAATCGCGAAAAAAATAATTTTTAATCTCATACATATTTTAGCTCTAGTCGATTTGTAGAGTATAGAACATACATTTTTTTTTTTTCGCGATTTCGATATTGGTCCCATAGTGAAAGTTGTTCAGTTTGATGGTCTACACCACCCCCTTAAAGGTTTATTTGTAGTTTTGTAACACCTTGTATAATATAATATACCTACCTACTTATAAAAAACCTTTCACCTTTCGAGTTATTTCGTTCAGCTCCGTATTCTGACCTATCTATGCCGAATTCCAAATAAGGATGACGAGATTTTTCGATTTTTCGATTCCTATTTAACTTTCTGGCCAATTCTGATAAGCAAATAAGTATAATTTATTTATCAGAAAGATGGACTATCCGACATATCTTGGACGTTACTAAAGCCGTCAAGCTGTCGTGGATATTCTGAGTTTTCAGAATATCTCTGACTACCCCCTCGGGGAATATAGTCGTGAGCATATGCTATGCTATGCTACTAAAGCTGTTCTAAGAATAAGTGAAAATATCTGTTTCTGTAATTAAATAAGGCCTAAAATTTTCGTTGCTATTTGGAATGGAGTAAGTATAGGTATTATCTAGCTAGCTAACTTTAAAAGAAGTTGATGTAAAAAAAAAATTTGGCTTCATACCTTTATTTCTCGATTCTCGAAAACAACCCGATCCCGATCAATAATACTATTTTAATTAATAATATTCACCCAAAAAATAATACAATTGGGAATAGCACTATGAAATATTAGGTAACGTAGTTAGGTACACTTTTTAAATTTGGAGCACTGTGCACGTGCGTTGGCGTTGGCGCCCCGGCAGCACATGAATTAGAATACGATTTCTTGGTTAGCGATAATAATATCCTATAGTACTCTGTGATAGATAGGTAATTTATAGAAATCGAATCGCAACCAAGCATTCAGAGTGTGATTTTTTAATCTCATTCGTCCAATTCAACAGTTGAAATTGTCAAAATTGATATAGAGATACATCTTTCTACCTTAGACTATACTTTCTACTACTGATTTGACCTTTAAAAATCGCACTCCTGAAGTGTGATTTTTCAAAGTCAAATCAGCAGTAGAAAGATGCATATCTCCATAGTAATTTTGACAATTTCAACTGCTGAATTGAACGAATGAGATTCAAAAATCGCACTCCTGCATGGGTTGATGGGTAGCATCACACCGTGTTACAGCGCTATCACACCTTTGCTCTCTTTCTATTTGCGCGCGAACGAACGTGACAAAAGACGTGATACAGCCGTATCACGTGTAGCATGCTCCGAGTGCAGGTACGAGTAAGGAAATAAGGTAGGTAAAGTACTTATCAAGAACATTGTAGTTAGGTACTTATGTACTTATCATCTGTAAGAAAAGCAGATTACTTTTTTTTTTATTCTTACTAAAGAAAGGAGAAAAAATTTCTTCTGACTTCAAAACTAAAAAATAAGCATATGCTTATGCTCACCGAAGGGATAGTCAGAGATATTCTGAAACCTCAGAACATCCACGTTTCACCATTAGTTACTACCGAAACTCAGTCCAGTATGACGGGAGGTGAGCCTGTCGGTGAGCAACTCTTAACGCCTCATTAAAAGTCACGCGCAATGAAGTAGTTGAATACTTCGTTAGATATTTAATGTTTACCGCAGGCGTTTGCAGCTTGTATCTTTAAAAAAATGATTACGAAAAAACTAATTTTGAAATGTTGATCGTAAGAGGTCTAGAAAAATCGTTCTAGTAAGAGGTACTAAATCAGCGTACCCAGTTTAATCTTACACCTTGTAGTTTCCGAGTACCTGATTTGGTCCCGCCATTTTGACGTCATAATTGCGAGGCCAGGGTTTTTGGTGAATATCTCGAAAACTATTGAGGTAAAGTCGGTCTATAAAGTCGTGATAAGAATGTTTGAAGAACTAATCTTTTTAGTATGGTCACAGATTAGATAATACTATACAGGTATGGTGTTGTTGCCAGGTTATGCTTGATTTTGACGTTCTTGCGTGGAGACAGCGCCCTCATTTTTTATCAAGACTTTTGTTTTTATAGACAGACTACCTACTAATTTTTTCACTAAAGGTACCAATTAGGTACTAAATACTGGCGATAAATTTTTCTAGATATAACGTCCGGCCCGCCATCTTGATGTTCATAAAGGACCCTATAATATATTATGCCTCACCGGCCGCGTCGACGGCGGACGGCTTACCCATACAATGTCATTTCATGCCGTCGGTAAATACGTCTCAAACGTAAACTGCCTTCTCTAGTTTTAGTACCGTGCAAACTCATGGAAACCTTACTGCGGGGCTAGTACGCCAACTAGAGGTGGGCGCCGACCTGAAATTTGCCGGCGGCGGCGCGCCGGGTGAAATTGGTCGGCGCGGCGGCGCCGCGCCGCGGCGCGGGTGTTTTTTTTTTTTTATTCACACTTTAGGTGTTAAATCTATTATCTAGAAGCTCCAGAAGCCGGAAATATTAAAATAAGACTTGAAAAAAAATGTGCACAAGTTAAAAGTTTTTACAACTACAAACGCGATCTCTCAGCATTCAAAACCAATCCGAGTGTAGAAAAAACAATGGGATTCGTATTAGCAGGAATCGCTAGATTAATCACGGCAAGTGTAGCCCTGAGAACACATTCTTCTTATCTCGCCAATAGGCAAGCACATCTCTTAAAATCGCCAACTCCTTGGCATCGAACTTAAGCTTGTTATCTCTGGCATCATTTCGAGAAATCTGATTCTGGAGACTGCTGCCGGCGCTGGCAACCAAAAATAACGTCATTGAAAACCGGCGGCACTGATATGGATAACCAACGCCGGCAACCAAATGAACGATTGGCGTCGTCAACAGAGACCCCATATAAATTACAGTTTAGCCCAGTAACTAGTGCTGGCAGTCAACTTGGCTGTCGGCGCCAGCAGCTAGCTCGGCAATCGGCGCCACCAGCACCTAGCTTGACAAGCAACGCCAACGCCTGATATGCATAACCAGCGCCGGCATCCAAATGAGCGACTGGCGCTGTCAACAGAGCCCATGTAATACAGTTTAGCCCAGTAACTAGTGCTGGCAGCCAACGTACACAGCCAAGCTCCCAGGCGCCAGCAGCCAGCTCGACAACGGCACCATTTACCATTCCCGGAAAAAGGGGTGCTGCCGGCGGCTAGCTTGGCAACCAGCGCCGGCACTGATATTAATTACCAGCGCCGACGATCAAATGAGCGACTGGCGCTATCAGCGGGAAGCCTATATAAAGTACAGTTTAACCCGGTAACAAGCGCCCGCGCTGGCAGCCAACTTGGTTGTCGGCACTGGCAGCTAGCTCGGCAACCGGCGGCGCCGGCATCTAGCTAGGAAAACGGGGTGCTGATGGCAGCTAGCTTGGCAACCAGCGCCAGCACTGATATAAATAATCAGCACCGACAACCAAATGAGCGACTGGCGCCGTCAGCAGGGAACCAATATGTAAAGTACATTTTAACCCGATAACAAGCGCCGGCAGCCATCTCGGCAACCGGCGCTGCCGGCACCTCCCTCATCAACCGGGGCGCTGCTGGCAGCTAGCTTGGCAACCAGCGCTGGCACTGTTATGGATAACCAGTGCCGGAAAACAAATGAGCGACTGGCGCCGTCAGCGGAGAGTAGCCCTTGTAAAGTACAGTTTAGACCTGTAACTAGCGCCAGCAGCCAACTTGGCTGTCAGCGCTGGCGTCGTCAACAGAGAGCCCATGTAAAGTTCAGTTTAGCCCGTCAACTAGCGCTGGAAGACGGCACGCACACAGCAACCACGGCAAACGGCGCCGCCGGCGCCTAACTCGGCGGCGGCGGCGGCACGGGTAACCCGGCGCGGCGGCGCCGCACCGGCGCGGCGCCCACCTCTAACGCCAACCACATTTAACAGATCCATCTGTCAAATTTAGTCTTCTGTCTCGTTCTGTCGCGTACAAATAGAAAGAGAGCGGAAGCGTGATAGCGCTATATCACGCTATCGCGGGTTGGCGTACTAGCCCCGCTGGTGTTGTTCGACAGACTTCATGCGAGTCGGCTTAGGGTTGAACTACACATGGCCGCACGCGATCGCATTTTTCCGTCGCTCCATCCTTTTCTGTCACTCAGGAACGTCATTTGCTAGACCATATAAGATAGACGGAACGCGATCGCACGCGGCGTGCTGTTCCGTTCCGTCATCTTATATGCTCTAGCATGACGTTCCTGAGTGACAGAAAAGGATGGAGCGACGGAAAAATGCGATCGCGTGCGGCCATGTGTAGTTCAACTATTTCGTGCGTGTCTATTCAGTTACAGGGTCAAAGTTAATATGCTGACGACACCTTTTTTTTAAGAGGATGATCAGCTGATCATCAAACTCTCTCTATGGGACCAACATCGAAATCGCGAAAAAAAAACTGAGGTCCCATACATTTGGCTCGGGTAGGTTTGCAGTTTTGTATGGAGCGGCAGATTTTTTTTTTCGCAATTTCGGTGTTGGTCCCATAGAGAAAGTTGTTCAGTTTGATGGTCTGATAATCCCCTTAAAAAGTGTCAGAATATTAAGAAGGACCCTAAATGAATAGTGCGTGCGCTTGTTTCTACGTAGCCTAGAACGATAGCCCTTTATGATATTAAGACAAAACAAAAGTTTGTTCCCACATTACGCGGATTTTATTCTTATAGACGCATACAATAAAATTACAGGAAGTATGTGCTTGGCCTCTTGTACGCGAAGGTGTTGAGGCGCTTGTGGTGGTGCACGCGCTTCGGCAGCGGGAATCTGATCGCGCTGTTGTGGAACTGTTTCACCTGCGGCCGGCGGCAGAGCGACGCCTTTATTACTTCCACTTTGATGATCTGCAAAATGAAAACGGAACTTTGTAAACTAGCTTTCGAAGATAGTGGACCAGACCACCTACACCTAGCATCTTTTTTCCAAACTACATGACGCGGCAAGCGCGGCTTTCGCTCTACGAAAGTGCGGGTACAGGTTATTTTCTATGCAGCGAAGGCGCGGCGCGCGCGTGTAGATAAATCATACTAGACGTGCAGCATAGGTAGCATGACACCGTGATAAAGCGCTATCACACCTTCGCTCTCTTTCTATTTGCACATGAACGAACGAGATAAAAGATGTGATACAGCCGTATCACGTGTAGCATGCTACCAGTCTGGTGTAGGTTTGCCAAATGTTAATTTTGACGGGTCTAAAAGGGAGGATTTTCTAAAACAAGCTGGAAACAATGACACCCGCCGCGCAGTGCTAAAATTGACGCCCCTCGTAGGTCATCCGCAGTCAACGTTGAAACGATCATGGCTCATCCGCACAAGCGTAAGGTTTTCGGTGACGCGCGCGGTAGGTCATAACATAAGCACAGGCGAAATTCAATAGAATTGACTCGCTACGTGGGTTCATGCGCACTGCGACCCATTTGTTGCTGACGTACGACGTAGGTCATCAGCAGCGAGTGTTAAATAGAGCCATAATTACAATTGGGAAAAATCAATCAATAATAATATTCAATTAGTCATTTACTTGGTTTACATGTGGTACATCTAGGATTGTTTTAGATCAATGGAGTGTGATGTTTGAAAGTCACACGTTCAAAATCATGATCGAATGATGCATAATCTCCTATTTTGACATTAATAACTGCTGATATGAATGTGTGACTTTAAATAAAACAAATTATCTTTGATTTGCTCTCCTACAAAATGTTAAAGTGAGTCACAGTAGTACCAGGTTTATAATGCGGGTTAATATTACGGATACCGGTACCGGATACGGTACCGGCATAGTTGGCAATTTATTAAAACTGCTAATTTTTACAAAAAATATAATTCGCGCCTGACTGACGCCATCTTCATTTGGTTATTAGGGTGCAAGCATAGACATCTTATATAGGGTCCTTCTTAATATGCTGACACTTTTTTAAGGAGATGATCAGACCATCAAACTGAACAACTTTCTCTATGGGAACAACATCAAAATCGCGAAACAAAAATCAGCTGTCCCATACAAAAGTGCAAACCACAAAAGTGCTACTCGAGCCAAATGTATGGGACAGCATATTTTTTTTTTCGCGATTTCGATGTTGGTCCCATAGATAAAGTTGTTCAGTTTGATGGTCTGATCATCCTCTTAAAAAAGTGTCAGCATATTAAGTTGGACCCTGTATACGCTGCAAGGCAATTAATTTCTCTCTTTACACATTAGCCATAAGTTTGGTTCCCTTTGGCCGCGTATGAAACCAGAGGTTCGTAACCAGTTTAGTAGACGAAAAATTCATCTTTATAGGATACTAGTTACAGGTGAAATATATGGTGGTATATAGGTGGTATATAATATGTCACCGCAACATTGTAAAAAACGTTACATTGTAATCTGTCTCGCGAGATTGTAAACTGTCGAAAGATTGTGAACCATAACATCCTGCTTACAATTTAACGCATTATTTTTCGATAGATTACAATCTATCGAAGTGAGACCGTTAAATCACAAACACTGTTCGAAGGCTGTCCCTGATTGGTCAGTCTTACAGTAGCTCGTTCTGTGTCCACAGAGTTAGGAATCAACTACAAGTGTCAGACTAATAAAATAAATGTTTTTCGGGTGGACTAGCTAAACAGTAGCAATTTGGTTCTGGCACTCGCCGGCCGCTGCCGCGTCACGCTCGCTCGGCTCGTGCGCTGTGGTTGCAAGAAACCTAATATGCTCGTCGCTTCGCTCCTCGCTAACCTTACCGAACGAGTTAGATCTGGGGTCTAAAAACGAGTTTTTCACATGATTGCCTACTAAATAATAAAAACATACTTCATGTCACAATTTTCGAAGTGTTTTTATTTTATTTTACTGACACCTGTTTTTGATTCCTAACTCTGTGGACACAGAACGCCTTGACCAATCAGGGCCAGCCTTCGAACAATTGACAATTTAACGCACGACAGATTATCGCGATATTAGTATATGATTTAGTATTTATTTAGTATTTGTTTATTATTATATGATTTAACGGTCTCACTTTGATAGATTGTAAACTATCGAAAAATAATGCGTTAAATTGTAAGCAGCAGTTACGGTTCACAATCTTTCGACAGTTTACAATCTCGCGAGATAGATTATAATCTAACGGTTTTTACAATTTTACGGTGACATATATATTATCAAATGGTTTCGATTGCAGTCGGGAAGTGCATGTCACTGTCTGTGTCTGCGCGAACGAAGCGAGCGGCATTATTTTCCTGGTTGTACTGTACAATGTTATTCGTAAGCAGTGTAGAGAATGTGCAGTCAATGTACCTGGATGGAGTGAGCACGCGCTCTGTGCCTGGCCCCCATGTCGCGGTAGCACTGGGTGACGGCGCCGCCGACGCTCAGGTCGCGGTACTCGCGGTACATGTTGTGGACCCCGGAGCGGGACTCGTAACGCAGCCAGATACCAAAGTTCTTTATCTTAACCGGGCTCTTCTCTGGGATTTCCTGAAAGTTTACAATTCTTTTATTATTATGTGAGCTTATATATATCATTATATTCGAAAAATCCATAGTGAAACATCCACTGTATAATCAGAAGGAATATTCTAATATCATGTTTCTATCTTTGGCGGTTTAGGCTGTGTATTGTCTGTCATTCAGTCATGGAAATGTTTTTATTGTTGAAATGAAATTTACAATGTAATGTATGAAATTTTATCCAAATTTTATAATTTAGTACAATTAGTTCAAAACTTTTAATAAGAAGATTTCAGAATTTTCAGACTATCAATTAAAAAAGTTCTACTTTAACTTAATACAAATCCCTAAAAGCTTTTATTACTTTTACTTCAATATTAATTGTGAAATGTTTAGAACCTATACGCCGGTCTGAACCTGTAAGCATCAAGTTACCATTTACACTTAAGCATCAAGTTACCATTTACACTATCAAATTGCATTGATAATATTGTAATGATTACTACCTATACCCAGGTAGGGAAACTTGAAAGATAAATGGAAAACCACCAGAGATATGAAACCAATGTTTAATAGTCAACTCTGATCTTATGCATCTTCGGATGCCATGGCATTGTATGAGTTACAAATGCATCCATTTGCCGTAATTTCATATTCATTTGAATTGTATCTCCAAAATCTAGTATTTGATGTCATTAACTGTTATGAAGACTAAACAAATAATCACTAATGCCCTCTGAAATCACATTGTGTCTTCTTAGTTGGATTTGTTGTCCTTAAAAGGTTTGGTTAAGTTATAGGTTAGGTGGTGAAAAGTTGAGTATCCATATCTAAGGAACACTTTCAATAATGTACTAATAACATTGACTTACACTCTAGGGATAGACAGGACCTTTCATAGAAGCAACATGTTCGCTTATTGTTCATTTTTTTCCCGAGGTCACTTCGTCACTATGTCAATGACAGACTGCAATGTGTCATTTTGTGTTGTTTTTGTGACATGTTGTTTGTTTGAACGAGCCTTTCTATTAGCATATTTCAGTGGCAAATAAAGTAACAACGATAATCCCTTTCAGGCGGTCAGAAACTTTGCTTTTGACTTAGGTATAATGGCCGGCAAACACTTGACCATGCCAAACAAAATGTGTAGGCGATAGCATTATTACCCAAACCCCTCAACAATGGGCAGGGGGCCCATCGGTCATTATGTTTTTTGCGTAGTGTACTAAACATTCTTATTCATCATACAAATATTTACCACTTGCGGGATTCAAACCCGCGGCCCTTGGCACAGTAGGCAGGTTGACTAACAACTATCTACAACTTTATACAGCGTGTAACAGAATTGGGTAGAATTTTCGCATTTTCCATGTTGGCTCCATAGTAAAAGTTGTTCAGTTTAATGGTTGGTTGATTTGGTGGTTTAGTGGTTCCCTTTAACCCTTCGTCTGTTTTTGTCACGGATCCATCCCAAAGACAATAACAAATCTTGTGTCTGGAATGTCCACATACCAGAGGTTAACACTTTCGCTGCTAAGCTCGAAACAATGACATTTACGGCCCACGGCCCATTTGTCGCTGACCTACGACGTAGATCGTCGTCGATTGTCGTAGATTAAAGTGTTAAATATTATCTGTACCAACAACTTTATCTAAACTGGTTCCTGTCATCGTAGCGAGATAAATAATACACCAGATATAAAATATAAAGTCAAGCTTTCAAACAAAAGTCTGGTCAGAGAATCATAACAGGCAGACAAACAGACAAAAAATTGATTTGTAATCAGGGACACCTAAAAACCACATCGTAACTTTTTTTTAAATATCTTCAACGTTGACTTCTGCTAAAGTTTTATACTAGTGAAGATACTCAATTTCATTACACACTGTAATATAAAATAGTAAACAAGAATACATACCCTGATGGAGACGATTTCACCGGTGGTCTTCTTGAACTTCTTCAGTTGTCGCAGGAAGTACCAGAAACGGGACTTGGCGATGATGAGGTCCGGGGAGAAGATCCTCATTTTGTATAGAGGCGGCTTTGGCTCGCTCTCCGAAGGGAGCTTGCGGCCGATGACCTCGTATTCCTTCAACTGAAAATGTAATATAGCTGATGAGGTACCAATAATAATTAAGCATCACAACATGACATAACCTATAAACTCGGAAATATTTATTAACGAAAAACATCGAACACACTAACACATAGTTTATAAACTTGTCTCCATGAACCAATATGGACCCATGCCGTTCTTCAATTATCACTAAATAAGAGGATCTACGGAAAAACTCCAACAAATCACATTGCGAAGACAGCGGCAACGTGTATGTTTGAGATTCGAGCACTGACACCGGAATTTACACTTCTCTCACAAAGCATTGAATACTATCACATTGTTTTACTGTTTGGCGATATAATAACGTGTTGTTGTCACTAATTTGTCACAAAATTAATAAAACTTACCTCTCCTTTCGCCTTCATTTTCGGAGATTTTGTCCTAAAAGAACTGTCAACGGAAACGGAAACCTAACGTGAAAAAGATGGCGAAGTTGAAGTTGCCACAGTTAAATAATGTAAAGGAGTTGATTCATAAAGGAACCCTTTAGATGGGAAACTGATCGCATGCTTTCTACCAAGGCCAAATGTCAAAAGTGGTTGGAGACTTTTTTTTTATTATTATTTCTTTATTTCAGATTCTTACATCTAAGTTTACAAATTTTAATATCGCCAAACTGCTAAGCAGTTTGTAGGCGTTGCACTCTTTAATCACATTTTTTACTTAAATGCTATTTTTTTGCTACCAAAGCTGTATTCAATTAAATTAAGTTAACCTAACATACACTGTTTTAATTTTTTCTTTAATGTTTGTTTATATTTTATTTTGTACTCCTCTAATAAGATCGGATATTTGTTACATACTTTTGGAAGTAAATACTGTCTCGTTCTCTCTCCATAGTAGTTAAGCGCCCTTGTCTGACTAAGTTTCTCCTGTCCCTTAGCTCTAGTATTATATCTATGACATACTTTACTCTTAAAGTCTTTTGTGTAATATGTTTCTATAGCTAGTAAGTATTCTACTTGGAGGGCAGCAGTGCGCGCTTCCTATGAGGGATTTTCCAAAACAAAAGTTTGTTCCTAATTTCTCGATATATGGCGTTGACCAGAAAGGGTTCTGATAGGTATGAGTCTAATATACTTATATTACTCTTTGGGTATGAGCAAATATATTAATTATTATTAATAATAAAAATCCACAGTACAAACTTTCTCGTATTGTTTTGTTCTATTCTATATTTTAAAAAATGGCTGCCATCTTGGGTATGTGATGATTTTGCCAATGTCGAGTTTTTATAGCAAAAGTGCTTGACGTTGTACGGTTATATTGATATTTTGGTGACTTCAAGGGTTGTTCTTATAAAAGAACAATATCCTGAGCCACTGGATTTCCACTGTGGACCGGGGATGGGGCAACCGACGCGCACGCGACCACCCAATAGCAGAGCCACAGAGCAAATCCGTATTGTTTTGTTGGTTTTTTATCAACTTTTTTTTTTCTTTTAGAACTTCCCTTATTGCCTGAGACCAAGTCTTCGATTGTTTTGAATGCTAGTTTTCGTTCAATCCCGCACCGATCTAGTTAAATTTTAGTCTCCGTACTATTCCTGTAATCTGTATATTGGTTAGAGAACAACAGAAACTCCAGAACATCACTAAATCGGCACGAAATTGAACGAAAACTACAAACAACACGCACATTACACAAACAGGCAGCCATCTTGTGAATTTGGCAATTTGACATTGACATAGACCATAAAATCTTTTTTTTTTCGTAGTTTGCAGAACCTAATACTAGATGGCTGCACTTTCTATGCAAACTACATTGAAAATACCTGCCAAGAGGCGATTGTCCTCCCACTGGGTTTGCCTTTAGACGTGCAATCATTTGCAAAAAGTACGGCATTACACCGTCTTTTTTGCTTTCTGGCTTTGCAATCGTGCTTTCGGTCTCTAGACGGGAAATTTTGCTAACTGGCGATTTGGCCTTGGCAGAAAGTACGCAATTAATTGCCCGTCTAATGAGTGCTCTACTGTGCTCTACCTTAAAAAAAAAGTGTCAGTGTCACCCAGGGCTGCGTTCATAACCTTTGGGTGCGGTTGTTCTTCTCGCTCGCTCTTATGGGTAATACGCTTTTCACCGAGCCTCTGAACGGCGTTACCGTAAAATCGCAAGACGCGCCGCCGGTCGCCCTGTCCCGTGGCCAGGCGGTTAGGGCGAAAAGTTGCACTTGGAGTGCACTCTGGGCGCACTCTGGGCGTAGGTTCTGAACGCACCCCAAGTGTCACCTATACATGTCATGTCAGGATTGGCTTCCCGCCATTAAATTTGTTCGGTCAAAGTTGTATTTGATATTCGTGAAAAATTGGTTTTAGTGATATTTGTGACATAATTTCGTGCGGATTGTGTGCCAAAAAGTTGCGTAAATCGACCAACATAACAGGAATCTCAAATACATACGAAGAAAGAACAAAAGTTCTGGTGCAAGTTAAATCGTACTGGTGATTTTGGCGGCAACGCGCGTGCTTACAAAATCGACCAAAATTTCATCCTCATCGTTCATCTATCATCCCATCGTCATCAGGAGAGTTTTGCACGGGAATTGTGAAGAAACAGACGGGCTTTGTTTCTTAATTTTCTAAATTCGTTTTTCGTGGCTATTATTGTGTTAATGTGGTGGAATTAGTTTGATAATGTGCCATTAATGGAGAGCAATATAGTAAGAGTGAGAAATAAAGAAGGCGCTCCCGTTTGATTCGGATTGATTCTCGCGTGAAACTCCCCTGACCATTGGAATGTGTGTACCACCCTTGCATTTCAAGAGTTAGGTTAGGTTAGGTTTAAGTACAAAGAAAAAAAGACACTAATGACCAGGCAGTAAGGGCTAGTTCCCATAGCCTATCCGAAAGGATAAACTTAAAAAAAAAAAAAACATGTCATGTCAGTCAGTGTCAACTGTTCTGCCTGTCAATGTCATTTATTTACAATACATTTCATATCTCATTTCATATACAAGCGTTTTTTCATGAAGGTTTAAGGAGATTTCAGGATTTCTTTTCACCTTTTCACTTTCAACTTCCACTCATTGCTAATTGTTCAGTGCTCTTACCCTGCAACCCACTGAAAATCAATTTGTCAATTTATTATACCTGCAATTCCTTGTGCTTAGCTAATACAATGGAAAGCCTGAAGTATTGTAAACTGTGCTTAGTGACCGATGTAAAAATGTTCAGCATGAATACACCTTCAATACTCGAAGCTTATACACATCTTGTGCAAATTGTAAGTTATAATATGGTTACAAATTTACTTCTTTACTAAAGTGAATATAGGCCTATCGTGCGGTGGGAGCGGTCCCAGTACCCCATCACCTGCGCGCTGTACCCCAACGGCCGGTGCCTCACCCCTCCGCTCACCGCGCGAGCATAGACTGGCCGCGACCACTAAGCGCACCCACTTTATGATGTTTATGCTATGACTTTACCTTCTATTTGGGTCAGGTTCTATTGGCGTCCCACCCCCCAAATTGGTGGAAGGGAGGGAGGAAACCTCCTGTTTCCATTAGGGGGAGGGGGAGAGTGGGAGCGAAGGGGAAGGGGAGAGCCAGGTGGAGCAGAATCGAGGCAGAGCGCACAATATAAATATTTAATTTAGAAGGCTATGGATGGCAGTGGCAAGCGCAGCAAATTTATGTCTACATAATATTTAGTAAAATTACCTATTATAATATGAGATTTTATAAATTTTATAAATTATGATTAATAAATTTTATAAATATTTAATCATGTTACTTATAAAATATTTATTAAAGTACATTCCTCTTATTTGTAACTACGTACTGTATTTACCATCGGTATAGTAGAGTCCTATAGGTGGTCCTCTATCTCTCTATCAATCTCTTTCTTTTTTTAAACTGTTTTTGGCGGGTACAGTAGGTAGGTAGTTACTTAGTAATGATTTATAAATACATTTTATTTAAGACACCACTAATATTAATTAGTGGTATGTCAATATTTTTAACTGTAAATATTAGATTTACCTATTGCAGAATTTAAAAGCTATATTTTTTCTTTGTTTTATTTCAGGTCTGTGGAGATTACCAAATGTATATTTGTTACGAGTGTGTGAGTCTACTGCGCAAGTATCAAGAATTCCGTAACAAATGCCAGACAGCTCTCAATGTCTTATCTTCTATTCATATGGACCACTCAAAGGTAAGCTACATTAACAATTTACCTCTATGTCATTCTTAACTGAAACTGAAACCTTCAATATGTTAAAAGTGAGCATTGTAGCCAATGACATTCTATACACAAGGACTCACTACGTCATACAATATCAAAACAAAAAATGGCACATGTGTCGAACATCACCTTAGTATGATTCAGTTATTCACGGTTGTCATACATTACCGCTGACATTCCAGTCCGTTCAAATTTCCTCTGTCACAAAGCAGTAATGTAAAATATTTAAGCACACTTTAGCGTCCCCGTTAACAGCCACAGTGTATAGAATGTCATTGACATTTTACTTATAGGCAATGCTCACTTTTAACATAACATAAACTACATGTTTAACAACATAGTAGTTCGCACGCCCGGACGAATAAAGGTGTAAAATGCCATAACACCCTTTTTTCTTTTATGCCATTTTTGGATTTTACGGCCTTCAATACATGTCCTGAATTTTTACTACGCAGCTATGGTGCATATTCGTTAAATTATATGGTAAGACATCTTTATTCTATCTAATTACTACTTACGCTTCGGTTCGGTTTTTTTGCTCTCCTGTAAAGTTGACTTTTCAAAGTTACACGTTTATTCGTTTGGGCATGCGAGTTGTAGCAATGAATGGTGCATTAATAGGGAGGCCTATGCCCAGCAGTGGGCTAATTTGATTGATAGCAAACTTTCTGACCACCCACAATCTAAAAGGGATTATGATTGTGTGATTAAGTGTGTTATTAAAAAGGTACAGGTATGATAGTATAAGAGATAAGTGTACTTTTTGCAACCATCAGCAGCAAGGCTGATTCAGTGTTTATGGGGTGTAGAGCATCTCTATGATGGGGATGGACCAGGTCTGCTTGTATAACTTCAGTCGGTTTAGGAGTTACAGACGTTAAAAAGTCTGTAAAAAATTAACGATCAGCTGCTCAGTATGATATTATTGTAGTATGCACTGTAGCTATGTGAACAGTACAAAAACTGACATGAACTGCCAGTCGGTTTAAGAGATACAGCCGTTCAAAGGTCGGACCTTTGAACGGCTGTAACTCCTAAACCGACTGAAGTTATACAGGCAGACCTGGTCCAAACCCATCATAGAGGGGCTCTACAACCCATAAACACTGAATCAGCCTTGCTGCTGATGGTTGCAAAAAGTACACTTATCTCTTATAACATGATGTGTGCAATATATGAGGAAAGTCAAAGTGCTTTATGCTATCTAATTAGGAGACTTACTTAAAAAAACATAGGGTCTGTCTGGAACCTGGAACTGACAAGTGTGACTAGTATACCTAATTAATGTTGAAGAAATGAACGAGGTGTGTCAGTACCGTAACAGGTTTTTGATGTGTGATTGTGATATGTGATGAAACTAAAACTAATCTAAAATAAAATGTTTCAGATAACTAAAGACTTGGTCGAAAATGTAGATAGAAAACTCTACAACTTAGTTTCTAAATTAGCTAACTATTCCACAAAGCAATGCAATAGCACTGACAACTATGCACTACCAGAAGACTGCTTTATTACCCACGAAAAATTATTTGATTTAAAGTCTGAAACAGATGTTGAACTAAATAACACGAAAATTGAATTTGAAACTGAAATGCCTACCAACATTGATTCACCAGACCACACCTCTATATTCCAAATAACTCTTGAATCTATTGATAGTGCACCAGATGACGATTACATCCCAGAATTGAAAAAGAAACGCAAACCTGCACCAAATTTGAAAAAAAGAAAATTGAAAACGAATGAATCAAACATGGAAATAAAACAGGAACAAAGTGACTCCAGTGATTTTTACGAACCTTTATCGAAAAGAGCAATCAAAAGTAAACGGAAAGAAAATACTAGAAACGATAATAGTTTAAAGAAAAGAGTAAGGACAAGTAAAAAACAGAAAAGTCCAAAATTTGATGCAAGTACTTTTATTGATTATGCAACAGTAGTGCTAATGACCCCTGAGGATGCTGAAAAAGAAATGCTTTTAAGAAAGGAATCAAGTAATTACAAGATTAGTCCACACAAATGTGATCTTTGCTACAGAGGGTATGAAGTAAAAGCAGCTTTTGAGAATCATATGAAAAAACATAGCCCGGTATGTATATGTTAATTTTATTAACTTATTAAATCGAATCCTTGTATCACATGTAATTTAAATGTCACACTTCCTAATATATATTCGAAAGAGACATAAAATATATGAATTTTATATGGTTTTGAAAGTGTGAGATTCAAAAATAGCTCTTCTGAACTTTTAATGCAACATTTTATTTTACTGCTTTTTGCATTAACACAGACTGTTCTGTGTTTTTAAACACTTTTTCAAATACTATTGTTTAATAATTCAAGAATTTGTTCTTGTTGGTCAAGGAACCACCAGTTTTTTCCCTTCATTAAAATGTTTCCATCTCATTGCCGCAAGTATAAGTGAATACATTATCTAATTAAATAATCTTTCTCACTTGAGGATGGTTGCACTTAGCATATGCACCTGTATGACTTACATCAAATATCAAAATGGTACAATATAGCTTTCAAAACGCTGAATATTTTATTTATTTTAAGGAATACGGAAGTTTGGAATGTGAACACTGTCACCTAAGGTTCACAGCAAGGAAGTCCTGGAAGCATCACAATGTGTCATGCCACCAGTATAAATTTATCTGTAACATCTGCCCATATGTTTGCTATTATAAGTAAGTAATTGAATAGATTCAACGTCTTGGCAGGTCCTTATTGTGTTTATCAATTATTTGAAATATTAGTCACACCATAATCATAGTAGTTGTAGTACGCACGGCGACAGATCAACCTACCCATAGTTGGACCTTATGTCCATGAACATAGAGTTCAACTATGGGTAGGTTGATCTGTCGCCGTGTGTATACTGTGGGCTACGAATAAAGATATTTATTTCTTTATTCGTAGACTGTGGGACTAAAATAATTATGAAACGTACCTAACATTGTCTCTAATATTGATACAAAAAGTTAGAACTATGTTGTCTAGATTCACGTATCATCAGCATTAGCCTCTAAACGTCACTGCAGGGCACATACCTTCCCTCAGGGGCGTTAGTCCACCACGCCTACCCAACGCGGATTGGTAGACTTCACATTTTGGATTTTTTCCTTAAACTTATGCAGGTTTCCTCACGATATTTTTGTTCACCGTTTGAGAGCAGTCAGTATTACGAACATAAGTTAGAAAAACTCTTTGGTAGTTGGTACATGGCATGTCGTCCGTGCGGATTCTAACCCGGACTTGCAGTCTCTTGCAGTGCGCCACCGACGCTCTTTTCTTTCAAATTTATGTACCTATTCCAACATAAAAACGCAATTTGTCTTTTCAGTTATCAAGCAAAGACGCACATGAATTTTCATAAAGGCAAGAAGTATACTTGCGAAGAGTGTGGAGAAACATTTAGGTAATGTTTTTTTTTTTACTAATTAGTTATAACTTATAATATGACCTTATTGAATAGGAGGAGATATAAAAGATATCAAACTATTCAGCATATGCGGTCACATCATATCCAATTGACGACCCGGTTGGTGTAATGGTTACCACGCCGGACTGCCAAACCAGGGTCCTGGGTTCGAATCCCGGTTCGGTCATGGATGTTATATGTTCGTGCCGTTGTTGTATGGTTTCCATAATAAAAGCCTTTAGTGCTTAGTTTGGGATCATTACAATGTATGTGCCTGTGAGCGTTATTTATTTATTTATTTATTTATTTAATTTAACATTACCGAAAATACAGGGTCCAACTTAATATGCTGACACTTTTTTAAGGGGATGATCAGACCATCAAACTGTTCAACTTTCTATATGGGACCAACACCGAAATCACTGTCCCATTCATTTGGCTCGAGTAGGTTTGCAGTTTTGTATGGAACAGCAGGTTTCAATGTTGGTGCCATAGAGAAAGTTGTACAGTTTGACTCCTTAAAAATCTGCTCATCCCCTTAAAAAGTGTCAGCACCCTAAGGGCTCGTCCGCACAGCGATTTTTATTCGAGCGAATGATGTGAATGTGATAACATAGGATGACTTCTGACAAGACTCTTATGTGTAGATACTAAGTACGAAAATTGTTTTCACCTCACAAGCTCGGAAAGATTCTGTTTATCGTCCGAAATCTGAGTGCAAAAGTGTATTTTATCCGCTAGCGTGCAAAGAGTTTTTAAAAATTCGAATTTGTCTATTCAATATTTTTGTATACCGCCAATGCACTGAAAATGCTTAATAACTATTTCATGACACTGGCCAGCACGAAAATAAAAACTTTTTGAAATGTTCTTTTTAGCAATTCGCTTTTTTTCCTCGCTGTTGTGAGATGAAAAATTGTGTGTTTCGCTCGGCTGCAAAGTTATTCTGCGTCTCGTACCTTTGAAACCTTCGCTAGACGCTCAGGATTCAATAAAAGTACTCGCGCCAATAAGCAACTTTGCAGCCTAGCATAACAAATAACTATTGTTTCACGCGTCTTCCTATGCAGTTTACCGCTAAAACGACCTCCCACAACCCTACTTTCACATAGGAAGACGCGTGCAACAAGCAATTTTCGTACTTATTGTCTTGATACAAGTGTCCTGTAAGAAGTCATCCTATGTCATCACATTCACATCATTCGCGCGAATAAAAATAGCTGTGCGGACGAGCCCTTAATGTATTCTATGAAAAAAAAATTTAAGCTACTAGAGGGTTTTCTCAATCAAATAAATAGATTACTAAATTGAAACGTGAACCTTGTCGCCAGTATGCCAAAGTCCCTGTCAACTCACAAGCTCAAGAAGCATCACTCGGAGAACGTGTGCGCGTTGTGCGGCAGTATTTTCACTTCACAACAAGCATTCGATTCACACAAGATGTCACATAGACTGGTTAGTACATTACGTTATAGAAAACAATATAAACAGGTCACCTACCCCATGAATCGTATATGAATCATGGATGCCGTTACATCTAATATAAACTATTATTAAACTGTAACTGAAGTGTGTATGTACATTGAAGATATTTACAAAAAAAAATACGATATGGTTTTTAGGTATCCCTGACTCGAAATCAACCTTTTTTTTTAGAAATTTTGTCTGTATGTTTGTCTGTTTGTTTGTTCGCGCATCACGCAAAAACTACTGAACCGATTTTGATTAAACTTTTTTGTTTGATAGCTTATGATCTGACTTGAAATCTGGTAGGTATATAATTTGTGCGCACGAAGTCGCGGGTAAACACTAGTTATGTTATAAAAGACAATGTTAACAGGTCACCTACCCTATGAATCGCATATGAATCTTTGATGCTGTTACATTATATTGTAGACAACAACATTAACAGGGTAACTATCCATGAATAACATTATGAAATATGGAAAACCACATTAACAGGTCACCTGCCCCGTGAATCACATATGATGCGTGGATGCCGTTACATTATGTTATAAAAAACAACTTTAACGGTGTATACCTGCCACATGAATCGCATATGATTACTTCGTTATATCGAGTCGAAAGTACGTTTAAATGAGCAGAACGGCCGGTAGTGAGCCCGTCGCTAATTTTAAATGAGCAGAATGTAAATAACGTTCTAGTCATTTTATATATATATAAAGTTCTGTATAAAGATCGATCGTTGTTGCTTTCAGGAAAGTAATGAACTGCTTGGTCCCAAATGTGCGGAGTGTGACGTTCAGTTCGCTACAGAAACAGCATGGAAGCGACATCTGGTGCTCTCTTCTAAACATACCGTGAGGTGAGCTCGAGCGATAAGCAAATCATTTCCTTTTTGAATCATTTTGAATCAGAATTTCAGGGTGTAACAGAAAGGTATATATGGAACAGCAGATTTGTTTTCACTTATTTAGTTTTGCTATTTGCTACCATTGTTAAGTCGTTATGTTTCAAGGTCTAATCCACCCCTGTTTGTTACACCCTGTAGATATCCAGAACTTTATTTAATTAGTATACATAGACGCGGTTTTCACTGTTAAAATGCCTATGGTCCAACTTGAAAACGATTGAATATGATACTTTTTTTCTCTGAATTCTTCCGATAAAACTTGGCAGAATCAGTCAATTCCACGCAGACAAAGTCGCGGGTGGTAAACACTGGTACGTTATTGCATGATACTAACTTTTGTTTTCAGCAACGGCTGCGAAAATTGTGGTGAAACTTTTTCCAACAAAAATGATCTCAAAATTCACGCGAAACAGCACTCCCACAAATGGGTAAAAATAAAGACAGGTGCCAAACTGCCCGCAGCATGCAGACTTGTGAGTTTAGTTATGTTAAGATCGCACTAGATAAACAATGTGGCGCCTGCGAATAGGTCATCAGTAAAGAAAAGAATTGCTGAACTAAAGTGGCAATGGGCGGGGCACATTGCTCGCAGAACCGATATCCGATGGGGCCGAATACTTCTGGAGTGACAACCGCGTACCGGTAAGCGCAGAGTGGCTCGGTAGGACCGAGGCCCCCTACATGGTGGACCGAAGACCTGGTGAATTCGGCGGGAACCCGGGCAGGGAGAGAGGGATGAGGGCAGCACAGGACCGGTGGTTGTGGCAATACTCTATGTCCAGCAGTGGACGTCCATCGGCTGAGATGATGATGATGAAGAAAATTCACGTTAACTGTAAATGACTAAGTATCATCCATTCATTCATCTCATTCATTCCATGGATGAGGAAGGCCAAGGACAGAGTTTTGTGGCGCACCTTGGGAGAGGCCTATGTTCAGCAGTGGACGATGATAAGCTGATGATGATGATGACTAAGTATAAGAATTTTATCAAAACTATATGAGTGACACTTATAATTATAACAAAGCAAAGATGCTATGTTTAAACAAATGACCGCAAATCTTGAAAACCCTTTCTACAGACTCTATGAAAACAATTTTAAATTCGCACGTTGTTTTTGGCAACTCTCTAATCGCGGTAAATATTCAGTGATTGAACCGTGATTGGATTACGTACGAAACATAACTTTTTACACATTTGGTATTGCGCTAATCGCGGTACTGCTCTTGACAGCAGCCGTTAGAGTTAGAGCCGTTTTGACAGAGCGCCCAGACGTTAAAGCCTGTCAGTTACATAGAGTTTAGCGCGATGCGGAATTCATCACAGTTGAATAGTAATTGGATTGCATTGTGATTAGAACTGAAATTGGATTAGGATTGAACTTAGATGTTTTAATTAGCACATTTTGGCCCCAGTACCTACAATGTAGTGAGATGTAAGGATGATGTTGATGATTTTAAAACAATTATTTGCAGTGTGATAAATGGCTTTCAACCCTTAGTGAATACAAGAGCCATATGAAGTCGCAGCATCCTGATTCCGAAGCTGCGAAGAAAATAGAGGCAGCAGAGCAAAGGCAGTTCGTCTGCGAAGAGTGTGGGATGGCTTTCAAGGTTCGTATAATTCCGTTCAATCTTCGTTCGCGTAGACAGGGACTAAGGGTGGTATTACAGAACGACACTCAAGTGGAGATCTCTTCTTAAATAAAGATAGACAAGGATGCATGTCATACGTTGTATGTATTTGCATCCTTTTCTATCTATACTCATGAAGAGATCTCCACTTGAGTGTCGTTCTTTAATACCCCCTAAGATTTCCTGACGGTCCTCGAAACTATTCAATAGTATAATCAACATTATGGCTGTTAAAGAGGAAATTGATTGCTGTGCAGTCCGAATGTAGATCGCGTCGGTCATGCGTCAGGCGCGAAATCAATCGACCAATAGAAGTAGATAAGAGTATCGTGATTGGTTCGCGCAGTTTTGATAATAGTCATCTACGCAGGTACATCCGTAAGCAGCAATATAAACATAGTACTACTGTAGGTACTTAGTGTAGGGACACACCTGCGGAACGTTCCGCGCGAAATGTTCGGTTGAATACGCGTCTACTAGGAAAAATGGCGCGTAATGGCGCGTACTGCTGTGTCGCCGGTATAAGGAAAAGCGTTGCGCGCGTATTCAACCAAACGTTAAGCGCTTTTCTGATTCTTTTATAATGCGCACAGCCAAGGAGTGGAATGCCCTGCCTGCGCCAGTATTTCCGAGCGCTCACAACCTGAATAACTTTAAAGTAAGAGTGAATAGGCTTCTTCTGGGTAAGCTCGCTACATCTTCGACTCCATCTCTGTCCTCAGGACTGGATTGAGGTCAAGAGCAAACCCATTTTTTATTTAAAAAAAAAAAAAAAAAAAAGTCAACTGCGTTTTTAATGGCGCGACTATAATAGCTAGAGCTATCATATCAAGGCGCATCGGAATAAGATGAAACGTCGAAGTCGATGGTAGTTAACCTAGATCTTATCTGTATTACAGAACCGTTGCTTCCTCCAATATCACCAACGCAAGCATACCGGAGAACGTCCCTACGAGTGTCGCGAGTGCGGCAAGAGATTCAGGGTACAGGGTGTCCTGTACCAACATGAAAACACGCACACTCGCCAGCGCGTGTACCAGTGCGATGTGTGCCAGAAAGAGTTTAACACTAAGTTTGGGCTTGTAAAACATGTTAGGGTAAGTGTTTGCCACCTGTATCGAGGCTTGATTTTTCTAATTTTACATTAAATCTTTGAACAATATATTCGTACACGAATTAGGATGTGTTATACAGAATGTTAGGAAAAGTATCATTAAACTTTAAACCACATACTCTACCCATCAAACTGAATAACTTTTACTACGGGAGCAAAACAATCAGAGTAAAAAATAACTCAGCTGTCCCATACTAAACTTGAATACCTACTCGACGCAATCGTATGGGACATCAGTTTTTTTTTGCTCTGATCGTTTTGATCCAATAGTAAAAGTTGTTCAGTTTGATGGGTAGAGTCTGTGGTTTAAAGCTAATGATACTTTTCCTTACACCCTGTACACAGGCTGTTTTTTTTAATATGCTGACACTTTTTAATGGGATGTCAGACAATCAAACTGAACAACTTTCTCTGTGGGAGCAATATCAAAATCGCGAAAAGGAAAATCTGTTTTGCAGTTTTGTATGGTTGGTCCCATAGATAGAGAACGTTGTTCAGTTTGACCGTCTGATCATCCCCTTAAAAAAGTGTTATCACATTAAGAAGGACCCTGTATATCATTATCTACCTATGTATAGCTTGGCGAAAAAGTCATGATAGTGGTGACAGGTGGAACTAAAATTTTTGTATGGTGGTGTTGCCAGGTTATTCGTGATTTTGACGTTCTTGCGTGGAGGCAGTGCCCTCATGTTTTATCACGACTTTTTTGCCAAGCTGTACTGTCAAATATAGTGAATAGATGTTTGCCCAAAAACTACATGTCTCTATAAACATTAATATTTTTTAAAGTACCTTATGTTATCTTTGTTCTAGGCTAATCATCTCGGGATCCGACCGCACAGATGTTCATTCTGTGATAAATCGTTTCCTAATCCGAGCGATTTGAAAGTGCACATAAAATACGTACACTACAAAGTGCCGTGGCCGAAGAGAGACAGAACTAAGAGGACTGCTAAAGAAGAAGCTGCTGTTTTATAATGTTATTAAATCAATAAAATAATTTATATTTAGTTTTATTGCAGTTTTTGTGTTTTATTTGACCATTTTGTCGCTCTATTTATAAATAGATTACCATAGCAATGTGCACACATTGTGCCACACATCAAAGCAAAGAAAATTATACATCAAAGTTCATTTTATTTTGATCTAAGCATCAAAGGCCCTAAGGGACCTATTTTTTTCTATGGACTTGCGGGGCTAGTACGCCAACCCGCGATAGCGACATTTAACACATCCATCTGTCAAATTTAGTCTTTTATCTCGTTCTGTCGCGTGCAAATAGAAAGAGAGCGGAAGCGTGATAGCGCTATATCACGCTATCGCGGGTTGGCGTACTAGCCCCGCAGCACACAAACTATCATGACCTGCATAGGTAGCATGACACCGTGATAAAGCGTTATCACACCTTCGCTCTCTTTCTATTTGTACGTGAACGAACGAGATAAAAGACGTGATACAGCCGTATGACGTGTGAGCATGCTACCAGTGCTGCATAGGTAGCATGGCACCGTGATATAGCGCTATCACACCTTCGCTAACTACCTACCGGATAAGTTCGCTTCTTTTTTTTAGCGGCAACCCCAACTGCAACGGCCTAATGGTCTCGATCTCCTTGTTTTTCCGTAAGGAATATTGAACTACAGCAACAAACTGACATTGACAAAAATAATGATATAGGGTCCGTTTCAAAACTCGGGACGTTCATCTGTCGGAGTACTCGGAGTCGCGCTGCAAGTCTGACGGAGGGCGAACGCCGCGGCCGCGTGCGTATTGGAGGCTTGCACGTGGCTCCGCCTTTTTGTATAGCTCTAATCCTTGATTTTCCGCAACATGGCGAGGTTTTTTATTTTTCTGATCGGGCTTTACTTGAGTATAGTTAAAGATAAAATTAAAAAAACATGCAGTCGAATTGAGGACCTCCTCCTTTTTTTGAAGACGGTTAAAAATGAATGAAGTTCATCCATCTCATTTTAGCATACACATCTTCGTAACCTTTTTCTCTTTCATATCGGCACCCCGAGTGATTTTTACACGTTGTGAAACGGACCCGTACCGTAAATGACAGTGACAGATAAATAAATCGATTATTTTGGATTGGAAAAAAACTGTTTATTATTTTATTTATTTGCGTACGTTGTTACTATCATAATGGATGATTATAAATACTGTAAGCTGTGCTTAGTGACCGATGTGAAAATGTACAACATAAATACACCTTCCTTCCTTTCGTTATTCCAAACATACACAGAACTTGTACAATTTGTAAGTTTTGATTTTTTCTATTCCATTTAAGCAAACTAAAAAGCAGAGTAGTAACCAGGAAACTGTTAGGTATTGTCTACGCATAAGCATAAGCATATGCTCACGACTATATTCCCCGAGGGGGGATAGTCAGAGATATTCTGAAACCTCAGAACATCCACGTTTCACCAGAAGTACCGAAACACTGGCCAGTGTGACGGGGGGTGAGCCCGTCGCCACTTATAATGGACAGTGGGTACAATACACGCCTCGAAATGGAAGCATGCAGGTTTCCTCACGATGTTTTCCTTCACCGAAAAGCCAGTGGTGTAACAAATCGTACATAAATAACTATTGGTATTGTCTAACTTAACGAATTTTCGTATTCGAATGATTCACAACTTTTCTACTTAAGTTGGCCTCTGGCCAATGCCCACTGCCCAGCAGTGGGTGGAAATGGACTGATTTGATTTATTGATTGATACGTTTTTTTTTATATCTTGGACATTGTCACACAAATTATCTAGTCACCACTCGCAATTATCTAGTCACACACAATTACCAGAAACTAGCCTGGACTTGTATTATGATAACTAAAAAACGATATATATAATACACATATAGATACAAACATCCATGACTCTGGTACAAATATTCATATTCATCATACAAATATTTGTCCCTTACGGGATTCGAACCCGCCACCCTTGGCACAGCAGGCAGGTTCACTACAGACTGTGCTATCGGGCCGACTAATCCAGTTTTTAATGTATGTTCTAGGGTATTTAACAAAAAAGTTGCAGATTAAAAATTCTCTAGGAAATAGGGCTTTAGGATGGAACAAGTGTAGGTAGGTGTTGGTGAGAAGTGAAACAGAAAAAAAAGGGATTAAATTTAATACCTAATTGTTTTTTTCTAGGTCTGTGAAGATTACCAAGTCTATGCTTGCTACGAGTGTGTGAGTCTACTGCGAAAGTGTCAAGAATTCCGTAATAAGTGCTTGACAGCTCTCAATGTGTTATCTTCTATTCATATTGACCTCTCCAAGGTTTAGTATTTATGATTAATCTTTAGAAGTACCTAGAAACAACTGTAACCTGTAACTGTATGTCAAAATCTGTATTTCCTAGAAAAGATCGCTTAAACATTATTAGGCAAATTATTTTGTCTTACAAGACCACGGGTAATGATTCTCGAATTGGGTCATACTTGGTCCAATGCGTACCTATCATAGGCGATACAACGCAGAAACGCAGGCAGCATTATGGGTATGACTAGAGAGCCTAGCATGCCATAATCGAGAAAACCGACTACGAAAAATGTGCCTCTGTCTTAGTTACTTTGCCTATGTGAGATCTATTCTGACGCTATTTTTGTTTAATCGCTGTCGTGTGTGGCATGGAGTGTCCTACAGGGACAGCCTATTCAATTAAATTATGTTTAGCATGTTTAGATTTTAGTTAAGGGTAAGTTTTTTTTGTGTTTATTTAGAATTTATATCATGTTGTAAAACATTTTTAATTTGCAATGTAATTTGTAATTTTCATAATGTTGTGGGAATAAGTCCAACAATTTCAGATCCATTTTTGTTTAACAACTATGACAAATTGTTCAGAATTTATTGGTTGAATATTTAAAAAAACGTTTTAAGCAGTTTTTCAACAAATGAAATGCTAAAATAGTCTAATAATCCCGCACTGTGTTTTTCAGATAACCAAAGAAAATGTACAAAATATCGATAGAAAATTGTACAACTTGGATTCAAAATTGGCTCGTTGTCCCACAATGCTGTGCAACAGTACTGATCACCACCCATTACCAAAAGACTGCTTCGTTACACATGAAAAACTATTTTGGAAGGATGAAATGAAGACTGAACTAGACATGGAACTGCAAAGACCAAAAATTGAACTAGATATCGATGCATCTATTTCTGACAAGAATTCAAATGAAGAAAATAAAGACATACTAGAAGTTACAGTAGAGCCAATTGATTGTATTCCTGAAGATGATGACGATTATATCCCAGAAGTCAAAAAGAAACGAAAACCTGCGACAAATTTGAAGAAAAGAAAATTAAAATCCACTAAAATTAAAAAGGAACGGCAAGACACTGCACCTTTAGCAAAGAGATCGTTAAAAACTAAACGAAAAGAATACAATTTAAACAAAGACACTTCGAAGAAAGAAGTTAGTGGACCAATACAAAGTAAAGGTCCCAAATTTAATGCAAGTTGTTTTAAAGATTATGCGACAGTTGAGCTGTTGACCCCAGACGATGTCAAGAAAGAATTGCTTTTAAGAAAAGAGTCCAGTACATATAAGATTAGTCCATACAAATGTGAATTATGCTATCGAGGATATGAGCTAAAACCGGCATTTGATAACCACATGAAGAAACATGACAAGGTAATGAGTTCAGATTTTTTTTGGAGTCATGTTACATGTTCGGTCACAAATGGTCAAACATTAAAGTTCAAGCTTGCCATGACGCTTTGCCATCTCGTCTCAAAGGTGTTTTTGCGTATAAAACAATCCTTGAGATTGTGATACTACTTGGCATAACTGCAGAGCAAAGTATTTATTAACCAGCAATTATTAAGAAAAAATGAAGGATTTCTTTTGGCGGTATGAATCACATTTCAGTGTTTTCACCATTTTGCAAGGGGCTCGTGTTCATGCTTTTCATCATATTCCCTTTCACTTATAAACCCTTAAAAAAGAGGGATCTCTCCATAACATGTGTACTAAATTAAGTTAGAAAAGGAAGACAAAGGTATTACTGTCTTAATGTTGTCAATGGAAATTTTCTTCATAATAAAACCTAAAGTTGATGTCATCAGAACATACTAGAGAAATAGTGAACATACTAAAGATTTGTGTCTCGTTCAAACAGTTTATCAGCACCCTTGTTTTTTTTATATTTATAATTAATGGACTTCTTGTTTGTGCGTTAGCACCGCATTTCCGCCAATGTCTAGTGGTTTGAGGGAGTATCTATCCAATCTCGAGGATTGTTTTTGAGTAAGAACAACTGAGAAGGATTGTGAAGCCTGAAGCTTGTGGCAGGCTGAAACGCGAACTGCGCGAACCACACGCGAGAGACTCGGGGCAAACCCTGCAACGTGACTCCAGCACCCTTGTTAGAAAGAGATACAATGCTCCGATTTGTGTCTATCTATGAAAGCTATCGAAACGAGTTGAGATGAATGCGCGTCATTGTTATAAATTCATGGTATGTGACCTCTTGCAATGAGAGTGAGACGTACATAATAGGCTGATGATAATATAATTATTACAGGAGTATGGGAGTTGGGAATGTGAATACTGTCACCTAAGGTTTACCACAAGAATATCCTGGACATTTCATCACAAATCATGCCATACATACAAATTTATCTGCAAGATCTGCCCTTATGTATGCTATCATAAGTAAGTTAGTAAACACTTTTCATTTTATAATGTTCGAATACCTCCTAACTGACACCCACTACCTTTGTTAGTTAGGAGGTATTCGAACATCGTCGTCGATATAGGCTACTCATATATATTAAGGATTGTCTCATTGGGGTGATTGTCCTTCCAGTTATCAAGCAAAGACGCACATGAGTTTTCATAAAGGCAAGAAATACACATGCAATGAATGTGGAATGGATTTCAGGTAAGCAGTAAGTCATGAAAATTTTGTAATTTAGTGTAATTCAATGGTATTTAATATTTACTTAAGACTTGCTTTGGCTGCGACTATGTAGTTGTTGAATTGATGAATCCGGGATACAAATTATCCCAGATTCCATTTTGGCTCATAGGCTTTGGAACCGTGAAAACTGCATAAATATAGGTTTCTTATCTAGAACTATTCATATCTTTAATGTACAAACATAGGTCTTACACAGTTTTATAATACAACACTAATTTAATTTAATTGTTGCAGTTTCCCAAACACGCTGATAATGCACAGGCGCGTGAAGCATCACGCGGAGTTCCCGTGCGCACTGTGCGGCAGTATGCTCGCATCCCAGCGTGGATTGAAGATACACATCGTGATGATACACAAACAGGTATACATAATAGTACCCGGTGAGGGACTGCGCAATAGCGCTTTTTCCTTCAAATTTTGTTCTGCGGATTCAAGGCCACGTTCAAGATGTTTGCCGGCCAATCTTTTGCTTGCTACCGTAATGACATACATGTTTGATAACAATCTCTACAAATCTCTACAACCTAACAACCCGTATCAGATAAACATGAATCGATATTGCCATTTCATTTATTTCTTCTAAATCTAATCCAGGAAAATAATGAAGCGGAGGGTCCCAAATGTGCGGAGTGTGACGTTCAGTTCGCGACAGAAACAGCATGGAAGCGACATCTGGTGCTCTCTTCTAAACATACCGTGAGGTGAGCTGAAGTGATTTTGAATCTAGATAACATTCAGAAACAAACGATTGTATTCCAATGTTCCGTTCACATTAGTCGATACCGAAACCGACAGAGTAATTTTTCAAATGTGATTGATTATAAACATGTAAAGCGCATCGCATACAGAAGGAGTCGAGGCGGCGTCGCGGAGCGGGCGCCTTTGCTACCTTGACATACGGTCGGTAATTGAATATCATACCAAACCGAGCGGCGGCGCTTTTTACATCCATGTTGTCCTATATCTTTAATTTGAGAGTTGTTTTTGTTTAATTCTGAAAGAAATGACTATTCGCTTCAATGAAAGTAAGGTGCCACCCCGCCTACTACTCTTCTTCACTGTGTCGTTGCCGGTATCGGTGTCGGAAGCGATGCAGTAGTGAATGTATGAGATTACCTGTCCTCCGATGTCGTATCGGTATCGGGCCTGTGTCTTTATCGGCTAGTGTAAAAACTCAATTCTGGCGTCGTGATTGGGCGATATCGCGGCTTCGCTCTCTTTCTATTTGCGTTCGAATTAACGAGATAAAAGGCGTGATAAATAGCCTTATCACTCGCATCATACTACGGCCTCTGAGCTTAGATCAAAGTAAAATTAATGGATAGGCCTTACGCGAACATTTCAAACCAGAAAGATAGGCAAAACAAATGAATGGTATACTTCAAATTTGTATGCAATTGCCCTAGTTCTGACAGACAATTGTGCTAGTTTGTATGGACCAATTGCCCTAGAAGTGTGCTTCAAATTAACGCGCTATCCATAAATTTTACTTTGATCTAAGCCTCTGAGTGACAGAGAAATTTGGGACAGCTATCGACTCTCAATGTGATATGGTATTTTCTTTACTTTCGATGTTTAATGTTATGACCTATTTTGGTTTCAGTAACGGATGCGAAGATTGTGGCGAAACCTTCTCTGATAACAAAGATTTGAAAATTCACATGAAAATACATTCTCGGAAATGGAGAAATTCAAAATTTTGCAATATTGTAAGTATTCTAACTATATTACGGTAAACGTAATTATAACGATGTACGGTTAATATCCTAACACTTCCCAGTCCTTCTTAATATGCTGACACTTTTTAAGGGGATGATCAGACCGTCAAACTGAACAACTTTTTCTATGGCACCAACAACGAAATGACAAAAAAAAACAGTTGTTCCATACAAAACTGAGAACCTAATCGAGACAAATTTATAGGACACCTGATTTTTTTTTCGCGATTTCGATGTTGGTCCCATAGAGAAAGTTGTTCAGTTTGATGGTCTGGTCATCCCCTTAAAAAGTGTCAGCATATTAAGAAGCTCCCTGTATAATTGTTTCTCAACACAATGTTACAGTGTGACAAATGGCTAAAAAACCGCGGTGAATACAACAATCACATGACACAAAATCATCCTCAATCCGATGTAGCGAAAAAGATAACCATTGAAAAGCAGATTCAGTTCGTCTGTGAAGAGTGCGGTATGGCTTTCACGGTTTGTATTGTTTTACTGTGTTAAGAATAAGGGAGAAGAAGCCGTGGTGGTCTAGTAGCGGGTGACCATGCTTGCCGTGCAGTAGGCAATGGTTCGCCCCGTCCAGGTTTACTCCTACCAATGAGTTTTTCGGATTTGTAACACCACAGGCGTTTATGGTGAAGGAAAACATCGTGAGGAAACTTGCATGCTTCAATTTCGAGTCTCAGGTCCATTGTCAGTTGCGACCGGCTTACTCCCCGTCACACTGGACATAGTTTCGGTACTACTAGTGAAACGTGGATGTACATAAAGTACGAACACACCCCACTCTCCAACAATTTTTACCTCACGCTGTCGTGGATGACAGGTGGAACGCTACAGTAGGCAATGGTGTGGTCCTCTCCCGCTCGCACTCCGTATCGCACGTGCTTTTCTTCTTATCAGTGCGAACCCGTTTGTATGAAGTGACAGTGAAGTGTCTAGAGTACAGTCAACAGCAAAATTCAGTGGACTTTTGCGAATTTCAAACTGAAATTAATCATGACAAAGTTATAGATGTAACGTGTACGAGTACGTGGTACGTGTTAAATGAACTTCTATAAAAGCTACCAATACAATTACTAGCAGGAATATAAATGTCATAATTATCATAGCCTATCTATACACTTCCAACTTCAGGGCACAGGCCTACCCCCAGGGAGGGTGTATAGGCGTAAGTCTACCACGCGTGCCCAATGCGGATTGGTAGACTTCACATACACATCGGAATTTCATCTTCAGCGTATTCAGATTTTCTCACGATGTTTTCCTTCACCGTTTGTGAGTTGGTATTACGTACATAAGTTGCAAAAACTCAAGTTACTTTCGTCATCAAATTACTTTGAATGTTGGCTGTACGACACAGGCTAAATATTCCAATCTGTATTCCAGAAAAAGTGCCTGCTTCACAACCACCAGCGCATGCACAGCAGCGACCGCCCCTACCAGTGCCGAGAGTGCGGCAAAACGTTTAAGGTGCCGAAGCTGCTGTACCAGCATGAGAACATACACACGCGCAAACGGGTGTTCCAGTGCGACTTCTGTCAGAAAGAGTACAACACTAAGAGCGCTCTTATAAAACACATAAAGGTTAGTAAGGACGATAGCGACAGTGCAGGAATGAGTAGAGATCTTCTACGGAAACATGACCACGTAACTGTCATACGTTTTTATTTTTCTCATTTTCAATTAGGAGTTTTCTTCAGTGAGTTCATCATACCGGCGATAGATGGAGTTGACCAGAGAGGGAACCGAAGACGGAAATTTTAGGCTAAAAAGTAAACAAAAATGCATGTCACTGAGTCAGACGCATCCGTTGACGAAATATATGCTCATATTTTACTGCTTACTTAAAAACACATAATCTTACTATTTTATTTGTATTTTATTATCTGCAAGGTCGCTCGCCCCTGTCTGGTCAACGCCATCTATCGAGCCATTAGGAACTACTTTTTCTTTTTTAATGGCTTTCTGAAAATCCCTCATTGAATATGAATTTATCCGATCATCATCATAATTTCAAAGGAAAACTAAGGGCCGATTTGTCAACGGAGCCGGTTGTATATCCGTCGGCAGCCGTACGGCCGTCGCGGAATGCGAACGGAGACAATATGCATAAGTTGCATGCAAATATGAACTGTAATTCCTGTTTACACATTTCAATATTCTTTGCCGCATTACTCGAACCAATGTACAGCTGTTTTTTTTTTCGCGATTTCGATGTTGGTGCCATAGAGAAAGTTGTTCAGTTTAACGGTCTGATCATCGCATCCCCTTAAAAAAGTGTTAGCATATTAAGAAGGATCCTGTATACAGGGTGTAACATAACACCCTAGATATAAAAGGTGTTTCATAAGTAACAATAAATTTTTGAAACTCTTAAGGGGGTTGTTAAGACCGTCAAACTGAACAACTTTCTCTATGGGACCAACATCGAAATCGCGAAAAAAATAATTTCATATCCCATACATATTAGTCGATTTGTAGAGTATAGAACATAATTTTTTTTTTCCCGATTTCGATATTGGTCCCATAGTGAAAGTTGTTCAGTTTGATGGTCTACACCACCCCCTTAAAGGTTTATTTGTAGTTTTGTAACACCTTGTACTTAAGGGGGTGGTGCCTCAGACCATCAAACTGAACTACTTTGACTATGGAGCCAACTTTGAAATTGCAAAAAAAAAAAAAAACTGTTTCATACAAAACTGCGGCACCGAACCGACTCGACTCAAATGTATGGGACATCCGTTTTTTTTCTCTCGATTTTGACTCCATTGTGAAAATTGTTCAGATTGATGGTCTGAAGCACTTCTTAAAGTATTACTATGGAGTCTCGTTGCAGGGTTTGCCCCGAACAGTTGTCTTTCGCGTGGTGTTCGCGCGGTTCGCGTTTCAGCCTGCAACGAGGCTCCGCAATCCTTCAAAAACAGTCCTCGAGATTGGATAGATACTCCTTCAAACCACTTGACACTGGCGGAAATGCGGTGCTAACGCACAAGCGAGAAGTCCATTAATTATAAATAAACAAATAAATTTAAAAAAGTATTACTATGGTGTTTTATAACACCCTGTGTACCTATAATTTCATAACTTTGTTCTAGGCTAGTCATCTCGGGATTCGTCCGCACAAATGTTCCTATTGTGATAAATCATTCCTGCACAAGTATGAAATGAGAACACATGTTAAATATGTTCACTACAAAGAGCCGTGGCCGAAGCGAGACAGAACTAAAAGAACTACTTACTGAGGTCAATGTTACGAAAGATAAAGAAGATGCTTTTGACTAATTTAATAAACTATTAATTTAATTTTAGTGTTTTATTTTTCGCTCATTCTGGTGTTACACGCTCAGTCTCGCACCAGACTGACGAAAATTATTACTCAAATAAAATGTATGAAAATCCTTAAGTCTGGCTGGTCCATCAGTCAATGAGTTTATTAGACGATCAGTCTGTCATCAGTTTAACCTTTGTTTAACCCTTAGTTTAACCAGACTGAGCGTGTAACACCCGTCATTGAAAATCCTTCGGTCTGGTCCATCAGCAGTGGGTTAGACGATCAATCAGTGATGTGAGATGTGACATAGGTATTAGGTACCCGTCTAGGATAACGGGAATCTCAAATACGTAAATTTTTTACAAAAAATTAAAACAGCCTTAAAAATTACTTGTTTATTTTACAATTTTCAGTGGTGAATTCATTAGTTCGACTCCGATATCAGTTACAGGTACACGCGAAGGGTACATCGGCATCGATACGAAGCAAATGTTTCAATCGCCGATGATTTGCTGTCAACTTTTGAGGAATTCTATTGTGTAGCTCCGAAACGCTTCATCAGATTATCACCAAATTAAAATGGGACCATACGGGAAGCATCAGCTTTCAAATAAAAAAAGAATCAAGAAAATCGGATCAACCCATGGATCTAATCACAGACTTCCTATACAGAAGTCTGTGGATCTAATGGATTCCAAACCTCTTTGATCACCCAATATCGAAAGTTCTATTCACAGACTTAGGTATTGTGGTTCTGTGGCACTTTGCTGCCAATATTGAAAAAAAATCATTGAAGACATCGGCTGTATGGGCTAGATCCCTTTGCTTTTTCATATGAAAAAAAAACAGGGTTGCCTGATTGGGGGGTTTTTACGCGATTTTGGGGAAAAATTTGGCCTCTGGGGAAATGAAATCGTTGGGGAAATTGATTTGGAAAAAAATATCAAGGTGGGGAATTTCGGGGGGTTTCCATTCTAATCATAGGCCAAGTATTTCGCTTACGCTGATAGACGGAACATCAGTGTAACCGCGTATGAGACAGCGATAATTTCATCCAGTGATACCATAGGAAATCAAACTCCCATAAAAATGGGTAAATGAACTATGCTATATTATGTACACACGGCGTGTGTGTACACAAGTGCGATTTTTGAATCTCATTCGGTGAGCTCAGCAGTTGAAAATGTCAAAATTACTTTGGAGATATGCATCTTTCTACTGCTGATTTGACTTTCAAAAATCATTAATCATACATAGCGATTTTTGAAAGTCAAATCCACACTATAAAGACATTTACAACTGCTGAATTCACCGAATGAGATTCCCGCGCCGCTCGTAGGGTGAATACTTACAGTCCTTTGAGTCTAGTACGATTTCACTTCATGTGCGCACCGCGCCTTCGGCTGCTTAGAAAATAACCAGGGCCTCTAGAAAAAGTACTTTCGATTAGCATTAACGACAGTAGAAAAAAAAAATAACGTATGGACTTGACGTATGGTGGAGAAAGAAAACGTCAAAATGTTTCGATCGCCAATGTCAAATCCATACATTCTGTCATTTCTACTAGCGTCTACGCCAAAAGAAATGTTACCTTGTCTATAGCCCCTGTAGTGCGATTTTTGAAAGACACCCGTAACTCGCTGTAAACAGCAGTAGAAAATGTTAAAATTACTATGGACATTATGCGTCTTTCTACTGCTGATTTGAACGTGTGACTTTCAAAATTCGCACTGCTGTTCTCGCGCTTTTTAGAGCGTTGCGCAAGTACAACAAGTACTTAGTATGGAAAAAATAGAGTCGGCACGCTAGTAGAGAAATCATACTAGACGGGCTGGTACCCATTGAACATAATCCGCCTCCGTGGAACTGCCTCCGTGGTCTAATGGTTAAGAGCATTGGGCTCTTGACACGGAGGTCGTGGGTTCGATTCCCACGGGGGGCACCTAGTGAAATGTCACTTTGTGCGTTTTTCCCCAGTTGGTTAGGACATTGCAGGCTGAGTCACCTGATTGTCTGAAAAGAAAGATGATTCCGTGCTTCGGATCGCACGTTAAACTGTTGGTCCCGGCTACTATCTCTGGTGGTAGTAGTCGTTACATAAAAACCACGTCAGAGGCCGTAAGGCGGTTTGAATAAACTCTGACACCAGCACGGCTAGCATGCCACCCACGACAAAGCGTTTAAACGAGAAAAACGTCATGCGCGCTCTTTTTGGCGTACGTAAAATAATAAAGATGGAGGCACGTCTCGATTTTTGTCGTTTTCTCGGCGTTGGCATGCTAGAGGGGCAGGGCTTGCAGCCCACTCGATAAGAAGTAGAAGAACATAATAATAGCACATTATGCAATATGCAATTTTCAATTTATTGTTACCCTTTGTGTCATTATAATAACGAGAATACATTTTAATAAAGTTATTTATTTGTATCAAATCATAAATTATGTTGTTTACTTATAGAACATTAGCATATTTTAATGTAAGATATGATACACACCTTTTCTGGTAAGCTATAGAGGCTCATATTCTGTATTATAATTGTAAGACCTTGCTAAAACCTACAGTTAAATGTCAAAATCCATACATTTCGACCCTACTTAGCTCGAACTTAAGCATCAATTACATTGAACAATTTGCAGGGAGCCAACATTTAGTGTATGGTAGGTAAGGTAACCTAGTTTAAGGTGAACAGAATCAAATGAGATCGAAACCCGAACCTGATTTTTAGTAGGCTTAAGTAGGTAAACTGGTTTTCGCTTCTTGTATGAAAACAATCATCTCGAAAACATTACTAGAACTAATAAAAAAAGAAAGCAATGCTACCTAACATTATTTAATAAAGAATCTAACCAGCTTTACCGACATTGCCCAATTAGGACAATGCCTTAGGGCCTGTTTCACCAATTCTGGGTAAGTTCTCGTTAGCTTATACGACAGATAGTTTGACATATTTTGTATGAAATAATGTCAAAATATCTGTCGGATAACCTAACAAGAACTTATTCAGAAGTGGCCTTAGTCTTCCAGTTTACAAATAATAAATGACCTATACTCTTTCCTAGCTAAACTAGATATACCTATTTTGACTATTATAATTATCTACTTGTGTAGGTACTATCTACCGACATATTGAATTTACCTTTATATACCGTGTTGGAGTGTCACTGTATTCCATTTCTCTTATACGTATATTTTCAATAAACAGATGTTCTTCAAATACGCGAATTTATAGTAGGTGACCAATTGAGTCTGCCAGTTGCGAAGACCCATATATTTTTAAAATATTCGTCGCTTGGAAAACTGAAGACAAAATACATCACTTAAAAACGCAAAAAAGCTACAACTCCTCACCCTACCTATACGAAAAAATTGGTAAAGTAGTTTTTACGTGATGCTCGAACAAACAAACAAACACACAAACAATCAAACGAATAGACAAACAGACATAAAAAAAACCTCACTAACTATTCTTTATGATCCAACCTTAGACGATTTATATAGGGACCGCCTCGCCTTAGCATTTCCCCTCTGACAACGTGCCAGATCAAACAATCTTACGCATTTACATACAATTTTATACCTTATCTATCACTAAACAGCCTTTAATTGCGGAACAATAATTTCGAAGCTATCGCGTTTGGGGTTCACACGACACAGTTTTTCATGAATTTTAACATTCAAAATTAAAATCTAAAGTAATGGAATAAAGTCCAAAGTTGCGGATTTCATGCTGCCTCAAACATACATACCTCATGCTACCAAAAAGTGGCAGATAAGTTTGTTAGTAGAATAAATAAATACTCTAAGGGCCTGTTTCACCACTTCTGAATAAGTTCTTGTTAGCGTATCCGACAGATATTTTGACATAATTTCATACAAAATATGTCAAACTATCCGTCGGATAAGCTAACAAGAACTTACCCAGAAGTGGTGAAACAGGCCCTAAGGATTCAATTCACGTCAACGACATCTATCATGGTATGTTTTACAGGTTAACCTAACTAAAGCTGCTGGCACGTCCACAGACACATACAAATGAGTTCGATGAGACATTCTGCGTGCAGTGAGACAAAGGCATTGCGTAAATGTGTGGCACGCGCCAGCTTTAGTTAACCGACCTCTATTTTTAATGCTGTTTTTTGTTGGAGCCTTTAACCCTGAGGCAATGACAGCTATCTATGGTATGGTATGCTTAACTACGTTTAACTAGCGGTTACAAAATACCTCATGAAACCTCTTCCGGCTTACCCTTGGCACAGCCCTTGGTGTGCTTACCTTATTTTCAAGGTGGAAACAGGGTAATTTTAATATGACATCTGACCACCCTTATTGAGATTACAAATCACAAAATTTAGCTTTAACTTTTAAATTATTGTCTTTAACACTTGCCCGATGAATGAAACTATTAAAATGCGTTTTATTATTAATGTTTCCTGCAATAAAACGTGAATTAATGTTAACATACCCGTGGAATGAAATATTTTCTTTGCAACGTTCAGTGCGGCTCTTGCATCCTAAAACGCTGCACGCTACCATGTTGTGAACTTAAAGTCACCCACTCGCAACAAATTACAATGAATTAAATTATTACGAAATAACTATTCATCGAAATATAGAGCAATAAACATTTTTATGAAATTTTTGTTGTCCGACTCCGTCTGACTCCGATGTCAGACCATAGAGGCTAGAGCAAAACAGTGTTGCCAACACTGCATTTGGAAAGGGAGCTAGTTGGTTATGAAAAAAGAGCTAAAAAAGAGCTAATTATTTTAGTTAAAAAGAGCTAAATAAAAAAAACGTTCGTTTACTCGATGAATTTTTTTGGAATATTACACTTTTCTACATGAATATGATGTAAGTCTTTCTGCAGCTACACAAAAAATCAACACATATACACGAAGCAAACAAAATTGGTTGGGGGAAATCCCGGTATCCTGCAATCCAAATCATAGGCCGAGATTCAGAGACGATTTTTTTTTGTCTTAGCTCGAGCTAAGTAGGGTAGAAATGTATAGATTTTGACATACGGGAGTTCGAACTATGACTTACAAATCGTCTCTGAATCTCGGCCATAGACTAAAGAGTAATTTCGTGTATGTGTGTGTTTATTCTTCCGGCTGCGTTCAAAAATTCCGATACACTGTGAAGTGTATCATACACATCTAAAAATTTGTAGGGAAAACAAAACAAATAATATTTTTTTTAATGTAATGGAATAGAGCTAGAATTTAAAAATTTTAGAGCTAAGGAGCTAAAAATGATTTTTTGGAGCTGAGTAGTTGAAAATGGAGCTAAATTTAGCTCTAAAAGAGCTAATTTGGCAACACTGGAGCAAAAATATGGCTACGTCAATAAGGACAGCAATAAGGTAGCGATCTCCTTTTTTAACTAGAGTGAATTTGTATTATGCATCCCTCAATGAGTAAATGAGACAAAACACGTTCTTCGTTCTATTACTTGCTCTTTCTACGATTCTAATTAAATAATTTCAATACTGTATTATGTTACAAAATTAGGGCTTATACTTCTGTTTCAAAAATTTTACAATTTAATGACATGCTAAACCGAACGGATCTTGTTGAGCTCCCAATACCTCTCCTCTGGTGACCTCTCTGAAACAACTGTTATTTCATACTAGCAGCCTCTTAGAGGTAAGAGCAGCCTGGTATTTCACTGAAGATCTCCAACTTGACTTCGGGATGGACGACTGAGAATAGACTGATAACCATTTTGTTGACATGACTGCGTCTTGACTGAAGAATAACTTCATATGAGTGGATCGACTGTTTGTGTTTGTTTTCATTCATTCCTACCAAAAGTCATTTGGGGGATTTTTCTTCTATACTCCGTTCAGGAATTAGAGCGACAAAATGTAAACAAAGAAACGTCACTGTCAAAGTGACATTACGTGGTCAGAAACCTTTGGAACATTTTTTAAGAATACAATTATGTCGGCACGGCATTTAATAAATTGTGTTGACATTAAAAATTTATCGTCTATCTATAAATAATAAAAACAATCGTGACAATTTGAATCAAATGTTTAAATTATGTTATGGAGGCCGCTACTCTGTCTGTGTGCATCCGCGCATAGCTTATGTACTCAGACGACGGTATTGAACAATCAAGAGATGCGTTTACAAAATAAAAAACATTTTCTTTAAGAACTTTGTTAAAACGAACCAAAGGTCTCAAATATCTGATTGTTGCCAGACCACGAAATGAAATATTTACAGACACGCTTTCTTTTAATCTAAAATAAATTATAACTTGCGTATTTTTTAATTATTTTCCATACAAAATTAACATCATTTGTCGTAATCCTTGGCGAGTAGAATAGATAATTTACTGTTATTCATTTGGAGATAAGTTTTCTTCCATCTCGAGATGGTATTTTCTACACTGGTATCACCGTTGTTTACATTTTGTCGCTCTAATTCCTGAATGGAGTATAAACGTATCATTTTGGGGCGTAGGTTGAGTATTCTATAGATTTCCTGACAGCGTATACTCGAAAGGGACAGAGATATGACAAAAATGTATGAGAAATCGTGCCTTTGTTTGCCATAGTTGCAAGATTTTGTATGCAATTTCAACTGTGGCAAACAAAAAAATCGCATACGCAGAAAGGGACAAACGACATGGATTTTGTCGCATTCACTCTGTGTAATTAGCGTATAAGGCTGTCTCGTTTTCGTGACTATTATTATTTTAATGCCTTTTCTAGTTGATTCTCTTTCTACGTTTTGGGGAAATAAAATTCTCAATGTAAAGAAAATTCCAAAACCGCATCTGGCAACCAACCCTGACGAAAATGTCAATACAAATCTGTCAATAGGAGCTCAATCAAACAATTTCATAAAAAATAAAGTTCAACAAAATAGAAATGTTGACAGAAATTTTGACTAGATGCATAAAATTTCGTTGGATTTAGTTAAACGAGAAACCTTAGTTGTCTAAAACAATCATCAAATGTCTAAATAACAGAAATAAAATGGGAGACGTGAAATATTGTAAACTGTGCCTAGTAACTGATGTGAAAATGTTCAGCATGAACACACCTTCCATTCTTGAAGCTTATTCACAACTTGTTCCTATTAAGGTATGTTCCTACATTACATGAAAGCTGTGGTGCAACACCCCAGGCATGTGCCACTCCAACGCACTTATCAAAGGCTACAATCGCAAATTTGTGAACGGTCTCCTTGCCCTCAGTAAGGATCAAATTTGTACAATAGCATGGTCACTCACAGGCCACTGCAAACTAAACAAGCACATGCATACACTGAAATTAAGTGATACATACGGCTGCAGATTCTGCAGGGAGGAGATGGAAACTCCTCTGCACCTCCTATGTGACTGTGGCCCCCTGATTTACAAATGCAGTACTATCTAGGTAGGCAGGTTCTGATGAGATACAAACTGTCCCGATCAAGAATCTACTGTGATTTCTGTCTGCAGTGGGGATTGGTACGGAACTTTAGAAAAGGCGTTCACAAAGGACCAGTGATGGTCTACGTAGCTGATATGAACCTCCTTCGCAACATATTAGAAGAAAAGACAAGATGAATCTTGTCAGTGTCAATACTAATAATACGCTTGTTTCCTTGTTTCCTATATCTGAGTTCTTTGCCGAATAAAGCATAATTCTCAGTCATTGTTCCTTTCTTAGTATGTAACAGTTGCACAGGCTCAACGAGCCTGTCAAGGCCCAACACCCATCAAATCATAATAATACATTACATTACCAGGTTTAGAATCTTTGGCACAGATTAATGCCACACAATAAGCAGTAAGAAGAAGAATGGCACTTCGTAACACTAACAGATACATCACTTCCTTAGAAAACGAAAAGTTTTCACGCTTTAACACTTTCGCTGTTGACGACCTACAGCGTAGGTCGGCGACACAAATGGGGTACAGTGCTAAATAACCCACGTAATACGTCAGTTAGCGCTCGAGACGAGCGACACTTTGCGGTCACAGAGTACCGTAAACCCATTAGCGCGACCCACGTCGACCGCAGTGTCACTCGTATGTATGTATGCCCTTATATTGCATTTCGGCTGTGCTTTGCTTATAACTTATTGCACGAGTCACAGACAACCTTATGCTAGACCCACAAGACGAGCCATGTTTATCGTTTCAACGTTATGACTGTACGCACACGAGTGGGGTCAAGTGCTATTGACCTGCCTTGATTTTGCCTGTGCTCATGACCTACAGCGTTAGTCACCCAAACCTACGCCTGTGCGGGCGACCCACGAGGTGAGCCGCATTGGTCATTTTTACGTTATGACTACGAGGGGCCCCATATTTTGTGTAGTAAAGTTTTCATGAATAAATGTATGATTAATAATAATACCTAGGTACCTTTTATAAAAGGTAATAAAACATAAAAAAAACTTTGGTTTTTAAAGGCATGTTCCTTTTCAGGTCTGTGAAGATTACCAAGTGTATGCTTGTTACGAGTGTATGAGTCTACTGCACAAGTATCAAGAATTCCGTACCAAGTGCTTGACAGCTCAAAATGTGCTATCTTCTATCCATATTGACCACTCCAAGGTAACTATGATTATATAGAATACTAGAGTTTGCCCGCGACTTCGTCTGCACAAAGTGTATATCGTCGCCTTGGAGTGAAGACCTCGGCTGGCAATGAAATCTTGGTATTTTATAATTATTAAGTTTCTGGAAAGAAAATCTCAAAAAGCATGTCCTCATAGCACTAAAAAAATTGTGTTTAAATAAGAACATCGCAAATACTTCCGAACTTACGAACATGTTATTCTTCTCTTTTGCACTTATGAGTTCTTCACTCTAAGGTGTCGATATACCAGATTTTAAGTCTAACGAAAGCTATTAAAAAGAAAAAGTTTCATCAAATCGGTTTAGTATTTTTTGTGTGATGCTGTTACAAACAGACAGATAAAAATTCTAAAAAAATGGTTGATTTGGAGTCAGGGACACCTAAAACCATATCAAATTCTGATAGTTCCACCCACGTCAAGCAGTAGGACCATGAGGATTTGAAAATCCTACTGGACCCACTAGGGGAACTAAGCGGTAGGACCAACAGTCCGTAAGGATATTTTTTACAATGTCCCTTTCCGAACATAAGCAGTAACTGCTGCCCCCTCTGTAAATATAAGTAAATGAACATTTTACTATTCCAGATAACTAGGGAAATTGTTCAATCCATTGACAGAAAGTTATATAATTTGTGTTCGAAATTGGCATGTCACAAATCAATGCAATGCAATAGCAATGACCACTGTCCATTGCCTAGAAACTGCTCTGATGTACAAGTGAGTTTATTTATAAATGACATGAAATCAGAAATTGAATCTGTTGAACTACATAAACCTAAAATAGAATTTGAAATTGATACTAATAACTTTCAAGAAGAAAACAACAGCGAAATGCCTCTAGAATCAACTGACTGCATAGAAGATGACAATGATTATGTTCCAAAAATTAAAAAGAAACAAAAACATGCATTAAATTTGAAAAGAAGAAAATTAAAAAGGACCACATCAAAAGGTATCAAACATGAACAAAATTATTCAAGTGACTGTAGTGACGAGCCTTTGTCAAAGAGATTAAAAACTAAGAGAAAACGAAGAGAAAATGTTTCCAAAAATGATTCTTCAAAGAAAGCAGTATGTGGAGCAGTTAAAAAAAAGGATAGTCCTAAATTTGATGCAAATTCCTTTAAAGATTACGCAACGGTAGTGGTCCTTACACCAGAAGATGCTAAGAAAGAAGTTCTTCTAAGGAAAGAATCAAATAATTATAAGGTTAGTCCACATAAATGTGGTCTTTGCTACAGAGGATATGAATTCAAAGCAGCATTTGATAATCATATGAAGAAACATAGCCCTGTAAGATAACTTCTTTTATGCTTATGCTTATAAGTACCTAACTGCTTTTATCTATGACATTGCCATTTGTTTCCTGTTTTTTTGCATGGAATTGCAGGAGTATGGAAGTTTGGAATGTGCGTCATGTCATCTAAAGTTCCCTGAAAAGAAATTTTTATACAAACACCAGTTTTCATCGCACAAGTACAAGTTTATCTGTAAGATCTGCCCATATGTATGCTATTATACGTAAGTAAATACATATTATGCCGGGTTTACACGCGTAAGTATAGTTCGCTGTACATCGACTCATCTGTAAGGTGATTGTTACTATTTAACTTTATACTAGCATCAATGTACAGCGAACTTAACTAAGCTTGCGAAAGCATTTAAACCCGGCTTTAGAATGATAATTCTGTAAAATCTGGTCATGTATCATGCGACGAATAAGAAATAAGTCCATGGTATAATGTCATGATTCTGTTTTTGTTATCATGAGATATTTTATATTTCTAGTTATCAAGCGAAGGCACATATGAATGCTCACAAGGGAAAGAAGTATCCATGCAACATATGTGGTGAAATGTTCAGGTATTTCTTGTTTTTTCTTATATATTGCTTAATGACTAAAGTCCGTCAAATGCCGGTATTCGTTTAGCCTAGCCAGAGTCCTGTTATGGCAGCTAGTAAAGAATTTTGCCACTAATTTTCCCCTGTATATTTTATAGCTCTGTGTCCCAGACCAACAAGATTGTAGAATCATAAGTTACGGGTTCAAGCCCCATCAACCATAAAATATTTCCATCTTTAAGTTAGTCCAAAAAGTCGTGTTTGAATAGTCTTTGAATCCCAAAAAAATCGATAATATTGTAGCTAAAATAATTTTGCAGCTTAACAAAAACCCTGTCGAAACACAGGCTCAAGAAGCATCATGTGGAGTGCGTGTGCGCATTGTGCGGCGCTGTTTTCGCTACTCTTCAAGATATGGATGCACACAAGATGGTTTCCCATATACAGGTATGTTATGTTTTGGTTGCATAAATTACAGTTAGGTTTACAAAAGTCATGGGTTATGGATCACCTATACGGAAAATTGTCAGCCTGAAACATACATAAGTACATACATAAACTAACGCCTTTTTCCCAGAGGGGTAGGCAGAGACTATGTGTATGAGCCCACTCATACTATTTGAAATAGGTACTTATTACGTTTTAATATTGTATTAACCTAAATAAAGCGCTGACTTGCATGTCGCGCATCAGCTATGCATATTGGTGGAAACAATAAATCAGTGTACGTCCAACACTCGTCGGGTTTGTTATTTTGGCTCTACTTAGAGTAACTGACATCCTTCAGCTAGCCACCCCCAGAGACTTAGCAGCTTAACTTAGCTTATCGTAAATGTATGGTCGCGTATCATACACTATGGATCTACACTTTGGGTGGTTCTGATGTTCTGACATGTCTCTCTTGCTACCTCTAGTAGGTCCATACATCTTGTCATGCATTCCCGTCAATTTCGGCTACTTTTAACCTGGAATTTTTATCTTTTAGAATAATAATAGGTACTAAATGTAGATTTTAACCCTATTTTAACCACAAAGTTTGCAGATGCATGTTGTCTTTGAAGATAACTTTTTGTGGACTTAGATAGAATGCACCGCCAGCCAAAAGTATGAAACTCGAAAACATTAATTTGCTGATCTCAGATAACAAATAGACTAATTAAGAAAAAGTAAAATACTGACATAAGAAAGTACACAAAGCATTCACAAATAAGTGTTGCTGGCCGGCCTGCCAGCCCCCACAACAAGATAAGATTCACAAATAAGTTAATCCCATATCCCTATGAAATGCAAGGGTCAACTTACTTCGTACGTAATAAATAACACTAATAAAAAAAAAAAATGTTTGTTTTCAGGAAAGTAATGAACTGCTTGGTCCGAAATGTGCGGAGTGTGACATTCAGTTCGCGACAGAAACAGCGTGGAAGCGACATCTGGTGCTCTCTTCGAAACATACCGTGAGGTGAGTCTATACTGCAGACGTCGCAGGTGTTCTCGTGTTGTGACGGAAGTTCAAAATCCTAAATAATTCATTTACATTTCACTTTTCGACTTCACATTATTTATATGAATCAAACTCTTAAGAATGAATGACAATACGACTTTGGATGCGGCCAGAAACTACAATAACATAATCTTTTAAAACAAATTAAACTAAACAAGGAAAATGTCTACCAATGGAACATCTCGGTGGAAAGCCAGCCTTATTGGTAATTTCATCTCGAACGTCTCCGTTGGTAATAAAAATAAATCATTCTGCTTGCAGGAACGTATGTGAATATTGTGGTGAAACATTCTCCGACGAGAAATCATTAAAAGTTCATGCTAAATTACATTCTGAGAAACGGCCAAATAAAAAATATTGTAACATTGTAAGTATAAGAAATAGTAGATTACACACCGAGGGCAGGAAAGTAAGAAAAGTCTCAGATCTCATGTAATGATCTGAGGCTTTCTTATTGACTGCCCGATGTTAGTATACAATTTTTCTCCTCGACGTAGGTGGAAAGCGGCAACTACGTTTAGCGCAGAGAGACGAAAATTGACGCTTTCCGTCCGGAGGGGAGAAAAGTAAATTAATAATAGCCTTATTACAACTTGCCTTCAAAAATTTTTTGTCTGAAAATCCTGGTAGAATCAAATTATAGATTGAAAAATTAAGTCTCCGGCGGGACTTCCAAACCGGTGAATTGCGTTATCCAATTGCGCCACAGAGTCCACTCCCCAGAGAACGAAATTTTCAATCTATTGCGTCTTAACGGGGACGTGAGCGCCATCTACTGGAAGTTATTATAAACTAACCAACTCGCAAGTCCAGCATTACAACTCGAATTCAATCCAGGAATCTTGGAATTTTCTGGCTTTCTGCAATCTTTAATTTGATTCGAAATAGCACAACAAGGCTGTAACATGTTTATAATCAAAAACATTTGAAATCTTGGTAGTATCAGTTTGTGGGCTTTGCGTTTACTTGTACTTTTATAATTCTGTGCCATGCAAGAAGCGAAACTCTTTTATGAACTGTTGGTCTACCATGAGTTTTCACCGTACTTTACGTCACCAATTTTGTATTGAATTTCGTACAGCGCTCCTAGTGGTTACGTTGACAACTAATTTCTTTCATACGAATTGGCAACGTAACTACAGTAGTAAAAGTACAGGGAAAACTCATGGTAGGCCCTCTGTACCGACAAAATAAATACCAAGCTTAATTTTTGACCACCCCGAAAAGGAAAGTAATCGTGAGTTATACATATTATGTTCATTTCTCTTCCGCAGTGCGACAAATGGCTAAAAAACCGCAATGAGTACAAGATCCATATGACGTCACAACACCCTCATTCCGAAGCAGCTAAGAAGATAGAGGCAGACGAAGAAAAGAAATTCGTTTGTGAAGAGTGTGGGATGGCTTTCAAGGTTTGTGCCTATCGTTTGCTGCATAACAGTAGTTGCCTAAGAAAGTTATGAGCAGTAATCGGTAATCGGGCGCTTATTTACTTAATTTTTTTTTCTTTTTCCGTAATTTTCTAGCTTAAATACTATTTTTAATAACTGGACGTCGTAAATGAGTCGATAAATATCAAACACTGGTAAGTAAGTTTATTAAATTTGAAGGGACCTATCAGAGTAGATATGACGTATCTATTCTGATAAGTCCCGTTTACCGGTGTTTGATATTTATCGACTCATATGACGTCATGTTACAAATTTTACTACAATGTTCATACAAACCGTGCGTTTGACGTTCTATAAAGAGTTGCTGATCTGACTAGGTAAGCGATTACCCTATTCCAAACTTAATTTCAGAAAAAATGCTTCCTCCGCTACCACCAGCGGACACACAGCAGCGAACGTCCCTACGAGTGTCGCGAGTGTGGCAGGAAGTTCAGACTGCCGGGTGTGCTGTACCAACATGAGAACACTCACACGCGCCAACGTGTGTTTCAGTGCGATACGTGCCAGAAAGAGTACAACACTAAGAACGCTCTCGTTAGACATATTAAGGTGAGAAACTGTTACATTTATTATAAATTAGGTAATGAAAATTCTGCGGCGAATGGGATATTAACTCCGCTGGCCGCAACCTGCCTATTTGGCCATGCTTTTTACCAACTACTCGTACAATTTTGCCCGCAGTCACGGAAACGTCTGCACGATGGTACTCAACGGATGTGTACATAGGTAACGCACAAATCTGTGGTAAATACAATACTGAGGCATGTCCGCGTGTGCCAGCGGGCTAAATTGTCTTTCGTCTGCTGAGGGCTTAAATCTACCGGCACTCCTGAATTTTAAGTTAGGCCCTAGACTAAGCATTGCAGAATTCCGGAGACTAGACTAGCTAGACTCTTTCTTGTGATATAGATATGTATGTAGTTTAACAAGCAATTAAGAAATGGGCAGCAGTCACCTACATAATTTTCTGAAGGACTGTCATAAGATATAAGTAGAAATCAAGCAGAATTCTTGGAGTTATCAGTGGTAAAGGTCGGTTAACTAAAGCTGGCGCGTACCACACATTTACGCAATGCCTTTGTCTCACTGCACGCATAATGAAAAGTTTCTCTATCTCTATCAAGGACAGACGCAGTAACAGGAAAAACGCATTTGTGTGTGTCGTGTCTGTGAACGCGCCAGCTTTAGTTAACCAACCTGTAAACCCTGGTGCCATGCGTCGAACAATACCTCCTGCGCATCAGATGGCTTATTCGGTCCAAGAGTTCTCGAGAGGCGACCGCGTACCAGATGGCACAGCGTGGAATGGTCCACAAGGTGCACCTACGACCTGGTGAAGGCGGCGGGAATCCGTTGGATGAGGACAGCCCAGGACCGGTCGTTGTGGCGACCCTTGGGGGAGGCCTAGTCCAGCATTTGACGTATATCAGATGATGATGGTCACATCTCGACCAAGCCGATGGAAAATGAGCCGAATTCTGACCTCCAGTGTCTGTACAATTCGTTACATTTGTTGCTTATTAAAATCTATATTATTACTTTGTTATAGGCTAATCATCTCAGGATCCGTCCATACAAATGTTCGTATTGTGATAAATCATTTCTTCACGAGTATGAAATGAAGACGCACATAAAATACGTTCACTACAAAGTACCGTGGCCGAAGCGAGACAGAACTAAAAGAACGGCTAAAGAAGATAGTAATGCTTTATTTAAGTATTTTTAAACTACTAATGTATTGATATAGGTAAGCCTAGTATGTATTTAATAAACCAAAGATATATCTGAGTTTTTAGTTTCTATAGTAGATTACTAACCTTTAAACTGCCGGAACGTAGATCTACGCAGTGAACTTACAGATTGTGTCTGGAATTGCTGCAGTCCATGGGTTAATTTCTCACTTTATAACACCCAAAGTTTCGAAGATCTAAGCCTCGTATCCACTAGGCAATGTACGATGCAAGATGGACCGTGAATAGGCTTGACGTACATCGATTGAGCTGAACGTACAGCGGGGATGAACCGTGAATAAAGAAAGATAAATGGATCTCTAATCTGTATAAGAGGTCAATGATATCTAAGCTGAAATTAGAGTGAATTATATTCGTTATATTCCGACACAATGTAAAATATATATTGTTAAGGGGGTTGCAGAAGACGTTCACCATAGAAAAAATATTCACAGGCAACAAGATGGCGCTCGGGAGCACTATTCATGATTTTGACACATTTTATTTTATATCTTCGTAATTATGTTATAAATTGCAAATGTTATTTGAGACGCGCAATCTAGATTCTCTATACTATTTTTCCACATATAAAATATTACTTTTGTTAATACCGTCTACGAATGTTCTACGTCAAAGTTTTGTATGAAATTGATCAATCTTAAAATGTAGAACAAATGCGTATGAACAATAAAATTACTTTAACTTGTAGCTATAGATCAGTGCAACAGAAACACAAGTGCGCGCGTAATTGAAAATTTTGATTCGATATCATCACCATTACGAGATATAAAATAAAATGAGATAAAATAAGGGAATAATGCTCCCGAGCGCCATCTAGTTTAGTGTCTTGCCCTCTGCAACCCCCTTAAAGGTTTTTTATATTTCTGGTCGGGCTTTAAATAAATGAAATTAAATTAAATGTTAAACTTTTTGGACAATAAATACGACGACTAAAAATTTAAAACTGCCAACATGCTGCCAACACAAATTATATGTCACCCATGTCACCCTATGTCACCAAGATGTCACCACCCTATCAAAAACTAACTTCATCTGAAAACCAAACCAACAACACCGAACAAACAAAATGTCAAAAATAAAGGTTTATTTTTAGACCAAGTCAAAATGATTTTGGAAATTAAATTAAAAAATGAATCGGGCAGCTCGTAAATACGGGCGTGGTTTGAGATCCAAAATCCCACGGAGGAACAGTCAAGAGAACATTAAAGTTTACAGCAAGAATGGGCGCTCCATTGAAGAAGTCCATCCACCTGAGAATAAGATAATATTGGTTGAAAAGTCCATGAAAAGCAGAGCCTGTAGTATTTACCCGGAGAGACAGGACTTTAGTCAGTTCACTGATTACACGGGGTTGTCTCAAGATCAGGTACATTCGAAATTACACTTATGAGCCTGTCGAAGCGTAGCGCAGAGCATTTCTCACTGCAAAATCAATTAACTCAACTTTCGTCTCACGTCGTCGCTTCGATGCTCTTGGGGACTTGTAGTTGTGTTAATAGATTTTCGATGTTATTATAACGCATGCAAAGTCAATAATGGTTTGGCAGTGAAAAATTATCTGCGTTGGGCTTTGCCAGGTGTGCTTTAAATCACATTGCCTTGTATAACAAGTTTACACCTTGTACATGGAGGACACTAACATAGTGAAACGGTACCCATTTAGATTTTAAATAAATATAAATACACATTGACTTACTAACTACTGGACGTAGGGTCCGCGCTCAAAATTGTCCGGACCAAAAGAGACCTAAAACGTATTTTGTTTGAACGGCCGTCAACGCGCACGTGAGCGCTCACGGCGCGCGCCATGCGGCGATGGGGTATTTATTATTATTTGTGGTTGGGCTATTGCAGGGCATAAGCAAGGGTCGTTATGTAACACTTAGACCATCGCTGGTCCTTTCTGTTCGCCCCAAACTCACCCATATTTTACGCTTACCTCCGAACTTGTGGTATTTTCTTTTCATTCTCGGGAATGCAGGTTTCCTCATGATGTTTTCCTTCACCGCTGAGCTAGTAAATGAGAAATACAACCGTACATAAATTCCGAAGGACTTAGTGGTACAGGCCAGGAATCGAACCGCCGCCTCATGATTGAGGCGCAGGCTCTCTTCCGTATGCTATCATCGCTCCTAACGATGGCGATCCTGGCGATGGGGTAAAAACTACGCAAGCAAAATGAAAAAGAATTTCAGCAATATTCAGCATTTTCAATGTTTATATTACTATACACGTACTTAGATTTGTGTAGGTTAGTCTCTGACACTGTTTTCGAGAATTTTGTACTAGACTATCGTCTATTATTTTGTATGTTAATGTAAACACAATAATTTCTATGAATTTCAGTACCAAGACCTCCTAATGGAACAATACGGCTTTGATCCCTTAATACCGGAGACTTTAACCCAACTAAAAGAGTTACAGAAAGCGCTCTGTATCTCGTCGCCGATACTCGAGAATAACTCTCAGTGCGTGAACGCTGAAGCAGGGCAAAACACGGAGAACGTACCGGTATCGCCCGATGACTCCGCTTGGCACGATGGTGTTGAGGAATTGGATCAGTATATAAATGACCATAAGATAGGTATACATACATCTATAATAAACTTAATGCGATGTACACACGGCGACAAATCAGTGCGGTACACATCACTCAAAATAGTGCGGTAGAGAGCCTGCATAGACGCGGCTGCCGGCGCGGGCGCAGCGTGCCGTGAGACGAAACAACAACAACATACCGCACCCTCTCGCACGATTCGCAGCGTTCAACTTCTAATAGTTCAAAGTCCAAACAGGGTAACCGGACCTGTCGCCGTGTGTACAATCAACTAATTTGAATCATGCATGACCCACCGTAGGACCTTGTTACGATCACGTGAATTATCGTCATTATGCTTCTCTCAAACGTCACAGTAAGGGAAGTCTTCCCTTATCTTCAATGACCCATCGAATAACCTTTTCACAGCAAACTATTTGCTGTTACGTTTGAGGGAAGTTCTTTCGAAATTTCAATTTAAATCGAAATGTTTCCGGTTACAGCCCAGGATCCAGTGCTCGACGTTCAACAATCATTTTATGCTCCTAAAAACATTGGCATATCACAGGACCCCGTAGTGAAAGTGATTGCGGAAAAATATTGTAAATATAAGAACAATAATGTAGAACTGAGGAGACTTGTAGAAAAGATAGTGTGTGTGGAATATGATGTCTATGATCAGGACTTGGCGGTACCAGTTCAGACTATGAGAGCTTATTTTTCGTTGAAACCAGGCTGTAGCGGGACACACGAAGAAAGAGGTATGTCGCGTTTATTCATATTCACACAGCACACATACAAGCTAGGCTCTTCATGCACTTGTGAGAATATGAGACCATTTGAGAGTCCTTGATGAGTTTGCGAATAGATGTGTTTCTACTTATCTGTCATAAGCACCCCTGAACATTGGAGTGGAGTTCATACAGAATCAGCACTTCTTCATAAGGATGGTTTCAATTTTACAATAAGAAATATATTTTTTGCAATATCAGTTTTGATTAACAAACAGTTCTTTAATTTGACGGACCCTTTCTGCATTTTACGGCATATCTACTAGTCGATAATTTAAATAAATGACCTTTTTTTCAGCTGCTGAATGGAATCCTCTCTCCAGGGTACCGTCTACCATAAAACGCAAGTTTTTAATATCAGAGGAAGACTTGAAAAAACTTAACGAAAAAGAAATCGAAATAATGGACAGTAATTTAGCCGAAAATCAACCTTACTTAACAGACCTAAAGAAAGTTTTACATCGGAAGAAAGCTATTTATAAAAGCAAGAATAAAAAAACACTAGATTTAAGATCGTTGTACGAAATGGCCAAAAGATCAAGCCCTCCTTTAGATGTCGATTTTTCAAACACGAATCTTTTATCAAAAGCAGAACTTATGGAGGTGAAAGAGATGATTATGCAGAGATGTACAAGTGCAAGAGGGATACATAGAGAAACAATTAAAAGAAGAGAGCCTAGAAGTGAAATAGAAAGTGCGATATCATATATTACGTTTATGGATGTACTGCGAAATAAGTGATTGGTCAAAATTAAACTTATTTATTGATAAAACAAACATTTTACTTATATGAGTTAGATTTACACTTTTGACATTAATTTACTGATTTATATCAGTATTTGGTACTGGAACTTCATCTTAGGATAACAATTAATTACATACCTAATAGTGGATAATTTTGTGATCGGAACATAACTATATGCCTATCGTCATACATCCTTTTCTTTGGCAGCGGATTCGGGGTTGAAAGTAGGATCCAGTCCTAATTTCTTCATCTCCACCGCCATTTCGAATAAATAGTCGTAGCATTCGGTCCTGAAAACATTTCAAATATATTAATTATAGTTTGGATGAATTATCATCTTCCATTTCATGCCGATGGAAAATATAAATATAAAATATAAATGAATCGGCTTTATCGTCCCGCGCAAATTATAAAAGCGCATATTGACATTTTTCGGGGGGATATTCATAGAAAAACAATGAAAAAGTAAGTGCAAATTCCATGCAAATATTCGGATTTCGGGGGATAAATCCCACCTAACCCCCCCTGGATACATGCCTGGGAACTAAATAGGTCTTTCTAGTTTATGTGTGATTTTGGCGTTCTTGCGAAGAAAGCGACGCCCGAATATTTTAAAACTGTTTACAGCAAAGCGGTAAATAAATAAAAATTTTCGCACTTACATAGTCTTGGCCTGCTGCCACGTGTCGCCCCACACATAGACGCCGTGCCTCCTAACCAGCACCGCACTGGTGCCGGGGTACTTTTTCAGCGCCTCGGCCATGCTGCCCGCCAGGTCCCGCTCGAACGGGGTGTTCTCTATTATGGGCACCACCAGCTTCTCGTCGTAGCGGAGGAAGCGACCGAGTTCCGCGTCTTTTATACCCTGCAATAAACAGGTTAAGGGTATATTACCGTTGGCGCGCTCCATACAAACGTACTATGGTGATATTTTCAATACTAACCAATTAAAGTCAATGAAATTTTGCAGAAACAATCTAGAAACAAATCTCTATGCTTGTACTTACAGTGCCTCAAAGATTTGGTTCACTAATGTTTAACACAAAATCAATGAGCAAAATATCACTTCTCAAGCAACGTTTAACAATGTTTCATTTCACAAACTAGTGATTTAACAAAGGCGTTAATACACATATTTACTTATCGAAAGTAGTCATTTAGCAAATGCATTGAAATATATTATGTTTATAGTTAAAACAACATTTCAACATCAGTTATGCGACAACAATCTTATTTACCAAATGAATTATTTAGCAAACAACGATAAATCATTTTTTATATCACAAAAGGTTATTTGCCATTTTTCTAATTCATCTACTAAACTTGCTGCAACATGCAACATGCAACAAGTTCATTTCAAACTTTAATTTCAAATATTTTAATAATGTTCGTCAGTCTGACGATCGTTCTAGGTCTGACGTGACTAGATTGATGGACCAGACTGACGCGAGAATGAGCGTGTAACACCCGTCTTTCATGGTGCTTCATGCATAAAACATACATGCACGCTAAACCAAGCATACATATACGCAAAAATGCAGCATGACATACTAACCAACCTAACTAACTAACCTAACCTAGTCTAACCATAACCTACAGTTTTGATGTTCCCTTTCTGCCCCCTAAGCAACAAGCAAATAAGCATGCACTCAAGCAATGATGCAAGCAAGCATGCACACAAGCATGCAGACACACAAGCATGCAGCAAGCAAGCAAGCATGCAGCATGCAAGCAGGCATGCACATGCAAGCAAGCATGTTGATGCTCCGCTCGCTTCGCTCGCTCCGCTAAGTGTTATACATGTTCTAACCTAACCTAACCTAGAATTCGACAAGCTCAATATGTTTTTCTCAGGCAGGGGGCTTCCGCCCCCCGCACCCCCCGAGCGGGGGGCGCAGCCCCCCTGCACCCCCTAACATGCAGACAAGCAAACAAGCAAGCAAGCACACATGCAAAGATGCAAGCAAGCATGCACACAGGCATGCAGCAAGCAAGCAAGCATGCAACATGCAAGCAAGCATGCACATGCATGTACAGACAAGACTGCGTGGAAGAGGGGTGCTCTGGTTCGGTTTTGTGAAATGAAATAATGTGATCGATATTTGAAAACGTTGTTATATTTAGTAATTTGCTGATCAAACAATAAAATATAAAACGAGTTTCTAACAAAAGATGAATGTTTAAATAACACAGTTTCGTATCGAAGTGTCGTGAATATGAAATGTTGCAATGTGACAATTTGACAACTGATCACAAAATTAAATAAATGGTTTGTGAAACCTATTCCTACTAAATTATGATTTGTGAAACGACTCATTTTTAGAACGTTGTGTATTTTTTTAAAAATTGCTAAACAACTGTCGTTCAAACGGCAGTGACCCCAAAGATTTCCATACAAATCTTAAATTAATCCTATAATTAAAACTGTATATTTTAACGAAAATCTGACTTCATACAAGCATAGAGATTCGTTTCTAGATTGTTTCTGAAAAATTTCATTGACTTTAATTGGTTAATATTTAAAATATCACCACAGTACGTTTGTATGCAGCGCGCATTTGCGCTCTCGGAATAAAATTCACTTAAGATTTTTGAATATTTGAGGTACCACTCACAAAAACACTGGATACGTGTGTTTGCCTGCCATGTCGATCCGCATGCGTATTCAATATTATCATCATTATACACGTCCCACATACTATACGTCCCACTGCAAGGCTCAGGCCTACTCTCAAGGAGGGTGGTGTATGGGCGTTAGCCCACCACATGATTGGTGAACTACACGTATGTGTCTGATGCCTATGCAGGTTTCCTCACGATGTTATCCTTCACCATTTGAGAGAAGCATGCATATTAGTAAAGCTCGAAAACGTAGTGATTTATTGTTCAGTGAGCCCGGCCAGAAAAATAAAAAACCTCGCCATTTTGCGGAAAATCAATGGAACCAATTTTTGTATTTGGAAGGTTATAGTCGATTGCAGCGCCCGTAAAACAGGTTTTTTATATTTCTGGTAATCTATTCAAGTCAATCCATTTCAAGTGTAAGTAATAAATTTTCCGACGAACCTTTATCATCTCCTGATGCGTGATAACAAACTCCTTGTCACACAGCAAGGTGCAGCGCACGGCGTGAGGCGAGTGCGTGTGTATCACTGCGCCCGCGCCGCGCTCTCGGTACGCTATCAAAAACAGTGGCGTGCATTGACTTTTCTTCAGTCTGCAAATAAGTTGGGCTTGGTTGGTTATAGCAGCGATTACATTACCTAACTTGCAGGGCCGATTTCGGCATACATTGCCTGATTTAGTCTGTCTATTTTAAGTGTAGCGATCAAAGCAAGCAATACAGAATTTATTTGTGAAAAAAGATAATGTGAAGATTCGCCACCTTGAAGGGTTGTGGAGAAAAGATGGATGAATCAATCAATAGGGTATTTGACAGGTTTTTAAAAACTGTTCTACATTAATAACTGATGTCTAAGGACTCTATAGAAAATGTAGGTATATTTTACGTTCCATGTTTCATTACATAATTATAATGCAAGAAAAAATGAAAAAAAAAAAAAAAAAAAAAAAAATTCTCACCTCCGGACGGAAAGCGTCAATTGTCGTACAGAGCTGCGTTCAGAACCTTTGGGTGCGGTTGTACTTCTCGCTCGCTCTTATGGGTAACTCGCTTTTCACCGAGCCTCTGAACGGCGTTAGGGCGAAAAGTTGCACTCGGAGTGCACTCTAGGCGCACTCTGGGCGTAGGTTCTGAACGCACCCCTGCTGCGCTAAACGAAGTTGTCGCTTTCCACCTCCGTCGAGAAGAAAATTAGTATACTAACCTCGGGAAGTAAATAAGAAAGCCTCAGATCTTACTGACTTGAGACCTTACATACTTTCCTGTCCTCGGTGTGTAATCTACTATTAAATAAAATATCCTGTGACAACGCTTTTCTTGACAATATACGTGGCTACATGCAGGTGACGTCATCATGCCATTAAAAATGAATTATTATCGTACTGTTTCTCTGGAGGAGGTAGTTCCAAGTCCTGATCATCAATAGTCTGCACAAACAAGTCATCTGACTTCATCCGCTCCTTCTGTACTCCCGATGGTGCTATGTAGATTTTGTTCCTGGAATATCAAACGTATTTATTTTATTGTTTTTGGAAGACCAACAGCACAATACATTATTAAATTATATAAACATTTAAAACTTTTAAGGGGATTGTTTAGACCATCAAACTGAACAACTTTCATTATTGGACCACAATCGAAATTGCGAAAAAAATATCAAATCAAATCAAATCAAATATACTTTATTTTACACCAAAATACAAACAGTAAAATACAGAAAGAAAAAACAGTAGGCACAAAAATAAGGCGGTCTCCCAATATCCCAATATCCCAATATCTGCTATCCCATACATTTAGCTTGAGTAGATTTGCAGTTTAGCATGGAAAATAAGATTTTTTTTCGCTATGTTGCTGTATGCTAGTGAAAGTTGTTCAGTTTGGTGGTCTAAACCACCCCCTTAAATGTTTATTTGTATTTTTGTAATTTGGGTGAAATTGATATCACTGGCATCCTTTTAACCTAAGAGTCTACCCATCACACTGACTGAAAAACTTTAACTGTGGGAGAAAACTGATCATAGCAAAAATAAAATCTGCTGTTCCATACTAAACTGCAATGCCTACCTGTAATTCTTAGTTTTGAGAGAAATTTCTTACTAAAAGTTCTAAAACTGCTTTTTGTGCTTTAATACACTCCTATCTGTACCAAACAGCACCTAGTCTTTGGCATAATAGTTTCTCATCACAATGAATAAAAAATAATTTTGAAAAACTACAGAAAACAGTGAGAAAAATGATTTCGTGTTTGGGAGCATCTCTTTTCGCGAATCGTGGTCGGAAATACATGGCGTGACATTGCTAGCACAAGCTTTTTGTGTTTCCAATCAATTTTATAATTATCAAGATAATTATCAAAGTATAATTATCTTGATAATTATCGTGAACCCTGAAACATATGAAAGAAGATCGAACATTACCGACCGCCATGGCCAATTTTCGTGTTTCCATCGTTGTAAGGAGGATTGGTATCCATTGGTTTGCAGCCATGGCTATAACTTACCCATCTTTTATAGAAATTCCACCACCTGTTCCTGTTACCCATCCTAAATGGTAGAACTGATTGCAAAGTTCTGGTATCAGCTTCCTTGGATGTTCCTGAAAGTTATAATAAGCAAAAAAGTGTTATTTTTAGTATCCTGCAGTCCATAAATATGTGGCGTGGGAGGGGGTAATGGGGCGCGAACCAACTCAGTCGAGTTATGTTAGCGAGGAGCAAAGCGACGAGCATGCCAGAACCGAATTGCTACTGTTTACCTAGTCGACTAAAAAAAAGGGGGTGGGGGGGGATTTCCGCACTTCCCCCCTTTAGGGGGATTAGGGGGTACCCCCCGTACCCCCTTCCCCCAAATTCGTGCCCCAGGATACTAAATCACATAAATTTGACCAAAAAAAAGGGGGGGTTTCCGCACTTCCCCCCTTTAGGGGGGTATAGGAGGTACCCACTCTCCCCCTCCACCCCCCAAATTCATGCCGCAGGATACTAAAGCAACCCCACCGCATTCAAGTGGAACATGTTGCTTCTATGAAAGGGCCTGTCTATCGCTAGAATGTAAGTCGATAAAAAGTAGTCACATAAATATGTAATAAAATAATGTAAAAACTTACAGCGTCCAGTTCAGACATTGTTTCCGATATTATTATCAATTCTGGTAACGAAAACCGCAAATACTTATCAATAATATTGACATTTGTGTTCCTTGTGTGTTATCTTATCAGCAACTCAGAATTTTCTAAGAATACACTCTGAACTTTCATTAGATAATTTTGCTTTGTGTTGTGTTATTAACAATTATTGTATAGAATCCGTAGTCTCTTTCTACGTTAATCAAACAAAGTTTTGTTAAAAAATACTGTTGTTGTTGTTTAATTTTTCCTTACGGAAAGGCATAGGATACATACCCTATGCAGCCCTATCTCCGTATGCTTATTCAAAATGGAAACGAAGCCCTAAGGCATACATTACACGGTAGGTTTTGCTGTCAGTTTTGCCACAGTCACGGCTGTGACTGATGAATAACCTACCGTGTAATGCGTTGACTGATGGTGACTGATGGTTGCATGACGAAAATCTAGATTTTCATCATGCAACCATCAGTCATGACTTTTGAGTGAACGTGTAATCGCATTTCGTCAATCACCGTCAGTCAGCGCGCGGACAGCGATGGAGTCGGACATGATAGATGCTCCCCGTAGTGCATAGGAGGTGCGCCCCCTAGCTCGTGGGGGTGATAGGGGGTGCACCCCTACTGTGTAGGGGGTTCGTAGGGGTGATTAAGGGGTTGTGTAGGGGTGATTAGAGGGTGTACCCCCTAGGGCGTAGAGCTTATTAGGGGGTGCACCCTAGCTCGTGGGGGTGATTAGGGGGTGCACCCTCTAGGAGGTAGGGGTTATTTCGGGGTGCATCCCCTAGCTCGTAGGGGGTGATTCGAATTTGCACCCTAGCTCGTGGGGGTGAACCCCCTAGGACGAAGGGGTTATTAGGGGGTGCAACCCCTAGCTCGTAGGGGGTTATTAAGGGTTGCACGGGTTGCACCCCCAACTAACACCTTATTAGTATGTTGGTAGCATTTATTTTAACACGTTTTTTACTCAATAACGCAATCAAAATTCCAATACAGGCTTTTCTTTTATGAGTATCTGTCTGTCTGGAAGAAATCACTTTTTAGCGATAAGACCGCCTTATTTGTACCATTATCGTTTCTTTGTTTCCTTTTCTATGCTGTATTTGTGTTTTGGTGTAAATAAAAGTATATTTCATTCATTCATTCATTCATATCCATACTGTCTTGCGTCAACACGTGTATCCTTTGTGAAATTTTGAGCATGACTGACGGTCAGTCAGAATGACTGTGTAATGTGGCTACTAATTCCATCAGTCACCATCAGTCACCATCAGTCAAACGTCATTCATGACTGATGGTTTTGACTGACGCAAAACCTACCATGTAATGTATGCCTTAGGCATAGGCATACATTACACGGTAGGTTTTGCTGTCAGTTTTGCCACAGTCACGGCTGTGACTGATGAATAACCTACCGTGTAATGCGTTGACTGATGGTGACTGATGGTTGCATGACGAAAATCTAGATTTTCATCATGCAACCATCAGTCATGACTTTTGAGTGAACGTGTAATCGCATTTCGTCAATCACCGTCAGTCAGCGCGCGGACAGCGATGGAGTCGGACATGATAGATGCTCCCCGTAGTGCATAGGAGGTGCGCCCCCTAGCTCGTGGGGGTGATTAGGGGGTGCACCCCTACTGTGTAGGGGGTTCGTAGGGGTGATTAAGGGGTTGTGTAGGGGTGATTAGAGGGTGTACCCCCTAGGGCGTAGAGCTTATTAGGGGGTGCACCCTAGCTCGTGGGGGTGATTAGGGGGTGCACCCTCTAGGAGGTAGGGGTTATTTCGGGGTGCACCCCCTAGCTCGTAGGGGGTGATTCGAATTTGCACCCTAGCTCGTGGGGGTGAACCCCCTAGGACGAAGGGGTTATTAGGGGGTGCAACCCCTAGCTCGTAGGGGGTTATTAAGGGTTGCACGGGTTGCACCCCCAACTAACACCTTATTAGTATGTTGGTAGCATTTATTTTAACACGTTTTTTACTCAATAACGTAATCAAAATTCCAATACAGGCTTTTCTTTTATGAATATCTGTCTGTCTGGAAGAAATCACTTTTTAGCGATAAGACCGCCTTATTTGTACCATTATCGTTTCTTTGTTTCCTTTTCTATGCTGTATTTGTGTTTTGGTGTAAATAAAAGTATATTTCATTCATTCATTCATTCATATCCATACTGTCTTGCGTGAACACGTGTATCCTTTGTGAAATTTTGAGCATGACTGACGGTCAGTCAGAATGACTGTGTAATGTGGCTACTAATTCCATCAGTCACCATCAGTCAAACGTCATTCATGACTGATGGTTTTGACTGACGCAAAACCTACCGTGTAATATATTATGCCTTACACAGTCATTCTGACTGACCGTCAGTCATGCTCAAAATTTCACAAAGGATACACGTGTTCACGCAAGACAGTATGGATATGAATGAATGAATGAATGAAATATACTTTTATTTACACCAAAACACAAATACAGCATAGAAAAGGAAACAAAGAAACGATAATGGTACCAATAAGGCGGTCTTATCGCTAAAAAGCGATTTCTTCCAGGCAACCTAAACAGACAGACAGATATTCATAAAAGAAAAGCCTGTATTGGAATTTTGATTGCGATATTGAGTAAAAAACGTGTTAAAAGAAATGCTACATCCTACTACCAACATACTAATAAGGTGTTAGTTGGGGGTGCAACCCGTGCAACCCTTAATAACCCCCTACGAGCTAGGGGTTGCAACCCCTAATAACCCCTACGTCCTAGGAGGTTCACCCCCTAATACCCCACGAGCTAGGGTGCAAATTCTAATCACCCCCTACGAGCTAGGGGGTGCACCCCGAAATAACCCCTACCTCCTAGAGGGTGCACCCCCTAATCATCCCTACGAGCTAGGGTGCACCCCCTAATAAGCTCTACGCCCTAGGGGGTACACCCTCTAATCACCCCTACACAACCCCTTAATCACCCCTACGAACCCCCTACACAGTAGGGGTGCACCCCCTAATCACCCCCACGAGCTAGGGGACGCACCTCCTATGCACTACGGGGAGCATCTATCATGTCCGACTCCATCGCTGTCCGCGCGCTGACTGACGGTGATTGACGAAATGCGATTACACGTTCACTCAAAAGTCATGACTGATGGTTGCATGATGAAAATCTAGATTTTCGTCATGCAACCATCAGTCACCATCAGTCAACGCATTACACGGTAGGTTATTCATCAGTCACAGCCGTGACTGTGGCAAAACTGACAGCAAAACCTACCGTGTAATGGGGGCCTAAGAGCCCATACAGCCATTCGTTGTTTCCAGACAATAACACACATATTGTTAATAATAAACCAACGACACAGTAAGAAAGGGTTTGTACTGTGTATTCTCATTATTAATAATTATACCTATCGGTAAATACCTTTTCTGGTCAACGCCATCTATCGAGAAATTAGCTGGAAATTAGGAACAAACTTTTTTGCTTTTTGGAAATCCCTCATCGCGCAAGGCATGGCCGCGTGCGATCGCGTTCCATCTATTTTATATATGCTCTAGCAAATGACGTTCCTGAGTGACAGAAAAGGATGGAGCGACGGAAAAATGCGATGCGGTGCTATTAAAATGAAGTTCAACCCTTAACCGCCCGCGACCCTCCTGTGGACCTCCCGCGGATGTTACCAAAGGCTACAGGATGTTACCTAACAGTTGGCAGGTCTATTAAGCGATTACTGAAAAGCTAGGAGTCCCGTGCACAGGGAGGCGTTTTTCATACCTTCATCGAAAATTTAAAAAATAAATGTTAGGTTAGATTTTGACGTTCTTGCAAAGAAAGTGGCGCCTTCGTTTTTTCCAAACTTTTTTTGTAGGTAAGCTGTAACCGCTGTGCATATGGATAACCAGTAAGGTGGCATAGGTATTGTCTATACCTACCTGAAGAGCAGACTGCCTCTGCAATCGGGAGAGTACCTACGGTAGTAACATGGATCTAGAATCATAAAGGATCCCACTCTTCCTTAGAAGCATTGATACAAGAAAATTGACGTTCGACTCCGTCGTCGATATTTCCAATTTTACGTGTGTCCCTTTCTATCCAATGACGTCACAACGAAAATTGAATGACGTCAATTTTTGACGTTGGATTAGAAAGGGACAGATCTGGGACAAAGTTCGTAAAAAACGTCACTAAAAAAAACTACGCAGAAGAACGATCCTTACCGACCACAAAGGAGTATTATCATGTTTCCCGTCTTGTTAGGCAGTCTGCACTCCACCACAGACTTAGGAAGTCTGTGGCACTCCACTATAGAGGATTCCAAACTTCTTGGGTAGTAACTAGATCCTTTATGATTCTAGATCCATGCTATATCCCTTGAACATGAATAATGAATATTATACTATGCGTGTGCGCGTGCGCGTGCTGTGCCGTGATTCCATGCTTGTAAGGAGGATTGGTATCCAATAAACCAATGCCAGCTTTTTGGACAATACCTTACAATCTTCTTGATATACCTAACATCTATTTTGTGGTCTTACTTCTCAGGCACTGGCTGTTAAAAGCCATGCTTCTTATTTTTTAAAACGCCATATGAGCAACAAAATAATTTGACTTAATCAATCAATCAAGCTAGGTCTGTACCTAAACATCATAAAGTCAAAATTTTAAATCAAAGTGAACAAAATACTCATAATCGAAGACCATGATAAATATAACAGTTAAATTGTATCTTTGAAACCTTCAAATCGTATAGGTCGATACCGTAAGTGGAAGGAATTTTTAAAAAAGTATGCCGTAGGTATGCCTTTATGCTATGCTCCCCGCATGGCATAATTTTTAAACACAACAATAATGTACGTTAGTTATATTAGACTGAGAGAGCACCGCCGTTTACTCTAGGACCTAGGGCCTAGGTAGGTCATCGAGCACCTAGTTAATAGGTAAGTAGCACGTAAGTAGATAGGTATACCTAGTGGTCTTCTTCTTATCGTGTGGGCAAGCCCAGCACAGGCAGCATGACACCGTGATAAAGCGCTATCACACCTTCGCTGTCTTTCTATTTGCACGTGGACGAACGAGATAAAAGACGTGATACAGCCGTATCACGTGTAGCATGCTACCAGCATAGGAAGCATGACACCGTGATATAGCGCTATCACACCTTCGCACTCTTTCTATTTGTGCGCGAACAAACGAGATACAGCCGTATCACGTGTAACATGATACCTGCACTGTGCTGGTGACAGAGTTTATTCAAACCGCTATACGGCCTCTGACATGGTTTTTTATGTAACGACTACTACCACCAGAGATAGTAGCCGGGACCAACTAAACGGCTACTTGCCATCCGAAGCAGGAATCATTTTCCTTTTCAGACAATCAGGTGATTCAGCCTGCAATGTCCTAACCAACTGGGGAAAAACGCACAAAGTGATATATCACTAGGTAGGTGTCCCCCGTGGGAATCGAACCCACGACCTCCGTGTCAAGAGCCCATAATGCTCTTAACCATTAGACCACGGAGGCAGGCACCTAGTGGTGAAGGTCAAGTTGGTGGTTAAAAATTTAAAGGACAATGGGAAAATTCTGGAAAGTTTGTAAAGCTACGTAGTAGGTATCTTCTGTGTCTCAAGACGAAAGTCGGGTTGGGTTTAGACACGAGCTACCTTTTTTTGCATCAACCTCGTGCTACAAGATGACGGACGGGTTACCGTCGAATACTTACATACCTACCTACTTCCGGTATACTTAAACAGGGTCCAACTTTATATGCTGACGGTTTTTTAAGATGATGATCAGACCATCAAACTGAACAACATTCTATATAAGTAAGTAAATGAGACCAACATCGAAATCGCGAAAAAAGATCTGCTGTCCCATATACCTAATTTTGGTTGAGCAGTTTTGTATAGATCAGATTTTTTTTCGCGATTTCGGTCCTGTAGAGAAATTTTTAAGGCCTCCGCACATTGCAGCGATATTATCGAGCGATTTTATCGAGCGATATTATCGACAGCGATATCGCGACACCTTACACACTGCAGCGATTCCGCGATTCGCGTCACGCATGCGCCCCACCACTGAATGTAGTCGAAAGTGATTGCGTCAGGTTGCGATAATATCGCGGCAGTGTGTGGGATCGAGCGCGTCCCCATAAAAAATTTACCGACAACAATTATCGCAAAATCGCAGCGATATTATCACTCGATAATATCGCGGCAGTGTGTAGAATCGCGCGCGTCCCCATACAAAATGTAGGTACTGGAAACAATTATCGCAAAATCGCAGCGATATTAGCGCTCGATAAAATCGCAGCAATGAGCGGAGGCCTTTACAGTATGATGGTCTGATCTTCCCCTTAAAAACCATCAGCATTTATTAGGAAGGACCCTATCTTGATTTAGGGCCTGTTTCACCACTTCTTAGTAAGTTATTGTTAGATTACCTGACAGATCGTTTGACATATCTTTCATTCAAAATATGTCTAACGATCTATCAGATAAGCTAACAAGAGCTTGCTGTGAATGTGAATGAAATGAAAAGAGGTGAAACAGGCTCTAAGGATATTTATTATTATAATCTGCAGAATATACCTAAATTAGAATTCACAAACATGCGTGGAATACCGGATTGTCTGAATCGACGCTACAGAAAACTGGATGAGTTGGTGAACGACTTAAGCTCATCTATGTCTGACAGCCCTGGACATGACAGTCAGGATCCGGGGATAAAGCTGATGTGTAACTTCTGGAATATCCTCAAAGAAGCACCGGATTGTAATTTGCCGGTAAATATAGTTTTGATTTTCTGCGGACTAGATACTTTAATGTGGAATACCTACTTAGATAAAGTACCAGATAGAGCCTCAGGCTTCTACCGTACTAAAATGAACAGGCCAACATTCTTATGTTGGTATGCGCGACACTGTCCATAACTTGTTTTGGTCACAAAGCGCGAGAAATGATTTATCATCCTACAGTTGGCTGTTAGGTCTTTTTACCCGACTGCGCGACGCAAAGGAAGGGTAATGTGTTTAACAGCCTATGTATGTATAAATAAATTAAATAAATAAATAAATAACGCTCACAGGCACATGTATTGTAATGATCCCAAGCAAGCACTAAAGGCTTTATATTATGGAAACCATACAACAACGGCTCGAACATATAACATCCATGACCGAACCGGGATTCGAACCCAGGACCCTGGTTTGGCAGTCCGGCGTGGTAACCATTACACCAACCGGGTTGACAAATACGGGTAGGTATGTATGTAAGTTTGTACCTTTGTGGCACACTAGAGACCAAACTCGGGGGCCGATTTTGATGATTCTTACGTTAATCGATTTTTCTACTGTCCAATTACCGATTAGACGTATACTTTATCTAAGGTGGGATATTACCTTTACGATCTGAATCAATAATTACAGCAAATCTAAGCTTTAAACTATACTGAATCGATTTTGATGAAACTTTTACAGCTTGACAGCATTTCAGATTTAATTTAAAGCATCCGATTCACGCATAGGTACAAAATGAGCCTATCGAACTGTTCGCAAATTTTGCAACGAAGAGATGGACACTCCTCTGTAATTTCTAATTGACTGTGGCCCCCTGATGTGTACAAACCTAGTACTCATCTAGGCAGACAAGTATTTGACACAAGATGAAGATACAAACCATTTGATTTCAGTAGGCATATCATATGCAAACAACTATATTCCCCGAAGGGGTAGTCATAGATATTCCCCGAACTCCACCTCCACCAACCTCAGAACATCCACGTTTCAAAAGTAGAACCGAAACTCTGTCCAGTGTTACGGGGAGTGAGCCCGTCGCCACTTGTAATGGACAGTGGGTACAATACAAGCCTCGAATTAAAGCATGCAGGTTTCCTCAGTGGGGGATAGCAGTAGGGATTAGGGAAATATGGAGGAGGCCTATGTCTATGTCCGAAGACGGACTGATCAAGGGTTGATAGATATGCACGGAGGGATCAGTAGGGAAGTGTAAAAATGGCGACAAATGTTAACAAAGGACGAGCGATGATGGTCGAAGTGCCGTAGGTATATGTGCAAGCCTGTCTAAGCCCCAAATAAATGCCCACCGTGTCCACAACGGTGTATTGGCGCTTGTATCTATTGCTGCAAGAGGTGAGGAGGACGCCAAACGAAAGCTCGTCAAAATCTAAATCTAAATCAAAATTGATTTGATTGATCGTTGTTCGCGCATCACGCAAAAACTACTGAACCGATATTGATGAAACTTTTTTGTTTGATAGCTTATGATCTGACTTAAAATCTGGTATATAATTTGTGCGGACGAAGTCGCGGGTAAACACTAGTTGTAAATAAAAGCATTATTATCGCAGCAAGCGGTTCACCGGCGAATGTGCACCAACGAGGAGAGTAGCACCAGCTGTTGCATTCCAGCACAACGCTTCTCCTGCTACATGGCTCATTCGACCAACAAACCAATGAAGTAATTTTCTATTATATCGGTCGATTCAAGCAAAATAAATTAATTCCACGACGGCACCGACGGATAAAATAAGCACGTTTGGTATGGGAAGCTGTCCGCCGTCGACGCGGAGACTAAACGTGGTTTTTGTATGGGACCTCCGGCGGTCAATGTGTCCTGACCCTAAATTGATAGATTAAGAGCGTTGGTGGCACGTTGCGGAGAGGTACGGACAGTAAGGCCCATCACATACATACGGAATTGCAATTCCGAATTCCGAATGCAAACCGGTTTTCGTATAGGCTTGAAATCCCGTTCGCAAATGTGGAGGGGGAACCTCCATACGAAAAACCTGTTTTCATTCGGAATTCCGAATCGCAATTCCGCATGTATGTGATGGGCCTAAATCTTGAGGGTCCGGATTCGAATCCGCACGGACGCCAAGCCTGTACCAACTTATGTTACGTAATGCCGAATGTGCTCAAACGGTGAAGGAAAACATCGTGAGGAAACCTATATGCAAATTCTGATGCGTAGAGTGTAGTCCACCAATCCGCATTGGGTAAGTGTTGTGGTCTGATGTCCAATATCCCTGAGTAGTCCGATCATTTTAGGGTTTGACCCTGACAGTAATTCATCTATCGCTGAAACTTTGCAGTGTGATAAAGTGAAGTATAAAGATTACGGTTGACAAAATATCTAGGATTTTTTTTTGTTGGAAGTTAGGTTTTTGTACGTAAACATAAAAATAACTTATAGCTCTCGGCGGAAAACTGTTCCATCCGAAATTCCTTTGGTATATGCCAGTATATACTATTTACCATAGATATGTAACGGTATCTATGAATATTTCGATTGAAGGAAGGGAGAATCAAAAAAATAAAGTTTTAATCCATAACTTTTTCAGGAATATTAGTCCATCTATTTTTGACTTTTTGTCAGTATTAATATCTTTACTTATATCGTCTTCCACAATTATCTAGAATATTTTCGTTTTCGATCATAGTTTTATGATTTTTGGGCAAATAAATTACTTCGGAAAACTGTTCCATCCGTTTTTATTAATTTACAAGTTACAGTACACTCTAATAAAACAGGGCTCATAAGAATCTAGAAAAAATTCGCCCTTATTAATTTTTTTTTCAATAATTTTCGTCCCGCCCGTGCAAGGCCGCCATTTACGAGCGCCATTTACGATATTATTTGACCACAAGACAGATTGTGCGAAGACCTTTAAAACGAGCCCAAACTCGGGTATATTCGACCAAAAACTGGGCATGAAAGACCATTTTAAAGATTTAGCCGACATTTTGTCCGCCATCTTGAAAAACGTAAACATTTCGTATCTTTTGAACGAAAGCTCCGATCGGGACGGGGTTTTTTGCATTAGGTGAAGCGCGAATGGGCCTCTCTGATAGAGTACGTAAAATGTGAAAGAATGTATAAAATGTACGATATTATTTGACTACAAGACAGATTGTGCGAAGACCTTTAAAACGAGCCCAAACTCGGGTATATTCGACTAAAAACTGGGCATGTAAGACCATTTTAAAGATTTAGTCGACATTTTGACCGCCATCTTGAAAAAACGTAAACATTCCGTATCTTTTGAACGAAAACTCCGATCATGATGGGGTTTTTTGCGTTAGGTGAAGCGCGAATGGGTGTTTCTGATAGAGAGGTAGAATTTGGTAGTTTTTGGAATTTTTTGGTTCTTTTGGTAGTTTTTGGTTCTCTTGGCAGTTTTTGGTTCTCTTGGTAGTTTTTGGTTCTCTTGGTAGTTTTTGGTTCTCTTGGTAGTTTTTGGTTCTCTTGGTAGTTTTTAGTTCTCTTGGTAGTTTTTTGGTAGTTTTTGGTAGATTTTGGTAGTTGTTGGTTCTTTTGGTACAATTTGGTAGGTTTTGGTAGAATTTCGTAGTTTTTGGTAGATTTTGGTATTTTTTGGTTCTTTTAGTAGAATTTCGTAGTTTTTGGTTCTTTTGGTAGAATTTGCTAGTTGCTGGTTGAAAGAATGAAAAACTACCAAAATCTTCCAAAAACTACCAAAAACTACGAAATTCTACCAAAACCTACCAAAAACTACCAAAAGATCCAAAGACTACCAAAAACTACGAAATTCTACCAAAAGAACCAAAAAATACCAAAATCTACCAAAAACTACTAAATTCTACCAAAACCTACCAAATTGTACCAAAAGAACCAACAACTACCAAAAACTACCAAAAAACTACCAAGAGAACCAAAAACTACCAAGAGAACCATAAACTACCAAGATAACCAAAAACTACCAAGAGAACCAAAAACTACCAAAAGAACCAAAAAATTCCAAAAACTACCAAATTCTACCTCTCTATCAGAAACACCCATTCGCGCTTCACCTAACTCAAAAAACCCCATCATGATCGGAGTTTTCGTTCAAAAGATACGAAATGTTAACGTTTTTTCAAGATGGCGGTCAAAATGTCGACTAAATCTTTAAAATGGTCTTACATGCCCAGTTTTTGGTCGATTATACCCGAGTTTGGGCTCGTTTTAAAGGTCTTCGCACAATCTGTCTTGTGGTCAAATAATATCGTACATTTTATACATTCTTTCACATTTTACGTACTCTATCAGAGAGGCCCATTCGCGCTTCACCTAATGCAAAAAACCCCGTCCCGATCGGAGCTTTCGTTCAAAAGATACGAAATGTTTACGTTTTTCAAGATGGCGGACAAAATGTCGGCTAAATCTTTAAAATGGTCTTTCATGCCCAGTTTTTAGTCGAATATACCCGAGTTTGGGCTCGTTTTAAAGGTCTTCGCACAATCTGTCTTGTGGTCAAATAATATCGTACATTTTATACATTCTTTCACATTTTACGTTCTCTATCAGAGAGGCCCATTCGCGCTTCACCTAATGCAAAAAACCCCGTCCCGATCGGAGCTTTCGTTCAAAAGATACGAAATGTTTACGTTTTTCAAGATGGCGGACAAAATTTCGGCTAAATCTTTAAAATGGTCTTTCATGCCGAGTTTTTGTTCGAATATACCCGAGTTTGGGCTCGTTTTAAAGGTCTTCACACAATCTGTCTTGTAGTCAAATAATATCGTAAATGGCGCTCGTAAATGGCGGCCTTGCACGGGCGGGACGAAAATTATTGAAAAAAAAATTAATAAGGGCGAAATTTTTCTAGATTCTTATGAGCCCTGTTTTATTAGAGTGTACTGTAACTTGTAAATTAATAAAAACGGATGGAACAGTTTTCCGAAGTAATTTATTTGCCCAAAAATCATAAAACTATGATCGAAAACGAAAATATTCTAGATAATTGTGCAAGACGATATAAGTAAAGATATTAATACTGACAAAAAGTCAAAAATAGATGGACTAATATTCCTGAAAAAGTTATGGATTAAAAACTTTATTTTTTTGATTCTCCCTTCCTTGAATCGAAATATTCATAGATATCGTTACATATCTATGCTAAATAGCATATACTGGCATATACCAAAGGAATTTCGGATGGAACAGTTTTCCGCCGAGAGCTATAAGTGATTTTTATGTTTACGTACAAAAACCTAACTTCCAACAAAAAAAAATCCTAGATTTTTTGTCAACCGTAATCTTTATACTTCACTTTATCACACTGCAAAGTTTCAGCGATGGAAGAATTATTGTTAGGGTGTCCATACAAGGATACGCTAAAATGATCGGACTAGAGGGTAGGCCTGCACCCTGCAGTGGGACTTAAGTATATAGGGGTGATAATGATCGATAGATTACAGTGCCCAATAATTAACTCACTAGTAAATACTTTTAGATCATGCAGTTGGATGCAGAACATCTTAGGAAAATAGATTAAGATTATATTAGAAAACAGAACATACCTAATGCGCTGGACACAAGAAAGACGACGTAAGATTTAGACGGGGCGCGGCGGATAGCTGTCTTTTCTATATGTTTTGCTTCACGACACTTCTATAAATGTTGTATGGCAGGGACGCGGAAGAGACATGTCCTCACCCCGTCTGCGTCTTACGTCTTTTATGTGTGTCCACCGCCTTATAATTTTCAAAAAGTGAAATATAAATCGTTATAGTAGGTATACTTGTATAATAACTATTAGCTAGCATCCATTACGTAATTAACTGGTAAGCTCCACTAGTTACAAATTGAAATCAGCATCTTCAATATCTTTGCTTTTAGGGTATGCTGTCATGAGTGTGAACCCGCCAGTGGACGAGAAACTCCAGCTTCAGTAGCACCAGATGGCGCCGAGTTACCTATCAACAAAGTCCTCGGTCATTTGAAGATGGTAGAAATTTCTACACCATGTCACAGATTACTAGTAACTTCGTTGTAATGTAACAGATCAATCACTTCCTTAGAAAACGATAAATTTTCACGCTTTAGGCCTATCACAAACTCAAACTCAAAATAATTTATTCAATATAGGAGCCTGAAGCACACTTATTAAACGTCAATTCTTTTTTAAGTTACCACCGCTTCGGAACGTGTTGTCGCTGTAGAGAAGATGCGGACAGAAACACATAGGTACACTTACAGAATTGCGATCCGGAATTCCGAATGAGAATTGTTATTTTGTATAGATAGGATTTGGCACTTCCACAATTGTGCAGGGGGAAAAGACATTGGCTTGACTGCAATATAATTTTATAACTTTTTAGTTTTTTTTTAAATTAGGTATGTTTATTTCACATTTTTTGGTCATGAATTCATTAGTTTGACTCAGATATCAGTTATACACGCAAAGGGTACATCGATACGAAGCAAATGTTTCAATCGCCGATGATCTTCCGCTGTCAACTTTTGAGGAGTTCTATTGTGTAGGTACCTAGCTCCGAAGCGCTTTATCAAATCTTCACCAAATTCAAATCGAATCATCTCGGGGCTAAATTCTTCAGAACTAAAAAAGAATCTCCCAAATCGGTCAAGAAATGCCGCTTATTAGGTACTTACTTGTTCGTAGGTACTTACGTATACAAACCATGCCGTCACACTTACACGTATTAGTCCATATCTTGAAAATTCTAAGTTACCTGAGCATTTAGATATACAGAGTTTATTGAAATAATGTATTCTTATTCTAAAAGGCGGCATCATTTGACAAGAAATGTACCGAAAAACTAAACAATTTGCTGGTTACTGAAAAACAGTTAAATACCCAAATAGAAGGTTTGGAGATAAAAGAAAAGGGAGCCGTCATACTATTGAAAAGGGCTGATTGTATGTGGTCGTGCATGGATGAGGCTTATAAGGAGCGAATTGAACAATCTAACGAAAGACAGAAGAATTTAATGAAACAGGTAAAGCCTTTCACAAACGTAGGTAGCTAAAATCTTAGATCAAAGTAAAATTAATGGATAGGACGTGAATATTTCAAACCAGAAAAATGAGGCAAAACAAACGAATGGTATACTTCAAATTTATACCGAGATGACAGACAATTGCCCTAGTTAGTATGGACCAATTGCCCCAGTTGTGTGCTTCAACTTAACGAGCTTTAGGCCTCTCCATAAATTTTACTTTGATCTAAGGCAAAAATACAGGGTTAACTAATAATTAGTTATATTAGTATATTAGTAAAACAGTTAAAATAATTTATTATCTAAAATAGAAATAAAATCGAATCCGCAACGCAGGCTTCGTCAAACGTTCGCGGGCTTCGTTAATAATTAGTTTAATTTTAATTAGTGAAGATAACTTCTCCATGTATTCTACTCATCAAACTGAATAACTTTCAGAATGGAATCAATTTCGAAATCACAAAAAAAAAATAGCAATTTCATACAAAACTGCAGTATTTATACATATTCGAACTAAATGTATGAGGCATTTGATTTTGAGTGATGAGTTTGATGGTCTGACGTAGTTTATAGTAGAGGTGAGGCGGTTCTGAAAGGGTGAAGGCCGTTACGTTACGTCTTAATGATTTTCAAACTTTAAAAAATACTTTTCAGTTGAAAGAAATAGAGGCCAGCGTAAGTAAATGGCGTAAAAACAAGAAAGAACTAGAATCTCAATTAGACACATTGAATAAACAAGTGATACAAGTAAAAGATAAAATAGATCAAAAGAAAATTGATGTAAAACATTTAGACATGGAAATTGAAGGGTTTAAAAAGAGAATAGAAGGTACCAAGACAGAGACAACAGTTACTAAGAACTCGCTCAGCAATAAGAAGAAAACATCTGATGTAAGCATTGAATAATTATGTATTGGCGGCTGATTAAGCATACGCCATTTGGCCTGTGTCAGTGTTGCAAACAATCTAGTCTTAGCGTCATCTCCTCTAGTAGACGCTATCTTTCCTCCCGCACATGACGTTCCTGTGTAAACATTTACGTTTTTTTTCTTTTTATTAGGCAAAAATTGCAACAATAACCACACGAGTAACTAAACTAGAGGCTGATCTAAAAGAGGAAATACAACGCAAGAAAGCAAGGGATGAAGAAGGAGCTAAGTATTTAAAAGAAGCGAGAGAAGAGTTACAGAAAATATGTCGCGTTTTATTACAGAAGAAATTAGAAAATGAAGATAAAACAGCTGAGGTAACAATGTCTTGTTATATTAGGTACTTTATATTATAATACATGATAAGGTCGTCTCTTAAGTTACAGTTATTATTGCTTAAAATAAAATTGAAATTTCAGAAAGAGGGATTACTCCTTGAAATATCTTTACTTCAAGAAACATGCAAAAAGTGCAAAGAAAAATGCAAAAACAAACAACTAACAATTGGTGAGGAAATTAACAAAATCGACGCTGAAATAGCAGTATTCAAAACGCGATGTCTTCAATGCCATCAATGTATAGATACATCTGATGTTAGAAAGTTATGTTCTGACTGTCCTAAATGTGCCGGTGATATTGAATGCATTATCAAAGGAGATCATTGTGATGCTGAACATTCTTTTGACTGTGTCTGCCAAATGGTGAAACGGAAATTTTTAGACAACGTTTTCGATAACATGTATACGGTATTAGAAAGACAATCTCAAGCTGGTCCAGGAAAAGCTGTGGCAGAAGTTGTGTTGAATTGTTTGAAGAAAAGCAGAAATGGAAAATTGAATGATGAAACTAAGAAGATTTTACACGATTTCGTTTTGACGACGGTGAAGAAGAATTTGAATTTGACTATAGTTGGTGGTGCTGTTAAGACTAGGTGTGAGGTAGGTCGGATTTTGATGGATTTTGGTTTAAATTGATTAATTTAAGTGATTCTAATATAGTCCGACCCAAGGGCTGTACCGCTCCGTAGGTGCACAACAAGACGCGGGAGTAGATAAGCCCGCTGTTTTTTTTGGCCGGCGCTTTTACATTTGGACCAAAAATGTATGAATCCTGGATTGTACCGAACACTTAATGAAAGATTTAAATCAAACTTTAAAATACCTAGTTATGCTGTTAAAATCTCATTTCCTTCAATTTATAGATGGACGCAGAAACATACAAACGACTAATGTTATGTCTTAAACAAGTCAAGGTAACCAACCCTCCTAAAGCCGACAAAGGAACGAATGCTAAGAAGGTAAGCATTAACAAACTTTACTAAAGTAATAATTTTTATATGTTTCGAAATCAAGGAATCAAGATGCCGTGAAATGAAAACTGTATTTTTGTTTTAATATAACTTGTTTATTCTGTTAATTTAATAATCAAGTTGAGTGAAATGCTCTCCTATAAACGTGCCATTGCAGGTCACAGACCTACCCCCCAAGGAGGGTGTATGAGCGTTAGTCCACCAGGTATGCCAAATGCGGATTGGTAGACTTCACTACACATCAGAATTTCTTCTTCAGCGTATGCAGGTTTCCTCACTATGTTTTCCTTCGCCGTTTCAGAGCATTCGGCGGTATTACCTATTATAAGTTAGAAAAACTCATTGGTACACATAGCAAATCGTCCGTGCTCAGAACTCTTTAGTATTATTACTGTAAAGTTAATTCGTCTTCACCAAGATTCTGGGCATATCTAATGCGTACGGTTATAAATAGTACGGTTTTAGGTACTTTAATTGAGCTTTTAAGGCGCAATAATAGGACGAAATACCTTGGAGACATCTTTTATTGGGTTTGTTATTGTGAGTGAGTTGGTGAGTCCATGTGTAGGTATAGATAAAATGAATGGTCATACATAACCTCAGGTTTTAAAGTCGTCATTACTGATCTCTAGGAAGCGTGTCGCCGTTGGGGCGGGACCAGCGAGTGTCACTGCCCGAAAGGACCAAAGACCTGTATTTGCACAAGAAAGGCTCCCCCACCGCCTCATGATCCTGCTCCTTGTCCACCACCTCCGCAGGACGAGGAAGACGCGGTAAGCTACTTGAAAAGGCCAGACGCCAGAAACAATTCAATACCTACCTAAGTATTCAAAACATAGATCAAAGTAAAATGAATGGATTACGCGAACTTATCAAACGAGAAAAATATATTAACTGAAAGTTCAACGATTACTAGTCAATATTTTGACGTCTTTATTTTAACGAAACGTCAGATGTGGGAGATCATAAGATCAAGTGCGCGCTACCTACTTTCTGTGCTTCAAATACTTACATCCGGTTTAATTTTAAAGTCCATACAAACGTATCTTCTACTTCCTGGATAATAACACTATATAGCAAATATTTTTTTACCATTACAATCGATGTTACCTCTGCAATGTCCCTTTGCTTTTTTTGCCATAATTAATTACTATAAGAACTTGGAGTCTTCGAAAATGACGAAAATTACCGCTGTGTTCAGACATCCATCAAGAAAATTTGTCGAAAATAAACAAAAAAGGGAAACATACAGACATAGCGAAAGTCTTTCTCATATTGTCCTTGAAATAATCCTTTTTTTCGGTTGAGCGCTTCGTATAAATTGCGTTAAACCTTTCAAAATTTGTTTTCTCGGTAATGCTCGAAGATACAGGTATATATACCTACGTCAATTAGACCAATCGATTCGACGACCCGGTTGGTACAATGTATATAAAATCGTTTTGGAGGAGGAGGAGGATACAAAATCGTGATTTCGTCCATTTTATGTAGGTGAAATCAGTACGAGCAGCAGTTGTCTCATTCGAACTAGTAGGTAGCTCGGTTGCTCGGAAACAGCGCGATACCTATTCTTAAAATTTCTTGCAGATCGCCTTTCCTCTTCGAATCCTGAAAAATCCTCCCATCGCTGGTTCAGTTTCGCCAACTAATTTAAAATAACCCTGTATAAATCTTTCGTCTTCTAGAGTGAAAAGGTGCAGTGCCCTCACAAAAAGGACACAGCATGCGGGGTTGATTGCGGCATGCATCAACCATCATCCGTCGCTACTGAAGTGGCTAAATGGAGACCTGACCCATGCCAGGGTTCCAGCTGCAAGTTCCCCAAGAACATGAGAGCGGCCCAATGCATTCTTGGACCCGAGTCTCTGTCTTCTGTGACTACTCAAAGTTATAAGACTGCGCTACCAGATAATATGCCGCTTTTTGATAGTCAAGTAAGATCCTATTATTATTTAAATAGCGACCCGCCCCCGCCCACATTTTGGTTGGATAAACAGGATGTAGGTACTTGTAGTAAGTACAAAGGGACCAACATTGAAATCACAAAAAAACAATTTTCAGTTTATTATACCTCCGTGGTCTAATGGTTAAGAGCATTGGGCTCTTGACACGGAGGTCGTGGGTTCGATTCCCACCTAGTGAAATGTCACTTTGTGTGTTTTCCCCCAGTTGGTTAGGACATTGCAGGCTGAGTCACCTGATTGTCTGAAAAGAAAGATGATTCCGTGCTTCGGATGGCACGTTAAGCTGTTGGTACGGCTACTATCTCTGGTGGTAGTAGTCGTTACATAAAAACCACGTCAGAGGCCGTAAGGCGGTTTGAATAAACTCCGACACCAGGGCTTGCAGCCCACTCGATAAGAAGAAAAAGCATATTATGCTCGCTCACGACTCTATTCCCCGAGGCGTGACCGCGCCGTGCGTACACCCAGCCTCGTCTACAAGCTGCCATGCCACACCTTGGAGCTGATAGCTGTCAAATGGGAAAAATTGAAAAGAATTAACTAAGCATTTGCTATACTGAGGTGGTGAGGTGAGGGGGTGAGGTAAAAAGTCGGTGGGAGGCAGGGAGTGTCCGTACTGTATGTAGGTACTCCTTCTTATACTGTAGCCATATCTTCTTTGATTAATTATTTGCTGGTTCCAAGACAGATTAGGTAGAGTCATCCCCCAGGCTCGCTGGACTTCAGTGTCTAGTGTTGTGAATGGTCGCCGCTGTTGATCCTGGTTCACAGGAGTTACAGCGGTGGGAATGTGTGGTGGGAATACTGTGGCCATACTAGACTGAGCGCCGGGCATAGACACGGCGCGCCCCGTGCTAGGACCGTCTCTAGCGCCGGCGTCGTGAACAAACCTTCATAGTGCCCCATATATAACTGAAGATGGAAAATCGAATGCTTATGTGTAATATTTGTGTTTCCAGGTTAGTTGTGATTGCGGTGCCTCATCCTCTAAGAAACCATGCACCTGTTTTGGAGGTAAGTGATTATGGTATCGAATATTTAGATGACATTTACGTGGGAGTATTTAGTGTTACTTTAAGTAATCCGATAATACATCGTGAATTAGACTTTTCGGTTTTAGATCTTGTGAGTCGGCCACGAGAACGAATTATAGACGAAGTTTTGGGAAGATACACTGATGTAACACCTATAGAAAAAGTAAGTTATGCGGTCTTAAGCAATGAATCTGAATTAACTGATGGCTGGTTTAAATAGTAAAAATTTCTGTACGGATCTCTCGTTTATGTTGAAATCGAAAAATTATGTGTGTCTGGTTAACGATTAAATTTCTTCGAATAAAACAATCTTCTAACACCATGGTGGTTTCATTTCTTATTAGTTTAAGGTCCCTGAGAAATTTGACCACCGTGCATCTACGTTTTGATTTACAGAAGTTAAAATATAAAAAAAAAAAAACTTGCATCGTAGGTTACATCTACGCGAGAACTCAGGCGCACTGGAACAAAACGGGGAAAAAATAAGCAAAGATGTGTTTGCACAAATGTTTCGTTTGGTGAACTGTTCAGATCAAACATATTTGAAAAAAAAAAAACATTTCACGTGCCAGTTTTAAACATATTTCTATAGAAGAATTGAAATAAAATCAGTCTGGTTCATCACACAAAGATGACCGAATGTCATCATCTGATGAAAATGTTTATAGTAAGAGCCAAGACACACATAGAAAAGAATCTAATTTGTTTACCTACTTCAGAGCATGTAGGCGCTCAACGTAGGTATGGTTAAAAAACAGAAGAAAAAATAAATAAATAACGCTCACAGGCACAAACATTGTAATGATCCCAAACTAAGCACTAAAGGCTTTTATTATGGAAACCATACAGCAACGGCACGGCACAAACATATAACATCCATGACCGAACCGGGATTCGAACCTAGGACCCTGGTTTGGCAGTCCGATAGAGGAAAAAAAAAAAAGATAAAAGATAAAAACGTGTATGACGGATTAAAATCTGACAATGTTTTACCAGAATGGGAAACTAATATTACAGTTAAAGATCTGGTAAAATACATTATTTCCAAAACCATACTTGACATTAAAAAACCTGATTTTACTAGCAAAGAACGAAACAAAACTTAGTGATTCGTCGAGCAACGAGTATTGAGATAAGCAATGAAAAATTCGATAACAATAAAGATGCAACTTCATGGAAAAGTAGAAAATATGTAATAAATAAAAGTAAAAAGAATGTGACGAGAATATATAACAAAGAAAATTTTGTTAGGTACTGAAAATGTAAACGTTCATAGATTAGATAGAATCCAAAAAATGGACGAAACTGCTGTTGAGGTAAATACGACAGAAGAGTCTTTAATAGAAGACGACAAAAACCTCTACCGTTCAATTTTACGAGTTCTTATGAACACTGAAGTAGGCGAACACTTTCAAAATAGCGACAATTCTCTTGAATTATAACTATCTTTATCAAAGACTAAAGAATATACAGCAAGGCATGCAGCAGGACTTCTTATCTGTCGAAGATTTTAATTATGCATGCAGTACCTCGAACAATTTCAATTACCTACGTAAAAGAAAGATTAAGAAGAATTAAAGAGAGTCGAAAAAAATGAGTCATCGATATTCGGATAAAAATAAGTCTGCATTTGTTTGCACTATTATTGGCAGATTAGGGTCCAACTTATAAAGCTATATAAGATGTGCCGACAGTTTTTGTAAAGAGATTTTATCGTCGTTGATATTTTTAAAGCACATAACAAATTAATTGGAAGAAATTTTAATAGTTTAATGAAAAAGAATAACTAACTTCAAAACGTAGGTACGTTGATAAAAAATCGGTTGTAGAACTTTTGTTAATTTATCTACATAGGTACCTATTCCAATGTAATTAAGATTTCTGAAATCGTTTAATAATAATTATAAAATATTAAACTTTTCTTAAAACTTTAAATATGTTTTATAATTACAATTTGGAAAATGTACCGGTGCCGGTAAAATAGTTGGTATAAAGACTTATTTCGAAAAACAAAGCAGACAAAAAGAATACAATTTAATACAATACAAATAATGAATGATAAAATGTATTGCAATGAACGTTTTTATTTACCCATAAAGAAACCGTTAAAAAGTTACCCAGACAGAATCTATACTTATAAATAAAAGAGTTCCGTGACTGGCTGACTGACTGACAGACAACGCACACCCTAAAACACTGATGAACATGAAATTTGGAATATGTATATTCTACAGAGGATGTGCACGAAGAAAGGATTTCTAAAAATCTACCCCTAAAGGGGTAATCCACGTGGACTTAGTCGCGGGTCAAAAGCTCATCTTAACTATTATAAAACCGTAAAAATCGTGAGGAATAAAAAAGTTGCGGTTCACTTCATATACACTCAAATAACACTCGATAGCGCGATTTAAATGACGTGCAGCGCCATCTATTGTCAATTTTGTTTGTTTGTTTGTTTGTTCGCGCATCACGCAAAAACTACGGAACCGATTTTGATGAGACTTTTTTTGTTGGATAGCTTATGATCTGACTTAAAATCTGGTATATAATTTGTGCGGACGAAGTCGCGGGAAACACTAGTAATTTAATACAACGTTACTTAATCTTTTTATGGAAACTGCTTTCATTTGTTTTGTACTCCCACGTAAAGTCTGATAATGGTTTTTAATGACTTAAAACAAATCTAAACTATTATAGAACTGGAACTGAAGTGTGTCTGTACATTGAAAATATATACAAAAAAAGATTACGATATGGTTTTTACGCATGCCTGACACGAAGTCAACCTTTTTTAAAAATTTTATCTGTCTGTTTGCTTGTTCGCGCATCACGCAAAAACTACTGAACATAATATGATGACACTTTTTTTTATTGAAAGCTTATAATCTGACTTAAAATCTGGTATATAACGTGTGCGGAAGAAGTCGCGGGTAAACACTAGTATAATTATAAAGATATCCTTTATCTATTACTTGCAGATTCAAAACAACTGAAAACAGAAAAAACAGGAGAATGTAATAAGGATATTTGTCCTGTTATCTGGGATAAATTGAGTGACGTTTCACCAAATGTGAAGTTAGCAGTGATTGACGTTAATTCAGAGCTCTACGAATCTGATGTTCAGTTGGCTAAAATAGATCAAAATGTGAAAAAATCTGAAGAAAAAGTTAGGTACAGCCGGTCCTCGCCACTCATTATGAAAGAAGAGTTTTCAGGATCTATATCAGATAAAAGTACAGTTCCTGTTACAAATATTTTCAATAATACCGATATGCTAACAAACTCTAAAAGTTCTAAAGTTGAATTAAGTCACATTGTTTCACTTACGCACACAACATCAGGAGAATATGTTATTGAGCTGGATGCAAAAACTATATCTCAAATTAATCAAAAAAGCACGAAAGATCCCGTTATGTTTCTTGGAATAAAAGAAACAGTTTCTGGGCAAATGAAGCTAGTCTTCAATCCTCCTTCAAACATGTCTCTTATAAGAAGTTTAGTAAAGAAGACACATTCGGGTAGTATATCATTAGAAGTAGACAAAAGAATGGTGAAAACGTTATTGCCCAGTAATCAAAGAAACGTATATATTGAAAATGGTAAATCATCAGTTTCAGTATCAATTTCAATACACAATGGGAACACACAAATAAAGAACATAGGAAGTAATGAACAAAGCTTTTACAATAAAAAGGAATACGGAAGCATAACAGAACACAGCGGAAGTAGCTGCAATATAAAGAACATAAAAAGTGATTCGGAATATTATAGGACAGTACCAGAAAAAAATAAGAATAAACGGCTGTCTAATTTTAATAAAGATATAGAAGTAGTATTTGACCCAAAAAAACAAAAAGAAGGTACAGAACCTTCATTTCAACCTTTGTCGGAAAACGAGCAACTAAAGCGAGATTTTAGTTTGGCAGACCTTGTAAATAGTGACGATGAAGACATATATAACTATAGACAAGAGCTGAAGAAAATTTATAACGAGCACACCGGGTCAATCAAAATGAGTATTCAAGGTGAAAATGGAGTACTAGGATTTATAAAGGCAGATGTCACTAAAACATCATCGGGTAACGTGGCTCTGGACCTCATAAATGTATCATCCATTGGGGAAATATGTTCAAACAATAGGGCTCTTCCTGTATTACTCAAACGTTCTTCGTCAGGGACATACACGTTATTTGTAGCGAGTAGAAGAAATATGATGGCTCCGAACGCAGTCTTAAGAAAAACGTCATCTGAGAGAGTTCTTGTTATAATAACGCCACCAATAATAAAATCAATATCAAGAAGCCATATTGTGTCTCGCATTGTGGGCCCCGAAGCAAAGCTATTCAAGATCAGAACTAAAGGAAGCATGTGCGGTAATATACCAATACAGAAAACACTACTAAAATCAACACCGTCTGGGAATTACATTCTCGTTCTGGATAAAGAATTTGAAATACAGCATACTAATACTATTCAAAAAGTTATTGGAATAGAATGTGAAAGTTACGTCGAGTTGAGCAAAATGGACTCTGAAACTGTTGTCATAAATTTTGATAGGAGTAACGACGATTACCTTAATAACCAAAACGCTGTTTTAGCTAAGTCTCCATCAGGACACTTAAAAGTTTATGTAAATGGTCCGATATTTGATAATTTATTTCAACGTATTTCAAACGTACATCAGATTAAACAAAAGTCGTCGTTCGAAGAGTTGTTATTGAAACCATTGGCTAGAGAATCCAAAAATTTAAGAGATAATTGCACTAAATATGGTATAAAATACGTTAGTGAAACCAATTTAAATGAAAAGATAAGAATACAATTTCAATTACATGACGGCGTCTTTGCAGGGTCAGCAATATTAAAGAAAACACCGTCTGGGGAATATGCCGTTTTATTAAGTAAAGAGTCGAATAAAACGTTTGTGAACGATTTAAAGAACTTCTTAGCACATAGCTCGCATGATCGCATTCCAATAAAGACAAATGTCGACGGAGAAATCACAATAGTTTTAAATAGGGAAAGCGGGAGTAAAGGACAATACGGATCACTAAAGATTACTCCATCGGGAAATATTTACGTTTTGGTACAGGAATCTGTACTACAAGAAATTACAAAAAACAACTCGAATAAACATATTGGTATACCTGAATGTTTTGCTACAAATTGTAATGGCAAACCTGACGATGTGCTATGTGATGCATCAAAATGTGTATGTGGAAAAATTGAAAATAAAGCAAAAACAATGTTTTACTCAGGGAAAGAAGATAAACTTAAATTTTTAAGGAAAAAATGTGGTATTTCTTTGAAAATGAAGTGTTCTCCAGTGTGTTGCAGCAGTTCAAGGAAAATAAATGAGTCTCCGCACATCGTTATAAAACCTTCTAATTGTAATACACGAAAAATAGATCAGGATCGAAATAAGCAATGCTATTACGTATTTGATTCTGTTTGTCCTTTGCATACAAAAACTAGGTACGAGGGCGTGTCTAATGAGACTCTGGAAATATCAGGTTTGTGCAATAATTTTTACAACAGAGATTCCATTGACACAAGTGGTGAAAACCTTGATAAACCGGACACTCATTGTGAATCTTTACAAGAATCATCAAAATGCATCGATTGGGACTCTCTAACATTTTTACCTCCTCAACTACCGCCATTTCTTCAACATTATAGTTACTAATATTTATTTGTACATCTATTACGCTTGTTCTTAAATTATTTTGTCTTGGTTTTCGATAGATTAGAAACAAAACATAAAATACAATATTATGAAACTGAAATAAATTATGATGCATTTATAACATTTCTTTTCTGTTTCTCTCCGTGTCATTTATCAGAGTTAAAAACAAGAATGTTATGTATGTAGCGCACTCTTTTGCTTCCAGCATGGCATGATGAATGCTCGCTATATGTCTCGCTACTGAGTTGGTAATAGTTGCAGTATTTTGCAGATGCCAAAACATTTGCCAGACGATGAATGGGCAAAGTTCCATCCGAACTGCAATCACACTTATCTGATCGTGGTATACAGCGCGATTTATGATCAACGTTTTTGTCGAAATGAATCGTGAATATGTGGGTGATTAATTTATCTTGTTCGTTAGCAGCCTACATTCCGTTTAATCTGGTTTAACATTAATTCAGTTGGTTTGTAAAATTATTTAGTACAGCATGCATGGGCGTACCCAGCTTTTGATCTTGGGGGGGCAAGTCTGGGCGAACTCCAGTTTTTGACGACCTAAAATCTGGAACGAGCAAAGCAAACTCGAGAATTTACTTCACCATAAAAACATTTATAGGAACCAAAACCTAGAGCGAGCGAAGCGAGCTCGAAATTTCACTGAATTCTGGAGTGTGCGAAGCTAAGTGCGCTCGAGATTTTACTGCAATGCATCTAGGTCTTTGTGGTACAATCGTAGCTAGGAGCGAGCGAAGCGAGCTTGACAATTCACCAAATTCTGGAGCGAGTAAAGTGAGCTCGAGATTTTACTGCAATGTGTCTAGCCAGAAGCGAGCTCGAGATTTAAAGGCAATATAGTGAGATCAGTGTAATAAGTTTTAAATACTGGAGCGAGCGGAGCGAGCGGAGCGAGCTCGAAATTTTACTGCAATATAGTGAGATCAGTGAAATAAGTTTTAAATCCTGGAGCGAGCGAAGCGAGCTCGAGTTTTTTACGACCTAAAAGCTCGAACGAGCAAAGCAAACTCGAGAATTTACTTCACCATAAAAACATATAGGATCCAAAACCTAGAGCGAGCGAAGCGAGTTCGAAATTTCGCTGAATTCTAGAGCGAGCGAAGCTAAGTGAGCTTGAGATTTTACTGCGATGCATCTAGGTCTTTGTGATACAATCGTAGCCAGGAGCGAGCGAAGCGAGCTCGACAATTCAACGAATTCTGGAGTGTCTAGCCAAAAGCGAGCGTAGCGAGCTCGAGATTTTACTGCAATATAGTGAGATCAGTATTATAAGTTTCAAATCCTGGAGCGAGCGAAGCGAGTTTTCACCCAATTCTGGAGCGAGCAAAGTGAGCGAAGAGATCTCAAAATTTCTCATCACAGACTACCATGTCTATAGCAAGCAATGCTGCTATAGTAGAATAGAAAAAAGAGCGAGCGAAATGAGTTCGAAATTTATGAATAATACAACCAGGGACCAGAATTTGGCCGACATAACAGAATAACAGTGCCATAATGAACATAAATCAGAGCGAGCGAAGCGAGCTCGAAATTTTTCAGTGACATGACGTCGCTTTGACCAGAATTCTCACGTACGGAAGGCAGGTTAGGCCGATTCCAGGGGGGGGGGGGCAGCTGCCCCCCCCTGCCCCCCCTGGGTACGCCCATGACAGCATGCAACTTCGGCTATATTTTTGATAAATTTGAAATTTGTAAGTTATTGACTTCAGATACCGTCTTACTGAAAATATGACCTGTTACGGAACATAATTTTGAACAGCATCTTATTTGATACAACTGGATATTCCTATGACGCAGACGCAGACGGAGCGCGGACATATTATGTCTCTTCCGCGTCTCTTTCATACAAAACGTATAGAAGCTTCGCGACGCAAAACATAGTGGTGGTGTGCTACGGAAACCTCATTGCGCGATTAACCCGACTCGCACTTGACCATTTTTTAATATTAGTAGGTATGTCTGTGAACTTACTCAACAGAGAAACCCACAAAGCGACATGGCCTCAGACCAAACTCTTTAACTAAAAAACAAAAAAACCGACTGCATAAAAAACTATTAACTGAAAAGATAAAAACAAGCTCCTTTAATCAGCTATAACAACTTTGTTTGAGCAAATTAATACAATTTGAATGTTATTACTTATTAGGTAGGTATCGCAAACGGGGACAAAGAAAAATGACATATTTGTTGGTTATTGGTTTGTCCTTGTCCTTGTATCTTTTCAGTTAATAGTTTTTTATGCAGTCGGGTTTTTTGTTTTTCTAAATAATTTAGTTTATTTCATACTTTTTAGTCTTGTGTCAAAATGGTAGCATAAAAATACTAAAATATATATATATTTGGAATCTGCTCTTCACCAGCTTTCATTTGATACCCATATTGTATTTTTTAACGAAAAAAATTTGATTATCCCCCCTCTCTTTTTTAATTCGCATACGCCATATTAAAATAATGTACCCTATGACACTCTCACGATTTTTACGAATCTAACGACATCTCATACGTTAAAATCCATCAAGCCATTTAGGATGTAGGGCGTGCCAAAGAAATATACATACAAACATACATACATACATACATACGCTCGAAAAACATAACCCTCCTTCTGTCGCAGTCGGGTAAAAAAAAAAAAATCTATCATACCTTGGTAGGTTAACAGCATTACGGAGAACACTTTCATTAGCCCTGAACATCGCATTAAAAATAGTCCAAATCATAGTTCTTGTAGTCGTCAGATCTATCGAACGCATACATTTTGTTTGTGAACAAGAAAATAATTGTCGCTGAACATCTGGTATTTTTGTCCTTTTTCGTAATCTGAAGTTTGCCAGTAGGATCCACTATCTCGATCCACCAGTGGATTGAATAGAACGCTGAAGTTCATTGTGATCCACCATTAGGCTCAGTGGATCCTGTCTGAAACCCCCACCCTGTGCACGGGGCTCCAATCTTATACTTTTTTGATAGTTTTTGTGTAGGTAATCTCTCATCATAACCTACCCCCACAGCTATCACTGCACCCTGAATATGACATGGTTCGTAGATTACCCTCTGGGCTCATGTTGTAGGCCACCGGATTGCAGTGAGAATATTTAATGCACTGTACATTAGCCTGAAACTATTATTCATTCTTAATTCGCACTCACTGTCACAAGCCTGCTCTTTATTTCATAAGATAATGCGCCTTTTAAAAGGTTATGGGCTCTTATTTCATAAGAAAATGCGACTGATCTTGCATTTAATATTACGATTCCAAATTATTTAAGTATTAAAAGTTGTAATAAATTATAACATATATAATAGTAGGTATAAAGTTAGTCATTACTTTAAGGCGTATCATCCCGGGAGCACGACTCTCCATAGTAATCGATGCGAACGAGCGCGTGGCTCCTCCGGTCAGAATTTAGCCGTTTTCTTTGAAAAAATTGATGATTTTTTATTAATTTCGAAAAAGTTAGAAAGCCACATAATTTTAAATTGTGTTGTGAAGAATATTGTAAATTTTAAATTTCTTCCGATTTAAAATGTAAGAGTTAATGGTTACAACTGGAAAAAAGGGGTGACTTTAGATTCCCTTTTCTTCGGTTTTATTCATTAAAATCGTTTTATTCATTTCTAGAATAACCACATCACTTCTGTAGATGACTTCGTTTATTTTTCAGCTCAAAAATGACATAGCTATGAATAAAATGGTTACAAAGATACCCAATTTCATGGTAAAACCAGGAGGTAGCCCCTTAAAGGGTTATTGCACTCATGATACTGAACAGCTTTCCCTCAGCAACCTATAAGAAATAAGCTCTGGCCTCTAGCTCTAGTCGTATTGTATACGACAGTATAGTGGAGTACTTGAAAATCCTACTGAACCCACAACACGAGTGGTACTAAGCAAGTTGGACCAACAGTCCGTAAGGATAGTAGATGGGTAATTTTTAAGATAGCAACGATTACTTTGACAATATCCACAACAAGTTTAGTGGGTAAGTACCTACTTTTTTTTTTTACTATAGTTGGGTTTGCTCTTGACCTCAATCTACCTCAGGACAGAGATGGGTTCGAAGATGTAGCGAGCTTACCCAGAATGGTACTTTTATTTGAGATGGTGCATGCCCTTTTTACATTCGACAATGCGGTTAAGTATTTCTCGGAAACTTAAATGCTATCACCGATTCTTTATCCCCTCACCTATTGATAAATGTTCACGCTAGAAATAGTCGACGATAAAATACTTTTAGCTCCCCCATGGGTGCTCTGCCTCGTCTTGAAAGTAACCCAAATTTTCAACGAGAAAATCAGATATACGCCGGTAACTTATATCAGTTTCGGAACAAATTTTCTACGTTTACAGCTAGGCTCTTGACAGTAAATTCTCGTTCTGACCCAGTAACACGTTTCAAATTACTTACTCTTTTCTCGCACAGCACCCTTTTTCATAACCTTCGTCGTATTCCATTTGCTAGTCAACAAAGCTGGCGTAAACGAAAGTGTGGTGGCATACTCTCGCTTTTGTAGAAATAAAATGTGTTTGGAAGAGGCTTTTGAACACGCACAGTACCTACGTTTAAACCTTTGTCAGATTGAAGTAAGTGAGAACAGGTAATACTTTTTATTTGCTATTTCTATTTGTGTAAGTATTTTTAATAAACTTCAAACTAAAATTACCTATTAATATCCTAGAACACCTCCCTCCTAGGACAGGAGCATACAACATACATACATACATACATAAGCTCACGCCATTGTCCCATGGGGGTAGGCAGAGACCACGGACCGCCACACGCTACGACTTTGACACACCTCTTTAGCCTCATTCACATTCATACATCTCTTCATGCACTTCCGTCGATTGAGGGTGCTACGCACTTGTCCTTTTCGGAAAAGATCATTGATTTGATCATGGTATGTTTTCCTCGGACGGCCTCTCCCAACACTTCCGCTCACCTTTGCTTGATAAATTTCATTCGTTAGTCTTCTTTCATTCATTCTCTCTACGTGACCGAACCATCTAAGCATACCCCTTTCAATCCTTGTTACTATATCATCCTTCAACTTACACCAATCCCTTATCACACAGTTCTTGATTCGATCAACCAAAGTAATACCACACATACTTCGTAAGGAGCGCATTTCAACTGCATTCACTCGACTTTCATTCCTTTTATTCCATACCCAACATTCACTCCCATACATCAGGGTAGGCACCAACACACCGTTGTGAATAGCCAGACGTGCGGAGCATACAACGGACCAATTTTATTAAATACTATAAGTGTTTTACCGCGACTTCGTCCTCACAAATTATATACCAGATTTTAAGTCAGATCATAAGCTATCAATAAAAAAAAATCATTAAAATCGGTTCAGTAGTTTTTGCGTAATGCGCGAACAAACAAACACACAAGCAAACAGACAAAATTTCTAAAAAAGTTTGATTTCGAGTCAGGATACCTAAAAACCATATCGTAATCTTTTTTTGTAAGATAAGATAGACGGAACGCGATCGCCTGCGGCGTGCGATCCCACGCGATCGCGTTCCGTCTATCTTACATGCCCCAGCAAAACCATATCCAAATCGGTTCAGCAGTTTTTAAGTGATGCGTTCCAAACAAACAAAAATTGTCTCGTTTCAATGCATTATATTTCATTACGTATTCTAATCTAAACGACCCGTACCACACCGCTGTGGGGGATCGTTCAGCCACCACCACAAACTTTGTGGACAAGACAACTTCGAACCTGCTTTTTCTTCTGATTTAGATACACTAACCACACTAGCTGTTGTAGAGTGCCAAAACTGTGCACTACGCTTAAGTATAATACTATCGCCAAAATATTGAATTATAAGAACTTTAAAGGTATTCGATTTCAGTTCCTGAAACACTTGAAATAAGGTCGTTTCCAGTTGTCGTATTCTCTTGCTAGATGAACATAAAACTGGGAACGCAGCGATATTTCGGCTCGGCACTTACTCCCGTGGGTTCGCGAGGCTTATTGAATACAAATTGTTTCTTTATCAGCCAACTTTTGCGGGTGGCAACGCCAAAAATAATCTAAAACTGCGATATGTGACTTTTGTGTATTGTGTTAGAAGAATATGGTAAGTGAATGTCTTTGGCTTTATTATTTTGTCATTTGTTATTGTTGAAGTAAACTAATCGCGTCAACATGTGTCCTCCCACTGCACTGCAGTGTTATAAATATAATATTCCTCCCCTTTATGCCATCCTTTTAGGTCCTATGTTAGACAACTGCGCTGTGCCGATGCTTGACCTCAGTTACCATTCACTGGCTTTGCTCCGACTGCACGCATCGGTTCGTCTGGCCATAATCAATAGTCAAATTACGTTTCTGGAAAGAAAACTTCGCTAAGCACGTCCTCATTTCACTCAAAAAATAATCTGATGCTCTTAACGCCATCTACAAGGTGTTACGATAAACACATTACCCTCCTTTGCGTCGCGCAGTCGGGTAAAAATACAAATAAACATTTAAGACGGTAGTTTAGACCATCAAACTGAACAACTTTCACTATGGGACCAATATCGAAATCGCAAAAAAGAAATCTGATGTTCCATACTAAACTACAAATCTACTCGAGCTAAATGTGTTCCCTTACATCCTGTAAATCAATATTGTTTAGTTTAAATCGTAAGCACAAACATCAATGAACCGTCAGCCAGACCAATAGGAACGTACTACAGCAGACTTCTGAATTTGATCGATCCAATTGTCCCTTTTTCGGACTTGACGACGACGTACGCTAGAAAATCTGCTACCCTGTCATCTTATCTCTACCATCTGTAAGTAATTTTACTCAGGATACCTTTGTCTAACTTATCGGAACATATTTCGGTAGGTTGCTAGCGAAACTCGCGTCCCGAGCTCGGGCCCCTTTATAAGACCACAATTGTTCGCCTTTTCATAGGGTTGCCACTTTGCTTTTAAATATTATAAAGACGCTTCAGTTCAGTCAGTTGCAGTAAAAGACGGTCTAGAAAGATCATATGAAACTGGGTTTTGGCTAGGATTCAGTAACTTAAAGCTATAGATAATTTAATCAGAGGTTGATGATAACGGAGGAGAGAAGATTGGTGATCAATAGGTACAGGATATTGTGGAAGTGTGATAAAGTAACAAGTATTTTTCTGTATAGAATTGACGTCGATGTCGTTCGTATCATTCCATTCAATGGACGGTCCATTGTCTATATATATTGTCTATAGTCTTAATATTGCCTACTTTGACATCTCATCTCACTAATATTATAAATGTGAAAGTTTGTGACGATGTTTGGATGTTTGTGAGTTTATAAGGTTGTATGTTTGTAGCACAATCACGCATAAATGGCTGAACGGATTTGGATGAAATTTGGCATAGAATAGGTATGTTCTGGATTAACACATAGAATACATTTTTAGTCGCGGGCAACAGTGAGTACTAAAATAACAATTCAGAAATCTTCAATTATTGCTGTAATCATGTTGCAAATCTTGTTGTCAAATTATGTACGTCACCATTTACTTTTGATATTGTAGCCAGTGGCTAGCAACCCTATTTTTCTAGTAGCCAGGGATGTTTTTGTAACCCTCAAGCGGGCGGCCGTGCTTGATTGATTTACGAGCACCCGCGTGATCTAGTTTTAGATGTTTTAGATAACGCACGAAAGATTACGAGATATGGCGAAATATTCGTGAAAATAAGTTACAGCCGCGATATTCTTTGTTCTTTTCTCTTATCTTGGATCGACAGCCGATGCTATTAATCATTCAAGATAGATCGAACTGATTTTTGTTTAGATGTGTATGAAATGTGAGATTCACATTGTAGAGTTGTGATAAAGAAATGTTAACATTGAAATGTACTATACTATAGGCAGGTAATGTGGTATTAGGTTAATAATACTTCAAAAGAAAAATTATCATGGTGGCTAGCTATCACTTACGGGTTCCACTTCTTATGCTCCCCAAACTGCATTATGATTAAAAAAGTAACGAAGTCTGCAGGAGAGGTAAGGCCTCTAGAAAAAGGGTGAGGTGATGGATGAGGGAGTGGGCCAAACTCTACCACACGGAGCCATTGCTGATTGGTGGAAGTAGGATGATTTTTAAGCTTCCAAAGGTAGGTAAATAAATTTTCAATTTTATTATAAAGAAAAATTTGCTATAATATTCCTCATGACTTGTCAGCATTCTACGTTATATTTTAGATTTAACTTGAGTTAAAAATCGAAAATTTTATGAACAAATCCCAATTTTATCCTCCACAAAACTACCCTCCGACAATTTGTCAATCCTACCAACCGAACACTTAAAATGGGCTGTAAAACTTTTAACATTCGACCTAAGGAAAAGACAGTCCTATAGAAAAGTACATAAAATAGTATGGGCCATCCCATACTGTACTATAAATGTACTATACTATAGGCAGGTAATGTGGTATTAGGTTAATAATACTTCAAAAGAAAAATTATCATGGTGGCTAGCTATCACTTACGGGTTCCACTTCTTATGCTCCCCAAACTGCATTATGATTAAGAAAGTAACGAAGTCTGCAGGAGAGGTAAGGCCTCTAGAAAAAGGGTGAGGTGATGGATGAGGGAGTGGGCCAAACTCTACCACACGGAGCCATTGCTGATTGGTGGAAGTAGGATGATTTTTAAGCTTCCAAAGGTAGGTAAGTAAATTTCCAATTTTATTATAAAGAAAAATTTGCTATAATATTCCTCATGACTTGTCAGCATTCTACGTTATATTTTAGATTCAACTTGAGTTAAAAATCGAAAATTTTATGAACAAATCCCAATTTTATCCTCCACAAAACTACCCTCAGACAATTTGTCAATCCTACCAACCGAACACTTAAAATGGGCTGTAAAACTTTTAACATTCGACCTAAGGAAAAGACAGTCCTATAGAAAAGTACATAAAATAGTATGGGATGGTACCGGAACGAATAAAACGAAAGGTCGGGGCGGATGGGATGCGCCCGACAGTAAAACTAGTGCTTGGATGGATAAAAAAACGGAAAAGGAGTAGGGTTTGGTACGTCTTCAAGATGTGTGCTTTGGATTGAATAAATAAAATGCAGCGAACGAAACTCCGAAGGTTGGTCGTTAAGGTATTGGACGATTTCGAATAGAGAGGCGGTTGCCAAAGGACTGAAATAAGAAAGGCTTAATTTTATGTGGCTTTGGAGTGTTTGAAGGTCTTTTTTGATAAATTGGTCTATTAGATTTTCATTGTTGTGTAAAGTTCTAAGGTAAAGGCACGATGGGGCTGACATAACCTCAGGGTTAAAAGCCCCCATTTAAATATAAAATTAATTTAAAATAAAAACTGATGTCCGCAACCTACAAATTTGTGGCATAATACTGGGCATCTGAACATTTTTAGACCAAATGCATTTAAATAAAGGTTTAGAAACGTCGAGACTAGTAAGTAGAAAATATTTATATTGCTTCAATTTTCTGTTGAGCTGTTTATAGTAGGAACTTAAAGATGTTTTAATGTAGTAAAGTAAATTGGCAATGTTTTTTTGCTTTACGTTCTAGAGTGCAAATAATTTGTTCCTCGTGGTTACACCTTCCGTTACCAGTGTAACCACGAAGAGTACTCTGTTACTTCGTATGACCACAGAGGTATAATTACTACCATAAGTATGACTTTTAAGGTACTTACTTGTATTATAATATCTGTGCGGTAGGTAATTTTTCACAATGCTCTTTTTATTTCGAGTAGTTAGGTACTTACAGTCATTTGCAGAAACGCTCATTAGAGTTAATCCTCCATTAAATCTCTTGCTGTCACTTTTTGTCTTGTTGAACGTAGTAAAAGCTAGCAAGAGATTTAATGGAGGATGAACTCTGATGAGCGTTTCTGCAACTGAGTGTTAGTCACTTGTTATGTAATATTGACCCAATTAGAAAACTAGGACACAATTGTATTGTATGGTTTATTTAACGTTTATCCTTAAGCCTCTTTGTTATGGGTTGTTCTTAACACAATAAGACGATTTGTGAAACACAATAAACACAGAAAATATATCAAGAGAAAATAATAAATCCAATTGATGTCAAAATAATCTGATGACATCTCCAGAACCGTACTAAATGTAACGGGAAGAGAAAAGGGATTTCACGAAGTGTTTTCTTAGAATTATGATAGGATTTACCTTAACTAGACTTACTATTCTTGATTTACTTGGTAGCGTTTGAAAACCTTCAAATTACGCAAGTACCTTATTCTTTAATAAGACTACTCTGTATTTCATACAGTGTGAACAGATCCAGTTTGTAGAAAAATATGAAATAATAGTGTTTACCCGCTACTTCGTCCGCACAAATTATATACCAAATTTTAAGTCAGATCTATCAAACAAAATAAGTTTCATCAAAATCGGTTCAGTAGTTTTTGCGTAATTCGCGAACAAACAAACAGACCGACAAAATTTCTAAAAGAGGTTGATTTCGAGCCAGGGATACCTAAAAACCATATCGTAATCTTTTTTTGTAAATATCTTCAATGTACAGACACACGGTACTTCAGTTACAGTTTTATAATAGTATAGACTTAGATAACAATTATGTAATAATAAAAAAAATATTTAATAAAGTAAGTAGATGCGCTGGGGCGTGACCAGTCTACGAATTCGAAGAGTGCGAGTGAGATGGTCGAAACCTTCAAAGGAAAGTTTTATTAAAACCTAATCACAGACCGACGAGTAATTTGATTGAATTTGTATCGGAATAAGATTCTGTTTGAGATGCCGTCTGTCCTATTATGCATTGATTTGTATTCAATACAAGTGTACTTATTCAAATGAGTTATTGTGTTCTTTGTGCAAGGGGACAGCCTTTCTATTGTTTTATTGATTTGCAAGAGAAGAAACATAGACGAAAAATTTTGCGCTTACGCTAGTAGACCGAATATCAGTGTAACCGGGTATGAGATAGCGAATTATATGAAGTGACATCTCGGAGTCAGGTGGTTGTCCCATACAATTTATATGAAGTGACATTTTGGAGTCCGATGGCCGAAGTACAAAAAAGTGGATACGTCGATAAGGACAGCAATAAGAAGCGGTCTCCTTTTTAAACTAGTGCGAATTTGCTATGTGCATCTCTTACTTCTTGATATGACAAGACACGTGTTTCCTTCTAGTACCTTCTCTTTCTACGAGAAGAACGATATCACAAACGGTAGCGAGTGCAATTCAAAGGCTGTAAAATCCGATTAATCGAACCAAAAGGAAGAAACCGGCCAAGTACGAGTCGGGCTCGCGCCCTAAGGGTTCTGTACAACTTAATTATGAAGGACAAACTTAATTTTACAATGATAAAAATGTTTTGGTCCATGCTCAAAATAAAAATGTAAGTTTGTAATCGAAAAATAGTCATTTGTTATGCTAGGCTGCAAAGTTGTTTTTTGGCGCGAGTACTTGTATTGAATCCTGAGCTTATAGCGAAGGTTTCAAAGGTACGAGACGCAGAATAACTTTGCAGCCGAGCGAAACACACAACTTTTCACCTCACAACAGCGAGGAAAAAAAGTGAATTGCTAAAGAGAACAACATTTTAAAAACTTTTTTTTTCGTGCTGGTCAGTGACATGAAATAGTTATTAATGCATTTTCAGTGGACTGACGGAATAGAAAAATATTGAATAGACATATTCGAATTTCAAAAACTCTTTCCACGCTAGCGGATAACAGGCACTTTTGCACTCAGATTTCGAATGATAAACAGAATCTTTCCGAGCTTGTGAGATGAAAAACATATTTTACAATCTTCATAGGTAGTAGTTAGATAAGTACTATAACAATTTTAATGAAAGATATCTGCAATAAGATTATGTTCCAAATATCTTTCATGGCCTGTTCCCTGCAGTGGGACGTATATAGGCTGATGATGATGATGACGTATTTATCCCCAGCTATTGCTTCGTGAGTCATTTGATAACTTTAATTTTTCATTTCGAAATACCTAAATGTAAGCCGTGACTCGTGAGTGGTACTAAAATATATAATTGGCCCAAATTTATTGAAATTGTAAAACTTTGCTGACTATAATAAAAGTAAAGTAGGGCACTGTTATCATTACTAGGTATAACATTCATAAAATAGATTAAAAAAAAGGGTTCTTTCCATAGAGAAATTACACGCTCCCTTGTTCTTTCACTGAAGTTAGCAAATGTGAATAATATAATAACTAAGTAGGTACATAATGAAATATTTATAACTAATTTCAACAGTCAGTTCATATAAAAAGATTATATTTCTTTTTGCTAATTAAAGAAAAATGTATAAGGTGAACCGAGGCAAGCGTGACGCGGGGGTAAGTGTGACTCTTGCAAATTAACACCACTCAACGTTATTGTAACTTAAACTGTCATCTATCAAACGTTGCACGAATAGTTCGTTATACGTTTGATATATGACAGTTTAAGATATAATAACGTTGAGCGGTTTTAATTCACACCCGCGTCGCACTTGCCTCGGTTCACCTTACAGGGTGTAACAAAACCATTGTATTAATATTTAAAGATGTGGTTTAGACAAGATTTAGAGTTAGGCCATCAAACTGAGCAACATTCAGTATGGAGCCAGAAACAAAACAAAAATTAATACGCTTTTTTTGACGTCTCTATAGCAAAAGTTGCTCAGTTTATTGATCTCCCCTTTAAATATACTGTGTTTTTTGTTATCCTTGTATTTATCGATTTCAAAGAGCAGTTTTTTCAAGAGTGTTTATTTTACCGAGGAAACACTTTGTAGATAAATGTATTAATAGTTTATAGCTAGTAAAAACACTTAGTAATAAAAGCTTTAATCGCACTGCTGCAACTAAAAATAATTTACTTATTTCAAGCCGATACGCATTTTCATTTGATGTTATTTTAACTAAAGTACACACAGAAATAGTTTTACACATCCCACGTCAAATAATTTCAAATTTTATTACCCAGAAATGAGATAGAAGCTGACCGCAAACTGTTTCATAAAACATTTGTTTGTATTGAACCTAGTTGAACGAGCATAATATTCAGTTTATGTTCATAATTTTGTCTAATTTAATTTTAGCATAGGTACCTACTTGTAGGTACTGTGTTTGTGACTGCACCAAATATAACGTTGTGGTAAACAGAATTTTATCATCATCATGATCCAGGGTATAAGGGGCAGCCCTCCGCAGACTAAAACGGTGAACTCAGACCATCAAACTCAACAACTTTCACTATGGAGCCTAATATAACTCAGGAAAGGCGAAAAAAATCAGTTAATTTTTTTTGCTTCGATAGTTTTGCTACTATAGTAAAAAGTTGTTCAATTTGATGGGTTTAAAGGATGCTAATGATAACAATTTCACCCTGTATACCCATTCAGCGAGAAAGTGCCGCGCCAGCATAAACTCCCAGCTGATTTTTTTTCTCGATGTCGTCGGCTCCATTGTGCAAGTTGCTCATTTTGATGGTTTAAACCTACCCTTTAAATATTACTAGGGTTTATAATCATGACTATTTCTAAATGTATTAGGTAGTTGTAAATCTACAGCCAAATTAGAAGACTGGCCAAACAAAAGTCAGTTCTAAAACAAACAACCCAAAATTGCGATTGATTAGCTATACACAATCCGTTTCTCCTGAAATACACGTAAAAATAAGCTTTAACGAACACGGATACTCAAGGAAGGAACTCGTATTTAACCTCGCACACATTCCCACGTGATTCGACTTACAATTTATAGAGTAAGGTATAATTTGTAAGGACGTCAGACATTGCCGGCGCGAAATGGTCCGGAAAATTGTGATTTACTTCGCACGAAGCATAGTCAAGAATGTTACGGTAATCTTGACGTAATTAGTTATAATCTAGCATGAAATTAGAATTACGATCAATTTTGATTCGTATCGTAAAGGGATAAGCTAAAGACAACAACTACACCAATGCAGTTCGAATCATCATTGGTTTAATTACCTCCCTTTTTAACCGACTTCAACAAAAGGAGGAGGTTCTCAATTCGACCCGTATGTTTTTTCTTATGCAAACACCTCACACAAATTAATGTAGGTATATTTTCTGTTTAAAACTTAGCAAAAATATTACTTACCTTTTTTTATAATTGCAGGCTTGTATTGAAACATTTCATATCCTCAATTTATTAATCATAGCTGTTGTCCGCGACTCCGTCTGCATGGATCTTAAAAAAGTATCCAGAACATATTCTATCTGTGTGCCAAATTTCATCCAAATCCGTTCAGCCGTTTATTGTGTGATTGAGTCACAATCATCCAAACATCTAAACATCGTCACAAACATACGCATTTATAATTATTAGTGAGATTTCAATTACGACTGCGATAGCCAACAATGGCTTGCACCAAAATGTCGCTGTTGTTATAGTGTGAGAAACAGAGCGTTCACTAAATACATTTAAGGCGTATCATCCCTGGACCACGACTCTCCATACTAGGTAATCGATGAGAACGCACGCGTGGCTCCGGTCAGAATTTAGCAGTTTTCTTTGAAAAATAAGATATATTTATTAATTTCAAAAAAGTAAGAAAACCACATCATTCTAAATTGTGTTGTGAACAATACTGTAAATTTTCATTTTCTTCCGAATAAAAATGTAAGAGTAAAATGGTTATAGCTGCAAAAAAGGGGTGACTTTAGAGTCCCTTTTCTTCGGTTATTCATTGAAATCGATTTCTAGAATAACCAACACACTTCTCATATAGTGTTGATGGTTCAGTTTAATTTTCAGCTCAAAAAGTGCCATAGTTAATGAATGAAATGGTTACAAAGTTACCCAAAACCATGAGGTAGCCCCTCGTAAATACATGTTTGTACAAGCCAGGCTAAAAGTGTCTAACAAAAATATGTTTTACTTAACTGTAGAAATATCAATAAATGTAGAGCAATCAAAGCATATTGTTCAAGGAACAAAATGGATTCTTATCTACAAAAACGCTAGTATTTTTCTAAGTGTACAAATCTATCACTCAGAAATTCTCACTGGGAAGCACTCTGGATCGAGAATCAATCACAAGGCATAGTTCCGAAATCGGCAGGAGTCGGATGTAATGTATTGGAAAATTGGAAACTTCCACAAAGCTACTGTACCGTTTTTTTTAAAGAATGCTACGTGTTTACAACGTTTTGTGCCCTTTTTTATTTTTAAGGTGATTCTAAAAAGAAATTCTAATGGTTTTATCTGGGATTTGATTTACTGTGTTTTAGTTCATTTTACATTCAGTGTTTGGGTTGCAGTAACTTCTGAAATCACCCAAGAATCAACAAACGAATCATAAGGCCCAGGAGTGCGATTTTTGAATCTCATTCGGTGAGCTACTGCGGAGTTGACTTTCAAAAATCATACTAAAGGAGACCGATTTTTGAAAGTCAAATCAGCAGCAAAAAGATGCGTATCTCCGTAGTAATTTTGAAATTTTCAACAGCTGAGCTCACCGAATGAGATTCAAAAATCGCACTCCTGGAGTGCTTTTAATTAATTTCCACCCATCCTGATTGGTAAATGAACTGCATAAAGCGGCATAAGGGGAAAGCGTTGTGCTGGGAATAATTCATAAATTCCATAGAATTGGTCACATTAGATTCGAATATGAATGAACGTGTGAAATTCGAAAATAGCACGACTGAATCGCGTTATCGAAGATTTCACACTCACAAAGATAATACAAAACCTGAAAACCGTTTCTCTATTAATTTAAATAAATGTATTGCAACGGTTATTTTATTAGGTAAACAAATTTTTCGTAACGTAAAATTAAATGTTTTGAAATACGTATTTTCATTAAAATAATTTTTATACGACAAATCAGCTGTTGTAGGATAGTCATGTTTATATGAAAGAAAACATTTACACTACTATCTATCTATCTATAACGTTACGCCTCTTTCCCAAGGGGGTAGGCAGAGACCAGAGCGCGCCATCTACTACGATCCCTACATACCTCTTTTGCCTCATTCACATCCATACATCTCTTCATACATGCCCGTCGGTTTCGAGTACTCCGAACCTCCCCTTTTTGTTGTAGGACGCAACTGATTTGATCAGAATATGCCCTACGCCCTAAATACTACATTTACACTACAAAACTAAAAATCTGTGTTTGATCGAGCATCACGCAAAAACGGCTAGACTGATTTTGATAAGCTTACAAGTAGGCTTAAAACCTGGTATATTTATCTATCTACGATGACGAGGGCCAAGATGGACGAAGTCTCGGGCAAAACCTAGTTCATTATCAATATAAAATGTTTACTGATTATGTAAAAACGGTTATCGGAATTCATAATATAAAATACATTAACAATATACCAGTTAATTGAAACACTATTGAAGTAAGTAAATGGGTACATGCTGCATATGCTCACGACTATATTCACCGAGGGGGTAGTCAGAGATATTCTGAAACCTCAGAACATCCACGTTTCGCTAGTAGTACCGAAACTGTCCAGTGTGACAGGGAGTGAGCCCGTCGCCACTAAGGAAAACTGTCTGTGACTGTGTTGTGTAAATATGTGTTGTGCCATATTAGTTATTGCGGTCTCTAATTTTGCTGAATATTGGATAAACTTCGTGCGTAGCACCGTAGCGCTCCGCTACGCCGTAGTAGTGCTACGGTAGTACTACAACTGCAATAAATATTTGCATAACTTAATTGGTAAAGTTACGGATTCAGCGAAAAACTTCCGGCAAGCACGAAAAAGGCTTATAGTATAACAATAATGTAATTGGGGTTCAATTGGGAAATAGCTGTAGCAAAGAATCGAATCACCCCGAATGGAATTATAGTCGAGAGTTTATATGTACTTTATACAGGGTGTAACAAAACACCCCAGTAATATTTAAAAGGGTGGTTTAGACCATCAAACTGAAAAACTTTCGCTATGGAGACGAAGTCAAAAATAATAAAAATTGTAACAGAATTAAAGATTGAAAAATTAAGTCTCGGGCGCGGCGGGTCTTGAACCCGCACTCTTCCGATCCGGGGAAGTGCGTTATCCAATTTCGCCATCGAGTCCACTAACTAGAGAACGAAATTTTCAATCTGTTACATGCCCGTCTTTAATTTGATTCGAAATAGCACAACATGGCTGTAACATGTTTATAATCAATAATATTTAAAATAAAAATTATGTTTCACACAAAATTGCAGTTGGCGCGCTTAATCGAGGCCTCGGGTGACCAGAGGGCTGGCAGCTACCTCGGCCAGCGAATCAGTCTGGCCATACAAAGAGGCAACGCTGCCAGCCTTCTTGGCAACCCTGCCGGCAAGCAGCGGTAATTTAGAGGATGTTTTTTATTTATAGGTATTATGTACAGTATGTATAAGTTTTGTTTTTCTTTTCTTTAGGTTAAGTGTTATTATAATTATTACTGTTGTTAATAAATTAAACCCTATGAAATTGCAGTACCGACTCAAATGTATGGGACAGCAGGTTTTTAGAACCCTGTATTTTTTTTTAAGTTGTCTCTTAGAATATTACTAGGGTGTTCTGTTATAGCTTGTATTCCCAAAGAGAATGTTGTCTATTTTGATGTCTAATAATCCCCTTAAAACAGTCAGCATGTTAAGAAGCATGATGGAAGAATATATAAGGTCTAATAAAATTAGCTGAAACTATTTTAAGGGGAGTATCAGACCATCAAACTGAACAACTTTTTCTATGGGACCAATATCGAAATCGCGAAAAAAAACAGCTGTCCCATACATTCGGGTCGAGTTAGTTTGGCATTTTTGTATGGGACAGCAGATAATTTTTTCCCGATTGATGGTCTGATACTCCCCTGAAAATAGTTTCAGCTAATTTTGTTAGACCTTATATATAGAATATATAATATAGATAGAAGAACCTGTATAACAATTTATTACCATATCTAGAATCTAAGGCATAATATTCAAATATCTCGTCGCAGATATCAATAAGAGAAGTCTGTGCGGAGCTCTTTTCCAGTCGGTTTGGGATGCTGTTAAGATATCAGAATGTGTCATAACTCCGACATGGCTCGAGCTGAGTAGGCTGGTTCCTTTTTAGATTTATATGGGAGTAGAAATTGTTTTTCTGTGGCCTATAGGAGATGTTGTATTAAAATTGATGTTTATAGTTTGAACTGTAAAGGTACCTAGACTAAAAACAAACCCATTTAGTACAGGTTTTTTGTTTTTCTTTAATTTGGTTAATTTCATACTTTTTATTAGTTATTTGTTAAAATGGTAGCATAAAGTACTATACAGGGTGAAAGGTATCCAATAAACCGTCGCCAACCCTGCGAATGCTGATAGGTTAGTTCATGACTAATCATCTTAACTATTATAAAACTGTAACTGAACTGTGTCTGTACATTGAAGATATTTACAAAAAAAAGATTACGATATGGTTTTTAAATATCCCCGACTCGAAATCAACCTTTTTTAGAAATTTTGTCTGTCTGTTTGTCTGTTTGTTTGTGTGTTTGTTTGTGTGTTTGTTTGTTTGTTTGTTTGTTTGTTTGTTTGTTTGTTTGATCGCGCATCACGCAAAAACTACTGAACCGATTTTGATGAAACTTTTTTGTTTGATAGCTTATGATCTGACTTAAAATCTGGTATATAATTTGTGCGGACGAAGTCGCGGGAAAACACTAGTAATAAATAAAATTAATATCAATCTGTCGAAATATGACTTCGGTAAAAGTGTATTAGTTTTCCAGATATTGACAGTTTTATGAAATTCGTGAAAATCTTTACCTTAGTCACTGTTGTGAGTACCACGGCTACAAATATTGACTACAGTTATTGTTACTGTTATACAGTATCAGTGTTAAAACTGTCAATATCTCGAAAACTAAGGCACTTTTATTGAAGTAAAATTTTGATATTCTTTTTAGATGCACTAACCTATCAGCATCCAGGTTGACGTCAGTTTGCTGGATAGGTACCCGTATACCCTGTATACATTTTAAATATAAATAATTCTACAAACAATTTTGATTTAATTTTGATTTTCTGTTAGGTATATAAAAACTCATGCACAAGTTTTGACAGGGTACACGAAGCGAAGTTGTCGGTATGGGGCATGACATGCACCAAACTTGAGAAGGCACGCGTATTTAGTATGGGAGATGCGATGAGACACTCAATTGATGTTTCCGATTGAGTGAACATTGGTATGGATGCAGAGTTGCTACAACCGCTTTTTATACGAGATGAAATAAATAAAATGATGATTTTTTCTAATTGAAAATTTCTATTAAATCACGCTAGGAATCTTCGAAATGGCTTCTCCATAAACTATTGATACAGGTTATGTCGTATGTTTCTTAAAAAGTTTAATGAGAGGTGCATAATGGTGTCAAAGTATTGGGGATACACAAAAGTAAACTTCATTTAAACGTAATTTTATTGCCAGTACAATAATAATTCATAATGATGAAATCCTTTTCATAGAGTTGAGTAACCATAATATTAGGCATGCAATAGGCAGGGTCACGTATTAAAAAACTGCATAAAACCACATTCTCTTAGATACCACAAATAGCTACGAGGAGAAACGACAGATCAAATGTTAACTATACCGGTTGAAATTGATATCATTAGCATCCTTTTAAGTCTACCCATCAAACTGAACAACTTTATTATGGGAGCAAACCGATTGGAGCAAAACTAAAATAGCTGTTCCATAGTAAATTGCAATGCCTACTCGTCTCAAATGTATGCAACAGTAGATTTTTTTGCTCCCATAGAAAGAGTTCAGTTTGATGGGTAGACTCATAGTTTGAAAGGATGCTAATGCTATCAATTTCACCCCGTATAACAAACTAACTAAACACTGGTATTATCATCTCTCACCAAATATCCAAGTGTATAGAAATCGAATCACATACTCCTTGATTTTGAGAAGATCGCACCCAGAATACAAATGAGTCGGTATCCAGCGATCGATGCGAAGGTTGTAAGATTTTACTGCCCTGCCCTCCGCTGGGCATAATCGAAGGATTCGCTTGCAGTTTTATTATGGAAATTACTGGTCGAATGGTTCGTATGCCTATCAGAATATTTGAGGACATAGGTCTGTAAAAATTTAGAGATGGTCATAAAAGTGGTGTGATGTTGTCCGCTGATCGGCAGCCATTACACGACCAATACAGATCACGATCCGCGTATCGCAATCCAGATTGATCGTGAAGTGTGTTGGATTGACAGATCGAGGTATCACGAATAACAATTGTTTTTATAATCCTACGTGTTCCGCGGATTGTTTTCTGGATTGATCGTATAATGGCCGTCTTAGAGTAAGGACTCTGCATACGCTAAAGAAAACATTATTTAACATAGGTACGCATCAGATTTCTACAGGGCATGCGATGTAGATTAAAGCCCATATATCATTTTCAATTCAATTCATCACCAAACAGCATAGGGAACTCCATAATATGCTGCTAGTGCTAAGAACCTGATGATTATGATTAAGATAGCCCTGAAAAGGAAATTGTGAGCGGCTGATGGTATTTTACACTGCCAATTGCCGAAGAAAAAAAAATAAACGCTTGAATTTTTTACCTTTAATTTTAAAAAATAAAATTAGTTTTCATGTCTCAAAAACCATCAGTAATTTAAAAAAAAAGTACTTACCCTATTATCAGGCTTGAGTGGATATAGAAAAAAATCTTTTTTTTAGTTTGTTAAAAATTTAAACGAAATCATTTGAAATAGGTACCTATATCTATTTAAATTTATTTTCCATTAAAAACAATGTATAATTTATATTCTTGTTTTTATTAAATAATACAGTGGTCAGTCAGTATTAAATATTGTATAAGTAATCTTTTTTTTAGTTTGTTAAAAATTTAAACGAAATAATTTGAAATAGGTATATCTATTTAAATTTATTTCCCATTAAAAACAATGTATAATATATTATTAAATAATACAGTGGTCAGTCAGTATTAAATATTGTATAAGTAATCTCACCAAACCAGACATTTTATTGACACTCCAGGACCTTCATAAAGTTTCCCTTTTCCTTCGTTTTTCTTTACGGTTGATACTTACATCGAAACAGCAGCTTTTTCATTACTTTGCAGAAATAATTTATTAGTTTAGGAATTTGTATTTATGCCCGTCACGGGAAAGCTAGGTATTTAAGTAATACCTTTTCTACAGGTAATACGCTAACTTGTTTTATGATGTTTTCTTGTTTTTACATAGAAACTGGGAAATTTTATATTTTCTAACGAGACAAAAAGTGACAGCAAGAGATTTAATGGAGGATTAACTCTAATGAGCGTTTCTGCAACTGGGTGTAAGTATATTATTATAAATGCTTAGTAAATCTGAACGTTTCTATAAAATAATATAGGATGTTAGTATGAATGAATTCTAGCAGATAAAATATACAGGATGTAAAATTAAATGCGTTACATACCAAAGCGAATCAAACCGAACAACTTTCACTATGGAGCCAACATTGAAATCACGAAAAAACAAATCTTTTCTTTCAAAGAAATCGTCAATGTTTCTCGAAACGGGCCTCTACTCTACCCAGACATTAGAACTTCGCAATTGCGTGAGCGTTTTCGTTCCAATGTCAACCCTCAACACAGAGGATTATATTGTACAGAGTTACAGCTTCAAACAAGCTCGCAAAAGCGGCGCATCACTACATGCGCAGTATGATTGTGTGCGCGTTCACCTACGGGGCTCACGAACGAGGCCGAGGGGACACTTTGGCTGTGCTTCGGGTGGTTACGGCGTAACGAGGGTGTGAATTTAATGTGTGAGATATTGTCCATTCTTCCTTTCGGAAAGAGATTGGAGCCACTGACCTCCTGTTAATATCAAGATGTCTATGGATTATTTTCTGTTTGATCGTCACTGTCATTGTAGAACCTCATGTGAATTTAATGTGTGAGATACCTATCGTTCATTTTACTCGAGCACGTTTAAAAGTAGTTTAATGATATTAAACGAAATGGTTAATTATTGCACTGTGTGCTTTAATAATACGAGGAGGAACACAAACATCTCCTTCATCATATACCTTCCCCAAAGATCGTGACAGGTAAGTACATACAATTTTTGAGTCACCCGCGTAAAGCGACGGATCGGGCGGCAACGGTTTTTTAATTTAAACTCATTTTATTCAACTAAATAACACAACAAACAACAACAACAAAAAATAAAAACAATATACCTACTACATATTGTAAAACATTATCCTTCATACTTCAATCAAATTTATTTCCTTTTAGAATAGCCCTACAAGAATAGGCTAATGTAATCGAAGCTCCTATGAAGCTGTTACTCTGTACAATCCTCTGTGCCCTCAATCACAATGAAGTTGCGACCGAAACGGCGATATATCGAAAATCGAAAGTCCGGGTACAGGGCCTGTATGGGACAGTAGGATATTTTTCCGAAATTTCGATCTTGGCCTGGCTTGATTGAACTAAGTCAATGGTCTGAAGCATCTTAATATGTGACGCGTTTTATTTTACATCCTGAATTAACTGCTTATAATATAACAATTAGTTCGCTTCATCACCTCTGCAGTGGTGTCACGATTTTTTCAATAAGATTAAAAGCGTCTCTTCCTGTTCACGGCGTGGTGCAACCTCGATTTGAAATGTCTCGGCAGGTGCTTCCCGAGTCCCAGTTTTTGTCCGTTGGCCACTGCTAGCATAACATCATCCATGTTACGCAGATTTCTACGCAGCTCAACTTTGGATCTAGAAACCGAAAGGGTATTAATGTCGGTTGTAGCAATTTAACAATTGTAACATACCGTAAAACCATACAGGTGAAATTGATATCATTAGCATCCTTTTAAACTAAGAGTCTACCCATCAAACTGAACAACTTTTACTATGGGAGCAAACCGATCGGAACAAAAAAAAAATATCTGCTGTTGCATTCATTTGAGTCGGGTAGACATTGCAGTTTAGTATGGAACAGCTGATTTTATTTTTGCACCGATCGGTTTGCGCCCATAGTAAAAGTTGTTCAGTTTGATAGGTAGACTCTTATTTAAAAGGATGCTAATGATATCAATTGTATAGTCCTAGGGTGAAAGTACGGTCCAATTTTCTGTCACTCTGTACCCGCACTCAGTTACCCAAATGCGAAACATAACGCCATCCAAATAATTTTTCTGTTTATATTTATTTTTATCTACGCGTAACTCTCAAAAACAGCATTCACACCACACTACGGGGTCAATTTCTTTCCTTTTGGTGGGAATTGACCCTTAATTTCGATAGTATCGATAGGTAGGCCTTATAAATTGATGCGAGATTTTTAACTGGTATCTAGGTATGGTATCCTTTAGCTACCGGTATCTTTTAAAGTAATTATTTTTCTTCCCTCCGGACGGAAAGCGTCAATTCTCGTCCCGCTGCCTGCGCTAAACGAAGTTGTCGCTTCCACCTACGTTGAGAAGAAAAATAGTATACTAACCTCGGACAGTAAATAAGAAGGTCTCAGAGAAGAGATCTGAGACCTTTCTTACTTTCCTGTCCTCGGTGTGTAATCTACTCATAATGTTACTTATATTTGCTTACTTTGTAATTTTCTGATGATTTTCTGGTGATTTTCTAATTACTTCAACATGATTATCTACAGCATTTGGTTCTGGTGTACCAACTGGATCTTCTTCTAAGTCCTTCAGTTCATCCAGCTCACTCTTAGTTGTGAATTGTTCTTTATTTTGATATGAGTCTTTATTTATTTGGTGATTAAGGTTCATTTTGGGATTGTAACTTGGTTTCATAGCTTGAATCAATTCTTTGCGGGCTAAGTCGTTAAGTTCTTTTGTTGAGTATTCTTTTACCTGAAAATATTAAATAACAAGTACTTAGTAAAAATATTTCAAATAGTAGAAGTTAAGCATCGTCAAACTTTAAATAATAAAGAGAAGAGAATATGGGTTTGTGCCACGCAAAATTCACAGAAATGCTTGCCGCATTTGTAAAGATTTACCACATAATAATATATTAAGAATCTGTCGCATTTTATAAACATATACAGGGTGCAAAAGACCATAGTAATTTGAATGGGGTGGTTTAGGTAATCAAACTGAACAACATTCACGACAACATCGAAATAAAATTTAAAAAATCTGTTGTTCCGTACATTGTCTGAAACATCAGATTTTAATTAAAATTTTATTTCGATGTTGGTTTCATAGTGACAATGGTTGTTGTTTGGTTATATTACATGGGCTGAGTTAGGGGTCCACTGATATATACTCTAGCGATAGACAAGCTCGTTCAAACAAACAACATGTCACACAAAACAACACAAAATTACACATTGCGGTCTGTCATTGCCATAGAGGAGTATAATCAACCTTTGTGTCTAGCCTTTGTGGACTATGAGAAAGCCTTCGACTCGATCGAGACCTGGGCTGTTCTGGAGTCCTTGCAGCGATGCCAGATCGACTGGCGATACATTGAGGTGCTTAGATGTCTGTATGACGCCGCCACTATGTCCGTACAAGTACAAGATCAGCAGACGAAGCCGATCCAACTGCTAAGAGGAGTGAGACAGGGGGATGTTATTTCCCCGAAACTGTTCACTAATGCGATGGAAGACGTCTTCATAAGATGCTCAATTGGAAAGGACGAGGCATATGTGTGAACGGCGAGTACATCTCACACCTGCGTTTTGCCGACGACATTGTCGTCATGGCGGAATCGCTGCATGACCTCAGTGGGATGCTTAGCGACCTTAATGCCGCTTCCCGACGGGTCGGTCTCGGCATGAACTTAGACAAGACGAAAGTCATGCTTAATTCTCATGTCGAGCCAGAGGCGGTATACGTCGGTGAGGCGGCGATAGAAATTGTGCAAGACTATGTCTACCTTGGACAGACTATAAGACTAGGTAGAAACAACTTCGACAAGGAGGCCGCTTGGCGTATCCAGCTTGGATGGGCTGCTTTCGGGAAACTACGTCATATATTCTCCTCGGCCCTACCACAATGCCTCAAAACGAAGGTGTTCAATCAGTGCGTTCTGCCAGTGATGACCTATGGTGCGGAAACGTGGACCCTGACGATAGGGCTAGTTCATAAATTCAAGGTCGCTCAGCGAGCTATGGAGAGAGCTATGCTCGGTGTTTCTCTGAGGGACCACATTAGAAATGAAGTGATTCGTCACAGAACTAAAGTGGCTGACATAGCTCAGAAAATTAGCAAGCTGAAGTGGCAGTGGGCTGGTCATATCTGTCGAAGAACTGACAACCGATGGGGTGTCAGAGTTCTAGAGTGGAGACCGCGAACTGGTAGGCGTAGTGTGGGACGCCCTGCTGCCCGCTGGACAGACGACCTAAAAAAAGTAGCGGGGAGCGACTGGATGAGGAAGGCCGAGGACAGAGTTTTGTGGCGCGCCTTGGGAGAGGCCTATGTCCAGCAGTGGACGATGATAGGCTGATGATGATGATGATTGCCATAGTGACGAAGTGAACTCGGGAACATCAATGCGGTGCGGGTACCGCATTCAAGTGGAACATGTTGCTTCTATGAAAGGGCCTGTCTATCGCTAGAGTGTAAGTCAATGTTGGGGTCGAAACAAAATGTACTTTTTTACCTTTGATCCTTGTACGAACCTTAGTAAATTCCACCTTAGCAATAGGCGGTAGCTGTCGAAGCCTTCTGTAGTAGAAACTAGAGTTAGTAAACATTTGATTTCTTGATGAAATTCTGGATACGGGTTCAATGGGATCAGTCGGCCAAGGCATCTCGTGGTTGAAGGTCAAGCCATTTACTATGCCTGCATCTAGTGGATCCAACTGAAAAATGAAAATACATATTATAATTATATTATAAGTGAATTTAAAATTTCTTGTTATATCTAGGATTGCAAATGTATGGATAAACCCCTCAAGGGTTGAAAACTAGCTCGTCCAGATTTTGATAATCATGACGTCATTTGTGTTTCAACATTTAAAATAGAAACATCTAAAGATGATGACGACATCTTATGACTCTATGTTTTTAACCTGCAAGAGCAATTTTCACTGTGTATGTGTATATGCATAGTTTATATAGCAACAGTGAAAATTGCTCCATCCTTATCTTTCAGGGTCCTTCTATGCTGACGGTTTTTAAGGGTATGCCCAAACCATAAAACCTTTCTCTATGATGACTCCAACATCAAAATCGCGAAAAAAAATATGCTTTCAATACAACATTACAAATCTACTCGGCCCAAATATATGTGGAGGAAGGTGTTTAGTTTAAAGGTCTGATCATTCTTTAAAAAACTGTCAGCTTATCAAGTTAGACCCTAAATTTAGGGTTTCGGAACGGATCGAAGTGATCTAGCCGATAAGTGGCAAGACTTCTGTTGCAAAACCTTACTTCTTAACCTTATCATTCCTTATTTTTCCTTGGTCCTTATTTTTGTTGTGCAAATAAAGAATATTTATCTTAGAGGAAACCTGCATGCTTCAATTTCGAGGCATGTATTGTGTACCCACTGTCCATTATAAGTGGCGACGGGTTCACCCCTTGTCACACTGGACAGAATTTTGGTACTAATGGTGAAACGTGGATGTTCTGAGGTTTCAGGATATCTCTGACTACCCCCTCGGAGAATATAGTCTATGCTATGCTATCTTATCTTATCTCTTTGCCGCCTCGTGTTGCACGGGTAACATAATATCATATTTAATATTAACCCTTGCTTACGTCTAAAATAACCTGGTCCACCCAGGAGGAGTCCACGCAGAGGTCGAGACTATCCACTCCTATGAACCAGTCAGGCGATGGTATCATGCGGCATATGAGTGAGACCTGAAAAAAACTTAAGTTAGACTTATTTTGAGAATTCGTCTTACCGTGTCAAGGAGAATGAAGAATATGCTAAAGTCTAAAGGCAGCTAAAGAAAGGATTTTAGTCTCATTCTGTCTTTATGGTCACAGTTCTTAGCTAAGAACAAGACTACTGGTTCTTAGGACAACTGCAGGGCTTTTGAAATTGTTTTATTTGGAGTCATCTTTAAAATGTATTCGATTTTGTACTCCATTGTATCAGGTTTGCAAGTATAAAATACAAAGTACTTACCTGGACGTTTTCAGTGATGACGCACTTATCTAGATATACCATACTAATGAGTAATTACGCACATGAGTAAATACTCTACAGAGAGAAAGCTTCGAAACAATCGCGCTAGAGGACACAGTGTGGGAGACATTGGATGAACGCATCAGGTGATAATTTTGTGCGCTCCTTAGAGCTTTGTCTGTGTGGGACCAGAAGCGCACAAAATGATCACGTGACGCGATCGCCCAGCGTCTCCGATAGATTGTCCACCAGGACGATTATGTCGAAGCTTTTTCTCTATGGGGTATTTACTCATGTACCTACTTAAAGTATTTGATAGACATAGATAGTAATTTCGTGAAAACATCGTGAGGAAACCTGCATACGCTGTAGGAGAAATTCCGATGCGTGTGTGACGTCTACCAATCCGCATATTGGGCACGCGTGGTGGACTAACGACCATACACCCTCCATGAGGGTAGGCCTGTGCCCTGCAGTGGGACGTATATAGGCTGTGATGATGAGATAGTAATTTAGGCAGCATTTGGGTAAACAACTAAGACGAGTGTAGTGGGTCCTGATAGTCCGTTATAACCAAATTCAAAATCCTTACCAAGCTGTGTCCACCATCAACAAACACCATATTCTCAGTCATCCCAGTGCCATCTACCGCTGGTGCTGTGAACTGATCGTAGACCTTCGGTTCCTCGTCTCCCTCCTCCATCAGCTGGTCCGTAGAGCCGTATTGAGCAAAGTCTTGGACTAGAGGTCTTGATTCTTCACCGAGACGATATAGTGAGTAGGATCTGTTATGGGATTGACCTGAAAATAACAATGTTTTTTTAGGGCTCCGTACCCAAAGGGTGAAAACGGGACCCTATTACTAAGCCTACGTTGTCCGTCCGTCCTACCAATTTAGGGCTGTAACTTTTGAACCGCAACAGCTAGACAGTTGAAATTTTTTATCATTGGCATCCTTCTAAACTAAGAGTCTATCCATCCATCAAACTGAACAACTTATAATATGGGAGCAAACCAATCGGAGCAAAAAAATTATTTGAGTCGAGTAAGCAATGCAGTTAGGGTAGTATGGAACAGCAGATTTTTTTGTTGCTTCGATCGGTTTGCTCCCATAGTAAAAGTTGTACAGTTCGATGGGTAGACTCTTTGTTTAAAAGGATGCTAATGATATAGATTTCACCCAGTATACAAGGTGTTACAAAAATACAAATAAACATTTAAGGGGGTGGTTTAGACCATCAAACTGAACAACTTTCACTATGGGACCAATATCGAAATCGCGAAAAAGATGTTCCATACTCTCATATCAGATTTTTTTTTCGCGATTTCGATGTTGGTCCCATAGAGAAAGTTGTTCAGTTGGACGGTCTAAACAACCCCCTTAAGAGTTTTAAATATTAATTTTTACTTATGAAACACCTTGTATGCAATCAGTTGATCGAATATTTATATGCGAATTTTCTATATGTTTCTAAGGGAAAGTAGTTCTGTATCATGGGTACAATCACCCCTTATAGTATTGCAACTGTTTACCCTAACACCCTATATTATATTTTCCGCAAAGAAATGTTGAGAGTGAGTTCTGGACAAAACCCTAGAACGGCAAAACCTTAGTACCTAACTAAAAACAGTTCATTTAACACCCATCACGTTGATAGAATGGATCTCTTGTAACTTGAGATTACATGACAAGACTCACACATGGTTATATTATATCCCGAAGGTCTCGTTACTTATATAAACCATCTATGAATAATATAATGTGTACCTACTAGTTTAATATAGTTATACATGTATAGTATAGATATATTAAACACGAGGCTTCTAAAGGAAACTGTTCATCCAAGCGATGCACTCCTAGCGTAGTTGGGTTAGTCTCAGATAGTTTGCAAATTTATTTGACAAAATTTTTCCGTGAACCTTTGGGCATTGAGGACGGATAAGATAAACAAAAGATAGTAGAAAAGAAGAGAGGCAAACGGAGACATAGATAGAATTAACAAAACTTAACAAAGTATTATTTTCGGAAAAGTGGAAAAATTGGCGAATACTCTTCAGACAAAAGCGTGTAGCTTTATTATTTGCTGCTTTGTTTGTAGCTTTTAAATATTATGATGATGTTCAGATCCTAAAGACAATGATTAAACATTTCACTGAAAATGTGAATACTGACACAAATACCTACTTCAAACTAAGCTCAGAAAACATCAAGCGCTTATCCACTCGAATTCCCGTCTAAGTGATAATTTGTAGAATAGCCCAACGAGCTTTTACCTTAGCCGTTATCGGAGCATTTTATAGGCCATTTGCTTCAGAATAACCCGAGTGAGATATGCAAATAAAGCAGTTTCCTGAGCACCTTTATGCAAGTTTTATTTAATTATGGGAGGAACTCGTTCGAGCTAAATGAACGTTGAAGAAACGGTTGGTAATGTGACTGGTGAAATGGAGTAATTCTGCCGTGAGATGCGTCGCTATCTACGTAGTTTTGTTTTATTAAAAAGCGTCATTTAGTCAATTTATGCTTTGTTTATTTATATAGATAAATGTTACCTTAAGCTTACGGTAGTATATAGTATTCCGTGCCTATAGTAACTCTTCAAATTAGTCGCTTTGTGACGCGCAGCCGCTTGTGACAATTCATAAAAATGCGGGGCAGTAGCCTTAGTGTGAATTTGCGCTGCAGTTGCGCTGAACCCATAACAATTAATTTGAAGGCGCCCTAGAAAACTACTTAGCGGTTATCCATACAAAGATAGATAATTGTCGTAGGTAACTTAATTTCATAAAAAACGTGTCGATCGGTGAATCTCCGATACTACACCACGAGCACCGAGCCTTCTCGATTTAATCTACAAAATTTTATAAGAGTACAAAAAGCAATTGACGAAAATAAAACAAAAATCGGGATTCGTATTTATTTTTGTAGATTTGCTATAAAAATACGCATCTCGATTATGTTGTATGCTCATTTTTTATTTCCACATACAGGGTGTATAGAAAAGTAGAATTAACCTTTAAACCACATACTCTACCCATCAAACTGAACAACTTTTGCTATGAGACCAAAACTGCCAGCGCAAAAAAAATCTGCTGTTTCATAGTATCTACACTATACTACTCGACTCAAATGAGACAGCAGATTTTTTTTTGTTCTGACAATTTTACTCCCATAGTAAAAATTGTTCAGTTTGATGGGTAGAGTATGTGGTTTAAACATAATATGTCTATGGGTTTAGAGGTTAATGATACTTTTCCTTGCACCCTGTATAAAATTATTGGGTTAGGTAGGTACACACTTGTGATTCATAAGCGCAAATAATTTGCTATGTGTACCTAGGCGGATTTTCATTTTTCTCATCTTAGATATTTCGTTGGAATTATGCGCAGAGTTAATGTAATTGCATTGTGCGGTCGTTTAGTACAAAATGCAGTTAAACTAATAGGTGCTTATATTGTCTGCAAGTGCAAAAGTTTTCCTTCAGGAAAGCGTTGCATTTTGCTGGGTGCATTCTAGATTCATTTATTTTTAAAGATAAAAACTTTGATAGTTGCATAACTTTTATAATTAAGTAAAAGAGATTTGTTCGAGAGTTTTTAATTAAATCTAGAACTAGATTTTGTTCAAAGGAATACATTTTTTATTTTAGATTTTAATTGGTTTTACGTAGTAAGTAGGTACAATTTACAGGTTTAAATATAATCTTTTATCATTGCACGTTCGATGTGTATGTGTACTTTATATTTTCTATGAAATATATTGTATAATACCTACATTATACAGAACGTAACAAAACACTAGTGATATTGAAAGGGGTCGTTGTGATTTCGATGTTGGCTCTATAGTGAAGGATTATCAGTTTAATGGTCGGAAACACCCAGTTTAATATGTGACGAATAAAATTTTACACCCTATATACATTTATAGACCACATTTATGTGCTTGTACACCGTGAGATCTACCGTTTGAACACCCCTGATATACAGTGTGGACACGGGACTCTAAATCGATGCACTAATATTGAAATCACATCGTTTCCAACGCCCATTTCCAAATAGCAGCTAACACTGGCATCTGGACCTTTTTGATTGAAAACAGACAAAAGGATTTTTTTCGTCGAAAAAAGGACAAATGCCTTTCAAATACCGACGCAGAAGATTTATATCTTGGCGGAGATAATTCAATATCGTCCTCTCATAATATAATGGAGACAGCTCGGTTTTCTGGTCACGGTCTGGGTCGTGGATACGAATAACGATGTTTTCTTTCGAATTACCGATGCTGAATTCGATGGGACTTAATTTGGTTTCGTTACAAAAATGGAATGAAATTGTGGAAACGTCGTACAAATTCAATTGGATTCCTTGGTGTTGACGGTTCCTCCATGCAACATAACTTTTTAGGTAAAAATCGGCTACCCAGACAGGTGAGGCCCTACATAGAATGACGTAATAGAGGGCTGTCGCCATAACAATCCGTGCCATAACCTAAATTGGTTATGGTTGAACTACAGCAAAATTTTACATTTTGTAAAAGCTTATAAATTGAAACGTCGCTATGGATGCTGATTGATAAACTTGTTCAATAGAGTAATCAAGAAACTACTCAAGTGATCAAGACAATTGGGTATAGGTATGCACGATAGCATAAAAGATCGTGCATATACCCAATTGTCTTGATCACTTGAGTAGTTTCTCGATTACTCTATTGAACAAGTTTAACGTGCAACGCGCGCGCGCGCGTGCGTGCGTTTATGCGCGTGTGCGTAAAACGTGCATTCAAAAGCAAAAGTCGATGCTCTCATTATTCATTCTAATGAGTAACTTTTAAAATTATCACGATGTTGTTAGGTAATATTGTAAATTACTATACAGGGTGTTTCATAAGTAACAATAAATTTTTAAAACTCATAAGGGGGTTGTTCAGACCGTCAAACTGAACAACTTTCTCTATGGGACCAACATCGAAATCGCGAAAAAAATAATTTTATATCCTATAATATTTTAGCTCTAGTCGATTTGTAGAGTATAGAACATAAATATTTTTTTTTGTGATTTCGACATTGGTCCCATAGTGAAAGTTGTTCAGTTTGATGGTCTACACCACCCCCTTAAATGTTTATTTGTAGTTTTGTAACACCTTGTATACAGTGTATCTGTCTGTAGTTGTATTAAGACTGAGTCAATTTAATGATCTTCCACGCCATATCAGTCTGTCACTTGTAAAATAACAATTTCAATTTGTTCATAATTAATTTCGTTTTGTATAAAGTGCATCGACTTTTGCTTACCTCATCCTTTAACGTTTATGTTAATTACGTAAACATTAACGAGCTTCAAAGAGATGCGTTTCGAAGTTAAAATATACCTATATGATTCACTATGTCGAAGATATGTATTTTCTACAATAAATAAGTAGGTACTCATGTTTATTGCACAAAGAAGGTTCACATTTGTTTAAATGAAGTCCAGGATTAAAGAAAACACCTAAGCCACTAACAAATTATGTTTCAAGAAACAACCTTGCAGCACTAAAGAAAGAATGACACCTCAACAAATCCTTGAAAGAAAACAACTTCCTGATAACATCGGCTTTCTACAAAAGACAGTGGCAAGACAAATAAATACCATCTTATCTGGAACAAGCGAAACCGCGAAATGTCACTTAACTGGGCGAAAGATAAAAGCAGTCTTTATTTTTAGCAAGGATGTTGCACTTCTCCGCGTCCGTAACCGAAAACAAATCCGAAATAATTTTAAATTTTAAATTTATTTCAGATAATTTTGATTATGTTAAAAAGGACGTGGATAGTTAAGAGCTCGACTCAATTGTTCAGATCCCTTTATTTTCGGTATTTTTTTACGATAATTTTTCGGAATTTCATTTCTTTTGAATAAAGTTGACATTTGAACGAGAACGTTCATGACCGAAAAAAGAAAGTCCATGTAGACGGTAGCTAGAGTGAAGTAGACGAATGCAGATCTCGCTACTCGTGGGCTAAAGTCGCTAGGAAGTTGATGATGACATAAAAACAATGATGTTGTACGTAAGAAACAGTAATGATGGAGTACTCGTGTCTCTCCTTTATACAGTAGGTATAATATGTAATTATTGTACCTATGTACCGATGATTGATTGATATTATAATACTTCGTGCAAAACACGTAAAAGATTATCTTTTTCTATACTCATGTCGGGAATTTTAAGTGTTTGATTTACTTATATACGATTTTCTTTCATTTAAAACTTACCTTATGTTGTGTAGAATGGAATATTACATATATTTTGTAAGAAAGTCTTCAAAATTTACTTTACGATCTTCGTAGTTTCCAAGTGACATAAATTTAAACCAAATACGAATATAATTATATTTTATATCCGAATCAGAAATGTTACGAGCCAGCATCCCTAATTTTTAGTTCCCCTTGTTTTTCGCGGCCTTTTGGATTGTTGTTCACATTAATTACGTAAAAGTTTCCAGCTTTGAGTGTTGTTCGCGGAATAATGAAAATGTCAAGTGTTGTTTTCTGCCATTTGAGATAGGTGAGGAAATGTTCGGCGAAATGTGCCGCTGATTTTAATGGCAGGTGACATGACTTTTGTTTTCGTTATTTGATAGCTTTTGTTTGAGGTGTAGGTGTAGAACTATACTCGTACAGGGTCCATCTTAACATGCCGACGGTTTTTTCAGAGGATAATTTTCAGTTTGACGGTCGGATCATCCCCTTAATAAAGTGTCAGCATAAAGAATGACCCTATTATGTATGTTTGAGGTCTGTTTGGGTTCTTTTTAATATCCTGACACTTTTTAAGGGGATGATCAGACCATCAACCTGAATTTCTCTATGGCACCAACACCGGAATCGCAAAAAAAAAATTGCCGCTCCATACATAAATACACGCATAAGAGCTCACACCATTGTCCCAAGGGGGTAGGCAGAGACCACGGACCGCCTCACGCTACAACTGTGACACACCTCTACCCTTTAAAATAAAATTACTAGTCAGGAGAGACACAGGTTACAAAGGAGGAGGGGGAGGTAGGAGGGGGGGGGGGGTATGTACATACTGCGGATATCAGTGCAAGCAACGCTTTTCTGAATTCCGAAATTGCAGAGAAGCGACTGTTGGAGGAAAGAAAATGATGAACTCTCTAAAATTGATGCTATTATCAATGGATAGCATGAATTGACTTGTACTGGAAAGACACTTAATCAATTAGTCATTTGCGGCGCTTTCCACTGGGCAGGTACACACTACACAAATATTTATAAATGACTGAAATTAATAAAATGGTACAAATATTTACTGGTTTTTTGTATAAAATCGGCATTAAAATGGGTAATGACATGGACCATGAATACAAATTTTATTATTTAACACTTGTTTTGCGAAACGAGATGCAGCCATGGGGATAACTGATGAGACCACCATGAATTTAGAGGTTTTGCAGCATCGGGTTGTGTTTATGGCACGCCATTAATACAAAAGAAACTGGCGTCCAATCGATGCCGGTACGTCGTCATGCAACTCTCGGATTTCGGAATAAAAGCATACAGAGTAGAAATTTACCTACCTTATCGACTCTTGTTTGAGTAGGTTATTGTTAATTATTAATTCAGGGGCAAGATAACAATCTTACAGAACATACTAACCAAAAACCTTTGACCATTGTGCTTTGGGATTAGTTGGGTAATCTTTAGCAAACGTTTCCTCACTCCACAACATACGCAAATTCACTTTATAAACAGCCACATCATCAACTTCACACCCAACTGCTAAACAGCTAAACCACGTGATTGTTAAAAACAAAATGGCGTCCAATTGACGTCGAAGCTCCATCCCGCACGGACGCCTCGGTAAATTCACTTTCGAAATTAAAAGTTCCAATTTTAAAGTGAGAATTTAATTTCACGGATTCGAGGCACAAGTTAGACGTTTTAGTTTAGTTTCGCGTGCGTGCGCCGGCTTTGAAGAGTGGTTGTGGACTTTTCTATTTTGGGTTCACGCTTCTCTTTGGACAGAAATAAACACTTCGGTGACCGTTCACTCGCGTGCGGATGACTTCTGCATGCTTTCCATTTATAAATGTGCAGGAATTTATGAGTCTTGTCTCTTTTCTACTATGAAAGGAAGTCTGACTCTTGTATGGACTCTTTTATTTGTTCCTAATTAAGTAAGTTCGCAGCGGGGTGAACGAAAAGCTGATACTGTTGGGCTTTTTGGGCTTCGCTGTCTATTTTTATCCCATCTAGGATAGCTAGGACCTAGCTAGGTGTTCAGAATTGAGTAGGGGTTTGGTGGGTTTGAAAAAATCTTACCTATACAGGGTGTAAGTGACAGCCTAGCATATACTGAAACGGTGAACTCAGACCATCAAACTGAACAACTTTCACTATGGAGCCTACCTCAGGAAACGCGAAATAAATCAGCTGTCCCATACAAAACTGCTATACCTACCCGACTCATTTGAGTACATACAATACATTTGTATGGGACAAATGATTTTTTTTCGCGTTTCCTGAGGAAGGCTCCATAGTGAATGTTGTTCAGTTTGATGGTCTGAGTTCACCGTTTCAGTATTTGCTATGCTATCACTTACATCCTGTATAGAGTCCTTTATATGCTGACTTTTTTTAAGGGGATGATCAGACCGTTAAACTGACCAACTTTCTCTATGGCACCAACATCGAAATAGACAACATCGCGATTACGATGTTGGTCCCATAGAGAAAGTTGTTCAGTTTGATGTTCTGATCATCCTTAAAAAACTGTGAGCAAATTAAGTTGGACCCTGCATATAGCGACTCGTATACTCGTAACTCGTAACTGATTCCATGAAAACATTGCACCTCCATTTGGCGCTTCGCTGTGTTTAGGTTGTGTAACACGGTTGAATATTTATTTTGAGGAAAACACATTTAGGTTATTCTTTAGATAGCCTGATATTTATTTTCGCAACGACTCAAAACGGATACGCCGTTTTGCGATTATTCGTAAACTTGTAGTGATTACCATACCTAATAGGACTGTCTGTTAAAATTTTATAAAATAGTTTCACATTTCAGGTTTCATTATTCCGAAATGTGAAAGGTCCCGTCACCGTGTAGTGGAGAGCTGACGTACCACAAACGTATCTGAAAAACGTTGCGGCTTTGTGTTTAAAGGTTTAAAGCAAATATTTAACATTTTTGCGTTGAGTGCGGCTGAGCAGTGTCGTTGTCATAGTTAGGTATCAATTTTGGTAAATAATTAGGTAGGTAGGTATATACGCTTTTATCAAAATCATGTGTTTATTGCCGCATGAGAGCAGGTGTACAGTGTTAAACAGTAGCATTACTTTAATGGGTGATTGTACCCATTATACTGAACAAAGAGCTTAGAAGGAATAAAAATCTTTTGGACTTTTCATCCTACTAAATACAATTAGCTGATCGAACATTTTGTGTGGGAAGTTTATTTTTTTTCCCTTATTTCCCTTTGTTCCTTTGGAAATGTTGTTCGGTATTATTTAGGTACCTATGTGGTCCGAAAAATTCTTTGTTTTTATTTTTCCCCGAACGATGAGAGAAACTGTGACGTTATGGTAATCGTTTTCTTACATCACTCACCGATTATTTATTGAAAACGAAAACATATTTATTTCGATACCCTCGGTAAACTTTCTGGGGTTCTTGCTCCAATTTCGTCAAGTCTCAGGTGTTGCCATTATATAACTTAACCCCAAATAGGGGTTTTATTACATAACATTTAACCCGCTTCAAGTAGCCGGTTGAGATTGATTGATAAAGGATATTTATTGACAGTTTAGTAAATTGTGTTTTTGTTCCGTTCGAACCTGAAAACGAACTATTGTTTGGACATTTAGTTATTAAAGTAAAAAAAATGTTGTTGACACAATGTAAAGCCTGACCAGAAATATAAAAAAAAAAAAAACATACGGGTCGAATTGAGAACCTCCTCCTTTTGTTGAAGTCGGTTAAAAAACCTCGCCATGTTGCGGAAAATCATTGGAACTAATTTTTGTACTTGGATCACTGACATTAAAGGTTATAGTCGATTGCAGCGCCCCCAAACCGGGTTTTTTATATTTCTGGTCAGGCTTTAGAAACCAATATCTGCGTCGGTATAATAATAATAATATTAAATAATATCTTTGTTAGAGTTCCGTTTAAATATTCAGTTCCAAAGTTGTCATGGCTTAAAGATTTCCATACAAATCTTAAATTAATCCCAGCATTGAATCTAAACAAGGTACCGAAACAGATAACAAAATCCAAAGCAGCTATTCAGCAATATTGCATGAATTCTATGAGAGTATCCCGTCATTCAAAGCATTATTGCTACCATAGTCAATCAATAATTCCAGCCATAGACACCTAGATTGAAAACCCTCACCTACATCACTCAAACTGACACGAACAGGGTGATATTTTAAAAGCAAACTTCGTAATAGTGCAATCATCAATCACGATCTGGGTCCGATCAGTCAGCGATCATGCATGTTGGCATCATGGCCCTTGATTGCCTACTTTGAGTGACGGTGGGCATTAAAAACATAACGAAAATATTACATAGTAAAGTGCTTTTGCCTTTGTCCGCGTGAAATCAATATAGCCGTAGTGTAATTTCGGGATAAGTGGAAATTTAAATTGAAAAAAGTTTATTTGTGCAAACAGAAAGTAGGGTAGATTTTTTAGTTCCTCTAATGGAAAATGTTATCGTCATAATAATTGGGTAGTTCTTCGTTCCGGCATTCTCCGTGTAATTTTCGTGGCGCATTTTAGTTTTAAGATTTTTAGATAAATAAGGTCAAAATATGAAAGTAGCTGACAATACAAGTCAATTGATCTATTGCGCACTTAGATATGACTGTTACTTTCAGTAGAAATCAATTTTCAAATTTTTGGTGCCACGAAAATTACTAAGCCGTCCACGAAAATTATGCATACATTTTGCATTGTGTTTTTATGTCTTGGAGGCCTTTGCCCTGCAGTGGGATCCTACGGGCTATAACTTGCTTATTTACTTACTTATTTTAATGTCTAAACAGCAACATTTTGTGAATAAATGATTTACATTACAATGGCTAAACCTGCCAAGCTAGCTTTTTCACTATTTAGTAAAGTTCCTGGATTGATTGTACAGTGTACACATCAAAAATAAAGTGTGTTAAGAGGTAATAAGTTTCACCTAAGTTGACAGATTTTTTGTGAATGTATTCGTACCTACATTTCTATAAAAATTTGCATTTGCTGAGACGAAACCTAGCGACACTGTATTAAATCCTTTCTTACTCACACATGTCACCTTTCACACAAAGTAGTTACCTACGCATTCAATTTTCTATCTCTTTTGTTGGGAGGAAACTGCCAATCATGTACGAGACTAGATGGAGAACTGGCCCTTAAGAGCTGGGATCGGCTTTGACCTGACCGACATGGGCCCTCCTAGTACTAACTAATAGGTTGCCGTAATTCTGTCTAAGTAGATCAAGGATGGCACTTTAGAGGTTAAACGAAGTAGCAATGGACTTGTGGTTTTGAAGGTGCCTGTGAATGGAGTGAAGACCTATTTATTAAGTGGATATTCGTCATAGATGGTTGGTGTGACAATAATTTGTCGTTAAAATGAAGGGGCGTCCCGATTTTAGTAATGATGCCCTGTAACGTTACAGTCAAAAGAAATCCCACTAAAATGAGGACTTTTTGTCATCGATGACGTCTGAGAAAGTCCATAAAGCTCTTCGCTCTTCTGCGAAACTGGATGGTCCCGAGGTGTCCATTGGAGCCTGGTATGTTAAGGAAGAGCAAAACTTAATGGAGAGTGAATACTATGTTTTTTTGTCTTCAAAGGCAAGGCTTTTTTGCAAACGAATCAAAATTATCATTAACAATTTCGGTAAAACCTGCGAATGTCTCGCACGTCCTAAATTTTACGAGTCGTTCTCCTGATCCAAAAAGACCTACAACATGAGGACACACTGCTTCAACTATCAGTGTCACCTGAACAAAGGCTCGTCATTACTAATATAAGGTACTTTTTTTGGGTCTGTATCTGTATCTATAATAGTAAAAAGGATAGGTACTGTATGGCGTTGCCATTTTCTACTCGAGTTTACAACATAGTGCCCGCACCGCCGTGAAGCAATGAGTTCGTTACGCACCCATCGCGAGCTTCAGCGACCGCAACGCGGTGAGTACGTTGACCGATCATCTCGTTCGCAACACGTTCGTAAATCACATGATAATTATAGCCGTATAGCCAGAGTTCCTCAAAGCTCTATCTTGTTCATGAAGTTTGTTCAGAAGATTGAGTAATCCTCCGTTTTCATCAACGACATCTCGCATCCCTGGCATGTTACGATATCTGTCTTCGTAGACTCTGCGCTGCCCCTTGCTTATCCGCTAGAACTTGTGTACCTATTCTTGTTTCCAAGCCGCCGCCAGGTTACAAAAATGGAGAGTAAAATCAGAGGAAAAAATTTAGCTGGGTTCTTTCGGAGCTGATAGGGAGGGAAGGTCAGGATATTCGGTCGTATAATCCTTATAGTACCTGCCTCTAATGGTTAAGAGCATTAGGCTCTTGACACGGAGGTCGTGGGTTCGATTCCCACGGGGAACACCTATCGTTTTTCCCCAGTTAGTTAGGACATTGTAGGCTGACTACACCTGATTGTCTGAAAAGAAAGATGATACCGTGCTTCAGATGGCACGTTAATCCGTTGGTACTGGAGACTATCTCTGGTGGTAGTAGTCGTTACATAAAAACCACGCCAGAGGCTGTAAGGCACTTTGAATAAACTCTGACACCAGGGCTTGCCCACACGATAAGAAGAAGAACCTTTTAGTGGTAGCCGTAATCTCTTTACCTGGATACGATCAAATACCTATGTGTAAAGTTAGATCGCGCTATGGCATACCGATCTCATATCCATCGCGTTCAAATTCACCATTCGAATTTTCCAATTTTTAATTCAACATTTTTCATCATCGCCTCAGCTGAAAGACGAGCTGGACATTAGCCTCCCCCAAAAATTGCCACAACGACCGGTCCTGCGCTTTCCTCATCCAATGGGTTTCCGCAACCTTCACCACCCGGTGACCAACGAACTCGTCACCTTATTCATGCAACGCCTTCTGGTACGCGATCAACACTCGAGAACTTTTCGTCCCCATCGGTGCTCTATTCTACGATTAAGCCCATTGTAACTTGAGTTTAGCAATTCTTCGGATTTTGTCAGCTACCTTGGTTTTTCTGCGATTCTCTGACCTCTGAGTATCTCATATCGTATAGTAAGCCACCACGTCACCACGTCTCAGTTCCGTATGTCATCACTGGCAGAATACACTGATCAGTCCTCTTGAGATGCTGCATTATTTAGGATTAGAAGATAATATATGTAGCTGAATGCTGTCCAGCCGCCCTATTCAACGCTTGACCTCAGTCTCGAAATTTGACTTACCTAACTTTACTGCATAATATTGTTTACTATCTTCTTTAACCTAAGGTTGTCTGGAAGAAATTGCTTATTAGTAGTCAGACCACATTATTTTGTGCCTCTTGTATTTTCTCTCCGTATTTTTTCTGCTTATGTTTTTGTGTGAATAAATTATATTTTATTTTATTTGAAAGTTGGTTCTTGGTGTATTAGTTGTTAACAAACTCAAGCACAGATTTTCCGATCTTAACAGGAGAGTAGGTAGAACATGGACAGGACATGATCCTCGTCTAGTCAATGTTCATTTTCAAACCATCACTCATCAAAGGCTTTCTCATAGTCCACGAATGCTGAAGCCTTTTTGGAACCCAGCTTGTTCGGGAAGCTGATTCTTATGCCATCGTTTATCATTCGTTTGGTATCATTAGCAAGCTGAAGTTGGAATGGGCTGGTTATAATTATTATCTAAAATGTCAATGAACTGATGATGGGGGAATGAAAATGAATTGGAGAGTCATGATAAGAGAATGGAGACCATGCACGGGTTATCATAGTATATAGTAGGACGCCGCCCTACCGCCCACTACTTGGACTGAAGATCTGAGACAGATAGCAGGCAGAGACTGAGTGAGGATGGTCATAGATATAATTATTTTCTATCACACCGTTACGGAACCGGCGTTGTTTTTACCCGTAAGACCACCACATATTCCACCACTGTAACTCTGTAAACCAGGATCAACAGCGACCACTCATAACACTAGACACTGATGACTCTTTAGCTAGCGACCCGCAATTAATTTAGTCAGCTACAGAATTAGGAAAAATAAGTATCGGACTTCCCTGCATTACAAACAGGAAACATCAATAACAAAATCATGGCTATTATTAAGCCAGCTCCAGAGATAATTTTATGGCAGAGTTGAAAGCCCTTTCGCAATAGCACCAATGAATCACCATTATAAAACCAAAAGAAGAAAATAAACCTAATTAAATATTATGACCTAGTTTGCTTTCAAATATATTATATAAGTATGGCAAAAACATCTGAACGCACCGAAGCCGAAATAATCCCTAATTGCATCAAGATCCATGTATTAAGGGACACCAGAAAACAATTTTATTGAGTCAAGCATGGTCTGGCAGTCGCCGTGCCAAAGTTCACATTCCCATTGAATATGATGGGCGGTCTGTTCTAAATCGGGTTCTGGGACATGGCTGTTCACATGTCTGAACGTCCAAAGGGTTCAATTGCCTATGTGCTAAATAATAAGAAGGTCAATATGCACCGGGTCACCTTTATGTGTACCTTTACTTTAAAAATATAAGAGCTTTCCCTTAAAGCTTTGGGGGGTGGTTGGGGATCTACCTCCTAGCGGTCAACCCCGGGCAACGCCACCACAGACTACCAAGTTTGTGGTGACGGCTGAATGATCCCCCACAGCGGTGGTAGGCTCCGCAAGGAGCCGCCTGGTTTGCGCCCACCCTCCTGCTGGAGTCTGACGCCAAGCAGATTGCTGCGTTCCGTCGGTGTGCAGGTGTCATTTGCGCTGTTTGGAACCGGTCTTGGCCTCTGAGCAACACTGTACCGGGAAACTCATTCTGGAGGGTAGCGGGATCTGAAGAACGGTGACATTCGTTGGCCGACCGAAGTTAGTAGGGGGCCCAAGTAGTGCGTTAGCCACGTGTGAAAGGCTGCCCCACACAAATAGCGAAAAATCCCGCAAAGCCCCACCGTGCCAGTTGGCGACTGGAAGGGAGGGCCCGGTGGCCTTTGCGGGGGGGTTCGGGCGTCCCCGCAGTCGCCAAGTGAGTTTCCCATCAGTCAGTCGAGCCCAAGAGGTCCATCAGGGTATCTGAGGAGCGTCTTGACTTTCTTTCCACGTCTCCACCATTCACTACAAAATTATGAATCGAAAAGTGAAAAAGAAGAAAAAGGTTACACAACGGCTGCACTTCTCCCACTCAAAGTGCACCTCAGTAACATACGAGGTTTGCACTCAAATATCGATCCGGTCCACCACCACCTTGACACTGAAAGGCCACACCTATTCTTTTTAACGGAGACGCAGATAGCAACCCCGTCTGATACGGCGCACCTCAACTACCCAGGATACTCGTTGGATCATAAGTTCAAGAAGCGAAAATCCGTGTCGATCTGCTCTCCTCCTGATGACAGCCCTATGGGCACGAGGCGAGTCTGGCTATACGGATCGGCAGATTGGGTGACCCAGCCTGTTCTGCTAATGCGGTTGCGGATGTGATTCGGCAGGGAATGGAATATTATATTCCATTCTCCGACATCGCACTCGGTCACAAAGCCCAACGATGGTACAATGCGGATTGTGCTCGCGCTGAGGCTCGAAAGGAATCCGCCTACCAAGCATGGGTCCAAGCTCGCGACCGCAAAGTTAGAGCACGAAGGGTCCGCGCGAAGAAGAGGGCCTTTAATTCTGCCGCCAAGTCCTGCAAACGGGTGATCCGGAAGGCTCGATTCGATCATGTCAGTCACATTGGAGCCAGACTGGCTGGGTAGTAAACAGTTCTGGTCGCTTTCAAAATCGGTCTAAATCAATTTCTGCCGTCCTACTTTGCCTCCCATGCAGAAACATGATGGGTCGCTGGCTCACTCCGCAACTGAGGAAGAGAATTTATGTGCTTTTCTGTTTGCGAGCAATTCACGTCTGGAAGCTGGTGCCAAACAGCCACCAACCATCCTACGTTGTGATTCTTCGATGCCGGATCACAATACACACGAAAGAGGTCCGCAGAGCATTGCGTAGTCTGGATGTGAATAAGGCAAGTGGTCCTGATGGCATTCCTGCAAGAGTGCTGTGATATTGTGCGCCTGACTTGTCTCCTGTTTTAACACGCCTGTATTGCCTCTCTCTCAGAACAAGAACGGTGCCAAAATCCTGGAAGCTTGCGAATGTGCAACCGGTTCCCAAGAAGGGTAGTCGTGCCGACCCCTGCAACTACCGACCTATAATAGCCATCACTTCCATTCTCTGTAAAGTCATGGAAAGAGTACTTAACAGTAAGTTGCTGACATACCTAGAAGATAATGATCTACTCAGTGATCGTCAATATGGCTTTTGCCGGGGGCACTCGACTGGGGATCTTCTTGTGTATGTCACGCATTGCTGGGGCGAGGCCATCGAGAAACACGGTTTAGCACTAGCTGTGTCACTTGACATCTCGAAGGCCTTTGACAGGGTATGGCACGTAGTTTGCTGAGCAAGCTTTCTGCTTATGGCATCCCCGCTGATCTCAGCAGCTGGATATCTGATTTCTTGAGTGAACGGTAGATTAGAGTTGTCATTGACAGCTGCTCTTCTGACCTCATGGCAATTGATGCTGGGGTTCCTCAGGGGTCTGTTCTCTCTGCGACACTTTTCCTGCTACACATCAATGACCTCCTTGTGACAGGTATTGTTGGGTAGGCAGATGACAGTACTGTCACAGAGAGATATCTATCCGGCGTTGGGGCCAGCGGGGATGAAATACGTTCGTAGAACGTGACTTAAAGTCAAACTTGACTTAAACTCTTGTCTCGCAGTGAGGTGACAATAATCTAGTCAACTTCAATGCCACCAAAACTCAGGCTTGTCTGTTTACCGCCAAAAGGAGCGTTTCATCGGACTCCTACTTTCTGGGGTACATCTGTCTCTGTTTCCGACAGTCTTGAGCTTCTGGGCATGAGGTTGACTACGAAACTCAACTTTGGCGCTGATATCGAGTCTAAGGCTCAAACTGCAGCCAAAAAGCTGGGCATCTTAAACAAGGTGAAGCGGTACTTCACTCCTGGACAACTCTTAATGTTGTATAAAGCTCAGGTCCGATCGTGTATGGAGTATTGCTGCCACATGTGGGATGGCTCAGCTAAGAATCAATTAGACGCTCTCGACTCGGTTGAACGCAGAGCCAGGAGGCTCATTGGTGACAGTAAGCTGATAGAAACCAAGCTTCATAGCCTAGCCCACCGCCGCAGAGTAGCCTGCTTGTCGGTCTTCTACAGATTGTACATCGGCGAGTGTACACATGAGCTACATGTTGAGCTCATCCCGCCGTCTCCTTTCTACTATCGGACTTCCAGATACCGCGGGATACCACCCCTTCTTGGTTTATATCCCACGTATACGCACTAAGCTAAGATTCAGCGGATCAAAATGCGCTATGATGATTACTCTTACTACTCCGTCATCAAATAAACTTTTCTTTAGTCAGTCAGTTAGTCACAGAACTCTTTTATAAGACAAGTATGATAAGTAAAATGCCATGTCAGTTTGACAATCATTATGGTACTTTGAAGAGACAGATTTCAATTTTAAACTACCATTTCGACAAATAAAGCATAATAGACATTTAAACAATCGATCAATTACCGAAATTCACAAAGAAATTTTATATTTCATGATTAAATTCACTCAAAACAGGTGGGTAATAATTTTCGTGGAATGAATAGTAAGTTTCGTGGACAGCATTCCACGAAAATTACGCCACGGAAATTACGATTTTTGACTGTTTTTACAATTTACTCCTTATTTATCATTTAATTTCAAAGGATCAATACCTTAGGAAAATCTCGCCTATATTAGCACTTCTAAAAGTTAACAATAATAAAAAACAATGCATCCTTTCTATTTAATACAGTGTCCACGAAACTTACCTAAATAGGTGAATAAAAAGTTGATACCGGAGATAAGCTTTTATATCTGAATACACATTGTATATAGCCTCAAATTGCATTAAATATTGAATTCTGGGATATATTTCCGTGTCTGTTAAAACAATAAACTTACTAATAGGTTGTAATTTGTATACATACGAAGCGTTTAAACCTGCGCTCCCAGAAATCATGAAATCGTGTGACCAACACATATTGGCTTCTAAATCTTAAACAAACTTTTAAATCTACAAATAGAAATAAGAAATGAATAAAATAACTCTTGACAATTATTTTGATATGCAAAACTTATATGTAACACAATAAACTAAAAAGTTATATGCGATTGTTTTACGCGAGAGGAGCGTGGGACACTCGAAGAATAGCCAAATTCACCCCGTTTTCAATGTTCGGACGAAGTTTTAAGTTATTAGTTTTATTTATTTTGATGAAATAATTAGTGTTCCAGATAGATTAATAAATGATGAAACGTATAAAATTTGTTTGAATGCTGTATCTTTCATATCTTAGGATTTATAGCCGTGTGACCACCATTTTCGAGGTTTCAAATAATGACCCAATTATTCATACCCAGCCTTCTTATTAAGCTGAAACTTTTGGTGGATGATTAGACCGTCAAACTGAACAACTTTCTCTATGGGCCCAACATCGAAATCACAAAAAAAATCTGCTGCCCCGTACATTTGGCTAAAGTAGGCTTGCAGTTTTGTATAGAACAGCAGATTTTTTTCGCGATTTAGATTTTGGTACCATTGAGAAAGTTGTTCAGTTTGATGGACTGATCATCCCCTTAAAAAAGTGTTAGCATATTAAGAAGGCGAAGGTCGATGTCGACGATTAAGATGGTTCGATCCCCGTCCAGGCCCACTCGTAGCAATGAGTTTTTCGGAACTAATATATGATTTGTAACATCACTGGCTTTTCGGTGAAGGAATATATCGTGAGGAAACCTGCATGCTTCAATTACGAGACATTTATTGTACCCACACTGTCCATTACAAGTGGCGACAAGGGCTCAGTCTCCGTCACACTGGACAGAGTTTCGGTACTAGTGAAACGTGGATTTTCAGAAATTTCGGAATATCTCTGACTACCCCCTTCGGAATGTAGTCGTGAGTATACTCTATGTTATAGAGAACTAGGTACACAACGAAATCTATTTACGACAAAAGGGCTCAGAGTTGATGCGGCCGAGTGATCGTGCAATACATCGGGCGAAACATCGCGCTGTCAATTCGGTAGGCGTTGTTTCAAACTTAGGTAATAGGAAATCTTCGACGATCTGAAAGATGCAAGAAGGATTTTACCTTAGAGAATTGCACTCCAGAGGTCACAGCGAGCGCAGCCTTGAATTTCAGCTGTACCTTCTAACTGCAATATTTCTATCACTGTTCACTTAGAAAACACTGCAATAGCTTCTATTTAATAATAATAATTTAAATATGTAAGATAAGAAGGTTGCTGTTTCACAAATTGTCCAATTAGATCACTACCAAACAACTGTTTAATTTATTCAGTGATCCAAAAAATATTCAGTATATAAAAGGTGTTACAAAAATACAAATAAACCTTTAAGGGGGTGGTGTAGGTAGACCATCAAACTGAACAACTTTTACTATGGGACCAATATCGAAATCGCGAAAAAAATAATGTATGTTCTTTACTCTACAAATCGACTAGAGCTAAAATATGTAGGTATGGGAAATAAAATTATTTTTTTCGCGATTTCGTTGTTGGTCCCATAGAGAAAGTTGTTCAGTTTGACGGTCTAAACAAGCCCTTTAGAGTTTTAAAAATTTATTGTTACTTATGAAACACCCTGTATAGGTATCCTCTTCTTTGCCCTCTTAGAGTGAACGGTTGACTAAACTGATTTTGACTAATGGGGTAAGTATATGGTTAGAGCAAGATGTTTGATTTGTTAGTATTCCGTACCAAAAATAGCAAAACGGAACACATAAGTACTTACCAAAGTATTTTATTTGTACTGTGTGTGTCTAAACGAGTCCAAGTAACTTTTGCCAGTGACTTCGCGTGCGTTGACTTTAAGGGTCGGCACTACCCTAATCGGGCCAAACAGGGTTCGGCGTTCCGACTTTTGAGGATAGTAAATAGCTATATTTAGAAACAAAATTAATACCAATCGCTTCTTTAAAAGATGAAGTACAAGATGAACAAAAAAAATTTCAGTAAAATTGTGTAGTTACATCAGAAAGTAATCGAGAACTTCATGAAAAACTCTAGAATAGCACTGCCGCGTTCCGAGTCCTGTGATTTAGTGAAACAAAATAAAACAACAAAATATATTTCTAATCAATGGCAAAACATCAAAGAACACTTTAAACAAATCAGTTTTTCCATACGACTTCTAGTTTTTTTGCAATTTGTTACCAAAAATCACATATTTTTTTGGACTTTTTCTTCATACAAATTACTATGGGCCGTCAATCGTTCGAAATCATTGTGAATAGACCGGTGACCGGCAACACCCAACCCTGTCTTAGAAGATCAATGAACAAATAAATTTTTAGCTAAAGTAGGCAAAGTAGCATAAGCATATGCTCACGACTATATTCCCCGAGGGGGTAGTCAGAGATATTCTGAAACCTCAGAACATCCACGTTTCACCAGAAGTACCGAAACTCTGTCCAGTGTGACGGGGCAAAGGCAAAGTAACTTATAAAAAACCGGGCAAGTGGGTGTCGGGCCACATGCAGTGTAGGGTTCCGCAGTTGTCCGTCACGATATGTGGACTTAGAAGTACATTTTATAAATTGGTCCACTATTACTCATTAATTTTTGTCCCCATTATTATAACAGAATAACTGTAAGTTAATTACTATTGTTACTTGCAAACTAAGGATTGATAATCTGAAATCATCATCATCATCGTCAGATATATTTTAAATAAGAATGGAATAAGAGTGAATTCTGTAGCGTTACTTTACTACGCTACAGACCGCTTCGGTAACTCAAACGATTGACGTCGAAAGTCATTTGCACGACAGAATTTTGCGCGAAAAGACATTGCGCGACACAAGACAATACAAAGGAATTTCACAAAAGTTACTTTCCGGGCACTGTTTGGTAGTTTTTGGTTATTTTGATAATTTATGGTAGTTTTGAGTCTTTCGGTAGTTTTTGCTAAATTTTCGTACAAAAGTAACCAAAAAGTTATTTTGGTAGATTTTCGAACTTTTCGGTAGGTAGTTTTTGGTTATTTTGGTAGTTTCTGGTTTTTTTGGTAGATTTTCGTACTTTTTGTTAGATTATTGTTATTTTGGTAATTTTTCGTACTTTTTGTTAGATTATTGTTATTTTGGTAATTTTTCGTACTTTTTGGTAGTTTATGGTTAATTTGGTACTTTTTGGTTCATCTCATTTCATTTAATTTATTTACCTTAAATTGCAAGTAGGTACATAAGTTACAGATGGTAAGTACAGAGTACCTATTAGTCAAATGTTATTAGTTTTCATCACTTTGTAACATGGATGCTTCAATTTTCAAATAAATATTAAATTAGGTCGTCGCTATGCAAGTTTAAATTTAGTACAGTTTTCTGGGTCTCATAAGCAGAGTCTAAAATTTTGGTAGCACTTTTAATATGTCAAAGGGATTGCACTTTATCGACTTCTGATTGTGTCGATATACGGGTAATTTTTTATCACTGCGGATAACTCCAGCATGTATTCTACTCATCAAACTGAACAACTTTCACTATGGAGCCAACTTCAAAAGAACGAAAAAAAAATCAGCTGTCCTATACAAAACTGCAGTAGGTACATATTCGACTCAAATGTATGGGACAGCTGATTTATTTTCGCTATTTTGAAGTTCGATACATGCTGAAGTTATCCGCAGTGATATAAAAATATACCCGTATATCGACATTATTGGAAATCGATAAACATGCAATCCCTTTGACATATTAAAAGTGCTAGGTACCAAAATTCCAACTCCGCTCAGAAGCCCTCTTTTGTAAAAATTAAAAAAAAAATAAAAAAAAAAAATAAAAAAAAATCTTGATTTCAGACATTACATCCATATGTTGCTACTTGCTAGTATCACACTTAAAATGACTATGTTAATACAAACACTTAAGTGTAGACCGATCCAGTGCTTTATAAAGCTACTGTCACAGTATCTACTGGAGACCATGTTCAGGATGCTGTTTGTGCTGGCGCGAACCCTCTGCAGCGCGGCGGCACACCGTTTGCGGAGCGTGGTGGGAAACCCATCGACATGAGCGTCCGCAAACATGCCAGACGCACTGCAGAAGCGCGGCAGCCCCAGCAGCATCCTGAAGGCGTTATTATATTGGGTGCGCAGGGCCCTTAGAGATCCCTGGCGATATGCAGTCCACAGACTACAGGTGTACAGAGATGTGTAGTACGCTCTAAACAGTGTTATTTTGACTTCAGCTGAGCAATGCCTGAATCTGTGGACTATCATATTGGCGCTGACCGCAAGCGCCCTGCGCTCCCTTTCTATATCTGCATCTTCCTGCAGGTCCTCTGTCACTCACTATGTAAATAAAACAACATTAGGCGATATGATTAATATATGCTGTACTAGAAGTGAGTTCTGTGGCTCGTTGCGGAGAGGTATGGACTCTCAATCAAGAGGTCCGAGTTCGAATCCGCACGGACAACATGCCACGTACCAATGAGTTTTTCTAACTTATGTACGTATTACCGACTGCTCTCAAATGGTGAACGAAAACATCGTGAGGAAACCTGCATATGCAGACGAAGAAATTCTGATGTATATGTCTACCAATCCGCATTGGGCACGCGTGGTGTACTAACGCCCAAACACCCTCCTAGAAGGTAGGCCTGTGCCTGGACGTATATAGGCTGATGATTATGATGATGATGTACTTACTAGAAGTTCCGGAAAACTTGCAAACCCTGCAATCGTTTTCTCAGCCATTTGTATTGCCAGCTTAAATTTTATTAGCCTGAGCATCCTTACATTTTTAAATACATTAAAATTTTCGAATACCCAATTTCTACTAAAATCTACTAAACAATTTTGCCCAAAATCTACCAATAAAGAAGAAATCTACTAAAAGTGGTCACACTGATGTCCTTTTGCCCAAATGTTTTGAAGGCAATCGTTCCAGTTACTGCAAAATTAACTTTTATTCCGTGCTTAAAATATTATATCTGACGATGATTATGATGATAAAAGATTACAAACCCTTAGTTTGCTAATACCAATAATATTAAAAACTTATAATGATTTCATTATTCTGTTATTAAGTTTTAATTTGTTCTGTTATAATAATTTTAAGTTTTTTTTAAGCCTTAGTAATACTGTGACCTAATTAGTTGGGACCCATCAAAGTCAAAGTCAATATAATTTATTCAATACAGGAGCTTGAAGCACACTTATTAAACGTCAAATCTTTTTTAAGCTACCACCGCGTCGGAACGTGTTGTCGCTGTAGAGAAGATGCGACCAGAAACTCTACAACATAACACGACTTAAAACTATTACAATATAAATTCTTAAGCTACGGTTATGTATACAATAATACATAGTCTATCTAATAAAATAATTGATACTACCACCAGGGGTGATCTTTGATCAGTCACATTATAAGTCCATCACGGTACTGTACTGTTGCTGTAAATGTCAATTTCGACCTACGGCTCTCAAATCCAGATGCTGCAGGAGTATATCCACGCACAACCAAACATTCAACATTAATTTAATGTGGTAAAATCTGCCTTCCGGGTAGTAGGTAAATTCGGTCGGACCTACGAACCTGCCAGGATAGGGTCGGCCGACCAGACCAACAGACTAGTTACGTCCTTTAATTCAACGAGGTAAAATGTCGTGTCACCAGGTAGGGTTCCCTTTTTCCTTCACACCAGTAAACGTGCCAGCCAAGCTGCACCGCGCGCTGCAGCCGACCAAGTTTTTTGCAAGAAATTTATTACCAAAAACTATCAAATTGATTTGTTCATTAATCTTATAACGTAGGGTTGAGTGTTGTCGGCCACCGGTCTATTTCTTTTGACAGATATGTCAAACGGGCCGTAGGTAGTGCCGACCCTTAAATAAAAAAGTATCTATTCTATCTGTGTGCCGTCCAAATTGAGTATGGACTAAAATGATGAAGTAATTTCAAAAAAGCGTTTGAAAAAGACGTAGTTAAATATACAAGGTGTTACAAAAATATAAATAAACATTTATGGGGGTGGTTTAGACCATCAAACTCAACAACTTTCACTGTAGGACCAATATCGAAATTGCGAAAAAATAATATTATGTTCTGTATACCTACTCTACAAATCGACTAGAGCTAAAACATGTATGGGATATCCGATTTTTTTTTCGCGATTTCGATGTTGGTCCCATAGAGAAAGTTGTTCAGTTTGACGGTCTAAACAACCTCCTTAGGAGTTTTAAAAATTTATTCTTACTTATGTACCACCCTGTATAGAAATATAGAGTCGACCAGCACAGCTAGCATGCCAGCCACGACAGAGCGTTTAAACGAGAAAAACGTCGTGCGCGCTCTTTCTGGCATACGTAAAATAATAAGGATGGAGGCACATCTCGATTTTTATCGTTTTCTCGGGGGTGGCATGCGAGCCCTACAGTAGTGCGATTTTTGAAAGTCACGTTGAAATCAGCAGCAGAAAATGTCAAAATAAGTATGGGGACTATGCATCATTCTACTACTTATTTGAACGTGTGAATTTCAAAAATCGCACTCCAATTCGAAATGTAGGCTACCTTAGAACTTTGTCACAAACACCTGTCTTAACGTCATTAAGCTTCTGTGAAGAATAACTGCAAATAGTTTGCTTTGACAAAGTTCTCCATATTTTTAATTTGGTAGACTATAGATATGAAAGGTTTGTCCAAATTGCGATTACCAAAGAAATTGAAATCTCGAATCCATATGAAATGAATTTCATGAATTTGGTACGCTAAACGCGATAAACGTCATGGAAAGTTGACTAGACATAATTAAGAACGTACTTTAGTACTGGAAACATTCAATTTCAGGGAACCCGATGGGACTCGTGTCACAATCAAAATTAATAATTATTAACAGAAAGGTAAACTCTTATGTACAGAATCAGTTTATTCCAAGAGCGAGTTTTTTCTAAAAGTTTATAAAGGTTATGCCATTTACGTTAACCCTAACTAACGTTCTCAACGTAAAGTTTTATTCAACTCAAATAATAAAACCAGTTCTTTTATATTTTTATCTCCATTAAAATAGCTATCAAGAAATACGATAGCGAAATCCCTTGCCTTGCAAAAGTTGTGTGCTACAGTGCAATTTAATTGAGGGCAACGGCAGAGTTTAACAAAAGTTTATACTTAGACTAGACTAGACTATCGATAAACTCGCCTCAGCTCATCTGGAAACTACAGTTTAATTAAATCGTAGATTAATTTCTGGAATATGGTTTTTAACAGGCATTGAAACTGGCGAACTCTATACAGAAGGCGATAATAAAAACATGAAAAATTATTTCCATAGTTATCTTATATCGATGGTTTTGTCTCATGATTTAGTGGAGTGTTTCACAAAAATAGTGTTGTACTCATTTTTGAGCAACAAATGATTTTGAAATCATCAAATGCGTAAATTGAAGTTCTCATAATGTACAAACAAATAATGAAATTCGTAAAAGTAACGAACCTACCAAACCAGGTAATTAAGTTAGGCTTGAAGGCACAATGCACTGTAATCGAGTACAAATACATTTTATGATTTGCATTTCATCATTTGCAGAGTTACTACAGGTGAAACGTGGATGTTCTGAGGTTTTCAGAATATCTCTGACTACCCCCTCGGGGAATATAGTCGTGAGCATATGCTTATGCTTATGATTTGCATCAAACGGAGTAAGAAATCCAAGATAAGCTCAATTAAAGCTTTTGCCCGCTACCTACTTCATTCGTGTGAATTTCGGAAAACTTCAACTACGACTCTAAAATGGACCCCTGTAACGTAACGAATAAACTTTTAGGGGTCCATTTTAGAATCCTTTCTTAGTGCGCCCCTACAATTATTATTTATTATGTTTATATCTTCAGTAGTTTAGGTCGTAGGTAATCTTTCAGTCAGTCAGTCAAGGACATCTAATACTTTATGTATAGATGAATCATTATGTATGTATGATGGTTCATTTTGAAAATAAAATGATAACTAAAAACAAAACGTTGATTCGTTTACTCATTTCTCGAAAGCCGTTTTGAAAATCACAAGAAAGCATTTAGACAACCAATTCTCAAGCTTTCTGCGAATTCACTGAATCGATTATCGAGAGTGTTTTCAAGGCAATCTAATCGAATCGAATCGAGACACCTGACTCGTTCTCCATGCTAGCGAAAACAAAAAGAAAATGTACAGATTCGTATCCACTAAAATTTTGATACAGAATTCAGATTTACGATATGATCGTATTACTACTATAAAATAATGTATGGGAATGATTTTTATGGGGATGGATGACCCTCAAACCCCGAGTACTTACGTTAGTTGAAAATAGAGCATAGCATATGCTCACGACTATATTCCCCAAGAGGGTAGTCAGAGATATTCTGAAACCTTAGAACATCCACGTTACACCAGTAGTACCGAAACTCTGTCCAGTGTGACAGGGGGTGAGCCCGACGACGCTTATAATGGACAATACATGCCTCGAAATTGAAGCATGCATGTTTCCTCACGATGTTTTCCTTCACCGAAAAGCCAGTGGTGTTACAAATCGTACGTCAATTCCGAAAAACTCATTGGTACGAGTCGGCCTGGACGGGGATCGAACCATCGCCTCCTGCACGGAAGGCAAGGACCACCACGGCTTTCACCACGGCAAAATTGATACATCTATATAAATAAATAAAAAGTTGGTACGTAGCTGTTTCAAAGCTTCTGATCTGAGATATTCTTTAATACAATATACAATTATTAATAACTATATGCCTATCTACTTTTGTTACAGATCTTACAATTTTTAATAAATTTGGAGAATATTCAAAAAGTTTCATAAATTTCTCTGAAATCAAATAACTGAATTGAATTCTTTACTTATTCTAAATGTTTCTTTGCGAACATTTCGTCAAAAAGTTGCTCCAACTTTCAATTCTATGTCTTTTTCAATACAAGTTTCCTGGTGAATTCTTCCTAAAATTCAAATAAACAAACGTCGGAGTACGCTCTGGTTTGATATTAAAAAACTTTCGAGTTGTTGGATGGAAAGTAAAGTCTTATACGTCTCTCCTCTTCGTTTTATAGCTGGAATATAGCTAAATAAAAAGTGTGTACTAAAAGAAGTTGTTTGAGAACTATTGTCTCTTGAAGTCTATGCGAAAATAAAGGCTGAAAACTCGATTCTATTTAATGGACAATTTTGGAATCGTTTCTTCTCTATTCGGAGGTGCAATCCCGCATCATAGGTTATGAATAAAATTAAGTAAGTACTTAGTATTTTTAACTTTTTTGCTTAAATTCATTCTCGATGTGCCCATAATATGCGATCTGAACAACGCTAAACGCGTATATGCACAAATTTAGATGTACTTACTTCATAATATACCTACAGGTTGCTAGGGTAAACTCTAAACAGCTGCATTCCTTTAATCGGTGATTGTACCCATGATAATTGAACTACTTTCCAACTATAAGAAATGAGCAAAAATATTTCGGACTTTCTATACTAAATGCATTCAGCTCATTGAACGTTTGTATGAAAGTTTTTTTCGAATTTCCCTTATATTCCGTTGGGAAAGTTATTTCGTATCACAAGTTCAATCACCAACGACAGTTGCATAACTGTGTCCTAATACCCTGTAAATGAATCTCAAATAAGCATAAGATAAGCGCTTTCACACACGATGACGCATTGACGGAGCGGCAGACGTCAGTTCGTCATTTGTGAAGCATTGGAGACGTAAGAAACCGCACGTAAAAGCACACACGGTTCGTCAATCTGTCACCGTGTGTGCTTGTACGTGCGGTTTATTATAACTCCTTGCTTCACAAATGACGGACTGACGTCTGTCGCTCCGTCAATGCGTCATCGTGTGTGATCCCAATAACGGTTGATGGGCTGATGATGATCTTACAATATACTTTGTCTACACGTCATTCTATTAACGTAATATCTAAAAGTTGTTAGCAAAGTGCCAAGCCGTGGTGGTCCAGTGGTTGCGATGGTTCGATCCCCGTCCAAGCCGACTCGTACCAATGAGTTTTTCGGAATTTATGTACGATTTGTTACACCACTGGCTTTTCGGTGAAGGAAAACATCGTGATGAAACCTGCATGCTTCAATTTCGAGGCGTGTATTGTACCCACTGTCGATTATAAGTGACGACGGCGGACGGGCTCACCCCCCGTCACACTGGACAGAGTTTCGGTACTACTGGTGAAACGTGGATGTTCTGAGGTTTCAGAATATCTCTGACTACCCCCTCGAGGAATATAGTCGTGAGCATATGCATGCATGCATGTAGCAAAGTTTTTGACTACCCCGAAAGGGACTATGTTCGTGACTTTAATATGAACGTATCAAGTTGAACTAAATGATTCTTGAAAACTTGAATACCGCTCTAAAGACAATTCACAGAATATGGAAATCCGATTTCAACTGTAATATTGTAAAGTTATACGAATATTAACTGTCTGATATGCGTTAGGTACCTACTATTCTATCTATTAAAGTTAACTGAACTGTTCATATGATTCTGCCCATAGACTAGCTGTTCTATAGACTTCTAATCTAAGACGAGCAAATTGTGCAATGCGTTTTACCAAAAACATTATGATAGGTATTAAAAAAGACCGTTGATCTACCCGTTGGTAGATATACGCTCATGTTGCAGAAACGCTCATAAGAGTAAATTTCTTGCTGTCACTTTTTGACTTGATGACGTAGTAAAAGCTAGCAAGAGATTTAATGGAGGATTAACTCTAATGAGCGTTTCTGCAACTGAGCGATAGCAAAGTGTTTGATCTCTAAAGGTAAATGGCCTGAAGATTATGTGCGTATCTCTTAACAATGTGTAGATAATTTATATTAGAAGTCTGTAGGATAGATAGTTTATGTCATTGATCTTTATCACATCACGCTAGTCAAATAAATTGTATTGAAACTGAACGTCTAGTTCCTAAGTTCTTGGAATGTTTTTAGTTTATACGTAGATAAACGGTTTATGGCGAAGACTTTATGTATATTTGAAATAGTTTGGTGAAGTTTAAGTGGTGTCATTAAAGGTGGAATTTGGTTAAGTTCGACTAGATATGTCGTCGGAGGCGCATTGGGACTGGGTTCGAATATACAAGGACATGCCATCTACAAATGAGTTTTTCTAACTTATGTAGGTACGTAGGTAATGCCGACTGCTCTGAAACGGTTAAGGAAGGAAACCTGCATACACTAAAGAATAAATTCTGAGGCGTATGTGAATTCTACCAATCTGGATTGGGCGCACGCGTGGTGTTCTTACACTATCCTCAAGGGGAGGGCTTAGCCCTGCAGTGGGACATGCATGCATGCATATGCTCACGACTATATTCCCGAGGTGGTAGTCAGAGATATTCTGAAACCTCAGAACATCCACGTTTCTCCAGTAGTACCGAAACTCTGTCCAGTGTGACGGGGGGTGAGCCCGTCGCCACTTATTGACAGTGCATGGGTACAATACATGCCTCGAAATTGCAGGTTTCCTCGCGATGTTATCCGTCACCGAAAAGCCAGTGGTGTTACAAATCGTACATAAATTCCGAAAAACTCATTGGTACGAGTCGGCCTGGACGGGGATCGAACCATCGCCTCCTGCACGGTAGGTAAGGTTACTCGCCACTGGACCACCATGGCTTCTGACAGTGGGAAATTTATAGGCAAATCTTGTGACTATGAGTACTTTTCTCATAAAAAGAGAAACAATAATTTCCGGCCATCTGAAACATAATATCTTTTAACAACATGGGATCCGTCCAGTGTGAGGAACCCTGTCAGCCTGATGCATTGGTAGGAAGTTAGACATTTACAATAACGACTAAGGGTTTAGGGTCGTCATGGCTTGATGCAAACTTTTGATGTCCAGGAAATTGTTGCGGGTACGACTACACCTCAATAGTTTTTTTGAAGCTACACCGCTGCGCCACGTCTGAACTTGTTGTCGCTGTAGAGAAGATGCACCCAGAAACTCTACATCATAAACTTCTTATAAACTATTACAATGTAAATTCTTACATGCTTCTTTGGTTTTACCTAGAAATTCCTAGTCTCTGTTGGTGTTAGCTATTGTTATGTTTTATTTCCAAGATTATTTTGTTCAGTAGGTACTTCAAAGGGCCAAATAGCATGGTAACGTGATCAAACCCGATTGCGGTAACTAAATCGCAACTGAACCATGATTAGACTGCGTGCTAACCACGACTTTTACACATTCGGTATGCGCTATTAATTTGAGAGCCGTTAGAGCCGTTTTGACCGATCGCTCAGACGTTAAAGGCTGTAAGTGTAAGTCCCATAGTAAATAAGTCAAATTTAGCGCGATACTGATTTCAGCACAGTTGAATAGTAATTGGATTGCAATGTCATTAGAACTGAAATTTGATTAGGATTGAAGTTGGATGTTTTAAATTAGTTCGATTGCTCTCCAGTGCGCATATATTGCAAATTATGGATGTTGACGTTAGCGTAGGTGGCGGGCTATTGTCTCTGCCTATCCCAATGGAGCCTGAGCGTGATTGTGTATGTATTTGTTTAGTACGTCGCCAGTATAAAGCTGCTTCCGTAGCCTCCGACAACATGTTAGCATAACAAAGGCGCAACTCAAAAGCTTCGTAATTTGATGAGGAATGTTGGCTGACATTTACATGAGGGATTTAATTGCAAAAATTAATTGACTGGGCCCGGTTACACAATAGTACTGTAAACACGGGTAAATTGGCAATTAACCGGCTCTTTTGTAGGGCTATTTGCGGATCATGGAGGGCAGGTGGGAAGGTAGCGGGAGGGATGGGTAATTGTGTTCTTACAGGTAATTTCGGTGGGTATAATAATCATGGGAATGGGAATTTTAATTATTTATGTTCTCATTTCCGGGAGCGTGTGTGGAAGAAGACCTCCGGGCCTAAATATGTGATGTAAAAGTAGACTATTTTGCTTTTGTATCTTCGTCTTACCAGGACCAGGTTCGTTGTACCAGGAGATACTATTAAATTGTGGGCTTTGTTGTTTCTTTAGTTGCAGTCCACTACGCACTGTAGCTGCGCTTCAAGAAGAAGTAAATTCTCACGATGGTAATTTGAGGGGCTACCTCTTGGTTTTGGGTAACTTTGTAACCATTTCATTCACGAACTTTGGCACTTTTTGACCTGAAAAATAAACTGAACCATCTACACGATATGAGAAGTGATCTGTAGTAAAATTAAAATGTCAAACCAAGATGTGTTGGACCTGCAAAAGAAAATGCTACGAAGGGATCAGGTCGGTTACGTCCTTTTCCCTGAACGTCCATCGCCCGAATTCCTTGGAAGTTTTCACAAAAGAATCTTTACGCCTGAAACGTGAATTTTAAATGAACGCAACATTACGTAGCATCTTCCAGAAAATCTCTATATTGACATTTAAATTCTAGAAAAAAATTAAATCACGCAGATTATCTTCGAAATCCATTACCGAGTGCATGCTTGCGTGGTGCGTGCGTGTTCAATCTATGTTTTACGCTGTTTTTAACTTTTAACCGACTTCAACAAAAGGAGGAGGTTCTCAATTCGACCAGTATGTTTTTTTTTTTTTTTTGTATGTTTGTTACGCGATTGCACCGCCTATTGTGAATTGATTTTGATGATTCTTATTTTGTTTGGTAGGTCATAATTCCGAGGTGGTCCCACGAAATTGATTCAGCGCTTGTTGAAATCTACAAAATAACAAATATGTACACAGATCACGGACTTGAAAAAAATACGGACGTAATGTTACACTAGAAAGATGTGAAGTGTAAACGCGTATGAGATAGCGATAGTCATAAAATCCTATACAATTTGTATGTATCTAGATGTCTGCCTCCGGAGTCAGACAGCCGTCGTCAAACAAAAAAGTGGTTACGTCGATAAGGACAGCAATAAGTAGCGATCTTCTTTTTTAACTAGAGCGAATTTTTAACTAGAGCGAATTTGCTATGTGCATCTCTTACTGAGTGAGTATGACACGACACGTGCTTCTTTCTAGTACTTACCTTCTCTTTCTACGACGCAAACACTATATAATACATGGGTGCTTCACTTATATAATAAAAGGATATTACGTCCGTCTTTTTTTCAGGCCCGTGACACAGATGACGTTTTTGTTTGTCGATTCTCTTCAGGAGTGCGATTTTTAAACATCACACGTTCAAGTCAGCGGTAGAAAATGTCAAAATTACTATGGAGATTATGCATATTTCGTCTTTCTACAGCTAATTCGAACGTGTGATGTTGAAAAATCGCACTCCAGCAATGTTTTGATGGGGACTGTCAAACTATGTTTTTTTTTTTACTGTCATAACCAAGAATCTTTATATGCCTATATATTTAAAACTTCTTGGTCATGTTGTGTTTAAACGTATAATAACTTTATGGTTTATACTTCATGGATATAGGTACCGAAACACATAGATTTAATTGATCATGGCGGTCGGAAATGTTCGTCGTTATAAGGGTTCCGTAGTCAAACAAACAACTCTTATACTTTCGTCCATTCTGTCTGTCTGTCGGTATGCCCCGCTTGAATAATTCGCTCATTTTCGCATCTATTGAATCGAAATATGGCATAAAGACAGATAACAGTAACCCAAAAACAGAAATGTTGTACTAAACATGGATTGGATTTTTTTTAATCGAGTGAGGTGTAGAGCGTACACCGTATCCTTTGCATTGAAGTACTTATAACTGCTTAGTCGAACTAATGTATTTCACCTAGATTTCAACACTGAAAAGTTTGAAATAAAAAAATTTTAACAAAAAATTAAAACCGACTTCAAAACTAAAAAGGTAAAAATAATAATATTGCAGTCGTTGACTTTTGCATTCGAATCTATAAGAACATTAATTTGTTTTATTGGAGTCGGTGTCAAGCCAAGCCAAGCCAAAAAATTACTGCAAGCCCAGTTGCGAATCGTACCGGCTTGACACCGAGTCCGATAAGACAAATTAATGTTCTTATAGATTCGAATGCAAAAGTCAACGACTGCAATATTATTATTTTTACCTTTTTAGTTTTGAAGTCGGTTTTAATTTTGTTATGAAATATTTCATAGGATTATGCCTGTATATTTGTTTCCTTTTGTGGCTTGTTTGGCAAGGATTTTTGTCATAGTCACATACCTAAAATTATATGCAGATGAAGTGGCAGGTAACACGATAGAGAAATTACAATGCAAGGGTAACAGTAATTTTTTTTAAACATTCAGTTTATGAAGGCTTAACTTTTAACGCAATATGCCAAATATGCATGTAAAAGTGATCGATTTCAATGTGAATTATTATAGGTATTTTGGGTGGATATTAAAATTTGTCCGACTAATTCATCTGGACGTTTTTTTTTACAATTTGTCTGAATAGATCATATTATTTATCGCGAGTTATTTAACTTAATAACCTCTATGTACATACCTAACGTTAAGTGATTTGTGGTGAATGGGATGATCCATTCAGACAAAGAGAAAGAAATGCGTCCAGATGAATTATATTGTCAAATAAATATCGACCCTTTAATGGTACCTTATGGTCTATCGCACAAAATAACTACTCAAAAATGAACATATCAAAAATCTTGTTTAATTATCTGCTTGTTAGTTGTTAACTTATGCTGACACGAATAGAAGATGAGTTATTGCATACACTACTCGCCACACACTACGACTCTGACTTACATATCTCTCGCCTCATCCACTTCGCGCTGCGCACTTGTCCTTTTCGTAAAATTGTTTTGGGTTTTAGGTTTCTTTGTCTTAGAGACGTGAGTAGGTATAAATATATCCTTAGAATTTCGCAACAGTTTACTATTGGCTATTCCAAAATATAAGACCCCAGGGGTCTTGTGTAACAACCCAATTACATCTTTATGAAATCGTTTTTGGTGATTCTGCTGCATAATAATATTTCGTCTTTATTTACTTAGAAATTTGCTAGAACAGTCATTACTCAGTCAGTCCGCGTGGTGTCGGCTAAGAGTAGCACCATCCCATTTCCTCCCGTGGGTGTCGTAAAAGGCGACTAAGGGATCTACCGGAGGATGGGCAGCAGCATAATCTGAGTAATACACACATTCAATCCAACTGCGATCGCCAACCCGCCTGCCAAGCGTGGCGATTATGGCAAATCCCCCCATTTTTGGGGAGGCCTATGTCCAGCAGTGGACGTTTATCGGCTGATATGATGATGATGAGTCATTACTCATAGGTAAATAAGTTACCGATTTTGTATTTGATATAATAGGAAGCTTACACAATAATAGGCCTATGATTTCGTAGCAAAAACACGAAACCTGAACTCAAAAAATAGAAGAGGGGGGTAATAGCTTATCCATCAAGCTAGTGACGACCCCAGGATTAAGTTGTAATGGACGACAAACATTGACACTGCCAAAACGTGCCCATACCGCCCGGGGAGGGATCAAGGATTTTTCTTTTTAACCACCGGCCCCCTGAACTTGTGGAAGAGACTTGAAATGGGTATCTATGTTTATAAATATGGGTTTCGTTAATTTTATTTGCCTCTATAATAGGTATAAGACTGAGAATAATAAGATGGCAGAGTTATTGCCATAAGATCTTGTGAAATTTTGTAAGTTTACTCCCTTATGTAAAGTGTAGTGTGAAGTTTTTCTTCTAACCTCAGTGAGTAAAGTGTAGCCAACAACAACATTTTCTCGTAAAGTCTGCTTATACTAAATAGTATAGGTACGTACTAGATATTTCACTCCGTGGAAAATTTATATAAAAAAAAAAATCAAATTTTATTATAAAAACAATGTTGCCTTAATAAATCATTGTTTAGACAGATAATAGATTTGTATTAGACAATAGCCCTAATGATAGCCACCCTCCGATAGGAGATGGCACTACAAGAAGAATAGAATAGTACCTATATTCCATTCCAAATATCAACGAAAATTTAAGGCCATTTTTAATTACAGAAACAGAGATTTGAAACACTTAGGGGTGTATTACAGAACGACACTCAAGTGGAGATATCTTCTTGAGTATAGATAGAAAAGGATGCAAATACATACAACATATACATGCATCCTTGTCTATCTTTACTTAAAAAGAGATCTCCACTTGAGTGTCGTTCTGAAATCCCCACCTTACTTCGTGCGTTCACTTAGTGCGTTCACACACGATGACGCACTGACGGAGCGGCAGATGTCAGTCCATAGAACCACATCCGGTGCGTCAATGCGTCACCGTGTGTGCTTCTACGTGCGGTTTCATACAACGCCTTGCTTCACAAATGACGGACTGACGTCTGCCGCTGTGTCAATCAATGCATCATCGTGTGTGAACGCACTAATTATTAGAACAGCTTTAGTATCGTCCAAGATATGTTATATTTGACGACCCGGTTGGTGTAATGGTTACCACGCCGGACTGCCAAACCAGGGTCCTGGGTTCGAATCCCGGTTCGGTCATGGATGTTATATGTTCGTGCCGTTGTTGTATGGTTTCCATAATAAAAGCCTTTAGTGCTTTGTTTGGGATCATTACAATGTATGTGCCTGAGAGCGTTATTTTTTTTATTTTTTTTTTTTTTATTTATCTTACTGATAAATTAATTATATTTGCTTATCAGAGTTGGCCAGGAAGCTAGATAGGAATCGGAAGATCTCTTCGTCCTTATTTGGAATGCAGTAATAGGTATACGTAGGTAGGTAACACCACCGTTACTACAAGGACATTGTCCCAAACTTGAGGATCAAAACATAGCTAGTGTTATGTTAAATCCATTGTAAACCAATTTCAGCTAAGCGTCAACTTGAAGAGAAATCTCCTATAGCAAGATTACTGGAGAGTCCTTAGCCACATTACAAGATAGTTACCTAAGTTCATAAGACCTCCGAATCAGTGAAATTTCATCTCAATGCCGAAGGCTTAAGATATTTGTCAGGAGACTTCGTTTATGAAACAGACTATAAGTTCTGAGGCCAAACTTTGAGGAAACTTGCGACCTATAAGTTGTGTTGTTAACCCTTTAAACTGTTACATGAAGTTATATGACGGCGGTCAAGTGTTTGATACATAGGGTTTAGGAATGTGGAAATGGAATATTGCTGCTTTTACGATGTGGTATTACAAAATAGAGGTCACCACGGTTGCTTAATTTATGGCTAGTATCAGTCCGAAAAGGTCTATTCCATATTGAGTTGGGGGCGGCACGTCGTAGGTCGATTCTATTAAAGTAAGTGATTGCGTGGAGGATCCCAATGCAGGGTAGAGACCTCTTCTCACTAGTTAGTTTGATATGGCCTAGCATCACATGGCATCCACGATAAAGCGACAAAACGAGAAAAAATCACTTGCGCTGTTTTTGGCATAGGTACGTAAAATAACAAAGACATCTCAGATTTTTATCGTTTTCTCGTGTGTGGCATGCAATATAAAAAGGATATCAAAATTTGTTGATATTGGATACTAAAGTATATTAATTCTTTCTGAAATTATATACTATTTGAATTAATATACTAGTTACACTATTTGAAGTCAAATAAATCCTACCTTCAGTTTGAACAAATCAAATCATAGGTTGTTTTTGAATTTAATAGTAGTTTAGTATTAATTTCTTATGTAAGTATATTTTGGAGATAATATATTTTATTGTGAGTAAATTATTCGGTAAACAAGTTTATTTGTTATATGTATTACTTGGGACTTGAGACACGAAACAATTCGATCTCAAAATCAAATTACGCGACGTCTCGTCGACAACTACGTTATGATTGTACCTAGCCTATTTCAACCATCTTAAATGTCTGAATTTCAACCTAAAATTAGTCTGAGTATTTCAGCCTCGCTTCCTAAGATTACAGCTTTAAGATAACGTGTTAGAATTTGAAGTGCCTTATCTTACAATAGCGTTTTACTATATGAATGTAAATTGTTTGGTTGAGAAGGGACGACAGAGGACTATCTTAGAGTGGCATCCCATACAGTTAAATTTATAATATTCGCTATTAATTCGAAGTTTTGGCGGCGGTTTTGTGCGTAGTAGTATTAAGAGTCCTTAAAACAATTTCAAAAAGAAAAAATGGTATCGGGAATCATTGGTCTATTTTGTGTATTTTCTGTAGTTTCCTAACGATAAACTGAGTATCTACTGATAAGAAACTGAGCAGGTACCTATTCCAGAAATACTTATTAGTACCTATCTATAGTAATACTATATCTTAGTTTTAGTAGGCGATTCAAAAATGCTAGGTATAGATATTGGTACTTACAGTATCTACTACATATGCATAAGTTTATCTTGAATATAGATCTCGAAAAAGTGGTCAAGACCAAATGCAAAGAAACAATGCAAGCAAAAATGTCAAAGAGACTTTGTGGTTGGGGATATTATATTGTAATATTGTAATAGTTATTAAGTCGTGTTAAGGCCTCCGCTCATTGCAGCGATTTTATCGAGCGATAATATCGCTGCGATTTTGCGATAATTGTTCTCAGTACATTTTGTATGGGGACGCGCTCGATCCCACACACTGTCGCGATATTATCGCAACTCTTTCGACTACATTCAGTGGTGGGGCGCATGCGTGACGCGAATCGCGGAATCGCTGCAGTGTGTAAGGTGTCGCGATATCGCTGTCGATAATATCGCAATGAGCGGAGGCCTTTAGAGTTTCTGGCCGCATCTTCTCTACAGCAAGAACACGTTCCGACGCGGTGGTAGCTTTCAGTATAGTTTCCTTTCTAACTATTGCTTAAAAATGGACGCACTACAATATCGACGCAGCCCCAGCAGCATCCTGAAAACGTTATTATACTGGACTCGCAGGGCATCTAGTGATATTTGAGTTTAAAAACATAAAATTTCATTTATTATATATCAAAAATTAAAAATATTCCAAACGATAATTTCAGAATCATGACATGACATTCAAGTTCAACTGTCATCTATAAATTAAACGGATGTTGATGAATGTCCACCAACAAACTTTTTGTACAAAATATTTTAACGGTACAAACTTTATTTTCGAGGGTCGTTTTAATTTAAAAAATTTGCCGACGTAAAAAACAATATAAAAACGCATTTTCGCGGTAAAATATTCGCCACATTGTGGCAGTTTTTAAACGATGTTTTATACCTTTTTCGGGTTTTAAACGAGCGTGGAATTTGGGATTCCGTACTTATTAAAGTTAATGACGGAAACATCCTATCATGGTCGGTTTTTGTTTCTTCCTTTTACTTATACCTACATATTATATTTATACTACCTAAAGTGTTTGATGTACGTGCTTATTAAATTACTTATACCGTGTACAATAAAGCAATGTATTAAAAAGATATCAAAAATGTGTCTTTTTTTTATATCACAGACCTTAAGATAAATAAATACAAACGTAAACTCGTGTGACCTTATCAGGCGTGATCAGAAATCAGTTTTTAGATCTTGTTAAAAGTAGTAACGCGTTAATTGTACACCAACGTTGCATATTTATAAATGACCGATTGAACTTAAAAAAATAAAAAATAAATTCATTATAAATGGAAGGCTGACCTGTAAAACTTTTGGTTAAATATATGTCAAGATAGAACCTCAAGCTCGCTCCTAACGTACAAAAAAATGTGCAAACTTTCTTATGTTGGTGCGCGTGAGGCGTCAATCGTCATACAACTTATCTCTGTGTGCGTGCATATTTTTTTCGACGTGTTCGTACCTACGACTGTCTTTCTTGACAGTAAGTAAACTTATTAAAGTGTTTTCTCAAACATGCTTGGAAATTAGAGCATTATTTTGACAACCTTCTTCGTGATAAATCGAAATTGGTGTACTATGCGAGCAGCGGCCGGCAAAATTTGTATGAAAATCCATATCTGTCGTGGTTTAGCGGCCAAATAAATTAGGTACATAGTAAACTCATATCTGTCGTGTAATTTAAAAATGGAACGATCTTTTACTCCGAAACATGTCAACCAAGGAGGTAACTTATCAAAGGGTTTATTTTAAATTTCGAACTGGCTTGCAAATAGAAAGCTTTATACTTAATGAATTAAAAAACGAATGGACACTTTAACCACAGATTAATAATTAGTTACTAGCATTAACGCAGGAAAAATTATTGTTGTTCGTCATTGATTTTGAAAAGTTGATTGATTTTAATTTCCGCGCATTGTTTGAGAAAAGCACTACCATACAAGCCTTGGCCACAACTAGGCATTGATGGACTAACGTATGTATGCCTCGGCTTCGCCTCGGCCCACATTTACACGTTCGTCCATTAATGCCTCTTTTGCTGGCCACTGCAGTAGGTAATGTACTATAATAATATAGCATAATAGTAAATCTTTTTGTTTTGTGTCATTGTGACAAAAGAGGAAAATAATTTTACAGAACCATGGAAACAGAAACCAAACACACTTGACGGACTTTTTATATCACAAATCCCATTATGTAAAGGTTGTAATCTGTAGAGAGTTTAATTATTTGTTAGGCCCGAGTTTCACGTCGTGTACCCGAATAAACAAGCTGTTTGAAAACATGACGTGTTTGTATGACTATGAACGTTGCTCTGTTGTTTTATTTAATTAAAAGCCTTGGAATTATATGATTTAGTGCACATCCTTAGATGAGTGATCGATCAGTGATCTCATACACCGAGAAAAATATCTGGTACCTACCTAGGTATATATGACAAGTATTCGTATTAACAGCCTTTACTGGTATGGTTTAGTTAAATCTACCAGAATTACATTTATAACAACAAATTCTCTAGTGAAATCTGCTATTTTTTCGTAGTAAATTCTGTCATTTCTGTACACGTATACGAGTATATTATGTGGTCACATATACTACTTACTACGTATATTTTTCTCTGCATATTATTATGATATCCATGACTATTTTCATCTCCTGTTTAGTGTAAGTCAAACGTTCTTATGAATAAAGGTAATTGTAAGAAATGTCAAAAAAAAAAAAAAAATCAAGTCATGTTAAACTCTGGCGTCTCACATGTGGATGCACACGGTAAGGCTTCCGCACATTGCCGCGATATTATCGAGCGATAGTATCGCTGCGATTGTGCGATATTTATTTCTAGTACATTTTGTATGGGGACGCGCGCGATCCTACACACTGCCGCGATATTATCGAGCCATAAATCGCTGCGATTTTGTTCCGAAGCAAACTCTTTAGACCATATTTAGTGGTGGGACGCATGCGTGACATATCGCTCGATAAAATCGCTCGATAATATCGCGGCAATGTGCGGAAGCCTATATGGAGGACTTGCTTTGACAGACTTAGCAGTTTGTCTTGGATACTGCTGTTGAATATCTGACAGTAGTTGCAGCTGCGGAGTAGTTGGTTCATACAAAAGAACCAATATTTTATAAGTTTATTTATTTACTAGTGTTTTCCCGCGACTTCGTCCGCACAAATTATATACCAGATTTTAAGTCAGATCATAAGCTATCAAACAAAAAAAGTTTCATCAAAATCGGTTCAGTAGTTTTTGCGTGATGCGCGAACAAACAAACAAACAAACAAGCAAACACACAAACACACACCCCAACAGACAGACAAAATTTCTAAAAAAGGTTGATTTCGAGTCGGGGATACCTAAAACCCATATCGTAATTTTTTTTTGTAAATACGAGTTTCTTCAATGTACAGACACAGATCTGTTACAGTTTTATAATAGTTAAGATTTCATTCCCGATGACACTGTTTTGCGTTCCTTTTAAAGTAGCCCATTCACAGTGACGGACTACGACTAGACTACGAGCACATTCACTATCCTTGCAAGTAGGACTACTCATACATTTTGCTCAAGGTCGTCGGATGCCTTGTAGGACTACAACACCATTCACGATCCGATTTTATTGTAGGACTGCAAGACGGGACTACTGTGAATGGGCTCCTTTAACTGTCTTATATTCTTACCTCTAGAAAATACCTTCATTAAGAGCTATGTTCATACAACTATATAACAAAATAGTAAGTAGTATTATGTATCAGAAATATGAAAATTCACGTGTAAATTCCCAAGCGTATTATTTGAACTCATCCAAATAAATTTACAAATTCTTACAACAGATGTTTGCAAAGCTATTTATTTGTGAAAGAAATCTAGAGCACCCGAAAATAGGAGCCCGAAGCCCGGAAAACAAAAGCTTTGGAATAAATAATAAATTCTTCAATTTTTAGAGCGTCCGTCCGCAGAACTGCCTACCATTTAATTATTCAAGCGCCAACCGCTCATTTTCGTGCTCTCTATTAGGGCGCCCACCACAGGGCTGGACTATGTAAATTAAAAGCATCAAATAGGTAACATGAAATCCGCAACTTTGGATTTTATTCCCCATAACTTTAGATTCTAATTTTCAATGTTAAAAATCATGAAAAGTGGTCTCATGTGAACCTCAAACGTTCTAAGTTCGAAGTTTAATGTTTCGCAATTATAGGCTGACGCGACGCCTAGAACAATATAAAATTGAATGTAAATGCACATGATCAATTGTTCTTATACCGTGGCAGAGGGGAAATGCTACCGCAAGGCTAGTCCTTATAATAAATACTCAAAGATTAGTCTATCTATCAGCTGGACGAAATTGGGGCTCAGCTCAGCGTTACACATAAATAAGGTCCTCGCATAAATGCATCCCTGTCGACTATAAATAAATAAACGTAGCCACAATACAGTTCTTGTAAAGTATCTGTACATAATACAGTAGTGCTTTAGGAAGCCACCAAGTGACCATAACCAGCGAAAAATGTAAAAATAGTTAGAGAGGCTACCCTCTTTCCGATATCTTTAGTTAATATTCTTAACATACGTAACATTTCACATTCCGGGTACCTCTTAAAACAATATAGACGCACAAGACCAACCATCCATCTAATAAATAATAAAAAATTCACCTTAATGGAAAATAAACTTTCACGTTTTAAGACACCTTTTACCGTTCAGTTTTGCCCTCATATTAAAGATTTCTCAATAATGAAAACCCAAAATGAAAATGTACTACTCGAATTTACTACAAAAACGTAAAGCTATTTTCATCCCTCCGGACGTAAAGCGTCAATTATCGTCCCGCTGCGCTAAACGAAGTTGTCGCTTTCACCTCCGTCGAGAAGAAAAATAGTATACGAACCTCGGACAGTAAATAAGAAAGCCTCAGATCACATGTTTATTGACCTCGGCTTCGCCTCGGTCAACAATTACATGAGATCTGAGACCTTTCTTACTTTCCTGTCCTCGGTGTGTAATCTACTATTTTATAACACATTTGGTCGTAAAGGGTCTCTTATTTGACCAATTTCACTAACGTAATGTATCTCATTACGACCAAGTCCGGTAATGTAAAGTAAAAATATTAGCAAAGAGTTTTTATGTCAGAAAAGTGGTCAACATTTTATGAATAAAATTTACTTTGGGAGATAAAATATAATAAAATAAACATTTAATTCTTTAATTTAATTAATTTTGACAATAAATTACAACCATTTATGTGAAACCAAAACAAACACTATTAATTTAATTTATTAGTAATACTGGCTGTTTTTGTGCCTTTGCCTTAAGAAATAAGAAAAAAGAAAGAGCTGATGCGCGCATCGCTAATTTGTGAACAAGTTAAAATTATTCCGCGCGCTTTTTTATCGCTATTTTTTTTTTTAGATTTGTTAGTTTATGAATGTCAGAGTTTTATTTATTTCCGTGTTTCCTCGCAAATATGTTATAAAACGTCGTATGACACACGTGCGCTTTGTAAATTACAGCCTTAGCTTTCTTGTAGACCTCGTCTACGGCTCGATCTAGCAATAACGCCTAGGCTGTAATTATCAACTTTACGAACTTGTCTCATAATGTACCTACTATTACATAATACTTTTATGGCTTTTAGATAAACATTTAAGAATTCCCAAGTAGGTACCTAAATGTAATTTTTCTTTCTTTCGTTATAAAAACCTATAAAAGTATTATATGTATAAAATAGCTTTAAGGCTTTTGTACTAAGTTGGGCTAGCACTTTTTTATTTAGGTTTCCTTGATTGAGAAATCTTAAATATTGTAATGAAGCCACTGAACGGTAAAAGGACTCTTTAAGAACTCTTCAATAATTCATACTCGTCTGAATGTTTACTGATAATAGTAATTAAGTTAAGAAAGCTTTTAACCTCATACTAAATTTCTCTTGCTTTGCATAAGTTATAACTAAATTAAAACTCGCTTAAGCCAGAACCGATTTACAGCACTGGACTCCGTTAACTTAGCACTTAGTTTAAACTTAGCCTCTTAATGGTCTAAATCTTAAGTTATTCAGAATAACGGCCAGCCCTATGCAACGAGTTAAGTTTGAGTTAAGTTATCGCGTCTCAGTTCGCTTACAGAAAATTGTTGAGATATTGGATGGATGTTTAAAAGTGTTTTTTGTTTGTTCTTTGATACTTTTTATCAAAATACTCGCCTAAAGAAAGATTGAAATAGTCTGCTAGGATTTTGTAACACACGTAGAAAGAGGATAATTTTCTAGAGGGGCCTGGAGACTTGAATGACTGGGATTTTAATTTATTAAACTTAAATCGGGCTCCAGTTTCCACCCACAGATATAGGTAAATAAAAACTATTTGAATGGTACTTAAAGAAAAAAAAAATGTTTTTGAATTAGTAGAGACCAAATTAAACAAAACTTGACTTTCAAAACATTGACTCTATTTACATAAGAACAGAAACTTAACATAAACAAAAAGTTTGATGTACCTTAACAGTTTTTAATTTTATAATTAGTGATTACTGATTATATACGCTATTAGCTTAATTAAACTGATCAAATCCGTAAAAAATTATCATACAAAATTCTTAGAACTCAAAGTTATTGTTTATTTACCCTCAAGAAATAGTATTTATTGCTTATTAGCCTGCTATTTGACGCCCTTTTTAGCCTGAGAAATATGTCACCTGATACACACCGGTAAAGTAGGTAGTACAAAGCCCACAATTCACTACAGCTGTTAAGTTTGGCTAGAAACAGATAGGGGAACAAGTAGCATCTGTGTGTTGGAAAGTTTGGCACCGCTATAAATCTGGAGTTCCCTAGGGATTCACTTTTGACCTCGAACGATATGAGGCTCTGTTGGGTCAAACATTATGTGTAATAGAGGTGTTTATTGCTTGTTTTAATAGGTCACAGATTTTGAACTGTTTTGGTCGATGAAGTTGACATTGCTGGTGATTAAGTTAGGTGTTATAATAAACCTCTTCGAACGTAAAGTTGTCTATGGGTATAGTGCCTGGGTGTTTCGCAACAACGTATAACCAAATAAACTTTCAAATCGATGAGGACAACTTGTACGAAAAGCACCTAACCTACTTCAGCTATCGATTCTATAAGGTGTAACAGAAGTGGGTAGTAATTTTAAAAGGGTGACTTACACAATCAAACTGAACAACTTTCACTGAGGAGCATATGCTCACGCACGACTATATTCCCCGAGGTAGTCAGAGATATTCTGAATCCTCAGAACATCCACGTTTCACCAGTAGTACCGAAACTCTGTCCAGTGTGACGGGGGGTGAGCCCGTCGCCACTTATAATGGACAGTGGGTACAATACATGCCTCGAAATTGAAGCATGCAGGTAAGGAGGAATAAAGCCACTAAGGAGCATCTTCTAAATTGCGAAAAAAATCTGCTGTTCCATACAAAACCAGTACGCAATTTCTAACTTGGCTTCCCTAATAAAATCTGTTCTATTTGATGACCTGGTCCCTTTTGAGGCTGTTTAGACCAGATGGTTAATTTATATATGTTTTTTACGTAAAAACCTTAGTTTGAGTTTAGTTTGATGGTTTAAATCACTCTTTAAATGGTACTAACTAACCACTTTGTTAAGCGAAGCGAGCTCGACTTTTCTCCTCAATATTAGTTCATTGTCAAAATCAGTTCGAGCCAAAACTTTTTACATAAAAAACATGTGGAAAGTAACCTAATTAAAAGCTATGGATCGAGCGAAGCAAGCTAGAAATTTTTAACACCTCGTCTAAGTTGTGATCCGAATTATGTGTAGGAAACTTAGAGCGAGCGAAGCTAGCTCGACTTTTCTCTGCTCTATGAATAAGTTGTAGACAGAGCTCAACCAATCAATATTTTTCCCGAATTTGCCGCCCCTAGTAAAATGCCCCCCCAGAACCCTTATCGGTACGCTACTCATTTATAAGTGTGACAGTAAATTCTGTGGCAATCGACTGCTCTGTCAGCTTCGTTAATTACATAGATAGATATAGTATCTACGCCTAAAAGTTCGATTGCTATTTATGATCTGAATCAAAGGAGGATAGGCAAGTATAGCATTCCTTCTTTGATCACCTTAACCTTATCCTTGTATACAGAGTGCGCTATTTACTTTAGAGTCTACGTATAGTTTTATGGTCTGTCTGAAGCACCCACTAAAATATTTAAGTTTACACTCTGCATAAACCAATTTCTTATTGGAGACCGCAGGGCCCTGGGGCACAGAAGCCAAAAACTTCATTAAACCCATTGGCCGTCATTTGACCGGAGAGGGGCCGAGACCCCCGCTCCGGTTTGTACCTGGTTCAACACATTTCCCTAGCCATACAGCGTGGAAACGCCACGAGCGTGATGGGCACTTTTCAACCGGGTTCGAATCGAGGCGGGCTCTTCGACTGATCACAGTTTAGTTCTTAATTATTGTATTGTTTAGATTAGGCTAGGTATTGTATTAAGTAGTAGGATTAATTTTATAGTATTGTTTTGTTTAGATTATGGTTATTTGACTTTGGAGAATAGTATTAAAATAAGCGTACCAGGAGAATTAGCAATCAGAAAGAGATCTACAACCAATGTTTCCATTTCTTATTTCAAGAGTTAAAAAGAAACCTATAAAACTGTTAACTGGACTAGAGACAGTATCAAACAAGAGAGAGAGCACCAAATGAAACTGTAAACAAAAGACGAAACCGTTACGCAAACAAAGTGGCAAAATACAAATGTTTGTCCACGACGACCAATAAAGGCCTTGTTGAGATGTGACCCTGCCTTTTCACACCATCCTTGTGTCACTGAATTTTTTTGAAAGAGTAGCTGTTTGTATTTCATAATAATCTGATGCGAATTAATCGAAATTCATACCTTACTGGCTTTATAGGAAATAAAAATAATGAATTCATAAAATGATGGCAAATCTGATGTAATTTTTTTGGCGTTAGTTCGAGTACGACGCTTTCGGCGTAAAATATATCGATCAGAACAATGAGAGTGATGTTTTAAAAGGTTTTGTTTCAGTAAATAGTCAAAAACTATCGCAAACGAAACGTACATTAACACAGGAAAATCGCGGTTAAACTGAAACATGCGACGTCACCCGTGGATGTTTCAATAAAGTTGACTCTGCCCTTTTTGTAACCAGGTACAGAATGCTTAATAATCGAACCTCGGCCTCCCCAATGACGATACCCGAGTTCGTCTGGCTAACCCTGGGTAGTCAGCCTCGACACGACTATTGCTGACTGGCTAATCTTTCGATTACATCATCAGTGATTCTCGTACGATATCTAGCTACGCGTAGGGGCGAAGCTCCGAAGCGTCCTCCCTGGAACCTGGTGGACCTGGTCTCCGGTGTCAATCAGCCGCCATGGGAGCCGCAGGCCGAGCGCCCAGCTCATGCTGACACGAAAGAAGAGAAGAATAATCGCTTTGCTAAGTATGCTCAGAAGCCTCTGCACACAGTCGACTCTGCCTCGGCAGTGCTGACAATGCACACCTTGTAGACTTCGCCCGTAACCTAGACAATACCTATCCTACGCTTTGATTATTTATTATAAGGACCAGCCTTGCGGTAGCATTTCCCCTCTGCCACGGTATAAGAACAATTGATCATGTGCATTTACATTAAATTTTATACCTTATCACTAAACGAGACTGCCTATAATTACGAAAAAATAAATTCGAACTTAGAACGTTTGGGGTTCATACGAGACTACTTTTCATGATTTTTAACATTCAAAATTAGAATCTAAAGTTATGGGAAATAAAATCCAAAGTGGCGGATTTCATGTTACCTCGCCCACTCAAAAAGTGGCAGAAATGCATAGACTTAAACTCTAGCGATAGACTTTCCCTTGCATAGAAGCAACATGTTCCACTTGAATGAGGTGTACGCACCTGATTGATGTTCCCGAGTTCACTTCGTCACTTAGGCAATGACAGACCGCAATGTGTTATTTTGTGTTGTTTTGTGTGACATGTTGTTTGTTTGAACGAGCTGGTCTATCGCTAGAGTAATAATATGTCTATGCAGAAATGTTTGTTAGTAGAATTACACGCGTAACTAGTCCACATAATATAAGTAGTCAAAGATCCTATGCTATCTATAGTAGAACATAATTTTCTCCTAGTTCTAAAGCGTGACCCACATAGCGTTCACTATCAGTCTTGAAGCTTCGTGTGATACAGCCATTACTCTGGTGCCGTAACGAATGCGTTGACACGAGTCGGTCGGAGCTTTACTTAAGTGCTCTGACCATTTGCGCCTGTTGCTTAAGAATAAAGTATTATTTTAATTTATGTAATGGAATGGAGCTCCTGATGATTGTCAATATAGGACCATTAAAATTTATCATCAGTCTCATTTTTCTGGTTTGGAATGTTCGCGTCAAGCCTTCCATTAATGTTACTTTGCTATAAGGCTTGAAGCACACCTATTAAACGCCAAATCATTTTAAAGCTACCACCCCGTCGGAACGTAAACGTGTTGTCGCTGTAGAGAAGGTGCGGCCAGAAACTCTATTATCAGATAGCTTAGGTTCTAACAAAGGTACCAGAATCTAGTTTAGACTTGTATATGTACTGTGGTGAATAGACAATGATATACAGGGTGAAATTGATATCATTAGCATCCTTTTAAACTTTTTTCTACCCATCAAACTGGACAACTTTTACAATGGGAGCAAACCAGTCGGAGCAAGAAAAAAATCTGCTGCTCCATACTAAACTGCAGTGCCTACTCGACTCAAATATCGTTTAAATTTCGTTTCTGCTAAAAATTTTGCGCATAATAAAAAATTATCTAGTGTATTATACTTATTTAGTTAACATACTCGTACGCCATGTATATTTGACTTGACTGAATATTTTAAGGTAGAATATTCGACCTTTTGCCAATGTAATAAGCGGGTACACAGTAGTCAGCAGACAAAGCAAAAATGAGAACTCAGCAGAACTGAAAATATTTAACCATTCTTTATAATATGGTACAAGTTACAAGTTTTTGTAGAGTCTGAATGTGAGAACTCTATATAAGTACACGGTTCTATACAGGGTGTTTCATAAGTAACAATAAATATTTAAAACTCTTAAGGGGGTTGTTTAGACCGTCAAACTGAACAACTTTCTCTAAGGGACCAACATCGAAATCGCGAAAAAAAAAAATTGATATCCCATACATATTTTAGCTCTAGTCGATTTGTAGAGTATGGAACATCAATTTTTTTTTCCGCGATTTCGATATTGGTCCCATAGTGAAAGTTGTTCAGTTTGATGGTCTACAACACCCCCTTAAAGGTTTATTTATATTTTTGTAACACCTTGTATAGGGTCCGTCTTAATATGCTGACACTTTTTAAGGGGATGATCAGACCATCAAACTGAACAACTTTCTCTAAGGCACCAAAAAAGAAATCGCGAATAAAAAATCTGCCGCTCCATACAAAACTGCAAACCTACCCGAGCCAAATGTATCGGACAGACGATTTTTTTTTTCGCGATTTCGTTGTTGGTCCTGTAGAGAAAGTTTTTGGTCTGATCATCGCCTTAAAAAGTGTCAGCATATTAAGTTGGACCCTGTATAAGTGTATAATACAGGGTTTGAGTGACAGCCTGGTAAATAGGTACAAAAACGGTGACTCATATGTATGAAACAGCTGATTTTTTTCACCTTTCTTGAGGATGACTCCTAGGGGAAGTGGTTCGGTTTGATGGTCTGATTTCACCATTTCAGTATTTGCCAGGCTGTCAATTACATCCTGTAAGTCCCCGTATAGATAGATAGTCATACATAATTATCGTTTTATAATGACTTTGCCAGATTATTTGAAGAATCTGTCAGAATCTACTCTAGACTTGCGCTGACCACAGGAAACCTACGTACATTTGTGGCAAATGTTTTATTCGGCACTGTTGGTATAATGTGGATGTTCTGAAGGAGAGATCGAAGCTGTTTTTTTAAAAAGGGGTAAAGGTTTTTTTTTTAATTGTTTCGGTGGTTTAGCACTGTACCCTTTCTCATTTATAATAATACCATGGATACCTCTGACTACCCCTAGTATCGGGGACTGAAATCATATGCATGCATCTACTTCGACACGTTGGATGTATATTGGAATATATTTAATATAACGATGTATATTTTGGCGCGAGGCTATACATCGACTCGTCTCTTAAGTAAATGTTACTAGTTGGATTTACAAATGCGTCAATGTACATCATCCTCGGCTTGTCTCGCGCGAGAGTGTACCGCTATTACAGATTTGAAGATTCTCTTGTAACTTGTACCAAATGCTCCATGCTGGCCGTCTACAGACGGACCATATTGGATTATCTACGGATCCCGCTGACGCAGGCGACGCCTGTCAAGGATTTCCGTCGACATATTGTTAAGATTTGCGGCGACAAATTTATATGTCGTGTTTAGTTTTTGGATTATTGTGCATTTTGCCGTTGTAGATTTTTCTTTTGTAAGTAGCGAATGTTACGATGTAAATCGAGGCTTTGCATTGAAATGCAATACATTTCATGCTATGGACTACTGTGTAAACACGTTATGGAATAAAACATTTTATGAATTAAACTGTTTTTGAGTTGCAAAAGAAATAAATAAGTATAGTAAAAATTGATCAGTATAAATAAGCAATGTTAATTAATATTAAGCTCTAGGTGCGTACATTATTTATACAATTTTGATGCATCAACGTCATTTTCTTTTCTAAAGAACGAACCATACTCCATAATACATATTTTTAAATTAAGTATGGTAGTCCAATCATTTTAGGGTTTGACCTTAACAATAATTCATCTATCGCTGAAACTTTGCAGTGTGATAAAGTAAAGTATACTACAGATTACGGTTGACAAATAATCTAGGTTAAATTTTTTCCGGTCCTAGATTATTTGTAATACATATTTTTAAATTAAGTATGGTAGTCCAATCATTTTAGGGTTTGACCTTAACAATAATTCATCTATCGCTGAAACTTTGCAGTGTGATAAAGTAAAGTATACTACAGATTACGGTTGACAAATAATCTAGGTTAAATTTTTTCCGGTCCTAGATTATTTGTCAACCGTAATCTGTATACTTAACTTTTTTTGCTGTAATGTTATTCATGTATTCATTTAATAAACTAATCAGCGATAGATGAATAAAATTATTGTTGGGGTGTCCATACAAAGGAAACTCTAAAATGACTGGACTATGGTATGTTCGCCTTAGTTAGTTAATATTTAGAGGCAATTAATAGTAGATTACACACCGAGGGCAGGAAAGTAACAAGGGTCTCAGGAGTGCGATTTTTGAATCTCATTCGATGAATTCAGCAGTTGATAATTTCAAAATTTCTATGGAGATATGCATCTTTCTACTGCGGATTTGACTTCCAAAAATCATAATTCAGGAGTGCGATTTTTTAAAGTCAAATATAAGTAGTAGAAAGATGCATGAGAACGCTTTTATATGAGATTTAAAAACCGTTCAAGCTCTCCTATGACATTCAAAAATCGCACTCCAGATCTCATGTAACAAACATGTGATCTGAGGCTTTCTTATTTACTGCCCGAGGTTAGTTTTCTCCTCGACGGAGGTGGAAAGCGACAACTTAGTTTAGCGCAGCGGGACGACAATTGAGGCTTTCCGTTCGGAGGGGAGAAAAAATAAATAAATAACAAAGCAGAAATTTGTTACGTTCAATCGACATCCTATCCATTATTACAAAATCACCTAACACCATGGATCAGTTATGGTGTGTAGGACGTTGTCTGATGTCTCCTAAATCAGTATCGGCCATAATTGCGACCGGGGTTAATTTTCCGGTAATTTATTACCCCAGAGTTAATGCGATTTTGAGGTTATGACGCGCTCGCGGCCATGTCTCCCGCCGCCATATTGAATTATCCGCGTACACGTCATCATGGTGCCTACTTCACGCCAGCTTTGCGAAATGCACGTGAAATATTGAATTATATACAAAATTGCAAGCGATTGAGTGGAAAATTAAAGGCTTTTCGTGTTATAATGCTGGACTGGATGTTGCAGTGTTGCAGACGTTCTTCGTATATTTTATCCACGTTATAAAAAAACATCATTGACCTTAATGCTGGGTTCAAATGCACGCCGTGCAGCCCGGCAAGCTTAGGCAATTCGCTGTACATTGAGGCTTCTATAAAGTTATATATAGTAACAATCACTTTACAGACGAGTCGATGTACAGCTAATTGCCTAACGAGTGCCTAGTCAATGTACTGTGAACCCAGCATTAAATCACATAGGCACTCTACCCATCAAACTGATCAACTTTTACTATGGGAGCAAACCTGTCAGCACAAAAAAACAATCTGCTGTTCCATACTAAACTGCAATGCCTACTCGACTCAAACGTATGGAACAGTTGATTTTCTTTTTGCGCTCACATGTTTGCTCCCATCGTAAAAGTTGTTCAGTTTGATGGGTAGAGTATGTGGCTTAAAGCCTTACACCCTGTAAAACAATACCTACTTAACAGCAGATTGTTTGTTTTCACCTTTGTCGCCATGGTGAACGTTGTTCGATTTGATGGTACCCCTTTAAATATTAACTTTTTCTATTGCAAGTTATACGAAATTTTGAGTAAAATCAATTTTAATAACTGCTCCGTTCCACCTGGTTTTCTGTTAATAAAGTGGACCTTTTGAATTTCCGGCCAACATCTGCGTTTGACGGGGGCCTTGGAACAGACCTGTCAAAAGATAAATATAATTTAACTTCCAGTGGGAAATTATTTATTATAGGTACTATTTAACTGATAGGTAGGTATATTAAACAGATTATACTGAAAGAAAATTTTTAATTACAAATTCGTGATTAACGAAAAATGTTCTTGCTTAAACGATGGTTTTATTTGAAGTAGGTACTTACCAGAATATCGGTGACCAGACTCCTATTTTTTAAAAGGTGTAAAAGTTTTCATATTTCACAGTAACTTTTTCTTGGATCATTTCAACAAGAGAAATTTTCCCTTCATACTTTATTGGCGACTGACGATTCGATACCTGCGTAATTCCGAACGGAATTCTGGAGGGAGAAAATCCATACGAAATTCCGTAGAGTAAACAGGCGATACAGGGCACGAGTAGGGGTAGGCTGACCGACAAACTAAAGGCTTACAGCACGGACCAAAAAACGGACGGACGTAATCTCCTCTACACACCCATTTATATTGGTGTGCGTGCTGACGCACTGTCGCGCGGTACGAAATGGTGGTGGGTTGTAGAACTGCGCCTAGAACTGGTGCATCTGTGTGAGTGTAGGTCCCTTGTAGTAGTACAAACGAAAATGTGGGACCTTGCATGCTTCACATCTTTTTAGAGTCACATTAAATCCGTCTTTTTTTCAAGTCCGTGGTTTACACAGGTACAGGGATATCGGCACGATATAATGCTGTCCCTGTCATCAGTATGATCATTGTGAGAGACAGATCGATCCTTAAAAAGGTTTAAGCCTGAATACGTTTTGGTGCAAGCCATCCTAAATCTTTCCCAATAAACAAATAATATTCTAATGTTGTATTTTCAGGTAAGCAATTCCGACACCACTCTGTAAATTATCAATACTAGGTACATCATCAAACATAAATAATAGAAAAACCCTTTCCCCCCTGAAACAACTAGCAACTTAACTACCTAGCCGATACGCAACTAATCGAGCGAGCAATAAACTCAGATGTTTTCTAAATCCCTAGTGGATCGGCCTCAGGGGTCGGTACGTCCCACAAATTGGCACTCGTTAACATTTGAACGCGATTTCCGAATTTGTTAGCCCTTAACTAGCTTCGACCTCTAGAACTTTAGTTGGAAACAGAATGACCGGACATGCCTCAATTAGTGGGGTTCTTCAGTTACGAAGTAGGAAGGATAAGACGGTATATTGTATTACTAGTTCTCCGAAAGAAATCAGACGACCAAGATTGCAAAAGTACAAACGGCTCTACATCTTGAATTCTGGATTTTAAAGTGTACGGTACTGGCAATAAGGTTTAATATTTATCGAAGTCTGCAGCAGAAGAGCAGAACACATAAATAAGTTATTTTATGGTTGCACATAGATTCAGATAGAGCTTTAAAAGCGAGTAAATAGTGAAATTTAGTATGGTAGCTTTACCATTATTTAGTTTAAAGGAAAAGTAATTTATATAGACATTCGATTTATAGCTATTAGATAGGTCTATACTCATATTATTTTTCTTAAATAGTCTATCAATAAGGTAGATCAACTATCTTAGCGACCTCAAGTGGATCTTCGCCTCCAGTGAGAGGACGGATAATTTTTCATACATAATCCCAATTCATTTATGCCAGTAGGTACCGAAACTACCGAACACGGATGAGCAAAAGGAGTCCATGAAAAATTACATACTCACGTATATTTAGGACAGCCGTGTCAGCCGTGTCCTACTATCATGTCTCTGGGTTTCTGACGCGTCAAAGATGTTACGGACTATTACGTTTTTGCGTTGCCTACGAGATAACCATTATGACTAGCTATTGCCATAGCGTAATTATAATAATAGTCGGTGCGCTCAGCGGTCACTGCGGGTCTATGCTCGCGCGGTGTGCGGACGGGGCACCGGCAAAGCTGGTACCGGGCGGCACGCACTGGGACACGCTCCCCCCGGCCCCCGCTCACCGCGCACGATTGACCTGTCGCGACCGCCGAGCGTAACAACTCGTTTAATTAAACTATGCTTTTGCTGAGCTTTCTGATCTTATTTGATAGAGGAATTTTTCATGGTCACCACCTTTATCCGATTTTATTAGCATATCCATAATTGTGATTACGACGCGACGTTGCATGGTCGGGCAGCAAACGGACGCTAGGGATGAGTAAAGTTGTCTCTAAAGTTTGAGTGGATGCTTATTTTTACTATTTACTACTCCAACTATCTTGTCGCTGTCTGAAATAGTAATTAAAAATAGAAGTAAATACACGTACTATAAGCATTGATTTTCAATGAAAATATTGAAGATTACAATATAGAATGAGGATTATTATCGACCTAGAAGTACCAAATTACCTAATAGACATTTAAACAGTAGGTACGTGTGTATTGATTCTGTTGTCCACAAAACAAACGATAATCTGCAAAGTGATTAGTGTCTCTTTTTGAATTTCGACACACGCAAAGCCGGTAAATATCAATAATAGTTTCGACTTTTATATTTTTTGTATGAAAACACAAGTTTGTAAATTTCATTGTAAAAATTTTCATGCGAATAACATTCTCGCTCCATTTTGAGTCGTTTTTCTGAGCTAAACTTCACTATGGCTATTCCACGGCAAGTTTATATGGTAATAACAAATTCCAAACCACCTCCCATTTGGGATCGCTTCTTGTTACACGTCCCCTTAGGGTCGATTCACACCAGCAGAGGATCGAAGAGCATTTGCTCGCAGCGGCGATCTTCTCACTAGTGAATAAAGGTCAAATTTATTTGCACGTTGCCGACGCGGCGGGCGGGTGGCTGTGCGCTATTCCGAATTTCAATTAATTACTTTCTAAATAATTGTAATTTAATTAAAGTATCAAGTGTCGTCTTCGCACTGAAATCTATTTTTAACCGACTTCAACAAAAGGATTCTCAATTCGAGCCGTAAGTTTTTTAATTTTTTTTTGTATGTTTTTATTTTATAAAACGTGTTTTGGGCGTCGCGTGGCTAAGGGGGTCCAAAGTGGACGCGTTCGGCTTGCGATTTAATTGGCCACGAGGCTCCGCCATTTTATGGCGGTTTCGAGTGTGTGTTTTTGTTTAAAAACGGGGTTTTGAGATCGCCATATCCTATTAGTTACCGTACAATATCTAATAAATATATCTTCAACACTTGACACTACTGGCGAAATCTAACAAGGAAACGCCATTAAATAAAAATAGAATAGAAACGTGTGTTGCTCTATTTTAAACATTTCAGGGCAATGTAACGCAATACATTCGAAAAAACTTCCTTGTAGGTACAATGTCTTAATTCAGAGGAATAATAAACAATAAAAAAAAAAAAAAATGAGTTGGTAGATTCGGACAGATTTTCCAATGTCATTCGTTAGAAAGCCCTGATAAGGACTATTTGTTGTAGTGCCCCTGTAAGGGCTGTTTGGACTTCTAAACCATGTTCTTAATTTGTGACTGTGAGTGAGGCCCTTTAGCAAAAAAATATACTCTAACGCTCGTTAGAGAGTAGATGCAGTAGCCAGTGGTTTGTTGTTCGTAGTAAAGGGTAGCTACCTATGTACACACGGCGTTTGCTCAGGCTACCCTGTTTGGACTTTGAACTACCTATTACAAGTTGAACGCTGTGAATCGTGCGAGACGGTGCGGTATGTTGTTGTTGTTTCGTCTCACGGCACGCTGCGCCCGCGCCGGCAGCCGCGTCTATGCAGGCTCTCTACCCCACTATTTTGTGTTTTGTACGTAGCGTGGTTATGGGTATATTAGGGTGCATAACCTGATGTGTCGCCGTGTGTACGTGACAGCCATCTCACGCCATAAGAATAAAAACAATTATGTAACAGGTTCTCCGGATGGTATCTGGCGCCTATCAAACTACGATTTAATTTCAGGATTTTATTGAGCTGAGTTTAAGTAAATTTTGCACTGTTCGTACCACAGAACATTATAAGAGGGGTAGAAATGCAAAGTAGCGCTTTTGTTTCGGAGACGGCGTCGCCACTTGTCTTCAACGCTCACTATGCTGCAATCACTCATGCCCTCTCGCTCGCACCACGCCGTGCGACTTATGGTGTTATGCAAATTATTGCATAACCTGTGGCGACACGTTCCACGCCTACTTTGCACTTCTAACCCCTCTTATAATGTTCTGTGGTTTGTACAGTGCTAAATACAGGGTCCAACTTAATATGCTGACACTTTTTTAAGGAGATGATCAGACCATCAAACTGAACAAGTTTCTCTAAGGGACCAACATCGAAATCGCGAAAAAAATATCTGCTGTCCCAAACATTTGGCTCTAGTAGGTTTGCAGTTTTGTATGGAGGGGATGATTTTTTTTTCGTGATTTCGATGTTGGTGTCATAGAAAAAGTTGTTCAGTTTGATGGTCTGATCATCCCCTTAAAAAAGTGTCAGCATATTAAGAAGGACCCTATATACATACTATATATTATATTTTGCTGGCGCGCTAACATAAATCACAATTATAAATTAACAAAATTAATCATCGAATAGTCGGAGTTACGCCTCTAAACTGCTCTTAATCGATAGGGACTTAATTTACATTGGTGGATATTTCACAACTTACACAAAAAAATCTATTAAAGTAATTGTTTCCTACAAATAAGCTCATTCAATTACGGTCCACAATAACAGCAGTGTCGCTACGAGGCCGATGGCGCCCCCGGGGCCGCGGCGATGCATAAATTATACAATTGTCGGTTTTAACTCCGCTAGGGGGCGCCAGCGTTTCAATATTATGTTCCAGAATTTATTAGCCGATGCTTTTGAATTGGGACGAATTAAAATCGTAACCATTGTGGTGGGGGCTTATTTTCTTCGGAGTTGTTGATTTTGGTCCTAAAATTATGGAGGGCATAATTGTGGCTTAACCTAATTTTGTACAGTAAAGTGAAAATATTCTCAATAGGTACACCTACACCTGCTATGATTACTTAGGGAAGCTTAAGTAGGTAGGTACCAAGATATGGCACATTCTTTCACAGCTAGATGAAAGCAAAACATATGCAATTAGAACCAGAAACACTGACATTATACTCTAGCGATAGACAGGCCCTGTCATAGAAGCAACATATGTTCCACTTGAATGAGGTGGGCGTACCGCTTTGATGTTCCCGAGTTCACTTCGTCACTATGGCAATTACAGACCGCAATGTGTCATTTTGTGTTGTTTTGTGTGACATGTTGTTTGTTTGAACGAGCTTGTCTATCGCTAGAGTATCTATATGTCAGTGACCAGAAACAACATAGGTACTCTAATTTATTATGGTATTGACACGCCTTTGAGCCAGCAGAGATTCGAGATCTTCTAACTAAGTGGGATTACACACGATGACGCATTGACGGAGCGGCAGACAGACTTCAGTCCGTCATTTGTGAAGATAGGAGTTGTATGAAACCGCACATGGAAGAACACACGGTGACGGATTGACGCACCGTGTGTGCTTCCACGTGCGGTTTCATACAACTCCTTTCTTTACAAATGACGGACTGACGTCTGCCGCTCCGTCAATGCGTTATCGTGTGTGTACGCACTAACGAAACATGTTGCTTGTCACATTTGGTTTGTGAAGATTTGGCTGCCGCTGCGCTGATATTAATTTTATTACGCTCTGTAACTGTTACTCCAAATAAACACATTATATGATTGATAAACCGTTTACAGGGTCAGGGAAGAATAAGAAGAAACTAAACAATACAAATGTAGTGTGTGTAATACATTATGTATTTTTCTCCCCTCCGGACGTAGAGTCAATTTTCGTCCCGCTGCGCTAAACGAAGATGTCGCTTTCCACGTCCGTCGAGGAGAAAAATAGTATACTAAGCTCGGACATTAAATAAGAAAGCCTCAGATCACATGTTTGAACAATTACATGAGATCTGAGGCCTTTCTTTCTTTCCTGTCCTCGGTGTGTAATCTACTATAGCAAAATAGTTGTTAGATTTCTAAGATTTCTAAAATGTTATGCTCTTGAAGTATTGTCCAAAAAAGAATTAATTATTGGACTTGGATATAAATTTGAAATTTCGATTGATATTTAATTATTTACGAAAATAAATTAAGTTTAATTCTTGGAATATACAACCCTTTTTTGGTGTTTCCCTGGGAATGTTCATAGAAGGAAACGTTTTTATCCTTCCAACTTTTCAGAAAAGAGTGAATCCGTACAAACTTTACAGGACTGTCATTTAATTAAGTAACGAATGGCTTCGCGATACACAATGGCTTAATCAAACCGCATTAAGATAAGGGAAACAAAAGACCCTTTTGGGTGACTGGGGCGGTCTAATTTTATGGAATCAAGCGGATGATTTGAACATTTACCATGTAGCAATGCAAAAATTCCTAAGAAGGTAAAACTTAGGCGTCATATATACAATCAGCACAGCAGGCCTACCCTCTGAGAGGGTGTATTCACCACGCCAATTTAGATTGGTGGACCTCACACATGCATTCGAATTTCTTCTTCCGCCTACCTATGCAGGTTTCTTCACAATGTTTTTCTTCACATTTTAGGGTATTATAACCATACTAACCATTAACCAATATTTTTACTTAATATAGTTTTATATTTCATTTTAATTAAGTTCTACAGGGTGAAATTGATATCATTAGCATCCTTTTAAACTAAGAGTCTACCCATAAAACTGAACAACTTTTACTACGGGAGCAAATCCAAGCAACAAAAAAAATCTGCTGTCCCATACATTTGAGTCGTGTAGGCAGCGGCGGCGGGTGCAGTATGGGACCTGTGTAGTACGGTATAGCTGACAGCGGGACAGCTGATTTATTTTTTGCTCCGATTGGTTTGCTCCCATATTAAAAGTTATTTAGTTTGATGGGTAGACTATTAGTTTAAAAGTTTGCTAATGATATCAATTTCACCCTGTATATTTTTAAATTACGACGATAATTTTCAACTATTTCCCGCTTATGTTTGCAACCTGCACCAATCTTCAAGTCCTTTAAGGATCCTAATAAAAAGTGACAGGATAAAATGATTTATGGGATAACTAGATAAAGGGAGTGTCAACTAAGTCGACTCGCATACCGTAAGATAAGACAATAATAATAGATTTGTCACTTTTGTCAGTCTCAGGCAAAAACGTTTCTTGGAAATTTCATGCGTAGGTATTCAAATATTTTGATGTCTTGATAATTTGATTGAAGGAAAAGGGTGATGTCGTGTCGTACCAAGAACTCAAGACACTAGCGGAAAACAAGCAAGAGTGGCGAATACTCCACCGACAAGAGCGTAGCTCTTTTAATAAGATGATGATGATGATAATTTGATTCTGTAATTTAGTTTTTGTGTCAATGCTAATACATAACATTGTCAGATACTTACCAGGTTTATAAGTCTTACCGATGTACAGTCAGCATCAGAGAAACCTGACCCCTCTATCTTAATCTGTATAAGCGCAGGGGGGTCCGATTTCTCTGATGCTGTCCGTATCTGCGCAGTTGACAAATTTTAATAGCGCGCGAAATTATATTGACCAATCAGGATGTGCCACCTTCAATACGTTTACGCTATTGGCTAATTTGTTTTCGCGCCCTCTTCGCTGCTATCCGACTTTGCACTCTTTGACTACTAAATGACTTCGGGTTTTGTCGGGGACTCGGGCCTGCTCTGCGCAAACGAATATTGACGAGCGGACTTATTTTCCTGGTCGTACTCTACCTACCTATTATATCACTATTTGAACCACTTTTAAGGAAATGACCATCGATTACTAAGGAAACAAAATTTTAATATAATATTATTATCAGTTTTTTGTTGTTTTTGTATATAAACTAACATTAGGCTACCTATACCTACTATTGATACCACAGAGTACCTACTGTAATACTTGGGGTTACTAACAACTTTGTGATCCCAGTTAGTATAAAAACACTAATATTCGCGTATAAATCATACTTAAACTGACTCACCACAAATAAGTAATGCAGTTATTTAGCAGTGAAATGCATAAAAACATTCGTACAAACAATCACTACGAATTGCGTGAGAATATGCGAAGTTCCACTAATCGTCTGCATTGTAATGTAAATCAAACCGCAGTTTTATTGAAAGGGTCTCATACTTGCTCTATGTACTGTAATACAATTTCTACATTCGTGACGCAATAAATAATGTATGAAATAGAAAACCTTCTGTAATCAATTAACGAACTTCCAGCTTTCAAAATTAAATGTTCATTTATGTTTTCGGTGAAAACTGACTAAACTAATTAGCATGACTCAGTTTAAGAAAGCATTATATTTAACCATTATACTTACGCCATTATATCGTCCAAATTGAACACGTTGTTTTATTAAGCTTTTAAAAATAAAGGATTGTTTTATTCGAATGAAAGTTGAAATGCGCTTACGAAGTATCTGTGGCATTGGTTGTGTGTTCTTTTCGAAAAACAATCCTTGAAGTCACCAAATACATAAATTACCGTAAGCACTCTTGCTACATAAACTAGACATTGGCAAAATCATCAAATACCCAAGATGGCAGCCTTTTTTTTTTAAATTGAATAGAATAGTAATTTTGAAATTTTCAACTGGTCAGCTCACCGAATGAGTTTCAAAAATCGCACTTCAGGGAATTGAAAGAAAACTTAAGTATGAAATATTATATCAAGATAAGGTGAGAGGAAGTGTTTGGAGAGTTCGTCCGAGGAAAACATTCCATGATCTAATTAATGATCAATACAGATCAGATTACTTATGATCAATAAATTACTTCTTACTTATTAATGATATCTTCCGTCAACGACAAGTGCGTAGCACCGACGGAAGTGCGTGAAAAGATGTAGGAATGTGGATGAGGCTAAAGATAGCGTTTGGCGGTACGTAGTCTCTATACAAGGTGTTTCATAAGTAAAAATAAATATTTAAAACTCTTAAGGGGGTTGTTCAGACCGTCAAACTGAACAACTTTCTCTATGGGACCAACATTGAAATCGGGAAAAAAAAATCTGATTTCCCATACATATTTTAGCTCTAGTCGATTTGTAGAGTATGGAACATCATTTTTTTTTTCGCGATTTCGATATTGGTCCCATAGAAAAAGTTGTTCAGTTTGATGGTCTAAACCACCCCCTTAAATGTTTATTTGTATTTTTGTAACTGGGGACAATGGCATGAGCTTATGTTTTGTATTTTATTTTATTCTGTACCTACCTACAGTCGGTGAGAACCAAGGCGGGATCTAGAGATGGAACCTAAGGGCCATGGTCTTCTCCGAATAGCTGTGTTAAGATCTGTCCTAATGGGAATACTCGTCCCGGCGAAATCTGAAACATTTGAGTTATATGAGAGAATGAAACCTGGATTCGCCTTTGGTTAGAACTAAGTAGGTATTATACTAACATGCTAGTAAAGATGACGGCGGATATTAATTTCATTATGTTAAAGATGGGATAAGTCTGTAGGTTTTTATTTCTCTTCAGAAGTGACACATATGCGCTGTGCTAAAAAATAACAAAATATTCTTTTCGCCGCAAAATAATAGCCACGGAATCGCATTGTCACGATTGGGAGAATTCTTTCCTTCACGTCACATCAAAACGCTCGTCATGGTAGCAACTGACCAGAGTGATCAGCAAAAAAATACGCGGCAAAACGAACAAAAAGTTTTTGTTGAGAAAATTACTTTTTCCCGCATGGAAGGGAGTGAAAATAGAATTGAACGTTTAGGAAAAGTAATTCGTTATGTTTAGTTAGGTGCTTAACGCCTTTATGAGAAAAATGTTATGGGTGGTGGTCTGTTGATTATTTTAATTTTTAATAGTCACAGTATAAGAAAGAGAATGGTAGATCTGTACATAATGTACTAACATACAGTAGTCCTAAGTGTCTAACCCATGACCTTCAGTAGTTGTAAAGGAACTTTCGTATGGAAACAAAATCGAAATCATGTTGTTACATAGCGAAACAATAACGATAATTTTAATGGTCTTGGTCTGAAGCACCACCTAAAATAAAAAACGCTCTTAGCCAAGGTTTATACAGAAGAGACGTGTGGCGGTGGCGGATAATCTTAGTAACACACTATAAACCTTATAATACGTAGCCTAGCGTCGTTTTTGTCGTAAGGGAGAATCGCGCCCGCGCCTCCAGATGACGTCTTGCCTGGAGGCGCGAGCGTAATTCTCCAAACGACGCTATGCTACATACTATGAGGTTTGTAATTGTGTTACTTTGACCAGTACTTTGTGCTTTGACTATCCGCCACCGCCACACGTCTCTTCTGTGTAAACCGCGCCTTATGGGTATATTACCGTTGGCGCGCTCCATACAAACGTACTATGGTGATACTTTCAATACTAACCAATTAAAGTCAATGAAATTTTGCAGAAACAGAAGAATCTAATCTCTATGCTTGTATGAAGTCAAATTTTCGATAAAATGTGTGGGGACTTGCCATAGATGCTACACCCAAAAGTTATAGCAAAGAAGCTAACAGATAGCGATACTGTCGCCCCCGGAAATATGCTCGATAAAAGACAACGTTCACCGTAAATACGTAACTCGTAACCTACTACAAATAAGGTTCACAATCGAATGCGAGACATAGACCGCGCAAGAGAAATAATCACAGAGATTCAATATACAGGGTGTTTCATAAGTAAGAATAAATTTTTAAAACTCTTAAGGGGGTTGTTTAGACCGTCCAACTGAACAACTTTCTTTTCAACGTTGGTCCCATAGAGAGAGTTGTTCAGTTTGACGGTCTGAACAACCCCCTTTAGAGTTTTAAATATTTATTTTTACTTATGAAACACCTTGTATACAGGTCCAACTAAGAACTGTTGGACCACGGCCGGTCCCCAGGCTTCACACTAAGCCTGGTGGAAGATCTTCAGCACCTCCATAAATGTATAGTTTTAAAGTTATAGTGCCTCAAAGATTTCCATACAAATCTTAAATTAATCCTAGAATTAAAACTGCATATTTTAACGAAAATCGGACTCCATACAGGCATAGAGATTCGTTTTTAGACTGTTTCTGAAAAATTTCATTGACTTTAATTGGTTAATATTGAACATATCACCATAGTACGTTTGTATGCAGCGCGCATTTGCGCTCTCGGAATAAACTAAGTTTTCATCCTGTATAAGTCCCAATAACAAAGAAAGTTCCGAACTTAAGTTGAATTCAATCTACCAACATTCAATAACCATATTTCTAGCCAATAAACTGTTATTTTAAACGAAAACACGCTTATCCTAGCGATTTAGTGAGATTTATCAGCATTTTTAAAGTCGCTCGGTGCCTCTGAGATCTTGCACTTCGTAAATAGGATGCACTAAAAGAGATTTATGGTCGAGGATGCAGTATTGCATCTATTGACAAAAGCTTTAGATGAATTTAGAGTGAGATTCTTTTTTGGGCGAGGAGTAAAGAGCAAGAATATATTATTATTCTTGATAGTAAAGATGTAACAAAGAGACAAACAAAACACCTTTAGAATTCGTGTGGATTCTGTCCTTAAGGGGCCATTGGCCCCGACGAATATTTTCTATGAGAAACGCTATTGCCCAGTGCTCCGAAAAGTGTGTGCGTGAGCCGTATTTTCGATTAAAAAGAACTAACCATAGTACTTTTTCTAGATTTTTTTTATTATTTCACTAGTTAAACGAATGGTGAATATGTGAGTATAAATGCAATCAATTGGAAACTATTTTAAGTTCTTCTAAAACGAGAAAAATGTTTAAAATACATAAAAATACGTCATCTTTGTGACGATTTTCTATCGAGTGAAGTAATTCCAATCGTGTATTCAGTTTATGATTTCACTAGATAAACTATCCAAAAATACTGAGGTATGACTTTAGTCTCGGAAAATGGTATAAAACTAGACGTAAAATGAAAAATAAAAGATGCCTCCGAGATATTTCCAACAAGGTTCAAGGGGACATCATCATCATCTCTAATATAGCCTTATGAATTGTGATACTGAAGACAAGCGGGCCGAGTGGATCTCCCTGTTGTGCTCCTACTTAAGACAATTAATCTCGTGCGTAGGTGCCCTACGAGGCGACTAAGGTACATGAGTATTGCTTTTATTTTGCAACGTTGAAGAAAGGCTAGCCACCCGTTATCAGAAAGTCGGGCAGTGAGCCCGTCGCCACTTATTATGGACAATGGGTACAATACATGCCTAGAAATTGAAGCATGCAGGTTTTTTCACGATGTTTTCCTTTCCTTCTTCCCGGCTTTAGCCAAGAATTGTACATAAATTCCGAAAAACTCTTTGGTACGAGTTGGCCTGGACGGGGATCGAACCATCGCCTCCTACACGGCAGGCAAGGTTACTCGCCACTGGACCACCACGGCATTCTAGTATGATATTTTTGCATGTCTTCTAGTACGGATTTGTAAAATTTCGAATGTCTCTATCTCTACCCCATTAGGGAATATAGTCACAAACATGCTTAACAAATTTTGATTGTAATTTAGATTTAACTGAAAGCGTCTAAACGATTTGCATAATTTGCCAACTTCACTGTCCGACCACGCTTACGTGCATATGCAAACTTAAATGCACGTAATGTATAACTAAACAGGGTAACCACGCGTCTCTGGTCTCTAATCCGCGGAACCGTAGTGACCATTAATGGTGGATTAGTGTGGACTTCAGTAATTGGGGGGATGAACTACCCTACACAGTAGATAGTAACTATAGCTTATTGGGCAGTAGGTATAGGACGTTAATTAGTTGGCTGGGGATGCTTTTTGTGGGGTGTGTTATACTTAATTGAGGAGATATAGGTACAGTTCGATTATACCTATGTTAGATTGCATGTGTAGGGGAATTTTTAAATTACTGGTCAAACATTTTCAGAGATGGTTGTCTGGGTAGCTTATGGAATATCTGTGTTGCAGTGTCAGAAATTAACTCTTATAAAAGAATTGTTCTAATGGTAACTAAGCAATATCTAATAGTTTTTTATCATGATCACTATATGACCACCATAATCTATGATAACGCTCTAAATCTTTCAATATCTTAGAATTACGTAGTTCCACAACTTTTTATCACTGAAGTAAATAATAAAACATAGAGTTAGTGCAAGATTTCTTATGCTCATATAGGTACCTAAGCAAAAAAAACTAAAAAAAAAACAAAGACCAATTTTGGAAAAGTATACCTAATCAATATTATAGCTCAATGTACCGACGGCCCGGTAACACAGTCTGGAATGAACCTGCCTGCTGCGCCGAGGGTCGCGGGTTCGAATCCCGGAAAGGACAAATATTTGTATGATGAATATGAATATTTGTACCCGAGTCATGGATGTTTGTATCTATATGTGTATTCTATATCGTTGTCTAGTCATCATAATACAAGTCCAGGCTAGATTCTGGTACTTCAAATGTGACTAGATAATTTGTGTGACAATGTCCAAGATATTTATTTATTTATGTAAGAATTTTGAAACTTGTTCACTAAAAGCTAAATATGTGTGTCATGATTTCCAGTCACACGCCAAAGCTACCTTTGTTTGCGTCTAATTACGTCAGTCATTGGCAGGCAACATCCTTTACTACTGTTTGCACATTGTAGTCACTTGTAACAAGAGATCCTTCCTCTGAGCTTGTAACCTTTGTAAATTGTAACTGTATTACCATTCTCCGAAGTGAACGAAGGCGCATCGAGCAGTGAGAATATTGAAGCGAGCAATGGAATGACGTGCCAAAGTTGTAACCAAGACGTTAGCTTCTCTAATAAAAATAGCTAAACTGACCTATGGAAATCCTAAGAACCGTAGTATTACGATCAGGACCAATTATAAACCATTCCATATAAGGGCGAAAATATTTTCCGATTAATAATTAGCTTCTTGTTTTGATAATCAGAATTGGTCTGATTAGCAGATATTATAATTTATCAGAAAGATATACTATCGACATATCTTGGACGTTACTAAAGCTATTCTAAGAATAAGTGAGGGTAAGTTTTTCAAATCTCTGACTGTAATTCAAAACTTTCTTGTTATTTGGAATAGAGTATTATGTGACTGAAGAGGAAATTGAATGTTTGACATATAAGTGTAAGAAACGTACCTATTTATAATTTTTATCATCTCATTAAAAAAACGTTTGAAAATAACGCTCAACTTCCATTTTCAGTAATTTTTTTAGCTTGAATAGCTATTATAAGTATAATGAGTAATATTTTTTGTTTTTTTGACATACGATAAAGAGTTGCTGATTTGACTAAATAGCCTATCTCGAATAAAATCACTTTTGTTTATTTCCTGTGAAGTTCGCCCTTTACATTATTTAAGTAGCATCAGTAGTCATCCATCTGAAAACATCGTAAGGAAACGTTCATGCTTCAATTTCGAGGCATGTGTTGAATTGTACCCACTGTCCATTATAAGTGGCGACGGGCTCACCCCCCGTCACACTGGACAGAGTTTCGGTACTAATGGTGAAACGTGGATGTGGATTATTTAAGTAGTTTTCGAACAAATCATAAATTAAACTGTCAAAACATAGCCGCAGGTTCTAAACCCCGACATACAATGTTATATTTTAACGTTTCTAAGTTTAATTAAGCGGTTAACTGTTACTGTGTATAAACCTGTTAAATACTCTAGTTTAGAGACTAGTACAAGATATGAGCGAGTTATTGGGAATAGTCTGGTAGATAGTGGCTAGCTGGCTCGGGCGTTTAAATCTTAGACTGGATCACCGTACCAGTAAATTATGTATTATTTATATGTATAGGTATAACAAATACTATTCAGTGAAAGAAAACATCGTTAAGAAACTTATAATACGCCATAGAGCGTTTGTAAAGTCCGGCAATCAGAATAGTTCATGCTTGATGGTAACACCGGACACCGGGCCACGGTAACACCGGGCGATTACTCTCATCTGTCGGAACCATAGAGGTATTATACCAGGAATAGAGGAACATACAGCTGAGAGAGCGAGATGTACCTAGCGGCACCACTGTATAATAGAAAGAGATACGTGACGCTAGGCAATATGGCCGTTTTTTTAGTCTCCAATTAATTTTTACAATTCGGTTTCCGTGAATAATTGCGAATCTAAAGCGAAATCGTAGATAATTTTATGAAATATACTGACACTACTTCATTAATTTATCCACAACTTCACGTTAGACTCTTATAGACATTATTCTAATTTTTGCCTGCGAATAGTCTCCAAAAAACATCCAAAAAAGGTTTCATTTGACAACTCATGTTTGTTGCTCTATTCCTGGTATAATACCTCCGGAACCCACATCATTTTTGAATTTGAATGCATTGGCGGATGAGTAGGAAGAATAAGTACTTATCCGACTTCCCTGCATTGGTAAAAGGCTATATGAAAAGCGAGGCTAGAGGTGTAGCGTTTAACTGAGTAGGTGCCTGCGGTAGTGGAGCGGTACGGGAGGTTGTGAAATATGACGTAACAGTTCTTTTGCGCGATAGAAGGACAGTCGACTGACATCACATCACCCTCCCGCACCGCTCCACTACCGCAGGCACCATCTCAATTACAATCTATACCTAAAACAGAATACCAACTTCAGAGAAACACAAAATTTAGGTAGGTAGGTTTATTATTAACCTATACAGGGTGTTAAATTAAATGCGTTATATTATAAAACAGGGTGCTTCATCAAACAAAATAGCTTTTACTATATGGAGCCAACATTGAAATAGCAAAAAAAATGTTTGTTGTTCTATAGTCAGGACGAATGCATGGAACAGATGATTTTTTTCGTCTTATCGGTATTGGTTCTATTGTGAAAGTTGTGATGGTCAGAAGCGCCCCTTGAATATGTAACATATTTAAAACACCCTAGTAAATTTGTTCGTATCACTTGGATCAGGTCGGTTACGCCCTTTCCCTGAACGTCCACTGTAGACCCGACCGTGAATTTCCTGGATTCGTCCATTTACCCAAACGGCCAATTCCCCGAACAGCCATATTTACCCGAAAGGAAATTTCCCCGAACGGGCATAATTCCCGTACTTTACCCCGAACGGCCTTTCCGACGTACGGCTATTTCCTCAAACCATGTGTACAATAATTGCCTGTCCTACAGGTAAAAAATAAAAATCGCTCTCAGCTTCTGGCTTAACAAGCATCAGGTTGAGTTATAAATCCTACCACCTTGGGGTGTAATTTACCTACCGTCATTTCTTACAAAGTTTGCACTTTGCGTTGCAACGTTTGCACCTTATTTTATGAGTAAGAGGTTGCTTCCATTATTTTGTAGAAAAACGAAGTTTATTATAAGAACAAAAGGTTAAGGTGATATTTTTGCTTTCACAGATTAATCGTCATGACTTCATGAGAGAAGATACAATTTAATTTAGCTTTCTTTTGTGTTGAGAGATTATGGGCTAGAAAAAGATTATACTCATCAACATTGCCCATATACTTTGATAAGAATAATGTTACATAAGTATGGCTCAAGAAATAAACTCATTTTAAATGAGAATAATGTATTTATATACAACAAAATAAGTATTTATATACTCATAAAAATACTGAAAAGTGCCAATGAAAAAGCACATTCAAATTGGTTCAGCGGTTTTCAAATACCGTCAAACGAACGCTTTCAGTGAAGAGTGAAGACTATTGAGCAAAAATACGATAAAATGAGTTCAGTTCTACAATACCTCTGTCGCCATTAGGAGCTGAGCAGCGGCTCTCAAACTCTTAAATCGTCAGCCGTTGTAGCTTCGAGCGAGAGCGAGCTTTTATAGTGCGCTGAAAGGAGCCCATAGCGTCGAGGGAGTGATGGCTAGGTGATAAGCGCAAGCGGACAGAAAATTTTGTGAGCATACCAGGATATACGTCATCATCATCTTCCTGCCCTCATGCGTATCTCATTACATAAGATCGACATCTCCTATTTATCAGGGAATATTCAATGAAATCGCAATTCCATCCAGGGGAACAATCGCGACAAATAAATCTCCATTGAACCGTGATTGGACCCCGTGCGAACCACAACTTTTTACACATTGGGATATCCAAATCGCGATAATCATTTGACAGCCAGGGCAGTTTTGACAGATCTTTCAGACGGATTAGAATTGAAATTGGATTATGATTGAACTTCGATATGTAAATTAACACGATCCGGCCCTGAAATCTTCAATGTGCTAAGGTGAGCTTTGCTGCAACAGTATGCATAACAAGATTATTGTTATACCAGACTTTCTGACAACTCCGATGTATGACATATGGACGGAAATTAATATCTAGTTTTATTGTCAGAGTAATAGAGATTTCTCTTGGTAGCGCATGCCAAGAGAAGCGTCGGGAGACCACGTCTTCGCTTTAAGGACTGCGTAAAGCGAGACATGTCCACTTTCTCAATCGACACCAGCAACTGGGAGTATCTCGCTGAGAACCGCGACTTGTGGAGGAAACATTTAGCGGAAGGAACAGCTGAGCACGATAGGGCGTGGTTTGCCTCCTTGGCTGAAAAGCGGGAAAGGAGGCATGATCGACTTGTAAACCCAACTGACACAGCAAACTTTAATTTTACTTGCCGGACATGTGGCCGTACCTGTCGCTCTCGTATCGGGCTTTTTAGTCACGAGCGTAAGTGCCGCCAAAACGCTGCTTAAATCATCTTATAAAGATGGAAAGGCCAATGATGATGATGATGATGAATAGAGATTTAACATCATACTACCACGGACCTGAAAAAAAGACGGACGTAATGTGACACTAAAAAGATGTGAAGCATGCAAGGTCCTACATTTTCATTTGTTCTACAAGGGACCTTCACTCACACAGAAGCACTAGCTCTAGGCGCAGGTCCGACACCCGTCACCATTATTTACCGCGTGACAGCACGCACACAAAAGAAATGGGTGATTCACTCGTGATTAGACGAGATTACGTGATTAGACGAGGTCCGTGCATACTACTAAAATTATCAGAGTACAGCGTTTGCTGTTAGATAAAGATAACATAAAGCTTGTAAGAAACATCATGATTCCCAATTGACGATCTCAAATTGGAAGACTTATTATTTCCAGGGCTCCCACACTGTAATGGTTAACTTTGTCTGCGCTGCAGCCTGCCTCGATACAACTATTTCTATGACTGGCTAATCTATACACTACAGCAAGAGAGAGAAGATGGTTAACTGATATCATTTGTAATGTAAAGGTTGCGAAGTACCCATGAACCGTTTCAACACTTTCAACACTACTGCATAAATTCTTGATGATGATGGCGATGAACTTATCTGATAGATCGTTTGACATACTATCTATCAGACTGATAATCTATCTAATACGAAATATATCAAACGAAATGTCATATATTATCACATCCAGAAGTGGTCAAAAAGGCCCAGTTAAAAAAAATATGTCTGTATCGATTCTTCCGACGGTTTTAACTTTTCATGTTTTGCGTTCCTTTTACAAATGTCTATTCATAAAGCTGACAAGAAAACCAATCTTGCCCTAGCATTCAGCAGCCCGCTATAACTCATATAACAAGCGACCAGCCTTACAGTCTTATGCATAGTGGAGTGTGGGCCCAGTTTCAGACTGAAACGGTCCCATTCAGCCTGTAAACATGACTGAACGGTTCGCGATGGAAACTAGAGAGGCTTTTGTATTCGATATACATTGCTATAAGATCTATGGAGGAACGTTGCTTAGAAATGTTTTAAATAGAATATGTAACGTGAGTAATAGGCTTTAGCCTATGAATGGTCATTGAAGAATCAATTGCCTACATTTTAACAGGTGACTTTACGATTAAAATTATGAAGAAATGTATTTTCTGTTGCTATAAAATATATCAATATCAAAATAACGTAGGAATATAAGTTAAAGAAAAGTTGCATTTTAAAAAGTCACTTGGCAAGCAGGTTCGTTAACGGTCGTGTCGGTTGTACGCTTTCTGGCTGGCCGTTTTGTTTTTGGAATGAAGGCGCTGTCCATTTAATTAACTTGGGCCAGAATTTTTAAAGCTTCGGTATTCACACTTGACCTAACCAACACGCCTATCCAATCATCCCAGACATAATAGTCTATCACAACATACACGCCATAATCACAATAAACATAATCCCCATACATTACATACTCTAAACCCTGTTAATATGCAACCTGAAGCAACACGTTAATAACGTCTGTTTCAAGTAACAAGTTTCAGATCATAACTCGTATAGTCCATTTCATAAGGATCAAATTGGCTCGATTGACAGGGCTTCGTAGAGTGAACAGTACAACCACGGGTACTATCGGAACTATGACCATCGTAGAATATGGCTGTATTCTAGCTAACACCTAGCATGTGAGGGCAGATGGCGGTTCTTGTGGAAACTAATAATGGTACAAGTTATAAAGGTTTTACAAGAAGTTCTTCTGATCATGTCGATGAGTTATTTATAAGCGATCGCATTGGTCTGACTTTGACTCTATACTTGCCTTTTAATCGTTATTATACTTGCCTAATTGTATGGTCAGATAGTCAGTCAAACGAGAATAATAGCCCATGTAAAATCCCATTCCTTATCACCAAATGGGAATGAAAACAAAGGACTTCTTGGCTTAGCTTTCCTCTGTAATGTACTGCCCCCATCCAGGTTTACATCAAACAGTATGTCAATGAAGTTTATTCAGATTTAGGATTACTAACAAGGTTAACATAGAAGTTAGGAATGCCAGGAAAATTATAAGTTGCAATCAATTGATGATTTGACCAAAATCACGGTATTGAGTGCAGACACTGACATTCGTTTATGTTTAGTGTAGGCGACCTACTGACCTAGGTAAGTAATGTTCAAGCCTATGCTGACCTGACTCCTGAGTAACCACATAAGCATTTTTTTTTGCTAGTCGTAAGCCTATGCTTCCGCTGTTTCCTTCATCTTACCCCAAATGCAATAGAAACACAATCGTAAATATTGAATGAGCTCCTTACCTTAAGACGTTGCAGCTGCGTCCAGTAAGGCGGTATGAAACATGCGAACTGTTGTCCATTCATTGACCGGTGATAGAAGAAAACTGTGGATTATTTTTGCGACGAAATATGGGAATAAATATTTACAAGATATCAAGGATGTGGCTGTAGAAATGCATCTATAGGGTCATTTTTAATTAGTTGGCGAAACTCAACCAGGGCACTTGTTTAATGATAACAGATTGCATTATCAATGTTTATAATCGGTATTGATGATTTACAAAATTATTATTATCGTACGTATCGTACGCAGTGCGCAGCCGGCGGGCGAACGTTGACCTCAGAATCATATGATCGAGTGGGGGGTCATTACCACGTAATTGTGCTTAGTAACAGATACCAAATACGTTTGTTAAGTTTCGCCAACTAATTAAATATGACCTTATATAAACTACTGGCATAGGAATTTGAAGGTCGTTCTGTTCAAATCATTATTATTCTAGCATAAGCATATGCTCACGACTATATTCCCCGAGGGGATAGTCAGAGATATTCTGAAACCTCAGAACATCCACGTTTCACCAGTAGTACCGAAACTCTGTCCAGTGTGACGGGGGGTGAGCCCGTCGCCACTTATAATGGACAGTGGGTACAATACATGCCTCGAAATTGAAGCATGCAGGTTTCCTCACGATGTTTTAGAGAGTGATGATTATTGATGATTATTCTAGAGATTCCCGAATTTTTCATTTTTCTTATTTAGCCTGTATTCTCTAATGCAATCTCTAGCCAACCCTTCAAGAAGGTATTCAAGTCATCGTTATTCGTTACTTCTTCACCTGGGCCTTCCACGACGTCGGCAACCATCTTGTGGAACCCATTCGGTCTATTTAGCAGATATGTATCGCCCATGTCTCACTTCAGCTGAGCTGTTTTTAAGCCCTACGTCAGCTATTTCAGTTCTAGAGCGCAGATCTGTGTTTCGTACCCGATAGGATAATTTTTGGATTTCTGATGTTCAGTCAAAGATCAAGTCTGAGCATAGTGAGTTAGGATGGGCAATATGCACAAACATTTCGACGAGTTTCCGCAAATTTTACATTTTAATTTTAGGGCATTCTGACCAAAAATAAAATATACTTACTTACACTTAAATTCCATGTGATGATACTAAGAAAAAACTTCTTGTTCTCAGGTCTGTCAAAATTTATGGCTTTTGTCATGATGGTATTAGGCACTGATTTCCACGAACATAATTTTATCCAAAAGTAATGTTTATTTGTTTGTTCAACAGCTGAGCTCACCGAATGAAATTCAAAAATCGCACTCCTGGGCAAAATTTATGTAACGTAACTTATTAAGGTAGTTGTGAACACATTAAATTCATAAACAACTCCAATATCTCACCAATACAATTCGAATGCAAAATCTATCGACGATAGTGATCTCCAATTTAACTTTCCCCATCTGCAGGTCTTGTTCAAGGATTCAAGACTGTTGCAGTGTCAGTTAACTTTTCCAATATATTTGTGTTCGAGAACAAAGTGTTTGAATGCTTGAACATGATACAAGAAAGTTCAAGTTAAGATGTAACTTGTATCAAATTATTAACATTCAGGAATAGGGAATGTGAAGTGATGACATACACCGTGGAATCGGGGTCGTTTTGAAGCAGTATCAGGCTTCAGCCCATCAAACTGAACAACTTTTACTATGGGAATGTTAAAGCGAAAAAAAATAGCTGTTTCATACATTTTCATCGAGTGACCGATGACATTTTCTATGGAACAACCAACATTTTTTTGTCGATTTCGTAAATGCCGCTATAGTAAAAGTTCCTCAGTTTGATGGTTTGATTTAATGTGCTCACTAATAAGTATTTTTTGAAATGTTATCTCCAAAGGTGTGAAAACCTGAATAGGTAAATATCAAATAGGTATTTTAAATTTTGTAATATCGACAATGTTGCTAATTTCTTCAGTTTTTAGGGTTCCGAAGTCAACAAGGAACCCTTATAGTTTCGCCATGTCCGTCCGTCCGTCCGTCCGTCCGTCCGTCTGTCCGCGGCTTAGCTCAGAGACGCTTAGTACTAGAAAGCTGTAATTTGGCATGGGTACACATATTAATCACGCCGAGAAAGTGGTAAAATAAAATTTTGAAAAATATTTTTTTTAGGGTACCTCCCCTACCCGTGAAGTGGGGACGCAATTTTTTTTTCTCGTCTATCCCATGGCGTGGGGTATCGTTGGATAGTTCTTTTAAAAATACGGTGGGTGTGGGAAAACTATTTTTCTATTTAGGGATCCGTTAGCGAAATATTAAGCTTTAAGGTGCTAATTTTTGTTGAGTCGAGTGTCCCCCCCCTCTGCCAGCTAAACGGTTGTTTCTAGATATGTGAAAAAATTCATGGCAGTAGTGTATATAATGAAATTAAAAGGAAAACTATCACCGCTAAGTTAGCTTTACAAGTTAACGAGTAATAGTCGACCAACTTAAAAAAAGTACTTTTTAGACTTTATTAGCCGTCAAACCGTAGTATAAAACAAAAAGCCCCCTTCTAAGTTCGTATATTGTGACGGGCAACTACGGAACCCTACCCTGCGCGTGGCCCGACACGCACTTGGCCAGTTTTTTTAGATTATTTTATTGTAAAATAACAAACTTTTAACTAACATGTTACTTGAAATAATTCATGGCGGTCCGACACCGCTAGGGGCGCTAGTGATCGTGCAAATAGCCAATATTGTATTATATAGGTATGCATGTTGTTAGGTTTTGGTACGACAAAGTTCGTACCTATTGTAACGATAAAAGCTTCTTAAGGAACGTTTTGTACAGGAATTAAACCTAAAAAGTTAATAAAAGAATTGATTAAGTACCTATATTTATACTGTTTGTATATAAGTACGAGAAAAGTGACAGCAAAAATCCCATCAAATCAAATTAACCAGAAAATGGACACTTTAAAAAAGAGCACAACAAAATTGTCAAAAGTACTTCCATCTCCTCAAAAAAGGTTATTAATTCGGCATCTCCATCAAGACGTCATCGTTTCGTTCAGAAAGGGAGAGATAATTAACAATTAGTTAATGGAACAGGGACGGTGAATGTTTGCGAGCTACTTGTGGCGTGCCACAGGGGTGTATTGTTGGGCTTTGACGAAGCCTTGCTAAGGAAGATGTTTTTTATGGTTGTTGAATTCATGTTTAGGAGTGAGTTACTTTTGAGCGTGATATTTGGACAGATGTTTTAAAAAAAAAAATCGAATAGGTACCGCTATCTAAAACTACTGAAAAGTTGGAGGGAATTTTCATAATATCACAGGGCTTCGTTCGGATTAACATTAAGGCTTTATTTTATCGCAATCGACTCATTCAATTGAAAGTTATGAGCATTTAAAGTCAGTATAGTCTGCGTGTACGATATCGCAGGCGCCGCTATAGTTATAAAGACGACTACAGTTAAAAAGGAGGATTATGATTTTAAATAATATCAAAATATTTCGGCAGTGCTACCACCCCTAATGGGGAGATTGTCAAAATAGTGATCGTATAACCTTCGATCAAAGTAAAATTAATGGATAGGCCCAAAGCGCGTTAAGTTGAAGCACACTACTAGTGCACTTGGTCCATACAAACTGGCACACTTGTCTGCATCACGGTAGATATTTGAAGTATAACTGTCAATTGTTTTGCCTCATTTTTCCGGTTTGAAATGTTCGCGTAAGGCCTATCCAATAATTTTAGTTTGATCCAAGCGTATAACCTTCAATCAGCTGTCAATAGCTTCAGTAAGGTGTCATACCGATTCATTAAAATGTTATGAAACTTACCAAAAACATCATCCTTTAAAAAGATGTCACAAAAGCTTATCCTTCACATCTTGGTCCATAAAGCCGTACCCTCAACATCATTACTCCTATATTAATGTCTCCCCTAATATTTTTCTTTCCTATTGAGTCAGATAGCAAGGAAGTACTCATTTGTGTGAAAGTATAGCCGGACGTAAGCTATTTGTTCTGCACTCGACGCTCTATCTCCAAGGGAATGGGATTTCGAAAAGGGGATGCCGCTGATATTTTTCAATGTCTACCGTTGCAGTGAGAGGAAATTATTTAATAATAGTTATTGTTTGAAATTTTAAGTGAATTACTAAAGTTATTATTAGAGATATTACTATATATTTTATTTTATATTAGTAACCTTGTTGGTTATACCTAGGTAATTTAATCTGAAAGTTACATTTAGGTTATAAAATTTTTTTATTTGATCATTCAAATCGGGCTATTTTTGTATTCAGACGACGCGACTTCACAACACTGATTATTTATCCGATATTATATTTTGTCGTACCAAAGAGATTTCTTGAATTTCATTATGGACATTATTATGGATATTTTTGTTCAAAAATGGAGAAAAAAAACGGATCGGATTTAATGTAATCGGAGATCGGATTTTTATATTATTTAATTTTTCTTAACAGCAAAAAGCAATATATTATACAGTATTTCATAAGTATTTATGTATGCCGTCATAAATATTGATTTTAATATAAAAAACGACGGCGTTCTTTGTGGCTATTTTTGCAAATGGATTGTATTTCTATAATATTCGCCTATAAAAAGCAATCGCATGCATATCACAATGAGGCTGGACTGTCCATAAAACATCATGATTGAGATAATTCATATTCAAAGCCATTTTATAAAATCAATGTAGTTAGTTTTCAGAAATTCGTGGAAATTGTATGCTTAATAAAGAGAACTCAACATTTCTGAAGGCAATCGAATGAGATTTCCAACATGTTAAACAATATTTTATGGCGTAGATAATTAAAACTGCTGTGTTGTCCGATAGTCGGTAATTAACTGTAATGTACTGCGGTTGCATTCAGTTAATATGTTCAGCTTAATTCCGCTTAAAGTTAATTTATGAAATTAATTCAACTGCGGGGAGATTTATTAAAATCAATAGGTCGAGTACGACTTAATAGCGTATAGCGTTGAATACGTCAAAACTATAAACTTTACATTTTATCGGGTTACTTATAAAAATTCGATTCTAACATAAAAGTCGATAATGGTCTAGGCCATTTTGTAACCGATCAAAGTAAATGAATGGATGCTGGGTCCAAAGCGCATGTTAAGTTGAAGTACAGAAAGTAGGCGCCGGGCGGCGGCGGCGGCGTGCACTTGGACATGGTCTGTCATACCCAAGAAGTTTGTAATCCTCTATTATAGAATCAACGTAATCACGTAATCAATAAAATCACGTCTTGTTAAGCAGTCTGCACTCTACTATAATAGTAGAGTGCAGACTGCTTAACAAGACGTGAAACATGATAATACTCTTTGGGATCGGTAATGATCGTTCTTTTCCGTCGCGTCGTTGTTTTTTGTGACGCTAACTTTGTCCCTTTCTAATCTAACGTACAAAATTGTAGCTCCTCTCCTGTAATTTTCTTAACTACGTCATTCACCAAAATATCTTGTCGTTACGTTGAGTTGAGATTAATTAAGTAGCCTAGAATAGAAGGAGCCTTTTACTCTGTGAAAATTAAACTCATTTTTAAATGAATTTTCATAGCCCTAGGTATGGAGCCTTTTTCTTCATAGATGTGTCATTAAAGAAACTAAATAATAAAAATAAAATGTTTTTTCGCATTATTAATACGATAGAAACGATCACTTCGTAACAATAATATTTTTTTTGACAGTTGCAAGAAACACCTCTATTGTTTTACTGATGATTTTAAAATGAAAACGCAAATGATTATGGATATTACCAATCCGGTCGGATCCGGCGAATCCGGCCGGATCGGTGAAAATCCAGTTCGATCGGGCCGGATTGAAAATTGCACCGGATTGCAATCCCTAGTCATTGGACAGAAAGGGACACACCTAAAATTGGAAATATCGACGAAGCCATTGCCAATTTTCTTGTATAAATGCTTGTTAGGAGGAGTGCTATCCTTTACGGTGGGTACGTATATTTAAGCACATGGTTTGTCATCTTTATATGTATTTGAAGTATATCTGACGTTTTGTCAAAGTAATCAAAGGCCCATCCATACATTATACTTCATTAATCGAAGCCGATATCGCGACTAGATAGACGCACAAACGAAAATAAGTTCGCTAGTTTTCAGAATCAAACCTATCTACCTAGGCAACCCATTACTTTGTAAGTACTTTTAAGTCCTACCAGTCAACATGCTCTTCGTTAAAACACTCTCTTTCCGCACTCCAGTGGCAGCGTACCGTACAACAACGAACAAGTCTCCACTTCACTACTTTTGTCTTTATGCCCGTCGTAACAGAGTTCATATTTAGTCAAAACTTTTGTTGCAAAATGTTACAAAGATCCCAAGTGAATAATGCAGGCGATAAATAAATTAGGCTCAGATTTAAGCGGTGCATTTTTCCGGGTTAATTCAAAATGGGGCACGTCCAAAATGGCGCGAAAACAAAATGGCGACGCGTCACGATGACGTATGAAAAGCTTTAGGGAGATTTATTTTGGGATTTTTTTAAATTGGTTTCCTGCATGGTTTTTTTTCTAACTTAATCAGAAAATGATTGTTACTTTTATGTGTAGGTATGTGATTATTTGGTTTTTATTTATTGCCTTGTGTATTATAACACAATGTTAAAAAGTATCATATTTATGTGCTAATCCTGTAATTTCTCTATGGTTCTACCAGAAGATATTTTCATCCAAATTCTTTCACCCGTTTATGTTTGATTAAGTCACAAATATCCAAACAACCGAACATCCAAATATCGTCAAAGTTTATAATATTTGATACGTTTTTATTTTCTGAGGACAAAATAGTATGAATTATTTCAGTAATACTTAGAAAAAGACTCCGTGGTCTCACGATCGTAACGGACACGAAACTCGCAAGAGATTCGAATTTCGTCCGAAGTGCCGAAGGGTGTAACTATAGTTGTGGAACTGTAACCTGAAACTAGGGGGTACCTTTAGATAACTGGAGACGAAAGGACTATTAAAGTAGGTATCTGAAAGGGTCCAGTTGGGTCGTTGACCTCGGCTAGTTACAAATGTATCGAATGACACGTTTTGTGTTGAGTGGAATCTGTTGCGTTAAATTTGAGTAGCCACACAGGGTTGGTTGGTTGGTTGGTTGGTTGGGTGTGGAACTCTCTCCCATCTTATCTTAACTATTATAAAACCGTAAAATCATGAGGAATAAAAAAGTAGCGGTTCTCTTCATATAAATTCAAATAACATTCGATAGCGCGATTTAAAAACGTGCAGCGCCATCTTTTGACAAAATTGTTAGTTTGTTTGTTTGTTCGCGCATCACGGAAAAACTACTGAACCGATTTTGATGAAACTTTTTTTGTTTGATAGCTTATGATCTGACTTAAAATCTGGTATATGATTTGTGCGGACGGAAGTCGCTGGAAAACACTAGTTTAATATAAGAGACTGTCAAACAATGGCTTCGTTTAAAAAACAAGTCAAAGATCACTATCTCTCTCTGCAATAAATTAACTAGTATATTTATGCGATATTTATGTAATTATTATACTGCATATTTTTGTATGTATGTAAGTATATATCTGTACCCTTACATTATACTAGTGTTTTCCCGCGACTTCGTCCGCACAAATTATATACCAGATTTTAAGTCAGATCATAAGCTATCAAACAAAAAAAGTTTCATCAAAATCGGTTCGGTAGTTTTTGCGTGATGCGCGAACAAACAAACAAACAAACAAACACACAAACAAACAGCCAGACAAAATTTCTAAAAAAGGTTGATTTCGAGTCAGGGATACCTAAAAACCATATCGTAATCTGTTTTTGTAAATATCTTCAATGTACAGACACACTTCAGTTACAGTTTTATAATAGTTTAGATTAGATGTATTTATCAGTGTTAAATACTGTTTTAAGTATTAGTTAAATGTGCACACTATGCCGCCTCACTTTGTATGCTCTCTCTGTCACGGGTTTGCTGGAAGAAATCTCTTTAGAGATAAGCTCGCCCTTTGTAATTGTATATTATGGTGTTTTGATGTATATTTCCGTGTGTACAATAAAGTGTTAAAATAAAAAAAATAAAAATAATTGGGTTTAAATTTAATTGCCTTAAATGCTCTAGGTGCTTTAGTCGACTTTAGTGGTTTACCATCGAACTAAACAAAAACTGTGGGAGACCAACATTGAAGAACTGCTGTATTAGGGTCGAGTAACTATACACTATACTGAGACGTTTACTATCGAACAAAGGGATTTTTTTCGTGATGGATGGATGCCGACACTTTTTTAAGGGGATGATCAGACCATCAAATTGAACAACTTGCTCTACCTATGGGACCAATGTAGAAATCACGAAAAAAAATCTACTGTGCCATACATTTGGGTCAAGTAGGTTTGCAGTTTTGTACAGAACAGCTGATTGAAATTTCGATGTTGGTGCCATAGAGAAAGTTGTTCAGTTTGATGGTCTACACCACCCCCTTAAATGTTTATTTGTAGTTTTGTAACACCTTGTATACATGGTGTAAAGGACAGCCCCCCGCAGACTGAAACGGTGAACTCAAACCATCAAACTGAACAACTTTTACTATGGAGCCTACCTAAGGAAACACGAAAAACTCCTATGCCTATACCCGACTCAAATGTATTAAATGTATGTGCAATAAATGATTTCTATTTCTATTGGACAGCTGATTTTTTCGCGTTTCCTGAGGTAGGCTCCGTTGTAAAATTTTCTCAGTTTGATGTTCAGAGTTCACCGTTTCAGTTTGCGTAAGGGTTGAACCTCATCTAACATACAGCATCGTATTTTTTCGTCGCTCCATCCTTTTCTGTCACTCAGGAACGTCATTTGCTAGAGCAAATAAGATAGACGGAACGCGAACGCGTGTGACGTTCCTGAGTGACAGAAAAGGATAGAGCGACGAAAATGCGATGCGGTGCTGATAGATGAGGTTCAACCCTTAGGCTGTCCCCTGTATTTCATCGAACATAGATAGTCCAGTAAAAATACGGGTCGACAGGAAATAATTTATAATAAGCAATTTTTTTTGCTAGATCGTTTATACAAATGATATTGAGACGCTTTATTAACTAATCCCACTAAATTTTATATTTTTAGTTTTTAGGACTAAAATATAGGTAAATTTTTTATTTATAGTGTCAGATTTCTTTCTTTTTTAATTTTTATTGTTTGGTTATGAGTTTACAAACATTGTGTAAATTTTGTACTAAAATTGATTTTTTCTTAATTTCTACTTATTTAAAAACAATGGTTCCGTGGTGATTTTTCGTTGGATTTACTTCTAATATAAAAGAATACAAATGTATTTAACAAATGGCATAAAAAAATTGTATGTACTCTTTTTTGCCAATTTTACATTATTTTTTTACATTTTTTAATTATTTAAGAAAATTTTTAGGGGGATTTTCAAAATGATAACTAGAATTATAATCTGAAATATAAGTGAAAAAAACCGGGTATTATAAATTATTTACATTCGCCATACAAGCGACCCGTAACTTTACTGGAGTAAGACGACTAACATTTACTTCACCATTCCTGCGCCGCAAAGGCTGCCAAGCCGACGCAGCTTTATGAAGTGCGTCGACCCACTGAATACTGGCCCAGCGCAAGCGAGGTGTACTCTTTGGCGACAAAAAGTGTCCCTCCCAGCACCATTTGTGCCGCCGTCTGAGAGCCTCCCGCCTGGACATGACTTGCCTTGGGCGACCTGGAAGTCGTTAAACCGACTTCGAACCCGGGTCGGTCGCAGTAAGGACAACATGTTCAGGTGGGGATTCTCGGATGCGCAAAATGTGAGTTGCTTGTGTGGAGCTCCACGAACGATGGCCCATCTCACATCGTGCCCTCGTGCCCTAACACCTGTACGCAGGAGGAGCTCATGACCGCTAGCGAAGGTGCAGTATCGGTTGCCCACTTCTGGCAAGGTAGGTACTATTTAGCGACTTTGTTCAAAATTTGAAGTCGACACGATAAGAAGAAGAAGACCATTCCGATAGATCACGCTTGAAAAGCGATATTAATTAAAGAAAAGCTTCTAAAATACGAAAAACAGTCTTGAGTTCACGTAATAATTGTATTATGCTTGAAAAAAATCAAAGCGAAATATTTCTACATTATGTCAGGTGAAACAAACCGTCATAAGAACGAAGAAAAGATTTATTGTTAAATTAAATAAAGGTACAAACTTACAGTTTTTTGAACTTTGAGATGAAGTGAGTGATTCTGAAACTCTTTATAAAGATAAAGGTACGACATGAAAGCGTCATTAGAACTGTAGTTACCTACGTTCTCTCGAAGCACAGACAAGCTAGCAGTAAAATATCTTCATCACACCTAAAATTTAAATACACCACTTTTTTAAAATTAATATTCAGATAATGACACTAGTCAACTTTCCCTAAAGAACATCGGTCGAAAGACGAGACATTTTTTGGACCTTCCATACAAAAGTTTTCTATGGGAATTGGGAAGTAACAAATTCTCGTTTTTCCACCCATGTTCCTAAAGGGCGTAACAAACGGACGCTATAATATACAGCGCAGTACAGCGCAGTATAGCGCTATACTGCGCTCTAGAGTACGGTATAGCGCTATAACGCGTGTGCATCGAGATGGCGGGATCAAATCTTCGTTTCAAAATTTGGCCTATCGGTAACATAGTACTCCATTCAGCATTCCCATACATTTGGGTCGAGTAAGATTCCAGCTTTGTCTTCTTCTTCTTATCTTGTGGTGTCAGAGTTTATTCATAACCGTCTTACGGCCTCGTGACGTAGTTTTTTTGTAACGACTACTACCACCAGAGATAGTAGCTTGGACCAAAGGCTTAACGTGCCACCCGAAGCATGGAATCATCTTTTTTTTCAGACAATCAGGTGAATTCAGACTGCAATGTCCTAACAAACTGGGGAAAAACGCACAAAGTGAAAAATCACTAGGTGCCTCCTGTGGGAATCGAACCCACGACCTCCGTGTCAAGAGCCTAAGCTCTTAACCATTGGACGACGGAGCTTTGTATGGAACAGCTGATTTGTTTTTTTGTAATTTTGATGTTAGTCCCATAAAGTTTTTCAGTTCGATGGTCGGATCAACCCCTTAAAATCCGTCTGAGAGAGTTAGGCGTAATTAATTATTATTTATTTTGATTATATTGGAAAACCAACAACAGTATATTACAGAATTTACAAGAGTATGAAACAGCATTTTGTAATTGAATTAATAATTGAACAAAAGTAATTTCATTACTTGTAATTTCAATTAAGTAATTGGAATTACCTAAGTAGTTTTATTGTTAATACAATAACATTTACTTTAGTATATTAAATACCGAACATCCATCATCCACCTTCAAACATCAAATGGCTAATGCAATCATTATTTACTTTCAAAAAGCATTCATTTATAATCGGAACCAAAAAAGTAATCAATTAGTCAATCAAATCAGCCCATATCAAACCACTGCTGGGAAAAGGCCTCATTTTTTTACTGTGCCACTCCTCACGGTCCTGTGCCAATCAGATCCATGGCTGACCCGCAAACCTTACAATGTCAGCCAAAATATTAAATGAGCAAACAATTTGAATTAACAATAATTACAATCTAAACTTGAATGATAGCTTATGATCTGACTTAAAATCTGGTATATAATTTGTGCGGACGAAGTCGCGGGTTAACTCTAGCTACTAATAAAATTTGTATTTGTTAATTTAATTACCTTTCAATAATTACGAGTATATGATGATGATGATGATGATGAATTACGAGTAATTAATTACATCTTACAATTTTATTAGTAGTTAATTACAATTTGCCCAACACTGGTAGGTACTATGTTACTGACAAGATACATTTTGAATCAAAGATTTTGATCCTGCCGCCTCGATGCTCACAATTTATCAATGGAATGACTGACATAGTACTCCCTAGTGATGTGCCGAGACAGGTTAGACTTGAGTTCGGATTCGAATACCTTTGCAATAATGAGCATTCGTAATAATGCGAGTACACTATATTATGCGAAATAAATATTCGGATTCACAATAATCGAGTAGGTACTAACAGTTAGCACTTACATAAATTGCAACTTTAATTTCTTATCTCTTGTCGAAAAACGACTATATTGAGTAAGAGTAGGTTTATACAGGCTGTATGGTTGAGTGTGTTACCTACATACTTGATGGGGTGTTTCAGACCATAAAACTTAACAACTTTTACTATGGTACCAACTTTGAAATCGCGAGAAAAAAATCTATTTCGTACATTTTGGTAGAGTAGCTATTGTCATTTTTTATGAATGACATTTGCTGTTTTTCGCAGTTTTCTTTGTTGGCTCCATAGAAAAAATCGCGACTAAAAATCCTACATTTTGGTCGAGTAGCTATTGAAATTTTCTATGAATGACATTTGCTCTTTTTCGCGATTTCTTTATTGGCTCCATAGAAAAAGTTTCTCAGTTTGATGGTTGCTCAGAATGGACTTGAATACTCGAGTAGGTACCAATTTGATTCTTCTTTCAATGAGGTTACCAAAGAAATAAGAAAATTGTTATCGAATAAATTAATATTAATATCCGAATACTAAAAATAGTCGTCTCGGCACATCACTAGTACTACAATGGCGGCGAGAATGGCGGCTCGGCCACGCCGCAGTCCGCCGCACGCACACACGCCACCGTAGAGTCAACTCCACGTGGAAGACCACTTCTTGATACTTTTAATTTTTTTTTCTTGAGCAAGTACTTTGTTTAGCAACGTAGTTTATTTATCATTTTAGATAGGTATTAAAATGTAACTTAAATTAACATACAACATCTTATTTTAATTCGTAAATCATTGATTTTATTTAAGTCTGTTGTTTGTGCTCGAGCGTCACGCAAAAACAACTGGACCAATATTATTCACGATGTAAATTTAAATGCTTTACATTTATCAGATGGTCGTGCCTCAGACCATCAAACTGAACAACTTTCACTAGTTTGGTCCTATGGGGTCCTATGGTTCACTATGGTGAACATTTTTTAATTGTATAACGTTGGTCCAGTTGATTTTGCGTGACGGTCGAGTACAAACAACAGACAAAAAATATCCATTGATTTATCAGCAACAATCAGGGATTTTTAATTAAATGTTAACGTATTATGTTTTTCAAAGTTAAATTTTAATACATAAGTATCAAATAATAAACAATTTACTTTGCCAAACAAAATACTTACAAAAAATTACAAGTATCAAGATCGATAATTTGCCGTTTGCGTCTGTGTGCGTGAGTGCGGTGGCAGCTTGCACGTGTAGGAATACAATTTTATACAGGCTGTTCAATTAAATGAGTTATATGGGTTCATGGGATGGGATGAAAATCAAACCAGGTGGTTTGATTGATTCCTTTTATCTGATCGTATGCCGCCAATGAACGCAAAGGTGCCCGCGCCTTAACTGGTTCGCGTGAAAGGTCTACCTATCTTAAAAAATTACAATGATAAAGTAGATCCTACTTAGTTGTTTGATTTGATTTTCCTAATAAAGACCAAAATTAAAAAAATATACCTACCTACCGGAAGATTTTTTTTTTGTGTTCCGAAACTTTAAGGGATGGTTCAGACCATCAAACTGAACAACTTTTACTATGGGATCAAACCTGCAATCGCAAAGAAAAAAATCGGCTGTTCCATACTAAACTGCAAAGCCTCCTAAACTCAAATGTATGAGACAGGCGATTTTTTTTGCTTAATTTGGTTGTTGAGACACTATTACTCATATAAAATTTGTTGTTTAACATTATAATAATAAACTGGTAAGTAATATTAGTGCGCCTATTCAATAAATAAGTTGATTAATTAAATAAATCAGGACGGTTGTAAAACATCCTGTATCTATGCGACGTAATATACCAAGCAGTATAGCGCAGTATAGCGCTATACTGCGCTATACTGCCCGGTATCTTTCAGATGGCAATAGCCCCCTCTCACTCGCACAAGAACGGGACGTGCTCATGCAATGTTTCGTGCGTTAGAAGAGTTCAACCTCGGCGGTATCGCGCTATACTGCGCTCTATAGCGCAGTATAGCGCTATACTGCGCTATACCGTACTCTAGAGCGCAGTATAGCGCTATACTGCGCTGTACTGCGCTGTATATTATAGCGTCCGTTTGTTACGCCCTTAAGAGAAAGTTGATTAGTTTTCATTACATGTCATCATTTTCAATTTCATTGATCGTCGGCAATAATCTTGACCACGTGGGCTTTGTGTTGTTACTGCTTGATTTATGATTTGTGTATTAGGATTTAGACCTGCCACACACATACTGAATTGCGATCCGGAATTCCGAATGAAAACAGGTTTTCGTATGGAGGTTCCCCGTCCACATTTGCGAACCTATACGAAAAACTTGTTTTCGATTCCGATTCGGAATTCCATATTATGTATGTGACAGACCTTAGATGTTCTGATTGTTAACGATTTGTTCTTAATGTGATATTTATTCACAGCCATCAGTAGAAGCGTACCAATGAAAGGGCATTGACCTCGAAGTGTAAAATGGTACGTACGTCTAAATATTTCAGAAAGTCAAGACTTCTTCATCCATGACGCGGAGGGAGGGGTGAATGTAAAAATGCACCAATCTTTTAAAAGGAATGGAAACATGAAAATTTGATGTAGTTTACCATTTTGGGTTTTATGTTTCTTTTTACATCGTCTTCTGCTTCTAATAAATATTACATTTTCGTGCATAGAATAAAAATTGATTAGTTGGTTTTTAAACAAAAAAATATTTTTCTATTTTCATAAATAACTCACGGCCTTATTACATTTCGAGAAGGCCAGAAACCTTTCCACAACATTAATTAGATTAATTATGCAGCGAAGACCAATAATTATTAATCTACTAGCTGTTGCCCGCGACTTCGTCTGCGTGGACATGTGATTGTTTGTCGTGGCTCGTCTAAAAGGTCATAAACATTCATAGAGAGAAGTAAAATCCACATCAGTAAGTACCTATGTATGTAGGTATTTTACTTATCCATCACTTAAACTCTACTATTAATCGTAAATTTTTTAAACGTATGTCGAGCAGCATAATCATCATCTTACGACTCACTCCTGATCACAGACCTTCATTCACGAATAAGCGTGAGAAGATAGAGGATAATCCACCACGCGAGAAGTGGAGGCAAGAGCTGGATCGAATATATTCTAGCAAGCTAGTGTCTAGCTTGCTGTTTAAGTATTTTCTGGTGTATTAGCTGGTGGATACGGCACTAAATGAAACGTGCCGGATTATAACTGGTTGCTTTAAACCGACTCCGGTATACAGTTGCTCTATCCACTGGCTGGCATAGCGCCCCCGGATGTCCGCAGGGCTGTGGGAGGTTCCTCAGAAAGAGCCAAAATGGTGGACGACAGCAGACGCAGCTTTATGAAGTGTGTCGACCCACTAAATACTGGCCCAGCGCAAGCGAGGTGGAGCGAGCGAGGAGCGCCATTGATATTACAAATATCTTTGGCGAAAAAAGTGTCCCTCCCAACTCCATTTGTGCCGCCGTCTGAGAGCCGCCTGGACATGACTTGCCTTGGGCGACCTGGAAGTCGTTAAACCGACTTCGGACCCAGGTCGGTCGCAGTAAGGACAACAAATGGTCAGGTGGGGATTCTCGAATGCGCAAAATGAGAGTTGCTTGTGTGGAGCTCCACAAATGGCCCATCTCACATCGTGCCCTGCGTGCCCTAACACCGAGCGTGCAGGAGGAGCTCATGACCGCTAGCGACGGTGCAGTATCGGTTGCCCACTTCTGGCAAGGTACTATTTAGCGACTTTGTTCAAAATTTTAAGTCGACACGATAAGAAGAAGAAAGTATTTTCAAGCTCTTTATATCTCTAACCTATTTTAACGGTTATGTTCATTATCTGTTGTGCTATGTATATGATGGACCATGATGGACCATCACAATCTTACCAACTTTTAGATATTTTATAGACCGAAGTAGTAATAGTCGATGACACACCGAGGGCAGGAAAGTAAGAAAGGTCTAAGATCTCATGTATTAATTTGTTGACCAAGGCGAAGCCGAGGAGGCTTTCTTATTTACTGCCCGAGGTTAGTAAACTACTGAATACTGAATACTTAGTATACTAGTTACTTAGTTTTTTTTTTTTTTTTTTATTACTATTTTTCTCCTCGACTGAGACGGAAAGGAATAACTTCGTTTAGCGCAGCGGGACGAATGTTGACGCTTTCCGCCCGGAGGGGTGAAAATGCTATTATACAGTTAATCTAAATACACAAACCACCAAGCCTTCATAATATCATAACGGAGACTGAAGATCAAACAAAACAACTATTCATCAAAAAGTTCTGCAACGAAATTTGACTTACTGTACATCTTTAATGTTATAGTAACGTTGGCTCAGATTGGACTCAAACAACCAATATACCTAAACTAAGATCTACGAATTACAACTATGTTGCTGTGATCCATTTTTTTTTAGTTCATTATGACGCGTTGGAATAAATTCATGTTGCAAACTTGCTTTAAAAATACAGTTAACGCCATCTACTTAAAAGAAGACGGTACTATAGTTTAATTTTAAAACTAATAACGCCATCTATTCAAAAGAAGACGATACTATAATTTAATTTAAAATTATAATAGGTATAAGCTTTAGAAAGATTATTTTTTATTGTATTTACTATTTACCTACAAAGTATAAATTAAAATCGAATATCAGATGCCGAGTTTCTGAAACGTCTTTTTATAGACAAAGTTATAGTTTGAGAGAGTCGATTCAACTATGCCAGCTATACTACTTATATCAAGTAGGTATCAGGAAAATACTATTATCGCTATTACCTACCTTTCACTGAAACTTCAGAATTACGCTTTGGTACTTTAGCAATGTTCCTGACCACCCCGAAAGGAATTACAAAAGTAAATTTACAGACGCGTACATGTACTTGGCATGTATATTCCTGCTCAGAGAGGGAAATTGCTCTTCAAAAGGTAGGTGGGTTATATGCAGGTCTTAGGCAGATCCTTTTGATGTAGTGACCAAGAGTGCCATGAGTCTGGGGTCCAGACGCCCGGAAGTTGGAAGCTATTTATTAAAGAAAATAGATTTCACAATAGTCCAGATAGACCAGAAGGCTGGCGCGCACCTCAGTCAGCGGAAACGCGTCACAATCCAAAGAGTATCCTGGGCATCCGTCCAGTTGCTCCGTCCATCCGGGGTGGTGGGTTCGATTCCCACGGCGGGGACACCTAGTGATATGTCACTTTGTGCAGTTTCCCCCAGTTGGCTAGGACATTGCAGGCTGAATCGCCTGATTGTCTGAAAAGAAAGATGATTCCGTGCTTCGGATGGAACGGTGGTCCCGGCTACTATCTCTGCTGGTACTAGTCGTTACATAAAAACCAAGTCATAGGCCGTAAGGCCGTTTGAATAAACTCTGACACCAGTTGTTTGCTGCCCAAACGATAAGAAGATCCGTCCAGTTTACCGCCATTGATATTTGACAGGGTTCTGCAGTTATCTGTAAAAGTAGTTGGTTTACCGATCACTTAGATTGGTTTCCTATTTTGGTTTTTAATATTCACCTTTTTTTGTGGATAACATCTTGTTTTAATAGAAGTAAGCAACAAAAAAAAAAACGGAAAATTGATGTAGTTGTAGGTAATGTTATAAAAAGTAAAGTTTCATCTCGACCAAGAATCGAACCTCGAACCTTCACCTCATTACTATGTGAAAATCTAACCATTTACCGAATGCGCTACACGGCTTTTAAGAGAAGCGACGAAAAAAGTGACTACTATTTACCACTAGAAAAAACAAAACACATCCCAAATACATCTGTCAGCACAAGTCAGCGTGGTAAATCATTGTAAATTATCCCCACTTATCCCACAGGAACCCAATACTGGGATAAAAAGTATCCTATGTGTTAATCAAGATCACATTCTATCTGCATGCCAAATTTCAACCAAATCCGTTCAGCCGTTTATGCGTGATTGCGCCACAAACAAACAAATTCACAAACTCACAAACATACAAACATCCAAACATCGTCACAAACTTTCGCATTTATAATATTATATATATATATATATATATATATATATATATATATATATATATATTAGTGAGATGAGATGAGATGAGATGGTTACATTAAGGATACAGGGCCGTAGCTAGGGGGGGGCATCGTGGGGCAATGCCCTACCTTAAAATTCCAATGCCCTACCTTAAAAATCACCCAACCATTACTTCTTTCCTACATGGGCAACGTCTTTACTATATGGGCAAGTAGGGCAAATTCCCTTACAAAACTGTCAGAATTCTGGTCACAACAAAGTTCCATTGCTGTGAAATTTCGGGCTCGCTTCGCTCGCTCCAGCCTTTAAATTGTTTTTTTAAGTGAACTCGGACTGACACTGTTTTTAGACTTGGTGTGTGAAATTTCGAGCTCGCTTCGCTCGCTCCAGCCTATGATATTATGAGCGTGGGTAGGTTAATGGAACTCATACCATCACCGTTTTGAGCCTTGGAGTTTGAAATGTTGAGCTCGCTCCAGCCTATGATATTGTGCAAATCAAATCAAAATAATTTATTCAATATAGGAGCCTGAAGCACACATATTAAACGTCAATTCTTTTTAAGCTACCACCGCTTCGGAATGCCGTATGAGTTACCAACACCGTTTTAAGTCTTGGAGTGTGAAATTTTAAGCTCGTTTCACTCGCTACAGCCTATGATTATTATGAGCGTAGGTAGGCTAATGGAACACAAATGTCAACACCGTTTTGAGTCTTGGACTGTGAAATTTCGAGCTCGCTTCGCTCGCTCCAGCCTATAATATTATGAGCGTAGTTAGGCTAATAGAACTCATACCAACACCGTTTTGAGCCTTGAAGTGTGAAATTTCGAGCTCGCTTCGCTCGCTCCAAGCCTATGATATTACGGACGTAGGTAGACTAATGGAACGCATACCAACGCCGTTTTGAGTTTTTGAGTGTGAAATTTCGAGCTCGCTTCGCTCGCTCCAGCCTATGATATTACGAGCGTAGGTAGTCTAATGGAACGCATACCAACACCGTTTTGAGTTTTTGAGTGTGAAATTTCGAGCTCGCTTCGCTCGCTCCAGCCTATGATCTTACGAGCGTAGGTAGACTAATGGAACGCATACCAAAATAGTTTTGAGTTTTTGAGTGTGAAATTTCGAGCTCGCTTCGCTCGCTCCAGCCTATGATATTACGAGCGTAGGTAGACTAATAGAACGCATACTAAAATAGTTTTGAGTTTTTTTTAGTGTGAAATTTCGAGCTCGCTTCGCTCGCTCCAGCCTATGATATTACGAGCGTAGGTAGACTAATGGAACGCATACCAACACCGTTTTGAGTCTTGGAGTGTGAAATTTCGAGCTCGCCTCGCTCGCTCCAGCCTTTGAGTGGTGTTGAAGGGGATAGGTAGGCTAATGGAACTCAGTATCACCATCGTTTTGAGACTTGGTATGTTTTTTTCTCATCTCATCCAAAAAAACTGCTCTTTGCTTCCGCCCTACCTTAAACCTCCTATGCCCTACCTTGAATCCAGTCCTAGCTACAGCCCTGTAAGGATAGTGAAACCAAATACTTGAAAATTGAAAATAATTGAAATTTCCTGTTATAATATTTCAGTCAGTTAAAAAGGTAGGTCACATCTGGCAAAACAAAGTCTTGAAAGAACGATTTAAGACTAAAATAAAGAACTTCTGTCCAGAGAGAACTGCAAAACTAATTATGACCGAGAGGTCAATTACATCAAGGCCTGGATTTATTTACTTTAGTTAGGTACTTCAGAGTGAGTTCAATTATGAAAAGTAAACCCGTCGATGGTTGATGACACAGACTGCTACATTAATAGTTCCGGGTTAGAATCCTGGTTTGATAATTAATGAATGGAACACAACGAAAAACTAAACGTAATTGGAATTTTCTGTACTATAGGTATGGTATGGCTAGATAGGTACTTTTTCTGATACTGTACCCTAACTGACTAAGATCTTGAACCCCAATTTGACCATCAAACTAAACAAATCTCACTGCGGGAATAACATTTTTTTCTTATGTAAAAGATGTGTGTTGTAGATATCCGACATCCGACATTTACCTATTATAATTCATCGTTCCGATATAGCACGCTTGAAAGCGTTTAATTCCCTAGAGAGATCGTTAGCAAAGAGTGTTTGCACTTTATGTAGTACTAGATAGGCCGACTTTTTCTTATACTGTGCCCTAACTGACTACGACTATGCATTATGACCCCAATTTGCAAGCCAAGCTTTTTATAGTTTTATGTGGAGAAACCAGACGACAACGGCATAACATACACAGGTTTTACTTAACGGTCTGTTATATTATCATTATCCGCCAATTTCGAGAAACAATAGTGTTTAACACTAGATAAAACTAAACAAGGAAGATGCTGAATTGCGCGTGTGCTCACTAACTGGTGTCTGCGGACATTGTGGTGCATCACAGGCTAGATCACTACTAACAACTACATTACGTGCGTCCCGCACCATCGCATATCGCATCGCTCGCTTGGATGAAACTATAATTATTGCTAGCCCATCTTGGTAACCATATTATAATAATATTATCTACTATTACTATATTATAATCGAAAGAAAGGTATAAAATAATAAAAATGGCTCGAAGGCACAGTTTCATCAACAGCACTGTGAGGTTTCTTTACGATGTTTTCCTTTACCGAATAGCCAGTGGTGTAAAAAAAACAGATAAGCTACTAGAAGTGTATTGGTATATACTAGTTTGATCTAGGTTGGGATCGAATCACCGCCCATTGGCGACAAGGTCACTAGACCGCTGTTGATAACCAATAATTTTCGATATTGTTTGTAATTTATTTGTTTTTGTTATCTTGTGAGAAATTAGGTATGCAAGTTAGCACGTTTATCTCTTGTGTCTTGTTAGTTGTTATCCTGTGATTGTTATGCAGTGATTTTTTTGTTTTACTTTTAAAATAATATCTTAAAATAATTTGAATGATGTTTGGCACTATTTTTTCATGTCATATTATACCTTACAGGAATAGAGCAACAAACATGAGTTGTCAAATGAAACCTTTTTTGGATGTTTTTTGGAGACTATTCGCGGGCAAAAATTCGAATATTGTCTATAATTCTGAGTCTAACGTGAAATTGTGGATAAATTAATGAAGTAGTGTCAGTATATTTCATAAAATTATCTACGATTTCACTTTAGATTCGCAATTATTCACGGAAACCGAATTGTTTAAATTAATTAGTGACTAAAAAACGGTCCTATTGCCTCGCGTCACGTATCTCTTTCTATTATACAGGTGCCGCTAGGTACATCTCGCTCACTCAGCTGTATGTTCCTCTATTCCTGGTATAATACCTTTATGGTATAGATATGCCCCGCATCTTCTCCTATTTGGTTATATCAAAGATTTAACCAGTAATTAGGAGCATGTACTACTTAACTTAACCCAGTCTCATTAACATACTCAGCTTAGCATTAGTAACGTTAACAAGCATCTTAGCACTTGTGCACGATAAATGCAAATTTGAGACGATATTCGTATCGTACCCACTTTGTGTTTGTATACGAATTGGTGGTATGGAGTTAGGTTTAGAACCATTAAAATTATGTAGCTACTAATATAATTGCTACTTGAAGGCCAGATATGAAAATTTACAGATTTGAGCTAAAGCCAAAAGGAAAAAAAATTACACAACATAACTTAGTCTTACTATAGTATAACAAAATTAGCTGAAAATATTTTAAGGGGAGTATCAGACCATCAAACTGAACAACTTTGTCTCGGGGCCATCTTCGAAATCACGAAAAAAAATATCTGCAGTCCCAACAAAACTACCAACCTAACTCGACCCGAGTGTATGGGACTGTATTTCGCGATTTAGATGTTAGTCCTATTTAGAGAAAAGTTGTTCAGTTTGATGGTCTGCATAGCATATGCTCACGACTATATTCCCCGAGGGGGTAGTCAGAGATATTCTGAAACCTCAGAACATCCACGTTTCACCAGTAGTACCGAAACGCTGTCCAGTGTGACGGGGGGTGAGCCCGTCGCCACTGGTGGTCGCCCATGGTCTGACACTCCCCATAAAACAGTTTCAGAAGATGTTGTTAGACTTTAGACAATAACAGCAGTGACCTACACATCAGTGACCTATTTTCGGGAATTTTTTTGAAAAAAGTTTGTTTTCCTTTTTCGTTGTTAATTACTTAGATGACATTACATACATAAAATCGATCTGACAATGCAAAGCATCACAAAATAGAATCGATCGTTGTGGAAATAATTAAGGGATATCCTATGTTATGTTCAGCAATGTACTTTCTGATGAAATTATGGAATACCAGTAGGTACTAAACTAAACCATAGTTGAACACCGAAAGTGTACAAGAACAGCAGTTAAGCAGGGTTTAAGTAGACCAAGATAAAAGTATGCTCGGGATGTTGTTCCTTTTGTGTTGTAACGTAGATTGTCTTGTTTCTTTAGAGAAAATTGTATAGTGGAAATCTTTAACCACGAAGTGTAGACCAAAGTTTGTACATCAGGCATTCCTCATCAAAACAATTTTATTCGTTTCTGCAATTATATTCTTACAGAAAATGTAACATTCAGAATTAGTGTGAAAATACCCTTATACAGGATGTAAGCTTAAATATCTTACATACTTTAGACCATCAACCTGAATAACTTTCACAATGAGACCAAGATCGATATCGCGAACTTCTACCCATACCCAATTTTTTCCCGGTGTATTTGTTTACCTATAAAAAGTTGCAGTCGCGCATCAGCATCGCTGCTGTATCGGTGTAAACGCGTGACTTCGGAGGAAAGGGAAGACCAAAGCCAGGAATTTTTTGAGTCACTTCTGCATCGCAACTGTATCGTTACGGTAGCGATGCTGCATCTGCATCGTCTGTGTCGCAACTGCACCGCGATAGTAGAGATACAGAATTGTGTCTAGGTGGGCTATGGACCCGCGGTCAGCGATGGCATCGCGTTAGAACGATTTTCTAGCGGGTGGTCCTAACGTTTACAAAAGTTAATGTCACAAAAACGGAGGAGGAAAACAAAAGTCGATTTTACCGAAAGTAAACAAAACGTAAGCAATTAAAGCGGTTTTATACGAGTTTTCTATTATTCCAAGAGTTCCGGGACATTTGTATGCGCTGCGAGATATCAGGCAGGACGCGGGTGTGCCTGATTTACGGCCAGAGCGGGACACCCCGGGACAGGACACCCTGGGACAGCGGACATGGCTTGGACAAGTCCCGTAAGATTAATTGCTGTGCCCCACTATTCGGCCGGTGCTGATTTTTAATCCCCCGCACTGGGGGATTGGGAATTTAAATTCAGATCTATGTCATGTTGACCGAAGAGTTATTGAAATGGACCTAGTTTGTATGTTTTAACTGTTTCGGGTTTGTGCACACGGATAGTGGTATAAATGGTCTACACCTTTGTGCCATAGTTTGTCATAAAATCATGATCCACAAGAACGAAAATAATCAATTCATTCTCATAATCATTATTTCCCTTGTTATTATATTTTGGTTCAATTCGGTAACTTTTTTAGTAAACTTCGTAGGCATTATAGAATCCGATACTTACATCTTTTTTTTAAACAAACCATTATATTCGATTTACTTTTACTTACTTTTAGAATAAGATTCTAAGGATTAAAGTTCAGGTACATTATGAAATTTACTTTGAAGTTAAATGTAATTTAACAAAGTAAATGCTTTAAATAACGAAGTTTTTAAATCATTCTTTTCTTTCATGTCTAGACCATACAAATTTAATTTTCATATTATTATATTTTAGCAAGATGGGAACGATCTGGATGCTTTCAATGGCAAGTAGCTTTGGTTGGAGAGTTGAAGGAGAGGCTCTTGCCCAGCAGTGGGATAAAGTAGGTTATGAAAAAAAATACAACGTAGTTGGTGAAGTCATTATTCTTGATTCAAAGGCAGAAATTATACCCTAAGAGTAGGATGATCAAATATCCTCCTCAAAACAGAAAGCTAGGCGAGAGTGGATAATGACCTTTGCCCCTTTTTATTAAGAGGATGAATTAGCGCGAGAGATATCCTGTAGGATATTAGATATATATGCTGTAATATCTAAAATGGAGTATCACGTTTTTTTACTTACAATACGACATTATTCGGAAATCTGCATTAAAAAGTAATTTACGCTTATTCATATGATGAAGAGAGTATGGGAGGCCTGCACCCTGCGGCAGGACTGTATCCTGGCAATGTCCTGAAAATATAAAAAAAGCGAACTGAAAAATCAAAACCAAATGAACGACCACTTTTGCCCATTGTCCTTTATTTCAAATGGAAGGTAGTAGAAATTAGTAATCGTTACTTTTTAAACCTGGTCACTAAGTAAAGGTTAGTAAAGTCCTGTACCGTAAATTTAAAGCTCTATAGCACAAATATTGCAGATTGATTTCGATTCCAAAAGCACACGGACAAAATGTGATTTTAATTCGTTCTTTCTTACGAGGGTGGCCAAGATAAGAGCGGAAAATCCGGGACAGTACGAAGATTAATTTGCGCAGTTAGCATAAACACTGCCACAGCTGATTCAGATCCAAATCTCGCTTTGCATAATTGAGTCTGTGTTTTGTTTAGCTTTTTTTGTAGAGACGTGCAGAGAAAAATATGGAATGGAATTTCAAATATGAGTAGTGGGAATAAAATGCTTCACGTTCCATTCTTTTGTGTGAAAATGAAATCACATCATAGGATTTTATTTGAATGGCAAAAAATACAATAGATTTTCTGATGAAATTTTGAATTGGTTTTAACATAATCTTGTCATGGAGAGTCAATTTACATTTTTTTATCGTCCGCTCTTGATAGGGGTCTAAACGAAAAAGTATCTATCAGTTTCTTTGATATAATTAAACCAAGGAATGGTCCTTGTATCCTTATAATCCTCCTCCTGATATTCATGTTAAATAGATAATGGGCGAAATTGTTCAATTTGACAAGCCTAATCCTAACTTAACTAATGTTTTAAAAGTAATTTTGTTTGATATTCACTATGTTTACACCTCACCCGTTCATCATCATCATCATCAGCCTGTCATCGTCCACTGCTGAACATAGGCATCTCCCAAGCAAGGCGCGCCACAAAACTCTGTCCTCGGCCTTCCTCATCCAGTCGCTCCCTGCTACTTTTTTTAGGTCGCCTGTCCAGCGGGCTGCAGGGCGTCCCCTTAGACAAGACTTGTCTAAGGGCGTCCCACACTACGCCTATACCAGTTCGTGGTCTCAACTCTAGAACTCTGACATCCCTGTGACTCGGTTGTAAGTTCCTCCTCAACCGTTCATATTAATGCAAATAGCCTAAGGCGTGTTGAAGGCCATAAGTTACTCTTATCCCGAAAACTAAAGTTAGTCTAATTATTATTTACTTACGTTGCCTTCGTCTAAAGGAATTTACACGGCCGACTTCCAATTATCGATTTATCGTACAAATATAACTGTGTTATATTGAAGTTAACAACAAATACGATCACAATAATATTATATGGAAAATCGAAAGACCTGGTTTAGAAATATTTAAGATATCTATGACTGCGCGGGATCAGGGGAGTTGAAGATCTGTAGTTGAAGTCTTATCTTATGAAGGTGATAGGTATTAATGATTTCGTCTCTTGAACTAAACCGATAAAAAAAAATGATTGATCGAGGCGGATAAAAAAGTGCAGTTTTTCAGCGATAGTGCGACATCGCCCTGGTGTCGTGGGTTTTGGGACTACGTGGCTGATTGGGGGGGTCAAAAGACGCGTCGCAATGAGGGCTATAAAAAGCAAACATTTTTTTTTGAAAACACTCCTATACTTTTTTGAAAATCGAAAAAATGCGAAAAATGCGAAAAATGTGGTCGATTTTCGCCGGGTTTCGGTCAGAAAAAAAATCATATCTCGAAAACAAAATGGGACATCGAATAATAAAAAATCCCTAGAGATAATTATGATTTTGGGCTAAATTTTAAAAACATAATTGGAAGTGCGTATCACTTATGGCTTCAAGCAGCAGAAGGCTGTATAACCTAGGCGTTTTATCACCAAATAGTGATATAGTACGCCTATAATGGTAACCATTGTGACTGCTTGTACTATAAAGGTTTTTAAAAGAGCGTTTTGATTCTATAAGATTAAAGAGCATTTAAGTTCTATAGTTCAGCTCTTAGAACGCTTACAGGACCATACAAAAGAACCTTTAAAGTGTTGCACTGTAATCGATATGAAAAAAGCGGATATGGTACTATTTAGTACTATAGACAACCTTACTGACACTTTTATGTATCTATTTTGCACTAATAATGAGTCAAAATTGTTATTACAGTACTAGTATTGAAGCTATATCGAAAACCCTATTATAGGATCAAATTGCACTATAAATTAACCTTACACGACCATTACGTAATGTTTTAGCTTCTTAAAAGCTCCCTCCACACCGTTATAGGGACAGTTCTGTGAAAGTCACGAAAACTCCTATATAGTACTAAATAGTACCATAGCTACTCCTGGTGCCGTTGCTAATGAACATAAATGGCTTAAATTGCTTTATAATTGAGTTTGTGGTACTGCTACGAGACTAAAGCGTTTCATAAACGTACTAAAATTAACGATTTATGAACTAATTAGATCTGTAACTAACTTTTGAGTACCAATTATATCACTGGTAATTCATAAATGGTAGCATACTGTCATGGCTGCTGTTTTCTGCAATGATAGCACATTAGCAGCACGGCTGTAGCCAATGTGTACTATAACAGCCATAGTCGGGACAATTCCTTATTTTATTAATTTACATTTTATTAAAACACGAAAATTATGAGGGCGCATTGTCAAATTTGAAATCAGTATAGTGATTTTATCGATACAATTATTTTCGCAAGTGCAAGTTACGGCAGAGTTACGGTCCATGGATGTTTTGTAGTATGTCCTTTTTATTAGGTAATACATGTTACGTTAAGCAATGGCGAATGACATAAAAAAAACATATTATTCACATACCGAAATTTGTTTTGTTAGTTAAGCGCTTACGTACTTAGGATAGCGAAACAGAATCGATTACGGTGCAAAATAGCACTATAAACGTTTTTTCGGTTACTTTAATAGTAGTAGATTTATCACCGTGAGAGCCTTTATGTAATGTTTATAGAATAAATTAGTGATAAAACTAGGGCCTTTTTGGGGTTCTCTAGACGTTTACAACACCATTATAGTGCTAATCATGAACACTAATTAGCACGCCCTAAAACGTTCTCAGGTCTTTTATAGTACCAGATTTTGCTGCTTGGGGGGTTATTCAGAAGTTGTACCTTTGTGACGCAGACAAACAATTTAACTCAGTTCATTTTCTCAAAACCCGAAGGTCATGGAAGACGTGACTTTTTATTCGTAAATTCGTTAGAAATGTTAGAAATAGAAATCGAAATAGAAATAGAAATCGATTTATTATGCGCATAATGTCAAGAAGTTGTTCACAAATATTATAACAGTTCAATATGCTCTGCCTTTAAAGGCGTATAATAAAATTCATAGGTAATTAAAATTAAAATGTCAAACAAACTATCAGGTAAGTACCTACTCAAATAAATTAAAATATTATGAAGAAAATTTAAACCTGAGATAAATCAAACAGTCATTAGATAAAAACAATAAAATTAAATTAAAATAATCACAATCACATAATATAACATTAGTTCATATCAGGTATCTTATAATTAGTTTTACACGTCAATTCTCGGACCCATAAATATGTCGGTATTTAGATAATAGCGTTACATTATTATGTTATGTAGGTATTCGTTACTTTCTGTGCCTAATTAAAAATGTACGATATTCTGTTTTCGGTAGGTACCGCACAATACCCCGTACAACATTCTCAAAATACTCAAGTTTTCTTCAATATTCCGTGACGGCAAGCCGTGTGATAGACAGACTGTAACGTTCCCTACCTACTTAAACAACACACTAGTTTGTACCGAACCCCGGTCACTGAACAGACCTGTGACATCCTGGATTCACGGCACCTAATTGTAACGTTTGCTACCTATTCTACTTAACTTAACCTATACTGGTCACCCGAGGGCCAGATTGTAACTAACCTATCTTGGGCTTACGGAACTAACTTGTAACTACTTATACTAATCTATTTAGAACTATTAACTAAAACACTACTTCATGATATCAGACTTTAAAATTTCTTAAACCTAAACCTAAACTTAGAACATACTTAAAACTAAGAATTGGCCAGAATACCTATGTGATCGTCTATGACCCTACACTATGTAGTAGTAACTCAGTTTCTTTTAGAAGAACTTAGTAACCTAGACCTTATCAGCAATGAACCAGAAATCAACCTAATCAGATTAACTCTAACCCTATCAATATAGATAAATGAATCTGAATTGACTAAGTAGGTATGTAAGAAAATAGTAAGCATAACTGTTTTAGACAACAATGTGATTGTTTTTTATGGGGAACCTCTACCAGAAGCCGGGTACAGAAATTATCTGAGAAGAATATTACTTAAACGCTTATGTTTTGGTATTTATAGTAGACATGAAGATTGGATTACTGATATTTCCAGCATTATCTTTTGTAGAGTAGCGTATCCGATCCTTTTTGGTACAGAAATTGGCTACAAGGCTGCGTCTTGCTCACCTTAAGACAACTAAAATCATCAGAACCTCGAGTTAACTTTACAAGAGGATTATTATTATGTTAGTATTAATACTTCGTAGATTAGAACATTTTATGTAAAGTTTGTAAATAAAATCCTTCTCAAATACTTTCTTTGGATGAGGAATGGCTCATTATTTTATTATATTAAGCAATGATTCTACCACCACTTCGCAAGGACCTATCTGCAGAGAAGATGTGGCCAGAAACTCTACAGTGATACTCAACTATTCATCAACTTTATTCAGTAAGTATAAGTAAGTATTAATTACTATGTAAGAGGGCAATATTTAACTTATTGGTCTAGTCAGTTAGTCAATGTCATTTAAACAGTTAAGATAAATAAAATTAGAAGATAACCATCAATAAATTATGATTTTACTACAAACAAATTAGAATTTACTCTCTTTATGCTTTTAATTCTCTATCAACTTATGATACAGTAGAAACCTAGACTGATGTCAATTCTTTGTACATAATCTAACCAAAGCACAATTCTATTAGGAACCTAGTTCAGTAAATAAGATGTTCTTTAGATAATATGAATCTTTTCTTCCTATCTATAACAAGAATAAGAAATTATGAATTTCCTATGAAAACCTACAATATTTTTCCCTTAACAATCTAGTAAGTTCCTATCCTATCCTAGTTCTATTTTTACAATAAAACGCGATTCCTACAATCTAACCAATGTCTAAATATTTTCCTATTCTAAAGAAGTATCCCTAAGGTTTGAAACTCTCCGGTTTAAGAGAAATTCCGCAAGACTAGAGGTAGGCCTCACATTTACATTTAAACGTGTAGGTGTGTTATGTAAGATTTCCGTGGTGCAATGGAAATCTTCGAACTAAGCGAACTAAGAGATTCGAGGGTGGAGCCCTCTAAGTGTAGCTATTCCATGTGTATGTTCATATCACGGCAGCAAAGCCATAAGTTGTGATATGAACGGTCCCTATCAGCAAGTGTCATGTTTTATGGGGACTAAATTTCGCACTCCAGATGCAAGGTTCCCAGCCCCCTAAAGGACGCCATTCCACTTCTCACGGAAAGCTACCGGAAAACAATTACATCCAGATTACGAAACCCAGGTGGCTATAATCGTTATGTTGGTAAAGAACGATAGCTGACCCGCCACAATGTCGAACTCACTGTTGGAAACTAAGAGCAATTCAGCAAGCTTTACTACTCTTAGCCCACAAGACGTCCTTGTGTTCCAATTAATTCCTTGAGCTCACAACCAAACAAAAACCCCCCAATTGAATTTAAATAGCAAAAATATGAAAATCCCAAAATTTACCCCTTAATAAGTTAAAGAAAATGATATTAAATTTAAATTCCAATGCAAACACTTTACTAATGACTCTAAATCAAATAAACTCCCCAAAAGAACTTTAAAATAAAAATAATATCAAATCACAAACCGGCAGCGTGTGAGCTCAAAGAAATAATAATGTTGAATGATCCCGATTGCCATCGAACCTCCCTATTTATTCAAATTCCCCGCCAAGGCTAAAATCTCCACCGTTTGTGCAATACACGATGTAGCTGATATTCGTGCTCTCATTGGTCGAATTTCCCACTGACGCTACAATCTCAAATTCTAAGAAATACGCGATGTGGCTGATATTCTTGCTCTCATTGAAATTAGAACACACGAAATTGAGCTCTAACTCTATGGAAATAAGGTTGTGTCAAGTTAAATCCGAAGGTGCTAACTCAGTCAAAGATAAATGAACTCTATGTTTATACGATTAAAGTTGTTCAGATTTTCCTTGATAGATTGGAAATATTGGAAGTAATTTGAACTAAAATGCATACAACTTTGACCATGCGGCTTTCCCTCTTATTATATTTATTATTGATTTTTTTTGTTAAAGTTAACTTCTACTATTAGAATGAAGTGCTTAGAGATTATAACTAACTGATGTTATATTTGTGAACCGGAACGAATAACTATAGATTAGTGATCGTTACAGATCAACCCCAGAAAGTTTCTGCAGGTGACTAAAGTAAACTAAACCGAAAGAAAGTTGAACCGTCTTTCACAAATATGAAACAAAAAGTTTATCAGTGCTTCGCCTCAAAGTTTTTTTTTTTTTTTTTTTTGTGTGTGGTGTGTATTTAATAGACCAAAGAAGAAATAATTCCATCAGTGGGAAAAGTCACAAATTTCATAACATAAAATTCAAGATCAATTAGCAGCTTTCACTAGGATCATCTGGTTCATGTGTAGAAACTAGGTTGTGAGGCTAGTCAACTAGAAGAATTATGTACTCTGTCAATCCATCGGATTCAATTTTTCAATCTTATAGATTTCCACAATACATCCTACCACCAACCAAATCCCCATCTAAGTTAGACCATTAAACATCGTTTGAATTACATGTACCCTATCTGAAACTTTCCACCAACCACTGCAATCATTAATTGTTTGGAGAGTGTGTAGTGGACGCCCAGAAGAAATAGTTGCTGCCGGTAGAGTATGAGATTTCCTTAACTACCAGTTCAAACTGAATTCTCTCCTTTTTTTTTCTCTCTAACCTAGCTCCAATTCATTAAGGAATCTCGTTGTGTGTATGTGTATGTGAGTCCTCAAGACAAAGCGTAAATAAACTTATTCCATGACTATTAAATCTGGTACACTGCTAAAGCCCAGTAAAAATATAATTGAAGACATTCCATTCTCACATATTCTTTCCTTTTATTTCTCCACAAAGTACAAGTGCAAAACAGATATTATTCATCCTTCCTCAAGCTCAGATTCATTCGACGTTAGCAATGCAACAGTTCACAGCCACGAAATTTATATAATTTCACAAAAATTACAACTCTTTCGGTAAAAGAATTCCAACAATTTTCAAAGTAAAAAGTAAACAAAACTTTACGTCAAAACTTTTCCCCCAACTTTTTTTTTTTTTAATCGTCCTTTCGAAAAGACAATGAGAAATCTGCCATTACAGCCGTTGTCTTTAGATTTTCCTTCCTGAACGCAACCTTATACCAATGGAAGTTTTAAACGCGAATCGATCCGAATCAAATAGGAACGCCTATATTAATCTATATTTTAAAAAATTGCCCCCATTTTTTTCTATTTAAGTAGATCGATCATGAAGTTATTTTTAAATCTTTTTGTCCGAAGTCAAAGTCAAAGTCTTCTTAAAAGAGAGTGAAATGATGATGATGATGGTGTGATCTATAATGGTTCTGAAGGAACTCATATAACGCTATCCCTGTTTATCTGTTGTTGCAACACCATACGCACCGTCAACTACAACAACTTCTAACTAATAAATCTAATTAAGACGCCATATCAAAATTTAGTACAAGCACTGTTAAATCAATCCGAAGCTGAGACATCTCAAAAATCTAGAACTCTACAGTGCAGTGATATTAAACTTTTTATGAATATAAAAAGACTGGCTCAAAAGGAAGGAATCCAGAGCTGTAAAAATTAAAAAACATAATTATTGAATGACCATAGACCATCGTGGTCAATTTTTTTTCTGTAAGTAAACAAAAATGGCTGTCAGAAAACTTTCTGTGAAAGTGAAATATTTTAAAACTCGTTTCTTTTGAAAGTATCACCAAAGCAGTGAAAATTCCGACCAAACTATGCCTAAATGTATCGCGGATAAATGTGATGACACCCGGATTATTGTTATATCGGTAAGTACATACCTGAATCAATTGTTTAACAGTTTTTCATCACATATTATGTGCTGAAGTTGCAATGAGCTGTTCATTCATATCTGCCGAAGAACTGACAACCGGTGGATCGCCAAAGGTGTAAGTGGAAGCCGCGAAATAGTAGGTAGACTTAGTGCGAGACGCTTGTTGTCCACCGGGCCTACGACTAAAAAAACTTGCGAGGAGTAACTGGATGAGGAAGACCGAGGCCCCATGTTCAGCAGTGAACAATGACAGACCGATAATGATGAAATTATTTTGATCACAAGTTATTTACATTATGTGTACATTGTTATTTACAGAATAAAGAGAATGCAACTATGAATCTAGCATAATCTTTGAATAAAAGACACGGAGCGGAGACCATGCGTTTGCCAGCACTAGCTGTGGAAACAGAGAAAATCTAAAGTATCACCGCAGACTGACCAACCCCAGTATCTCTAAGGCTCCTTAAAAGGTTAGTATCGGTCAGTGGGTCATTTTCGGGGCGGAGATCTCATAAAACAGTACTATACATTAAATTCACCTGATTGTCTGAAAAGAAAGACGACTCCGCGCATCAGACGGCACGCCAAGCTGCTAACCCCTGTTTATCTCTGGTAGCAGTTACCAATAAACTATGTCACAGGCCGCAAGGCGGTCCGGAAAAACTCTAAGAGCCCGCTCCCTACTGTCCCCATGATAAGAAGAATCCTAGTGTACTGTATGGTTCACCCATTCCCTGCCAGTAATTCTTCCTGCGGCCCAGCTTGAATCAACGTTGACGTTTTAACTGAAAGTAATCCTTAACATCTATCAATAAAGTACATGTCATATGAATTGTCATATGAAAATAGCGACATAATAAAAAATAATTATTATGAATTATTGTAGGTACAAGAAGTTTAAATTATATAAAGAATAATAATTATGTCAATTGTTTCAGACTCATGTACCCAACGTACCAGCTAACTTCAAACCTGAGTTGTACCTTTAACCATGGAAATTAAGAAATCATAGACGGAGAGATTGAAACATTGATGACATCGATGTTGAACTACCCTTTAGATTAATACAATTCCTATATTACAATCTACATTGATAATATTACAACTGCATATGGTTTTAAATGTATAACTACCTACTTCTAATTACTTAAATTTATTTAAATCTTATGATTGAAATCATAATACACTACATGTAAGTATATCTATTAGTTCGAATTATCACTACCTACAGATAACAAAATCGGTGACGAGAAGTTTGTCAAGACAACCTTTCATTTGATGTGATACCTTTTTAACTTTCAAAGCTGAATGCACACAAATCATTTGTGAGTAAAAGTAGGTAGGTAGTAAAAGTACAGTAAAAGTAGGTATACATAACACCGCTTTAGAACAACAGGACAAATTACATAGGAAATAATGAACTCTCGTATAATTTCGAATGCTTTTGTAATAAATATGAATGTGTGCAAACTTGCCATGCAGTAGTTTAAGCAAATGTTGGATCAACACTGTAACACCTAAGTCTAGTTAATATAGATGAAAATTTTCCTAGATAGGTATTAACTTTGAGAAAATATCAATTAAAATTAACATATAAAGAGGTAGGTATAAGTTATTTACCATAATTTAAAGTGAATAAAAATAGTAATTAAATGAAATAACAACTAAGTAACCCTATTATCTATGTAAGTAACTTAAATTAAATGATTTACAATATGTTTTTTTTTAATAACTTGTTTTGTTTGAAACCTGTGTTGTCCCACTGCTGGGCAAACAATATAAAATAGGTAAATTTAGAATAAAGGATTAAATGAAATTATGTTTATTTAATGAATAGGGCTAACATTCATTTCATTAACCTAATTATCTACCTGATCATTAATATTGTAAATCCTGTTAAGTACCCAATATCTTTATAATAACTACCACTGCTGCAGAATCCATTTTTATTATATTGCCGACTTATTCCCAGTAAGCATTTAGGTAAATAAGTGACTTACCTAACCCAACTTTTATTTACTTTTTACAAATCCAGACTCATATCAAAAAGTAAATTCTAAATGATTTCCTACTTATTAAAGTTGGCATCTAAACCTTAGATAGTTAGATACCCATTGTTTATGGAATCGTAATGATTTTTATTTTCGAATCCATAAAAGAAAAGCTGAATCTATTAATTGATTTCTACACTCCTCGTAATATATTCTAAGTTGCTTCTATTCAAATTACTGAATAACAAGGAAGGATAAAAATGTATCTTAATAAAACTTGATGACACATGTTAAAGCTTAATTCAAGGTTTTCTTATTACTGTCTAATTTAGATACTTTCAATTAAGTTCACTTCAATCAATTAATTTTAAGGAATAAGTTAGTGCAGTTAGTTAGGTACCTTAGGTATTACAAAATACTAATTATATTTTTTCTTTCACACAATAGTCCCTAATCCTCATTTCTTAGAATAACATGCCTACTAAAGCTACCTACTGGTGTTTTAGTCCTTGTGGTAATTGTAACCATATGATTTTCCATTAAAAGAAAATCCTGTATACTTTCTGCTATCCACAGAAATAGGTATTTGGAAGTAAGCATTAATTAGATCAATAACACTTATGAACTTAGCTACATGAAACGAATTCATTACATTTAACTGCAAAGGTGGCTTATCCGTTTCAGCTTTCATGAACTTATTATTCTCTCTCGCATCGAATAAAACTCTCATTTGACTTAGATGAACCACAGTGGTTCTCCTATCTATACCTACTCCAATAATCTAACTCCTGTAATTTAAGAAAAGCCTTGGTTTAATATCGCTTTTGAATTAACCAAGGTAATCTTCCATTTACCTACTTAAAAGTAATTTCATCTTCATTGATTTATACTATCCTAGATACTATCCTAGGACAGTGTGACCAATTTTCCTCTACTTCCTTCCTAAGTAAGTAGGTACCTACTATCTATCTACTTATTTTTCCAATACTTAATAATATCACTTTCCTGTGTAAGTGGCTTAGCATAAACATATGCTCACGACTACACTCCCCGAGGGAGCAGTCAGAGACCGTCCGAAACCTCAGAACATCCACGCTTCACCAGTACCGAAACCTTCCAGTGCGACGAGGAGTGAGCCATTCGTCATTCTATGTAAATAAATACTCTATTTACAACTTACACAAGCTATTCGATAAGTCACAATCAAACTTAATCAATTTATTAAAACTATCTAACAACCCCCCATGTTTACAACTTCATTAGTCTAAAATTTAGACTCTAAATTCAGTCGCATTGACAGTAAATACTCTCAACCCCTCATTCTTATATCTCTTTAGTAGGTAGGTACCTTGTCACATTATAGTGGCCAATCAGTACCTTTACTAATCTATTATAGAATAAAATAGAATCTTTGCTGACCTAAACAACATAACTACAACCCCCCTTTTCCTATACTTCTAACAGTCTATCGCTAGAACATAGTCTATTGACTTTCAACCCCTCATTCTTATATCTCTTTACTAGGTAGATACATTGTCACATTACAGTGACGAAACAGAAAGTACCTTTATAATAATTCTATTATAGAATCTTAGCTGAACTAAACATCATAGTTACCTACAACCCCCCTTTTCTATACTTCCAATACTCTATCGTTGGTACATAGTCTTTTGACTTTCAACCCCTCGTTCTTATATCTCTTTACTAGGTAGATACGTTGTCACCTTGTCACATTACAGTGGCCAATCAGTAAGTACCTTTACAATTCTGTTATAGAATTTTAGCTGACCTAAACATACAACCCCCCTTCTTCTATACTTCTGACACTCTATCGTTGGTAAATATTCACCATTACTTCTAGCTGCCTGCACACAAGCTTTAAGAATGTTAGTTCTGTTTTCCTATTAGCTGATTTATTTTCTAAATCGTTCAAAGAATTTTGCTTTTTCCTAATAGGTAGTCATCATATTATTTCCTTAATCCTTACGCTACAGTAAAGGTCTTACCTTTACTTCATTCCATATAAGAATGAAAGTAATCCAATCCATTTCCAATTCCTATTAAGCTTTCTGGCCAACTCCGACAAGCAAATCAAATTTCTATCAAAACGTTTTACTATCCGACATTATCCTCAAGCTGCTCCAAGATCAAGTAAGAGCAAGTGTTTTCTAATCTCTGGTTCCGCACCAATATAAAACAGCCTTAAATTTCATTGCTATTTGGGATGAAGTAAGCATTATATTCTCTTTACTAGCTTTACCTACAACCTGTTTGTTTCAAGCTCCACAATTTAGGTATGCAAATCTACAACTTCTCATATCAATTTTGATATTTTGCTAATCCAATTATTTATTCTAGAATTATTATAAAACAGTGGCAATAATATTATTCAAAACTTCAAAAGATGAGCGCGCCCATAAAAAGCACTATAGAGCCATCTAGCGGCGGCTCAGGTAATCTGTCAAACAAATCTATCGCATGTATTGTGGCGTCATCTGACGATGCAGCTTTAAAACTAATCAGCGGAAGCAATAATTTCTAAAGATAGAAAGTTTTAATATCTAATAATTTTAATTTATTAAACTAACTTCAAAAATGATTAATAAATTATCCTAGATTTGTTTGTGAATTTATAGACCTTAAAACTCACGTTTCTTTGCAATTAAATCCTCAACTATTGTTTTACCTATTAATCGTAACATGGACTTAATATTTTCCAATATTTAATATAAGTAAAAGTAACCTAAGAAAATGATTGTAAAAATAACATTTAAATTTTTGAATGTTATGTTTTTATAACCTCGACATAAGATTAGACAATTAAACTAAATAAGACTTGATTTTGGGAAACGAGTGAGTGACGGACGCTAGCGCAACGGCAGCCATTCACTTTCACAGACTTAATAGAGAGTACTACGTTCACTTTTTTCTTTGATCCAAACGCTCCTCCTAAGCACGAAACCGTTTTCTTCGTTATAATAAAAGTAGTGCTCGCATCTCAGCCGGCCCTAAGAAAAAAATTGAACAAACAATGGACATCGGACGACAGCGCAATCGCAGGAGTTGAAACGCTAATACAGAAGTTACAACTACCTATCTCGCCAGTTGACTTCTCTCATCGAAAAACGAAAAATTGATCCTGGAAAACCTGGAACGGGGGAGACGCCTAGGTACATGTACACCAGAGTACCCAGCACCATCAAGAATATATAATGAATTTCTCTACAAATGACTATACCTAACCTCAACCAAACACAACTACGAAGATGATTAGATTTTATCATTACGCCGAACTCTACTCAAAAAATAGAAAAAGTGATTAGTTTCCCAAAAGTGTCTTATCAAAAACCCTGCATAGCCTAAGCAGTAAAAGTGCAATAAAGTGAACTTCAGAAATGAGTGAATGCCTAATTATTTTTAAGAAGTGCTATTACTAACAAGTGCAACTATTTACGGTCTATTGTGAAAATTAAACCTTCTATTCTCGAATTCTCGTCCTTTATTTATCTACGACTAACTTAGCATAAGTACTTAAATCTATTTTAATCATTGCAAACAGTCCATCCTAAGGTGATCCTAAGTTCTTCTTTCCATTTCACTAGGCAACAAATTGTGGCAGAGCCACTTTAAACAACAAACATACATAATAACCTCACGACCTATGCAATAAGGGATTAGCAGAAACCATAGATCTCCTCTAGCTATCCTAAATCTTATGTTCTAGTACTAAATTGTATTATTCTATTCATGAAGTAGGAAGTGTAATGAAGTGGCAAGTGATTTTGATCACCTGCTGATAAATACAATACATACAAGACTACTACAGTATAAGAAAGGGTATCTTTTACTACAGAATCATCCCATAGTTACACATTATGTGTAACCTTTAGTAGCCTAGATTCGAATTCTGGTTATGTGGTACAAAAACGTACTGCATTCTTATCCTGGTCACCGGTACAAAATTGTAACGTTTGCTACCTATTCTAATCCTGGTCACGGCACCAAATTGTAACGTTCCCTACCTACTTAAACAACACACTAGTTTGTACCGAACCCCGGTCACTGAACAGACCTGTGACATCCTGGATTCACGGCACCTAATTGTAACGTTTGCTACCTATTCTACTTAACTTAACCTATACTGGTCACCCGAGGGCCAGATTGTAACTAACCTATCTTGGGCTTACGGAACTAACTTGTAACTACTTATACTAATCTATTTAGAACTATTAACTAAAACACTACTTCATGATATCAGACTTTAAAATTTCTTAAACCTAAACCTAAACTTAGAACATACTTAAAACTAAGAATTGGCCAGAATACCTATGTGATCGTCTATGACCCTACACTATGTAGTAGTAACTCAGTTTCTTTTAGAAGAACTTAGTAACCTAGACCTTATCAGCAATGAACCAGAAATCAACCTAATCAGATTAACTCTAACCCTATCAATATAGATAAATGAATCTGAATTGACTAAGTAGGTATGTAAGAAAATAGTAAGCATAACTGTTTTAGACAACAATGTGATTGTTTTTTATGGGGAACCTCTACCAGAAGCCGGGTACAGAAATTATCTGAGAAGAATATTACTTAAACGCTTATGTTTTGGTATTTATAGTAGACATGAAGATTGGATTACTGATATTTCCAGCATTATCTTTTGTAGAGTAGCGTATCCGATCCTTTTTGGTACAGAAATTGGCTACAAGGCTGCGTCTTGCTCACCTTAAGACAACTAAAATCATCAGAACCTCGAGTTAACTTTACAAGAGGATTATTATTATGTTAGTATTAATACTTCGTAGATTAGAACATTTTATGTAAAGTTTGTAAATAAAATCCTTCTCAAATACTTTCTTTGGATGAGGAATGGCTCATTATTTTATTATATTAAGCAATGATTCTACCACCACTTCGCAAGGACCTATCTGCAGAGAAGATGTGGCCAGAAACTCTACAGTGATACTCAACTATTCATCAACTTTATTCAGTAAGTATAAGTAAGTATTAATTACTATGTAAGAGGGCAATATTTAACTTATTGGTCTAGTCAGTTAGTCAATGTCATTTAAACAGTTAAGATAAATAAAATTAGAAGATAACCATCAATAAATTATGATTTTACTACAAACAAATTAGAATTTACTCTCTTTATGCTTTTAATTCTCTATCAACTTATGATACAGTAGAAACCTAGACTGATGTCAATTCTTTGTACATAATCTAACCAAAGCACAATTCTATTAGGAACCTAGTTCAGTAAATAAGATGTTCTTTAGATAATATGAATCTTTTCTTCCTATCTATAACAAGAATAAGAAATTATGAATTTCCTATGAAAACCTACAATATTTTTCCCTTAACAATCTAGTAAGTTCCTATCCTATCCTAGTTCTATTTTTACAATAAAACGCGATTCCTACAATCTAACCAATGTCTAAATATTTTCCTATTCTAAAGAAGTATCCCTAAGGTTTGAAACTCTCCGGTTTAAGAGAAATTCCGCAAGACTAGAGGTAGGCCTCACATTTACATTTAAACGTGTAGGTGTGTTATGTAAGATTTCCGTGGTGCAATGGAAATCTTCGAACTAAGCGAACTAAGAGATTCGAGGGTGGAGCCCTCTAAGTGTAGCTATTCCATGTGTATGTTCATATCACGGCAGCAAAGCCATAAGTTGTGATATGAACGGTCCCTATCAGCAAGTGTCATGTTTTATGGGGACTAAATTTCGCACTCCAGATGCAAGGTTCCCAGCCCCCTAAAGGACGCCATTCCACTTCTCACGGAAAGCTACCGGAAAACAATTACATCCAGATTACGAAACCCAGGTGGCTATAATCGTTATGTTGGTAAAGAACGATAGCTGACCCGCCACAATGTCGAACTCACTGTTGGAAACTAAGAGCAATTCAGCAAGCTTTACTACTCTTAGCCCACAAGACGTCCTTGTGTTCCAATTAATTCCTTGAGCTCACAACCAAACAAAAACCCCCCAATTGAATTTAAATAGCAAAAATATGAAAATCCCAAAATTTACCCCTTAATAAGTTAAAGAAAATGATATTAAATTTAAATTCCAATGCAAACACTTTACTAATGACTCTAAATCAAATAAACTCCCCAAAAGAACTTTAAAATAAAAATAATATCAAATCACAAACCGGCAGCGTGTGAGCTCAAAGAAATAATAATGTTGAATGATCCCGATTGCCATCGAACCTCCCTATTTATTCAAATTCCCCGCCAAGGCTAAAATCTCCACCGTTTGTGCAATACACGATGTAGCTGATATTCGTGCTCTCATTGGTCGAATTTCCCACTGACGCTACAATCTCAAATTCTAAGAAATACGCGATGTGGCTGATATTCTTGCTCTCATTGAAATTAGAACACACGAAATTGAGCTCTAACTCTATGGAAATAAGGTTGTGTCAAGTTAAATCCGAAGGTGCTAACTCAGTCAAAGATAAATGAACTCTATGTTTATACGATTAAAGTTGTTCAGATTTTCCTTGATAGATTGGAAATATTGGAAGTAATTTGAACTAAAATGCATACAACTTTGACCATGCGGCTTTCCCTCTTATTATATTTATTATTGTTTTTTTTTGTTAAAGTTAACTTCTACTATTAGAATGAAGTGCTTAGAGATTATAACTAACTGATGTTATATTTGTGAACCGGAACGAATAACTATAGATTAGTGATCGTTACAAGACAGTTCGTTTATTGTCCTGTAACACGATATAATTCAGTTACTACAATATTTATTTGATTCCCTCCGTCGGTTCATGTAAACACAGATACCTACCCATAGACAAAAAATACTACAATCTAGTCGCAAATTGTTTTCGTGACTTGATACGATTTTGGGTTTATCGACTATTTAATCTTTGTACTGAAGAATAGCTGCAATGAGTACCCACGTAATAAGCATTTGGTTTAGTATTCAATGGCGCTCGGAGCTTCGTTCGAAACGATAATTAAATTAATGTACGTTTGAGGATCATTAATGGCATTTCATTCTGAGCGCCTACGTGCTTACGAAGGCACGATAAGCAGTTTGCTGTTAGATGGTGGTGTTTGCCAAACCAAGTGAATTTATTAATCTGACAGCACTTCGACCATTTCGTCTCCAACACTTTCGAACAAAAAAAGAACACAAAGAATTCCTAAAACTAAACATAATTGATAGTTCAATATTTTGCGCTGTTCGAAGTGTTCGTGAGCCGCCCGCCGTGTGGTTCAGATTTAGGCTGGCTTGTAAAAGTATTTAATTTTTATTTTTTATTCTTAAGATTCAACATGTTTAAATATGCTGTCACTTAAATGAGCAGTGTGAAAGACAGAACTATCACTAAATACGTTTAAGCCTAATACTTGATGGTGCAAGCCATGGACCATCCTTTTTTTCACTTGTGTATCGTATGAGGCGACTAATGAATTGTTTCTTGCGCATTATTGTTTCTGTGGGTGAAATGCTAGCCCCTTTCACTACTTGAAACGTCATGAGAATTGCTGTAACTACAAAAGCTAAGACCCCAATAGGGATTATAGTCATGTGTTTATGAATGTACTCGTATACAGGGTCCAACTTAATATGTTGACACTTTTTTAAGATGATGATCAGACCATCAAACTGCACAACTTTCTCTATGGGACCAACATCGAAAAAAAAATCTGCTGTCCCATACATTTTGGCTCGAGTACCTACGTTTGCAGTTTTGTATGGAAGAGCAGATTTTTTTTCTTTCAGATTAACCTTTCCATCTCTGATGATGATTGGATGAATGATTTATTGAAAATAACGCTACATTATCACTTAGGGTACCGGGTTACGTTACTTGTTAACATTGTAAACTTAATGAATTGAATGATATATTTGGCTGATTTATTGGCTGATCTGGCTGATCTATTCTAAAAAAAAAGGTAGCCAGAGACTATTATCAGGGAAGAATGCTGGCACAGAAATAAAGTACATCCATTTTTTAAGTACCTGCATTTATCTAACGTTATCGTCATACTGATATAAAATAAAATAAGATTCTACAGCATAAACACGAGATTACTAGCTTTGATTACTGCAAGAATGATATTCTAACTCAACGAAAGCACAGCTTAAACATTTCAGCGAAGCTTTTACTATATTATATCCATCCAAAGTGAAACGTCTCGGTAATTTCCTTCATGCAGCGTATCTTCCCCGGGGAACACCGCAGGAAACACCGTGTAATCTTCTAGGAATATTTTAACTAACTAAAAATTGGATTTTTAAGGAGATTCGTGAGAAATGATTCTTATAGGGAATGTTGTGTTGTTAAATAAACTTGTAACTGATTTTGATTGTTTGTGATTGAAAGATAAATACTATTAGGTTTAGGTAAAGGAGTGCTCATCTGGTTTTTCAGTGAAGGAAAACATCGTGAGGAAACCTGCGTGCTTCAATTTCGTTGCTTATATTGAACCCACGTTCCATTATACACACTGGACAGAGTTTCAGTACTAACTAGTGAAACGTGGAGTTATCAGAATATCTTTGACTACACCCCCCGGGGAATATATCCGTGAGCATTTTGCTATGCTATGTAGATTAAGATGTAATATTTATGTAGGTATATATTGACATTTTTACTGTTTATTGATTAAGATTATGTAACACTGTTTATTGTGTGTGTTGCATGTTTGTGTTTTGTGGGTGTATGTGTATGGTTGTTGCGATTGTGTATGTATCTTGTTTCTAAGAATAGCTTCATAACATTTCCAACAGCACTTTCAAATTGTATGCCGTTTCTTTTAAAAAAGATGAAATTGTTCGGCCAAATGAATTGGGCGTTAAAACCATATGAATAAATACATGTGGTTCAAACGCTCTTAAATATACACCCAAAAGCCAAATCCACTCGCTCCTGAGTCCTCGAGCCTCGAGAACTATCAAGCTGCAAACTTGATGCAAGAATGTCTTCTAAGCATCCCCTCGCACACTACAGACTAAACTATCGGCCGATCAAAAGTCTGCAGTTTGCTCGGAGTCTAAGTGCACGTAAGGGATTTTTATGAATATTAAAGACGCAAAAATGCTAAAAGATTGTATGAATAAAGAGTATTGCATATGGGAATTACGCAGTGATGCACGGGTTATCAAGCTGGTTAGATCATTGTTATGGCCAGTTTTGTCGTGGCAATCGGCACCTTTTCTTTTGTTTTTGTTCTGTTTATTTCCACTCATTTCAACAAAACCTAGTCTCTCTTTTTATTTCCTGTAGTACGTATAACGTTTACTGAGTACACAGTTAGAAGAAGTAGCGTGATATCCTACGATATTCTTTAAAAAAAACTTTCCCTAAAATTAACAAAGACAATTTTGAAATTTCCATATTAAATGCATTCAGCTGATCGAACGTTTGTATCATCATCATCATTCTCTTGCCCATTTCCCATTATCTGGGGTTGGCGCAATATGTCATCCTCTTCCATTCATCTCTCTTAGCAGTTATTTCAGCACTCACTCCTTTCTTCCACATATCATCCTTCACACAATTCATCCATCTTTTCTTCGGCCTTCCTCTCCTTCCACAGCCATCCACATTCATACTTAACACACGTCTCGTAACATGACACTCGTCTCTCCGCATCACATGCCCGTACCACGATAAATCTATTACCCTGTAATTTTTCTGTCATAGGTGCTATTTCAAACTTCCTCTAATATACTCATTCCTTATCTACACCACCACCACCAACACCACCCAGTTGGCACCAACTTTAATGTATGGAAGTGAGAGTTGGGTATGGCAGAAGAAGCATGAATCTAGAATAAATGCTGTTGAAATGCGCTTCCTGCGTAGTATGTGTGGTGTGACTTTAAAGGACCGGTTACGGAATAGTGTGATTAGAGAAAGATGTGGTCTGAAAGAAGATGTAGTGACAAGGATTGAAAAAGGAATGTTGAGGTGGTTTGGCCATGTGGAAAGAATGAGCCCAAGTAGGCTGACGTATGAAATCTACAAGGAAAGTGTGAATGGAATGGTTGAAAGGGGTCGCCCTAGGCGCACGTACGCTGACCAAATAGGATGCGTACTGAAGAAGGGCCAAATAAAATGTACCCGGAACCGACGAGCATGTATGAAGAGACTTATGAATGTTGAGGAGGCGAAAGATGTGTGTCAGAATCGTAGCATGTGGCGATCTATTGTCTCTGCCTACCCCAGTAGTGGGACATAGGCGTGAGCATATGTATGTATGTATGTTATCTACACCATTATCCATTCCAGTTACATCTTATCCATTCTAGTTACACCACACATCCATCTCATCCGTCCCTTTTGTGGCCCAACACTCTGAAACGTACATATGACAACAGTCTTATTATTATTATTATGGTTTTATATATTTTTCCCTTCAATTGAGTGAGATTCGGGGGTTGCAGATCGTTCCCGTAACCCGCCGCCACTTCATCCACCCTGAGTTGATTTGGTGCTTCCCGTCCTGATTAATTTCTTTGTCGCCTTGTATGAGTGACCCGAGGCACGCCATCAAGGGCATACAACGGGAGAGGCCGCCGAAATCGCAGAACAAACATTCAGTTTTTGTTCTGCTGATTTTCAAGCCAATATTCTCCAGTGTTTGCTGCCATTTTGCCAATCTGCTCTGGACCTCGAACCTATCTTCACCGACAAGAACAATGTCGTCGGCAAACAGCATAAAATTAATTAAATTTTTCCGAATTTCTCTGTTTCTTTGGGAAAGTTGTTCAGTATCATGATTACAATTACCCATAAATAACATTGAATGTGAATATTTGAAGTAATCATGAAATTTTAGTCAATTAGTAGCGTACTAATATGTTGACGTATGTTCAGAAAACTCGTACTCTTGCTAGAAACCAAATACCTACAAACTCTATAGTCACGTTCTCACCGTCTAAGCTTCTCACTTCTCATTCTCACCACATATGAGACTACAAAATTGTCTAGTAATGCAGTTCGATGGGGCGCTGACTCCGTTATACCGCGCCCGCGCCGCGCCACGTCAAATTGAGTTTGACGCAAATTCTCGGGCGCCTGCAGTGTGCGAAATTAAAGTGCTACCTTTGTTACTCGATCCGCTTTGGTTGAGATGAAACTAACCGTTGAAAAAATATAATATAAGTACAACAAAACACAAACTCCAGGTAGATAGGTCTCAGATCTCATGTAAACAAACATGTGATCTGAGGCTTTATTATTTACTGCCCGAGGTAAGTATACTATTTTTCACCTCGAAGGAGGTGGAAAGCGGCAACTTCGTTTATCGCAGCGATACGAGAATTGACGCTTTCCGTCCGGAGGGGAGAAAAACCATTTTCAAACGTAACTTTATCCCTACTCTTACACTAGCTAGGGAATGCGAAGCATTCAGTTTGATTTCGGATGCTTTCGAGACGAAAGTTTTTTTTCTGATTTTTCATTATGTCTAGTCATCAATGAATGTTTCTAGGATCAGCATTTAGTTTAAACATTTTACTTATTAACAAACATACATATATAAACTAACAACTGTAATCTTTTTCGGGGTGATCAGAAACATTGCTACAACTACCAATTTTCGACGGCCCGATAGCACAGTCTGTAGTGAACCTGCTTGCTGTGTCGAGGGTCGCGGGTTCGAATCCCGTAAGGGACAAATATTTGTATTATGAATATGAATATTTGTACCCGAGTCATGGATGTTTGTATCTATATATGTATTCTATGTCGTTGTCTAGTCATTATAATACAAGTCCAGGCATGTTTCTGGAACTTTAAATGTGACTAGATAATTTGTATGAAACTGTCCAAAATATTTATTATTTATTATTCTGTTTAAGAATCGTGGACCGTCGACGTTGTGTTCTGTTGCGTTTTCTGTTCTGTTTGTGTGTGTTTCTGTTTTCTGAATGTTTCTGTTTGTTGCTTCTTATGTAGTTATGCAAATCATTTTCGAAACGACACGTCATATTTGAAGGATTCGTGATCTTGACTTTTTGATACTAAAATAGATTTCAGGAATTGCTAGAAAATTAGGACTTTTGAATGTTGAATAGGTATTTCTGTAGAAAGATTACAGTATTTTTTGTGAATACTATTTTCTAATCTTGTGTATTTGGAACGATTTAAAATTATACTACACAACTCGTTTACAAGTCGAGTAATGAACCAAGAGTAACAAATCGAAAGGAAAGCGAAATTAAAGCGGTGGAACATAAGGATGACTGGCGTAAGGACGAACAAAGGCATTCGCTACAAATCCCTCGAGCCACCCATAGTTTAGCTTAAAGGCAGTTTATATCACATAGTTATTGTGTTACATTGTACTCCATTTGGTGGCTGTTTAGTTAACTATGGTCTAAAATATCGTGAACCTAAAATGTGTTGAGGTTTCTTGCCGTTGTTGTGCAATTTGCTTAGACTCGAAACTCGACTTGCTAATATCAGTGGCTCGGTACCTACATCAGGATTTAAGTTGGAATTACGTAAAAAAAGTACTGCTCACGGTTAAATTTTGAAGCAACGACCGGAATATTTGATTGTAGAGGTGAGTACGAGGTGAGTATGAGGTGAGTACGAGGTGGAGCGAGGTGGTGCGAGGTTTCTTACAATTAGTTAGGCATTACTTTTATCTTATTAATAATATAAAGATAGTGGATCCTACTGGACAGAGGGATAAATTCAGAGATAGACCACGGTTGGTGCATCCCATTGCAGTTAAAAGTGTCTCAAAGGGGCCTCTACGTGTTGGACCTGTGTCCCCGAGCAAGGTTCGGGCTACGACCCAAGAAATACCGAAATAGATTTATAATAAAAGGAATTAATTATCTTCTAGTAGGGATAAAATATTTTTTATCCGGAAGTTTGACGGTAATGCTTTATTTACGTGATTCGAACTATACCTAGATCGTTAACCTGTGCCCTAAGCCTGTGCCCGATACGTAATCGTAGAATTATAAACAATTACCTATTCTGTGCCTAGATACATATAATATTATATATTTCAGTTTGCAAAATTATGTTCGGTTATGGATTATCTGGAGAAACTTGTAGAACAAACTGTATCACATGTCGGTCATGCAATTTGAACAAATGCTCCTTGACAAGCAATCCAACGGGTAATCTTGTAGATTGTTGCCGTCGGTCGCACGTCCTCGACTGTACTGCTATGAGATTGCATGCATTTGCATATCTTGCACAATGCATGGTATCTACATATCCTTTGTTTCGTTAAGATTTTTCTATTTTTACAAGATTTCATTCGACCGCACGTACGACATGCCATGTACCAAGTTTTTCTTACTTGTTTACGTAATACCGACTGCTCTCAAACGGTGAAGGAAAACATCGTGGAGAAACCTGCATCTACCCTCTCAGGGTAGGCCCTGTGCCCTGCAGCGGGACGTTACAGGCTGATAATGATGATGACTACCAGTTTCTTTTTATTGCTTGCCGCCACTGCACAAACCTAGAGATGGTGAAGACTCTAAAGGTTAAGACATGATCAACCACTGAGCAAAAAGTCCAGCCACCTATCACCATTTTACACTTCCAACCTCTTCTTCTAATCGTGTGGGCAGCAAGCCCTGGTGTCAGATTTTTCAAACCACCTTACGGCATCTGACATGGTTTTAATGTAACGACCCCTAGGTACTATCGGAGATCGTAGCCGGGACCAACGGCTTAACGTGCCATCCGAAGCACGGAATCATCTATATTTTCCGACAACCAGGAAATTCAGCCTGTAATGACCAACTGGGGAAAAAAGCAAATCTGATACCTTCAATTTGACATTTATTTTAAAGACATAAGTGAAATGCTACAACTGCATAGAGATAGATAGAATAGATAGAAGATAGTTGGTAGTTATACCGAAGCTTCTGACCACCCTGGTAGGGTTTATGGTCGTGAGTTTATGTATTAAGCTAAGTAATCCTAAACAAATATTATTATAAGAAATGGAAGGTCGTCGCCCTTGAGTTTGACAGAACGATTACTGAAACTTTCCAGTTAGATGGATGAAATCATAACTAAAAGATCTTCTAAAACGTAAATAAATACAGCAGACGAGTAAGAAAAGTACACAAATATATCTTATCTAGTTTACAAGACAACGTGTAAACTGACAGTTTTTCTAACTACAGCAGCTCTGTGAAAAAGAAAGTTTCAAAATTGTTGCTACGAAATGAGAAATTCTGAGGCGAAAGTCCAACACACTAATCAAGCAGTAGTGACTCTAAGCCCACAGTTCAATGGCAGCGATCACACCATCACCAACACAGACGACGCGCTGCTTTTTATAGATTCTCAAGCTGCGCGTCAACCGTGCCTTTTCGTCATGGTTGTGTGCCCGAACCTGAGAGGAAGGATCTCTGTATTCTAAAGCATAGAGGGCGCCACACTATGCAAGGATGCCCACTTTTATGACGTGCTAGTGCATGCTAGTGTGTGTAAAGTTGTGTAAAGTGGTCATGTTTGCCATATTAATTTGACAAAAAAAGAGACCACTGCCCAATTGTTTACACACACTATAGCACGTCAAAAAAAGTGGACGGCCGCATTTACAAATATCTATAATAGGTAGTTCCATCGTCTTTTACTTCTTCTTGTGTCTCTTTAGTCTAAGACAAAATAGACTAACTACACAAGTAAATTGATGCGGAATCTATGTTTTAGAATCCGGCCTTTTTTGGCCTTATATTAGGCCCGAACTGAACGGGAATACACGTATAATATAATATCGGTACTGCTTGATGACTGTTATCGGACGAAGGTTTGTTAAAGGTGACCGGTTCAATGACTTTAACTGTCAACTGCAAGTTGGAGATTTAATTATGCCCAGTTAGTTTAGGTTTGCCTCAGGAATTTTATTGGAAAACTTGGGTAATCTGAAAATTGCAGAAAACTTTTTACTTAACGCCACGACACTAATAAGGGCACTAAGGGGTGTGCGCACGCATGAAGCGCCGACAGCATTATTTATAATGCAGGGTTTCGTACCCAAAAGGTGAAAACGGGACCCTATTCATAAGCCTTCGCTGCTGTCCGTCCGTCCTTCCGTCTGTCCTACCCATTTAGGGCTGTAACTTTTGAACCGTGATGACTATGATAGCTAGATAGTTGAAATTCATAGTATGTGCGTTATTACGGCGGATTTTTTTACAAATTATAAAAATGTAAAAAGTAAAAAATTAGGGAATAAGAAACTAGTTTTCATCAACGTTTTTTCTTCTTGCTCTATCGTAAAATCGGTACTTACCTAATACATGCAAGCGTGAAACTTGGTGTAATTATAATATAAATAAACTCTACAGTATAAATTAATTACAGTAGTACAAAACCCTCCGTGCGCGAGTGGCCCGACTCGCACTTGACCTGTTTTTATTTTTATTTTCAGTACGTATAAATATTATAAGTGGTCTAAAGTAGGTACTTACCGTTCTTTTACGATAATGATTTTTAAGGGGCTACCTGCCGGTTTTGGGTAATTTTGTAACCATTTTATTCATTAACTATGGCACTTTTTGAGCTGAAATTTAAACTGAACCATCTACAGGATATGAGAAGTGATGTGTTTCTAGAAATCGATTTTAATGAATAAAACCGAAGAAAAGGGACTCTAAAGTCACCCCTTTTTTTCCAGTTGTAACCATTTTACTCTTACATTTTTAATCGGAACAAAATGAAAATTTACTATATTGTTCACAATACAATTTAGAATGATGTGGTTTTTTTACTTTTTCGAAATTAATAAAAAATCATCGAATTTTTCAAAGAATACAGCAAAATTCTGACCGGAGCCACGCGCTCTTTCTCATCGATTAGTATGGAGTGTGAGTGAGAGGTAGAGCTAGCAAACGGTATCGATACACGGTGTTTCAGACCATCAAACTGAACAAAACATTTTTCCTCTGTTCTAATATTGGTCACATAGTGAAAGTTGTTCCATTGGATAGTTTGAAGCACACCCTTAAGTACCATGTAACACATTTGAGTTGTCATATCTTTATTTATTAACAAAATAAGCGCTCTGAAAGCACGACAGCGGACGGTTATTCATAGAAACCAGAAGCCGTAGCCACAGACTTAAAAGAAGAACCAGACGGAATGTCATCTAATCATGAGTGAAGCACCCATTTTTTTTGTGTGCGTGCTGTCACGCGGTACATAAATGATAAATGATAAATGATAAATGAACTTTATTGTGTATGGACTCAGGTGTAGGTACAAACATTTGCAGGTGTTTTGGCATTGATTGGTTTCACTGAAGCCTACCTTTGCAGGCATTTACACAAATTCTGTAATACAATTCTGTGGGTCCGGTGAATAACGGTCTAACTCAACTTAGATCCAAAATGAGTTTTTAATGCCATAATACTCATTTTTTTTTTCTCTACAAAATGGTGTTACTGGAATATTCATACCTTTAATAATTCCAGAGATAGACTTTTTACAAAACGATTTAAGTCCATTTTTTTATCGTGCACAATGGTTGAAATAGAGTTAGATCATAAAACCAATATAAAATTAGGTGAACACGGATTTACTTCGACTTAAATCCTTCGACACAATTTATTTTGTTTTGTGAAATATGATTTATCTGAGTTAAACCAAATTTCAAAAACCTTAATAGTTAATACCTACATAAAAAATCAAGTGTAGCTCATGAATATGATGCGCGTTTGATAGCGGGCTAAGTACGGAAACTGACATCATCTTGGACTGGGGAGAAAGCTATACGTCTCACCAAAAATGTATGTCGAATAAGTGAGTTAAACCGTCAATCACCAAATATTTTGTATAATAACAATACTGCAAAGCGAACCGGATATCAAACGTGTATTTAAGAATGACAATACATCAGACTGGTCATACAACTTTGAGGCACAGAATCGTGAGTTCTAACTTGATAAGTTTTTAAGCATGCGTCGCTTTAGAATTTGTTTTTGTATTGTTTTTATATTGGTTTGTTGTTTAATATTTCACTTTCCAGCATTACTGATACCACGTGGCGTTACCCACGTCACAAAATTTGCATATAAGCTAGTGTTACCCATAAAAAAAATATACCTATATATGATAAAACTACTTACCTACTTAATAACGAAATGAATATTTTTTCTAGAAAATATCTAATTTTTGTGTCACTTAAGTTTAATGCTGAATATGGTGGATATTAAAAGCTTAAACAGTGAGCTTAGAAAGTACATTTTGCAAGTGTTTGTTATATTTTTCCTTAAAAATATTATTAAATATTAGATTTAAATCCATACGCACAAAATGTTACCTTTGTGAAAAAGAATTTAACTCTAAAAACACTTTGTAATTTTGTGATGAGCTTGTTTTACCTAAATAAAACTACTTTTATCAATTCGTTTTGATTCAGTTTACAAAGTAAGTTTTCCGGTGGTGTGTATTTAAGAAAGGGATGGAATAAAAATGAAATTAAAATATAACATAAACCATTTTATACCAAGGTTATTGTGAAGTGTAAAAGGCCCTAACTCAATTTAAATCATAATGTAACGTATTTTTATTAGTGTCAAAAGGTTTAATTCAACTTCTGAACGAAATATCTCCAGCACGGTAAGTATTTCATAGACTAAACCATATAATAATAAAAGACCATAAAAATATCTAGAAGACACAGTGATTTGCTTGAAAAAATATAAAACGGTTTTCGAGAAAATATTTTTTTTTTACCAAAAAAATATGTTTTTAGGCTCTCCTGTTAAGTTGAATTTTTTGAGTTGGACCGTTATTCACCGGACACACAGAATTAAACTCAATTAACTACTTATTATACATGCCATTTTGAATTAGAAATTATTAAGTATCAAGAACTAATATAATTATAAATGAAACAGAAATACAAATCACAATTACAACTAAAAATTAGCATCCTTTACATCGGCTTCATAGTCAAATTATTATTATAGATGCATGTCATTTTCAATTACAAATAAATGTCAGCTTTACAAATTATTAGGAGTCAACATTTAAAAGAAATAAAAATCATAACAAAGTCATTATTTTAATATCCTACATAAAATCCTTCAAATTAATCTATATGTTCGTCTCATCCAAAAATTCCCTAACACTATAAAAACATTTTTCAGCAAGCCATGTCTTTAGACTAAGCCTAAATTTGTTAATTTTCATAATTGTAAACGCCTCTGGAAGTTTGTTATAAATTCGAACACACATTATAAAAGAATTTTTTGATACCATTTCCAATCTACTTGCTGGTTTGTATAATTTACATCTATGTTGCTTACGCAAAGTTCTAGTGCTGACTTCAAAATTATACTGAAAGAGGTCTTTATTGTTATGAACAAAAAGGCATATCTCCATAATATAAATACAAGGTAACGTCAATAACTAGTACGCTTCCATAGAGCTTTCTAGTATATTTAATACATTATAATGTCGACTAGTGCTAAGTACACATAATTTATCTTTGTGCTTCTTATGGCCTGGTAAACATGAAGTAACGTTTTTGCAACCTGAATTAAGTCCTGTGGGTGGTGGTACCAAGTTTGAACATTTCTTAGTGTCCATTTGACTCTTAGCTTTGGTTTGATTTGACAGGGAAGAAGAAGAAGAAAGCTCGGTTTCCATATCATGAACATATTTTTGTAGAGAATCTAACTCCCTCTTAGCAATTTTCAGATCCATTTCAAGAAACATTATTTTATTGTTTAACTGTGTGATTTCAGCATCCTTTGGGCTTTTCAATTCTGTAGCGTGACTAGTCTTTGGACTACTATTGAGCTTTCTTCTAGGACTTGGTTGTGCTTTTTTTGTCCTTGAGGACAGCTTGTTCGCAGAGGGTGATTGGCAGATGCGAGTAAGATTATCATTTTTTAATTTATACACATCGATTTCCTTCTTTAGCGAAAAATTTTCTGATAACTGGTTCTCAATTTCGTTCTCGGCAACGGCAACGGCATAAGGTGACGGGTTGTCGGACCTGCGCCTAGAGCTAGTGCATCTGTGTGAGTGTAGGTCCCTTGTAGAACAAACGAGATTGTATAACGTTGCATGCTTCACATCTTTTTAGTGCAATACTCAGTCCGGATTTCTTTCAGGTCCGTGGCCGTAGCATGCTACACGTGATACCGCTGTATCACATCTTTTATCTCGTTCGTTCGCGCGAAAATAGAAAGAGAGCGAAGGTCTGATACGGCTGTATCACGGTGGCATGCTACCCATGCAGGTGTTTTATGGTTTTAATACGTCCAACATCTCTCTCTACTTCTTCGGTGAATACTTAACATTGAACATGTTCGTATTTTTTTATTTGTAGGTGGTCTCTAATAAAACAATATAATTAATTTATAAGTACACATATGTAAATGAAGACAAAAAGCAACGTGAAAATATGTATCATTGTTCGCATTCACAATGACCCTTTAGATTCAGCCGACTCGTGAGGTGAATTCGTTATGAGTTTCATAAACAATTCACATTGTAAATTATATTTTGTTTGTCTATTGTTAGCATGTTTTTGCTAAATTGCAACGTGACGAGATATTCTTAAAAGGTTGTCAGATCAGATAGTTGGGTATTTTTTCGACATGGATCAAATAGTGCCTTTATAAATTTTGGTACATTTCACATTACATATAAATCCATATCATAGCTTGCAGCCGATGGAGCCTATGAGTCACTATTATACCTCCTTAGAGCTCGGTGGCGCGTTACGGAGAGGTATGGACTCTCAATCATGAGGTCCGGGTTCGAATCCGCACGGACAACATTTATTTATTTATTTAATGCATGCCACGTACCAATGAGTTTTTCTAACTTATGTACGTATTAATACCGATTGCTCTCAAACGGTGAAGGAAAACATCGTGATGAAACCTGCATATGCAGAAGTAGAAATTCTGATATGTGAAGTCTACCAATCCGCATTGGGCACGCGTAGTGGACTAATGCCCAAACACCCTCCTAGAGGGTAGGCCTATGCCCTGCAGTGGGACGTATATAGGCTGATGATGATGATGATTATACCTCCTTTATTGCCTTTGAGTACCTATGTTTAATTCTAAGAGAAAAATGTTCAGTTTGTGTGAATAGTGTTCACGGTACATGATGACATTTTAAGCGGAGCACGCACTTCGGTGAAGCACTGAATTTAAATATGAGAGGGTGTGTTTCATGTCAACTCATGTCAGGCTTGATCCGCCCTCAAAGCACTCAGGTAGATACGAACTCTTTTTTAGTTTAACCACTCTTGATGACGTTGGAAGTGAGTTGTAGTAAGGAAGTTGGTAAGTATAAATATACTGTTTTTTTACACTGAGGTTACTAAATGAGGAATGATACTGTATTAACCACTGACATATACTCTAGCGATAGACAAGCTCGTTCAAACAAACAACATGTCACACAAAACAACACAAATGACACATTGCGGTCTGATATTGCCATAGTGATGAAGTGAACTCGGGAACATCAATACGGTGCACCCACCGCATTCAAGTGGAACATGTTGCTTCTATGAAAGGGCCTGTCTATCGCTAGAGTGTAAGTCAATGGTATTAACTTTTTTTTTTCAAATCAGTAGGTACCAACGCCTACGATGGCAGGCTATGAACACACTTATTCAAAAGACTTTGTGTTCATTTGATTTGATTTGCTTCTGATTGATTTACATTACTATTTGATCTAATTATCGTTATGAGGAAGAATTTCCTATCATTCTTGATCTATGTCCATCTCAAAAATACAATCGTTATAAATCAACCTAACATTAATGCGTAACATTTAAACATTCACATTCAAGCAACATTAATCCAATCCCATCTCTTCAGAGGACGAGAGCAAATCGAATTGTGACGCGGCGCGCCCATCAGTCTCCGTCACATGCGGCATCTCGCAAATTGAATCAGATACGTATTACAGCACATCGATAGTACTTGAAAATGTTTGAATGAATATTTACAGATAAGTTCTCGCCAGGAACCGTCGACATGTCGAAAGCGTTATAACAATTGACATTTTGAGTGAAAACTTAAGAGAAGTTTATTCCGAGAGCGCAAATGCGCGCTGCGTACAAAATGTACTATGGTGATTTTTTATTAACCAATTAAAGTCAATTAAATTTTTCAGAAACAATCTAGAAACTAATCTCTATGCTTGTATGAAATCAAATTTTCGGTAAAATATACAGATTAATTTAAGATTTGTATGGAAATCTTTGACGCACTGTAACTTTAAAACTACATTTTAACGAAAATCTGACTCCGTACAAGCATAGAGATTTGTTTTTACATTGTTTCTTCAAAATTGCATTGAGTTTTATTGGTTAGTATTGAAAATATCACCATAGTACGTTTGTATGGAGCGCGCCAACGGTAATATACCCAATGGTCGAGGTCCGAGGCCGGTGGCCGGATTAATGGTCGGGGTTCGAATCCGCTCGAACTAATTGAAATTTATCGGAGGTTTTCTTTCTTATTTACATAATACACGCTGTTTTCAAATGGTTAAGGAAGAAAAATTAATTCTGAAGTGTATGCGAAATCTACCTAACCGAGGTCCTTGAGGTTAGGCCTGTGCCCTGCGGTGGGAAGGTTAATGATACTGAAAAGTTATTAAATTTCCATTTAATCTACTAGAATTCGTTTATAGATTTTATTTGCAAGACGTTTCATTTATAGATAAAAGCAAACTAATGTCATTGGATAAATCTATTTCATGGTGGTTGGTTGATAAAGACGTGAAAGGAATGAAATTAATACACTCTCCCAACTAATATCATAAATCATAATATAAGTTAGTAGGTATTTCAATATGACTGTCGTAAGAAGTTAACAAGACGGTCTTCACAATATTAATATTAAACTTACCAAACGCAATAAATGTCCAAGCAAGTCAACAAATATAAATACGCAATGGAACTAAAACGGGATTTCAAATTGTTTCGACTAATGATGTTTTAAACTCAAAATAATCGCTACCCTAAAAGGTATCCATATCCGTTGCTAACGCAACGCTAATTGAATGAATAGAAACCTTAGTGTTTATCTTAACTTCGGGAATAGTTTAGGTAATCTGAAACTGGATTTATTTGTCGTAAATTGACTGATAATAAAAAAAAAACAAATAAAAAATGTTTTTGACCGACGACCTTGTGAAGGAGGCGGGACCCCGTTGGATTAAGGCAGCGCAGGACCGGTCGTTGGGGCAGGCCTATGTCCAGCAGTGGACGTCCATCGGCTGAGATGTTGATTCGGAATAAATACAGACATCATTCTTGAAAAGAACGTTCCTTCCAGCCCGCTTTGGCTAACTTTTGAAAGCAAATAAAATAAATATTGAATATGTATTGAATATTGACACATTGGCTTAATGTCCTGAATGTCAGCATGGAAATTATACCTCATTTCACCGTTCAGTAATTATCCCATGAGCGGTCGTGTTTAGCTCAGTAAGTGTTTTTAAAAGCGACCTGGAAAGGTCAATTATTTGTACCAAAAACCCCTATAAGTGCGTTCACACACGATGGCGCATTGACGGAGCAGCAGACGTCAGTCCGTAGAAGCACACACGGTCATCGTGTGTGAACGCACTTACCACAAATTAGAACGAAGTCGGTAGCCGTTTTGAGGAACCAATGTATAAATTTTATTTGTTTATAAGAAGAAAGATATTCAAGCAATGGCAAGAGTAAAATACAATAGCGTAATGGCATGGTAATCCATGGATAAATTAAAGAGAATATTACTTATCGTGTCAACATTTTCTCATGAAAGCTGATTAATTTGGTAATTGATCGAGAAACATCGTCTCCCAAGCAAAGTTACTGAATGAAAGGCTTGAAATATGGCGTCCTTTATTACTGGAAGCGTAACAAAAGGAGGGGAACTCAAATTCTTTAAAACATTGATGGGGTCGTTCCTCTCATAATAGCATTGCACCCTTTTTCGTTACGCAAGGAGAAGATTACAAACTGTGTTTTCTTCGGGATGTTGAGTTGTCTAAAGCAACGTGATAGATTAAATGCGTTAAAACCAGGGAGGTGGCATTAAAACATTGGTTAAAACGATTGTCTGTTTATGGAACACTTTTATTTTAGGTGGTTTAGGTTGTCCAGTGGCGAGTAACCTTGCCCGCCGTGCAGGAGGCGATGGTTCAATCCCGTCCAGGCTGACTCGTAACAATGAGTTTATTGGAATACATGTACGATTTGTAGCACCCTTGGCTTTCCGGTGAAGGAAAACGCCGTTAGGAAACCTGCATGCTTCAATTTCGATGCATGTATTGTACCCACTGTCCATTATAAGTGGTAACGGGCTCACTCCCCGCCACACTGGACAGAGTTTCGGCAATACTGAAACGTGATTGTTCTTAGGTTTCAGAATATCTCTGACTACCCCCTCGGGGAATAAAGTCGTCGCATATGCTTATGCTGTTTTAGTTTAGGCAGAAAAGCTTCAAAAGTCGCAGCACCGGTACTCAAAAGATCGTGCCCAAAATTCTATGAAAGTTAGGCTGAACTTGCGTCTGGCCAAATTGTAACCTAAAGCCCTAAAAGCCAGGAAAACTAAGAAATTTGTTTTATTTTTAAACCCAGCGAGATACTTTTTCATGTCTTTCGTAAGGTCAAAATAATAGTTGAACATACATAGGTACCTGGATGTGAATTAGTTAAAAACAGATGGTCGTTGACTGATATTAAAATCAGTTTCATTTTGTTTTGTGCAATTTAAATCCATCGCAATATAAACATGATTACAAATGCATAGTACAATGCAAACAGATTGAAAAAATACTATTGTAAATTGACTTCTGAATCCGGTGGCTTTGCAATATCGTGTTTTCAAAAGCCAATCACGTAAAAACAGCATTGATTTTGATCTGCACAGATTTTTAAAACCTACAGTCAGCGGGAATAACTATTGAACTAATGTGTCGTAAACGTAAAGAATTGAAATTATTATACTGGATGATTTTTTTTAGCATTCCAAAACTTTCAGGGGTGGTTCAGACCATCAAATTGAACAAATTTTACTATGGAAGCAAACCCGAATTCGTTAAAAAAAATCGTTTTCTGTTTCGTACATTTGAGTCGATAATATTATTGACATTTACAACTGCTGAGTTCAAAGTATGTGTTTCAAAAATCGCACTTCTGGATGTCGCATGAGGCGACTTAGAGCCTATTTCACCACTTCTGGATAAGTATCTGACAGATCATTTGACACATTTCATACAAGTCAGATAAGCAATTAAGAAATTATCCAGAAATGGTTTAACAGGCCCTAAGAGTTTTCGGAAGCTGGAATCACTGTGCTGCTCTACCTCGACCCAATCTGCCTACTAAGCATGGCAATAAGTGGAAATTCCCTATTCTTGTTCTCTAAATGTGGCTAGATGGCTGCAGTAGAGTAAAAATGCTGCTTTTCTTGTCGCATTTTGCAGACAGATTGACCACATTTTGTGCCTCGTGTGTTCGTGAGAGGAAGCAACACCCTTAGGCCGGCTGCTAATTTGACTGATTCGGTTGACTTATTAGGGCACTTTGTTGTATCTGGTGTGGCTTCTCCAATTCCCGCAAAATTAAACAGGAGGTGATCCCTGAGCAGCAAAGATTTGTTAAAAAATAATCCTGAGATGAGTTTAATTATTTATTACAAAAATCTAACATGCATGGTCTTTTCAAACAACTGTTTGTGTTGAGAAGGTTGACAGTTTTGTTCGGAACCATATTTTTTTTGCAATTCCGATGTTGATCTCATACAAAAACCTGCTCAGTTTGATGGTCTGATCATCCCCTGAAAAAACGGTCAGCCTTATTAAGAAAAAACCTATATAAAGCGTTCTTACCGTTGAAAAACGATTTCTTATAGTCACAACAAACGTTATCCACAAAATGAAATCCCTTTAAACAGTAATTAAACTGTACTCTATCTACAATGATCTAACGTCCCCAAATTGGCACTTTTCCTCCCTAGGTTCCACCCCTCGACGAGCAACTTCAAAATTCACACAGGTGTATAATTGCTGCAGACTATACCTGTATAGTTGGCAACAGATTTCCCATAGGGCCGAACTGTGGACTCACCGGGGGCGGATTGCGACTCCTGCTAGCACCTTTATTTTCTTTAAACTTACGTTTTAAAAACTGCCTCCGTGGTCTAATGGTTAGAGCATTGGGCTCTTGACACGGAGGTCGTGGGTTCGATTCCCACGGGGGGACCTAGTGAAATGTCACTTTGTGCGTTTTACCCCAGTTGGTTAGGACATTGCAGGCTGAGTCACCTGATTGTCTGAAAAGAAAGATGATTCCGTGCTTCGGATGGCACGTTAAGCTGTTGGTCCCGGCTACTATCACTGGTGGTAGTAGCCGTTACATAAAAACCACATCAGAGGCCGTAAAGCGGTTTGAATAAACTCTGACACCAGGGCTTTGCAGCCCACTCGATAAGAAGAAGAAGTACAAGAATAAAAAGTTAAATATCAGCAGTTTAATCATAGTATTGAAAAAACATAAAAAAAAGGGGTAACTTTGGGATTTTTTTCTATCTTCTAAATTTAATCGAATCGTGTAATTGAGCACGGTCGGTCGCCTATCAGCCAGATTATTAATATTAAATAAGACATCATTGGTTTTCAGACTTTAAAACACAGTTTAAAACACTTTCATTCGTGCTCAAAAAACGGCCTCGACAGGATAACGTGTGGCAATTACTTAACAAAAACATGTGTTATGCACGTTATGCAACACACTGCCCGATCATTTTATCGGCCATCGCAAAACCTTTTGAGAGATTTATATCGTGAAAAATTTGCATTCACGAAATACAATGAATCTGTGTAAATGTATAAATAAAATGGACATTGTACGTACAGTCATCGCATCGCATTGTGCACATCGCGTCGTGACAAGAGAATGCATTCGTCTATTGTCTGTTCAATCGATTTATTACTTGTCAAAGAGTTATTGGTTTACAATACTACTATAGACGACGTTTTTTTATTCACCTATTTGTAAAGGTTAGTTTAAGTTAAGTCGGTCTTTAAAATTAATAGTACATACGGCTTGGCCACTTAATTTACCTATATATGGACAAGTTACGTTAAGTAACTTTTCTGCTTTTTTTTGCGGGGGGCGAGGTAGCATGAAATCCGCAACTCAGAACTTTATTCCATTACTATAGATTATAATGTTGAATGTAAAAAATAATTAAAAAACAGTGTCGTGTGAACCCCAAACATGATAAGTTCGAAGTTATTGTTCCGCAATTATACGCTGTCTCGTTTAGTGATATGATTTCTTTATCTTCTTCTTTGACAGAGGGGAAATGCTAACGCGAGGCGGGTCCCTAGATAAATAGTCTAAGCTTGGCCATAAAAAGTAGAAAAAAAAAGGAGTGCGCCACCTGGCAAGACAAAAATATATCTTTTTGTGCCAAAATGTGTAATATCTTTGAATCATAACGTGCTTTACATTTCTAGTTACCTATCACACGTAACGATAAACTTTATGCAGATAATTAACCTACCCCATCTCACAGCCCAACCATAAAATTTTATCTAAACACATAATTTTCAAAACGACCCATAATAATTTTATTTCATAATTTTTTACACCCAAATTGCCTTACAGGTTCTTTTAGTTCCTCGGTTCCTTTTCCAAATTATAAGGCCATTTACACGTATTAAGTGTTAACAAGTGGTTAAGAGCTCGGTGACGCATTGCGGAGAGGTATGGTCTCAATCATGAGGTCCGATTTCGAATCCGCACGGACAACATGCCACGTACCAATGAGTTTTTCTAACTTATTACGTATTACCGACTGCTCTCAAACGGTGAAGGAAAACATCGTGAGGAAACCTGCATATGCAGAAGAAGAAATTCTGATGCATATTATTATGTGAAGTCTACCAATCCGCATTGGGCACGCGTGGTGGACTAACGCCCAAACACCCTCCTAGAGGGTAGGCCTGTGCCCTGCAGTGGGACGTATGGATGATGATGATGATGAAGTGGTTAACTAAATTTATTATTAATCAACCTACCCATAGTTGGACCTTATGTCCATGAACATAGAGTTCAACTATGGGTAGGGTGATCTGTCGCCGTGTGTACCTACATTCGGCGTTTCCCTTATTTATAGGTTTATTGTTTGTCCTTAGTTAAGTTTATTGTTAAAGCCTTTTATGTTTATTGTTAAAGGTGGTCCAGTGGTGAGTAAACTTGCCTGCCATGCAGGAGGCGATGGTTCAATTCCCGTCTAGACCGACTCGTACCAATGAGTTTTTCGGAATTTATGTAAGATTTGTAACTCCACGAACCACCACTACCGCAACGGGCTCACTCTCCGTCATACTGGACAGAGTTTCAGTACTACTGATGAAACGTGGATGTTCTGAGTTTTCAGAATATCTCTGACTACCCCCTCGGGGAGTATTGTCGTGAGCATATTATAGAATAGAATAGAAACTTTATTTTTCGACCAACTGGGATCACAATTTTGTTAGTAACATACTTAGCCTATCGTTAGAGTGGTGGTGGTGTCATATGCTTATAACAAATTTATCAGTGTATACCAGTTCCGTAGTCAAATGACAAAAATCGGATCCCTTATAATTTCGTCTTTCCCGTCTCTCCATCTGTCCTTGTCCTTATGTAAAGGCAATTTTATTTTATGCCACGGTTTTTTCCGCTAAGTAGGTACCTAAACATGTGCAAATTGAAACTACTTACTATCTTCTATTCTATTTATAGTTAATGGACTTTTGCGTGCGTTGCACTGCATTTCCGCCATAGTGTCAAGCAGTTTGTGGGAGTGTCCATCCCAATCTCAGGGATTGTTTTTGATCAAGAACAAGAAGAGATTGCGGATTGCTGTGCCTCGTGGCAGGCAAAAACGCGAACCGCGCGAACACCACGCGAGACAAGTGCTCGTGTCATAACCTGCAACGTGACTCCTCATACTATCTTGTTTCTGGGAACAACAAAAGTGACACTGAAAAAAGGAAAGGGAAGGGAAAGAGAGAGTAAATAAGATGTCATTAACTTCTATCGACGCCGTTTCAATAATTATTTCTGCCCTTATTTTTTCATTCGTCAATTTCATCGTTGGGTGCATCCCAATGTACGAAATTATTAATTAAGTAAAGAGTAAAGCTTGTAGCGGTAATAATCCGAAGGACAGGAAAAGTATAAATTAGCATCGAAAAGGTCGTATCACACACACCATTTCATTTTCGTTGTGGCCGACGTTTTTATGCGTGCAATAAAAACCCGGGGCACGTTCACGCCTTTTATAAATATGTATGAATTTGAGAAGGCTTTATTAAGGTCCCGTATGCTTTCGAATATGTGTTTAAGTTTGTTTTTCGAGTATAATTAGAGAGTGTTAACGGAAAGCAATAATGTTTATTGATGTTTGCATCAGAGTGTAATAAAAATAAAGGGTTGAGATTTTCACGATTGATCCTTTTTGGAACGTAATAATGTTTAAACATAGACGGGTAGTCAAACGGCTGATACATCACTTTGTAGCCGGTAAACAGACAAGACAACGTCGACCAATAAATTACCTACTTTAAATCGTCTGTAAATGGTCACAATGCTACAATATCACAATAATGTTTGGAGAAGCGTGTGTAGCCACCCTAATGTAAAAGGGAATATCTGCTGAATGTGATGTTTGAGACTCGGCCGTGGTTTATCTGTTGTTGAAAATTTTATATCATGTTATGAAACGACATGATAATTCTTGATAGCGCGATTTTGGTCTCGTGATGTGTGTCCAGAGCAGTCTTAGACCAACTTGGAGCCCTGGGCACGATCTTCTAATGAATTACAATAGAACAGAACTTGAGTAGGAAATATGGGGATTGGGCACTTGCCCAGTGTCTTGCGCAAAGATGGCCCATTTATATTACAGAATCATTATGCCTGGACTACCATTTTTAACATGCAAAAATTAATCAAGAATGTACATTAATTAGTCCTCATTCTGTATTGCTGCGATCTTATTTCTTATATATATACTTATTATAGTAGGTCGTCAAATTTAACAAGTTTATGACTTGAGAACTTCAAAGAGAACGAATTCTTCGGATGGCACGTTAAGCCGTTGGTCCCTGCTACTTTTCTGGTGGTATTAGTCGTTAGATAAAAAAACCACGTCAGAGGCCGTAAGGCGGTTTGAATAAACGCTGACACCAGGGCTGCCTACACTATATAAAGATGAAGTAACAAAGCGGAAAAATCTCCTCATTAAAAAAACTCTATTAAAACAAAACAAAAAGATTAAAACAATCGAACTCAAAACTCAATAAACATTTTATCAAATGAAATATCTTTTTCACCTCACAAGCTCGGAAAGATTCAGTTTATCATTCGAAATCTGAGTGCAAAAGTGTATTTTATCCGCTAGCGTGGAAAGAGTTTTTCAAATTCGAATCTGTCTATTCAATATTTCTCTATACCGCCAATCCACGGAAAATGCTTAATAACTACGTATTTCATGTCACTGACAAGCACGAAAAAAAAAACTTATTAAAATGTTCTTTTTAAAATTTCACTTTTTTCCCTCGCTGTTGTGAGGTGAAAAGCCGTGTGTTTCGCTCGGCTGCAAAGTTATTCTGCGTCTCGTACCTTTGAAACCTTCGCTGAGCTCAGGATTCTATTATTTGAACCAGTTGCTTCGCTCGTGGTTCAATCCTAGAATCCTTCGCTTGCTCAGGTTTCAATACAAGTTCTTGCGCCAAAAAGCAACTTTGCAGCCTAGCATAACAAATAACTATTTCAAATAGGGAATACCTACCAGTAATGATTTTCCAGCTAGTAAGAATTTACGTGCAATCAAATTAGTGGTTGAAGAGAGCAATAATTCCAGGGATCCCTCCCCGAGTCTCGTGATAAATTCAACACTATTCCCGGGACAACGGGACTGTGACAGTCTAATACTTATGCATGAGGCGTCCGTTATTTTGGTCAGTTTATTAGCGTTGTGGTTAGCATGACGGTCGGGGGTGAAATAGGTTGTACACTAATATGTTTCCTACATAAATATTAACATACGGGATTCTAGTGACTTAACAACACAGGGACGCTGAATTAAGTGAAAATCATTCCTGGGGTTGTCGAATGGTACCAAAGGTTTTAAATTCGTTGGCCTACTAAGGTACGCTGTTCCGCGGTCTCATTTCTGTAACTCTGGTATAACCAGGATCAACAATAATAATATACAGGGTGTAAGGAAAAGTATCATTAACCTTTGAACCACATACTCTTCCTTGACTCTACCCATAGACATATTACTCTAGCGAGAGTTAGAGTTTAAGTCTATGACTCTACCCAATAAACTGAACAACTTTTACTATGAGAGTAAACGTCTTGTCAGGACAAAAAAATCGGTTATTTCGTACATATGAGTCGATTAGGCATTGTAGTTTAGTATGGAATAGCTTATTTTTTTGCGCTGAATGGTTTGCTCCTATAGTACAAGTTGTTCAAAAACTGAACAACTTTTACTATGGGAGCAAACCTGTCAGTTTAAAAAAAACCAACTGTTCCATACTAAGCTCCAATACCTACTCGACTTAAATGTATACAACATCAGATTTTTTTTTTTGCTTCGTTTGGTTTGCTCCCATAGTAAAATTTGTTCAGTTTGACGGGTGGAGTGTGTGGTTTAAAGGTTAATGATACTTTTCCTTAAACCCTTCATACATTCATCCATAAGCTTAAGCCACTGTTCCATGGAAGGTCTCAGATCTCACCTAATTATTGACGAAGACGAGGCGAAGCCGAGGATCTGAGGCTTCTTATTTACTGCCCGAGGTTAGTATACAATTTTTCTCCTAAACAGAGGTGGAAAGCGACAACTTCGTTTAGCGCAGCGGGACGAAAATTGACGCTTTCCGTCCGAAGGGGAAAAAAATTTAATTTTTTTGATCACCAACAAGAATAAGAAATACATTATAAATAACGCTCAAAGACATACATTGTAATGATTCCAAACGATTCGAAACCAGGACCACATGATTAAGGACCTCCGGCTTGGCAGTGCGGCGGCGCGTGATAAACCATCGACAACCAGTATGCCACCGTGATACAGCGCTATCAAACCTTCGCTCTCTTTCTATTTGCGCGCGAATGAACGAGATAAAAGACGTGATACAGACGTATCACGTGTAGCATGCTACGGTTTCAGGTCGTTAATTGAGGCTAATGAAGTCTATAGAAACTAGGTACTCTAAACAGTAGGTAAGCTCTAAACTAATTAAATCACAAAAGATAGTGGAGTAGATAAAAAAAACTAAATGTCTAATTTCCCTAAATTACATAAACAGGGAATACCAATAAAGGTACTAGGTATAATAACTTTATGGAAATACCTTAGAGGAAGGATGTCTTTATTCTAAACCATAGAGTCTGTATCAATTAACGATTGTAGATTGTCTCTTTTGTCTTACGAAGTACCTTTAATAGTAGAAAAAGATTAGATATATGTTTATGCGGGTGTCCACTTTTTTGACATTTTTTGACATGCCAGTGTGTGTAAAGTTGTTTAAAGTAGTAATTTTTTGTGCCTTTTGTCCATAGAGATAGGAATAAGTACTTTGCTTTTATCTTACCACTTGTCACAACACATACAAATACAACCGTCAAAAAAAGTGAACAGCCTTGCAACACGAACTTGATAGAAATACGGACCTATACAATAAAAAGATGTGAAGCATGCAAGGTAATACAAACTCCTTTGTTCTACAAGGGACCTACACTCACACAGATGAACTAGCTCTAGGCGCAGGTGCTACAACCCGTCACCATTATGTACCGCGTGACAGCACGCACACAAAAAAAATGGGTGCTTCACCCATGATTAGACGAGATTACGTCTGGTTCTTCTTTTAAGTCTGTGCCTTGCAATAGGTATGGCTCCCTCTATGCCTTTAGGTATCATCTCTTTGGGGAATACCAATGCTACTAATAAGTTGTTGAGAGGTCAACAAAAGAGACAAAAGACATAAGTTTGAACTCCACTAAAATATCAGACCTCCGGTTAAATCAAAGCAAATCCGTATCGCATTAAAACTGTATGGAAGCAGATATAGGTAGACACAATGTTTGATGAATACCGATCATCCGTGAGCTGACATCGCCGTAATGCTGAGCCGCATCAATATTTATCAAGTGGCCGGCCGGGAGCCGAATCACGATTATCACTTCAATTTACTCGATTGGAAGGTCGATTTTAAAATAATATGATATTTTTGATGATTGATTTCCTTTTAACGGATATAAACATGTTTTTGGTTTTAGTCTATTAATGATTCTTAATGAATGATTATTAATTCATTCTTGATTAATGGTGAAGGTTATTTATGTCAGAATCATATTCTTCTTTATTCGTGTCAGCAAGAGCTAGGTAGGTAGGTATTTCAGACTCAAAATGTTGTCTTTAAGAGAATATTATTCCGAGAGCGAAAATGCGCGCTGCATACAAACGTACTATGGTGATATTTTCAAAACTAACCAATTAAATTCAATGAAATTTTGCAGAAACAATCTAGAAACAAATCTCTATGCTTCTATAGAGTCAGATTTTCGTTGAAATATACAGTTTCAATGCTAGGATTAATTTAAGATTTGTATGGAAATCTTTGAGGCACTGTTACTTGAAAACTATACATTTTAACGAAAATCTGACTCCATACGAGCATAGAAATTTGTTTTTAGATTGTTTTTGCAAAATTTAATTGACTTTAATTGGTAAGTATTGAAAATATCACCATAGTACGTTTGTATGGAGCGCGCTCCGAATAATATACCCTTAAAATAATATCACGGAGATAGCTTTCTGACGTCATTTTTTGACTGCACCACCGCGTCGGAAGATGTTCCGTTGTATAGAGAAGATGAAACCAGAAACTCTATAACACACATTTTTCGCTTATCGCATACTAATTAATTACTCATGCTGAAGTGGAAAGATCAACCAGTCAGTAATGATCATGTAACTTTTTCTTCTACACCATGTTACTCTATAATCAACTTCTTTTTAAATAGTTTGTAACTAAGCTCACTTTACTACATTCACATTTGTTTTTGGTGTAAATAAAGAACATTTCAATCATTCATTCATTAAAAAAAAAAAAAAATAAAAAAAAAAAAATGAACAATCTTAAATTAAAAATTTAAGATGATTCGTTGTCACCATCATTGGCCTTTTGATCTATAAAAGAAAACTAAGCAGCGTCTTGGCAGCACTTGCGCTCGCTTTAATAATTTGGTGATGTCCAGACTTCTTTCAAGAAAAACACCGCAAATCAAACCTTACCAGTTTGTCATACGACACCCACCTGCCAGAAAGAAACCGTTTCAACGTTTCTGATTAATTATTTTATCCTAACCTGTAAAACGAAGAAGCTGTAATAATGAATGTTCCCTTATAAGTTATAACTTATACAGTCATTTTCTTGGTCCTAGTAGTCAGAACAAAAACAAGCATTTTATAAAGGTGATGATTGTAGTATAATTTGATAAAGCCGACCATTCTCAAACCGACATTATGCGGAGCTTCGTCAATATTTGTCAATTGTTGCCGGAGCGGGAGCCGAATCATGATAATGATAATCTATTTGATTAAAAATACTTTTTTAAATTGAGATTGTTGATGATAGTGGATATCTTAATTGAGACTGCAATCACTCGACATGAATACGACTACTCTTTTAAATTTGATTTTAGCGATAAAAAACAAAAGGGACAGTCTAACGGATACAGTTTTCATTTAATTAGATCTGAAAGTTTTTTTGTGGTAGACAAAATTACGTCTTTTAAAAAAAACCCTCGATTTCAATAACATTTAGTAGATTCGCAGATATAATACTTATTTAGCCTGAAGAGTGAGAAAGAACCAGAGTTACTTTTTATTCCGTAAATAAAACAAATGCTATATGCAAGCAAACCTTGTCAAATGCTTTATCAAAAGAATCAAAACAAATTCTTCATGAATGTACATTTTGAAAGCTAAATAGGTACATTTATTTATCATGTCATGTGTAGCTAAAAATGATAAAATGAAATAGACTGTGAATGTAAAATATTCTTTGCATAACACAGCAGCAACGCATAAAACTTTATGTCAACGATAATCGGTCTATGAATTCGGCGTTCGATGAGATAAAAACAAACGCGTCGGCTCCCGCTCTATTTATTTTATGCATTCCACCCGAGTGATTTTCGGCCTGAGTTAATTTACTGCCCATTATATTAATGCTGGCCCTTCGGAATTTCGTTCGGATCGTATCCTTTGTATTAAAATTGAATTTCTTTTATTGAATTTGTCAAATTTATCATGAGGTACAGAATCGCTTTATTAATTTCGGAGATAGAATAGAGATCGTTTTTTGCAGTCGCCGCGTTTGAAGCTGCGAAAAGTCACGCCTTTAAAATTTTGCGGATTATTTTTTGACGAAAGAGCGGGAACAAATTTTTACACTTTTAAGTTATAAATAGGTGTCATTTTTTTATTTTTAACGAGATGTTCTTTTGTGAGGGTTTCGGAAATTGTTTTTTTTCTAGCTTCACTACTGTAATGCTTATTCCTGGCCGTATTTAACCACAGTGTTTAAGGTGGGTGATTAGACTAGGTACTGTGTTGCCTTTAAAAGACCGTCAGTGCAAATAACTGTAAGTACCATACCAACCTATAGTAGGTACCGTTCAGATTTTGTTGTTGTTATCAAATTGGACTATGACTTATATTTACAAAAAATACTTTTGATTAGACTTCTATATTTGCGGAAATTGTTTAAACTCAAACATTTCAACAAACTCTGATATGTTTCAGGAGGTGTCAGGAAGCTACCTATTCGCCAATAATAACAACTGCATAAGAAACTTTACTCCTTAGTCGCCTCATATTATTATCATTACAACTTGGTAGTCAATTCTAATTTTAAGCTGGAACCAAATTTGAAATTGTGTTTCCTTTAATTGAACTTCAAGTTAAACTTAAAAGAATAGTCAATTGTTTTGACGCAAAACAACGCTAAGTTACGCCAAAAACCTATAGTGATAATAAAATCAAAACAATGTACTCGTAACTATGACACCTATGTTCAGCAAGATAAGAAACTATTCAAATAAACAACCCTTAACACCACTTCATTAAGGGTCCAGTTCTCGAAACTAGTAAAAAGCTCTCACGCACTGCCTCTGTTATCCCATTACACGTATCCCATATAAACATCTAATTCTTTCCTGCGCACCTCTGCACCTTCACCGTCTCTCTCTCGCTTATAGCTTCGTCTCGTCCAAGCTCGGTTTGGGTTCCGAGCTTGCCTGAAGCTCCAGTTTTGCCCGTGCGTTCCGGGCGTGCGGACGTGTCCATTGTCAGTGCACGTTGATTTGTTATATTCCGTATTTTGCCGGGACCTAAATGAAAAATTGATGAAAACTCGACTATAACGATCTTTGTCCGTAGAAGGCTATTAGACTGTGTTTTTAATTAAACTTTTGTTGTGAAAAAGGATATTGAGTATGCACGGGTAGACGAGAGATACGGTGAGTGCAATACTTCAGTGCCAATTTCAGGTGGATACGGTTGATGGAAATCGTATTTGAGGTGTATCTTATTGTATCTTTGATGTCTTACTGACGTTATCGGTTTTATCGAGGTGCCATTTTAACGATGGTGGTTTAGTTTTTATTGCCTATTTCAAAGTGAAACATATTTTAAGAATTTTGAATTACGAGCATCATCTGGGTAACGCCTCGCTTCGGCTATAAAATTGGACTTCAATTATTTGTCATAATTTTATATTTTTTTCACTCCAATAATAATGTTCAAGATCTATTTGAAACTACGTTTAACATTTTTCAAATACGTAAAATTATAATTGTCAAGGAATATAAGACCTTAAAAGCAATGTAATAAGGAAGCTACGACATAGTAACAATAATGTATCAGTTATTACATTTCATACTCACCTTTCCCTCACCTGTTCTCGTCTAATTTCGTAGAGCCGACAATTTCCGTAGCAGGTTGTTTATTCTACGGTGCTACGGCGTAGCGTCTCGATTATTATTTTCTTTCACCCCTTTCTGTATTGTTTATATACGTTTTATTGGCAGAATGAAAGCTTATTGTAGCACTTTTTTTAGATGAAAGCTTGCATTTTCATAACTGTTTATTTTCTAGATTTTCTTGTTCGATTTTGTGTACCAAACACCCTAGTAATATTTAAAGGGGTGGTTAAGAATATAAAACGGAACAAATTTCAATATGGAGACTAAGTCGAAAAAAAATCTGTTGTCCCATCCATTTGAGTCGAGTAGAGACTGCAGTTTAGTATGAAACAGCAGATATTTTTTATCTATTTTGGCGCCATAGTAACAGTTGTTCAGTTTGATGTTTTAAACCAAATTCTTTAAAAACTAGAGGGTTTTGTTTTACCTTGTAATAATAAATTTTAGTATTTGCTGTTTTGATCTTAAATACATACGAACTTACGAACTTAATCGCTTTCGGGGTGATCAAAAACTTTGCTACAATTACCAACTAATCGAATTTATTATTTTTACATGCATGCCATGTTAGCTTAATCAAATTAAAGATTGAAAAAGTCGGGCGGCGAGCGGGATTCGAACCCACGACCTGCCTATCCGGGGCATGCTCTACAGAGGGCAGGGGCAGGTCGTGGGTTCGAATCCCGCTCGCCGCCCGACTTTTTCAATCTTTAATTTTAATTACCAACTACCTTTTTAAGCATGCAGTTGTAGTAAAACTTACCTTTAGCCATGTAACGGTGATGATCTATCTATCAATAAATAACGCTCTCAGAAACTATCTAAATAAATAACATTGTTCTAATACCAAACTGAGGTTATCTTTATTATGGGTGGAACGACGTCACAACTTTCATAAGCTTTCATAGCACAACGACTTTCATAGCCAAACTAGGATTTGAATCCGGGGCATAGGAGGTTTCGTAAATACCTTCCACGTTATGTCTGTCAGGCTACCACTGACAATCCTCTAACGTTGACAATAGCGCTATTGTCGGCGCAATACTAGTATCAAACGTACACAAACCAAAATAAGCTGGATTGGCGTAGATCGAGTAACGTGTAACGTCGCGCGGCCAGCTTATGTTGGTTTTGTATAGCTTGATGTGTCGCCGTGTGTACATAGAATTCAGTACTTCAGTATAGTATTCTAGTATAACATAATTGTTAAATATTACAATTTAGTACAACAAAATGCTAACGCTATTCCTTTAAATTAAGGGTAACGATATAGGGTAGGTATCATTAGTGAGACTGCGCCAGGTCGTCGGCTAGTAAAATATAAATATAATCTTACTACTTACCTGTTTACTAATTAAGTACCTACATTGGCAGGAGCATTGGGTTTGGCATTGGTTTGAGTATATTTCATTCATTCATTGCAAGGCAATTTATTTAAATGATCAAAATGCTTGGGTCTGAGGTCACTAACTTATAGTTTATTTACATTACTGTATAGTATCAACTATTTTATTAGATAGACTATGTATTATTGTATACATAACCGTAGCTTAAGAATTTATATTGTAATAGTTTTAAGTCGTGTTATGTTGTAGAGTTACTAGCCGCATCTTCTCTACAGCGACAACACGTTCCGACGCGGTGGTAGCTTAAAAAAGATTTGACGTTTAATAAGTGTGCTTCAAGCTCCTATATTGAATAAATTATATTGACTTTGACTTTGACTTTGGCGAATGAAAACCCAAAATCAGTTTCTCCATAGTTATCTACCAAACCACATTATTTGGATGTGTTATTTTTTTAAATCTTGAAAAAAATGAACTTAATAAAAATCTGTCAAGTCTTATCATGTCTATATAAAATCGTAACAAAATTATACTTCAAAATGTTGTTCATTCCCCTTTGCAGCCAAAGAGCATGGCATTCAAAAAACCATTACATGACCATCTGCCGAAAGGCAGATGCTTGCTTCATTATAAAATCACAAAGTAAAATTGTTTTCTGGTGTCCCATATTATAGAGGATTCAGTCAGACCTTATTACATGGATCTTGTTGCAACTAGGATAATTTCCGTGCCTTCAGATGTTTTGGCATACATTACTGGACACAAGTATAGTTTCAGTACAATACGTTTAGGTTCCTCTTTTGTTTTTGTATTTGTGTTTTTCCTAGAGTCTTCAACTCTGCTATAAATTACTAGCTTTTCCTATTGTTGTGTCCTGTTGGCATTGGAGGGAAGTCAGACATTTATTATTACTACGTCTCCTATCTTCTTTGATTCAATTCATTGCGGGTTACAAGACAGATTATAGAGTCACCTCGGGTTCGCTGGACTTCATTGTCTAATGTTGTGAGTTGTCGCGTTGTGTGTTGATTTTGGTTTAGGTACAGGAGTTTAAATGGTTTGCAGACGTTTGATAAAAAAAAGAGATATACAGGGCGTTTCATAAGTAACAATAAATATTTAAAACTCTTAAGGGGGTTGTTTAGACCGTCAAACTGAACAATTTTCTCTATGGGACCAACATCGAAATTGCGTAAAAAAAATCTGATATCCCATACATATATTAGCTCGAGTCGATTTGTAGAGTATAGAACATATTTTTTTTTTCGTAATTTCGATATTGGTCCCATAGTGAAAGTTGTTGAGTTTGATGGTCTAAACCACCCCCTTAAATGTTTATTTGTAATTTTGTAACACCTTGTATACCTAGTCAACAGTCTATACGTTTGTAGAGTTTCTGGCTACATCTTCTCTACAACGGAACATCTTCCGACGCGGTGGTAGAGTCAAAAAAGTTTACGTCAGAAAGTTATCTATGTATGTGATATTATTTTGAATACAAAATTTTGAGTTGAGGTCATGCTATCTAACAGTCTTTCAGGGTGAACTCCATTCCAGATCACAATTAGTCCACAACGGTCATCTGCTCTGCACGGTTAATATAAAATGCTGGTCACAATACATACCCTAACTATTTCTGTTTAAAAATTCAACAAAAATGTTACCTACATTAATCATCGTACTCTAACAACTGGAGCACTTCGCTCGCCGCTTTTTATTTAAAATTGTGTTTGTTTTTTTTCGATTGAAACAAAACGATTACATGTCCCACTTTTTACCAGTGTCACGAGCAATTTAGTGATGGTTTTTGTTGATTTTAGAAATTCCCACTGTTTATTACCTACAAGATCGTTCTAGCCTACAAGTCATACGTGCGTAAGTTACTTTTTTCTCATAGAGCTTTTTCCGACGTGGCGTTTCAGCATTGCCAATGCGACGCTGGCTCCGAAACTAACAGGTAAATTTGGTGTTTATGACTTTTCCGATTCTAAAAAACATGCATTGGAATAATATTTATAATATTCGCGACATTTTCAATAATATAGATTCTATTTCAAAGACATCTTTCAAGAGTGAGCTTAGTCTAAGTAGCGTCGGAAACGTATGGATTCGAACACAAACTAAAAAAAAAAAATTCTGTATCTCACAATCACCCAATTTCTATCTACTTAGATTAGTACATACTGCATATATACAGGGTGTTACAAAAGTAAAAATGAACATATAACACTATTAAGGGGGTTGTTTAGACCATCAAACTGAACAACTTTCACAATAGGACCAACATCGAAATCGCGAAAAAAAAACAGCTATCCCATACATTTAGCTCGAGTAGATTTGTAGTTTAGTATATTATGGAACATCCGATTTTTTTTCGCGATTTCGATGTTGGTCCCAAAATAAAAGTTGTCCAGTTTGATGGTCTAAGCCACCCCTTAAATGCTTATTTGTATTTTTGTAACACCTTGTATTCTCACGCTTGTCGTCTCTGTCTACCTACATAAGTGCTCGTCGGTTTCGGGTACTTCTGCTCTGGCCCTTTTTAAGCACATCACCAATTTGGTCAGTATAGATTAGTAATTGAAGAAAAAAGCGCAAATGATAATAATACTTTATTTTTCTTAAACCTGATCTTGTTTAGTTAACATTCGCTGGGTTAGTAAACTTAATAACAACTTCCCTCCACCTTTGTAGTTAATATCTCAGTGTTATTTCAAACCCGGTCTCCACCTTGCCTCCGGCATTGCACAGGGAATTCTAGTCTAGGGGTTAGAACAACGTAGACGTCATGTACACTAAATTTAATATAGGGTAAGTATACAAGGTGTTTCATAAGTAAGAATACATTTTTAAAACTCTTAAGGGGGTTGTTTAGACCGTCAAACTGAACAACTTTCTCTATGGGACCAACATCGAGATCGCGAAAAAAAAACTGATATCGCATACATATTTTAGCTCGAGTCGATTTGTAGAGTATAGAACATAATATTTTTTTTCGCGATTTCGATATTGGTCCCATAGTGAAAGTTATTCAGTTTGATGGTCTGAACCACTCCCTTAAATGTTTATTTGTATTTTCGTAACACCTTGTATAACATAGTATACAGGATGTAAGAAAAAGTATCATTCACCTTTAATCCACATACTCTAGTTATCAAACTGAACTACTTTTACTATGGGAGCAAACCTGTCAGAAAAAAAATCATCTGTTCCATACTAAACTGCAATACATTTTTGTTTGTTCTGATAGGTTTGCTCTCATAGTAAAAGTTGTTCAGTTTGATGGGTAGAGTATGTGGTTTAATGGTTAATGATACTGTTCCATACACCCTGTATATCTTTCCTCTTATTGCGACATAAATACAGAATACTGAACAACTTTCACTATGGGACCAACATTGAAAACGCAAAAAAGAAAAACAGCTGCTTCAAATCGACCCAAATGTATGAAACAGCTGTTTGTTTTCGATGTTGTTCCCATAGCGAAAGTTTTTCAGTTTGATGATCTGTAACGCCTTTAAGTTTACACCCTGTATGTGACATAGTAAAGATATTATCATTGTTTGGATTGCTTTCATACATAAATTGATGTTTTATCTAGCAAAAGAAAATTATTTTTGTCGGTCTGACAGCACAGTCTGTAGTGAAGTGGCTGCTGTGCCGAGAGTCGCGGGTTCGAATCCCGTAAGGGACAAACATTTTTATGATGAATTATGAATATTTGTACCCGAGTCATGGGTGTTTGTATCTATATGTATTCTATATCGTTGTCTAGTTATCATAATACAAGTCCAAGCTAGATTCTGAATCTTTAAATGTGACTAGATATAATGTGACAATGTCCAAGATAGTTATTATTTATTTTATCGTTTATTGTTCCTCTCGTTTTTTAATTTTTTTTATTTATTAACTTTATTAACAACAGTAATTATAATAACACTTAACCTAAAGAAAAGAATAACAAAACTTATACATACTATACATTACTACCTATAAATAAAAAACATCCTCTAAATTACCGCTGCTTGCCGGCAGGGTGCCCAGAAGGCTGGCAGCGATGCCTCTTTGTATGGCCAGACTGATTCGCTGACCGAGGTAGCTGCCAGCTCTCTTTTGGATTATTATTAATCTTTGCTGTAGGCTCCTACACCGTCTATCAATATCGTGTGTGGTGGGGGAACGGTGGAGAGGGAAAACAAGAGATGGTCGGACTACTCATGACGAAGCCTGGTTCGCACAACTGGCAGAGAAACGAGACAAAAGGCATAACGCTGTCACGATCCCGTCGTCACCCACCGGCGTACAGTTCTGTTGCAGAGGCTGCGGACGTGTGTGTGGCTCTCGTATAGGACTGTACAGCCATGAGAAACAGTGCTTCTCCAAAAACACTGCTTAAATCATCTGCCACAGATGTAAAGGCCTATGATGATGAATTTAACATATACCTTTTAATTTACCAATTACCTAACATTTATTTTTTAACATCGTGAGGAAACCTGCATGCTTCAATTTCAAGGCATGTATTGTACCCACTGTCCATTATAAGTGACGACGGGCTCACCCCTTCCGTCACACTGGACAGAGTTTCGGTACTAATGGTGAAACGTGGAAGTTGTGAGGTTTCAGAATGTCTCTGAACCTCAGGGAATATAGTCGTGAGAATATGCTTATTAATCTTGTTCACTATAACGTTTATCATTATGATTATAACAAAAACCTTAATATATAACCAGTGAAAGCCTATGACACAAACGGGTCTAGGTAGACAGTCGTGGGAAAACATATTACAGTGTAAAATAAAAACTCGGCGTTATCAAGAGAAGGGGTGATTTAGGACTCAAAATTACCGCAATGCAGAGCGTTTTAACATTGTATTAATCCTATGGGATCCGAAACTGCTTTTATGTACGTCCGTCTAACCTTTAAAAGAAGCACTTACTACTTAATGAGAATGACAAAAGTGATAAAAAGTAAGTATAGTTTCATACTTGAAGCTCAGACTAGAACGAAAACTAAGCGAGAGGAAATTAAGTTAAGAAAAGAAAGAGCTTTGCTTACGTTATGAAAGCTGTTCTTATTTGGTTAAGGATTCTTTTTTTAGAGTTACGAGTGGGGTGAATAAAAGCAGCAGTGAAGACGTTTTTTCACAAAATGGGCATGCGCTAGCCAGTTAACCCTTAAAAAGAACTCGCATTGGGTTTCGCAGAGGGTTTAGACCCTCGTCCACTAGAACTGCGCTAAGCTAATTACTGAGATCCGACCGTAAATTTAAGAAACTATTTTTGTTTGGTGAACGAAATGTGATTTAAGTGAAAGTTTTTACAGGGGTTCATACAACGCAAAGCAAAATCTTGCCGCAAGTATTTTTACCATGATTTAAGGTACCATTTTTTTCACCAACTTTTTTGGAAGTAAATCAGGTGCCATCGGAAGCACAATAATCTAAAGAACTGTACAAACTAGTTGCCACCTCTAGACCTGCCGCAACTCTTGGGTTGTCTGTAAGGTTCAAAGAAGTCATTTTTAATCCTAGTGTTTCGACGTTGCAACAGACTGAGGTGACAACGCAAGTTTGTTCAGTTCTTTAGATTCGTATCTATCCGATGGCACCTCATTTACTTCCGTACTACTACCGACAAAGTTTTTAAGCAAGTAATCACTACGTGTTTTTGACTTTGAGGCACTCCTGCGTTCTGAGCTTGATGCCAAGCCCGACCACCAGCTACCATCAATTATAATTATAAGAATGGTGTCCTGACGTGCTCTCCTTGCTCGCGTACATTCTCAAAAAAAATCGGCTTTACTATAAGTCACTTTCACATCAGAGGCAGTCGCCGTAGCCGAAATTGGCTAGGAGTAGCATCATCACTTGCGGCAAGATTTAACTAGGCAACCCGGCGGCGTTGTGTATGAACCCGTGTATAAACTTTCACTTAAAGTTGTCAGCCTGTCACATGTCTGGAATACTTTTTGCCCATACCGCATATCTCTACATACCATACCGTACCGTATATAATAAACTTTACAGAATCATTTCACCGTTCGTACAAAGATACAAATTGACATCGCTCCAGACTTACCGAATCACTTCATTGTACATTTCGTTCCATACAAGAAATCACGTGGCAGCTCTCTTATAACCAACTTCATAAGTATCAAAATCACTTGACTTTCAGGCCTTTAGTAAAAGGACTATAGAGACAAGCCGCATTCTCTTGGGATTTTATGCCTGTCACGCCCTAAGCAAGCAATAAAGCGCTTTATACAGCAAAATTGAAAGTGACTTTGCCACTAAAACGTACCGGGTGAATGGCTTAAAGCGCTGGAACAAATATCAATCCCGACATTCAGCGCTTATGAGGCTGGTTTTTTATGATTATTTTTCTTCTAGAGTGTCTTGGTTTTTAGTGTCATAAAATCGGGAGTGTTGCGTTTTTGGATTTGTTTGTAAAATCTGGATATACCTAATAAGGGGTACCTACCACTGACCACGAGGAGGTAAAAAACAGTTAATTCTAAACATAGCAATAATGCCAGATCTATATCAAGTTTAACAGATAATGAGCCCATCGCCACAGTGGATTCATTACCTAAAAATTGAAGCAGCACATTTAATTCGACACTCAGATTTCCCTTATTTGGTTCTATCTAGGGTCAGGACGGTATTGAAATCATTGTCGCCCAAGTAAAACACTTTCAACATTTTTTTCCATAATAAGTATCAAAGGAAAACTCTCCCTTGACGTAATTTCACACTTTTTTTACAGCTAGTGTAAAAACTGAACGACTGGAACTGGAGAAGTGTATAATAAATAGAGGGTTCCGTACCTAAAATTAAAACGCAAAATATTATTTAGTTCTTTTTTTTAAACTCTTACTTAGGTCCTCGTTTGTATAAATATTACTTCATCATCATCATCACAGCCTATATACGTCTCACTGCAGGGCACAGGCCTACCCCAGGGAGGGTGAATGGGCGTTAGTCCACCATGCGTGCCCGTATTGGTTTGGTAGACTTCACATACGCATCGGAATTTATTCTTCAGCGTATGCAGGTGCCTTATCACGCGCATGCTACGGACTCTAACACTATAGTTTACCAAACATACATTACGAATTCAATTCACCACAATAAAACACTTGCACATTAAAAAATGAAAGAGAAGACGATGACATTGACTTTTCTCATGGAAAGAGTGACATATTTTAAGGGTTTTCCTTTTCCGTTCTTTGCAATTTTCCTAAGGAATTCTAAAAACTGTTTTCTTAAAAGTGGCAACGAGAACATTATTCAGGTAAACGTCAAAGTGAGTGTTCTTTTGCTAAAGTAAAGCGATATACGACAAGTATGGACGTTGAGTGTGGTTTAAGTTAGAGAAACTTTGCGATTTTGTGATATTAAACTGCCTTTTTCCCTTTACATTATCGTGATAGGTAGCTTTGAGTCAAGATTCTACAACAAGGTGCTAACAAAAGGAACAACTCAAAAGGAACAACTATCTTTTTCTTTTCGAAAATAATTTAGCTAAACAATTTTCAATGTATACGCAACTTTTTTTAAATGCGGAAAAAATAATCCGAGAATGGGCTCGGAAACTTAAAACAAAATATGTTTAGTTATCGCTTCCGTACAAGCGTTAATATATTATATATCATATTTTAATGCGAGAATGCGTATTTAATGTACTGTTTTTATTCTGCGTTCTAGATCAGGTACAGGTTGTGTTAATGAAGGCCTACTAATTTTAAAGTGCCTACAAAATATTTCACTCTATTCTTAAGAGGTTACTTCATAAGTGAAAAAGTTACTGTTGAATTAACACTATGAGTTACAGACATTAGGCAGATCTTCCTACTCTGTTTTGAGATCAGTGACGACAACAAACACTAAATTTATTAACGTTGTAAGGAATTAAAGTACTTAATCAACATTAAAGTTGTAACAAATTAAATTTCTATGTTGTGGGCAGACCAGCAGCCAGGTGGTCGGATGACATTTGTAAAGTAGCCGGCAAACAGTGGATGAGACTAGCGGGGGACCGTTCTAGTTGGCGTGAAAATGAAGAGGCCTATACCCAGCAGTGGGGTTTTACCGGGCTGATGGTGATGATGATGATGATGTTGTGTCAGTTATTACAATCTGAATTTCTTTCGATTCTCATCTCACTTGTACCAAAGTCCTAGAAATATATCTGAAGATTTATGTCAGTCTCGCTTTGGACATGGCATAAAGTTTGTTTACTACCGAGCACTTCTAGACAGAGAGATAAATCTATACAGTTCCGGTACCAAAGGAAATATTTATTATATCGACTTACCGATAAGAATGAGTACAACTTACAGTATAGCTTGCAGCCACTCCCTTATATCTGTCGCAAAATAATCCCTCCTTGGAGATCGGCGACACTTTGCAGTCTAATAGGACGATATACTAAACAGGGTGTAGAGATACAGGGTCCAGAACGAGACTTTTGTTTTTACACTTAATCAGTGTTGCCAACTTGTATGTAGCCAAACTGCTAGAAGTAGCTAAATATCAAAATCGATTAAAACAACGCAAACCTTTGAATTTTCTTTAATTTTTTCAAAATTTAATGGATTATTGTCATGTTATAGCCATGTTTGTACACATTCTATTCAATTAAAGATTGAAAATTGTATGTTTCCGACGTAAAAACGTATTTATAGACAAAATGACAGTGTTTCCAACTGCTTCCAGAACAAAAAAAACATTAAGGACGAGAGTGAAAATATATAGTAATAGAAAAATCAAATATTTTATCAATTTTCATGGTTTGGTTTGCGATTATTTATCGCTCCATTTTCGTTAATTTTATGGCTTTGGCTTCGAAAAATTCTCAATCCCAATAGTTGCTAGAAAAAGTAGCAAAAAAGTTTAGCTACAAGTTTTACAGTAGCTGTCAGACATCGAAAAATTGCTAGATCTAGCTATAAAGTTGCTAAGTTGGCATCACTGCACAAAATATCGTATTTTGACGTCATTGTTGCAGTATATACTGAAGGAGTCTCTTTGAAGCGAACCCGCTGGAATATAATGATAAACCAACACGCTCCAGCTAAACCACAGTTAAACCGAGGTTTTATATCTCTATCAACAGGAACAAAACAGATAGTAAAGTAGTTTATGGTTTTCTTGAAAGACATAGAATGTTATAAAAATATTATGGGGTTAGGCCAAAAGCTTTTATTAGTTTTGGTTAGATTGGTTAAACGCAGAAGTAGAACGCGCCGCGCCGCGCCGTAACATATTTTTTTTGAACTAAATTGTATTAGACATTTCAATAAAATTTTATTGACATCATAGATGGACCTTTGCCAGCTTCCTGATTGACATACTCTTGCATTAAAAAAAACGATGTTCTAAAATTTTTTTTCAGGTTTTGTCTAGGGTTTTAACACAAAAAAAAAACATCCATTAATTTTTATGTTGTGAGAAAAAAACAGAAATTAATGTAAAAATCGTAGTGGCACTAGCTTCACTATACTTTGTGCCACTAAATCTTAATCAGACAATCTTTTTTACCCGACTGCGCGACGCAAAGGAAGGGTAATGTTTTAAATCGGTTATCAATAGAGACCGTAATAATAAACATTATCTATTTCGTTGGGGTAAGACGCCAAGACGCTATCTTAATTTCCTCGTTGGCTGCCTTTGCTAATCCTTTGAGCCAGGCAAGCACTAGGCACCAGCCAAGGAGTAGATGCACATAAGTTAAGTAAACAACCCTCATATCGGGGGTTTACTGCGGAAGCCAATTATCTGGAAAATTTGAACTAAAATAGGTTCATGTTATAACTACAATATCTATCAGTCAATCATCTATACAACAAATAATAATCATAATAAAGTACAAAATAAGAAAGTTTAGACATCACATTTAATTATGTAGGTATTAAGGGTATATTATTCGGAGCGCGCTCCATACAAACGTACTATGGTGATATTTTCAATACTAACCAATTAAAGTCAATGAAATTTTGCAGAAACAATCTAGAAACAAACTTCTATGCTTGTATGGAGTCAGATTTTCGTCAAAATGTATAGTTTTCAAGTTACAGTGCCTCAAAGATTTCCATACAAATCTTAAAATAATCCTAGCATTGAACCTGTATATTTTAACGAAAATCTGACTCAATAGAGGCATAGAGATTTGTTACTAGATTATTTCTGCAAAATTTCATTGACTTTAATTGGTTAGTATTGAAAATATCACCATAGTACGTTTGTATGCAGCGCGCATTTTCGCTCTCGGAATAAAATTCTCTTAAGATGAATGATCAGAATTTATTAATGATAAACTATAAATTCAGCAATAAAATGAGGTGTGGCGCGTCGTGCGCACCGATTCGCTGAAATAATATCACTTGAGCTTTACTAGGCGGCATCATTGACTTTTTTTTACACAAACTTTAAAAACGACTTTATGCATCACATATTTCTTTTAAATAGAATGTTATGATCCTATTATCGAATTCAAGATACGTTCGTTTAAAAATAACCTTCTATTATAAAACAGTTCTATTTCACATATATTTTATATGCCTATCTATTACGTATATCTGTATTATTTATAATAGGTTTATTGTGTATACTTGCTTTTTGTTTTATTTACTGATAACTGCTCCTTTTTGACAATTTTTCTGGAAACACCGCCTACCTTTCTTCGTTCACCGTTTCCTCTACCCTAAGGTTGTCTGGAAGAAATCGCTTCTTAGCGATAAGACCGCCTTATTTTTGTGCCTACTGTTTTTTCTTTCTGTATTTTACTGTTTGTATTTTGGTGTAAAATAAAGTATATATGATTGATTGATTGATTGATATTATTATAATTTAATATACCTAACCCTAGAAAGATCTTTTCTGTCTACAAAATACGAATGCGAATGGATTGATTCACGGGACTCCACATTTTGAATCGAAGTTTGGTGGTATGCAAACGACTTTGCGAGCAAAACTGCGTGAAAAATGTGATCGCGATTAAAAATCGCTTGGGCGCACGCAGCGCACTTTGATTTGCATACAAGCCTGTTTCTGAATTATGACGAACATATTTTTACGGTGTTATGGATTTTGGATTCAATAGTCAACCTAGGTACCTTTTTATTAAGCGTGTAGATATCAGGATATCATTTTTGCGTGTTTAGTTTGCAGTTTTTCAAACAAAAGCACGTTAGAAGAAACCCTAAAAAGAAATGAAGACGTCTTTAAGGCTGCTTTTCCACCAAAGATGTGCGAGGTAGTGAGGCGGTGAGCGAGGAAAAAATCGTCCAATGGGAGTGCTTCAATTTCCCAATGACGTGATCGAGCGAGCTCGCTATTAGCGGATTGTTTCCTCGCTACCTCGCACATCTCTGGTGGAAACGCAGCCTTATTAAGTTCTTATGATAAAGTAATCAATTAGGTATTACCTACACAAATAAATAAAATATTGACGGTGATATGACATTAAATATAATTACATTTAGGGCCTGTTTCACCACTTCTGGGTAAGTTCTTGTTAGCTTATCCGACAGATAGTTTGACATATTTTGTATGAAATTATTCTATTCTATTCTATTTTTAAAAATATGGCTGCCATCTTTGGTTAATGATGATTTTGCCAATGTCGAGTTTTTATAGCAAAAGTGCTTGACGTTGTACGGTTATATTGATATTTTGGTGACTTCAAGGGTTGTTCTTATAAAAGAACAACATCCTGAGCCACCACTGGAGTTCCACTGTAGGCCGGGGATGGGGCAACCGACGCGCACATGACCGCCCAATAGCAGACCCACAAAGCAACTCCGTATGAAATTATGTCAAAATAAATGTCATTGTTATTACAAATTAAGATCTCAAACTAACTTATGCTAAGGTTGGGTCCGTTGAGGGGCAGGGACAGTGAGCCCAAAATGCTATAGCGGTATTTGCTCGCTGATTCGCTGAATGGTTATGCTGATCCGTTGAGCGAGGAAACAACCTGCCCTTGGGTAGTCGAATCTATATCAGGCGCTAGTAGGTGTCTTTAATAAGCGCCTGCACGTTAGGTCCCCATTAGCCGAGAATTTCTACAACGTTAAAGTTTTTTAAGGAAACCATTTCTATCGGAATCAATGACGCTAGTAAATTACCTTTTTCAAATAGTCCCGAAATAACTTTTTAAAGCAATTTAATACCACAATGGCGAGTAAAAAGCTTTGTAATTTGGTATCGTTACAGTTTTTTTCTTCATTCAGGCAAAAGCGACCGCACGTTCATCCAAATGATCCTCGCTCGATATTCCTGTCCACACCGAAATAGACTAGAAATAGGTCATCGTACGGTGACAGCCCACCGAAGCGCACCGCGTACACCAAATTGACATAAAAGCGACAATATTATTTATACTTACAGGAATCGTTAACTTTATGTCTAAGGCCGAATTCGAACAATTTTACTTTTGGTGTTTACACACCCCTTACTAAAAGAACGAATGTATATAATTCACCTAAAGAAAGAGGTCGTAGTTTTAATTTGGTAGGTTTCTTTTTATTTTATTTTTTTTTATTATGTGACATTGACATTTCATTTAGATTAGGGTTGGTAAAATGTAAAATTAGTTTACTCTATAGTAACCGGCGACTTAATCTAAGAATTTACTCGCGTTTGGTCGAATCGGGCCTAAATGTCATAGATTTATTTAGTTAAGTATTACGTGAGTTGGATTTGTAGCTATGCTGTTCATAAGAACTTATGTACTACTCTTGAGCGAATAAACGAATTTCAATTTCAATTTAGATCACCTCATGGTGTATTCTATGAGGTGACTAAGGGTTTAAGGTTTCATTCGCTATGTTTTTGTGGACGGTGAGCCATATCTATAACTGCTTGAATCCTTGCCTGAACAGACTAGATCTAAAAGTTCCGTATAGTCATAGCAAAGTTTCTGACTACACTGAAAATAAAAACAGTCTTGAGTATATACATTATTTTTAATAGTACCTACATTTCTATTTGAAACAGAAATTTACCACAAAAAATTGGTTTCTGTAAAGTCGGTTTACGGACGATAGTTTTACGTGATAATAACGTCATAAAGAAACATTGATGAGAACTGCTAGCTCTGACGTCACACGGAACGTGACACTTTTTCGTGCGTGCAGCCGATGTTCATCAATTTATAAGACGTTATCACGTCAAAAACACAATACATGGAAATAGACTAATTCTAGGTCACGTTGCAGGGTTTGCCTCGAACACTTGTCTCTCGCGTGGTGTTCGCGCGGTTCGCGTCTCAGCCTGCCACGAGGCTCCAAAATCCTTCTCAGTTGTTCTTACTCAAAAACAATCCTCGAGATTGAATAGACACTCCCTCAAACTACTTGACACTGGCGAGATCTAACAAGGAAACGCCATTAAATAAAAATAGAATAGAATAGAATAGACTAATTCTACGTAGGCATTGTTTTGAATAGGTATATTGACTTGATAACGTCTTATAAATTGATGAACTCCGGCTGCACGCACGAATAAGTGTCACGTTCCGCGTGATGTCAGAGCTAGCAGTTCTCATCAATGTTTCTTTATGACGTTGTCACGTAAAACTATCGTCCGTAAACCAACTTTACAGAAACCAATTTTTTTCTTTTATTTACAGACAAAATATGCTGCTGAAAAGTGTAGAGAGAGAGAGAGTATTCGTTGAGTATTCCTTAAAATCTTGATCTCTAAAATCAGTCGTCTCCCTTTTAACTTAATTTATTAACTAAAGAAGTGATCCACGAAACTCGTACGCTACAAAATACAAACGTTAGGTATTTCATTGGTACGTTTAGAGCGCAGCCTCGTAATAATGTTTACGCGAACATTTGTGTCTTTCACGTCTGAAATAACCGCTGAAATGCTGAAATATTTTGGTGTCAGTGTGTGTCACACTGTGTCGATGCTTTAGCAAGGTCGTTGGGTATATCTTTGGAATTTTTAAAGGTGTTTTTTGACGAGTAGGTGGTTTAGTTGGTTTACTGTATTACTAATTTATTGAACAACTCAAGCATATTGGATAGTCAACATAATATAAAACTGAACATTTTATTAATTGCCATACAATTTTCGAGCAACATTGGAAGCATGCGATGTATGTGTTTTTATTCACAATTTATTGTGTGAGCACGCACCACATTTCATTAAAAAAAAACAATTGTTATTAATTTATTATAACAATTGGTAATATTCGATGATGCGAAAATATTAACGAAAATACACGAAAATCCTTTGTACAGAATCGCGTAAAACAACATTTTAATTTATAACTTTTTCCATTTAGAAACTGATTTTCGACCGTTCGTTCATTCAATCTTTAAAAATGTTTACTATCAGTAGTAAGCTTAGATAAAATATATGTCTAGATTGAGCCTCACGCTTCTACCGTATAACAGAAAAATGGGCCAACTTTCTTAGGTTGGATTGCGTGAGGCGTCATACAAATTGTTTCTGTGTGCGTGATATATGGATAGAGTTTAGCGGTATTACCTGGTTGCAATTTTTTTTCGACGCGTTCGTAGCTTCGACGGTCTATCTTGACATAAAACTTATCAAAGGTACTATTACCTTACTGTAGTATATGTATAGTACTGTGTGGTAGTAAGTATATCGTTCAGTAGGTCTACCATGAGTTTTCACCGTACTTTACTGCTGTAGTTACGTCACCAATTTTGTATTGAATTTCGTACAGCGCTCATAGTGGTTACTTTGAGAACTAATTTCTGTCATACGAATTGGCGACGTAACTACAGTAGTATAGAACGGTGAAAACTCATGGTAGACCCACAGGTCAAAGTACTGTTGAAAGTGAAAACTAGAATTAAAATTATGTCACATATTTTTCACTCATTAATTATCTACAAACGGTTGTCAGGATGATTTGTTAGCGCCCTGTGTGGTATGGTGTTTATGTGATGTAGCTTCTATTATATTGTGAGTGGTAGGTGTAGATCGATGTACCTACACATCATTATTCGCATACAGTCTACGTGGGTGTGTTATTTCAGGACAGGGTTGATTTTATATCAAATTGACACTTCTGCGTATTTACACAAGCGTGCCAAAGGACAACATTGAACACCCCTCATAAAAAATTCCTGGAAATGTTTGTCCTATCTTATTAAGGAAATGTTCTAATATGATTTTTATAATATTACTAGTGTTTCCCGCGACTTCGTCCGCACAAAATATATACCAGATTTTAAGTCAGATCATAAGCTATCAAACAAAAAAAGTTTCATCAAAATCGGTTCAGTAGTTTTTGCGTGATGCGGGAACAAACAAACAAACTAACAATTTTGTCAATAGATGGCGCTGCACGTTTTTAAATCGCGCTATCGATATGTTATTTGACTTTATATGAAGTGAACCGCTACTTTTTTATTCCTCATGATTTTACGTGCAGAAGAACAATATAAAAAGTTAATTAAGTGGAAAATTATGGTAATTTCTCATAAATATCTATTCTCCTAGTCCTGATGATGGATTCCCAGTCGATTTCGACTACGGCGACTGCTAATTTCTTAATTAATTTCTTTATTAGGCTCACCAACAGGTTAGGTACATATTACAACTATAAAATTTATAATAAGTTAGGTATTGGTCTGAAACATAACCCAGTTACAGGTGGGCACAACATTCACGACAACAGACATAATTGTTATGGGACAGTTACACTATTCTATAACATTTTCTTTTTCTAAGCAATACATAGAGGACACAGGACACAAAAATTTAAATAAATTACAAATAAAATAATAAATAAAATACTTGATGAATAATGATAAAATAAAAACAGACTAGTCAGTATACACGGTCCAACTAGCGGTTGTTTAAGGGGATGATCAGACCATCACACTAAAAAAATCCTGTCCCATAACATGAGGGTCGAGTGGGATTGCAGTTTTGTATGGAACAACTGTTTTTTTTTTTATTTCGTTATATGCTATGTCTGCCAGTCTGTTTGTTACATCGCGATAATAAGCTGACGAAATCGAATTCGTCGACAATAGATCGAATAAGCGCATTTTTGTGCAATACATGCCAAATATCAGAATGTCAACCCAGTAGCAGGTACTGTCAAAGTTCATAGCATTCCATTCCAACGAGGCAAGCTAAGACCAGTTAGTTTACCTTTGTGACAAGTGACGATCACCATGTGGTGAAACTATTTGTGCAATAATTCCAGACTGCATGGAAAATGTTAGTGAACTGATCCTGTTTGAAAGTGGTACCTAGATTGTATTAAATTACCATATTTTTGAGTCTTGTAAGATTTGCGTGGGTTCATTGCGTCCTAATTAGGGCTCTTGGGAATTCAGAATTCTTTCTTTAATTTTATTTCGTCTATAAGATTTTTTGTTAGGTAAGACGAAGCAATTAGGATCGAATTACCAGTCGTTACCATTTCATAAGAACGGTACAGTTTGTCTCAATTTAAATGAGTATTTACGAAAATTACAAATAAACGTTGATAGTAGTGAAATTTTAAAATAAACAATCTATGTCTATACTTCTATACCCACTAATATTTTATAGAGGAAAGATTTGATTTTTGTTTGTTTGTATTGAATAGGCTCCGAAACTACTAGACCGATCTGAATAATTTTTTCACCATTAGATTGCTACATTGTCTGTGATAAACATAGGCTAAAAAACGGTCAAGTGTGTGTCGGGAAGATTTCAAGGCGGTACAAAGTTCGCCGCTATTACCTAACGACTAAAGTACTTAAAGCTATATTTACATTTACTTTTATGTTGTATGTAGTTAAGGTATATATACCTACCTACCTACACATAAAGTGAATCGTAACATGAACACGCCATTATCAAATTAATGACTTATCTACAATTTCCATTCTAAAATTGTATTCAAAGAAATACAATTTATCTTAATTATACAACATCGGTAGTTTACTAAGTTCACCGAAGCCGGTCCATGTCCATCAAGGGCTAAGAAAATAGAATTAATCAGGCCGAACCGAACACGGCAAGGCTTTTACTATTGACACGAGACGCTCGATGGATCCACGTTCGTTTAGTGTATTAATAAGTTTAGTTTAACAGGGTCAGAACCCAGGGAGAGTGGGGTTCCATGTTTTGACAAAGTGACATGTTTGAAATAGTGGGTGCTATGGAAATAGCTGGAAAATTCTACTGTAAATACTTATAATGAAAATCATTTGTGAATTTATGACAGAGTTTTTCTACTATTTCTATACAAGGTGTTACAAAAATACAAATAAACCTTTAAGGGGGTGGTATAGACCATCAAACTGAACAACTTTCACTATGGGACCAATATCGAAATCGCGAAAAAGAAAAATAAATGTTCCATACTCTACAAATCGACTAGAGCTAAAATATGTATGGGATATAAAATTTTTTTTTTGCGATTTCGATGTTGGTCCCATAGAGAAAGTTGTTCAGTTTGACGGTCTAAACAACCCCAAAATTCTTAAGAGTTTTAAAAATTTATTCTTACTTATGAAACACCCTGTATAGGGTGTAAAATTAAATGAACAGGTTGCTTCAGCCCATCAAACTGAACAACTTTCACTGTGGCGCCAAAATCGAAAACACTGTAGTACTCCGACTCAAATGTATGGCAGAAGCAGATTTTTTTTTTTCGTCCTGGAGTGCGATTTTTGAAACTCATTCGTTGAACTCAGCAGTTGATAATGTCAATATTACTATGGAGATACGCATCTCTCTACTGCTGATTTGACTTTCAAAAATCATACTGTAGGAGAGCGATTTTCTAAAATCAAAGTTTGAGTTCTCCTGGTCTCTATATTTAATTTAATCAGTTTGATAGTCTAAGCCACCCCTTTAAGTATTACTACGGTGTTTTGTTACACTGTAGAAGCGATTTGGGCGGATTTTCGCACTGCAACCTGCCCCCATGTGACCCGTCGTAATACTGAGCTTGCTTACCTTTAAGCCATGCTAGCATTTTTTAAGCCGTCCCAACAAGCCATTGGCCTAAAAAAGTCATGAAAGAGCTTTATAATATTCCCGGACTTCAGTTGAAAATTTCATAATACTCTAAGTGCTAAAGCCGTTGACTTGTCACGAGAACAGATAAAGACAAACTTGAAAGCACAAACAAAGAACTCTTACTGCAGCCAAATCCTTATTCATTCTCCCCAAGTTAATATTCCAACTTGAACTTGTAAATACCTAAACTGATTAACAAGTCTGTCAATTAACATTTTAAAGAGACCGCCAAGAGACTGCTGAATAATCTCTGCGAAACTTAGGAGCTGTTTCTGAACGTTGTGAATTATTAAAACTTAATTAGCCATTGTAGATTGTGTGGTAAACGAATTCGGCTAAGTTTAAATGTTGTGGTAAGCTAAAAATGTGTAGCAGGTAAAACATAAGAAAAGTAAGATATTTTGCATGAAAATTCCTATCGTAGTGACCAGAAAAACTAGAAAATCCTTTCCCCATCAATGGGACGAAACAGTTAAAAAAATTGATCAGAACCTTAGCTATAACTTCTTGTTAACTACATTTTATAGTGTGCAGTTTTTACAATAGCAAACGTAAATGTTCATATTCAAAATAAAAAAAAATAAAAAACTATGAAATTCTAAATTCGATTCGAAATTTATCAATAACGGTAATAGGTGACTATACACTTTTGCCAATTATATCGATAGAAAATTATATTAGTATTAGGTAGTAGGGGAAAACAATTCGACAAAATATCGTCTAACTTTATAAAAAAATTATAATAATAAAAATTCGCAAATTCTTCCGTTCCTCTTCCCCTTCATTTAGTTTTAAATTTATCTCGCCAGAACCGTGCCTATGACTGCAGTTCCTTGCAAACAATATATCTACCATAAAACAATAACGTAATCGAGTTATCGGTTGGAGCTGACTTGAAAAACAACAGAAGGGGAAGCTGGATGAAGTTGGCAGCTGTTGTGAAAAACGAGTCTTTCCGGGGTTTGTGATAGGACTGATAGGTATAATTTATGATACTGTAAGCAAAAAGTGAATTTTTTATTGTACAACGAAGAATCTGAGAAATTGTGAATTTTATGGGAATAAGAAATCTGTCATAATAGTATATTTTATTATTTAACCTCAAAACAGTTTTTGAATTTCATTTTAAGAATTGTTTGTTAATATACTCTTTTTGCGTACACACATATTGTCACGAATGAGTACCATTTTCAGAAGATTATACAGAAAAACATTATAGTATCTATGCAGAAACTTTTCAATATCTATCAAGTTCCTACTTTTTTAAGTCTTTCGTATATTGCAGGTTTCGGGAAGTACATTTTTCTTTTGTATGACATTATATCTATATTTTTTGTAAAACCAACGGTGGTGTGTCAGTATTACTCTAAGTATTACTCAATAGCCGCTGCTCTATTCTAAACTATATTTTAAAAAAATGGCTGCCATCTTGGATATGTGATGATTTTGCCAATGTCTAGTTTTTGTAGCAAGAGTGCTTGACGTTGTACGGTACTTATGTATTTTGGTGACTTCAAGGATTGTTTTTCGAAAAGAACACTAACTTGAGCCACCACTGGAGCTTCGTTGTAGGCCGGGGAGGGGGCAACCAACAATCGACTCGCGATGCGACTACCCTATAGCAGACCTACAACGCGACTCCATTACTACCCTATAGCAGACCTACAACTCAATGATTCCGGCCAATAAGGGGAAACCGTGAAAATACACAATCATTTTTGAGGGTAATTTAACGACGAAGGATGAACATAGAAATGCTTTTAAATCATTCTGCTCCTGTCACTCCTAAATATCGAATTATATTACGGTTTGTGAACTAGCGTTTTCATATTTGGGTCATCATTCAATTTTCTCGGCACTAATGGTGTAGAATTTTTAGTTTGGTGTTAGGTTTAATTACTAATATTATAATTGACATAATGTGAATATCATTCAATGTTAGAGATTAATTTTGTGCCCTTTCATAGCATATAGTATTTTAGATTGTTGTTTATTTTCTAACTTTGTAACGAATGAAAATGAAAATTTTCCTAGGGTATGTACAACTATATACTATTACTTATATTCTGTGTCTATTATAGGGTTAATTTTTTTGCTGTTTACAATAAATATTATACAGGGTGTAAGGGACAGCCCTCCGCAAACTAAAACCGTGAACTCAGACCATCAAACTGTACAACTTTCACTATGGAGCCTACCGCAGGAAACCCAAAAAAAAAATCAGCTGTCCCATACATTTGAGTTGAGTACGTACGCAGTTTTGTATGGGACACAGATGGGACAGCTGATTTTTTTTCGCGTTTCCCGAGTGTGTATTTCTTTCACGCGAATAAATACTACCTATTTACGTGACGAAGCTATACGCTCGATACTTTTCCTTTAGCAAATTTTATCCCACTGCTGGGCGAAGGCATCCCCCTTCATCTACTACGCATCTGCTTTAGGCCAGCTCCATCCTCATCACCGAAGGCATTCAGGTCATCCTTCCATTTCTTTAACCTGGACGACGATCTCCGAGATCCAGGTTGTTATAAAATTAGCCCATCTTTTCGGTGCATTCGAATGTACCCAGAAAAGTTGCTTAGGTATAGTTCTTGAAAATATACTCTATTCAGGGATCTTCCTGTGGCATCGCATACTCAAACATACTTTAAGTCTGTCGCCTGAGTTGGGTCATACAAGTAAGTACCTATACTGAGATTTGGAGTTTGTCCTACCTAATGGACAATCTTTTCCAGAACAAACAGGTATTTTCGAAACAAATCTAAAGTTTTCTAGTCACGTACGCTCGTTCATTTCGATCTCCTTTTAAATTGGTTCTCCAACATATTGAGAGGTGATTGCCACTTATTGCTCGAGAATAGTCCCTATCGAGTGATTTTGTTAGAAGTTTGGCTTTTATGCTCGGGTTAATGTTGAGTTTTAAACGGTTTTGCTAAGTTCAACAAATTGCAGGACAATGTTCGAATGGAATTGTTAGGGTTATAGTTATCTCGGTTAGATTTGCCCTATAATTATCCGTTTGATGTAGCTAAAATGTACAAATGCGATTAATGAGTTTTATTTTATTTATGTTTTTATTTTATTTATTTTATCACAAAATTCTAAATACTGGCTGTGTCATCCTCTTTCGAACAAGGGTGGAGGGGTTAAAATATCCTCCACCATTATGATTGTCAGTGCAGAATATTGATGGAAACAAGTTAGTGATAAAATTTGTTCCAGGAGTGCGATTTTTGAAACTCATACGTTGATAAACTCATGAGTTTCAAAAATCGCACTCCAGATAAATTTGTGCCACCTCAAGAAGCCTCTGTAGCTCTCTAATAGCCATTTTTTTTCTTATTGCTGTTTCCCGTTTGCAATGGAGGGAAGTTGGATATTTCTTTTTCCTACTCCTTTTATCTTCTTTGATTAATTCATTACGGGTTCCATAAGACAGATAAGAGTCATCTCTCGGGCTCGCTGGACTTCAGTGTCTAGTGTTGTGAATGGTCGCCGCTGTTGATCCTGGTTTACACGAGTTACAGCGGTGGGAATGTATGGTGGGCCCATGCCCATAAGTAATGCATTCACTTAAAAATAATTGTGTTTTAAATTTATTTTATGAAACTGTGTTATCTTTAACGAGCTTGAATGCCGTGTCAAAGTCATTCGCGATAAAATTTGAATCTACATTTGAATTTACTATCAAAATGCCACTGACCCTAAAACAATGCGTCTGGGCCACATCGTAAAAACCTCATATATTTTGGTACACCGTTAAAACGTGCCCACTTTTTACAATGACGTCAGCAGGCAACCCCTTTTGAAATATTGGCAAAATATTGGTAAAACCCTGTCTGAGGCAGACTGGCGCGAGAGCCCTATGGAATATTTATGATCAACCCACTGCACTGAGGGGCTGACCTGTTTTAGAAAAACCTTTACGGTAAAATATTGAGTTTATTTTGCGGTTGAAAGTGAAAATCTAGGTACAGTCGCTTGCAACTTTAAATATACAGGGTGTAAGGAAAAGTATCAGTAACCTTTCAACCACATACTCTACCTTGACTCTACCCAATAAACTGAACAACTTTTACTATGAGAGCAAACCTCTTGTCAGGACAAAAAAATCTGTTATTTCGTACATATGAGTCGATTAGGCATTGTAGTTTAGTATGGAACAGCTTATTTTTTGCGATAAATGGTTTGCTCCTATAGTAAAAGTTTTCAGTTTAATGGGTAGAGTATGTGGTTTAAAGGTTAATGATATTTTTCCTTACAGCCTGTATAAATAAGCGTTCAGTACATTTCCCCATCAACATCATCACTTCACCATCGTATTATTTTATAAAACTTTATTGTTATTTCACATCATCCTACATCACATAACTCGTTAAACTTCGTAGAATAATCGTGAATTCGTAATACACATGAAACGTAATTCGTTTTATTCCCCAATTCTCATTCTAACCTCCATTCTACAACTATTAGTTCCAGTAATAATTTCAACTAGTCTTCCATATGCGAAGTCCCTCGAATCAAGCTATTTTCTACCTTACGGCATTGGCGAAAGAGTTACGTTAGATGACTGTGTGGAATGAATTGTAGAGTCGTGCAGCTATAAACGTTTCAGTGACCGTACATGGACCCATGTTATTGTACTATACAGGGTGGAGAGCAAAATAAGTTTGTTATACGGAATGTAAATAGAAATGCGTCACATTAAAGCAGGTGCTTCAGACCATCAAATTGAACAACTTTTAGAAAGAACCAAAATATACTTACATTGCGAAAAAAAAAATAAGTTTCATACATTTGGGTCGAGTAGCCAATGAGGTTTTCTATGGAGCAACCAATTTTTATCACGATTTGGATGTTGGCTCTATAGTGATAGTTGTTCAGTTTGAAGCACCGGGTTTCATATGAACAGATTAAATATTAACACCCTAATCATTTTATTTTAATTTGTTGTTTAGTTTTTAGTAATAGTGATAGCTAGTGGTAAGATAACCTTTTAATGACCTTTTGTAGAAGATGATGTGATGAAGAAAGTCGGCGGGTTCGAAGCGACTACCTTCTCCACCAGTGGGTTCTGATTTGGTGGCGAATGAAAACACAGAATGAGGGTAAATGATTGAGGTTTAATTTTATACTTGACGATACAATTAATTTCTGAGATAATTATTATAAAGTTCTGATCGTCCTCCCTGAATGGCGTAGGAAGAGAGACGTGTGTTGCCAGTAATAGCTAGTGAATACTCTTGATATAATATAATGCAAATTAGATTTAACTGACTAGCAACATTAATAATCGTTGTTTACATAGATAGTTCTGATACATCTCAATAGATGGCGTTAGTTGTAAGTTCTGAACAATTACATACATACATACATAAACTCACGCCTTTTTCCCAGAGGGGTAGGCAGAGATTATGGATCTCCATTTTGGGCGGTTCTGACACACTTCTCTTGCTTCCTCTAAGTCCATACATCTTTTCATACATTCCCGTCGATTTAGGCTGCATCTAACCTGGCATTTTTTAATTACGTCCTTGACATATTAAAACATGTCAACAACAATTGAAATATTAAAACATGTCACTTTATCGTGAACATGATGAGTGATGTAGGTAATTAAATTTATAACACATTTGCTCGTAAATGGTCTCTTATTTGACCAATTTCACTAACGTAATGTATCTCATTACGACCTAGTTCGGTAATGTAAAGTAAAACGGACGGTTGCGTCTAAAACGAACGGTACTTTTTTAAATCTTAGCAAAGAGTTTTTATGTCAGAAAAGTGGTCAACATTTTATGAATAAAATTAACTTTGGGAGATAAAATATAATAAAGTAAACATTTAATTCTTTAATTTAATTAATTTTGACAATAAATTACACCCATTTATGTGAAACCAAAACAAACAATATTAATTTACTTTATTAGTAATACTGGATGTTTTTGTGCCTTTGCCTTTTTTCTTTTTTCTTAAAATAAGAAAAAAGAAAGCGCTAATTCGCGCGCATCGCTAATTTGTGAAGTTCTCTTATTAGTTTGTGTTTGTTTTGTGAACAAGTAAAAATTATTCAGCACGCTTTTTAATCGCTATTTTTTGTTACGTTTTTTTGTTTTGATTTGAAAATGTCGTTAGTAGTGATGAATTTATTAATTCGACGCCGCCAGAAGTCTCAGAGGCAGCGGAAAAGGTTAGTCTAATTTATTAGTTTATGAATGTCCGAGTTTTATTTATTTCCTTGTTTCCTCGCAAATATGTTATAAAACGTCGTATGACACACGTTCGGTTTGATAATTACAGCCTAGGCTATCTTGTAGACCTCGCCTACGGCTCGGTCTAGCAATAACGCCTCGGCTGTAATTATCAACTTACCGAACTTGTATCATAATGTACTATTATGATTTCTGACAGCCATATAATACTCGTATAGCCAATCTATTTTATTCTATTTTTATTTAATGGCGTTTCCTTTTTAGATTTCGCCAGTGTCAAGTTATTTGAGGGAGTGTCTATCAAAGAATATTATTGTGTCTATCCAATCTCGAGGATTGTTTTTGAATAAGAACAACTGAGAAGGATTTAGGAGCCTCGTGGCAGGCTGAGACGCGAACCGCGCGAACACCACGCGAGAGACAAGTGTTCGAGGCAAACCCTGCAACGTGACTCGTATAGCCAATCATTTATGTATAAGTAGATGTCGTGTCCCTGTGACATTTACAATTTGAATTTATATTGTTTTTAAATATTACAAAACACAATAAGGAAATATAAGTGAATATGAGCTAGTAATTTCTTTCACTAAATAGTGATTCGAAAGTCTATTTATTTGATTTTAAACCTAGAAATCTCCACTCCACCCTATACAAACCGGGTAAAATGCGATGAACCGGGTGAAATATTTTCCCGGATATTTAGTTTCGGTTCAAAAGCCAGTTTTTTTGGTCGCAATTTAAAGGATCGCTATTGTATTTAGTGCTAGCGTAAATGGATGGTGCAGTTTTTGCAATTTTGCACTGGCTTTTGTTTTTAACGATTGTTTTGGAAACTACACTATACCTTTAGCAATATGATTGACCAAAATGTCTGGTCTTGAAAATATGTTACTCTAGTGTAGGTAATTCAATATTGTATTTGTACTTTGTACTTATATTTTGTTTTAATAAAAAGTTGTGTGTCGTAGAGTTTCTGGCCTTATCTTCTCTGCATGCCGCGTCTTGAGACGCAGTTTTCCTTGAATCAAAGAAATATAAAAATCAAAAGAGAGAAAATATTCGTATCTGCTGCATGATTGATACGAAGCTCAGACGGATCTAATTAGAAGACATTCATACTTGGACATGTTTCAACAATTCCGTCGTCACCATTCAAACGATATCTCACCTCACCTCAAGAGGTACGCAAATAGACCGGGTCAATAACCTACGAGCCACGTGAAACTAACGTTGCACGTGAATTCATTCACGGAGTTTTAATTTACTTTCGTTGAGCGCTGGATTAACTAGAATGAAGCGACTTATGAAAATTTAAGAGATTAGCTATGATGGTAATCAAAGGAAGGAATTAGGAAGGAGGTGGTTTTTAAAGGGGTTGATCAGACCATCATACTGAATAACTTTCTCGTTTGTCTTGTATTGTTTTGATGAAATAAACAAGTTATCTATCTAACAAAGAAATCACGAAAAACAAATCACTGTTCTATACATTTGGTATGGACTTGATTTATTCAAGACATCTGCTTTGACAACCAACAGCATGGACCTGAAACAAAGACGGACGTAATCTCGTCTAATCACGAGTGAAGCACCCATTTATTTTTGTGTGCGTGCTGACGCACTGTCACGCTGTACATTAATGGTGGTGGGTTTTAGGACCTACGCCTAGAACTGGTGCATCCTGTGTGAGTGTAGGTCCCTTGTAGAACAAACGAATATGTAGGACCTTGGGCTTGCATGCTTCACATCTTTTTAGTGTCACATTACGTCCGCCTTTTTTTCAAGTCCTTGACCAACAGTTGACATTGAGAAAGTTATGGTCTGATTAACCCCTTAAAAAGCCGTCAGAATTTATTAAGAAAGGCCCGGTATGTATGTGGTACTGGTTTAAATAGTTCTAAAGCAATATGGTGAGGGACACGATTTCAAATGATCGTTTAACTTTGCAATATTTTCTCTTTACCTGAATCTTGTTTAATCAAAACAATATCAAACAATTCTTGTGTTTCTTTGTTACAGGTAGAAATGTTGTGACAGCGCCGCACTATGACCACGGATACCTAGTGTTGTGACAGTGTCGATAGTTTATATCGATAAAATGGCGCGGTTGTTGCTCGCGCTATTGCTACCGGCGCTGGCCGCTGCGGCCGCGCTGCCTAGTGATACGGAGTCTTGTAACCCGGACAAAATGACAGTCTATCGCATGGTTCTGCACACTTATTGGACGAGGGACAAATTTCCGAAACACTACCCCGATTGGAGACCACCGGCTCAGTGGTCTAAGATTTATGGTAAGTCAAATAATTAACTATTTACTGTCAGTTTTTCTAACTAATGGCTGGTCTTGGTTATTGGTTACATTGTCAATGTTTTTGTGAGACACGTACATACGTTAATTGACTAATAAAAACATTATAAAGTGATCCTTTTTGCAACTAGACGCTATCGCAGCGGTAATGGCAGCCACAATTTTGGGGCTTCCCTATATCTAATTAAGGTACAAGTATTTTTGAAATAATAAATTACTGATGCGTTAAAACATGCCGTACAATTCGCTGACTGTTGCTGCACAATAAAAATCATAATTGTAAAATTCCTTAACCATTCTGTAACATCGGAACATTTAAAAGTTCGCGCCCGGCGAATAAATTTCACTTCATTGTGAGAATTCGTCCGCAATAACCAACAATGAATAAATTATTTCACTTCGCATTTACATACCTTAGCTTTACTCTGAGATAAAAACTTTTACAAAGTGTTCTATAACCATCTATGATGAAATATTACTAGGCTTGTTTTGCGATTATATCGGTAAAGCAAGAATTTTTAATTAAAATGCATGAGATTAAAATATGGACCTCTTTGATGTGTTGAAGCTCAGAATACCTTCAGCCTCAAAGTATCTAAGATGAGATGAAATGATAAAACAAAAACACTTGGAATGATTATTAATTTAGACTTTAACTAAAGATAATTTAAATGTTTGCCTTATAATGGTGATTTGGAAAACCATTAGGACATTAAAATCATGGACTCATTAAAATCAGCCATCGCAAAAATTAAGTGGCAAAAACAGTTCTCCAAATAAATTACACTATGATTCAGAATGAATCAGTTTGCACTAAACAATGTATACAGTAATTCAGTATGACGTTATTGTTCGTTTTGCAGTAGGTAGCAAGTTGATAAATTGTGGCAATACGCATCGTGCCAATTGTCGTTGATACTGAATTTTTATTCAATGTCGATGTCGGGCGACCATTCAATTAATAAATATAAGTGGTACAAGCTAAATTGTTTTCGGTACCATCAGACTTCACATTTTTTCTTTTATGTTTTTATCTTTTGGAAAGGAATATTTAGTTACACGAGACAAAAATAATATAAGAGTAGGTACTAGCGTTTGCCCGCGACTTCGTCCGCACAAATTATCTACCAGATTTTAAATCAAATCATAGCTATCAAACAAAAAAGTTTCATTAAAATCGGTTCAGTAGTTGTTGCGTGATGCTGTTACAAACAAACAAACAGACGGACAAAAATTCTAAAAAAGGTTGATTTGGAGTCAGGGATACCTTAAAACTATATCGTAATCTTTTTTTGTAAATATCTTCAATGTACAGACAGACACACTGTTACAGTTTTATAATAGTTGAGATAACAATATGTGATCAAAATTAAATTAATATAAATACATAACTCTCACACATTGTCTGTCATGATCCCAAGTAATATTAAAAAGTATAAAAATAATGCAGGCCCTGAAGTTGATCTTCGACTAGATTTGATAAAATATATACTTAAGAAGCAGTAAATTGAATATTTAAACATTTATAGGAATTACTGAAGTCACCCAATAATTGGATGGATTACTATTTTTGTTATATTTTTTGTTCATTAGTGACATGATTAATACGCTATTTTCTAAAAATACAATTAAGCATGCTTGTTCCAAAATCCACAAATACTTTTTTCCTGTTATTCAAAGAGACAAAGGTTTATGATTAATCTGTTCCATTAATAAACTGCTTCAAAGCTGAAGAAAAAGCTATTTCAAGCCCTAATTGTAGTATAAATTATATGAAACCAGTAGATCAATTTGGTATAGATCTATATTTTAAAAACATGGGCAAACAAACATTTTTGTTTTCTATCAACGACCAATTTGTTTGTTTTAATACTAAATCCAGTCGATTCAATGTTTTTGTTTTTATATTTACTAATAAATTACTGCAATTTCGCCGACTGTGCTATCGAAAATATTACCTGTGATGCATGCAGAAAAAGGCTATTAAAATATAATATAAGACGTAAGCGTGTATAAGGACGTAGGCACGCGTAGAAGAGGAGTACAAATTGGCAACTTACGTAAAAAGGGGTCAGTCACAAAACCGGTGAGACAGAGATAAAGTGACTAATGCCTAGCCCAATGAGATACAGTCAATTATGTATGTATTGCATGTTATTCTACTACATTTTGCGCTACTGTTCATCTCTCTGCCCTGTGACTTCTCAACCTAAGTGTCTGTTGGCCAACTGCCAAAACCAAGCGTTAAAATAGACACTTATCGATAGTGACAGGAAACAAGTCACAATATCAACACTATTACGTTACGGGAAATGTATTTGAGAGAAATTGCAACTGCAGCTCAAAAACTTATTGTAAATAATCATCTGAAATAGTAGGTATTATGTATGTGTAGGTATGATGCTTAAAATATGCTTCAGAAGTGACAATAAAAGGTCTAGTTTTGGTTCAGAATCTTAAATTGAACCAATACTGAAATCCGTTTCAAAATAGTATCTACAGTAGTTCCCGAGATTCGCAAGACAGATAAAACAGATACATTTTTATGTAAGCATACAGGGTGTAAGGGACAGCCCTCCACAAACTGAAACGGTGAACTCAGACCACCAAACTGAACAACTTTTTGTATGGGACAGCGGATTTTTTTTCGCGTTTCCTGAGGTAGGCTCCATAATAAAAGTTGTTCAGTTTGGTGGTCTGAGTGTGTAGTTAATGGTTTTGAGTGAAGCACTTGATATTTCGTTACACGTAAGAGCTACAAAAGGAATACAAACAATAATTATAAATCTCAAATAAAGGGCTAATTTTATTATAAAAAACATGATACCCAATATAATTTTGCGTAGTATTCATTATTATAATAAGAGTCCGCAGTAAAAAGCAGTAAATGCTCCCTGAGCAATGCTGTATTAGTCACACAAAAAAAAAAAATTGTGGTCAACATAAAACCGGAAATGGTTTATATTTTCTGACATAAATAAGGCAGCCTTTGAAGTCATTCGATTCGTAATTGGGTAGTTTCATTTATAAATGTTGTTGACTAGTCAAAACAGTCGGTCTTTCAGTTATCTAACGGAATTATTTAATGGGTAAATTATCGAGAAATCTCTTTCAAAACTTGGACGAAACCTTTGAAGATTGACCGAAATAATTTGAATTATGCCTCCAAAACTCCCGTTATGAAATAAGTTATTTTACTGAAGTACATTTTATATTTTATTAAAACCTAAGTAACGTTAAAGCAAAGGGTAAACTTTGACTAATTAGGGACTTGGGATTTACACAGGCTTGCGACCGACATACCTAATTTACCTGACTGCGTCACTTTCCGAGATGAATTTACGTTAATTATAAGAAATTTTCATGTTAGCAAAACGCTTCATGACAGAATTTCGAAAATAAATACAGGGCTAAAATGTTTATAAAATTATACTGGCTGGCTAGTGGCAGAATTGGGATTTGAAATTTAAATAAAAAATAAACGATGAAAGATAAACATTTTATTTTAGTAATCAATACATAGTATAAAACAAAGTCGCTTCCCGCTGTCTGTCTGTCCCTATGTATGCTTAGATCTTTAAAATTACGCAACGGATTTTGATGCGGTTTTTTTAAATAGATAGAGTGATTCAAGAGGAAGGTTTATATGTGCATTGCACCCGTGCGAAGCCGGGGCGGGTCGCTAGTTATTATATAAAGTAGAGTAGTGCGGAATTCATTTCTTAAAAATTATGTCATCTAAATGTCGACCATCACGTCGGACACACTCTTGAAACCTGGCTTCAGTAATCCGTGCCATCTTGCTGAATTAGTGATGTTGGAATATCATTAACCTCGCGAACTATAATAACCGCTCGCATCTCGGCTTAAGGGTATGTTATTCGGAGCGCGCTCCATACAAACGTACTATGGTGATATTTTCAATACTAACCAATTAAAGTCAATGAAATTTTGCAGAAACAATCTAGAAACAAATGTCTATGCTTGTATGGAGTCAGATTTTCGTTAAAATGTAGTATAGTTTTCAAGTTACAGTGCCTCAAAGATTTCCATACTAATCTTAAATTAATCCTAGCATTGAAACTGTATATTTTAACGAAAATCTGACTCTATAGAAGCATAGCGATTTGTTTCTAGATTGTTTCTGCAAAATTTTATTTTCTTTAATTGGTTAGTATTGAAAATATCACCATGGTACGTTTGTATGCAGCGCGCATTTTCGCTCTCGGAATAATATTGTTACGAGCGACGGGTTCCGGGATTGGAGTGAAACGCCAAGTCCAAATTTACAGAGTTTATTGGGTTTATCTTACACACGGTCCTCCTCGTCGGGTCTTCTTCGTAGAGTCCTCGTCGCGGAGATTCCCCTTACACGGTCCTCGTCACAGGGAACCACACCACTTTTACACCGTCCACTACGTCACTTCTATGACGTCACGACACGTCACAACACGTTACGTTACGACACACGTCACAGCTACGACGTCACGGCACTACACTGTCACTTGACTATTCACTGTTCACTTCTCACTATTAACTTTTCACTATTACTTTTCACTTTTTCTCTTCTTCCTTTTAGTTTCGCACTTTTCACTGTTAAACTCAGTACTCCCCTGTGGCCGCAAACTCGCCGGCTTATATACTGCTTAGAATGTTCTAGGCAATCGAATTTCGATCTTCTTTTCGTTATTCCCTTGTTTCCTTCTAAACGCTTCTAATTATTTCTAGCTCCTCCTCCTTTCTCGAAGATTCCTAAAAACGACTGTCTTTTCGTTGTTTTCTGTTTCTTTCTAAATATTCGTTCTCCTTCTCTCTTCTAGAACATTCCCGAACAATATTAAAATCTAAAAGTGTTTTCACCGGAGTGAGGTCTCGAACCCAGGACTTCTCGAATTTACGGGAACGCACGTCCGACCGCTGAGCTACAAAGCTAATTGACAAACCCTCTGAATTTTTGAATGCCTTTTTACGATTAAAGTTTGGCAGCATCCGTGACAATATTCTCTTAAGATAACAATTGCTTAAACAATTGATATTGGACGATATCGCGACCGCGGGACTTTAAGGGTTAGTAGTCTATTGTAGTACATTTAAGATTTGCAGAATAAGCTTTAACATCAAACAGCCAAGAAGTAATGCCGTAAACAACTTTCCTTTCACATCAAAGTGCTACTTTGTCACCGCTATCTAGATACCTTAGTTATTTGTAAGGTTTTCCTAACAAATGAGAAAGGTCTTGTCGGCTCTGAGAGTAAACAACCATTCATTCTACAGATGGCCAAGAGCAGCGATACGTTGCTACAATAACAACTCTAACAAATAAGTTTATTTGTTAGATGAATTGCTATTGAGATACGGGATTTTTACGTAAGAAAGTTCTTTGTAAGTTAATATCAATGTTTTTTTTTTCGTTTCGTTTAAAAGGTAAAGGTAAACAACCAAGAACCAACAAGTGAAGACTATTTACAATAATCTTTGATTTATTTATGTTATATGCACAGACATGAATAAAAAGATGGGTTTGATCGATGCTGTAATATTTCTCTCAAAGCATGTTTATTTATTTTCATTTATCATTCAGTTACAAAATTATAAGGTCGTCTCAATTCAAATAAGTTTCTTCCGACAAATTTTATGTTAGAGGACATTAATAAACGAATATTTTGTGTTTTAATAGACAATAGGTTTGAACAGGGAAAAAATAAGAAATACACCTTAGTAAAGTTACCTTTAGATACTACGAGTTTTTACCCGCGACTTCGTCCGCACAAATTATATACTCGTACCTACCAACAAAAAAAGATTCATGAGAATTGATTCAGTAGTCGTGATGCCCGAAAAAACAAACAAACGGATAAAAATTCAAAAATTTTGGAGTCAGGGACAGCTAAAAACCATATTATTATCTTAATATTTTATAGTAAATATCTTCAATGCACAGACACACTTTTTTTACAGTTTTATACAAAATAGTTCATTTAACTTTGTAAAATAAGTAGGTATTTAAATGCTTTTATCGATCCAATTATTATCGACAACCTACAAACTACACTAAGGGCCTGTTTCACCACTTCTGAGTAAGTTCTTGTTAGCTTATCCGACAGATATTTTGACATAATTTCATACAAAATATCTCAAAATATCTGTCGGATAAGCTAACAAGAACTTACTCAGAAGTGGTGAAACAGGCCCAAAGACTATTGCTAAAACAAAAGCGTCTCAAACTTAATATTTAACAAAAGAAACAGATTTGCTTACACACAAATTGATACCCCAAGATAATCCATTGTCTCAGCCCACACGAGACTAAATTGGCTACATTTCGTCAGCCGCTCCGTGTAAATTGTAGACGTTAGAGGGAATTGGGGAGACGATATACGATATCTTGATAAGCCATGCGGTAATCATTTTGAGAGTTATTCGGTGTCTTTTTTCTGGAGAAAAAAAAAAGATTGAGTCGGAATGTGTTTATCGATATCGATATTGCGATTTTTTACGCTTCGTCAGGCACTAGACGAGATGGAAATTTATTGTAACTTTGAGGTGAAAATGTAATCCGTTGCATATTTTCTTACATAGATAAGTACCTGTGTAAAATCACGAACTTTAATAAATAATTTTCGCTTTTGATATGTTTTTCTTCCTTCGTGTCATTTAATACATTGTTGACTTCAGGTTAGTATATCTACCCTCATTATTATTACTATAGGTACTCTATTCCAAATAGCAATGACATTTTAAGGCTATTTTGAATTACAGAAACAAAGATTTGAAACACACAAATTCATAAACAGATTTAGGGCCTGTTTCACCACTTTTGAATAAGTTCTTGTTAGCTTATCCGACAGATATTTTGACATAATTTCATACAAAATATGCCACACTATCTGTCGGATAAGCTAACAAGAACTTACCCAGAAGTGGTGAAACAGGCCCTTAGTAATCCCCGAGATATATCGGATATTATCTTTCTGATCAATAAATTATTCTTGCTAATCAGAATTGGACGCTAAACAGGAATCGGAAAACCAATTTGTCCTTATATGGAATGAAGTATAGTCTCCTACTGCTTTACGAAGTGTTAATTTGTATATTTTTTGTATTTACGACATTCCAATAGTCTCCTAAATGAAAGCAGGATCATGATGTAAAATATAAGCAAACAATTAAATACAGTTCATTCAAACTACTAAGTCCAAGTGACAGAGTTCTTTTCAATTCGTAGTAAGAGAGCGACAACCTAACTAGTAATTACCTAAGTATGAAAATGTCGTGATTCGTGCGTGACACATATTTGAGGCCGGTGTGTCATTCGTGAACGGCTGTGGCTGGCCATCAGCTAACACTGTTATTCACACCTTTAATGTTGCCCTACGGATTTGCTTAGGATTTTAGGATCCTTTTTTTTTCGAAACGTATAGGTACTTTCTGACAAAACTTTCTTACTCTTTCTTTTGATGAAACGCAATGGAACACAGCAGTTGCAAGTAGAAAACCTTATGGATAACTAATTTTTAAAAACGAAAATGTCTGGACCTGACTTACCTTTGTTACCCTATAGGTCCTTTTTAATATGCCGTCGAATTTTCAGGGGATGATCAGACCATCAAACTGAACAACTTTCTCAATGTGACCAAGGTCCAAATCGCAAAAAAACAGATGTTCCAAAACTACAATCCTACTCGATCAAAATTTGTATGGGACAGGCATTGGCCACAAACTAATAAGAGTTGACTTCAGAGAAATTGAACCTAAAGTAATCTTGTTCTTAAGTGGACTTATACTCTCGCTAGAGTTAATATTATGTCAGTGGGGACAGATGTTTTTTCGTGATTTAGATGTTGGTCCTATAGAGAATGTTTTTCAGTATGATGGTCTTCTTTTTATCGTGTGGGCAGTAAGCCCTGGTGTCAGAGTATTTCAGACTGCCTTACGGCCTCTGACGTGGTTTTTAAGTGCCGACTACCATCACCAGAGATAGTATAGAAGGAGTCGAGGCGGAGTCGAGGCGGCGTCGAGTCGCGGGCGTGTCTTGGCGACTTTGAAATACGGTCGATAATTGTATACCATGAATCCCGCGCCGCTCGGTTTGGTATGATATACAATTACCGACCGTATGTCAAGGTAGCAAAGGCGCCCGCGCCTCGACGCAGCCTCGACTCCTTCTGTATGCGATGCGCTTTAAAAAACCGTTGTACACTGTATAGTTTCTCTCATCCTTGCAATGGGACGTAGAAAGGTTGACTAAGAAGTCACTGAGCAATGTATGAACTTACTTCATGCCTACTTCGTAAAAGAAGTAAAAGGACTCAACCTTCTATAGAATTAAAATAAAATACCTCCACACAGACACACAATATTCTCCGTATGCATGAATAGATGTAAATTCCACTTGGCACAAGTTCACTTTTCAGTTCAGGTGGAGTGTGAAGAAACGGCTTATTCATGAGGCGAGACTTCGAGCGCCGTATAGGAATTTATTATGTCACTAAACAGATTCTGATTATGTTCTACTTTTAGTTGTGTTGCTATCGGTTTTCATTACGCGTTGATAAAATGAGAGCAAAGCCTGAATATTCATCTTTCAACTTCCCCAATTATGAACATGGTAATTTGTTAATCACAATATCGATGTAGGTATTACTAACAAAACTAACTCATTTGCGTACAGTTTTGTTTTGAAAACTATTGGCACACCGTGCTTTAGCTTTCATTTCATACAAATTGGAAAAACTGACAAGAAAAGGCAAGCATGCGCGATAATGAGTGAGTGCGAATGAGAGAGGACTATTATTGTCAAAGAAAAATAAGTATAACCTCCGTCTGCCAAGAGAGTGAGGTAAACATTTGATGAATGGCAGGGAGTGCCGTAGGTGCAGACCTACTTTATGTATGTAGTACTATAATACTGTTTCTTATATTACTGTGCTATTGGAATCTTTTGCCCAATATCATTTAAGTACGCAATTATTTGTTTGTATTTGGAATAAAGAACCCTTCGTCATTCTAATGGTGTCTACAGATCAAACCCGCCGCCAGCCGCCCATACAGTCGACCTTTTATAATTTTTACCTTCGGCGACTTGTCGGCGAGTTCGGTGTGTAAACATGATAAAATCCATAGGTAGACGTTGTTTATACGGTTGGTCTGTGATCAATTAATGTCGTAAATAATTAAACAATCATTTATTTTCAGACAACTTACACGGTCCATTTGTTAGCAAAACAATTACATTGTAAAAACTTACAAACTATGTTAGTAAACAGTAGAACAATACAAAAAATATTGCACAATGTGTTGATGTGCCTACTATATTAGACTAGTCTACGTATATAACCCAGTGCTTTAAAATCGGACAGTCCAACTTTTTGGAGATCATCTCCAGGATGCTGTTGTTACTGCGTCGCGTCCTAGACATAGTTAAATTCACTCACATTTAAATATTAGTCAGGATCACAATACCACCGTAGGTAGTACTTTATTTGCTGTATTTATAAATCCCTCTTCTATTATTGCATCTAAGATACAAGAACCTAAATTAATCTTGTTGTTACATGGACTATTTTTCTTGGGGAAAAAAAGAAATTAGGGAAAAGGCCGAGGTCCGAGGAAAAACAAGACCATTAGTCGTAAGGTGCGCCTGCTCTTAATTGCTATCGTTAGCCGAGATATATTGAGGGTACTTATGTATGTAAATATTGTGGACCTTTTTCCCAAGATTAATTTCGACACTAGACTGTTCAAGGGATAGCTAGAGCATCGAGTTTAGCTTTCTGTGGGGCAAACAAATTTAACTATTTAGCTATATTAACGATACAGGAGCTAGTTATCTTGCCAAATTTCATCAAGATCGGTTCACTGGTTTAGTTTAGCCGTGATAAAGCAAAATATAGGGTCCTTCTTAATATGCTGACACTTTTTTAAGAGGATGATCAGACCGTCAAACTGAACCACTTTCTCTATGGAACCACCATCGAAATCGCGAAAAATTAATCAGCTCTTCCATACTAAACTGCAAACCTTCTCGAGCCAAATGTATGGGACAGCTGATTTTTTTTCGCGATTTCGATGTTGGTCCCTTTAGAGAAAGTTGTTCAGTTGACATTTATTTTTATTACTTCAGAAGAATAATCAGAACGAAATCCCCGCGTCCGAGGCCGCGTTCTAAGGCTAGTAAATAATTGAATAATAAAAAGAAAAGGGGTGGAGTTAACCCAAATAAACAGAAAATAAATTTTTGTGACCATTCAACAAATAAAAGTACAATTATTTTCCCATTTTTAATAGTCTATTTATAACATCATGGCCTGGTTTATGCCACTGACTCATGATGATGACACAATGTGAAGCATTGTAAAAAGAATTTTTAATGACTTTAATCATTTATAGCTCTACATAAACGCAACAAGTTTCATTTTCACAATCATAAATTTTATTTAAAAAAATGTTTTAAGATAACTACTTTAAATCTTATTTACTTGACAAGCGTAAATACGAAACATATTTTATCTGTATTTGTCATACAAAACGCTCATTAAATTGTTTATAACACTGAAAGAAAAATCAAACCAAAATTAAACATGAAACGCTAAATTAATGCGACATTAATCGAAATGTCACTGAAATAAAAACGGTCAAGTTTGAGTCTGGTCCATAATAGGGTTCCACATCAATTGTTCGATATAGGTCATATTTAAAGGGGTGCTTTACATCAAACTAAACAACTTTCATTATCGAGTCACAGTCACATTTCACAAAATAGCGTTTAAAAAAAATCTGCTGTTCCATGTAAAATTGTAATACCTTCTCGACTCAAATGTATAGCAGCAAAGCAATATTCTCCTGTACCCTCGTTGTGAGGGGTGATAGAGTCTGATGATGATGATCATACAATCATCATCATTTTAGCCAATAGACGTCCATTGGCTGGACATAGGCCTCCCCTGAGAAGGGTGGGTTGGGTGAAATTATAAACGGTCGGCTGTATCGGCGGCTGGCGGTGGGTTTGATGTGTAGACACCATTAGACTGACGAAGGGTTCTTTATTCCAAAAACAGTACATGGGTGTTTGTCCACCACGTGGATTCGTAGACTTCTCATACGCATTGGAATTTCTTCTTCAGCATATGCAGGTTTCCTTTGCCGTTTAAGAGCAGTCGGTATTACGTACATAAGTTAGTAAAACTTGGTACATGGCGTCGTCCTCAAAAATCTGTTTCCATACCTTTCCACAGTGAGCCACCGACGCCTTCGAATAATGAACCCTAAAAAGCAGTAGGTAATCCAGAAAGCCTAAAATAAAGTAAAACAATTCATGGGCAGTGTTTATCGCACGGTTTTGTAACGATGCCAGTTGGCATTCGGGTACATTTGAGTTCAGTACTCTCTGTGATATCGCGTGTGAATCATACGTTATGTAAACAACGTTTGCATCGGAATCGCCTTTTGCAAACTATTGAAAAGATACTATAATCAAAGAGTACTATATACTACTATAATATACTTTATATACTGCAGAGGGTCTACCATGAGTTTTCCCTGTATTTTACTACTGTAGTTGCGTCGCCAAATCGTATGACAGAAATTAGTTCTCAACGTAACCACTAGGAGCGCTGTACAAAATTCAATACAAAATTGGTGTCTTAACTACAGTACCTAGTAAAGAACGGTGAAAACTCATGGTAGACCCACAGATCTGTTTAGGGCAAGCAAGAACGATTCATAGGTAGGTATTAAAGTAAGTAAGTTATAGCCTGTAGAATCCCACTGCAGGGCAAAGGCCTCCTCTCACGAATAAGGGCGAGAGGGAGTGGCCCATACTCCACCCCGCGGGCCCAGTGCGTGTTAGTGGAAGCAAGTTAGTGGTCAACATGCTGTCAGAGAATTTTCAAGCCGCCTTAATAGGCCTCTGACCTGGCTTAACGAATAGTTACAACGCCATCTGACGGAACTATCCGAGACCAACTGCGTAACGTGCCTTCCGAAGCACGGAAAAGCTCGAGATGAAATACCACTAAACGTTCACTCATCCAAAGACTGACCGAACCTGACGTTGCTTAACTTCGGTGATTGTTTCAACACCGAAGCTCCACTACGCCAACGAGCGCTTCTATAGGTAGGTATTACAATGTTAAAAAATCGTACTTGCACATTACTTGCATCAAAAGTAAACCGTATTTTCTATTACAGTTTACTTTAGATGTAAATAAGAAAGCATATCAATCCACAAATTATTATAACCAGATTAAAAAGCCTAGTTATTTGTAAGAATTGTATGTAAGAATTCTATTGTATGTAGAATTGTATTCTTAGGGAAAGTTGATCAGTATCATGGGTGTAACTGTTTACCCTAACACTCTGTATAAAGGGTTAAGTTCAATGTGATACATATTTTACTGTGCTTCATACCATCAAACTAAAAAATTTTTACAATGAGATCAAGAGGATAGGCGAGCTGAAATGCAAATTTGGAGAATAGGTCACTTTTCCGACTGTATACATATTTGTCCGATCCACCCCACTAATACACCCCACCGACTAGAGTGCAAAAGAGACAACTTCAGATCGGACCAATTTTATCTACATAAAATCGACGAAAACAGCATTTCGTATTCCCCTGTTTCCTCCTCCAAAACTAAACGAGAATAATATGAAAAAGACTTTGGCTACGTCGTCTGTATGTTTTGCTATTTTGGTTTATATTCGTCTTTGTTTACTGGTTGTCTGAAAACGGGCGGTAAAATTGGTCTTTTTCGAAGGTCCCTAGTTCATAATGTTATTAATTAAGGCAAAAAAGCAAAACATAGGGACATAGCAGAGGTAACATAGATTATATGATAAAAAAAAATTTTGCTCTGGTGTCATTATCCAGGGAGGAAACAGGGGAATACGTTTGTATGAAAAAAACGGTACTCGCCTATCCTCTTAATATAGAAAGTGCAAACAAATATTTTTTGTTCTATAGAAAATGGGGTGCTTAAGACCATCAAACTTGCACTATTGGACTAACAACATTAAAATCACTAGACATTTTGTATAGAACAACAACATTGATTTCGTAATATCTATATTGGTCCCATTATAAAAATTTGATGGTCTGTAACCTCCCTTTAACAGAATAATAAAAAAAAAAATTAGCAACCCATAGGCAACCTCATTAAAACTTAACCGTCGGTTCGAGAACAACAAAACTGTAATTTTTCAAAGGAATTTGTTTATAAAGTAATTAGTTACCCTTGCCTGTAACTTCATGCCGTGATTTAATAAAAGTTCATTAGGGAAGCTACCGGCATAGAATATTATTCAGTCTTTTTAAGGGTTGCCAGATTATGTTACATTTTCTCAATCTACCACTAGAAGCTTTTATGTATAAAACATGTTCATTTATTACCGCCTGGTATAATTTTGAACATAATTTATGTACGATTTGTTACACCACTGGCTTTTCGGTGAAGGAAAACATCGTGAGGAAACCTGCATGCTTCAATTTCGAGGCGTGTATTGTACGCGTGTATAAGTGGCGACGGGCTCACCTCACCCCCCGTCACACCTGACAGAGTTTCGGTACTACTGGTGAAACGTGGATGTTCTGAGGTTTCAGAATATCTCTGACTACCCCCTCGGGGAATATAGTCGTGAGCATATGCGTATGCTTATGCTTATAATTTCTGCTATTCAGGGTGTTAGGGTAAACAGTTGCATTACTTTAATGTGGTTGCAGAGTTGTTAATTTTGAAAACTTTGTCGTAGAACAATAATTGTCATAGAAAATTTATAATATTACTAGAAAGAAATTTTGTATGAATAATTTCAAAGCTTGATATCTTCGTAGTTATAATATTATCAAATAATTTCATAGCTTGATATCTTCGTAATTATAATACCTATTATAAATTGTAAATATTTTTTGATCTAGAATCTAGATTTTCTAAGCTATTTTTCCATATATAAAACATTACTTTTATTAATACCGTCCACGAGTGTTCTACGACAAAGTTTTGTATGGACTGAAACCCCTTATAAGCGGTGATTGTAGGTTAGGTACCCTTTATACTGAACAACTTTCCCTTAGAAATCTGTAGGAAATAAGCATACAAATTTTGGACTAACCTAAGTTAGTCCAGTACCTAAGTACAAAAGAAAAAAAAAAAAATCACCTTTTCCCAAAAAAAATATCGCCTTTTCATATATAAACGTTAGATCAAAAAAAATTTATATTTATGGAAAAATAAGTAAGTACTTAATACCTAAGCAAGTCCAAATTTTTTTTTAGGTATTTACTTATTTTTCCATACTCAATGATTGCACTGAGTATGGAAAAATAAGTAAGTACCTAAGCAAGTCCAAATTTTTTTTGATCTAACGTTTATAATATATGAAAAGTCGAGATTTTTTTTGTGAATTTCGTATTAGTTTCTTAACGAATGTTGTTCAGTATCATGAGTACAATCACCCCTTAAAGTAATGCTATTGTTTACCTTAACACCCTGTTTTTTTTGTTCCGAAGGTTTGCTCCCATAATAAAAGTTGTTCAGTTTGATGGGTAGAGTATGTAGTTTAAAGGTTAATGATACTTTTCCTTTCACCCTGTATTTGGGATCAATGCTTTATACTTTAGGATCAAAATAGTCGAGAAATGTGTACCCTTACGGTCTTTTTATTCTGTTTTTGCAATAAAATAATATCTATGTTATGTAAAAACTGAAATCCTACTTGACCCTAATTTTAGAAGCGTTAGAGCCCTAGGGGAGCATGTAATTTCTCTATGGTTAGAGCACTGCTAAAGCCCGACCAGAAATATAAAAAACCTCGCCATGTTGCGGAAAATCATTGGAACTAATTTTTGTACTTGGAACACTAACATTAAAGGTGACAGTCGATTGCAGCGCCCCCAAACCAAGTTTTTTATATTCCTGGTCAGGCTTTACAATTTTCATATTTGACAATATTATTAGAGAGTCTTTATTGTTTAAAATAATCTTGAGCCATTGACCCAAGAAGTTTGGAATCCTCTATAGTGGAGCACAGACTGCCTAACAAGAGGGAAAACATGATAATACTCCTTGATGGTCGGTAATGATCGTTCTTCTCCGTAGTGGTTTTTAGTGACGTTAACTTTGTCCCCACTTTGTCCCTTTCTAATGTATGTCTAGGCATGACGTCACTCAATTGTCGTTCATGTAATTGTGACGTCATTGGAATAGAAAGGGACGCACGTAAAATTGGAAATATCGACGACGGAAACGAACGTCAAATTTTCTTGTATCAATGCTTGTAAGGAGGAGTGGTATCCTTAATTATTTAGATCCATGCATTGACCTAAATAGCTAAACTATGTTGTCTTCATAACGGCCCACAGCGCACATTTTTTAAATAATAATAATTGATATGCTTTTCTAAAGTATCGAATTACTGGTCCAGTAACTAGAATTACTGACTTTCACGAACTAGGCTCTAATTAAATTTCAAGCGTTTCCCGGAAAACTCTAGCAACCCAGGACTTGAAAGAGAACTGGAGTGAGAAAAAACAATTTAGTTTTAATTATACAAGCAACGATCTTGTTACTAAAGCAGCAAAACTAAACAGTGGAAAATAATTTATTCTTTCAATGGAATGAAATTAATCGTGAGGCAAGCATGAATTTAGTAGCGCCAACGAACTTGTAAGTTTTATGCTTCCGTTTTTTTCATAAATGGATCTAAATATTACAGTCTTCTGCTTTTTTAGTTAGGGTGGTTACCTAACAAAAAAACCCACGTGCTACAATGGTAAGACCACAGAGTACTATATAAAGACGGTCTAAACTAAAGCAAAGAAATTGAACCTAAGTCTATAGAATCTTATTCTATTCTATTTTTAAAATATGGCTGCCATCTTTGGTTAATGATGATTTTGCCAATGTCGAGTTTTTATAGCAAAAGTGCTTGACGTTGTACGGTTAAATTGATATTTTGGTGACTTCAAGGGTTGTTCTTATAAAAGAACAATATCCTGAGCCACCACTGGAGTTCCGCTGTAGGCCGGGGATGGGGCAACCGACAAGCGACACGCGCACGTGACCGCCCAATAGCAGACCCACAACGCAACTCCTATAGAATCTTAAAAATGTCATAAGTTTTGTTTGATGACATTAACTATGCCACCTTCCTGATTTCTCACCAAGAACCATCGACCTAGAACTATGGACACAGGGTCTGGTACAAAATTCTCAATAAAAGTGTCCCGAACTAACCTTATAAAAAAGTAGGTATGCACAGTAATGTAAACAAACTGAAAACATTGCAGTTGACATCGTATTAAGCTAATCACAAGGGTTAATTTTGGGTCACTGCCGTTTGAACGACAGTTGTTTAGCAATTTTAAAAAAAATACACAACGTTCTAAAAATTAGTCGTTTCACAAATCATCATTTAGTATGAAAAGCTTTCACAAACCATTTATTTAATTTTGTGATCAGTTGTCAAATTGTCACATTACAAAATTTCATTCTCAAGATACTTCGATACGAAACTGTGTTATTTAAACATTAATCTTTTGTTAGAAACTCGTTTTACATTTTATTGTTTGATCAGCAAATTACTAAATATAACAACGTTTTACAAATATCGATGATCACATTATTTCATTTCACAAAACCGAACCAGAGCACCCCTCTTCCACGCAGTCTTGTCTGTACATGCATGTGAATGCTTGCTTGCATGTTGCATGCTTGCTTGCTTGCTGCATGCCTGTGTACATGCTTGCTTGCATCTATGCATGTGTGCTTGCTTGCTTGTTTGCTTGTCTGCATGTTAGGGGGTGCAGGGGGGCTGCGCCCCCCGCTCGGGGGGTGCGGGGGGCGGAAGCCCCCTGCCTGAGAAAAACATATTGGAGCTTGTCGAATTCTAGGTTAGGTTAGGTTAGAACATGTATAACACTTAGCGGAGCGAGCGAAGCGAGCGGAGCATCAACATGCTTGCTTGCATGTGCATGCCTGCTTGCATGCTGCATGCTTGCTTGCTTGCTGCATGCTTGTGTGTCTGCATGCTTGTGTGCATGCTTGCTTGCATCATTGCTTGAGTCCATGCTTATTTGCTTGTTGCTTAGGGGGCAAAAATATACATCAAAACTGTAGGTTATGGTTAGACTAGGTTAGGTTAGTTAGTATGTCATGTTGCATTTTTGCGTATATGTATGCTTGGTTTAGCGTGCATGTATGTTTTATGCATGAAGCACCATGAAAGACGGGTGTTACACGCTCATTCTCGCGTCAGTCTGGTCCATCAATCTAGTCACCTCAGACCTAGAACGATCGTCAGACTGAAGAACATTATTAAAATATTTGAAATTAAAGTTTAAAATGAAGTTGCAGCAAGTTTAGTAGATGAATTTGAAAAATGGCAAATAACGTTTTGTGATATAAAAAATGATTTATCGTTGTTTGCTAAATAATTCATTTGGTAAATAAGATTGTTGTCGCATAACTGATGTTGAAATGTTGTTTTAACTATAAACATAATATAATTCAATGCATTTGCTAAATGACTACTTTCGATAAGTAACTATGTGTATTAACACCTTTGTTAAATCACTAGTTTGTGAAATGAAACATTGTTAAAGGTTGCTTGAGAAGTGATATTTTGCTTATTGGTTTTGTGTTAAACATTAGTGAACCGTTTTGATCAAATTCTATTTAGGGTTCCGCGGTCCACCACAAAAATTTCGAAACGATGCCATTTTCTGACGATGCTGTATTTTTTTTAAATGAGACATATTAAAATATGTCATTAGACAAGTCATAAATGTTAAGATTAGGTACGTAACGAGGCAATTTAAACCGCTAAATAATTTGTTCTTTCTACAGGTGTGTCGCACGATCGTTCATACGTTCTATTCCGCTTGGGACGGCGAGTGCCGCTCCCCGTCCGGCAATTCGCCGAATCCGGACGTTCGGACGCGCTCGGCTCGGGTCCGGGAACGCTCGACGTGTTTGGAGCACCAGCAGTAACGCAAGGCGTTGGCAGGACAGAAGCTGAATTCTTTGTTGATGGAAACCATTCCAGAGTAAGTGCATTTTGAATAAAATTTTAATTTGTGCTTTTATGTTGTTATTATTTTCACGATTTCTAAGGAACATTTCCATAAAAAGTTTGCATAAAATCTATGATTTCCATAGTTTTCTTTTTTCGCGATTTCAATCTTGGTCTCATAGTGAAAATTGTTCAGTTTGATGGTCTGAAGTATGTAATTTTGAATTTACGCCCTGTAACATCCAAATCATAGTGTCAAGGCCAAAGAGAATGGAATCACTACGGTCAAGGCGGAATGCGTGACGTAAGACTGTTTAATGGTTGGTTGCTATTCAAAACGTTTGTGAAAAGCATGAGGAATGTGAATTGAAAGTAGATTGTAAATATAATCAATCCGTAAATGCTTTTACATAAGTAAAGTAATTATAAACTATCAAGCTTATTGATGTTGATAATATCACTGAAATCCAATTGCGATAAACCGGCACAAAACGAAATGTTCGAGATAATTTTACAATTATATTTTCGAATCGATTGTATATAAGCAAAATACTGCTACAGAAATTGCCGTCATGGCGTTCCCTGTGCAAACAATTGCCGAAAATATCGTATTTCATCACTAATTAATGCCCCGGAGAGCAAACAACAATTACGATACGTCAGTCCGTGTACGAACAAACAAAAAATCGAACTCGACTCGAATCGAGTTGTAATAAAAGGGGGATTTTTATCGTATCAGGCATCGTGTTTGAATTTTATTGGCAGTTAGGGCAAATTTCAGTTGTTCACTGTTTTGTTCGTGTTTCGTGAGTTATCTTTATAATCTTAATGATGGGAAAAGTTATACTGAATGGTTCTAAGTGGTACGGTTTTGATAATATATTCTTCATTCCCCAACAATATTTGTAAGGAATCATCCAATGATCATAATTTGTAAACAATTATACTTAGATTTTATAATTTTTATAATTACACTTTAATTAGACTTTCTGTAAGCAAAGACTATAAGTTTATAAAAATAATTTACCTACAGTCAACAGCAAAAGTCAATGAACTTTAGCAAAATTCGTAATTAATTAATATTAATTTCGAACAAATCGATATTTTACTATTATACCGTTCTATACCGCGGTATGGTTTCCCATTACAGCATGAGTCATTTTCATGCGATACAATTCAAGCTGGCACAAAAGAAGAAGACGATGTTATAGATGTTACTTGAAATTTACATCCCTAAAATAAAAGATAAGAATTATGAAAGTACCTTTCGTCACCATATTGTATACTGTGGCAATAAAACATTTTATTTTATTTTGTATTATTATTTATTATCATTTATTTTCGATGTTCTCTACAAACTTATCTTGACCGCTTCAAAGGAAAATACCAATAATAATGTCTTTAAAACTAATAATATTATCAACTCATAACAGAACACAAAGGTAAGTATATCTTTATCTAATTCCCTTAAGTATCCAAGTTACGTAATTAGTTCAGGTAGACCGAGAACTGAACGCTAAACAACCTGTATTACGAAGTAATTGTGAGTTATCGATTTCAATATAGTGAAACAAACAGTATAAGTACAGGGTCCAACTTAATATGCTGACACTTTTTAAGGGGATGGTCAGGCCATCAAACTGATAAATTTTCTCTATGGGACCAACATCGAAATTACGAAAAAAAAATCAGGTGTCCCATACATTTGGCTCGAGTAGGTTTGCAGTTTTGTATGGAGGGACAATTTTTTTTTTCGCGATTTCAATGTTGGTGCCATAGAGAAAGTTGTTCAGTTTGATGGTCTGATCAGCCCATCAAAAAAGTGTCAGCATATTACGAAGGACCCGATATAAAGCTTTTATAAGAGCTTTTACTGTAATTATTGTTTACCTACCTAAACTAGTTGGAGTATTTATCTTGTAAAACGAGTGTGCTTTAGACCACACTACTGAAGTAAAACTTCCGTTCGCCTCGCCCGATCACACTTTTCGTAACGCTCTCGTCACGCATTAACCAGCTTACTCCCCAAGTCAAGCGTGTGTAAAGAAGTTTTACTTCAAAAACCGTCTATGCCCGACTCCATGCGAGGCGATTTGCAATTATGCATAACAAATATACCTAATGGTTGGTGTGAAAATGGAACAAACGAATGACACTTACACGATTATGCTATACGAAGTCTCGTCAAAGCAACACGTTTGTTACTGTGCTCCTTAAGTTTTATTGTAATAGTGGTGAAAAAATTTATCGAATATACACAGGATTTGCACCAAAAGAAGCTGAATTTAAATTGTGATCCAGTGAAGTAATTGGTTACTATCATAGTTTCGTACATCAGACGTTTTAATCGAATTTTATCTCAAACATTTTGTTGATTGTGGTGAAGTGCATAAGTGAGAACAAAGACATTCTTGTACTATGACTCACTACAACTACCTCGCATAAGCCGCTAACAAGGTTGTTGACGAAAAGAACTATAAATTTCGTCAGTACAGTAACTGTACTCGCTGGCCTATTGGCGAGATATATGGACTGCTGTGCCAAGTATACAGCGTTCAAATCCCAGGGACGCAATAATTCTTTTTTACTTTTTTAATTTATTGTGGTGCTGTACTATATTGCTACGTGAGAATTGGGAGTGCTTTTGAATCTCTAATTCAAATTTTGTACGCATCTCGGCCATCACAAATCTGCGAAGCTTTACGAATCTGTTAACATGGCCGATGAAGGGGTTAACTTGGGTTGCTGTAAGCATCGCACCCTTGAGGAAAATTATGCATATTGTGGTGCATGCAAAAAAGCGTATCATCAGACCTGTCTACCAACTGCCAACATGGATGACCCAGATTGGAAATGTCCAGGCTGTGCCCCGAAATTTGTCAGAAATGACAAAACCCCTGTAGGTGCATCTAAATGCAACGTTACGTTTAGACCCAACAAACGACAAGCTATTGGCTCTCCTACTGATTCCTCGGTTGCCCCAGTTACTAAGGACGACGTGAGGGAGATTGTGAAGTCCTTACTAAAAGATCAATCGTCTGCTGCTGAGCCGCCGATCACAAGCACGGAAGTTAAAGCAATTATGGTGGAAGTTTTACAAAGTGAGTTGAGTGGCTTAGTCAGCAAAATAAGAACCGATATGACCGCTGTTATGAGCTCCGAATTGAAGATTATCAAGGAAGAAATTAACGATGTCAAAGAGGGTATGAACTTCATCAATGACCAATTTGAGGATATTGTTAAAGCAAATCATGCTGATAGAGAGTTGGTGAGGAATCTAACGGAACAAAATAAAAAGTTGGAAATCTTAGTCAGCGAGCAAAATTCACGGATAAACCAGTTAGAGCAACAGGCACGATCAAATAATGTCGAGATTCAATGCGTCCCCGAGAAAAAAGACGAAAATATATTGAATACTCTTAAAATAATAAGCAAGGTGATCGATTACGATTTAAAAGATAACGAAGTTTCCAATTGCACTCGTATAGCCAAGTTTAATCGAACCAGTCCTCGACCAAGATCCATAGTGGTTCAGTTCAGCACACCAAGGATACGGGATGGGTTTATGGCGGCGGCCATTGAATTTAACAAAACAAAAAAAGACAGGAACGATAAACTGAATAGTACGCTAATTGGTTTCCGAGATCATTCACCAATCTATATCACTGACCACCTATCTCCAGCTAACAAAGTACTCCATGCTGCAACGCGCCTGAAGGCGAAAGAAAAGGGATATAAATTTACTTGGATTCGAAGTGGTCGCATCTATGTGCGCAAAAACGAAGAAAGTGAATATATTCTTGTGAAGGACAATAATTGTCTCGACAGAATTGTTTAATACCTAGTTGTTTACATTATTTTTTTTTCTAATATAGTGCATGTAACAAAATGTTTTCTCACTCACTTTCTCTAATTTAAATATTTATTACCAGAATGTCAGGGGTCTTAGAACTAAGACGCACGTTTTTTATAGGAATCTTTGCTGTTGTAACTACGACATTATCATTATTACTGAAACTAACTTGAACAGTAGTGTTATGAGCTCAGAACTGTTTGATTCTAGATATACGGTTTATAGAAGAGATAGAGAGATGTCAGGATTTCACAAAATGGATGACAGAGGAGGAGTTTTGGTCGCGGTATCAATTAAATTTAAGTCTAAAAGAATGCATTCGTGGGAGAGTATGTGCGAAGACATTTGGATATCTGTTGAACTACCAGATGACGCCATGCCATGTCTCACCTTTTGTGCAGTTTACCTCCGTTCGCCAGTAAAGAAAGCTATGTTGGAACACTTTATTGCAAATTGTACTTCCGTGTTAGAAAAGCTTGAATTCAGTGTTTGCTTAGTTGGCGATTTCAACCTCAGCTGCATTGATTGGGAGCAAGTCTACGATGCCTCGACTATCACTCAGACAACATCTCTCTCTCAGATTCTGATCGATTTTGCCTTTGTCAATAATTTAAGACAGTTTAATAAGATTCTGAACAATACAAATAAGGTACTTGACTTAGTATTGACGGATTTAAAACAATGTGAAGTTTCTGGGTCTACGTTTGTACTTAGTCGTATAGATCATTATCATCCTCCTCTAGAAATAAAAATACCTATGAATGAGGGAAGTAGCACGTTAGCGATTAACAAGGAAAATAAAAGATTTAATTTTTATAGAGCGGACTACACTTCCATTAACAATTACTTAAGTGATATTGATTGGGACCAATTGTTCCTGGAGCCTGTGGATGTCGACGAGATGATTTCCAGATTCTACGATATTTTGAAAGAATCCATTGATAAATTTGTGCCACATAAATCTGTAGGTAAACAGAATAGGCATCCTCCATGGTTCACTCGAGACTTAATCAAATTACTGCGAGAAAAAAACAAGTATAGGGTTCGCTTTAGAAAATACAAAAATCCATTAGACCAGGTTTCGTTCAAATTGTTGAGAAGCCGTTGTGATCGATTGGCCCAGAATAGTTACAATTTGTATATAAAAGGCGTAGAAGATAAAATTCGGAAGTATCCAAAATACTTTTGGACCTTCATCAAGTCGAAACGTGGTGGATGTAGTACTTATCCTGGGACTATGAACAGTGGAGCGACATCAACTTCTGATGGTACCGAAATATGCAACCTTTTCGCCACACATTTCTCATCAGTTTATACCCAGGATTCACAAAACATATCAAATAGCTGTATTTCTGAATCTATGCAGCAGGTGGGTAGTTACAGTGAGTGTTTTTCTGGAGTTGAGTTGGACCGTGACATGGTGTTTGGAAAGCTACAGAATTTGGATGTATCTAAGGGTGCTGGATCGGATGATGTACCTCCACTTTACATTGTTTCTTGTGCATCCAGTTTAGCATATCCTTTGTGTCTTATATACAACAAATCATTGACATCTGGAATATTTCCCAATCATTGGAAATTGGCAAAGGTCGTACCCGTCTTTAAATCAGATAATAACTCTATTGTGAGCAACTATAGACCAATATCGATTCTTCCGATCCTAGCCAAAGTTTTTGAATCTCTTATCTGTCCATTCATTCAAAATCACTTCAAACATTACTTATCTGTGCACCAACACGGATTTGTTAAGTCAAGATCAACATGCACAAATCTAGTTTCGTTTACTGAGAATTTGGCAATGTCCTTCGATGCAAATAAGCAAACAGATGTTATTTATACAGATTTCAGTAAGGCCTTTGATCGCGTATGTCACAGAATATTGTTGCAGAAACTTAACGTATATGGTATGTCTCCGCCGCTGATTGATTGGTTGAAGTCTTATTTAGAAGATCGTTCATTCTATGTGGTTGTCAATGGTTTCAAATCAGACACCTACAACATAACTTCGGGCGTTCCGCAGGGATCACACCTGGGTCCAATTCTGTTCAATATCTTCATTAACGATGTTACAGAATGCTTCCGATATTCCATACCATATCTCTTCGCTGATGACCTAAAAATCGCTAGAATAGTAGAAACTCCGGAAGATGTTCTGCGGCTGCAGAGTGATTTGGATCGGTTGAAGGATTGGTGTAAGGTGAATTGCATGAACCTAAATTTAAATAAATGTTTCCACATTAAGTTTACTCGTAAACTACATAATGTATCATCCGCGTACAGTATAGATGACTTTCCGTTACATGAAGTTGGGACAATAAGAGACTTGGGTGTCATACTTGACACAAAAATGACATTTGTACCTCACATAGAGAATGTTATTGGTAGGGCTTCAAAGGTATTAGGCTTTGTAATGAGAAATGGAAAGGTTTTTAAATCGCCCTCTACTCGAATTTTACTATATAACAGCTTAGTAAGAAGTACTTTGGAATATTGCAGCCCAGTTTGGCGGCCACATTATGCGTCACACTCGTTAAGGCTGGAACGAATACAAAAAAGGTTTCTTTCTAATCTAGCATACTCGTTTGGAATATCCAAAGCTACCGTCTCCTACACGGCTCGTCTTAAACATTTTAGAATGACACAGCTGGACAAAAGAAGGGAGACCCTAGACTTAATATTTTTGTTCAAGATCATAAGATCCGGTATAGATGTACCCCAACTGTTGCGCCTAATTAACATCAGAGTCCCTTCCAGATACCCTAGAAATGTCATACCACCCTTCGCCCCCCCCTTTCGTAGAACTGTTCTGGGTTACAATTCATGCATTCCACGAATTATCAGGCTCTACAATTTGATTGCTGAATCGACTGACGTAGACATATACTCAGACTCATTGTTCAAGTTTCGGAAAAGTATATTGAATAGAACTACTTAATGTCAATGCCCGTATTTGTATTTTTTTACATTATATTATATTATAGTAGTATCGCATGCTGGTTTGTGTTGTAGTGAGTTTAAACTCATAGATTCATAGATTCTTTATTGTACACAAAACAACATAAATATGAGAACTTACAATAAATCATGATGTACAAAGGCGAGCTTAACTCTAAAAGAGTTTTCTTCCAGCAAACCGTTGAGTGAGAGGAAAACCAATGTGTTTGGGTAAAAACAGTGTGCGCACAAATAAAGATCTACTTAATTATGAGATAATAAAATGTATACCTATAAAATAAGAAACAATATAAGATACACCCATACAAAAAATAAATAAATATATATACTATATACTCACACAAATAATAATATTAAATAAGAATAATAAATAATATAAACCTACAAATACTATATTACTAATATACTTACATATAACTACTACGACTTAATTAGATAGGTAATGCTCCTTAACTCTCTTTTTAAAGATGTCCAGCGATGGACTGGCACAGATTGTATGCGGCAATAAATTCCATAACCTGGCCGCATGAACTGTGAAAGAATTGCCATACCGACTAGAAGTGTGCAAGGGACACGCCAGAAGCAGCGATGTGATTGACCTGCAAGGCTTACCGCGTGGTACTAGGTAGTTAAACCTTTCACGAAGATATGAAGGGGTGCAGGGATTGTTTAAAATATTGTATAAAGTACAAACAATATGTGCATCTCGCCGTAGACGGATAGGAAGCCACTTTAATTTTTTTCTAAATTCAGATATATGGTCAAATTTACGCAATCCAAAGATAAACCTAATGCACAAATTTTGTAGACGTTCAAGCTTGTTTAGCAGTTCCTCAGTGGCGTCAAGATAACAGGTGTCAGCGTAATCAAGAAGAGGTAGAAGAAGTGACTGGGCCAAGGTTACTTTAGTTCCCAACGGTAGAAACCTATGGAGGAGCTTAAGAGAGTGAAACGAGTAATGAACCTTTCTACTTACTTCATTAATATGGCGAGACCATGACAAGTTACAATCAAGAATTACACCTAGATTTTTAACACTCTTTGCAAAGGGTATAATCACATCGTCATAAACAACACTCGGTAGATTATCATGATCAAGTGAATTATACATGTAACTACTTCCAATAATAATAACTTGAGATTTCAGAGGATTTACCAGGAGACCATATGACTTTGCCCATTTGCTGATGTTACTGAGATCCCTGTTTAAGATGGCAATGGCTTCAGAACAGTCCTCATTCTTAAAATGCCGATAAAGCTGCAAGTCGTCTGCGTATAGATGATAGTTAGAAGATATAACTAGAGTGATAGCATTAATGAAGATAGAAAAAAGAAGAGGAGAGAGTACGCCACCTTGAGGTACACCCGCAGCGAGATCACACCAGTCAGAGGATGAATCTTCCGAGCGGACACACTGCGAACGACCCCTGAGGTACGAGTTAAACCAGCTGATTGCTGTCGGGGACACATTAAGAGACGACATTATTCCAAGAAGAATGTCAAAATCCACAGAGTTAAAGGCACTGCTGAAGTCGAGTAAAGCAAGGACAGTGAGTTGCTTTTGGTCCATGGCCCATCGAATGTCATCAGTAACTTTGATTAGAGCAGTCACTGTACTGTGGCCAGGACGAAAACCTGATTGGAAAGAACTCAGCAGGCTATTACAAGAAAGATAATTGAAAAGTTGCTTATGTACGATATGTTCTAAAACTTTAGATAATAAAGGAAGAATAGAAATTGGTCGAAACTGTGAAAGAGAAGACGGGTTCGATGTTTTAGGAAGAGGAAGCACATGAGCTCTTTTCCAAGCCGATGGGAATGAACTGGTAACCAAAGAGTGATTTATAATGTGAGATATAATAGGTAACAGTTCATCCAGAAGCAGCTTGAACATTCTAAGTGATAACCCATCATCTCCCACAGCCTTGGTAGTTATTTTAAGGAATGATTTCTTAATGTCGGACTCAGAAACCACATTGAAAGTGAACGGGTCGCACCTGGGTACAGGCAAATCCGTAAGCTGGCCCAGAGTTAAATCCTTTACACTGTCTTCTAAGGAGACGGGAGGCTTAGAAAAATGCCTGTTAAGTATGTTTAAGTCGAAATCAGTAGACCCTTCACTAGAAGATTTACCTATACCAAGTGTCTTTAGAAATGTCCAAATCTGAGAATTACTCAAACTGTCAATTGATGAGAGGATATGGCTTCTTTTTGCATTCCTGCACATTCTACTGCAGCGATTTCGAAGATTTTTATAAGATGCCAAATTATCTTCAGTACGATGTTTAGTGTACCTCCTCTTTGCCTTGTCACGCTTGACCATTAGAGTTTTTATATCGGATGTTAACCAGGGTGCGGGTAGATGCTTTACTTTTACTTGTCTTAGAGGAGCGTGTTTGTCATACAGATTTTTAACAACGTCATTAAAAATAGCAACCTTGCCATCCAGTTCCACACAGTTAAAAACAGAGGACCAGTCAACATTACTCGCATCCCCTCGCAGACCCTCCACATCTATACCATTGAAGTTGCGAAGAAGAAGAAACTTTGATTTACGTCTAGGACAGCGTACTTTATATGAGAGATATATAAGATCGTGATAGGAAAAGGAGGCCGGAAGTTGACCGTGTGTGGCCACGTTCTCCAGACGAGAAACCAAAGCCAGGTCAAGAAGAGAGGGTGTGGAGTGTGGGGCGTGATGAGTCGCTGATAGAGGGAGAATGTTCATATTTACTGAGGACACCAAAGAACGAAGCTTGTTTGAACGAGTATCATTTTTAATGAGACACGTATTGAAATCGCCCAGAATAACAGTATGGTCATAAATAGTGGATAAATTCTCAAGCTTAGTTTCGAGAGAGGAGAAGTAATCTATTTGACAAGAGGGACTATAATAAACACCGAGCAGGATTTTATTGTGGTGAAGTGTAATTTCAATGAAAAGATGTTCAGCAAATTTTGAATATTCGTTAGGGGAGTGATCTATAATTTTACAAGGAATATCAGCACGAAGGTATATTGCTACACCTCCATAACCTGCGCCAGTCCTATCATTACGCAGCAAACGAAAGCCAGGTATGCAATACTGGGTTGAAAGAAGAGAAGGTTTAAGAAAAGTCTCTGAAACAAGAACAGCATCAATAACATCGCAGTCAAAGGAAGTCAATATATCGTGGTAATGAGCATGAATACTTTGTGCATTAATATGAACTATATTTAAATATTTTTCGCACCTTGCAAACTTAGCTAAGAGGTTATCGCGGAGACTACCGGAATCATCACTAGAAACACTTATATAATCTTCAGAGGAGGAGCAAGAAAAATAACTATCTTGTATACTTATATTAGTCATAATATTAAAATAAATAAAATAAAATAAATAAAAGTTATAACTACCTATGCAATATCAAAAAAAAATATATATATATAAAAATAAATAATTATGTAAGGTACTTAGTTACAATTTTGTGATACCCATCTGCACTCGCAGGCGAACATAAAATAATGAAAAATAAGCTTAAAATCTTAATATTATGCTTAAATGCATGCAAGCAATATTAAAACAAAAGTTTACACTAATTAAAGACAAATAAAAAGTTCAAGACATGAACTGCGTTAAACAGAACGTAATCTAATGGCCCTACTACTGCGGTCCAATACACCCTCTAGTACACATGTTTCTATTAAAAGTTGTTAACTTGGGCCGACATTCAGTAGGAACGGGTAGTGCGATGCAGTTTAATATCATGAATCGGACTCATTTTGTTTATCTTGTTAAGTTATGAACTGTCAATGTCAAAGAACAAAAATGTTAACTTTACATGAACTTTTGTCACAAAATACCGACATCAAAAATAGAAAAATTACTAGTATAACGCTTCCAATTTAAAACGTACATCGAGACTTAGAAAATTTGCTTGCTTGCTAATATAAACAATGGAGGCCTCACTTCGGAGTTCTCTTGTTGCGAAGATTCCTGCCCTTATCCTCAGCAGTAGCAGCGGGCCCATCCGGCGAGGGGAACTGGGACTGAAGTGGCTTCAGCTCGGTCATCGCTTCAACCTTGCGACGTGTCTTATCGGGAAGCAGGATGACAATTTTGCCGTCGGATGTCCAGCAGTTTTTAACACCGAAGTGGTTGCGCGCCGCAGTGAATACGTCATGCCGTGTCCTGGTCAGGAACTCAGATATAGCGATACCGGAGTTCTTCAGCGCTGTCTTATTATTCCAAACTACATTACGACTGCTGTAGCTATGAAATCGAACCAACACAGGACGAGGCTTGCTACTGTTTGTTCCCAGACGATGACAAGTTGGAATATCTTCCCCGATCATGGCAGGCAATTTCAATTGGTCGGTTAATACTTTGAGAACCGATTCCTCGACACTCAAGTCTTTTGATTCTGCGATACCATGGATCAGAATGACCTTCCTACGTGAAGCAGTCTCATGACGATCCAGACCCTGGACAAGGATTTCTATTTGAGACCGGAGTGTGGAGAGGGTCTTCCAGACTAAACACCTGAAGGCTTCGAACTCACCGGCCAGACTTTTAAGGTCTTTATGAGAAGTGCTCTTCCCAGCGGAGGCAAGTTTAAGTTGGTCGTCGTACTGCTTCATCCTGGAGTCAAAGGTAGATGCCATTTCTTGTAGGTTAGATGCCAGCTTGGCATATAGGTCCATTGTTTTAATGTTGATACAGCAATTAGAGGAGAATTTAAGTAGCCAGCAAGTGCAGCAGGGACTATTTATCACAAATCACACAGTATTTGCATGTATGACAGGAAATATATATTTTTAATTTATTAAATAGTCGAGAAGTCTTTAAATACGTGCTCACACCTAAACTACCCACAGACGAAAAAAAAAGTAAACTCTTAAAAAGTAAACTCTTTTTTTTAAATTCCCTATTTCCTATATTTCACTACCTGCTACCTACTATTATTGTCGCCACTATTAAGTAGATAGATCTTGAGACTTTGGAGCTTACTTTCTTTTTTTGTACTTAGTTTATGTTGCAATTTACTAATCATGTTGTGTTTACTTGTAAGTAGTTGTGCAATTAGATATATATTATTGTTTTAATTCTAGCGCATGTAACATTGTAATAACTGTAAGTAAACCTTTAAATAAATAAATAAATAAATAAATAAATAAATTATTACCGCGTTAATAATGTAAGTGCTACTAACGCCTGCCACACATATACGGAATTCCTAATCAGAATTGGATTTCGTATGGATTTTCTTCCTCCAGAATTCCGCTCGGAATAACGAATCAATACAAAATCGTTTTTTGGTACCAACTTGGTACCTTCTCAGTAATTTCTTCTATTGTCCAATAACCCATAAAGTCTTTCCAATAACTTGTTAATTTCTTGAACTCACTCTTGTCAAAAACTCTAAAATAAATTAAATAAATCTAAATTGGATGTCCCATCTCCCGGTTTCACCGCAAACGTTGACGTCACCCGATTTGTCTGCATCTGGCGTCGACACATTAATTACTGGACTGTCTGAACATTGTTAGGTCTGTAGCCGTGTCTACGTAACAGTGTGCTTATTAGTGCACCTCTCTAAAGTATTTTGATACTTTAAAGATTTGTTGCATAGCTCATTGTGACATAGCTCAGAAAATTAGCAAGCTGAAGTGGCAATGGGCTGGTCATATCTGCCGAAGAACTGACAACCGATGGGGTGTCAGAGTTCTAGAGTGGAGACCGCGAACTGGTAGGCGTAGTGTGGGACGCCCTGCTGCCCGCTGGACAGACGACCTAAAAAAAGTAGCGGGGAGCGACTGGATGAGGAAGGCCGAGGACAGAGTTTTGTGGCGCGCCTTGGGAGAGGCCTATGTCCAGCAGTGGATGATGATAGGCTGATGATGATGATGATGATGAAAGATTTGTTGTCAAAGCCATTGATGATATTATAATCTTTCGTTTCAAACCATGTTACAGCCCCAGTTTGGCAGAATGCGGTTTCAAGTCTCATTCAAAGCTAAATATTTCAATCTTTAATTTATTAGTGTTTATGTAGGCGAAAGGCTACCCACCTGTCTCCACTCGAAACCGTCATTCTATCCCGAAACTTAAATTGCTAAATGTGAGCATTGCAACAGCTAGGTATACGTTGTTAATCAGAAACTTGGTAGTTGTAGTAATGTATCTAACTACCCTAAAAGGGATTTCAGTCGTAAGTTTATGTATGTATGTAATTTTTCACCTCACAAGCTCGGAAAGATTCTGTTTATCGTTCGAAATCTGAGTGCAAAAGTGTATTTTATCCGCTAGCGTGCAAAGAGTTTTTGAAATTCGAATTTGTCTATTCAATATATTTGTATACCGCCAATGCACTGAAAATGCTTAATACCTAACTATTTCATGACACTGGCCAGCACGAAAATAAAAACTTTTTGAAATGTTCTTTTTAGCAATTCACTTTTTTTCCTCGCTGTTGTGAGGTGAAAAATTGTGTGTTTCGCTCGGCTGCAAAGTTATTCTGCGTCTCGTACCTTTGAAACCTTCGCTAAACGCTCAGGATTCTATTATTTGAACCACTCGCTTCGCTCGTGGTTCAATCCTAGAATCCTTCGCTTGCTCAGGTTTCAATAAAAGTACTCGCGCCAAAAAGCAACTTTGCAGCCTAGCATAACAAATAACTATTATTGGTCTTTAGTTTGAAAAAATGTGAAGTTTACTTTTAGAACGGCCTTAGATTCTTCGAATGTTTCTTTTTATTTGCAAAATTCATCAAACAGGTGTAACATTTGGGAATTACATATACCGTTTTCTCTGGAAAATTTACAAATCAAACCGCAATACGAATTTAGCTTTATGATTTTCAAGCTTACCAACCCATACGTTTGCCTTGTAATAAATTATTGCAAATTGCACTCAAATTGTGTTATCGTGTTACTGATAATATCGGCCAATGCCATATCAATATAATTGTGCATTCTAATTGGATGCTTAGTATAATGGATGCTCTCGAATAGATAATGATTTAATTAAGTCTCAAAATTTTTATAATATAATGATCTAAGTTTAATATAACCCTCGCCATACCGTAAAAGAAGGACGCGTTTTGGACAGACAGGACAAATGCATTTTTTATCATTGGCAAACGAAAAGACAGTTAAACGCGAAAAAAGTTAGGCAGGTACCTTTAATTATCACCATAATTATCCTTCAAAAGTGTCACCAGCAAAACTTTGCTTCTGACTATTTAATATGCAAATTAAAATAATGTACTTACTTACTTACGTATAGTCTATATACTATTACCTATTCTGTGGTATAGTTCTAAATAAGAAATAACAATTACTGTCTCAGTTAGATCAAAAATTAAGCTGTTTAAAAAGTTAATTATCATTTTAGGAGTAGGCTTCTGGACACAAAAAATATAATATCGTCTGGAATTTGCCCAGTATTGCATTCATTATAATTTTATCATAATATTTTTAACGCGTTATTGAAGTATTGCTACATAATTCAGAAAATAACATTTTCTGTAACTGATTTGATAAGATATTGTATCTTGTAATATGATCCTTGTTACAGGTATCAGTGATGGCAAGAATGGTCCCATCTCCTGACTGGTTCATTGGAGTGGACAGTTTTGACCTTTGCGTTGACGGAAATTGGCTAGATAGTATCACTATTGAGGTAAGTATATATATATATGTCTATCGTTTACCTATAGTATTATAATATCACTGACGGTAGATTGATTTGATGGAAATATAGATATCGTCGTAATACAATAAGAATAAGAGCATAATATACCATCGAAAACTCTTGTATCGATAAAACAATTTGACACCTAAAACCTACCTTAGTAGATACCTAAATTTTAAATCCCGGATCGTGTTCAAAATTTAGATGTACATTGCTCATACTGATGATAGTGATTGCATCATATTGTGTTCTCCCATGCAGTCTCTTTCCGCTAGTGTCTTCAGTTCTGATACTTTCGACACAACATCAACATTTGAATCTGATTAATCAGAAAATTTATGGAGGATCTCTCTCTCTATCTATTTTATATGTAAACTTCTACACTGCTACTAGGTAGGACTTTAGTTTTAATTCTTTTTTTCATCGTCCGATATTTGAAAACGGATTAGAAAAGTGGAAAAACACCCTTACGGTTAATACTTAGGAATAATTTTACAACAGCCCTCACCTGCTCCCCCAGGTGGACCCTATCGACGCTGGGACAGACAACGGGTTCACTTTCACAGCGCCCAACTGGCCGACAGCGCCGCAAGGGGTCGCGTACCGCATCACGTCAAAATACCCGTCACACCCAGCCGGCTCGTTCTTCTACCCACATCTGAGGAGACTACCGCCCATTGCTACGTTCCAATTTATAAAGGTAAAGTTACAATTATTATTCTAAAATCATATTGCGTAAATTTCACCCTCACATTGTTATTAAAGGATCTGCTTTTGTAGTTCATACAGACTTTCTAGCGTAGTAGCGCCATCCTCAAATAATCTACTTTTCAGAGAAATGGTGTCCTACAAATTATTACAATCAATACGTTCGACAACCCGGTCACATTGTCCGTGCTCCAGTGGCCATAGTATGACAGTGATATGCCGCTATAGCGCCTTAGCTCTGCTTCTATTTGCGACAAGATAAACGGCGTGATATAGCCTTATCAGCGCATCATACTACGGCCCTTGTCATCAATGAGTTTTATCGGCGCTCTGGCACGGTGTGAAACCGAGTGCAGCAAATTATAGAGACGCGTATCGGCAACGAAGATGATGCTAACCGTACTGACACCATTATTAAGGCCGTACGCCAAGAAGGAACCAAAGAAGAAGGGGCATCGCATTTCAGCGAGGTGTAGAGATAATGTGACCGGGTTTTACTAGTAAATGCAATCTTGTTTGTTTTAAAACGTCATAAAAAGTTCCAAGAAATATGCACAGGGTAGCAAAATATTTAAAGTTAAATCATATCTGTATCCTGAAGAAAAGCAGTAAGCAAAGTCATAACAAGAAGTAATTCTGAATTTCAATCAACATTAATGTTTAACAGCTCCGCGAATACGAGCTCTCTGAAGTATTTCACCGCAGCAGCGACGACCGAAGATACGACGTTCTTCAGCTGGACAAGCTTAATCACAACAGTATTGATGTGCTCGACGGGAACCGAGCTTTGTCCATTGCTGAGGAAGTTGAAAGAGCTGAGCAGGCGCCCAGGATCTACACTCAAGGGTCACTTACTACGCCTGATGGGGCCTACTCATATTATTCGTTGTAAGTTAATCGTTTTCAGTCATTTTTAAATTCAGTTCATGGTGTTTTCTAAGCAAAAGTTAATCATTATAACGGGTTCTTACCGCGTTTTTATTTATTTTGGAGTTCCCGATATTTCGGCAGTGTTACAACTGCCATGATCACGGGATGACTGTAGAACTGCAGGTAGTTTTTTAATATCGGGAACTCCAAAATAAATAAAAACGCGGTAAGAACCCGTTATAATGATTAACTTTAGCTTAATTAATAACCGCGTAACTCTCAAAAATTGTGTTTTCTTATCAAAAACAACTTTAGTTCTATACATACATATATAACCTCACGCTTTTTTCCCAGAAGGGTAAGCAGATACTATGGATCTCCACTTTGAGCGGTTCTGACGCACCTATCTCGCTTCCTCTAGGCCCATTGATCGTGTCATACATTCCCGTAGTCGTATACGGTCTACTGTGAATTTCTTATTTGTTTGTAGGTATACGTAATTTATAAAAATATTAGTCTAGGGGTTCAGAAAATTATACTGAACAACTTTCTCTAAGGGACCAACCTCGAAAACGCGAAAACAAAATCAGCTGTCTCATACATTTTGGGTCGAGTCGGATTGCAGTTTTTTAAGAGACACCAGATTTTTTGTCGCTATTTTGTCGGTGTGTCCGTAGAAAAAGTTATACAGTCATTCCCTTAAAAATCCGTCAGTCGTTTTTAGAAAACTGCTCTAAAAATTTCGAGAAAACAGCCTAGATGGCGTCAAATAGCAAAGTCTGGTCGCCACAGTCCTGTTAGGGTCAGGACGCATTAACCGACGGTGGGCCCATACAAAAAGCACGTTTAGTATGGGAAGCCGTCCGCCGTCGTCTTTTTTATCTGCCCGCTGTTGTTCGCCGTCGGTCAGTGTGTCTCAACCCTTAAGTAATCCTTCATCTCACCTCTCAGAACCAACACGACAGCCAGTACAACAGAAGAGCCTCGCTCAGCGAACGAGTTGCCAACATCAGGGCCAACAGCGAGCGAAAGATCAGCTCTGCGCAGCCTAGCGCGACGGTATCGGGCTAGGCGGCGACGCAAGCTGCGAGCCGATAATACGGATCCCGCCGAAAGGAGGAAGCGGAAAAGAACAAGTTAGTATTTTTTTATTGACTGATGGAGAGCATTATATTAGATGTTAAAATAACAAATCATGTCAGAAACACTACACTGCTCTCCAAAACAAATCGTTGACGTCGGGGAGAAAACAGCTAGACTAAATTGGGAGTGGGCCGCCCATGTCAGTCGAAGTCACAATGAGAGGTGGGCCAATATTGTTACGCCCTGGATCCCAAAAAAAGTATGTCGGCGTCAAGTCGTCCCCCAATATATTTATGTTAAAACTGCCACAGTAGGTGGAGAGACTTTAAATTCTAATGACCATCCACAACGTATTAACAAATGTGTGAATCTTTTTACTGAAACTACTCCTGAGGTTGCATTTATGAATATAGTCTAAAGTTAAAATGTATCTTGTACGCAGGGCTTCTAGACTGCCGGGTGTCCCAATGGGGCGAGTGGAGCCCATGCCGAAGCGACGGCGGTTGCGTCGGAGCAGCCATGCGTACGCGCCGAATCATTCGCCGCCAAAGACCTGGTGGCTCCCCATGCCCACCCACAGCGCAATCAAGGTGGTGCGCCACCAACTGCACCGCGCCCCAACCAGAGGAAGACTGGCGTAATAACCTAACGTAACTCCATTGTAAAATACAAAATGGTTCCGTTTTAAATTTCTTCTGAAGTTTGTCTTCTGCTGCTTTCTAAGTGGCCAGTATAATGTTATTTTTAAATGTAACTGCACTTTCCTTTTCACTTTCACTTTTTTGTAGTATTTTAATTAGCGTCTGTGCCTGTCCGTCCACTAATGGTATCCTCTGTTTAATTCCAACTTCGTTTCTATTTATTGGATCTGTCATTTGAATGTTGATTCGTGGTGTGTAAAAATTAATGAATAAAATTGTTGTATAAAATTAACTAGTAAGAGATGACTGTCGGTGTTTGGAATAGATAGATTTTGGTTGTTTTTTGCTGTACCTAAGTAAGCTTCTTCCAATATTTTCATTTCTTTGTCAATTATCGTTAGGAGTTATAAGATTTAGGATAAGTATCATGAAAGTTTATGCAACTTCTTCTTTTTCTCAATAAAACTACCCTCATGTAAACTAGCACAGAATTCCACCCAAAATGATCAATTAATGAAGCATTTTCACTAGATATTAGCAGTATCATAATATTATTTTTAATGCTGGCATTTTATTTACACAAATTCTGCTCTAGTACAAAATATTATCGTGTCTTATGCTATAAACATAAAAAAATATAATGTAATAAACTTTCCTTTCATGTTTTATAATACTTTTCACTATTTACTACTAGATGCCTGACAATACCATGTGAGTAGTATGATTGTGAAGATATTTACTGGTTATTGCATTTTACCGTATCTTCATAATATTATAGGAGATTGGAAAGTAAAACCATGTCATTTGTGGATCTTTCTGAAATTAAAGTACTCGTATTGCCAAATACACACCTTTGAAAGACTTTTTTACAGTGGTTACAATAAAAAGGTTATTTTTTTAGTTGTTCAAACATTATTTAGATAACGGTTTTTTATCTTTAAATGAAGACTAATTTTCCTCATTGTGTTACTGAGATTCATACGTAATTTGCAATACAAAGTAGATATCTTAATATAGTTTAAAAATACATATCGTTTACTTAAGTGTTCTCTAACTTTGTGACAGTAACTCAATAAAATGTAGTAATTGTTTTAGTCGGTGTAAAGAATCCAAAGATGCAGCTTTTATTTTTCATACAAATAAGTGTAAAACATAATAATGAGGTAGATAAGTTTGTTTAAAATAAGCTAAGGTAACAAAGCCTTCTGTGAGATTAAAAATCATTTAAAGATAATGGGTATTAAAATGAAGTGACTGCTGGGAAATCTGAATTGCATATTTATGTCTTGACCACGATCGGAAATTAAACTCGCAATATTCCATCGACTCGATAGCAGAAGTCGGCATTTTTGTGCAAATTTTGTAAGTGCTTTTAAGTAAGTATGAACGAAAAGATACCTAGTTCACAATTTTATTTTATACACACACTGAATCAGATTTTCCTGTTGCTAGATTTTATGCCTATTAAACGGGGAAGTTTGTTTAAAAAGATGTAGACGTGTTTATATCTACTAAATAAAAAGAATTCGCTTGATAAATGCCAAAGAAAAATATTAGGCTAAATAAAACTCTTTCTTGTATTTTTCAAAAATATTTCATTTATGATCCTCTTCTGGAGAAGTTTGAGAAATAACACCTTGCTAAGATTATGTCAAAAAAGTATCAAGATAATTATAAAATGAGATTAAATTAAAGCTATAATAATATAATAGTTAAACTGTAAAATAGAGCCAAAAATAAAAGCTGAAATGTTAACCTTAGAGTAACTATTGGAGTATGTGTATTTTTTACAATGTAAATTATTCTGATTTCAGTAATAAAACATCTTAAATAAAGAGTTGTTTTATTCGACACTAAAGACGAAAAATGACGCAACGCGACGCAATCTATCTGCAATACTTTTTTACAAAACAGTTCCGTGACTTCCGGCACAACCGCTGTTATCTATAAGACTATATTATGTTGTTGTTATAATGATCCTGAATTAATCTGCTTACTCTGATCAGTGATCACAGTTCAAAATGAAACTAATGGTGCAATTCAACTAATCTCCGACTATTGACTCTTCAAGCATAAGTATCGAAACCCGCCCCATCCACCTACTATCTCTGGTAGTAGGAGCTGTTATGTAGTACTTGTAGTCGTTACATAAAACCACGTCAAAGGCCGAAAGGCGGTTTGAATTAACTTTGACACAAGGGCTTGCTCACACGAAGAAGAAGAAGTACCGAAAGACTAAAAGATAGTTCACAAAATTTGATAAGTGTTAGAGTAAGTATCTCGAAAACGGTATAAATTTTTTACTGAAGTCTTATTTCAAAGTTCTGGTGAATCATGAGCTGAAATGTTACTTTTCACCCCCCCTGGCGGAAAGCGTCAACTTTCGTCCCACTGCCCTAAACGAAGTTGCCGCTTTCCGCGTCCGTCGAAGAGAAAAATAGTATACTGACCTCGGGCAGTAAATAAGAAAGCTTAGATCACAAATGTTAAATGAGATCTGAGACCTTTCTTACTTTCCTGCCCTCGGTGTGTTATCTACTATTACGGAGCGCCTTGTGTAATAAAAGAAATAGGTAAGTAATCTTCTTCATGTTGAGCTTTCAAGTAGGTCACGCACGCCTACGGCAACATTATTGAGCTCTCAACTTTTAATTTCCTCGCGCTCTCGGGAAAAGATCGTACTCGTATTGTACCGCGTTCGGTATAATGCGATACAAATTAGTTTGCCGGCATTATTCGACTTTCCTGCTAGACTCGCAGTAGCTTGCTTGTTCCAAACGACTTATTTTCACGATATTAGAAAGCTACAAAGTTTCATCTTCCTTCACAGTAGCTAAACTTATTTCAGCTTTGTTAGAAACTTACGTCATATAAGTTTTCTGTGAATACACACGTTTTGTTACAACAGTTTGTCATTGAATGCAAGCTATCAACTATCACGAAACAGTAAAAAATTTTACAATTTCTTGTAATTTTACTTTAGAAACAGTTAGCAGTGCCACCCTCAAGTAAGATGAATATAGGTACCTACTAAAATTATCTTGTAGATAACACTCGTAGAATTCACTTCGAAATGATGAAACAAGGAAGAAAAATAGACATAGACATTTACCTACCTCCATTCGAAAGTACCCTTGAGGTAGACCGTATACAGAGTGTAAGCAAAAGTATCATTAACCTTACTAACCTGTCAGCGCAAAAAAAATCTGCTGCTCCATACGTTTGAATAAAGTACCTAAGCATGTAGGTATTTCAGTTTAGTATGGAACAGCAGATTTTTTTTTGCCCTGACAGGTTTGCTCCCATAGTAAACGTTTTTCAGTTTGATGGGTAGAGTCACATACTCTCTAGGTTAATGATACTTTTCCTTACACCTTGTATACCGGTTGTAACAGCATGATACTGATCAAAAATAGGTATAGGTATTTTGTATCATCATCTTATTTAAAAGCTACGCTCTTGTCGGTGGAGTATTCGCCACTCTTATTTTGTATGAAGAGTCGAAAAAAAATATTTTGCTAATTTCCTTTCCTAGGGAATTTGGTTTCATAGGGACAGCTGATCAGTATCATGGGTACAAGTAATGCAACTGTTTACCATAATTACACCCTGTAGACTACAAACATACAAACGCGACATTGGGTCACTATTTATACAGGGTCCTTCTTAATATGCTTCCTACACTTTTTTAAGAGAATGATCAGACCATCAAATTTAACAACTTTCTCTATGGGACCAAAATCGAAATCGCGAAAAAAAAAGCTGTCCCATACATTTGGCTCGAGTCGTTTGCAGTTTTGTATAGGAAATCTGATTTGTTTATCGCGATTTCGACGTTGGTCCAATAGAGAAAGATGTTCAGTCTGACGGTCTGATTATCCCATAGACCTAAACTCTAGCGATAGACTTGCCCTTTCATAGAAGCAACATGTTCCACTTGAATAAGGTGTCAGCGCCTGATTGATGTTCCCGAGTTCTCTTCGTCACTATGGCAATGACCATAGACTTAAACTCTAGTGATAGACTTGCCCTTGCATAGAAGCAACATGTTCCACTTGAATGAGGTCTACGCACCTGATTGATGTTCCCGAGTTCACTTCGTCACTATGGCAATGACAGACCGCAATGTGTCATTTTGTGTTGTTTGTTTGAACGAGCTTGTCTATGGCTAGAGTAATATGTCTATTGTCTATGGATCATCCCCATAAAAAAGTGTCAACATATTAAGAAGGACTCTGTATGAAATAGACCTTTCATAAACTGTCTCCTTACATAGTGTAAGCAGATGGAAAGCAAGTCCGGATGAAGAGGCCCACTTTTTCATTTAGCATCGTGACCCGGTGCCTACAAATTGGGTCGGATAATTACGTTCCCGGATGACACGGACGGTCGACGGTTGGAGAATGTTTTTTTTCCTCTGTGAAGGAAATGAGACATTTTCGTTGGAATTTAATCAGTGTTTTTTTTGAGACATCGTTGATTATGTTGCTAGTTTATTTTTTATTTTTTAGATAGATAAGATTTTTAAACGAATGTATTGACATAATGAGCCTACGTCTAGGGTATATTGATTTTGTTAAATTGTTTGTTATATATTTATCTGGTGTAACTACTAGCTGAAACTATTTAGGGATGACTAGACCTTCAAACTGAACAACGTCATCCATTACACCAATGCAATGTCGAAATCAAGAAAAAAACAGCTGTAAACTGCAACTGCAAAAAACTTCGACTCAAATGTATGTGACCGCTGGCCCCGGTACCCGGACTTTAAATTTTCGATATATCGAGACCGTATCGTTCCGAACTTCTTTGTAATAAAGCTGACATTGCGACGTTGGACCCAAAGAAAAATTTTCATCTCATTTTTTTCATCAGATTGTCTGTCTGTTTGTCTGTCCTACCTATTTAGGGCTGTAACTTTTGAACCGTAATCGAGATCGCGCGAGATCGACTATCTAGTAGTCGATCTCGCGCTAAATTGTCCCGGAGAAAACAATTTTTTTTTGTATGTTAGTTATGTTGCGTAGGTATGTATTGTGTTACGGAACACTCGGTGCGTGAGTAGCCAGACTCCCACTTGACCGGTTTTATTTAATACTAGTGTTTACCCGCGACTTCGTCCGCACAAATTATACAGGGTGTTTCATAAGTAACAATAAATTTTTGAAACTCTTAAGGGGGTTGTTAAGACCGTCAAACTGAACAACTTTCTCTATGGGACCAACATCGAAATCGCGAAAAAAATAATTTCATATCCCATACATATTTTAGTTCTAGTCGATAGAACATAAAATTTTTTTTTTCCTGATTTCGATATTGGTCCCATAGTGAAAGTTGTTCAGTTTGATGGTCTACACCACCCCCTTAAAGGTTTATTTGTAGTTTTGTAACACCTTGTATTATTTATAGGGTCCTTCTTAATATGCTGACACTTTTTTAAGGGGAAGATCTGACCATCAAACTGAACGACTTTATCTATGGCACCAACATCGAAATCGCGAAAAAAAAATCTGCTGCTCCATACAAAACTGCAAACCTACTCAGAGCTCAGAGCTCAAGTATGGGATAGTTTTTTTTTTTCGCGTTTTCGATGTTGGTCCCATAGAGAAAGTTGTTCAGTTTCATGGTCTGATCATACCCTTAAAAAAGTGTCAGCATAGGTATTAAGAAGGACCCATAGGCACTCGTTTACTGGCATACAAATTGGATTATTAGGTATACCGTACGGAAGGTAACCAAATTTTCTAAACACTTGTAAAAATAATAAGTACCTACCACGACACAACAACACTTTGGCTCAAGTAGGTTTGCAGTTTTGTATGGAACAGCTACAGCAACAGTTTTTTTTTTCGCGATTTCGATGTTGGTGCTATAGAGAAAGTTGTCAAGTATGACGGTCTGATGAAAAAATTCCAGCATATTAAGAAGGACCCAATATTTCTTAACCCTTTCAAATGCTCTACTTTTCCGAGTTAACTAAGTCATTACAAATGCTAGAATAAACTCTAGTCAAAGTTTTTACTCCGAAGCGCATTCAAACAATTTACCGCACTTCCCTGGCAGTTTCAAAACTTAACCCTACGTTTACAGAATAAATGTTAAAATGGCGTGTATAGAAATTTCCTCAAGTTTTGCTCTGTTTAATGCTATGCCAAGAGTTCGTTACGTAGATAGAATCTTTAATTTCCTCACTTTGCGTCAGTGTCATTCGTTTTACAAAAGGTTGCTAGTTGAAATCGTTCCGAGTTTTGAATTTATATTGTGTAAGGATTAAAAGCTTAGATGGCTAGGTACCCACTTCTACAATTCATTGTTTGCTCTTTGTATAATTTTACCATTTCCATAATTTAGGTTGGATTTCTCTCAAGCGTTTTGAAATTTGTAAAGCAGATAGACTAAAAAGTTTAGTTATACCTACTTGATTTTTGTCAGCACAGGTGGAAACTCAGTTTTTAGGGTTCCGTACCCGAAAACGGGACCCTATTATATAAACTGACGACTGTACTATCAACTATAAAGCTATAGTTGAAATTGCACAAGCACTGCTTTAATTTTCATAAGTTTTATCGCGATATCTTCATCCATTACAGATAATTACGCTAAAATTGTACACCAAGCGATAAAATACATCAGCTCATCAGAAAATTAAAACACTAAAGTGAGTAATGGATTTCATTATAATAATGTATGCATCAGCTTCGAAATTTTATTCAATTATTTATTTTATTGCTAATAAAACTTGATGAATGAGCTTATTATGAAATACTATCTACTAGTAGAAATCAACTTTAAGGGGCTACCTCCTGGTTTTTGGGTAACTTTGTAACCATTACTTTTTGACCTGAAAAATAAACTGAATCATCTATACGATATGATAAGTGATGTGGTTTTTCTAGAAATCGATTTTAATGAATAAAACCGAAGAAAAGGGAATCTAAAGTCACCTCTTTTTTTTCCAGTTGTAACCATTTTAATCTTACATTTTTAATCGGAAGAAAATGAAAATTTACCGATATTGTTCACAACACAATTTAGAATTTTCTTACTTTTTCGAAGTTAATAAAAAATAATCTCATTTTTCAAAGTTAACAGCTAAATTCTGACCGGAGCCATGCGCTCGTTCGCATCGATTAGTATGGAGAATGAGATTAAAATACGCATTGAGCACGCGTGGTTGACTATAAGGCCTCGTTCAGGTAGACGCGGGGCGACAAGCGGGGCGTCGCGCGGCGCGTTGGTTGGGAAATAAAGGCTTCCGCACATTGCAGCGATATTATCGAGCGATATTATCGACAGCGATATCGCGACACCTTACACACTGCAGCGATTCCGCGATTCGCGTCACGCATGCGCCCTTCACTGAATGTCGTAGAAAGAGATTGCGTCAGGTTGCGATAATATCGCGGCAGTGTGTGGGATCGAGCGCGTCCCCATACAAAATGTACTGAGAACAATTATCGCAAAATCGCAGCGATAATATCGCTGCAATGAGCGGAGGCCTTTAATTGATGACAATTTGACGCGTGCAAAAACGCTTCTCCATTAACGCCTATTACATCGCCGTATGCTTGTTTCCGGCAGTCGCTCCGCACACCGCAGCGCCTGACGCCCCGCGTCTCCTTGAACAAGGCCTAACGCCCGTACATCCTCGAGGGATCCTGCAGTGGGACGTATACAGGGTCCTTCTTAATATGCTGACACTTTTTATGGGGATGATCAGACCACCAATCTGAACAGCTTTCACTATGGGTCCAACATCGAAATCGTGAAAAAAAGTCGGTTGTCCCATACATTTGGCTCAAGTAGGTTTGCAGTTTTGAATGGAACAGCAAATTTTTTTTTTGCGATTTCGATGTTGGTGCCATAGAAAAAGTTGTTCTGTTTGACGGTCTGATCATAACTACCCTTTAAAAATGTGTCAGCATATTAAGAAGAACCCTATACAGGGTGTTAGGAAAAGTATCATTAAACTTTAACCACATACTCCACCCATCAACCTGAACAACTTTTACTATAGGGCCTAACGTGTCAGCACAAAAAAAAAAAGTCTGATGTCCCATACTAAACTGCAATACCTACTCGACGCAATCGTATGGGACAGCTGATTTTGATTTTGCTCTGATCGTTTTGCTCCCATACTAAAAGTTGTTCAGTTTGATGGGAACAGTATGTGGTTTAAAGGTTAATGATACTTTTCCTTACACCCTGTATAGGCTGATGATGATTATTATTATTTACGAGAACAGTATTAAATTATAATTTAATACGATAAGATAAGAAAATACAGGGAAAGCTCATGAAAAAATCAACAAGAGCGTATCCGTAACTTAATACCTAATTATTAATAATTATCTTCATGTTCTTATTTGAGAAAAAAAGCAACCGAATGAAGCAGAAGCCACGATCATTACCACCCCTAAATTAACCAAACAAATCTCGAAACATCGTAAACTTTCAAACAAAAAAAGGCAACCTAAAAACCCCGAAGCGTTCAAACGAAACAAGTTTTAAAAATTTCGAACCGATCAAAGTTCCCGGGGGCGAAGCAAAAAAGATAAGGGGCCGTACAGACGGTGCGACCGGGCCGTCGAACCGAACCGGAAGTCGCTTCCGTTCCGTCGATCGAACAACATTATTCATAGTCTGAGCGCACGAATGAAAACTTCCGCCGCTCGAGATACATGACGAAACTTCGGAGAAATGGCCTCGTTGGTTCAGGGTGGCCTTACTTTTCAAAGAATTGCACCATTTTAAAGCGCATCCACGCATAATCTTAACTATTATAAAACCGAAAAATCATGAGGAATAAAAAAGTAGCGGTTCACTTCATATAAACTCTAATAACACTCGATAGCGCGATTTGAATGACGTGCAGCGCCATCTTTTGACAAAATTGTTAGTTTGTTTGTTTGTTCGCGCATCACGCAAAAACTACTGAACATATTTAGATGAAACTTTTTTTGTTTGATAGCTTATGATCTGACTTAAAATCTGGTACATAATTTGTGCGGACGAAGTCGCGGGAAACACTAGTCTAATATAATAATATTATCTAATACGAGTATGTACCTATCGCTCGGTGGCGTAGTGGAGCTTCGGTATTGGAAACGATCACCGAAGTTAAGCAACTTCAGGTCCGGTCAGTCTTTGGATGGGTGACCGTTTAGTGGTATTTCATCTCGAGCGTTTCCGTACTTCGGAAGGCACGTTAAGCAGTTGGTCTCGGATAGTTCCGTCAGATGGCGTTGTAAATATTCGTTAAGCCAGGTCAGAGGCCTATTGGCGGCTTGAAAATTCTCTGACAGCAAGGTGACCACTAACTTGCCTCCACCAACACGCACTGGGCCAGCGTGGTGGAGTATGGCCCGCTCCCTATCCCCCTTATTCGTGAAAGGAGGCCTTTGCCCTGCAGTGGGATTCTACAGGCTATAAACTGTACCTATCGTTCGATAGCGAAAGTGTCGCGTTGCGGAGATGTATGGGCACTCAATAATGACGGTCCAAGTTCGAATTAGCACTGACGACATGCCATGTACCAAGGAGTTTTGGTATATGACATGCCACCTTAGGTAGGTAAACTTGTGTACGAAGGTAAACGGTAAAGAAAAACATCGTGAAAAACCTGCATACGCTCAAGAAGAAATTCCGATGTGTGTGTGTAGTGTAGTCTACCAATCTGCATTGGGCACGCGTTGTGGACTAACGCCCATACACCTGAAGATAGGCGTGTGCCCTGCAGTGGGTATAAGAAGATGATGTATCGTTCTGTGGGACTAAAGATAACTGGGATGTTTAAAAGGATCTACTTAAGATGTTGGACTTATACAGGGTGTTAGCGTAAACAGTTGTATTACTTTAAAAGGTGATTGTACCCATGATACTGAACAACTTTCTCTAAGACCTATACGCTATAGGAAATTTGTAAAAAGTTTTTTGGACTTCCCATACTAAATGCAATCAGCTAATCTAATTTTTGTATGAAAAGTCCGTGAACGAACGAGATAAAAGACGTGATATGACGCCATATCACGTGTAGCATGCTCGGCTTCTGTAGTTTTATAAATTTATATGTATAGAACGACAAGAGCGTTATTGCACTGTTAAAATGTATGTCTATAACAACGTAGAAGAGTGATTGCAGGACTTATTTAAAAAAAGAAATTCCTGTTTTAATAAAACATTTTTGGTTACCGCATAGCAAAGATAAGACAATTATGTTCATTGAATTCTATTATTAATGGAATTAATTACGAAACCAAAGATTCCTGATGAATTGGCAAACGAAGGAAGTCGTTCTTGACAGGAAGCGCCGCAAATAAATAAATCATTGTTTTCATCTTCTAAAAGTTAAGCATATAGTAACAATAAACGTCACCTTTTCATTAAGAATAGAAACATAAAGAATATTAAATATAAATTATCCTCAGAATAAATAAAAGAATGCAGCGTGTCATAACATTTTGATAATTGGAATTTTAAGCTTAGTTTCAGTACTGCTTAAAGCGTATCGGGTTGGAGGACAACGCATATTTTTATGGCACCAACCAACATAAATATTTGCTAAAAATGTCATCATCATCATCTCAGCCGATGTACGTCCACTACTGGACATAGGCTTCTCCAAGGATCGCAACAACGACCAGCATTGCGCTCCCCTTATCCAACGGATTCCCGCCGTCTTCACCAGGTCGTCGGCCTACCCACGCTGCGCTTTCCGGTACGCGGTCGCGACTCGAGAACTCTTCGACCCCATCGGCCATCGGTTCTGCGAATAATGTGCCCCACCCATTGTCACTTTTGTTTAGCAATTTTTTGGGCTATGTCAGCTACTCTAGTTCTTCTGCGGATCTGTTCATTTCTGATTCGATCTCTCAGGGAAACTCTGAGCATTGCCCTTTGGGTGACTTTCATCCTTTTTATGAGCGCTTTTTAAGCGCTTTGGTGAATAGACTAAAAATGTATTGAAACATGATTCTAATGCAAATATACCTGCACGCAGGAGAGCTCATGACCGCTAGCGACGGTGCAGTATCGGTTGCTCACTTCTGGCAAAGTACTATTTAGCGACTTTGTTCAAAATTTGAAGTCGACACGATAAGAAGAAGAATGCAAATATAGAAGAAATTCCTTTTTTATAAGAACGGAAAATAAAAAACACTTTTATCTTTTAGAGATCGACAGACGTCAAAAACATTGTACTCATACCAAATGCAGCATCAGATAAAAGCAAAGCAGCTTATAAACGGCAGTGAAAATGTATTAGGGACGCACAATTTGAGGGGCGAGTAGGTACCGCTTAATGCAATAACACAACGGAAGGGAGAAATTTTAGGGAAGGAAACGATATGAATTATTAAGTGAACTTACAATGTTTGACGTACATCAATGGAATATTGTTTGGCTATTAGCGGTTGCTTGAAAGATACAAGTTCTACATCCAAATTGTTTTTTTTTTGGACTTGTATTTATCACTAAGGTGAAACAATGACGAACCCAGCACGCCTCTGTGTCATTTGATTCTTATTTCTAACGACCTATGACAATTTAATTTTGACTAATTGCTATGCAAAAGTTACTTTTCCGTTCTTTCTAATTCTGGGAAAGCAAAATACAAGGTGTAAAATTTAATGCATTACAAATTAATCGAGGTGCATCAGATGAAGTCAGATCATCAAACTGAACAATTTTCACTATGAAACCAAACCAACGTCAAATAGAAAAAAAAAAAAAAACATCAGTTCCATAGAAAACGTCAACGGCTTCTTGACCCAAATGTATGGAACAGTTGATGTTTCTCACGATTTAGATGTTGGCTCAGTAGTAAAAGTTGTTCAGCTTGACGATGGTCTGTAGCGCCACGCACCCTGCTGTATATCTATTTGAAGTCGGTTAAAAATGAAACATAAATCATCATCATCAGGCTATCATCGTCCACTGCTGAACATAGGCCTCTCCCAAGGCGCGCCACAAAACTCTGTCCTCGGCCTTCCTCATCCAGTCGCTCCCCGCTACTTTTTAAGGTCGTCTGTCCAGCGGGCAGCAGGGCGTCCCACACTACGCCTACCAGTTCGCGGTCTCCACTCTAGAACTCTGACACCCCATCGGTTGTCAGTTCTTCGGCTATTTACTACATTGTAAATATTTATTCATTTATTCAATGCACCAAAATATGATATAGTATTTGAGATAAAATAACCCCTGCAGCAATATTTGCGTCCAACTGTTCATGACATTTCAGTAAGGGTTGCTTTCAATTGATATACTACAAGACTGGTAATCCTATGTCAGCCCGCTGATTAATCTTACGGGTCTATGAATAGAAAGGAAGGGTTGGTAAATAGGGGAGGAAATCATAATTTGGTTTGCGTATTCAACTGTTCATGAGAGAGGTAAAAGTCAGCCGTTGCTGTACCCCATAATATAAAATGAGTTTTCTCTCTTTTAACGTCGTCATAATATAAAGTACAAGGCAGGAGAACGGATATATAACGAAACTAAAAAAGCTTCTGGTTTTACTATTCCTAAAATAATATAATCTTCATAGACGAAACATTTTTCGCTTACGCTAGTAGACCGAATATCAGTGTAACCGGGTATGAGATAGCGAATTATATGAAGTGATATCTCGGAGTCAGGTGGTTGTGCCATACAATTTATATGTGTGTTATTTATAAGTGACACTTTGGAGTCAGATGGCCGAAGTACCAAAAAGTGGATATGTCGATAAGGACAGCAATAAGTAGCGGTCTCCTTTTTTAACTAGAGCGAATTTGCTATGTGCATCTCTTACTGAGTGATATGACAAGACACGTGATTCCTTCTAGTGCCTTCTCTTTCTACGATAATCTTTTTTAGAAATAGTTTTCGTTCTCTTTCCTTTCCACGTTTCCGTTCCGTTCCGTTCCGTTCCACTCTTTCCACGTTGTTCCCGGCGTATCGTAGGGGAAGACGATACGATACGGGTTAAGGTTTTTTCAGTCCTGTTTTGCCTCTTTTCACTTGATACACAATTTCTTTTTAACCGACTTCAACAAAAGGAGGAGGTTCTCAATTCGACCCGTATGTTTTTTTTTTTTTTTTTTTTTTTTTTTTTATGTTTGTCAACAACATAAATTAACCTAAAAGCCAACCTTGCTGCAGTTGCATGATGTTTTTAGGGAGTGGTAACAGCTGTACTAAACCGTCCCAAAAATACAGACGTGAGTATACAGGGTCTAAGGAAAAGTATCATTCACCTTTAAACCATAATTATACTCTACCAATCAAACTGAACAACTTTTACTATGGGAGCAAACCTACTGAACAAAAAAAATCTGCTGTCATACATTTGAGTAGTGTAGGTCCTCTGGTGTAGGTATTGCAGTTTAGTATATGGAACAGCAGATTTATTTTTTACGCTGACCGGTTTGCCCCCATATTCAAAGTTGTTCAGTTTGATGGGTAAACTATGCGGATTTATGTGTGATTTATGTAAGAATTTTAGTCAAACTTTTCATCATCATCATCATCTTCCTATAATACGCCCACTGCAATACACAGGCCTACCCCCCAGGGAGAGTGTATGGACAGCAGTCCACCACGCATGCCCAACAATGCGGATTAGTGGACTAGATACACATACGCATCAGAATTTCTTATGATCAGCGTATGCAGGTTTCCTCACGATATTTTCCTTCACCATTTGAGAGTAGTCTTTAGTACATGGCATGTCTTCCGTGCGGATTTGAACCTGGACCTTCATGATTGAGTATCTAAACTACTCCGCAACGCGCCACCGACTCTCTTCACGAAGTCAAGCTTTTATAATATAAATAGATATAAGTAAACAACCACAACGAATAGAAGAATTTACAGTAATGCGGCCGCTCGTCGCAATTGTCTATCCAGCTCTTAATTACTTAATTGTTACTTTCATTCAATTCCAATTAAAGAACTAGCAGGACTTGAGTAATAAAACTGTCTACAGGCTGATTTTTAGAGTTTGGTTGGTAGCAAAATATACCAAAACGTGGTAAGAACCTGTTTAAAATTATTAATAATAAACGCGTTACTGTCGTCTACATATTGTGTACCTACTTACTAGTGCGATAAAATATTGGACCAGAGTGTTGTGCGATTTTTCAAACAAACTCAAAGAAAATCCGTTCTGTAGGCCTCGCATGCCACCCCGTGAAAACGATAAAAATCGAGATCTTCGTTATTTTACAAACGCCAAAAAGAGCGCACTTGACGTTTTTCTCGTTTTGTCGCTTTGTCCTGGGTGGCTTGCTGGCCGTGCACAAGATTTCAAAAATTTTAATAATTGCTGTTATCGATTCTGTACAAATGGTTAGGTTAGGTATAATGGTAATGGTGGTATGGAATGTAATGGTTAGGTTTTCATCATCAGCCTATACAAGGTGTAAGGAAAATAATCATTAGCCTTTAAACCACATACTCTATCCATCAAAATGAACTACTTTTACTATGGGAGGAAACCTGTGTCAGAACAAAGAAAAATCAGCTGTCTCATACATTTTAGTCGAGTAGAGTATCTCAGTTTAGTATGGAACGGCTGATATTTTTTGTACTCTGACAGGTTTGCTCCTATAGTAAAAGTTGTTCAGTTTGTTGGGTAGAGCATGTGGTTTAAATGGTAATGATACTTTTCCGTACACCCTGTAGGTATACGTCACACTGCAGGGCACAGGCTTACCCTCAGTGAGGGTGTATGGGCGTTAGTCAACCATGCGTGCCCAATGCGGATTGGTCGTGCCCAGGTGGTAGGTAGTAGTTTTTCCATAGAATAATAGTAGCGTTTTACGTTTTACTCCAGAACAAATAGACAAATCTTACTTGCAGTAGTTTATGTATTAACTGAGCCCAGCAAACATTGTTTTGTATTTAAAGAACAGTCGAATAGTAAGCCCCAGATATTAAACCACAACAAACATTATTCTTTTGTATACTTACTTGAGTTGAGGAAACCATAAACCATGTTGTCTTGTTCGTGACCACAAATCAAAAGTCTTACCTGTATTCCCTACAACTTTATTGTCTATCGCTACAAAAATACTTTGTCGATCCTTCTCGTCTTGGAACTAAGATTCAAAATTGAATGATTTTTTCCGGTTCTCAACTCAAAGTTAAAGGTCCACCTGCTTTTATAAGCACTTTGTGCTTAGATACAACTAAAATGAAGAAGAAGCATAACGAGCATTCTATTCTATTCTATTTTTAAGGTTATGGCGTCCATCTTGGTGTAGATGATTTTGCCAATGTCGAGTTTTTGTAGCAAAAGTGCTTGACGTTGTACGGCTATGTAGATATTTTGGTGACTTCAAGGGTTGTTCTTATAAAAGAACACTATCTTGAGCCACCACTGGAGCCCCGCTGTCGACCTGGGAGGGGGCAACCAACAATCGAAAAGCGACGTGACCGCCCAATAGCAGATCCACAACGCGACTCCATAACGAGCGTTACTTTAGCTAGAACTCTAATAGCTAAGCTTGACAGCAATAATTGCTATTAAAAGAAACCTTTTCCTTAAAAAATAAGGAGATTTTTTAAAAACTAGCCTCACCCTCGTCACATCAGTGTTTCTATTTGGCTCGGCTGGTAAAATTTATAAAACTTATTACTGAAACTAGTCCGTTCTAAGGTCGATTGACAACAATTCCGACGATTACGATGTTACTGGAAGATTATAATTTTACGGCTTTGACAATACGAGTAATCCTGCGACATACCTACCTGTTATGGATTCAACCGAACTTAATCCAAATTCGGATCAAACCTATAAATTTATGTTTCCGGCCTAAACCACTCAATCGTCTCGTCATTTTAGGAGTTACGAGCGACGCCACCACCGCGCGTCGTAAGAGAGTGTCGCATCGCGTCTTCCTCTTTTGGTTTGATCTAACAGTAGATATGTACGTATGTCTTATTCTTGTTTATAGGTTATTGTGTTGTGTGAAGACTACAGTCTTTTTGTAATTGAGTTATGACTTGATCGGATTCCCGTCGAACATTTCAATGGCTGAATATATTTTAAAATAAAATAGTGATCCGTGGGCAGGTTTGAAAGGTGATATAAATCTTTAGGTAACGTATTCGTGTGATCTAGAATTGCCTTTTTTATTCTTATGCTGCATGTTTTTATTTCAGATCAAAATATTTGAGCAGATCGTTTAGAAGTCCAGTTAAACAATTAAAACATTTAGGTGGCGAGTCAGATTTGAACCTGCAACTTACCGGATCCAAGGCATGCTCTGAGCAGCTGAGCTGCCGCACACAATAAAATACTGACTTCTGTCAGTCTTCTGTCAGTCAGTCTGTCGTGACGAAATTATCGTAACGTCGTTGGGCCATATACCCATCATTCATCATCATCCTATCACAGCCTATACAGGGTGTTACAAAAGTAAAAATAAACATTTAAAACTTTTAAGGGGGTTGTTAATAACATCCAACTGAACAACTTTCTCTATGGGACCAACATCGCAATCGCAAAAAAAATTCAGCTATCCCATACACTTAGCTCGTAGTTTACTATGGAATATCCGATTTTTTTGTCGCGATTTCGTTATTGATCCCATAGTGAACGTTGTTCAGTTTGATGGTTTAAACCACCCCCTTAAATGATTATTTGTTTTTTTGAAACACCTTGTATACGTCCCACTGCTGGGCACAGGCCTACCCTGGTGAGGGTGACGCGTACTCAATTCCGTGGAGGTCCAGTGGCGAGTAACAAAGCAGTGGCCAAGCAAAGGCCAGGGTCATAAGGCGACGGTTCGATCCCCGTCCAGGCCGACTGAGTTTTTCAGAATGTATGTACAATTTGTAACACCACTGGCATTACAGTGAAGGAAAACATCGTGACTAAACCTGCATGCTTCAATTTCGAGGCATGTATTGTGCCTACTGTCCATTACAAGTGGCGACGGGCTTACTCTCCGTCACACTGTACATAGTTTCGTTAAGTACTAGTGAAACGTGGATGTTCTGAGGTATCAGAATATCTCTGACTGCCCCCTCCGGGAATATAGTCGTGAGCATAATCGCACGCTTATGCTTACTTATTTTATCCAACGCCCACTCAAAATATAACCCAATTCAAACGACATTATTGTCCTGTTGACACGGTTCACAGTTTTCCATCCACGTCTTTACTCATCTGCATGCGTCGCGTGACACTTCATTAGGATATATTTTCGTTTCCCGAAAGACATTAATATAAATACAAAAACGGGGACATACGTAACGTGTTACATGAACGCTGCGTTTAATTTACTGTTTACGTGGGGATGAACTATTGAAATTTTTCTTCTTTACCGTTACTTCTCCGTGGAGTCTGGAGCCGACTTCAAACTTCTTCGTTAAAGTACCTATATTAATGGCTAGTGAGATGATGACTTGAAAAGATCATGTACAAGTCGGTTATCCGAATATCGAATACCCCCAAAATATTTCACATGGTCATAAAGAATATGTTGGATGAGGAATTCAGGAGTGGAACAACTATTAAAATTAGGAACAAATGCAAATTATCAGTCTACTACAATTTCATGAAAATTTTATCATGATCATTTTGATCGAAAAATAGGATCTATAAATAAGTAAAGTGATGTTGAAAGCAGAAAGTATGATAATAATCTCCTTTGCGGCTCGCAGTCGGGTAAAAAGAAATTCTTTGATTGAACTGAATCTACGATCTAGTGAAGTTACTGTAAACAAACCAATGTTATCAGTTATCACACTATCAACATGAATCCATAACTTGTAAATAAAATTCAATCACGAAAATGTTTTAAACAAAAGCACAGTTTAAAACCCGCTCCGGAAAAAATACCAAGTGCGTAAAACCGAACGGGATTCGCGAAGCGTGTTCATTATCATTTGTATTCAGAGTTGAAAGAGGGGGGGCACACCTGGAGTACTGTCAGCCAGCAAGATTTATGTTCTCCGCGTAAAAGTGAACAAAACTCCAGGCTTTTGTATGGAAATGTCCGCGCCTGTTACTCTTGATGGGCTCTAAGGGATTTTCCCGCTTTTATTTTAAGTAGGTTAGCGTAGAGATTAGTTTAATCAGGCCGATGTTGTTGGAACTTTATAAAAAAGGAGATCAAGGTTGTTATCTTACTTCACTTCACGCTTTTAATCAAGCAGTAACGACAAATTATTAAGTAATACTAATACCAGTATGAATCACACAGACGAATGGCATATATTCCGAGGATCAGTATGTTTTAAAGAATACCTATTGGTATTGCTTTAAATACCTATAGTGAGGGCGCTTGTCTAAGAAAAAAATTGTAAACCTTTAGAAATCATGACTATGGCTTGAAACTTGGTACAGTTGCTCAAGGGGTCATAAAAGACCGATCAAGATCGGTACCCCACGGGAGCCCCCCCTCCGGGGCGGGAGGGGGGGGATCAAAGGGACGCTCCGACCGGACAAATTCAAACAGTTGCAAACGATAGAATATAGCTATCAGGTTAAGTTTGGTATCATTTTCGTATAAATTAAGGACGAGGAATTCATTTCTGGCATTTTTATTTCATTTTGTGCAAGTGGTTTCCGAATAAAACATAGAAACGTCAAAAATTTAACCTGGAAAAATACGTTTAAACAGCTATAACTTTACAACCTATAAACAAATTAATATTTTAGAAATACTAAAATATAGCATATTTTATGTAGATTTAGAAAAATATACCTTTTATAACAATAATCTTACAAAATTACGAAGAAAAATTATCATGAACGTTGCGCCGCGTAGTTAAGTGAAATTGCGCTACCAGCTCTTGCAGCAGAATCCAGACAATTTTCTTAAAAATTCGTATTCGATGCATGAGAATGAAGTGACCAAAAGAGATTTCTTGGTTAACTTCTCTAATTAGGCAAGTATTTCGATGTCTAAAAGGCTATGAGCAAGAAAAAAAATACAATTTATAGTTTTTTCGCAATCAATGTATTTCAAAATTAGAAATATAGAAAGAAACATTTATTGTTATCTTTTATACGCACTTTCCTTCATATAATCGTTCGCTCCTCATCCAACCTAAAATGCATCGTAGCTCTGTGCATTTTAGGTTTGTTTTCTTACATTTACATCTCTGCTAAAAGCCTGCCTTGCATCTACAGCGAGTAGCACATTTTGCGCTTAGAACGTTTTACGTATTGAACATTCTGCGTGTAGAACCTTCTGCCACTGCTGGCTTGTTAGTCCAGTGGGAGACCATTCGTTTCTATTTTTCCGCCAGCCCCAAGACGCTGGATTGGGAAGGCGATAAAAGGGCTTTAGCACGTGGCCCCAAATATGGAATCCCTGATCCACTGCTCTTAGTGTGTGTGATACAAGGCCGCGACTGAGTAGGTGGTATTTTCTCTAATTGACGATCTTTTTTGGTGAATATAGGTGTTTCCTACATTCATTGACTGTTGTTCATTGACTTGACCTGTATAAGAAAGAAGCAATGTTGAATCTGATTAACAAAGTAAGAGGATTATGTAGGCAAAGAAAATAGTAGGAATAGATAAGTATAGGTATGTACGTACCTGTCATACATAGTAACGACATAGCTTTGTATGAAAGGGTCAGCTTCCTCAATTTTCCCTTCCATAAGGAACTTGAATCCAGTGGTCATCATCATCTTATTTAAGAGCTCTTGTCGGTGGAGTATTCGCCAATCCGGTCACTTTTACGAGTGTCTTGAGTTTTTGATACGACACGACATCAACCTTTTCTTTCACTTGGCTAGATAACTCTGTCTGGGTCCTCTTTTCCCCTCTGTCTTCCCTTCCAGTATGGTTTTAAAGAAATTGTCGTTTCGTACCATTCTTCCTTTTTTCCTATTCAAACCCAGTGGTAGACCAGTAAAAAAAACTAGAAATTTAGATAAACAACGGTTTAGCTATCGTTTTTTCTATAACTATATCTGTGGATGTGCCATTGACGTCTTATAAGGATATGCACTCAAAGTCTCAAATGCTGTCTTCTTTCCTCTTCCATTAAAGCAGGAAACCGTGTCGCATCCCGTGAAGGCGTGGAAACGGCGAAGGTCCTTCCCCTTTTCCACGCCTTCATGGGATGCGACACAGTTTCCTGCTTTAATGGAAGAGGAAAGAAGACAGCATTTGAGGTTTAGAGTCCGTATACACACTCCACAGGCATAGTTATAGAAAAAACGGTAGCTAAACCATTGTTTATCTAAATTTGTAGTTATTTTACTGGTCACGCATTTCAATCCGATAGTGGCATCTTGCGGTGGATTTTTTCTTTATAAGTAGAAAGCATAAAACGCGTGTATATAAAAACATTATAACCGCTTGGTTAAAATCGTTAATAACCGGCTTCAATCAATCATACTTCCGGCTTCGTGTATTTCCACAGGCCACCACTGGGTTCAAGTTGCTAATGGAAGGGAAAATTGAGGAAGCTGGTCCTTTCATACAAAGATAATGTCGTTACTATGCATGTCAGGTACGTACCTACTTATCTATTCCTACTATCACCACCTTATGTAACCACATGAAGCAATAAACTATTATGAGTATGACTATGACTACTATTTTCATTACCTATAAATCCTCTTACTTTGCTAATAAGATTCAACATTGCTTCTTTCTTTTACAGGTCAAGTTAATGTACCTACAACAGTCAATGAATATAAGAAACACCTATATTCACCAAAAAAGATCTGCGTCTTGGAGCTGGCGGAAAAATGGAAACGAATGGTCTCCCATACTGGGCTAACAAGCCAGCAGTGGCAGAAGCGTGTAGGGACTTAACTCGCTGCAGATGCAGAGCAGGCTTTCAGCAGATATGTAAATATAAGAAAACAAACACAGAGCTACGATTATGTGAAGGAAAGTGCGTATAAATAGATAACAATAAATGTTTCTTTCTATATTTCTAATTTTGAGTTACCTACATTGATTGCGAAAAAACTTTAAGTTATATTTTTTCTCGCTGATAGCCTTTTCGACATTGAAATACTTACCTAATTAGAGAAGTTGACCAAGAAATCTCTTTTGGTCACTTCATTCTCATGCATCGAATACGAATTTTTAAGAAAATTGTCTGGATTCTGCTGCAAGAGCTGGTAGCGCAATTTCACTTAACTACGCGGCGCAACGTTCATGATAATTTTTCTTCGTAATTTTGTAAGATTATTGTTATAAAAGGTATATTTTTCTAAATCTACATAAAATATGCTATATTTTAGTATTTCTAAAATATTAATTTGTTTATAGGTTGTAAAGTTATAGCTGTTTAAACGTATTTTTCCAGGTTAAATTTTTGACGTTTCTATGTTTTATTCGGAAACCACTTGCACAAAATGAAATAAAAATGCCAGAAATGAATTCCTCGTCCTTAATTTATACGAAAATGATACCAAACTTAACCTGATAGCTATATTCTATCGTTTGCAACTGTTTGAATTTGTCCGGTCGGAGCGTCCCTTTGATCCCCCCCCTCCCGCCCCGGAGGGGGGGCTCCCGTGGGGTACCGATCTTGATTGGTCTTTTATGACCCCCTGAGCAACTGTACCAAGTTTCAAGCCATAGTCATGATTTCTAAAGGTTTAGCGGCTAAACGCCCTAGCTACTATCTGTAAAATAGTACAAACACGTACATAGCTCCAGTTAGCGTTATTCATAATGATCTCAGCCAATAGAGGTCCACTGCTGGACATAGGTCTTTTCCAAGGATCGCCACAACGACCAGTCTTGCGCTGCCCTAATCCAACGGGTTCCCGCCGCCTTCACCAGGTCGTCGGCATTATTGGCCATCTGTTCTGGAAGCAATGTGTCCCATCCATTGTCACTTAGTTTAGCAATTCTTCGGCCTATGTCGGCTACCCTGCTTCTTTAGCGTTTATACTATTACATTTACGTATACTTTGGTACTTGTTTTACACACGGAATTGTTTACATATGATCGCGGAACCTTATTTATCTTTTAAAATGGATTAAAAAGAAAATTGACTTTTCACAACGTTTTTGATGAAACGATTTTCAGATCTTCAGGTTTTGCTTTCATTTGTTTTCAACCTCTATAATACCTATAATTGGCTAAGCCAAAAAATTATTAGCAAGTGAAAATGTAAAGCATGGGCAATATCAATACCACACTTCATAAAGAATGGCTACAAAACCCACCCACAAATTAAAGGTGCCATAACTCCGAACAAGTCGTACTAATTGAAGTCATTTCCATTCAGTCGTATTCATCCTGCCCTCAAAAGAGATGTCACTTACATAAGTCTCTTCAAAATAAGAAGTCATGCAAATCAGGGTATTTTCAACCTTACGTTATCATCGGATAAGAGTTGTGGTGGTGCATTTATGGAATAAATGTGCTACGATGAACGAGCCGAGTTCATTATCATTTCTTTTCAGCTTAAAGTCACACCTGAGATTTATCTTTTGCTAAATTATGCTTTATGTTCGAAGCGATAAAGTATTTTTCGTTTGTGAAGCAATAATGAAGGCTTTAAAATCTTATCTTGGACTTGAAGTTGATATCATGAATTTAGTGCCTTTTTGGAAATTGAGCCTGCATAATCAAATAAGGTATTGCAAATCTGATTCAAATTTCGTTTTAGAATTGTTATAAATTATAGTAGATTAAACACCGAGGGCAGGAAAGTAAGAAAGCTCTCAGACCTCATGTAATTGTTGACCAAGGCGAAGCCGAGGTCAACAAACATGTGATCTAAGGCTTTCTTATTTACTGCCCGAGGTTAGTATACTATTTTTCTTCTCGACGGAGGTAGAAAGCGCCAACTTCGTTTAGCGCAGCGCAGCGGGACGAAAATTGACGCTTTCCGATCGGAGGGGAGGAAACATATTTTGTAATCTCATTTTTATTAAACTGTGTTTTGATAATAAATTGTAAACCTAAGACCACTTAAGTACCTGCTTATGCTTATGTAATTTGAGATCAATTATAGTTTTGATGTGCTAGAATGCATAATTGATTAATTGACAATCAATGGAGGTGCATCTGTTGTCCGTATCTAATTGTTTTGACGCTTTCGACACGACGATATACTAATAACTTGAGCTACTACATTTCACAAAAAACAAATACTTAACAAAGTATTTTTAATTAACTGTTAGTTCTCGCAATTTTAAGATAATAATTTGCATACCTACTGCCGCGGGCCCTCTAAATCATAATTAATTCTTAATTAATATCACGGGGGCCCAGCAGGCGGAATAATAAATTATAATTATGATGAATGATGCCTGGAAGCTTGAGCTCCGCCTATTGAATACAATGCAAAGGGTTGACTGCTAAAACGTTACTGAGACTATAAACGCGATTATAATTACGTACCTGTATACAGGGTGGAATTGAAATCATTGGCATCCTTTTAAACTTAGAGTCTACCCAACAAACATCAAACAACTTTTACTATGGGAGCAAACCGAAAGAAACCAAAAGAAATCTGTTGTTCCATACTAAACTGCAATGCTGCAATGCTCCGATCGGTTTGTCCCCATAGTAAAATAAAAGTTGTTCAGTTTGATGGGTAGACTATACACCTCATTCTTTTCAGCCGTTAATGCTCTACAAGAGAACAAAGAACTGGATACATGAATACCTAAAGGCGGCCGCCTAAAAACACAAATAATAGATACCTAAATACATATTTCTCTCTAAATCATATTTTACTCTAAATTGAAATGAAATAAAGTTTTTTTTTTTTTTATACAAGGTGTTACAAAACTACAAATAAACCTTTAAGGGGGTGGTGTAGACCATCAAACTGAACAACTTTCACTATGGGACCAATATCGAAATAGGGAAAAAAAAAAAATTTATGTTCTATACTCTACAAATCGACTAGAGCTAAAATATGTATATTTTTTTCGCGATTTCGATGTTGGTCCTATAGAGAAAGTTGTTCAGTTTGACAGTCTTAACAACCTCCTTAAGAGTTTCAAAAATTTATTGTTACTTATGAAACACCTTGTATTGTTGTAAATTTGGTTACACCAGACAAACCTTATGTTACCAAATCTATTGGATCACGGAATTCTCCACTTACCATCTTACTTATAAATTATTAAAATTCTAAACGAAATGTTTAAAGCATAACTTTACCGGACTTTGTCCCAGTAATGACAATTTAATGACATTCAAATTGCCGAAAGAAAACTTGATGAACATTTAGAAAGGTAAATCATCATAAAACTAAATTGACCAAATTCTTTGACATAATGAAAGTCGTTCGACCGAAGAGTTTACGGCAAGGCAATTTTATGGGACATTGGCATTTCTTGATGATGCTTTTAATTTGTTGGGTGGAAGAGATGTTATTAATGGACTGAACTGTAACGTATTTTAGTAGCTTCGTGTTGATCCAGCTTAGAATAGGCGACCCCATCACTTGAATCTAATCTAATCTTAACTTGACGTGGGTGTCTTATGAAGCGACTAAGGGATAATGTATCGTTTTCTGAGTTTTGCATGTCTTTCACCACTAAAACACATTTAAATACAAATATCATCTTGTATAGGTAAAGGAAAAATCTGTCTGCAGTCATCATTATTATTAATTAGTCACTTACCTAAATGCAATGATTTTTTTTTATTAGAAGCCATTGTTAGGAGCATTTATAATGCCATTTGCGAATACTATCGATACAAAGAAACGTGGTGCAGTACCACTGGTATTTTTGGTAAAGGATAACATAGTGAGGAGCATGCAGGTTTGCTTAAATTTTGAGGCATTAATACGTATACCCATAAGTGGCGACGGGCACACTTCCCGTCACACTAGACAGAGTTTCAGTACTACTATAACCATTTTCACATAAGATGAGTTCTGACAGGACTCTTATGTCAAGACTCTAAGTACGAAAATTGGTTGTTTCACATTATCTTCCTATATGAAACGGATTATAGTGAAACGTGGATATTCTGAGTTTTCAGAATATCTCTGAATTGAATTGTAGGTATGTAATTTAAGAAGAATAAACAAATAAATAAAATACTATAAACAAAACCTACCAAAAACAAACTCTATTAGAAATGCCAACACGATATATAAATGATGCAATATCCTAGACATATCCTAGCCTAGAGATGTACATACATTTGTTTATGAATATAGTTCATGCATCATCTAGCAGATCACGGCGCGAGTGAGTGATGGTGCGCAGCTCCTGGTAGATGCTGAGGCTACGATTGACCGGGAGCCGGAGTTCACATAACAAAAGTGTCGTTTCAACAGTATAACAGAATACTAACCAAACAGTACCACCTGCAGCGAAAGTTAATTAATGTAATTTGAATCGTAACAACAATAAATAATATTTTAAACAGATCTAATCTAAACTATTATAAAACTGTAACTGAAGTGTGCACATTGAAGATATTTACAAAAAAAAAGATTACGATATGGTTTTTAGGTATCCCTGACTCGAAATCAACCTTTTTTAGAAATTTTGTCTGTCTGTTTGTTTGTGTGTTTGTTTGTTTGTTTATTTGTTTGTTTGTTTGTTCGCACATCACGCAAAAACTACTGAACCGATTTGGATGAACCTTTTTTTGTTTGATAGCTTATGACCTGACTTAAAATCTGGTATATAATTTGTGCGGACGAAGTCGCGGGTAAATACTAGTATTTTATAAAATCTTAAAAATATCGGAAGAAATCAGATTTTCGGTACTACTAGTGAAACGGGAAAGTGCTTTGTTTAAAAACAAAATCTCTCTAACTATCCTCTGGTCCTCGGGGAATATATTCAATTCAGTTTAAATTATGCCAGACCATTTTTTCATTTGTGTTGTGTGTAGTGTGTCTGTGTTGTCTGTTGTGTTGTAGAGATTCTAGCCGCATCTTCTCTACAGCGATGTTGTTCCGACGCGGCGGTAGTTTCAAAAAAAGATTTGACTCTTGAACATCTCTTGAAAGATTTAATAGGGAACAAAAATTACCCTTTATGTTATGGTCGTCAACCAAAGTTGAGTAACCAGAAGTGTTACTCAACTTTGGTTGCCGACCAAAATATAAAGGGTCATTTTTGATCACTATCAAAACTTTCAGGACTTGGTTCGCATGATAAAGAATATTTATATTACGTTATAAAATTATGATTGATGGATGTTTGAACCATCTTACGACTGCATGATTTAAAGGGTTAGGTACTTTATCGCAATTTTTTGGGAACTTTACACCACTTCAGTTACATAATTTTATTATCTTTCCCGTAAAAACCCCACGTTTTTTTGCAAATGTTTTTAATTTTTTCATACAAGGTAAAGCAAGCTCCCAAGCTCCCGTGCTATGATTAAAGGAACGGAAACCAACGAGCTATGGAACACCGAATGCTCATCTATCCGAAAGTGATAAATAGGCTAGTATGAATTTCGCAACGCACCCCTATTTCGCATACGAAGTTACCTCACAACAATCTTATTTCAATGGTTGTAAGTATTAAAATGACATGATTGGCAGGACATCGTAGTAATTGCGATTATGGTGGTTCAGTCAGGGTGTGTAATGAAAATATTATGAACAAATCTTTACCTTATTTCCGAGTCGGAATAATGCTGCCTATACTATTTTTGACACATGAAGCCATTTTAATACTCCAAGAAATAAATAGCTTACAACAAATTCTTTGATCAAGCATGCAATGCTTAATTTTCTAAAGATTAGCTACTCAAAAACATAGCGTTTACATACTCTGTAAAACAAGTGTAAATTAACTCATAATTATTTAACATTAAGTTAACTGCTTAGTTATTTAATAAACTAGTCTTAGGGGATGCATGCAATGAAAAGGGGAGGAGATACCTTAGTCCAACTACTATTGTAGCCTATTCTGGGGAAGCGGTTTTCAAGTTAACACCTTGTATATCACAGTCTTTTTATAAATTAACTATTCAGCGGCCGTAGTATGGCAGTGTGAATATCATTTCGCGCCTTCGCTCTCATTCTATTTGCGCAATAACGAACGAGTTAAAAGTGGTGATATAGCCTTACCATGCGTATATCACGCTTCCATACTACAGCCGCTAGTGGTAATAAAGTTGTATAAGTTCTTCTCGGGTACTTTCAGCACTAGATCTAAAATACCAAACCTCAATTAGTCGGTGAAGCCATAAAAATCGAACTTTCCAGCCCTATGTGCAAAGAAACAAAGACTATTATTTCCAAATGATTTCACCACCGAGCGCAATAATCATTTGGTAATGGTTTCACTCGATAGCACACTAAATGGCATCTAAATGATTTATTATCACGATTGTATGCGCTAACGCCGGAACATAGGAATGGTGTTCGGATCGCCACTACCATGATTTGTGGTAACGATCTTCTGTGGTCAGTATACTGGCTAAATTATCTGTTTTCAGGCAAACTAAAACTTTATGCAGCTTGAAATTGTTTTATACTAGATTTCGCTCGCGTCTTCACCTGCACCGGCTATTATAATTTAGATAGTTGTTAAGTCTAATCATACATTTTTAAACACAAAAAGTTTTATTAAAATCGGTCCAGTAGTTTTTGCGTGTAACTCGAACAAACAAAAAAATAGACAGACAAATATATGTAAGTACCTGAAAACTATATCGTTACCTTTGTTTTGCAACTTTTTGTAAATTTCTTCTATGTATAGACTTGGTGCAGACACACTTCGATTTTCCTCGATTTTCCTCGTTTTCTCGGGGTCGACATGCTAGACCTGCAGCTCCATCTAACTGAGATCACCCATTCATCTACGAAGCGGTGATTGTGGATCCCCTTTTTATGAGGGAGGCTCATGTCCAGCAGTTGTTCTTTAGCAGATGATGATGACACAAATTACATTTTAAGGCAAACGGAATCGCTGGCAACATCTAGTATTAGTGCGTTCACACACGATGACGCACTTACGCATGCGGCAGATGTCAGTCCATAGAACCACACCCGGTGCGTCAATGCGTCACCGTGTGTGCTTCTACGTGCGGTTTCATACAACTCCTTGCTTCACAAATGACGGACTGACGTTCGCTGCTCCGTCACTGCGTCATCGTGTGTGAACGCACTTAACTTAGATCGATATTGTCTTTAAATCCAATCTATTTATCTAATATTATATCAATATTCCCCTAGTAGCACTAGCAACAAACAGCAAATGAAGTGTACAGTAATGGCAATAAGACGCTCAATCAATAAAATGAACGAGCGTACTAGCTACCGTCGAAATGCTGTTGAGTACTGTTCACTGCAACGGTTATTAAGCAATACTGTTATTAGTGATGTAGCATATCGATATGTTTAAAAGACAAGAAGGTTTAGTTTATAAAAACGAAATTCAAACCCATAATAGAGCAAGTTAATCTATAACACTTTTCTCTGCAACTACAGAAGCCAGCAGCTTTAAATTTTACAAAGCTGTGCAAGAATATCTGGACTCCTGAAGTCCAGAATATTTATGATACTTTCTCCACAGAATAATAAGAAAGAGAAAATAGAAAACATAATGAGATCAATATTGAGTTTTCTATTTTATTGTTATTACAATAGAACGCTTAAATAATTGACGGTAACTTATCACGACTAAACGACCAATCCCTTCAGACATATATCTTAGATGCCCAAAATGTATCGCTACTGGTTAAAAAATCTGCAACCAAATTCTTCTCTTATTTTCCCGGTCCTTGAAAACTTTCCTTATAAACTCTATCTTATGGATTTGTATTTAAAACACATACATTATGTACTTCAAAATATCATGCGTACCAACCTAAAAGCTCTAGCAGATGTCACTGTAGTCTACATACGATACACGACGATTATTATCTACAATCAAGATATCGATATACAAGGTATTAGTCCCATCACTAGAACATCTGGCATTCTGGTAACTACTGCGCTCATTAAACGCGCCAGTGAGTTGCACCAACACACGGACATGATATTATCTGATATATATCTCTTCTTTATTACTGCAGTCAACGTTTTTATTGTAAAAATCTCGGAGTTTTATAACTCAATCAACACGCTAAATTTCTTAGTTTTAGTTTTTGTGGATGTTCAGAAAATTGGACTGGCACTAAATTGACTTTTGATGGAAATGAAATGAAAGCCTACGTACAGTGTCCACATTAATATGATGATGACGGGTTCTTAAGGAGATGATCAGACCATCAAACGGAACAACTTTCTCAACAAAATCGCAACAATAACGATGGAGTAACATCGAAATCGCGAAAAAAAAACGGCTTTTTCATACCTTGGGTCGAGTAGTTGGCCGTTTTGAATGGAACAACTGTCCGTCAGCCTATTAAGAAGTGCCTATAATTTATACATGATTTTATAAATAAAACTAAACAAAACTGCCCTGCAAAATACTTTCAGTGCTTACACATCTAAAATTGTTACTTTCGCGTATAACCCATCAGTAAATTAGTGTGATTTAGCTAATTGGTGCAGTCCCAGTTAAATAATTAACTAATGGAGTTACGCTAGATTCATACCATATTACATACACGTTGGTTGGCATTTAGGTCAAATAAAATAATATGGAAGTCATCTCTGGTTTTTACTCCTATATTATTCTACAGTATAAAATAACAGAGTTCACGGATCTGCGTCCATATGTTGAATACCTTGAATCTGAATTATAGAAAATTGCATCACTATCATTTTAATGAGGCAGTGATGAATGGAAATATGTACAAATATTATCTTCCTTTCCGTATTTAGATTATGTTCAGCCATTGATATACCACTGATGGGCGAAGGCCTCCCTCGATTCTTTCCAAGAGTCTCTGTTCTGCGCGTCGATAGGCCAGTTCTTAAGGGGCTACCTGCCGGTTTTGGGTAATTTTGTAACCATTTTATTCATTAACTATGGCACTTTTTGAGCTGAAATTTAAACTGAACCATCTACAGGATATGAGAAGTGATGTGGTTTTTCTAGAAATCGATTTTAATGAATAAAACCGAAGAAAAGGGACTCTAAAGTCACCCCTTTTTTTCCAGTTGTAACCATTTTACTCTTACATTTTTAATCGGAACAAAATGAAAATTTACTATATTGTTCACAATACAATTTAGAATGATGTGGTTTTTTTACTTTTTCGAAATTAATAAAAAATCATCGAATTTTTCAAAGAAAACAGCAAAATTCTGACCGGAGCCACGCGCTCTTTCTCATCGATTAGTATGGAGTGTGAGTGAGAGGAGAGTGGTCCACGGCTGATACGCCTTAAGGTAGGTTAGCCATCAAGTTCCTCCCGCCATTTTCATTCCTTAATAGGTCTGCTTCGTAGACAATTTTGTTTCGTTGGGGACCAGTTGGTATTGGTTTTGGACAATAGGTCATCGCGCAGATGTCACTTGAGTTCAGGAGTGCGATTTTTGAATCTCATTCGGTGAGCTCAGCAGATGAAAATATCAAAATTACTATTAAGGGTATATTATTCGGAGCGCGCTCCATACAAACGTACTATGGTGATATTTTCAATACTAACCAATTAAAAACAATGAAATTTTGCAGAAATAATCTAGAAACAAATTTCTATGCTTGTATGGAGTCAGATTTCCGTTAAAATGTATAGTTTTCAAGTTACAGTGCCTCAAAGATTTCCATACAAATCTTAAATTAATCCTAGCATTGAAACTGTATATTTTAACGAAAATCTGACTCTATAGAAGCATAGAGATTTGTTTTTAGATTATTTTTGCAAAATTTCATTGACTTTAATTGGTTAGTATTTGAAAATATCACCATAGTACGTTTGTATGCAGCGCGCATTTTCGCTCTCGGTATAATAAATTCTCTTAAGATATGCATCTTTCTACTGCAGATTTGACTTTCAAAAATCGTACTTCAGGAGTGCGTTTTTTGAAAGTCAAATCAGTAATTTTGACATTTTCAACTGCTGAGCTCACCGAGATTCAAAAATCGCACTCCTGGAGCGAATGAGAGCATTTCCGACTCGGACTATCAGCTTTAAGCCTAGGATGCTATACTGCGGTCCATAGCTCCTGATAAACCTTGAAGTTCGACTTCTGATCGTTAATCAAAGACCAAGTTTGAGCACCGTATATGATAATTGGAAGAATCCATCATGCAATCATGATATTATTTAGATACCGGTGATTTTTTTCACACATTGCATTATTGCATTGCATTTCATTATACAATCTGCTAAATAAAACCAACAAGCAAACAAACGAATAGCCCCTTCAAAACACTCGGAATTTAAAATCACAGACGAATTAATGAAATCCTTTGTTCTCATGCTTATATTTTGGGGTTCAGCGGGCCTCTTAATTAATCGCTCGTAATCAAATCAACGGGGTTCCCTACAGGTTGCTTATATAAATTGGGTCTTGTTCTTGAGATAGTGTTTGTGCTAAGACAACGGTCGTTCCTTAGGGATTAAGAACAATAAACTTTGTTGTGTTGTTTGATCCTGACTTGATGAGTTTATTGTAGATAACGATTTTATGGACATTGATGCTTTTAATATTTAAGACAAAATTACCAGAGTGCTAACTCCGGTTGGGATCGATTTTCTATTTAATTTATCTCCATTTTATATTATTAACTTACCTATTTATTTTATTCCAATTTTCTTCTTCATTTTTGTTATTTTATGAATATACAGGATGATTGTACTAAGTGCGTTCACACACGATCACGCACTGACGGAGCAGAAAACGTCATTCCGTCATTTGTGAAGCAAGGAGTTGTATGAAACCGCACGTAGAAGCACACACGGTGACGAATTGACGAATTAACCAGTGTGCTTCTTTGGACTGACTTCTGCCGCTCCGTCAATGCGTCATCGTGTGTAAACACTTATAATACTGAACAACTTTCCCTAAGAAGCCTATAGAAAATTAGCAAACAACATTTTGGATTTTCCACATTAAGGGTACATTATTCGGAGCGCGCTCCATACAAACGTACTATGGTGATATATTCAATACTAACCAATTAAAGTCAATGAAATTTTGCAGAAACAATCTAGAAACAAATTTCTATGCTTGTATGGAGTCAGATTTTCGTTAAAATGTATAGTTTTCAAGTTACAGTGCCTCAAAGATTTCGATACAAATCTTAAATTAATCCTAGCATTGAAACTGTATAATATTTTAACGAAAATCTGACTCATATATATTTGTTTCTAGATTATTTCTGCAAAATTTCATTGACTTTAATTGGTTATTATTGAAAATATCACCATAGTACGTTTGTATGCAGCGCGCATTTTCGCTCTCGGAATAATAAGTCAATCAGCTAGTCAAACATTTGTATGAAAAAATACTTTTTTTTTTCGAATTTTCCTTTGTTGGGAAAGTTGTTTAGTATTATAAGTAAAATCACCCATTAAAGAAATATGACATTTGTCTCTAGTAGACTTACGCTTAGTTGCAGAAACGCTCATTAGAGTTAATCCTCCATTAAATCTCTTGCTGTCACTTTTTGTCTTGTTGACGTAGTAAAAGCTAGCAAGAGATTTAAAGGAGGATTAACTCTAATAAGTGTTTTTGCAATTGAGCGTTAAATTAGTAGTTTAATGGGTGATTGTAATTGTACGCCTTGTGTATTTTGTTCGTAAACCTCCGTTGCTTCGCCCGCATATAATGTTTTGTTTCTTGTGTACGTGAAAGTGAAACAAACAACTACTTTTTAGTTAATTAAGTACCTAGTTAAAATAAGTATGTAAAAGTGTAGTTGTTAAGGATAAAAGGGTTCCGTACCCAAAGGGTGAAAACCCTATTACTAAGCCTATGTTGTACGTCCGTCCGTCCTACCTATTTAGGGCTGTAACTTTTGAACCGTTGTAGCTAGACAGTTCACATTTTCACAGAATATGCTTTATTGTAGCGGATTTGTTATCGAAAAATAAAAATGACAAAAAGTTTAAAATTAAGGGTGGTCAATACAAGAAACTATACATTTTATCAACCTTTTTTTTTTCTCGTTCCATCGTAAAAACGGTAAGGCATACCAGCGTCAAACTTGGTGTGATTATAGAGCAAACTCTACAGTATAACAGTAAATAATAAAAACAGGCCAAGTGTGCGTTGGTCTGACGCTAGAGGGCCCGGAGAAAAAAAAACGTTTTTCTAAGTTAATATGTTGTGTCATGTGTGGTGCTGGTGTGGTACGGAACCCTCTCAGAAGTATCCCGACTCGCACTTGTACCTGTTTTGATGCTGACGTTGACGTTACGTTACGCTAAAAAAGTATTTGACACCGACATTTTCCTACTTCAGAACCTTCGATCAAAGTAAAATTAATGGATAGGCCTTATTCGAACATTTCAAACCAGACAAATAAGGCAAAACAAATTACAGGTATACAAGGTGTTACAAAACTACAAATAAACCTTTAAGGGGGTGGTGTAGACCATCAAACTGAACAACTTTCACTATGGGACCAATATCGAAATCGGGAAAAAAAAAATTTATGTTCTATACTCTACAAATCGACTAGAGCTAAAATATGTATGGGATATGAAATTATTTTTTTCGCGATTTCGATGTTGGTCCCATAGAGAAAGTTGTTCAGTTTGACGGTCTTAACAACCCCCTTAAGAGTTTCAAAAATTTATTGTTACTTATGAAACACCTTGTATAATTGTACCGAGATGATAGACCAAGTGTGCCAGTTTGTATGGACCAAGTGCACCTGTAGTGTGCTTCAACTTAACGCGCTTTGGGCCTATCCATTAATTTTACTTTGATCGAAGGTCAGAACAGATAGAATACGCTATCCAATAAATAAGAGTAGGAGTCCTTACAAACACTAATAGACAGCAAGTAACCAAATAGAGATAGTAAACAAGATACCTAAATGGAATAGACAGCCGTAAATTTAGATCACACCAAAAAGAGGTAGATGCTCGAAATTTATTCGGTTGACTTACTTTTTATTGTCAAACCACAGTCTCACACATGATATTAGCTTTTGACGTTCAATGTCGGTGGCTCTCACTACTGATACTTTTATCTCGCTTTAAAAAAAAAACGCGTCAAACTACATAATTTCTGCTCTAAGCTAATTTTAATATTAGATACGAAATCATTTATTGAAACCCAAAATATCTATTCAAGATAGATATTGTATGCGATTCTTGCAATTGCTCTTCAAAAAAGTTGGCATTTCTAGCAATATTCCAGTCATTTTAGAGTTTCCTTGTTTTGACACCCTAACAATAATTCATCTATAGCTGAAACTTTGCAGTGTGATAAAGTAAAGTATACAGATTACGGTTGACAAATAATCTAGGACCGGAACAAATTCAACCTAGATTATTAGTCATTATTGTAATTATTGTTAGAGTCAAACCCTAAAATGACTGGACTACAATCAAACAGAAAGATCGTCTCGTGAGCTTTCGTAACTTGTGAGTCGTTCTAGTAGATATAATATAAATAACCTGTCAAAGAACAGAAGCCTAATAAATTAAATAAATGAACAAGCATAAAAGTTAGTAGATTACACACCGAGGGCAGGAAAAGATATCATTATAACACTTTATTGTACAAAGTACACACAGACAAAATAATATACAAAGTTGAAAAAACATGTACAAAGGGCGAGGTAAGAGATTTCTTTCAGCAGACCCGCAAAAGAGACAGTTAATAATTAAAAGGAAAATTTATGTAATTGAAACATGTGATCTGAGGCTTTCTTATTTTCTGCCCGAGGTTAGTAGATATACTATTTTTCTTCTCAACGGAGGTGGAAAGCAGGAACTTCGTTTAGCGTAGCGGGACGTACGCTTTCCGTCCGGAGGGAAGAAAAGTACATTACGTTCGACACTGAACACTTTTTTCGTTACTGTAATAAATGAACATGCATGTCTTCTACTTTTGACTATATCTAAGGCTGTAAAAGTAATAAGAAAACGAAAATAATCTTCTTACTTATTGCTAGTTCTTACTTTTATCTGTGGTTCAGGTCAGTGCCCTGGTAAATGGGCACTTCAGTTCTATTCAGTCAGGTTAGGCCTTACTTGTGTAGCTTTCCTTGCTAGGGAATAAGATATGACTTAGTAGCGGATGTCTCACTTAATTTAGTCTGAAAGGAAAGATATTACAAACTATACGCTGTATTAGGATTTGTTACAAATCTAAAGTAAGAGTAACTGCTTTTGAAAAAATTTACCTACTAAACTTTTAATAGGGTTTGACGGTGGTAACAATGGTAAATCTAGACTTCTATTGATTGGGGTACCTATTGTTTTTACCATGTGTTAATTTATAACAAATCTGAAATGTCCTGTAGGCAGTAATATACATAGTTAACCAGCGAGGTGCCTTCCTCCGTGGAGCATTGAGCTCTTGACACAAAGGTCGTGATTTCGATTCCCGTGGGAATGAGCGGTCTACTACTGCGGTCACTAAGTGACTTATCAATTTTTCCCCAGTGGTTAGGACATTGCAGGCTGAATCATCTGATTGTCTGAAAGATGATTCCGTGCTTCGGTTGGCACCTGCCATTTCTTATTTTCCCCTCCCCCGGGTACTTCTAATTTTCTTCTTTCATGTCGCATAACAATCGCCAATCCACGGTATTTAGAAGCGGAGGTCTCGATACAATCGTGGTATATACCTATTAGTCATGGATTTCAGCAACAAAACACATGCGCATACGTACAGACGCACTTAACATCTTGAAAGAACCCCTAGAAATAATTTCTCGATAATGTAAGGTCGACTAAGTTCAGAGAACCCTTCCGTAAGATTTGATCGAGTGGCCAGTGAAACGGCAAATATCTTCGCCTCAGGGCATGTCAAAAGGCGCTATTTACTGCGATTTATTTACCGTCGGCATGTTACGCTTCAGGCCGTCCAAAGATGTTGGTTCCAAATAGGAAGTCACGTATATCAACTCATTTACATTCTTATTATGTTTTAATAAGAGTTATTACGGAGGATCAGATTTTTTAAGGATCTAGAGCCTTTGAAGTCATGCTATTTGACAACAGAGGTGAACGAATACTACAAACGAATGTGTATCATTTTATAGGAAGCCAAGATGTTTAAATCTATTGACTATAGAGTTTATAGACGGAAATGGCTTGATCTAAAAGTAATAATATAATATCTTAATATCTTGAACATTGTCACACAAACAGAATCTAGCCTGGACTTGTATTATGATGACTAGACAACGATAAAGAATACATATATAGATACAAACAGCCATGACTCGGTTACAAACATTCATATTCATCATACAAATATTTGTCCCATACGGGATTCGAACCCGCGACCCTCGGCACCGGCTACCGGGCTGTCAAGTTTCTTATGTTGCATGAGTTGAACGTCCTTTGTGCTAGTTTCTAATATGTATTGATGAGAATGATTTTTGTGACTCTTCTGGGTTTTTATGTACTTCTTCTTTTCGTGTCAATGGTTCTACGATTTTTCTTTATTTTACTATTCGACAAGCTGGCAATAGTGCACCCACTCCTTTCTTACATATCATTCTTCACACAAAACAAAACATCCATCTTTTCTTCGGTCTTCCTCTCCTACCAAGGCCATATAAAATAAATTTTATTCTATGTTTAGAAAATGTTTTTGAGTCAGGTACACCTGTCTCACAAAGTACCAGCTCTGAACTTAGTGTGAAAGAAAAAAGATGATGTAAGTGAAGTGTTATCCATCTTCATATTGACCAAAACAACACAGAAGCCAACAAGAAACTGTAATCCAAAGGCTCGTCGACTTAATTAGGCATACAAAGTAGAATCTATTCCACGAGCCCTTCTAAACCCGAACCTTACTCGAGTGCCCTCAGACACCCAACATGTGCCATAATTTGCACGTTAGAGTTGAGTGTACTTGGCTTAGGCTAAGGGCCTCATGCACGATTAAGACGAACGAACATCTTTTTGCGGTGTTTAATAGGCTTTGACATGTTTTTTATGTTGCTCCATTCAAACTTTTGAAATTAAAGTATATAAAAACGTATAAAGTATGTAAACTTAAATGCGCTTCAGACCATCAAAATGAACAAAATATTTAAATATTTAAAATTAGTAAAGTTTCAGTTGATACGATATTCAGTTATAAGTTATTAAATTGACCGAGGAAAATCTATAATTGGCCTTATATTTGTTACTTTAATAATTACTTTTTCACCTAACAAGCTCGGAAAGATTCTGTTTATCATTCGAATTCAGAGTGCAAAAGTGCATTTTATCCGCTAGCGTGGAAAGAGTTTTTGAAATTCGAATCTGTCTATTCAATATTTTTCTATACCGCCAGTCCACTGAAAATGCTTAATAACTATTTCATGTCAATGGCCAGCACGAAAAAAAACAACTTTTTAAAATGATCTTTTTAGCAATTAACTTTTTTTCCTCGCTGTTGTGAGGTGAAAAGTTGTGTGTTTCGCTCGGCTGCAAAGTTATTCTGCGTCTCGTACCTTTGAAACCTTCGCTGAGCTTAGGTTTCAATACAAGTACTCGCGCCAAAAAATCACTTTGCAGCCTAGCATAACAAATAACTATTATATTAGGCTGTTGATTTTTCCAATAAATCCAGTCATTTCACATGATACGTACCTAGTTTTCAAACCACGTACGAACCCTTACTATTTTACCTTTTTAGTATCGTTGATTAACTAGATACCTGATTATACCAATAAACTTAACGAACCTAATGGTCTCCGTTCATCATAACAAATCCCTAAAATCTTGCTAAAAATTCGAAATCTCTCTGCCTTCATAAAAGTGCCAGCAGTAACGTAAAATACTACGTGTATATATACGGTACGTGCGGTCACGTTGCGTTGCCCCTTCGCCTTCGGTCTCAATGGGACCAATTAGGATTCGCATAAAAGGAGGATTGGGACTGGAGATTATTTGTTCCATGGGACTTAATGAGCGTCTTCTATTATGCAGCGTCGGAGGTACTAGACTAGATTATTTTGTATTTTAACTTAGCATTGAGATTCTATGTTTTTGGGTCTCTGTGCGTAGCTTTTCGATAGACATGAAAAATGCGTTTTTTTGTGGGATTGGTCATCGACGATAACGATCACAAATACATTAAAATAATTTTAAACTATGAGTCTCCCCATCAAACTGAACAACGTTTAATATAGGAGCAAACCGATCGGAGCAAAAAAAATCTGTTGTTCCATACTAAACTGAAGTGTCTACTCGACTCTGATGTACATGCACTTAATGGTCTGATCATCCCCTTACAAATCGTCAGCTTAATAAGAAGGACCCTATACAAGGACTTTTCATAATATGAATATTGGATAAAAAATACTACTACGTATAGGTAAGTACCTTTATCTTTATCTTTAGATAAACAATGATACACATGATAAAGTATTTCGTCATTAAAAACCTCTTTGTTCATTTCTATGTAACAACCTATTATAAAAGCTACTCGTTCCATAAAGAATACTTCTGTAAGATATTAACCCAATACACTTAGCACACAGTACCGATACCCCAGTTCACATGGTCAAGATAATTAAATACTCCATAACAGGGATCATATATAGCCCAGCCAATTTACTTTTTGATCCGGAACCAATTAAGAGTTTTTTTTTCTGTTGGAGCCAATTTGAGCCTAGAAATAAATAATAAACAAGAAAATCATATTCACGCAACAGCCCAAATTTCAAATTTTGAAGGAAGGCTTTTAATAATAATCGGTATTATTATTACAAGCCTTTCGGGAGATACAATTTTGTTTCTATTTTGCATAGCGAGGTTTTTTAAATTAATTTTCATGTTGTGTTTTTTATCACTAAATTTTTTACAGATTCAAAGTCCCATACATAATTACTTCCCACCCCTCCTAACAAAATTTCGTAAATTGACTGGGCTAACACTAAAAACTCGTGCAGTGAAGGCGATGAGCTCTGAAAGTTATGGCATTTAGCGCTCGCTCTTATTTACGTACCACCTACTCGAACTGGTAACACACCATGAGTGTCGCTATAGCTTGATTTGTGTGGTAAAATAGGGTATTAAGTTGAAACACAGTAATTTGCTTTGGTGCTTTAGTTTCTTTTAGTCGAAATAGAAACAAATTTTATAAGATTTATTAAGTTTACTTATAAATTGTAAGCCGAGAACAAAAGTGACACAAAGATTATTCGAAGAATCATTTACATTCGTATTACATTAGCCTACGCAGCGTAATTGCTGAAAAAAGCTGAATTTTGAAACCAATTACTTTACAAAAACTGTCATTCGCATAGCTACTGCATATTACAATAATACCTGCATATTCATGCATATTCAGTTTTAGCAACCATACCAGACCTTTGAACGGCTGTAACTCCCAAACCGACTGGAGTTATGCAGGCAGACCTGGTCCATCCCCATCACAGAGATGCTCTACACCCCATAAATACTGAATCAGCCTTGCTGCTGATGGTTGCAAAAAGTACACTTATCTCTTATACGCTCTACGTTTAATGACAGACAAAGGAAAACGATACAAAACTTATTCTACCTACTTACTAAATATTAAGTATTAGCAGTCAGAGATATTCTGAAACCTCAGAACATCAATGTTTCACTAGCAGTACCAATACTCTGTCCAGTGTGACGAGGAGTGAGCCCGAAAAATAATGATTAACATTATACTACATCACAATAGGCTTCCAAGGCGCGCAGCAACACTCTATCCTACCTTCCTCATCCAGTCACTCCCCACTACTTTACAAAGGACATCGATCCGAAAACGGTACTATGAATGATAAAATATAACATTAAAATGCTACCACCATCATCCACAGCATATAAACGTAACTATAAACTCTAACACCAAACAAATAACCGTGTAAAAGCGTTCTAAGCGCACAAAACTAGAATAAAAGCTCTCGGTAGGTGCGGTCACAGAAAAGATATGCTATAGGTACAGTAAAGCTACTTCATGCAAGTGCTCGAATCGACGCTTGGCCAAAAAGAGTAAAAATTAAATGAGGGCGCTGTCTCCACGCAAGAAAGTCAAAATCACGCATAACCTGGCAACACCACCACACTCAAATTTTAGTTCCACCTGTCACCACGTTCATGACTTTATGGCCAAGGTATACGCACACAGACGAGCGCTCACGTAGGTAAACGGCCCGCAAAGGTACTTCAATACTATTGAGCCCCGAAGTACAATCGACCAATTTGAATCATGCATGACCGACATTGCCGATAATTTGACTGTCGCTCCGCATGGTTAGAACAAACCTGTTTTTTTGTCAAAATCAATTTCCTAACTCCTCGAAGCAGTTCAGAGAATAATTACTACAATTCCAAAGACACAGTCACACTGAAATTATTTCAATAGGTAACTGTCAAAGTCTAATAAAATGATAGATAACCATAGATCTAGTATTTCTGATCGGCTACGGATTATCCAAGGTGAGACCAAAAAGACCTGAGATTTGGATAAAAATAAAAGCGGGATTCGTTCTGTTGACAACTGATACTAGGGCCAAAGTCAAAAGTCAAAGTCAATATAATTTATTCAATATAGGAGCTTGAAGCACACTTATTAAACGTCAAATCTTTTTTAAGCGGTGGTACCGCGTCGGAACGTGTTGTCGCTGTAGAGAAGATGCGGCCAGAAACTCTACAACATAACACGACTTAAAACTATTACAATATAAATTCTTAAGCCATACAGGCTTATAGCGTGTTCGTGAAATGGTCTTGTTTATCTTTCTCGCTCATGTTAGAGCGATGTCCTTTCTCTTTCGCATTTCCGATCTTACGTAGTATAATGCTAAATCTATGTAGATAACTTAAATTAAACAGTTTGTTTCTAGGGAAATGTTTGTTAAGGCGAATTTAGACCTAATTGTTTTGAATATTTGTATCATTAATCAAATTGGTCTATAGTACCTTCGTGGGCCATGTACGTGGCACTCGTCTGTGTTCGTGAGTAGATTCGAGCGCTTGCATGAAGTTGCTGTACTGTATATCTCTTTTCTGTGGTGCGGTCGAGTTCTTTACGGTTATAGCGAGTTCGTGTTAGAACTCTCGCGATTGTTGTTAATGTCACTGGTGGAGAAATATAGTTTACATTCCCGGCAATTTTAAAAGTTTTTAGCATTTAAGCTAACAGGTATGAATGTTGTTAGGTTCCTTTTAAGGCGTATAAACGCAAAGTGCACTTTTATGAGGAGACGTTATAGGTAGTATGCAAAAGCGTCATAATCTTTGCAAGAAAACTAAAAAATATCCTATTATCTCGCAAATGTCTTTTAACAGAAATCACTTAGGCATTTAAGGAGTTATAAATGCTAAGAAATGAGTTAAAAATATAGATAGGTAGGTACTCTACTTACCTACAAAAACGTTTGTCTCTTTTCTTTCAGGATGTAAAGGAAGATAACCGTATAACATTTTTACTCTGTCCACAATATTATTTTCCCTTATAAATTGTCATTACGATTATATTCATAAACTCTTGAAAATTATCACTTTCGGAAAGTGAAACATGGAGTCGCGTGGCTAAGGGGGTAACGAGTAGACGTGTTGTCGGCTTGCGATTTTATTGGCCACGTGGCTTCGCCGTTTTATGATGGTTTCGAGTGTGTGTTTTTGTTTAAAAACGGGGCTTTGAGATCTCCATATCCTATTACCGTACAATATCTAATAAATATATCTTCAACACTTGACACTGGCGAAATCTAACAAGGAAACGAGATTTAATAAAAATAGAATAGAATAGAAAAGTTAAACATAGCTACAACTAGGTACGTATTTTTTACAACAATTTTTATATGTGTATGTTGTAGCAATGCTTCTTGAGCATAGATAATTATTTCGCTTTTGATGAATAAAATATTATTTAATCAAATTAAAAACAATGTACCAAACATTGAGTAATTATATGGTACTAAAAGAATCGCATTCATCTATAACCGCTACAAGCTTCGTCAGATTATCACTAACTAATCTAAACGCACTACCCTGCGCCAATTAAATCATTGTTATTAATTGATAAATTCGTTAATTATTATATTCTTTTTATTTTCGTGTCAGAATGAGTTGATGTGATTCGTGAAGCCGTGGTGGTCCCGTGGCGAGTAGGTACCTTGCCTGCCGTGCAGGAGGCGATGGTTCGATCCCCGTCCAGGCCGACTCGTATCAAAGAGTTATTCGGAATTTATGTACGATTTGTAACACCACTGGCTTTTCGGTGAAGGAAAACATCGTGAAGAAACCTGAATACTTCAATTTCGAGGCATGTATTGTACCCACTGTCCATTATAATATAAGTGGCGACGGGCTCACCCCCCTGTCACACTGGAGTTCACTGGACAGAGTTTCGGTATTAGTGTACTGGTGAAACGTGGATGTTCTGAGGTTTCAGAATATCTCTGACTACCCCCTCGAGGAATATAGTCGTGAGCATATGCTATGTGGAATGAAGTTAATATGGCATTACAATTAATATTATATTTATTAATTATTGTTTCATTAATTAAATTATAAATCAAAACACTTTATGATTACTTCGTTAATTTTTTAATAATTTAATAATTATTCGAAACATTTTTTGATTAATTAATTTTAATAAGATAGGTAACAAATGAAATAATCCACTTCTTGATTAATACATATTTAAATTTTTGAATAATTTAATTAAAATCTGAAGTAACGATATTGTCAACAGATCAGTAATGGAATGGGTACTTGCAAACATTTAGATGAGACCGTTGAACCAAAATAACGAACTGATTCCAATTATTACAGTTTACGCTTAACGCAGATTTAACGTGAAGTCAGTGTTTAATTCTTTGAACGAATTTGAAGTACAGATTTATGTTCAAATCACGGATTTAACAAGAGAATGAGTCGCCAGAATGAGTTGAATAGTTACCTAATTGGACCAGAATTTGAAAAAAAAAACGCGATTGAGACCGATCATCGCCAGAAGCATTCTTATAAACAAAATGTTTGTTCGAATGCTCGAAAGTAGGCAAATGTTAATTATTACACCCGATTTCGGTAAACTGTTTGTAAATAAATTCTACGAATATATTATAAACTCTTTCATAAATTATGTTGACGGTTTTTAGGGAACGATCAGACCACCAGACCATCAACGACCAGACTAAACAACTTGTTCCATACAAAACTGCAATCCTAATCAAACCAAATGTTGACAGCTGATTTTGCTGATTTCGACTTTGGTCCTGTAGAACAATGTTCACTTTGATAGTCAGATTAGAAAATTGTCAGCATAAGGATATTTTCGAACCATACCTACTAATCTTATAACCAATTTTATTATCCTATAAACACAGACTTAAAAGAAGAACAGATGGAATGTCATCTAATCATGAGTGAAGCACCCATTTCTTTTGTGTGCGTGCTGTCACGCGGTACATAAGGTGACGGGTTGTCGGACCTGCTGCGCCTAGAGCTAGTGCATCTGTGTGAGTGTAGGTCCCTTGTAGAACAAACGAGATTGTATTACCTTGCATGCTTCACATCTTTTTAGTGCAATACTCGGTCCGTATTTCTTTCAGGTCCGTGCCTATAAAATATAAAAAACCTTATTGTATCTTGTTGGTATTTAGCAAGAAAATTATTATTATTCGTACTTTTATGGCTTTTCTTTCCTGCGAAGCTGAAGAAAATAATTTAGCCTAATGTTAGCACACCTAAGTGTAGGTACTTACGTAAGACTATATTTAGGTACCTACTTGACTCAATACTAATCCTAATTATGAATTCCAAGAAATACCATCATAGTAACTAGTAGGTAAAAAATTAAGTACTTATTTTCAATTACGTAAATTGTTTTTTGTCTACAGAAAATGTCAATGACTGAAAATTAAATTATGTTTTTCTTACCCCTTATCGTTTATTCTGTGTTAAAAAAATAAAATATGTTCTGCTATTATAAAGCCGTCTTTAAAGATCGTAATTATTTTATTGTTGTTTTTTAGAAACCCGATACTTTAGTACTCATTATTAAAAAATATAAAAGTATCTTCATAATTATTTGCCTATTTTTAAGTTTTCTACTAAAGGGCTCAAAATCCGAATGAAATTGAAAAGTGTAGTGTTGATAAATATTCGGTATTTATTGGTACAAGTGGTTGCTGAATCTTCTTGCTTAAAATAATTAAACGGACATTGGAAGGGTCTAAATGTATCCGATTTTAGCAGGACCGTGGCGAATGGCACCATTTATAAAGAAAACATGTCCCCAGCACGGCTAGCATGCCACCCACGACAAAACTGATAAAATAATAAGAATTGATTGGTTGATTAAAATTTATGGAGATGACGGCATTTCCTTCAATTCATACCTATTTTGTAATTATACAGGGTGTAAACTTAAATGCGTTACATACTTAAGACCATCAAAGTGAACAACTTTCAAGTCACGAAAAAGAAAATCTAATTTTCATACATTTTTGTCGAGTAGCTATGAAATTTTCTATCGAACGGCAACAACAGATTGTTTCGCGTTTTCAACATTTCAACACGCTACCGTTGTAAAAGTTGAAAGTTTGATGGTATGAAGCAGCTCCGTTTACACCCTATATTATTTCTGTAGTTGTTTATAGGTACCTAAAGTTGTCACTTATTGGCTTTGTGACAGCCAAACCCAAGACCTTGATCAGGCCCAACGGTTGTTTTCCTCTCGGTCATCAATTTAGTCGTTCATGTGAAAAGTTTTTTCCTGTTAAGTTTTCTGGTTTTCCTTGGGCTAGTTTGATCAATATTTTATACAAGTTATCTCGTTATAAGTTGGCATGTGACCGTTATCGCGTGATAGAACATACTTAGAGGAACTTACTGTGAATCCTTGTGAAAGTTTAAGGTTTTTTTTAAAAAGGAATACGTATTCTATACAGGGTTCTTCATAATGTGCTGACCGTTTTTTAAGGGTTAATCAGACCATCAAACTGAACAACTTTCTCAGTGGGACTAACATAAAAATAGCTAAAATGTTCCATATATTTGGGTCGAACAGGATAGCAGCTTTGTATGGAACAGTTGATTTTTATTTCGCGTTATTTATCGTCAACTTTACACTCCACATCTCAAAGAGGGAAATAAAAAAAAATAACTAATCGGAGAAAAATATCTAGTTTACTTTTCAACTATTTATTTTAGCAGGAATTAATAGAATAGCACTCTTTACTAGAAAATCTGTTGTCATATTATAATTCGAATTCCAAAAGAATCGTGAATTTATGTATTTGTAGGTAAAAGGTCCTTGCTGTCGGTTTTTTAAGGGGATGATCATACATCAAACTGAAGAACTATGGGACAGACAAAACTCTACTGTCCCATACATTTGGGTCGAGTAGTTTGCAGTTTTGTATGGATCAGTTAATATTTTTTTCGCGATTTCAATATTGATCCCATATAGAAAGTTGTCCAGTTTGATGGTCTGATCATAACCTTAGAAATCCGTCGGCATATTAAGAAGGACCCTATATGTATCTAGTACATCTTTTTTTCGAAAAACATTTTGCTTAACTTATATTTTCATGTAAAGCAGATATCAGGTAGCACCCCCGAATTCAATTATTTATTTTTATTTCAGCAGTCTTACCTTCTTTTACGGCCATTTCGCGTAAAGCGCGTGACTCCTGATTTACTTTGCCATTGCTTTACGAATATTGGACGATGCGTTTGAAAAAAAATTAACTGATCAGAGGTTACATTTACTAATATTGTACTGTACTTCATTATAATCCGCTGCTGCTAGCGCTGCTAGTCAATAATGTGATTTTAATTTAGAAACCGCCAGAAGTGCTATTTTTGAATATCACACTTTCAAAATGATGATCGCATGATGCATAATCTCTATACTGGGTCTACCCATCAAACTGATCAACTTCTCACCGATCCCCGCTATCCAATCCGCCGCGTAGCCCCAGCAACGTCCTATGCTCTCACCGATCCCCGCTACCCAATCCACCGCGTAGCCCCAGCAACGTCCTATGCTCTCACCGATCCCCGCTACCCAATCCGCCGCGTAGCCCCAGCAACGTTCTACTATGCTCTCACCGATCCCCGCTACCCAATCCGCCGCGTAGCGAGCAACGTCCTATGCTTCCACCGATCCCCGCTACCCAATCCGCCGCGTAGCCCCAGCAACGTCCCATGCCGAGGTCCGTACCTCTCTGGGTGCCCCTTGGTCGGTTGCTTAAGTTCATTCATTTGGATCGGTAGACCCTTCGTGGTCCCTCCAATAGTCCGCAGTAAAAAGCAGTTACTCCTCCCTGACGTGTCCGTATAGTTAGCAGCCTCGCCAACGAATTCGAAGATTTTGACTAGGCCACGATTTAGTACCCAATTAGTACTATTTAGTGCCCAAAGCACAGATTTGGTACTCCTGTATTTCAAAAGATATTTGGGTTACTTACTGAGGCTGCTAGATAGACGTCAAGGTAGCAGTCGCACCGAGAAATACTGTTTATATCAATGTGATTTATATGTCACGATTTAGTACTCATTTAGTACTCCCTATATCATAAATTTCGTTAATATTGATTCAATACAAGCCGAGATATGACAGTGCATTGTTGAGGCTGCTAACTTGACGTTTGTTCCAACGATGATTCCAATGAAACGGGTGCACATTTCAAACAGATAAATACATACAGATTTAGTGCTCGATTTGGTGCCTCTTATGATATTTATGAAATGTAGAATTTTCTTTCCTACTTCCCAAAAAAACGATGTAAAGTTCTACATACTAATCGTAATTTAGGTCCGTCGATATCGTTAATCAAATTTAGACTTTATTCAACTGTAATAGGGTTTACAATTTATTTTATTCTGTGGTTGGTACTGTCAAGCAAAAAAGTGAAATGATATTCAATTGTATAGGTAACTCTGATACTTCTCAATCTCGTATGTACCTATGTAATGTGAGTCCAGAAGACTATTATTCTTCTTTAAATCTACTCTACTATTATTGTACTGGAAATTTTTTTTACCGTTCCGAAATAAAGCGAAGCAATAAATGCAGTGTAGAAAATACCATCTCGAGACTGTAGAAAACTTATCTCCGGAATAAATAACAGTAAATTATCTATTTTACTCGCAAAGGATTACGACAAATGATAATTATTTGTAATGTTAATTATTTTTTAATTATTTAAAAATACGCCAGATATAATTTATTTTAGATTAAAAGAAAGCGTGACTGTAAATATTTTATTTCTTGGTCTGGCAACAATCAGATATTTTAGACCTTTGGTTCGTTTTAACAAAGTGCTTAAAGAAAAGGATGTTTTATTGCATACAATAACGTAAACGCGTCTGTTGATTGTTAAATACCGTCGTCTGAGTCCGTACAGGTATTTGCGATTTCAGGATTGGTCCCAGAATAAAAGTTGTTCAGTTTGATGATCTGAACCACTCATGAAAGTTTCAAACCACAATAAAATCTATATTTATTGCTTCGCTTTATTTCGGAACGGTAAAAAAAATTTCCAGTACAATAATAGTAGAGTAGATTTAAAGAAGAATAATAGTCTTCTGGACTCACATTACATAGGTACATACGAGATTGAGAAGTATCAGAGTTACCTATACAATTTAATATCATTTCACTTTTTTGCTTGACAGTACCAACCACAGAATAAAATAAATTGTAAACCCTATTACAGTTGAATAAAGTCTAAATTTGATTAACGATATCGACGGACCTAAATTACGATTAGTATGTAGAACTTTACATCGTTTTTTTGGGAAGTAGGAAAGAAAATTCTACATTTCAAAAATATCATAAGAGGCACCAAATCGAGCACTAAATCTGTATGTATTTATCTGTTTGAAATGTGCACCCGTTTCATTGGAATCATCGTTGGAACAAACGTCAAGTTAGCAGCCTCAACAATGCACTGTCATATCTCGGCTTGTACTGAATCAATATTAATGAAATTTTGGATATAGGGAGTACTAAATGAGTACTAAATCGTGACATATAAATCACATTGATATAAACAGTATTTCTCGGTGCGACTGCTACCTTGACGTCTATCTAGCAACCTCAGTAAGTAACCCAAATATCTTTTAAAATACAGGAGTACCAAATCTGTGCTTTGGGTACTAAATAGTACTAATTGGGTACTAAATCGTGGCCTAGTCAAAATCTTCGAATTCGTTGGTGAAGCTGCTAACTATACGGACACCTCCCTGACCAATGCTGTATTAGACATTTCCAAAAAAAAAACTGAACTTTTACTATGGGAGCAAATGCAATGCCTACACGACTCAAATTTATGAAAGAGCAGGTTTGCTCCCATGGTAAAAGTTGTTCAGTTTGATGGGTAGATAATTTGGTTTAAAGTTTAATGACACTTTTCTTTACACCCGAAAACAAGTAAAAAAACTTTGGCTGTTAATTCCCAACTACCATAGATTTAAAACTTTTCGCTTACCAACTACAAATTCTCATAAAATATCTATTGACGACAGTTATCGCAAAAGGCGTGAAAAGTAGAGTATTCTCCTCCTTCTGTGAAAAGAAGAAAAGGTGTTTTGGTCTTGGGCGAGCTGGCATAAATTTGTGTAACGCTTGTAGGTTAAGTATTCAGGGTATAAAGAGAGCAAAACGCGCTAACATTTAGCCCTTGATTGACTATTAATCATAGCCTTTAGCTATCAAAACATTGCAAACAAAACCTTGAATGGAAATTGTGTTGTAAAAGAATTGTAGCTCCACGTACACTACGACGTTCTACGAAAAGTAGAGCATTAGAGATGCACCCTCCCCGCCCTAAGCAGGCTTTTATGAAATTAGCCGGCATTTGTAACGTAAATGTAGTTTGTTTGAGTTTGCACCAGAGCTCTAGAGGTCGCAATCAGCTAAGTGCATGTTTACCGGAGAGTTACAGTTTTCGGCGTTAGATAGTTTTGATTTTAGATTCAACAGCGGCACAGCTAGCGGTCCATACCAAAGTTGAAAAGTAAATCAAATGGCCCGTCTGCGAAAATAAAAGTTAGCTTAGGTACTTTGTAATCGGTTTATTATTGTTAATATCGGTTTATAACGAAATCGTCGTCGTCTTCGAAAAGTTATTTCTGTACCCACGGCGACAGATCAACCTACCCATAGTTGAACCTTGTGTCTATGAACATAGAATTCAACTATGGGTAGGTCGATCTGTCGCCGTGTGTACATTGTTTCTTTAAAACGCATGTTGTTTGTTTGCATTATACAGTATCATATATACAGGGTTTAAACTTCAATGCTCTTCACACTATCAAACTCACTGACATATACTCTAGCGATAGACAAGCTCGTTCAAACAAACAACATGTTACACAAAACAACACAAAATGACACAGTGCAGTCTGTCATTGCCATAGTGACAAAGTGAACTCGGGAATATCAGTGCGGTGCGCGCCCACCACATTCAAGTGGAACATGTTGCTTCTATGAATGGGCCAGTCTATCGCTAGAGTGTAAGTCAATGATTAAACTGAACAACTTTTACTATGGAACCACCATCACTGACCCCGAGAGAAAATAAGCAGCTATTCCGAGTTGAGTCACCATTTACATTTTCTGTGACATTCACCATAACATTATTTTTTTCGTGTTTTTTGATGGTCCAATAGTGAAAGTTGTTCAGTTTGTTGTTTTGAAGCACCTCTTAAAGTATGTAACGCATTAATTAAGTTAACACACTGTATATCTGAGAGACATGTTCGCCCTCGAGCAAAAGCTTACGTATTTCAATGATTGACATTATTATTGCATTGGCTCATCATCATCGATCAAATATTTGTTCATTTTTAGGGTTCCGTACCCAAAGGGTAAAAACGGGACCCTATTACTAAGCCTACGTTGTCCGTCCGTCCGTCCGTCCTACCCATTTAGGGCTGTAACTTTTGAACCGTAATAGCTAGATTGTTGAAATTTTCAAAGAATATGCGTTATTACGGCGGATTTGTTAACAAATAATAAAAATGTCAAAAAGTTACAAATTAAGGGGGGTTCTCAACAAGAATCTGGTTTTATCGACGTCTTTTCTTCTCGTTCTACAGTAAAAACGGTAATACATACGAGCGTCAAACTTGGTGTGATTATAGAGCAAACTCTACAGAATAACAACAAATAATAAAAACCGGCCAAGTATGAGTCGGTCTCACGAATAAGGTCCCGGAGAAAAAAAGTTTTTTTCTAAGTTAATATATTGTTGTGTTCTAAGAGTGCAGTAAGTAAGGTTTTTTCAAAAAATGAGTTAAATACAGATTCGAGATCGTGAAAATAAGCTCTATATGATGATTTGATCCCCATTTAGCTAGCATGTTTAGAAACCGATATTTTTTAAAGAAGAGTGCAGTACGGTTATCACCAGACACGTAAATTACTAACTATTAGTGCAGTAAGCATAGCCACTGCACTTAGCATTACCTAATTTTCAAAGGCTTCTGTCAATTCAGACTAATAAGTAATGCAGTATGGTAATTTGCTGCTTTATTAATTAGCACCAGTGAATTGGGTTCTTTATAGAGCACACTAAGAAAAAGTGCAGTAAAATTGATTGCTGCATTGTTTGTTAGCAACGCGATTGGATTTATGATAATAAGATACTACGTAAAAATGCAGTGGTACAACAATTTTACCAATATACCTCATACAAAAAATTGCATTTGAGTTACTGCATTTATAATAAGTACCCAGTGCATTCGTTAAATATGATCTTACAAACGTTATGTGCAGTTACAAGCCTTACTGCACTTTTGATTAGGAACGCCTTATAGAGACGCTAAAGAGCATACTAAGCAAAAATGCTTTATTCGCGATTTAAAACGCTACATTGCAGTTGTGCTAATGAAGGTCAGCTCAGTTAAAACTATTCATTTTTTCCTATACAGTAAAAATAAAACAAATATCAAAAAATCATAAGAAGGATTGAAAAACATAAAAATAAAAAATAAAAACTTTAGGCGCGATTTTCTCGAAATGATGACGAACCACCTTACTGCACTCTTAATTAGCACGGCAGTGGTGGAGTGGTACGGAACCCTCGATGCGCGAGTAGCCCGACTCGCACTTGACCGATTTTTTACGAATGCTCTCACCCATTAAAATTACGCGTGAATTCTTTTTAACCATGTTCCGAAAATTCAATTTAGAGAGGAAAAGTGTGACGTAATCCCAATGTACCATTTTATACAAATACGTAACAAAAATAATGACGGAACCTGGAGCAAAAATGTTGGTATTTACGTTTCATTTTTAACGCTTTACAGACGGTGTTCGGTGTTGGCATGAATTGGTAGATGTTCACCTCGAAATTAGAACAGGCTACCTTTTTTTATGCTACCAATATTTCTCGGGAAACAAGCGTGCTATTACGGTATTCGGTACAGCAATTTTCCGGGTCGATATTTTTTTAGGCAAAATGGTGCTGACAAAAACTACAGTCAGCATAAAAGGCCAAGCACAATCAGTGGCACTGTCAACTATTTGCAACTATTTTTATATCCGTTCTATAAAATCAAGGAAATGGTCAATTTGGATCACTCTTCTTCAGAAACCAAATAAAATTTTATTAAAATAAATGATCAAACTGGTATTTTATAGAACCAGACAATTCGATATGAAATATTCGTAACCGACTCGGGTCATGGTCTAAGGAACAATATACAAGATACTGTAAACAAAAATGAATGCCAAACCTGTTACCCTATATTTTATTAACCTATACAATGACTAGATACTGTTGAAAATAAATTAAGCTCATTCAACTATTAAGATCGTTATGATCGTTATCGGCGATGTTTTCCATTCGATTAATTCAGTGACATTAAGCCTAGAATACACACAAAGAAGCAAAATAATTAACCGTTATTAATGCGGCTTTCTCAAACCAATAAACTCACTCGTGTGTGAAAGATAGCGGAATAGATGCTAAGGTGGTTGTGTGTGGTATTAGATTTTAATAAGGTTTGTAAGTTACCATTTTAAGGATTTTGGTGCGAAGCAACAAGGTTACATAATTTTGCGCGTTATGTTGAACTTCATTGCACAACGTTGTTCGACATAACATGTTGGAGAAACTGGCGAGAAAAATGACGGGATCAATTTAGAGTCACGTTGCAGGTGCTGACACGAGCACTTGTCTGGCGTGGTGTTTGCGCGTCGTGTTTTTGCCTGCCACGAGGCTCCGCAATCCGTAATCTCTTCCTGTTCTTGATCAAAAACAATCCATGAGATTGAGATAGACACTTTCACGAACTACTTGACACTGGCGGAAATGCAGTGCACGCAAAAGTCAATTGATTATAAATTGAAAAGAATAATAATAATTAATTTGTGACTCTGAATTCGTTTTCATTATTTAGATGAAGCAATTACGTCATGTCATGTAGAATTGATGAAAATGTTACTGCGATACCATTATCAATCCTCGCCCAGGTATCTCCAAATTTGACTGATTAAATCAGCAAAGTAGGCTCATCGCAGGGGCGACATCTAAGTTCCTCCCATCTAAAAGTAATTACATTTGCCTACGCATTTAAGCATGCCCAAGGAAAATGTGCAAACGTCGTGTCTAATTTCAACTCACTCCGGGGGAAGGCTGTTTAAATAAGAATTTAAAATTGGATTTCAAATCTTCTGGGACGTCGCGAACGAATTCGTCTGGTGAATAATAATTTGTTGATTTAGGCGTAATGTTATGTACCTACTTACTATTTCATTCTAAGTTGCCGTCAATTGAGCCTTAAATCAATAAGAAAAACCGTGAAGGCAAATAAAAAATGTTACAGGTTTTATCATCTACAGGGTGTTAGTCTAGACAAGACAGCTAAATTACTTAAAAGAGTGATTGTACTCATGATCAAGACATGAAGAAGACATCCAGCTAACTCAATTAGACAAGCAAAGAAAAAGAAAGAAAGTTTTACTTGGGGTTTCTTCACACGATTAAAAGAGGGATGAAGAGATCTGCAATAGAATTAGAGTCAATGAAATAGCTCTAATTATCTTCAAGATCAAGATTTTAGGGCATATCTAAAACTCGTAGAACTAATGCTTGATGAGGAATAAAGATTCTTGAGTGTAGACGCTCTGTAAGGCTGGCTTTCCGACATAGATGTGCGACGTAGCGAGGATCTTCCAATAGAGTAGCTTCAATTTCCTGTATAGACTCAAGCGAGCGAACTCCTCTCACAACTCTAGTACAAAGTCTGACGTACACCGTCGTTCACAAGGTGAACTAACGATCTGTTCAAGGTTGTGGTTATTGATAAGAAATAGGTAATGAAAATGTATAATATGAGAGGATTGCGAAGCAGAGGTAGGCTAGCTACTCACATAGACAAATATGTCATGCTAATAGTCTACCTATTCTTAAAATTGGCTAATTTTAGGCCCTGCTCGTCAACTCTGCCGCGTTTTCTACGAGTGCGGATATTAGATATTTTAGATTCTCTCATACGTGGGAAAATATTATTTATTCAAAAACTACACTGCCAGCCTCGAGTAGACGCTTTCTAGGAATTTTTTACCTACACCATCTACAGGGTCCAACTTAAGCCAGCTATCCCATACAAAACTGCAAACCGACTCGAGCCAAATGTATGGGACAGCAAATTTTTTTTTCGCGTCACCTTTGTATGCATCAGTTATGCTCGGCTGTCATACATTGCCGCTGACATTCCAGTTCTTTCAAATCTTTCAAATGTATTCGGTGACAAAACAGTAATAATGTAAAACATAAACTAAGCATAATTTATGCGAAGTCCTTTAGTTTGCGAAGGCAACTTTTATAACTAACCTAACCATAGCTAACCGTTGGAGTTCTATCTCTGACTTGGCTTAACGAATAATTATTCCAAATAGCGGCATCATCCTAGATCCACAACTTAATTAACTTTTCATTTTCAAAGAATCTAGTTGAGATGGCAAAATCCACTAAGATACTCATTTAAAGCTTCATCTAAAGACACAAATCGTTTGACGTTGTTTACTCTACAAGTGACTCTACTATTGTATGTTTTCATTCGTTCAGAGATTGTAATTTCCTTTTGATAAGTCTGTAGGTAGGTAATTTAATTTAGAGATTCTTATCTGAAACCCGACTTCAGTTCACCAATTTAGCTAAAATTTAAAATCATTGTACATCATCTTGGACATCTGCATCGATTAGGAAAAGGTCCAAAGTATAAGTAACATTAACGAAATTTGAACTTAATTTTATAGGGCCCATCATTTTCACGGTTAACTAGAGCCATTAAATTTCCCTTCATAGCTACGGGCTGTTTAACCAATATTCAGCAAAGATATTTCACCCGAAATTATTAAGAAGAATTAAGAAACGGCAAGTCACTAATTAAGGGGTTTTGTAAATTCTTTGTTACCTATTATTACGGTGCGAAAGTTTAATTTTGTCGTTCTAATGGGCTTTATTAGAGCAGCAAGCTATGGTGTCATAATGTCGTTGTCCGTAAGGGTTAATGTGCTATAAACACGATAGTAGGAAAAGGGGCAGGATGTTTTGAGAAAGACCTTGTTTACACTGAAAACAAAACTACGTATGGGTTTTATATCTTTAGTTTAAATGTTAGGACAGTTCTTTGCTGAATTTTTCTTCCTTTTATTGGAAAAATTTAAATTGACCAACACTGAAATCGCCAAAAATAAATCAGCTGTTCTACACATTTGAGTCAAGTAGCCAAGGACGTTTCTTCATGGAACAACACATTCTTTTCCGTAATTTCAATATTCGTCCCATAGTGAAAGTGATTCAATTTGATGAAGCTAATCACCCTGTATAGTTCATCAGCGTGCAAACAGACTTCGCATCTCCGACGATATAATAATCTCATCTTTTAATAACAACATATAAACCAAAGAACAACAAAAAGATTACAAAGTTTAATAAAATATGACCAAAAAGGGCCCTCGGCAACTAGACCTCACTCGAGGCCTATCCAAGCGGTTAATGAACAAATGTTTTCGCCATTTCAACAGTCAACGTTGTTCAAAAGGAATAACGATCATTTTTCATCATAAAAATGAGGACTCTGCCTTGAGGGTTTTTGTTATGGGACCAACAAAACGGGTGACAGAGAAAGTTTGACTGCTCTTTCTTTATAGAGCTAGGTCTTTGAGCTGCTTGTTGTGATTGAAAATGTGGTATCTTGCCAACTATTGAGATTATCTAAAGATAATGTATTTATAAAAAGAAAATGTATTTAATTAAAATTAAATACATTTTCTTTTTGTGATACTCGAATTTTTCCTTAGATAAGGATGTCAAAGTTTTTGTGTTAGTCAAATTTTTCCGTGGTTATTGAGGTAAATTTTTTTTTTAAATAACGATTCATCAAATTGTGTATTGTATTTGTGAATCGAAATGTATCTTTAGTAAATTATAGTCTTACTAATTCTTTGTCTAGTCATAATTATGGCTTAACTTAATCGTGGTCCTGATTTTTTTTTTATTATCTGTGTTAAATGGCTACCTTAAATTAATTAAATAAGAAGACAAAACATAATCTAAGATGACAACGAATAAAATAAACAAATAACTACTACTACAATCAAGCTGTAACATAAACTAATCCAATCAAGAGTACGATCACTTTTTATACGTCTACACTCAACATGTATCTGACAATTGACACTCATGTAGCTTACGAGACTCGTGAAACAAAGTTGAGCAATGAAACGTGAGCAAGTGTAATTACCTAGACTTAATTATGTGAGTGCTGCTGACGTTATATTACGCTTAGAACGTACAAAAGGGAACGATAGTTACATTGTGAAGTTCTATGATGCATACTGATTTTGTAAAGCTATTTTACTACTGAGTGATAAAACGTGACTGCTTTCTGAGCAGATGAATTGTAGGACAGGTAAGTGGGATCACACATGATGACGCATTGACGGAGCGGCACACGTCAGTCCGTCATTGTTGTAGCAAAGAGTTGGAAGAAAACGCACGTAGACGCACGGCCACACGGTGACGGATTGACGCATAAATGCTTGCTTCACAAATAACGGACTGACGTCTGCCGCTCCGTCAATGCGTCTTCGTTTGTTAAAGCGCTAAAGCTTCTTCAGGTTGTCAAGCTTTCTTTGTTAGCACTGTTTTTTTGTGTTTTGTATGCAATAAAATGTCTCTCATGTCTTTGCAAAACAAGACTATTCTATTCCAACGTATTTCGCATAAATATCCACTTATTTCTCTTTCTACAATTTAAGTGTAAAAATAAACATGGTCAAATAAAATTAGTGTGTCTAATCTAGTTACCACTTCCCCGTTCACAGCACAAGCGCCCTCATCTTTTTAGGGGGGCCGGCCGTTTTATTTAAAGAAGCGAACAAAGTTCGCAAGCGAGCGCGGCCACGCGTAAACATTTACTTGAAAGGTTTATTGATGTTGGTGACCGCAGTTTGGTTTTACAGCCATGAAACGAACGAGCCCCCTTACCGAATTTACGGATTTCTGCCCGGAAACCCGTTAGATTTAGGTTACAATACGGTTATGTTAGTATTTACTGCAGGTAATCTAATCATGGACCCCGACCATCGTGTTAACGAAGGTTTCGGTATTTTATGTGTTTTCGGGCCTATACATTCAAGAATCTTTGTAGGTACATATGCGTTATCAGACTTATCAGATACTAAACACTATTACAAAACTGTAATAGAAGTGTGTCTGTACATATTGACAGTATGTCTGACCTAAGTAGGTAGGTATGTCTTTCTTCTTCTTTCGTGAAGTGAGTGAGAAGAAGAAGTAATGTGTCTGTTACCATAATTCATTATGCTGTTTTTATTTTTATTTTTAAATTGACTTCTTGCTTACTTGTGCGTTAGCATTTCCGCCAATGTCAAGTGGTTTGAGGAAATGTCTAAAGTCTATCCAATCTCGAGGATTGTTTTTGAGTAAGAACACAACTGAGATGGATTGCGGAGCCTCGTGGCAGACTGAAACGCGAACCGCGCGAACACCACGCGAAAGACGAGTGTTCGGGGCAAACCCTGCAACGTGACTCCTCATTGTGTTACTAAGTAACTAGTATTCTGTGGTTTTGACGCTTCTAGTGAAATGTGGATATTTATGACCTGCAGTGAGACGTGTACAGGGTAAATTTTATATAACTGCGGATAACTTCAGCATGGTATTCTACTCATCAAACTGAACAACTTTCACTATGGAGCCAATTTCTAATTCGCGTCAAAAAATCAGTTGTCCCATACAAAACTGCAGTACCTAGGTACCTATTCGACTCAAATATATGGGACAGCTGATTTTTTTGTCGCGATTTCGAAATTGGCCCCATAGTGAAAGTTGTTCAGTTTGATGAGTAGAATGCATGCTGATGCTGAAGATATCCGCAGTGATATAAAATTTACCCTGTATAAGCTGATGATGATGATGATGATATACAATATTTAGAATACCCCTGACTACCCCATCGGGGAATAAAGTTTTCAGCATATAAGTACACACAAATATTCTATATTATTATGACCTTGTATCACATTAGTAAGTAAGTAAGTTTAGCCTCTAGAATCCCACTGCAGGGCAAAGGCCTCCTCTCACGAATAAGGGTGAGAGGGAGTGGGCCATACTCCACCACGTGGGCCCAGTGCGTAGGTTGGTGGAGGCAAGTTACTCGTAGTGGTCAACTTGCTGTAAGAGAATTTTCAAGCCGCCTTAATAGGCCTCTGACCTGGCTTAACGAATAGTTACAACGCCATCTGACGGAACTATCCGAGACCAACTGCTTAACGTGCCTTCCGAAGGACGGAAACGCTCGAGATGAAATACCACTAAACGGTCACCCATCCAAAGACTGACCGGACCTTCGGTGATCGTTTCCAATACTGAAGCTCCACTACGCCAACGAGCGCTGTATCACATTATTAGTTAATAATTTATTCCCCTTGATTCGTCATTACCGACCTTTGTTTCAAACCGACAATTAACCAGACATTCAAAATTAGACCGTCAGCAATAGCAACATCGACTAAGTGAATGGTATATTTGGTCACTGCAGATTCGGGCTAATTTCCTTTGAGACATAACTAGGTACATTAGCATTCATTGCATGCGGTTAAACATCCCATGTGATGCACAATTTGCATGCATAGACACTGCATAGTAATATCTCTGCATGCAATTTGTGAACTGCCATCGTAATTTTTAGTAGAGACTTTTATGAAGATTTAGGCATGTCATTTTTGAACCTTGGAAGCTTTTTGGACCTTTTTCTTTTTTTTTCTTTGTCGTTTTTAACACGTTTTCTTTTTCAATTTGTTTAAGAATGGCACCACAGGGCCTGAGAAGCTTTTTTCTAGAATTATTTTAAGAATTTATTCATTAATCTACCTAAATCAGCCGAAACTATTTTAAGAGGATGATCGATCATTAAACTGAACAACGTTCTAAATGAGACAAAAAACCAAATTGCGAAGAAAAACTCTGCTTTCCCATACAATTTCGGGTAGTTTTACAGTTTGTAAGGAACAGTAAATTTTTTCGCGATTTGGACATTGGTTCCATGGAGAAAGTTGTTCAATTTGATGGTTTGATTGACCCTTTAAAAACCGTCAGAATATTTAGAACAAACCCTTATAAAATTGGCAATGTAACTTTTTTTTCTTGATTTCTTTCTTTTCTGCAAATTCGAAAATCTAAAAAAATATTATACCTATCCAATTGATGGGAAAAGTCACTTATTTAAGGGATCAATGTATTCGTTATCATTTTCAGGTTTAACGTTTGCTTTATACTCCATTCTAAATAGCAACGAAAATGTAAGGCCATTTTTAATTACAGAAACAGAGATTTGAATCACTTACTCTAACTTATTCTTAGAAAAGCTTTAGTAACGTCCAAGATATGTCGGATCTTTCTGATAAATAAATTGTATTTGCTTATCAGAATTGGCCAAAAAGCTAAACAGGAATCGGAAAATCTCGTCGTCCTTATTTGGAATGCAATATAGAGCCAGAACTGCATCCTAATTATCTGTTTTTTGATCTACATTACAACCTATGAAAAAAAGACAATAAATTACGTATGTAGTGTTTAATATAGAAGAACAAAAAATGTAAAACGTGGGAATCACTTTGAGCATATTTTAGTACCTACTTTAGCAAAAAAACTCGTAGGTATCACAAAAACAAAAGAAACCCCGTAGGCGCACAAGAATTGAATTCTTCTATAACATACATCTTTTTATATTCATGCCATCGCTATTAGATGATACCGTATAAAGTTTATCTTGCGAATCATTTCTAATCAGATTATTATTAACTTCCTCCCCAAAAAGGCGAATGAAAAATAAAACATATTTCGTTGTTTCGCCCCCTATTTTTATTTCAGTACATTTTTTCCGTCACGCGGCACACAGCGGAAGCATACGTCCCTAATTCTATACGGAAGAGCTACCTTCATTTACAACGCATTGTGTCTGTCGGATTATACCCCCTCTCCCCTCCTCATCCCTCTTATTTTGTCCCCAACAATGCCATCGGAAGCTGTACTCGTAATGAGTGGAATTATTACTTTTTTTGTCCGAATACTTAATGCTAAGTTGGGGCTGTAAGCAGGTTTAAGTTTCGAGTGCTGGATAAGTGTCGTTAAATATTTTCAGCGGTTTTTTGCCGTGACAAGTGGAAGGGTAGGTACGGGAGCGTTTGATATCTAAAAGTTGACTAGCTTTATAAAGGGTCCAACTTAATATGCTGACACTTTTTTAAGAGAATGATCAGACCGTCAAACTGAACAACTTTCTCTATGGGACCAACATCGAAAACGCGAAAAAAAAATCAGTCCTTCCATACAAAACTGCAAACTTACTCGAGTCAAATGTATGAGACAGCTGATTTATTTTTCGCGATTTCGATGTTGGTCCCATAGAGAAAGTTGTTCAGTTTGATGGTCTGAACATCCCCTAAAAAGTGTCAGCATATTAAGTTGGACCCTGTATGTTGTTGACTATACAAGACTGACTTTTTAAGACTGCACCCACTACGTGAACAAATCGTTTTATTTACGAAACAAAAGTACTTACATCTCATCTCACTAATATTATAAATGCGAAAGTTTGTGAAGATTTTTAGATGTTTGTACTATGTTTGTGACTTAATCACGCATAAACGGCTAAACGAATTTGGCAGAAATTTGGTACACAGATGAAATATGGTCTGGATTAACAAAGGATACTTTTTTAAGGTCCACGCAGACGGGGTCGCGGGCAACAGCTAGTATTATAATATATTGCTTAGATTATTATCTTACTATACCTACTTTTGTTTCGGAAACCAAACAATAAGTGAATGTCCTTCCTCAAGCTTCAAGGAAGCTCTCTACCAGAATTCGTTAACATTTATCGTTTTATTGTTAAGTTAGTTTTAAGTTTTCTATTCTTTTTATTGTTTTTATGCATGCATGCATGCATGCATGCATATGCATATGCTCACGACTATATTCCCCGAGGGGGTAGTCAGAGATATTCTGAAACATCCACGTTTCACCAGTAGTACCGAAACTCTGTCCAGTGTGACGGGGGGTGAGCCCGTCGCCACTTATAATGGACAGTGGGTACAATACACGCCTCGAAATTGAAGCATGCAGGTTTCCTCACGATGTTTTCCTTCACCGAAAAGCCAGTGGTGTGTGGTGGTGTGTATTGTTTTTATGTTCTATAGATATTTATTTATGTGTCTAAGCCTCTTAACACATATTAACAATATAAGGTACCAACACTAACACTTGCATTTCGGCCTCCATGCCGATAACTCCAATTTGTTTTATGATCTTTTCTAAATTTTTAAGTAACTAAACTAATATTAAAAAAAAAAATAATAAATATCTTGGACATTTTCACATGAATTATCTAGTCACATTTAAAGTACCAGAAACTAGCCTGGACTTGTATTATGATGACTAGACAACGATACAGAATAATTTATATACAAACATTCATGACTCGGGTACAAATATTCATATTCATTATACAAATATTTGTACCTTACGGGATTCGAACCAGCGACCCTCGGCACAGCAGGCAGGTTCACCACAGACTGTGCTATCGGGCGGTCTAAGTAAATACTTTTTATTTCCCAGTTCCAACTTGAAAACCATCCTTTTTAATTAACATAGGTACCCTATACCTAATAAACATCAACAGACGCGTCCTACTAAGATAATATCTATCAACATACGTCATAACAATAACCAACAAAGATTGAAATCCCACTAACTTGAATGAAAACTTTGACATTTCTTTTCATGCAAAATTACATTTTGCGAGGTCCTCGAAAGGAATAGAAATTTTCGAGGGTCCGGATTACATCGAGCGGTGAGAATATTAAAAAACTTTTTTCTTTCGCAGAAACTTCGATTGTCTTTTTTTAGGGATCCTTGCCATATGGCCAAAACTTAATCTTTCGTCCAAATATTAATACGTCAGGTACAGGACAGTTTGGACAGGAGTCATGAATGTTTGTATCAACGAATGTAGGTATTCTATATCGCTGTCTTGTCATCACAATACAGGTCCAACGCTAGACTCTGGTACTTTAAATGTGACTAGATTTGTGTGCCAACATTTATATTATAGTAGGTAGCTTTATAATATTCTCTCCCCTCCGGACGGAAAAGCGTCAATTCTCGTCCCGCTGCGCTTAAACAAACGAAGTTGCCGCTTTCCACCTCCGTCCAGGAGAAAAATAGTATACTAACCTCGGGCAGTAAGTGCGTTCACACTGTATGACGTATTGACGCAGCGGCAGACGTCATTCCGTCATTTGTGAAGCAAGGAGTTGTATGAAACCGCACGTAGAAGCACACACGGTGACGCATTGACGCACCGGGTGTGGTTCTATGGACTGACACCTGCCGCTCCGTCAGTGCGTCATCGTATTTGAACACACTAAATAAGAAAGCCTAACTTGACAAACATGTTTGTTGACCTCGGCTTCGCCTCGCTTTCTGAGACTTTTCTTACTTTCCTGCCCTCGGTGTGTAATCTACTATAGTCGTACTCTATCACATAAATTTATACCCCTTTTCGTTAGGACTCAAGCCACACTATGCAGTGCGTTCTACATAATTATAAAAATCATTGTTTATGTCACACGGTGCGTTGGGGACAACTTTTTCAGCAAATGAAGCAAAAAATCAGCAAAATCAAATTTTGACATAATCCCGCCCCGAACTTCGTACAAAATGCCGCACTTTGTAAAATTTTTACAATATTTTAAACGCCTTAATTGTAAAAATTGGCGGCACTGGTTTATAAGCGTGCACGAAAACAAACAAAAATGTGAATTATCAAATGTTGACCTGTTAAAATTCTATACAAATGATTCTTAGGTTTTCAATTTTGTCAACACATTAAGTTCATTTTCTTAAGTACCTACCTACTGGTAAAATAAAGCTACGGAACCCTTTCAGTTTGTGTCCGACATGCACTTGCCCGTTTTTGAAAGGATGTTTACTCTTTGAGTTGGGATATTTCCTTTTCTTTGTGGAAGCCTGTTTTGGCGCTTCGCGTTTAATTACATTGTTTCGTTAATTCCGATTGAATTGTTCCCTATTGCTTGATCTTCAAAATTTTATTGGTCGTTTGTTTTATTATGGTATAAAGGCTGTTACTGAGTGGTGTGGTTACATTATCACATGGATAAATACAGGGTCCTTCTTAATATGCTGATACTTTTTTAAGAGGATGATCAGACCATCAAATTGAACAACTTTCTCCATGGGACCAACATCGAAATCGCGAAAAAAATATCAGCTTTCCCATGCATTTGGCTCGAGTAGGTTTGCAGTTTTGTATGGAAGAGCAGATTTTTTTTCGCGATTTCGATGTTTGTCTCATAAAAATAGTTGTTCAGTTTGATGGTCTGATCAACAATTAAATGACCCTTAAAAAGGGTGAGCATATTAAGAATGACCCTATATACCTACAGACCGAAAGCTGAGAACACATGCGGCCGCAGTCCGTACGACGTACAAACAGGTGCGCACATTTTTTTCGCGTTTCCTGAGGTAGACTCCATAGAGAAAGATGTTCAGCTTGATGGTCTGAGTTCACCGTTTCAGTATGTGGAGAGCTGCCCCTTACACCCTGTATACAAGTTGAAAGAGAGAAATGTATTGAATGCCTAGACTTAAGAGGATAGACGATTAGGTACAGTTTTCTCCATACAAACGTATTCCCCTGTTTTCTCCCTGGATAATAACACTAGAGAAAATATTTTTTTACGATACAATCTATGTCACTTCTGCCATGTCCCTATGTTTTGTTTTTTTGTATTGATTAATTACTGTAAACAAAAAAAACAAAAAAAAAACATACGGGTCGAATTGAGAACCTCCTCCTTTTGTTGAAGTCGGTTAAAAACAAGGGACCTTCGAAAATGACCCATTTTACCGCCCGTTTTCAGACATCCAGTAAACAAATTTGACGTATATAAACAAATAAAGCAAAACACACAGACATAGCCAAAGTCTTTCTTATATTATTTTTGAAAGGATGATTAAAATAGGTTCATTTTTGGAGGAGAAAACTGGGGAATACGAAATGCAAATTTTGACGATTTTTTGTATATAAAATCGGTCCGAGCTGCAGTTGTCTCTTCCGCACTCTATTCGGCGGGTTGTATGGGTGGGGCAGATCTGATAAATACGTGTACAGTCTGAAAAGTGACCTATTCTCCAAATTAGCATTTCAGCCCGCCTATCCTCTTAAATCTGCAGCGGAACCTTCCGCTGTTCGTAATAGTTTCATTTTCAGAGATGTGAACACATTAGCGTTATGTTACGTGTAACACTATTATAAACCCTTTGAAGCTTAGTTCCACTTTCACTCTAAAACTGTTATCTGCAAAACGCTACAGAATTAGAGATAAATCTTCAGTCCAGAACCCGGCTCTGTTATTCAAATCCGGATACACAAAATAAGGAAAGAACAGGAGGTCTTCCCTCTTTCGGCTTCTTGTTCTACTCGTATGTTATCCAAAGTATAACAAATTATCGTACAAATAGTCTTATGTTTCGATTAATTGTTATATAGGTTCGACGACGATGCATGCTAGGAAATCATTCTATTCTATTTTTAAAAATAAAAATATGGCTGCCAACTTTGGTTAATGATGATTTTGCCAATGTCGAGTCTTTGTAGCAAAAGTGCTTGACGTTGTACGGTTATATTGATATTTTGGTGACTTCAAGGGTTGTTCTTATAAAAGAACAATATCCTGAGCCACCACTGGAGTTCCGCTGTAGGCCGGGGATGGGGAAACTGAGAAGCGACACACAGACATAGCCAAAGTCTTTCTTATATTATTTTTGAAAGGATGATTAAAATAGGTTCATTTTTGGAGGAGAAAACTGGGGAATACGAAATGCAAATTTTGACGATTTTTTGTATATAAAATCGGTCCGAGCTGCAGTTGTCTCTTCCGCACTCTATTCGGCGGGTTGTATGGGTGGGGCAGATCTGATAAATACGTGTACAGTCTGAAAAGTGACCTATTCTCCAAATTAGCATTTCAGCCCGCCTATCCTCTTAAATCTGCAGCGGAACCTTCCGCTGTTCGTAATAGTTTCATTTTCAGAGATGTGAACACATTAGCGTTATGTTACGTGTAACACTATTATAAACCCTTTGAAGCTTAGTTCCACTTTCACTCTAAAACTGTTATCTGCAAAACGCTACAGAATTAGAGATAAATCTTCAGTCCAGAACCCGGCTCTGTTATTCAAATCCGGATACACAAAATAAGGAAAGAACAGGAGGTCTTCCCTCTTTCGGCTTCTTGTTCTACTCGTATGTTATCCAAAGTATAACAAATTATCGTACAAATAGTCTTATGTTTCGATTAATTGTTATATAGGTTCGACGACGATGCATGCTAGGAAATCATTCTATTCTATTTTTAAAAATAAAAATATGGCTGCCAACTTTGGTTAATGATGATTTTGCCAATGTCGAGTCTTTGTAGCAAAAGTGCTTGACGTTGTACGGTTATATTGATATTTTGGTGACTTCAAGGGTTGTTCTTATAAAAGAACAATATCCTGAGCCACCACTGGAGTTCCGCTGTAGGCCGGGGATGGGGAAACTGAGAAGCGACACGCGCACGTGACCGCCCAATAGCAGACCCACAGCGCAACTCCTAGGAAATCATATTCGACGCCAGGTGTCACTTGAAACCGGGTTTTTGCTGCTAATTTGACAATCAAAATAAATCAAATTATGAACTTTGATTGCAGTTTGCAGTTGAATGGAGGAATATTTAAGAAGAGATTTGTGCCGTTTAGACCATAGGAACCGATTTCCTGTTTCCTCCCTAGATAATGACCCCACCAGAGCAAAAAAAAAAAATTACTTAACAATTTAATATCGCCTCTGCCGTGCCCCTGTTTTATTTTTTCGATACTTAATTATAATTTTTTTTATATTGTTGTCTTGTCATCATAATACAAGTCCAGGCTAGTTTCTGGTTTTTTAAATGTGACTAGATAATTCGTGTGAAAATGTCCAAGACATTTATTTTATTTTTATTGTTTTACTGAACTAGGAGTTCGAAAATGACGAGTAATTTCTTAATTTTACCGCTGTGTTCAGTTCAAACATCCAGCAAGCCAATTTGACGTATATAAACAAAAAAACATATAGATGTAACCAAAGTCTTTTTATCTCTATTATTATTCTTGAAAGAATTATTAAAAACGGTTTAGTTTTGGAGGAGGAAACAGGGGAATACAAAACTGTGAATCTAGCGCGACAGCAATATATCTGTTAAATACCTATTCTTCAAATTTCTTGCAGACCTCTTAATATGAAAAGCAAAAAACTCGTGTTTGAGTTACCATAATGTAGTCTTTCGATTTGATGCCGGGACACAAACCAAATAAAAACCTTTTACTCATCACATCACTCTGTGGATTAAACAGAATCTAAGGTTCGTTTAAATACGTATTCAAATTCGGCAGACCATGTTTTGGAGACTGTTCGTTTTCTAAAATTGCGAATGTTTATTCTGCGGTTTCCAGTCTTTTCCACTCAGTCTAATGTGTTTTAGGAAAAGTACTTTGCTGTCAAAATAAATTAGAATTTAGAAGTTTGTGTCACAAGAAATTTTGTGTAGATATTACGTTAAATTATATTCAAATGTTACTCGGAGAAATTGCGTAATTTCCAGCCAGATAACCTCTGACCTCAGAATACAGAATAAACTAGAAACCGTCAACGCGCTTGAAAGTGAGGCACTCACAACAACTCCAAATTAGAATGGCTATCGATATCTAATCAGTCAGTAGATGGCCGACGCGCGCATCGGTAATTACGGAATAAAATATAAAAAAAAAAAAAAAAATAGGAACGACGACGACGACGACGTTACGACGTAATATATTTTATTATAAATTAATCCTATCTATTAAATAGATTCGGTTTTTTTTTTTTAGTAGGTATGTAATTAATTAATGTTTGAATTTAAAGAGCCGGCGGTGTTGTGACATTATTTTGGACAAAGCGCGCTGCGTACAAATGTAATCGAACACTCCTTCTGGTTTATTTTGTATTCGGAGCCTCTGACATGGTGTGTATTCCTTTAGCATAATTAGTTGGGTTAAATGGAACCGACACTGCCTGCCTCCCAACAGATTCGACCTCACACCCTCTTAGTTGTCCAGGGCTGCAATGGCGGTAAATATTCGGTGATTGAACCGTGATTGGACTACGTACGAACCATAAACTTATTGTAGGTACTATACTACTGTGTGGTACTGCTCTTGACAGCCGTTAGAGCCATTTTGACAAATCGCTCAGAGGTTAAGGGTTGTCAGTTACATAGAGTTTAGCGAAATTCGGAATTCAGCTTAGTTGAATAGTAACTGGATTGCAATGTGATTAGAACTGAAATTGTATAAAGAAGAGAACTTCGATGTTTTAACTTAGCGCAATCGGGCTCCTGGCGAGGCTCAGGGCGAACGAGCCACAGGCGACCGCCACCGGTGGCTGGCGCGGTCACGCACGGACGGCGGAGAGTCCTTTCAATATGTATGACAAAGCGTGTGAACAGCTTGCCGGTGGATGTGGCCGGTGGCTCGTTTGCACCGAACCTAATCAGTTGTGTATGTCCAGTTGAAGTGACCTATTCAAATCAAGAATCGCCAAAACGACCGGTTCTGCGCTGCCCCCATCCAACGGGTTTCCGCCGCCTTCACCAGTTTGTCGGTGCACCTTGTGGGGCTTAGCCCTGTGCTTTCCTGTACGCGGCTGCCACTCGAGAACTCTTCAGACCCATCGGCCATCGGTTCTGCGACCAACCACACTTTTTTAGCTCTAAAGAAAACTAAAAACGAAACCATTCCTCATTTAGCAGCACATTCCATACTTGTGCCCACATTCCGCACGCCCGGCTTGTGATCGATGTTCACAAATTAGCCGCGACACCGTACGAGCGTGCCCCAGCCACCGCCATTTTTCACGTGAAACTTTTAAAAGGTTCCGCGCTAGATAGTTTTTATTAGGGTAATTTGTGAGGTCTAGACGGGAGAGTTATTTAATTTATAACTTGGAATTGACATTTGTTGTAGCAGACGGGCTTTTATTGTTTTGCTGTACACTTATGTCAAAATTACTTTTTTCGTTATTTTACCTTATCACGAGCTTATTATAACGTAAATCTTTCGAAAACATTATTTTTAATGTCAAATTGAGCAGCCCTTCTAATCGTCATCATCATCAGCCAATATACGTCCCACTGCAGGGCACAAGCCTACCCCCAACGAGCGTTATAAGCGATAGTCCACCACTCGTGCCCAATGCGGATTGGTAGACTTCACATTTACATCCAGAAATTCGGCTTCAGCGAATACTGGTTTCCTCACGACGTTTTCCTTCACCGTTTGAGAGCAGTCGATATTAATGTTGTCCGTGCGGATTCGAATCTGAACCCTCATAATTGAGTGAATCAGTGATAGAGAGACGTCTGCGCAACGCGCCACCGACGTCCTCCTGTGGTCTGTAAATTAAACAATAAGTTTTTAGTCAAATTGTATTTTTTTGACGCCAACCACATCAGGAAAATACGAGGAACGTAATGCAAAATCAACATCATCAAAAAGATCATAATTCTTCCTTTTCATCTTCGCCGTTGTAAGGTAAATACCTACGTAGAGACTGCCAACGTCCATAAAGGCGGTCCATATAACCCTTTCAGACAAAACACCATTCAATCTCCCCTCCCGGACATGCATGACGTTTCATCAACTACATACTCAGGTTGAATAAACACTCTGAATCGGATGAGGACAGTATACAGCTAGGTATGTTGCAAAGGGTACTGAGGTAACACGAGGGTAACACAAACGAGATCTCCTTTGTACAGCTTTGTTACTTCGTGAACCTGGTACACATTTCAGCAGTGTGCAAAGCTTTGGCTTTTCAATTCGTTTGTGAAATATTCTGAATGGAACCCTCAACAATTTTAGGTGACGAAAAAATTTATCAAAAATTTACTGTTCATAAAATAGTAGATTACACACCGAGGACAGGAAAGTAAGAAAGGTATCAGATCTCATGTAATTGTTGACCGAGGCGAAGCCGAGATCAACGAACATTATGATCAGAGGCTTTCCTATTTACTGCCCGAGGTTAGTACTATTTTTCTCCTCAACGGAGGTGGAAAGCGACAACTTCGTTTAGCGCAGCGGGACGACAATTGACGCTTTCCGTCCGGAGGGGAGAAAAATGTATGAAAAGTACTTTTGTAAATTCTTTTAATCGGAAATACGGCAACCACACGCACTTTTTGGATGGCTGGGCAGTCGCGTTTCTCATAGAAAATACTCGTATTCGTCTGGACCTAATGGCCCCTTAAGAAGGACCCTGTATGTAGTAGCTACCGATGTCATATAATCAACTTAACGTAATAGTGCACTTAGCTTTGTAAGCTAATGCACCTGGGTGCATTAAGTACACGGTTTGCTGTTATATGTGTTGAACTTGACAGGTTTGCAAAAAGGGCCACTAGTTAAAATATTGAGACTTAAGGTGGTTGGAGAGCTGTCAATTTCATACAAAACTTTGTAGTAGAACACTCGAAGACGGTGTTAATAAAAGTAATGTTTTATATATGGAAAAATAACTTAGAAAATCTAGATTGCGCGTATCAAATAATATTTACAATTTATAATATAATTACGAAGAAATAAGGCTTTGAAATTTTGTATGAATAATTTCAAAGCTTGATATCTTCGTAATTAAATTATAGACAGCTCTCCAAAAATGTGATATTCTATTGACTGTCATCGACTCGATAGAAGAAGAATAACGACATAAAATGCATATACTTACAGGGATTACATGAGATCTGAGGCTTTTCTTACTTTCCTGCCCTCGGTGTGTAACCTACTTTTTTATGATTTCACTAGATACACTAATGGTCAATATGTGATAAATACAAAAAATCTGAACCTATTTTTTAAAACGAGATTTTTTTTTAAAATACATATAAATACGTCATCTTTGTGACGATTTTCTATCGAGTGAAGTAATTCCAATCGTGTATTCAATTTATGATTTCACTAGATAAACTATCCAAGAATACTGAGGTCTAACCTTGGTTTCGGTACATTGTATAAATCTAGTCAAAAAATGAATAATTAAAGATGCCTCTAACTTATTTCGTCCTACTATTGGGCCTTAAATGGGTGACGGTTTTTAAGGCGAGGGGATGGTCAGACCATCAAACTAAACAACATTGTATACGGACCAACATAGAAATCGCGATAAAAAAACAGCTGTTCCACGCAAAACTGCAAACCTACTCGGCCGAAATGTATATGCTGTAGTAGTGCAGATAGAAGCAATGAAGAAATAATTTGTTTGATTACGTCAAATATATTGGGTTGAACTACATCACATAGCACAGCATCGGATAGAAAAAATGAAAGATAAGAAAAATGATAGAAAAGGATGGAGCGACGGAATAATGCGGTTCCGTGCTGTCTGGTGTAGTTGGTCTACACGCAGAATGTTCACTACATAAAACGTTCATAACGCAAAATGTGTGTTTTTCTTCAATTTACGAAATCAGTATGTTCAATACGTAGAATGTTCAGTACGTAGAATGTTCAATACGCAGAATGTTCCATACGCGGCTTGTTCAAAACGTAGAATGTTCAATACGCAGAACGTTCAATACGTAGAATGTTCAATACGGTTACCTTAAAAATAAGAATTTGTAAATGTACCTACAATGCCAAAATGACAGATGTCATAGATGTCAGGCGTTGTCAATGGTGACCGTCGCTGTCAGTGATGACAGGCAGTGTCAAAATGACAGATGTCAAAGATGTCAGGCGTTGTCAATGGTGACATGCGGTGTCAAAATGACAGAATATGTCAAGAATGACAAGCGACGTCAACTGTGACTGGTAGTATCAAAGTGACAGATGTCAAAGAGGACAGGCGTTGTCAATAGCGACAGGCGGTGTCTAAATGACAGAATATGTCAAGAATGACAAGCGACGTCAACGGTGACAGGCGGTGTCAAAGTGAAAAATTGTATTAATTCTGGTCATATTTGACATTTTCCGTCATTTTGACACCGTTTATCAACATAAACGCCTGTCACCTTTGACATCTTTTTACAACGCCTGTCATCTTTGACATCTGTCATTTTGACACCGCCTGTCACCATTGAAGTATCACGTTTTATCTTAAGCTTGTTTGTGTGTGCTTTCGTTTTGCGTACAGAACATTTTGCGTTTTGAACGTTTTACGTATTGAACATTCTGCGTGTAGACCCTATTACGGTCTACTACATACAGTATGGACACTTCCTTCCTCCCTCCCACCAATTTCTTACCTCACCCGTCTCTTACCTCTGCCCTCTATTCTCTATCTGATTACCCGCTGGTAACCTGGCAGTTACCTGCATGAAACTAATGTAGGCAGTGTCCAGTCTATTAGAGCGTAAGCGAAAAAAAAATCGTCTATGGTATGGATTCATGGTTCATTTATTGCCCCATAGTCTTATGGATACAGAAGGCATTCTTTTGCGATTATGATTACGCCGGAAGGCAAGTCATGAAGGACTTTTTTAAACATACTGACATCTGCTTGTACTTAATACTCATGTTCTACAAATAAATGATTTTTTTTTATCTTTATCTTAGGATTACGCGTCATCTTAACAAGAAAGTATGCAAAACGACGTCAGTACCTACCACCTACTTGATATAACTTGAATGCTTCATTAGAATTTTCTCAGAGCTTAGGTCGAGAAAGCAAGGAACTTAGAGTTTCGAACATTTACTGCCACTCTGCCCAACTCTATCTGCTCTACGTGTGTTCTAACTTACCCTCTTGTTTTAGTACTGTTGAAAATCGTTGGAACATTTATTCGCACGTGGTAAGATGTTTATGACTCTCAAATTTAGTGTTTGCAACATACTGAATTTAACGCAGACAACTCTGGGTAAATTTATTGTTTAAAAGAAAATTTCTAAAATAAGGGCAATAACGAGATCAAAGGCAGGAAAATGCGCACCACAAAAGTCAATTGGCCAATGAGTTTCAACTCTAGGTGGTTTTGGAATGTACTTTAGAGTGTTTAGAATAACTATACAGGCACTATACAATCGCTTAAAATCTTAGCTGATCCATTTTGATGGATTAGTCTTCCGTCGTCTTCATCTCGTCGTCATTGTTATGACATCTTAGGAAACGTGTGACAAAAGATCATGCCCAAAATTATATGATAGGTACCCGCGAACGATCGGGACAAAAGACGTGATATACAGCCGTATCACGACATTCTACGAGTGCTGCATAGCTAGCATGGCGCAGTGATACAGCGCTATCACATCTTAGCTCTCTTTCTATTTGCGTGCGAACGAACTAGATAAAAGACGTGATACAGCCGTATCACGTATTTTATCTCGTCCATTCGCGCGCAAATGGAAAGATAGCGAAGGTGTGATAGCGCTGCATCACACGGTGCCATGCTACCCATGCTGGTAGAGTTAAGTTAATGCTACAAAGCTAGATGTAACACAAAGCAAAATTAATGAACTCATTATTACAAAAGCAACTAACAAAAAAGTCAATCGACATTTTCTTTGGTAAAGGATAAAAATCTCGATCTCTCGGATAAGGCAAGTGGGTAAAAGTTGGAGACGTAGTTAGTGCCTAGTCCGTTCAAAGCGGGAGGGCGGATCACTTCTATTTCTTGTGGAACCCGCGTCAGCTAGTGCTGAGCGGTGAAAGTGATAAGCGGAAAGCGTTTTGCTAAATGCGTAGGACTTAAATTTTTAATTCTTTAAAAAAAAGGTAATTATTAGAACAATTCGGTCGGGCTCTTCGTTGAGTTACTTTTGAGTTTTGACATTAGAAATGTATTTTCGTTTGCTCCAGTGTAGGCTCCGATTTCACGAAAAAGTGCGATCCCCTTATATATCTCTGAATTTGTGAAGATATGATGTTAAAAAAGGCTCAAAAGACGCGTAGAGCGTTGTAAAGTGCAAAAATAATTATTTGAGAAAGTCAAAAACGAAAAAAACTTATGTCCGAAATAGTGCAAAAATAATAAAAATTTTCAGAATTTTTTATTTTGGCGCTCGATATTTTGGTAACAAAGAATGATATCAACATTTTGAGAAACATTTCTCTGGAAAATTTAGTCAGCTACAATTTGAGCTTAAAACAAAGACGATCGGGTTAAGGGTTTGCCCTGTAGCCTAACCTTTTTGAAAAAAGTCAAAAATTCAGAACGACATTTTTCACATGACATTTTATGAATGACTTCATGTATCTATCATCAATCATCATGTTGATCTAAGAATAAAATAATTATCATTAAACGTAGTTTTATTTTGAAACCTTTTCCTATCCCGGTGAGCGACCGGGATAGCAACAATATTTTTTTCGAATTCGGTAGATTCGTTTCCAATGTGCTCGACTATGGTGCTCGATAGTCGTGTGAGGCACGAAATCTGTGAATTTTGATCTAGATAAATAATATTTTATCAAACAAGAAAACCCATGAAGCTAACCATAGACTGACATTGTCACGAAGTGGACTGTTTTAACATGAAGCCTTAGAGATTGAAAATATCTTCATAGTTATTAGATCAATGGAAATAACAAATTCTTTAAACCTTTTAAAAAATTGACTTTAAATTTGTAAAAATAAAATTAATGCTTAAAATCGTGTGATTTTTATTAAAATAGTATTCTACTAAAGAAACGTAGATTTTCGGAGCGTTTTCAGATTATCTCTGACTTCCCCCTCGGGAAATATAGTCGTGAGCATTGCCTATGCTTAGTCAACATGAAAATAACCGAAATATTCAAAAGCTTGTAACTTGTGTCAAACGGTCACACTGAGGCACAGCGGATGCGCGCCGACGAGGTGCGGAAATTGGCCGACTCTGCGAATTAAAGCGAACCGATACAGGGAAAGGGAATTTTACAATTACCTCCCTGCCAGTTGCAACTGATGTCGAATTTCGGTTCAAAAGCCGATGACTGGGGTGAGATCGTTGTAACATTACATTTAGGTTGGAATGGTATGTTATAGAATCCTACCCACGACAGTTTTGTATTCACACACAAAATACACATATGAATAAGCAAGATGCAGAAACTAATAGGGTGGTCCAATCTAAGCCGGAACCACACGGCTTCACAGGGTGTTTCATAAGTAACAATAAATGTTGTTTAGACCGTCAAACTCAACAACTTTCTCTATGGGACCAACATCGAAATCGCGAAAAAAAAATCTGATATCCCATATTTTAGGTCTAGTCGATTTTGTAGAATATGGAACATCAATTTTTTTTTTTTCGATTTCGATATTAGTCCCATAGTGAAAGTTGTTCAGTTTGATGGTCTAAACCACCCCCTTTTTAAATGTTTATTTGTATTTTTGTAATACCTTGTATATGCTACATCTTATTATGCTGACTGAATGTTGAAATTGGCCCCATAGGGAAAGTTGTTCAGTTTGATAGTCTGATCGGATTGATCTGAGTTCTGGACAAACGCTTTTCCGCCTATTCGAGATTCTACACAATATGGATTCCGCACAACTGACATTGAACACATTCTCTATTCCACGTCCTCTTAAATAACCGTCAGCATATTAATGTATTAACAACTTGAAAATTCATTTTTAATTAAACTGTTTTTTATTTCCCAGTCCAGTGGCAAGTAACCTTGCCTGCCGTGCAGGAGGCGATGGTTCGATCCCCGTACAGGCCGACTCGTACCAATGAGTTTTTGGGAATTTATGTACGATTTGTAACACCACTGGCTTTTCGGTGAATGAAAACATCGCGAGGAAACCTATGAGCTTCAATTTCGAGGCATGTATTGTACCCACTGTCCATTGTAAGTCGCGACGGGCTCACCCCCGTCACACTGGACATAGTTTCGGTACTACTGGTGAAACGTGGATGTTCTGAGGTTTTAGAATATCTCTGACTACCCCCTCGGGGAATAAAGTCGTGAGCATATGCTGTTTTTTATTTCAAGAAAGCATTTAAAATGCTTAGAAGTTGGCACGTGATACTCTAAAAAAATTGTATGTGGACTCAGGCCGCAGTCAGAAAAACAACTACTAAAAATAATAATAGAACAAAAGGCGACAGGAATTTGTTTGACTGAGATATTGTTTTACAAAAATATTGTTCAAGTGAACTGTGAAAACCAGTGCCAACGAACAAAAAAAACGTAAAATCTAAAAGTTAAAAAAGTTTTCAAATATCAAACCGTACATTTCTTTCGTACATCGTTCTCGCCATAAACTTCTAAACTATAAAAGTCTGCAAGATATTACAAACTACTCTTCGAGACCGTAAATAAGCAAGCACCTGCAAGTTGTCAAAATAAGGCGAAAAATACTGGGTATTGTTGCTAGAACAAGCCAACTCCTTGGCTTTGTGCCAATCTTTAGTTAGCTTGTATGTACAGACAGACTGTTTAGATCTTTTATGTCTTCGTATCGCACGTTGGAATATGAAGTTCCGTTTTAGCCAAAAAAACACAATAGCTTGATTTCGATTGTTTGAGCGTTTCGTAGAATGTTAACGGGTGCTCAAAGTGGAACATTCCTACCTAATATAATTTTATAATACAATACAATCATCATGGGCCTTATTCCATCTAAGTAACTATTTGTTTCAAACAGCGTCTGTTTGGAATCGACATCAATGTTTTTGGCACGACAAGTCCTGTTGCATTTGCGGCACTTGTGATGTGTGTCGGTTGGTGCAGGACCCTGTTCGTTCATGTGCCTTTTGGCTCTTTACAGCCACACATTCGAACCAGCCCCTATACTCGGACTTTCGATTTTCAATATATTATTACCGTTTATGTCCGAATTTCACTGAAATACAGTTGATATTGGAATCAAAACGTTCAGGCAATTGCGAAAATAGAATTTCGTGGTAGATACACAGACTTCATCGTGGGTTGTACAGTACATAATATTATTTATTTGGTTATGGAAAATATACACAGTGACATTATTTGCGCCGTGATCCACCGAAATTACAACTTGAGGAGGTAACTGGCATGGCGTGCCAAGTAAGTAGAGATAGCGGTCAGCATACACTAGAAATTTATAGATCTCTTGTTCTATCTACTGACCATTAACATGATTATAAAAACAGACGAACAGATTACATCCAGCATTACTAACTTTTAATTAAATCTCGTAAATCTAGCAATTAAAATGTTAGCTGCGTAAAACAAATTTGTGGAAACGTTTTCGACGCTATCGTGAAGCAGATCAATTGCTCAAATTGAGCCATTCTCAAATTACAGCCCAGAATAGCGATAACTTTAAGTACTATAATACTCATTTTATTACGAGCATCTAAAATGTTGCTTACTAGCGCGTAGATACGAACAATAAAATTCATTTTAGAAAAACAAAAATATTTAAGATGTTATTCTTCATTATTCATGTTAGAAAAACATAAAATTAATCAAATGTGGTGGAGGTATGTTATTCATATTGAAAACACCGACACAAACAATCTTTAATAAAATATTGTACTCTGTCAACAAGCAATTGGGCTGTTTTTATCTGAAATTTGCTTCCCAACAGAAACATAATACCTAGTTAAAAGTCGCCAGCAAAAGACACAAAGGTTTTAACGCATTCCACTTCTGGCAGCATCTTATCATTTCAGTACGTCGTAAAGCGCAGGGATCTTGAAACGACAGGGCTCTAACACCCTCATTGATATGTATCTGTTCGGAACCATTCTAAATACAACCTTTAGTTTTATGTGCTACGACTCGTTTCTAAAAACTTAAATTATTACGAAGAGCATTTGAGAACATTGGTGATGCTTTGGACCTCTTGACCAAGCCATTCAAATGAGGGGAACTAAAATTAAGGTACGAAAGTAAGCAAAAATCTTTTCAAAATAACAAGCCAACAACCAACTAAGTACAGCTAGTCTAAGAACGGCTTTCAAACTGGGAAAGATCTTTCTTTTCACACACTGACAGCTTATACCAGTAGTCACGACTATATTTCCCGAGGGTAGACGGAAATATTAGAAGAATACTATATTCAGAATATTTGTCTTTTGACACATCCAGTACGTACGACAGTGAGTCTAAAGAAAACACAAAAAAAATTATGCAAAGTGAATTGTCTTCAAGCAAAGCCACTTATATTTTTATCGATAGTATATTATTTCGGTAAACCCAATGTGATAAACCGTGTATGTAAAACGCCCTTGGGCATTACCCGTACAATATTTCAGCATAATATAATAAAATAGAATTATTCCTTTAACCCTCATAGCTCCTGCCTACATTTTCACTATGAAAGGTGCGCCTTGGGGGACCAAAATACTAAATTCAATAACGAAACGCATGCCAGTCAGTGCTAGAAAGCAAAAAGAGTGACAGCTAAGCCTGAAAGCAACTATAATTATCACGTTTTGTTTTTTGACCCAGCATACAAATAATATGTTCTTTTGGAAACTTCTATTTAATAACTAATTTGGACCTTAAATACCATAAATTAAATGCTTATCTCTTTGACAAAAGTAGGTATAATCACTGGTCTTCCTGCGACAAAGCTCTTCAAATAATGTTTAAAAAAAATATAATTACAGCAGGTAGGTGTGTCAAATCTTCTGTTTCGCCGAACGTAGACACTTTAGTGTGTGGATAGGTTTGATGTTGTTTGTTTGGTTAGTTGTTAGGCGGTAGATGTGGTGGGTGGTTGGGTGACTGGTGAGCAATAGAATAAGATGTCTAACACTCAGTTGCAGAAACGCACATTAAGTCTAATCCTCCATTAAATATCCTGCTGTCACTTTTTGCCTTGTTGATATAGTAAAAGCTAGCAAGAAATTTAATGGAGGATTATATAACTATAATTAGCGTTTCTGAAACTGAGTGTTAATCCCACAAATGCGACCACCCGCCACCGCACCACAAAAGCAGAACGGTCTCTATCTTTTCTCAGTAGTTCGGTAATTAGTTCTGTACCGAACATTTGGTACTTTTTTATCTCAGTACTTCGGGACAAGTAAGGTTGGGCTTGTAATACACGTGTATGTATATCGTTCGAAGTGCTATAATAAACCAGATTCCCTAAGTTCATGAATACAATAGACACTGATTTAAGAAAAAAGTGAAAAGGATTGTATTTTTTTTTTCTTAACTGATCGCTACGCTATAATGTAAATTCGGAATTTTAAACAAGATTCAATTCGAGAGACAAAATAAAAATTGGTCTTCCAGTCTATCAGACACCTTAGGGAAAAGTGTCCCGATGTGTTCCACTATGCACCAAGAATTTTCTTTTATAGAGATGTATGTGTAGGAAAGAAGAAAAAAATTATTATTAGTCAGAGGGCAAATCTTGCCTTGTTATACGTCTTTGAGTAATTAGAGAAATTATTTAAAGAAGAAATTGTTCGTTTGTTATTGTCAGTAATTTTGCAAACGACCAGCAAATCTCCACTGAACCGTGATTAGACCGCGTGCGAACCACAACTTTGAAAACATTCGGTATCGTGCTAATTATTTGACAGCCGTTAGAGCCGTTTTGACAGATCGCTCACATAGTAAAAAAGTCAAGTTTAGTTCGATACGGAATTCAGCACAGTTGATTAGTAATGTGATTAAAACTGAAATTGGAGAGTCACGTTGCAGGGTTTACCCCGAACACTCGTCTTCGCGTGGTGTTCGCGCGGTTCGCTTTTCAGCCTGCCACGAGGCTCCACAATCCATCTCAGTTGTGTTCTTACTCAAAAACAATCCTCGAGATTGGATAGATCCTCCCTCAAACCACTTGACATTGGCTGAAATGCGGTGCTAACGCACAAGCAAGAAGTCCATTAATTATAGTTAGGTACTTAGTTAGTTATAGCCTATAGAATCCCACTGCAGGGCAAAGGCCTCCTCTCACGAATAAGGGTGACAGGGAGTGGGCCATACTCCATCACGCGGGCCCAGTGCGTGTTGGTGGAGGCAAGTTAGTGGTCAACTTGCTGTCAGAGAATTGTCAAGCTGCCTCAATAGGCCTCTGACCTGGCTTAACGAATAGTTACAACGCCATCTGACGGAACTATCCGAGACCAACTGCTTAACGTGCCTTCCGAAGCACGGAAACGCTCGAGATGAAATACCACTAAACGGTCACCCATCCAAAGACTGACCGGACCTGACGTTGCTTAACTTCGGTGATCGTTTCCAATACCGAAGCTCCACTTCGCCAACGAGCGCTTCATTATCATCATCATCATGAGCCCGGTAAACCCCACTGCTGGGTATAGGCCTCTTCATTTTCACGCCAACTAGAACGGTCCCCCGCTAGTCTCATCCACTGTTTGCCGGCTACTTTACAAATGTCATCCGACCACCTAGCTGCTGGTCTGCCCACTGACCGTTCCCCCTCCCACGGCCGCCACTCTGTCACTGCCCTCGTCCATCTGCCATCATTCCGCCTGGCCAAGTGTCCCGCCCCCCTCCAATTCAGAGTCGAAATCCGCTTGCCGATATCAACCACCTTTGTTCGTCGTCTGATCTCGACATTCGGAATCCGGTCCAGAAGTGTGATTCCTAGCATAGCTCTTTCCATTGCTCTTTGTGCGACTTTGACTTTGTGCACTGCGTCCTTAGTCAGAGTCCATGTTTCGGAACCATACGTGAGAGTGGGCAAAACACATTGGTTAAACACCTTGGTCTTAAGGCTCTGAGGGATTTTGGATTTCAATAAATAAATAAATTAAATAAATTAATTAAAAAATTAAAAAATAAATATAAATAAATAAAAAAAAACTGACATTGTATTAGGATTGTTTGATGTTTTAAATTAACACGATCGGGGAATATAAGTCTCAGGACCACACAAGATGACGCATGACGGAGCGGCAGACGTCAGTCCGTCATTTGTGAAGCAAGGAGTTGTATGAAACCGCACGTGGAGAAGCACACACGGTGCGTCAATCCGTCACCGTGTGTGCTTCTACGTGCGGTTTCTTACAATTCCTTGCTTCACAAATGACGGACTGACGTCTGCCGCTCCGTCATGCGTCATCTTGTGTGATCCCACTCAGTTGTACCCTGTATGGGACAGCTGTTTTTTTTCTCCTGATTTCGATGTTGCTCCCATAGTCTTTGTTCAGTTTGATGGTCAGATCATCCCCTTGAAACGTCAGAATATTAAGAAGGACCTGAATAGCAAAACTGCCGTGGTGGTCCAGTGGCGAGTAACCTTGCCTGCCGTGCAGGAAGGCGAAGGTTCCATCCCCGTCCAGGCCGACTCGTATCAATGAGTTTTTCGGAATTTATGTACGATTTGTAACACCACTGGCTTTTCGGTGAAGGAAAACATCGTGAGGAAACCTGCATGCTTCAGTTTCGAGGCATGTATTGTAACTAATGTCCATTATAAGTGGCGATGGGCTCACCCCCCGTCACTCTGGACAGAGTTTCGGTACTACTGGTGAAACGTGGATGTTCTGAGGTTTCAGAATATCTCTGACTACCCCCTCGGGGAATATAGTCGTGAGCATATGCTTATGCTTATGCCGAATAGCAAAACAACAAATAATTGGAAATAATCCAGAAAAGAAATCAACAAGTCGCAAGCGGCATAAATACGTCTACGGTCCGTAGCATCCACGTAAAATATTGACTCGTAACTAGATTCCGAGTCTGTCTGATCCGAGACTCTTTTGTAGCGTCGCGTTAATAACAACTCATTTCATATTACATTTTTCTCGTTTCATATTTGCATGGCAGAGTTGGAAAATAGCTTTAAACAATAAAATGTATTTTCCATTTACAGAGAAAATTGATGCTGCTTGAATTGTCATATAAAATTGTCGCTTTTGCTACATCTACTAATCTTCTTTTACCTGTTAAGGGTAAAGAATATCGGTACATATTGATCGAAAGCGATCGATGGTTTGTCCATAAAAATTAAAGCACGATTAGTATGGGACGCCACCGTTCGTCACGTTCGTTGCAAAAGAATTCGTACGGCGTCCCATACTAATCTTGCCTTTTGTATGGACAAACCGTCGATTGCCGTCGATGTCGATGTCAGTGTCGTAACCCTAATCATCATCATCATCACAGCCTCTATCATCACCATCACATACTCTACCCATCAAAAGGAACAACTTTCACTATGGGAGCAAAACGATCAGAACAAAAAAAAGTCTGCTGTCCCATACTAAACTGCAATACCTACTCGACGCGATCGTATGGGACAGCAGATTTTGCTCTGATCGTTTTGCTCCCATAGTAAAAGTTGTTCAGTTTGATGGGTAGAGACTGTGGTTTAATTAAAGGTTAATGATTTTAAGGTTTTTCCTTGCATCCTGTATACGCAGGGCACAGGCCAGGCCTATACTCTCAGGGAGTATACCTGCAGTGTATAGGCTGATGATGGGTCTTGATATTAGGGGTCGCTTATATCATATTGTAGAAAATCTGATAAACCTTCTGTCATGTTACATGTACTATTAGGTATTATGTCATCATGGCTAAACGTTATGTAGAAATATTGTAGACCTTAATGCGGCTCAATAGATTATCATTTTAAACGTGAGTTTGTTATTTAGCTGTCTGGGGTGCGATTTTTAAATGTCATCGGTGAGCTTGAACGGTTTTTAAATCTCATACAAAAGCGTTCTCATGCATCTTTCTATCTCGTGCTTATTTGACTTTAAAAAATCGCACTCCTGAATTATGATTTTTAGAAGTCAGATGCATATCTCCATAGAAATTTTGACATTTTCAACTGCTGAATACATCGAATGAGATTCAAAAATCGCACTCCAGTACTAACATTTAATTAAGTTTTCTTCCAGTCCGTGACTATAACAGAGCCATGGAATTAAACGTAATGTAAACTTCAATTTTCACACAATAATTTGTGAACAATACAACGCAAACAATTGTTGTTAAAACAATAAATTTCTACTTTAAACAAACTCTACACCAATGCAATGTTAATTTAATAATTCACGACAAATTGAAGCAGACTTCGTTGTGACGTTAAAACGCTGAATAACTCAAACTCGAAAGGCACTGGCCAACAAAATTCGACGAATTTTAGCAACAAATTAATATTTACAACTGCTATTAAAATTGCCGCCATAAAGAGCAAGTTTGGAGCTTACTGCGTTGCGAAATACGTATTTACGACTCTAAACCAGGATTTCGCTGCTGTTATTTCATGACGAATTAAGGCTCCCGCACATTGCCGCGATTTTATCGAGCGATAGCGACTTCGCGACTTTGCGACACGTGTCCTTACACACTGGTGCGATTTCGCGACTCGTGTCATGCACGCGCCCCACCACTGAATGTAGTCTAAGAGATTGCGTCAGCGTCAGTGTGTAGAATCGAGCGCGACCCCATACAAAATGTAGGTACTAAGAACAAATATCGCAAAATCGCGGGTGCATCTCGACGCGACGCGTCGCGAAGTCGCAGCGATAATATCGCGGCAGTGTGTAAGATCGCGCGCGACCCCATACAAAATGTACTGGAAATAAATATCGCAAAGTCGCAGCGATATTATCGCTCGATGAAATCGCTGCAATGTGGAAGAGCCTTGAAATTGTGTGAAAGATAGGAGGGATTCAGAAATTTCTCTATTAGGTCTAACAAAATTAGCCGACACTATTTTAAAGGGATGATTAGACCATCAAACTGAACAACTTTCTCCATGGGACCAATATTGAAATCGCGAAAAAAACATCTGCTGTTCCATACATTTGAGTCGAGTTATGTTTGCAGTTTTGTATGGGACAGCTGGGTTTTTGGTATTTATCCGATGAGAAAGTTGTTCTTAGTTTCAGCTAATTTTTTTAGACCTTTTATAGAATTTCAAACATTTTTATGCCTACCTATATTATTTTAGAAGATAGAAAGACATCATCTCCTTCGAGCAAGGGTTTACTTTCTTAACGTCCAATATCTACAAATAGATGAGGCATAAACTTAATAGCTTGCACAATCCCTCCTATTACCCATCCTAGACTACGCTGACTCCTGCTACCTTGACCTGACTGTGGAGCTACTTAATAAACTCGAGCGACTTCAAAACCTTTGCATTAGGTTCATTTATGGCCTGCGTAAGTACGATCATGTGTCGGAATTCCGCGCTCGACTTAAGTGGCTCCCGATCAAACGTCGTAGGGAAGCTCACATCCTTAACCTTCTCTACTCCGTCCTCTTCAATCCCATGACTCCTAATTACCTCAAGGAACGCTTTGTTTTCAGCTCCTCCACCACTGGTCGTCATCTGCGTTCCTCTGAAAACCTCTCCCTCAATATTCCCATCCACTCCACTAACTTTTACACCCATTCCTTCTCCGTTCATGCCGTTCGGCTTTGGAACTTGTTGCCAGAGTCCATCAGACGTGCACCTTCCTTGAATGTTTTTAAGTCGAAAGTTAAGTCTCATTTCCTCGATCACTGACCCTCTATCTTTTTTTTCGTAAGTAAATTTTTTCCTATGTCTGTGGTTCATTTTTCCTATCGTGTTTTGTTGTGTAGTACGCGTATTTATGTATGATGTTTGTGTATGTATATTTATGTGTGTATATATATATATATGCCTATCTATTACGTATATTTGTATTATTTATAATAGGTTTATTGTGTATACTTGCTTTTTGTTTTATTTACTGATAACTGCTCCTTTTTGACCATTTTTCTGGAAACACCGCCTACCTTTCTTCGTTCACCGTAAGGTTGTCTGGAAGAAATCGCTTCTTAGCGATAAGACCGCCTTATTTTTGTGCCTACTGTTTTTTCTTTCTGTATTTTACTGTTTGTATTTTGGTGTAAAATAAAGTATATTTGATTTGATTGATTGATACTCTATCTACAATCTCGTTTCAAAACTGTCGGATAAACTTCCCATTTTGCCGTACACCAATTAGATTTAGAACTCATAGAATTTGTACGTCTTTTCTTAGCACCTTCAAACTATTTGGTCGATAGCTTTAGAACATCACTTCTGTACGGAAGGCTTATCGTACCGCACGGCATCGGCACTCACATATATTAGCAACTTGGTACGTTTTGAAATTAATTTAATGTAGAATGAAAGGCTATTGAGTTACGGTTCACTTTAGGATTCATTAAAAAGTGTTGTTCGTATTTTGTTTAATAACACCCATTCATACCGCACTTCATATTAACCCTGTGGTTTCTGACAGTGCGGTTTGCTATGTATGTACAGATATAAAATTATGTATTAAATAAATAAACTAAAAAAAAAAAAAATATATAAACAACGCATTTAAAACTAATTCTAAACAATAGATTATTCAGCTTTTTCGAAGAACTGCTCCCAACATTGTAATAATGATGTTGGAATGAACTTCTATTGAATAGAATAAGATTGCTCTGAAATCTAAACACAGGTATAAACGTTAGGGGCATGGGTTATCTACTATTTAGTGATACTTTGGTATCGAAATCATATTAATATGTATGTTCGTTTATTGAAGCAATCAACAGCGTTACAACCAATTGTACAAAAGAAATAGTGATTTGTATGTAAAAATCTTCAAACGGATTCAGTGTCCCTTCATGTATCCAACAACTTTGGAGATCCGATTTGTAGCATAGCATAGCATATGCTCACGACTATATTCCGCGAGGGGGTAGTCAGAGATATTCTGAAACCTCAGAACATCCACGTTTCACCAGTATTACCGAAACTCTGTCCAGTGTGACGGGGGGTGAGCCCGTCGCAACTTATAATGGACAGTGGGTACAATACACGCCTCGAAATTGAAGCATGCAGGTTTCCTCACGATGTTTTCCTTCACCGAAAAGCCAGTGGTGTAACAAATCGTACATAAATTCCGAAAAACTCATTGGTACGAGTCGGCTTGGACGGGGATCGAACCATCGCCTCCTGCACGGCAAGCAAGGTTACTCACCACTGCTTTTTTGATCCGATTTGTGAGATGATTAAAATGGATGTAATTTTTTTACCAATGTTTGTTTATGCCTATCTATTTTCTATCACCTCAAAAGTGATAGAACCAACAATTCACCTTCACATTTACCTCTCTCAACACAATCCAATACAGATTTCAATGGCATCGCCTTATATGGTGACAAAATAAGATGGCCTGCGGATCATGCAAAATGTGCGTTTATCACATAGGCATTATGAACTCTGTGAGGGGAATTCTTTGGTGGTATCTTCTTAAGCCTTGGGGCCCTGTCAATCAATCTGGTGTCAGATTACTGGGGTGTATCTTGCAGGCATCAGCTTGTCTTATATTTCTGTTTCGGCTCAAATTTATGTTGTTTTATGATTCCAGGGCATTTCAGGTTCCTGTTAATTAAAACTTTAAAAGGGCTGTTTTTTCTGCTGTCTTTTAGTTTAATTGACAATGTGTCAGTTACAGAAAAGCTTATTAAGTTAATCCTCCATTAAATCTATTGCTAGCTTATACTACGTCAACAAGACAAAAAGTGACAGCAAGAGATTTAATGGAGAGTTAACTTTAATGAGTGTTTCTGCAACTGAGCGAATGTAAGGTAACATGTGAAGAAAAAGTAGCATTTATTTTTTGGTATTTGTTGAATGGTATTACATTTTTCAGAAAGTATTTTAGAGGTTACGATATACGAGGTAAACTCGCTAACAAATTGTACCTTGACTTGAGATTCTCACATCCAAAGCGATGAAAAAAACACCGTCACCGCACCGAGAGTAATGATGCGAAATATCTTCAGCTTCACGCACCACCTCCGACGATCATGAGCGACGAAAATAAAGACATTAGGTACCTACTGTAAGTTTGTAGGTATAGACTGTAGACAGACTCATAATAATCTTTTATTACTGCAACTTGTTAATAATTAATTTCGACTTTCAGATGGATTTTAATCAATAAAAAAATATATATAGGTAACTCTAAAACAATTTATAAAGATTATATTCGTTTTTCGATGCAAAGGGATTACGTCAAAATGTCGCAGAATGACACGTCGTCGTCGGTACGAAGCAAGATAAATAATGGTTAAATAAAATGTAAATACGCGGAAGAGATAGTAAAATGACATTTTTCTTGCTGTGTTGTATTTTTACTTTGATGTCATAGGTAGGAAATAGAAGAATGCTCACTTTTATAAAACACTGTTTACCCGCGACTTCGTCCGCACAAATTATCATATCATAAGCTATAAAACAAAAAAAGTTTCATCAAAATCGGTTCAGTATTTTTTGCGTCATGCGCGAACAAACAAACAAACAACCAGAGAGACAAAAAATTTCTAAAAAAGGTTGATTTCGAGTCAGGGATACCTAAAAACCATATCGTAATCTTTTTTTTGTAAATATCTTCAATGTACAGACACACTTCAATAGTTTAGATTTACGAGTAGATTGGTATTTTTATTCTGACGCGTATGTGAAGTATACTTATACCAATCCAAATGGGGTACGCGTGGTGTACTAAGGTCCGCCTTGAGGGTATGCCTGTGCCCTGCAGTGGAACGTAGGATATAGGCTGATGATGATGATGACTACAACTAACATTACAATACTGCTGAACTACCTACTACGAATACAATTTTAAGAATCTATGTACCCATGAAAGCAATAAAATTATAAATATAAATCTAGAGGAATTATTCATAATAGCATTCGTTGATAGAATTGGTAGGTTAGGTATAATGTTTAAATATAGTACCTACCTAGGTAGGTAAATATTTTTTTGAATAATAATAAAAATTGAAGTTAATCCTTCAAAATAAGCTAGCTTGAAAAGTATGATAAAACAATTCCCATCAAATTTCCTTAAAATTTGAAAATTCAATTTTAAAACGCCAGTTTACCCAACAGAGCAAGCCCCAAGCCGACACCAGTCGTAAAAGACAAATACACCGGCAAACAGGCCCCAGAGTTCCAAAGTCGTCACCTTTCCAATCTTTTTTCGTAAACTTAAGTTATTTACTTGGGAAACTGGGCTTTTACTTCCCTAACTCAAATAACCGACACGGCTGCTCTTTACGATTTTTAGGTTAAGGTCTTAGCCAGGCTAAACAAGATTATCTTACATAGATTCAGGAGATCCTTTGTATCTACAGTTCACTTGTCAAACTTTATCCATAATAAGGGTACAATACTATGAGGTACACATGGCGACACATCAAGCTATACAAAACCAAAATAAACTAGCCGCGCGTAGACAGATGCGTAACGTATAACGTCGCGCGGCCAGTTATGATGGTTGAAAACCTTCTTCTTATCGTGTGGGCTGCAAGCCCTGGTGTCAGAGTTTATTTAAACCGCCTTACGGCCTCTGTCGTGGTTTTTTATGTAACGACTACTACCACGAGAGATAGTAGCCGGGACCAACGGCTTAACGTGTCATCCGAAGACGAAATCATTTTCCTTTTCAGAAAATTAGGTGATTCAGCCTGCAATGTCCTAACCAACTGGAGAAAAACGCACAAAGTGACATATCACGCCTACCTTTCTTCGTTCACCGTAAGGTTGTCTGGAAGAAATCGCTTCTTAGCGATAAGACCGCCTTATTTTTGTGCCTACTGTTTTTTCTTTCTGTATTTTACTGTTTGTATTTTGGTGTAAAATAAAGTATATTTGATTTGATTGATTGATACTCTATCTACAATCTCGTTTCAAAACTGTCGGATAAACTTCCCATTTTGCCGTACACCAATTAGATTTAGAACTCATAGAATTTGTACGTCTTTTCTTAGCACCTTCAAACTATTTGGTCGATAGCTTTAGAACATCACTTCTGTACGGAAGGCTTATCGTACCGCACGGCATCGGCACTCACATATATTAGCAACTTGGTACGTTTTGAAATTAATTTAATGTAGAATGAAAGGCTATTGAGTTACGGTTCACTTTAGGATTCATTAAAAAGTGTTGTTCGTATTTTGTTTAATAACACCCATTCATACCGCACTTCATATTAACCCTGTGGTTTCTGACAGTGCGGTTTGCTATGTATGTACAGATATAAAATTATGTATTAAAAAATAAACTAAAAAAAAAAAAAAAAATATAAACAACGCATTTAAAACTAATTCTAAACAATAGATTATTCAGCTTTTTCGAAGAACTGCTCCCAACATTGTAATAATGATGTTGGAATGAACTTCTATTGAATAGAATAAGATTGCTCTGAAATCTAAACACAGGTATAAACGTTAGGGGCATGGGTTATCTACTATTTAGTGATACTTTGGTATCGAAATCATATTAATATGTATGTTCGTTTATTGAAGCAATCAACAGCGTTACAACCAATTGTACAAAAGAAATAGTGATTTGTATGTAAAAATCTTCAAACGGATTCAGTGTCCCTTCATGTATCCAACAACTTTGGAGATCCGATTTGTAGCATAGCATAGCATATGCTCACGACTATATTCCGCGTGGGGGTAGTCAGAGATATTCTGAAACCTCAGAACATCCACGTTTCACCAGTATTACCGAAACTCTGTCCAGTGTGACGGGGGGTGAGCCCGTCGCAACTTATAATGGACAGTGGGTACAATACACGCCTCGAAATTGAAGCATGCAGGTTTCCTCACGATGTTTTCCTTCACCGAAAAGCCAGTGGTGTAACAAATCGTACATAAATTCCGAAAAACTCATTGGTACGAGTCGGCTTGGACGGGGATCGAACCATCGCCTCCTGCACGGCAAGCAAGGTTACTCACCACTGCTTTTTTGATCCGATTTGTGAGATGATTAAAATGGATGTAATTTTTTTACCAATGTTTGTTTATGCCTATCTATTTTCTATCACCTCAAAAGTGATAGAACCAACAATTCACCTTCACATTTACCTCTCTCAATACAATCCAATACAGATTTCAATGGCATCGCCTTATATGGTGACAAAATAAGATGGCCTGCGGATCATGCAAAATGTGCGTTTATCACATAGGCATTATGAACTCTGTGAGGGGAATTCTTTGGTGGTATCTTCTTAAGCCTTGGGGCCCTGTCAATCAATCTGGTGTCAGATTACTGGGGTGTATCTTGCAGGCATCAGCTTGTCTTATATTTCTGTTTCGGCTCAAATTTATGTTGTTTTATGATTCCAGGGCATTTCAGGTTCCTGTTAATTAAAACTTTAAAAGGGCTGTTTTTTCTGCTGTCTTTTAGTTTAATTGACAATGTGTCAGTTACAGAAAAGCTTATTAAGTTAATCCTCCATTAAATCTATTGCTAGCTTATACTACGTCAACAAGACAAAAAGTGACAGCAAGAGATTTAATGGAGAGTTAACTTTAATGAGTGTTTCTGCAACTGAGCGAATGTAAGGTAACATGTGAAGAAAAAGTAGCATTTATTTTTTAGTATTTGTTGAATGGTATTACATTTTTCAGAAAGTATTTTAGTGGTTACGATATTTTACCTCTCTAACAAATTGTACCTTGACTTGAGATTCTCACATTCAAAGCGAAGAAAAAAACATCGTCACCGCACCGAGAGTAATGATGCGAAATATCTTCAGCTTCACGCACCACCTCCGACGATCATGAGCGACGAAAATAAAGACATTAGGTACTGTAAGTTTGTTGGTATAGACTGTAGACAGACTCATAATAATCTTTTATTACTGCAACTTGTTAATTTATTTCGACTTTCAGATGGATTTTAATCAATAAAAATACATACATACATAAGCTCACGCCATTGTCCCATGGGGGTAGGCTGAGACCACGGACCGCTACGACTCTGACACACCTCTTTAACCTCATTCACATTCATACATCTCTTCATGCACTTCCGTCGATTGAGGGTGCTACCGCACTTGTCCTTTTCGGAAAAGATCATTGATTTGGTCATGATGGTATGTTTTCCTCGGACAGCCTCTCTGAACACTTCCGCTCACCTTTGCTTGATAAATTTCATTCGTTAGCCTTCTTTAATTCATTCTCCCTACGTGACCGAACCATCTTAGCATAACCCTTTATTTAATGATTTGAATCAAATGAAAATCAAAATCATGGATTTTAGTAAATGAAAGTAATATTTTAGGTACGTATGAAAGCGATCCCGAAACTATGTCATTTCGTTGGAAGGTGCCGTTATGTGTACTTCATTTCGTTTATCTTTGTTGTAAAACATTTTTTTACGCAGCACGTAAAGAAATTTTTAATATAAGAAAATATTTGGTAAAGGGTAATAATGTCAACACACAAATTCTTCAAACAATAGCTTAAAAAATATTTCGGTAGGCTGTTTTGGTAACTTTTCTCAAGAAATTGCGATAGATGGGAGTATAGTGGAGAGTCCAAGTTATCGAATTGAAACCATGAACTGGCAGACCTATTGTAATGTCCCACATAATTATCAGGGCCATTGGGTGTCCCCAGTGGCTCTGATACCGAAGAAAAAGGAGGACGATGGTATTTTGAAACGCTTTTGGAAAGACATCTCATCACTCTCTTCCTGGCTTGTTAATCCCATTTGATGATAGGGTCAGCCTTCCGCGTCTGTTCTCACCACCTTGCCCTAATCCTGAGGTGATCTTCAAAGGCATTTTGGTCATATCACTACAAACTGTGTTCATCCATCTAGTCTTCGGACGTCATCTTGGTCTCTGTCCTGGAATCGACAGTTTGACAATATTCTGTAGCAAATAGATCACTAATTGCCTTCATGAAACTGCTTTGACCTGGTGGTAAAGTAAGTCCTACTACCACTTATATTTATAACTAGTGTTTTCCCGCGACTTCGTCCGCACAAATTATATACCAGATTTTAAGTCAGATCATAAGCTATCAAACAAAAAAAGTTTCATCAAAATCGGTTCAGTAGTTTTTGCGTGATGCGCGAACAAAAAAACAAACTAACAATTTTGTCAATAGATGGCGCTGCACGTTTTTAAATCGCGCTATCGAATGTTATTTGAATTTATATGAAGAGAACCGCAACTTTTTTACTCCTCATGATTTTACGGTTTTATTTTATAAAATAGTTAAAAAATAGTTAAGATAGTTAAGATTATAAGCCAGAAGGAGGCCGTTGTCCTGCAGTAGAATCTGATTTTGATCTCTATGGGTTAAAGGTTAAGGGTTAAGGGTTGTTTGTGATACATTAATCGACGGTTTGTCCATAGAAAAATCACGACTATACTAATCTAACCTACCCAACCTAACCTACGGTATGCTGCACGCATCCTTTCGCATCCACGGCACGTGGCAAACGGTAGGCGCGGCGTCCCGTACTAATCATGCTTTTTGTATGTAGTCCAATCATTTTAGGGTCTGGCCCTAACAATAATTCATCTATCGCTGAAACTTTGCAGTGTAATAAAGTAAAGTATACAGATTACGGTTGACATATAATCTAGGTTTAACTTTTTCCGGTCCTAGATTAATTTTGTCAACCGTAATCTGTATACTTTTCTTTATCACACTGCAAAGTTTCAGCAATAGATTAATTATTATTGTTAGGGTGTCCATACAAGGAAACTCTAAAATGACTGGACTAATGGATAAACCATCTAGCCATTGCAAAATGTGTCGTAGTCATCGTCATTGGTTTAGAAAATTCCACCCGACCACATAGAGGAATTTGCCTCTTCTTTCATAATACGAACCGCTAATGCATGTATCCATGCCAAGATGTCACCTTCTTCGTTCTCTTTGAAAGTAATTTAATTTTCTACGCTACGTTTTCGGCAGTTCGACTTCTACTACTATCCATAAAGATAGTGATGAGAGTAAGGTTCATAATGTAGTGTGTGTCTAGCCCCCCACACACACTTAGTCTTAAGGTAGATATAAGCTATTGTTGACTCGATACAGAGCGCATTATACATCCAGTCGCGAGAGATTCTCTTTTATTCATCATCCATCCAAACACATACATTGCATGGCGACCCTGCCAGGGCTGCCTTTGGCAGTTCTGGGCGGCTGGTTTGGAAGAAAAGAAGAAAAAATACAATGTTGAAGAGCTGAAATTGAGATGAAGAAAGAAGGTCATAGTTTTTACTAAGTAGTATATGAAGAAAGAAGATTTTATTTTAAATTTACGAAGAGTAAAACGACTATTTTATTTAAAGAAATTAAGAAGAAAAGAAAGAAAAAACAACGCGAAGCGAAGAATGAAGAAATATCGTATATTCTCTTTGTTATCAAGAAGAAAACTAACTACTTTAAATTTTACGGAGTGAAAAAGAAGAAATGAAATAATTTTGGAAGAAATGAAAAATTTTGAAGATTTCGGAGAAGATCAAAGTTAAGGTGCGAAGAACATCCAGGCTGCCGGGAGATGTTGGTGTCGGAGGTGGATGCAGCTGGGTGAAGTTCGTGTCCTTGGGTGCAGCTTCGAGCCATTATCAGGACAGTTTTCAAAGAAGTCAGGTTTTTAATCTTTGACAACATTTAAAAAATTTCTAAATTTTCTAAATTTTAGAAACTTTTATCTCGTAAATTCCTTTTAAAATTTTTTGAATGCTTTTATTCTTTTTTTTTTCTTTGAGTCGTATTTACATGTAAACGTAACATTACTTGAGTTTTAATTTTATGAATAAAATATGAAAAAATAATACGCTTGTAGACGACATAACTCAAAAATAAGTATGTGTGTGTAGAGGTTAATATAAAATTAAAATCTAGTTTGAAAACGAAATATTGAATTAGCAGTGTGCTTTGGGAAGATATGAACTTGGAACCAATTTTAATTTATAGGTACCTAACTAACTGTATTAGGTACAGAACATTATACAGCTCGCTAATAGAAAAATTTAAAATTAAAAGTGTTTATGAAAAGCATAGTTTACGTGTACAACGTAGGTAGTGTAGCATATGCTCACGACTATATTCCCCGAAGGAGTAGTCAGAGATATTCCGAAAACTCAGAACATCCACGTTTCAACAATTTCACTACGTAGGCGTAGGTTACTACTAAAATTACGAAATAAATTTTAAAATCATGAGTACTTTGTGTAGATAGAAACAGAGTATTTTTGTTACATAAAAAAGTCGAAGCTTCAACAATTTTAATAATAATTTTCTAGAAAGTAGGTACCTACATTTCATAGGTAGCCATTTAGATTTCATTAACAAAGAAACATAGTCATTTTAGGAATAGATTGTATTTTGATACCTCCATGACGAGTTGCAATGCAACTGGAATGCAGGTTGCAACTTAATATGGTAGTGTTGACAACAGTTGAATCATATTTCATGAAGCTTTGCGCCACTTTTGTGAAGTTTAAAATTTTATGATATTATCACTTGAATGAGATCGATTTAGATTGTATTTTTTTTAACGTTAGCGTAGGAATTTTATTAGGTATCAATTTCGTTAACGACAATTCGTTACGAGTTGATTAAGCATGTTGAACACGGATATGACTTTTACTGGAATTACTTATTTATTATTTTGATAGGAAATAGAAATGACGGTATGGAATGACAGTATTGTGATTGATTAAATGGAAAGAAAATGGGGTTTAGATAAATGGACAGAGTGAGGTATTTTATGAAAAGTCGTTTTTGAAAGTTTTTGGAAGTGACTCAAGTGAGCAAATGAGAAGGGAATACTTTGGTTTATCTGATTTATGGAACAAACGGATTGATCACCCAAATGTGACCCATTCAAAATCTGGTCAACCAAAGGATTCAATTATGAATGAGTTCGAAGAAGGATTTGTTTTGAAATATACTTAAAGAACGAATTATATGATGCAAAGACATCAAATATAAATAAATAATAAATGGTACAAATGGGTACAAATCCTTCATTCGATCATAGTGCAAACGAGGTTTCTCTGTGAGAATAGTTGGAGATGTATAAATGTCTTAAAAAATGGCCCATAATAATAATAATAAAAATGTGTATAAAGTACCAAGATAATTAAGTCGACTATAAATAAATATTTTATATAAAAAAAAAAGGCAGGCCTGCCACAATAAATAAATGTAATAAAATAATATACAGAAATGAATATTAAATACGTAAATACTTATAAAAGTATGAAAGAGAAAGGGAGATAGGATTTTATCAGAATTGAATAATATCGTGACTAAGTTATGATTTATATAAACATAGGACACAGGTTTTGTTTTTTTTTTGTTGTTGATTGAATTCATTAATAAAGCGTTATTGTGAAAATTTTAATACATTTCTTGTTTCACATAAGTAACAATTTTAATTATTTTGAGAAACTGCAATCCAATGTATTTTTGAGACAAAATGTTTAGTTATGTGTCGTCTACAATGCGTTCTAGAATAAGTTTAATGACTAATTTATGATAAGTTTCATGTTACCGTTTATATACCTACTTATGTTAGTTTATGAAACAATACCAAGCCTATAAATTGTAATAATGGTTAGAGAGATTCGGTCGGCTAAATTAAAAAAGGTAAAATTTGTATTGTATTCGTATTCGTTTTTTGTTTGTTTATTTTTTTTTTTAACGCATTAATATAACATTGGTTTATATCGATTTCTTTTTCCATCCAGAAATTGTGACTGTTTAACTGATAACAAGGTAAAAAAAAAAAAAAAAAATGTTTTTTTTTGCTTATACATTTTTTTTTTATAAATTAGCGGGGGAGGTGTAGTGTGTGTCTAGCCCCCCACACACACTTAGTCTTAAGGTAGATATAAGCTATTGTTGACTCGATACAGAGCGCATTATACATCCAGTCGCGAGAGATTCTCTTTTATTCATCATCCCCAAACACATACATTGCAATAATATGAATATGAATATTCATAATATTAATAATATAAAAATCTTAAAAAAAAATATGTAAAAATCTTAATAATATTATTATTAAGATTTTTGAATTTTCAAGTCAGAGTAATAGAAAATAGCGATCAATTATTGTTGTTACTTCAATGGGACATAATATTATTCGAAGTGCAGGTGAAATATTTATACCTAACTGGATGGCAGACACAGCACCCTGTTTCTCAGAGATCAATGACCTCAATCGGAAGCGATGGGGTTCGGTTTTTCGATGTAAAGGGATTACGTGAAAATGTCGCAGAATGACACGTCGTCGTCGGTACGAAGCAAGATAAATAATGGTTAAGGGTATATTTACTAAAACCCCTACTTTTAGGAACATTGTTTTCAGTGATATGCTATTGCATATCCAGTGTTTTATATTTATTATGAAAGAACTGCCTTTACTTAAAAATGTAATGAATCGTTTTTTTGTATGTTTCATATAATTTATTTTAGTAATCGCATAAAATCCGGACACTGTTCGTCGAAATATTGCTAAAAATGGGGTTACTTTAGGAACATTTTTAGAAGGGTTACGTTACACGGTTGAATTTACAGTTTACGTAAAAAGAAAGTTTATATAAATTTAAAAAACATAATGAATGGATTTTTTTAAATACCAGTCTTAAACACTAATATTTTTGAAAACATATTATTTAAAATCAAATATTGTGATTACCATACAAAATGGCGAACAAATTCAAGCTTTTGACATCCTGTGACAACTGCAAAATTATCCTTGTTTCTGATTTTTTTCATTATACGGCGAAATGCCGTTACTGGAGCACGTCCGCGTCAAATGTTTTAAAAATAATTTGCGACAATTTTTTTCTCGATCCGTCTGTGGATGACTGAAACACAAAGGTAATTGAATGGAATAATTCATTATTTGTATTTTTCTAAAGCTAAAATTATGTTGTATTCCAAAAAAAATTAACGAATTCTAGGATAATTTTTGTCATATTGTTCAATCAAATTGAAATGACTTCAATTATGTCAGTGTCGTCTAAGTAGCGTATACCAAATCTATGACCATTCTCTTTGGTCGGCTTTTCAATATACAATTACCAATACAGTCGCGCACAGTTTCAAATAAATTCTAAGCAAGAAGATTAAATTACCTACGTAGTATAAAATTCTTGATAAGAAAATCATGCAATTTTTATTTACTTCTGAAATTAAATCACTGCAAATAATATCAAAACAACTAAAAACTTGCTTCCTACCAATTTCAATGAATAATTGAACAGAAAAGATTGTATTACTTAGGTAGGCACTAGTTTGATGCCAATCCAAACTAAGCCCTATGCTTTCGTGAAATCCAAATCTGTTCAGTAGTTTTAAAATAACGTGTACACAAACAAACAGACAAAAATTCTAAAAATGGTCTCAATGTATTCCATTACGTAGGTAGGTAGGTTCCATTACCTATTCCAAACACCGCCAATTAACATTTTTATAAATATCTTCAATGTACATCCACGTCATGTTTGCAATTATGACTCAACATACTTAAATTGCAGTCGAATGACATCTCAACCATCAAAATCGGTTCAGTGGTTTAGGCACGTCTGCCAAAACAATGGGAATATTTAAATTCCACGGCTAATTTTTCTCCACTAGTCATAAAAGCAATATTTTTAAAATTTTGTTAAGTAAACTACTATATTTAAAGAAAACCGGCCAAATGTGAGTCGGACTCACGTACGGAGGGTCCCTTAGCACCATACCATAGCGTAAATTCACTTTGACTATACCATACAATACAATAGTAGTAATATAATTATTGTCTTGAGATATATTTCTCTCGAGATTTCGCATGCCCGAACGAATAAAGGTGTAACTTTGAAAAGTCAACTTTACAGGAGAGCAAAAAAACCGAATAATCGGCGTAGCGTTAAAACTACTGTAGACATTTTAATACTTTTTGTATCGTTAGAAAGAGAAAAAAATTACTTTCTTTATGATACGACTGTCATAGAGGTATAACGAGCGAGTATTTGATAAAATCGAGAAATGCATGTAACACTTTTGTTCTGAGGAACATTTGTAGATTTTTTTTGTGTAATAAAAGATGCACCTTTATTCGTTCGAAAAATTTTATAGTCTTGGTGGGTAACATCAGGATACTAGAGGTTTACGGTCAAATTTTTCGTTCTTGGCGTCGGTGTAATAGTAGGTTACACCTTTATTCTTCCATTTTTTAACTCTGCATTTGTAAGTATTATCCCGTTAGTACTATGTTCGCTCAAAATTTGTGAGTTGGCTCTGAATTGATCATGTGTAATAAGCAAATACTTAAAAATTAGATGTAAAATTATTTATTTAAGTGTGTTTTGTATAGGATTCCCTATGTTTAAAAAAAAAGGAAAACGTAAAATAATAAATGTACTAGAGAAACATAAGGGTCAAAGATACATGACGAATTAAAAAAATGCAGCAATATTTTTGGCTTCAATATTTTTTTAGAAATGTTTCATTAACAGTTTTTATCACATGACAATAATTGCCTTTCGTAAGTATTTTAATTATACAGGGCAGGGTGTAAGGAAAAGTAACATTAACCTTTAAACCACAGACTCTACCCATCAAACTGAACCACTTTTACTATGGGAGCAAAGCGATCAGAGTAACAAAAAAATCAGCTATCCCTTACGATTGTGTCGAGTTGGTATTGCAGTTTAGTATTGGACAGCTGACTTTGTTTTTCTCTGATCGTTTTGCTCCCATAGTAAAAGTTGTTCAGTTTGATGGGTAGAGTCTTTGTTTTAAAGGTTAATGATAATATTCGTAACACCCTGTGTAAATCACTAATAAATCGTATTTACGAACTGAACTACCTGTTTAGTGTTTCCTATCATAAAATCAAAATACACTTTACAAAAATCATATTTTGGGATTACAAATATAATAATAAATAATGGGAATAATGTTTATGTAATAGGTGAATAAAGTATTTGATGATAAGTTAATTTAATGTGTTAGAAAGATTTATTAAATCACTAGATTTTGCCCGCACCTTCGTCCACGCCGGCTCCTATACCGGCTCTTGTACCTAGATAAAATATTATATTTACCAGATTTTTGTCATAAGCTTTTAAACCCAAAAAGTTTCACCGAAATCGGTCGGAATTTTACAGTTTTGTATTAGTGTAGAGAAGAAAAACTTAGGTAAAATTTTTCTTATTCTCTGTAGATGATTCCTATTCGCATCGACTTATTTCACTTTTCGTTTAGTTTTAGCTTACTTAGAGCCTGTTTCACCACTTCTGAGTAAGTTCTTGCTAGCTTATCCGACAGATAGTTTGACGTATTTTGTATGAAAATATGTCAAAATATCTGTCGGATAAGCTAACAAGAACTTACTCGTAAGTGGTGAAACAGGCCCTTAATCACTGTATTACAGACACTTAGGTAAACAGTGATTAATTTACAATCGTATTACTCGTGTTGTTAGTAAACAAACATGCACGCAACTGCAATAGTCCGCTCCCGCGAGCATTCTTTGATAATGCAACGTTGTCAGAATGTAAAATTTAGTTAATCATTCTTACCGCGTGCACTGAAGCTCGTCTCGTATGACGGTTATGTCTAACGCGGAAAATATTTAAATAATTCTACTTAGTAGTTTTAGATAACCAAGGATAACGTTTTATAAATTTGGATATTTTCAGACGAATATAGATGAAGTCTGGTATTATACCTTCCGAGAAATGCCAATATAATTTAATTTTTGGTTGAATAAAGGTGTAATCGGGTCTTACATTTTTTCAATCAGAGACTTGTAGACGAATAAAGATGTAAACTGGAATTAGAACTGACCCCTTTTAGTTTTTATAGAGATAACAAAGATGCAATATTGTATTATACTGTTGTTCAACTATTTTTAATGAAAAGTGTTTTAGTAACACTATATTGTGTCCATATTCGTCTATGAAATGTAAGTAGTAATTAGATAGAATAAAGATGTCCTACCATATAATTTCACGAATATGCACCATAGCTACGCTGAAAAAATTCAGGACATGTATTGAAGGCCGTAGATTCCAAAAATGGCATAAAAGCAAAAAGGGTGTTATGGCATTTTACACCTTTATTCGTTCGGGCGTGCGATTTTTTGCCCAACCACCATTTCTTGGTGTGGGGCTAGACAGAAGAATATACAGATTATGGGAGATAGTTATAAAATAAGTATTTTATATGAAAGATAGTTTGTTGCAATGAAAGCGAACCGTAAAAGCTAGCTAGTTTATCAATACAAATACATTTTTAAATGAATTTGAACGTTAATCTCTAAATGCAAAAGTGGTCACAAGAAAATCATTCGAACTCATGTAGAAAAACCTTTGCTAATCTAAAAAAGACACCTTCCTTCTTTTTCTACTTCGATGCTGGAAACAGAAACGGCAACATAAAATGTCAAATTCTGACATTATAATTTTGTTTTTCTTATCGGCCAGTTATTTTATGTACTTTTCAAATTTACCGAGGAGTTTACAGGGCCCGGTTTAATAAACGTGACAATAAGCGTGACAATTACAGGTGGAAAATCTGATAATTTCGTCAAAATGTCATGGTGGAAAATTATAGTACATTACTGCAGTGGCCAGCAAAAGTCGCATCGATGGACGAACGTATAAATGTGGGCCGAGGCGAAGCCAAGGCACACATACGTAAGTCCATCAATGCCTAGTTGTGGCCAAGGCTTGTATAGTGCTTTTCTCAAACAATGCTATTATGTTATTATTATGATTATGCAATAAATATTATGAATTATGAATGCGCGGAAATGAATTTTAATCAACTTTTCAAAATCAATGACGAACAACAATAATTTTTCCTGCGATAAAGCTAGTAACTTATAACTTATCTGTGGTTAAAGTGTCCATTCGTTTTTTTTTCATTATAAAGCTTTTTATTTGCAAGCCAGTTCAAAATTTAAACCAAACCTTTGATAAGTTACCTCCTTGGTTGCCATGTTTCGGAGTAAAAGATCGTTCCATTTTTAAATTACACGACATAATATAAGTTTGCTATGTAATTTATTTGGCCGCTAAACTACGACAGATATAGATTTTCATACAACTATTGCCGGCCACTGCTCGCATAGTACAGCAATTTCGATTTATTTCAAAGAAGGTTGTCAACATAATGCTCAAATTTCCAAGCATGTTTGAGAAAAGAAATTTGTCGGATAATTTTTCTCCTGACAGGTGACATGTGACAGAGGAGTCGCGTGGCTAAGGAGGTAACAAGTAGACGTGTCGTCGGCTTGCGATTTGATTGCCCAAGTGGCTCCGCCGTTTTATGGTGGTTTTAAGTGTGTGTTTTTGTTTAAAAACGGGGTTTTGAGATCGCCATATCCTATTACCGTACAATATCTAATAAATATATCTTCAACACTTTGACACTGGCGAAATCTAACAAGGAAACGCCATTTAATAAAAATAGAATAGACATAATGACAATTTGTCCTGAAAAACTTGACATAAGTATTTGTTTTCTTAAACACTTCTTCTTATCGTGTGGGCAGCAAGCCCTGGTATTAGAGTTTTTTTCAGACCGTCTTACGGGCCTCTGACGTGGTTTTTATGTACCTAACCAAAGATAGTAGCCGGGATCAACGGCCTAACGTGCCATCCGAAGCATGGAATCATGTGATGGATCAGCCTGTAATATCCTAACAAACTGGGGAAAAATGCACAAAGTGACATGTCACTAGGTGTCCCCCGTGGGAATCGAACCCACGACCTACGTAAGCAGAACTCAATGCTCTTGACAATTTTGTCAATGTACATTTTTATTGAACTGTAAATAATTGTCGAATGTGCGCCTGTCGCCTTTCACCTGTAATTGTCGCGTTTATTGAATAGGGCCCTGGAGTGCGATTTTTGAATCTCACTCGGTGAGCTCAACAGTTGAAAATGTCAAAATTACTATGGAGATTACTATGGAGATATGGAGTAATTTTGACATTTTCAACTGCTGAGCTCACCGAATGAGATTCAAAAATCGCACTTCTGGTCGAAAACGACCTTATATTTTTTTTTAAATATCCGTAATCCTTTCATTTTAAAATCTCTTACATAGAAAATGTTGTTTTCTCCCCTCCGGACGAAAAGCGTAAATTTTCTTCCCGCTGCGCTAAACGAAGTTGCCGCTTTCCACCTCCGTCGAGGAGAAAAATAGTAAACTAACCTCGGGCAGTAAATAAGAAAGCCTCAGATCACATGTTTGTTAACCTCGGCTTCACCTCGGTCAGCAATCAAATGACATCTGAGACCTTTCTTACTTTCCTGCCCTCGGTGTGTAATCTACTATATTATTCACACAATTATTCGGTATGTCAAGCATTTTTTTATCTTTATTTTATATTTTTTACGGATAGAAGATATCATTATAAGAAACATTTTTTTTTTCAATTCATGAAGTTTATCTGTAAATGGCAAAAGTGGGCTCGAAAAAATTATTCGAACTCCACGTTGTTAATTTTGTTGTTTAAAAATTTCATTTAAAAAATAAAAATTACCTGCCTTCTGTTTCTTACTCCATGTTGGAAACAGAAACGGCAACATGAAATGTCAAATTCTGACACATTGAACATTTTTTTTCTGAATGACCAGTTATTTTAAGTTGATATTTAGTTTAATCCTTTCATTTTAAATATTCTGACATATAAAATATTGTTATTGAGACAATTATCTCGAAATGGTTTTCCATTTTGTCCACCCAAAAAAAAAGTTGACATACCGAATTGACGAAAATGTCGGTGATTTTTTTTTTCAGTATGTTCAAAATTAGAATACCAGCGGTATATATATCATAGAATCTCCTCCTTGTCGGTTAGTAAAAAATATCACATGTGTAATTTTGAAACTATAAAAATATTTAAAAAAATAAGTGTTTAATAAATTTAATTAGTTATGTAGGCATATTCCGTTACTCTACATAATATTGTGAAATCATAATTTTTGTATCTCTATACACAATTTTTTTGCCCACAGTGATGATCGTATTTAGTTTGAAAAAAGTGGTATGTATGTAGGTTACACTTTAAATTAACCGAAACTTCCCACTTTGGTTAATTTAACATGTTTTAGTTAAGTAATGAATTTCTTATTGTGTGAAAAAAAACCTACCTACTAACTAGGTATTCTTCACAAAAAATACTTAACACTTTTCTTATCGATGGTGGGAGCTCAAACAAAAGGTCACGGAAAACTTACAAAACATTATCAACATTTTTTATTGAAAATTGACAGCAAGTGATGACGTCACAAACGAAAATATACCCTTAAATAAAATGTAAATACGCGGAAGAGATAGTAAAATGTCATTTTTCTTGCTGTGTTGTATTTTTACTTTGATGTCATAGGTAGGGAATAGAAGAATATTCACTTTTATAAAACGCTGTTTACCCGCGACTTCATCCGCACAAATTATCATATTATTAGCTATCAAACAAAAAAAGTTTCATCAAAATCGGTTCAGCATTTTTTGCGTGATGCGCGAACAAACAAACAAACAAACAGAGAGACAAAATTTCTAAAAAAGGTTGATTTCGAGTCAGGGATGCCTAAAAACCATATTATCGTAATCTTTTTTTTGTAAATATCTTCAATGTACAGACACACTTCAGTTACAGTTTTATAATAGTTTAGATTTACGAGTAGATTGGTATTTTTATTCTGACGCGTATGTGAAGTATACTTATACTAATCCAAATGGGGTACGCGTGGTGTACTAAGGTCCACCTTGAGGGTAGGCCTGTGCCCTGCAGAAGAACGTAGGATATAGGCTGATGATGATGATGACAACTACTAACATTACAATACTGCTGAACTACCTACTACGAATACAATTTTAAGAACCTATGTACCCATGAAAGCAATAAAATTATAAATATAAATGTAGAGGACTATCATAATTCATAATATTCATAAAAGTATTCTTTGACAGAATTGGTAGGTTAGGTATAATGTTTAAATATTATAGTACCTAGGTAGATAAATATGTTTTTGAAACAAAATAAAAATTGAAGTTAATCCTTCAAAATAAGCTAGCTTGAAAAGTTTGATAAAACGATTCCCAACAAATTTCCTTAAAATTTGAAAATTCAATTTTAAAACGCCAGTTTACCCAACAGAGCAAGCCCCAAGCCGACACCAGTCGTAAAAGACAAATACACCGGCAAACAGGCCCCAGAGTTCCAAAGTCGTCACCTTTCCAATCTTTTTTCGTAAACTTAAGTTATTTACTTGGGAAACTGGGCTTTTACTTCCCTAACTCAAATAACCGACACGGCTGCTCTTTACGATTTTTAGGTTAAGGTCTTAGCCAGGCTAAACAAGATTATCTTACATAGATTCAGGAGATCCTTTGTATCTACAATTCACTTGTCAAACTTTAACCATAATAAGGGTACAATACTATGAGGTACACAATACATGGCGACACATCAAGCTATACAAAACCAAAAAAAGCTAGCCGCGCGTAGACAGGTGCGTAACGTATAACGTCGCGCGGCCAGTTATGATGGTTGAAAACCTTCTTCTTATCGTGTGGGCTGCAAGCCCTGATGTCAGAGTTTATTCAAACCGCCTTACGGCCTCTGTCGTGGTTTTTTATGTAACGACTACTACCACGAGAGATAGTAGCCGGGACCAACGGCTTAACGTCCCATCCGAAGCACGGAATCATTTTCCTTTTCAGACAATCAGGTGAGTCAGCCTGCAATGTCCTAACCAACTGGAGAAAAACGCACAAAGTGACATATCACTAGGTGTCCCCCGTGGGAATCGAACCCACGACCTCCGTGTCAAGAGCCCAATGCTTTGAACCATTAGACCACGGAGGCAGGTTGAAAACCTTCAGTTTATTCTATATACAATAGTTGTGCTACTTATAATTTGTTGCGTATGGTACGTCAAAGTTACGATAGCTAGGTAACTTATAAAAAGTAAGTAATTTATAGCCTGTAGAATCCCACTGCAGGGCAAAGGCCTCCTCTCACGAATAAGGATGAGAGGGAGTGGGCCATTCTCGGTAACTTATATTACATAGGTAACTTATAATTCAGTACAACATTTTTACGCTTAGAAACGTTGGTACCTTCTTCTAAAAGCCAACCAAACCCGATTCCGAGACTCATCCATCCCATTAACATCTCGCCACATAAATGATTTATAAAATAATTTTTTAGAGTATCTCATCGAGAATGAAATCCTGAGGCCGTTATTTATTCATTGAGGCTATATTTTTCGAAGGCACGCTTTGGATACTAATAAGCCAATATTGAAATGTGTGGATTTTCTGGGAAATACATCTTTAATGATAGTTATTTTGACGATGATTATTGTTATTTTATACAGGGTGAAATTGATATCATTAGCATCCTTTTAAACTAAGAGTATACCCATCAAACTGAACAACTTTTACTATGGGAGCAAACCAAACAAAGCAAAAAAAAATTTGCTGTCCCATACATTTTGAGTCATGTAGACAGCGGCGGCGGGTGCAGTTTAGTATGGGGCAGCAGATTTTTTTTTGCTCCGATTGATTGCTCCCATAGTAAAAGTTGTTCAGTTTGATGGGTAGACTCTTAGTTTGAAAGGATGCTAATGATATCAATTTCACCCTGTATATGTGATCCATATACTTAATGTTAGTTTTCACTTAGGACTATGTCTGTGTAAAAATACATTTTTAATCTATATCACAAAGAGTCAGATCGATCACCTTATCGAATACGACAGGTTTTTAGGGTTTCGTACCCTTGTACTTTCGTCTATTCTGTCTGTCCACTTGATTGCGTTCCGGAAAAAGAAAAAAATATAAATATTGTTCAAAAAAATCGCCGAGTTTTTTTTTACGTACCTCTACGTATGTACCTAACAATTTGTTTTGGCGAATCGCTACGCTATAATATTAGTACTCGTACTTCAACTAGATTTACTCCATACAAAAAATATCCATGTTTTACGATTAAAGTTTACGTTCGCTTGAGTAAAACAACAAAATTCTTTAGTTCATTTTTTACAATGTCAGTTGGGCGTTGTAATTTTGCCACCATCTGCTACGGTAATGTTTTCTTGAAATAGGTACGTTTTTTAATCAGAACATTTTATGACTTAACATCTTAAAACCACTGAGCGTTTTTACTTTTCCGGGTACGGTAGGTACACTTCACTGGGTGATTGAATTTAAGAACACCAACAAATTTCACAAACAAATATTGATTTTGCCTCGCCTTACATGTTATGTATGTCCTGTGTATAGGTACGAGTACAATAAAGAATCTTGGATTTAGAGACGTAGGTAAGCATAGCATAAGCATTATGCTCACGACTATATGACAGATCTTTCCTAACCCGTGGTATATATGCACGTCTATATGCCGTGGTGGACTATGGGCACTTGTACTGACCATTAGCACACCTCAAAGGTGGCACAGCTGAAAATATTATTGCCCGTAGTTCACCCGCAAGGTGGACTATTGCTATTTTATAAACGTAATGACCCATGGTACACCTTATGGGTTTCAAACATCGCTTCAGACCCACCGTATGTGCCCCTGACCACACCCCAGGTGGTACGGTGGGTCTTATAAAGTTAAACGTTTCCACTTAGTGTAGTGATGACAAAAGAGTCGTGATAAAAAATTAGCGCGCTGCCTCCACGCAAGAACGTCAAAATCACGCATAACTTGGCAACACCACCATACTAAAATTTTAGTTCCACTTGTCCCCACGATCATAACTTTTTTGCCAAGCTATACCTAACTCTGGCATGATAATCTAGATAAGTAATAGAAAAAAAGCTAAAAGTAAATGAAAAAAAAAAATGTAGGCACTGGTAAATTAGTAAGCTCATGAATTTCCCACAGGCAGTGACATTAAATAGATTCTTCTAATAATCCTGACAATTTTTATGGGGATGATATTTAATCCCGAGTAGAAGATAAAAAATGCTCGATGTCCAACCTCTAGTAATGGAAAGGAAGCCGAAGAAGAAGAAGTCCAAATGAACGAGTTTACTATCGTATTCAATTCTTAATTTTTTACCTACCTACTAACAATCTTAGATTAATAAGGACCTTGTTAAAAAAAAGGCTGAAATCGTTAGTCCTAGTCGCGCGCGGCGTCGTCGCGGGGGATTATTATCAAACTTCCAACATCAACGACTGCAAACTTCCGCGAGCCCACTTCTAAAACTCCGCTCTAAAGCAAAAAACTGGGTCGTGCAAGTCCATAATTCAATAAAACATTCAAACAGTCTCTTATTCCCGCAATAAACGCAAGATGTCGCAAGAGAGATCGTCCACGAACTCTCCCGGAATGCACTTGAGATAAAAGAATAAAGGAAAAGTTTCCCTTTGTTTGGTGTATGACTGCGTCTAGGCAGTTCGAGGGCTCGGTAAACTTGAGAACCAAGTCTAACCAATACAATGTTTATACGAGTACTACACAATTTGTTGAATTTTTGGGGAGTGAGTTTTCGAGCTGGAGCTCGATAAGGATCCGGATTTAGAACTCTGTAATTTTCACTCATTTGGTACTGGAGTGCAAATAGTCTACTAATGTTTATTTTTATTACCTACTTAGTAAAGTAAGTTAAAGTAAAAAAAAATTGGCCTGAAGGCTCCCACTGCTGGAGAGCGATTTTTGAAAGTCATTCGCTGAGCTCAGCAGTTGAAAATGTCAAAATAACTATGGAGATATGCATCTTTCTACTACTGAGTTGACTTTCAAAAGTCATACTACAGGAGAGCGATTTTTTGAAGCCAAATCAGAAGTGAAAAGATGCGTATCTCCGTAGTTATTTTGTCATTTTTAACTGCTGAGCTCACCGAATGAGATTCAAAAATCGCACTCCAGGGCAAAGGATCTCCGTTAATAATTGTGATTGATTTCTATAAACGCTTTCAGAGCGTAATAAATTGTGAATCAAAGTTGTTTTTAGAGATTTTACGATACGTGGATAAGCTAGATTTTTTATGCAATTTAAAATAAATGTATATGTCCGGAACTACTTTTTTATTTGGTTGCTTGTATGCGAAAACGAAACAGAAATGGAATAATTCTGGGCATTAAAGGATATTGATTGTTTTCGAATCAAAGCGGCATAATACGAGTATGTTGGCTCAATGATTAAAAACGTATAACGTACGAGATTTGATATATAACTTTCTGAAATACTACTTCATAAAAGGCCGCTTCAATGAAATGTGAAAAAATCGAACTGTTTCAGGTTTTGCGTAAATTTGTAAACAAAGAGATTTAAACTTATTACTATAGAGAGGACATCGCGAACCAAATCGTAATCCATGACTTGTTACCTCGAGGTAACAAGTCGTTCTAGTTTGACACGTCCCACTGACATGATGCATTCAATATTGTAAAACAACGGGATGAATATTTTTGTATGAAAACCTGTCCAATGTCCTCTCTATAAGTAGTAATAATTAAATCTCTTTGTTTGTAAACACGTTTAGTTATATCACCTTCCACTTTAATTAGAAAGAAAACAACCCTCCGAAAATAGCACAAGTTTTGCACCGATACGGCTTTCTACAACTTCTTAAGTAAACCACAACATGGGGATTAAGACACCCCTCATATCATTTTACCGCCCTGAAATAAACCTGCGCTATCAGCTAACTTAACCGGGAGGGTGCAATTATTTACCGAGATTCAACGTGTCGAGTTTTAAGGGTTTCAGAATTTGTTTATTACCGTTCGTGTTATGTGTAACTTAAATTACGTAATTTACACTAGTGGGGCCCTAAATAAATAGTTTAATGCAATAAGGTATATCAGATTACATTTGCTTGTCAGAAGATAATTTGTGCTGACATACTACTTGTGTAAACAAAGGATTGGATTGACTGATACCAAATATCGTCGTACATCATGAGATTGTCTTCGTCGTCGTATATCATGAGAGATTCTATCTCTGCACGGTTTTTACTAGCAATACCTAATGCATAGGTAATTTTGCTTATACAGGGTGTAACAAAACAACCAAGTAATGTTTAAGGGGGTGCTTCAGACCATCAAACTGAACAACTTTCACTATGGAGCCAACTTCATATCACAAAAAAAATCTGCTGTCCCATTACATTTGAGTAGAGTTGGTTTGGTACTTTTTGTATGAAACTGTTTTTATTTTTCAAGATTTCGATGTTGGCTCCATAGTGAAAGTTTTTCAGTTTGATGGTCTGAAGCAGCCCCTTAAGTATTACTAGGGTGTTTTGTTACACCCTGCAGGTAATTTTACTTATACAGGGCATCCTTTTATAAACTTAGGGGGGTATTACAGAACGACACTCAAGCGGAGATCTCTTATTAAGTAAAGATAGACAAGGATGCATGTATACGTTGTATGTATTTGCATCCTTTTCTATCTATACTCAAGAAGAGATCTCCACTTGAGTGTCGTTCTGTAATACCCCCCTAAGAGTCTACCCATCAAACTGAACAACTTTTACTACGGGAGCAAACCACCCTGAGCAAAAAAAAATCTTCTGTTCCATACTAAACTGTAACGCCTACTCGACTCAAATGTATGCAACAGCAGATTTTTTTGCTCCGATATCTGTTTGCTCCCATAGTAAAAGTTGTTCAGTTTGATGGGTATACTCTGAGTTTAAAAGGATGCTAATGATATCAATACCCTGTAGGTCTTTCAGATTAGAAAGGGAAAATCAAGATTTACTAGGGTCACGACTTTAATAAAGCTATTTATTAATTGAACAGAATCCAATAAGTTAATTAACACCTCTCACGTTCCTTGAATAAATCTCACCAAAAGAAAACCTCAATACCAACTATTTTTAATTACAAGCACAGACATCCATTGAAATTTTAATATCACTGTACTAGGATAACAGAATAGATAGGAATTTATATTGGCTTCAGCCTCACCCCCACGTCTTGCGGTAGGAATCTGGGCTATGAGCAATCGTCGAAGGAAACCATAACGTTATTTTATGGGGAAACCGAACATTCCTGAGTGTGACGATTTATAGAGTTTTCTTATAAGGCTTGTGAAGAATGGGTTTTAATGTTGTTATAAAAAGGTTGGTAAAGTTGTTAGGAAAGAAATAATTTTTCAACATACTTGCTCGTAAAGTGGCTCTTATTGCACCGCTTTTAGGTACACAATGCAGCTTATAGAACACTCGTGCAAAAAAGATTATATTCCCGCACTAGTGCGGTAATGTTCCTTTTTTTTTTCTATAGTTTGTTTTTAAATCTCAGCAAAGAGTTTTATTACGAAAAAAAAAAACTTTTTTCCGAATAAATTATTCTGTTTTAGTTAAAATATTCATTTCATCAAACAATTTATTTCAGTTAACAAATTAACATTAATTTGTGTAATAACCAACTTTGCTCACTTGTATCATAATGTACTATTGACGGTCTGGAGGCAACTTATACGAGTAGTCAACAAGCAAAATATGAGTTAAAACGGGAGACAGCAATACGCAAAAGCATGGCTATTATAGAGCCAATTCCAGAGATCATTTATGGCAGAGTTGAAGACCCGCAAAAGCACATAAAAATAAAAATATATAACATTATTAAAAACAAAGGAACCTAATAACATTGTACTGAAACTATGACTTATTTTGCTTATTTAGTAATAAATATGGCAAAAACATCTAAACGCATGGAAAATGTCAGTTAGGGGAGCAAGCAACTAGCATAGTTATAACATCTAGGCTGCGACAATGGTCTAAGTCTAAGCAATCACAAAGTTTAGGAATTAACGGTTAGGCAATCTGCTTCTAAGTCAATTGGCGTAATAGGTAAGCATCTTTCATTTAAGTACTAACTCATTACCCAAGAAATGATACCCGGATAGACTGGGTCTTTCTTAATACAGTGACGGATATAAAAACTTCAAACTGAACAACTTTCTGTATGGGACAAACATCAAAATCGCTCTTCATTTTCACTCAGTTGCAGAAACGCTCATTAAAGTTAATGTCACTTTTTGTCTTGTTATAGTCTTTTTCTTTTATCGAGTTCAGTATTTCAGCACACGGATAGCACTGACGTAGGTAGTAAAAGCTAGTAAGATATTTAATTGAGGATTAACTTTAATGTGCATTTCTGCAACTGGGTGTAAGTGTTTTATTTAGTGTCTGAATGTGTTGTTTTAGAAAAAATACGTATTTTTGGTCCATTTTACTGTGCAAGTCTAAACCTCTAAAACTTTACTGCCTTTTTTTACACGGTTCAACATTTTACTAGAACGAAATGTTTTTCGAGTAAACCACATTTTTCAGGCGCAGTTATTCGAATATGGTTAGTTAACTTTTAACGCTTCCGTTAATACCAGAATTTCTTTTTCAGAGACTGCCTTTTCATGGACTTACTTCCCAAACATATTTATTTTTAGTTTTTTATTCGAGTAGAAACTTAAATTTTGTTTTCGCATTCAGTTTTACTAGTTGCAGTGCTGCAGGTCCGGATGCACTGTGTAACTTACAGGTTGCTTTGACCGGACCTTTAATACTAATTAGGTGTCACCAAATCAGCCTTTAAACGTCCCAGTGTAGGGTATAGGCCTGCCCTCAAGGAAGGTGTAGATATGGGCGTTAGTCCACCACGTGTTCTTAATGCGGATTGGTAGACTGAATTTCTTCTTCATCGTTCCTTCCTTCACCGTTTGAGAGCCGTCGTTAATTATCAATGGTAATTATGTACATAAGTTAAAAAAACGCATTGTGCCTACATAGCATTCGAACCCGAACTCCATGATTGAGTGTCCATACCTCTCCGCAACGCGCCATCCACCATCAAACTTTTACTATATCAGTTTAAGTCTATTCTAATATTTTGTTATGACGATGCTGCAATTGTCTTCTTTGCACAATTTTCGAATTGATTTTAATAAACGCTTCAACAACCAACAATGCACATGCAAGGTACCTATCTTCAGATCATTTTATTGATTTGACCCCTTTTAACCCCTCGCTAAACCGACCGCACGCAAAGGCCTAAACTGCGTAATTCATGAGAGAAAATATGCTTACTCATAAAAGAATCTTGCGGCGAATGTCGGGTTCTTCATTAATGTTCTTTGATGAGAGGAAATATTGCCGCGGATGCCTCGCTGGACGATGAACTGGGGTGCTATTCTTGAAAGGGATCGTTAGTTTTTGATGTTGGTTGGAAAATTTTAGATGGTCATAGAAAAGTGTATTTTGTGTTATATTAACAGACTGTGTTTAGGGTGTTACTGTTAATCTTCAGAGTTGTCAATTTCATACAAAACTGTGTCGTAGAACACTCGTAGACGGTATTAATAAAAGTAATGTATATGGAAAAATAGCTTAGAAAATCTAGATTGCGCTTATCAAATAATATTTTAAATTTATAATATAATTACGAAGATATCAAGCTTTGACATTATTCATACAAAATTTCAAAGCCTTATATCTTCGTAATAATATTAAACATTGTAATTTCTAAATTTTCTAAGCTATTTTTCCATACATAATACATAACCTACCTACTTTTATTAATACCGTCTACGAGTGTTCTACGGTAAAGTTTGGTATGAAATTGTCAACTCTGTATATGAATAAAAAATTATTTCTGTTTTCTTTCATTTATAATTTCCTAATCAAATATTGTTTTATGAAGCATACTGGATTACGGATGAATTTTATACGTAGGATAGAAAAAAATACCTCTTCCTCTTACAAATTACCTGCATTACTATAATATCTGATAGAAATAAAGACAAAAGACCGAATTACGATTTCGTAATGGATTTGAAATTCCGAACGGAATTCTGAAGTGCGCAAATCCGTAGGAAATCCTATTCTGAGGCTTAAGAATCACTTTGCGCCAGTTCGCGACTTTCTTTCACGTGATTAATGTCGGGTGACTTTGTAATAACCCCCTGGATTACTAAAGAATTTTATACATGCGACGTTCGAGTCGCACCAGTTAAAATTACATCCGTGATTAACACAAACCGTCGGTTAAAGACCAGTTAAATCGTTGAAGGGCGATTAGGCGAAAAATGTGAAGAGAATTAGTCAAACGTTTTTGCTGTTGGCTGTTTATGTTATTTGAGTTGAGTGAGTGAGCAAGGGACATTGGGAATTACATTTTGTAGCTTGTTACAATAGAGTTTGGTATTGCTTAGCTCTTTCTATTTTTTTACTTTATAAAGCAAACAAAAACATTAATAAAACGTCGTTTGGTAGAAAAAGATTGACAGCAACCTAACGAGTACGTCAAAGTCAATAATAATGAGGCATTTTCCAAGACTAGTAAAACAAAAAATGGAGTCACGTTGCAGGGTTTGCCCCGAACACTCGTCTTTCGCGTGGTGTTCGCGCGGTTCGCGTTTCAGCCTGCCACGAGGCTCCGCAATCCATCTCAGTTGTGTTCTTACTCAAAAACAATCCTCGAGATTGGATAGATACTCCCTCAAACCACTTGACATTGGCGGAAATGCGGTGCTAACGCACAAGCAAGAAGTCCATTAATTATAAAATAAAAAAAAATAAAATCTGTAGATGCCACAGACTTCTGTATGATAATAGGTAGTAGATGCCTACCCCAGTGGGAGACAGGCGTGAGAATATGTAGATGCTAATATTAAAAGTTCAGAGAAAAAAAACTGTTAAATTGACAGTAAAAAGTGCAGTTTGTCTATGGTTTGCATCATGTCTAACTGTGGACTTCATGTCGGACAGAAAAATGTTAGTTTGTTATACAAAAATGTACATTCACTCTACAATAAGACAATGAATTCAAAGTATCATAAGCTGTCATATTATTAAAACCTCATAATCTTATTAATGAATCAACATCACATTTTTTTTAATTAATAATTAATTGACGTCTTGCTTGTGCGTTAGCACCGCATTTCCGCCAATGTCAAGTGGTTTGAGGGAGTATCTATCCAATCTCGAGGATTGTTTTTGAGTAAGAACACAAACGAAATGGATTGCGGAGCAACGTGGCAGGCTGAAACGCGAACCGCGCGAACACCACGCGCAAGACGAGTGTCCGGGGCAACCCCTGCAACGTGACTCTCACTAAAATTGGGAACCCGAGAAAAACAAACAGACAGCTAAGTTTCCACGTTGTAACGCCACCCTTCCAGTGTCTATGAACAACAGTTTTTAACGTTTTCGTTGGAAAAAAAACTCTTTGATCCAATTTAGAAAATATGTTCAAGAAAATAGTGAAAATATTAACAAGAACCTATCAAAGCGAACTTGCTATAAAGGAAAAACCTCAAAATCCTAAACTTGGACTCTGCGCTAACTTGAGGGCCAATTAAGTTAATCCCAGAACTATTTCATATTTCTTAAAGTTCCCCGAGAGTTAGGGAGTCGAGTCCACTTGTAAAAGCCTTATTCTGGATGGTGGTTATCAAACTAAATACCTGTAGTTACGAAATCAAGCCCGGCTTGCACCAACAAGTAAGGGTTAAACGTATTTAGTGATATTTCTGTCGTTCACACTGCTTATACAAATGACAGTGACAGCATCATTATTTAAACATGTTTAAGCCTAAATACTTTTTGGTGCAAGCCAGCTTTAGTATCTGTCGTTAGTAATATTCTTTCCTTACGTTTTAAGTTCGGTAACTTTGTGATTATTCAGTTTTTTACAAAATGAGATTTTGGCTCCATAATGAAGTGGTTCGGATTGATGGTCTGAAGCACCCCCATGTATTACTATGGTGTTTTGTTACACCCTGTACAATTACTATTCTGTAAAAATTTCAACTGTCTAGCTATTACGGTTCAAAGTTACATCCCTAAATTAAATAGACAGACGTAGGCTTAGCAATAGGGTCCCGTTTTCACCCTTTGGGTACTTACGGAACCCTAAAAATTTGCTTAAATTCCTATATCTTCCTATCTCTTTTGTTATTATTCTGTTTTTAATATTTTACAAAAATGTATCTCTCTGGTCATGTAAAAGATTGAATGTGTGTCGGAGATCCAAATACATATTTTTTCTTTCTTTCATTCTTTCTATATGGTTCATTCAAACTCGATACTGAAAATCAGAATAGTTCTGTATTTGTCGTGCAGTGGGCAGTCTGTTGGCTTCTAATCGTAAAACTGTTGATATTGAGAAACTCAATCTGAGACGTAAAAACGTAATACGATATTTTGGGGAGAGCTTTACGCTTCGGTAACGTTTTGGCTTATTCCGTGTTCACGTTTATTTTTAAAGATTTCTTACAGCAGTGTAGTTTAGTTTAGTGCTGTAGGTGTGTGGGCGATCATTAAATATCTGGAAGGCCGCTAAATACTAAGAAAATGGTACAAAAAGCTTTTTCGTTTCGGCGCTGCTCTATAAATACGAGTATGCCAGAAATGGAAGTCGGCCTTAAACAGGCCCGGGTCCCTCATATGTAAATGAATTATCGTATTTTTACGCTCTGTAAATTAGAAAAACATAAAATAACATAAATAACATAAACAAGGATCGTTTAAATTAAATTAAATGACAAAGTTATTTATTGCCTATCAATCAATCAATATAATTTATTGCATGAATTACAGGTGAATTGTATATAAAATATAACTGTAGAAAGCAGGTGTTCAGCTACAATCAATTGGTGCTCTACTGTAACCCACACTGTTGCGTACACAATATTCAAATAAAATAGTAAGTAATTAAAAGTCACAAGTTAATAATTTAAAGAAGTAAACGATGTCAGATAGTTTTATACCTACTGCTTAATTAAAACGAAACAATTTCAAAAAATTAATAAATTTTTCCTAAATTTTTCTTACAATCTAAGTACGCAAAAAAGTATTATTACACAATTGAGACAAAAGGTCGAGGCTCAGCCTGTGCTGGCACGGGGTTGAACCCGCGCAGGGCTGATTTTTAGCCCCTCCCTTTTCCCTAAGAAGTTTCCTATCACATATTAGTCTGTCAAACAAAAAAAACATACACAGTGTTAAAACACTTAACAGATTTGCCGTGTTTTGTGTTCAAATATAATCAAACATCTGTGAAGTTTTTGGTTCAACGGTGAGCCAATAATATTCAATGTAGGTACCAACCTAATTGAAATGTAGTGTTAATCAAAACAAACGGTAATCCTATATATTTCCACCTATCCTCCCTCGCAGAAACATCTCTGTGTTATCTAAAGACCTCAGGGCAAAAGTTGCAAACAAAGTGATGCGACATTAGCAGAGATTATGTGAACCGAGAGAGTTTCACGTTACAAAAGGGGTCTGGAAGACAGGGGAGTTTACCTATTCTATTACTGCAGGTCTCAAAGATTGTATGACTGCTAAAAATACCTTCTTTGTTTGATATTACACAATGGTATGTATACCTAACCTACCATGAGTTGACATTGTAGTCTATACTTCATTCCAAATAAGGACGACGAGATTTTCCGATTCCTATTTTGCTTTCTGGCCAATTGTAACTAGCAAATGTAATTTATTTATCAGAGAGATATACTATCTGTCGTATCTTGGACGTTACTAAAGCTGTTTTAAGAATAAGTGAGATAGTTTCAAAACGGCCTTAAAATTTCGTTGCTATTTGCAATAGAATAGAGTAGGTACTAAATTCAGTATCGGTTTCGGTATTCGGTATCTAGGGTGATGAGATGAGGTATGGAGGTATGGAGGTATGGAGGTATGGAGGTATGGAGGTATGAGGTATGGAGGTGATGAGGATGAGATAGGATGAGTAATAAATTCAATACTTAAGCATTTTTTTTTTTAAATATACCTACTGTGTAGTAAGTATACAGTCAGTCTTAGATAGATAACCTACCTGTACACACAGAAATATATCGAGTAGTATTAGTATGATATCTATTTGACTATACTAGTCGATTTTAGTTAAATCTGCCAGTATTTGATTTATACCTACAAATGTTTAGTCAAATCTGCTAAACTAGATTTCTAATTTCAGCATATTTTAGGTATTTTTTTTTATATCTAATCTTTTTTCAACAACTTTGGTTAAACACAATCAATACAAAATATAACATGCAAATATATGTATACCTTTAACGGAAACATTGTATGATCAGAATAGACTGTGTGCTATTGCGTACCTTGCCAATAATCGATACTTATACGTATTTTTTAGTTCTTCACACTTTTGAAGTCCGATTTTGTAGGTACCTAAATGAGCTACTAACAACACTTAGTCTTTAACAAAAAGCTTTTATTTCTATTATTAAATCAAAGGAAAATATCCCTATATTTTTTAACGAAAAGAAAAATAATCTAATCACATTGTTGCCATAAATAAAAGCTAAAATAAACCTTACAACACAAAAGAAAACCCTTTGAAAGCCATAAAGCTTAATAAAGAGCATGGAAAATAATATCGAGCGAGACATAATAAAACGTCTATATGTTTCATCAGTCGAACCGAAAGGGGAATCAACATTAAGGATATCAAACATCAAACAAAATGCTTTTGTGTTAGATGAAGTAATAAGCTAAGAGATTACGGAGAGTATGAGTGGGAGATGTAACTTAAGTGAATATTATTCCGAGAGCGAAAATGCGCGCTGCATACAAACGTACTATGGTGATATTTTCAATACTAACCAATTAAAGTCAATGAAATTTTGCAGAAACAATCTAGAAACAAATCTCTATGCTTCTATAGAGTCCGATTTTCGTTAAAATATACAGTTTCAATGCTAGGATTAATTTAAGATTTGTATGGAAATCTTTGAGGCACTGTAACTTGAAAACTACTACATTTTAACGAAAATCTGACTCCATACAAGCATAGAAATTTGTTTCTAGATTGTTTCTGCAAAATTTCGTTGACTTTAATTGGTTAGTATTGAAAATATCACCATAGTACGTTTGTATGGAGCGTGCTCCGGATAATATACCCTTAAGGTAAATAAAGTACACAGTTCCAGAACTGACAGGTCGTGGATTCGATTCCTACGGGGGACGCCTAGTTATATGTCACTTTGTGCGTTTTTCCCCAGTTGGTAAACCCAGTTACATAGCAGGCTGAATCACCCGATTGTCTGATAAGAAAGATGATTCCGTGCTTCGGATGGCACGTTAAGCCGTTGGCCCGGCTACTATCTCTGGTGGTTAGTAGTCGTTACATAAAAACCACTTCAGAGGCCGTAAAGCCGTCTGAAAAATCTCTGACACCAGGGCTTGCCCACACGATAAGAAGGAGAGCGAGTTGCTTTGTGGGTCTGCTATTGGGCGGTCACGTGCGCGTCGGTTGCCATGGTGCGGTCGGCGCCCCATCCCCGGCCTACAGTGGAACTCCAGTGGTGGCTCAGGATATTGTTCTTTTATAAGAACAACCCTTGAAGTCACCAAAATATCAATATAACCGTACAACGTCAAGCACTTTTGCTATAAAAACTCGACATTAGCAAAATCATCATTAACCAAAGATGGCAGCCATATTTTAAAAAATAGAATAGAAGAAGGAGAGCACTATGATAGACATCAGTCAGACTATCATCATCATCAGATAGTTATTTCTTTGTTTGTCCCACAAGATAAACATTACTTGTTATTTTATTTTATTTCATTATGACGTGCAATATGAAATGTCCAGTCACAATCAAGTCCAATATTCATGTTCAATTTAACGAGAACGACTTGTCCGTGGCTGCGTATTAATTCTCTATTGTGTCGCGACAATAAACGAAAATTGTCATAACACAGAATGGTTGGTGCGTATTTACTCAACCGTATTTAGTAATTTTCATAAAACGGTGTTGAATGTTCAAAGAATGGCAACATATTGACAAATGAACTTCGTTGTTGTGTTTATTGAAGTGAAATGGAAATAGAAAAGCTAATTTACCAGTGACTGTAAAATTTAATATGGCAAATTCTGTAACCTACTATATTTAACCACCAAAATACAATAATTAGGTGTAGGCATACAAAAAGATCACAGATGTTAAAAAATCGTCGGATAATTTTACTATTGAGCAGGTATCTTGCTCAATATGAAAGGCTCAATATGAATGGAACGGTTGTTCATGAACCATGATCACATTATCAGCCCATCGTCAGATGCAGGTTATACAAAAGGGTCTTTACAAACCCTATATTGTTTCAGGTACGGTCGGGACTATAATAGACTAGGTTTTGCTATTTGGTGTCGATAAATGCTTTCGCCTTAGCATGGTCATGGATCTAGAGTTCAATGGCTGCAGCCATGCCAAGTCATAGACTGATGGGACTGCCTTATAATATAGTATATATAGTCTGATACTAATCCACGCTCCATTGCTCGTCCCGCATCGTCTCACGGCTAAGATGACAAATTACAATCTGAACGACAAACCCTGCCTCGTTCAGCGCATCTACTAAACAGTTTACCTAAAAACGCGTCAGGTATAGTATTAAAAATTCCATCATAGGGAATTGCCTCCGGCGCACAGACTGGTTAAAAGGTACAAGGTCACACAAAAGCTCTTTTCAGTTCCATTCATAGATGATTGAAGTCTAGGTACATAGAAAAGAGCTCTTTGTTGCTCTCTATCGGTAGTTCATCTTAGATTTTAGGTTGTTTCGGTTGCTGTTCTCGTATAAACGTTCTGACTAAGAGCTTATAGAACAAAAGTTATAGTTACCTCGCTGACAGCATTGCTTGCCCGCCCGTTGCTTTATGTTGTTAAGACTGTAATAATAATGATATACAGATCATGAAACTTTTGGCAAGTTTTATCATTTTATAGAAACGGACGGACGGAAGTCTCGGATAGTATTACGGATATTTGGAACGTCTCTGACTTCCCCCTTTCCTTCCTTCGGGGAATATAGTCGTAAGCATATGATATGCTAACAAAATTTGCTAATTAAACAATGTTACATACTTGTCTTTAGGTCAGTCTATTTGAACTTTAATATTACTTGGCACTCACTCAGATAGAAGTCGGAACTCATTTTTTGTTTTATTCGTCTTTTTATGAGACATGCCACATATAATATCGACCAGAACACTATTGCCAAACCATTCCGTACCACGCCCTCCGACCTCAGTGTGATGTAAACAAAGTCGAAAACATAATAAAGTTAAGTATAATTTAGTACTTCTCTCGTAAAATAAATCCAGGATGACAGCAAACCATTATCGTCGCAATTTGTCCAGCGCTGAATGAATCACGTTCAGCGCTCGTTAAAGCATACACTGTACAGTGTATAGGACTGAACTACAAATTGCCTGGACACGGTTACATCCGCGCGAACATGCACTACCCTATTGAAATCAATTTATTATAGAGCAGCATTGGTAAACAGAGAGCCTCGCTGAAGAACTCATCGTTCATTTGTTTTTAGTGATTTCTGGTAAGTTAAGACGCTGTTATTCGGTCAAGGCCGTTTTTTGAACACGAACGAAAGTGTTTTAAACTGTGTTTTAAAGTCTGAAAACCAATTATGTCTTATTTAAGGATCTGGCTGATAGGCGACCGTGCTCAATAACACGATTAGATTAATTTTAATAGATAGAAAAAAATCCCAAAGTTACCCCTTTTTGTTATGTTTTTTCAATACTATGATTAAACTGCTGATATTTAACTTTTTATTCTTGTACTTAACTAAATACATTAAATATTTCTAGTGAACTCCGTAGAATTTTGAGCTTAGAAACACCCATGAGCAAAGATATTGATGAAAAACAAGTTTTTTTGCGATCCTGCTTTCAATTGGAGCGGGATGGCTAATTGCAAACTTATGCTTGCAAGAAAGAGACGCTTGCACTGGGATAACCTGGCCTTAAGTGGCGCCTTCACATTTATCATAATCTTAGAGAGATCAGAGAAGTACAGTCATACAGCATGTATCATTACCATACTGATACTAATACCGGTTGATTTTTTTTACCGTTCCGAAACTTTCAGAGGAGACCATAAAACTGAATAACTTTTAATATGGAAGTTGGCAGTACCTATACATTTTAGTCGAGAAGGTATTGTAGTTTAGTATGGAACAACAGATTTTTTTTTGCGATTTCAGGTTTGGTCCAATAGTAAAAGTTGTCCTGTTTGATGTTTGAACCAACCCTTAATGTTTCGGAACGGTAAAAAATTTTTCCGGTTTATGTTCATAAGTATGCCTGATGTAAATAAGGTAATTTAAATTAACCTCCCTGGATCCAAGCAGGAAGACAAAAATGCCATACGATATGATGATGAAGGTCAACATTACGTAATTAGTAAGTTTACTTAAAGTTTTACCAGTATTTTTTTGTTTAACTGATTCTTTAATTTTTTTACCAGTATTAAATTGTTGTTATACAAATAAAACTATAAGTTCGTTACAGAGTAAAACTAAGTAACTTTTAGAAACTACAAACAAAGTAGTAAAAGCACACCTAGGGTATGCCTTCTACAGCAGAATATGGAATAACATGTAGGTTTTTAGTTGTTTTTTATCGTGTTTTTTATTATGTTCCAATCTTCAATTGAAGGTTAATTTTCATTAAGGTGGATTAGGCTATTAAAGTCTCGAACAGATACGTAGTTTTACTAGTTTTCATACCAAGCCACTCACATAGGTTATTAAGCCAGATATTTTCGTCCATGAGAATTTTATAGCTCAACTAAAAATGTATTAAACAAAAGGAATACTTATAAGACTAGAGTATCCAGTGACAGCTTTATGAGCTCTTAAGATAGTTCATTTTCATGAAGTACCTAGGTACAAGATTCATCTTTAGTACTGTATATTTTCTTGAGTACTAAGACTAGAAAAGATCCGAAGGCTGAATAAGAAATGGTATGAATGGTAAGAACATTTACTGATCCTTTACGAATTTTTCTCTATCGCTTTTTTGGGATGATTGTACTAGGCTGGGATGTATCGCAACTAGTGTCGTAACATAAGATGAAATAAACTTACGATTATATTACGCTATATACTGAAATGAGAATAGTGAAATATTTATAAACGATTTGATCTATGCCTTGCTTTTAAAATGTGGATAAGTATTAGAATAACAATCTACTCATTTTTTAAGTCTTGCAAAAACAGACCTTTGTCTTCAACACAGAAGCATAAAAGTTATAACTAATTATGTGCGTAATTTCGGGAACTGGAGAACGATGCATTGGTTATACATACAGCTGATCGAATGAGACGAATTTATCAGGGGGTCTACCCGGACTATTCGAACTTCGTAATTGCGTGAATGTTTTCGTTCCAATGTGAACTCTATTACAATGAAAATTAAGTTCGGACCGAAACGGTCTCGATATATCGAAAATCGAAAGTCCGGCAGGGCCAGCACTGCTCTTGATAACATACCCAAAGAAATTCTAACTTATATCAAGGATAATCTTGAGTAAATTTAATTAACATGAATAGTGTAAAATAATTTCGCGTCTATATTAATAATTACTCTACATTTGTATCGAATTGTAGGTGCTATGTAAGTCAATTTGTAGTCGTCGCTACGCGGCTATAGCGGTAATCCAGTTCAAACTAGATCGATCTGGTTTGGTGTTAGCTTATTTAGTGGATTAGTCTAGGTAGCTGCTGGCTTTTCGATGTTACATCTAGGTACATCACCGTAGGTGGGAAAGTCAGACGATTTTATGCTTTAGTATGCCTGATAGATACTTCCCAAGCAACACGTAAGTTATATAGTAGCTGTACAGATAGCCGAATAAAGGAAATTATCTTTATAAATATCAGAGCGTCGGTGGCGCGTTGCGGAAAGCTATGGAAACTCAATCTTGAGGTCCGGGTTCGAATCCGCACGGACCACATGCCATGTACCAATAAGTTTTTCTAACTTATATACGTAATAGCGACTGCTCTCAAACGGTGAAGGAAAACATCGTGAGGAAACCTGCTTAGTACGCTGAAGAAGAAATCCCGATGCGTATGTGGAGTCTACCAATCCGCATTTGGCAAGCGTGGTGGACTAACGCTTATACACCCTCTCTGAGGGTAGGCCTGTGCCCTTCAGTGGGACGTATATAGGCTGTGACGATGATCATTATTCAGCTACTATACAACTTACGTGACAAAAAAACTATAATCTCACTGTATGGCAAAGGCGTTTTTGTATGTGATACCGCTATATACAGGATGTGAAAAACACCCTAATAATATTTACAGGTTTAGACCATCAAACTGAACAACTTTCACTATGGAGCCATATTGAGAAACAATTAATTAAATGAGATGTTTCATTCAAAACTGTAGTACCTAGAGACTACTCCAAATATAGCAGATTTTTACATTTTTTTTCGAACTTGTTTCAATAGTGACAAAAGTTTTATGGTCTGAACTAAACCATCCCTTTAAATATTACTCAACCTGTATAAGATGTTATTCATAGTTTACGCAATTACCCAAAAAGAATCATAATTATAGATTTTAAAGTAATTTTTCATAGAAGACACAATCTATAAACACGTTATTAAGATTATCCATTCCATCCTTCCTTTTGGCTTCCCCGTAATAAGATAAAATTACATTTTTCACCAACCTCATTTATCACAACGTACCTTACAATTTCTTTACATTTTCATCGATACCGTACGTACATAGAAGAATGATGATGATGTATATCTTTCCAATAATCAGACAGGGGAGGCGGAAATTGGATCGGAGTTAAAATTAAGTTTCTACCGGAGCCTGAGCTCGAAGGTATCCCAGAGGCGAAGGATTTTTAAATCGACTTACTGATCTGTCACTTTTTTAAGCTATTATGATTGGTTAGTTTTTTATAGATTTACTAGCTGCCCGCGACTTCGTCTGCGTGGACTTTAAAAAAGTATCCTATAAGTGTTAATCCAGAACTTATTTTTTAAGTGAGCTAAATTTCATTAAAATCCGTTCAGCCGTTTATGCGTGATTAAGTAAAAAACATCCGAACATACAAATTTTGACATTTATGGCTAAAATGGTGTATATTTTTTTATTTACAGTAGAATAGTGTTTAGTTTTATTTCTGTTAGGTTTTCATTGTTTTGTAGAGTTCTAAAGTTAAGGCACGATGTTGCTGACATAACCTCAGGGTTAAAAGCCCCCATAAAAATAAAAAATAAATAAAAAACGTTAACCGATAAAATAAATATCTTGGCATTAAGCCTGGTATAATGAATGATGACTAGAAAACATAACTAGATTATGTTTGTAATGAGATTGATTATGTATACAAACATACATGAATAGAGTACAAATATTCATACTAAGCATACAAATATTTCCACCTAGCGGAATTTGAACCAGTAACCCTCAGATCAGCAGCCAAGTTGACTACTAACTGAGCTATCAAGCCGTAAAATGAACATTCCTCTCTTAAAATTTACTGGAGCTAAAACTTATCGCGAAAATTCAAACTCAAAAATATTCGCCCCAATATCAAATCCATAAATTAAACCAACAATCGTTTTCAAAATGAAAATGTTTTCGCCAAATTTGTCCCCGGTGGTTGACAGAAAACGGTTCATATTTTTCAAAAAAGCATTATTGTTTGAGAACAAACAGTCATATTGGGGGAATATTTTACGATAGTCGTAAAGAATGGCCATCAAGAACGAGTAATCGAGTTTTGCTGCGCTATAATGGCCATTATTTTGTCTTATTTTAGAACGTTTCATGAATAGACGGCCAGACGATGGAAAATTAAAAAGATATCTATTGTTGGTACGTTTTTTGTATTACAAATCGTTATTGTATTTCTAAAATAAGTAAGAAAACACAGCTCTAGAAAAAGTACTTAAATAGTCAATATACATGGTGTTACATAAGTAAGAATAAATTTTTAAAACTCTTAAGAGGGATGTTTAGACCGTCAAACTGTACAACTTTCTCTATGGGACCAACATAGAAATCGCGAAAAAAAAACTGATATCCCATGTGATCTGTTCTGTACTTGTTGTGTAAACAGAAGCTCTAATTGAAGGGTACAGTTGCAGAAGTCCCTAAGTCCAAAAAATTAGTTTTAGAACAGAGAGTAAAAGTCTTTAAAAAGGGCCTATGTGTCCCTAAGTTTAGGGACTTTTGCAACTGGGCCCTTCAATTGTAGTACAGAACAGAACACGTGCGTTACGTTGATATTATGAGTTTAGTATATGAGTTACCTAAGTCAACTTGTTTAGGATTTAGACTATAGTTTCTAAATTATTTCCAGGTATATGTTATTACGAGGGTAGATCATTAGAACTCCAACCACATAGCGATCACTATATTCGATAAAAAGCCCCGTTTTTTCTTCTATCTACAAACTCTTCCGGGGACGGTTGCACCCACATTTGGGAGAGGGTGTTCAAGCAATGAGGCGTAAACATTTGTTCGAAAGCTTCAGGAAACAGGGTGCATTTTTATCATAATTTATGATCATAGTAGTTTACTTGCCCTTCCTGTGTGTGAATTCATGAATAAAAATGCTTGTAAATTTTATGAAAATTCGTGTTAGTTTTTATGAATTTGTGTTTGTATTCAATTTGACTTGTTGTTCAGAAAACAAAATATTTATGTTATGTTTGCTTTCTTCATATTTTTTTCTCCGAAATATGTTTCGTTAGAAAGAATTAGCTTTTGTCTTCGACTTTGTGCGTTCACACACGATGACGCACTGACGGAGCGGCAGATGTCAGTCCATAGAACCACACCCTGTGCGTCAATGCGTCACCGTGTGTGCTTCTACGTGCCGTTTCATACAACAAGGCTTCACAAATGACGGACTGACGTCTGCCGCTGCGTCAATGCGTCATCGTGTGTGAACGCACTTTGCGTCGCTGTAATTTATGTCGTATGTCCATGATCTAAGTAAAGAAGTTTCTTGAAATGTAATGAAATTGTAGGTAAGTACCTACTAAGTTTTATGAAAATAAGTCGAGCTGCATTTATACGATGTGGTTCAGTGAAAGGAATCGTAGAACTTACTAATCATTGAACGATATAAGTGTTTACCTTTTATTAGAGTTTATCATTTCCTTCATCTGAAATTGCGAATTAAATACTTGCTTCACATAAATTCGAGAATGATCGATCAACATCAGAATTTTATACACCCCCGGTATACTACAAAATTAAAGATTGAAAAATCCCGTAAAACAATTTTGAAAACAAATACGGGATTTATCAATCTTTAATTTTGTAGTCTTAGAATGATTTTACAAAGAAAAATTTCTTCATGTATAGAGTATGCTAAATATATAATACTTTTCGTCGTAACAACACAGACTGAAATAAAACTTATGTGGGTAGCAATCTAAAGAAAATGTATAAGGTCTTCAGTCTATTCAATTATATTCCTTAAGTATATAGTAGGGCAGTGAACTTTAGAAACCTTCGACAGTAACCGAAACATCGCACCACAATTTTATCTCTATCACAATCCACATAAAGCTCATATTCGTTTAAATAACCTCTAGAATTATAATTTCGTTACTACAAAACAGCTACATTTACAAAAAAATTTTCACCCCATTTTGACAACTTGTACAATGTACTTTGTAACAAAGTACCTAGCAGAGCTTTCATTTTACGTTGTAAGCAAATGTACAGCTTTGACAATAAAGCAAACTTTATTTACAAAGACGCCCCCCCACACGTTTTGGAGTTTGCCTTTGAAAAGTTTTTTGATGACGTTAGATACCCTTACTCTTGGTGCTCGAGTGAATTTGCTGAAATTTAGTTGTCTTCAATTTTTTACGCGTCCTGTGAGGCGATCCTATCTGCGGCATGCAATGTGCTAAACAAATAACAGAAAACCGAAAAGAATCTATAACTAAACATACATAATAAACTCACGACCCCTTTTCAAAACAAGTACCTATTTAATAATGCTTTTAGTTGTAGCAAGGTAGGTCACTTTTAGCATAAAATTATACCTTAGTCGCCTTACATTGTATCACACCCACCGAAAGAAATGGGGCGCTATAACTGAACAACTTTCGATAAATCCAGATTTTTGCCTTATTTTTAAATGGTAAATCTGACTTACTTTACTATACAAGGTGTTACCAAAATACAAATAAACATTGTTTTGACCAGGGGTCTCCAAACTACGGCCCGCGAATGCTGCCCGGCGAGGACCCCCAGGCAGGCCCGCACGCGGCAGAATCACACAAAATAATATACAACGTTTTATAATCTTACATACCTAATGAAATTGAAGATGTTACTGTGGATCTACATGGTACATATTTTGGGCGCTTAATTTAAAATTGTTATGTTGGTACGAGTACGATGAGTAAAGGGCCGATGGGCATAGGTCTTTCTTACTCTTGGCCCTCGAGATCTAGTGGATAAGTCAGCGTGTACATTTTACTCGGCGGTTCACCTCTCTGGTGAACCGCCGATCTGTATAGCAAGGGACAAACGACCTAATAAATCAGTACACACGGATACTCAAATCTTTCACTGTCTCTGCCCTAACCACCACTACAACCTTCCACTCTCCGCACTGAGTGATTCTCCAAACTGGTGACCCCGACTTGATAAGTTGAGTAAAAGACAAGTTGCGTACCTATCTAGTAAACTTTACCTCATCTCACCTTAATCTACTTCGTTAAATGAATTAGCAAACTTGTCAGAAATTATTTTAAACTCGTCTCGAGATACGTTACTTTAGTAACTCACTTACATTGAAGCACTGTATTCAAAACTTTGTTCTCATTCTGAAGCTCTACATTTATTTACCTTTTTGTTTACTTTCGCTTTCCAACTTTCGTCAACCCTTCGAAGAAAATACGAATTTTCATTTAACTTTCTGCTTGCTTACCTGTCTTAATAATAATACAAAGTATACAGGGTGTAACAAAACACCATAGTATACTTAAGGGGGTGCTTTAGACTATCAAACTGAACAACTTTCACTATGGAGCCAACTGTGTTGCTTCATACAAAACTGCAGTTGGCGTTGCAGTACCGACTCGACTCAAATGTATGGAACAACTGATATTTTTTCACGATTTCGAACTAGGCATACTGAAAGTTGTTCAGTACCATGTTCTGAGGATGTTTTGATCACCCTGTAGATGACGAAACAGTAATCATAATTAATATATTAGGTGTAGGTACTTAAGTGTACTGCGTTTTTTTAAATACCTATGTCACATAGGTAGTTTTTCTGTGCCTACATAGGCATTAGATTAGATTAGCCGGCAATAGTGGACTCTGTGAGACTAGTATGGGATCGTTCCGGTTGACGTGGAAATGAAGAGGCAGATGACGAATTATGATGAAATAATGTAAATAAAAAATAAAAAATGTAATAATGCTTCTACGAAAAATAAAATTATTGTGCAAAAATTATCAAATAAGTTTCTCTAATTGTAACTACATTCTTTTTTATTACTGAATCAAGCCTTTTAGTATTCAAAGAGAACAAATTTTAAAACTAAACAAAATTCCACTCAACTTTCTACAAACAAAGAAAACTTTGAATATTATTTATTATATTCGAATTCAAATAAAAGTCTACAAACATCAAATTTACATTTGCATGTTAACAACCCCCAAATCTAAGTCACAGATAAAACAATACTCTTCTCTTTTACTACAGTACCAGATGACAGGGAAAGCAATAAAAAAACTCTAATCTTGCGATCCGATTCAAATATCGCACTCGACAGTAACGCCCAAAGGAAATTAAAGATTCTATCCAATGCTAGAACTTAATCCCGCAGTAATAGTAAGCCAGAAAATTGCAAATTAAAATGTGGGTTTCCCACATCTGATGTCAACTCTAGAGAAGAGGAAATAAGGCTGAAGTTGGCTTAGAGAACAAACGTATAATGCAGAAGATAAAAACGCTGATTCCCCCGGATAGCTCTGGATAGGTTCAATTAATTAAGGGTGCCTATACGGATATTCTTATCGAGTGGTTTTGTCGAAGGGTTTTTTACAAAATTATCTCACTCTAAGTAGGACTGTGAGGGTGATTCTGTCTTACTTCAGTTAAAGAAGAACTTAATTAATACTGCTATATCAGTGTACTTTTTAGGGTTCCGTACTAAAAGCGTGCCAACGTGACCCTAATTACTACGCCTATGTAGTCCACTTGTTCGTCTGTCTGTCCGTCCGTCTGATTGTCTGCCCTACCTTTAAAGAGCTGGATACCTACCTGGTAGGTATCCAGTTAACATTTTTAATACCTATGGTATGAGCTATGTTAACATATAATAAAAAAAAGTAAAAAGGGTCCTCATAAGAAACTAGTGTTTTTTCAACGATTTTTGTTTTTGCTCTATCGTATAAACGTTTACGCATAGTCTTCAGAATACAGAATTTTAGGCCCACTTGCGCCAACCACGGGTTAGCAATTAACTCCGGATAAAATGGCTCTTTCAGTTGTTTTTCTATACAAAAAATCATGGGTTACCAACTTAACCTGGAGTTTATTGCTAACCCAGGTTGGCGCAAGTGGGGCTTAGAGTATTAAAAATTTTTTTAAAAACGATTATAGAACTTGAATGCTTGTTTTAACAACACACATACTTTGTTAGAGGGTATATAGGTTACGTCATCATAAATCAAAATAGCCAGGATTATATTTTAGACATAAAACTAACGCACTGGAAGTCCAGGGTTGTCTCCAATGTCCTTTATTACTATCATTAAAATTACATTTGCTACGAAGTTGGAATTGCATCTGAATTGGAAAACATTTGTGTAGAGTCACGTAGTTCGAATAGAAATAAGTTTGCCGCCATACTGTGCAGGATGCAGGTCTTGTCTATGATACGAATAACTAAGGCCCTACCACAGTAATTGGTCATAAGAAACTCCAAACTGTCTGTAACATTATGGATTAAACATTACGTTCTAGAAAGAAGTCGTTTTCAAGCCGGTAAGATTGGCTTGGCTTGAGTGGTGCACATAGTGTCTTTTTTCATGGGATAATCATACCATTAAACTGAAAATATTTCGCTATGGAACCAACATTGATCTCACGAAACAAAAATCATCTTTCCCATACATTTGGATCCAGTAGGCTTGCGTTTAATGTGGAACACCAGATTTTTTTTCTCGATTTCTTTGTTGGTTCCATAAAGAAAGTTGTTCAGTTTGATGGTCTGAAGCAGCCCAACGTGTTGTTGTTGTTGTACGTGTATTTATAATGTTTCATTCTTGTTTCATTCGGTATCTGTATAATTTAAACGAAACGAACGAAACAAATGGCAAGAGAGTCGCTCTCAAGCCGGTACGATTCGCGATGGGCTTCAAGGTAAATGAGCTTGGCTTGACACCGATTCCAATAAACCAAATAAATGTTTGTATCTATACGAATGTACAAGACGCTTGTTATAATTTTTTTCTACTTTTTAACTTACATATTTTGTCAATATTTTTTCATTTTTAGTAAGCCTCCATATTCTTTTCCTGCAATTGTTGTCCTATCCCTCTAGGAATGATAAATTTTAAAAAGTTAAAAATTTTTTATGACTATCCAAATTCCGAATGTCTGAAAACAAATGCTTTGCTCGCTGACGAACATCAATATCGAATATCGAATAGAGCGAATGCCTTTTGGGACCATATTTTTATTTGCGAGGTCCCATAGTACCTCGAAACTGCATCTGTTGCGCTGTCATACTGCAGTAGTTTTTGTGCAAGTTTGTTTAATTCCTCTCCTCCTCCCGTACATTCAACGAAAATACCTGTCTAGTTCACTTTTTGTCTTATTCCTATTGAAATAGAGTTCACAGTTGTTTAGCTACATTTATTCCTGACTGAACCTAGGTACGATGACGTTAACTTAGATTAAGTGATCACTTTTTTATTTTTCTACGTGGAAAGGTATTACCTATACGTTGAATATCGAAGTTCGGATTTAAACGCAATTTATTCGAAAGCGAAGAGAATTTAGTAATTGTTTGGAATTTATTGATGTGCAATGTTATTTGTCGTGAAACGTACAAAATCAAAAAGGAAAAAAAAAGTACTGAGACATCTAAGAACCGTACAAGGTGTTAGGGTAAACGTTGCATTACTTTAAGGGTTGATTGTACATGATACTGAACAACTTTCCCTAAGAAACCTATAGGAAATTCTCAAAAAAACAATTTCGACTTTTCACACCAACGTTTAAATAGCTGATTGCATTTAGTATGGAAAGTACAAAATTTATTTTAGAATTTCCTATCAGTTTCTTTGGGAAAGTTAATCAGTAACATAGGTACAATCACCCCTTAAAGTAATAAAACTGTTTACCCTTACACCCTGTATAAAAACGATTACGGGACAATCACTAACTACCACGATTTAATTCAATAGGTCCTATACAGGGCCCAACTGTATTTGCTGAGTTTTTTAAGAAGATGATCAGTCCATCATACTGAACAACTTTCTCTATGGGACCAACATTTTAGTCGCGAAAAAAGCATCCCTGTATAACACGTAGGTAGATGAACTCCGTTATCTTTTTCTGTTCCAGCAGTGCGATTTTTGAAAATCATACGAACGGTTCGGCAGTAGAAAATGTCAGAATTACTATGGAGATTATGCATCGCACTGCTGAGCAGTTATAACTATTTTCGATTGTGCGAATAGAAATGTATGTAAATCCATCTGTCTATTGTTTAAGATAGACGGTCTACTATACCTACTTACCTGCTTTTAGATCTAATGAAATGTTAAAACATGACAATAATAATCTTTATTTGTATCCTAACAAAGTTTACAAAAGCACAACTTATTCGGGACCGCATTTGATATCGTAAACCATTACACTTGAAGACTATAACGAAGGGATCATAAAATCTGCAAGTGTTGAACAATGTTATCAATGCTAAGTATCGTGTAACACCTACCACCCTAAATTTCATGTATGTTAAGTTTGGAATGTACTGAATCTCCATAATACCTTTGATGAAAGTAAAATGATGATGCGAACAATCAAATGAGAAAAATAAATTAAAACAATTACTAGTCAATATTTCCTTTACTTTGACGAAATTTCAGGTGTACACACGGCGACTGACGGTGTGTACTTCAAATGACTACCAAGTGTGCTATTTTGATGGGACCAAAATGTATGCTACTTGTGTGCAATCGTGCTTTGGGCACTTTTAAACATAATGATTTGCGAAATCATCTTTGAACCATAATTATCCTACTTAGAGCCTCTTCCCATATGACGCTTTCCTCGTCGTTTCCATACTAATTGGATGGAATCACATACACAATCTTTCCCACTTTACGATTTATTTGGGTTAACAATGATCACTGCTGGCACTTAAAATTTTGTTGCTTTGTAGTACAAATTTACTATAATAATTATCATCAATAAATCGAATACCATCATTTTAGTGAGGTCGACAACTGGAGTATTTCCTCTTTACTCCGTAAATAACTCTCGGTCTGTTACACCTACCTTGACTATGCATATCGGATGTTCCTAAAGAAACTCGATCGTGCTTGATGTAGGTACACGGAGAAAAATATCTCGTATAAGTGACATCTATTTATTAGATTTGTAGGCTTTACTAGATGATAGATTACTAGAAAGTTTGTAGTTTCAAATAAAATTCTGGTAGATTTATTTAACTATAATCTGATTCTACCTATACTGCATTCCAAATAAGGACGAAAAGATATTCCGATTCCTGTATAACTTTCTGGCCAATTCTGATTAGCAAATATGATTTATTTATGAGAAAGATATAGTATCCAACATATCTTGGAGGTTACTAAAGCTGTTCTAAGAATAAGTGAGAGGAAGTGTTTCAAATCTCTGTTTCTGTAATTCAAAATGGCCTTAAATTTTCGTTACTATTTGGAATGGAGTATAGTCTATTAGAATAAAATTAGTTGTGACATAAATATGTACACTAGTATTTTCTTAATGATTACAAAAAAAAATTAAACAGGGCCTGTACTCGGTGTGTCTCCCAGCACAGAATACCAACTTGGGAAACGGTTACGTTACACTTAATTGTTCGTAAAACAAAAGTTTTAGAAGCCGATAGCGTAGGGGAAATAAGTCGCAAGTTTGTAACATTAACTCACGGGGTACTGGGGGACTGTGGGTAGCTGGAGGGAGGGGACCAGAATTGCCTTACCATAGTAAGGTAGTTCGGAAATGCCATTTTTTAGTATTCCGTACCAAAATAGGCAAAACGGCACACATTCTTTGACAAGCTCAGGAGCGATTACTGCTTATTAATCTCTTTTACATTTGAGACAAGAAAGTAAACAGTGAAACATGATGGTAAAGAATATTTATGCATGTTATAAAATGTTAAACTATATTCCTAAAATATAGTAATGGTTCTCGAAAAACGCTCTTCATCATCTCAGTCGATAGACGTTCATAGCTGGACATAGGCCTCCCCCTTGGATCGCCACAACTGGTCCTGCGCTGCCCTCATCCAACAGGTTCCCGTCGCCTTCACCAGGTCGTCTGACCACCTTGTGGAGGTAGGCCCCAACTGCTGCTCTTTCCGTTACGCGGCCGCCACTCGAGAACTCTTTAGCACCATCGGCCATCGGTTCTGCTAGCAATGTGCCTACTTCATTGCCACTTTTGTTTAGTAATTCTTTGGGTTCTAATTCTAACGTCTACTCTGGTTTTTCTACGAATCTCTTCATTTCTGCTTCGATCTCGTAGGGAAACTCCGAGCATAAACCTCTCCATTGCCCTTTGGGTGACTTTATTCATCCTTTTTATGAGGCCTTAAGTGAGCAACCTCGTCTCAGTTCCGTAAATATCATCAGAGATGTTGCTTTTGCTCGCATGTGAAGCCATGAATCATTCTCAAGTAAAAATATGATATTATTATAACATCAAGAACATTATGTTAACACTAAGGTACAATGGGTAACACAGGCCGTTTGTTTTTGCAAAAGCAATAATATAGCGAGTGAGCTTAGCTGAGGTAGTTTACGATGTCATATATTGTGGGAGCGAGTGTTCCCTTGTAACCAATGAGGTGTGGTGCAAGTTACAAGGCTTTTGTATCTTTTGGCAATGTACTTATTTCTAAAATGATGCACCAATTCATCCTGCGCCTACTGACTCGCTCCGGTCCCGAAAGAATTATTTAATAAGAATATAATTTATTTTGGTACCTATTACTAAAATAAAACTAAAAATTATGTTTACATAATTTTAGTTTTTTTTTTGTGTTGCAGATTGCAGATCTCTAGCTGTTTACTTATTTAAGGCTGTGACGAAGCATGTTGCTGAGTACCAGCTGTTGTACTATGTATATTTGGTGAACGAAGGGCGAAGCATGTGCTGACTGCTTGTTTTTTGTAGACATAAACGAATTAAATTGCGGATCATCCGTTCGTAAGTCTGTTTTCTCACTATACGGTCTATACGTAACTAGCTATTGTCTGCGACGTCGTCTACGTTGACTATAAAATGTCCTATTTGTTAATCCAGAACTAATTTTATGTGTGTGCAAAATTTAATCCAAATCCGTTCATCGTTTATGTGTGATTGTGTTACAAATATTCAAACATCGGCATCGTAACAAATGTTCGTATTTATAATATTGAGTAGAGTATCTTTTGAGACTTATGTTATAGCTACGCTCGAAGACCAATCATTTATATCTAAGGTTGTATAGCCTTTATTTATATGGCAAATGTATCAAAATACTGATTTTCAAAAATCGCATCATAACCATTTCACCTATTCTTACTTTTAAAAAGTTGTAAAGTTAGTGCACAGAAAAGAGAAAAGAAGAGTTCCCAATAAAACTGAAAATAATTGTCCCAGCAATTTCAAGTTTCCAGTCAATTTCCATTTTTGATCACTTGTAAGACCAAAAGTTAATAAAATATGAACCCCCGCATTGCTTACCTCTTCAGACCCGCTAAAGCATGTAACACAAAACGTTAACCGAATGTTCGTGCAGCAATTTATTGTATTTTACAACTATCCTTCCCCTCCTAACATGATTTTTCATTACTCTTAAACGCTGTGGGCCATAACTTAATAATCGCCTTAATGATACAATTTTGCTAGACACGATAAAGTAATGATACCAACTTTCTTATTCTTTTAGAAAATTTGGCTTTTCATTCTAATATATATTGACGTTTACTGCGATAGCAATATAATGTAATGAAATTGCCTATACATTACATAATTAGTCCATAAAAACAAATTCTAGAAGTTTGCCAGACGGGTCCATTTCGGATGCGTGCCAAAAGCTGAACGACAAAAAAAATTACACTATTATGTCTAAAACTGGAAGCATAAGCATATGCTCACGACTATATTCCCCGAGGACTATATTCCACGAGTCAGAGATATTCTGAAACCTCGAAACATCCACGTTTCACCAGTAGTACCGAAACTGTCCAGTGTGACGGGGGGTGAGCCCGTCGCCACTTATAATGGACAGTGGGTACAATACATGCCTCGAAATTGAAGCATGCAGGTTTCCTCACGATGTTTTCCTTCACCGAAAAGCCAGTGGTGTTACAAATCGTACATAAATTCCGATAAACTCATTGGTACGAGTCGGCCTGGACGGGGATCGAACCATTGCCTCCTGCGCGGTAGGCAAAATTACTCGCCAATGAACCACATACATCCTAAATCCGACATACTGAAACAGAATTATTGTACAATAGACTTAACCTCTACAAAGAGCATTAAATTATGCAGAATTAAATAAATACCGGTCAAGTGCAAGTCGAAATACTCGCGCACTGAGTAAGGGTTCCGTACCACACCACCCCACAACATCTTACAGAAACGTGCGCGACCGACTCACACTTGGCCGGTGTTTATTATTTGTTTTTATACTGTAGAGATTGCTCTACAATCACACCAAGTTTGACGCTTGTATGTATTACCGATTTTACGACAGAGGGAGAAGAAAAAACGTTGAAAAAAACGAGTTTCTTGTATGAGGACACCCCTTAATTTTTGGCTTATTTATTATTTGTTAGCAAATCCGCGCACATTCTGTGAAAATTTCAATTGTCTTATAGCTGTTACGGTTCAAAAGTTACAGCCCTAAACGGACGGACGGACAGCGTGGGCACTGGACTTATGAATAGGGTCCCGTTTTCACCCTTTGGGTACGGAACTCTAAAAAGTATAGCCCTCTTAATAAAGCCTTGGCTCGAACGAAAAAAAAGTTTAATTTGCAACTTGCGTTTTGAATTACAAATCGCGTGGCTGACGAGATACGAATTAATTTGGCGAGGACAAGTCGTAATTAAACTGGAACTCAGACATTCAAATGTTGATTGTTTATTGAACGTCTGCTCTTCCCTCTTATACCTTCTATTAATTTGTTTACAGTCCCCTTTTTATATGAAAATGAAAATAAAATTGATTATTTTCAATTAGGAGATTCAATTAATTTATAGATTATTGCTGACCTGTAAGGCAACAGACAGTTTTGTTGTGCGCCTTGGGAGAGGCCTGTATGTTCAGAAGTGGCTGATGATGATAACTTGCTTAGTTTCCAAATTAGTAAACTTTATTCATCATTCATAATTATAAAGTCATTTTACATACGAATAAAAGTCAGAAATTATTCGTTCGGAATACTATTCCACAATTGGAATCAGGATTACTTATTAATGGTTACAATGCTGCGTATTCATGTGAATTATTCAACAAAATATAATGAACTTTAAAGTAATATGTTTAATTAAAAACAACTGCCTTGTATAAATAAATAGCAATTCAAATTTATTTCAATAAAACAAATAATTTATAATGAAATATAGATAATTCTATACTTCTGTATAAACACTAGAAAATACAAACTTAACCTAAACTTAAATCATTCTAAACATAGCCACTACTAAATCTACCGACAGGGCAAAGGGCCGCCCCTGGTCATCCTAGCCCGAAGGTGCCCATAATGCTGGCCGCGTTTCCGCGTTGAATCGCTAATGATAATTATGCGTTGGGCCAGGTATGACCCAGCACGAGGACCGTTGCCCGCATCCCGTAAACGTTTGCCCAGGTCCCTCACGAAAGTCTTTGATTCATGACCCCACGGGCACAGAGGATTATATTGTACAGAGTTACAGCTTCAAACAACCTCGCAAAAGCGGCGCAACACTACATGCGCAGTATGATTGTGTTCGCGTTCACCTACGGGGCTCACGAACGAGGCCGAGGGGACACTTTGGCTATGCTTCGGGTGGTTACGGCGTAACGAGGGTGTGAATTTAAGGTGTGAGATATTGTCCATTCTTCCTTTCGGAAAGATGTCTATGGATTATTTTCTGTTTGATCGTCACTGTCATTGTAGAACGTCATGTCATGTGAATTTAAAGTGTGAGATATTATTATCGCTCATTTTACTCGAGCATGTTTAAAAGTAGTTTAATAATATTAAACGAAATGGTTAATAATTGCACTGTGTGCTTTAATAATACGAGGAGGAACACAAACAAAAACATCTCCTTCTTCATTCTATTCTATTCTATATTTTAAAAAATGGCTGCCATCTTGGGTATGTGATGATTTTGCCAATGTCGAGTTTTTATAGCAAAAGTGCTTGACGTTGTACGGTTATATTGATATTTTGGTGACTTCAAGGGTTGTTCTTATAAAAGAACAATATCCTGAGCCACCACTGGAGTTCCACTGTGGACCGGGGATGGGGCAACCGACGCGCACGTGACCACCCAATAGCAGAGCCACAGAGCAACTCCCTCCTTCTTCATATACCTACCCCAAAGATCGTGACAGGTAAGTCAATTTCTGAGTCACCCGCGTAAAGCGGCGGATCGGGCGGCAACGTTTTTTTTAATTTTATCTCATTTTATTCAACTAAATAACAAATAATAAATAACACAACAAACAACAACAAAAAAGAAAAACAATATACCTACATATTATAAAACATTATCCTTCATACTTCAATTAAATTTATTTCCTTTAGACAGCCCTACAAGAATAGGCTAATGTAATCGAAGCTCCTATGAAGCTGTTGCTCTGTACAATATAATCCTCTGTGCCACGGGCCCGCCGTCTCCACAGCAAAGGGCACGAATAAGTAATAAGTAGGTGTTTACGCACGCTGCCCTTTCCGCCGCCGACCCAGCTACTAGGATGGAATTTCTCAAGTAAGATGCAGCGTAGAGCGATGATAGCCTATACGGAAGAGAGCTTTTGCCTCAATCATGAGGTGGCGGTTCGATTCCTGGCCTGTACCACTAAGTTCTTCGGAATTTATGTACGGTTGTATTTATCATTTACTAGTTCGGCGGTGAAGGAAAACATCCTGAGGAAAATTGCATTTCCGAGAATGAAAAGAAAATACCTCAATTTCGGAGGTATGCGCAAAATATGAGTGAGCTTGAGGCGAACAAAAAAGGACCAGCGCTGGTCTAAGTGTTACATAACGACCCTTGCTTGCAATAGCCCAACACAAATAATAAAAAAGATGCAGCGTACGAACATACGCACGTTGCATCCCACAGAAGACATTTTCCCTTTTGCCACGGCAGTTTTATAGTTTTATTATAGGTCAATTAAATAATTGACGTAGGTAAAAAGTTAAAGTTTCCCAATCAACATACAATTTAGGTAACAGGAAAAACGTAAAATCCAATAAATTCATTCATCAAACAAACTATAGACATGATATATATTGTTTGCTGATGAAAGAACGTGAAGAATCTCGTTTCACTAGCAATACTCGAATGAATAATTCGTACAAAATTACTCGAATAAAAGTCGAATGTCTCAGTCGATTTTGAATCGAATGTTGAACTCAAAACAATCCTATGGCCTGAAACATAGTCGGGTACTTGGTTACAAAAAATACACCCAGATCAAAAACAACTCCCCATACTCCCCAATCCAATCAACCAACCAAAAATAAAGTTACCCCTGTATTTCTTTTTAGCTCAAACAAAAACAACTCAACACAGCGTCTATTTATCAAACATTTGACTTGGCTAATTAATAAAAACAAGGAAAGAGTTAATCAGCTCTACTTTTTAATAAAAACTTTAAGAGAAAATTGTGTAAAAAATTGTTTGGTGTAATCTTTTAAACAATGGGGTTACTAAAAAGATTTAAGACGCCGCCTAATTTCGAGTTCACATGAAGAAGAGCCTCGTTCCCATGGTTCAACTAATGAGAACGTCATAGATTGCATTCAAGAGGAGGAAAAAGAAAAAAGGTACTTAGGAAGTCGTTATGAGCCAAGCATTCATAGCGGTGTGTTGAAAGGAGGTGATGCATTTCGCCCCTTTGCTCAATCAAATGCTAGATTATCAATGAATGAAAATCTAGATTTTTTTTGTACCGGCGGCTTCGCTGGCGTTGCTTTAATTTCATTTTCGGTAGAGAATGTATGTATGATACATAACGATAAAAGATACAAGTACCTACCTTCAAATCAGTGTGTTAGTTACCGTGAATATCTATCAAATATGTAGGTAAACATTTTCCGATTCATAATATTAGTGTGGAGTTGATTATGAATCGGAAATTAAAATTAATGTTTAAAGGCTTTCGTGAAAATGTATTAACACACTTTATAAATTTTGACGAAAGCCGATTAAAATTGCGAAAACTCATATTTCAAATCAAGAAATTAGATGCTCAAGGTTCAAGCCATCTTAAGATCTTAGACTTATTAATAAGTCAAATCATCTCTTTGCATACATTATTTTAATATCAGGCACGGACTTCTCAGCCGAATTTTAGCGCACTAGATTCAATTTAATTCAATTCAATGCTTTATTGTTGAAAAAATCACGTGTCACTAATGTTAGGTACACGCTAATTCTCAGAAACCACACAACCGATTTTAATGCAATTTTGTGAAGAATATGTATGGTTGCCTGGTTCCGGCTTGAAAGATACGATAGTTTTGTGGTTTTGGACCCGATAGATGGCGGCACCCGGGCAAAGCCGGGACGGGTTGCTAGTGTTATCACTACATAGTATAAAACAAAGTCACTTCCCGCTGTATTTCTGTCTGTCCCTATGTATGCTTTGATCTTTAAAACTACGCAACGGATTTTGATGCGGATTTTTTAAATAGATAGAGTGATTCAAGAGGAAGGTTTATATGTGCATTGCAACCGTGCGGAGCCCCGCATCGCTAGTAACTTATAATGTCCAAAATTCAAAAACGAATACATCCGGTGAGGACCAATCTTAATGAAGAATTTAATTAAGTATTTTTCGGGGAGTTTAATAAATAAACAAACAAGCGGGAGATTGGCGAAATTTACGGATTTTACGGCTTAATTCCCGTTCCAATAAGAGGTGATAAGTAATTTTATGTTAACGGTTTTATGGTTTGCAATCACAATCGCAAAAATGGTTCGCTATAAAAGTAGGCCCGTAGCTTGAGAACGAGTTTTGAAGCGTAACGTTGCTGTATCTATTATTCAAATCATTTTATATACAGGGTCCTTCTTAATATGCTGACACTTTTTTAAGGGGATGTTCAGACCATCAAACTGAACAACTTTCTCTATGGGACCAACATCGAAATCGCGAAAAAAAAATCAACTGTCCCATACATTTGGCTCGAGCTGGTTTGCAGTTTTGTACGGAAGAGCTGATATTTTTTTCGCGATGTTCGGTCCATAGAGAGAGTTGTTCAGTTTCATGGTCTGATCATCTCCTTAAAAACCGTCAGCATATTAAGAAGGACCCTATACAAGGTTATCTCGGAGAGTGCGCAAATTTAACGTAGGTATATGAAGGTCATTGAAAATAAAAAGACACGTATTTTTTACTTTATCATGTCTCATACAAAAATATTAAAATAGTAGTGACAAAAGAGTTCCAAAGATAACAGAAAAAATGCCAGAACTCGCATTAGGGTCTTACTACAGTTATTGGAGTTGACATCCATGGCGCTTTGGACCGTCTGATTATAAAGAAAGAAATCCGATTGTTAAATCCCGGCCGAGATTCATAGGAATCCGAAGACGAAAACACAAAAAAAAAAGTTTTTTTTCCTGGAATGTGTTCTATTAACGATACTGATTGCATGGAAGAAAAATGCACACTGTCTCCGAGGTAACCCTATATAATAATTGAATCTCAGAATCAAGAATCAGATGCAAAAAAATTGGTAACAAAAACTAAATTCTCTGATAAACGCCACTCATGCAAAGTTGATTTTAATCCCAGATGAAGGTGTAAAAAGCGTTTACTGTAGCATTTTACGATTTTAATCTTAGCTGTGAATTCCATTCGTAGCAGATTTATCGCGAACATGAACTTAACGACTCCCAATTAATTTTGTAAAATGTCTTTTATGGCTGCTGTAAACTAACATTAAGGGAACAAATTGTTCTTTTGTTCCACGTGTTGAAAATGCGAGATGGTCGTCACGGAAAAATACACCTACATCTTTGTTATGTTTTAGTTTATTTATGCTTCACTATAGCTTCAGCGTTTTGTTAACAGTTTTTTACTTTTTTACCAGGAGTCCGAACGCGCTAATGTAAAGGGTTTCCCTTTGTTGAGTATATCATTGGCAAAAATGTTGTATAATAAATAACATATATAGAATGTTCTTGGTTATTGGCAGCCTGAAAGTCAAATGGCTGTCATGGAGCTGTCCAATGATTAGCGCGATAGTATCGAATGTGTAAAAAATTGTGATTTGCATGCGGTTCGATGACGTTTCAGTGCAGATTTATGTTGCGCTATAGCACCCAGTACTTTTATGAGATCATCGTATCGAATGTGTTTAAACTATTTCTAAGTATATATATATTATACATAATTGCATATGGGTGGTATTTACACATAACATAATACTTGAATACCTATCCATGTCAAAATTTACGCATTCGGGACATAATATAAATATTTTAATCATTATAGGTATTGATTTGAGTTGGATGTTATAGGATGGTGAACAATATTATATCCTAATTAGCCTTGAAATATACTTTCACACACTAATCATTATATTCTCTTATCATCTTATTTAAGAGCTACGCCATAGATTAATAGCTACGCTCGCGCTCTTTTCGGTGAGTATTCGCCAATCCTGTCTCTACAGGATACATTTTATATCACTGCGGGTATGTTCAGCATGTATTCTACTCATAAAACTGAACAACTTTTACTATGGAGCCAACATAGAAATCCCGAAAACAATACAGCTGTCCCATACATTGAGTCGAACAGGAATTGCAGTTTTGTATGGGACAGCAGATTTTTTATTTAGCGATTTCGAAGTGGGCTCCATAGTGAAATTTGTTCAGTTTGATGAGTAGAATAAATGCTGAAGTTAACAATGTTCGCTGTATAATCGACTATAAACAAAATATTGTTTATGCCAATCCTATAGGGCGTATGGAAACCCTCTAGATAGCATTATTAAATCATAAAACAAGTATTACAAACTCAATATTGAGTTTTATAGAGAGTATGAAAACCACACATTAATGGGAAAACTCGTATAAATGCATGAGGGTAGTTTTTATTGAGTTCCACATTGAATGTTTCCCTGCAGTAGAGTAGGTACCTACTGCGGAATACATTACCATTTTACATCGAGACAGGGTTATATGTGGTTTTACTGCCAAACTACGCATGCTAGATATAATTGATGACGACCAAAAATAAATTGAATATTCCTTATTTAACACTTTATTGTACACACAGACATATTGATACAAACAATAGAAAAGGCATGTACAAAGGGCGAATTCCTTCTGTTGTTATGGTGTATATTTTTTGGATGAATTGAGCTTACATCTCGGCGTGGAAGTCTTAGTTTCTGACGATGTCTTTGGTGTAATTATGAGAACGAACATAATACCTATAGCATAAAAGACTAGAACGATTTAACCACTTCTAGATAAAAGAGCACAAAATATGTGCGTATGCATTTTTTTTAAGGAAAATGCTAGCTATCTATCACAACTTAAGAAGTCCTTTGCTACAGCTGCACGTTCAAAAATAGATTTATTAGGTACCGATTTCCTCTTACGAACTCAAGAGGCGCTTTTTTATTTTCTTACACTAAATTACGAATAAGTAGTGTATCGTAGTAAATAGTACATACCTACTCTTTTAAATCCTTGTGATATTATTATGACAATTTCAGTTGACTGTCGAGCAGAAATTATTAATGTTTCATAATATAAACATTATTTATCGGTTCGCTGAATTCAAAACAGAGACACTATGCTATAAACAGTAGGTATATTGGATAAAATGAATCATTCAGAATTCCGATCTCCCAAGGTCTTGATTCTAGGGGTACTAAATAACCCTAGAATCAAGACTCTCACTCAGCTAGACAAAAGGTACTTTACATGTAGGTTTAATGAAGTTTTTTCCACGGTAAAGCGAGCTTAATGTAAAGGACAACGCTTAAAGCACCCTGAACGCTCTGATAGTCACTGGGCTCCACCTAATCGTGTTACACATGGTTAATTATGCACGTCCTTTTATATAATGGTCTGTGTTGTAAGTTGGAGCGAGTTGCTGAGACGCAAGTTTTCGAAGTTTCGAACGCAAATATTGCTGTTTTAAAGTTTGCTGAGAACGCAAAGTCTAGACGCGATTCTGTCCATGAAAAAAAATAAGGTAAAATTTTGGATAGACAGTAGTGAAATTTTTGAAAGTAACGCTTTGAAATTAGCAGTAGAAAATGTCAAAATTATGCATCATTCGATTTTCAGGATTCAAAGTAACGCTTGATAACTTTTATCCTACTATTAGCTAGTTGCGTTATAACTTTTACAGAACCTGGCATTGTCCTGCCTGTATATTTAATTATTTATCTTCATCTGTTCTTGGTATTCAAATAATGCAAACAAGGAACAGTTGTGTATTGAACAGAAATATTGAACTCGGTTTTGATGAATATGATCTAAGTGAATAGGTACATTTTAAGCAGTTTCTTATTTGCTTTTGGATTTCTGGACCTCTTTAACAAGAATTTACTTCTTTCGATGATTTCGCTAGCGCTTACATCTTACTCCTTGTATTAGAGGTCCAGAACATAGAGATTATCAAGGGATAGGGGGGAATCAGGGAATTAATTATGGGAAAAACGTTGAGTAGCTTAAAGGGGATTATTGGTGTTTTCGATTGGTGAAGGTTCGGAGGGATTTTAAATAATTAAATACAGGTGTAAATTTAAATGCGTTACATAGTTTAGGGGAAGCATAGACCATCAAACTAAACAACTTTTACTGTTACCATCTATCTACCAACCATTTAAAAAGCTATCTTTCGCTCGAAAAACATCAATATGTATCTTAAATGTATGGAAGAGCTAATTTTTTTGGTGATTTTATGTTGGATTCACAAAGTGAGAGTTCATATTCATAGTGTTCCACAGAATTTCACAGATTTTTGGATTTTTGTGTCTATTTCTTTTCTTGTTCGAGCATAACGACAAAAACTACTGGACCGATTATGATTATTCTTGTGTGAGCTTATTATTCGACTTAAAAAGTGGTAGGTATTATATTTTATCTCGCCAAGCCGACCGGTGCGAAAAAATCGTAGGCAAAATCTATCTCAGCTTCAAAGTGATCCATTGTAGTTTGTCTAAGCATGATACGATACAACCCCCCTTAAGTTCTTATTTAATTAGTTCTAGTTGAGCTGTACAAGAGCCTTAATTATTAAATTCGATGAAAGTTGTTTTGTAAGAGGCTTAGGAAACCCAATCAACAATGTGGCCTTTTTGTTATCTAATAAAGGCTAGAATGGCTAAGTAAATTGTTATCTTGGTTCGGTTGTTAATTGGGTAGATCAACTATTTTTTGTCCATACCTAGTCTCAGTCATCTGCATAAAATTTTTTCAATGTTCAGGCTCAATCTCAAGCTCAGGTTTTGCTTGCCCCAAAAATAAATGTTTGTTGAATAACTAAGGATTGCATTTATTAAATGCATACACGGTTTTGCAAAATTACTTGAATGTTACTTGAATTTTGGCGGTTGTCCGATGGACGCTTTATTTCGTTGTCCCCACGCTTTTTGGTCTATCGGACAACCGCTAACAACTTCTAGTAGTTCAACACAAATGGTGCAATGTGCATGTGTGTAGAAGAATCATATCATTAGATACAATATCCATCTTTTAAAATTAATGAATGTCAAGAAAAAAGGAATAAAAACGTTTTTTGAAACAGTACTGTGAGGACAAAAAATAGTTGATCTACCCAATTAAACACATTGTTGATCCGTCTCTTCTACTTTAAGCTTTCTGTATTTGAGTAAAATCTTACACTTAATATACACAGAGTCCAACTTAATATGCTGACACTTTTTTGAGAGGATAATCAGACCATCAAACTGAACAACTTTCTCTATGGGACCAACATTGAAATGGCGGAAAAAAAATCAGCTGTCCCATATATTTGGCTCGAGTAGGTTTGCAGTTTTGTATTGAACAGCATATTTTTTTTTCGTGATTTCGATGTTGGTGCCATAGAGAAAGTTGTTCAGTTTGACGGTCTGATCATCCCCTTAAAAAAGTGTCAGCATATTAAGAAGGGCCCTATATACTCATAGCCCTTATGGCCGTTCTCTTTTAGGTGGACTGACGAAGTTATGAAAATTACAGAGAGCCGATGGATATGCATGTTGCCAAAGAAAAACATTTTTGTAAGGCTTTGTTCATCATTATTATTTTAGCATGTACTTTGTGCCTACACTGTAGGTCCATTACTGCGATTTCTTCTCGAAAACCTAATGTATTTTTTTTTCGCTATTTCTATATTGGCTCAACAAAGAAAGTTGTTCAGTATTATTGTTTAAACCATCCGTTCAAACACTCCTTTCTGCTACACCCTGCATAGTTTTAGAAAGCATATCCCTCTAAACAAACATACAACCCAAACACAAATGTGATGAACACGGTACACGGTACACGGTACACGGTACCTACTTAGTATAACTTTGTTATATGTTCTCGTGTTCCACACAGGCATACTATAGTTGACAATGATACAAAGTCAACAGGCTGCGTAAAGCACCTGAATATTGTCAACAAACCGACAATACTGTTTGCTTCAACATTACCGAGCCTTGTCGATGATACGTGACGTCATTTGTCACGCTGCCCTGTTAAGGTGATACAACTGATGATATATTCAGTTAACTAGCACCACTCCTTTTATTAATTTATCTTTTTTTACTTTTAATTAATTTATTCACTTCAATGGGTTGGTAGGCACCATGTCACAGTGTGGGATTTTGCCTCAGTTGTGGTCATCGTATTTTATGCGTCTTTTGGAAAGATTAAACTCAATCAAAACTTCTATTGAAACTCTTTTGTCTTTATCTATCATAGTTTCAGAGAAATTTAAAAAATCTAAAAAAGTCCATAGAACCCATAAAAAGACAATTATCTGCTTTCTAACTATGGTTTTTTTTTTATGTTTCATGGTATGATAGATATCCGCTAGAAGATCAATTAATCCATAAAATAACACAATTGAATACGCGCTTGTACGCGACAATTTTTTTTCTATGATTTTGTATAAACATTTTTCTAGTGAATCTCTACATGGTCGCAATTTTTCCAGTGCCATAATGTTAATAAAATTTATAAGTTCTCCAAAAAAAAACTGATGCCACAAACCACATTACTTTAATATATTATAAATAAAATATAACAAATTCAGAATCAAATACCATGTTCGCAATAACCTAATTTATTGTAGAATTTTTCCACGTAGAAACATTTTGAGTGTGTAATAATAACACAAACATTTTCTCTGAAAGACCTAATTATGGCTTCTGGAATTTTAAACATTAAATAATCTAAACTGGTTAAATAATAAAATGGTTTTTATTGCACTATTTTGTCAATTTATTGTTTCTTTCATTAATAAATAAATAAAAAAATAAAAATAAATAATCAAATTATGAAATAAATGGGGAAAATATTCAAATCTGTAAACGCTATCAATAAAATGTACCGAACAACAAACCGTAACATTTTATAAGTACAAAGAAATCCCTAACTTTGCTTTCTCTCTCTTGAATCTAATAAGATTTCAAATGTAACAGAGAATTTGTTCAGCATACTATCGGCAACGCTAATTGGTTGCATAAATCTCGTTGATTACCCAATCACATTGTGATCACAATGCCGTTCTAACGCCAATTGGATTCTATGCAAGCCGCGCCGATCGGCTTTAATTCGTATTGCATTTTAATACGGTCGCAATTAGGTAATAAATCGTTTTTAATTTCAAAGAGCAGCTTAGAATTGTGTTTCGATGCATTAGGTAAAAGCATTTCGATTATGATAATGACCGCTCGTTCGATATCGCTTGCAACTATATTTCTATCACGATGTATGAAGATATTCCACCGGTCAACCACCGGAATTATTAAATTACCGACTGCTCTGAAACGGTGAATGAAAATATTACATGGAAACCATTACTTCTATGATATCCAGAAGCGTCAAATGAGGAAGGCAAATGGCGAACCCACCATATTCCTGCCAAAACATTTGAATCATAATTGTATTGATCTCTTGTTGGCCGGAGGGAACCACCAATAACATTTCCCTTAAATTATTATGCTTAGGTCAGGGAAATGTTAAAAGTAAGTGTGTGCTGTTGTTATTAAAGTATACTTATTTCATTCACTCATTGATTACATTCAAATGTTGCACAAAACCTCGAGACTTCCACCTCTCAATCGGCTATCAGAAACTTTCAACTGCTGCAAATCGCTTACTTTTATAATTAATGTTATAGTTAAGGCCTCCGCTCATTGCAGCGATTTTATCGAGCGATAATATCGCTGCGATTTTGTGATAATTGTTTCCAGTAGATTTTGTATGGGGACGCGCGCGATCCTACACACTGCCGCGATATTATCGAGCGATAATATCGCTGCGATTTTGCGATAATTGTTCTCAGTACATTTTGTATGGGGACGCGCTCGATCCCACACACTGCCGCGATATTATCGCAACTCTTTCGACTACATTCAGTGGTGGGGCGCATGCGTGACGCGAATCGCGGAATCGCTGCAGTGTGTAAGGTGTCGCAATATCGCTGTCGATAATATCGCTGCAATGTGCGGAGGCCTTAATTCATGTGCTGTGGAAGGAGATTAAAATAGTTGCAATTGTCATAAGGTTCCACCTTCCACTACGCCAACGAGCGTCTCAAAGATTACTAAGACTCTAAAAAAAGTAAATAGGAAAGATTGAAGAAGGCATTCAGTTGGTACGTTATTTATTGCTCCAGTAACGAGTTGCCAAGGAGTTGTAGTACGATCATTAATAAGTTCACTAACCAATACCGAAACGTCCTAACTCAATACTCTTTCTGAATGAAATAAGCTTTTTTGTTTCCAACCGACAACTAGTTCAGGAGATTTCTGTTTACCGCGAAAAGGTCGTAAGTCAGAGGGATTGGTTTAGAGATAGGACCTTTTGGTTGTAAACTAATTTCTGCATCGGCCTGATCTAATCAGGCCCGTAAGACGGATGACGTACATTAATATTGGCTGAGACTGATTGGATCAACGGATTGCCCATTTATAGTAACTCCTAAAACTGATTTCAGATAGTGGATTAACAGTATAAGAAAGTAAATCTTAGTCAGATTGATTTAGAATTGATTCTTCTTAACTATTCTGTAACATTAAGCCTTGAAACAAAGCTCTATCAAACTTTGTTAAGATAATGTTTGTGGAATTAATTTCAAATAACTTATTTATGGATAAATTGGAAATAGGAATGTTTTTAATGTCTTGTAGGCGGAGTGTAGGACGTATTTCTATAAATTTAGTGTCGTATCGTTACGAAAAAGGAAATATCTATTTATAGAGATTTTTTCCATATAAATGGAACTAAATATTTCATTCACACAGTTTTATGCATTCGATACTACGGTTGCTAGAAAAATCTCACTCAAATACTGATAGGTACTGTCTTTGACGACCAGTAAACTAGTTCACAGTAAATCTGACTGCGAAGCAAAAGGGTCTCTGATCAGAATTGAATAAGAAGATTTACACTAGAATTATGTATGTTTGCATATTATTATACCTAGGTGCATAATTATAGGTATTCTATATCGTTGTTTAACAAATATCGTATTTTTTTATTGATTGAGGTACTTCAATTGCAACGAGATAATCTGTGTGACAGGACTAAGAAAATAATCTTAACTATTATAAAACTGTAACTGAAGTGTGTCTGTACATTGAGGATATTTACAAAAAAAAGATTACGATATGGTTTTTAGGTATCCCTGACTCGAAATCAACCTTTTTTAGAAATTTTGTCTGCCTGTTTGTCTGTTTGTTTGTGTGTTTGTTTTTTTATTTGTTTGTTTGTTTGTTTGTTTGTTCGCGCATCACGCAAAAACTACTGAACCGATTTTGATGAAACTTTTTTTGTTTGATAGCTTATTATCTGACTTAAAATCTGGTATATAATTTGTGCGGACGAAGTCACGGGTAAACACTAGTAATAAATAAATAAATAAAGTATCTTGGACATTGTCACGCTTTGAGTAAGTACCTACCAGAATCTAACGTGGGCTTGTAGTAACATGATGATGACTAAATAACGATAATACTCGTATACAGTGTGTTAGGGTAAACAGTTGCATTACTTTAAAATTATGAAAGTACCCATCATACTGTTACTGATTCACTTTCCCTAAGAAACCTATAGGAAAGAATCATTCCCATTACGACGACCCGGTTGGTGTAATGGTTACCACGCCGGACTGCCAAACCAGGGTCCTGGGTTCGAATCCCGGTTCGGTCATGGATGTTATATGTTCGTGCCGTTGTTGTATGGTTTCCATAATAAAAGCCTTTAGTGCTAGTTTGGGATCATTACAATGTATGTGCCTGTGAGCGTTATTTATTTATTTATTTATTTATTACGCCGCTTCCCATGATGCCGCTCTTCTATTTCAAGAGTTGCAATTAGGACTTAGCTGATCGAACGTTTGTATGAATTATTATTATTACTATCAGCCATTGAGGTCCCTCTGTTGAGCAAAGGCCTCCCTCCGTTCTCTCTAATAGTCTCTGTTCTGCTCTTCGACAGGCCAGTTCTTAAGGAAACAGTCAATTTCGTACCGCCACCTTCGTCTAGGTCTGCCTCGACGTCGATTTCGATTCGTTGGAGACCAGTTGGTGGTAGTTTTGGCCCATAGGTCATCTGGCATGCGGCAGACATGGCCAGCCCAATCCCACTTTAGATTGTTAGCAGTGGTGGCTACGTCTGTCACTTAGTTTCTGACTCGGTCGATCAGTTTTAAGCCTAGGATGCTGCGCTCCATAGCTCTCTGACAAACCTTGAGGCTTGGCTTCTGATCGTTTGACCACGTTTGAGCACCGTAAGTGAGAATCGGAAGAATGCACAATACATGTTCATGAGTTTGCGTTTAAGTGATAGTGGATTGTATGAAAAGTCGATATATTTTTTTTTCCAATTTGCTGTAGGTTTCTTATTCTTAGGAAAAGTTTATCAGTATCATGGGTACAATTACCCCTTAAAGTATAGCAACTGTTTACCCTAAGACCCGATAGAATACATAAATATGTAGATAAAAACATCCATGAATCGGATACAGAATATTCATATTCGTCATACAAATATTTGTCACTAGCGGGATTCGAACTCGCGACCCTCGGCACAGCAGGCAGGTTCACTACCGACTGTTATTATATTATCTAAGATATTATTTATACTTGTTTAAAATTTTTCGTCGCTAATACTGTCTCCCCCTATGATCGCACTCAATTTTAATGTTATTCACGAATTTTTCACATGTTAATGCAATAACTTTTTCTCCATTACATTTTCCCAATCGAAAATTGTATCATTACCTCCGCTACACTCTACCTACGCATATGGTAATAAAAAACTTCCCTTGTGTAATGCATAACATAATAAGTACATCAACGTCCCCATTTTATAGGCCCAACGTAAAATCACGATATTAATATAAAAATATGGACTGTGCATTAAATTAATGGATGCTTTAATGTTCATACATGTGCGAAATGGTAACGTTTTCGGAATTACGAAGTATCAAGGGCGTAATTTCTGTAGGTTTTGAGAACTATAGGAATGACTATCAATCAGGTAATCGATTTTAGTGAAACTGACTTATGTCACGCACGACATTTTCCAAAATAATTATTAATTTAATATAGCATTAGTAAATTGGCGCTTTTGCGTTGATGTTGTGGTTTAAATTCAGCATGTGATTCATCATTTTTTTATCATGGAAAACATGCGTGAGACACTAAAAATTTTCCTTCGAACCTATTTATATTTGTATTTACGTAAATTAAAGCTACCAGTTAGCATTTTAAGTTGTACTCACTTCTCTTTTATTACAGATTATAACTATAATAACTAGGCTCTATAATCCAAGTCACCTTTACGGTCGCTAATCAAAAGTGGTAATGGAGCTTTACGTAACGTAGAGGGACATCCAGTGAAAGAACGGAATCGATGGTTTTGTAAAGATCTGAATTCAAACTCAAACTCAAATTGTTTTATGCAAAATAATATCACATCTGACGTCATTTTTGACTCTACCACCGCGTCGGAAGGTGTTCCATTCGGACCGCGTCGGATGGTGATCTGACGGCCCGACAGCACAGTCTGTAGTGAACCTGCCTGCTGTGCCGAGGGTCGCGGGTTCGAATCCCGTAAGGGACAAATATTTTTATGATGAATATGAGTATTTGTGCCCGAGTCATGGATGTTTATAATTATTTTATTTTATTTATTTAATTTATTTAATATAAGTCCAGGCTAGTATCTGGTACTTTAAATGTTACTAGATAATTTCTGTGACAATGTCCAAGATATTTATTTATTTATTCCATTGTAGACAGGATGCGGCCAGAAACTCTACAACACACATCTGGACCATTCCAATCAATCGAGACCAAAAATTAAGACGAATGGAAATAACAGAGACTTTTTACAGCAGTAAAAACTCTTACAATAGAATAAAACTGATAACTTCGTCTCATAATTTTATTAACATAGAATTCACTGTCAAACATCACCCCTTTCTTTGACACTTTATCCATTCTTAAACCCCAAGCTCCAGAACTTTATCCGACACCATTTTGCCTACCAAACATCCCCATAAACACAAGTAATGTAATATAAAAAGTTTAAAAGCTAACTGGGAGCATTAGGCGTGTTAACAAAAGACGCGTTTACGGCTTCAAAAGTGGAAAGTCATGTCACAGCGGAGGCGAACGTGTTAACTTCCACGCGCCATTTTCGTGGCCCCAGGAGATTTTATGGACGTACGTTCGGTTTTTTTTTCAGTGATACGTTTTGGGATGGTTTGTGGATTTTTGTATTACATTTTCTACAGAAATAAATAATGTCAGCACAGTAGTAATTCATTACCAAACTCCTTTTGCCTACTTTTAGCATTTTTACGGGTGGGATCTTGGTTTCTTTGGCTGTCTTGATAACTAACTAGGCTTCTCGATTTTCTGTCAGCTCTGTATTTTGCTATACAGGAACGTACATACATTAGTAAAAATAAAATTTTAAAACTCCCGTCAAACTGAACAACTTTCTCTATGGGACCAACATCGAAATCGCGAAAAAAAAAATCTGATATCCCATACATATTTTAGCTCTAGTCGATTTGTAGAGTACCTATATGGAACATCATTTTTTTTCGCGATTTCGATATTAGTCCCATAGTGAAAGTTGTTCAGTTAGATGGTCTAAACCACCTCCTTAAATGTTTATTTGTATTTTTGTAACACCTTGTATAGTCGGTGGTCACACAATAGACATAGTGTTATGATATTTTTATTAATGAATACTCAAATCTGTTAAATATAGGGTCTGTATCCTTCTTAATACAGGGTCCAACTTAATATGCTGACACTTTTTTAAAGGGATGATCAGACCATCAAACTGAACAACTTTCTCTATGGGACCAACATCGAAATCGCGAAAAAAATATCAGCTGTCCCATACATTTGGCTCGAGTAGGTTTGCAGTTTTGTATGGAGGGGCTGATTTTTTTTTCGCGATTTCGATGTTGGTTCCATAGAGAAAGTTGTTCAGTTTGATGGTCTGATCATCCCCTTAAAAAAGTGTCAGCATATTAAGAAGGACCCTATATAATGGTTTGACGATGAAACCATTAAACTGAACTACTTTTCCATGGGACCAACATGGAAACGGAGAAAAAATATTTGTTGTTCCATACAAATCTTCGATCTTACTCGACCCAAATGTATGGGACAGCTTTTCGCGATTTTGATGCTGGTTCCATAGAGAAAAATTTTCAGTTTGATGGTCTGATTAATCCCCTTAAATTAATGCTGAACATTAATATTATGCTGAACCTACTTTGAAACCAACGATTATTTTTGGTCGAGTCTTCAATCTTTCATAAAATTCATGAGTGAAGAGTCATAAAATTTCTTCAAATCTTTTGCATCTGTTTAAGCCAGAATTAAAATTGTAAAAACGCCGATCATTAAATCGCTATAAGTAATATTCTTTATTTTTTCTTGACTTTTAAGACCATCGAGATGGGATACAGAGATAACACGTAGGTACCGTAAAATGAATCAGAAATATCAAGATGGTAAAGTCGGCAGTGTTGTGTAACCACGTCTTCCAATAAATTGTGTCGCGTCCGAAGGGCAGCACGTACGGTCATCGAGGAGGTTAAGCGACTGTCCATATTCAAGATTGGAACGTAAATGTCGTGTTACGTCAAGCCGTATCTCAAGAAGCACCCTCTTAAAGGTTTCTGCGGTCCTGGTAGTTTTAGCTATTTATGTTGGGAAAATCTGAGTGGTTTAAGAGATTTGGAGGTAATAACTGTTTATGTGGATATAAAAAAGCGCCTGACCAACGTTGGTTTTTTGATAATAATTTTATAATATTGTCAGAATAGAATATAATCATGCTGCTAGAAAAGAAATCAGTAGTCAGAAAAGTTTATTTGCTGAAACATGGTTAGGCATTGGTTGGTTGGTTAACTTGTTGATATGAGTTTTTATACATCCAACTATAGGGAAAAAGTCTTCTCAAGCGGAAGTAGGTCATACTCATAATCCACCACACAAACTATTTTCTTTTCCTATTTTTCCGACTTGCTTCCACCAAGCAGACGAGAGATGTCGAACTTACATTATATATATACGAATAAATTTATTAATGTACCTATTTATCATCCTACACGCAACCATAAAATATATGAGAGCAATATCTTTTCGATACCTAATTATAGTTCTGCATTACTTATTAGAAATAACTATCACACAATAATGTTTTTCCATTTTGTTACCATATTGTTAGAGACCGACAGAATAAGTTTGCAGCAATTGGCTCGTACGGTGCGGTGTTTATTCAAAATGTATAACTTAGGTAATATTAAAGTTGCGTTTAGGTGCCGGTTACGTGATTTCGATTTGGAGAACACTATAATGATTACGGTTTATTTTAGTACACAGTTTGTGGTAGGATGGAAGTTCCCCTTTGTTCAAGAATTCGGTATGTCAAGTTTTTTTTTGGAGGGCTGAATTGAAAACCATTTCGATATAATTGTCTCAATAATCATATTTTCTATGTCAGAGATTTTAAAATGAAAGGATTACAGATATTTTTAATAAAATAACGTCGTTTTTCGGTCCGTGCAGTGACGTCACTGGCATACCTCTGAACTCCATGGTAAACATAAAATCAACTTAAAATAACCGGCCATTAAGAAAAAAAAATACTTTCACAATGTCAGAATTTGACATTTGATGTTGCCGTATCTTTTTCCAGCATAGAGTTAGAAAGAGGAGGCAGGTTTTAATTTTTTTTAATACAGCTGTATGTAGTTTTTCTCCATGGAGTTCGAATTATTTTCTCTCCACCATTTTTGCACTTAGAGATTACAGATCAAAATAATTTAAACATTAAATTTATATTGATAAACTCGATGAATCGAAATAAGAATGAAATAGGTATCTTAAAATAATGTCTTCTGTCCGTAAAAAATATAAAAATGAAGACAAAAAAAAACTTGACATACCGAATTACGCTCCTCGCAACATAACATGGAACTTGGGTTACGTGATGCGGAGAAATCATATAGGTATTGCCTTATAAATAACTAAATTAAAGATTGAAAAATGTGTCTCGGGCGGGACTTGAACCCACGCTCTTCCAAACCGGGGAAACGTGCTAACCAATTACACCACCGAGCCCACAACCCAGCGAACGAAATTTTCAATCTGTTGCGTCTTAAGGGGACGTGCGCGCCATCTACTGGCAGTAGTGATCTTTAATTTGATTCGAAATAGCACAACATGGCTGTAACATGTTTATAATCAATAATATTATAAATAACTGGAAATAATATATACAAAACTACATATTCTCACGCGTGTCTCCCACTAGAGAAGGCAGAGACAACGGAACGCCACCAGCTACGATTGTAACAGACCTCTTTTGCTTGCTTGCATGCTCGTTGGTTTTGGGTACATCTGACATGGCCCTTTTTAAGCACGTCACAAATTTGGTTAGTGTATGTAGGTAGGTTTAGGCCGTCCCCTTGCACCATTTCCACCAACGCTTACCTTATTAACTGCCTTTGCCAATCTGCTCTCATCCATTCTCTCCATATGACTAAACGATCTCATCATACCTTTCTATATCTTTGTCAATAACATGGTTTGGCCTTGCCCCTATTGGGAATTCCGTTATTGCCTGATTTCGTTGCTGACTGTACCTGAAAATCACTGGTATGGCTATAAGATTAAGAAATTGGCAAATAAATCTTGGCTGTCTAATTTATTGGTGCGAAAGAGAATTTTCCTTCGGCGTCGAAGAAAATCGAGCAAATTGATGGATTCCACAAATTCCTGACTGGAAAACCACTGAACCGATCTCTCGAATGAATTTTTTGTCGAATTCCCATTTATTTTTAAATGTGTTTTCTTTCACTTCCGATGCATAATTGCTTTTAAAATTTGAACAAATCAGACGGCAGGCTAAGTTATTTGTATTTAGTTTTTTTAATGGTTGGAGTGTATTCATTTATTTACAAGGTTTTGTTTTTTGGCTTACAAACATTGTTCTTTTAACACGATAAATTAATAATCCTTTTTAATTGACACAGATGTTTAAGAAAAAGAGTGAGGTGGCTCTCCTTAATAATTATTAAAGATACATAATTAAATCATTTTAATTACAAAGTTAAGAGTAAAAAGTAAGGGGATATAATTCGGAGCGCGCTCCATACAAACGTACTATGGTGATATTTTCAATACTAACCAATTGAAGTCAATGAAATTTTGCAACAATTTAGAAACAAATCTCTATGCTTATATGGAGTCCGATTTTCATTAAAATATACGGTTTTAGGTTATTACGGTATAAGGTAATTTAAGGTTTGTATGGAAATTTTTGAGGCACTGTAACCTTCGTCTTCCTGTGAGAAAAATTGTTCAGTATTATAGTAATTATAGTACTCTGTGATATTTTTGATCAATACAATCAGCTAGTATTAAAGTAATGCAACTGTCGACCACGGACTTGAAAAAAAGGCGGACGTAATGTGACACTAAAAAGATGTGAAGCATGCAAGGTCTACAAGGTTTTAATCTACAGTTTGTTCTACAAGGGACCTACACTCACACAGATGCACCAGTTCTAGGCGTAGGTCCTTTTTTTTAATTTTTTACCGCGTGTCAGACGCACACAAAAATAAATGGGTGCTGCACTCGTGATTAGACGAGATTACGTCCGTCTTTTTTTCAGGTCCGTGCTGTCGACCCTAACACTCTGTACATTTTCGAAAATCTTTCTCATTTATACTCAACCAAAATGTAATCAGTACGTTTGTTGTTAGTGGTAGCAAAACTCGTCTTATTCAATACTCATAGCGGAATGCTCGAAGCTTCCAGAAGCTCGTATCTTAATTAATTACATTTAGTTGTCAGCGTCGGGCTGTCTTCACGGGTTGTCCTCATAAATTAAGTTCACGTCATGGATACCAGAAAACTTTTCAAGGAGCAAGTTTTCATTTCTATCTTGATATTATTATAATGTTATTGTGGCCTTATGTAACGGTAGGCTTTTTTAATAGGTATGTATAGTGAACATCAAGATCTGAGCATTACAGGTGCAGAATACAGGGTGTAAAAAAAGACCCAAGTAATGGTTTAGACCATAAAACTGATCGACTTTCACTATGGAGCCAACGTCAAAATAAAATAAAAATCTGCTAACCCATACATTTGAGTCGAGTACCTAGGTACTACAGTGTTGTATGAAACAGCTGATTTCTTTTAATTTATCTGGATGTTTGCACCATTAAATAGTAAAATTTTTTTAGCATATGGTCTAAATTTTGCTAGGGTGTTTTTTTACACCCTGTAGTGTAAACGTTGAAGTTTAACAGAAATCTCCTGCAACGATTTTCTAAATTATTGGTTTCCTTGATTTTTTTTCCACATGTATATACTTTGACGAAATGCGTATTGGACAAAATGCGTATTGGACCAAGTGCTACTAGGTCACTGCGACGTCAGTCCACCCTTAGACAGTCCACCTGGCATCGAGGTATAAAATAATTTTAATCAAATTATTGCCATCTAGTAGGAACCCCTCTAGAAAGAATATTTTCGCTCCAACCCCTATCGATTACTATTTAATCTCTTCTGGGAGCTTTACAGGTTGTAAGGAAAAGTATCATTAACCTTCAAACCACATACTCTACCCATCAAACTAAACAACTTTTACTATGGGAACAAATCTATCAAAACGAAAAAAAACAGCTAAAACTGCTATACCTATTCGATGCAAACGTATGGGACAGCTGGCTTTGCTTTTCATCTGGATCCATTGTTTCCTGATTCAATAATCGAGTGAATTCTAAACATACACTATTATCTGCATTTGCAGATATTAGCCGCATTGCAGCCGAACCAGTTTCAAATTAGTTCTTGAATAGGCCATAGTTATTAGTTTTAGTAAAGCTGACACTTCAAAATCTAAGTAAATCTTCGTAAATTCAAAGGGAATGTAAATAACAAAGGTTATTTCACACTGTGTCGTGTCGGAGACAAGAATTTAGACAAGGTTTATTCCTTAATCAGACAGCAATCTAGGTTGCTGTTAAACTTCGTGTTATCTTACACAATTCTGGAAAAAGAAAACTAAACTTGCTCTATAGGCTAAGGGCCTGTTTCACCACTTCTGGGTAAGTTCTTGTTAGCTTATCCGACAGATAGTTTGACATATTTTGTATGAAATTATGTTAAAATATCTGTCGGATAAGCTAACAAGATTTTATTCAGAAGTGGTGAAACAGGCCCTAAATATCAATTTGGAAAACTGTTAAAGAATCAGTTACAAAATTCTTCAAGTCATGTGTAAGTATTTGACTAAAATGTGGGTGTAAATTTAAATAAGTCATTTCGATTTAATTCCAGAAAACAAAATTAATAAAACGCTTTTTTGTTTTTTAAATCACGGTTTTCTTTGATAAAACAAAAACCAAAAATATTCTGGGACTAATTGTGCTAATTGGACACAGGATATTAGGATAATATTATATGTTCATTCATTTGCTTAACGTTTATATTGTTTCTGTTAAATAAGTCCTTATTATGCTAAAGGTACTCGATTTACATAATAATTGACTATCTTTAAGTAAGTAATTGGACACATTCATGTTTTTTTTATGCATCATAATTACGTGACGGTAAGAACGTTGCAAACATAGCTGGCTAATTTATAAAATAACCCTGTCTCTGTGCCGATGTTTAAAAATTGTAAACATATACAAAATAAAATGTTTCCATTCCTACACATAGGGGCAAATAAAACGCTACGTTTTCATTTCAAATGCGTCAGAATAACTGTGCGAAATATTTCTCAGCTAAACATACACTGGCGGGTAAATGTAGCAGGCAATACGGAAGACGTAGTGTTGGTATCATATTGTGAAAATGAACCATTTCTATTCGAGTCCGATCGAGTACGTTTACTGGTAAATGCTTTGGAAACCGTCACACGAGAAAACTATTTTCGGATGTCGACTCGTTACGTGTTTGTTATTTCCCAAGGTTTTGATAAAGTTTACTAACTTATGGAAAAAAGCAGACAGCAATATCGGTTCACATTATGCGTCGGCGCCATGCAGTGTTTTCAAATTCAGTACGTAATAATTTACTAAACGGGTTGTGTTGTGCTTCTAGTACCTACTAAAAATGGAAAAAGATATAAGTTAGTGGTAAGTAACTGGTTGTTTGGAAGAAATAAATTTTACTGATAAGGCCGCCTCTTGTTCGTGTATATTGTTTTTGTTTTTGTTGTGTATTTTGGTGTGCAAATAAAGAATATTTATCTTAAAGAAGACTAAAAAAATTTACTAAATAGAAAAAATTGCTCAGTCGCATCTTGAATTTTAACAAATTTTGTGCGTTACTTCGGTGTTTTTTTTGGAAAAAGAACAGAAAATATCTGTACTGAAACTTTTAATTATGCAAAATTCATTTAAAAGAGCCTTAATAATTATACCAATTTAGTACTGAAAATACCAAAAGATTTGAAAATAAAATATCTTTACTGCGCTGCGCTGCGCATCCCGAAAACCTTGGACAGCAAGAGTAGAGCAGGATGCGTTTGTCACTGCCACACCATTACCGAATTTGCTTGCGTTGTAATAAAATCGTAAATCGATTAACACATCCTTCGTCAGAACTCCCTTCGATGCTGTCGGGAACCAGCAGTTGTGGTCATTTATTTTCGATGTTATTTGTACGCTTACAAAGATGATAGTCGTTTGGCACTAAAAATGCTCTGCGCTACGCATGGCCAGGTGTGCACTGACCCTTAGTGCTTTCTTAAGCAATACCGAACCAACAATTACCTACCCTAGAGCATAAAATAATAATGTTTGCCCTACAAGGTGGTGCGGTACTTCAAAATTAACAACTTTAATTTTGCAATAAGAGCAACAAGGGAGCAACCAACCGTAATGATTTTATCTCGTAGTTTGAATATGTTTAAGCGGCAAGGGAAGACACCAGAATACCTATCTAAATATATTTTGGAAGGCGTTTTAAAACTATTTAGTATGATAGATTAAGATTGAAAAATTAAGTCTCGGGCGGGACTTGAACCCGCACTCTTCCAAACCGGGGAAGCGCGTTATCCAATTTGTTTGTTTGTTTATTCTATTTTGTATACCTCACAATTAAAATGCATTATTTCGTCGCTAGTCTACTAGTTAGTTACGTCAAAAATGTCAGATACTAAACGACGTATCTAACATTTTTGACGTAACTAACTTATTCATTGTGGGCGAATCCATTTTCCAAGACGAATCAATCGCTAATTGACGTATCTGTATCTTCGAGCGTTAACGAGATAACACATTTTGACAGGTAGACGTAACTAGCGCAATTTAATAGCGCTGAACCGAAAAAAGCTTGTTCTGAAAAATTAATAAATAAATGAATGTTAGTTACGTCTTTTAGTAAGACTAGCGACGATTTATCGTTATATTTTGTGGCGAAAGTACCCATGAGAGGGTCTCAGGAATTTCTATTACTCAATGAACACTCTCAAGAACTGAGGGGGAGCGAGGGGGAAGCAGAAGGAACTGAAGGAGACGGAAGGAATTCCCGCAATTAACCCAATGTTATATTTCCTCCGATATAGTGCGGCTAGAGTCTCTTTTTGGGACTTAGAGGGTTGAAAGAAGTTTGGTAAACAGGGGCGGAAGCAATTTAATGTATTGATTAAATGCGGAAAGGGTAATTTTATTAATTCCTATTGTAGAAGCTATAATATTATATGTATTGTTCGGCTCGTTTTTGTCATGGTCTAACAATTTAAAGATGGAAACTTACGTTCCTCCAACATTATAAACAAAACTAATTAAGAAAAGTATTCAAGGACTTAGAAGTTCTTCCTTCATTATAACCTGTCTTAAAAATCTTGTTTTGAGGTATTAGGTCCCTCAAAACAAGATGAGAAAATTTCGTTTTCACCTCACAAGCTCGGAAAGATTATTTTTATCGTTCGAAATCTGAGTGCAAAAGTGCATTTTATCCGCTAGCGTGGAAAGAGTTTTTAAAATTCGATTCTTTCTATTCAATATTTGTCTATACTGCCAGTCCAGATAAAAAGACAGTAAAAACCATAGAGAAATTACACGCTCCCCTTGGTAGAGATGGTGTAACAAAGTTGCACTGTAGCCACCAATTGTGCACTAGTTTGTACTGCGACCATAGAGAAATGACACGCTCCCCTAAGCTTTTTGTCTCCCCTCGCCCGTCCCTCACCCCCTTTGTCGGCGACATAATTTTCTATAGAAACAAGCCGATATGCCATCTCCTCTTACTCCATGGTAAAAACCATACGTGCGAGAAAGACAAAAAGATTATGTTGCTTACAGACAAACTTTGCATTCGTGCATATTATTGTCTTCTCTTTTTCGCGTATAGGTTTGTCTTTCACTATAATTTATTTGAGTGAAAAAAAAGAGATTATACCTAAACCACCTAAACATAATCTCTTTGAAAAGCAATATCTCTTGTCTTCTCTTTTTCACGTATGGGTTTGTCCTTATTTGCATTTGCATATAATAATTTTCCCAGTATGTGGGATAAAAATATCGTTTAAAATAATATTTAAAATGCTTTTTAATAAATTAATTCATCTTGTTTACCTATGAGAAGTTATTCCTTTACATTTCCTTACATTTCATGAATTATTTGCGCAGTGTCTCAGTACACACCAGGGTTGCGATTTTTGAATGTCATCGGTGAGTTTGCACGGCAGTGTTGCCAGAAGGTTACTTTTGTAACCTTTTAGGTGATTTTTAGCCCTGTCAGGTTACTTTTAGGTTACACGATTCAAAAGGTTACTTTTAGGTGACTTTTCGGAATTTGTATAATCAATCATATTTTTCCATGAAACGGAATACTTTTTCATATTTTTTGCACTGTTTTATAACGCAAAACGTTCGTAACGTAGTGAGTTCGACTCCTAAAAACACGTTTTTCTCCGTTTTTTTTCTCTCGCACTAATGTATAGGTACCAAATCACGAATGATCGCTCGATCAATCAATCGGATGAAAATGCAACATGAAATGCAAAACACTACCGAATGTTTTACATTTCTGAAAGTCAATGGAACCAACATCTGTCGATCAACTTTTAACACCTTATTACTGGAAAAAAATATGAAAGGTTACTTTTCACACCAAAAGGTTACTTTTTCATCGAATTCCGGTTACTTTTGACAAGATCCGGCTGGCAACACTGTTGCACGGTTTTTAAATCTCATACAAAAGCGTTCTCATGCATCTTTCTACTTCTTATTTGACTTTAAAAAATCGCACTCCTGACTTATGATTTTTGGAAGTCAAATCAGCAACAGAAAGATGCGTATCTCCAGAGTAATTTTGACATTTACAACTGCTGAGCTCACCGAATGAGATTCAAAAATCGCATTCCTGGACATTTTTTATGCTGATAAATTTTTTTTCAATCAAACTGCTACACGTGACCGCAGTGAGACAGTGATTAAATGCAAGAGTACTAGGTATATCACCGCAATAGAATGGGACAACGTCATGAAGCGCGATGTATCTAATGATGATCTAAAGTTAATATTTGCACCTAACATTTTCCTCGCTGTTGTGAGGTGAAAAGTTGTGTGTTTCGCTCGGCTGTAAAATTATTCTGCGTCTCGTACCTTTGAAACCTTCGCTACGCTCAGGATTCTATATTTGAACAACTCGCTCCGCTCGTGGTTCAATCCTAGAATCCTTCGCTTGCTCAGGTTTCAATACAAGTACTCGCGACAAAAAACAACTTTGCAGCCTAGCATAACAAATAACTATTTTTTTTTAAATTGTGAACATAACATTATTTTACATAACCTACATCACAACTGATTCATTTTATTGCCAATATTTTTAAAATTTTCTGCATAGTCGTAATTTCGTAAGTCATATTATCTATTTTACAAATAAGCCAACAAAATTACTACTAATGCAATAAGTAGGTTTCTGTGCAATAAACAGGTAAAGAAAAACATCGTGAGGAAACCTGCATGCTCCAATTTCGAGGCATGTATTGTATACCCACTGTCATCATTATGTTATTATGGACACACTGGCCAGAGTTTCGGACTACTGGTGAAACGTGGATGTTTTGAGGTTTCAGAATATCTCTGACTATTCCCCTCGGGGAATATAGTCGTGAGCATATGCTTATGCTGTGCAATAAACTAAATAAAGTCTAGAAGTTTAAGCTGTTCGGACAATTTAGTGCACATTTTAATTTTAATAATAAAGTCCCTGAACATGAATCATCATTGACATCACCTATATTTTTGTAAAGGCAAATTGTATGAGTTAGTGTAGTTCGGTCACAGTGAAAATTCGTCACAGATTTTGATTCCCATATGTTGAGTGAAAAATCGTCACAGGTTAAATTTAAAAGATTTAAAGAACATATTTTGGTGAAAAATGGTCACTGGTGTCGATATTTTTATAAATTGTTGGTTTTTTTAGTGAAATTTCGTCACAACTAACTAAGGACACATTATCAGCTGAATATTTATTTATTTAAAATAATGTGTAATAGGTACCAGTAATCTAAATAGGTAGCTATGTATTACATAATATAATTTAATTTATTTTAATTTAATTTTCATCATAACCGGTTTTGGCGCCACAAATATTTTTATTTACGGCTCTGATAAGTAATAATTAACTAATGTAACTATATTAGTTAGGTAATACAGTAGCTAGTAGGTACCTATACCTCTTATGACGAATTTGCACTTAAAATTATAAACAAATAGGCCTGTGACCAAATTGCACTATTTATTATTAATAAATAAATTAAATATTCAGTTGTGACGAAATTGCACTCATTATACAGTGTGACGATTTTGCACTGTGACCAAACTACACTAACTCAATTGTAGAGTTAGTGTAGTTCGGTCACAGTGAAAATTCGTCACAGATTTTGATTCCCATATGTTGAGTGAAAAATCGTCACAGGTTAAATTTAAAAGATTTAAAGAACATATTTTGGTGAAAAATGGTCACTGGTGTCGATATTTTTATAAATTGTTGGTTTTTTTAGTGAAATTTCGTCACAACTAACTAAGGACACATTATCAGCTGAATATTTATTTATTTAAAATAATGTGTAATAGGTACCAGTAATCTAAATAGGTAGCTATGTATTACATAATTTAATTTAATTTATTTTAATTAAATTTTCATCATAACCGGTTTTGGCGCCACAAATATTTTTATTTACGGCTCTGATAAGTAATAATTAACTAATGTAACTATATTAGTTAGGTAATACAGTAGCTAGTAGGTACCTATACCTCTTATGACGAATTTGCACTTAAAATTATAAACAAATAGGCCTGTGACCAAATTGCACTATTTATTATTAATAAATAAATTAAATATTCAGTTGTGACGAAATTGCACTCATTATACAGTGTGACGATTTTGCACTGTGACCAAACTACACTAACTCAATTGTAGAGTTAGTGTAGTTCGGTCACAGTGAAAATTCGTCACAGATTTTGATTCCCATATGTTGAGTGAAAAATCGTCACAGGTTAAATTTAAAAGATTTAAAGAACATATTTTGGTGAAAAATGGTCACTGGTGTCGATATTTTTATAAATTGTTGGTTTTTTTAGTGAAATTTCGTCACAACTAACTAAGGACACATTATCAGCTGAATATTTATTTATTTAAAATAATGTGTAATAGGTACCAGTAATCTAAATAGGTAGCTATGTATTACATAATTTAATTTAATTTATTTTAATTTAATTTTCATCATAACCGGTTTTGGCGCCACAAATATTTTTATTTACGGCTCTGATAAGTAATAATTAACTAATGTAACTATATTAGTTAGGTAATACAGTAGCTAGTAGGTACCTATACCTCTTATGACGAATTTGCACTTAAAATTATAAACAAATAGGCCTGTGACCAAATTGCACTATTTATTATTAATAAATAAATTAAATATTCAGTTGTGACGAAATTGCACTCATTATACAGTGTGACGATTTTGCACTGTGACCAAACTACACTAACTCAATTGTATATAAATTTATCGTATGTATACCCAAAGAAGGAATCATCACCTATATTTTTGTAAAGGCAAATTGTATATAAATTTATCGTATATATACCCAAAGAAGGTTTGGCCAAATATATATCACGGAGTCTGACATAAATTACTATCACACTGTGTGAATTTATAGCACCTTCGCTTTTACTCGCTCGTTGTGTGAAGAATGTTTGCTCTGTTACCACTACGTACGGAGAAATAAACCAGAGTGCAGTTAACAAAGTTATCCTTAGAACTACACTCTTCAATTATTACGAGAGGAGCATTCAATTATTAAATAAAAGAAAAGGCCAAAACAATAGTCGGACACAGATTCGGATTTCTGATCAGTACCTATTATTGTAGAATAACATAAAAATGACAGCAAAAATAAGACAACTACATATAGACAATAAGATAAGACACATGCCCACGCCACGCATGGAACCATAACAGACATTCACGATAAGCTTCACCAAAAAGGTATGCACAGTAAAAACCCACAACATTATATCGTCAACAGAATATCTCTGACTACCCCCTCGGGTAATATAGTCGTGAGCATATGCTTTTGCTGTTTCGTCAACAAAGTGAAACAATATGCATAATTTTGTTTTCACCTCACAAGCTCGGAAAGATTATGTTTATCATTCGAAATCTGAGTGCAAAAGTGCATTTTATCCGCTAGCGTGCAAAGAGTTTTTAAAATTCGAATCCATTCGAGTCCAGATAAAAAGATAGTAAAACCATACGTGCGAGAAAGACAAAAAGATTATGTTGCTAACATAACGAACTATGCATAATATTCGTGCATATTATTGTCTTCTCTTTTTCGCGTATAAGTTTGTCCTTCACTATAATTTATTTGAGTGTCAACAAAGAGATTATAACTAAATATAATCCCTTTGAGTAGCAATATCTCTTGTCTTCTCTTTTTCACCTATAGATTTGTCCTTATTTGCATTTGCATATAATTATTTTTCCAGTGTAAAAACATCATTTAAAATAATACTTATTTAAAATGCATTTTAATAATTAATTCATCTTGTTTACCTATGAGAAGTTATTCCTTTACATTTCCTGAATTATTTGCGCAGTGTCTCAGTACACACTACATACCAGGACATTTTTTATGCTGATCAATTGGTTTTCAATCAAACTGCTACACGTGACCGCAGTGAGACAGTGACTAAATGCAAGAGTAATATAGCCGCAATAGAATGGGACAACGTCATAAAGCGCGATGTTCGCTCTATACATCTAAACTCAGTGCTTGCACCTAACATTTTCCTCGCTGTTGTGAGGTGAAAAGTTGTGTGTTTCGCTCGGCTGCAAAATTATTACGCGTCTCGTACCTTTGAAACCTTCGCTACGCTCCGGATTCTATATTTGAACCACTCGCTTCGCTCGTGGTTCAATCCTAGAATCCTTCGCTTGCTCTGGTTTCAATATAAGTACTCGCGGCAAAAAACAACTTTGCAGCCTAGCATAACAAATAACTATTTTTGCGATTTCGAAGTTGACTATGTATAGTGAAAGTTGTTCAGTTTCATAGGCTAAAGCACCCCCTTTATTACTGGGGTGTTTTGTTACACCCTGTAAATCACAACTTGAACACCAAGAATTGCACCGGACATAATTATCCTATATCACACTAGCAGACCGTTTCCACGGTGAATGGTCAATGTAAATGAAATACTCGAAAGATACGACGTTATTGTAGATAATTTGTTCTTCAAAGAAGGAATTTTCAATAAGATGTTTTTCCGTAAAACATTTTAAGGTCAGCAACCCAAGGGCGTGCACCGTCAAGAATAAAATCACTCTTATTTATCCATTGTCCAGGTAGGCTATTGTGTAAGCTTCCGATTATATCGTTTACAAAATCGATAACGTTTTATGACTGTACTAGCCAATTTTTAAATAATATGTTGTTTCTGAGATCATCGTGTTCATTATCTGAGATAAATTAACTAAATATTAAGAAGCAAAATCGCCAAGAACTCCCAAAACACCGTGTCGATTTGATACCGATTGAATCGGGTATAGTTACACAATAACCCCCCAGATTCCCTTCGACCCATGAAAGCGAAACAATGATGTTGCAGAAGAAATATTCAAAACGCGTTGCACTTAAAATTTTCAACAAAGGTATAAAATTGTTTCCCCCCTAAACATTTTTGCCGCTTTGTCGGACTTTCTGTAGCGGCTGTAGTTTATTCTCATTAAGCCATGAGGTTTAGGTCTTATTTTAACTCAAATTCTTGTAAAAATTTTGCCTTGGACTCGTAGAGAGAACTGAAGATCGCATTACTATGTGGAATTATAAGATGGACAGACGATACTTCTTCAAGACAAATCGATTGACGTAAGAATCATTAAAATCGACCCAAGCGTTTGGTCTCTTGTGTGCCACAAAGGTACATACTTACATACATACGTAGGCTGTTAAACAAATTAGCCTTCCTTTGCGCGTCGCGCAGTCGGGTAAAAATGCTAAATTCTGACCGGAGCCACGCGCTCGTTCACATCGATTAGTATGGCGAGTCGTGTTCCCAAGCAGATAAGCCTTAACCTGTCTAATACAACCCACCGTACCACGAGTAGCCTGCCAACAAACCGCTAATCTTTTCCGAATGCTCCTTTGTCTCCAAAGTAATATTTTAATTAAGGGTGAGACTTGAAGCAATTAAATCTTATACCAAACCGCCAATGTTTGTTTTTGGCAACTTAATGTAGTCCGCAGATGCACAGTCGCTTTAATGAAAAAAGTTATATAAATCAGAGTTAGAGAAAAATGTAAAATTTTTTATTTAATTACCTACCCTTGGCAGGGAAAGCTAGAGGAAAATTGGGTGCGGACAAGATTCTTTTCGTTTTGATCTTTTAAAGTAGGTAACTACCTAAAACCCCGGAAAACCGTAAGGGGCAAATATAACCAAACCCAAGTTAAGAGGGTTCAAAAAAACGACGAAGCGCTTCGAGAAAAGGTAGATAGTGCCCTTTAGCTTCTCCTGGCTCGTCTTGGCAGTCGTGGATGGTTATATGCATTGCTTTATAAATTACTCTCTCTCTCTCTCTCTTTATCTTCTTGGCTTTAAATCCCATATGGTGGTGAGGTCAGCCTTTCGTGTCTGTTCTCTCCACATTGCCCTAGATCTGACGTCGTCCTCGGCTTTATAAATTACCACGTGAAATAAGAACTTTATAAAATGTTCCTAACGCGGATTTTTTAGTTTTATCAATGTGGTGTAAGTACACACGGCGACACATCAGGTTACGCACCCTATATACCCATAACTACACTACGTAAAAATACAAAATAGTGCGGTAGAGAGCCTGCATAGACTACCGGCGCGGGGCGCAGCGTGCCGTGAGACGAAACAACAACAACATACCGCACCCTCTCGCACGATTCGCAGTGTTCAACTTCTAATAGCTCAAAGTCCAAACAGGGTAGCCTGAGCTGACGCCGTGTGTAAGTACAATAACTTTGTTTTTTAATAAACCATTTTCATGTTTAAAAACTAGCAATTATTATTTCAGAATACCTACTACGTTGTCGAAATAAATATGAGGTCTTTAAAATCTTTTACACCTTATAGTCAACAAAAACTTTCCAGATAATGGTTCCTGAAAAACGTTCGTTCCGATACGAAACGGTAGTCCAATGACAAAGGAACAAATAGTCGAACAATGGTCAGACCTTTCAATCACCTTCTGTTAGGCTTGGTTCACACAAGTCTTTGTGACCGACACTGTTTTGATACACTCTTTGCAAAATCAATTGCGAAAAATTTGCAAAAGAAATACCGACACATCCATGCTTGACGAGGATATTGGAATAATTGAAAATACCGATGTTACATATACCTAGGTTTTTTCTAGAAAACAATTTTGTTCATGACTATTGTTGGTATAAAAATTTTTTCTTTTAATTGACGATTGTTACCTTTCAAGGTAGTCGGAAGTCTTGCTACAACGCGGTGCATGGCAGGAACCTCCCCGAGGGATGAAACCTGATTTTGTCAGGCACACCCTGGGCAGTCAGCCTCAAAACAATCATTGCTGACTGACTTATCTTCCCACAACAGCATGAGTAAGAAGAATACGAAAGAAAACTATAAACAGCAGTTGTAGTAAGACCGACTTATCGAAAGACGTGTCAAATAGGGATATAGGGCCATAAATACAGGGTCCAACTTAATATGCTGACACTTTTTGAAGAGGATGATCAGACCGTGAAACCGAACAACTTTCTCTACGGAACCAACATCAAAATCGCGAAAAAAAAATCAGCTCTTCCATACAAAACTGCAAACCTACTCGAGCCAAATGTATGGGACGGCAGATTTTTTTTTCGCGATTTCTATGTTAGTCCCATAGAGAAAGTTGTTCAGTTTGATGGTCTGATCATCCCCTTAAAAAAGTGTCAGCATATTAAGAAGGACCCTGTATATATATTTATATATTTTTTTTAATTGAATATGTACCTTTTATAATAAACCATTTACAATGTGAATAAAGCTTAACTTTCTTCGTATCATTACGATCTTTTTGTCGAGACCTTTTTTATAAACCCTACGAAATTGGGTGCGACAAAAACCTAACATAACTCTGTAAGTAATTGCATAGTAACGTACACAATGCGAATGAAATCCTATTTGAATACACGGTCCTTCTAATATTTCGTAGGTCAAATCACAAATTTGTATTCCATTTTCGTCTAATACGCAGGAGAATTTTACCCAAAGGTGTTTTGAAAATATTTGGGTTAGGTTCATAATTACTGTAGAATTAGGTACGATAGAAGTCTTGTCGATTAAATACAGAAACCTCAGATTTTCACTAGGTTAAAGGGCGTAAAAAAATACGATTTAGGTACATATTTTAGTTACGGGGGTGCTTCAGACCATCACAGGGTGAATCTTCAGGGCGTTTGAACGCCGTATTTTATCTAGCCGAACGTTTTCGAATTGTACGAACAGCGAAAGTGAACGAATTGAGAACTTTACAAACTGAGAAATTGTACCAACTGCTCATGATTCTTCATTTTGGTTATAAGAAAAGGCATACAATTTAAAGCGCTATTATAAAGCACCTGGATGTTTATAACATCACTATCAAATTGTATGCATTTTCTGACAAACAATATAAAAATTATGTCCAGTCAGATAAAATATTTCATTCACCCCATACTGGACAAATTTCATAATGGAGCCAAATCGAAGTCAATGGCCAATCGACTCAAATGTATGGAACAGTACATTTTTTATTTTTTAGTCTCACATTTCTTTCGCTACTAAAGTAGCCAAACCTTACCCAAAAAAAAACCAGAGCATCTAGACAAAATATAAATAAAAGTTACATGAAAACTACTGAACCGGTTTTCATGAAACAAAGGACACACACATATACACACCCCCACTCGGAAAAATTAGCTTTCTATTTAAAAAAACGCATCGAAATCAGTCCACCCGTTTAGCACGATGCCACAGACAGACAGACCGACAGACAGACAAACAGATAGACTGACATAGGCACAAAACTTATATAAAAACTTTTTTGCGTCGCGTCGGGCGTTAAAATAATCTAAAGATAAAAAACAACGATATCAATGTACTAAAGTACTAGATACGGTGATCAGTAGGAACTGCATGTTACTCTTAAATGGGGTGTACGCACCTGATTGATGTTAGTCTCCTTTGCACTAATGAGAATGGCAGACCATCTGTTTGACAATCTGTCATTTTTTACAATAATTTATAACAATTTATTTAAATATTTTTAATAAATAAAAACCACCTGTAATCTTTTGTAAGGTAAACTACTATTCTAATATAAGGTCAGTATGTAAAATTATAAGGAAATGTAATTATTAATTTAAATTTGTGAAAATAGGAAAGTCTATTAATTTCCTCAAGATTGGGTAAGTCCACTATATTTTGTCTCATTTCGTCATCCAATAAGTGATATTTGAGAAAAAGAGACAAGTTATAATGATCATAGATCAATCAAGAGACTTAAATCAGAGGGCACAAAATAGGCACAATATAATGAACTTATCGCGGTTCCCGGACGAGCATTGAAAATGACGCTAAGATCGTTGCTACTTGAGATTATTTTATACCACTTGTTTACGGGAAAGTAATTATGCGAAAACATATATTTTTTACCTTGAGATGAGAAAGACTTATTGACAGCTAGAGTCGTCATCACGACCGGGTTGCGGTGGGCAACGAGATTTAAATCTCTGTGGCTTTGATAAAGTATATGTCAAGATTGACAGTCGAAGATACGAAAGCGTCGAAAAAAATTGGAACCAGGACTGGTTCCTAAACCCTATACATATACACGCACACATACAGAATTTGTATGGCGCCTCACGCACACCAACCTATAAAACTTGGCCCCTTTTGTTTTATACGGTAAAACAGTGAGGCTCATTCTAGACATATACTTTTTCTAAGCTCTGTGGACTAAATCTCTTTTTTACGCTACAAGTTTTCTTTTCATTCGCATATTAATTTCTGTTTCTTTTTAGGGTTCCGTACCCAAAGGGTGAAAACGGGACCCTATTACTAAGCCTACTTTGTCCGTCCGTCCGTCCGTCCTACCTATTTAGGGCTGTAACTTTTAAACCGTTATAGCTAGATAGTTGACATTTTCACAGAATATGCGTTATTACGGCGTATTTGTTGACAAATAAGAAAAATGCCAATAAGTAAAAAATTAAGGGGGTTCTCAACAAAAGAAACTAATTTTTATCTACTTTTCTTCTTCTCTTCTTCTTCTCGGCACCATAAACCAATTACTTTGAAAGATATGGGTGGGCTTTGTTACTCCAGTGAAGAAGTATATGAAGTTTGTTTGAAGACGGAAAAATTTATACGTTTTTTAATAAAAGAAAAAGGACAAGGCCAAAGTCTACCTGAAAAATACAGCCACATCAACTTTGTTGTGGCAGGAACTCTAATTTGTTTGAATTTTAAATTTTACATGCTTTACAGCAACCAGGGACATTAAATCACCGAACACACATAATCCGAGCCATAATAGAAAAATATGCTAAAATCAGACTCCACCACGAGGCTAAGGTAGACCCAGAAATAAGTTCTAGGTACTACTAAACGTCAGAAATTCACAAAATTAATTTTGTTCGATGGAAAATAATTAATTTCTTTATATTTAATAACCATTTGAAATGAAGTTATTTGCTACGTATAAGTAACAACACAATAATATTTGACGGATACATTATTTAGTTTCAACTTTTTTAGTTTATAAGTAGGTACTTACTTACCTATGTTTGAATTTGTTGTAAAATATTTTTAGTAGGTAACCGCCTTAAAAAAGGAGGGGTTCTAAGTTTGTCTATATTTTTGCGTAGGTCTCAATATGATGAGGTTATAAAGGGGAACATCTGCATCAGTTATTTTATTACTAATAAACGTTTTTCATTTGTTGGTTTTTTATCTTTTTATTGTACTTTTTCTACCTTAATAGTTCTAACTATCGTAATCGCATAAGCTTGTATTAGTTTATTCATTCTAGATTTTTTGCGGCAAAAGACATTTTGAAACTGCTGCTGGTTTATAACCTTGGGTGAGTACATTAAAATTAGCAACTCTCCCACCCCTTCGGCGGCGCGACGCTTCACCGCTCCCCCTCTCGAAAAGTGTCTCACTTTTTAGATTTTCTTAATTTCCTGGAAAATGGTACAAGCTAGGACAAAATGGTCAAGGATTGAAGAGTTCCTTATTAAACTACCAATAATTATGAACTAGCATTTATTTTCATGCAAGACTTAATTTCTGAGCTATAGTGCGTCAAAGTTAACTTCAATAAACTCTATGAATTTACTACTACTGTAAGAACAGTATTTTAGGTATTAAAGTCATATTTTGCGACGGAACCCTGGTTATAGTTATAGCCTGTAGAATCCCACTGCAGGGCAAAGGCCTCCTCTCACGAATAAGGGTGAGAGGGAGTGGGCCATACTCCACCACGCGGGCCCAGTGCCTGTTGGTGGAGGCAAGTTAGTGGTCACCTTGCTGTCAGAGAATTTTCAAGCCGCCAATGGGCCTCTGACTTGGCTTAACGAATAGTTACAACGCCATCTGACGGAACTATCCGAGACCAACTGCTTAACGTGCCTTCCGAAGCACGGAAACGCTCGAGATGAAATACCACTAAACGGTCACCCATCCAAAGACTGACCGGACCTGACGTTGCTTCACTTCGGTGATCGTTTCCAATACCGAAGCTCCACTACGCCAACGAGCGCTACGGAACCCTATAAGACAAATATAACAAATGAACTTGACTCAGAAGTCCAAACAAATCTGTTAGAATATTTTTTCTGAGCGCATTGTCTATTAATTATGTCAGTAATTATGTCTTTTGCCGTTTTGCCCATAGATTGAAATCTAAAATGAATAGCCTATATAGGGTCCTTCTTAATATTCTGACACTTTTTCAACTTTGTCTATGGGACCAACATCGAAATCGCGAAAAAAAACAGCTGTTCCATATTATAAAACTGCAAGCCTACTCGAGCGAAATGTATGGGACAGACAGCTGATTTTTTTCGCGATTTCGATGTTGGTGCCACAGAGAAAGTAATTCAGTTTAACGGTCTGTTCATCCGCTTAAAAAAGTGTCAGCATATTAAGAAGGATCCTGTACACAGTGTGTAAAATAAAATGTGACACTTTGTTAAAGGATTGCTTCAGACCATCAAACTGAACAACTTTTACTAAGGGACCAATATCGAAATCTCGAAAAAAAAAGTTCTGCAAACATAACTCGACTCAAATGTAAGCACCCCTTTAAGAATATGTCGCACTTAATTTTACACCCTGTGTAAGGATTTGCCTGGGAAACATTTTAATGTTTGTTTCATAGCAATCAGTTCACAGTTAACACAATCAAAAGTTATGAACTTATGAGTAAGTATTTAATTCTAAAGTACGTATTTCAGTGTTCTGCGCGTAGGTAGTCGAGGGCACCACTAGTATTTAAACAACATTGCACATATTCATACACACATTCTTGTTTTCTCGGATAATAGGTATAATACCTTACATAAATATGAACTGTCGCATCTGTGTTGGTCGGTCATGGTCTTTGACCAAATTATAGTAGTTTCTGTTTATATAAACTAGATGGCACTAATGTTCCCGAAGAGTTTTGGAACATGTTGTTTGTATGAACGAGCAAGTCTATCGCTAGAGTATAGGTCTATGATAAAAAACGTATTTTCTCCATAAGTACGAGTATATCGAAATAATTTGTTAATATATGGGTATCTTTTCCTTATTGACACAACAATTACCAAATTTCTGTAGTGCACTGAACACTCACGAAATACGTACAGTTATTTAGCATTGGCAATAATAACCTGTCTGGTTTCCGGATAAAGCCTCAGGCTAAAATCTAGTTTACAGGCACGCATTGAGGATAGACAAGGTACAATATAATATGATAGATAACTATAGCAACGAAAATGTTCATTAAATTAATAATAAGTGGTTTCACCGAAAATTACATTATTAAAGTGTTTGGTATAGCGGGTATTGTTAATAAGGAGTTGGGACTTTGCTAGTGAAATGTAGATATTCATGTCATATTTGAAAATAATGTATCTTATTACATTGTCAGATAATCGTGAATATTAATATATTTTATGCGAATGTTTACAGATAACAAGAATTAAAAAATCATTAACTTTGTTCTCAATTTTTACCGATACTGGATACGATACCTACTATAATAATGCCTGACGGGCCTCGCCTCCTAAAGGTCCGGGACACTTATTATGTCCCGAGATAAGGAAAATACAAACAATAATAATAATATAACCTGCAGGGCAGCTTGTGGCAAGCTGTTGGTGAGTGGCAACACCACGGGCCCGAGTGCTCCCGGGGGAAGTCCCTGATCCTCGTCTCCGACTTGCCTTTACTGGCCGGTCGGAGTGGACACCAAGAGGATAAGATCCCCCACCTCTGTGCTTGCCTTAATTGGCCGGCCGTAGGTTTGAGTCGCAAAAGCGATGTGCTCGAAGAGTGGATATGTTGCGTAAGTGGCGAGTGGGCCCCTGATTAGCCGTTGGAGACTGAAATGATGGTTGTTTGAAGTCCAAAAGCACCTATCCACTCTAACCCGCTCAGGAAATGTTGCCCCCTTGTCGCACCGTGCGAGCGGCCGTTTTCATTTTGAGTTGGCGAGTCACCGTCAGCCATTTTTTCCGTGTTTATACATTGGTCAGGCAGGCGCCATACTCTCGTTCAAAACCCAAGTTACCTATTCCACTAGCACCCCACCCCAAAAGCAAAGATTTTGTTTCTTTCCACTTCTTAAAATAGTCCTACATTGACTGGGGGCTGTTTTGGATGCACTTCTATAGTGCATACTGGGATAGTTGCCAGTTGGTGTGACATAACAATTTAGATGGGCCTCTACGTGTTGGCTTCGGCCCCACGCACGCCTCCCAATGGTCCGGGACACTTATGTCCCGAGATAAGGAAAAGACTTACAATAATAATAATATGTCTTTATTTCAGAACCATATTGCATTACATTTAACATTTTAAATATTTAGAATATAAATAACTTCCTTTTTTTAAGCCGGTTTAAGTAGAGTACTTAACAAAGAGACTAACAGGGTGACTCGGTGACACGCAAATGTATTCATAGGCAAATTATACCACAATGAATAATAATCCATACGTATTTATTATACATTATACACGTAAATACTGTATGGGCACTTGAGATCCGCTGAATAACGCATGCGTGTCCCAAACTTATTTTCCAAAAAACATAAAACGAATTGTCCAAAATTCTAAAATAAGAAGCACCCCATTAGACCGATAAACCCCTAGATACATTCCTGACCTGGCAGCCTCCCAGCCAATATCTAGCAATTTAGCGTGTTTTATGTGTCTGGCAACACCCAACACAGGTAATCTCTACTTGATTATCGCTACCTGTGGGCCTAGCATGAACCGCCGACAAATAAAAAAAAAACGAGAAAAATCGTACCTTTGTCTTTGTTATTTTACGCATGCCAAAATGAAGGCGTATGTGACGGTTATATCGTTTTGTCGCTTTGTCGTGCATGATAGCCTTCTTGTGAAAATATTTTAGTGGTTGTATTAATAAAATATAGGGTAACAGGTTTGGCATTCATTTTTGTTTACAGGGTATATTACCGTTGGCGCGCTCCGTATAAACGAAGTTTGGTTATATTTTCAATACTAACCAATTAAAAACAATGAAATTTTGCAGTAAACAATCTAGAACCTATTTGTCCGTTTTTTAGGGTTCCGTACCCAAAGGGTAAAAACGGGACCCTATTACTAAGCCTACGTTGTCCGTCCGTCCGTCCGTCCTACCCATTTAGGGCTGTAACTTTTGAACCGTACTAACTAGATAGTTGAAATTTTCACAGAATATGCGTTATTACGGCGGATTTGATAAAAATGTCAAAAAGTTAAAAATAAAGGGGGGTTCTCAACAAGAAACTGGTTTTTATCGACGTTTTTTCTTCTCGTTCTACAGTAAAAACGGTAAGACATACAAGCGTCAAACTTGGTGTGATTATAGAGCAAACTCTACAGAATTACAAAAAATGATAAAAACCGGCCAAGTGCGAGTCTCATGATGAGGGTCCCGGAGAAAAAAAGTTTTTTTCTAAGTTAATATTATTATGTTGTGTTCTGTGGTGGTGTGGTACGGAACCCTCGATGCGCGAGTAGCCCGACTCGCACTTGACCGATTTTTTATTAATCATTGAGGCCCTGGAGCTTTACAACTATTGAAAATCTGACTAGATACAAGCATAGATATTAGTTTCAAGATTATTTCTAATAAATTTAAGTATTAAAATAGAACCAGACTTCGTTTTGTATAGAGGGCGCCAACGCTTGTGGCTCGTTTGAAGAGGGTGGATTTTCAATCTCGAAGGTCCTAGTTCGTATCTGCACGCACGACATATTGTGTCATGCAGCAATCAGTTTTGAAGTGAAACTTTTTATCGGAGGTCTTTGAAATTCGGTTCGTGTAAAGGTAGTTAGAAACACTTAGAAATTTAAATTGGACAGATGCGGATGTTTCACTTCTGTCGGGCGTCCCATGACGGATAACTTCTTTCTAACCTCTCGCGTGGTAGAATACCATGAGTGTAGGACATAGTAGGTATTTTCTTTCGTAATTTTGTTGTGGTCCCATCGAGAGAATTGTTTAGTTTGGTGGTCTGATCATTCATCCCCATGAAATAAGTATGAGATTGAGTTCATGCCAGTGGTCTATCATGAATTCATGACATGACTAAAGCAATCGCCGAAATAAAAACTGCATAGCAAATCTTATCCCTTAGTCGACTCGTATATCAACTAAGGGCTGGTCTACTCTAAGCCTGTACAACATGGCTTTAACTCTATAGTAATCTTAATAAAGACCACACGTAGTCTACGTAGCATAGACCGCAGTCAAAATAGAGATTAGAATTTGGCCGTCGGACGCTCCCTCAATATCAGTTCGCCGGGGGCTAGCAAAATTGGCAGGGCAACTGGTAGACTGCGATTTGCAAGCGCCCCCGCCCGCAGGCAACCGCGTCTGTTTGCAGGAATGGCGGCGAGATCGAGCTCGAAATTCGAAAATTGAAACGGGAAGCCATGTTTTTACCTTGTTTTTGCCCGTAAAAAAGGAATACCTCGGATATCCATCAGAAATCATAAAATGTCCCAGATTTTTAAAGGCGCAATCTTCCTTTTTCCGTCACCTCGAATATGACATCCAGGCGATTCTTCATGGAAAGACAAAATATAAATTAGTAGGTACTACTGTTATTTTATCAGGTGTTAGGTTTTACTTTACTTTATTTTTATCATTTCAAAGTCTTAAAATTAAAAAGTCGAAGCTACCATATAAGTCAATTTTATAATTGTTTCCAATGATGATCTCTAAAATTGTTTCTTCTATTATTATATTGTTATTGTGAAAATTGGGACGAAAATTGACAGCAACAATCAGATTTTATTCAATTAACGTAATACTCGCTTAGGTTGAGCATTTTCAGTATGACGAAAAGTTAATTTCTTGAAAAGTTGTTTTGAAATAATTCTTGATGAATTCTGATACTTACGAAAAGTAGTACGGCAGCGTGATAGTGCTCTTTCTAGATGCCCGCGAACGAACGAGATAAAAGGCGAGACATAGCCTTATCACGCGCATTATACTACGGCCACTGGCCTTCTTTACAAACCCGAATTTTGGTCTGCATAGTGCATACGTAAAACTACGGTGAGTGGCGCCTTTCGTCTATTCCACTCACACTCTCAAATGTAGATCAGTTATCGATTTTCTTTTTTGCTAGTCCTGCGTTAATTTCTTAGCGCTTTGTAAGCGAAGAAGCAAACAGTTGGTATCTAATATCTATGCAATTAGAAGTAATAAAGCGTGTGCAAGCCAGCAGACGGTCTGGCGATCAGCCAGGGCGGGCCATGTAGTCTGGCACCCCACTTACAATACTACGCCTAGTTTACTTACTATAATAGAGTTATTGCTTCATTATCTTCAATTTATGCGTCTAGTTGTTGGAAAAAAAATATGTTTTCGTCTAGAAAAGATTCACATAAACCAACCGCTGAATGAAACGATATCAAAAATTCGTACGTGCTCATGCTATTATCCCACGGTGTAGGCAGAAACTTGGTGAAATGATACTTATTCATAAGTAATATACTGTAAATAAATAAATAGAGGTACACCACTTACATTTCATTACTGATACAATTTTATGGGTGTTGACTACACCGATGGAACTTAACAACTTTCCCTAAGGAACAGGGGTCGAAAAATGAGAAAATTTTGTAAACCTAAAGTGCCGAAGCGGATTAGCCGATTTTCTATGGGAGTTCCAACTATTTTTTTTAGTTTTTCGACCCATGTTAAAGAACATGGGAAAGTTAGGTAAAGTTGTTTAGTTTCAGTGTCTGAATACATTAAATTTTTTTAGTAATTAAAAACTAGTGGCACAGAGGATCTGTGCTAGTGGTGTTCGGTCCTTCTGGCTGTTTTTAAGAGGATGATTAGACTATCAAACTGAACAACTTTCTCTATGGGACCAACGCGACGAGAAAACGAGAAAAGAAAATCCGCTGTTCAATCATTGTATCCCATACATTTAGGGTCGTCTATTAAGGATTGCAGTTTTATATGGAGCTTTTTTTTCACGTTTTCGACTTTGGTCTTATAGAGAAAGCAGTTCAGCTAAAGTTAATCATTATAGCGGGTTCTTACCGCATTTTTATTCATTTTGGAGTTCCCGATAACATAACGATGATCCCGACATCCCGATGATTAACTTTAGCTTAATTAATAACCGCGTAACTCTCAAAGAAAGCAGTTCGTTTGATTTTCTGATTATCCTAAAAAACCGGCAGCAGATTTAGTTGGATACTGTACATAAGTACATTATTTATTTATTTTTAACGTAATCATCATCATCATCAGCTCTTGTCCTACCACTTCACCAGGGTAGAAGTCTAACCTCATTCACAGTCCCTTTCATTTTTATTGCACACACGGATAAATTGATACGAACAGCAAAATAGACAAAAGGGCGAGGTTATCTGTGAAGATCTTTCTACCAAAAATTGTACAGGTTGTAACGAAACACCCTAATAATACTAAACGGGGTGCTTCAGACCATCAAACTGAACAACTTTCACTGTGGAGCCAACTTCGAAATCGCAAAAAAAATCTGCGGTTTCATACAAAACTGCAGTAGGTACCGAGTCGACTAAAATGTATGGGATAGCAGATTATGTTATTTTTTATGTTGGCTCTATAGTGAAAGTTGTTCAGTTTGATGGTTTAAACCACCAGCTTATTGTATTACTAGGGTGTTTTGTTAGACTCTGTAGAGTGGATTTTTTAAATAATATCGTAAGAATACTAAGTACGCCAAAAATATCCAAGCAAAATCTTAACACAAAGCTTTTACTAAAACTAGACCTCTGAAATCTCAGCTAAAACCGTAAACTCGGATATGCTAAAAGTTAGAACCGCATAACATTCTATATTCTGAATGAAGTACCAAAAATCAAGGTATTTTCACACTTACTGCTTAGACATTGAAGTTATATAAGGGGATTTCTGTGGTACGAATTATAGTATGTTCTTAATACGCTGTAGTGTTATCTTCGCCACGCACGTTCTCAACTAAAGTCTGCTTAGAGAGCACAGTACTGGTGTCCAACTCTAATGGGTCCGCACTCCATATCCGTCGTTATGTTTATGTAAATCCATCCAATATTTGGGAGCAGCAAAGCTCTTAACTGAAATTGTAATTTCTAGACCAAGTCTGATCTTATACATAACAAAACAATCGGCACAGCACAGGTAAGATTTAAGGGGTCTGGGCAGGACTTTGTGTCCTCTGTTTGGAACCAGTAGTACAAGCAGGAGTTTGAACGTACCGTCAGCATTTCAAAAGTATCAAAACAATTATTGGTTAATTTCACATGTCATAGAAAGTTTGATGGCATGTTCCTAATAACTATTAGAGGACAATATTATTCTGCCAATTCGTTGTTTTTCTAAGTGACGTTACTTATAAATAATATTAGATGACGTATCGATATTATTCATCGATCGATAGCAATTACTGCAGTTTTTTATGCGTGCTACAGTTAAATGTTTTCAACACACAAAAACTTTCCTTACTCACGACTATATTCCCTCAGACATATTCTGAAAACTCAGAACATCCACGTTTCACTAGTAGTACCGAAACTCTGTCCAGTGTGACGGGGAGTGAGCCCGTCGCCACTTGCAAAATACTTATTAGTTGCTTTGAAAGTGATCACCGTGATGAATGATGAGTTATCTGGCGAATCGTTAACTGTAGTCTTCTTTTAATTTTACCTCATCAAACGCAACAAAGGTAAATAAATTTAAGTTTTTAAGGTACATTCTGCCTGCCCTCTCTTAAAGTCCAGGGTCCGAAGCTCAAAATAAATAGGTCCAGAAGGCTGACTCCACATTACAACAAGCGTTACAGCCTCACACACAAAAACGCCTACGTAAGGCGATCTCAGATCTAGTCGGTCGAACGCCAGTACCTACTTGGGATCTATTTATTTTGCGCCCGAAAAGACCCATTAGAGTATCCATGTAGTAAGCTTGAACAGTTTGCTGTGAGTTTGCTGACTGGACTGACCGTTAAGACGCTATTATAGTTAAGGTACATGGATAGTGCATTTTGGGGGCGAATGGATATATCGTGTTAGACTGGGAGACAAATTTTAAACTAATGTTCAGGTCGTCTGGGGTCTGGGGTAACCTTTATATCAAAAACGGAGTGTTAGTCGCCTCACCAGCATCACCATTTAAAGGTCCTCTTAATATTCTGACGGTTTTTCAAGAGGATGGTCAGGAGTGCGATTTTTGAAAGTCACACTTTGAACTCAGCAGTTGAAAATGACAATATTACTATGAGGAGGTAGGGCTTCGGCTTCGCCTCGGCCCACATTTCGTTCGTCCATCAATGCCTATACTGCATTCCAAATAAGGACGACGACTTTTTCCGATTCCTATACAAGGTGTTACAAAAATACAAATAAACATTTAAAGGGGTGGTTTAGACCATCAAACTGAACAACTTTCACTATGGGACCAATATCGAAAACACGAAAAAAAATTTGATGTTCTATACTCTACAAATCGACTAGAGCTAAAATATGTATGGGATTTCAGATTTTTTTTTTCGCGTTTTCTATGTTGGTCCCATAGAGAAAGTTGTTCAGTTTGACGGTCTAAACAACCCCCTTATGAGTTTTAAAAATTTATTCTTACTTATGAAACACCGTGTAGGTATAGTTTTTTGGCCAATTGTGATAAGCAAATATAATTTATTTATCTGAAAGATTTACTATCTGACATATCTTGGACGTTACTAAAGCTGATCTAAGAATAAGTGAGAGTAAGTGTCTCAAATCTCTGTTTCTGTAATTCAAAATTGCCTTAAATTTTCGCTGCTATTTGGAATGGAGTACAGTTGTGGCCAAGGCTTCAATCAATCAACTTTTCAAAATCAATGACGAACAACAATAATTTTTCCTGCGTTAAAGCTAGTAACTTATTATTAATCTGTGGTTAAAGTGGTCATTCGTTTTTTCAAGCATGTTTGAGAAAATCACAGACATACCTAAGTCTGTGTGCTTACGTTAGTATAAGTTCTCTTTGCTCATGCTGTGTTTATGTGGGCAAAAACGTAATTCCATCCTGAAACTTAAACTACTAAATGTGAGTGAGTATCGCTGCAACAACATTGTTAAACAGAAAGTTGTAGCAATGTTTCTGACCACCCCGTATAGGATTACGGTCGTGAGTTTATGCATGCTACAATCATGTCTACCAGCAACTTGACACACTAAATCAAAAATTCATGAAGAAAGAAAAATCTAGGAATAACATTTACATAAACCAGTTATTGTTAAAACAAAACAAAATTACGTATAAAAAGATTTTCTGCGTAAAGAATGTAAATATTAAAATCCTTCCCAGCTATCTCATATAACAGGAAAATAAGATGGTTTAGCTGAAATATCTTAAAGAGATCCTTATTGATCAAATATTCACGTCAGAACCGAAGGCTTTTCAGGAAAAACTGTAATAAGCTCGTGTTGGATACAAATAGGGTTCTGAATGTATGGTGATAAAGTATAAATTTTTATATGACAACTTCGGTAAGTATACAAGGTCCAACTAAATATGCTGACACTTTTTTAAGGGGATGATCAGACCATCAAACTAAACCACATTCTCTATGGGAACAACATCGAAAACGCGAAAAAAAATCTGCTGTCCCATACATTTGGCTCGAGTCGGTTTGCAGTTTTGTATGGGACAGCTGATTTGTTTTTCTCGATTTCGATGTTGGTCCCATAGAGAAAGTTGTTCAATTTGATGGTCTGATCATCCTCTTAAAAAAGTGTCAGCATATTAATAAGGACCCTATATAACATATTAAATCATAATTTCATAAAAGGTTGGATTGGGATTTCAATAGGTCCACAAATTACTTACTGTGCTGCTAATTGCAGCTATTATATTGAATTTACAAGTACCAAGTTATGAAAAAACAAAATAATAAGGCAAAAAAGCGTTTTGGACGCTTTATAAGACTCAAACTCGATCCTACTGCATATTGAAAGTTTGGATGTTTGACACTAGATCACGTATAAACAGCAAAACGGATTTGGATGAAATTTGGCACACTGATAGAATATGTTCTGGGTTAAATATAAATATTTTACTAAAGTAAAGGCGGAGGAAGTCGCGGGCAACTATAAAATTACAAGCCGGGTCACATATTAGAAAGTGGTATGATGTGTTTGTTTGTTTGCGACTATCTGGGACTACTGAACCAATTCTAAAAATTACTTAACTTATAGAAAGCTACACTAATCCTGAATAATAAAGGCTATACAAATCTCATACATGTACCTAAGTATTGACACAATCGGACAAAATCGCAGACATCATCATCAGCCTATATACGTCCCACTGCAGGGCACACGCCTACCCTCTAGGAGGGTGTTTGGGCGTTAGTCCACCACGCGTGCCCAATGCGGATTGGTAGACTTCACATTATGCATCAGAATTTCTTCTTCTGCATATGCAGGTTTCCTCACGATGTTTTCCTTCACCGTTTGAGAGCAGTCGGTAATACGGTACATAAGCTAGAAAAACTCATTGGTACAAGGCATATTGTTGTCCGTGCGGATTCGAACCTGGACCTCATGATTGAAAGTCCATACCTCTCCGCAACGCGCCACCGAGCTCTTAGAGTCCGAGCGCAAACATAAGCTAGTATAATATAAATAGCGTTTTTAAAACGAGATGGAACCCCAAAACCTGTATATGATTTACAGTCGTTCTCTCTTTCGAGAATGCCATAAAATAGTCCCCTGTCAAACCCATACTGGCTGCGGGAAATCGACTGGTAATACTTAACAAATATTTGAGGAGCAGTATTATATGGAACATAACGGCTAATGTTAGATTTATCTCACAGTTTGTGGCAGTGATTGAGACATTTCTTATTTATTACGAGGTTAGGAGAATATTCGTGTAAATATACAGAAACAAATACAAATAGGTACAATATAAGCCGGTAATACTTCATCCTTCCAATGTATATCATCATCATCATCGTACAGTAGTACCAGGTTTATAAGGCTAAGGGCCTGTTTCACCACTTCTGAATAAGTTCTTGTTAGCTTATCCGACAGATATTTTGACATAATTTCATACAAAATATGTCAAACTATCTGTCGGATAAGCTAACAAGCCTAGTCTAAGCCTTGGCCCTGCAGTCGGAATATAGGCTGATGGTGATGACATACTATAGTAAATACATAATTATATAAAGAAAATTGGTATAAAATAGGCATATAATATTTCGTTCCTTCAATGTACGTAGTGTATCAAATCTGCTTACATCTGCAACAATACCTACATACTTACGGAATTCAGAACCGTAATTCGGAGGAAAAAGGAGATTTGATGCCTCCGTAATTCCGAATGGAATTTTGGAGGGGGAAATCCATTTGAAATCGTAATCCTGATTAGGAATTCCGGATCGGAATTCCGTATGAGTGTGGCAGGCGTAATACAGACTACTCTCAATGAAACTTTCGATGTAGGGAAACAAATGTTGAGGAAACCGACATAAACTGAAAAGGAAAAAGGAAGTGTTTGCGAAGTTCACAAATCCACAATAGGCACACGTGGTGGAACGTGAGAACTATGAGAGTATGCCTGTGCCCCAGTTATGTGGATGATAGAGGGTGATGATGATGATGCATTAATTCTTCCATTGTAGTACATCAAATCTGCTTCGCATTTTCAGATGATTAATTGAACAATATTCCTTATTGTACACCTTGTTGTACTAAACCCCCTAGTAATATTTAAAGGGGTGTATTAGAGCGGTTCTTTAGATTTAGAGTCTAGTCTTAATCTTAGACCATCAAACTGAACAACTTTCACTTAGACAATAACGAAAAATAACAAAAAATCTGAAGGCCCTTATATTTGAGTCGAGTAGGAGTTAGGTAGGTACTGCAGTTTTCTAAGAAACAAAAGATTTGTTTCTCGATGCTGTCTCCATAGTGAATGTTGTTCAGTTTGATGGTCTTAACTAAACAACCCCGTTAAATATTACTGGGTATTTTGTTACACCATGTCGTTAGCCTCGCATTAGTCATCACAAGACATCTGATTACAAACAAAGCAATGACACAGAGAAATAAATAACAGGAGCGTCAGTCGACAGAAGCGATTATATCAAGCCGCATCAGGCACGTACTGTATTGGATAAACGTCAAACTTGACGTATGGCTGAGCGTAATATCGACTCGTTGTGTCTTTACGTTACATGGAGGAGAACGGTGATGTTTCTTCATCTTTGGTTCTATTACCTGTTTATTGTATGGAACAGGACTGCTATTTGATAACTTGTTTTTTGTTTCTTTCTTATTGCGGTCGGTAAGCCCTGGTGTCAGATTTTTCAATCCGCCTTACGGCATCTGACGTGGTTTTTTTAATGTTACGACTACTACCACCGAGATAGTAGCCGGGACTAATGGTTTAACGTGCCATCCGAATCACGGAATCATCTTTTTTTTCTGACAATCAGGTGATTCAGCCTGCAATGTCCTAATCAACTGGGGAAAAACGTACAATGTAACATTTCACTAGGTGCCCCCCGTGGGAATCGAACCCACGACCTCCGTGTCGAGAGCCCAATGCTTTTAACCATTAGACCACGGAGATAGCTTGCTGATCAATATCAGTCAGCTTGTCATCAGCCTGTCTTAACTACAGGAAAATATTATGGACAAACTCTGTTTGACTGTTTAGACTAAGGCATAATGACTTTATGGTTTAGATATAAGCTCTCCAGTGACAAAGTTTCTATCGATTTTGCATAAAGATTCTCTAAAAGTTGACAACTAACACTATACGCTCTGGGACCGCGTGTGGACCACAACCGTCTCACCCTTTCGTGAATAGTTAGGTATAGGAATATGACACCTATTTTGAATTGCAGTCCGAATCGAATTCAAATTCCGGCCGTCTGAGCCCAGATTAAGGACAGCAATACCGTAGAGAAACACAGCAGATACAAACCTACACACACATCTGGAATAAAGCTCTATCTCTATACAAGGTGTAAGGAAAAGTGTCATTAACCTTTGAACCACCCATCAAACTAAACAACTTTTACTATTAGAGCACCAAAAAATCAGCTGTTCCATACTAAACTGCAATACCTACTCGACTCAAACGTATGGAGCAGCAGATTTTTTGTTTTTCTGACAGGTTTGCTCCCGCAGTTAAAGTTGTTCAGTTTGATGGGTAGAGTATGTGGTTTAAAGGTTATCCTTTTCCTTACACCCCGTAATACGTAGGTAATTGTTATCAACGTGTGAATTAGTAGTAAGCGTAGGTACATAGTCAAGCGGCTTGACTTGACTTGACTCAAGCCAGTAATACATCATACATAATAATTCATGTCTATCTAGCGTATAACACACCCAGGTAGTAAACAACAGGAAAAGCTGGAATTTACTAGTGGTCGAAATCTTTAGCTCATAATTTTATACCCATGTAGGGTTTTTATTTACAATGGCCTTGGGCTCGATCTCATATGGAATCTCGATGGAAAGTGCAAACGAAGCCAAATATGTAGAGTGTCGCCCAGAAAATGACGATTTGTTCTTCCTTTGAGAAAACCTTGATTACACTCGGCTGTAATAACTGTCAATTCGAGAGCATCAGTTGTAAGAGTGATTTTCTTTTCAGATTCCATATACGAACGCCGATCCGCCTGCAAAGCCTGGTGATTAGGAAAAAAGCTTGTTCTAATACTTCTGGATACATTTACAGGGTCCTGATTAATATTTTGATGGTTTTTAAGGGGATAATTAGACTATCAAATCAAACTGATCAACTTTCTCTACTGGTCAAAACCGAAATCGCGAAAAAAAAAAACAGCAGTTCTATATATCGTCGGTTGGAGTCATTATCGGTACAACTTAAAATTATGCAGTTTTTAGTTCCAGTAGTGATTCGAAAAGAGAGTCGCATACCTAATGAAGGAGGCATTATACGCTGGACATGGGCTAATAATGATCATGATAACTACTACATATCCTTTAAACCCCCGCCGGCTTAAACATTCGTTTTTTCGCTTCAAATAATCTCTCTCCATTAAACTAAAATCCCTTGCAAAATCGCCACCCAAACTGCTTATTTTCTTTAGAGAAAGAAAATCACAAACAGCTTTTGAGCGTCCGTATTTTTTTTGCCATTCAAATGAAAAGTTTTTCTCGCTCAGTTCGCAGTGAGCCCTAACAAGATCCGATTAACATCGTATACAGTTCGACTGTCCACTCCGCCATTATACTATTTACTCTTTTTGCATTCTACAAAGCCAACTTGTGAAGCGAGAAAGCTTGTTTTTAAAAGGTTTAGAGATGGTACTCGTATAGGATCTTAGGAAATAATTGCTTTGTATTTTTTACTTTCTACGATTTTATATCCCATGGATAGTTTATAAATGACTAAAATACAATGATAATAATACGTAATTTTGTTTAATATCACTGTACCTATGTATACAGGGTGTAAGGAAAAGGATCATTAACCTTTAAACCACATACTCTACCCATCAAACTGAACAACTTTTACGATGGGAGCAAACCGATCGGAGCAAAAAAAAAACTGGCCAAGTGCGTGTCGGGCCACGCGCAGGGTAGGGTTCCGTAGTTGCCCGTCACAATATACGAACTTAGAAGGGGGCTTTTTGTTTTATACTACGGTTTGACGGCTAATAAAGTCTAAAAAGTACTTTTTTTAAGTTGGTCGACTATTACTCGTTAACTTGTAAAGCTAACTTAGCGGTGATAGTTTTCCTTTTAATTTCATTATATACACTACTGCCATGAATTTTTTCACATATCTAGAAACAACCGTTTAGCTGGCAGAGGGGGGGGGACACTCGACTCTAACAAAAATTAGCACCTTAAAGATTAATATTTCGCTAACGGATCCCTAAATCGAAAAATGGTTTTCACACACCCACCGTATTTTTAAAAGGCCTATCCAACGATACCCCACACCATGGGATAGACGAGAAAAAAAAATTGCGTCCCCACTTCACGGGTACCCTAAAAAAAAATATTTTTCAAAATTTTATTTTACCACTTTCTCGGCGTGATTAATATGTGTACCCATGCCAAATTACAGCTTTCTAGTACTAAGCGTCTCTGAGCTAAGCCGCGGACAGACGGACGGACGGACGGACATGGCGAAACTATAAGGGTTCCTTGTTGACTTCGGAACCCTAAAAATCAGCTGATGCATACATTAATGAGTCGAGTAGGTATTGGAGTTTAGTATGGACAGTAGATTTTTTTTTTTGCTTCGATCGGTTTGCTCCCATAGTTAAAGTTTTTCAGTTTGATGGGTAGAGTATGTGGTTTAAAGGTTAATGGTACTTCTTCTTACACCCTGTATAGAGAGTTTTATTCCTGCATGTGTGTGTCAGTTTGTATCTGCTGTGTTTCTGTAAGGTATTGCTGTCCTTAATCTTGGCTCAGAAGGCCGGAATTTCAAAAAATTACAATTCTGTTGTTTGAGATAAGATCAATAAGGACATGTGTATGGCTCCAATTTTAAAACATTTTACACAATAGTGAGTCATAAAATTCTGCGTCTCCTAAGATATGATACCTCTATTCAAATTCTTCTTTATAAAGGCAAAAGGATATCAAATTAACCTTTACCTTTGAAACTTTGTATCAAACATGTTTTTGTGTTACGAAAGAAATCTCAGCTTTAGGAAGGCTTCAGCCTTCAGCTATCCTAATGCTTATTAAAGTTCCTGCCCGGAGGCGTTGTCAGAAGAAAAACTGTTAAGTGCAAGTCGAACTTACGGAATAAGAGTTCCGTAGCCAATCGCAGAGGAAAGTTTAATTTCAAACGTAACTTTTTTGCCCCAGATATTATGTTGCATTATTAGATATTTTTGCTTAAATATTTATAATTTGAAATTTGTTTTGTTTGAGGCTATTTTCTTTTTAGAAAAAAAGTTAAGAAGTACAGTGCGACATAAAAGAATAGAAAATAAATGAGGGCGCTGCCTCCACGCAAGAACGTCAAAATCACGCATAAGCTGGCAAGACCGACCTACAATTTGTACTAAAATATTTAGTTCCTGCTGTCACCGTTTTCTACTCTTTTATGTCGCACTGTAACTGGTTATTGATAAATTTAATAGTTACACAACATATTTATGAATCTTATCAATTCTTTTAATTTTGTGTTTTTATTTCCATTTCACCGTTAATAACTTTCCATCACGAATTAATCCAAGTTTTACAATCTAACGACTTTAAATAATTGGTCTACTGTTTCCTTACTTTGTGTCTAATCTAAACTTTCTAGATAATTTCGTAGAGAATTGCACGACCGACGACGGACGGATAAACACCGAGTGATTCCATAAGTATTCAGTTTTTCAAATCTTAGTGCGGAGTACTAAAAAAACCTATTTTCTTTTATTCTCAACAAAAGTAATTTATTTTAGTAAAAGGCAACGTTGTTGTCGTGGAAATGGGTCACTATTTCTTCTTTGTTTGTATTTCAAACAAACTGAAAGCGTAGTTTTAATTTTAATGTAACTTACTCCTGGTTTGTGAAATAAATTACATTTTCCCTTCAAGAGAATGAGACACCTTGATGGAAAAGTAATTATTTCCATTTAAGGAACAACTGGTATCTTATTAAACTAATTTCTGGAACTGAGATGAAGCTTTTTACTCAACTGTATTGGAGCCCATCATGAAGGTAATGTTTTTGGTGTAAATTATTCATGTACAAGGTGTAAGTGTAACAAAACACTCAAGTAGGTACCCAATATTTAAAGGAGTCGTTTCCGTTCATCATTTCGTACCATCAAACTGAACCATTTTCACTAACTGATGTGTTCACGATGATGAACCGATTCGAATGAAAAAAATTTGGGATAGCTGATATTTTTTACTTAGGTATTTTGTTTTCGACTTTGTCTCCATAGTGAAAGTTGCTCAATTTTATGGTCTATAAACCACCCCTTTAACGTTTTACTAGCGATGTCTTTTGTTGTATACATATCGGAACTTACGTCCCTTTTGGGATGGGTAGAATCTCCCCAACATCCACCAACTACCTTTCAAGGGTGCATTTTTGTAGCAAGGTTCACTTTTAGCCACAGAACATTATAAGAGGGGTTAGAAATGCGCTAAAGTAGCGCTTTTGCTTCGGAGACGGCTGTCACCACTTGTCTTCCTGCTCTCACTGCTACAATTACTCATGCCCTCTCGCTCGCACCACGCCGCACGCCTTATGGTGTTATGCAAATCATTGCATAACCTGTGGCGACACGTTCCACGCCTACTTTGCACTTCTAACCCCTCTTATAAAGTTCTGTGCTTTTAGCCGAGTTTGGATTTTACGTAAGTACAATAAATACAAATTTCACATCCCATTTCGCAATCCTCAAGCACCAAGGGAATGAACAAACTTGAACAAAACACAAGTGGCCCATTTTCCTTCTAAAATCCGTTTTAATTATCTCCGACTCATTAATTAAAGTCCAGATTGAGTCTGAGTCTGAGTCACGGTATTAGATATTTAAAACAGCCAGCGAAATGAGATTTCGGAAGGAATCCGTCAGTTGTTTCTGAGGCATTAATTAGCTTCTAGGAAGACGTTTGTAACAGAATTTCAAAGGAGGTTTAATTAAATAAAATGTATTGAGATAGTTACGTGAACATTAATAAAATTCACCGAGGGTGGTAGAAGACTCTAGTGAAGTACTATAGTGACTCTATAGTAAGTATAGTGTATGTCCCATTACAACAAAAGCTCAACTATACATTTGCACAAATCAAGTACCAAAAGCATTCTTTCAGCTTGAACATGACAGTGACCAGGCAGAATCGTACCATTAAGGTACCGGAAAAATCTAATACTATCGCTGACTAACAGTACTATTAGGCCAGCAAGTAATTTGATTCTGATACTGTTAAGTACGTTGACACAATTTTTCCAAAATCAAACCCCTATAATAGTTTGAAAATGGGGGTATGTTTTGTAAATCACCGTTACATCAGCTAGTATTAAAATGCACATACCTACCTAAGTTTATCGAAGTAATTAAAAAGATTTCTGCACTTAAAACGACAAACAAGATACTTAAGCTAAAATACATAGACTTAAACTCTAGCGATAGACTTGCCCTTGCATAGAAGCAACATGTTCTACTTGAATGAGGTGTACGCACCTGATTGATGTTCCCGAGTTCACTTCGTCACTATGGCAATGACAGACCGCAATGTGTCATTTTGTGTGGTTTTGTGAGACATGTTGTTTGTTTGAACGAGCTTGTCTATCATACATACATGTATATATATATATATATGTCTATATACATATAGACATAAAATTTTTAAAATTTTTAAAGTTTATTGTGTCGCTTTTAAACGATTTTTATTATACTTAATTAAGAGTAGGTATTATAAGATAAAAATGTCTACAGAACATTTTCAATTGAGATTCTTACACGCCGACCCATTGTAATATTATTGTTCCGTTGACGTGTTTGAGAGCCTGTACTCAATATTATTAAAAATTCCTTCAGACTTCCATCTGGGCTCATATTAAAGTCAGACAGCGTATTATATTAGTTTTTTGTTCCAAGGAAATAAACCATGAAGATAAAAATATTTACAATAACTTTGTAGAAAAATCTAAACGCCTCTTAAAATCTAATCTACCTACATGGTACCTACCATAAAGTTACTATCTACCTACATTACAGGAGTAGAGAGGATCCTGAAACGAGTTGTCAAATGAAACCGTTTTTGGAAACTTATCGGCAGGGTAAAAATTCGAGGTCTGTGTATAATTGTAAATCTAACGTGAAATCGTAATAATTTAATTAAATAGTGTCAGTAAGTATATTTCACAAAATTAATCTACGATTTCACTTTAGATTCACAATTATTCACAGAGCTCGAATTTTTACCCGATAAGTTCCCAAAAACGGTTCTGGTGCCTCGCAAACAGTAGCGATAGTACATTACTCGGTGTTTTGATAAAATACCTATTTATACGAGTATATGCTTTTTCTACTCATCCTCGCAGCAGCACCAGTTTACAATAATCCTCATGGTTTTTTCTTCTTCCTTTTCACGTGTTCTTTCATAATTGTTAGATACTTAACATTTGTAACTAGGGCAAACAAAATGCATAGGATTTTATGTTATACAGGATCCTTCTTAATATGCTGACACTTTTTAAGGGGATGATCAGCCCGTCAAACTGAACAACTTTCTCTATGGCACCAACACCAAAATCGAATTAAAAAATTTAGCTGGTCCATACAAAACTGCAAACCTTCTCGAGCCAAATGTATGGGACAGCAGATTTTTATTGTGATTTAGATGTTGGTTCCATAGAGAATCTTGTTCAGTTTGATCATCACCTTAAAAAGTGTTTGCATATTAGGTTGGACCCTATTATATTTGTATTTTGTTTTAAAAGATTTGCTTTCTTTAAAATATTATATCGTAGATAAACGATAATAACAATCAGTTTGAATATTCACATTCCATTCTCCCTTTACATACATACCTACTGTCTAAAAATAATACCTATAATAATACTTATAGCATACTATAACTACAAAAACAAACAATTTAAACCTAAAACCTATTACTCCACTGTCAACACCAATCTTTAAAAACTGCACTCGCAAAATTGAATAGACTGCACTCAACTGATAAGTAGCGGGTCAATTCCCGACCACGGGAACCTGTTATGCACGAATAAAACTGAAAGTTTAGGATGTATTTACTATTTGAATAGAGTATTTGCACATACGTTCTACATGGCGGGGGTTGGCCGCCTGTTACACAGGATTTATTTACCAAACTTTTATATCATCGGTGAGCTTGGGGCGAATACAATAGACCAGCAATATAGTTACAAAACGAACTTTGCTTGCAATAGCCTAGCCAGCAATAATAATAATAATAATAAGCCCGCAGGGCAGCTTGTGGCGAGCTGTTGGTGATTGGCGACACCACGGACCCGATTCTCCAGAGGGCCCGGATTGATTTGGCCCTCACCTCCTGTCTTGCCTTAATCGTCCGGCCAGGAGTGGAGTCGCAAGAGCGGAACCTATGCTCCAGGTTGGAAGTGTAAAATGTCATAACGCCGGGACCTGCTGACTGGTGCGCTTAGCACCGGGAACCGGCGCCCGCAGACTCACCTCTCTACAACCTTTAGCCGCTCACTAGATGTTGCTGCCTTGTCGCTCCTTGCGAGCGGTCGTTTTGGGGGGCCCATCAAATGAGTTGGCAAGTCACCGTCTGCCATTTTTGACAAACTTAGAGACATTTGTTACGGCAGGCGTCCCGAGTCTCTCCGCAATAACCCAGATTTCCCAGTCCACCCAGTTTACCCCCATAACCCGAGAAGTTTTTGTCCTTTCTACAATAGTCTCTGCACCGAACGTGGTATGTCTTCTGGTGCATTTGCATAATGCATTCAGAGATAGACCACGATTGGTGCATCCCATTGCATTTAGATAAAAGTGTCTCAAAGGGGCCTCTACGTGTTGGACCTGTGTCCCCATGCAAGCCTTCCAAAGGTCCGGGCTACGGCCCGTGAAATACCGTAAGAGATACAATAATAATAATAAGTGAGTGTAATAATGAGTTTTGGCGGCAAGTAGTCCAATCATTTTAGAGTTTCCTTGTATGGACACCCTAACAATAATTCATCTATCGCTGAAACTTTGCAGTGTGATAAAGTAAAGTATACCGATTATGGTTGACAAATAATCTAGGACCGGAAAAATTTAAACCTAGATTATTTGTCAACCGTAATCTGTATACCTACTTTACTTTATCACACTGCAAAGTTTCAGCGATAGATGAATTATTGTTAGGGTCAAACCCTAAAATGATTGGACTAAAGGTAGGTACAGTTTTTAAAGAATAAATTTAGAACACGGTACAGTTTTTTTGGTGCCACTTTTTGAGCTTGATTTACATTTCTATACATTATTATTCGTAAAACCCTTTACAACAGGATGATGAACGGGACACATATTGTGTAGTTCGCTGACAAGCGGAGTATCCGGTGTGCTTCAGATGTCTAACTGCCTCCGTGGTCTAATGGTTAAGAGCATTGGTCTCTTGACACGGAGGTTGTGGGTTCGATTCCCACGGGGGACACCCACCTAGTGATATATCTCTTTGTGCGTTTTTCCCCAGTTGGTTAGGACATTGCAGGCTGAATCACCTGATTGTCTGAAAAGGAAAATGATTCCGTGCTTCGGATGGCACGTTAAGCCCGACTACTATCTCTGATGGTAGTAGTCGTTACATTAAAAAAAAATCACGTAAGAGGCCGTAAGGCGGTTTGAATAAACTCTGACACCAGGGCTTGCCCACACGATAAGAAGCTTCAGATGTGCAGCGTATTCGCCAGCACTGCTAGCACCGCCAGCCCCAACTACCTACGTAGTAATGAGATCGTCTGTTGGTGCAAAGGTGCAGGTAGCGTGATGGAACTAGGCAATGGAACTAGTGCGAACGAACGTTATTCCAACTATTATTTAAAGTCTTAGCAATTCTAAACACGTGTTATACTAAACTCTCAACACTACCACTTGCAGTGTGACAGGAACCAAAATAATGTTAGTCAACAAACATGGGTGTAAAAGTAGCCCACCTAGGTGGGGTCAGTAGCCGTTATTATTTATATTTTCCTGGCTCGCCCCGGGTCTGTATCGAGAGGCATTTTATGTTCCTGTATAAAGCTCTTGTCCCTACAATACCTACGTACCTACATGTTTGAATGAAAATGTGAAAAAGTTTTATTTTAGTACAATATTACACACTTACGTACATAAACTCACGACCGTTTTCCTTTTCAGGTTTTTAGAAAGTTTAGTAAAAATATATGCTCTATATGCTCTATATGTATATAATATGCTCGCGACTATATTCCCCGAGAAAGACATATTCTGAAACCTCAGAATATCCACGTTTCACCAGTAGTACCGAAACTCTGTCCAGTGTAATGGGGGGTGAGCCCGTCGCCACTTTTAATGGGCAGTGGGTAATACATGCCTTGAAATTGTAGCATGCAGGTTTCCTCACGATGTTTTCCTTCACCGAAAAGACAGTGTATTACAAATCGTACATAAATTCCGAAAAAATCATTGGTACGAGTCGGCCTGGACGGGGATCGAACCATTGCCTCTTGCACGGCAGGCAAGGCCACTGGACCACCACGGCTTCTATATCTATCCATATGAAAATATCAACTATTACTTATATCTGATAAAAACATCTACCTTATAAATCATGCGTTAACGTAGGTAAATAATTTGTAGTGAAGTGCAATATTGTAGCAATGCGAAGCTCTAGTGCTCCCCTCAATCGTATTTTGTTATTCTCCAAAATCATATCCCGTTAAATTAAAAAGACTAGAATTTTATTACAAAGTTAAGAAATCAAAAAAATACGATTGAGGGCGGCAATACGGGAAATCTATTTAAATTCCATTTAGTTCGTGTTTTTTTATATCAACGTGAAATTCTTGGAAGTATAATGGCTGTTAATAATGGTTTTTAACATTTTAATATCCATAACATCACAAAAGAAGATTAAGAAAGAGGGTACTTAAGCGATTTCATTAAATTTTTTCATGTCCCCCGTCATACATTTTTGTACAGCAAATAAGAGGCTTATGCGAGAATTTCATATTCTTTTGCTTGTGTAATGAGTAATGTGTCTATGCATTTAAATAATCGTGGGACACATTCACCGAGAGACCTCTTTTGCTGTGAATTTTTACACGTCAATCCTGTTCTTTATAGAAATAACTTTTGTGTTTTAGGTGGGACGTTTGAGGTATAGGTAAGGTAGGCATTATCAGTCAAAAGAAAACGCTTTCTTCTTATTGTGTCTTTGTGGAAGAGTGACATTTAAAAAAAGGCAGAACATTTTTTGAGAAATAAAATGCAATGCAACATAGCGGGTGATTGTCATACATACAGCTCATTCTGACACGAAAGAAGAAAAATACAAAACATTACTTCGGCCGAGAGGTTTCAGAAAAAGTGTTTGTATTTTTCAACACTGTACCACTGAACCATTATAATTAAAAATCTAAATTAAACCTTGAAATTCTAAATTAATGTTTACCTTGGTACAAAAACAACCTGAAAATGTGGTTGATAGTTTCTATGATCGATATCTCATGTTCATCAGTGTTTGTGTTTTTCAAAACTGTACCACTTAACTATTAGAATTAAAAATCAAATTAAGTCATTCCATCCCTATACTTTAAAATTCTACCTTGCTACAAAAACAACCTGAAAATGTGGTTGGTAGTTTCTGACCATCTCGAAAGGATTTACGTTCTACATATTATGTACTGCCTTTGTGTGATATAAGTAAACTGATAAAAAACATAACCCTCCTTCTGGCACAGTCGGGTAAAAAATACACAGACATAGGTATTGTGTACTCACTGAATTGTTAAATTTATTGTTATATTCATTGATCAGGACTATCCCAAAAAGTACAATAGTCATATCCACTCTAGTGGTACCTCTGGAAACAACGAAGCTCTTCTTTAATGTTCCCTTTTATACGTATAAAGGAAAATTAACCGCGAAAAAGTTCAGCAACTTCGTGTAAACGCGTTATTAATATTTTCATTTGAGTGCCGTCGTTTTGGTAACCTTTTGTTGTGCGGCCATTGTCTTAAGTGTGGTTACGCGGTTTTGCTTACGAGGTAGTGAGTTGAGATGAGACGTAATTTGTAAAGTAAATTATTGTATCAGCGTTTCTGTAGATTAGCAAAAATTCTTTTTATTGATGCGCGGCATTGAACTTGGTATTTTCTGTAGGCCTAGCGTGAGTTTACACGCACACGTTTAGTAAACTACAGATAGTTTAACTCCCATTTTCGTATTGAATTTCGTAAAGCACCCGCAATAATTACTAATTACTTTGAGAACTGATTTTGACATAAAAAAATGCGCACCGTTACTATAGGTACAGTAGGTAGCACCTACCTATGCTACTGTGTCAACTCATGGTAGGCCTACTGTTCTATTCTTCGGTGACGAATCGCTTGCAGTGTACCTAGTGAAGGAAATTATCTTTTTAAAAGATAAGACTTATTTCTGTTACAATCGGGAGACAAGTATCACAAACAACATTATCTACCCTCTTTCTGCGGCAGTCGGGTAAAAAAGGTTAACTGGAGATGCAAAAACATCTGAATGCACGGAATAAAATATGACACCAATTACAGTTAAAGGCGACATGAGTGCTATATCACACATCCTAATTCATACTCATATAAGAAGAGTTTAGGAGTCTCGTGGCTAGGGGGGTAACAAGTAGACGTTTCGTCAGCTTGCGATTTTATCGGCCACGTGGCTCCGCCGTTTTATGGCGGTTTCGAGTGTGTGTTTTTGTTTAAAAACGGCTCTTTGAGATCGCCATATCCTATTACCGTACAATATCTAATAAATATATCTTCAACACTTGACACTGGCGAAATCTAACAAGGAAACGCCATTTAATAAAATAAGAATAGAATAGAAGAAGAGTTTAGCATCACTTTCGTAATCGAATTAGGATATAATGGAGTGCGATTTTTAAAACTCTCACGTTTAAATCAGCATTAGAAAATTTCAAAATTATGGAGATCATGCATCATTCGATATGGTTTTGATTCTCCCGATTCACAACTTCTGTAACTTTCAAAAATAGCATTCAATCGACGATGCTTCATTGATAAGTTCGTACACTGAAACTCTCAGCTAGCAGCACTTAGGACTAACAAAGGAAATTAATTTAATAAGCTTTTTTAAAATCACAAAGCTTAACATAAAAATCTAGTTTCCTAAAACCCTCAACATCTCAGCTACAAAGGAAAGCGAACAAAGGCATTCTATAAAATTAAACGAAGTTAAGAAGTTTGATTATTTCGCGATTTCTCCCGTAAAGAAATCCTTGAAAGCCGTAACTTGATTACGTGACTTTGGGCCCAAATCTCATTTTGGAAAATATCATACCGGCTTAGTATAGGTATCTTAGGATACTTATTTTATGTCAGTATTCATGAATCAATGGCTATACTTTCATTTAACAATAATGTTGTCAGAATTCAAATTTTACTTATCTTTTACACAGGTGTAAAGTAAAGTATCATTGACCTTTAAATCACATACTCTACACATCAAACTGAACAACTTTTGCTTTTGGAGCAAATCGATCAGAAGAAAAAAACAGCTGTTTCATACATTTGAGTTGAGTAGGCATAGCAGTTTTGTATGAAACAGCTGATTTTTGTTTTGTTCTGAGGGCCTACCATGAGTTTTTATCGTACTTTACTGCTGTAGTTACGTCGATAATTCGTATGACAGAAATTTGTTCTCAACGTTACCACTAGGAGCGCTGTACGAAATTCAATATAAAATTGGTGAAGTTACTACAGTAGAAAAGTACGGTGAAAACTCATGGTAGGCCCCCTGATCTGTTTGCTCCCATAGTAAAAGTGGTGTAAATGTGGTTGGTGGTTTTATTGCATACGCACAACATCATCATCATCTCACGCACATACAAATATTTGTGTTATTTTTAATTATGCGTTTTAAAATGTATTTTATTTTATTAAGTATTAGGTACTATTTTACGCTGACCAAATTGAATGCGTACTGAAGAAGGGCCAAATAAAATCTACCCGGAATCGACGAGCTTGTATGAAGAGACTTATGAATGTTGAGGAGGCGAAAGATGTGTCAGAATTGTAGCATGTGGCGATCTATTGTCTCTGCCTACCCCAGTAGTGGGACATAGGCGTGAGCATAATTATGTATGTATGTATGTAAAGCCTGACCAGGAATATAAAAAACCTGGATTGGGGGCGCTGTAATCGATTGTCACCTTTAATGTTAGTGTTCTAAGTACAAAAATTAGTTCCAATGATTTTCCGCAACATGGCGAGGTTTTTTATATTTCTGGTCAGGCTTTAAGTACTATTTTGTTTGATTCCCGCGATACAGGCGTTGCCTAGTATCTTTGGCTGGCAAATAAATAGTTACTATTACTACTACTACTTTTCTATACACCCTGCATACAGGGTCCTTCTTAATATGCTGACACTTTTATAAGGTGATCACCAGACCGTCAAACTGAATAACTTTCTCTATGGCGCCAATATCGAAATCGCGAAAAAAAAATCTACTCTTCCATACAAAACTGCAAACTTACTCGAGCCAAATGTATGGGTCAGCAGATTTTTTTTTCACGATTTCGATGTTGGTCCCATAGAGAAAGTTTCTGATCATCCTCTTAAAAACTGTCAGCATATTAAGATGGACCCTGTATGCATGGTCTTTCTTAATATGCTGACACTTTTTTAAGGGGATGATCAGACCATCACACTGAACAACTAACTCTATGGGACGGACATTGAAATCTCGAAAAAAAAAACGACAAAAATGTATGAGATAGCGGACTTTTTTTCTCGATTTCGAAGTTGGCTCCATTTTGAAAGTTGTTCAGTTTGATGGACTAATCTTCAAGGATCCTCCAGTAATGAAAAGGCCTCATTTCTCAAACAAGAGAGAAAGAGCGAATTATAGTCCACTACAAAAGCGTAGTGCGGTTGTCGCAACATACCTAGTTATAATTACCTACAAGACGAATAACAATAAGAACGTAGTCATGCAATGAATTTAGAACCAACAAAATTTAAAAAATTTCATCCTTTTCACGTTCTTTTTCCGCTAGGTATGAAACCGTACAGAATTTTCTACAAGGACCCTTTCAAACTATTAGTACCTACATACCTATGGTAAAGGACTTCTCCCCCGGAGATGTGTGGACCTGTGGATGCCCTTACTATGACTATGACTGTGTTTGCATTTAGAAAGCGGTTAATAAGTGAGTAAGAATTTAAAGAAGGGAAGGGCTTTGCCATAATCATCACGTGTGCAATAAGGAAAAAAATATTTGATTTTTACCACCAGACGTAAAAAAATATCATTTATGGGAATTGTAACAAAATAATTGTAAGCACAATTTTTATATTCGTTCAATAAACCTGATGGATCTGTTTGTGGCTCGAACTTGGACGACGATTTTTCCAATGGCTACTTAAAATTGCAGACGTTGAACGTTGTTCGGTAATTTATATTGAGGATTGTTTTTGTACAAAAAACATACTTGAACTTGGAAGTTGAAGCCATTTAGTTCAGTCATTTGATGGTTCAAATGGCGGAGCTTCGTGGCAGGCCGGAGAGCAGGCAACCAACACGCGACCGCCCCGTAACAGTCCTGCATCGTGAGTTCCATGGTATCAATACAATTTTACGATTCAAATAACATACCTATTACCAGTTAAATATTTCTACCAATGCAAACAAACCTTGTCTTGTGAACTTTTCAAAATGTTAGTTAAGGATAGCGTTGAAATTCGAGTTCCAATAGTAGGGGTAGGGGATAAGTCAGAACAAGAAGGCTAATTGTGCGTACTATTAAAAAGTCTGCACTTGGAAGAGACATGAAGACACGATGTATTCCTTTTGATGTATCGTGAGCCCGACCCTTTCTTGTTTCTTTTTATTTTGAATGAGTGCCATTGGAAAAGTTTGTCAAGCAAGACAGTTGTCATGATAAGGTACTTATGGGTTTTGTCGATTCGGAATGAATACCTATTCATTAATTCTCGATAATGGTATAGCCCAGTCATTTTACGGTTTGAGCCGGGACTAATTAAGAATTGATATTTTTTTCGGTGTATCATTTAAGAGCCAATTTGGGCGTCGAAATTTACCAAAATTAAAAAAAAATCACGTCAGCACGGATATACCCCCTTGTGTATATACGGGTATACACTCTCTAAGCACGGAGTAAACATTTTTGTCTACTTAGAAAGCTTTGAAAAATATATTTGTATTTTCTAATGCATACTTGATTTCAATGGCTATTTTATTGGACAAAAGTAATTTATATTGTTGAATCTGATTAAACTGAGTTCATTGGTATTAAAATTATTAAGTTTATATCCCTCTGGGAGGTACAATTTAGATTTCTATGTTGCGTAGTAAATTTTTTTAACATGTTTTCTGGTAGGTAGTCTTTTTGTCACTAAATGGTAACAGTTTAAAAGTACAATTTATAATTACTCCCTACTCCTCCAAACAAAACTCCGGAAAATGACTGGGCTAGTACGCTAGTTTTTCCGTCGGTTACTGGTAAAAATAGACAACCCATCAAAGTCCCGTGGTAAACGGTGCGAAAGGTTTACCACTTATCACCACTCGATATGTCATTCTATTCTTTAACTCTAACTAAACTAAAAGTGTACCTACCTTGCTTCGTAAAAGTTTATGTATAAAACATTAATATTTTTCATAACTGGAATATGACACTCACGAATTAACGATTGTGATCGTATTGGGGGTTTAGTCCAATCATTTTAGGGTTTGACCCTAACAATAATTCATGTATCGCTGAAACTTTGCAGTGTGATAAAGTAAAGTATACAGATTACGGTTGACAAATAATCAAGGTTGAAATTTTTCCGGTCCTAGATTATTTGTCAACCATAATCGGTATTCTTTACTTTATCACACTGCAAAGTTTCAGCGATAGATTAATTATTGTTAGGCTGTCCATACAAGGAAACTCTAAAATGATTGGACTAGTTGTAATATAAACTCTTTCTTAAGGATAATAAAGCAAAATACATATTACATTTTAATATAAGTAGGTAGTGAGTGTAGGCGTTATAAAATTAATGTTGCCGACGTTTTCCGAGAAAAACGTCTTCATTTAATTAACCATCGACATATTTTTATAGACTTTCATTATTCCACAAAGTTGTTTGATTAAGTGATTCACGCCCACAGCTTTTGCTTCCCTATAAAAAGTTTTAGGAAAATAACCGAAAATGTTGTGAAATAGGAAGGCAAAGGTCTCCGTCTCTCGTGATAATATTAGGCTTCGCAGTAGGATCTTATAGGCTAGGTATAAAATGCAACCCGTCTGATAAGACGAGGATGGCTGATCTGAATGAGAAAGCTCAAGTGTATTACAGTATTGACGTTGTATAGCCAGCAGAAGGCCCAGACTGGCCATACAGGCATACCGGGCATAATGCCCGTTGGGACACCGCTTTGGTGTGCCGGATGGCCAGCCCGTAGGTCTCTGCTGATACTGCTCTTTCGACCATTTAAGCAGCCAAACAAATTAATAGGAAATACTTACTAAAAAACGATAATCGACATCTACATCTACAATAATCGACATACGTAAGGTAGATACTTACAAAGTTTTTTTTAACGAATGTACTTTCAGCGTCTGTCACAAGTTTCAACAGAAATCAAGTTTATTTCAGCAATAAAGTTACTAATGGATCGACCGACAGCTAAGAGAGCGAGATGTACCTAGTGGCACCACTGTATAATAGAAAGAAAGCGAGGCAATAGAATCCTTTTTGGGGATCTTATCGATGGGTAAACATTCGGATTCCGAGAATAATTGCGAATCAAAAGTGAAATCGTAGATAATTTTGTAAAATATACTGACACTATCTCATTAATTTATCCACGATTTTACGTTCGACACAGAATTATAGTTATTTGCCTGTCAATAGTCTCCTCAAAACAGTTCTTCTACTCCTGAAAGGTATAATTACTTTATGATTTCAGCATAAGCTCCACAATCGAGTAATAATATAGCAAAATTTCAAGCTCGCTTCGTTTCAGATCGTATTACTGCGATCTACCTGGACCTCGCCAAATTAGGAGGGCTAATTGTTTCTAAAGTGCCCGGGCCAGAATCAGGTCCCAGTCGGGCCCTGACCGTAGGCTATCTTCATATTAGCACAAACTACCAAACTTAACGCATTAAAAAAAGTCATTTAGGGACACGTTTCCTTTCATGTATCACTGTGCTTTAAAAAAGAAAGGTAAACAGCAGGGCCATTTTCCTGTGCTTTATTCAGAAGTAAAACTACCGCGTGTTATTCAAATTCACGTATTGATCTATGTCTAGAACAGAATAACGAAACGTGTCCCAAATTTCGGGGGTTTAACTAGGAAAGGCTCAAGATCTCATGCCTTCGTAAGTAGGCTTTGCCCGTGCGTCTTGTTAGCGAAATAACCGTGGATTTAAAAAATGCGTGCAAAAAGGAAAGAATGCGGTTCAACAAGAGGGAATCCTGCATCCTGCAAATCCTATTTGCAAATGCTGTTTTCTTTTTGTGAGGTCCTAGTGCGTGACTTCCAGCCTCCTGATCAAGTAGAGCAAACATAGTCCAATCAGGTATACCACCACCAACCACAAGCATGACAGAAAATCAGTAGCGACAAATTACATACTCGTACAACTGTCAACTAATTTGATTCGAAAGATTCATGAAGGAGTTGCAGAGGGTTTGCCCCGAACACTCGTCTCTCGCGTGGTGTTCGCGCGGTTCGCGTTCCAGCCTGCCACGAGGCTCCACAATTCTTCTCAGTTGTTCTTACTCAAAAACAATTCTCGAGATTGGATAGACACTCCCTCAAACTACTTGACATTGGCGGAAATGCGGTGCTAACGCACAAGCAAGAAGTCCGTAATTATAAATAAAAAAATAAAAAAAAGATTCATGAAACCCAAAAACATAATAATTATAATAACATAATGCAACTACAACATAATAACAACATAATAATTATAATAAATAAATCACAGCGCTTGAGTCCTCATCGCTTCAAAATCAGACTCAAAATAAACTAAAGGTACCATAAGGAAAACAAATTAGCAACAAACCCCCCAAAGCCTAGGCCCTACCTTTATCTCCAAGATATCGCCGTTTCACCGCTCCCCTTGTTTCAGGGATTTTCCGTAAGCTGCCTTAAGCGTAGATGTGAGCGACCAATCTAGGGAGGCCTATTGCCAAACCACGCTAATTTTGGTTGTTTGAACCGACTCCGAATTGGAGGAAATACTAAAATTAGATTTAATGACAACGAGGCTTTAATTATGATTAAGCTTTTATGATATACCTACTTGGTTTTGGAGAAGTAGATACAGCAGATTTGTAAACATTCTCATTGGGTTTCAAGGTAAGCAGCGGTATACTTTATATCCAGGGTATAAATTTGGATAACGCACTTACCCGGATTGGAAGAGTGTGGGTTCAAGTCCCGCCGGAGACAAATTTTTCAATCTTTAATTTGATTCGAATGCTTTCAGACCATCAATCTGAACAACTTTTAAAACAGATCCAACACAGAAATCGCGAATCGCGTCCGAAGCACCGCATTTATTAAGTAACGTATGGGTAGAGGTTGATAACTGAAATGTTGGCTCAAAGCTAGTATGTGCTTTACCGTTGATGATGGCGTAACTTTTCATCAGACTGAACCACCATGGTGGAGAATAGCCTACTCTTACATAATTCGTGACTCGTGAGGGTATAGGCCTGTTCCCTGGTATGGCACGTATAAAGTCTGGAGATGATTATAATAAATATTATCATCAGCATTTTTATACGTCCCACTGCAGGGCACAGGCCTTCTCTCAAAAGGGTGTATGGGCGTTAGTCCACCATGCGTGCCCAATGCGCATTGATAGACTTCACAATACGTATTCAGGTTTCCTTACGGTGAGCAGTCGTTATTACGCACATCTAATCTAAACTATTATAAAACTGTAACTGAAGTGTGTTTGTACATTGAAGATATTTACAAAAAAAAGATTACGAAATGGTTTTTAGGTATCCCTGACTCGAAATCAACCTTTTTTAGAAATTTTGTCGGTCTGTTTGTTTGTTTGTTCACACATCACGCAAAAACTAGTGAACCGATTTTGATGAAACTTTTTTTGTTTGATAGCTCATGATCTGACTTAAAATCTGAATTTGTGCGGACGAAGTCGCGGGTAAACACTAGTAAGCTATAAAAACTCATTGGTACATGGCATGAATGCGGATTCGAACCCAGAACCTCTTGATTGAGTGTTCGTACCACTCCAAAAAGAGCCACCGACACTGTAATAATAAATATAAGATACTTAGATAATTTATGATCATATAGTTCTTACACAGACTAAGAATAAGAAATGTCAAGAACAGAAAGCTCTAGCTTATTTGGACGGCTATCCCTACTGTTATATCCTTATAAATAGGTATACAATATTTACGTCTACATGAAACACTAATTGTTTACCAGTGCCAAGCGCATTATATTTGTGTTTCTGATCAAAGACATGACAGGTAGGCTTACTGCTGGCGAAGGGGACTTTTATCGAATTTTTATATTCTCCCTTTGTACCACTTTGTGCAGTCGAGCGTTATTAAATTTGTTTTTCTATGAACATAAGTTGTTACGCAACTTTATTTTGTTTCTATACAATAACACAAAAACGGGTACATAATAAAGAAAAAGTTTACTACGGAAAACTGTTAAAATACGATGTATTTAAATGACAAAATTTTAGTTATGTATTTTTTTTAAAGTTTATGATTACTCTACCGCGACTATTGTTGCAAACTTGTCAAAGAAGTGAAAAGATGTTTGTAACTGTAATAAGTACAGACACAAAATTATCATGGAAGTCATATGGAAGTACACCGGAAGTAAGTCGTTCCAAAAAATATATAAATAAATCAAAATATACAAAATGAAGTAAACAAAAGGGATGAAAATGGCGGTCTTCAGAGACATTTTATTCTTTAATAAAATTTTGTTTATACCGCTTTTTCATTTACGACAAAATATGCATTGGTCGGATCAATAGATGATCGACATGATTACGAGAGTGCCTCAAATCCGCTGCTATAACTACAATATTATTAAACCTTATACCCCACTAAATTCGATGAAACTTCTCTTTGAAACAACTTCAAAAATTAATCAAAAATTCTAGAACACTGCCACCGAAACCTTCATTCATCCGCTTATGAAACTTTTATCAGACATTCAACGTATGCAAATGTTGGCTGAAGAAGTCTTTGCAAGCCAAGTCGAGGCAAGTAATGCAAGTCGGATGCACATTTGTACGCCTCGAGCCGCATATTGCAGTATGCAAGTTGCATACTAATATTATGCTATTGTTTTGCTCGTATTGATATGAGGTTATCTTGGATTCGCTGTTTGTTCAGGGTTTTGAGAACACATGTGCTGTTTTGAATATGTTTTGTCTCTGTATTTTGAAAGTTGTTCGTATTCATCTCGTAGCTCTGAAAAGTTAGGTTTGATTTAGCCCCGAAAAGGACCTTATGACAGCATTGTGTTGGTTGTTCAGTCTGTGGCTTTCAGTATCGCAAGGCTTATTACCACCTTCACAAAGAATATAAAGCAGAAAGTGCTTGACGTGGCTGCATGCTTTCAAGTAAATACAAAATACATAGTTTTAATAAAGAATAAAGGGTTTGTATAAATGCTGATTTCTGTATTTTAAGTACCTTTTGTACTACCTCTAACTAACTACCTCCATGGTCTAATGGATAAGAACACTGGGACTCTTGACACGGAAGTCGTGGGTTCGATTCCTACGGGGGACACCAAATGATATGTCAGTTTGTGCGTTGGTTAGGACATTGCAGACTGAATCACCTGATTGTCTGAAAAGAAAGATAACTCCGTGCTTCGGATGGAACGATAAGCCGTTGGTCCCGGCTACTATCTCTGGTGGTAGTAGTCGTTACATAAAAACCACGTCAGAGGCCGTAAGGACTCTGCCACCAGGGCTTGCTGCCCACATGATAAGAAAAAGTAATACCTTTTGTAATGTTTTTGGTATGCAATAAATAATAATTGATTGATCGATTGATTTTAGTATTATTTAGGTTACCTATGGCCAGCCACCAACGACGTGATTTTTTCCAACTTAGCTGTTGCAACTTGTGACGTTTAGAAATTTCTATAGAACACTCAGATCATCTGCTATACTATAACATAACTTATTTCAATAGACACAGAAAAACTATTTTTTTAATTAAAAAAATTTGAATTTTCAAAACGGTTTTCAGTTTGTTTGAATACAGAGAAAAAAAGTTGTGAGTTTCTAAAAGATAAATATAAAAATGTTAATCGTATCGGTTTTTTACAAACCGTTTTCATATTTTGTGTTTATTCTGAAATGATCAATTTATTAGTAGAGTATCGATATCTCCACTAGTCAAGATACCTATTATATTATGCATCTTCAATATTAGATCAAAGTGAGATCAAGTTAGAACGTTCTAGACTTAGGTAGGTACTTAGTTGTGAAACTTGATGCAAGTTGGTACATAAATTAGCTGGAGAACTCAGTCGAGTGTTAGCTCACTCAACTATGCGGTCAGATACATTATCTATTTCAACTGTTTGACTGATAACTGGTACTAACCTACTTAACCTTTTGACAATTCGATAAGTTATTTTTTTAAAGATGAACCGACGAAGAGCGTCTCGGTCACGCCCATAATAGGGTTCCATAGCCATTGTCTAGCCAAGTGTAATATCAGCACATCATGTTCAAAGGGCGATTTTAATTATTTTTTTTCGATATAGTCTCCATTAACTACTATAGTAGTCTCCCTACTGTAGAACCCTAAAAAGAGGAGTAAAAATTCTGAAAATACACAAGAATGTTAGCTCTTAGAAATTACATTAAAAAAAAAATTACGGATGTTGTACGATGTGAAAAAATCGAAAAAAATTAATTAAAATCGCCCTTTGAAAATTCTGAAAATACACAAGAATGTTAGCTCTTAGAAATTACATTAAAAAAAAATATTTAAATGGAGACTACTATAGTAGTCTCCCTACTGTAGAACCCTAAAAGTTGTAAGAAGAATGTAAAAAATACAGTCTTCTATCTACTATCTTTTTTTAAATAGTACACACAGCGACACATCGAGTTATACAAAACCGAAATAAGCTGGCCGCGCATCAATCTCCATACTAATTTTGACACTTCCTACTGCTGACGTGTGACTTTCATAAAATCGCACTCCAGCTTTCTTTCGAATCTTTGCCATTTCTCATCATCATTGTCTTGCCCATTTCCCATTATATTTGGGGTCGGCGCAATATGTCGTCCTCTTCCATATATCTTTCTATACGGTATGAAAAGAAAATACAGACCATTATTATTAGAAACACTCCCATTTACAGACACTTGCAGTTCCTACGTAGAGTAGCTACTTAAAACGTTATCACATTTCAACATTTCACATATCATGTTGCATAGTTTCAAACAATGAAAACTCAACAAAATCCAACGCTACCTGACGCCAACTAAATGGCTTTTGTTTTCTGAATAAATTGTGCTTTGCTTGTTCCAATGCATCCAACTTGCAGAGTAAATTTTAACAGTATGGAACTGAAAATTAAATATTTCCGTAGTGAAGTTTTGAACATACTGTCAGGCGTGAAAGTTTTGTTTGGCGGTTCAGTACGTCAGCCGATGTCCTTTACATATTCGCTTACCTGAATTCGTATTGAAAGGTCGAAAAAGTTATGTAGCCATAAGTTGGTAACAGGTATCAAAAACGTGTGACTAATATTTATGTTAGCGGTGTTATGAAAATGATTTTCTTTTTTTTTTTATCTAACAAGTAATTATTCCAATTAAAAATAAAGTACCAAAAAAAACGAATTTGCAACGCAGGATTCGTGAAACCAAAATCACATTTATCGATATCCTTCTTTATCTTTCTTTATTCGTTGTACTTATATTACTAAAATATAACATTCTCTTTTTATGGATTTACTTTACAAATTTACAAAAACAAAACCATTTTAAATTCTTCATTTTGTTTTTATTTTGACGAAAGCTTTTAATAAAATCCTATTGGAATTCCGATATACTTACCCATAACTCTACTCGTACAGTCGAATAAACGGACATCATCGAAAGCTTACCCAAGGATACTCTTTCTTATATCTACTGTGCCCAAGGTTGTAATCGTCAAACAATTCCATCAATTAACTTAATAGTCTTTACTCCAGCTCTTACCTAATAGGCATGTGTACCAATACAAGGTGTTACAAAAATACAAAAAAAAAATTTAAGGGGGTGGTTTAGATTAGACCATCAAACTGAACAACTTTCACTATGGGACCAATATCGAAATCGCGAAAAAAAAATTATGTTCCATACTCTACAAATCGACTCGAGCTAAAATATGTATGGGATAACTGATTTTTCTTCTCGCGATTTCTATGTTGGTCCCATAGAGAAAGTTGTTCAGTTTGACGGTCTAAACAACCCCGTTAAGAGTTTTAAATATTTATTTCTTCTTATGTAACATCCTGTAGTGCTAATAGAATAGTCCCACGAATGAGATCAATTAAATAAATGTGTTTAGCTGGCTAGCAGATACACGGCGTGGCGTGCGGTAACGACGGAATGGCCTATAAAATTACCTCATTTAATTCTGGATAGTTGTATCAATAAAGGTATAGCACCTAACCTATACAGAGTGTAAGTGACAGCCTAGCAAATACTGAAACGGTGAACTCAGACCATCAAACTGAACAACTATCACTATAGACTTTCCTCAGGAAACGCGAAAAAAAATCAGCTGTCCCATACATTTGAGTCGGGTAGGTACAGCAGTTTTGTATGGGACAGCTGATTTTTTTCGCGTTATTATTATTATTAACTTAATATGTTGACACTTTTTAAGGGTATGATCAGACCATCAAACTGAACAACTTTCTCTATGGGACCAACATCGAAATCGCGAAAAAATATTAAATTATAATGTTTCTAAACGATGTCCAGTACCACTGCAACTTCACGTTGAAAAAAACAGTTACAGCAAAATTTCTGACCATTCCGGGAATGAATCATCATCATCAGCCACTGCTGAACACAGGCCCATCCCAAGGTGCGCCACAAAACTATCCCCGGCCTTCCTCATCCAGTCACTCCCCGCTACCTTTCTTAGGTCGTCGGTCCAGCGAGCCGCAGGGCGTCCCACACAACGCCTGCCAGTTCGTGGTCTCCGCTCTAGTCTCCAGAACTCTGACACCCTATCGGTTGTCTATGTCTACGCCATGCTATCATTGCTAGAATGGCTTATCTGATGAACCGTTTACGAGTCAAGTTATTGACTTCAAATTCTGATTTTAGTCTGACTGATGGTGATGACTATTTCAGTAACAAAAAAATAGTTACACCTTATTTACCAACAAACCGTTTACAGAATTCCCTAAAATGTATTTTATAAAACCAAAGAGATTCAATCTTCAGTTCCTTTGAGGAATGCTGTTTACTGAATTGAACTTGTATCCTTTGATCTTAAGGTAGAAATGGTATTATACGTATGGAACTAAGCCTACGAAATACTACAGTAGAGTATTATTTAAGGCTTTCAAGGGAATTACCTACTGTTGATAATAGTATTAAAAATGTATGTTCCTTTGTCGTTGTTTGTGATCTTTATGGTTTTTCGGTAATTTGATTAATATATTGTCTAATAGATTTTATTTAGGGTACCGCACCCAAAGAGTGCCAACGGGACCGTATTCAAAATCCTACGCTTTCCGTCTTTTCGTCCGTCCGTGTGTCTTACTTATAAATTGCTGTACCTTTTGAACCATAATAGCTGGATGGTTGAATGCACAAAATATGAGTTACTATGACGAATTTCCTAACAAATACTAAAAAAGATAAAAGCAAAAAGAAACGTTTTTTTTTTGTTGGTTTTGCTCTTTCGTAAAAACTGTAATACATGCAAAGGTCAAACTTAGTAGTGCATACACAGTGTAGAGAAAACACAATATTTAATAAATATTGTATGTTGGTACGGAAACCTGCGTGCACGAGTCCGACTCGCACTTTGCCGTTTTTTTTTATTCCGGCTACGAATCTACTTCTACAACGAACCCGTAAAATCAAGTATTTTACATTATTTTAAACTCTAAACACGGCTTCAATAAAGGTTATTCTTACAAAACGAAATCCAAAGAATTATCCCTAATTCCTGCACTGGAGACTAAATTGCAGTCTTTGACAAAACAAAAGAGTTTTCATTTTCTACGGAGAGAGGAAAGGCTTAGGAATTGCCAAGTAGTGGAGGACATCTTCTCTAATGAGATATTTATGTTTCGTATTTCGTCTGCATTTTTATTTTGTCTTTCTTTGCAGAAGACAGGAATAATTGGATTCCGACCTACCTACACACAGGTCACACAGGTTTTTGGGCACAGTCACTACTTACTACGTACTATCTTAAAGCTCTATTATAAAGCTCGGACGTTTATAACAGCGCTACAAAATGTTATGCCTTTTCTTATAAGTAAACAAGATGAAAATGTTCTACCAGATAAATTATGGCGTTTAAACGTCCTGGAGATTCACACTCAGTTTGACCTACCCCCCTCTATATGAGGTGAGGGGTTTGTATAAAGAGCTTTAGAAGACAACAAGCATTAGTGTCAAATTCTATTGTATATTATTTATCTATGGACGTCTAAGAATATCGGTTCTCTGCGTTTGGTCTTTAACGCTACTGTGTGCGCGAGATCGCACCTAAGATAGCTGATTGACATGATTTTATTACCATTTTATAATATTAAACCCATACATGACGGCTTATACAAGGCGACAAATTCAGAACGAAATCTATTATTTTATATTTAAAAAAAAAACGTTTCGTCATTCATTTATCTGATCTTATAGGACCTATATTCAGAATGCAGCAAGGTGAATTTATAAACAAGTTCTTTTTTATATATCCTAAGACTTGAATATAACATAAATTCCATTAGAATATCCCAGCAATTCAAATAAAATGTAACACCGCTATTATGCTAATTTATTCTACAATTCGGTAGTAACAATCCAGATAGATTCCGTTTGAGGTAAACCCCAAAATTACGGGGTGTTATCAGTGGTTCTTGGCCTAAGGATTTATGTGCTCCGAGGGTACGGATGCATTAATATCTTAATTACTTTATAGTTGGGGATCGGAGGTTGATACCGTGGGAGGGTAAATTGTTATCTGATTTATGGCAAGGTCACGGTTGGTATACCTAGTCTATCAACTTAAAATGTGTTTTTTTGCAGGTTTCAGGCAGGGAGTCGTGGCTAAGGGGGTCCCGAGCAGACGCGTTCAGCTTGCGATTTAATTGGCCACGTGGCTCCGCCGTTTGATAGCCGGTTTCGAGTGTGTGTTTTTGTTTAAAAACGGGGCTTTGAGATCGCCATATCCTATTAGCGTACAATATCGAATATATATATCTTCAACACTTGACACTGGTGAAATCTAACAAGGAAACGCATTTAAATAAAAATAGAATACGTTTCAGGCAGTCCGGATTATCTGTAAAGGCTGTAGAAAGAACCTTCTTTAATTTTCAACAGTTTTTTAACCATTCGTCTACAAGAATGACACTAATTTAATTATAGTCAAAAATTTGCTGTTTCATACAAAACTGAACTACTTACTCTACTCAACAGATTAACTCTACAGCAGATTAAAAAATATTCGGACACGGGCTTGTCTGTAAAGTCAAAGATGTTCAGTTTGATGGTCTAAACCACCTCTTGAAATAATACCAGGGTATTTTGTTTCACCTTGTATAAAAAGCTTTCGTAAGCACAATTTACTTGGAGACATTTCTACAGTCTCCCAACGAAATTAAATACCTCCCTTACCCAAGGCTCTTGATGAAATATCAACACTGCACAATGGAATAGAAACACAATAGGTGAGTGAACGCGTCGTTTGCTGCACAAGATTTATCTGAGACTTATTACTGGGTACAGCCATAAGTTGCGATGCTCATCCCCCTGTCTGCAGCATATGTGTGATGTGCCGCTAATATGCTGCTTATTATAAACTTGATTAACTTTCGCTACAGATTTAACCGAGATATCTTTACTAAACAATAATCTGTGATGGAGTCAAAATATGAATTACCTGTAAATTACCTATCTACAGGGTGAAATTAATATCATTCGTCATCATCATAGGCCTCTACAGTTGCAGATGATTTAAAGTAGACGTGTTTTTGGAGAAGCACTTTTTCTCATGGCTGCACAGTCCTATACGGAGAGAGGAAAGGCTTAGGAATTGCCAAGTAGTGGAGGACATCTTCTCTAATGAGATATTTATGTTTCATATTTCGTCTGCATTTTTAATTTGTCTTTCTTTGCAGAAGACAGGAATAATTGGATACCGACCAACGCAAAACTACACACAGGTCAAACAGGTTTTTGCTCACATTCACTACTTACTACGTACTATCTTAAAGCTCTATTATAAAGCTCGGACGTAGATGATTTAAAGGAGACGTGTTTTTTGAGAAGCACTTTTTCTCATGGCTGTACAGTCCTATACGAGAGCCGCATGTAAAGCATGACCAGGAATATAAAAAACCTGGTTTGGGGGCGCTGCAATCGACTGTCACCTTTAATGTTAGTGTTCCAAGTACAAAAATTAGTTCCAATGATTTTCCGCAACATGGCGAGGTTTTTTATATTTCTGGTCGGGCTTTATACACGTCCACAGCCTCTACAACAGAACTGTACGCCGGTGGATGACAACGGGATTGTTTTGTCACGTTTATCTGCCTATCCTTATAAAGTAATAGTCTACACATCAAACTGAACAACTTTTACTGTGGGATCATCAGTTGTTAACAGTTGAGTCGAGTAGGCATATTGCAGTTTAGTATCGAACATGTGTAGTGTTGGAGTTTGAGTTTACAAAAGAGAGGGCCAAATACAGGTTTGGTTGCAAATACATTATTATAATTTTAAACGTTGATCCCATTTGAAAAATTGCAACACGAACTGTGATTTTGTGTTAATTTCTTAAACCCAAATATTTCTAAACGTCAAACCGTCATTTGTGAAGCAAGGAGTTGTATGAAACCGCACGTAGAAGCACACACGGTGCGTCAATCGCAAGGCAGTGTACCTTGTGGTGAAAAAAAATCGCAGCAAAACGTCCAAAAGCAGCATTTCAAAGTTTCTCCGTCAAAAGCACGCGTGTGCAGGTCTTTATTAGCGGGGTTTGAACAAAAAGACGTCACCTACTCGACGCGACGACGCCGACCCAACTTTATCTATTTCCGTTCAAACTCACGATAATCTCACTATACAGGGTGTGAACAAAATATGCGTTAAATGCGTTACATGACGGTGCTTCAGAACATTACAAAAAATTGCGAAAAAAATCATCTGTTCCATAAAGAGTCAAGGTAGGTTTTTCCACGGTCGGAGTGTGTGTGATCTCATCTGTGAAAGGTAACGCACACACCATCGCGCCTTGTTGTAGTGTACCTATAAAAAAACCTGTGTACCTACTGCTAAAGGGGAAAAAAATATACCCATGTTACTACTGGTACTATTTGTAGTGCTTCAACAACCAACCATATTTTGGAGCGTGCAGTTGTTTCAATGCTCACTATTAGCATATTTAAGATTTCAGGATGGAATGCCGTGTCAAGTAGTGATAGGTGGCTAGCTTTTCGCCTCCAAAAACACTGTATAAGAAGAAACCTTATCCCTTAGTCGCCTCGTACGACTCCCACGGGAAGAAATGGACCTTGAACGGGGGATCGTAGCGCGGTATGGGTGACAAGCCGTCACATTAGCAGTTTATGGTTGAGCCTGATCTGGCAGCACGGAATCGCATTTTTTCACGCTCTATCCTTTTCTGTCGCTCAGGAAAGTCATTTGCTAGAGCGAGAAAGGTCACAGCACTGCCAGTGCTGCCGCGTGATGTCGCGTGCCCGCTATCTTTTTCGCTCTAGCAGATGACGTTCCTGAGCGACAGAAAAAGAGAGTGAAATATTGCGATTCAGTGCTGTCCGAAACGTTCTAAATTCGAATTTATTGTTTCGCAATTATAGGCTGGCTCGTTTAGTGATAAGGTATAAATTTGAATGTACATGCACAAACATGCGCATGTACATGTGCAATTTGCACATGATCAATTGTTCTAATACCGTGGCAGAGGGGAAATGCTACCGCAAGGCTAGTCCTTATAATAAATGGTCAAAGGTGTGGGGTATTTATTCATGCATTGAGGCCAAACGCAAGCCTTATACTTAGGTATATGATATTGAGAATTTAAATGTTCACAGTATATTTATCTCGATACAGCCAAAGTTTTAGAGTGAGAAACAATCGAGTGCGACCCACGGTAACGCTAACCGAATTATAACGTGCATTCCACTCACGTGCTCACGTAACTGAAGCCTTTGTTTTTGTTCGGATGCAGTTAATGAACATTTCATAAATTTTGTCACTGACACACTGTGCCAACTAGCGATTAACGGGTTACATTAGCACATACATAAACTTTACCATACCTAATTTCTCGCGGGGTGGTCAGGAACTTTGCTACAACTAGTTAGCAACTATATTTTTAAGTGTACTGTTGTAGTTAGGTAGGTACCAATCTGTATTTGAGGTTTTAGGATGGAGAGCCGCGTCGATGTTAGGTGGCTATAATTATAGCGTCCTTACAGTTTTTTTTGGGATGACAGACTGACAGACACCTAGATAAGTATTCCGTTGTGCCAATTTTAGTATGGAACACTAATAACCGTTAATTATTAAGAAAGATCATGTATAGTTTGCTCACAAAAACACTGTAAAGTAAATCTTATCTCTACCAGAAGTTTACTGAAATATTTATGATACTTTATTTAAATAATTTAAGTTAGTGGACCTAGGCTGTGTCAGAGTGGTGGCAAAGAGAGGGACGGAGGTCAGTAGGCAGACCACCAATACGTTTTGGCGCGATGAAATTGTGATCGCATTGGATCAAATTAGCACAGGACCATGAGGAATGGCGCAATACAAGCGTGGCCCAACAGTGGTTAATGTGGGCTGATTTGATTGATACGTAGGTAAGTCATACATTCTCGATTTTGTAAAAAAGAATTTAAAACGCGAATCCAGAACAATTTTACAGGTAGGTAATATTATTTATAACACATTTGCTCGTAAAGGGTCTCTTATTTGACCAATTTCACTAACGTAATGTATCTCATTACGACCTAGTCCGGTAATGTAAAGTAAAACGGACGGTTGCGTCTAAAACGAACGGTACTTTTTTAAATCTTAGCAAAGAGTTTTTACGTCAGAAAAGTGGTCAACATTTTATGAATAAAATTTACTTTGGGAGATAAAATATTATAAAATAAACATTTAATTCTTTAATTTAATAGTTTTGACAATAAATTACAACCATTTATGTGAAACCAAAACAAACAATATTAATTTACTTTATTAGTAATACTGGCTGTTTTTTGTGCCTTAAAAAAGAAAAGGCTGATGCGCGCGCATCGCTAATTTGTGAACAAGTTAAAATTATTCCGCGCGCTTTTTTATCGCTATTTTTTTTTTAGATTTATTAGTTTATGAATGTCCGAGTTTTATTTATTTCCTTGTTTCCTCGCAAATATGTTATAAAACGTCGTATGACACACGTGCGCTTTGATAATTACAGCCTTAGCTTTCTTGTAGACCTCGCCTACGGCTCGGTCTAGCAATAACGCCTCGGCTGTAATTATCAACTTACCGAACTTGTATCATAATGTACTATTACGAGTATAGTAGGTAAGTACCTAAACTTATTCGTTTGTCATCCCCACGCAAACACCGTTCTGTAAGTGCATACCTCGCAAATATGTTATAAAACGTCGTATGACACACGTGCGCTTTGATAATTACAGCCTTAGCTTTCTTGTAGACCTCGCCTACGTCTCGGTCTAGCAATAACGCCTCGGCTGTAATTATCAAATTACCGAACTTGTATCATAATGTACTATTACGAGTATAGTAGGTAAGTACCTAAACTTATTCGTTTGTCATCCCCACGCAAACACCGTTCTGTAAGTGCATTCCTCGTGAAATGCGAGGCATGGCGATGAAGGGCCTTTGTCCACAAGATGACAGCTATTCGCGGCATTCCCGCATGTTATGTATGACGCTTTAGAAGTTAGGGGCTGGTAGATACCTACATGTTACTCCTAACATCCACAAGTAAGGCTAAACAGCCACAGAGTGCCATTGTTGTTTTGAAATATGATAAAATACGAGCCTCTACCAAAAAAAAGAACAAAATGTTTTTTTGTGTGGAAACTTATTTTCTCAGGGATAAAATTGAGGGAGTTGCACTACACTAGATGGCGCTCGGGAGCATTATTCCTGATTTTATCACATTTTATTTTATATCTCGTAATTGTGATGATTTCAATCAAAATTTTCAATTTTGCGGGCACTTGTGTTTATGTTTTACTGATCTAGCTACAAGTTATAGTAATTTTATTGTTCATACGAATTTGATATACATTTTAATTTTAATCAATTTCATACAAAACTTTTACGTATAACATTCGTAGACGGTATTAACAAAAGTAATATTTTATATATGGAAAAATAGTTAAGAAAATCAAGATTACGCATCTCAAGTACATTTGCAATTTATAACATAATTACGAAGATATAAAATAAAAAGTGATAAAATTAGGAATGATGCTCCCGAGCGCCGTCTAGTTGCCTGTGAACGTCTCTGCAACCCCCTTAACTCTGAAAACGCCGAGCAAAGTTCGATTGCCCAGCAGCCCTCCGCCAACTGAAACGGTGAACTCAGACCATCAAACTGAACAAATTCAACTCTATGGAGCCTACCTCAGGAAAGGCGAAAAAAAATCGGCTGTCCCATACATTTGAGTTGGGTAGGTACGGCAGTTTTGTATGGGACAGCTGATTTTTATTTCGCGTTTCCTGAGGTAGGCTCCGTATTGAAAGTTGTTCAGTTTGATGGTCTGAGTTCATCGTTTCAGTTTGCGGAGGGCTGTCCCTTACACCCTGTATAATAATAGTAACAGAACTGTATTTTAAGACAGATTTTTTTATCACCAGATCGATTTAATTAAAAAATAAAATCACCTTTATACGAAAACATCAGAAATACGAGCAAAGCGTAGGTTGAGTATTCTATAGATTTCCTGACAGCGTATACTCGAAAGGGACAGAGATATGACAAAAATGTATGAGAAATCGTGCCTTTGTTTGCCATAGTTGCAAGATTTTGTATGCAATTTCAACTGTGGCAAACAAAAATATCGCATACGCAGAAAGGGACAAACGATATGGATTTTGTCGCATTCACTCTGTGTAATTAGCGTATAAGGCTGTCTCGTTTTCGTGACTATTATTATTTTAATGCCTTTTCTAGTTGATTCTCTTTCTACGGAGCAAAGATATTATTTTGTACCTAGTAATATTTTTATTTATACTTATACAAACCATTACGAATTGTACGAATAGTACTGTTTTTTGGGATTGATAAATCAAGAGAAGTTAAAAAACATTTTGGGAATCCAACAAGTTTTTATTTCTTTTCTACATATTTTTCGTATACCAAAGAGTTTTCATTACATCTAAGAATAACAGAACTGGCAGCTTCTGTCAGAAAAAAATGACGTTAAGCCAAATACTTAAATTAAAAAGAAAAAAGGTTTTCTTTCTTTTTAGTTTTTATGGCTTTTGGTTTTTTTTTCCAAGACATCTTGCCAGTTCACAAGAAAAGAATTTAGAATCAATAAATAGTTTTTATTCCGAAATCGCAAATAATCCCAATAATATCTCTTTGGTGCCTATATCATGAATTAAAATATTTAAAAATACAACGTAGGTAATTCTCGAGCGGAAACCCTAGTAGATATACCTACCTAATCTTAGTATCAGCAATCTAAAGTTAAAATTACCAAAACCTCTAAATCCACTGTTTGTAAAATTATTCCTTATCTTCCGAATTCAGCAACAGAAACACAAAACCAACGAATAAAGTAACAAAGTAAGTGCAGCACAATACGATTCCGGCCGCTTGCGTTTTATAGCGTCGGTCGCTGCCAAGAATCGCAATTATGTCAGACATTGCCAGCGGTTAGTGCATGTAAGTGCCGCAAATACATAACTATTGTTGTACGCTGCTGGAGTGTGTGTAGCTGCGTTTATACTGTTGAGTTGGGAAGTTGAATAGAGTAACTATTTAATAGACTTTTGACTTATTGTAAGAATGAGAATTAAACCTGGTTAGTGCATGTAAGTGCCGCAAATACATAACTATTGTTGGACGCTGTTTGAGTGTTTATGTTTGGACTTTTTTGTTGACAAGATAGCTTCTTATACAAGATGTAAGGAAAAGTATCATTTACCTTTAAATCACATAATCTACCCATCAAACTGAACAACTTTTACTATGGGAGCAAACCTGTCAGAACAAAAAGCTGCCCCATACTAAACTGCAGTACCTATTAGATTCAAACGTAAACGTACATACTTTTCCTTACACCCTGTATAAACTTATTGTGCCTATGACTATCAGTGTATGTGGAGTCAATAATAACATTGTAAAGGACAATTTTAATTAATGATACGGTAACTTAAATTCAACGGCATCTTGACGTCTTATTAACCGATAATCTTATCTTAACTAACGTGAATCGGTCTGTATGTAGGTACATTAAGTCATAAATAAAGATTTCTCACTTAAGTTTCATTGTAAGAATTCTTCTAAAAACGTTTTAAGTGTTCAGTTATGATAAAACTTCAAATTCCACATCAACTTACACAAAGAAAGCTACAAAACGTGAAGTACCTAGTAACTACGGAGGCTATTTCGTAGCGCCGTAGCCGTAGCGCTCGTAGCAAAAGCTCTACGCGGTCTTCCTTACATTCTGGTGAAAATTCATTGTTTTCTTGTGCAACGTTTCGTAAATTGAAGTAATTTTAATTTCTTTATTTTAGTTTCTACTTTTAGGAACGGCTTTTTTTTTATGGCGAACATCAGAAATTTATTTTGAATAAGGCGTTTTCCAAGACTAGTAAAACGAAAAATCTGTAGATTATGTCTTTTTGTATAACAACATAAATGAACATTCACTGCACAAAAAGTTGATGAAATTCGAAGAATCAAAACGTTTTACATATATTAAAACCATAATAGTTAATCTTATTAATGAATCAACGAATTGCTCTTTAAAATTTGGAAATTAGTCCCATAAAAATACGGATCGAAAGGAAATAATTTATCAATTTTCTTTGCTAGATCATTTATACAAATGATATTAAGATACTTTATTAACTAATCCAACTAAATTTCGTATTTTTATATTTTATAATAAAATGAAAATTTTTCTTTCTTTTTTAATTTTTATTGTTTGTTTTAGGTTATGAGTTCACATACACTGTGTAAATTTTGTACTAAATTTAGTTATCTTAACTATTATAAAACCGTAAAACCATAAGGAACAAAAAAGTAGCGGTTCACTTAATATAAATTCAAATGACATATAATAGCGCGATTTAAATGACGTGCAGCGCCATCTATTGACAAAATAGTGTGTTTGTTTGTTTGTTCGCGCATCACGCAAAAACTACTGAACCGATTTAGATGAAACTTTTTTTGTTTGATAGCTTATGATCTGACTTAAAATCTGGTATATAATTTGTGCGGACGAAGTCGCGGGAAAACACTAGTAGTATATATAAACGAAGGTTCCGTGGTGATTTTTCGTTGGATTTACTTCTAATATAAAAGAATACAAATGTATTTAACAAATGGCACAAAAAATATGTACATAACTTAAATTTTTTTCCAAATTTCAACATTTTTTTTTTACTTTGTTTAATTATTTACGAAAATTTTTAGGAAGATTTTCAATCAAAATGATAAATAAAATTATAATCTAAAATAAAAATCTAAAACATAAAAGAAAAAAAACCGGCTATTATAATTATATTATTTACTTTCGCCATACAAGCGACCCGTAACTTTACTGGAGTAAATCGAGAAAACCATCGAACACTTTCGATCTGACGGATAACTTTTCACGATTGATCCTTGTCTTTGAAAATACTTTTTTTAATGAAAACGCCGACTAATTACATTTCAATATTTTTAAAAGGACCGCACTAGAATAGTCATTATCATAACATTCCGATGGCATATGAACATTTGTAATAATAGTATACTGCCGGTGGCTCGCTAGCTCAGTCTGTAGTGAATCTGCCTGCTGTGACAAGGTTCACGGGTTCGAATCCCGTTGAGGGGCCAATAATTTGTATTATAGTTGTCTAGTCACAAGTCCAGGCTAGATTGGTCCCTTCAATGGGACTAGAAATGTGTGATACTGATACCTAATGTCCAAGATATTTAAGTAGGTATATTTAAGATATTTGTATGTTTTGATTGATCGTAGCAGATATTTTTAACAGTTATTTTTTACAAGTGAACACGTGTTGTAGGTTTGAAAACAACTTCAATTCTATACTATTTCACGTAAAGGATGTTGCTTGTTGCAGCTAAAATTCATCCCAGCCCGAAATTAATACGGTCGTGAGTTTATGAACGTTACTATCGCTGTGAAGCTCTCACTTAAATCACAATATAACAGTTCACTAACAAAAGAAACACGTTGTACCAGTAACATCCACCGGGCAGTACAGACAATAGCCGTGCGAACTGAGAGGTGCACGCAACACCAAACAACTACACCCTGTACGTTATCATTGGAAATCGCTTTCATTGGTTAATGTCTTCTATTTTATTTTTTTAACACTGCTAGGTAGGTACTAAAAACTTTTTACCTTGATAAGAAGATTCCATTTGGTATTTTTATACTATTGGTACTTACCTAAATTATAGCCAATATTATTTCCCACTGCTGTTCCGAGCACATTCCGGGACATTTTTCGTTTCCTCCAACCGATTCTCCCTACACGACTTAAACTCTTTGATTCAAACGATATTGCTGCAATAAAACGTGAAACCATGACTGTATTCTTATTTTCTGTCCCATTGAGCTATATTTTTGATCAATTACCACAAATATCTATTTATCATCTATTGTTTTGGGTATGGAAAGGGTGCATAGGTAAGTGGGTAAGTACCTTACCTACTAGAGAATTTCCAAACAATTCCACGACATCTGTAAAAATATTAAAATATTACTTAACATAGTCAGATAAATTGTTACGAAAAAAATATGGAAATAAACATTTAGGTGATAAGCAGTGATCGGAATCTCGGGGCATTTTTTGAGCATACAAGTTTGGATACGCCTTGATTTCCCGGAAATATCCGGATTTAATAAATATGGATAAAAATTTCACGGGATTTATTGGGATTACCTATTTAGATGTCAAGAGACGTTTTTTTAAATCAAGAGTATTAGCAGCGCATACTAGAGGCCGCGACTTTGAAACACGCCGCCTGGTACCTTTGACATGTACCGCACTTATGTAAATATGTTGACCGTTATTAAACAATGATATTAAGTAACTAGATTAGTAGTTAGGGCACCAAAGCATTGCCACTTCGAAGATGTCTGCAGGCTTCTTTGACTTCAGTTCAGGCGTTTATCTATGGTGAGCGGACATATCCGTGACGTTTAAATTAAGCTACCAAAATGGGGAAATGCGCCGAAAAAATTTGTAAATCACAGTCGGAAAAGAATAATAAAGGAAGTGGTGTTACTTTTCCCAAGTAAGTTTACTATATTTTGTCAAAATAACATTAAAAAACTAAATAAATTTTTCACGCATTGTTTTTGCCATCAGTGTTACAAGTAAATACGATTTTGATTTTCCCACACTGTTGGGAGTTTCGGTACCCTCTTCGTTATTTCATACAGGGTTAAGTTTTAATCAGTCCGGATAACTTCACCATTCATTCCCCTAATCAAACTGAACAACTTTCACTATTGAGCCAACAACGAAATCGTGAAAACAAAATCAGCTGTTTCATACAAAACTGCAGTACCGCCCGACTCGACTCAAATGTATTGGACAGCTGATTTCTTTTTTCGTGATTTCGAAGTTGACACCATAAATAAAATAATTAAATACCTAAATAATAAAAATCTTTATTTGCATAGTGAAAGTGAAGAGATTACAATATGGTGACGTTATCCGATCTGGGCTGATTAAACATTAACCCTGTATAATATAAGGTCCTTCTTAATATGCTGACACTTTTTTAAGAGGATTATCAGACCATCAAACTGAACAACTTTCTTTATGGGACCAACATCGAAATCGCGAAAAAAAAACAGCCCCTCCATACAAAGCTGCATCCCTACTCGAGCCAAATGTATGGGACAGCTGATTTTTTATCGCGATTTCGATGTTGGTCCCATAGAGAAAGTTGTTCAGTTTGATGGTCTGATTATCCCCTTAAAAAAGTGTCAGCATATTAAGTTGGACCCTGTATAATATGATATATTACTTAAAGTTTATTTATACCTAAATCTGTTCAGAACACACAGAGCTACATATTCAAGTTTATAATTCAGGTAATAAATTCATTAAATTCAGTAATTAATTCTGGGGAAATTATTTCTAACCACTGGCAACTGTGGCCGTATTTACTGACGTTTTTAAAATAATAACGTCTTTCTCATTTCGTCGTAATTTTTTTGACGGCAGAAGAAACGAGACAAATATAGTTTACTTTGGCGTATGTATCGATTTCCAAGCTACATCTTTGAAACTCTGAAGTGGTTGCGCATTTTTGAGTATTGTTTTCTAGAAGCTATCCCTCTAGTATTGTATAAGCTCACTGTTATTAAATCACCCAGGGCAAAATCTCAATAAAATCAGTCTTTTAACCAATTTCAATGTTATTATTGGATCCCAAATTACTTTTTCGAGATTTCATTACCATATAAAATAATGTTTTGGTGCCGTTGTAGTTGGCAGTCTAATTAAAATTCTCTAAAAATGTTTAAAATGTTGGGACTTGGGAGTAAAATATAACGATAATTTCATTAATGGTTAGGTTAGGTTAATTAAACTTTAAGTAATACAGGGAGTTTGGAAGCGGTGTGCAAATATTTAAGGGGATGATAGTTGACACCATTTAAAACATTTTGAGCCATACATGTCTTAGACGAAGTCTGATTGTTGATTTTAAATGCAATTTTTATTTTATTTTTGAAAAAACCCGATTTCTGACAGTTAATTGCCAACAGTGCCCCTGTTTATGTTGGTATGTTAATTGTTTTTTTTTTTGAGGTTGTCAGATGTGTATTTCTAATCTAATAATCCGGGGACCCATCTCTTGACCCGCACGCTCCCCGGACCTGACCCCGTGGTTTTCACATCTCGGGATGGAGTAGCCAAGGATCTCTTTTACAAAATAACAACGATCGAAGTAAAAAAAGTGTGTAGGAAATCGAGGTACCTACACATTTTTAAAATGAATCATCAATTATTTTTACCAAAAATGTTGTTTCATTTGTCCATTTAAAAATCGAATTTAATCTCTTTCAATTTGGTTTTTAACCTCTAATTCTGAGAATTTCTAAGATATCCGCTTAAATGATACCTTGAAAGAAAGGCCAATAGCCGAGCATGTTTTTAAAAAGGTTTGAACGATCAAGGCTATTTTATTTATTTTTATAATTGCCATAAACTTCGCAGTATTGTTAAAATTTTTAAAGTTTTTACGACTTTCGAAAGCGTCTAGAATTTTTTTCCAATAAGACAGGCGCCTGAAACTTAGTTCATTAGATTAATACACATCTGAAAACCCTAATAAAATAAAACAATTAACATAACAACATAAACTGTTGGTAATTAACTGTCAGAAATCGCGTTTTTTCAAAAATAAAATAAAAATTGCATTTAAAAATCAACAATCAGACTTCGTCTAAGACATGTATGGCTCAACATTTTCTAAATGGTGTTAACTATCATCCCCATAAATATTTGCACCCCGCTTCCAAACACCCTGTATATCATATTATACAGGGTTGATGTTTAATCAGCCCAGATCGGATAACGTCACCATATTGTAATCTCTTCACTATGCAAATAAAGATTTTTATTATTTAGGTACCTACCTATTTAATTATTTTATTTACGGGTGTCAACTTCAAAATCACGAAAAAAGAAATCAGCTGTCCAATACATTTGAGTCGAGTCGGTCGGTATTGCAGTTTTGTATGAAACAGCTGATTTTGTTTCCACGATTTCGATGTAGGCTCAATATTGAAAGTTGTTCAGTTTGATTAGGGGAATGAATGGTGAAGTTATCCGGACTGATTAAAACTTAACCTGTATGAAATAACGAAGAGGGTACCGAAACTCCCTACAGTGTGGGAAAATCAAAATCGTATATACTTGCAACACTGATGGCAAAAACAATGCGTGAAAAATTTATTTAGTTTTTTAATGTTATTTTGACAAAATATAGTAAACTTACTTGTGAAAAGTAACACCACTTCCTTTATTATTCTTTTCCGACTGATTTAAAAATTTTTACGGCGCATTTCCCCATTTTGGTAGCTTAATTTAAATGTCACGGATATGTCCGCTCACCATAGATAAACGCCTGAACTGAAGTCAAAGAAGCCTGCAGACATCTTCGAAGTGGCAACGCTTTGGTGCCCTAACTACTAATCTAGTTACTTAATATCATTGTTTAATAACGGTCAACATATTTACCTAAGTGCGGTACATGTCAAAGGTACCAGGCGGCGTGTTTCAAAGTCGCGGCCTCTAGTATGCGCTGCTAATACTCTTGATTTAAAAAAACGTCTCTTGACATCTAAATAGGTAATCCCAATAAATCCCGTGAAATTTTTATCCATATTTATTAAATCCGGATATTTCCGGGAAATCAAGGCGTATCCAAACTTGTATGCTCAAAAAATGCCCCGAGATTCCGATCACTGCTGATAAGACTGAAAGATTTTCCAAAATTGTTATTCTAATAGGTACCTATTACATAAACCCAGTTTGTAAGCTTTTTTAACCATAGAAAATGATCAAATGAATTTGCACGTTTACTTTTCCGTTTCACCTAATTCTTACCTTAAAGAGCCTTTGCTTAACGTTATAAGATTTCTTTGACAATATTTCTATTCGAAGACAGAAACCTTATAAACTAAGAGCATTAACGATATTGCGTGCCGGCAGACGCATAAAGAACAATGAAAAGGGGATTTTCTTTATTACGGGAGGCTGGTGTGTACCGCTATTGAGAGCCTTGTTAGTGTGCTCCTACCTTTATATCGGACTTGTAGTTTAGGCTGTGTCTTCACTACTACACTGAAAAAAATGTTTTGTCAAATAAATCCAAACTTATAATATCTTGCAAACTATTATGATGTAGCCTACGAATAAAAATGTAATAGAAATGTAAATCAAGCTCAAAAAGTGGCACCAAAAAAAGTGTAGGTACCGTGTTCTTTTGTTCTTTAAAAACTGTACCGTGCCGCCAAAACTCCATACAACATATCATTTTTCATTGGGTGTCAAAAATTATGTGGATTTTGTTTAGAGTTACTCTTCTATAGTTATTCTTATTCGTAGGATGTAGCCTGATGTAGCACATAATCAAAATTTGGTTAATATACTGTCTTGATATTTATAACATATTATGCTCACGACTATATTCCCGGAGGGGGTAGTCAGAGATATTCTGAAACGTCAGAACATCCACGATTCACTATTAGTATCGAAACTCTGTCCAGTGTGACGGGGAGTGAGCCCGTAGCCACTTATAATGGACATTCGGTACATACGTACAATACATGCCTCGAAATTGAAGCACGCAGGTTTCCTCACGATTTTTTTCTATCAGCGAAAAGCCAGTGGTGTTGCAAATCGTACATAAATTCCGCTATCACATTCCAATTTTTGCTATTTATAACCAAATTGTATTGAGGTATGTGCTACAATATTTGGCAAGTCACTAAAGTTTGGTTAGGTATGTTTAACAAAGCATTTTTTTCAGTGTAGATAGGTATACTGAGGTACCAAGCCGACAATAATATAATTTGTTGTTTTTGCAATTAGACGAGGATATTCGCATTATTCCCAAGCCGCTGCTTAACGTAGACTTTTCCGAAGCCCTTCGCTGTGCTCTGTCTGCAATGTTATTGGTAATTCACTTTCACCACTTAGAAATCATCGTTGGACAGACACCATTACCCATCCAGATCTCAACCTTTTTCAGCCTTTTGCAGATTGTCTTTCCATCTAGCAAAGCTAACGTCCCGCACTAAAAAAAGACTATCTCCGTTTGCCCAAAATTCATCTTTTCGTCGGCTTTTCGTTAGAGACACTTCCATTTCTACATGCCAATTATTTAGGTAATCTAAGTTAATTTTGGTTCTGTCACAAGCAAGAACATTAGGAGAATGCTGAAGTCGAATGAAAGACCGACGCCGACGCTTTATAAATTTGAAAGACCGACGCTTTAGATTTTTGAACGACTGACGCTTAAGAAATTACCGCTCGAATACTGAAACGCTCCCTTAAATCTCTTGCTGTCACTTTTTGTCTTGGTGACGTAGTAACAGCTAGCAAGAGATTTAATGGAGGATTAACTTTAATGAGCGCTCCAGTATTCGAGCGTAAGTATAGTGTGCGGCTGCCTAAAGATAATCCGTCGTCGAAATTCAGTAGATCGGGATGCGGAAGCCAGACACAATCGGTCCAGTAAAACACCTCTGTGCAAATTGGAATCGGATTGATCAAGGTTTCTACTTCGACGTTAACTTTTTCGCTCAAAAATGCGACAGAGATTTTCCAGTTTTATGCCTTGGGGTAAGGGCTTATCTACATTTGGAATTCACCATCACAAACAGCGCCAAAAAGTCCTTCACTGCCACCGTCATCTCTAGTGGTTTCTTTATCTTTTATCGGATGCCCCCGCACACATATAGTGGAACAATGGGTAACACCTATTATACTCCCGGTGCCTCTGACCACTCTGGGTGTCCATTTTTTATTGGAAATACAAGTATATTCCTATTAGCACTTCATGGTTTGTCCCACAAAAGAAATTCTAACATACTAACTCGTTGGTAGTGGAATAAACCGGACAATCCTGTGTGTAAGAATTATATGGACAAGCCCGAGTCATGGATGTTTGTATCTATATTGTATTCTATATCGTTGTCTAGTTATCATAATACAAGTCCAGGCTAGATTCTGGAACTTTAAATGTGACTAGATAATTTGTGTGACAATGTCCAAGATATTTATTAAGGACTTTTATTTTATTTAACAACTATAAATGTTCGGGGCACACAGCTTTCTATGTTTCGAAGTGGCACCTGCGGGTTATTTAGGCTTACGGGTATGGAAGTGAATGCGCTAGAAATAGGTCTAATTCAATAGTATGGAGTATAAAAGTAGATCCAAGGTAGGTACATGCTCATACCTTATACCTACCTATTGAACTCTAAGTAGTTGAATTTTTTAATAAAACATTTTCTGTTGAGTTGAGTTGCCTCTCGTACGAAGGCTACTTCATCGTGGTTCAGTGACCACAGATTAGATAATACTGTTCAGCTCAGCCCTATTCTAGCTCGGAATGAATATATATAAGTATAAACTTTATGACACTATGCTACAAGAATTACCTACACAACATTTGTTAAAGTTGATCCCAACAAATTGAGAATATTTTTGTTGCCGTTGTCGTTATGCGTGGGCCCAATGTTATTTTTACCCGGATAATATAAAGCCGGATATTCCAAGCATTTTTCGTAACTTGAAAACCCTTACCTTGTTTACGTTTAGTGACCTTTTCCTGTGTAGGTAATAAACTATTTACTTTTATGTCTCGAGCTAACATTAACTACCCGGATGTAGGTAACTACCTAATAGGAGTCACAAGTTTAATGAAATTAAAGTTTGTTGTTCAGTTGACAGCAGACACATCAAGCTCAGATAAAACTCAGTTGGCTCCATACTTCATTCCAAATAAGGACGACGAGATTTTCCGATTAATATTTAGCTTTCTGGCCAATTAGCCATGGTGGTCCAGTGGCGAGTAACCTTGCCTGCCGTGCAGGAGGCGATGGTTCGATCCCCGTCCAGGCAGACTCGTACCAATGAGTTTTTCGGAATTTATGTACTTACGATTTGTGACACCACTGGCTTTTCGGTGAAGGAAAACATCGTGAGGAAACCTGCATGCTTCAATTTCGAGGCATGTATTGTACCCACTGTCCATTATAAGTGGCGACGGGCTCACCCCCTGTCACACTGGAGAGAGTTTCGGTACTACTGGTGAAACGTGGATGTTCTGAGGTTTCAGAATATCTCTGACTACCCCCTCGGGGAATATAGTCGTGAGCATATGCTATGCTATGCTATGCTTAAATTTGTGTTGCTATTTGAAATTGAGTATAAGTATCACTTCACTAGAGTTCAAAGTCAAAGTCAATATAATTTATTCAATATAGGAGCTTGAAGCACACTTATTAAACGTCAAATCGTTTTTAAGCTACCACCGCGTCGGAACGTGTTGTCGCTGTAGAGAAGATGCGGCCAGAAACAGTTGAATCTTAAGTGCTAATAATTATATCGAGTGTAGCATACAGGGCCAAACTTAAAATATACAGACGGTGTTTAAAGAGAATGATCAGACCATCAAACTGAACAACTTTCTCATCGAAATAGCAAAAAAAATCTGCTCTCCCATACATTTTAGTCGCAAATTTTTTTCGCGATTTCAATAATGGTCCTATAGTAAAAGTTGTTCAGTTTGATGGTCTGATCATCCTCTTAACATAGTTTCACCTATTTTGTTAGACCTTATACACGGTACCTACTCAAGCATACGGTTGTTGCAAAGACCATTTTAGTGTTTTAGGTAAGTATGTTAAAAACTTATTATATACGCGATAAGTTTTCGGTATTTATTATCTTTATTGGAACTCTCTGTATAAATTCCCAAAAGAAAAATTTCAAACAGCCAACAAGTAACCCTCAAGCGCCCGACTGACAAACTTTACCTACAAATCAAATCTGCAAGTTAACCCTGCTCAATGACACAGCATAAACGTGAACAGTCCACTAAGCACCCCGAGTACTATAGTTACCGTGTAACTATAGTTAGATCCAACCTTGTAACCCAACTATTCATTGAGTCGGTAAAACTGATAGAGATTACGAGTCTTAGCTGAGAATAGGCTTTGTTAGCTATGTTAGCTAATTAGCTATGTTAATATAGGGTGGATTTAGTTTGCATTTGTTTAGGTATTCGTGAAGGTACCTATGATTGTCTCATAAACCGAAGTCCGAACGATCTGAAGTGGAAGCGCATTTTTATAGCATATTGCAATAGGACTACGTTTAAATCTCTTCACAAATCAAACACAACAGTTTACTTGCACCACGCCATTATACTAGATAGGTACTCTTATTGCTTATACTGTGAAAGTTAAAGTCAAAGTCAATACAAGGTGTTACAAAAATACAAATAAACCTTTAAGGGGGTGGTGTAGACCATCAGACTGAACAACTTTCAGTATGGGACCAATATCGAAATCGCGAAAAAAAAAATTTAGGTTCTATACTCTACAAATCGACTAGAGCTAAAATATGTATGGGATATGAAATTATTTTTTTCGCGATTTCGATGTTGGTCCCATAGAGAAAGTTGTTCAGTTTGACGGTCTTAACAACCCCCTTAAGAGTTTTAAAAATTTATTCTTACTTATAAAACACCTTGTATATTATAATTTATTCAATATAGGAGCTTGAACGTCAATTTTTTTTTAAGTTACCACAGCATCGCGTGACGTTCTACTATGTAGTACTAAGTACCTACTCTTGCTTATACTGGTTCTATACCTTTCTCGGTCACTGCTCATACTGATGTCAGCGACAGCATCATTTAAGTTGGAAGTTTGTTCGAGCATCACGTAAAAACTACTGGACCGATTTCGATGAAACTTTTTGTTTTTTAAAAGCTTATATGATTAAATCCAAAAACTGGTAAGTAGGTACATATTTTATTTCGCTATGATGACGGGAGTCAGTGCGAACGAATCCGCGAGCAAAATCTAGTTACTTAATTATAATGTATAACAGTCAGTTTCAGAAACGCTCATTAAAGTTTATCCTCCATTAAATCTCTTGCTAGCTTTTACTACGTCAACAAAACAAAAAGTGACAGCAAGAGATTTAATGTAGCTTGAGCATTTCTGCAACTGAGTCGAATGTGACCACCATATCCGTCGCAACGAAAGACACCCACAGAACTAAAAGTGGTGGCCTATTCTAAACTGAGAACACACGACAAGCAGAAGAGATAAAAACTACATACCTAAGTTAGGTACATTGAAACGGTAGCTTTACAAGACATTAGCTACAAACCTGTACAGTGCTTCCCAGAGGGCATCAAAGTCTCATCATTTATCTATTAGACAGAGCTCGTACTAACGTCTTAGTCGTCATTAAGGTTAATAAGCCGTGTGAAGATGTAGGTAGATGTACCTATATGGAGTTAATTAGTAATAGAAATGGAGCTATTTTCGAAGACTTCCGTAATGACTGTGGGGAAAAACGTTTGGGGGTTCGGTCTGGTGTTTTACCAGCTATTTAAGGGTAATAAGTAACGTTGCTTATTGACAACGCTGTGTGTTGGTTCCGGTATAATCGACAACACCATTTCTTCTCGTGGGTGTCGTAGGAAGCAACTAGGACATGAGGTTTTTGAAGTGAAACTTTTTATGGGAGGGCACAGAGGATGGGAGGGGCTTTTAAATTCTAATCGGCAACTTATTCGTGTAGATATCAGAAGTTCGAAATTTAAATTGCGGCAGTATCACTTTTATCGTGTGTTACAACAGGTTTTAAGCAGTGTTTTTATGAGCGAAAGTCTTCAGAATATTTCAGCCTGAAAGTCTCAATGCGCTTAATCTTAAAATTCAGTTCATACTTGTAGCAAGGTGTCTGACCAAACCCGAAAAAAGATTATGGTCTTGAGTTTATGTTTGTACCTAACCTATGTATGTATGTAGGTACCTAACTTATGTATTGAATTATCAATGAAACAAAAAATTCTGCTGAAAAACTATACCTTGGCTATAGGTAGTAGGTACGGGGACTTGATTTATACGACGGTTTTTGAGGAAATAAACAGACCTGAAACTCAACAACTTTCTGTATGGGACCAACATTACATCTATAAAAATACAAAACAATAAATCAATATTTTGATGAGGTGATTTCAGTGTTGATCCCATTGTGAAAGTTGTTCAGATTGATTGTCTAAAGCACCTCTTAAGTATGTTACGCATTTAAGTTCACACCCTGTATAAATAGGTACTCGCTTTGTAGAACAACAGTTATTTTCCAATGTTTCAAACTACTAATTATAAAAAAATACAGAAAGCTAAAATTGTATTTAAAGCGTAAGGCGACTATATCTACTGCAATTTCCTGGGTAGCTCGTTCCGTTCAAATTAATCCCGTAAGCCCTAGTCGTCACCTATAGCAGAGATAGGCTAATTTCTTCATTCCCAGTCTGCCAGACTCGGCAGGGTAGGGTAGGTAAAGTACCTACCTACTCTCGGAATTAAACCCACACGAGGGTTGGCCTGACTGGCGCTTGATTTATCTTTACTGTCACTGTGACAAGATAGTGTTTGAGTCCGGTAAAATAAAGGCTAATTGCTTTATGAGACTAAAGGGCACAGATTATTATTATAGTTACTACTACGTACCTAAATCATTTCCTTAGAAAACGATAAATGCTCACGATTTAATCAGGTACAGAGTACGCGCAAAAATGTATATCTAGTGAAGCTGGCCACAGCGTTGTTATTACTTCGTATAGCGCGCGACGTATGCGACGTTGCCGTCTGGAGCGAGTGGCAGAAACCAAGCAAGCAAGCTTACGAATCTTACGATGCGCTAGGTACACGAAGCGATGCGCTAGGTACACGAAGCGATGCGCTAAGTACGCAAAGCGATGTCCTAGGTTATACACGAAGCGATGGGCTAGGTAAACGAAGCGATGCGCTAAGTAAACGAAGCGATGTGCTAGGTACACGATACCTAACCTATTGCCAAGTGACGGACCCAACAAAAAGTATTGAAAAAGCTTAAGCTACAATAATATCATAATTTAGCATGGAATTAGCCCACTAAACATACGTACGTTATACAATTAGGTACAATGCGCAGGGCGCACGCCGATCTATTTTTGGCGTGTCTGTTTCTATTTTGTTAACCAAAAAGAAATAAATGTACCTAGTGAGGCAAGTGGGTACTAAGTATACAATAAGTACATTACATACTCTTACTTGGTTATGGGAGACAGCTCCCATAAACTTTGGGATAAGCAGATGCAACAGATCGCTATGCCACGATACTGACACACTTCCGTCGCTTATTAAACGTAGCTGTAGGTATAAACACAATTAACACCACGAGTTTAATATTCAAATAAATCTGATACAAAGTCCATCATTCATTCCTTTCACAATTCCATAATCTCCAAACCACACAACGCGTAAGTCCGAAGATGAGTCCCCAGACAACTAATGCGGCGAAATTACGCGCCAGACCATCCCAGGGATTATAGCGGACAAATCCTGCCTGCGGATGATTCAATTTAAATTTGCATAGCCCTTCAAGCGTTTAGCGTTACAAATAACAAGAGATTGATGGCGCTTGTTTATACAAAAAAAGAATTGTTTTTGTTTGCGAAATTTGGCAAAGGATAATGCAGTTTTGAATTTATGAAAAAAGGATGGGGAGATTTGGTTAAGCTGGGATTTGGATAATGCGAAAAATTAAGTCTCATGAAAAAGAGCGCAAGCAAATTGATCTTCTACAGGACGTTACAGAAATATCTTCTTCAGACCCCTTTTCAGACTATCAAAATGAAACAGCAGAATTTTTTCGCAATTTCGATGTTGGCCCCGTTACCTACGTTTATCAATTAGATTGTCTACAGCATCCCTTTAAATATGACCACCGTTAAAACAAAAAAAAATGTCATCAAAATAAGGTCAGTAATTTTTGCGTGCTGATCATTGCTTAAACAAACAGACAGACAGACAAATAATCCAAAATAGGTGATTTGGATTGAAAGACACCTAAAAAAACCATCGTAACTTTTGTTTTGTACCTATCCGTAATGTAGTTTTTCCGTTACCATTTTATAATAGTTAGAAATTAAACCACCACCAAACCACCAGTACCTACTATTGTTTTGATCTGTGGTTCTGCATTCACCCATTTAATCCCGAAACAAAGATTTATTCCCCTATCTAATCCCTCCATTCGAAGTCTGAACAAACAGCCTCAAAAAACGCGAGACGGGTCCCTTAATTAACATTTAAAGTATAAACGGAGAGTAGCGATAAGCGATTATGCAAATTATATCAAATTGGTAGTGGCCAGAGATTTGTCCGACTAATCCTAGGAGTGTCCCAGACATTTCGTGGGTTTAATTAACGAATATTCACGACAGTGCGGACAGGCAAGACCAAATGCCCGGTATCAAACAAAACAATCTAATAAGACTGACGTCAAATGTGAACAAATTCCAAAAAAATTTGACCTTTTCGTTCAATCAATGATAAAAAAAATGTGATCTAAGATAAAACTCAATTTAAAACCACAAAATAGTTAGAAAACTACCATTGACTTCTACTCATAATTAAAAATACTTACCGCTTGTTAACAATTTTCACACATTCCACAGACTTGCGTCTACTCAGGAAGGAATTAAGTATTTTGCTTTGCAGAGTGAGTGCCCGAGCGCGCTGCACTAACGAAGTTAGATCCGATTTTAATTTAGAATAATAATATGTTTTAAAACCCTATCTAGATACAAATCTCTGCGCCTGTGGTTTAGGTATCAGGTTTCCGATAAAATAAATGGAAATCTTTGTTTGACCCAATGTTACTTGGAACTTGGAAACTGTAGGCCTGCTACTGTAGACCTACGTTTTAACGAAAATCGAAGGCACAGAGACTAGTTTCTAGAATGTAGTTAAAAAAAAAGTACCCATTGAATAATTGGTTAATAGGTATCCAAAATACAATTAATTTGCTCAGACTTACCCACCCACCACAGACACTAAGTATTGCTCGTATTGCATAATAAATAGGTAGGTATAAAACCCGACCAGAAAAATAAAAAACCTCGCCATGTTGCGGAAATTCATTGGAACTAATTTTTGTTTCTCCCCTCCGGCACGGATTATAGAAGAGTACAAACTCCGGACGGAAAACGTCAATTGTCGTCCCGCTGCGCTAAACGAAGTTGCCGCTTTCCACCTCTGTCGAGGAGAAATATAGTATACTAACCTCGGACAGTAAATAAGATAGCCTCAGATCACATGTTTGTTAACCTCGTCTTCGCCTCGGTCAACAATTACATGAGATCTGTCTGAAACCTTTCTTACTTTCCTGTCCTCGGTGTGTAATCTACTATACTTGGAATACTGACATAAAAGCAACCTGAAAGCAACGATATCAATGTACTAAAGCTACGTCTATGCATAAAAGGTTGTTTATATTTCTGGTCGGGCTTTACTTACTTAATAAAACATACTTATTGTTATTTTAAAACATATTTTATTCTCTTTTATAATTTAATTAATAACTAATAAGCAACAATTTTTGTGCAAAAAACAGAATGTTTTAAAAACGAACGTCAAAGATTAAATCCTAAGTTTCGATGGAGATGTGCCTCGATACTAAAACAATCAACATTTTTCGTTCAGGGGCGCCCCCTTCTAAGTAAGCCAGAAAAGGTTGAGGGTCCCGTTTTCACCCTTTGGGTACGGAACCCTAAAAATGATGGTTTTCTCAATATAAAGCACCATCTCCCTAAATACACCAGATTTTAATAAAAAATATAACAAATAAGTACTTATTACAAGTGAGATTTGAATTGTCAGCCTAAAATAACAAATAATTAGGGTCACAAACATTGTAATAAAAAAATCAAGGAATGATTCACATCATTATAAAAATGCGTTTTTCATTTTTTTTTATGTTTCTAATCTCTGATTGGCTCAATTTTCTTTGGACTCGCCAGGTGCACCAATCAGGAACCAGCGTGTTCGCGCCTTTACTGCCACATTGCGAACTAATCTCTTCTTGTCGTCGAGAGATGGCGCTAGGTCCAATAATATATCTTGCTTGTAAGGCAGAAGCAACATCGTGCGATACGAATTGGCTATATCGTAAAGGCATTGCAGGCTTTTTATTCGAACATCCTGAAAAAGAAAATTAATAACTTGTTAGAATCAAGTTGTACACTGAGTTCTGAGTTGTTCTGAAATTTTTTTCATAATGTTTTGCCCCCTCACCCCTCCCCAAGGCTCAAAATCTTTGCCGGGTACTTTAACTCGATTCAGACTGTTGATACTTGTAGGTACGGTATCCGTACCGTAGTACCCGGCAAAGATTTTGAGCCTTGGGGAGGTGAGGGGGCAAAACATATGAAAAAAAACACATTTTGAGATAATATAAAATGGCGGAGCCACGTGGCCAACCAAAATACGCACGATTTACACAACCGTCCGCAAGTCCACTAGCCATGCCACCAAGGTTAGGTTAGAGAGCATTATCATTGAATTTAAATGATATTGCTATCATCTATGGTACTTACAAAACAGTTCTACAGTGAGTGACACAACGCACAGCCTAAACCAGAAAAGAAGATAGAAACATGAAATTTGGAATTCTTACATATTAATCCCCTACATAGCAGGATTTTCGAAAAATCCGTACCTAATCCACGCGGGTAAAAGTTTTTAATGGTTTTGAGTTGCAAGCTTCGATCAACAATATCCAACTAGATAACGCGTCAGCGCTCAAAACATGTCCCGGCAAATAACGCCTCACTATTGGAGTGAGGTCTTATTTTGAAATTGAATTAGTTGCGTTCGAACAAAGCCAACGTAAGCACGTCTCGCAATGCCGCAGTGTTCCTTTTTTAAATTACTAGGAATTATGGTTGCTTTGAGGTCGAAATTATAATGTATTTGGACTGTTTTCTCGGTTCGTTAACAAAAAATGTTGTATATTCACGAGGACAGAATTTCTCTTTGATTTTGTATGCGACCCGTTATCTAGTTGTATATTGTTGATCGAAGGTTGCAAGAAACCCAATGGTATGCCATCACTTCCTAATTAAATCCCCTAAGTAGAATCACACTCATTCGGTTTCCTACCCTTTGTAATACCTCATTTACAAATATTACCTATATTAATTCATAAACAGTTGAACAACACTTACCATAGACTTGACATATTTCGACAAATTAACTAGTCTCGGCAAAATAGTCTGTAAGCTGTCCGCAACAACGACGTGAATCGCTTGCACGAAATGACACAACACATCTATCATGACGAGAAGCAAGTCTTTATTGTCGTATTCAAGTGATTCTATCACAAGTGGTGCGATCTGTAACAGATTGAAGCTCTTTAAACAATCTATCTTAACTATTAAAAAACTGAAGTGTAAGTAGTGTGATATTTTTAAAAGTTACGATGTTTTTTTAGGTGTCCCAAATCACCAATTTGTGGATTTTTGGCTGTTTTTTTGTTTGTGTGACCATCACGCAAAAACTATTGACTGAGCCGACTTTGATTTTTTGTTTGAAAGATAAAAGCAAGTTAATTTGACTTAAAATCTGGACGGACGGGAATCTGGCGGACGAATTCGCGGTCAAAACCTCATACCTGTAAACTTAGCGTACGCACGGCGACAGATCAACCTACCCATAGTTGTACCTTATATCCATGAACATAGAGTTCAACTATGGGTAGGTTGATCTGTCGCCGTGTGTAAATTGAAGATATTTTAGCCTTTATTTTAACGCCAATGAAAAATTATGAGTATTTTTATGATAATACTTAATTTTATTTAATTAATTGAACGCGCGGTGCAACGCCGAGAGGATTAAGTATCTACTGATGATGTTCTTACGATACGATTTTTACTAGTGACTCCTTAGTTATTACCGCTCCTCTGACCACAGTATCAAAAACAGATTTAAAAACCTACCTTATCAATATCAGCAATAAGTACACTTTTAGGCGCCTTCGCAAGCACGAACGCCCAGCTTGACAAATAAGATTCTTTCACATCCTCTTTCAAAGGGCCTAGTTTATCAGTCAAGTTTGAAAAAGTCTGATACATCCTCTGTTTATAAAGAAGACTGATACGACAATGTTGTTTCGACGTCAAATAGTCAGGGAAGTCTGTCATTATTAGACGAATGGCTTCGGAGCCTTGCCGGCAGAAATCTGAGCTTGATAATGCTACGGTGACCTGAAATTTGAAAGAGGACACATTCAATTTAAAAAAAATTATGAATTAAAATAATTTCTCGACTTTTCTTGCTAATTGTTTGTGTTGTTGCTATAATATGGAAACCGAAAATAGCACCCAAATCATTGACATAGATAAGTAGGTACTATAAGATAGTAATGACCCAAATACAGAAAATTGTCATAATAAAACGATCTCAAATTTTCGTGTGCTCTTATGTTTTTTTTTAAATAAGTATAGAACTTAGAGGCGTGCGTAACTCCTGTGCTTTTTTTTAGCAAACCTTAGCGTCTTTCGAGCGTTGTTGGCCGGCTGCCGAACGCTGGGCTTTTCTATTATGACTGACGAGACGCGGTAACGCGACGCCAGCGCTGTCGCCAACACAGCGCTGACGCTGGCACGACGACGCTCGAAAAACGCTAGTCTCTTAAACAAAAACATGAAACCAAAGGGCGTCGCCCAATACAATTTTGTTTTAAAACAAGATGCCGGACGACAAAAAGTGAAGCTATGTTTTGTTTTCAAGCAATCAAGCTTAGCTTAAGATAAAACCCACCTTTTGCAGCCAAAACAAAAACATATCGCTGCCTCTCATGATCATCGCTTTCGTTATCCACCCATACAGTATGATCAACCTAGGGCATAATTCCTCATCCTCTTTACTGCAAGACGACAAACAAGTCGTCAGCAATTCATACAGCTGCTCAAACTTCGGCCCATACTCTGCTTTATTCAAAAAATGCGCAATCAAACCACATGCTTTAGTCCTTATTGAATCATATTTACTTGACAAAGCTAGTTCCAACGATAAAGACATTACATCTGGAAATGATGAATCAAAAACATTGTTATGCACTGAACTGTACAAACTTTCCAATATGAAATAGTAAATTTCAACAGTCTCGCATTTCTTTGAAATATCTTTTCCATGTTTCGATATAATTATTTGTTGTTTTTCAGCCGGTAAACTGCCTATTGTATTTGCTACTAATATATAACCGTTAGTAAGAGAGTTTTGGTTCTGCAATTCTATTTCTGTATTAATCCATGATAAAATAGAATCTATTAGGCCATAATCACTTTCGATTTGTTCCACTTTTTTGTCAGAATACAAACTTGAATTAGACATTGATCCACTCAGAGCCTCAACAACTTTTAAAGCATCTTTATCATTTGATGTTATTAAGTTTAACATTTCTTCTAATATTATCTTAGTAAAGTCATCTATACTAGCCAAATTGGATAGTAAATTCAATCTTTTTTGTAAAGTGTTGTGTTTTTCTTCTGCCAGGTTTTTTAAATTACATCTTCCTTTTACTACAAAACTCATTATCAATTCTGGATGTTTTCTAGCTATAACATGAACTGTTTCAATGCTTATTGTAAGCAAATCGGTGTCTTGACAATGCTGTACATTATGAATCAGAACTTCTATAAATGGTAGAACAAGATCAGGATCCAAAACATCATTTACTCTCATCAAAGTCTTAAAACCAGCTATCTGAAATTCTTTGGCTGGTTGACTTACTGCTGTCAAACATAATTGAGGGATTTCATTAACTTGTTTCTCTATAGCACTCAAGATATCCCAGTGTTTAGCCAAATCGTACAGATTTCCAAGAAAGTCCAAACTAGTTATCTGAAGTTTTGGTGATGTTTTGAAACCATAGAATGCTAATGTAGCCGGTATCATGCATGCAGTTATCATTATACATGATTCTTCAGAAGCATTTGCTGTTGTTAACAACACTCTGGTTGCTTGTACGAATTGAGCAACAGTTGTTGATTCTGCTATAGCGGTTTGCATTGCAATAAGAATTCCTTTTATGAAATGCTCAAATGCCTGGTCAGTATTGGCCGTAGTAGATAGCTTAGCTACTAAAGCTGATAACGCTTCATGTGCAGCGTGTTTTAATTCTTCATCAGTTTTATTTGATATTTCTCTATGAATTGATGACCATAAAGCCTTTAGGAATGGTCCGTAACTCTCCACTTTAAATGTTTTACAGCTTTCTGTCTGAAATGTGAAAGAGATTAATATTACAATAAATCCAGAATTTGAATAGAGATAGAGTTATTATCATCATCACAGCCTATATACGTCCCACTGAAGGGCACAAGCCTACCCTCAGGGAATGACGGGACAAAGACTTCCCCTGAGTCACAGAATAGGTTTGGTATATAGTTCTACCTGAGTCTTAGTCCCTTCATTCTCTGAGGGTATGTATGACGTGTATGACGTGTACCAATCCGCATTTTATCCCGCATTGGGCACGCGTAGTAGACTAACACCCATATACCCTCCCTGAGGGTAGGCCTGTCACCTGTGCCCTGCAGTGAAACGTAACATAGGCTCATGATTAAGGCAAAGACAATAAATCCATAATGAAGTTGGCAAAATTAAATAGTTGAATAAACACTTACCAACAATTTCAATGAATCAATTTTAGCCATCCTCAAACTCGAATCCAATTTTTCAATTAGTAAAACTAAGCAATGTTCTCCAAATTCAGGGATAGCACACAAACATGGCATCAGGGCGTTTGCCAGCTCTTGTCTCGTCACCGCTGCAGGATCGTCCGGTGACGGATGGAAGTCGACAGGGTAGTAACAAGAGATCACTTCAAACATTTCATCAACTAGATGCCCGAGTGGTATTTGTGATATAAATTTTGGTAGAAAAGTGAATAGGAATAGTAGATTACGGGGGTCTCTTTCACCATCCATAGCTGATATGACACCATAAACATAGTCTGGTCCCAGGGTTTTCATATCTGGAATTTAAACAAAAATATAATTATTAAGGCTCATCAGAGTAGAGTTGATCTAAGACTATGACGATCAGAAGAATGATGTCTATCCCGTTGAAGAATATTGTTGTGTATGCTAATGCATTTACTTATTTTATTTCTACACAACAGTGAGGATTGAATTGTAAGAGGATGCCTTTGCCTGTGTGTGTTCATTTAAAACATTTAAAAAAAAAATGTAGATTTTTACATTCTAAAAATATTTATTTTCATGTTCATACCTTTTGAACTCATAACAAACATTTTTAGTAATTCGATACCACTCAAATAATTAATTAAAATGTTATCTACCAAAACACACTTCATGGGCAGTGGGAACTCAAAATTTAGTCTACCGAGTAGTACCCTACATCCGAGTAGAGTCTAGCTAGACCATGCCACACTGTGAACAATTCAAACAACAACAAAAAACAGGCTCACACATACAAAAAGAGGCACATGTATGCTGATCGAGTGCGAGAGAGAAAGAGGCTTATGCATTTATTCAAAATTTTATATCTAATTGAATCTTAGACCATTATAACAAGGGACCAGCCTTACGTTAGCATTTCCCTTTGCCAAGTTACACAATCAATTGATCATTGAGCATTTACATACAATTTTATACCTTATTACTAAATGAGACAGCCTATAATTGCGGAGCAAGAACTTCAAACTAGTCTCGTTGGGGGTTCACACGAGATTATTTTTAACAATCAAAATTATTATCTAAAGTAATGGAATAAAATAGAAAAATTTCATCGTAACTTGTCCATAGTTTTATACTCTAAGAATTGAATGACGAAACCGTACTTACATTCCAATTCAGAATCCAACAATTTATCTATAATGTTGTAAATGTTGTATCTATCCTGTCTTAACTGAGACTGACAGACAACTTCTCGGAACAATATTGTAAAGAATTCTCCAGCGTTCTGAACCTCATAGTTTTTCATATCAATGATGACCAGGTACCCGTCAAGAACGGCAGGGACAACCCTATGGTTATCTTTCAACCGATCTACATAGAATTTAGATATAAACTTCACTTGCATATTGCTTAAGTAGTCTTTAGGAAGTTCTTTCAGTAATTTTGTGAAGAAAAGCATTCCTTTTTCACGGTTTTCTGCTTCCTTGTTTGTCAATACTCCCTCCATGTTTTCTACTAATTCTGCTACATCTATGCGACCTGACATCATGTCTGAAAAATAATGTTTACAAGATTTTATCAATTATAGACTTAATTGTTTTTCCAAAAATTTTGTATAGGTAGGTTACCTACTTATTACATTGACTTACAAACTAATAATAAGTCAATAGTATGTTGCAAGAAAAAAATAAAATAAAATATAGTTAAGTAATAATTAGTGCCATAGTGTTTTTCGGTGAAGGAAAACATCGTGAGGAAACCTGCATGCTTCAATTTCGAGGCGTGTATTGTACCCACTGTCCATTATAAGTGGCGACGGGCTCACCCCCTTCGATCAAAATAAAATGAATGGATAGGCCTTAAGCGAACATTTCAAACCAGAAAAATGAGGCAAAACAAATGAAATTTTTACTTGTCACTTGTATGCAAGTGCCCTAGATTTGACAGATAATGGCGCTAGTTTGTATGTACCAAGTGCACCAGTAGTTTGCTTCAACTTACCGCGCTTTAGGCCTATCCATTCATTTTATTTTGATCGAAGCTCACCCCCCGTCACACTGGACAGAGTTTCGGTACTACTGGTGAAACGTGGATGTTCTGAGGTTTCAGAATATCTCTGACTACCCCCTCGGGGAATATAGTCGTGAGCATATGCTAGTGCCATAATAATAAATGTTTTTGACGACCCTGAAAGGGATTACGGTTATGAGTTTATATAATGTACACACGGCGACACTTCAAGCTACACAAAACCAACATAAGCTGGCTGCGCAACGTTATATCTTACGTTATGCAACCTACAGCAGCTTCTTCATCTTAGGTCAGCTTAGTTTGGTTTTTATACATGTGTCACTGTGTGTAAATGTAATAAATGTTTAGATGGACAAGTTCTAACAGAATGTAGCATTATTTGTCTTTGGCTGGCATTTTCACATCTGTACCAAAATGAATACCTGAAATAAAACTGGACAGAGTTTGAGCGAGCACAGCTATTTATTTTTTTTTACTTACAGAAGACTTTGCATGCCACCCCTGTGAATATGATAAAATCGAGATGTGCCTCCATCAGTGTTATATTATTATGGTAATTGGTATGCAAAAAAGTGGAAAAAGAGCACACATGAAGTTTTTGTGTGATAAGGGATTGGTGTAAGTTGAAGGATGATATAGTAACAAGGATTGAAAGGGGTATGCTTAGATGGTTCGGTCACGTAGAGAGAATGAATGAAAGAAGACTAACGAATGAAATTTATCAAGCAAAGGTGAGCGGAAGTGTTGGGAGAGGCCGTCCGAGGAAAACATACCATGATCAAATCAATGATCTTTTCCGAAAAGGACAAGTGCGTAGCACCCTCAATCGACGGAAGTGCATGAAGAGATGTATGAATGTGAATGAGGCTAAAGAGGTGTGTCAGAGTCGTAGCGTGTGGCGGTCCGTGGTCTCTGCCTACCCCCATGGGACAATGGCGTGAGCTTATGTATGTATGTATGTATGAAGTTTTTCTAGATTTGTCGCTTTGTAGGAACATGTGCAGGACAGTATTACTCAGAGAGGAGCTAATGCTTATTACTGCGGACTATGGGAGGACGACACAATTGACGGCAAAGTTCATTGGTAGGTCAATCAAACCAGGCACTGCAAGACCATACATAGTCACACCTTCGTTCGTGTAAGTATTGGGGTAGGCAGAGACAATTGATTGGTTGAATGGTGATTGTTTAAAATCTGATATCGGTCCCATGGTGCAGAGCTGCACCTAAGCATTGATGAGAGCCCTGGTGCACCTTAGGCACACCCTGGACACTGCCTACAAAATATCCTTCGTCCTGAGATTATATTCTTTGTTTCATAAACATAAATTATTCTAGCATGTCAATTGTGGTGTCAGGTAACCACTGGGTAACGAGGGTGAGGTAAAAAGTTGGTGGGACGCAGGGAGTGTCCATACTGTATGTAGAAATAGAAACTCTTTCTTATGCTGTGCCTTAGGTATGCTGCCAATTTGGTCTGCATATGCAGTGTATATATGCTGCTAAAGAAATGTGGATATTTTTCCAATGGTATATTTAGAATATCTCTGTCTACCCCTCGGGGAATATAGACGTGCGTATATGCATTATCTTTTTAAAGATAATCCCTAATTAGCCTCCGCTACTTACCAAATTCAGATTCAGGTATGGAAAGGTAATAAAAATGTCAAGTAGACAGTTCCTAAGAAATTATTTAAAACCATGTCTTACCAGTAACAATGCTGTGAGTTCGGTCAAATATACCCTTGTTATTTATTATTTCATCAGCTAATTCAGGCTTCATCCAAATAGATTCCATTTTGTTGTAGTTTTTGTGTTTCTGTTCAAACAAATTTATAACCTAAATAGCTATAATTCAAAGAAAAACAACAGTCCCATTAATTGCTTGCATTGTATTTTATCGTCACACACAATTTAATTATCAATCAAAATTAAATAGGTACTGAAAAATAAAATAAAATAATATGACTTTCGTAATTTTGTAGGTTATTTTTTTGTTTTTAAAAAGCATAGACAAAGCAAAATTTTCACTTTTCTTTCTTTATGTCCTCTAAGCTCTATTCACATTACAACGAGTGGGCGTGGAGGGTGTGATGTAAAATAATACCTACTTCAATACAGGTGAGTTCACAGTGAAAGCTCCATCCTCCTCCCGTGCGGCCCCCGTATGGATGTTCTCTTCAAATATAGGAATTATTATTACATTGCTCTTTCCGCGCCCGTCCGCACCCGCATGTGAATAGTACGTGCGTGCGATGCGTGGTGCGTGTATCTGAATCCAGTTTTCCACTTTTGACGTATTATACGATAAAATAAAAAACCCCTTGACATTTATGACCCTTAATGGCACACTTTAGTTTACCTCTCTTTCTTTCATCGTACAGTCTTCTATTCGTTGTCTCTCTCACTCGCGTGATATCAACAATTTTATTTGTTCGCGTAAAACAAAAACGAAAAACGAGCTAAACATTGTGAAATTGTAACTATTAATTTTCTTAAAAATTCGGAAGTGCTAATAATCAAAAGAAACCCTACGTCTTTCCTACATTCAGTTCCGCAATGTCGCACAAAACCCTTATAGACTTCGTAGTCAAATACCACAAACCTCGATTGCTAAATAACCTCGTGTTCTTCCCAAGTAATGGGAACTCCTATTTCGGAAGACGGCTTGTTATCCCGACTCCACTCTCCGCTTCTACTCCCAACCTTCAATCACCAAGGAGCTTCAGCACCACCACGAAATTCAACCAAGTTCTTTCAACCTCAAGTGAAGTTAATAGTTTAGCGGGAAAATTCCAATTGATGTATACCTGCAAGAAATGTAACACCAGAAGCACAAAGTTTATTACAAAACTAGCCTATTACAAAGGTGTTGTTATAGTCAACTGTGATGGGTGTGAAAATAGGCACTTGATAGCCGATAACTTGAACTGGTTCTCTGATATGAACGGTAAGAAAAACATTGAAGATATAATGGCGGAAAAAGGTGAAACTGTACAGAAGATATTGTCTCAAGACTTGGAGTTTATAGCTACAGAATTAGTTGAAACACTTGAGAAACAAGACACAGTATTGTTAAAAGATTAAAATTGAACAGTTATGATGAAATATTGGTTTATTTTAGGTCATCGTTTCTCAATCTTTTTAGTGTCACGATCCCCTAAAAGACAAAATATTTGTTATACCTTGCAACCCCCTTACTATAATACATTTTTTTTTATTAAATAATTTTTTAGGGACTTTAATACATAAGTAATACATGTTTATGTTTCTGAGGAAGAAATTGTGAATATTATTTTATTCTGTTTGGTTGATAACTTGGTTAGGTGATAACTAATTATGTAACACAAAATATAATACTTAAAACTTTATCAATAAAAGGATGTAAGGTATACGGATATAATTTTTTGGATAAATCTTAACATGACCAATACCTTTTCCAGCTTCCTGGACGTGACCTATATTACTCTACTCTATGGAACATCCTGGGGCCGCGACCCCTAGATTGAGAAACAATGTTTAATTTTATTTATTATTTTATTTATAGGTTATCAATATGTAGCAATAGCAAGACAGTAGTCAAATGATGTAAGATTTAGTTTTAATTTCATTCCGATTAGTGTTGTTATTTTAAGTCATTTCATAAAGATAATAAAACATTTTGTTAGATTACATGATTTATTGACAAACAATGTATTATTTATTACAAGGTAGAGATTATAATCCCAAAAATATGGCCAACCGTTAACATGCAGTAAAATAAACAATATTTAAAACTCGTAGGTACCTTCTATAGATTCAGATAGAATCATAAACCACATGGTAATATCTTAGTCATAGTTCGCACGGGACATATTTCTATTGCACGATGAATGCCCATTTTAGGCAATTTTCATGCTTATTTCTATTGCATATAACAGATACTCACATGATAGAACTACGCCCGTGTGAATTAGGTAGGGCTTATGTGCATAATTAATTAAAAACATTCTTTTGTATCATCTAAGTTTACTAATAATTGATTATGTAAATTGGCACGACCTGGTAAACATTTTCATTCTAAATATTCGATGCATTTAAAAATACTCTAAAAATATAAGGCACTGTAATCACATTGCTAAAAAAACATTTACATAATCTCTTAAGAATAAAATACTTGTGCGTTTATAAAATATAAAACTAATATACATGTTACATTAATACGAATGTTTGCAGTATAAAAGGAATGCAAGACAGTCTCATTCACATTTTGAGCTAAATTGTTTCAAACATTGGGAATGATTTAAAATTAGGCTGAATGAAAATGAATGCATGACTGCATGTGCAGTTATGCAGTTTAATATCACATAGCATGTTGAGAACCAAAACGCAATGCATATGCTATGCATATCAGCCAATGCATTGTTTGTTGGATGTCTTTTTTTTTCCTTCCTGGATTCACTGGATCTGATAATTTATTGTTACTTTCTAGCATTCTTTCTACACTTGAGTTCTGTGTTCACTTTTCCACTTACTGGTCTAAATACTAAATTATTGCTAATCAGCGATCAAACAGATCAATAAAAAAATTTCAGTCTTAAAATAGAATTTCGATACAATTTTAAACTCTTTTTGGACGGCTAACAATAGCGTAATCTGTGCCATTACAATTATTATGAGATATTTCTTCCAACCCAATTTGATTCTGCAATGCCTGAGCTTGAGCAGCAGTTGGTACTTGAGGCCCTGGTGTATTGGGTTTCCGAATCATACCATAGCCTAGATGAGAGTCATCAGCCATTCTCGCTGGTTGCATCACATTTTCAACTTCATCATAATCATTCCAGGTATCTTTACTTTTAGGCTCTCCCAAAGCCAAAGTTGTAGGACGTGCCTCAAACTTTTTGTAACGTGAAGACTTGTTCAATTTACTTGTAGACCCAAAGTACTGTAACCTATCATAGTTCTCATCTTCTGGGTCGACCACTGGACTTGGTAAAAGGATTATTCTTGAAGCTTCAGGTCCACTTGTGTTTAGGTTGTCCTGAGACCTGGATATCAACTTCATACAATTGGGTTTGTCTCCTAAGTTAGGGGTGAATTCTGTATGGTCTGGATTGTCAATTCCTAATGTTTTCCAAGCTTCATTGCGAACTTCAACCTTGTCATATGGCACTGAGGGTGGACTATCCCTTTTGACTGGATCAATTGGTTCGTAATTATCAAGTTTCTTGTACCTTCCAAAGTCTATACTTTCATCAGTGGAACTTGGGAGATCTTTATAGTTTTCAAGCTTCTTAAATCGACTAAAATCTATGCTTTCATCAGTTGAGCTCTGAATGTCTTTACTGATGATACCTTTAGGGAGGTTGACAATTTTACGGGGAGGCTTTTGCGGTTTAGGTTTAAGGGCTGGTTTAGGCATCAGAAGTGGAGCAGTATCTCTTTCAGAAAATGAACTCTGTTGACTTGACACAGAGCTTGTTTTGAATGATAAAGAACTTAAATTCAAATCGTCAGGTCTTGCAGCAACTAAAGGACTCCTAGATCCAGGAAACAAGTTTGCACCCGACTGTATATTGAACTCGCTGTGTTCAGGACTGTTCAAATTATCATTTCCAATCATTTGTTTCATCGTCTTCATTTTTAAAGACAGACACTTGAATATTTCAGACTGATTAGGGTGTTCTAAATGAAATATACCTTCTCCAGTGTCACATTTCCTGCCAGCTTCGAATGTGAATTTTCCCTGTCTGTAACCATATCGCCGAATGTATCTGTAAGGCCATGTGGCGTAGAGTTTATTGTCATTTAAATCCCTGAGCTCTACAGCAGTTGTCGTAAGTAGAAGAAGATATCTATTAGGCTCTAAACCACATCTTGTGGAGGCATCTGACGGACACAGTTTAACTGAGAAGACACCTTCGCCCGATGAGCAGTAAAGATCATTGTCTTCATCACAGGAAATTGGACTGGAGTCTAAACCTTTAAAGGCCACAGACTGCAATGCAGTCACCCATTCTAAAGTTTCTGCCTCAGATTGTGCACTAACTTGCTGTGTGTGTGACTTAGTTAATATAGTAATAGTATTGGGACTAGAATGTGTTATTTTTATACAATTTTCCAGTGTTATAATTTTAGGTATAGCACCAGATGTGACGTCGTCTTTATTGTCGTATATTTCGAGTCGTTCTATACCCTGTTTGCTTGCGTTCAGTAGTAAGCAGTATTTTTGCTGCCAGTTTTTCTGGAATGTAAATGAAGTCGTAATCAATTAATCAGTTACATACATACCTAGTTGAAGAAAAATACTACCTATATTAATATTCAAGTGCAAATGGAAGCATATCAAAAGTAAAAGTCGATCAACTATATCAAAACAACTCTACAAACTGCATCGTACTGTGAGTCATTCGAATCCGTAATGTCGTAACTACAAAAGCGTGTTACGTGAACTGGGTTAACGTAACTATTGTAGGTTTCTGTAAAGTGCCAGGAGTCAAGATTGCAGTTTTACGTACCTTTCTAGGAAATTTATTGAATTTCGTCCCTCCGGCAGGTGGGAATAACAAACAACCTGACTTTATTTCGTCGTCTTGCTCCATCTCAGTGGTTAAGTATTAGGTGTAGTATGTAATTTAACAGCAACAGTAACACAGCTAAACATATCAGTCACTCAGAAAAAACGTTTCTTGTTATTATTTTGCAACAAAATATTATTTTTGCATTACGAATAAAATGACAGTCGCCTGTCTCGAGGCGAAGCCGCCATTTTTTGTCTTGATTTTTTTTTTTTTTTTTTTTAATATATTTACTAGCCTGGTTACTAGACCTTTTGGCTAAATCTTAATAAATTTTAAATTTTCTTCTGTTTTCACATTAAAACGTTGGTATTCGACGTTTTGATGGTTCTTTGGAGTTTTTGGAGGCAATCGAAAGACGCAGGAAAAGCAGAGAAGTCCACAGGAAAGAGGTGAACCGACCGCTTTGCCGCGCTAAAATCACGGAACACTTTTCCTGTTTACGACCCATGCACCATCATATTTCACTGAACTATGTATTGTTCACTTGCACGACACTTTGTTACGCAAAACAACACCAATTTTACGAACCAAAACTCACTATAAACAATAAAAATTCGATGAAATATGAGGACTCCAAACGTCAGCTACCAAAGCCCGCCAAAAACTCCTTGATTTTTTTTTTGTTGCGTCAGTGTTGCCAGTGCCACCCACCCAACTCTATTCAATATCGGTTTTGCTGTTAACAGCTTTTAAGACCGCTATACACATTGGGCCACGGTTGTGGGCCAACATGTTTGGCCAATTAACGAATTCCAAATTGTCGCTGTTTACACAAATAGTGCACCGATCATTCTGCATTGGCTCTTTATTAAAGATGGACGTGGAATCTCTTGCAGCCGCGGCAATTTGCTTTGGATTCCATATTATTGGTTCATTTCGGTTCATAATGTGTGTACAAAATTATACAATCATCTTCCAGACCCTCATCAAGCAACTTAAGCTTAAAAAAAATACTTTGAAAAAATGGTTAGGTACTTAGTTGAATTTTTTTTCTACAGCACGAACGAATTCCTAAATAAGGTAGGGTATCTATGAATCATTTTGTATTGGTAATTTCGTTTAGTAAAGAATTTAATTCTTGATATTTACCTGACCTAGCTTTTTATAAACTTGACATTGTTATGAATGGATCATTTTTGTTGTTCATAACTAATTTCTAAATATCATTGTTTGACATTGTAGTTATTTTCTTTTTCATATTCATTAATTGTTACTTTTTCCACCGTATTGAATGTTGTGGACTATTAATTATGAAGACAGTAAACGAATATTAATAATTGTAATCCTGCAAATTGCTATACCTAAATTTATGCACAATAAAGATTTACTTTACATAACTTTACATTTCTATACCTAAAATCTCATTGCCTGTCCACGACATCGTAGTTAACTCGGAAACGTAAATTTAACTCACGCGCAACACTATTGTCTTTACTGACGAATAGTAACAAACTGAATAAGACGGCAACGTGTGAACACTGGTCCATGAGCGCGCTAACATCCTTTGATGTGTACACGGAAAACCGGCAACATTCGGATGGCCGGTCAATGTTGGCGCCAACTACCAACATACCGCCAAGTAGGTCCCTACACGTTGGCCAACTATGCTGGCCCGCTACCGTCGCCCAATGTGTACAGCGGCCTTTACAATAAGCAGCTTGCTAAAGCAACGATTATAGATTGAGGCTGAGATTCAGAGACGATTTGTAAGTCATAGTTCGAGCTCCCGTATTGTCAAAATCCATACATTTCGACCCTGCTTAGCTCGAACTAAAACTAAAAAAATCGTCGCTGAACCTTGGCCTTAGATACACGGTCGCCGGTGACACATCAAGCTACACAAAACTAACAAAAATGGTGATGAAATAAACGAGTTACAATATCTATCCATCTCACTGCTAACATAAACTCGTGCGCGTCATGCGCGTGCGACGTTAATCGTCATGCACGCTGTGCAGCCCGGCAAGCTTAGACAATTCGCTGTACATTGAAGCTTCTATTGACGACCCGGTTGGTGTAATGGTTACCACGCCGGACTGCCAAACCAGGGTCCTGGGTTCGAATCCCGGTTCGGTCATGGATGTTATATGTTCGTGCCGTTGTTGTATGGTTTCCATAATAAAAGCCTTTAGTGCTTAGTTTGGGATCATTACAATGTATGTGCCTGTGAGCGTTATTTATTTATTTTTATTTATTTATTTCTATAAAGTTAAACAGTAATAATCACTTTACAGACGAGTTGATGTACAACAAAATGCCTAAGCTTGCCGAGCTGCATGGCGTGCATGTGAACCCAGCATATAGCAATTAATTTTGATTTAAAGACTTGGCTGTATGGGCTTTGTGCCTTTACACCAATAAAAAAGTTGACTTTGACATTGACAATGACATTTCCAAACAAATTCCAATTTCCATTCCATTTCGAAACCCGGTTTCGCTTTCTTACCAAAAACTTGAATATTTTCTACAAAATCATTGAAATTCCTTCTAATATAAAATCAACAATTCTCTAACATGTCAAGCAACGTTAATCCTTTGGCCGGCACGGCGCATTTACTCGATGAATTGGACAGTACGTTTCATACTTCTGCAATGTTTCTGTCGTGTTTCTATCATGTTTATTTATGAAATGGTTCTTGTTTGAAGAGAAATTGATGGTGCTGCTGCGAGATGGGAGGACCTTGATCGGATACTTGCGCTGCGTGGATCAGTTTGCGAACTTAGTGTTGCACAAAACTATAGAAAGGATTCATGTAGGAACAGAGTATGGGGACATACCAAGAGGAATATTCATTGTCAGAGGCGAGAATGTGGTTCTTCTAGGTGAAATTGTAAGTCCTAAAACATACATTTTATTTGCCAACATATTCGTGGACAGTGATCGGTCATAGCAGTGATAGCTCGTTCACTGCCCACGAACATGTTGAACTAAAAGATTGCAAAATTGAATTTTGGTGTGTTTGACCTAAATCGTCAGTCTAATGTGTACACTAGCATGATATGCACGACAAGTGACAAGATGAGAATGCCGTCAGGCATTGTCCTAATTGGCCCGTCAAATAGGACATATTGTGTGATGGTCGCATCACACAGATGTGCGAGCTATGCGATGGTCACATCGATGGGATCAAGCTATATCCAATTGGTTGGGCTATTGTGCATGTTTCTGATTATATCTATTACAAATCAGTAATATTTATTATGACTGTACTAGGCTATTTTTAAGTAATGTTTAGTTTCTGTAATAATCATATCCACTATCTATAAATCTGCTTCTCAATATTTAGAAGGAGTCACGTTGCAGGGTTTGCCCCGAACACTCATCCTTCGCGTGTTGTTCGCGCGGTTCGCGTTTCAGCCTGCCACGAGGCTCCGCAATCCATCTCAGCTGTGTTCTTACTCAAAAACAATCCTCGAGATTGGATAGATACTCCCTCTAACCAAACTCACTCAAACCACTTGACATTGGCGGAAATGCGGTGCTAACGCACAAACAAGAAGTCCTTTAATTATAAATAAAAAAAATATTTAGAAGCAGATTCGCTACGAACTGCTATGATGCTTCTTGGCCATGTTCGACCACAGCGACTGATTATGGCTGTTGACTTTAAAAGCTTGATATAAGACTTGATAACAATTGAATCAGGTCATTACACAATGAAACGACGAATGAATTGAGCGTGCTGAATAAAAATGGCAGGCACATATGAATTTTCCTTGTTTTCTCATAAGTGGCATACTAAGCACTGATGGTGATGACCACGCTAAAGGTGAAAGGCACGCAGTTACCATAAAAATTCCTGTTAAGCCTTACTTTGAACTTGAAGGCAATTAAAATACTGCATCCCAGGCGTTTACTTTGTTAGAGCCATGAATGATAAATTGCTTTTTGGCAAACTACGTTACATAATTGCAAAAACAATTAAACAGATTTTCATTAAAAAGAAACATTTCCATTGAATAGCAACTTTTACTTTGGAGTCACGTTGCAGGGTTTGCCCTGAACACTTGTCTCTCGCGTGGTGTTCACGCGGTTCGCGTTTCAGCCTGCCACGAGGCTCCACAATCCTTCTTACTCATAAACAATCCTCGAGATTGGATAGATACTCCCTCAAAATACTTGACATTGTCGGAAATGCGGTGCTAACGCACAAGCAAGAAGTCCATTAATTATGAATAAAAAATTTAAAAAAAAAAAAAACTTTTTTTTTATCTTCAATAGGTCAGTTAATGCAACAACAATCACGGAATGGCAGCGCGATGTTGTAGCGCTATCGCACCCTAGCTCTCTTTCTTATTGCATGCGAACAAGACGTTGTTGCACATCGCCACAATTTAACAATTTTTTCTTTTTTCAGGACAAGGATAAAGAAGACAATCTGCCACTTACAGAAGTATCAGTGGATGATATTCTAGATGCTCAGAGAAGGGAACAGGATGCTAAAATTGAACAACAGAAATTATTATCAAAAGCACTCAAAGAGCGAGGACTTAATCTATTAGCTGATTTAGGACATGATGATATGTTTTAGTGTCCGAATTCAGTTTAAGCTTTTCCTGACCTCCTATTTTTCTTATAAGACTGTAATTTGTAAAAAAGTTTGAATAAATATATCTTTAATTAAATTTATTATTGTACTTATTGTAGCAAATAATTTAAGTAGGCTTAGCCCCACTTGCGCCAACCTGGGTAGCAATAAACTCTTGGTTAAGTTGGTAATCCATGACTTTTTGCATAGAAAAACAACTGAAAGAGCTATTTTATCCGGAGTTAATTGCTAACCCGTGGTTGGCGCAAGTGGGCCTTAGAGTATGTATGTAAGAAAATATCTTAATCTACAAAGTTTTGTAAAAATACGAAATATTTCGACACTGGATATCGTTACGGTTTTCTCTGATGTATTAAAGAACGACGATAGATAGGATATTATATTGTACAGTGATTATTATCCTGCCCCTCTAGCATGCCACCGCCGAGAAAACGACAAAAATCGAGACAACGTGCCTCCATCTTTATTATTTTACGTACGCCAAAAAGAGCGCGCATGACGTTTTTCTCGTTTAAACGCTTTGTCGTGGGTGGCATGCTAGCCGTGCTGGGGTGCCAGACAATGCCGCAAACGTGTATCACAGACTTAATAGAGAGTACTACGTACTACGTGTATTCAACGTGTACGCACGTCGACAGATCAACCTACCTACCCATAGTTGGACCTTATGTCTATGAAGATAGAGTTCAACTATGGGTAGGTCATAGGCGAAGTATTTTTCGCTTACGGGGTAGGTTGATCCTTTCTCTGTGGGTTGATCAGCTGTTTCTTTGTCGAAACTCCACTAGGTACCAAAGAGAATTTAAACGCTAACGCTTCTAGGTACTATAAAGTTATTAGTTATATGCCGAGATTCAGAGACGATTTGTAAGTCATAGTTCGAACTCCCGTATGTCAAAATCCATACATTTCTACCCGTACTTAGCCTATGTTTCTACCCTACTTAGCTCGAGCCACAGAGTACTTTGTGGCTCGAGCTAAGCCAAAAAAAATCGTCTCTGAATCTCGGCCATAATGTTTGTGGATAGAATGGGGTAGATCCATAGACAAATTACTCTAGAGTAGATCATTATTGAACACTACCAGCCTTGTGCGGCTGCTGTAGCTGGCGCCGCGCCGCCCAGTTAAAACCGTAGAGAGAAAGAGAATCAACTAGAAAAGGCATTAAAATAATAATAGTCACGAAAACGAGACAGCCTTATACGCTAATTACACAGAGTGAATGCGACAAAATCCATGTCGTTTGTCCCTTTCTGCGTATGCGATATTTTTGTTTGCCACAGTTGAAATTGCATACAAAATCTTGCAACTGTGGCAAACAAAGGCACGATTTCTCATACATTTTTGTCATATCTCTGTCCCTTTCGAGTATACGCTGTCAGGAAATCTATAGAATACTCAAACTACGGTTAAAACGAAAGAAATGCCTGCTTTGGCCTGGCAGTTCTGGCATAAATGCAAGACCAAAATTACTTTTTTTGTCACCTGCGTGGAACGGATTGTATGCTTGTGTTTCGTTCGGAATTTGGCAAATATTATTTAAATCATATTAAGTTTATGATTTAAATAAACTCGAAAACACTGAAAGTTTTAAATCTATGGCTATATTTCGATTACTTCCATAGGCCAAGTATTTCGCAAAGGAGTACTTCTTTAATGACGCTTATTATCATGGAATTTATATCCAAAATGTTATATTTTTAAATCCAAATGATGACATTTAATTTACACACGGTTTCAGAACGAAATATGGCCGTTGACAATTTGACGTTTGAAAACAATGCAGCTGCATTTTTTTCATTTTATTAGTTTTATTGTATAATATTGTAATTTTTGACTAGAATATGTGAATATTCTTATGTGATTTAGTGTAATAAAAACTCAAGGACTAGTTATGTGAAAAATATGTGTTCAAGATAGTTTAATTGAAGATTTCTTCAGGAGTTACGACCCGTCTTCTATTTGTTAGAAACAATGTCTTCTCCAGACTTATTATTAATAGAAAGGCTCAGAAAAGAGAACCTAGACCAATTCTTTACATTAGTGCGTATGCATTTATCTTTTGTAGTAGACATAAACACTGACGAGTAAGTTAAAAATAATATTTTTAAATCCTTAGAAAATTATGCTCCCTAACCGTCTTTGTCTACGAAATGACTTTGTTTTTCAGTGTTGATAGTTCAACTGACAAACCAAAGCAATTCAGATGGAACTTTCATAAGAAAGCGAAGAATTCCGGCTCGAATTCTAGTCATAATAACGCTCACAATACAAAGAATCCAATAGAAGTAAATTCTATTACTGAGGAAGGAATACTGAGACTAAATGAACTGATAGACTTTCTATCTAAACCTGAAAGTGAGTACCTATCATGGTTTAATTGTACCAAGGCATGATGAACAAATTGTCGCTTATATAACAACACCGCGCAAGTCGATTACCTACGTCAACTTTCAAGGCGAGACAAAAAACGTATTTATTTATTGTTCAATATTTATTGTTTGTTGAATTTATATTTATTAATTGTTGTGTAATTGTGTAATTGACAATGCGGGTTTTTTATTTCACCTATTTTTTGGCCCGGCCATTAACCAAGCTTGAATATTTTAATTTCAAATATTATTGATTACAAACATGTTACAGCCATGTTGTGTTATTACAAATCAAATTAAAGAATGAGAAATTAAGTCCCTCCCGAGACTTAATTTTTCATTCTTTAATTTGTTTTGAATATTATAGTTCAAAATAAAGTAACATCTATTCGGGTCGGATGTGGTCAAACATCTTTTGGTTTATCCATGAAAAATAGAAACTTAGAGCGAGCAAAGCGAGCTTTACTTCTCTCTGCTCTACGAATTGGTTATAGACAGAGCTCAATCAATCTATATATTTATCTCGAATTTGCCACCCCTATTAAAGTGCAGATGCCGCCCGCCTGGAGTATTTGCCCCTCCTACCTGGCTACGCTACTGGGCTCTATTTCTAGTCATTGGCTTTTAAACATTAAATTCAAGTACAGTACCTACTCACCTACTTTTATAATTCATTCATTTGAAAATAAAAGTTATAAATTGTCTTGAAATCAATTCGGTCAATGTCAGAATATACCCACTTTGATAGATGAAGTGAACTGGAGATAGCAAGCCAAAGCCTACAGATAGGATTACTTACCATGTAAATAAGCTTGCTTTGCCTCTAAGTGAACCCTCAAAATAAGTTGTTAAAACAATGGCAGCTTGACTATCCTTATACATACAAAGAAAAAAAAACTGCTCAAAAACTCAACAGAGCAATTTTAAAATAAATCTTTCCAGACATAACACAAGAAGGTATATTCCGTCGCACCGGCTCCCTCTCCCGCCAGCAGGAGCTCCGGCAGCTCCTCCTCACCGGTTCCAAACTTGGCCTCGAAGACAGCAGGTTCTCCGTACATGACTGTGCTTCGGTCCTGAAAGGTTTCCTTGCAGAGTTACCACAGCCGCTGCTCATGGATCAGTATTATCAGACTTATTGTACTTTGGCTGGTGAGTTTACTTCCAATTTATAGTTGTTAATTTTATGATGGTTTCATAATGGTTTTTGTAGGCAAACTACAAAAAACACTGCAAAAGAAACCAGCGATCAGCTAGCAGGCTAGCTGCTAATCACTACTTGATAATCTTGATTGATATGTAAATACATTTTTATATCGTGAAACTTTAATTAGGACAAAGAATCTTGATACTGGAACTGCACTTTGAACACTTTTTTCTAAGCCTGAGAAGATGTAATTAGGTAGGTAAAACCACCTTAACTGGAAATCAAAATACGACAACTACCTAATTTTGATGTAACTTATGAATGACCTACATAATGAACTTGTTACATTAAAGTTGGTTGAAACATATGGTTTTTTCAGTCTGAAGAAATATATTTTAAACACATGAATATCATCCTTTCACACATTTTTTTACTGCTTTATTTAACTCAATTTTCTGTTGATAACCAGTGATCGGAGTAGGTAGATTCGATTAGGGTAAAGGCGTAAATATTTGTGTGATGTATATTAATATTTGTATTCGACTCATGGGTGTTTGTATCTATAAAGGGCGTAAAATGTATGTGTTGTTTAAAACGGGGTGCGCACACTTTATAGATATGAACACCTATGAATCGAATACAAATATTAATGTTCATCACACAAATATTTACGCCTTTACTTAATCGAATCTACCTACTCCGATCACTGTTGATAACTAATGTGGGATTATAAATGTTAATCTAATATTGCAGACACTGCCAAAGTAAAGTTCTGTTTTCAACATTACAAATAATATTTCCCAGCTCAATACCCACCGACAGCAGAATCATCAGAAACAAAGCTGCTCACGGCTCTACAGTTGCTCCTCCTTCTTCTAACACCTTCACACCGAAGCTTTCTGCAGAGATTGCTGACGTTACTGCTGCTTGTGGCGGATAATGAAGCTTCTAATAGGATGTCACCTGATACCCTGGCTACTATGTTTACACCTCATCTGCTGTGTCCAAGAAAGGTATTTCATTAGAATTATATTTCTTGTACATTCCACATTGCACATTCTAGTATTCGAGCGATAGAGTAGGTACTGGGTAGGAATTCTAGAAAAAAAAATTTCAAACTAAATCGAAAGTGCGGTCTTGTTGGTCTAGCGGCCTGTAGCCTCGCCTTCAGGGCAGGACGCGACACGGTTCGATCCCTGCCCAGGCGACTTATACCGAGCACTGGCTTTTCGGTGAAGGAAAAAATTTCGAGGAAACCAGTGTGATGGACTGTCCACTCCACTGTCCATTCAATGTGACGATGATCTTACTTCTATTAAACTACTTGGACAGAGTTTGGGTACTGCTTACTTAATAGTATAATGTGGATATTCAGACTGGGCTATATTTAGCCTTTTAGAACTTTCGAACTAGAGAATAACAAAATCTTGCACAGACCACATATTATTATTTGGTTACTGATATAGCAATAAAATCTGGTACCATACCACCTATCTTCTCTTGTTATTATGAATAGTTAGCAGTCAAATCCTCTGCTATCCAGATTACAGATTAAGCTCTAGGCAGCTCTGTTGTAATATGCAACATTTTGGGATGATGGGCATCATCGTAGTTGATAAGCCATGTGGTTCCAGCTTAGAATGAAATGAACCAACCATTCCATTTCTTCCGGTGGGTGTCGTAGGGGGCGACTAGATAAGGACGAACGGCTAGGCACCCTTTACACATAATTTCATCTTGAAACCTTCAATAAGCTAAAAGTGAGCCTTGTTAAATCTGCATGCAGGACAGCAGGTTTGTTCTAACGATGTTTTTGATCATCCTGGATGGGATTATGGTAGTGAGATTATGTATGTACATTTGGGATAGGCTAAAAAATTTCCTGACCTACGTAATTTATAAAAGTTTTTCTCTTCTTTTTCCAGCTGTCCCCAGAAACTTTCCACGCGGACTCAGTAGCCCTCTCCCCCGTGATAAGCTTCATGATCCGACACTCTGCGAGACTGTTCGCGGCGCCGGCACAACTTACGACCGACGCAGCGGCTTACTTTACTGCGAGGGATAGGAAACGAGCTTTGTCGCCGGACGTCGATTTAGATGAGAGCATCACTGATAAGTAAGTTTAACACCCATATTCTTAGTTGTTTCCTAGAGGCTTGAGGCACTCGAGTCGAGGATGTTTTTGTTGTCATTTTTGTCACACAAATTATGTCAAAAACGTCCTCCACTCGAGTGAGGGAATGTCAAGAAAACAACTATGAATACGGGTGTTAGTGTACAGTGGGAAATATTGACTTTTTGGGAAGTGGGTGGGGTATTAGTCAAATTGATCACGCTGTCCCAGAAATGTCAACCTTTTCTGGACAAGGTGTCTCAAATAAACTTGAATCCACACTCACTCAACACTTTATCTTCCTACAAAGACTAGCAAAGCAACATTATTAAATCATTAAACAAAAAAATTGGCATGGATGTTTCTATTGATCCAGGTGCTCGCTAATATGATTATTCGCAATTCAACCATACAATTTTTAAAATGGAAAGTTATTTAAACATAAACAGGAAAATCATCAATGGATGAAGTATACTTTTGTAAGTCAATGATCTGCGCGTAGGGGGTCACCGGCGCCGCCATAAAAGTACAAATGAACGGTTGACAAATGTCACTGTATCGTGGAACCCTGCTGACTTCCACGGAACCCACTTTAGGAATCACTGCTCTAATGTGTATTTCTTTAACTTTCCAGGACAGCGGCAAACACAGTGTACACATTCGTGGACCGTCACCGAACGCGAGTGGAAAATGAGACGAACCCTACGGACACTGCTCTGGCACAGCTCTATGCGCACATACAAGCGTTGCCTGACTCACAGCACAAGCGGAGGCTTATTAAACACTTTAACAGGCAGAACGGATATGGTTAGTTGCATTGTTATAAAAACCGCGACTTTGTCGGCTTGGAATTTTTATGGCGATGTCCTGTCTCTGGGTTCAAGGGACTTCTATAACAAATTGCATGACAATGGGTTAATCGGTTTACCTATGAAAATGTTAAAGGTAACAGAGGCACTTTCGCATTTATAATATTAGTATGGATAATATAGACACATAACTTATGATTTTTTCCCAGAGGGGTAGGCAGATACAATACAATGGATCTCAAAAATTTTCATTTTGTATTTCAATTGATTTTAACATTTGAGAACAAATGGTTTTTATTAAGATTTTATGGTTTTCAAGATGAGCATGACCCACGCATTGATCTTGACAAAAATAGATTTTCTGCAGTTCGCATATTCGGATCGGTCCAATACTTGACCAATAAAATCGGTATCAAATGTCACAGGAACGCCAATACAAATCCAGAGGACGGGTAAACTGGCGGGATCGCGGAGTTTCGGCGACTCCATCAAGAGGCATATCTTCAACAAGGGCTTGCTGAATAAAACACCTAAGAAGGGCTCTGGTTCTGCTATAAATACTGTTGAAGAGGTACTAATAACTATTGTATTTGTGTTCTAAAGAATGTACTTAATTTAATGTGTATTCGACCTGTTAGTTCCCCTTAAAGTTTTATCGACATCGGCAGCGAGTTCAATATAAAATGTATGGGAAGCGGGTGGCAGAAAAACGAGGCGAACGCGTCAGACGGGTCTTTTTTCTGTCAACGTAATCTATTCTCTACCCGTATAAAAATATGGATTAATTTATATTGAAATCGCTGCGCTGTTATGCGGAGATTCAGATACGTCTTTTGAGCGTGAGCTTAGTCTAAGAACAGTCGAAAATGTATTGACGGGAGTTCGAATTGAAACCTAAAAATCGTATCTAAATCTAAGCCATGGAGCCGGCGCACACCTGGCGAAGTACGGCGCAGAGCATTTTTCTCTACGAGACAGATATCGACTTTGCTTGCGTTAAAATAACGTCGAAAATCAATTAACACAACTAGTCCCGGAGAGCATCGAAGCTTGTGTTAAATTTATTTTTGATGTTATTTCAACGCAAGCAGTTTCGATAATACCAAACCGGCAGTGTAAAATGCCCTTTGCTGTGCTTTGCCAGTTGTGAGTTGAATAAAGAATATTAATGCAACATACTGACAGTTTTCAGCACCTCTGAACGTTACGCATGCTTATGCATAAATGTAACTAACATAATCATGCATCTACCCAACTTACCTCTCTTACTCACATAGCCGTGTGTATCTTTCTGTCTCTAACCTCATCACTAACGCATGTTTACAGAAATCTTCGAAAGGAAAACGTTTTAACGATGACAAAGTTGACGTATCACATAAGAATATAGTTTTAAAGAATTTGGCTAATAAAATAGCAAGCTCGGAGTCTTTGGATGAAAATGAAGATTATGAATCGGACGCCAGTAACGAAAGCACGCTTTCTGAAGGAGCTTTAAACAAATCCAGAAAAATAAGTCCAAAATTTGTATCGGAACCGAACTTAAGCGTTTTAGAAACAGAAGAAACGCCTAAAAATACTAAGAAACGGACAAGATTGTTCCGTTCGAAAATACTATCTTCCTCACAGAATTTGAATAAGAAATATCAGAAAAGGAACACCGTTATACGCGGTACTCCAACGTCATGCGTTTCGTGTTTTGACGAACAAGACACTGGATCAGAGAAAGAGTTTTCTTGTGAGGCAGAAGTTAAAATAGGAGATACGCCAAAGAAATCTAAAAGTGAAGAAATAGAGTTGAAAATGCAGTACTTGACGAGTACGCCAGGGATGCCAGAAGCTATTTTCGATGATGACTGCTCTACGCCTTACACGGTTAACTTTAGGAGGGCGTCGATGTCTCCCATAACTAAGTCTACGCAGAAATTGTCGAAGGCAATGCAGGTTTGTTCGCATTGGAATGTCTATGTTTGCATGTTTCATTTGTTATCATGTTTCTTATTTTCCTTTCTAATCTAAAAGCTCTAACCATTGTGTGTAAAAATTGACACTGCCTTTTAGTTTTAGAGCACTTCAAATCTATTTTAGGTACCTATTTTTACTTTAAATTGCATTGTATTTTTACTTCTTGAACGTATGGACCTATTCCGACATGACTGTCTGTCATAAAATTTTATCAAAATCCAGACGTTTTCTTTAAAAGTTTTTACAAATCAGTAATCACTTTACAGGGTCCTTCTTTTGTAATATGCTGACACTTTAATATGCTGATACTTAAAGTAGTTGTTTTATAATTATTTCCGAAATTTGTAATAAATTTGTAAATCGTAAAGGATTCCCGAGATTCTGGCTTGCCGCATGCGGGGTCCATTGTATCATGTGTACTGATTTGTTCTTTTTGTTAATAAAGATATTTGTATTTGTATTTGTAGGCTGATTTGATATCTAAATTTTTTTTATGGTTTTAGAGTAGGATTATAGTTGGTATTGGTTACTGCTGCACATTTTTGGACCACCTTGCAAGGGACCTGAGTTTACAGTGTATTTATTTAAAACAATTATAATATCTGTCTTCACAGGAATCTATAATGACACCACGCTCAAGAAAACCTCTCATTATAACATCAGAACAACGCGATAGCCTCCCTGAGACAACCAAAGATAAATCGAACAACTCGGAAGTGATATACCAATCTATTTCGCCTAAGAACGACAGTGATTTCGTGTCGTCCGATGACGAAATGATGTCAAGATCGTCACTATCGTGCGGGAGGTAAGCTATGTTGGAATTATTATGCTCCGAAGAACATTTTATTTATTTATTTATCTAATTAGCTGGAAAATCCATTCTTTGTTACGAAATTATCATGCAAACTTTCACCCCCGTTTTCGGGACAATAGCCAATAGGTATTATATAATATTTAAAAAAAATATACAGCCTATAGAATCCCACTGCAGGGCAAAGGCCTCCTCTCACGAATAAGGGTGAGAGGGAGTGGGCCATACTCCACAACGCGGGCCCAGTGCGTGTTGGTGGAGGCAAGTTAGTGGTCAACTTGCCGTCAGAGAGTTTTCAAGCCGCCTCAATAGGCCTCTGACGAATAGTTATTCTGGCTTAACGAATAGTTACAACGCCATCTGACGGAACTATCCGAGACCAACTGCTTAACGTGTCTTCTGAAGCACGGAAACGCTCGAGATGACATACCACTAAACGGTCACCCATCCAAAGACCGACCGGACCAGACGTTGCTTAGCTTCGGTGATCGTTTCCAATACCGAAGCTCCACCACTACGCCAACAAGATCTAACTAAAGTAAAACAGCAAACGGTAAAAACCGGCCAGGTTCGCACGCACAAGGGTCTCTGAGAATACTTTTTTTTAAATATTGTATCATCATCATCAGCCTATCATCGTCCACTGCTGAACATAGGCGTCAACCAAGGCACGCTAAAACTCTGTCCTCGGCCTTCCTCATCCAATCGCTTCCTCATCCTCCCGCTATCTTTTCTAGGTCGTCTGTCCAGCGGGCGGCAAGGTAGGGCAGCAATATGGTATGGTGGTACGGAGTCCTCCGTGCGCGAACCCGCGTCGGTGTCGTGCGCGTGCATCGACCCGATTTATTTAATTCTTTGTCCTGTTGGTGACTGAAAATGTGAGTTCAGCGTTATTTTGCGCTGAGAAGATAAAAGTAAAATATATTTTAGGTCGTTTTTTCGGCGTTTTCTCGTGGTCCTACTATTTTGTCCTATTTTTTTATGATATACAGGGTGAAATCATTAGCATCCTTTTAAACTAAGAGTCTTTCCATCAAACTGAACAACTTTTACTATGAGAGCAAACCAATCGGAGCAATAAAAAAATCTGCTGTCCCATACATTTGAGTCGTGTTGGCAGCGTTTGTATAAGGGTTTTAAGCTAAACGTAACTTGTTTTTCACAGATCAAACAATTCGAACGCATCACAACGAACTCAGAACGACGCTCGCTCCATCTCGGCGGACGTCAGCCCTCTACGATCAGAAAACACACGCTTCGTCATAAGCCACGAACGACCAAACATCGACGACCTAAACACTACCCTATGCGGCGAAGAACCAAAGTTTAAAATCGCTCACGAGATTACCACAGAAAGAACCAAATCCTTGACGGAACCTTTTAGAGAATATTTACTTAGTAGATCAGTGTTAACAGCTACGCCTATAGATTTATCGATTTTGAATAAGTCTAGTGAGACGGACGAGAAAATTAGTGATTCTTTACTTTATTGTCTAGATGGTAATGTTCCGTCGGATTTGACTGCTTCTATAAGTCATTTGGTAGTTGATAAAGATACCAGTGTAAGATCTCCGTTGAAAGACATAAATAATTACGTAAGTATTGAAAATAGTCCGAATAGGAAGCGATGTGCTTCGACTTCGAAAGAAAATATCGTTGATAGTAAAAAAGCTTTGGTCGATAAAGAAAATTTGAGGGCAGAATCTTTTGAGATTCGTGAGACTGACCTTTAGTTCCGATTTGGTGGTAAAGTAAATTTTTAAACGATAAATGCTTGTATCAAAGTGCCTTATGGTCTGACAGCGGGGAAACTGGGGCCTCTTTGTATTGTTTTTGATTTCTTTCTATTTATTGGCGACTAAACAAATGAAACTATAAAAGATAATGCTTAATTTATACACAGATATAATATTGATCGAGTTAACAAAAGTAACACGAGAAACGGCATGCGCTTTTCGACACAGAATCGGAGTTTTCAACCTACGTGCGCAAAATGGTGGATTCGCGCGCATCAAAGTGTGGAAATCACTCGGAGTGCCAATACGAAAGAAAAAGCATACGAAGATATGTATGCTAGAGTGGGATAGATAAGATTTTTACACGTTATGAGGAGTCGAGAGCTTGTCGAAAGAAGGCAATTTACGAGCGCGATTGAAAAATTTGCGTTTTCATTGAACTATTTATCTGTGTATAAAAATACGCGTAGTAAATTTAGCTAGTATAGTGAATTGGGCATTTGGATACGTTGCGTTACGTTGGTACGTTGCGATATTGCTAAAGATCCGGTTTCATAAAAGTGGAGATGAACTGCAAGGATAGAAGAATCGTATTGAAGTTTAAAACAAAATAAAACGTACAGACAGCTTCATAGAACGATAGGCGCACGCACACATCGGCGCGTACCTATAGCTATGGCGACCTCGGGTCACAGATATTTTAATAGTTCGGGTCAAGTCGGGCGAACGCCAGTGCTATCTTTTCTTTCGAGTCACGTTGCAGGAATTGACCCGAGCACACGTCTCGCGTGGTTTTCGCGCGTCGCGTTTTTGGCTGCCACGAGGCTCCGCAATCCTCAATCTCTTCTTGTTCTTGAACAAAAACAATCCCTGAGATTGGGATAGATACTCCCATAATCTACTTGACACTGGCGGAAATGCAGTGCTAACGCACAAGCAAAAAGTCATTAATTATAAATAAAATATGTTCTTTCATTTTGAGGCCGTGCGTGCGCGTATGTGTGCGTACGCCTGTTTTGCTCTTTGCATGAACCCGTCCTGTACATATTTATTTATTGTTTAGAATTTACAAGACTGCGGAGCGAAGAGAAAATGTGTGCGTGCGTGCCTTTTAGCTTTAAGTAATGAAGCGTGACATCTACTGCGAGCGAAGTTACGCTTACTAGAGTGTAGTCCCACTAAAGTTGTCTCGTGATTTTGAAATCTTTTTTCTCGTGAAACTGAGAATTTTCTTCCCAGAGGTTCCGTTGTTTGTACAAATGTCGGGATTGCGATTGTAGAGATAATGGAAACCCTGGGAAGAAAATTCCCAATAGTCCCATCACGGGAGAACTTTAGCTGTACACCAGCTAGCTAAGCTATTAAACAGGCAAATGTGTTTTCACTGGGATACATAATATACAAGGTGTAACAAAACACCCTAGTTGTATTTAAAATTGTGGTTTAGACCATCAAACTGAACAACTTTCACTATTAGAGCCAACATCGAGAAAAAAAAAATGCTTGTTCATACAAAACTACAGTAGGTAAGTACCTGTTTCATACAAAACAGTAGTGTATGTACCTACTCGAGTTCTATGTATGGGACAGCAAAGTTTTAATTACTAGGGTGTTTTTACAGTTTTTATAATTTACATTAATGGAGCTCGTCTGCTAGCGATGTTTGATGTAGTTGGCTTGACTTTCTTGCTAGCTGCGTGTTCTGGTATAACTAAGATAGCTTCGCTTGCGATGGAAGTCGCGCGTGACAAGATAAAACTCATATTCTCTTTGCTTCATTTGTCTATGTTAAGATCCCAGATTTCTCTGCTATCGCCGCCACAGAGGATTATCTGTGTCGCCGCTATGCGGGATACGAGACTTTCATATCACTGAATAGATAACCATTCATATTCTATTACAATAAAATAGTCAGTCGGTCAACTTTTAACGAACGTAAAATGTGATCCTATTTTGGATTATTTGTGCTATATAAAACACGTTTTTTATTTTTTTATTTGTACGTAATGTCTATTATTATTCCTTACACATTGTATTATTTAATAACTAAAACTTAGTTATTGTGATTATTATAGATTATTTGATTTTATTATTCAATTGTTTTAATAAATTACTCTTTGATAGTACTGTAACTGCATATTTTATCGAAAATCTGTCTTCATACAGACACAGAGATTCGTTTCTAGATTGCTTCTGAAAAATTTCACTGACTTTAATTGGATAGTATTGAAAATATCACCAGACTTCGTTTGTATACAGAGCGCCAACGGTAATGTGTCTGGGGCCCTAGACAAAGTTACATTCTATTGGCGTTGATTTGACATTGGCGATCGAAAAATTTTGACGTTTGCTTTCGTCACCATACGTCAAGTTCATACAATTTTATGTTTTCGCTTATCGAAAGATACTATGTCTAGGGGCCCAGCGCCCGCGGCATGATACATCGATAAACGTTTTATCGCGCCTGCTAACTCGTTCGTTCGCGCGCAAAAAGAAAGGGAGCTAGGGCGCGATAGCGTTTTATCGCGCGATCATGCCGCGGGCGCAGGAGTGCGATTTTTGAATAGGGTGAACTGTTCATCAATGAACCAGGTAAATTTTGGAGGGCTGTAACTTTTTACTTTTTCGTCTTTTGCGGTTAAGTATTTCATTAATAGTTAAGGAATTTATCTGGGTTTAAGCTTGCATTAACGTTTTTATAGATTTTTTAATAGTTTAGCCTTAATTAAAGTTTTAACAAAAAAACATATTTGGTTCAATGTGCATGCCCAGGGGTACTCATTGAACCAGGGTATTTTCCACAATGAACCACCCCCTGATTATGTTCCTTTATTGTTAGATTTTACAGTGTTAGTGCATGATATTTAATAATTAAAGAAATATTGTTATTTAAAGTTTTATTATTACGCTTACAAAAAATAAAAAATTATTAAAGCACAGTTTTACTCCTAAAAAAAGTAATAAAATTGTGAAATTAACTCAACATTAGATATATTCTTAATATTTACTGTTCTATTAATAATCACAGGACAGTATTAATTACCTATAATAAGGTATCTCTTAAAAAAAATCAAAATTGTAAAACTATATCAACATTAGAGATATTTTCAATCACGACTCTTCTTTGAATAATCACACCACATTTTTAATCATAGTATCTCTTCAAAAATAAAAAAATAGTGAAATTAAGTCGACATTAGAAACATTCTTAATAATTACTCTTCTATTAATTTTTTATATATTTTATATGTATTAGTTATATAGATACTTGGGAATTACTTAAAAAAAAATTGTTTTAATTACTTTCGTATTCAGCTGGGAATTTGTTTTACTGAAGTGGTGCTAATGTAACTATAATGGGATCCTCATAATATGATGGGATAAAGGACATAGCGTTAAAGGTTGCTAGTTGTTACTCAATGGTACACAATGAACCAGGTTCAATGTGGACCACATCGAAGTGGTTCATTGAGAGACACCACGAGATTTTAAACGAAAATAAAAAATTTACGGTACTAAACACGACATTGTAAGGTCAAAGATGCCTAATTAGATAGTCAAATATATGCAGAATCCTATGAGATAAGTAAGGAAATATTATGAATAGCAAATAAATAATGAAAAATCCAAGAAATCTGCAGAAAATACTAACTTTTTTGATAGATTTTCACGTAAACCGTCATTACACAACAACCTGTCGCGCGATCGCCGCGCAAACTGGTGGGCGAGGGGCGAGTCCAAACGCGTCCCTTTCGGTACTATAAGCACGAAGCGGCATCGTCGCATTTTGGAGAAATTTTGATGGTTCACTGTGTCTGCCTGGTTCAATGTACAACTACCGACCCTATATCCGATGAGTAAAATGGCCGATATTCACCGATTTCTCATAATTTTTGTGAGTTAAAAAAATGCTTTCAAAACTCAAAAATGAGTTCAAAACGAGTGCTCCTTCCCACTCGGTTTGAACGAGAAGGCTTTTGTACGAAATTCAAACACCGTTCAAGCTCACTGGTGACAACGGTGACTCATTCGGTGAATTCCGCGGTTGAAAATGTCAAAATTTCTATGGAGATATACATCTTTCTACTGCTGATTTGACTTCCAAAAATCGTATTTCAGGAGTGCGATTTTTTAAAGTCAAGTAAGCAGTAGAAAGATACACGAGAGAGAACGCCTTTGTATGAGATTAAAAAACCGTTCAAGCTCACCGATTACATTCAAAAATCGCACCCCTGTAGTTAAAATTAAATGAAAATATAAGCAAAGATTTGGTTTAAAACATAATCTTTGAATATATAAGTAAAAACGGTAATGTTCACGATAATAAAAACGGTATAATAAAAACTTACAAAACAATACAGACTAGAATAAATAGGTATTTATATGAAGCAGAAAATGGATAATCCTATAAGAGCAATAATAGTAATCCAGCAGTAAAATTCGCAGCATATTCTGTAGCAACTATTCACATATCGAGTAGTTAAATTTTGGCGTCGCCTGCAACAAATCACAATAGTATTATCAACCCGCTAAAATACTACCTGTACCCTGTTTCACCACTTCTGGATAAGTTCTTTTTAGCTTCCATGCAGATAATATGACATATCTGTCATATGAAATATGTCAAACGATCTGTCAAATAAGCTAACAATGACTTATCCAGAAGAGGGAGTCGCGTGGCTGAGGGGGTGACAAGTAGAAGTGTCGTCGGCTTGCAATTTTGACAGCCACGTGGCTCCGCCGTTTTATGGCGGTTTCGAGTGTGTGTTTTTGTTTAATCACCGCTTAAATAAACGCAACTTTTAACCCTCACACCCTGTATAGTTATAAATCAGGGTAAGGTTGGAACTACACATGGCCGCACGCGATCGCATTTTTCCGTCGCTCCATCCTTTTCTGTCACGCGATCGCACGCGGCGTGCTGTTCCGTTCCATCTATCTTATATGCTCTAGCAAATGACGTTCCTGAGTGACAGAAAAAGATGGAGCGACGGAAAAATGCGATCGCGTGCGGCCATGTGTAGTTCAACCCTTATTGTTATCAAGGATTATTTCTTACCGTCTAATTGTCACATAACTCTTATCAACTTTAGTCTCTACAATTTTTAGTTTCTTTTCTTTTTTCTTAGGCTTTATCTCTTCTTCTTCTGTTATTGTTATTATTTCCTTTTTGGGCTTTATCTTTTTTATTTTTATAGGCTTCTCTTTTTTTACTTTTTTAACTTTCTCCTTTTTTACCTTTACAATCTTCACAGGTTTAACTTTTTCAATCCTCTCTGGTTCTACGATTTCCGTTTGTTCATATTTTGTAGGTTTGGTATGTACAAAAGGCATAGGCTCTTGCCTGGACCACCTAAACTTATAGCTCTTTTTCTCATCTTTAAATGCTTCATTTGCTCTTCTAACGTCTTCCTTGTGATCTTTTGGAAACGGGTACTTCGTTTGTAACGTTCTTCTAGCGAGCTGAGCCTTTTCCTTTTTTAAATGTATCATTTGCTGCAAATATTCCTGCTCTCTTTCAATTCTTGCTTTCTCTATTCTCGCATTTTGAATTTTCTTTTCCTCATTTCGTCTCCACTTCTCCCATTCTCTTAATCTCTTCTTATCTTGTTTGTGTTCTCTTTCTATCTCTTTTAATGCTCTTCGTCTTCTGTACCATTTGCATAGTTTGCTGGGTTCTGGAGGCGATTCGGTTATGGATTCTCGCTGAAAATCCCAACTCTTTTGTGCTATATGTACATGTTTCTTTGATTTCGGACGGTCTATTACTACAGTAACTGGTGCTTGTTGAGGTTCTGCCACTACCATCCGAGTTCTGTTGGCAAATATAGGGTCCTTCTTTATATGCTGATTCTTTTTAAGGGGATGATCAGACCATCAAACTGAACAACTTTCTCTATGGCACCAAAATCGAAATCTAAATAGGAACAACATCGAAATCACTAAAAAAATATCTGCTGTCCCATACATTTGGCTCGAGTAGGTTTGCAGTTTTGTTTGGAATAGCTGATGTTTTTTCGCTATTTCTATGTTGATGCCATAAAGAAAGTTGTTCAGTTGTACGGTGAAAAAAATGTCGGCATATTAAGGAGGACCTTATAAGTAAAATAATTATTTTGAAGATTATTTAGATTACTACACTCCGAGGGCAGGAAAGTAAGAAAGGTCTCAGATCTCATGTAGGTACCTACCTAATTGTTGACAGAGGCGAAGCTGAGGTCAACAAACATGTGATCTGATCTTACTTATTTAGGTACTGCCCGAGGTTAGTATACCTACTATTTTTCTCCGCTACGGAGATGGAAAGCGGCAACTTCGTATAGCGCAGTGGGACGAAAATTGACGCTTTCCGTCCGGAGGGGAGAAAATTTATTTTATTGCATAATAGATCTACTTTATGTCTCACGTCTGAATAAGACATCTCGAATAGATTGAAACTGGTTGGGCAGTGGATTCGTTCTGATTCGTCTACATATTTCCAGATTAGCACTTACTCAGTTCCCGATTGAAGATTTGTCTCGGGCCACGCTGAGGGTATGTACGCTCGTTTTAATGTTTTGTTGTATTTCGTATATTTAGGTACGAGGAGCAAATTCATAGGTTTTTACTTTTACACAAATGTTCACGATAAAGAGTGTTAGAAACATATACAGTAGGTATTTACTTTTTGTACGATGTATTCCTGTTCTTGCAAATCTTGCTTGTGGAACAGGAGCATTGCTTTCCTTTCGTTCCACTTATATTAAGTCTAGGATATGGGCTCATCACATTGTTGCGAATCCGCGTGCATGATTATTATTTTTATTTAGGTTATTTGATATGTTTTGGTCAAGTCCAAAGAAGTCATCGCAATTTGAATAATCTCTTTGGATTAAGTTGCCAAAAAGATTACGTTTAGCACATCAAAGATTTCGTGAAGTTTGTTTAAAAATTCTTGGTCAATGTAGGTACCTATAGTCTGAAATGGAATCCGAGATCAAAAATTTCAAACAAAAGAGGCTCTTTTGTTTGAAATTTTTGATCTACATTGATGTCTTATAAAAGGGGTCAATGCATGGGTACCTACCTTTATAAGTAGGTATATAGATAACTTTCATCATCATCATCATCTCAGCCTACGCTGACCTAATCCAGCGGGTTCTCGCCATCTACACTAGGTTCTCTCAGTCTATACATAGTAGTCTTTGCTAGGTTCGTTAGGTCCACCTTGTAGGGGCTTACCCATGATAAGATTTCCGGTACCCGGTCGACAACTTTTGGGCCCCATCTCATCATCATCACCAGTAGGTAGTCGTGATAGTCTAGTGGTGAGTAACCATGCCTGTCACAGGAGGCGATGGTTCGTTTCCTGTCCAGGTCGACTCGTACCAATGAGTTCATCGGAATTCATCCTACGATTTGAAACACCACTGGCTTTTCAGTGAAAAAAAAACACCGTGAGGAACCTGCATGCTTCAATTTCGAAGAGTGTGTTGTATTGTACCAAATCCATTGTCTATTATATTATAGGTATCGTTTATCCGGTTTTCATGCAAATAATCTTCATGTACATACATGGTTTTACGAGAGACTTGCTTTTAGATGCTAGATAAAGATATTGGAGATAAGGAATTAAGTACCTAGGTACCTATCTGTCCCGAAGCATACTTATAACTCGTTCCCGGTAGCAAAATGTCACGAAAAGCTGAAATAATTTCAACAACGGCTAATAGACTAAGAGATAAGTGTACTTTTTGCAACCATCAGCAGCAAGGCTGATTCAGTGTTTATGTGGTGTAGAGCATCTCTGTGATGGGGATGGACCAGGTCTGCCTGCATAACTTCAGTCGGTTTAGGAGTTACAGACGTTTATAGGTCTGGAAAAAAATTACGAACAGCTGCAGGGCTGATCGTATGATATTATTGTAGTATGCACTGTAGCCATGTGAACACTACAAAAACTGACATGGTTCATCAGTCGGTTTCGGAGTTACTGACGTTCAAAGGTCTGACCTTTGAACGGCTGTATCTCCTAAACCGACTGGCAGTTCATGTCAGTTTTTGTACTTTTCGCATAGCTACAGTGCATACTACAATAATATCATACGATCAGCCCTGCAGCTGTTCGTAATTTTTTTCCAGACCTATAAACGTCTGTAACTCCTAAACCGACTGAAGTTATGCAGGCAGACCTGGTCCATCCCCATCACAGAGATGCTCTACACCACATAAACACTGAATCAGCCTTGCTGCTGATGGTTGCAAAAAGTATGATATTATTGTAGTATGCACTGTAGCTATGCGAAAAGTACAAAAACTGACATGAACTGCCAGTCGGTTTAGGAGATACAGCCGTTCAAAGGTCAGACCTTTGAACGTCAGTAACTCCGAAACCGACTGATGAACCATGTCAGTTTTTGTAGTGTTCACATGGCTACAGTGCATACTACAATAATATCATACGATCAGCCCTGCAGCTGTTCGTAATTTTTTTCCAGACCTATAAACGTCTGTAACTCCTAAACCGACTGAAGTTATGCAGGCAGACCTGGTCCATCCCCATCACAGAGATGCTCTACACCACATAAACACTGAATCAGCCTTGCTGCTGATGGTTGCAAAAAGTACACTTATCTCTTATAATATAAATGAAGCTAAGGTAGAAGCAAACTGGCATGGATCCGATTTAATTTGCAACGAGGACAGTGCTGAACTGAGAAATTTGTAACGCAATTCATTTTGACGGCGAGCGACGATGTTTTGGATAAGGTAAATGCCTAAGTAGGTACCTACCTATTTAAAAACCGGCCAAGTGCCAGTCGGGATTCGGGCAGTTATGTTCTGTAGGTATTACAAGTTGTTTACCATGGGTCGTAGGTGATGATAACTGATGATGATAACTAACCAGTGTACCTATAACTAAAATAGGTACTTAATACTAAGGTACTACCTAAGTAGGTAAGTACCTAGGTACTTATGTAGGATCATAGTAACTGAAGATCAGTTAAACACTGGTAGGTAGTTCCTACTTTTTTAGTAAAACCATTCTAGTTAGTTCCAACCTGATGATTTTCCCGCCACTCTCCGAGGTTAGTAGGTTTACTACTTTTCTCCTCGATGAAGGTGGAAAGCGGCAACTTCGTTTAGCGCAGCGGGACGAAATAGACGCTTTCCGTCCGGAGGGGAGAAAACATATATATCGTTGGCGTAGTGGAGCTTTGGTATTGGAAACGATCACCGAAGTTAAGCAACTGTGACCGTTTAGTGGTATTTCATCTGGAGCGTTTCCGTGCTTCGGAAGGCACGTTAAGCAGTTGGTCTCGGATAGTTCCGTCAGATGGCGTTATAACTATTCGTTAAGCCAGGTCAGAGGCCTATGGGCGGCTTGAAAATTCTCTGACAGCAAGGTGACCACTAACTTGCCTTCACCAACCCGCCACTGGGCCCGCGTGGTGGAGTATGGCCCACTCCCTCTCACCCTTATTGGTGAGAGGAGCCCTGCAGTGGGATTCTACAGGCTATAACTAACTAACTATGTTACATACAGGGTCCTTCTTAAGCTAACAATTTTTAAGGGGATGATCAGTCCGTCAAACTGAACCACCAAAGTGTCAGTGAAGGACCCTGTCCTGTACCACGGATTATAGAAGCCTGTTCTATACATATTACACTTAGATTATTTACTTGATATAACAATAACCGAACGCATTCACTGCCTCCCCCGTAAGCCTAAATAACCCAGGTGCCACTTCAAAACATAGAAAGCTGTGTGCCCCGAACATTTATAGTTGTTCAAAAAAATGCAATTCTTAGTGCCCTTGAACACTTATGCTTGTCCATATAATTCTTACACTGGGTGCCTCTCGACACGCAGGATTGTCCGGTTTATTCCACTCAGTACCAACGAGTTAGTATGTTAGAGTGTCTTTTGTGGGACAAACCATGAAGTGCTAATAGGAATATACTTGTATTTCCAATAAAAAATGGACACGCAGAGTGGTCGAGAGGCACTGGGAGTATGTTAGGTGTTACCCATTGTTCCACTATATGTGTCGGGGGCATCCGATAAAAGATAAAGAAACCACTAGAGTTGACGGTGGCAGTGAATGTGTTAAAATAAACCGATGGCTATTCAGACAATCGCCGTATCCAAACAAAATAACTCACAGGCTTTGATTAAAGGTTATATACCTATCGGTGCAATTCTCGGCATTTGAATCTGTGAATACATTATTTAGTTGCAATCCGTATTGCTGCTGGAATTCTGCGGTTGCCATCCGGCGGTCCTATTGACCTGAAACAGTTTGGCCTGTTTGTCAGAACTCAGAACTACTGGGTGGGACTGACTAAGAGCAAGGAAACTGAAGCATAGAGTCCGCCTCAAATTTCACTCGAGCTTAATACTCTTAACTCATATTACGACGTAAATAGTGCGACCAAAAGGACGGGTATCTACAGGGTGAAATTGATATCATTAGCATCCTTTTAAACTAAGAGCATCCTTTTAAACTAAGAGTCTACCCATCAAACTGAACAACTTTTACTATGGGAGCAAACCAATCGGAGTAAAAAAAATCTGTTGTCCCATACTAAACTGCACCCGCCGCCGCTGCTTAAATCACTCAAATGTATGGGACAGCTGTTTTTTTTTGCTCCGATAAGTTTGCTCCCATAGTAAACGTTGTTCAGTTTGATGGGTAGACGCTTAGTTTAAAAGGATGCTAATGATATCAATTTCACCCTGTATATTAATTATAGAGTTTATCCCGCGACTTCGTCCGCACAAAATTAGTAAGTAGGTAGGTTGTGATATAGTAATCACATACCCTCACGTAAGGTGCTGAGATAGCAGAAGAGAGATAAAACGAGTATATAATCATGTGTAATCTCCTGCTAGCTCAGCTATAATATCACGTACAAGATAGTATATAGGCTTAGGTCAACTAGTCATAAGGGTCGATCTAAGATGGAGTAAAGTATGTCCATTCAAAGTGTGTTTCAATTGCACCTGTGCAACCCACCATATTTCATGGCGACCGTGACATAATACGCGAGTGAGTTCCAGTTCAGACGATGAAGACGACCATGGGCGCTGATCAAAGGTACAAATACTGTTTACTTATATGGATTGGAAGTCGAATTTGAAGAAATGTTACTACTGCGTGTGCCGGTGCCGGCAGGCCGGCCCTATTCCTTGCTATCGAAATAGAATGGGGATTTTTAAGCAAGACGAAACAATGCGATATGCTGCTGTGTCTTCCGTTCCGGAGCATTAAATACTGCCTAATCAACGAAGAAGCTAATAACTATGTACAAGTATCTACTAGACGTATTGTTATGGAAGGAGTTCGAAGCCGCGTGAATCGCAAGACTGGGAGAATTAATATGGATGCCGTCTGAAAAAGTTGATGCACTCGCAGATGCCAGATGGAACGAGACATGTAATTGAGGGATCCTCGTTGATTTCAGTGTAGTTAATTGTTTTGTGTTGTGCTGTGAATCACTAAGTTATGCTGTGTTAGTTTGCAAAGGACAAAAAGTGCGTCGGCCTAAGGTGCTAACCTAGGGTAAGTCATGTGTACTAACAGTTTATGTAATGTAGGTATATTATGTGTTCTGACATAAGTAAAGCACTTTCTATGCAGCACGATATTTCAGCGAGATAATTATTTTATGAGGTAAAGGGCAATTGTATGTAGGTACCCATATGAAATGATAGGTAGTTTTAGTTACACGAATTAAGTAAGTTCTGATATTAGAAGAATACGAGACGATCGCTATTTGTAAAATGGCTTGTTTTGATTTAGAAACCGCTTTGTTGATGATTCCGGTAGTTAATAACGAGGAGCATTTAGTAAAACAGTTGATAGACGGAGTCGATTTTTATAGGACATTCATAAAGGAAGCGGATCATCCAATATTAATTAATTTTGTTTTAAAAACGAGGTTGTCCAGCAGTGCAAAATTAAAACTAAAATCAAATTATGCCACTGTGGAACTATTGATTAATGATTTGAAAAGTAATCTTTTACCGAAGAAGTCATATACGGCAATATTGTCGCGATTGTATAAATGTAGGCAGGCTGATCGTACGATAAACGATTATGGAGATGAGATAGGAAGACTATTAGTTGATTTGACTATTGCCCAAGCCGAGGGAAACGATTCAGTGTTTAATATTTTAAAGCCTATCAATGAGAAATTAGCGATTAGACGATTCGCAGAAGGCTTAAATGACAGTAGGTTGAGTACCATTATTTCTTGCCGACCAGTTACTTCTCTTAGAGAGGCAATTACGATAGCCTTAGAGGAAGAGGAATATGTTCAGAAACCTTTCCAACAATGCTACAATTTCCAAGATTCATTTTATGATAATCAGTATTGTAATTATTGTATAAATTCGTGTTGTGCGAGCGACAATGTGCAGCGTCAACAAGGTCAAGCGCGGATAGATGATAGAAATGCACGCGCACCACAATATCCGCAATGTAAGCAAGGTCGAGTGGTTACTCGTAGTAAGCAAATTCATTATGTAAGAAACGCAGCTGAAGATGAGAGTACGAGTGAATCAATTAATTCGTTTTATTGTCCCGTAAATGGAAATAACAGTAATGAAGTATTAACTTTTCAAAATAACAGTTTTGTCCAATTCGTTTGTTTAGATAGAGACGTTAAGTTCATAGCGGACACAGGAGCAACGATTTCAATATTACAATATAGTTGGTTAGAACAATTTCCCGAAATTAAAATCCATAAGGACGATGTAGCTATTAAAGGCATTAGTGGCTCTCTACGTTCGCTAGGCTATGTGTATTTAGATATTGAGTATAATAATTTGAGGTTTAGACACAAGTTTTATGTATTCAAAGGGTTGCAATGTACGTCAGACGGAATTTTAGGAGAGGATTTTCTGAGGAAGTATAAGGGCGTTATAGATTATGAGTCGAGGTGCTTAAGTTTAAAACATAATAATGGTGATAGAATAAGTATTAATTATATTAATTATACGGATAATGCTGCTGCTCACGCATTGACTAGAGCTTTGGACAAAATGAAGAAAGGTAATTCAGGATTTGTAGGTTTAGTGGATAGTTTTAATTACAGTGCATTAAAAAGCAAGCCGAGTTGGAGGAGAAGAAGTAATTTACAGTCAAGTTTTGGCCCACCAAAGGTGGAAAAAGGAGTGAAGGAAGCACAGAATCGTATTGAATTAAATTTCTGTAGTGAAAAAGAATTTGATGAAATATATAAATCTTCTTCAGGAAATCAGCCAAGCCATAAAAAGAAAGTACTTATGTCGGGGCATACGATATACTTCAATCAAGATTCTCTATTAGCGAAAAGACGCATAGACGAGTCGTTACGAGAACTTGGAAAAATTTGTAAAGAGCATAATATTGTAGAAATTGAGATTTTTAAGTATGATAGAAATAAGGCCTAAACCGACGAATTGTATAAAGTTATGAGAAATTATTGTAATTTACCACGATTATGTATAAAACAAGATGTGAAAAAGGTTTATAATACAGACATGATTAAAATAATATTAAAAAATTACCATTTGCTAAATACAAAAAGACATGTTGGAATAACGGAAATGGTAAACCATATAAAACAAAAATATTATTGGAAAGGAATGCTTAATGATATTGATGACTATGTTACCAAATGTAAATTTTGTAAATGAAGCGTCCAAATGAAAATTTTGTATATTTAAAAGTAACTAAAAATTGTTATTAACATTTTTTGTAATAGAAGAAACGAAATTCAGCAACAGAATCAGATAATATAACAGGTAGTTTGTTAGTTAGTTTTTATGAATGAAATGTTTTTTTTTAAATATAAGTAGTCAGAAATAATAGTTACTATAAGTGAGTTCACTGAGAATAGAATTTGTAATTCAAGATGTAATAATATAAGAAGCAATGTAAATTAGTATTTGATAGATGTAAATTCCACATAGTTGTAAGGAAATTTGTTATTTTTATAAATGTTGAAACAACATGTTGAACAACTTGTTGAAAACGTCTCTTTAATATTTGTTTACTAAGTTCTTATCAGATTTTGGTATACCTAAATAAATATCAATTGGTTATTAAATCATGGCCGCCGGCAGGATTATTTGTAGGGTGGTTCAGCTGGCTACTACTTACTACATCTATAATTATAAGTACCTACTAATAAAGCAAGGGCAGATCTAGAATTTCGTACTTAATTATTGAAATAGGAACCAGGAGTTCGATTTTCTTTCTACTGCGGATTTGACTCTCAAAAATCTCTCTCTTGTACTATAATATCACGTACAAGATAGTATATAGGCTTAGGTCAACTAGTCATAAGGGTCGATCTAAGATGGAGTAAAGTATGTCCATTCAAAGTGTGTTTCAATTGCACCTGTGCAACCCACCATATTTCAAGGTGGTTATATACCAGATTTTAAGTACCTACCTAACAATACTATTCGCGGCATCTCTACTTTAAACCACATACTATCTATACCTACCCATCAAACTGAACAACTGTGCTAAGGGAGAAAACCTGTCAGAACAAAAAAAATCTGCTGTCTCTTACATACATTGAGTCGTGTAGGTATTACAGTTTAGAATGGAACAGCAGATTGTTCCCTGTCATAATTCAACAGCCCACAGTCAAAGTTGTTCTGTTTTCTGTGTAGATTAGGTGGTTTGAAGGTTAATTATACTTTTCCTTACACCCTGTATAACAGCTAACAGACTTATCTAAGGAACACCTAGATGGAATTATTTAACATAAAAATAAGCATCCTGTATAAAGTAACTATTTACTATGTAGGTATGACAGTCCTACGTGAGTTGATAATGGTTTGCGGGCGAAGATCATTATTTCCTTGTTTGCTAGCTCATAGATTAAATTAGAAATAGATGTGTTAGTTGGCCATAATAGGCATACCTAACCTACTTAAAAAAAGAAGTTAGAAGTTAGAAGGATACATTAATGAATTTAATAAACCTACGTAATAGTAAACGTATTTATGGACATGGGTACCTTCCTAAGTATTAGAAATGCTATCCAATAAAAAAACATAGATACCTACCTATCTATACCTACCTACCTTATAGGTAGGTACCCAAACAAACTTGCAAGTACCTAGTTAGGCACCTATAATCTCAAAAAAACGTAGTAATGTAATTATTCAATGATGTCGAAGCACTGAAAGTAAAAATTACGACGTAAACTATTTTTATTAGGTACTTACCTAGTTGTTAAGTAAATATAGATACCTGCAACTTCGTACGCGCAGACAACTTACTTTAATTCAATAGCTCATAACTTTTGATTAAATTCACCGATTGCGATGAAATAAGCCTTAATGTTAATCCAAACTATACGCTCTATGCAATTGTGAAAACGCCATCAACATTGGTCGAGTAGTTTTTAAGTGATGCGTGCACAAACAAACAGAAAAAATTCTAAAAATGGTCTTAATAAATGCATTCCATTACATACTCGTACCTATCCCCCAAATAATATTTTTGCAAAAATCTTCAACGTACCTACATCCACGCCAAATTTAAAATTTTTATAACTGAAGTGTTATTTCAGTATAAGTATAGTAGACTAGTACCTACTCTAAACTATTCGATATATTAGTTTGGGCTTAAACAACAGATTGTGATTGTTAAACAAAACATTAGGTTACCGTTAACTTGGACGAGACATTTTTAAAGTAGAAGTTTTGTGGGAAAAATGCCCAAGAGTACCGACAACATTTCCTAGCAGTTGGTAACAAAAAGTTTTCTCTGAAACTTTCGGAAAGTGTCCATCAGTATTTCCATCAAAACTTTCAACAACTTGTTGAAAACGTCTCTTTAATATTTGTTTACTAAGTTCTTATCAGATTTTGGTATACCTAAATAAATATCAATTGGTTATTAAATCATGGCCGCCGGCAGGATTATTTGTAGGGTGGTTCAGCTGGCTACTACTTACTACATCTATAATTATAAGTACCTACTAATAAAGCAAGGGCAGATCTAGAATTTCGTACTTAATTATTGAAATAGGAACCAGGAGTTCGATTTTCTTTCTACTGCGGATTTGACTCTCAAAAATCTCTCTCTTGTACTATGATTTTTGAAAGTCAAATCAGCAGTAGAAAGATGCGTATCTCCATAGTAATTTTGACTTTTTCAACTGCTGAGCTCACCTAATGAGATTCAAAAATCGCACTCCAGGAGCAAGCGAGAGAAGCGATCTCTAAATTTTTCAGTTCGATTTGTTGGCCGTGTCTCGAACATTGGGTAGGTTTGGTACAGGAATATAATAGGTACCAGGAGTGCGATTTTTGAAACTCATTCGGTGAGCTCAGCAGTTAGAATTGTCAAAATTACTATGGAGATACGCATCTTTCTACTGCTGATTTGACATTAAAAAATCGCACTTCTGAAGTAAGATTTTTGAAAGTTAAATCAGCACTCGAAAGATGCGTATCTCTATATTAATTTTGTCATTTCCAACTGCTGAGCTCACCGAATGAGATTCAAAAATCGCACTCCAGGTTGAAATCGATTCCAGGATTGACCGAAGCGAACTAGAAATTTTTCAGTACCTACTAGTTTCTCGGCTGCACCTAATATATTATCTTTAACTATTGCACATGAATAAAATAAATAAATACCTGGAGCCAGCGAAGCGAGCTCGAACATTTTCAACACCAAGAATTTTACTTGGTTGTAAGAAGTTTTAAATCGGTCGGTTTAAGTTGAATGGAAATAAACCACTAAAAGAGCGAACGAAGCAATTTAGAAATTTTAAAATAATAATAATCCCACCAAAAACATTTTCTTGTAAAATGTTGCCAAGACTGTCAAAAAGTTATCAGATCTCATGTAGAGCCAAGCTTCTAACTCTACACGCCCTAACTCTACAATCCCTAACTTCACAAACTCTACACCTTAGTTTTCGCCATATGAGGGTTAAAAAAGACAAAGTGCTTCGAGAAAAGGTAGGTTAGTAGTGCCCTTCGTAGTCTTGGCGGGCAGATTATTAGGGGAAAGGTGTACAAGATGATCCCCTTAAGGGAAAATGCTCGTAGTTTAAAAAATATTCGGTTTAATTCTGAAGTTTAAGCGATTAATGATAGCAAGTTTATCTGTCTACCTGTTGTCATACTCAAAATGTTGAATTTAGTGATCTTTCATTATTATATTTAAATTTTTCTAAAACCCTACGAAAGGATCATCTTGGACACCCCGGTGTCCAAGATGATCCCTAGGGTATGGGCAAGATGATCATGCCCCTTTTTAAGGAAAATTATATGTTTTCGTGGAATTAAATTTTATCTCAAAGAACTAGTCTCAAGCTGAGCCAGCCTTCTTAATACTCACAAAATAAGTAATAACAACCATTATTATAATAAAATCAATCGTATAGTGTATAATTTTAGCAAGATTATATAATCTTCTAAAATACCGTACTTAATCTCATACACCCGAGAACAGGATCATCTTGCCCCAATTTCAACTTTTTTAGTCTTTGTTCGATAACATAATTTTTATGCTTTCTGTTGTTGCCATACCATTCAAAATACTAAATAGGGGCATTATATAAAGCCACTTACACACCAATCTTTGTAATTGATTGCCTAGATCAAAAGTTACCTAAGCTTAAAATCAACCCTACCTTAGATCGAAGTCACAAAATTTATGTTTTTTTTCCATAAAAATTTACTCGTCTGTCACATCGCCATGACGAATTCACTGATGCGAGGGGGTATCGGGGGCTACGTTTTACCAAACAAAACAACCAGATAGGGTTTATAGTTTCGCTGCAATTGAGAGGGATCATCTTACCTCAAGGGATCATCTCGTACACCTTTCCCCTACTATAGGTTATGCGCATGATCCAGATATATTCGCTTATATGACTATTTTAGTAAAAATTCCTCTCTTTCTGTGTATTTGCGACCAAGCCAGGGAGTTGCAAGTGCACCTCCTACACCCCCCTCCCGGCGCCTATGTCCATAATCATCGACCAAAGTAATAATACCTAAGCATTAACCTACATTTTACCAATTTAGTTCAAATGAATTGATATCGGTCAAAAAACTGTAATCGATGAATACATTTTGTTAATCGTCCAGACCTTCAAGTTTAGGTGATAAGGAACGAAGTCATCAGTTAAAGAGATAATATAATCTTTAGACTCTATAAAGTAATACCCACATCCCATGGAAGGGCATGTCTCCTCTTACGAATAGGTAATGTACCTAAGTATGAGAGAATCTGACCATGTTCCACTACGCAGACCAGACCTTGTGCCATTTAGTGGAAGTGAGGAATAAATTACCTGTCAAAGAAATGTTATGCAGACCAGATAGACTTTAATTTATGGGGGCTTGCCACATATGACATCATATTTCCACACTCACAACAGCGGCAGCGCAAGTTGTAATGTAACGACGCAGCCGAAGCCACAAAAGTAGATATTCTTATATACAAGGTCCAACTAATAAGCGTAGGACCACGGCTGGTCCCCAGGCTTCACACTTAGCCTGGCAGAAGATCTTCCCTTTTCAATGGAGGAACCTTTCACCTAGTTCCTCCACAGTGAACGTAAGATCGTCGCCGTCGTCTACACTTTAGACGATGTGATTGGTGGCGTTTAGAGTCCAAAGGAAGGCCAAGAACTTTTTTGTGCCTTCCGTAGCATAATTGATGACGGCTGCTTTAGAGCAGCCACCTTCCACAATTCTATCATTTTCAAATTCGACTCTGGATTAAGTAAACTGAATTACTGGATGGCCAGAATAAAGCTTTATACACTTACCTATCTACTTATTCGTATCATAGTGCATATACTTTCCTACATATTAAAATATATACCTAAATGCATGTCTGTCAATTAATCTTTGACTGGCGCTAATAAAAGTCCATTTGCAATGCATATTATTACATAGGCACCTACTGCGAGTTATTTTAATTGATGTAGTTTATATTTCTACATAATATGATAATATTATAATACTATATATTTAAGTAAGACGGCGTTGTTGTTTGGAACCACATAGCCACTTAACAAAAAAACGGCCGAAGAAAAGGGCCGAAAAAATAATAAGTGTAGGTACTAAAAGTCTAAAACTACCTTATAAGGTAAAAAGTAACATAAATAAGTGAAAATAAGTCGTAAGCATTGTATTTATAAAAACATACATATCCAAAACATTTAGAGTTAAAAAACGAGATAAGTCAGATATAAAACCTTGTAATTTTTATTGATGATAACAATTATGCCTTGAATTAGAGACTATCGGATAGTACTGGTATATCTTTATTTTATTATAAAGGATGTCTGAAAAATAATAATTATACATACGCCGAAGTGACGACTAAAAGAAGTGAATAGAACAACCAACATAGGTACCTATGTAGGGTATTATACCTATACAGGGTCCAACTTAATATGCTGAAGGTTTTAAAGTACCTACCAAATCAAACAATTACTCTGTGTAGTTTTTTTAACATCCGTTTGTTAGATAGGAAGGTAAAGCCTGACCAGGAATATAAAACCTGGATTGGGGGCGCTGCAATCGACTGTCACCTTTAATGTTAGTGTTCCCAGTACAAAAATTAGTTCCAATGATTTTCCGCAACATGGCGAGGTTTTTTATTTTCCTGGTCAGGCTTTACCTAAGTATCTTTTTTTTTCGTCTATGCAAACCGGCAAAATTTGATTCCGACTGTCTTTTTTGATCTGTATCTTCAAAGTCATCTTCTTCTTCGTGTCAGTAACATGACACTTACACCCGAGTTGTTTTCTTGACATTTCCTCACTCGAGTGGAGGACGTTTTTGACATCATAATTTGTATGACAAAAATGTCAAAAACGTCCTCGACTCGAATGAGGAAGCCTCAAGGAAACTAGGAATATGGGTGTTACTCGGGCGTTTTTTTCTAAATATATCCGCACACATTTTGTCATGTCTATCAGTTTGCACTCAATTTACACTGAAACCAAAGACCGTTTTGAATGAAGGTTTTGATTATTTCAATATTTAATTAATAATCTGTAAAATTAGCAGGTTATATAGGTCATTTATTATAAATAAATTAATAAATAAGACTAAAGTTAGTTTTGAACCCCCATTATTAGTAATGAATGTCCCACAATGACCGACCTAGTTTAAAAAGTTACAAAATAGATATATTTTAGTTTATTACAAGTAATTGATGCCTTGTTAAGGTTCACTGATTGTTATTTTTAAAGAAAAAAGACACATTTACTAAGAATAAACTGTATAATTATATAATTTCGTTCCAAAAAAGTTACAAAATGGAAGCCTGAACCACTCTCTTGTCCCAAAATAATCACATTTTCTTTGAAAATAATCATTTTTTATCCAATTTGCAACTGTTATTATGCATTTCAAATAAGTGCGAATCATTCTACGTTGTTCCAATTATAATAAAGATATGTTTTTTTTTGTATTCCATTTTGTAACCGGGATATTTTTTACGAAATTGCCCACTTATGCAGTGGAAAGATCAGGCAGTCAGCAATAGAGGTTGATTGTCCAGGGTGCGCTAGACGAACCAGCCGGTGGTCCTTCGCTTATTGTTGGACCTTCGTTGAAACTTGCGCTGCCGCTGTTGTGAGTGTTGAAATAAGATGCCGTATGTGGCAAGCTCCCACAAAATTAAAGTCCGAAGCCTACTTGGTCTACTTTAGTCACTCGGGGAGGCTCTTTTCTTGAAAACCTACTTAGTTTTTTCTAGAGGATTGCCATTTTATCGAATTCGTCATAACAATATTAGTTTCTTTAGGGAGCGGAGGAAAAAATAGTCTCAAATTAGTATTTTATGCGACAGTATTTAAACACGTGCTTTTACTGCAGTAGACGAGCATGTTTATCATTAATTTAATATTTGGTTGGGGCTTTGCTAACGTCTTGATTTATTTACTTCCTATAGGCTTTATCTACTTAGTTCAGCAGGTGCAGGTAAAGAAAATATTAAATCTTATGTCATGTAATGTAATTATAATTATACGACGTCCTCCTATCCAGATTGCATAGTTAGTACATCATGTACATCAAAATTAACAAGGTACTAAAATAACATCTTGGTACATCTAAAATTATATGTTGTGCAAATTAATAGAACCGGAGCGTGTCGGTAGCGCGTTGCGGAGATACACTATCAGCAACGTGGGTCCGGCCGGGTTCGATTCCGCATGGAAGAATAACACATTTTTTTTCAAACTAGAGAGAACTCGTTTTTCTAACGTATGTACGTAACACTACTAATATAACCGCTCTCAAACAGTAAAGGAAACCATCGTGAGGAAATCTTCATACGCTGAAGAAGAAATTCTGATGAGTGTGTGAAGTCTACAAATCCGCTTTGGACACGCGTGGTGAACTAACCATTACATCACCCTGGGTGTAATATAGGTTGATAATGAAGTATGAGAAATTTGAGTACCTAAGTATTTATATTAGCACATAATAGGTAAAATATTAGTAGTATTTTTAGGATACGGTTTTTTAGATGTGTTGGAAACCAGAGCAAGAACTGATTACCCTATCGTTTAACTATGTTTGAGTCGTAAGTTATAAATATTATTTAAACATTAAGCTAGTAATATTAAATAAGTAGGTACATCATGTATATCGTAATATTATTTTATCAAATGCGTCATTACCAACCCATCGTTGAATGAAAAAAGAGCGTATATCACTAGTACCACACTCAATTTACTACCAACAAGTACCACTTTGTAACTATGTAAATAAAAATAACTTAGAAAAAAATCTCTTCAAAATTCTTTTAATCAAAATCTTAAAGAACGTGAACAGAATTTATTTCGTAAAAAAATGTGTTATAACTCTTTTCTGCTATGCCTGAAGGCAGGTGGTGTGAAAAACAAATTGTTTGGAAGTTCATATAATGGGATCAATCTTGCACGAAGTTTCACCGTGAAAGGACACGTGAGTACAAAATAACACACATTTTTTGTTACACGAACGTTGAATAAATCTTTTAGTACAGAAACTTGAAAAGATAAAGTATATACATCGAGTCTCCATCGCTGATTATCCGGACTATGAAATCCAATGACTACAATTTATTGTTTTTGAAAATGTACCTACCTGAGTACTATAAATTGTTAAAAAATAAAAAAAATACGATTTTCAGCCTGGGTAGATACAGGCTGAAAATGAGGGCAGTACTTGGGGCTCTTTAAATTCAATAGGGTTGCCTTAAGTCTTAAATATTAATAAATAATATCCGTTCTAATAATAAAACTACCTATACTGCATTCCAAATAAGGACGAAAAGATATTCCGATTCCTGTATAGCTTTCTGGCCAATTCTGATTAGCAAATATATTTTTTTTATGAGAAAGATATTCTATCCAACGTATCTTGGACGTTACTAAAGCTGTTCTAAGAATAAGTGAGAGGAAGTGTTTCAAATCTCTGTTTCTGTAATTCAAAATGGCCTTAAATTTTAGTTGCTATTAGGAATGGAGTATAGGTAAAAGTCTGACTAGAGAAATAAAAAACCTCGCCAAGTTGCGGAAAATCTATGGAAAAATTTTTGTACAACATGCTATATTGTCATTAAAGGTTATAGTCGATTGCAGCGCCCCCAAAACATGTTTTTTTATGGTCAGGCTTTTACTTACAAACTCGATAAAAACCCGTTTAGAGCGGTGCTTATGGGGTAGGTTTAAAGCTTCGGTGTTCCAAACGGTCATATAAGTTACCGGGGTGCCAATTTTAGTGAAATTTCATTTCGAGCGCCTGAGTGTTTCGCAAAGCACGTCAAGTAGTTGATCCCAGGTGCTAGAACGTATTCGTTAAGCCAAGTCAGGCTTGTTGAGGCCACTTGAAAATACTTACTCTAAAGTTCACCACTTGAATGGCATAGAATAGTGAATCAACTAAATGTGATTTGAAAGGTTGAGAGAATTGCATATTTTGAACAGTTGGTTTGTTTTTTACCCGACTGCCAAAAGGTAATGTAATCTAAACTATTATAAAACTGTAATGAGCGTTTTTCTTTTTTTTTTTTAATGCCGTATTCTTATAACTCAATAGATGGCAGTAGTGTCTGTACGACAAACTGTCAACCAAAAACTTCCTCTGTAATGTCACCTATAGACTAAAAAACGTAGAGATTTCATTCTCTTTGGTTCGGATTTGGAAGACGTCATCAAAAAAAATTTGAATTTATTTTCGATTTCTTTCTTAGCCAAAAATACAGTCCTTTTTCGTTGTTTTTCAGAAAAGCAGTTTGAAGTAAACTATTCTATTCTATTTTTATTTATTGGCGTTTCCTTGTTAGATTTCGCCAGTGTCAAGTAGTTTGAGGGAGTGTCTATCCAATCTCGAGGATTGTTTTTGAGTAAGAGCAACTGAGAAGGATTTTGGAGCCTCGTGGCAGGCTGAGACGCGAACCGCGCGAACACCACGCGAGAGACAAGTGTTCAAGGCAAACCCTGCAACGTGACTCTCTGAAGTAAACTATTCTATTCTATTCTTAATTAATGGCGTTTCCTTGTTAGATTTCGCCAGTGTCAAGTGTTGAGGATATACTCATTAGATATTGTACGGTACAATAGGATATGGCGATCTCAAAGCCCCGTTTTTAAACAAAAACACACTAGAAACCGCCATAAAACGGCGGAGCCACGTGGCTGTCAAAATCGCAAGCCGACGCACGAGACGTCCTCTTGCCACCCCCCTCAGCCACGTCACTCTGAAGTAAACTAACAAACACGACAAAGTAAATATGCTACGATACGAGTTGGATTGACAATGACATTTGACAGCTCAAGTTTTCTTATTGCCAGTTCAATTTCAGATTTTGCCTTATGATCAAAGAGTTTTTATATTTATTTTAGTCAAATTGTAGTCTTGTATCACCTTAAAGGGTAAATTAGCATTAGAAATATACTTAAATATCATAAAAAAAATATGTTCCAAAAGATTTTTGTTTTTTTTTTTCACTTCACTTTTACCCTCATTTCGGGGAAAGATAATTTTTCAGTGTTTGACATAGATTCGTATAGACCGTAGCGTCATCTATCGATCTACTATGAAACGAAAAAAAAAACGCTCATTGAGGTGTTGGTGTCTGGATTTCGAGTCAGGGATACCATAAAACCATATCGAAATCTTTTTTTTTGTAAATATATTCAATGTACTGACACACTTCAGTTACAGTTTTATAATAGTTTAGATAGATTAATTATGCTCATAGTGAACTTTTGCAGTTGAGCACACTTGAAACCGTAGATAGTTGGTAATATAAACTTTCTATTCACCTCGAAATGGAACACGGTCGCGAGATTACATTGTAGGTACATACCTACCTATTTGTACACAATGAAACAGATACAAATTAAATATTATTTATCGTTTATTTCATTTACCTGTTCAGTTACAAATAAAAAAGGTCCCATGAGATGAAGGGAGGAAAAAAACCATCCCTAATTTGTTTCGAACTGAGTAAATTGATTGAACAGCGTACACTTTTATATTATCATTTTTTTTTCTTTTTAGCCGGGGCCCAGCTGACCGTTTTTTTTTCAATTAGGAGCGTCGATTATTATAGATGATTTCTTATAAAAACAAACAGCTATTTAATGAAATGTGTTCAGACAACAGCTGCAAATAATTGGAGAAAATAATATTTTCAGACGTCGTCATTGTGTTTTCTGTTTTTGTGTTGGTACTTAGGGAGGCCTGCGTCCAGCAGTGGACGTTTATCGGCTGAGATGATGATGATGATGGCTTAGGTACTCATACTTATTACAGTTTTTAAGGGAATGATAAGACCATCAAATTAAGCAAACATATCTATGCGAATAAAAAAAAGACGCCAAAAAAGGCGCAAAATATAATTTGCTGTTCCATATACAGGGTGTAAGTGACAGCCTAGCAAATACCGAAACGGTGAACTCAGACCATCAAACTGAACAACTATCACTACAGGCTTTTTTCAGGAAACGCGAAAAAAAATCTGCTGTCCCATACAAAACTGCTGTACCTACCCGACTCAAATGTATGGGACAACAGATTTTTTTCGCGTTTCCTGAAAAAAGCCTGTAGTGATAGTTGTTCAGTTTGATGGTCTGAGTTCACCGTTTCAGTATTTGCTAGGCTGTTACTTACACCCTGTATTTGAGCCGGAAGGTTTGCAATTTTGTATGTAGCTAATAGCTAGGCGGTTGACATTATCACATAATTTTCGTTATTACTCGTTTTTAGGATTTGCTTATAAATAATAATAGATAAAAAGGGCGGTCTACACAAGAAACTTGTTTTTTTTAAACGCTTTTTATTTTTTTGGCTACCTTAGTGAATAGGATCCCATTTTTCGGTAATATTGTATGGCGATAAGAAACAATCCGTGAGCGAGTTCATCTTTAACTTGGCCCGTTTTTAGGTTTCCGGACCCTATTCATAAGCTGACGGACAGCGTACTGTCCGTCCGTCAGTCCGTTCGTCCGTCCTAGCTTCAGAAGGCTGTATCTTCGTAATATATAGCTAGACAGTTGCAATTTTTAACCGACTTCAACAAAAGGAGGAGGTTCTCAATTCGACCCGTATGATTTTTTTTTGTATGTTTGTTACGCGATTACGCCGCCAATTGTGAATTGATTTTGATGATTCTTATTTTGTTTGGTAGTTAATACTTCCGAGGTGGTCCCACGAAATTGATTCAGCGCTTGTTGAAAAATCTACAAAATAACAAATATGTACACAGATCACAGATTAAAATGTTTTTATCACATAAGCGTTATTATGGCGGATTTGCTGACAATAATAAAAATGTAAAAAGATAAAAATTAGGGGGGGTCCTCAAACAAGAAACTAGTTTTTATAAACGTTATTTCTTTTTGCTCTATCGATCGTAAAAACGGTAATACATACAAGCGTCAAACTTGCTACGGGTATTCTAAGGAAAGACGACAAAATTATAACAAATACTGGTCAATTATGTGTAGGGCTCGCGTTAAGGATCCCGGAAACATCATTTTTTTCGGTAAATTAATATATTATGTGTCGGTACAGTGCGACATAAAAGAGTCGAAAATAAATGAGGGCGCTGCCTCCACGCATGAACGTCAAAATAAAGCATAAGCTGGCAAGACCGACCTACAATTTGTACCTACTAAAATATTTAGTTCCTGCTGTCACCGTTTTCTACTTTTTTATATGTCGCACTGTACGGAACCTTGTGCGCGAGTCCGACTCGCACTTAGCCAGTTTTTTATTTTTCTGGTCAGGGTTTTTGTTTTAGGGGTTTACCTATTTCTTTAAAATCTGAAAGTAATAATCTAGACGTACCTACAATGAAAAAATGTTTTGTTAAATACAACCAAACTTTAGACTTTTGACTACCGAACTGTTTTGTAAAACATAATCAAACATTTGGTTAAAACAGCTAAACAATTGGCTATTTATAACCAAATGTTTGATTATGTTTTACAAAACAGTTCGGTAGTCACTAAAATTCAGTTACATTTAACAAACATTTATTTAAAGATTTCTTTGAGTGTACCCAGTTGTTAAAGTTTTCTTCTTAGACAAAATTACAAACTTCGTCACAGCTCCACAAATTTAGGTAGGTATTGTAGAATTATCTCCGTAGCTAGCTAGCGGGCTTTCCAACAAGTTCAGTTTAGCAGTTCCACAACTCTAGATCTTTCAGAGCCTAACTTTAGTCCAGTTTATGGAAGCCAAGTTAACGTCTGTTTAGTTTTAAAACTAGAACACAGTTAAACTGTTTACGCCAAGCGCTAAACTGAATAGGTAAATGTGTACGTAATTAGCAGAGAAAAGGTAAAGAAAATGTCAAGATTATAAAACTGATTAATAAATAATATAATATTGATGTTATTAGTTACTTCGTTGCCTCCCGTCTAGTAAACTTATGTTAGGTACTTTGTTTATTTTGACCAACGATTTTTTGTCGCTCCGACCGCAGCAGCACAGACCAAATTTTATCTTTGATTTGTACATAGGTAGGTACATATACGAAAATTTGTGACTGTAATCCCTTTCGGGGCGTCAGAAACATTGCTAAAACTACAAATTTTTGGTTTAAAAATGTAGCAATGCTGACATTTAGCAAATAGTTTCTGGATGGAATTTGAACAACTATATTATCTAAATACATAATAGTTATTTGTTATGCTAGGCTGCAAAGTTGTTTTTTGGCGCGAGTACTTGTATTGAAACCTGAGCAAGCGAAGGTTTCAAAGGTACGAGACGCAGAATAATTTTGCAGCCGAGCGAAACACACAACTTTTCACCTCACAACAGCGAGGAAAATGTTAGGTGCAAGCATTAACTTTAGATCATCATCAGATACATCGCGCTTCATGACGTTGTCCCATTCTATTGCGGCGATATAGTACTCTTGCATTTAATCACTGTCTCACTGCGGTCACGTGTAGCAGTTTGATTGAAAAAAAATTGATCAACATAAAAAATGTCCTGGTGTGTACTGAGACACTGCGCAAATAATTCAAGAAATGTAAAGGAATAACTTCTCATAGGTAAACAAGATGAATTAATTATTAAAAAGCATTTTAAATATTATTTTAAACGATATTTTTATCCCACATACTGGGAAAATAATTATATGCAAATGCAAATAAGGACAAACCCATACGTGAAAAAGAGAAGACAATAATATGCACGAATATAAGTATGCAAAGTTTGTCTGTAAGCAACATAATCTTTTTGTCTTTCTCGCACGTATGGTTTTTACTATCTTTTTATCTGGACTGGCAGTATAGACAAATATTGAATATAAAGATTCGAATTTTAAAAACTCTTTCCACGCTAGCGGATAAAATGCACTTTTGCACTCAGATTTCGAACGATAAAAATAATCTTTCCGAGCTTGTGAGGTGAAAATTATATTTCCCTAAATTACTTACCTACATTTACTTAGTTTACAACGGTTTTATAAGAGCAAAGTTTTCTGCACCATCCCTAAAATTAGAACGATGAGTCTAATATAAAACTAAATTAGAGGTCATATTTTGTAATCAATCATATTCATAACATTTGGTAAATGTATTGAGACACGTTCTTTACTCAAATTTAAGGTCAATGTTTATTTAAACAAACTGATAGAAAAGATAATAAAATCTCTATCAAAATGTCACAATCAAACATTTTTTCTTTTATAATTTAATTTAAGATATTATAAAAAAAATAGGTATGCTCTACACGCTTATGCTCGTAAGTACGTTAACGAATCGAGTAGGCATTGCAGTTTAGTATGGAACAACAAATTTGTTTGTTCCGTTTGCTCCCATAGTAAAAGTTGTTCAGTTTGATTGGTAGAGTCTTAGTTTAATAGGATGCTAATGATATCAATTTCACTCTCCCTGTATATCTGCATACCGATCTATCTGTATCACAGACTTAAAAGAAGAACCAGACGGAATGTCATCTAATCATGAGTGAATCACCCATTTCTTTTGTGTACGTGCTGCCTTGTCGGACCTACGCCTAGAGCTAGTGCATCTGTGTGAGTGTAGGTCCCTTGTAGAACAAACGAGATTGTATTACCTTGTATGCTTCACATCTTTTTAGTGGAATACTCGGTCCGTATTTCTTTCAGGTCCGTGACCTGTATATATTATTTTATATCAGTCGCTAAAACTTTTTAAAGCTACACAATCACGAGCAAATATTATGTAGTTTTTGCGGACGATTTAATATTTATGTATTTCTATACTTAAAGTATACTTATAATAAAATTCCTCTAGACGAAGTTGTACTCGTAAATATTCCGTGTCGAAGGTCCTATCTATAATGTCCTATAATGATGCACACAAATTCACACAACATAACGTAAGATATTATGTCAAACAGGAAAATCCATACTTAACAATATTTGAGTTTTATACCTTTGCAATAAGTGTACCTTTTGCCTTAGTACAGACAGAAAAAATAAAAACGTGTTTAAACTTTTATTATTATGCTCTTAATTTTACTAAGGTACCGTAAAACGGGGTGAATAGGCACAAAATCGGACTTCACATTGAAATTAATCAATGTTTTAGGACGACTATAACCTTGGTTACTCATTCAAAATCTTTCCGGCTATTCATACTCTCCCAAAATGCAAAAACAAAAACAAAAACAATATAAATTCCCAATGATTTCTACCAAAATATATGCTGTCCCTATTTATACTTGAAGCGGGGTGAACTTGGACGGAACAGGGGTGAATGGGGAAAAATCTGTAGGGTTGTCCAAAACTTATCTAAATAAATAGATGTTCAGTTTTATGGTCAAGAACATCTCATTAAATATTACTAGGGTGTTTTGTTACACACTCCATAAATAAATAAAAAGAAAACAACTAAGGGGAATTAAAATTTACAATAAATAACGAAGAAAATAACAAATGACAAGTGACAACCCTGTCCCAATACAAACTTTACCGTTCCAATTCAACTTTCATTCGTCCCTATTAACCCGGTATCTCGTTCCTATTCAGACCACAGTCGTCTCTATTCACCCCTCAGCCGTGTCTAATAACCTCTTAAATAATTCAAAATCACCGAGCTTTAAATATTTTGCTTTCTAAGTAAAAGTACTTAATATCTAGACTTACCTGCTTTTGTGTAGCTCCGCCAATAACTGATTGTTGGATTAAACCCCTCTTTACTATAAAAACACTTTAATTTTTCATAAAAAAACCGAAGTTTTGAAGAACAAAATAACCACCGCTTTCGGTACTTCAAATGAAAGTAAAATTTTGACATCTGTAACTAACTTAACTGCGGATTGGTGTTGCCAGTAAAAAGATCGAATATTCTTCTACACATGAAAATAATTCACAGCAATTTGACGTTTTTTAATTTTCGTCTGGTCAGCTTCAAATGTCGTTCCCGTTTTTGTCCCTATTCACACAACTACCAAGACTAAAATGGGCGTGTATCAGACATGCATCTTGAGTGTACTCTTGTACGGAGCTGAGACTTGGACGTCGTATGCAAAACAAGAGAGACGGCTAAACACCTTCCACATGCGCTGCCTTCGGAGTATCTTGGGCATACGCTGGCAAGACAGGGTGACAAACGAGCGGGTACTCCAGGTTGCACAGCTGCCTAGTATCACGGCTCTTCTCAAGGAGAGGCGGCTTAGGTGGCTGGGGCACGTACATCGTATGGAGGATTCTCGTTTACCAAGGCGCATCCTTCTGGGTGAGGTCGCACATAGGAAGAGACCAGTCGGAAGACCCATGCTGCGATTTAAGGACTGCGTCAAGAGGGACCTGACCGCGTTCGAAATCGGCCACGCAAACTGGGAAGAGCTCGCGGAAAATAGAGGTCGGTGGAGAAGGAAAACAAGAGATGGTCGGACTACTCACGACGAAGTTTGGTTCGCACAACTGGCAGAGAAACGGGACAAAAGGCATAACTCTGTCATAATCCCGTCGTCGTCCACCGGCGTACAGTTCTGTTGTAGAGGCTGCGGACGTGTATGCGGCTCTCGTATAGGACTGTACAGCCATGAGAAAAAGTGCTTCTCCGAAAACACTGTTTGAATCATCTGCCACAGATGTAAACGCCTATGATGATGACTTAATTTTACCTCAGTACAGACAGAAGAATATTAGCGTGTTTTCTATTTAATATAAACTTAATACCTATCATAATATTAAAAAGTTAATTGAATTGGGCCTTTCGTAAATTTTTAATTTTAAATTTGCGTCTCATTTTAAATTCAAATTAGTTTTTATTGGCGGTTGATTTTTAATAATTATAATGAAATAAAATACATTCTAATTTTTGAAATCCAGTTCTTATTATAAAAATGTCAGTCAACGGCGGTTTTAGTCAAACTGACACTGACATTGTTATCATTATTTTATTGAATCACTAGGCAATGCACCTATAACTTTACTTTATAATTACAAAACAAAAGAACGAACAAAGATTCCAAGTGAACAACTTAATATGCTGTCAGTTTTTTAAGAGTATGACCAGACCATCAAACTGAACAACTTCTATAGGACATAGGACTTACGTCGAAATCACGAAAAAAGACAGTTGTTCCATAAAAAACTGCTGTATGGGACAGCTGATTTTTAGGGTTCCGTAGTCAATAACAAGGAACCCTATACTTTCGTCCATTCTGTCTGTATGGCCCGCTTCAATAACTTGCTCCATTTTGCACTTATTGAAACGACATTTGGTATGAAGACGTTAGTTAAAGAAATAATTTTTTATAAAGAAATAGGTATTTTTCCCGAATCTGCTGCTCCCTACGAATAAGAATGTATAGAAGTGTAAATGAAGCTCGAAAAGTGGCACCAAAAAAGTGTACCGTGTTCTAAATTTGTTCTACCTTGCCGCCAAAACTCATACAAAGTGTCATTTTTCATTGGGTGCCAACAATTATTTCGATTTTGTTTAGAGTTACTCTTCTATAGTTATTCTTATTCGTAGGCCGCCCCTATTAAAGTAGGTACCGCCTGGGGCATTTGCCCCCCAGCTAGATATTATAGGGTAGGAATTGTTAACATATCACATGCGTTTTCTGTTTGTATGGTTCCTCGACTAGAATTAATATAAAACTGTCGTATTCAACGGTATTATAGTAGGTACGTAAGTTAGAGTATAAGCTGTGTAAGTCAATGGTCGTATTCGATAAATAACGTCAGTCATTCGTCATTAAAATTTTAAGGAAAACAATTGTATGTCCCTCTTATATGACAGTACTAAAACCCATGATTATTTAGATCAAGGCTCATTTACATGTTGCTAATGTGTCGTGTAATACTTGTTATGGAAGTGCAATAAAGTACTTACGTACATTTGATGCATAAATATACATAGTCCATTACATAAAGGACGTATCTATCAAAGACTAGACCTAATCGTTGTGTAGAGTTTTGTATAAAAATGTTGTCGTCAGTGTATAATTAAGAAATTACTCTATTTACTTACTAAAATTTCTACAAACGTTTTTATTATCAGTTAACAGATAAATGGTCTCATTTAGTTGTGTATGTTATCTTCATAACGTTGAAACTGGTCTGACGATAAACTAGTGTAAATTGTAATTTTGTAATGTATTAAATAGTTTTATTCATTAATTGTTTAGTGAAAATGGTGTATTTGAGCGCTGGTTTTGTGAAAAAAGTTGTCGGAAGGAGATTTTATTCCGTTTTAGGATGGAATAAGTTGCCTGCACGTATTCCTCAAAATGTAAGTTATTCTGTTTTGTTAATTTAGCGGGTGCACCATAGTAGATTTTGTTAGTGTAGCTAGGAATACCTAAGGTATTGCTATACCGCGTCGGTGGAAAGTCTTTCTGTTTTAGCAAAGTGCAAGTTCTGTAGCAAGCTGAAGTGGCAATGGGCTGGTCATATCTGCCGAAGAACTGTCAACCGATGGGGTGTCAGAGTTCTAGAGTGGAGACCGCGAACTGGTAGGCGTAGTGTGGGACGCCCTGCTGCCCGCTGGACAGACGACCTAAAAAAAGTAGCGGGGAGCGACTGGATGAGGAAGGCCGAGGACAGAGTTTTGTGGCGCGCCTCAGGAGAGGCCTATGTCCAGCAGTGGACGATGATAGGCTGATGATGATGAAGTTCTGTAGGTACGTAGATACTATTTAAGTATTCTGCGGTGAAATATTCGAAGCGAGTAAATAAATGTTTAGGTCTTGATGACTGGGAGCCAAACATGACCAAGTTTGAAAGTTGGAAAGTTCAGGCTATCATTCAGTCTTACTTAAGTAATTAGTTACGAACATCAATCACCTACGTCACACCTACGTTATAGACTTCTAACTTCATGTACCTATCAGACGGACAAAGTGGGCTAATGAGATTTTTTAATCACGAAAATGTTGTAAGTATTTAATTATTTACTAGTTGTTGCCCTTGACGCCCGTGACTCCGTCTGTGTGGACCTTTAAAAGTATTATATGCGTTAATCCAGAACACATTTTATCTGCGTGCCAAATATCAAAATCCGTTCAGCCGTTTATGAGTAATAATAATAAACATACAAACATCTAAACATCCAAACTTTGACATTTAGGTATATAGTACACAGGGTGTAGGGAAAAGTATCATTAACCTTTAAACCACATACTCTACCCATCAAACTGAACAACTTTACTATAGGAGCAAACCGGTCAGAACAAAATGAAATCAGCTGTTCCATATTAAACTACTCAAAGGTATGGAAAAGCTGATTTCTTTTTGGTTCTGACAGGTTTGCTTCAATAGTAAAAGTTGTTCAGTTTGATGGGTAGACTATGTGGTTTAAAGGTTAATGATACTTTTCCATACAACCTGTATTAGTGATACAGTTTTTATGTCTATTTCATACAAGTGCTTGTGCTGGGCAAACCTTACGATTCTTAGAGTATACATATTTACGATTCCATTCATTATTTTGTTATACACTATGTAGGATAGGTAATAGGTATTAGTACTGGACCTACCCTAGACTTTTTAATTACGTACCAAAAAGATTACCGATTGGCGTTTAGATAATGCTGTAAGGTACTAAATGACTAATATAAAAACGGAAGTCTTACAGATCACAACCCGCCGCAGAAAAAAATAATTTCGAGGTTACCTTTTATTTTCTATACTGTCGTGTTCTTTACCTTAGTTCAATACCCATACGTAATAATAAGACAATCTAAAGTTGCCATACAAAGCTATAAGACCAATCAAAGTTGACTTTTTCATATGATCTTATAGCTTTGTATGGCAACTTTAGACAATAACTATTACGTATGGGTATTGAACTAAGGTGAAGAACACGACAGTATAGAAAAAAAACGGTAGACTCGAAATTTAAATATATCAGTTTTTTATTAAAAATTTTTTCTACGCCGGTTTATGATCTGTAACTCTGTAAGACGGTTTTTATAATAGTCATTTAGTACCTTACAACAATATCTAAACGCCAATCGGTAATCTTTTTTTGGTACTTAATTAAAAAGTCCCCCGGCTACAGTACTAGGATATCTATTTGTTTGTTTTCTTTAATTGATGTATTCTTGTTGCAAATGAATTTGTTATGCCAGACTTCACTTGTTTAGGTAGGTACATTATCTAACTAGTCAGACTACTTCAGAATATAGAGGTTATTGAAGTACCTACACTCTCGCGGGAAATTCTTGGCGAGAATTATTCTCGACAAGAACTTCCAAGGAAAATAACTACGGCTCACGAGACCCCCGCCGCGAGAACAATGAAAGGTGTCCAGACTCTCGTTCTCGGCATTTCTCGTTCTCAATAATACAAATAATATAATTTCAAAAAAAAAAAAAAAACTTTGAATCATATGGTACTCGTAGGTTTATTCCTAGATCTTGGCTTTGAATACATTATATTAAATTATGCTGTTAGTAATCATTCGTTACTTGTTTACCTTATAATGACGCAATAATTTATAGAACAGTTGTCTTTTTTATTTATTTTAGTGTTGGTGGTGTGGGTGTTAACTACGAAAGTTACGTCTTTGTAGTAAGACGAATATATGTGCAAGCGAGAACACGGTATTTTATGGCACAAACACAAGCACGAAAGAGACAGCAAAGCGAAATGTATCGAAAGGTTTTTTTTGACAAAACAATATACCTACCTACGGTAGCCACGACATTCGTCAAATTCACCTACTTACCTATTTTCTAATATTTTCGTTTGAGAACTTTAGGTACCTACCTACTGACAATAGTTTTTGATTAATATAGAAGTTTCCAGACAGTTTGGACCGAAGGCATCGTTTGATCAAAGCTGACAGGATATCTGCAAGAAACCTCATTTCAAGAACAGATCGTATTCTACCTACAATCAAAGGGATGCAGTATAAACTAGCTTTGGTCTAGACTAGCGTAGATGATAAGTTTCATGACTCAATTCAACTCATTCGAAACCAGAGTTAAGACAATGCTTGCTTAAGGCGATTTAGTTTAGATCGATGAACAGAAGCTGTGGACGAACGGTAGGATATTTATGTTCATTTACAAAGTTAGTTATAGAGGCATCCAGCTAGTAACTTCGATCCGTCATCATATACACCACTAATTATTAATTAGTAACGAAACTTTAAGGGTGTTTTCAGACCGTAAACCTGAACAACTTTCCCTAAGGAACATGGTTCGAAAAACGAGAATTTTTTTTGGACACCCATAGAAAATCGAACGGCCGATCCGCACTTTTGTATGGGAGCTCCATAAAATTTTCTCGTTTTTCGACGCATGTTCCTTAGGAAAAATTGTTCAGATTCACGGTCCGAATACAGGGTGGGATGTAAAGGATCGTTACTAATTAAAAATTAGAGGTGTATAACCGTAGAACCTTTAACACTATATCTTTATACCTACTTACTATAATCTATTTATAAACTGTAGTAATTGTATTGTATCATACCTTTATTTACAGGGTGCTAAATTAAATGCGTTACATAATATTGAACAGGGATGCTTCAGACATCAAACTGGACAACTTTTATGGAGCCTACATCGAAATCGTGAAATTAAAATCTGCTGTTCCATAGCGGTTTTTTTCGCCTTTTTATCTTGGCTACATAGTGAAAGTTGTTTAGTTTCATGGTCTGAAACACCCTACTCAATATGCAACGCATTTAATCTTACATCCTGATTATAAGACGGTACCTACTTAGGTATACTCTTGGTATACTGGGTATATTATAAAGCACTGACCAAATGTTCAAGGGTAGTACAAGATTATCAAACTTGCTTGACCTAAATGCATAAGACAGCAGATTTCCATCCGTGTGTGGGTATTTTTTTGTTTACACTCATACTAGGTAATAGTCTTATTTTTCTATCATTTGTGAAAAGATAAGAATGGTTTAAAACCTCTGAAAATAGACAAAAATTATTGTTTTATTAAATACGAATGTAAAAGTTGTAGATTTTATGCAGATTTTCATACCTACCGTAGATGCTTCATACCGTAGTTTAAACTTATTTTGGAGCCGGTTTTTTAATGTTTACTCAGTCATAAATAGGTACTCGTAGACTGACAATATCTCTGCATAAGTATCAATAATTATTTGTATTGTTATCTAAGTGATAATAAGACAATATCGAACACTTGTAAATTGTTTGAAGGGCAGATAAACATATTGATATAAACATTTAATACGAGGATAATCTAGTACTTACTTATACCTAAGTAAAGCAATAAAATTATAATATTACCTACCTAAAGATGTAAACATGGTAATATAAATAAGATAAGCAGAAAGTCTAAAGACGGTGCCCGTATTGTCCAGCTTTTATTTTAGTCCAATCATTTTAGAGTTTCCTTCTATGGACACCCTAACAATAATTAATCTATCGCTGAAACTTTGCAGTGTGATAAAGTAAAGTACGAGTATACCGATTATGGTTGACAAATAATCTAGGACCGGAAAAATTTAAACCTAGAATATTTGTCAACCGTAATCTGTATACTTTACTTTATTACACTGCAAAGTTTCAGCGATAGATGAATTATTGTTAGGGTCAAACCCAAAAATGATTGGACTATTTCAGTTCATTATTTTTACATACAAAAATGTATTTACAATACTTTTAGTTTTTTTGTGTCCGTTCATTACCAACCAAAACGTGAAGACAGTCAGTCCGTTCGTCAGTCTATAAAAGAGTAATTTGCCGAATACCTACTCTACCTACAAGAAATTGAAGTTCCATGAACGATATCATATTTTTGATATATTTGATTCTATAGGGACTGGTAGGAATGATATTAAAATTGAAAATTAGATTTTTCAATGTTATTTTTAACAATTAGCATGTATCTTTTGAAAACACGAACTTTTGATAAAACTTCTTTCCTCTTTTTTTCACTAACTAATCAAAACTTTACTAAAGTAACTACTAAAATTAATTCAATACCATCATCGAGCTTTATTATTTTTGTTATCTTGTTTATGAGTACAGTATGTTATGAAGAATTTATCGGTTTGCATGCGCGTAATATAGAAACATAGCGTGGTCAAGATACAAGGTCCATTCGTATCAATTACGTTCATTCAAGCCACGTGAACTGTCAACATACATCTCCGTTATAGTTAATGATTTTAGTAGTTTAAGTTGACATTATTGCAGGAATTTTATTGTTTCCGTGCAACTCAGCTTAGGACATCCGTGGTTGTTTGTTATCGATTATGGGATGGGATAAGAGTTGTCACTCGGGAAGACTATTTCTTTGCACATCCTCGCTATGTGAAATCACGTCGATCCTGAGATCACAGTGTCGCGGCTGAAACGCGGAGATGTCGCAGCGACAACGGTCAGTCAAGGTCGCGGCGACATCGCAACGTTGCAGTTGTGACGTCGTTGTTACGTTACGCTGCAGTTTCCAGTTGACATCACCTAACGCTCAAAAATAGTTTATGTGATAGGTCTCTTCATATGCTAAAAGAAAGCTTAAATAAAAGTAAAGTTTGCTTAGTGTGTGACTTTTTGGACCACCAAAAAAGTAAACATGGTTTGTGGTTGTAAAACTATCACGAAACGAATAAGTAGGAAATTTTAAAACGGTGTATATCTACTGGGGGTATCTAATGTCGTATACTTTTTTATGATAACTGTTTTCTCTAGTCTAGAGCTAAAAAAGGAACGAAGTACGAATGCAGACATCTCGCGTAATAGAGTGTTTTACTTTTATTTCCTCTATCAAAGTAGATGAGAGTGTAGTGAGATTGGACAGAAAAGTTAACCCTGAAATGTTAGAGCAATTTTCTCTATCATCATTTCATTTCTACTAAATGTAATGAAAGTGAGTAACATTTTACTTCGTAAAACGAAATTAGGTCTTAGGTCAAGAGTTTTACAAATTAACACTCAGTTGCAGAAGCGCTTATTAAAGTTAATCCTCCATTAAATCTCTTGCTGTCACTTTTTGCCTGGTTGACGTAGCAAAAGCTGACAAGAGATTAAATGGAGGATTAATTTTAGTGAGCGTTTATGCAACTGAGTGTAAAATAAATTAAAATTAATAATTTCTTATATAGGGTCCAACTTAATATGCTGACACTTTTTTAAGAGGATGATCAGACCGTCAAACTGAACAACTTTCTCTATGGGACCACTATCGAAATCGCGAAAAAAAAATTAGCTCTTCCATACAAAACTGCAAACCTACTCGAGCCAAATGTATGGGGCGGCTGATTTCGGTATTCGCGATTTCGATGTTGGTCCCATAGAGAAAGTTGTTCAGTTTGACGGTCTGAACATCCCCTTAAAAAAGTGTCAGCATATTAAGAAGGACCCTGTATATTGTTTTATTAAATAAATGACCTTTTTTGAGCGATCAAAAACATAATGTACGTTAATAATTTTTCTCACCTCCGGACGGAAATCGTCAATTGTTGTCGCGCTGCGCTAAACGAAGTTGCCGCTTTCCACCTCCGTCGAGGAGAAAAATAGTATACTACTAACCTTGGACAGTAAAATCTAATCTGCTAAACAAGTACCTGCGCTCATTTGATAGCCGCTAAAGCCATAGATTAATATTTTCGGAGCGGAGCGAAGACCAATTAAAATCTTTGGTTAGAGCCTTATTGATAGATAGCTCAGACTTTAAAGGCACAGTCACATAGTAAATGTAGTAAATAAGTCAAGTTTAGCGCCATACGGAATTCAGCACAGTTGAATAGTAATTGGATGCAATGTTTAGATTGAAATTTGAGTTTTTAAATTAGCGCTACCGTTAATATTTAAGACATTTTTGGCGTTAAAATATAACTTTAGGTTAGACCCTGCCTGTCACAAAAACGTGTAGGCTGAGTTAGGGTGGGCGTTTGACCTTTTCTACTTTCAATTTGAAACACTGTATCGTATACAAATCGTAATATAAAGACCGAAGTATTTAAAGTGTACCTACACAAAGCATTAAAAACGTTTACGTACACGAATAATTAATTGGAATAATTGGCAACGGAACATAATATTCGAAATCGAAGAGTGACGATGCATGAATGATGAATGAGGAGGAAACGAGAGGAAACTCCTTCTGGATGATAGAAGAAAGAAAGAAAGAAAGAAAGAAAGAAAATCCTTTATTCACCATTAAATCGCCTACGTCAAAGGGAGACACGCGTGTGAATATAGATGTGATAATTATTTACCTATATGATACGATAGTGTAGTACTGTTTGGTAAATCTTCCTTCATATACCTGGGCAATTTCGTAAAAAAATATCCCGGTTACAAAATGGAATACAAAAAAAAACATATCTTTATTATAATTGGAACAACGTAGAATGATTCGCACTTATTTGAAATGCATAATAACAGTTGCAAATTGGATAAAAAATGATTATTTTCAAAGAAAATGTGATTATTTTGGGACAAGAGAGTGGTTCAGGCTTCCATTTTGTAACTTTTTTGGAACGAAATTATATAATTATACAGTTTATTCTTAGTAAATGTGTCTTTTTTCTTTAAAAATAACAATCAGTGAACCTTAACAAGGCATCAATTACTTGTAATAAACTAAAATATATCTATTTTGTAACTTTTTAAACTAGGTCGGTCATTGTGGGACACTACTAATAATGGGGGTTCAAAACTAACTTTAGTCTTATTTTTTAATTTATTTATAATAAATGACCTATATAACCTGCTAATTTTACAGATTAATAATTAAATATTGAAATAATCAAAACCTTCATTCAAAACGGTCTTTGGTTTCAGTGTAAATTGAGTGCAAACTGATAGACATGACAAAATGTGTGCGGATATATTTAGAAAAAAACGCCCACCTACAAAATTACGGAACTTATTTTATTAATTTTTTTCGGAGATAGCCACATAGTTGACATAGTCGAGAAAGGCTACGGGTAGCCGCCTGGTGCCTTTTTGTTGCATTTTTAGGATAAATAGGCGTGCGAAATAACATGAATAAATAACCCACAGAGAGAAAGCTTCGGCACAATCACAGCAATGGACAATCATTTCATGCGCTCCTTTGCGCTCCTAAAAGCTTTCTATGGGGCCAGGCAGCTACAAAATCTAATGTAGTATGAACACAAGATTAATTCTAAAACTTATAATCGTTAAACAAATTGTTCTAACATTTACTTAATTGTGGATCCTTTAATTCCCAAATGGAATAACAATTTGCATATCAAAGTGATCCTTCCTATGAAATAATCTACTTTTGAAGTTTAACGAGCATTATTATCGCCAAAGTCTTAGATATAACAGAAAAGTTCTTAAATTGGGTATTACAAGTTTTTTTTTATGCCTTAGTATTTTATATTTATATGAATTTTATGATTTTTTTTGCGATTCATCGAGTTTATTAATATAAATTAAATTTTTTGATATGATTTGATTTGTAATCTCTAAAATACAAAAATGGTTGCGAGAACATTATTCGAGAAAACCGCTTGCTTAGGTTAAAAAATAAAAATAATCTGCGTTCTTTCTAACTCTATGCTGGAAACAGAAACGGCTACATCAAACGACCAATTCTGAAATTGCGAAAATATGTTTTTGTCTTAATTGCCAGTTGTTTTAAGTTTACTATGGAGTTCACTCATCGATTGTAGTTACTCGGCGAGCTGAAAAACTACATTTTTTATTAAACATATTATCTGTAGTAATTCTTTCATTTTAAAATCTCTAAAAAGTGGAATACATTGTTATTGCGATTTGCGACCATTATCTTAATTGTTGTAGGTATATTTTATATGTACGAGGATATACGAACAGATGCACATACACAGCCGGTGTGTGTACCTGGTCGGATGTCCTCTTTGACGCGTCCTATGTGTGAGTGCATTGACAGCAGCGGCATCTTGTATGAAACTTTCGTTCTGTAGGTATATTTATTCATGTGGACACGGAAAACGCAAGTGCCTCTTCTTTATCTTCCTATTTTGGTTTCATCCATGGTTAATGCCCACTATTTATCTTACTGGCAACTAATTTAAAGCTCCATTTCAGTTCCGAAACTGCAATTTAGTTGTTATCTATGCTATGAAAAGATTTTGGACACGATAGCAATTAGTATCAAATTAATAATTCATTTTCGTTGTTCAGGATGGTTAACGTTCCGTTCTAAACTAATTTAACCCGACTGCGACGGAGCTGAAAATGATAGGGTAAGGTACCTAAATATTGTTGGTCTTGAACTACAATGAAATAATTGATTATACAGGGTGGAAATTTAAATGCGTTACATAATAATAATATAGTAGTTACTATACTGATATTTTTTTCGCGATTTCGATGTTGGTGCCATAGAAAAAGTTGTTCAGTTTGACGGTCTGATCATCCCCTTAAAAAAGTCTCAGCAGTCAGTCAGGACCCTATATGTGGCTCGTCTTGGCGTTCTGTTTTTTCATTTCCGTTGCGCAGTCCTGCCGTTGGAAATGTAAATAACATATTTAGGTAGGTAGGTATCTGATACCCTCGATGATGACCTCGATACCGGAATCGAGGTGTTCCAATCCTGACTTAATCAGGAACTAAATGAAGCAGAAGCATTCAATGCATTTAAAACACCTATCTTGACCATTCTTGTTATGTAAATAAATACGGAAATTGGTGGGCTCACCATAAATGGGTAAACGGGAAAATCTTAATAAGAAGGTCCCAGTTCAAGGGATTACGTCGAACAAAGCCGCGGGAAGTTGGATATTTGTACGGATTATATTTCGGTCTTAGGGTTCTTTCAGGGTTTACTCGTACATTCAATATTTAAGAATGGTTTAGGGATATATAGGAAGCGATTTGCATGGAAATATTAATAAATATGGTGGTCTTTTGTGATGTTTTTCTTGGAAATTATTTTCTTTTTCAAAGCTTCAAAATCGGGTCTATAAGCATCCCTTGTTTTCAAAGTCTCTAAATTTTTATATGAGAGTGTAGAGTATCGTCGCATCATGAAATGTTATAGTGGCGCCATCGCCAGACAGGAAGAAAAGGGTTTTTTCTGTAGAGACAGAAACACTTAATTTAAACTGACTGAAATGGTGAAGACAGACCATAAAACTGAACAACTTTCACTATGGAGCCCCAGCTAGGAAACGCGAAAAAAAATCAGCTGTTTCATATAAAACAGTTGTAGGGTACGTATCCGGCTCAAATATATGAAACAGCTTTTTTTTGTTTTTCCTGAATAGGCTCCATAGTGAAAGTTGTTCAGTTTGATGGTCTGAGTTCACCGTTTTAGTCTGCGGAGGGCGGAGGGCTGTCCCTTACACCACATAAAACCTGTCTGCAATATACACATAATACCTACTTATTGCTTTAAAGATTAACGCACGTACTCTAATCCGAAAAAAAGTCTAAAAGATGATAACTTGGTAACCCTAGATTCAAATCCTACTGCACGTGTTTGAGGTCTCACGACAGCTTTAATATTTGAATATGTAAATATCTATTATACAGAGAAAGTACTGATATTATTTTTGGGATACAGATTTGAGCGATCGTAGTTTATGAAAAGAGGCCTATTTCCATATAAATTGTTATTATTATATCGGTGACAAAGTTGAAAAAGATTCAATAAAATACAGTTTTTCCATCAGTTGACGAATAACAGACATCGGACAGTGTAGGGTAAAACAATAGACTTGAAAATTGTTGTTTTAAATTGGTTTTTTCGCAAACCGATAGGTATACGAATTTAACAATTTACGCATTGCTGTGGCCTGATGAATCCAAAACATTTATATTACGATAAACTTTACTAGGCAACCCTTATTGGTAGCAGAGCAGCATTCACTTTGGTTCTAACTGGGATCGTCAATCCGCCTGCTTTTTACCACTATGGTAATTCTTTACGAATGAGTGTGTGTGTGTGTGAGCTGTCCAGCAAGTGGATTTGTTGTGACTGTGGAATATAATAATGATCATTGCCAAGTTACACAATGCAGTGGTAGGTACAGGGTGAAATTTATATCATTAGCATCCTTTTAAACTAAGAGTCTACCCATCAAACTGAACAACTTTTACTATGGCAGCAAACCAATCGGAGCAAAAAACCAATCACATTTGAGTCGTGTAGGCAGCGGCGGCGGGTGCAGTTTAGTATGGGACAGCAGATTTTTTTTTTGCTCCGATTGTTTTGTCTCATAGTAAAAGTTGTTCAGTTTGATAGGTAGACTCTTAGTTTAAAAGGATGCTAATTATATCAATTTCACCCTGTATATGTTAGGTTACTTTATATGCCTACAGCTTAGATCATAAATATACTTACAGTAATATACTTACTATATTTCTTATAGAAAACCGCTCTAAAACGTACGTTATTATAAAACTTCTATGTGTTTATAGTTTCAGTTGTAAGTAATAGCTGTTGGTATTGTTTATCGTACATTTATGTACGTGCAGAAAGCAAAATTTATTCACTGCCTAACAAAAGAAACCGAGAATCCTAAAGTTTAAGAGAAGGTTTATAATAAAATTTTCTATAAAATATAAAAATAAAATATTCTTGGCACACTTATTTAATTTACATTAACTGGGACCGTACTTAAGTTAGTAAACTAAGTTTTAATAAATACAAATAGCGCTAGATTTTGTCAAAGCTCTGCAAAATTAACCCTTTTTTGAAAAGTCGTAAGGCTCAACGGAGATGAGCACAGGGTTTGGATTCTTGGGATCCCAGGTTGGATGGTTGGGATTGGGAATTTGGGATACATCTCATAAAGTTTCATCTGCGAATCTTTCGCCTACGCTGCTCCTTGGCAGGGCCCAACCAACCACATGACATCATGTAATTACTTAACTTTTTTCATATGGCTGCACATAATAAAGAAAAAAAGTAAAATAAAAACTTAAATATAACATTGTGGGAGTTTTATATTACATTCCGATCCGAAAACATGTTATAATCTCGCCCCCAACTATTCTAATATGAGAGAAAAGGTTTGTGGTATTTTTACATCAATCACTGCGTAGTTTTGTACCAATTTTTTAGCTCATTCGGGTCACAATAATTTAGTTAGGTACTATCACTTTTCTGTTCCAAAAGAATTGCAAGTTATTAAAATTATCTTGCCAACTTGAGCAATTAGCAACTAATCGACGGCCCGACAGCACAGTCTGTAGTGAACCTGCCTGCTGTGCCGAGGGTCGCGGGTTCGAATCCCGTAAGGGACAAATATTTGTATGGTGAATATGAATATTTGATTATGACGCTGGAAGTAATATTATATGTGTCAATGAACAATTTTGTTACGGAACTAAACACGATGACTCTTCCGGTCGGCTGCAGCTTTAAGTAGTCAGCCATTTATGTGAAAATCCCATTGAATGCCTGTATACTTATATCTGCATCAGACTGTACGTATTAACGAAGTAAACATTGTTAATATTCTGATTGTTCTCGTATTACGTTCCGTGTTCATTAGGGGATTATATGCTCAGACACATTGCCACCACGTCCCATCCCGTCTCCTCCCTTTACATCGCGATCGTTTGTCCCATTTGACGATCTGTAGGTCTACCATGAGTTTTCAGCATTTTACTATTGTAGTTACGTCGCCAATTTGTATGACAGAATTTAGTTATCAACGTAACCACTAGGAGCGCTGTACAAAATTCAATACAAAATTGGTGACGTAACTAGGTACAGTAGTGAAGTACGGTGAAAACTCATGTCGACACATGTCCCCTGGTTGGACCCCCCAGGGTTACTACGCTGAACTGTCAGACCAGAGGTCTTGGGTTCGAACACCGGTTGGGTCTTCGAAAAAAAATGTGGCTGGTGTCGGTGGCACGTTGGGTAGAGGTATGGACACTAAATTATAAGTGTCTCGGGTTCGAATCCGCACGAACGATATTCCATGCCATAATATGCCACCAATGATTTCTAACTTAGGTACGTAATACCGACTGCTCTCAAACGGTAAAGGAAAACGTTGAGAGGAAACCTGCACACGCTGAAGAAGAAATTCTGATGCGTATGTCATCATCATCAGCTTATCATCGTCCACTGCTGAACATAGGCCTCTCCCAAGGCGCGCTACAAAACTCTGTCCTTGGCCTTCCTCATCCAGTCGCTCCCCGTTACTTTTTTTAGGTCGTCTGTCCAGCGGGCAGCAGGGCGTCCCACCTACGCCTACCAGTTCGCGGTCTCCACTCTAGAACTCTGACACCCCATCAGTTGTCAGTTCTTCGGCAGATATGACCAGCCCATTGCCACTTCAGGTTGCTAATTTTCTGAGCTATGTCAGCCACTTTAGTTCTATGACGAATCACTTCATTTCTGATGTGATCTGATGTGATGTGATCACATCTGATGCGTATGTAAAGTCTACCAATCCACATTGGACACGCGTGGTAGACTGACGCCCATTCCCACCTGAAGGTAGCCAATTGTGCCCTGCTCTGGGACTTGTGTTGGTTGACAATGATGATAAAAAGTTTCGAATCAAAATGTCTTTAAAGCCCGACCAGAAAAATAAAAAACCTCGCCATGTTGCGGAAATTCATTGGAACTAAGTTTTGTACTTGGTACACTGACATTACAGGTTATAGTCGATTGCAGCGCCCCCAAACCAGGTTTTTTATATTTCTGGTAAGGCTTTAAGTTAAGTACCTACCGATTCTGTAAAAACGGTTTTCAGGTTTTTTGTCGCTAGTATTAATATTACATGTTGCATTATCTTTATTTAAAGGCTGATCAAACTGGCTAGATATTGGTTTGAAACACCGGCTCCATTACTTAATGCTTATGGATAAATACAAGTGTAAATAAATAAACATTGCGCGAGATTGAGCCCTCCACGTTGTAGGTTGAATCAAGGATAAGCAATACAGAAGCAACATAATTACGTTTGTATTCTCGACACAGAAGCGAAGAACGTTTACGAACGAACGAATATTGTGGGTATTTTGTTCGATACCCTATACATATAACAATTTCCCTATATTTATTTAAAAACCGTACCATTCTTTAAACAAATGAAGGGAAATAAAGCCAAACAAAAACCAAATTATTATACAGGTGGTCCAAACGGAGGCGTCCAAAATTTTCCTCACACCTAAATACCCCATGTAATGTTCAGCGATTTTTGTAGTTTAGAAGTTATGATTTTTTGAATGAATATTTGAGAATTTTCTACCTGAGTGGCTTAAAACTGTCATAACTTTTTTCATAGTAAGAAATTTGGTAAACATTTTTGGACGCCTCCGTTCGGACCACCCTGTATATGGCGCCGAAGAAGCTGGCATAGAAGGATATCTAAGCAAAATTTAATAAAGTAAAAATTTTAAACAAATTAAAACTGTAAAGACTAAAGTTCGGCCGTTCAGAGAATGCGTTCCTGACACCTATCAGTTAGTCACGACTAGTGATGGAATTCATTGATTATTGGTATAATAATGTTGTTTTAATGCTCATCAATTGTTAAAACGGTAAACAACCAGCAAAAATATTTTTATCGTAACTGCAACGCCATTACAAAGTACGTCGTCAGTTCAATCGCGACGTGTCAGGAACGGATTCTCTGAACGGCCGAACTATAGTCAAGATAATTACCTACATTAGATACCAAATGTTTTATTATCGTTTTTTTCCGGTTTCTCCGAGAATGACGCGAAACTACGAGTAGGTACAAAACCGATTTTGATTCCTTTTTTCACTACTACATAGCCCGAAAACTTCAATACTTTTTATACTGGAATTACATCGATCATCATTATCGATTTCAGGCGGACAAAGTCGCGTGTAAAAGCTGCTCCTAAATAATAATAAACCTCAGAGCCTCAGACTTAGTTTAAGATAATAAACAGTCTTAAACAAAGGACTATTTACTGAAATTAACCCAATCGAGACTGTTTAACTCTGTTTAATTAGAACTATAAGCCGCAGATATCTAAATTATCTAATTTTGTGTAAGGTTCAGACAAATTACCTTAATTTACTGTGTTTTAGTCACGGTACCACCTACATACACATTACGGACACTCTCTGCGTCTCTGCCCCTAATAAGGGGGCCATTGCCCTCTTTAGGATTCTACGGGATAAGGGTAAGACGAGAGGTGGATGAAAGGACACTGGTGTCTTCATCTCTCACTTGCACTCACTCATACCTACATGCGCTATCCTCATGTTGTTTGTTTGAACGAGCTTGTCTATCGCTAGAGTAATATGTCTATGGTTAACTTTTTTCACTGGTTCCGTTGACCTATTAGGGCACTTCGTCTTCACTGGTTCGGTCCCCCCATAGTTCACAGTAATAAGCAGTAAATGCTATTGTCATTTCAAAAAAAAGCTTCGGTTCCATATGGGGTTTGTCCATTCTCCATAATCATTAATCACCTATTTAAACGTGTTAGTTCTAGCAGAACTCTGCTCGCATTTATCTAATTAAAATAAGTAGATAATTATATAGGGCGATTAAAAGTAGTATAGTCATTATATCATGGCCATAAGCATTGTGATCTAACAAAGACTTCATTATTGCAGAGCCTGAACCACGACAAGCGCAGCCTCGCCTCTGACCGCAAGCAGAAGACATTTACTGACAGATCTCAGTTCAAGTACGCCAAGAGATTGGTGGTGAAGCTTGGCAGCGCTGTCATTACCAGAGAAGATGGAAACGGACTGGCTTTGGGGCGATTAGCTTCTATCGTTGAACAAGTAAGTGCCTATAGCGTTCATGAGCATCTCAATTTACGTAGATCATGTTTGCTCATCAGCGGACATGACAATGACAATGACGATGACATGACAATGCTCTCGTCGGATTGGATTCTACTTTCTACGGAGTGGTTTCGTGAGAGCAGATAGCCTTTAAGTAAGAATTTCCTGCCATACCGAACTCGTCAATAGAATTGAAGGTTTGTGTAAAACTTAGTCTATTTTACGGCCAAAATAAACGCTGCTTATAAATGATATCTAAACTGGAACGAGTTTTGTTTGAAAGAACTGTTTTTTTGACATTTTCTCCTTTTAGTAAACGGTTGAACACTTATAATTTTAACCTCGAATTCAGTGGTTATGAATAGTTTTAAACTACGAATGTTTTAAATGATTAAATATAAGTAAAAATTACCGATGTCTACATTGAGTCAGTCAACGTAATGCAGAAACTAAAGCTGTTTTCAATTTCAATTTATTTATTTGTGAATCAAAGGTTATAAAGATATTACAAAATTTTTGGTTCCTTTGTGTTCCGCCAGAAGGCATACAATCGAACAGAAACCTCTAGGGTTTATGTGTTGAAGGGGAGTTCGAATATTACAATGTTCGGATTAACTAAGTCTAGTTATAGTTGCGTGGCTTGTTTAAGAAGTCACGTAGGTACATAATCTTAATAATCTATTGAAAACAGCAAGAACCAAATGCAGACTGCCAACGATGTGAACTACCGGTTGCGAATATTTATACAAACATTCACAATAGATAGCACATCGTTCACATCAAGAAAGTATCTTTTTAATGTGCTTTTAAATTTATCGTTAGACAAATATACATTTTGCATCTTATCCGGTAACTCATTGATGAGTTTAGGCAAGATATAGTTATAGTTTCTAATACCATACAGATTTTTCGTTTTTGGTAGTCTGTACAGATCTTGGTTTGAAAGTGTTCTTAAACTCAAATTACGAGTCCTTAGATTTAATTTTTTGACATTTAAACGTTTTATTTTACTCTGCACTGGCAGAACTTTACAATATTTGAATAATTCTGTGTAGTCATTACATGCTTCGATTTTTATTTTATGAGGTACAATACATTTTAATAGTCTTAGTTGTAAATTAAAGATACTCTCAATATACGTTTTATATGTTCTGCCATAGCTGCATATGCCATAATCAATAACTGAGTCCGCCAGTGCCAGATACAATAGTCTCCTCGTACGATACGGTAATTTGTATTTAAGTACAGACAGTCTACTCAAAATAGATCTAAGTTTTCCACAAACATAGTCAATATGGGGACCCCAATTGAATCTATGGTCTATGATTAAACCTATGTACATATGTTCCTTAACCAGTTCTATAGACTCACAGTTACATTTGTGTATACTTTGGTGCAAACAACTGCAAACAACAAACTGAAATTATAATGTCTAAAAATCCATCTGTTTACATCAGAATAGATATCAAACACCGACCTTCTTTGTCACAGCTCAAATAGGATTTGAAATTAAGCAAATTTTGCTTCAAAGTAAATTTCATTTATATTCTCACAGACAAATTCAATTTTTCATCTAATTTGAGCTTATCTTTAGTAACGTCTAGGGAGAAAAGGCAAGTATTAATTAAGTCGAGAAAATGCGCTTTTATATTTCCCTTCTTCACGAATTATAGGAGACTAAGCGACTCGCCTAAGCATCGCCCGGTGGGATATCTAAGCATAAGCATATATGCTCACGACTATATTCCCCGAGGGGGTAGTCAGAGATATTCTGAAAACTCAGAACATCCACGATTCACTAGCTTAGTATCGAAACTCTGTCCAATGGGATCTATACTATTGTATAAGTAACTAGTGTTTACCCGCGACTTCGTCCGCACAAATTATATACCAGATTTTAAGTAAGATCATAAGCTATCAAACAAAAAAGTTTCATCAGAATCGGTTCAGTAGTTTTTGCGTGATGCGCGAATCAACAAACAAACAAACAGACAATTCTAATTCTAAAAAAGGTTGATTTCGAGTCAGGGATACCTAAAAACCATATCGTAATCTTTTTTTGTAAATATTTTTAATGTACAGACACACTTTAGTTGCAGTTTTATAATAGTTTAGATATTAGATATAATCCTTCCGGAAGAAATTCTCTAAATGACAGTAAAACCGTGAATCCGTTGCGTGGTCTAGAAGAAGAAAGTGGAGCAAAAGAAATGATGAGAACAGACGCGGATAGCAACTTTGTTTTATACTATTTAGAGATAGAGTACCTACAGCATGCAATGAAGAGCTCGGTGGCGCGTTGCGGAGAGGTATGGACTTTCAATCATGAGGTCCGGGTTCGAATCCGCACGGACAACATGCCACGTATCAATGAGTTTTTCTAACTTATGTACGTATTACCGACTGATATCAAACGGTGAAGGAAAACGTGAGGAAACCTTCATATGCAAAGGAGAAATTCTGATGCATATGTGAAGTCTACCAATCCGCATTGGGCACGCGTGGTGGACTAACGCCCAAACACCCTCCTAGAGGGTAGGCCTGTGTCCTGCAGTGGGACGTATATAGGCGGATGATGATGACGATGATGAGAGATAGAGTAGATATGGAGAATCTAGTGTTCTTAAAAAGGATCTCAGGTTTAAAGCCGCTTGACAGAGAAAAATTAATGCTTTTAAGTTCTCAAACTTTTCCGAACGTGATTCAATTTTCCGAAAGTCACTCGTAAAAATGAAATACGCTAAGAAATATTTCCGTGCATCTGAAGCAACTGCCAGCAGTCCAAGATTAGCACACGAATTGGAAATTTCTTTAGAATTCAGCGTAGTGAATTGATGGAACTCTTATAGTGATGAGGTTGAAAAACAGTGCTGTCTTGTCAATCTTCATACAAGATCTACCATCAAACCAAAAGCATTATAATGTGGGAAAAAGATAGGGTTCTTCACACATTTACCGGTGGCAAGGGACTTTCCCGAAAATATCGCAAAGTATTAAATGACGTGTACTTAATCGTTTTACAATGATTACTATCGGTTACAGACATACTATTTAAGGCTAGGTTATCCCAGTGCAAGCGTCTCTTTCTTGCAAGCATAAGTTTACAATTAGCCATCCCGCACCAATTGAAAGCAGGATCGCAAAAAAACGTGTTTTTCGTCAATATCTTTGCTCATGGGAGTTTCTAAGCTAAAACTTCTCCTGAGTTCACTAGAAATATTTAATGTATTTAGTTAAGTACAAGAATAAAAAGTTAAATATCAGCAGTTTAATCATCGTATTGAAAAAACATAACAAAAAGGGGTAACTTTGGGATTTTTTTCTATCTAGTAAACTTAATCTAATCGTGTAATTGAGAACAGTCGCCCATCCGCCCGATCCTTAAATAAGACATAATTTAATTTCAGACTTTAAAACACAGTTTAAAACACTTTCGTTCTTGTTCAAAAAACGGCCTCGACGGTATAACAGCGTCTTAACCACAGATTAGATAATACTATACAGTACAGATGCCCAACGTCAAACAATGGAACGCGACTGCCGTAACTCGGGCAACTGTTCGGGCACATTTTCTCAGTAGCGGACAACCGTATTTACTAACGCCATCTAGTGATCCATGAAGTTCGTGTAACGTGTTCGTTTTGTCCGCACCAAGCCCACGCCTTTAGTAGTAAAGCGTTATTCCAATAGATGGCGGTAGTGTTGAGCGAGTGAATGAGAAATGGCGGGAATCGTGTAATATATCGGGACCGGCCGGGGCGGACTCCGGGGTGCGCCGGCACATCGCTGTCATTGCGCCAGGGCACTCTGTACATACCTACCTATGGCTAGAGTATATTGTTTCGGAAGCAAGTTGAGCTTACGTAAAAATTGTATCGATTTGCGTTGCGCCTGCAAGTATTATAATTATTTCTTTCCACTCCTAGTCCAATCATTTTAGGGTTTGACCGTAATAATAATTTCATCTATCGCTGAAACTTTGCAGTGTGATAAAGTAAAGTAGGTACTTATACAGATTACGATTGACAAAAATAATCTAGGACCGAAAAAAAAAACTAGGTGATTTGTCAACCGTAATCAGGAGTGCGATTTTTGAATGTCATACGTCGAACTCAGCAGTAGCAAATGTCAAAATTACTATGAAGATATGCATCTTTCTACTGCTGATTTGACTTTCAAAAATCATACTTCAGGAGTGCGATTTTTGAAACTCAAATCAGCAGTAGAAAGATGCATATCTCCATAGAAATTTTGACATTTTCAACTGCTGAATTCATCGAATGAGATTCAAAAATCGCACTCTATGGAGTGGATCTCATCAATTCTTGATTTTATTAAAAGAATGACCATTAGGTAGGTAAGTACTCATAAATAACATAAGTACAATATTTTATTCGGCGCTTACGGTGCGGTGTGAACCTGGCGTCCGCACAAAGCGACGTTGCCGCGTCGTCAAAGGCGAAGCCGTGGTCAACAAACAAATGTGATTTCGGTGTGCGTCAGAACCGCGGGTGTACTCCACCTATTACGAAGTAATCTATATAGGGTCCTTTTTAATATGCTGACACTTTTTTAAGGGGATGATCAGACCATCAAATTGAACAACTTTCTCTATGGCACCAACATCGAAATCGCGAAAAAAAAATCAGCCCCTCCATACAAAACTGCAAACCTACTCGAGCCAAATGTATGAGACAGCTGAATTTTTTTTTGCGATTTCGATGTTGGTCCCATAGAGAAAGTTGTTCAGTTTGATGGTCTGACCATCCCCTTAAAAAAGTGTCAGCATATTAAGTTGGACCCTGTATAAATAAAATGTACCTGTTGTGTACCTCTGTGTACCTTTCTTAAAATTCTGTGTATCTAACCATGAAAGGAGATATGCATAAAATAAGGTACACCCGCCACCCTGTCGTCAGGATGGCGGGTGTACCGATAAACGATAAACAAACTTTAAAAAACTATTTACTACCATTTGGTACCTATTATGTACCTGTAGAAAAATGCATCTGTCAGAAATTTTTTTTAACCTAACCGAGTATATTAATAAAAAAAATCGGATACTTTAATAAGGCTTAAATGACTACTTATAACGTTCTTTCGTGTTTCAAACGACGATTAATCATATTATAACATACATTCATAACATAATAATAAACCCAAAATAAAACAATACTTAAAAATCAACATTACATAAGTTTTAATTGAAAATAAAAATAAAAACTTCTTTAACTCATAACCAGTGATCGGAATCTCGGGGCATTTTTTGAGCATACAAGTATGGATACGCCTTGAATTTCCCGGAAATATCCGGATTTCATAAATTTGGATAAAAATTTTACGGGATTTACTGGGATTACCTAGTTAGATGTCAAGAGACGTTTTTTTAAATCAAGAGTATTAGCAGCGCATACTAGAGGCCGCGCCTTTAAAACACGCCGCCTGGTACTTTTGACATGTACCGCACTTAGGTAAATATGTTGACCGTTATTAAACAATGATATTATTATTAAGTAACTAGATTAGTAGTTAGGGCACCAAAGCGTTGCCACTTCGAAGATGTCTGCAGGCTTCTTTGACTTCAGTTCAGGCGTTTATCTATGGTGAGCGGACATATCCGTGACGTTTAAATTAAGCTACCAAAATGGGGAAATGCGCCGTAAAAATTTGTAAATCACAGTCGGAAAAGAATAATAAAGGAAGTGGTGTCAAAATAACATTAAAAAACTAAATAAATTTTTCACGCATTGTTTTTGCCATCAGTGTTGCAAGTATACAGGGTGTTTCATAAGTAGGAATAAATTTTTAAAACTCTTAAGGGGGTTGTTTAGACCGTCAATCTGAACAACTTTCTCTATGGGACCAACATCGAAATCGCGAAAAAAAAAACAGCTGTACCATACATTTGGCTCGAGTCGGTTTGCAGTTTTGTATGGGACAGCTGATTTTTTTTTCTCGATTTCGATGGTGGTCCCATAGAAAAAGTTGTTAAGTTTCATGGTCTGATCATCCCCTTAAAAAAGTGTCAGCATATTAAGTTGGACCCTGTATATTCAAGTTCAATTCAGGTAATAAATTCATTAAATTAACTAATTAATTCTGGGGAAATTATTTCTAACCACTGGCAACTGTAGCCGTATTTACTGACGTTTTTAAAATAATAACGTCTTTCTCATTTCGTCGTTACTTTTTCGAGATTTCATTACCATATAAAATAATGTTTAAAATGTTGGGACTTGGGAGTAAAATAAAACGATACTTAATTTCATTAAATTTTTTATATGCAGGGTGTTTGTGGCATCGTTGGCCAAATTGAATTGCTGGATAGAAGAGGTCTCCCCACGCCCCAAAAAAAATTATGCATCACGCAATTTTTTGGTGATTTTTTTTAGTGTTTTTCTCAAAAAAAAAGTTCGAAAGTCAGCGTTTAAGCTGGAATAAAAAGAAAAGGTTGTGTGTACAACACCCATTTTTTTTTTATTTGAATGTTTGATGTTGTACGGTTCTATCAACATAAATTAGTTTTTAAAAAATCAGAAGATCTCGAGCGCTTTTAGATTATTTTTAATTGTAACTCAAAGTTGTGTTGTTAATTTTATTTTTCTTATTCCGAATAAAATTAAGGTCAATAAAAAAAAATTTGAGGTCGTATCCATGTAATTAGAATGTGTATAGAACCGTACAACATCAGACATTCAAATAAAAATAAAAAATGTGTGTTGTACACACAACTTTTCTTTTTATTCCAGCTTAAATGCTGACTTGGATTGGAACTTTTTTGAGAAAAACACTAAAAAAATCACAAAAAAATTGCGTGATGCATTATTTTTTTGGGGCGTGGGGAAACCTCTTCTATCCAGCAATTCAATTTGGCCAACGATGCCACAAACTTAAATTTTAATGAAATTATCGTTACATTTTACTCCCAAGTCCCAACATTTTAAACATTTTTAGAGAATTTTAATTAGACGGCCAACTACAATGGCACCAAAACATTATTTTATATGGTAACAAAATCTCGAAAAAGTAATTTGGGATCCAATAATAACATTGAAATTGGTTAAACGACTGATTTTATTGAGATTTTGCCCTGGGTGATTTAATAACAGTGAGCTTATACAATACTAGAGGGATAGCTTCTAGAAAACAATACTCAAAAATGCGCAACCACTTCAGAGTTTCAAAGATGTAGCTTGGAAATCGATACATACGCCAAAGTAAACTATATTTGTCTCGTTTCTTCTGCCGTCAAAAAAATTACGACGAAATGAGAAAGACGTTATTATTTTAAAAAGGTCAGTAAATGCGGCCACAGTTGCCAGTGGTTAGAAATAATTTCCCCAGAATTAATAACTGAATTTAATTAATTTATTACCTGAATTCTAAACTTGAATATGTAGGCTCTGTGTGTTCTGAACAGATTTAGGTATAATTAAACTTTAAGTAACATATCATATTATACAGGGTTGATGTTTAATCAGCCCAGATCGGATAACGTCACCATATTGTAATCTCTTCACTTTCACTATGCAAATAAAGATTTTTATTATTTATGTATTTAATTATTTTATTTATGGTGTAAACTTCAAAATAACGAAAAAAGAAATCAGCTGTCCAATACATTTGAGTCGAGTCGGTCGGTACTGCAGTTTTGTATGAAACAGCTGATTTTGTTTTCACGATTTCGTTGTTGGCTCAATAGTGAAAGTTGTTCAGTTTGATTAGGGGAATGAATGGTGAAGTTATCCGGACTGATTAAAACTTAACCCTGTATGAAATAACGAAGAGGGTACCGAAACTCCCAACAGTGTGGGAAAATCAAAATCGTATTTACTTGTAAGACTGATGGCAAAAACAATGCGTGAAAAATTTATTTAGTTTTTTAATGTTATTTTGACAAAATATAGTAAACTTACTTGTGAAAAGTAACACCACTTCCTTTATTATTCTTTTCCGACTGTGATTTACAAATTTTTACGGCGCATTTCCCCATTTTGGTAGCTTAATTTAAACGTCACGGATATGTCCGCTCACCATAGATAAACGCCTGAACTGAAGTCAAAGAAGCCTGCAGACATCTTCGAAGTGGCAACGCTTTGGTGCCCTAACTACTAATCTAGTTACTTAATATCATTGTTTAATAACGGTCAACATATTTACCTAAGTGCGGTACATGTCAAAGGTACCAGGCGGCGTGTTTTAAAGTCGCGGCCTCTAGTATGCGCTGCTAATACTCTTGATTTAAAAAAACGTCTCTTGACATCTAAATAGGTAATCCCAATAAATCCCGTGAAATTTTTATCCATATTTATTAAATCCGGATATTTCCGGGAAATCAAGGCGTATCCAAACTTGTATGCTCAAAAAATGCCCCGAGATTCCGATCACTGCTCATAACGTAACATTTTATTTCTGACCATATACAATACAACGCAATGAGCGATCATTTGTCGGGCTTCGTGTTATAGTACTGTCGGTTAGTTATTATTGTATGGTGCAAAATTACTAACATAAAAACTTAAGTCTTACAGATGACAACACAACCAGCAGTAACAAAAAAAAAATTTTAACAAAAAATTTAAACCGACTTCTAAACTACAAAGGTAAAAATAATAATATTGTAGTCGTTGACTTTTACATTCGCATTTATAAGAACATTAATTTGTCTTATCGGCATCGGTGTGAAGCTGGTACGATTCGTGGCGCGATTCGCGGGCTTGCAGTAATTTTTTGGCTTGGCTTGGCTTGACACCGACTCCAATATATGCGACTGTAAAAGTCAACGACTGCAATATTATTATTTTTACCTTTTTAGTTTTGATGTCAGTTTTAATTTTTTGTTAAAACAAATTGTATTTCAAAATTTTTAGTGTTGAAATCTAGGTGAAATACATTAGCTCTACACCTCGCTCGATTTAAAAAAAATCCAATCCATCTTTCGTACAACATTTCTGTTTTTGGGTTACTGTTATCTGTCTTTATGCCATATTTCGATTCAAAAGATGCAAAAATGAGCGAGTTAATGAGGCGGGCATACAGACACACAGACAGACAGAATGGACGAAAGTATAAGGGTTTCTTGTTTGACTACGGAATCCTAAAAACGACGAACATTACCGCCGCTATGATCAATTAAATCTATGTGTTTCGGTACCACAGACTCTTGTGTTCGGTACCTATATCCATGAAGTTTAACTATAAAATTATTATACGTTTAAACACAACAGTATGACCAAGAAGCTTTAAATATAAAGGCATATAAAGCTTCTTGGTTATGACAGTTAAAAAAAACAGAGTTTGACAGTCCCCATCAAAACATTTATTTTGCTGGGTTGCGATTTTTGAACATCACACGTTCGAATTTGCAGTAGAAAGACGAAATATGCATAATCTCCATAGTAATTTTGACATTTTCTACCGCTGATTTGAACGTGTGATGTTCAAAAATCGCACTCCTGAAGAGAATCGACAAACAAAAACGTCATCCTGTGTCACGGACCTGAAAAAAAGACGGACGTAATATCCTTTAATGGCCTATGTCGAAAAATAATTGAAGCGAAATAGGCGTGTGATAGCTTATATTACTGCCTGATGCGAGAGAAAGAGATGGGGCGGCGCGTGCGCCTGAAACACGCAAGCGCAAAAACAAACTTTATTTTATTGTGATTGTACTAATTAAATAATTTCAATTCTGCTCTAATCAAATTTTATAAAATATCAATCTCTTTTTTTTAAATCATGTCTCGTGTTTCCATTATTCACCGTTTAGCAGTTCCAAGCGTTTATCGATAAAGACGGAGGCTACTTTGGCTTTTTTTTCTATCGAGAAAATGTGTCTTAATCGTGTTTTGGCTCTAATCAAAACTTCAATAATATGTTCAATTTACACATATCCACAAATCATACTCCTACTGTTAGTACTTCATGATATCTGATGTTTTGAAGAATCCAATTTTTTTCACATAGCCTCTTAATCATAAGTGAAGCACCCGTGTATTATGTTTATGTATGTGCGTCGTAGAAAGAGAAGGTACTAGAAGGAAGCACGTGTCTTGTCATATTCGCTCTAGTTAAAAAAGGAGATCGGTACTTATTGCTGTCCTTACCGACGTAACCACTTTTTTGTTCGACGACGGCTGTCTGACTCCGGAGGCAGACATCTAGCTTCATACAAATTGTATAGGATTTTATGACTATCGCTATCTCATACGCGGTTACACTGATCTGATGTTCCGTCTACCAAGCGTAATTTAAAAAAAATCTTTGTCTATGGTGTGCGTGCTGTCGCACTGTCGCGGGGTACATAATGGTGGCGGGTTGCAGGACCTGCGCCTAGAACTGGTGCATCTGTGTGAGTGTAGGCCCAGAACAAACGAAATTGTAGGACCTTGCATGCTTCACATCTTTCTAGTGTAACATTACGTCCGTCTTTTTTACATATTTGTTATTTTGTCAAGATTTACAAGAGATACAAGATTTTTAAATTTCGAGATTACAATTTTTTTCTATACTGTCATGTTTTTCAACTGAGCTCAATACCCATACGTAATAGTAAGAATGTCTAAAGTTGCCATACAAAGCTATAAGACCAGATGAAAAAGTCAACTTTGATCGGTCTTATAGCTTTGTATGGCAACTTTAGGTTAGGTAATAACTAAACGGCAATCGGTAATCTTTTAGGTAATTAAAATGTCTCGTGGCTATAGTACTATAACACGAAGCCCGACAAATGATCGCTCATTGCGTTGTATTGTATATGGTCAGAAATAAAATGTGATGTTATGAGTTAAAGAAGTTTTATTCTTATTTTCAATTAAAACTTATGTAATGTTGATTTTTAAGTATTGTTTTATTTTGGGTTTATTATTATGTTATGAATGTATGTTATAATATGATTAATTGTCATTTGAAACACGAAAGAATGTTATAAGCAGTCATTTATGCATTTTTCTACAGGTACACAATAGGTACCAAATGGTAGTAAATAGTTTGTTGAAGTTTGTTTATCGTTTATCGGTACACCCGCCATCCTGACGTCAGGGTGGCGGGTGTACCTTATTTTATGCATAGCTTCTTTCATGGTTAGGTACACAGAATTTGAAGAAAGGTACACAGAGGTACACAGCAGGTACCTTTTATTTATATAGATTACTTCGCAATAGGTGGAGTACACCCGCGGTTCTGACGCACACGATTTGCGGCTTTCTTATTTACTGCCCGAGGTTAGTATACTATTATTCTCCTCGACAACGCAAAGTATGTATTGATGTGGTAGTGCCATCTATCAGCACGCAGAATAAACACTACAAAGTCGTCAATCATATCAATTCACAACGATCCACGTGATACCAATTATTGCCGCCAGAGGGTAGGATGAGAACAAATTTTAATTTAATAAAAAATGTGAATTTGATGAACAAAGTCATTGCTTGATTTTCCGAGACTCATGAGATTTTTTTGTAGTCAGATCATGTATTTTTAGTATACAATTTTCACTTTAACGTAAACATTAATTACAAATCGATACCATAACGCCATCTATTGCCATTGTTTTGAACTGAAATTTCACTTGTATGGGATAGGACACCATGGTCTTAACTATCAAAATAAAACATTTTTGAATATGCTGCGCCCTAATGCGTAACGTGCGCCTACGCCGAATTTTGTACAAATGCTATAGATATAGAATGTGATAATTTCGGGAAAGTCTCTCGTCAGTGCCACCCAGTTTAGTTTAGTACGATTTTTCTTGTGGAATTTATGTGATTGATGAAGAAAGGCAATGGATAAAGGAATTGGAGTCTATTTAGTTAGGATTCTAATTAGCATGTAATAAAATTCATAAACAGTTTTACGAATAGACAGTCAGAACCTCTCCAGCCTACAACTATTATTAAGGTATTTTAAATTCTAAATTAAATTTGCATGATTATCATTTCTACGAACCGGCATGTGAAATAAAACTGATTTATTTGACAAAATAAATTTGTTTCAGGTAGCGGAATGTCACCACGAGGGTCGAGAATGTATCATGGTGAGCAGTGGAGCCGTGGCCTTCGGAAGACAGAAGCTGACCCACGAGTTGCTCATGTCTCTCTCCATGAGGGAGACACTCTCGCAAACCGACCATACCAGAGAGGTGTGTTGATAAATGCTTAAATTGATACAGGTCAAAGGCGGATCCAGGATTTCATATTTTATTAATTAAGTTAGTGATAACAGACCCGATACTTGTATAATACATTCGTGATTCGTTTAACGGTCTGCAGGAAAGCACGAGCTCATTACTCAGCCTCAAAATTTAATGCCATCCGCAAAGGTACGTATCTGTATCATGTATCCACCCTTGATGCAGGTAACATAATCTTAAAGCAGACAGTACACTCCACACTGTCGTTCTCGGTCTTTCTCGTCTGTTCTCGGCGAGAACGTTCTCAAAGGTGAACCAAGTTCGTCCAAAACTTGTCCAGGTCTTCATGGTAAATGTCGTTGATTGAGTATTTTATAGATTTTCTAACAGCGTATACTGGATAAGGGGAGGAGATATGACCAAAAGTATACACAGTCGTATAAGAACGAGTATCTAGTTAGTACTACTTAACGTAGTTATGTGTAAGAAATGACTATCTAACAAAATAATTAAGCCTATCTTTACTATATCTAAAACAAGAACTAATTAATTTAAGATGAAACCTATTCAAAGCCTTCCTTCAAAGTGGCTTTTACTTTAATATTACTAATGATGATGTGAAATTAGAGGTTTCTGCTTAGAGAAAGTTACTTTGAAGCGGTATAGGGGGTCTTTACAGGTTTTGCCTCATTAATGTGAGTATATGTGTTTACAAAGCTAATGTTTTGGCTTTTGGCTGGTAACGAGTCAATGACTCTGAGATATCATGGAGAAAATTACAATGGATCTGATACAACTAAGTATCTTTAGTAGTAATTATGTATTATTGTTGTACTTGGAAGGTAATGCACTTATTTGTTACTAATTATATTCGCAGTTTGATGGTTTTGCAAAACGATTTAAATATTAGGGGTGATGCACTATGCCGACCGCGTGTGGTGTCTAGCCCAGTCATTTTACGGAGTTTTGTTAGGAGGGGTGGGGATAGTGTGGAGGTGTTATTTTGAATGGGACTTTTAAACTGTACCCAACCGGCACGATTTAGTTACAAAAAGTCAATCTGAGAACTTATTTATTAACAATCGCTAATACGCAAACTAGAAATCAAAATTATACATCTCGCAGAAGGCTTTTAACTTAATAATATTAGTAGAAATGCACTAATTTTAATTAGATTTAACAATATCAATGACTTTTTAGCTATAAAATAGCCATTGAAATATGCATAACATAGCATTTTCAAAGCTTTCTAAGTAGACAACAATTTACCCCGTGTTTGAAGTGTGCTTAAAAATCCGAAACCTTAAAAATACGGAAAAAAAAACCGTCAGTTTTTTTAGAACGACATACTTAAATGCTATGCTAAATCTTAAATTTAGGGCTGTTGCTGGAGTGATTTATTTTTATTTTGTACATTCCTATACTCAAATTGGTTTTTAAAGAAATACCGCAAAAAAGCCGAAAAATGACTGGGCTAGTCAAGTTTATACACAAGCCGATTGCGAATACTACGAGTGCGATAATGATGCGAAAGCAGTCGCTGCAAGTGGCTACTAACATAATCATCATCATCATTCAGCAATTGTATTTTTGTTGCAGGATGCAGGCAGCATACTGGACCCTCGGGCAGCAGCAGCTGTTGGCCAATCAGAACTCATGTCCATGTACGATGCCATGTTCTCCCAGTACAACGTCAAAATTGCACAGGTAATGTTCTATTTACTTTTAGATACTAGGGGCGGCAAATTCGAGGAAAAATATCGATTGATTGAGCTCTGTCGAAGTATAACCAATTCTTAGAGCAGAGAAACATCGAGCTCGCTTCGCTCGCTCTAAGTTTCTAATAATCATAAAGAGTTCTGACCACAGCTAAGACGTGGTGCTAAAAATTTCAAGCATTCCTCGCTCAAGGCATACCTAGCTTTTACTTAGGTTGGTTGGTTGCACATACAAAACGTACAAAAGTACGTAAAGAACTCCAGCTCTGACCGATTCGTATTGAAGAGAAAAGTCAAGCTTGCTTCGCTCGCTCTAAGTTTCTATTTTTGCATGGATAAACAAAATATTATGTCTAATCACAACCCGAATAAATGTGAAAAAAAAATCGACCTCGCTCCGCTCGCTCCTTCATTTTTTGTGTAGGTCTTTTTATCAATATAAGGGGGCGGCAAAATCTGTCTGCCCCGGGCGCCAGAAACCCACGCTACGCCACTGAATTCGATCCGATTCGATTCGATTCGATTATTCAAGGCTCGCTTAGCCTCGTTTGCTAAAGTTAAAGTCACATTGTTTATTTGTGTAATAATAGCTGGACATACAAAAATGTTAACTGTTTGATGGTAACAACTCTCTGGACCTCCAGAATATGAAATAAGTTTAATTAAAATCTTAAAAATGTGGCTCCATCGTCATGTCGATGATTTAGCCGATCTCCGAAATACACCACTAGTTTTTAATTAGTAACGAAACACGTATTCAGACCATAAATCTAAACAACTTTCCCTAAGGAACATGGGTCGAAAATCGAGAAAAAAGTTTGGACTTCTTATAGAAAATCGATCAGGAATGCGATTTTTGAATCTCATTCGGTGAGCTCAGCTGTTTAAAATGTCAAAATTACTACGGAGATACGCATCTTTTTACTGCTGATTTGACTTTAAAAAATCGCTCTCTAGTAGTATGATTTTTGAAAGTCAACTCAGCAGTAGAAAGATGCATATCTCCATAGTTATTTTGACATTTTCAACTGCTGAGCTCACCGAATGAGATTCAAAAATCGCACTCCAGATAGCTATTAGGTCTTCTGTTACAAATCAAGTTATTATAATAATTATGACCTTGAAAAAAAAAGTCTGGTAATATGAAGCATCATTTTATTGGGTAGCCGCTAAAGTTTTGTAAACTGCCAAAAAATATTAGCTACTACAGTTTGTAGTGTGACTTTGGAAATCTTTACAATCTACGTCCGTCTGCACAAACTAAATTGTGTCTACTTTAGCTTTACCTCCGGTTATTGCCGTGTTTCGTTACCAGAAGTATCTGGCTCTTGCCGTCTTTACCACATAGGTACGTTGTTAGAGCGAAAGCTCATGTTTCTAAAGCCGATAGGGTTGCCTTGTTATAAAATATAGTCTTCAAACTGAACGTGAGTCTTTATACCTACTCGTAACTGGTGGATACGTTGTAAACAGATATTCTACATTATACTGATTTCTTGTCTGAAATAACGACATTTGTTGCCAACAGGCGTAAAAGGTTCCTCGAATCCAAGACCAAAACGATTTCATTAAAATTTTATTGAGAGATAAGTGAGTCACATGCTACTTTTTACTGACGAAAACACGCGGGAAAATCCGAAGTAGAAAATTAAATTTTATTCCAACACTGAAAGAGATTTAAATCCATTGCATAAATTTTAATCAGAATTAAATAAAAGCAAAAAAGTTTTGCACAAAATGAATACAAATCTGAAAAAAAACTACCTATCTGGTTTATACAAACCTTGTCTTTACTGTAGTCAAATATGAAAGAGAACTTTTAACTTCTATTTCTATTATTTTGAAAACAGGGACGCGCTAACAGAAATTACATTAATAAAACACGACATGCACATTGCACGTGCAAAATGCAAATTAAATTCAACATTGTTTTCCGAGTCAAACTTTATTTTTCACTTTTATAGCCCCGGCAAGCTGGACAAGAGAGAAAAATTTCCATAATTCCACATTTAAAAAATCTGCTGAAAATTTCCAAAAAATGCTTTGCTGGAAACACTGATGCGCTTAGTCATGGCTTCAGCCATAAATTTGTATCATCGTAAAAATAAAACAATTTGATACTCTTTCATAAAACCTATGCCAACTTTTAAAATGAATTTATCCAGCATTCTTTACTAGAGGCATTGTTTTTATTTCAATTAAGATAATTATTAACTACATGAGTCAGCTCGAAGTGCTGTAAAATGGCATGTGGTGTAGATGGGTACTCTTTGTGTTAAATGTAGAAAAAACTATGATATAGCGAGACTCTTTACAAGCTTTCAATTACTGTTTCTCATAAACAAGTCTCTAACACTCAGTTGCAGAAACGATCATTATAGTTAATCATCTATTAAATCCCTTGCTGTCACTTTTATTGTCGACGGACGTAGTAAAAGCTAGCAAGAGATGATGCAGGTTTAACTTTAATGAGCGTTTCTGCAACTGATTTTAAGTAAGTAAAAGATATTCAGCCTAAACTGTTTGCAGTATTGACAGCATTTTTTTTAGCTGGAAAGCAACCTGTAGAATTTATGCAACGCATTCGACATAAGTAGAGCTCTAGCTTGTGCTCCCTATACAGTGTGTTTCATAAGTAAGAATACATTTTTTAAACTCTTAAACACCAAACTGAACACCTTTTCGATATGGGACCAATATCGAAATCGCGAAAAAAATAATTGATGTTCCATACTCTACAAATCTACTAGAGCTAAAATATGTATGGGATATAAAATTATTTTTTTCGCGATTTCGATGTTGGTCCCATAGAGAAAGTTGTTCAGTTTGACGGTCTAAACAACCGGGGACCAACATCGAAATCGCGAAAAAAATAATTTTATATCCCATACATATTTTAGCTCTAGTAGATTTGTAGAGTATGGAACATCAATTATTTTTTTCGCGATTTCGATATTGGTCCCATATCGAAAAGGTGTTCAGTTTGGTGGTCTACACCACCCCCTTAAAGGTTTATTTGTATTTTTGTAACTCCTTGTATTTGTTCTATTATCATAGTAGTTTTGTTCGTCTCACTCAACTGCAAAATTTTCTAGCTCGTTGGTTAGCTTCATCACAGCTTCAATATTTGTTCTCTCGTGACGAATGCATCTTACGAGAAAGCTCTTTTACGTTGTAGCAAAGTCTAGCTTTTAATTAAGAAACTTTTGAACTAATAATCTTCTACAACAATGTATCTACATGAAGATTGCGATACCAGCATCTAAGTTTTATGTATTTTGCTTATCTTCAAGCTTATAATATGAAGAACCTTGAACTACAACTATCAGTGTGTTTACGGATTTTCTAGTAGATATAAAAAGAAGACTGAATGAAATGGGATTGGTCTCGAGAATCAAAAACACGTTGCTTTAAGTAAATCGAATTTATTCGGCGACAACGGACGCTACAAGCTTTGAGGTCGAACGGCGAGAGCGCGCGGGCACGATGTTGCCACACTCAAAATTACATTAACGATCGGATACATCGCCAAGTTTGTTGTATTCAACATAATCCCGAGGGGAAACAAACAATATAATGTATAAGTATATGCAACTTAAAAATACTGCTCTTATATGGCTATGAAATAAGAAAATTTTTATTTTAAATGCAAACTTAATTGATTAAGTTTAATTTTATATTTTAAATTAAACTTATAATTTAAACCTAGAGTTAGGTTAAACTAATACCTTAATAACTAGTATTTTAACTTTTTTAAATGCAACTAAATGTATATGTCTCGGCATCGTTTAAAATAACACGACCTTGCGGAAGTCCTACGACGATATACATTTAGTTGACCTAATTTAGTCATAAAGAGGAAGAAGCGAAACCTTGTTAACGGCTACTGTTTTCTCACTCTTGTTAGGAAATTTAATTTTAACGACACGGACTCTATTGTCCCTACCAGGAAACACGTCAACTACAATGGCTAAAGGCCAATCCAAAGGGGACGATTCTTCCCTAAACAAAACTAACTGACCCTTTTGAATATTAGGTACAGTAAGTCGCCACTTCGGTCGACTCTGAAGTTGATTTAAATATGAAGCCTTCCAGATTTTCCAAAAACTTTGTACTATCTGTGTGCATTGATGCCAAAACCTTAATCTGGATATAGGAATGAGGGTATAATCAGGTTCTGGTAGAGCCGTAATAGGCCTGCCTACGAGAAAATGGGCTGGAGTCAAACAACTAAAATCCTGTCCATCTCTAGTCATGGGTGCGAGAGGGCGCGAATTCAGAATGCCTTCGACTTGAACGATTACTGTCTGGAACTCTTCATAAGTAAGTATGGATTTCCCAACTACTCTACGAAAGTGATATTTTGCGCTCTTAACCCCGGCTTCCCACAAGCCTCCGAAGGTTGGCGAATAAGCAGGTATATAATGAAATTCAATTCCCTTCTGGTTTGCGAAATTAATGACATTGTCTCTATTTTTAGCATCATGATGTAACTTATATAGGCTATTTAAGTTACTGTTACAACCTTTAAAGGTAGTAGCGTTATCACAGTAAATTTTAGATGGCAACCCTCTGCGGGAAATAAATCTCTTTAGAGCCGCTAAAAAGGTTTCACTTGTCATGTCTGAGACTAACTCCATATGTATTGCTTTTGTTATAAAGCACACAAATAGAGCAACATAGCCTTTTGATATTACAGGTTTTCTTATGCGTGCCTGTTTGATTTCAAACGGGCCACAATAATCTATCCCACAGACATGGAAAGGCGCTATAGGAGTGACTCTGTCGCGAGGCAATGAGCCCATTAACTGTTCTGACGCTACACTTTTTAATTTAAAACATCTTACACACTTATGCAAAACCTTTTTCACCTCTCTTATACCGCTTATTATCCAGAATCTTGATGAAAGATTAGAAAAGGTTAATTTAGGGCCCGCATGCATCAAGTCAAGATGCTCTCTGATTATAATAGAGCTAGTGATCTGACAATTCTTCGGTAATAAAATCGGGTGCCGTTGGCTATATGGAACATTTGCGTTATCAATTCTTCCACCCACTCGTAGAACACCTTTTCCGTCAATAAATGGTGACAAAGAACTTAGTGATCCTTGAATATCATTATGATTTTTTAAACAATGCAATTCATTTTGAAAATGGTTATTTTGTACATAAATTACAATTTTTTCAAGCGCAACATGAAGCTCGGGCACTGTCAAACGTACATTGTTTGGTATTACTTTGTTTTTACAGCTTAAATAAAACCTGAATACATATGCAATAATGCGCTGTAATTTAGCAATATTTGAAATCTTCTCAAAAATAGGCAATTGACCTTGGTGATCAGGTATAAGACAACCGACTTGAGCTTCAGTTGATTCACAGGGTGGAGCTAAGTCCGTAGGCAAAACAACCGGTTCTACCTTATAGTCAGAACCATTCAAAAACAGTGGCCCATGCCACCACATAGTATTGCTGTGCAGAGCTTTCGGATCGACACCGCGAGACAAGCAGTCAGCTGGGTTATCTACACCTGCCACATGATGCCACAAATTACTATTTGTAAGACTTTTTATGAGATTAACCCTGTTTTTTACAAAGGTTTCTAACTTTCCATGTTTCGATTGAATCCATGCAAGAGTTACCATAGAATCCGTATATAAAACAACATCAGAAATTTTTAATATCTCACTTACTTTTGAAATTAACTGACTAAGTAATACTGCACTACTCAGCTCTAACTTTGGTATAGTGAGCCTCTGTTTCAAGGGCGCTACTCTCGACTTGGCGCACACTAGATTAACAACAATATTATTGCCGTGCCGTGCCCGAACATAGACACACCCTCCAAAGGCATGCTGAGATGCATCACAGAATCCAATTAATTGAACAAAATCTGCATTGTGGATTTTCAAATTTCTAATAATTTGAATAGGTTGCAGCTCACAGACATTAGTGTAGAATTTAGACCAATCTTTTAAAATATGGTTGGGTAATTTATCATCCCAATGAAGCTCACACTGCCACAGCATTTGCATAAAAAGCTTTGCTTTGACTACAATAGGTCCTATAATACCTAGAGGATCAAACAGGCTGCCGATAAATGAGAGTACTGATCTTTTAGTCCATAACATGTTACCAAAAGGCTTTACACAGCAAACCTTAAAATTATCCTTTTTGACATCATAATAGATTCCTAAAGCCTTGAGAAATGCATGCTCACTTGACATTTCCTTCTCCTCAAAATGTTGCCTTTCTACAGGGATTCCCATTAAAATGTCTGGATGATTAGCTGCCCATTTATGCAATTCGAAACCACCCTTGGTTAGTAAATGAATAATCTGATCTCGTACCTGAATTGCATCAGCGACGCTCATAGCACCAGCCAAAATATCATCTACGTACGTGTTATTTGCCAATACATTAGCTGCAAGCGGGAACTCTGCACAAAACTGGTCAGCTAACTCCTTAAGACATCTTGTAGCCAGATAACTGGAACTTTTCATACCATACGTAACGGTCTGGAGCTGAAAGCATTTAACATCTTCGTTGAAATTTGACTTCCACAGAATATTCTGTAGGCACTTGTGCGGCTCATTCAAGACTATTTGCCGGAACATAGCTTTTATATCCGTTATAAAAATATATTCAAAGGATCTGAACTGAATTAATATGTCAAACAGATCCCTTTGTGTTAACCTTCCATTAAGCAGAAGATCATTCAAAGAAACTTTTGAATTTGTATTAGCGCTCCCATCAAAAACAACTCTTATCTTTGTTGTTCTCTTATCGGGTCGCAGAACGGGGTGATGTGGCAAAAAATAATGACACTCAAATGGCAAATTACTGTTCTTAATGTCATACAACTTGGCATGCCCTGATTGTACATAGTCATCAATGAAATTAGTGTACTGAATTTTTAAGCCCTCATCCTTTTGAAATCTCTTTAATAAATGGTTTAGTCGCTGAAAGGCTATTGAAAATGAGTCTCCTAACTGCAATGAATCTTGGGACTGAATAAGAGGCAAATTAACATGAAACCTACCTTCTTTCAAGACGGTTGTCTCTTTAAAGACAGATTCGCAGACGTCCTCCGGACATGGCAGGTCCTGTGATGATTCCTCAGGTGACTGCTCCTTGCGACCTTGATCCATGCTGTTATTTGTTAGTGGTTTAGACTCAACCTCCCAAAAACGTTCCATTAAATTGGACAAATTTTCTTGTTCGGTGATAGCATGCAGAACACAGCTTGTTAATGATGTCTGGTTAGTTACACTCTTCATTCCTCCTGCGACAATAAAACCAAATTTAGTTTCAAGAAATGTAAGACCATTAGGCGCTTCAATTTTTTCTGTTAGTATGACATTAAAGAATATGTCAGCTGCCAACAACACTGAAATAGGTTCAGGTGTGTTAAAACTAGCATCAGCCAGTTTGATCCCCTTTGGTATCGACACATTCGACAGAGCAACTTTTTGCTGTGGCAACGGAGAGGTTATCTTATCTACAATAGAGCAAATAACATCCTGAGAATAGGTTCTATCAAGATTGTTAATATTGATAACAACAGCTTGTGATACAGGCCGCTCCCGTTGTCCTAAAGTTGTAATATTTATGTCCTTTTTAAAGGACTTTAATTTTAATTTATTTACTAGGTCAGTGGTGATAAAAGAGGTTTGACTACCACTGTCCAGGATCCCACGGACGGTCAAATAAGTTCCATCCTTACAAGCAAGCTGCAACTTTACAGTAGGCAACAGGACCATACCTGTATCACGGCCGTTGCCCATAGCATTGTGTAAATTAACGGGATCAGGGTTCTCAGAATGCACTTCCTCTTCCACATAATGCAGAAGGCTATTATGCTCATTGGAGTTGCATGATGCACACTTCAATCTATACTTGCATTTAGCATTTTTATGCTTGTTTAAACATATTGAACAAAAACAATTCTCTTTGACAAATTTGATACGATCATCAACAGAACCGAGTTTAAACTCTGTACAATTATACAATTTATGTAAACCTTTTTTGCAATACAAACAATCATTGTTTGGCTTATTTTTATTGTTGACACAATTATTTAGAAAAACTTTAGGTTCTTTTGGCTTTAAATTGGATTTAGGCACAAAAGGGGCTGCCTGTTTTTGACTTTCTTCGTAACTAGAAGCCCTAGATTCAAGAAAAGCTAAAAGATCTGTTACCTTCGGCAGTGTCGATTTAACTCTTTCCATGGAAAACGAACGGGAACTGTATGGATCCAATTTTCTGAGGAGTATTGGAAGTAGTAGCATATCCCAACTTTCAGTTGGCTGGTCCATGTTCTTCAAGGCGCCTAAATGTTGACGCACGTGTGACACCAGACCACGAAGATTTGCAGCGGTACCCTTAACAATGTTTGGATAGTCGAGGATAGTATTAACATGGCTTGAGATTAATACGCACATGTTATCATAGCGTTGCTTTAATAATGACAATGCCTCCTCATATGACTCGTCAACCAGCGGCAATCCATCAATTAGAGCTTCTGCCTCTTTCTTGAGGTGGTTCCGTAAGTGACACAACTTTTGAACTGGCTTTAATGATTTTTCATTTCCGATCACAGCATGGAAAAGCTCAATAAATGGCTTATACTTGGTAACATCTTCTCCGGTAAATACAGGAATATCCAAATAAGGCAATTTGCTGTTATGCACTTGCACTACATCCATTCTTGCAGATTCCTCGGCTACTGCGACCAGCGTGTTTACCTTTGCATATAGGTTATAGTATCTATCTTCGAGATCGTTCGTAAGAAAATCCTCTTCGGTATCTTTTTCCTGTAGGATATTCAATTTCAATTGAATACGTCGATACTCGTCGAGAGTTTTTTCAAGGGCTAAAAACCTGGCCTTTAAAGTTGCAATGCCGATTGCTGAATTGTCCTCCTTGTTTTGCTCGTAATAATTCTCGTATCTGGTAAACGTCGCCTTGCACTGGCCTGCCGAAGCTTTTAATTGCTTTATTTCTTTGTCGGTCGACATGGCTAATACAGAAGCCCTTTAAATTGTGATATAAAGGCCTCCGAAACAATGTTTTGATTTGAAGAACGATTTCACAACAATGCATCGAGTTCGTATGACAGCTTGACAGTGCCTGTCAACCTGACGTTTACAAATGGCAGTCGACAATGCTCTCAGCCAATCAGAAAGCAATGCGTTCGGATACAGTCACGGCAACTTTTGTCAAGTGATGTGATGGATGACCAACGACGCTGCCGCCAAAAAAAATATTTACGACTACCCGAAATTAAACAACCGACACAATGATGGTGCAAATTTTATATAATAGCACAAAATTCACTGTTTTGATCACGATAATCCCACAAATGCACTGCAATCCATAAACTTGCTTGAATATGCGCGAATAGGCGTAACCCCGTGCACAACGAACGACAAAATACAGTCCTTCTACGCGGGGTGGTAACTACGTCACTTGCACTTTTTATTAGTTTTTACAAGTTTTTTGGCACTGAATTTAATTTAACACTTCTCGAAGGACCAAATGAATGAAATGGGATTGGTCTCGAGAATCAAAAACACGTTGCTTTAAGTAAATCGAATTTATTCGGCGACAACGGACGCTACAAGCTTTGAGGTCGAACGGCGAGAGGCGCGGGCACGATGTTTCCACACTCAAAATTACATTAACGATCGGATACATCGCCAAGTTTGTTGTATTCAACAAAGACCGTGATAGTCTTTTATGCTTTACTTGTTTTTAGTTTGAGTCAAGGATTTACAACAAAACCTATCGATAACTGAACTACCATTGTATATTTATGCTGTATGTATGTTTATATTAAAATTTTCAAACATAAAATATGTTTCAGACTACTAATTTGTATTTTTATTTGCTAATATCAAATAGGAAGATAGCAAATATTGTTCAGTTATTGATTCTTCACAAACGGTTTTCATGTTTTTGTTGGCCTTTTGTACTATTTCTCATGTAATTTTTTTGTGTTGCTTTTTCGTGATTGCTAGGTTATCAAAGTGAAAATGGAGTTAAAACACTCCCAGTCTGCATATTAAAAATGTTGTACGTCATCAATTTTTTCCTTAAAATAATTACTAAGTTTGAGGTAAATTGTGCACAAATGTAGAAACACAGAACAAGGGGAAAAACTAATTGTGTAATTTCTTTTACTGAGAGGGTTCACATCATCAGTGAGGTCGATGACATCAGCAGTTTCCCTTTCATTTAGGTACAAAACAATTGACCTTTTTCCTATTCTTTGATGATTAATTACGTACCTACAGTCAGTCACTGTATTTTCTGTTGGGAGTAAATCGGTCAAAGGCGAGGCGTTTGTTCCCAAGAACAAATTGAGATAATAACTTAGATATTAATTAGTAATATATTCATTGCCAACCCAGGCCATTGGCAGGCCAACCCGCCTGCCAAGCGTGGCGATTATGGCAAATCCCCCCATTTTTGGGGAGGTCTACATAGACCTCCTCTCCCTGCTGGACATCCAGCAGTGGACGTTTATCGGCTGATATGATGATGATGATGATGATATTCATTGTATTCCACATATTTGTAAATAAATTATACGTAGGTAAATAATGTATATAAATTCCTTCTAAGTATCTGAAATATTGTTACTCGTAAGTGCGTTTTTCTGTTAGCGAAGAGAAAATAAAACACCTCTTGTTTTGAATACCTACATACGGTCGGCTTAATAAAGGCTTACGATAAAGGGTTGATGCAGTACCTATGTTCGTATTAAAAGCTTAAATCAAAACATACTGACCATTGAGCAAGACTGAGTGCTGAATTTAATGCACGTGTATAACAACCATGCGATGATTACTTACGAATTCCAAGGTCCTGGGGTCGAAACATGCTTTAGTCAGGGGTGTTGCTATATTATACCATTATCTAGTCCCCAAAATAAAGGCTTGTAGTTCGAGTTTGGAGTCAAAACAACTTATGTGCTTGTGAATGTACCTAAAATTGTACCCTCTATCCGCCATAAGGATTTGTGTATTGTATACAGCATACTGCATCTAAAAACTAATGTTCTTTCGCAGGTCCTAGTAACGAAACCTGACTTCTACAACGAAGAAACTCGCAAGAATCTGTTCTGTACCCTATCCGAGCTGATCTCCTTGAACATCGTGCCCATCATTAATACGAACGATGCTGTCAGCCCTCCGATGTACATTCATGATGATACCCTTGTTCCTGGTACTGGAAAGAAGGTAAGAAATGATAATAGTTTAATTTTTTCAAGTTCTGCAAGAGGAGTTTTCCCAGAGCGCGCTCCATACTAACGAAGTTTGTAGATATTAAAATCTAGTTCATTTTAAACATTTGTTTCAAAGTTACAAGAGCTCAAAGATTTGTATACAATACAAACTCATGAAAGGATACAAAGGGGAACAAACTTCGTCTTGGGAAATTTTAACACATGTTTCACTTGATGATGCAGCTGTAGAGTAAATCTGAGATAAAAAGTATCGCAGTTTCTAAGTCGACGTTTTCCGTTTCTGTTTCACAGTTTTCGAACTTCTATCTATTTGTGACTAGTGTATAACGACAATGTTAGGCGATTTGCGCCTCAGTCAGTGCTGCAATAACAGAGATCAAAAATTTCAAACAAAAGAGGCTCTTTTGTTTTTGAAATTTTTGATCTCGGATTCCATTTCAGAGTACCTATAGAACATTGTAAGGCGGTTTGCGACCTTTTCTTTTTTTTCTGTTTTCTTTCAGTCGATGATTCATCATAGATAAAGAGCAATTAGACGGAACGCATTGTAAAATGTGCTAGTTAATTAATAAAATCGTACTGAAAAACATGGTTCTGTAACGAGTTCCGACAAACGAATTCAACAATGTATAATCACTGACCTTTGCATAAATCATTTTGTACCAGTGAAAATGAAAGCTTTGTTCTAAACAGTAAGATTTCATTTGAAGTCGACTGTGTAAAGGTCATGTAAGACCAGAGCTCATCCGTTATAGGCTTCCCGCAAACGTGCGGTCGCGGTTTCAGTACCTTTGACGCACGAATAACCATTCTGTGCTATTTTGTTTTTCTGAAATAGGTACGAGGTACAGTCAGCATCAAAAGTATCTAAGCATCTCCGGTGTTCAAAAACATCTGAACAATTACACGAAAATAAACCCTATTTCCTACTATATACCATTTGTTTTTAACTTAACAAATAATAACATGACAGATAAATTAATTTGATTTCTTTGTGAGTTGAAATAAGGTTTGCTATCGTAAAGTTGTCCAGATATTTATGAACACTAAACATGCCTAGATACTTTTATGCTGACTGTACAATAGGTAGCTTGAGTTCGCTTTATCTAGTTATTAATCGTCTTCGTATTGAATGAGCTACTAGGTATTACTTATATTTTAATTGTATAATTAGATTCTTTTAAAGATTGTCGATCGTAACTACTTTATTATAAAAAAAAATGGTATGTCCATACAACGATATCAATGTACTCTACGTCTATGTGTCCATAGATCCATTAGCCCGCCTTATGTAGGTATATCAGTGTATTGTCTATACACTAATGAAAATTTGCTCTCCAGGGTATTGGTCTAAAAGACAACGACAGCCTCTCTGCGCTTCTGGCAGCGGAGATCCAATCTGACCTCCTCATCATGATGTCAGATGTTGACGGCATCTACAATAAGCCACCTTGGGAAGATGGCGCAAGGATGATGCACACATACACATCCCAGGACAGAGATCAAGTGGAGTTTGGCCAGAAGTCTAAGGTAAGTTAGCGCTGTTAGTGTTATAAGTACTTACCCAAACGTAAAATTAATTGGAACACATTGAGTGAATGAGACGCTCAACACCCTTACACCCTTATTGAGGGTAGGCCTATGCCCTGCAGTGGGACTCCAATGGTACCATAGTGAAAGTTGTTCAGTTCGATGGTCTAAAGCACCCCCTTCAATATTTAACGCATTATAAATTTACACCCTTTATAGTCAACGCAAAACGTTTTTTATGTAGTAAAACACATTTAACACTATGGACTTTGTGCCCTTCTTATCGCATAAGAGTTGACATTGAACTCTTACTAGTGTCCATGGAAAATCATCACTAGTTAATCATCATTAATCACGCTGAAAAAACGATTTAACAATTTGTGTCTGTCATTAGTAATTATAAAAATGTTCCCTCTACCAATCGATTTCAAGATTTACGTGTCGTAATTTCCTTTCGTCTGAACTTTTAATTTCCTCAAATTATTATCTGTCCGGAAATGTTCGTCAAGTCTATAAATTAATTTCCGTTTAGGTTGGCACGGGCGGTATGGACTCTAAGGTCAATGCGGCAACTTGGGCCATGGCTCGTGGGGTCAGTGTGGTGATATGTAACGGCATGCAGGAGAAGGCAATCAAGACCATAATCAGTGGAAGAAAAGTTGGAACCTTCTTTACCGACCACGCTATCAGCCCTACTGCTTCTGTCGATGTTATTGCTGAAAATGGTATGTATTTTACAAGAGATGTTGATGATTTAAGAGTGAGATTGATAAAAAATAAACGTTTATAAATTTTTCAGCTCGCTCCGGTAGCAGAATCCTTCAGAAGCTAACGCCAACTGAAAGAGCTTCAGCTATTCATTCGTTAGCTGAACTATTAGTAGACAAAAAAGATCAAATAATGGAAGCCAACGCCAAAGATTTGGATGAAGCAATGAAAGGTGGACTCGCTAAACCACTATTGGATAGACTTTCACTAAGCCCAGGAAAGTTGAAAACGTTGTCCATCGGTTTGAAACAGATTGCTGATTCAAGTTACGAGAATGTTGGTCGGGTGCTCAAGAAGACGAAGTTGGCTGAAAACTTGATTCTTCAACAAGTGACTGTCCCTATTGGTGTTCTTCTTGTTATATTTGAATCGAGACCTGACTCATTACCGCAAGTTGCTGCCTTGGCTATGGCATCAGCCAACGGTCTTCTGCTGAAAGGTGGTAAAGAAGCAGCCCACTCAAACAAAGTTCTAATGGACTTAGTAAAAGAATCCCTTTCAGCAGTTGGGGCTGAAGACGCTATCTCTTTAGTGTCTACTAGGGAAGAAATTAGCGACTTACTAGCTATGGAAAAACATATTGACTTGATTATTCCTCGAGGATCCACGGAATTAGTACGGAATATCCAGAAACAATCTCAGCATATTCCTGTTCTTGGTCACGCGGAGGGTATTTGCCACGTTTACTTAGACAAAGACGCCGAACCAGCTAAAGCTTTGAAGATTATCCGTGACGCAAAGTGTGATTACCCAGCTGCGTGCAACGCTATGGAGACATTGCTAATACACGAAGATCATCTATCTAGCTCTCTTTTTACTGAAATCTGTAATATGTTGAAAAAGGAAGGCGTTATTATTCATGCTGGACCTCAACTTTCCAGTTACTTGACGTTCGGTCCTCAACCAGCAAAGACAATGCGTCACGAATACGGTTCATTAGAATGCTGTATTGAAGTTGTTAAAGATTTGGAAGACGCCGTAGATCATATCCACAAATACGGAAGTTCTCACACTGACGTTATCATTACAGAAGATGGTACGTATGAATCGGATGTTAAATAAACAATGATAGCTTAAGACAATTATGAAACGCGTGTAGATAACATTTTAATAACTATCTCAAGGTTTTGATGATAACTGTAACTGTCTTTACAGGAGTAGCTCTCAGTTTATTATGGCGTGATCTGTTACTATTTGGTATATGAATATAATTGTAGGTATAGTTAAATTCAGTGGAGTTTTTCAATTCTAAATAAAATTTTATCACTGCTTTACTTGTTCGGTGTGATATTGATGCCTGAATATTTTTGTCAAGTACATACGTACTCGACCGTTTTTTGTGCTCTAAGTGTAAAGTGCTCAACAATTCAAATATTCGATGCATGTAGAGCCGTGTAGCGAAATTTAAAATAATAACTGCGGCTTATGTTCACGTTAGTGCTTTTTAACATTTTTAAGCTTTCGACAACATGCATTATGATATTTTTCATTCTTTTTTTATTTATCCGAATATAGGTATTATTTGAATTTAGCAAAATGCCAAAATGTTTCTCAATACAACTGTAGCTGATATAATATTATGTTCGTCTTTCGTCAATACTTAATTCCAAGTCAATTCTTAATTTCTGAGTAAATATTCTTGAAGAAGAATTGGAAATATTATAGACAATTATAGTTAGTATTTGTCTACGTCTTCCCAAATAAACCTAAAAAAAGACGGACGTAATGTGACACTAAAAAGACGTGAAGCATGCAAGGTCCTACATTTTCGTTTGTTCTACAAGGGACCTACACTCACACAAATTCACTAACTCTAGGCGCAGGTCCTACAACTCGCCACCATTATGTACGGCGAGCTTAGAGTATCTATAATAGATACTCTAAGACGGCGAGACAGTTCGTCAGCACGCACACAAATATAAATGGGTGCTTCACTCATGATTAGACGGATTACGTCCATCTTTTTTTCAAGTCCGTGCCCCTTTATTGACAAAATATAATTGAAGGTATTTTAATGGAGTATTTACCTAATAACTAAATAATCTTTGAAACATCTTTCATAAAAGAGTCGGCCACAGTAATTAGGTACCTACGTTATTACGTTTAATGACATAATTATAACAGAACAGCATCAAGTTTTAAGGAAATCTTTCAACAAGGTAAATTAAATTGCAGGTAACGCAGCTAAAAGGTTCCTGCATGCCGTGGACAGCGCATGCGTGTTCCACAATGTGTCTTCTCGCTTTGCTGACGGATTCCGTTTCGGACTCGGCGCTGAAGTGGGAATATCTACTGCTAGGATTCATGCAAGAGGTAAAGCACATACTTACATATAAAACAAACTAAATTCGGTACGTCAAGTTTTTTTTTGGCGGGCTGAATCGAAAACCATTTCGAGATAATTGTCTCAATAATCATATTTTCTATGTCAGAGATTTTAAAATGAAAGGATTTTTTTTTTTTTTTTTTTGTGTAAAGCGGTTATTCGAGTCTACTCCAGACTAGTATCACTTCGACCTTATGTAGATCTTTTGTGATCGCCATAATAGTTACAGTTCACTGCTAATACCCACTTCCTTAAGGGTCGGCACTACCTACGGCCCGTTTGACATATCTGTCAAAAGAAATAGACCGGTGGCCGACAACACTCAACCCTATGTTATAAGATTAATGAACAAATAAATTTGATAGCTTTTGGTAATAAATTTCTTGCAAAAAACTTGGTCGGCTGCAGCGCGCGGCGCAGCTTGGCTGGCACGTTTACTGGTGTGAAGGAAAAAGTGAACCCTACCTGGTGACACAACATTTTACCTCGTTGAATTAAAGGACGTAACTAGTCTGTTGGTCTAGAGGCCAATTAGTAAGGCCTAAAAAGTCTGGTCGGCCGACCCTATCCTGGCAGGTTCGTAGGTCCGACCGAATTTAGGGTACCTACTACCCGGAAGGCAGATTTTACCACATAAAATTAAAGTTGAATGTCTGGTTTTGCATGGCAATACTCCTGCAGCATCTGGATTTGAGAGCCGTAGGTCGAAATTGACATTTACAGCAACAGAACAGTACCGTGATGGACCTATAATGTGACTGATCAAAGATCATCCCTGGTGGTAGGATAGGATGGGTCCCAACTAATTAGATCACAGTAATACTCAGGCTTAAAAAAAACTTAAAATTATTATAACAGAACAAATTAAAACTTTTAACAAAATAAAGAAATTATTATAAGTTTAGGTATTAGCAAACTAAGGGTTTGTAATCTTTTATCATCATAATCATCGTCAGATATAATATTTTAAGCACGGAATAAAAGTAAATTTTGCAGTAACTGGAACGATTGCCTTCAAAAACATTTGCGCAAAAGGACATCAGTGTGACCACTTTTAGTAGATTTCTTCTTTATTGGTAGATTTAGGGCAAAATTGTTTAGTAGATTTTAGTAGAAATTGGGTACCGTAATCGAAAATTTTTATGTATTTAAAAATGCAAGGATTCCGGCTAATAAAATCTAAGCTGGCAATACAAATGGCTGAGAAAACGATTGCAGGGTTTGCAAGTTTTCCGGAACTTCTAGTACATCATCACCATAATCATCAGCCTATATACGTCCCACTGCAGGGCACAGGCCTCTTCTAGGAGGGTGTTTGGGAGTAAGTCCACCACGCATGCCCGATGCGGATTGGTAGACTTCACATATACATCAGAATTTCTTCGTCTGCATATGCAGGTTTCCTCACGATGTTTTCGTTCACCATTTGAGAGCAGTCGGTAATACGTACATAAGTTAGAAAAACTCATTGGTACGTGGCATGTTGTCCGTGCGGATTCGAACTTGGACCTCTTGATTGAGAGTCCTCTCCGCAACGCGTCACCGAACTCACTTCTAGTACAGCAAATATTAATCATATCGCCTAATGTTGTTTTTTTTACAAAAGAGGGCTTCTGAGCAGAGTTCAATTTTGGTACCTAGCACTTTTAATATGTCAAAGGCATGTTTATCGACTTCCAATAATGTCGATATACGGGTATATTTTATATCACTGCGGATAACTTCAGCATGTATCGAACTTCAAAATAGCGAAAATAAATCAGCTGTCCCATACATTTGAGTCGAATATGTAGGTACTGCAGTTTTGTATAGGACAGCAGATTTTTTTTCGCTCTTTTGAAGTTGGCTCCATAGTGAAAGTTGTTCAGTTTGATGAGTAGAATACATGCTGGAGTTATCCGCAGTGATAAAAAAATACCCTTATATCGACACAATCGGAAGTCGATAAACGTGCAATCCGTTTGACATAATTAAAAGTGCTACCAAAATTTCGGATTCTGCTTATGAGACACAGAAAACTGTACTAAATTTAAACTTGCATAGGGACGACCTAATTCAATATATTATATTTGAAAATTGAAGCATCCATGTTACAAAGTGATAAAAACCAATCAAAATTATACAAAAATGCGTAAAATAACATGTGTAATGATGAGCGTTTAGATAAAATTGATCAAAAAAATGATTGAATTGTTCAAAAACGTGTTTCATATTAAATTTTGACCATCTGTAACGACATAAATATTATTTGGTAGAATTTAAGTAGAATTTGAAACAGGACTGGTAGATTTTGGTAGATTTCAGCAGTAATTTTAGTCACGCTGAAGGACATTGTGCGACACAAGAACATAATAGGTGTTACTTAGTAGCTAAAGTGGGTACATGAATCCTGAAAGGGCACAGCAATATTAACAAGAAGTCATTTTAAAGATAAACAAATTTAGTACAATGTCAATAGTTCTTTAGGTTCTTTTGGTAGTTTTTGGTTCTTTTGGTAGGTTTTAGTAGTTTTTGGTAGAGTTTAGTAATTATTTTTTGTTGCTTCTGGTTTTTTGGTAGTTTTAGGTTAGTTTGGTAGTTTTTCGTTGTTTCTAGTTATTTTGGTAGATTTTCGTAGTTTTTGGTTATTTTTGTAGATTTTTATACTTTTTGGTAATACTTGATAGAAGAATGAAAATTATCAAAAACTACCATAAAAACAAAAGAGTTCTTGACGGCTTGGCGGGTGGGTCTGTTGACATAAATAAAATATTTGTTTTGCAAAAGAGGTGCATTCGAATCGTAAGCGGAATTCAGTCAGTAAGGGTGTCATGCCGATCCTTGTTTACCGACTTTAAATTACTCACTGTGACAGCTTTGTATATCCTCGATCTGTGCAAAATCGTGAGACGATACCCCGTAGTATTCCGTAGCAAGAGATTAAATGTAACTCGCAAAAATGAGCTACTGGTACCAAATTACCGACTAGCATCGATGCAAAGGACTACAAAATAAAGTCGAATACTGTTCTTGTGTAGTAAAATACCAGATAACATTAAAGCCGACAAGAAATTTCTGAAGAAGGTAAAAGAATTATTAATCGAACAGTGTCCCTATGACTTTAATTAGTTTCTTCAGTATAAGCATGAAAATGAAATTTTTGTTAAAAAAATGGCAATATATGGCGTTATGGTATCGATTTGTAATTAATATTTACGTAAGTGTAAATTGTTACTAAAAATACATGATCTGACTACAAAAAAATGTCATGAGCCTCGGAAAATCAAGCAATTCACTTTGCCCGAAGACTGCCCGCGTTACGGCAGTCGCGTTCCATTGTTTGACGTTGGGTATCTGTACTGTATAGTATTATGTAATCTATTGTATAAGTAAACAAACAGGCATCAATCTGAGTAGAAAAAAATGTGTTGCAGGTTGCAGATCGATTATTTGTACCTCAATAAGGTTATTATAATTTTTAACTAATCACATTGAACTGACTTTATAACATTTAACTAATTTAATTGTAGCAGTAGCAGTGAAAGGTGGTAGTTAAGTTATTGTCTGGCACCTATTGTTTAAATCTGTTTTTTTCTTAATGTTTATAAATTATGTTGTAGTGTGACTAATACCTAGGTACTCTGTACTTACCATCTGTAACTTATGTACCTACCTACAATTTAAGGTCAATAAAAGGTACCAAATTAACCATAAACTACCAAAAAGTACGAAAAATTACCAAAATAACAATAATCTACCAAAAAGTACGAAATTCTACCAAAATAACAATAATTTACCAAAAAGTACGAAAATCTACCAAAATAACTTATTGGTTACTTTTGTACGAAAATTTACCAAAAACTACCGAAAGACTCGAAATTACCAAAATAACCAAAAACTACCAAACAGTGACCGGACAGTAACTTTTGTGAAATTCCTTTGTGTTTTCTTGTGTCGCGCAATGTCTTTTCGCGCAAAATTCTGTCGTGCAAATGACTTTCGAAGTCAATCGTTTGAGTTACCTACTACGGTACAGAATTCACTCTTATTCCATTCTTATTTAAAACATATCTGACGATGATGATGATGATTTCAGATTATCAATCCTTAGTTTGCTAGTAACAATAGTAATAAACTTACAGTTATTCTAATATAATAAAGGGGACAAAAATTTACGAGTAATAGTCGACCAATTTATAAAATGCACTTCTAAGTCCACATATCGTGACGGGCAACTACGGAACCCTACACTGCATGTGGCCCGACACCCACTTGCCCGGTTTTTTATAAGTTACTTTGCCTACTTTAGCTAAAAATGGAATTGTTCATTAATCTTCTAAGACAGGGTTGGGTGTTGCCGGTCACCGGTCTATTCGCAATGATTTCGAACGATTGACGGCCCATAGTAATTTGTATGAAGAAAACGTCCAAAAAAATATGTGATTTTTGGTAACAAATTGCAAAAAAACTAGAAGTCGTATCGAAAAACTGATTTGTTTAAAGTGTTCTTTGATGTTTTGCCATTGATTATAAATATATTTTGTTGTTTTATTTTGTTTCACTAAGTCACAGGACTCGGAACGCGGCAGTGCTATTCTAGAGTTTTTCATGAAATTCTCGATTACTTTCTGATGTAACTACACAATTTTACTGAAATGTTTTTTGTTCATCTTGTACTTCATCTTTTAGAGAAGCGATGGTCTTAATTTTGTTTCTAAATATAGCTATTTACTATCCTCAAAAGTCGGAACGCCGAACCCTGTTTTGCCCGATTAGGGTAGTGCCGACCCCTAATGAAAGGATTACAGATATTTTTAATAAAATAACGTCGTTATTCGGTCCGTCCAGTGACGTCACTGGCCGACCTGTGAACTCCTTGGTAAACATAAAATCAACTTAAAATAATCGGCCGTTAAGAAAAAAATAATACTCACAACGTCATAATTTGACAGTTGATGTTGCCGTTTCTGTTTCCAGCATGGAGTTAGAAAGAGGAGGCGATTTTAATCTTTTTTAAAACTTATAGCAGTAGTTTTTCTCCATTGAGTTCGAATTATTTTCTCTCCACCATTTTTGCACTTGGAGATTACAGATCAAAATAATTTAAAAATTGAATTTATATTGATGAACTCGATGAATCGCAAAAAAAAGGATATAGGTGGGTCATTGTCATATAAGGGGTGCAAAGAAAGGAATGTGAAAAGATGTTAATTTTTACCACTTTTTCATTATTAACCGAAGTAAAATAGTAAATATAACATAAATAAATTAAAAATTTAGGTCGTTTTTCTTCCTTTATCAAATAATTACCAAAAAACGTTTTTTTCTGACCACCGAAAAGGTGCAGATGACCACCAAGAAGACATCAATTGCGCTTTATTCATAAAATAAAACAAAATTCAACATACATTAATCTCAATTAAAATTTCTCTGTTGTTACATTTTATTATACTTTGTCAGATATAGGGAATTGTTACGAATTTTTACCATAAAAATATAGTAAAATATGGACCACCAAAACGACATCTTTTCGGTTCTCGTTTTTTTCATTTGACAATATGAGTATCTTCCGTGGTTTCAGTTAACGTTTCTTGATAATTTTCATCCGGTTTATTAATCTTTCATTCTCTTCTATTTATGCTAACTTAATTTTGATTCTAACTCCATTAATAATAAATAAACCTTTCTGTTTTCAAATTCCCTTTCAAAGCTCTTAAAGTGTGTCTCGAAGCAGATGAAGGAGGAGGATTTAGGGGAAGATTATGCCTATCATCCATCATTATCATCAGTTTTCGTAAATTTCACGGCAGAGGGTTCAGGGCCTATCCTTAGGAAGGGTGTATGGGATTGTTCGCCAGTTCTATTTACCACATGCTGATTGGTAGAATCCAATCAGAATTTCATCTCAACCTTCAACTCTGCAACCTGCATCCTCACAATTTTGTACTTCACCGGTTGAGATATGTGTGTGAAACAATTGAAGAAGCCGGAGAAGTTGGTGGACTTCTACTACGACCTTATTTTTTTGACTAATGCGTTTCGACTTTTTTAGTATCTCTCGTCCCTGCTTCTTCTCTAAGTTTCGGTTGTTTATTAGGCATCCTCTCATAAATAAGGGTGGCAGCGAGTGGACCATATACCACCTAAGCGGGCTCAGTTCATATTGGTGGAGAAAAGTTAAAATAACGTTGTTCCTGAAGTCGATTTGTTGGTCAGTGGTCACCAATGACCACCAAAAAGATGACCACCGAACGGAAATTTCACATTCAAATTCAGCTATCCTGAAACTATAGCGGGCTGGCTAGCCAAATATGATGCGTTTGTAAACTAGACATTAGTATGTACTGCGCTATAACGAAAATTTCACTTATTCAATAATACTTACAAATTTAATGTAGTAACCGGAAAGACGCTATGAAGTTTGACAAAAAAGTATTTTTGGGTAAACGAAAAAGATTTTCCTCTTTTTTGATGAAATGTGGATCAGGGATGCATCAAGGGATATTGATGACTTTCCTTAGAAAGGAACTATTTGTTTTTGGGAACGTTTAAGCATAAAAATGTTGAAATGTTTGGATAAAAATATGGACCACCGAAAAGACATACAACTTGTGTAACATGTGACAATCGTATTTAAATAAAAAACCGACCCACTTTTAGGATTCATATCAATAGCACATGATTTTTGAGGATTGAGAGAACTAATTAAGCTGAACAGGGCGAACATTAAGTGCAGTTTACATTTACTTTTTGCATTGCAAACTTGCATACATCTGTTTTGAACGGACCACCGAAACGGACTTTTGAGTATAAAAAACAGCAAAAATTCAGTTTATCGAATTAATTCATTAAAAAGATTTTCTTGGGTAAAAAGTATAATATAATTGTTGATTCTTTTTGCAAAAAGAAATTAAATTAAAGCATTATTTAAGAATTTACGTGTCTTGAACAATTTTTTGTCACTATATGACAATGACCCAGGTGTCTTAAAATGATATCTTCTATCCGTAAAAAATATAAAATGAAACAAACAAAAAAACTTGACATACCGAAACGTAGGTATATTTGGTCAGAAAGGTCGCATAAAAAGTTGGAAATACGCTAGAGATCTAAAGTGGGTGACATATTTAGTCCACTACTATTTTTTTATTAAGTACTATATTAAGGCTTAGATCAAAATAAAATTAATGGATAGGCCTAAAGCGCGGTAAGTTGAAGCACACTACTGGTGCACGTGGTCCATACAAACTAGCGCCATTATCTGTCAAATCTAGGGCACTTGCATACAAATTTGATGTAAACCTTTCATTTGTTTTGCCTCATTTTTCTTGTTTGAAATGTTCGCGTAAGGCCTATCCATTAATTTTATTTTGATCTAAGTATTAAGGCTGTATTCAGATGGAGAAACCAAACAACTTTCCTTCAAGAAAACGAGAAAAGTACGGATCAGGCGATCGATTTTCTACGGGAGACAAAACAACAATCTTTTTTCGTCAGCTGCCGGAACCCCAGATCCGCGCGACGAAAACAATTGATTTCTATTGTGTCTGTACGTAGAAAGAGAAGGAACTAGAAGGAAGCACGTGTCTTGTTATATCACTCAACTCAGTAAGAGATGCAAATAGCAAATTCGCTCTAGTTAAAAAAGGAGATCGCTACTTATTGCTGTCCTTATCGACGTAGCCACTTTTTTGTTCTACGACGGCTGTCTGACCGGAGTTAGACATCTATTTTCATAAAAATTTTATAGGATTTTATGAATATCGCTGTCTTACACGCGGTTACACTAATGTACCGTCTATCAGCGTAAGCGAAAAATACTTCGCCTATGTGTCTGTATTCCCCGGCATACGACAGGTTAAGGAAAGTTGTTTAGTCTCATTATTGGAATACGAGTAGACCCTTAAAATAGTTAATAATAAAATAAGGGTGTATACACTACACCCTCGGATAAGTAACAACCTGGGGCAGCAGAGGCGGCTAGTCATATCTGCCGAAGAAGAACGTCATCTGGGTAATTTTAGTAATAGTGATGCTGATGTATGGCTGATGTCTAACTTGTTTTAGAAAATATGATTGACCTGAATGTTTAAGAACAGAGCAATCTGCTTGGGGCTACCTCCTGGTTTTACCATGAAATTGGGTAAAACCTTAGATCAAAATAATTTTATTCTGATCTAAGGGTAAAACCGAAGAAAAGGGAATCTAAAGTCACCCCTTTTTTCCAGTTATAACCATCTTACATTTTTATCGCAAGAAAATGAAAATTTACAATATTGTCCACAACACAATTTAGAATGATATGGTTTTCTTAGTTTTTCGAAATTAATAAAAAATAATTTCATTTTTCAAAGAAAACGGCTATAAAATTCTGACCGGAACCACGCGCTCGTTCGCATCGATTAGTATGGAGAGTCGTGGTCCCGGGATGATACGCCTTAATATGTTTTCAGGTCCAGTCGGAGTAGAAGGTCTATTAACAACAAAATGGATACTCGAAGGAACAGACCACTCCGCTGCAGAATTTAACGAAGGCAAACGTAACTGGTTACACGAAAAACTACCAACTAATTGACTAGGTAGTGGATTTGTACCAAAAACGAAGAAATTCAGATTTAAACTAAAACAATTATTTTGTAAGAAAACGTGAATGTTATATGTTTTTTAAGATTTTATGTACAAAGAATCTATGAGATTATTTTTAATGATGTTACATTAAACTGTATTTTAAAAGTTAACATTTTGTTGACTAATTGTTTTATAATATTTCCTAGGTCTAGAGGGAGTGGACTATACGCCATGAAGAGTGCCAGGGGGTCTACCCGGACATTCGAACTTAGCAATTGCGTGAATGTTTTCGGTCCAATGTCATCTCTATTACAATGAAGTTCGGACCGAAACGGTCGCGATTTATCGAAAATAGAAAATCCGGGTACAGGCCCGATGCCTCGACTAAAGAGTTCTTGTGTCGAAACAAATTGATAAACTTGTACGAATGTCATAAAGTCACTATACAGGGCGGTGTAACGAAAAGTATAATTAACTCTTAACAAAAAAATTTCTGTCTCATACATTTGAGTCGAGTAGGCGCTGTAGTTTAGCATTGAGCAGCTGACAGTTTGCGCTGACAGGTTTACTCCTATGACAGGGGCGGATCCAGGATTTCATGTTTCATTTCATGCCCATCGGCCAACTCGGGCCACGTATTAAGATTAAAAGAAATTAAGAGAGCTCATTTCTTTACTCGGCCTCAAAATTTAGAGGTTCGTGGGGGGGGGGGGCCATGGCCCCCTGGGCCCCCCCTGTATCCGCCACTGCTCCTATGGGTACTAAAAGTTGTTAAGTTTGATGGGTAGAATATGTGGTTTAAAGGTTAATGATACTATTTTCTTACACCCTGTATAGTCCTACAAAAAACCAAGGTGCTATCTGGAACTTAGAGATTAAAATGCAATTAAAGTGGTCCAAGCAAACACACGTTGCAATTTTTTTTTTCTCTTTATGGTGATGATACTTCATGGCTGCGTGTTCGACCAAACCGACTGATTATGGCTGTTGACTTTGAGAGCTTCGTTGATGTGCTCTCAGGTGGCTGATTTCACGGTTTTTCCCTTATACTTCTACTAACTAGACTCACGTGTTGTCCTAATTGGCCAACGCTCAAGCGAGCGTGCTATCATTGCACACGCTTTCAGAAGTGCGATTTTTGAAAATCATACGAGCGGTTCGGCAGTAGAAAATGTCAAAATTACTATGGAGATTATGCATCTTTCTACTGCCGAACCGCTCGTGTGATTTTCAAAAATCGCACTTCAGTAAGCTTTCAGTCATTGATCGCACTAAATTGCGACCTTTAATACTAATCTTCGTCGACTGTCCTGATTGACCACGTGAACTTTATGTTTGATGTTTGATCGCGGGTTCGTTCTTATGTCATAAAATGTTATGTTAACTGGATCGAGCCCTATAATGAAAATATACGAGTAGATGGCATAAGCAACAAACAAACTATCTACTAAGTTTTAATTGTAGTACTTAGATGTAGGGATGGGTAATATCGAATTTTCGTAATATCAAATCGAAACCATATATTGATATTGAATATCTGATTCTGAAACTATATATTGGATATCGGTCGATATCCAGTAACGCTATATCAGTCAGTATAAACTTAAGGTTTGATATTGTACGAATGCATAATTATTGCTATTTCACTCTCTAGCAGGGTGTTGGTATACTTTTTTCACTCGGCTTTCCTCGGTTCAGATCGATATTTTTTATGTGTTAGGTATTGGATAAAGATAACAGGTTTCTAAAAACATAATTTATAAAATATCTCAATAATGGTGAATCCTAGCGAAAAAATAGCTAATTTTTCGAACCCCTGGGGTACCCAGAAACCCACCCTTCCGCATGCAAAAATAAAAAAAAAATTGATTTTTGAAAATTTTCCAAGTCCAGCCCCCATACAAATTTCACCCGAAAAATCGTCTAAGTCGATGGCTCATACGAAATCGTTAAAAATCCAGCTCCATATAAAATTAGCGTTAAATTTTTCTAAGTGTGGGACCCTCGTTGCGACACCCTAACCGGTAGCCGCTAGCCCGTATAGCGATGCGATATGGTTTGATATCCTATATCTATGAATCTCAGATATCTTGAAATCGAGGCGAATCAAGTTTGTGCGGCAATATAGTGTTTCACCAAATATATAGTTTCTGTACGCATCAATATCTGATTTTAAGATATTCATGTGATATACGTTTCAATAACTATATACGATATATATCGCCCATCCCTACTTAGATGTAGTTAGCTGGCGAAATTGTCAGATTAATTGGTACCATCAACGGTAAGTGGTGGAATTCTCTATGGCCTCATAACCGCATTTCCTCTCATACTCATGTATGTATCGAAACAGTTGAGCGATTAATCGTAGCCACTACCGCGCTATCGATGTCTACCTAAAATAAGTTGTAAAAGGTAAAAAATGTATCAATTTCCCTTTTTTGTTCTAAAAGTTAAATAAAAGTGTTTGGAACATTGAATTAGAACAGTTTGGAATGACTTCTTCTTGGGAGCAAAGACATTTTCACAAATAATGTGTCATGATTAATTTATTCTATGATATAATATCCTATTATATTCCTACCATCTTATCTTCTTCTTCTTATCGTGTGGGCAAGTCCTGGGCCCTGTTTAATAAACGTGACAATTGTAATTTACAATTACAATTCAGAGTACATTGCTGGTCAGCAATGACGCTAAACATGCAGTATAGGTAACATATACCTAACATTTTCAGCAATGTACCCTGAATTGTAATTGTAAATTACAATTGTCACGTCTATTAAACAGGGCCCTGGTGTCAGAGTTTTTTCAGACCGCCTTACGGCCTCTGACGTGATTTTATATGACGACCACTACCACCTGAGATAGTAGCCGGGACCAACGGCTTAACGTGCCATCCGAAGCACGGAATCATCTTATTAAGACTCGGAAGGTCAAGTTGAAGCAAATTAAATGAATAGTTGCAAATTAAATTAATAGTTATTTGGCTAAAATTATGATAAAGCCATGCCTTCCGAATTGTCAAAATTATGTGTTTTCCTACAATAGGGTAGTGGTGGTAATAAGGTAGGATTTAAGTCTACGAAATGTTTATGTTTAATCCGACAAAAAATTTAATTCATACATTTATGTTAGGTACAACCTTGTTTTTGACTTATTGTAGGTCTGAAAATATTTAAACGCTACCGAAGGAAGTAGTTAGTTAGTTTGGGTCCTAACAAGCAAAAAGCTTGAGGCTGAAACAATTCTCCTAACTAGGTAGGGCTTATCCTGCCGTTTCCCAGATTCCTACGTTCATGACAATTAGTGAAATTCATTTTGTTTAAGAGGATAGGTATAATTCGGAGCGTGCTCGATACAAACGAAGTTTGGTTTTATTTTCAATACTAACCAAATTATGGTCTTTTATATCCATTTAGATCCAGAACATCGAATTTTCCATTGTACATACAAAATTACTTCACGTAACTAAGGGGTCCTATTTACTTTAGTATATAGGACTCTGTGGTCCTATTTATAAATACTTACCTAAATAGATCAGACAATATCGTCAGCTTAAAGAAACCCTCGGAAAATCGGGTAAAGCTCAGTAAGATTTTCTAGGTCCTTTTCTGATAATAAAATTCGCTTTTCTCTCCCCTAAGAAGCTTACGTCTATTAGTTTTTCCAAAGAAAAGTTTCCATGAGGATTTCCAAATAACTCGGAATTACTTTCCTAGAACCGATTAACTCTCTACATGCTATTCAGTGATATTTAATATGGTGTACTGACTTAAATATTTGAAGACATGAAAAAAAGGATAAACCTCAATAACATATCAGCCTATATACGTCCCACTGCAGGGCACAGGCCTACCCTCTAGGAGGGTGTTTGGGCGTTAGTCCACCACGCGTGTCCAATGCGGATTGGTAGAGTTCACATATGCATCCGATAGTGATATCTTCGTAATAATATTATAAATTGTAAATATTATTTGATTCGCGGAAACTAGATTTTCTAAGCGATTTTTCCATACATAAAACATTACTTTTATTAATACCGTCTACGAGTGTTATACGACAACGTTTTGTATGGACGGAAACCACCTTAAGGAACAAAATAACCCCTTGTCAATAAAAAATAATGTTTGTCGCCTCACGCTTTCTGTCCACACAGTTCGCTCGCAAGCCGAATGTGCCTGTATAAGATGTATTTGTAAACAATATTGGTGCCTATATTTTATAGGTAGGTACGTAGGTAAAATGAATGTTTGTTAAGTAACTTTTAAAACTAGCAGATTACGCATGGGTTCTATGTGTATGAGCCTTGCGCCCCCTAGGTCCATGCGCCCGGGTACGACGCACCCCTCGCACCCTCGGGTCAAGACGGCCCTGCACAGGCCTACCCTCAGAGAGGGTGTACGGGCTTCAGTACACCACTAGTTCCCAATGTGGATTGGTAGTTTCCTTCAACGTTTCAGAGCAATCGGTATTAAGGGTTTATTACCGTTGGCGCGCTCCATACAAACGTATGATCTAGTGATATTTTCAATACTATCAAATTAAAGTCAATGAAATTTTTCAGAAACAATCTAGAAACTAATCTCTATGCTGAACAAAAATGTTCAGGTTTTCGTTAAAATATACCTACAGTTTTAGGGTTAGGATTAATTTAAGATTTGTATGGAAATCTTTGAGGCACTGTAACTTTAAATCTGATTTCATACAAACATAGAGATAATTTTCTGAAAAATTTCATTGACTTTAATTGGTTACTATTGAAAATTTCACCAGACTTCATTGTATGTAGCGCGCTCCGAATTATATTCCCTTAGTACGTAAGTTAGAAAAACTCGTTGGTACATGCCATGTCGTCAGTGCAGATTTGAACCCGGCCCTTCACGATTGAGTGCCCATCCCTCTCCGCAACATACCACCGACGCTATTTATTGTCCTAAACTGGACCAAAAGTTACAAGATTGTTCGTGATTAGCGAATAGTTTCTAACTGACTTCATTCAAGTAGTTTGATAGTTCAATCATCTTGAGAAGTCAGACAATCAACCCACTTTCACGCTTATTACGTTGATACAAGAAATTCGGTAGAAGACTTCGTAATTGGAATGAACTCTTGTTGAATTTGCCTGGACGGTAGTGGTCGGGAAGCTTTCATCTCAGCCGAAATCGGGAGTGAGAAATTAAATGTGTTACTAGCAGTTAGTATGTGTTAACTGTTAGTAAGACGAAATGTGAAGGGAGCGGACACACCTGCGAAAAGTTCCGCGTCGAACGTTCGGTTGAATACGCGTGCAACGCTTTTCCCTATACCGGCGACACACTAGTACGCGTATTCAACCGAACGTTCAAGCGATACAAACGCGCGATTGTTATTCGCGTGAGTACATCGCTTCACTAGCAATTAACAGGCGTTTGTATCGATTTAGGGTTGAACTACACCACATAGTACCGCGTCGCATTTTTCCTTCGCTCCATCCATTTCTGTCACTCAGGAACGTCATTTAAGATAGACGGAACGCGATCGCACGCGGCGTGCTGTTCCGTGCTGTTCCGTTCCGTCTATCTTATATGCTCTAGCAAATGATGTTCCTGAGTGACAGAAAAGGATGGAGCGACGGAAAAATGCGATGCCGTGCTTCTTGATGTAGTTCAACCCTTAAACGCATGATTGTAGAAATGTACACGCACATTTGTATCGAAGCAGACGCATGTGTGCGTTGCGACGAAGGCTGTCGACGAATGACTGGTCAAATATTACGAACGTTTCGCATAGCGTGTGTATCGTTTTTGCATCGATGCTGCATCGCGACTGAATTGATGTAGAAGCGCCTCAAAAAGTCGCATCGGGTAAAGGGCCCTAATCCAATTGAGTAATTACCCCTGTTTTGTTTACTCCAAAATTGTATTTCCTTATTTGCCATCAGATTCTGGTACACCTATAACTGCTATACGATCAGAGGCGTGTTATGATGCAGTGACTCTAACTCGATAGCCACGCGATGTCGGCGATGCCTAAGGGATTAAGACACCATAAGAGGCGTTAATTCCGTATCAATATTGGAATTGGAAAAATGGAACACTTGGAATAACTTCAAAATCCATCTTTCCGTCCGGAAATCGCCTGTTGCGGATAATCGAGTTTTCTCCGTAACCATTTGATATTAAGTACCTAGATGGTTCAAATTTGTCACAGAAAAAGGAAGATGTCCTGTGGTCCCTGTAAAAGTTTCTTTCGTAAGTAAGTAGGCAATAAGATATAAAACAAATTTTTTTAACGGTCGGGTCCGGACGGAACACTTAGGCCGAGATTCAGAGACGATTTTTTTAGTCTTAGTTCGAGCTAAGCAGGGTCGAAATGTATGGATTTTGACATACGGGAGTTCGAACTATGACTTACAAATCGTCTCTGAATCTCAGTCTTAGGCCTCGTTTAAGGGAGAAGCGGGGCGGCACGCGGGTCGTCAGTAAAGTCGGCAATAAATCTATGACAATTTGACGCGTGCAAAAAGCTTCTCCGTAACATCGCCGTATGCTTGTGTTTCCGGCAGCCCGTTCCGCACACCGCGGCGCCTGACGCCCCGCGTCTCATTGAACGAGACCTTATTGTATAACTTCCATGAAATAAAATGTCTTTATTTGTCTCTCCAAGATCGAGTATTGCTTTTGAAGCTGCAAGTTCGATCATCATCAGCCTAGACACGTCCCATAGAAGGGTACACAACATCCGGTTAGTTGTTTGCTAGTTTTTGCTTTATCGTAAGCTTAATTGGGCTTCTGAAGTGCAAGTTTTGGTCAAACGTTTTACGCAAAATGTTTGCGTTTGCGCAAAATGTTTGCGCGAAATTTTGGACGGAATTAAATTTAATACTTGAGTTACTATGTACGTTAAAATAATTCAACGACCAAGTTTTTCTTTAAGCCTGTTTATGGTTAAAGTAATATGTTTGTTTAAATTCAAATTATGGAATAGGTATGAGCATTTTATTAAAAGTTAACCACCAAAAACACCCACACACACCCACCACCATGGCATGGTGGAAACACCATTAAATTCTTCCATTTAAAAAAAAAGATTAATTTAAATTAATTAGGAATACAGTAATAATTAGGAGTCAATGTTATTAATTATGTTTAAAAAATTTATGTCACAGATACGATAATAATTAGCCTCACGACTGCAATCTATAAGGGTGGTTCGGAACTTAAACTGGAGGCAATAGTTAAGTTAGTGCTAGAGTATTTTCAAACCGCTTCCCACCGCTTCCGAGTTTCGACTTGGCTTAACGAAAAGGTAAACATTTCTCCAAACGACATAATTAATGTCACATAAATCTAAAAAGAAATTCCTAAATATCACAAATTATATTTACAGAGTACATTTTAAGACTGCGAACCGAAATTCGAAACCCATATTTTCTTTCCCATTTCCCAGCGCGACACTGTTCAGACGCGATTACTTTTTTTAAACATCTTTTAACATTATTACTTAGGATATTAAAAGTAGCCAGTTCTAAAGGCCCCGCGCAAACTAGACCAGGAACGTACATTTAAATTGTAGATTAGCGCTGGCTTAGGGTTGAACTACACATGGCCGCACGCGATCGCATTTTTCCGTCGCTTCATCCTTTTCTGTCACTCAGGAACGTCATTTGCTAGAGTATACAGGGTCCAACTTAATATGCTGACACTTTTTTAAGGGGATGATCAGATTATCAATCTGAACAACTTACTCTATGGGAACAACATTGAAATCGCGAAAAAAAAATCAGCTGTCCCATACATATGGCTTGAGTAGGTTTGCTGTTTTGTATGGAACAGAAGATTTTTTTTCGTGATTTCGAAGTTGGTCCTATAGAGAAAGTTGTTCAGTTTGACGGTCTGATCATCCACTTAAATAAGTGTCAGCATATTAAGAAGGACCCTATATAAGATAGACGGAACGGTGATGCACGGAACAGCACGCCGCGTGTGATCGCGTTTCGTCTATCTTATATGCTCTAGCAAATGACGTTCCTCAGTGACAGAAAAGGATGGAGCGACGGAAAAATGCGATCGCCTGCGGCCATGTGTAGTTCAACCCTTAGTGCGTTCACACACGATGACGCACTGACAGAGCGGCAGATGTCAGTCCATAGAACCACACCCGGTCCGTCAATGCGTCACCGTGTGTGGTTCTACGTGGTTTCATACAACTCCTTGCTTCACAAAAACGGACTGACGTTTGCTGCTCCGTGCGTCAGGGCGTCATCGTGTATGAACGCGCTTAAAGGCTACAGTTACAAATAGCTCTTTGTCCACATAGAGCACACAAAATTTCACAAAATACTTATGAAATAAAAATTATAGTAGTTGACATAATTTTTAAAAACGAATTTCATTTTTTTTGCGATTTGTCAAGGTTATCAATATAGGTACAGGTACTTTTAATTGTTTTAATTATTTTGTTCTGTAATTTCTAAATGCAAAATGGGTCGAGAAAAAATAATTCGAATTTCATGGAGAAAACCATAGATTTAAAACTTTTCGCTTACGCTACAAGATGGAGCCAAGAAATCGAGAGCGAGATAGCCAGTTGTGAAAACTAATGTAAACAAAAAAGACAAAACATTATTTTTTGTTTCGGTCACCGTGGCTGGTTTTTGTGTTTGGCAAGCTATCAATCCAATAGAATCTTTGCCAAACAAACCGTCTTTTAGTATGCAAAAGTCACTATTGCCGTTCCATGTGCGGTATGGCTTAATCTAGAGTGTAAATCTATGGAGAAAACCATTGACCAGAAATGAGAAAACCTATGCTTAATTTTGAAAAACAAAAATATCCTGCTTTCTCTTTCTAATTCTATGCTGGAAACAGAAACAGCAACATCAAATGTCAAATTATTATATTGCTAATTTTTTTTTATTTATGGCCAATTATTTTAAGTTTACCTACATTGAAATTTACAGTTTGTCGAGTATACTAGTTTTAACGAAAAGCTACGTTATTTAATTATAAAATATCTTGAAACCTTTCATTTAAAAAATATTGATACAATTCTCTCGAAATAGTTTTCAATTCAGCACTTCAAAATTCTTATTTCGTTTCGTAATCGATAAATATCAAACACTTACCGTCCCTTAGGGAAGTCCCATAAATTTTTTTTTATTATGTTTGTATGGAATAGATACTTCCCTTCAAACTCAATAAAAAATATTTTTTATTGAGTTTGAAGGGACGTTTTTATTGAGTTTGAAGGGACGTATCTACTTTTGAAAGGGACTTATTATTATGATTTTATTTATTTATTTTGGACACAAACAGTCTTAATAAAAACAATACAGGGTCCAACTTAATATGCTGACATTTTATCCGCTGTCCCATACATTTGGCTCGATTAGGTTTGCTGTTTTGTATGGGTTGATTTTTTTTTCGCGATTTCGATGTTGGTGCCATAGAGAAAGTTGTTCAGTTTGATGGTCTGATCATCCCCTTAAATAGTATCAGCATATTAAGAAGGACCCTGTATAATCTAAAACTAGTGTACAGATACTAGACCGGTCTTACCGGTGTTTGATATTTATCGCCTCAATTATTATCATACAGTCTGTGCTGGACCTAAAAGCTACCGAATGCTACCGAACTGACGGCTTGGAAAGCTTCATTACGTGTTCATAAAATCAGCAATTTAGAACACAACATCTTGTTACTGGTCGTACGACGTCATCAAAATACGCCACTAGGATATTTTAGCTTTAATTATTTTTAACCTCCCGCGCCGACGTTCCCTCTTGTATTTAAATGAATTATGTTTTTATTAATATATTGACCCACATTTTGCATTTTAAGAATTCTTTTAACATTATTTTTTCTCTCAGCTTCACTTCTCTAACTAAGATGGGTCAATTATTGAAATACTATGGTTTTGAGCCCTTATACTTTCGTCCATTAGTCGTAATTTTTCGTCCATATAGGTAGCAAACTTGTGGCATAAATGTAAAAAAAAAAAAGATTTACTTCAGCTGTCACTATGTGGCAGTGATCCAAATTAAATCGCGCTACAGTTTGCTTTTTAGGGTTTATTTAATTTATTTATCTAAGCTTTTATGTAGGTAAATTATATACCTACTGCAGCTTTGCATGATGTTTTTTTTTCTCTCGATTTTATCTACATAGTGAAAGTTGTTCAGTTTGACAGTCTAAACCATATATTAGTAATAAATATGGCATGTTTTTTACACATACCCATAAATAAAAAAGTAAGTACAAAATACTCTCTGAATTCCGACTTTTCTACAAAATTAAAACACTGTTAAATTAAAACATTAATCAACAGCGATCTATAGCTAACTCGCTGCCTAAATCAAGATGTAATTAGAAACAGGTAGGTATTCGTTAATATGGCGGTTTGTGCGTAATGAAGATTACGTTGGATTATTAAAGCTACCTATATTACTTGAAAGGTTCAAGATAATTTGTTCTGGGAATTTGTTTGAGAAGTAAATTCAAGTAGTTATTTGTGTTTCAGACTAGAATAGATTTCTGACGGACGAATTCCCTAATTGGATTGGTTGCTAATTGGGTATTCATTGAATTTAATTGAATCAATTAACCCTAAAGTGGCAGTGGGCTGGGCACATTGCTCACAGATCCAATGGCCGATGGGGCTGAAGAGTCCTCGAGTGGTGAAGTGCCGGAAAGCGCAGCGTGGGTAGACCCGACAAGGTGGACTGACGACCTGGTGAAGGCGACGGAAACCCGTTGGATGAGGGCGTTGCAAGACGAGCACTGGTAGCATGCTACACGAGATACGGCTGTATCACGTCACTAGAAAGCCAAGCCAATAGAAAGAGAGCAAAGGTGTGATAGCGCTTTATCACTGTGTCAATGCAGATGTTGTGGTGAATCTTGAGGGAAGCCGACGTCTATCGGCTGATATGATGATGATGATGAATCATTCACATCTTTATTTCAGTTCTCAATATCTAAGTAGAAACGTAGACAGAGAGACACTTCATGTGCTTGCAGATAATATTCATTAAAAATTTTCCGCTAGTGTAAGTATACAAAGTCATTAAATATCTAACCGAGAAGTCATAAGGTTTATTTTGTGGCACAGACTAGCGTTGCAGCGTTGGCGGAAAAATAAAGTTCTGCACAAAATGTTGCTCTCAAAGACTCTTTAATGAAACGTTTGCATTTTCCGTTCAATAGGTACCTAGTACTCCAAGCGGTTGACATGCAGCGAATTTAAAATTGCTACTACCTGCACCAGTATTCATAAATTATTCCATGTGGCTTTTTGGTTTATTTCTGGAAAACATCCGGCAATTCCAGTCGTCCCTTTTGCAGTTTCAACATGTTTTTTGCAACATAATCTAATTAAATCTTATCCTACATCTCTATATTTTGAAGTTTCGTAGCTAATGTTTTCGTGAATTACTTTTTTAGCCGTTGCGGGTTACATGTGTAGGTTAGGTTATATTTAAATTAAAATTATGATTTCAACAGCATGCAACTGCCATGATCATGCGGGATGACTGAAAAACTGCAGGCAGATAAAGATGAGGTAAGTAAAGTAAATGTCTTAAAGCCCGACCAGAAATCTAAAAAACCTCGCCATGTTGCGGAAAATCATTGGAACTAATTTTTGTACTTGGAACACTAACATTAACAGGTGACAGTCGATTGCAGCGCCCCCAAACCAGGTTTTTTATATTCCTGGTCAGGCTTTACATAGGTATAGAGTCACGTTGCAGGGTTTGCCTCAAACACTTGTCTCTCGCGTGGTGTTCGCGCGGTTCGCGTCTCAGCCTGCCACGAGGCTCCTAAATCCTTCTCAGTTGTTCTTACTCAAAAACAATCCTCGAGATTGGATAGACACTCCCTCAAATAACTTGACACTGGCGAAATCTAACAAGGAAACGCCATTAAATAAAAATAGAATAGAATACATATAGGTATATCTATATTTTGTTTTTCAGTCAATACAACATTTCAACCGATGGATGTCCACTGCTGGACATTGGTGGTTATATTATTGAAATGATTAGTTATAATACTAACGCGTTGATTATCGTTTGATCAGCGGATACGAGTAGCCTACAATGCATGCAATGCTGCGGAATGGGTAACATTAGAACCAATGTTTCTCCGATACCTACCTGTTTTAATCACGGTTACTTATAAAAATCTTAGTTTAAATAGGTATGTGTATTGGAAAGGTAATTAATGCCCTATTTTTTTATCTGGATATCTGTCATGTTATTATTTAGGCCTCCGCACATTGCAGCGATATTATCGAGCGATATTATCGACAGCAATATCGCGACACCTTACACACTGCAGCGATTCCGCGATTCGCGTCACGCATGCGCCCCACCACTGAATGTACCTAGTCGAAAGAGTTTCGATAATATTGCGGCAGTGTGTGGGATCGAGCGCGTCCCCATACAAAATGCACTGAGAACAATAATCGCAAAATCGCAGCGATATTGTCGCTCGATAATATCGCGGCAGTGTGTAGGATCGCGCGCGTCCCCATACAAAATGTACTGGAAACGATTATCGCAAAATCGCAGCGATATTATCGCTCGATAAAATCGCTGCAATGAGCGGAGGCCTTTTGAATAAACATAAACAAAAGAAAACAATTCCTAACTCAGTTTTATGACCCGTAATTCTATTACCACATTAAGTTAGGATCACACGTTTCTATTTTACCAGCATGTAGGGGACATCAAGATAACGGCCGCCTAAATTAGAATTTACTGGACCTGGTGAAATAGTTTATCACAAATGTGACCTAATTTGGGGGACTCATGTTCCATTTATCATGTCAAAGCTTATCATAGAAAATTATCTATACGTAATGCACATTGTCGTATGTCGTTAGTTCGTTACAGTCTGTTGGATTTCACTCAGGGCTCACAAATATGTGTGGAGTGGTCTGTATTCCATCACGCAGGCCAAGTGAAAACCATTACCTAAGTGGTTTTGAATAGAAATAGATGAATGGAAATGAATTTAAAACTATTGATGAAAATAATAATAATACTTACTTTATAGTTAACTTATTAAGGAGCTACCTGCCGGTTTTGGGTAATTTTGTAATCATTTTATTCATTAACTATGGCACTTTTTGAGCTGAAATTTAAACTGAACCATCTACAGGATATGAGAGGTGATGTGGTTTTTCTAGAAATCGATTTTAATCAATAAAACCGAAGAAAAGGGACTCTAAAGTCACCCCTTTTTTTCCAGTTGTAACCATTTTACTCTTACATTTTTAATCGGAACAAAATGAAAATTTACTATATTGTTCACAATACAATTTAGAATGATGTGGTTTTTTTACTTTTTCGAAATTAATAAAAAATCATCGAATTTTTCAAAGAAAACAGCAAAATTCTGACCGGAGCCACGCGCTCTTTCTCATCGATTAGTATGGAGTGTGAGTGAGAGGAGAGTGGTCCACGGCTGATACGCCTTAATAAGACAATTTAATGTTGTAATCACTATACTTCGTTCCATATAAAAATAGAAAGATTTTACGATTATGAATTAGCCTTTTCTTATTGGCAGTAATAATTATGAGAACCTACACTTCATTTCAAATAAAGACGACAAGATTGTCGTATTTCTATATAGCTTTCTGGGCAATTCTGATTTGCAAACATAATTTATTTATCAGAAAGATATAGGTACTATCCGACGTAAGCTGTTCTAAGAATAAGTGAGAGGAAGGGTTTCAAATCTCGTTTCTGTAATTCAAAATAATGGAGTATAGATACTATTCCATAAAAGAATATTTCTAAAGAAAGCTGTTCTAAGAATTAAATAACCGGGTCGTCTAGCTAAAAAGTTACAAAAAGGTGAGTGTTTAAAGGTTCATGTTTCTGTAATACCTATTGTTATCTGGAATGAAGTGTAGATCTATTTAATTACGTCTGATAAAGTTGATAATCTGATTATACTGACAATAAAGAAAGAAACAACATTATCCTCAGACAGATTCTAAGCCAAGATAATCCTAATTAATCTCCGAAATTGTTTCTAATAATTGATTGATTAATTATCTTATAATTAACTATTTTAGTATCAACTAATGAGAAAACTTTAATAATTAGCTTGTTCTCTTGAGTCCTATGATGAAGGATCAATTTACTAGGAGTTCATTGATTTATTATGAAAGATTAAAATGATTATTATACTTACATCGTCGTATAAATAGGTACCTACAGTCGCTATCAGGTTTTTCATAACCCTTGACTATTTATACAGGGACCAGCCTTGCGGTAGCATTTCCCCTCTGCCACGGTACACGATCAATTGATCATGTGCATTTACATACAATTTTATACCTTATCCTTAACCTTAATAACTTCGAACTTATTTCATGTTACGTCGCCCCCCACAAAAAGTGGCAGAAATGTTTGTTAATGAATTACACGCGTAACTAGGGAGTCCTAGTCTATAATAGTAGGTATAAATAGTCAAAGTTCATAGCAGATAAGGGTGCTCAAATATTTATGTATCTGAACAAGAAGAACTAAAAAGAGGTGTCCATGTCCAGGTATTAATGGTATCTTTTACTGTTAAGAATTTATAAAAAAATAGCACTAAGTAATTGAAAATTTTTACACCCTGTCTATTTAGATCTAAGAAGATGTAATCTGACGGCGACTACAGCGTAAGGGTTTATTTTGACCTGTTTTTGGTATGTAGGACCTCTTTTTGATATTTAGGTTTGTGCCTTAAAAATTTAAATGAATACCTACTTATCTTGAATTTTGTACTTTTTTTGTGTGCATTTATTTGGATCTAGGCATTTAAATGCATGATAGTTTTGACTGTTGGTGTATTTAACGATGTGACCCACTTTCTTAATAAGTCATTGACAAAGTCATTTTTCTTTACATCCCAAATAAATAAAATCCCATCCCATTTAATAATTGGACATTGGTTTGTTTGATAATTACATACATACTTATTCTCACGCCAGTCTCCCACTGGGGTAGGCAGAAACAACGGAACGCCACTTGCTACGATTAAGAAATCATAAAACCCGTCTGCGTAAAAAGTGAACTTTAAATAAAAACTGAAAAGAAAAAAAAGACAAGTTCAGTAGTCTTGAATTCTGTTACGTAATATTGAAGCGACTTTCACAGTCAGGACCCAATATTCGGAAAATTTGATCCGGTCTAGAATTTTAATGGGTCCCCGACTGTTAAAGTCGCTTCAATATTACCATAACAGAATTCTAGACTGCTAGACTCGTTTTTTTTCTTTTCAGTTAAAGTTCACTTTTTACGTAGACGGGTTTTTTGGAGATAAAAAGAATGACACCCTTCTAAAGCCTTTTTTTTAGGCCATAAGCCCCGGGATCCACTCACAACACTAGACGATGAAGTCCAGAGTTCTATCACAGCATAACTATATAGTCCTTGCAGTATGGCAACGCTCTTGATGCGCCGCGCCCCGCCGGTGCACTTACGTTGTCATGCGCAGTCAATCCCGTCATCTCGATACAGATCTCAGGATGATCCGCGCCGTCCGCTTCCCCGCTAGGCCCTCTCCGTTGCTCGGCGCAAGTAGGTACATCCGTTGCCGTACTGTAAGGACTATATAGTTATGCTGTGGTGCTATGGAACCACAATGGATTGGAATGGATTAATCAGAAAGTTGGGAGCAGTAAAAATTATCACTAAAGCCTCATGGTGTCCTTCCTCCGTAACCGTAATTTCGTAGATCGACTGAAATATTCGCTTCAATAACTTAAAATCTTGTAAACTGATCTCGACTCTACAGAACAACCATAAAACAAACATAAAATGCAAAGTTACCGAACCGTTTAGGGGAAAAATAAAGTCAAAAGGCAGGTACTGGATGTTCATAAAAATGCGATTTAACGATGTGACGCTGCTGTTCTTTTAATAGTGGGTTCTACCATTTGAAACAACCACTTCGTTCTGTGTCAAAAGTCGACTTTTCAACTAGCATTCAAGAGGTTGCAGAATACAGTCGGCATAAAAACATAATCATAGGGCAGGGCTATTATCATGGCATGGCATGGCATGTTTCCGATTTTATTGTTTACTAGGTCGGTAACCTATTATGACTGTACTAGGCAATATTTAAGGAATATTTTGCAAATGCCCCGTTCGGCGTTTTATTAGGGGCGGCAAATTCGGAGAAAGTATTGATTGATTGAGCTCTGTCTACCAATTCGTAGAGCAGAGAAAAGTCAAGTTCACTCCGCATACTCTAAGTTTCTGCTTTAATTACTGTAACTACACATAATCCTAAAGAGTTCTGACCACAAATAAGATGTGATGCTAAAAATGTAGAGCTTGCTTCGTTCGACTCGAGCCATCTTTTACTAAAGTTACTTCGCACAAATGTTTTGTACGTAAAAAGCTCTGGGTCCAACCGATTCATATTGAGGAGAAAAGTCAAGCTCGCTTCGCTTGCTCTAAGTTTATTTATGTATGGATGTAACAAAAGATGCCTGACAACAAAACGAGTGCCAAAGATTTTGAACTCGCTCCGTTATTTTCTGTGAAGGTGTTCTTATAAAGATAAGGGGCAGCCAAATTGGTCTGTGCCGGGCGGCAGAAACCCACGCTTTGCCACTGATCCCAATGCTCGACTGCGCCTCTTCGCTTCTCCACCTCAGTTTCACTTGTGTCATTTTGGACCAGCAAATCCAAAAACACACAACAAACAAGCTGCGGGTTTCAAAATTTTTAAAACCCGGCTTGTTTGTTGTATGAACATGACGTAGTGTTGGTATGAGGCCCAGTGAAATATTGCAAAAGAAACCTTATTTCTTAGCTAGTACAACTCTTACTAGGCAAAAGTATGACCCAATTGCTCTGCCGTGCAAATCAAGACTGCAGTTAGAATGTTTTGGCGGGGTTGAGTTGTTGAATGTTTCCGAAATCCTTGTGACGATTTTTCATTCGGAAGAGCTAGAAATAATAAGAGTGCTGATCGATCCTTCAAACTCGTCTCATGGATTCCGAAAATATATGTGGCTCGATTTTGCCAAAAACTATTTCTGCACTCGTGATAACCACCGCAGAGCTAGAGTCTGATAATGTTTGCGTTGCTGACTGTACATCAGCCATCAAGTGGACTCGAACGTTGAATTTCCTCACACAAAGTTTTCATTAAATTCTAAAGCCTGTAAAAGTTGCGGCGGACGCAACGGCACTCGAGCGATATTCTTTTGTTTCTGAAAACATTTGTTTTTGAAGAAATATAAAGTGCTAACCAAAACTTGTTTTTTGTTGTGTTGTATCATGTCAAATATGTGTTAAGACGATAATATCATCTCAAAATTATAATATTACGAAAACATACAATAAAAAAAAAAAAGGTTATTAACACTTTATTCAGGGTACTGTTAGATATCAGATTGGGAAAGGTCATTTATTGTCGTTTGCGTATTTATATTGATGACAGTGATGTGCCTACTGAATCATAATTCATAAATTAACCAAAAACGGAACGGTTGGTATTCGAAAGCCTAACGTGTTTACATTTTCATTCCCATTCATCAATTTCGGTTGTCAAAATATAAAAATAATGTAGCAATGTGATTGTAGGTTTGTAGTACTTATTACTCCTCGTTTTAGGTGATAAATTAATGGTAAGTATAGGTACAATAATAAACAGTAAAAGTAAATAGTATTTATTGATTGGACTTACGTTTTCTTTTACATGATGAAAACATTTTTTTTTCGATATGTGCTTTGTGCGTTCACACACGATGACGCACCCCAACTCAAACTCAAATTTTTTTTTGAAGCAAGTAGTTGTATGAAACCGCACGTAGAAGCACACACGGTGACGTCTGCCACTCCGTCAATGCGTCATCGTGTGTGATCCCACTTACTCTTGGCTTTAGCTCACCCAATGGAATGTGTAGATGAAGCCGAGGATGTAATGCGCTCACCCTGAAAAAAAAAACATCACTTCTTATTCTAAGGGTATATTATTCGGAGCGCGCTCCATACAAACGTACTATGGTGATATTTTCAATACTAACCAATTAAAGTCAATGAAATTTTGCAGAAACAATCTAGAAACAAATTTCTATGCTTGTATGGAGTCAGATTTTCGTTAAAATGTATAGTTTTCAAGTTACAGTGCCTCAAAGATTTCCATACTATCTTAAATTAATCCTAGCATTGAAACTGTATATTTTAACGAAAATCTGACTCTATAGAAGCATAGAGATCTGTTTCTAGATTGTTTCTGCAAAATTTCATTGACTTTAATTGGTTAGTATTGAAAATATCACCATAGTACGTTTGTATGCAGCGCGCATTTTCGCTCGCGGAATAATATTCTCTTAAAATTTGCTTGGAAAAACAGACGCAGAAAGAGAGTTCCAAACCATAGAAGTTAATGCAAGAGGTACGTAGTCTTCTGACGGTACTTTTTCCCTAAAACTAAATAATTTTTAAAATGTATGTATTAATGAATTAAAGATATAATCATAAAATAAATGCTCTTCATGCAATTTCAATATGTACAGAACTTTACTCGGTCATGAATGAGTGAATTTGTAGCCTTTATAGCCAGTTTTCACTCTAAAGCACAGAGTAGGTAATAGTACCTATATATATAGTTCTACATACAGAGCGGCCACTCCCCAGTTTCCCCCTCTCTCTGACTTCAGATACCCCGCCTTACCGCACACTTTCTGGGGACACTTTAGGGAAGCCAAGCAAGGGTATGCAGTGAAATGCAGTCTTCAGTGCTAAGTTCACATTTTTAGTAACCTTTAGCTCAAATACTATTTCAAATAACAGAATGAACAGTAAGGGTATCGAAATATAGATGACTTTAAATACAAATAGCAGTTGTCTTTCAGCCCTGTACACAATGTCATGGACAGTTTACACAAAGCGCGCAAGTCCAGACGCTATTTCGAAAACCTAAAAGTTTCTATAGAGTGCCTAAGCTAGATGTCTTCACACCAAAAGTCGCTGTTGACGGCCTTGTCGGCGACATGCACCTACGCAGGCTACCCAGCGATATGATAATAATGCGTACGCGGCGACTTTGATGCGTAAAGACATCATTAGCCTGATGTTTTGAACTATCATAAAACACACAAGTATCTTTGCACATGTATGGTCTTGCTTTACTTAGTAAGTCTCATAATTAATTATCATACATCAAAGTAATAAAGTAACATTAAGTAACTGTAAGTAATGGTCTCTTAATGTCTTGTTAATGTACTTACTTTGTGCCCTTTAAACACAAGAGATTTCTCGATTTACGGTCAAGATACACTCATCGACGGCGATCAATTCGATTTTGTTGCCGTTCGAAAGCAACTGAATAACTGCGGTACCTACATTGATATTAAACAGAGCTAAATAAACAATCAACGCTCAAAAAATATCCGAAGAGATCCTAAAGAGCTCTTTTTCCAACTAACTAACAATAAACATACCAAATACGACAAAGTTTATTAATCACATAGTACAACATTATTAGTGCCACCCATAGAGAAATTACACGCTCCTCTTGGTAGAGATGGTGTAACAAAGTGTGCACAGTAACCACCAATTGTGCACTAGTTTGTACTGCGACCATAGAGAAATTACACGCTCCCCTAAGCTTTTTGTCTCCCCTCACCCGTCCCTCACCCCCTTTGTGGGCGACATAATTTTCTATAGAAACAAGCCGATATGCCATCTCCTCTTACTCCATGGTGCCACCTAACAGCATGCATATTTGACTTGTATGAGTTCTTGTGTCAATTCGGACAAAAATTTGCTACGCTTTTTATATGAGTGTAGAGTCTATATCGTGGGGTACCTACCTACTAATAACTTATCCTGAAAAATGAAATACACAAGGTGTTAGCCATATTCCATGTCATGTTTAGTCGTAGTCTATTAGTAGACACAAAATATGCGGCACGTTTGTTTAATACTACTTTATTTCACGAACCGGCGTTTTCTATTTGCTTCCAGTCTGTCACAGCATTATTTATTCAAAGGAGCTAATGTTAAAATTGAACACGTACTGTAGAAACAGTTAACCTCGTGTAAAGTCTACCACATAAGTACAATTTAGTTTAGCTTGTGTGGTAAGTACTAATGGTCTGAAGCGGCTTTAGTTGCTAATAGGCATACCAAGTCTATACCCCTATAAGGTGAACGCCTTGGGGAAATCATATGTTCTTAACGGATTTATACTTAGGTACTTACATACATCTTGGCCTTTTCAGGTGCCCTAGACAAAAGTGCATTCTATTAGCGTTGACGCTTATGGTAGAAAATGACAGAATTTATGGATTTGACATTGGCGATCGAAACATTATGACGTTTGCTTTCGTCACCACCATACGTTGAACAAAAAATTAAAGCTGACTATGAATGAAACTATCACTAAATATTGAATAGGTATCATCTTTAGGTTTTTCTTATCGTTTTTCATTTCGAATGACTATTTAGGATCTTAAGAATGAGTACCTACTAACCATAGAGTTAGGAGATAAGAAAGTGTGTTATTCTCCATACTAAGTGGCGTACCTCGAAAAAAGCTCAAAATCCCTTCTCTGGCGCTGACTTTTTGCCCGCGAGTAGATGAATTGCCAATATAGACGCTAAGAAATTTTGATTAGTCTTTCAATATTATGAACAAACCAACTACGTAAGTGAGGTAGCTTAGGTAACTAAGCAGAGTAGTAGATCCGAAATTGTTGATCCAAAAATAGCGAAATGATGCTCATAGCGACTTCTAGCGAACTAGAATGTACAAAATGTCCATGTACGCAGCTTAGTATGGAGAATACCACTCTTTATTTCTCCTTTCTCTATGTTAGGTACTATAACTTGTTAGGTACGACAATCCCCGCCCCCCACCAGATTCAACCTCACCCTCTCTCGGTTGTCGGCGAGGTTACTCACAGCAAGTGGTGATGAAGTTCTGTCTCTCTTTCTTTCACTTAGTACCGCAGTGCTTACCTCTTGTCAATCTGACACCTGAAAATCGAGATTAAATAATTTCTGATAGGCCAAGCTGGTAATCAGGCATACTTTATGCTTAGGTGTACAAATGCCTTTGAAATTCCCACGCTCTTATATTGTTTCCAATATGAAATTTCCTTTTACTTGAAATAAGCTCGGAGCAATAATACGAAAATAGAACAAACGACGATGATGGCATAGAATATACCACTCTCTACTCTACCGAGATGGCGATAATGAACGATATCTTTATTCGGTTACTCGTGGACACGAAGGAAATATTTTACCTCCATCAATATGGTCCGTTAATAAGCAGCCTTTTGCACAAATGAGGAAAACTGCAGAAGTAGAATCGACGAGATTATATTAAGTACTGCTCGGCCACTTAGATAAAGTCTTAAGGCTATTAGCACAACCTTGCCCAATTTTCAGCAGCCAGCAGCAGAAAGTTGCTGGAGCTTTCAAGGGTGAATAGGTACGTAAACTTAAATGCGTTACATACTTATGGATGTTTCAGACCATCAAACTGAACAACTTTTACTATGTGACCAATACTGACATAGGGAACAAAAAATCAGCTGTTGCATAGACAACGTCGGCCGCTACTCGAATGAAATGTATGGACCAAAAGCTTTTTTTTTTCGCGATTTTGATTTTGACTCTACAGGGTATTTGATGTAGACTCTACCAAACACACTAGTAATACTTAAGGGGGTGCTTCAGGACACCAAACTGAACAACTTTAACTATGGAGCTAACTTCGAAATCGTCAAAAATAAATCTGCTGTACTAAACTGCAGTAGTAGTAGCAGTATATCAGCCGTCCCATTGTTGGCCAAACTGCAGTACCGACTCGAATTAAATGTATGAGATAGCAGATTTTTTTTAGCGATTTCGACGTTAGTTCCATAGAGAAAGATGTTCAGTTTTATGGTCTGAAGCACCTCCTTAGATAAATGTTACGTAGTTAATTTTACACCCAGTATAGCCAGGCACTTCCGCGTCCTAGTTGTCCGCAATAATAAACAACAGCCGCTTTCTGAGCAGAGAAGTATTTAAAAAAAAATGCTGAATAAGTCCATCAAAAATAATTATCTAAATTGCTGCAAGTTAGAGCGGGCGAAAATACGACGAGGAAATTGACCCATCAGAGCAGTTGCGTAGTACCTAATCTGTGCTGACGTCATTACCGTATTGAATTTCAGATTTTCTAGCCAAATTGAAGGTTAACATGTTGAAGTTAGATGACATGTTTTGATTAGAACTAAGTACTTTTGCGTAGGTAGGTACCTACCTAAATGCTTACATAACATAAAATACACGTATCATGAACGAAATATACTTTTTCTCCCCTCCGGACGGAAAGCGTCAATTGTCGTCCCGCTGCGCTAAACGAAGTTGCCGCTTTTCCATTCCGTCGAGGAGAAAAATAGTATAATAACCTCGGGCAGAAAATAAGAAAGCCTCATATCACATGTTTTTTGACCTCGGCTTCGCCTCGGGCAACAATTACATGAGATCTTGTTACTTTCCTGCCCTCGGTGTGTAATCTACTATTATTTACTCCAAAATTACAGGTACGGCATATAAAAAAAACGAGTGTGCTTTAGACCACACGACTGAAGTAAAACTACTACTATTTGTATAATACAAATATTTGGTCCTTACGGGATACGAACCCGCGACTCTCGGCACAGCAGGCAGGTTCGTAACGCTCTCGTCACGCATTCACTAGCTTACTCCCCAAGTCAAGGGTGCGTAAAGAAGTTTTACTTCAAAAAGATACAATAACGATAGTGGTACAAATAAGGTAGTCTTATCGGAGTCAGTAAAGACAAATCGATTGCCTTTTGCATGATCCTGATACCTTCATCTTTCTTGCCTTTTGAATAATCGTTTTGAAATGTAGCTTATTAAGATCCAAACATAGCATTGTTTAGATCCCAAACTGAGGCAATTTTGGGGTCAAAATCTTATTTATTTAACCTTCTGTTAGTTTGATCTAGGCTATTTAGACAACAAACAATGCTCCATCATAGAAAGGTCTACCGAAGTATTAATCTTGGTCAAGAACCTTAATATTCCCTTCAACGTGCTTATTCTGGAGCAATGCCATTTTCATCTGAAAGAGCTTAGATAATGTCGGTTAGTTATTTATGAGGCGAGTTTCCAGTTTAAGTGGACTCAAAGCGAAGTTTTCAGTTTAAGTCCGTGAGGTGTTTAACTTCGTCGCTAGCCTTACTAAACGACGTATCTGACATAGGCGTAACTGACTAATTAATTGTGGGTGAATCCATTTTCCAAGACGCAACGATCGGTCTAATTGACGTATCTGTATCTTCGCGTTATAATGAGAGAACACATTTTGACAGGTGACGTAACTGACAATTTATACGTAGCGCTCAACCGAAAAAGCTTGTCCTGTAAAATCACCTCGTTGTTAGTTACGTCGTTTAGTAAGGCTAGCGACGACATAATGTCGTCTTCGTAACGAGTGCGTAATTTTTTTTATTCCTTTAATGAGACTCTTGCTATTGCATAGCTCTCAACCTTTCCACCAGTGTCAAGAAGTTTGTGGGAGTATCTATCCGAATCTCAAGGATCGTTTTTGCTCAAAAATACAACTGAGAAGAGCGGAGCCTCGTGGCAAGCCAAACTTGAACCGCGTGAACATCACGCGTCAGACAACCGCTCGCGGCAAAACTTTTAACGTGTATTACGTCCATTTGGAATTATTCCTTGTGATCTGACTAAACACAGCACGAATCGTTAGATACAAATATTTTGTCCGTGAATACAGTAGGTACAAAATTTCAAAATGAAATTCCCTTCTGAGACGTGCGGTTGGAGAAAGGTTCAGTTATTGTACATTTAGGTTACAGGATAGAAAGCAGACGACTCGGGGGACACAGTATCCAAACAAAAGCAGGTTTAAAGATACTGATTCTAAATTGTCTGAATTTTTGTCGTTATCTTTTTCTGTTTTTGAACAAAGTAAGGAAAATTAGATGATAACTTTTTTGGGTGGCCAAAAGAACAGTAAAAGAACGCTTATCATTGAAAAGCAATTTAGGTATTGCGATTGTATAACCTTCTTTTGATTTTTGATAAGACCGCCTTATTTTGTACCTGTTTTATCTTTTCTCTGTTATTACACTGCTTATGTTTTGGTGTAAAATGTCTAAATAGTATAAAACAAAGTAGCTATCCGCCCTCATCATTTGTTTTTCCGCTTATAGTCCACTCATTTAAGGATTTGACCCTAACAATAATTCATCGATCGCTGAAACTTTGCAGTGTGATAAAGTAAAGTATAAAGACTACGGTTGACAAATAATCTAGGTTTAATTTTTTCCGGTCCTAGATTATTTGTCAACCATGTCATTTATCACACTGCAAAGTTTCAGCGATAGATGAATTATTGTTAGGGTGTCCATACAAGGAAACTCTAACACGACTGGACTATTACTTCTTCTATACAACGCATTGGATTTTGATACGGGTTTTACTGTCATTTAGAGAATTTCTTCCGGATGCTTCGTGTCTAATATATTTACTTATATGTTACAGCTATCCCACATGGGCGAAGCTGGGGCGGGTTGCTAGAATAGTACCTACCTACAGGGTGTAATAAAACCCTGTTGGAGCCTTTGGGGGGTGCTTCATACAACGTTCACTATGGAGCCAACTTCGAAATTGCAAAAAAGAATCTGCTGTCCAATACATTTCAGTCGAGTTGGTACTACAGTTTTGTATGAAACTGATGTTTTTTTTTCAAGATTTAGATGTTGGCTTCACAGTAAAAGTTGTTCAGTTTGATGGTCTGAAGCACCCCCTAAAGGTACCAACAGGGTTTTATTTTATACACCCTGTATTTACTTATGTTATAGATCCCATACAGGCGAAGCTGGGGCGGGTCGCTAGTAAAGTACGAAGATGTTTGATTGATTAATTTTCTATAAGTACAACAAGGATCAACAGCGGCGACCATTCACAGCACTAAACAATGAAGTCCGTTGAGCCTGGGGGATTAGTCTGATCCATCTGTTTGTATTGTGTATCTTGTCAATCATTGATCGATGTTGTGTCTATAACTTGTTATTGGTAATTCTTAGGTGATTTGTCCCGATCTCCTGAGAATGTCAACTAAATAACTAATAAGAAACAACGAGAATCGTCTAGAATTGCCAAAAAAACGTATGGCGATGATCGACAGACGGCGACGGCGAACATACACACTTACACAATACGCATAAGCATAAGCATATGCTCACGACTGTATTCCCCGAGAGGGTAGTCAGAGATATTCTGAAACCTCAGAACATCCACGTTTCGCCAGTAGTACCGAAACTCTGCCTAGTGTGACGGGGGGTGAGCCCATCGCCACTTATAATAGACAGTGGGTACAATTTATACATGCCTCGAAATTGAAGCATACAGGTTTCCTCACGATGTTTTCCTTCACCGAAAAGCCAGTGGTGTTACAAATCGTACATAAATTCCGAAAACTCATTGGTACGAGTCGGCCTGAACGGGGATCGAACCATCGCCTCCTGCACGGCAGGCAAGGTTACTCGCCACTTGACCACCACGGCTGCACACAATACGATTATATACGTAAACAATAATGTTGTCTATAATGTTAATGATGATTCACTTGCCTTAGTACAATGAGACGTAAAGTGTAGCAAGAAATACGATGATTGTTCTATCCTAAGCGGTTTGGACGTATTTCTGACTGATCTATATAAAAAACATAAAAACAGGTTTTTCTCGAAATTACCAAAACGGGCAAATGGCCTTTTGGCTTGTTGTCGATGATAGATATCGGGATGCCATTGCACCCCTAAAGCAGTTATAAGATGCCACCACGACACGCTGAAAAACTGTAAGTTGAAAAATACCAAGCAACAGATGTGTTGGAGAAAGGTAATTAGTAAATAGAGCCCTTTTAAGTCATGACAAGCAGTCGGCCAAAAATGTGGCAGATGAGTAAGACAAATAAAGGGGGACGCCCGATTTAGGCCCATGGGAGTGTACCTACATCAAATTAATTAGATATACTTACTAATAAAATAATCGCAAATTAGTAGTACTCAAATTAATTAGATATACTTACTAATAAAGCCAGTGGTGCTCAAGGTCAGTTTTTTTCTTCCATTTTTATTTCCCACGGATAAACTCTACAAAAAAGCTGAGGTACTAACAGTTCGTCAGTTGTACATACTAAACACTATAACAAAGGCCCACCGCCTCCTGGACTATAATCCCGCAATAGTAGCGAACAAACGTCGCAGGAACATAATATGCCAATCTACCGTACTTAAAACCAGTTTCTCACACCGCTTCTTCGTTTTCTTGGGAAACTACATGTATAATAAAACTAACCACATTTTAAATATATATTCGCTTCCAAAATATAAATGCAAAAGAGTTGTGTCCGAATGGTTATTAAAGCTAAATTACGATGATACTGAAAGTTTTATGAAACCTTTAGTATAATTGTTTAGATAAATTCACCACTTTTACGATTTTATGTATATATCTACCCAGACCACATGCACACACACTACACACACATAAACACACCCATCACACCTACTACTTACCACATCTATTATAGTAACGCATGCAAGCATACCTACCCACCTCTTTATTTTTAAAATACTTACCCATACTTTTTTAGAGATTATGAATTCTCTCTTTTTCTTTCAAGCGCAATGTTTCGATCATACCTACAGATCTTAGCTAGTTGATTAAAGAGCAATTATTATGTCCGAGATGAGGGCCTGGAGATCTGTAGAACCAGGCTTAAATTTTTTTTAAGCCTATCCCAGACTCCAGTCTCATCACAACAAAATGTACCTATACCAAATCGTTAATTATAATGTTAATCTAAGAAGTGTCCCTGTTACTTTTGTTTGTGTTTGAGAAAATAAATTTATTATTATTATTATTATATTATTATTATAATCATTCATAATTTCTCGCACTATTAATTAATTAATCGAACTTCGCAATTGTTTTATTATCGAAGATAATACATTGTTTTTGAATGATAACATTAGTTCATTGTTTTAACCAGCAAGGAGGTAGTGGATACACGAACGAACGTATTCGTATGAAGTTTAGCTGGCCACGTGGCTCCGTCATTTTACAAAACAATATTTGATATTACACAAATTACTTGACACAGCAACTGGCCATTAAATATTACAAAATAAAAATAAAACGTCCTATTGTTTCATTATGAACGTGAACACTAAGCCAAACGCTCTCAAACATACGACCCTACAGAATTTTACCAACAGCAATAATAAAAAAAGGATCCTGAATTTCGTAGTGACATTACTTCGGTATATTGCTGCCCTAATGGGGTAAGGTGTGTAAGTACTGGCCGTTAGGTCTCCTTTGTGTCCGGTAAATTGGATGTCCGCTACCTTTTGTATCTTAATGTTTTATTATTAAGGTACATATTAGAACAAGCTGTACGCGACATGGAGTAGCGAGCAGAAAGAATCTTTATTTAATATAAAAAGTGGTTATCTGTTGGAACGGATTCAGAAAATACGATGTTTATCCATCCCGTCCCAATCACAAGTGCTCGAGTTGTTTCTATAAATTATTAATTATATAAATAAGGATAAATTTGAATCAACTCACTGCTTCGTGCCTTTGTCCTGGTCCTATTTCTTTTTTTGTATCGCATGACAATCACTCATAGGTAGACACTCGTAGTACTAATGTAGTGGTTAGGTTACCCAGTCAGCAATTATCGAGGCTGCGCCCAGGGTGCGCCAGACGAACTAAGATTTCATAACTTGGGAGGCTTTCGCTATGTAGTAATAGATATAGGTAATAGATATATGTTTCTTAAACTGTGCTTTCGATGTACCTTCATATGGAAAGATAGAACTAAATAACAAATATACATTTCTGCCACACACAAATGGAATTCCGTGAAGAAAAGTGATTTTAGATGAACATTTCGAAATATCAAGTCTATGAAAACATTCGAGCTTTGAGAACTGCATTCGTTCTCAAAGCTCGAATATTTTCGTTGACTCGTGTTGAACAGCAGATTTTTTTTTTGCTTTTTCAATCTTTGTCCCATAATTAAAGTTGTTCAGATTGATGGCCTGAAGCACCCATTTAAATAAGTAACGCCTTTTAGTTTTACACCCTGTATATCGGCAATATCATCATCATCTATACTACGACGGAGCCTCAATTTTAACATAAAAAAAATAGAATAGTTGTGTTTTTCCCAGGACAACTCTTCTCTTCCTGGCTAAGATGGCGTAAAGGCAGCCTTTTGGCGCAAAACATACACATTCCGCACAGGTGCGGTGGATATGCCTGTGTCACGCTGCATTCACGACGCGTCGCTTTCATACATTTCGTATGAAAAAGTTTTAAAGCAGTACCATGCGGCACCATGCCTACGCCGCGCCTGTCCCGCGCCTTCGCCTTACGACTCTTCTGTATGTTTTGTGCCTTCGACAACACAGAAATGTCCGAGCAGGCCTGGGCATCGGCAGCGGCGGGGTGTTTCACTACTCAATATACATATTAATCTATGTGTTTCACTCAAATATTCATTTATTGCTATGTCAAGAGTTTCTGGCCGCATCTTCTCTACAACGGAACACCTTCCGACGCGGTGGTAGAGTCAAAAATGACGTGATGTGATATTATTTTGATTAAAGCATTTTGAGTTTTCGTTTATCAGTTTGTCAATCACTGCCCACCCGAATCTGCGTATGAGACCGATCAGAAACACCTCCTCAATTCAATTCAATTCAATTCAAAATCATTTATTCAATATAGGAGCCTGAAGCACACTTATTAAACGTCAATTCTTTTTTAAGCTACCACCGCGTCGGAACGTGTTGTCGCTGTAGAGAAGATGCGGCCAGAAACTCTACAGCATAACACGACTTAATGACTATTACAATATAAATTCGTTTTGAACATCACTTAATCTGGGCTACGCTGTATCTCATAAACACAATATGGGTTCGGACGTTTCTCTTTGGCTACAATTTACCTTTTGTGTCTATATTTTGACAGGAGACATTGTAATTCTATAGTGATCCCGAATCTTTGTTATGTGCGCCCAGTCCCTTAGGTTCTGACCGGATCGCATAAATATTACCTTAAATTTGCATAACGACGTTTTCAACAAAAGAAAATTTTTGCCAATATTTCGCACGGGACCTATAATGTGTACATAAATTTTGTTCGCGTTTACAATACAATGACGTTACAAAATATTTTTTTACATTGTGTTTTGTAAATGCGAGGTTAAATTTTTCACCTTGCGTCCAAAAAATGGACAGGTACTTTTATTGGCATATTCAAAGGAAAAGTTTTGTAATACCTATTTGTATTGTTTTGGTTGCCTCTACAGAATCTTCCAAGAAAGAGTCTAGAATAATCTTCCTTTGAAATAGAAACGCTTAAAAGTTTTCGACTGTATTGCCTTTTGCAGTAGCCAGAAACTTTTTTCATTTCTTTATTAATTAGTAGGTAGTTGTGGCAAGGTTATTTTTAGCCTGTTTAAGGTTTCACGAAGATACTAGTGTTTACCCGCTACTTCGTCTGCACAAATTATAAGTCAGATCATAAGCTATCAAACAAAAAAGTTTCATCAAAATCGGTTCTGTAGTTTTTGCGTGATACGCGAACAAACAGACAGACAAAATTTCTAAAAAAGGTTGATTTCGAGTCAAGGATACCTAAAAACATATCATCATCATCATCATCATCTCAGCCGATGGACGTCCACTGCTGGACATAGGCCTCCCCCAAGGATCGCCATAACGACCGGTCCTGCGCTGCCCTCATCCAACGGTTTCCCGCCGCCTTCACCAGGTCGTCGGTCCACCGTGTGGGGGGCCTACCCACGCTAAAAACACAATATGTATGTATGTAAACATATGTACATTTGTATATTCTTGTAAATTTTATTATTTATGACTAAATAAATGATGTCCTAAAAACCATAACGTAATCTTTTTTTTGTAAATATCTTCAATGGACAGACACACTTCAGTTTCAGTTACAGTTTTAATAGTTTAGATCACGGACTTGAAAGATAGATTAGATGTGTCAAGTAGTGAAGGTGGCACCGACACAAAAACAGGCCTCCGCCACAGGGCCGGCACTTCTAACAAAATTTGGGATTTGACATGATGACGTTCGCACATGCGCACTAGGTGCAAATTGTCTTTGACATATGTGTAGGGTTGACTTAGCACGCATTGTATAAACATTATCTACATTTCATTACTTTTTATTGTTCGTTCAGTTATTAAAATTAGTATTTGAGCTAAAGAATTAATGAAAATGTGAATTTACCGTAATTTTTCAACGTTTTTATGCACTGAAATGACTCAATTTTATGTAGTCAAATCTAACGGGTGCGCGCGCCTAACTGCATTCCCTTGCTCGAGTTCCCTCACTTTTCCCTCAAGTGTAAGGGGGGGGGGGGGGGTGAGGTATCTGAAGTCAGAGGGGGGCGGGGAGTGGCCTTTCTGTATATAGAACTATATACCAAACCTATTCTGTGCCTACGCCTAGGCCTAGGTCGGAAACAAAGGGGAAACGGCCCTCATCACTTTTGTTAACATGTTTGAAGTTTTGAGATAAATGGGACAGAAGCCAAAGTAAATACGTAAATGACGTCACAGGACTATGTCGTTGTAAATAAGGGTCATTATTGAGCAATTCGTTGTTAGTTACTGACCATGTCGCTTGTATACTAGGATAACTAGGTACCAATATATATAGAGTAATATCATAGAACGCAGTTAGTGTAGCCAATAGCAGACGGTCTACCTCGTTTTGGTTTGGCTTTCAATGAACAGTTAAGCTACTCTAGAGGCTAGGATTTTGTTGTTGTTGTTGTGTGTTTTCCCCCAATGTCTCGACAAATGTTATTGTAAATCAGCAATGACAATGTGACGTAAATCTTTTTTTTTTTTTTAATTTTTATTACTTAAAGGAAATAAAAAAAATACGATTGAGGGCTGACCGCTGGTGGCTCGGCTCGGCTCGATGACGGTTCATAAACACACGCATGCTTGCATAGTGTAACTGACTAAACATAGATATAGCTATATATCTTGAAAGCTGATATAATTTAGAAACAGGGTTGCCAGGCGTACGAAGTTCCTCGAACAAATACGAGATTTGGGGGGAGACCCGGGGGAGTACGAAGATGCTGTCAGCCTCGTACAAATACGTACGAGGTTTTGACTTTATTGTGGCATGATTTTCCATTGCAGCAGACGTTTTGTAGAATTAATTAATATTTTGACCATAAAATACTACCTACCTATTCGCATGTTTAAATAATTGTAGCTTGCCGGGAAATCCTCAAGAAACCGGCTACTGCTTAGATTTGTTCCTTGTAGGTATTAGCTATTTTATGTGTGAAACAAAATTTTTTTATGAAATAATTTGGTTTCTATGTGTAACGTCAAAATTAAATTGTATTGGTATGCCTATTTCAAGCCTAATTCTTGGTTTTTTCACACTTTTGATTGATGTACCTACGAGGTTTAGTAGGCAAAGTACGAGATTTTTCTTGCTTTTTGTACGAGAAATTTTTTTCTGCGTCTGGCAACCCTGCTGAGAAACTGTAATGCAGTTGGGCATAAATGTATTTGCATAATGTACCTACTATATTTCGTAAGAATAAATAAATGTTCCTGGGTCTAAATTAAGTAGGTACGTACAAAGGCAACACATTCTGCCATTTTTGGTCGTTATGTTCCAGTCGGTATTTCGGAAGCGGGCAGCGCAGAACCGGTCGTTGTGGCCATCCTTGGGGGAGGCCTATGTCCTGTAGTGGACGTCTATCGGCTGAGATGATTAATATGATATTAATCAGGGTGCTTCAGACCATCAAACTGAACAACTTTCTGAATAGGACGAACTTAGAAATTAAGACCAAAAATCTGATGTTCCAAAGAAAACGTGAATGGCGACTCGATCGAAATGTATGGCACAGCAAATTTTATTCCACGATTTCAATGTTGGACTCATAGTGAAAGTTGATCAGTTTGATGGTCTGAAACACCCCCTTCAGCATGTAACCCATTTATGTTGACATCCTGTATTCACATAATCCAATTTAACACAACGTGTTTGTGGGTACTAGTGAGTCCATCAAATTGATCAACTACAGGCAAATTTTATACAGTTTGTAAGCACGATTACAGATCAACCTACCAATAGATCAACCTGATGTCCATGAACATAGAGTTCAACTATGGGTAGGTTGATCTGTCGCCGTGTGTACATTAAAAATGCCAATAATTTAAAAATTCGTGACCTATATTTATTTTTATTTTTCTGGTAACTATTATTATTTCGCCTGTCACCCGATTCCAGCTTGACGTCGACTTACGGGACACCCTGTACGTGCCTATCGTTTTACTTCTTCGTTCTGAAGGACTGTAATCTGTTAAAAGGCAAATTTTCATCCAATAAAATAAATCAACGTTTTCAGAGATTTTATGAAGCGGAATTATTGTTTTATGATCCGGAACATATTATCGCTCGAGACCTTATATTATTATATTACCCACCCACATCGGTCAAGTGGCTTTTAACAAATTACAATTTACAGTTGGGTGAACATTAGCCTTTGAGTTATGCCATCTTTGAGAGCTATTTTATTTATCATCACGCTATTTATGGTCGGCATTATTTTAATAAAAGCCGTGGTGGTCCAGTGGCGAGTAACCTTGCCTGCCGTGCAGGAGGCGATGGTTCGATCCCCGTTCAAGCCGACTCGTACCAATGAGTTTTTCGGAATTTATGTACGATTTGTTACACCACTGGCTTTTCGGTGAAGGAAAACATCGTGAGGAAACCTGCATGCTTCAATTTCGAGGCGTGTATTGTACCCACTGTCCATTATAAGTGGCGACGGGCTCACCCCCCGTCACACTGGACAGAGTTTCGGTACTACTGATGAAACGTGGATGTTCTGAGGTTTCAGAATATCTCTGACTATAGGGGAATATAGTAGTGAGCATATGCTATGCTATGCTATGCTATTATTTTAATACTTTTTTGCGCGCACTATTGCAGAGCAGCGGTCGTGGTATGTTTTTGTTAATAATTTACTAAAATCAAGCCATAATAAAAAAGGTTGTTATAAAATGTCAAAAGTTCATTTAATAAACAATACTTTAATTAAAAACAGTCAAGGGCGAAACAATAGAACCAATAACAAACAATAGAGAATGCAAACATTTTTACAGCACAGCTAAATTGTTTAACCAAGCTGCAGTCGACACAAGCCTTAGACTATTTATATATGGACAAGTGACGCTTGTAATTCCACTAACAAACTATTCTTACACTTTTTGCGGGGGGCGAGGTAGCATGACATTCGAAACTTTTGACTTTTGAATGTTAAAAATCATGAAAAACAGTGTCATTAGGCTGTCGGGTTTAGTGATAAGGTATAAAATTGTATGTCAATGCGTAAGATTTCTTGGTCTTGTACATTGGCAGAGGGGGAATGCTAACTCAAGGCTGGTCTCTATACAATTATTTCGAGAGCGTAAATGCGCGCTGCGTACAAACGTAGTCTGGTGATATTTTCAATACTATCCAATTAAAGTCAACGAAAAATTTCAGTAACAATCTAGAAACTAGTCTCTATGTTCGTATGAAGTCAGATTTTCGTTTAAATATACAGTTCTAATGCTAAGATTAATTTAAGATTAAGTATGGAAATCTTTGAGTCACTGTAACTTTAAAACTATACATTTTAACGAAAATCTGACTTGATACAAACATAGAGATTCGTCTATATATCTGAAAAATGTAATTGACCTTAATTGGATAGCATTGAAAATATTACCAGACTTCGTTTGTATGGAGAACGCAATGGTAATATACAGCATTGTATTCTTTTTATGGTTTCGTAGTCAGGCAAGGAACCCATAACGTCTACCACATTCGTACGGAATTGCGGAATTTTGTATGTATTTTCCCCCTTCACTATTGCGTTTGGAATTGCGGAGGTATACCGTATGTTTGTGGTAGACCTTATGGGTTCCTTGCTCAGGCAAACGGACCATAAAATAATATGAAGCTGTGACAATATACTTTTCAAACTTTCACAATACATCTTGTTACTAATTAATGCCATTAATTAACAAACCCTCCGTTCATTAGAAATATACAACGCAGTAACATAATTAACACTTAGAACATCGTATTGAGATACGATCTCATGAATAAGTTTAATTAAAAACTTTTGATTATTCTTTATCTTCATTTCCGGGTTTTTTTTCCTTTGTCCAAGAACATTTTCCTTGGCATTTGGATTTTGTTTGTTAATAATTATTAAATTAAATAAGCTTGAAACGAACATAATTATATTGAATAACAATTGTAATGTACCTAATTTTCTCTTGTTTAGTGTCAGCGTGAGCCATGCGTATATTATATCATGCTGCAGGTATGCTGAATTCATGTAATTGTTAGGTCATAGTACTGCAGTTGACGATAATTATACTATTGTCTCTGCCTACCCCACCGGGATATAATTATGTTAGTTCGAATAAGTTGTCACCAATTGTGACTATGTTACAAAAAGGACGCCTAAAACAAGTAGAGGTAATTAGTTATGCAGGCCTAGCAATTTTTGTAATGAACTAGTAAAAATATTTGGATTGTATTTTTATCAAAATGTTTTGGGGCAAATCGAGAAATTTCATATATAGTCGACTGTTTTAGTATTCGGTTTAAATTGGATACGATGGCCATTAAGATCCATTTTGGACATGGCGAATGCGAATGAAAGCTAAATAGTCGATTCTTTAAATTTTTACATTACTTTTTACCGCCTGGCCACGGGAGAGCAGGGCGAACTACTGTGGCGCGAATTGCGCGAATTGCGCGAATACACTGTCTAATACACTTGTCACTGCCACGAGGCTCCGCAATCCTCAATCTCTTCTTGTTCTTGAACAAAAACAATCCCTGAGATTGGGAAAGCTTAGATCAAAATAAAATTAATGGATAGGCCTAAAGCGTGGTAAGTTGAAGTAAACTACTGGTGCACTTGGTCCATACAAACTAGCGCCATTATCTGTCAAATCTAGGGCACTTGCATACACATTTGAAGTAAACCTTTCATTTGTTTTGCCTCATTTTTCTGGTTTGAAATGTTCGCGTCCCATCCTCAATTGCTTGCGTTCAATCCATTCATTTTATTTTGATCTAAGTGGGAAAGTTATAAATTAAAAAAAAAAGAAGTAAACATTAAACCGTTGGATGAGGGCGGCGCAGGACCGGTCGTTATGGCGATCCTTGGGGGAGGCCTATATCCAGCAGTGGACGTCCATCGGCTGAGATGATGATGATGATGATGAAACATTAAAAATTTCGTACTAAAAGTAACGAGCAACTCGTAGCTCTACCAATTTGCCTCCCATTGACCCAGTTCATTTAAAACCATATTTCTTCTAAACAAAGGACCGAAAATCCTTCCATTCCCAACAATACAATGCGCTATATAAAATGGCAGTTGTTAAATTACTGCGTTGTTCCACCGACTCTCTTATAAATCATTCTTCTGCCACTAATTGTGACAGAATAATAGAATTCGACTTCTGTTATGAAACTCTTCATAAACTTTTATATTTTTAGAGATAAAATTATATCTAAAGCGAAAGATTATAGGAATATAATGTGTAATGTAATCAAATAAAAAACAAACACTAAATAAAGTAAAAAAACTAAAGAAGAAGTGTGCCTGAAAATGAATTGAATTTATTTACAATAAAGTAATTATGATTTGGGTGTTTTTGACTCCAAACCTCTCAATCTGGTTGTTCGCGCATCACACGTACCGATTTTAGTTAAACTTTATGTTTGAAATAATTTATCTCTATATGATGACGGGAAACCGTGCAGACGAAGTAGCTTATAAAGCTATTGCAGTTTTCTTGCATATGTGGTGTATTTCAGGGCTGGCCCATGAAACAGTTTTATTTTTACACAATTTTAAATTCTTCCTATGATGCAGTTGTATGTCTACCTGCCGTACCTACTTTATATATTATATCACAAAATTGGTAACAGTGTAGGTATACAAGGTCCTTCTTAATATACTGATACTTTTTTAATGGCAGGATCAGATTATCAAACTGGACAACTTTTTCTATGGGACCCATATCGAAATCGCAAAAAAAATGGCATTAAAAAAAAATTTCATCCCATACATTTTGGTCAAGCAGGTTTTTTTGTATAGAACAGCAGATTTTTTTTTCGTGATTTAGATGTTGGTTCCATACAGAAAGTTGTTCAGTTTGACGGTCTGATCAACCCCATAAAAAAGTGTCAGCATATTATTAAGAAAATATAGTTCTGTAATATGTTGCAAGTCTTGTAAATTGTAATCTTGAATGAATCATTATCATAACAATATTTCAAATTCTTTCCTTTGATTTCTGTCGATTCGACGATACCTGGAATAACACCATAAATGTATGTTCATTTGTCATTCGTCGTTTACCGTAACGATTGCAAGTCGAAAGGAGAATGGGTAGTGCTATTTGTATCAGCATCCTTTGAGTCCCGATTGCTTGCATTCATCACAGTGACGTCATCATCCATTTGCGCTTTCCATCTTAAATCCCCTTTTCCGGGTTAGTTCGCAGGGATGTTGCAAAGATGTTCCAAACAACAGTAATGTTTTTGCTAGCTAAAGAAAAGTACGTACAAGTAACAGAATTGTTTCTCATACGTGGGTGAAAATTCAATTCATTAGGTACATATTTTACAAAGTGCTGACACCATCAACTGAACAACTTTCACTACGAGCACAGCTACGGGACCAACGTTGAAATCGCGAAGGAATTTTTTTTGCTGTTGTCGAGTTGTCTTAACGTTTTCTGTGTAACAACAATACGAAGTGTTTGTTCAGTTTGATGGTTTGTTACAACTCTTAAAATATGTAAGTAAAGCTTTTAATTTAACACCTTGTTTAAAAAGCCAAATAATTACCTCTCACAGCCTCTCATTGATTGACTGACTCCACGGAATCTCTAAATTAAAGCCCACCAGCCAAATTTATTTTGTCTAGACTTATATTATGATGACTAAATAACTGTATAAAATACGCAAAAACAGGAAGTAAAACATTTGCCCCTTTCTCATAACCCACGTTACACGTCGTCATATTCAGTGGCAGCATTTTAATAGCCCTCTAAATACGCCCTTGATGACATGGATGCTTTGCGTAAGTATTCAGCACAGAAATGTTTGCAAATGTATTGATTACCTCGGTTGGCAGCCAGTTTCCCTACCAACTAGCCTATCCGACCACCAAAAGCCTTCAAAAGACTTCAATATTAAAAATTGCGCCCAGAAAAACTGGATACACCTCTGGATATCACTGGTACGTTGGAGCCGATACAGTGTAACTGATGGGAATCTTGATTCGGAGACGATTCTATTTTGTTAAGCCCTCGGGAATGGACGGCTTTATTTATGGCTTATATTGAATGACGTTACTGTTTGTTATGGGAATTGTGGTTTATGTGTTCGAAATAGTGTAGATTTATTCCGTGTTTTCTACTTGATAAATGAAATAAACTGTTTGCTAGAGAAAAAATCAGTCATGCAAATGACTTAATAGAAGTAGGACAAGTTATAGCCTGTAAGATCTAACTGCAGGCCAAAGGCCTTTTCTCACTAATAATTGCAAGATGCATAATTACCTACCTACCTGCTTGCCGATTACCTAATACTAATTGTGTGATCCGCGATTGAAGATTTAATTATTTTGATCGAATATACGGTTCTTCTGAATATGCTGACACTTTTTTAAAGGTTAGAAAGAAACGCGTTTGTGTCAAATTGAAGACTGCGTGGAATAAAGAATGTGTTCAATGACAGTTGCGCGGAATCCATATTGTGTTGAATCTCGAATAGGCGCAAAAGCGTTTGTGGGTAGATCAACTATTTTTTGTCCTCACGGTACTGTCTGTATAAAAAAAAGTTTTTATTCCTTTTTTCTTGACATCCATTAATTTTGTAAGATAGATATTGTATCTAATGATATGATTCTTCTACACACATGTGCATTGCACCATCTGTGTTGAACTACTAGAAGTTTTTAGCGGTTAGCGTGGGGACAACGAAATAAAGCGTCCGTCGGACAACCGCCAAAATTCAAGTAAAATTCAAGTAATTTTGCAAAACCGTGTGTGTGTTTAATAAATGCAATCCTTAGTTATTCAACAAACATTAAATTTTGGGGCAAGCAAAACCTGAGCTTGAGCCTGAGCCTGAACATTGAGAAAATTTTATGCAGATGACTGGGACTAGGTATGGACAAAAAATAGTTGATCTACCCTTGTGCAAAACTCAGATCAATCCCACTGTCAAACTCAATAACTTTTTCCATAGCAACAAAATCGAAATCGCAAAAAAAATATGCTGTATACAAAATTACAAACCTACTTGACCCAAACAAATGTATAGGACAGCAGATTTTTTTTATCATGATTTCTATATTGGTGCCATAGAGAAAGTTTTTCAGTTTGACGGTCTAATCATCCCCTTAAAAATGTGTCAGCATATACAAGGTGTTACAAAACTACAAATAAACCTTTAAGGGGGTGGTGTAGACCATCAAACTGAACAACTTTCACTATGGGACCAATATCGAAATCACGAAAAAAAAAATTTATGTTCTATACTCTACAAATCGACTAGAGCTAAAATATGTATATAGGATATGAGATTTTTTTTTTCGCGATTTCGATGTTGGTCCCATAGAGAAAGTTGTTCAGTTTGACGGTCTAAACAACCCCCTTAAGAGTTTTAAAAATTTATTGTTACTTATGAAACACCTTGTATACTTGGCGTAGACAGAACATATTTATTTGCGTAATGAATATCTGCTAATGCCTAAGTTTTGTTCTTAGTCCGTATTCACTCTTGTCAGAGTGATCTTGATTATGAACTTTGCGGGTGTATTCGGACAATAATGGAACTAAACATTTTTTCCAAAAGGAACAATAGGTATTTTTTGGATCTTCTGTACAAAAGTGCGGATCAGTCAATCGATTTTCTATGGGAGGTCCAAAAATTTTATTCCGCGTTTTCTACTCGTTTTTCGACCCATGTTCCTTAGGGAATGTTGTTTAGTTTCATCGTCTGAATACACCGTGTATATCGTAAGTAATTGTTGTGGTTTTGTTGATTGGTAAGTAATGTTTCTTAGCAATAAGTATCCACTGTCCGTACCTCATTATCTTCGTAGTCCATCGTGTATTAAGTCTAAGTGAAACACATTTTGTACAGCGTTTATCTGCCCGCAGAACCCGCGCCTAATGGATGGGATCCCATAAGTACATCGTACCCCTCTTTTCATTAACCATCAGTCTGAACACTTTTCTTTTAGGAAAACTGGAAGAAAATTTTGAAAGGGTTTGTTTGATTAATTTAAAAAAAAACCTTTTCATTTAATCAATTCTTGAGAATGTTTTTAATTATAAAATCTCTCGGTTTTCGGTTAAACTAAACATTGTATTTTTTTAAATTGTTCCACCTCGACCTTTTTTAGGGTTCCGTACCCAAAGGGTGAAAACGGGACCCTATTACTAAGCCTACGTTGTCCGTCAATCCGTCCTACCTATTTAGGGCTGTAACTTTTGAACCGTAATAGCTAGATTCTTGAAATTTTCACAGAATATGCGTTATTAATTAAAATGTCAAAAAGTTAAAAATTAAAGGGGGTTCTCAAAAAGAAACTAGTTTAAATCTATGTTTTTTCCTCTCGCTCTAATGTAAAAACGGTAATTCATACATTCGTCAAACTTGGTTTGATTATAGAACAAACTCTACAGTATAACAACAAATAATAAAAAAAAAATGTGTTAATATGTTGTATTCTGTAGTGGTGTGGTACGGAACCCTCGATGCGCGAGTAGCCCGACTCGCTTTTGGCCGATTTTATGTATCAACATCAGCAATGCATGTCGAACGAAATATAGGTACAAAGTTTAAAAGGTTCATTATTATTTGATGTCGATAAAAAAGTGCGCTTTGTCATCGTTTAAAAATACTCCATTCAATGTCAATTTATTCGCAAGGAATAAAATTAGAGCGATCGGTCTAGTGGAGCTTGGAAAAGCTCCTCTAGCAATAAGATTTGTCATAATATGCTACTTCACGTGGTTCCAACTACCAATGAGCGTTTTTCTTTTTGTTTTCTAGGGGATCGATAGATGGCGCTACGGTCAGTGCGAAGAAACGTCAACATTTCAAAACGTTTTTATTTAAAATAGTAAAGAGTGAAAAAATGATCAAGAAGATGCCAACGCATCTTTTAATGACATATTTCATTATTTACTAATCATTTTAATCGAAAATTCTAAACTTTTACGCCTGACATGGCTGAATGGGCTCGATCCCTTGGCATTAAAAAAAAAGGCAGGCACAGACTTGACCAGATTTTGACAGTATCTCGCTTACGACTCTATGGGGCGATAAACATGTCATCTGTCGAGTTTTTTAGGAACTAAATTTAAAAAAGAAAAGAATAACGCTCATTCACAACGGCCCTTATCGAACGGATTGATCTGAGTTCTTGCCAAACGCTTTTCCGCCTATTATCTAAAGTTTACAAATTAAAAAAAAAACTGCTGGTAAATGCAAAAGCAGATTTTTTTTTGCTCCGATCTGTTTGCTGCCATAGTTAAAGTTTTTCAGTTTGACGGGTAGAGTACCTATGTGGTTTAAAGGTTCATGATACAACCTGTAGATAACGTGAATTAATTTTTTTGCAGATGTAAAAGTGAGGACGGGACAATTATGAGATTTTCGGTGTCTAATGAACATAGCTTCTTTACTTTAGTAACTTCTTTTAACTTTAGTAGGTAGTATCTAAAAATTAATATTTACGTATTTCTTCCGTAGGTCCGATAACACAAAAGATAATTTATGGGCCGCTTGGTTTCTAGGTTCATTCTATCTTATTACACCGCCTCTGAGTTGGTTATTAAAGAGTTATTATTCCTTAATAAAATTCCTTGTACAAAAGAAATTGCTTTTAGTGATAAGATCGTAGTTATACCCTGTTACATTTCTGGTGGTAATATAATAATGGGCTGAAACCACTACCAACTCGACCCCAGTAAAATCAAATCTGCATTTTGTATTTGTGTAGTGGAGCATTAGGACGTGTGTGTGTGTACTCTTGTGAATGTAGTTTTGACATAGTAATCTCTCTTAACTAAAGACTTAAACAGTCGGGACCCCATTATTCGGAAAATTTTATGATTTTTAATATGAGATTTTTAATTTACGCAGACGGGTTTTTTGATTTCTTAAATGTACACATTTTAGTTTTTTCAAATTTAAATCGTTATAGATCCTAAATGGTCAATCGAAATGAAAAATGATAAGAGAAACCTAAAGACGATTTTCAAATGATCTCTCATTTCTACGCAAAAAAGTCTGTCAATTTTGCGGGGGTGAGGGGGGAGGTTTATATACTGGCGCGGGACGCGCGTCAACTATTTTTATATGACGGGTATGCTCACTGAGCATGCGTCTTTGGCAGAGGGGTACGCGCGTAATATCGCATCCATTCCTGCAAGATTAAGACAAATTGACGTAAGAATTGAATAGTCAAACGAACTTACCTGTAAGTGAAGTTCGACTGAAATTATGTGAAGTTGTTGTCACGTCCGAAGGTGATGAAAGATAACAAGTGTAGTCCCGGTTTATTACTCACTGACGCCACATAATTTTAAAGCTTAAAAGCAAAAACGGAACGCATCCAATGCGTGTCCCTTCTCTATTCCTGCAACTAACTTCATTAATTTTACAGCAACTTATTGGTTTTACATTTCAGGGTATTATTAATTATACACATATGTAATTATAGTACGGGTAGGGTGGGTCTCATCACCTTCGGACGTGACAACAAATTCACATAATTTCAGTCGAACTTCACTTACAGGTAAGTTCGTTTGACTATTCAATTATGTTCGTTGTTGTCACGTCCTCGATGATGAAAGATAACAAGTGTAGATGTTTAAAGAAAAGTGTAAAATCAATAAGACATTTATTTTAAAAATAAACATTTAAACTCTTTAAATGGTTTCATTTAACGACATAGAGTTAAGTATTTAAAACTGCTTCTGCAAAGCTTACATTATTTATAATTGGACGGTTATAAAATCTACCAAAAGTAGATGACTCACCAGTCCAACCAGCCGTTCTACGAATATCGTCAATGTTAACACCTTTCTTATAGGCTGTTGAAGTTGCAGCATGTCTTGTGCTGTGCCCTGAGAATACTGTGGTATCTATTCCACTTTCCTCCATAGTTTTCTTAATCCAACGGCTGATTGTACTGGATGTCACCTTCTTGTATGGCTTTCTAAAAGACACAAATAGATTATTTGAGGATCTAATCCCTTTAGTAATTTCTATATAATTAGTTAATGCCCTAGCTGGGCATATCTCAACTTTCTGATTAAAGAAAGGAATAGTAAGAAAGGGTTGGCACCTATTGGGTGCTGATGTTTTGATCAACTTATCTATCTTAATAGTAATAATATCCTCTGATATTATAACATTATTAATATCAATCAATGACAATGTTTGGGCTCTTTGGCCTGTAGCTAACGCTAATAAAGTAACAGTCTTTTTTGTATTTATCTCTAAATCAGTCTTATCCAAATAGTTTTCTTCTATATACTTTAGTAAAATAGATACATCCCAAGTACTATTATATTTATGTGTAGTAGGCCTCAATTTGAAGAATCCTTTAAATAATCTCTTAATTTTTTCATTACTTCCCAAATGTGGACCAATAATGAAAGATAACGCTGATCTTAATGAATTCAAGCTACCATATGATAGACCATCATGAAATTTTTTGGTAAGATATATTACAACCTCAGGTATCTTAGGGTTAGTAATGGATAACTTCTTTAAATGACAGTATTTGGCCCAATCTACAATTGAAGGTAAGTATTGTTTTAGCGTATTATCCGATATTGAAGATAGCATAATATCAGCAGCTTGATCATTAACTCCTGAAGTTAGGAACGCTTGCCTGATAATAGTCCTGCCATCAAAGACAGGCTCCGATGGAGGGGATGTAAAGACCTGGAATTATAAAGAGTAAGCAAATCTTTAGATGGAGTAAATATTATAGGTTTGCTACACAAGAGTTTATTGAATATAGGAAACCATGGCTGTGTTTTCCAGTAGGGTACAATTACAATCCCTTTGGCTTTATCTGTAACAATTTTCTCCAATGTCTTTCAAGACCATGGAGAAGGGGGGAAAAGCATAGAAGAAATAGTTAAACCAACATATTGTAAAGGCATCTACTGCAAACGCATTAGGATCAGGATGCCAGGACACATATTGCTGACATTTTGTGTTCGTTCTAGTTGCAAATAAGTCTATACAGGGTTCACCAAAAACTGATACAATCTGTTGGAAATGAGCAGTACCTAATTCCCATTCTGTGGAACCTAATTGTTTTCGTGACTCAAAGTCTGCTACTATGTTATCCTTTGTGTTAATATATGTTGCAAAAATCCACAAATTCCTACTTTCACACCATTGCCAGATATTTTTTGTCAAATTGTGTAGGTGAGGATATTGAACTCCTCCTAGTCTATTGATATATGACACAGCCGTTATGTTATCAATACGTAGTAGAATTTCACATTCTCTATGATCTTTGGCAAAACACTTTAGACCAAAGAAAGCCGCTATTATTTCTAAGGAATTAATGTGAAGTTTAGCTTCCTCCTTAGTCCACACCACTGGACGTGTCCGATCCACATGATGCACCCCACCCAGTGGTCGAGGCATCTGTGAAAATCTCCAACTGATAGTTGTTCTTTCTAATAGGAGTTACAGACTTCATGATATTCCTAGACCACCATTTCAAGTCCTGTTTACACTCATTTGTTATGGTTATATTGTCTTCATAATTATTATTATTATTTAATAGTGTTAAAAATTTACATCTCTCCAGGTTCTTTGTATAAAGAATACCATATTTGATCGCTGGACAAACTGATATCATCGTTCCTAGAACTTGAGCTAAATAACGAATCCGTACATTGTTTTTTAATAATAATGTATTAATCATATTTAAACAATTCTGCCTCTTTTCTAAAGAAATACTAATAGTCATCATTTTAGTGTTAAAAATTAACCCTAAAAATTTACAGCTTTGTTTTGGTACAAATTCACATTTGTCTTCGTTAATTATGAATCCTAATTTAACTAACAAGTCCACAGTTGCAGACATGTTTTCTAAACATTCTGTATATGAATTGCCGATACAAAGAAAATCATCGAGGTATACTACTGAAACTAAACCTTTCTCTCTCAAATGAGCCATCACGGGCTTCATAATTTTTGTGAAAGTTAGTGGTGCTGTACATAACCCAAAAGGTAGTACGTTAAATTGATAAAATTTTCCCTTGAAATAAAATCGAAGATATTTTTTAAATTCTATGTGAATATTAACAGCATAATATGCATCTTTAAGATCAAGAGAAACTAAAAAATCATTTTCTTGTAACAATTTACAAACTGTCCTAGCGTCTTCCAGCTTAAAGTGTTCTGTTCTAACATAGTTATTTAATTTTTTCAGATTTAGTATGAATCTAAAGGTACCATTCGACTTTTTAATAAGAAAAATAGGTGAGCAAAACTGTCCTTCTTCTGGGTCACAGACTTCAATGGCATTTTTATCTAACAAAATTTTAATTTCTAATTCTATCTGTTTAATTTCAGCTTTACAAAATCTGTCATTTAAAGGAACTGAGAGTTGATATGGAATATCCTGAAAAGGTATTTTATACCCTTTTATCCAATCCAGGATAACAGGATCATTTGTAATTTTTTCCCAATTATGTAGATGATACTGAAGTCTGCCTACCTGTTCATTTATTTCCTGTATTGTTGAGGTGTCTTCTCTTCTTTCTTGTTCTTCGGTTGTGCTCGGTTGTAGGTAGGCGCTCCCGTTGCTGCCCTGGCTCCTGTCCTCTGCGCTCGTGGTGTAGGACGAGGAGGGCCCCGCCAGTTTAAAGAACGGTTCACATTCTTATGTGAGTTCGCATTGTTCTGTTGTGACGGGTTCTTTTTTATGTTCTCATTAATTCTTAGGTCCTGACCTGACTTTTGTACTGCTTTAGCAGTCTTTATCTTTTCGGTTAGATTTTTTCCAAATAAGAAGGTCTTTGGTTCTGATTCTAGCAAATAATCTTTCAGATTTTTATTTATTATGCCCAGAATTAGGGTCCTACGACCTTTGGTGTCGAGGAAAAGTGAATCACATAGCAGCTGTGACGCATCGTGAATTTTCTTTATGATGTTGATTTTATTCTCTTCGAAATCCTTAATACATAGTTGTAATGAAAGACCCAAACATGACAGCACTGTGCATAATTGTTTTTGACGGGTTTCAATAAGATTATCCCTTTTCTTGGCTGACTCATTTAGAGCGGCCCCCACTTCTGGGTTTAGTTTAGGTGCAACCATCAGAGGAACATTCTCAAAAGGCTGGTACGTCTTAAAAAGACTATCCTTTTCTTCCTTCTTCAGCCCTCTCTTTAACGTCTCTTGCCATCTATCCGCAATTTCTTTGTGTATGTCTGTTCCTTTTGATTGGGGAGCAGGTGCAACACCCAATACTTCTAGTATGTTTTCGTCTATCTGTTCTTCCTGATTGTGATTAGAATTATTATCATTCTGATCCGCCTCGAAATATACCGAGATATCAGGGTCTGGGTTTTCTGAAAAAAGAAAACGAACCTGTTTTGACACGAACCCGTGTTAGCAACCGTGTGGGTTCCCGCAGAACCCCCCATAGGTTGTGAAAACTACGGCCTTGTGCGTTCCCTAAGAGCGCCCCTGGCCTTATTTTTCGTTAGGTAAGTAAATTACCAACCAAGTACGCGTATTTTCATCACGTAACCCCGAAGGTTAGTCGAGAAAATTTGCGTTGTGAAGACGCCATCTTACCTGCGTCTGTTTGTTCTGGTTCAGTTTCACTATCAGGTAATTTTCGTATTTTCTTCTCCAGCTTTCGTATTTTTTCCAGCAAATGCACCCTTTGCTCTTCGTTAGATCTTTTCGGCATTGTAACACTTTAAATTTCGTAATTTTCGTATTATAAAAATATTTATAAAAAGATCGTAGTGGCGCCGCCATTGACATAAAAACCGAATGAAGTTAGTTGCAGAGGGCCTACCATGAGTTTTCCCTGTACTTTACTACTGTAGTTACGTCGCCAATTCGTATGACAGAAATTAGTTCTCAACGTAACCACTAGGAGCGCTGTATGAAATTCAATACAAAATTGTTGACGTAACTACAGTAGTAAAGAATGGTGAAAACTCATGGTAGACCCACAGGAATAGAGAAGGGACACGCATTGGATGCGTTCCGTTTTTGCTTTTAAGCTTTAAAATTATGTGGCGTCAGTGAGTAATAAACCGGGACTACACTTGTTATCTTTCATCATCGAGGACGTGACAACAACGAACATAATCATCAAAATCGGCCCACGCGTTTGGTCTCTAGTGTGTCACAAAGGTACAAACTTACATACATACATTCATACATACATAGGCTGTTAAACACCATTACCCTTCCTTTGCGTCGCGCAGTCGGGTAAAAATGGTCTTAATGCATTCCATTAAGTATCCTAACATCCACGTCAAGTTTACAATTTTATTATAATGTACCTACCCATACAGATTTAATAAAACACTTTACGTGTTTATTAAAATACTTCAGCCCACCAAACTCAACAATATTCACCAATGAGCCAACTTTGAAATCACGAAAAAAATAGTCAGCTGTTCCATACAAAACCGCAGTACCGATTTGACTAGAATGTGACTTTTTTTCGCGATTTCGAAGTTGGATTTTGAATGTGGTTCAGTTTGGATGTTGGTTACTACGGTGTTTTTTTACGCCATCGGTTTGTTTCCTTAGTTAAAGTTGTTCAGTTTTAAGTTGATATCAATTTCACCCAGTAGATATAATAGAAGATGACTGTACATTACCAAAACAAATCTGGCGCTTGTAAAATCTTGAAGTCCGTAATCTGTAGTCTTCACGGCCTTCCTTCTTTACACGGCAATTACTCCAGCCTATCTTCATAGCTGTTTTATCTTCTTTTGTGGTTGCTAAAACATCTTGTACTTTATTTCTTCCGCTTGTTATTTACATCTGGTTAAATTCGTTTGCTGATTTCAGAACTCGTGAAATTATCCAAATTGCCTAGAACGAGCCGAATTATCACATCTTCCTGAATAAAGGCGTCCTAAATGGCTAATTCAGCACCGATTACCAGATCTACTAACTTTACTTTTTATTAAGGGGCCATAGGTCCAGACGAATATTTTCTATGAGAAACGCGATTGCCGAGCGCTCCGAAAAGTGTGTGCGTGAGCCGTATTTTCGATTAAAAACAACTAACCAAAGTACTTTTTCAAGATTTTATTTATGATTGCACTAGTTAAACTAATGGTGAATATGTGAGTATAAATACCAACAATCGGAAACTATTTTAAGTTCTTCTAAACCGAGAAAAATGTTTAAAAATGCATGAAAATACGTCATCTTTGTGACGATTTTCTATCGAGTGAAGTAATTCCAATCGTGTATTCAGTTGATGATTGCACTAGATGAATTATCCAAAAATACTGAGGTATGACTTTAGTTTCGGTAAATGGTATAAATCTAGTCGTAAAATGAAAAATAAAAGATGCCTCCGAGGTATTTCCACATACTATTACGTCTTAAGTGTATATTTTCCGAATTAGCAGAAAACCTTAGGATATTCTAATGCGCGCTTAACTTACTTAAACTGCGTACTTAAGGAAGGTTTTTTGTAAGTTGAGGCGGTTTCGTTTGTAGTTAGTAAGTTTTGTGACCTAACATTTCTTTCTATAACTTTGGGGTTTCGAAGATAAGTCCGAATGAAGCCAGACACTTCAATTTATTTTCCTCGTACATTTTGGTTCGAAGTTCGAAGAAATTGGAAGTCTTTAAATACTTCTTTTGGTGGCCTTTTTATGAATAAATCAGGGTTGGTATTAAAATAAATTGAGTTGTTGTGTCGTGACCTAGTTTATGAATACAAACAAAAAAGGCGCTAAAATATTACTGATCATGTGTAAGTTGGGCATGAAGTTTGCATTTAAAAAGATAGGCCCACTACTGAGTCCCACAAAACCGGTTCCACGGTTTGTCTGTAGGATCGAAAATCTCAATAATATTTTATGGCATAAAACGATACTTACTTATGTATTGAATAGAGTTGAGCAGTTAAACAATCTACCAAATTTTCGTCTACTTTCTGCAGCTTTTAATGCGGCACAACGCGGCGACAAAAGGCAGCGTCTAAATCATACAGACCACAGCGACAGGTGGCACAACGTGGCGACACGTTGCTGCTGCCTGCTGCCAGCGTCGAAATCATATAGACCACAGCGACAGGCGTCACAACGCGGCGACACGTTTCTCCTGCCTGCTGCCAACGTCGGAATCATACCAACCACAGCGCCAGGTGGCAAAACTCGGCGACACGTTGCTACCGCCTGCTGCCAGAGTCGGAATCATACCGACCACAGTAACACAACGCGGCGACACGTTAATACTGCCTGCTGCAATCGTCAGAATCATACCAACCACAGCGACAGGTGGCAAAAGACGGCGACACGTTGCTGTCGCCTGCTGCAAGAGTCGGAATCATATCGATCACAGCAACACAACGCGGCGACACGTTGTTACTGCCTGCTGCAATCGTCAGAATCATGCAGACCGCAGCGACAGGAGAAAGCGACAAGAGGTACAACGCGGCGACCAGTTGCTGCCGTAACAAATACATTACTATTTTCAACATTTACCGTGTCTCTGGGGTAAAAACAAAGTTTATGACTGCGTAAAGAGTGGATGTTAGTAAAGTCAGAAATGAATTATTATCACCAACAGTTTGGAAATTTACCATTAAGACTTGGTAAATCTTAGGTTTTACCCGAAGTTCTTTGTGAAGAAAATTCTGTAGGTATATTATGTAATGCTCGAGCTGTTTGAAACTTGTATTAGAGGAGCTTTAAGATATTAGATATTCATGGCTTAAAGTTGGATACCAATTTCAATATTGTAAGAAGTCCCACGTTGCCTTCGCTTCTCACATATGGCGCTTTACAACAATATACTTATGAACATCTAGTATATGGAAACCAAATGGAAACACTCGGATGTGAATTGCGACGAGCTTTCTTAAAAGGCCTTTCACCACTCAGTGACGACCACACTTAGACAAGTGGTTAACTTGTCTAAGCGACCACATCATAAATTTTAAGATTTTTACATACATATACTCACGCCTGTGTCCGATTGGGGTAGGCAAGAGACAATTGGTCGCTGATGGCTACGATCCTGACATACCTCTTTTGCCTCTTCCACAGTCATAGTCGTTTCATACACGCTCGTCGGCTTCGGGTACATTTGATCTGACCCTTCTTAAGTATACTGCCAATTTGGTCTGTATATACGTCTAGGGCGACCCCTTTCGGCTGTTCCATCACACTAGCTTTATATATTTCATACGTCAGTCTACTATCATTCATCCTTTCCACATGACCAAACCATCTCAACGTTCCTTTTTCAATCCTCACTATAAAATATAAAAAAGTTTTAAATGAAGGCCACTTAACTGGTTAATTCTATGAAAAAATACAGTTTGGAGTATATTATTTCGTGATGCCCTTCACTTTTCCTTTTCTTCTTCTTCTTCGGGATCCTCTCAATTACTGGAGGTTGGCAGTCAACTCTGCATATCCCTGTCTATCTCTCGCCAAACGAAACAGCTCTTCGACGCTGGCGATGTCTGTCCACTCTTTTAGGTTCCCGAGCCATGACACTTCACTTTTTTACGAAATGGAAAAGAATTATAATCTATATTACAATTTAGACAACGAGAGAGCGTCGGTGGCGCGTTGGGTATAGCGCGAGGTATGGGCACAGAGGATTATATTGTACAGAGTTACAGCTTCAAACAACCTCGCAAAAGCGGCGCATCACTACATGCGTGCGTAGTATGATTGTGTGCGCGTTCACCTACGGGGCTCACGAACGAGGCCGAGGGGACACTTTGGCTATGCTTCGGGTGGTTACGGCGTAACGAGGGTGTGAATTTAAGGTGTGAGATATTGTCCATTCTTCCTTTCGGAAAGAGATTGGAGCCACTCTGTGGTATGGGCACTCAATTACGAGGGACCGGGTACAAATCCGCACGGACGGCATGCTAGAGGAACACGTGTCTGCTGTCAACGCCCGGAGAGGAGTAAGCATTGTTTATTTCTCATAAGTAGTGTTTTTTTATGTATTTGTAAGTACCTACCGACTGTTTTTTATATTGTGTTTTTTAAAGACAAATAAAGAAATTGTATTCTATTCTATTCTCCATAGAAAAAATTTCTGGTCTTTTTTTTTGCGGGGGGGGGGGGACCGTTGCTAAATTGCTTATAAAGTATGGGAAATTATGCGTAAGCCTGCCTCCTCTTCTGTTAAGGAGTACGTGTTTCTTTATGCTATGTACCAAAGAGTTTTTCAAACTTATAAGATACGGCATAAAAACTGCTCTCAAACGGTAAAGAAAAGCACAGTAAGGAAACTTGCATAAGCTAAAGAAAATTAATCAAATTTGTGAAGTCCATCAATCCGCATTGGGCAGGCGTGATGTACTAACCCCCTACCACCCTATGAGAAGTGGTGAGGTGAGAGTAGGCCTGTGCCTTGCAATGAGACGTAGGTATATAGGCTGATGATGATAAGTCTTCGACGACAGCTAGTTACCACAAGCGAAGTAATATTTTTTCAAAACTTCATGTCTGGTTTTGGGTATCCAATTCTTATTTCGGTGTCCAATATAAATGAACGTTCTATCATAGAACTATTAATTTACTACGTAACATTTTATACTATACCAAAATGGCCTATGACAGATGGACGGAAGGACACCATAAGTTTTGTAGTACCTGAAAGAAAGTTGGAAATACAGGAAGATTACCTGGAAAGTTTTCCGGGAGTTTTGAAAATTTGTATTTGTATTGATCTTGACGTGCTCTTTTCGCATTTTCACTTTGCCAACTGGTATCTACGCCGCTCGCGCTTCTATTCTAAAAGAACACGTCAAAATCTATCAAAACACAAATATGCAAAACTCCCGGAAAACTTTCCACGTTAAACTCCCAAACGATTGGTCTATACGAAAAACTGTATAAACACAACTTCACTTTACTTGTTTATCTCGAATACGCTAGACATTTTCAGTAAACTAGAGTACAGCTTAAAGTGGTTAGAGATGAAAGCATTTCTCGACACATTTCCGCTAGCTGAAGACCTATCCAGGCACTAATTTAGACTTAAATTATGTGAAGAAGTATTGGATACAAGAAGGGTAGAAGGAAGCAATTTACATATTTTCACGCTTATCTCCTATTTGAGTAAGCAAGGCAGAGACAACATAATGCCACTTGCTATATGATACAAACATCTGTCACTTTCTTCATCGTCACTTCTTTGCGTACATACATGGTCGTCATTCCATATGTAACAATTAAATTTATTGGCAATCTTTCCAAATATCGTCTCCTAAAATATTTCCCAGTTGTCTGTAGTGTACACCGCACAACTCAAATAAGTCACCTATTAAGAATTGGGTGAGAAAAAGAGTGAACCATCCACCACTAAGTGGATTGGACGAAGAAAATTCATGGTCAACTGGCGGTAAGATTGTACTTTCAATATTCAAGTAAACCAAATTAGGCTTCTGAATTAACCGGCTTAAGATAACAATTGATTAAACAATTGATATCGGGCGATATCGCGACCGCGGGACTTGAAGGGTTAACTTAACAAAAACTACCGTAATTAAAACAGCTTTTTTAATGCCTTCCGAAGCATGAAGGCATTCTTAAAGAAACTTTTCATTAAGCTATCCATAAGTGCGTTCACACACGATGACGCACTGACGGAGCGGCAGATATCAGTCCATAGAACCACACCCGGTGCGTCAATGCGTCACCGTGTGTGCTTCTACGTGCGGTTTCATACAACTACTAGCTTCACAAATGACGGACTGACGTCTGCCGCTCCGTCAGTGCGTCATCGTGTGTGAACGTACTAAACGTACAGGGGTTGATCATCATCATCACCATCCTATATGCGTCCCAATGTAGAGCACAATAACCATCCACACACGAATAAGGTCGAAGGGTTGGCATTGTTTAACTTCGGATCGTTTTAAAATACCGAAATTATAGAGCTTTGCTATGCACTACGAAAGTTTCAAAGATAAATAAATAGTCGAACCTTGATTCGGTCCTGTACGGAGTTAGCAGTCTCGATAATAACAGGAACGACCAATTTACTTCACGACAACAACATTCCCAGTGGTGGGAAAACATTCTTTTATTCACAATCTTCTATTTTGATATCACATTAGGTGTGCACTTTAATAGAAATAAAAAATTTGCGCGTGTGATTTTAAGTTTTTCATACTTATAAGTATTTATAATATAAACTGTAGCAACCACCTTAAAAACATTATTATCATTTTTGGCTTTGCCGTACATGCATGCATATGTTCACGACTATATTCCCCTGGGGTAGTCAGAGATATTCTGAAACCACATAACATACACGTATCACGCGTTTCGGCTTTGCCGTATTCGCGTAAAAACAGTACTGCATATCTATCTAGGGATAATTAATTTGTCTTGTCCATGAAGTTATTCCAGTCAACATTAAATTAGGGTTACTTTAAAGAAATATTTTATAGAAAAAGTAAATTATTTTTGGTTCGGTACCAAAATTTAAAAGGGTTTAGGCTGCGTTTCCACCAGAGATGTGCGAGGTAGCGAGGCGGTGAGCGAGGAAACAATCCGCCAATAGCGTGCTCGCTCGATCACGTCTCATTGGGATATTGAAACACACTCATTGGCCGATTTTTTCCTCGCTCACCGCCGCGCTACCTCGAACATCTCTGGTGGAAACGCTGCCTTGTGTTACTATGTCTGTCTGTTTGGATTATTTCGATTAAAATTAAACGTTTCAAATGGTTTCATAGTATCAGTACCCCAAAACATGGGGTAACGATTCGTAGAAAAAATTGAAAATCTGTTGTCTTCAAACATGAGCGGTTCAGAGAACTTTTTGCAAAAGTCACAGAGATGTGGAATTCAAAAATGGCAAATCATAAATTTTACGTCCTTTTGGACTGCTGATTTTAACGTGTGATTTTCAAAAATCGCACTCGTGGGGCACAGGCCTTGTCTTAAATTAGCTCCAAAATGTAAATGTAATTAAACTTGGTAGATAGTATTAGTCTCGTGCAATAACGCGTGCATCGAGTTACTATACGTGTCATAAATTAATTGCAGATCCTTGGAAATACGATGTCCGCTATTACTATACTGTACCATAAGAATAGTTAATAACTATTCATCGACTGCTAATGCTACAGGGTTGATTGAAAGAAAAACATTCATTCAATGTAGTGAAATAAGTACCTAGTCGGTATTGAACAGAGTTTACTGTGACAGAAAATCTGATTTCAGCTGTTCCATACGTAGACTAATCAGATATAGACTACCTAGGCTACCTACACGTACCAAAGAAAAAACAAAAGTCTGCAACAGATCATTGTAAAATTGAATATAAATGGTTCCAAATATAATTGGCTCGCCGAGTCTAGCAACATTTTTTATCCAGTTGGAGCGGACTTTTCGCTCCCCTTATAACTCGTTTGTTGCAGATTTTTTTCAAATGTTATAATGACTTAATCCACTGGGCTCCAAGAAATCATACGCCAAGAGCGCGATTTTTGAAAGTCAAACATTCTAATCGGCAATAGAAAATAACAAAATTACCACGGGGACTATGCCATTTTCTATCTGCTGATTTGAACGTGTGTGAGTTTAACTTTCAAAAATCGCACTCCAAAGCTCCACAATATTTTGTGAAGAATTATGAATTAGTTTTAAAATGATTTCCACCGCGCTCCAAGAAAAAAGTTACATGTATGTCACGGACCTGAAAAAAGGACGTATTCTCGACTAATCACGAGTGAAGCACCCACAAAATTTGTGTGCGTGCTGACCATATGTCGCGCGGTGCAAAACAGCGACTAAAAGTGGTTACGGTACACGGTACCAGTACCGTAAAAATGTTACGGTACCCTAATGCTATAAAGGTTAGGCATAACGGTACCGTTATCTTACACTTTGACCGTACCGTAAAAACGTAACGGTACCGTAATGTTATAAACGTACCGTACCGTTATCTTATAAAGGTATACGTACGTAATGAAAAACGCGGCTGGCCATTGTTGCTGCCACGTAGCGAATGAAACGAATTGAAGCACTGAAGCAAGGTAGAAGCGCGACGTGGCAATTTATCAAAGAAAACCGTTATTCGTAAAGGTTAGGTACCGGTATTTAAGAATACCGTTTATTTTCCGGTACCGTAATTTATTTCGTTATTGAAATTTTTCTTTAACCAGATTTTATCGGTATGACGTCATACCGTTAAATAAATATACCTTTACTTTTAGGTAATTCAGTCCCTGGTACAAAATGGTGGAGGGTTGTAGGACCTACGCCTAGAACTGGTGCATCTGTATGAGTGTAGGTCCCTGGTAGAACAAACGAATATGTAGGACTTTGCATGCTTCACATCTTTTTAGTGTCACATTACGTCCGTCTTTTTTTCAAGATTGTGATGTATGTATAGTAATTTTCTTTGGGCTTATTTGTTTACGATTCCATACAATAAGCAATGCAGTTTTTTATGAAACAGTTGTAATATTTTTTTTAATTTCTGAGTTTCAAACAAGTTGGATAACATTAAAACAGGGTAGGTAGGGTAGACCCGACCGTTCAATTCAACTCTTTCTTACATCTTGTTACATCCCTCTACACGTCTAGTAAACATTGTTAGCCGATGCAAAATTGTGTTGTGCTAACCACACACTGTGCGACCGCCTTATTTGTAGTTGTTTGTAGTTCTCTCTGCGATAATAGTGTGGTCTCGGGCTAAAATAGGACCGGAATCCACCAGAGCGGAGAAGAGCAAAAAGGATTTTGTTATTTTTCTCCCCTCCGGACGGAAAACGTCAATTTTCGTCCCGATGCGCGAAACGAAATTGCCGTTTTCCACCTCCGTCAAGGAGAAAAATAGTATACTACCTCGGGCAGTAAATAAGAAAGCCTCAGATCACATGTTTGTTAACCTTGGCTTCGCCTCGGTCAACAATTACATGAGATCTGAGACCTTTCTTACTTTCCTGCCCTCGGTGTGTAATCTACTATACCCATCCGCTCTCAGAGAGCGATGTATGTCGGTCGGTCAGCGCCCAGCGGTGCCTGCCGCCTGTCGCTTATTGTCAACAAGCCAGCACACATCTCCGATCTGCTGCACTCAGCTTGGTGGTTCTCCGCGCCTATCTCCGCGGTTCTCCGCTCCTTCCATCTCCGCTTTACAAGTACTACATTGCCCTTTCAGCGGATATTTGACTCATTCACAATAATATTGCAATGAAATCAAAACATTTGCATGTATGTAAATTGCATCTCAAATAGTATTAACTTAAATTAGGGGTTTGCTTTTACGAGATCATTCGAATTTTGTTTCTCTATTCTGCGCAAAATTAGGAAACACAAAATTAGGAAACACAAAATTGCTGGTTAATGCAGAAAAGTTTTAGAAACACTGCCATAGTTGTTCGTTTACCTAGGTACACTGAAAATTTTTTTTTTGTTAAATAATAACCAAACTTGACAACCCAAATTTTGATTTTGAACTACAAAATAGTGCGGAAGTATTTTTTTTATGTGTAAACGAAGAAAATGTGCTGCAGGCGTTAACCAATTAGATGATACAGCAAAATGGTAATTGTTCTCACTGAGCGACTAATTTAATATGCCAGAGTAATGTAGCCTTAATTCTGTACGGAGTAGAGAACCTCTCAGACTAACTATAATGTACTTAACACAGATGTGGAGGAAGTAATACTCCTTTGTCATATTTAACGTCGTAGAGGCTAAGACATAAGGTAGGTTATTAAACGCGAGTGATGCAATAGCATTTTTAGTTAACATAACTAATTCATTTTGAACTATTGTATCAAAAACTGTCACTAGCTTTATCAAAGCATCAGGAAGGCTTTGATTGCTGATTTAATTATGACGGAAATTCAATTTTCGCAATTGTATGAACGTTTTTGTTCCAATGTCATAGTCCAATCATTTTAGAGTTTCCTTGTATGGACACCCTAACAATAATTCATCTATCGCTGAAACTTTGCAGTGTGATAAAGTAAAGTACTTATACCAATTATGATTGTCAAATAATCTAGGACCGGAAAAATTAAAACCTAGATAATTTGTCAACCGTAATCTGTATACTTTACTTTATCACACTGCAAAGTTTCAGCGATAGATGAAATTGTTAGGGTCAAACCCTAAAATGATTGGACTATCAACTCTATTCCAATGAAGTTCGAACAGAAACGGTCACGATGGTATCGAAAATCGAAAGTTCGAGTACAGGGCCAGATTTTGATGCGTCGAATTCGTGGCCGTTTTAGTGGTAGATTTCATGCGCCTCCGTGCTTCAGAAGGCACGATAAGCAGTTGCTCCCTTAGATCAAAGTAAAATTAATGGAAACGAATTTTACTTTGACCTGAGGTTGCTCCCAGATAGTTCCGTCAGATGACAGTGTAAGTTCGTTAATTAATAAGTAAAGTAAGTAAGTAAGTTATAGCCTATAGAATCCCACTGCAGGGCAAAGGCCTCCTCTCACTAATAAGGGTGAGAGGGAGTCGGCCATACTCCACCACGCGGGCCCAGTGCGTGTTGGTGGAGGCAAGTTAGTGATCAACTTGCTGTCAGAGAATTTTCAAGCCGCCTCAATAGGCCTCTGACCTGGCTTAACGAATAGTTACAACGCCATGTGACGGAACTATCCGAGAGCAACTGCTTAACGTGCCTTCTGAAGCACAGAAACGTTCGAGATGAAATACCACTAAACGGTCACCCATCCAAAGACTGACCGGACCTGACGTCGCTTAACTTCGGTGATCGTTTCCAATACCGAAGCTCCACTACGCCAACGAGCGCTTCATAATTATAAGTACGACATGACAATTATCTGAAAGCAAGTTGACAACCTCCACCACATATTACTTCTCACACTGGGCCTGTGTGGTGGAATATGGCCTACTTTCTCTCACCCTTATTCGTAAGACAACGTGTTTGCCCTACAGTGGGATCCCAGACGCTACAACATCCTACGATATTTTCTTCTGCTTTGAAATCACAGACAAGCAAAAAAACTATAATTGCGTTGGAAGCACATCGTTTTGCTAGTAATTGGTGTAGAGAGAAGAGAAATAATTCACTTTTATGCGAGCAGAAAAACTCTGTCAAGGGACGCTTAGTAAGCAACTTTGGGCAATTCCTACCTTTGCCCATTTTATTCAATAAAGCCCTCTTTATGGGCATGCGGAACAAAGTTTAGTAACTGAAAATTGATAGCAGAGATTACACAATGGAAATGCAAGGCAGGCACGTATCCATAGGTGGGATTTATCCCCCCCCTGAAATCCGAAAATTTGTATGGAAAAGTGATTACAGCACCTACTTTTTCATTGTTTTTCTATGAATATCCCCCCCCGATGTCGTTCCATCAAGCAGGGTCGCGGGTTCCAATTCAGGTTTTAAAGATAATGACTGCAATCATCAAACCACGTCAGAGGCCGTAAGAAGAAGACTGTAATCATTATAAAAAGTTGGCCATCACGAGACGCCCAGCAGATGTGAAACTTCCACCTAGCTCTCAATACGGCACTTCCGATAAAAATTTCTAACTGCCGTCACACAAAAAGGTTGCGGATCAGAATTTCAAAGCCCTCCCATAAGAAGTTTCACTTCAAAAACAAATCCCCTCCAATGCAACAAAAAAGGGGTTGTTTTTATGTGGAGCGACCATTTAACAACATTTAGCATGTACACACGGTGACACATCAAGCTACGCAAAACCAAAATAAGCTGGCCGCGCGTTGGTAGAGTTATGTATAACGTCAAGCGGCCAGCTTATGTTTGTTTTGCGTAGCTTTGTCGCCGTGTGTACTTACAGTCCGTGAGGTCTTAGAATATTATTTGGGCTGTGTCGGGTAAAATCGGCTATATTCGTATAATAGATAAGATCGCGGCTAGTATACAGGGTCCAACTTAATATACTGACACTTTTTTCAGGAGATGATCAGACCATCGAACTGAACAATTTTCACTATGGCACCAACATTGAAATCGAGAAAAAAAATCAGCTGTCCCGTACATATTTGGCTCGATTAGGTTATCATTATCAGTTTTGTATGGGACAGCTGATGTTTTTCGCGATTTCGATGTAGGTGCCATATAGAAAGTTGCTCAATTTGATGGTCTGATCATCCCCTTAAAATAGTGTCAGCATATTAAGAAAGACCCTTTATAACCTTCGTGACCGCGGCCGATGACAATCTTTTTGAAATCGGTAACAATTTAAACCCTCGCGAAGTAAATTGTACGAATATAAACTATTTTACCCGACAGCTCAATCGTATTCTAAAAGCTCACTGACTGTACTTACCTACTTCTCCGTCCACTTTATTTTCTAAGGCGATTACTTGACATTTGATACAGTACAACTCTGTTCAATACTTACCGATATAGGTAATTGAGAGATGTCACTGTCGTTTGTTTGGTTATTTCGTTAACAGAAAAAGAATTAGTTCTTACACATAAACTGAAATTGAGGTATTCAATACGTTGACGTAACAAAAACCCTTTCTCCTAAATCCTAATAGGTATCATTATGTCCAACTAAAATGCGCAGACGTTCGTTTTTATCACCAGATCATAACTTCAATCACCTTACTCATCATTTTCACTCGGCTTATGTACCCATTAAAGAGGGTTTGTGACTTCATTTTATTCCCCTAACATTATGTAGTAGGGATGTACGCAATCGCAACGGATAATCCTCTTCATTTTCGATATCCGTATCGCAATTTAACTTTGCGAATTGCGGATGTGCGTGAGTTTTTGTAGCGATCCCTTGGGATTGAGAAATTTATTATTCTGACAATGTGTAGTTGCGGCTGTTTTCACACGTTTTGTTATATTGTCGTTTACAAATTAGAGAAGCCAAGTTAAACTAATACCTACATTATACAAGCTGTATGGAAATGTATCATTAAGACGCTGTTATCCCGTCGAGGCCGTTTTTAGAACACGAACGAAAGTGTTTTAAACTGTGTTTTAAAGTCCGAAATTAAATTATGTCTTATTTAAGGATCGGGCGGATGGGCGACCGCTCTCAATTACACGATTAGATTAAGTTTACTAGATAGAAAAACATCCCAAAGTTACCCCTTTTTGTTATGCTTTTTCAATACTATGATTAAACTGCTGATATTTAACTTTTTATTCTTGTACTTAACTAAATACATTAAATATTTCTAGTGAACTCCGTAGAATTTTTAGCTTAGAAACTCCCATGAGCAAAGATATTGACAAAAAACACGTTTTTTTGCGATCCTGCTTTCAATTGGAGCGGGATGGCTAATTGCAAACTTCTGCTTGCAAGAAAGAGACGCTTGCACTTGAATAAGAGAGCATTAACTTTTAAGCTACTCTACCCATCAAACTGAACCACTTTTACTAGGTATCGGAGCAAACCAAACACAAAAACAGCTTTTATTGGGACCATTTTTTGTTATTTAATCTTCAAATTCACAAGCAAACACCTTATGAACTAAAAGCATTGTGATAAACCTGATATCAATGCTAAAACATCAGTCAGTAACATCGTGTACACACAGCTGTACATCTAATGCTATAATAAACTACAATAGGTGCATAGTTGACACCAACAGAGAAATCAGATGCTTGTGCGTTAGCACCGCATTTCCGCCAGTGTCAAGTGGTTTAAGGCTTCGATCAAAATAAAACATTTTATTTTGATCGAAGGTTTGAGGGAGTATCTACGAGTATCCAATCGATGGTTCGAGGATTGTTTTTGAGTAAGAACACAACTAAGAAGGATTGCGGAGCCTCGTGGCAGGCTGAAACGCGAACCGCGCGAACACCACGCGAAAGACAAGTGTTCGGGGCAAAGCCTGCAACGTGACTCCTTTCCATTACTTAAATTTTGGTCGAGTCAATGTTTTCCATTTGTTATTTGTTTTATATCAAAATATACGAATGTTGGAAAAAATACATCCGTAGTGTATCTCTATTACTCTATTACGTAGCTCGTAGGGTCGACCTCAATTTTACGATGCATAATTGTTAATTCTGAACATAGCTCCTTTAATTAGGTAACCGTATCTCACACGCTCGTGGAATTAATTTGATGCCAACCTAAAATTAATGTCTTCGGGCTACCCCTGGAAGTGTATTAATTATTTCATTTGAAGATTACAAAAGGACGTGGCCTTTCGGAAAACTTTATCTAAAAAGTTTACCTGTAAACCTTGCTACAATAGCACGTTTAAAAAGAAAGTTAGTTAGTTGTAGCTTAGGTTCAGGGATTTCTGATTTCTTTTGGTTTTTCTGTTTATTTATGTTTTTTTTTTTTTTTTTTTTTTTATTATTGATGGGTTTGCTCTTGACCTCTATCTAGTCCTCAGGACAAAGATGGGGTCGAAGATGTAGCGAGCTTACCCAGAAGTGCACTGGCACTCCTGCATACTGACGGAACGCAGCAAGCTGCTTGGCGCCAGACTCCGGCAGGAGGGTGGTCGCGAGCCAGGCGGCTCCTTGCGGAGCCTACCACACCGCTGTGGGGATCGTTCAGCCGCCACCACAAACTTGGTAGCTTGTGATGCCGTTGCCCGGGGTGGACCGCTAGGAGGTAGATCCCCAATCACCCCAAACCATGTTATCATCATCATGAGCCTATGATCGTCAACTGCTAAACATAGACCTCTCGCAAGGTGAGCCGCAAAACTCTATCCTCGGCCTTCCTCATCCAGTCACTCCCCGTACCTTTTTTAGGTCGTCCGTCCAGTAGACTTCCCACTCTACGCCTGCCGGTTTTTGGTCTCCACTCTAGAACTCTGACACCCCAACGTTTACCAGTCGGCAGATATAACCAGCCCATTGACACTTCAACTTGCTAATTTTCTGAGCTATGTCAACCACTTTAGTTCTCTGACGTATCACCTCATTGAGAGCGATGATAGTCCATACGGAAGAGAGCTAGCGACTCAATCATGAGGCGGCGGTTCGATTCCTGGCCTGTACCACTAAGTTCTACGGAATTTATGTACGGTTGTATTTATCATTATCACTAGCTCGGCGGTGAAGGAAAACATCGTGAGGAAACCTGTTTACCCGAATGAAAAGAAAATACCATAAGTTCGGAGGTATGCGTAAAATATGGGTGAGCTTGGGGCGAACACAAAAGACCAGCGATGGTCGCAGTACTCGCAGTGTTACATAACGACCCTTGCTTGCAATAGCCCAACCAACAATAATAATAATAATAAACCCGCGGGGGCAGCTTGTGGCGAGCTGACGGTGAGTGGCGACACCGCGGACCCCTATCCAGGGGGACCATACAGACATGCGCTCACACACACACCCCCACAGACAGTAACACACCCCCCTACCTCTGGCTTGCCTTCATTGGCCGTCCAGAGTGGAATCGCAAGAGCAGAACCTATGCTCCAGGTAGGAAGTGTATTGCACGTAATGGCGTAATAACGGGGAAACCCACTCACAGGGGTAAACCCCGCGATGGTAAAACCGGTGCCGCACCTCTCGACAACCTTTAGCCGCTCAATGGGATGTTGCCCCATTGTCGCACTTTGTGCGTGCGTCCGTTTTATGGGGCCCACTCGACGAGTCGGCGAGTCACCGCCTGCCCTATTTACAATTTTGAGACTAGTTGTCATGGCAGGCGTCCGTTAGTCTCCTCCCATAGCCCAGTATCCATCCATCCAACTTTCACTTAAATAGCCCGAGACCTTATTTTCCATCGCGGCCATAGCGCCGCACTCCAATAGTCTTTGCACCTGGCGGGGACCATCCCTGTGTGTATCATGTTGTGCGCTCGGAGATGGTATCCGCCATGTGTATCCCTTACATTTAGATTAACTTGTCTTTTGAACGGGCCTCTACATGTTGTCTTCGGTCCCATGCACACGGAACGTAAGACATATAATAATAATCACCTCATTCCTGATAGCTCACTGAGCTAGCTTGCTCGCTATTTCTATTCATGTGTAAAATAGTGAATGCATAAAGAACAATTTAATTTTTTTTTAAATTGATGTGTCAGCTATATTGATTTGTATCCAATGAAAGATTTAAAAATGGTTCGTGAATTGTTCATCTGCCACCATGATATGACACTTGACTCTCAATCAATGTTGAATGCATTATTACCAGACTGAGCTTATTGCATTACACATTTAAATAACTTTACTGAACATTGACTTGAAAAAAACAGACTCTCGATGATACATTCAGAAAAAAAGTATGATTTATTCCTCCTGACTTCTTTCGTTCAACATCTCAGAAACATTCAAGCAGGCACATTCTGTATTCCGACTATCCATTGCTATTCTCTCTAAGTTGTATTTTTCTTTGAATCTGATGTATTCTGATGGAAAATTATTCATACAATTTTATTGTATGCAATCTTCAATATTTTGTGTCTGAAAGGTGAAACTTTGTTTAAACGTATACATTAAAGCTAACATAACTTTAATTAAATGGGATACAATTCCTTATGTACTATACTTACTACTACATAATACAGCACGCTTCTCATTTGCCATATTAAAGAATTAATATGGGAAATTGTTAAATGCTATTAACCTTAACAAACACATTTGGTATCTGTCACTAAGTACAATTGCGTGCTAATGACCCGCCGCCCGATCATATGACTCATAGGTCAATATTCACCCGCTTCCCGCGCACTGCAGCCTTACGCACATAATTATAACAATTTATAAACATTGATAATGCAAATTATTATAAACAAGTGCCCTGGTTCAGTTTCGCCAACTAATTAAAAATAATCATGTTTTATATAATTATATTTATCGAACTGTTATGTTGGTCAGACACGTTGATTAATGATAAAATGACCACACGACTGCATAAATATGCTTGCCTAACACGTTGTAATTAGCTTGTTTTAATTTAAATTGTTTGAATCAACCACACAGTAAAATAACATTTTGATGCATCAGTCCTCACATGATTTGCATAACTATTGGAATGGTGCCAGAGTTTAATTATCATTTAATGCTACCTGCAACTTTTATTAGGGAAACCGTATTTGATTATTTGTGTTGAAATTTTAGAAGGTAATAAACTTTTAATATTTAAGTAAGTACTTAATAGATACTAAAAGTATAAAACGGTATATAAACTTAAATACTAAATCATACCCTTGTCTTGCCTCATAATTATAAATATTATAATTTAACAGCTAAGTTAAAATAAACAGTGTTTCGTTAAAATGAAGCAAAATGTGTTTTTAAGACTGCTACTGAAATAACTTTTGTTTATTTGAACTTTCATTTCGGTCTTATTTTGATCATGAGGAGAAAGCTTTTTGTAAACAAAGGCCATTATTTTCTTCTTTCTACGTACTCTGTGTTTCTACAAAGAACAGTTAATTTAAATGAATTAATTAAATAGGATTTATGTAAAAAATCTGCTGAATAATACGTTGTTACTTATACGAATAAGCCAAAATTATAGGCTGTGTATGTATTGGTCAATGTACCTAATAGAGGAGACAAAAAAATATTAATTTTCTCTTAAGAAAAAATGTGTTAGGTTGTGTTTTCTCTAATTTTCTTATTTCGTGAAATTTATTCCTTACCTTATTATAATTATTAGAGCAAGATCTAATGTTTCGGTAAAACTCCTTCCTGAGTTAAGAAAACCTAGCACAAATCATAGCTGGCATCCAATGACATTTTTGTTAGTGACGGGGACATTGTCAGCGGCAAAGTATGGCAGCAGAGCACAACTAACGCTTACTTAAGTGACATTAGAGGCATGCAGGTACTTACTTACACTTGTAAACTTTTAACCTACTTCAAAAGAGGAGGAGGTTCTCAATTCGACCGTATATACAGGGTGTTTCATAAGTAACAATAAATTTTTAAAACTCTTAAGGGGGTTGTTTAGACCGTCAAACTGAACAACTTTCTCTATGGGACCAACATCGAAATCGCGAAAAAAATAATTTCATATCCCATACATATTTTAGCTCTAGTCGATTTGTAGAGTATAGAACAAATTTTTTTTTTCGCGATTTTGATATTGGTCCCATAGTAAAAGTTGTTCAGTTTGAATGTCTACACCACCCCCTTAAATGTTTATTTGTATTTTTGTAACACCTTGTATATATTTTTTTGGTTTTGTCATTGTATGACGTGATTTGTCCATGCGTATATTATACGCATGGACAAATCACGTCATACATTCTACGTATATACACATATTATGTGTATATACGTAGAATGTCACTGCTCGCACAACTCATCTTTTTCGAACCGTTTCGAATAGGAGCAACGTATTTAAGGGTACTTAACAACATTGTTTATCGATACAAGTGTGCTATTGTGTTTCTGTCTTCATCTCTTTGTATTTCTACCCAGTTGAATAAAAGGGTTCTTTCATCTTCAATACTTTGAGAAAACCGATGTTTTTTTTTTGTTTGGTACGTGAATGTCTTTTCCATATTGTGTATATTGAAGAAAAATAGAGAAACAAGAGGGCCTATAAAAATATACTTATCTCATTTAACTCAATTGCTAATGAGAAAGAGATCGCAGAGTTTAAGTCTCCTTTTACCGTTTAGTGGCACTGACATCACAATATTAAAGATTTCTCAATAAAGAAAGCCTGAATTAAAAGAGCTACTCCGATAAAGTACAAGAACCTTAAAGCTATTTTATTATGATGCTTTTATAGGTTCTAATTTCTAAATATTCCACTTTTAAGAAGTGGCTGATTTTAGGCATATAAAAGCATTGAAAAAAATAAAAACGTTTTAATAACTTTTTCTTCCCTCCGGACGGAAAGCGTCAATTCTCGTTCCGCTGCGCTAAACGAAGTTGTCGCTTTCCACCTCCGTCGAGAAGAAAAATAGTATACTAACCTCAGACAGTAAATGAGAAAGCCTCAGATCACATGTGTGTTGACCTCGGCTTCGCCTCGGTTACATGAGATCTGAGACCTTTCTTACTTTCCTGTCCTCGGTGTGTAATCTACTGTAACTACTTTTAATGCTTTTATAGTTTATTGGAGTAGCTCATTTTTAATGTAGGGTTTCTTTATTGATTATTATTTAATATTGCAATGAGGGCGCCACTGAACTGTACAATGACTCTTCATTTATTTCGAGTTAGACTGAAATCACCGTCCGTGTGGTGTCGGCTAAGAGTAGCACCATCCCATTTCCTCCCGTGGGTGTCGTAAAAGGCGACTAAGGGATCTACCGGAGGATGGGCAGCAGCATCCTCTGAGTACACACATTCAATCCAACTGCGATCGCCAACCCGCCTACCAAGCGTGGCGATTATGGCAAATCCCCCCATTTTTGGGTAGGCTTATGTCCAGCAGTGGACGTTTACCGGCTGATATGATGAGACTGAAATCAGAGGAAATTCTCAAATTCTCAGGGCCTCAAAGTTGCCAAAGGCAAAAATTTTACAGCAGAAATGTGATAAACGAGAGTGTTTTCATTAAAAATAATGCCAGCATTGCTTTTGTTTTGAATCGGGACCACTGGGAAAATTATTTAGGATTGCGTAACAAGTATTTTCTTCGAAAAATAGACACAGTTGTACCTATAGTCACTATATCTATAATAGTTCGTCACAGGGTGGCGATTTTAACAATTATAAAAAAATAATCTAGAAAACAATCGAACTAAACCACAACCACCTTCCACGTCTTCAACATCAAACCATTGCTATCAGATCTACACGGTTTGTAAAATTCCTACTCAATCGGTTTAAATTCGCTTGTGTAGTCGGCGAAAATTCGATTACAAGATCTGAATGTTAGTTGGTTCGATAGATTAGTAATTAGACAGCTTTGAAGTTGAATAATGGTTTAGGCCAGGTTATCCCAGTGAAAGCGTCTCTTTCTTGCAAGCATAAGTTTTAAATTAGCCATCCCGCTCCAATTGAAAGCAGAATCGCAAAAAAACGTGATTTCATCAATATCTTTGCTCATGGGTGTTTCTAAGCTCAAAATTCTACGGAGTTCACTAGAAATATTTAATGTATTTAGTTAAGTACAAGAATAAAAAGTTAAATATCAGCAGTTTAATCATAGTATTGAAAAAACATAAGAAAAAGGGGTAACTTTGGGATTTTTTTCTATCCATTAAACTTAATCTAATCGTGTAATTGAGCACGGTCGCCTATCAGCCAGATCCTTAAATAAGACATAATTGGTTTTCAGACTTTAAAACAAAGTTTAAAACACTTTCGTTCGTGTTCAAAAAACGGCCTCGACCGGATAACAGCGTCTTAATTAATTTCAAAGGTAGAATCTTAGAAAAAGTATATATGTCTAGAATGAGCCTAACTGTTTTACCGTATAAAACAAAAGGGGCCAAGTTTCATAGGTTGGTGTGCGTGAGGCGCCATAAAAATTATGTATGTGTGCGTGTATTTGTATAGGAGCCAGTACTGGTTCCAATTTTTTTCGACGCTTTCGTATCTTCGAGTGTCAATCTTGACATATAACTTTATCAAAGGGTAGAATCACGTTTTCCCCGGACCAAAACAAAATGAGATACAGTTATAACTATGTCAGAAAGGCTCCATGTAATAATGCTACGGTATGTGACATGAAAAATCCCTCCACGGATTCCATTGAAAGGAAGCCCAACGTACTATATTGTATGTGAATAGTTACATGCACTATGATTTAATCGAACAGTTCCTAGAAATACCAGAAAAATACTACATTTTAAATTCATGGAATACATAAGTCAATAAATCTAAGTTATCTAAATGGCTTGCACCAAAAAGTATTTAGGCTTAAATTTAATATGGTAGACAATACCTTTGCCAGCTTCCTGGGCTTAAACATGTTTCAAAATGATGATGTCATTGCCATTTGTATGAGCAGTGTGAGAGATAGATCTATCACAAAATGCATTTTGGCTGCGTAACTATTTCATATTTTATAAGATTAAGTTTGATAAATCCAACATTGGAAAGCTCTCAAGTCGACATGTGAACCAGAATGGTTAATAATCGTATGTAGATAGGGTCCTTCTTAATATGCTTCCCTTTTTAAAGGGGATGATCAGACCACCAAACTGAACCACTTTCTCTCTATGGCACCAACATCGAAATCGGGAAAAAAAACAGCTGTTCCATACAAAACTGCAAACGTACTCGAGCCAAATGTATGGGACATCAGATTTTTTTTTGCGATTTCGATGTAGGGCCCATAGAGAATGTTGTTCAGTCTGATCATCCCATTAAAAAAGTGTCGGCATTTATTAAGAACGACCCTATATAAAGTTACCTCATTCTCATATTATTTACGTCCTGACCCTCTCTAGTACGATTCTCGCGCTTTTCAGAGAGCGAAAGTAGCGTTTGCCGCGTCTAGAAATGGAAAACACGGGAGTCGCGCGCAAGTAGAGAAATCATGCTAGAGTTGTAGAGCTGCAGTCCGCAGGGCACATTATGGTTCCGAAATTAGTTTAGCTGTTAAATGCGGTCGCGGTAGAGTAACAAAACATCCATGCATTCACATAAGTATCAGAATATACAGGGTGTTACATAAGTATAAGTAAGAATAAAAATATAAACTGAACAACTTCCTCTATGGGACCAACATCGAAATCGCGAAAAAAAAAAACTGATATCCCATACATATTTTAGCTCTAGTCGATTGAGTTTGATGGTCTAAACCACCCCCTTAAATGTTTATTTGTAGTTTTGTAACACCTTGTATATTCAATCATGATAATACATTATTGACCGTGATATACCCAAACGAGTCTTGATCAACCATTAAAAATGATTGAAAATGGATAGAAAGTACTTAGTAATGTGAGAATTTACCATTAACCGAAAATAAAACAACAATTCCAAAATGTAATTTATTTTATTCAGACCCCAGTTCATGACCTCAACCAGACAGTTCGCGAAGTGATAAATTACACATGACTGCGACATGGGCACATTACGTAAATTTCGCTCCAGTTAAGAAGTCGCTCAAATCAATCTATTTTCTTGCTTATGGCATTGGTATAAGATTGAAATCTGGGATTTCGTACGAGGAATGAAGCGTAAATACCTTCACGGCATGTCCTTAACTTGGCGCGCAGAGTGGAATTCCGATCTCAATTCTTTCGGCTCTTGTCAATCGCATAACACCAGTAATGTTACGAGTTTATGAGGTTAGTTATGTATAGGCATTTGAAGGGCCCAGTTGCAGAAGTCCCTAAGTCCAAAAAATTCATTATAGAATAGAGAGAGTAAAAGTCTTTAAAAAGGGCTAGAAATTGTCCATATGAGATAAGGGTTAAACATATTATGAATAAATCAACGTATATTTGAGATCAGGCAACCACTTAATTTGCTCACTTAATTTCTCACGTTTGTGATATCATATCAAAAAGTCCCTAAGTGGACTTAGGGACTTTTGCAACTGGGCCCTTCTTACATATCTTGCAAAAGATCTAAAGGTTAGATTTTAGATAATTTTTAGGTTTTATAAAGTGTGTTTTGGATACCTTCAAGTCACTTATTTCAGGTAAGCGCATATTAGTGCACGCTGCATAGGGGCGGAGCGGGCCGCACCGCAGCGGAAATTGCGTCCTTCGCACACTAGAGCGGGCTGAGTCGCAACATATTGACGGATTTTTAGCTCGTTGTGTTTTTTTTTAATGACAACGGCCCACCACACATTCTCGCACCGCTGTAAATCCACGATCAATAGCGGCGACCATTCGCAAAACTAGACAAAAAAGTTCAGCGAGCCCGGGAGATGACTCTACCTGTCTGGAACCGGCACAGAATTAATCAAAGAATATAGGAGGAGTAGGAAAAAGGACTTCCCTCCATTGCAAACGGGACACAGCAATAAGAAAAACGCATGGCTATTAGAGAGCCAATTCCCGCTCTCTGTGGTTTGACGTAATACTTGCGGACGCCGTAAAAAGTTCCGCTTCTTAGGGTTGAACTACACACACGGCATCTCCTTTTTCCGCCGCTCCATCCTTTTCTGTTACTCAGGAACGTCATTTGCTAGAACATTATAAGATAGACGGAACGCGATCGCACGCGGCGTGCTATCGCGCGCGATCGCGTTCCCTCTATCTATATTCCTGAGTGACAGAAAAGAATGGAGCGACGAAAAAATGCGATGCGGTGCTATTAAATGAGGTTCAACCCTTATAGCATACTACGACCACAGAGTAATATCATTTCTACGACGGACCACATAGCACGCACAGAAATCCGCCGCGCAAATATGCGACCCGCTACGCCTAGTAGTAGTATCGACTATATGCTTCATATAAATTGGGTAGAAGCGATATGAACGGATTTTTAGCTACCGCCCGTCCCAATGCGGCTCGCCCTAATATACGCTTACCTTTAGTCAACAATACAAAAGCGAGGTGGGCGGGATTATAAACTTGAATCTATTTATAACATTGTAAATAAGTATTATGTAAATTTTCGTATCCATTCTTCCTTAAGAAATTAAATGAGACGCAAAGGCTTTCCGCACCATTGACTCGAAAAAGGTTAACAAGAAACTTTTCGAGCCTTTTGAACCATTATACAACCAGTTGACACGAACCTTTTCAAGTTACGACTTTTAAATATTTATTGAAAACTTGCCCTAAATACGACTGTCGTGCTCTAAAAATATTTAGATAATAAGCGTTTGACTGAAGCGGAGCTAAGCGGATATGTGTAAAAACCAACCAATAAAATAGCTTGATTCTGACCATAAACTTATTATACCTTACAGGAGTAGAGGAACAGAATTTTTACCCTGGCTGGAATAAGATCTTCAAAAACGGTTCTATTGCATCGCGTCACGTATCTCTTTCTTTTATACTGTGATGCTGCTAGGTACATCACGCTCTCTCAGCTGTCAGTCACTCTATTAGTAACTTTATGATTCTGACAAGTGAGGAAAATTGAGCAGCGCACCGAGAGTCGCGTGGCTAAGGGGGTAACAAGTAGACGTGTCGGCTGTGGTGTCGGCTTGCGATTTAATTGGCCACGTGGCTCCGCCGTTTTATGGCGGTTTCGAGTGTGTGTTTTTGTTTAAAAACGGGGCTTTGAGATCGTCATATCCTATTACCGTACAATATCTAATAAATATATCTTCAACAAAGAATACATCTAGAGCGAATAGAAAAAACGTTGATAAAAACTAGTTTCTTGTATGAGGTTTCCCCCCTTAATTTTTAACTATTTGACATTTTATTTATTTGTTAGCAAATCCTAACGCTAAAACATTCTGTGAAAATTTCCACTTCTAGCTATTGTGGTTCAAAAGATGCTTTTGGTACGGAAGTACCTACGGAACCTTAAAAAATAGCCTCTGGTAAGTTTTCAAAAGTCCAAAATGTAAAGGCGCTTCGTAGGTACCTACCTATTGTAAAATAATTTTAGGGTTTAACGCTAAAAATAATTCATCTATCGCTGAAACTTTGCAGTGTGATAAAGTAAAGTATACAGATTACGCATAGCATATGCTTACGACTATATTCCTCGAGAGGGTAGTCAGAGATATTCTGAAACCTCAGAACAAACAAATAATCTAGGTTTAATTTTTTCCGGTCCTAGATTATTTGTCAACCGTAATCTGTATACTTTACTTTATCACACTGCAAAGTTTCAGCGATAGATGAATTATTGTTAGGGTGTCCATACATGGAAACTCTACAATGACTGGACTACTAGTTCGCGTGCTAAAAATATATTTGGCACAAAACGGAATGATTACGGACATCACGTAACAAAATTAAGACCGATTGGCAGGTATAGTAAGTACGCGACTCCGTCTACGTGGACTTTAAAAAGGAATCCAGAACATATTCTATCATTGTGCCAAATTTCACCCAAATCCGTTCAGCCGCTTATTTATGTGTCATTACAAACAATCTTACAAAACCCAAACATCGTCACATACTTTGACATTTAAATTGGTACATCATTTGAATAGGTACATCATTTGAATAGGTACATTATTTGAATAGGTACATTATTTGAATAGGTACATTATTTGAATAGGTACATTATTTGAATAGGTACATTATTTGAATAGGTACATTATTTGAATAGGTACATTATTTGAATAGGTATACATTATTTGAATAGGTAAGTACATTATTTGAATAGGTACATTATTTGAATAGGTATACATTATTTGAATAGGTAAGTACATTATTTTAATAGGTACATTATTGCCTATGCCATTGAGGTACGTACATTAACGTTATTAAATCATTAATCATCATAAATCAATAAACTCATGTCAATTCATTTGAGTGATTGCTCGTGCGTGACACTGTTTGATTGATTTTCGTTTCTTGTCATAACATAAAATAATGAAATTATATTGACATTAACTTACTTATTCGTTCCATGGCATGGCATTAATGTCTATCGGTCTAAACATAATCTGACAGTACAGCTGATAGTAAGCAGTAAGCAGAATTATACACTAAAATGTAATTAATGTTCACTACAGGGTGACATTGATATCATTGGCAACCTTTTAAACTAAGAGTCTACCCATCAAACTGAACAACTTTTACGTTGGGAGCAAGCCAATCAAAGCAACAACAAAAAACAGCTATCCCATACATTTGAGTCGTGTTATTTTTGCTCCGATCGGTTTGCTCCCATTGTAAAAGTTGTTCAGTTTGATAGGTAGACTCTAAGTTTAAAAGGATGCTAATCATATCAATTTCACCCTGTATAAAGTACCTACTCGTATAATTAGTACTTATTTGTATAAAATGACATTCGTAAAATAATAGGTAACCGGAACGCATTCTTATTTATTTTTCTCCTAAGTACCTATACTCCATTCCAAATAACAACGAAAATTTAAGGCCATTTTGAATTACAGAAACAGAGATTTGAAACACTTCCTCTCACTTATTCTTAGAACAGCTTTAGTAACGTCCAAGATACGTTGAATAGTATATCTTTCTCATAAATAAATCTTATTTGCTAGTCGGAATTGGCCAGAAAGCTATACAGGAATCGGAATATCTTTTCGTCCTTATTTGGAATGCAGGATAGGTATTATTCAGGGTGTAAACCTGGTGTAAACTAATATTTTTGCGGGTGCTTCAACTGTTTCAGACCATGAATCTAAACAACTTTCACTAAAATTAAATGAACAACTTTCTCTATGGGACCAACATCGAAATCGCGAAAAAAATATTGTTGTTCCACAGAAACGTCAATGGAATAGCAAATTTTTGAAGTGATTTTGATATATCTGCTCCTTAGTGAAAGGTGATCAGTTTTATACCAGTCTGAAGTTACATAAGAAAGAATAAATTTTTAAAACTCTTAAGGGGGTTGTTTAGACCGTTACACTGAACAACTTTCTCTATGGGACCAACATCGAAATCACGAAAAAAAATCTGATATCCCATACATATTTTAGCTCAAGTCGATTTGTAGAGTATATTTTATATTTTTTTTCGCGATTTCGATATTGGTCCCATAGTGAAAGTTGTTGAGTTTGATGAGTTTGATGAGTCTAAACCAACCCTTTAAATGTTTATTTGTAATTTTGTAACACCTTGTATATCCACTAAAATATGTACATACTTAACGTACTTACTTATTTAAGTTTATACCATGTATGTGAACGCTGACATTTTTATAACAATGTTTGTGAAATAGATGTCGTGGATGTTCCGAGTTTTTAGAATATCTCTAAATACCCTCGGGGAATATAGTCGTGTTGCTTGTTTATGAAGGTGTGAAAAAATTAAAAACCTTTCAAAAATTTGTAGTAGTTACTTAGTTCCGCTTTCTATTTCCGAGAAACGGTTTTCCGTTAATTTGTTAGCACGTTTCTTGTTACGAATAAATTGCAAAATATAACCCGTAATTATTCTTAGTTGTTACCTCGAGATTTCCTCCGTTGAGTTGGGTACGTTTTTGACATTTTTGACGTACAAACAATGTCACAAACGTCCTCGACTCGTAAAGGAAGTAACTAAGGGTGTTAGGGTTAGTACGACTGGTCGCAGCGGGCTGGTTGCATCGTAGCGGAAAATGTATGAGTACATACTTCGCACACTAGAGCGTGTCGGTTGCATTTTACTAGGGGCGGCAAATTTGCGAAAAATATTTTCACCTCACAAGCTCGGAAAGATTCTGTTTATCATTCAAAATCTGAGTGCAAAAGTGTATTTTATCCGCTAGCGTGCAAAGAGTTTTTAAAATTCGAATCCATTCGAGTCCAGATAAAAAGATAGTAAAACCATACGTGCGAGAAAGACAAAAAGATTATGTTGCTAACATAACGAACTATGCATATATTCGTGCATATTATTGTCTTCTCTTTTTCGCGTATAAGTTTGTCCTTCACTTTAATTTATTTGAGTGTCAACAAAGAGATTATAACTAAATATAATCCCTTTGAGTAGCAATATCTCTTGTCTTCTCTTTTTCACGTATAGATTTGTCCTTATTTGCATTTGCATATAATTATTTTTCCAGTGTGGGATAAAAACATCATTTAAAATAATACTTATTTAAAATGTATTTTAATAATTAATTCATCTTGTTTACCTATGAGAAGTTATTCCGTTACATTTCCTTACATTTCCTGAATTATTTGCGCAGTGTCTCAGTACACACTACACACCAGCAGGACATTTTTTATGCTGATCAATTGGTTTTCAATCAAACTGCTACACGTGACCGCAGTGAGACAGTGACCAAATGCAAGAGTAATATATAGCCGCAATAGAATGGGACAACGTCATAAAGCGCGATGTTCGCTCTATACATCTAAACTCAGTGCTTGCACCTAACATTTTCCTCGCTGTTGTGAGGTGAAAAGTTGTGTGTTTCGCTCGGCTGCAAAATTATTCCGCGTCTCGTACCTTTGAAACCTTCGCTACGCTCCGGATTCTATATTTGAACCACTCGCTTCGCTCGTGGTTCAATCCTAGAATCCTTCGCTTGCTCAGGTTTCAATATAAGTACGTAGTATAAGCAAAAAACAACTTTGCAGCCTAGCATAACAAATAACTATTATTGATCGAGCTCTATCTATGACCGATTCATAGAGCGGAGAAAAGTAGAGCTCACTCCGCTTCCTCCGAAGCTTCATTCAAAAAAGTTCTAACCACAGCTGAGTCGTGGCGATAAAAATGTCGGGCTTGCTTCGCTTGCTCCATAGAATAGAATAGATTAGAATAGGACAGAATAGAATAGAATAGAATAGAATAGAATAGAATAGAATAGAATAGACTAGAATAGAATAGAATAGAATAGAATAGAATAGAATAGAATAGAATAGAATAGAATAGAATAGAATAGAATAGAATAGAATAGAATAGAATAGAATAGAATAGAATAGAATAGAATAGAATAGAATAGAATAGAATAGAATAGAATAGAATAGAATAGAATAGAATAGAATAGAATAGAATAGAATAGAATAGAATAGAATAGAATAGAATAGAATAGAATAGAATAGAATAGAATAGAATAGAATAGAATAGAATAGAATAGAATAGAATAGAATAGAATAGAATAGAATAGAATAGAATAGAATAGAATAGAATAGAATAGAATAGAATAGAATAGAATAGAATAGAATTTCTTTATTTGTCTTATGAAAAACACATCACAAAATCAATATAATATTATAGCTTTAACTTAGGTGCACATGTTTTGTGCTGAAAGAGATCTGGCTACAAGTTATTCGTATTATTACCTTTAATTCTTAGTCGCGTCCTTGACATATCCTCCGTCGAGTCAGGGACATTTTTAATGAGCGAGGAAAAAATCGGCAAATGATAGTGCTTCAATTTTCCAATGACGTGATCGAGCGAGCGCGCTATTGGTGGATTGTTTCCTCGATCACCGCCTCGCTGCCTCACACATCTCTGATGGAAACGCAGCCTAAATATTTAATTCCCTGAAATTCAACCCCTATTCTTTTTATTGCTGTCATCTCCGAAATGAAAGGTCAACAACGCGTCAAAGCCCACGGGTATCGACTTAACACGAACGTCACACCTCATTCATATTTATTACGCCTTCTCGTAACGTAATGTTATTCATTATATTGGCCTCTTACAACATCTTTGCTAAAACCGACTGGGGTAGACTTATTGGGGTGGAACATGAAACCAATCAGTATTATTTTATCCTTTTGGCTTAAGAAGAAACAGGAAGATTATGAGAGTAATAAATAATAATACAACGTTGATGTTCTGAAGATATACAAGCGACCACTGGCTTCACATGAGGCGTGTCGCTAATAGATACGACGAATAAGTAAGACACAAACCTTCCTCGTGAATCAGTCTATCTATTTGTGAAAACGGTATCAAAATCCCTACAGAGTTTCTGAGATTAGCCTATATAGACACGACGATAGAAAACCGCAGCGGCAGACTTTACATTTGTATAATATTATGTAGTGATGATAGTTAATAGGTAGCTATACAGGGTGTTAGGAAAAGTATTATTAACCTTTAAGGCCTCCGCACATTGCAGCGATATTATAGACAGCGATATCGCGACACCTTACACACTGCAGCGATTCCGCGATTCGCGTCACGCATGCGCCCCACCACTGAATGTAGTCGAAAGAGTTGCGATAATATCGCGGCAGTGTGTGGGATCGAGCGCGTCCCCATACAAAATGTACTGGAAACAATTATCGCAAAATCGCAGCGATATTATCACTCGATAAAATAGCTGCAATGAGCGGAGGCCTTTAAACCACAGACTATAATACCCATCAAACTGAACAACTTTTACTAAGACCAGAGAAAAAAAAATCTGCTGTTCCATACGATTGCGTCGAATAGGTATTGCAGTTTAGTACCTATGGGACAGCTGACTTTTTTTTGCTCTTATCGTTTTGCTCCCTTAGTAAAAGTTTAACTTGAAGGATATCCCCCTATGCATCTGCGACACAGGTTCCGAGGAGTCAATCATCCACCTTATCCTCAACTGTCCCATACATGGTGACAAAAGACTATAGATAGACTTGCAAATACAACTGGAACGGCAGGTAACGGCCCAGAATTTACCGGGAATTGTAGCCGAAAGACACGGAATGGTAGCAAAATTATTGGCGGATAGCAAATGCCATCCACATTTGGAGGATGTTAAAATGAGTATTATAATTCAGGTATCACCAATAATTTTGCTACACAAGAAAGAGTACAATCTTGCCATATTATCATAAAGTAATAACCGCAAACCTATAAGATTTAAAAAAAAAGAACTACCGTAACATGTCTATTATAATTAAATTAAGAAATTTGCTTTTAAACAAAAAAAAAAACTAAAAAAAACATACGGGTCGAATTGAGAACCTCCTCCTTTTGTTGAAGTCGGTTAAAAATAAGATCCTCTTTTATTTAAAATTGTTAAGTATACTAGAAAACGTTTATGAAACGGCAGACGGTTGACGCAACCTGCGTCCAGTAAACACATCTTCGTACCACTGTGCATTAAATAAATCAAAAACTCGGTAAAAAGTCGCCGGGGCGCACTAAGTGTGCAAAATTTTGTGAAGTTACGCTTTTTCTTATAAAATGTTTATCAAATAGTGCAGTGAAATTGCGTAGACAGTAAAATATTCCGTAATTTCGGTCAGTTTCCGTCGGTAGTCAGTGACTTGTTTATTAGTGTGGTCGGTGGAGGACATTTATTTAATCACCGGATACCTACTTCACTTTACTGCATTAAAAACTTGACCTCGAAACGATACGATATTTTCACCACTACTTGCAAGAGCTCCGTAGTCAAATCAAGACTAGAGTGGACTGCCGAACCGCGACCGGACGTTCGATCCTGCTGAGCGGCACACAAAATTTTACCTTTGCACTTTTTTTTTTAATTTTTTTTCTCTGTTTCGATACATTGATTGCCGCAATCATGGTAAAACCTAAAGATACGCCTACTGTGCCCATCTGCTCCGCCTGTAAATTGGACATTTCCAGAACAGATTTGGTAATTTGCGGTACATGCTATACTGACTACCACAAGGAATGCTGTGGGTTTCCAACAGATATCCGCGTATCGCGTAACAAAGTTTCCCCTATTGACTGGCAATGTACCCAATGCGTATCAAGACCTGGAGGGCGGAAATATGCAGACACCCCTATCCGTACACCTCGGACCTCTACGTTACATTTAAGCGATAATTTTCCGAGAAAGGAACCTACGAGCAAGGAACCTCCGCGCAAGGAACCTACGAGCAAGGAACCTCCGCGCAAGGAATCTCCGAGCAAGGAACCTCCGCGCAAGGAACCTACGAGCAAGGTACCTCCGCGCAAGGAATCTCCGAGCAAGGAATCTCCGAGCAAGGTTCCTCCGCGCAAGGAATCTCCGAGCAATGAACCTCCTAGCAAGGCTTGAGAGGAAACTGAACTGGCATGGGAAATGAAAATGTTTCGTGAGGAACTGCGGGAGGCCCGTGTCGAAATGAAGAACATGAGGCTGGAATTTTCAAATATGGTTCAATCCGTCAGTCTCTGCAATGAGCGTATGGACAAACTGGATGCACGTATGGATGCCTTGGAGCAACGCGCTGAAGAGGGCAGTGGTCGAGATATTGCCGCTCTGGGACAAGTTATCGACCAACTTAAAGCTGACCTCAATGATAGAGATCAGCAGCTTCTGCAAAACGATGTAGACATTGCGGGAATCCCAGAGAGTAAGGGAGAAGGTTTAATTCACGTCGTTATGACGATTGCAAATAAGCTGGGAGTGAATATTGTGGAGCGGGATATCGTGAGCGCAGAGCGTGTCGGTCCAGTCCGTGGATTCATCGAAGGTGGCCCGGCACCTGGGCCACGTCCCATTGCCGTGCGACTGGCCTGTCGCGCGCATAAAGACGAGTTGCTTCGGCAGGCTCGCGTTAGGCGCGGCGCCACCACAGCTGATATGGCATTGCCGGGCCCCGTCCGTTCTTTCTACATTAATGAGAGGCTGACACGTATAAACCGGCAGCTATTCTTGAGGGCACGGGAAGTCGGAGGTCGCTTAAAGTGGCGGTACATATGGACTCGTGACGGCAAGATCTTCGCGAGACGCGAGCCTGGAAGAGATAGCGCACGCTATAGGTTGCGCACGAACGCTGACCTTGTTCGTGTTTTTGGGCCCCTTAGTGTTAGCTCTGATAATAGCCACTAGTTTTAAAATTAAAACCAAAAGTAAAATAAATGCCATTCTTCCAGATATCTCTATTGTTGTACCATTTAGTCTGATTGCTATGATTATGTATAGATATTTTGTAAATAATGTCGCATCATTAAATGTTATGTTGACTTTAACTATCTGCAGCTGCCTTGATTTTGCATACGATGAAATATTTCTCGCTGCAGTGGCAAAGGGTTCTCCGGCTGATTTGATGCTTCTTCAAATTATCGGTTATATATCATATTTTACAAACATTTTTCACAATTATACATTACACTCTAACACTTCTTTCAAACTGTTCTGTCAACTTTACGTATTATTACTTGCTTTGAAACGCAAACGTAGCGAAATGTCATTAATCTCATTGTTTTTCTTGTCCCTCCTGTTATCTCTAAATTGTATCGAGTTTTCTCGGTTTGGTTGCTCTTTCTTGTTCAGAATTCTGATTAATTGCAATGGTACTAAAGACTAAATTAATAAAATTGGGTTTATATAATGCTGGCTCGCTTGGTACGGGACACGACGATTTTTTGGTGGCGATGAGCAGATTCGATCCAGACATCGTTGCGATCAATGAGACGTGGATGAAGGACGGTCAAGATGCTAAGGCCCCTAAGGCGCCTGGTTATCGACTTCGTTATACTCCCCGACCGCTTAATATGCGTCGAGGGTTGGGAGGTGGAATAGCGTTTTATATTCGGAAAGGGTTTCGAGTTAGAGTTGTCAAGCACCCTTTAGCTCAGATTGAACAAATGTGGCTATCTACATCTATTAATGGTCTAAGGTTAGCTATAGGCACAGCGTATCGTCCAAGGTGGATTAACGTGGACGTATTTTTCGATGCACTTACTGATACCATCGCAAATTTAGCAACGTATGACAAAATTATTTTACTGGGGGATTTCAATATAAATACTTTGGAGCCTAGCAAGGCCAACACTATTAAATTAAATCAATTTTTGCATTGCACGGGTTTAAAGCAGGTGATCGAACAACCTACTCATTTTTCAACTGACGCTGAAACTCTTATTGACTTGGTTTGTACAAATGCGCATACCAGAAATGTCAGTGCTACTAACATCACAGGGTCATTGGGACATGCTATGATAAACGTTACATTAAATATAAAAAAAGAGAAAATCGTACCTAGAACCATAACTTATAGACCTATCAAGCAAATACATTTAGAGAAGTTTAACGCTGACTTAAATTGTATCGATTGGGATTCCTTATGTCATCTTACATCTGTGAACGACATGGTCGATGAGTTTAATTCCTTACTTCTGGGACTTTTTAATAAACATGCTCCAGTTAAGACAGTTCGGATTCGGGACAAGCCAGTTCCATGGATCACTGACAATATTAAATTAATGATCCGGCTTAGAAATGCAGCTTTTAATAGGTTTCGGAGGACTAAGCTTGAGAGCCATAAAGAGTACTATAAGAGCCTGAAATCTCTTGTAAAGACTAGTATTTTCCATGAAAAACGTGCCTATTATGATGAATTTATAAACAATAAGAACCACGACGCCAAAACTCTGTGGAGAAACATAAAAGAGAATATTACGTTCGACACTAATAAATCGGAGTCTCTCCCAGATCACTTTAACGACCCTAACAATATTAATGATCACTTCCTAGATGTCCCTGGAGTCAGCACGGTCCCTACCACTGAGCTAGATTTCTTCGAATGCCATAGATACTGTGATGCTATTTTCAAACTGAGGCCCGTTAATGAAAACGAAATAGCAAAAATCATACTTTCCATTAAGTCAAATGCCCAGGGGATCGATGGCGTTACCATGGATATGGTAATGCTTTCTTTGCCGCAAACACTTAGTGTTATCACAGCCATGGTTAATTGCTCAATCATAACATCTACTTTTCCTTGTAAATGGAAGGTTGCACTTGTGACTCCTATTCCCAAAGTCAGTAATCCGACACAAATCAAAGATCTCAGACCTATTAGCATTCTTCCTTTTTTGTCAAAAGTAGTGGAACGAGCTATACATACTCAACTGACAAAATTTGTTGAAAATAATAGCATTCTACCAGATTTGCAGTCCGGATTCAGAAAGGGACGAGGCACGACAACTGCCCTTCTAGATGTTGTGGACAATATACTTGTAGCTCAGGATGAACGAAAGGGTACTATTTTGACTTTGCTGGATTTCTCTCGCGCTTTCGACTGCTTAAATATCTCACTACTGCTGGCTAAGTTGTCATACTACGGACTTGACTCGAGCTCGGTGGCCTGGTTTAGCAGCTATCTTAGTGACCGCTCGCAACAAGTAAAAGTCTGTAGAGAGGATGGTTCCACCCTTGTGTCTGATGCTAGGATTGTCACTCGTGGGCTTCCACAGGGCTCCATTCTAGGACCACTACTTTTCATATTATATAGCGCTGACATCACTAAGCATATAAAATATTGCAAGTATCATTTGTATGCGGATGATGTTCAGATTTACCTGTCATTTACTCCTAGTGGAATGACTGATGCATTATCCAAGATTGATGAAGATGTAAATCAGATAGCCCACTGGTCTAGAAGAAATGCATTGGTTTTGAACTCGTCAAAGTCGAAATTTATGATTTTGGGATCTGATAAGCAGGTGGACGACATTGCTCGGGAAAATCCAGTGGTCACCATCGCTGGGCAAGTTATAGAAAAGGTGGATGAAGCTAGAAACCTGGGGATTCTTTTTGATTGTAAATTGCGTTTTGAGAAACATGTTCTTAATCTGGTTCAAAATTGTTTCTATCGGCTTTCGATTCTCTATAAAATTAGAAATCTTCTTAGTTTGGACATGCGTATAAAATTATGTGACACTCTTATATTATCTAAATTAAATTATGGCGATCTTGTCTACGGACCTCGTATGCTTTTCAAAACCCAGCGCCTTATACAGCGAGTGCAGAACGCGTGTTGCAGATTTTGTTTTACCATTCCTCCCCGAAGCCACATCACTCCATACCTCAACAACGCTTCCATGCTGAATATGAGTTCGCGAAGACAACTACATTTGGCTACCTTGGTTTTCGATGTTGTCAAATTCCAAAAACCTGTATATCTGTACTCCAAGTTGCAATGGTCCTCCTCTTTCAATAGATATAACACTCGAGCATCCCAGTATCTGCTCATCCTCAAGATACATAGAACCGTGGCGTTTTATGGCAGTTTTCGCTATCTTGCTACCAAATGTTGGAATAATTTGCCCCCACCTATGAGACAGATAACGTCAAAATTTACCTTTAAAAAACAATTTAAACTGTATGTACTCGACTGTCAAAAAAGAATATCTGTTAAATGGTAGCAAAATTAACACACACACTCACAAACATACACACACGCGCAAACACACCCCCACACACAGTGATGGTAAATAGTTGCAGTATACTGTGTTTTACTGGATTCGTTGCACAAAATAAGTATGTTTGATTCAACGCTTAAGCCAGGCCCCGACATAAATTCAGAGTTCGGCTTCCGAGCCGAGCATTTGCTGAGTTGGGACCTTTTTGTCACTGCGGCGCACAAACAATCTCTTTTGTTATTATTCTGTGTTTATTATTTTACAAAAATGTATCTCTCTGTCATGTAAAAGATTGAATGTGTGTCGGAGATCCAAATAAATAATTTTTCTTTTCTTTCTTCTTTTCTTCTTTTATTAAATCTAGTCACAGATAGAAATGATTCTCTGAACAATCTGATGAGATTGTCGATTGTTGTTGTTGTTGAGTGTCTCCGATGGGAGACAAGAGGAATGACATACTGAGGTTTTTGACCGGTAGGAATCCGGCACTATCTGGGTCTTCCTTCCCAGATGTCCGTGACGGATTTTCCTCTTATTGTCACAATGTAAAAAATAACACCCTGCAGCCAACTTAGCACCACTCTGAATTTCATATTTTTTTTTTAAATTCAGTTGCAATAGGGATGATGGATGACTGATCTTAAAAATTCATATCTTATAACCAATTCCAAAAAAGGCTGTCTTAAAAACGAAATTACAATCAAATAGAAAACAAATTATGCGATTGAAATACGTGTTTTATCGTCTTAAAACGTAATAGTAGGTGGAAATACCTCGGAGGCATCTTTTATTTTTCATTTTACGACTAGATTTATACCATTTACCGAAACTAAAGTCATACCTCAGTATTTTTGGATAGTTCATCTAGTGCAATCATCAACTTAATACACGATTGGAATTACTTCACTCGATAGAAAATCGTCACAAAGATGACGTAATTTCATGCATTTTTAAACATTTTTCTCGGTTTAGAAGAACTTAAAATAGTTTCCGATTGTTGGTATTTATACTCACATATTCACCATTAGTTTAACTAGTGCAATCATAAATAAAATCTAGTAAAAGTACTTTGGTTAGTTGTTTTTAATCGAAAATACGGCTCACGCACACACTTTTCGGAGCGCTCGGCAATCGCGTTTCTCATAGAAAATATTCGTCCGGACCTATGGCCCCTTAAAGAGATACTTTCATGCAAAACAGATGTTTGTAATATAACGCCTCGTTATTATTTGTATTAAAATAAAAGGTTATGACGTCACTTCTTTTATTCTTCCTTTTACCCGACTCATTTTCTCCTTGCCGTTTTTTTCTCTGTCTATAAAACGCGACGTTTTATTACGTATTCATAAAGAAAATTAATTAAAGTATTCCACAACTGTCCGCAAGAATTCATTATCATAATTAAAATATTCACTTAATTACAGCAGCTTAAAATCCGGTGGAAACAATTCCCCATTACGAACGTTTCATAAAACGACGTAAATTTTCATCCCAATCCGTTAATGTTTGTTTACAGTTTTCGTACCAAAACATATTAACAAACAAATTAATGTTAAATATATCAGATAAATACTCGTACACCTATATTGTTGATAGGGCATTAATGAGTAAACTGAAAAAGATTGACCATGCTTGCTAACAGATAAGAGATAAACGCAAAATCTTTTGCTTTCGACTGAATGTACATACGGCGACAGATCAACCTATCCAATTCTCCCCGCTATCAGATCGATCTGACAGTAAAATTTTTAAGAATAGACCGCCGCCCATCCAGTGCACAGAATAATTAGTTATTTTTCTGAGATCCAGTGTCACTGGACTATTACAACGTCTCATTGACTGTTCGAACGAAAATTTACTGGTGGCTTCATGACTACGATTCGCTAGCCTAACTAAACGACGTACCTAACTAACATCGAGGCAATTTTACAGAACAAGCTTTTTTCGGTATAAATTGTCAGTTACGTCTACCTGTCAAAAAGTGTTTCTCGATAACGCTCGAAGATACAGATACGTCAATTAGACTGTTCGATTCGTCTTGGAAAACGGATTCGCTCACAATGAATAAAACAGTTACGCTAAAAATGTCAGATACGTCATTTAGTAAGGCTAGCGACGTTATAAAAGGTCTAACAAAATTTGTAATTTGTCTAACTAAAAGGTCTAGTTAAAAGGTCTAACTATTTGAAGGGGATGATCAGACTGTTACGAGCGACGGGTTCAGGGATTGGAGTGAAACGCCAAGTCCAAATTTACAGAGTTTATTGGGTTTATCTTACACACGGTCCTCCTCGCAGGGTCCTCTTCGCGGAGTCCTCGACGCAGAGATTCCCCCTTGCACAGTCCTCGTCACAGGGTCCTCAGACGGGGTTCTCCTTTACACCACTATAGCACTGTTCACTACGTCACTTCTATGACGTCACGACACGTCACCACTACGACGTCACGACACACGTCACAATTATGACGACACGGCACTACACTCACTTGACTACACACTGTTTACTTCTCACTAGTTACTTTTCACTTATTCTCTTCTTCCTTTTGGTTTCGCACTTATCACTGTTAAACTCAGTACTGCCCTGTGGCCGCAAACTCGCCGGCTTATATACTGCTTAGAATGTTCTAGGCAATCGAATTTCGATCTTCTTTTCGTTATTCCCTTGTTTCCTTCTAAACGCTTCTAATTATTTCTAGCTCCTCCTCCTTTCTCGAAGATTCCTAAAAACGACTGTCTTTTCGTTGTTTTCTGTTTCTTTCTAAATATTCGTTCTCCTTCTCTCTTCTAGAACATTCCCGAACAATATTAAAATCTAAAAGTGTTTTCACCGTAGTGAAGGCTCGAACCCAGGACTTCTCGAATTTACGGGAACGCACGTCCGACCGCTGAGCCACAAAGCTAATTGACAAACCCTCTGAACTTAGAAAAAGTATATGTCTAGAATGAGCCTCACTGTTTTACCGTATAAAACAAAAGGGGCTAAGTTTCATAGGTTGGTGTGCGTGAGGCGCCATACAAATTCTGTATGTGTGCGTGTATATGTATAGGGTTTAGGAACCAGTCCTGGTTCCAATTTTTTTCGACGCTTTCGTATCTTCGACTGTCAATCTTGACATATATTTTATCAAAGCCTCTGAATTTGTGAATGCCTTTTTACGATTAACGTTTGGCAGCATCCGTGACAAGACCATCAAACTGAACAACTTTCTCTATGGGACCAATATCGAAATCGCGAAAAAACAAACAGCTGTCCTATACATTTGGCTCGAGTGGGTTTGCATTTTGTATGGAAGAGCAGATTTTTTTTTTCGCGATTTCGATTTTGGTCTGATAGAGAAAGTTATTCAGTTTGACGGTCTGATCATCCTCTTAAAAAAGGGTCAGCATATTAAAGTTGGACCCTATATAAAATTATGGCAGTTATAAATCAACTGAAGCGTCTGTTCTCTGTTTTGATATCCTTGCCTCGCAGATAGCTCGATAGCCTTGTTTCGCAGCGTCAATCATCGTAATATTGTTCCTGCCAATAATCCCAACGTTTCCCATCTAACTTGCAAATTCGAACTCTCTAATTAGGTCTTCAGCAAGCAAATGAAATAAGCAATTTCGTTACTACCTGCGATGATAATAAATTGACTTAATTACTCACGTACGGAACGTTAATTTTATTATAGACTTATTTTGTTTAGTTCTCACGAAAATTAGTCTTAATTTTGTATTATTTTGTTTGTAATTTATTTGCTACGTTTCGTATTTTGTATGGTAATTTCTGTAGAGTATTCTGTATCTATCGGCTCTACGTGATTATTATCGCAAATTGCTTTGTACCTTTCTAGATTAATTTAAAGTTTCAGGGCTGAATTTATGTAAACTTCAGAATGAACCGCCGTTGTTTATTAACATAAATTTATTTGTTTATGTATAAAGCCACTCCTCTTTCCCAGTGGGGTAGGTAGAGTCCAGGTCGTGCCATCTACTACGATCCTTACATACCTCTTAAGCCTCATTCATATCTCTTCATACATGGCCGTCGGTCGTCGGTACCTAGGTAACTAAAACAATTTTTAAGAAATTTGTTCTGAAAACGGGCTGGCAAAGTGTCTTTTTTACTTATCGGACCTTGGCGTAACAAAAATCACTATTTCAGTCATATTTTTACAAGTGGCAGAAAATTTTACTGTTGGACCCTTCGATCAAAATAAAATAAATGGATAGGCCTTACGCGGACATTTCAAACCAGAAAAATGAGGCAAAATAAATGAAAGGTTTACTTGTCACTTGTATGCAAGTGCCCTAGATTTGACAGATAATGGCGCTAGTTTGTATGGACCAAGTGCACCAGTAGTGTGCTTCAACTTACCGCACTTCAGGCCTATCCATTAATTTTATTTTGATATAAGGTTGGACCCTGCTGGACCCTTAGGGTTGAACTACACATGGCCGCACGCAATCGCGTTCCGTCTATCTTATATTCTCTAGCAAATGACGTTCCTGAGTGACAGAAAAGGTTGGAGCGACGGAAAAGTGCGATCGCGTGCGGCCATGTGTAGTTCAACCCTAATATTTTGTTTAAGAATAGCGGAAGGTCGAAAATTAATAAAACACTCAAAATGATAATGATAAGATGCTGCTGTCACCGAATTTCAGCTTTGAAAAACAAGTTGGTCGCAAATTTATTTTTAATGAACTGAAATTCTCTAGTTTCAAATTTTTCGCATCCACGATCACTTTATTCTCATAATTTGTATCAAGTGAAGTGTAAAATGTAAAAGAAAACCGTTTATTGGATCCAATACTGAAAAATATTTTATTGAGTGACTTTACGAAAACCATTTTGTTATTTTTAGAATGAATTATCCCCTTTGAAGATGAACGTGAAATAATAGTCTACAACCAATGAATACCTAAAGATATTTTATTGTTAATCTAAACTAGGTATTATAAAACTCTGACATAAGTGTGTCTGTACTACATTGAAGATACAAGGTACAAGAAAAATATTACGATATGGTAAAAATCCCAAAATTTGTGATTTGGAATGAAGGACACATATAACCATATTATTATTGTAACTTTTTTGTAAATATCTTCAATGTACCTTCAGACGCCGTGGTGGTCCAGTGGCGAGTAACCTTCCTGCCATGCAGGAGGCGATGGTACGATCCCAGTCCAGGTCGACTCAGATTTTTTGTCGGATTTTTGTTTTATTTTATTTATTATGCGTAGGTATAGTGTACAAAGCTCGGAAATAATTATATTAAGAAGAATTATTTATTTTTTATTTATTTATATACAGGGTGTTATGAAGAGTATCATTAACCTTTAAACCAGTACTCTATGGGAGACAACCTTTCAGAACAAAAAAAAAATCTGCTGTCCTATTTTGAATCAAGTAGGTACCTATTGTAGTTTAGTATGGGACAGCAGATTTTTTTATGTTCTGACAGGTTTGCTAAAATAGTAAAAGTTGTTCAGTTTGAGGGGTAGAGTATGAGGAAGGTTAACAATACTTTTCCTTACACCCTGTATATTAGAATTATATTTTTTTATTGAATACCTACATAGCATGACGTGCGTGCGAATTTGATCGCGAACCCATATGCCTCTCCTTAACAGCAGCTGCAGAACGGCTGCAGGCCGGTAGCAGTTGTAAACTATGGAATTATATGCGAGGTGTCACACTGCGGCTACCGTTCCGCAGCTGTTTGTTCCGCAGCCGCGCCGGACTGCATCTAGTGTGACACTTCGCATATAATTCCATAGTTTATAACTGCTGCCGGCCTCTACACTCTGTATACGTCGTAACACTCTGTGTGGCCCAGCCTTTATGGGCCGCCACCGTCGATCCCGCCCTCTTTTGAAATAAAATGTTTGTTTGATGTTCGCATTCGTAATGAGCATGACATTTACTCAACGTCTTATTAGAGATTCAAACGAATAATTTTTATACAAACACAAATTAAAAGAAAAGAAAATAAATTAAAATTTATTTTATAAATTATGATTTGAAAGTTGTAAATAAAGTAAAGTAATCTTTATTTTCTATTAATCAGGGTACATACACAAAAAATTAAAGGTGGTCTGTACACAGTAGAGGGTCTCCAAAATAAGCCATTAACAATAACAAGCAAAACATTAAACAATGTCATAATTTTTATATTAAAAGTCGAGGACGACTTAAGTTGTACTTTTGCACCGCAAACAACAAAAAGTTGAGAAAAATAAAACGACTATATAGATATAAGCTCGATACGATTTATGAAATGCAGGTACCTACGTAATATGAACACGAAATTAATACAGTTTTATAAAATTCATCATCATCATCATCTCGGCCGATGAACGTCCACTGCTGGACATAGGCCTCCCCAAAGGATCGCCATAACGACTGGTCCTGCGCTGCCCTCATCCAACGGGTTCCCGCCGCATCCACCAGGTCTTCGGTCCTCCGTGTGGGGTTGCGCTTTCCAGTACGCGGTCGCCACTCGAGAAAATCTGTGCTCGAGAACTTAGCGGCCTCATCGGCCATCGGTTCTACATTCTTACATTGCTGAAATGTTTTCATTTCGGTTCCTAAACGATTCAAAACAATTTCATTGTAAATGTAATCTGCCATTTTAACAATTTGTTCGGAATTATTAATTGTTTTCGATAAGAAGGCGTTGAAGATGTCAAAGTTGTCAAAGTCTGGAAATTAATTTGAAAATTTGAAAATAAATGTAAACAATATTGCTTCCAAGAAATAATGAACGGTTTCTTGTTTATTCTGGGCCTCTAAAAATACTATCTAGATTGAATATAACTATCACTGAATGAAGTAGGTACTAGACGGGGTCCAGTGTATTTCGAGTGCATTCTTTAAGTGGTCGGTCAACACAAAAAAGGGTCGAATCATATAAATATTTTCCTTCAAATTGATTTTTTTAACCTAGAGTACCTGTGTACCTAACGGCTATCCTGTACACCGATTTGCGGTTTTTTATCTAAATTAGAAAAAAGCCGTGGTGGTCCAGTGGCGAGTAACCTTGCCTGCCGTGCAGGAGGCGATGGTTCGATCCCCGTCCATGCTGACTCGTACCAATGAGTTTTTCGGAATTTATGTACGATTTGTAACACCATTGGCTTTTCGGTGAAGGAAAACATCGTGAGGAAACCTGCATGCTTCAATTTCGAGGCATGTATTGTACCCACTGTCCATTATAAGTGGCGACGGGCTCACCCCCCGTTACACTGGACAGAGTTTGGTACTACTGGTGAAACGTGGATGAACATCCACGTTTGAGGTTTCAGAAGATCTCTGACTACCCCCTCTCGGGGAATATAGTCGTGAGCATATGCATGCTATCTAAATTAGCGCAAAACAAGGAACAACTTTTTATAACGCAATTACAAATTACAGGGTAAATTTTATATCACTGCGGATAACGGATACGTACCTATTCGACTCAAATGTATGGGACGGCTGTTTATTTTTTCGCTATTTCCAAGTTTTCCATTGTGAAAGTTGTTCAGTTTGATGAGTAGAATACATGCTGAAGTTATCCGCAGTGATATAAAATTTACCCTGTATTATCTATCCTCAATAATTGAATCTTGAATTATGAAACATCATGCCCTCAAGTATGCTACATTTTTTAAATAATTATGAAACCAATAATTATACGTAATAAACAAGAAAAATAATAATAATTCAATCAATAAAATGAATCAATCAATAAGTAATCAGTAAATAAATCAATCAATAATTCAAATAATAATTTGTATTTAAGTACTGTATTTAAGTCTGGAATAAATTGATTGGTTATAATTATACGTAAGGTAGGTACTTAAAAATACTGCTCGACATTGTTTATCTTGACGTTGCGTTGATTGCACAAAGAAAATCGAGTTTTACGTTCAGTGTACTTCTGATGAATTTTCATATTCATTTATTGCATAGCCACATGGTTGTCTTAGATCTAAATACATTATACATTCATTCCACTGCCCAGTCATAAAATTTCTTATAGTAATGAAAAGAAAACGCTTTTTGCTAAATTGTTCCGAGGAAACATTTTTACCACTGTTTTTGGCCGCTTTAATCACAGCGGAAGTGTGTAATTTTTTGTTGCATAATTTTCGCAGCTTAAACGCTTCAGAGTTTTTATCCTAGTGAATTTCCTGGTACTTGTGTTTAAGCTTTGTCTCTTTTTGTACGAGAAAATTATTTATAAATAGGTACCTATATGCAAAGCGAGCCTAATTAATGTAGGTAGAGTATTATACTTTTCTTCGTTATCAAAACATGAAATTACTTAAGTAAATCATATTTTTACATGGTTTTAAGATACAGTTCTTTGCATTACTTGTACTCATGATACTGAAAAAATTCCGTATATAATATATTTCCGATAAGGGAAACGTTCAATCAGCTGATTGCAAGTAAAATTTTGTTTTAAGGCTCGGTTTTTCGAGTGCAAGCGTCTCTTTCTTACAAGCATAAGTTTCCAATATAGCCATCCCGCTTCAATCGAAGGCAGGTCCGCAAAAAAACGTATTTTTCATTAATAGATTTCTCTTGGGTGGTAGGAGAAAAAACTATAGGAAATTTCCTATTTTTCAGTGTATTTTTTTTATTTGTAGTGTTAATAATCTTTAAGTAAAACTTGAAAAATTTTAATAAACTTATATATCTTTGCATGCTTTTATGATCGAGAGAAGTAATAACTATCGTGTATTGAGCCACAGAATAATCAAGAACAGTTCATGAACAACAACATATATTTTTTCTGGATTAAAACAACGACTATTTCATGCCTTAAAACTCAAACAAATACGCTCGAAAAACAGGTCGATTTGGAAGATCCTGCCCTTAATTTCCAATAAGTTTTTCAGGAAAAGTTGTTCATTACTTGTACGTACAATATGTACCTACATGCTTTATGTTTACTCATGTTCTACAAAAAATGATCTTTATCTTTATTTTTATCTTTGTATCATAATATATTATACTTACAATCACCCCTTAAAGTAACACAATGGTGGAATTGTTATTTTTAACACGTTCATTCGATCATCAAAATGTTATTTGCGAATCCTAATAATATAAGTAGGTACATTTGTTTTATTATTAACTTTTATGAATTTAGATTACAAGGTGTAAATAGATTTTAACCAACAATTAATGCTTCTAGAAACTCTACAAGAAAACCTTATGAGATCGCGCAATCCATCTATCCCAGTCCATCACATCTCAAAGTTATGAATCAAATGCATACCAAAATGTATGATATTATGTACAAGAAATACCATGATCTTTATGAATGTTTGTATCTTTAAGAAAATAAATAATAATTTTACCTTATTTGTGGTGGTTGGTACCTTTCCAAGAAACAATTGTGCGGTGTTGAGTGACAGTTGCACAATGTTTGGCTGAAATAAAGTCACTGAATATAGCGGGTAAATTTTTGTTAACCTAGTACCTATTATGACCAGTTAGAACTTTTTTATGGTGTGACGATTAGTTGCCGAAATCAGTTCATAGAGATAATTTTGCTTTAATATGGTTAGTGATATTTATTGCATATAACTTGCCAATCACACTATACTTATAATTATCTACAATAATTTCTTGGCAAGCCCATTGTGAGTGCCATTGTGAAAGTGATTTTGTTTTTTTTCCAAATAACGAGAGCCATGCCATAAAATTGCCATAGAAATAATATAAATTAAGAACCAAAATCTACGAATTAGACCAGAATATAAGAAACACCAGTTTCCAACGTCACAGATCAATCTATGGTAAAACGACTAAAAAAAGAGTGATTACCCGATTCAAGTGGAAATATCTACTTTATTTAGCTGGATAATGCAATAAAATAAAATCTATCTTCGTTATTTTATAAAGCTATTCTATTCAAATCCACTCAAATTACGCTATCACATTTTCATTTCCACACTCTTTTCTCATGCAAATATTGCGTTCACACTTCGAGACTATCGGGGGTGGCGAACCAATAAAAATGTTACTTTAGAGCTCTGAGGAAGACGGGCTTTTAGAAGCTAGGGCCACCTGAGATGTGCCTTAAGTTAAAACCTGTAAGGGTGATAAAAAACGGTATTAACTCCCAGTGAACTACATTGTTTGCTTTACATTACAAGCTGTCTTTCCACTTTGGAACATAGCGAGTCTGTGTGCTTTCAATGTCATTCAAGTATAACTTTTTAATGAAGCCAGTAACGTAGTAATTTGTTCACAGCTGGTTAAATATTTTTTTAAACTCTTTGAACATCAAGTACCTCATTAATCTTGTCATCATCATCATCATCAGCCCATCATCGTCCACTGCTGAACATAGGCCTCTCCCAAGGCGAGCTACAAAACTCATTAATCTTGTCAAAAAATATTAATTCAATTTGTATTTTATTCTTCCACCGTTATTCTTAAATTCATGCATGCATGCAAGCTTCATGCAAGCATACAATATTAATTATTTCCTTTACAACCCCTTACTAGTATAGCCTACACCTTTCTACCCTTATTTGTGAAAGGAGTGCCTGAAGTAATTTGCATAGAATGATGATGGATGTGGATTGTAAAAAAGTTGTTTGAGTGGTTGAAGACAGAATATGGTTCTTAGTGCCTTTGTAATAAAGTTCAGCGCAATCAAGGACAGCGCGCAAGATCGGTTGCGTTGCCAAATACCACTTTCATCTTGTGACTTGCACCAACCCAAACTGTCACTATTACAATGAAATACAACAAATGCGCTTCACTATACCAATTTCCGTTTCAGTTCTGCACAAGTGAGTCTATTGCAGAGAAAGAATACCGTAGTGATAAATGAAATTCCATTTCCTTTTCATATTTTTGTAAGCTTCGGTAAATATATTTCGCTACATGACTGCTTTGTGTTCTGGAGATAACCGAAGCGTTTTTGTGATTTGTAAATTGACAGCTGCTAGACGTGTAGGTACATAGTACAAACCTTTTCGCTGACCGAATTTTTAATAGAATAGTTTACTGCATAAAATATATTTTATTTAAGACTAAGGGCCTGTTCCACCACTTCTGAATAAGTTCTTGTTAGCTTATCCGACAGATATTTTGACATAATTCCATACAAAATATGTCAAACTATCTGTCGGATAAGCTAACAAGAACTTACCCAGAAGTGGTGAAACAGGCCCTAAGTAGGTATAATATTTAATAGTACTTACCTAGTATACTTTTACCGTTTTTTTTTAAACTAAGAGTCTTTTAATGCTCTACAAAGGACATTATCGGCGTTTCATACATTTTTGGTCCAAATGTTAAAGTGCCGGCCAACAGAAACGAATGCTATATTCTAATAAAACTGGTTCATCTAAGCATTTATTATTAGGCACGAACGTATTTTTTCATCAAAAATGTATGAAAATATGATTTTTGAAACCCTAATAAAACCAAGGAAAAATGGCCCTGTAGCCTTGGCCGTATAATCTACTAAAAATGCTGAGACGTACTAGTTCTAACAGAATATAGGCCTTGACTAATCTAAAATGTGTATGAAAGGGCAGATTTTCGAACCCAATTAAAACCAAAGATAATGGACCAACAGCTTTGGTGCAATAATAATAAATGTTAAGACTGATAAGTCCTAACAGAATATCGCTTTTTTTTTTGGCCTGCACTTTCACATTTTGGACCAAATCCGATGATGTCCTTTCTCTACATGTTCTGTTCTGTTGAAACCAATCAAGCCAAAAGTGACCCTTAATTTAGATTTGACTAAAGACACCGAACCAACGCGGTTGGCGATCATGGTCTCGAAGCGGTTGTTTTCTTTTCACGATGTTCAGAAATTTACCAAATTGAGAACATTTAGTCAATTTCAACTTGGAATAATTTTTTTTCGGGATCGGAAAGAAACAAACTGAAAGCACACAGAAACACATGATCGTATTCTCCTTAAGAGGTGTCAGAAATATTGCAAAACCACCAAATTTTTAGCAAAGCAGGAACATTTTTGTATTTGACTACATTTCTATCTGGCTCGGTGTGGTATAGGCTCTGCAAGGAGCCGCCTGGCTCGCGACCACTCCTGCCGTAGTCTGGCACCAAGGAGCTTGCTGCGTTCCGTCGGTGTGCAGGAGTGCCATTGCCATTCTGGGTAAGCTCGCTACATCTTCGACCCCATCTTTGTCCTGAGGACTAGATTGAGGTCAAGAGCAAGCCCATCTAAACTTAGTAAAACAAAACAAAAAAACATTTATAATTGACGACACACCGGGTTGGTGACAAGCCTTTGTCTTCTATAAAATCAATAACAATCTACATAATGATCTATATTTCAAACGTCCGTATTTGGTGGTAATTCCACCACCACGACCGCATACCGCGTTAGCTCACCCGAACTTTCCGCAACCCCTTTTTCTCGTTATGTCACAAAACCTACGCTTTGAACCGGTGCTTCGTCGAGCGTGACATTCTTCTTTTGAGTTTACCTCGTTAACGTTATAATTATTATCCTACATCCCCTACATCATGTTAAATATGCGAATTTAGCCTAAAGGATCGTTTAAAATGTGAATTAACCTTTGAAAATCTCGAGAGTTTGAGTGGAACAATAGCCCCTATTCATAATTAGGAAGCGGTATTTTGTTATGTTCTAACTAGACTGCTTTGTGGTGGTTTACGTGTGTTGCTAATTGAAATAGTTACGAAAGAAGTTCGCATGCAGAAGATATCTGTGCAGATTTTGGTTGATAGAGAGCAGATGAACAATGTCGGTTTCCCTATTCCTACCAGTTGTGTGTGTACCCATTCTTAACTATTATACTAGTACAAATGTACCCATATTCCACACATACAGGGTCCAACTTAATATGCTGACACTTTTTTAAGGGGATGATCAAAAAAATGGGACACAGGGACAGCTGTTTCTTTTTTTGCGATTTCGATGTGGGCATCCTCTCGCTAATAATGGTGAAAGGGAATCATGCGCCATACTAAACCACTAAATTTCAACGGTATTCCTATTAGTAATGATTTATTTATGTAACGTAACGTAAATAAAACTTGATTTTATTTGGGTTTGAAAATTCTGTCTTTTCATACATTTTTGATGAAATTAGCTAAGGCAATAATCTGTCAGAACTTGTCCGTCTCAGCATTTTTTAGTAAAGAACCAAAGTTGTGGGGCCATTATCCTTGGTTTTATGAAAGTTTGAAAAATCTGTCTTTTCATACATTTTTGATCTAATAAAACTAACATCTACAGCTTTCATAATTTAATAATGTCTATCTATATATTTATAACATTCTATCATAATTATAGGATCAGTTTTTGTGTGTGGGTTTCACATTTGGACCAAAAATGTATGAAACGCGGATGATGTCTTTTTATTTTTACATTTAACTACCTACTCTATTTACGATTTCTAACTCGCAAAAACTTAGTAATATAACCATTACTTACAACAACAACGCATAAGTGGAAGTGAACAATAATAAAGAAGGAAAAAAGATGTTATTGAAATCATATTGGATTTTGCGTTACAGTGGATATTGCTTTGTGACCTCGAAGTCATATTATTACTAGATACTAGTCTATCCCAAGGGAGTGACATTTTATTATTGGTGGAAGCCTTATTAAAAGATTTTTGTAAGAAATATTTTTTTGTAAAGAGCGTCGTTATTTCTGTCTTAAAGACAGAAATTGCCGGGCCATTACACTTTTTATAATTTTTTAAAATTTTTGGTTCCGTAGTCAACAAGGAATCCTTATAACTAGTTTCACCATGTCCGTCAGTCCAGCTTAGCTCAGAGACGCTTAGTACCTACTAGAAAGCTGTAATTTGGCATTGGTATACATATTGATCACCCCGACAAAACGATTTAAGAAAATAAAATAAAAAACCAACAAATTTTACCAAGACAAGATGTGCGCCAACTGCGATTACGCGACACTCCGTTTAGATGAGGTATCTATAGCGTATATTACTACTAAAATCTAGTGATTAATGGGAGATATCCTCGATCGACGACCCGGTTGGTGTAATGGTTACCACGCCGGACTGCCACACCAGGGTCCTGGGTTCGAATCCCGGTTCGGTAATGGATGTTATATGTTTGTGCCGTTGTTGTATGGGTCCCATTACAAAAAGCCTAAGGTTTACTTGGGATCATTACAATATTTACAATGTATGTGCCTGTGAACTTATATATATATTATTAGATACGTTATATATATATAACGTTTATTTTATTTAACCACTCGTTCTAGGAAATATCCCGTAGCTGGAGAATTTCACTCCTTTTGTTAGAGTCAAGTGTTTATGCCAGATTAACGGTTCTTTTTGGAGATGTGAAAAAATTAACGGCAATATTTATGAAATTAAAATGAAATTTATCACAGCTATGTAGGTTTTAAAAGTTAACAAGTAATAGTCGACTAACTAATAAAATGTACTTGGATAAGTAAAAGGATAATGTCATTAAGGGTCGGCACTACCCTAATCGGGCAAAACAGGGTTCGGCGTTCCGACTTTTGAGGATAGTAAATAGCTATATTTAGAAACAAAATTAATACCATCGCTTCTTTAAAAGATGAAGTACAAGATGAACAAAAAAAATTTCAGTAAAATTGTGTAATTACATCAGAAAGTAATCGAGAATTTCATGAAAAACTCCAGAATAGCACTGCCGCGTTCCGAGTCCTGTGATTTAGTGAAACAAAATAAAACAACAAAATATATTTCTAATCAATGGCAAAACATCAAAGAACACTTTAAACAAATCAGTTTTTCGATACGACTTCTAGTTTTTTTGCAATTTGTTACCAAAAATCACATATTTTTTTGGACGTTTTCTTCATACAAATTACTATGGGCCGTAAATCGTTCGAAATCATTGCAAATAGACCGGTGACCGGCAACACCCAACCCTGTCTTAGAAGATTAATGAACAAATCCATTTTTAGCTAAAGTAGGCAAAGTAACTTATAAAAAACCGGGCAAGTGGGTGTCGGACCACATGCAGTGTAGGGTTCCGTAGTTGCCCGTCACGTATGTGGACTTAGAAGTACATTTTATAAATTGGTCGACTATTACTCGTTATTATAACAGAATAACTGTAAGTTTATTACTATTGTTACTAGCAAACTAAGGATTGATAATCTGAAATCATCATCATCATCGTCAGATATGTTTTAAATAAGAGTGAATTCTGTACCGCAGTAGGTAACTCAAACGATTGACTTTGTAAGTCATTTGCACGACAGAATTTTGCGCGAAAAGACATTGCGCGACACAAGACAACACAAAGGAATTTCACAAAAGTTACTTTCCGGGCACTGTTTGGTAGTTTTTGGTTATTTTGGTAATTTATGGTAGTTTTGAGTCTTTCGGTAGTTTTTGGTAAATTTTCGTACAAAAGTAACCAAAAAGTTATTTTGGTAGATTTTCGTACTTTTCGGTAGTAATTTTTGGTTATTTTGGTAGTTTCTGTTTTTTTTGGTAGATTTTCGTACTTTTTGGTAGATTGGATTCAGTGCAGTGACATGATTGTAGTTCAAAATTAGGATAATATTGATGTTAATTGCTTATGTTTAATTCTTGGTTTCTAGCCGGTGTGTAAATTTATATTTTTTTGTTTCCAAACTTGTTGTTGTAAGTTGTAAATTTGTTATCTTTTAGTATTTTAATAGTTTTAAGTTATAATTAAATTGCAGTGCCCTACCAGGGTTCATGTGTGTACTTATCTAATTGTAAGACCTTTTATAACCACATGAGAGCAATAAATATATTATTATTATATTATTATTATTATTATTGTTATTTTGGTAATTTTTCGTACTTTTTGGTAGTTTATGGTTAATTTGTTACATTTGGTTCATCTCATTTCATTTTATTTATTTACCTTAAATTGTAGGTAGGTACATAAGTTACAGATGGTAAGTACAGAGTACCTATTAGTCACACTACAATATAATTTATAAACATTAAGAAAAAAACAGATTTAAACAATAGGTGCCAGACAATAACTTAACTACCACCTTTCACTTACTACAATTAAATTAGTTAAATGTTATAAAATCAGTTAAATGTGATTAGTTAAAAATTATAATAACCTATTGAGGTACAAATAATCGGTCTGCAACACATTTTTTTCTACTCAGATTGATGCCTGTTTGTTTACTTATACTGAAGAAACTAATTAAAGTCATAGGGACACTGTTCGATTAATAATTCTTTAACCTTCTTCAGAAATTTCTTGTCGGCTTTAATGTCATCTGGTATTTTACTATACACAAGAACAGTATTCGACTTTATTTTGTAGTCCTTAGCATCGATGCTAGTCGGTAATTTGGTACCAGTAGCTCATTTTTGCGAGTTAAATTTAATCTCTTGCTACGGAATACTACGGGGTATCGTCTCACGATTTCGCACAGATCGAAGATATACGAAGCTGTCACAGTGAGTAATTTAAAGTCGGTAAACAAGGATCGGCATGACACCCTTACTGACTGAATAACGCTTACGATTCAAATGTAGGTACCTCTTTTGCAAAACATATATTTTATTTATGTCAAAAAACCCACCCCGTAGCCAAGCCGTCAAGAACTCTTTTGTTTTTATGGTAGTTTTTGGTAATTTTCATTCTTCTATCAAATATTTCCAAAAAGTATAAAAATCTACCAAAATAACCAAAAACTACGAAAATCTACCAAAATAACCAGAAACAACGAAAAACTACCAAACTAACCAAAAACTACCAAAAAACCAGAAACAACAAAAAAATAATTACTAAACTACCAATAATTACCAAAACCTACCAAAAGAACCAAAAACTACCAAAAAAACCTAAAGAACTATTGACATTGTACTAATTTTTTTCTTTAAAATTACTTCTTGTTAATATTGCTGTGCCCTTTCAGGATTCATGTACCCACTTTAGCTACTAAGTAACACCTACTTATAATGTTCTTGTGTCGCACAATGTCCTTCAGCGTGACGAAAATTACTGCTGAAATTTACCAAAATCTACCAGCCCCGTTTCAAATTCTACTTAAATTCTACCAAATAATATTAATGTCGTTACAGATGGTTAAAATTTAATATAAAACACGTTTTTGAACAAAATATTATAAATTTTATCTAAACGCTCATCATTACACATGTTATTTTCGCATTTTTGTATAATTTTTATTGGTTTTCATCACTTTGTAACATGGATGCTTCAATTTTCAAATAAATATTAAATTTGGTCGTCCCTACGTAAGTTTAAATTTAGTACAGTTTTCTGTGTCTCATAAGCAGAGTCAGAAATTTTGGTAGCACTTTTAATTATGTCAAAGGGATTGCACGTTTATCGACACAGTTGGTAAATTCGGCAGAAATTTCAGACGCAATGAAAGACTAATTCATTCGGGAAACTATGCAACAACTTTCTTCCACAAAAGTGTATTTTATATGTCCGTGAAAGTATACAACAACATTCCAGACCTTTTCAAACAGTACAATGACTTGAGATTTAAAAAAGCAGTTAACGATTGGCTAAGTCAGAAACTCTATTATAGTGTGCAAGAGTTTTTAGACGACAAGAATAATTAAATTAACGAGTGTCAAATGTATTATGAACTAGTGGTTAGGGATTTATTGTTAAATGGTTTAATTATTTGTTGGACTGGACTTTTATTGATTTGTTACAATGTTTTGTTGATATTATGTCATGTATGATAGGTATGTTTTGTTTATATTATTGGAATCATTATATTATTTTTGAATGAATTCCATATCAGATGTGAGTATGTAGGTAATTGTAATAATAATTGTCTACACCTATATTTTAGATATCGAATTATTTTTGGATGAATCTCTGGACATTTTATTTTAATCTTATTTTGATCAATGACAATGTAAATAATGTACTTAGTTTTTAAGATTATTGTACACCTTTAAAGGTAGACTATATGGCACAATAATGTAAATTCTCACAACACCTTGTTAATAATTACCTATAGTTTTTCAATAAAATACTTTGACTTTGACTTTGACTTTGACTTCGACTTCCGATTGTGTCCATATACGGGTAATTTTTTATCACTGCGGATAACACCAGCATGTATTCTACTCATCAAACTGAACAACTTTCACTATGGAGCCAACTACAAAAGAGCGAAAAAAAAATCAGCTGTCCTATACAAAACTGCAGTACCTACATATTCGACTCAAATGTATGGAACAGCTGATTTATTTTCGCTATTTTGAAGTTCGATACATGCTGAAGTTATCCGCAGTGATATAAAATATACCCGTATATCGACATTATTGGAAGTCGATAAACATGTAATCTCTTTGACATATTAAAAGTGCTAGGTACCAAAATTCCAACTCTGTTTAGAAGCCCTCTTTTGTAAAAAAAAATAACATTAGGCGATATGATTAATATTTGCTGTACTAGAAGTGAGTTCGGTGGCGCATTGCGGAGAGGTATGGACTCTCAATCAAGAGGTCCGCGTTCGAATCCGCACGGACAACATGCCACGAACCAATGAGTTTTTCTAACTTATGTACGTATTACCGACTGCTCTCAAAGGGTGAACGAAAACATCGCGAGGAAACCTGCATAATGCAGACGAAGAAATTCTGATGTATATGTGAAGTCTACCAATCCGCTTTGGGCATGCGTGGTGGACTTACGCCCAAACACCCTCCTAGAAGGTAGGCCTGTGCCTTGCAGTGGGACATATACAGGGTGTTTCAAACGTAAGAATACATTTTTAAAACTCTTAAGGGGGTTGTTTAGACCGTCAAACTGAACAACTTTCTCTATGGGACCAACATCAAAATCGCGAAAAAAAAATCTGATACCCCATAGATTTTTAGCTCGAGTCGATTTGTAGAGTATAGAACATAAATTATATTTTTCGCGATTTCGATATTGGTCCCATAGTGAAAGTTGTTGAGTTTGATGTAGACCATCAAACCACCCCCTTAAATGTTTATTTGTATTTTTGTAACACCTTGTATAGGCTGATGATTATGATGTTGATGTACTAGAAGTTCCGGAAAACTTGCAAACCCTGCAATCGTTTTCTCAGCCATTTGTATTGCCAGCTTAGATTTTATTAGCCTGAATCCTTGAATTTTTAAATACATTAACATTTTCGAATACCCAATTTCTACTAAAATCTACTAAACAATTTTGCCCTAAATATACCAATAAAGAAGAAATCTACTAAAAGTCGTCACACTGATGATGTCCTTTTGCGCAAATGTTTTTGAAGGCAATCGTTCCAGTTACTGCAAAATTAACTTTTATTCCGTGCTTAAAATATTATATCTGACGATGATTATGATGATAAAAGATTACAAACCCTTAGTTTGCTAATACCAATAATATTAAACTTATAATAATTTCATTATTCTGTTAAAAGTTTTAATTTGTTCTGTTAAAATAATTTTAAGTTTTTTTAAGCCTTAGTAATACTGTGATCTAATTAGCTAGAACCCATCCTATCCTACCACCAGGGGTGATCTTTGATCAGTCACATTATAGGTCCATCACGGTACTGTACTGTTGCTGTAAATGTCAATTTCGACCTACGGCTCTCAAATCCAGATGCTGCAGGATGATTACCACGCACAACCAAACATTCAACATTAATTTAATGTGGTAAAATCTGCCTTCCGAGTAGTAGGTACCCTAAATTCGGTCGGACCTACGACCCTGCCAGGATAGGGTCGGCCGACCAGACTTTTTAGTCCTTACTAATTGGACTCTAGACCAACAGACTAGTTACGTCCTTTAATTCAACGAGGTAAAATGTTGTGTCACCAGGTAGTGTTCACTTTTTCCTTCACACCAGTAAACATGCCAGCCAAGCTGTCGCGCGCTGCAGCCGACCAAGTTTTTTGCAAGAAAAGTATTACCAAAAGCTATCAAATTGATTTGTTCATTAATCTTATAAGATAGGGTTGAGTGTTGTCGGCCACCGGTCTTTTTCTTTTGACAGATATGTCAAACGGGCCGTAGGTAGTGCCGACCCTTAATATGTTAATATTACCAAAAGATTATATATACCAAGAGATTCAAAGTCCGCATATTGTGACGGACAAGCACGGAACCCTACACTGCGCGTGGACCGACACGCACTTAGCATAGCATAGCATAATGCTCACGACTATATTCCCCGAGGGGATAGTCAGAGATATTCTGAAACCTCAGAATATCCACGTTTCACCAGTAGTACCGTAAGTCTGTCCAGTGTGACGGGGGTCGAGCCCGTCGCCACTTATAATAGACAGTGGGTACAATACATGCCTCGAAATTGGAGCATGCAGGTTTCCTCACAATGTTTTCCTTCACCGAAAAGCCAGCGGTATTACAAATCGTACATAAATTCCGAAAAACTCATTGGTACCGGTACGAGTCGGCCTGGACGGGGATCGAACCATCGCCTCCTGCACGGCAGGCAAGGTTACTCGCCACTGGACCACCACGGCTTGACTGGCCCGACACGCACTTGACCGGTTATTACAAGGCTTCCGGTCACGAGTAGTGACAATGCCTGCCTCATAAGTTTAAACAATTTTTAATTAATCCAGAGCAAGGGATAGCCCTACAAACTGGTATAGGTTTACTGCTTTACTTGACAGAGGGTCAGCCAACCAGCAGTTGAGCTGCCCATTGTTGCAGTTATGGTTCCAATAAATCTAGATGTTAGATCTGCATTCCGGACACATTCAAGCATACGGTCTTGGGTGAATATCTTGGTGAATATAAATTGTCATTTATGAGTTAATTTCATTTTTATAATTTTTAAGAAATGTCGAATGGAATTGAACATAATCAGTTTAGGAAAATAACAGCAAATATTTAAGGTTATTGACTCGCCAGTTCATCACTGATAAAACTATTCAACTAATTATTTACATTATATCAGTATCAAATATTGTCGTAAAATGTGATGTTATTAAATTACCTCAGAGTTTGTAAAATTTTGGTAAGTTATTGCGGTCCCCGATGCCAATCTTTTTTTATAGAGAAGTTGCGATTGATCCCTTCAAAACCATTCGTACTGACCTATCCTTAATTTGGCCTTAAGGGTATATTACCGTTGGCGCGCTCCATACACACGTACTATGGTAATATTTTCAGTACTAACCAAATAAAGTCAATGAAATTTTGCAGAAACAATCTAAACACAAATCTCTATGCTTGCATGGAGTCAGATTTTCGTTAAAATGTAAAGTTTTAATGTTACAGTGCCTCAAAGATTTCCATACAAATCTTAAATTAAAATATATAGTTTTATTTCTAGGACAGAAATAAAACTATATATTTTAACGAAAATCTGACTTCATACAAGCATAGAGATTAGTTTCTAGATTGTTTCTGAAAAACGTAATTGACTTTAATTGATTAATATTGAAAATATCACCATAGTACGTTTGTATGCAGCGCGCATTTGCGCTCTCGGAATAAACTTCTCTTAATGGAATCTACACATTATTGCTAAAACATTTTAACTCAATCTAAATGTATCAGGTCTGTTATTGGCAGAACCCATGGAAACTGTTGATATTGAGTCGGCCCTCATCAGACCCTGAACATTGTGATCCTCACAATGCTTCACACTAAAGTAAATATGTAAACACTTGTCTTGACTATTACTAGTAAATCATACCTACTTTATTTATAGAATACAAAAGAATCCGTCTTATCGATCGTGGAAAGTTTATCAAAATACTTAAAGATCCACTTGATATCGAATCGTTAAAGGAAATTAATGATGATATACATGTACCTATACCGTAGATATATAGCGAGACACGTTCAATGGAAATATATGTAAATTGTGAAGTCTCGTGAATCAATTCATTTTCACTCTTACGTCTAAGCAATAATGGAATAATAAGAGACTTCACACGTTTAATGCACTATGCAAACGATTCACTGTCACGGTCAAATGATATCATATACAGTAAGCCTATATAATTATTAGTACAGCAGCCCATGTCTACTTATTATACTGAACTATGAAAGACTTATTTACGAATCTTTATAATGTGACAATATTTGAATGGCATTTGGCATCCTAGATTCAGGACTAGCCAAGTAAGAGAATACCACGGTTTAGGCAGTAGCATTCACTTTGTTACTGTCTCTATCCTAAACAACGATCGCCAATCTACCTGCTACGCCTAGTAATTATTACAAATCCCCTTTATAAGGTAATCCTATTGTTTTCACACTTCCCCGAAAGGGATTGTGGTCTTGTGTTTATGTTAAATGCATGTTGTATCGGTGAACTTAACTAAGGTAACTTATACAAGGTGTTGTTTGATCGTGGCAGTTGTAATAAGTAATTTAGGGGAAGTAAAATAACCATATCCAGGACCACCGCGTGTAAAGGTAGTCTCCGCCTAGTCCTCCGGGAAAGTAGCATGAGTTTTAAATTATTATTTATTAAAGAACTTTATTCATCCACAAAATATCATCGCCGCTTCATAATCATCGTTCATTTCTTTGTTTATAAATTTTTTATTATTCTCATGCATTCCAAGGGCTAAAGCCCTGACCTTTGGAACGCCTGCTGCAAAACGTTTTGATTATTTTGTTAATCATTCAAGTATTAAGAATATTTATAAATAAATAATATAGTTTTATTTCAGAAACAAAGGTCCATAATTAATCCTTTTACAATGTAACACAGTAATTATAAAATAAGTGTACATTATGCTGGTGTACTATAATTTGTGTACTTGTGATCCTGTTTGTATCTCTCGGTCAAGTTCATTGTAGGACGTTGATACGATACAATATACAATAGCTCTGTGTTTTAATCTGTAATTAGGTAAATTTCCATACGAGCAGTTTTACACTGCGTATTTGTTATGGATCTTTTATAATACACTTTTTAATTTCGTGTTGTCCCCAACGTTGAAACGATAAATTAAAGGCTTAAATTCCTGAATACCTACTATTTAATTTGTGTTACTAAGCGTACCGTGCGTTTTTCCCCAGATGGTTAGGACATTGCAGGCTGAATCAACTGATTGTCTGAAAAGAAAGATGATTCCGTGCTTCGGATGGCACGTTAAGCCGTTGGTCCCAGATACTATTTCTGGTTGGTGGGACCGTAAGTGATTGTAAAAAAATAAATGGTCATTTCATAGCGAGCGGTCCTCTATCATTAATTGACCTAAAATATCGTAAGAGAGAGTTAAGAAGTAAAACATACATTTGCTTACATCAAAAATAATAGGTGACCAAAATATTTGTCACTTTTTAAATGTTTGTTTTTGGCGTTAAGGTTTTATTTTTAATTTGTAATTTGTATAGTGTAATTATATTTTTAACGTAAACGTGAATAAAGTACATTATATTGTACAGCGAGTCTTTTACCTGTAAATAGAACTAAATGTTTTTAAAGACACGTCAATCGATACTCACATAATTAAGCTGTCTAAAAGCATAAAGCATTCGACATGTAGACACTATTTAAACAATAGAAAACCCGTTTCCGAGCTTCTGCACGTGTCAGAATCTAAAACAATTCTTTGAAGGATAAATCTGGGGGCACGGCGGCGCCCCCGCCAAGACGAGCCAAATTAAATTACGAATTTAAAAAACCCCCAACGCCAAAAACGAACATTTAAAAAGTAAAAAATAATGCGGTCACCTATTATTTTTGATGTAAGCAAATGTATGTTTTACTTCTTTACTCTCTTTAAGATATTTTAGGTTAATTAATGCGTAGGGGACCGCTATGAAATGACCATTGATTTTTTGTACAATCACTTGCGGTCCCTGACACATTAATTAACCTAAAATATCTTAAAGAGAGTAAAGAAGTAAAACATAGACCTTTAAAGTGGGGGGGTTTATACGTATTCAGACAACTATCCTCAAAACCTGATGCTGCAGAAAACTGCTAAACAGTGAGATTTGAGATTCTGCTGACTTTGAATTTACATTGTGGATAGTAGGATAATACTTTTGTATAAATTTCGTGTTCCAACTCTTCAGAGGGCCTACCATGAGTTTTCCCTGTACTTTACTACTGTAGTTACGTCGCCAATTTGTATGACAGAAATAGTTCTCAACGTAACCACTAGGAGCGCTGTACGAAATTTAATACAAAATTGGTGACGTAACTACAGTAGTAAAGTACGGTGAAAACTCATGGTAGACCTACTCTTCTGATGCTGCTGGGTACTTCCGACTTAAACTGTGTGGTGCTGATTTGAAATAAGTATTGTGGATAGACTTTGTCAGTTTGTAGATTGATCTTACGTTTTAATTATTTACAATAAGCAGATCCCCAAATCTTACTGGTTATTTGTACCCCAGCAAGTGTACCTTCACTTTGTAGAATTTGTCAGTAAAGTTGGGTTTTAACTTATCAATCCTGGTGTTGCAGGGGTACATAACCAGTAAGATTTGGGGATCTGCTTATTGTAAATAATTAAAACGTACGAGCAATCTACAAAAAGAATTGAGATCCTATCAAAAACATTTCATGTATAAAATAGCCAAGACTCACAACCGTTTTACTCTTAAATTAGTTTTGAGATCTCATTTTAAGCCAAGTCTTGAGTATGGGTTCAGCTCTGTCTAATAAAGATAGGGCTTGGCCGCCGATTGGATGACGATCCCGTATAGAGTCAATCTAAATGACAAAATAAGGATGACGGCCAAGCCATATCTTTATTAGACAGAGCTGAACCCAAGACAACTACTGACTACTAATCAAGACTTGGCTTAAAATGAGATCTCAAAACTTTTAAAGAGTAAAAGGGTTGTGAGTCTTGGCTACTTTATACATGAAATGTTTTTGATAGGATAAATTATTCATGACTATAATAGAAAAGTTCAAGACAAAAGCTTGTTTGCTTACTTTCATAAATAACTTAAATAAAACAAAAGATTTTACTAAGTAAACAGTAACTTGTAATATCGTTCGTTTTTTTTAAATACCTAAACGAATATATTCTTACTCAAAATTCAAAGGGCAATGAACAACCCAAGCAGGGTAAATAATCAGTTAGAGCGTAACTTATTTTTTATTTTGCCAACCCTGTAGGCCTAGCATACGTCCCATAGTAATAGACGTTAGGCCTCTGGCACAGTATAAGAAATAATATCTATTACTACACACAGTATGGACACTACCTGCCTCCTACCAACTTTTTACCTCTCCCCCTATATTGCCCTCTAATTACCTCGGCGGTTACCTGTAGCCTAGAGTGACACCACAATTGACCGCTAGAATTTATGTTTTCGAAACAAAGAGAATATAATCTCAGGACAAAAGATTACAACTTTTTTTGAATAGATGGGTGTCAATTGATGCGTTTTATGCACGAAAAGTCATGTACCACACGCAGCTAAAGTTATTGCAGCCCTAGACCACAGACTTAAAAGAAGAACCAGACGTAGTCTCGTCTAATCATGAGTGAAGCACCCATTTCTTTTGTGTGCGTGCTGTCACGCGGTACATAAGGTGACGGGTTGTAGGACCTGCGCCTAGAGCTAGTGCATCTGTGTGAGTGTAGGTCCCTTGTAGAACAAACGAGATTGTATTACCTTGCATGCTTCACATCTTTTTAGTGCAATATTCGTTACGTATTTCTTTCAAGTCCGTGCCCTAGACTCCGTTTTGCATGTGCTGACGTCATCTCGTCAATTTCAGTTTTTTGTAGGCAGTGTCCGGGGTGTGCTTCTAGCACGTACGTTTTGATTGAAATCCTTTCATTTCATCCAAAACTTTAAGAAACACAAATAGTTTTTTTTTTGAAAAAATTAGGCAATGACAATTTGACAGCACAAACAGGAATTTTTTGGAAAAGTATGTCGTTTCGTTCCACTCAGTATTAAATGCGAAATGAAAGTACTCGCAGCAAAGTTTGTAACTGCCCCGGGCAAAGGTAAAAATATAAGGATAGGGTCCAAAGTAATATACTGACAGTTTTATAAGAGGATGATCAGACTATCAAACCTAACAACTTTATCTTTGGAATCAATGTCGAAATTGCAAATAAAAACTGCTTGCTCGACATTTGGGTCGTGTAGGTTTGCAGCATAGAGAAACACGTGTCTCCTGTCAACGCCCGGAGAGCAGTAAGTATTGTTTATTAGTCCATAGAACAATTTTCTGCGGGGGGGGGGGGAGGGACCGTGGCTATGACAATATCAGTAAAAGGCATCGAATTTAAAGCTCATCTGGGCTACGTCGGGGCCGTCGCGGGGGTGGGACTTTGGCAGAGGGGAAAGTAAGTCAGGAGCGCGCGTTGCTTTATGGTGTTCAATTTTGGATGGAACAGCAGATTTTTTTCGCGATTTCGTTGTTGGTTCCATAGAGAAACATTGTTGAAACATTGTTGTGCAGCGCGCTCGAACGCCCTCGTAGTTATATTCTCTATGAAAGCTGCGCTTGCTACGAGATATAGCATGGCAAAAAACAGAATCGCGTGCAAATAGAAAATCATACTAGGCTGAGGGCGTTATTCCGCACCTTTTCTCTCAGTTTTACACGCCAAGTGAAAAAGTATAGGCGTTACTTTGCAATGTCGCGGTTCCATGCTAGCCCCACAGGGATGGTCCTGTGCCGTCAGAGATAAAAGACTAATCCTTTAACATGTGAGCCGTATATAAAATACAGTTGGTGTTTTCTTATCTAACTGTGAATAGCGTTGACAGCGTGTTTACTGTTATTGTTTGTCCGTTCTACTATTCAACGTGTGGTCGCAATGATAGTCTAAAAGTTTAAAACTTTTCCACACAATGGTTTGCATGACATTTCATAGATTTTCAGTTTCATTAGCTTTTGCTTTATTACCATAAAACGCATACGTACAAAGATGGCATCAATGCTATTTTTCCAAATATTTACCGACTTCAACATACTTACAGGAGGAGATTCTCAGTTCGTCTGGGGTTTTTTGTATGTTCCACGCACGGACCTGAAAAAAAGACGGACGTAATGTGACACTAAAAAGATGTGAAGCATGCAAGGTCCTACATTTTCGTTTGTTCTACGATTACAAGGGACTACGGGTTCTACGATTATTATGTACTGAATGACAGTTCGTCAGTAGGCACCCAAATAAAAATGGGTGGCGCACTCGTGATTAGACGAGATTACGTCCGTCTTTTTTTCAGGTCCGTGGTTCCACGATACATTTACAAGTTTTCCTAGTTTCTTCAATCAATCAATCAAATCAATCCACATCAACCCACTACTGCTAGGAGTAGGCTTCCTGATTTAATTGTTTTTCCATAATCGGCATACTTGGAAACTTAATTAGTAATTGAAATTAGATCATTTAGTTCACATACTAATGCTGCTGATATTCCTAAGAAAAATCTTTGTGACCTCATCAAGATGATTTCATGTGTTGAGTGACACACACAAAACACACGGAATGGTTACTTTTGTAAACCTAAATACACGGACCTGAAAGAAATACGGACCGAGTATTGCACTAAAAAGATGTGAAGCATGCAAGGTAATACAATCTCGTTTGTTCTACAAGGGACCTACACTCACACAGATGCACTAGCTCTAGGCGCAGGTCCGACAACCGCGTGACAGCACGCACACAAAAGAAATGGGTGCTTCACTCATGATTAGATGACATTCCGTCTGGTTCTTCTTTTTAGTCTGTGTCTAAATACTAAACATTTTCGTGATTTTGAAAAAGGATTCTCTTTATCAATTCCCAGACGTACGTTTATTTCAATTACCTACTTACAACTTACTTAAAAGTAAGATACAACATTTCCATTGTTAACTTCTGTTCTTATAAACAACAATTAAAATAGGTTGTCTGATATCTTGTTCATTAGCAAATATGTACGGCACGTGAGCGTCTTCCAATTAAATACTGTTAGAGCTTAGAGTACAAAGCGTGGTCTTAATTAAACTGTACTTATTTTGTGAACAATTCTATCGAAAGGAAAGGAGACGCCCTTTTCTAACTTATACGGTACGATCCTTCGGCGGTTCCTACTTCGTTTTAGTCGACTTAAAACTCTTAGGCCCGATTCGATCAAACGCGAGTAAATTTTATTCTTAGATTATGTCGCCCGCCGGTTACTAGAAACCTGTTTTTGCGTTTTACAAACCATAATCTAAATGAAATAAGAATGACACATAATTAAAAAAATTCGAATAAAAAGAAACCTACCAAATTAAAACTGTATACCCTCACATTGCAATAAGTACGGATACGACGACCTCTTTCTTTAGGTGAATTACACATTCGTTCTTTTAGTACGGGGTGTGTAAACACCAAAAGTAAAATTGTTCCTTGTATATCTACGAGTATAAATCTAAGTTTGTTCGAATTCGCTAAAATAGAAACCAGGAGCGAAAGAAGCAAGCTCAATATTTTTAGCACTGCGAAACACGAAAACAATCAGCATGCTAGAAATTTTACGCTATATGAATTAGTTATGATCAGAGCTATTGCTAGATTAAAAATCAGGAGCCAGCGAAGCAAGCTCAAATTTTTCTGCTATGATAGAAGCACTTACGATGAACTGCACTACGTCCCCCCAGAAGGTGGTGGATTATAAGTTGAAAAACTCTGCCCTAGAGGGTCACTGTTGAAGAAGCAAGAGATGTTCCGGGATCATGACAGGTAACAATCAAATACTCAACTCTGCCTCTCTGCGTACCCAAACAAGTGCATCCACCTTATACAAATATCAATATACCTTATCTACCTTATCTATCAATAAAACAAGACAAATCCTTGGCAATGCAGAACAAGATAACTCAACTAGCCGACTGCGTATAACAGTAAAACCACGTTAACCACGTGTATTATAACGTGTCTAGACCAACGTGCACTGACGTCACCTGATACCGTTCTACTTAGGAAGACCCGGTAATCAATAAATTTTCGAACTTACTACCTCGGCATAAGGGCCTTGTTAGAGGATTTCATGTGTGGAATAAACATAGTTCTGTTGATATACAAATGCAGACTACGCCTGTGCCTACGTGCAGCACGCGTCGGTATCGTGCTTTCAATGTGTTGAGTTTAATGTGTCACTTCATTGAGTAAACGATGTGGGAATTTGCCTATAGTAATCCGAATGGAAATATACCCAATTATTTTATATTATTTCCTCAATTCATTAATGTATATTTCTTTGGTTTATTTTACTTTTTTCACCTGGTTTATATCTACCCGGTGATCATAGGCGACTCCTCGGTGTACTAGGACCAAATGATCACCCAGGTGATTAAAGTCTACTCTACTTTCTTTTCAGATTTTGCAATTTGAAAATAATTTGAATTTTTCATATTTAGGTGATTAAAGGCGACTCGATTAAAAAAAATGCTGTCTTCAAGTCACCTACAAATCCCAGGTGATTAAAAGCTTCAGACTCGACTTCACAAATCATTGAGATACTAGAAGTGACACTCGGACTAAGTGGGATCACACACTTTGACACATTGACGGAGGAGCAGACGTCAGTTCGTCATTTGTGAAGCGAGGAGTTGTAAGAAACCGCACGTATAGAAGCACACACGGATTGACGCACCGTGTGTGCTTCTACGTGCGGTGTCTTACAACCTCTTGCTTCACAAATGACGTACTGACGTCTGCCGCTCCGTCAATGCATCATCAAGTGTGAAAGGGCTAAATTGTTTGTAACACTCGTATAGGCCAATTGGAACAACATTACTTAGCCTGTGCCAGGCGCTCGCCGCACCACGGTTCTTCCAGTGCGCCTCGCACTGCTGATCGTGGTGCACAGAATTTGTTCGCGTTGTCTGCTCTCACGTTGACGGGGCTTCGCTCAGTGGTGGCGGCGTAATGATAAGAAAATGGATTATATTTTAAATATTATATTTTTCACCTCACAAGCTCGGAAAGAATCTGTTTATCATTCGAAATCTGAGTGCAAAAGTGCATTTTATCCGCTAGCGTGGAAAGAGTTTTTAAAATTCGAATCTCTATTCAATATTTTTCTATTCCGCCTTATTGCGCCAAAACATCGCCAAAATGTTTTTTTTTTCTTTCATCCAGCCAGCATTTTCCTCGCCATTGTGAGGTGAAATATATTTTTCACCTCACAAGCTCGGAAAGATTCTTTTTATCGTTCGAAATCTGAGTGCAAAAGTGTATTTTATCCGCTAGCGTGCAAAGAGTTTTTGAAATTCGAATTTGTCTATTCAATATTTTTGTATACCGCCAATGCACTGAAATGCTTAATAACTATTTCATGACACTGGCCAGCACGAAAATAAAAACTTTTTGAAATGTTCTTTTCACCTCACAAGCTCGGAAAGATTCTGTTTATCATTCGAAATCTGAGTGCAAAAGTGCATTTTATCCGCTAGCGTGCAAAGAGTTTTTAAAATTCGAATCCATTCGAGTCCAGATAAAAAGATAGTAAAACCATACGTGCGAGAAAGACAAAAAGATTATGTTGCTAACATAACGAACTATGCTTACATTCGTGCATATTATTATCTTCTCTTTTTCGCGTATAAGTTTGTCCTTCACTATAATTTATTTGAGTGTCAACAAAGAGATCATAACTAAATATAATCCCTTTGAGTAGCAATATCTCTTGTCTTCTCTTTTTCACGTATAGATTTGTCCTTATTTGCATTTGCATATAATTATATTTCCAGTGTGGGATAAAAACATCATTTAAAATAATACTTATTTAAAATGCATTTTAATAATTAATTCATCTTGTTTACCTATGAGAAGTTATTCCTTTACATTTCCTAAATTATTTGCGCAGTGTCTCAGTATACACTACACACCAGGACATTTTTTATGCTGATCAAACAAACAATTTCAATCAAACTGCTACACGTGACCGCAGTGAGACAGTGACTAAATGCAAGAGTAATATAGCCGCAATAGAATGGGAAAACGTCATAAAGTGCGATGTTCGCTCTATACATCTAAACTCAGTGCTTGCACCTAACATTTTCCTCGCTGTTGTGAGGTGAAAAGTTGTGTGTTTCGCTCGGCTGCAAAATTATTCCGCGTCTCGTACCTTTGAAACCTTCGCTACGCTCCGGATTCTATATTTGAACCACTCGCTTCGCTCGTGGTTCAATCCTAGAATCCTTCGCTTGCTCAGGTTTCAATATAAGTACTCGCGGCAAAAAACAACTTTGCAGCCTAGCATAACAAATAACTATTTTAGCAATTAACTTTTTTTCCTCGCTGTTGTGAGGTGAAAAATTGTGTGTTTCGCTCGGCTGCAAAGTTATTCTGCGTCTCGTACCTTTGAAACCTTCGCTAAACGCTCAGGATTCTATTATTTGAACCACTCGCTTCGCTCGTGGTTCAATCCTAGAATCCTTCGCTTGCTCAGGTTTCAATAAAAGTACTCGCGCCAAAAAGCAACTTTGCAGCCTAGCATAACAAATAACTATTAATTGTAGAGAAACATGACAATTCCTCTCGCCCCCGGATCTAAGACATAATACAAACATTGTTTCTTTGGATATGCGTTCCAAACTTAAACTAAAGCGGCCAGTACGGAACCCCGCGATATATAACCTCCTACAGTATACATAATTATTCAATGCCACAAATAGTGTCCCCAAATCACCTGTAGAGTGTTGATAAATCATTATTTTCCAAAGAAAGAGTGGCTAACTTCAGAGTATTCGCAGACGAAGTTGAGGACAACAGCTAGTATGACATTAACTACAGGATGACATTGAAATGGGTCGACACATTTTTAGGGGTGGTTCAGATCATCAAACTGAACAATATGAGTATACATCAAACTGAACAATATGAGTATAGGGAATTTTTCGCGTCCAACAATGACATTTTTGGGGTAGGGACATGGGACAATCGGAATATAACAATGCAAATTTTCCTCATAGACTTGGCGACAACATGACACGAAACATTTTCCTAATAATCAGGATTTACTTTTAAATTTATATTGGCTGCTATCAGAGTTACTTTGCCTCACTGAATAATAAATAATGTTAAATTTTCCATAAAAGGAAGATAATTGACTTTGTCTGTAAAAGTTACATGTTTTGTCACATCGTTTTTAGGGTCCGTTCCCAAAGAGTGCCAGCGGGAAACGGGACTCTATTATTAAGCTTACGGCCACCGTCCATCTGTCTGAAGGACTGAACTTTATTGATATTTTATTATGGCTGAAATTAAAATTAGACCTACATAATATAAATACAATAGAAGATTTTCAACGTTTTCTTGATCGGCTTTACCGTAAAGGTATTATAACAGGAATAGAAGAACTGACAGCTGAGAGAGTGAGATGTACCTAGCGGCACCACTGTATAATAGAAAGAGATACGTGACGCGAGGCAATAGAACCGTTTTCTAATCTCTTATCAATTTTTACAATTCGATTTCCGTGAATAATTGCGAATCTAAAGTGAAATCGTAGATAATTTTGTGAAATATACTGACACTACTTCATTAATTCATCCACGATTTCACGTTAGACTCAGAATTATAGACAGTATTAGAATTTTTGCGTGCGAATAGTCTCTTGAAAACATCCAAAAACGGTTTCATTTGACAACTCATGTCAGGTCCTCTATTCCTGTAAGGTATAATACCTTTATGGGCTTTACACATAAGCTCCAAACTGGATGTGAGTGAATACAGTGCAAACTCTAAAGTAAAATAAAAATATCACATAAACCGTTATAGCCGAACCACACGGCGCGGTTTGTTTAAAATTTTTCCACACAATGCACAATGGTTTGCATGTCAGTGCATCGATATTCAGTTTCAGTTGCTTTTTCTTTATTACCATAAAACGCATATGTACACACGGCGACAGATCAACCTACCCATAGTTGAACTCTAAGTTCATGGACATAAGGTCCAACTATGGGTAGGTTGATCTATCGCCGTGCGTACCTATGAGATGGCATCAATGCAATTTTACCAAATATTTACCGACTCAACATACTTAGAGGAGGAGGTTCTAAGTTCATCTGGGGTTTTTTTGTATAATCCACGATACATATTGACATGTTTTTCTAGCTTTTTCAATCAATCAATCAATCAAATCAATCCACATCAACCTAGGTACATCAACCCACTGCTGGGCATAGGCTTCCTGCTTTAAATTTATAAGTGCGAGGCATATCAACACAATTAATTACCATAAAACGTAACCGTAACCGTTTTTTTTCTATTCTTGGTGTGCAAATAAAGAATATTTATCTTATCTTATCTTATCTTAATTACTGACTATTCAGAGATGTTAATCATCATTATTTCTATACGCAAACATATCAAATGAATCGATAATTTAATTACCATACTGAGAATTTTCTACGTAGCTGTTTATTTCCATAGAAATTAGCATTCAGATTCTAATTCGTAAATATTCCTGTGTGTAAACAATAATAATGAATTATGTAAAGTTAGCATTCATCATCATCAGCCCGGTAAACCCCACTGCTGGGTATACGCGTCTTCATTTTCACGCGAAAGATAGTTTTTTAGAGTTAAGTCGCGACTTCGTGCGCTTAAATTATATACCAGATTTTAAGTCAGATCATAAGCTATCAAACAAAAAAAGTTTCATCAAAATCGGTTTAGTAGTTTTTGCGTGATGCGCGAACAAACAAACAAACTTGTCAATGGATGGCGCCACACGTCATTTCAATAGCGCTATCTAGTGTTATTTGAGTTTATATGAAGATTATATCTCTTGCTGTCACTTTTTGTCTTGTTGACGTTGTAAAAGCCAACAAGAGATTTAATGGAGGATTAACTTTAATGAGTATTTCTGCAACTCGGTTGAGCGGTAATATAATTACCCTTCGTTGTCATTTTGTCCATTTTCGTAGACCACGCGTATCAGGCTTGCCTCGTTTTTGGTCTACCGTTTAAATGTAATAGTTGTAATCAAAAGTTTAAAATAAACATTATCTTATCTTACCTTATCTTATCTTATTTTCGGCACTCTTTATAAATGGACATTGAATAACGATGCTGACTTAGCTAAAAAAGATTTTTCTCCCCTCCGGACGGAAAGCGTCAATTTTCGTCCCGCTGCGCTAAACGAAGGTCTTAGATTCTTAATTGTACACAAAACAACATAATTATGAATAATTACTATACATTTTTATTAGAATTTGCCGCTTTCCACCTCCGTCAAGAAGAAAAATAGTATACTAACCTCGGGCAGTAAATAAGAAAGCCTCAGATCAACCTTTCTCACTTTCCTTCGGTGTTTAATCTACTATACCTATTCTATAGACAGAAGCAGTTAACTTTTGTACGACAGTAAACTTACGATAACATAAAACCACAGATAAAACTGTGGCTTTCTTGGTCAGTTGCCAAAAATGTGTCAAAAGCCTGGCATCGTTCCCTCTCAGCATAACAATGAACAACTGTTTGAACGTGGAAGCTGCCAGCTATTAGGCCTCACAAGATGTCAAGCATAATATAATATAGACATCACTGCTATAGAGCCATTTGCCACGCAGCGCTCATAATTATAAAACCCACATAATACAAGGACACTTTTTGAAGGGGATGATCAGACCATCAAACTGAACAACTCAACTCAACACACAACACAACTCTCACCTCTCATCTCTCACTCAACTTTCTCTATGGGACCAACATCGAAATCGCGAAAAAAAATCTGCTTTCCCATGCTGTGTTTGGCTCGAGTATGTTTGCAGTTGTGTATGGAACAGCTGATTTTTTTCGTGATTTCGTTGTTGGTCTCATAGAGAAAGTTGTTCAGTTTGACGGTCTGATCATCCTCTTAAAAAGTATCAGCATATTAAGAAGGACCATGTATGTGCATATATTAATGCATGTCCCCCACAAGGTGAAACGACGACCTGGTGAAAGCGGCGGGAAACCAGTTGGATGAGGGCAGCGCGGGACCGGTTGTTTTGGTGATCCTTGGGGGAGATGATGATGCATGCATGCATAAGCTGACGACTTATTCCCTGAGGGGGTAATTAAATACTCTGAGATATTCTGAAAACTCAGAATATCCACGTTTGACCAATAGTACCGAAACTCTGTCCAGTGTGATGGGGAGTGAGCCCGTCGTAACTTAAGACCTGCCACACTTACGGATTTCAAAATTCCGAATCAGAATTAGGATTTCATATGGATGGATTTCAATTCAATATGAAATCAGTCCGGAATAAAAAGTGGCGGGCCATATAATAATGGACAGTGATTACATGCCTCCAAATTAAAGCATCCCTTACGATGTTTTCCTTCACCGAAAACCAAGAGTGGTACGATATTTCTGATACAAATTACTTGTATATTATGGATTCCGAAAAACTCAAAGGTACAAGTTGGCCTGGACGGGGATTGAACCATTGCCTCCAGCAAGGCAGGCATGGTTACTGGCCACTATACCACGGCTTTAACCCATACTACTACCCAAATAATGTTTTTGTGGAAAACTAATGTCATACTTTCCATACCGTCCGCACAGAGCAATTGCCTCGTCTTTTATATTCTGTGACATGAACAGCTAATCTTTCTACATGCGTCAGTTTTAACTATAAATAACCAGAATTTCTTACTGTAATGTATTTTTCATTGAACTGTTTTATTCAATGAATTGTTTCATCACAGAACCCGATTAAATCAAGCCCGGTCTGTAATCTAATTTCTTGTATACTCCTCGTAAAAATTATCATCAAAATAATTAAAACAATTATACCGCTATGGATATGCTTAATTTATTTATCAAAACAAAACAGTGGAATAGTTCATTAGATTATAATATTGTTGCATCATTTTGTTATTGCTGATAACAATTCATAATAAACGTTTTTTTTATCTTCGTGATGGGTACATACATTGACCGCCAATTCTGATAGATAATAAATAAAACTGTAAAAATATTAATTTAGACGCATACTATAGCAGCGAAATATATATTAACACGGCATATTTTGATAATTTTTTTTTTTATAATTTGTTATTACTGAATTTTTTGTTGAACGGTCGCGCTCACGATGCAAGTTTTGCGGCGAACAGTTGTCTTTCGCGTGTCGTACGCGCGGTTCGCATTTTTGCTTGCCACGATGCTACGCAATCTCTTCTCAGCTGTGTTTTTGAGCAAAAACAATCCCTGAGATTGGGTTAGATGCTCCTAACTGTAAATCTATGTGAGTATTGCATACGTTCAACCGCATGCATTCTCTCTGACCTTAGATTTTGTCTCCCAAGGGATTTATTGTATCCGGTAACAATAATTAGAAAGAAGCGATATAATATCTGTTAAGAGTACCTAATAATTGTACAGATAAGTGTGAAAACAGTAGGTAGTTTTGCATTGTTTTGTGTCGTGATAATTATATTTTATGACTACTATTTGCTTTAGTAAGATATGAAAAAATAATGTTATCATGACTGTTATAGATACAATCAATCAAATATTACAAGGGTTGTACGAAAAACAAACTCACAACCGTATTCAATCAATCAATGATTATAGTATTACAAAATCACCTATCCAAGCCTATCTCGATCTATATAGGTTAAATAAAACAAATTATGGACATTTATTAATCACGCCGACAACAAGGTAAATACAATTTTGAAAAATATATTTTCTTACCTCCCAGTAGGGGAGGTACGAGTAGTCGTGAAGTGGGGATGATTTTTTTTTCGTCTGACCCATATGGTGTGGAGTATCGTTGGATAGGTCTTTTAAAAATATGGCGGGTTAGCGAAAGCCATTTTTCGATTTAGGGATTCGTTAGCGAAATATTAAGGCTGCACCGAGCCTATTGTGCTGCTCCCAATCGTATTTTTTTATTTCTTATATTTCCAAAAAACAAGAATGTCACATTGAAGTCCTGATTGACTTTCAATTTATCGGGTCACAGCGGATTTGTTTTTGTAATGTTTGTAGTTATTATCGTTAAAACCGCCAAAAGTGGCCACTTTTGCCGGTTTTAAAGATACAAGCATAAAACATAATAATCCGTAGTGTTTCGATAAAATTTAAAGTCAATAAGGACTACAATGTGTCATTCTTGTTTTTTGGAACTGTTGTTTAATTGTTTAGAAATAAAAAAAATACGATTGAGGGCAGCACAATAGGCGCGGTAGGCTCTTAAGCTTTAAAGTGAAAATTTTTGTTAGAGTCTAGTGTCCCCCCCCCCTCCCCCCCCCCCCTGCCAGCTAAACGGTTGTGTCTGGATATGTGAAAAAAGTCATAGCAGTAGTGTATATAATGAAATTAAAAGGAAAACTATCACCGCTAAGTAAGTTTTACAAGTTAACGAGTAATAGTCGACCAACTTATAAAATTTACTTTTTAGACTTTATTAGCCGTTAAACCGTAATATAAAACCAAGAGCCCCCTTCTTAGTTCGTATATTGTGACGGGCAACTATGGAACCCTACTTACAGCGCGTGGCCCGACACGCACTTGGCCGGTTTTTTATTGTATATTGTTCAAATAAAAAAAATACAAAGTCCAACAAAACAAAACGTTATCTATTCCTGTTTCATAACGTCATATCTTGCGATTATTTATGTTTTGTTTCGAATTAAACATTTTGTCAAAACAAAAACCAGTAAAAAATATTTGTTTCGTATTAAAATCCAGTTTTTAGGGTTCCGAAGTAAACAAGGAACCCTTATACTTTCACCAAGTCCGTCCGTCTGTCCACGGCTAGGCTCAGAGACGCTTAGTACTAGAAAGCTGTAATTTGCCGACAAAGTGGTGCAATAACATTTTGAAAAATATATTTTTTATGCCTCCTCCCATACACAATCATGAAGTGGGGATGATTTTTTTTTTCCCGTGTTTCCCATGATGTGGGGTATCGTTGGATGGTCTTTGAAAAATATTGTGGGTGTGGAAAAATATTTTTTACGATTTAGGGATCTGTTAGCGAAATATTAAGCTTTAAAGTGAAAATTAAGTAAGCTTTACAAGTTAACGCGTAATAGTCGACCAACTTATAAAATGTTTTTTTTAGACTTTATTAGCCGTTAAACTGTAGTATAAAACAAAAAGCCCCCTTCTAAGTTCGTATATTGTGACGGGCAACTACGGAACCCTACCCTGCGCGTGGCCCGACACGCACTTGGCCCAGTGATGCCAACTTAGCAACTTTGTAGCTAGATCTAGCAATTTTCGGAGGTCTGGCAGCTATAAATCTGTGAAACTTGTAGCTAAACTTTTTGGCTACTTTTTCTAGCAACTTTTGGGATTGAGAGTTTTTTGTAGCCAGAGCCATAAAAATTAACGAATATGGAGCGATAAATAATGGCAAAGTATGAAAACATATTAGATATTCTTTTACTTTCACTCCCTCAAGTAGGTACCTAGAATATTTCACTCCGGTTCTTAAATTTTTTGTTGTAATGAAAGCAGTTGGAAACACTGTCTAATTTTGTCTTTACAACTGTTTACAGTTTCAATAATGTTTTTTAACCATTAATATTTTGAGAAATTTAAGAAATTTCAAAGAATTAGCGTTGTTTTAATCGATTTTGATGTTTAGCTACTTCTAGCAACTTTTATGGGATAGAAAATTGAGAAATCTAGCAACTTTTTGTGAACTACTTAGCTACAGCCCTGAGGTAGCAGTTGGCAACACTGACTTGGCCGGTTTTTTTATTTATTTAAATTGGCAATGTCTGTACTATCTTGAATCGTTTTGTTTTATTTATTTCAAACGTAAAAAGAAGATTAGTTTAACTAGACTTGATAATTTTTATTACGATAATAAATAAGCGTCAACATGGCGTCAACGTACGAATATCTCAGTATTTATGATGCCATTATGAACATTTTTAGTACATTTTACGGGTAAAAACGCCTCCAAATATTATATAAAAATTTAGGAATGGTAAACGATTATTGTTTACTTACTTTTAACGTTTATTGTTTTTGTCCCAAAAGTCAATTTTGCTTTGAAACCAAATCCGAGCAAAAATATTAATATTTTATAAAAATTGGCTACAGCGCGCAATTCATTTAGTTTTAGAGTCCTCGGGGTTTGGGTCCTAGGGATTTTGAGTTTGAGATTGCCTCCACTATAATCTAATTCCCTACATTGAAAACATGCTATCATAGATCTTGATAATATCCTACCACCATCATCATCTTCACCCCATATCCACTCACTGCAGGATGCCCTCCTCCCCATTTTGCCTACTTACCTATATTGAACGTATTATTATACATTCATGTATTCCACTTTCACGCTGATCCTGCGTGATAGCATGATGTATCACCTTCCAAATGACTCTCCTGTTACACAAAATATGTGAAGCTCAGAAGGACTAGTTAAGTATAATAAGAACGAATCCAGGAATCAATTTGTGTAAAAATTTGTTAAGTTTTCAAGTTTAACAGGAAGATAATAAAATAAAATTTCGTGGAGCATATAAATCAGGTATCAACTCAGGTATAATACCTGAGGGAATTAGAGAGTGGGCATAGTTCCCTTGGAACGTAATATTTGGGATCTGCCATTGGTTAATTGAAAAGAAATAACCATCAGCTCACGCACAATCAATTCAATTCAAATCATATCATTATAATTTTTGTTAAACTGTTGAAATTAATGTAACAAATAAAAAAAATCCTGGGATGGTAGTGAACCTTCTCAGCATTTTAACTTCGAAACAAAATACACTTGAACCGAAGCCCATTTAAGATAAATATGTCATCCCATATGAATTTAGCGAAACAAATACCATCATTATTGTTTTAGTGGGCGGGTAAATAAGTAGCTTGTCTATGGAGCGGGTTTAGAATGGATTCTTGCACGCACTATACCTACAGGGTTTTTCAAACACCCTAAGGTTCTAGGTAGTAAAGTTTAGATCATAAAAATCAACAACATTCACTAAGCAACTAAAAATTTCGACTTTGTTTCCATAATATAAGCTGTTCGGTTTTTAGTTTGATGGTTTTAAATATTACTAGGGTGTTTTTTTATACCCTGTAGGTACACTAAGAAATACACCTCGATCGTGGTTCAGAATGAGTTGGACGTTCTGTGCTCTATCTATTCTTTGCCAGTGACATCTTCTTTATCCCATATCACGTCCACATTAATATTCTCTGCATGATAGTCATTAACGCCATGCATACTACTTCACAGACAAGTGTGAAATACCCACTTAGTTTCAAATTGCCAACGAAATTGTCTAGAAGGCTTTTACTACATGTGATACATTTTACATTAAGTTTTTGATTAGAAACGATAGTTTATGAAATATATTTTTCTTTAAATTTTTTTTTTAATTTAGTAAAGATACAAGACATAAGGACAAAGTATAAAAATATTAACATTTGTTATTATTAGACTGATTGTATTGATATTAAGCTCCGTTTATGTATTGTCTAAGACTAAAACTGAGTCCGAAGCAACGGTCCTTCCGCCATCATTCTTCTTCATTCGGTGAGCTGCTGATTTGACTTTCAAAAATCACACTCCTGAAGTATGATTATTGAGAGTCCAATCAGCAGTAGAAAGATGCATAGATCCATAGTAATTTTGTCATTTTCAACTGCTGAGCTCACCGAATGAGATTCAAAAATCGCACTCCTGATAAGTTGTGACGTAGCTCGTAGTGACGTATTTCAATGGCCAGACAAAAACATGTTTATTATTTTCATTTGTGATAATACATATTTTTGCAAACAAACGCACGGGTGTTAACTTATATAAGTAAGTTAAGTGTTCAAATTACTTGAAAACGTCATTCTGTCTGTTTTTAAATAAATAAACAAGTTAAAAACTGTACAACGTTTTAGTAGGTACCTAATCGGTTTCATCCTTATGATTATAGTTGATTAATCCAAAAAAATATAAAATCACACCAAAAACACCACCGTCATAGCTAAATATTTCACATTTTCACAGAATAGGCGGATTTGTTAAGAAATAAATGTCAAAAAGTTAAAAATTAAGAGGGGTATTAAGAAACTAGTTTTTATCAACGTTTTTTCTTCTCGCTCCATCCATACAAACGTCAAACTTGGTGTGATTAATGCAAGCAAAGTCTGCAGTAGGTATAACAAAATAGTACATTATGGTACAAGTGTGTAATGTTGGTGATTACCGCTGAGGCGCTATTGAGACCCGAGCCGTAGGCGAGGGTCTTAAGAGAGCCGAGTGCGGTAATCATCAATACACACGTGTATCATACGACGTTTTTCAACATACTTGTGAATAAAAAAATACTAAAATAGATAAGTACCTATTTGTCCTCGGAGTTTTCAGGTTTTCAGGGCTTCACATCTTATATCGTGTGTACAACATAAATTGTTTTCTTCATAACTGGTATGACATTTTAATTAATAAATAACTATAAGTAATTATTTTTAACAGTGAAAACGAGTTGTGAAAAAAAATCGTAATGGCAGGAAAAAATTATAAGTTTTCCTATGCGCGGATAGCGTTTTAGCCACGTACAAAATGGGGAATTTAAAGTTTTCTTTATTACAGAGAAAACAAAAGTTATTTGAGTGAAAGTTTTATTTATTAAAAACGTACAAGTAAAGTTGCATGAAATGAGGAAGCAATAGGTACATTATTTTATTTCTATTGAACACGATCTTTTTTGTATCTAAACTTTTTTAAGAACAAAGCAACTCAACCAATTAAAAAAAAAACCTATAACTCACTAGTGAATAATAGTAATGAAAAAGTCACAGTTTGATTATAGGTGTCATTATGTGCCTTATTGCGGTGAAATTAGAGCCATTTTATGAGCAAGTGTGTTGAAAAATAATAAAAACCGGCCAAGTGTAAGTAAGTCTTGCGCTAAAAGGTCCCGGAGAAAACAAAACTTTTTTCTAAGTTAATAATAATATAATATGTTGTGTGGTGGTGTGGTACGGAGCCCGACTCGCACTTGACCGGTATTTATTGTTTGCACGTCTGCTTTTATAACGGTAGGTAGGTTATTCGCGAATTGTAGGACAGAACGGTTGCGAGTAAGTTTGCACCGTTTTGTCGTGCACAGATAATTGCGATGTGTTTTACGGGTAGTAGGTATCTATACTAGTATTTATTCTGTGCTTTGGGTCGCTGGTTTTACCTGTACCAGTTTACCTTAATAATTATTTTGAAGAATAATATATGCAAATGTAAACAACAATGACAGACACTCTAGGTATAAATACCCGTAAAGGCTTATTTGATAATAATGAAAACAAATAGAGATAATCTTATTTCTTGTTTACTTTATATTCTTCATATTGTCCTAGTTATCTAAATAGAGAAAATTTAAAGACGATAAAACATAACGTAGACTGTGAAACTGTCATTAATCTTATCAAGCCCGTGCCAATTGTAATGAGCTCAAACATTAATTTAATCTGAAGTAATCCTCTCTTAGTCAAATGTTTATTATACAGTAACATCATCTTCTAAGAATTTTAGCAGGAGACGTGACGATGTTGATATGATGAGTATGTATTCAACAACTCACATTGTCAACTTTTATGAATAGTTAGAAACACATACCTGGAGTTTACCAGCGACTTCGTCCGCACGGTCATTAAAATTGTCACGAATAACGACGCAACAAATCCAAAAATTAGAGATTTTGAGTCAGGTACCTACATCTTAAAACCATATCGTGACTTTTTTTCGTCAATTTCTTCATTGTACAGACACAATTCTGTTACAGTTTTATAATAGTACTACTAGTGTTTACCCGCGACTTCATCCGCACAAATTATATACCAGATTTTAAGTCAGATCATAAGCTATCAAACAAAAAAAGTATCATTAAAATGGGTTGAGTAGTTTTTGCGTGATGCGCGAACAAACAAACAGACAGACAAAATTTCCAAAAAAAGGTTGATTTCTAGTCAGGGATAGCTAAAAACCATACCATAATCTTTTTTTCGTAAATATCTTCAATGTACAGACACACTTCAGTTACAGTTTTATAATAGTTTAGAAGAGAAGTTCCCATGGGTATCTTTCGAGGTGCCTATATTATGTGAGAGAGGGATAAGTCTATGCAGTGTTTCAATGGCTAAAGGTTAGCCACATACAGGGTACAACTTAATATACTGACACTTTTAAGGGGATGATCAGACCATCAAACTGAACCACTTTCTCTATGGGACCAAAATCGAAATCGAGAAAAAAAAAACTGCTGTTCCATACAATTGGTTTGAGTAGATTTTCAGTTTTGTATGGAACAGCTGATTTTTTTCGCGATTTCGATGTTGGTGCCATAGAGGAAGTTGATCAGTTTGATGGTCTGATAATCCTCCTAAAAAAGTGTCAGCATATTAAGGACCCTGTGTCACCATTTGACACGTCATAACATGCTTACGCCATATTTTCTTGTCGTTGATGAGCTGCTTTTTTAAAGATGAATGATTATTAGATGGTTACCTGTATTACATAAAATCATAGCAAGACGGTGTGAACACATCATAATCAGACGTTACCAACGTTGACAAACAAATAAATTTTATTACTGCAACTAAAATAGTTACAAAGATAAAGCATAAGCATATGCTCTCGACTATATTCCCCGAGGGGGTAGTCGGAGATATTCTGAAATCTCAGAACATCCACGTTTCACCAGTAGTACCGAAACTCTGTCCAGTGTGACGGGGGGTGAGCCCGTCGCCACTTGTAATGGACAGTGGGTACAATACATGCCTCGAAATTGAAGCAAAGATACGAGGAGAAAAAAAGAAGAGAGATAAAGAATACCGCGAAAAAAGTAACAGCATATTTAACTTTATTGGAGGGTTGCTTAACAAGTGTAACGAGCCATATTTTATGAAGTTTTCAGTCTCTTTTGGCAAACCAACTTTTTAAGAGGAGCGCTCGTGAATCCGTGACCGCTCTCTATTTTCAACACATTCTAGAAATTAACATCTGTGGTTTGTCAGATTTTTGTTGAAATGCATAGTTTAATCAAAGTCACAATGATATTTTTTAATAATTGAATCTATACAGAGTCCAACTTAATATTATGCTGACACTTTTTTAATGGGATGATCAGACCACCAAACTGAACAACTTTATGTATGGGACCAATATCGAAATCGTGAAAAAAAAAAACACCTGTCCCATACATTCGGCACGAGTAGATTTGCAGTTTTCTATGGAGGGGCAGATTATTTTTTCGCAATTTCGATTTTGGTGCGATAGAGAAAGTTGTTCAGTTTGATGGTCTGATCAGCCCCTTAAAATTGGTTCACCTAATTCTATTAGACCTTATATTACAGGGTCTAAGGAAAAGTATCTTTAACCTTTAAACCACAGAATCTACCCATCAAACTGAACCTCTTTTACTATGGGAGCAAATCAAACAGAGCAAAAAAAAAATCTACTCCCATTATACGATTGCGTCGAGTACGTATTGCAGTTTAGTATGGGAAAGCTGACTTTTTTTGCACTGACAGGTTTGATCCCATAGTAAAAGTTGTTCAGTTTGATGGGTTAGAGTATGTGGTTTAAAGGTTAATGATTTTCCTAACACCCTGTATGTTATACCTACCTAGTTCTATCCGCATCTTCTCTACATCCGCAAAAGTTCACGAAGCGGTGGTCGATAGAAAATTCATAAAACTAGGTAAGTAGTAGATACATACGATACATACGTAGATACATACGTCAAAAATATAATGAAGGGTAATATTATATAATAATTTTGAATAAATGATACATAAACTCAAAACATAGTCCCATAGCATAGTTGTAGCAGAAGCTTTGCTACAACCACCTATATTTTTTCAAGCATGCAGTTATAGCAATGCAGTGTTACCTACAAACGTGATTCGGTCGTATAATACACAGTAAACCTTTACACACATCCATAAAGGCTTCCACACATTGCCGCGATATTATCGACCGATATGTCACGCATGCGTCGCACCACTAAAGGTGGTTTAAAGAGATTGCGTCGGAACAAAATCGCAGCGATATTATCGGTCGATAATATCGCGGCAGTGTGTAGGATCGCGCGCGTCCCCATACAAAATGTACTGGAAATAAATATCGCAAAATCGCAGTGATAATATCGGTCGATAATATCCCGGCAATGTGCGGAAGCCTTTAAATCAGTCGCTCGTTTGCATCGAAGCTAGCAGGCAGATACGTCGAAACAGAAGCACTGAAGAGTAGTACTGAACTGTCTGTAGTCAAGCGTTTGTATCAATACAGAATCACCATTGAACTCCACGCTTTGATCAAACTCCTCAGCAGTAGTACGATGGTTGTCGAACCGTTTGTATCGTAAAAACGTGTATACGACGCGCTTGAAATGCGTTTCTCGCGTTTATCTGTATCGCGTTGTAGGCGTGTTTAGTAATTAGAAATGGTCTGACCACAACCCGAATAGGTTGTGCCAAAAAAATTCTGTCATTTTCTCGTTCCGTTATTTTTTGTGTAGGTCTTCTTATGAAGATGATGGGGGCGGCTAAATCGGTTTGTGCCCCGGGCAGTGCTTTTTGGACATCACGGGGCGTCGCCGCAAAGTTAGTAAAACGCGAGTAGTCTGCGCTCGTCTGCGCGTAGAAAGCAGGCTCTTAATGATAATGAAATGAAATGTTTAATTAATTCTGTAAACCCGAAAGTTGTTCTCAATCCAACTCTTTTAATCGGATTATTTACAATCCATCACGAATTTAATTGAATCCGTTCACATTTTTCTACAATATGAAAATATGTTTAATAAATATTGTTTGTATTATAAAAGCATGACTATTGACATTTGAAATTTAATTAAAATAACAGTTGCAATTTTAACGGAGCCTGTCATTATAAGTGAAGCATAGCGAATCGAATGCGGTTTTAATTAAAAACGTTACATTATAGTCTAGGATCCGACGGGAAAATTTGTATTCTTTTTATAATAATTAATATAAATTTTGGAACAAGCCTTAAGCTTAAGCCAACCATGGCACAATTAATTTAGTGAATCATAGCTGAATCAGTCGCGCCATGGTTGATTGAGAAAGAATTGTGAGAAGGTGTGACAATCTTGCTATCGCATACAAGGTGTTACAAAAATACAAATACACCTTTAAGTGGGTGGTGTAGACCATCAAACTGAAAAATTTTCACTATGGGAACAATATGAAAATCGCGAAAAAAAAATTGATGTTCTATACTCTACAAATCGACTAGAGCTAAAATATGTATGGGATATCAAATATTTTATAGAGAAAGTTGTTCAGTTTGACTCTTTTGGTCTAAACAACCCCCTTAAGAGTTTTAAATATTTATTGTTACTTATGAAACACCCTGTATAGTACCTACTATACTAAAAAGGGGGGTAAGATATCGCATATAACTCTAGCATGTGCCACCAATTTTAATCCCTCCTTCATCATACTCACAAACCTTAAATACATAAAAACACTAAATAATAATACCTTTTGAATGGTCAGAATCTTTGATAGAAGTACCAACTATCTTTGTCATGGCAAACTCGCTTTTATCATATTGGAGGAAGGTTAACTATCAAACTGAACAACTTTCTCAATAGGACCAACATCGAAATCGTGGAAAAAAAATCTGCCGCTCCATACAAAACTGCAAACCTACTTGAGCCAAATGTATGGGAGAGCAGATTTTTTTTCGCGATTTCAATGTTGGTCCCATAGAGAAAGTTGTTTAGTTTGATGCTCTGATCATCCCCTTAAAAAGTGTCAGCATATTAAGAAGGACCCTAGGTATATAGTTAACCTTCCTCCAATATGATAAAAGCGAGTTTGCCATGACAAAGATAGTTGCTACTTCTATCAAATATTCTGACCATTCAAAAGGAATTATTATTTAGTGTTTTTATGTATTTAAAGTTTGTGAGTATGATGAGGGAGGGATTAAAATTGGTGGCACATGCTAGAGTTATATGCGATATCTTAGGGTGTAAATTGCAATACGTTAGGTACATATTAGAGAGGGTGCTTCAGACCATCAAACTAAATTACTCAGAATAGAATAGAATAGAATAGAATAGAATAGAACACATTTATTTGCCAGAATATGGTACATTAAGGTCTTAAATTTTTGGCAGAATATGGTACATTAAGGTCTTAAATGTACATTAAGGTCTTAAATACTTTCACGTTAAAGCCATTGATGTTTCTATACTATAGAGCACTTTTTTTTTCTTTCACGATTTCGAATTTGTCACTATAGTACAGTAAATTTTGTTCATTTTGGTGGATTTAATACGTACCGCATTTAATTTTACAAGCTATTTAACTAATGCCTATTTTTTTAATGTGTTACCAGACTTACAAGTTAGTCAAAGTATCAGAAATCTGCATATAAATGTAGGTAATCCATAAATCTATAAACCATAAAGAAATAATTTGCTTTAAATTGTAACTCCCATCTCCCTTCCTAAGCCGGGGGCTTTAATACTACGAAATAAAAACAAATTGGATGATCAAACAGTTAACGAAAGCAAACAAGCGGATTGATTCGAGCTTTAAAAGCTTAAAGTTTTTATAGCAATGCGATTTATTCATTGAAAGTTGTATATAATTTAATCAAACATCGAGCTAAACTTTACACACCTAAACTTTAGACACCGCTAATAAAAATGTGTTAGGTTGACAGAGATTCACAAAATCTGGAGCAAAAACTAGCTTGCATATTTGATATTGCAAGGACAAGAAGATGCCCAATGCCAGGAAATATTACATTTCGAATAATTTCTATTAATTTCGAATAATCATGATATAACAAAGGTATTATTAGAATGTTCAATACTAAACGTAAAAAATGTAACCTTACAGAAATATAAATACACTTCATAGCATGACAGAATGTACCTACCTATTGGAATCTGTAAATTAATTTATTTTATTGGATATTACCGTTAGCGCGCTCCATACAAACGAAGTTTTATTATTATTTTAGATATTTTTTAGACATGATCTAAAAACCAATATCATTTGTCAGATTTTCGTCAAAATATATTTATAGTTTCAAAGTTATCGTGGCTAACAGTTTTCCATACAAACCTTAAATTAATCGTAGTATTGAAACTAAAAGACATTTTAACGGAAATCTGACAAATGTACAGCACAGCAATTCGGTATGTCAAGTTTTTTTTTGTCTTCATTTTTATATTTTTTACGGACAGAAGACATAATTTTAAAATACCTATTTCATTCTTATTGCGATTCATCGAGTTTATCAATATAAATTTAGTTTTTAAATTATTTTGATCTGTAATCTCTAAGTGCAAAAATGGTGGAGAGAAAATAATTCGAACTCCATGGAGAAAAACTACATAGGTACAGCTGTATTTAAAAAAATTAAAACCTGCCTCCTCTTTCTAACTCTATGCTGGAAAAAGATACAGCAACATCAAATGTCAAATTCTGACATTGTGAAAGTATTTTTTTTTCTTAATGGCCGGTTATTTTATGTTGATTTTATGTTAACCAAGGAGTTCACAGGTATGCCAGTGACGTCACTGCTCGGACCGAAAAACGACGTTATTTTATTAAAAATATCTGTAATCCTTTCATTTTAAAATCTCAGACATAGAAAATATGATTATTGAGACAATTATCTCGAAATGGTTTTCAATTCAGCCCTCCAAAAAAAAACTTGACATACCGAATTGATTTTTATAAAAAAATTTAAGTGAAGTGAAAATTTAATATTGAAATTGTCAAGTTTGATAATATGTTCTGGTAACTACTTTAGCTTACATAGCAATTTAAAATATTGTCTTATCTCATGAATAAAGTGTGCTAGACACTGTCTAGATTAATTTGATAAATACACAAATAACGTTAGAAGCCTTATAAATTGTTTTATCGTAAAACGATAAAGAATTTTGTTAGTCAAATAAATTGTTGATAATGACAAAATTATTAGGCAACAGCATAGATAACATTAAAAACTCAGTTGCAGAAACGCTCATTAAAAGTTAATCTTCTATTCTATTTTTATTTAATGGCGTTTCCTTGTTAGATTTCGCCAGTGTCAAGTTATTTGAGGGAGTGTCTATCCAATCTCGAGGATTGTTTTTGAGTAAGAACAACTGAGAAGGATTTAGGAGCCTCGTGGCAGGCTGAGACGCGAACCGCGCGAACACCACGCGAGAGACAAGTGTTCGAGGCAAACCCTGCAACGTGACTCCAAAGTTAATCTTCCATTAAATGTCTTGGCTTTTACTACGTCAACAAGACAAAAAGTGACAGCAAGAGATTTAAAGAGCGTTTCTGCAACTGAGTGTAAATCTATCGATATTTATAAAAACCTAGTGTCTGTTTATTCAATACTATTAAAAGTATTGTAGATTTCATGATGTATAAAGTCTTAAGACTACTTTGAATTATGGAATGAGGATAAATATAATATACCTAAGGCACCCCGAGAGCGCCCGAGCGCGGTGTATACCGTGTGTACTGTGTGTAACGTGTAAACGAAGTTAGACCCTTAGATTTTCAATACAATACCAATCTAGATAATGATATTATATATTATTATTATTATAACACTTTATTGCACACAAATACATACAAATATACAAAGTTGAGAAAACATCCAAATGAATGATCTCTGTACCTGTGGTTGGTCTGGATGTGGATTTCGATAAATATACCTAGATACAGTTAGCATTGTCTATAGAGTTGTAGGGAAATCTTTGAGCCACTCTATTTATGAAACTACACATTTTAGCGAAAATCGGATAAAATATACCATAGATCATAAAGTCCGGATATATTAGATAGTAGGGATGATTTAAAATATTTGTTTAATATATCCAAAATATAGGTAAATAAACTTCCTTTACTATGGAGCGCGCTAATGGTTGCGTACATCTTAAAGTGAAAATTTATGAAACATTTTACCTGAGAAAATGAAGAGTTGGTAATTACAATGAGAATTTATAACAGGTTAATGATCAAAGGGAATTCGGCTGTTGTATTGTAATTATCGTAGAATAAGATAATCCCCGCTCTACACTCGTTGGGCGTTATATTCACCCGTATTCAATTAATTTTTGATTCGAATCCGCGATACTAGCGTCACCAAAGATATAAAGGCAATTTTCGCTTGACTTTTTTTCCATAAATACGAAATCGATTTTAAAAAACTGCGTGTGCAAAGCGGCCTAAAGCCTCCGCTTCATTTTGATTCAATAGAGAGTGAGCCGAGCAGACTGGGCAGGCCAGCTGCCTATTTCAATACCAACGTCATAAAATGATAGGCGAGCCGAGCCACACTCTACTTGTCTGGATTGATAGCGACCGACCACATGAATAAGAATGAAACGGTAGCTCAAATAAATTGAATTGGGATATAGATTTTTCCGGTTTTGACGATAGGATATTAATATAATCTTTAGCCACAAAATATTTTGATATAAACCAAATGAAGTCATTTTCTCAGTATGTTCCATACAGGTTCCATCCTCTTCCGCATCACCCTCAGGTGATATTGAGGGTCCTAGGGTTAAAGGAAAGCGCAGATTACATAGTTACACTGAAAAAAAGGTTTTGTTAAATATAACCAAAATTTAATGACTACCGAACTGTTTTGTAGCACATAATCAATGATTTTGTTATAATAGCTAAACAATTGGCTATTTATACCAAAATGTTTGACTATGTGCTACAAAGCGACTGTTCGGAAGTCACTAAAGTTTGGTTATATTTAACAAAACATTTTTTCAGTGTATGGAGATAAGTGTAACGAATGCGTAATATACATTTCAAGAATCATGCATAGTATGATGAGCACCATCGCATTTTCCACCTGTAGCCACTAGTTAAACTGTGCCGGTGTACTTTGATCTATTTGATACAGTCTGTGCCTTCGAACCGGCTTGGGTAACAAAAGTACAGAGGTTATCTTCTTCTTCCTTCTTTTTCGGTATTGTAAGATTTTTGGATTTTAAGTTTAAGTAAATTACACGTATTAATGACGTAATATGTCTACTCATTGCGTGAAACCTAAGCTTGAAACTCATTCATGAATAAAATTTTCCTCAATGTTCTTACATTAAGGAAAATTTTAATTCATAGTCTTAACTTATACATTAAGGAATTTTTCATTTTGTTTTTGTTAGTTATGAATAACCTTTTGAAAGTCAATGATAACAATGATAGGTAATTGAAAGATTTACGAGGAAAAAGTATTAATTTTACAATCGTTATTGTTGTTAAAATTGTATTTGGGTTTTTACTTCAAAAGATCACAAAAGACGACAGTAATTTTAATTGTCCTTGATTAATTGAAAGATTTACGAGGAAAAAGTATTAATTTTACAATCGTTATTGTTGTTAAAATTGTATTTGGGTTTTTACTTCAAAAGATCACAAAAGACGATAGTAATAATTTAATTGTCCTTGATTAATTTATACCCCACAATTTCGTTCAAAACCGAAATCAAAACTTACAGAATAAGTTAGATTGATCGCAAATTTAGTATAGTTGTTTTTTCGGATGTGTTCCGCATTTTCAATTTGCCCAAAGGGCAATTTGCGTAATTTTGCCTTTGCGGGATTCGAACACGCGACCCTTGGATCAGCAGGCAGGTTCATTACCGTCTGAGCTATCGGGCCGTCTAGACCAATAATAGATAGGATTTCATCATCTTCAATCCCAGTATGAATGGAAATGGATCTTTCCAAAGATCAGTGACTTCTGTATCTGAAGCAATTCTGTTACAAGGCGTATCTTAATTAAACGTCAGAAACGTTGGAATTCTGAAACAGCCTTTGTGATTTGAAACATAAAGTTTCATACGTAATGTATGAAATACTTATGTATAGCTATACCCATAAGCATAGTATCTATATATGCTAATGGGTATATAACTTTACCTTAATCACAGGTCCGGCTCTTCAAACGACCTCTTAGATTTAAGGCGTAATAGTAGGTGGAAATACGTCGGAGGCACTTTTATTTTTCATTTTACGACTAGATTTATACCATTTACCGAAACTAAAGTCATACCTCAGTATTTTTGGATAGTTTATCTAGTGAAATCATAAACTAAATACACGATTGGAATTACTTCACTCGATAGAAAATCGTCACAAAGATGACGTGTTTTCATGCATTTTTAAACATTTTTCTCGTTTTAGAAGAACTTAAAATAGTTTCGGATTTTTTGCATTTATACTCACATATTCACCATTAGTTTAACTCTCTATCTGAAGTCAGAGGGGGCGGGGAGTTGCCGTTCTGTATGTAGAACTATATGCTATTAACTATTCGGTGCCTAAATACTAGTATAAACATAATGCTAGCTCTATGTTTGTATTAGTATTTAGGTATCTCAACTCAATATATTATCAAACATTTAATGATAAATATAATATCCCTTTAATATTTCAGGTCTAACAAAATTAGCTGAAACTATTTTAAGGGATGACCAGACCATCAAACTGAAGAACTTTCTCCATGGAACCAACGTCGAAATCACCCGAATATAATGTGAAAGATGATTTCGTTTTTGCGATTTCGGCATTGGGTCCATATTATTTAGAGATAGCTGTTCAGTTTGATGGTCTGCTCATCCCCTTAAAATAGTTTCAGCAAATTTTTTGTTAGACTAGCAGCTATTCGACTCAAATGTAGGTATGTAACAGCTGTTTTTTTCGCAATTTCGATGTTGGCTGTCTAGTAAAAGTTGTTCAATTTGATGAGTAGAATACATGCTGAAGTTATCCGCAGTGATATAAAATTTAGCCTGTATGGATAGGCAAAGGGCAAAGAGCATGAACTCAAATTGTTTACACCGAATCTAAAAGCATGAAATACAATACGCACAATAAAAAAATGTTTTATTACGCAGCGCACGATAGAAAAACAATTTTCCTTCCCATCGAAATATTCACGCACGGAACTACTTCGACAGGCTAAATCGAATTGTAATCTATGTCGATCGTTTCTTCAAGCGAATTTAGTTCGAATGTTAAAACAATTACGTTCTTGTAAGGTTAAAATTTCTATCATCGAACTAAACGACTTTATAAACAGTGGGGATGTTTAGTATTGGTGTACCTGACCCTACTTTATATAAGAGAATGTATAGAAGTATAAATGAAGCTCAAAAAGTGGCACCAAAAAAATTGTAACGCGTTCTAAATTTGTTCTTTAAAAATTGTAACTCGCCGCCAAAACTCATACAAAATGAAATTTTTCATGGGGTGCCAAAAATGATTTCGATTTTGTTTGGAGTTATTCTTCCATATTTATTCTCTTATTCGTAGTTTATATCAGAGAATAGCGAGTTCTCGTGTAGGTATTTTTGCATATCCACAGACTCACTGGCGCTACTCCTCAATAACATACATACCGGCCATTCTCAGGATCGGCGTTCTCAGCCTAATTTCACCGTCGTTTTTTTTTCTTTATTATTTTGTGTCAGTATCGGTATCATATAAAAGAGTATCCAATTATAAACTATTTAGTCCAAGTGGGACTTAATTTGACTTAGCAGTTGCAGAGATATTGAGGTTTGAAATATTTGCGCGACTGTGAAATTAGACAGGCTACGGTGAAATTAGGTTTTGCTCTATTTTTATTAGAAATTTTACTCATTTTTTATAATTTTTACATGTAAAAATTTCTTTATATTAATCGTTGTAAATTCGTCATAAATTTATATTCCAGATATTCAGCAGTGGACGTCTATCGGGAGCTGATGATGATCACTTTTATTATTCCTTTTTTGATAATACATACATACACAAGCATAGCATACATAAGCTCACTCCAATCTCCCATGGGGGTAGGCTGAGACTACCGACTATCTACGAGTCAGTCGATAGATTCTAATTTCACAGTCAAGTTCGTCGGTGAAATTAGGCGGTCGAAATTAGGAACTCGTGATTTTTTGCAAATAGCTCTTTACTATAGGATAAAAACAGTTAACAGGGTATAACAGCATGTTAACCCACTTACTCCTACCAGGTGCTACAACACCGCTAAAAACTGGTTAAATAAAATCTCGAATTAATTTGGAATCAATGAGAAGCTGATCACTGTGCTTTGTTCTGCGTCCTAAGTACGTATGTAGCTGTGGTTGAGTGTGTCAGATATCGCATAAATACCGTAATATATAAGTTTTATGATACTTTGAAATCTGTGTTGTGATTTTTGTGTTAACATGTCTACAAAAAGGTCAGATATTTTATAAACTTCTTGATAAGGAGCTACATTTCATCTTTAATTCTATTATAAACTTCTATTAGGTAAAAAGCTATCAAAAGACTTTCTTTTGAAATCAATTTTTTTTGGTACTTTTTTAGGAAAAATAACACTTGGTGTTATAACACCTGGTCGTATAATTGACGTCTAACGCGTATGTTTGTCAATACTTTAGATCACGTCATAAAAGACCCTTGAAACTTCACGAAATTGTAGATGAATTGGAAAATCTCGACGATTATGCACCGACAACGAGTTTCGTAGGGATTTTACCACCGGAAAGTGTTAATGATGATGTAACAGATGAAGATTCAGGTGAAGAAGATAACGTAACATTACACAAGCCACCAGTCGGGGACATGTGTTATGGTTTGATCCATTCCAAGGGCACTCTAATACTTTGCCACCACCATAAACGCAATTCGGACTGGGAGGAAGTGTGATTTTACAGTTTTCCTATGTCCTTCAAACAGAAAAACTAAACCTGCCTTTTCATTTATACTTCGACAATTACTTCACATTATTTCCTCTTCTACATGAATTATGTAAAAGATTATTGAAAGAAACAGGAACTATCCGTGAAAATAGAACTTCCAAGTCTCCTCTGCCTGTTAACAGTACCTTCAAAAAGACTGAGCGAGGATCTTTTCGAATTCAAATCAAGTACACAAAGCAATATCTTGGTGTGCAAATGGAACGATAACAGTGTTGTCGCATAAATGGTTGGGCCATTACACACTACATAAAGCAAAATGTTTTTCATAAGTCCTAAAAAAATAATTGATCAGCATGGTGGGTAAAGATATTATAATGAGAACATGGGAGGGGTTGATAGATCAGCTGATCAGAATATTGGGCTTTATCGTACGTCCATTCGTGGTAAGAAATGCTACTTTCCTCTCATCTGTCACTGCTTGGATATTGCATCGCACAACGCGTGCAATTGTGTATAAATACAATGGGATATTTGTAGAGTAATTGCAAGAGGTTTATTAGAAACCTATAAGAAAAACGATAAACGAGGACCTTGTCCCACTCGGAGAACTCATAGGGAAGCTTCAGGGTCTGATAGAATTTACCATTTGGTTGAGTACAAAGACATGACATGTAAAGTTTATAAGAAAAAAACAACTTTTTATGTAAAAATGCGGTACGTATTTGCTTTATTAGTTTTTTTTTATGTCTTACTACACTCCTGCATGTACTAAAGGTAGCAATTCTGTTTTACTCTAAAACCATTCAACTGAATATTGATGGTAGGTAGCAGTAGTACATTCTCCGACCAGGTGTTATAACACCACTCATTTTCCGGCTTTCCCACATGACTTAGATTTTTTTTCACATTTTTCTGTGCGCTTGTGACCTTTATTTATAAACATACCAGAAAATTAAACAATTTCGTGAGATCAAAAAGTTTCAGGAGTATCTGGGTTAAGGCTGGTACCCTTTTTCCCTAGAATTAATTACAGAACTCAAACTTAGCCACGTAAATTTTAAAATGAGCAAGATGAAATTAGGAAAATCGAAAACCATCGACGGTGAAATTAGGTAAATACGTTCGTAGTCGCTAATCTATGCAGCATACACATTACTGTTTTGCTTGAGCGCCTGCGAGACCCTAAGAGCTAGCCGATCAAGCTATAGTGATGTTCCACAAACTTTTATATAGTGTTGTATGCACAAGTATTTGTCGTGTCGGTGAAATTAGAGTTTAACTCAGGACAAGGTAAAAACATTTTACATCTCGGAAACGATCTGGTTCACACGACTCATATTTTATGTGTGGTATACTTATCTAATGTGCTTTAAATATCATAGGAGTAAACTGATATAATTCTTGGAATTTAGCGAGGAGAATGATTTTTGTAAATGATTTCGGCAAAGGGACACGTCGGTGAAATTAGAGAACGGGGTTTCAAAAATTTATTTCAACCAGTAGTTTTTAAATTACGTGCATAAAATCTCGTGTACACCTAGCTGTAGACCCCTTATAATGTAAAAAAATATCAAACATGCGAAAATTTTAGTTTTTGTTTGTCTTATAAGCCAGGACACGCAAAAAAACCTGCTCGGAGAATGACCGATACATACCTATGTATTCTCACGACCATAATCCCTTACTTCTCAATAAAATAAACTGCAAACAATTCGAAATGTACACACGGCGACACATCAAGCTATTATACTCGTAAAATTACAATAAGCTGGCCTCGCGTAGGTAGAATAACGTATAGTGTCGCGGGGCCAGCTTATAATGGTTTTGTATAGATTGATTTGTCGCCGTGTGTACCTTATTAATTCTAGTTTGATATAATTATGTTCTAACTCCAATTCTAGGACTGTTGACAAGTGCTTGGAATGGTTCCATCCAATGGTTACATCCTGGTTATGTCAAAGTTACAGCGATTGATGGCAATGATAGAAGATTAAGATTAAAATGTTCCATGACATAAAGTAGCCAAAGCTGTGAGATTCAGATACGTCTTTCGACCGAGCATGAAGTTTATTGTAAGAAGGGTCAAAAATGGTTACCTATCGTACTTTCGAAAAAGAGTTTTCTGAATTTTAGTTCTCCGAAATCGTTACACTTTTTATTGTTTCCCTTTTTTTTTGTTTCCCCGAAATATTATTCGCCATATTTTGAGAAGCCAGATTTTTTATTGTCCTTTTTTTCTTTTAACCAATGAATCAAAATTCTGTAACACAGTTTTCCAAAGTTATGTAACTCAGATGATTTACTTTTTCGAATATTTGTTTTTCCCTACAGTCACTTTTCCGCAGAAATATTTAACCTAACCTTTCCTAGAATTTAAAAAAAATCTGATTGTTTTTCTCAGGCAGGGGGCGTCCACCCCACTGCACCTTCAACATACATATAAGCAAACAAGCAAGCATGCAGCAAGCTAGCTAGCATGCAGCAAGCAAGCAAGCATGCAGCGAGCCAGCAAACATGCAGCAAGCAAGCAAGCATGCAGCAAGCATTTTGATGCTCCGCTCGCTTCGCTCGCTCCGCTAAGTGTCTTACATGTTCTAACCTAACCTAACCTACAATTTTAAAACCACCAGTTTGTTTTTCTCAGTCAGGGGGCTTCCGCCCCCCGAACCCCCCTCGCGGGAGGCGCAGCCCCCCTGCACCCCCCAACATGCATACAAGCAAGCAAGCAACATGCAAGCAAACATGCAGCAAGCAAGCAAGCATGCAGCAAGCAAGTAAGCATGCAGCAAGCATTTTGATGCTCTGCTCGCTTCGCCCGCTAAGTGTTTTACATGTTCTAACCTAACCTAAACTACAATTTTAAAACCACCAGTTTGTATTTCTCAGGCAGAGGGTTTCCGCCCCCCGCACCCCCCAACATGCATACAAGCTAGCAAGCAACAAGCAAGCAAGCATGCAGCAGGCAAGCAAGCAAGCAGCATGCTAGCAAGCATGTTGGTGCTATAATCCTGGTATCATGTATCTAATAGGTAATTATTACAGAAAACTTTACTGTGCTGTGTCCTAGTCATACTATGGAAGAAGTTGCTTCTACATTTTAAAACTTCGAACCCAGAAGACAGTTGTCAAAAGAAAAAAAATTATTACGAAATTCTGATTTGAATTTTTCTGGAAAATGATACTTCTGTCAAGTCTTTATAAGGAGTAACAAATGTATGTGTAACAAAATATCTGTCACTAGAAACTTCTATAAACCGTTTTCGAACAACTGAAATTCGGTCAGTGAAATTTCGAAAGTAAAATAGGTTACCGTCAAAAATGTATGGATTTTGACATACGGGAGTAAAACTTTAAAAAAAACGGTCGCTTACGATTAAGTTAAGATGTTTTTGGTCGTAATATTTTTACCTATTTAACTTAAGATATTATTCCGAGAGCGAAAATGCGCGCTGCATACAAACGTACTATGGTGATATTTTCAAAACTAACCAATTAAATTCAATGAAATTTTGCAAAAACAATCTAGACACAAATCTCTATGCTTCTATAGAGTCAGATTTTCGTTAAAATATACAGTTTCAATGCTAGGATTAATTTAAGATTTGTATGGAAATCTTTGAGGCACTGTAACTTAAAAACTATACATTTTAACGAAAATCTGACTCCATACAAGCATAGAAATTTGTTTCTAGATTGTTTCTGCAAAATTTCATGGACTTTAATTATTTAGTATTGAAAATATCTCCATAGTACGTTTGTATGGAGCGCGCTCCGAATAATATACCCTTAATAGTGAGTAAGTAAGTATCGATAAAAAATTATTGACACAAATTCATAAGTTCAATGAAAGGAAATATTAATCTCGAAGGGGTGTTAAGCCAATTTAATTTATACTATGATAAATAAACGTCAATGCGCAAATGGATATTTTTAATGAGCCAACTAATCTATCCAAGCACGGGCACGCGCTAACATAGTGCAAAGTTTATAAACACACGTTACCGCATTGTACACGAAACGTCATATAACGTGGTACGATTCCTTTATCAATCAGACACACAGCGCGTGTGAATCACTATATAAAGCCGCCGGTGAATTCTATACGACACTAACTAACGAACTATACTCGACTCAACATCACCGGAGTGCGAATTAAATTCGTAGCCGTGATTAAATCGGATTTTTAAATTCGATATTCGAATTCCCGATTCATCTTCAAGTGAAACATTTTACTAAAATGGATAAAAGGCAAATTATTGGCAGTGCTACCAGATACATCGCGGGCAGAAATGCAGTCCAGACAGTTTACTGGAGGCAGAATCCTGTTGGGAGCAAAGGCTTGCTGAAAACAACCAGGATGACGTTCTTCGGGAAGAATGAAGGTGCCAACAAAGTTGACAGTGCAGAGATGTTCGCGAAAGTCCGCGAAAGGTACACGTAGAGTAGACAATTTAGGACTTTAACTACCTGTGATAGAATAGATTGTAAGTTATCTTAAGTGTATTTAATTTAATAGTGAAAACGCGCCAGTGAAATTGTTAATGACTATTGTTAGTAAACTCTAATGTGACAAGAAATGGCGGGATGTGAAGTCACCTCAAAGTACAAATAAAATGATGTATTAAAAATTTCACATTTTTATTTCTCTTTATAAAGCATTCTAGGGTAATATTAATATAATTATTTACTCCAAAAGTGTTGATGATTACATTTTAGGTCCAGGGAGAAAAAAAATCGATTCGATTTACTAGAATATTGTACACACGGCGACACATCAAGCTACGGAAAACCAAAATAAGCTGGCCGCGCGACGTTATATATTACCCTACCTACTCACGGCCAGCTTATTCTGGTTTTGCGTAGCTTGATGTGTCGCCGTCTGTAAATGTGATAAGTAGGTATTCATTTTGACCCTAGCTACCTTGCTAGGAATGTTGTTATACCTAAGTCTGCTGGTAAATATGACTAAGATCTGTTTACTTAAACTAGAATCATAACACCAACACAACCATGCTAAAATTGTTACCCAGGTATTTTCTCCTTCGCGTACATATGTTTAATATCACCCTTTGGAACACCTCGTTCTGTTTACTTATCCAAACATATACTAGAAAGGACTGTATTAGATTAACCTTAATATTTTCTTATTTAATTTTAATATAAATAAAATCTTGGACATTGTCACACAAATTATCTAGTCACATTAAAAGTTCCAGAATCTAGCCAGGACTTGTATTATGATAACTAGACAACGATATAGAATGCATATAGATACAAACATCCATGACTCGGGTACTAAATATTCATAATCATCATACAAATATTTGTCCCTTACGGGATTCGAACCCACGACCCTCGGCACAGCAGGCAGGTTCACTACAGACTGTGCTGTCGGGCCGTAAGTTTAATATGCACCCAGAAAAAGGGGGAAAGACCACCTGGAAATGAATTCAGTAAATAAAATATGTTACTGTTGTTGTAGGACTAAATAAATACATAATTGAGTAGTAATTAAAATCTTTTACCCTAGTGGAATGCACAAGACATAGAGAGATAGAGTATGATTTCATAAGAGAGCGGCGAAATCTTATTCTTAATAATAACTATTATAAAACTGTAACTGAACTGTGTCTGTACATTGAAGATATTTCCAAAAAAAAAAATTACGATATGGGTTTTAGGTATCCCCGACTCGAAATCAACCTTGTTTAGAAATTTTGTCTGACTGTTTGTCTGTTTGTTTGTGTGTTTGTTTGTTTGTTTGTTTGTTTGTTTGTTTGTTCGCGCATCACGCAAAAACTACTGAACCGATTTTGATGAAACTTTTTTTGTTTGATAGCTTATGATCTGTCTTAAAATCTGGTATATAATTTGTGCGGACAAAGTCGCGGGAAAACACTAGTTAAGTAATAAGTGTAAAAACTATTAAATAACCTACGAGATCGTAGTACACCGACTTCTATTTCGACGATGATGGTGATTTTTATTAGGCTTCCTTAGTCAAACACGGAACTCTTATAAATTCGTCCATTCTGTCTGTCTTCTCAATCATTTTGCACTTATTGGATCGAAATTTGGTATAAGACAGATAACAAAGGAATTTTCATCCCATCTATTTAAAACGTGTCACTTTAGGGCTCTTACAGACCAGCGACACTTTGCGGTCGCAGAGGGTTGCGCGACCGTAAAGTCTATGAGCACAACTGTCGCGCGACGTCGCGCGACCCTCTGCGACCGCAAAGTGTCGCTGGTCTGTAAGGTGCGCCTAAAGTTGTACTTTTTGTTAAGAGACTTTCACAGCGGGCAATAATGAGTTTTGAATTTGGAACATGTATTGTTGCTAAATAGGTCCGCCACCAAAGAGATCGAACGCAAATATTGTATGAAAAAGTTAATGCAACACGCCGCGCCGCCGAAAAAACAAAAACAAATGAAAAAAGCGCGAACTTATTGTCTTATAATATGTCTTCTCTGTTCAAAGATTCATCAATTTTAAAACGTAATTTTCAAGAAAGAGTTCCTCGAGTAGTGAGTCGACATTAACACCGGAAAGAGTTAGAAATGACGCAAAAATGTGAGTACCTAGAAGCGCCTTTTATTTCTTTTCCTCATAGAGGGGGATGACAAGTAGAGTGTATCACTCGGCCGCAAAATTATTTTTGCCTCGGGCGGCATACTTTGAATCCCTCGCTGCGCTCAGGAACTTCGCTATGCTCTGGATTCAAAATAGCGCCCTTGCCTTAAAAATATTATTTTACGCCCTTGTGATACAATCTACTATTTGCAACTAGTTTTCTTATTATATTTTTTTACTTCATGTTGTCACTTGATGTTACTTTTTTATGTGCATGTGGTATTTACCTGTAATTGGTTGTGCAATTAGATTAAGCCCTTTAATTTATGATATACGTGTATGTATGATTGTAACAACTGTTGGTAAATCAATAAATAAAAAAAAAATCATTAACCCAAAAACAGAAATGTGGTAAGTAGCTAAGAAATTTTTTTTTAACCGACTTCAACAAAAAAGGAGGAGGTTCTCAATTCGACCCGTATATTTTTTTAAATGAAGAGTGGATTGTCGTTGGATAGGTCTTTTAAAATAGAGCAAAACACCCAAACTAAGTCGTATGCTTCTATCTCTATCTATAGGGTGAAATTCAAATTATTAGTATCCTTTTAAACTAAGATACCTATCAAACTGAACTACTATACTATTAGAGCAAACCAATCGAAATCGAAACCAAACAAAAACAAATTTGCTGTTCTATATGTGTAATATAGAACAACATGTGAAATTCGACAAATTGCAATGTCTCCCAGTGTGAAACAGCTGATTTTTTTTGTGATGTCGTTATCTTCAATGTTCCATTCTGCACAACCAGTTGGTTGGTTCAGTTGATTGGAGTGGAAAGACAGGTAATATAAGGTATTTCTAATAATTAGACAAATTTCTACGGTCACGGTAACTTTGAATGTGAATGAGGCTAAAGTGGTATTTCAGAGTCGTAGCGTGTGGCGGTCGGCGGTCTCTGCCCCCATGGGACAATGGCGAGAGCTTATAATGTACGGTAACTTTTAAATAACCAAGTATGGTAGTCAACAGATGTGGACTGTTATTCGTTATACCACCACCATCATTATTATAATCATAAGATTAAATACATCTAATTGTTTTTTTTTATTTTTTTTTTTTATTCATAATGGGTTTGCGCTTGGCTTCAGCTCACCTGATGGAAAGTGTAGATGAAGCCGAGAATGTAGCGCGCGCCCAGAAAAAGCCTATTAACTCTTCTTGTAAAAATATCCTGATTGTATTTGCTCGGGAAAACAGACGCAGGGAGAGAGTTCCAAACCTTGTCATGTAGTCCGTGCGGATTCGAACCAGGAACTCATGATTGAGTGACCAGTAGGTCTACCATGAGTTTTGACCGTACTTTTCTACTGTAGTTACGTCACCAATTTTGTATTGAATTTCGTACAGCGCTTATAGTGGTTACGTTGAGAACTAACTTCTTCATACGAATTGGCGACATAACTACAGTAGTAAAGAACGGTGAAAACTCATGGTAGACCCACAGACGTCTCGGCAAAACGCTCCACGGACGCTCTACAGTAACCTTATCTCATTCATTATAATTGTCACAGTCATCAAAGCATTAAAACTGTAAAACAGTATCAAATATTTACTTTAAAATAATGTTGTGTCTTCTACAAACAAAATAAACTAATTTTTTACAAGTTCATTGTTTTAACAGAGATTAAAAAAAACAAATAACAGCAGTTTAAATAAAAATATTTCTTCTAGAAAGAATACAATCTGAATTATGATGTAAATAAAATACGATAAAGTTCTTTGTCAAGGTTAAAATAATGAAGCGATCTGTTGAACGAGTGAGTTTACAAAGAGAGACTGATGTTCTCTATCCCAATATAGTAATCAAGCAGTATTATATTATATTATATCTGCCCACGCCAAGCTGGTGGATACGGCACTAAATGAAACGTGTCGGATTATAACTGGTTGCTTGAAACCGACTCCGGTACAGTTGCTCTATCCACTGGCTGGCATAGCGCCTCCAGATGTCCGCAGTGCTGTGGCAGGTTCTTCAGAGAGAGCCAAAGTGGCGGACGACACACGATATCCCATGAACGGCTTCATTCCTGCGCCGCAAAGGCTGCCAAGCCGACGCAGCTTTATGAAGTGTGTCGACTCACTGATTACTGGCCCAGCGCAAGCGAGATGTACTCTTTGGCGACAAAAAGTGTCCCTCCCAACTCCATTTGTGCCGCCGTCTGAGTGCCTCCCGCCTGAACATGACTTGCCTAGGGCGACCTGGAAGTCCTTAAACCGAAACGTTCATTAAAGTTAGCCCTCCATTAAATCTCTCAATTTTTATCTTGTTGACGTGACGTAGTAAAAGCTAGCAAGAGATTTAATGGAGGATTAACTTTAATAAGCATTCCTGCAACTGAGTGTAAGCCTTCTAAAACTACTTTGTCAGAAACAAATAAATGTACTGTCGCTACAGCTCAATTAGTGTACTGGTCTGCAATTGGTTGTTTTATGAAAGTAAATAGTTAATTTTAATAACTCTAATACTTTTTAAAGTTAAAGTTTGCAAGTAACCACGTTACTATAGGATAATTTAAATAACATACAGTAGATAAAAAGGCAAATATAGGTCAATGAACTGTAAAGCCCCTAAATACCTACGTAGTCATCATGCAATCATCATTATTACGACCGACACGCAGTGCCTATTACTTCACATAGCTACAGAGATGAGAGCTGTAGACTTAGCTGATGTCTAGCGAGCAATCCATCAGAGCTTTGAGCAAAGTGCATTAAATATTATTACAGAGGAGAAGCTCCTTTAGGTTGCCGATGGTCAATGTGTAGAAACGGCACTTTGACCAATACCTACCCCAAAGAGATTATACCTAAAGACATAGAGGGAGCCATACCTATTGCAAGGCTGACTATGTGTGACGTTTGTGTTTATATGTGTGGTGTAAAAATGAATAGCTGTAGTCACTGTTCCATACTTAGGGATGAAATCCTGGTTTTAATGTGTGATAATTTATACAATATTAACAGTTCCCTTAGGGGAAAATTCTGCAAACAAAGGTTGTTGCAAACAAACAAGCCTTGTGACATTTGGCAAAGAGGTTGTTGAATTCAATTCAGTATAAAGCTGCAATTTAAGTGATTACTGCAAACTTATAAAAAGTGTTAACTCCTAAAATGTATTTATAAACAACTATTAAAATAACATTCCCGTACTTTTAACGACGTGCCCGCTTTTGTTACTTGTTCCTTTGTATTTCCCTAGATAGTTTTAATTAAAGTTAAACACGATTTAAAATCAGTGAGGAAATTTTTCCAGAATAATATAAATAAAAAGTTGGCCCTCACGGAACGCCCGGCAGATGTGATACTTGTACCGATTTAACCGACCGATTAATTTCGAACTTCCGCTCCAGATTTAAATTTCGAACTTCCGTCACACAAAAAGGTTGTGGATTAGAATTTCAAAGCCCTCCCATAAGAAGTATCACTTCAATAATTGAAATTGAATGATTTTTAAAGTAATAAATTAAAAAATTCTACTATCATCATTCATCACTATACAATAATTGGAACTAAATTATGCCACTACTACTAAAATGATGTTAAATTAATTTTTGCTATTATCTTCTATTCAGGCGGATTCCAATTAATTTAGAACTCTGCGGATTCCACCTTGTTTTTTGAAAGAATTTTACATTATTATTCATTTTATAGGTAACCGGAAAAATATAAAAACGTATCTGCAAATAATGTGCCCTGCCCATTGCCAGTTTATTTTAGTATTTTTTTGGGCTATGTCGGCTACTCGGTTCTTCTGCGAATCTCTACATTTATTCGATCTCGCGGGGAAACTCCGAGAATAGCCCTCTCCATTGCCGTTTGGATGACGTTCAGCCTTTTTATAAGGCCTTGATTAAGCCACCACGTGTCAGTTCCGTATGTCGTCACTGGACACTGGTCGAAGGCCGATGGCCAAGGGGAACGAAGAGTTGTCGAGTGGCGACCGTGTACCGGCATTGAATAATTATATTGTATAGAGCAGACAACGCGAACAAAATCTGTGCACCACGATCAGCAGTACTGGAGGCCTCGCGGTGCAGCGCCTAAGTCAGCTTGAACCAATTGGCCTATACGAGTGTTACCGTAAAACGAGGTGACTTTGATTAGTTTTGAAATTCAAATGTATGTATCTTTCATAATTTATGTTTTAAAATTAGAAAAAAATACAGTAGTGACGACTAGCCTTATGGTTATATTTAAAATAAAAATAAACAATATTACGTTTGTTTAATTTCGGAGAATAAAAAAGAAAAACTTTAATACCAGTCGTTTTTTTCATATCAGGAAACTTTTTTCTGCTAATATTTACTACAAACTTTATCAAATTATTTTAACCACCCAGCCTCATCTTCAAGGCTGTAAGCCTTGAAGATTTGGTAAAAAATGGACGAACTGTCAATAATGCCAACACAAAAAAGAATGGATGGCTGCGTTCTGTTTTCGCAGAGAAATTTACGATTCTGGTTGTCATTTGGAGTTATCATCAAAGTCGCCCCAATTCTCAAAGTCACCTCGTTTGACCGGTACAATCAATTCAGTCTGGGAGACGCCTTCTAGTAACTCAATGCGTACCGGTACTCGTTATAGGCACAAGGTGGACTAATGATTTGATGAAGGCCGCTGCCTTCAAGGGATCGCTGTGACGATCCGTGGGGTGGCCTTTGTCCAGTAGAGGACGTCTTTTGGCTGAGATGATGATGATGAATATAAAGTACTTATACTTATTTCATTCTTCTTTCGTGTCGTTTCGTTAATTTTATAGATAATTTTCTATTTTTTGGTTTAATTTCTCAGCAGTGGCACAAAAAAAGTTAGAAAAAAGTTTTTTAACCGGGGGCCTTTTTCATATATCTGACAATTTGTTATTGACAATGCTTGACATACATTACTGAGAGTACTATTATTAGGATATCCATTGCAGCATTGCACCGTACAGCAGTATACAAATGAAAATCGGTTTTATTTCATTTAAACTTTTTAGAGCTTCTAGTTAAGTTATATTTTTCAAGTAAGTTTTTTAAAATTTATTTAAAAAGTTAAATTACTCTGTAAGATGACTCGCAACTTGCAACTCTCTAATTTATATCATCTCACTATCTACACAGCAAGTTTAAAGTATTTCTAATTTGGCTTATTTTACAAAACAGCGATGAGCAAATGCTTTATGAAGTTCTATGAAAACAGTTTGTAATCTTAAGGAATTCGGGAATAATGTTCAACGGGGAAGTAGGTATCTACATTTATATATTTTTATCTACAGGGTGTAACAAAACACCCTTGTAATACTTAAGAGGATAGGCGGGCTGAAATGCTAATTTGGAGAATAGGTCACGGTCCATCAAACCGAACAAATTTCACTATGAAGCCAACTTCGAAATCACGAAATAAAAATCAGCTGTTCCATACATTTTTGTCGAGTCGGTCGTGCAGTTTTGTATGAAAGAGCGTTTTTTTTTTTGCTATTTCGATGTTGACAAGTGAAAGTTGCTCAGTTTGATGGTTTGAAGCACACCCTTAAGAGGATAGGCGAGTACCTACCGTTTTTTCCATACAAACGTATTCCCCTATTTTCTCCCTGGATAATTACAAACAGCTGTTAATAAAGTCCTTATAAACTCTAAATTAAACTACAAATCAAGTTGAACTGGAGTCCATACAGTTCAAATAAAAAGAACTATACAATACGATACGAGTATAGGTAACTATACGATGTTTTCCTTCACCGTTTGAGAGCAGTCGGTATTACGTACTTATGTTAGAAACACTCATTGGTACATGGCATGTGGTCCGTGCGGATTCGAACCCAGACGTTCAGGTCCCTGAGTGAAATGAACCTGCAGATCAACAGTACATGACGATATCTACCATGACTCAATGCAGATTGCAGGTGGGTATTCAGAGCGTTTAAACACCCTAATTTATCTGGCCGAACATTTTCATCTTTTTTAGAAGAAAGGGCATAAACTTTAACATTTTAAAGCGCTACTATAAAGCTCCGGGACGTCTATCTTCTTCTTATCTTGTGTGCAGCAGCTAGCCCTGGTGTCAGAGTTTTTTCAGACTGCCTTACGTGACGTGGTTTTTGTGTACCGACTGTTGGCAACACCAACATAAAATGTAGTAATTAAAAATGTTGTATTTCCGCTTCCTTCTTCCATATTGGTACGGTGCTTGTGCGTGTAACTAAGCTTGGAGTAAAATTCACTAAAATAAACCTCCAGTGCCTCAAACAAGACTTTCCATTATATCCAACACTCCTGCCATCAGAGGAAACCTACAGTCCACTGAAGTCTCTCCAGCGAAGCCATACAAAACCTGTAGGCCATGTTGTTTACACCGACTACTGCCGCCAGAGATAGTAACGCATCGTCTTTCTTTTCTTTTGACTACAGTCAAGTTCTTTTCAGAAAATCAGGTGATTCAGAGAAGCTCACGGAGGTCGTGGGTTCGTTCCCACGGGGGACACCTAATAGTGATATGCCACTTTGTAGGTTTATCGCCAGTTGGTTAGGACATTGGAGGCTGAATGACCTGATTGTCTGAAAATAACGATGATTCCGTGCTTCGGATGGCACGTTAATCCGTTGGTCCCGGCTACTGTCTCTGGTGGGTAGTAGCCGTTACATAAAAATCACGTCAGAGGCCGTAAGGTGGTCTGAAAAAACTCTGACACCAGGGCTTGCCCACACGATAAAAAGAAGAAGAAAGTGATTCAGCCTGAGAAAAAAGTTGTAAGTCCGTAGGGCGTTCAAACACTCTGAATAGGTATTCAACTGGGTCACCTATCCAACAACGTTCCGCTTGACATCATGCACAATTAAGCCACGGGCGTTTTTCTGCATTTTCTCTCAATGTTTTTATTCACTCTTTCTCAAAGTTCGGTAAGATTTTGAATTTATGGACTCTTTAATAAACATGAGTGTTTCAGCTTCTCGGAAAAGTTTTAAAAGGAATGGAAATTACTCATTAATTTCAACTCTAAGGTTTTCGAAAGTGTTTTATGTTGATTAAATTATTTAAATATGAACGGTTTTATACTAATCGCTTACGTCTTTAATGAAGGCAATTATAAATACCTATACCAGTGTTTACCCGCGACTTCGTCCGCACAAATTATGTACCAGATATTAAGTCAGATCATAAGCTATCAAACAAAAAAAGTTTCATCAAAATCAGTTCAGTAGTTTTTGCGTGATGCGCGAACAAACAAACAAACACACAAACAAACAGACAGACAAAATTTCTGAAAAAGGTTTATTTCGAGTCAGGTATACCTAAAAACCATATCGTAATCTTTTTTTTTTGTAAATATCTTCAATGTACAGACAATTCAGTTACAGTTTTATAAAAGTTTAGATTTGATTAAATTAGATATACAGACTTCTTAAAATCTGATGTCCCATACATTTGGCTTGAGTAGGTTTGTAGTTTTGTATGGAGCAGAACTGCTCATAATCAACTTTGATTATTTTTTCGTGATTTCGTTGTCGTAGATAAGTTTCGTTGCCATAGATAAAGTTGTTTAGTTTGACGGTCTATTCATACCCTTAAAAAGGACCCTATATATTTTCCCCGAGAGAATAGTCAGGGATATTTTATAAATTATAATTCAGTATTCTGTTTTCAACATAATCTTTCTAGCACAGGGTGGAAAGTTAAGATGGGGCACACAGGGCAGCTATCAGAAGCATTATAGCTACAAGAAAACTTACTTAGGAGACTAACCCTAACTTTTGGAGTAAGTACTTCACTTCTGCATTCACAGATTTTGAAAAAAAATTACAATCATCGAGAAAAACTGTAATTACTCCAAAAGATAGGGTAGTCTCCTATGTACGTTTTCTTGTAGCTATAATATGCCCTGTGTGCCCCATTTGAACTTTTCACCCTGAATACAGGGTGTTAGGAAAAGTACGAGTATCGTTAACCTTTAAACCATTTACTTTACTTGCAACCCATCAAACTGAACAACTTTTACTTTGGGAGCAAACCTATCGGCGCAAAAAAAATCCGCTGTTCCATACTAAACTTCAATGCAATGCAAAATAGGTACACGCACGACTCAACTGTATGAAACATAATTTTTTTGACAAGTGTGCTCCCATAGAAAAAGTGGTTCAGTTTGATGGATATTATCGTTTAAATGTTAATGATATTTTTCCTTACACCCCGTTACAGACCATCAAACTGAACAAGTAAAAGTTGTTCAGTTTGATGGTCTGAATGAAAAATGAAATATTTTAAAATCACCATAATATATACGGGGTGGCAGAAAACCTGAAATCGCAAAACTGATCAGCGGTTCCATACCAAAACTACAATGCCCACTCGACTCAAATGTATGAAACTGCAGTTTTTTTTACGATTTTGCTTTTACTTCCATTGTAAAAGTTCAGTTTGAACTCTGAACCACCCCTGAAAATTGGGAAAGTGTTAAAAAAATCACCCAGTAACCAGGGACTTGAAAGAAATACGGACCGAATATTGCACTAAAAAGATGTGAAGCATGCAAGGTAATACAATCTCGTTTGTTCTACAAGGGACCTACACTCACACAGATGCACTAGCTCTAGGTGCAGGTGCTACAACCCGTCACCTTATGTACCGCGTGACAGCACGCACACAAAAGCAATGGGTGCTTCACTCATGATTAGATGAGATTACGTCTGGTTCTTCTTTTAAGTCTGTGCCAGTAACTAGGTAATGAGTCCATCGTTACTTTTTATGCAAAACCCGCAAATCATAAAAGTCTTCTTCTTCTAATCTTGTCGACTTCAAATAGTCATCTAGTATAGTCGTCTTCTTTATAGTCATTTCTTTTTCAAAAATCTAAACTTTTTTGAAACCTAAATAGCATTAAAGTTAATCCTCCTTGCAATTGCTGATGACCATGATGGTTGGTGATTGTATCAAGATGTCTGTCCACCCTATTATGGATGTGAGTATATTTATACTTATATGTAACAGTTAGGTACATTAGGCTCAAGGTGGTTGCAGAGTTGTCAATTTCATACAAAACTTTGTTGTAGAACACTCGATATATGGAAAAATTATTCATACAAAATTTCAAAGCCTTATATCTGCGTAATTAAGTATAAGTATTATAAATTGTAGTCCGTATGGTACCAGCTAAGAATAGCACCATCCCATCTCCTCCCGTGGGTGTCGTAAAAGGCGACTAAGGGATCTACCGGAGGATGAGCAGAAACATCCTCTGAGTACACACAATCCAACTGCGATCGCCAACCCGCCTGCCAAGCGTGGCGATTATGGCAAATCCCCCCATTTTTTGGGGAGGCCTAAGTCCAGCAGTGGACGTCTATTGGCTGATATGATGATGATGATGATTATAAATTGTATTCAATTCAATTTTGGTTTAATGGCATCCGATGTGTTATTACAATTCAGCCAACGTCTCGTTATGTGAAGATTATACGTAGGAAAATGATCAGCAGTACTAATTAAGTCTAGAGTGGCTGTTTCTTACACACAATGTATGTGGGTATAAGCGATTCTAGAATGTTTTAATTTTATTTATTGAACCTTTTTTGAACCCAACAAATTAAGTGACAATTATTTTCAAAGCGTGAACTTTAAAAACATAACGGTTGAAAATTTAAGATCCAAAGCCATTAAATCTTTGAAGAAATCACATCCAATTAAGGGAGAAGAGGGACTACAAATTGGCGCCAAAATAACGCCAGCCATGTTTTAAATTCTGAGTGACGCGAAGAATGATTGTTATTTGGGAATCGATCTTCGGAGGGAAAAGCTTTTATTGTATGGCCCAGAATTCGACGCTTTTAACTCGTAGTGTAAAACAGACTATTATTTTTAACTTTTATGCATGCATAATTCTGCTCACGACTAGGTGGTATTCCCCGAGGGGTAGTCAGAGATATTCTGAAACTTAGAATATCCCCGTGTCACTTGTAGTACCTTTATCAGTATAGCGTCGGTGGCGCGTTGCGGAGAGCTATGGAAACTTAATCTTGAGGTACGGGTTCGAATTCGCACGGACCACATGCCATGTACCAATGAGTTTTTCTAACTTATGTACGTAAAAGCGCCTGCTCTCAAACGGTGAAGGAAAACATTGTGAGGAAACCTGCGTACGCTGAAGAAGAAATTCCGATCTGTAAGTGAAGTCTACAAATTAGGTAGGTACTAAATCTTAGTGTACTCAGTTTAATTCTACACCTTGTAGTTTCCGAGTAATGGATTTGGTCTCGCCATTTCAAAATGACGTCATAATGGCGGGGCCAGGGTTTTTGGTGAATATCTCGAAAACTATTGAGGTAGGTACTCATTTTTTCAGTATAGATACCAAATAGTACCAATTAGGTATTAAATACTGGCGATAACATTTTCAAGATCCAACGTCCGGACCCGCCATCTTGACGTTCATATTCTTCCGGCTATGTCAGCTATTCTGGTTCTTCTGCGGATGTCTTTTGCATTTACCAACTGCTAGGCAATGACGCCATGCATGTAGCTGGAATTTCTTCGAGTGTTGGAGCGTATAACTTACAACCAACAAAACCTCTGATCTTGTGGCCACACAACATAAAGTAAGAGGCTTTCAAGACGCTTTGTGCTTTTGTTTGCCTTGTAATTGTCAGCAGCTGATTGCGAAGCTGTAAACTGTAACTCACATGTACCTACTCCGGCTGAGCATAATAATTGTACAGTCTGAGTCTGATAGATTAGTTTGAGTCTTGTGTCATAAGAGAATAGAGTATGTCATTCTGAAGCCGATCGTCTATTGTGTGGTAGGAGACAAAAGCCCGTCGTCATTGTCAACTGTTCAGGCAAACCTATGACAAAACATACTCGTATGATCAAGATGCGCCTCATTTCAATGCTAATCCAATTTCTGTTCTAATCACATTGCAATCCAATTACTATTGATTGATTGATTGATTGCTGGTTGTGCTATTGCAAGAAAGGGTCGTTCCGTAAGACTGCTACCATCGCTGGTCTATTGTGTTCGCCCCAAACTCACCCATATTTTATGCATGCCACTTTTGACTGCTAAAATCAGTCAAACATTTTTTTGACCGGTTTTGGATTTTCGGACCCAAGATCTAACTCTGTCAGTTAGGTTAGCGAGGAGCGAAGCGACGAGCATGTTAGGTTTTTAGTGACCATGGCCAGAACCTATTTACTGCATAGCATAAGCATTTATGTTCACGACTATATTCCCCGAGGGAGTAGTCAAAGATATTGTGAAACCTCAGAACATCCACGTTTCACCAGTAGTACCGAAACTCTGTCCCACTGGACGTGTGACGAATTACTATTTACTCGAAAATATAAGGGCATCGGTCAAAACCACTTTTGCCAAATTTTTGCAGTCAAAAGTGGTTTTGATCGGTTATGAGTTTTAACTGTAACATAGTTATAAATTGTATTCATCAAGTAGTAATGCTCAGATGTAAATGAGGACGTATTTTTCGTCAATATCTTTGCTCATGGGAGTTTCTAAGCTAAAACTTCTCCTGAGTTCACTAGAAATATTTAATGTATTTAGTAAAGTACAAGAATAAAAAGTTAAATATCAGCAGTTTAATCATAGTATTGAAAAAACATAACAAAAAGGGGTAACTTTGGGATTTTTTTCTATCGAGTAGACTTAATCTAATCGTGTAATTGAGAACAGTCGCCCATCCGCCCGATCCTTAAATAAGACATAATTTAATTTCAGACTTTAAAACACAGTTTAAAACACTTTCGTTCTTGTTCAAAAAACGGCCTCGACGGTATAAGAGCGTCTTAATGAACTAGTGGCTCACTCAGCACCTCTTTACAGTTAGTTCTTAGTTAATATTTAAGTAATTCAGTTTCTTTTGTGGATGGTTTGAAGTAGCAGCAAACTTGGAGCTTTTTGTATTGTAACTTTTGATTACTTTTACTAAATCTAAATTTGTATTTTCACACAAATAAGTAAAACGAATGATATTTATCTGTGGAAACTTTTAGTTGGCAATGTTAGTTTATAAAAAATGTTGATATCTTACTATCCTGTAATTAGTCCGTAAGTTTTCCTAAAATGAATAAAATAAAATAAAATAAATAAATAAATCAAAATGGAAAGTTTTGTAACGTTATGCAAGACCGTTATTTTATTGCCCTTTACTTTCCAGTTTTGTCCCACAATTAAGTTATTTATTGAACAATATTTTATTTGTAAGTTTCAATAGCAGGTTCAAAAGCATCAAACGAAATGTTGTCAAAGAAATTAGGGATCTGTTTTTAGGATTCCTTAGTCTGAATCCCCCCCTAAAGAAGTCCCATACCATTCGTCTGTCCATCCATAGATGTCAAAAATTTCTTAGAGTAATCCAAAATCCATAATTTCGTCTAAGAATACTTTAATATCTTAATTTCAGGATAAAACCCGGTCAAAATGTTTACTTACGTTTTAGCGAGGCGAGTGAAACCCTATATTGTAACCCTACACAATGCATGGTCTGACACTAAGCTTTAAGCTGACTTTGATATAACTTTATGTCTGATTCGATGACACTTCACAGAAAAAGTTGCACAAAAAAAGGGCACTGTATTTTAAGAAAATATTTTAAAGTATCTGAAAGGCAATCAAATACGTTTTTAAGTGTCGAGGGATGAAATGGGATGGCATTTACCAAGCTTTTAATCAATGCGGAAATAATTAAAAGCATTTCTGTCAATTTGTGCTGAGAATAATTTCATTTGAACAGGAAAGATGGTAACAATTTTTGAATTAAAGAATATGGTATTTTGAAATATTTTCAATTATTTAATTTGTAAGTAGGTACTTATACAGGGTGTTTCATAAGTAACAATAAATATTTAAAACTCTTAAGAGGGTTGTTTAGACCGTCAAACTGAACAACTTTCTCTATGGGACCAACATCGAAATCGCGAAAAAAATAATTTGATATCCCATACATATTTTAGCTCTGGTCGATTTGTATAGAGTATGGAACATCATTTTTTTTTTCGCGAATTCCATATTGGTCCCATAGTGAAAGTTGTTCAGTTTGATGGTCTACACCACCCCCTTAAAGGTTTATTTGTATTTTTGTAACACCTTGTATACGGATGTAAACTTAAGGGTTGAACTACACATGGCCGCACGCGATAGCAGTTTTCCATCGCTCCATCCTTTTCTGTCACTCAGGAACGTCATTTGCTAGAGCATATAAGATAGACGGAACGCGATCGCGTGCGGCCATGTGTAGTTCAACCCTAAATGTATTACATATTGCTTTTAGGAGGTGCATCAAACTATGAAACCGAACTTTCACTGTGGAGCCAATATCGAAATCAGTCCATTACCCCCATAAGTATTCCGTTGTAGAGGATATGCGGCCAGAAACTTGACATCCACTGTAGATACCTTGATCGTGACTATATAAATGTGATTTACCGTTTAATGTGAACCTTATTAAATATTTCTCAATAAGTAAATAAACAGTGTTATGTGTGTGTAACACTTTATCATCTGATGTCTGACAAAACACCGTTTTTATCATTTATTATTGTCAAACATTTAGGCAACACACGTTACTCGAACAAAGGGCCGAAAAGGCCGATATTGGAATATTGAATTCCCTCATCCTAATTCTGATAGCGGAAGGAACAGTCTATTGTGTCTTTGTTATTGTTGTCTATTGAAGTATTGACCTGTACGTTGTTATGAATTACAAACAAGATTGCACATGTATTGTATAAGGTACTATAAGCTGGCAAACAAATTGGCAAGAACCTTGACCTTGACCTTGACCTTGTCCTTGAGATGACAGACGGACGGACGGACGGACGGACAGCGTAGGCTTAGTAATAGGATTCCTTTGGCACCCTTTGGGTTTGGAACCCTAAAAACTAAACTTTTGATAAAGTACACACGGCGACACATCAAGCTACGCAACACCAAAATAAGCTGGCTTAGGTAGAGTAATGTATAACGTCGCGCGACCAGCTTATATTTGTTTTGCGTAGCTTGATGTGTCGCCGTGTGTGCCTCTGTACAGAATGTAAAAATAAAAGCGTTCCATATTAAACAGGTTTTACTATGGGTGCTTCAGACCATCAAACTGAACAACTTTCACTATAGAGCCAACATTGAGAATCATTTAATTTTACACCCTGTGTATGAGAATACACAATACGAGTGTATTGCATTGTGAATTGCTGATGATAGCGTACGTCTGTTAGTGTATTTATTTTTATACAGGATGTAAGTGATAGTCTAGCAAATACTGAAACGGTGAACTGAGACCATCAAACTGAACAACTTTCACTATGGAGCCTACCTCAGGAACCGCGAAAAAAAATCAGCTGTCCCTTACAAAACTGCTGTACCTACCCGATTAAAATGTATAGGACAGCTGATTTTTTTCGCGTTTCCTGAGGTAGGCTCCATAGTGAAAGTTGTTCAGTTTGTTGGTCTGAGTTCACCGTTTCAGTATTTGCTAGGCTGTCACTTACACCCTGTAGACTAGATTATTTAATAAATAAACATTGAATAACAAACAGTAACCTCTAGAATCTGTTCTGAGATGTATTCGTTCATTTACTTATTTAATTATTACGTGCCTAACATACTTAACAGACAATGCATGAAATCTATTGTTCAAAAAAACAATTTGACTGAAAATACAATAATAATTGAATCAATAAGTAGAGTAGGTATAACTAAATGAGATTGAAGGATCGATCTATCATCGTTAAACAATTACTATTGTTTTTATCTATTACATTTTATATATCATCCATCAAAAACAATAAACACAATTATTGGAGATAAAACTCTAAAAATAATTTATACAATACCAATCCATTGTAGTCTTAATTCCGAAGAACAAATAGTTTATTTCGAAGAGCAAATAAATTTACTAGTTTATAAAACAAAGAAATTTGTTAATAATTAATAAGCGCTGAGAGGCGTTCTAATTAAATAACGTTTACTTTCATCGAGTGAACAGTTCTGTGTTTTATAACTTTGTGGGGACTTGCCATAGATGTCAACACCCACAAGTTATAGCAAATAAGCTAACAGATGGCGATACCGTCGCTCTCAGAAATATGCTCCATACAAAAGACAACGTTCACCGTAAATAGGTACGTAACTCGTAACCTTATAAGGTTCACAATCGAATGCGAGACATAAATCACGCAAGAGAAATAATCACAGAGATTCGATATACAGGGTGTTTCATAAGTAACAATAAATATTTAAAACTCTTAAGCAGGTTGTTTAGACCGTCAAACTGAACAACTTTCTCTATGGGACCAACATCGAAATAGCGAAAAAAAAATTGATATCCCATACATATTTTAGCTCTAGTCGATTTGTAGAGTATAGAACATCATTTAAGTGAATATCTCAGACTATTCTCTCAGGAAATATAGCCCTGAGCCTTTTGTACTTACTAATTACTGTATATTTAAGAGAGTATACAGGGTGTTAGGGTAAACAGTTGTATTACTTTAAGGGGTGCCCATGATACTAAAACACTTTCCCTAAGGAACCTATAGGAAATTTTCAAAAAATGTTTGCACTTTCAATATTAAGACGCTGTTACCCTGTCGAGGCCATTTTTTCAACACGAACGAAAGTGTTTTAAAGTCTAAAAACCAATTTTGTCTTATTTAAGGATCTGGCTGATAGGCGACTGTTCTCAATTACACGATTAGATTAAGTTTAATACATAGAAAAAAATCCCAAAGTTACCCCTTCTTGTTGTTATGTTTTTTCAATACCTACTATGATTAAACTGCTGATATTTAACTTTTTATTCTTGTACTTAACTAAATACATTAAATATTTCTAGTGAACTCAGTAGAATTTTGAGCTTAGAAACACCCATGAGCAAAGATATTGATGAAAAACACGTTTTTTTGCGATCCTGCTTTCAATTGGAGCGGGATGGCTAATTGCAAACTTATGCTTGCAAGAAAGAGACGCTTGCACTTGGATAACCTGGCCTTAAATGTAACCAGCTGATCGAACGTTTGTATGAAAAGTGGAAACAATTTTTTGCGAATTTCCTATAGGTTCCTTAGGGAAAGAGTTTTAGTATCATGAGTACTATCACCCCTTAAAGTAATGCAACTGTTTACCCTAACGCCCGTAGATGCAGCTGTGTGAGGAAATCAAGAAAACCTTTCTTTAATTTTTTCCAAGATGTTTATAGTAGATTACACACCGAGCGAGGGTAGGAAAATCCGACGCGAAGCCGAGGTCAACAAACATGTGATCTGAGGCTTTCTTATTTACTGCCCGAGGTTAGTATACTATTTTTCTCGTCGACGGAGGTGGAAAGCGGCAACTTCGTTTAGCGCAGCGGGACGACAATTTACGCTTTCCGTCCGGAAGGGAGAAAAATGCGTTACCTCACTTTAACACTGCAGTTCAAATACTAACACTCTCTTGAACCTACACTCTTTCATCTTTCCTTATATATTTATTTATGTGAAACTGAATTCAGTTGTTTCACTTTTGTTACTCCACCATTCAACTAAACAATATCAAAGGTGAACGAAGCCACAGCTAAAAGCTAGTCGTTTACGAAATGTTGCTGTCAATTGACAGAAAACTACATGATATAATATGTTTTTTTTGTATTGCATAAAATATCATGTTGTAAATTTTGTTGACATCTAAAAAGTAATTTTAACCAAGAACAGGTGAATTAAATAAAATAAGGTTTTGAGCAACTATTTTCTAACGAAGGTAAAGAGGTCACGAGGAATAATTCAAATAAGCAGAATAATGTTAAAATTCTAAATAGGATTTACTAACAATAACGGTGGTCAAAGTAACAGACATTATGGTTAATTGAAACAGGCGTTACTCTGCGGAAATCCATGAGTAGATAACAAGATTTTATTGAAACTTCTGCTTCTAACGTTATTAGGCCAAAAGGATAATTGTGCGCGTCTGATGTTCGCTGGTAATTTATTTATTTATTTATTTATGCGTATGGCGAATTTGGTTTGTAGGCATAAGGTCATAAATCCACATCCAGCGTCTGAAGCCATCGAAGGGCCTCAGGTGTCAGGCGTGTCAGGTCCTCAGGACGGCCTGGGTAAGCTCGAAGAGGGCACCGTTGTATTATGTACTGCATCGTTTGGTCTTCGATCCCGCAGTCACACAAGGGAGACTCCGTCCAGCCCCATTTGTGTCGGAGGTAGTTGCACCTGCCGTGGCCGGTCCTTAGCCTGTTGAGGCGACACCAGTCCTGGTAATGATAACAACGCACATAACTAGTTAATAGTAGATTGCACACCGAGGACAGGAAAAAAAGAAAGGTCTCAGATCTCATGTGTCAACAAACATGGTGATCTGAGGCTTTCTTATTTACTGTCCGAGGTTAGTTTACTATTTTTCTCCTCGACGGAGATGGAAAGCAACAGCTTTCCGTCCGGAGGGGAGAAAATATTTATTGTTCTTCAAAGTGGACTGTAAACACGTAATCTCCTCCTTCACAATCTTCAAAACCTTAATAGCTTTGCCAAATATATTAAATTCTTAATAATTAAAACACAGAACTTTGATCTGCATAATGTGACATTTGTAATGTGAGAAAAACGCCCGGAAACGGAACTAGTGTTCGATTTAAGTTTTGAACATACTGCGGCCTGCGCCAGCAGATTAATAATAAGTAAACAATATCTCATTTTGCAATGAATGTTTGACATGGAATTTACACACTCGCTATATGGAGTTGTTGTTATCAAAAGTATATGTTAATTGAAACTAGAAGTTTATGACAAAAGACGGACGCAGAAGTCACGATATAATTTGGATTTTTATTCTATATCCGATAGGTGCCACAAACGGCGATCTACCAATTTTTACCTTTCATTTACTATCAGCCTGTCATCGTCCACTGCTGAACATAGGCTTCTCCCAACTTCCAATGTACTACAAAACATCTTCTATTCTTAATTCTTCCTTATACCTACGAGTAAATCGTCAGTCAACCGAGCAGGAGAGCGTCCCACACTTCACACACGCCTGCCAATTCGTGGTCTCTATTCTAGATCGCAAACTCACCATCCAGATTGCCATTTCTTACTTATATACGACCAGCCATTTCAGCTTGCAAATTTTCGTAGCTTTCAGTAAGTTTAGTTCTCTGGCGTATTTCTATTTAAAATCTCTCAAAAAAATAAAGACCGTTGCATTAACAGTCTATAAAGATATTTGATTGAATACTGTAGAAAAGAAATATCTTTTTATGGGTATTCATGCACAAAAATGTTAACTGCTATCTGCTAGTTCATGTTGATCGTATATTTTAGAAACTTTCAGCAATTTTTGTTTGCATGTCTAAAAGCATTTTTCAGACGATTTGCTACCACTTTTCATTATTCGGAAATGGCCATAAAACACTTTTGAAGATTAGTTTCAAATAAACGTTTTATGAGTTGAACAACTTTGAAAATGACTATGTAGTCAATTTATATTTTTGAGTTTTGTTTAGGGTTTCGTTGAAAACTTTAGCAACAGAAAATATGGATATTTATGAAGCAGATTATGGATGTTAGAAAGGCAACGATATTAATGTACATAAGTCATTGTCAATGTCGAATCACAATACGTAGCGTTCGATTGTTTCTACCTGCCTAAATAGGACGTAGATGTGAGCAGATGTGAGTGTAGTTATATACCTATGTGTATGTATATTACTACAGTTATTATGAATTCAGAAACGAACCTGTGAGTACCACATAACAAAATCTTGATTATTTAAAGGACGGTTTTTGCAAGATTACATTCTTTTGCACATGTAGCTGTAAGAAAACGAGGGTTTCCACGTTAGATCAGGTTTGGCGAGAGTATGGTGTTCCAGGTCTTTAGGTCTTCTAGGTCAGGTCAGGTCCATCATTTGAACTCAGTTGGTATGGCAAGTTCGTTTATTTCGATGTTCATAGTACAAGACCTCACAACGGGATGAATGAAAACAATCGTACTTGACTACGCGTATTTATAGGCAGAAACAAACAACTTTCGGCCAGAAATTCAGGATGGAATTACGTCTCAAGTGGTGAGTAGGTGGCTAGCCTTTCGCCCACATAAACACTGCATAAGAAATATTTAATAACCTTAGTCACCTCTTAAGACTCCCACGGGAAGAATAGGGGTGGTCCGTTCTAAGCCAGTACCACACGGCTAATTATATTTAAATAAAATAAATTGGCATTAGGTCGGTATCCTTTTACACGAATAGGCTATAACTGCTCTCCGCATGTCAATACATGGTCGTAGATATAGCGTAGACATTTTCAGTAAAGGATCCGAATAAGTTACGTCCCTTTTACGGATATTGAAAGATACCCAGTGAACCCTAGGATTTTCTTGACGATTCTTTCATTTAAGAATCAAAATACAGTAATGTTACCGTCGTTTCATAAAATGGTTAGTATCTACACCCTATTTAAACTTTCAGCACCTAGACATAGAAGCACTAAAAGTCCCAGAGAGTGTTTTGTTAAATTTTCTGACCTATCCAACGAAATTTCCTCCTCGCTCTGTAGGGTAGGTAAAATATTTGTGTCTACCCCCTTTTTGTTGCTGTACGGCAAGGAAGATCAACAAAAATATTATCTTCTTAATAAGTTTAATTCTGAATGCGCTAATGCGCGCTGCATACAAACGAAGTTCCGTACTATCAAAGTCGGTGAAATTATTTTAGATTTGATCTAGAAACCAATAATTAATTATCTGTCCTTTACATTTGTCAGATTTCCGATAAAATGCATAGATTCCATGCTAGCTAGTATAAATTTAACATTTGTATGGAAAATTTTGAGCCAAGACAACTTTGAAACTATTGTAAAGCACAAAGATTGGTTTCTAGACAGAGTCTAAAAAAATCATTGACTTTAATTGGTGAATATCTAAAATATCATCAAACTATTCGTTTGTATGGAGCGTGCCAACGGTAATGTCTACAATTTTCTTGAAGCGAAAAAAAAAGAAGATTGAAAGTTTTCGCGGCATTTGCCTGCGGCTAGTGTTAACTCTATTTGCTAGGCAAATTTTTAGGCAAACATTACATTTTTGAATCCGATCCCCATTTAAAGAGGAATTATGTATTTTCTATCGGTGCACAATAAATGAGGAGTAATTACTCCTCCTGGTCAATTGACCTGGGGCATACAGACAGACATCATGGACGAAAGTATAAGAATTCCCCGTTAGACTTCAGAACCCTAAACATAGTTATGGCGTACCCTCTTTATTCGTAGGGCGTACCTAAAAAAACAGACAGTGTTTTTTGGTGATTTTTTAGGGTTCCGAAGTCAACAAGGAACCCTTAGAGTTTTGCCAAGTCCGTCCGTCCGTCTGTTCGCGGCTTAGCTCAGAGACGCTTAGTACTAGAAAGCTGTAATTTGGCATGGGTATACATATTAATCACGCCGACAAAACGATCAAATAAAATGTTGAAAAATATTTTTTTTAGTCCTACACGTGAAGTGGGGATGATTTTTTTTTCTCGTCTTTCCCATGATGGGTTATCGTTGTAGGATAGGTCTTCGAAAAATATCGTGGTTGTGGGAAAACCATTTTTCGATTTGGGAATCTGTTAGCGAAATATTAAGCATTAAAGTGAACATTTTTGTTAGAGTCAAGTAAACTCCCTTCAGCCAGCTAAACGGTTGTTTCTGGATATGTGAAAAAATTCATTATAATGAAATTAAAAGGAAAACTATCACGGCTAAGTAAGCTTTACAAGTTAACGAGTAATAGTCGACCAACTTATAAAATGTACTTTTTAGATTTTATTTGCCGTTTTGTTTAAAAGAAGTGTGTTGTAGAGTTTCTGGCCGCATCTTCTCTACAACGGAACACCTTCCGAAGCGGTGGTAGAATCAAAAATGACGTCAGAAAGTTATCTATGTGATATTATTTTGAATAAAAATTTTGACTTTGACTTTCACTTTGCCGTTAAAACGTAGCATTAAAAAAAAGCCCCCTTCTGAGTTCTAATATTGTGACGGGCAACTACGGAAACCTACCCTGCGCGTGGCCCGACACGCACTTGGCCGGTTTTTATTAGGGTTCCGAAGTCAACAAGGAACCCTTATAGTTTCGCCATGTCCGTCCGTCCGTCCGTCCGTCCGTCCGTCCGTCCGTCCGTCTGTCCGCGGCTTAGCTCAGAGACGCTTAGTACTAGAAAGCTGTAATTTGGCATAGGTACACAAATTAATCACGCCGAGAAAGTGGTAAAATAAAATTTTGAAAAATATTTTTTTTTAGGGTACCTCCCCTACCCATGAAGTGGGGATGCAATTTTTTTTTCTCGTCTATCCCATGGTGTGGGGTATCGTTGGATAGGTCTTTTAAAAATACGGTGGGTGTGGGAAAACCATTTTTCGATTTAGGGATCCGTTAGCGAAATATTAAGCTTTAAGGTGCTAATTTTTGTTAGAGTCGAGTGTCCCCCCCCTCTGCCAGCTAAACGGTTGTTTCTAGATATGTGAAAAAAGTCATGGCAGTAGTGTATATAATGAAATTAAAAGGAAAACTATCACCGCTAAGTTAGCTTTACAAGTTAACGAGTAATAGTCGACCAACTTAAAAAATGTACTTTTTAGACTTTATTAGCCGTCAAACCGTAGTATAAAACAAAAAGCCCCCTTCTAAGTTCGTATATTGTAACGGGCAACTACGGAAACCTACCCTGCGCGTTGCCCGACACGCACTTGGCCGGTTTTTATTCTATTTTTGTTTAATTGATAGACGGGCGACGATGGAGGGACGGACGTCTTCTTTTAAAAATAATGATCAAAAAACAATACGATGGCGAGATATTTTTCTAGAAAAATATTCCAATTCTTCAATCACGCTGTTTGGAGCCTTTGCTGAATATTCGTGCCAAGAGTAGCAAAGGATAAATAATAAAAGGAACATCTTGAACAGACATCAAAGAGGATACTGTATCCGTTTGTAAATTCAAAAACCGACTATAGTCCGTTCGCGTTAAGAAAATAGTGATTTCAGTTTTAAAATTTATTGTTGAACGAGTCACGCAAAATACACAACCGTTTTGTTCGAAGGTCAGATTTCAACTGGTCACTGTGAACAAAACGGTTGTGTATTTTGCGTGACTCGTTCAACAATAAAATTTAAAACTGAAATCACTACGGACTATAAGTGCGAGCGGAGCGCGCTCCATACAAACGTACTATGGTGATATTTTCATACTAACCGATTAAAGTCAATGAAATTTTGCAGAAACAGTCTAGAAACAAATTTCTATGCTAATAAGGAGTCAGATTTTCGTTAAAATGTATACTTAGTTTTAAAGCTGCAGTGCCTCAAAGATTTCCATACAAAACTTAAATTAATCCTAGCATTGAAACTGTATATTTTAACGAAAATCGGACTCCATACAAGCATAGAGATTTGTTTCTAGATTGTTTCTGCAAAATTTAATTAACTTTAATTTGTTAGTATTGAAAATATCACCATAGTACGTTTGTATGCAGCGCGCATTTTCGCTCTCGTAATAAAATTATCTTAAACAGAGGGTTCCGTGCCACCATACAATATTACCAAACCATTTTGATTTCTCCGGGATCGTTAGCGTAAGCCTGAAACACTGACCCGTTTTCTTTTAGAAAAGGAACTAAAACTAACTACTCCAATTTTTGACACATTTAATGCTCTGATAATAATGTAACGTATCAGAGGGTAATGTGTCATTTCGATAAGAAAAAGTTAGCACATTAATATAGGCACGCACACATGCGCAAACGCAAACACATCCTATACTTGACCACATTTATTGTTTTTTTAACCAACCACTGGAGGTACGTTTTTTTAATTAAATTTACGGCTGGCAGTCTTTGCTTGGAACTTTAAAATTTTGAAATAAAGACAATTCTGCGAGTGCAAAGTTAAATATTATAATCTACTATAATTTACTTTTCATGTACGCCTTTTTAGGGCTCCGTACCCGAAAAGTGAAAACGGGATACTATTACTAAGCCTACGTTGTACGTCCGTCCGTCCGTCCTACCTATTTAGGGCTGTAACTTTTGAAAAGTTATAGCTAGATTGTTGAAGTTTTCACAGAGTATGCGTTATTACGGCGGATTTGTTAACAAATAATAAAAATGTTAAAAAAAAAATTAAGGGGGTTCTCAACAAAAAACTAGTTTTTGTCAACGTTTATTCTTCTAGCTCTATCGTAAAAACAGTTCATACATACAACCATCAAACTTGGTATGATTACAGAGCAAACAATGCAGTAAATAATAAAAACCGGCCAAGTGTGAGTCGATCTCGTGTCTCGTGTCTCGAGTCCCGGAGAAAAAATATTGTTCTTTTTTGGAAGTTAATATTTGTGTGTTGTGTCGTGGTGTGGTACGGAACCCTCAGTGTGCGACTAGCCCGATTCACACTTGACCGATTTTATTAAATTAAATTATGTAATAAAATTGTGTATTAAAAATAAAAAATAAAAATGTTAAATGACGTGTACTAACTAACATAGTTTTTAAGTCATATAGTGTATATACTAACAACACTGTGGACATTGTCTGAAATAAATTGATTTTATTTTACTTTTCTTTATTTATTTTTATTAATCATTTATCAAGCTAAAAATTATTGATTTTAATTCCATTTCCATTTCAAACCACTGAATCTACTAGGTAAACGTAATTTGCGTAATGTACCTACATTTTGAAACATTGTTTCTTTTGGATTATTAAATTTTAACAAAGCTCAGCAAAGCAAACATTTATGCTAACCGTCTATTTGAAAGGTTTTTTCTGTTCTTGCAAAAAAATGGATTTAGAAAACGCTTCTAATAATGGAGGATTACTAGAGAAAAATCCATTACATGTAGCGCTTACGAAGGTGGCACTTTGTGTGAACAAATATATGTCGGAAGGATGTACGGAGTATGTGATCTCGCATATAAATGAAATTCAAACTTAAGCTTTAAGCTGTTAATGGATTCTACGGGTCCATCTAAAGCTTGGTTTTAGCAATCTTTTGTTACTATGTCGAAATTTGGTACAGCCTAAATTTATAGGACGTCGTGCGCCATTATTCATGATATCCTTTCGTTTTGTTTTAATTGGAAATATCAAGTTTAAATGAATTTCCGAAGATAAATTAACCGAAATAATATCGGAAGTTTTCACCTTGATTAATTAATTTTGGGAAAGTGATGTTTTATTGGTTAGGGTCTTTACGAAATCGTTCTAATAAACATTTTAAATATTTTCCAAAATGATTGGCCATTGTTCTTGCTACTTCTATCTACTAATACTGTAATAAACGTGAATTGTGGACTTTAAATGAAAACGATAAGAGCAAATGAGTTTAATAATAGTAGATTACACATCGAGGGCAGGAAAGTAAAAAAGGAGTCAGATCTCATCAAACATGTGATCTGAGGCTTTCTTATTTACTGCCCGAGGTTAGTATACCTAATATTTTTCTCCTTGACGGAGATGGAAAGCGACAACTTCGTTTTGCGCAGCGGGACGACAATTGACGCTTTTCGTCCGGAGGGGAGAAAAATTCGTAAAAGCAGACCGTACAATACCTCGCTAATGACCACGTCAAGCAAATCAAATACAAGAAAGACATTTAAAAGTTTTAAAAAGAAAAGTAAAATCAAACACCAAAGAGTTTGCAACAAATACTTTTGAGTCTGTGTTTAGTCTAACCATATTAGAACCACATAGAACGCAGGATGAAGAAACTAGTACCTGTACCTATCCACTAAAATTGTATACAGTAAGGAAAAGTATCATTAACCTTTAAACCAGATACTCTACCCATCAAACTGAACAACTTTTTACTATTGTTAGAGCAAAACAATGTATGAGACAATCGGTTCTTTTGTTTTTCTGACAGGTTTGCTCCCATAGTAAAAGTTGCTCAGTTTGATGGGTAGAGTATGTGGTTTAAAAGTTAATTATACTTTTCTTTACATCCTGTATACTATTAAAAAACCGTCTTCAAAAATTAACTTTATATAATGCTTATTCTGTATAGTTGCATATCTTGAGGTTTGGCAATTAAAATTATACAGTTAATAATAGTACAGGAAAAATAGATTAAATACTTCAATTTAATTTTAATAAAGATTAATTATTCGAAAACGATCAATTCATTTCAATTAGGTATACATTATTTCACACAAAAAAACATGTAAGGTATACAGAGAATAAACAAACAGGAAATGTAGATGGTACAAAAATAGGCGGTCTTATCGCTGAAAAGCAATTTATTCCATACAACCTTAGATCGATGATTCAACGATCATACGTCATCTCAACAAATGAAGCACACATTGAAAGTTACACGCTGTATAAACTTTGTCGATAATAATTGTGCTCTTCTCAAAAATAACAGTCTTGTGATCAAATTTCTTGAGATAAATAAAGATAATGTTTGCGAAAATAATTGCGTTTTTTTCATTACGCCTAATATTTTGTTTATCGTTATAGTCTATATATTCAATATAGACTAAAACAAATATTTGGTGCTGTATCTATCAAAAATATTTATCAGAAAACAATTATAGTGATAGTTTTACTTTAACATTTTTATGCCACCTTATTTTGTCCGTCTTGTATTTTTCTCTCAGTATTATATTTATGTATTTGTGTAAAATAATGTATATTTGATTTGATTTAGATTTTTTTGTATTATGAATTATTTAGCTAATAACCTCAACCCACCTAAAACAGGCGGGACTAAAACACACCATTATCATACGACACTGAAAAATGAAAAAAAAAAAAACAGTTTTCAGGTCCTTGACAAACGCTTTAGTATGGTCATTCAAATTTGTATTAATGTCTCGAATTTTAATAGTCTTTAAGAGAGGAATCATTTTGATGTCGAGGATAACTTTTAGTCATTAAAATAATGCTAAATTCGATAATATTGAGGTTTGGCTGTGATATCAAACTAAAATATTTATCGAGGTGGTTAGAAATCGGGCTACTACCTCTAGTTAGTGAGACAGGAATACGCATTTACTTAAATTTCCACGCCACGATCCTGCCAGAGGGGGTGAGGTAAGAAATTGGTGGGGGGCAGGAAGTATCCGTACTGTATGTAGTACTAGACTATACTCTTTCTTATGCTGTGTCAAAATTTTTGAAGAGTTCCATTGTCTCATTTCCAACTTCAAGTGCAATCATTACTTACTTTCGAAAGCATACCTTTATAATCGTAACCAAAAAAGTAATAATTTCAATTAACAATTACAAAATGGATGCATGGCATGTATTGTACCCAATCTGTCCATTATAAGTGGCGACGGGCTCACCCCCCGTCAGACTGGACAGAGTTTCGGAACACTGGTGAAACGTGGATGTTCTGATGTTTCAGAATATCTTTGACTACCCCCTCGGGGAATATAGCCGTGAGCATATGCTTATGCTTATGCTAATTACAAAATGTAGTTAGTTAGTTAATTACATTTCGCCCAACATTTTGATATGCTTACAGTATTTTATCATGAAAAGGATAGTAGTTACGCAATTTGCTCAAAAATAATAAAATGGTTATGATTTACTTACGCCCAGATTATCCCATTTTCAGACCCTCGCATTAACAACATAATTGCTATAATGTATTATTGCCTTTGAGAAAAGGCAGAGCCTAGGAGTAAAGGCGTACATTCCACTAAAGCGTAACAAACCTTGAGTTCTCTACTCTATTCTAGACTCTAATTTCCATTTAAATAAGCTCATGCAAACTAAAATATTATATGCAATGTATCTGGGTTATTAACTTAGGTACTTACTCATCTTTTTGTCATGCTAAATTTTAATGAAACTTGACAATGCAAATGATTGTGATATTATAGTGGAGCTATGAAAGAGCTGGCGAAGATAATAGCCACTTGGTACGGGGCAATTTTAATAATGGATCATGTTCACATGGCGACAGATCAACCTACTCAGACAACCTACAAGAACAACTATGGGTAGGTTGCTCTGTCGCCGTGTGTACTGGGTGGAACATAACGACCATAATGTGTTGGCTTTGTATCTACTACATATTCGACGAACTACAACTAATCAAATTTAAGATTGAAAAATTAAGTCTCGGGTGGGACTTGAACCCGCACTCTTCCAATCCGGGGAAGTGCGTTATCCAATTTCGCCATCGAGTCCACTAACCAGAGAACGAAATTTTCTGCGCGCAAATCTGTTGCGTCTTAAGGGGACGTACGCGCAATCCACTAGAAGTTATAATAATAATAAGTAATAACAATTTTGAGACTAGTTGTCATGGCAGGCGTCCGTTAGTCTCCTCCCATAGCCCAGTATCCATCCATCCAACTTTCACCTCCATAGCCCAAGACCTTATTTTTCCATCACGGCCATAGCGTCGGACTCCGATAGTCTTTGCACCTGGCGGGGACCATCCCCGTGTGTATCATGTTGTGCGCTCGGAGATGGTATCCGCCATGTGTATCCCTTACATTTAGATTAACTTGTCTTTTGAACGGGCCTCTACAAGTTGGCTTCGGCTCCATGCACGCCGTCCTAAGGTCTGGGACTTAATTGCCTGTGATTACGGAACGTAAGACATATAATAATAAGTAATAAAATAAATTATATAAAAATAATAATTTAATTTGATTCGAAATAGCACAACATGGCTCTAACATGTTTGTAATCAATAATATTTAGAACTACAACTAGATTCCAAGCGTGATGAATTGAAAGCCCAACCATCAGCGGCTATACAATATCACTATGATAATGACGTGCTCACGTGCCCGCTATTTGCGAGGATCTTCTCCAAGAAGATTGGTTATGTTAGCCAAATGAGGGTCCATCAACGCCAACAACGGAGGTGAAGCAGGCGCTGCACCGTGGCCGAAATCGGTCAGGAGCAATACAGCAGCAACAGCATATTCGAAGAAGGAAGGTGAGTTAATATTTTCAACTATTTTCAAGATTATGATAAAAGATTTACAAATCAAATTATTTTCTTTTTCACAATTTCGGTTTTGGTCTAATAATGAAAGATGTTTAGTTTGACAACTGTACTTAACCATAGAGTAATAAAACCTACTAGTGGTGAAGCTCAGTAGACGCGGCGCGGTGAGTCTATCGGCATTGAATGCGCAAAGTCGGTAACGCGCGCAGGCAAGTCGGTACCGGAACGCGCTCCCCTCGGCTCTGGCACACCGGGCGCGATTGGCTTGTCGCGATCACTGAGCTTCACCACTAGTGGTTTTTGTTACATTATGGCTTACCTGTGTAATAGCTTGTGTATTCTATGCTGAAAATAATAACTTAATTTCCTAGTTTTCATACCACAAAAGCCACTGAAACTAATTCTGACGTCAATCTCGGGTGTCAACAATCAACCCACACCTTAAGCATGCCTCTCGCACCTCTTTGCATCCGCATGAGTTCGCTTCAGTGGAGTGCTGCCTTATACGACGAATCTACACGCGCCTCCACCATGAATCTGAAACGTGACTCGAAACTAGAACATGTTTTCAACAACAAAACTTAACTCTTATAACCCTTGCTATACAGTTCATAATTGAAGTTACTTTTGTGGCCTAATGTACAAGTTACGGTTTCCTGCGTTTACGTAAACAATCTGTATTATAATAATAAAATAATGCTTCTTAATCTTCAATCTTCTAGCGAGATTCGTCAAATTAATCTTTGCGGGGACTTACTTAATTTAATTTTAATTACTTTCGTGTTATTCTACGAACGTAAATTTAGGTCAAGATATTAAGATTCCTTAAATTACCTACGTAAAACTTTGGCACGCTTATCGATTTTGCTTCAATCGAAAGTAAAAATAGAGTAGGTAATTAAGGCCAGGTTATCAAAGTGCAAGCGTCTCTTTCTTGCAAGCATAAGTTTGCAATTAGCCATCCCGCTCCAATTGAAAGCAGGATCGCAAAAAACGTGTTTTTCATCAATATCTTTGCTCATGGGTGTTTCTAAACTCAAAATTCTCCTGAGTTCACTAGAAATATTTAATGTATTTAGTTAAGTACAAGAATAAAAAGTTAAATATCAGCAGTTTAATCATAGTATTGAAAAAACATAAAAAAAGGGGTAACTTTGGGATTTTTTTCTATGTATTAAACTTAATCTAATCGTGCAATTGAGAACGGTCGCCTATCAGCCAGATCCTTAAATAAGACATAATTGGTTTTCAGACATTAAAACATAGTTTAAATCACTTTCGTTCGTGTTCAAAAAACGGCCTCGACCGGATAACAGCGTCTTAATTATTTTAGACATGATTTTCATGTGGGTATAAAAAATATCAATCATCAACAGGTAACAGTGAAACAAAGTATTGTCATGTTCTACCTATTCTATTTATAATTAATATAATTTTGCTTGCGTTAGCACTGCATTTCCGCCAATGTAAAGTATTTTGAGGGACTGTTTAATCCATAAAGTTATTATACCTTACAGGAATTACAGGAACTGACATGAGTTGTCAAATTAAACCGTTTCTGGATGTTTTCAGGAGACTATCGGCAGGCGAAAATTCGAGCACTGCATAGACATATTACTCTAGCGATAGACAAGCTCGTTCAAACAAACAACATGTCACACAAAACCACACAAAATGACACATTGCGGTCTGTCATTGCCATAGTGACGAAGTGAACTCGGGAACATCAATCAGGTGCGTACACCTCATTCAAGTGGAACATGTTGCTTCTATGGAAGGGCAAGTCTATCGCTAGAGTCTAAGTCTATGGAGCACTGTCTATAATTCTAAGTCTAAGTGAAATCGTGGATAAATGAATGCAATAATGTCAGTATATTTCACTAAGTTATTTAGGATTTCACTTTCGATTCGCAATTATTCAAGGAAACCGAATTTTTAACCTGCGATAAGATCCTCAAAAACGGTTCTATTGCCTTGTTTCACGTATCTCTTTCTATTATAATACAGTGGTGTCGCTAGGTACATCTCGCTCTCTCAGCTATTAGTCACTCTATTAGTAACTTTATGGTTTAGTTTAGTCCAATCTCAGGGATTGTTTTTGATCAAGAACAACTAGAAAGTGCGGAGCTTCGTGGCAGACAAAAACGCAAACCGCGCGAACACAACGCGAGAAAAATACTGTTTCAGAACCTGTAACGTGTTCTATCATTTTATAATCTATTCTAATCATAAAATAGTGGTTTCAACGTAGTTTTGACGTTTTGCCAATGTCTAGTTTTTCAAGATCGAGCGGCCTGGAAAGCTGTGATGGTACAAGCTGCCCACCATGGTCACGTCCCTCAGCCATTAGGTTACGACCTAGAAGAAGAAGAAGTTTTTTCTAGCAAAATCGCTTAACGTTTTGTACGATAATAAATATTGGTGACCTTAGGACTGTTTTAAAAACAAAACTCATATATGGTGCTTGCTAGAGTCACCACAAAGTCGCGGAATCCCGGGGCAAGCCGGAGAGCAGGCGTCCGCTCAGTAACAGACTTGCAACGCGATTCGATTATGATGTTCAATTTATAAACAGTGACCACAGCTTCCTGCGTAGGACTATATATACAGGGTCCTTCTTAATATGCTGACACTTTTATAAGGGCATGATCAGACCATCAAACTCAACAACTATTTCTATGGCACCAACATCGAAATCGCGAAAAAAGAATCAAGACTCTCCATACAAAACTGCAAACCTACTCGAGCCAAATGTATGGGACAGCTGATTTTTTTTCGCGATTTCGATGTTGGTCCTATAGAGAAATGTGTTCAGTTGGTCTGATCATCCCCTTAAAAAAGTGTCAGCATTTATTAAGTTGGTCCTTGTATACAGGGTTTAACAAAACACCCTATTAATACTTAAGGGGGTGCTTCAGATCATCAAACTGAACAACTTTTACTATGGAGCCAACTACGAAATCGGGAAAGAAAAAATCTGCTATCCAATACATTTTAGTCGAATAGGTACCTACTGCAGTTTGGTATGGAACTGATATACAAGGTGTTACAAAACTACAAATAAACATTTAAGGGGGTGGTGTAGACCATCAAACTGAACAACTTTCAGTATGGGACCAATATCGAATACGCAAAAAAAAAAATTTATGTTCTATACTCAACAAATCGACTAGAGCTAAAATATGTATGGGATATAAAAATATTTTTTTCGCGATTTCGATGTTGGTCCCATAGAGAAAGTTGTTCAGTTAGACGGTCTAAACAACCCCCTTATGAGTTTTAAAAATTTATTGTTACTTATGAAACACCCTGTATACTTTTTGCGATTTCGATGTTGGCTCCATAGTGAAAATTGTTCAGTTTGATAAGCTGAAGCACCCCTTCATTACTAGGGTGTTCTATTACACCCTGTACAGTCCATTAAAAATTTCCAGTTCAACTAAACGTCCAGAGTTCACGCCGTAAAAGCGTTTACAACTTGTAATTGATTGCTTTCATTGTCAAAAACATTTTAAACACTTACTTGAAAATGTATTGGCTTTTGATATAATTTAATAATAGACATGCTAAGTACGTCAGTGTAAGTAATTGTATACGTCAAGTAGAAAGAGTGAAGACTTCATATAAATACTGTTAAAGGTACGGCCAAACCAACGCGGCTTGCGGTCCCAGTAAGGGATTTATTTACATTTCCAACGTTTCGGAAATTTAGATAGGTATCCCAATACATGGTGTAAAATTTAATATGTTACACATTAAAAGGGGTGCTTCAGACCATCATACTAAACATCTTTCACATGGAGCCAAAATCTAAACCACGAAAAATCAGCATAAACATTTCTGCTCTACTAAAATGTATTACGTCACCAATTTTGTATTGTATTTCGTACAGCGCTTCTAGTGCTTACGTTGAGAACTAACTTCTGTCATACTAATTGGCGACGTATCTCTAAAGTAGTAAAGTACAGGGAAAACTCATGGTAGGCCCTCTGTGCCGTGACTGTAGACCGCGTTCATTTAACCGTACGTTTCAACGATTATCATAATTTCATTCGCTTCAATAGGCTGCTCAAAGTCTACATACACATCATTGGGTTCACCAACCGCTGCCTTTAAAGCAAACTCTAAAAAACAATGCAACAAAGAGTAGGTAGTCTTTGTAGCAGATGTCTACTAACTTGTACAGTCCGTGAACCCTTAGAATACGATGCGGCTGGTTGTTAGGTAAACTCGGTTATAATTCATATTTGGGCGTTTTTAGGGTTCCGTAGTCAAACAAGGAACCCTTATACTTTCGTCCATTCTGTCTGTCTGTCTGTCTGTATGAAGGCCCACCTCAATAACTCGCTCATTTTTCAACCTATTGAATCGAAATTTGGCATGAAGACAGATAACAGTAACCCAAAAACAGAAATTTTAAAACGTGAATGCATTTTTGTCGTGTTTTTATATGTTTTAAACACGGACCTGAAAGAAATACGGACCGAGTATTGCACTAAAAAGATGTCAAGCATGCAAGGTAATACAATCTTGTTTGTTCTACAAGGGACCTACACTCACACAGATGTACTAGCTCTAGGCGCAGGTCCGACGACCCGTCACCTTATGTACCGCGTGACAGCACACAAAAGAAATGGGTGCTTCAGTCATGATTAGATGACATTCCGTCTGGTTCTTCTTTTTAGTCTGTGGTTTTAAATAGGCTTAATATACGATTTATTCAAATAAATACAGGGTGTAAGGAAAAGTATCATTTACCTTTAAACCACATACTCTACCCAACAAACTGAAAAACTTTTACTATGGGAGAAAATCTGTCAGAATGAAAAAAATTCTGCTGTCCCATACTAAACTGCAATACCTACTCGATGCAAACGTGTGGGATATTTTTTTTTGACAGGTTTGCTCCCATAGTAAAAGTTATTCATTTAGATGGGTAGAATATGTGGTTCAAAGGTTAATGATACTTTTCCTTACACCCTGTATAGTCTGCATTTTACCAAAATAGCAAAATTCTTGTTATTACTCAAAGGTTTATGGAAAATTTTAAGTAAGTATTTTGTTAGGCGTTACTTCATAGGACAAGATAATTTACCCATGGATTTTTTTTGAAAACCGCCCATTTACTTCTCTAAAATGTTATTGTTACGGTATTCGAAAAGATTGTCATTGGCCGCTATCTTTTCTATCTATCTATCTATAACGTCACGCCTCTTTCCCAATGGGGTAGGCAGAGACCAGAGACCAGAGCTATTACGAATTACGAATATAACCAATTTTACCCAACAGCCGAATCCTATTCTAAGTGCTCACGCAGTGTACATCTCAACCTAACAAACTAAAACTTTATTCTTGCCTAAGATATAAACTAAATTAACAACAAAAAAAGGAATAAAATAAATAACACAACCAAATTTTCGAAACCAGTCAGAGCACATAGCAGCTTGGTTATTTTAGAACTTTTTCAATTTCGGGCGAACATGCCAGAGAGTGGCCACTACTAGATAAACTGTCTGCAAAAGCTAGCGATGAAAAAAGTTTGTCTGTAGAATTTAAACGAGGGGTGCCAACTCGACTATCTGCAACGTTTGAGGTCGTTTTGATTATGGCCTGTACCTAGTTCAACTATTAGTTTTCTATTACGAGAAAGTTGTCTCCAGCGTGACATTTTTTCCCCATTTACGGACAAAGGCGGATTTACACGATCGGTTAACGTATTTATGACTGTACTAAAGTCGGGCCAATTTAATAGGTCACATTATTTTGACATCTATTGATACTTTATCAAACGTAACCTTGTAACAGCGGCCATAGAATAATATTTATTTTTTCGAAGTTGGAACTGCACAATTGCTATACCTACTCTTTTAAATTACGATTACATATTTATTGTAATAATGACTAAAGAAGGTAATTTTACGATTTACTTTCACTAATCAACTATTCTAAACATAATAAACAATTTCTGTTCTAAAGAACTGAACGTCGTTACAATGTTGCGTCTCACTGAACCAATTTTCTTTTTTTACCACTAAGGACGTAACCCAAAAAATCTAAGTAAAACGTAGTTCCAACTCCAACAAACCGCGATATTCGCATATAGGTAATTCGATTCACGTATGTTTGAAATCCGTATCGCTTCATTCACTTTAATCGATGTTTTTAAGCAGGTCACCTCACTACGAAGCTAAAACTGACAAATGTCAAATGTGACCTATTAAATTGGCCCGACTTTAGTTTTATGATAATTATAAATTACAGAACAATGCGCAATTCCGTAGACTATGCCAAACCACGTGGCACTGACGATGTTATGAGCGAAATATTAGCTTGAAAGTTACTTGCAAGATTTTAACGCCTGATTCAATTATTTGCAAGATTTTTCCTAAAATGCTAACTAAAGCGTACCGCGTACCGGAAAGCGCAGCGTGGGTAGACTCCCATTAGATGGATCGACCACCTGGTGAAGGCGGTGGGAACCCGCTGGATGAGGGCAGCGAGGGACCGGTCGTTATGGCTATTCTAATAGGGCGAAGCCTATTTCCAGCAGTGGACGTCCATCGGCTGAGATGATGATGATCATGATGACTAACTAAAACGGGATTTACATGGGTAAATTTTTGCCGTGCTGGTAAGTGCGATTTGAAGTAAATCGACCTGCCTCCGTGGTCTAATGGTTAAGGGCATTGGGCTCTTGACACGGAGGTCGTGGGTTCAATTCCCACACCTAGTGATATGTCACTTTGTGCGTTTTTCTCCAGCTGGTTAGGACCTTGCAGGCTGAATCACCTGATTGTCTGAAAGAAAAGATGATTCCATGCTTCGGATGACACGTTAAACCGTTGGTCCTGGCTACTATCTCTGATGGTAGTAGTCGTTACATAAAAACCACGTCAGAGGCCGTAAGGCGGTCTGAAAAAACTCTGACACCGGGTTTGCCCACACGATAAGAAGAAGTAAATCGACATGTTAATTTGACATACAACTTGAAACACAACACACTAACGCAGCTATGTACCTGCTATTAAAAGTCTCTGTCATATTTGTAGTACTCCGTGATCATACTAACTCCGTCTAAAGTTTCCTATATTGTTACCTAATGTAGTAACATTATAATTGCCTAATTCAATGTTAAAATTATTGAAAAGTACACCCAATTAGGTAAATTTACCTCACAGACAAAACATGATTCGATTTCCAAAGTTATATTCGACCGGATTGAATTTTAACAAATTAATCAAATGCCCGGCCTAAAACATAATGTTTACTCAATTCAATATCGTTTGTTTGAAACAAAATATCTTTCAAACGTAATAGTATTTAAATTTAATAAAATCACGAGATTATACAAAAAGGTTTAGAGGGATGCAAATTAAATTCAGTTGGGAATTGTAACAAAATCTTACAGATTGACTTGGATCGTAACAAAGGGATTTCGCCCACGTTATATGTGATAGGAATACTATTATCTGAAGTGTCGTCAGCGTAAATATACCTGATTTAGACGTTAAGGACCCTAACTTTGGGTCTTCCTAAATTGGTGCAAATTGCATTAAGATAGTCAATTGGTCAGCAAGCAGTCTAGAAGCCGTGGTGGTCCAGCGGCGAGTAACCTTGCCTGCCGTGCAGGAGGCGATTGTTCGATCCCCGTCTAGGCCGACTCGTACCAATGAGTTTTGCGGAATTTATGTACGATTTGTAACACCACTGGCTTTTCGGTAAAGGAAAACATCGTGAGGAAACTTGCATGCCTAAATTTTCGAAGGTATACATATTGTACCCTCTGTCCATTGTAAGTGGCGACGGGCTCACCCCCCGTCACACTGGACAGAGTTTCGGTACACTGGTGAAACGTGGATGCTGATGTTTCAGAATATCTCTGACTACCCCCTCGGGGAATATAATCGTGAGCATTATGGTCAGCAATTTATTTATTTATTTAGATATAAACATAAACATTTATGTTCACGACTATTTTCCCAGAGGATTTTATTCTGAAACCTCAGAATATCTATCGTTTCCCAAGTACCGAAACTCTGTCCGTGTGACGGGGAGCGAGTGTGATTTATTTAGGTAGGTACATATTTCAATAATATGAGTGGCAATTTTGTAAATGAAATCGCAATCTCAGTTTCATAAAACTACTGAAGGAGCAGTACGAAATAATATTAAATTATAATCTTGACTATTATAAAACCGTAAAATCATGAGGAAAAAAAAGGTAGCGCTTCACTTCATATAAAGTCAAATAACACTCGATAGCGCTATTTAAATGACGTGCAGCACCATCTTTTATAAAACCGTAAAATCATGAGGAATAAAACAGTTGCGCTTCACTTCATATAAAGTCAAATAACACTCGATAGCGCGATTTAAATGACGTGCAGCGCCATTTATTGACAAAATTGTGTGTTTGTTTGTTTGTTCGCGCATCACGCAAAAACTACTGAACCGATTTTGATGAAACTTGTTTTGTTTGATAGCTTATGATCTGACTTAAAATCTGGTATATAATTTGTGCGGACGAAGTCGCGGTAAAACACTAGTTCTATTTAATTTCACAAAGACTGGGTTAAGATTTGCTTTTCATAATACCTATAAGCTTTTGTTTCAAAAGCCATTCTTCACAAATCGGACACTTAAACTACTTACACAAAACAGCCAAATACTGTTTACTCGTAACACACTGAGAAATGTTGTAATCACTTTTGCATCCGACAATTATCAAAAATACAGAAATTACCATCACAAATCGATGATTTTCAAAGGTTTGTTAATTTGAGGTTAGAGCAATCTTGAAGGAATGCTATATTGACCAATCTATAATTTATTTCTCATCTGTGCCATTCAAACAATGAAGCAAATTGAAACTGTGCAAAATAAAAGAATTTTATTGCCACTACTTATTAATGGGCTTCGTCCGTCAATTCCCTAGACGGACTCATTGAGAGCTTTTATTTATAAATTCAGACTCCTGGGCAAATCTATTTCGTTTCATTTTATCGCTTCATTTTCTCTAAGTTTACTACTTTAACAGTTTAGTGATAGTAGATGTTTATCGGGAACGTTTCGTGTAGTGCTCTATAAGGTTATTTTAAATAAGTTGGCGAAACTGAACAAGGGAACTTGTTAATGATAGATAACAGATTGCATTATCAATGTTTAAAATTGGTATTGATTGATGATTAACACAATTATTATTATCGTATTGCTTTATTGCACGGGGCGCGGGCGAACATTGACATGTAAATCATATGACCGAGTGGCGGGTCATTATCACGCAATTGTACTTAGTAACAGATACCAAATGCGTTTGTAAAGTCTCGCCAACTAATTTTTTTAGTTGGCGAAACATAACAAACGCATTTGGTATCTGTTACTAAGTACAATTACCTGGTAATGGCCCCTCGCTCGATCATATGATTCTGAGGTCAATGTTCGCCCTTCGCCCTTCGCACTGCGTACGATACGTACGATAATAATAATTCTGTTAATCATCAATACCAATTATAAACATTGATAATGCAATCTGTTATCTATCAACAAGTTCCCTGGTTCAGTTTCGCCAACAAATTTAAAATAACCCTATACAGGGTGAAATTGATATCATTAGCATCCTTTTATACTAAGACTCTACCCATCAAAGTGTATAACTTTTACTATGGGAGCAAACCAATCGGAGCAAAAAAATCTGGCATACATTTGAGTCACGCAGGCAGCGGCGGTGGGTGCAGTTTAGTATGGGACAGCAGATTTTGTTTGCTCCTTTTGCTCCCATATTAAAAGTTGTTCAGTTAGCAGTTAATACCGCATTTCATTTTGGTTAATTATACAGGAGGTTAGGGTAAACAGTTGCATTAATTTAATGGGTGATTGTACCCATTATGGGTACTCTACAACTTACCCTAAGAATAGTAAAACTGTAGTAAATATCGCAAAAAAAAATTCTGGACTTACCGTACTAGGTAAATGCAATCAGCTAATCCAACGTTTGTATGAAAAGTAGAAATAATTTTTTGCGAATTTCCTACAGGTTTCTTAGAGAAAGTTATTCAATATCATGGTTAAAATCACACCCCTTAAGAGGTTTCCCTGACCGAACGACCTTGACTCTTACAGAGCCGCCTCACCTCTTCTAAACTACGTCATTTTATTAGGTTGGTATACCTATTTTTGACTGGCTTGTCCTTCATTATGTCACTGTAATCCAAGGAAATCACATTCTAAAATCATAAGAATTCGCCCCAAATTTAACAATTATCTAATAAACTCATTAAATATGGGTTTTAAAAAAATGTTGTCTATACAAAGGTGTGTGTTGTGCAACTGTTTAGCATAACACCCTGTGGACAATCCTTTTGCCAGCGTCCTGGTTCATTACTGGAAATTCCTATAGAGGCTTTATAGAGGCATCAAATACTACCAGTTGCTAGACTATTCATATTAGCACATATACGTTTATATGATTTGCATTTAGTTACTCGCTGAGTTTCAGTCGAAAATATGCAAATTATGCGTGTACCGTGTAGTAAGTATGAAAGTGATGCTTCATTATGAATGTTGGTTAATGTTTCGGATGTAACTAACTGGCTTTTAAATTGAAACGAAAATAATGGCAATAACTATAAGTTTGTACTGCTGTTTGTGTGACACGGAGGCTGGCCACTATTTTCCCAGTGGCGCATGAAAATAAAGGAAAAGAAAAGAAACCTTTATGTTTAACACCATCGGGAAGAAATGCCGAAATATCGCGAGAACAACCCGCTACAATGTTTAATTAATTTAAGTTGAATTAGGTGCAATGATTGTTAGAGCCCATCGTCGGACTAGGGGTTGTTTTGAAGCTGGAACAGAGTTCTTCAGACCATCAAATTGAACAACTTTTATTATGGAGCCAAAACCGACATTGCAAAAAAAAATCTGCTTTAACATGCAAAATGGCAATAGCTTATCGACAAAAATTTATGAACAGCTGTTTTTAATTCACCAATTTAATTCACAAATTTCATAGTAAAAGTTGTTCAGTTTGATGGTCTGAAGTGAAAAGAATCGGGGTCCCGATACGTCGGTGTACACAAGGCGAAACATCAAACTAGGCAAAACCAACATAAGCTGGCCGCGCGAAGTTATACATTACCTACTCTACGTACGCACATCCCAGCCAGCTTATTTTGGTTTTGCGTAGCATGATGTGTCGCCGTGTGTACAATCAATTTTATCTTGTGTCATTTTGATATGTAGGACATTTTGCTTAAAATTTCCTTATGATACGAAAGGTATCGACACCCTCATACATCCCAACAAATTTTTATTGATGTAAATTGAATTCCGTTGTAACGTAATGCAAAATAAATAACGGTCAAGTGCTAGTCGGGCTACTCGCGCACACAGTGTTCCGTACCATACCACCATACAAAATAAAAAACGCTTCGAAAAATAAAATAAAGTCTCCGTGACCTCTAGCGCGATACCGACACACTTGTCCAGTTTTTAATATTTTTTGTAATACTGTAGAGTTTGCTCTATAATCACACCAAGTAAGACGCTTGTATGTTTTACCGTTTTCACGATAGAGTGAGAAGAAAAAACGTTGATAAAAACTAGTTTCTTGTATGAGAACCCCCCTTAATTTTTCAGTTTTTGTCATTTTTATTATTTGTTAACAAATCCGCCGTAATAATGCATATTCTGTGAAAATTTCAACTTCGTCTTTCTGTCTGTCGGTTCAAAAGTTACAGCCCTAAATAGGTAGGACGGACGGAAGGACGGATGGATAACGTAGGCTTAGTAATAAGGTCCCGTTTTCACCCTTTGTGTACGGAACCCAAAAACTAAATTATCCTTAGAGATATTCGTATATACTTCTCCCGCTCGGGTCCAGTGCGTGTTTGTAGAGGCAATGCTAGTGGTCAACTCAGACAATTTTCAAGTCTCCTTAATATGCCTCTGACCTGGCTTAATGAATAGTTACAACTCCATCGGACGGAACTAACGTGACCAACTACTTAACGTGCCTTCCGAAGCATGGAAACGTTAGATATGAAATACCACTAAACGGTCACCCATCCAAAGACTGACAGGACTTGACGTTGCTTAACTTCGGTAATCATTTCCAATAAGGAAGCTGCACTACGCCAAGGAGCGCTTCCTTCAATATAATATACTATAACTTATTAAAAAGTTTTCACCCTATACACATGATAAATATCTACCACTGTTATAATATCAGATATCACTCTTCGTTATTGCTTCAATATACCCTAAACTTTAATTATTGTCTTGAACATCAAACAAAACATATAATTGCCTATTTATTATGTAATAGGAAACCAACAACTTTGACGCCCTAAATACACAAAGTTAGAACATAAATATCTCACTTAGTTTTACGTCAAGATATTCGGCTCTCTATGAGGCGAAAGTTTGTTTTAAAGAAAAATTATCACCATATTGAAGGTACCTAGAATGCGCAATAAGAAAAAAACCGGCCAAATGGGAGTCGGACTCGCGATCAATGTAATTCGGAGCGCGCTCCATGCAAACGTACTATGGTGATATTTTCAATACTAACCAATTAAAGTGAATGAAATTTTGCAGAAAAAATCTAGAAACAAATCTCTATGCTTGTATATGGAGTCAGATTTTCGTTAAAATAATTATACAGTTTCAATGCTAGGATTAATTTAAGATTTGTATAGAAATCTTTGAGGCACTGTAACTTTAAAATTATACATTTTAACGAAAATCTGACTTTTTACAAGCATAGAAATTTGTTTCAAGATTGATTTTGAAAAATTTCATTCAGTTTAATTGGTTAGTATTGAAAATATCACCATAGTACCTTCGTATAGAGCGCGCTCCGAATTATATCCTCTTAACTTTGCAGTGAAAAAAAATGTTCTCCGATACATCGGTCTATAATCACGATTGGTGAGTTTTATTTTGTATTTTTTATGTGTACCTAACTACAAATTAACGATTTTCGGATTTATTCCTTACCTTTTAGATTCATTTTTGTAATTAATGTAATGCATTGAAATTTTAATTAAACTATAAAAATATTGTATTTATTTCAACCCCATATAATACCAATGCGTGGTAAATAATAAAGAAAAGAACTAAAGTGATGCTCAAATTGTCATAAAAACAATTCGCATACAAATTAATCGTTTCCCCTAACGCATTATAAGCGTTCAAAACTTTTGAAATTAGGCACATTGCACGGACCTGAAAAAAAGACGGACGTAATCTCGTCTAATCACGAGTGAAGCACCCATTTATATTTGTGTGCGTGCTGACTAACTGTCAGGCGGTGCATAATGGTGGCGGGTTGTGGGACCTGCGCCTAGAGCTAGTGCATATGTGTGAGTGCAGGTCCCTCGTAGAACAAACGAAAATGTAGGACCTTGCATGCTTCACATCTTTTTAGTGTCACATTCCGTCCTTCTTTTTTTTTAGGTCCGTTGTTCATTGTTATAAAAAAGGGCTACCGAACGAATGTGTCGAAGCAAAGTCAGAAAAAAGAATCTACGTTCACAGTGGAACACGACTGTTACAATACAGTTTATTTTATTTTCCACGTGTAGATACAAAACAAATATGCAACGAAACATCAGCCTTTGACTAGCAACGTAAAAATAGATTTCCCATAAACGGCACCTACGTTTTACGAGGTAAAATATTGGCATGTTTCCCTGAATCCGCAAAATGATGGAACTGTTCAAAGTACAGCCAAAAAATGACTGCAAAAATCCCGGCCGTAAAATGTAATATTGTTTTATACTGGCGCATGGCGTAGATAACTTTTTTAACTTTTTACAGTTTTTTTTTTTTTCTACCGATAATCTTGTTGATCGTATTACTAGGTATTCAGGAAAATAGTAAAATTTAGTAGATCTAAAGCAAAAACTTAGGAGTCGCGTTGTGGATCTGCTAGTGGGTGGTCGCGTGTCGCGTGTCGCTCGTTGGTTGCCCCCTCCCAGCTCGGCAGCGGGGCTCCAGTGGTGGCTCAAGATAGTGTTCTTTTGTATGAACAACCCTTGAAGTCACCAAAATATCTTCATAACCGTACAACGTCAAGCACTTTTGCTACAAAAACTCGACATTGACAAAATCATCACAAACCAAGGTGGCAGCCATATTTTAAAAATAGAATAGAATAGAATAGCAAAAACTTAATATACTAAGATGTTTATGTGAAAAAGAATCGGACATAGTACAGCTTGTAATTACAATTACAGTTTTAATTCATTGTAGCATTTAGAAAAGTACTATAAAGTACTAGAGACTTCGTCCGCAAAAATTATAAAACAGTTTTTAAGTCAAATCATAAGCTATCAAACAAAAAAAGTTTCATTAAAATCGGTTCGGTAGTTTTTGCGTGATGCTCATACAAACCAACAGACGGACATTTCTTTTAAAACTTTTGATTAGGGACACCTATCGAAATAGTTCGTAATAGTAGTAGTAGTAGTAGTAGTTCGTATCGTATTCGTAATAGTTTTCTTGTAAAAATCTTTAAGAGGATAGGTGGTCTGAAAAGCTAGTTTGGAGAATAGGTCACTTTTCCGACTGTATACCATTATTTGTCCGATCCACCCCACCCATATACCCCACCGACTAGAGTGCAAAAGAGACAAATGCAGCTCGGATCAATTTTATCTACATAAAATCGACGAAAACAGCATTTCATACTCCCCTGTTTCCTCCTCACAAAACTAAACTGATTTTAAGACGCTGTTATACCGTCGAGGCCGTTTTTTGAACACAAACGAAAGTGTTTTAAACTGTGTTTTAAAGTCTGAAATTAAATTATGTCTTATTTAAGGATCGGGCGGATGGGCGACTGTTCTCAATAACACGATTAGATTAAGTTTCCTCGATAGAAAAAAATCCCAAAGATACCCCTTTTTGTTATGTTTTTTCAATACTATGATTAAACTGCTGATATTTAACTTTTTATTCTTGTACTTAACTAAATACATTAAATATTTCTAGTGAACTCAGGAGAAGTTTTAGCTTAGAAACTCCCATGAGCAAAGATATTGACGAAAAACACGTTTTTTTGCGATCCTGCTTTCAATTGGAGCGGGATGGCTAATTGTAAACTTATGCTTGCAAGAAAGAGACGCTTGCAGTGGGATAACCTAGCCTTAATCATTCTTTCAAGAATAATATAAGAAAGAGTTTGGCTATGTCTGCATGTTTTACTTTTTTTGTTTATATTCGTCAAATTTGTTTGCTGGATGTCTGAAAACGGGCGGTAAAATTGGTCATTTTCGAAGGTCCCTAGTTCATACAGTAATTAATTAATTCAAAAAAGCACAACATAGGGACATAACAGAGGTAACATAGATTGTTTGGTAAAAATTATCCAGGGATGAAACAAGGGGTATACGTTTGTATGGAAAAAACAGTACTCGCCTATCCTCTTAATGCACTGACACACTTCTGGTACAGTTTTATAATAGTTTAGATTAATATCATCAGGGTGTAAGTGACCTCCGGCGTTCTATATCGAGTCCCTTTGGTCTCATTCGTATTTAGCAGCGCGAAACGGTAATATCGTAATAGTACCTCGCAGTGCAGAGCCTCCTTAAATTCACAACATCATGATGAATAAAAGCTTTAGTACGTACCCACGTAAAAAGCTTATAGGTACTTATTATTATGACGGATAAACGTTACTAAGTTCGCTCTGCTACTCTGGCTTAACTACCGTCGAAGTTCAAGCGTAATACTACCTTGAATGATTTGAACCGCATACAAAGACTAACCTAGCTAAACTTTGCTGCCGCTCAGTGACTTAACTCGGCTTGCATTGTCTCAAATCAAAGTAAAGAGCTTTCCAAGCAAATTAAATTAAATTTATCTATAAATACCTGCCTGTCATCTTCGATCAAAATAAAATGAATGGATAGGCCTTAAGCGAACATTTCAAACCAGAAAAATGAGGCAAAACAAATGAAATTTTTACTTGTCACTTGTATGAAAGTGCCCTAGATTTGACAGATAATGGCGCTAGTTTGTATGTACCAAGTGCACCAGTAGTTTGCTTCAACTTACCGCGCTTTAGGCCTATCCATTCATTTTATTTTGATCGAAGCCTGTCATTAGCCTATATGTTCCACTGCAGGGCACAGGCCTACCTTCAGGGAGGGTGTATGGGCAGTCCACCACGCGTGCCCATGGCAGATTGTTAGACTTCACATACGCATCAGAACTCCTTTTTTTTATCTTGGACATTGTCACACAAATAGTCTAGTCACATTGAAAGTTCCAGAATTTAGCCTGGACTTGTATTATAATAAGTAGACAATAATATAGAATACATAGATACAAACATCAATGACTTGGGTACAAATATTCATTTATGATCATCATACAAATATTTGTCCCTTACGGGATTCGAACCCGCGACCCTTGGCACAGCAGGCAGGTTCACTACAGACTGACGTGCTGTCGGGCCGTCCGTCCGTCTTCAGCGTATGCAGGTTTCCTCACGATGTTTTTCTTCACCGTTTGAGAGCTGGTACATGGCATGTCAGTGCGGATTTGAACCTGAACCCCAGTGTTTCCATACCTCTCCGCAACGTGCCGTAACCGACGCTCTCCTTCGAATTCCTGCAGCGGAAAAAAAAACCGTTATTTAAATCCTGTCAAAAGAGATGCATTTTTTGAAAATACTTCAAACGAAAATACAAATGAAAAGAATACAATCGACCTCCATGAATACTGATGAATTGCAATTTTTCCACGAACTCCCAAAGTTGTTGAATAACACTCCGGTTCAGTGAAAATGCTTACGCGTTCCTGCCATCATTAAAAATTTTGATGCACCTGTAAATTGTTAATTCGTAAAGTTTAACAACGTAAGTTATTGAAGTCTGACAGTGCTTTGTTTGAAATCCTGCATTGTCAGTGCAAGAGAGTGATGTACATAATCTCGTTTTCATGAAAATGAGCTTCATATTTTCTATGATACGTCGAATGCTGTATTATGCTGGCACTGATAAAACATATTGTTAAATGTAATGTCAATTTCATAAATGTTGTGAGGTTAAGGCTCCAGTTCACATAAAAATAACATTTAATGTTTCTTTTATGAAATTAGATTTAAAGTTTTTACCTAAAACCCCACTACGACGAAAATGTACGACTACCGAGCCTAAAACGATATCTCATTTGTATCTGAGGGAACAGGTGAACATGTACACCCACGTACAATACAAATTGCTAAAATCACAACCCTCCTTTTGTTTTTGCCGAAGTCTGGTTAAAATGCTAATCATCACAACTTGGCACCTTCTGTCTTAAAAACCTAATTGTTATCAATGTTAACTTTGCTACAATAGTTGATAGTTGATGCATAGCTCGAACTAACGGAGATAAAGAGCAGGCATACTTTAGAAGATGAAAACAACACATTTTCTTCTTCTGTCCGTATAAAGTATATGAACCTATAAGCCACCTATAAGTTATAGCCTGTAGAATCCCACTGCAGGGCAAAGGCCTCCTCTCACGAATAAGGGTGGGAGGGAGTGGGCCATACTCCACCACGCGGGCCCAGTGCGTGTTGGTGGAGGCAAGTTAGTGGTCACCTTGCTGTTAGAGAATTTCCAAGCCGCCAATAGGCCTCTGACTTGGCTTAACGAATAGTTACAACGCCATCTGACGGACCTATCCGAGACCAACTGCTTAACGTGCCTTCCGAAGCACGGAAACGCTCGAGATGAAATACCACTACACGGTCACCCATCCAAAGACTGACCGGACCTGACGTTGCTTAACTTCGGTGATCGTTTCCAATACCGAAGCTCCACTACGCCAACGAGCACTTACCAATAGCACCCCTTAAAGTAATGCAACAACAAAATTACCTGTGAAACAAAAAATCTAACTTAAAAAAAGAGCAACAGCCTTAAGAGGATAGTTTTTTCAAGACGCCCTCGCGCGCTGCATATAAAGGAAGTAAAATCCTATTTTCAATACTAATCAACTAAAGACAATTGAACTTTTAAGCAAGATCTAGAAATAGAAATAGAAATAGAAATCATTTATTGCGCTCATGGTCTTATGCTAATCTCTGTGCCTGTGGTTTATCAGGTTTCAGTGAAAATTATATAGTTTCAATGCTAAGATTAATTTAAGATAAGAAGAAGAGAAGATAAGAGAAGAAATCTTTAAGACACTGTAACTTAGAAACTAAAGATTTTAACGAATATGTGACAAACCGCAGGCAAAGAAATTTGTTTCCATAGGTTTCCATAGGATAAAATTGATTGACTTCATTTAGTGAGTAGTAAGAAGAGTATGACGTTATAGCTGTTACCTACCTATAACGTCACGCCTCTTTCCCAGTGGGGTAGGCAGAGACCAGCGTGCGCCATATACCACTTTTACCTCATACACATCGATACATCTTTTCATACATGCAAGTCCCTTTCGAGTACTCCGCACCTCCCTTTTTTGAGGACGACGCAACCGATTCGATCAGAAAATGTCATATGAGGGCGCCATCTGCCGACACTTCCACTCACATTAGCACCATAGATCTCCTTCTATCTTAATTTTGTTAATATCTGAAATTTGTACGGCTGTAACTCCTAAACCGACTGGCAGTTCATGTCAGTTTTTGTACTGTTCACAGCTACAGTGCATACTACAATAATATCATATGATCAGCCTTGCCAGTTAATTTTTTACTGACCTTTAAACTGTATGTTACTCCTTAACCGACTGACGTCATGCAGGCAGACCTGGTCCATCCCCATCACAGAGATGCTCTACACCCCATAAACAGTGAATCAGCCTTGCTGCTGATGGTTGCAAAAAGTACACTTATCTCTTATAAATATGGAACGAGCTGTAAGGATATACCCATAGCCCCGTATGAAACGTACCGTCACGGAATAACGATCGAGCGTTAATTTAAACATAGTTGGATAGGATAGGATTTACTTAGGTACGTCAACGTCTTGCTGAACCGATTACATCGAAGTAAGTTATCGGAGAAGTAAGTTAGTTGAACCGGATCTTAACTGTTACTAAGTTTATCAAAATTAGCTTGGTATGTTATGTTTATAGCTAACAGTTAGTGGCCATCGACAGCTCTTGCCCAGTTTCCAAACTCGTACTCCATACTGCCTCCGTGGTCTAATGGTTAAAAGCATTGGGCTCCTGACACGGAGGTCGTGCTCCATACTGCCTCCGTGGTCTAATGGTTAAGAGAATTGGGCTCCTGACACGGAGGTCGTGGGTTCGATTCCCACGGGGCACATAGTGATATGTCACTTTGTGCGTTTTTCCCCAGTTGGTTAGGACATTGCAGGCTGAATTACCTGACTGTCTGAAACGAAATATGATTTCGTGCTTCGGATGGCACGTTAAGCCGTTGGTCCCGGCTACTAATCACTGGTGGTAGGTAGTCGTTTTTTGTGGTGCGGCCATCAACCGAAATTGAATATTTTAGTTCAGAATAATAGTAGATTACACACCGAGGACAGGACTCTGCTTCGCCTCGGTCAACAATTACCTACATGAGATCTGAGGCTTTCTTGTTTACTGTCCGAGGTTAGTATACTATTTTTCTCCACAACGGAGGTGGAAAGCGACAACTTCGTTTAGCGGAGCGGAACGACAATTGATGCTTTCCGTCCGGATGTGAGAAAAGTAACAAACAAACATTTTTTTGACAAGTTTATCGCTAAACTCAGTCCAAACGGAGATTTAATTATTTTCAACTTCAAGCCTTTATATCACAGTAAGGACTGATTTTAGAGTTATACGCGTAATAACACGTTTTGTTTGTTACTTTATTTTGAATTGGTTGACGACCGCGCCAAAAAAAATAGGCAAAAAAAAGACGCCATCTTCCATAGAAAAACCCACATTGTCTTTTAATTTGAACTACGAATAAAGGTTATACGTACATAGTGTATAGATACTAGATTTTGCCTGCACATCATTGCTGCACATTTATATAGACTCAATCTCATTATCCCTATTGCCAATGGGATCTCCCCAATAGCCTATTGGGGAGAGCTTTCGGCAACCATTTTCGACATAATTGGCATCTGATAGCAAGTTGCCATGAATGTTCCAAGCCTTATCCCAAGCCTTATTAAATCCTTGCTTGGAATTAAGTCAAATACTATATAGACCACCACGACAAGCCGTAAAGACCGGTCCTGCGCTGCCCTCGTCCAAAGACTTCTTGCCGCCTTCATCAGATCGTGGGTCCACCTTGTGTTGGCCTAAGTCTAAGGGCCAAACCACGCATATCATTTACCTGCTGAGAATATAGAGTAATGATTACATAGAAGGGAATGGTTGTCTGCAGTGAGTGTGCAAAGTACTAGTACTGAATCCATAAAGGTACTATACCCTACAGGAATAGAGCAACAAACATGAGTTGTCAAATGAAACCTTTTTTGGATGTTTTTTTGAGACTATTCGCAGGCAAAAATTCGAATATTGTCTATAATTCTAAGTCTAACGTGAAGTTGTGGATAAATTAATGAAGTAGTGTCAGTATATTTCATAAAATTATCTACGATTTCACTTTAGATTCGCAATTATTCACGGAAACCGAATTGTAAAAATTAATTGGAGACTAAAAAAACGGTCCTATTGCCTAGCGTCACGTATCTCTTTCTATTATACAGTGGTGCCGCTAGGTACATCTCGCTCTCTCAGCTGTATGTTCCTCTATTCCTGGTATAATACCTCTATGACTGAATCTCATGCATCAAAACAACTCAAATACCTACTGAAAGAGGTGTGCATAGATGTTTCGGTCATAGAGAGAAATTTCCAAAGTATACTTTAGAAAGAAGTACATGAATTTAGCATGAGCGAAAAAGTTAAGAGAGAAAACTTCCGAGTTATCGTTGCTCGAATTATCATCACATAGATAATCTTCTACTTTTGTTGAGTCAATAGATGTCAGTCATCATCATCATCATCATCATCAGCCTATCATCGTCCACTGCTGGACATAGGCCTCTCCCAAGGCGCGCCACAAAACTCTGTCCTCGGCCTTCCTCATCCAGTCGCTCCCCGCTACTTTTTTTAGGTCGTCTGTCCAGCGGGCAGCAGGGCGTCCCACACTACGCCTACCAGTTCGCGGTCTCCACTCTAGAACTCTGACACCCCATCGGTTGTCAGTTCTTCGACAGATATGACCAGCCCATTGCCACTTCAGCTTGCTAATTTTCTGAGCTATGTCAGCCACTTTAGTTCTGTGGCGAATCACTTCATTTCTGATGTCAGTCAGATAGATGTCAGTAGATGGCTCATAATCGCATAGATAGTGGACACAATAATGTGCATAAATTCTCCAATTAGATTCTCGTATGATGCGGAAGTTCGAAGAATATGGAAATGAAATTGTGGGTATAATACTCAAGCTGCAATAATAGGAGAGAAACTAATCTCTCCGTACAATACGTTGCAGAGTTTGAATCTCACGGACATTATTGTATCCAAGACAAAAGAGATGCGCATCCTATCGCAAATATGCACTGAATAATATTATGTTTGTAAATAACTCTACACTAGTATTATAAAGAGGAAAGATTTGATTTTTTGTTTGTTTGTTTTTATTGAATAGCCTCCGAAACTACTGGACCGATCTGAATAATTCTTTCACCATTAGGATTCTTTCCGTGATTAACAAAGGCTAAAAAAAAACGGCCAAGTGTGTGCCGGGAAGATTGGATGTTACGAAGTTCCCCACGATCATCTAGCAAATAAATATTTCGTACATTGTCACACAATATTACGTCCAATTTATTGTTAAGGTTACAGAAATAGTTTGCTATTATGTATAAAATTCAACGGTGGCCTACATTTTAAACTAATTGATAGACACACAATACTTAAAACATCACAGATAACACAAAAAATCTCTGTCTTTCCCTTCTCTTCCTCTTGCTATGTTGAAATACAATAAGATTGCAAATGGGACCAATTTAAAGCAAATGGGATAGGGATTTGCTTGGCATTTACGTAAACATTTCAGAGGCGTTAAACAAAACAGGAGTAACAGATGTGTTTACAGTACTGAAATATTGTGCTTTATTTAGCATGTTATAAGTACCTATGTTGCTTTTAATGGAAGATATTCTCTCGCATGTTTTTATCGGTTGGGCTGATATATAAGCATAAGCACATGCTCACGACTATATTCCCCGAGGGGGATATTTTGGGCTGATATATTATTTAGTTTTAATAGGGCCTATTTCACCAGAATCAGAACTTTATTTGTAAGAACATAGGTGCATTCAGGTGACATAATGAATAAAGTGGTTCTAATGTTCTACCACACAGGGCATACAAAATATTTATAATGTGAAGCTAGTTTTATACAAATTTAAACGTCATGCAAAATATAATTAATTAATTATTCATCATGATTATTTATGAAAAGAAAATAAATATACACCACTTTTGAATAAGTTCTTGTTAGCTTATCCGACAGATATTTTGACATAATTTCATACATAATAATTATGTCAAACTATCTGTCGGATAAGCTAACAATAATTACTCAGAAGTGGTGAAACAGGCCCTTAATGTTGCAGAATACTATTTATTTTTTAATTTAGGGTTACCAACGGATTAATATGACGATGACATTGATAGTGATGTTGTGTAGTGTGTAGTTAGATATAAGCCATACCGGTCGGTAGTAACTATTAAATAATCTGTGGCCATACTAACGTACAAAGAGCAACGGTAGCGCGTTGAGGAGAGGTATGGACACTCAATCACGAGAGTCCAGGTTCTAATCCGGATGGACGACATGCCATCATGACATGCAATGAGTTTTTCTAACTTAATATCGACAGCTCTCAAACGGTGAAGAAAAACGTCGTGAGGAAACCTGCATATGCTTAAGAGAATATTATTCCGAGAGCGAAAATGCGCGCTGCATACAAACGTACTATGGTGATATTTTCAATACTAACCAATTAAAGTCAATGAAATTTTGCAGAAATAATCTAGAAACAAATCTCTATGCTTCTATAGAGTCAGATTTTCGTTAAAATATACAGTTTCAATGCTAGGATTAATTTAAGATTTGTATGGAAATCTTTGAGGCACTGTAACTTGAAAACTATACATTTTAACGGAAATCTGACTCCATACAAGCATAGAAATTTGTTTCTAGATTGTTTCTGCAAAATTTCATTGACTTTAATTGGTTAGTATTGAAAATATCACCATAGTACGTTTGTATGGAGCGCGCTCCGAATAATATACCCTTAAGAAGAAATTCTGATGCGTATGTGAAGTCTACAAATCCGCATTGGGCACGTGTGGTGGATTGACGCCCATTCACTCTCGAGGTTAGGCTTGTGCCCTGCAGTGGGACGAATATAGGCTGATGTTCATAGGAAGGATCTCTTTATTCTAAAGCAAATCTCTTTCAGGCTGATGATGTTGAAAGTATAGCATGGATTTCTATGATAGGTAAAGGATACCAATCCTCCTTACAAGCATGGAAACATGAACAAATCAACTTTTCGAAATAAATGACGAACAACAATAATTTTTCCTGGGTTAAAGCTCGTAACTTCTTATTAATCTGTGGTTAAAGTGTCCATTCGTTTGTATAAAGCTTTCTATTTGCAAGCCAGTTCGAAATTTAATAAAACCTTTGATAAGTTACCTCCTTGGTTGAGATGTTTCGGAGTAGAAGATCGTTCCATTTTTAAACTACACGACTGTTATGAGTTTACAATGTAATTTATTTGGCCGCTAAACCACGACAGATATGGATTTTCATACAACTTTTGCCGGCCGCTGCTCGCATGTATTTGGCCTGTACAGCAATTTTGATTTATCTCGAAGAAGGTTGTCAAAATAATGCTCAAATTTCCAAGCATGTTTGAGAAAAGATACTATTTCTTATACTGTGGCATAGGTACAAATTATTAATGCATTCAGGCGTCTAATGCATTAATAACGTACGAGTACATTAGTTTGGCTTATATCTAGGGCGTTGCACACACCTTATCCTTCTTATTCACCTTTTTAGGGTACCGTGGACCAACAAAGATAATATGTATTTTATGAGATCACTTAGTTCTTTTGTCCCAATTTCGCACAGCGCTATGATTCTGAATGGAATTAATGCTGGTGTGTGTAATTTCAATTTGAAGAAAATAACACGCCAGTTAAATTAACTTTTTGGGGATGACATACTTCAACACTCGGCTTTTCAGGTTTTTAGGCTGCATAGACTGAAAAGTAGGCCTCGCATGATACCACCCCTCGAAAATGAAAAAATCTAGATGCGCCTCCATCTTCGTTATTTTACGTGTGCCAAGAAGAGACCTCATGATGTGTTTTTCGTTTGTGAATTCTCTGCCGGTGCAAGTGCTCCGTCACTCGCTTTTGACTGTTATGGTAATAACTAGTGAATTATCTGTGCCGGTGTCCCGTCCTCCGCATACCGCGTGAACATTGACCCACCGCGATCGCCGAGCTTCACCACTAGTCGTTTTTATTATTACACTATGACTCAGCTTTAGAGATAAATTGTTACAACCGTCTATGATAAGGTCAACAACTCCAAATATTAAATCCCCTTCGAGACTAGGATTAAGTTAATTTTATTTTAGAACCCGATAGCAGACGTCAGCAACGTCTAACTTTACTTAATCCTGTGAACAGACGTTTACTTAAGTTTTAAACGTCCAGTGAAAGTACTTTTAAAGAGTTTAAAGCATTTAATTGGAAATCTCTATCCCTTGAACCTACGCTATCATTTAACTTAACAGATAGTCTAGGGTTAACAAATTCTTTTCAGGTGACTGGACGAGTGATCATCAATATTTGAGGAGCCAAGATGAAACAAAATGTGGGAAGATTTGGGATTGAGTGTACTTACTCGTATGTTTTATTTGATTTGAAGATTTCAAGTAAATTAAAAATGTATTCAGTCACTTTGGCACAGATAGTTGTGGCTTGATATACGTGGTGTAAAGTTAAATGCTTTAGAAAAGAAAAATACCACACCAAACGGACAACGACGTAGGCGTTTTCACCATTTGGGTACGGAACCCTTAAAATAAAAGAAAAAGAAGAAGAAAGAAAATTAAAAGAATAGAAGAAGAATATTTATGTTCTGAATATTTTTACTAGTGGACCACCATGGAAATCGCTATAAAAAATCAGCTGTTTCATCGACTTGTCATTGACTCGATAGAAGAGAATATGAAGAGTGAAGAAGTTTCATAAAAAAATGACCCAAATATATAGCAGAGCTTTTTGTTTGAGATTTCAACGTTGGTCCCATACTGAAAATTTTTCAGCTTGGTAGACTGAACTACACCCTTAATGTATTTAAACCATTCAAGTTTACATCCTGTAGACATAACCCTGCGATTTAATGTCGGGTGTGGTGCAAGGTGGTACGTGCACGGCTCCGATATGGGAGAACTAAACAGAGTCAACTGAATTACTGCATTCAGTTTATCAGGTACACTTAGGGTTGCCAGATGGCCGGGAAATCCGGGAAAGTCCCTGAATTTTGCACCTGGTCCCATGTCTAGTAATTATACTTTCATGATCTGCCTATCATCGTCTACTGCTGAACATAGACGTCTCAAAAGGTGCGCCTCAAAACTCTTTCCTCGGTTTTCCTCATCCAGTCGCTCCCTGCTGCTTTTTAGGTCGTCTCTCCAGCGAGCCCCAGGGTAACTAGATTTTTTGAAAATTTACGACACCACGGAGGCCAAGGCCATAACAAGATCTGATTATGGGGTACCTAGCTAAAATTACAAAAATATTATCCTTTAGTTGCTTCTTACGACATTCCTGTGAAGAAATGGGGTGTAGGTAATCGTAATAAAAGGAAAGCCTTCTTTGACTTTCTAACTAAAGTAAAATACAAGTTTAAACAACAACTTTTTATTTAATTTGCTAGTAATCTGGTTTTTTCTGGTATTTTAAAATTCCTGCACTAGCAATATAAATAATTTTTTATATCGCCCGTCCAATAATTAGAATTAGGACTTCGACTCAAACTTTGTTCGTGACCCCAAAAATGTCCAGGAAATGATAATCCAACATTTCTGACAACCCTAGTTTAGCTGTACCTAGGTACACTTGAGTTAAGTGGCAGTAGCAAATCCTAGTTAAATTTCATCTATGGATAATATGGCTAAAAGGACTTTGTACTGAGAACTTTGGACACTAGACTAGCTATAAAGTCAAGTAACAAGCTCACATCCAATAGCATCGATTTATAAACAAACAACAACGCTCTTTAGCACATTGTTTCAACAGGTGGCTAATAAATAGCCTTTAGCAAAATACCAATAGGTTAACAATTCTTATATGAAGGCAGAAACAACAAACCATTAGTTTGGAATCCATGGAAATTTATTCAAAATCAGGAATTTAGTTTGGAAACTTATTCAGGAATAGTCACCAAGATGACAACCAGTAGAGCGTTAGAGAAGACACATCACACAGACACTGTTTTGTGCACTTCACAAGGGCACAAAACAGTCAAAAACCCTAATTGACAATATCCATCGAATCTCGCCAAGTTAAAAATCGTATCGACACCATAAACAGCTTCTTCTTCTTCTTATCGTGTCGACTTCAAATTCTGACAAAGTCGCTAAATAGTACCTTGCTAGAATTGGGCAACCGTTACTAGCTTAGTTGATAAGAAAAAAATTTTATCGAAAAGACTTAGTTCTTACGATAAAACTTCATAGACAGATATATTTTTTCCTTACATCGTAAAAAGCAATGTTTTCTGTGACCTCGGTCACGATAACGAAAACACGTGAAGTGGTGTCAAGTGTCAATGGTCTGTTAAAAAAAACTATTTTGTTCAATATTTTTTTCAGATAAGTTTGAAAATGGTTAACTTGAACTATCTGACCGTTTGAATAGCAGTTGTAGTTAAGGTAGGTATTTAATATATATTTTTAAGGTTCCGTAGTCAAACAAGGAACCCTTATACTTTCGTCCATTCTGGCTGTGTGTCCGTCTGTCCGTATGCCCCACCTCAATAAATCGCTCATTTTTGCACCTATTGAATCGAAATTTGGTATTAAGACAGATGTCAGTAACCCAAAAACAGAAATGTAGTAGTTATGATGAAATTTTTTTGTCCAACGAAATGGGGGTTGGAAAACAACAACGTATGGTCATAGCGTAAGGCTGTGGTTAATCTTAAATTCGGATTTATCATAATATTCGGAATCCAAGTTTTCGGAGTCTTAATACCTATACTAGAAATCATCTGATCTCAAAAAATTCAGATTGTTGACATTCAAAAATTTTTCGACAATATGGAGGAGTCAATTCGGTATTCAGTTGATTTAGGACTCAGTCAAATTGCGATTCAGTCAATTTCGGACTCGGTCAATTCGGTATGTCAAGTTTTTTTTTGTCTTCATTTTTATATTTTTTACGGACAGAAGACATAATTTTAAGATACCTATTTCATTCTTATTGCGATTCATCGAGTTTATCAATATAAATTTAATTTTTAAATTATTTTGATCTGTAATCTCTAAGTGCAAAAATGGTGGAGAGAAAATAATTCGAACTCCATGGAGAAAAACTACATACAGCTGTATTAAAAAAAATTAAAACCTGCCTCCTCTTTCTAACTCTATGCTGGAAAAAGAGACGGCAACATCAAATGTCAAATTCTGACATTGTGAAAGTATTTTTTTTTCTTAATTGCCGGTTATTTTAAGTTGATTTTATGTTTACCAAGGAGTTCAGAGGTATGCCAGTGACGTCACTGCACGGACCGAAAAACGACGTTATTTTATTAAAAATATCTGTAATCCTTTCATTTTAAAATCTCTGACATAGAAAATATGATTATTGAGACAATTATCTCGAAATGGTTTTCAATTCAGCCCTCCAAAAAAAAACTTGACATACAGAATTTGGGATTCAGTTTTATTAACTTGTCGGGCAATTTGGAATTAGGTTGAAATGTAACGGAAGCTCATAAACGCTGGCTAGAGTCACGTTGCAGGAATTGACTCGAGCACACGTCTCGCGTGGTTTTCGCGCGTCGCGTTTTTGCCGCCACGAGGCTCCGCAATCCTCAATCTCTTCTTGTTCTTGAACAAAAACAATCCCTGAGATTGGGATAGATACTCCCATAAATTACACTTGACACTGGCGGAAATGCGGTGCTACGCACAAGCAAAAAGCCATTAATTATAAATAAAAAAATAAAAAAAACGCTGGCTAAAAATTTGTGATTTTAAACGAAGAACATAATAGACTGCATTTTTATTGAATTTAATTTTGTTAATAAGTATAGTTAGTTATAATTGTAGGATCCCATAGGGGCAATGGCCTCCATGTTATGAACAAGGGTAAGAGAGTGGTCCATTTTCTACCAGGCTGGCCAAGTGTGGACACCTATCACATTATTCATTAAGCCGCCTTGATTGGTCTCTGAAGGAACCGGGACCAACTGCTTAGAATAACATTTCAGACAATTCCAGAAAAATGTAATTAAAAGTCTTGGTCTTTGATGAGGTTCTGAGGTTTACCTACCTCAGATTTATTTTCAATTCTGTACTTCAAAAACATAATTTAATATCTTTTGTCAGACAAATTGCAAGTTTTTTTAGTAAACCGATTGTATTTTTTTCAAGATCTAAAAAGTCAGACGGTTTTGATTACAATCTCGGTTCAAAATACGCATAAAGTTAAACGAACTTAGCACAATAGGTTTAGCAAAACGGAAATTAGATTATCTTTCTTAGCTTCTATCACAGATAAACTTGCTAGAGGTAACATGCGGAGAATGGAGGAGATAAAACAACTGACTTCAAAACTAAAAAGCTTAAAAAAATAGTCAAACTTTTAAATTCGCATCGTTGGTAATGGCAATTGACAACATTTCATTATAAGAAAGGTACCAAAATAAAAAAACCATTTGGAGATTATGTGATTCAAAGCTTATATCAAAATTATAAGATTTTTCTATCCATTATTTCTCGTGTTATTTGAAAAATACTGACAAATATAATATAGGTAGAATGAGATTTTATTCCTTTGCCTGCTTGGCTTTTCTATTGTATTTGACAGTTTTTTATTTTAATGTCATTGAGGCCAAGGCATCTTGGCCATAAATCCTACGTTTTTCAGAAAATTCAAGAGTAAATTAAAAATAGAAATACCAGTTAAAAATTAAATCGAAAAAATACGTAAGTATCTCTTCTTTTTTAACTTTTTTTATATTTTTCATTAAAAACTGGTGGTTAAAAAAATGAAATGTTGTCAATTAGTAAAAGTAGCTGATTAGTATAAAATCGAATCCAAAGATGAGATGAGACGAAGATGCATAAGCATATGACTATATTCCCCAAGATAGTCAGAGATATTATGAAAACTCAGAACGCCCACGTTTCACTAGTAGTACCGAAACTCTGTCCAGTGTGACGGAGAGTGAGCCCTTCGCCACTTGTAACATCTCATCATGATACCATGTGAACCATGATTTAATCATGTACACCTAATAATAGTAAGAGCGTATAATGAAGAGGCCAAAATACCCAACAGTGGGTTTTACGGGGCTAATAACTATGGGGTAGTCAGAGATATTCTGAAAATTCAGAACATCCACGTTTCACTAGTAGTGCCGAAACTCTGTCTAGTGTGTGACGTATGAGCGTGTCGCCACTTATAATGGACAGTGGGTACAATACACGCCTCGCCTGGGTACAATACAGTCCTGCCTAACTATCGATAGTTAGGCAAGACTAGTTTGTTCAATCTGGCAACACCATCCGATTCGTCCGAGTCGTTTTCTGACCTTAAATCAAAGATTTTACTTTTATCTAAGTTACTGACAGGTGTGCGAGGTTTAAAAAAATCGTTTCGTTCGCCTCCTTCGGCTCCTTCGCCGCGAAAATAAATGCGCCCACCTTAATTGGTTGAGTATGGTCTGCTTTCAAAATACTGTTAAGAGGATAGGCGGGCTGATATGCTAATTTGGAGAATAGGTCACTTTTTCAACCGTATACATAACATATTTGTCCGATCCACCCCACCCATACATCCCTCAGACTAGAGTGCGAAAGAGATAACTGCAGCTAGGACCGATTTTATTTACATAAAATCGACGAAAACAGCATTTCGTATTCCCCTGTTTTCTCCTCCAAAACTAAACCGATTTTAATCATTCTTCCAATCATAATATGAGAAAGACTGGCTTGTGTACGATTTGCTTTTTTTTTTTATATTCGCCAAAATTGTTTACATGATGTCTGAAAACGGGCGGTAAAATTGGTAATTTTCGAAGGTCCCTAGTTCTTACAGTAATTAATAAATGTAAAAAAGCAAAACATAGGGACATGGCAGAGGTGACATAGATTATTATGGTAAAAAAATATTTGCTCTAGTGTTATTATCCAGGGAGAAAAAAGGGGAATACATTTGTATGGAAAAAACTGTACTGGTCTATCCTCTTAAGCTATACAGAATGAAACTAGAGACATAGCACATGACTAGTTCGAGACGAGACGTAATAAAGACATTTCCTACGCTTTCGATTTATCTAGATAGCGGCTCGGACTTGGACCTCTGTACAATGAAAGTGAATTGAGGCTTTTAGCTGTTATCTTTGAGAGGAAATGACGCTTTTCCACTGTCCACGTTGAACATTACGATTGTGTTGTCCCTGAACCACCCAAATATTATTTTTGCAAATATCTTAATCGACATTATCCCAATTTTACTGTACGTATAGATTTTTTCAAACAGTGTGTTTTGTACCTTACGATCACGTCACTGGGATTTTAAAACATTAATTAAGGTAATAGCTAGGTACTACACGGCAAAAATTCAGATGAAAATCCAAACTAAACTGATTTTCTTTCGTAAAACACTCTAGAAAATTAAAAATTCCACCGAAAAAAAGATGCCTGTTGATTAAAAAGGTTACTTAATCAAATTAAGATATTTCTTAAAGCGAAAAAGGTTGCGATTAACATTTTAATATTTACTGATGACTTGAGTTTATACGAATTAGGTTTAGTTCCTACTGAGCGGTGTGTTTTTAAATGAAACGGAGAGAACAATCTATACAGGGAGTTAGGGTAAACAATTGCATTACTTTTCCAAAGAAAATTATACGAAATTGACAAAAAAATATTACTTTCTCATACAAACATTCGATCAGCTGATTGCATTTAGTATGGAAAGTCCAAAAAATTTTTTGCGAATTTCCCTTACTTTTCTTAGAGAAAGTTGATCAGTATCATGGGTACAATCACCCCTTAAAGTAATGCAACTGTTTACCGTAACACCCTTTATGTCGCTTTTACTAGAATTTTGTAAAACAGGATCTTTCCTAATGTGCTATCGGTTATTCAATTATCAGATAATCAGTCTGCACTACTTTCTCTATGGGACTAATATCAAAAGAAAAATCGGATGTTTCAAATTTAAAACAACAATGTATGGGACTGCTATTTTTTTTTCACTATTTCGGTGTTGTACAGAGAAAGTTGTTCAGTTTAATGGTCTGGGCATACCCTTTAAAATTTGTCATTATAATAAGAAAGACTATGCATACAGGCCAAAGCCTGTTGCAACACATTGGCCTTCTATTGCAATAAGGAAGAATAAGGCAGACCTTTGCCCAGTAGTGGGATAAAATCTAATAAAATATGTGGTTAATTAAACCTTTCTAGAAATGAAGATCCCACAAAAAACATATTCATTTAAAATGTCGCCAAGACTAGATCATATGGCTCGCACTGTCAAAAAGTTATCATATCTCAAGTAGAGCCAAGCTTCTATTCATAGACTATCCACCTTAGTCAAAATATTCGTTACAACAAGAACTATTGTATAACGTGATAGGTTTATTAGCTTCAATTTGGATTTTGGGTGTCTATTTTATGTTATTTTATTTACGACTCAAGTTCATTATTTAGATTTAAACCAAAAAATACTTATTTTCCGACGCATTACACCGTTCAGTGAGAAATATAACGTAAGAACAACAGCCTACGGCGAGCATGACCTGAAAAAAATGCCTTGTTCCCGTGACGTCATAACTGGGTCGACTCCCTTTGTTAATGGGATCGTCACGGACGTACTGTGCAGGGTAGGGTAGTGTTACTGCTTCATTATTTTAATATCTATCTATCTTTACGTAGGTATAATATTATGTAAACTATTTAATAGACCAACGGCGCCCGCAACTACGTACGCGCAGACCACAGACTTTTTTTTTTATCTTGGACATTGTCACACAAATTATCTAGTCACATTTAAAGTTCCAGAATCTAGCCTGGACTTGTATTATGATAACTTAGACAACGATATAGAATACATTTATAGATACAAACATCCATGACTCGGGTACAAATATTCATATTCATCATACAAATATTTGTCCCTTACGGGATTCGAACCCGCGACCCTTGGCACAGCAGGCAGGTTCACTACAGACTGTGCTGTCGGGCCATCTCCGACTTTAAATACATGTAACTTTTGATTCAATGAACCATTTGCGGTGAAATAAAGCATTAATGTTAATCTGAATTAAGCCCTCTGTGCATTTGTGAAAATGTTATCCAAATCTGTTCTGTAATTCGGACTAGTTTGGTTATTAAACAGACAACAATTCTAAAAATGGCCTCAATACATTCCACTACGCATCCTAAACGCTAAATAAATATTTTTGCAAATATCTCACTCACTTCAAACGGTGTTCAAGTTCATTAGCTGACGAATATGAATATTTGTACCCGAGTCATGGATGTTTGTATCTATATATGTATCCTATATCGTTGTCTAGTTATCATAATACAAGTCCAGGCTAGATTCTGGAACTTTAAATGTGACTAGATAATTTGTGTGACACTGTCCAAGATATTTATTTTATATATTTTATTTATTAGCTAACACGTATCCGATTGGTCTTTCATCATCGTCATCATCTTCTCACCCGATGGACGTCCACTGCTGGACATAGGCCTCCCCCAAGGATGCTATATATAACGACCGGTCCTGCGCTGTCCTTATCCATCGAGATCCCACCGTCTTCACCGGTCGTCGGTCAACCTTGCGCTTTCTGGTACGCGGTCGCCGCTCGAGAACTTTTCGAAACTTTTTGGATTGGTGATTTCAAGTGATGTCAAGATTGAACTTGTAATTTTCGATGGACACAGCACAATTCTTCGGTCAAATCGTCACGACTAGCAATGCTAATTCCTAGAACAAACGATCCAATTAGGATCGCTCTAATCACGCTACGTAGTAAAATTCTTAGATAAAACTAAAATGGATATATATGACCGTAAAGTCTAGAAATTAAATAAATCGGAACTATTCGGAACTAAACTTTTTCTTGATCATGACAACATTATGGAAAACGTCAAACTGTCAAACAGAAAAACATCGAAAGCAATTTTATGCATTTCAATTCAAAATTTACCGTAAAATATTTGAATTTGTCCGAAGCGAAGATAGCGCTTTATCACGCTGCCATGCTAGCCATGAGGTTATGTTAAAAATGTCCAAGATTATTTTACTGATAATACTGTTACTTTCACTTTTGTAATGCAAGTATGGGTCGGCCCATAACCTGATAAAGCAATGAAACACTCGAGAAGATTATAAAAAAAAAAAAAATTTAAATAAGTGGAAATTACATCGGAGCGTGATTACCACTTTCGTTTGACGTTTAGAGAAGAGAGAGTGTTGCCAACTTCGGTGGGTTGCTAGGACACACTTTTGCGTTCTATTATTCCATCACCTGTGTTTTCTCAATTTAAATAATCATTTGTAGTCATGGGTCATGGCAGGGAGAGATGAACTTGTTCAAAGTATAGTCCAGTCATTTTAGAGTTTCCTTGTATGGACACCCTAACAAGGCTAACAATAATTCATCTATCGCTGAAATTTTGCAGTGTGATAAAGTAAAGTATACAGATTACGGTTTTCAAATAATCTAGGACCGGAAAAAACTAAACCTAGATTATTTGTCAACCGTAATCTGTATACTTTACTTTATCACACTGCAAAGTTTCAGCGATAGATGAATTGTTGTTAGGGTCAAACCCTAAAATGATTGGACTAGTAAGTTCACTGGACTTGGTTTACCAGATTAATGCTGTACCATCAACTTGTGGTTGCATCTAAGGTATAATCTTAATTAAAATCCGCGAGCCTGCAAAGATACTTATTACATGCAAGGTCAACATAATAAGTAAGTGCATGTGGTGAACTCAAAACACCGGTCAAGAGAGAGTCGGGCTACTCGCGTACCGAGGGTTCTGTACCACACCACCACACAACAATAATAATTTTACAAAAAAGTTTTGTTCTCTCCGGGACCCGCGACCCCGGCGGTGTAGCACGAACCTGACTCACACTTGGCCGGTTTTTATAATTTGTTGTTAATCTGTAGAGTTTTACCGTTTTTACGATAGAGCGAGAAGAAAAACGTTTATAAAATTAGTTTCTTGAGGACCTGCCCTAATTTTCAACGATATTTTTTTTTTCATTTGTTAGGAAATCCGCCATAATAACGCACATATTTCAACTGTCTAGCTATTAGGGTTCAAAATGTATAGCTCTAAATAGGTAGGCCAGACAGACAGACGGACGGACGGCCTTTTAAAAAACATTACATCAGCTCACTGGCAACTTTACAGGTTATAGTTATGTCAATTTATAAAATTTTATATAATTAGCCCCACTTGCGTCAACCACGGGTTAGCAATTAACTCCGGATAAATAGCTCTTTCAGTTGTTTTTCTATACAAAAAATCATGGGTTACCAACTTAACCTGGAGTTTATTGCTAACCCAGGTTGACGCAAGTGGGGCTTAGCTGTTTTTTTTAGTTAACTCGTGGTTAAATTGGTTTTTATAATGTGATTTTTGGTTGCAGCTGGTCTTTCTTAGATTTCGGTTCGTTTATAGTAAAAATGTGATCGACGTCCTTTCTCACATTATTAGTTACTAAGACTTAAAAGCGTTATGAACAAACACGTTAACTAGTTAACACGTTTCGTTTATTTTTTTTACAAGTGGTACAATAAAAAACAAAAGAATTAGGGCCTGTTTCACCACTTCTGGGTAAGTTCTTGTTAGCTTATCCGACAGATAGTTTGACATATTTTGTATGAAATTATGTCAAAATATCTGTCGGATAAGCTAACAAGAACTTATTCAGAAGTGGTGAAACAGGCCCTTAGACAACTTAATTACAACTAACCGCACCTACAGTATGATAAAGGTTGGGTCCTTTCTAAGATGCTTAGATAGCTGGCGGCACTTCCGTACTAAATAGCTAACTAACTATGTAGAATAAATGTAGCAAACAAGATACTAAGAACCAAGCGATAAAACTATCCAAACGCGTATCGGAACTTTAGAATCAACTTACAAAGTTAGCTATCGGATATTTAGCCATTGTTCTGGTATTCTGCAGCTAACGTCATCTTAGAACTCCCATTAAATATACCTTAGGGCTTTGAAATAAGGACGAAACCTACGTATTTTCGAGACTTTATTGAAATCGAACTAGGTATCGTGTCGGTCGTGTTTAGTTTAAACGTATAATAGTAATTGGAAAAGTACTCTGAACTGCCTTAATTCACCTTTATTGTATAGTCAAGATTTAATGTCTAGCAAAAGTTCGCTTCATAGTTTACGTTCGAAGAATATAAATAAGCTGATTTACAACAAAAACTTTCTTTTCATGTTAATAAAGCTGTAGTTTCCAGTATGAAATAAACCGTCTCTCTCTTCTTATTATTTCAACCTGTAATAATTGTTTATAGGTAACTTTACCTAATTAAACGTAAGTTGTTAGATGTAGCAAAGTTTTCAACCTCTTTGAGAAACATTAATTATCGTTTTATAATAATATACAAAGTTTACCTTATACCCATTTACTTGTATTTCTTACTAAGCATTTTGTTTTTGGTGTGCAATAAATAAATTACATAATACGTAATTATGTCGCAGGATAATTAGGTATACTCTTCCTCGTATCATTATAATTGTATCTACGGATTATTGTCAATCTGCTTACAATAAGTATGGGCTACTTTCAAGAAGTAAGTGAGCGAGGGTATTGGGGAGGGAGATCCGTGCTTTAAGGCTAGGTTATCCCAGTGCAAGCGTCTCTTTCTTGCAAGCATAAGTTTACAATTAGCCATCCCGCTCCAATTGAAAGCAGGATCTCAAAAAAACGTGTTTTTCGTCAATATCTTTGCTCATGGGAGTTTCTAAGCTAAAAATTCTTCTGAGTTCACTAGAAATATTTAATGTATTTAGTTAAGTGCAAGAATAAAAAGTTAAATATCAGCAGTTTAATCATAGTATTGAAAAAAACATAACAAAAAGGGGTAACTTTGGGATGTTTTTCTATCTAGTAAACTTAATCTAATCGTGTAATTGAGAACAGTCGCCCATCCGCCCGATCCTTAAATAAGACATAATTTAATTTCAGACTTTAAAACACAGTTTAAAACACTTTCGTTCGTGTTCAAAAAACGGCATCGACGGGATAACAGCGTCTTACTTGTTTAATTGGCTGAATTTTTGACAATTTAATAAAAAAAACATGTTTATTGCCTGCTAGATTGTTCTCCCCTCCGGACGGAAAGCGCCAATTTTCGTCCCGCTGCGCCAAACGAAGTTGCCGCTTTCCACCTCCGTCGAGGAGAAAAATAGTATACTAACCTCGGGCAGTAGGTAAATAAGAAAGCCTCAGATCACATGTTTGTTGACCTCGGCTTCGCCTCGTTCAATTTTATGAGATGTGAGACCTTTCTTACTTTCCTGCCCTCCTCGGTTTGTCATCTACTATATTATTAGAATAATTGATTTCGGCAATGAGCAGATTTTTGCAAAAACGGTGCATTAAAAAAAATTTATTACCTACTTAAGTTATCAATTGCAAAATACATAATTTAATGTTTTGATTAAACCAACAGACAAAAAGGTACTTAAAAACTAAAACAAATCTGAATTTTTTTCAAACTACGTTTCCAATTTAGTACCAGACATTTTGTCGCTGATTTCAAATACGCCCTTTTCATTTCTTCAATAGCTATGATTAAGGCCGTGAATTGAAAAAAAGAAATTAATAATTTTACGGTGTCCGGGAATTCCAGGAAACGGATTTCAATTTTTTACTTTTGATTACGCAAACAATAGAACTGTCTCTTTGTTTCAATTTCCTTATTCAAAGAAAAATAATCTTTTTGTTTTATTTTAATATCAAATTTTGCTAATGGGCTTTTAAAACGTACTTTACATTAACTTCTGCAAAAGACTAATTTTATGATTTTGGCATAATCAAACTTGAACATTCAATTCAAATTCAATTTCATTAAATGGATTCGTCTAATTTTAATAATAGAGATACGTTTTGCTTGTGACTATTATGCCTTTTGTAGCTATCGAATGACTCATTATAAAATTAAACAAGGCGTAAAAAACATCCTAGTAGAATATTTAAAGAGTTGGTTCAGTTTAGAGTCAAAACTTTAGACCATAAAACTAAACAACTTTCACTGTAGCGACAACATCGAGAAAACGTATAAAATGAGACAGCAGATTTTATAATGTTTTTTAATACTTCATACTTCATATTGTATTCCATACTGTATCCATAGTGAAAGTTGTTCAGTTTGATGTTCTTTATATTACTAGGGTGTTTTGTTACACTTTGTAGAAGTAACAGATAATTTGATCATTAGTTTCGTTAAGTAGAAACTTACTAGTTATCACTTACAGCATCTACATTTAGTCAAATTAACTGCGAGATTCCTTTGACAAAGGCCGCAAATACATTTCAAAGCAAAGTTGTTACTATTTTCAAGACATCAAAGAACATAATTGCCTAAATTTTCAAAAAGTCACGAAAGATGTTAAAACCTTCCTAATTTAACGAAATCTGTCATTTGAAGAAATCATTGAAAATTCCTCAAATTGTACACAAATTAGGTAGATAGCCAAGCATACAAGGTCGGCAATAAATGCCAGTTAGCTGTAACGTTTGATATTCCACCTGATTTAATACGAAACGTGCCTTTCCATTTGACTAAGTTGTCAAGATTTTTTCCACTTTCAAAGGTTCTAAAATTTTACATGAAACTACTAAACATCCCTAATTTATGTTCATCCAAAGGAATATAATAGTAATTAACGAAGGCTGTGTCTGAGTGGTTGAAATTTGCTAACAAAAAATATCACAGAGTACTACGGCGTAGACAATTCGTAGCGTCAGTTGCTATTCAGGCGCTACGACAGTCGCACGCTACGGTCTACGTCTCGTCCATTATTGAACTACGTGACTACGAATTTATAACTTTCCAAGTTTTTATAACAATACAGTGTATGTGGCCATGATTACTTTTGACTTATTCACAAGTATGTTAAACGTGATAATATTATATTTTACGAAATAAGACTACAAATCAAACACATAGCTTTTTAACTTTATATTTCTTCGTGTGAGAACATACAGTGTTGTGGATAGAATTATCGCGAATGCGGGAATTAAATATTGATGAGAAAAAAAACGATTATAAGGTAAGTGTTATGGAAAAACTATACATTAATTTTATTTGTTATAATTTGGGCATCTTAACCTACCAAGGTTTTATTAGACCCACAAAACTTAAGCCTAAGCTTATCAAAACTTTTTAAAATATTATAAAGATTGTATAACAGAGACTTGGTAATTTGATTTTCGATTTCCTTTAATTAAATAACTTCTTTTTGAATTTCAACAGTTAAATGCCAAATCGTAAAAGACAAAGAAAAATAGCGGAAAGGCTTATTATTTCTGACCCAATCTTAGAGTTACCGTACATAAATAAAACTTAAAACATGAGTAGAATTAAATTTAAGTATAATAAAATACATTATTTGAGACCCTGCAGGAATTGAAGGAAAGTTCTTTATCGTTATGATAGGTAAGTACCGATTATTTCAAATGTGTGTGCACCTGATAACCTGTCTCATAGATAGTCTACTCAATCTTCATAGATGGCTTTAATTTTAAAGCGATGTAATGCCTAGGGGTTCCGTAACAAGGGTTGGAAATAAATAAGCATCAATTACAGACAGTGAAATATATTTCCCTTATTAAAATTAAAACTAAACGGATCCGTTGTGCAAGAATGCAACAGTAGCATAAACAAAAAAAGGAAAAAGAAAACTTAAAATAACAGCTGCCGAGCTGAGGCTCGAACCCGAGAATATCTGAACCGAATGTGTCTTCCCGACCGTTGGACCAACGCGTCGTATAACAGAGTGGACGAAAACCTCGTATGCTTTCCGCCGGTGCGGTAGGTCCACCAATTGCGATAAAGGGACTTCTAATTGATGACCATAATCCCTCAAATTAAGGGCATTTCCGTAGGCTGCGAAAGAAACACGCCAATATCAGCGGGAACGTTAATTACGTACCGAAATATTCACTATGACCATAGATTGCGCAAACTCACCCCATGTCCGTAGAAACAATCACTAGTTAACTAGATCAGCATGCATTGACGAATCGCCAAGTTGCTTATGACTGCACAACATTATAACTTCTTATTTAGACTGTTACTAATATTTAATAACGCAAACGAAGATTGTTCACGAGACTAAACTTTCACGCGCACCATGACAGCTCTCGCTACCCCCATGTCTTTTTATTCAAGTACCGTCCTACGATTCAGATTGAATTGCGGTAAACCTTATATATTTAGGACGCCTAGCGCCATCTATTGACAATGACTCATGACCGAATATGACCACTACATTATCCCCCCTCCTCAAAAGAATCTGACCACGATTCTATTTAGTCTGAAAGATCAGGTTTACCCACGATTTCATTCAACGGTCCTATTACTACATTGTTACCGCACACGGGAATCCCGGAATGTGGATTATCAATGCAACTTTTAGGTACCTATAAAACAATGGATGTGTCCCTAGACCCATATGTGTCCCCACGAGATTCGTGACGCAATATTTCCCTTAGATTTTTCCGCATTGAGGTCATGATTTTACCATCAGTGACACCCCAGCAAGCTAACTCGAATTCGAGCTCATCATGTAACAACGAAATAACATCCATAGTTAAAGCAGAAAGCATTAGTTAACTACTACCTAATTTATCAAAAACAACAAAACTTTATCAGTAATGAAATTATGACAAATAAATCTCTAAACAAAGAATAAAATATATTACATACCTAATGTATCAAAAACAACAAAACTTTATCAGTAGGTACTTAATGAATTTATGAAAAGTAAATCTCTAAACAAAGAAAAAATATTACATATATAATGTATAAAAAACATCAAATCTTTATCAGTAACGAATATGACAAATAAACAAATCTCTAAACAATAAGACTCGTTGCAACTCACACTCTTGGCAAAACCATAATTTCGGTACCTACCTTACCTACTTAAATTTCGGTGATCAGTAAATCTGTACTGACAAAATTGAGACGATAATGTAAATAATAGTTGTAAATTGCAACGAGGGACGCTTAACACTATACAATTATAGAACGTTATGTAAGCTTAGCGTACCTACATGTAAACAAAAGGATTCTTGACCCATAAAATTAGGCAATTTAATCAATGATTACCTACTTATTTCCAATACCCAGTGGGCGCCAATGTAATGCCTAGGGGTTCCGTAACAAGGGTTGGAAATAAATAAGCATCAATTACAGACAGTGAAATATATTTCCCTTATTAAAATTAAAACTAAACGGATCCGTTGTGCAAGAATGCAACAGTAGCATAAACAAAAAAAGGAAAAAGAAAACTTAAAATAACAGCTGCCGAGCTGAGGCTCGAACCCGAGAATATCTGAACCGAATGTGTCTTCCCGACCGTTGGACCAACGCGTCGTATAACAGAGTGGACGAAAACCTCGTATGCTTTCCGCCGGTGCGGTAGGTCCACCAATTGCGATAAAGGGACTTCTAATTGATGACCATAATCCCTCAAATTAAGGGCATTTCCGTAGGCTGCGAAAGAAACACGCCAATATCAGCGGGAACGTTAATTACGTACCGAAATATTCACTATGACCATAGATTGCGCAAACTCACCCCATGTCCGTAGAAACAATCACTAGTTAACTAGATCAGCATGCATTGACGAATCGCCAAGTTGCTTATGACTGCACAACATTATAACTTCTTATTTAGACTGTTACTAATATTTAATAACGCAAACGAAGATTGTTCACGAGACTAAACTTTCACGCGCACCATGACAGCTCTCGCTACCCCCATGTCTTTTTATTCAAGTACCGTCCTACGATTCAGATTGAATTGCGGTAAACCTTATATATTTAGGACGCCTAGCGCCATCTATTGACAATGACTCATGACCGAATATGACCACTACAGCGATTCCACGATAACAGTAGTAAAATTCTGGGAATTGAATGAAACGAAATAAACCTTGGTTCAACCACACCAAATACGTTCCGTTACGAGTTACGACCAAAAATAACATTTTTGTTGAAAATAGCTGTCATCGTTGTCACTGCTTTCTGGCAGATTTCTTCAATTTATATGTATTTTTGACATCTTAAACCTGAATTTTTAGAATAAGATAAAAATGTATGCTGTCCACCAGTTCGTTTTTGACTGGGTTTAGATTCGGTTATAAGAAAATATTCGATAGTTTATGAGAGTTACAGACAAATTTTTCGCAAATCTTTGAATGAACTTGAGTTACGATAATTATTTCGTGTTCGTTTTTTAAATCATCATCAGCCTATCATCGTCAACTGCTGGACATAGGCCTCTCCCAAGGCGCACCACAAAACTCTGTCCTTGGCCTTCCTCATCCAGTCGCTCCCCGCTACTTTTTTGAGGTCGTCTGTCCAGCGGGCAGCAGGGCGTCCCACACTACGCCTACCAGTTCGCGGTCTCCACTCTAGAACTCTGACACCCCATCGGTTATCAGTTCTTCGGCAGATATGACCAGCCCATTGCCACTTCGGCTTGCTAATTTTCTGAGCTATGTCAGCCACTTTAGTTCTGTGACGAATCACTTCATTTCTGATGTGATCCCTCAGAGAAACACCGAGCATAGCTCTCTCCATAGCTCGCTGAGCGACCTTGAATTTATGAACTAGTCCTATCGTTTTTTAAATATCAACCGGTTTTTATGGAGCTTGGCACTTTTTCGTCTTGGTAAAATGTCGTGATTTTCGGCCACCGTTGAAACCTGAAAACAAACCTAAAACCATAAACATCTTATTTAAGAGCTACGCTCTTGTCGGTGGAGTATTCGCCAATCCTGTCTCTTTCCGCTAGCGTCTTGAGTTATTGATACGACACGACATAGCTACCTTTGGTAAAATCTCCTATAACGTCTCCCAACCCGAGATATTTATAGTCAAAGTCAACTTCGAGATTGATAATCTCGGTTTTTCGACGTTGTAGAATGTTTTACCTAAAGACTTTGTTTAGACTACCTCTACTTTATTAGGTACTAGCTGTGCCCGCGACTTCGTACGCGCAGAGAAGTTCTTAATAATATTAAGAGAAAGAAAAAAAGAATAAGAAATGCAAAGAAAGAGAAATAAATAGACATTTTGAAAAAAGGTAAAGAAAGAAATAAAGAAAAAAAATATCGCATTATATTGCCATCATTGCCATCAAATTAAAACATAAAGTAGAATCTCCATACATTTCTCAAAACTGCATCTAAATTGTTTGATAAGTACTTACAAACACTAATTTAAAATTAGAACATGCAGGCAGTACACCTGCAGCATCAGGACTGAGTAATAGGAACCCGAAAAAGCAATGTTTCTTCTTAACCCAACAAATTAACAATTATTAGAAATCTGTAGATTATTAAAGCACACACACACCCCTACACAAATATTCATTCTTCGTTTATGTTGACAATACCATACAAAGTAAGTAGCCGTGAAGAGAACTCTGCTTGATCCTAATAATCTAATTCAAAATCGGCAAATCCTCAAGTCTCATGGCTTAGACAGTCAGGACCCCTGCAGCATCAACACTGAAGAGTTGGAACCTTTGTTTCTGACCCCCCCTGAGAAGGGAAATATGGTCGTGAGTTTATGTATCTATCTATATGTAATTAGGTAGTGTAGGTACATAAAAAAGGATACTGTAACTGCATGTTTTACAAAAACAGTGTCAAGTATCATCAACCTGTCGCCGCCGCTTTTTGCGCTGCAGTTCGCCCTGTCCCGTCGATACAGCGCCGGATGCTAGGCCGGATGGCGTCCCACACCTAACCAGTTAGTGGTCTAAATTGTTGGGCGTCAGTTCTTCGGAAGACATTATGACCAGCCCGAAATAGGGCTGCCATCCGTCCGGGTTTCCCCGGATTTGTCCTAGTTTGAAGGGCGTCCGGGGGCGTCCAGGCGGGGTCGTCACAAAAGTTTGATTCATCCACAATAAAATAAACTCGATTTCGGCATAAGCATAACAATCGAGTTGTTATGTAGCAAAATCGTGAGTTCGTTTCACTCGCTTCAGCTATTATTTCATACATAGAAGGCCTCGATTTTGGCATGACCTGGAAATGCGCTATAATATTTGGAAAAATCTCGAGCTCGCTTCGCTCACTCCTAGTTTTATTCGTACATATTGAATCGATTGAGTCGTATTGCAAAATCTCGATATGTTATGAAAATCTCGAGCTCGCTCCTGGTTTTTGAATCAATTTAGTCGTATATTGCAAAATCTCGAGCTCGCTTCGCTTGCTCAATTTTTTTAGATCATGTTACACTCGCTCCAGTCAGGTTTCAGCTCGTATTTCAACAACCTATTCGTATCGATGTAAATTTAAAAGAAGATTTTAGATTGTGCAATAACGACCAAAGCTGAATTTTACTGTCAAAATACAATTTATCGTGGTTGTCCGGGGAAAATTTCAGATTTGACTGAAATGTCCGGGGTTTTTGACGTATTTGTCCGGCAACGGCGATTTGGCAGTGGCAACCCTAGCCCGGAACGACCCAAAGGGGGGTCACATTTCCTCTCCCAAAGTCGACGCGCAAATTCAGCAATGAAGCTTTTAGCTTCGGCTCCCCATGCCCCTTTGGTCTTGACGGTGACAGGAACTAAGAGATATTGACGCTTCAAAGCTAAGTGCCGAACTCTCTTTTTGTGGCAGTAAGTTCTGTGGCTGCTCCAGGTGTCCGCGTCGTGCGACTGAGGTCTGGCGGGGAAGGTGCTTACGCATGTAGTGTGCCACAGGAGGCACTTGCTTTTCTGCCAGGACACCAAAGCTAGGCCGTAGGCCGTCGGTCTTTTGAAATACACATACACAGAATAGGCACATAAAGTATGATAACTACAATTAGATTTGTGTAATTCGTACACTTGGAGCAGTTGGAGTACTAACTTTCATTTACTCAACCTCTGTGAGTAAATTTTTAAATATTTACAACTTTTGATTGTATAAACCGATTCCGATGAAATAAAGCCTATATATGTTAATCCAAACTTCATCCATAAATCAGATTCTCCTATGTATGCACTTGCTGATGAAAATGTGATATTTTCATTAAAAAAATAAAAACAAAAAGTTCTGCACCAAGATTCGAAACCATCAACTCGTGTTTGAAAGTCTGATCATATACCAATTACGCTACTGAGCTTTCTGCAGAAAGCGTTGAAAAAAGCAATTAGTATTTACCATACAGAATCTTCGCAAATGCATAAACGCGCAGACCACTGACTTTAAATACTCATAACTTCTGATTGAATTAACCGATTGCGATGAAATAAAGCCTACACGTTAATCCAAACTAAGCCCTATATTTTTGTGAAAATGCCATCTAAATCGGCTCAGTAGTTTTTAAGTTATGCGTGAATTAAATTCAGTGGCGATCGCGACTTTTTCTTTAATTACGCATAACTTTTGATTGAATAAACCGATTGCGATGAAACATAGCCTATATTTTAATCTAAGCCATGCCCTACACTTCAGTGAAAACCCCATCCAAATCGGTTCAGTAGTTTTTAAGTGATGCGCGAACAAACAAACAGACAAACAGACAAACAGACAAACAGACAAAAATTCTAAAAATGGTCTTAATGTATTCCATTACGTATCCTAAACACCCCCAATTATTTTTTTTGTAAATATCTTCAATGTACATCATCGCCAAGTTTAGAATTTTATTATATGTATAGATGACTTACAAAATAAGCGAAGACATAATACATAGCAAATCGATACGCTATGAATTTTCCTACTACACTCATTGGGTAATACTTTGTGTTTGAACAAGCGCAACGTTCTTACCTTGGATGCGAAACGCGACAAGCTGAAGGCTTTTCCACATGCGGCCATCCATTATAATCTAGTCGGAACGGTACTGACGTACAGTGGGCGCACATTTACTGCCAAAATCGGGTACGTCAGGCACCTAAGAGCACACGAACGCCGCTGTGAGTACACTAAACAGCCGCTGTGGCCGATAACGGTCATGATTATGATGATAAATACTCGTAAATTTAAAGCAGACTTATACGCATATGCTTCTTCTTATCGTGTCGACATCAAACTTTGAACAAAGTCGCTAAATAGTACCTTGCCAGAAGTGGGCATCCGATACTGCACCGTCGTTAGCGGTCATGAGGTCCTCCTGCGTACAGGTGTTAGGGCCCGCAGGGCACGATGTGAGATGGGCCAGCATATGCTCCCGACTGTATTCCCCGAGGAGGTAATCAGAGATATTCTGAAAACTCAGAACATCCACGTTTCACTAGTAGTACCGAAACTCTGTTCAGTGTGACGGGGAGTGAGTCCGTCGCCACTTGTAATGGGCAATGGGTACAATACATGCCTCAAAATTTAAGCTTGCAGGTTTTCTCACGATGATGAGCAGACTTAAAAGTATAAAAATAATAACAAAAACTAGGTCTTTTAAATTGACAAATTCTAAAACATTACAAAAAGTTGTGAAATCCCACTAAAAACACTTTCATGTAAAATGTTGCAAAGACTAGATCATATGGCTCGCACTGTCAAAAAGTTATCAGATCTCATGTAGAACTAAGCTTCTAACTCTACACGCCTTAACTCTACAATCCCTAACTTCACAAAATCAACACCTTGGTCTGTCTCAAGGATTGCTTTATGCACAATAATGTCGGTTGAGATGAATACAAAATGGTGGATCCCGATACCAATATAGTAACACGCGACTCCAATAAAATACGTTACAGAGTCACATTGCAGGTTTTACCGCGAGCAGTTTTCTTACGCGTTTTGTACGCGTGGTTTGCGGTTGGGCCTAAGTTATGCTCCCTTTTTTCAGCTGAGTTTTTACTCAAAAGCAATCCTTGAGATTGAGATATATTATACTCCCACAAACTACTTGACACTGGCAGAAATGCAATGCTACTGCACAAGCAAGAGTCCTATAATGTAAAAATAAACAATAAAAACATTACATTTAGTAACAAAGCACTTTTACGAAACAAAATGTCTTTCACACGAAACATCTTCATGGTAGTTGAGAAATATAAAATTTTGCTCAATTCCGTTCCAAAATATATATACTTACGCCAAACTTCAGTTGAAGGTAGCAGCTGCCAGAGATTTTATCTATTACATTCCTGAACCACTTTCATGTCTCTTCTGTATGAAGTCGTACTTTGGCTTCTATATGAAATTGTTTCGTAGATTTTGTCACATTTGTTTTCAAGCTCATGTAACTGAATGGTAGCATCAAATAAACCTTACCATCTATTGCAGATGATTAATACTGTTATACTTTTACAATGCCACAACGTCGAAAAAAGCTTGAGTCGATTTTGTATATTTTTATCTCAATGTTAGCTGCCTGGTTAAAGTAGTACAGTCTAACCACCCCTTTAAATATTACTATGTGTTACACCCATGGATATAGGCATGATAATAATAAGTTGAGTCCAAAGGTAAAACCGCAGCTAAGAGACTTGGTATCCTGAACAAGGTTAAGCGGTACTTCACGCCTGCACAGCTTCTTACTCTCTACAAAGCCCAAGTGCGATCTTGCATGTATTATTGCAGTCACCTCTGTGACGGCTCTGCGAAATACCTATTGGATGCGCTGGACTCAGTAGAGCGTTAGCCAAAAGACTCATCGACGATGTTGCACTCGTCAAGTCTAAGTAACATGGCCCGGATCACCGGCGACTGGTCGCTTGTCTGTCGGTGTTTTATCGGATACAAAAAAAAAATACACTTCGGTGAATGTTATCAGGAGTTACATGACCTGATTCCACCATCCCTCTTCCTACGCAAGACTAGACTTAGTGCGAGACTGCATCCAAATGTGGTAGATATTCCAACAATCCGTACAAAAAGGTTCGCATCCTCTGTTATAGTGAGAACCGGTGAGGTTTGGAACTTTCTCCCTGCGTCTGTCTTTTCAAGCAAATACAATCAAGATATTTTTAAAAGGTTGAACGCGTTACATCCTCGGCATCATCTACACTTTCCATCAAGTGAGCTCAAGCCAGGTCAAGCGCAAGCCCATTTTGAATTTAATAATATTTTCAAGCCACAACAGAATTATAAATGCCACCATCTAAGGACATTACCCGAGGCCAACTACTCAAAGTGCCTTTGAGAGTGTATACGTGTCTAGATACGTGTAAACGTTCGTAAATGAGTCATAAAATACTCATAATGTGTTCTTTGACCCTTTGAAAAGGCTTAATAGTATATTAGTGCAAGGAAAGCCTCCCCTAGTGACGAAACATGAGTTCGTCTAGCGCACCCTGGACAGTCAGCCTTGATACGACCATTGCTTACTGGCAAATCTTTTAACTACTTTCTACATAATATTGACATGCGATATAAATAATGCTGACACAAAAGAAGAAGTGTATTAGTAAAAGTCCTGCAGTGTAGACACGATAGCATCTATGAATTTATACAGGGTTTTATGGTAAACAGCTGCATTACTTTAAATTGTGATTGTATCCGTGATACTGAACAACTTTCTCTAAGAAACCCATAGGAAATACGCAAAAAAAAAGATTTTGTTTTTCCATACTAAATGCAATCACCTGATCGACGCTTATATGAATCTAGTGTTTACCCGCGACTGCGTAAGCAAAAATTATATAGCAGATTTTAAGTCAGATCATAAATGAAACAAGAAAGTTTCATCAAAATCGGTTCATTAGTTTTTGCGTGATGCGCGAACAAACAAACAAACAAACAGACAGACAAAATTTCTAAAAAAGGTTGATTTCGAGTCAGGGATACCTAAAAACCATATCGTAATCTTTTTTTTGTAAATATCTTCAATGTACAGACACACTTCAGTTAAAGTTTTATAATAGTTTAGAAGCCTTTTTTTTGGGTATCCTAAGGTTTCTTATGGAATGTTGTCAGAATCATTGGTACAATCACCCCTTACAGTAATAATAATAATAATTTCTTTATTTGCAGGCAAAAAATCCCATATTTGTATACAAACGGGTAATGCAACGGTTTACCCTAACAACTTGTATAACGGTGCTTGAAAGTAGAAACCTCGTACATAAATCACATTTGTCATTATTTATAATATTATCGTATGTAAACAGAATTTAAAAAATCTGCTGTTTCATATAAAACTGCTGTTCTCTCTGTGTGTCAAACAGCAGAGGTTTCTTTGTTCGGTTTTGGCTACATGGCGGAAGTTGTTGAGTTTGAAGATCTAAACCGCCCCATTGAATATTCCTAGCGTGTTTTATTTAGTTATTAAACACAATATTACAGAAATAACAATTACAGTAAACATGTACCAACACATGACGGGTCACATGTGTCATGTATGTCGTGTGTGTGTGTACATCTGTCTGTTGTTACACCCTGTATAGCGTTTAGGCCTAAGCCTCGTCAACAATTTTGTAGATACATTAAAATAGTTCTAAAATTTTTCAATATTCTGAATGGGGTAGAACCCATTAAAAGTTTTGAAATTAGGTTTAAGGCTTTTCCTATCAACGACTTAGCTTTAATTTAAAACATAAATAACGTCTACTTAAGAGGATAGTCCACCCTCGTAAAGCCCAGATGCTTTTTAAAAGGTCTCCACCTCCGTTGTGATACTTGCCCAAGATGAAATCCAATTTCCTGCAGTAGACGCTCAACCACCAAATTTTACCACCTGGGCCGGTACCATTTGAACCTACATAAAGACACACGGGCAGTAAGCTAATGCCTGGGCGTTACGAGGTTATAGCATATAAACGAAGTTTGATTATATTTTCAATACTAACCAGTTAATTACTGACACATTTTAAATACACTTCTACTTTAATTGTTTTTTCTGTTATGTTATGTGTACAATAAAGTGTTAAATAAATAAATAAATAAATAATACAATCTAGGAACTAATATCTGTGCTTTATATTTGCAGGATTTCCATTAAAATATATAGTTTCGTTTATCATGACTGAAAGTTTTCCATACAATTTTTAAATAAATCCTAGCATAGAAACTATTCAGCTGAAAAATGTTAAACACAGATATTGGTTTCTAGATCGTGTTGAAAAAAAAATAGACTCTGATATTGATTAGTATCTATAGTATTATAAAACTGTAACAGAAAGTGTGTACATTGAAGATATTGAAAAAGAGATACCATTTGGTTTTTAGGTGTCCCTGATTCCAAATCACCAATTTTGAATTTCTGATTTCTGTCTGCTTATTTGTTTGTTTGTTAGAGCATCACGTAAAAACTCCTGAATCGATTTCGATGATTTTTTGTTTGTTTGACAGCTTATGATTTGACTTAAAATCTAAAACTAAACTAAACTCTTAGAAAATAAAATCAACCTTCGTTTGTATGGAGCGCGCTGTAAGGACTATCCTCTTAAGGGGGCACCGAGCTTATTGTACTGCCATCAATCGTTTTTTTTTTCTTTTCTTACAAGAATGTCATTGTAGTTATTGCAGATTTCAATTTATCGGATCACTACGGATTTATTTTGATAATGTTTGTAGTAGTGTTGGTGGTTTTAACGATAAAAGCTACAAGAATAAAACATAATAATACGTTATGTTTCGATATATTTAAAGCCAATCAGGACCACAATGTGACATTCTTGTTTTTTGGAAATGTTGTTTAATTAATTTGGAAAAAATTAAGATTGGGGGCAGCACAATAGGCTAGGTACCCTCTTAAACGTGAATGATTACCGTTTCACGTCACAGGCAGTCTAGCGAAACGGTGCCTATACTAAGGGTAGACCTTTAATAATTGATCTCGAAAATTGTAAGACAGAAGCTATGGACTAAGACAGATGGATGGTAACGGTACAATGGGTTATCGATAATGGACATAAGTTTGAATAACAATAACTTGAAAGCTGTTGAGTATAATCCCGACGTTATCTTAAATTTAGTTGAGTATAAACATAAATGTCCAGTTTCTTTTTTTTAATAGTCAAACAATGAACCTTTATACTTTCGTGCATTTTGTCTGTCTGTATGCCCCGCCCCGCCTTACCTACTCGCTCATTTTTACCCGACTGCGTGCCTCAAAGGAAGGGTAATGTATTTATTGCACCTATTGGATCAACATCTAGCATGAAGACAGTAAAAACAGAAATGAAGTAGTTTAGAAGACACGACCCTACGACCTTTTTTCGACCCTACAAAGTAAAGTCGGTTGGTAAAACGAAAAGTGGTAGTTTTTTCTAACGTTTTTCTAATAAATCGAGTAAGGTGTCGCTGTATAGGTCTTGTGAAATTGAACCAAACATAAAATATTGTGCTAAAAACCTTTTTAGTAGATTGAAAATGTTATGTAGCGTAACCCCACTACATGACAAAAGGATCTTCTCACTATTGAAGGTAAGGTTCAGAGTGAACAAAATAATGTAAGAAATAAGAAATTGACTTTGTGTTATCATATAAAAATTTTAATAAATTGGACTCTTGCTTTTTTATTTGTTTAATGTCGGGCTAAGGCCACCACACATTCCTATGCACTTTTGATTGTGCTTTAGCACTGCATTTCCGCCAGTCTCAAGTAGTTTGTAAAATATCCCAATCTCAAGGATGCACTGCTGAGAAGAGATTGTGGAGCCTCGTGGCAAGATCAACACAAACCGCGCGAACACCATACCCGAAAAATTACTGCTCGTGGCAAAACTCACAACGTGCCTCCATATCAATTACATTTATGTAACATCCCTGCAGTCGTGTGGTAACTACAGGGTGAAATTGATATCATTAGCATACTTTTAAACTAAGACTCTACCCATCAAACTGAACAACTTTTACTATAGGAGCAAACCAATCGGAGCAAAAAAAAAATCTGCTGTCCCATACTAAACTGTACCCGCAGCCGCCGCTGACTCAATATATGTGACAGCAGATTTTTGTTTGTGCCGATTGGTTTGCTCCCATAGTAAAAGTTGTTCAGTTTGATGGGTAGACTCTTAGTTTAAAAGGATGCTAATGATATCTATTTCACCCTGTATTTTTATAGTATCGTGAGGTTTTTAAAACCTGGATGCGGATTTTACCTATGAGCGTTAATTAGTTAAATCCAAAATTAAAAGACTGTATAGATTTTATTTTTTTGGGTGTATTATCACCGTAGAAAGAGAAGGCACTAGAAGGAAGCACGTGTCTTGTCATATCACTCAGTAAGAGATGCACATTGCAAATTTGCTCTAGTTAAAAAAGGAGACCGCTACTTATTGCTGTCCTTATCGACGTATCCATCCACTTTTTTGTACTTCGGCCATCTGACTCCAAAATGTAACTTCATATAAATTGTATGGGACAACCACCTGACTCCGAGATGTCACTTTATATAATTCGCAATCTCATACCCGGTTACACTGATGTTCGGTCTACTAGCGTAAGCGAATTTTTTTTCGTCTATGATTATCACAGAGATTGTTTGACACCTTTTGACATTGATGGATGTTCTGAATTCTTAAATCTTCGTACTGCCATTCCCGATAGACAACCAGCGAACTAGTATTCTCGTTCACTGTAGAAAACTCATTGGATATTGATAAAAAGTGCATCAATATTCTAAAGCTTAACTCTTGAATCTAAAGATTTTAAAATTCAATGTATTCCCAAGAGGTTGTCTTTAAAACAATTGTTTCTGAATTTTTTCTTCGTTTCTTTTTTTTTATATTCCTTTGTTCACTAACTTAAAATAAGTTAAAATTACTGACAATAATGAGTATTGTTACTTACTTGAAATAAATAATTTTCTAGTATATTTTGTATGCACGAAGAAAGTGAGTGGGAATAGTTTAACCTGATTATCGAATAACAAAATATAACAAAGGAGTTCTGACCTTCCATCCTGCAATAAAAATTTATGATTTCTGATTTCTGATTTCATTTTCCATAGCACGTTCCGGATAGTGTCGTTCCGATCGCGTTACCAGACTGAACGACCTTGACTCTTTCAGAGCCGCCTCGCCTCTACTAAACTACCTAATTTTAGTAGGTATACACATTTTTGACTGGCTTGTCCTTCATTACGTCACTATGGTGCCTCCAAGGAAATCGAATTCGAAAATCATAAGAATTCGGATTAAATTTAAAAATTATCTTACTAACTCATTAAATATTGGACTTAAAAATTTTCCTTACTAGCATTTTTTGATGATGATCTTAATATTGCCTAAAAGTGACTTCAACTTATAAAGTAGATGCACATAATACAGACTTTTCAAATATTTAGGCTTTTCTTTGAACACAGGTTTCATATTTTTCATTAATTTGTATGTCTTTCCAATAACGAGAAGATAGGTTCTAAAAACCGTTTACCTATGGGGAGCGTCTTAAGTCAATTCAGAGATAGCTTGAAAATACTCTTGCAGCAAGATGACAACTAGCTAACTTCCTCTGGGGAAGCGTGTTGGAGTATGGCCCTCTTTGTGAAAGGAAGCCTCTCGGCCTCTTTAGTAGAGGAGGCCTGGGATACTTACTACACTGAAAAAAAAAAAATTTATAACCAAACTTAAGAAAACTACTCGTATTTTTGTCATTGTAACGTTCCGTTATTTATAAACAAACTTTTGATTATATTTTAATAGCATAAAGATTTAACATAACATTTTTAAGGGACATGAAACCTTATTCGAGAGGAAACCTGCATGCTTCAATTTCGAGGCATGTATTTGTACCCACTGTCCATTACAACCGGCGATGGACTCACTCCCCGTGACAAAGGACAGAGTTTTGGTACTAGTGAAACGTGGATGTTCTGAGGTTTCAGAGTATCTCTGACTAACTCCTCGGGGAATATAGTCGTGAGCATATGCTATGCTATGCTTATGCTTATGCTATGAAACCATATTGTACATAACTATAAGTATTTTATTTTATGTTATATTTATTATACATAATTATTCTAGCTGTATAGTCTAGAGTAGGTATAGCGTGTCTAATCTTGTGTCGAAATGATAAGGGTTGTCAGTAGTTTTAATACATAATTTTCGTGTTCAAAGGCTGGCTTGGTATAAAAGCAATTAAGTTAACTTTGACATTGAAGAGACTATGCAGCGAAGAACAATTACCTATACTCGATAAGACTAATTACAAGCTATTATGCAAAGGTATGGCATACCTATTTGAACACCCAACTAAGCTACCGTGAGTTCTATTTGCATTATTCTAGGTAGAAAATATACAGGGTGAGTTATATTTGCATTATTCTAGGTAGGTAATATACCTCAGGACACGCGAAAAAAAAACAGCTGTCCCATACAAAACCGCCGTACCTACCCGACTCAAATGTATGGGACAGCTGATTTTTTTTCGCGTTTCCTGAGGTAGGCTCCATAGTGAAAGTTGTTTAGTTTGATGGTCTGAGTTCACCGTTTCAGTTTGCGGAGGGCTGTCCCTTACACCCTGTATAATTGCTTGATCTGAAGCTCCTTATACCAGCTGAAATTCCAAAATTAAACCGATCCACAAAACTGAATGCAAGCTGAATATTGTATGATGCTTCAAGCGTACCATTATCTTTTGCTATGCATCAAATTTAAATATTGTATGCAGGCTGAATAGCATCGGAATATAAATAATATTATAAACGAGATTGGAATTCTTAGAGTCGGTGCAGGAGAATTGCCGAGCATTTCAATGCACTTTGAATAAAAGATAATAAACTTGGCTTGCTTTAAAATAACGCTATTAAAAGCAAATACCTAGGAGTTTTTTTCTTATCGAGCAATACCCCATTACTGGACAAAAGGATTTTCTTCCAAATATTCTTATCCTAACGCCCATACACCTTCCATGAGGGTAGACCTGTGCCCTGCAGTGGGGCGTATGCAAGGTGTTACATAAATACAAATAAACCTTTAAGGGGGTGGTGTAGACCATCAAAATGAACAACTTTCACTATGGGACCAATATCGAAATCGCGAAAAAATTATTGATGTTCCATACTTTACAAATCGACTAGAGCTAAAATATGTATGGGATTTCAATTTTTATTAGAGAAAGTTGTTCAGTTTGACGGTCTAAACAACCCCCTTAAGAGTTTTAAAAATGTATTCTTACTTATGTAGCACCCTGTATAGTACCACAGATTATTTAATATAGTACAGTGTCCTACAACTAATTATTTCACTCTTTCTAGGAAAATAAATAAATATCTAAACTATTATAAAACTGTAACTGAAGTGTGTCTGTACATTGAAGATATTTATAAAAAAAAGATTACGATAAGGTGTTTAGGTATCTCTGACTTGAAATCAACCTTTTTTTGAAATTGTGTCTGTCTGTTTGTTCGCGCATCACGCAAAAACTACTGAACCGATTTTGATGAAACTTTTTTTGTTTGATAGCTTATGATTTGACTTTATAATTTGTGTGGACGAAGTCGCGGTTAAACAATAGTCTATACTAATATTATAAAGAGGAAAGATTTGATTTTTTGTTTGTTTGTAATGAATAGGCTCCGAAACTACTATACCGATCTGAATAATTCTTTCACCATCAGAATGCTACATTATCAGTAATTAACATAGGCTATAAAAAACTGCTAAGTGTGTGTCGGGAAGATTCTAAGGCGGTACGAAGTTCGCCGCGGTCCTCTAGTACATTCTATTTTTGATGTTACGTTATTTATATTTTACTCGGAGAAGCTCAGTTGCATTGTTTTACTGTGTTCCTTTAACATTCTTTGCATCAACTCTCATCCCGAGCCTTGTCATGAATAGGTATATTGCATTCAGTAATATCTCAGATTTCTCTATTTCAGATTGCAGACCAAACTCTCCGTCTCAATTTTCTTTAACATAAATAATATTAAGCTACCCATATTCCTGACTTCAATTTCATCCTGTATTACTTTCTACTCTTATCTGTTCCCGGTAGACTTGTTTTGTATTTCAGATGTGGAATGAATATAGGGATAAAGGGTAAATAACTTATAATATACAACTCCATATCCCGCTTTTAACAACGTTGGTAGTAAAATCAAACGATGTAAGTTTGTATCTAACAAGGTAAATATTGCTCAAGTTTTTTCGATAGCTTCATAAAAAGGTTGGCTGTTCACAAAAGTTCGATATTGATGTTGCATTATTATTTTTAACTGTTCTAGAGAGTAAACATGCGTCGTTACAAGCAGGAAAATAAGAAAATATAGTTTTTATAGTAGTAATTTTTCCCTCATAAAAATGTGTTGCTTGTAATTTACGATTACAGTAATTATTGTAGGTACCTAATAATTATTTTTCTTCTTTATTCTGCTCAGCAGTTGGAAAATGTCAAAATTACTATGAAGATATTCGTCTTTCTACTGCTGATTTATCTTTCAAAAATCATACTTCAGCAGTGCGATTTTTTGAAGTCAAATCAGCCTTAGAAAAATGCGTATTTCCTTAGTAATTTTAACATTTTCAACTGCTGAGCTCACCGAATGAGATTCATAAATCGCACTCCAGGTCTTGTAAGTAAGACAGACTGGCAGACATGACTGATTCATCCCTATCTTTTCTTACTATGCGTCGCCGACGCCGCATAAAGGCGGGCCGAGACCTCAAATGATCAAATTTTACAGACCCTCTAGCATGATTTCTCTACTAATGCGCAACTCTGCCTTTTCCATACTACTCATCGCGGCAAGCGCTACTGAAAAGCTGGGAAGGGGTAATTTTCTACGCACCGAAGGCGCGTCACGCGAGAGTAGGAAAGTCAAACTAGGGTGCAGCCTAGGGCAGCCAATAGTCGTTTCATTGTTATGGTTTAAAAAAATAAAAATAATTCGGCATTTAAAACAACGTTTTAAAGTTTAATCTAGGCATAATACTATCAGAAATATCTTCATAATAACAAAATACTTAATAGTAATATTGACATTCGTCTTTTCGTAAAATTTCGCTATAATTGATTCTCAATATTTTTCTTTTCTATTTGTCAAAGAGCTTTGTCTTTTTGTGACGACAGAGATAGAGTTCGACAAATGGAGCATTTTTGTATGCTCAACTCATTGTTCACCGTTTACTATAAAGGTTCGCCCCTTTTTGCGGCGTTGGCGATGTATTGAAATACTTAAACCAGAAAATATGCTCACAAATAACTCTGCTTCTCCAACATAAATTCTTACACGGAACCAATTTTGATGACATTTTGTATCTTGAGCCCTGAGGAAGGACATTACATAAGCATAAAAACCCCATGCACAGAATATCGCTAGTAAAATAAAAAAATTGTTGATTTTTTAAGAGAACTTCATGGCCATCGCGCTCAATATTACCGAAGTTTGATCCTGTTTTGGATGTAATCAAACTCGACGAAAGGGCGTTCTTGTTGCGGCAATGACTAACTAACAACTATAACTGTAACTTTGATTCCTATTAGAAACTATCACCGAAGTTAAGCAACACTTGGTCTGGTCAGCCTTTGCATCGCTGACTGTTTTAGTCATTATTTCGTCTCATGCACGTCTGTGGTTTGGAAAGCATGGTAAGCATGTTGGTCCCTGATGGATCCGTTATATATATCTTCTTCTTATCGCGTGGGCATGCCCTGGTGTCAGAAACGGCCTCTGACGTGGTTTTTATGTAACGACTACTACCACCAGAGATAGTAGCCGGGACCAACGGCTTAACGTGCCATCCGAAGCACGAAATCATCTTTATTTTCAGAAAATCAGGTGGATTCAGCCAACAATGTCCTAACCTACCGGGGAAAAACTATATTCCCCGAGGGGGTAGTTAGAGATATTCTGAAACCTCAGAACAACCACGTTTCACCAGTAGTACTGAAACTCTATCCAGTGTGACGGGGGGTGAGCCCGTCGCCACTTATAATGGACACTGGGTACAATACATGCCTCGAAATTGAAGCTCGCAGGTTTCCTCGCGATATTTTCCACAGACAGATAACTTCTATAACAGATTTTTAATATACTAGATGACTGGCATACCAGATTCTAAAACTAGTACAATACCAAAAATATGTACATAAAACAAAACGGGATTATTTGGTGAATACACGCACTTCATGAAAAATGTAGGCCAGATTGAGACGTAAAATTACGATGACTGCTAAAAGGGTTCAAAAGAAAATAAATCCTAACCAAGCAACAATTTGTCCCAATTCCAGTTAGGTATTTACCGGTGAAAGGACACAGTGAATTTTCAGGATTGGTAAAGTTCATTTGCCGTGAAAAATAAAGGTACCTACTAATGTTTAACGTTCTATTTTTTTTTTCAACTAAAATGCTTTGTTTTAACAGATTTTTCGAGTAATCGAAAATACTACTTACATAGTCTCCAATACAAAAAAAGAAAATTTTGTAACGCCACTAAAATCGTATAGAAATCTATGATTTTGTTCTCATTTGATTCATTGCACTAATTTAATTCCATAAAATCCAAAGCTACAAACCAGCGCGCCCATTTTTGAACATCATACGATTAACTGGGCAGTAGAAAGATGCATGATATCCATTTGACATTTTCTACTGCCGAGTTGATCGTATGATGTTAAAAAATCTCACTCCTGGTTATTGTATGGAGAGTGCTAGCTTCACGCATTAAAAAAGAGTCACGCATTAGAAGAATGAGTTAGCAAAATAATAACATTGCACATTAAAATCTACCTAATACTCATAAAAGTAATTATAACCACAGCAAGAAACCATTACGGTACATTGCGTAGAATAAAACCGGTCAAGTGCGAGTAGTAATTTTTTTACTTTTTATAATTTTATAGTTAATTCGCCATAATAACGCACATTCTGTGAAAATGTCAACTGTCTAGCTATTACGTCTCAAGAGTTACAGCCCTAAATAGGTAGGACGGACAGACATACGGACGGACGGACGGACAGACAGACGGACGGACAGACAGACATAATATGTTTGTGTGTAATGGTATATGGAAGCCAGGTGTTTCTATGTATATATATTAGACCGGTGGTACAATAGTACATTATGATACAAGTGAGCAAAGTTTGTGATTACAGACGAGGCGGGACTCGTCTGCGACTCGTGCTGCATATAAGAGCCGAGTCTGTAATGACCAATGCTCACACGTTTCATACGACGTTTTTCAACATATTTGCGAGGAAAAAGTACTAAAATATCGTAAAATACATATTTTAGGAAAATGTTTGAGGAACATTTCAACAACTTGAAAATGGAGCTAGACTATTTTTTTATATAAAGAGCCGATGACTGTAGCCGCCATTCAACCAACGATATTTTGTTGCAAGCAACCTGATATGAAAAACGTTGCAAACTTAATATTAATATATTTATAACACAAATTAATGTTAATTTGTAACTTAAATTAATTGTTTGATGAAATGATGTATGTTGTTTATGTGTACCTAAAAGCGGTGCAATAAGAGCCACTTTACGAGCAAGTATGTTGAAAAATATATACATGTGCAGTGTTTATACCATAACAAAGTGAACACTTTTACAAAATCGTAATACAATTATATTTTATTCTTCAGTTTTTAAATAAGCATACCTTTGGCTCCGAAAACATTTAAAAAGATACTTAACAATTGAAAAAGAAATTCTTATCTGGACACCACATATAGCTTAAAATAAAGCCACCTATGTACAATATAACTTATATTTCCACAACACAATTTCAAAAGAATTTATTTCCATTCTTCACAGAAATCCTTTCAGACCTCCATCATCGTATCTCAAGGCTCCACTCACTATTATTGTACAAGCCTCTCACATAAATATCTCCGAAATAGGACAATTGTAGCCATATATCCAGTCAAAGGAAATTAGTTCTAAAGTCGGAGACGAAATAAGTTATAAACTAGGTTACAAACTTTAATAGGCATTTACGAAGGTTTCGAATTACTGTACATTTATTTTTATTAAATTGTTATTTGATAAATTGAAGCTTTTAGTGACTTTTGGAAACATTTTTCTTAAGGGTATATTATTCGGAGCGCGCTCCATACAAAACGTACTATGGTGATATTTTCAATACTATAACCAATTAAAGTCAATGAAATTTTGCAGAAACAATCTAGAAACAAATTTCTATGCTGGTATAGAGTCAGATTTTCGTTAAAATGTATAGTTTTCAAGTTACAGTGCCTCAAAGATTTCCATCCAAATCTTAAATTAATCCTTGCATTGAAACTGTATATTTTAACGAAAATCTGACTCTATAGAAGCATAGAAATTTGTATCTAGATTGTTTCAGCAAAATTTCATTGACTTTAATTGGTTAGTATTGGAAATATCACCATAGTACGTTTGTATGCAGCGCGCATTTTCGCTCTCGGAATAATATTCTCTTAATATTTTGAAACAAATTACCAGATCGGTGTAAAAACTGGCTACCGCAATAATAAAGGCCAAATGCGAGTCGGACTACTCGCTCACCGAGGATTCCGTACCACACATTATTCACCACTAGCTTTTAATTACTAACAAAATTTTAAGGGTGTATTCGGAAATCTTCTTCTTATCGAGTGGGCTGCAAGCCCTGGTGTCAGAGTTTATTCAAACCGCCTTACGGCCTCTGACGTGGTTTTAATGTAACGACTGATGATGTCCTCCACGACGTATCCGTCGACGGCGACCCTCATTGGTTCCTGGCATGTGCTCGAATGTGACTGGAACATCTGAGTTTTGTCTTAAAGATCCTGTTACACGTAGCACAGTAAAGTTTCCCGGCGAGTTGTACGTGTAATTGTATGTTGGTTTGTGACGGGTCTTGCGGTCCTGGCGTTTGGCTTCAAGGGTTGCCAGCCTTGCAGTCTCGAAGTACTCGGTCCCCTCCCTGACAGCTTTTCGCCACTCAGGTCTCGTCTGCGCAATATGTATTGTGTCGGACATTGAAACTATAGACATGCGTCGTTGTTGAAAGTGTGGATCAGTCGATCGATTTTCTATGGGAGGTCAAACATTTTCGTAGTATTGAAAAGTAGTTATGTATTAACTTAAAAAAAAAAGTGTTTCTTCGGGATCCTAGGGCGAGAGCAAGTTTTTATTTTTCATATTATTTTCTTTTATTTATTAAGGAAATTATACCTATACTCTAGAGTTTACACTTTTATTACTTACACCAAGTTTGACGCTTGTATGTATTATCGTTTAATCGATACGATAGAGTGAAAAGTAAAAACGTTGAAAACTAGTTCATTCGATTTTGACTGCCCCAGAAGGAGGGTTATGTTTATTGAGAGTATGTACGTATTTATTTTTGTAATTAGATGTGCCATAATAACGCGAACCTATTCTGTTTTCAACATAAAATGTCAACTGTCTAGCAGCATCTGTTATAGTTCAAACTTTACAGCCCTTTAAAGGGGAGACGGAAGGACGGACGGACAATGTAAGCTTCACGGACCTGAAAAAAAGACGGACGTAATGTGACACTAAAAAGATGTGAAGCATGCAAGGTCCTACATTTTCGTTTGTTCTACAAGGGACCTACAGTCACACAGATGCATTAGCTCTAGGCGCAGGTCCGACACCCGTCACCATTATGTACCGCGTGACAGCGCGCACACAAAAGAAATGGGTGCTTCACTCGTGATTAGACGAGATTACGTTCGTCTTTTTTTCAAGTCCGTGGTAAAGCTTATAAAATAATGATCCCATTTTCACCCTTTGGGTACGGAACCCTAAAAATGTTCATGATTTAAACACTCTGTTACATGGCATACTTACCTAAAAAAATTACTCTCATTAATATGCCTTATAATTTAGATGTGTAATTTTTATAACCAGGACATATTTTTTTGTGGTAACACGTTTATTCATGACAGCGCTAATTAAATATCATCACATTTCGTTGGATTATTTTACCGTGTCATGGCAACTCGTAATATGTCATAGCCTGGAAAGAATAAAACAAAAAAATTGCGCCATTTTTTAGGAAATACAATCCGGTGCCAAGCCTCCGCTGTCCCGATTGATCACAAGTAGGTCTTACTGAAATGAAAATAGCAGTAGGCAAAATGGTTGTCTATAAAGATTTTATGGTTTTGGCGTATAGTTAAGTAGGTAGAGTCTAAATATAAAGGGTTTGGGGCAAACACGAGCTTTTGAAACTATAGGTAGTGTAAGGCCCGTCACAGACAGGCGCTATAATATGTTGCTGTACTCTTCTTACGCACGAAAAATTACATAAGCACGTCTCTTTCCTGCGTGCGAGTGAGAGGAAGCGATTAGCAACTTGCATGCGTTAGAAGAGTACAGCAACATATTATAGCGGCCGTGTGTTGCGCGCTTAATGAAACAAACGCCGCCGCTGTGTGGTTCTGGCTTAAAATGAACAAGCCCATTTCTTCCCGTGGGTATCGTACGAGGCGACTAAGGGATTAAATGTTTCTTATGTAGTGTTTATGTGGTGTTATTTGTGTTATTAATATACTATATTTAAGGTATACAATATATTATATTTAAGGTGGAAAGATAACATGGATGCCTTCTTGGAGAGTTGGCCAGAAGTTGCACACAACAGAGAGGATTGGAGACTAAAGGGGAGGCCTTTGCCCAGCAGTGGGACATTTAACAGGCCACGTAAAAAAAAATATTTATTAGATTAATAAAAAGGAACACATTTTTTACAACAGTTATGAAGCAAATACCATACAAAAGGAAAAAATAATATACTTAATGAATTACACAGAAATATTTTATAATATAATCCTAGGTATAGCATGCATAGCATACCATATCATATGCTCACGACTATATTCTCCGAGGGGGTAGTCAGAGATATTCTGAAACCTCAGAACATCCATGTTTCACCAGTAATACCGGAACTCTGTCCAGTGTGACGGGGGGTGAGCCCATCGCCACTTATAATAGACAGTGGGTACAATCGATATAGATAGATATAGGTAATAAAAAAAGGAACCAGTTACCTTAATTTTAAGAAAAATTACAAATAACCCACATTCTTTCGCAGTCGGGTAAAAAAAAACAATTTCAACATGAAAATACTTAAACTGAAAGTTGGTAGCACTGTTTCTGATCACCCGAAAGGGATTATGGTCTTGTATGTAATAAATGTACGCAAAATAAGTATAAAAGCATGCAATTAAAGTAAGTGGTCCATAAATAAACAATTGAACAAACTCCTGCTCGAATGAACAACTGAGCGTGAGAAAATTAGCCATCCAACAAAAATAAAACAATTAAAACTAAAGTGCCGAGCATTTGTACCGTAGTAACTATCAAGTCGTCCACAAAACAGATAGCGCCAGCAAATAACTTCCGAAAATTCATTGCAGCAATCCTCGCTCCTGATTACGGGCACAAGTAAAGAGAAAAGCAAGCACCTAAATGAGATTGACTACATACTAACAAACCAAGCGTCTCGTATACAAAACTTCGACATTGTAAGTAACATAAATTTCAACACAGACCACCGAATGATAAGATGTAAGTTAAATGTTAACCTGAAAAGAAGCAGAAGTTTCATCAAACCTAACAACTATTCGAGAAACCTACCAGTAGTGACGGGCGAGAGCGCGAAACATTGGGAAAATATACTTACAAAATCTCTACAATCCGCAACAGAAACACAGGAGCAGTACGACAATTTCGAAAAAGAGATGACAAATCTACTGCACCAATTACCTAAAGAGAAAAAACTAGAAACAAATTTGATCGACAACGACACACAACAACTCTTGGAACAAAGAAGCCTACTATATAAAGGAAAAAGAACGAGAGACATTAGATTAAAAATTACGAAAATAAGCAAAGAAATCAATAGAAACATGTCAAAAGCGAAGAAAATTAGAAGACAACAAACTTTTACCAGATATATACATAAATCTGGAGCAATCAAGAAAGCATTCAAGGAGCTCAAAGAAAAAACGGAATGGGCGGCAAATGTAAGAAATAGAGCAGGAAATATACTCACAAGACGGCCAGACATAATAAAGGAGGCAACAAACTTTTACAGAAACCTATACGAGTCCAACGAAGCAGTGTTCAAGGAAAAAGATCCTATCCCAGGTATTACTACAGACTCTGCTCCGCTACAGACTATACTTAGATCTGAAATTGAACAAGCAATAAGAACCCAAAAGAATGATAAGGCCCCGGGAGATGATAACATCACTAATGAAGTACTGAAGTCTTTGACAGAGTCACTAGGGAAACCTCTGCAGATACTGTTCAACAACATACTAGTAACGGGAAACACACCCGAACAGTGGTCAAAATCTACAATCATATTGTTGCATAAGAAAGGGGACAAAAGTGACCTAGGCAATTACCGACCTACTAGTCTAATGTCCAATTTGTATAAAGTGTTCTCAAAGATTATTCTCAACAGACTAACAAAGATTTTGGATGAAAATCAACCTCGTGAACAAGCAGGTTTTCGTAAAAACTTCTCAACTGTGGATCATATTCAGGTAGTGACCCAAATAATAGAAAAAGTTAATGAATATGGAATGACTCTATACATGTGCTTTATCGACTTTACAAAAGCATTTGATTCTCTACATCACTCTATGATCTGGGAGTCCCTCTTACAACAAGGTATCGACTCGAAATACATTGCGCTGCTATATAGTATCTATTCAAAGAGCCGGGCCAAAGTCAGATTAGAAAAAGAGGGTGTAGAGTTTCCTATCAGGAAAGGAGTAAGACAAGGGGACCCTTTATCACCAAAAATATTCGCTTCAGTGTTGGAATTCATCTTCAGGAAACTAGATTGGGAAAGAAAAGGACTAAAAATCGATGGAGAGTACCTGAGCCACCTACGTTTTGCTGATGATATTGTGGTCCTTGCTGAGAGTCCTGTGGATTTGAAGAGCATGTTGTACGAATTGGCCGAAGAAAGTAAAAACGTGGGTCTGTTTCTGAATGCATCCAAAACTAAAATTCTTACAAACGGAGAAATACAAGGCATAATAATAGACGGAACAGAGATAGAGTACGTAAATGATTATATCTACTTGGGACAAACAATTTCATTTGATAACTGTATAGAAAAAGAAGTGCAGAGAAGAATCGCTTTAACTTGGAAATAGTACTGGAGTCTTAAGGAAATTATGAAAAATAAAGAAATAAGTATGAACATTAAGAAGAAAGTATACGAAGTAGCAATCCTGCCATGTCTAACTTACGGCTGCCAAACATGGTCTCTGAGAAAAAAGGAACAAGATAAACTTGCAATTTGCCAAAGGAAAATGGAGAGAAGTATGTTAGGAATTCGAGTTGCAGATAAAGTTAGCAACATGAAAATCAGAAAAAGAACTAAAGTATACGACATTGTTCAAAGAATTAGACTTCTGAAGTGGAAATGGGCGGGACATATTTGTAGAATGGATTGTACTCGATGGACAGCGAGAGCTACCGAATGGATACCACGAGACAGGGTAAGGAAAGTGGGAAGACCGAGAAAGAGATGGAGAGACATATTTATACAAAAGTGTGGACCGAACTGGATGCGTAAGGCTAGAGAAAGAGGCAATTGGAGAGCTTTGGGGGAGGCCTACGCCAAAGAGGCGACTGCTATCTAACACAATACTATACCTATAATAATGTGATAAGTTATACCAAAATATCGAATTTAATGTAACATAATAATAATAATAATTGGAAATTAAATAATATAATAATCAAGTAATCAATAATGTAATAAATAACAGTAATAATAATGTAATCAAGTATTGTAATAATTAGGTAATAAAATATGTAGGTATTTAGGTTTAATTCATCAAATTGTAAGCATGCAATTCTTTTGAAATGATAGTAGAATAAAGGCTATTTTATTTATTTTATTTTATTTTATTATGTAATAAATGTACGCAAAATAAGTATAAAAGCATGCAATTAAAGTAAGTGGTCCATAAATAAACAATTGAACAAACTCCTGCTCGAATGAACAACTGAGCGTGAGAAAATTAGCCATCCAACAAAAATAAAACAATTAAAACTAAAGTGCCGAGCATTTGTACCGTAGTAACTATCAAGTCGTCCACAAAACAGATAGCGCCAGCAAATAACTTCCGAAAATTCATTGCAGCAATCCTCGCTCCTGATTACGGGCACAAGTAAAGAGAAAAGGTTTTTCTCCGCGAAATGAACTCCGTTATAAAGGAATTCTGTCTTTTGCGTAGGATTTATTTTTTTACGTCACCTCGTAATGTGATTAGCTGATGCTTAGTCTGTTTCCGTTATTTAAATGGGAGTCTTGGAAAATATGAGCGGGATAGATGTCGAAGGTCTTGAGATTTGAGAATTATATCTTTTTAAAATTCTTTATTTATATATTTTATTTTATTATGATATTTTTAAAATCTAGGGATTGTAGGCATTTTAAATGTTTAGTTTTTTATGCTATACGGCCTTCTACTCTTGGAAATTATACGTAAATACTGTGAATTTAAAAAGATATAATTTATGATGCTATTTGGTTTTATCTATTCTGCTTGTATTCTGCATGTTAACACATAGGTAACTTTCTACTGTAGCAAAAATTTTAACCTATTTTCTTGTTTTTTTTTTCAAATTTATAGTAAAAATAAAAATAAAATATTTTCAAACCTATCAAAAACGAACCTCCTTATTTATTGGACAGAGCTGGAACACGTCTTTTCAATGTAAATTCTATCTACTACATTTCTATTAATCATAGTAGTAGTTCACATAGGTCGTAACATAGCCTCTGTCGTATCTACTTTAGGGACGGAAGTTAGAAGGCTGGCAAGCGATTTGCATAGAATTTCCCGTCATTTCCTTTGTAATAAAGTAAAGGGCTATGGTTGGGCCTATACGAGTTGAGAGCTGATAAACGTTAAAGTAAGCTCTCGTGAAACATAGACTGGGATTTGAGTAGGCCCCTGTCAGAACCAAAAAATCAGCTGTTCCATACTAAATTGCAATACCTATGAGATTAAAATGTATGAGTTAGTAGTTTTTTTTTGCTCTGACAGGTTTGCTCCCATAGTAAAAGTTGTTTAGTTTGGTGGGTATATAGAGTATGTGGTTTAAAGGTTAATGATTCTTTTCCTTACACCCTGTATATTCCAAATTTCATGTTTCTATCTTCAGCAGTTCAGATTGTTCTTTGTCAGTCAGTCACGTATATGAAACAGAATTCCTACAGCATGAGAAAAGAGTTTCTAGTAGCGCCGTTTGCTCTTGCGAATTTCTATTGTTACAATTCAAATGATTTATTTCTAAAAACACACTTTACTTAATATTTCAAGATAATTCATATTCTCTACAGTGTTACATGTAAATCCACATAAAATAAAACATAACATTATAAGAGATTATTTTTTGTGGGAGACTGGAGTCTAACATAGGTAATAGGAAACCTGAGACTTGTAAGTCAACTGTAAGATAACTGGCGAATTGGAAACTAACTGGAGAAAAAGATGCCAGAGATCAATGTAAGATGTTAGAAGAGTCCAAGAGGCACTTACATTCTTTAGATACAAGAATATATTACAAAGCACAAAAAGTTCGGAAGGGCTTATTGATCGAACCGTGCTAGAACCTGTTACCTACGCTTGAAGAAATTATAGTTTGTTGTAGCAAACTTTCTAAAAACCCGTAATATTAACTAAAGTTGAAGTAGACTATACATGAAAAATATAGCTGTTAGCAACTAGAATATTCTAGTAAAGTCGAGATAATGAACTGAAAATTCTAGTTGAATTAGCAAATCTGGTAGATGTTCTTCTGAATGTAAAACTTTTCTGATGACCCTTTCCGTCTTTTACACATACCAAAAGTTTAATGCTAAATAAACGCTTAGCACACAAATTGGTTTTACCGTTGGCCCACCACAGGCAGGTATCCAGGGGGGGGGGGGATATATGGGATTTATCCCCCCCCCCCCCCCCCCGAAATCCGAAAATTTGGTAGCCACGAAAAGTGATTACAGTACTGTCTTTTTCATAGTTTTTCTATGAAAATCAACCCCCGAAAATTAATGTCCCCCCCCCGAAACAAAAGTCTGGATACGTGCCTGGCCCACCATTTTAGTTAAGGCGCGTCCACTAGTACGTTTATTAGACGCGCGTTGACCGTCCGGTGCGGTCCGATTAATTTAGTCGTGCGGTCCAATCCGACTGTTCAATTTAACTTTGTTAATGGGATAGGGAACGATAATACCTATTCCTTTCATGGACAGTTGAATAATGTCATTTTTGGCCAAATTCACAAATCAACGGTCGTCGTGAACGTTGCTTTGAGTCCCTAAATTATAATTTGACAAGGAAGACGTTTTTGAATAATAACTTTCAGAATTAATTATTCAAAATCTTTACGACGTCTGTAATTAGATTTGAATAATAATGATTTTATGTTTATTTTGTTTTGGTTTAGCGTCGATTGGTAAGTATTCAGGGTAACGTAAACATCGTTACCGTTGTTTTGCACTTTGAAATGACGCAATTCGCTTCTTTGGAATTTGAATAATATCGCCCACTTAGTATAAATCATGGTAAAGATGTAAACGTATAGGTTTTATCGGTTTTCTAGGTATATGACATGTCCAATAAAGAAATTAAAGCACAGATACTTTGTGATACATACCGACCAACTTTTCCGAAAAATTTCGTGTTTGAAAAATTTCTTAAGCGGCCATAGGTCCCAACGAATATTTTCTATGAGAAACGCGATTGCCCTGCGCTCCGAAAAATTTGTGCGTGAGCCGTATTTTCGATTAAAAAGAACTAACCAAAGTGCTTTTTCTAGATTTTCTTAATGATTTCACTAGTTAAACTAATGGTGAATATGTGAGTATAAATGCAAATATCGGAAACTATTTTAAGAAAACGAGAAAAATGTTTAAAAATGTATGAAAATACGTCATCTTTGTGACGATTTTCTATCGAGTGAAGTAATTCCAATAGTGTAATCAGTTTATGATTTCACTAGATAAACTATCCAAAAATACTGAGGTATGACTAAACGATGCCTCCGAGGCATTTCCACCTACGATTACGCCTTAAGTGCAATACTTACGAATATATTGTACCTATAACAGGGTTTAATTTTTTGACCGACCCTTTTGCGTGCTAAGTCTCTGAGCAAAAGCTTAAAGGTACCTACTTAGCAGATTTACAGAAATCCTTTATTTTATATGCTATAAAAATTATTAAAAATACCTTATAGGTAACTGGTTCCTTGGGGAAACTGTAGTACCTACATACAGAAGCAACTTAATCTAACATTAACGAGAATCGAAGTTGATTTGATCAGTTTATATGCTGAGTTTAGCGATGATTATGATCCCAAAGAAAGGAACATAATTTTTTTTTGGCGATTTCGATATTGGTCCCATAGTGAAAGTTGTTCAATTTGATGGTCTAAACCTAAATTACTTACTTGTTTATTTGTATTTTTGTAACACCTTGTATATGAATTTTATATCAGTTCTGGTTTCAGTTTCAGATTAAATTGATTCAGTCTTCAAATAAGCTAGAAGCAGCAAATGCACAGAAATCTAGTACTTGTACCATTGATTTATAGAATAGAGGATCATAACAAGACACGACTCATAAAAGTAAGTTCAATCTTCACACGCCTTAATTGAGACCCTCAGTGATTGTTTCGATTTGTAACACCTACCTCGATGACCGCCTCGCTAACACGTCTGATGCAGGTGTAACGCGTCGTAATGTTGAGTAGGTATTTGACGTTAAGGTGGTTGGAGAGCTGTCAATTTCATACAAAACTTTGTCGTAGAACACTCGTAGACGGTGTTAATAAAAGTAATGATTTATGTATGGAAAAATAGCTTAGAAAATCTAGATTGCGCGTATCAAATAATATTTACAATCTATAATATAATTACGAAGATTTTGACTGATTTTGATTTTGATTTTGAAGAGGCTTTGACATTTTGTGTGAATTATTTCAAAGCTTGATCTTCTTAATTATATTATAAATTGTTAATATTATTTGAGATGCGCAATCTAGATTTTCTAAGTTATTTTTCCATATATAAAACATTACTTTTGTTAATACCATCTACGAGTGCTCTACGACAAAGTTTTGTAAGAAATTGATAACTCTGCAACCACCCACACGCGGAAGAAAAAGTAGGAAACAATATAAACATAATTCGTTTTTGATACAATTTTAGTCTAGTTTAAGAAAACAGATTTTAATCACATTTACTAGATTTTTAAAGTAAAAGAGATATTTTTCTCCGCGAGAGTGAGACGAGAGAAGACGAATAGATTTAATGGGAATATTTCGAGTGCTATATTGCACCGCATCCATTTAGCTAGGTACTTTCTTCCGCTAATTATACAGGGTGTAAGGAAAAGTATCATTAACCTTTAAACGACATACTCTACCCATCAAACTGAACAACTGTTGCTGTGGGAGCAAACCTGTAAGAGCAAAAAAAAAATCTGCTATCTCATACATTTTAGTCGAGTAGGTATTTCACTTTAGTATGGAATGGAATCGTTGATTTTATTTTTGGTCTGACAGGTTTGCTTGCTCCTATAGTAAAAGTTGTTCAGTTTGATGGGTAGAGTATGTGGTTAAAAGGTTAATTACACTTTTCCTTCCTTCCTTCGTTTTCCTTCCTCCATTCCTTTTCCTTCCATATTTACGGTATCAGTAGAGAAAAAAATAAGCTCAGCTAGATTTTGCTTCTTTCTTAGCCTCGCTTTTCTTAGCCAATGGAAAATCACCTTTCTCACTTCGCGGTTAGAGTGAGGTCTACTTATGATGTCATAACATTATGTAGACCACGTCAACAGTCAAACCGTGTAATGGTACCGCGTTACACTAACAAAGGATGCAATTAAAAGGCGGTTATGTAGGGTTCATCCTTTGTTATATCCTGTAATTATGGCAAAGTACTTTTGGAGTGCTTAGTGAAGGTTGTTGAGTTTAGTTAAGAGGTCTATTACAAGCTCAGTGGCGCCCTCACCACAATAATAAAGATTTCTCAATAAAGAAAGCCTCAATTAATAAAATGTTAATCCAATAAACTACAAAAGCCTTCAAACTATTGTTTTAGAATAATATTTTAGGTTTTTTATAGGTCTAAATATGCAAATCTTAAAAAAGAAAAAAAAACAGCCGCTATTATTTTTATTTTGAAATTATTAAAAGTGGAATGTGTAGAACCTATAGAAGTGTTCTATAAAAAAGGTTTGAAGGCTCTAATGTTGTGAATTTATTCTATTAGTAAAGTCTATGACTCAGGCTATGCCTCAAACTATAACCTATCTTGTATCATGTCCTTCCTTCCCGGACACCTGCGCCCGCGGCATGATGGTGCAATAAAGCGCTAACGCGCCCTAGCTCCCTTTCTTTTTGCTCGCGAACGAACGAATTAGTAGGCGCGATTAAACGTTTATCGAGGCACCATGCCGCGGGTGCTGCAAGCGAACGGAGCTTGTGTGGCGAAATACTAGGCTGGAAAGATTTAGAATGACATGCCATAGACTCGATAGATGAAGATATTTAGAAAACTTATCCAGTTGAATTACATCTTCATGAAAATTTTATAAAATAATGAATAAATGTGAATCAATTTATCCCTTGTAACATTGAACATCTGTGAAATTGTTTATCTGGGATTGACCAGGTCTAGTATAGTACAGGTAGTCTCATCATGATTGATGCACAAAAAATAGCCCAAGTGTTTTTTAGGGTTCCGAAGTCAACAAGGAACCCTTATAGTTTCGCCATGTCCGTCCGTCCGTCCGTCCGTCCGTCCGTCCGTCCGTCCGTCTGTCCGCGGCTTAGCTCAGAGACGCTTAGTACTAGAAAGCTGTAATTTGGCATGGGAACACATATTAATCACGCCAAGAAAGTGGTAAAATAAAATTTTGAAAAATATTTTTTTTTAGGGTACCTCCCCTACCCGTGAAGTGGGGATGAAATTTTTTTTCTCGTCTATCCCATGGTGTGGGGTATCGTTGGATAGGTCTTTTAAAAATACGGTGGGTGTGGGAAAACCATTTTTCGATTTAGGGATCCGTTAGCGAAATATTAAGCTTTAAGGTGCTAATTTTTGTTAGAGTCGAGTGTCCCCCCCCCCCTCTGCCAGCTAAACGGTTGTTTCTAGATATGTGAAAAAATTCATGGCAGTAGTGTATATAATGAAATTAAAAGGAAAACTATCACCGCTAAGTTAGCTTTACAAGTTAACGAGTAATAGTCGACCAACTTAAAAAATTTACTTTTTAGACTTTATTAGCCGTCAAACCGTAGTATAAAACAAAAAGCCCCCTTCTAAGTTCGTATATTGTGATGGGCAACTACGGAACCCTACCTTGCGCGTGGCCCGACACGCACTTGGCCAGTTTTGTTTAGTATATGAACTTTGTCAACCTGTTTGATACAATACTGCAACTACAAAATGAATCTTGCCAGCTTAATACTTTACTGAGAAAATCTGTCACTTCCAAACCACAGATTCAGATAAGATTTATTCGTTTACGAAATTTGAATAATTGCAAATTCAGAGCGAGCTTCTAGTGGGTGAACCATCGTTTATGCAAATGAAAGCAAACCCTTTTGCCGCAACCTTTAGAACGAACCGAGAGTGTGATAAGAGATAACTTGCAGATCTTCGTGAAACGACCATGACAAAGCAAATTCTTTTCTACTTCAAGCTAATTCTGTTTATATAGAAAACTCGTGAAATTATGATGGATATTATATATATAATATATTATATAGATCGTTTTAGATTCTCAGTCACATCAAATAACAAAACCTTTAAATCACTTTTTTTTTTCACTTCCGTAATATTACAAAAATAATTGAAACCTACAATCTATACCTACAATGTAGGCAATCACGTCATGTTGATGATATAAACTGTATCCTATTATTATTCCCTTCAGCTTTCACGACTTGCAAACAATTTGTATCTGTACATTGTGTTTGAGGCACTTTTGGAGCTGGTGGCTGTTTCTATCTTATTGGTAGCAAATCTACTCCAATGGCACTTTAAAAGTCGACTGACCCTAGCACACAAGTAGTTCAAATCACAACTTAAGAGCTTTACAGGTGACTCGGCGGTGGGATAAGTTTGGATCAGTGAGAAAGGTCCAACAATTGTATAGGTGTAGTGCTCGGAAAACATTTTAGAGACTCGTGAAATACTGGGTGCTGTATCTTGTAACATACAGATCACGGTGTTGTAGTCATAATCTCGCGAAACACTTTAAGTTCAAAAGATGACAATCTTGAAACCATTTGCCACTGAACGCTTCAAAATCCAATTCCAGGTCGGGCTCCTTGGAAATACAATGTTAAGACAATTGAAACAACTCATTTAAGAAACATTTTACCTCCTTCGTACTGAGTGAATCGACGCTTGAAATTCTATAATGGAATTTGCAATGCAATGCCGAGAAATGAGATCTGTTCTTGTTAGCTTCTGTTACAAGATCAACATACTTATTACTTAAGAGAACCACATGACAAATTACCCTTCTTTACTTACTGAAACTATCACTTTATGTCCTTAGAAATGTAAGATAAAATGTACCTATCTAATGTCGTTAAATTCTTGTCAGGTACTTATTATGATACTATTTTTCAAACTAATTAAAAATGACTCTATATACAACGCGTGACGTATGCGATGTTGCTGTTTGAAGCGAGTGTCAGAAATCAAACAGGCGCATCGCTTACGATGCTACTGGTTCCCTACGTTACTACGAAAATCAACACATAGATTGTCGTTTCATCGAACACGTTCATCGAGTGTCTGTTAATCGATGGTGCGCTACATCGTATGCCTTGAAATCGATTGGTTAGAGAATCGAAAGGTTAAAGCCTCGGCAGGTTACAGCATGTCGATGCTGATTACATTATCGACACCTACAGCCCAAGGACGGATACCTGGTGGCCGCAATAATTTCTCATTCCTCCTGCCACTTACCATACTTCTGGCACTAGATAAAAGTCAATTTCAATTCAATTTTTGTTTAATGGTATCCAATGTGTTATCAAAATTCAGCAATCGTCTCGTTATTTTTGGAGAGTATACGTATGAAAATGATCAGTATTATTAATTAAGTAGAATGGCAGTTTTGCCAATATAAGTAGTTTAGAGCGTCTCAAGTGATTGTTTTAAGGTTAAAACACAAAAGAGTTCACAAAATGGCGGAGACGCGTGGCCAATTAAATCGCAAGCCGACCGAACAGCCACGTCCACTTGAGGGTCCCTTAGCCACGCGACTCCCTAGATAAAAGTCATTCCTAAGTCCTTTGATCAACAAATTCACATTTAAAACAAAGTAAACACTCAATAAACCTTCAGATTCTCGATTCAAACGAACTAGCGCGTCATTTCACAAGCGCGCGGCAATCACTCGAGTAAACAGCCTGCTACCGACATCGCCTGATTTTTTTTAGAGATGTCCTCGACATTAGCTGACGGATACGGATATTACCGATACGCGAGGTATTTGATATGGATATTTCATTCCTTTCTTATTTTTTGTCATAGATATCAAACATTTCCAATTAGGATATTCCAATATTGATGGATCAACAAAACCAGGAAGACCTGGAAAACCTTACTTTCGCAAACTTTGGCCTACCATGGAACACACATTTCTAATATCTGAAGTTATGAAATAATTATTCTTCTTTTTTATCCAATTGATTAATCGACGGCAAAACATTTTTTGTTTAGGTAAAAGTAGGATCCAACATTTTCTTTAATTAGTACATTTTTTTGTATCCTTAGATATCGGTCACGGATAGAAAGCTCGGTAGCATCTCTGGTTCTAAGACATGAATTTTCAAGCGAGAAGCGATCGAAGAGCCATTCTGTTCCGATTGTTTGGTCGTTATCGAGAGAGGCAGCAATTATAGCCCGGCCAGGCTTGAATAGGATTGTTCATTGGAGAAAAATAATTAATAGCCGTGGAAGTGGTAAACAAAACAAGATTGTACTCAACTGATTGTTTTCCTTTTATTTATTTACTAGTGTTTACCCGCGACTTCGTCCGCACAAATTATATACCAGATTTTAAGTCAGATCATAAGCTATCAAACAAAAAAAGTTTCATCAAAATCAGTTCAGTAGTTTTTGCGTGATGCGCGAACAAACAAACAAACAAACAAACACACAAACAAACAGACAAAAACAGACAGACAAAATTTCTAAAAAAGGTTGATTTAGAGTCGGGGGTACCTAAAAACCATATCGTAATCATTTTTTTGTAAATATCTTCAATGTACAGACACACTTCAGTTACAGTTTTATAATAGTTTAGATTAGATTAGATTTGTCTTTTGAAGCAAATAACATATTTTACTGACTCCTTGTTAAGCTTTGAATTCACACAGTTGTGGCAACATACATTCATTTCTTCTTCTTATTCATTGGGTTTCTCTCCATTACTGGAGGTTGGCAGTCGGCTCTGCACATCCCTGTCTATCTCTCGCCAAAAGAAACAGCTTTTCGAAGCTGGCTATGTCTGTCAACTCTTTCAGGTTCGCAAGACATGACATGACAACTTATTCACCAGACTTTATTTGAAATATACGTATTGCAATAAAAATATATACATTAAAACGAATTGTGAACTTGAGAGGTGGTGACTCTATCGCCTTTATATTATACAGTTTGTCGGATATCCTTGGATGTTATCCGTTTGTTGCCTTATTCGACATCTGCAGTAAAATTGGGATTCGGTACAGTACCACAGAGAATAATTGTACCAAGTTTCAGCTTCCTAGTGTCTTACGGTCTCCGAGAACAATGCCTGTGACGGACGGACCGATTATTATCGGATCTTTGGTTTCGATTTGTTAACATCAAATAAAAACCCACTTATATTCCAGCATGATTATATTTTTCAATAAAATTAGAATCATTCTTTGTTATTTATTGTTATTTATTCAATTTATCTTTTCAAAATACAAAACAGACACGGAAGATATACGAAACAAAGTAGCAGCTACCAGTAAAATATTATGTTACAATTTGAACGTGCCTGGTTTTATATTCAGGCCCACCATAGCGGTCCCAGTGATTATACAAAATTACTTCTCATTATGGAAATGAAAGAGATGGCTAGATGGGCTATTAGAGCGTGTGATAAATTTCATTTTAATGGATGTATTTAGCTCATACTGGCGGTTTAATATCTGTATTTTATGATATGTATACAGAAAAGCCGACGGAGTTGTTTACGTCTTCAGACGTTACGGAGGCGAAATTGAATTGAATCTTCCTACTCGTACAATACGATTGAACTTTTAAAATTGATTTTCGTACAAGTTGTTACTTTGTAAGATGTTTTTTTTATTTATTTATTTATTTATTTTATTGGAAAACCAACAGCAATACAATACAGTAGATGATTGATGTTGTTTGATTAATTTTGTATTTTTTAACGGAGGTAAGCCGCAGATGTCAGCCCAGCCAATAGACCAACTATGCAGTTATTTCATATCAGGCAGTTCGATACCAGCCTGGATCTGAATAGTATTTTGGAAACTTATGTACCTACAAAAGTTGTAGCCACATTGGTTTTTCGTGGGAAACATAGTTTGTCTAATTGACAAAAACAATTGTTTTTATTTACTACTAGTGTTTTCCCGCGACTTCGTCCGCACAAATTATAAGTCATATCATAAGCTATCAAACAAAAAAAGTTTCATCAAAATCGGTTCAGCAGTTTTTGCGTGATGCGCGAACAAACAAACAAACAAACAGACAAACAGACAGAGAAAATTTCTAAAAAAGGCTGATTTCGAGTCAGGGATACCTAAAAACCATATCGTAATCTTTTTTTTGTAAATATCTTCAATGTACAGACACACTTCATTTACAGTTTTATAATAGTTTAGACACAGATAATATCTATATTATAGTATAATAATATTATTATTATACAAGTAGTTTAGATTAGATTACCACAGAGTACTATACTACCTATACAAGGTGTTACAAAAATACAAATAAACCTTTAAGGGGGTGGTTTAGACCATCAAACTGAACAACTTTCACTATAGGACCAATATCGAAATCGCGAAAAAAAAAAATTGATTTTCCATACTCTAAAAATCGACGAGAGCTAAAATTGTATACTTACCTACATATTTTAGCTCTCGTCGATTATGGGATATCAATTTTTTTTTTTCCCGATTTCGATGTTGGTCCCATAGAGAAAGTTGTTCAGTTTGACGGTCTAAACAACCCCCTTAAGAGTTTTAAATATTTATTGTTACTTATGAAACACCCTGTACTACCGTCTATTACAAACCACAAAATTAAATTAAGTTAGTTCAGTCAAGTTAAACATGAAAAGGGGGCCGTGCTTGCAAAAGGTCAGGTCGTTCTGAATTTTTTATATATTGTTAGGACCTAAATCACTATTAAATTGCCAGATTTGCAATTTCCAAAGTGCTGTGCGAGCGACGGTGTAACCATAAAACCATGAAATTTTCGGACTTTTTTCAGTTTTTCGCTTTTTTCTCGAAATCTGCAAGTCGTATCGAATAGTATTGTAAGTATACTTTTATTCTGACAAAATTTCCTACAAAACAATTAGTATGCACTTTCTTCATAGGACTTAACCCTCGAGGGCTAGATGGACGAGAAAGTAACAGCATTTTAAAAGATATGAAATTTGTATGGCGACCCTCTTGAAAGTTGAAGATAAAAACAAAATGATTCCATATTCTTAATTAGCGACCCCCAAAACCCCCGGATACAAATTTTCAGTCGGTTCGCTGAACTTTTAAAAGCTGCGTTCGCGTTTGAAATTTCCATGGCAGCCATCTTGGATTTCGCAATTTTGGATTTTTTTTCACCGCCAACAAAATCTGACCATGGTTCACTATGACATTGTTCAAGGTCCATACCCCTATCTGTCATAGTGTCCGCGGGCCGTTGACCTCATCCGTCAGGATACGACCTTCTGAGGAAGTCGAAATATTATTTTTAACACCAGAGCATCCTTATGATGATCTCCAAAATAATTTTAAAATACCTTGGTCGGGGGAAACCCGGCGAACAATTATACGGGCATCATCTACCTACTATCTATGAAAAGTGGTGGTGATCGACCAGATACCTCCAATTGATCTCCGGGTTCCCCTTAAAGTACACGGATGAAATTTAGGGATCATTATAACGATGCCCTGATGTTATAAGGAATATGTCGACTTCCTCCGAAGGTCGAATCCTGACGAATGACGTCAACGGCCCGCGGACACTATGACAGATAGGGGTATGGACCTTGAATAATGTCATAGTGGACCCTGGTCAGATTTTGTTGGCGGTGAAAAAAATCCAAAATTGCGAAATCCAAGATGGCTGCCATGGAAATTTCAAACGCCAACGCAGCTTTTAAAGGTTCAGTGAACCGACTGAAAATTTGTATCCGGGGGTTTTCGGGGTCGCTGCTTAAGAAAATGGAATCATTTTGTTTTTATCTTCAACTTTCAAGAGGGTCGCCATACAAATTTCATAACTTTTGAAATGATGTTACTTTCTCGTCCCTCTAGCCCTCAAAGGTTAAGTCCTATGAGGAAAGTGCACACTACTTTTTTTGTAGGAAATTTTGTCAGAATAAAATTATACTTACAAAACGATTCGATACGAATTATAGATTCCGAGAAATAAGCGCAAAACTGAAAAAAGTCCGAAAATTTCATGGTTTTTTGGTTACACTACCGCTCGCACATCACTTCGGAAATTGCAAATTTGGCAATTTAATATTGGTTTAGGTCCTAACAACATATTAAAAATTCAGAACGACCTGACCTTTTGCAAGCACGGATGTACATCTTGACTGAACTAAGTTCAAAGTGGCTGATAAACAGGGTCCTTTTTAATATAACACTTTTTCAAGGGGATGATCAGACCGTCAAACTGAACTTTCTCTACGGCACCAACATCAAAATCGCGGAAAAATATTTCTTCTATTCTCAAAACACGGAAATTAAATTTTACTCCAAGTCCTATTTCAATAATCAAGTGGTGGAAGTATTCTGTGAATATTGCTCTGTAACCCTCCGTACCCCGGCGCAAACATTGAACTTAATAACTCGTCGTGGCAATAACGCCGTTTCTTCTGGATATCTCAATTTATCCGTAATCTTTCCTCAAACACGGGTTTTATTAATTTCTGAATGAAATAAGCAGTCTTCGGTTTGCGGTGTGGTTTACTTGTATTATGTTTTAGTGTATTTCGCTGTATGGAATGATTGGAATGAATTCTGTTGGTGGCAGACGAGGTTCCTACTGCAATGTTTTTTGGACAAAATGCAGTATTAAGACGCTATAATCCGGTCGAGGCCGTTTTTTGAACACGACCGAAACATGAAAAACAGTGTTTGACAGTCTGAAATGAAATTATGTCTTATTTAAGGATCTGGCGGATAGACGATATCTCTCAATAACACGATCAGATTAAGTTTACTAGATAGAAAAAAAATCCCAAATTTATCCCTTTTTGTTATGTTTTTTCAATACTATGATTAAACTGCTGATATTTAACTTTTTATTCTTGTACTTAACTAAATTAAATATTAGTGAAATTAGCTGAATTTGAAGCTTAGAAAGAGGAGAAAAAAAAAGATATTGATTAAAAACACGTTTTTTTGCGATCCTGCTTTCAATTGGAGCGGGATGGCTAATTGCAAACTTATTCTTGCAAGAAAGAGACGCTTGCACTCGGATAAGAGGGCCTTAACAGCAAACATTTAGTATTAAAACAATAAATTAGTTTTTTCTGTTTGTTTCATCTGTTTTGTTATTTATGTTCCTTATCAGTAAAAGGATCGAATGGTACGAAAAAATGTTTTGTGAAAACACTATAGATTTTTTTCAAGTAAAATAGTCAAAAAGTTATGGTTAGTCTCCTAAGAACGTTTTCTTGTAACTGTAATGCTTCCGGTAGCTGCCCTTTGTGCCCCATCTTAACTTTCCCTTTCCTTGCGCTAGATAACTCTGTCTAGGTCTGCTTTCTGCCTCTCTTCTCTAAGACCCTCTAGATTAAACTCAGAAGGCATAAAAGAAGAAACTGTCAAATCAACACAAATGGTCGTTGTAATTTCTCTATAGTTTAAGCATGTATGTGAAACTCTAACAAATAACGCTCTTATTAAAATTTAAACAATTAATAAGAAATCTATTCCGTTGCATGTAATTACATTTTCTTGGCATTATTACCAACAGTTGGTAGTGGCTAGTAAGCCTTCCATGCAGAGAGTATGTCAATGTCACCGGGGAATATAGTCATGAACGTAATAGCTACCTTAGCAAAGATACATTATGCATACATTAGCAAAGCTGAAAGTTGAATACCTAATGTAAAACCCACGCAAAATTCGATTTATTATCTGCTCGGTCATTAGTTTAAATTCGAATAAAGTTGTAATTAGAAGGGTCGAACGGCCTAACATGGGTCGAACGTAATCACAACATAATTCAAAAGATAAGGAAAAATTAAATACAAACAATGTGAACCAAAAATAAATTATTCTACGAAAATTTTCAACACACGCATAATGGCTTTTTATGGCTATTGTATTGTTTCCAATTAGATTTTATTAATATGAAAGTTTGTAACAATATTTTTAATAGATGATAAGTGTTTCTGACTCAAATTCGCCTGGGACTACGACTCTTCATACTAATCGATGTGAAAAAGCGCGTAGCTCCGGTCATAATTTAACCATTTTCTGTGTAAAATGAGATGAATTTTCACGAATTTTCAGAAAATAAGAAACCTAAATCATTATTTATGTCACATTGTGAAGAATATTGTACATTTTCATTTTCATCCGATCAACAATGTAAGAGTAAAACGGGTGCAACTGGAAAAAAAGGGGTGACTTGAGATTCCTTTTTCTTCAGTATTATTTCAATTACCATTTCTTAATCTCTTATTTCTTAATCTTTTCTTCTTAATTTCTTATTTGGTGCTAACTGTTTTTTTTTCTGTATTTTACTGTTTATATTTTGGGGTAAAATGAAGTATATTTGATTTGATTTGAATTACAATAAATTTCTAGAAGAACCTAATCACTTCCCATGTCCTTTGAATTGTCCAGTTTTGTTTTCTGCTTAAAAAGTGGCATAGTTAATGTAATAAAATGGTTACAAAGATACCCAAAATCTGGTAGAGCCTGATTTTAGGCATACAAAGATAATAATGTTCTGGATTACCACATGGGATAATTGATTAAATTCTACTCTTTACGGGCAATAGATTAGTGTAAAATTAACAACCAATTTGCGTATTTAATACATACTCATCGTCATCATCGTATGAGACGAAACCATCGATAATTTAATAGTTACCCAAAACAGGGTAACGCTGGCGCATTCGATACGATGACGTTTATACTGTAGTAAATTAAAGTTTTATAGAAACGTTAAAGAATATGAAAAAATGCGTCTAGAAGAACTTGATGCAGAACACCAGATACAGAAATCTAGGCCCAAGTCCTCACTCGTCTATAGGGTGTTAAGGTAAACTGTTGCATTAGACAGGTACTCTAAGGGATGGTTGTACCCATGATATTGAACAACTTTCCCTAAGAAACCTATGGAAATGAGCAAAAAAAATTTTGGACCTTCCATAGGTACCTATGGATAATGCAATAAATGCAATCGGCTGATTTAAAGTTTATACGAAAAGTCAAAAAAAATAATTGGAAGTTTCCTATATTATAATATGTTTCTTAAGGAAAGTTGTTCAGTATCATGGGCGCCTTAAAGTAGTGCAACTGTTTACCCTAACAACCCGTATACTTAGGTACATTGACTTGCACTCTAGCGATAGACAGGCCCGTTCATAGAAGCAACATGTTCCACTTGAATGCGGTGGGCGCACCGCATTGATGTTCCCGAGTTCACTTCGTCACTATATATGGCAATGACAAACCGCAATGTGTCATTTTGTGTTGTTTTGTATGACTGTGTGTTTATTTGAACGAGCTTGTTTAGCTTTGCTTAGGTACGATACCTCCGGGAACTCTACTGCCCTTCACGGTGATCACGAGTGAGAGCTTTCAAAATAAATTACTTTATTAGGAGAAAGTTTATAATATTTTTCTTAGCTATGTATAAACTTTTAAGGCCACCGAATTTAAAACAAGATTAATCTTTCTAAATAATACCTTAATAGGTAGGCTGTACGCTTACTTATCTTTCTGGAAAACTTAGGGATGAATTTTACTTCAGGGAGCATTTTCTCCGGAAAAAGTTTAAGTCTGTATTTTTTTATCTGCCGGTTCCGCACCAGGTGTAACCTTCTTAATTAAAAATAACGTTGTTCATTCCGGGTTTGTTTAATTAATTATTGTACGCGTTGACAGTGGTGTTATTTTGTGAATTTCGTAGTACCTACAGAACTTCAGATAATATTATGTTTTCAGATTGATATTCATCAGCAGTTTATCTTAATAATTAAAAAAAAAGCTGTTGTTCGAATCCCACTGCAGGGCTTGGCATTGGGATCTTATTGTAGAATAAAGTCGGCCGATGCACGAAAGGCACGTGGTTTCTAACTTACTTTAGGTACAATCGATAGTGTGGAACTATTGATTAGTCGCCGACCGAGGTTAGCATAAATTAGACCAAGAGTTGAACCTATACAGAAAATGAAATCTTTTGTTCAACTGATAAATTCGTTATGCTTAGGATATACTTACCTACCAACGTACAGAAATGTATGTCAAGTTTTTTTTTTGGAGGGCTGAATCGAAAACCATTTCGAGATAATTGTCTCGATAATCATATTTTCATTTTTTATAAAGATTTTAAAATGAAAGGATTACAGATATTTTAAATAAAATAACGTCGTTTTTCGGTACGTCCAGTGACGTCACTGGCATACCTGTGAACTCCTTGTTAAACATAAAATCAACTTGAAATACCCGGCCATTAACAAAAAAAATACATTCACAATGTCAGAATTTGACATTTGATGTTGCCGTATCTGTTTCCAGCATAGAGTTAGAAAGAGGAGGCACGTTTTATGTTTTTTAAATATAGCAGTAGGTAGTGTTTCTCCATGGAGTTCGAATTATTTTTTCTCCACCATTTTTGCACTTAGAGATTACAGATCAAAATAATTTAAAAATTAAATTTATATTGATAAACTCGATGAATCGCAATAAAAATGAAATAGGTGTCTTAAAATTATGTCTTCTATCCGTAAAAAATATAAAAATGACGACCAAAAAAAACTTGACATACCGAATTGAATGGTTACAATATTCTTGAATAACAACTTTCTAACAATCGTGAAAAAGACGTTTCACTTTTGATGAGAACTGAATAGAGTGGTAGATTAGAACTACTGTTTTTTTTATTTCGATTATGATCACAAATTGTTATTATTATTATTTACTATTACTTTGACATACCTTAATGTTCATTATAAAATTGTTCAATGGCAATAAAGACCGTTATTTAGGAACAAATTGTACCTACCTACCTTTTTTAGTGTTCCACAGGGCGAAATGGATATCATTAGGATCCTCTTCAAATATATGTCTACCCATCAAACTGAACAACTTTTACAATGGGAGCAAAACGATCGGAGCAAAAATGAATCTGCCGTTTCATACAAAACTGCAATGCCTAATACTCGACCCTAACGTATGGAACAGCAATTTTTTTTGCTCCGATCGTTTTGCTCTGATAGTAAAATTTGTTCAGTTTGATGGGTAGAGTCTGTGGTTAAAAGGTTAATGATAATTTTCCTTACATAGATGTCAACACCCACACTCTGTATATTGTATGGTGGATCGGACCCCTCAGAATAATGGAGAACGGTAGAAAAAAAATGTTTTTTTTTCGTATTTTATTTAATTAATATAAGTAATTCAGAAGGTTTCCCAAAAGTTAACTCAAAATAACTTGTATTCCGAGGATATTTATACCCTAAAGGCTTAGAAAAAGTATATGTCTAGAATGAGCCTCACTGTTTTTCCATATAAAACAAAAGGGGCTAAGTTTCATAGGTTGGTGTGCGTGAGGCGCCATACAAATTCTGTATGTGTGCGTGTATATGTATAGGGTTTAGGAACCAGTCCTGGTCAATGATTTTATATTCCATGATTGAGTAGTGCCAAATTATCTTGCTCTCGCTTTAAGCTAAAATAATCCATAGTCAAAAGACATAAAAACTATTTGACATGCATAAAATCGACCACGCTAGAAGAAGAAGGAGCTTTGTCCGTGGTGTCCCGTTCTAACAGTGTACTGGTGCTGCCATATGTTAATTTTATGATTTCAACCGAATTGGTAAGACCTCATGAAGCAACAATGTATTGAAACTTCTTATATTATTTGTGTGTTGTAAAGCCGTGGTAATAAAAAAGAAAAAAGTTGACAACCCAATCCGACATTTTATTTGAAATTGCCGCCAGACGTCAAATTAATTTGTATAATTTTTAACCACATTTTTATGTTAAAATGGTTCGCATTTGCTTAATCGAAGGCTGCAAAAGCGAGTATTATCCGGATTGCGGCTTGTCTTATCACAGGTTTGTTTTTGTTATATGTTTTCGTCTTGAAAATATTAACGGAGTTAGGGTAACAACAAGGTAAGCTTCGGAAGCAAACAAAATTTCATTTTAAATTAAAATTGCTCCATAATACCTACATTATGATAAAAATTACAAAGATAAAACTTATTAGATATATACGATGTTGGCGTTGCGCTAGCGTACACACGAACACAAAAAAAACTCGAAAACAGTACCTACTTATATATATTTTTGTCTTAGAAAAAGTATATTTGTCTAGAATGAGCCTCACACTTGTTCCGTATAAAACAAAAGGGGCTAACTTTCTTAGGTTGGTGTGCGTGAGGCGCCATACTAATTATGTATGTGTGCGTGTATATGTATAGGGTTTTGGAACCAGTACTGGTTCCTATTTTTTTCGACGCTTTCGTAGCTTTGACTGTCTATCTTGATAATCTAAGATTTTTGTGTATTTTCCCTGAAGAATGTCAAAGAGAGCGTCGATGGCGCGTTGCAGAGAGGCAAGGACACTACTGGGATACTCAATCATGACGGCCCGGGTTCGAATCCGCACGGACGACATGACATGATATGTTCCTACCAATGAGTTTTTCCATCTTGTGTACCTACGCAATACCTACCAACCGACTGCTCTCAAACGGTGAAGAAAACAATCGCGAGGAAACCTGCATACGCTGAAAGAGAAATTCTGATGCATTTGTGAAGTCTACCAATCCGCATTGGGCACGCTTATTGGTGGACTAACACCCATACAAACTTCCTGAAGGTAGGCTTGTGCCTTGCAGTGGGACGTACATAGGTTGATGATGATGATATAAGTATAAACTGGCATATCTCCTGCTTTCGGCGTGATGTTAAATTTTGGGTCTCAAAATCAATGACGTTTTACGAATAGACGCGTGGTGGTGATTCTTGGGGAGGCCAGCAGTGGACGTCCATCGGCTGAGATGATGATGATGAGTTTTTTTTATCTAGTACGCTAGTTTGACGTCAAGGTAGCATAGGCAGGTACACATTTTCTGTGGCAAAACGGCTACACAAATAGTGAAAAAATATTAAAAGTCCTAAAAGTATAATCGCATTGTCACCCTACTAAGGAGAGGGACACGGGGTACAGTAATCTCTATCCCGCTTTTCACAAAATTCGGAGAAGAGCGCATTCCAGGTGTACGTAGTACTTACTAGTTTCATGGTCCTGGTTCCAATTTTTTTCGACGCTTTCGTATCTTCGACTGTCAATCTTGACATATACTTTATCAAAGCCTAAAGGCATTCCTCTACCCAAAGAGACGTGCGGTTGTCAAAAACAAAAACAATTGAATTAATTCAATGATTGGTTTCATTATTCAATCTATTTGAATTCGATCTTGTCGAAAAATTATTCGAATATTTTTCTGTAAGTACAGTTATATTTCCCTATTGTTGGTGAGTATTAGGTATTTAATTATTGAGTTTGACTTTGATCTCGTTCAGCCCATCATTATACTGATTTGTAACCATGTTTGCTACCTGCAGCATAAACTAGTCATAATTACAGCATTTTAAAATGTGGTGGTCCAGTGGCGAGTAACCTTGCCTGCCGTGCAGGAGGCGATGGTTCGATCCCCGTCCAGGCCGACTCGTACCAATGAGTTTTCAGGAAGTTATGTACGATTTGTATGTTTCAATTTCGAGGCATGTACCCACCGTCCATTATAAGTGGCGACGGGCTCACCCCCCATCACACTGGACAGAGTTTCGGTACTACTGGTGAAACGTGGATATTCTGAGGGTTTAGAATATCTCTGACTACCCCTCGGGGAATAGTCGTGAATATTTTATGCCTGTTATATGCCTATTATGCCTATTTTAGCTTAACTTTTCTGTACAGGGTCCAACTTAATATGCAGATGGTTTTTAAGAGGATGATCAGACCATTTAAAAATCTGAACAACTTTCTCTATGCGACTCTCTATGAAACATACATTTTGGTCGTAAGATTTTTTACGCGATTTCGACCTTGGTCCTTGAGAAAGTTGTCAAGTTTGATGGTCTGATCATCGCCCTGTATAATTATGTCAACGTGTTTTGTTAGGAATCACTATCATTTGTTTTCTTTTGAGCGATCACTGAAACATTTTACAACCTGTTCTAAATAATTTGAAGTGAAGGATATTATAGTAAGTAGGTGTGTATTCATCTCAGTTTCATGGTCTTGATTAAACAACAAAAAGCCAGACTGAACATCAAATATTAATCCACCCAACCGCCAGATTCCCGAAATGGATTGGAACAGTATAGTATTGGAAATTTGATATACTGGCACATCGTGTACCAGATATAGACAAGCCTTTACCTTTGCAGCGTCAGGATTTATGAAAAATTACAGTTTCGGATTTCATAATTTGATGGGCAAATAATATATACAATGTTCTTGGTGCAAAAATACGAATATTATAGTGTCACGTCACATTATAAGAAACAGTATTTACAGTATAGAACATCACGTAATTAGGTTGGTAGTTGTAGCAATGTTTCTGACCACACACCGACTGACAAAGTAATAAGATTAAATAGTTGAGTGATTCGAAACTCAATTTGAAATTAGATTTTATTTATATTACGAAAACTCACCCTTCTAATTAGGAGTTTTCTGACAGCTAGTAAAACGTAATTCATCATACTGGCGATAGATGGCTTTGACCAGAGAGGAGTCCGAATCCGCAAATTATAGGCTAAAAAGTAAACAAAAATGCGCATCCGTTGAGGAAATATGTTCATATTTTGCTGCTTACTTGAAAATCACAAATTCTGAGGGCCTGTTTCACCACTTTTGGGTAAGTTCTTGTTAGCTTATCCGACAGATAGTTTGACATGTTTTGTATGAAAATATCTGTCGGATAAGCTAACAAGAACTTATTAAGAAGTGGTGAAACAGGCCCTTACTATTTTATTATCTGCACTAGGCGCGCACTACGCGTCGAAGCGCGGGCGTGCCCCTTTGATACCTTTCTCGCCTTTGATTTCTACGTTGGTCCTACAGTAAAAATTGTTCAGTTTGATGGTCTCTAGCACTTCGTTTAATATGTAGGTAAATAGATACATTTACCAACCCACCATTTGAAATGCATATTTTTCTGATACTGTAACGATATTTCCATTTCATCTCCGTGTTCCTTCCCTCGATTTCCGTATGATCCTTCGCATCTGTAAAGAAACGTGAGACTAGCTTGTTTGTAAACAGCTGAAACTGTATTGTTATTACCGGACCATTAAATAAGGACACTAACTGAAACTATTAAAACTATTGATGTCTTACTCACACTTTAGATAACGTTTATTGTGGCAAGTGATGTATTCTTGGTTTCTGTTGATACCAAGAAAGTGCCGCTTAGAAAGTTATCCGTAGGTATGTTAGCTAGATATCAGGTTCAATACAATTATTGTATATGTATATTAGGAGGCAAAAGAAGTATGTAAGGATCGGTAGTAGATGGTATCTGCCTACCCCACTGGGAAAGAGGGGTGACGTTATAGATAATTATATTATCATGACTATGAACAGTACCTTTTTCTTTCCTCAACACAAATTTCTTTATCACTTCAAACACGCAATGTCACTACCATCTGTTGTTCAATATTGTCACGATTGTTAAATTTGCCTATTGTTTTCCTTTTAGAAATATCTAACAAAAGCAAGCAATCAATCTTCCTAGATTTTATTAATAAAGTCTGAGTTTTCGAAACCATTGTTTAGCTACCTTCTTGTACAAAGGTTAAGAAACAGTTTTTTACCCATTACTTTTTTGGTAAACTGCCAAGCCTTTTCAATTAAAGTTCTGTGATTCTGATTACCCACTGAATACAAATAGCCAGACTTCTCTCAACACTTTAAGGCCTCCGCTCATTGCAGCGATTTTATCGAGCGATAATATCGCTGCGATTTTGCGATAATTGTTTCCAGTACATTTTGTATGGGGACGCGCGCGATCCTACACATTGCCGCGATATTATCGAGCGATAATATCGCTGCGATTTTGCGATAATTGTTCTCAGTACATTTTGTATGGGGACACGCTCGATCCCACACACTGCCGCGATATTATCGCAACTCTTTTGAGTACATTCAGTGGTGGGGCGTGTAGCGGAGCTACGAGAGCTGACTAAGCAACAATGCCGAACACATCGATCGAGTCGATGTAAACAGAGATCTATCTAGGTCAGCGCATGCGACCTATAACACGTCACACAGAAGACGGCCAATCACAATATGGATCTGTCCAACGCATCACAGCTCATTACGAATAACAACCAATCATATGGCGAGTCCTGAATCGCACTATCGAAGTTATCAAGAGACTTTGCATATATACAACATCCAACTAAGAACTGTTGGACCGCGGTCCCGGGCATTCCAACTAGCCCGTGGAAGATCTTCCCTTTTCCTCCAAACTGGTGACCACCGACAATTGAGCAATCAACCTTCTGGTACGTAGCAGTCACTGAAGATGGCAGCAACACGGAGCAGCAACGAGGTCCTGAACTAGCCTACAAAGCATAAAGGTCCCGCATCTCCGCAGCAGAGGTTATCGGCCAGCGCAACGGTACAGCAACCACGGGGTCACACCGTCACACGCCGAACACACGCCTTCATGAAAAATTGCCATACCTGGTCTGAATGCGTACCAAGCAAGCTGAAGACAAGTTTCGACACTCCGTCTGGAGGGGGAGTACTGTAGCGGAGCTACGAGAGCTGACTAAGCAACAATGCCGAACACATCGATCGAGTCGATGTAAACAGAGATCTATCTAGGTCAGCGCATGCGACCTATAGCACGTCACACAGAAGACGGCCAATCACAATATGGATCTGTCCAACGCATCACAGCTCATTACGAATAACAACCAATCCTATGGCGAGTCCTGAATCGCACTATCGAAGTTATCAAGAGACTTTGCATATATACAACATCCAACTAAGAACTGTTGGACCGCGGTCCCGGGCATTCCAACTAGCCCGTGGAAGATCTTCCCTTTTCCTCCAAAGGGCGCATGCGTGACGCGAATCGCGGAATCGCTGCAGTGTGTAAAGTGTCGCGATATCGCTGTCGATAATATCGCTCGATAATATCGCTGCAATGTGCGGAGGCCTTTATGAATTGCGTTTTTTAAGCGATATCTCATGATTGACTCCTAGTGGATGTTGACTATGGCAAATGCTAATATTTATAGAAATTTTTTTGTAGAAAAAGCCTCGTCTAAAGTAATAAAATATCTTTAAGATTCAGGTCGTGGATAGACCGGTGTAATTTATAAAACCATTATCAGCAGAACGAGCGTCTAACACAAACAAATGATTTATTAACTTCCATCGTTTTCAAATTGATTCCAATATACGGGGGGCTGAAAGGCAATCATTATTTTGCAACATTAATAATTTAAAATCTTATTTGGAAATTACTCTGGGCAAAAATGTATAGCTTAGCTGGTCCAAGAGCCACCTTCTATGGCACATGTATAGGGATTAGGGACAATTAGGGTTTAGGGTATCCACCTTAACGTAGGTACATGTTATTCAAAGTACTTCACATACATTGACGACCCGGTTGGTGTAATGGTTGCCACGCCGGACTGCCAAACCAGGGTCCTGAGTTCGAATCCCGGTTCGGTCATGGATGTTATATGTTAGTGCCGTTGTTGTATGGTTTCCATATGAGAAAGCCTATGAGCGTACTTGGGATCATTACAATGTATGTGCCTGTGAGCGTTTTTATTTATTTAATTATTTATCAAAACATTTTCGAGGAAAGAAAAGATAACACGGTGTTTTATTTTGAGTTTTTACTCACTCACGTCTGATTGAATATATTGGGATCGTAGAAAGAGAAGGAACTAGAAGGAAGCACGTGTCTTGTGATATCACTCAGTAAGAGATGCACATAGCAAATTCGCTCTAGTTAAAAAAGGAGATCGCTACTTATTGCTGTCCTTATCGACGTAGCCACTTTTTTGTTCTACGACGGCTGTCTGACTCCGGAGTCAGACATCTATTTTCATACAAATTGTATAGCATTTTATGAGTATCGCTGTCTCATACGCGGTTACACTGATGTTACGTCTACAAGCGTAAGCGAACAATTTTTCGTCTATGATTGGGATACATTGAATGTGAATGAATCTTAGCTTGAATCCTAGCTTGGTTTAGTCTGAGTGCTTTAGTTGGAAAGGAATAAAGTGAAAACAGTTACGTGGCGGTACTTTTATCAAATTAAATTGTGAAACAGCATTGATATTTTTTCCATTGTGGCTTTCAATGCATATTATTTAAGAGAATGTTATTGCATCTAGCTCGCTCCATAAAACATCGTTTTAATGGAGGTTTATAATACAATATACCTATAATACAAATACCAATTAAAGTAAATAATTTTTTAAACTCGAGCGAGAAACTAATCTTTTGTACCTGTGGTTTGTCTTATTTTCGATAAAATGTTCTAAAGTTGGCTCAAGGATTTACATACAATTTAAATTCATCCTAACATTGAAACTAAAATCTAACTTAGTTTGTTTTGTAAAAGTCCTTGCAGCGCGCTAGAAGATACATGAGTCGTAATAAAACACAAGCACAAGTATACTTTATGGGTAGCTCTATGGGTAGGGTAACCTACCTATATTCCAGTCCAGTAAGTTTCAAAGCTGTAGCCGCAGTACCTGCACTGGTTTAGAAGTATAAAACAGAACTTTTATAAAATAGAACTTTCCAAGAATAACTTACTAACATGGGGCATTTATAATTTATATTTCACCGGCGGCGAAGTGATATGAACTTCTGATTCTCACGAAAATATAATTTTAGAGGAAATGTTCGCAGTAAATTTCTATTAGTCAACTCGAACAACTTGGTCAACTTGGACAATATGAACAACTTGCTCAACTTGGACAACTCGAACAACTTGCTCAACTTGGACAACTCGAACAACTTGGTCAACTCGAACTTGGTTGACTTGGCCAACTCGAACAGCATGAACAACTTGGTCAACTATGAAAACTCGAATAACATGGGACAACTTGGATAACATGAACAAGTTGAGTGAGTTGTTCATGTTGTCCAAGTTGACTAAGTTGTTCGAGTTGACCAAGATGTCTGAGTTGTTCGAGTTGTTTATGTTGTGCGAGATGCCCACGTTGTTTGAGTTGTTAATGTTGTTCGAGTTGGCCAAGTTGACCACACACATAAAGTGTATTTGATTGATTGTATAAAAATAACAATAGATGCGTGGAATGGCGAATGAGATAAAAAGCAGTTGCGTGGAATTAATATTTTGTAGAATCGCGAGTAGGAAGAAACGCGTTTGTGTGAAATTGAACTCTGCGTGGAATAGAGAATTTGTTCAATGTCAGTTGTACGGAATCCATATTGTGTTGAATCTCGAATAGGCGGAAAAGCTTTTGTGCAGAACTCAGATCAATCCATAATTTAAATGATATACGACTAGTTATACAATTCAACATTCTATTTTACTCGTACAATTTTACACAAAAATTAAATATCTAAGGTACTTGCGGTAAACAAGGGCCACCTTATTTCAGAATTAAATATTTAGGTTAAATAATCAAAAATAATATAAAAAATGGTTATCAGGAAAACTTTTATTCTTTTAGGAATATAACAAAGTAAATTTTTTTGCCTTAGCCTGTCAAATTTCGCTTCAAAATTAACTTTTTACCCGATCCGATGTAAAATCCACTTAAATTAATAAAATCTTCAGATCTTACCCTGCTTTAGCATCAATTAAACTGTAAGGTTTACTTTGTAACAGCAAGTTTTATAAACAACAGTCTATTTCACGCATAATTTCGTTGTTTTTAAGAGAAAAAATTACTATTGTGTGACGCAGACCAAATCTCTGAACGGCGACGCGGCTACTGACAAGATGGCTGATTGTGCAAGACTGCGCTGGCGTATATAAGCCTTCCTATTGGTCCTTTACATGTGTGTGTAATTAGAATAAAATAAAACAGTTAGAAGTTCATTATTTTAGCAGTGGCCCTTGATAAACACCGGCTCTTGTTACCCGCAGGTACCTTACGCAATAATTTTAAGAATTCATGTCACTTCGCCGTCGATTTTGTAAGTTCCGTCGTGAGTCGAGTGGTTGGATTCAAAGTCGTTTTATGTCTGGGTAGATTCGCGTTTAGGTCTGACATTTTGAGAATACGTCATTATGCGTTTAAGAAAATAATTGGTTTTAGGGCATTATGCGTCGGGAGCAACTGTTTCTTTTTTACAAAAACATTTGACACTGTTCATGTATTGTGTTTTGTCTTGTACTCAATTCCATTCTAATAGAGTTTGTTATCGCATTGCGCTAAAGTTAATATACGGTGCAGCACATTGCAGTTAAGACATAAATTTCGACGTGTCGAATTTATACTTTTATCTATTGTTCTGAGTGGAGTAGGTAAGCATCAAAATCTTTCTATTTTCCAACATAACTAAAATTTTGCCGGGATCTTACAGCGTCTGTAAATAACTGAGGTCCCAATATTTCAGCTGTTTAACAGCTGCCATGATCATGGGATGGGTCATCTCGTCACATCGTACGATATATATGGAAATAGATTTGTATTTACTATGTAAGGAAACAAACATTGGGAAATAATGTTTATATTTACCTCAAAAATTTACATCTTCAGTAACAGAGGTTCATCGATAGTAATATGCAATTATTATTTCTAATAGATTTCTGGTATGGTCAGACTTGAATTAAATCATCGCCATCTTATTTAAGAGCTACGCTCTTGTCGGAGGAGTATGAAAATGTCACAAAATGAAAATGTAGTTGAATTAAATAGTTGCAAAAAACTAAAAAACACGGTTTTGTCAGTGATAAATACAAAAGACTCGTCAAAACAAACCAAAGGAGTCAAACTCGAGGGGTTTATTAGTAGCTGTTGAAGAGTTCCACTATCTTTAACATTCTATCTAAAGACTATGACTTTGATATCTTCTGCACCAGCGCGGCGTCAGCGAGGAATGCGCTAAATCGTAGATTTTTTAACGAGTGATGAGGCTTTATTGGTGTTAATGTTTGTATTGTAATCTATATTATTGCGAGGAAGACTGTTTCTTATTCGGTCGATTGTTGTAACGTTCGTTATCTTTTTGTTACCCAATTTGTATTTTTAGTCTAAGATCTGCTTTGTTTTTTTTTGTAAGTTCTGTTTCTATCAGCGGAGACCTGTAATTGGCTTTCTGTTAGCCATCCATACTTGTATTGTGTCAACAGCTGTTGGTCTTCCAAATAAAATAAAATAAAATAAATAAAATAAAATCTATTTTTTGGCTCCGTCTTCAAACCAGCTCGATAGCGATGGCACCAAATTATTGTAAAGATTATTATTGAATTATTGTTAAGTTTTAAATTGATAAGACAAATCGACTTCCTTGATTTTCTTAGTTTCATAGTTACATATGCAGGTGAAGCTTATAATAGACTTGATTTAGCTTAATTAAAAATGAGTACCTGTAATGATAATTATAGTACTTATTTAAAAAATAAACGAATGAATCGTTATCGTCTCTTAAAATATGCAACACATGGTATCAAAATCACATCAGAAGAGGTAGTTGAGAATATGCTAAAGCGATAAACTCATAGACCACTCAAAATGATCTACTAAACGTATAACCCACATGAGATAACCGTGCGATGAATTTAAGCCTCTTCTTGCCTCCATAAAGTCCTATCCCTAAGGACCGCTATAAAAGGAATGGTTCCTTTAAGATACTACAAGCAATGAATTCTGGAATGGCACAATCAAAGTTAAAGGACACTACGTATTTGTATATCAATTATCCATGAACAAAGCAAACGTATCTTGTGGTGCGTCGCTTATGTCTTTTCGACGGGCTTAAACTCAATTTCATCAAACGGAATCCAGAGACACTATATCTCTGTAATTATTAAATATTGATTATTTCAAGCATTATTCACGAAAGCGGACTTTATTTTCAAGAATTTTAGTCTAAGTTCTTCTCTTATCGTGTGGGCAAGCCCTGGTGTCAGAGTTTATTCAAACCGCCTTACGGCCTCTGACGTGGTTATTTATGTAACGACTAGTACCACCAGACATAGTATCCGGGACTAACGGCTTAACGTGCCACCCGAAGCACGGAATCATCTTTCTTTTCAGACATTCAGGTGATTCAGCCTGCAATGTCCTAACCAACTGGGGAAAAATGCACAAAGTGATATATCACTAAGTGTACCCCGTGGGACTCGAACCCATGACCTCCGTGCCAAGAGCCCAATGCTCTTAACCATTATCCATTAGACCACGGAGGCAGTTTAGTCTAAGTAATTTAGGTATGTACTCCATTCCAAAGAGCACCGAAATATCAGGTCATTTTGAATTACAGAAACGGAGATTTGAAGCACTTGGACGTTACTCTTATTGTTAGTACAGCTTTAGTAACGTCCAAGATATGTCGGATAGTATATCTTTCTGATAAATAAATTATATTTGCTTATCAGAATTGGCCAGAAAGCTAAATAGGAATCGGAAAATTTCGTAGTCCTTATTTGGAATGCAGTATAGCTTACGAAATGGAAAAGTTAAAGCGATTTCAATACTTTCGTTTTTGCTCGTCTCTTACGCCAATTGAGTTTAAGACAGTCGTTTTGTCGGTTATGTCGTAAAGTCTAGTTCTTAACTTAGTTTTATGTTAGAGGATAGTTCGCGATAATGATTATGGTTGATTTAAATTATTTTGTTCTGCCGATGAAACAAATTATACTTTAAAAATGTCTGTATTACCCATTGAGTAATTATTATTAACATAGTACCTCAAGGGTATTACCGTATAGTTATACTTATACCTACTTACAATCAAATGCGTTTGAAAATCGCTTCGTATAAAAATTATTATATAAAAAACGAGCAAAAAGCATTTATAGAAAGGTGATGAGCATTTTTTTTCAAACAGCTACCTTGTTCAAAATGTTAACTTTTTTAAAAATATCATTAAATGAATGATTTAAAGCTATAATATGTTTCGTAATATAATTAGGTATCTAATATTAGCACTCAAATGGTAAAATATTAGCTATTTTCGCTTACAGATCGATTTTAACGAGACCTGGCGGAGATTTTCTTTCCCTTCCGTTACCATAGAATTTAGTGAATAAATTCTAAAAGAAGCATTATAGAAGAATAAAAAACCGTTTAGTATGATATTTTATACATGACGTATTGGAAAACGACACCGTTTTTAACGAAAACATTACAATTGTTTAGTTTTAGGCATTTCTTTGTACTATCCGTTACCACATGGTCAAGATGGCAGTGTATTTTTCTCTTTAACGATCAGATCGGTAGGAATATCTATGAGTTTTGTATATGAAATGGAAGTCCTCTTTTGATTTTATATTATTATTCACTAAAATAATAGAATAATCGAATAATTATGTACTTTTTCACATAATTTATAGTGTTTCAAAAACGGACAGTAACGGAAAAGACGGTAACGGAATCATAAGGCTGGTGGCATAAAGGTACGAAAATATCGAATAATTAAAAATTAATTCAAATTCATAATAAAGAAAAAGGGAAGAATACGAAATCAAAATACAAGAACAAACTCGTTCAGACCATCAAACTAATCAACTTTCTCTATGGGACCACTGTCGAAATCGCGAAAAACAAAACAAACTGTTCCATATAAAACAGCAATCCTACTCAACCCATATGTATGGGACAGATAAGAAAACACGTTTCTTGTATGGTGACCCCTCATAAATTGTAACCTTTCGTTTTTTTTTATTATTTATTAAAAGATCTGCTACACTAACTTCTGTGTATAGTAAATATATAATCAATTCAGTGAAAATGTCAACCATCTACCCATTACGGTTCAAAAGATACAGGTATCATACATAATAACGAAGCGCTTCCAACTCTTCGCGCTCTATCTCAAGAACGGTCAGTTATACAAAATATTACAAAAGATCGCATTTTTAGACAATTTTAAGCTCTAAAATTTTTACTTAACCTTAAATGTCATTTAAAGCAGAGGAAAGAAGATATTTTCAAAAAACCTGGTTTTTGACATTAGTCCTTGAATATCTCGATTTGCGTAGTCGATATTTAATGTGCCTTTTGACATAACATAAAATTTTTCATAACGATTATTTTTACAAGTTTGTAGCTTATTATCTCTCATAATTAAATTGAATTAAAAAATATATATTAAGAAAATTATTATTGTAATGTTCTCATTGTGCCCAATACTTTATGCTTATCTTCCGTTACTTTTCGGGGTCCCCATAATACATTACCGCCAAGATGGCAACGGAGGGGAAGTAACGGTCCTAACGCTAGAAAATCTTTAAAAAATTATTTAAATGTTTTCGCTATCAATTAAGGTTATATTTTGCTCAATGAGTCTTGGTTATGAACCAATAAACATTTAAAATGTAATTTCAAAGCAAAAAAGTAGCAACTTAGTGGAAAATTTACCTTGATTTGTCCTGGTAACGTATCTGGGGGACAATTTACGGACCCGACGTAAACCACGCGCCCGGTTCACTTTACTGGCAATTTCTGCCAAAACTGAAGAATGTAGGGCAAGTTTTGAGGTTTCCATATAAAATTAAATGTTGCTTGATGTAAAAAAACACCTTATTTGTTCGAAATTTTAATCGGATCAGGGTAAAATCGTGGTAACGGAATATGGGATGTCCCTTTTTTCAAATTTCTCGGACACAATTAAAACATGTTTATTTCTTATTTTTTGTACTACTCAGTGCCTGTTAAGGATATTTTATACAAGTTAATGCATATATTGATCTAGAACAAGTGTTTCCAATTCAGAAAAACATATATAATAACATGAAAAAGACCAATGTTTTTTCATTTTCTTGCCTGGACGCTAGGAAATGTGGGTATCCCGCATGACAAAAGTTAGCTTTCTGATTGATTTTACTATCAATCAATATACTTTTAAAAATTATTTTATATAAAATATTAAATTTGTCACCACCTCAATACATTAAAACGATGTTTGCTGAGTAATTAATTGAGATATGAATTTTTAAAGTGTCCGGACATGCCAAAAACACAAGGTAGCTGTTTGAAAAAAAATGCTCTGATACGTTAACTAAACTTTTGCTTCCCCAGTTTTGTATGTTCTAAAGTACCTAGTAGTTGAAGATAAGAAATTCGTTTCTGAAAGCATCAAAGAAATAAATAATTGTAGTAAAAATCATGTTCAGGACATCAATATAAAAGATCTAATCAGCAAATACGAGTAGATACGATAAAATAATCAAAGCCAAAACGCTGTGGTAGTACGGCTTCGTTAGGAAATGTGTAAGATATTTATTTCGTCTTTGGTAAGCGAAACTATAATATTAGTTATTATTGCGCCGACCCAAAATAATGGGAAATGAGCAAGAGAATGATGATAACACAGTTCAGATATTATTCTGTTGGCATAAGAGTATTATATCTAGGTGGACCAGAGGGCCTACCATGAGTTTTCACTGTTCTTACTACTGTAGTTACGTTGCCAATTCGTATGGCAGAAATTAGTTCTCAACGTAACCACTAGTAGCACTGTATGAAATTCAATACAAAAGTGGAGACGTAACTACAGTAGTAAAGTAAGGTGAAAACTCATGGTAGGCCTACAGAATCTGATGACAAATAGTGAAATCAAATTTTAGAGTAAGCAACACTGGGGTAAATAGATTAGGTCCTTTTACACATAGCGCACTTTATGCATTGCTATGGAGCCTACCTCAGCAAACGCGAAAAAAAATCAGCTGTATACATTTGAGTCGGGTAGGTCCAGCAGTTTTGTATGGGACAGCTGTTTTTTTTTTCGCGTTTCCTGAGGTAGGGTCCATAGTGAAAGTTGTTCAGTTTGATGGTCTGAGTTCACCATTTCAGTATTTGCTGGGCTGTCACTTACACCCTGTATACTTTATTTTACACCAAAATATAAACAGTAAAATACAGAAAAAAAACGTATAAGTACTTGATCAATGAAAACAAATAGAGGAAAATGGTGAATCTCCAATTATAGTCTAGAGAATTTATTATTCCGAGAGCGAAAATTCGCGCTGCATACAAACGTACTATGGTGATATTTTCAATACTAACCAATTAAAGTCAATGAAATTTTGCAGAAACAATCTGCAAACTAATTTCTATGCTTCTATAGAGTCCGATTTCGTTAAAATATACAGTTTTAATGCTAGGATTAATTTAAGATTTGTATGGAAATCTTTGAGGCACGGTAACTTGAAAACTATACATTTTAACGAAAATCTGACTCCATACAAGCATAGAAATTTGTTTCTAGATTGTTTCTGCAAAATTTCATTGACTTTAATTGGTTAGTATTGAAAATATCACCATAGTACGTTTGTATGGAGCACGCTCCGATATACCCTAAAACTAAAATAAAAGTTTCTGCACAAACTAAAACATTCAAACACAAAACAATTCCAACTAAACTACGAACAGTTGAAAGTTCATAGAAAATGATTTGTATTCCATTAATTAAACTTTAAGTGAATAGCCTTCAAGTTAGGAAACTAGAAGATATTCAGAATTTCACTCTACCCTACCGTACCTACCTACTCATAATTTGTGACGAACTCGAAACTTAATTACTGGGGAATAAAGTTGTATTCTAAAGAATAAAGTTTAATTAGTTATAACTGGCAGGTACTTTCGGTTATGTTCATTGTTAACTCTACATGTAAAAGTTGTAAAGGCGTGTTCTTCTATTCGATTTCTGATGTATAATATAACTGATATATTGGATCAAATACAGGGTGTTACAAAACGCCCTAGTAATATTTTAAGGGGTAGTTTATATAATCAAACTGAACAACTTGCACTACGACAAAGTAGACAAAGTCAAAAAAAAAATCTGCTTTCCCATACATTTGTGTCTACGCCACACAAATGTATGGGAAAGCAGATTTTTTTTGCAACTTATACTGCAGTTTTGTATGAAGCAGTTGATTTTGAATCTAATTTGGCATGAGGTTTGGAAGAAATACGTTTTTTTTAATAAGAAAAATAATTGTTAATAGTTTTCCTACTTATCTACACGGTGGCAACGGAACCTATCATGGGCGAGTCTGACACGCTTATTAAATAAATTATAGTAAAGATAAAGCTAGGTTGCGATAGATATAGATTTAGCCTCCTACGAGCAGCGCGCGCGTGCGTCTCCGAACTCCATAAGAAGAAAGATTTATGAAAATTTTTATATTTTTGAGGAACATTTTAATGTAAGATTTCAATACAATGTAATTTATATTAACATTGTATTGAAATCTTGTGTACATGGGACCTTGTTTCCTGAAAAAAACGTTATTTTTTTTCTACGTTGTTTTGTTTCGGTTAAAGATTTTGTTTATTGAAATCCGTTAAATTCTGTTACGGACGCGAATCAATTATTATTCACGATCAATCATGTGCCAGTCGTTCTCTTACTTGAATTATTGAGGAAAATTTGATGCTATTTGCAAAATATTAAGGCGGAAACGAACCCTCAGTGCTGCCGTATTTTTAAAATTTCTTAACATTTAATACAACATTTCCAAAAACAAAGACTACTGATATTCAATGTAATGGGTCACTACGGATTTGATTTGATAATGTTCACAGTAATTATCTTGAAAACAATTTTAACTATTATAGCTACAAATAAAACATAATAATACTGTACCAAATGTATTGCATCACTACATGTATTAATATTAACAATGTACACGTCCGATTTTGATAAGAATATCACTTAGAATCTGAGCTTAGAATGCAAAAGAAAAAAAATGAATGACATTTCAAAAGTGCCGATGCCAGAAGCGGAGATCTAATGGACGATTTTATTTTCTCTACGGCAGTTCTTGGATTAAAGACGTGGTAGGATTTTTTTATCATACGCACATTATTATAATCGTTTTCACATAAGTAAATCGGACTACATAGGTACCTATAGATTTCACAGAATTTCTTACACGTTGACTTTTTGAATATATATTTATTCAAGTAACCATAATCTAAACAAAACAATACTATAAAATTAATCCTACTACTTAATACAATACCTAGCCTAATCTAAACAGTATATAAATATATATATATCCAAACACTATAATACTACACTGTTTTTTTTATTCAATAGGTAGCAACAATGTGACATTCTTGTTTTTTGAAAATGTTGTATCATTGTGTAGAAATGAAAAAAATACGATTGAAGTCATCACCCTCAGCTCGGTACCCTCTTAATGTACAATCCCGAGGTGCATTGTAATAAGATTGTAATGGCTTTCACAATTTGTGTCTTGAAATACGTTCACCGCTTTATTACTTTAAGAAGCTTTTCACTGAGCTTAATATGATGTGATAATTTCGTTATCTATTAAATTAGAAAATTTTGCTAATGAAACATTGTTCTTTAGAATATTAATGTACTTGCTTCTAAACAACTTTCTTTGAGGGAATGGGACCAACATTAAGAGGATAGGCGGTATGAAATGCTAATTGGGAGATAGGTCACTTTTCCGACTGTATATTTTTCCGAACCGCCCTACTCTAGTCGGCGTGGCGTATTGCCCGCCGACTAGAGTGAAAAAGAGACAACTGCAGCTTGGACCAATTTTATCTACATAAAATCGACGAAAACAGCATTTCGTATTCTCCTCCAAAACTAAACCGATTTTAATCATTATTTCAAGAATAATATAAGAAAGACTTTGGCTATGCCTGTTCGTTTTACATTTTTTGTTTATATTCGTCAAATTTGTTTAGTCTAAAGGTCTGAAAACGGTATAATTGGTCATTTTCGAAGTTCATACAGTAATTTATTAATGCAAAAAAGCAAAACACAGGGACATAGCAGAGGTAACATAGATTGTATGGTAAAATTATATTGCTCTAGTGTCATTATGCAGAGAGGAAACAGGGGAATACGTTTGTATGGAAAAAACGGTACTCACCTATCCTCTTAAAATCGCATAAAAAACCAGCTGTTCCATAGAAAACGTAAAAGGCGGCTCAACTCATATATAAGAAACGAAAAGTTTTTTTCTCACAATTTCGATGATGGCCGTATAGAGAAAGTTGTTCAGTTTGATGGTGTGATCTACCTCTGAAAACACCCTAGCAAATTATAATTATATTATTTACAAACAAATTTTACCGGCATGGTTTCTAAGCCGTGGTGGTCCAGTGGCGAGTAACCTTGCCTGCCGTGCAGGAGGCGATGGTTCGATCCCCGCCCAAGCCGACTCGTACCAATGAGTTTTTCGGAATTTATGTACGATTTGTTACACCACTGGCTTTTCGGTGAAGGAAAACATCGTGAGGAAACCTGCATGCTTCAATTTCGAGGCGTGTATTGTACCCACTGTCCATTATAAGTGGCGACGGGCTCATCCCCCGTCACACTGGACAGAGTTTCGGTACTACTGGTGAAACGTGGATGTTCTGAGGTTTCAGAATATCTCTGACTTCCCCCTCGGGGAATATAGACGTGAGCATATGGTTTCTAACCATCCCGCAAGGCATTTATGTAGGTATGTATGTAAATTTTACCGGTGCACATCGGCCCCCAAATCAGAATAATATATTGTAAAGGGAAAACATGGTCGATTATTCACACATGGTCGTAAAATAAGGCCGAGTAAGGTAATGTGCATTTCATCGTCCCAAACTAATTCAATATACCCACATCCACTTTACCCAACTTCACGATTCGATTTACACAAAAATGTTAAATCTTATGCTAAAAAGAAAAAAAATGGGAGAAAACGTTTTGTGTCTAAAGCTCAATTCACACACAGCCGCCTCCGGAGGCGGTCCGGAGGCGGGATTTTTTGTAATGTACGAGTTTATATGGACCCTGCCACACAGAAATCCGGGCCGGTAGCGGCGCGGCGCGGCGCGGTACCGGTCAAAACGCTATGACAACCAGGCGGCGGCGACGCGGGCCGGAGGCGGCGCGGTGGCGTGCCGGGGGCGTCGCGAAAGCGGCGGCGGCCGCTGTATTCTATTGTAGTCAATGCGAGGTGTCACACAGAGCGGTGGCGGGCGCGTCGCGGTCCGGAGGCGGTTTTTACCGCACTGTCATTTTGTATTTTTTCACGATTTTCGACTGCTTTTTTTTTTTATTTTTCCTTACGGAAAGGCAAGGGGAACGAGCCCATACAGCCTGGTCATATGTGAGTTTTCTTCTATGGATTTTCGATTGCTGCTACTTGCTAGGGCAAAAGCTTTTTTTTAATAATGTCAATAACGGCTCTGGATACTAGTCCTTTTGAGCCATTCGTTATTTTTTTACACACAAAAGTCAATGCTTTTAGCCGGTGAAAAGATCTCTCGTACGGAGACATTCCTGGGTTCAGTATCAGATTCTGTTAGAACTAAGTTTTACTAGCTGTCAGAAAACTCCCCATTAATTTTGTGCCATTAAAATATTCACGTAAATTGAGCAATTGACAACATTTCATTTTTTAATCATCAGTTTTTAATGTTAAATATAAAAATAGGTAAAAACATAAGAGATACGTATTTTTTCGATTTAATTTTTGACTGATATTTCTATTTTTATTTACTTTTGAATTTTCTGAAAAACGTAGGCTTTATGGCTAAGATACCTTGGCCTCAATGACATTAAAAATAAAAACTGACGTGCCATTAAAATATTCACGTAAATTGAGCAATTGACAACATTTCATTTTTTAATCATCAGTTTTTAATGAAAAATATAAAAATAGGTAAAAAAATAAGAGATACGTATTTTTTCGATTTAATTTTTGACTGATATTTCTATTTTTATTTACTTTTGAATTTTCTGAAAAACGTAGGCTTTATGGCTAAGATACCTTGGCCTCAATGACATTAAAAATAAAAACTGTCAAATACAATAGAAAAGCCAAGCAGGCAAAGGAATAAAATGTCATTCAACCTATATTATATTTTTCAGTATTTTTCAAATAACTCGAGAATGTGCCTTTAATCGAGAACAATATAGTAAAAGTGAGAAATAAAGTACGGCGGGACCGTTCGATTCGGATTGATATCCCCGCGTAAAACTTCCTTAAACATTACAATGTGTGAACCACCCTCGCATTTCAATGGATTCCTGTCAATATTGAAAACTTATTGAAGACATCGGCAAATGAAATAGAAACTTGATCTCGGAAATGACACAAGGAAATGGCGAAAACCACAGAAATGACGTTATTACGGAATAACGAAAATTAACTCGGAATATGAAGACTTGGAAAAATTATAATTTTAACACAGATCAGGCACATAGTGCCTTTTATAATTAATTTATAAAAAAGACAAAATCTGACTTGGCTGCATGGGCTATGTTCCCTTTGCCTTTCCGCAAGGATAAATTATTAAAAAAAAAATCGGCTGTTCGACGTGAATTATGAATCCTACCGAAAAACTTATAATTTTAGTCCAACCTCACTCTTGTCTCTACAACACGAGTGATAGAGATTACAAAATCACTATCAATTGGCGACATTGTGCTTCCTTGCAATCTGTACAGAAAATGAAACAAACATGGCCGCCAGCCGCCATTGGCCGCTTTCGATGTCACACAGGCCGCCTCCGCCCCGCTACCGCGTCGCCATCGCGCCGCGCGGACCCTGTGTGGCAGGCCCCGGAACGCTTTCGCTTCCCGCAGAACCGCCGCCAGCCCGCTTTCCCGCAGGACCGCCTCTGTCTGGCCTGAGCTTTAAGGGGAAAAGCAAACAGAAGTAGGTTATTGATCGAACCAAGATCAAACAGACAAGAATTATAAAACCGAAACCTCCCTGCTCCTAACCAATATTATGCTAGGAACTGTATTTCCTTAGGGGTCATCATCATCATCAGCCTATACAACCTATAAACTGCAGGGAACAGGCCTACCCTCAGGGAGGGTGTATGGGCGGTAGTCCATCACACGTGCCCAATATAGATTGGTAAACTTTACAAACGCATTAAAATTTCTTCTTCAGCGTATGCAGGTTTCCTCACAATGTTTTCCTTCACCCTTATAGGGTAGTCAGAGGTAGGTATTTAATTAATTACAAAGTCCTGACGAGTGTGGCAGATAGAGGTGACGAGGTGGCTTTTTGGATAGGGGGCTACGTGGATAGGTGGACACAACGCAAGCCTCCAAATTGAAGTGAGAGCAAGATTGGCAACATCATCATCATCATCATCAGCCTATCATCGTCCACTGCTGAACATAGGCCTCTCCCAAAGGCCTCTCCAAAGATTGGCAACACAGATCGTAAATCAGTTTTGCATTCAAATGGTTTCTTTTATAAGTCAGGCATATTCAGAGATGCAAGAAGTACTTTAATTCTCGTAAATGACATACGTACACAAGTATGAATATTTAACATACTGTTATTATATGACATCACACAAAAAATTCACAGAGTGGTGGTAAAAGGGGGAATTTTTACAGCACAATGTAAAAAAACACTAAAATGTTTAATATGTTTTCTTTTTAACAAATTAAAATAGAAAGCAGTATGTATCTTTCTTCTTATCGTGTTGGCAAGCCCTAGTGTCAGAGTTTATTCAAACCGCCTTACGGCCTCTGACGTGGTTTTTATATAACGACTACTACCAGAGATAGTAGCCGGGACCAACGGCTTAACGTGCCATCCGAAGCACCGAATCATCTTCTGTCTCATATGTATCTTTGAATATGTTATATTTTTAAATGTTTCAGTGTAACTGATAAAAACGTTGACACTAGTTTATCCAATTAAAATGTAAGTCTATTGACCAACTTATCTTTCTTAGCAAAAACTTCTGACCAACCTTCGAAACGCAGCTTTCTGCCTGAGCAACTTATTTATAATGTTAACTGAACGAGATACGATACTTTTCTCCTCCTTCTTGTTCTCAATAAAGTCACTGATAATGTTATGTACAAGAGTGTTTCGAATAGAATGCTAATCGAGCAATACTTCGCCGGAGACCATGTTAAATTGAAAAAAAAAGATATTCCGGTTACATTATTGCCCAAGATAAAATACGGAACTTGAATACGAAATTGGTGGAGAATATAAAAATAAATAGGGAATGGAAAATGTGACCTTTTGGTTGACGAAAAGTTGTTTGTTTGTTTTGTTTGGTCAGACAGTTTGTCAAAGCCCACGCCATTGTTAAAACTTGTGGTGTTATTCAAAATATGCCAATTATTTCCCGTATTTAATAAAGTTAGGCGTAGGCGTCTATTGAACGATTATTAAAACGAGCATAACCATATTTTATTTATAAAATCCATCCCGTGTATTTAATAGTCTATTTCGAAGCTTATATTTTTACGCAACGGTTATTTTGAACTTTCCTTTGAAGTCATTGACTAAAATGATCTTGGAACGTACCTTTGTTTATATATTTGTAAGGAAATCTGAAAATAGACATACAAACATAAGCTCATGCCTTTGTGCTACGAATATGGTACTATTTTCGAATCCTGTTCGTTCTGGTTACACCACACATCTATTTCAACATTCGCATCTCAGCTGCATGCAATCGGTTTTCATGTGTCTCTTTGACGGGATTCCGGAGTCACAGATGATTCCTGTAGCATATCACCATTTTATATACCCAGAGTTGTAACCAATTTGAGGAACGAAATACCTTTGGAAAGGCTTTGGTAATGGTCTGTTCTTACACCGTTTCAATTTTCCCTGAAACTATTTGACGTAGAAAGATACAAAGCACAATGATATAGGAAGTTCTGGCTTTTTAAACACTGGTTATCTTGAACTTGTTCACTAGTTATCAACTTAAACCGCTCATGGCCGCGACAAGGTCATAGGTATCACAACCGTAGACAAATGTAATTTATTCAAATTTTTTATTTATTTCATTCAATTACCTCACAGTAAAATTTGACATAAAACGAATCTCGTCTGGAATTTTATCGAATCTTGATGGGCGTACCTATGTTAAAACCACAGATTGAATAACGTTATTTAAATTCAATTCACAATTAAACTTTCCATTATTCCTACAATTAAATTCGAAGTGGATTTCATAATCATTGAATAAAAATTGGAAAATTAAACAACTCGATTTTGACGTAATTATACTTCACGGGGTTATTAATTAAGCTGAAGTTAATATTTTTAACGGGTTCTTACCGCTTACATACTTGGAAGTTTAACCCTTATTTTGACAATCTTCTTTGAGATAAATCATAATTGTACTGGCCAAATACAGCGGCCGGCAAAAATTGTATGAAAATCCATATTTGTCGTGGTTTTGCGGCCAAATAAATTACATAGTAAACTTATATATAATATGTCGTGTAATTTAAAAATGGAACGATCTTTTACTACGAAACATGGCAACCAAGGAGGTAACTTATCATAGGTTTTATTTAAATTTCGAACTGGCTTGCAAATAGACAGCAGTTTATTTAAACAAAAAACAAATTAATACTTTAACGCGGGAAAAATTATTGTTGTTCGTTTTTCGTCATTGATTTAGAACAGTAATTGTATTTAGTTTTAATTTTCACGCATTATTTGAGAAAAGTAGGCCACAACTAGGTATTGATGGACTTAACGCATGTATGCCTCGGCTTCGCCTCGGCCCAAATTTACACGTTCGTCCATCAATGCCTCTTTTGCTGGCCGCTGCAGTAATGTAGGTACTATAACCGAGAATAAAGTGACGATGACTTTCGAGTAACATAGTTCCGATAGTGGTCGGAGCAAACGAAGAAGAAGGAGGGGAGATAGATATTTTGTCTGCTCTTAAAAACCTACCTGCAGTTCTGTAGTCATCTTCGTTCGTAGTTGCAACACTGCCGAAATATCGGGAACTCCAGAATAAATAAAAAACGCTGTAAGAATATTCATGTTATGTTATGGTATGTAAGAACTCGTGAAAAGGATTAACTTTAGCTTAATATTTATACTTTTATATTTTACAAAAAATTTATGGTACATACTTAAGCGATGAAGTGCAAATATAAGTAATAATTAAATGTTAACCACAGCTTTTCCCTAAAAGAACTCTTACACTCAGTTGCTTACATACATATTTCAGTCGAGTCGGTACAGCAATTTTAAATGGGATAGCTGTTTTTTTTTCGCGATCTCGAAGTTGGCTCCATAGTGAAAGTTGTTCAGTTTCATGGACTGAAGCACCCCCTTAAGTATTACTATAATAAGGTGTTTTGTTAGACCCTGTATAAAGATTATAAGTTGCCGTCCGTCAATGACATTCTATGTTTCCATAGAAGAAATTGACTAGGAATCTGTCATAGACTTAAATTATGTTAAACAGATAATAATAATACATATTAGATCATAAACATCCATAACTTGGGTCCCAATATTCGTGTTCATTACACAAATATTTCCCTTGCAGAATTCAAAGAGGAATCTTTCATTTCAGTGGGTTTTCCACGTGCGGTCAGAATTTTTTCAATATTGAATAATCATATTATTATAACTCTGTTTCTGAGTCGAAAAAAATACTTCCTAATACCTAATATTTAATTTTACTTTGTGTGACGTAACATGGGCGTAACCTAACCCAACATCATACTATAAAATGTGAAAGTGAGTTTGTTTGTACGTTCCACTTCCACGCCTCCATCGTTCAACCAATCCCTATAAAACTGTCCATTATATGCCGTAAGCCTATGACGTAAGGTATGTGGAAACGAACACCTAATACTTTAGACTCGAGGAAGCCGCGGGCGAAAAGTTATTGTTAATATTGTGAAGTTCCTAACAAGTGTATTAAAAAAAAAAATCTGTCGTATTTGATATAAGCAAATGTGTTTTACTTTTTAACTCTCTTTAAGATATTTTAGGTCAATTAATGCGTAGGGGACCGCTTGCTATGAAATGACTATAATGCTACACTGTGGCCCTCCACGCTACGCCGTAGCAGTGTAGCACGTAGCACGTAGCACTCAGCTTCGTTACGAAAACCCACCATAATCAGAGTATCAAAAATAACATGAGAAAAATGCACAAGAAATCTACAATTCAGTATTCAAATCTGAAACCGAAATCAAATACGACATCTGTACCTTTTACTACATTATTATTCTACAAACCTTTCTCGTAGCCAAAAGGCAAGAGGTTAGACAAACATAACCTATCCGAGCATACACGACAAGGGCCGGTCACACTCAGAGCAATAACTAAAGACATAGATAGATTGAAATCCTGAAAATTACGTTTATAAGAATAAATGGTGCTGTATTTAGTTGCAGTAAAAAATATTTCCAATTATAATGATTAAGGCGGAGATATGGTTTAGACCAGGGATGACGAACCAATGGCACGCGTGCCGAGGGTGGTGGTGGGTGATATTTTAGATCACAGATATACAGGGTGAATTTGATGTCATTAGCATCCTTTTAAACTAAGAGTCTACCTATCGAACTACTTTTACTATGGGAGCAAACCGGTCGGAGCAAAAAAAAAATCTGCTGTCTCACACTAAACTGCAATGCCTACTCGACTCAAATGTATGCAACAGCTGACTCTTTCTTACCACCAAATGGTTTGCTGCCATAGTAAAAGTTGTTCAGTTTGATGGGTTGACTCTTAGTTTAAAAGGATGCTTAATGATATCAATTCATATTTATAAATTTTCACATACTAAATTTCTATTGCTTTTTGGCACGTCATGGCCTAATTAACAATTTTTCGACCATTATTGGCACTTAGATATAAAAAGGTTCGACATCCCTGGTCTAGACAGTTGTCTAGCGTCTAAGGTCTAGACTCTAGACGCTAGACCACTGTCTAGACCTAGTTATTGACACTTCGATATAAAATGGGTTCGACATCCCTGGTCTAGACAGTTGTCTAGCGTCTAAGGTCTAGACTCTAGACGCTAGACCACTGTCTAGACCAGGGATGTCGAACCTTTTTATATCTAAGTGCCAATAATGGTCGAAAAATTTACTCTAGTCTAGACTGACCGATTGCTCTCAACTCAATGCAGTGCTAGAGTTAGGTTTGAACCCTGTGGGTTTACATTATAAGAGGGGTTCGAAGTGAAAAGTAGGATTTGAACCTGTCGCCATAGGTTATGCAATGATTTGCATAACATCATAAGGCGCGTGGCGTGGTGCGAGCGAGAGGGCAGGAGTAATTGTAGCAGCGTGAGCAAAAGCGCTACTTTGCTTTTCTAACCCCTCTTATAATGTTCTGTGGTTGAACCTCATCTAACAGCACCGCATCCTTTTCTGTCACTCAGGAACGTCATTTGCTAGAGCAAATTCAGTGACAGAAAAGGATGGGGCAACGGAAAAATGCGATGCGGTGCTGCTAAATGAGGTTCAAGCCTTAATTAAGGCTCTCTTATTTAAGTGCAAGCGTCTCTTTCTTGCAAGCAGAAGTTTGCAATTAGCCATCCCGCTCCAATTGAAAGCAGGATCGCAAAAAAACGTGTTTTTCGTCAATATCTTTGCTCATGGGAGTTTCTAAGCTAAAAATTCTACGGAGTTCACTAGAAATATTTAATGTATTTAGTTAAGTACAAGAATAAAAAGTTAAATATCAGCAGTTTAATCATAGTATTGAAAAAACATAACAAAAAGGGGTAACTTTGGGATGTTTTTCTTTCTAGTAAACTTAATCTAATCGTGTAATTGAGAACGGTCGCCCATCCGCCCGATCCTTAAATAAGACATAATTTAATTTCAGACTTTAAAACACAGTTTAAAACACTTTCGTTCGTGTTCTAAAAACGGCCTCGACGGGATAACAGCGTCTTAATATCAATAGCAATATGCGTGTGTGACTGGCGACGGCGCTTGTAACGTAATCTACCTCGCGATTAAAATAATTGTCCTAAAACACTGTTTTTGCCCTTGTCACCGCCTTAAATGTACTTCGTTTATTCAAAGTTAAAAGACAAGATCAAATTTAATAATTTAAAACTTTAATTACGGTCTGTTTTGAAACGAAAAGTTAAAATCTTTGAATCCAAAGTAATCAACTAAAATTGCAAGTTTTGAACTCGAAAAGTTCATGAGAAAAGAGTTATTTAAGTATTATAATTTTGTTAAGAGTTTAAACTATTCTGCAGGATTAAATCTGTAATCATAATTTTTTTATAATAAATAAATTTTTTACTTATTTCTTATGCAGTGGTTTTGTGGGCAAAAGTCTAGACACCTAAACTTGACACCATCATCATCATCATCATCAGCTTATATACGTCCCACTGCAGGGCACACGCCTACCCTCTAAGAGGGTGTTTGGGCGTTAGTCTTAGACTTCACAATATATGCATCAGAATTTCTTCTTCTGCATTATGCAGGTCCTCATGATGTTCACCGTTTTAGAGCAGTCGGTAATACGTACATAAGTTCGACACCAATAAGACACCATCAATCACACTGAAACCTTAAAAATGATTAAAGTGAGCTTTGTTCTAACTTCTTGCTTAACAAAGCAATAAATAGTTGTATCAATGTGTCTTATGCTCCGTGCTAACTGCCTCCGTGGTCTAATGGTTAAGAGCATTGGGCTCCTGACACGGAGGTCGTGGGTTCGATTCCCACTGGGGACACATAGTGATATGTCACTTTGTGCGTTTTTCCCCAGTTGGTAAGGACATTGCAGGCTGAATCACCTGATTGTCTGAAAAAGAAAGATGATTCCGTGCTTCAGATGGCACGTTAAGCCGTTGTTCCCGGCTACTATCTCTAGTGGTAGTAGTTGTTACATAAAAACCACGTCAGAGGCCGTAAGGCGGTTTGAATAAACTCTGACACCAGGGCTTGCCAACACGATAAGAAGAAGAATGTGTCTTATTACCTGGATTCCATGGGAAGCAGGAATAAGAGCAAAGTCTCGGTGTTTTCGACTACCTATGTCTGCTACAGATGTACCCGGCTTTGGTGTCAAATTTTTGGATTACATGTTTAAAATTCAACTTTGACCACGATCCGACCCTAAATTTATGCACCTTTTTGTTTGGTGAACGAAAATTTAGTGAAAGTTTATACAAGTGTTCATACAACACCGCCGGGTTGCCTAACAAAATCTTGCCGCAAGTACCTTTTCCATTAAGATTTGTGGTACCATTTTTTTCACCTATCTGTTTGGGAAGTAATTGAGGTGCCATCTGAAGGCGACAGATCTAAAGAACTAGAAAAACTAGAGTTGCCACCTCTTAGTCTGCGGCAACTCTAGGGTTAAAAATGACTTCTCTGAACCTGGCAACCCTAGTTTTTCATGTTCTATACATCGGTCACCTTCAGTCATATGGCACCTCATTTACTTTCCATACAGATAAGTGGAAAAAAGGGAAATAAATCATCATGATAAAGGTACTTGCGGCAAGATTTTGCTAGGCAACCCGGCGGCGTTGTATGAACCTCTGTATAAACTTTCACTTAAATCACATTTTACCAAACAAATATGTGCATAATTTTGCAGTCGGATCTTGGTATACATGCACTACATAGCATTCAGATTTTAAATTACTTAACGCCTGGTTAAGGGTTTGCTTGAAAGCTACGTCTATGGTTCTTTTACTCTGCGGTCACGCGTGCTTGTGACGTCACTTCATTATACTGAAGAGGCCTTATATGTGGGTCTCCACTACGCAAACAGGGAATGCAGTAAAAGCTGCCAATTGCATAATATGTATGGAGAGAAGATAACTAGGATGCAAGCTTTGGAGCGGGACGCATAACCCGCGCATTTAAAGAATGGGATCAACTGAAGACAAGAAAATTCTAATTGTCTCGCTTATACTTGAAATACCTAACGTTTAGAGTAAGATTAATTATAGGACTTATGGCTATTTCATGTATTCTAGATTTTAAAACAACCTTTTCTTTATCTGCGCAGGTCATGGCAGTTTTTAAGGGGTAATTAGACCATCAAACAAAACCACTTTTTCTAGAAAATTTCAAAAAAATCTGCTTTTCCGTTGAATTCCAAATTGCGATGCAAGAAATTGCTTAGTTCAATAGTCTGATAATCCTATTACAAACTGTAAGGGGAAGTTGACTACGGAACCCTAAAAAACCGTTAAACCAATATTTTCGTTTACAGGAACAAAGAGAGTAAGTTTCCGTTACTCCTTTGGGAAGCCAGGGATTGACCTCAGAAATTCTCCATGCCATCTGCCTGTCCATGGCTCTAACCAAATTTTTATTAGGGAAAACGTGACCCTATTTATAAGCCTACGTTGTCCATCTGTCCCTCCTAGCTTTAGAGGGCTGTATTTTTACTGTTATAGGCAGCCGGTTGAAATCCTCACGGAATATTGTGTCATTATATTGGATTTGTTGAAAAAAAATGAACAATTAAGGGGTGTCCCCAGAAAAGAAAGTAGTTTTTTTGAACGTTTTTTCTTCTCGCTCTGTCCTAAAAACGGTAATTTTATGTTATTTGATTATTTATATCAGGTAATACATACAAGCTTCAAACTTGGTGTGATTATAGTACGAACTCTATTGTTTAACAAAAAATTTGGCCAAGTGTGAGTGAGTCTTACGCTAAGGGTCAAACCATTTGAAGCCCGTCTTGCACTTGACCTGTTTTATTTTGATTTGTGTTTTACTAATAGTTCAAGTAGAATTAAGACGCTGTTATCCCGTCGAGGCCGTTTTTTGAACACGAACGAAAGTGTTTTAAACTGTGTTTTAAAGTCTGAAATTAAATTATGTCTTATTTAAGGATCGGGCGGATGGGCGACTGTTCTCAATTACACTATTAGATTAAGTTTACTAGATAGAAAAACATCCCAAAGTTACCCCTTTTTGTTATGTTTTTTCAATACTATGATTAAACTGCTGATATTTAACTTTTTATTCTTGTACTTAACTAAATACATTAAATATTTGTGTGAACTCAGAAGAATTTTTAGCTTAGAAACTCCCATGAGCAAAGATGTTGACGAAAAACACGTTTTTTTTGCGATCCTGCTTTCAATTGGAGCGGGATGGCTAATTGTAAACTTATGCTTGCAAGAAAGAGACGCTTGCACTGGGATAACCTAATTAACAGCTAATGGTCTCCAAGGCTATGGTGCATTCCCGCCGAAATGTAGGAAGAACAATTAATTTATAGCCCGCGTAACCATCAAAGACAGTTTTGCATCTTCTACGTCATCTACGTGTTAATAATCTGTGGTCACACGTGCCTGTGACGTCGACCTTTGTACTGGAGAGACCGTAGATAGATACGTGTTGCCTTGTGCAGTATTCTATCGTGGAATTTAATAAAAGCTCCATAATATGCAGCGAGAAATAAGATAAGGTTAACGTAGTCATTTCTAATAGAGCAATGAACTATTTTTGAAAAGATGGAAATTAAACAAGCAATCTCTGTCTGCAAATAACTTTCCGTCCAGTCATTCTATCCTGAAACCTTAAATATGCACAAATAAAACTTCTAGTCTATGTTTAAAAAAAAAGTGTTTTTTTTATAAACCGACCTAGGCAATCATTTTACTACTTCACTTATAATAGACTATCGAATAGAATATCGAAGGTTTTTTTGTTCTATGTTCCGCTCCAGTAGCATGCCACACACGACAAAGTGACAAAACGAGAAAAGCATCACGCACCTCCATTATGGCATGCGCAAAGTAACAAAGACAGGACACATCTAAGGCCAGGCTAGGCTCACTGAGCAAACGTTTTTTTCTCAAATGCCTGTTGTCGTCGAATTTCGACCTACTTGACAAGATAAATCGACCTCGTGGTATGCCCGAGCCCATTAATATGGCAGTATTATTTTGTAGTTTTTGTACATACATTAACCGCCGCCGCTGTGTCCCATTGAAGTAGACTGAGAAAATTGATCACACAGAATACGAACCTGGTACACCTCTTTTGCCTCCTCCATAGTCATGATTTGTTTCATAGTTTCTGGTACGTATATTCTACCAATACGTACGTCTAGTGCAGGCATGTCAAATTCAAAGTCATTGGTGGGCCAAATCAAATGAATAACGATTGTAGAATCAGTGGGCCGCAAAGAACATAAAGAAATAAAACTCATTGAATCTGTCGTAGAACAGGACGATTAAAACAGGACGGTACTTATATTGCAAGGGAAATATTTTCAGGACCCTTGTAAAAAGCGGTACATACCATATAAAAAGTGAGCGAGCGTAGCGAGCTCGAAATTTTTCACTTGATAACTCAATGCAGTGATGGTACCTACATAATATGAGCGCAACCATATACCATATGCCCATATGTACCTAAGTAGGTACCTACTTTCAAAAGCCTGCACGCTTGCGGACCGCATCGCGAAGTTGTTCTTAAAATTGGATAGGGCCGCAAGAAAATGCTCTGCGAGCCGCTTGTGGCCCGTGGGCTGCATTTTTGACATGCCTGGTCTAGGGCGACTGCTTTCGACTGTTTTGTAGGTACTATTATTTGATACCTAGTTAATAATAATCTTGACAACCATTTCTATAAGTAATTTTCTCGTAATCTTGTGAAACAGCCCACTTTCATGTTCAGGTCTCTGTCATGCCAGGTGATTTTTAACCGACTTCAAAAAAGGAAGCTCTCAAGTTCGACTCTAGGTTTTTTTTTGTTTGTTTGTTACGCGGTTACTCCGCCAACTTTTTTTGTTTGTTTGGTATGTCATACTTTAGAGTTGGTCCCATTTTAATTTGGTGAAGGGCTTCGCAGATAGACAATGGAACTCCTCAGAAATGTATAGCATATCATCGCCGTGATTGAAATATAAATGTTTCGTGTTAATGGAATATTAACTTTGCGTGTAAAACAGATTTGTCAACCCACTATAATAAACATCACAAAAAAAATTGAATAAATTTATTTTATTAAAAAATTTAAAACAAATTCAAAAATGTAAAAATTTTGTATACTTGTCTACAGAGGCAGGTAGTCATTACTCATTAGTCCTCGACGCAAACCCGTGTCGCTCGGAGGCGTAGAGCGCACTTACTGTAAGTGTACCCTACTAAGGCTTTGTCTGTTTTATGTATGCATATAACCATACCCACAATAGACAGATACCGTGCATTTCCTAGGTAGGGTAATTATTTTGAAATAATGTTTCATTCCAAATTTCACACCATACATCAAAATCCTTCGAGTGCGTTGAGTTTTGTACTGTTTATATTCATGTTTTCGAGATGGCAAACGGTGGCTAGTTGCGGAGAGATGTATGGATACTCAATCATGAGGACACAGACTTAAAAGAAGAACCAGACGTAATGATGTCTAATCATGAGTGAAGCATCCATTTCTTTTGTGTGCGTGCTATACATAAGGTGGCGGGTTGGAGGACCTGCGCCTAGAGCTAGTGCATCTGTGTGAGTGTAGGTCCCTTGTAGAACAAACGAGATTGTACTACCTTGCATGCTTCACATCTTTTTAGTGCAATATTCGGTCCGTATTTTTTTCACGTCCGTGCATGAGGATTGTTCGAATCCGCACTGACGACATGCCATGTACTAATGAGTATCTATTAGTATTTACTTACGTTATACCGACGGCTCTCAAACGATTAAGGAAGGCATCGTGGGGAAACCTGCATACGCTCGCTGAAGAAGAAATTCTGATGAGTATGTGTAGTCCTCCAATTCAAATTGGGCATGCGTGGTGAACTAATGCCCTCCCTGAGGCTATACAGGGTATACAGGCTATACAACAACTTTTACTATAGGAGCAAACCAATGGGAGCAAAAAAAAAAAAAGGTGTGTAATATCGATAAAGATGTTTGTAAGCCATCATTGCCTTTTATTATATAACCACGCAGTGTTATTTGTACTTATTCAGAGATTCAAGACGTCACATCTTTTAGTGGCACTTAGCATTCCAAGTTGTTCGGCAGTAAGGATTTCCGTTCCACATTAACTGCCATTTCCTCCACTTCACTATCTATTCTAGTTAAGTTTACGTTACGTTCTCTTGTTTCTCGAATACAAAGCATTACAAAATGCAACACACGAACACAGGTTTTCCAATGAGCATGATTGAATTTTGACTTATGCGGCTGCATTTTTTAATGTTCACAGAAAAACAACACACACACACAGGATATTTTTAAAGTGTATGCTCTAAACACAGATGCACTCTCTCGTTCTCACCCTGATGTCTGATGGAACGGGAGACAGAAACGGCAGAAAGGTGGGGTCAGATGCAATGGTTGTAACCACTAACCAGCAGCCACACGGTTTGGGCGTCAAAGATGTGTGAGATGCCTGAAGAAATTATAGTTGTGTGACTTGAACCCGCCACTGCCAAACTGTAAGCCGCATAATGCCGTTCTCCATCACTAATCACTTTCTTAAGTTTGTCAAAGACCCGTGCAAAAAATACAAATTCTTTTGTGTCTGGAATATCGTCACTCATCACGAGGGATAAAAAAATCTGATGTTCCATACTAAACTATAAATATGCTTGAGCTAAAAGTATGGGATAGTGGTCATATTATAGTGAAAGTTTTTTAGTTTGGTGGTCTTAAGCACCCCCTAAACTAATTGTTATACAATTATCTAAACTGCTTTCTCTAACAAAGGTTATAAAATGGCGATTTCATTTTAGTTAGATTACTACGACCAATTTTACAACTTGAAATTTATCTTTGATGGTTATATTTTGGTTGCATATAACAATATCAACATTGAGTGGAAAATTATGTTTACTACAGACTTCCTTCGGGTACCTACTGTATAACTTTATTACTAGAACGAACGAATTGATTGAATTTTCTAGTTAATATTTTCCATTTTATTGCTTATCGTAAAATGAAATTTTCTCGGATAGAAATAAACAACATCGAAGATAGAATACAAACGAAGGTACCTTTTGTTGACTTCAAGAGTCTTGGAGAAATAGTAAGGACCAGAGATTGCTTCACAGAAATTCTCTGATCAATTTCCACAGTTCTTTTAACTCTTGGAACAATATTTGTCAATTGTTTTTAGTTCATGATAAGAGACAGTACCTGGTATCTTGCAAAAAAAAAATGCCATACGATATGATGATGATCTTGCAAAAAATATGCAATTGATCATTGAAATATAGGGTCTTTTTTAAGGGGATGATCAGACCATTCAAACTAAACAACTTTCTATACGGGTCTGTAAAAAACTGCTGTCCCAAAAGGGTATCTGATCACCCCCTGAAAAAAACCGACAGCAGGAGGGACCCTATAATATAGTACATGGATCGTCCTAACTATACCTTTTTATAAATTAACTGTACGTAACCTAAATAGGAACATCAAAGAGGAACAAGAAGGTTTTTATGAAATAAACATTTTAATAACTTAGGTACCTTCACAGGCTTAACATATTAAAGTACAAATGTGTGTAAATTTTCGCAGCCTGAAATCAGGTGTTGAATAAATAAGTCCCCACCTTACAAAAATTATAAATGGGAAAGGGATGTTTGTTTTACTGTTTGTTTAACTTATCCCATTTTCACGCTTGAACTGTTCGGTATATCGCCATACGGTATAATATATAGTACTCTGTGGTTATATGCAAATAACATCATGATATAGGATAAAGAAAACAACAGGAAGCGTAGCAATATGAGCTTTATCCCAAAAAAAAGACGAAACTGATTCCACGCTAGTGAAGTAAAGCTATTCAACAGTTTTATACAGCAGGGTATTATTATTTTTGCCACATAATAAATAAATAAATATCTTGGACAGTGTCACACAAATTATCTAGTCACATTTAAAGTTCCAGAATCTAGCCTGGACTTGTATTATGATAACTAGACAACGATATAGAATACATATATAGATACAAACATCCATGACTCGGGTACAAATATTCATTTATTCGTCATACAAATATTTGTCCCTTACGGGATTCGAACCCGTGACCCCCGGCACAGCAGGCAGGTTCACTACAGACTGTGCTGTCGGGCCGTCTAACACAAATGTCAGTATATCGAACACTATAATTTTAGTAGTGTTGTATGTCCGTGAATGCAACAAAAGTTTCATACAAACAGTAAATTATTATGACGCAATTGATACTTTGAACGACGCTACACTAATTTATTACCGTAAGATATGTGGTAGGGTAATTAATTTTATGAACAATTACAGCTTCTCTTTTTACCGCGGGTAACATTTTTAAATAGATGGTATTAAAATAATGTTATTCAAAGCTCGTTCATGAGCTACATCAAGCTGTACAAACCAGACTTCAGTTTGTAATTATAAGAAAAACTGTGAAAATAATAATTTAAAAAAACACCGGCCAAGTGAGTGTCAGGCCACGGGCAGGGTAGGGTTCCGTAGTTGCCCATCATAATATACGAACATAATATAAGAAGGGGTTTTTTTGTTTTATACTACGGTTTAACGGCTAATAAAGTCTAAAAAGTGAATTATTTATCCACTCATATGCCCTCGGTCATCAATAATCCCTAAAATAATGTGTTATTTATGACCGCCATTTTGCAAAAATTACCTATCTCTGACCGGCCATAGCTGATTCATCAGTACTGGCGCACCTGATGTTTAAACGACAAAAACAACCATAAAAAATGGTTGTAGCACTTTAAATGTTAATAAACTTTACGGATAACATGCTCAAGTAGCCTAGAGAACTCAGTTCATTCCACAATATCAAATGGTTTCTTGTCACGATAAGTCTAAATACATACGAAGGCAATGTACGGCTCTTGTTGTAGATTATTGAGTTTTTCTTGAAAATATTATAAATAACCCTATAAATGTTTTGTTAATTTTAGGATCCGAAGTAGTTTTTTAGTCAATAGAAAAGATTTAAACTTATATCCAAGCAGGATGAAAAGATTAAACATGACTTACAAAAGTTTAAGTTTTCTAGCCATCGCGCTAATTACACGCGGAGATAAAACGTTCAATTTCTGATTTATGTAATCACACAGGTACAAAATATGGATATTATTTAAATGTCCACTGCATAACAAATATCGTAATGTGAAATGTTTTCAATTTTATCTATAATTAAATATAGAAAAAACGATCTGAAATGAACTCTGCCTTGCTGTCATTCTTAGGATGTTACGTATTTGTGTTCTAGATAATAAAATTTACTCTAACTGATACTGAATTATAACGTTATTATGAAGATAATTTAGTTAGCTTTTATATTCACTACACATAATTAGCCTAATAGTGGCTAAATTTTGTGAATTTGAGATATTAACAGATCTAGTTTTTCCTTGGGATGAAAAAATCCAAACAGACACAATTGTAGTAAGGCTGGAAACACACAACATTTTTATAGGAGAAATGGATAAGAAGATTTCAGCTTACCGAATAGTGCCATAATTCCATAGAAATGATTTACACTGATGCTTAAAATAAATAAACACGAGTAATTGTTGCTTAAAACACACTCGTCAACCGACACTTAAAATATATCTGTAAACACGAGTAATTATTGCACAGAAAACCCACTCGTCAACCGACAACCGACACTACTCACTTGCGATCACAGACTAATTTGAAATTCCCAAAAATCTGTTGACAAGACTCTAAAGGGGCCCATTCACTGCAGTCCAACGTGCAGGACTGGAAGAAATTTTGGTTTGTTTTGGAGCAAAATTGAATTATATTTTGGAAAGACGGAACAGAAATACAGAGTTAATGGATAATTCTGTCGGTTTTGTAGGAAAAACCAAGACAACAAAACATTCATAAACAGGGATGCGGGATACAAATGTCTTAACAGTCACAATTGTCTAGTCTGACCGCGGTTAATTTTCTATCCCAAAAGTTACTATAAACCTTTTTGCGCAGGTCATGTAACGAGAGTAGGACTTTGACGTCTATTAAGTCATTATTGACAAATAATTTTTGCTTTTTATTTTGATGATTTAAAAGTCACGATCAAAAATGATGATCTTTACTTAATTAGAATGTACCATTCGTTATATGATGTAGAGCGCAGGGTGTGTGGATAGGCCCAATTTATATTGACAAGGTTAATCGATATAATTATGTAGATGACAGGGAAAATAAAACAGGATGTTTGGCAAGTCCTTCATTTGAAAGGTACACAAATTTACTTTGATATTGAGTAAAACTGTTGTAAGGGGCCATATTAAACCACTACCTCTGGAGGGGTGGGGGATATAAATATACCCACGGTCAGACTTGTCTAGTCTGACCCTAGGTAATTTTCTTTCCCCGATGTGACTAAATATTGTTTGAGCAGGTCACGCAAGAAGCAGGTTTTTGATGTTACGCTTGGGTCAAGTATCAGAGACGTTTTTTGTGTTGGAAATTAATCTCCCGTGTTTCCAAATTTATACATTTTAGACCCCACTTAAACTTAATTTACGCTCAAAATATGTCTCTGAATCTCTGCCTTGAACTCGGTGGAAGATCTACATAGTTTCTTATTATTTATTATAAGTTTCACAAAATTTACGTTGATAGCTATAGGCACCTTGTTTAATATAGCCATTCATTTGTCACTAAGGCCGAGATTCAGAGACGATTCGAACTCCCGTATGTCAAAATCCACACATTTCTACCCTACTTAGCTCGAACTAAGACCAAAAAAATCGTCTCTGAATCTCGGCCTAAATATCACTTTGTAACACTACTGGCTTTTCGGTGAAGGAAAACATCGTGAGGAAACCGGCATGCTTCAATTTCGAGGCATTGTATTGTACCGTGTCCATTATAAGTGGCGCGGGCTCACCCCCCGTCACACTGGATAGAGTTTCGGTACTACTGGTGAAACCGTGGATGTTCTGAGGTTTCAGAATGTTTCAGAGGTTTCAGACTACCCTCTCGGGGAATATAGTCGTGAATATATGCTTAGGCTAGTCACTAAATGTTTTCCCTATTTTATTTATTTTTATGATTTGATGATCACCAAACTGATTTACTTACTATTTGTAGGATAAATGGTTATTATTATTATCGGGCAAGGTGTATCGATATCATGCATTGATTTTAAGGAAAATAAAAACTGTGTTTGGCAAATCTAAAGGAAAGCACGTATCCAGACTTTTGTTTCGAGGGGGGACATTTAAATTTCGGGGGGGGATATTTATATAGAAACAATGAAAAAGTAAGTGCTGTAATCACTTTTCCATACAAATATTAGGATTTCGGGGGGGGGGGGGGGGATAAATCCCACCTATCCCCCCCCCCCCCTGGATACGTGCCTGTCTAAAGGCATACAAATTTATTTTGATTTCGAGTCGAGTAAGGGGCTATATTACACCACTACCCCTGGGGATATAAATATACCCACGGTCAGACTTGTCTAGTCTGACCCTAGGTAATTTTCTTTCCCCGATGTAACTAAACATTGTTTGAGCAGGTCACGCAAAAAGCAGGTTTTTGATGGGATTTTCGTTTGGGGTAAACTAAATTTACGCGCAAAAGACGTCTCTGAATCTCTGCCTTCAACTCGGTAGAAGATTTAGATAGCTTGAATATCGATGTCAAACAAAAAAATCGTCTCTGATACTTGACCCCAAGCGTAATATCAAAAACCTGCTTCTTGCGTGACCTGCTCACGCAGAAAGATTTAGTCACATCGGCTAAAGAAAAGCTGAACAACTTTTACTATGGGAGCAAACCTGTCAGAACAAAAAAATCACCTGTTCCATACTTTTGAGTCGAGTAGGTACTGCAGTTTAGGTTTTATTTGACAAGGTGTATCGATATCATACATAGTTCATAGTTGTTCAGCTTGAAGGGAAGAGTATAATGGTTTCCAGCTAAATTACACCTTTTCTCACACCCTGTCTGTATACAACAAGGAGCCTTATAAATTAAGATGCTATGTAGAAGTTCAAGGCAGAGATTCAGAGACATCTTTAGAGCGTAAATTTGGTTTAAGTGGAGTCTAAAATGTATGAATTTGGACACACGGGAGATCGATTTAAACATAAAAAACGTCTCTGATACTTGACCCAAACGTAACTTCAAAAACCTGCTTCTTGCGTGACCTGCTCAAACAAGGTTTAGTCACATCTGGGAAAGAAAATTACCCAGGGTCAGACTAGACAAGTCTGACCATGGGTATATTTATATCCCCAGGGATAGTGGTTTAATATGGCCCCTTGTGATTTGCTAAACATGGTCCTTGAAATCTATGTATGATATCGATAATTTCCTTGAAATCTGTGTGTGATATCGATGGGATTGATACTCTAGATCAACATTCATAAGATCAACGATACACCTTGTCAAATAAAAACTAAAGAAATCTTCCCTCGCGTGGATCCTTCTGTTATCTTGTCATTTTTAGGGTTCCGAACCTCAAAGAGGAAAAACGGAACCCTTATAAGATCACTCTCGTGTCCATCCGTCCGTCTGTCACAGCCACTTTTCTCAGCAACTATAGAAGCTAGCGACTTGAAATTCGGCATAGTGGTCAATCATGCTAACCCGAACGTAAAGCAAGACTAAAAATTAAAAAAATAATTTTTCTACAAATTTTTAAGGTCCAAAAACTGATGACTTTTAAAAAAAAAGTTTTCCCATCTAGCCGAGTTTGGTATCGTTTGAAAGGGCTTTGAACGTAGATTTCGTATTGGTAGTTCGTTTTACTAAGTGATGCGTAGTTATTCATTTATAAGCCCGACTGCACGAAAAATTTTGGTTCCCCCCCCCTGATCTCCGAACATATAAAGCCAAAAAATCTGAAATAATTCTTACATGTCGATGAACTATTGAATTTTGTAGGAAAATTATAGCGGTGTCTGTATTGATAATAGTTTTTAAGAAAATTGAAAAAATACAGTACAAACAAACTTAGGGTTGCAGTTGATGTTTTTCGTTGATGAGCATAGACACAAACTTTATATATTACATTTTAAATAAAATCCAATAAATTAACACCAGTTTAAGTCATAAAAATGAACAAAGATAACAAAATGCTAGTTTTTCAATGAATTACCAACTCCGTTGTGAAGTTTTGTTGTTAGCCATATTTCGTCACTGTTTTTTGCTTAAAACATTTTTAAAAGACGGTAAATCTGTTAAATTCCACTAAATCTATTCTATAATACCCTACAATTATTCTTACTCATTAAAAAAAAGTACAAAATGAATAATTGTTTCGATAATTTGATTTGTGATTTGTATGGTTTCATGCAAGAACGGGTGTACCTACCGGTATCGGTGAAACTTGGTAAACAGCTAGTTAGAGTACCTATATCCAGAGATAGCATAAAACGTAGGTGCTTAAGATTTTTGTGAAAAATCACTATTTCGTTGGGAATAAACTGTATTTAAATATTTTCGAGAAGGTAACAGTAATTTGAACTTTTGAACTTTGCTTGAATGACAGGATATGAGGTCCGATTCACAATGCAGGAAACTTAAAAATTATAACTTTACAGCAAACCGTATTTCATTATTGAAAAAGTCCTAACATAATATAAGATAATTACGGAAAGTAACAAAATATTAAGCCATATCAACAGCTACGTTATTAAGATGGATTGACATAATTATTTTCACAAATGAAATATTTATCATCATAATGATTAGGACAAATCGGAATAAAATCTTTACACGTCAGTCATACGTCAGTAGTGAATCATGGACATGGATCAAATAGATTATACTTGCATAGAGGGAGGATAACTTTTGCAAGGCGGTCCACTTTTATTGAAGTTTGCTTTTTTATGTTTTGTGTCATGTGGTAGGACAAAAAGCACAAAAAGTTACTACTTTACACAACTTTACAAACACTAGCATGTCAAAAAGTGTCAAAAAACGTGGAAAGTGGACAGCCGCTTAAACAAAATATCTTAAGTTCCATCTCTTTCTACTATTAAAGGTATGTCATAAGTGAAAAGAGACTAACTACAATCTTAAATTGATGCGGACTTTATGCTTTAGAATTAAGAGATCCTTCTTGTGAGCTGTGAAACATGGATATAAACCAATTTATAGACAATACCAATGCCACCTTCCTGATCATGGACCTAATGGACCTAATACCTTTCGAACGTAGAAATACAATGACTCGAAAAGGCATTAAAATAATAGTAATCGCGAAAACGAGACACGCGTATACGCTATGCTGATGCTGATGAAGTTGAAATTGCTATCAAAATCATACAACTTAGTCGGGCTAAGGTACGAGATTTAATACTTTTTTTTTCATATCTCCGTCCCTTTCCAGTATGACCATTCCAGTCTGCGAATCTATAAAATACTCAATCAACTCTTTCCAAGCTTCTTGATCATTAACATGCAATGAAATTAGAGACAGTGCCTTACATTACAACGTTCTTGATCATGAACTTTCGCTTACGCTAGCTTATGCACCTTTTAGTGTTTTAGGCATGAAGATTGAACTATCAAAATTCTTGGTTTTAGGCTTTCATACCGAGAAGACAAACTGGAGTAATGTATTTCTACCCAACTCGGGTGCTAGTACTAATGTGAGAAAATGATAAACCTAGTTCTTCTGTTCGTCAATAACCCGCCTCCTTACAATACATTTTAACTTCTAGAACAGAAAGATGGCATTGTCTATAAGCACCTGGAGAGGAGAGCAAACTTCCGTACAGGCGGTGAAAATGACTTTTCAATTTATATGAAGCTAGACTCTGGAGTCAGACAGCCTTTGTAGTACAAAAAAGTGGTTACGTCGATAAGGACAGTAATAAGTAGCGATCTCCTTTTTTAACTAGAGCGAATTTGCTATGTGCGTCTTTTTTTGAGTGAATAAACAAGACACGTGCTTCCTTCTATACCTTCTCTTTCTACGTTCTAAATCCATGGTTTATATCCATGTTCTAGAATCAAAGTTCAAAAAGATTGCTAATGATTGAATGAGATTGCAACGCATAAACTTCTTGGTGAACTTAAAATACAGGTGGTAGTCATTAGAGGGTGTTAGGCAAGGAATATACTCTCTACCGTGTTAGGTGTACCCACCCATTTGTTAATAAAAATACTTGGCTATTCTCCATCCACTTTCTTTCACTGGAAACAATTCAAATGTCTAACCTACATTTGCGTTAAGACTCCCTACCTATTCTCTAATTGGGATATTCAGAGATTTTTTTAGTAATCATATTGAATTCCAAATATTACGTAAAATGTTTCGTGCAGTAGGTACCTACTCAAACTTGTCCGATGTAAGTGTTCATGTAGCGAGACCATTGCCACTTCTTTGAGCATGGTCACAATACATCTTGTTCTTTAAACATTAAAACTTTACATACTTACTTAATATTATAATATTAAAACGGCTGTAAGCTATCATGACATAATTTCTCTATTATATCGTTGCACTTTTTTTATGTTGTGCTCGCTATTATAGGTACTTACCACTTTGTACCTTCCGAACAACGGCGGTTTTCGTTAACACTGTTCTCATGTTTTCTTACGGTAACATTCGGTTTGGAACCCTCTATGTGCGAGTACACACCTCGCTCTTGGCCAGTTATTTATTCTTCAGTTACTTTTATATTTTATTTTGAAGACTTCATTACAGTTTGAAATAAATTATAATGATGAGAAGATAAGAATACTATTATAGAAAAACGATCATTTTCCTACAAAGAGATTTAAATATATTAATAATTAAATCTCTTTGTTTTCCTACCATTTCCAAAGTGACAGTCCTCTTCAATCAAATTTTAGTCACCACCCATAGACGAAATTTTTTTCGCTTACGCTAGTGGACCGAATATCAGTGTAACCGGGCATGAGATAGCGAATTATATGAAGTGACATCTCGGAGTAAGGTGGCTGTCCCATACAATTTATATGAAGTGACATTTTGGAGTCAGATGGCCGAAGTACAAAAAAGTGGATACGTCGATAAGGACAGCAATAAGTAGCGGTCTCCTTTTTTAACTAGAGCGAATTTACTATGTGCATCTCTTACTGAGTGATATGACAAGACACGTGCTTCCTTCTAGTGCCTTCTCTTTCTACGTCACCACCAAATTCCTGACAAACTTTTGAATTTTGAAATTAATAAAAGTAATCGCGTAAAGATAACCGGCCAGGATTTCTAAGAGAAAGAAATGTAATCTTTTCTCCGGTTAGAGAAAAGGTAGATACCAAACTCCATGGCCGGATAGCTCTATGCTTCACAAAGTAAATTAAGAGTTACAATATGAGTAGAGATGTCAATGTCAAGTATGTAAACAAATATAAGACTTTATAAAATAGATAAAAATCGATGAAACTGGAAGATGTATGTTATAAAACGAATAATAATGGTAAATATGGATAGTACAAAGATGCCATGAAACGAATAGCGAGGGTAAGCATGATATGAAGATGCTATGGAGCGATTGATGATGGTAAACATAGTATGAAGATGCTATGGAGCGAGTGATCATGGTAAACATGGTAGACACGCTACAGGGTAAATAAAATTTCTTAGCCCCACTTGCGTCAACATGGGTTAGCAATAAACTCCTGCATAGGTAGCGCTATCACACCTTCGCTCTTTTTATATTTGCACGTGAACGAACAAGATAAAAGGCGTGATAAAGACGTATCACGTGTAGCATGCTACGAGTGCAGGTTTAGTTGGTAGCCTGTGGGTAGCCTATGATTTTTTTAATAGATAAACAATTGAGAGAGTTATTTTACCCAGAGTTAACTGGTAACCTAGGTTGGCGCAAGTGGGGCTTAGTAGGTTACTTGATTTTTTCAAAATTCTCGCAGCCGATTTTGATGCGACTTTCTGTGAGTAACGAAGAATGGTCTCACAACAAATATACCACACTCCCATCTCTATTGGTTCATAGACCACTTGCGCCTAGTATCTTTTGTTGTTATTAATCGAATTCTTGTAGATTTAACTAAGATTTACTTAAAACAACCAATTTTCTTGTAAAGTGAATGCGTGAGCAGAAGTGGCCTCAAAAGAACCTATTCAGCTAAAAATTTTCGTATTAGTGTAGAGCTCAGTACCTATTTTAATTAATATAACAAAAGACAAAAGGTAAAGCATTGTCATCCAATAAAATAAAATAAACTAAGCGTATTTCTACCCTTACAGGCAAAAAGTTTTCCAATGGCTACCCACGTAACACATAATTTATCTGTTTTTTTTTTTCATCAGTAGATTGATTCATCAGTGATTGTTAACCTGTCAATTGTCATACAATACATTGCTTTTGTCTCATAAATGGCACCCTGGAGGATAACATCTGTATTTTCGTTTCTTACCGCGTTTCCTTCATACATTTTCATTCATCATTGTCATGGTCATTGGATCCAAGCGAATTTTGAGTCTGTAGTTCAGTGTTCAACTGAGTTGAACTGCTATCGTTTGCTGGTTCATAAAATAAGGTTTTTTCGATGTTTTGGTGAAAATTTTGATTCGTAATTTCGTACTAGCAGAATCTTGTGTTTAAATACATATTATAATTAGTATCAAACACAAATATGCGTAACGAAAAGTTTATATATTAAGGAATAAAATGTAGGAAACGACTAATTTTTTTTTCGCAGTTTATATTCTTTTTCCATAGTGGTCCGAAACACCCCCTATTGAAAATGATGCACTAAAATTTACACCCTGTAAATATAGTTTTAGGCAGTGGAAACAATTTTTTTTAAAGTGGGCCATGATAGGAGCCGGGCCATATTACGTCACAAAACCTATTACTATCCTCCTCGAAAGTCACAAATCATAAGTTAACAAATATTTAATTTAAACTCGCTTACTATTACGGTTCAAAAGATAGGTACAGCTATTTAGAGCAAGGGCCAACGGACGGACAGCGTAGCATACATAGGCTTAGTAGTCGGGTCCCGTTGGCACCCTTTGGTTACCTAACCCTAAAAATACCAAGTGGTTTACTTATAATAATTATGGTAAAAGTAACTTCGGTTGTCACTCTCTCACTAAACACTTTGTTTCAATAACTGAGAAAAATTTGTCACCTATTAGGTATTGTACCTACCTATCTACCTACCTAACGAACAATTTCATGGAGAAAAAGCGCTTAAATAAAAAAGGAACACAAATTAATTAAATATCTTGTTGATTTAAAAGTTGTGTGCCACCAACCTTACTGAATAAATTTATATTGACTCGGTTGATATTCGTCCCTCAAATAACCCGACAGTTTTAAAACGCTTATTTTCACCAGATACACAAATAATAACCAATACTTGTTTATATTGTAAGTAGGAAAATTATTTAGGAATACTTTTAAACTAAATTAATAGAAGAATTCCATCTAAAAGAGGTTTATAAAGCAAAAATCTAGTTACCTTTCAACCCACTGCACGAGATTAAAGCTTAAATTATAAACTTTTCGTTATGTATATTGGTTTTTGATACTAATTATAGGTATAACGCACGGTTCTGCTAGTACGAATAAAAATTTGAAGGAATATTGTCACCAAAACCCCGAAAAAACCTTATTTTAAGAACTAGTAAACGATAGCACTTCAACTCAGTTGCACACCAAACTACAGACTCAAAATTCACATAGAACCAATGATCGTAGGCGAATGAAATCTATGAACGAAATGCGCGAAATATTGTCAGTAATAGACAAAAATACAGATTTAGTGGATTATTATGTAGGAAAAACAAGGAAACGAATATATCACGACGTATCGCTAGAGGGTGGTAACTATCCCCGGACGAACAACGGGCCGGGAATCATGGTATGAAAACTTGCCCGGGGCATAAAAGTGCGGTGTAGATTTTTCGCCGGTCAGATGAGTGGTTAAGTTGGTCGACTATTACTCGTTAACTTGTAAAACTTACATAACGGTGATAGTTTTCATTTTAATTTCGTTATATAGGTACACTACTACGATGATTTTTTTCACATATCCAGAAACGACCGTTTTGGTGGCAGAGGGCGACACTCGACTCTAACAAAAATTTTTTTTTTTTAAATTTGCTTTGCCGATAAGTCGGCGTGATTAATAATATGTATACCCATGCCAAATTAAAGCATTCTAGTACTAAGCGTCTCTGCGCTAAGCCGCGGACAGACGGACGGACGGACTTGGCAAAAAACTATAAAGGTTCCTTGTTGACTTCGGAAACCTAAAAACTATCCCTGCATCTGGCCCTTGTCATGCTGCCTGGTCCCGTTCACACTCGAATTTGTGTTTTATTAAAGCCCCTGAGACCTATATTACGTCTAGACATCATTCTCGCTGTAATAGAATGCGGGCAAAAAGAATCTTTATGATCAAAGCTCGACGAGAACACAGATATTCCTATAACGACACTGCCTTATAAGGCATTTTATTTTCACGCTTCACTGGTTCTAATAGAGTTCTATCTTTTGTTACAGATTCGTTTACGCCTGAAAAAATGAACAAGTTATACAAATGGCTGTTTCTCGAAAGGAATTCCTGGAGAGGGTAGGTAATTTATACATAAGACATATAAATCTCTTAAACACAATATCACCAATATGTCTCTATTATATTTAAAGAGTTGTTTATATCTTTTACAGAAAAATGGCGTACAAACGGATGAATCCTAAAGAAATTACTTATGCTGCTCAAACGAAGAAATATTACCGGCGTCTGCTCTCTAAATGCTCAGAAATAAAACTCGTAACCAATTGTTTGTTCGTGAAAAATGTTACGTGAAATGTAGCTGAGCAAACAAAGCAAGATGGGCCAAACGTTCACGCAGGTCGACAACTTCACTCTAGTAAACTACACAGATACCTATGAACTGGCCAGCGAGGACAAGGATGCTTGCGATGTCGCCGACGAGCCCCAGTACCAGAGTAGCTTCGGCATTACTCTGGCAGTACCGGAATGGGAGGCAATATGTACCGCCATCGTTCTTACCCTCATTATCATCTCGACGATCGTCGGAAACATCTTAGTCATCCTCAGTGTATTCACATACAAACCTTTGAGGATCGTACAAAATTTTTTCATCGTGTCCCTCGCAGTAGCGGATCTGACCGTAGCAATATTAGTATTGCCTCTGAACGTGGCTTATTCGATCCTCGGACAATGGGTGTTCGGGATATACATGTGCAAAATGTGGCTAACGTGCGACATAATGTGCTGCACGTCGTCCATTCTGAACTTGTGTGCGATAGCCCTCGATCGATACTGGGCCATTACCGACCCAATAAATTACGCACAGAAACGGACGCTAGAACGAGTACTACTTATGATCGGACTAGTTTGGAGCCTCTCGTTTATCATAAGTTCCCCTCCATTGCTAGGGTGGAACGATTGGCCCGAAGTATTCGAAATAGACACGCCCTGCCGACTCACATCCCAACCAGGATTCGTAATATTTTCCTCATCTGGTTCCTTTTTCATACCGCTAGTCATAATGGCAGTTGTTTACTTTGAAATTTATTTAGCCACCAAGAAAAGATTGCGAGATCGTGCTAAAGCTACTAAAATTAGTACGATTTCCAGCGGCCAGAATAAATTTACGCCAAATAAAGATAACGATCAAGACTCTGTGAGTTCTGAAGCTAATCATAATGAGCACCAAGGCGTCACGCGTCTAGTCTCCGATAATGAGAAGAAAAAGAGAACAAAGAAACCCACTCCAAAGAAGAAGCCAAAGCGTCGCTACTGGAGCAAAGACGATAAATCGCAAAACAAACTTATTATTCCAATTTTATCAAACGAGAACTCTGTCACAGACGCGGGAGAAAACTTGGATAACAGGAACACGTCTTCAGAGAGTAATTCTAAAGAGACACCCGAAGATGAATTAGAAGTAGTGGAGGTAGTAAAAAAACCGCATAAACGTCCGAAGCCCAATCAGCCTAATGCTGTTTACCAGTTCATTGAAGAGAAACAACGCATTTCGTTGACTCGGGAACGACGCGCCGCGAGGACGCTTGGAATTATAATGGGTGTGTTCGTCGTCTGTTGGCTGCCATTCTTTCTTATTTATGTGGTAATCCCTTTTTGTGCAAGCTGCTGCTTGTCAAGTAAGTTCATCAACTTCTTCACTTGGCTTGGGTACATTAACTCTGCATTAAACCCTTTGATATACACTATATTTAATATGGACTTCAGAAGAGCTTTTAAGAAATTACTCTGTATAAACATAAAGCAGTAATTTCATTTGTGCCAATGACTTTGTAAATAATTAAGATAATCAAGCTTAAAGTAAAAGCCGCTGATTTGCTCAAATTAAAAAATGTCGAATCGCTCTTTGCGAGGTGCAGAATGTAACGAAGTTATAATAAATGTTAAATAAGTCAACGTAGATCTTCTAAATGGTTATACAACTTATTCTGTGTACATAATATTGATGTATCTTTTGAATAAAGTAGATATGTATTGTATACTTAAAGTATACATTATAAATAACAGGTTTAATCGTGCATAGCACAGTAGAAAATATTATTATATTATGAGAAAGTGTAAATATTGATAATTAATTATCGAATGTTTGAATATCAACGAATGTAATAGTACCATTTGGTTATATTATGTACATACATATCCTGGTTTTGTAAATAGAAGTACGTCTATAGTTAACTCAGAATGTCTGTTATTTATCATAATTAAGGATACGTACGATGTGGCTATATTACAAACAGCACTTTAAGACTAAACTATTAGACATTGTTTTGGTTTTAAATAAGTTTAACATTATATCCCTTTTCAAATAATTTGAGCCCTTATTTAAAAGGGATATTAAACATACAACTTCTGTTCTCATTGTTTGAAATAAAAAGTTACGTGAAGACTTATATAATTTATTTCACTCGACTACTGTACCTTATTAACAGTACGTATTTATTTATTTGTATTGCTATTTATTATTTTTAGGAAAACTTCTGGACTAATTACAGTTATGTACGAGTGTATGCATATGCTGGCGACTTTATTTACTGAGGGGATAGTCATTATATAAATAAATAAAATAAATAAATAACGCTCACAGGCACATACATTGTATGATCCCAAGCAAGCACTAAAGGCTTTTATTATGGAAACCATACAACAACGGCACGAACATATAACATCCATGACCAAATCGGGATTCGAACCCAGGACCTGGTTTGGCAGTCCGGCGTGGTAACCATTACACCAACCACCAACCGGGTCGTCGTATATAAGAATCCTCCTCCGAAACTCCGAGCTTACCCCTCTCCATTGCCCTAACACAGTACAAAATTGTAAATAGCTAGGTATTTGTAATTTTGTGATTATGAAAAATCGGCCAAGTGTGAGTCGGGCTACTCGCGCACCGACGGTTCTGTATCGCCACATAATCAACACTTTCTAAAAATTTATTTTTTCCGGGACCGATTGACTGATGGTCATTTTTTTTTTGTTTTTTAAGTACTGTAGAGTTTGCACTATAATCTGACCCTTCTATGTATTACCGTTTTTACGATAGAGCGAGAAGAAAAAAACGATGACAAAAACAAGTTTCTTGTATCCCGGGCCACCTTAATTTGTTTTTTAATTATTTGTTTTCACATTCAATGCAATGATACATATTCTGTGAAAATGTCAACTGGCTACCTATTACGGTTTTGAAGATACAGCCCTCAGAATTTAGGACGGACAGACGGACAGCGTAGGTTTTTGATTATGAATACCCGTTTCCCCCCTTTGGGTACGTAACCCTAAAACCAACTTTGGCCTGGAGAGAACGAGGTAAAATTTTCGGGTGTATTTATTCAGCAATATTTCATAACCTCCATTATCGTATCGAGTTTCCAGTCATGTAGATCGTTACCACATTACGTAATGTATGGGTATGGTATGGATAATAATATCAGACCGAATTAAATGCAAAGGGTTAGGAAAAGTTAAGGTTACATACGCGGAGTACGGCCGGGATGGCGAACTTTAGTCGGACTTTAAATTTGACCTATACCTATAAGTAATCTCACGACAGTATCAAAATGATCAGAAACTTTGCTACAGCTACATTAGGGGTATTGAAGCATACAGAATGCTGTCTGTTTTTTAAAAGCATGATTAGACCATCAAATTGAACAACCAATAACGAAATCGCGAAAAAAAACTGTTCCATGCATTTGAGAGAAGGATTATGCATTTTGTTTATGTGGAAACTTTTTGTCAGCATTTGACTACCAATTTGTCTTTGTATAAAATAAAATAGTTTTTTAGCTGTCAATTATCCAAAAAGGAAATTAAATGAAGGTGGTTGTTCATTTTGATTGTCCGACCATCCCCTCAAAAAACCATCAGCATGTGAAAAAGGAGTTTTTGTGGACTAACGGTTAACCTGTCACAACTTTACACATCCACAGACTTAAAAGAAGAACCAGACGTAATGTCATCTAATCATGAGTGAAGCACCCATTTCTTTTGTGTGCGTGCTGTCACGCGGTACATAAGGTGACGGGTTGTCGGACCTGCGCCTAGAGCTAGTGCATCTGTGTGAGTGTAGGTCCCTTGTAGAACAAACGAGATTGTATTACCTTGCATGCTTCACATCTTTTTAGTGCAATACTCGGTCCGTATTTCTTTCAGGTCCGTGACATCATCATGTAATCCTAAATAAACAGGGTGTAAAATGAAATGCGTTACATTTAATCGGAGTACTTCAGACCTGAACTGTGGAGCCAATTTCGAAATTGCGAAAAAACAAATCTGCTGTCCAATAGAAAATTTCAATCTCTATCGGACGCTATCTTTATATTTACTCGACTAACATGACGTATAAAACAGCTGATTTCAAAGTTGGTCCCACGGTATATAGTTAAGTATGTAATGCATTTCAGTTTGCCTGCTCTTTGCTCGTTGCATACACTTTCGTTACCGACTGTACAATAAGACCATTGTACCAAGAATTGCCTAGACCCTAGGTGGACCAGAATCTGATGGCAAATAGGGAAATTAAATTTTAGAATAAGCAACACTGGGGTAACTAGATTAGGATCCTTTACACATTGCAGGCACGTATCCAGGGGGGGGGGATAGGTGGGATTTATCCAAATCCGAATATTTGTATGGAAAAGTGATTACCGCACATACATTTTTATTGTTTTTCTATGAATATCCCCCCCCCCCCCGAAAATTTAATGTCCCCCCCCCCCCCCCGAAACCAAAGTCTGGATACGTGCCTGACACATTGCAAATAGTATCGATTGAGTCGCGATGCATCATCGATTCATACGCGATAGAGCATGGAAGTAAACGAGATAAAGCCACGACGCAAACATTTGTAATATTTTATCATTTATTCGTCGCCAGCTTTTGCCACAATGCACTAGCGCGTGTGTATCGATACAAACATGTGTGTGCATCGCTACAATCATGCGTTTGGATCGATACAAACACATGGTCACGCGATAGACAGACGCGCTTTTTTATCGCTGCAAAAAGTCGCAGACTTTACGAGGCCCATTTTGACTAGACAGATGACAGTTTGATACTACTATGTGAAAGTCGCATTTTTTTTAACGGTTTTTTATGCCGCAATGCATTTAAGTTTGCCTGCTCTTTGCTCAATGCATACACATTCGTTGTCGACTGTACAATAACACTAGTGTACCAATTATTGCCCAGAGCACAGCATAAGAAAGAGTATATACATACAGTGTGGACACTCCCTTCCTCCCACCAATTTCTTACCTCACCCCCTCTATTACCTATCTGGTTACCCGCTGGTTACCCGGCAGTTACCTGCATGAAACTAATAAGTACGATTTTCGCATGTAGTGACGTCATCTTGTCAAAATCTGTTTTTTGTAGGCAGTGTCCAGTCTATCAGAGTAAGCGAAAAAAAAAATCGTCTATGCCCAGAGCCTACTTCCTTCGTAGCATTATCTGATTGCTAATACACTACACGTTCTTTTATGGAGGTTCGTTCCAAAGCTGCGATGAGATCCACTATCCTTTATCAAGAAACTATGGGATTTGGTGCAAATGGCAAGTGCTAAGAGATTTGGACGAAGTAATAAAGTAAGTAAGTTTTATAATTTTTTTTATGTGTTGTCTACAAAACAAAATACACTAGTAATGTTAAAGGGAGAAATGCTATAATTTCCATTTTTTTAGACCATGAAACTAAATAATTAAGTTTGATCGTTTAAAGTTTAAACGAGTTTTAACTTTAGGTTTAAACTTTAAACCATCAATTAAATACTCTTATTACTAAGGTGTTTCGAATAATATTGTAGACCTATGTTGTTCAAATAAAGATTTTATAGAAACAGTTTTCAGTTATCAGTTATTCTAATTACACGTTGTATTGGAAATAATAAAGCAATTTTAGGGACAAGCATTCTACCTTTGAATACAAAAAATATGTAGCAGAATATTACCAAGTACAAAATATATACTACGCTGATTGTCAAAGTATAGCCACAGAAAGTACTTAGAATAACTAGACCGCCCAGATACATGTGTTTTATGTATATTTAACAGTTACACCATCCTCATGATCAACTGCATGTCGCATAAATCGGTAGAATATAGCCTCTCACAAGGCCTCTTACAAAACTCTACATAAGGTCCAACTTAATAAGCTGATCAGGCCATCATACTGAATAACTTTCTTTATGGGACAAACATCGAAATAGCAAAATAAAATCGGCTGCCCCATACATTTGGGTTGATTGGGATTGCAGTTTTCTATCGAACAGCAGATTTTGTTTTTACGCTATTTTGACTTTGCTCCCGTATAGAAAGTTGTTGATTTTGATAGTCTGATCATCCCCTTGAAAACGTATGAAGAATACGAATATAAGCGAATACAAATAACTGTATAACGTTTTTTTTTAGTTCATCCCGCTTTCACTTATCACTTATTCCTCTACAAATAAAGAACAAAGTTCCCCGTTGTCGGACCATATATTTTTTCCATTATGACTCTCATGGGCTTCCAAATGTACTTTAGAAGTTCTGGGTCACAGCACATTTAGTTTTATACGTCATTAAACAATATTTTAATTGACATTGAAGTTATAAAGGTAAGAAGGTTGTCCATTAAGGATAATAATTTTTGAGAATTGCAAAGAATTGGTAAATAAAGAAAAGTATCATAGTAGAAAACATTTTGCACGACAGCTTGCTTCTTCTTCTTATTGTGTGGGTATGCCCTGGTGTCAGTTTTTTCAGACCGCCTTACGGCCTCTGACGTGATGTTTATACAACGACTACTACTACCAGAGATAGTAACCGGGACCAACGGCTTAACGTGCCATCCGAAGAGAAAATAAACAAACTGAAAAAAGTTTGATAATTGATACTGTACTTACACAAAAGTTTGAATTATTTTTGACACTTTTAAGTCAAAATAATTTATTCAATACAGGGTCCTTCTTAATATTATTATGCTAACGCTTCTTTAAAGGGATAATCAGACCCGCACAATCTGAACAACTTTCTCTATGGCACCGAGAACGAAATCGTTAAAAAAAATCTGCTGTGCCATACAAAACTGCAAACTTAGTTAACTTGAGTCAAATGTATGGGACAGCAGATTTTCTTTTCGCAATTTCGATTTTGGTCATTATCCCCTTATAGGAACTTGACGCCTGCCTTGAAGAAGGCAGCGCGTCAAGCTTGATTCTTGTTTCAAGCTACCACCGCGTCGAAACGTGTTATCGGTGTAGAGAAGTTGCGGCTCGACACTCTAGATCTAGAACATAACACGACTTAATAACTATTTCAATGTAATTTATTATGCTAAAGTTATTCAGGGTACAAAACACCCTAGTAATAACTTAAGACCTGCTTCAGACTATCAAACTGAACAAATTTCACTATGAAGCCAAATTCGAAATCGTGAATAAAATCTGCTGTTTCATACAAAACTTCAGTAGGTACCGACGTGACTCAAATGTATGAGACAGCAGACTTTTTTTCGCGTTTTCGAAGTTGGCTCCGTAGATAAAGTTCGATAGTCTGAAGCACGTGTTACACCTGTATTTAGTTATATAGGGTCCTTCTTAATATGCTGACACTTTTTTAAGGCGAGGATCAGACCATCAAACTGAACAACTTTCTCTATGGGACCAACATCGAAATCGCGAAAAAAAAATCTGTTGTCCCATACAAAACTGCAAACCGACTTGAGCCAAATGTATGGGACAGCGGATTTTTTTTTTGCGATTTCGACGTTGGTCCCATATTGAAAGTTGTTCAGTTTGATGGTCTGATCATCCCCTTAAAAAAGTGTCAGCATATTAAGTTGGACCCTGTATATGTAACTAGTGTTTTCCCGCGACTTCGTCCGCACAAATTATATACCAGATTTTAAATCAGATCATAAGCTATCAAACAAAAAAAGTTTCATCAAAATCGGTTCAGTAGTTTTTGCGTGATGCGCGAACAAACAAACTAACTAACAATTTTGTCAATAGATGGCGCTGCACGTTTTTAAATCGCGCTATCGAATGTTATTTGAATTTATATGAAGACTGAAGAGAACCGCTACTTTTTTATACCTCATGATTTTACAGTCTTATAATAGTTAAGATTATAGTTGTAAAAAAATGACCCTGTTGGTGTCATGGTTATTACACCGGACTGGCAAACAGGGTCCTGGGTTCAAATAGTGGTCGTATGGTTTCCAAAAAAATACCGTAGCCATACGTTTGGGATAATTTTACAATGTATAATGTGTATGTGGACGTTATTTATTTATTAAATAATGTTCTCCCCTCCGGACGGAAAGCGTTAATTTTCGTCCCGCTGCGCTAAACGAAGTTGCCGCTTTCCACCTCCGTCGAGGAGAAATAGTATACTAACCGCGGGCAGTAAATAAGAAAGCCTCAGATCCTCGGCTTCGCCTCGGTCAATAATTACATGGGATCCGAGACCTTTCTTACTTTCCTGCCCTCGCTTGGTGTGTAATCTACTATAAAATGAGCAGCGAATTTCGCTTCGTACAAAAAAAATATTAAGTAGGTATATTCCGTAAAAAATTTATATTAAACAAAAGTGCAGAATAAAAATAACGTATTGTACCTATTCTCTCAAAAGTGACGCAAAGAAAACATTACTTAAATAAAATACACATATTTTACAAGAGCATTTTACCTAAAAAGAGAGAGTAACATTTTTATTTGCAGCAATATTCCTGAAAGTCAGGAAATGAAATGGTTTTACGGAAAATAAGGTAAAAGGACCGTGAAGGTTACCTACACTTTGAAGGTAAGCTTCTGTACCTACACCTTTAAGAAGATTAGTTTTATTTGTAAAAATACTAAATTGATTCTAAGAATAAATTAAAGTGATCAAAATAAAATTCAAGTTTATGGGTGACTGCCTAGTGGAATTTCATCCTAAAAGTGTCGGTATTTCAATCACGGCGAGTCTACCCCTTTGAATATTGAACGCTAGACTTCGGTCAACAGGCCGAGATTAAAAAGATCTAAACATTTTCTTCCATCGATATAAATTTATTTTTCTCTTATATACTACTGACGTTACAGATATCAAAGATATAGTTATGACTTTGAACCAGATTTGGTTTACGCCTTCTATTCGTTTTTTACAATGCCATGTTCACATCTTTTTTTCTCATATTTAAAACTATACAGGTTGTAACAAAATTCCCTATTAATATGTATTAAAAGGGGTAGTTTTGATGTATGGGAGTGAATGTTGGGTATGGAATAAAAGGAATGAAAGTCGAGTGAATGCAGTTGAAATGTGCTCCTTACGAAGTATGTGTGGTATTAATTACTTTGGTTGATCGAATCTAGAACAGTGTGATAAGGGATTGGTGTAAGTTGAAGGATGAAGATGATATAGTAACAAGGATTGAAAGGGGTATGCTTAGATGGTTCAATCACGAAGGGAGAATGAATGAAAGAAGACTAACGAATGAAATTTATCAAGCAAAGGTGAGCGAAAGTGTTGGGAGAGGCCGTCCGAGGAAAACATACCATGATAAAATCAATGATCTTTTCTGAAAAGGACAAGTGCGTAGCACCCTCAATCGACGGAAGCGCATAAAGAGATGTATGAACTATGAATGTGAATGAGGCTAAAGAGGTGTGTGGAGGCAACGCAACGCGTCGCTTAAACAAATAAAAAATCTGATGTCCCGCTGAAACAGCAGATTTAAGAATAGACTGACTGGCAACTTTCCAAGCCTCCTTAATCATACGATTCTCGATCTTATCCTCACCCGCCGGCAGAGATCCCACGAAACTTCGCAGTTCATCAAGTGACGGTAAACAAGAAGATGGTGTTTTAGAGTAGTAGAATTAATTATATCAGCAAATACAGGTGTACTCTTTATAAATACGTAACATACTCAAAGGGGTGTTTCAGATTTTGATCGATTAGATATTGACGTTTCCTATGGAATAACCTGATAATTTTTTGGCGATTTCAAAGTTGGTCCCATCATAAAACTTGGTCAGTCTGAACCACCCTCTTAAGTATTTAACGCATTTAAGTTTACAGCCTGTGTATACATATTAAATTGCGAAAGTACTTAACTTGGTTATAGAAATTTTTATCAGAATAGATGTTATTTTAATAATCTTTCATTAAAAATCTTCAGAACTAAATATTTTAATATACCCAAAATATGCTTGAGTATTTTTATTTCTTATTTATTAAATATTTGTTATTAATCTCCTTTAAAACTTTCGATGACCTTACTTTATCATTCTGAAATGAAGTTTATCCAAACATATATTTTGTTAGATAACAACAAAGCTGTGATAATTATGTTGAGGAATGTATTTGCTAATGTACAGCCATGTTGTAGTTTTTGGAGGGTTGCAGGTAAAAATTTTGCAAATCCCATGCAATTTGAAAAATGCCTCAAGAAAGCAAAAAGTTATAAGTATGAGGATTACTACCAATCATTATTTTATTGTACAGGGTGTAACAAAACACCCTAGCCTCAGACCATCAAACTGAAAAAGTTTCATTATGGAGCCAACTTCGAAATCGCGAAAAAAAATCTGTTTTCCCATACATTTAGTGCGTTCACACACGATGAATGACGCACTGACGGAGCGGCAGATCAGTCCATAGAACACACCCGGTGCGTCAATGCATCACCGTGTGTGCTTCTACGTGCGGTTTCATACAACTCCTTGCTTCACAAATGACGGACTGACGTTTGCTGCTCCGTCAGTACTTTAGTTTTATAAGAAGTGTTTTGAACTGTTTTTTTACGATTTCGAATTTGGTTCCATGAAAGTTTCTCAGTTTGATGGTCTGAAAGGTGTGAATGTGTGAAATGGGGTGTGTGTGTGTGTGTGTGTGTGAATTTGTAATGGAACACTCTACAGAGGCAGGCCATTGACTATGATTCTGGCATCAGCCCAACCACAGTATCCCAGACGACCAAGTATAGTTACCGAAACCGGCATTAAAAGGAAAGGCGGTCTACAAGAAAACAACAGATTATGATTATATTACAATATTTTATTAAATATTATTTTTATGTGGATTTTAACAGATCTACCGGTGTCGCGCTGTTCCCGAGACTACCAATGCGAAAGTGACAACTGCAGCTCAGACTGAATGTATTTATCACCTTCATAAAATAGACGAAATAGCAAATTTGTATTCCCCTTTTTTCTCCTCCGAAAGTAAACCTATTTTTAATTTTTTCCGTGAATAATATGAGAAAGACTTTGGCTATGTCCGTATGTTTTTCTTGTATTGTTTATATTCGTCTTTGATTGCTGGATGTCTAAACGCAGCGGTACAATTGAGCAATTTTCCGTCATTTTCGAAGGAACTTTGTTCTTGTATTAATAATTAAGAAAACATAGAAACATGGCGCAGGGGTAACAAAGATTGTATGGTAAAAAAAATCGAATGTTCGTAGTGTTGTATCCAGCACGGCTAGCATGCCACCACGACAAAGCGTTTAAACGAGAAAAACGTCATGCGCGCTCTTTTTGGCGTACGTAAAATAATAAAGATGGAGGCACGTCTCGATTTTTGTCGTTTTCTCGGCGGTGGCATGCTAGAGGGGCTGGGAGGAAACAGGGGAATACGTTTATCGGACCCCGCCTTCCTCTTAAAATATGATTCTCTGTAGATATCGATACAAACCTGTATACTTATAGGTATAAGGCCCGTCCCATACATACGGAATCGGGTAACGGAAACCTACTGATTCGGAATTCCGAATCAGGATGGGGCATCGATAGTAAGTATGATTCGGTGACAAATTACTATAGAGATACCTAGGTAGTATTGCTAAAAAGCAATCGATACTATTGCACACTATCCATAGGTACTATCGATATTGTTACCATTTTAAGAGGTCACGATGATATCAAAAGACTATCGACAATTTCACCAATCTATGGTTTCACCATTAGTCATAATCTGCATACAATAAGCTGCATGAACCATATGACACAAGCGATTTTAGAGCGTAGGTGATTTCGCAACTATACCGCAACGACGTAGCAACTGTACCATCACGATACGATATCGTTCCGTCAACGCCTACGCTCAAAAATCGCTTGTGTGATATGGCTGTAAATCTTTAAAAAAGGCCACCTTTAACATTAAAAATTCACTAGATCTAGTGAAAAAGTATCTGAAAACGGCAAACTCCCTTCGCAACGGCGCTTTCCGTTCGGAATTTACGAATGTGTGTGGCGACACGCAAACAAAATGTTTAGGAGACTTGTATCCGGAACCTTTTTTTTCGAGCGCAATTCCATCTGATAAGGAATTCCGGTTTGGACAAAATTGCGAACGGAATATTATAGTTCTGAATGTGTGTGGTAGGTCCTTGAGTATGTACCGTACCTAAAGTCAGCCGACCGTACCATCCGATGTCTCGCCACATCGCTCGACGATTCAACCAACCGGTGTTGTGGAACAATTAATATTGCTTATATTAGTGAAATAGATAATTGATTTGATATGCGGCTCAGGGCTGTTCACACACGTGTTCGGGTTGTTACATTCGGTTTGACATAATTTTATTTTAGAAATGGTATAATAACACATAAATCTATCCATTATTTCTCGAGCTATTTGACAATTATTTGTGTTTGTTTGTGTTTGTGTACTTATGTACAGAAAAATTAATTTCACGAAGAAAAGGGCTGCATTTCTTTTGCAAAAAAAAAAAATTGAAAATTTTGTCGTGGCTTGCGGGGATAGGCAGGTCGTGGGTTCGAATCCCATTCGCCGCCCGACTTTTTCAATCTTTAATTTAAATCATAAGCTATCAAAAAATAAAAGTTTCATCGAAATCGGTTCAGTAGTTTTTGCGTGATGCTCGAACAAACAAACAGACGGACAATAATTCTAAAAAAGGTTGATTTGGAGTCAGGGACACCTAAAAACCATATCGTAATCTTTTTCTTGTACATAAATCTTATGTTACAATTTTTATAATAGTTTAGTTTGGAGTCTAATAATATTTAAGGTGAATGCTGTTTGAGTACTGAGTTTGAAATTGTATGAAAGAGCAGCCACCCCTTTGTTCCCGAGTCCGAGAGTTGACTCTTGGAAATACGATTCAAACGTCAGCCCGCAGCGCAGCGCAAAAGTGCGCCGTGCAGTGACCCTCCAGCTGAATCCTGTCTGTGACATTTTCACTCCAATGTCAAAGAAATAATATCCTTGATATTTGCAGCGTTGGGTGTCATTATTTTGAAAAGCAGTGGATTTTTCTTGTAGCAACTTCTGTTTGTATTTAATAAAATGTCCTTGGGTTCAGTAATCAGTAATCATTAAGTTTATTCGTAGAAATGGGTATACATAATACATTAAGGTGGCACATAATATAAAAATAAAGTCTCTCCAAATCTTGGCCGAAGGCGAACAAATATTAATTATTCAAGGTGTTACAAAAATACAAATAAACCTTTAAGGGGCCACCCCCTTAGACTATCAAACTGAACAACTTTCACTATGGGACCAATATCGAAATCGCGAAAAAATAATTGATGTTCCATACTCTACAAATCGAATAGAGCTAAAATATGTATGGGATATCAAAATTATTTTTTCACGTTTTCGATATTAACCATAGAGTGGTCCCATAGAGAAAGTAGTTCAGTTTGACGGTCTAAACAGCCCCCTTAAGAGTTTTAAAAATTTATTTTTACTTATGAAACACCCTGTATAAGTATGAAACAATAATTGGAAGGTCAGAAATAAATTTCATTATACGGGTTCTTACCGGACTGCGCTACTGAAAGGAAGGGTAAAGTGTTTATCAGCCTATGTATGTAAGTTTGTTCCATTTTGGCACACTTGAGACCAAACCACCAATTTTGATGATTCTTATCTAATCTTGCGAGTGTCACTAAAGACATGACAGTAATCGAAATTCAATATGGCGACAACCAGGCGCCATATTGTGAAAAATTTAAAAAAATAAAAATTTGACGAACTATATTGAGTCTATATCCTTGAAAATCATCTTTACGTTTCTCTTTTCATTTTTCGTTTCAAATGACCATTTAGCGTAGAAAGAGAAGGAACTAGAAGAAAGCACGTGTCTTGTCATATCACTCAGTAAGAGATACACATAGCAAATTCGCTCTAGTTAAAAAAGGAGATCGCTACTTATTGCTGTCCTTATCGACGTATTCACTTTTTTGTTCTCCGACTGCTGTCTGACTCCGGAGTCAGATATCTATTTTCATACAAATTGTATTGGATTTTATGACTATCGCTGTCTCATACGTGGTTACACTGATGTTACGTCTATCAGCGTAAGCGAAAAATACTTCGCCTATGACATTAAGGATATAACGATTAAAAGTTGAAAAAACTAAAAAGTGTAGGTAAAATAAAAAAGTTAATTTAAAAAATCAAAACACCCGTCTGCGTAAAAATTTAACTTTAAATAAAAAAACTGAAAAGAAAAAACAATATTCAGGTTCTCCCGGGTCTCCCGACTGTGAAAGTCCTTTCAGTTTTATTTAAAGTTAACTTATTGCGCAGACTTATTTACAGTGGCGCTACGCGGAGCAACACAATGTCTGATGCTGGTCTGATGCATTTAGTATTTCTCGGCAGTAACCTTTAACCAAAAAGTTGGCATGACCAATAAGGACAAAGGCAAGACGGTCATCTATCTGTTTATGTATACATGTAAATATTCTATATTGATGTATGTATCCTATAGATAAATGTTTCAAAATCATCCCTTCGTTTTTAGGGTTCCGTATTCAAATAATAAGGAACCCTTATACTTTTGTCCAGTCTGTCTGTCTGTCCGTATGCCCTGGCTCAATGATAACCTCATTTTTGCACCTATTAAAACCTTTGGAACGAAGGTTGATAGTAATTTTTTGAAAATACTTTTCTAGCCGATACAACAAAAAGGGGGTAGTAAAAATATTTTTACCTACTCCATGAGGTGAGGTGTCGTTAAAAAAGTCTTATAAAATGGAAAATAACCCCCTTGAAACAGTTGAAAACATGCAAAGAAGTGGTTTTGCAAGTACTTTCAATAAAAATTATAACGGATGCTGTATCACTATCAGTAACAGAAAAAAAGTATCCCTAGACAATGGCTGCTAAACTTGTCTGAACCCCATCATGGACAAGTCCGACACGCTCTTACCCGATTTTTGCGATTTTCAAATCCTCTTGAGTCAGCATTCAGTGTTTTTCAAAGTGACTCTGTATTCTAATTTCCGCATCTCGTTAGCCTCAACGAGGAAAACAATTCTTTTGTTTCATTTCGCAAAGAAAAATGTCTCATCTTTGAGATGATTTGTGTTTCAAACAAACAATGATATAGGTACTCATATTTTATATGAATGTTTGCTTCAATTCTGTTGAGCTACTCTTTGTGTTCTGCGAATTAGTTTTCTGGATAAAAGACAAAGCGTGGGATGTATATTATACTTAATTCATAATCTTTTATGTTAGTGGCGTCATTAAAAAAGACTAGGTTAGTATCCGAAATCGATGGGAATGTATGACAGGACCTGGAGGAAGCAAGAGCAGTGTGTCAGAACCGCCCAAATTGGGGATCCATAGTCTCTGCCTACACCTCTGGGAAAGATGCGTGAGTTTCGACGATGACCCGGTAGCTCAGTCGGTAGTGAACCTGCCTGCTGTGTGAGGGTCTTGGGTTCGAATCCCGTAAGGGACAAATATTTGTACCCGAGGCATGGATGTTTGTATCTATATTTGTATTCTATATCGTTGCCATATATCGTATTCTATATCATAATACAAGTCCAGGCTAGATTCTGTAACTTTAAATGTGACTAGATAATTTGTGTGACAATGTCCAAGATATTTAAAAAAGTTTATGTATGTTTAATGTTCTATGTAAGGTCTGTGTTTGTCACAAAACAACTGATATTTGACTTTTACAATATAGTTCCGGAATGGAATTACGTGTCAAGTGGTCAGTGGGTCTACCATGAGTTTTCACCGTTCTTTACTACTGTAGTTACGTCACCAATTTTGTATTGGATTTCGTACAGCGCTCCTAGTGGTTACGTGGAGAACTAATTTCTGCTATACGAATTGGCGACGTAACTACAGTAGTAAATTACGGTAAAAACTCATTTGGAATAGGTATTGTCGATAACTGGAGAACAGATTGCCTTACAAACGATGAAATATGTCATGAAGAAAGTTTATCTGAGAGTTTTTTTAAAGTTATTTATTAAAAACCAAAGAAGTATAACTTTATGTGCGTCATTCGTCATTCCCACGCAAAGGGAATAAAAATCGCTGCTAAATTCTTTTTTGGACTTTGTCTCCTAGTGAAAGTTGTTCAGTTTGTTGGTCGAAACTACCAAGAAACCACCCATTATTAAATTTTACTTTGATGTTTTGTTACACCTTGTATACCTAATATCTGCAACTACACGGAAATGTTAACTTGAATACGAAAAATCACTGAAATTGCCAAAGGTACGAGCAACAGATATCTAAAGACAGGACACCTTAATACATTTTATATCGTATTAAGGTTCTAACTCCTACCTCAATGTGACATTATGAATGCTTATACCTAGGGACGAAATCCTAAGTACCTATTTACCCCCTTGAATGCTATATTCAGGGGTTTATTACGTAGAAAATAGCGTAGTTTTTTGGGTGTTACATAGCGATTTAAACTTCTGTTAGAATAAAAGGAAAATTTATTTTTATACAGGCATATTGTGCCATGTCGTGGATGGTCCAGAAGATGGAGCCATGACTTGAATACCTTCCTGAAGGTTTGGCCAGAGATTGTATTACATAGGGAGGATTGGAGGAGAAGAGGGGATATTGCCCATTCAAAAAAAATCAGTTGAAAATGTCAAAATTACTATGGAGATACGCATCTTTCTACTGCTGAATCATACTCAAGGAGAGCGATTTTTGAAAGTCAAAACAGCAGTAGAAAGATGCGTATCTCCATAGTAATTTTGACATTTTCAACTGCTGAGCTCACCGAATGAGATTCAAAAATCACAATCCTGGTCTATCAAAATAATGGGTCGATTATTAGAAGAGCATTAAATTACCCTAAGGTAATTTAGTTTTATTAAAATAGAAGATATAATATAGAACTACAATTACAGTCATTGTGATTATCATTTACGACTAACCATTATAATTTACTTGTAGATACCACATTTAAGACATCGTGTTAAGGGTTATGTATATATTTATCATGTTTGTTGAAAATAAATAAATTAGTCTTACACACATCGATCATTACTTCATTTCATTTCATCTAACCCAATTGAACCATCCATTGTTATATTATGTTGTGAGCGTTGCTTTTGTATATAAGGTCTAACAAAATTAGCTGAAACTGTTTTAAGGGGATGATCAGACCATCAAACTGAATAACTTTCTCTATGGGACCAATACAGAAATCGCGAAAAACAAATCTGCTGTCCCATACTGTTATATCTTAGTAAGACGTCAGGAGAGACAAGTGAAACCACTACTAGTCGGTATCGCACTGACATTTATTCGCCATTGACACTAAGTTAAATGGTGGACACAGCCACCCTCACGCACACTACTTAAATACGTAACATCTCCTTCCCCTATTTCACTATCTGGTTTTCGAGACAAATAGCGTTAAGAGAGTACACAGAACTTCGTCATGAGTAGCTAGTTAGCGTAGGGCTCTTCGTACTCGTCGCTCTCCCCGGAGTCGCTGTGCAGGGCGGAGGGCACCGCACCGCCACGCCTCATGTTCACGTAGCTGGGGGTCGGCTCCGTCTCCGGCTCCGCCACGCTCCGCGCCGGCGGTGAACGTGCTTCGTTCAATTCTGTCCGGTCCCTGAACGTACCGGCCGTCAAATCCTCTACGCTGATGTCGCAAGCCCTTTTTTCCTCCTGTTCCGTTACTCTCCCCCTAAACTTTGCCAACTGATCTATGTGCTTATTCATAGTCTCATGGGTTTCACAGTCCTTAATTAAATACATAACTTTACCTAGCTTCTTAATTATAATACCCTTGCACCACTTAAATTTATTATTAGCCAAATTTTTTTTATAAACTTTCAAAATATTTTTATCTCCGCTTTCAAAATTGATCTTATTTTTTCCTCCGTAATAATCACTCTGCGAACACTGTTTGTTTTTTACATTTTGATTAAGTGTGTCTTCGGACGCGGACGCAGGTGATAATGGCAGGTTTGGGGTAAGTAAATCCAACCGGGATCTCAACTTACGTCCAAACACTAACTGTGCAGGCGAGAATCCCGTGGTGGAATGTATCGAATTTCTATAATCGAATAGATACTTGAGTAATTTTCCTTTTGCTATAGATGCATTACGACTGGAATAAATACTCGCCTTTATGCCTTTTTTTACCACCCTGACATAGCTTTCTGCTTGTCCGTTGCTTGCAGGGTGGTAAGGCGGTGACGTCAAGTGTGTAATGCCATTCAGCTTACAGAAATTTTTAAATTCTTGTGATGTGAACGATGTGCCATTGTCACTCACCAACGTATGTGGCAAGCCAAATCTAGCCATATAATCATACAACCTATCTATGACCGCGCTGGTGGTCGTTGCACTATTCATATTGTAAACCTCGACCCATTTAGTATGTGCGTCTACAATTATTAAGTAAGTTTGCCTATTGTACGGGCCGAGGAAATCGATATGGGTTCTATGGAAGGGGAAACGGGGGTACTCCCATAGCGAAAGGGAGCGCGGGGAGGAGTGGGACGTAACTGAATACATACCTCACATGTTCCTATCATTCGTTCCAGCGCGTCGTCCAGCCCTGGGAACCAGAACCGGCCTCGTGCCTCTGCTTTTGTCTTGACGACACCTAAGTGTGAATGGTGTAACTCCGCTATAACCTTGTCTCGCAAAGTTTCTGGGATAACGACCTTGTGTCCCCTCATTAAACACCCATTTTCATACGCTAATTGTATTCGACATAAATAATACGGTCTTAACCGTAAATCACATATTTTCCTCGGCCAACCCTCCTGTACGTACTTAATAGCTTTATTTAATATCACGTCTTCACTAGTTTCCTTTTTTAACTGATCAATCGTAACCGGCAACCCGCCCTCGACAACAAAGTTTACGTAACTAGCTCTGTCCCACTCCGCTTGCTGCGATGAGTCACCTGTACCCTGCGTGGCCGTCGCCTGCGCCGGTGGGAGTGGGAGGCTTGCGCGGGATAGATAGTCCGCGCTGTTGTCTGCGCTTTTTATGTATTCTATATTATAATTGTAACCACTTAAAAATAGCGCATATCTCTGAAGGCGGTTAGCCGTTACTTCTGGAATACCGTGGTACGGGCCAAAAATTGATATTAAGGGTTTGTGATCGGTGCGGAGAGTAAACGGTATAGATCTTCCATATACATATTGATGGAAACGACGGACACCGAATATTATGGCCGTCGCTTCCTTTTGAATTTGTGAATACCGTTTCTCTGCCGCATTAAGCGTTCGTGACGCAAATGCTACTGGTTTCTCGACCCCGTCACCCTCTACCTGCGACAAAATGGCCCCTAGTCCACTGGGGGATGCATCCACTGTTAAAATTATCTGTGCCTTGGGGTTGAAATGAGCCAGAACCTGTTCTGATGATAATATTTTTTTTACTTGATTAAATACGTCATCATGTACCTCTTTCCAACTCCATTTGACATTTTTTTTTCAATAACTCGTATAATGGGCTTAGCAACGAAGACGCGTCGGGAACAAAACACCTATAATAATTAACTAAACCCAGAAACGACTGCAATTGACCTACGTTTTTCGGTACGGGTGCTTGGGTTATTGCTTCTACTTTTTCCTGTGATTTTTTTAACCCGTCTTTGTTAATAGTATAACCTAAGTAGTTAATTTCATCCTTTAGAAACTCGCATTTGTCCTTTTGCAATGTTAGACCAGCATCGTGTAGTCGCTGTAGCACTGCATGTAACCGCTCCATGTGCTCGGCGTGGTCCCTGCCGGTGACCAGTATGTCGTCGAGCAGGCACAGCACGCCGTCTAGCCCGGCGAGCAGACCCTCCATAGCGCGCTGGAACACGGCCGGTGCGCTCGCCAGCCCGAATACCATACGCGTATATCTATAGATGCCGCGGTGTGTGTTTATGCATGTGTACCTTTGTGACGACTCATCAAGCTCGAACTGTGTGTACGCCGATGACAAATCTAACTTACTAAATTGCTTGCCGCCGTGTAACTTAGCAAACAACTCCTTTATTGTTGGTAGGGGATATTGTTCTACCTCTAATTGTTTGTTAATGCTTACAGAATAATCTGCACATAATCGTACCGATCCATTGCGTTTTAATATGGGCACGATTGGTGATGCGTATTCAGAAAACTCCACCGGCACTAAGACACCTAAATTGACCAATTTATCAATTTCTTCGTCTACTTTCTCTTTTAATGCGAATGCTATAGGGCGCGCTCTGAAGTGTACAGGCTTAGCATCTTTCTTTATTTGCAAACTAACTTTGTATTTATTAAACAGCCCTAATTTTTCTGAAAATATAGCCGAATAACGTGATTGTAAATATTCGAACATTTTCTCCGATTGTTGACAATAGTTAATCGAAGTTAATTCGAGTTTAAATAAAGAAATAAAATCTCGCCCTAGTAGCGGCGGTCCCCCGTCCTTTATTACGTAAACATTTAGATCGTGCGTTTGGCCTTCATAACTCACGGGTAACCGTACTATGCCGACACAACACATATCTTTTCCTGTATAAGACCTTAACCTTCTGTTAGTGGGTGACAATGGCACATTGTGGAAATGTTCTTTGTAGTATTTATATGAAATGACTGTGACTGCCGAGCCGCTGTCCACTTCGAACTTTAACTTTAAATTTAATATAGAAACACTTTCCACCATGGGTTCTCCCCGAACAGAGCGGATATTGTAAAGCTTACCATCATCATCGGTGTCATTACCACCTGCCTGCGCGTCCCCCGAAGTCACGTAGTTCACTTTGCCACACATTCTACGTAAATGTCCCTTCGAGTTGCACTTTTTACACGTGTAATTTGCAAAACGACATTCCGATGTCTTATGATTATAGTAACCACACACCGCACATTTCGTTTTGGTCGAACTTCCTTTATTTTTGCTGTTATTAATCTTGAATAACTGATCACTACCGACCCCGTGCCCCGCGTCTGCACTGCCGCCGCCGGCGGCCATCGCGCGAGTACTAGATGACACATTGTGACGAGCACACTGCAAGCTTTCTGCTATCTCCACTGATTTAGCCAAGGTCATATTAGCGAAATCCTGCACGTATAACTTTTCTTTTTCCATGCCTGGAAGCAAGCCCATAATAAAACGGTCGCGAAGTGCTTCTTCCACGTTTAAAAAATTACAATGTGCGGTTAACCCGCGTAGCCTCGCTGCCCACTGTGAATGAGTTTCACCCTGTTGTTGCGTAGCGGCGTAAAAATGATGTCGTTCGCCGAACCCCACTCTTTTAGGTGTGAAATGCAGGTCCAGAAGCGTTAATATGTCTTCGAAAGGAACGTCCACCAGCTCCTTGGGCTGCGCTAAATCTGCCGCCAACTTATACGTGCCATCCGTGAGTGCGCTAAGGAAGATTGCCCGTCTTTTGTTTCCTGTTGGATCACTTGTCACATCTATACTGTTCGCTATGAACCATTGCTTCAATCGACACTGATACATCTTCCAGTCTTGTAAATTATGATCGAAGGTGTTCAAAATCCCGTAATTTGAAGTAGCCATTATTTTTTATATGAAATTTGTGGGTACGTTTCGTCGCCAGTGTTATATCTTAGTAAGACGTCAGGAGAGACAAGTGAAACCACTACTAGTCGGTATCGCACTGACATTTATTCGCCATTGACACTAAGTTAAATGGTGGACACAGCCACCCTCACGCACACTACTTAAATACGTAACACATACATTTCAGTCGAGTTATGTTTGCAGTTTTGTATGGGATTGAAATTATTGTGTAATCTAAGTGTGTAACAGAAAGGTAAGTATTTGAGTCGAGTAGGTATTTCCGTTTTGATATCAGATTTTTTTCCCGCGATTACAATATTAGCTAATATTGAATATATTGCCAAGAAGCCATAGTGAAAGTTGTTCCGTTGGATGGGCATGAATTTTTTCTGTTACACCCTGTAGAGATTATACATATTGATAAACAGTGCAAAATCCCAGTAAAATACAGGTTCTCAAACAATACTAGTGTGCATAGTTAAAACGGGACAATCATGTCATGGATCAAAAGCATTAATGAAAAATAAATGATTTATTGCATTAATAGCTTTTGAAAAATAGCACATTCTACGGAAATAATCAAGTTTTTGTTCCCACCATGGATCTTTTTTGTTGAGTAAACGTTGTATGCTTAATTCACCTACTTGTTCAGATTATTTATAAATTGCAATTTGATAAACTGCATCTTATGAGAAAAAATGCTTATTTATTTGGTATCAGCTCCTCCATACATTTTGCGTGGTAGGAATTTTATGTTAGTATGAGAAACCTAGCTGTTTTTTTAGATGTCATAGTTGGTACAATAGTAAAAGTTGTTCATATTGATGGGTACTTTTACCCCTTTGAGGTTTCGGAAGCAATTCCCTAACACCCTGTATGTTTAAATCATGCTATAAATCAAGAAACTAGATACAAAGCTAATCAAATTAAAGATTGAAAAATTTGTCTCGGGCGGGACTTGAATCCACGCTCTTCCAAACCGGGGAAACATGCTAACCAATTACACTACCGAGCCCACTACCCAGAGAACGATATTTTTAATCGTTTACGTCTTAAGGGGACGTGCGCGTAAATACAAAGCTCTTTAAAAGACAAATCACTTACTTTAACGCAAACAATCATGTTCAAAACATTTATAGAAAGTCATTGTATTTCAGTATTTCAAAATGTTATTTTCAGGTAAACAAACGTTCATGTTCATATCCGTTATCCCTACGTTACGTTACTTGATTGTGACACGTTATTTTTAACGGGATATACGGTTATTTCTCGTTATCGGACACTCCTCGGCCGGCCCTCGATTTTTAATCATTCGGACGTATATTCTGTTAGTTATTTTAGAGTAAGTTTACTAACTAGTTATTTTTGTAATGTTTGCTTTATAAATCAAATAAACTGTGACTTTGTATTTTAAATGTTATCTTAATCTATTGACATTCATATAAGTAATAATACAATTTCTTTTAATTTATTAATATTTGTACGCCACTGTGTGATGTGATGAGAGTAGCAAGAACTATCAATTATTATGTTATATTATAAGATCTATATGCATTGTTGATTTTTAATTAATTGATTGATTGAAAAAAAAAAAATCCCTTAACAGTCTTTTTTCTGTAGCAGTACTATTAAAGCATCGTTAGTTCATTCTATGGGGTGTGCAAGGTGTACACCTACCTTACAATTGACTGACTAGGGCGGACGAAGGAACAAGATGATCCTATATACTTGATAGCATCATCTATAGTTCGTCTTGTAGAAAGAAATCTTAAGTATGTAACGTGTTAATGAAAAAGCGCAAAACCTCTTATACTCCAACTAATAATAATTAAATTATTTAATTGAAATAATAACTGAAGTAATAATATTATTAATCTAATTAAAAGCTATTCGCATTTTAAGTTTCGTGTCCTTTACAATACATTCCAATAGCAATGGCAAAGTGTCAATGAAGGGCGGTGTGAGTCACTCTTTACTACATTAGTTGCAGAAACAATCACCAAAGGTAATCTTCCATTAAATCTGTTGCTGTCACATTTTGCCTTATTGACGTAGTAAAGGGTAGCAAGAGATTTAATGGAAGATTAACTTAAGCGTGTCTGCCGATGTCTGCAGGAAAGCGCAGCGTGGGTAGCCACCCCCCCCCCCCCCCCCCCCCACACGGTGGACCGACGACCTGGTGAAGGCGGCGGGAAACCGTTGGATGAGGGCAGCGCAGGACCGGTCGTTGTGGCGATCCTTGGGGGAGGCCTATGCCCAGCAGTGGACGTCCATCGGCTGAGATGATGATGATGATGAAGCGTTTTTGCAACCGAGTGCACCGCCATCCACCTTGCGCGGTCCGAAACATAGAGTTCAAAAGTAACTAAAAATGTACAAGCAAAATTATGTTGAAACATAGGTTATAATTATAATTATATTCTATTCTTCCTGGTTCCTGTAACCCTAAAAATGTGATTTAGAACTCTAGCCCAATTTCAAAACGTTTTATATTTTGTATTATCCCTTTTATCAGCATAGCATAAGCATAATATGCTCACGACTATGTTCCCCGAGGGGGTAGTCAGAGATATTCTGAAACCTCAGAACATCCACGTTTCACCAGAAGTACCGAAACTTTGTCCAGTGTGACGGGGGGAGCCCGCCGCCACTTATAATGGACAGTGGGTACATGCAATACATGCCTCGAAATTGAAGCATGCAGGTTTCCTCACGATGTTTTCCTTCACCGAAAAGCCAGTGGTGTTACAAATCGTACATAAATTCCGAAAAACAGATTCCCTTTTATCAAAATGGTGGATAAGCGAGAAGGGTCATCACATATTTGTAAATTTCACGAAATGTTTTTGAGATAATCCCTACGCGCCCGTAAGGGTTAAAAACCTTAACATAAAATTCTGTTGATGTTAACGATGAAATCTTCTGGGGTTTAACGGAAAATCTCGACCTTTTTTACTTGATTTAAAACTCTTTTGTGAAACAAAAATGTTTTAGTAGGAATCATTTTATTACGATAGTACTGTACCGTATACAAACTCAAACTCAAAATATTTTATTCGATATACAGGGTCCTTCTTAATATACTGACAATTTTTTAAGGGGATGATCAAACCGTCAAACCGAACAACTTTCTCTATAGGGCCAACATCGAAACCGCGAAAATACGAAACTCTCTTCGACGCTGGCGATGTCTGAGCACTCTTTCAGGTTCAAAAGCCATGACATTCGTGGCCTACCGACGCTTCTTTTGCCCTCTACTTTGCCCATTATTACAGTCTGGAGCATTTGGTATCGCTCATTCCTCAAGATGTGACCAACGTAGGCGACTTTCCGGGACTTCCTGACACGTCGTAGAACTTCCACATTGGTTACTCGTTGAACCCAACTAATTCGCAGCATTCTTCGGTAGAATCACATTTCTACAGCCTCTAGTTTCTGGCGAGTATCTTCCTTAACGGTCCATTGCCTCGCCACCGTATAGAACTATTGGCCATATGTAACATTGGAGCGTTTTTACTCGCGTTTTTATTTTATCTAAGTATAAATCGAAATACATTCTAGGCAGGGACCAAACATTACAAAATATCAGAAATATTTGCTTCGTATCGATGTACCCTTTGCTTGTATAACTGATATCTGAGTCGAACTAACAAATTTACCACTTACAATTGTAAAATAAACAAAATTTTAACAAAAAATGAAAACTGCCACTATTTTTGAATTTTTAGTTTTTTTGAAGGCGATTTTAAGTTTTTGTTAAAATTTTGTTTATTGTTTGTTTCAAATAAACATCTAAATGATGGCATGCACACATAAAAAGGCCCTTAAGGTTTCAAGATAGAATTACATGTCACATATATATAGACACACAAAAATACTGCATAAGACCCATAATACCTAGGATTTTAAGATAAGACCTTACTCCAAGAACTGTGCCCATGGGAAATAATGAGACGTTGGATTTCTTTGTGTGTAATAAAAGAAAATAAGTGAAAGAACGCACCACAGCATTATAATAATTCTTTATGCACAAAGGAGCAAGGAAAAAATCTACAATAATAGCTTCATTATCCGACAATCACACAGCTTTGCGATCTTATTTGTGTATTTTCCCTCGCCCTCTGATTCAACTACAGCATTCTTTAGGAGAAAAACGTTTTTAGGGTTCCGTACCCAAAGGGTGAAAACGGGACCCTATTACTAAGCCTACGTAGTCCGTCCGTCCGTCCGTCCGTCCTACCTCTTAAGTGCGTTCACACACGATGACGCATTGACGCAGCGGCAGGAGTCAGTCCGTCATTTGTGAAGCAAGGAGTTGTATGAAACCGCACGTAGAAGCACACACGGTGACGCATTGGCGCACCGGGTGTGGTTCTATGGGCTGACATATGCCGCTCCGTCAGTGCGTCATCGTGTGTGAACGCACTAAGGGCTGTATGTAACTTTTGAACCGTAATAGCTAAATAGTTGAAATTTTCACAGAATATGCGTTATTACGGCGGATTTGTTGACAGATAAAAATATCATAATTAAGGGGGGTTCTCAACAAGAAACTAGTTTTTATCGACGTTTTTTCTTCTCGCACTATAGTAAAAACGGTAATACATGCAAGCGTCAAACTTGGTGTAATTATAGAACATACTCAACAGTATAATGAACAAATAATAAAAACAGGCCAAGTGCAAGTCGGTCTCACGCTTAAGGTCCCGAAGAAAAAAAGTTTCTTTCCAAGTTAATATGTTGTGTTCTGTGGTAGTGTGGTACGGAAACCACGATGCGCGAGTAGCCCGACTCCCACTTGACCGATTTTTATTTCTATTTGTGTGGAAATTTACAGCGTCATAATTCTCTTAACGCTACTCTGGACATGGACTATCATGGTAGAGGTTTTTCCCACAAAGCGCTTTCAGTGTCGCGTTGACGCGGCGTAGCCTAATTTCCTACGACGCTACTCGACGTGAGAAAGATTTTGAGTTATTTCAAAATTTGATATCGCGTTACACCAAGAAGTTTAGAATCATGAGTTACACCGCATTACCAACGCGAGGCGAAACGCAATGCGTAGGAATAGGGCTTAAAAAACTCACAAGTACTTCATTCACAAAAGTCTCTGTTACTTCCTTACCGATGTAACACAATAGTTACTTCCTTACCGATGTAACACAATATGAAATTACTTAATGTAAAATTGAGGGATCATCTCTTGAACAGAACCAATAGAAAGTACGTTTCTTAGAAATTCAAATTACAGGTACGATAAGTAATACAATACTTGGAAATCCGATGCAAAACAAACAAGCCTCCTCCAATGCTTCAACTTGTATTTTGTTATGAAACTTTAAATTTACAAGTTTTCGAGAGCTCTTTGCGCGTTTATAAGCAGAATAATATTGTGTTCAGGCATTGTCTTTCCCTCTTTAAACTTTTGTATTAAATTTTAGAGCCAGTGTACGGTGAAATTTAATGTCTGGGAGGTAAGGTTGTGTGTCTTTTATAGCACGTCGGTTGCCCTCTCCCCGGATTACAATGAAGCTCCAATTGTATGGTGGCTGAAGATTATTATTATTTTGGTTGTAAGGGCTTGGTCAGTGACCAATAGCTTTAATAGAAAATCGCCACTCAGGCTGAAGTGGAAAGATTAGCCAGTCGGCAATCGACGCTAACGAACTTAGATTTCATAAATCGGGGAGTACGTCTTCTTTGCACCCCAAGTACCTGTGTCTGGCCGCATATTCTCTGCAACGAAACACCTTCCGACGCGGTGGTAGAGTCAAAAATGACGTCAGAAATCTATCCATGTAATATTATTTTGAATAAATCATTTTGAGTTTGAGTTTAAGGGGTTTTGATATGACGTGACTCAAGGACTTTCTCTTGCAAATGAAAACTAGTTACCTATAATACAGGGTGTAGAATTAAATGCGTTACATATCATAAACGGTGCTTCAGACCATCAAATTAAACAAAATTTACTAAGGGACCATCTTTGAAAGCGCGATGAAAAATAATAATAAATAATAAATAATTTTGTGTTTTAGATTGTTTGCTAATTCTCAATAGTCATAGGAAGAAATGTGGTGATATGATTCTAGAGACATGAGTAAGTTTAATCCTTATAATTAGGTTAATTTAGTTATAGTTCAATATTTTGTCTCAGTTAGCTTTATCTTTCCCTTAAATATTACGTAGAGAAGACAGCAAAAGCTCAATTGTACAACAAATATTTGTACACGAAAAGTTTTCGTTCCAAGTGTGTCATGCTCATGAAACTTGGTGTTGTTGTTTTTGATCTCAGCCATGTTCTCATATCACAAACTCTAGTTAGGAACTACTTCAACGCTGTAGTGTGATTGCTAATTTTAAGTAAGTTTGCATCATAAGCCTGTATACAGTGTATATTGATTAATTAAATATAATAACGCTCACAAGCTGCACATGCATAACTTTATTTACAAGAAAAAAACAAGTTTCAAATCTGCAGCACGCTTCGTCAAAATGGCAACATTATCCGTATCTGCAAAATGCTTCATCAATAGTTAAACAAAAAATAAATAAACACGCTTTCTATATGCGCGCGAACGAACGAGATAAAAGGGGTGATATAGCCGTATTACGTGCAACATTCTACGCCTTCTGCATTTCTACGCTGAAGAAGAAATTCCAATGCATATGTGAAGTTTACCAATCCGCATTGGGCACGCATGGTGGAACAACACCCATAAACCCTTCCTGGCCTCTTAGGCCTGTACCCTGCAGTAGGACGTATACTATAGGCTGATAATGATTATAAGAAACAAACATTTTGTGCTTCGAAATAGTCATTTGTTATGCTAGGCTGCAAAGTTGTTTTTGGCGCGAGTACTTGTATTGAAACCTTCGCTACGCGCAGGTTTCAAAGGTACGAGACGCAGAATAATTTTGCAGCCGAGCGAAACACACAACTTTTCACCTCAGAACAGCGAGGAAAATGTTAGGTGCAAGCATTAACTTTAGATCATCATCAGATACATCGCGCTTCATGACGTTGTCCCATTCTATTGCGGCGATATAGTACTCTTGCATTGAATCACTGTCTCACTGCGGTCACGTGTTTGATTTGCAACGACGCAGTTTGATTGAAAAAACAATTATCTGCATAAAAAATGTCCTGGTGTGTACTGAGACGCTGCGCAAATAATTCAAGAAATGTAAGGAAATGTAAAGGAATAACTTCTCATAGGTAAACTTGATGAATTAATTATTAAAAAGCATTTTAAATATTATTTTTATCCAATGATTTTATATTATTTTATCCCACATACTGGGAAAATAACAAAGAGATTTAAACTTATTACTAAATTAAATCTCTTTGGAAAATAATTATATGCAAATGCAAATAAGGACAAACCATACGTGAAAAAGAGAAGACAAGAGATATTGCTTTTCAAAGAGATTATGTTTAGGTATAATCTCTTTTTTTCCACTCAAATAAATTATAGTGAAGGACAAATCTATACGCGAAAAAGAGAAGACAATAATATGCACGAATATAAGTATGCAAAGCTTGTCTGTAAGCAACATAATCTTTTTGTCTCTCTCGCACGTATGGTTTTTACTATCTTTTTATCTGGACTGGCAGAATAGACAAATATTGAATAGAAAGATTAGAATTTTAAAAACTCTTTCCACGCTAGCGGATAAAATGCACTTTTGCACTCAGATTTCGAACGATAAAAATAATCTTTCCGAGCTTGTGAGGTGAAAAATAAATTGTAATAAGAAACAATTTCTGAAAAAAAATTAAATAGCAATTAAAGTTCAAAGGAAGTGTCAAAAATAATACTTTGAATATTAATGAAAGCCGAAATTCTTCTTGAATTTTAATTCTAATTAAGATCATGAAAATGAGGTGATTGATTTTATTGCCCTTACCTTAGCCTACAGCGCCATACTGCTGGGCAAAGGCCTTCTGTTTAATTCTCTAACCATCCCTGTCCCAGGTAAGCTCTGACCCTTAGCATCGAAAGCATCCAGTTTGTCTCAGCATCATAGGTTGACCTGGGCGTAGACGACCGGTTTCTGGTATCCAAGGCATGAAAAAATTCTAACCCACCTCACTTTGTGCATTCGACCGACATAGCCGGCCCAACCTCACTTTAATTGGGCGGTTTTTTTCCCAACGTCAGTCAGCTATTCGGTTGTTTCTGAAATGATCCGTTCTTTTATTTCACCGTTCCGTGAATTGACTTTACCTATCATTTGTTAAGTTGAACTAGTACGAAAACGTTAAAATTAATGCACATGAACACGGCTATAACTGCTAAAAAAATCCCTTTGTGGATAAAGGGACTACATTTAACATGCGCATAAATATTAGGGCACACTGTGTTTAGCATCTTTATTGTGTGACGGGTGACACCATCTTTTTTACAGACTATTAGTGTTCCGTACCAAAATTGGCAAAACGGAACACTTATGGAATCACCTCGGTGCCTGTCCGTCCGTCCGTCTGTCACGGGCATTTTTCTCAGAGTCCGTACGACATAGGAAGCTGAAACTTGGCACAGATATAGCAATTAATGGTCTGGTATCATAAATGAAGTGAAAACAGCAATTTTTTTTATTGGAGGGTAATTTTTGGGGGTAGGAACGATTTACAAAAAACATGTTTTTTTTTAAATATCGTTTGGGATACCTATCAATTGAAAGTTTATAAAAATAAAAATTCGTGTCTAAAAAAATTATTCATATTTGTATTTAAACTGTTCAACCAATTTTGAAATAAACTCAGAAAGACTGCTGTCCCCACCTCTATTTAAAAAATATTGTCAAGTGTTGTCATCATCATCACCCTGATATTGTCCACTGCTGAACATAGGCGTGACCTGAAACTCAATCTTCAGCCTTTATCATCCAGTCGATCCCAGTCCCAAGCTGCATGTATTAAGTCTTCAGAAAAGTCATGTCTTAAACATTTTGCGTTTTCCGTATCACCAGTGGGCTAAATTCAAGCAATGTTGAAAACTACGAAATCCTGAGAGATTACATAAATACAAGGTCAAGGTTAAGCAAAAGTACGGGCTGAGATAAAGTAAATAGGTGACCGTCACTAATTACCCAAGTTTAGCTCATTACACGTACTTTTAGTTAAAATACTCAGTTGAATTCAACATTTTCTGCTTTACTTTGAAGGCACTACATATTACTTTAACAGTATAAACATCATATTATATTCATTGAGAGGTATCGATATAAGAATAACTAATACACTCTAAAACGGAACTTTTGTGCATCGTTGGTTATATCACTATACCCTTAGGTATGGGAATAAAAGGAACGGAAGTCAAGTGAATGGAGTTTAAATGCGCTCCTTACGAAGTATGTGTGGTATTACTTTGGTTGACCGTATCAAGAACAGTGTAGTAATAGTATAAGTTGAAAGAAGATTTAGTAACTAGGATTGAGAGATGTATGCTTAGATTGTCACGTCGACAGAATGAATGAAAGAAGACCTACGAATGAAATATATCAAGCGAAGGTAAGTGGAAATATTGGGAGACGCCATCATAGGAAAACATACTATGATCAAATCAATGATCTTTTCCAAAAAGGTCAAATGCGTAGCACCTTCAATCGACGAAAGTATATGAAAAGATATATGAATGTGAATGAGGCTAAAGAGGTGTGTCAGAGTCATAGCGCGTGGCGGTCCGTGGTCTTTGCCTACCCCCATGGGACAATGGTGTGAGCTTATGTATGTATGTTTAGTTATATCAACACTGGACGATAGGCTTATCAGCAGGCATATCTTAATCTTGAACGCATCTGACCACGTGTTATTATAGTTATTCTTGTGGTACTGATGCTGATTGCGCGTCGTTCGAGATGCTAGCGTTAAAATACGTCCATTTGAAAATAGCCTACAGTTTTTAGGTCCTGCGATACACCTTAGCTCAGAGAGCAACTGAAAGGAACATAATACTGCGAAGGCAAAAAGTCCTGCTGAGCCTACCAAACCTGCGCTCTGGTCGCCATTGCAACGTAATTTCACAACCAGTTTTGGAAGCTAAGCGACTGGCCCAAAGTCCCCTGGGAAACTAAGAACCTTCGCTCGACTGGGATTTTTGAGATTCCTAATTATCGTTGATAAAATACTGTAAAACTAAATGTAACAACCAATCCAGCGAAGACTTAGCGAAAATAATCTTTCGAAAATCATTCTTACAAATCAAAAGTCAATATCGGATCGCAAATGCTGAAGCCATAAATCTTGCAAGATTTGAAGCTTCGACGACAGGTGCAGATCGGATCTCGTATTCTAGTGACGAATATCCGATATTTAAATTGAAATACTTGTCTGAGATATTCAAATCGAGATGTGCTCCCGCCGTAAAAATTTTCGAATACTGAATTTAGATGCGGTTTAAATTTAGAATGTTTATCTTAGAACGTAGAAAGTATTCTTGGATAAAAAATAATTCTATGAAATCTATCACTGAAATCAATCTTTTTTTTTCAAATACAAGCACAAATAAAAAAATTAAAATAAGCTTTGTTTTGCTTAGATCTTCATTTTAGATGTAAAAAATGAACCATCCATCATCAAATCAAACTAAAGCTACGTTTTGCGAAATAGACATTGTGCGAAGTGAACCTTTTGCGAATGGTTGACATTTTGCGAAGTCGTCATTTTGCGGCTAAACCCCGTTATGAACGTCCCAAGGTGATTTTTATCGTTTTATATCGAGCACCAAACGTTTATTGCACGCAATATTTAGAAAATTATCGGATGATCGACACTCAAACACGTCTAAATAAATCTCCACAATCCGTATTTTAGATGTTGACAAATGACGAGCAAATTTATTATAGTCACTGTCTAGTCGTGAATAGACGACGTAAAAGCTAAATTTATCGACCATCGAAACTTTAAGAGGGTCGCAATGATTTATCGACTCCATTTTATCACTATTAACAGCTCAGGAGAAGTTTGGGAATCAAGATTCCTCTAACATTCAAAAACTACTTTTCTGACAAATAAGTTTGTGATCGTTTTATTCTTAGTCATTTCCTTTATTTTGTACCTAAGGTAGAAGCTATTCGGAATGAAGAAATTTAAACTGGTTACAAAAATAAACGATAAACGACACTTCTATTAGGCCAAATTGGCACAGAGGATCACGCACCTGCTCGTTTTAGTTATCAATGAAGTTCAAAACACAGTAAATCAATCTTCAATGTTATCAATATTCAAAATTAACTCCCTCTTACACTACGAGTACGATAACGAGTATGACAGGCTTTGACAAGTCACAGTAAAAGCACGGCTTCGTTTAGCGTCATATAAATTCGAGCTGTTATTTATAGTTATTCATTATAACAAATTACAATTACGTATTTGTTTACTGACTCTCTGTGACGTTGCACGCCGGCCGCTCAAAGTACAGGCCTAGCTCTAACTATACTTTTGACTACGATTGGAAGTTTCATGATGTCGCTCTCCCTTTATCATTCTTTACAATTTAACATCAAAATTCTTGATAAATTGGTAAAAAGTCAAACATTTACAGCATTTAAGTCCTCTTTTAGATTCAAAGTCGGTTCGATTTTATTTGTTTTCCTCTACTTTAACACTTCATAAATACTCTGACAATTTCAAAAGAAAATAAATAAAAAGTTTTTCGGCGATCGAAGCCAAATAAAGTGTGCCTATCAATCTTACGCACGGACGAAGCCTGTAAGTGGCACAACAGTTTAGTAGAGCTTTCGCAGAGAGAATCTGCTCCGCTTTTATGGTTCCTTAGCGAACAGGTACAAACGGAAACTCTCAAGAAAATGTATCAGTTTTTCATAAAGTCACAGTCATAAGTCAGAACTAGATGCAGTCTCAAGATAAATTGTATTTTGTACAGTCAAAATATCCTGGCACAGTTCTCTTTAGTTATTCAAAATATTACTTATGGTTATTAAATTTTGTTTATAATATTGTATACTTAAGTAGATTAATTCGTATCGCATGTACTCACGAAAGAGCCTAGCCATCACACACACCAGGGAATCCTCGTGTGACGTCTAGTGTACACCCACTATGTAACAAACCTTTTTTTGATACAATAAATGATTATTATTATTATTATTTATCTCTGTAAAAGGTTTACTCACGGGCCGCAGCCTGGACCTTTGGAAGGCTTGTGTGGGGTCACAGGTCCAACACGTAGAGGCCCCTTCGAGACACTTTTATCTAAATGTAATGGGATGCACCAATCATGGTCTATCTCTGAATACATTATGCAAATGCACCAGAAGATATACCACATTCGGTGCAGAAGAAAGGACAGAAAACTACTTGGGTTATGGGGGTGAACTGGGTGGGCCAGGAAATCTGGGTTATTGCGGAGAGACTTATTATTATTATTCTGGATTGATATTGCAAAACCTAGTGCCTGTTTAAGCATTCATCTGCGTCCACACATGGATGAATTATACCCGAATGATTTTTTTACCATTTGTTAACTTTCAGGGGTGGTTCACCATCAAACTAAACAAATTTTGTGATGGTAGCAAATCTCTGAAATCACAAAAAAAACTGCACTACATTTGTTTTTACGAATTCAGGTTTGCTTCCTCAGTAAAAAAAAATCAGTTTGATGGTCTGAAGCACCCCTGAAAGTTTCGGAACGGTAAAAAATCATTTCGTGTACCCACTTATTCAGTGAGCATATAGCATATTGCCTACGAGAAAACTCCATGTGCCCCAGACTTTGTTACTTTATTTGATTTATCCAAAATTGACGGCCATATGACGACTTTCACGAGCTCATGGCGATGCCAATTTTTAACACGTGTAGTACCCTAAAATTATGCTACGGAATTCTATAGATGCGTGTCTGACTCACACTTAGTCGGTTTTTCTTGAAGACGCTTCGCTGAACCTAATAATATACTTGGCTACGGTTAGGTCGCAGATTTTGGGTACTAGACACGTTTTAGGATGAAATGTAGTAGAATCATGTGGGTAGAGCGTTTGGATAGTGAAGAGGTAACAAAAAGTTGAAGTGTCTATTGTTGGTATTCACATGCGTTTATTCAACTTATGGTTGTAATGGTTAGTTTTCGACCCAGTGGGCGTAGATGGGATATATATACCTCCTTCCGGATTCAAAACGACCCCGATAAGCCGGGGTATAGGTACACTCGCGTTGAAAGTTAGCAATAAAACTGCTTCCTTCTACTCGTATGTTTATAAGAACCAATATGGCTGATCATCTTCGTAGCTACTGCCTCGCTGGGTGCCAGGTCTGCTTTTCTTGTCTCTATCATAAACATCGTAGACGGAGAGCTCCGTATATCCGATGTCATTTTTACTGACCACCACATCAGACCATCTGAGTATGTGTCTGCCTGCCTACCTATATGCGACGTTGAGACTGAAGTCCATTACAATATTCTAAAAACCAATATGATTCCCATTAAGGGCCTATGTCGAAAAATAATTGAAGCGTAATTGGTGTGTGATAGCTTATATTACTGCCTGATGCGAAAGAAAGAGATAGAAGAGAGACGCAAGCGCAATACCAAAATTTATTTAATTGTGATTGTACTAATTAAATAAGTTTAATTCTGCTCTAATCAAAATTTATAAAATATCAATCTCGTTTTTTAAAATCATGTCTCGTGTCTCCATTATTCACCGTTTAGCAGTTCCAAGCGTTTATAGATAAAAACGGAGGCTACTTTGCTTTGTTTTTCTATCGAGAAAATGTGTCTTAATTGTGTTTTGGCTCTAATCAAAACTTCAATAATATGTTCAATTCACACATAATCCACAAATCATACTCCTACTGTTAGTACTTCATGATATCTGATGCTTTGGAGAATCAAATTTTTTTCACATAGCCTCTTAAGGAGAGCTTGGTGGCGCGTTGCGGAGAGGTATGAACTCTCAATCATGAGGTCCGGGTTCGAATCCGCACGGACAACATGCCACGTAACAATGAGTTTTTCTAACTTATGTACGTATTACCAACTGCTCTCAAACGGTGAAGGAAACCTGCATATGCAGAAGAAGAAATTCTGATGCATATGTGAAGTCTTCCAATCCGCATTGGGCACGCGAACTCTCCTAGAGGGTAGGCCTGTGCCCTGCGGTGGGACGTATATAGGCTGATGATGATGAATATAATTCCCGTTTGATAAAAATTTCGGTTTTTGTTAAATTATAGGTGGCGCGAGGTGGCAGCGCTGTCGTTAAATTATATGCCCCCCCTAGACAAAGTGACACTGTCAATGTCATACATACATGTCACACAATTGTAAGAAAGCAAAATAGGAATCGGAAAATTTTGTCGCCCTTATTTGGAATGAGGTATAGTAGAAACGGACAAAATGTATGGATTTGACATTGGCGATTAAAACATTTTGACGTTTATTTTCGTCACCAAACGTCAAGTCCATACATTTTTTATATGGCACCAACATCGAAACACACTAAAAAAATCAGCTCTTCCATACAAAGCTGCAAATCTGCTCGAGCCAAATGTATCAGACAGCAGATTTTTTGTTATGGTGATCTGATCATCTCCTTAATAAGTGTCAGTATAGGGCTTTTGCGAGATCCGATAGAGGAAAGGCCAAAGCACTGTTACATCCACTCACATCCCATACACATGTCGAGGAGGAGCCTACGTATAGTAGGGAAGAGAATCCGCTAAACTAACACGTCAGGTACAGGTGATTTTAGTGAAGTAAGGTAAAAAAAGACTAATTTTTTTTTAAGATGCTCGATTTAGATTTAGCTTTACGTATACGCATAGTTCTGTAGACACTGAATACATTAACTGGACTGTCTTTAACAGATAAATAAAAAAACAGAGTGTATAGATACGCAGAAATCTTGTAGTAATAGGTTATGATTCTTTGCTGTAGGTCTAGAGTCTATTAGACTAGATTCTGGAATCTCTTTTGAAACTAGATAGATAATCTTCGTAACAATGTCCAGTTAGCGTTTTACCACAGCTTTGCTCTCCTAAAGTATATAATTAAATACTTTCGGGATACAAATAATAATGTTACGTTCTTTCTACTGACTTTCTGACCAGGACTCAACTTTTGAATTTCTCACATCCTAATTGGTATATTATTTTGGATTCATGCATTATTCGTGTAATTATGAATTATGAAAAATAAATAAATAAACTTTTTCCACAACTTAGACTTAAGAAAAAAACAAAAAATTACTACTAGTAAGATTTTGAAGAAACTATACAGGGTGTTACATAAGTAAGAACAAATTTTTAAAACTCTTAAGGGGGTTGTTAAGACCGTCAAACTGAACAACTTTCTCTATGGGACCAATATCGAAATCGGGAAAAAAAAATTATGTTCTATACTCTACAAATCGACTAGAGCTAAAATATGTATGGGATATGAAATTATTTTTTTCGCGATTTCGATGTTGGTCCCATAGAGAAAGTTGTTCAGTTTGACGGTCTTAACAACCCCCTTAAGAGTTTCAAAAATTTATTGTTACTTATGAAACACCTTGTAGATATATTTAAAAGCTTATCTCTCGCTTCGATGACGGAAACCGGTACGGACGAAACTGTGGGCAAAATCTTACATAAATTTGTGTATCTCTAGATAGAAGTAAATTGGCACCAGTCAGGTACATACCTGACATGAGGTAACTTTATTACACTACGCTTCTCAATACATTCAATAGCAAAACGATTGAATTATTTATCATTCCGTTTTCCTCGTAGAATAGGCGAAATCTTCGTGAAATATTTCTTCGTAGGAAACCTATAAAGCCTGTCATGTTTCTTTTTTTCCCAGACATTTATGGCAACATCGATAAAACAGCTAGTCTCGGCTTGGGTCGTGGCCTACGCTTTTTATAGGACGTAAAAATGTTGCCTTGAAAAGGTTAGTGGCGAAACAAAAGATTTGGTTCGGAGATATATCGTTTATTCTAAAAAAAAGAGGGATCGCTTTTTCATCAGGGTTGTCAAACATTGACAAGTGGAAATTCCGATGAGTTTTTTTTCTGTATTTGTACAAGGTTGTTCTTAATGATTGAGATACGTAGGTATCTACTTAGATAAAAAGCGAATGGAATTATTATTTGCAGCTTGATCCGCGTTTTATATAATCTAAAGTAGGTACTATAGTGAATCATAAGAAAAGACATTCTCACACAGTTATAAACTAATTCAGGTATAGATCTATGGTTAAACATTCTAACGGGTTCTTACCCGGTTTAAAACGCGGTAAGAACCCGTTAAAATGTTTTTTTTTCCTTACTGATTATAGAGGGTTTATTCATGATTTGAATATGTCACCCTCATCATTGCATACAAGATAAACAGTAAATGAAAACAAAATAAATAACAGTAAATAAGGAACATACAATAAATAATAACGGCATAACTCTCAAAAACTGTATAGATACTAATAGATGGTATAAGAGTAAGGTTAACTATAAGAGTAGTAAAACCATAGAGGTATTATACCAGGAATAGAGCAACAAACATGAGTTGTCAAATGAAACCTTTTTTGGATGTTTTTTGGAGACTATTCGCAGGCAAAAATTCGAATATTGTCTATAGGTAATTCTGAGTTTAACGTGAAGTTGTGGATAAATTAATGAAGTAGTGTCAGTATATTTCATAAAATTATCTACGATTTCACTTTAGATTCGCAATTATTCACGGAAACCGAATTGTAAAAATTAATTGGAGACTAAAAAAACGGCCCTATTGCCTAGCGTCACGTATCTCTTTCTATTATACAGTGGTGCCGCTAGGTACATCTCGCTCTCTCAGCTGTATGTTCCTCTATTCCTGGTATAATACCTCTATGAGTAAAACACCCTAATAATGTTTAAAAGAGGTTAGACCATCAAATTGAACGACTTTCACAGTAGAGGCAACATCGAAAAAAAAATCTGCTGTTCCATACAAAACTGCAGTAGGTACTACTACTAACTACTCGACTCAAATGTATGGAATAGGTACCTAGTCGATGTTAATTTAAAAACAAAATCATCTTCGTCTCAATAGTGAAAGTTGTTCAATTTGACGACCACGGCTGGTTCCCAGGCGTAGAGGAAAATCACCCTTTTCTGCAAATCGGCTTTTAAAGGAGAAACTTCATGGCCGAAGAATTCGTCGCTCAAATCCATAAAATTTAAGTACACACCATAAAACCACATATATGCCAACATTTAAGTATTTCTTGGTAAAATATTCTTAATAAAATAAAAGAAATTACTGTATTGTGTCATATGGTTTTTTATTTCATGACCTTTAGTATTGTGCATTAGTACTAAATAATCTTCTAAATTTATCAAAATAGATGTTGGTATATCAGACATTAATAGACTTCGACACAGCCTGATCGATTACTTCTCTTCTAATTACAGTCTAACCGATGCACAGGTACGTATCCCCGAAATCCTAAAATTTGTATGGAAAAGTGACTACAGCACTTTCTTTATCATTTTCTATGAATATCCCCCCTCGAAAATTAAATGTCCCCCCTCCCCCCGAAACAAAACGTATCCAGATACGTGCTTGCCGATGCACCTTGCAGTCGTGATCACGCTTTTCTTTAAAGGAATTAGTTTGATAGTCTTGACGTCTATTTTGAACGTGACTAATAGCGGCTACGTCATTCATTATAGGTACTATTATGAAAATCGTGCTCTCACGTGGCTTTCATACTTACTGATATATACGGACTCATTGCTACCGCTCGCCTGGCCGACGAGACTAGGAAGTGTCATAGGATGTTAGCGTGTCACTCTTGACGTAGTCATTATTATTAAAATGCACTTAAAATACAAGTCGTATATTTATCACTGGCGACGAGAGTAATAAGAAAATAATGGCTGAATTGCCTAAATTAAAGAAGATTCGGGCTTCATTACGAGGTCTGTTAACAAAAACCGAAAATTACATTGCCGAACTACAGATAGAACTTTCATCAGTGGAAGTAGACTCACGCTTACAATCGCTTCAAGACACCGTAAACTACATCCGAGACACCCAGAACAAAATTGAATCCGAAACGGAAGACACAGACTTAGTTGATGAAACAGAATATAGATACAATTTTGAAGAAACTGCGACTAGAATAAGGACCATGCTCCTCCGAATGAAAAAGGCTACAGCCGTTGCAGCCAGCGTACCTCTACAAACCTCACCAAACCCCACGGCTCCACAATCAAATATACAGCCACCTAAAATGAATTTCATTCCCTTGACAGAAAAGGAAACCTTTCAGAATTTTATCAAGAGACTAACAGTTTACTTCCTGCTCAATAACATCTCCGACCCGAAGACGAAGGTGTACGTACTCTTGTCTACGATACCACCCACCCTACACGAACGCATATATGACCTTTGCTCCCCAGAAGATCCTGTGAATAAACCCTTCGGAGAACTAACACGAATTCTAGACGAATATATCGACCCGAAACCTAGTATATGGGCCCTACAACATAAATTCATTTCGCGAGCTCAAGAAAAAGACGAGAACGTAGCTACATACGCATCAGAACTCAAGAAACTGTCTCTCCATTGCGAATTCAAGTGTAACAATTGCGAAAAGACTATTTTAGAGAACTTCTTATGTTTACAATTTATACGAGGACTAAAAGATGGCGACATACGGATGAAAATTTTACAAGACAGAGAAAAACTACCTTTCGCGAAACTAGTGCAGATTGCCACATGCATAGAAATGGGGAAAACTGAAAACTCGTCTATGTCCGCCGACATACAAAAACGTCGCGAGCCCATTAATAAGATAACACCACGTCCTACCTTAAAAGAAACCCCGGGCTCATCTCGACCAAACTTTAGATGCGGACCACCGAAGAGAATCGAAGATCTCAAAGGCAGATGCTTCAGATGTGGTAAATCAGACCACCGATCGAATGAATGTGGAGCTAAAAAAAGTATTTGCCTTAAATGCCAAAAGGAAGGCCACCTAGCAAGAGTTTGCCTACAACCAGAAAAAAAAACGTACCAGCTGGACGAATCCACAAGTAGTGAGAGTAACGACAGCACCGGTGACATCAACCTAATAAAAAGCGAAATCGCGGAAAGGTACATGATTCCTATACAAATAGAAAACAAAAATCTTCATATGGAGTTCGACACCGGCGCTGCATTATCATCAATGTCGTTGAAACATTACAAAAAACTCAACATCGATAAGAACATTTTCAAAACCAACATGAAACTGAAAACCTACACGGGCGAAGTTATTGAACCAGCTGGAGTAGCCTATGTGAGCTGCACCTACAAGAATCAGCCCTTCCATGGAAAATTATACATAATCAAACAAGAGGTTGACCCAATATTCGGGAGAAGTTGGATGAAAGAGATTAATATTGAACTTGCAGACATCAGAATGGTGCAAACTTCCGAACAGCTGAAACTAGATCAAATATTCGATGAATTTGCGACGTCAGTCTTTCAACAAGACCTAGGTAAAATTCCAAACTACAAAGGACACCTGAGTCTAAATGAAAATGTACACCCAATCTTTATAAAACCGCGAAGGATCCCTTACGCCTTAAAGGCTAGGGTAGACGAAGAGATAGAACGCCTCGTGGCAGCGGGCGTGATTACAAAAGTCGACCACTCTGACTGGGGCTCTCCGGTAGTGCCTATCGTAAAACCTAACGGTAGTATCAGATTATGCGCAGATTACAAGGTCACTCTCAACAAAGTGATCAAAGACGAAACATATCCCATACCAATTATAGAAGACATTTTCGCAGAAATGAACGGGGGCCAATTCTTTTGCACCCTAGACATCACACAGGCGTACCTAAACATGGAAATGGACGATGAAAGCGCAGCCCTACAAACCCTGAGCACACATAAGGGCACGTACAAAGTAAACCGACTAATGTTTGGGGTAAAAGTGGCCCCAAGCCTTTGGCAGAAATTTATGGACCAATTGCTACAAGGACTGGATGGCGTCAAATGTTTTTTTGATGACATAATCATACAGGGAGCGACTGAAAACCAAGTTTTGATGAGATTGAAAGACGTTCTCCTAAGACTGAAACAGAGCAACTTAAGAGTCAACAAAGAAAAGTGCCACTTTTTTAAAAGGAGCATAAATTACCTGGGGCATACCATCGACAAAGACGGCCTTCACGAAAACAAAGAAAAAACAAAAGCCATCGCAGATACAGATCGACCAACAAACATAAATGAACTAAGAACTTTCCTGGGTATGGCTAACTATTACAATAAATTTATCCCAAACCTAGCCTCTCTCACGAACCCCTTGAATGAATTACTTAAGAAAAGAACAGAATTTATTTGGTCAGCGAAATGTGAAGACAGCTTTAAAAAAATCAAAAGGGAAATTCTAAGCGAAAAGGTACTAATCCATTTTGACCCAAGGAAACCACTAGTCCTTGCCACAGACGCGTCGCCAACAGGACTAGGAGCTGTCCTTTCACATAAGTTACCCGACGGCACAGAGCGACCCATCGCGTTCGCCTCCCGAACCCTATCGAATAGCGAAAAGAAATACAGCCAAATAGACAAAGAAGCTACTGCAATATACTGGGGTGTGAAGAAATTCTTTCACTATTGTTATGGTCGCAAATTTATTCTACTAACAGATCATAAGCCACTTACCTCGATCTTCCACCCGCAGCAAACGCTACCCGCGTTAAGCACGATGAGATTATTCCACTACGCCCATTTCCTATCAGGATTCGACTATGACATAGAATACCGAATGGGTGCCAAACATTCGAATGCAGACTACCTATCAAGGTTCCTAGTTGAGAAAGCCAAAGAAAACTCTAAAGATCAACACTGTACTTTTCAGACTCAGTTAATCCTGAAACTTGACGTTAGCCCCAGATTAATAGCTCAAGAAACAAAGGACGATCCAGAATTAAATACATTGCTAACCGCACTACAAACGGGACGTTCTATAAAACAATTGGGCTACAAAGATAACGAACTCACCCTACAAGATGACTGCATTCTTAAAGGAACCCGTGTTATGATACCTCGCAGTTTACGGGCGCAGATCCTAGACGAACTTCACGCCGGACACATCGGCATCGTAAAAATGAAACTCCTTGCTCGCAGCTACGTATATTGGAAAAACATTGATACAGATATTGAGCACAGAGTTAAATCTTGTAGAGCATGCCGCCTTGAACAGAACGAACCGGCAAAAGTCCCACTCCATCATTGGGAAGAAGCAACTGCCCCATGGCAGAGAATCCATGTTGACTTCGCCGGGCCAGTTGCTGGGTACCAGCTGTTCGTAGTTGTAGATGCGTATACAAAATGGGTTGAAATAATTCCAACAAAAACGGCTACGAGTTCCTGGGTAATACATAAACTGAAAGAATTATTTTTCACTTTTGGAACCCCTTTTACACTCGTCTCAGACAACGGCCGTCAATTTACCTCACAAGAGTTTAGAACATTTCTATCGGATCATGGTACAATACACAAAACCTCCGCTCCATACCACCCCGCCACAAACGGGTTAGCTGAAAGAAACGTACAGACAATTAAAAGAGCTCTTCGCTCAATGGAGGGGGAGGGTGGTGATCTCGTCTCGAAGCTCCTAGTGGTAAAAGCACGGATGCTACGCACGCCGACTGCCGAAGGACGAACGCCTTACGATCTCATGTTCGGCAGAGACGTCCGAACCCGGCTAGAGGCAATGCTTCGTACCCGGCACGCTGCGCCGCCGAGCTCGTCGGATCAAGATCAGCCTGTAAGAGAGTTGACAACCGGAGCGAGAGTGCAGGCCAGGAGTTATGCAACTTCCCGTCGGTGGGAGTTCGGCACCGTGACCCAGCGCCTCGGTCGGCTGCATTATGAGGTGCTGACGGACGGCGGGCTCCGCTGGAGGCGCCACATCGAACAACTATTGCCGGCACCCCGGGTGCCTCGTCCAGCGGTGGAGGACTGATATATACGGACTCATTGCTACCGCTCGCCTGGCCGACGAGACTAGGAAGTGTCATAGGATGTTAGCGTGTCACTCTTGACGTAGTCATTATTATTAAAATGCACTTAAAATACAAGTCGTATATTTATCACTTACTATGCACGCAGATCTCCACAAAGACTGTTTTTTGTTGATTGCCAATTGCCGTGGTTGAATCACTAGAAAACCAAAAAAATCTGCTTTATGTATATTCTTATATAATTGCATAATAAAAATTGTTTTATAAAGTTCTCTACAGTATCGTACGGTTCTTTTAGAGTTACAGAACACCCACAGAACAATTTACCGCAAACAACATTGGTTTGATCATATTTTTACACTAAAGCATTAATTATGATCATAAATAGATATGTCCTTCCTTCACTCAGTTCAAGACAAACGGTATGTGTAAACGATTATGTCATTGCTAAGTCGTAAAAACATTCTTCACAGAGTTATGTTTTAGAGCCGTAGTTCAAATCGTTAATTATGATGACTCCACATTTTCTGTGATTTCGTTTTAGTTTCCATAATTTCGTTGTACATACAATATACATACATCATCGCACTCATCATAATGTTATAAGAGATAAATGTACTTTTTGCAATCATCAGCAGCAAGGCTGATTCAGTGTTTATGGGGTGTAGAGCATCTCTGTGATGGGGATGGTCCAGGTCTGCCTGTATAACTTCAGTCAGGAGTTACAGACTTTTAAAGTTCTGTAAAAAATTAACGATCAGCTGCAAGGCTGATCGAATGATATTATTGTAGTATGCACTGTAGCTATGTGAACAGTACAAAAACTGAGATGGTTCATCAGTCGGTTTAGGAGTCACTAAACTACTCCTAAACCGACTGGCAGTTCATGTCAGTTTTTGTACTGTTCACATAGCTACAGTGCATACGACAATAATATCATACGATCAGCCTTGCAGCTGTTAATAATTTGTTGTTAGTTAATTTTTTACAGTCAAAGTCACATACAGTGATGACATATGGAACAGAGACGTGGTCGCTCACTCAAGGCCTCATAAAAAGGCTGAAAGTCACCCAAAGGGCAATGGAGAGGGCTATGCTCGGAGTTTCCCTGCGAGATCGGATCAGAAAAGAAGAAATCCGCAGAAGAACCAGAGTAGCTGACATAGCCCAAAGAATTGCTAAACTAAAGTGGCAGTGGGCGGGGCACATTGCTCGCAGAACCGATGGCCGATGGGGCCGGAAGGTTCTCGAGTGGCGGCCGCGTACCGGAAAGCGCAGCGTGGGTAGGCCCCCCACTCGGTGGACCGACGACCTGGTGAAGGCGACGGGAAACCGTTGGATGAGGGCGGCGCAGGACCGGTCGTTGTGGCGATCCTTGGGGGAGGCCTATGTCCAGCAGTGGACGTCCATCGGCTGAGATGATGATGATGATGATCTTCTTCTATCGAGTCGATGACAAGTCATTTTAAATCTTTCCAGCCCAGTATTTCGCCACACGGATAGCACTGGCGGCAGCGTCCATAAGCTCCGTTCGCGTGCAGGTGTTAGGGCAGGAAGGGCAGGATATGAGGTGGGCCATAGTCTGTGGGGCAACACCGCATTCACACTGGAGATCATGATGATGATGAAAGTCACATAGACTTTGACATTTAATTTAGATAAAAAAAAAATTAAAACGGTAAAATGCAAAATCAGTTTACTCTATAGTAACCGGCAACTTAATCTAAGAATAAAATTGACGCTTAGTAAAATTAAACGCTTCTTAAACTCAATCACTTGGAAAACACAGCCCTCCAGTCTTCTCATAACCACTTGGACACTGTCCCGCACTTCTGACGTCCAAGATATCGTAGAAATCGTCGTCAAAGCCTTCAACGTCTTCCACATCGTGGGTGTCATAGAAATTTGTGGGTCCGTCAAAGACAATCGCCTCCGGTCCGTTAAATATCGGATAATAAACATTTCTCGTACGTCCGAACCTTACGAGACAAACCAACGTTAGTGCCAACAAAATTGTATTTTTACGCGACATCGTTGGACCACGATGAATGAACGAATGAATGGTTTTACTATCGGTTTTTAAAATATAAATATAGAAGTGTAAACATGTCGGCTAATGACGATTTTTCCTCGAAGCACGAGGCTATAAGCGTAAAATACACTTTGCGAAAGTAGAACCTACATTCCTTATTGGTTCAATGGTTATCGATGGTCATTGCACTCCGTGATTTGTCTTGTAAATATTGAACCCAGTGTATGTTTTGGCGTGAATCATAATGATTCTTTGTTTTGTTAACTGGTTCGGTAGTTTCTGAGAAAATGTTGAAGTCTTTCAAATTGTTTACCAGCACACTGTTTTAGACAGCATGGTAAAACGTAGATATTTGATAAAACTAGCGATCCTTCGGTTTCGATTGCATGTTCGCCAACAAACTGTTCGGCAGTTTGGCGAATTTGTAGTTTATGTAATAGCAGTAAGTAAGCTTGAAGTTAAATAAATAAAAAAAAAAAAAAAAAAAAGGAAAAGAAAAGTTGATTTGGTCTAGTGGAGAGGATGAGTGACAACAGATGCACGAAAAATATATATCGTGCTAATCACTGCTAATGTGAGTTTAAGTGTCGGCCGTCGTAGGACGTATTCTGATCAATTCGGTTGAGTCCTACAAAAAGGGGAGGTGCGGAGTACTCGATACCGACGGGCATGTATTAAAAGATGTATGGAAGTGCATGAGGCAAAAAGGTATGTGAGTATCGTAGTAGATGGCGCGCCCTGGTCTCTGCTTACCCCTATGGGAAATAGGCTTGACGTTATAGATAAATAGATAGGTCAAATCGTCTCTTGGCTTATTAATATAATCAAATCGACCTGTAATGATCCTTGGTTACCTTTTGTGCGGTGTCTATACTGGCTTGGCTTACGGAAACATTAAATGTGCTGTCATTCTTCAGAACGCAGGAAGCTGGAACCCGTGCTTTACTACGGTGATTGACGGAATTCCCTTATCTTCCACCTCCATTTTCACACGGTTAGGGGAGAAATTGTGGCACCTAGAAGCCAGAAAACCAGAGTTACGACTTTGAAAGCGCTGCGAGGAGATATATTTTAGTTGTAGAGATTTCGGTACTGGTGAAACGTGGATGTTCTGAGGTTTCAGAATATCTCTGAGTATCTCCTCGGGGAATATAGTCGTGAGCATATGCTTATCCTTATGTAGAGATTTCGAGATAACTCAACGAGTGAGTATTCATTTAAATATTAGGTAAATATACTAGTAGGTTCTCTCTTAATATGTTGACGGTTGTTTAGAGGAATATCAGACCATCAAACTAAACATTATGTTGTTATGTTGTCTACAGATCGTAAACAACAACAGCTGTCTCATATACGACAAATTATTTAGATTTGCTGAAAGAAAGAAAGTTGCTCAATTTTGGATATGGTTATGGTCTGACTATCCTTTTAAAAAACCAACAGCATAATTGTTACGAAAGACTCTATTAGGAAAACACAATTATTATGCTCATGACTAAAATTCTCCTCGGATTTTCAGATAGGTATATTTTAAATAAGTACAGGGTGTTTCATAAGTAAGAATACATTTTTAAAACTTTTAAGGGGATTTTTTAGACCGTCAAACTGAACAACTTTCTCTATGGGACCAACATCGAAATCGCGAAAAAAAAAAAGATATCCCATACATATTTTAGCTCTAGTCGATTTGTAGAGTATAGAACATCTTTTTTTTTCGCGATTTTGATATTGGTCCCATAGTGAAAGTTGTTCAGTTTGATGGTCTACATCACCCCCTTAAAGGTTTATTTGTATTTTTGTAACACCTTGTATATTCAGAATCAAAAACTGATAATACTGACAGGTAGAGAGTACCTAATTATTTTATTTCTTATTAAATTATTCATGACCACGGCTAATAGTCGCAAACATTATTTTAATGGCCTCTAAGGTTTTTATCGTAAAAAAAGCATTAAGCATTCTGGTTGATGAATGTTATGCCACAGTCTGTGTTTATGCTTCTACTTTTCTTGCATTATTACTGCTGTCTTTAGTCATTGTAATTTACTGCATGCACAAACAAACAGTAAACAAACAAAAATTCTAAAAATGGTCTCAATGCATTCCATTACGTATGCTAAACGCCCCCAATTAATATTATTGCAAATATCTTCGATGTATATCCATGTATTGGTTTATACAAGATATAGAAGAAGAAACTTGAACTTCACCGCGTCGCCAACATATTGTGAAACCCGAGGGTCTACCATGAGTTTTCACTGTATTTTACTACTGTAGTTACGTCGCCAATTCGTATGGCAGAAATTAGTTCTCAGCGTAACCACTAGGAGCGCTGTACGAAATTCAAAACAAAATTGGTGACGTAACTACAGCAGTAAAGTGCTGTGAAAACTCATGGTAGGTACACCGAAAGTCTATTTAATTCAATACATTTACGTGATCGACATACCTGACTATCCGCATTCAAAATACGACATAATATAAAAATTCTGTGTGCCTCCGGTGTCTGATGAAAACCGATGCTACAATATTTTTTCACCCACGAAGGTCACTTTTTTATATATTATGTTCAGTGGGTTTATTAAAAACTTTTTTTTTTCAAGTAGCCGTTGCAGTTTAGTATGGACCAGCAGATTTTTTTTTTTGCTCCAATCTGTTGGTCTTATAGTTAAAGTTGTTTAGTGCGTTCACAACATGTTCACACACGACGACGCACTGATGGAGCGGCAGATGTCAGTCCATAGAACCACGACACCCGGTACGTCAATGCGTCACCGTGTGTGCTTCGACGTGCGGTTCTATTCTATTCTATTTTTATTAAATGGCGTTTCCTTGTTAGATTTCGCCAGTGTCAAGTGTTGAAATATATTAATTAGATATTGTACGGTAATAGGATATGGCGATCTCAAAGCCCCGTTTTTAAACAAAAACACACACTCGAAACCACCATAAAACGGCGGAGCCACGTGGCCAATAAAATCGCAAGCCGACGAAACGTCTACTTGTTACCCCCTAGCCACGAGACTCCTACGTGCGGTTCCATACAACTACTTGCTTCACTACTTGCTTGACGTCTGCCGTTGGGACAATGCGTCATCGTGTGTGAACGCACTAAGTTTGATGGGTGGACACCATAGAGAAATTACACGCTCCCCTTGGTAGAGATGGTGTAACAAAGTGTGCACAGTAACCACCAACTGAGCACTAGTTTGTACGGCGACCATAGAGAAATTACACGCTCCCCTAAGCTTTTTGTCTCCCCTCACCCGTCCCTCACCCCCTTTGTCGGCGACATAATTTTCTATAGAAACAAGCCGATATGCCATCTCCTCTTACTCCATGGTGGACACCTAGTTTAAAAGGATGCTATTATATCAATTTCACCCTGTTTAATATTAAATTTAAGCAAGATCAGGTAATATATCGCACCCCCGGTACAACATCGTTCCAAATGCAAAAATCCACTTTTTCAGGAGAAGTGTTTAAAGTTTTAATGGTTCTAAAAGAGATGATATGCTCTGATTTAGAAATTAAAAGGAAGTGATTATAATAGTGTGTACGTCTTAGTTTAACATGTAAAACAATTTTTATAAATTTTTTTTTAAGGGGCTACCTGCCGGTTTTGGGTAATTTTGTAACCATTTTATTCATTAACTATGGCACTTTTTGAGCTGAAATTTAAACTGAACCATCTACAGGATATGAGAAGTGATGTGGTTTTTCTAGTTATCGATTTTAATGAATAAAACCGAAGAAAAGGGACTCTAAAGTCACCCCTTTTTTTCCAGTTGTAACCATTTTACTCTTACATTTTTAATCGGAACAAAAAGAAAATTTACTATATTGTTCACAATACAATTTAGAATGATGTGGTTATTTACTTTTTCGAAATTAATAAAAAATTATCGAATTTTTCAAAGAAAACAGCAAAATTCTGACCGGAGCCACGCGCTCTTTCTCATCGATTAGTATGGAGTGTGAGTGAGAGGAGAGTGGTCCACGGCTGATACGCCTTAATAAAAATGCTGTTGTGATTTATTTTCAGGAGTACCCTCAATTGTGTCATTAATTCACTAGGATTCTCTAATTGTACACAATCAAGCAAGGAATAAATGATTATGATTATATGATTTATTTAAATATCATTTGTGACAATGATCTTTTTATTTAAAGAAACAGGGTTTACTGGCAAGATGGTTTGTTTTTTAACGTTTTGTATTTATACGAGTTTTTAACATATACAACGAAAATTATATCTGTTAATCAACAGTAAAAGTCGTCTAAGTGGAAATTCTTCACAATTGTGCCAGTCTTGGCGCAGTATGAGCTACTTCCACTTACCCTTATTCGTGAGAGGAGCTCTTTGCCCAGCAGTGGGATCCTACAGGCTATATCTAACTAACAAACTAACTAGTAGCTGTCTGTCATGTTTTGTAAGGCAGTTACATTTTAACAACAATTCAATGCAACTACTTAAAAAATCCAATAATTCTGGCACATCAATGTCATAAATGTCATACATTTATAACGTTGTTGTTTCAGAATTGGATAATAAATGTGTCACAATTACCGTAGCGGCGTTGTAGCTCCATAATACAGCAGCTTCTGCGGGGAGTCTCGCTCAATTGAGCAATAAGACGTTGTGGCTCCCGGTCACTCATTATTTCCGCCAAAACCGCTATGTTATTAGTCTGACGGAAACTATTGGAACTAGATAAGTAACATTCTCGCCCCAGGCATAGGGGTACATTACGCAACTTTTTGCACACTTAGGTCATTTTTGCTGTTTTTGCATTTGGAACGTTATTGTACCGGGGATTTTTTTTAAATTTAGATTTTACTAGCAAATTCGACTGCATCGGCTATCGTAGCAAGATAATTATAACAATGTATACTTACCAGTTCTTAGTCTAATTATAAGCTTCAAAAATTAAAAAAGTTTCATCATAATCGGTCCAGTAGTTTTTCGTTATGCTACAACAACATACAAACTAGATGGAGAAAAGGTGATTTCGTATCAGGGAGAGATACCTAAACACCATATCGGAACCTTTCAGGAAATGATGATGATTCATGACCATTGTTCGACTGCAGTGACTGATTAAGCATGTCTGTTGATTTTGAGAGCTTTGTTGAAGTTATTTTAAATGGATGATGTAGCCTTTCTTGGCAATAAAATATCTTCAATGCGAAGACACAGACGTAATCTTGTCTAATCATGAGTGAAGCACCCATTTCTTTTTTGTGCGTGGTGTCACGCGGTACATAAGGTGACGGGTTGTAGCACCTGCGCCTAGAGCTACTGCATCTGTGTGAGTGTAGGTCCCTTGTAGAACATACGAGATTGTAGTACCTTGCATGTTTCACATCTTTTTAGAGCAATATTCGGTCCGTATTTCTTTCAAGTCCGTGTGCGAAGAGTCGCGTTTCAAAGACACACATTTGTTACAGTTTTATAAAAGTGTGGCAAACATAATTATAAATATGTACTTTTCACTCATCTTTCTTTCACCGACATTCTCCAGCAATCTTTATTGTGAGCTCCACCTTCCCGCATAAAGCACGTTCCACCGTAGACAGAGATCGTCTTTATTTACCCAACTGATTGCTAGTTTACGTTTACTTCGGTGAACAACAATCAGATATTCATACGAGATCCACTATGACATAACATTTTTAAGAGGATAAACCCGTTAGTGTGCAATAAAAACGAAGTTTTAGTATACAGGGTGAAATTGAACTCATTTGCATCCTTTTAAACTATGGCCGCATGATTAAATATTCCTTTCCTTTTACTACGGTAGAGTAATTCAATTCTATGATGTGTTATCACAATTCAGCCAACAAATTCTCGTTATGTGGAGAGCATACGTATGTAAATGATCAGTATTAATTAATTAAGTAGAATGGCAGTTTTGCCAATGTAAGTAGTTTAGAGTCTCAAGTGATTGTTTTAAGGTTAAAACACAAAAAAAGAGTTCACAAAATGGCCGAGCCAGAAAAATCACGAGCCGACGCAGACGTCCTCTCGGGAGCCCTCTAGCCACGCGACTCCTACGGCAGAGAAGGCATTGCACTTTTAGTTAAAAATGATGCCAATAATTTAAATTACACCCTGCATTTTAAATATTACTTAATCAATTTAATTCAATGAAATTTTTTGAACACCATCCAAAAACTAGGGTAATTCTAGGATAGATGCCGCACTTTTTGAAATATCGTTATATTTCTCAGTTCAATGACAGGAACCAAATAAGATGGTAGGATACAGATACATTGGTCCTTCGTCTACTATTTCATTTGAAAAAAATATCATCATTGTTTATACTTTTTATGCTTTGTTAATTTTCCGTGACCTCTAAAATTTGAAGTATATATGCCCCATAGCGGATAGTTGCCTCACCAGTAAAAACAGCCTAGGGGATATGTGCCCTATAAAGAAAAAAACACTTTTTAAGCAAGAACATTAGTTATTTACGATGAATGGATGAATTCAAATAAAACTGAAATTTTTTATTTTTCTCAAAGAAGATTTAACATATTAAATGACAGTAGAGTATAGATGCCCCATCAAAAAGAGAACTAAATTTACTGTTTTTGATGGGGCATCTATACTCTACTGTAATTTATATGTTAAATCTTAATATTATAAATAATTTGCTACCTAAGCAGGTACATAACAATCATTGCAATACCTATTTGCATGCCCATCACAACATCTAAAACAATATCTGAATAATTAAGGATAAGCCTCAAGCTAGAGGATAGACGCCCCTAGAGGCATCTATACCTTAACAAAATTGGGTCAAGTATACTTTTCGTAGGGGATAGATGCCTATTGCGATAACAAATAAACAAAATCATGAAATTAAAAAAAATCTTCTTTGCGGGTATGCATACACTACTCTTAAATAGGGAAACATCAAACAACGTTTTTTATTTATCAGGGAAAAAGTATAAACACCGCAACAACACCGTAAAATAATAATTGTAAATATTACCTTCGCACCAAAACTTCTAAGGAAACTCACTCGTGCGCACAACCACTCAGCCTCGTGTCGCGCGGCACCCTACACAGGGGCGGTAGGGTCTCTTGTTTAGTAGAAGAATGACCGCCACCCAAGGTCGCGAAACTAGAGTTTTAAAATTCAGGGCGTCTATCCCACTGCGGCATCTATCCTAGAATTACCCTAATACTTATCTTTATAATTATGGTTAGGCACATTTTCATTTTTATAGTTTCAAAGTTAAAGCAAAGAAACTAGTAGGTATATAATTTAACTGAAATCTGACAAACCGCACAGATTAGTTGCTAAACCGTGTTTTAAAATTTTTTATTTATTTGTATTGGTTAATATTGAAATTATGATCAAATTTCGTTTGTATGCAGCGCGCTCGGCCGCGTTGGCAGGTATATTATCCTCTTTAAAACTAAATACAGTGCAATATGCTAGAGTGAGAACACGGCCGTATTTATGAAGAGACTTATGGATGTTTGTCAGAATTGTAGTAGGTTATATTAATTATATTGGCTATGTGCACGACACTCGCCATGCCATGAATTATTTCAAGTAACATATGTTAGTTAAAGTTTATTATTTTACTAATAAAATAATGTAAAAACTAAAGAAATTAGCAACATTATCGATATCAAACATTTTTAAAATACCTATTTGCTAGAATCCACGATATTTGTAGTGCCAATTTCCGTACCTACAAACTTTTAACCCGGTTTTCACACCTTTGGAGATAAAGTTTCAAAAAACCCTTTTTAGTGAGCACCTATATAGATGCCAATAGAAACTTCTATGCCAAATTTTAGGTTTGTAGTCTTTACCGTTTTGGAGATTTCATGTTGAGTTAGTGTGTGGATTTGCATAGATTCAAGGCCTTCGCACATTGCAGCGATTTTATCGAGCGATATTATCGCTGCGATTTAGCGATATTTATTTCTAGTACATTTTGTATGGGGACGCGCGCGATCCTACACACTGCCGCGATATTATCGAGCGATAATATCACTGCAATTTTGCGATATTATGTTCTCGGTACATTTTGTATGGGGCCGCGCTCGATCCCACACACTGCCGCGATATTATCGCAACCTGACGCAATCTCTTTCGACTACATTCAGTGGTGGGGCGCATGCGTGACGCGAATCGCGGAATCGCTGCATTGTGTAAGGTGTCGCGATATAGCTGTCGATAATATCGCTCTATAAAATCGCTATATAAAATCGCTGCAGTGTGCCCTCGTATCCACTAGGCAACAATTGACGCGCAACACGTGGCGCTCAGCATGTTCGGCAACGTCGTGCGTTGTTTCACAACGTTGCCGAACATGTTAAGCGTTACGTGTAGTGTTGCGCGTCAATTGTTGCCTAGTGGATACGAGGCTTTATGTATGTACCTACATTTGTGTGAAAGTTATATTCTGTATAAGAATCAGATAAGAACTCTTTTAGATACTATTGTTCTATGTTATTACCGACATGTTTTTTGAGACAAACCCGATACGGAGTATAAAAAAAAAGTTGTTAATATACTTAAATTTGCAATTTAGGAAAAATTATTGTATTATACACTGACATAATACGCTAGCGATAGACAAGCTCGTTCAAACAAACAATATGTCACACAAAACAACACAAAATGACACATTGTGGTCTGTCATTGCCATAGTGACGAAGTGAACTGGCACCGCATTCAAGTGGATCATGTTGCTTCTATGAAAGGGCCTGTCGCTAGAGTGTAAGTCAATGGTATTATAACATATTTTTTTTATTTTAGACGCCAGGGGCAACTCAACGTTTTCAAGCCTTTTCTCTACATACAGTCTTTCTTAATTTGCTGACAGTCTTTAGAGAGATGATCAGACTATCAAACTGAACAACTTTTACTACGGAGCCAACTTCGAAATCGTGAAAAAAATCTGCAGTTTCATACAATACTGCAATACCAACACTACTCAGATACTCGTATATGTACTGGCAATTTTTTTTTCGAGTTTTAAAGATGGCTCCATAGTGAAAGTTGTTCAGTTTGATGGTCTGAATGGGTTTGTTAAAACATGTATAAAACAACATAGTACACAGAGAATTAATATTTGAAACGCAAATAAAATTTCATTAGTGTAGGTACCATCAAATATTAATTTTCAACATTTGAACCTAGGGTTTATTTTCCGTATTTGTTTAACAGCTAAGTAATGAATACTATTCCAATTTCCACTGTTTAATTTGTGCATTTTAATAAGCTGAGTTCATAAAATATTTAAGTAGGTACCTAAGCAAAGCGAGCGTAACTCAACAAAGTATCTTGGGTACAGAATCAGATGAAATAAAAACACGTAGATCTATCATTTAGTTGTATTCGATATATCTGGAATCATAATAATGGAATGGAATAGCATTTGATGGAATGAAGTGGTTTTTGATGCAGCCCTAAAAAAACATGACAAAAATTATAAACGATTGGTCAATAGTAGTCAATGCCCTGTTGGAATTCCAGTGAATGCAATTTTTGATTTGAGTTCTTGAAGAATTATTTACAAATCATACCATGTTTAGGACGTGGACGAAAACTAATTTTGTCATATTTACGCTTAGATCGAAGTAAAATTAATGGATGGACGCGAACATTTCAAACCAGAAAAATGAGGCAAAACAAATGAATGGCATTCTTCAAATTTGTATGCAACTGCCCTTGATTTGACAGATAATGGCGCTAGTTTGTATGGACCAAGTGCACCAGTAGTGTGCTTCAACTTGACGCGTGTTAGGCCTATCCATTAATTTTACTTTGATCTGAGTATTTACGTACCTTTTTGATATAACGGCGAACTGATTGTAAAGTAAACGTAGTAACATTAATATCATTGGTCGTACCTAACAAACGCGTCAAGATAATGGGGCGACAGTGACTGTGTTATCAACTAACTCCATTGAATAATGTGTACAAAAATCATTACAAAAAATATGGCAATTTTTCTAATTTTTTTATGTAAGTACTCACAGTCGTCTTCAAACGAATGTCTTCAAAGCAATTGCAATAATATGTTGAATTTCATTCGATAACACAATACGAACTTAAACGAGCAATTTTTTGTTTAAGTATTAAATATAATCGATAATCGCGTTCTACACGAGGTGTTACAAAAATACAAATAAACGTTTAAGGGTGTGGTTTAGACCATCAAACTGAACAACTTTCACTAATTAGTATCAAGTAATATTTAAGAGTATTAAATATTTATTTTTACTTATGAAACACCTTGTATAAAGGGTCTAAGGATTTCGATAAAATTGTCAGAATATGGGTTTGTGAGTTTGTGGGACAAAAAATCGGTCTATATAGTCTCTGGAAAAACTCGTTTTTAGCTAGATGAGCTCGGTCGCACGGGCACTTCAGTCTTCATTCAACATAACACATTTCTTTCAAAACATCCTTATTTCCCAGGTGGTCAATTTATCTACGTAATTTACGGCAATCGTTAGGAAGTTCGAAGTAAGTCTTTCCTCTTAATATAAAAGAGCTCAGACGACAAACATTCTAAATCAAAAACCCCTCTGTTTTAAGTAAGCTTTTATTGTAGGAAACGAACTACAAAGGCATAACATATCGAATTCATGACCGAACATAGATGAATAAACCAAAAGTCTACTTATTCAGTTTTTGAAAGTTACGCGGTTCGGGAAGAACCCGTTAAAATGTTTAATTCTAGATGAAACTTATTCATAAAACCCCATCCTTACCATGGTAGGGTTAGTAAGCTTTCCGAAACATCTTTTCTTAGTTCATCCCCTGAGTACTTTAGAACATGTTAATATATTTCATCCCATGTTTTAATCTTCTTTAAAATTAGCTTTATTTGTCTGTAAGTCAATCGGTCATGGAACTGTTTTTTAATGTACGAGCATTTACCCGCGATTTCTCCTGAACGAGTTCTCGTCATCGTAGCTGGATAAATGATATATCATTTTTAAGTCTAATAAATTGACGTCTAGTACAAAATACTCGAATAAAGTGTCCGAGACTAAAATGCACAAACCTAAGTACGTATAGTAATATAAACCAACTAAAAACATTGAAGATTCAGAAATTCTTTTCCGTTCACGTTCACGTTTCCAACGCGCGCGCGTAGACGGCCGATCAAACGAAGACTGTTGCGTAATTCTTTCTCTTTTTTACGTTTTCTTTCTCTTTTTATTCGGACACTTTTGAGCGCCGACTCTCCGTTCAGTAGTGGTCAGTAAGTCAATGGTCTATTCATAAGCTTTCAAACACAAAAAGTTGTGTCAAAATCAGTTCAGTAGTTTCCACGTGAGGCGCAAACAAACAGACAAAAAATCAAAAAAAAATTTATTTTGAATTCTGGATACTATACCTAGTATCCCTACCGTGTAGCCGTGTTTCCAAAGCCTAGGTACTTATTTTATAACTTTTTATTACAATGTTAAAATAATATACGCTTACAAGCAGTTAATAAGTTAAGTAAGAAACTTCGTACTTAAAATCTGTACTCTTAAACAATCTTTCAACCTTAGTTTCCTACATCATAGTTACCAAAGTTCAAATTTTAATGTAAATTTATCTCATCTCGAATGCTTCCTGTTGACGTAATACCGGATTGCAATAATTAATCAGTAGATATCGTTAATTATTCAGGTTAGGAGAGTTTAATTAATGAGTCGACCAACATTTATAGCCTGTAAGACAAATGGTTTGTTTTCGAGGGGAGGAACGAATACAAATATACATTTTAACGTCACCACCTTGCCTCGAAGACATAAATCTTTCATTTTATCCTTTACATTTAAATATTTTTCAGTAATTTTATACTGTTGTTATACTGATTTATTCTAACTTTGTGTGGAATATGATGTTACAATACTAGTGTCACCGAGTAGAAATCTTACAGAGAAACAGCTTCAGCAGATGATACCTACAGGTTTGTTTTCTTATGAAAACGTTAACGTTATCATATTATTATGATAATTATTATGAATACTAGCTATTGATCCCATTATATCGAATTCCGAAAGAATAGATAGATAGATAACTAAGGCCTATTGGCAGTTTACTCTATAGTAACCGGCGACTTAATCGAAGAATAAAATTTACTCGCGTTCGATCGAATCGGGCCTTAGTCGCCGGTTACTCTAGAGTAAACTGATTTTGCGTTTTACCAACCCTAATCTATGAATAAATTATACACGGCCAATTTTGACTGTGTAAAACTAGACCGAAACTAATGAAATGTCAATGTCACGTAATTAAAAAAATAATAATAAAAAGAAACGTAACAAATTAAAACTAAATCTAACAACCTAAAAAATTAAAACCTCACATTGCAATAAGTACGGATACAACGACCAATTTCTTAAACTACATACATTACACACATTCGTTCTTTTTTTTTATATGCTAGTATGGTAGAAGACAAATAAAGTTATTTCGGAGTAAACACCAAGAGTAAAATTGTTCCTTGTATAGTTACTCTTCTATAAATCTAAGCTTGGTCGAATCCAGCCTAAGTTCGCTAAGCAAAAAAGACACAAACTAACGTTTAACTACTATAGGTTCTATTCCATTACTGTTTTCCAGTCCTTTTTTTGTTCCGTATTCGAGACGTAACGGACAGACAATAGTTATTTGTTATGCTAGGCTGCAAAGTTGCTTTTTGGCGCGAGTCCTTGTATTGAAACCTGAGCAAGCGAAGGATTCTCGGTTCAAATAGTAGAATCCTGAGCTTAGCGAAGGTTTCAATGGTACGAGACGCAGAATAACTTTGCAGCCGAGCGAAACACACAACTTTTCACCTCACAACAGCGAGGAAAAAAAGTTAATTGCTAAAAAGAACATTTTAAAAAGTTTTTTTTTCGTGCTGGCCTGTGACATGAAATAGTTATTAAGTAAACATTTTCAGTGGATTGGCGGTATAGAAAAATATTGAATAGACAGATTCGAATTTCAAAAACTCTTTCCACGCTAGCGGATAAAATGCACTTTTGCACTCAGACTTCGAATGATAAACAGACAAAATATTTCCGAGCTTGTTAGGTGAAAACACAACTTATCTTGTTCCATTGTCACTTTTCTTTAACCACCATTGACATACTCGTATAAGCTTACGCTTGCATAGGTATATTAAATCACGTCTCTACATTCTCAGTTGTCAACCAATATGCTTGGAACCGTAATTACATACATATGCATCAAAATCTAACTAAGTTAATTTAAGCTTCAGTTGACAGATATTATGGCACGTCATGCGATTTAGTTACCTACAAGTTTTGGCAGTATCTAGCTTGCATTCCATTTTGAATGGCATCTTAGTATGGACCACAGTATTTCTAATCGTTGTCGTACATGGCGACTAAGGGATTATGATTTTTCTATAAGTAGTTTTATTCTCAATATACATTTTTATTTTTTAGTATTTGTGGCTTGTAATTGTAGCAAGGACTCTGACCACCCCGAAGAGGAGCACAGTCGGATAACTTTGATATCCCGCCGCGCCCATTAAAATAAAATATAAAACGCAATCAGGCAGGGGTGATATATTTTGTATTTTACACGTTCTTATATTTGCTTATTAAGGCGTATCATCCCTGGACCACGACTCTCCATACTAATCGATGCGAACGAGCTTGTGGCTCCGGTCAGAATTTAGGTAGCTGATTTCTTTGAAAAATTCGATGATTTTTTATTAATTTCTAAAAAGTAAGAAAACCACATCATTCTAAATTATGTTGCGAACAATATTGTAAATTTTTATTTTCTTCCGATTAAAAATGTAAGAGTAAAATGGTTACAACTGAAAAAAGGGGTGACTTTAGGTTCCCTTTTCTTCGGTTTTATTCGTTAATATCGATTTCTAGAAAAACCACAGCACTTCTCATATCGTGTAGATGGTTCAGTTAATTTTTCAGCTCAAAAAGTGCTATAGTAAATGAATAAAATGGTTACAAAGTTACCCAAAACCAGGAGGTAGACCCTTAAAATGACTCTACGATATTTTTGTTTGTATACGTATTAAAATGTATGGAATTCAGAGATAACACCTTTGGAAGATTCCCTGTTTTACGTCTTTAAGTCATTTCATTTTACAAAGAAAACAATCCAAAATAACAAGGCACGAACAGTTTACATCAAGTTTACCATAAAACGTAATTTATACAATCGTGTAGAATGCAAGGCGTCGACCTGTCAAGAGACTTATTATACAAGACACCTAAGATAAAACAAAAGAGGAAGATTCTACAGACTGAAAACGACATTGCACGGTTAAGACTCTGGCTCGCTATACGACTGCCTGAGGAAATGACAATGTTTTGTCCTAACAAAATTACAATCCGTAATTGTATTGTGAATACTACAATAATCACAGGCCATGTGTGTGTTTGCTGTACTCAGTGATGGCCTTAATATAATTATTTAGTAGCGGCAAAATCATATAAAACAGTAGCCTGTTTACACGTGCCACTGAAAAAATGGGAAAATTTCACGGCAGTAGCGTATTATAACGAGATTAAAAGGAAAACTATCACCGCTAAGAAAGCTTTACAAGTTATCGAGTAGTAGTCGACCAGCTAAAATGCACTTTTTAGACTTTATTAACCGTTCAACCGTGGTATAGAACAAAAAGCCCCCTTCTAAGTTCGTATATTGTGACGGAAAACTACAGAATCCTAACCTGCACGTGGCCCGACACGCACTTGGTCGGTTTTGTATTCATAAATTAATGGTGTTTTGCTTGTTATCATTTTAGCAATGAATGAAAACGCTAACGTGCTAATGGATACATTCTAAGAATCTTCTTTTGGTAGTACCTAAGTAGGGTGAGTATGCCCGTGTGGTGGGTTGAGATCGAGTTCAGTAAATTGAATTTTACAAACAATTTTTTTTTTTTTTTTAAATCCAATGTTCAAACCAAGATAGTTTGATTCTGCTCTCGATTCTAAACAAACTACCTACTTTCTAGTTTTGCGTTTATTCATTAACACGTTGTATAGTTGACGGGACTCCAAAATATACATTTGGTCCAATATCATATTTTATATGCTACTACTGTCAAAAACCTTGAACCTTGACATGTCAAATTAATGGTCGTATCGTATGGAATTTTTTGTCTTCCTGCTTGGATCCGGGGAGGTTTAAATTTCTTCAATGAATTTTTTTAGAAACAATCTAGAAACTAATTTCTATGTTTGTATGAAGTCTGATTTTTGGTAAAATATACAGTTTTAATGCTAGGATTAATTTAAAATTTGTATGTAAATCTTTGAGGCACGGTAACTTTAAGCCCGGCTTGCACCAACAAGTATTTAGGCTTAAACGTATTTAGTGATAGTTCTGTCCTTCACAGTGCTCATACAAATGACGGTGACAGCATCATATTTAAACATGTTTAAGCCTGAATACTTTTTGGTGCAAGCCAGCCTAAAACTATACATTTTAACGAAAATCTGACTCCATGCAAACATAGAGATTAGTTTCTAGATTGTTTCTGAAAAATATCATTGACTTTAATTTGATAGTATTGAAAATATCACCAGACTTCGTTTGTATGGAGAGCGCCAACGGTAATACCCTTAACTGTGTCAATAAAACATTTTTTTATTTTTTTAAATTTAGTTTTGTTTCTAAATAGATGAAAATTATTTCGAATCTTGTGGAGTTCTGTAATGAACAAGTGCTGTATAAACATATCGCTTCACTCCTATTTGGTTTTATCTCAGCAGACACCTTGAGCTCTAGGAAACAAACGAACTTACTCCTCGCTGCCGACAGCACCTCGCTCTCTCGCGTTGAAATAGTTCTAGAATTATACCACCCAAGTGCTCTGTTGTGTTTACCAGATACGGATTCAGATTTCATTCAGTACAAATTTTACCACTGCTGCTAAATCAGTTATGTAGTGTAAAGGTGTCCTGAGCGTAGCGTCAGGTTGAGGTTATCAAATTATTGTATAATACAGGGTGGAAACTAACATAACATAAGATTTATTTTATTTTGATACGCAAACGAAGTAGCGGGCAAAATAATGTAAGTAGTTTAATTAAACATTTATAAATACTTACAAAAATTTTAGCAGTGCTTTATTATTTTTTAAGTTTTATCTTCAATTTGAATCTATGTTTTTATGTTAAATAAAGAATAAAAAACCTTGATATGCAAAACGTACATTTAGTGATCTGTGAATCAACCTAAGAATAATAATCAATCAATCTTTATAAATTTCAATACGAATAATTATTTATGAGAATGTGCAATAAAATTATTTTGATTTAGTAACGTTAGTTTATATTTAATTCTATATTTTTCAACTAATTATCATAATTAAATTCCACCTGGATCGAAAGAATGGACTAACATAAGGTAATTATAGGTATCTACTGCTCCTTTGGGTCAATTATGAAATGGCTTTTCGAAAAAGTGGTCCATCGATCAAATACAACTTCGATCACTTGGCTTGTGACGAACGAGCCCATCAATAAACTAGAGTTTCGAATAAATGGCCTGTGGATAAAATGGGCTACCGCTTAAATGGCTCTTAGATTACGTGGCGTTGTACAAAATATGGGTGAAGATGTCTTTCGGTGAAAAGTCATGATTTTTTTTCGACACTGTGAAAGTTGTTCAGTTGAATGGTCTTAACCACCTGTTTATTGTATAAAGGTTGGCAAAATACCAAAGTTAATCGGACAAGATTATCTCTATCGCTATGGTACTAAGTGGACCGAAATAAAAAGACTTTGAAAAAAGAAATGATTACATATTTTATTCAAATGCGACAACACTCTAGTTACACAGCCCAGAATATTCTTTAACCTTAAAGAGCTTAATTTCAACGTTTGCATATTCATATTTGCGCTTTGTTCTTTTAATTATTCTTTAAACCAACTCCGACCCTTAGTGATGAAGTTGCAGATGTTAATAATTTCTACTTCTGCCTAAAATATAATATGGCAGATCTAAGCCGTGCTATAACTGAATACTTTAAAAGATAGCTGGTAGTCGTAGTACGACAATAAATTGTGTAATTAAGAAGACTGTATGTAGCATTGCTCACCACTATATTCCCCGAGGGGATAGTCAGAGATATTCTGAAACCTCAGAACATCCACGTTTCACCAATAGTACCTACCGAAACTCTGTCCAGTGTGGCGAGGGTTGAGTCCGTCTCCACTTATAATGGACATTGGGTAACCTGAAACTGAAGCATGCAGGTTCCCCTCAAGATGTTTTCCTTCACCGAAAAGCCAGTGGTGTTACAAATCGTACATAAATTCCGAAAAACTCATTGGTACGAGTCGGCCTGGACGGGGATCGAACCATAGGCATCGCCTCCTGCACGGCAGGCAAGGTCACCACGTGTATCACCACGGCTTTGCTTATAGGTTTTTATCCGACGAAAAAGGAAGAGGTTATCAAATTCGACACGTATGTTTTTTTTTTTTTTTTTGTTATTTTGGATTTTGATGATTCTTTTTCTGTTTGGTAGGTCATATCTTCAGAGGTTGTTCGATTTTAATTTGGTGACGATCTGGGCTTCGGAGATAGACAATGCAACCCCTCAAAAATGTATGGCAAATCATCGGCGATTGAAATAAATGTTTCGTGTTTATGTTCCCCTTGCATGTACAAATGATCTGTTAACCCAATATAATACCAGCACCAAAATTTTGAAATTATTTTGTAAAAATTTAATGTACATAGACGACTTCAAATGTCATTGAAGTTTTAATTGTGCGTCAAAATTTTGATATTTGCATGTAAGATTACATATTTGAAACTTTTATATGTATGCTTGAAATGGGTATAAGAGCTGCTTTTTCATGTAACTACCACCTTACCTACGTAACTTTATGTACCAGTTCTAACAATAAAATTATTCCAGATTATCTATCAATGTACCTACTCTGAAGAGAAATAAATAATTTTCATTTTTCATTTTTTCAGTTGTAAATAATCTGTTGGAAATAGCACTTTTTTTATGAACTGTATATTTTCTCGGCAAGAAAGACTCGAATGTCCTCTATCTATAATCTCAATAACTTTTTTGGAGACAGTAACAAAGTTCTTTTTAACTTTGTCACATTTCAAGTACTTATATCTTCATCCGTTGGAAGTGCCGCCGTTGTAAAAACAAATTCGTGTTTTCGTTCTTTCCAAACTTTTGAACGAAGAAAAATGAATATTTGGGAAAATCTTTCTGACATTAAGGTCAGTGCAAGAAAGTTTTCGAAACAAAAAGAATATATTACCAGAAGTGGGCGCTTAGGGGACATTTGGCTTTGCTTCAAAATTACTAAAACTGCTTATTACATACGAAAAGGCTGCATTTTGGTCTGAAACAAATGAAGGTCTTGATTGTTCTTTTTAGGTAGGTTGTAAAAGAAAACTAGGGCACAGCGAAATTAAACCTTAAAAGAAAGCCACAACACCGTGATTACACTGAAATTGGTTTGAATTGATGCGGACAAGAAAAATCTTGTTTGCTCCTATTTTTAACTTTGAGTAAATTGGATCATTAGCGTTTGTAGAAACCTGATTATACTCGTAATAATTTAATTAAATAATCAACTAAGTAAAATTTTAACTGTAGAACGATTGATAAAGTCTGAATATAATATGTTCAGTTCAGACATAATTTGTGTCACACAGTGTTTGATGAAGTTGAGAATGTGCTACGAGTTGCGAATGGGACGACCTGCTTCCGACCCGAAGATACCATCTTAGGTGCGGTTTATACAGAAGATACGTGTGGCGGTGGCGTAAAGTCAACTTTTTTTTATTACTTATGAACTTGCTCTTGACCTCAATCCAGACAAAGATGGGGTCGAAGATGTAGCGAGCTAACCCAGAAGAAGCCTATTTACTCGTACTTTAAAATACAATATAACACAATATAAACCTTATATGTAGTACCTACGTAGCATAGTCGTTTGGAGAACGCGACGTCGCCTGGAGGCGCGGTCGAAATTCTCCTTTACGACAAAAACGACGCTATACTGCATACTATAAGATTTATATTGTGTTACTTTGTCCATCCGCTACCGCCACACGTCTCTTCTGTATAAACTGCGCCTTAAGTGTTGACTTTCGCAGTAACATATTAACCCATATGTTGCTTGTCCCTGCACTTTGTAGCAGCGCGGCCGAGAAGAATTTTATTAAAAGTAGTACGCGCATTTATACTATCGAAGCGGTGATCCTGTACTACCGGTTTCCATACTACCTACTTGATAGGAATGAAAGCAGCTTTACATTGGGTGCCGTGACCATAAAAATTTCAGACCATTTCCTTGAGTTCAATGTTCAAATATCAAAAATATAGAGCTAGCACCCTTTGGTAACGAGAAATTTCAACGTGAAACAGTTTTTCCTACTTTTCCTCTACAGGTGCCATTATCTAGTGAGAATAAGTATGGTTAAAAGAACGGCTTGATCAAACGTGCATGCATATATAATTATATTATGTGCACTATTATACAATCACGGAGGAGGTAGCCAGAAATAATCTGAAAAATCACAACACGCCATTGGAAAAAATCTTCTTGGTTTATCTGAATATTCTGTTGGAATTCCAAAATTTAGGTCAAATCTGCTTAGTAACCCCAAGCTCATTTACTTGATCAATGCAAAAATATCTATATTATAATAGTTGATCTGTCCGTAGATTTATGTTGCTGCAGTTCGGCATGAATGATTCGCTAACTATGAATAGTTTGTAATAACCAAACAAAACGTTGCAATGGTTGAACGAATGCAGGGCGCGATAGACCGTAGGCTCGCGAAATGAAACGGACAATGGGATGTCAACTGTAACAATGCATGTTCGTTTTAGATTACCATGCACAAATAGAAATGTATTTTTATGCATACGTGAGCATGGATATATTCAATTGAGGAATTTCATTAACAAAACTAGACAATGAAGTCCAGCGAGCCCGGGATGACTCTAATCTGTCTTGAGCCCGCAATGAATTAATCAAAGAAGGAGGAGTGGGAAAAAGAAATATCCGACTTCCCCTCCATTGCAAACAGGAGACAGCAATAAGAATTTCTGTGCCTGTAACAATCGGTGTGAAATATGAAAAGTCGACAGGTGAAACTTGTTTGGTATAGGCGAAATGAGAGAAGTCTGTTGATAAATAGTTTGATAGCAAGTTTAGCACTAGCTTTTGCCTTTCCTTCAGTTATTAATCCACACTGGGGCTTGTGAAGTGAAGTATAAGTATAACAAAAGTTGTCAAAAGTTGTACCATACAATAACACATTGGAACATGTAACACACATAACATAATACACTAACAAGCTGGGAAGAGGCAGTTTGTAAAGATGGGTTTACATGTTGGTATTTTTTGTTATTGCCTACCACACTAGAGGTACCTAGTAGTTTAAAAACAAAATATGTCTTAAGTATTTAATATGCTTCTTTGTTTTTTTAGCTATAAACATTTTTTTTTATTCTATTTTTTTATACTGGGGCTTTCAACCCTGAGGTTTAAGTAGGTATTTATGCTTCTTTGTTTTTTTTTAGCTATAAACATTTTTTTTTATTCTATTTTTTTATACTGGGGCTTTCAACCCTGAGGTTATGTCAGCCCTATAAATAATATGAAATCAAACATTATGACAAAACATATTTCAGAGTTCAATCTTCATTTCTCTTGTTGCATTGAATTTCTATGATCAAGAGATTCATGCTCGAAGTAAATTTTTCATATTTAAAAAATGTATCCACCGAGCAAAAGTTCCACACGATTAATCCGATTAAACCCGTCACACGTTAAATGATCGTAAAATATCGTAAATGTACGTAAATAAGTACTCGATAGAATTATGTGCAAAATCCGTGTTCTTTTCTTTCACAGCTAAAATGGGCGTAGATTTTAAACATTCAAGTGATTTATTCTATTGTAAGATTGTTTTTTACGTGGTTATGTTATTTTAACAAAAATCGGACAACATACAAGCATGGAGAATAATTTATAGATGTCTCTGCTCCTGCTTCTCTGATTCATTTCTGATTTCATTGATTAGTATTGAAATAAACCAGACTTCGTTTGTATGCAGCGCGAATTAGCGCGTTCGGGATAAACTTAGACCATCAAACTTAAAAATGATCATTATGGAGCCAACAAAAGCCAAAGTTGCTTTAGCCGTTTCATACGTATAATACAACAACCAGTAATACCTACTCGACTCATGTCGTTGCTCGCATGACTATAACTCCGTTTTTTTACGATTTGAGTTAGGTGGGAGTACCACTGACCTGTTTCTGACGTCGTTCTCTATGTTTTCCACTAACTCGATGGTTTGTAATTCTGTATCTACATACAGAAAGAACTAATCTACATTAGTTCTAATCTCTAGAACGAATCTACATACAGTAGGCTTACCATGAGTTTACACCGTAGTAAACTACAATAAAACTACTGTAGTAAACAACAGTTTTTGTATTGAATTTCATACAGCGCTCCAAGTGGTTACGTGATATGTAATCGATTATTTTTAACAGTAATTGATTTTCTTGCACTAAGTTACGACTTATCTCCAGTTGTAAAATCAAAACTCAAAAATGAGATAGGATAGCTAGATTTTCAGCTTGATATGATGAGCTGTATACAGTTGTTTTTAGAAGGATAACCTAGAGATTCTAACTCTAAAATCATAATATAAATAACACAACCAACTTTTTCATTAACAGTGTCCAATCCATTGTTATTTATGTTGTATTTTATAGTTCCTGAGTGAGTTCTATGCGTGTTCAAGCAAAGTTTTAATCCGAAAATTATTGTTAGTCTAGACTATACGACCCGAGCAATCGACAATCAATCTAATCCTTAATTTAACTTAATTTAGTACACATTTAGTTTAATTTAGGTCAACCTTCAACGTTGCTATAGACCAGACTGAATTTCGTCTGCTGTTTTGATGTTTTAGGGTTCAGAATTCAAACACCGTTATACTTTCGTCCATTATGCCCCACCTCGACTACTCAGAAACCTCGGAACAAACCGTTAGATGCAGGGAAAAATCTATAGCCGAGTTTCGCAAGTAGAGCCTACGCTATCACTACCGCAAACGAATATACAAGGTGTTACAAAACTACAAATAAACCTTTAAGGGGGTGGTGTAGACCATCCAACTGAACAACTTTCACTATGGGACCAATATCGAAATCGGGAAAAAAAAAAATTATGTTCTATAATATTTTTTTTCGCGATTTCGATATTGGTCCCATAGAGAAAGTTGTTCAGTTTGACGGTCTTAACAACCCCCTTAAGAGTTTCAAAAATTTATTGTTACTTATGAAACACCCTGTATAACAGGGTTCTTATTGTGTAACTACCGGATTCAATAAGTCTATGAAATTTACATTTTGTTTTTTGGCAGTTCTTAGCATTTCTGATTCTTAATATTTAGTTTATTACCTGCAGACAATGGATATGGATGTAGATGGATAATTACAGAAACAAAATATTTCTCGAAAATTTCCAAGTAATACGTTGCCGATCTTGTAAACAGATAATCGGAAACTTACACAATACAGCCCTACAGATATGTATGAGTCAAGGCAAATGAAAAAAAAAATTCAAATAATGCGAAAATTGGGCGTTGAACCAGCAAACCAGTTGATATTACGAAGATCGATGGCGATGATCAATCGATATCGAATCGACATGCATTTTCTGGCAATTTTATAGTGGTTCTAGTTTATATAGGGTCCTTCTTAATATGCTGACTCTTTTTTAAGGGGATAATCAGACCATCAAACTGAACAATTCACTATCGCGAAAAAAAAATCGGATGCTCCATACAAAACTGAAAACCTACTCGAGCAAAATGTATAGGACATAATATTTTTTTTTGCGATTTCGATGTTGGTCCCATAGTGAAAGTTGTTCAGTTTGATGGTCTGATCATCCCCTTAAAAAAGAGTCACCATATTTAATTGGACCCTGTATAAAGCGTTGACATTCTCGCACCTTTTGAGCGAAGTACCTAAAATGCACCACAGGCAAAACACTCATGAAATTCGTGCAAGTAGGTACACAAAATGCTTCTAGTTGTGTTTAGTTTTCGACATACCTACTTTTAATAATATGGGAGACACATTATGAGTATTAATGTCTGGTTTCTTAAATTTTTAATCAGTCGTTGCAGACATTGCAGATAGCAATAATCGAATTTCTTGAATTGTTGTAAAGCCATATTATACATGTTCATGAACGCTCCAAAACAGTTTCCAACTGTTCACAATATATATACGAACAAAACAGTTTATAACGGTGTAAACTCTAGTGTGGAATGGAAGTGTATAACTTCTATAACTTATGCTTTGCTGGTTATGCATGTAAGACCATTATACATATACTTAATACGTAAGTAAAGTAGATCACTTCGCAAATTGATATAGGTACACGGGCCTTCTTAATATGATGACACTTTTTTAAGGGGATGATCAATCCGTCAAACTGAACAACTTTCTCTATCGAACCAACAACGAAATCGCGAAAAAAAACTGATTTTCCATACAAAACTGCAAACCTATTCGGGCCAAATTTATGGGACAACCGAATTTTTTCGCGATTTTGTTGTTGGTCCGATAAAGAAAGTTGTTCAGTTTGACGGTCTGAACATCCCCTTAAAAAAGTGTCAGCATATTAAGAAGGACCCTGTATAATATAAGGAGAAATATCTCTAAGAAGACAATATCGAACTCTGAGATAAATAGTAATTACCGATAGCTCTGTAGCTTTAAAGCTACTGACGCAATCTACAAGGAGTTTTAGCAAAGTTTCAAACAACCAAAAGGGGAAATACCGACTTGAGTTTATGTACATACGAATCTAATTTGTAAACGCTTACTTTGGTTGTTAACTAACCTATAGACCGGAGGTTCACTGTTACTGACGTTACAAACTTTGCTCCCTATGTTATTAACTTACTTGCGTGTTGTATTGATTTAGTCTTGGCTGGATATGGCATCAAATTTGATCTCCAGGCATTAATATCCATTTTGTTAATAACATTAAGGTCCGTATTGATAGCAACTAAACAATAAAAAAAATCGGCCAATTGCGTGTCGGGCCAAGCGCAGGGTAGGGTTCCGTAGTTGCCCGTCACAACTTAGAAGGGGGCTTTTTGTTTTATACTACGGTTTAACGGATAATAAAGTCTAAAAAGTAAATTTTATAAGTTGGTCGACTATTACTCGTTAACTTGTACAGCTTACTTAGCGGTGATAGTTTTCCTTGTTCGTTAGTAGTAGTGTATACCTAACTACTGCTACGAAATTTTTTTGTTTTTCCACATCCACCTATACCCCTATACCCTATCCAACTATACCCCACATCATGGGAAAGACGATTAAAAAAAAATCACGTGTGAAGCGGGGCTTCACGTGTCGGGGAGGTAGGCCTAAAAAATATTTTTCGGAATTGTATTTAACCACTTTGTCAGCGTGATTAAAATGTATACTCATACCAAATTACAGCTTTCTAGTACTAAGCGTCTCTGAGCTAAGCCGCGGACAGACGACGGACGGACGGACTTAGCGAAACTATAAAGGCTTCCGCATATTGCAGCGATATTATCGAGCGATATTATCGACAGCGATATCGCGACACCTTACACACTGCAGCGATTCCGCGATTCGCGTCACGCATGCGCCCTTCACTGAATGTAGTAGAAAGAGATTGCGTCAGGTTGCGATAATATCGCGGCAGTGTGTGGGATCGAGCGCGTCCCCATACAAAATGTACTGAGAAGAATTATCGCAAAATCGCAGCGATAATATCGCTCGATAATATCGCTGCAATGAGCGGAGGCCTTTAAGGTTCCTTGTTGACTTCGGAACCCTAAAAAACTGTATACTGTAGTTCACTGTCTGACCAATTTTTCTTTTGCGTATTATTATCCCAAAACCTACCAACTTTGACCTTAGCTGACCAATAATGTTCTTAATAAATGGTCACTGACCATTTAGACGGTACTGAGTCAGTATACAGGATGCTACAAAAGTAAAAATAAACATTTAAAACTTTTAATGGGGTTTTAGACCATCGAACTAAACAACTTTCACTATGGGACCACCATCGGAATGGCGAAAAAAAAATCTGCTGTCCCATACATTTAACTAGGAGTACCTACCTACCAAGATTTGTAGTTTAGTCTGTAACATCAGATTTTTGCGATTTCGTCATTGGTCCCGTAGTGAAAGTTGTTCAGTTTGACGATCTAAACCACCCCTTAAATATTTAATTGTATTTTTATAACACCTTGTATAGCACAACATTTTTGAGAAAGTAGGCCATAGATCCAGTTATAGATTATCGCTACCCGGGCAAAGGACGATAGCCGAATGTATTGCGAATCGTAACCATATGCATGACAGTAAACATTAAGTTTGATGGTATACTCAAATAACGAGGCGGATGTATAGGTCGTATCGTTGCCAGTCCGTTGCGCTGAAGCGTTGACCCAAAAAACAGACTCAAAAGAGATAAAGACTAAGGGTTTTCTTTTAACCATATAACATAGGCTCAATTCCCACTGGCGCAGAGTCAAAGCGACGCGACGCGAAAGAATTCGCCCCGTTGACGCGTGAATGCGCGCCGAATCTGCGCGTCCGGATAACGTAGAGGACTCAGTTCAGACACTTTTGAACAGGCGTGAATAGAGAATGAATGAAATATTCTTTATTTACACGCGTAGCGTAGTGATTACTTGCTCAGTGGTCACGCAGTTCGGCCCTGTGCTTTGTCCGATGTCAGCGCCGACTGACGCGCGTCTGCGCGCGAATGCGCTTGTCTGTGCGCGGTGACGCGCGTCGCTGAGCGTTTTCAAATTTTTGCATCATAAATTCGTACCGTATTAATAGAGAAATAGAGATGAATTTAGAACAGTTGAAAAACGTGACGCTTCACGCCGCGTCGCGATGCTTCGACTCTGCGCCAGTGGGAATTGAGTCTTAGACAATGGTCTAATTTTAGAATTTGCTTAAATATTTACGCAAGTCTTGTCTCTCTACATATTCGTTCTATAATTTATTAGTATTTACAATATTTGTCGACTTTTCATACAAACAAGACCATCGCAAAAAAGACTTTATTTAAATATCCTCGCGGGCAGAATTTTTGTTGGCTCAATTTTTTATCATAATATCTGCTGGGCGTCCCGTGACGGCCAAATTTTTATTTTTAGTTTTTATCTGTAGTATTATGATTGTTATAATAAGTTCTTGTGTTTATTATTTCGTTTGTAGTAAATAAGTAATTCGTTATAATAATTTCATAATTATTACTAGTTAATATTTATTGCCGATTGCCATTTCTAGTAATACTTTATAGTAAAAGGTTGGAATTCTCACTTGATCGGACCCTAAGTGCCTTAGTGGGTAATGGCGTGAAACCTCTACACATTTGAACTGCGCAAATGGTTTCGAAAATTAACACAAATCACGTGCTGGTTTATGACTTGCTTACTACTTTACTTAAACACATCCAGAGGAATTTCTTACTACACCCAGTAGGTACTTTTCTATTACCACATCGAGTAGCAGTGGCTTCATAGCAATATCTGACATTTTAAGGATTTAACAATTAACACAACTACTTAAGGTGGTCGCAGAGTTGTCAATTTCACACAAAACTTTGTCGTATAACACTCGTAGACGGTATTAATCCTCTACTCCCGTAAAAAATTACGTGAATTTTTTTAATTTTTTAATTTTAATTTCTGTTTATATAAACATTTATATCATAAAATAGAAACGTAACTAAATAGTAGCTACGCTCTTTGGCAACTTTCTTAGAAAATACCTAATGTGGAACTCTGGAGGCGGGCGCTGGTACTTGTCCTACAGGCTGGATCCTTACCGCGGGTACCAACACACCGATACCATAAAACCCTTACAAAATATTGTATAATTAGCTGTTACAACCTATATTGATATTAGTCCCACTTAATATGTATTTATACCATACATCAAAGTTGATGCCAGCACACCGTCGTGAACTGCCAAACGTGCCTTTTTGGACACATTATGACTTTTCATGAATGAATGTACTATCTACGTCGAAAATTATTTAGTAACTTCTATAAGTAACATTATGTTAAGGGGATACCTGCCGGTATTGGGTAACTTTGTAACCATTTTATTCATTAACTATGGCACTTTTTGAGCTGAAAAATAAACTGAACCATCTACAGGATATGAGAAGTGATGTGGTTTTTCTAGAAATCAATTTTAAAGAATAAAACCGAAGAAAAGGGACTCTAAAGTCACCCCTTTTTTCCCAGTTGTAACCATTTTACTCTTACATTTCGAATCGGAAGAAAATGAAAATTTACAATATTGTTCACAATACAATTTAGAATGATGTGGTTTTCTTACTTTTTAGAAATTTATAAAAAATCATCTAATTTTTCAAAGAAAACAGCTAAATTCTGACCGGAGCCACGCGCTCGTTCGCATCGATTATAGTATGGAGAATCGTGGTCCAGGGCAGATACGCCTTAACTGACTAAAATTCGAAACATGTTTCAATCTCCAATAAACTCTCATTAAACATGCAACAAATGTAAATATAGTGGTACTTAACTATTTACAGCCAAAGTAAAAGTTTTAAAACTTAATGGACTCTAAAGTTTTAAAAGCTGCAATGCTTTTTAGAGTTTACTGAAACCTTTTGTAACATAAATATACATATTATCTACATCTAACCATACCTAACAAAATTAATGAACGAAGAATTTTTTTTATAAAATTGTGTCGTCGTTATTATACCTATTGAGTTTATATAACAGATTTTAATCAAAATCTATAACTCTACGGTGTGCCGCCGCGCTGCAGAGAGTGCGCGCCAGCACCAACAGCATCCTGAACATGGTCTCCAGAAGATACTGTGACAGTAGCTTTATAAAGCACTGGATCGGTCTACACTTAAGTGTTTGTATTAACATAGTCATTTAAGTGTGATACTAACAACATATGGATGCAATTTTTTATTTATTTTATTATTTATATGACGGCGCCTGGTGCCATCCCTCTACGGCACCTGGCGCCATCTCTCAAGTTAAAACAGAACAAGATCGCACACTAATGACGGTGCCTTGCTACAGCGCCGCCTGGTGTCGGTCTAGTGGAACGTCGGGTGTCGGTAAAGGTGGTTGACAGCCATGTCAAGAGGAGTTCAGTTGAAGATTTGAATAGGAATGGCTGAACCACCGCATAACTCGACGGATCGCTAGTTCTGTGTAATCTCGGTAGTTTTACTATTAAGCAGTGATCTGTTTGCGATGAAGGCCCCCCGTGCACCTATATATAAATATAAATAACTTTTAATTCTGAATTTTCTATCAATGTCTACTAGTAGATTTTTCTCTCAGCATTTTGGTCACAGACTTAGGGGTGATTTTGGTTCATAACTTAGTGATGAAACCGTCAGACTAAAAAGGACTAGATGTTCTTAAAAGCATTCCTTCTCGGACTACGAAACAATACAAGGCTCCAAGACATTGCCGCGATTTTATCGAGCAATAATATCGAGAGCGACTTCGCGACTTTGCGACACGTGTCCTTAGTCATAGTCATAGTCATAATAGTTTATTGCTGACAAACTGATATGCCGCGCTAAACATACCAAATAAAAACGGTCAAGTGCGAGTCGGTCTACTCGCGCAACGAGGGTTCCGTACCACACCACCACAGAAAACAACATACTAACTTGGAAAAAACTTTTTACCTCCGGGACCTTTAGTGCGAGACCGACTCACACTTGGCCGGTTTTTAATATTTTTTGTTATACTGTAGAGTTTAATCACACTAAATTTAACGTTTGTATGTATTACCGTTTTTACGATAGAGCGTGAAGAAAAAACGTTGATAAAAACTAGTTTCATGTTGAGAACCCCCCTTAATTTTTAACTTTTATAGATTTTTATTATGTTACCAATTCTGCCGTAGTAACACATATTCTGTGAAAATTTCAAAAACCGATTTCAATTCTATTCTATTCAGGTTAACATATTCAATTTATAATGAGTAGATGGCTTGTAGGTAATATTGTGGTCATACATTATAATTTATGTGACGATTTGAATGTTCACACGCACGTCGTTAATCACTATACAAACGTAGCAACAGGGTGTGCAGACACGATCTAGGCACTTAGTTGTAACTGGAACATTAACATGCTGAACACAATATCAGTATTCAGTTCATGAGCCGTGTGGTGTCTAGCTTGCTGTGTGTGTGTCTAAGTGGCTGACATAGCTCAGAAAATTAGCAAGCTGAAGTGGCAATGGGCTGGTCATATCTGCCGAAGAACTGACAACCGATGGGGTGTCAGAGTTCTAGAGTGGAGACCGCGAACTGGTAGGCGTAGTGTGGGACGCCCTGCTGCCCGCTGGACAGACGACCTAAAAAAAGTAGCGGGGAGCGACTGGATGAGGAAGGCCAAGGACAGAGTTTTGTGGCGCGCCTTGGGAGAGGCCGATGTTCAGCAGTGGACGATGATAGACTGATGATGTGGTGTCTAGCTTAGGCATGATGGACTACCTTTACCTATTAAGTACTTCTTTTCATTGGTTTTCGTAAGAGATAAATAAATAAATATCATAGACATTGTCACACAAACTATCTGTCACAGAAACAAGCCTGGACTTGTATTATGATAACTAGACAATGCTATAGAATACATTTATATAGATACAAACATCCATGACTCGGGTACAAATATTCATATTCATCATACAAATATTTGTCCCTTACGGGATTCGAACCCGCGACCCTTGGCAAAGCATGCAGGTTCACTACAGACTGTGCTATCGGGCCGTCAAGTTAGGGTTAAGAGTTTTTTACCTCTCGAGACTTCGCTCCGTTTATTTAAAACTTCAACACCCCGTTGTATCCCTTTAGGCTGCAGACGGCATGCTGTGAGAGAATATAAGCATATGCTCACGACTATATTCCCCAAGGGGGTAGTCAGAGATATTCTGAAACCTCAGAACAGAACATCCACGTTTCACCAGTAGTACCGAAACTCTGTCCTGTTTCTACCTTCATCGATCGATCTTTGCATGTATTACGTCATTTTACATTGAAATGTTGCTAAAATTGGCTTGCCTTACCAGTCTAATATCATTGGTCTGTTCAATTTGACTCAGAGAGAATTGAACTTATCTCCGTTTGAAGCTATCACGAGCGGTGAGATGCATTCATGCATTATAATGTTGAACTGCCAATAAATTCATATCATGCAAAGATAATATGAAATCCTGGAAAACTTCGCCTTTGTATTGATATGATAAGACATTTTAGACCCTAGGTTGCTGGGGTCCTGAGGGGAAAATGTTTCTCAAATGTCTCTCAAGGCGCCTATTTGAGGCCACAGGCGACAGGAGGGCTGGCAGCTATTTTGCGCAAAGAATCAGTCTTGCGATCCAAAGAGGCAACGCTGCCAACCTCCTGGGCACTCTGCCCCGAGTCGGCGCCTTAGAGGACATTTTTTACCTTTAAGTAGCCTAGGTGTTTTCATTCATTTTGTGTTAGGTACATATAGTTATATTATAGTAGTAATTGTTATATTGTTATTTATCCTTACATTTTTTTTAAAAGATATCTTTTCTACTTACTACATTATCTATTAATTTTCAGTCACCCATCATGTAAATCGATTTAGAAATGCCGAATAGATGAGTTAACATTTTGATAAACTGGCCAAGTGCGAGTATGACTCACGAACGTAGGGTTCCGTAGCACGAACAATATTACAAAAAACGTGTGTTCTCTCCTTAGATCAAAATAAAATTAATGGATAGGCCTAAAGCGCGGTAAGTTGAAGCAAACTTCTGGTGCACTTGGTGCATACAAACTAGCGCCATTATCTGTCAAATCTAGGGCACTTGCATACAAATTTGAAGTAAACCTTTTATTTGTTTTGCCTCATTTTTCTGGTTTGAAATGTTCGCGTAAGGCCTATCCATTCATTTTATTTTGATCTAAGGTTCTCTCCAACACACACTTGACCGGTTTTTATGGTTTGTTGTTCTACCATACTCCACACGCAATATAATACGTTTGACGGTTTTGTACTCCATTCCAAATAACATTGAAATTTTAAGGCTATTTTGAATGATTACAGAAACAGAAATTTGAAACACATACTCTTTACTTATTATTAGGACAGGACTAGCTTTAACGTACAAGATATTATGTCGGTTAATATTTCTTTCTCATAAATAAATTATATTTTCAGATCAGAATTAGCCAGGAAACTAAATATTAATCGGAAAACCTTTTAGTCCTTTATGGAATGAGGTATCATGTATGTATTATAATTATTACCTACCGTTTTTACGAAAGAGAAAAACTAAAAATGGTGGACCAAAAGGTTTCTTTTATGTGTTCCCAAATTATTTACTTTTTGTTTAAATGACTAGATTTTAAACGTCTAGCTATTATAGTTCAAAAGATAATCCCTTAATAGGTAAGGACAGACAGACAGATGGACGGACAGCTTACAATGCTTATAAATAAGGTCCCATTGACACCCTTAGGGTACGGAACTCTAAAAATAAAGTATTGACATCGGGGTTCTCCTCATTTTTCAGCACGAAAAGTTAATGTAATGTTAGGTATCGCAAGTAGGTAGGTATGGAGCAAGACCCGCGTTGTTCCCGTTCCGTTCCCGGTCCACATAAGGACGACGAGATTTTCCGATTCCTATTTAGCTTTCTGGCTTTAATTTATAAGCAAATATAATTTATTTAGCAGAAAGATGTACTATCTGACATAATATCTTGAACGTTACTAAAGCTGTACTAAAAATAAGTGACAGTAGGCCCGATTCGGCCAAACGCGAGTAAATTTTATTCTTAGATTAAGTCGCCGGATACTCTAGAGTAAACAGATTTTGCTTTTACCAACCCTAATCTATGAATAAGTTGAGAGACCGAGACCGAGACTAATGAAATGTCAATATCACATAATAAAAATAAAAAAGAATGAAACCTAACAAATTAAAACTGTATAACCTCACATTGCAATAAGTACGGATACAACGACCTCTTTCTTTATGTGGATTATACATTCGTTCTTTTAGTACGGGAAGACAAATGAAGTTATTTCGGAGTAAACACCAAGAGTAAAATTGTTCCTTGCATAGTTACTCTTCCATAAATCTAAGTTTGGTCGAATCCGGCCTAAGTGTTTCAAATCTCCGATTCTGTAATTAAAAATGGTCTTAAATTTTCGTTGCTATTTGGAATTTAGTATACTTCTGTACACAGACATTTTGAACTAAATTTGACATTCAAGGTTAAGCCTAGTCACGCAAGATATCGTGTGTCCACCTTGTTACTAGTCCAATATTTGTTGAATGTAAGTGAAATAATAACTTCTACATGAGTGACAGGTTTATAAATAGGTTAAGTACAGTCAACAAAGTGGAAAAATTACCAACCTACATAATATTTCGATAGTTTATGTAACACTATCTTGTATGTAAAAGTAATCAACATAATAAATCACATGTTAAACAGGTTACACCTACACTGTAACGAAACACGTAATATTTAAAGTTACTTAAATAATATTTTTCCTAAATAATCATTTTGCCATTTTGACGACATGTAGCAGATTTGATGCTTTCATTTACCATAAGACATACATCTCTAAATTTGATTGCAATTAAATAGTAAAAGAGTCAAAAGTTGTTCGGTAAGATAATGTCGAGAATTTTTTTTTTTTAATCTGCTGTCCCATCTATATACCCCATATTATTATATTTCAGTTGAGTAGGTACCGCAATATTGTATGAAACAGCAATTTTTTTTTAATTTCTCGTCCATGTTGGCTTCATAGTGAAAGTTGTTCAGTTCGATGGTCTAAAGTTTAGACTCTAAACTAAACCATTCCTTTGAGATTTACTTAATAAGGTGTTTTGTTACACTCTGTACACTTGTACAGGGTGTTTCATAAGTAACAATAAATATTTAAAACTCTTAAGGGGGTTGTTTAGACCGTCAAACTGAACTACTTTCTCTATGGGACCAATATCGAAATCGCGAAAAAAAATTTGATATCCCATAGTTGAATTGTAGAGTATGGAACATCAATATTTCTTTTGCGATTTCGATATTGGTCCCATAGTGAAAGTTGTTCAGTTTGATGGTCTACACCACCCCCTTAAAGGTTTATTTGTATTTTTGTAACACCTTGTATACATTATTAATTAGTTCATACGCAAAATGGGCATCTAACACTATTCGAATTTTTAGGATTTTATGAATAAAAAAAGGAAGGGTATCAAGGGCCTACAAATAAAAACTTACTTTATAGTTATACTAGGAATAGTTATGATTAGAATAAGCTAAGAATAAGGAGATCATAATTTCTTACTTATAAACTAGTAACTACGTTAGTGGCAACGTCGTTCATAGATAAACATAAGAAAAAAAACTGAAATTTGTCTATGATACAGAACAGTTACGCCGACGTTATACTAGGTTTACGTTATTCCGAGTTTATTAGATCACACATAAATAAATAAAATAAATAAATAAGTTTTATTATTAATTTATTCTTGGTATAACATTTTATACCGCGTTTATATGTACCAGAGTAGCCTAGCCTTTCTCCCTAATACTTAAACTTTATTCCTCAGTCGCCTAGTACCAACACCCACGGAACGAAATAGGGCAGTCTATTCTACGCAGGAGACCACACCGATAAATGGTGTTCCACCGACAAAACAATTAAAACCAACCCTTTAACAGAGAAATCCCTCGAGAATGTTAAATAAACGGATTAAACCTTCCCCCCTGAAAAGTAACAACTCTTTCGTTAAGGTAGAAATAATGGGAAAAGATATAAAAAGATAACATAGTGATAAGAGATAATTAACCCGTGCGAGATCTAAGGATGGCCTCAGACGTACTAGTAATACAATAAAGGGTTTTTCACTCGTTCCGGTCGTCGGGTCAGGGGCCTGATTGCGCTAATTTAAAACATCGAAGTTCTTATTCAATTTCAGTTCTAATCACATTGCAATAATGTAACTACTCAACTTTGCTAAATTCCGTGTCACGCTAACCTTTACTTTTACCATGTGATTAACAGCCTGAAACGTCTGAGCAATCTGTTAAAAGGCTGTTATGACCTGTCAAAATGACTAGCGCGAGACCGAATTCCGAAGAGCGATTCGCATGCGGTCCAATGGCGTTTCAGTGGAGATTTATTGAGCACAATTGGTTCCCATGACTCCGAGCTCCGTCACTCGGCAACCGCCGTAGGTACCGAGATAAGTATACCTACACTGGCGCATCGTAAGCTTGATTTCTGCCACTTGGTACAAACGACAACGTCGCATAAGTCGCGCGCTTTATGAAGTATCTAATAATAACGCTGTGGCAAACTTCATTAGATACATTTTTGCGCGTACCGTTTCGTCTGGCAGTAGGTAAGCAATTAAATCGTGAGAATTTACCGTTTTCTAAGGAGGTAATGTATCTGTTACGAAGTAACTAGTGATCTGTGGCCGGTACTCAGCGCCGGCTACCGAGCGGTAAATTGCGCCGGTGGCACAGTTATGTGAAAGCTTTCATACGTGCCCATAAACTTTGCTGCTGGTTAGCCGGTACTAGATACCTATCTGGTACTTAGAATAGAAATATGACTTAGTCACACCAAATACAAAAAGTACAATAAAAACAGATCAACAATTAGTTGTATTGGTATAAACCAGGTTGTCCTATCCCTAAATAGATATTTCTTTTGCTAATCCACTTTACTTTTGCTATGTACTTTAAGTAATGTAAATTATTTTAATTAACTCAATTGCAATAACGTATAGTGTAGTAAACTAGGCAATTTTTTTTAATTAGGCATAAAATTATCCAATATAGTCATTATAATAACCCTAGAGTTGCTATGTTGCGGCAGACTGAGAGGTGCGGCAACCCTAGTTTTTCCAGTTCTTTGCATCGGTCTTCTTCAGACCTCCATTACTTCCCAAACAGATAGGTGGAAAAAATGTTACCATAAATCATCATGGTAAAGGTACTTGCGGCAAGATTTTGTTAGGCAACCCGGCGGCGTTTGTATAAATCCCAGTATAAACTTTCAATTAAATCACATTTCGTTCACCAAAGAAATAGGTGCATAGATAATTTTGCGGTCAGGAGTGCGATTTTTTAATTTCATTCGGAGAGCTCAGCATTTGAAAATATCAAAATTACTATGGAAATATGCATCTTTCTACTGCTGATTTGACTTTCAAAAATCGATCTCCTGTAATATTATTTTTGAAAGTCAAATAAGCAGTAGAAAGATGCATATCTTCATAGTAATTTTTACATTTTCAACTGCTGAGCTCACCGAATGAGATTCTAAAATGCGCACTCCTGATCCTAGTGTATGTACTATCTGAGCACGAGTGACCAGAAAATTAATCAGTCAAAAAAAAAAGAGAACGTTTGGGAATAGCTAAAAACCCACCCGAAATCTTTGGTTTCGGATATCCCTAATTTGTCCCAGAGGAGTAATGTACCGCCCATAAACCGCCTTACGTAAATAAATTTTAATGTTGGACAGTATTCTTGGTTTGAAGCACATAAAGTATTAGGCATGTTCTTGGGTGAACTATTCGTTTGTAGTCCATTCTGAATCACACAAGGCATTTGCGGTACGCATACTTATAGCACAGAGAATTATATTACTACCGTAAGGGCCTGTTTCACCACTTCTGAGTAAGTTCTTGTTAGCTTATCCGACAGATATTTGGACATAATTTCATAAAAAATATAGTTCGAAAGTCCGTGAAAGATTCTATAATTTAAACTGAATAAGAAAAAATATTTTTTACACAATATTCATTTCTGTGCCACAGAAGGTTAAGGTTAAGGTTGGTTGGTACTTTACATACTTGTTACTAACTCGAGGTATCCTTAAAGAAACATTTTGAAGTGCAATCTTGATTTTCCAAAGGTGACCTCGAAAGACTTTATTAATCTCATATTGCGTGCAGCCACATTTAAAAAAACTTAATTTTAAACTGAAAATTGTAGTCCGTGAACTCGCAGGCTAATTAAGAACGATTAGGGGTCGTTAAAAGGTGTTTACATCACGATTTTACTTGAACATTTTTAAAAAGGTATGCATTTTTAAAAGACGCTGCACTTGTTAATGCATAAGCAGTCACGAATAACGTGAGAAATATTAATTTTGCTACACGCTTTTGAAATCTGATTATTTTGTTTAAGATTTATGCAATGAGACTTTTTTCAAGTGCAGGTAAAATATAAGTCAGCAAATGGTGGCGAATAAACCTGTGAATTTCAAGGTTAAAATAGAAAGATTGGTCGTTTGTGGTTTGTTGTCAGATAATTTCTGGTGCTGACAATAGATAAATTACCAATAAATAAGCAATAACACCGAAAATGTTAGTCTGTTGGACTTTAACGAATGTCAATAAAAAGTCGATAAATTCAATGTATCAGTACGTCTTCCACTTCACACTGTAACACATTGTAATCAAACTTTTATTAACGAGTTAACAATTTTCTCCCTAAAATTAGGGAATAGAGAAAAAGGAACCAAACACTTTAGATCTCTGACAGCAACATTTTTGAGATCATAACGATAACGCCGCCACCCAGTCAGTTCTATAAAGCTTTTCTTCTGTTTTCACATTAAAACGTTGGTATATAAAATAAGATTTAGCCAAAAGGTCTAGTAACCAGGCTAGTAAATATATAAAAAAAAAAAAAAAAAAAAATATATAGATAAAGCTTTTTTTTTAAATAATAACGCGTCATTACTGACTGCTATACAGGGTTACCTCGGAGACAGTGCGCATTTTTCTTCCATGCAATCAGTATCGTTAGTAGAAAACATTCCAGGAAAAATTTTTTTTTTTGTGTTTTCGTCTTCGGATTCCTATGAATCTCGGCCGGGATTTAACAATCGGATTTCTTTCTTTATAATCAAACGGTCCAAAGCGCCATGGATGTCAACCCCAACCCTCATAACTGTAGTAAAACCCTAATCCGAGTTCTGGAACTTTTTCTGTTATCTTGTGAACTCTTTTGTCACTACTATTTTAATATTTTTGTATGAAACATAATAAAAAAATACGTGTCTTTTTATTTTTAATGGCCTTCATATACGTAAAATTTGCGTACTGTCTCCGTGGTTACCCGGTATATCTTAATAGTCGTTATATAAAAACCACGTCAGAGGCCGTAAAGTGGTCTGAAAAAACTCTGATACCTGGGCTTACCTTGCCCGCAGTCCACACGATAAGAAGAAGTGACTGTTAAAATGTGTATGTCAAAGTATATAATATTAAAAGTGCGTTATTTCGTAAAAATCTTTTAAAATCTCATAAATTAATGTAGTTATATAATTTTTTATTGTGTCGTTATACCTTCGCACCACGAGTGGGAACAAAACCTTCCCGCTACAAAAACTCGATACAAAAACAAAATTATTGAAAGTTATAACTAAATTCAAAATAATGTAATAAAACCTATGGCAACCGGACCGCAGACATTATATATAATTATTATAATATATTTTTAAAGTAAAACTTATTTACGCACGCTTGACTTAAGAATTGGGGAGTACAGTAGTACCAGGTTTATAAAGCTTACCGATGTACCTACGCATTTGACAAATTTTAATAGCGCGTGAAATTATATTGACCAATCAGGATATGACATCTTTAATCCGTTTACGCTATTGGCTAATTTGTTTTCGCGCCCTTTTCGCTGCTATCCGACTTTGCACTCTTTGACTACTAAATGACTTCGGGTTTTGTCGGGGACTCGGGCCTGCTCTGCGCAAACGAAGATTAACGTACGCCCATATTTTTTTGGTCGTACTGTAAGCTGGTGAATGCGTGACGAGAGCGTTACGAAAAGTGTCGGTAGTGTCGGGCGAAGCGAACGGAAGTGACGTAGTGATATGTATGGTAAGTGCTCTTTTATAATAGCATAGATTTTTCGAACGATACATCGTGGTTCGAAATTCTTTTCGTTGTCATGTGATTACCAAAATATTTTTTAAGAATTCGAATTTTAGTATTATTTTCTTAAAATTGAACCTCAAACGTTTTAAATCTCGTGGCTCAAGATTGTTCCGTGTTGGCGAGAAAATGCAAAAAAATTTAAGTTCCTAAAAACGAGCGTGCTTTAGACCACCTAAGATGTGGCCAATCATATCAATAAACCAGTCTTCGACGGCCCGATAGCACAGTCTGTAGTGAACCTGCCTGCTGTGCTGAGGGTCGCGGGCTCGAATCCCGTAAGGGATTAATATTTGTATGATACAAATAGTAGATACAAATAGTAGTAGTTTTACTTCAGTCGTGTGGTCTAAAGCACACTCGTTTTTTTTTAATCTTTACGATGCTTTTCTACAATTTTGAGAGACAGAAAAATTATCGGGACGTGTGAGTCCGCCATCTCTTCTAACTCTAATTAAACAATTAACTTTAAATTGTGAATGTAATCAAAAAGGGTGCATAATTTACGTTTCTTAGTACCTACTATTTTTACTCTGTAAAATTTATGCCCACTTTATTTTTTATGTAACGTTTTTCTTTCATAATGAAAAAGCAAAACAAATTCCAAAAATTATTTAACTACCTACTACCAACTTTATAATTTTTTTTTTATTATTAAGGTTATAGTAAATTATTAAAAGTACAAACTGCCAAAATTAAACACTTCATTTTTTAAATTGCTACTAAATAGGAAGAAAGTCACGTAATTTTATTATACATTATTTTTTTATGCCTTTATATAATGCTTCTTAAAATTAACCCTTCCAGAGAACGTGCGTTTATTTATTTAACTTAATTATGAAAACGGTTAACAAAAGCCTTACGTATGCGTGAAATTGTTATTAAAATTTCTAATTTGCATAGATTTAGTTACTTTCCTGTACAAAATAAACAAGTGAGTACCTTATTACGACCTTCTTTTTATTATCTTGTAGGTTACATTAAATTAGGAATTTATGTGCTTTGAATTTTTTTTGGCACTACCTTATTATGACAGTACCTTACCTTAATGATAATATTTACATAAGTATTTATATATATTATGTTTTCGTTTGTAATAAAGTGTAAAAATTTACTTGACTTTATTATTATTAGTTAGACACAGAAGAGTTTCAAACATAGACCGAATTATCACTTACGCTAGAGTTTCAACGATTTGAGAACTAACCCATCCCTATCCTGCACACTTCGTTTCATGGATAAGCATAACAACAAAAGTAACAAAAGTATAATAATTATTATTACTGCATGACCAGCCCGTCATGCAGTAATAATAATAATTATACTTTTTTCGATGACGATTGTTTAGATAAGTATTATTATTAGAAATATTATTATATTGTAAATTGTAACTTAAAGGGAGTAACGCATCGTGGTTTTTGAGAAACATAGGTAATTATATTTTTAAAAATTTAATGACCCCCCGAAACAAAAGTCTGGATACGTGCTTGCAGCATAATTAAGAAGGACCCTGTGTTACTCGTAATGGTACTTAATTAAAATTTCAACTCCCTTGGAGTGGTTAAAACTTGATCATAATATAGTATGTCATTGAACATTAATGGAAAATGTGGGTTTGTTTGTGACTTCGACGACAAAATATAACCATTTGCTATAAAATGTATACGTAACATCCACGTTTTTTTACATAAAAACATGAACTATAACGACCGTTATCCCTTTCGGTGCGGATAGAAACCTTGTAATTCCAGGATAATTAACCCCAGTTTTAATAGTTGATAGTTGTTTTAGCAACATATTAACTTCCAAAAAGTTTTTTTTTCAGGATCTTTAACGCGAGACCAACTCACACTTGGTCGGTTTTTATTATTTGTTGTTATACTAGAGAGTTGGTTCTGTATTTACACCAAGTTTGACGCTTATTATGTATTACTGTTTTTACGATACTGTGAGAAGACAAAAACTTTGCTAAAAACTAGTTTCTTGTGTGAGCCCTTCTTAACCCCCCTTAATTTTTATCATTTTTTAATAAATCCACTATAATAACGCACATTCTGTGAAAATTTCATTTATCCAGCTATTATTGTTCAAAAGTTACAGGCCTAAATAGTTAGGACAGACAGACGGACCGAGTTCAGACGGACGGACGGACAACGTAGGCTTAGTAATAGGGTCCCGTTTTCACCTTTTGGGTGCGGAACCCTAAAAACGCATCAAAATCACTCAGTCATTTTCGCATGATACCTACTCGAGCAAAAAGGTTAAATTTTTTTTTGTTTCGGCAATGTCCCTTTCTGTTTTTATGCCCATCCATAACAATTACTTGGACAGGGAGCGGCGGCGCTGACGCAAACGGAATGGGAGCACTTTTTTACGAAAATCTGGTACTTATACCTACCTACGTCAACCACCTGAGAGCACACGTCCGCCGAGGCCAATAACCATAACGTGATGATGATGATACACTTTAAAGAAATGAATACAAACAATTTAATAAATTTGAATTAAAAAGGATTAATGGTACGAGATCCGACCGCAAAATTTTGCACCTATTTGTCGAACGAAATGGGATTTAAGTGCATTTTTACAAAGGGGTTCATACAAGCTGCCTGGTTGCCTAGCAAGATCTTGCGGCAAGTACCTTTTCCATTATTATTTTTGGTGCAATTTTTTCCACCTATCTGTTTGGGAAGTAAATGAGGTGCCATCGGAAGCAGACTGACCTATAGAACTGGAAAAACTAGGGTTACCACCTCTCAGTCTGCCGCATCTCTAGGGTTGCCAGGTCCAAAAAAGACTTAGAGGTGGCAACCCTAGTTTTTCCAGTTCTATAGATCGATCTCCTTCCGAAAAAAGGGTACTAAATATAATAATGGAAAAAGGTACTTGCCGCTAGATTTTGCTAGGCAACCCAGCGGCATTGTATGAACCCCTGTGTAAACATTCACTTAAATACCAATTCGTTCGCAAATAAATAGGTGCATAATTTTGCGATCGGATCTCGAACCGTAATAAGACTATCTGCTTCAAGTCTTACACAAATGTTTCAATGAGTTAAGAACCATTAGAATCTTCAATGTTGTAACTAAGGAGCGTTTTGTATAGTAACTCAATAATGGTATAAAATGTTCTCGACAGCCTCAGGCGAAGCATAAATAAAATCAGGCCAATTAAACTCAGAAAAAAAACATAGCTGCTCCAACAAAACCTGTACAAAAACTAACATTAGGATGTAATTAGCACGGGTTGAGAGAAACGTAAGTGAATAGGTTTTTCTGTATGACTATGTTAAAACGATTAATAATAATAAAATCTGAACCTTATTACAACAACTTAAAATAATGTAGGTTAATTACTAAACTAATAGGCAACATTTCTTACCACCCAAAAGGTCGTGATTTTATGTAATATATCAAGGTAAATACGAAACATGATCAAACATTATTAGCGTGAGTAATAAACAAGTATTACATCTGAAACTTTATAAGTTTCACAAGGAACTTAGTTCACTATCGGGTTAAGTTATTAAACACCTAGTTTGAAAGTTTTCAGTAATTTCTATGAAGTGTTATTAATGGAAACTAATATTACTTTAATGTGGACGGATATAAAAACGCTGCCACTCTGAATGTACATAATATATTTTCTTTATCTCTATTCTGAAAACAATATTTTCAGGTTTTGCATTCATTTTTACAGTACCTACAGCTGATGATCCTGGTTCACATGAGTTACTGCGGTGGGAATGTGTGGTGGGCATATGCCCGATAAAAAAAAAGTACCTAAACTTCACTGCAGTTAGATAAACTATGGGTGCTTTTGGTAAATTGTTAAATAACAATAGGAAACCTGAACGGTCCCGAAGTTTGAACTTCGGAACAGCACAAATTCCAGAATCTTTTTGGGGAGGAAAATGACCCACAGTCAAATTCTTCAAACAAGTTTAGATAAGTATAGAAAGGTATTCGTCCAAGGTACCAGGCATTTGGTAACGATTCTCCTAATATAATTTCTCGAACCTTTAAAAACGACAAAAATCTAAAATCGACTAAAACTTAGGCAGTTTTCATTTATTATTTTATTGCTTCTCACTTTTAGGTTTCATACTTTGTACATTCAACTACAGAAAACGTTTGAAAAATGGTCAAATAATTATAATACTCTTCTTTACTATATGTGACACGCTATGCAAAGAAAAACCAGCCAAGTGCGAGTCGGAGTGTTCCGTACCACCATACATTATTACCAAAAGAAACCGGTCAAGTGCGAATTGGGCTACTCGCGCACCGAGGGTTCCGTACCACACCATCACACGACAAAAAAAGTTTTGGTTTCTCCGGGACCTTTAGAGCGAGAGCGACTCACTCTTGGCCGGTTTTTATTATTTGTTGTTATACATACAGGGTGAAATCGATATCATTAGCATCCTTTCAAACTAAGAGTTTACCCATCAAACGGAATAACTTTTACTATGGGAGCAAACCGATCGGAGCAAAAAATTAATCAGCTGTTGCATACATTTGAGTCGAGTGGCCACTGCAGTTTAGTATGGGATAGGTGATTATTTTTTTGCTGCGATCAGTTTGCTCCCATAGTCAAAGTTGTTCAATTTGATGGATAGACTCTTAGTTTAAATAATGCTAATGATATCAATTTCACCCTGTATAGAGTTTGTTATTATAATCACACCAAGTTTGAAGTTTGTGTGCATTAAGGTTTTTTTACGATAGAGATAGGTTGGCAGGTTGGGGTTCAAAATTAAATCTCGTCCGAGATAAATTTTTCAATCTAAACTTAAGAGGAAAGATTTGATTTTCGGTTTGTTTGTTTGTATTGAATAGGCTCCGAAACTACCGACCTGAATAATTCTTTCTAAAGCGGTACGAAGTTACCCGCGGTCATCTAGTCTTTAATATTTAGTATCCCCAATTTTTTAAATAAGTTATTAATGGTATGAAGTTTTTAAAAGCGCCGACTGTACCAAGGCCATAAAAGCTGTGTTTTTCGATCCATCCATCATTTATTGTGTCTGAGTTGGAGGCCTAAAGTTTTTATTAATTAAGCCATCAACGTGGCGGAATGTCGTTAGTGTCGCAAAACCGAGCCTGAGATTGATTAAAATTTAGAAAAAAATTGGTGTAGCCTTATTTATTACTGGAATTTCACTTTGAGATCTGGCTTTTTAGTGAGGGTGAACTGCACAACCTGATGAAGAAATTCGAATGTGTACGAGTATTTAGGTACAATTTTTTGTGCTAGGTGGGTGATTTTAGTGATTACATATAGGCTAATACCTACTGATAATAATGATACCTACACTAATTACAAGCAGATTCTACATTGTATACCTACCTACTCTTCAAACTATAAAAACTTGTAATTATATGCAGGGTCCATTTTAAGATGCTGACAGTTTTTTAAGAGGATGATCAGACCATCAAACTGAACAACTTTCTCTATGGGACCAACATCGGAATCGCGATAAAAAAATCTGCTATCCCATACATTTGGCTCGAATATGTTTGCAGTTTTGTATGGAACAACTGATTTTTTTTCGCGATTTCGATTTCGGTCCCAAAGAGAAAATTGTGCAGTTTGACGGTCTGATCATCCCTTTAAAAAAGTGTCAGCATGTTAAGAATTTTATCTGTAATAGATCCTTATAATATTTCAGCACGTAGAGAGTTGTGTTTTGTCTACGTTTAATTACCTTACATAATGGATGATGGACAATAGATCATTCTGTTAACGCTTGCACAATTAACATTAGTTCTATTCATTAACACTAATGCGCTTCTGCGATGTATTGGAGTTTAATTAACCACATTAAGGTCTGGAGGGACGAAAATAGATGGAAAGCTACATAAAGACTCAATTCACAGTTCAGTGATAAATAATTTGTAAACTTTGCTAAAATATATAAAGCCTATCGTTAAAATTGTGCATCAGCGCACAGCCTCCCACGACCACCCACGGTGGAAACATTTAAATATCAAATCGCCGCTGTCCGCTGCAATTTCGATAGTAATGGCACAACATACCTATATTAGTCCTCACAGTTTGGCAACGGATGTACTTGCGCAGAGCAACGGTGGGGGGCTTGCGGGGACGCGGGCTGCGCGGTTTTTCCCAAGATCTGTATGAAGATTTTGGGATCGACTGCGCATGACTAAGTAAGTACCAGCGCGGCGGCGGGGCGCGGCGTATTACGAGCGTTGCCATATTTGTAAGAACTAATATTAGGTAATGCTGTGGTAATGGCTTCTACCATGACCTGGATCTACAGATTTTAACTACAAAATCAATATCCAAATTGATTCAGAGAAATCATGTAATGCGTGTAAAGCAACTGCTTCTATGAATTACCTCAAGGTTCTGTGAACTTGTGAAGTAGTTTATGTTTCCATGAGATGTATGATTCCTGAACACCACTGCGCCGGTGGTGGTGCAACAGCAATGCAATTCTCTAAGCGTAAACATCGTCACAACCTTAGCTTCGTCGTTGTAACAATTTAAAGTTTTGTGTATATAGTGTCCGTCTTAATATGCTGACACTTTTTAAGGCGATGATCATACCATCAAACTGAAAAAAAAATCACCTATCCCATACCACAGATATTATAATACAAGTCCCATACCTACATTTGGCTCAAGGAGGGTTGCAGTTTAGTATAGAACAGTTGATTTTTTTTTTCGCGATTTCGATGTTGGTGCCGTAGAGAAAGTTGTTCAGTTTGACGGTCTGAGCATCCACTTAAAAAAGTGTCAGCATGTTAAGAAGGACTCTATACAGGGTCCAACTTAATATGCTGACAGCTTTTCAAGAGGATGCTCAGACCGTCAAACTGAACAACTTTCTCTACGGCACCAACATCGAAATAGCGAAAAAACCTACTCGAGCCAAATGTTGGGACAGAAGTTTTTTTTCGCGGTTTCAATGTTGGAAAGTTGTTCAATTTGATGGTCTGATCATTGCCCATATTAAGAAGATCCCTGTAACATGTTAAAACATTGATGACCTGAAGGATGTTACATTTGTGAGCTCATCGATGTTTTTGACAGCGATGTGACGCTTAGAGAATTGCATTCCTTGAATTACACATATTATTGTCATCTACCTACCTATTTGGTCTCTCCTGCTCGTCTACCCCGCTTCTCTTGTATCTGCTGCAGTTGAACCATTATTCGCAAACAGAGCATATACGTTTACAAATTGATAGTTCAAGCATAATAAGTTTCTTATTAAAATAAAATCTGCTGAATGGTAAAGAAGATTTACAGCTTACATTTGAATGTTTCATTTCGAAGCAATGATTTTTGAAACAACTCGCTTTTTCTGGACTAATTACCTATATCTAATGTGGTTATCTTCACAAGCACCCCTATAGTTTTACAGAATTTCTGAATAAGTGAACCGCAAAAACAGACGCAAACATGTAGAGAGAAATCGTTCTTATCTTGGTTCACCTCCATTGCCTACGATTGCTGAGTCGTCACGTGAGAGAAATAAATAAAGGTAGTGTTGGGTTGCTGGATTCTTTATACGAGCGATAAACACCGACCACAAATTGCTAATACTTATTTAAGTCAGGACTAAAATAACGTTGAACGTTTTATAAATTTTCGCCAACCAGAGCTATAAAATAATTTCTTACGACAAACAGAAGATCGATTTGTAGACATCAAAAATGTTACTATGAAGGTAAAACGAAGTCAAACCATGAATAGAAACTTAATTTTCTGTAAGTATGATAAAGGGAGGAAAAAGAGGGTGCTACGAGAAAGCCTTTTTCTATTTTAAAAATAAAACTTTTAACATATTTTTTTAACTCATTTTCCATTATAATAATAATAAAAATAACATGAAAACAGGGGTGCTAAGTCAGGTAACTTCCACGTGTGCCCCGTTTTTTTCTGGTTCCTTTGGATGATAGGGAACAGTAGAGAGTATGGGCCGGCGCATCCTGGGCGTTTGTCAGTGACTTCTCCTGGTGGGATCTCACTGTCTTACGGCGAATAACCTGACATGGGGTGTGGACGTTTCTCCACGCGTCCCTCTGATTACCAGAGGACACAGTGGAGGAACAATTTATGCTATATTACCGTGCCACTATCATGCTCATTCATTGTGCTTTTTAACGTTAAGTTCAAGTTTAACTGGAAATTTGCAAAATCATGGACACCACGATATAGCCATTATTTTGAAATTAGAATAGAATAGAACATGAACACATAAGAATATAACGTTTCGACACAGCGTGGCATGACGCAAATCGTCCGTTTATCTGTAATCTTTTCCTGTTTGATCTGTCAGTCCACTCGATTGCGTGATCCATTATGTGCTCTCTTTACGATATTTTTGTTGGTTTAGGGTTCATTAGACGAAGAGGTTTCCTTCCTGCTATCAGTTCCTATATTTTACTATTTTGTTACTTACGTAATTTATGTTTAAATTATACGAAGAAAAAAGCAAAATTAAAGAAGGATTAAAATAAATTTTTTGTAAAACCCTCGACTAAAAGAAAGTAGCCTACCTACTTTCTATTACTAGAAAATACGTCGAGGCTGCAATTTCATGCCCTGTAATGAATTAATTTTTTTCAGTTTTATGAGTTTGTGTCTAATCGAAATTGGGAGCAGATAGCAATGGCAGCCCTCGAAGGATTTTCTAGGGTTTGGTTTATTATCTTTCGTTACTTACTTATTTCTTTCAGTTGAGGGTTTTACATAAAAAATATTTTATCCTTTTTCGATTAACAACGTTCGGGCGCGAGTAGAGAAATCATGCTACCCTCTAGCATCAACGTCGCAGCAGGAACGTCTTCAGGTGAGTGATTGGGACTTTGGAACAGCTGATATTTTTCGCGATTTTCTGTACGCTCCATTTCACGTAAATCAATCAATTCGCAATGAAAAGAGGGTAGCTTAATATTTCCCTATCACATTGTTTATTGGCTACTCATGGGACATCTTTATGGGTAGGTAATATATTGCCGTCAAGCACCACAGTCGACCTCCCGTATTTCTTTCAAGTCCGTGGCTCCATACTGAAAGTTCTGTTTGATACTCTGAAGCATCCACTTTAATATGAAACGCATTTAAATTTACACCCTGTGTAGATTATGAAGATAATAATAATCGCCTCGACCTGTTTATATGCAAAGGCGATTTCGCGACTTCTGAAATACCTACCTAACATAAAAAACATAAAAGAAACGCGAAGGCGCGTATAATTGGAGTTCGTTATAGTGCGAACATTATTAATAAAAATATAATATTTCTCTGAAACTAAGAATCATAGCCCAAATCTTGTTTCAAATCAAATCAAAATCAAATATACTTTATTCTTCTTTTTTTTGTTTTTTGTTTTTTTTGTTTCTGTATTTAGTTTCCCGTCACCAATAGGTAAGAATGCTCGCTGCAATAGTATTTTCTCGAAATAGACCCTATGAAACTGTTAGAGACACTTGTAAATAAATACATTATTCGATTGTTACAGTGAAAGCTATCTTCTTATCGTGTGGGCAAGCTCAGGGCCCTATTCAACAAACGTTACAATTGTAATTTACAATTACAATTCTGGGTACATTGCTGAGAATGTTAGGCATAATATGTTACCTACTGCAAATTTAGCGTCATAAGTAACCAGCAATGTACCCAGAATTGTATTTGTAAATTACAATTGTAACGTTTGTTGAATAGGGCCCAGGCAAGCCCAGGTGTCAGAGTTTATTCGAACCGCCTTACGGCCTCTGACGTGGTTTATAAGTAACGACTACTACCACCAAAGATAGTAGCCGGGATCGACGGCTTAACGTGACATCCGAAACACGGAATTATCTTTCTATTCAGACTATCAGGTGATTCAGCCTGCAATGTCCTATATAACCAACTGGGAAAAAATGTACAAAGTGACATATCACTAGGTGTCCCCCGTGGGAATCGAACCCACGACTTCCGTGTCAGAAGCCCTATGCTCTTAACCATTAGAGCTATAAATTTTATAAATCGGAAAATTGCATCGTGGATATTAACAGCTATAAAAAAGCGCCTGGCAGACTTTGTTTTGTCATTGTATTGTAATTTTTAGTAGAGATTCTGAATATATTAAGATTCTTTTTACCTGGTTCAATTTAAGGTACCTAGTTCACGTTTTCTTTCTTATTACCTATCGGATTATCCTATTCTAATACAAAAGCCTATAATTGATTCTCTTCACACATCAACCACATTATGTAGCTTCAAAAAGATGTATTTAAATAGCTGATAGAATGTTATATGACAGTTGGAAACAATTCGCGAACTACTTCATTAATTTATGCACGATTTCACGTTAGACTCAGAATTATATATAGACAGTATTCGAATTTTTGCCTGCGAATAGTCTCCTGAAAACATCCAAAAACGGTTTCATTTGACAATTCATGTCACTGTCTCTATTCCTGTAAGGTATAATAACTTTATGGTTCCGAAGGATTGATCAGATCAATCCGGTCTTTTGTTCGCAACATCGTCCGCTTGACATTAGAATATCGAAAAATCGTTTCTTACGTAAAAATGCTAGGGCAGTTTTCAATGATAAATTATCTCAATTGCAGTTGAAATACAGTTGAAAATAGCGTGCAAGAGATAAAGCCATGTGGCGTGTGTTCGCGTCATCTGTTGCATGGTATTTTCAACTCTATTTCTACTGTTATTATCAATTTATCAATCAAAGCTGGTCGACAAGTTTGCCGATTTTCATTTATTTATAAATCCCACCTATCCCCCCCCCCCCCCCCCCCCCCTGGATACGTCCTTGATTAGCAAGTTCATTCCGAGAGCGCAAATGCGCGCTGCATACAAACGTAGTCAGGTGATCTTTTCAACACAATCCAACTAGAAACTTTTATCTCTATGTTCGTATGAAGTCAGATTTTTGTTAAAATAACAGTTTTAATGCTAGGATTAATTTAAGATTAGTATGGAAATCTTTGAGGCACTGTAACTTTAAAACTATACATTTTAACTAAAATCTGACTTCATACAAACATAGAGATTAGTTTCTAGATTTATTTTGAAAAATTTCATTGACTGTTTGGTTAGTATTGAAAATATAACCAGACTACGTTTGTATGGAACGCACCAACGGTAATATACCCTTAGTGAATTGACTATCACTAGGACTGTTAAACACTGCGCATTCGGTTACTTCGGTAACCGTACAGTTGAAATACGGCGTGCATAATTGCTGTACGAACGTGGGAATTTTGTTAGAGAAACGTTTGCCGAATGCGTTCCATGTGTTTACATCATTTCAGTTGCATTGTTCAACGGAACATCGATTTCATCTAGTTTTGATATTTTGATCGCCGCATGTCATTCCCGCATGTGATATTATTGGTTTGATTAGTTCAATTACTTTTTTAAGGTTTCTCTGTATTGTTTTCAGGAAAACATTACCTACATTTAAACCGGAATTTTATCTGCCTGAAAAAAAAGACTGTCATGCCAAGAAATAAAAATCGTGAAAAGAAAAAAATGTAAATCAAACCTACGAAAATATGACAAACTTTACAATATAAAGTGTTTTTTTACTTACTTCCATATGTATTTTCATTATTTCGTTCTAGAATCAGAATACAGATGGCGAAATTTAAAATTTCTATCGTCAGCAAAATTTTGCTGCTGTTTGGCATAAACTTTTGGAGACAAGACAATACAGCAAGTATAAAAATAGTTTAGGTCGTATCAATTAATTTCTATACCCTTTCTGACCGAGCTGTAAAAGATCTCACTCGTGCATATTTTTTAAAAATATTCTCAAAAAATCTAGTTTAACTCTTAACAACAAAAAGGTCACGGTCATGCATTCGGTCTCTTTGATCAAGAGCTTGATGCTAATTTTTCAGTTAGATGTTTTCATAAAGTTAACTTTTCTTATTTAAAAATTGAACCATCGAACAAAAGTTCCACACGATTAAACCAAGATTAAAACGACGCACGTAAAATGATCGTAAAATATCGTAAATGTACGTAAATACTTACTCGGTAGAATTACGTGCAAAATGCGTGTTCTTTTCAGAGTAAAAATGGGTGAATATTTTAAACATTAAAGCGATTTATTACGTGGTTGTTTACGATTATGACTTTAATAATTAGCAATCAATAAAAATATTAAATAAAGAGTCACTTCATTAAGACTCCATTTTTTGAACCATTTTTTGAATTTTTGAAGCTCACCTATTCGCTTCCCTATTCGTACTTGAGATTGTAGAGCTAAAAGTTTGAGGCATACCTTCACGTTACTATAACTTTTATTTATTAAAAATTACCAACGTTTATTTCTTAAAAATTACCAACGTTTATTTATTAAAAATTACCTACGTTTATTTCTTAAAAATACATCAAGTTGGAGGAAAAATATCAATGGGTTAAGAATTACTATTTTTGAATATCACACTTTTAAAGTCATATCAGCTCAAACCGCTGAAGATAGAAACATGAAATTTGGAATATAAATTCTACGGAGAATGTAGAAAATCCTTTCTTCGTGGGTGCACTATGTTCTTCTTCGATATTCTAATTTCGCGCGGACGAATTCGCGGGAAACTCATAATGCATACACTCCACACTCTTTATGTCACATTCGAAATTGAATTACGAAGTGTGAATTTCAAAAGGAGCACTCCAGAAGTGTTAAGTATTCCGGAAGACGCCCTGTTTGTCCACCGATCAACCACCCACCCAATAGATTGTATAAAGGGGGGTTAGGTTAGGTTAGGTTAGAATCTATCCATAAATAGGGTCTTTCTTAATATGCTGACACTTTTTAAGGGGTGATCAGACCATCAAACTCAACATCTTTCTCTATGGGACCAACATCGGAATAGCGAAAAAAAATCTGGTGTCCCATACATTTGGCTCAAGTAGGTTTGCAGTTTTGTATGTAATCGCTGTTTTTTTTTCGTGATTTCGATGTTGGTGCCATAGAGAAAGTTGTTCGATTTGACGGTCTGAAAATAAGGACCCTATTATAGAAATCATTGTGTATGTATGCAATGCATAATATTACATCGTTTTGTAAAACAAATCTTAGAGTAGACTTTTTCTTTATCATTAATTCTACTCACCCATTTTCTCATACAGTTTAATTTTTCAACTTTTTTTTATTTTTACTAATAAATAATGGGCTTGCTTTTGACCTCAATCTAGTCCTCAGGACAAAGATGGGGTCGAAGATGTAGCGAGTTTACCCAGAATGGCACTGGCACTCCTGCACACCGACGGAACACAGCAAGATCCGACTCCGGCGGGAGGGTAGTCGCGAGCCAGTCGGCTCCTTGCGGGAACCCACTACGCCGCTGTGGGGATCATTCAGCCGCCACCACAAACTTGGTAGCTAATGGTGCCGTTGCCCGAGGTGGACCGCTAGGAGGTAGATCCCCAACCACCCCACCCCATCTACTTTAAAACTTATTTTTAAAGTATATCTCACGAATTTGTGTGTCTCTCTTTGTTTATTATTAAGGATACCCAATCGTAGACCACGCGTATCAGGCTTGCCTCGTTTTTGGTCTACCGTTTAAATGTAACAGTTGTAATCAAAAGTTTAAAAATAAACATTATCTTATCTTATCTTAATATGTTCCCCGAGGGAGTAGTCAGAGATATTTTGAAAACTCAGAACATCAATGTTTCACTTGTAGTAAACTGCTGGGCAAAAATCTATCATAGGTATATTTAGGTGTCACTGAGTGCCTACCATGAGTTTTCCCTGTACTTTACTACTACGTCGCAAATTCGTATGACAGAAATTAGTTCAAAATACAATTAGCGCTGTACAAAATTCAATAAAAATTGGTGACGTAACTACAGTAGTAAAGTACGGTGAAAACTCATGGTAGACTTACTGATTCCAATCACAAATTTTAGGATTTTTTGACCGTCTGTTTAGTTGTTTGTTCGCGCATCACGCGAAAACTACTGGACCGATTTCGATGATTTCTTATTATTTGACAGCTTATGATTCGACTTAAAATCTTGTGATGATTTATCATGTTTCAGTGACGGGATCCCGTGCGGACGAAGTACAAAATACAAAAAAAAACAAATAAACGGGTAAAAGTAAATGACAAACGATGATAGAACTTTTCTAACCCTATATTTAATCAGAAAACTGTAATTAACCTATAAATGTTCATACCAGTGTTACTTTTTGTACATTTTATATTGTTAGGTAACATAAGAACCTTTGGTCTAAATTATCTAGAGCAAAAGGAATAGAATAAACGTAATGAAGTCGTGAAGCTAACTGACAACTAGTCTGCAATTTACTCAAAGAATTAAAGATAAAAGAACTAACTAAATAAAGGCGTACAGTAAAGGTACATTTTTCTTAATAGAAAACGTTTTAGAACGTTTTCAGGTACAAACGAAACGTCACTAGCATCCTCATTACACAGGTTCGTTTGTCTTTCTCTATAGTTGCTTTGAAGTCGTTTTTAGTGTTCCGTACTAGAATAGCAAAACGGAAAATTTATGTTATCACCACGGTGTCTATCCGTTCGTCTGTCTCAGGTATTGACATAGGAAACTGAAACATGACATAATTATAGAAAACATTTTAACAAAAAATTAAAACCGACTTCAAAACTAAAAAGGTAAAAATAATAATATTGCAGTCGTTGACTTTTGCATTCAAATCTATAAGAACATTAATTTGTCTTATCAGACTCGGTGTCAAGTCGGTACGATTCCCAACTGGACTTGCAGTAATTTTTTGGCTTGGCTTGGCTTGACACCGACTCCAATAAGACAAATTAATGTTCTTATAGATTTGAATGCAAAAGTCAACGACTGCAATATTATTATTTTTACCTTTTTAGTTTTGAAGTCGGTTTTAATTTTTTGTTAAAATGTTTTTATTTCAAACTTTTCAGTGTTGAAATCTAGGTGAAATACATTAGTTCGACTAAGATATCACTCATAGTTACTTCAATGCAAAGGATACGGTGTACGCTGTACACCACACTCGATTTAAAAAAAATTCAACCCATGTTTCGTACAACATGTCTTTATGCCATATTTCTATTCAATAGATGCAAAAATGAGCGAGTTATTGAGGCAGACAGAATGGACGAAAGTATAAGGGTTCCTTGTTTGACTACGGAACCCTAAAAACGACGAACATTACCGACCGCCATGATCAATTAAATCTATGTGTTTCGGTACCTATATCCATGAAGTTTAAACCATAAAGTTATTATACGTTTAAACACAACAGTATGACCAAGTAGCTTTAAATATATAGGCATATACAGCTTCGTGGTTATGACAGTAAAAAAAAACATAGTTTGACAGTCCCCATCAAAACATTTATTTTGATGGAGTGCGATTTTTGAACATCACACGTTCGAATTAGCAGTAGAAAGATGCATAATCTCCATAGTAATTTTGACATTTTCTACCGCTGATTTGAACGTGTGATGTTCAAAAATCGCACTCCTGAAGAGAATCGACAAACAAAAACGACATCTGTGTCACGGACCTGAAAAAAGACGGGTGTAATATCCTTTTATTACATAAGTGAAGCACCCATGCATTAAGGCCTCCGCTCATTGCAGCGATATTATCGCTGCGATTTTGCGATAATTGTTCTCAGTACATTTTGTATGGGGACGCGCGCGATCCTACACACTGCCGCGATATTATCGAGCGATAATATCGCTGCGATTTTGCGATAATTGTTCTCAGTACATTTTCTACAACATTCAGTGAAGGGCGCATGCGTGACGCGAATCGCGGAATCGCTGCAGTGTGTGTAAGGTGTAGCGATATCGCGGTCGATAATATCGCTGCAATGTGCGGAAGCCTTTATATTGTGTGTGCGTCGTAGAAAGAGAAGGTAAGTACTAGAAAGAAGCACGTGTCGTATCATACTCATTCAGTAAGAGATGCACATAGCAAATTCACTCTAGTTAAAAAAGGAGATCGCTACTTATTGCTGTCCTTATCGACGTAACCACTTTTTTGTTTGACGATGGGTGTCTGACTCCGGAAGCAGATTTCTAGCTTCATACAAATTGTATAGGATTTTATGACTATCGCTATCTCATACGCGTTTACACTTCACATCTTTCTAGTTTAACATTACGTCCGTATTTTTTTCAAGTCCGTGATCTGTGTACCTACATATTTGTTATGTTGTAAATTTTTTCAACAAGCGCTGAATCAATTTCGTGGGACCACCTCAGAAGTATGAACTACCAAACAAAATAAGAATCATCAAAATCAATTCACAATTGGCGGTGTAATCGCGTAACAAACATACAAAAAAAAAACATACGGGTCGAATTGAGAACCTCCTCCTTTTGTTGAAGTCGGTTAAAAATACTTATAATCTGTCGTAAAGACACACAATAGAAGTGAAACTACCGCAGCTGTCAAATTAAAATTTCTAACTTCCGATCACTGACTTGCACTCTAGCGATAGACAGGCCCTTTCATAGAAGCAACATGTTCCTCCTGAATGCGCGCACCTGATTGATGTTCCCGAGTTCACTTCGTCACTATGGCAATGACAGACCGCAATGTGTCATTTTGTGTTGTTTAGTGTGACATGTTGTTTGTTTGAACGAGCTTGTCTATCCCTAGAGTATATGTCAGTGCTTCCGATACACGAAAAATAGTCCAATCATTTTAGGGTTTGACCCTTACAATAATTAATCTATCGTTGGAACCTTGCAGTGTGATAAAGTAAAGTATACAGATTAGGGCTGACAAATAATCTAGGACCGGAAAAAATTTAACCTAGATTATTTGTCAACCGTAATCTGTATACTTTATTTTATCACACTGCAAAGTTTCAGCGATAGATGAATTATTGTTAGGGTCAAACCCTAAAATGATTGGACTAAAAGTTGCGGATCCGAATTTTAAATCCCTCCCATAAAATGTTTGACTTCAAAAAAGCTTAATTTCTATATTGAATATATTGAATTTGAAAATTATATATTGAAAAGTTTTGGGAAGGTATGTTTATTTCTCCAGTATCGTGTGGGGTACCAAATAAAGTTTGAAAAATAGAGAGTGCGAAAATATTGATATTTATTTCCTTAATAATGGAAATCTGAAAAAGTAATGAACGTTGAAAATGCCGTGTAGATTGAATGGTAATTTATCATTCTGGCCCTACCTTGGATGGTTTTATTAGTATTAGTTCATCATCATCACCAGGGTATATACGTCCCACTGCAGGGCACAGGCCTACACTCAGATAGGGTGTATGGGCGTTAGTCCACTACGCGTGCCCAATGCGGATTGGTAAACTTCACATACGCTTCAGAATTTTCTTCAACGTATGCAGGTATATGGCAGACATGTCGTCCGTGCAGTGCACACAGAGACAAAGTTGACACCCAGCTCAACGAAGCCATGCGCCTAATTACGGGAGTAATTAAATCAACCCCACTGCCATGGCTTCCTGTTCTCTCGCACATCCCTCCACCGGAGCTACGCAGGAATAAAGCAGCTGCCAAAGAATGGAAAAAGGGCTTCCAACAGAATCACGCAATCCCCATGCCTATAAGGAAAACGCTAGAGTCAATTCCCGCTTACCGTCTTCCGTCTAGATCACCTATCTGGATCGACGACCGAATTCACTCCCAGAACGATATTAATAGTGCATGGCGGTCAGATTGGGGCCTTTTTGACCATCTGCATGCAAACCTCGTGCGAAACCCGACTGGCAAACCGGCTGGATTTAATAAGGACCGGAAAACCTGGGCTAAGCTGAACCGTTTTAGAACTAACCATGGAAGGACCCACTTCCACCTCTACAAGTGGGGCCTGAGGGAGTCACCGATGTGTGACTGCGGGGCACCTGACATGCCCTCACCCATGTGGTAAATGCGTGCACCCTACGCCGTTTCCCCGGTGGTATTGAAGAACTCCATAGGTTAACCCCGGCAGCGGAAGACTGGCTAAAACATCTTGACCTCGAAATTTAAACCTCCCTGGATCCAAGCAGGTAGACAAAAAATGCCATACGATATGATGATGATGATGTCGTCCGTGCGGATTCGAACCAGAAGTAGTAGTTACTTCCTCAAAAAAAGAATAAAATGATCTTCAGTTACTATGTGACTAATTTTAATGGTCAGTGTCAGTTTGTTTGGATTATGAAAAACACAGATATAACGGAACACTATTTTTTTAAGTCCCGACTCGCACTTAACTGGTTTTTACTATCTGGAAATTCTAGAACATCTGAGGAAATTGGACCGTATTGCTAGCGAAAATTGCACACTTCGTTTGAGAGCAAGAGCTAAGAAAAGCTAGTACTTAGCACCGTCACAAAGCCTTTTACTTAGAATAGAAATTCTAAAAGCCTTTAGGCGATGGATAAGCAGAACGGTGTTCTTGTGTAGGTTTCTGCCACATTATAATCATTCAAAGGTGTTTTTATAGGAAACATTCTTAAAAATAAATTTAAAAAGAATTAAAACCGACTTCAAAACTAAAAATCTACAAAATAGTAATAAAGCGTCTTTTAAATTCGCATCGACAAGAACATTAAGTAGTTTTTTTTATTGGAGGAGGAGAGGTATGATTTGCGATTGTATTGGGCTTAGAGTAATGTTTTGGGCTCGGCTTGACACCGACCCAAATAAAACAAATTAATCTTTTTATAGATGTGAATTTAAAAACCGTTGGTTACATTAATATGATTTTTCACTTTTCTAGTTTTGAAGTCAGATTTAAATTTAATATAAAATCATTATTTTAAATCGAGGTAATATTATATTGGGTTGACAAATCAGTTGTACATGCAAGGGGAACATCAAAACGAAAAAGTTTATATCAATCGCCGATGATTTGCTTTACATTTTCGTGGAGTTCCATTGTTTATCTCCGAAGCCCTTCACCAAATCTTTACGACAATAAAATGGAAACACCTTTGAAGTATGAACCAGCAAAGAAAAAAAAAGGAATTCTCAAAATTCTCAATTGGCGCAGTAATCGTGTAATAACAACAACAGAAAACTGACGAATTTAGAACCTCCTCCTTTTTTTATGTCGGTTTAAAAGATAATCTTCCCTCACGTTAACTTGAATTAAAATAGTGGTAAAATATAACTTTTATGACATTGCATAATCCCAAAAGATTTGGTAAGAAAATATAAATTAATCTAACAATACAATAATAATACAACAGTATTATAATACATCGGCGCCCGCCATAAGAAAATTCAATGTCCCGTATTACATTATATTCAAATTTTTAACACTGCCCTTTATTTCTAGTATATCTCCTATGATTGACATTGGGACTAACGGATAAAGGAGTGGGCACGTACATCAAAAAATTGGTTTTAAGAAAACGGTATAAAAATTTACCATTCAATCCATCAAGTGGCAACGGACGAAAAATATCCAATATTATTTTCTTTAGAATTACGTTTAATATGTTACTACCTACTGAGTTTTTATTTATTTGAATTTCTGTGACCTATACATAATCTTTATCTCGTTGGCGTAGTGGAGCATATCGGTATTGGAAACGAATAAAGATCAAGTATCGTTGTGAAACTTTAACAGGGATGATCATGGGAATGCATATAAGCATATGCTCACGACTATATTCCCCGAGAGGGTAGTCAGAGATATCCTGAAACCTCGGAACATCCACGTTTCACCAGTAGTACCGAAACTCTGTCCAGTGTAACAGGGGGTGAGCCCGTCGCCACTTATAATGGACAGTGGGTACAATACATGCCTCGAAATTGAAGCATGCAGGTTTCCTCACGATGTTTACCTTCATCGAAAAGCCAGTGGTGTTACAATTCGTACATAAATTCCGAAAACTCATTGGTACGAGTGAGCCTGGACGGGGATCGAACCATCGCCTCCTGCACGGCAGGCAAGGTTACTCGCCACTGCACCACCACGGCTTCGGCACGGCACGGCACGGTTCATGGGGATGATGACTAATTTTTGAAATGAAACTTGTGTAACTTTTTATGAGAGGGCTTTGAAATTCTGATCCGCAACCTTTTCGTGTGACGGAAATTCGAAATTTAAATCGGGAGTACAGTATTGACAGCTCATGCTATTTAGTTTTCGAAAAAAGCGGGCCAAATCGGGAGATCAGACTTTTGTTTTATTTAAGGCGACATATTGCTCCGAGGTTTAGACCATCTCAAAGAATTCTCGCAGGTAGAAGTTTCAGGTCTGTCGGGCGTCCCGTGAAGGAATTTTTTTTTAATTCTTTTTAATAAAGCGTTTGATATTTTAAACTGTCATTTTTGACGTCTGTCATTTTGTGTCACTCCAAACCACCAACCTAGCATAACCTCCAAGAATATCAACTAATACAATACTAATTCGTAAGAGCAGATAGATAGCGAAATACTCGTACGTACGTCACAAACTAAAACAATTAGTTGAAACTAACACGTGTGTACAGGAATATTGTGCTTAGGTATTTCTCGTTGAGCTATTTCATAATATAATTAAGCTAAAGTTAATCATTATAACGGGTTCTTACCGCGTTTTTATTTATTTTGGAGTTCCCGATATTTCGGCAGTGTTACAATACAACTGCCATGATCACGGGATGACTGTAGAACTGCAGGTAGATTTTTAAGAGCAGACAAATTAAAACGCGGTACGAATCCGTTATAATGATTAACTTTAGCTTAATTAATAACCGCGTAACTCTCAAAAATTGTGTTCATAATATAATGTTTCCTTCAGAATTCGAGCTCGTAAATAATAGAGCAAAGCAGAGAAACGTGATTGGTAATAATAATGGAAGTTATTACAAATGGGGTATTACAATTTGGGGTGGTTGGGGATCTACCTCCTAGCGATCCACCCTGGGCAACGGCATCACAAGCTACAAAGTTTGTGGTGGCGGCTGAACGATCCCCCACAGCGGTGTGGTAGGCTCCGCAAGGAGCCGCCTGGCTCGCGACCACCCTCCTGCCGGAGTCTGGCGCCAAGCAGCTTGCTGCGTTCCGTCGGTGTGCAGAGTGCCGTGTCATTCTGGGTAAGCTCGCTTCATCTTCGACCTCATCTTTGTCCTGAGGACTAGATTGAGGTCAAGAGCAAAACCATTTATAAAAAAAAAAAAAAAAAAAAAATGTATTCAATCTAGGAGCCTGAAGCACACCAGTATTAAACGTCAATTCATTTTTAAGCTACCACTACGTCGGAACGTGTTGTCGCTGTAGAGAAGATAATAAATTGCACTGTTAAGAATAAAATAACATTTCCACCGAAAGGAGCGCATCGGAGCGCATTTTACAATGCGGTAAAGGAAATCAAAGTGTTTATAACCGCATAACTGGTCAAAAGTGGTTTTGACCGGTGCCCTTATATTTTCAAGTGGACTAGGTGAACAGTAGCAATTCGGTTCTGGGTTCTGGCACTCGCCGGCAGCTGCCGCGGCAACCTCGCTGCGGTCCCTCGGCTCGTGCACTTTGTCGCGAGAAACCTAACATGCTCGTCGTTGCGCTCCTCGGTAACCTTTCTAACCGACTGAGTTAGATATTTATGGTCTAAAAATTCATAACCGGTAAAACCACTTTTGACTGACTTGCAGTTAAAAGTGGTTTTGACCGAAGCGAATATGAGTTTAGACTGTAACATCAACAAGCAGTTGAAAAATTCGCTAAAACTATTTTAAGGTGATAATCAGACCATCAAACTGAACAACTTTTTTTCGCGATTTCGATATTTAGCTGGCTAATTGCAAACTTATGCTTGCAGGAAAGAGACGCTTGCACTCGGATAAGAGGGGCCTTAAATACAATGATGATGATGAATTACAAGCATCGGACAAATGAAAAAAAGCTTGCTATGAAAAATGATATCGTGTAGACTGCTACACATTTGCTACGACCGACGGTACAAAAGACATCAACAAAAGTTCACAAGTTAAGACACAGAATAAGTAATAGTATGTATAGTTCTGTTAAGATTTCGTAGACATTATATTGCATATCTTACCCACGGACCTGAAAAAAAGACGGACGTAATCTCGTCTAATCACGAGTGAAGCACCCATTTATATTTGTGTGCGTCTGCGTGCTGACGTGTACTGTCGCGCAGTACATAATGAGCCTAGAGTTAGTGCATCTGTGTGAGTTTAGGTCCCTTGTAGAACAAACGAAAATGTAGGACCTTGCATGCTTCACATCTTTTTAGTGTCACATTACGTCCGTATTTTTTTCGGGTCCGTGATCTTAACTATGTTGTTTTCCATATTCACAGACCACTTATTACATACATAATCTCACGACCGTTATCCTTAGCAAGATTGTTAGAAACATTAAAAAAACTACCAAGCGTGCAGTTGTAGAAGACTCACAATAATAATAAAATAATAAAATAAAAAGAGTTTATTATCATAATAAAAGACAAAAATATCATCGTGTTTGCGTAGATAAGATTACAATAGGAACACTACAGGTATTATTAGAAGTGGTATGGGCCTGGCTTCCAAGAAAGGTAGACCTGGATCCTGGAAGACAGTGGAAATAAATATAAGGGTGTAATATTAAATACGTTACATATAAAAGGGACTCCGACAATAAAACTAAACAACTATCGCCGCTATGGAGCCATCATCATCAAACAACAACAAAAATCTGCTGTTCCAATTTGGGTCGAAGCCCGTCGAGTGGGTTTACGTTTTCTATGGAATATTTTTTGCGGTTTCGAATGAGGGGTTTTCAAAAATCATCAAAAAAAAATTAAAATAAAAAGTAGTTCCAAATGGCTCGATAGATGGCGTTGACGCAACAGGGGTGAGTGGCCTTGCAGATAATAAAATACAAATAAAATAGTAAACATTTCAGTTTTTAAGTAAGAAGAAAAATCTGAGCACGTGCTTCGACCACGGTTGCACCTGACTTAGTGACATGCATTTTATTGCAAAATTTTTAGTCTAAATTTCCGTCTCGGCATCCTCTCGGGTCAACGCCATCTATCGCGGTTTGTTGGAACTACGTTTTACAAGCTGTCAGAAAACTCCTCATTGAATGTGAAAGTATTTTACAACTAGTGTTTACCCGCGACTTCGTCCGCACAAATTATATAAGTACCAGATGTTAAGTCAGATCACTTATGATCTGATAGCTTACTATCAAACAAAAAAAGTTTCATCAAAATCGGTTCAGTAGTTTTTGCGTGATGAGCGAACAAACAAACAAACAGACAGACAAAATTTCTAAAAAAGGTTGATTTCGAGTCAGGGATTCCTAAAAACCATGTCGTAATCTTTTTTTTGTAAATATCTTCAATGTACAGACACACTTCAGTTACAGTTTTATAATAGTTTAGATTAGATTAGATTAGATAGACACAGAATAGGTAATGGTATATCTATAGAGTCAACAAAATCGGGTCTTTAATACCTACAGAGCGTGTCATTTCTCTATGCTTTAACATGAACCGTAGTAAGTATTTAATTTTACACTGTATTTTTTCTGTACATAGTCCAACATTTTAGTGGCTAGATGGTGTAGCAGAACACCCTAGTATTACCTAAAGAGCTGCTTCAGGACATCTAACTGAATAACTTTCAATATGGAGTCAATATCGAATTCGCGAAAAAACACCAGTTTTGTTCAAAACTGCAAGAGCAACTCAATAATGTGGGGACGCAGTTTTTATTTCGCTATTTCAATGTTGGCTCCATAGAGAAAGTTGTTCAGTTTGATGGTCTGAAGCACACGCTCCTTAACTATTACTAGGGTGTTTTTTTTACACCCTGTACAGTCAGCAGCAAAAAGATATATGCCTCATCATGCAAAAGATGTATACACTTTAGTACTACGCGTAGTACTAAACTGGATACATCTTTATACTACGACGTAGTAAAAGGGCATACATCTTTTTGCTGCTGACTGTACAATGGGTGTAAGTAGTTTATTTATGGTATAAAGAACTTCACTCTGTTTAGGGCGTTGTCCTAATAGACAAACAGGACAGAATAATGTCCTGTCCTGTGACTTTCTTGATTCCGTTTTGGTTAATTATGTAATATTGTACGCAGAATAATTAGGTGTTGCCATTATGAAACAGATTCTATTTCAGCTCTTATTTATAGTAACAATAAGGAAACCATTTTTTTTGACTGAAAAAGGCTTTTAGCGTTATAGCATCATTAAAATTTGGCACGAACATAATGGTTATTTTTTTCATCCACCAACATTCGAGCGGTTATAAAAATGTTTTATTATGTCGATTTATTAATGTGAAATATTGCAATTTAAAACTTAAAATTATGTTTTAAACAGATAGGTTACAAAATTGCCAATACATGAAGATTCGTTCATCCATGAGATTTTAAATTTCATCTTTTCAATGCTTCGCTGCTTAAAAACCGATTATTTCTGACATACCGATTTCTGGATTGTCCGATACCACTGAACAATTAATCACTTCGTTTCATCGGAAATATTTTTTCAACTGCCAACAATATTTTGTTGTAAGTAGGTATAGTTAAAGATTTTTCGAATCTGTAGTTATTCGTGCAATATCTATTTTTTCTGTAAATAATACATGACAGTTCAAAAAGACCATTGTTTTTATAAATTCGATACGATGAAATCTTCTGCGAACAAAAGCGCGCCCGTGGCTGTTGTTTATTACATACAGCGACGCGGTCGTTTATATAGGGTGTAAGGAAAAGTATCAGTAACCTTTAAACCACATACTCTACTCATCAAATTGAACAACTTTTATATTGGAGCAAAACGATCAGAACACAAAAATCCTGCTGTCCCATAGGTACATTCACGTCGACTAAGTATTGTAGTTTAGTAGATAATATGGGACAGCTGACTTTTTTTGCAATGACAGGTTTGCTCCTATAATGAAAAAAAAAATGTTTGATGGGTAGATTGTGGTTTAAAGGTTAATAATACTTTTTCTCACACCCTGTATAAGACAGGCTAGTATGATAGTATGCGACGGCTATGATGATAGTATGCGACGAATTAGGTAAACAGAGGCGACGGCCTCTGCAGATAATTTGAACCTAATCGTATTAGGAAAAAATCCATAAATACTCGGACAATGAAAGTTTGAGAAAGCAGAAAATGAAACTAAACTATTCCATTGAGTGTTCACAGTCACTCATTCAGAACTTGTATCTTAACTCAACAGATGTTCCTTAACTCTCGAGCTTTCTAAGTTTGTTACTCACGTTTTGGCTTGTTTGATTCAAAATGTATTGAACATTGAACTATACTTTATTCCGGAGTTGCGTTGTGGGTGTGCTATTGGGCGGTCGCTTGTCGGTTGTCCCATCCCCGGCCTACAGCGGAATTCCAGTGGTGGCTCAGGATATTGTTCTTTTATAAGAACAACCCTTGAAGTCACCAAAATATCAATATAACCGTACAACGTCAAGCACTTTTGCTACAAAAACTCGACATTGGCAAAATCATTAAAACCAAGATGGATGCCATAACCTTAAAAATAGAATATACTTAACCCGTCCAGTGCTAGAGCTCTACAAAAAAAAAGTCCCTTGAGCGCCAAGGTGTTTGAGGGCATGACAACTTTTTTTACCATGTCTTAGAAAAAATTATTTTTCGAGGTTATGTTATGGAATTATTGCAATAAAGTATATATCTACGTAAAGTAAATAAGATGCCCTATCATTCTAAACACCTATTTTTCTATGCTAGGACTTACCTTATGAGATATTCCGTGTTCTTTGACACTATTTCTCAAAAAAACTTCACAACACAGAGACTACCTCGACTTTGTCCCAATTTTAAATATAATTACACTGCACAACGCACAAAACCTATATGATAACATGAAAGCTCATAATATTACGAGCTATTTATAAACAACACCTTGCTTCAAAACAATTGAATACCGACAAAAAAACGGCGCAAAAATGTACAACACTGCCGCCATGACACGCGCGGTCAGAAACTAAACACCGCCGTGTTCCTGCATCCAAAAGTTCTTGGCTTCCTCACAAGTAATCTATCCGTATACTAGAAAACTAATACTTCACACGTAATCTCCACTTCTTTTCCAGTAAATTCTTACATAAATTGACAAAAACACTCACCGTTTTCTCCTACAATCCATTTTTATTTCAATCGCAAAAACAATGAACACTCTCGGGCACAGCGCAAAATGGCGGTCGCTCGCCGGCCCTCCGAAATTATTTTTTTTCTAGACGGAAATGCGTTTCGTTTCTCAGCGAATTGTTATGAAACGAACCCAAGGAAACTAATAAATTTAATAAAAATATAAAAAGTATGGTGAAACGAAACGCCAAACCATAGATCACGAGCCAATGGGAGCGGTTGTCTTACGGACACACGTGTGTCCGTAAGGCGCCCGAGACCAAAAAATTTCTCGGACACACGTGTGTCCGTAAAGCGCTCAAAGGGTTAATAGAATACTTTATTCCAAATAAGGACGACAAGATTTTCCAATTCCTATTATTTGCTTTCTGGCTAATTCTGATTAGCGAATATGATTTCTTTTTCAGAAAGATTTACTATCTGACATATCTGTGGATGTTACTAAAGCTGTTCTTAGAATAAGTGAGAGCAAGTCTATCAAATCTATGTTTCTTTAATTCAAAATAGCCTTAAAATTTCGTTGCTATTTGAAATTGAGTATCGGTACCTATTTTGTTATTGAGAAATCTTTAATATTGTGATGAGGGCGCCACTGACCTTCAGACCAGGGGTGCGATTTTTGAATGTCATCAGTGAGTGAGAGTGAACGGTTTTTAAATCTCATACAAATGCGTTTTCATGCATCTTTCTACTAATTATATTAGAATTTAAAAACTCGCACTCCTGAATTATGATTTTTGGAAGTCAAATCAGCAGTAGAAAGATGCATATATCTCCATAGTAATTTTGACATATTCAACTACTGAGCTCAGCGAATGAGATTCAAAAATCGCACTCCTGTTCAGAGCTGAGCTACTTCGGGGGATATAATTCGGAGCGCGCTCCATACTGACGAAGTCTGGTTATATTTTCAATACTAATCAACTAAAGTCGATGAAATTTTTCAGAAACAATCTAGAAACTAATCTCTATGCTTATATGGTGTCAGATTTCCGTTAAAATATACAGTTTCAATACTAGGACTAATTTAAGATTTGTATGGAAGTTTTTGAGGCACTTTAACTTAAAAACCATCTAATATTCGACTTCGTTTAGTGGTACAAAAATGGCCCGATTTGAATGATATCGTTTGATAGTAATTTTGGAATTGTGTTGAAGTATGTGATTGTAATCTAAGGCGCTAGACACACAGAAAAGACGTTAGACGAGAACAGTGCGCGGACGCATAATTTTTTTTTAAAGAGGTCTAGCACCATGCATTTAAATAATAAAGGATGATACTCATCCTTAAAAGCATTGAAACAAGACAATTGGCAATGGCGTCGTCGATATTTGCAACTTTAGGTGTGTCCCTTTCTATCCAATGACGTAGTTACGAAAATCACAGAAGAGGAGCTAATAGACTGGAAGGCAACGCGTGATTTAGTAATGAAAATAATGCGATTCTTCGTATTCTAAATCTCGTTTCAGTTACTTACGTCAAAGTCTGGCAAGCGACAGCGGTTGCGTTTACCTAGAGGGGGTTCAGTAAGTACCTGAAAACCAAGGGGTATATAATATATCATTATCACATATTGGTAAATATGTAAACCCCTCTAGGTAAACGCAACCGCTGTCGCTTGCCAGACTTTGCAGTTAGTAACTGAAACTAGATTTAGATTACGGAGAAGAACACAATTTTCATTACTAGGCCTAGGATCACGTGCATTTTTGTTCATCGCCTCCTAGACCATAACATTTTAGACGTTGGATTAGAAAAGGACAAAGTTAACGTCACAAAAAATAACGACGCGACGGAAAAGAATGATCATTACCGACCACCAAGGAGTATTATCATGTTTCACCGTTTGTTAGACAGTCTGTCCTCCATTATAGGTATTCCAAACTTCTTGTCTGGCACTGACACATTTTATATGAAACTCTCCGCTTCTGCGCCCCGTCTTCGTTTAACGTCTTTTCTGTGTGTCCAACACAGACTTCCTGGAAGTCTGTGGTGTCCAACACCTAAGTATGTAATACGAAATCAAAAAATACCTAGGTGAATAGCAAGCAACAGAGGTAGCTAAGCATTGAAGAGGAAAAGTGTGAACACTTTTAGTAACTTTTGTCCGTGAATTCGTCCGCATGGACACTAAATTTTAAGTACCTTCTCTATGTGCTTTATTTCTGTACTAAATTTCATCGATATCGGTTCGGTAGTTTTATTTTGAATTTGGAACAAAAGATTTTAGAATTTTCCACACTAAGTATACTAATGTTATACAGAGGAACGATTTTATTTTTTGTTTGTTTGTATTGAATAAACTCCGAAACTACTGGACCGATATCGGAACGATTCTTTCACCATTAGAATGCTACATTATCCATGATGAATATATGCTAAAAAACGGCCAAGTGTGTCACGGAAATATTCTAAGGTGTTACGAATTTCGTCACGGTCATCTAGTTTATAATATTAGTAAGAAGAAAGACGTTAATTAAGATCTAATTAGTATTCCTAGATAAAGCGCACTCTATTTCCAGACGTTGCTTTAAAATTACTTTATAATCTTCATTCAGCTAAGCTGCAGACCCAATTAAAAGTTTTGAATACAAACTCGACCCTGGAGATCAGCTTAGCTCTTAGAATGACGTCCTTAAGACAAACCTGCTCGTTTACAAGGTATACAGAATCGATAAAATGCATGCAGTTTATCCCGTCGAGGCCGTTTTTTGAACAAGAACGAAAGTGTTTTAAACTGTGTTTTAAAGTCTGAAATTAAATTATGTCTTATTTAAGGATCGGGCGGATGGGCGACTGTTCTCAATTACACGATTAGATTAAGTTTACTCGATAGAAAAAAATCCCAAAGTTACCCCTTTTTGTTATGTTTTTTCAATACTATGATTAAACTGCTGATATCTAACTTTTTATTCTTGTACTTAACTAAATACATTAAATATTTCTAGTGAACTCAGGAGAAGTTTTAGCTTAGAAAGTCCCATGAGCAAAGATATTGACAAAAAACACGTTTTTTTGCGATCTTGCTTTCAATTGGAGCGGGATGGCTAATTGTAAACTTATGCTTGCAAGAAAGAGACGCTTGCAGTGGGATAACCTAGCCTTAATGAATAAATGCAAAAACTCATAATGTAAAATTGTGAATAACGTTAGATTATAATCTATATCGCGAGATTGTAAACTGTCGACAGATAATGAACCTTAGCATACTCCTTTCAATTTAACGCATTATTTTTCGATAGATTATAATCTATCACTACACTCCAACTGATTTATATAACAAAATAATTAGATTGAAACAATAATTTCATTATTTTGATAGTTAAAATTTAAAGTTATTCGCATTTTAAATTTTGAGGCAAAAATGATTTGTTATCATTTCAACAATGAATGGAAGCGCTAACGTGCTCATGGATATATTTTATTAATCTTGTTTTGGAAGTAAGTAGGGTGAATGTGCCTGTGCGGTGGGTTGAGATCATGCACAGTAAATTTTAAATTTAACAAACAAACTATTTAAAATTTTGAATAAAATTACCTATGTTGAAACCATCACGATTCGATTCTGCTCTCGATTCTAAACAAACTGCTTTCCAGTTTTGCGTTTATTCACTAAGAGGATAGGCGAGTACAATTTTCTCCTCACAAACGTCTTCCCCTGTTTCCTCCCTGGATAATGACACTAGAGCACAATTTTGTTTAATCATACAATCTATGTTACCTCTGCTATATCCCTATGTTTTGCTTTTTTGTATTAATTAATTACAGTATGAACATAGGGACCTTCGAAAATGACAAATATTTCCACCCGTTTTCAGACATCCAGCAATTAAATTTGACGAATATACATATAAACAAAAAAAGCAAAACATACAGACATAACCAAAGTCTTTCTCATGTTATTCTTGAAAGAATTAATAAAATTGCTTTAGTTTTGGAGAAGGAAACGGGGGAATATGAAATGCTGTTTTCGTCGATTTTATATAGATAAAATTGGTCCGAGCTTCAGTTGTCTCTTTCGCACTCTAGTCGGTGGGGTGTATGTGTAGACCGGACAAATATGGTGTACAGTCGGAAAAGTAACCTTTTCTCCAAATTGGCATTTCAGCCCGCCTATCCTCTTATCACGTTGTATAATGACCATAATTAGCGTTCCGGGTGGTTGGTAACTATGATGTAACTACTCATACAATACATAAACATAATTCACAGAGGCCGCTTTAGATTATTTAAGTAAGGCAAGTTAATTAATAAGTTATTATGTTATCAATTTGGGTGAAAACCTGTTAAGATAATGTATTTGTATTTTTAGTATAAATAAATAAATAAATAAATAAATAAATAAATAAAATCTCAGCTGTAATCCCTATGGTAAAATAAATTTACCTACTACTACTTATGAAGCGTTAGTAGCAAGGTCATTAGTTATAAAAGTTTAAATAGAAACTGGCACTCAAAAAAGAAACGACTTGAGTACTGTAATGGTATAACTTTGTAATGTTTTATTTACATACTTTGCCGGCAAATAAAAGAATGGAACCACTAGAGCGTGCCTGTTAAATTTATGATTATTCGTGAGGACCATGACTAACAACAGAGGCGATTTTTATACAAGGCGTTACAAAAATACAAATAAACATTTAAGGGGGTGGTTTAGACCATCAATTTTAATAACTTTCACTATCGGACCCATATCGAAATCACGAAAAAAAAATCTAAATTACAAATCTACTAACTAAATGTATAGTTGATTTAATTTTTCGCGATTTCGATGTTGGTCCCATAGTGAAAGTTGTTCAGTCTGATGGTCTAAACAACCCTCTTAAAAGTTTTAAATTTTTATTTGTACTTTTGTAACACCCTGTATTCCCCCTCGCTTAATTTTCCCGACTTTCGCTATTATTTCAGACACAAATAAACCCTTCTATTGACATTGAAACCAAAGGCTTAGCATAACGGACTAATTAAGTTATATTACCAATGAATTGTTACGGAATCCGGCAAAAACCGACCTCTGGTAGGCAAACAGTCCGGAGCTTGGGCAATTAAATTAAGCTTGATTGAATTTTCATTTGAATTCCAATTTTCTCATCCTATCGTTAAATAGACAAAAGGTACTGATGTATTGTTTATGCCAAATCTCACCCAGTCTCACGTGGGGGAGAGGAGGTGTCGGCAAATATAACATTTCTTTTTTCTGCAATAAACTGTAAAATTAAGAGAAAACTGGAAAATTAAGTAAAAACAATCTGACGCATTCAAGCACAGCTCAGCGTATCTGTACTAAAAATACACATTTTAAGAAATATCACGAAATCTTTCCAGGGGTTCGAAAACTAGAAAAGCTTTGCTACCAACCGCATATTGACATCTTTTATTCTATAGAAAATGTATATAGCTACACAACCCAAATGTATGGAACAGCCATGTTGTGCTATTTCGAATCAAATTGAAGATTGAAAAATTTGTCTCGGGCGGGACTTGAACCCACGCTCTTCCAATTTCGTTCTCTGGGTAGTGGGCTCGGTGGTGTAATTGGTTAGCACGTTTCTCCGGTTTGGAAGAGCGTGGGTTCAAGTCCCGACAGAGACAAATTTTTCAATCTTTAATTTGATTCGAAATAGCACAACATGGCTGTAACATGTTTATAATCAATAATATTGGAACAGGGTGTGCCATCTATATTGTATGAATTCAAGTTGTAAATCTTGACTTGCAAGTTGGTTGGTTGTAATACTTCCAATAGATGGCGCGCACGTCCCTTAAGACGTAACAGATTGAAAATTTCGTTCTCTGGGTAGTGGGCTCGGTGGTGTAATTGGTTAGCACGTTTCCCCGGTTTGGAAGAGCATGGGTTCAAGTCCCACCCGAGACAAATTTTTCAATCTTTAATTAGATAGTTTTTTTCCCTATTTCTATGTTATGCGCGCTCTCCATACAAACGTAATAAAGTGACTTTTTTTTCAATACTAACCAATTAAAGTCAATGAAATTTTGCAGAAACAATCTAGGTACAAATTTCTATGCTTGTATGGAGTCAGATTTTCGTTAAAATGTATAGTTTTATAGTTAATTAGTAGTATAGCCTCAAAGACTTTCGTACAAATATTAAATAGCATTGAAACTGTATATTTTAACGAAAATCAGAGTCCACACAAGCATATAGATTTGTTTCTAGATTATTTCTGCAAAATTTAATTGACTTTAATTGGTTAGTATTGAAAATATCACCATAGTACGTTTATGTGGAGCGCGCTCCGAATTATATCCCCTGAAATAATATAGGCCTGTTCCCAGTAGTCTTACCGAGTAGTCTTACCAGTTGAACTACTGGTAATTTCCTTCCCAACAGACTTACTGACAGTAAGATTTCGCTGGTGTTATTTTTCCCCATCGGATTTAAGTTTACACCACAGGTAAATGACACGCTCCCCTAGAGTTTAGACCCTGTAGTCACTGACATAATATACTCATTGATAGACAAGCTCGTTCAAACAAACAACATGTCACACAAAACAACACAAAATGACACATTGTGATCTGTACGGTGCAATGACCGTACATTGTGTCTCATCAGCACTAACGCCTCATTCTATCACATTCTATTAACAAATCAGTTCATAAATAAGTATCACTCATCGCGTGCACTCATTATCAGTAGCAATATTAGCATAATCAATTGTATTCCGATCAATAAATCATCATAGTTACTATCAATCTATTTATCATTCAAAGTCTGTACGGAAGCACCGTACACGATCCGTCATTGCCATAGTGACGAAGTGAACTCGGGAACATCAATGCGGTGCGCCCACCTCATTCGAGTGGAACATGTTGCTTCTATGCCAGGGCCTGTTTATCGCTAGAGTATATGTCAGTGCTGTAAATCGTTTTCAAAGATATCGGTAGGAATACTTATTTTATTAGTCTGCACGTACAAAGTCTCACTACAACAAGAACAACTACTAAAATAACTCTCACTTCTCATATTTCTTTCTAAATCTTTATTTGGAAACTTTTCTGACTTTTAATAAAACTTTCCAAGCTCCAATAGTTTTCTCTTTCAGCCTAGACCAAAATAGCAATATGTAGTATTCATAAAAAGAACTTTTATTATGCTTAACTTTGTCCGCCTTTTATTATAATATGTTGTCACAAAATCTCTTTCAAATAATGTTTCCTCTACGGTAGAATGAAACATGCTCTTCAAGAGGTATAACGATTTTTAGGACAATATTTTATACAACGTGTTAATGAATTAACGCAAAACTAGAAAGTGGTTTGTTTAGAATCCAGAGCTGAATCGAATTATCAAGGTTTCAACGTAGGTAATTTTTTTTTAAATATTTATTAATTTGTTTGTAAAATTTAAAATTTACTGAACTCGATCTCAACCCACTGCACGGGCACACTCACCCTACTTACTACCAAAACAAGATTCTTAAAATGTATCCATGAGATTTTGATCTAAGCCCATGAGCACGTTAGCACTTTCATTCATTGCTGGAATGATAACAAATCAATCAATTATACTTTAAATCATTTTTGCCTCAAAACTTAAAATGCTAATAACTTTAAATTTTAAAAACTACTTATCAAAATAATGAAATTATTGTTTCAATATAATCATTTTGTTGTAAATCAGTTGGGGTGTATGAGGTTTTGCGTTTATTCATTAACACGTGGAATAATTGATTCGTCACTGACTAATATAACGATTGTTCACTTTTTACAGAAATACCTTCGTGCGAAGATTTCATTGAACCCTTTAAAACTCATAGATCAATTAATTTAGACTTAGATCCCGCTGCAAGTCTTCTATACCCTTATGTTCAGGCAATGATACATTTACCGCCTTAATGTCGTTCTTATAGGTCCTAAAATAAAAATAAACATGAAATAGGGTTGCATCTCTTAAGCATATCGCAACTGTTTTTGTGCTATTGTTTTATACATATAGTGTCACAAAAGTCCCTAGTAATATTTAAAGGCCTCCGCAAATTGCAGCGATATTATCGAGCGATATTATCGACAGCTATATCGCGATACTTTACACACTGCAGCGATTCCGCGATTCGCGTCACGCATGCGCCCCACCACTGAATGTAGTCGAAAGAGTTGCGATAATATCGCGGCAGTGTGTGGGATCGAGCGCGTCCCCATACAAAATGTACTGAGAACAATTATCGCAAAATCGCAGCGATATTATCGCTCGATAAAGTCGCTGCAATGAGCGGAGGCCTTAACGGTTGATTAGACCATCAACTGAACACCTTTCACTATGGAGCCAACATCGAAATAAAATAAAAAAGTCTGCTGAGTCCATACATAAACAGCACTTTTTGCCGACATTGTAACGGGCTTTTTTCTAATTTTAATGTAGCAATCTGCAGATTTTTCGTTTTACTTGTCTTGGAAAATGCCTTGTTCATGAAACGAACGAGCCTCACACTAAATGACAGACGTCAAGACAAAAGTGACGTTTCACATAATCTGACAGCTGTCAAGATTCATTATTCCGCCGTTTTCCTTCGTCTACCAATTCTTGTAGGTATTAAAAGTACTAATAAACCAGTTTACAGTCAACTGCTCATCATTTTGAGGAGTCTCTAGCCTCATTGAATTATAGCTGCATTTTTCAATAACATAATTTTAATTACGACGCGACGAATTTTGCTGGTTTTGAGAAGCTAGCATAGCATATTATGCATAGCATATAGCAATATGCTCACGACTATATTCCCCGAGGGGGTAGTCCAAGATATTCTGAAACCTCAGATCATCCGCATTCTAGTAGAAGTGTTTTTAGAAATTAAGTGTTATGAAGTAAACATTTTAAGACCAGTGTTTAATGAGTTAATTAGATATTTGTAAAATTTGGTGCGAATTCTTATGATTTTCGAATTTGATTTCCTTGAATAGAAGGCACCGACCGCAGTGGCATAATGAAGGATAAGCCAGTCTAAAATAGGCATACCTACTAAAATAACGTAGTTTAGTAGAGGTGAGGCTGAGGCGGCTCTGAAAGGGTCAAGGTCGTTCGTACGAATAAGAATAACTATAGAAGAGTAACTCTAAACAAAATCAACACAATTTTTGGCACCTAATGAAAAATGACATGTTGTATGAGTTTTGGCGGCAAGGTACAGTTTTTAAAGAACAAAATTAGAACGCGGCACAGTTTTTTAGGTGCCAGTTTTTGAGCTTGATTTACATTTCTGATATCCCATTGTAAAGCCTGACCAGAAATATAAAAAACCTCGCCATGTTGCGGAAAATCATTTGAACGAATTTTTGTACTTGGAACTCTGTCATTAAAGGTTATAGTCGATTGCAGCGTCCTCAAACCAGGTTTTTTATATTCCTGGCCAGGCTTTACCTACATGATGTATTCTCTGACAAAGCACACATGAATATACAAGTATCTCACTGTACTGACGTATGTTTTTTGTTCAGTAGTCTGCACACAAGCCGCTAACGATATATTTTGGCTATTTGCCACGAGAGTATCGTTTAAATAAACAACTGTAATCGAGAGAATGTTTGCCTGTTTGTCCGAAGCAAACTTGTATTAAAAGGTTTTTGATTAGTCTCTGTAGTCTCTTTTAATAATAATTAATGTACTCGTATTTATTGATCAGAGAAAAGTAATTATTAAAGCTAATTAATTATTTAATGGCGTACAGACCGTGATTAAATCATACTTAGGGATTTGGATTTGGGTTTTAGTAAGCTTGGGTTATTGCTTGCCCGAGACACGCGAATATAATAGTAGATTACACACCGAGGACAGGAAAGTAAGAAAGGTCTCAGATCTCATGTAATTGTTGACCGAGGCGAAGCCGAGGTCAACAAACATGGGATCTGAGGCTTTCTTATTTACTGTCCGAGGTTAGTATACTATTTTTCTTCTCGACGGAGGTGAAAGCGACAACTTCGTTTAGCGCAGCGTGACGATAATTGACGCTTTACGTCCGGAGGGATGAAATATTACTTTACTGCTCTGCATAAACTTTTTACAACTATTGTGAATCTATTACAACCGCAGGGCAAGAAACTAAATCACAATTGTTACAACTATTGTAATTTGCCACGATCTTATCTATTATATCATATTATAAGTGCTCACGGACGGTAAATCGATTCTTCTATCTAGGCATGTCATTCTAAATTTTCCAAACCTAGTATTTTGCCACACGGATAATACTACGGATATACTAAAAATAATACTAAAGTGCATAGCATAAGCATATTCTCACGACTATATTCCCCGTGGGGGTAGTCAGAGATATTCTGAAACCTCAGAACATCCACGTTTCACCAGTAGTACCGAAACTCTGTCCAGTGTGACGGGGGGTGAGCCCATCGCCACTTATACGAGTAATGGACAGTGGGTACAATACATGCCTTGAAATTGAAGCATGCAGGTTTCCTCACATTATTTCCAAACTATTTAATACTAAAGAAATTACGAAAATTTGTTGTATAAATACTATAGGGCTCATTTCGCGGAAAGCGGTCTTTATCATTTAGATGCTCTATCAAAAGTTCAAATTTCGGAGCGTAGACGATATTATCGCCGCGACACCTTTTTGTATGGACTTAGGAAAATTGCTTAGCCACGACAATATCCGACCAATTTTATGTAACCGATAGCAAAGCTTAAATTTTATGATAGTGCTATAACAAGGTAGGGTCATAATGACCCGCGCAAATTAGAATTGTGTGTATCTTTTCTGTTTGTTTTCTGTGTCGCCAGTTTTATTTTATTTTATTTGGAACTACTTAGGAGGTTCCTCCATAAAGGGAAGATCTTCCGCCAGGCTAGATATGTTGCCTGGAGACCGGCAACACATCTAGCCTGGAGATGCGCAAAATCTCATACACCCGGTATGAGATTTTGCGCTTATTCATGAACACGTTGTATATGTAGGTACCATGGCAATACTAAGAGAAATGTTGATTCAGTAGCAACCCATTTCACACGTCACATTTATGTAGACAAGACGCGTAAGGGTTGAACTACACCAGGCAGCAGAGCATCGCATTTTTCCGTCGCTCCATCCTTTTCTGTCACTCAGGAACGTCATTTGCTAGAGCATATAAGATAGACGGAACGCGATCGCGAACGCGATCTGTTCCGTGCTGTTCCGTTCCTTCTATCTTATATGATCTAGCAAATGACGTTCCCGAGTGACAGAAAAGGATGGAGCGACGGAAAAATGCGATGCTGTGCTGCCTGGTGTAGATCAACCCTAACACTATACACTAACACCCGTATTCTTAGTTATTATCTTGACATTTCCTCACTCGAGTGGCATAATTTTGAGTGAGGAAGCCTCAAGGAAACAACTAAGAATACGGATGTTACACCCAGGCTTCCTTACTCGAGTCGAGGACGTTTTCGACATCTTTGTCATACAAATTACGTCAGAAACGTCCTCCACTCGAGTGACGAATTGTCAAGAAAACAACTAAGAATACGGGTGTTAGACCACAGAATATAATCCTCTGTGGTTAGACTATGTAACATAAATTCATGATAATACTTTTGTGGCACTTTGTTATCGCTTCTATAAAGGCAAACATTTTAGCAGAGAAAGAGGCTCATTTCACCTAAAGGACGTGGTAAGTAGGTTTATTTTCGTATAAAGTACAGTACACTATTCAAGGTAAACACTTTTACAAACACTTTTTTAAAGAACCGCCGCCAACAGAACAGCCATTTGCTTCATTTGGCTGAAACTTTTCAAAAATAAACTGTTTTACGTTGATCAAAAGTCTAAAATTACGAATACAAAGCTAAATACTAACTAATCATATAGCTAGAGTATCAACAATTTTAAATAACCTAAAAAACGAAAAAAAAATATTTTTACATTTTTTGATGAAAACTTGTAAAGAATCATACTGTTATAATTACCTAATTTATCTTTAAAACATGTTTGTTGCCGTTTTAGTATAAAAATAACCCATCAAACTGAACAACTTTTACTATGGGAGCAAACCAATCAAAGCAAAAACAAATCAGCTGTCCCATACTAAACTGCACCTGCCGGCTGCTGCGACTCAAATGTATGAGACAGCTAATTTTTTTTTTGCTCCGATTGGTTTGCTCCCATAGTAAAAGTTGTTCAGTTTAATGGGTAGACTCTTAGTTTAAAAGGATGCTAATGATATCGATTTCACCCTGTATATCCTGTTGAATTAAGAATGCATTAAGAAAGGATTTTTCGTAAATCGACCCCTAAAGGGGTTATCCATGTGGACGAAGTCGCGAGTCAAAAGCTAATTTCATACAAACAGGAAAAATTTACAAGAAAAGGTCAATTCAAGTCTCGGTTTACTAAGCTAAGATCCTTTGATAAAGTTATATGTCAAGATTGACAGTCGAACCAGTACCCTATACATAAATATACGCACACATACATAATTTGTATGGCGCCTCACGCACACCAACCTATAAAACTTGGCCCCTTTTGTTTTATACGGTTTTATCGTGAGGCTCATTCTATAGACATATATTATACTTTTTCTAAGCTAAGATCAATGATATTAGTAAACCAAACATGTGCAATACTGAGTGAGTGCGAGCGACACGCGAAAACGTCACGCTTCGTACTTAACGGGGGTGAGGTTAAAATTGGTAGGGGGCTGTGTCCTTACTGTTTGTAGTACTCTTTCTTATACTGTGCCATATTGTGCTACGCGCTACGACTCTTCTGAGTGCTACGAGAGCTACGCGAGCTACGGCGTAGCAACATGAGACGAAATTACCATCCTTTTTTATTAATCTACTAGTGTTTTCCCGCGACTTCGTCCGCACAAATTATATACCAGATTTTAAGTCAGATCATAAGCTATCAAACAAAAAAAGTTTCATCAAAATCGGTTCAGCAGTTTTTGCGTGTTGCGCGAACAAACAAACAAACTAACAATTTTGTCGATAGATGGCGCTGCTCGTTTTTAAATCGCGCTATCGAATGTTATTTGAATTTATATGAAGAGAACCGATACTTATTTATAGTAAGGAATATTTATAGTATGGATAGGAAGGTGTAATAGGCCTTTAAGGCCCAATAGTAGGACGAAATACCTTGAAGTAGGGATGGGTAATATCGAATTTTCGTAATATCAAATCGAAACTATATATTGATATTGAATATCGGATTCTGAAACTATATATTGGATATCGGTCGATATCCATCCAGTAACGCTATATCAGTCAGTATACACTTAAGGTTTGATATTGTACAAATGCATAATTATTGCTATTTCACTCTCTAGCAGGGTGTTGGTATACTTTTTTCACTCGGTTTTCCTCGGTTCAGATCGGTATAGTTTTTTATGTGTTATTGGATAAAGATAACACAATACTAAGATATTCTTAGATAACACAGTTAGATCGCGCCCCCTTCCCTTTCTAAAAACATAATTTATAAAATATCTAGATAACGGTGAATCCTAGCGAAAAGAACCCTCCTTCTGTCGCAGTCGGGTAAAAATAGCTAATTTTTCGAACCCCTGGGGTACCCAGAAACCCACCCTTCCGCATGCAAAAATAAAAAAAAAATGATTTTTGAGAATTTTACAAGTCCAGCCTCCATACAAATTTCACCCGAAAAATCGTCTAAGTCGATGGCTCGTACGAAATCGGTCAAAATTTCAGCTCCATATAAAATTAGCATAAAATTTTTTTAAGTGTGGGACCCTCGTTGCGACACCCTAACCGGTAGCCGCTAGCTTGTATAGCGATGCGATACGGTTTGATATCCTATATCTATGAATCTCAGATATCTTGAAATCGAGGCGAATCGAGTTTGTGCGGCAATATAGTGTTTCACCAAATATATAGTTTCTGTACGCATCAATATCTGATTTTAAGATATTCATGTGATATACGTTTCAATAACTATATACGATATATATCGCCCATCCCTACCTTGAAGGCATCTTTTATTTTTAATGTTTCGACTTGTTTTATACAATTTACCGAAACCATACCTACCTCAAGTAGTTTTGGATAGATTATCTAGTGTTATCATAAATTTAATACACTATTGAAATTACTTCACTCTATAGAAAAAAACAAAGATGACGTATTTTCATGCATTTTTAAACATTTTGCTCGTTTTAGAAAAACATAATTTAATTTCCGATTTTTGGTACTTATACTCAAAATAATATTCACCATTAGTTTATCTAGTGAAATCATAAAAAAAATCTATAAAAGTACTTTTGTTAATTCTTTTTAATCGAAAATATGGCACACGCACGCACTTTTCGGAGTGCTGGGCAGTCGCGTTTCTCATAGAAAATATTCGTGAGAACCTATGGCCCCTTAAGCGAGGACGCAAATGGTCTCTTTCATTTGTAATGATACTTTTGGTGTATTTTCATCAACATCATTCCCATCTCTTTGTTGTATCGCTTAGCTCTGCTATGTTCAAGCATTATTACTAACTGGTCGGTCTTTACGACTAACGGGTGGACATTACTTAAACCAGGGCCGCATGCGGCCCGCACTGCATTTTCTTGCGGACCGATCAAATTTTAAGACGCTATTATCCGGTAGAGGCCGTTTTTTGAACACGAACGAAAGTGTTTTAAACAGTGTTTTAAAGTCTGAAATGAAATTATGTCTTATTTAAGGGTCTGGCGGATAGGGGATGGTCCTCAATAACACGATTAGATTAAGTTTACTCGATAGAAAAAAATCCCAAATTTACCCCTTTTTATTATGTTTTTTCAATACTTTGATTAAACTGCTGATATTTAACTTTTTATTCTTTTATATACTAAATACAATATTTTTAGTGAAATTCGTAGAATTTGGAGCTTAGAAACAACCATGAGCAAAGATATTGATGAAAAACAAGTTTTTTTGCGATCCTGCTTTCAATTGGAGCGGTATGGCTAATTGCAAACCTGGCCTTAAGTATTACTATGGTGTTTTGTTACACCCTGTACACTAAAAGCTTTAGGTGATAAAATAATTATGCCTTTTGATCTTTTGACGTCAGTAAATTATAATGAAACAAGTTTAAACAAAACATTTTCACATTAATTTTGCCTTTATTACTAACTCTTTGATTTTATACTTCAAACCGAACGCTGAAACTGTCATTTTTGGACTTCAACAAAATATTTTGGTGCTGTAAAAGGACAATTTGGCTAGCGAATATGTTTTGGCTGGCGTTCAAAAAATTTTGTACTAAATTCAATTCCAAAGATGGTGGTCATAATCGCAGAAGTTATTGCACCGACATGTCCTTACATGTTGTAGGCAATAAAGTTTCGTTATGACGGGTTATACTATTCTGCATCACAGACTTAAAAGAAGAACCAGACGGAATGTCATCTAATCATGAGTGAAGCACCCATTTCTTTTGTGTGCGTGCTGTCACGCGGTACATAAGGTGACGGGTTCTCGGACCTGCGATAAACCGTGGAAACGGTTTTGTGAGACTTTCATATGTATGAATATTTTTTGAAATAAAGTATTTGAATTTTTTTTTTTATTTTTTTTTTAGAGCTAGTGCATCTGTGCGAGTGCAGGTCCCTTGTAGAACAAACGAGATTGTATTACCTTGCATGCTTCACATCTTTTTAGTGCAATTCTCGGTCCGTATTTGTTCCCGCCGGCTCTGTAGTGGACTGTAGGCGATTTTGTTGCGAGCCGAACGGGAAACGGGGAGGGATTCTTCAGAAAATAAGAAGGCTTCTTTGCTGGTTACTTGGCTTGCTTCCAGCTTTGCTCTCGTTGACTGCTCCGGATCGAATGTGTCGAGAACCGGTTTTGGCGCTCTTTTTATTCCGTCCTGCGCCGTCCGAATGCGATGGACAGCGCGAGAGGCGGCGCATCTCGGAACCACGCGAGTGTGCGAGCGGTCGAGAGTGAGTGTGTGAGCGAGACGGGTATATTTGAACACGTCTCGAGAGCAATACTGTAAGGACAGCCGTTAGCTTTATTTGCATTTTTACGTGAATTTACTATTTATTATTACATGAATTTACTATTTATTCGCTATTTCTATGTGCTATTTTATTGGGAAAAATAGCACAATCCTATACACAAACTTAAAACTATAAGGAATAAAAGGCTTAAGCTACAGAGTAAAGGGAAATAAAACGATCTTAAAACTATCATAGTAAACAAACTTATCCTAATCCTATCTCTATAACTAACTATAACGTAACTTTATTGTAAAACTTAATTCTATAGATAATGAAAGCAAAGTGAATATAAAAAAAAGTAAGCCGGTCGTCCCGAACATTCCTCCCGCCGTGCGTCGCCTGCCGTGGCGTCGCACTCATGCTGCTGGCTGGAGGGCGGCCGGCTCCGTCGGGATGATCACCAATTTCTTCGTCGGTCTGCGTAGGGTGCCGCTTTTGGTCCGGATATCAGCCGCTCGCACGATGCCGTCGGCCCCGGGGTAGACAGCTGTTACGAGGCCGCGAGGCCACGTGTTCCTCGGGAGGGTGTTGTCTGCTATCAACACCACGTCGTTCACCTTTAGCGCTGGACCTTGGCTGTGGGGCTCCCGCCGGTTCTGCAGGTCGGGCAGGTACTCCCTGACCCACCTAGCCCAGAAGAGATCGGCTAGGCGTTGGGAGGCCCGCCAGTGCGTGCGCCCGATGAGGTCTTGATCGGTGAAGGTGCTGGGTGCTGGGACGCGTGCTGACCCGCCGAGGAGGAAGTGGTTCGGCGTGATGGCCTCGGGGTCCTCTGGCGATGTGGAGACGTGCGTGAGAGGGCGGCTGTTTACGGTGTACTCCGCCTCTGCGATGAGTGTCGTCAGGACCTCTTCGGATGGGTGGCGCTCGTGCAGCGCCGCGTAGAGTGACGTTTTCACGGCGCGGACGAGGCGTTCCCAGGCGCCGCCCATGAATGGGGCGCCGGGGGGTATGAAGCGCCAGCTGATCATCCGTTGGCCGGCTTCTTCCTCTGTCGCTCTGTCTATGGCGCGGCGTAGCTCCTTGTCTGCGCCGTGTAGATTAGTCCCGTTGTCGGACCATATCTCCGTGGGGCACCCGCGCCGCGCTATCATGCGGCGCAGCGCCATCACTGCTGAGTCGGTGCTGAGGGACGCGGCCACCTCCAGGTGGACCGCGCGCGTGGTGAGGCAGGTGAAGAGTGCCACGTAGCGCTTCTGGGTGGAGCGCCCCACGGTGACGGTCAGCGGGCCGAAGTAGTCCAGGCCGACGAAGGTGAAGCTTCTATGGTGGTGAGCTAGTCTGCACGGCGGATGGTTCCCAGTAGCAGGTCTCGACGGTGTGTTGCGCTTGATGCGGCAGGGTAGGCAGCGGTGTACTATCATTCGTGTGACAGGGCGGAGCCGGAGGACGCTGTAGTGTTGTCTGCATTCGTTGATGGTAGCTTCCACTCCCGCGTGTAGCATCTGTCTGTGTGTGTATTCTATGTACAGACGGGTCGCGGGGTGGTCTCCATCCAGCACTGGCGGGCTCCTCTGGTCGTCCGTGATGTCGTTCGCTGCGCCGATGCGTGTTTTCAGTCGTATAACGCCGTTTTCCAACGTTACCGCGATCGAGCGTAGTCTGCTGCTACTGGAAACGGCTTCGTTTCTGTTAAGTTGTTTCATCTCGTCTGGGAAGGCCTCTTCTTGACTTGACTTGATTAGTAAAGTCTCCGCTCGGCGTAATAATTCCGTGTCTATAGGTAGGAACACGAAATTATTTTTCGAACTCTGCCGTGTCGGTGTCTTGAGCGTAGTCGTCTTCGCTTGCCGCTTCCAGTCGGGATCTAATTCGTTGTTTTTCTTCGTACGCTTGTAGTACGTTTTCTGTTTCGTACGATGACACAGGGCGATGAACTGTAGAACTCTGGCCGTAGAACGCAGTAGTTTCTCCCACTTTGAGAAGCGAGTGGGGTCGGGAAGGCTTCGTTTCAGTGACGTTTTATTGTCACTTACGTAGTGTGTGCGCTCTTCGCCGGTGTTCGTAGGCTCTTCGTGTGTCGGCGCCTTCTCTATAGGCCAAGTAGATGGGTCGTCGCGGAGGAACTGTGGTCCAGTGAACCACCGATGGTGCTCGTTGAGGTCGCGGGGAACATCTCGCGTCGCGTCGTCGGCCACGTTCAGTTTGGTCGGGACCCACCGCCATTCGTTCGTCTTGCTGTGTTCTTCTATCGCGGCTATGCGATGTGCGACGAAGGGCTGGTAGGCTCGTGACCCCGTCCGTATCCAAGTGAGGACGGTCTTGCTATCCGACCAGAACGTGGTCGATTCGGGCTTCGTGTCGTGTTCTTCTGTGACGGCCGCGGCCATCCGAGCTCCCATCACGGCGGCTTGTAGTTCCAGTCGCGGTATCGATGTTAACTTCAGCGGCGCTACCTTCGACTTCGCTAGTACTAGTGACGTACTCGCTCGGCCGTGTGTGTCGACCGCTCGCCAGTAGAGCGCGGCGCAGTAGGCTGCCTCGCTCGCGTCGACGAATACGTGTAGTTGTAGCGAAGCCGCTGCACTGTAGTTTAGGTAGCACCGCGGGATAGTAACATCGCGCAGCGCTCTCAGGTGCGCCATCCAGTCTTGCCATCTTGTCGTGTTATCTTCGTCTAATGGCTCGTCCCACCCGGTGCCTCGGCGCCACACGTCCTGTAGTATTTGCTTCGCTCGTACTGTGACCGGCGAGGCGAAGCCCAGTGGGTCGAAGAGGGACATAACTATCTTGAGTGCTTCTCGTTTGGTCGGCGCCGCGCTCTCAAGCACGGCGGGTGGTACTCGCGCCATGTCTAGGTTGAACGCGAGTCTGTCGGCCTCTGGCTTCCATATTAAGCCGAGTACTCGTTCGGTGGTAGCGCCGTCGCTGAGAGGGATCGACGCTCGCTGCTGTGGTTCGATGTCGAGCGCCGTCTTGACTTCTTTCGAGTTCGAGGCCCACTGACGAAGTTGGAAATGTCCGCGACTGTGTATGTCGCGGACGTCTGTGGCTGTCTGTATCGCTTCTTCAGTGGTGCGAAAGCTGTCGAGGTAGTCGTCTACGTAGTGGTTTCGAATGATTGCGTCGACCGCCGTGGGATGCGTGCTTCGTACTTGAGCGCGTTTCTGTTCTTGACGTAGATCGCTGTAGATGGTGAGCACGTCGCGCCGAAGATTAGCGACGTCATGCGGTACTCTTGAGGTGTTTCTTCTCCGCGCTTGTCCCCCCGCCACAGGTACCTGAGTGCGTCCCTGTCTTGTGGTCGAATCTTCACTTGCATAAACATTTCGGCGATATCAGCTGACACGGCGACGGGGTGCTGCCGAAAGCGCATCATCACTCCCGGCAGCGACTGGAGCAGGTCAGGTCCCGTGAGGAGGTGGTCGTTGAGAGAGACCCCCTTCGTCTTCGCAGCGGCGTCGTGTACTATGCGCACTTTGCCCGGTTTCATTGGGTTCAACACGGCAAAGTGAGGTAAGTACCACGTTTTCTTTTCTGTCTTCTGTAGCGGCGCGGGCTCGGCGTAGCCCTTCTGTAGTAGGGCTTCCATCTGTTCGTTGTACTTCTTTTTCAGGTCGGCATCTCGATCTATCTTCTTTTCAGTCGTGACGAGGCGTTTGTAAGCATTTTCGTAGTTGTACGGCATCTCGCAGTTGTCTCGCTTCCACAGTAGCGCTGTCTGGTACCGCCCATCTTGTGTCTCTGTCGTACACTTGTTTAATATTTCAAGTGCGCGGTGTTCTGGGTCGGACTGTGGTTGCTTCGGTGTTATAGTGAGTGCTTCTATTGAGAAGAAATGCTTGAGCTCTTCATCGAACGATGACGTAGTTGTTACGTGGTTCACGTAGTTGAGTTGCTTTCCTAGCGATCTTGCGTGCGCGCCGTGTAGCACCCAGCCCAATGGAGTGTGCGAAGCGACCGGCTGATCTCTCCGTCCTTGTTTCACTTCGCTTGCTAATAAAAGATGCCAGTTATCTTGCCCGATTAGAATTCTAGGCTTGCTGCTGTCGTATTGTAGGCTATCTTTTATCTCGGCGAGGTGGCGGCAGTCCTGCAGGTCTCGAGGCTTGACTTCTTGTGGGGAGAGCTGTAGGTTCTTCATAGTGCGCGCCTGGACGGTGAAGCGTCGTGTCGGGCCGTGTAGGGTGACCGCGACACGTTTCGATGTTGCGACGGTGAAGTTTGTCTCGCCGATTGCTTCTATATTGAGAGGGTCGGTAGGGCCCTCCGCGCCGATCTCGTTGGCCAGGTCCAGGTCGATTAGAGTGACCGTGGACCCGTCGTCGAGCAGGGCGTGCGCGTCGATTTCTCCCGCCGGTCCCGACACTCGTATCGGTACTATCTTCAAGAATGAGTGTGTCTTCGTAGGCGTCCACGTAGAGCCGACTGACTCTTTTTTCGGTGGGTCTTCATTCTTCGGCGGCTGTTCTGTTTTCGGTGGTTCTTCTCGCACGAAGTGAAGTAGTTTGTGATGCGAGTATTTGCATCCGTTCGTGTTGCACGGGTTCGTGCGGCAGCTGTGGTTTCGTGTTCTTCGGCGCAGACATTTGAAGCATAGGTGGTGAGATTTGGCTAGCTCCCACCTCTTGTTGACGTCTTCTTGTTCCGTGAACTTCTTGCATTCTGCAGCTGTGTGCCCCGACTTTTCGCATATGGCGCATGACGTCTTCGTTTCTGTAGCGTTGTAGGTTCTCTGCGGTCTTCTTTGTTGGTTTGAGTCGTGCGCAGTGACGTTCTCCGGCTGGGCGTGTGGGCCGCATATTTCGGCCTCGCGCTCCAGGAATCTCGCGAGCTTGATTAGGTCTGGTTCGTCTTGAGCTTGTATAGACAGGTAGTCGAACCATCTGTATCGTAGCGTTGTTAAAAGCTTCTCCACTGTTGTTCTTGCCAGTTCAGGGTTGAATAGGTAGTAGGCCCTGTCGAGCGCGTAGATCGTAGCTATTATGTTTGCTACGCGGCTCGCGAAGATGCAGATGTCGCGTGGGTTGTCGGCGGGGCGAGGTAGAGTGCGGAGGCGCTCGAGCTCGGCCGATGCTATGGAGTCGGGCCGACCGAAGCGATTTTCTAACATCTTCATGATCGTCGTGGGGCTGGCGTTTGTGATGAGTAGGGTTTCAACTGCTTCTTTTGCTCTTCCTTTTAAGCTTCTTCGGAGTCTGGCTATGTTTTCTGTGCTTGTATAAGTTGTGGACGACTCGGTGTACGCAGCGCGGAATGACAGCCATTCTTGATAGGCGCCGCTGAAGCTTGGTAGTTCTGCGAAGTGGCGGGGTGCTTGCTGTTGTCCCGCCTTGACTGCCAGAGTGATTGCAGTCGCGAGATCGGAGAAGTCGGTCGGTGGCGGCTGGGGCTTCGTAGTTGCGTTCTGTGGTGTCGCGCTATCTGTTATCTGTGGCTTCGTGTGTTGGCTGTGAGATGTAGCCCACACTGGCGACGGCCGGTCCCACATCGGCCCTTTGGGGGGGGGGGGGGCGATGCGGTCTGTTTCTGTTCATCCAGGCAGTTGTTCTCTTCTATCTGTTGCTGCCTGTCGGTTGTGGCGTGTACGTGGCTCTGCTGCAGCCATTCGTCCACCCTGGAGGTTGCGTCGGACCCAGAGATGACGGTGTTGCCATCGTCTGAGCTGGCGTCTTCTTCTTCCGCCTCGATAGCGGCGAGGCGGGCGGCGGCGAGTTCAAGCTTGGCGCGTGCTAGCTCTTCCTTGGCTAGCGCGATACGATGCGCCTTGGTGCTTGCTGTTGTCTTCATGGACGACTTCCTGCTGCTGCGCATCTGTTTGTTCGGTGCGGTCAATGCGGGCGTGGATGCGACGACATTGACGGCGGGGGCGGCAGCAGCAGGCGTTTCTGTAACTGTTGAGGCTTCTGTTGAGACTTCTGTCGACGAGCTGGCGAGGGTGCTGGCTTCTGAAGAGGATCCCGTAGCGGTCGACGTGGCGGTCGATGTGGCGGCAGTGGTACCGGCTTCTGTTGATTCGGCGGTACCGGTCCCACTGCCTTCTGTAGAGGGGGGTTCGGCCGTCGGGGTCCTTCTTCCTGTCTTCGATCTTGTCACCGGCATTTTCTCGTTTCGTTCTTCAATCGACGTTAATTTCTCTTCTATAAGTTTAGCTTCTATCTTCTACGGACGTAGATTCTTCTATAATGACGCAGACCCGGAGCAGCCAACTTGTCTTCAATTTTCTTTTTTCTTTCTTCAATATCCGGCTCGAAGGACCAAATGTTCCCGCCGGCTCTGTAGTGGACTGTAGGCGATTTTGTTGCGAGCCGAACGGGAAACGGGGAGGGTTTCTTCAGAAAATAAGAAGGCTTCTTTGCTGGTTACTTGGCTTGCTTCCAGCTTTGCTCTCGTTGACTGCTCCGGATCGAATGTGTCGAGAACTCGTGGATTTCTTCTCGCGGCCCGAAGGGCCGCGGGGAGACAATACCGGGGCGATGGCCCCTTGGTTGTGGCATCGATCGCCGGTTGCAGAAACAACCGGGTCAATGGGTCGGCGTCCTGTTGGATTCCTGAGGTAAGTCTGTGGTGGTGCGACTGCTAGCGAGGTCAAGCCCACCAGGTGAGACCCCGTTGGGGGAGGCCCGGTGAGCGACCTTCAGCCAGCAGTGAGGTTGACTGGGGGAAATGTTTTCGGCTGGGGGAGGGGCCCACAGCCCTTACGACTCGACGAGGAGTCGTGGGCGTGAGCGGGCTCCCCAGCGAGGTGAGGCAGACTTACCTCAGGCATCTAGTTCGCGGTCTGTGCGGCGTTTGGGCAGGAGCAGCTCTAGCGCTCTTCGGATACTCTCCGAGGCATCCGAGCCGCTCACTGCTGTTGCTATGGCCTCTTGGAGATGTTGTATGGCCCGCTCTATTGCGGGCCGGTCGTAGGCATCCGGTGATGGGAGGGGCGATTGGGACGTCCTCTTCCTCTTCGTGTTCCTCCTGGTAGAGGGGCCTTCCTTGGCCGGGGGCTCGCTCGTCGGGGCCTCCGGGGCGGGGGTGATGTTCTCTGGATTTCCCCTCTTAGGCCGGGGGCGGGTAGCCGTCACGAGTACCGTGCCGGCCTTCCTGTTCCTGGCCTCCCTCATTAAGACGGGGCAGGCAGCGTGGTTGGCGGGGTGAGGGCCCGCGCAGTTGGCACATGTGGCCGGTTGCTCTAGCGGCCGCGGGCAATCCTTGGCCGTGTGCTCTCCCCCGCAGCGGACGCAGGCAAGCCTGCGGTGGCAGCAGTGGGAGGAGTGTCTAAATAGTTGGCAGCGGTGACATTGGGCGGGGCCCTGTTTCCCGCGCCAGGCTTCAATCTTCACCCCAGGCATGCTCAGCAACTCCCCGATGTTGTAGATGCCTGGGATAAGGTTTGCAGTTTTTCGCAGCTGCGCAAAGTATAGGCAGCCCGGGCGGCCCTGGCGCGCGGCAATGCGTCGCACGTGTTCGGGCTCGTAGCCCAGGCTGCGGAGCTCCTGTTCCACGTCTTCCGGTGGGGTGTTCGCTGGGAGGCCTCGGATGGCGAACTTCATGCTCCTCTCCGCCGGCAAGGAGTAGGAGAACCAGGAGATTCCTTCTGCCGTCTCCAACTTGGAGAGGTAGTGCCGCACGAAGTAATACTCCTGGCTCTCTGCCGGCAGGAAGCGTACGCCTTTGCCATAGGGTCTCGCGTTCGGTGCGTGGCCCAAGGTCTTCTTTAGCTCCCTAAGATGGTACGACCAATTAGGGAGCTTCTCCACGATGATCGGTGGGTATTTAACCCTCTTCGTCTTCGTGGGGGGCGGCAGTGGGGTGCCGTGCTGCGGTGCGGGGGGCGCCGGAGACGGAGGCTTCTTCGCTGGGCGCGCGACCGACGCGTACGTCGGGTTGGGCGGGCTCGGCGGTGGTGCGGTGTCCATATCCTCCGGGGGGGACGGGGACAGAGCAGGCTGCAGTATGGGCGTCGTAGGACGCGCGTGCGTGGGCGGCGAGGTGCGCGGCGGCGTGACCCCGGGCGGGAGCGTAAACGGCGCTACGTGGGGCAACCGCGGGGGCGCCCCACGTCTCGGCACTACTCCTGCCGGCAGGGTGAACGGCTCAACCTTGGGTGGTGAGTGCGCGGGCGTCGCGACGGTCACCTTGCTCGCGGGCAAGGGAGTCCGGCGCTCGGACGCGGGCTTTCGCGGGGCGGTGGGTGGTAGCGCGGGCGCAGGCGGCCACGATTTCTCGGGCGTGCGCGGCGGCGCGGTCGCGGACCGGCTCGCGGGCGCGGTTGCGGCGGCACCGAGAGGACGGGCGCTGTCGAGGCGACCGATTCTGATGCGCGGGTCCCTGCTCACGGTCACGAGGGACGCCTCGTCGGAGCGGGGGGCGGCGGACGCGGATGGTGGCGCCGACTGCGACCATCCCGAGGCCTTTTGCTGGCCGGCTAGTCTTACTAGCCATGACCGGACCCCCCTGCGGATTCTTTCGATTTCCGCAGTTGGGTCCAGCGGCCGCGGCCTCCTCGCGATACGCGGGGAGGCGAGACCTCGGGGAGTTCGCGGCGGCGACGTCATCTTTTGATTTTTATTAGGCGGGTAGCCCAATAAAAACCAAAAGATGTGGGTTGCGTTGCGTAGACGGATTGAATCTCAATGTACCAGTGGGTACATTGAGAAAATTTCGGTGGGTAGCCCTGAAAAGGGCTTTGGGATGCAGTGGGGTGGCCACTCGGCTCGATCAGCAAAAGCTTCTCCGGCGTAGCATGGGCTAACGGCTGGGTCGGCTGGGATCTTCTTGGTGTGATCGCGGGTGCACTTGTTGAGCGGCAAGCCAATCCGTGTCGAGAACCGGTTTTGGCGCTCTTTTTATTCCGTCCTGCGCCGTCCGAATGCGATGGACAGCGCGAGAGGCGGCGCATCTCGGAACCACGCGAGTGTGCGAGCGGTCGAGAGTGAGTGTGTGAGCGAGACGGGTATATTTGAACACGTCTCGAGAGCAATACTGTAAGGACAGCCGTTAGCTTTATTTGCATTTTTACGTGAATTTACTATTTATTATTACATGAATTTACTATTTATTCGCTATTTCTATGTGCTATTTTATTGGGAAAAATAGCACAATCCTATACACAAACTTAAAACTATAAGGAATAAAAGGCTTAAGCTACAGAGTAAAGGGAAATAAAACGATCTTAAAACTATCATAGTAAACAAACTTATCCTAATCCTATCTCTATAACTAACTATAACGTAACTTTATTGTAAAACTTAATTCTATAGATAATGAAAGCAAAGTGAATATAAAAAAAAAAAAAAGTAAGCCGGTCGTCCCGAACAGTATTTCTTTCAGGTCCGTGTACTGCATTTGTCATTATTAAAAATTCCCGATATTTTGACTGTTCGAAGCCCTGTGCTTGGAACCGGTACCAAAAGTACAGGTTCCGTACCTGGGTACCGACAACTACATCTATTTTCTCACTTAAACTAACGTAATATCGATATTGATTACACAGGTACAGGTATTACATCCCGTCTGAAACCGATATCTCACCAAGGTCAATGATACCGTTTCCCAAAAATACCTGTATTTGAAGCCCTGGTATTAACTGCTGACATGATGGACAGCCGTGAATATACTTATGCTCACACCAGTAGGTAAGTATACCTTTTTCACCCTAGACAGTTACAAAACTTTAATTGGTGAATGAACTCACTCACATACTAAACAAGTTTACAAAAGGGAAATTCGCAATAAGAAATGTCAAATTGTCATCCAAACGTTCGATCAGCTCATTGTATGGCATGTCACATTTCTTTTTGCTAATTTCCTATAGTTTCCTTGGTGAAAGTTGTTCAATATCATGAGAGTACAATCACTCTATGCAGTAATCTATCTACAGCCCCACCTTGTAATTGTTTTATGTAGGTACTATAATTCAACTTCAATAATAACCCAACAGCTGATAACCGAATTACCGGAAATCAAGTTTTAGAAGTACAAGGTGCAATGCTCGCCGTATGGTTCCGTCTTAGAATGGACCACCCCATTTCTTTCCGTGGGTGTCACAAGAGGCTACTAAAAAGGTTTCACATGTATTTGTGGGCGAAAAGCTATCACTCCTTTACTCGTCATTACATCTTGAAACCTTCAAATTTATGCTAATCGTGAGCCTTGCTACAACTGCCTATATTCAAGTAGGTAGAGAAATTACAGTGACTAAGGGCCTGTTTCACCACTTCTGAATAAGTTCTTGTTAGCTTATCCGACAGATATTTTGACATAATTTCATACAAAATATGTAAAACTATCTGTCGGATAAGCGAACAAGAACTTACCCAGAAGTGGTGAAACAGGCCCTTAGTGTCTAAAAGAAAACTACTTTGCTGATGTATTTAAAGTTTATTTTCTTCATTAGTTTTCTTCTCTCAGTATTTGTAGTTGATAGTTGGAAGGCTGAATTGACACTTGGCTAATATTGTCATTGCTATAATATTTATAAGTTGCTAAAGATACTACAAGAAGCAACACTAAACTAGGTCACAGGAAGTATATTGTACTGTATTTGAACCGTACAAGGAGGAAGTATCGATGAAATAATAAATTTTTTTCCCTCTCAGTTCTTGTTTTCACACTCGTCCCTTTCTTCTTATTTCTGAAACATCCGGTGGTCCAATATATCATACAAGTGACAGCGGCAGAGACATTGTTCTTTGCACTATTTGTGAAAACATAAAGTCCCGGAGGACGTAGCACTTTGATAGTTTAGTTCGATATTTTTCTTTCATTGCACGACGATACTTTTGTCGATTTCATAAATCAATCGGTTATAAACAACGTAACTAATATTTCAACTAAGTTTTATATTAATTCAGTTATAAAAAAGATATCCTCCTAAAGTTACGTTAAAGATCAATATCATCATAATATTATGAATTGAATCATCTGGGGTTACGGCAGTGGCCCCGCCAAGACGAGTTAATATGACTGAGAATTGATTTGACGGCAAGATTGCTGGCAAAGAGCCTATCTGCGAAGTTGAGGATAGCGGGTGCAAATCACGCAAGGGAAAGTTTGTGTGATGAATAATGATTAATATTTGTACTCAAATCATGGATATTTGTGTCTATGACGTTCATCATAATTACGTAGGTTTATAACTGATACAATAATAAACCTGTATAACTTGGACTCTGACACTCAGTTTTACTTATCCTTATACACCGTGTATAAACACGGTGTAGGTGACAGCCTAGCAAATACTAAAACGGTGGATTCAGACCAATGATTTTATATTTTACTACATTCAGACTATCAAACTGTACAACTTTCAGTGTCGAGCCACCCTCAGTAAACGCGAAAAAAACAGCTTCTCCATACAAAACAGCTGTACTGGACTCAAATGTATGAAACAGTTGTTTTTTTCACGTTTCCTGAGGGTGGCTCCATAGTGAAAGTTGTTCAGTTTGATGGTCTCTGGTGATGTACGAACAAACAAACACACAAACAAACTGACAAACAGACCGACAAAATATCTAAAAAAGGTTTATTTCGAGTCAGGGATACCTAAAAACCATATCGTAATCTTTTTTTTGTAAATATCTTCAATGTACAGACACACTTCAGTTACAGTTTTGTTAATAGTTTAGATTAGATGATGTAGATAGATTTAAAGCGAGGAAAATGTTGTTTTCGGAGACTGACCGACTTTCACACTAATCTACGTGTTATGACACTTCTTATAGAACTTAATCTAGTTTTGATGCTTAGAGACTTTGTCTAGCCATTTACAAATATCAAACTAATAAAACTTTTCGGAATTTCTCCCTCCAAATCGTATACTATCGTAATATCTAAACTCGCCAAGTATCAAGACCTAAAATTATAAACAAGAAAAGTTATACCAGGACGACAGAACTAGGCAAAGTAAAGTTGCTTATTTAATACCAAAGACCACCTGCTGTTTTGTCGACTATCCCGAATTAGAAAACTTTCCGATCCCGTATTTCATTTCGAACCCTTACTGCCAGAGTAAAAGTTTTTGTGCCATTATATAAATCGGTTGCAAGTTTTACAAACTAAATGTAAGGTTTTTTGACTTTGGAATTTAGGGCATCGATTATCGATTCTTAAGTCAATCCTTGAATTCAGAAATCCGATACTTACCACCCACTGCTAATGCCACTTTGGTAGATGCTTATAAATCTTATAATATACACAGTCCTAGCAAACAATGCATGCATGACACTCATGAGGCTAAAGATTTATTGCCGAGACACGTTGTGAAATATTTCTCGAAATTGCATTACAAGCACTGCCGATTAATTACCGATTTCTTTTTTATGATTTGATTGAAACGTGAAACAACTTATGACTATGGAAGCGGCAAAAAGGGTGTGTCAGGATCGTAGCCGATGGCGATCAGTTGTATCTGCCTACCCCAATGGGACACAGGCGTGAGTATATTTATGTATGTATGTATCTTAATTACTGTCGACTCCAGTCTCATATAAAATCTTAGCAAATTATCCTAATTGACATAATAACCCACACAAATGAAGTAATGATGTTGTCACTAATACGTTATATTTTGGCTCTGCCATTGCTGTAGCGTTTATTTTATTATAGTTCTGTTATATACAGGGTGCTAGGGAAAACCGTTGCATTATTAAAGGATGATTGTATCCATGATACTGAACAACTTTCCTCAAGAAACATATAGGAAATTAGCAAAAAAAAATTGACTTTCCATACTAAAGGCAATCCGCTGATTGAAAGTTTGTATGATTTCTTTCTTGCTATTTTCCCATTTCTCTGATGTGAAAATTGTTCAGTATCGTGAGTACAATCACCCCTTAAAGTAATGCAACTGTTTACTCTAACACCCTTTATAAGATTACCAATGACTAGAAGTCTATAAGGTACAATGTTTTGAAATAAAACCCAAGTGAAACAAATCTCATTTCTCTATTTCCCAAGGATTTAATGTAACGCGACGTCCACGATGATTAAATTTTAAATCCTTTTGACTTTTTGTGTTCATTTGCAGCGCAGTTCTCGTTATAGCATTAGTGCATTTCTCACATAAGCGTTGAGTGCAGTTTAGAATTGATTGAATAAGAAACCACTTCGCTATTCGAGTAATGCGTCGCCGGTTGTTCGAAGAAATGGAATTGGAATGTACGCTACGTAAACTAATAACTAATGCTTTTAAAAAATTAAGCATTCTTCCCTTAATTATAGTATGAGGAAGAGACCAAAGACCAACGACTTTTATTCAGAAGTGTGTGATAAGGACTACATACTTAATATGTCATTCCAGTACTAGCGCTACAGCGCTAAATAAAACTCAAACCACAGAGTACTATAATTACTACCGTAACTCAAACGTTTCGACGTATTTAGGGTCATTTTTAATTAGTTTGCGAAACTGAACCAAGACACTTGTTAATGATAACAGATAACAGATAAACAAAATTATGGAATCGTGCGTAAGGTACGCGCAGTGCATGCAGTATGTGGGCGCGGGCGGACATTTACCTCAGAATTATATGATCGGGGGGGTCTTTACCCCGCAATTGTACCAAATGCGTTTCTTCAAAGATTCGCCAACTAATTAAATGTATGTAAAGTAAGGGTATTAGTACCTATATAGTACCACAGCATAACTATATTAGTCCTTACAGTACGGCAACGGATTTACTTGCGCAGAGCAACGGTGGTGGGCGGCGCCGATATTCCCAAGATCTGTATGAAGATTTTGGGATCGACTGCGCATGACTAAGTAAGTACCGGCGCAGCGGGTCGCGGCGTATTACGAGCGTTGCCATAATGTAAAAAGTAATATAGTTATGCTGTGATAGTACTCTGTGGTAGTACTAGCTACTAGGTACTGTTTCTTATACTGTGGTAAGGGTCAGGACACATTAGCGCTATTACTGAAACTACACATAAGAAAAACATGAAGATAAGAAAACTCAATCGTTTTGATACGAGTACGATGTAGAAATTACCCCACATTGATTGAGTTTTATTAAGGCTGCACCGAGCCTATTGTGCTGCCCCCAATCGTATTCTTTTGAATTGAAGTGGCCACTTTTGGCGGTTTTAACGATAATAACTACAATAATAAAACATAATAATCCGTAATGTTTCGATAAATTGAAAGCCAATCAGGAGTACAATGTGACATTCTAGATTTTTGGAAATGGTGTCTAATTGTATAGAAATAAAAAAAATACGATTGAGGGCAGCACAATAGGCTCGGTAGGCTCTTAAAGAAAAAAAGAATTGGCTCCCATTTGCACACAAAATTTGTTGCAATAGAGATACAAAACGGATAGCCAGTAAATACTGTTTTGGTGGACCCTTGGATAAGAAACCCTAAGGAATCCTTAGCAGTCCCATAATAAGGGTCGGGAGGTCAACTGTGGTGCTTGACGGAAATATATTACCTACCCATAAAGATGTCCCATGAGTAGCCAACAAACAATGTGATAGGGAAATATTACGCTACCCTCTTTTCATAACGGATTGGTTGATGTACGTGAAACCGATATTTATTTATAAAATGTATGTTTTTGTTCTGTTAAGTTGATATTGTAAGTTAATTCATAAATATCTTTATTGGAGTCACGTTGCAGGGTTTGCCTCGAACACTTGTCTCTCGCGTGGTGTTCGCGCGGTTCGCGTCTCAGCCTGCCACGAGGCTCCTAAATCCTTCTCAGTTGTTCTTACTCAAAAACAATTCTCGAGATTGGATAGACACTCCCTCAAATAACTTGACACTGGCGAAATCTACCAAGGAAACGCCATTAAATAAAAATAGAATAGAATGTCTTTATTCGTTTCTGACACATTATGTCTGCCTCTCATTTGAAATGACTTGGTAATAGGGTCCTTCCTAGAAGTCCTTCTTAATATGCTGACAGTTTTTAAGAGGATAATCAGACCATCAAACTGAACAAGTATCTCTATTGGGCCTATGTCGAAATCAAGAAAAAAAAACAACTGTTCCATACTAAATTGCAACCATACTCGACGTTAATGTACGTATGTGACAGAAGTGTTTTTTTTTGCAATTTCGGTCTTGTTACAATTGAGAAAGTTGTTCACTTTGGTGGTCTGATCATCTTCTTAACAAAATTTAGTTGGACCCTGTGTGTTCACCTAAAAATAAACAACATACAGGCTTCGATCAAAGCAAAATTAATGGATAGGCCTTGCGCGAAAATTTCAAACCAGAAAAATAAGGCAAAATAAATGGCAATATACTTCAAATAATGTACCTACCGAGATGACAGACCAAGTGTGCCAGTTTTTATGGACCAAGTGCACCAGTAGTGTGCTTCTACTTAACGCGCTTTGGTCCTACCCATTAATTTTACTTTGATCGAAGCATACAGGGTTTAAACTTAAGGGGGTGCTTAAGACCAACAAAAAACATACGTTATGGGACCCACTACGTCATAAATATAGATACAAACATCCATGACCTGGGAACAAACATTGGATTAGATGGGAAGGGAAAGGAAGTCTTAGATGCGCAAACATCACCTTAAATCAGATTATATTTTAGCATATCTCCGTCCTTTGACGACATTATATTGTCACCATAACATTTTCATAAGGCTATCCTAAGCCGGAATACAGCAATGATAACATAAAATGACTTACCACAATAAATATAAGAAGAAGAAAAAATGGCCTCGTTTTCCCATGAAAAAGATTTTCTGTTTGATTTACTCGAGCTACAAATAAGTAGATTAGGAATTGATTTATTTTTCCCGGTCACCGTTCTGTTAGAAGTGGAGTAAAGTGAAATGTTTTCAAATAGAACCATCGCAGATGGCAGGAAAACTGAGATTCGCTTTCGATTTTTGTGAAAATTAATTCTTGAGAATCCAAACAAACATTTTATCAACATATAGTTTTAACAAATTAACGCAAAACCTAAGCTCAGAATCGACTACCCCATTTCTATCCATGGGTGTCGTACAAAGAAATAAGTTTCTGTTCTATTCTATTCTACAGGGTAAATTTTATATCACTGCGGATAACTTCAGCATGTATTCTACTCATCAAACTGAACAACTTTAACTATGGAGCCTACCTCGAAATCGCGAAAAAAAATCTGCTGTCCCATACAAAACTGTAGTACCTATTAGACTCAAATGTATGGGACAGCTGTTTTTTTTTTTGCTAGGTCGATGTTGGCTCCATAGTGAAAGTTGTTCAGTTTGATGAGTAGAATACATGCTGAAGTTATCCGCAGTGATATAAAATTTATCCAGTATACTGCTGCCAACCTGCTGAGAATCCGTGATGCGTTGCGGAGAGGTATGTACACTCAATCATGAGGGTCTAGGTTCAAATCCGCAGAAACGACATGTTATGTACCAACTGTTTTTCTAACTTATGTACGTAAAACCGACTGCTCTCAAACGGTGAAGGAAACATCGTGAGGAAACCTGCAAACGCTGATTTAAAATTTTGATGCATTATGTGAAGTCTACCAATCCGCATTGGGCATGCGTGGTGGACTAGTGCCTATACATCCTCCCTGACAGGGCCTATGCCATGCAGTGGGGCGTTTATTATACTGATTTCGATGTGTCTTACAAGCCGACTATGGGAAAAAGTTCTTACGCAGTATTCTATAATTACGGCCATGATCAGCCTAGCCACAAAAGCACAAAAGTATACTAGTCCAGTACCTGAAGGTATTTGTTTCGGAACTGGCTAAAAACTGCTCCGATTTGGAGTTTTTTTTTTTAATGTCCATAATTTAAATTCAAAATGGAATCAAACTTTGTTTGTATAGAGCGCACTCACCAACAAATAAATCTCCACAAAAGGTTAATTCATCAGCCAGTATCATTTAAAATTGCCAAGAATGTCCTATTTTTACATGAATTCGCAAGTTGTAGAGCCTTTATTCTTAAAATTGTTGGTTACAACACGGACCTGAAAAAAAGACGGACGTAATCTCGTCTAATCACGAGTGAAGCACCCATTTCTTTTGTGTGCGTTCTGTCACGCGGTACATAATGGTGACGGGTGTCGGACCTGCGCCTAGAGCTAGTGCATCTGTGTGAGTGTAGGTCCCTTGTAGAACAAACGAAAATGTAGGACCTTGCATGCTTCACATCTTTTTAGTGTCACATTACGCCCGTCTTTTTTTCAGGTCCGTGGGTTAAAACTTTTACATGACTAGAGCGTTTATTTTTAAACTGTAAAGGTTGTAGTGTTTTAAATTATAGACATTTAAAAAAAATCATTAAAATCGGAGTAGGTTTGATCGGTTCCGAATCAACAGACTTTTTTAATCTACCGCTCTTCCTCTATACCTTAGAAAGAGTAGGAACACTCCTGCTTCCACCAATTTGATATCACCTCGTGGCAGACGGTCGCCACTCGAGAACTTTTCGGCCTTTCCGGCCATCGATCGGTTCTGCGAGCAATGTGCCCAACTACAACTGCAAGCTTAATAAAAAGATAATTGGTAGTTGTTGTATATTTATTGAGGAGAAAGAAAGTATTGTGTTAAAATAGTAATTGGTATAAAAACATAAATATACAGGGTCCTTCTTAATATGCTGACACTTTTTTAAGGGGATGATCAGACCATCAAACTGAACAACTTTCTCTATGGGATCAATATCGAAATCGCAAAAAAAAAATCTGCCGTGCCATACATTTGGCTCGAGTAGGTTTGCAGTTTTGTATGGAAGAGCTGATTTTTTTTTCGCGATGATGATGTTGGTCCCATAGTGAAAGTGATTCAGTTTGACGGTCTGATCATCCTCTTAAAAAGTGTCAGCATATTAAGTTGGACATCAAATCTTAACAGTTGGTAGTTACAGCAAGTTTGCTGACGACCCCAAAGGGGTTAAGGTTGTCAGATGTCAGATGAAAACTATTTGTACAGAAACTAAACAACATCGATAAGTAATGTTTTAAAAGAAATTGTTTTATTTCTACTTGTTGTAGGTACAATGCAGCCAGCTAGACTAGTATTTTAAAGAAAAATCAAGGAACAACGGGCAACGGATGTGAGAAGTTACAAAGTATGTTGGCAACAGGAATAAACAACTAAACTAAAAGAAGGAAGGAGTAAACTATAAAATCTTTAAATTGGCTGCGATGGTTTTGAAGTTTGTTTCTGGTTCTGTAAATATCAAAATAAAAAAAAATGTTTTTATAATGAATGAATAGGGGGGTAGAGTTTGTCGCGTCCGCAGGATCCACCTAACCACAACCCTGCACGTGTCCCCCGGGTGGTGCCAAATGACAGACAACGCCGAGTCTCAGGCGGCGGTCAACTAACCTGATCTCGCTGGCCCATGTGCTAGCTAAGTGATGATAGGAAATGATCTTCACACCCCGCAACCCGGTAGTCATGTCTTACAGGAACGGTGGCTTTGGCTTAACCGCCCGAGTCGTGAGGAAGAAAACCTCTATAAAAAAATAACCCCAATCCTAAAGTGGGAAACGTGCCGATAGGATGAATGGCTAGTGGGCAACTAGTCTCTAGCGCCAACCGCGATGGACCTGGTAAACGTCGTCGGAATTTACCTTCTCATGAGAATGGGCGTCACCTCGTGAGCGACCTGTTTAAATCGACCTTACTCGTGGGACTCGAAATGAATGAATCCAAAACTCAAAACCCAAACAAACCCAGAATACTCACTCAATCAGTGTTTCACCCTGGTCTCTTTAATAGACCACCGTCTTCTTCACTAAGTGAAACAATGAGCCAAAATCCACACAAAGATCCTCCCAGAATAATCACTCAAGATGGAGAGGACCAAGAATCAGATGACTCCGCGTCCACCAACTTCCCTAAACCACCATCCTGGCAACGGGTACCCTTCTCTCGGAGCTACAAACGAAAAAGAGTAGGAGACTCCCCTCCACCAGTGTTAACCCAGACGTCGAATAGCTTTGGCGAACTTCCACTTAACCCTACCAATGATGAAAACACCACTCACCCAAAAGTTAGCAAGCCACCCCCTATTATATTGTATGGTATCGAAGATATCAATGAATTAAGCAAACTACTTGAATCCGTTAGCGACAAAAGCCACTACAAGATCAGGATTGTGAATAAAAATCTTCTTCGCATCCTCATAGACACGGCAGAGGAATACAAAAAGATCATCACCATTATTAGAGAGCATGGCCTTATTGGACATACCTTCACTAGGAAAGATGCCAAATGCTACCGGATTGTCATAAAAGACCTACACCCCACTACTCCACACAGTGCTATAGTAGAAGCGATTGAAGCTACCGGCAACAAAGTTCGAGGCGAAATTATTAATGCCCGTTACGGACCTCACAAAATTCCCACCTCCACATACTTCATTAACATTGAACCGAGTGCTAACAACAAAGCTGTCAAGGACATACGGAGCATTTACAGCCAGATTGTCAAAATAGAAGATCCACGAAAATCTAAGTCTATTATTCAATGCAAAAGATGCCAACAATATGGGCACTCCAAGAACAACTGCATGATGCCACATAGGTGCGTAAAATGTGGTGAGGGACACAAAACATCAGACTGCAAGAAGGTAGACAGAAATACGCCTGCTAAATGTGCTCTGTGTTCCCTTGATCATCCAGCAAATTACAAAGGTTGCAAAGTCTATCAGGAAATTCTCAATAGAAGGAGACCGCAGCTCAATCACAAGCCAAAAGCACCACAACAACCAATCACCGAAAGAAATGACGTCCCACCCCAAGTTAATAACCAAGACTCTGGCAAGCCACCCAAAACGTACGCACATGCAGCTCAAGGCCCGCCACCAAAAGTAAACCCTCAACAATCCTACAAAGGAATAGAAGATCTCATGGCAAAACAGACTGAAAAGATGGAAGTGTTAATTCAACAAATAAGTACTCTCGTAGGGCTTATCACAACTCTCGTCTCTAAGTTAGTACAATGACCTCTCTACGCATAGCTACCTGGAACATTAATGGCCTTGCAGGCAAAAAAGATGAACTTAGGTCTTTCCTAGTTTCAAACAAACTAGACGCTGTCCTCATATCTGAGTCGCATGTAACAACAAACAGTAGTATTCGCATTGCTGGCTACTGCACCTACCTCACCCCGCACCCAGACGGAGGTGCTCATGCTGGGACAGCAATCGTGATTAAGGAGTCTCTCACCCACCATCTCATGGAACCATACCAAACTGCTCACCTACAAGCAACGACAGTTGGGGTAGTGGACCGTACGGGTACTATCAACCTCTCCGCAGCCTATTGCCCTCCGAAACACACTATCAAGGAGCCAATGTTCACCGCATACTTCAAAACTCTAGGAAACCGCTTCATTGCCGGAGGAGACTGGAATGCAAAGCATGTCTACTGGGGATCTCGACTGACCCGTCCTCGGGGAAACGAGCTAAAGCGTAGCATTGATATAAATCGGATACAATCGCTATCGACAGGAGAACCGTCATACTGGCCTACAGACCCACTCAAAAGACCCGACCTTCTGGATTTCTTTATAACTAAAAATATTTGCCATCTACACACATCCATAGAAGCAAGCCTCGATGGACCATCGGACCATACGCCCGTTATCCTTGAAACCAGCAGCACAAGTTTGATCAAAATAATACCCAAAACACCCTGCATAACTCAAAAACAGACTGGGACTCCTTTAGAGAGCAACTAAACGATAAGATAGATCTTAATATATCTTTAAAAACTGCTGATGATGTTGACAACGCCTGTGTGAATTTCACCAATATAGTACAAGTTGCTGCATGGACCAATACCCCGGTACTACCACCAAAACGCCAAAATGCAATGCTCCCCTCAAAGATCAAAAGCAAAATAGCAGAAAAGAGACGTTTGAGGCGGGCCTGGCAGCAATCAAGGCACAGATCTGATAAGGCTCTACTAAATCGCGCTATTAAAGAACTAAAGAACCTGCTTAACGATGCTGAAAATGAAATGCTCAACAAAAACTTATCCCAGATGTCACCGACTGGACAAGGAGATTATTCTTTGTGGAAGGCCACCAAAAATGTTAAAAAACCACAGCAGTCTTTCCCTCCAGTAAGAAATGGATCTGCATGGGCTCGCACCGATGCTGAAAAAGCGGAAGCATTTGCAGTCCATCTAGCCTCAGTGTTCAGACCGAATGAGTCAAGTGGTCCAGAAGACCCTGACATAGACTGTGTCCTCGGGCAAGACTTCCAAATGTGCCTACCGCTGCGGCCCACATCTCCTGCTGAAATCTCAAAAGAAATAGCCAAACTAGACAGCAAAAAAGCCCCCGGATTCGATCTGATTACCCCAAAAACACTTAAAGAACTAACTAAAAAATGCGTGGTATTCCTGGCCAACCTGTTTAACGCAATTTTCAGAACCAACCACTTCCCCACCATCTGGAAAATATCCCAGATCATCATGATCCACAAGCATGGAAAGCCAGTGGATGCCACCTCCTCGTATCGCCCAATCAGTCTCACACCGGTGTTATCTAAACTCTGGGAAAGAGTGTTCCTAAAAAGGCTAAAATTGAGTCTCGAAGAGAAAGATCTGATTCCTGAGCACCAGTTTGGCTTCCGGGAACAACACTCAACAGTAGAGCAGGTGCATAGGGTTTACCACTCAATCAGACAAAGCCTAGAAAACAAAGAGTACTGCACTGGAGCGTTCCTGGACGTTCAGCAAGCCTTCGACAGAGTCTGGCATAAAGGCCTCCTGTTCAAGATCAAAAAATTTCTGCACCATTCTGTATTTCCCCTAATAGAATCTTACCTATCCGATAGGTCCTTCCAAGTTAATCAAGGCGATGCCAGATCTGCACTCTACAACTGTAACGCAGGGGTACCTCAGGGCTCCGTACTTGGCCCCGTGCTGTATAACATTTTCACATGTGACCTACCACTGGTACCGAACATAACTGTTGCAATGCTGACGATGCTGCCTTCCTCTCGAGCAGCAAAGATCCCACTCAAGCAAGTTCTCTCCTTCAAAAACAGTTGGATGCTACCCACTCCTGGCTAACCAAGTGGCGAATCAAAGCAAGTGCTCCGAAATCCCATCACATCACTTTCACACTAAGGAAAGACAAATGTCCACCAGTCAAGCTTGGACCAGAAATCCTACCAGAAACAACGTGTGTAAAATACCTAGGCTTCCACCTGGACCAACGCTTGACATGGAAAGACCATATCAAGGCAAAGAGAGACGTGATCAACAATCGGTTCAGAAATCTCCTTTGGTTACTGGGCCGCCAATCAACCTTAAGTCTAAACAACAAACTACTGGTATATTGTTCCATCCTCAAACCAATCTGGCTCTATGGCATCCAACTGTGGTCAACTGCAAGCAAATCCAACGTCCAATGCCTGCAAAGGGTTCAGAACAACATACTCAGGACCATTTCAAATGCTCCCTGGTTCTCTCGCAACTCTGAAATCCACGAATACCTGGAAATGCCTACCGTTCTCCAAGAAATAGAGCGGCACAAACAAAAATACAAAGAGCGGTTAAGAAGTCACCCAAACAAGCTCGCCAACTCGCTGCTGACAGCCAGCAGCACTAAAAGACTAAAGAGGAGTCATGTGCTCTCGAACTAAAAGAGGGTAGGGCGCTGGCCCTGTCACTCTTAAAAGCATTCTTAAATCAACTCATCTGATTATAGTCTTTCGACTGATGGCAGATCAAAACACAGAAAAAAAAAAAAAAAAAAAAAAAAAATGAATGAATGAAATTTCATCAGTAGTTATCAATTTTGCAGCGTTCTATTTTACTACAGTGGGACACAAAAATACAAACAAATCGCTGCTTATAAACGAAAGGGCCACAAGTCAAAAAATCAGTTTTTACAGGAGAGTCAATCAAAAATTTCATCTTCATTTTTCATCTCTTTTTTAGTACTTTTTCTCTTTAATGCCTAAGTATGATATATGCTTAGGTGCGTATTTTGAATCTCTACCTCTCTTTTATTGCTACTTTGTGATAACTATCACACAGTGATGACTAAGGACACAAAAGTCCCTTTCGCACATAAAATTTTGCCCGTATATCAATGAATAATTTGATAAAACGACACAAGTGGTCAAAATAAAAACGATTTTTGTAAACAATCTACTTACCTTTTTTAAATTTATAGTAAATCTTACAATTAAAAAGAATTGGTTTCAAACCGCATTAAATGGCACATAAAAACTTTAAAATATATCGAAAACTATACTTCTAATGAGAAAAAAAGGTGTTGAAGCACTATAGAAGTCAGTAATTTGCAAAATTAAAGGCTTCTAAAATCTCAAAAGGTATCTTAATGGATATATTTTACTTTTCTTGAAGATCGATGGATAGATCTAGGCTTTTTCCCATGACTCTTCGGCCAGTAGGTCGACGCAATCCTGTTCTGCTGACATGCGGGTCCTGACTCATTTTTTTATGTTGTTTTGTTTGCGGACATTAGTTTTCTCCTCTATAGTATTCGTATGTGTTGTGGTGCAGCCCATATACCTCAATTAGATACCCTTTGAAAGACAGTATCTCCAATTTGAAGTGTCCAGTGGGTCGCCCGTCGTCCCATGTATCTCTAAATTTTGGTACGTAGTGGAAGTTGACCCAGGAGAGCTTCAAGCCAGCTTCTAGCGAGATTTTATACAAGATCGGGAAGTGGCTGCACCTATTCTACAAGTATACTTTCCAACGCGGTGGCAGAGTCAAAAATTTACGTCAGAAAGTTATTTTTGTGATATTTTTTGAATAACCAATTTTGAGTATTATTTTGTGTCATTTTGCAGAGGCCAAACCCCACTTTTGGTCACTGAACCGGCAAAGTTTGTTTCTTAAATGTTGATCCAAGTTCTAAGATACTACTATGGCTATAGTATCATCAAAGTCCGTATAGAAGTTGTTACTCAAAAAATAAAACTATCTATATTACTCAATCCTACGTATTCTTTATATCCCTAGTAACTTTTATTTAGAATATGATCCATTTTAGAGAAATACTAAGTTTACCTACAATTTTACGACAGTGACTGTACCTATAGATTAGATATAGACTACTAATTCATAAACTTGACGCGATGGCAAATAAAATTCTGCGTTATGTCTTTACAAATACCAACGTACGCACAGAAATTTAATGAGAAAACGGACGTTTCACAAAATAAACCACTTTAGTTTAAAATAATAATGTCATTTTAAGGTCTTTTCAATTGCGAAACGGACACAATCACTAATATGGCACATTTGCATAAAAAAAGGATATTTAACTTATTTTTAATTTTTATGCAAAACAGACGTAATCCCAAATGTGGCCCTTTCGTTTATAAAATTTAACTAAAAAAGGGGATTTTTTTGCGATGTGGCTGTTTAGCACATAAGTTACGTGAGATTATACCGACCAGCAGGTTGCAACTCGAAATATGGCAGTTTTGCTCAGAACTTAACCAACCAATCGCGAAAATGCTAAAAGGGCGTTTGCGTAATTTTTTGATTTAGAGTCCAAAATCAATGGGTGTCTTTGATAAATATGAAAATATAGGTTGATTTGGCAACATTTTTTAAATAAAAACGATTTTGGAAAATTTTGATTTGTGGCCCTTTCGTTTTGAAGCAGCGAAATATCAAATAAATGCTGCATAGGATATATAATCATTTATGCTCACGACTATATATTGAAAACTCATAACATCCATATTTCACTAGTAGTACCGAAACTCTTTCCAGTATGACGGGGAAGGAGCCCGTCGCCACTTGTAATGGACACTGGGTTACAATACATGCCTCGAAGTTACAAAGTTTAGAAGCGCTAGTTTATAACTGTTACTCAACATACGTTTTAAACACCTTTGTGCACGTTTATGCGTAGAAAAGACAACAAACAATCAGCTAAAACGATAAATTATAATGCACAGAGCGTTGTTTATCACTTCTCCAGGCTGCGAACGTTTTCCAACTTTTAAGAATAAATTATAATACAACAGCGAATTCAAACTTTGCGATCACAGAGACAGGTTTTGAACTTTAACAAGTAAATATAATTATACAGTACATTAATACAGTCAACGTCAGAAGTCGTTAAAAATCCGAAGTAAAATTGAAAATAAATTTGAGGTAACCGTGGTATGGGAGTAATTGGAGAGCGTCTGTGGCTCGTTGCGGATAGTTAAGGACACAAAATCACGAGGATCCGGGTTCGAATACGCAAGAACTATTGTGTAACAAATAATTTTTTTATCTTTGTACCAACTGCTCTCAAATGAGGAAACCAGCATGCGCTGAAGAATAAATTCGGATGCCTATGTAACTAGTCTACCAATCTGCATTGGGCACCCGTGGTGGACTAACGCCCTTATACCCTCAGTGTAGGCCTGTGCCCTGCAGTGGGGCGTACATAGGCTGATGATCACCCGTGGTGGCCCCTAGACTGCATAATACTATTCATCACTATGTAAAGAAACGACACTCATAAAAACCATGTCCGAACAAGGATTCAAACCATTGGTCGTGTGTGGTTAAATTACCAACTGGGCTTAGACAATATAACTATGGACGAGTTACGCATGTAATTTTTTCTACTATACTGTAAACTTTTCTGCTACTTTTAGCGGGGCACGAGGTAGCGTGAAATCCGCAACTTTGGAATTTATTTCAATAGATTCGAATTTTGAATGTTAAAAATAGTCTCGTGGAAACCCCAAACCCGACTGTGAAGTTATTGTTACGCAATGATAGGCTGTCTCGTTTAGCGATAAGGTGTAAAATATGTAGTATGTAAATACACATGATTTGTTGATATTGTAATGTGGCAGAGGAGTAATGGTACCGCGAGGCTGGTCCCTAGTTATATGCTCTAAGCAACAGTCGTCAGACTGCCAAGATAACTTTTTTTTTCATTCTAATTAAATATTGTGTCGTAACAAACAGTTGATTCTGACTGTACTAGGATTAGGTTTGTGACAAACAAAGACCCGTGTAAGAACTTTGTTGTTTCTATGTAGATACGTACCCAATTTTAAGAAGGAAAAGTGAGTATAGTAGAACTTTATAAACAAGCGAAAAGATACGGGTTCCTCTAAGATCAAAATAAAATTAATGGATAGGCCCTTTGACTATTTATTATAAGGACTCGCCTTGCGGTAGCATTTCCCCTCTGCCACGATATAAGATCAATTTGATCATGTGCATTTACATTAAATTGTATACCTTATCACTAAATGAGACAGCCTATAATTGCGAAACAATACTTTCGAACGTAGGTTCACACGAGACTACTTTTCATGATTTTTAACATTCAAAATTAGAATCTAAAGTTATGGGGAATAAAATCCAAAGTTGCGGATTGCATGTTACCTCGCCCCCCGCAAAAAGTGTCAGAAATTTTTGTTAGTAGAATTACACGCGTTACAAGTCCTCACATAAGTAGTCAAAGGATAGGCCTTACGCGAACAATTACAAACCAGAAAAATGAGGCAAAACAAATGAAAGGTTTACTTCAAATTTGTATGCAAGTGCCCTAGATTTGACAGATAATGGCGCTAGTTTGTATGGACCAAGTGCACCAGTGCACCAGTAGTGTGCTTCATAGGCTTCAACTTACCGGCCTTACCGCGCTTTAGGTCTATCCATTAATTTTATTTTGATCTAAAGGGTTCCTATAGGCTAGTTGAATGGTTTTTCTTACCAGCTTTTCGTTCACGTAGACTTATTATTTTGTTATATTTAGGGCCTGTTTCACCACTTCTGAATAAGTTCTTGTTAGCTTATCCGACAGATATTTTGACATAATTTCATACAAAATATGTCAAACTATCTGTCGGATAAGCTAACAAGAACTTACCCAGAAGTGGTGAAACAGGCCCTTAGTGTTAATCTATGAACTATCTTTACAGTGATATAGAGCTGTTTTTACGATTATTTCCGTTGTTTTCCGATGCCCATTATTTTCCTTGAAGTAAGTACTGTACGATAAGTTATGGAGTGGTTGAATAAATCCAAATATCTTTTACTCTCGAATTCTGTCAAAGTATCGTAATAGCGCGCTCTAAACAAACGAAGTCCAATAATATGATAGATATTAACCAATTAAGGTCAATGAAACAATTTAAATGTTTCAAAGTTACAGTGGCCCAAAGATTTCCATAAAAATCTTAAATTAATACTAGCATTGAAACTGCATATTTTAACAAAAATCGGGCAAACCTCATGCAAAGAAATTAGTATCGTGTTTAAAAAAGTGTCATCGACTTTAATTGTTTGACTTTATAAGAAAAATAAGATCGAATTTTGTTTGTATTTAGCGCGCTCGAGCGCCAATCTAGATCCGCGGAAATTTCTTATCTATCCTTTCTTATCCAGCTCTGTTTAGTAAAATTACAAACATTTGCGATTATTTTTACTCTATAAACGTACCAATCAGTGATCAGCAGCGTGCTTTTCTCTAAAGATATTTTTCCAGCAGATCCGCAACAGAGACAGTTTTCAAGTCTGGTACATCTTTTCTTAAGCCTGTGGTTAATTTTTTTTTTCTTATCATGTTTTGTTGTGTAGTACGCGTATTTATGTATATGATGTTTGTGTATGTATGTTTATATATATATATATATGCATATATATATTTATATTTATATAAAAGTAACTATATATAATGTATATATATTATGTATTTATAATAGGTAAGCATAGCATATGCTCACGACTATATTCCCCGAGGGGGTAGTCAGAAATATTCTGAAACCTCAGAACATCCACGTTTCACCAGTAGTACCGAAACTCAAACTCCACCACTCCACTCTTCTCTACTCTTTTTATAATAGGTTTATTATGTATAATTGCTTTTTGTTGATAACTGCTCCTTTCTGATCATTTGTCTGGAAACACCGCCTACCATTCTTCGTTCACCGTTTCCTCTACCCTAAGGTTGTCTGGAAGAAATCGCTTCTTAGCGATAAGACCGCCTTATTTTGTGCCTCTTGTTTTATTTTTTTCTGTATTTTACTGTTTATATTTTGGTGTAAAATAAAGAATATTTGATTGAAATCCAAACTAAATTGAATAACAAAGACGAAAACAAACATTTGTTGTGGCTTAGATAGACACAGTGGAAAACTTGTATAATACAAGCGAGTTTAAAATAAAATGAAATCTTCGCTGAAAGAAGCGTTGAGCAGCGGAGCTTGGCGGCACCGTCTTCCTAAAACTGGTCAAGTGCGAGTCGAGTTACTCGCGCACCGAGGTTCTGTACCACGCCACCACCACGGACTTGAAAGAAATACGGACCGAATATTGTACTAAAAAGATGTGAAGCATGCAAGGACATCTCGTTTGTTCTACAAGGGACCTACACTCACACCAATGCACTAGCTCTAGGCGCCGTTGCTACAACACGTCACCTTATGTACCGCGTGACAGCAAGCACACAAATGTGTGCTTCACTCATGATTAGACGAGATTACGTCTGGTTCTTCTTTTAAGTCTGTGGCCACCACACAACATATTGACTTACAAAAAAGTGTTGTCTTCTCCGGGAACTCCTTCTCCTTTCTCCTTTGTTTTAGCGCGGGACCGACTCAAACTTGGCCGGTTTTTATTATACTGTAGAGTTTGCTCTATATTCACCTCATGTTTGACGGCTTGTACTATAAGGCAAAAGAAAAACAGTTCATAAACTGTTTCTTGTATGATACCTCCCTTAATTTTTAGCTTTTTGGATTTTTCTGTGAAAATTTCAACTGTCTAGCTATTACGGTTCAATAGGTAGCTCTAAATAAATAGGTAGGACAGACAGACCGACAGACGAACGAACGGATGGACAGCGTAGACTTTATTATCAATATGGGTCCCGTTTAATCACCCTTCGGGTACGGAACCCTAAAAACCATTGGTACGACGCGACGTTAGGACTTTCATAGTTGTTTTTGGTAATTCATCGAATGCGGAGTTTTCCGGGGCAGTAAACATAAAAATTCCGACCTCACGAAAATACGTTGAGTAGAGGAAAACGAGCCCGCTCAACCAATACCAGTACCTACCAATAGGTACTGCATAGACACTATAAATAAACTGTGTACACACGGCGACACATCAGGCTACGCACCCTATATACCCATAACTACACTAGGTACAAAACACAAAATAGTGCGGTAGAGAGCCTGCATAGACGCGGCTGCCGGCGCGGCCGCAGCGTGCCGTGAGACGAAACAACAACAACATACCGCACCCTCTCGCACGATTCGCAGCGTTCAACTTCGAATAGTTCAAAGTCCAAACAGGGTAGCCTGAGCAGTCGTCGTGTGTACATAAATAAATAAAGAAAAACGGAAAATAACCGATTCCAACATACATTAAATTCAATTCAAAAACACATCTTTCTTCGCTGTAACGTATCTCTCACTCATTGCACTCTCGAGATTTATAAAAAGCGTGAAAAAGAAAATTTACCTAAAAACACCTAAGGGAGAACCTCGAGAAGTGTTTCCCGAAGAAATTAAAATTGCCACTGCTTGCGAGCTGTTTTACTGTTTTCAGACCAAATTTATTGTACTTTGCTACAAGTTGAGTTATTTACATTAGCCCTGGCAATAATAAAATTATACAGTTTGAGGAAAATTTTGAGTTTCCATTAAATAGTTAGGGATGATGACAATTTATTTTTATTTCTTTTTTAAAAACTGTTAGATATCATATAAACACTACATTGAAATTCATTTTTCACCTCACAAGCTCGGAAAGATTCTGTTTATCATTCGAAATCTGAGTGCAAAAGTGCATTTTATCCGCTAGCGTGCAAAGAGTTTTTAAAATTCGAATCCATTCGAGTCCAGATAAAAAGATAGTAAAACCATAGAGAAATTACACAGGATGAGTAAAACCATACGTGCGAGAAAGACAAAAAGATTATGTTGCTAACATAACGAACTATGCATATATTCGTGCATATTATTGTCTTCTCTTTTTCGCGTATAAGTTTGTCCTTCACCATAATTTATTTGAGTGTCAACAAAGATATTATAACTAAATATAATCCCTTTGAGTAGCAATATCTCTTGTCTTCTCTTTTTCACGTATAGATTTGTCAGTCCTTATTTGCATTTGCATATACTTAATTATTTTTCCAGTGTGGGATAAAAACATCATCTAAAATAATACTTATTTAAAATGTATTTTAATAATTAATTCATCTTGTTTACCTATGAGAAGTTATTCCGTTACATTTTCTTACATTTCCTGAATTATTTGCGCAGTGTCTCAGTACACACTACACACCAGCAGGACATTTTTTATGCTGATCAATTGGTTTTCAATCAAACTGCTACACGTGACCGCAGTGAGATAGTGACTAAATGCAAGAGTAATATATAGCCGCAATAGAATGGAACAACGTCATAAAGCGCGATGTTCGCTATACATCTAAACTCAGTGCTTGCACCTAACATTTTCCTCGCTGTTGTGAGGTGAAAAGTTGTGTGTTTCGCTCGGCTGCAAAATTATTCCGCGTCTCGTACCTTTGAAACCTTCGCTACGCTCCGGATTCTATATTTGAACCACTCGCTTCGCTCGTGGTTCAATCCTAGAATCCTTCGCTTGCTCAGGTTTCAATATAAGTACTCGCGGCAAAAAACAACTTTGCAGCCTAGCATAACAAATAACTATTTCACCTCACAAGCTCGGAAAGAATCTGTTTATCATTCGAAATCTGAGTGCAAAAGTGCATTTTATCCGCTAGCGTGGAAAGAGTTTTTAAAATTAGAATCTCTATTCAATATTTGTCTATGCCGCCTTAATGCGCCAAAACATCGCCAAAATGTTTCTTTTATTTGTTTTTATTTCATCCAACCAGCATTTTCCTCGCCGTTGTGAGGTGAAAAGTTGTGTGTTTCGCTCGGCTGCAAAGTTATTCTGCGTCTCGTACCTTTGAAACCTTCGCTATAAGCTCAGGATTCTATATTTGAACCCACTCGCTTCGCTCGTGGTTCAATCCTAGAATCCTTCGCTTGCTCAGGTTTCAATACAAGTACTCGCGCCAAAAAACAACTTTGCAGCCTAGCATAACAAATAACTATTTTTATATCTTTAAAAATAACCGAAATATAAGTGTTTATTTACGGTTAGAGCGAGAGGCAGATATGAAAGAAGAGACGACATAACCTCGTATTTTCATACAAAATTAAATAATAGCGATTAGCGAAGTGTCATACAAACATAATGTTTTACCTGAAAGATATAGAAGACTATAAAAACATATTATTTCAATCGCTTATGTATAACTTGTTTGTTTTCTATTCGATTGTAATTTCGTTTTAACATTGTGTTATTACGTTAAGCATTTTTTTGGAATTCGTTAAAAGATACGAATTTCCAGGAGCAGTCTTCATCTCTATTATACATTTGTAATGGAGTAAAATACTAAGTACTACACAACCAGGGCCGTAGCTAGTGGGGGGAGGGGGCATCGTGGGGCAATACCCTACCTTAAAATCCCAATGCCATACCTTAAGGGCAAGCGGGGCACGAGTCCAGAACCTCGGACTAAGGAGGCCCCGAAAATCATACACATTAATTAATTTTTTAAACCGAATACTAGCCGCAATCACGTCGCAGGTCTGTGAAATTGTGAATGTGAAAAAAAAAGTGTGAGTTCACTGCCTTCACTCCGTTTATAAATTTTGTTGTGCTAATCGATCGAGCTATGGCTACAATCGACTCATAGTGCTGCGAGAAATTTCGAGCTTCCAATATAAATTTACTTAAATTTTTAAAAAACACTGTCACAGTGTGTGAAATTGAAAATCCTTGGAGTGTGAAATTTCGAGCTCGCTTCGCTCGCTCCAGGTTTCCGATTGTATTTCGATCATACATAACAAACCTAGGCTGCAACCCGAACCACCATCGTTTTGAGTCTTGGTATGTGAAATTTCGAGCTCGTTTGGCTCACTCCAGCTTTCCAATAGTATTTTGGTCGTACCTAACAAACTTAGGCTAATGGAACTCGAACCACCATCGTATTGAGTCTTGGTGTGTGAAATTTTGAGCTCGCTTCGCTCACTCCAGCTTTCCAATGGTATTTTGATCATACGTAACAAACCTAGGCTGGAAGTCCAACCATCATCGTTTTGAGTCTTGGTGTGTGAAATTTCGAGCTCGCTTCGCTCGCTCCTACTTTCGAATGGTATTTTTGAGAATGCATAACATAACGTCATGTATTAATATAATAAAGATTTAATTTTTTCGCCCTACCTTTGACTTCCTATGCCCTACCTTTAATCCAGTTCTAGCTACGGCCCTGACTACAACATTAGCGTGCGCCCACGTTGCTCGCGACTTTTTTCGGAATTGAATTTTTTGCCGAATATATATATAAAAAGAATATACAGGACACAAACACCCAATTTACGATAGCTTTATATCCTGAAGACAGCCAATTATTAAGCATGCGTTATATTCCCATGACAACCACTCAAAGAAAGAAGGTTTAGGGTTGAACTACATCACACAGCACAGCATCGCATTTTTCCGTCACTCCATCCTTTTCTGTCACTCATGAACGTCATTTACTAGAGCATATAAGATAGAAAAGGATGGAGCGACGGAAAAATGCAATGCGGTGCTGTGTGGTGTAGTTCAACCCTAAGAAGAGAAACGATGATCACTTCCACATATAGATTACTGGTAGGGAATAGGGAAGTATTAATTCAATTCAAATTCATAAATTATTTATTTCCAACAGGGTTAGTAACAATTATGACTGATACCTTAGTGTACAATTCGGTTAGTAAGTCTTAGACTACGTTAGGGTACAAATTTCAACACAGATTTAGTCCTCTTTTTGATCTACATAATAATTAATAGTAGGACCAAATAATAATTAACACAAATGGTACAACTTGACACAGCGCAGATTTACAAAGGTCACCACCACCATCACCAAAGGTCGCCATGCTCGAGAATAATCAAGATAATTTTAACAGCATTCACACCCCAACAATACGCACAAAAAAGGCACTGCAGTTTGAAAGTGTAAAACTTTGCAACTTGACCCGTGTAATGTGCGAATTTGTGTTAGTTTGTACCTTGATTGTTTGTGCCGCTCCTATTTAAATCATTAAAATGAATATTTCACAAAGTCCTAAGTCTTTAATAAAATGGTGCTTAAAAGACAAAACAAAACCACATTTCCATTCGTTTGTACAAAGATTAAAAACTAATCTCAGAAATGGGCCGTCGCGTCGTCGTCAAAAAGCAGCTTTGTGAAGTCATTGTCAAAATACTGCTTTTGTAGTTCCATTTTTAGGGTACTAAGACCAAGCGTCCAAATGAAGCGTTTTTTTCGTCTCTTTGTAAACATAGCATCATAAAAACTTTAAACTTAAGTACGAACCAGTCAAAACAGCATCCTGCAAACCGTTGTTGAAAGTTGGGATAGCCCCATAATTTTTAATTTTTTAAATTCTTTTTTATTAATACTGGGGCTTTTAACACTAAAGTTATGTCAGCCCATAGCCCCATAATGAAACGGTGGGTGCAGCTGCACACCAGCCTGTAGACCTTCCCAATGTTGGGTAAAGGTCCATAATATTTAAAATGAGCTGTTTTACATAGTTATAGTAGGTACTCTGTGGTTTTACTAACAATAGGCTAAGATTCTCTGTTACTAACTCTTTTATGGACTTACTGTCTGAAACAAAGAATTATTTGATTTAATTTAAAATATCATATTTTGTATGCAAATCGCGCAACCTAAATATTCGCAAAATATATTCTTAAAAATCGGTCAAGTGCGAGTCGGGCTACTCTCGCATCGAGGGTTCCGTACCTTACCATCACAGAACATCATCATCATCATCATCAGCCTATCATCGTCCACTGCTGGACATAGGCCTCTCCCAAGGCGCGCCACAAAACTCTGTCCTCGGCCTTCCTCATCCAGTCGCTCCCCGCTACTACATCACAGAACACAACATATTAACTTAGAAAAACTCTTTTTTTCTCCGGGACCTTAATCATGAGACCGACTTACACTTGGCTGGTTTTTATTATTTGTTGATATTCCGTAGAGTTTGCTCTATAATCACACCAAGTTTGACGCTTGTATGTATTACGGTTTTTACTGTAGAACGAGAAAAAAAAACGTCGATAAAAACCAGTTTCTTGTTGAGAACCCCCCTTAATTTTTAACTTTTAGAAATTTTTATTATTTGTTATCAAATCCGCCGTAATAACGCATATTCTGTGAAAATTTCAACTATCTAGCTATTACGGTTCAAAAGTTACAGCCCTAAATGGGTAGGACGGACGGACGGATGGACGGACGGACAACGTAGGCTTAGTAATAGGGTCCCGTTTTTACCCTTTGGGTACGGAACCCTAAAAAATAGATAAGTACCTAATATTTAATAATAGACAATACATCAATACAGAATCCTTCAAAACTAATTCGACTCTCACCTGTCATTCAATTTTTTTATAAAAACAGTAACAACACGGACCAAAGAGAATATAATCATTACATTTAAGAGACGGGACTCCTTGAAGCAAAATAATCCTACAAAACGTCAACTCGAGGCTACCATCCAAAGCCAACATAGAGCAAAATGTTGCCAACCTTGAAAACAAAATGACAAGTGTAGAGTAGTGATGTGCTATGAATCTTAAGATGTCGATAGTTTCAGAAAAAAAAAATTGGCCATATGGTTGGCTGAATAAGTTTATATACCTTTTTTTACAAATTAGAAGCGGGTATTCGTTTTAAACAATTTTATTCGTAATTTAACACAATCAATCAATCAATATTTAGAAATTAAACAGACACAGCACAAGAACCACAGACTGATGCCATTGTAAAGGTACATATTATACACATGCTCATTACTAGCACGGAGCCTGCTAATTTCGAGCAAATGCTAATTAGTAGCATGCGTTAACATACTTTGCTAGAAATTAGCATGCTAATTATCACCTTGCTCAAAAATCGGTAGGCAGTTGATTTTCGAGCATGCTACCTGTGGCGCGGGTGGAAGAGGGTGATCTAAGAATAATATAAGTAGTGTGCTCTATGCTTCATAAGCACGTATTTACAGTTGAAAAGCATGCTCATTCAGAAGTATGTTACAATCTAGCATGCTTATTGCTATGAAATGTAAACAGTTCATAGTTATATCTGTAGTCCTGCAAGACGGACTACTGTGAATGGGCCTCTTTAGATAGACATACTCTAAAATAGCATGCTATTTTAGATGTTAAAAATGCTAAAAATGAGGCTGCTCTGTACTATTTACATTTGCTAGCAATAAGCATACTAGATTGCATACTCCTAAAAGAGCATGCTTTTCAACTGTATACACGTGCTTATTAATAAAGCATAGAGCACACCCTCTTACACCCGCGCCTCAGGTAGCTAGCATGCTCGAAAATCAACATTTTTGAGCAAGGTTCTAATAAGCATGCTAATTTGTAGCAAAGTATGTTTACACATATTACTAACAAACATTAATTTTGCTCGAAATTATCATGCTCTCGTGCTAGCAATGAGCATGTGCTCATTGCCAATGTTGCAATGTTGCTGAGTAGACAAATGATAAAATCTAGTCATCATTATCTATGGCGTGTAAAGTACTTTACTTTGGGGTTGATTCAATCGCTAATACGGCTTCTCCTATAAATGCGGTGTCCTCGTCCGCACGAGTCAGATCCATATTACTGTTCTTGTCAGCATCAGAGTCACGCTCCTGGTCCAATTTTTTCTACCGCATCAGCCATGTCTTCTATTTAATGAGGCGTTTTCATTAAAAAAAAAACTGTTCAAAGACATTGGAAGGATGGCGTTATAATCGTGCCAATTTAGCTGTCAGATCGAAACATGTTTTACTCGATTCCCTAATTTTAGGGAGCAATTTTTTGATTTATTATTAAGATTATTATGGTTTTAATATGAGAGTCGTTTTGATACTTCAGATTGATTAACTTTTTGTGCAGTCAATGTTCGTTTATGTACAATAAACGAAAAATATCGGTGCTATTGCGTATTTATTGGTAGAGAAAAATTATCAATTGGCAACACCACCACTATCAAACGTCATTTGAGTGATGCAAACCATAGACAAACAACACTTTTTACTGTCAATTTGACAGGTTTTTTTGAACTTTTTATATTGCCATCTACTGACTTTTCGATTTACTAGTCTTGGAAAACGCCTCATTGGTTCAGTTTTTCGCTAGGTCTTCATTTCCAGTAACTTGAACCATTTCTTACATCTGAAAATAAACATACCTGTGTATAAGTTTATCATATTATCATCAAAAATATGATGGATGATTTATGTATGATGGATGTTCTGAGGTTTCAGAATATCTCTGACTACCCCCTCGGGGAACATAGTCGTGAGCATACGTATGCGTATGCATGTAGTATGTATCAAAAATATCGATATCGATATTTCTTCAAATCCCTCACTTTACAAATACCGCTCCGCTCTTTATGAAAACGAAGACACATTTCTCAAACTTAAAATGATCGCATTTTTGCCTAAATATGAACCAGGGCTGATAAATAGGATAAATTTATGCTTACCGAGATTCATCCAGCGAAAATCTTGCTATGATGTTACGTTTTTTACCATCTTTTCTTTCCGACATTTCACTGCATATCTCACATTTCCTGTACTTCATTTTAAGCTTTTATGGTGCAATATCACGTAATACCCTGTATTTAAATGTGTTTTCAGTTTTATATTCAGGTTTATTCACCCAATAAACATTTTAAATAATTTCCAAAAGTTATCTTGACAGAGACCGTTTCGCAGACTCATTACGTCAGGTGACATTTCATGAAAGAGACCGTCAAGAAAAGAGACGAATATAGACGCCCATCAAAGTTCTCCTCCGTCTCATATATTTTCTCGCATGTATGCAGTTGCGATAGACTGACACGGACAGCCAGCATTGCAGTAAACAAAAGATGGCCAAAATCTGAAGTTCTCTTTGTTCACAAATCATCACTGTGAAAATCTGAAACATGTCATATTCATGGAAGTGAAATATCTGAATGAAAATCAGGCACAAAGCATTTTTGGTCCCACGTCACAGAGCATTCTGTTGCAAACGCTGTTATAATTCGTCTTGAATTCACTTAATAGTAGTAAATCAGGGTTCGGATGTTTTATTTAATGTAAAAGTGAAAGCTACATTTTATATGTAATGAGGACTAAACAGCGACTCATATACAGTGTGTAAGGAAAAGTACCATACCCCTTTATACCACATACTCTACCAATCAAAAAGCAGTTAAGTATGGAACAGCAGATTTTTTTGTGCTGACAGGTTTGCCCCTATAGTAAAAGTTGTTTGTGTGCGGTGCAGCGAGCGCCTGGCACAGGCTAAGTAACTTTGCAGGTTTGCACCAATTGGCCTAAACGAGTGTCACAAAAAATTTAATCCAGGTGTCGCCTCTAGTAGCTTACCTCAATGATGAATGAATGAATGATTTTATTTAACCAAAAAACAACCTAGTTACAGTAATATAAGATAATGCTACAATTACAATTTTCATATTACAAATATAATACACATGGCTGATCAATTTCAAACATGGGAGCTGCCAGCAACTATCAGCAGGGAAGAACCCTGTGCTACAAGGTACTGGCCACTTCGTTCAGGCCAGAATAATATATTTAAATAAACGTTCGAGGATACAATATGATATGTAATTATTATCGTCATCATCTTCATTTAAGGGCTCTTACAGACAAGCGACACTTTGCGGTCGCCGTGGGTCGCAGAAGGTCGCGCTCATAGACTTTACGGTCGTGCGACTGTCGCGCGTCGTCGCGCGACTCTCTGCACCCACAATGTGTCGCTCGTCTGTAAGAGCGCTAAGCCACCTTCGACGACCCGGTTGGTGTAATGGTTACCACGCCGGACTGCCAAACCAGGGTCCTGGGTTCGAATCCCGGTTCGGTCATGGATGTTATATGTTCGTGCCGTTGTTGTATGGTTTCCATAATAAATGCCTTTAGTGCTAGTTTGGGATCATTACAATGTATGTGCCTGTGAGCGTTATTTAATTTTTAATTTAACCTACCCGTTATGATGTTCTTTACCGTCGCAAGCCTATCGCATCCACGTCTTGCAGTGCTTTTCTTGATGTCTTTACAAGACGTGGCCCCCAAATGAGAAGGGCTCTCCTGTTTGGCTTAAGGTTAAACATTAGACCCAATACTTCAAAGTTATACTACCGTTGAGAATCAGTATTTTATGGTCTCTGAAATCCTATGTAAGAACTCAAACTCAATTTATTCAGCTGACCTAGCGAACTTCGTCATCATCATCATCATCATCAGTCTATCATCGTCCACTGCTGAACATAGGCCTATCCCAAGGCGCGCCACAAAACTCTGTCTTCGGCCTTCCTCATCCAGTCGCTCCCCGCTACTTTTTTTAGGTCGTCTGTCCAGCAGGCAGCAGGGCGTCCCACATTACGCCTACCAGTTCGCGGTCTCCACTCTAGAACTCTGACACCCCATCGGTTGTCGACTTCGTACCACCTCAGAATCAGTATTTCCCGACAAACACTTGATCGTTTTTTTACAAACCTTCCCTGGCATGTGCACAACAACCTCGAGTTTTAGCGAGACTTACGGACAGCAATTCATTTATATACAGGGTCCAATTTAATATGCTGACACTTTTATAAGGGAATGATCAGACCATCAAACTGAACAACTTTGTCTATGGGACCAACATCGAAATCGCGAAATAAAAATCAGTTGTCCCATACATTTGGCTCGAGTAGGTTTGCAGTTTTGTATGGAGGGGGTGATTTTTTTTTCGCGATTTCGATGTTGGTCCCATAGAGAAAGTTGTTCAGTTTGATGGTCTAATCATCTCCTCAAAAAAGTGTCAGCATATTAAGAAGGACCCTATATTATAGAGAAGACTATAATAAGAGCTTGAAGCTCACTTATTAACCTTCAAATTGAAGGTACCACCGCGTCGGAACGGAAAGAAGTATGGTATATGCGTTACACTAATTTAAAAACAACCTAACTGCAACAACACACATAAATATTAAACTCCTAGACGGTTGTATTCCGTTCTCGCATACGTTTTCACACGCCATAAATTTAGCCGTAATCAAGAAGGCTTGGTTAAAGAGATGCGGAGTGTAGCGCGGTGCGTCTCGCGGATAACATAAGCTCACTACGTTATTCCCCGAGGGGATAGTCAGAGATATTCTGAAATCTCAGAACATCAACGTTTCACTAGCAGTGGATAACATAACATAGTATCCGAAGCATAGTTTAAATATTTCTTTATTTGCACTCAACAACCGTAGGATGGAAGAAAGATCTTTGCTCGGGAGTTAATAAAGTAAGGCACTGCTTTATTCCCTTGGTGCATAATCTACTATTTCCACCCTAGGGATGAAATTCATCGCTTTCAACCCGCTTCATAGATAAACAATGACCTACTTTCAGAGTATGAGAGATGAAAATACACAACCGTCAGGCCGCGTTCAGACGACTCGCAACCGCCTCACGCCCGCCACGCTTCGCTCGGGAGTTAATGAAGTAAGGCCCTGCTTTATCCCCTTGGTGCATAATCTACTATTTCCACCTTAGGGATGAAATGCATTGCTTTCAACCCGCTTCATAGATAAACAATGACCTACTTTCAGAGTATGAGAGATGAAAATACACAACCGTCAGGCCGCGTTCAGACGACTCGCAACCGCCTCACGCCCGCCTCGCTTCGCTCGGGAGTTAATAAAGTAAGGCCCTGCTTTATCCCCTTGGTGCATAATCTACTATTTCCACCTTATAGACTAAGAGATAAGTGTACTTTTTGCAACCATCAGCAGCAAGGCTGATTCAGTGTTTATGTGGTGTAGAGCATCTGTGTGATGGGGATGGACCAGGTCTGCCTGCATAACTTCAGTCGGTTTAGGAGTTACAGACGTTTAAAGGTCTGGAAAAAAATTACGATCCACAGCAAGGCTGATCGTATGATATTATTGTAGTATGCACTGTAGCTATGCGAAAAGTACAAAAACTGACATGAACTGCCAGTCGGTTTAGGAGATACAGCCGTTCAAAGGTCAGACCTTTGAACGTCAGTAACTCCGAATCCGACTGACGAACCATGTCAGTTTTTGTAGTGTTCACATGGCTACAGTGCATACTACAATAATATCATACGATCAGCCCTGCAGCTGTTCGTAATTTTTTTCCAGACCTTTAAACGTCTGTAACTCCTAAACCAACTGAAGTTATGCAGGCAGACCTGGTCCATCCCCATCACAGAGATGCTCTACACCACATAAACACTGAATCAGCCTTGCTGCTGATGGTTGCAAAAAGTACGCTTATCTCTTATAATATTAGGGATGAAATGCATTGCTTTCAACCCGCTTCATAGATAAACAATGACCTACTTTCAGAGTATGAGAGATGAAAATACACAACCGTCAGGCCGCGTTCAGACGACTCGCACCCGCCCCACGCCCGCTACGCAGACGCGGGGTGGGTGCGGAGCTGGTGCGGACCGGGACGGACGCGGGTGCTCCCCCAAAATACAATATGAGATTTATTATCGTGTCATACGACTCAAATTGCAAGCAATGCATTTCAAGGCCGGGAGCCGATGCGCACGGCGGGCGCGGGGCGGGTGTGGGTCGTCTGAACGCGGCCTTATTTTGTTAGTGAGCTATATCTTATATCTGTGTGCGTACGATGCGGAACGGTAGTAAGAAGCTTTCACACTCTCGTGCACATCCGAATTTTGTTTGAATTGCCCGCTTCACGCGACGCTGCACGTGCACGTGACGCTCGTCGCCCCGCGCATCTCCATGAAAGGGCTCTGAGTGCACTTCGTTTCTTTAGCGAAACATCTACCTTAATATTCTCGCAAGGAAAGTTTGTATTAGTACGAAGAAATATTCTCATCTAACTACATGCTTTCTTCATTTATGTGCATCAAACACTGATGCGATGTAAACATCGAAAGAAAAGATCGATCAACGATCGATCGTAAAGTTCTCTCTATCGATCTACGAATAAGAGAATGTATAGAAGTATAAATGAAGCTAAAAGTGGCACCAAAAAAATTGTAACGCGTTCTAAATTTGTTCTTTAAAAATTGTAACTCGCCGCTAAAACTCATACAAAATGTCATTTTTCATGTGGTGCCAAAAATGATTTCGATTTTGTTTGGAGTTATTCTTCCATATTTATTCTCTTATTCGTAGCTATCGATCTATTAAATCTAAATTAAGTTACGTTTATGTGTTTGTTTAAAAAAAAGAGAGAAATAACTTGAAATGACTTGTGTATAATAATATCTATTTGTGTAAATTGAATTATGTTCTATTGAAAGTATTGGGCATTAGGCTTCCAAAAAGTTACAGAGGCAGAATAAAAATACTACAGGCTCTAACCGTAGAGAAATAAAAATCTGCCGGTCAAACCTAAACATTGTTGTTCTGTACCCAACAACACCCAGCAACAAAATGATTTAGTCGAAAGGTTTTCTAGATGCATGTTATTTATTACACTTGACTGTACCTTTTGATAATATACATACCCTTCACATTTCACACCACCACTAGGATGATGTTTAGTGCTTGTTTTAAAATAGTGTTTTATAGAATTCGTGGAATATTGGAAAAACTGATTACTAAGTTTCCATAATACCAACCGACGTAATATACTTATATTATAGTTGTATTCATGACATGCAATATCAGGGAAAGGTTTGGAAATAAGCGCCACACACACACAGCGGGGTATCACAGCGGGATTCTTAATAAAATAGAAGAAATAGCATTCATGCAGGATATTGATATTGATCTTTATTTAATAGAATACCTCTAGAAGTTCAATTACGAACTTCCAAGTATCAAGATTATTTTCATCTTTTGAAGGAGACATAGTTAATAAGAAATTCTCCGAAATAGGTACCTAATAAATCTAAGTACCTATACATTTAAATATAATTGTAAACTTGGCGTGGATGTATAATTGAAAATATTTGCTTAAATACTAATTGGGGGCGTTTAGGATACGTAACAGAATATTATATTGAGACCATTTTTAGGATTTTGGTCTGTCTGTTTGTGCACGCATCACTTAGAAGAAACTACTGAACCGATTTGGATGGGGTTAGGGTTATGAGTATTTAATGTTAGTGATCTGTGCGTACAAAGTCGCGGGCTCCGCTAGACTTAACTAACCTCTATAATACTAGAATCGATAGTGTACCTACACCTTAATAGACTCGACAACGAGGAACCCTAAGGTTAACGCTTTTCTCGCTCAAATCAAATGATTAGGTACCTAAGTACCTAAAAATCTCTCAAATCAAAAGAGCGAGGAAAGACACCACCAAGACACCCGTATTCTTAGTTGTTTTCTTGACATTTCCTCACTCGAGTGAAGGACGTTTTTTTGTCATTATTTGTATGACAAAAATGTCAAAAACGTCCTCGACTCGAGTGAGGAAGCCTCAAGGAAACTACTAAGAATACGGGTGTTAAAATGTAGTTGGCAATACCTTTTAAAGTTTGTTTTAGCCTTCATATCTTAAAACCATTTGGGACCCGCGTCAAGGACTTTGATGGATCTTATACTTCGATCAACAATATACAACTAGATAACGGGTCGCATACAAAATCAAAGAGAAATTCTGTCCTCGTGAATATACAACATTTTTTGTTAACGAACCGAGAAAACAGTCCGAATACATTATAATTTCGACCTCAAAGCAACCATAATTCCTAGTAATTTAAAAAAGGAACACTGCGGCATTGCGAGACGTGCTTACGTTGGCTTTGTTCGAACGCAACTAATTCAAAATAAGACCTCACTCCAATAGTGAGGCGTTATTTGCCGGGACATGTTTTGAGCGCTGACGCGTTATCTAGTTGGATATTTTTGATCGAAGATCTTATATCCAAGATCTTATTATAACCATACAATTTTGTCTATAGCATCACCTTTGCTGTTTTCTTTGTTTGGTTGCTATTATTTTATTTTAACACTATATAGGGTCCTTCTTAACATGCTGACACTTTTTTAAGGGGATGATCAGACCATCAAACTGAACAACTTTCTCTATGGGACCAACATCGAAATCGAGAAATAAAAATCTGCCGCTCCATACAAAACTGCAAACCTACTCGAGCCCAATGTATGGGACACCTGATTTTTTTTCGCGATTCCGATGTTGGTCCCATAGAGAAAGTTGTTTAGTTTGATGGTCTGATCATCTCCTTAAAAAAGTGTCAGCATATTATGTTGGACCCTGTATACTATTATGGTTTTACCTGAGCACTTTTTCCTGCTGGAATCTTTTCTTATTGTGGGACTGGCAAGCCAGAACACTTCGACCGTATGAGATCTTTTGTGTTGACACCTGGACATTTATTTTTTCCACCCTTCAGAAACATGGTAAATGGAGGAAGCCATACCCTTCAGGCGAAGAAACCTGTAATGTCCTGGTTTTGATATCTATCGCCTTGTAGACAAATGAGTTTAGCCGCCAATACGTTGCAGTCACACAGGATAATATGTTCCATGGTTTCCTCCTCCTCTCCGCAGCTGGGGTCTAGGATGAGGCTAGCTTCATCTTATGCATAATTCCTGCGGTAAAGATTTAAGTCAGTGTTTTTTTTTAAATCCTTTATTGATTGGAATGGCTAGATAGCTAGGTGATAGTTAATAGTTCGAAATAACAATTTTACACTGCAAAAGATAAGTCTAAGTAGGTGCTAACAAAAAAGTTTGATAGTTACAAAGTTTCTAACCACCCCTAAATGTTGGATGATATGTTGCATTTTATACATAAGAAAAACAATAAAGTACCATAGTATACAGGGTCCTTCTTAATATGCTGACACTTTTTTTAAGGGGATATTTAGACCATCAAACTGAACAACTTTCTTGGGACCAACATCGAAATCGCAAAAAAAAAACAGCTGTACATTTGGCTCGAGTAGGTTTGCAGTTTTGTATGGAAGAGCTGATTTCTTTTTCGACGAAACTCTTTTAATTTATTCTTACTTTATGTAACATCCTGTATACAGGGTGTTTCATAAGTAAGAAAATTTTTTTAAAACTCTTAAGGGGGTTGTTTAGACCGTCAAACTGAACAACTTTCTCTATGGGACCAACACCAATTCGCGAAAAAAAGTATTGATATCCCATAGGTACATATTTTAGCTCTAGTCGATTTGTAGAGTATGGAACATCAATTTTTTTTTTCGCGATTTCGATATTGGTCCCATAGTGAAAGTCGTTCAGTTTGATGGTCTACACCACCCCCTTAAAGGTTTATTTGTATTTTTGTAACACCTTGTATAATTATACAAGGTGTTTCATAAGTAAGAATATTTTTTTTAAACTCTTAAGGGGGTTGTTAAGACCGTCAAACAGAACAACTTTCTCTATGGGACCAACATCGAAATCGCGAAAAAAATAATTTCATATCCCATACATATTTTAGCTCTAGTCGATTTGTAGAGAACATACATTTTTTTTTTTCGCGTTTTCTTTATTGGTCCCATAGTGAAAGTTGTTCAGTTTGATGGTCTACACCACCCCCTTAAAGGTTTATTTGTATTTTTACGCGACCCTATTACTAAGCCTACGTTGTCCGTCCGTCCGTCTGTCGGTCCTACCTATTTAGGGCTGTAACTTTTGAACCGTAATAGCTAGATAGTTAAAATTTTCACAGAATATGCGTCAGTTACGGCGAATGTGTTAACAAATAATAAAATTGTAAAAAAGATAAGAATTAAGGAGGGTTCTCAACAAGAAACTAGTTTTTATCAACGTTTTTTCCTCTCGCTCTATCATAAAAACGGTAATACATACAAGCGCCTAATTTGGTGAAATTAAAGAGCAAACTCTAGACTGTAGAACAAACAACAAATAATAAAAACCAGCCAAGTGTGAGTCGGTCTCGCGCTAAAGGACCCGGTGATATTTTTTTTTATTCTATGTTAATATGTTGTGTGGTGCTGGTGTTGTTGTACGGAATCCTAGGTGCGCGAGAAAACCGACTCGCATTTTACCGGTTTTATTAATTTTAGTTAAAAAGAGGATTTCTTTTATTTTATCTCGTTGGATAAACCTGAATACAAATATTTATATTTATCACCCTTGGGATTCAATCCAGCATCCCATTGTATTGCATTTCGATTCACTGCCAATAAGGCTATCAAGCCGTAAATAATATTCAAATTTTCCATAAAATTTAATCTCTGCCACCATATAAAATACACCCATACCATTTGACTTGCAAAATACCGCTTAAGGCGGCTGTGAAAGGTGGAATTTTTCGGATGAGATTTCCAAATACCTTCATTATGAAAGAAATTGCTTTGAAATATAATGGAGGACCTACACGAAAGTAATGGGGTTTTATATTCTTTTTTACTTTACGAAAATTAACGTTACGTAAGTCAGTAACTTTGTAAGTGACATTTTATCTTTTGCGAAATACTTTTGAGACGGGATATTACTCTTTTGAGAATAAGTTCTTAAATTCTTTCTTTTAGTTATTATGTAAAGTTGTTGTTTTCTTTAGCATTAGCATGAATCTAATGCATAGGCGTAGCAAGGGGCGGGGGCGGGTGGGCCCGGACTCACCTACTCTATTTCAAGACCTCTACAATCGAGTTATATAGCGAAATCATAAGCATACGCCCGTTTCAACTATTTGTTTAAAACATGAATTGCCTCGATTTTGGCATGAGCCGGAAAAGTCGAGTTATAATAAAGCAAAATCTCGAGCTCGCTTCGCACGCTTCTGTTTTTAGAACATACTGAACTGATCTCATTTATATTGCTGTAAAATCTCGATCTCGCGTCGCTCGCTCTTGGCTAGACACATTGCATTAAAATCTCGAGCTCGCTTTGCTCGCTCTAGAATTCCGCGAAATCTCGAGCTCACTTCACTCGCTCCTGGCTACAATTGTATCACAAGGACCTAGACGCATTGCAGTAAGATCTCGAGCTCACATAGCTTCGCTCGCTCCAGAAGTCAGTTAAATCTCGAGCTCGCTCCTCTCGCTCTATGTTTCCTGTATATTTTCATAGTGAATTAAAATCTCGAGCTTGCTTTGCTCGTTCCATATGTTAGGTTGTAAAAACTCGAGCTCGCTTCATCTCTCGCTCCAGGTTTAGATTTTTCTGTACTGACCAAACCGGAGCCTGGCCCACCCTGGGAAAAAATCATTACCACGCCCATGATCTACCTATAATGTCGATTACCGAACTACTAAATGAAATGAAAATGAAATGAAATGAAATGAAATGAAATGAAAAATGATATATTGCCAATCACGAACACAAAAAAAAGAAACAAACAAAAAATTGTACATGCAAAAAATACAAAATTATAGGTACAATTAAAACAAATAGAATAGACATGCAATTACTGGCAATAGGACAGGGACTCAGCTAAGCTGGCTACAGTCAGTGCAACTGACAGTAAGCAGCGCTGTTTTTCAGCCCTGCGCTTGCTCCTAGAGATGTTGTGTAGGAGTGTAAAGAGGTTTGTGTGAGATGGCAACCTAGACTACGAACTGTGAGATAAGTGTAAATGATGGTTCGCTAGCCTCTCACTCACCGCGCATACGGATTCCCTATGTCGCCGCCTTTTAGTATAAGAGATAAGCGTCATTTTGGTAACCACCAGCTGCAAGGCTCATTCAGTATTCATAGGGTAGGGAGTTTCTCTGTGATGAGGATGGAACAGGTCTGCCTGCAATACTCCAGTCGGTTTGGGAGTTACAGCAAAGGTTGCTAAAAATGAATATACATGCAGGTACTATTGTAATATGCACTGTAGCAATGCAAACAGTACAAAAACTGACATGATATGTCAGTTGGTTTAGGAGATACAGCCGTTCAAAGGTCCGTCCGAAGGCTGTATCTCCTGAACCATATACGGAATTCCGAATCAGAATTATGATTTTGTATAGGATTCGATGCCTCTGTAATTTCTAACTGATTTCTGGAGCGGGAAAATCCATACGAAATCGTAATTCAGAATCAGAATTCCGTTACGTAATTTCCGATGTCGGTATGTGGCAGGCCTTATTTCCCGGATAACGTTTTAATAACATTCATTAGTGCGATGGTTCGTTTCACCGAAAATCGATACACGCTTTTCCAAATGTAGGTACAATAGCACGTTGACATCAAACAGTGAAGTCAATGCCTTCAAACTGACCACTCGATTCATTCAGACGCTTTTAACAAATAGTTTGGTTTTGAAATGTAAGTTGAAAGTTTAAATTAAACCACGTTTCAACTCATAATCATCTGTAGACTGAAACTTAATGCACCTTGATGTGGTTGTAAAATTTGAAATTAGAAAGTCTAGAGACGAGAGAGACCATCTTTCTTGTGACAAAATAATCGAATCCCACAAGGGGCAAATATACGTAAGGTAAAGTATATGGTTAATTTTATTTTCTCCCCTCCGGACGGAAAGCGTCAATTGTCGTCCCGCTGCGCTAAACGAAGTTGCCGCTTTCTACCTCTGTCGAGGAGAAAAATAGTATACTAACCTCGGACAGTAAATAAGAAAGCCTCAGATCACATGTTTACATGAGATCTGAGCCCTTTCTTACTTTCCTGTCCTCGGTGTGTAATCTACTATTATGTATCACGAATTCATCAAAGGGTTAATAATTTTATCGTACAGAAGATTTTGGTCCCTTTTTCTACTTTTATGCTACGTCATTTTGTATTTAAACCTAAAAAGCTGAAAAGACTAGATTATACGAAAAGAAGAACCACCATAAATTATTCTTGAAGCGGTTTTAAAGTAAAATAAAAACGGTCAAGTCCGAGTGCAGGCTACTCGCGTACCGAGGGTTCCGTACCATACCACCACAACATAACTTACAAACTATTTTTCTCCGGGACTTTTAACACGAGAGCGACTCACACTTGCCCAGTTTTATTATTTGTTGTTATACTATGGAGTTTGCTCTATAATCACACCAAGTTTGCCGCATGTATGTATGTACCGTTTTTACGATTGAGCGAGAAGAAAAAACGTTGATAAAAACTAGTTTCTTGCATGAGGACCCCTTTAATTTTTAACTTTTTGTCGTGTTTATTATTTTTTAACAAATCCGCCGTAATAATGCATATTCGTTGAAAATTTCAACTGCCTAGCTATTACGGTTCAAAAGTTACTGTTCTAAATAGGTATGACGGACGGACAACGCGTAGGCTTAGTAATAGGGTCCCGTTTTCACCCTTTGGGTACGGAACCCAAAAAAATTTGAAAGGGCATTTAAATAAAAGGGATGGGACTGAAACCGCCATCACCACTTAAAGCCTCTCGTCTCCTCGTTTTTCATTGAAACGAACGTACGGTCCCGACCGCGACGATTCACAAAGTTTGTTAACAAGGGTGGGACGCCTTAAATTATAGCACACCATAATACAAAGCTACGTTTTTTTAAGATCCGTTCTTGTCCGTGAATTAGATGCTATTAAAGATTTAACATAAACATTAAATATTATACATGTAACGATATTAAGGTGGTTGGAGAGCTGTCAATTTCATACAAAACGTTGTCGTATAACACTCGTAGACGGTGTTAATAAAAGTAATGCAAAAATAGCTTAGAAAATCTAGTTTACGCATATTAAATAATATTTACAATTTGTAATATAATTACGAAGATATAAGGGTTTGAAATTTTGTATGAATAATTTCAAATAGTGATATCTTCGTAATAATATTATAAATTGTAAATATTATTTGATTCGCGAAAACTAGATTTTCTAAGCTATTTTTCCATATATAAAACATTACTTTTATTAATACCGTCTACGAGTGTTATACGACAACGTTTTGTATGGACGGAAACCACCTTAATGTAGATTACTGGATTAATGGTTCTTTTTAGATCACTCAATAAATTTTCAGAAGTAGTTTCTGAACAACTTTTGTTAAGGAAGCATTAGAAACCAAAAGAAATATGTATATTGAGTTAAAACGCTTATTAAGAGGATAGACGGGCTGAAATGCTAATTTGGAGAATAGGTCACTTTTCCAACCGTATACATATTTGTCCGATCCGCCCCACCCATACACCCCACCGACTAGAGTGCGAAAGAGACAACTGCAGCCAGCCAGGTCCGATTTTATTTACATAAAATCGACGAAAACAGCATTTCTTATTCCCCTGTTTTCTCCTCCAAAACTAAACCGATTTGAATAATTCTTTCAAGAATAATATGAGAAAGACTTTGGCTATGTCTGTAGGTTTTGCTTTTTTTGTTTATATTCGTTAAAATTGTTTACGGTATGTCTGAAAAGGGGCGGTAAAATTAGTCATTTTCGAAGGCCCCTAATTCCTACAGTAATTAATTAAAAAAGCGAAACATGAGACATGACAGAGGTGACATAGATTACATGGTAAAAAAATATTTGCTCTAGTGTTATTATCCAGGGAGAAAACAGGGGAATACGTTTGTATGGAAAAAAACTGTACTGGTCTATCCTCTTAACACGTTCGTAAATAGGCAGAGGAAGACCGAAGAAGATAGAAGTGAAGGAAAAGTTTGATGTCATATCAAGAACTCAAGAGACTAGCGGAAAAGACAGTGGATTGGCGAACACTCCACCGACAAGAGCGTAGCTCTGTTGACGACGATTATGATGAAAATGGTTAACCGTAATAATGTATCCTGGTTCATGCTCTATCGCTGTGCAGATGCAAGAAACTTGCTGAATTGTAGTTGTTTTGACTAGGAAGGCCGACGCGTCGCCGTCGTGCCAGGAGGAACTTGCATCTTTGTACATTTTTGTGACTCTCCGTCCGTAAATTTGACAAGCTCGTATCTTAAAGATTGTTTGACTTTGTAGGTTTTCCAAAACATACGCCGTCACGTGTCGATGTCGTCCAAATCTGTCTACGCAATATGTAGGTACCACGGACCTGAAAAAAAGACGGACTTAATGTGACACTAAAAAGATGTGAAGCATGCAAGGTCCTACATTTTCGTCTGTTCTACAAGGGACCTACACTCACACAGATGCACTAGCTCTAGGCGCAGGTCCTACAACCCGCCACCATTATGTACCGCGTGACAGTTCGTCAGCACGCACACAAATATAAATGGGTGCTTCACTCGTGATTAGACGAGATTTCGTCCGTCTTTTTTTCAAGTCCGTGGTAGGTACTTCGTATTTTCACCAAAACAAACCAAAACCAAAAAAACTCTGGTACCACGTGTAAAAGAAACCTAAAACTCCACGATTCAAGTTACACACACAACAATAATTATTTGTGCCAAAACAACACGCTTTACACGCTCACGTAATATTATTTTCTTTGACGGGGTCGAATGCGACGGCAAAAGCTGACTGCAGTCAGCCTTTGTCCGGCCGTAATGAGAGACCGCGGGTGTAATTTGTTAATGTCTTTAGGGTTTTAGCGAGACTCGGCAATTTTTCTAGCGCGAGACGCTCGGAAAAATATGCTTGATTTTTTTTAGGGTTCCATAATATCCAAAGGTTGAAAACAGGATCCTATTACTAAGCCTACGTTGACCGTCCTAGCTTCAGAGGGTTGTATCTTTGTAGCCGTAATAGGTAGCCGGTTGAAATTTTCACAAAATTCTTGTTATTTATTATGCAGGATTTAATGACAAATAATTAAAAAACAAAAAGAAAAAAAGGTGGTTCCTTATCCTTACACAAGAATATAGTATTTTTTACAAAATGTGCTTCTCGTCCTATCGGTAAAAGCGGTAAAACATACAAGCGTCAAACTTGGTGTGCTTATATTACAAACTCTACAGTATAACAACAAATAATAAAAATTGGCCTAATGTAAATTGGTCTCGCGTTTAAGGGTCTGGAAAAAAAAAGTTATTTTTTGGTAAGTTAATACATAATTGTGGTACGGAACCCTCGATGCGTGAGTAGTCTGAACTCGCGTTTGGCCGGTTTTTCCTTAGCTTGTGCTTGAAGTGATTCCAACGAAGTTCTGCAACTATTAACGAGGTGAATGTTGGATATTATACACGGATGGTTTTGAAGCGAACTATTGAAGGAGTTTGGCAGATTTTTTTATTGTTTGTTCGTACCTTTTTTTGTTCGTTAATAAGGAAGATCGGTTGGATGAAAAGAAAGATGCTGGTTATGTTTATAAATTCATTTAGAGTGAACAATAAACTGAAAACTTTTGCTAGAAGTTTGTAACGGATTCATAATTACTTAAAAACAGTGTACTTTCGTATATTCGACTTTTGAATCAGAAACTCAATCAATAATACTTTCTGGTTGCGAAATCAAGAAACGCAACATCTTGATCCGCAAGTGAAACAATTTATAATATTTATTCAATAAATATAAGCATAAACATAAGCATATGCTCACGACTATATTCCCCGAGGGGGTAGTCAGAGATAATCTGAAACCTCAGAACATCCACGTTTCACCAGTAGTACCGATGAACTCTGTCCATTGTGACGGGGGGTGAGCCCGTCGCCACTTATAATGGACAGTGTACAATATATGCCTCGAAATTGAAGCATGCAGGTTTCCTCACGATGTTTTCCTTCACGGAAAAGCCAGTAGTGTTACAAAACGTACATAAATACCGAAAAACTCATTGGTACAAGTCGGCCTGGACGGGGATCGAACCATCGCCTCATGCACGGCAGGCAAGGTTACTCGCCACTGGACCACCATGGCTTCAATAAATATACAAGGTTTTACAAAAATACAAATAAACCTTTAAGGGGGTGGTGTTGACCATCAAACTGAACAACTTTCACTATGGGACCAATATCGAAATCGCGAAAAAAAAAATTATGTTCTATACTCTACAAATCGACTAGAGCTAAAATATGTATGGGATTCAAAATTTTTTTTTTCGCGTTTTCGATGTTGGTCCCATAGAGAAAGTTGTTCAGTTTGACGGTCTAAACAACCCCCTTATGAATTTCAAAAATTTATTGTTACTTATGAAACACCCTGTATAGAGAAAATTTAACGCATTCAATACGTCAAGGGCACAGATGATTTGCAAGGGTCCGTGCAGCGAAGAAATACCGCGAGCATAAATGGGCACTAATCGCCAGAACAGAAGCTACCATAACGTTTTATGATTTAGTTTAGTTTTAGGACTAACAAATAAGTATTATTAATTGCTTTTGACGACAAGTGGCCATAGCTGGCCCTGGATAGAGATGGTTGGAAGATTTAAGGGGAGGCCTTTGCCCAGCAGTGGGATGAAACAAGCTGATAAAAAAAAATATTTAGGGCCTATTTCACCACTTCTGGGTAAGTTCTTGTTACCTTATCCGACAGATAGTTTGACATATTTTGTATGAAATTTAGTCAAAATATCTGTCGAATAAGCTAACAAGAACTTATTCAGAAGTGGTGAAACAGGCCCTTACTATAGTACCTACATAAACTTAACCAGTAAGCATGCAAATTCCATGAGCATTTATCACCAATAAGCTTTTTCCTTTATACTAAAAAAAAATATCATAAATGCTCGGTGAAGGAAAACAACACCTGTGCATGAGGTAATTGAAAATTTGAGGGACCTCGCCACAGACCTCGCTGTGAAAAAATGGATTCATTTTCCTTTTATTTGTCGCCGCCGCCGCGCCGCGCCTGGATAAATAAAACAAAATAAAATAACAAAGCCGGCAGCTGGCTTGCAACATGCACACTATTCTTCTTTTACGCATTTAGTACAATAAAGTTAAATAATTACATATTTAAGGAAGTCATCAGAAATAATAATCATCATCAGACATCCACGCCTAAGTCTATACAGGGTGTAAGGGACAGCCCTCCGCAAACTGAAACGGTGAACTCAGACCATCAAACCGAATAAAATTCACTATAGAGCCTACCTCAGGAAACTCGAAAAAAAATCAGCTGTCCCATACATTTGAGTCAGGTAGGTACGGCAGTTTTGTACGGGACAGCTCATTTTTTTTCGCGTTTCCTGGGGTAGGCTCCATAGTCAAAGTTGTTCAGTTTGATGGTCTGAGTTCACCGTTTCAGTTTGCGGAGGGCTGTTCCTTACACCCACTGTCCCTGTATAACATATAACCCTGACGACCCGGTTGGTGTAATGGTTACCACGCCGGACTGCCAAACCAGGGTCCTGAGGTGCGATTTTTGAAAATCATACGAGCGGTTCGGCAGTAGAAAATGTTAGAATTACTATGGAGATTATGCATCTTTCTACTGCCGAACCGCTCGTATGATTTTCAAAAATCGCACTGCTGGGTTCGAATCCCGGTTCGGTCATGGATGTTATTTATGTTCGTGCCGTTGTTGTATGGATTCCATAATAAAAGCCTTTAGTGCTAGTTTGGGATCATTACAATGTATGTGCCTGTGAGCGTTATTCATTTATTTATTATTTATAACTACGACCCACTGCAGGGCACAGGCCTACCCTCAAGTATGATGCATAGACATAGTTGGGACCTATGCCCGATCACGTACCATGGGCAAGCATATTGTTGCTTGCTCAATTAAAAATAATAAATATTCTAATCTTTATGCAACTAAAGAAAGTTATGAATGAAAGTTAGAGTTCAGAAGCAAACTCTAACTTTCATTCATAACTTTCTTTAGTTGCATAAAGATTCGAATATTTATTATACCATACCATAGCATTAGCAGTAAAGTAATTTAACTTTAATAAACTCGAGTTTGTTTTAGCTTCACTCATCATACAAACGTTACTTTCTCAACCAGAAGAATAATATTGAACGTTTCTCAACTTTCTGTTATGTTGTGTTTCTGCTCAGTTTTCACAAAGTTTGTTTACTAGAGAAGAAGAGATGCTTTGTGCAACGGGTAATTTCTGTGCAGAATTAGATTAATTTCAACTTTACAAAAAAAACACCCTAACCAGCAAAATTACTTATGATTATATCAAGAAGACAATTAATGGTTTACTTTTCTTCATAAAAGATTCATTTTATAAATACGTACTCGTATAATCCTAGAAAGCTGGAGGCACAGCTAGAAAATAAGTTGTAATTGAAGTCGTCACATAAGTTATTAAATTTTATACATGAACGAATTAAAACAATACTGTTCCGTCTATAATTAATAGTAGCGTGTAGACTAATAAACGCCTACGCAATACTACTGGGACTTTAAGAGCTATTTTGTTAAGAAGCGCAGGACAGTCAATCTAGGTTATGATCTCTATAATAATATAGCTAAACGATAAGCAAAAATATCCAGGTTCAAACCACGACTCCTAACCTACCAATTGAGAAATTCCATATTACCCTTTACAAAAACTAAGAAAAAAATTGCTTAGTCTGTAACGTGTTTTAGCTGCCTTTTGTACCCTTCCACAAACTAATAAGAGATACCCTTCTCATTCCTGATATAAATTGTATTTGTCTATTTTTGGTGTGTATATAAATAAAATAATATTTATGTCATGTCTTTCCGGACGTTGTCCTGGCCTTCCATTGTTTTTTTGGACGTGATAATGAAACATGTCAAAGAACACAATACTGCGCGCAGTGACCAAAAACTTTGATACAAAACTTTGTCGTAGAGCCCTCGTAGACGGTATTAATCAAATTAATCTGTATCACAGACTTCTGTATTACAATAGTACCATCGTGATTTGTGGTTGGGCTATTGCAAGCAAGGGTCGTTATGTAACACTGCGACCATCGCTGGTCTATTGTGTTCGCCCCAAACTCACCCATATTTACGCATACCTCTGAACTTATGGTATTTTCTTTTCATTCTCGGGAATGCAGGTTTCCTCACGATGTTTTCCTTCACCGCTGAGCCGATGATAAATTCAACCGTACATAAATTCCGAAGAACTTAGTGGTACAGGCCAGGAATCGAACCGCGGCCTCATGATTGAGGCGCTAGCTCTCTTCCGTATGGGCTATCATCACTCTTAATCGCTCTTAATCTCAATAGTACCTAAGTCTGTGATCTATACTAATATTATAAAGAGGAAGATTTGATTTTTTGTTTGTTTGTAATGATTAGGCTCCGAAACTACTGGGCCGATCTGAATAATTCTTTCATCATTAATAGAATGCTACATTATCAGTGTTTAACAAAGGCTATAAAAAACGGCTAAGTTTGTGTCGGGAAGATTCTAAGGCGGTACGAAGTTCGCGGCGGTCCTCTAGTATTTTATATATGGAAAAATAGCTTAGAAAGTCTACATTGCGCGTATCAAATAATATTTACAATTTATGATATAATTACGAAATTTTTATGAATAATTTCAAAGCTTGATATCTTCATAATTATATTACAAATCGAAAATATTATTTAATACGCGGAATCTAGATTTAATAAGCTATTTTTCCATATTATATAAAATATTAATTTTATTAAACCGTCTACGAGTGTTCTACGACAAAGTTTTGTATGGATTGAAACCACCTAACTGCGTGGGAAATAAATGCTAATTTGGCACCGCCCCGGTTAATGTTACTGTTAGGGTGCGTCCACATCTGGCGGAATCTCGCGAGCTGTGCAGTAGCGACGCACGAGTATAAAATGCACCCGTGCAGATCGCGAGAGGCTCGTGAGCGGTTTTCAAGCTGGGTTAAGGAAGCACCCTTAAAGAATAAAAATTCATAGTTATTGTTATTTACCTTACACTTTTAAGAAACTGTACATAACACCATGTTCTCGAACTATAAATATGTTCACATATTGTCGCGAACGTGAATGTGCGTTTGAAGTTCATTGCTTTCTGCAGTGTGTCGTATACATTGAAACAGCAGACAAAAAAAAGTAGGTAATGTAGGGACTTGAAACGCCCATGCACGAGCGTTACAATTTGCGACAAGCATAACAATTTTCCAGATTCAAAGATAGATAAACTTTCAATTCAATCACGCATCGGCCAGGTTTATAAGAACTAGATGAACTGATGAGTTTCTTGTTTAAAAGGGTGTATTTTTGACCCATTTTTTATCGTCAGCGAGATCAAGCAATGTTAAATCAAAAGTGCTCTCAGATATTCCTTTGATCACGTTTAACCCTGATTTTTTTTGGAGCGTAGTTTTTATCTTTGATCACGTCACGTCAAAAACATTGTGAAAATAGGAACATAAAACGTTGTTGCTCCAAAAATTCCTAAAAAAGTCTTTCATTTTAACGTAAAAGGTGGATATCGGTTAGCTCTTGACCCGATCGTATTCTAGCACACTCAGGTTCTATCAAAGAGCCACGAGCTGCAATGCAACCAATATTGTGTACCACAAAACTAGTCAAATATTCCATCTGTGGCCTGCATTGCTTCAATTTCACGCTTTCATTATTTAACGTTCCAATTTAGACGAATGGCCAGAAATGCAATTTACAATAGGAAACCTGTGTATTTAGGAAATTGGTTCACTACCTTGTTACCAAGGTTAATGAATGCTCCTTTCGTATGAAGTATGAACATGCCGGTCTAGTTTGTCGTATAAAATAGAGACTTAGGGCTTGTTTCACCACTTCTGAGTAAGTTCTTGTTAGCTTATCCGACAGATATTTTGACATAATTTCATACAAAATATGTCAAACTATCTGTCGGATAAGCTAACAAGAACTTACTCAGAAGTGGTGAAACATGCCCTTAGGCTCTTAACTTCCAGTTCAAATGGGCACTTCAAGCTCCTGGATTTCCTTAATGACCCTGCAGGCTATTGTATAAGTTTCCGATTATATCGTTTACAAGATCGGTAACGAATTATGACTGTACTAGGCGTTTCTGTGATCATTCGTGTCTGAAATCAATTAACTAATAAAATAATAAGAAGCAGAATCTCTAAGAACTGCCAAAAAACACCATCTCGATTTTATATGAATTACGAGCAGTTGGTACAATTTCTCAGTTTATACAAATACTCAGTTCGTTACAATTTTCATGATAAGTAAGAAAAAAAAATCGGAGTAAAAAATTTTATCGGATACCTGGTATATCCAGCGATACCGGAGAAGGCACAAAAAAGAGATGAATGCCATGTTTTGTTGCTGGATGGGGTGGTCCTATCTCAAGTTAATACAGGATCCACTCGAATAGTCATAGTCGTCGTCATCCTTACAAACATTCAAAGTTATTGCCTCAAATATTGTTAGCTTATGATAAAATTAATATAACATACCATCGTACTAAACCTTTGTATGATAATGATTTGTTAAATATTAATTTCTTATTTGAATTCTCTTCATCGACTTTTGATTTTGCTATGATTTTGACTGTCCTTGTCTTATTGCTTTTTGCATGCCGGTTAGGGTCGCTGTCCACCAGAGATGTGTGATGTTGCTAAGCTGTGTGAGGATGCGTAGCGAAGCGATGGAACTATGTAGGTACTAATGTCCACCAAAGCTATGCGAGGTAGATGAGCTATCTGAAAGCTTAGCTTAGTTACCTAGCAGCTATAACCTGTGTGAAACATCGATAGATATTTTATCCTCGTACCTTTTCCGCATCCTTAGCACACAATCCTATAAGACATCCCGGCTTGCTCATATCCTTAGTTTAGTAATCGCTCGAGTTGTAAGTAAAAAGAACTCGCTTAGGTAAACAGTCATCCACCAGAACTGCGTTAGCTAAGGAGTGATCTGATGGGTAATTTTTTTTCTTTCACATAGCTTAGCTAACATAGAAGATATCTGGTGGGCAGCCAGCCTTATTCACAAAATGAGCTATGCGTTGTGGGTAGATAGTACCTATCTATCTATGTTAACTCGAATAGTTGAACTTCTCTGATACGTAAATTACACATTTCGATCCGATCGCATAGCACACAAACTTCAAAGCAAGATATTGATTGGGTGATCCCTTCCCTTCTCATTCTTGTTATAAATTCTTGGTGTGCAAATAAAGATGATTTATTTTGTGTTATGTTATATGTTATGATTATTATATCATTGCAGCGATAATATCGCTACGATTTTGCGATAATTGTTTCCAGTACATTTTGTATAGGGACGCGACCGATCCTACACACTGCCGCGATATTATCGAGCGATAATATCGCTGCGATTTTGCGATATTCGTTCTCAGTAGATTTTGTATGGGGACGCGCTCGATCCCACACACTGCCGCGATATTATCGCAACTCTTTCGACTACATTCAGTGGTGGGGCGCATGCGTGACGCGAACCACGGAATCGCTGCAGTGTGTAAGGTGTCGCGATATCGCTGTCAATAATATCGCTCGATAAAATCGCTCGATAATATCGCTGCAATGTGCGGATGCCTTAAAAGGGACTGGACGCCACAAGCATCGAACCGATCGAGAGGTGACGTGTATTGGTAGAGGGTGGACTAGTACCTACAAATGACAATATACAGGCTGTAACAAAAACCCCTAGTAATACTTAATAAGGTGCTTTAGTTAGACCATCAAACTGGACAACTTTCACTAAAGAGACAACATCGAAATCGTAAAAAAAATCATCCATACATTTGAGTCGATTCGGTACTGCCATTTTGTATAAAATAGCAGATTTTTTAGAGTCTAAAGAACCCCGTTAAGATATTGCTAATAGGTTGTTTTGCTACTAATAATAATAATCAAAATGTGAAGAGGTTCGTTTGATGTTCCTTTTTCACGCCTCAGAAAATTATCTAAGCCTCAACCAAACCAAACACTATTAAAGGTTTTTAAATAATTTTATTAAATTAAAAATATTTCTGAAACTTAATCTTGCTAAAACTGTTAAAATAATATACTTACCTACTTTTTGGAAATAAATTAAGTTATAGCCTATAGAATCCCACTGCAGGGCAAAGGCCTCCTCTCACGAATAAGGGTGAGTGGGAGTGGGCCAAACTCCACCACGCGGGCCCAGTGCGTGTTGGTGGAGGCAAGGTAGTGGACGCTCGAGATGAAATACCACTAAACGGTCACCCATCCAAAGACTGACCGGACCTGACGTTGCTTAACTTCGGTGATCGTTTCCAATACCAAAGCTCCACTACGCCAACGAGCGCTTCGGAAATAAATACCTAATAATAATCATTATTAAGTAGTGGAATTTTAATTTTAAAACAAAAAAAAAACTAAAATAGCAAATAATTTGCGACCTGATTGCTCAGTTGGTGGTGGTAGCTGATTCGAGGGTTGCAGGTTTCAATCCTGAATGGTACAAATTTTTGTATGATTAATATGAATATTTGTAACAGAGTCATGGAAGTTGCGCCAAGGAAGCAAGAGATTTTTTTTATTGTTAATCGACTCGCACTTGGCCGGTTTCTTGTAATCGCTGTCAAGCTGCAACGGTTCGCATCTAGGCTAGGTGTATTTTATAACTTGGGTTACATATTCTTCTTCTTATCGTGTGGGCAGCAATCCCTGGTGTCAGAATTTTTCAGACCGCCTTACGGCCTCATTACAAATTAAAGCGTAACGTAGGCAATTATGCGTAACATATAACTAAGTACTGTAATATTATTATAATATTGAAAAGCAGTAGATATTTAATAATTAATCAGCTCACGGTTACTGAACGTGATTAACGTGCCCAACTGCCTGCGGTTAGAATGTTGATCAACAAAACAGAAATAAACGTTATCAACTATATTCAGACTTCTACTGCTTCTGCTCTACTTCATTATTAATTGACCGAGAGAACTTCGTGCCACCCATGGATCTAGAATCATAAAGGATCCCACTCTTCCTTAGAAGCATTGATACAGGAAAATTGACGTTCGACTCCGTCGTCGATATTTCCAATTTTACGTGTGTCCCTTTCTATCCAATGACGTCACAACGAAAATTGAATGACGTCAATTTTTGACGTTGGATTAGAAAGGGACAGAGCTGGGACAAAGTTCGTAAAAAACGTCACTAAAAAAAAACTACGGAGAAGAACGATCCTTACCGACCACAAAGGAGTATTATCATGTTTCCCGTCTTGTTAGTGTCTAAACACACTATACCGAAAGTACGCGACCGAAGATCCGCGGCTGAGTTTACGTTCCGACCATGTTCCGACGTATTCGGGTAATATGACACACCATAAGCGCCGAACTTACGCGGCAGAAATTCAGTTGCGTAAACTTGCGTAACTTTGTTCAGTCCCCGCCCCCGGATTTTCGTCGGCAATCGAACCGAACTTCGGTCGCGTAAACTCGCGTATAATGTGTGCACTACAGACTAAGTTGCCGCTGAACTTACGCCCGACCGAAGTTCGGCTGTACGCTATAACGCAACGTAATTTCGGCATAATGTGTCGTCGTTCATTCAAATAGCATTGCTGGCGTAATCGTGCCGAACTTCGGTCGCGTACTTTCGGCATAATGTGTTTAGACACTTAGGCAGACTGCACTCCACTATAGAGGATTCCAAACTTCTTGGTGCCACCCAACACCATGCATTGATTTCTGTGGGTTGGGTTATGTGTCAGATTAGGACAAAGATTTTGTATGTGACTTGGAGTCTATAATATTTATGTCAATCATAAAGTTATTATACCTTACAGGAATAGAGGTATTGACATGAGTTGTCAAATGAAACCATTTTTGGTTGTTTTCAGGAGACTATTCGCAGACAAAAATTCAAAATACTGTCTATAATTCTGAGTCTAACGTGAAATCGTGGATAAATTAATGAAGTAGTGTCAGTATAATTTTCACAAAATTATCTACGATTTCACGAACCGAATTGTAAAAATTGAAAAACTGAAAATTGAAAATTGTAAAAACTAGAAAACGGTTCTATTGCCTCGCGACACGTATCTCTTTCTATTATACAGTGGTGCCGTTAGGTACATCTCGCTCTCTCAGCTATATGTTCCTCTATTCCTGGTATTAATACCTCTATGATGTCAATGATTCCGCATCAATTTTTAAAGTTGTAGATTCTTTGGAAATCAAGCAATTTGAGAAAGACATATTGTTCCTCATGTCTTTGAGTAAAACTTCTCAAGTAGCACTTGCCGTGAGCTAACAATACCTACCTTCAGACAATGGAGCTCTTTTTCTAAAATCCACAATCTTACCGCGATTCGTGAGAGAAAAGCTTTTTAAGTTTCATATCTGGTTTAGAATCTGTAAAAGTTATTTTTTTAAAAGATTCAAGTAGGGAGCTGGAATGGAATGTTATTTAATCATGCTGTAGCTTTAAATATAGGTACGATATTTCTAGCGTAGCATCAACGGCAACGTTTAGAATGCCTCAAAATAATTTACTGTTTGTATGAAAATTGCATCGCATAAAATTACTTGAAAACTGCTGAACCGATTTTCATGAAACTAAGCTAAGAACACTCCCAAAAAATTAGCTTTCTATTAAAAAAAAAACGCATCGAAATCGGTCCACCCTTTCGGGAGCTACGATGCCAAAGACAGACCGACAGACAGACAGACAGACATAGGCGTCAAACTTATAACACCCCTCTTTTTGCGTCGGGGGTTAAAAACGAATCCATATACAATACCAGGTTGTTAGGGTAAACAGTCGCATTAGTTTTAAGTGTTGATTGTACCCGTAATACTGAACCACTTACGCCTGTATTTTTAACCGACTTCAACAAAAGGAGGAGGTTCTCAATTCGACCCGTATGTTTTTTTTTTTTTTTATGTTTTTTTAATTTATAATTAATGGTTGTCTTGTGTGTCAGCACTGCATTTCCGCCAGTGTGTCAGCACTGCATTTCCGCCAGTGTCAAGTAGTTTGTGGGAGTGTCGATCCCAATCTCAGGGACTGTTTTTGATCAAGATTTGATCGAGGATTGCGGAGCCTCGTGGCAGGCAAAAACGCGAACCACGCGAACACCACGCGAGACAAGTGCTCGTTTCAGAACCTGCACCGTGGCTACCCTGTGTTTTATACCTACTTAAATATAATTGCGTGACATAATTAATTTATGTCATTAAATACTATCGCCATCTGGAAAAGCTTTATATTTTATGATATAATACATTTTGAATGACGACATACCATCGACTCTTTTAGCGAATACAGAAGGACTCTAACGGAGAAATTTACTTATAATTAACCTGAAAATTATTTTCAAATGTAATTCATTGCTCTAGACAATAGGTACCTATTTAAATAGGTTAGGTGTTGCATATTACAAAAGCAAAATAAATAAACCGTATAATTATATTACTTGATTTTATATAATTAACAATGAAAACTGCATAAAAATCCTTCCCTCAGCTGTTCTTGAGTTACAGCGTAGTAGGTATCTAAACTATTATAAAACTGTAACTGAAGTGTGTCTGTACATTGAAGATATTAACAAAAAAAAGGTTACGATATGGTTTTTAGGTATCCCTGACTCGAAATCAACCTTTTTTAGAAATTTTGTCTGTCTGTTTGTTTGTTTGTTTGTTTGTTTTTTTGTTTCTTTGTTTGTTCGCGCATCACGCAAAAACTACTGAACCGATTTTGATGAAACTTTTTTTGTTTGATAGCTTATGATCTGACTTAAAATCTGGTATATAATTTGTGCGGACGAAGTCGCGGGAAAACACTAGTATTATTATAAGAACGGACGTTAGTCGCATTTTACACGATGCAATAAAGACCGAAAAATTGGAAAAAGTGTTCATTGTTTCAGTTAACGCCATTATAAAATAAATCCCCTATTTTGTGATATTATAACAGTACCATGAAATGTTTACGAGCGAAAAAACAATAAAGCAATAAAGATCCTTGTAAAGGAAAGGCACAATTCCGCCGAGTAAAAGCAGTATAAAGTTGGGAATATAAAGGAATTCTCGTTTAAACTATTGCCACTTGGGTTTTAAAACGTCTGGAAACTGGGATTCTTTCCTGTACGTAGGTACCTCAGTGGACGTAAACTGAACTTATTTGTTACGAACTACTGAGTTTTTCTTGAGGGTTATTAAGTGATTAAGATAATTTTTATGAAAAATATATAATGATGCTCTTCTTCTTTACCAAGCCTTATCCCATATCAATTGGGGTCGGCTCTCCTCGACATTCTTCGGCAGGTGTGTCTGTTCTGGGTTGTCGAGACGTCGACTTGGGTTTTCTTCAGGTCATTGTTGATTACGGACATCCAAGAGAAGGTCCTCCTCATTTTCTCGGACCGGTGTATTGGCTCAGGACTTTTCTGGTCATATGATCTTCAAGTCTTCTCATTACATGGCCACCACAAACGTGCTTCGGAATGTTTATCTTCAATTGGACGGGTCTTAAAGCTTCCACGAATATGATCGTTTCTCACCCTGTCGAGCAGACACGTCCTGCCACCTCAACATCATCAGCGCCGTCGTGTGGTGTGGACCTTTTTAGGGCAGCATTCGGCACCATAGATTAGAGCAGGGCGGACCGCTGTTTTATATACCTTCCCTTTCACTCATACGACACCTAATGTGATTTTTCTTAAAATATGCTTACAAGTAGTTGTGCCAGTATTTTTGCTCAGACCGCGCTATATAGTTGCGATTTGGGCGGATTTTTGCGCTGCGGCCCGTGCCGATGCGGCCCATCGTAATATGCGCTTACCTTTAAGGGTATATTACCGTTGGCGCGCTCCATACAAACGTAGTCTGGTTATATTTTCAATACTAACCAATTAAAGCCAATGATTTTTTTCAGAAACAACCTAGAAACTAATCTCTATGTTTGCATGAAGTCAGATTTTCGTTAAAATTAAAGTTACCGTGCCTCAAAGATTTCCTTACAAATCTTAGTTTCTAGATTGTTTTTGAAAAATTTCATTGTTTTAATTGGATAATATTGAAAATATCACCAGATGCCGTTTGTACGCAGCCCGCACTTGCCCTCTCGGAATAAACTTCTCTTAAGGGGCCATGGGTTCCGATGAGGATTTTCTATGAAAAACGCGATTGCCCGGCCCTCCGAAAAGTGCGTGCGTGTGCCGTATTTTCGATTAAAAAGAATGAGCAAAAGCACTTTTTAAAGATTTTTTTTAACGATTTCACTAGATAAACTAATGGTGAATATGTGAGTATAAATACCAACAATCGAAAACTATTTTAAGTTCTTCTAAAACGATAAAAATGTATAAAAATGCATGAAAATACGTCATCTTTGTGACGATTTTCTATCGAGTGAAGTAATTCCAATCGTGTATTCAGTTTTTGATTTCACTAGATAACCTATCCAAAAATACTGAGGTATGACTTTAGTTTCGGTAAATGGTATAAATCTAGTCGTAAAATGAAAAATAAAAGACGCCTCCAAGGTATTTCGTCCTACCATTAGGCCTTAAGTCAAGGTCAGGTGGGACTTTACTTTCTGCTCCAAATAGTTATTCTGTGCTTGTATTCCAGGAGCGCCCGCCTGAAGAATTCTATCAAATAAAGTGCAAACTGTGTTACAGCTGCAAATTGTGCAACGAAATGTCTTTGCAGTGAAGATTTTGTTTCGTGTGTGGTAAGGAAATGTTGAGTAGTTTGATTTATTCGCGGAATAAAACTTGGAGCGCTTGAAGGCAACTATTTGAAGTGCCGTTTTAAATTGGTTGAAGAAACTTTATTTTTGTCTCGATATATTTTTTTTCTAAGTATAAAATTTATTTTAGATTAAAAGAAAGCTAGACTGTAAAAATTTATAAGAATATACATACTTCAAATCTGCAACACGCTTCGTCAAAAATGGCGACATAATTATCTGCATCTGCAACACGCTTCGTCAAAAGTTAAACATACTTACTTATAATAATTTATAAACAGGATCACAATCAGCAACATGCTTCGTCAACACTTAAACCTATACACTCCTTATCCGCCACATGCTTCGTCAAACTGTGGTAATTTATATTTACTTTATAGTTACCACCCGGGCGAAGCTGGGCGGGTCGCTGTATACCTACCTAATTATTGTGTTCTTGCTTGGCATCATCGTCAAACACATCGTTTTATGAATGAATCTTCTTTCTTCCACTTTAACATAAACTATTTTATAATCATCTTTTTCACAAACTATCATAATGTACATCTTTTTGTCATCTTGCCATCTTGACTCATGTCAAACAATAAATTTCAATAGAAATCTAAAAATAAAAACTACAAAATTTTCCGTTAAAAATGGGTTCAAAGTCCAATCTAAAGGGCGGTCTTATGCAAAGTTACTACCTATACGCCGCTGTGCTTGCGTTAAAGCTTCTAGCTTTGGTCCCAATTGCTTCTATTATATGTAACCCTGAAAAAGTTCAAAGGGCAAACCTTAGTGACCTGAAACATTTGACTCCCTTCTGGCTGGTCGCCGCTTTGTACGTGACGACATCTCCTGACTACACTACAGCTGTAAACCTGATGCGTGCGTTTGTCGTAGCCAGGATAGTGGCTGCCGCCGGATACGTAACAAAGATTCCCAAGATGGCTGTAGAAGCATCATTTTTCATGTCGTTTGCTATTACTACATTTATGGCTGCCTGGGTCATCAACGAGTATAAGGGATCTTTGTGAATTTTAATGTTTAGTCAACTATTTTGTCCTTCAGAAAAGAACGCATTGATTTTTACGACGTCTTTTCATTTTGTTCTAAGTATATCATCATTTCAATAAAATGAAATACTTAGTTCATGTAAAGATTTACTTTTTGCACTAATTACGAACCCCAGTTACATTAAACAATATAAAATTTGTTGTAATATTCACCGAAAGATAGTACCAACGTACCAACTAAGAGTGATTTATGATTTTTGGTTAATTATTTGTACACACGACGAGTACGAAAGAAACATATTATGTGTATCAAGCAAATTTTTTAAGTTTTTGACTACCTAATAAAATGATTTCCTTCTTTTTTGAATTTTACTAACCATTCCGAGCGATACCTACTCATTTTTCTATAACATAGATATAATCTTTGGGAGAGGATTGACACTTCCATGTAGGAAACAAAAACTGTTTATGATTTCAGCTATTCTAATTGTAGTCTTATCTCATTATTATTTTGTCGAAAATATACTTTAATCATGAACAAACAAGGTTTTATTTATTTCGACCCTGTTTACCCAAACTTTATTTGAGTATGTTTATCCTTACTGAAAGTTTCAGAGTTTGACTTGGGCTTGAAGTCAATGGGACTGTTTACTTTCCTTTTGGAGAGCAATTCAAGTGGAACGGTCTTTCATCTCCCAAAGGGTTGGAAATAGCTGATCTGATTCAATAAAGGTGACTCCGAATGAAAGTGCACAAAATGATCAAACGCGATCGCCCAACGTCTCCTATCAAAAAACGAATTTGACGAAACAAGGACTTGGCGAATGTAGTATTTGACAAAATAAGAATTTGAGGAAAGACGAATTTGACGAATGTCATGGTTACCGATTGTCCACTAGCGCGATTGTTTCGAAGCTTTCTTTCTGTGGGGTAATTTACTCCGTATTCAGCGGACCCGTAGTACACTTCTAAGGTGTACTAATGGTCAGTACAAGTGCCCATAGTCCACCCAGGTGGACTTGTCAGGTGGACCACGGGTAAGGCATGTGGTGATACTTAGTACTACACTTGTACGAAGATTATATTCTGTTTCGAATCTGACCGAAAGAACTAATCAACTGTAAAATGTGTGGATGAATAAAGTCCCTTTTTAGGGTTCCGAAGTCAACAAGGAACCCGTCCGTCTGTCCGCGGCTTAGCTCAGAGACGCTTAGTACTAGAAAGCTGTAATTTGGCATGGGTACACATATTAATCACGCCGAGAAAGTGGTAAAATAAAATTTTGAAAAATATTTTTTTTAGGGTACTTCCCCTACCCGTGAAGTGGGGACGCAATTTTTTCTCGTCTATCCCATGGTGTGGGGTATCGTTAAATAGGTCTTTTAAAAATACGGTGGGTGTGGGAAAACCATTTTTCGATTTAGGGATCCGTTAGCGAAATATTAAGCTTTAAGGTGCTAATTTTTGTTAGAGTCGAGTGTCCCCCCCCTCTGCCAGCTAAACGGTTGTTTCTAGATATGTGAAAAAATTCATGGCAGTAGTGTATATAATGAAATTAAAAGGAAAACTATCACCGCTAAGTTAGCTTTACAAGTTAACGAGTAATAGTCGACCAACTTAAAAAAAGTACTTTTTAGACTTTATTAGCCGTCAAACCGTAGTATAAAACAAAAAGCCCGCTTCTAAGTTCGTATATTGTGACGGGCAACTACGGAACCCTACCCTGCGCGTGGCCCGACACGCACTTGGCCAGTTTTTTTGGACTATGTTTCAAGTGATTATTAATTTGTTCAGTGAACACACGGACTTGAAAGAAATACGGACCGAATATTGCACTAAAAAGATGTGAAGCATGCAAGGTAATACAATCTCGTTTGTTCTACAATGGACCTACACTCGCACAGATGCACTAGCTCTAGGCGAAGGTCCTACAACCCGTCACCTTATGTATCGCGTGAAAGCACGCACACTAAAGAAATGGTTGCTTCACTCATGATTAGACGAGATCTGGTTCTTCTTTTAAGTCTGTGAGTGAGCATAAGTACTTATGATTGCTGTATCTGTAATTACAAAGCTGTCTTTAGCATTTAAGGAAATGATATTTTCTTGCACACCTTGGATGGACCCTCTATAAAACAATACAATACTTGAGTAGATTTCGGAAACTAAGGTACTGCTACAGGAAAAAGACAGGGGTGGAACACGCGCTGCCGAATTGCATGTTGCGGTTTTGTATCTGAAGCGGCAGGGAGTGGTCATTCTGTATGTTCTACTATAACAGCGGCAGATTGCTGTGTTCCGTCGGTGTGCAGGAGTGTCAGTGCCATTCTGGGTAAGCTCGCTACATGTTCGACCCGTAGGTTCAACCTCATCTTTGTCCTGAGGACTAGATTGAGGTCAAGAGCAAGCCCATCTACAGGGTGTAAGTGACAGCCTAGCAAATACTGAATCGGTAAACTCCGACCATCAAACTGGACAACTTTCACTATGGAGCCTACCTCAGGAAACGTAAAAAAAATCTGCTGTCCTATACAAAACTGTTGTACCTACCCGACTAAAATGTAAGGGACAGCCGTTTTTTTACGCTTTTCCTGAGGTAGGCTCCATAGTAAAAATTGTTCAGTTTGATGGTCTGAGTTCACCGTTTCAGTATTTGCTAGGCTGTCACTTACACCCTGTATAGTAAAAAAAAAACGTTCATTCTAGGTAATTCAACTTCGTTTACTGAATCTAAATCAGTGATATGCGTCATAGAATGGATCACGATGAAGTTTTCATCTCTAGTTGTTATGTTATGTATAGGTACGGGTTTGGTCAAAGTCAAATAAAAATATATCTTTTGTAAATTATTCAGAAGGTTGATACTTGAGAACAAAGAGAATTAGGTAAGTATATGGTGAGTACCATACCCAAAGAAATTGACCCTAAATAGGTTCTTGTTCTTAGACAATACCTAACCGTAAGACATTATAGACATACTAAACTTTAAAACGGTAACAATATTTTAATAAAATATGTACCTACTTACTAAAAAGTTTTTATAATTATTTTTAAGTATTATCGAAAGTAAGTAGTACCACAGACGTAAGAACCTACTTTACAAATTTATTTATAAGTACCTACTTTACTAATTTATTCATAGGTTTGAAGCCAAACAGAAATTCTGTTTTATATACAGAGCCCTCCTTAATATGCTGACAATTTATTTAAGGATAAGAGGAGTGTTTCTGCAACAGAGTGTAAGTTAATATGTTGTGTATTGTGGTATGTTACGGAACGTGCGCCAGTAACCCGACTCGCACTTGACCGGTTTTTATTTTTGTATGCTCTCGTTTTACAAATAAATATTTAAGTTGCCTTATGCATCTTGCTCGACACATTTAAAATCGCCACTGAAATATGCGAGGCGAGATGCGGTATCTGAAGTTAGAGAGAGGGAAAGGAATGACCATTCTGTTTGTTCTACTACTAATGCACATAAAGAAATGTGATGCCTTTACCCCTGTCTAGTTTATCAAAAGTCAATATACCAAGATCAGACCGTAAAATTATGCATCTAAGTATTTGTTTGGTGCACGAAATGTGATTTAAGTGAAAGTTTATAAAGGGTTATACAACGCCACCGGCATGTCCAGCAAAATCTTGCCGCAAGTAGGTACCTTTACCATGATGATTTATGGTACAATTATTTCCACCTATCTGTTTGGGAAGTAATTGAGGTGCCATCTGAAGGAGACCGATGTAAAAACAGGAAAAACTAGGGTTGCCACCTCTCAGCCTGCCGCAACTATAGGGTTGCCAGGTTCAAAGAAGTCATTTTTAACCCTAGCGTTGCGAAGTTGCAGACTGAGAGGTGGCAACCCTAGTTTTTTCAGTTTTACAGATTGGTCTCCTTCAGATGGCACCTTATTTACTTCCCAAACAGATCGGTGAAAAAAATGGTACAATAAATCATCATGGTAATGGTACTTGCGGAAAGATTTAGGTACGCAACCCGGCAGCGTTGTATGATCCCCTGTATTAACATTCACTTAAGGCACTGTTATCCGGTCGAGGCCGTTTTTTGAACACGAACGAAAGTGTTTTAAACTGTGTTTTAAAGTCTGAAAACCAATTATGTCTTATTTAAGGATCTGGCTGATAGGCGACCGTTCTCAATTACACGATAAGATTAAGTTTAATAGATAGAAAAAAATCCCAAAGATTTTGTTATGTTTTTTCAATACTATGATTAAACTGCTGATATTTAACTTTTTATTCTTGTACTTAACTAACTAAAATACATTAAATATTTCTAGTGAACTCCGTAGAATTTTGAGCTTAGAAACGCCCATGAGCAAAGGTATTGATGAAAAACACATTTTTTTGCGTTCCTGCTTTCAATTGGAGCGGGATGGCTAATTGCAAACTTAGGCTTGCAAGAAAGATTTTGCACTTGGAAAACCTAGCCTTATATCACATTTCGCTCAAGTAACAAATAGGTGCATAAATTTACCATCGGATCTTGGTCTACAATATTTCCTAAGGAATATAATTTTCAGTAAATGTAAATAGAAACTCTATAAAATGTTACTGCGGAGAACAGAGTGCGAATCCATTTTAACGATATTTTAATGAAATGCTTTGTCTTTCCTACCTACCGGGTTCTTTCGACTCGACCTTTGTGATAGTCTGTTCCATTTCAGACACTTTCTATATTGTTGTTCTCTTACTGGATGACTGCATCGGAATTTGTCACTGAATTTCTCATTTTGTGATCTAACTTCAGAGTTTATTTCGGAATTTAATAAAGAATAAAGGTTGAATGTTGAGGGCCGAGTTTTGCAGTGCGCAATTTTGTTTAAAAGATCCAGTGATCTGTACCAAAAGTTAATTTGCTATGTTATTTTATTCTTTTTTTAAATACTCTTTAAATCAATTTAGATTGAAAAAGTCGGGCGGCGAGCGGGATTCGAACCCACGAACTGCCTATCCGGGGCATGCTGTACTCCAACAGAGCTGTGTCGTCGCCCCGCAAGCCACGACGAAATTTTCAATCTATATCATCGTCTTTAAGGGACCTCTCTTTAATGTCATAAAAATTCACAGACACAAATTACAGATTAGGTATTAGTAAAAATTCCATAAAAAGATCATAATAAAAAAGAAGGAAATTGATTTTAAAAATTATTTGAAGAAATAAAAAACAATGACCACATATTTCTCTGGTCGAAGTTTCTTTGTCATTAAAATCTGAGTACCCTCTGAGCAAGCTCAGAGCAATAATGTTACCACTGCTTAAGCGAAACTTCTTAGTCAATGTTTACCGACCTATGTTACCAACTTTATGTTCTGACACATTGTCAAGCAAAGATAAAAATGTATTTATGAATGATTTATGAAGCGTTGGTACATTTCGTAGGTCTATTAAATTATTTATTATATTAATTTATTGCCTCTCATAACAATCACTCTGTTAGACTCAGGTCCGTGTGTTAGACATGAAGTGTTTCTAGTTCCACCCTATCCCTAACAAACACACGAATTTGATTATTCCAATGTCTATCACAATATCCCTGGACAGTCAACTATCGAGGACTTATATGGCACATGCGTCGCTGCTGGCTGTACAACTCTTGGCCTTGAGTCCAGTAACAGCGATGACTTGGGTAAACAAACGCTTTTTCCCTAATACCGATGTGATACGACGTGCATATCTCTCTGAATTGAAGAGTTTGGCACCGTTCTGGGTAGTTGGAGCTTTGTACGTCACTACAGATCCACCAGGTGACTTTTACTGATAAATAGCGTAGCACCTCTTATGTCTATCGCCCTCTTTTGTGTGTTTAGCGTGTATTATGAACTTAAATTAGGTATATCCTGCGTAAATAGGTATCTACTTTTCTATAAAGATAAGAAGTCGCCGTAATCTAAATCTACTAGGAATCCATCATGTTGAGGCCTTAGATGGTCTACACGCAGAATGTTCAATACGTAAAACGTTTAAAACGCAAAATGTGTGTTTTTCTTCAATTTACGAAATCGGAATGTTCAATACGTAGAATGTTCAGTACGTAGAATGTTCAATACGTAGAATGTTCAGTACGTAGAATGTTCAATACGCAGAATGTTCTATACGCGGCTTGTTCAAAACGTAGAATGTTCAATACGCAGAATGTTCAATACGTAGAATGTTCAATACGGTTACCTCGTAATAATTGAAATATTAAAGCGTCTGATGTAAGAGGTGAACAAACCATCAAACTGAACAATTTTCTATATGGGACCAATATCGAAATAGCAAAAATAAAAACTGCTGTCCCTTACATTTGGGTCGAATATTTCAGTTTTGTGAGGATGGAACAGCAGATTTTTTCAAGCAATTTTGACATTGATTCCATAGAGAAAGTCGGTCAGTTTGATGGCCTGATCATATGCTCACGACTATATTCCCCGAGGTGGTAGTCAGAGATATTCTGAAATCTCAGAACATCCACGTTTCACCAGTTGTACCGAAACTCTGACCAGTGTGACGGGGGGTGAGCCCGTCGCCACTTATAATGGACAGTGGGTACAATACATGCCTCGAAATTTGATGTTTTTCTTCACCGAAAAGCCAGTGGTGTTACAAATCGTACATAAATTCCGAAAAACTCATTGGTACGAGTCGGCCTGGACGGGGATCGAACCATCGCCTCCTGCACGGCAGGCAAGGTTACTCGCCACTGGACTGCCACGGCTAAAACCGTCAGCATTTATGAAGTACTCTATATGTATAATAATAATTTAAAAAAGGTAGATACCTAGTTGATAATAAATGACTTTTCTTTTTCAGTTCGTATTGGCGTTAATTTATTCAGGACATTTACAGTTGCAAGAATGATTGTGATAATAGGTTATGGAATACCGGAAGTGAGTCGTGTGCTGTGTGATTTAGCTCTAATAATGTCTTATTTAATAACTTGTTTTATGGCAGCATCAGTCGTTACTCATTATTGGAGAAATGTATGATAGATAATTGACGTAGTTATTAAATAGTACAAAAAAAATCTGCTGTTTGGTAGAAAATGTAAATAGCTACTCAACCAAATTGTATGAACCAGCTGTTTTTTTGCGATTTCAAAGTTGGTCCCATAGTAAAAGTTGTTCAGTTTCATGGTCTGAATTTAAGCATCCCCCTGAGTGTGTTACATATTTGAGTTTACACCCTGTTTAATAATATTTGCAATTGCATAATATAAAGATCTTTTGGTACAATAATACAGGATAGGCTAGTAAAATAAATGCAAATTAATGCATTCGGTGTGTTAGGTATCAATGAAATAATATTATTATTTATTGTATTTATTTGATAAATACTTAAGGCCAGGTTATCCCAGTGCAAGCGTCTCTTTCTCGCAAGCATAAGTTTGCAATTAGCCATCCCGCTCCAATTGAAAGCAGGATCGCAAAAAAACGTGTTTTTCATCAATATGTTTGCTCATGGATGTTTCTAAGCTCAAAATTCTACGGATTTCACTAGAAATATTTAATGTATTTAGTTAAGTACAAGAATAAAAAGTTAAATATCAGCAGTTTAATCATAGTATTGAAAAAACATAACAAAAAGGGGTAACTTTGGGATTTTTTTCTATCTATTAAAATTAATCTAATCGTGTTATTGAGCACGGTCGCCTATCAGCCAGTTCTTTAAATAAGACTTAATTGGTTTTTAGACTTTAAAACACAGTTTAAAACACTTTCGTTCGTGTTCAAAAAACGGCCTCGACCGAATAACAGCGTCTTAAATGTTGAAAAATACTTTACAGTTTATTAACTTAATTATTTATGATCAGCGGTAGAAGCGGTAGGAGTAGCTGACTGACATAGCCCAAAGAATTGCTTAATTAAAGTGGCAATGGGCGGGGCACATTGGCACATTGCTCGCAGAACTGATGGCCGATGAGGCAGCGGGAGCCCGTCGGATGAGGGCAGCGCAGGACCGGTTTTTGTGGCGATCCTTGGGGGAGGCTTGTGTCCAGCAGTGGAAGTCCATCGGCTGAGGGCAGCGCAGGACCGGTTTTTGTGGCGATCCTTGGGAGGCTTGTGTCCAGCAGTGGAAGTCCATCGGCTGAGATGATGATGATGATAAATAAAATGAAAAATAGCATCTTAAATTTTTATGGCACCAATGGGTATGGTCATTCATAAGGCCCAATTTCTTTTAAACAACATCTTAATTAAAGGAAGACTAAGAAAGATAAAGAAATATTCGTTCTAAAAGTTTCATGTAGAGACAAGGTGATTTTTTAATTAAGCACAGGTTTTTCTCCATGGGTGTGGCAAGCGCATTTCAAAAATCATTGAATACATTTTTACTTATTTTTGAAAATTCTGTTTTCTTTCAGTAAAATTTGCCATCATTAATATTTTGGGTAGGTACTTTCCTTCCAACCACGGCCTTTTTTTCCACCCTGTATAGTCACCCTCATCACTCTGTAAGTGCCTTTATCAAAGTGTATATTTATCTCAACCTAATTTAAACTCTTTATCATAACTTATGTTAAGTCTATAATTATAATAACTTATTTCACCTAGCTTCTATGTTACTCGTAAAGTGCTTTCTAGAAAACGCACCTTTATTACCTTTAGGTACTCTGTAAATACTGTAAATAAACTTAGCAAGGTCTAATTAGCTCAGAGTTAACTTTAGTTCTTAATTAACCCACTCTAACGAATTTGTCACGTGGACTTGATTAGGCTTTCGCCCATAAAACACTGCAAACGAAGCACTATTTTCTCTTAGTCACCTCAATACAATTCCAACGAGTAGAAATTGGATTTTCTTTTTTCAACCGAGTACGGTAACGAGGTACAAAAGTTCTGTGACTGATTGATTAACTAACCGACTGACAGACAACGCGCATATTCTGGATGTAGATGTGCACTATGCAAGAATTATTATACTTTTTATTTTTTTTATTATTATTTCAAAATTCTGAGCTTTCTGGCTTTCTGGCCCAACCAGAAAGCTAATGAAAAAAATCAAATGCGCGTATTTATACAGGGTCCAACTTAATATGCTGACACTTTTTTAAGGGGATGATCAGACCATCAAACTGAACAACTTTCTCTATGGGACCAAAATCGAAATCGCTAAAAAAAAATCAGCTGTCCCATACATTTGGCACGAGTAGGTTTGCAGTTTTGTATGGGACAGCTGATTTTTTTTTCGCGATTTCGATGTTGGTCCCATAGAGAAAGTTGTTCAGTTTGGTGGTCTGATCATCCCCTTAAAAGTGTCAGCATATTAAGAAGGACCCTATATACCTGTTGAAAATAAAATAGCTTCACATTCAAATACAATAATATGCAAAAATACAAAGTACAATTACAAAATACTGTATTAAATGACATAGTTCTTTTTGTCTGGTAAGTTTAGAATATCCTCCCGTATCTTTATTTTAACAGCGTAAATAGTGCCCCATGAAATAAGAGTCGAATACCTATGTGGAAATACCATAGAGAAATTACAGGCTTTCCCCAGGGGAAATACTAATTTATTTTATTTCTTGCATTGACCTCTCTGGTCAATGATTTCTTGTAGAGCGTAATTATCCCCTTGTATGCCCGGTTTCGTGACCTTGACGCCATGCCTCGACCATGGGTTTACAACCATTTCTTTACAAAAGAAAAGACCCGAACTTATTGTTTTTTTTTTTTTTGAGAAAGAGTGATAAATGCGCAAACCCAGTTTTTTCAAAGCCGGCTAACCAGACTGCCCAATCCAAGGGAAAAAAAATCTTGTGTAAGCTCAACTCGAATGAGTTGGTAAGTAGATGTTTTTGGTACTGCTTGATGCATTAATGTAATACCTTATCCAGAGTCAAGCCATTGATAAACAAATTAAATTTAGTTTCCAAACAAAGGTTCTATGTTAATCAAACCCCGAATTAATTTATTAGTTCAGTGTTTGTGTTTAACGAAGTATAAATACGAACAACACAATCCATATCAAATTATCCACTGAAAGATAATTAGATTAATTGTGCTTTACAAAGGTTTTCTCTTTGTTTCTATAATATTTTTTGAACTTATGTATTTGCTGGTTAATTTGATCGATACATTACTGAATCAATATATTGCATGATTTCATGTGACGAAAATATTTTAAATTAGGAAATACATTATTGAACATTTTTTAATTTTTTAAGTTGCCTACGCGATGTTGTAATCACTTTCCAAAGGCCTATGGGTAATTCTTGTATGGAGGGTCTTTTTTTTAAGCGGCCAGGTACCAAATGTTGTGGGTATTTTAGGGCTAATATTACCTTACATTTTTATGATAAAAAAAAATTCCTATGGTGTAACGTTTCGAAGATATTTAGGTTCAAAGTTTTAAAAAAATTACTTCCAAATCTCATAAAAAGTTACTCGTTTTGGTTTTTTTTACAACTTATTTTGTTTCTAAAGCCCAGAATTATTAAGTTTTAATTATTTGTGATATCACGCATATTTTGGGCTGGAACGCACAGCAATCCTTGCTAGTTTGCGGCCTTTCGCTTTGATTAGTATGAGTTTCTACGCTGATACGGCTAGGTACCAAATGCTGTTGGTGTTTAAGGGCTAATATTATTACGCAATTAAAATGATTCAAAAAAGTGTTAAACAAAACCGAAACGAGTAACTTTTTGTATGAGATTTGTAAGTCATTTATTTAAAACTTTTAACCTAAATATCTCCGAAACGTTACACCGTAGGATAATTTTTTTTGCATAATAATGTAAGGTAATATTAGCCCTAAAATACCAATTACGTTTGGTAAGTGGCCGCTTAAAAAAAGAAAAAGACGCCAACATTACCCATACCCCTTTTCAGGGGTGATTCAGACCATCAATCTGAGCAACGTTTACCACAAGAGCAAACTGAAGATCGCAAAAAAATCTGCTTTTCACACTAAACTGCAACCCGCCTACTTCGTTACTTCGGTACTACCTAGTATACCTACTAGTGAAACGTGGATGTTTTGAGGTTTTAGAATATCTCTGACTAGGTACTACCTCGGGGAATATAGTCGTGAGCATTTATGCTTATGCTTATACTTATCTATTGCCCCATGTGCTGAAGTGATATTTTTCATTTGCACATCCTAATTAATATTCGAAAGTAACATAATATACTGTAATAAATGCATTATTCGTAGACGAATCTGAATGAGTGAAATTTCAAAAATAGCACCCTTTATCTTGAACCTGTTTCGGCTATTTAACATTCATTAATCTTTTCATGCTCGATCGTTTCAACATTACGTGGTCTTTGCTCAGGCCCTTTTCGACACATCAACTGACAAAAACCCTACGAATAGGTAATTATTTATTCGTAGCAAAAACCTTACTGAAATGGGTTAACACAATTTTGCTGTTCCATAAATTGTCTTTCCATCACGTTACTATGTAGATAATGCAAAAGTTACGTTAGTTGAATTTAACTGGCCAACATTACGACCCACAAATCTGTCCCAGAGGACTTTTATGCCTCAAACGCCATTCCTGCCCCTCTAGCATGCCAACGCCGAGAAAACGACAAAAATCGAGACGTGCCTCCATCTTTATTATTTTACGTACGCCAAAAAGAGCGCGCATGACGTTTTTCTCGTTTAAACGCTTTGTCGTGGGTGGCATGCTAGCCGTGCTGCTTCACGTGTTCAATAGGTTGGCACTAAACTCATAATGTTGCCTTCCTTCTCCCAATTCTATAATCTGTAACGTTGTGGAAGAAGTCTAGCCTATATGCAGAAGCACTACCGTCCAGTTAATCTTAACTATTATAAAACCGTAAAATCATGATGAATAAAAAAGTAGCGGTTTACTTCATATAAAATCAAATAACATTCGATAGCGCGATTTAAATGACGTGCAGCGCCATCTATTGACAAAATTGTTAGTTTGTTTGTTTGTTCGCACATCACGCAAAAACTATTGAACCGAATTTGATGAAACTTTTTTTGTTCGATAGCTTATGATCTGACTTAAAATCTGGTATATAATTTGTGCGGACGAAGTCGCGGGAAAACACTAGTAGTAGTATAAATGTGAATTTTATGACAAAATTGACAAAATTTACCTTCTTCGCTTCTTATCGTGTGGGCAAGCCCTGGTGTCAGAGTTTATTCAAACCGCCTTACGGCCTCTGACGTGGTTTTTATGTAACGACTACTACCACCAGAGGTAGTAGCCGGGACCAACGGCTTAACGTGCCATTCGAAGCACGGAATCATATTCCTTTTCTGGCAATCAGGTGATTCAGCCTGCAATGTCCTAACCAACTGGGGAAAAACGCACAAAGTGATATATCACTAGGTAGGTGTCCCCCGTGGGAATCGGCCTTTTACTAACGTTTACACGACTTAGGGCCTGTTTCACCACTTCACAATACGTTTTTGTTAGCTATCTGATAGATCGTGTGAAATATTTTGTTTGAAAGTTTTGTCAAACGATCTATCAGATAAGTTAACAAGAACTAACTAAGTGAAACAGGTGGTGAAACAGGCCCAAAAAGTTATGAACGTAGTATTGAACCCTGTCATAATGTACAGGGTCCTCTCAAAAGGGTGCAAATGGTGCGTAGCACCCGGGATCAGACTGCTAGTTTTGAAAATTATCATCGGCAGGAACCCAAAAAAGTAGTTGCCATTTTACTCGCTCTCAAAAGATACCTCTTAAATGATACCTACCTGGTCTACGTTCTCTGCCCAATTTTTCACATTTCCTTCTTTGAAACCAACTCTATCACCCTTAACCTACATTTTATGAAACCAATGAATTATTAGATCATCAATCCAAAAGACATCGTACCGCGTACCGCCTATTATATAGAAGAGTAATATCTCAGATCTTGTTGCGATAAATCCCGCAGTTAGGGTACAGTCAAACTAACGTAGACTGCGGTCACGTGTAATAAGAAACCCACAGGAATATGGCATAAAGTTTATTTTATAATGTTTTGCGGACAAACTGCTAGCCAGCTACATTTCATAACACTTGAGACGCGTACCTGTGTTGGATAGAAATATACTATTTTGTACTTACCTAGTTGTTACAAAGTTTCTGAAGAACAGCTTTAAGGGGGGATCCGTATCCCCTTGACTTTATGTATAAGTACAGTGCGACATAAAAGAGTAGAAAATAAATGAGAAAATCACGCATAAGCTGGCAAGACCGACCTACAATTTGTACTAAAATATTTAGTTCCTACTGTCACCGCTTTCTACTCTTTTATGTCGCACTGTATGTTTGTCTGCAAAAAAACCATTGTAAGTTCTACACTTTGTAAACCGACTCGTATATGCGCCGTAAAAACAAAAATATGTCATGACGCCCGTTACCCACGTTTGATAGCTGCAATGAGTTCGTCGTTTCTGAAGCGCATAGTTCAATATTTTCGAAAAGAATCGCGCAAAATTGTGGTATTTCAATATTTCACATCTGCCGGGCGTCCCGCGACGGCCACTTTTTCATCGTTTGTGGCAGAAAAGCGTAACTCGTCCATACTTATATGGTTGAAGAAAAAAAACAATCTCAAACATGGACTTAGAATGTTCGCTTGCCTACATAAACTATATAAATAAAACAAAAGTCCGTAGACCGCGTCGATTTGACCGCACCTTAATAAAGAGCCTGACAAACGTACCGGCTATCAATTCCATTGGCAATTTCGACCATACAATGGAGAGGTAACCAGAATGTGAGTTGGAACTATACGTAAGGGAATCATTTCAGTTATTGACTGACGCGAAAAGTAAAGTAATGTGTGCATGTGATATTTTTAAACATTAATAGGTATAATATTCTTGTGATTTACAGCAACATCCCGGAATTCATCGTTTCTTTTTATAAGCCAATTTTTTTTTCTTCTTTCAAAAGTTTTAATTCTTTCTTTTGACGTGATAACTTCTTATAAATTGATGAATTCCGGCTGCACGCACGAAAAAGTGTCACGGTCCGGGTGACGTCAGAGCTAGTGACGTCAGAGCTAGCAGTTCTCATCAATGTTTCTGTAAGACGTTATCACGTAAAACTTACTATCGTCCGTAAACCGACTTTAAAGAAACCAATTTTTTATTTATTTCTAATTAATAGACTCTTGCATTGTCAAGTAGTTTATGAGAGTATCTATCCCTATCTCAGGGATTGTTTTTGATCAAGAACAAGAAGAGATTGAGAATTGCGGAACCTCGTGTCAGGCAAAAACGCGACTCGCGTAAACCAAGCGAGACAAGTGCTCGTGTCAGAACCTGCAACGTGACTCCTTTTTTATTAATACTTACATAGTTCTTGTGTAAAACCGTCAACTGTCAGTTTATAGTTTCACCACTACTACCTTGCTATCAAGCTAAGAAAAGTATTGAAACAGCCATGAAACAGCCCCTAAATATTGTTCAGTCCGGTTATTCTTTTCAATACAAAGCTTCCAACACTGTTTCCGCAGATGTCGTACAGTTTTTTGACGTACATTGTTGCAGCTACCTGCGATTCAAACCTCCGATAAATTTTCGTTTAAAATACAAAAACATTTTAGATACAATTTTTCAATGGAATGGAACTACATTTCATGCTTTTAGTTAGGTAACAGCACAGCATAACTATATTAGTTCTTACAGTATGGCAACGCTCGTAATACGCCGCGCCCCGCCGCCGCGCCGGTACTTCAGTCATGCGCAGTCGATCCCAAAATCTTCATACAGATCTTGGGAAAATCCGCGCTGCCCGCTTCCCCGCAAACCCCCCACCGTTGCTCTGCGCAAGTACATCCGTTGCCGTACTGTGAGGACTAATAAAGTTATGCTGTGGTAACAATATTTTTAGGTGACACCACTCAGTTGCAGAAACGCTAATTTAAGTTAATCCTCCATTAAATCTCTTGTTGTCACTTCTTGTCTTGTTGACGTAGTAAAAGCTGGCAAGATTTTAATGGAGGATTAACTCTAATGAGCGTTTCTGCAATTGAGTGCAGTGCAGACAGTGAAAGATGCGCGTTTATTAGGTAATTTTGAACCCGTTTTTACTGCCTTTGTAACATAAATTGTTCCAGTTTCAGTAATCTCTGACCACGCTTGAATAGCTTATCTTAAAACTGATTACCTCATAATATAAGAATCTGCAGAGCTTTTATAAATAGGATTAAAAAAGAAATGGTCATTCTCAAGAAATTCGGGCGTAGTCTTAGGACCTAGTGACTAGATATGGGCCGACTTGTATTTAAAACCCATTGACCTCTTATATTAGACTCACAATCAACGTTCGAAAAATGGCACAACCAAAAGAGCTCGGATGAGCTCTTTTTTGTACTAGCTGACAGTTAACAAGCGAAATACGACTATGTTTATGAATCAAATACAACGTATTAGTGACAACCAGTAGCATGCATACTTAATTTGTGCGGTTTTTTCCGTCAATGTGCACAAAAATTTGCTAAGATTTTATATGACACTGGGTCTATAGTATATCTGGTCAATGTTAAAACCACTTCGATATCTCACATGGCGTCACTCACGTAAAGAGACTGCCATATTATTTTAATGCCATCATCTATAAACAAATGGTCATAAAGTACTAAAGCCTCGTATACAGAAACATCTAACGTCGGCGTCGCAGCTGTAAGAAAATCGTCTTTCAAGTACAGAATGGTAGTACATTATTTTAGTATCTCTTTACGATTATTACCCGGATGTTATTTGAGGACATAAGGTTCATTTTACTGTACTTTTATGTTTACAGTTACTGCTCATGAAAAGTTGACTTTAATTTTCATTATGTCTTTTGCCCATGAGTCATGACTCGTCCACATGGACCTGTCATTTGTCATAATTTTGCGACCTAATCATGACCTCCTCTATATTGCGACATCCATGTTGTGATCACGGACATGAAAGAAATACGGACCGAATAAAAAGATGTGAAGCATGCAAGGTAATACAATCTCGTTTGTTCTACAAGGGACCTACACTCACACAGATGCACTAGCTCTAGGCGCAGGTCCTACATACAACCCGCCACCTTATGTACCGCGTGACAGCACGCACAAAAAAGAAATGGGTGCTTCACTCATGATTAGACGAGATAACGTTCTTCTTTTAGTCTGTGGTTGTGATATGGAACATATGTGTTATCTAGATCATGAATTTTCTCTGTGCTGAGACAAGAATCATCATCATCATCAGGCTATCATCGTCCACTGCTGAACATAGGCCTCTCCCAAGGCGCGCCACTAAACTCTGTCCTTGGCCTTACTCATCCAGTCGCTCCCCGCTACTTTTTTAAGTCGTCTGTCCAGCGGGCAGCAGGGCGTCCCACACTACGCCTACCAGTTCGCTGTGCTGAGACAAGAATAAGAATATTTATTGTTCAAACTGTGTACAAAAGATGTTAGGTACATTAGGACAGAATCAACAGTTTGGTGCGCAGCACGGATGTACTTCTAATTCTAACTCTTCAAAGCGGTCGAGTCGAAACCATCCACACAATGTGGATTTTAAATCTTTTAGCGGCTGTGTAGCGTTTTGGATGACTTTGTATTTAGTTAATGTTTTACTTTCCAAGTTAATTTATGAGTGTAAAAAGTCTGTAGGGAAGAATTACATAAATGAACACTGTTGGAACTATCACCGTAACAATATATTTCTGCTGACGGTAAATATTACCGCTACTTATTTTTTTATCGTGTTGTCTTTCCGTTTATTTGCTACTCGTAGTTTATTGTTTAGTTGTTCAAATAAGTACTAAAGAAATAGTCGTTCCGGATGGTCACTTGTTGGTTTATGGATATAGAATAGAGCATAGCCCGAAAACATCTATTGACTCACTCTTGGAAAATTCGTTTTCTTTTAAATATTTATCGTATGACCACTGGACACCAACTTACTCGTAAGTATGATAAATTTAACCTTACTATAATAACTACAGACTGATACCTAAATTAATTCAGCATTAGGAAATGGTACTTTTATGTGATTTTATGTAAGTAAGTACTTACCTATTAAACCTTTTACCCGCGCATTTGTGCTTCCATCATAGTGATGATATAAAATATAAACCAGTTTTTAAGTCTATAATTAGACTTATAAGATTTTAAACACAAAAAGTTCGAACAAACAAAAAAAATTAAAAATCAAAAGAAATATAGGTACCTACATAAAATTTCAAAAAATTCAGTGATTTGGAGTCGGTGAGTTTTTTGGATTCCATAATTATTTACCTATAAATCTTTAAACATGAATTATTAAAATTACCTATACAGGCACACTTCTGTTAGGTAAAGGTTCATAACGTTCGCGTTGTAAGAAGTTGTAGCAAGGCAAATTGTAGCCTATTTACTCTCAGTTGCAGAAACGCTCATTAAAGTTAATCCTCCATTAAATCTTTTGCTAGCTTTTACTACGTCAACAAGACAAAAAGTGAAAGCAAGAGATTTAATGGAGGATTAACTTTAATGAGCGTTTCTGCTAATGAGTGTTACAGTCTCAGGATATGCGTCAAATGGCTAGTCTTACAAAAACGCACACAAAAATACTGCAGGAGAAAACACATCTCTTAGTCGCCTCGTGCACACGTTTTCATTCAATTCTGAATTCGTTATCGTAAAATCTTACCCAAACAATCTCAAATTAATTAGCTGTTTCAGTTCCGTTAATTGTAATTCTTGGAAACTGCGAGCATAGCAATGTTATTAATTATAAATCAATGGAATGTCGTTTAATCTTGATGTGGACTTTGAAATGATCAAAGAAAATAAGTAAAAAAATTAAAATATTAAAACCTAAGTATAGATAATCTTGACTAAAATTTTTGCAGTACATATTTAGGCAATTGAGCCAAAAGCCATGGTGGTCTAGTGGCGAATAACCTTGCCTGCCGTGCAGGAGGCGATGGTTCGATCCACGTCCAGGCTGACTCGTTAAAATGAGTTTTTCGAAATATACGAGTATGTAGGATTTGTAACACCACTGGCTTTTCGGTAAAGGAAACCATCGTGAGAAAACCTGCATGTTTCAATTTCGAGGCATGTATTGTGTACCCACTGTCCATTATAAGTGGCGACGGGCTCACTCCACGTTACACTGGAGTTCACTGGACAGAGTTGCGACTACTAGTGAAACGTGTATGTCTGACTACGGGGAATATAGTCTTGAGCATATAATAATTATGATCAAGACTAATATGCTATGCCTACATTTAAGCTACGAGCGGACAAAATGTGTACTGCAAAAACTGTATTTATGATAATCTACTTGTTAATCTTTTTGTTGTTAAGTCTTGAGCAATTTACGAGTTGATTGGAGCTTAAAAACGAAGCTGTTTCTGACGTAAGCTTTCTGAATCATAATTTAAAAAAATACGAGTCAAATATGGGACAGGTATTTTTGTATTACAGAGATAAAAGAAACAGGTCAACGCGACACAAAATAAAAGGCCCACCTTAATGCGAATTAAACGAAAAATATTTCCGTATTGACCCTAGATTAAACCAAAGAAGAATTGTAGAGTATATGTGGCGCGTGGTTCTGAAAATGTTTATCCGACTGATTCGTCGCACAGAAAAAGGGATCTTACACGTGTCATCTTCTCTGGCACAAAGAGAATGCATCACACTGTGGGAACTTGCCATAGATGTCAACACCCACAAATTATAGCAAAGAAGCTAACAGATAGCGATACCGTCGCGCTCAGAAATATGCTCCATACAAAGACAACGTTCACCGTAAATGCTTAACTCGTAACCTACTACAAATAAGGTTCACAATTGAATGCGAGACATAAATCGCGCAAGAGAAATAATCACAGAGATTCGATACATATACAAGGTCCAACTAAGAACTGTTGGACCACGGCCGGTCCCCAGGCTTCAAACTAAGCCTGGTGGAAGGTCTTCCCTTTTCAATGGAGGAACATTCCCAAGTAGCACCTCCATAATATCTCTTAGCTCTACTTCCACTATCTCTTAGCTTTACTTTCACAATGTCAATAATCCCTTATTGACAACTATTCAAATTCGGTATGTCAAGTTTTTTTTTGTTTAGAAGACATAATTTTAAGATACCTATTTCATTCTTATTGCGATTCATCGAGTTTATCAATATAAATTTAATTTTTAAATTATTTTGATCTGTAATCTCTAAGTGCAAAAATGGTGGAGAGAAAATAATTCGAACTCCATGGAGAAAAACTACATACAGCTGTATTTAAAAAAATTAAAACCTGCCTCTCTTTCTAACTCTATGCTGGAAAAAGATACGGCAACATCAAATGTCAAATTCTGACATTGTGAAAGTATTTTTTTTTTCTTAATGGCCGGTTATTTTAAGTTGATTTTATGTTTACCAAGGAGTTCAGAGGTATGCCAGTGACGTCACTGCACGGACCGAAAAACGACGTTATTTTATTAAAAATATATGTAATCCTTTCATTTTAAAATCTCTGACATAGAAAATATGATTATTGAGACAATTATCTCGAAATGGTTTTCAATTCAGCCCTCCAAAAAAAACTTGACATACCGAATTAGCAACTCAAAAGGCGCACTTTGTGAAAAACTTTACCTACTAAATATTTATAAGTCAGTCAGTAGTTTTATAAGTATAAAATAGATGGGATTCTTTAATAAAAAGCATTGCAATTTTTTGGGTAATATAATTAATCTAAAATTTCAAATATAAAATGTAATGAAATGTTGATGACCTCACATCAACAAATCTATTATTCTATAATTATAAAACGACTGACTGACTAACAACGCACAGACTAGGAACCCCTGTCCACTGATGCGGAGCTAGCTGACGGAGCGAGGAAACTGTGTTTTATTTAACCAATAAGATTGAGTCACGTTGCAGGGTTTGCCCCGAACACTTGTCTCTCGCGTGGTGTTCGCGCGGTTTGCGTTTCAGCCTGCCACGAGGCTCCAAAATGCTTCTCAGTTATTCTTACTCAAAAACAATCCTCGAGATTGGATAGAGACTCCCTCAAACCACTTGACATTGGAACGCACAAGCAAGAAGTCCATTAACTTTAAAAAAAAAAGATTGTATAAAATCTCAGCTCCGAGATTTCATGCAATCTTATTGGTTGATAAAACTCCGTTTCTCCGCTCCGCCAGCTAGCTCCGCATCCGTGGACAGGCACCCTTAACCGCTGAAGATAGAAACATGAAAGGACTACTTATAGATCCTGGATACAGATGATGTAGGGATGCACTATGAAAAGATTTTTCTGTATTCTAATTTCACGCGGACGAAATGGATAGTGTAGGTTATACCGTATCTTCCTTTTTTAGTTTCATCCCTGATACGACCCGTATTATTTGTTTTTACGAGTTTTTCCCGTTAAAGGGATAACCAACAAAAAGGTCAAGCCTAACTCCTAAACAATTTCTACAGGCCAAATAAATAAATGGTATTTAATTAAATCGAAATTTATGAGTTTTGAACAAACTCCGATATGAATCTGATTAGTTTATTTTGGTTTTAGAACTTGTAGAAAGATAAACTGCTGTTTGCTTTCTAAATCAACATTCATTTTAATACATTAATTTCCATTATCTATCAATTTTGTACCGCTATCTCTGCTTCCCGGGTTGGAACCTTCACAACGTCGACCTTGCTGGCATTCCAACCGAACGATTTCCAGTTTAATGACTTGATCGCTCCACCTTTATCCCTCATCGGATATCGTTCTGCGAGCTATTTCACCCATCTACTGCCATTTCAATTAGAAAACGACAGGTCAAATCGCATAACTGAATAAGTTCCTTATGTAGCGGAGCGGTGCGGGATATTATCGCTCGATAATATTGCGGCAGTGTGTAGGATCGCGCGCGTCCCCATACAAAATGTACTGGAAATAAATATCGCACAATCGCAGCGATATTATCGCTCGATAAAAGCTGCAATGTGCGGAAGCCTTAAACGTCACAAAAAACCACGAAGCGACGCAAAAGAACGGTTATTACCGACCACCGATAAGTATACCAAGGAGTATGTTTCAACGCTTGTTAGGCATTCTGTCCTCCATTATATGTATTCCAAACTTCTTAGTAAATGCCTACTTCAACTCAAATTAAAATATCTGACAATCGCAAAAAACAACTGCCCGCTTTATTATTCACAAACAACTCGCGATAAATAATGTTTTATTACTTGAGGCGGAAGAGAGCTTGACATGTTCCATATGAAAGAAAGACGTGACCCATTACAATCGTGACAAATAAAAGTGATGTCAAAAGAGCATCCCGGCAATTTGTTTATAAGCAAAGTGTCCTGCCGCCACAGAGCACTTAAAAAAAAATATTCCTGCTTCCGATAAATGTGATAAAAACAATTACCTATACAAAAGTTAAAAACAAAATATGTTTATTCAAAATAGGATTTGCAAGAAAACCTTTACAAGCTAAAGAAAAATTTTTTTATTTTTTTTATTTAGCCTGTTTTGTGTCCCACTGCTGTGCGAAGGCCTTCCTTCTCCTCCAATCCTCCCAATGCAATGAGATCCCTAGCCAAGCCTACAGCACAGCTAGCATGCCAGCCACGACAAAGCGTTTAAACGAGAAAAACGTCGTGCGAGCTCTTTCTGTAGGGCTCGCATGCCACCCCCGAGAAAACGATAAAAATCGAGATGTGCCTCCATCCTTATTATTTTACGTATGCCAGAAAGAGCGCGCACGACGTTTTTCTCGTTTAAACGCTTTGTCGTGGCTGGCATGCTGATGGAGGCACATCTCGATTTTTCTCGTTTTCACGGGGGTGGCATGCGAGCCCTACAGGAACGTATTCAAGTCATTGCCCCATCTCCTCGGCCTTCCACGACGTCGGCAACCATCTTTTGGAACCCATTCTGTGGCCATCTTGGTCCATCGAATTGTAGCCTAGCAAATTACGTACGCCACTTGTGATGGACCATCGCTCATCTCATACACTCTCCCTGTGCCTCGGTAGTGGGTATTTCCTTTTTTTTAAACATAGAATAAACGATAAACAGGTAATGATTTTTGAATAAATTATTTCCAAGGTTTATTTCCAAGGTGTATTTCGTACCCTCAATCCTCAATGTTAAATTGTTTGTTAGGTTCCTATATTATGAAAATGACTATTTAGACGAAATGCAATTTAAATTCTTCCTGTACTCTTAAAATGATATAAATGAGTCCTTTTGAGTATTTTAAATTGTATTTTGTCTTAAAGACAAAACATTTTTTTCAGAAATAAATCGTAATTACTTTAAAAAAAGCTCTTTGTATGAATATGTCAAGATCGCTGTCACTATGCAGCGAAAAATTCTTGGTCAATGCTCTACGCTGTCCCCGTCTCGGTCGGTTGTCGGCCGTATTCCTTGCTCTGTGTATAATATGACGCTCTCCGTTATTTTTGTGATACAATAACAGACGCGTAGAATAATAAATGATGTATGAGAGACAGATGATGTTTGTTCACTTTGTAACCCTGAAGTATACCTACTTGCGGCCATGATGTAAACAAAACTATAATACAAACAATTATTTATGCGAACAAACATAACTCACATTTATTGTCTCTGTAAATATACAGAGGAGGAGATGTAAATCTATAGGTAGGTTTGTTTTGTTAGTAAAAAAGCAAAGTCATAGCCTGTAGAATCCCACAGCAGGCAAAGGCCTCCTCACACGAATAAGGGTGAGAGGGAGCGGGCCATACTCCACCACGCGGGCCCAGTGCGTGTTGATGGAGGCAAGTTAGTGGTCAACTCGATGTCAGAGAATTTTCAAGCCGCCTTAATAGGCCTCTGACTTGGCTTAACGAATAGTTACAACGACATCTGACGGAACTATCCGAGACCAAATGCTTAACGTGCCTTCCGAAGCACGGAAACGCTCGAAATATCACTAAACGGTCACCCATCCAAAGACTGACCGGACCTGACGTTGCCTAACTTCGGTGATCGTTTCCAATACCGAAGCTCCACTACGCCAACGAGCGGTCGTTTTGTTAGTATAGGTTGTTAAAATTATACTTGTTGAACTATATCTAGTTCAGTAACCGAAAAAGAAAATATATTTTAACTAGCTTTTGCCCGCACCATTCGTCTTCGTTGACTTCAAAGATGTATTAAAACCAAAACATTAAGCACCTACCTACTTGTGTGCCAAATTACATCAAAATCCTTTCAACCGTTTATACTGACAAATATCGTCACAACTTTCACATTCACATTACTTGTAAAGGATACTAGAATGTATAATGTGCATACTTGGGGTATAGATATTGAATACTTACATTTTCATTAGATTATATTTCAGCCCCCCTAGACAAAGTGACATTCAATTGGCGTCGACGCTAGTAGAAACAGACAAAATGTATGGATTTGACATTGGCGATCGAAACATTTTGACGTTTGCTTTCGTCACCATACGTCAAGTCCATACATTTTTTATGCTTTTTACTGTCGTTAACGCTATTCGAAGGTACTTTGTCTAGGGGCCCAGTACTTTAATAGAAATCAAAATGAGTGACATTGAGGTACTATGTATAGGGTGAAATTGTTATCATTAGCATCCTTTTAAACGAATAGTCTACCCATCAAACTGAACAACTTTTACTATAGGAGCAAACCGATCGGAGCAAAAAAACAGTCTTCTGTTCCATACTAAACTGCAATTCCTTTTTGACTCAAATGTATGCAACAGCAGATTTTTTGTTGTTGCTTGGATCGGTTTGCTCCCATAGTAAAAGTTGTTCAGTTTGATGGGTACACTCTTAGTTTAAAACGATGCTAATGATATCAATTTCACTCCGTAGAGGCGGCGCGGCGCTAAAACTGGCTTGTTTGTAACACTCTTCAGGTCAAATGGCGTATATATTATCTTGTTGTGGGGGCTGGCAAGCCAGCATCACTTCGACCCAGTTATCGGCTGTGCCAAGCGCTTGCCACAACGAGATGTTCTCAGTGCACCCCCGCACTGCTGATCTCGGTGGTGCACAGATTTTGTTCTACTGAATACATGAATGATGAGTGTAAGAAAAATAATCAAACCTGCACACCTTTTAAAGATATTTGGAAACTCTACGACAAAATGAATTTTCGAAATAGTGGCAAAACGATCAAAAAAGGTCAAACGTTCGCTTTCTACGTTCTAGAAATTAATTTAGTTTTCTCAGTCAAATATTCCAAAATTTTCTTGCAAAGTGTTATGCTTCATCGCTTCATCGAACCCGAATTAAGAGAAATCGGTGAAATTTAGGTTAAATCTGCTTACGCTACAATAATGTTTCGCGTAGATCATAAAATATTTTAAGTACATGAAGGCTTCTAGTTTTTATGCGATCTTTGAATCACAGAGTACTATAATATACTAATTGAATTGAATTGAAATAAAAATAGGCTGCGGTGGAGGTTAAGAGCGTTCACACACGATGACGCATGACGGAGCGGCTTGCGGCTGCGTCAGTGCGGGGAATCGTTGCTGCAGTCGCAGTGATGTCCGTCAGTGCGACTTGCAGTCCGTCAGAACGACGTCACTGCGGCAATGGTGTTGCGAGATATGGAATAATTATCCTAGATCTGCGATATTTTTGAGTAGCATGATTGACTACAATATTTTATATTTTTATTATTGCACGTAACGGATCGTTACCTTACCCGGGGTAACCATGTTGACGGTAAATTTTTCAACGGCTTAAGAGCCTACCGAGCCTATTGTGCTGCCCCCAATCGTATTTTTTTTATTTCTGTACAATTAAATAACATTTCCAAAAAACAAGAATGTCACATTGTAGTCCTGATTGGCTTTCAATTTATCGAAACATTACGGATTATTATGTTTTATGCTTGTAGCTATTATCGTTAAAACTGCAACTGGCGGTTTTATAGTAGACTAGTGTTTTCCCGCGACTTCGTCCGCACAAATTATATACCAGATTTTAGGTCAGATCATAAGCTATCAAACAAAAAAAATTTCATCTAAATCGGTTCAGTAGTTTTTGCGTGATGCGCGAACAAACAAACAAACACACTATTTTGTCAATAGATGGCGCTGCACGTCATATAAATCGCGCTATCGAGGTCATTTGAATTTATATGAAGTGAACAGCTACTTTTTTGTTCCTTATGGTTTTACGGTTTTATAATAGTAAAGATTACACACCGAGGACAGGAAAGTAAGAAAGGTCTCAGATCTCATGTAATGAGGTTTTCTTATTTTTTGTCCGAGGTTAGTATACTATTTTTCTCCCCGACGGAGGTGGAAAGCGACAACTTTGTTTAGCGCAGCGTTGCAAAAATTGACGCTTTCTGTCCGGAGGGGAGAAAATAGTAGATTACACACCGAGGACAGGAAAGGTCTCAGAGCTCATGTAATTGTTGACCTCGGCCTTAACATGTGATCTGAGGCTTTCTTACTCGGACAGAAAGTCCTAGGTTAGTATACAATTTTTCTTCTCGACAGAGGTGGAAAGCGGAAACTTCGTTTAGCGTTCTCCCCTCCAGACGGAAAGCGTCAATTTTCGTCCCGCTGCGCTAAACAAAGATGTCGCTTGCCACCTCCGTCGAGGAGAAAAATATTAAAGTAAAATAGCTTACGCAGTGGAAACATCGAAATATAATTTTCTTGACAGTATCAACATTATGGAAACCATTACATAGATCTAAAGTATGTCTCGAGGATATATAAACAAAAGATGTGACAACACTTTACTAGATGTGCCACCTTAACATTCACTCCTCTTTTTCAATCCAGGCTCTTCACAAAGCTTTATCAGGTTTCTTTTGATTTGCTTTATCAGATTTCTTTAGATTTTTAGTACCCATCTTAACATTCACTCCTCTTTTTCAATCCAAGCTCTTCACAATGCTTTACTAGGTTTCTTTTGACTTTTAATACCCATTTGCATAGTGGTGCTTTTCTTTTCTTTGGGTGAGTCTTCAGCTCCAAAGTCAGATTTTCATTTAATGTCTTTATTTCACGACTGATCGCTTTGATCCACTTATCCTTTTCAGGACTACGCAAGGATTCACGATATGAAGATGGTTCAAGTACAGATATTATGGCTTCATTAACGGATTGATCAAAATGTAATCTCTCAGGAGGTTTAATCTATCTTCGATCACGAAACTGTCGCCCGCTTAATTCTGCGTCTGGCATGACTTCATTTTGTTGTGTTACGTCATTGCCATTTGTCTCAACTTCTTCAATCGACTGAAAATCAATTTCGCTTTCGATAAGGTCTCCGGGTATCTTAGCTCTAGGTCTCTCTCCAAATTTCTATCTATGGCACTGAGAACAAATTTCTTTGAATTCTTGGTATGTACCAAACGTTCGTCAAGGTAATCAGCTCCTTGTGGCAGGTTATGTCAGCTTCGAGTTGTATAGAACCTTTTCCAATGGCTTCAATAGCATCTCCATTTGCCGTCATAACTCTATGAGAATTCTCAAAGTACTCAAAGGACTCTTCTCTATTGGTAACATGAGTGGTGGCACCATTGTCTACGTACCAAGAGTCTTTGTCTGCATTCTTATCACCACAGGCTGGGGCTAAGCCTGTCATCATCTCTTCATTTGTGGGTTGCTTTGGAGGTTTGGGAGGTCTACCATCCACTATCCACTTTTCGCAGGATTTGACTTTATGAAACCCTTCCTTGCAATAATTGCATAATTTGTTCTTATTTGCATTGTTTTTACCTTTCGCAAAATGCTTTTCACCTCGTAGAACAAGAAGTTCACTGCTGCTTCCGCCTTCATCCAAATTTTTCTGGATAAGCGACCTTTCTTAAGTGAATAGCTGAGTAGTCAGGTTTTCTATTATATGATCACTTACAGACATTAAAGCCCAACTGGATTTGAAGTTAAAGTACTCGTCAGCTCGTCAGGCAGTGAATCCATAACTTTACATAATTATCAACAGCATCTCCGGTAATCTGCATTGTTCTTGTTTAGTCATGCAGTTAAGTGATTTCCCATGTCATGTGAGGGGTCATGCTTGTATCCAAAGAATTGCATGCATACATCATAGAAACGATCCTTAGATACTCTTTCATAAAGCCGGTTAAGTTCCTCCCAAGCTTCTTTTGCTAAAGCGCATTAGGTACTTTGGTAAGGATCTTTTCGGTCATATTAGAGGTGAACAGTAAAAGGCTGTGCTTTCGATTCGCTTGTAAGCATCGTTATCAGTTTTGTATTTCGACAACTCTTCCGGTGTGGCATCTTTACTTGAATATATTGGCTTTTTGAGGATCCCTTCTACAGCGTCGAGTGCTCCGGTGTGGGTTCTCAGCAGCATCAATATTTGAAATTTCCAAGATGACCAGTTATTTCCGTCGAACGGTCGAATTTCGAGTTTAACATTTGTCGACATATTTCCACTATTTCGAACCTTTATTCTTTCGGAATAACTTTTGCCAAACTCACGGCTTCGAATTTTCACTGTTATTAACGAATTTTAACGCTCTACTACCATATTAAAGTAAAATAGCTTACGCAGTGGAAAAATCGAAATATAATTTTCTTGACAGTAACAATACCAATCACCACGGAAACGATAACATAGATCTAAAGTACGTCGAGGATATATAAATACAAGATGTGACAACACTTTACTAGATGTGCCACCTTAACAAAAAATAGTTTACAAAAATAATCTACTATAACAAGGAATCGGTTTTATTATAAATTTTTCTCTAACATCAAATAATATTTATGTTGCGTTTCGAGTGAAACACCTATATATTTTTCATAATGGGGCAACAGATTGTAAAATTACTCGAAATTAGCAGAAATTTCGGCCATCTAATGTGTATCTGCTGGCAACTTTACGCGCGTCACTGCGTCACCCGTGTGCCATACCATGCGACAGCGCCGCAGTGACGGACTGCAGTGCGACTGTCACTGCGTCACACGGGTGACGCAGTGACGCGCGTAAAGTTGCCAGCAGATACACCTTAGATGGCCGAAAGTTCTGCTATTTTTGTTGTAGATTTTCGTAGTTTTTGTTTTGAATGATAGATTATTGTAGATTTTGGTAAATTTTCGTTCTTTTTGTAGTTTTTGGTAGATTTTGGTAGTTTTTGATTCTTTTGGTAAATTTTGGTCGTTTTTTTGTCATTTGTTGGTAGATAATGGTAGTATAGTATATGGTAATTTCTGGTTCGTTTGGTAGATTTTGGTAGTTTTCTAACCGATTGCTTCCAAAATCAATATCTGCACGAATCTGACGTCAGAATTCAGAAAAGAGGCTGCCATCTTGAACTTTTTTGTTTCTCAACCGATTGCTTTCAAAATCGATATTTGGGGGTTTCTAAGGACACCGAACACGAATCCGCAGTCAAAAATTCAGAAAAGTGACCGCCAACTTAAACTTTTTTGTTTCTCGACCGATTGCTTTCAAAATCGATATTTGGGGGTTTCTAAATACACTGAACACGAATCCGAAGTCAAAAATTCAGAAAAGTGGTCGCCATCTTGAACTTTTTTGTTTTTACACCGATTGCTACCAAAATCGATATTTGAGGGTTTCTAAGGTCACCGAACACGAATCCGCAGTCAAAAATTCAGAAAAGTGACCGCCATCTTGAACTTTTTTGTTTCTCAACCGATTGCTTTCAAAATCGATATTTGGGGGTTTCTAAGGACACCGAACACGAATCCGAAGTCAAAAATTCAGAAAAGTGGTCGCCATCTTAAACTTTTTTGTTTCTCAACCGATTGCTTTCAAAATCGATATTTGGGGGTTTCTAAGGACACCGAACACGAATCCGCAGTCAAAAATTCAGAAAAGTGACCGCCATCTTGAACTTTTTGGTTTTTACACCGATGGCTTTCAAAATCGATATTTGGGGGTTTCTAAGGACACCGAACACGAATCTGCAGTCAAAAATTCAGAAAAGTGGTCGCCATCTTGAACTTTTTTGTTTTTACACCGATTGCTTCCAAAATCGATATTTGAGGGTTTCTAAGGTCACCGAACATGAATCCGCAGTCAAAAATTCAGAAAAGTGACCGCCATCTTGAACTTTTTTGTTTCTCAACCGATTGCTTTCAAAATCGATATTTGAGGGTTTCTAAGGTCACCGAACACGAATCCGCAGTCAAAAATTCAGAAAAGTGACCGCCATCTTGAACTTTTTTGTTTCTCAACCGATTGCTTTCAAAATCGATATTTGGGGGTTTCTAAGGACACCGAACACGAATCCGCAGTCAAAAATTCAGAAAAGTGACCGCCATTTTGAACTTTTTTGTTTCTCAAACCGATTGCTTTCAAAATCGATATTTGGGGGTTTCTCAGGACACCGAACACGAATCCGCAGTAAAAAATTCAGAAAAGGGGTTGCCATCTTTAACTTTTTTGTTTTTACTCCGATTGCTTCAAAAATCGATATCTGGGGGTTTCTAAGGTCACCGAACACGAATCCGCAGTCAAAAATTCAGAAAAGTGACCGCCATCTTGAACTTTTTTGTTTCTCAACCGATTGCTTTCAAAATCGATATTTGGGGGTTTCTTAGGACACCGAACACGAATCCACAGTCAAAAATTAATTAAAGATGGCGGTCACTTTTCTGAATTTTTGACTGCGGATTCTTATTCGGTGTCCTTAGAAACCCCCAAATATCGATTTTGGAAGCAATCGGTGTAAAAACAAAAAAGTTCAAGATGGCAACCACTTTTCTGAATTTTTGACTGTGGATTCGTGTTCGGTGTCCTTAGAAACCCCCAAATATCGATTTTGAAAGCAATCGGTTGAGAAACAAAAAAGTTCAAGATGGCGGTCACTTTTCTGAATTTTTGACTGCGGATTCGTGTTCGGTGTCCTTAGAAACCCCCAGACATTGATTTTGAAAGCAATCGGTGTAAAAACAAAAAAGTTCAAGATGGCGACCACTTTTCTGAATTTTTGACTGCGGATTCGTGTTCGGGGTCCTTAGAAACCCCCAGACATTGATTTTGAAAGCAATCGGTGTAAAAGCAAAAGAGTTCAAGATGGCGACCACTTTTCTGAATTTTTGACTGCGGATTCGTGTTCGGTGTCCTTAGAAACCCCCAAATATCGATTTTGGAAGCAATCGGTGTAAAAACCAAAAAGTTCAAGATGGCGGTCACTTTTCTGAATTTTTGACTGCGGATTCGTGTTCGGTGTCCTTAGAAACCCCCAAATATCGATTTTGGAAGCAATCGGTTGAGAAACAAAAAAGTTCAAGATGGCGGTCACTTTTCTGAATTTTTGACTGCGGATTCGTGTTCGGTGTCCTTAGAAACCCCCAAATATCGATTTTGGAAGCAATCGGTTGAGAAACAAAAAAGTTTAAGATGGCGACCACTTTTCTGAATTTTTGACTGCGGATTCGTGTTCGGGGTCCTTAGAAACCCCCAGACATTGATTTTGAAAGCAATCGGTGTAAAAGCAAAAGAGTTCAAGATGGCGACCACTTTTCTGAATTTTTGACTGCGGATTCGTGTTCGGTGTCCTTAGAAACCCCCAAATATCGATTTTGGAAGCAATCGGTGTAAAAACCAAAAAGTTCAAGATGGCGGTCACTTTTCTGAATTTTTGACTGCGGATTCGTGTTCGGTGTCCTTAGAAACCCCCAAATATCGATTTTGAAAGCAATCGGTTGAGAAACAAAAAAGTTCAAGATGGCGGTCACTTTTCTGAATTTTTTACTGCGGATTCGTGTTCGGTGTCCTTAGAAACCCCCAGACATTGATTTTGAAAGCAATCGGTGTAAAAGCAAAAGAGTTCAAGATGGCGACCACTTTTCTGAATTTTTGACTGCGGATTCGTGTTCGGTGTCCTTAGAAACCCCCAAATATCGATTTTGGAAGCAATCGGTGTAAAAACCAAAAAGTTCAAGATGGCGGTCACTTTTCTGAATTTTTGACTGCGGATTCGTGTTCGGTGTCCTTAGAAACCCCCAAATATCGATTTTGAAAGCAATCGGTTGAGAAACAAAAAAGTTAAAGATGGCGGTCACTTTTCTGAATTTTTTACTGCGGATTCGTGTTCGGTGTCCTTAGAAACCCCCAAATATCGATTTTGAAAGCAATCGGTTGAGAAACAAAAAAGTTCAAGATGGCGGTCACTTTTCTGAATTTTTGACTGCGGATTCGTGTTCGGAGACTGCAGAAACCCCCAGATATCGACTTAGAAAGCAATCGGTTGAAAAACAAAAAAGTTAAGATAGCGGCCACTTTTCTGAATTATGACTTTGGATTCTCGTGTTCGGTGTCCTTAGGAATCCTCAGATATAATAAATTTGGAAAGAAATCGGTTAGGAAACAAAAAAGTTCAAAAAGGCAGCCACTCCGCTTGTAAAATTAACCGTAAACTCGGTTACCCCAGTTATGATAATAGTAGATTACACACCGAGGATAGGAAAGTAAGAAAGGTCTCAGATCTCATGTACCTAATTGTAGCTGAGGTCACTTTCTTATTTACTGTCTGAGGTTAGTATGCTATTCTTCTCCTCGACGAAGGTGGAAAGCGACAACTTCGTTTAGCGCAGCGGGACGAAAATTGACGCTTATATCGCTACTTGAAAACGTTCCGTTACGTGTATATTAAAATAATCAATCGAAATGTTGTATCGCATTCACTCAAAAATATAGCAGATCTAGGATAATTATTGTATGTCTGGCAACACCATTGCCGCAGTGACGTCGTTCTGACGGACTGCAAGTCGCACTGACGGACATCACTGCGACAGCCGCAACGATTCCCCGCACTGACGCAGCCGCAAGCCGCTCCGTCATGCGTCATCGTGTGTGAACGCTCTAAGGGCAGCGCGGAATCTAGCAGCACAGAATCGAATTATTTTTTTATCAATTTCCAAAAAGTAAGAAAACCACATTCTATATTGTGTTGTGAACAATATTGTAAATTTTCATTTTCTTCCGATTCAAAATGGGTGAACTGGAAACTGGAAAAAAAAGGGGTGACTTTAGAGTCCCTTTTCTTCGGTTCTAGAAAAACCACATCACTTCTCATATCGTGTAGATGGTTTAGTTTATTTTTTAGCTCAAAAAGTGCCATAGTTAATGAATAAAATGGTTACAAAGTTACCCAAAACCAGGAGGTAGCCCCTTAATTTACGTGCAAGTGTTTGGGCAGTAAGGGCGGAATCTTCAAAATTAATTACAATGGCCGATGCCAAAGTAAGTTTATTGTGAAATTAATGTGACTCTAAATAACGGGTCTTTCAATGAATTTTAGCTCCGAAACATGTTTAAAAGCACACCCCAAAGAAAATTAACTGACTCAAATTTCCGCTGTTCTCAAAATCCTTCCTTTGTGAATCTGAAGTCTTTCAAAATTTGTGTGCATCGAGGTGTATTCTCTCAGAGTCATGAAATTAACGAAAATATCTCTGTGAATATTAAGGTAAACTCAAAAAGCGGTTAGAAAATTATTACTTCGCACTTTACTTTGGGAATAATTTTGAATAACAACGATAGCTATTTCGTTCCAGTTCCTGTGCTACCGTACTGTCTGCTGAATTGAATTACACTTATTAGGCCATTTTTCATGTCGTTGAAGGGAGATATTGATGAAAGTAGAAAAGTAAAACAAAAACATGGACGCAACAGATTTATAAAAATGTTGTGACAATTTCAAAATGGACCACGGTACCTTAGAATGTTGAATATTATTAACTATTCTTATGGTGTTTGCTATATTCAGCCGAGCTACGCGTAGGAGCGAAGCTCCGAAGCGGCCCCCCTGGAACCTGGTGGACTTGGTCTCCAGGGTCAATTTGCCGCCAAGCGAGCCCTGCGCCGAGCGTCCTCAACTTGATACCTTTAACCATTCCTGGAAAAAGGGTCTTGACAGACGGACAGCTAAGTTATCCTACAGGGTTTCGTTTTTTTATGGTACGAGACCATAGACTTAAACTCTAGCGATAGACTTGCCCTTCCATAGAAGCAACATGTTCCACTTGAATGAGGTGTACGCACCTGATGGATGTTCCCGAGTTCACTTCGTCATTATGGCAATGACAGACCGCAATGTGTCATTTTGTGTTGTTTTGTGTGACATGTTGTTTGTTTGAACGAGCTTGTCTATCGCTAGAGTAATATGTCTATGTACGAGACACTAAAAATTACGTAATTAATTTTAACATCAGCAATAAAGCTAACATAAAAATTGACATTCATTAGGTAGGTATTGAAACATCTCTGAAAGCAGTCCTCAATGAATCGGTTGAATACCATTTTCAATTGAATGAGACCTGCCTGGCAGTAAGCATGAATAGAATCCCAGTAATGACTCTGTCCGTCCTTTCAATTATTTGAAAAAAAATTCGAGTGCGTTTCAGTGTTTTGCTACAAAGATTCACCTGCCTGGAAAATGTATACATGCATATACAGGGTGTTTCATAAGTAACAATAAATTTTTAAAACTCATAAGGGGGTTGTTTAGACCGTCAAACTGAACAACTTTCTCTATGGGACCAATATCGAAATCGCGAAAAAAAAAATGTATATCCCATACATATTTTAGCTCTAGTCGATTTGTAGAGTATAGAACATACATTTTTTTTTTCGCGATTTCGATATTGGTCCCATAGTGAAAGTTGTTCAGTTTGATGGTCTACACCACCCCCTTAAATGTTTATTTGTAGTTTTGTAACACCTTGTATACAGAAGCTCACGAATCCGAAATATTGCTACAACTTGTTTCGAGTTATCTGTCGTTAAACTTGTTTTTTGTTTCTCCGATAATGATTAAGAGAAGTTTATTCCAAGAGCGCAAATGCACGCTGCATAGAAACGTAGTCTGGTGATATTTTCAATACTATTCAATTAAAGTCAATGAAATTTTTCAGAAACAATCTAAAAAGTGATCTCTATGTTTGCATGAAGTTAGATTTTTGACTCGATTACAGTTTTAATGCAAGGATTAATTTAAGATTTGTAAGGAAATCTTTGAGGCACTGTCACTTTAAAACTATACATTTTAACTAAAATCTGACTTCATACGAACATAGAGATTAGTTTCTAGATTGTGTCTGAAAAATTTCATTGACTTTAATTTGATAGTATTGAAAATATCACCAGACTACGATTGTATGGAGAGCGCCAACGGTAATATACCCTTAACCGCTCGCATCCCGGCTTAAGATAACAATTGATTAAACAATTGATATCGGACGATATCACGACCGCGGGACTTGAAGGGTTAACGGGGCACCGAGCCTCCCGAGGTCTGGTACTGCCTTGGATCGTATTTTTTTTATTCCTAAGAATTATTATATAAAATTAATTCCAAAAAAACCAGACTGTCTCGTTGTATTTTATATTTATTATTACCGATTAGTTTTTGGATTTTTCGAAAAGCCACTTTTGGTGGTTTTAAAGATAATAACTGTAAACATAAAAATAGTAATCGGTTATGTTTCGATACATTGAAAAACAACAATGACTACAATGTGGCATTCTTGTTTTTAAATTGTTCTAAAATTGTTTAGAAATAAAATAAAAACCGGTCAAGTGCGAGTCGGTCAACTCGCTCATCGAGGGTCCGTACCATACCATCACACGGCATATTAACATACAAATAAGTTTTTTTTTCCGTGACCTTTAGCGCGAGAGTAGCTCAAGCTTGGCCGGTTTTTATTATTTGTTGTTATACTGTAGAGTTTGCTCTATAATCACACCAAGTTTGACGCTTGTATTGTATGTTTTACCGTTTTTACGATAGAGCGAGAAGAAAAAAACTATGATTAAATTAGTTTCTTGTATGAGGACCCCTCTTAATTTTTAACTTTTTTATATTTTAATTATTTGTTAACAAATCCGCTCTAATAACGCACAATTTGTGAAAATTTCAACTTTACGGTTCAAAAGTTACAGCCCTAAATAGGTAGGACGGATGGAAGGACGGACGGAAAACGTAGGCTTAGTAATTTTACCCAAAGGGTGAAAACGGAACCCTAAAAAATAGGTTTGAGAGTAGCATGTTACTGTATCGCTTTATATCATCATCATCATCGTTTGAAAAATGATATACGGCCTATATACGTCCCACTGCAGGGCACAGTCCTACTCTCTAGGAGGGTGTTTGGGCGTAAGTCCGCCACGCATGCCCAATGCGGATTGGTAGACTTCACATATGCATCAGAATTTCTTCTTCTGCATATGCAGGTTTCCTCACGATGTTTTCTTTTACCGTTTGAGAGTAGTCGGTAATACGTACGTAAGTTAGAAAAACTCATTGGTACATGGCATGTTGTCCATGCGGATTCGAACCCAGACCTCATGATTGAAAGTCCATACCTCTCCGCAACGCGCCACCGAGCACTTCGCTTCGCTTTGCATCGCTTTATAATTATTTATTTTATCGAAGTTTACTTTTGTCGTCAGCAGAGCTACAAAATATGAATAGATCAAACGAAAAATATTAAAAAAGGTTCGTAATATAAGAGTAAATTTGAAATGAAAGTAATAAATCGAGTCACCGTGTTGAAAATGGCGAGTATTTGCTGACGCGACAAGATTTTGCACTTTACGCAAAAATATTGTCGCTCTTAATGCTGGACTGTTAAAATTGGCCACCTGGAGCAAACTTGGCAAAACGTTCGTTTGAAAAAATTTTATAAACGAATCGAGTGATATTTTCGGAATTCAGTTTTATTACTTTGTTTAAATTTAAAATAAAATGAGCTAGCGTTTCTTTCTTCCTGAACAGAGGCTTTAGAAAAAATAATTGTTATTTATAATTGAAATTATAAATTATAAATAAATATAATTAAAATATAATTTATAGTTGTTTATAATTTATAAACACTATTGAGCGAGTGTTTGTCTGTCTGTCCTACCTATGAAGGGATGTGTCGTTTGAACTTTAATAGCTCTAGACGATTAAAATGTTCAAAGAATGTGCGTTATTACGGCGGATTTGCTAACAAGTAATATAAAACAAGTAAAATTAAGGGCGTCATCATAATATAAGAAACGTGTTTTTAGCTTTATCTTAAAAATGATGAAACATACAATACAAGTGTCAAGCTTAACGAGATTATAGTGCATACTCCAAATAATAAAAGCTGGTCAAGTGTGTGTCGGGCTTGCACTAAGGATCCCGGAGAACACATATTTTTGGTTATATTGTATTTTGGTTGAGAAATTATATGGACAGTTATTTACACGTCAACACGGAGACCCGCTACAAATCTGGCTAACGACCCAAGAGCTAGATTGACCCGGCACTATACGGAAGGTATTCCGGACGTCAGCCTGTACGAGATTAGTATGGCTCTCAAACACCTAAAGAACAACAAGGCGCCAGGTGACGACGGGATTACGGCCGAGCTTCTAAAGGCGGGTGGAAAACCAGTCCTAAAGGCCCTTCAGAAGCTGTTCCATTCCGTCATACTCGAGGGAAATACGCCACAGGCATGGAACAGAAGTCTGGTAGTGCTCTTCATCAAAAAGGGTGAGAATACCCTGTTGAAGAACTATAGGCCCATCTCCCTTCATAGCCATGTCTACAAGCTGTTTTATAGAGTCATTACGAACCGTCTTACGCGCAGGTTCAACGACTTCCAGCCTCCCGAACAGGCCGGTTTCCGAAAGGGCTTTAGCACCGCGGACCACATACATACGCTCCGGCAGGTTATACAGAAGACCGAAGAGTATAATCTGCCCCTTTGCTTGGCGTACGTGGACTATCAGAAAGCCTTTGATTCGTTTGAGACTTGGGCTGCACTGCAGTCTCTTTAGCGATGCCAAGTAGACTACCGGTACATCGAGGTGCTGAAATGCTTGTACAAAATGCCATTATGTCAGTCCGACTACAGGACAAGAACTCTAAACCTATCCTACTGCATCGAAGTGTGATGCAGGGAGAAGTTATATCTCCGAAACTGTTCACTTCTGCACTGGAAGATGTTTTCAAGGTTCTGGACTGGAAAGGGCTAGGCATCAACATAAACGGCGAGTACATCAGTCACCTTCAGTTTGCCGATGATATAGTCATCATGGCGAAGACTATGGAAGAGCTCAGTCGTATACTCGATGATCTTAGCAGAGCCTCCGAACGAGTTGGTCTGAAGATGAACATGGACAAGACAAAGATCATGTCAAATGTCAAAAAGTTGTTGACGATTATGTTCACCTGGGACAAACTATTCAGTTAGGCTGAAATCATTTATTGAAACTAAATTTATAAGAATATACATACTTCAAATCTGCAACACGCTTCGTCAAAAATAGTGACATAACTATCTGAATCTGCAACACGCTTCGTCAAAAGTTAAACATATAATAATTTATAAACAGGATCACAGTCAGCAACATGCTTCGTCAATACTTAAACCTATACACTCCTTATCCGCCACATGCTTCGTCTACATACAGACTAATTCACACTCCGAACGAAATACGCCAGTCATATAAAACATTGTAGGTCGCAATTGATTGCACGGAGCTGCATTTTTGGGATATTGTTAGGATAGATACCAGCAGTATAAAACCAATTTTGCAGTTTCGAAAGACCTGTGCTAACCGAGGGGTGTTCGAAAAACCTTGCATTTTTCGGAAATTTTTCAGGTTTTGAAATATAACTTCTAAACGGTGCTTCTTGCATAAAAATTGTGCACTATGTTTTTAAAGAAGACAAAATTATCTATAATTTTAATTTAATTGCAGCTCTGTAAGTTAAATAGGTCTTGACATACAACACTTCAAACATTGGTCATTTTTCACAAAAAGTTCAAAATTGTAGTTTTAGCCGTCTTCCGAACAGGATATCGGCTAAAATACTCATTCTACGAGGAAAATTATAAGAAATGAATTTGTAAAGCAATTATGTAACTTTATTATAAACATAAGTTGAACCCTGTACTGTGATTAATTCCTTTGTTATCAGGAAAAAACTAAATATAAGGGAAATCGGTTTTTCAAAAAATGGAGCTTGACTCATTGCAAGAATTTTGTAAAGGATAATAAAGACATAACTCAGTGGAAAATGATTTATTTTATGCAAAATGAAATTCAGTATGATGAATAATGTATCTATACTATAACAAAACTGTAAATGTTTATTTGGTTGTTAGATCGCGCATCACGCGAAAACTACTGAACCGATATGAATGTAACTTTTTGTATTTGAAAGCTTATGATTAGACGTATAAACTGATATATATTTAATCTCACTACCATGACGAGTGCCGGTGCGGACGAAGATGTGGGCAAATCTAGTACTATTATTAAATCGTAAATGTTTGTTTGATTGTTCGCGCATCACGCGAAAACCACTAAACAGATTTTGATGAAATTAATTGCATTTAAAAGGTTATGATTAGACGTAAAATCTAATATATAATTTATCTTGCTACAATGACGGGTACCTGTACGGACGAAGCCGTAGGAAAACTCTCGTTTTTATATAATGTTGATAATTTTGTAATTACTAGTTCTCCCGCGACTTCGTCCACGAGGGTTCCCTTCATTGTATCAAAATAAATAATATACCAAATTTTAAGTCTGACCATAAGCTTGCAGACCTCGAAAGTTTCATCAAAATAGGTTTAGTACTTTTCGCGTGAAGCGCCAACAAACAACCAAATATTTTTTGAAAAACCGATTTCCCTTATATTTAGTTTTTTCCTGATAACAAAGGAATTAATCACAGTACAGGGTTCAACTTATGTTTATAATAAAGTTACATAATTGCTTTACAAATTCATTTCTTATAATTTTCCTCGTAGAATGAGTATTTTAGCCGATATCCTGTTCGGAAGACGGCTAAAACTACAATTTTGAACTTTTTGTGAAAAATGACCAATGTTTGAAGTGTTGTATGTCAAGACCTATTTAACTTACAGAGCTGCAATTAAATTAAAATTATAGATAATTTTGTCTTCTTTAAAAACATAGTGCACAATTTTTATGCAAGAAGCACCGTTTAGAAGTTATATTTCAAAACCTGAAAAATTTCCGAAAAATGCAAGGTTTTTCGAACACCCCTCGGTTAGCACAGGTCTTTCGAAACTGCAAAATTGGTTTTATACTGCTGGTATCTATCCTAACAATATCCCAAAAATGCAGCTCCGTGCAATCAATTGCGACCTACAATGTTTTATATGACTGGCGTAAAAGTCTTCGATCAGTGTATGTTGCCAGTGATGATGACATATGGAACAGAGACGTGGTCGCTCACTCATGGGCTCATGGCCTCGTGAAAAGGCTGAAAGTCACCCAAAGGGCAATGGAGAGGGCAATGCTCGGAGTTTCCTGCGAGAAATGAAAAGATCCGCAGAAGAACCAGAGTAGCTGATATAGCCCAAAGAATTGCTATACTAAAGTGGCAGGGCGAGGGGCACATTACTCGCAGAACCGATGGCCGATGGGGCCGAAAAGTTCTCGAGTGGCGACCGCGTACCGGAAAGCGCAGCATTGGGTAGGCCCCGACCACGTTGGCACCAACGACTTGGTGAAGGCGGCGGGAAACCGTTGGATGAGGGCAGCGCAGGACCGGTCGTTATGGCGATCCTTGCGGGAGGCATACGAGTATGTCCAGCAGTGGACGTCCATCGGCTGAGATGATGATGATGATTGTATTTTGGTACGGAACCCTCCGCTCGCAAGTCTGACTCGCCCTTGGCCAGTTTGTCCGCACCGGAATGGAGTGGATCGCCCTCCCTGAAACTTTTGTTCTCGCCAAATAAAATTCAACCTTTGAAGTCACAGAGAATAAGCAAACATATTTTACCACCGTCACCTTTGTCATAGTTTACCATCAGACGATTCTTTGATCAAACGTAAACCCATGACACCAGAAACAAACACTCAAGAATTTCTCGTATTCATTAGTGTTTTAAATTCTACCTACCATGATTTCTTCCTCGGTCGAGCTCAACAATCGTTCGTTTGGAATCGGAACGCAATACCTTGCATATTCACGCACAGAGTAAGGCCCGATTCGACCAAACGCGAGTAAATTTTATTCTTAGATTAAGTCGCCGGTTACTATAGAGTAAACTGATTTTGCGTTTTACCAACCCTAATCTAAACGAAATTTCAATGTCACATAATTAAAAAAATTATAATAAAAAAAAACCTACCAAATTAAAACTGTATAACCTCATAAATTGCAATAAGTACGGATACAACGACCTCTTTCTTTAGGTGAATTATACATTCGTTCTTTTAGTAAGGGGTGTGTAAACACCAAAAGTAAAATTGTTCCTTGTAAGTATATTACTCTTCTATAAATCTAAGTTTGGTCGAATTCGGCCTAAATGTATTATGTCAGTCGCGCTTGGAGCGAGCGTTCTTAGAATATAGTGAGTCTGCTGTTGTACTCTTATACAGGTTGAAATTTATATCATTAGCATAATTTTAAACTAAGAGTCAACCCATCAAACTGAACAACTTTTACTATAGGAGCAAAAAAATTTGCTGTTCCATACTAAACTGCAGTGCCTACTCGACTCAAATGTATGCAACAGCAGATTTTCGCTGCGATTGGTTTGCTCCCATAGTAGAAGATGTAAAGTTTGATGGGTTGACTCTTAGGGGGGTATTACAGAACGACACTCAAGTGGGATCTCCACTTACTCTTACACGTCTTCTTAAGTAAAGATAGACAAGGATGCCTGTATACGTTGTATGTATTTGCATCCTTTTCTATCTATACTCAAAAAGAGATCTCCACTTGTATTGAGTGTCGTTCTGTAATACCCCCATTAGTTTAAAAGGATGCTAATGATATTAATTTCACCCTGTATATGCCGTGCTACTTGTCTGTTTTGGTAGACCTCTGTGTCTCCTCGGACTCTAGTGATAATGATGAGAGACCCATTGTTTGGAACAGATCAATTGGAAACGTACCTCCGATTAGTAAACGTATCATCAAAGCGAAATGGGCTGCTTAATGCTCACATTACTTACGTCAGGTGCATGCACGTATTGTTCAACCGTTTGGGGGCTATTATGTCCTTATTTGAGATCTTTAGATTATTGAAAGCCCGATTGTCTAGTTCAGTGGTTCCCGAATTCTTTTGGCTACGGAACCCTTTTCGGTTCACCGTTTTTGGGCGGAACCCTAGCTCAAGTAAGAAGTAAACCTAACTGTAACGTTTTTTTTAACGTAAAATCAAACCATACTGAGGCTTTTTGGCTTGGTGTTCGCGTTTTGTAAGTATAGTTTGACTTTAAAAAGACTTTTTAAGGTAAAAATATTTATTTAGTTAGAACAACAAGCTATATTTACTTAACTTATAGGTACCCATTATGATGAATGAAATCTTTTCATAGTTTTCCTTGAAATAGCATTGAAGTCAGGTTTTATGCCTGACAGTTGGATGCGGAGGTCTGGTGCAGCATTCAGCCTTCTCCTAAACTTATATTACGTGTAAAAAAATCGAAATCTTGAATTTTCGCGGAACCCTTGAGAGCCACTTACGGAACCCCAAGGTTCCGCGGAACACCATTCGGGAACCGCTGGCTAGTTGATAGTGAATATGAGGGGCTAGCATGGCAGCATGACATAGCTAAGTCGCGCCTAATCTTTCTGCCTGCAAAGCGGAGAGTTGCTTTGTCGCTCATGGGGCAAATTTGAACGTGATGAAAATTACATGGATGTTTTCTTACCCACATCCTATTATTTAAGGTCGCAAATCTCCTTTATTGTCATGAAGTTATACAATACCTTGGTAACTAAAAACCTCTAAAAACTTATTAGAAATAAAAAATAATAATATAAAGATAACAAACACAATTATTGATTTCTAGTATTTTCTGATTAGTTTTTCGGAATTATGTACGATTTGTAACACCACTAGCTTTTCGATGAATTACAAGTAGCGACACGGGCTCACTCCTCGTCACACTGGAGAGTTTCGGTACTATACTTGTGACACGTGGATGTTCTGATGTTTCAGAATATCTTTGACTACCCCCTCGGGGAATATAGTCGTGAGCATATGCTATGTTTTCTAATAAATGAGGAGGAAGCGAAGAAGGTATGTCAGGATCGTATACGATAGCAGGATAGCAGGTGGCGTTCCGTTGTATGTGCCTACCCCAATAGAAGACAAGCATTCATGGATTTAGATGCCACTCCTCCTTACAAGCATTGAAACAAGAAAATTGGCAATGGCTTTATCGATATTTCCAATTTTAGGTGTGTCCCTTTCCATCCAATGACGTAGTTACGAAAATGACATGAGAGGAGCTACAATTTTTGACGTTGGATTAGAAAGGGAGAAGAGTCACGTTGCAGGGTTTGCCCCGAACACTTGTCTCTCGCGTGCTGTTCGCGCGGTTCGCGTTTCAGCCTGCCACGAGGCTCCAAAATCCTTCTCAGTTGTTCTTACTCAAAAACAATCATAGAGATTGGATAGACACTCCCTCAAACTACTTGACATTGGCGGAAATGCGGTGCTAACGCTCAAGCAAGAACTCTATAATTATAAAAGAAAAAAAAAAGAAAGGGAGGAACGCTCGCTGTTGCCTTCCATACGTTTCACATAGCCTTCGCTTCAAGATCAAAGACTGGCTCACCGTACACATATTTTAAACTTTCACACAGGAATTCGTATACGAATTTATAATGCACAAATTTCATACAGTTTACATGCTCTCATGTGCTAGTTGTGTTTTCTATTGGTTGGTTGAAATGAGGATATTAATTGTCTAGCATCTCCGATAATCTAGTCCTAATTTGAAAGTAACACAATCTAGGACAGACAGAATAATTTATTTATTGACAACATAAAGTTATAGAAAACATACAGTCTGCGACGCTTGCAAGATGTTTGGAATTCCTATAATGGAAGACCTGGATGCTCTAAGTGGAGGACAGACTGCCTAACAAGCGGTGAAACATGATAATACTCCTTGGTAGTCGGTAATGATCGTTCTTCTCCGTCGTTGTTTTTTGCGACGTTAACTTTGTCCCTTTCTAATCCAACGTCAAAAATCAACGTCACTCAATTTTCGTTGTTACGTCATTGGATAGAAAGGGACACACCTAAAATTTGAAATATAATAATTTCGTTTGGAAAAAATTTTTACGAGTTCCAGCAGTAGGGGACGAAGGCAGTAATAGCCAGTTAAGTAATAAACTCACTTCGTTACCTCCATAAACATTGAGCTCGTTATCTGCAGGTAAAGATGGCCGCGTTTAGCGACTCCTTAATTGTTTCTATTACCGAGAGAAATTGGTTTATGAAATCGTTTCTAATTGCTGTTTTAAACACGGACTTGAAAAAAAGACGGCCGTAATAAAGATGTGAAGCATGCAAGGTCGTACATAATTATTCATTTGTTCTACAAGGAACCTACACTCACACAAATGCACCAGTTCTAGGCGTAGGTAGGTCCTACAACCCGGCGACAGTGCGTCAGCACGCACACAAATATAAATAACTAGTGTTTACCCGCGACTTCTTCCTCACAAATTATATACCAGATTTTAAGTCAGATCATAAGCTATCAAACAAAAAAAGTTTCATTAAAATCGGTTCAGTAGTTTTTGCGTGATGCGCGAACAAACAAACAGACAAACAAACAAACAGACAGACAAAATTTCTAATAAAAAGGTTGATTTCGAGTCAGGGATACCTAAAAACCATATCGTAATCTTTTTTTGTAAATATCGTCAATGTACAGACACACTTCAGTTGCTTTATAATAGTTTAGATTAGATATACCTATACGATTAGTAACACCACTGGCTTTTCGGTAAAGAAAAACATTGTGGAAGGAAAACTGCATTTTAGGAAACATGCATTAGTCTTCAATATCGTGGCTTTAGACCAGGGGTGGCCAAACTTTTCTAGTACGCGGTCTACTTTCACACTCAGATTATACCTGGCGGTCTACATAAAAAACTATTTCAAACATTATTATTTTTTCTTAAAAAAATATATTTTGGTGGTGGATGTTTGGCATTTGTAATGCTTGTCCAAAGAGTCATTCCATCACAGAAAACGCTGCTTCACACTCTACTTTACTTTCTAAAAGGCATTATGGGAACTTGTCACAATTTCCAAAAATCGACACTTTCAAAAAGTAAGTATACTGTAAGTATCCTCAACCAGGATACTAAATAATATAATACAAATTTATTAATTTTCTTTTCACGTTATCGATCAATTCGCGGGCTACCATAAATGTCGACGCGGGCGACCGGTCGACCGCGGTCGACGTCTTGGCCACCCCTGATAAAGATGATGTATTTTTACCCATAGATTTATACTAACAGATCCAATTAGCGTTGAACATTTTATTTTCGTTTGAGATCGTTTTGTTCTTCATTCTTATTCAGATTTCTAAGCGTTTGGAACATATTATTTTTCTAATTTACCGTATTTCCAAATACGATAATTTTGTAACACCGCTTGCTTTTCGGTGAAGGAAAACATAGTTCGGAAACCTGCATGCTTCAATTTCTTATATAAGAGGTCAATGATTTCGAGGGTAGCCACGACATTCGTCAAATTCTTGTTTCGTCAAATTCGTATTTCGTCAAATACTACATTCGTCAAGTCCTTGTTTCGTCAAATTCGCTTTTCGTCAAATCTAAGTACAGTTATGTAGAATAGATGACCGTGGCGAACTTCGTACCGCATTATAATCTTGCCGACACACACTTGGCCGTTTTTTTAGCCTATGTTTATCCGAATAATGTAGCATTCGAAGGAACGATTCAGACCTACCGACTCGCATCGCGCGCCGCGTCGGTATGGAGCCGTACGGCTGCCGCGACACGCGTACGGCTCCGACGGACGCGAAGGCAGCCGATCGCATGTCGACGGAGCCGGCTATATGTCGCGGAATCCGTCGGCAGCCGTTCGGAGCCGTACGGCGGTCGCCGTGACGGACCCACCCATACCCCTGGTGGTAGGGTGGGACCCAACCATACCACTATTATATAGTAGTGATGTGAACATCATGTGTACCTGCTTGTACCTACACGTTTGAGCATTGAGATGTACCAGGAGAGCAGAAGCGTACAAGAGGTCATTAGGCACCGACCTTATCTTTTAAGGAAGTTCGACCTCTTGTACACGTCTGCTCTCCTGGTACATCTGAATATTTTATTTTACTACTTGCTGCGTAACGATGTACCCTTTGCGTGTATAACTGATAGCTGAGTCGAACTAATTAATACATGACTAAAAATTGTGAACTAAACATAATTTAAAAATAAAATTAAAACCGCCTTAAAAAAAACTAAAAACTGCAAAAAACATTGCAGCCGATGACTTTTTCATTCGCATCATAAGAACAATAATTTGTTTTATTGGAGTCGGTGTCAAGCCAAGCCAAAAAAAAATCCCTTTTTGTCATTGATTGTCCATAAGCTTTAATCAGGCGCAAGTGACGAAAAGCGAATTTGACGAAACAAGGACTTGACGAATGTAGCATTTGACGAAATAAGAATTTGACGAAACAAGAATTTGACGAATGTCGTGGCTACCATTTCGAGGCATGTATTGTACCCACTGTCCATTATTAAGTGGACTCGCTCCCCGTCACAATGGACAGAGTTCCGGTACTAATAAAAATATTTTTCATTTTTTCATTTTCATTTTCACCTACTAGTGGATGTTCTGTGGTTTCAGAATATCTCTGAATATATTCGTGAGCAGGTTTTATAGGTGTAAATATACAAATTTAAAAAAGAAAGAAAAAAACGGCCTCTTCATTTATTTCGATATTCTTAAACGTGCACCTAACGTTTAGAACCTGTATAAGTATTCTGCGATAAAAAATAGGTTTTGTCGTATATTTGAGTAGCACTTTGTTAATTTGAGTAAACTTTCAATCGTCTCTAGCGTTTTACTATTGCTAGTCACAATCACAACCTTGCATTTTGTAATTTGTGTTTTGTAGGGGACAATATTAGCAAGTTTAGTTGAATATCTTTCGGCAGCTGAAATGAGGGCAGTCGTAAATGTAAGGTCATAAAAGAGGATAATAAGATGTTGTTGGAGTCGATAAAGAAAACATAGAAGCATTTTATGTCCACACTTTAAGCCTTTCCTTATCTTAGTGTCGCAGCAAAAACTACAAACAAGAAAATGCTTCCTTCATCTAGATTGAAGACACACCCATACATAGCCCTTGATTTATTGTCAAGGTCGACACTACGGCACGTCACCGTGGACCATGACGTAGCACCACCGTACGGCAAAAATTCACGGCGCGGCGCCGTGTCTTGAAAAGATCCAGTGCTATCCACGGACCTGAAAAAAGACGGACGTAATCTCGTCTAATCACGAGTGAAGCACCCATTTCTTTTGTGTGCGTGCTGTCACGCGGTACAATAATGGTGACGGGTGTCGGACCTGCGCCTAGAGCACCTAGTGCATCTGTGTGAGTGTATAGGTCCCTTGTCGAACAAACTTGCATGCTTCACATCTTTCTAGTGTCACATTACGTCCGTCTTTTTTCAGGTCCGTGTTGCTATCATGTAATGTTTAGACTTTGATTTTTGGACTAATTTTTCCCTTCCATCGGGGGGCGAACGGCGTTCGTTTAGTTCAAAATCAAAGTCTCTAAACCTAACACGATCGCACCGGAACTTTTCAGGACAGGGCAAGGCCTCCAGTTAATTAGCAAGAACCTACGATTGTAATGCTATCTTGGTTGCCCAAATACAACTTAACGCGTGAAAAAACAAGATGGCAGTATTTTTATCAATATGTCGATTCCAAGCAGCGGACAGCCCCAATCTGTCAAACATCTGTCAAACGCTAGCGACTAGGGATGTGCAAAGTACAGTTTTAATCACGCATTCAGCCGTTAATTAAATGACCGAACGGATTTGGATTAAATTTGGTACCCGGATAGAATATATTCTGGATTAACACTTAGGATTTTTTTTAAAGTTCCCGCAGACGGGGTAGCGGGAATAAGGAGAGATTTTAGTAGAAGGTGCCCTCGTAAGATGTAGGTACTCTTGGTGATCAACCTACCCATAGTTGGACCTTATGTCCATGAACATAGAGTTCAACTATGGGTAGGTTGATCTGTCGCCGTGTGTACCTACTCACAATACCATATCTTTTACTCTGATCAATTCGGTGGCGTCCGACAAAAGGTGAGGTGAGGAGTACTCAAAACCGACGAGCATGGATGAAGAGATGTATGGATGTGAATGAGGCGAAGAGGTATGCCTGGGTCGCAGTAAATAGCGCTCCATAATCTCTGCCTACCCCAACCGGCAACGATGCTTGTCGTTTAAGACAGGACAGATATGTTACCGGCAATCTGTATAATTCAGGTATTCTCTACAATACCTAGGCTTCTATATAATACCTGGGGCGTCCAGGCAATGTATAAAATATTGTTAATAATTGTCCATTACACACTTTACCTAGGTAATGTATACAATCCCTAGGGGTTAAGAACAAATTAATAATAGGATATTATCGATTGATTAAATGTTTTCACGTCACTAATTAATAACCTCAAAATCGAATTGGTCATTTGCGATTTTTGTGCTTTCTATTAGTCCAAACTATGTTATTGTTGTTAATTAAGCAATGGGAAATTAATTTCCTTTCAAGATTACAAATTTCTGGCCGACGCACACGATCACCGCACTACCAAATGATACGCGACCAAATTGAATATGATTCATAATGTTGCCACCGTAGAAAGCTAAAAGTGCCTTTCTTATTTGGCAGTATGGATAGAGGTCTTTAGGAGTCGGAATGACGTTTTGGGTAGTACGGTGTGACGTCATCAAGAAGTTATCTACTTGTATTAATTGATCTGAGGGACAGGGCGTGGTGAATTTCCACGGTATGATGGACGTCCGTCTGACGAACGCGCCGTGAATGCGCAGCTCGCGAGCTATTCGCGAGTGCAGTTCACTAAGCGCAAACATCGGTTGAATCGGCTAGCTGTCAATTCAGTATGCGTTGCTATGACAACTTCGACGATCTGAAGGATGCAAGATAGATGCTACCTTAGGGAATTGCACTTCTGTGCATTCGCGGCGCGTTCGTCAGATTCAGATGTGGACGCACCCTTAAACGGTGCGGCATAGCGCCACGCCTGTAGCCGGGCTCTAAATGTATAATATGACAGAAAGAATGTGAAACCCTTGAACATAGAATAAAAAAAAATTAAAAAAAATATAAAAAAAATTATTTCACTCAAAACATAATACATTTAAATTTGAGGTCTTCCCTTAGAGCAATTTGAGAATGCTCGTATTGGGAATGCCTCGCTACATCCTTAATTATAACTCTAGATAACGACTAGATATTCAACAATTCTGTAGTTTGTGAGTTGTAGTTGAGTTAGGTCGTCTCATTTTTCAGTCGTTAGTTATGTTATGATAAATGAGTGCACTCTAAGTCACCCCGGTGGAAGACTGGCTGAAACAGCTTGATAACAAAATATAACCCTCTCTAGACCAAAGAAGGAAGATAAAATGCTATATACGATATGATGATGTCGAGATTATACTGGGTATAACAAAACACCCTTGTATTATTTAAAGGGTTGGTTTAGAGTTTACACTATCAAACTAAACAACTTTCACTAGGTATGGAGCCACAACGCAATAAAATTAAAAAAAATCTGCTGTTCCATAAAGTCGTGACGGTGCTAAAATGTTGTGTGAAACATCAGAATTTTATATTTTACTAGTGTTTTCCCGCGACTTCGTCCGCACAAAGTATATACCAAATTTTAAGTCAGATCATAAGCTATTAAACAAAAAAAGTTTCATCAAAATCGGTTCAGTAGTTTTTGCGTGATGCGCGAACAAACAAACAAACTAACAATTTTGTCAATAGATGGCTCTGCACGTTTTTAAATCGCGCTATCGAATGTTATTTGAATTTATATGAAGAGAACCGCTACTTTTTTATTCCTCACGATTTTTACGGTTTTATAATAGTTAAGATTTTGATGTTAGCTCCATAGTGAAAGTTGTTTAGTTTGATAACACCCAGTTGCAAAAACGCACATTAGAGTTAATCCTCCATTAAACCTCATGCTAGCTCTTACTACTTCAACAAGACCAAAAGTGACAAGAGGTTTAATGGAGGATTAAATTTAATGAGCGTTTCTGCAACTGAGTGTATATCACCCCTGTTAATTTAACTAGGGTATTTTGTTGCACCTTGTATAGGTAGGTGCATAGAATCTATGCTGTAGATAGTTCCAGATTATAATTGCACTAATGAGAGCTGACATGTTTCAGTTAGTTATCATTATCAATTCTCTAGAGAAACTTTGCACTTAATTAATGTTGGATTTAGTCCCATGGCGAAACTATCGTGATTTTTTCCCCTCCAGTTCCGGTGTACGATGATTGTGTTGTGATAGAACTGTAATTGAGTTAATAATCGTAATCATAATACGTACTTTTTATACGTAAGTAAGCTTATGTGAGTTCTTCTTCCTTCGTGTCATCGTGAGCTAAGTAGGTATATCGTATGACAATCACTAATGCTGTAGTGGATAGATTAGCCCGTCAGCAATGTTCGTATAGAGGCTGTCTGTCCAGGGTGCGCCGGATGAACTCAGGGTTTCGGCACTCGGGTAGGTTCTCTACTACAACGGCTGATACAATAGGTTATTATAGTGAGGAAACCTGCATGCTTCAATTTCGAGGCATGTATTGTACCCACTGTCCGTTATAAGTGGCGACGGGCTCACCCGCCGTCACACTGGACAGAGTTTCGGTTCTACTGGTGAAACTTGGATGTTCTGAGGTTTCAGAATATCTCTGACTACCTCCTTGGGGAATATAGTGCTTATGCTTATTATAGTACTCTGTGATAATAGTAAGGATACCTACTTTATATTTTTTATTTTAACACTTTATTGTAGACACGGAAATACACTAAATAGATTTCTTCCAGCTATAGCTATTAAAGATACCTACCTCATTGATTAATGCCAATTAGTATGCGTTAACAATCAACACAAAACGGAATATTGCGCACTATGTCAAATTGCTTCGATCAAAGTAAAATTAATGGATAGGCCCAAAGCGCACTTGGTCCATACAAACTGGCACACTTGGTCTGTCATCTCGGTACATACTGTCATTTGTTTTGCCTTATTTTTCTGGTTTGATATGTTTGTGTAAGCCCATCCATTAATTTTACTATGATCGAATGATCCAAGTCAAATTGTATAAGTGCTAGCTTTTGCTCTGGGTTTCTCCCACGAAGAATTTATTTTTCACCTCACAAGCTCGGAACGATACTGTTTATCATTCGAAATCTGAGTGCAAAAGTGCATTTTATCCGCTAGCGTGGAAAGTGTTTTTAAAATTCGAATCTTTCTATTCAATATTTGTCTATACTGCCAGTCCAGATAAAAAGATAGTAAAAACTACACGTGCGAGAAAGACATAAAAGTAATGTTGCTAACTTAGCGAACTTTGCATATTTTCGTGCATATTATTGTCTTCTTTTTTCCGGGTATAGGTTTGTCCTTCACTATAATTGAACAACTTTCTCTATCATACTAACAACGCGAGTAAAAATCAGCTATCCCATACAATTATGGGTAGAGTAAGATTGCGTGGGTATGGAACGGCAGATTTTTATTTTCGCGGCTTTGGTCCCATTGAGAAAGTGATTCAGATTGATGGTCAGATCATTTCATTACCATCAGCACGTTAAAAAGGACCCTATTATATGATTATTGTATTCTCGTTTATCTACAACATTAGGTAAATCACAATATCGAAAAGCAGCAAATGTACCGTACCTAACCGTACCGCAAAAAGGTTTTTTAATCAAAGTCTGTCTTTACCGAATGAAAACCCCCACCAATCTAGTCCTCCCTGAACGGAATATTAAGTAAGTTAGGGCTTACCAGAACTTTTATTATTTCCCCAGGCGCACTCGTATTTAATCTATCAATTAACTTTGCGGCTGAAATGAAAATGGAGGAAAGTGGCCTCAATAAAACAAGCAAAACATTATAATTTCGCACACGTACATACATTCATAGCCGTATTTCGTTTCTGGACGGTCCGTTTGGAAAAGGTTTGAACTACCAACTTGCTTTACCATAACCACAGAATAGGAAATATACAGGGCAGTCCCGTAAACCGACGTCAACCCGTTGGATGCTGATAGGTTAGTTCATGCCTAACCAGAATATGCGAAGAAGAAAAAAACAGTCAATCAATCAATCAGTCAACATTTTACTATAGGAAAAGGTTCTTAGTTTTCGAGATAAGGTCAGTTTTATGATATTCGTGAAACTCTTTACCTTAGTCACAATTTTACTGTTAATATCTCGAAAACTACCCTGGACACCCTGTATATAGTTCTACATACAGAACGCGGGACACTCCCCGCCCCCCTCTGACTTTAGATAAAGTATTATCTTATCTTATCTTATCTTAGATACCCCACCTCACACTCTGGGGACACTTTAGGAGAGTCGAGCAAGGGAATAGAGTCAGGCGCACGCACGAGTCGGATTTGAATACATAAAATTGTGTCTTTTGTGCATAAAAAATTCTCATCAAAAATCTACAGTCAGTTTCATGCGTGCTTAATTGGTAATTGTAGCTAGGCTTCTGATCATTCTGATAGCGATTATGGTCGTGAATTTCAGTATATTATATGGTTTGAAGATTTGAACTGTGACTTTGTGACTGTGACTGATGTTTAAGGGGCTGATCGCACTAATTTAAAACATCGAAGTTCAATCAATCCTTATTTAATTTCAGTTGTAATCAAATTGCAAGCCAATTCAACATTTAATATCATATAAAAATAAATATATCCATCAAATAATTTTATATCATAGCACACGCATATTTGAAGACAAGTCAAGCAATAGACGCACTACCGTACCTTCTGTGGAATCGTTGCCGCGTATTATAATTTCAAAAACAGTAAATGTGTTTAAATCCTAATTATTCCGAATACCACATTATTGATGTGTATCTTTCAGTTTATAGTACATATCTAAAACATTAATAAAGAAATCTTTTTTTATTGCCCAGGGGCCCGCCCTATTTTTCTTCAGGTCCTTATTAAATTTCAGGAGTGCGATTTTTGAAAGTCGAATCAGCAGTAGAAAGATGCATATTTCCATAGTAATTTTGACATTTTCAACCGCTGAGCTCACCGAATGAGATTCAAAAATCGCACCCCAGATTATATTTTATCTCTTAGGTAAGACATAAAACTCCAACTTAACCTAAATAAACCAACATACATTTTATATAGTGCATTAGGCGATTAAGCCAATGTGGTTTAACCTGACTGAAACGAATTGTGTTGTCTTTGTATTAGGATTTGCGACCTCCATTTCCTTAAGCTACCGACTTAGAGTTACTCTACTAACTTTAAGAAAACAAATGCTGACCTTTCCCATCGAATAAGCTTAATGTTACAGGTTTTACTTTATTTGCATGATCTGTAGTTATTTTATATTTTATTTACTGAGTAAAAGACTTAGGTGTACTGAAAGAGGGTCAAAAACAAGATATAGGTAATAGGTACACAATGATAAATAAACAAAATTATGATTTAAACTGAATCTAAATTATTTACTTCATCATCATCATCTCAGCCGATGGACGTCCACTACTGGACAAAGGATCGCCATAACAACCGGTCCTGCGCTGCCCTCATCCAACGGTTTCCCGCCGCCTTCACCAGGTCGTCGGTCCACCGTGTGGGGGGCCTACCCACGCTGCGCTTTCCGTTACGCGGTCGCCACTCAAGAACTTTTCGGCCCCATCGGCAATCGGTTCTGCGAGTAATGTGCCCCGCCCTCTGCCACTTTAGTTTAGCAATTATAGTTCAAAAAATCTAAGCCAATTAGAGACTCCATATCATGATATATTATATTTTAACATATACTGGCAAAATCCGTGTTGGCAACCCAACAAATTAATTTAATTTTTATATCGCTTGCGGCAATAGGTACTTTACATAATATTATATTCCATTCGTACTCATAAAAACGAATATATTGTAAATTTGTAATTTTATGTGTAAGTATGTACTTAAATATCTATCTCACTTTTAGTGATAAGGCCGCCTTTTGTACCCTTCTTGTTCATGTATATTGTTGTTGTTTTTTGTGTATTTTGGTGTGCAAATAAAGAATATTTATCTTATCTTATCTCACGACTAATTTCAATAAACACATTGCGTGGGGGGTCTAAAGTGGTGGTACTGTCATTCTGGACAGACTTCGGGCACTGTTTTTACCCGACTGCGCGACGCAAAGGTACCCTTCCTTTACGTCGCGCAGTTGGGTAAAAACAGTGCCCTTAGTCTGTCCAGAATGACAGCTAGTACCACCACTTTAGACCCCCCACGCAAAAACAGATGTTTGTTATCGACAATGGATATAATACACGCCTTGAAATTCTCCCGGAGTCGGTAAGGCACCTATCACAAATCTTTGCAAGAGTCCCTAATAAAGATGGGATGGAGGGCTCTTAATTTTGTATTCAGTAAATAAATTAAGTTACCTGTGATCAAATTGATTTTATTGTGTTTTTTGTAACTCGGTTAGTTTGTGCTCGCAACTATGACAACGCAAGCATGAGTATACCCTTCAGGTCACTGTATGTTCTGGGTCAGATCAGCCAGCACTGCCCGGCTAATGTCCATTAAGGGCAAAGTGCGCATATACAGTTTTCTTACAAAACCGCAGTACCGACTCGACTCAAATGTATGGGACAGCAGTTTTTTTTTTTTTTTTTTTTGCGATGTCGATGTTGGCTCCATAGTAAAAGTTCAGTCATACTGAAGCACCCCTTTATGTATTACTAGGGTGTTTTGTTATACCCTGTACCGAGGAAGATGTGTATCAATGAAAGTATTCTATTCTATTTTTATTTAATGGCGTTTCCTTGTTAGATTTCGCCAGTGTTAAGTTATTTGAGGGAGTGTCTATCCAATCTCGAGGATTGTTTTTGAGTAAGAACAACTGAGAAGGATTTTGGAGCCTCGTGGCGGGCTGAGACGCGAACCGCGCGAACACCACGCGAGAGACAAGTGTTCGAGGCAAACCCTGCAACGTGACTCCAATGAAAGTATATTCAATTTTAATCCGTTTACATCGGTATTACTTGTCATGTAAAACGTCAAATTGGTCAACATATTTTGGCATATAAATGACATCACTTTGGGTACCAAGAATACCTTTCAGAGTCACGTTGCAGGGTTTGCCCCGAACACTCGTCTTCGTTCGTATGGTGTTCCTGTTCTCGCGGTTCCAGTTTCAGCCTGCCACGAGGCTCCACAATCCATCTCAGTTGTGTTCTTACTCAAAAACAATCCACGAGATTGGATAGATACGAGAGATCAAACCACTTGACATTGGCGGAAATGCGGTGCTAACGCACAAGCAAGAAGTCCATTAATTATGAATAAAAAAAACAATACCTTCACTTTTATCTCGCCAGGCACGCTGTATTTGTTAGAATACAAATTTTGATGGTGGTATGGATTGTTAGTTCAATCGAATGAACTAACATTTCGTACTTTCATAGTTATACCTGTCATACGCCGACTAAATAGGTAAGATTTGTTGTATTTCAAAACTGATTAAGTATATTATTTGCAATAACAATGATACAAATTTATCAAAAATGCTTCAATTGTTTAAAAAAACAAAATGAAAACCGAAAACAAAACCGAAAAACCTGAAAACCGGGTTTTTCATAAATTTAAAACCGAAAAACCGGTTTTCAAATAATACTCCGGTTTTGTGACCCCTAAATACAACGTCCCTGTATCTCGCTAAACAATGACGGGAGCCGGAGTGGACGAAGTCGCGGGAAAAGCTAGTTCAAATAAATCCTAAGCAAAGCAGTGTTTCTTAACAAAAAAAAACCTAACAGAAAAACATTGTATTACCTTTTCTACGTAAAATCTCCCAAGTTGGAATTAAATTTACAAGCAATTTTTTTGTCTTCAGTACTCTCGTGAGATTTCCAAATATCCGCCGGCTGAGATAAACTAAGGGTTGTTTACTATCAAGATCTAGTGAACTAATGGTAGGTAACATGCTCCTTAGGGAGGGGCGTCTATTAAGTCATTTTTCTCCCCTCCGGACGGAAAGCGTCAATTTTCGTCCCGCTGCGCTAAGTTGCCGCTTTCCACCTCCGTCGAGGAGAAAAATAGTATAGTAACCTCGGGCAGTAAATAAGAAAGTCTTAGATGTTTGTTGACTTTGGCTTCGCCTCGCTCGCGGGTTCGAATTCCGTAAGGGGCAAATATTTGTATGATAAATATATTTTCAAAACACTTGGTCACAAAATGGCTCTAATTTCACCGCAATTAGGCACATAATGACACCTATAATCAAACTGTGACTTTTTCATTGCTATTATAGGGTTTTCATTACTATTATTCACAAGTAAGTTAAGTATGGGTTTTTATTATTGGTTGAGTTGCTATGTTCTTAAAAAAAATTCGATACATTAAAAACTCGTGCTCAATAGTACAAAATAAACTTTTTATCTACTAAATAAAAAGATTTTTTAGTATTATTTTAGTCAGCTTTTGTCAAGGATCCGTACAAAACATTAATATTTATGTCTCCCCTCCGGACGGAAAGCGTCAATTGTCGTCCCGCCTGTGCGCTGCGCTAAAAGAAATTGTCGCTTTCCACCTCCGTCGAGGGGAAAAATAGTAGGTTTACCTACCAACCTCAGACAGTAAATAAGAAAGCCTCAGATCACATGTTTCGCTTCTCGGCTCGGCTTCGCCTCGGTCACCAATTACATGACTTTTCTTACGTTCCTGCCCTCGGTGTGTAATCCTAACTACTATATTTTATTTGGAATGTCAACATACGACGGGTTAATTGGACAGTGTCAAAACAATGTTTGGTGTGATTTATGTTTACATAATCTAACGAGTTAACAGTGAAACCTGGATAAAACTGGAATCTCAAGAGCGTTATTTTTGTCATATTATGCTCTGTTTCCCTACTGTTCAGGTTCAGAAATTGAATAGCTCATTTATTCACACGAGGAGTAAATTAGTTAAAAACCGGTCAAGTGCGAGTCGTACTATACCCGCGCACCGAGGGCTCCATACCACCATCCGTCACCATTTATACAGGGTGAAATTGATATCATTAGCATCCTTTTAAACTAAGAGTCACCCATCAAACTGAACAACTTTTACTATGAGAGCAAACCAATCGAAGCAACAAAAAAAACTGTTGTTCCCATACATTTGAGTCGTGTAGGCAGCGGCGGCGGGTGCAGTTTAGTATGGGACAGCAGATTTTTTTTTTGCTTCGATTGGTTTGCTCCCATAGTAAAAGTTGTTCAGTTTGATGGGTAGACTCTTATAGTTTATAAAAGGATGCTAATGATATCGATTTCACCCTGTATTTACCCAAAAAATGTGTTTTCTCTGGGATCCCTAGCATGAGCCAGACTCACACAAGGCCCGTTTTCATGCACAGAGTGTTGTAAAAACGGTAAAAAAACAGTGTCATCGTGTAAACTATAAAATACATCTTTTAGAGTACGCTTGCAATATCATCACACTAAGTTTGCCGCTTGTATGGTTGACCGTTATTATATTACAGTAGAGGAAAATTTTTTGTAAATAAACGTTTCATCTTCCTTAATTTTTACTTTTTTTATGATTTATTAGAAAATTCGCTATAAAAAAATAAAATGTGTGAAAATTTTGACCAGCCACCTATTTCGATTCTAAATTAGGACGAACGGAGGGTCGGGGCGTAGGCTAAGTATTTATGCCCCGTTGGCACCCTTTGGGTATGGTACCCTGAGAATAGATGTTCTTTAACAAAAAAATCTATGAAACGGAATGGCGCTATTGCACGTTAATTGACAACATACTGCAGGTTGTGTTAACAACCCGTATCAGTCCCAGGTGTGTAAAGCTGATTAAACCATTCACTATCTGTATTGCTTCCAGGTTACGTATCGTATAGGTAACTATATATATATAGTAAAGTATTCCATAAATCTGTTTGAACGTAATTACAATGAATATTACTCGAAAATATTACCTACAACATTTTCGAATTTATTTCGGATTATTGCAAAGTCTGTTATGGACATTTTACGCAGCACTTTGTGATTTAATTATTTATTTTGGACATTATTTCCAGGAAACATACAGCCCTTTAATTAAATTTACATTAGATTGTTATGTTTGTGTCCATTATGCCTGCCATGAGTTTGCACTGTAGGTACTTTATAGGTAGACCAGAATCTGATGACAAATAGGGAAATCAAATTTTAGAGTAAGCAACATTGAGGTAATTGGATTAGGGCCTTTTACACATAGCTACTTTTTGCAGCGTAGAAGTGCTGCAAAAAGCATCGATTGAGTCGCGATGCAGCATTGATGCAAACGCGATAAAGCATAGATGCAAACGAGATACAGACACGATGCAAAACTTTCGTTATATTTAATCAGTTATTCGTCGACAAGCTTTCGATACTAACATGCGTGTGCATCGCTTCAGTCATCAAAACAAATGTTTAGCACAGATATTGGTTAAATTCTAGATGGATGTATGGATAGATGGATGGATTGAAGATAAAATAGATATTTGACACATGAATACAATTTATAGGTATATAACGGTGAATATATATAATAAAAATAAATAATATAAAATGGAAATAGATAAATTATAACCTGTGAATATACTTTTATTGGAATGTTAATTGTGTTGTTAAATAGAGTTTAATTGTTATTTTAATTTAAACAGTCAATATTTAAGTGAAATGTAATATTTATATGTAATTTAATTTTAATGTCAATTTTAATTCTACTGTCACCATTGTAATAATTTCTTCTTATCTATATTGTTATGCCCTTACAGGGTGCTCCATTGTAAAATTACTAAGACCTATGTACGATTCCCTTACTGTGTACTACAATGTAGCAAAGCAATAAATATTTGATTGATTGATTGATGGATGGTTGGATGGATGGTATAATTAATTGATTGATTGATTGATGGAGTTTAAAAAATTGCATTGACTTAAATGGTTAATATTGAAAATAGGACGGAATTTCATTTGTATGCAGCGCGCTCGAGCGCTCTGCAGGTTCGCGTTAGAGTATATTTTCTTTCCTGCAAGTAGGTACTCGTACCTACTAAAGAACACAAGATTTTAACAAAAAACAAAAGCTAGTTAGTTTAACCAGAACCATCCGTGCCTGCTATATTTGTATTGTCAATAACCCGAGAAGCCTATCACTCTCAACTTAACTCACCACCAACCACCTTACATTACATTACACCCTGAATGAAGTGATCGCCCTTATGACAAGGGTTAGCTTCTCATACCTAGTGACAATCTTGTCACTTCCTCATCCCTATCGCACCTCGTCCCATTCTCTACGGTTTATTACGTAATACTGGTAACAAACTTGGGTTCAGGGAAAAATAAGCTTTAAGATATTAGAATAGAAAGCTTGAAGAATTTTCGTAGGTGAACGTTGTTAATTTGTTTGTTTGAAAGGACACGTAGTATAACCTGAGTATAGCATGTTGAAAGATGTACTAAAGTTTCTAGCGATTACTTGCAAAAACTTGCTACTTCGTAAAAGACGTTTAATTTTTTAATTTATTTCTTTTTTGGAGAATTTACAGCAAAAAAACGGTTAAATTTTAAATAGACAAATTGCCAATCAGATTCTGATTACAATTTCATTTTCCGTTAAATGATTTTAACTATAATTACTTCAATAACATACAGGGTCCTTCTTAATATGCTGACACTTTTTTATGGGGATGATCAGACCGTCAAACTGAACAACTTTCTCTATGGGACCAACATAGATGCGCGAAAAAAAATCTGCTGTCCCATACATTTGGCTCGATTAGGTTTGCAGTTATTTATGGAACAGCAGATTTTTTTTCGCTATTTAGATATTATTGCCTGTCTGTGCTTCCGGGAAGCGAGTGGCAACACTGGGCTGAACCGGACGTCGCCGCGCACCGCAGCCTGCGCCCCTCGGATCGGACCAGAGTTCGGACCGGCCTGTTCGCCCGCCATCTCACACGAGACAAGTGTTTACTCTTCAATAAAGTATCAGTCTAGCATCAAATATAGTCCGCTTTCATTGAAGGGAACCCCAAACAATACCTATCGAATATCAGTCCAACGAGCTATGTAAAAGATATACAACAATAGGTATGCAAATAATATGGAAATAGCAATGTCCATATTGCCAGAGGGTATATTTTCGTTTGTGACGTCATCACTTGCTGTCAATTTTCAATAAAAAATGTTGATAATGTTTTGTAAGTTTTCCGTGACCTTTTGTTTGAGCTCCCACCATCGATAAGAAAAGTGTTAAGTATTTTTTGTGAAGAATACCTAGTTAGTAGGTAGGTTTTTTTTTCACACAATAAGAAATTCATTACTTAACTAAAACATTTTAAATTAACCAAAGTGGGAAGTTTCGGTTAATTTAAAGTGTAACCTACATACATACCACTTTTTTCAAACTAAATACGATCATCACGGTGGGCAAAAAAATTGTGTATAGAGATACAAAAATTATGATTTCACAATATGTAGAGTAACGGAATATGCCTACATAACTAATTAAATTTATTAAACACTTATTTTTTTAAATATTTTTATAGTTTCAAAATTACACATGTGATATTTTTTACTAACCGACAAGGAGGAGATTCTATGATATATATACCGCCGGTATTCTAATTTTGAACATACTGAAAAAAAAAATCACCGACATTTTCGTCAATTCGGTATGTCAAGTTTTTTTTTGGGAGGACAGAATGGAAAACCATTTCGAGATAATTGTCTCAATAACAATATTTTATAAGTCAGAATATTTAAAATGAAAGGATTTAACTAAATATCAACTTAAAAAGCCCGCCCTTTGTACATGTTTTCTCAACTTTGTATATTTTAAGTCTTTGTGTGCAATAAAGTGTTATAATTAATTAATTAATTAAAATAACTGGTCATTCAGAAAAAATATGTTCAATGTGTCAGAATTTGACATTTCATGTTGCCGTTTCTGTTTCCAACATGGAGTAAGAAAGAGAAGGCAGGTAATTTTTATTTTTTAAATTAAATTTTTAAACAACAAAATTAACAACGTGGAGTTCGAATAATTTTTTCGAGCCCACTTTTGCCATTTACAGATAAACTTCACGAATTGAAAAAAAAAAATGTTTCTTATATTGATATCTTCTATCCGTAAAAAATATAAAATAAAGGCAAAAAAATGCTTGACATGCCGAATAATTGTGTGAATAATATAGTAGATTACACACCGAGGGCAGGAAAGTAAGAAAGGTCTCAGGTGTCATTTGATTGCTGACCGAGGTGAAGCCGAGGTCAACAAACATGTGATCTGAGGCTTTCTTATTTACTGCCCGAGGCTAGTTTACTATTTTTCTCCTCGACGGAGGTGGAAAGCGGCAACTTCGTTTAGCGCAGCGGGAAGAAAATTTACGCTTTTCGTCCGGAGGGGAGAAAACAACATTTTCTATGTTAGAGATTTTAAAATGAAAGGATTACGGATATTTAAAAAAAAATATAAGGTCGTTTTCGACCAGGAGTGCGATTTTTGAATCTCATTCGGTGAGCTTAGCAGTTGAAAATGTCAAAATTACTATGGAGATTTGCATCTTCCTACTGCTGATGCGACTTTCAAAAATCATACTTCAGCAGTGCTATTTTTGAAAGTCAAATCAGCAGTAGGAAGATGCATATCTCCATAGTAATCTCCATAGTAATTTTGACATTTTCAACTGCTGAGCTCAGCGAATGAGATTCAAAAATCGCACTCCAGGGCCCTATTCAATAAACGCGACAATTACAGGTGAAAGGCGACAGGCGAAAATTCGAAAATTATTTACAGTTCAATAAAAATGTACATTGACAAAATTGTCAAGAGCATTGAGTTCTGCTTACGTAGGTCGTGGGTTCGATTCCCACGGGGGACACCTAGTGACATGTCACTTTGTGATTTTTTCCCCAGTTTGTTAGGATATTACAGGCTGAATCACATGATTCCATGCTTCGGATGGCACGTTAGGCCGTTGATCTCGGCTACTATCTTTGGTTAGGTACATAAAAACCACGTCAGAGGCCCGTAAGGCGGTCTGAAAAAAACTCTGATACCAGGGCTTGCTGCCCACACGATAAGAAGAAGTGTTTAATAAAACAAATACTTATGTCAAGTTTTTCAGGACAAATTGTCATTATGTCTATTCTATTTTTATTAAATGGCGTTTTCACCGCACAAGCTCGGAAAGATTCTGTTTATCATTCGAAATCAGAGTGCAAAAGTGCATTTTATCCGCTAGCGTGGAAAGAGTTTTTGAAATTCGAATCTGTCTATTCAATATTTTTATATACCGCAAATCCACTGAAAATGCTTATTACTATTTCATGACACTGGCCAGCACGAAAATAAAAACTTTTTGAAATGTTCTTTTTAGCAATTCACTTTTTTCCTCGCTGTTGTGAGGTGAAAAATTGTGTGTTTCGCTCGGCTGCAAAGTTATTCTGCGTCTCGTACCTTTGAAACCTTCGCTAAGCGCTCAGGATTCTATTATTTGAACCTATCCTAGACTCCTTCGCTTGCTCAGGTTTCAATAAAAGTACTCGCGCCAAAAAGCAACTTTGCAGCCTAGCATAACAAATAACTATTCCTTGTTAGATTTCGCCAGTGTCAAGTGTTGAAGATATATTTATTAGATATTGTACGGTAATAGGATATGGCGATCTCAAAACCCCGTTTTTAAACAAAAACACACACTTGAAACCACCATAAAACGGCGGAGCCACTTGGGCAATCAAATCGCAAGCCGACGACACGTCTACTTGTTACCTCCTTAGCCACGCGACTCCTCTGTCACATGTCACCTGTCAGGAGAAAAATTATTGAACCGAAATATGTCAAATTGTCGCTACAATCCGACAAATTTCTTTTCTCAAACATGCTTGGAAATTTGAGCATTATGTTGACAACCTTCTTTGAAATAAATCGAAATTGCTGTACTATGCGAGCAGTGGCCGGCAATAGTTGTATGAAAATCTATATCTGTCGTAGTTTAGCGGCCAAATAAATTACATAGTAAACTTATATTATGTCGTGTAATTTAAAAATGGAACGATCTTTTACTCCGAAACATGGCAACCAAGGAGGTAACTTATCAAAGGTTTGGTTTAAATTTTGAACTGGCTTGCAAATAAAAAGCTTTATAATGAAAAAAAAACGAATGGACACTTTAACCACAGATAAGTTATAAGTTACTAGCTTTATCGCAGGAAAAATTATTGTTGTTCGTCATTGATTTTGAAAAGTTAATTAATTTTCATTTCCGCGCATTCATAATTCATAATTCATTATATTTATTGCATAATCATAATAATAACATAATAGCATTGTTTGAGAAAAGCACTATACAAGCCTTGGCCACAACTAGGCATTGATGGACTTATGTATGTGTGCCTTGGCTTCGCCTCGGCCCACATTTACACGTTCGTCCATCGATGCGTCTTTTGCTGGCCACTGCAGTAATGTACTATAATTTTCCACCATGACATTTTGACGAAATTATCAGATTTTCCACCTGTAATTGTCACGCTTATTGTGACGTTTATTAAACCGGGCCCTGTAAACTCCTCGGTAAATTTGAAAAGTACATAAAATAACTGGCCGATAAGAAAAACAAAATTATAATGTCAGAATTTGACATTTTATGTTGCCGTTTCTGTTTCCAGCATCGAAGTAGAAAAAGAGGGAAGGTGTCTTTTTTAGATTAGCAAAGTTTTTTCTACATGAGTTCGAATGATTTTCTTGTGACCACTTTTGCATTTAGAGATTACCGTTCAAATTCATTTAAAAATGTATTTGTATTGATAAACTAGCTAGCTTTTACGGTTCGCTTTCATTGCAACAAACTATCTTTCATAAAAAATACTTATTGTATAACTATCTCCCATAATCTGTATATTCTTATGTCTAGCCCCACACCAAGAAATGGTGGTTGGGCAAAAAATCTCGAGAGAAATATATCTCAAGACAATAATTATATTACTACTATTGTATTGTATGGTATAGTCAAAGTGAATTTACGCTATGGTATGGTGCTAAGGGACCCTCCGTACGTGAGTCCGACTCACATTTGGCCGGTTTTCTTTAAATATAGTAGTTTACTTAACAAAATTTTAAAAATATTGCTTTTATGACTAGTGGAGAAAAATTAGCCGTGGAATTTAAATATTCCCATTGTTTTGGCAGACGTGCCTAAACCACTGAACCGATTTTGATGGTTGAGATGTCATTCGACTGCAATTTAAGTCTGTGATTGAGTCATAATTGAACAATTTTACCAAACAATAAAATTGATATTATGCTCTAGAAGCCTCGTCCGGGAAGAAGATGAGAGAGCGTCGTTATTTTAATGTTTTTACTGCAATTTCATCCTATTTCTGTCCTTTTCTCTCCTCATAATAATTCTCACTGCGTTTTTAAGTATTTGTTATGAACATATTTTGACATTTAGAATTATCGAACATCACCTAGACAGTTTGCGCGGGAAAGCGTTCCTATAAATACGGGGGTATGCGTGCAATTATTTCAATAGCTCATCTTCACCAGGCAGCTTTGAAATATCCCGGACGAGGCTTCTAGAGCATAATATCAATTTTATTGTTTGGTAAAATTGTTCAATTATGCTCTCTTCGCCTCGTCCGGGAAGAAGATGAGATCTGTCTGTTTTCGTCTGGTGATGGTAGTGTATGTAATGCACAGACTAGTTATGTTATAAGCTAATGTAGCAAAATATATGTATGTTTTATGCAGATGCAATCAGTGTAAGTATAGTAAGCCTTAATGAATGTTAGGTAAAGAATAAGCATAATAAATTCAATAAGTATCATATTTTTTATTAGAAACTAAATAAGCACAAGTAGGTAATTAACACTCATGACAACATTAGGAAGGTAACTTACTTCCAAACAAAAAACAAACCGAAAATTAAATAAATAGGTAAATAATTAAGTATATTATCAATTTTACCTATAAATGATCAAACTGCATTAAACAATCTTGAAAGTGATTCATTATTACAATGCTTTACTTCTTTCTTATAGAATTTCAAAAAAGTATTTGGTTGTTTCCAATTTCCTTGACTCAAAATCTGATCAAGAGGCATATTCTGAATCCAGTTTAGCGAAGCTACCGCTGCTCTTGAGCTTCCTGGTGTAGCCTGAATATTAGCACTCGACAGTACAGTTTTTACCCATGAGGCAATAACTGTTCTTGAAGCTGGTTTGGCAGGTCCAGTTATAGCAAGAAAAAATTCTTTTAAATTACCTCTTCTGTCTTCATTCAATAGTAACAATTGCCGTATCCAGAAAACAGGACAAATATTCTGAGATCCTGGGCATTCCAATAATTTCCATCCAGATTGTTGGTGATCAGCTGAATCGGTTTTCGAACCAAACTTTGGCCAAAAAATGATATTGTCTCCATTATCTATGTAATTATCTTGATCAACACATAGGAGAGTCAGATCATGGACACGTCGTCCCGATGCCAGTAAAAGTATGGTGGCACACCGCCTACTGGCTTCAAATAAGGAAATATCTGACACATCGCTTTTTAACAGCCAGTCTGACAATGAACGAGGATCCCACGTGGGACATTTCACTTTGGCAGGGTTTTCTAGTTTTATAGATTTAAGGACTCGTCTGATAATTACATCTGAACTCAATTTTTGTTTCAAATGAGGTTCACAGAAAGTGGATATGACAGATTTCTGTACCATGATAGTTCTGTAAGCTAACTTCAAGTCTAAATGTAAATAAGCTAGATACTTCGCAACATCTGAACTGTCTGGTTTATGTGGAACAATATTATGCGTTGTAGCCCAATCGAACCACCTCTTCCACGCTGGCTTATAAACGGACAGCGTAGAAGGCCGCCAACTTTTTGTTAAAAGTTTTAATTCATTTTGTGACCAATCTTTTAACAAGTCACCCCACCCAGCACTAGCCAAACTTCCAATGTTAAGTCCGCTATGTGTTGCGGATGATTGTTCGTGGTCGTGTCCACTAACACGTGGTGCAGATTGGGGATTATTATTGGGTCTATCAACGCCCTCTTCATCAAGTCCGCTCGCCAGTAGGTCTTTTTCCACATTGGTACCACCAAAATGTATTTTCCTACCGCGTTGTTGAGGTGACATAAAACTCGCGGGACTAGACAGGGCGGAGGGAACAGCCATGCTAGAGGGAAATTCCAAATGCGGCTGAACGCATTGTGGAATTCTGCTCTTTTGTCCAGGATATCTAGAGAGCAATACCTCCTCGTTACATGTGCCCTTCGAGAGGCAAACAGGTCTATCATTGGATACCCCAGACTTAAGAATATATTTTCTGTTGCCTCGGGGAGGAGATGCCACTCTGGAGGACGACGTCCTCTTGACAAACGGTCTGCAATTCCGTTCAGAAAGCCTGGCAGGTGTTGCGTCACCAAGGTCACATTGTGGATTTGTGTCAATTCCAATATTGCACGAGCCTCGTGCAAGAGAGCTAGAGATCTTGTCCCCCCCTGGTTTTTTAAATAAGACAATGCTGTCAGGTTGTCTGATTGTACCAGTAAGGTCTTGTTCTTTAGGCCTCGAATATTTTGCAATATGGCTCTGTAAATTGCATGTAGCTCCTTTCTGTTGCAATGCCATTTCGATTGAATCAGTGTCCAACTTCCTGACAAAGTCAGGTCGTTTAAGATTGCTCCCCAACCGTAATCGGCAGCATCTGTTACTAGAAAGTCCGTCACTTTGGGGATGTGTACAGGAGTGGTTCCGTATATCGCATCCTTCCACCACAACATTTCTTGGAGGATCATTGGAGGTACGGTTATTTGTTTCCTCGGATTTCTGCGCAACTCCCGGTTGCAATGAATTTGAATCAGTCGGCAATGTAGCCGCCCCAACGGGATGACAAAACACGCAAAGTTTAGGCAACCTAATAATACTTGTGCCTGGCGTAACGTCCATTTTTTCCTTTCGAGTATTTGCCATAGAAGTGAAAGTATCTTGTCTACTTTTATGTGTGGGAGATATTTCAGGTTGTTGTTCAGGTCCCATGTTATTCCCAAAAACTCTAGGCGTTTGCAAGGAGTCGTAACTGATTTTTTCCAGTTGACCGACCAACCCAGTTCCTTTAGCAATTCCAGGGTTGTTTGCACTTGGCTTGCCAGTGTTGATGATGACTGGGCAGCTAACATGAAATCGTCTAGGTATACTACTATGCGAATACCTTTCTTCCTCAATTGTTCCGCCACCCAGTTGGTCAGTGAGGAAAAAATTTTTGGTGCGCAAGACAGGCCGAAAGGAAGGCAAGTCATTTGGTAAATTGACCCCCGGAACACTATTCTTAGGAACCTCCTGTGGACTCGGGCGATAGGGACATGGAAATACGCCTGAGATAGATCCACTTTCGCAACCCAGTCCCCAGGTTGCAAAAAGTTTGGAATTGCTGCGTGTGATATCAACCGGAACCGCATGGGAGTCACAAATTGATTTAGTCGTTTCAGATTTAAAATTGGTCTTGGGGTTCCATCTGTCTTTGGTACCAGAAAGAATGGAGAAAGAAAGCTCGCCGAGCTGTTGACTTTTTCCAGGACCTGAAGATCTATCATTTTTTCGATTTCGGCAGTCATTTCTGGTGATATTGGTGTGATCAATTTTGATGTCTGCATTTGTCTTTGACTGATCATAAAAAGTGGAGGTTTTCTGCAAAAGGGAATCTTCATTCCGCTTATAATCTTCAGGCAGTACTCCGGTGCATCTAGAGATTTCCATGCTTGGTAATGATTCTCCAGACAACCTCCACGGAACACACTTTGTGAGTCATTTGTAACGCTTCTGTTTTGGCTCGTAGGTAGGACGTTGACCTGATCTTTGATCGGTGTTGTCAAACTTCCTCTTTCTAGAACCACTGTAGCCCGCCGGGCCGTCAGGCTTTCTTCGTTGGTAGCTTTCGTTACGAAAGAACTGCTGATTTGCGTAGTGAGGCTTGTAATTCCCACTGTTGCGATTATTAACTTTACTATTGTTAGGACGGTATCGATCATGTTCTTTGTAATTTGATTGCTTGGCAGGTTTATGAAAATTTTTTGATGTACCGCCATTATCAACAAGAATCTTTTCTAACTGAGTGTTTTCAAACAGATGTAGATTTGACGGAGGAATATCCCTTAACTTCTCGGCAACAATAGAATTTGAACATTGTTTAAGTATATTATTTCTTCTGTGCTGAATTATACATGCTCTTCTGCCACATGTTATTTGCAATATATCGTCATTTGCTTTAGTAAATTGGATATCTTCCATAAACAAGGCCTTGACTTTATTGGTTACTGCATCTGCAGTTAGTTCATTAGATAAATACGCCCAGTCCACTAAAGCCTGTAGGCGTTGTTGCATATCCGTTCTTTGTACAATAACGGCGTGCGTTATCGCAGAAAGCGTATGTTCAAACTCCGTTTGAGCTTTTGCTGTATTATCAACTGGTTTTAACTCATGATTAGTCTTAAGTGCACAAAAACCAGGCGTAAATAAATGCATTTTTTGTGTGTCAAAAAATGGGATATTCATCCAATCGTGACAACCAAATTTTTGTAAACTTGAAATTATTTCTAGTTCCGCAGGTACCACTGGTTTGATTTTAGGCTCTTTTTCATTCAAGGTAGGCAAGACCTTGGGAAAACCGAATTTTTGTGTGTTGGGTGTGTGCTCGGTTAATGTCACATTCTCAGTCCGTGTGTCTTCAACCACGGGCTCAACCTGAGCCGAAATGTTATGAGAAACCGGCTGTTCAGCCTGAACAGTAATAAAGTTGTACATTGGAACACTAGATTGAATGCCCGTTGGACAGGTTTCATCACGTAAGCCATAAGTCTGCTGCGCCGCAACAGGATCGTTAATAATATTGTATTCCTGATCAATAGTTTCAAAAGCTCCAACAAACTGCTGGTTATGTTCTTGCACTGGTCCAGGCAAGGAGTTCAAAACTTGGTTACTGGTTACTGTCTGCGTTACCTCTCTTTGAGGTGGTATCGACGCAGAATTTAAGTAATTATTTAATGAGCTAATTTGGGTTAGAATCGCATTTAAAGTGGAAGCATTGTCGTGACTACGACTACGACGACGGCGCCGCCGTCTATTGTACTTGAATTCAGGCGGCGAACAAGAATTGTCCGAAGTCAAGGAAGAATCCGACATTTTATTATTAGAGTTACAATTCGGAAAGCTACTCACATTTGGCGCTAAATCAATCCTTTCGTTATCCTCAACGTCCACAGCATCCGAATCGTTAGAATCACTCATTATCACTTTTATCTTTCAGTTCTTCTTCGACAAGAGTAACGACGCAATTGAAATAATTGCACGCATACCCCCGTATTTATAGGAACGCTTTCCCGCGCAAACTGTCTAGGTGATGTTCGATAATTCTAAATGTCAAAATATGTTCATAACAAATACTTAAAAACGCAGTGAGAATTATTATGAGGAGAGAAAAGGACAGAAATAGGATGAAATTGCAGTAAAAACATTAAAATAACGACGCTCTCTCATCTTCTTCCCGGACGAGGCGAAGAGAGCATAATTGCAAACACGACGTGGATGTACATTGAAGATATTTATAAAAATGTTAATTGGCGGTGTTTGGAATAGGTACCTACGTAATGGAATACATTGAGACCATTTTTAGAATTTTTGTCTGTTTGTTTGTGCACACGTTATTTTAAAACTACTGAACAGATTTGGATTTCACGAAAGCACAGGGCTTCGTTTGGATTGGCATCAAACTAGTACCTACCTAAGTAATAAAATCTTTTCTGTTCAATTATTCATTGAAATTGGTAGGAAGCAAGTTTTTAGTTGTTTTGATATTATTTGCAGTGATTTAATTTCAGAAGTAAATAAAAATTGCATGATTTTCTTATCAAGAATTTTATACTACGTAGGTAATTTAATCTTCTTGCTTAGAATTTATTTGAAACTGTGCGCGACTGTATTGGCAATTGTATATTGAAAAGCCGACCAAAGAGAATGGTAATAGATTTGGTATACTCTACTGACATAATTGAAGTCATTTCAATTTGATTGAACAATATGACAAATATTATCCTAGAATTCGTTAATTTTTTTTGGAATATAACATAATTTTAGCTTTAGAAAAACACAAGTAATGAATGATTCCATTCAATTACCTTTGTGTTTCAGTCATCCACAGACGGATCGAGAAAAAAATTGACGCAAATTATTTTTAAAACATTTGACGCGGACGTGCTCCAGTAACGGCATTTCGCCGTACAATGAAAAAAATCAGAAACAAGGATAATTTTGCAGTTGTCACAGGATGTCAAAAGCTTGAATTTGTTCGCCATTTTGTATGGTAATCACAATATTTGATTTTAAATAATATGTTTTCAAAAATATTAGTGTTTCAGACTGGTATTTCAAAAAATCGATTCATTATGTTTTTTATATTTATATCAACTTTCTTTTTACGTAAACTGTAAATTCAACCGTGTAACGTAACCCTTCTAAAAATGTTCCTAAAGTAACCCCATTTTTAGCAATATTTCGACGAACAGTGTCCGGATTTTATGCTATTACTAAAATAAATTATATGAAACATACAAAAAAACGATTCATTACATTTTTAAGTAAAGGCAGTTCTTTCATAATAAATATAAAACACTGGATATGCAATAGCATATCACTGAAAACAATGTTCCTAAAAGTAGGGGTTTTAGAAAATATACCCTTAAGGGATCTGACACAGCTTGTGCCGCATAGCAGTGAAAACTGCAACGCCGATATTCTGCCAACACCACTAATAAATTATTTAACACATGTGGACACGAGGTACAAATTCAACTTCACTGTTATTTTATTTTACCTAGGACAATTATATTCTGGTATACAAGTACTGATATTTATATTAATGAGCATTTTTTTTCAAACAGCTACCTTGTGTTTTTGGCATGTCCGGACACTTTAAAAATTCATATCTCAATTAATTACTCAGCAAACATCGTTTTAATGTATTGAGGTGGTGACAAATTTAATATTTTATATAAAATAATTTTTAAAAGTATATTGATTGATAGTAAAATCAATCAGAAAGCTAACTTTTGTCATGCGGGATACCCATATTTCCTAGCGTCCAGGCAAGAAAATGAAAAAACATTGGTCTTTTTCATGTTATTATATATGTTTTTCTGAATTGGAAACACTTGTTCTAGATCAATATATGCATTAACTTGTATAAAATATCCTTATCAGGCACTGCGTAGTACAAAAAATAAGAAATAAACATGTTTTAATTGTGTCCGAGAAATTTGAAAAAAGGGACATCCCATATTCCGTTACCACGATTTTACCCTGATCCGATTAAAATTTCGAACAAATAAGGTGTTTTTTTACATCAAGCAACATTTAATTTTATATGGAAACCTCAAAACTTACCCTAAATTCTTCAGTTTTGGCAGAAATTGCCAGTAAAGTGAAGCGGGCGCGTGGTTTACGTCGGGTCCGTAAATTGTCCCCCAGATACGTTACCAGGACAAATCAAGGTAAATTTTCGACTAAGTTGCTACTTTTTTGCTTTGAAATTACATTTTAAATGTTTATTGGTTCATAACCAAGACTTATTGAGCAAAATATAACCTTAATTGATAGCGAAAACATTTAAATTATTTTTTTAAAGATTTTCTAGCGTTAGGACCGTTACTTCCCCTCCGTTGCCATCTTGGCGGTAATGTATTATGGGGACCCCGAAAAGTAACGGAAGATAAGCATAAAGTATTGAGCACAATGAGAACATTACAATAATAATTTTATTAATATTTTTTTTTAATTCAATTTAATTATGAGAGATAATAAGCTACAAACTTGTAAAAATAATCGTTATGACAATTTTTATGTTATGTCAAAAGGCACATTAAATATCGACTACGCAGATCAAGAAATTCAAGGACTAATGTCCAAAAACAGGTTTTTTGAAAATATTTTCTTTCCTATGCTTTAAATGACATTTAAGATTAAGTAAAAATTTTAGAGCTTAAAATTGTCTAAAATTGCGATCTTTTGTAATATTTTGTATAATTGACCGTTCTTGAGATAGAGCGCGAAGAGTTGGAAGCGCTTCGTTATTATGTATGATACCTGTATCTTTTGAACCGTAATGGGTAGATGGTTGACATTTTCACTGAATTGATTATATAATTTATTATACACAGAAGTTAGTGTAGCAGATCTTTTAATAAATAATAAAAAAAAACAAAAGGTTACAATTTATGAGGGGTCACCATACAAGAAACGTGTTTTCTTATCTGTCCCATACATATGGGTTGAGTAGGATTGCTGTTTTGTATGGAACAGTTTATTTTGTTTTTCGCGATTTCGGCAGTGGTCCCATAGAGAAATTTGATTAGTTTGATGGTCTGAACGAGTTTGTTCTTGTATTTTGATTTCGTATTTTCTTTATTATGAATTTGAATTAATTTTTAATTATTCGATATTTTCGTACCTTTATGCCACCAGCCTTATGAATCCGTTACCGTCTTTTCCGTTACTGTCCGTTTTTGAAACACTATAAATTATGTGAAAAAGTACATAATTATTCGATTATTCTATTATTTTAGAGAATAATAATGTAAAATCAAAACAGGACTTCTATTTCATATACGAAACTCATAAATATTCTTACCGATCTGATCGTTAAAGAGAAAAATACACTGCCATCTTGACCATGTGGTAACGGATAGTACAAAGAAATGCCTAAAACTAAACAATTGTAATGTTTTCGTTAAAAACGGTGTCGTTTTCCAATACGTCATGTATAAAATATCATACTAAACGGTTTTTTATTCTTCTATAACGATTCTTTTAGGATTTATTCACTAAATTCTATGGTAACGGAAGGGAAAGAAAATCTCCGCCAGGTCTCGTTAAAATCGATCTGTAAGCGAAAATAGCTAATATTTTACCATTTGAGTGCTAATATTAGATACCTAATTATATTACGAAACATATTACTGCTTTAAATCATTCATTTAATGATATTTTTAAAAAAGTTAACATTTTGAACAAGGTAGCTGTTTGAAAAAAAATGCTCTAATGCGAGATCTAATCAGAAATGAAGAGATTCGCAGAAGAACCACAGTAGCCGATAAAGCCCAAAAAATTCTCGCAGAATCGATGGCCGAATTAATTCTGGAGTGGCGACTGCGTACCGGAATGGAAGGTGCAGTGGCAGGTGGACCGATGACCTGGAGAAGGCGGCGGGAACCCTTTGGACAAGGGCAGCGCAGGACCGGTCGCTGTGGCGATCATTAGGGATGGCCTTTGTCCAGCAGTAGACGTCTATCGGCTGAGATGATGATGAGTCTACCCAGACATCGTTAAAATCACACCGTGTGGTCACTGCATCCGACCATTCTCATTTCTGTTCCATCGGATTCAAATTAGTGCATTTGTGTTTAACGCGCACGTTATCAACTTCTGCATTACTACGATGACATGAACTTTGAAGGCGTGCTCCAGAGTCTTTACAAGTACTTATTTCCAACGTGTTAACAAGTCTCACAATTAACGCATACGTGTGCTGGCTGATAAGGATGTTGTACAAATACACGGATTTGTTGCTCGACTAGCGGTCCGATTCACTAATTGGCTCATCATTATCAGTATGACCGCGGGCCATGTTATCAGGGATCTCTACTTGTTTGTTTTTATAATTACGCAGTCGTTGTAATCGAAATATATCATATTTCGATATGACATAATTATTATTATAAATCAGTAATGCCTTATTAGGTACAAACCGATTTACTAGGCATGTCAAACATGCGGCCCGCACTACATTTTCTTGCTTGATCCGATCCAATTTTAAGAATAGCTTGTCGCGGCCAGCGAGCATGCTAACTTTTAGAAGTAGGCATATTATGTACGGTGTTCAAAATGATGGTGAAAGTTTTAAGTCATGGTGAGAAAATGTCGAGCTCGCTGCGCTCGCTCTGTTTTTGTTTGATTTTACTATTAAAATAAACGATTACAGTCATGTTCTATGATCGATGCTGATTCTACTATCATTATGCATGTGGCCCGCCAATGACTTTCAGTTTGACATGCCTGATGGTCACCAAACATTAAACTCTGGTCGCAGCCGCAGTGGAGTAACTACGTGAAACGTCTTGTACCGAGTAAGGACTTCTATCCTCTAATAAAATAATGGTAAAAAAATAATGCAAGCAGGTACTACCTACCTACCTACAAAGTAATAAGCGATTTTGTCATATTACTTCACTTCAAAAGAAAATAAACGTTTAGTTTTTTTCTGCCAAAAAAAACAAACTAATAAATATTTTCAGGACTATGCCACGAACCCTGATAATCGGTTTACATTCTGTTATCGTTCGGTTGGATGAGGTGATAAATATTGAAGTCCCCATGTCAATAGAGAAATTAATTACTAATTTATTCGTTCAACTAGGCATAATACCAGATTAATCGCCTCATAAAGGCATTGTTTGTTGGTACGGCTGCGTGACGTCATGATAAATATTTACGCATATTGAAAAACGGATCACACGCATATCCATATTATGTGGTATAAATTGTGCTTTATGGAGAAGGCTATGCTCGGAGTTTCCATGCGAGCTCGAATCAGAAATGAAGAGATATGCAGAAGAACTAGCTGACATAGCCCAAAGACAAAACTGAAGTGGCAATGGGCGGGGCACATTGCTCGCAGAACCGATGGCCCATGGGGCGAAGAGTTCTCGAGTGGCGAACGCGCACCGGAAAGCACGGTGTGGGTAGGCCCCACAAGGTGGACCGACGTCCTGGTGAAAGCGGCGGGAACCCGTTTGGTGAGGGCAGCCCAGGACCGGTCGTTGTGGCGGTCCTTGGGGGAGGCCAATGTCCAGAAGTGGACATCTTTCTGATAAGATGATTATGATGATAACTGTACCTTTAGTTTTTGTAGCGGATAAAGTTATTTGTTGTAGGTATTATTATAGCCGAAAGGATAGCCAATTATCATTTCGGATGAAGAATAATACTTTTATCCTTTCGATTATTCGAACCCGTGACCCTAAGCTTCTCATGGATGTTCACTACAAAGATACAAACTAGAGGCAGGTAAGCATAATTTTTTTTAATGTATTACATTTTGATCGTGTACTGCGAGTACTGAGTAAAATCCTGTTCGATTTTCGTTTGGCTCGTTAGTTTAGTGTTTCTTGTTTTTATTTAATTTCTGTCTATTATCTCTCTTTAATTCTTTCATGGACATGCCCCGGGCTACGTTCTGCTTGTTTCAGTGAGGCCCTTTGTTGTTTTTGATGTAACAGATATCCCTGCATAGTGGTGCAGTACGTCACGGTGACCAGTTATGGAAGGATACGTACTTACCTAACGTATCTAATACAGAAATGTAGACATTCAACATGCCAATTCGGGCAACGCTTGTATTGTTCATAAATGGATCTACAAGCCTTCATATATGCATTAGTTCACGCGATGCTATAAAGTATTTGGTTAGAACTTCTAAAATTACTAATTAGATTTTTCTAGCGTCAGTTTTACTTAAATCCAAACGGGTTCACCGTTATGGTACGCGTTCCTCTGATATCTAAGTATAAATACTTTAGCAATAAAAACTTCCCCTGCAAGACATAAGAACTTACATAAATATAAAGTTATTGAAATAGCGTGCAGAAAAACATGATAAATGTGCCACAAGCGCAGACTTAAATGGGCATAGATGACGCAAAAAAGTTATAGCCTCAAGATTCCAATGCAAGTCAAAGAACTCCTCTCATGAATAAGGGTGAGAGGGTATGCCATACTCCACTACGCGAGACCTATAGGTGGAGGCAAGCTAGTTGTCAACTGGCTAGTTAAGTACTTGCCATCCGTAAATCATAGTAGCTCCGTCAAGAAACTCTCTCCTCCCCCAATTTCAGCCCTTCTTTCCTAGCTCAGTTTCGTGAGCAATGGAACGTAATTTTCAATTCGAGAAAAATAAATTTTACCTCCAGACTCTTCCGGAACGACCAGAAGCATGCGTGTACACGTGTCCTTTAACCCGCAGAAAAGATAATAAACACCTACGTCAAATGTTCAAAGTCAATAAAGGTTAGCCGTATGACTTGAGGACGTCTCTATCAACTAGGTATGTAGCACGGGTTTAACTTCATACGATTTGAGGATCTTCTGTTATCTATTGCTTCTTAGTCCAGAATTGTCTGAAGAATTCAGAACTTATATTACTCATGAAAGATCTCAACGGTTTGCTGGAAGAAAACTCTTTTAGATTTAAGCTCGCCTTTGTACATCATGATTTATTGTTATTTTTTATAATTATGTTGTTTTGTGTACAATAAAGAATCTAAGATGTCTAAGATTAATCCGTATGGAACCATTCTATTTACCGTTTTAGTTTTCTCGGGATTTAAACTCTTTCTCCCAGGAATCCCTCCAGTAGTGTGGTCTGGGGTTAGAATAGGGCCTAGTATAGTAGGGACTTGTCGGTGCAAAAGAAAACGGCACTATAGCGTACACTTTATAAGATTATGCGTTTATTTGTTGACATGTGATTGATGGCTAATTTAATCGAATAAAATGAAATAAAAGTTAGTATGGAAGTAGTGAAGGCAAAGTTGTTCAGTTTGATGGTCTAAAAATACATGTACTCTTCCGTAGCTGAATATGTGTACGTAGTAGCCATTCTGTAGTAATATAAGACCTCGCAACAATAACAAAAGAACAATATGACGATTTATGTCCCCTTTATCTGTAGTTTGGTTACTTTTGCATACTATAAATAATCGGTAGATGCGCAATTTATGTCCTTTCGTTCCTATTGAAATAACCTATTAATATTTTTTGAGAAAAGAAACAGTAAGCGCGAGTCGGACATTATACAGGAGGTTCCGCATTATGACAAAAGACAATGCGGGTTTTTGTATGGAAGGTGGCGTCTTTTTTTCGCCGATTTTTTTGGCGCGGTTATCCTGGCTTGCTAAGCCAAAAGGGCATAATGTCCGAAAATGACCAAATCTGTTCTTTCTTTATTTGGATTCCTTGAACCGTAAGGAAACAAAAAAATTATATATTTACTAGAAGTGCCTGGAAAACGACTAACCAATTAGACGTAAAGAGGTTTTTCTCACCAATTCCTAGAGATATTAGACGTATGCCTGAAATACTAAGGGAAAAAAGTCGTATGATTCACTTACCTTAGTACAATAAGACGTAAAGTGTAGCAAGAAACACGATGGATGTTATAATTTTAACCGCAAATTATAACAACTATCCTAAGCGGTTTAGACGTATTTATTACTGTGTGATCATAAATTTTCTTGTCAATAATTAATAATTACCATACCTACTGATGCGGACCATTATATTTGTCGATTTTCTCGGTTGAATTCAAAATGTTTATGAAATTAGGCAATTACATTTTTAGGTGTTTTTTACTACCTATTTTCTGTTAAACTGTGCGTAGTACTTATATAATAAGAAAAATATTAATATTCACATAATTGAATTTATATTTAAAAATTTAAGATTTAATTAATTATTTTTTATATTTTTTTTTTATTTAATCGTAGATAAAGTGTTAATTTCATATATTCTGAAAAACACAGGGTGTACAATTAAATACATACTTAAGTAGATGCTTCAGATGATCAAACTGGACAACTTTTACTATGGGACCAATATTGAAATCACGAAAAATAAATCAGCTGTTCCATAGAAAAGGAAAACAGCTGATATTTTACAGATATCGGGTTAGCGTTAGTACAAAATAAAGGTTTTGCTGGTACGGAACCCTGAATAACGTAGCTCCCCTCCGAAACACCTAAATTCTAGATTTATAGTCCTTTCAGCGTATATTAACGGCTTTTACCACTTTGGCACTGTTCTTTCGAATTCTATTTGAATAATTCATTGCTTGCAGTAAAATTTATGGATTTGTAAAAATTTTAAAACTGATTTTATGATATAGAAATTGTTATTTCGTTGCTTCGCTACAACACATTTTAGCGAGGATATAGAGATTATCATTCGCCTTTAGGTACAGGGTGTAAAGGACAGCCCTTCGTATACTGAAATGGTGAACTCGGACCATCAAACTAAACAACATTTACTATGGAGCCTACCTCAGGAAACGCGAAAAAAAATCGTTGAGTCGGGTAGCTCGTACTTACATAACAGCAGTTTTGTATGAAACTGTTGTTTTTTTCTTCGCGTTTCCTGAGGTAGGCTCCATAGTGAAAGTTGTTCAGTTTGATGGTCTGAGTTCACCGTTTCAGTCTGCGAAGAGCTGTCCCTTACACCCTGTATAGATTCGATTTGGTCCGTAATGAAAGTTGTTCAGTTTGATGAGTAGAAATAGAAGTTATAAGCAGTGATATAAAATTTACTATGAATTCTTTCACTGCTGAGTTTAAAAAAGGCTCGTTACACAATGAGATATTACACGTGCTTTTCAGCAGTGAAGGTAAACGATTCTAGAAAATAGGTACCTACACTACAGAATATCGTCGCTTGAAATTTTATTTTGATTAAATAAGAAAGAAAAACTCGGAACATGCTCGGAAATCTGTTTTTTGGTTACGCTGTAAAATTTTGTACTTACGAGGTTTTCACTCTCAAGCGACGATAATGTTCTTAGTTCCTCTAATGGAAAATGTTATCGTTATAATCTAAACTATTATAAAACTGTAACTGAAGTGTGTCTGTACATTGAAGATATTTACAAAAATAAGATTACGATATGGTTTTTAGGTATCCCTGACTCGAAATCAACCTTTTTTAGAAATTTTGTCTGTCTGTTTGTCTGTTTGTTTGTGTGTTTGTTTGTTTGTTTGTTTATTTGTTTGTTTGTTTGTTTGTTTGTTTGTTCGCGCATCACGCAAAAACTACTAAACCGATTTTGATGAAACTTTTTTTGTTTGATAGCTTATGATCTGACATAAAATCTGGTATATAATTTGTGCGGACGAATATGTCGCGGGAAAACACTAGTATTTAATAAAGACATAGAAAACAGACGTGCGTAAAAAACCTACATAAGCTTCTCTACTGCAGTAGTGTCTCCGTTATGTACCTACAATTCAAAAGAATAAATGCTGTAAAAGTCTGGGGCTTCAATGTGAATTGTGAACACTTTGGTGCAGACAGCGAGTTTTGTTTGTTGTGACGGAAAAGCGAAGAGACTTCGGGAAAGCTTCTTCCCGACCTTTCAGATTCCGAATGCATTGAGCTTTCTAGTGAAATGTATTTTGAACAGATAGTATTTGTCACATTTTACTTCTTTGATATGATGCGATAATAGATTGCACGACAACTAGCAGAAAGGTAAAGATTTATTAGGAAAAGGTTAAATCCAAGAATATAATAATTCAATCTAAAGAGAGCTACGTGGTAACCTCTAGCAGAATTTTTACCATGCGATAAGATCCCTGAAAACGGTTCTATTGCCTCGCGTCACGTATCTCTTTCTACTATACAGTGGTACCGCTAGGTACATCTCGTACGCTCAGCTATCAGTCACTCTTTTAGAAACTTTATGGTAATAACTGTACAGTAAAAACACAGTCCGTGTAAGAATTAAACTTATCCGTGGAAGCTTTAAGATCCATCCAATTGAAGAGAAACTTTCCGAAGCACGCTTGAGGTGGTACATCCATATAGGTAATGAGAAAGCCTGAAGATCATATCAAGTCCTATGAGCGAAGATACCGATCCAAGGAAGCGATTTGGACCCCTTTCGGCGGAATCCGGGAGTTGAACTAACTAACCACGAGAGCCAAACTGTGGCTCAAAACAATAGAGAAATATTTGTTTGTAAAACCCGCAGGAATGCATGAAGCCATACGAATAATTATGATTCGGATGTTAGTCATTAACAACGACTTAAAAAAACCCAAGTAAACGTCTTGACTACCCAGAACAGACATGCCTGGTGAAAAGTGACGAGGAGAACCGACGACCCCAACCGTTGTGAATAATGAACACAGCGCTTAAAAGTAACCACAACTCTAAAACAGTACAATTCCATGAAAATGAAATGTTTTGAGTGTAGTTTTGCCAACAACAGAGTGAATTGCGGATTTCGCGTGCAAATGGGTTACGAGTGAACGCCAGTGAAGCAGACAGAGACGGCTTCAGAATAGCAAATTAAGGAATGGTTTTTTTCAATGGCAGCTGTTTTTTTTTTACCTTTTTACTGCGTTATAGTGAAACTGCTCGTTCCGGGACATAGGTACGTGGTCTAATGGTTAAGATCACTGGGCTCTTGACATGGAGGTCGTGGGTTCGATTCCCACGGGGGACACCTAATTATGTCACTTTGTGCGTTTTTCCCCAGTTGGTTAAGACATTGCAGGTTGAATCACCTGATTATCTGAAAAGAAAGATGATTTTGTGCTTCGGATGGCATGTTAAGCCATAGGTCCCGGCTTCTATCTCTGGTGATAGTAGTCGTTACATAAAACCACGTCGAGGCCGTAAGGTGGTATGAAAAAACTATGACACCAGGGCTTGGCCACACGATAAGAAGAAGTGAAAGTTGTTTTGTACAATGATCTGAAGAACCCCATAAGACATGTAATGTACCTACTCCATAGTGATTTTTTTTTAAGTTAAATGATCTGAAGAACCCCCTAAGATGTGTAACTTTTACACCCTGTTTTAAAGTATTAAGACTGCCTAAATACTTAGAATATACTACGCACTCTTTTTACTAACGCCATCATCATCAGCCTCGTCTTCCCTACTAGAACTATTAGTCATGGTGAGGGTGTATAGACGAATAGACGTTAGTCCACCTCGCGTGCCCAATGCAAATAGGCGGACTTCACATACCATTAGAATTTCTCTTTCAGCTTATTCAAGTTTCCTCACAATATTTTCCTTCACCGTTGAGAGTAGTTTGATACCTATTATTATTGTTTGGGGTTTGGGGTCTTCAAAGTTCGTTACCAATCCCCGCTGCGGCCAGAAATCGTATAGAGGTTTTTGATCGGGACGGTTTGTATCTCATCTTGTGTCAATACCTGTCTACCTAAATACATCACAATCTTCATTTAAAAATGTAGGGGCTAAGCAGGTAAATTCCACACGGTGCGGTACCAAAATGGACCGTAGTTTAGCCGCTTATTTTTTACAATTACAGCATTGTAGCAATGACACTGCGGACTGTGGGGGGACCACACCAGTAACGACAAAGCGCCCTGGTTGGTCCCGCATGGGTATGGAACGATTCTAGGCATTGGGTATCGGGGACCGGTGAAACATCCGGTTAAAATTAATATCATTAGCATCCTTTTAAACTAAGAGCCTTCCCATCAAACTGAACAACTTTTACTATGGGAGCAAACAGATCGGAGCAAAAAAAATTCTGCTGTTCCATACCATACTAAACTGCAATGCCTATACTCAACTCAAATGTATGTAACAGCAGATTTTTTTTTGCTCCGATCGTTTTGCTCCCGTAGTAAAAGTTGTTCAGTTTGATGGATAGGACTCTTAGTTTTAAAGGATTCTAATTATATCAATTTCAACCATTGAGTAACTATGTATAGAGCAGACAACGCGAACAAAATCTGTGCACCATGATCAGCAGTGTGGGGCGCGTGCTGGGAGCGTCAGGCTGCGACGAGCGCCTGGCACAGGCTAAGTGGGTTAGAGCGCGTGCACCCTAACGCGTGTTACAAAACATTACTTCTCGGTAGCTTCTCTAGTTAACATAGTACCTCAATGATTTCAACCTGTATAAGTTTTACCGGTAACGACCAGCCCGTGTCAAATCCGCCTAAGATCCCGCCGCCGACCCTGTGGAATAAATTAGAACCACTGTTGTACTATTCGGGAGCTAACCGCCACTTTCGCATACACCTCGCTTCATGTTGGAACGGGAAGAAAGTCATTTATCACTACTCCATTACAACTTTAACACTTCAAGATAAAGTAGGTTTTGGAATGAGGAATATTGATAGTGCTACAGTGCTACACCGCAGGATAAGTGAGAAATGTTGGATTTAAGGCGAGATGGTCCGAAGTTATGTGTGAACGTATTAGTTATATTGGACTATTAAAGATATCCTTAACATACATAACTATAGGTACAATAACGTTACTAATGTAAATTGATATAGGTACAGGGTGTAAGGGTAAACAGTTGTATTACTTTAAGGGGTGATTGTACCCGTGATATTGAACAACTTTTCCTTCTTCTTATCGAGTGGGCTGCAAAACCCTGGTGTCAGAGTTTATTCAAACCGCCTTACGGCCTCTGGCGTGGTTTTTATGTAACGACAACGACAACTTTCCCAAAGAAACATATAGTAAATTCGCAAAAAATATTGTAGACTTTTCATACAAACGTTCGATCAGCTAGCTGATGATATCAATTTCAACCTGTATATGCAATCAGCTGATTGCATTAGGAACAACTTTTTCTATGTGAGCAAACCAATCGGAGACAAAAACAAATCAGCTGTCCCATACTAAACTGCACCCGTCGCTGCCTACACGACTCAAATGTATGGGACAGCAGTTTTTTTGTTGTGGCTCCGATTGGTTTGCTGTAAAAGTTGTTCAGTTTGATGGGTAGACTCTTAGTTTTAAAGGATGCTTATGATATCAATTTCACCCTGTAGTATGGAAAGTCCAAAAATTTTTTTGCGAATTTCCTATAGGTTTCTTAGGGAAAGTTGTTCGGTATCAAGGGTACAATCACCCCTAAAAGTAATGCAACTGTTTACCCTAACATCCTTATTTCATACTTATTAAAGCAGAGTAATCAGACCAAAAAGAGAATAATTACGAGAAATGTATAATAATATAAAACCTGAAAACCGTAGGCACGGAATAGATATTCGAATACTCGAAAAAAAATCGCCCTTATATATATACAATCGCCTCGTCGTAAAGTGCAGTCAATATTTTATTGACAATCCCTCTTTTTGAATGTTACATATAAACAATATTGAATGTTGTTCAATAATCTGTTCGGTATGAGAGGTTTTCAGATATTGCATTCATTTGTTGTACCTACATATTCGATCAGTGTGTGTTGCCAGTGATGACATATGGAACAGAGACGTGGTCGCTCACTCAAGGCCTCATAAAAAAGCTCATTGGCACATTGCTCGCACATTGGCCGATGGGGCCAAAAAAATTATCGAGTGGCGACCGCGTACCGGAAAGCGCAGCGTAGTTAGCTATATACCGGTAGTTATGGCGATCCTTGGGGGAGGCCTATGTCCAGCACTGCCAGTGGACGTCCATCGGCTGAGATGATGATGATGACCTGCATATTCCTTAGTGATCTGCCAATAATTTCAGTTGCATCCTGTATTTCATATACATCCGAAACTGAAATTATTGGTATCCTTTTAAACAAGACTCTACCCACTAAAACTGAGCAACTTTTACAATGCGACCCAAACTGTCATCGCAAAAAAATCTGCTGTTCCAATCACTACACTATAATGCCTAATAGACTGATAGGTATGTATGAAACAGCAATTTTTTTTCTTTTTGCGACGGCTGGTTTGTAAAAAGTTCAGTTTGATAGAAAGAGTCTTAATTTAATTTGATGCCAATGATTTCAATTTCACCCTGTATGTAACTTCGTTGAAAAAACTAATTTAAAAAAGATGGATTTTTTATTTGAATTCAAACGTCCCTCAAGGGATTATGGTTGTGAGTTATGTATGTATGAATTAATTCAAACTTAATAACATGCTGTCTCTACTCTTTTTCAGTCCAAAAACCCGACTATTTCTTCTTGAAAAATCCAGTATTCTTGTGAATGACAAATGATATAAACTGCACTGATATTTAAATAGATCGTGGCTTTACGTCTGTATGCTCGTAGAATAGTAATGCATTATTCATAGAAGCGCGGTTATTTAAATCAAGATTTTATTTTATCTTTTGGATGAATCTTTGCTTCCTGCTCTAGAATATTGTTACAAAGTTATTTTGATTCTAGCTCTTGAATTCCTCGGTTTTTCTATTGTCTTTTAAATTCGCATATCTACAAGTACACATACTTACCAAGCACTGGGTTTAGACCAGTCTCCACCCAGAAACTCTTGTACTTAATTTAATATTATTAATATGTTTTTACTTATTTTATGTTTATGGTGACGAAAATAAAGATTTTTGTATTGTATTGTATAATTAATCAGTTTTTGACTCGGTGTCAAGCTGGCATGATTCACGCGACGAGGCGTGGAACTTGGCACCAAAATTATAGAGCTGTTAAATATAACTATCTATCTATAACGTCACACTTCTTTCCCAGTGGGGTAGGCAGAGACCAGGGCGCGCCATCTACTACGATCCTTAACATACCTTTTTTGCCTCATTCGCATCATACAATAAGAATGTATAGAAGTGTAAATGAAGCTCAAAAAGTGGCACCAACAAAAGTGTACTGTGTTCTGTATCTATACCTAGCCGCCAAAACTCATTATTGAGATTTTGAACCGTTGATCATTTGATTTGCTGACCTTATGGGGTTGATATTTTAAATGTTGATCTTATGACAGTTGAACTAGAGTATCAATCCCCATACAAAATGACATTTTTCATTGGGTGCCAAAAATTATTTCGATTTTGTTTAGAGTTACTCTTCTATAGTTATTCTTATTCGTAGTTAGCATTAATATAAATAGAAACTAATTATTTTTTGTTAAAACAGCTATTATACTCTATTGTAAAGACTAAGAGATTCAATAACGTACGAAGTAAGTATTATTTTTACTGCAGACAATCAATCCAGTTATAGGTACCACTTTATTTTATACGCATGGGTTCGCATGAAATTCGAAAGGAATCTATTACAACTTTCACTAAATAAAATAGAGTGGTTTCAGAACTAGAAACGATTTTGTCAAAGATGCTACAAACTTGTGGCTGAAATAAGTTTTCCGAAACTTTTCTCGCGAAGTGTGACTTCATTTGAACTTCTCTGACGATACAAGTTTCTTGTAAAACATTACTATTTAAATGGATTATGATATTTAACCAAATTTAATTAATAAACGTGACAATTGTAATTTACAAAGACAATTCAGAGTAAATTTCTGAGAATATTAGGACACATTATGTTACCTACTAGGAGTACCACATGTTTAGCGTCATTTATATTATTGTCATTAAATTACAATTGTCATGCTTATTAAATGCGGGCCCTGGGGGTGTAATTATCAAGAGAGGTAACCACATCTTTTTATTATGAAATGTACTCGATAATCTGACTCCGATTTAAAGTTAAGGTTCCGTATTCAACAAGGAACACGCAGTTGGCCGGTTTTTTCTCTAGTCGTGTCATGTCAAAAACTAAAGTTAGGTATCTAGTTCGTAGTATCATTAATTATTTGTTATTACAAGCTTGTTTCGCCCGTTCTAAACATAAGTTTTCATATTGTAGCTCAAAAATGGACTTAAAACGTCAAAATTAATTTTACTATTTGAAAGAGCTGCGAGGCGAGCTTTTATGATAATTATTCGATAATTTTGTTTAAATTCGACGTCACAGAGAAAAATTACACAACGGTCGGATGAACGATATTTGACTTCACTTGAAGCTAAAACAAACGTTTAATCGCAGTTTATACACGAGTAATATCAGCTCTAGTAGAACCTCTACGATTATGCATAAACATGAGTAATACTAGCTCTAGTAGAACCTCTACGATTATGCAGGGAATTTGCAGAGATGTGAAATGGAATGTTAGCACTGTGCTGTGTGCAGGTATTGTAATGCGTCGCGGTCATTGTCGCGTTCTCTATAGGTTTATTGGTTGCATATCCAACATCAAATGGAACGATCGATGAACCTATCGAGGAACGAGGTGGAATGTACGGTCCACCCCGGGCAACGGCATCACAAGCTACCAAGTTTGTGGTGGCGGCTGAACGATCCCCCATAGCGGTGTGGTAGGCTCCGCAGGGAGCCGCCTGGCTCGCGACCACCCTCCTGCCGGAGTCTGGCGCCAAGCAGCTTGCTGCGTTCCGTCAGTGTGTAGGAGTGCCAGTGCACTTCTGGGTAAGCTCGCTACATCTTCGACCCCATCTTTCTCCCGAGGACTAGATAGAGGTCAAGAGCAAACCCATCAATAATAAAAATGAAAAGGGACGATCTTCCGCCTGACTAAGTCGAATGCCTGGAGAATCGGTGGAACTTGTATATATCATGTGCTTTGTGAAAGCTTAGATTGAGCTATGTAATTATTTTTCGAATACGGTTCACATTTGCGCGTGCGATTTGCAAGACGCTGTTATACCGTCGAGGCCGTTTTTTGAACAAGAACGAAAGTGTTTTAAACTGTGTTTTAAAGTCTGACATTAAATTTTGTCTTATTTAAGGATCCGGCGGATGGGCGACTGTTCTCAATTACACGATTAGATTAAGTTTACTAGATAGAAAAAAATCATAAAGTTACCCCTTTTTGTTATGTTTTTTCAATACTATGATTAAACTGCTGATATTTAACTTTTTATTCTTGTACTTAACTAAATATATTAAATATTTCTAGTGAACTCAGGAGAAGTTTTAGCTTAGAAACTCCCATGAGCAAAGATATTGACGAAAAACACGTTTTTTTGCGATCCTGCTTTCAATTGGAGTGGGATGGCTAATTGTAAACTTATGCTTGCAAGAAAGAGACGCTTGCACTGGAATAACCTAGCCTTAATTGTCGTTCTTGTGACAAGTGTCAACGCCATTTGTGGCAAGCTACTACCAATCAGCCCTTGGACAAAGAAAATATATCCTTGGATACCCTCCACGGCACACATAGCACAATTTATTTTGTATTATAAAAGCTCAGTTGATTCAGACCTTTAAATACTTACCTGTTTGTTGTATCCTGCTTTTAGTAGTAAGTAGTAACCCGCTACAATTTAACATACTTATTATAAATATGTAACTAAAAATTCTTTATTTGCACACCAAAAATACACAAAAACAACAACAATATACACGAACAAGAAGGGTACAAAAGGCTAAAAGTGATTTCTTCCAGACAATCAGTGGATGGAAGAAGTCTTACAGGAGATAAAAATGCTACAGCGGTGTACTAGTTGATACATAATATGGTTGAAAATATGGTTATAATCATTGATTTTTTATTCAAAGGTTATAATAATAAAATGTCCAAAAATATCCCGGTATAAGTACATTTATTTGATGTTTAAGCGCACTATGTGCTACAGCTGTATTGCTAAAGTTTTATTAAAACTTCTTATTGTCACATAATATACAGGATGTTACAAAAGAAAAAATAAACATTTAAAGCTTTTAAGGGGGTTGTTTAGACCATCAAACTGAACAACTTTCACTATGGGACCAACATCGAAATCGCGAAAAAAAATATCTGCTATCCCATACATTTAGATCGAGTAGATTTGTAGTTTAGTATGGAACATGAGTTTTTTTTTCTCAATTTCGATATTGGTCCTATAGTGAAAGTCGTTCAATGGTCTTAACCACCCCCTTAAATGTTTATTTGTAACACCTTGTATAGGGTCCAACTAAATATGCTGACACTTTTTTAAGAGGATGATCAGACCGTCAAACTGAACCACTATCTCTATGGGACCACCATCGAAATCGCGAAAAAGAAATCAGTTCTTCCATACAAAACTACAAACCTACTCGAGCCAGTATGGGACAGATGTTTTTGTTTCGCGTTTTCGATGTTGGTCCCATAGAGAAAGTTGTTCAGTTGGATGGTCTGAACATCCCCTTAAAAAGTATCAGCATACTAAGAAGGACCCTGTATGTAAGTACTTTTAAACTTTTAATGCTTTTATGTTTCTCAAAGAATGTTAAGTTTCTATACAAACGAAAGCACTTAAGAATTGTGTAAAACTTTTATTTGTTATAAGTACAAAATATTCGCATTGAGTATTATTAGAAGACACAGAACAAAATAAAGTAGGTATGCATGCATTGACGGCCCGATAGCTCAGTCGTTAGTTAACCTGCCTGCTGTGCCGAGTGTCGCTGGTTCGTATGCCATAAGGAGCAAATTAAGAATATATTGAATGTTTGTACCATGGGTGTTTGTTTCTATATGGTATTCTTAACCATTGTCTAGTCATCAGTCCAGGCTAAATTCTGTTATTTTAAAAAGTAGTTAATTTGTGTGGCAATCACGGACCTGATAAAAATACGGACGTAATGTGACACTAAAAAGATGTGAAGCATGCAAGGTCCTACATTTTCGTTTGTTCTACAAGGGACCTACACTCGCACAGATGCACTAGCTCTAGGCGCAGGTCCGACACCCGTCACCATTATGTACCGCATGACAGCACGCTCACAAAAGAAATGGGTGCTTCACTCGTGATTAGACGAGATTACGTCCGTCTTTTTTTCAGGTCCGTGGTGGCTATATGATATTATTATGATTATTTTATAATAATCATCGAATCGTTAAGCCAAGTATGAGGCCTATTAAGGCGTCTTACAAATACTCCAGCCCAGAAGCTTACTTGCACCAATCCGCTTTGACTGTGGTAGGTAGAGTACATCCCTTTCCCTCGCACCATTATTCACTAGAGAAACACCTGTGCCCTGCAGTTAACTATTATAGTTTAAAGAGTATGTGTTAATCGTAGCTTAGTTTAGACTTACTATTATTATTATCGATCACATCGGTATTAGCGAGTCGACCGCGCCGGATTGTTTCAACCAATATGCCTGTCAACTGCTGAGTTATTACTTGTTACCTAAAGGTAAACGCAAACGCGGGCCGAGCCCCGAGCGTATTTTTACGCGGCGAAAAGTTCCGCAGGTATGACCCTACACTAAAAGGAACATTCTTCAACTGCCAACAGATATCTAATACAAAAATCTCATCCCTTTATTAGTCTTATAGAGCTTTGTTTCCCTTCCCTAAAATCTCTTTTCGTCAAATGATTCAGAAACAGTCTTTACAAAGTCAGAAACATTAAGTCCGACAGAATTTTATTCAATTAACAGTAAGCTCCGAAATTGGTTAACAATGGCAAACTTGAATTTCGTTATTATTTTAGCTTTCCAATTTAGCCTTGGGCTTAATCTAGTTTTAGTATAAAATGTTACCCTATTTAGTCGCTTCGTTTCGTACTTTAATCCTCTCGGTTGTAACACGTTAAATAAACTTTAGTTTACTTTTTGTTATAAAACTGTTTTTATGCACATTCATATTTTGCAGTGTTTTTGTGGGCGACGTCTTTTTAGGGCTCGTTACCAAAGGGTGCCATGCCAACGGGGCCCTATTCAAGCCAACAGCCAACGCTGTCCACCGTAATAGGTAGACAGTTGAAATTTCAAAAACGTGTTATTATTTTGGATTTGCCCACAAATCATAAGAAATACAAAAAGAAAAAAGTTAAGGGGGCTCCAAGCGCCTAAATTAAGGTTTTTTGTTTTTACTTGATCGTAAAAACGGCAATATAATACAAGCGAGAAATACCTTTCACGATAGAAACTTACTCCTTTTGGCTAAAAAGGGCCTCATTCTTCTTCTTATCGTGTCGACTTCAAATTTTGAACAAAGTCGCTAAATAGTACCTTGCCAGAAGTGGGCAACCGATACTGCACCGTCGCTAGCAAATTAACCCTTAAACAGGCCTTGGCCACCATATTTAAATTCAATAATGAACCTTATTGTAAGTTTTTAGTAGGTACATTGTCAGTTACTTTTATGTGGTCGATAAATCGTACTATGCCTGTTTAAGGGTTAAACAAATATAATATCTAAATGCAAAATGTAACAGCCTAAATAAATAAGTAAGTAAATTTCATTCAAAACACAAGAACTGTATTTCATAAAAGATGAACCGTATAAAATTTTAACTAGCAAGAAAAAGCTTTTATGAGATTTGCTGTTATTTTTTAAAACACAGTTTTTATAACAGCGACAACGCAGCGCTACGAATTACTCATTTAATTTAAGACTCACCACGTTATTTAATAACAAATAGCACTAGATTCAGTTTGCATTCTGTTTCCTTCCTCTAGAATTTTAGACTTTCCTAATAGTAAAATGCCAAAAACGTGTTTGTATTATACATATTGTACGCTCGTAAGACGTATAACTTTTTTGGCATAGTTTTTCTTACGCATTCAAACAAATGAAACAAAAGTTTGAATAAATAAGCACTTGAATTTAACAATCCAATAAAATTAAGTAGGCCGTGCCACTTTTTTTTTTGCTCGACTTGGCGGGGGCACTGCCGTGCCCCCAGATTAAATAAGTAGGTATTTTTAAAAGACATTAAATCAGCAGTAGAAAATGTCAAAATTAACTATGGAGATTGTGCATCATTCGATCATGATTTTGAAAGGGTGAGATTCAAAAATAGCACTCCAGATATATACCTAACCTAACCTAACCTAACACACGAAAAGAAGTATAACTCCAAAATTTTTTGTTAATCTTGCCTAACACGAGAGGGTACTTAGATCAAAGAAAATTAATGGAAAGCGCGTTAAGTTGAAGCACACTGCTAGGGCAATTGGTCCATACAAACTAGCGCCACTATCTGTCAAATCTAGGGCAGTTGCATACAAATTTGAAGTATGCCATTCATTTGTTTTGCCTCATTTTTCTGGTTTGAAATGTTCGCGTAAGGCCTATCCATTAATTTTACTTTGATCTAAGAGGTTTGTGCAATATAACATAATTATACAGGATGATGCCCTATAGCTAGCCCATAGACAAATTACTCTAGCGATAGACAAGCTCGTTCACACAAACAACATGTCACACAAAACAACACAAAATGACACATTGCGGTCTGTCATTGCTATAGTGACGAAGTGAACTCGGCAACATGTTCCACTTGAATGAGGTGTACGCACCTGCGTACACCTCATTCAAGTGGAACATGTTGCTTCTATGAAAGGGCAAGTCTATCGCTAGAGTTTAAGTCTATGAGCTAGCCTAAACATTTGAATAGTAATAATTATGTGTGTTTGATCATATAACCTTACACCGACAAAGAGCGTTCCAGTTTAATTCATTCGCGTACCTACAGTGTACCGACCGACACAATGCTTTGAGTCTAACGTTTAATGAATAACCTAAACGGACTCGCCCTCTTCCTTTGTACAAGTCTACTCTGTTATTTATGACAATGTTTCAGTGTGTACGATAAAGTGTACCTTCGAATACTAGACCCAAAATATGACCTGGACCCTGATGAAGGCGGCAGGATGAGGGCAGCGCAGGACCGGTCGTTGTCGCGATCCTTTGGGGAGACATAGGTATGTCCAGCAGTGGACGTCTTTCGGCTGATATGATGATGATGATGTACCTAACATACATACACACATATTCTCACGCCAGTCTTCCATAGGGTTAGTCAGAGACAACAGATCTTCCTCAACATTTATTACTCATTTCATACATCGACGGTTTAATAAGGTACATTTGACCTGACCCTTTTTAAGCACACTGCTTATCAAATTGCTCCCAAAATACTGAACACTTCGATCTGACTTGCTGTCAGATCATGTCAGATGTTTTATAAATAAAAGTAGTCATAGGTGGGACACTGGGTTTATGGTGTTACAACCTGATGAAGGTTTTAACCTTAAAACGTAGCAAACGTAGCAAACGTTTTAAGGTTAAAACCTTCATCAGGTTGTAACACCATAAACCCAGTGTCCCACCCATGACTACTTTTATTTATAAAACGCCTTATTAAGCAACATACGAAATCCTAAAATTGTAGTAAACGATTTTAAATTAAACTCCTAACCAATATTACGTAATATTAATTAACTTTGCAAGCGGTGCGTGTCGTCATATGTTATTAATTAGAATAGGTTTCCACCTACTACCATACATTTCCCCCCCCCCCCCCCCCCCCCCCCTAAGTAGCCAGCTTCAACTTCAACCCTCTTTAATGAACTCATAAACAACCGTCTTACAAACTTCATACCTACCCACAAAATTATACATCCCTCTCACACTTATGATAGATATAGGACAGGACTGATACATGAAATTGAAGGGTTTAGGTAACGTAAAACTTCTTGTTTTAATATAATTTACGATATAACTTTGGATTACTTACATGTACCTATTGGTAATATTGGTATACACCATTAGTTATTAATTACCAATAAAATTTTAAGGATGCCACTCCGAAAATGAAACGAAAGTTGGGTTGAAAAATGATAATATTTTTGGTCCTCCGAATCCTCCGATACAAAAGTGCGCATCAGCCGACCGATTTTCTATGGGAGGTTCTAAAAGGACATGCGGCGATAAATGCCAAATATTGTATACTTCAAAAAGAAAAATGATAAAGCGGCAATACCAAGGCAATAAAAAAAAAGATCTGACAATTTCACTTGAAATTACCGGTGACCGGTGTTCCCACAATTCAGATATTTTAATGTGTTTTTTTACCAAAATAAGCATCATACAAATTATTTAGGGGTCCATACATCATGATAAATCCAATATTACCTACATTATAAAATAATATACAGCTGTATACAACCGTTGGCATTTTTTCTATGGCCGGGGCCGCATCTCCTTTGTTTCGTTTTTCGACCCATGTGCTTTACAAATACACCCTTAATTTTTTTTTAGTACCTACCTAATTTAAAACTCTTCTTCTTATCGTGTGGGCAAACCCTGGTGTCAGAGTTTATTCAAACCGCCTTACGGCCTCTGACGTGGTTTTTATGTAACGACTACTACCAGAGATAGTAGTCAGGGCCAACGGCTTAACGTGCCATCCGAAGCACGGAATCATCTTTCTTTTCAGACAATCAGGTGGTTTAGCCTGCAATGTCCTAACCAACTGGGGAAAAACGCACAAAGTGACATATCACTAGGTGTCCCCGTGGGAATCGAACCCACGACCTCCGTGTCAAGAAACTAATGTTCTTAACAATTAGACCACGGTGGCGGAATTTTATTGGACCTTCCATACAAAAGTGCGGATCGGCGATCGAATTTCTACTGGAGATCCGAAAAAAAATCTCGTTTTTCGACTCACGTTCCTTAGAGAAAGTATTATAAGATTCATGGTACTTATGAGCACACCCTTAAAGTTATGTTAGTAATTAAAATTAGTGGTGTATATCCATAATGTACCTTTATAAAATAATCTGAATTGATAACCCTAAACGTAAATGTCAAGCTACTTTCACAGTAAATATTAAAATAAATTCAATCTAAAAGCTAAGTAAATCTCGAAATCTCTTAAATTTTTACGTAGATAAGTCGCCTAAAAGGTAAAAATTTGATTTTTAAATTAGTTACCTACTTTTTGTCTAGTCAGAGACTCGAAATTCAAGGAATACCTAACTAATGCTAATATCAAGAGACAAAACGGTGTAATCTTTTTGTTTAGGATAAACTTGAGCCATTTCAATTCACAAATCTCAAAGGACGTTCACTTTTTAAACTTAATTTGTAACGTGAGAAGGAGCGGAGAAAAATCCCTTTCACCTTTTATTTATTGCCCTTTAGGGATCTAAAAGGGACCTGATGGCCCGAATCTCATTAGTGTCGTACAGATCAAGAACTAAAATGGTGTTTCGGATCAGAGATCGCGATGACCGTTCATTCCAAGTTTCAGATAAATGCTGGAAATTTGATTAATTACTGGATTTATTCGGATGGAGAGAGAAAGCTATGGAAATAGTTTTGAAAGCTCGTCAAATGATAACAAAAGCAGTAGGTACAAAAGAAACCTTTTCTCATAGTTGTCTCGTACGATTAACATTTACAGTTTTTAATTCGCGTTGATATTTTTATGAAGATATACAAAAACTCGTACCAATGAGTTTTTCGGAATTTATGTACGATTTGTAACACCACTGGCTTTTCGGTGAAGGAAAACATCGTGAGGAAACCTGCAAGTTCCAATTTCGAGGCATGTATTGTACCAACTGTCCATTACAAGTGGCGACGGGCTCACTCCCCGTCACACTGGACAGAGTTTCGGTACTACTAGTGAAACGTGGATGTTCTGAGGTTTCAGAATATCTCTGACTACCTCCTCGGGGAATATAGTCTTGAGTTATGCTTATGAAAAAAATAACTGTAGCAGGTATACCAACTTTTGAAATAGTTTTTTTTTAATTAGACTTCAAATTCACAAACATTCGGCCGGTGCCCGATATGACGAATGCCGGGCCACATTCAATAATTAGAATAGGATTTGAATATTAGCATTCGAGGTGTTCTTCAATTTTCACAAAACCGTGTCGCAGGTTCCATCCAAGTTGCGACATCGAATTTAAAAAAAACAGTTGCCGTTTAGCCACAGGCCAACTTTCATACTAAAATTTACAAGTCCCTTTAAAAATCCCAGGTTCGTAGGTACGTTAAATTATAGAACCTATTAAATCAAGATTTTCATCTTAAAATGGTAAAACACGTGTCTAAATCTGTAAGTGCAAGTGATCCCTTTAATCTTTTGAAATTACAATGGATTTAGTCTAAAATTACATTTTGTGAGTGAAATTGAAAGCTTTAGTGAAAAACGTCATACATTTTAAATAATAAATCGGCTTACTGTATAATATAAATGACATGAAAAAGACGCATGAATAGAAAAACTGAGTCTTTTAGGTATACTTGTTTATTCCATTGCTCATTACTTTAAATTAAAGCCGGTCAAGTGCGAGTTTATTATTATACTGTAGAGTTTTCTCCGGGACCGACCACTTAGCCAAGTGTGTGTCGGTCTCGCGCTAAAGGTCCCGGAGAAAACTCTACAGTATACAATAAATTATAAAAACCTGCCGGTATTTATTTATTTATTTATTGTTATACTGTAATGTAGAGTTATGTTATGTTATGTTATGTTATGTTATGTTATGTTATGTTATGTGGTGGTCCAGTGGAGAATTTATGTACGATTTGTAACACCACTGGCTTTTCGGTGAAGGACAACATCGTGAGGAAACCTGCATGCTTCAATTTCGAGGAATGTATTATTGTACCCACTGTCCATTAAAAGTGGCGACGGGCTCAAACCCTGTCACACTGGCCTGAGTTTCGGTACTACTGGTGAAACGTGGATGTTCTGAGGTTTCAGAATATCTCCGACTACCCCCTCGGGGAATATAGTCGTGACCATATGATTATGTAATGTAGAGTTTACTCTATAATCACACCAAGTTTGACACTTGTATGTATTACCGTTTTTACGATAGAGAGAAGAAAAAACCATCGAGAAAAACTAGTATCTTGTATAAGGCCCCTTAATTTTAAACTTTTTGTCATTTTTATTATTTGTTAGCAAATCCGCAATAATAACTCACATTCTGTGAAAATTTCAACTGTCTAGATATTATCGTTCAAAACATACAGCCCTAAATAGGTAGGACGGACGGACGGACTCATGAATAGGGTCCCGTTTTCACCCTTTGGGTACGGAACTCTAAAAATTGCTTAGTACATTTATAATACGTTACGGATTATTTCTTACTTCTGATGGGTTACTACGTGTATTTTTTTTCTGTGTTTGTTTAATCGCGCATCACACGAAAGCTACCGAACCAATTTTGGTGAAACTTATTGTGTTGGAAAGCTTATGTTTAGACTTAAAACCTGTTATACAGGGTGTTTCATAAGTAACAATAAATTTTTAAAACTCATAAGGGGGTTGTTTAGACCGTCAAACTGAACAACTTTCTCTATGGGACCAACATCAAAATCGCGATAAAAATAATTTTATATCCCATACATATTTCAGCTCTAGTAGATTTGTAGAGTATAGAACATAATTTTTTTTTTTCGCGAATTCGATATTGGTCCCTTAGTGAAAGTTGTTCAGTTTGATGGTCTACACCACCCCCTTAAATGTTTATTTGTAGTTTTGTAACACCTTGTACACGATATCGGGAACCCGTGCGGACGACAGCCACAACGTAAATCTAAAAAAAGCTCTACTTTAAAAAGAATTCAATTATATTTCCTAATTTTGTATGATTACTTACTTATGTTCAATATGTACCTAATAGGATTTTGTAAAAATCTTGAAACTTTCATAGTGAAATACTGGGTCTATCAGCCACATTTGGCTTGAATAGGTTTGCAGTTTTGTATGGAACAGTTTTTTATTCGCGATTTCTTTGTTGGTCCCATAGAGAAAGTTGTTAAGTTTGACGGTCTGATCATCCCCTTAAAAAGTGTCAGCATATTAAGAATGACCCTGTATACCTAATCTTGATCAAGCCACAGCTATAGTCACTCAGCATACCAATACTTTAGTTTAGACAGATACGTAATCAGCAATTTTATAAGAGGCCTTATTTTTACCCGGATGCCCCAGAAGGAGGGTTGTTTTTCGAGTGTACATATGTATGAATGTGTGTTGGTACGGTCTGCAACCTAAATGTTTTAACGTATGAGGTGTCGCTAGAACAAAAAAAAATGAACTAAATTATTAAGGCCGGATTCGACCAAACTTTGATTTATTAGAAGAGTAACTATACAAGGAACAATTTTACTCTTACCGTTTATTCCGAAATAACTTCATTCATACAAAAAGAACGAATGTATACCTAATCCAACAAAGAAAGAGGTCGTTGTATCCGTACTTTTTGCAACGTATCTATCTATACAGTTTCAATTCGTTAGGTTTCTTGTTATTGATTTTTTTTTAGTTACGTGACATTGACATTTCCTTAGTCTTATAGATTAGTATTCATAGATTAGGGTTAGTAAAATGCAACATCTGTTTACTCTAATCGGCGACTTAATCTAAGAATAAAATTTACTCGCGTTTGGTCGAATCGGGTCTAAGAAAAACAAATATCTACTGCATACAAAATTATTAACTGTAAAGATAACAAAAACAAGCACTTTGATCATTCATCAGCTTTAACAACTTTGTTTGATCAAATATAATTTGAATATTATGGTCAGGCCGGACAAACCAATAACCAACAAATAGGTAGGTATGTTTTGTAATTTTTCTTTTTCCCAGTTTACGATATACCTATCTGAACAAAGTTGTTACAGTTGATGAATGATTAAAGAGCTTGTTTTTCTCTTTTTCAGTTAATAATTTGTATGCAGTCGGTTTCACCTGTCATCGCCATAGTAAGGGCACGTAGTGGTCTCTATTTATAGAGTCATTCTTAATTATGCTGACCGTTTGTCAAGGGGATGATCAAACAAAAAATAAAATGTTAGAGGAATTCAACATTTACTTGAAAATTACGTTTACATTTTAATGTGGAAATTAGTTACAATCTGTTGCATAATTATTTTAAATATCTCAATATTTATAGTTACGTTATTCCACATAAAAACAAAAAAGTTTTCCGATTTAGGAATCGGAGTTAAGCTTTCTGGCCAATTCTAGTTAGTGAATATTATTTATTTATAAGAAAGATGTAAAGTACATATCTACTATCCGACAACCTTTGGACATTACTAAACTGTTTTAAGAATAAGTTCGAGTCAGTGTTTCAAACCTCTGTTTCTGTCATTCAAAATAGCCTTAAAATTTCGTCGCTATTTGCAAATGGATGAAAGTAAGTTATTTAGTAGGTGGGTGAGCCCCACCCACCGTCTACTTACTAGATGCGTCTCTGTAGGCAGGAATTTTCATCGCGCAACGCAGCGCAACGTGAGCGATGGAGCTCATCTCCGAGATAAACGAGTTGTGGCGAGAGAGTGCCAGCGCAGCGCAATAACTACTCTCGTCTCTAAACTAAATTACTTGTCACTGAGGGAAAAACCTCCTATTTTACTTTTTTAAACAAAAGAAATTGTGTTAAGTTTTTCTCTAGCATAGTGAAGTAGTTAGCCGAGGGCAAAAGGGGAAAGAGAGGACTAATAAATAAATTAAGTAAATTCTAATTCCTGAGGGTAGGCTTGTGCCCCGTAGTGGGACGGTATAGGCTGTGATGATGATAATGAAATTCTTATTAGACGATACTGCACTGCACCAATAAATTACGATGCTTGTGGTGATATTTCCAGCTACGAATAATAATTATTTCTTTATTCGTACTATTCCAGCGGTTGTTATTAGTTACTTAGTGGAAAAAGAACAAAATTACTAAGATGAAACCTACCAATACCCAGTGGCATTCACAAGCACAATTTAAGATAAAATTCAGCTTCTTTATCCATACTGCAGTTCGTTGAAACTGGAGAAAAGTAACAATCATCATGACAAATAAAATATAACACCGCACCGAAGACCGTATACAAGTTGTCACAAAATTACAAATAAAAAGATTAGACCATCAAACTGAACAACATTCACTATGGGACCAAAATCTAAAACGTGAAAAAAAACTGATGTTCCATACTAAACTACAAAATAATGTACTCGAGCTAAATGTATGGGAAAAGTTTTAAATGTTTATTTTTACTTTTGTAACACCCTGTATACACGAGTACCTTCCTGTATACCAATCCCCTGACCCCAAAGTTTCCATATCTGTAAACTTTGTGATCAACCACAGGTGCCTCCAATCTGTAGAAATTATTTCCCCAAAATTATATGGTTAAAGTCGGTCTGTTGTATAAATCAAGAATGAATAAAACGGGGTTCTTTGATTTAGGGCTTTGAAAGCTGCTCTTGGCATTTTTTGACTAATTTAAATAATGGCTCAGGCCACGGAAAGGTTGTTTTCTGTTTGCCCCTCTTGTTTGAACGAGTAATCAAGTACTTTGCATCCTAATGAAAAAAATTTTGAATACCTTTTTTACATCTTCATAAACAACTCTTTGAACCCGGCCGGGGCGCTATGAAAGTTTGTTACGTACGGTTATTAAAAGAGAAGAACAAACAAATTAACTTCTCCATAGAGTCTTGAATATCCACGAAATCGGCACGAAATAAATAATTATTTTATGTATTTTATTTTAAGGTACACCTTACTTAAGCTTTTAAGTAGGTATTTGAGAAAAAGCAAAAGAAAACGAGATTAGATGCTTCAAAAAACAAATTACTTATAGAACAATGCAATGCTTTAAAAGCAACTTGATTTGATATTAAATGATAATGCCATTATTTATTTTCTTGAACGCAAAGTAAATCTTGTGATTTCTAAAAATATATCAAATTACCATTAACTCTCAAAGACACTCTTTGTTTTTTATTTGAAATTAACTTGAAAGCATATAATAAATACGTACAGTCAAGAGCACATCAACCTTGACAATCGAAGTGCGATTGTTTCTTAATACGAACGAACGCCATAAGAACAGTACGAAGTCCAAGGTGTCTAGCTTGACGAGCTCTAGACTGTACCTACAATTACAATTTCATTCGCAGACATCTCCTACGATGGAAAGTGCATGCGTGCATGTTTTTAACGGTTACTGCCACAACACAACCATGTCCAGACCAGATGAAAAAGTTTTTTTTTTATTGCTGACTTGGGCCAGGAAGCATCTTAAACTGTATGGGTGGCATAAAACCCAGTTTAAGGTCATTTTCCTGCACGAGTTAGGATATTTAAGTATTTCGTCTAGATTTTACTATTCGTGGTTGTGACTAGAAGCTAAAAAGACAATTATCATCACCAACTATGATTACAGCTTTTATCTCAGCCTTACGTTCACAGTACCTAACACATTCCCCAGGTGTAACGTATGAGCTCTGCAATCGTGGGCCCATCAAAAATGCAATAAGAGCCAATTTCGTATGCGTCTTGGAAGGCAGCCCGGGCAAATGGAACCTTACATTACGAGCTATGATGTAAAGGGTGTGTTTCAATAAGCACCATTAGTTTATTGTTATCTCTCGATTCTTGTACAAAAAAACAACATAATAATTAGGAAAAATTACAATAAGTCGTGTTGTACAAACAAAGGCGAACTTAACGCTAGGAGAGTTATCTTTCAGCAAACCGTTGAGAGAGAGGAACACTTATGTGTTTGGTTTGGGTGAAATCTGTGTGCACACAAATGAAGATCTAATTTTGAGATAATAATGTATACCTATAAATAACCTAAGTTAAATAATAAAAACTTTGACAAAGAAGATATATACTAAACTTTGATAAATTGTCTTGATTGATTGTCTTTTAAATGTATGGAATTCTATAGTTTTATTGAGGTTGAGGTGGTTGATATCGGCAAGCGGATTTCGACTCTGAAATGGAGGTGGGCGGACACTTGGCCAGGCGGAATGATGGCAGATGGACGAGGGCAGTGACAGAGTGGCGGCCGTGGGACGAACGGTCAGTGGGCAGACCAGCAGCCAGGTGGTCGGATGACATATGTATGTAGAGTAGCCGGCCAACAGTGGATAAGACGAGCGTGGGACCGTCCTGGTTGGCGTGAAAATGAAGAGGCCTATACCCAGCAGTGAGGTTTACCGGGCTGATGACAATGATGATAGTTTTATTCCCGTTTCTACTGTTGCACAGGAAATTGATGCAGTCGAGTAAAAATTACACGTGTTTAAAACAAAGACGAGAACATGAATCGCGCTGTTATCATTAACCGATTATTATAAACTCACATCCGCATTCACTTTCGGAGTGGTCAGAAACATAGCTATAATAATAAAAAATGTACCCACTTGCACTTTACAATTATTGCATTCTGAAACGAAATGATATATTTTTTACCATAGACAAATTACTCTAGCGATAGACTTGCCCTTGCATAGAAGCAACATGTTCCACTTGAATGAGGTGTACGCACCTGATTGATGTTCCCGAGTTCACTTCGTCACTATGGCAATGACAGACCGCAATGTGTCATTTTGTGTTGTTTTGTGTGACATGTTGTTTGTTTGAACGAGCGTGTCTATCGCTAGAGTAATTTGTCTATGTTTTTTACCAGTTGCTGAGATACAAATATCCACAGAGATGTTACACGAATAGCAATTCACCGGGTGAATTAAGGGTGCTACTGCTATTGGCTAGCGATTCAGATTGTATTAATGATGATCCGATTAGACTGACTACTCCACATGAAAATATGGATGTGAGTCATAGACATATTACTCTAGCGATAGACAAGCTCGTTCAAACAAACAACATGTCACACAAAACAACACAAAATGTCACATGGCTGTCTGTCATTGCCATAGTGACGAAGTGTACTCGGGAACGTCAATCAGGTACACCTCATTCAAGTGAAACATGTTGCTTCTATGGAAGGGCAAGTCTATCGCTAGAGTTTAAGTCTATGATGTGAGTTTATAAATGTATCTATATGGGCTAAACCTAGCATAAACACTAGTTCACTAGATTTTTGCGTGATAAACAGACAAAAAGCTAAAAGTCGGTGATTTGGAGTCTAGTCAAGGACACCTAAACACCATAAGTATTACACATTTTTTAAAGATTTCGTAGCGGGATGCCTACTGCCTATTAAATTTAATCAATATTTTCATAGAATCTGAAAATATATTATATCTATTGTGGAGCATAGGTATAAAGGTTGTTACATTGTTATCAGTACCACAAAGACTACTTTATTAAAATTGCATACTTCAGATTGCATCTAAAACTTACGGACACACAAAACTTACAGTTTTATAATATTAAAATAGATTTTCTTCGATACCAACAGCCTGTAAGCGTAGAATATGCGGCAGTTAAAGTGGACGTGCATTGCCGTGACGATTTGATAACGACTTCGTGCATTTTATACGTAAACAATGTGATGGTGCAATGCAATGGATGGCTGTTCTGTTCTGCCGTATCTTCACAAAGCGAGACTGCATCCTTATGTAGTCGATATTCCAACAATCGGCACAAAATGGTTCGCATCCTCTTATTATAATGAGAACAGCAGGTATCGTTCGGAACTCTCTCCCTACGTCTGTTTTACAAGCAAATACTTTTTAAAAGATGCATTAATAGGCTTTTCTGGGTGAGTGCGTTACATCCTCGACTCTACACTTTTATCAGGTTAGCTGAAGCCAATCCGAAGTCCAATCGTTCTTGAATATCAGGATCGATGCCACGCTTGTAACACCGCGGGCTATCTTGCTGTACGTTCATTTTCGGAGATATGTGTCACATGATGCGTGGTATTAATTACCAAAGGCAACGCTTGATATGCAGTGATAGTGTAAGCCTCCGCACATTGCAGCGATTTTATCGAGAGCGACTTCGCGACACCTTACACACTGCAGCGATTCCGCGATTCGCGTCACGCATGTGCCCCACCACTGAATGTAGTCTTAAGAGATCGCGTCAGGTTGCGATAATATCGCGGCAGTGTGGATCGAGCGCGACCCCATACAAAATGTACTGAAAATATATATCGCAAAGTGGCAAGGATAATATCGCTCGATAAAATCGCTGCAAGGTGCGGAGGCCTTAAAATGATACACAATGTGGACCCAGCTTTAGTAAGATATTCGTACAAAAATATACACTCCTTAAGTCCATATTTAAATTTTACTGAAATTAAATAACGGAGTCAAGAAAGATTGTTGAAAGCAAAAATTTCTTTACTGAGAGTAAAAGAAATTAATTTAGGTTAAGTTTATTGACATTTTTCTCTCTTCCTAATATAGGTATATTAGTTAGGTACCTACTACTACTTAATATTTTTACTAAAATGAAAAATAAAGGTTGTTAACTTAAACTTGTTCAATAAAAGGAGTGTTTCAGACCATCAAACTGAACAACTTTCACTAAAATTTGATGTTTCATAAAAATTTGATTGAGTAGCAATTGACGTTTTCTATGGAACAAGCATTTTTTTTTCGCCATTTCAATATTGGCCCCATAGAGAAAGTTGATAAGTTTGATGGTCTGATACTCCCCTTAAAATAGTTTCAGCTATTTTTTTTAGATATAATATCGTATAGCGGCAGCGCTATTAAATAGGACCAAGCGCACTTACCTATCTATGTTATTAAGTTTGTTTGTATTGAGCTACCAGTGGTTATTTTGTCTTCCGGGGCTCATACCAATTTAGTCACCCTCCTTTCGCACGGCATGCGTTTCATATCCAAGTCTGGCCCACAGATTACAATTTGGATGTTTACTTAAGGACGAAATACCTTGGAGGCATCTTTTATTTTTCATTTTACGACTAGATTTATACCATGTACCGAAACTAAAGTCATACCTTAGTATTTTTGGATAGTTTATCTAGTGAAATCATAAACTGAATACACGATTGGAATTACTTTACTCGATAGAAAATCGTCACAAAGATGACGTATTTTCATGCATTTTTAGGGTTCCGAACCTCAAAGAGGAAAAACGGAACCCTTATAAGATCACTCTCGGGTCCGTCCGTCCGTCTGTCACAGCCACTTTTCTCAGCAACTATAAAAGCTAGCGACTTGAAATTCGGCATAGTGGTCAATCATGCTAACCCAAACGTAAAGCGAGACTAAAAATATAGAAAATAATTTTTCTACAAATTTTTAAGGTCCAAAAACTGATGACTTTAAAAAAAAATGTTTTCCAATCTAGCCGAGTTTGGTATCATTTGAAAGGGCTTTGAACGTAGATTTCGTATTGGTAGTTCGTTTTACTAAGTGATGCGTAGTTATTCATTTATAAGCCCGACTGCACGAAAAATTTTGGTTCCCCCCCCCTGATCTCCGAACATATAAAGCCAAAAAATCTGAAATAATTCTGACATGTCGATGAACTATTGAATTTTGTAGGAAAATTATAGCGGTGTCTGTATTGATAATAGTTTTTGAGAAAATTGAAAAAATACAGTACAAACAAACTTAGGGTTGCAGTTGATGTTTTTCGTTGATGATCACAGACATAAACTTTTTATATTACATTTTAAATAAAATCCAATAAATTAACACCAGTTTAACTCATAAAAATGAACAAAGATAACAAAAATGCTTGTTTTTCGATGAATTACCAACTCCGTTGTGAAGTTTTGTTGTTAGCCATATTTCGTCACTGTTTTTTGCTTAAAACATTTTTAAAAGACGGTAAATCTGTTAAATTCCACTAAATCTATTCTATAACACCCTACAATTATTCCTACTCATTAAAAAAAGTACAAAATGAATAATTGTTTCGATATTTTGATTTGTGATTTGTATGGTTTCATATACCTACCGGTATCGGTGAAACTTGGTAAACAGCTAGTTAGAGTACCTATATCCAGAAATAGCATAAAAGGTAGGTGCTCAAGATTTTTGTGAAAAATCACTATTTCATTGGGAATAAACTGTATTTAAATATTTTCGGGAAGGTAACAGTAATTTGAACATATTGAACTTTGCTTGAATGACAGGATGTGAGGTCCGATTCACAATGCAGGAAACTTAAAAATTATTACTTTACAGCAAACCGTATTTCATTATTGAAAAAATCCTAACATAATATAAGAGAATTACGGAAAGTAAACAAATATTAAGCCATATCAACTGCTACGTTATTAAGATGGATTAAAATAATGATTTTCTCAAATTAAATATTTTTCATCATAATGATTATGACAAATCGGAATAAAAAAGTTCGTTTTTTTATGTTTTGTGTCATATGGTAGGACAAAAGGCACAAAAAGATACTACTTTACACAACTTTACATACAATAGCATGTCAAAAAGTGTCAAAAAACGTGGAAAGTGCACAGCCGCATAATTAAATATCTATAGTTCCATCTCTTTCTACTATTAAAGGTATGTCATAAGAGAAAAGAGACTAACTACAATCTTAAATTGATGCGGACCATATGCTTTAGAATTAAGCTATCCTTCCTGTGAGACATGAATATAAACCAATGTATAGACATACAACCTTATGGATCATGAGCCTTCGCTTACGCTAGCTTATGCACCTTATCACCATTTAAAGTTTTAGGCATGAAGATTGAATTAACAAAATTCTTGGTTTTAGGCTTTCATACCGAGAAGACAAACTGGAGTATTGTATTTCTATCCAACTCGGGTGCTAGTACTAATGTGAGAAAAAGTCATACCTAGTTCTTCTGTTCGTCAATAACCCGCCTCATTACAATACATTTTAACTTCTAGAACAGAAAGGTGGCATTGTTTATAAGCACCTGGAGAGCAGACTGCCGTACAAGCGGTGAAACATGAAAATACTCATGGAGGTCGGTACTGTTCGACCATCTTTCGTAATTTTCCATCGTTGATTTTCCAACTTAAGGTTTACTTTACCTTTCTAATCTAAAAAAGAAAATAAAAATAAGTTTTTATTTAATTTTTGTTCTGACAGAAAGTGACAAACCTAAAGTTGGAAATATCGACGATGGAAACTTACGAAAAAGGTGGAACAGTACCGACCGCCATGGCCAATGTTCGTATTTCCATGCTTGTAAGGAGGATTGTATCCATTGGTTTATATCAGGATGCTGGAAATAGGTATTGTCTATACCTGCAGAACAGACTACAGACTGCCTTACAAGCGGTAAAAATGTAAATTATCTATTCTTCGTTAAACCTTCTTTCGTACGTTTTCATCGTCGTTGTTGGTTGGACCCTTTCTAATCCAACGACGAAAATAAAAATAAAAGAGTTATCATTAAATTTTCGTTCTGATAGTAAGGGGCAAACCTAAAGTTTGAAACATCGACTTACGAAAGAAGGTAGACGTCACCGACCGCCATGGCCAATTTTCGTGCTTCCGTGCTTGTAAGGAGGTTATGGATCCATTATCATTCTAAATCATAGACGATTTTTTTTCGCTTACGCTGATTGACTGAACCACAACGTAACCACGTATGAGACAGCGATAGTCATAAAATCTTATTCAATTTATATGAAGCTAGATGACTGACTCCGGAGTCAGACAGCCGTTGTAGTACAAAAAAAAGTGGTTACGTCGATAAGGACAGTATCACAGTAATAAGTAGCGATCTCCTTTTTTAACTAGAGTGAATTTGACGTGTTTGACGTTTGACGTCTCTTTTTGAGTGAATATACAAGACACGTGCTTCCTTCTATACCTTCTTTTTGTACGTTCTAAATCCATGTTCTAGAATCATAGTTCAAAAACGCATAAACTTCTTGGTGAACTTAAAATACAGGGGGTAGTCATTAGAGGGTGTAAGGACTGTGGTTAGGTGTACCCACCCATTTTTTAATAAAAATACTTGGCTATTATCCATCCACTTTCTTTCACTCGCAGACGCTTGAAAAATAAATATGGTAAAGAAAATGGATGTCTGACTACCTACCTATTATCTAATTTGGATATTCAGGGATTTTCTTAGTAGGTAATCATAATATTGAATTCCAAATATTACGTAAATTTTTCGTGCAGTAGGTACTCAAACTTGTCCGATGTAAGTAAGCTTCGCATGTAGCGAGCCCGTTGCCACTTCTTTGAGCATGGTCACATCACATCATGTTCTATAAACATTAAATAATATTTAAACGCCTATCTGTAAGCTATCAAATTATCATCACATAATTTCTCTATTAAGTATATCGTTGCAATTTTTTTATGTTGTGCTCGCTATAGGTACCACTTTGTATCTTCCGAACAACGGCGGTTTTCGTATTTCAAAAATAACAAAATAATATTGTGACACTGTTCTCATTTCTTACGGTAACATTAGGTTTGGAACCCTCTATGTGCGAGTACACACCTCGCTCTTGGCCAGTTATTAAAGATTTATCTCGTTTTAGAAGAACTTAAAATAGTTTCCGATTGTTGGTATTTATACTCACATATTCACCATTAGTTTATCTAGTGAAATGATAAAAAAAATCATTAAAAAGTGCTTTAGTTCATTCTTTTTAATCGAAAATACGGCACACGCACGCACTTTTCAGAGGGCCGGGTAATCGCGATCCTCATAGAAAATCTTCGTCGGAACCCATTGCCCCTTAAATAATATTATGACGTTAAGATAAAACTAAAGGGGAAGATACACATACCTACTTCATACACGTGTCTCTTCAAGTTTGAAAGTTTCCTCTTCAAATAGGTCACCCGGGCGGGTCCCGACTGACTGTCCAACATGTCGAACAATTTCAACTAATAAGTACGAAGTGCATTTAGTTTGGATTGGGAAGCAATCAAGCAAACATGAGTTTGTAAACCTTCTTTCACACGTAAATATTTGTAGGTATGTGTGGTCTTCGATTATCGGTCACAATCTCCTTTTCTTTTACGCGGGTTTGACCGGTTTTCACCTTGAAAATATCTCCAGATTTATTATTTTGTTAGAGCGGCTGAGAATGCAGAGTACCTACTTATAAAATTACGAAGTATATAGGTACCTCAGATATTATAACATTCCTCGACGTCTATTCATCAATCGATGGACTTTATTATCATTCATTATAGTTTTTTTCTCAATCATGCTTGGAAATTTGAGCATTATTTTGACAACCTTCTTCGAGATAAATCGAAATTGCTGTACTGGCAATGCGAGCAGCGGTCGGCAAAAGTTGTATGAAAATCCATATCTGTCGTGGTTTAGCGGCCAAATAAATTACATAGTAAACTCATATCTGTCGTGTAATTTAAAAACAACCAAGGAGGTAACTTATCAAAGGTTATATTTAAATTTCGAACTGGCTTGCGAATAGAAATCTTTATAATAAAAAAAAACGAATGAACACTTTAACCACAATTTAATAATAAGTTACTAGCTTTAACGCAGGAAAAATTATTGTTGTTCGTCATTGATTTTGAAAAGTTGATTGATTTTAATTTCCACGCATTGTTTGAGAAAAGCACTATACAAGCCTTGGCCACAACTAGGCATTGATGGACTTACGTATGTGTATACATTTACACGTTCGTCCATCAATGCCTCTTTTACTGGCCACTGCAGTAATGAACTATAATAGCATCCTTAGTTGAGTGTAAGTATTATCAGATTATCACAGAGAACCTACTAAAGGGTTTAACAAAACACCTTAGTAATACTTAAGGAGGTGCTTCAGAACATCAAACTGAACAACTTTCACTATAGAGCCAAAGTCGAGAAAAAATACAAGTTGCTATAGCATTGGATCTTCCATATAATTATACTATCGCTACTACAGATCTTATGGAAATTGTAAAGCCTTTCACGGCTGACTATTCAACCCCAAGTCACCCCAAATAGATTTGATCGGTAGATCCCTTTTGCACCACAACCAATTGAATTTGAGGAAGTCCCTAAGCTAGTTATACTTACTTATTCCTACACTTCCAGATGACAGTGGCAAAGGGCGAACATTAGTGAATAAATATGTAGGTAGGTACGTACCTCCTGAAGTTTTACCCGACTACGATTAAGGCTCAATTCCCACTGGCGCAGTCGAAGCGTCGCGACGCGAAGTGAAGCGTCACGTTGTTTAACTGTTCTAAATATTTGTGTTGCGAAAATTTGAAACCGCTCAGCGACGCGCGTCTGCGCCTGCAACGGTCGCTCGGGTTCGCGCGTCACCGCGCACAGACATACGCATTAGCGCGCAGACGCGCGTCAGCCGGCGCTGACATCAGACGAAGCACAGGGCCGAACTGCGTGACCACTGAGCAAGTAATCACTACGCTCTATTCACGCCTGTTCAAAAGTGTCTGAACTGAGTCCTCTACGTTATCCGGACGTGCCGATTCGCGCGTCGACGCGTGAAGACGCGCGCATTCACGCGTCAACGGGGCGAATTATTTCGCGTCGCTTCGCTTTGACTCTGCGCCAGTGGGAATTGAGCCTAAGTCAAAAGTAGTTTTAACGTGGATGTAATAGATAAGTATTGTATATACCTAAACTCACGTTTCAACATTCGTATAAGAGCCATATTCACACAAGCGATTTTTCAGCGTAGGCGTTGACGGAACGATATCATCGCCGCGATATTTCTGCGATCAATCAGTGTCGCGGCTGAATCGCAGCGAAAACGATCAGTAAAAATTGCGGCGATTCAGTCGTCTCGGGGTGGTGCAGCTGCGAGACGTCTCGTTGCGGTACAGTTGCGAAATCGCCTACGCTCAAAAATCACTTGCGTGATTGGGCTCTAAAGCTATCTTAGTTCTCATCAGAATATCTAATCTCGATCTTTTTTTTTGGTAGGTTTTCGGTACTTTGAAAAATGCCTTCAAATATGTTCAGATATACAGGATAAAGATATCACTGCCGATGATAACTTCAGCATGGTTTTCTACTCATCAAACTGAACAACTTTCACGATGGAGCCAACTTCGAAATCGCGAATAAAAAACTGCTTTCCCGTACAAAACTGCAGTAGGTACCTATTCGACTCAAATGTATGGGACAGCTGTTTTTTTTTGTGATTTCGATGTTGGATCGATAGTAAAAGTTGTTCAGTTTGGTGAGTAGAATACACGCTGAAGTTATCTGCAGTGATATAAATTTACACTATAGGTTCTTTAAAGCCGCCCAGAGCTTCATTTACAAACAAATAATTATCTGTAAAGAAAACATATTCCATTTTCTGCGTGATTTTCACAGATAAACGTATTTACTATACAATACAGAAAATATAATAAGAGCTGTCGACACGGGATATGCTAAGCCGACAGTCGTCGGGTTTTATAGACCCTTCTCTACATAAACACACGTGATGAATCAATCGAAGACTTATAAGTAAGTTCGCAACCGTCACCCCAAACTCCTCTAAAGCTTAAGGTTAAAGCGGTCCAATTAAATCAGAGCGTCGAGCACCTCTACTGATTGCCACCCACTATCACTAATTACTTCAAAACAGTTCAATAAGACCATTAAATCAATCTATTCACAGATGTGTTGTATTGAAAAGGGATTATCGGAGGCTTTAATAATAAAACTGGAATGCTTGAGAGATTCTCCAATTTGATTATGCCGGGTTTGAATTTGAACATGTGAATTCAAATTGAATTAGATTTTGCTGTGGAAGTTTTCTTTACATTTTCCCTTGATCGATTTGGTGACTTTGTCTGTATTTTCTTATATGCAGGGAGCTATTTACGGCATAAAATGGTTCAAATTCGTTTTTCGTTAAGTTCGTAAAAATATTAAGAAAAACCTGTTACAACTGAAATAGAGTAGAAACGTGGCGTCATCGCATCGTGGCGTACCGTAGACTAGTGTGGAGTGGGTGATCGAGAGCGGGCCATACCAATCGCTATCATATGGTGGAGGCAAAAGTAGGCTCGGCGCAAACGAGCCACCGGACATTAGCCACTCCCCTGTGGCTAGTGACAAGGAGTTCATACGCTTTATCATGTATGTAGGGACTTGCCGCACACGTGACACTCGCTACAGTAGTGTCCGCGACTGCGGCAGCCACCGGTGGTGGCTTGGCTGTGGCCAGTGCGTGGCTGGTTTGCGCCGAACCCTATAGATTATTACTGGTCAACTTGCTGTCATCTAATTTTCAGTCCGCCTCAACAGACCTCTGATTTGGCTTATCGAATACCTCCATAATGTTATAAAATAAAAAGATTCTATTCTCGTCTGTATAATCAGAATTGTATTGCGTTCTTCCCACAATCGATACAAATAAACTCCCGATTAAACAATTCAAAAATTCAATTAAACTTTAATTGGTTTTCTTGACGCTTGGAACGGGGACAATAAAATTCTTGTAATTACAATAAATTAGAAACTTGGCAATGAATTACCAAGTCAGCGGATCGGGGCTGCCTTCGTGAAATAGGAGCGACACAATGATGTTTCCTTTATTATAATTTTTATGCTGAAGACATTAGGTACCTACCTAATGTCGCGCAATTCTCTCCATGCAGTTTTGCGCTTCGATAGCCCAGTTTTTTAAGGGAAGTTTCTGAGCGCGCTGCATATAAGTAAGTTTAACTGAGCTGAGGGTCTAGATGCCATGGGCGGCACTTTACTAGGGGCCCAAATTCGGGAAAAATATTAGATTAATTGAGTTCGGTTTATATTTATAAACAATTCGTAGAGCAGAGAAATGATGAGCTCGCTTCGCTAGCTCTATGATGATGATGATTGTTGGTTCGGCTATCGCAAGCAATAAGGGTCGTTATGTAATACTGCGACCATCGCTAGTCTATTGTGTTCTATTGTGTTCGCCCCAAACTCACCCATATTTACGCATACTTCCGAACTTTTGGCTTTTGGCTTTTGGCTTCAGGTATTTTCTTTTCATTCTCGGGTATGCTCACGATGTTTTCCTTCACCGCCGAGCTAGTGATAGTGATAAATAAAACCGTACATAAATTCCGTAGAACTTAGTGGTACAGGCCAGGAATCGAACCGCCGTTTCATGATTGAGTCGCTAGCTCTAAGTTTATGTTTTAATTACTGTTCCTACACCATAATCCTAAATAGTTCTGAGTACAGCTAAGACGTGGTGCTAAAAATTCCAAACTTGATTCGAGCTTCGCTCGATCCATACCATAGGTTGTTTTGCACATGTTTTGTACGTCGAAAGCTCTGGCTCCAACAGATTCGTATTGAGGAGAAAGGTCGATCTCTCTTCGCTCGATCTAAGCTTCTATTTTGCATGAATAAAATAAAAAATTTCTGATCACAACCCGAATAGTTGTGCTAAAAAATTACGAGCTTTCTTCGCTCAATCCATTATTTTTTGGGTCTATAATAAAGATAAGGGGGCGGTACAATCGGTCTGCGCCCCGGGCGACAAAAACCTACGCTACGCCTGTGGGTTGGTCATAATTTAATTCTAAATTGAATGGAGGTAGCTGTAAAGGTATTTTCATTTCAAGTTCCGTAGTCGGAAGGTATGTACGGCATTGGAGTCCGCACCCACCAGGAAGGTGGCATAGGTATTGTCTATGCACAGTGCCGGAGTTTTCATAGCCATTGATTAATTGACTATGGACCTCTGAAACTACTTGGATCCACAGACTTCCTAGGAAGTCTGTGCTTGGATAATAGATTTAATACTTCTCTTACGCTGATTTGGAGCCTCCAAGAACTTTCTAGTTGAGGAAAACAGGCTTGAATTGAAACGCACTATACTTCATTCCATATAAGAATGAAAAGCTTAACTTATGGAATAGAGGACTTCCGTTTCATATACGAAACTTATATTAGATATTCCAATCTGATCGTTAAAGAGAAAAATACACTGCCATCTTGACCATGTGGTAACGGATAGTACAAAGAAATGCCTAAAATTAAACAATTGTAATGTTTTCGTTAAAAACCGTGTCGTTTTCCAATACGTAATGTATAAAATATCATACTAAACGGTTTTTTATTCTTCTATAGGTAATGCTTCTTTTAGGATTTATTCACAAAATTCTATGGTAACGGAAGGGAAAGAAAATCTCCGCCAGGTCTCCTTACAATCGATCTGTAAGCGAAAATAGCTAATATTTTACCATTTCAGTGCTAATATTAGATACCTACTTAATTATATTACGCAACGTATTATAGCTTTAAATCATTCATATAATGATATTTTTAAAAAAGTTAACATTTTGAACAAGGTAGCTGTTTGAAAAAAAATGCTCAGTTAAACTGATTCACGGGGAAGGTACGAAGCCAGATCGAGTCGCTAGTGTTAACTAAAGCAAAGTACTTCTGTGTAATTTGCATCACAACGTATCCGTAATAAAACAAAGGGTTAAAATAAATGCAGAAAAGGAATCCCAGCCATAGCGATGTATCTTAAGAACCCCATTTGAGAACCCCATATGGAGCAAATAACTACGTTTTATTTCCTTATAAAATGAACCATAAACGCGTTAGCTGGCAGTAACAATGAGTCGCGTTTTTCCAAAATGAAACCATTACTTAAGCGTAAGTACCAATTATCCTTGCCTAATCTATATCTGAGGCTTAAGACTTAAGCCGTTACACTTCCCTGCTTTTATTCCATTTTGTGACCATTAGGGTTGTTTGTAAACAAACCACCTTATTTCAATTACTTTAGGTCTGTTTTTACATCAAAGCTTTTAACGGTAATTGCGAATAAAATTTGAAAATGCTGGTTTGTTTAGAAGGGATATCGTCAAAGTGGTGAAGGTGATGGTCCCATATACATTTTTGGTAAAAATCTGATTGGGCAATGGAACTCGATCATCGCATAGGATGGGGTTCCCAGACTGTACGGCGAAGGGCGAACTTGTCAAAATATGTGTCAAAAAAAGACAATAATACGGCATCGAAAATAAAATAAAGTAAAAAAATAATAAAAAGTAAGTATAAAGTATAATTGATTGAATGATCGGTTTTTTTTTTCAAAACGGCATTACGGCACGCTCTCCGCAGACTGAAATCTGCTGCCCCTACCATTTGAGGCGGGTAGGTACCTACAGCAGTTTTGTATGAAACAGCAGATTTTTTTTGCGTTTCCGAGTTAGGCTCCATAGTGAAAGTTGTTCTGTTTGATGGTCTGAGTTCACCGTTTCCGGAGGGCTGTCCTTTACAACCTGTATAATAATTAATTGACAGAAAATTATACGAATGAATTCTGGTGGAGCTTGAGGCTTGCTTGAGCATGGAAATCTTGGAACCACGCAATTTTTTTTACATTTAAGTATCTCCGGCTTTTTAGTTTGTTTGGGGAGTAAGCAGGAGAACCTGGCGCTATCTAGGCCTGGTGGCTTCCTTCCCGCACGACGTCCTAGGGCACAGCGGCGCAAATTTTGGGATCCCAAGGCATAGCCGAGTAAAGCAATCGTTTCGTGTTTGTGTAGGCCATCCCATCGCCTCTAACTCATATTTCTAAGAATAATTTAATACCTACTTTATTTCTACTAAGACCTAAGAAAAGATCGAAGGGGTCGCCTTTGCCGATAATATTTTTCCTGCTGTTCGCCTCAGGCCTTTTATTAGATCACGTAATAAAACAAACGAGTGATTGAAGTTCAATATTTGATGAATTTTCGAATCAATTTCACCGCACATTTCAAAACCTTTTGAGCCTTGTCTATCTCAAAGGATAGCTAGTTTTTGCTGAGCGCTCCATACAGATGAAGTTTGGTTATATTTTCAATATCAACTAATTAAAGTCAATGATTTTTTTCAGAATAATAAATAAATATCTTGGACATTGTCACACAAATTAATATCTAGTCACATTAAGTTCCAGAATCTAGCCTGGACTTGTATTATGATAACTATACAACGATATAGAATACATATATAGATTCATATTCATCATACAAATATTTGTCCCGGGGCGACGCGGCGCCAGCGCTAGCCGGCTGTTAACACCGGGCTTCTCTATTATGACTGACAAGACGCGGTAACGCGAGGCCAGCGCTGGCGTCGCGTCGACGCTGCGCCGACGCTGGCACGACGACGAGGCTCGAAAGACGCTAGTGTGGGGGGTCTCCTAGTATAGGGTTTCTGCTCGAGAAATTTAGTCGAGAAGAGAAAAAAATTCTCGGAACTCGAGAAATCAATTTGAAGAACACTAAAAGTAAATGCGTGTCTCTGTCTTTTGTTTAATTTCGGGCCGATTTTTCAATTTTCAGATAATTCCTGAAACAAATATTACCATACACCAGCGATCCAGGAAAATTGCTGGAAAACTAAGTTTCCTTCACAGACTTAGTTGTTTCCTTGCTCTCGTTGTTTTTAAATAAGTATTTTAATTTACTTTGGAAAATAGGGACCAAAGAGACATTATTGGGATTTCAGAATATAAACTATTTATTGATTCTTTTTTTTTAATGTGAACTGGCAAGATGTCTTGGAAAAAATTTATCAAAAGCCATAAAAACGGAAAAGGAAGAAAACTTTTCTTCTTTTTAATTGAAGTATTTGGCGTAACGTCACTTTTTTCTGGCAGATAGCTGCCAGTTCTGTATTTCTTAGATGTAATGAAAACTATTTGGTTGCATGAAAAATATTTAGACGAGAAATAAAAACTTTTTGGATCTCTTGATTTAACAATCCCAAATCCCAATCGTACTAAACTATTTCTAACATAGAATACATACTTAGGTATAATCTTTGCTCGTACAGTCAAGAGCACATCGACCTCCACAATCGAAGTGCGATATTGTTTCTTAATACGAACGCCATAAGAACAGTACGAAGTCCAAGGTATCTAGCTTGATGTGCTCTTGACTGTACATTTTTTGATGTTTTAGTATGAAGAAGAGATAATTCTTTTTTGCACTCTCTTTTATTTCTGTATTAACTTCTGTATTACTGAGCAAGGCCATGCTCAGTGTTCTTTTAATATCGAAATAAAAGAGACTGTGTAACCTAAAAGAAAAGCAGCTCATGTGGTAAGACACATAAATATACAGGGTGTGCAATTAAATGCGTTACATAAAATATCGACCAGGAGAGCGATTTTTAAATCTCATTCGGTGAGCTCAGCAGTTGAAAATGTCAAAATTACTATGGAGATAATATGCATCTTTCTACTGCTGATTTGACTTTCAAAAATCATACTACAGGAGAGAGATTTTTTAAAGTTATATCAGCAGTAAAAAGATACGTATCTCCGTAGTAATTTTGACATTTTCAACTGCTGAGCTCACCGAATGAGATACAAAAATCGCACTCCTGTTCAGACCATCAAACTGAACATCTTTCACTATGGAGCCAACATCGAAATCGTGGAAAAAAAACAGTTGTTCCATAGAATAATATGTCAATAGCTGAGGTCGATAGCTGCTCGACAAAAATGTCTTTTTATGATTTTTTTATGTTGGTGCCATTAGTACAAGTTGTTTAATTTGATGGTCTGAAGTACCGCAACGCAAGTATGTAACGCATTTAAGTTTACGCCCTGTAGGCTTAGATTATCAAGATAGTCAAAGCTACGAAAGCGTCGAAAAAAATAGGAACCAGTACTGGTTCCAAAACCCTATACATATACACGCACACATACATAATTAGTATGGCGCCTCACGCACACCAACCTAAGAAAGTTAGCCCCTTTTGTTTTATACGGAACAAGTGTGAGGCTCATTCTAGACATATACTTTTTCTAAGCCTGTAGGTATAATACATGTTATAGTACATAGGTACTTATAATACAAGAGAGTCCTCACACAGACGTAAAATAACCCGTAAAACATTTACGTCCCTACCACAAGCACACAGCACAAATTCCGAACACTTACATTGACCGAACGGTTAGCATTCTTCAATGTAATACTCTGCCAAATTACATTTACCGTCATAAAAAACCGATTTAGAGAAAATGTTCATACTTTCCTGGAAGAAGAACAGATGTTGAGGATGAAAATGGTCGGTAAGTTAAGTTTGTTTTGTTTAGAAGTTACCCTTTCGCCGGACCCTTTCTCGCGATCGTGCATTCCGAAGATGTATTGCCCTTGAATAAATTGCTCTGTGTAGACAGGGTTGTCTCTCAAAGTGTCCCGGAAGACTAAAATGAAAACTAAAAGTCCAATTTTTGTTCCAAAACTAATTCGCACTAAATATTTACGACATCATCCACCAAGTAATAACACTTAACTAAGCAATTGTATCACAAATACCGTCGTTAAATTAAAATGCCAGTTACATCAAACATTGTATTCTTTAGGGAAATTAAACTGTTGCAATTCTAACAATCGGTGTTTAGAAATTAGGTCCAATCCAAATGACTTCCTAATTGCACATGCCAAAACCTATTACTGGTACCAAGTTTTAATTGTAATGTCAAAGTAGCGACTAGAATTCACAACCACAAATTTAATTAAAATTACAGAATGTTCGAACACAATCTGGTGCATTGGTGGATGGCAAAAATTAAGAGAGCTCTTTTTTTCTCAACTCTTCGTCACATATATATAAATGTGATGTTGGATACTATTAGATTGGTCTCTTACCATATGTGCATATCTCATAAATATGTCATAATTTCTGTTTAATGACAATACAGTTTGATTGGGATAGGACAATAACAAAAACACGAAACGGTAGGTACGAAAAGGTACGAATATTTGTCTTACAAGGAGGCCCATTAGACGAATGGGACAAAGTTTAGAGGGTCCAGACGATTTTTTAAGAAGATTATCAGAATATCAAGCTGAACAATAATCTACACCTACAGCACCAACATCGAAATCGCGAAAAAAAACAGCTGTCACATACGGATTGCAGTTTTGTATGCTGTGTAATGTGTTTTTTTGCGATTTCGACATTGATCCTGTAGATAAAGATGTTCAGATTTGATGGATGGATTTAAGGTCTGATCATCCCCTTAAAAACCGTCAACATAATTAAGAAGGACCCTATACACAGAGTGTAAACTTCTTCAGACCATCAAACTAAACTACTTTAAAATGGGACAAATACTAAAATCAGGTAAATAAATTGATTGTCCGACGACGAGAACAACAAAAATTTTTAAATCTTCAGTACAAAGATGCATGTACAGCTTGGCAAAAAAGTCGTGATAAAACATGAGGGCGCTGCCTCCACGCAAGAACGTCAAAATCACGCATAACCTGGCAACACCACCATCGATCATGACTTTTTTGCCAAGCTATACAACTAAAGGCAAAATTTAGTACAACTTCTCCAATCATGTCGACGAGTTTTCGTTTGAGTGTCAGAGGAAGTAGGTCACCCTCCATAAGTTCCTTCATGGACCAGCAGTGCGATTTTTGAAAATCATACGAGCGGTTTGGCAGTAGAAAATGACAGAATTACTATGGAGATAATGCATCTTTCTACTGCCGAACCGCTCGTATGATTTTCAAAAATCGCACTGCAGTAGCTCTTCCAGGCATTTTGGATCCGCCTCGATACCCCCTAACATTTTTCTAGTAAAAAAAATAGAGGTGGATACGTGGGACAAAGTCCCGTAACTAAAAGCCAGTAAGGGCATCCCTATTTTAGAGATAGGTCTCTCTCGTGTGGCGCGTGTTGGAGCGGTCATTTTGTTTCCCATCCGTCTCCCGGAGACATGTTTATCGCGACTGTGACTGATCGCGATGACAATTTGTTTAGAACTAACTTTCTAAAAGCTTTAGGTTATCTTTGCACCGTCTGCTCTTGATTTTTCTTTGTTCGAGAAGATAGCGATGTTTCGTTTCTTTTAGCTGTTATATCCTTGCTTTTTTATGTTCGAAAACTGATATAGCCAGTTAGATAATACAAAACAAGAATTCAAGATAACGATTTAAAAGATCAAAGACTCACAAGTTAAAAAAAATTGCTGGAGTAGGCAAAGCTAAACTTACAAGTTTAATTTCTTCACAAATCTAACTCACAGGTAAACTAAATAGGTATAGTAGTCGCACTTAGACATTTTGTTGAAAGTTAGTTAGGCACAAATCGATGAAAATATTATTTCATATTTTAAGGTAGGCACTTTGTATGTTTTAGGCCGTCGGACAGGACAGGCCTATATCCAAAAGTGGACTTTTCTCAATTTCAACAATCAACAGAATCGTAATGAATTACAAACATGAACCTTTACCTTCGTCTGACTGAAATAGAAGGCATATCAAACATAATAAATTCAAATTAATACGTAGGTAACGTAAAGAGTAACAATGAAGTGAAATAAACTGACTAACCTAGTTATGTTATTCAATTATAAAGGTACTCATACATTAACATATAGGGTCCTTCTAAATATGCTGACACTTTTTTAAGGGGATGCTCAGACCGTCAAACTGAACAACTTTCTGTATGGGACTGCCATAGAAATCGCGAAAAAAAAATCTTCTGCTCCATACAAAACTGCAAACCTACTCGAGCCAAATGTATGGGACAGCAGATTTTTTTTTCGCGATTTCAACGTTGGTCCCATAGAGAAATTTGTTCAGTTTGATGGACTGATCATCTCTTTAAAAAGTGTCAGCATATTAAGTTGGACCCTGTATACTAAATACACGAGTAAAATTGATATTTACAATATTACATTACATTTAATACAAGCAAAACATGATAGCTACGAAAAGTGTGCAAGTGAGACGCTGCGGTAGCCTTTCATGACATATTCAGAAGCGCAAAACAGGACGAGTACAGTTTTCTCCATACAAACGTATTCCCCTGTTTTCTCCCTGGGTAATAACACAGCAAATATTTTTTTACCATACAATCTATGTCACCTCTTCCATATCCCTATGTTTTGCTTTTTCGCATTAATTAATTACTGTAAGAACTAGGGACCTTCGAAAATGACCCATTTTACCACCCGTTTTCAGACATCCAGTAAACAAATTTGACGAGTATAAACAAAAAAAACAAAACGTACGGACATAGCCAAAATCATCATTCGATAAAAATTTCCAATCTCGTATCAAAGAGATATTTTTTTGGTGAATTATTTAACTATCTTTAGAATCGAGAACTCATAGTAGCCCATAAATCAATTAATCAATTTATAGCCATCAAACTTGTGGGTATCTCCCCGAGGCTATAACACTGATTACTTTATAACTGTCACTGATTTGTGCCAACGACTACGTCGCTTGCCGTAGAAACTTAGTCAGTATATAAAATAAAACAATTAACTTATAGATCTGAAGGTCCACCTCATTCGTACGATGAAACGCGTTCTCTAACACGAAGGAGACGTTGCCGTTGTTAATATCTCACTGTGAGATATGCTCGCTCGCTCCGCTTCAGTGGGCAGGTACCCTAAATGTGAATTCATATTTCGGTCGAATAATAATATTATAGCAACTAATAATGAAAACCATCCAGCCAGGGGCATACGATTTTACGACCTACTTACGTACACTTTTACATATAGGTACCTGTTTACTACAAAACAAAACCGTAATTGATTCTGATCGTAGGTATTTGTGTCTAGAATAAATATGGAGACCAGCAGTTATGGGCAATTTTCTTCGTGGAAGCTAGTTTCGTAGTAACATCTGCTTGCTTCAATCGTGCGTTTTATCCATAAAGAGATGTTTCCCTTCTGCGCTGTTCATAATGTTGTGATAGGACTCGGTTAGTATGCAAATGTGTAAAGTTACTGTCCATCTCATATTAAGGAGGGTTTCAGCTTTAAGTTTAATCCTTGACGTAGTTAGGCATTATGCTAGTTAAATTAATTAAGGGTTTTTTGTTTCACAGATGGGTTAGTCAACTTATTAATTCAACTGCATTACTAAATTAGTTCTCATAGTAGGAAAACTGTATTTTGTATTATCATTTTCATCAGCCTAGCACAGCCTAGGCACAGTTCATGGTCATGGAGGGTGGTGGGTGGTGGGGCAGCCTATAATTAGATAAGTTAGCACTTAGTCTACATTACATACTACCTACTGTACCATTGTAACATAACGTGTTGTATAAATGTCTAACTTGTTGGATTATAAATGAAATACTTAATCGATTAACGATTGGTTTTATAAACTACTAGAGTCTACCCGCGACTTCGTCCGCACCGGTAAGGTCCACACAAATTATAGACCAGATTTTAAGTCATATCATAAGCTATCAAACAAAAAAGTTTCATCCAAATCGGTTGAGTAGCTTTTGCGTGATGCTGTTTCAAACATACAAACAAATAAACAGACAGACAAAAATTCTTAAAAAGGTTCATTTGGAGTCAGGAAACTCAGGAATAAATAATAAATAACGCTCACAGGCACATACATTGTATAATGATCCCAAGCTAGCACTTAAGGCTTTTTATTATGGAACCATACAACAACGGCACGAACATTATAACATCCTTGACCGAACCGGGATTCGAACCCAGGACCCTGGTTTGGCATTCCGGCGTGGTAACCTACACCAACCGGGTCGTCACCCAAAAACCAACCAACATACCCAAAAACCATATCGTAATCTTTTTCTTGTACCTAAATATCTTCAATGTACTTAGAGACACACTTCTGTTAGAATTTTAAGATAGTTAAGATATAAGACAGTGTAGAGGAGAACATTCAGTATTTATTCACCTACTTGTTTATATTACTTATTATTACACAAAAAAATACCGCTTTATGAGTTTACACTGTAGGTATTTATGAAACTACCCAAAATATATTATTATGTTACTACAAAATACAAAATTGAGAGTAACTGAAATCCACATTACATGTAGTAACAACAATCTACCGACAAACGTACAAATTGACATAGGACAAAGCCTAAGGGTATCCCTAGGGCAAGAACTTTCTTTGTCTTCTTAATATTATCGTGAGCTTGAAAGAAAGCTATTATGTAATCAATTCAAATACAGCCCAAAGGGGTTAACCAAGCATTCCATTTCAGTAAGACAAAACCAGAGGTTGCGCTAAATACTGAATGTTTTTATGCTGCTGTCTTGGAAGACATATTACAAAGTTCCATAAATTATTTGTATTAGAAAGTTTGATTTTACGTCGGACAGGAGCAGGAAGCGAATATGCATGGCTATCGTATTATTTTAGTTTTTTCACCTCACAAGCTCGGAAAGATTCTGTTTATCATTCGAAATCTGAGTGCAAAAGTGCATTTTATCCGATAGCGTGGAAAGAGTTTAAGAAATTCGAATCTGTCTATTCAATATTTTTCTATACTAATAATAACTATTTTATGTAACTGGCCAGCACGAAAAAAAAAACTTTTTAAAATGTTCTTTTTAGCAATTCACTTTTTTTCCTCGCTGTTGTGAGGTGAAAAGTTGTGTTTTTCGCTCGGCTGCAAAGTTATTCTACATCTCGTACCTTTGAAACCTTCGCTGAGCTCAGGATTATATTATTTGAACAACTCGCTTCGTTCGTGGTTCAATCTTAGAATCCTTCGCTTGCTCAGGTTTCAATACAAGTACTCGCGCTAAAAAGCAACTTTGCAGCCTAGCATAACAAATAACTATTCCCTTATAACATTTTAGCAAGGTTCTTAGAAGTGTATCGTTTCAAATTTCGATTTACTCCTCAACCAGTTTGAAATTGAGACTCATGGCTTTAATTTAACTTGGAACCCTGAAATTGCTTCTGAAATTGTTTAAATCTATCAATCAGCTTTATAAAATATTCACTGTCGAATCAAACAACACATTCGACAATATAGCAAGTAAATTATATCAGGTATTTCCAATTTCTATTTCACCTGTTCAAATCTAAAGGTACAATTTAGTTTGCTCCGGGCCATATTCTGTTATGCAATTAGAATACTAAGCTAGGTAAGCTTTGGCGTGCCGGCACAGATGGAAATTAGCTTTTGGAGAGGCTGAAGGTGTGCCGCCTTCGTCGCTAATGGCTGTATGAAAACTGATTTACCGCTTCTGTGCGTCATGCATAGTTGGTTTAATTACTCATTCGATACCTCTTTGACATAATATCATAATAGGTAGGCTCGACGCGACCTTAACTCGTTTAAAATAAAATACTTGCTTATATTTTATTCTATTAGAAAGATTAAATGTATGCATGCATATGCTCACGACTATATTCCCAGAGGGGGTAGTCAGAAATATTCTGAAAACCTCAGAACATCCACGTTTCACCAGTAGTACCGAATCTGTCCAGGGTGACGGGGGGGTGAGCCCGTCGCCACTTATAATGGATAGTGGGTGGGTACAATACAATATACCTCGAAGTTGAATCATGCAGGTTTCCTCACGATGTTTTCCTTCACCGAAAAGCCAAATTCCGAAAAACTCATTGTTTCCGAAAAAAAAAATGTTTTTATTACTTTGATCAGTTATCGATTGGATTTAAAAAAAAAAGTTTTTCGTTTCCCCAACAGCACAAATGTCTGCTGTGTGGGTTACGATCTACGTTTTCATTATAGACAGGGATCCTGAAATTAAAATGTCGTAATCACACTATTCTGTAAATATGAATAAATGTGCAACGCACACTACGCATAGGTACGTCTTAGGCATAGATTAATGTCTTATGGCCGCTCCACATTCACGCGTTCGCGCGCGAAGTTCACGAAAACGTGAATGTGGACGGTTCTCATATTTTTCGCGGGTTTGTCGGTTTTTGGCCCGCGTCAAAGAGCCTGCGAACGCGCGAAAGCTGCGTAGTGATAACACTGCGAATGTGGAGCCAAGAAGAGTACACGCGCGATTTGAGCCGCGATTCGAGCCGCGATTCGCACTGTGAATGTGGAGCGGCCTTTAGGTAAGAAGTTCTTTTTTTTTATTATTATTGATGGGTTTGCTCTTGACCTCTATCTAGTCAGTCAGTCAGGACAAAGATGGGGTCGAAGATGTAGCGAGCTTACCCAGAAGTGCACGTGGTAGTACTAGATATTCTTTCTTATACTGTGACTTAGGTCTAAGCATAGCTCAAATTGCAACTAAGGCTGCATATCCACAGGCGCTAAACGAGAAAATGGAAAGATAAAGAAGGAAAAATCCACCAATATGATCACTTCATTTTCACCCCACGGCTTCGCTGAGCTCAGCGCATCCGTTCCTTCTTATCCTATCTTATATCTTCGCTTCATCACTCACTTTTTTATTGGAGAGGTAGCCATATCATCTCATTTACATCTCAGAAAGCTCAGCTATCCTATATTAGTGGCATGCTTCCATAGCTCACCTCTTCCCTTCCGATCCTTCTTAGGGTTGAGACACATCATTGACCAACGGCGACCGACGGCGGGCCCATAAAAAACGCACGTTTATTATGGGAAGCCGTCCGCCATCGACGCGGCGACGACGGCGGACGGCTTCCCAGACTCAACGTGCGTCATTTGTTTGCTTTTTGTATGGGCCCGCCGTCGGTCAATGTGACCTCATATCATATCTTTTCACTCAGCTCTAGAGGACAGGTAGCCATATCATCTCGTTTACAGCTCAGAAAGCTCAGCGATCCTATATTAGTGGAATACTTTAATAGCTCACCTCTTCGCTGCATCGCTCGGCTGTAGTGGCCAAGCAACCTTAGGGTTGAACTACACATGGCCGCACGCGATCGCACTTTTCCGTCGCTCCATCCTTTTCTGTCACTCAGGAACGTCATTTGCTAGAGCATATAAGATTGACGGAACGCGATCGCGTGCGATCGCACGCATGTGTAGTTCAACCCTTAGGGTTACGACATATTGATCGACGGCGATCCACGGTTTGTCCTTACAAAAAGCGCGATTAGTATTGGATGCCGTTCGCCACGTCGATGCGACAGGTTGCGTATACGGCGTCCCATACTAATCGTGCTTTTTGTACACTCTCCTTTACAAAATCACCAACCCATCAGTAGATTTCCCTCGACAGGTTTTTGTTAAGACTTTGTTTAGAAGGTGAGATATAGACGACCTACGTGATACGATCATATACAGACTTTGTTATATAGTTTGTCAACTGCGTAGTCCCAGTAATCAAGCTAAACGTATCCTTATTTAAGTACCTATAAGATTTCTGCATGGGGACTTATCTTGTCATACCTTTAGAATAAACCATGATGAGTGATGTGATGACTGACAGTATACCTACGAATAAGAATAACTATAGAAGAGTAACTCTAAACAAAATCCACATAATTTTTGGCACCCAATGAAAAATGACATGTTGTATGAGTTTTGGCGGAAAGGTAGTTTTTAAAGAACAAATTTAGAACACGGTACACTTTTTTTGGTGCCATTTTTTGAGCTTGATTTACATTTCTATACATTCTTATTCGTTGCAGTATACAGGGTAAAGTTTAAACTTTACGTCCACTTACAAGTTTACACTTTAGGGGATACTTCAGACCATAAAACTGAACAACTTTCACAAATCGCAAAAGCAATTTTTGTGGTTCCATAGAAAACGTCAACGTCACGATTTCAATGTTTGTCTATTTGTTCAGTTGGTCTACAGCACCTCAAGCACAAGTTTACACCATGTATATCTGATCTATGACAGAGGCAGAACTTATTCGGCGTTACACACTCCTCTTTTAACTAAGTCTTCTGAAATATGTTGCTATGTACGAATTATTCGTAGGCTGCTATGATTCGCTGAAATATTTATGCGATGTTCAGTTCCATATCATGAAATAGCACAATTTTGTTTAATTTCAAGGTTACTTGAAGAAGATTTATTTTTAATCGTTCCAATACTTAACCTGGCTCGTACAAGTATACCTATTTAAGCTTAAACGTATTGGAAAGCTATGTCTACAAGGTGTTACAAAAGTACAAATAAACATTTAAGGGGGGGGGTGGTTTAGACCATCAAACTGAACAACTTTCACTATGGGACCAATATCGAAATCGCGAAAAAAAAAATTGATGTTCCATACTCTACAAATCGACTAGAGCTAAAATATGTATGGGACATTAGTTTTTTTTTTTTCGATTTCGATGTTGGTCCTATAGAGAAAGTTGTTCAGTTTGACGGTCTAAACAACCCCCTTAAGAGTTTTAAAAATTTATTTTTACTTATGAAACACCCTGTATAACACTGATCATACTAATCATAGTGACAAGATCATAATCAGGCACGTATCCAGGGGGGGGATAGATGGGATTTATCCCCCCCCCCCCCCCGAAATCCGAGTATTTGTATGGAAAAGTGATTACAGCACTTACTTTTTCATTGTTTTTCTTGAATACGGTGTTTTGACAATCGTTATTATTCGATTAGTGTAATATAAGGAGAGAACTCATGTCCAAGCAACTGTACTCAGTCTGGTACTAATCTCAAGGGTATCAAATGCAATATGTAGTAGTACTGAACTCACTTTAAAAACTAGCTATCTCGTATACCTAACTTCAAAGTCACAAAGTGCATCCTTCCCCTGCTTCTATAAGTTTAAATGAGTGTAATATACTCAGCGGGAACCCTTGGAGAGTTAAGAACTTTTAACTCCCTCTTAGTAATAAAAGTGCTTTAGTATAGTACCTACCACACCGAAGATGCAATTTGTCAGCTTAAATATTTGTACAAGGTGTTACCGTGAACTCTAAAAACGCGAACTTTTAGAACTATTATATTATTTCGGTTTTCCCCATTGACTTCTACTGGAAGAACGAAGGGTCCGCGCTCAAAAGTGTCCGAACCAAAAGAGACTTAAGGGGCTACCTGCCGGTTTTGGGTAACTTTGTAACCATTTTATTCATTAACTATGGCACTTTTTGAGCTGAAAAATAAAATGAACCATCTACAGGATATGAGAAGTGATGTGGTTTTTCTAGATATCGATTTTAATGAATAATAAAACATAAGAAAAGGGACTCTAAAGTCACCCCTTTTTTTCCAGTTATAACCATTTTACTCTTACATTTTGAATCGGAAGAAAATGAAAATTTACAATATTGTTCACAATACAATTTAGAATGATGTGGTTTTCTTACTTTTTAGAAATTAATAAAAATCTTCTAATTTTTAAAAGAAAACAGCTAAATTCTGACCGGAGCCACGCGCTCGTTCGCATCGATTAGTATGGAGAGTCGTGGTCCAGGGCAGTTACGCCTTAAAACGTATAAAGAGACTTAATTACGCGACAGTCTTTGTTTGAACGGTCGACGACGCGCACGCGAGCGCGCGCGGTTCACGCCGCGTAAAAACTACGCAAGCAAAATGAAAAAGAATTTCAGCATTTTCAATTATTTTTTACTATACACGTACCTAGTTACTTAGATTTGTGTAGGTTAGTCTCGGACACTTGTTTCGAGAATTTTGTACTAGACCCCGCGTCCATAGTATTCTACGTCAATGGTTTTCCCATTACGTCTTTTTTAAATATAAACGCAAGACTGAACCGATTCTCCAGAATGTAACTTTTTTTCAATAGCATAATATGTTTTACTTTCGTCGCAAAGAAGCCATGTCAAATTTTACTAGTAACTTTTGATTGAATAAACCGATTGCAAATGAAACAAAGCCTACATGTTTATCCAAACTAAGCCCTGTGCTTTTTGATTATCTCATCCAAATTGGTTCAATATTTGTAAGTTATGCGTGCACTAACAGACTGAAATTCTAAAATTGATCTCAATGCATTCGTTCGTATCCTTTAAACGCCCCAAATCAATGTTTTTGCAAACATCTTCAAATTACATCCACGCCAAGTTCACAATTTTATATATTTTTTGTAAGTATTGATGGATAAAGATCTAATTCTGTAGCGTGATAAATGATGGTCCAACCAACGCCCATACAGTTAAGTTACTCTTATCCAGGAATGAGGGAATGAACTTTATTTTTCAAATTACGTTTCAGAAAATTTCTCACCACCTACTTAATAAGTAACGAACAAATCTATGAAAATTTGTGTTTGTACGCGCCTTTACATCTTAAGGCGTATCTGCCCTGGACCACGACTCTCCATACTAATCGATGCGAACGAGCGCGTGGCTCCGGTCAGAATAATTTAGCAGTTTTCCTCGAAAAATTCGATGATTTTTTATTAATTTCTAAAAAGTAAGAAAACCACATAATTCTAAATTGTATTGTGAACAATATTGTAAATTTTCATTTTCTTCCGATTCAAAATGTAAGAGTAAAATGGTTACAACTGAAAAAATAGGGGTGACTTTAGAGTCCCTTTTCTTCGGTTTTATTCATTAAAATCGATTTCTAGAAAAAAACCACATCATTTCTCATATTATCCTGTAGATGGTTCAGTTTATTTTTCAGCTCAAAGAGTGCCATAGTTAATGAATAAAATGCTTACAAAGTTACCCAAAACCGGCAGGTAGCCGCGCTTAACACTTTAAATAACAGGAGGTGAATTCTTCAAAATGCAATCGGCTAAAACGAAGACCAAGTAAATAGGTTATAATCAAATGCCTAGAATACGACCCTTGTCCAGTGGAGTTTAAGGGTTAAATCAACAAGCTTGGCAGTGAGAAGTGTCGTTTTGAATGATGGATGATGATTGCCTGTAATGGAGGGGGCTGGACACTGGGGCCGGACTTCGAAGCTTGAAAACCGGAACATTATGTTCTGGTACATTACGTCTGGACGAATTCGTCCTTTACCATTTTCCACGCAAATTTCACGATAGATGAAAACGAGTGCCCTAGGGTATATTACCGTTGGCGCGCTCCATACAAACGTAGTAGGTATGGTTATATTTTCAATGCTTACCAATTAAAGTCAAACAAATTTTAAAGAAACAATATAGAAATGAATCTCTGTTTGTATGAAGTCAGATTTTCGTTAAAATGTACCTATAGTTTCAAAGTTACAGTGCCTCAAAGATTTCCATACAAATCTTAAATTAATCCTAGCATTAAAACAGTATATTTTAACGAAAATCTGACTTCATACGAACATAGAGATTAGTTTCTAGATTGTTTCTGAAAATTTTAATTGAATAGTATTGAAAATATCACCAGACTACGTTTGTATGCAGTGCGCATTTACGATCTCGGAATTATAAAGGTTTCAATTCATACTGTATATTCAAAAGCGCTTAAACACCACCATTAAGTATTTTAAAGGTAAGTAGGTACCGATAAATCAACTTTTCCAATGTCCTACCTCCTAATTGAATTTTACTAAGGGCCTGTTTCACCACTTCTGGGTAAGTTCTTGTTAGCTTATCCGACAGATAGTTTGACATATTTTGTATGAAATTATGTCAAAATATCTGTCGGATAAGCTAACAAGAACTTATTCAGAAGTGGTGAAACAGGCCCTAAGTAAAGTAAGTATAAAAAGTATAAACTATTGCGATTGAAGGACAAATTAAATACCATACCTTCCTAATTACCTAAATGTTATAAGCATAACATAATAAAGCTTTCTTATGAACTTTACGAATACATTCAGTTGAGAATCCGCTTAATAAGAAACTTTTTGTTGTACCTACTTAAGTAAATGTTCGAAAAGGACTTACAATAAGTACCTAGGCATGTGTTATTTTTCTTCATTATAATTACAGACTTCGATGATGGTGTGTGAGTATGATTATTAAATAAATACTTTTGTCTGTTTCGTTAATATCAGCTTTGTAGTGGATTTGTAGGTAAAATAGTAGGTAAGAAGGTATGCAAATTTAATAAGCATGATAATTTTAGTTTAAGATTATCATTGATATAAAAGAAATCTTTTAGTTTTCTGGTTTGCTCCAATAATAAATGTTCAGTTTGATCACATAATCATCCCTGATAATTTGGAAAATGATTAAAAATCGCCCAGTAACTACAACATTTGACAGTACTCTAGAACGATTTTATATTTAGGGCCTGTTTCACCACTTCCGAGTAAATTCTTGTTAGCTTATCCAACAGATATTTTGACATAATCTTTCATACAAAACATGTTAAATTATCTGTCGGATAAGCTAACAAGAACTTGCTCAGAAGTGGTGAAAAGGCCCTCAGTTACGTTATGAACTCGCGCATCTACTACAAAAAGACAATTTTAAAAATGAAACAAGTTCTCCACAAACAAGCTAATAAACTTCCACAATAATCCACACCCAACGCTTTGACAAACTAGAAAAGTTTTCAACTACAGAAAAGTTTTTAGATAACTACACAATACGTAGGTAAGTCAATATATCCACTCTTCTTTAACGAATCTAAAGTTTGCACGACAAGTTACAATAAAGACTACGACTTCAGTTCAAAGTCTGATTGAATCGGAAGACGGAACGAATGAAACTCCATAAATTCCGGGTACATTGTATTTGGCCCTTCTTCAGTACTTCATTCGATTACTAAAATCTTTGTTGGAGAGCAAAGTTTTTTATTTCGATAGGGATTAGGGCGTGAACATACTTAAGACGTAATAGTAGGTGGAAATACCTCGGAGGCATATTTTATTTTTCATTTGACAACTAGATTTATACCATTTACCGAAACTAAAGTCATACGTCAGTATTTTTGGATAGTTCATCTAGTGAAATCATCAACTGAATACACGATTGGAATTACTTCACTCGATAGAAAATCGTCACAAAGATGACGTATTTTCATGCATTTTTAAACATTTTTCTCGGTTTAGAAGAACTTAAAATAGTTTCCGATTGTTGGTATTTATACTCACATATTCACCATTAGTTTAACTAGTGCAATCATAAATAAAATCTAGAAAAAGTACTTTGGTTAGTTGTTTTTAATCGAAAATACGGCTCACGCACACACTTTTCGGAGCGCTCGGCAATCGCGTTTCTCATAGAAAATATTCGTCGGACCTATGGCCCCTTAAGAAAAGTATGTAGGTGATTCGAACTCTTCAAATAACAAATGAAATGTAAATCATACTCGTAAGTGCGATAGATTCCGCTGATGACATTAAATACCTAATAAAAGTTTGTTAGAGTCCATGTGTATAGAATCAAGAATGTCATTGTTAATCAGTATTAATTTTTTAAGTAGATGGCGGTTTACCCTTATTGAATATAGGTAATCTAACAGCATGTTGACACTATAACTTGCCTCCTACGCACCCGCCTCTCGCTTACTATAATATAAGAGAAGACCTGTGACCAACAATCAAACTGAACAACTTTCTCTATAGGACCAACGTTAAAAAACCGTCAGTACCTATAATAAAGAAGCGACCCTATACAATCTTACCACAGATTTGCGACACTACCAATGAGCTAATGTGCGACATCATCAAAGAGCAAATCACGGAAGTGCGACATTTCGAAATTTTGAATCACGGAAGTGCGACATATGCTCAAATCACGGAAAACAAAAAAAAACAGAAAAAAAAGGACTTTTTCAGGAAGTTACGATGAAAGTCGGATTGAACTCGAAAATAAAAAAGCGTTACCTATGGAAGTTCGCTTACTGCGAAACCTGTAAATCTGAAAACTGTTGCTGAAACTGTAGGGATGTAATATGTGTAAATATGTAGCCATAAAATTTGAAAGTACTTCCTACGTACACCTTTATTATCTAAGTGTGTAGCTAGAGAATATACCTAGGCTATGGATATGAGTTAAAAAGATTATTTATTATAGTGCGAAAATTAAGTTAGTGAAATTCTTGTGCTGTTTTTATCCGATATGCTCACGCCTATATCCCACTACTGGGGTAGGCAGAGACAATAGGTCGCCACATGCTACGATTCTGACACACATCTTTCGCCTCCTCAACATTCATAAGTCTCTTCATACAAGCTCGTCGGTTTGGGTACATTTATTTGGCCCTTCTTCAGTACGCATCTGATTTAGTCAGCGTACGTGCGCCTAGGGCGACCCCTCTCAACCATTCCATTCACACTAGCCTTGTAAATTTCATACTGACGTATCTACGCACCTACTTTTGCCCATTCTTTCCACATGGCCAAACCACCTCAACATTCCTTTTTCAATCCTTGTCACTACATCTTCTTTCAGACCACATTTATCTAATCACACTATAGTCACACCACACATACTACGCAGGGAGCGCATTTCAGCAGCATTTACTCTAGATTCATGCTTTTTCTGCCATACATACAAACTGAACGTAACTGAAACATAAGTGTGTTCTAGGTATATACTTACTTATTACACATATATAAATTACGACCGTAATTCCCTATGTAATTAACATAAAAGGTATGTACAAAACCTGTGTTTAGGTATCCCTGACTCCAGTGACTCCTAAGATTTTTAGCATTTTTAGGGTTCTTAAACAGTACCTACTCACGGCGACACATCAAACTACGCAAAAAAAACATACCTAAGCTGGCTGCGCGAAGTTATACATTACTCTACATACGCGCGTCCAACTGATTTTGGTTTTGCGTAGCTTGATGTGTCGCCGTGTGTATCTACATCTACTTAGACAAAATATGGTCCAAATGAGTTTTTAAAATTCTACAGGGTGTAAGGGACAGCCCTCCGCAGACTGAAACTGTCAACTCAGACCATCAAACTGAACAACTTTCCTTATGGAGCCTACCTCAGGAAACTTTTTTTGTTTGATTGATAGCTTATGACCTGACTTAAAATCTGGTATATAATTTGTGCGGACGAAGTAGCGGGTAAACATTAGTATAAACTCAAATAACTCTCGATAGCGCGATTTAAATGACGTGTGGCGCCATCTATTGACAAGTTTGTTTGTTTGTTTGTTTGTTTGTTCGCGCATCACGCAAACACTACTGAACCGATTTTGATGAAACTTTTTTTGTTTGATAGCTGATGATCTGACTTAAATTCTAGTACCTATATAACTTAGTATGCGGACGAAGTCGCGGGTTAACTCTAGTGTTTTATAAACTCACTGCCTACACTACACAAACACTACAAAGGTGCTAAGCGTAACGATGTCCAAATAGAACAAAGTTAATTTAATTTAAGTAGGTATACCTACAGGGTGTTTCATAAGTACAAATAAATTTTTAAAACTCTTAACGGGGTTGTTTAGACCGTCAAACTGAAAAACTTTCTCTATAGGACCAACATCGAAATCGCGAAAAAAAAAAACGGATACCTATCCCATACATACCTATATATTTTGCTCTAGTCGATTTGTAGAACATCAATTTTTTTTTTCGCAATTTCGATATTGGTCCCATAATGAAAGTTGTTCAGTTTGATGGTCTAAACCACCCCCTTAAATGTTTATTTGTATTTTTTGAAATCGCGAAAAAAAAAAACGGATACCTATCCCATACATACATATATTGTTCAGTTGAATACTCCGAGGATTCGTGACAATTTCCTGGCCGATGTAATAAAATTTAATAAGTTGAACCCTAACAACAAGTTAAACAGTATTCATCTTGGATTTGAAGAACAGAAATCGCCAATTTTCGTTATTGAGCATCTATCTCCATTTAACAAATCCCTACATGCAGCTGCCAGATTGAAAGCGAAAGATAAAGGCTATAAATATGTATGGATCAGAAATGGCAAGATTTACATGAGGAAGGATGACAACTTAGATAGAAAGTACATCAGAGATATGGAGTCTTTGGAAAAATTAGATTAAGATAAAAATGTATATATATATTTTTTGTAATTCTCAAACATGTTAAATTTTTTATTTTTTTTACCGTTTAAAATTCAGTTCATTAAATATATATTATCAAAATACCAGAGGTTTACGCTCTAAACCTAAAACGCATAATTTTTATCGCAATTTGTGTTGTAGCAACTATGATATCGTAATGTTAACGGAAACTTGGTTGAATGAAAATGTTTTTAGTAGTGAATTATTTGATGACAGGTACATAGTCTACAGAAGAGATAGATTAATCACAAAATTAGGAAAAAAGGATGGAGGTGGTGTACTAATTGCTGTGTCTAAACGTTTTGCATCAAGAAGAGTCATGTCATGGGAAAGTAAGTGCGAGGATCTATGGGTAACTGTAGATGTTCCACAGCCTGGCTCCATCACACAAATAGCTTTTTGTGCGGTTTATTTACCATCTCCAGCCAAGAAAATTACCTTAGATCTTTTTATTGCAAATAGTAATGCGGTTTTTGAAAAAAGTTATTGTCATAGAACATGCATTGTTGGCGACTTTAACATGAAAAATATTAATTGGAATTTAGTGTATGAACCTGATAGTAATTATATAGTACCAACTTTTGGTCAACAGCTAATAGATTTTTGTAATGTAAACAATCTTAGACAGTATAACTTCATCACGAATAATAGAAATAGGATCTTAGACCTAGTACTTCTTGATTTATCAACATGTCATGTTACCGAAGCCACGGATGTATTGAGTCGCATTGATATAGCACATCCACCAATAAATTTCGAATTTTCCATAGTACCAAAGGAGGGTTTACGGGAATCATCGATAGGCAGACTAAATTTTAACCGAGCTGATTACAACAAAATTAATGAATACCTCAAAGAAATTGATTGGGAGCGTCAACTAGGCGCAGGTACTGATGACGTAAATAGTATGCTCCATAAATTCTACAAAAGCATAAATGAAGTGATTGATAGATTCGTTCCGAAAGTGAAAATAAAAAATAAACGTTACCCACCGTGGTTTTCTAAGAGTCTAATAAAACTTTTAAGTGAAAAGGACAAGTATAGACGTCGGTATAAGTCTTATAAGAACCCTCTAGATGAATTAACGTTTAAGCTTCTGAATAAACGTTGTAAGAAGTTGGCTTCCGAATGCTACGACTGTTACTTTGACAGAATAGAAAATAACATAGTCATCAATCCCAAAAATTTTTGGTCCTTTTTGAAAGCTAAACGCGGTGGTTCTAGTTCGTATCCTCCAACATTGACGAATGGTACGGTTACAGCATCTGAAGGCACTGCGATATGTAACTTATTTGCTTCGCACTTTGCATCTGTATATACAAAACTATCTAACTGTGATATAAGTGACAGGGCGGAGGACAGGGATATGCTTTGTGAAGCTAGTCAGTGTCTGTCGAGTCTGGCATTTGACTGTGAAACGATTTATCGGAAGTTGGTTGTACTTGACATTGGCAAGGGCGCGGGCCCAGATAATATACCACCAATATTTTTCAGATCATGCGCTACTTATCTGACTCTACCACTTTACTTGATCTTCAATAAATCGCTAAGTTCTGGAAGCTTCCCAAATACCTGGAAGTTGGCGAAGGTGGTACCAATCTATAAATCTGATGATAAAACATCTGTCGCCAATTACAGACCAATATCTATCCTGTCAACGTTGGGTAAAGTTTTTGAATCCTTAGTGAGCCCCCATATACAGAATCACTTCAAGCAATTAGTAACTAATCATCAACATGGATTTGTTAAATCAAGGTCTACATGCACAAACTTGATCACCTTTGTTGAAGCTCTAGTGGAATCTATTGACAACAATGAACAGGTTGATGCTATATACACTGACTTCAGTAAGGCGTTTGATCGGGTTTCTCATAGCGTGCTAGTTAAAAAACTCTCCGTATATGGATTCTCTGGACCCATGCTTGATTGGTTGAAATCGTATATCAGTAACCGCTTGTTTTATGTTGTAGTCGGAGGATATGGTTCGTTAACATATGATATCACATCAGGCGTCCCACAGGGATCTATCCTAGGACCAATACTTTTTAACATGTTTATCAATGATATCCCTCTTTGCTTTCGTTTCTCCACTCCGTATCTTTTTGCTGATGACTTGAAAATTATAAGAAGTATAAAAACATGTGAAGATATTGCCTTACTACAAAGCGATTTAGATAGTCTATGCTCATGGTGCAATAAAAATGAAATGGAATTAAACCCTAAAAAATGTTTTCATATTAAATTTACCCGCAAACAGAATATAGTTGCCTCAAGATACCAAATAGACAATGTTTTCCTACAGGAAGTGGATAAAATTCGGGACTTGGGTGTGTTGATGGATTCAAAATTGACTTTTGTGCCACATGTAGAGAGTGTAATTAAAAAAGCATCCAAAATGTTGGGCTTTGTTATGAGGAATGGGGGAGTGTTTAGAAAACATGAAACTAAAATAATGTTATATAATACCCTGGTTCGTAGTATCCTGGAGTACTGCAGTCCTGTGTGGCGGCCACATTATGCGACACATAATCTCAGGCTGGAACGAGTACAGAAAAGATTTCTGTGGCATCTAGCATTTTCAATCGGCAGGGCTAGAAGATCTTTCTCTTATATGAATAGGCTAAAGCACTTCAAAATGTGTTCACTAAGTACACGGAGAAACCTTCTGGACCTTACATTTCTATATAAAGTACTCAGAAGCACAATTAACAGTCCACAATTACTCGCAAAGTTTAGTTTCAATGCTCCTGGTAGATACCCCCGACATAGCTTGACCCCTTTGGCTCCACCATTCCGTAGAACTGTTTTGGGCTTCAACTCTCCTATTCCGCGCATGTCTAGACTCTACAACCAGTGTTATGAATCGACAGACATCAACTTTCAATCCTTGGCTGTTTTTAGGAGAAATGTTATTATGTTTTTTGGAAATACCTAACTAAGTATTTTTTTATTTATGTATTGTTGGATAAATTGTCTGTTTTGTTTTCCATTCTTTTGTTACTTACATTTCTTATGTTCTATCTTTGTTTGTTAATTTTAATTTTTTTTTTTGTTACAACTATTCAGTATTGTGTTGGCTGGATGTTGGCTTTACTTTACTTTGGTTTTCCTTATTTCTGTGAACTTTTATATAATATTTAAGTACATAGTTTAATGTAAGAAAGTACATTGTAAGTACATTATGCATGCTGTGTTTACCTATAATTGGTAGTGCATTTTGCTCAGTGCCTTTAACATAGTTATTTGTAAAATTTTAATGTAACTACTGTTGGTAAACCTAATAAATAAATAAATAAATAAATATATATTTTGCTCTAGTCGATTTGTAGAACATCAATTTTTTTTTTCGCAATTTCGATATTGGTCCCATAATGAAAGTTGTTCAGTTTGATGGTCTAAACCACCCCCTTAAATGTTTATTTGTATTTTTGTAACACCTTGTATACTTTTATTGGATGGATGTATGAAAATAATTATAAAGTTAGACCGTAAGTATAGAATAAGTGTAAAGAATTCTTCGTGTAGTCCACTTAGCTACCACAAAAGCGGTGGAAGGTGTGGGCGACCGCCTACGGGCCTCGCGGTCCTCGCGTTTCAAAAGTTTATGCAGCTTTACAAACTCATGAAAATATCAAGTTCTGGCCACAGGCGAATCATAGTGCTGAAAAGTTTCGACCCCGCTTCGCTCGCCCCTTTTGTCATTTTATGTTTCACATAGCACAGGAACCGACTAGGACAGAGCTGTTACTAAACGGTTTTATTTAGCTTCTCTCTGTAAAGTTTATTTATGTAATACAGATTCGAAATGCTTGATGTCGAGTTCGCAGTTTTTTAATGCTACCTTCATGCTACTTTCATAAAATGTGATCTGCAATCAGGCCATCAACCAAAAGTATAGGCCATGGATGTACCTATAGGTCTTGCTTGCGCCGCCTCTGCCTACCTGTATGTATTGCCTACTAACTAACATATTAAGGAACTCACTTGATATCTACCGCATTCTACATACGTAAGCACACGCCATCGTTGTCCCATAGGGTAGGGTAGACAGAGACTACGACCCGTCCGCAGTTTGTCTACTACACACGTTGTTTTCTATCTATTTATCTATCTCTATCTGTAACGTCACGCCTCTTTCCCAGTGGGGTAGGCAGAGACCAGGGCGCGCCATCTACTACGATCCTGGCATACCTCTTTTGCCTCATGCACATCCATACGTATCTTCATACATGTCCGTCGGTTACGAGTACTCCGCACCTCCCTTTTTGTAGGACGCAACCGATTTGATCAGAATACGTCCTACGAGGGCGTCCTCTGCCGACACTTCCACTCACATTAGCACCATATACCTATCTCTACATTTGCTGTCACTCATCCTCTCCACATGACCAAACCAACGAAGCATACCCTTCTCTATTCTAGTCGTTGTTTTCTGGTACAATATTACTTTATCAGATTGAAATTTTTGAACACTAAAAGTAGGTGGGTGGGTGCTGAACACGCAAGCTTTCCCAAGTTAAAGCTTCACTTCTTTTGGGAAAAACTTGGTCTACTGGTCTTGTTTTACGTCCCATTTTACACATGTGTGCCTACCTATCTAGATCCAGCCACATCAGAATAAAAAAACCATTACAGCCCATAAACTTTATTTACAACTAGTGTTTTCCCGCGACTTCGTCCGCACAAATTATATACCAGATTTTAAGTCAGATCATAAGCTATCAAACAAAAAAAGTTTCATCAAAATCGGTTCAGTAGTTTTTGCGTGATGCGCGAACAAACAAACGAACAAACAAACAAACAAACAAACAAACAAACAAACAGACAGACAAAATTTCTAAAAAAGGTTGATTTCGAGTCAGGGATACCTAAAAACCATATCGTAATCTTTTTTTTGTAAATATCTTCAATGTACAGACACAGTTCAGTTACAGTTTTATAATAGTTTAGATTAGATAAAAGCTAAGTACCTACCTATAACCCTGCTCTACGATGCTATGAAACGCGCTAGGAATGTCAATTTTTGCATTGGCATGCCACCTAGTTGGAAGAGCTTATGCCTTCGGAGGTGGTTATCGAATTCCATACCGCTCATTAAGGACAGTGGGGGCGAGATCCTTATATCAAGGACTAAATTGCATGCGGAAGTCAAGTATCTATACGTGTTAATGAATAAGCGCAAAACCTCATACTCAACTCTGCCCTCCAAATCATAAACGCAGTGGGGCACTTTTTTTCAAAAATGAGTTTAATTTATATTCTGAATCAGCGCGGGAAGATCTACCAGGGAATAAAACCCGTTTTTAGCTAGCTACATTAGAAATAAGAAAAATAAAAATCATCAACGCAGTGGGTCCACCCTAGACATCGATCTTCCTAAGCATGTGTGGAGTAAGTAATCTTATTTATGTTGAATTCGCAGCGCCATTAGTACAATAACGTTTATACTAACCACCTGTCTTGTTCAAATTTAAATACTTCTTAATTATAAACGCAGTGAGATATCTTACGGTATTAACTAAGGTAAATCTAAAGTAGAAATGGTACGCATAAACGCAGTAAGTAACAACCCCACTGCGTTTATGGCTTGTAACGCCTACTAAAAAAACAAATAATTGTCGATAGGCAGTAACCACATTTTTTTAATTTTACACGAACTGTCTAAAGTTAATCAAAATATTGGGATAAATTTGGAATCTGTGAGGTTGGTTTTACCTAAAAAAGTACTTACTTCCGAAAAAAAGCTTTATAGTCAGTCGAGACAATATAAAATTCAGTCAAAACTTTGAGGGCTTATTTCTCGAAACAGTGAAATTGGTCGTTACTGCGTTTATGATTTGCAGTTTACTGTTATCGAAAGAAATATGATTGCAATGAAACAATTTCAATTTCATTATTTTAGTGATTAAAATTTTAATATATTCGCTTTTTAAGTTTTCATGGAATAAAATGGTTTGTTATTATAATTTCAGCAATAATGAAAGCTCGTGCTCATTAATTACATTTTAAGAATCTTGTTTTGCTAGTAGGTAGGTAGTACCTACCTATAGGATTTCATCAAATTGATGAAAGAAAACAATACTTAGAGATTATAATATCCTAAGTATTGTTTTCTTTTATCACTAGAGATTATAATATCTATGTATTGTTTTCTTTCATCACTAGAGATTATAATCTTTAAGTATTGTTTTCTTTCATAAACTTGATGAAATCCTATAGGTACCTACCTACTAGCAAAACAAACACCTATAGGTACAGGGTGTTAAGAAAAGTATCATTAACCTTTTCTTTTCATTGTTGTGTAGCGATGGGGCTGACATAACCTCAGTGTTAAAATCCCCATTATGAATAAAAAAGTTTAATAAAATAAAACTTTTAACCAGATACTCTACCCATCAAACTGAACAACTTTTAGGTACTATGGGAGCAAACCGTTCAGAGCAAAAAAAATCTGCTGTCCCATACTAAACTCCAAAACTTACCTAACTACTCTATTCAAATGTTCTCTGTTTTGCTCCCATAGTAAAAGTTGTTCATTGTTTGATGGGTAGAGTATATTATGTGGTTTTAAGATGTTCAAAAATCGCACTAGAGGCGAAGCCGAGGTTGGTTTGGGTATTTTTCATATAGTTACAAGGTGTTACAAAAATACAAATAAACATTTAAGGGGGTGGCTTAGACCATCAAACACAACAACTTTCACTATAGGACCAATATCGAAATCGCGAAAAAAAAATTATGTTCTATACCTACTCTACAAATCGACTCGAGCTAAAATATGTATTGGATATCAGATTTTTTTTTCGCGATTTCGATGTTGGTCCCATAGAGAAAGTTGTTCAGTTTGACGTAAGAAACACCCTGTATAGGGTCCTTCTTAATATGCTGACACTTTTTAAGGGAAGATCAGACCATCAAACTGAACTACTTTCTCTACTGGACCAACATTAAATCGCGAAAAAAAATGTGCTGTCCCACATTTGGCTATAGAGTAGGTTTGCAGTTTTGAATGGGAGAGCTGATTATTTATTTTTCGATTTCGATGTTGGTCCTATAGACAAAGTTGTTCAGTTTGACGGTCTGATCGTCCTCTTAAAAAGGTGTCAGCATATTAAGTTGGACCCTGTATACGTAACTGTACTTCGTATAGTACCACTGACATAACTCTAGCGATAGACAAACTCGTTCAAACAAACAACATGTCACACAAAACAACACAAAATGGCACATTGCGTGCGGTCTGTCATTGCCATACGAAGTGAACTCAGGAACACCAGAATGCGGTGCGCCCACCTCATTCAAGTGGAACATGTTGCTTCTATGGAAGGGCCTGTCTATCGCTATAGTACAGGGTGTTTCATAAGTAACCTAACCTAACTACTCTATTCAAATGTTCTCTGTGCTCTGATCATTTTGCTCCCATAGTAAAAGTTGTTCATTGTTTGATGGGTAGAGTATATTATGTGGTTTTAAGATGATCAAAAATCGCACTAGAGGCGAAGCCGAGGTTGGTTTGGGTATTTTTCATATAGTTACAAGGTGTTACAAAAATACAAATAAACATTTAAGGGGGTAGCTTAGACCATCAAACTCAACAACTTTCACTATAGGACCAATATCGAAATCGCGAAAAAAAAAATTATTTTCTATACCTACTCTACAAATCGACTCGAGCTAAAATATGTACCTATTGGATATCAGATTTTTTTTTCGCGATTTCGATGTTGGTCCCATAGAGAAAGTTGTTCAGTTTGACGTAAGAAACACACTGTATAGGGTCCTTCTTAATATGCTGACACTTTTTAACACGTTCGTGGGCAGTGCAAATCCTGAAATGTCACTGGAAATTCCCATACAAATTCACACGACTGTCAAAACCGTACTGACAATACTCAGCCTAAATGATATCGAAGATTGTGACAGTACGGTTATAGCCATAGTACGGTAATGGCCGAACTGCCACTGCTATTACTGAATAGTATTAACATCAGTGACAGTACGGTTATTGCAGTAGTACGGTAATGGCCGTACTGCCACTGCTATTACTGAATAGTATTAACATCAGTGACAGTACGGTTATTGCAGTTGTACTGTAATGGCCGTACTGCCACTGCTATACTGAATAATATTAACATCAGTGACAGTACGGTTATAGCTGTACGGTATTGGCCGTAATATCACAGATTTCAATGCATTTACATTAATGTTAGTGACAGTACGGTTGTAGCATAATTAACAAATTACCAAAAGTATCACTATAACAGTATTAGTCTCTAAATAAATCTCTAAATCTATTCAATAAAAGACGTTTAATTATAGTATTTTTTTTGAAAATAAGGACGGTAATATTATCACGAACTTAAGTATTTTGAGTTTAATGAGTTTACCTTAGATAAATACCTAACCTAGTGAAACGTGGATGTTCTGAGGTTTCAGAATATCTCTGACTACCTCAGGGAATATATAGTCATGAGCATATGCTTCGCTAGGCTATGCCTTAGATAGGTGATTGGTCTTCGCAGCGAAATCATCATCCATCATAAAATGGATCTTCTTTAGGACTTTAGCACTAGATCATCTGGACACTGGCGTGATGCTTACCAACTAGCAAAATACTCTTACAAACAAAAGCTTATAAGATCTATAGTCTTATATAAGGGTTATATGTGTTCTGATTAAGAGTGAAACCCTTATAATGGCATGTTATAAGTCTATTTAGGCTATAAGAGATTTCATACTTGTAACACATTCTTACAGACGTATATAAGAAAACATAATAAGACATTTATAAGAGTAGTGGTATTATAAGCGCATTTTATAAGCCTTATTGCCCTTGATTCTTTATTAACACTTATACAAGCATTTTGCAAGAGCACTCGATCTTAGAAGTTACTTTACTAAGTATTTATTAAGAATGAATGACTTACTAGGGCATTTCATAAACCTGTTGTAAAACCAGTACTTATAAGTGTGATTCATCTTACCTAAGACATATTAAAGACTAGTAGCACGTTAAAAGAGTCTTAAAAGTGACTGATCTCTATTGACGGTTATTCTAATTATTTCTGCTTGTGTGATTGATGATGATGATGTGATTTCATACTTGTAACACATTCTTACAGACGTATATAAGAAAACGTAATAAGACATTTATAAGAGTAGTGGTATTATAAGCGCATTTTATAAGCCTTATTGCCCTTGATTCTTTATTAACACTTATACAAGCATTTTGCAAGAGCACTCGATCTTAGAAGATACTGTACTAAGTATTTATTAAGAGTGAATGACTTATTAGGGCATTTCATAAACCTGTTGTAAGACCAGTACTTATAAGTGTGATTCATCTTACCTAAGACATATTAAAGACTAGTAGCACGTTCAAAGAGTCTTAAAAGTGCTTTTTCTGCTTGTGTCAGTTGTTTGGCCAAGATGGCGGAAAATAGATGTCCTATTTAGCTTGCTTAAATAACTGTTTTTTATTAAGGATGGATTTACTCAAATGGAAGCGGTTTAAAAGAAGTGGAGCGTTCCGAAGAAATATACGTATCTGCAATATGGCCGTGTAGCCAAATGATTTGGTTTATTTTGACTTCACAAGTGCGATAAAAGCCTTAAATAAGAGTACTGCTCTTATTTAGTTCTGATAAATCACTTATAAATCATAATTGGTGGTAATGGCCACATTTTGATGTATTTCACAAATAAATAAAATAATTTTTAATATTTAAGACACGTTTTTGAAAAGGCCCTTCGATAATATTATTATTTAAATTTAAAAATAATCGAGAAAATCTACTTCGCAACCGCAGTCGCATATATACTCTAATAAACAATTATGCAAATATAGACACACTACGTTTCATAGGAAAGTGAAATAAATTATAAAATATTACTTACGTTTTTGATGCGTCTTAATAATTATAATCCAAAAAACATTTCAGAACACACGCGACTAGACCTCTTCGGCGAATTGTGATTACACTCTTACTAGGGGATCACAAAGAGGACTAAAAGCGATATTACACTTAGAGCAGCACTAGTAAGAGGACTGTAAGGGCAATTGCCCTTAAAGCATGCCATTATAAGTCACTTGTAAGTTTGTTTGTAATTATAAAAGCATCCTTAAGAGTTTTGTAAGATTGAAAATACACTTCACAAGACCATTATAAGGCAACACAAAGGGTGAATAGACTTATAAAGTGCGCCCAATTCCACACTTATAGCAGGCTGTAAGTGTTATATAAGACTGAAAAAAATATGCTCTTGGGATATTTATGAGAGTAAATTTTGCCAGTTGGGTTGTCTTCTCTTTTCGCAATCGAGGCATTTAAAGAGAAAAAATAACATTGAGCACAAGCACAACATAAACCATAATACCATTCTTCCTATGGGTGTCGTTTTTGAATATAATATGTAAATTTATGAATATAATATGTGTATTATCAATTAAGCTTATCACAGGTCACTTTTACTGCGGAAGTAATCCGCATAAACAAGCGCACACGCTCCCTGCGACGATATGCCGTTCATACAAAAACGACGGTCAAAACCGTACTGTCAGTGTGTGCACTATTGATTTTGCAAGTGTGAGGCCCCAAACAAAAGGTTTCTACAACGCTTAATTATGGCAGTAGTGCAGTGGAATGCCTACACAGAATGGCAGTAGGCGTGGTTTACCCGGTAATCGTATGAAAAACAGTCTGTTACGACCGTAGTGTTTTTTAATGGAGCTTGAATACGAACGGTTTATACCGTACTGTCAATTTTCACAATCCATTTTTACGGTAATAGCCGTCACTGCCCACGAACGTGTTAAGGGAAGATCAGACCATCAAACTGAACTACTTTCTCTACTGGACCAACATTAACCCGCGAAAAAAAATGTGCTGTCCCACATTTGGCTATAGAGTAGGTTTGCAGTTTTGAATGGGAGAGCTGATTATTTATTTATCGATTTCGATGTTGGTCCTATAGACAAAGTTGTTCAGTTTGACGGTCTGATCGTCCTCTTAAAAATGTGTCAGCATATTAAGTTGGACCCTGTATACGTAACTGTACTTCGTATAGTACCACTGACATAACTCTAGCGATAGACAAACTCGTTCAAACAAACAACATGTCACACAAAACAACACAAAATGGCACATTGCGTGCGGTCTGTCATTGCCATACGAAGTGAACTCAGGAACACCAGAATGCGGTGCGCCCACCTCATTCAAGTGGAACATGTTGCTTCTATGGAAGGGCCTGTCTATCGCTATAGTACAGGGTGTTTCATAAGTAACAATAAATTATTAAAACTCATAAGGGGGTTGTTTAGACCGTCATACTAAACAACTTTCTCTATGGGACCAACATAGAAATCGCGAAAAAAATAATTTTATATCCCATACATACAGGGTGTAAGGGACAGCCCTCCGCAGACTGAAACAGTGAACTCAGACCATCAAAATGAACAACTTTCACTATGGAGCCTACCTCAGGAAACGCGAAAAAAAATCAGCTGTCCCATACAAAACTGCCGTACCTACCCGACTCAAATGTATGGGACAGCTGATTTTTTTTCGCGTTTCCTGAGGTAGGCTCCATAGTGAAAGTTGTTCATTTTGATGGTCCGAGTTCACCGTTTCAGTCTGCGGAGGGCTGTCCCTTACACCCTGTATTTTAGCTCTAGTCGATTTGTAGAGTAGGTATAGAACATATTTTATTTTTTTCGCGATTTCGATATTGGTCCCATAGTGAAAGTTGTTCAGTTTGATGGTCTACACTACCCCCTTAAATGTTTATTTGTAGTTTTGTTTTGTAACACCTTGAATATGTCAGTGTATAGTACCTACATATCTACCCGGCATCGGCAGTGGGTGCATGGCGCGCATCGTTGACTCAATTGGTGACATTTTAAATTGACCTCTTTTATTAAACTCGCATCTAAATGGACTTGCCGATTCAAAATTCAGATAATTAGCTCAGATGAAGATACTCGGTATAAGTACTTAACCTACCTTAGGACCACATAAATCCAGCTATAAGAGTACAAACTTTTAGTCGTATCATATTATTATAAGTTATTCGAATACATGCAGCATTGATTGAAGAAGCATCCATATATTTTACCATAAATATAGCTAAATAAGCGGTCTTACCATCGATTCTCTATACTTTCCTCTATATCTGTCTCTTTCACTCTGCTAGATTGGCGCCTCGAATCCATTCGACAAAGCGCGCTCATTTGACATTTACATCATACCATTTATATTTTACCGCGGAAGCTTTTGTACAATTTTTTCTTAATCCTAAAACTTTGTTTAAAACAGTGAAATTGTAATGTTTTGCTGTGTAAATTACACGGAGAGGTTGTTTTGTGAGTGTTCTATGTTTGTGTTATCAAAGATGTGCACTTAGGTACGGTTTGCACAATATTAGTAGAAGCACTGATGAACGTCAGCTCTCGAATGCTGGCTTTGGACGAAGAGCGGCCTCTTCGAAGGGTATTTTGACGCTACCCTGACCTACAGGACAAGGGTGAGTTACCTCATCCTTCAAGCAAGTGAAATATTGTATTTCGGCTATTTATGTCTAAACAGAACACTCAAAACATGTATACTCTTGTTCCTAGGAACTTTGAACAGATAATATAATATTAGATGTTTACTTAAGTCAATATTTAGTCTATCCCTGTGAAGTTAATGGGAATCTTAAGCTCACCTAGGTGATTTACGTTCTAATATTGATCAAAAGAATGTTATACCCACCCCCGGTAAGAAGAGAAAATCTGCCTCCGTGGCGCAATTGGTTAACGCGTTCGGCTGTTAACCGAAAGGTTGGTGGTTCAGGCCCACCCGGGGGCGATTCCTTTGTGGTCAAGCAATGGTTTTTATTGCAGTTGACCAACAAAATATCAATTTAGTTGAATGTCACTAATAGTTTACAATGTGGTTACGTCGTGTATAGACAGACAAATCGACTCTGGTGCAGGTGTGCGCGCACTGTCATTATGTTGATGCAACATTGTGTCTGCGATGTGACTGGCCGCTAGTTTGCGGTGTTGCTGGTGGTTGTGTTGTGGTTGATATAACCCATGTGGTTGATAATGACGGCAGAATGTGGTACCTTGTTGAACTCTATTATTCATTTTCAATACACAATATGCGCTCGCTCACATGATGTGGTTGCGGTATGTGTCATACAACTTATAGACAACCCCTCCGAGCATTGAACACTAATTCAACCGAGTGGCATTCTACTACTTGTTACATTTTAAATCATTAAGTGTCTCTAGTGAATTATAGTGTGTTATACTTACCTTATTAGTCTTAATACATACTCACAGTTAGAAACTTATTACTTATTAGGCATACCTGCTGTAGATAATATTTATTTGAACCTAATAATAAGCTGTATGTAACAACAGCCGCAGTAGCAGTGATTTGCTGATTAATAAAATTAAAGATTAAATTAAGGAGTTTGATATAAATCAGATCAACTTATGTAAGATATATAATATGGTCACATACCTATGCCAACTTCCTTTGCAAGAATTTTATGTGTCAAAGATGATTAAAAACTTAGAGAAGGAAACTCTAGATGTGCCTATTGAATTTGTTTCCCTTTTTCAAGATGTTCTTGATACGGACAGGAGGACAAAATCATTTTTAATTGCTGTCTTATAATAATGTTTGGGCACTGCACCCAGCCTTCCTTTTAGACCCTCGTGACTGTTGCAGCATTATCATATTAGACCCAAATATCCTTTGGCCCGCAGAGATGGGTGTCTTGGTCTATGAAGACAATTTCTTCCTGGTCACTGGTCACATACTGGCATATCAACAGTCAGTAGGCTGCGCTTGCACTTAGTCTGGAACTATAGTATTTGAACCGTTTTGTATTGTATAACAATACCATGAGCTACACTAGCATGCGCTAGTTGTCTACAGAGAAGTTAACGAGAACAATAGGCAGAATGAAGAAATCTAGTGCTAGTTAGGTCTCCTAGGCTTTGCCAATATAACCAGATAGTGATTATTGCAATATCAACAGTGTCAGTTCTCTAGGGTGCCTCTTTCAAGAAGGCAAGAGGGACTTTTTCTCTGTCCCTGTGCAGCAGGAATTTTCCTGATGGCAGAAGGCCATTATACCACATTTCGGTGGTTCTGCACATAAGGTGACGCACATTCACAGTTGACAGACACAGCAGATGTGTTTCGGGGTGCTCACTTCAGGTACATTTATCTATCAAATCTTGTTTCCAGTGTCGGAATGGCACGGCACTTGTTCCCCCCCGGCCTCGGAGGTCGTATGCAGAACATGGGGCTTATGCAAGGGCAGTACCGACCGGTTATCTAAGACACAATGCCGGAAGGGCACTCGTTCCCGCCCCTGACCTCGGAGGTTTTACAGAACATGGGGCTTATGCAATAGCATTACTGACCTGTTATCTAGCACACAGTGTGGAAGGGCACTCGTTTCCGCCCCCGACCTCGGAGGTCGTATACAGAACATGGGGCTTATGCAATAACATTACTGACGGGTTATCTAGCACACAGTGTGGAAGGGCACTCGTTTCCGCCCCCGACCTCGGAGGTTGTATACAGAACATGGGGCTTATGCAATAACATTACTGACCGGTTATCTATGCCCACAACGGCGGAGGTCGTATATAGATCATAGGGCATATACAGTAGCCTTGCCAACTGTTTATCTAAAACCCAGTGCCGGAATGGCACTCGCTACCCCCGGCCGCAGAGGTCATACAGAACATGGGGGCATGTACAATGGTATTATACCAACCGGTTATCTAGGCCGCAGTGCTTTATGGGAGCGCGCTCGTCGCCGCCCACGACCACGCAGGTCGAATATAGATAATAGGGCATAGAGTCTATACCATAGCCAACAGCGTTGCCGACTTTTTATCTAGAATCCAGTGCCGGAATGGCCGAATCATCGCCCCGTCGCATTCAGGACATGGGGCCATACACAGTGGCATTACCTACCTCTTATCTAAGACGCAGTGCCGCAGTGGCACTCATCGCCGCCCCGGCCTCGGAGGTTGAACATAGATCATGGGCATATATAACAGCGTTGCCGACTGCTTAACTAAAACCCAGTGCCGGAATGGCACTAGCCGCGGAGGCCATATATATAGTACTTGAATCTTATACCAAAGTAATACCAACCGATTATCTAAAACCCATTGCTGGAGTGGCACTTATCACCCCCCCCCCCCCCCCCCCGGTCACGTAGACCGTTGGCTTTTATTGAGTTGAATTTCATTGATAGTGATGTAGGTTGGGATTTCAGAGATGGTCCAACAATCTATTGCGAATGTTGCGAGGCATTCGTTTTACACTGGATCTTCGGGTTGGCATGGGTGCTTGCTCCCACCACTACAATATAGATCCACAATAACTGTACCACCTTTACTTCACATGGCATAATACATTTTGATAGTACCACAACTTGGACACACAATTGCTGCCAACTAGTGCCAACTGACTGTTCTTGGGGTAAAGACTTAAGCAGGAGCCCACCACTGGTGGAGAAACTAGAGCCCTTAGCCCTAAAAAAGGAGGGGGGGGAGACTAATCAGGCGTTGCACTGACTGGCCATTAAACGAAAGGAACTCCTGCTAAAGAGAATCTGTCTTAACAACCTGCAATAAGACATCTACCAGATACTGTACATTATAATTAGGGTCTGAGTATCTTCCTTTGGTGTGTATTCTAGAGCTCCATATGGGAATTACATTTGTGGGCAGAATTTTATGGACAATATGCTGCCATAGGTCAGTAGGTTCCACCTGCCGTGCAGCTGGACCATTATAAAAAGTATCCTGTTAACTAAATACCAGGACAGAAGGATGCCAATTTGTGACACTAGTTTAGTATTTGATTGGCTAGAAAATTTACCCGATGCAGTTAGTCCAAAAAAGTAATGAATCCTGAATTTAATCATGGTTTCAGATTTTGGAACCTGACTCTTGGATTGATAGATCCGAGAGTACCAAGTAAAGTACTGAACCTGATAATTACAAATAAAACATATTAACCTAACCTCGGCTCCAGACATAGAAAATGTTAACAATCCAGCTGACTAGCTAATGTGACAACATACTGTGGAGTCTTTATGCTCAGTGCAACATGTAATGAAACTTGGGTCTATGAGAAGAGTTGTTTTTAGAATTATGTATTTAATCCTTTTTCTTATCTAATAAGGGTTTTAACTTTTATTAGGCCAGCTACCAGAACTCAAAGCGGCCCATGGAGAGAATCGTAGATTTTATATCGGAAATTGTATTGTTCTAAAATAAACAGTATCTAATACTGTTAAGAATCTACTATTAGATAAGTTTTCATACATCTACCTAATAAGTTCAGTGGTTTGAATTAACTATAATGATCTCTGGATTGTGTCTGTATGATGGTTAAGATTATGTTTTGCCTCAATAGGTGTAGAAATTTACTAATCTTAAATGTTATTATTTTTTTTTTTCTCTTTTAACAGCAATCTGTTGATTTTAAATACCTAGTTATTGAACATTTAGTGAGACGACATTGAGTCATTATAAAGACTATTATGTTCTATTATTATTATGAAAGTTATTTTATGGTGTATTTTTCCTTTTTATACAGGTGTATGTGTTAATGTACCCATTGTTAATGATGATGGCATGGGCATTTTCATTTATTTTCACATAGCATTTTGTACTCTTTCACCAGCAGATAGCAAACAGGTCTTCAATCAATGCTGCATGTATTCGAATAACTTATAATATAACTGTTTTGCATTACAACAAAACAGATATTATGAGTGAGAGAATACATGCAGCATTGCAGCAAGGTGCTTGCTGGTGATTGATGAAGATGTAAATGTCAAATGAGCGCGCTTTGTCGAATGGATTCGAGGCGCCAATCTAGCAGAGTGAAAGAGACAGATATAGAGGAAAGTATAGAGAATCGATGGTAAGACCGCTTATTTAGCTATATTTATGGTAAAATATATGGATGCTTCTTCAATCAATGCTGCATGTATTCTCTCACTCATAATATCTGTTTTGTTGTAATGCAAAACAGTTATATTATGGTACATTATATCCAGCGGCCGTAGCATGTCAGCGAGATAGTAGTAGCGTAATAGCGTTAGGGTAAACAGTTGCATTAGGTATTTAAGGTTGATTCTTAGGGTTGATTGTATATTTTTCTACCTTATAAACAACTTTCCCTGGAAAACCTATAGAAAGTTCGCAAAATTTAAGTAAAGTACCTGTACCTTTTTTCATGTTTCACCGCTGATTGTAAGGCCGAGATTCAGAGACGATTTTTTTAGTCTTAGCTCGAGCTAAGTAGGGTCGAAATGTATGGATTTTGACATACGGGAGTTCGAACTATGACTTACAAATCGTCTCTGAATCTCGGCCTCAGGCAGGCATAGGCAGTCTGTTCTCCAACTTCTCCAGTATAGACCATACATGTAGGTATAGACAATACCTTTGCTATGCCATGATATGATAATTGTATAGATATATACTGCATTCCAAATAAGGACGAAAAGATATTCCGATTCCTGTATAGCTTTCTGGCCAATTCTGATTAGCAAATATGATTTATTTATGAGAAAGATATACTATCCAACGTATCTTGGACGTTACTAAAGCTGTTCTAAGATTAAGTGAGAGGAAGTGTTTCAAATCTCTGTTTCTGTAATTCAAAATGGCCTTAAATTTTCGTCGTTATTTGGAATGGAGTATAGTTACCAAGAATCCGAGCGCTTCGACTCCTTCTGTATGCGATGCACTTTTAATGCGATTTTGGAAAGGCACACGTTGAAATCAGCAGTAGACAATGTCAAAATGGAAATTAGCTGATTTGAACGTGTGACTTTCAACAATGCTAGCAAAAATCGCACCTTCTAGCATGATTTCTCTACTTGCGCGCGACTCGGCTTTTTTCCATACTACTCGCAGCAAGCGCGGCTTTTGCCCTTGAAAAGCGAGGGGCTCGGGAACGGTTATTTTCTGTGCAGCGAAGCGAAGGCGCGTCGTGTAGAGAAATCATAGGTAGCACGGCTAGTTTGCCATCCACGACAAAGACGTCTTGCGCGCTCTTTTGGGCATACGTAAAATAATAAAGATGGAGGCACATCTCGATTTTTATCGTTTTCTCGGGGGTAGCATGCGAGGCCTACAGCATAGGTAGCATAGCACCGTGATACAGCGCTATCAAACCTTCGCTCTCTTTCTATTTGCACGTGAACGAACGAGATTAAAGACGTCTGACGTGATACAGCCGTATCACGTGTAGCATGCTACCAGTGCACGTCGTCGCCTATTTTGATGAAACTTTTTTGTTTGATAGCTTATGATCTGACTTCAAATCTGCACGGTAGCATGCAACACGTGATACGGCTGTATCACGTCTTTTATCTCGTTCGTTCGCACGCAAATATAGAAAGAGAGCGAAGGTGTGATAGCGCTGTATCACTGCGGCATGCTACCTATGCTGGTAGTATATAATGTGTCCGGACGAAGTCGCGGGTAAACACTTAGTATTAATCTAAACTATTATAAAACTGTAACTGAAGTGTGTCTGTAGGTACATTGAAGATATTTACAAAAAAAAGATATGGTATTTAGGTACCTATCCCTGACTCGAAATCAACCTTTTTTTAGAAATTTTATCCGTCTGTTTGTCTGTTTGTTTGTGCGTTTTTTTGTTTGTTTGTTCGCGCATCACGCAAAAACTGCAGAACCGATTTTGATGACACTTTTTTTGTTTGATAGCTAATTATCTGACTTAAAATCTGCACTGGTAGCATGCAGCACGTGATACGGCTGTATCACGTCTTTTATCTCGTTCTGTCGCGCGCAAATAGAAAGAGAGCGGAAGCGTGATTGCGCTATATCACGCTATCGCGGGTTGGCGTACTAGCCCCGCAGATACATTGTAGCATGACACCGTGATACAGCACTTCTATCACACCTTCGCTCTCTTTTTATTTGCGTGCGAACGAACGAGATAAAAGACGTGATACAGCCGTATCACGTGTAGCATACTACGAGGGCTATTGCTGATGAAAATGATAAACGATGACGATGAAATTGTGGTAGTCTTTGTAAGCTCGCGTGTTGCCGCCAAAATCACCATACGAGTTAACTTGCACCAAAACTTTTGTTCTTTTTTCGTATGTATTTGAGATTCCTGTTATGTTGGTCGATTTACGCAACTTTTTGGCATACAATCCACACGAACTTATGTCGCAAATATCACTAAAACAAATTTTTCACGAATATCAAATACAAACAGCATAATGGCGGCAAACGAACTCCCCAAAGTCCGTTCCATTGCGTGTGAAAGCGTACGAAGATAATGAATGCTAGAGTGAGATAGAGATATTTTTACACGTTATGGAACGGACTATAAGTATCCTTTGATAGTTTGATATCAAGGTGATTCCCCTAAAGCTAGGGTCAGAATACCACGTAATCAAGAAGATTAAAGCACTCATTAGACAGGCAACTGATAGTGTGCTTCCTGCCAAGGCCGAATCACCCGGCAGCAAAATTGCCCGTCTAAAGGCCGATCGCACGATCGCAAATCCGGTCTCAGCCAATGAGCGTTTTTCTTTTTGTTTTCTTGGGGATCGATAGATGGCGCTACGGTCTGTTCGAAGAAACGTCAACATTTCAAAAAGCGTTTCTTTAAAATAATAAAGAGTGAAAAGATGATCAAGAAGATGCTAACGCATCTTTTAATGACATATTTCATTATTTACTAATCATTTTAATCGAAAATTCGAAACTTTTACGCCTGACATGGCTGTATGGGCTCGATCCCTTGGCATTCCAAAAAAAAGGCAGGAACTAAAGGACATGGGGCGATAAATGCCAAATATTGTATACTTCAAAAAGAAAAAATGATAAAGCGGCAATACCAAGGCAATAAAAAATAATATCTGACAATTCGGTATGTCAAGTTTTTTTTTGGAGGGCTGAATCGACAACCATTTCGAGATAATTGTCTCAATAATCATATTTTCTATGTCAGAGATTTTAAAATGAAAGGATTACGGATATTTTTAATAAAATAACGTCGTTTTTCGGTACGTCCAGTGACGTCACTGGCATACCTGTGAACTCCTTGTTAAACATAAAATCAACTTAAAATAACCGGCCATTAAGAAAAAACAAAACATTCACAATCTCAGATTTTGACATTTGATGTTGCCGTATCTGTTTTCAGCATAGAGTTAGAAAGAGGAGGCACGTTTTACTTTTTTTAAATATAGCAGTAGGTAGTGTTTCTCCATGGAGTTCGAATTATTTTTTCTTCTCCATTTTTGCACTTAGAGATTACAGATCAAAATAATTTAAAAATTAAATTTATATAGATTAACTCGATGAATCGCAATAAAAATGAAATTGGTGTCTTAAAATTATGTCTTCTATCCGTAAAAAATATAAAAATGACGACCAAAAAAAACTTGACATACCGAATTGTCACAGAAAAGAGATGACCGGTGTTTCCACAGTTTAGATATTTTAAATGTGTTTTTTTACCAAAATAAGCATCATAAAAATTATTTAAGGGTCCATACATGATAAATGTATTAATACCTACATCAAAGAGTAATATAAGTATATTAGAAAAGAGAACCCACTCGTGGCAACATTATGCATCCACCTTATGTCAAATTGAAAGCTACCTAACTCCATCTATGTTCCCGTTCTGTTATTAAACCTATATTATACATACCTACATATATCTACTCATACGTATACATATTATTGTTTTGAATGCTAGTTTTCGTTCAATCCCGCACCGATCCTGTTAAATTTCAGTCTCCCTACTATTTCTGTAATCTGTATATTGGTTAGAGAACAACAGAAACTCCAGAACATCACTAAATCGGCACGAAATTGAACTAAAACTACAAACAACACGCACATAACACAAATAGGCAGCCATCTTGTGAATTTGGCAATTTGACATTGACATAGACCATAAAATCTTTTTTTTTTGTAGTTTGCAGAACGTAATACTAGATGGCTGCACTTTCTATGCAAACTACATTGAAGATACCTGCCAAAAGGCAAATGTCCTCCCACTGACCTACATTATAAAATAATATACAGCTGTATACAACCGTGTTGGCATTTTTTCTATGGCAGTGGCCGCACCTCCTTTAAAAAAGAAAAGAAAAACGCTCATAGAGGGAGCGAGAGCGCGCGCTGCTCCCCTTCAAAAAATTTTGCGATTTGGCCTTGGCGTAGGTTGAGTATTCTATAGATTTCCTGACAGCGTATACTCGAAAGGGACAGAGATATGACAAAAATGTATGAGAAATCGCGCCTTTGTTTGCCACAGTTGCAAGATTTTGTATGCAATTTCAACTGTGGCAAACATAAATATCGCATACGCAGAAAGGGACAAACGACATGGATTTTGTCGCGTTCACTCTGTGTAATTAGCGTATAAGGCTGTCTCGTTTTCGTGACTATTATTATTTTAATGCCTTTTCTAGTTGATTCTCTTTCTACGGGCCTTGGCAGTAAGCAGCGATCAGTTGCCCGGGAGTTCGTACTAAGGCCGAGATTCAGAGACGATTCTTAAGTCATAGTTCGAACTCCCGTATGTTAAAATCCATACATTTCGACCCTACTTAGCTCGAGCTAAGACGGAAAAAATCGTCTCTGAATCTCGGCCTAAGACTTTAAAAATGTATCTGAATCTCAGCCATATAGGTATGTTCGAACAAAACAATACCAAATGAACTAGAAAAAGGCATAGGGATAGGAAGTAGAATAGAAGGCATAGAATAGAAAAAAGGTTTTGACTGTAATCGATATTGTGCTCACATCGATTGTGTTTTGTTCGATTTGCTTTGCTTGATTCCGACCGATCCGATCGAATGCACATCACTATTCTATTTCATGTCGGCTCGGAGGTGGCGTAGTTGTAAATTTTTGATACATATTCGTTAGACTGATTATTTTCGTATTAAAAAGATGAAGAAAGTTGTATTTATCTGTTTATTGTCGGTGTCCTGGTGCCTGAGCTTGCCGACTGATCAGCCAGGTGAGTAACAGATTTACAATCTGGGATTTTCGAATCTTGCATTCAATGTTCGATCGGAATGTTCTTACGGCATCTTTGGCGTATTTAACATAAAATGTCGCCAGATAAGCTGTTAGAGATTACTCTGGATGAAATGTACTATCGCTACGACAGTCTTTTGGTCTTTAAAACCCAAAAATTGTTCTAACAATCTAGCCTTTTTCCTTATTACCTAGACATGTAATTATCTAGGTATCTATATATTATCCAAATACTGCGCCATTAATTTTCCATGAGGCTTTGAATTCTTAGAAAAAATGATCGAATCGACATGAGGGAATTGCTAAATTGTATATTGATTATCAGAAAGTTCATAAGTAAACAAAATTTATCAGTGTCTGGACTTGGATTTCAACCTTGTTTTATGAAGGTCGGACGCCACGACGATTGTAATAATAAATAATATACAGAGGAGTTCATAATTTCTTTGTATGCAAAAACAATTAGCAAAATTCTGAATGGGTTGCAGTTTATTTTTTAATTGCACAATATTTTTTTTTATTCTGAGTCATACATACAGGATGGTAGGGTAAAAAGTTGTGTGATTGTACCCATAATACTGAACAACTATCTCTAAGAAACATATAGGAATCAAATTCAGGACTTTCCATACTAAATGCAATCAACTGATCTAATGTTTGTATGAAAAGATTAATTTTGTTTTGCAATAATCTCTTTGTTCCTTTAGGAAAGTTGTTCAGTATCACCCGTTAAAGTAATGCTACTTTCTACCCTAACATCCCTGGATATCGAATGCATATTGTTGATAGCATAGCATATGCTCACGAGTCACGACTATATTCCCCGATGGGAATGTCAAAATATACTGAAAACTCAGAACATCTGGGTCTATAATTAAGAGAGTTTGAACGCCCATTTCATCTTGCCAACATTTTCATTATAGCATAGCATATGCTCACGACAATATTCCCCGAGGGGGTAGTCAGCCTCAGAACATCCACGTCCACATTTTCATTATGTTATTAGAAAATGCATATAATTTTAAAGCGCTGTTATAAAGCCACTGGACGTTTATAACAGTGCTACAATAGTCATTCCCACCTCACGCAAAATAGGCGCTTCAGTCGTCGAGTTGCGGAAAATGAGCCCGCTCAACCAATACCAATACCAATACCAACAGTGCTACAAAATTAAATGCCTTTTCTTAGAAACAAGATGAAAATGTGCGGCCAGATAAATTGGGCGTACAAATGCTCATAAATACAGGGTGAAAGGAAAAGTATCATTAATCTATAAACTACATACTCTACCCATCAAACTGAACAACTTTTACTATGGGAGCAAAACTACCAGCACAAAATAAATCTGCTGTTCCATACTAAACTGCAATTCCTACTCGACTCAAGCGTATGGAACAGCTGTTTTTTTTTCTGACATGTTTGCTCCCATAGTAAAAGTTGTTCAGTTTGATGGAAAGAGCATGTGGTTTAAAGATTAATGATACTTTTCCTTTCATCCTGTATACACCCATCTATGTTTCACTAGCAGTAACAAAACTCTGTCCAGTATGACGGGGGGTGAGCCCGAACCCATCTTCACTTATAATGGACAGTGGGTACAATACTTGCTCCACTTATAATGGACAGTAGGTACAATACTTGCCTTGAAATTGAAGCATGCAAATTTCCTCACTATGTTTTCCTTTACCGAAAAGCTAGTGCCTATTGTTATAGAATATTGTTGTTTATTACCAAGCAACGTGATCTAGTACACAAATTATCTTGATTCTTATGAAATTCACTCTTTCAAGGCTTGAGAACTGTTGTGTGAATTTTGGTTCAGTTTTCATTGTTACTGTGTTTATCAAAGTTGTATTAACTATTATCTACTAAAGGTTATCAGGTTATCGGTTAATCATAGCATAGCATATGCTCACAACTATGTTCCCCGAGGGGTTAGACAGAGATATTCTGAAACCTTAGAACATCCACCTTTCACCAGTAGTACCGAAGCTCACTATCACTGAATAGAGCAACTGACATGAGTTGTCAAATATTTATATACATTCGATTGATTTTGTCTGCTTTTTAACCACTAGGATTTAGATTATAGTATATTACACACCGAGGACAGGAAAGTAAGGAAGGTCTCAGATCTCATGTAATTGTTCTCAACAAACATGTGATCTGAGTCTTTCTTATTTACTGTCCGAGGTTAGTATACTATTTTTCTCCTCGACGGAGCTGGAAAGCGGCAACTTCGTTTAGCGCAGCGGGACGACAATTGACGCTTTCTGTCCGGAGGGGAGAAAAATACATATACATACATACAAAACATATCAGTATCACAAGCCATCAATACATAACCAGCATTTAAGGGGCCATAGGTCCAGACGAATATTTTCTATGAGAAACGCGATTACCGAGCGCTCCGAAAAGTGTGTGCGTGAGCCGTATTTTCGATTAAAAACAACTAACCAAAGTACTTTTTCTAGATTTTATTTATGATTGTACTAGTTAAACTAATGGTGAATATGTGAGTATAAATACCAACAATCGGAAACTATTTTAAGTTCTTCTAAACCGAGAAAAATGTTTAAAAATGCATGAAAATACGTCATCTTTGTGACGATTTTCTATCGAGTGAAGTAATTCCAATCGTGTATTCAGTTGATGATTGCACTAGATGAACTATCCAAAAATACTGAGGTATGACTTTAGTTTCGGTAAATGGTATAAATCTAGTCGTAAAATGAAAAATAAAAGATGCCTCCGAGGTATTTCCATCTACTATTACGTCTTAAGCTGGCCACATAACGTCTCATGGCCAGCTTGTACCAGAGTCATGGATGTTTCTACCGATTTCTATATTGTTGTCTAGTTATCATAATACAAGTCCAGGCTAGATTCTCTGGTACACACGGCGACAGGTCCGGTTACCCTGTTTGGACTTTGAACTATTAGAAGTTGAATGCTGCGAATCTTGCGAGGATGCGGTATGTTGTTCGTCTCACGGCACGCTGCGCCCGTGCCGGCAGCCGCGTCTATGTAGGCTCTCTACTGCACTATTTTGTGTTTTGTACGTAGTATAGCTATGGGTATATAGTATGCGTAACATGATGCCGCGTGTACATTAAATGTGACTAGATAATTTGTGCGACAATTTTTTTTTTTTTAATGTCAGCCTCGTAAGTTTATACAGTTACAGTTGTTCTTATCGCTCTAGGGCAATGGGCAGCCTAACAAACTGCTATAAGCTTACTGCTCTGCTTGACAGAGTGTCTAATGTTTCAAGGCTGTTAAATATGCAAAATGGACTTCCAAGATTTGATTTTGAAACTCAAATAAAACATTGTTTAGTACAAACTCACTACTTAGATTAGAACATGTATTGTTTTCCTCCCAAACTAAATCATATTATTTCAGTTCCAAGAAAAAAACAGCCTATCTCCAAAACTTGATTTATGCTAATGACTTGTTCACTTCCATAATAAAAACTTGTATGACCAGTTGCTTGAGTATCAAGATTTCTAAACAAGGTTAACGAAACTGTTTAAATATGCAATAATGGTCGCAGGTAATTTGTTTATTACTATAAAGTTTTAATTACCTTTTCCTTTTACCCTTACATACTTTTTTTTAATCTTAAAAGGTGAAAGTCTTGTTTCTGGCTACCTCGATATAAATATCTTGGACATTGTCACACAAATTATCTAGTCACATTTAAAGTTCCAGAATCTAGCCTGGACTTGTATTATGATAACTAGACAACGATATAGAATACATAATAAATAGATACAAACATCCATGACTCGGGTACAAATATTCATATTCACCATACAAATATTTGTCCCTTACGGTATTCGAACCCGCGACCCTCGGCACAGCAGGCAGGTTCACTACAGACTGTGCTGTCGGGCCGTCAAATATACATTGATTATGAATTTATGGTTGCGAGTCTATGTATGTATGTAGGGTATGTGAGGAAAGGGGAAAACTTTACTTTATTAATAATGTATATTAATAGAACCGGCCTACTAGTGCGAGTCGCTCTCGCGCACGTAGGGTTCCATACCGTACCACCATACAATATTACTTTGACTCTTGACCGGTTTTATTATTTGTTCTTTAACCTTAAGAGTCCGCACTATAATTATTCACACCAAGTTTGACGCGTCAAACTTGGTGTGAATAATTATAGTGCGGTATACAGGGTCCAACTTAATATGCTGACACTTTTTTAAGGGGATGATCAGACCATGAAACTGAACAACTTTCTCTATGGGACCAACGTCGAAATCGCGAAAAAAAAATTAGCTGTCCCATACATTTGGCTCGAGTAGGTTTGCAGTTTTGTATGGAGAGGCAGATTTTTTTTTCGCGATTTCATTGTTGGTCCCATAGAGAATGTTGTTCAGTTTGATGGTCTGATCATCCCCTTAAAAAAGTGTCAGCATATTAAGATGGACCATATATATTGCCGTTTTTACGATAAAATAAACATAAACCATGAAAAAATAAAGTTTCTTGTGCAGGGAACTCCTTAATTTTTTACTTTTGGTTAGAATACAGCCCTTTGTAGGTAGGACGGATTGACGGTCGGACAGTGTAGGATGTAGGCTTAGTAAGTAGTAGATAATGTAGGTTCCCATTGACACAATTTGAGTACGGAACCCTAAAAACCAATTAGTTTAGTTAGATTAGACTACATCTCATAATGAGGCAGTCAATTAAATATTAAAATAATCTCTTTATGCAAATAGATTGGAATGTTATTTTGCAATTCGATTATGAGCATTATCTTTGGTTGTGTGCATCTCATTATAATTGTATATGTTCCATAGTTCCATAGCATACAATTAAATTTTCTAACTTATGCATGTATACCGTCTGCTTTCAAAAGGTGAAGGGAAACATTGTGAGGATACGCTGGTGAAGAAATTCTGTGCATGTGAAGTAATAACGCCCATACACATACACCCTCCTTTAGGGTAGGATTGTGCCCTGCAGTGTGACGTTTATAGGCTGATGATGATACTAAAAGTTACAGACTATTTCGTGCTGATAGATTTTGCTAAGGCTCTAACCCGCCCAATCTGTACAAGGCGGACAGTCTCGAGCTATCTAGCTCACATCGTTGCTCTGTCTACAGGGTCCAACTTAATATGCTGATACTTTTTTAAGGGGATGATCAGACCATCAAACTGGTAATCTTTCACTATGGGACCAACATCGAAAACACGAAAAAAAATCAGCTGTCCCATACAAAACTGCAAACCGACTCGAGCCAAATGTATGGGACAGCTGATTTTTTTTCGCGATTTCGATGTTGGTCCCATAGAGAAAGTTGTTCAGTTTGATGGCCTGATCATCCCGTTAAAAAGAGTCAGCATATTAAGAAGGACCCTATATACTCGCACAGTACGTAGTACCACGCTGTACAATCTTATGCACTAAGTTATTTTAAAGGTAATTTGACAATACTAATCATTCATCATTATTATCCACTAGAAATAACCAACTGGGCATGGGCAACTCCCCTCACAGATTTACCATAATTTCCATGTTTGTCTGACAGATTGATAAGTACAGTTGAAGTAAGGCACTTACAGTCGTAATACAAGTAAATTCTGCGGACCAAACTCTTAGCACCTCAACTACATTATTTTTTTCAAGGCTTCTGGCACCCGTGGTGACAATGCCAGCCTTATATGCTTTTCAAATTTTAAATCAATCTAGGGCAAGGGACAGCCCCACAAACCGGTAAAGGCTCACTGCTCTGTTTGTCAGTGTATGAAATCCAGGCACAGTGATGTGATGTGATTGTATTAATTGAATATGATTTTAATGTTGATTTACAGGCCTACCAGCAGCTGTACCAGTTACAAATCCTGCCGGTGCAGTACCTGGATCACCCGCTGCAGCCCCTGGATCACCCGCTGCAGCACCTGGATCACCCGCTGCAGCACCTGGATCACCCGCTGTAGCCCCTGGATCACCCGCTGCACCTGCACCAAACACTGCACCTGCATCATCCGGAGCACCTGCAGCAAACGCAGACACAAAGACTGGCAAACCCGCTGAAGTATCTGCCTCAAATGACACAAACACTAAAGCTCCAAATGTCCCAAAAAACGAAACTCTAATCCCAGCAAATACGTCTCAACCCACACCTCCAGCAAACAAAGCTGCAGATACATTAAAACCCCAAGATGATAACAAAACAAACCCAGATAAAAAAGATGAGGAACACAAAGAAAACAAAGCTGAAATACCACAAACTGTTCTTCCTACTGGTAATGTAACTCCTTCAGATAAACCTAAAAATGGAACTAAAGTACCAGAAACATCGACGCCGAAATCACCAGTCACAGTGAAGCCAACAGAAGATAGCAAGACCCCTCCACACATTGAAGCTGCAAGAGGGTGAGTAAAATTTTGCATCAGTTGGGAAATTTTGTCATGCCATTTTGTAATATTTTTGGATCGGCTTCGCCTCTGTCAACAATTACATGAGATCCGAGACCTTTCTTACTTTTCTGTCCTCGGTGTGTACCTAATATACGAATTTTTTCTCAGTTAAAAACATTTGACAATATAAACTCTTAATTATATTTTACGTTACCATCTTTCTGGAGCAGTCGGGTAAAAAGTATGAGATAATTTTACAATACATAAGTTCCCTCATACAATGTTAGTACAAAGTTCGCGTTTTCACATTTGATAAACAGTTGCTGATTTGACTAGTTCGCAAATAGAATATTGTACAATTTTGATTGTTATCGTTTTTTGACTGGTGTTCCGAGCACATTATTGAAACTTTGTCGAAACTGATTTCTTTAGTAAGTAAGTTATAAACTGTAGCATCCCACTGCAGGGAAAAGGCCTCCTCTCACGAATAAGGGTGAGCTTCTTTAATAAAAATAAAACCATAATGAGCGTTTTTCTTTTGGTTTTCTAGGGAATTGATAGATGGCACTACGGTCTGTGCGAATAAACGTCAAAATTTCAAAATGTTTCTTTTTTAAAAATAAAGAGGGAAAAGATGACCAAGAAGATGTCGACGCATCTTTTGATGGCATATTTCATTGTTTACTAATCATTTTAATCGAAAATTAGAAACGTTTACGCCTGACTTGGTTGTATGGGCTCGATCCCTTGGCCTTCCAAAAAAAAGACAGGCACAGACTTGACAATATTTTGACAGGATCTCGCGGACGGCTCTATGGAGCGATAAACATGCCATCTGTCGAGTTTTTTAGGAACTAAATTTAAAAAATAAAAGAAAAACGCTCATTGTCATCATAATTTTTCCCCCAAAAAACATTCATCCCCCAAAAATATTATCTGTTTCTTTTTTTGCTGTTTCTTGTAATAGTAAAGGCTGGATCTGGCATTCTGAATTTCATTTTTAATTGTAATCTATTCCAGGTTCGATGGAGCCAGTTTCATCGGTGGTATCATACTAACCCTGGGTCTTCTGGCCATCGGATTCATGGGCTTCAAGTACTACAGAAACCAAACCGAAAGGAACTACCACACACTCTAAATGTCTAAGCTTCACCCTCTTTTAATGTAAGTGCACTATTCTATTTTAAGTATATCATTTTTCATTAGAGAATATTTTAAGTTTTTCTTCAGTGCACTTTACATTTATTATGTTGCAGGGACACTATTTGTAAATTTTGTATTGTAAGGTTTCATTAAGTACCTAAATGGTGGCTGGCCGTGTAGTTTATAATTTACTTCTCGAATTTATGAATGTGAATTATTTTTTTATTTCTTTTTTATTATTATAAAAATTTTAGTCTGCCCAAATTTGGAGCATTTATTACATCTCACTTATTTTGCATGGTTTTTGTTTAGAAGTTTTAGAATTTATGTTGCAACACGCACTCCCTATAGTGTTGTTACTGGATTGAAAATTTAGAAAAATGTGATCTGTACATTCTGAAATATATGTATAATTGAATGGATATTGAAATTATAGAGTATTACGTTAATTGGCATTGTTCTGAGATTTATATTTGTAGTTTATTCAGTGCAATTTAGTCTTAATGGTTGACAAAGATCTTATATGGAACTGTGCCATTTTCTGGATTTCCACGATTTTGAACACTTGATTTATTAAAATCACTCCAATAGTAAACTTTGGATAACACCGCTATTACTTTCAAAGATAATTATAGTTGTAAGAATATACTATTTTATAGGAATATCGACAATCGACATGGCAACACGATGTCACTTTCTGAAGCATTTCTTTTTAGTGTTTTGAACCTCGTGTTTGTAACTGGTTTATTTCTATTTATCTTCTGAACCCAGTACCGAGATGGAATCTCGACCTTCACATGCTTTGGAAAGAACCGACACTCATGTTTCCAGTTCGATTATGATTTCCGTTAAGTGTTACTATATAAGGAAACACAATGTGATGATGAAAATAAGGGTCTAAAGTAGTACCTGTGTTGGTTTGGCATGACTGAGCTCTGGAATCTCATAATTATTATCTCGGAGCTAAGCTATCGCTGGATAACTATAGTTAAACCTCAATAACGTAATAAATAGTCAATTTCGTATAAAAAACTATTGTTAACTAGAATGTTTAGAATTTTGTCAGAGAATCTCAACAGTTTTTTTGTGCCAAACCAATTCTGTATAAATATGTATTTTATTTCTATTTTGTGATTTAGCACGCTCTTAGTAAACTGGGGAAAGCTGATTCCATCCTAAAGTGCTCTTAAATCTGAACTATTTATGGATAGGTATTCGAAGAGTTTACAACCATCAAATCTCCTGTCATCTCTACTTATCATGTCACAGTCAATAGTTCTGTTAATAAAGGTATATAACAAAATATTGTTTCATTTATTGATAGTTTGTAGTCGGAGATTTAACTTATTACTATAGAGAGGACATCGCGAACCAAAGCGTAATCCATGACTTGTTACCTTGGCCTCGGGGTAAGGGTTGAACCTCATATAGGCCTCCGCACATTGCAGCGATTTTATCGAGCGATAATATCGCTGCGATTTTGCGATATTTATTTCTAGTACATTTTGTATGGGGTCGCGCGCGACCCTACACACTGCCGCGATATTATCGAGCGATAATATCGCTGCGATTTTGCGATATTTATTTCCAGTACATATTTTGTATGGGGTCGCGGTAGAGAGTAGTATATTGCTTGCGCTCTATCCTACACACTGCCGCGATATTATCGCGACCTGACGCAATCTCTTTAGACTACATTCAGCGGTGGGGCGCATGCGTGACGCGAATCGCGGAATCGCTGCAGTGTGTAAGGTGTCGCGATATCGCTGTCGATAATATCGCTGCAATGTGCGGAGGCTTTACAACAGCACCGCATCGCATTTTTCCGTCGTTTCATCCTTTTCTGTCCCGTTCCTGAGTGACAGAAAAGGATGGAGCGACGGAAAAATGCGATGCGGTGCTGTTAGATGAGGTTCAACCCTTACAAATTGTTCTAGTTTGACACGTCGTACTGAATTTTTTTGTATGAAAGCCTGTCCAATGTCTTCTCTTAGTACTTAATAATAAGTTAAATCTCGTTTGTATTGTTTTTCATAAATTTGCAAGAAATACAAAGGTCAGAACTTCAAAGAAGTTTATTCCGAATACCTCAATATTACAATAATAATGATCTACCTTTAACAGAACAACAGAGATCTACAACAATGTATTAACAAAACCAAAACAAAAAGAAGGTATTATCGAAAAAACTAAAACTGATTTTACAGACAACTGTTCATTCTGAACTTTTTAAAACAAATAAATAACCCTGGAAGTATACTTAAGTCTAAGCAAATAAATGTATTTTTGATGATTGCCCTTTAATGTTTAATCTTAATTTGATTGAAAGTAAAATTAATATTTCAACGACAACAACTATAGTATACAGATGCCATCTCTAAACCTTGGCGCGCCGGATCGTGCTGGACGCTTTAAGACAATCTCAGTATAAATCTCCACAGGGAGGTTAATCATGAATCCGATTAATTCTATTAGTCACCAAAGAATCAACCGCACAATCCTGCTTTAGCAGCAGTAAAAGCTAACTAGGTATCCCACACAAAAAACTGATAAATAGCTTTGCTTGCACTAGGACCCACATTGCGATTCAAGTCACCCTGTTTAAGATTTGCAAGCAGCATTTCACCTGCCTTCTTACTACACCTTTCATATTCGTTAATTAACAATCTTGGTGTCTTATAAACTTCAGTTATCGCTAAAGCCTTCTCAACAGAAACACCTTTTAGCTGGAGAAGTAATTTTATAAATGTCTCGGTGACTGTAAGTGGTTTGTTTTTAGTTGAAGCCTTGTTGAAGAAATTGAATGTCATCAATTCATCGCCTTGAGATTCTCTGTTGCGTCCTAATACATGTTTATCCTGAAACAAAGGAAAAATAAATGAATATTAGCAAGTGTATGAAATCGTAAGTTATTTCAACAGCTTTTTTAGGTAACTGATGTAAGATGACATGCTTATTTTGAGAGGATAGATCTCAAAATAAGCAGGTACAGAAGGCCGGCACCAAGCAACAAGTGATACGGCCGCCATTTTGCGATTGGACATAGTTTCGGTACTACTGGTGAAACGTGGAGGTTCAGAGGTTTCAAAATATCTCTGACTACCCCCTCGGGGAATATATTCGTGAGAATATGCATGCATGCCGTTTGCGATATCGCGGCGGTGCAGTTGCGACATCGCCAACGCTCAAAAATTACTTTTATGTAGTGATAGGTATATCTTAATTACTTCTTCAAATTACCTTATACTCAATAGTCAGTCTTTTAGTCATCATAGCTAAAAATCTAGCAGAATATGATAAAGAATCAGTCATGTGTACTTTAAATCCATCTTGAACCCTTGTATTTGCTAACGCTTGCTTCAAAGATTGTAAAGGCAGACCGACATGGTTGTTAGACCCAAAATTTTCTACTAAATAAATAACATTTTTCAGTCCACATTTCCTCAGTCTGAACTTTTGTTCGTGAAACCTTCCGTCTTTAATACTTGCTCCTAGATCATCCATTCTTTTCCTCTCAACAACGTAAGGCAGAACAAATTCTTCATTGTTTGTCTTGTTTCTGGCTATCCATGTGAAGTCTCCAACTTTTAAACTTCTGTATTCATGTTTCAAGTCTGGGTATTTGTTAAACTGCGCCACTGTAGGATCGTTCTTTTTGGTTACCCTGAAATGAAAATTACAAAATTTTCATACTGATGTAAGACCAACCTTACTAAGGGTCTACGGTTTAAAAATGTGTTGCTTTTTTTTTATTTGTACTACATTTAACATTTAACAATTGCATTTTGACTGTCTAGCACTGCATTTCAATGTCAAGTGAGATACAAAATGTTGGAGCAAGCCAGAAAGCACCCGATACACAACCGCCTGCAAACAGACTTGCAACACAACTACAAAACTGCTGTGCATTAAGTTTTACAGAGTAAACAATAGACAGCTTGATGTTTCTTTGCACAAGAGCTCAGTATACAGGGTGTCCCAAAACTCAACGATAATCTGGTACCGGGCGAGAGGTCAAGTTATACCAGTTCTGGGAAAAATAAGAAAAAAAATCCATATCACTTAGTTAAAAAATAACAGACATTTTTTCATAAAAGTTGAAAATCTCTACCCTTGGTCCTAGTTTTAAGTGTAGTGATCACAAATTTAACGATTTAGCTGTGATTTTTCTAATGACGTAATCTAAAATACCGGTGCTATTTATCCCAATCACGAATTAACGTAATAAACATTGTTAGTTCAGTAAAATAAATTAAGTTTCATTGAGTTATGGTTTAGGAAAATATTATCAGTTAACTTTGACAATTCATTTCGGAAAAAAAATGTACTAGACTATCCTTGGCATGTTATTTCAAAAGATGGCCCATTTAGTCAAGATTTCAAAATGGTGCAACACTTGCCACTATTATTGTGTCCGTATAGTTAGCAGCCTCACCAACGAATTCGAAGATTTTGACTAGGCCACGATTTAGTACCCAATTAGTACTATTTAGTGCCCAAAGCACAGATTTGGTACTCCTGTATTTTAAAAGATATTTGGGTTACTTACTGAGGCTGCTAGATAGACGTCAAGGTAGCAGTCGCACTGAGAAATACTGTTTATATCAATGTGATTTATATGTCACGATTTAGTACTCATTTAGTACTCCCTATATCCAAAATTTCATTAATATTGTTTCAATACAAGCCGAGATATGACAGTGCATTGTTGAGGCTGCTAACTTGACGTTTATTCAAACGATGATTCCAATGAAACGGGTGCACATTTCAAACAGATAAATACATACAGATTTAGGGTTCGATTTGGTGCCTCTTATGATATTTTTGAAATGTAGAATTTTCTTTCCTACTTCCCAAAAAAACTATGTAAAGTTCTACATACTAATCGTAATTTAGGTCCGTCGATATCGTTAATCAAATTTAGACTTTATTCAACTGTAATAGGGTTTACAATTTATTTTAATTCTGTGGTTGGTACTGTCTAGCAAAAAAGTGAAATGATATTAAATTGTATAGGTAACTCTGATACTTCTCAATCTCGTATGTACCTATGTAATGTGAGTCCAGAAGACTATTATTCTTCTTTAAATCTACTCTACTATTATTGTACTGGAATTTTTTTTTACCGTTCCGAAATAAAGCGAAGCAATAAATATTGATTTCATTGTGGTTTGAAACTTTCATGAGTTGTTCAGATCATCAAACTGAACAACTTTTATTATGGGACCAATCCTGAAATCGCAAACAAAAATCAGCAGTTCCATACTAAACTGCAACGCCTACTAGACTCAAATGTATGAGACTAGTACTTTTCAAACATTACAGTGCGATTTTTGAAAGTCACTCGTTCAAATCAGCAGTAGAAAATGTAAAAATTACTATGTAGATTATTCATCATTCGATCGACGTGTTACTTTCAAAAATTGCATTCCTGTTCACAACATAAACCAAAACATAAAAGACAATTTGAAAACATCTATGATAGAACAAGGTTCATCATAAACTCGTTGTAGTCCCTCGGCTGCACTCATTTGAATCAAGCAATGAGCGTTTTTCTTTTTGTTTTCTAGGGGATCGATAGATGGCGCTACGGTCTGTACGAAGAAACGTCAACATTTCAAAAAGTGTTTCTTTAAAATAGTAAAGAGTGAAAAGATGATCAAGAAGATGCCAACGCATCTTTTAATGACATATTTCATTATTTACTAATCATTTTAATTGAAAATTCTAAACTTTTACGCCTGACATGGCTGAATGGGCTCGATCCCTTGGCATTAAAAAAAAAAGGCAGGCACAGACTTGACCAGATTTTGACAGGATCTCGCTTACGGCTCTTTGGGGCGATAAACATGTCATCTGTCGAGTTTTTTAGGAACTAAAATTAAAAAAGAAAAGAAAAACGCTCATTCTTCGACAAGTTTTCGCATCACCCACCGTAATTAACGTAAATAAAATCCCGCCATCTCTCGGTATTGCTATGAACCACTTGCTATGATCGCGTGCTCCAGCTCATGGCAGTAGAGTTCCGATAAAGGCCAGGCCACACAGAGGCGGGACTGCGGGAAAGCGGTCCGGGGGCGGACCTGCGGGAAGCGAATATCTCCGGACCAGTGCTTATTTCTCTGTTACAGGGGACATACAAACTCGGACATGACCTTTCCACCACACCATACACTACAAAACACACAAAAATCTTCGCTGGTCCGCAGATATTCGCTTCCCGAGGAACCGCCGCCGGCCCGATTTCCCGCAGGACCGCCTCTGTGTGGCCTGAGCTTTAATAATAATTTTTGTTCATGATTGTACCGAAAATCGAATGTATGTAGAATTTTACATAGTTTTTTTGGGAAGTAGGAAAGAAAATTCTACATTTCAAAAATATCATAAGAGGCACCAAATCGAGCACTAAATCTGTATGTATTTATCTGTTTGAAATGTGCACCCGTTTCATTGGAATCATCGTTGGAATAAACGTCAAGTTAGCAGCCTCAACAATGCCCTGTCATATCTCGTCTTGTATTGAATCAATATTAATGAAATTTTGGATATAGGGAGTACTAAATGAGTACTAAATCGTGACATATAAATCACATTGATATAAACAGTATTTCTTGGTGCGACTGCTACCTTGACGTCTATCTAGCAGCCTCAGTAAGTAACCCAAATATCTTTTGAAATACAGGAGTACCAAATCTGTGCTTTGGGCACTAAATAGTACTAATTGGGTACTAAATCGTGGCCTAGTCAAAATCTTCGAATTCGTTGGTGAGGCTGCTAACTATACGGACACCTATTATTGCCAGTAATGGTGATATTTTGTACTTTTTGTAAATGGACCTCGTTTCGAACAACTCAACCATAGCATTTTTTTATAATTATGGGCATATTGGGAAGAAACACAATTATTATTATTATTAGCAAAGCAGTTAGTTAGTCAAATTAATAACTAATTCGGTTGTGGATAACATAATAAACAATTCATTTATAATAACACTTTTATTTAATTATTTCCTCCATAAAACTAAAGTAAATGCTCGAATTGATTGCCTCCGGCACGAATACCGGCTCTGCATCGCCTCAGAGAAGTTTTAAGGAGGAAATAATTAAATAAAAGTGTTACGATAAATTAATTGTTTATTATTTTATTATGTTATCTACAACCGAATTAGTTATTAATTTGACTAACTAACCTCTTTGCTAATAATAATAATAATTTTGTTTCTTCCCATTATGTCCATAATTACAAAAAAATGCTATGGTTGAGTTGTTCGAAACGAGGTCCATTTACAAAAAGTACAAAATATCACCATTACCGGCAATAATAGTGGCAAGTGTTGCACCATTTTGCAATCTTGACTAAATGGGTCATCTTTTGAAATAACTTGCCAAGGATAGTCTAGTACATTTTTTTTCCGAAATGAATTGTCAAAGTTAGTTAACTGATAATATTTTTCTAAACCATGACTCAATGAAACTTAATTTATTTTACTGAACTAACAATGTTTATTACGTTAATTCGTAATTGGGATAAATAGCACCGTTATTTTAGATTGTACGCAGTACGCAGGAGGAGCTCATGACCGCTAGCGACGGTGCAGTATCGGTTGCCCACTTCTGGCAAGGTACTATTTAGCGACTTTGTTCAAAATTTGAAGTCGACACGATAAGAAGATTTTAGATTACGTCATAAAAAAAATCACAGCCAAATCCTGAAATTTGTAATCACTACATTTAAAACTAGGACCAAGGGTAGAGATTTTCAACTTTTTTGAAAAAATGACTGTTATTTTTTAACTAAGTGATATGGATTTTTTTTCTTATTTTTCCCAGAACTGGTTTAACTTGACCTCTCGCCCGGTACCAGATTATCGTTGAGTTTTGGGACACCCTGTATAAAGGAAAGAGTATATACATATTGTTCAGACACTCCCCACACCCCACCAATTTTTACACAACGGCATCAGCAAGAGGGTAATGTAATGTTTTTACCAAGCATGTATCCAGGGGGGGGGGGGACGACGACATACCTCTCACCCTGGAGACTACAGTAGGAGATGGTGTAGTCTCACTCACATGTGCTTAACCCTTGTCAGTGCGAGCCCATTTTATGAAGTGACTGTGGGGTGTGAAGAAAGAATACAATTGTAAATTACACCCGCAAAGTCAAGGCAAACATAGTTACCGGCATAAACCTCAATTAAATAAACTAAAACATACTAACCCACCAGTTTCATTTTTATCAATTAATAATACAACATCAAAAGAACCAGGTTCCATTTGAAAAAGTTCTGATTCTGTCCTCTGAACATTACATTGAGTACTACTTTCACATTCCATAACATCAACGTTACTTGAAGCACCATTGAAAATCATATCGTTTACCGTCCTGACATCCTTAGATTCTACTAAAAGTTCTTCTGCTAATAAAACACCTTGATCTGTCAAGGAATACTGAGCTTTTTTACCTCTGGTTTGAGCTACTAGTCCTTTTTTGACCAATGTACTCATGTTTGACCATGCCGTGTAATACGTTTCTGGTTTGGGCCTTACGAATGATTCTTCGCTATATTTTTGTGCTTTATCAATCAATTCATCCTTTTTTAGCGCATTATTACCTTGTTTTGAGTGTTCCAGTAATGTTATTAGAATCGCATAGCCGCCAGATCTGAATACAGGCTTGTATTTCTTACGACCTGGTGACTTCTGTTTCTTAGTTTTACTATTTGATTCTGTGGAACTTTTTGAATTTCGAAGATTCTGAACATTATCACTATCTTTAGAACTAGAGACTGTATTAGGTTGACTATTAGAAACGTTGTCAGTACATTCAGTTTCTGGCTGCTTCTTTGATGTTTGATTTGGAATATTGTTAGTTGTATAAACCTCTAGTCTCTTATCGAGGAATGTGCAAAGTTTTCTATCGAAACCCTTTAGGATCAGGCAGTCGGTGCCACTTTGCAATGGGAGTGGGTATCTGGACAGTGACTCCAAGGCTTCGTTCAACATAGCTTCTAGTTTGCTCTGCTTGCTTTTTGCTTCCTCGTGCAGTTCTTCTAGCCATTCTTGAAACAGAGGGTTTGGCCGCTTACGCTTTAGTGTTATCCTCTTACCCTTTTCCTCTTCATTATCCATTGTGAAAAACACGAATAATGTGATGATAAAAGGGATTATTTAAATTATTTTGCCGGCAAACAAAACAAACAAAAAAAAACTCGCTAATCGCAAAATCATTTTTTTTTTAAATAATGTTTTTACGGCACTGGCTGGATTCTAGATTTCTAGTCCTTTTAGGCCACTCGCATAATCTGTAGGTACAGTTTCATCGCTTGCTAGGCAGTCTGTGCTCCACTTCCCACAGACTTCCTATATAGGAAGTCTGTGCCACTTCCACTATAGACGTAGGTTGAGTATTCTATAGATTTCCTGACAGCGTATACTCGAAAGGGACAGAGATATGACAAAAATGTATGAGTAATCGTGCCTTTGTTTGCCATAGTTGCAAGATTTTGTATGCAATTTCAACTGTGGCAAACAAAAATATCGCATACGCAGAAAGGAACAAACGACATGGATTTTGTCGCATTCACTCTGTGTAATTAGCGTATAAGGCTGTCTCGTTTTCGTGACTATTATTATTTTAATGCCTTTTCTAGTTGATTCTCTTTCTACGACTATAGAGGATTTCAAACTTCTTGGGTGTACGTACCTATAATCTCGTTCTGTATCGCGGTGGTATGCTACCCATGCTGATGATTTATGTGTGAATCTAAAAACACAAATTAAGATTTGGCCCAAAGGTCTATGAGACCATGCCAAAAACCTTAAAAAACTAATGGCTCAAAAGAACTAGTATCCAGAGCCGTTAAAGAACCACAGATTGCTGATATGTAGCAAGCTACAGATGCGACCTTGATGCGACAGCGAAATTTACAACACTTATAACAGCTCCGTTGCGGCGCTGCAGTCGTCAAGCTAATTTGTAAAGCCTGACCAGCGCTGGTAGCATGCAGCACGTGATACGGCTGTACGTCGTTCGTTCGCACGCAAATAGAAAGAGAGCTAAGGTGTGATAGCGCTGTATCACTGCGGCATGCTAGCTATGCATATATGTTCCAGTGCAGTTATTCAACCTATACTATACATACCTACTTATATCTACTCATACGGATTTTCGTTTCGGACGTTTGTAGTTTTCGTTCAATTTCGTGCCGATTCTGGAGTTTTTGTTGTTCTCTGACCATTATAGTTATAGATTACAGGAATAGTAGGGACACTGAAATTTAACTGGATCGATGCGAGATTGAACGAAAACTAGCATTCAAAACAATAGTATACAGGGTGTAATCAAACTGAACAACATTCACTATGGAGACTACTTCAGGAAACGCGAAAAAAAATCAGCTGCCACATACATTTTGGTTGGATAGGTACAGCAGTTTTGTATAGGACAGCTGATTTTTTCGCGTTTCCTAAGGGTGGCTCCATAGTGAAAGTGGTTCAGTTTGATGGTCTGAGTTCACCGTTTCAGTATTTGCTAAGCAGTCACTTACACCCTGTATATTTTTGTTTTGAATGCTAGTTTTCGTTCAATCTCGCATCGATCCAGTTAAATTTCAGTGTCCCCACTATAATTCCTGTAATCTGTATAATGGTTGGAGAACAACAGAAACTCCAGAATCGGAAAAAAATAATATTGGCGACTGTCTGTGCACGTTCACACGGCGACATATCAGGTTACACACCCTATACACCCACAACTACACTACGTATAAAACACAAAATAGTGCGGTAGAGAGCCTGCATAGACGTGGCTGCCGGCGCGCCCGTGAGACGAAACAACAACAACATACCGCACCCTCTCACACGATTCGCAGCGTTCAACTTCTAATAGTTCAACGTCCAAACAGGGTAGCCTGAGCTGACGCCGTGTGTACACTTGATCGGACTTGACGGCACCTTCAAGTGGCGTCAAGTCCCTCATCAAGTGAAACCTTCAATCACGTAGACTTGGTACTTGATCGTCTCGGGGACCATAAGTTCAATATGGCGACCATTTCATGAGGGAAAATGTAACTGCAGCGCCACAACGGACCTATCGGAACTAAAGCTGTCATATGTCATATCATAGGATATTATAAGGATAGGCCTGCCATGCCAAAAACCGAGCGACTTGCGTTCGTTTTTTTGTGTTCAGTTTTGATTCTTCAATAACAGTGCGTTCCGAATTACGCCGATATCGCTGTGAGCGCGATAAATGTCGTTCCGAGTTGACGTGAGCGCGTCCACAATCGAAAACGTGACGTCATTCATGACGTCACTACCGACGCCATCTTGCAATAACAGTGCTCACGGCTCGGGGCGTTATCACTGTGAGCGAGTTGTCAAAAGTGACGTTTGTTATAGTAAATTTTTGAGGGAATTTTCAAAAGTGGCGTTTGACAGTTTTGCCGTCGTACATTTTTGGTTTGTTTAGGTCTCGATTTAGGTTTCTTTAATAGTATTGGGTTTCATTATGTTCTAAAAAAGACGAATAAAAGTTTAATAACGATTAGTGATGAAGAAAATAATAGGAATGTTTGAATGTTGTGATGTGAACGGTGTGAGCGCGATATTTAGCGTTCCGAATTGATAGAACGCTATCAGCGCTGTCGGCACGCTAACGCAAATGGAACGGGTGTTAGCGCTGTAATCGCTCACAGCACTGTTTTTATGAATCGGAACATACCGTAAATCGCAAATATATAACAGATTTTATTTCGTTATGTAGACGTGTGTGATCAAAAAATCGAAAATGTCGCTCGAAATACCATTGAATACCACCGATGAGGTAAATAACATCATAATTTTATTATTGTTTGCTAGGCAACGTTATCTAATTTTTCGTTCATTTTTGTAGGTGATAGAGCTAGATCCAGACCAATTGCCGTCTGGAGATGAAGTTCTTAGCATCCTTCAGCAGGAAAAATCGCAACTTAGCGTTTGGATCAATGTCGCAGTACGTAAACTTAACCTTAAATATTGTCTATTTGTACTATCATTTGTCGTGTTGTTTTTAAGTTAAATTATGTTCGTTTGCATACAATAACAAATAAATATCTTGGACAGTGTCACACAAGTTATCTAGTTACATTTAAAGTTCCAGATCTAGCCTGGACTTGTATTATGATAACCAGACAACGATATAGAATACATATATAGATACAAACATCCATGACTCGGGTACAAATATTCATATTCGTCATACAAATATTTGTCCCTTACGGGATTCGAACCCGCGACCCCCGGCACAGCAGGCAGGTTCACTACAGACTGTGCTGTCAGGCCGTCAAAATCTCACGGTACTGTTGCCCTGACAGAGATAGCTATGACTATCTTATTAGTTGTTCTGGCTAGGTCTGTTCTCAGTTTGTAATGAGGTGATAGGTGGTTTTAAAAGGCATTCTCCCATTGACCTTAAATACTATAGACTCATATGATGTCTTAGCAATTTTTTGTCTGAATTGACACAATAACCCACACAAATCAAGTATGCATGCTGTTGGGTGGTTCTAATATGTTGTATTTGATTAAACTTAGTCTTATTTGATATGTTTACTGTCTGCTAATTGGCAAAAGAGCTTTCTTTTGGCTCTGCCATTTTTGGAGTGATCTAGTTCTTAGGCTGTAACATGATGTGTGTGATAAGGCTATATCACACCTTTTATCTCATTTGTTCGCTCGGAGATAGAAAAAGAGCAAAGACATGATAGTGTGTATAAAATAAATTAATCTGTCATCTGCCATGTACGGTGAAATGTGGAAACTTTACCAATGATGGCAAAGTAAAGTTGCCACATTTCACGGTACGTATAGTTTGCATCATGTGAAAAAAAAACACTAGGGTCAAATTACTCAGCAGGCAATTGACATTTATCCTCTAATGTCCGTACCGGAAAGACATTCGTTCATTTTACAACTATTAAGATAAACATAATGTTTTCCAAACCTTTCACCACCTCATACTCTCCTCATACCATTATATGAGTCGATAAATATCAAACGCTTGTATGTCCCACCTCTAGGAAGTCTCATTGAACTCAATAAAAATATGTTTTATTTTGTTTTTAGGATCTATTTGAGTAGATACGTCAAACCCTTCAAAATCAACAAACATTAATTTTTATTGATTTTAAAGGGGTGTATCTACACTGACAGGTCCATTCAAACTTAATAAAATTTATTTTGAATGAGTTTAATGGGACGTCCCAGAGGTTGGACTTACCGGCGTTTGATATTTATCGACTCATATACACCGTAGTGCTTATTTGATGTGATGTAACAACCTGAATACACTTCTGTGTGATAAAAGGGCTGGCCTATTATAAGCGGAGATTCACACTGCAACATCCAGTTTAACTCAAGCATTTTCCTTTTTCAGCTCGCTTATTATAAACAAAGGAAGATCGATGACTTCCTCAAGATATTGGAGTCGTCCCGAGTGGACGCCAACATTGATTATAGAGACTTTGAGCGAGATCAAATGCGAGCCCTCGATATGTTGGCCGCTTACTATGTACAGGAGGCCAACAAGGAGAAGTCGAAGGATAAGAAAAAGGAGCTGTTTACTAAGGCAACGCTCTTATATACGATGGCTGATAAAATCATTATGTACGATCAGGTAAGTGTTATTATTTTACTATTTATAAAATTGTATTGTTTTGCTGAAATTTCCAAGAAAAGAAAAAAGAACAGGACAGATTGCAAAAGAAAATGGAGATAAGTACATTGAAGATATTTACAAGAAAGGATATTTTATTTTATATTATTCGGGATGCTAACAGCCTCTTTTACAATATAATTTAAGTACTTAAAATAACAAACCATTAGCCATTTACAAGCATCCACATATCGATTTTAAATATGATATGGTGTTTACGTGTCCCTGACCAATTTTTGAATTTTTTGTTTCTTTGACCATCACATAAAAACTACTGTCCCGATTTTGATGATCTTTGTTTAATTCCATAATGATATCACTTTACTGTCGTTTTATTTGCGATAAGACCACCTTTAGTGCCTCCTCCGTCTGTATAATATACATCAAATATTATTTGATTGATTGATGCAACAAAAATAATTTTAAATGAGAGAAAAGTGTTGTTATGTAAATCAATTAACACGAATATTTATAGAACCATCTACTCGGCCGAGCCTACTTCTGCCTTCTTGAAGGAGACAAAATGGAGCAAGCCGATGCCCAATTTAACTTCGTACTGAACCAGTCTCCGAACAATGTTCCCTCGCTGCTTGGTAAAGCCTGTATTGCTTTCAATCGTAAAGACTACAGGGGAGCTCTAGCGTTCTATAAGAAAGCGCTTAGAACGAATCCAGATAGTCCCGCAGCTTTAAGATTGGGAATGGGACATTGTTTTATGAAGTTAAATAATCAGGAGAAAGCAAGGTCAGTGTTCTTTTTACCACTTTTACATAAAGAAGTATTTTGTGTGAATATGTTGAAATTAATCTTTAGAGAAAATAATAAATTTATTTATTTAGTATTTATTAGGTTTGCCAACAGGCTAACATCGTATAATATTAAATAACAATCATGTTCATAATTCTTTAAACGAAGTAGACCCAATTACAGGCAAACACAGCTTGAAGATAATAAATGTCTAAACTGAATTACTGGGCTCAATAGCCTGCTCTTCCTCTCACCCATATAGATATAGTGTATATGTGAGACTGCACCATGTTTTTATGATAAACTAATTCTATTTGTACTTAATAAGCTACGAACAAATAATAAGTCAGGAAGCGTAAACGTGAACAAAATGCGTGAGAAATTCGACCCCACAATTCACTACATTGACAAATTATCTCGAGTATTCGAACGAAAGACTCATACATGCAAACCGGCCAATCAAGCTGCGCTTGTGTGATGCGCTGTACACCGGAATGCGCGGTGATTGGTTTCGGGCGTAACCGATAGCGGCCATTGGTCCGCGCGCCTGCTGCAGTCAACTGCTGTGTCAAATGCGTGGACGATTTTATGCATTAAGTGAGAGAGGACAAGTCATTTTAGAAATATTGTATTTTTGCACTTTACTTAATAGTTGAATAAGTAAGTTTCAATTTTACTAATATGTTGTAGTATTGTGTCGTATCATAAATTAAGATTTATAATCGAATTCGATTCCAATCTAGGTTCTAAATGTTCTAACTACACATTTAGATAGGATAAGTTGTTAAACTTATAATAAAAACGGCGCACCAAGGGTTCTGTACAAACTTGTGTGTAGATTAGATATTTCTTCCAACACAGGATCTAGTTTCCAAGATTTTTCCTTTTTTTTTCGTGTACTTGTCTTTTGTTTTCTTCCAAAATCAGTCCCATTGCTCTAACGAAAATATAAATCGGATTGAAACTCAAACTCATGTAAGTATTTTAAAAGTTAAATCTCCCATACATAGACATACGTCATAGTTAATTCTCTAACTCAAATGTAGGTTACCAATCCGTATTGGGCTCGCGTGGACTAACCCCATACACCCTCCCTGAGGTAAGCCTGTGTCCTGTAGTCAGACGTATATTATAGGCTGTGTGTGATGGTGATGATGATATAAATACAAAAAACAATTTTCAGATTTTTTACTTTACTTGATCTGCGAGACCTTAGATTTTTATTATTGTAGGTCAACTGCAGTACCTAAACACAGACAGACTGCCAGACACAGACAAACGGACAACGAAGTGATCTTATAAGTATTACAATCAATCAAAAAAATCAAATCTTTCTTTTTTGTAATATTAGTGTAGGTAGTACTATAGATTATTGCCACTTTATATTCATCATGTCGGAATTACCCGACACGTAAGTAAGCTGCTTGAGTTCATGTTGCATAATATTGACCACTATGAATTTAGAATAAATTTGTTTTTAATATTAATAAATTAATACTTACGGGTGAAAACTGATCCCTGGGCATATAATACTGGTGTGGCTTCTGCACCACTTCACTACACACGAGGGCATTATGTTTTGGGCCGGTAAAATTGAATATTTGTAAGGAAATGTCTCACGTGCGCCCGCCACAAAGCAAAATTGACACTAACAACGCGTCCCGGCCACCTTTTTAAGCCCCGCCCTCTCCGGCTTACTTTTCGTGGCGTAATTTTTTATGGACAGTTACGCTTCCTGACTTATTATTTGTTCGTAGTTAATAAGGTTCTTCTTTAACAAAATGAATAATTTTCAGGATGGCATTTGAAAGAGCGCTACAATTAGATCCTCAATGTGTGGGTGCTCTTGTAGGACTCTCAATATTGAAGTTAAATCTACAGGAGAGTGAATCTAATAAGATTGCTGTCATCATGCTGTCCAAGGCCTATGCAATCGACCCAAAGAACCCTATGGTTTTAAATCATTTGGCTAACCATTTCTTTTTCAAAAAGGTAAGAATACTACTAGTAATAAGTATTATTTAATTACAGACTTTGATTATGTGACTGTATTAATGGAATATTCATAGTTATGATTTTATGATAACAGTAAAATATTCATAAATCAACTAGGATTAAAATAAAAAATAAAATAAAAAATGTAAATAAATAAAATAAAAAATGAAAAAAAATATATTTATAAATAAAAAAATAAATAATTAAAAAAGTTTATATTTAATGTTTATTTCAAGTAATAAATTAAATATCTATTTTGATTATAACTAGGATTCTAACCCAGGATCTTCAGCGATCTTAAGTGATAATATACAGGGTCCGTCTTCATATGCTGACGGTTTTCAAGGGGATTATCAGACCATCAAACTGAATATGTTTATCTACGGGAATATCGTACACAAAACTGTAATTCTACTCCACCCTTTTCTACTTTACTTGATTTTTATAGCGATTTTGATTTTGGCCCTTTTGAGAAAGTTGTTTAATTTGATGGTCTCATCAACCCCTTAAGAAAATGTCAGCATAGGTATTAAATTAAATCTTTATTTATTCAGATAACTACTATGTGATCTATACAGGGTTAGTAGGTACAATAAAATAAAACAAACGAAGTTAGTACTATTAAGGGTGACCGCATATCTATGCGCGGTGAAGGAGGCGATCGAAACGAATTTCCTTTTAATTCTTCTGACGATTCGTCCGATTCGCCGCGGATAAGTGTGCGAGGTGTCATAGAATTTCATACAACCAATTCTAAAATTCGATTTGTTCGCCTCCTTTGGCTCGTTCGCCTCTGGTAAATATACGTACACCTTAAGAAGGACCCTGTATAATATAATCCATAGAAATAACATAACATTGCCTTGATTATTTACCAGGACTACAGCAAAGTGCAGCATCTTGCTCTTCACGCGTTCCACAATACAGAAAACGAAGCAATGCGAGCGGAAAGCTGTCACCACCTGGCCCGAGCGTTCCATGCTCAAGGGGACTGTGATCAGGCGTTCCAGTATTATTATCAAGCGACTCAGTTCGCGCCTCCGAACTTTGTGCTGCCACATTACGGATTAGGGCAAATGTATATTTATAGAGGTGATACGGAAAATGTAAGTTTTGGTTTTAATTACTCGCTTTAGTCTAGCATTTGTATATCGCTCCTCAATATACAGGGTGTTTCATAAGTAAGAATAAATTTTTAAAACTCTTAAGGGGGTTGTTTAGACCGTCAAACTGAACATCTTTCTCTATGGGACCAACACCGAAATCGCGAAAAAAAATATTATAATATTATAATATTTTAGCTCTAGTCGATTTGTAGAGTCAATCAATTTTTTTTTTTCGCGATTTCGATATTGGTCCCATAGTGAAAGTTGTTCAGTTTGATGGTCTACACCACCCCCTTAAAGGTTTATTTGTAGTTTTGTAACACCTTGTATAAGGTCTAACAAAATTAGCTGAAACTATTTTAAGGGGAGTATCAGACCATCAAACTGAACAACTTTCTCTATGGGACCAATATCGAAATCGCGAAAAAAAAATCTACTGTCCCATACAAAAATGCCAAACTAACTCGACCCGAAGTGTATGTGTTTCAGCTAATTTTGTTAGACCTTATATAGTATGCCGCGAACATTTTGCTCATAGAATAGACGTAAGGTTGTTCATACTGCACAACTTAGGTCAAAGTAAACAGTAACTACACAACACATTGAAAGGTCATCTGTAATCTGGTGCTTAGTGTACTGTAAGGGTCTATTCACACTGAAATAGCAGCGGCGGCCGGCATTTTCGGTGCATATTTTACCTAGTATTTTGAATCTTACTACTAGTGAATAAAGTTCAAATTGATTTGAAGGGATAGACGGGTACAGTACGACCAGGAAAATAGGGCCGTTCGTTAATCTTCGTTTGCGCAGAGCGGGCCCGAGTCCCCGACAAAACCCGAAGTCATTTAATATATATAGCAGCGAAAAGGGCGCAAAAACAAATTAGCTAATAGCGTAAACGGATTGAAGGTGATTGGTCAATATAATTTCGCTCTCTATTAAAATTTGTCAACTGCGCAGGTACATCGGTAAGCCATACCGATGTACCTGGTACTAATGTAGCAGCCGCGAGGAAAATTCAGCAATTCGAGAGATTTTACACATCTTTGTTTGATAACGGATTGTATGAATACAAATTTCTCCTGGAGAGCGATTTTTGAAGCGGTGAGCTCAGTACTTGAAAATGTCAAAATTACTATGGAGATACGCATCTTTCTACTGCTGATTTGATTTTCAAAAATCATACTTCAGGAGTGCGATTTTTGAAAGTCAAATCAGCAGTAAAAAGATGCGTATCTCCGTAGTAATTTTGACATTTACAACAGCTGAGCTCACCGAATGAGATTCGAAAATCGCACTCCTGAGTGTAATATTTTTTCAGGCCGCCCAATGTTTCGAGAAAGTTTTAAAAGCTCAACCGGGCAACTACGAGACGATGAAGATATTGGGATCGCTCTACGCGAACTCGCCGTCTCAATCCAAGCGTGACATAGCTCGGCAGCACCTGAAGAAAGTCACTGAACAGTTCCCCGACGATGTTGAGGCGTGGATAGAACTCGCGCAGATATTGGAGCAAAATGATTTACCGGTAGGTCACAGATTACTATACTCCATTCCAAATAGCAACGAAAAAGTAAGGCCATTTTTAATTACAGAAACAGATTTGAAACACTCACTCTCACTTATTCTTAGAACAGCTTTAGTAACGTCCAAGATACGAGTATGTCGGAAAGTTTATCTTACTGATAAATAAATTATATTTGCTTATCAGAGTTGACCAGAAAGCTAAATAGGAATCGGAAAATCTCATCGTTCTTATTTGGAATGGAGTATAGTTACTTCGTAGCAGATACATCACTTCTTTAGAAAACAATAAGTTATCATCTAGAACTATTTAATCACGTTCTCACGCTTAAATTACCCACTGCCAGATGGTACGCGCAAAATGTACCTAGTAAGGCCACAGACAGCGTTGTTATTTCTTCGTAAAGCGCACGACGTTTGCGACTTTGTTGTCTTAAGCGAGTGGCAGAAATCAAGCAAGCGTATGCGCTTGTCGCTTATCGTGAGCCAAAGTGTAGGTATCTCGGTTCCTACGGCTGAGTAACGGAGGCCTGCCGCCTGGTTCGGTGCTTAATGATATGAAATAGTTATTTGTTATGCTAGGCTGCAAAGTTTTTTTTTGGCGCGAGTACTTATGCTCGTGGTTCAAATATAGAATCCGGAGCGTAGCGAAGGTTTCAAAGGTACGAGACGCAGACAAATTTTGCAGCCGAGCGAAACACACAACTTTTCACCTCACAACAGCGAGGAAAATGTTAGGTGCAAGCACTGAGTTTAGATGTATAGAGCGAACATCGCGCTTCATGACGTTGTCCCATTCTATTGCGGCTATATTACTCTTGCATTTAGTCACTGTCTCACTGCGGTCACCTGTAGCAGTTTGATTGAAAACCAATTGATCAGCATAAAAAATGTCCTGGTGTGTAGTGTGTACTGACTACTGAGACACTGCGAAAATAATTCAGGAAATGTAAGGAAATATAAAGGAATAACTTCTCATAGGTAAACAATATGAAATAATTATAAAAATGCATTTTAAATAAGTATTATTTTAAATGATATTTTTATCCCACACTGGAAAAATAATTATATGCAAATGCAAATAAGGACAAATCTATACGTGAAAAAGAGAAGACAAGAGATATTGGTACTCACAGGGATTATATTTAGATATACAATCTCTTTGTTGACACTCAAATAAATTATAGTGAAGGACAGACCTATACGCGAAAAAGAGAAGACAATAATATGCACGAATATATGCATAGTTCGTTATGTTAGCAACATAATCTTTTTGTCTTTCTCGCACGTATGGTTTTACTATCTTTTTATCTGGTCTCGAATGAATTCGAATTTTAAAAACTCTTTCCACGCTAGCGGATAAAATGCACTTTTGCACTCAGATTTCGAATGATAAACAGAATCTTTCCGAGCTTGTGAGGTGAAAAATGTATTTAAAGGCCGATTATTGAAGATTTTTGTCCAAACAGAAAAAATGTTCAGGAATTCTTAATCTGTACTATTATAAAACTGTAACAGAAGTGTGTCTGTACATTAAAGATATTAAAATATGGTTTTTAGGTGATTCCGAATTACCAATTTTCGAATCTTTTGTGTGACAAACAAACATACAAAGTCGCGGGTAAAAGCTTAATTAGTTAATAAATTAACAAAAATTCCTTTCAGGGTTCCCTGAATGCGTACAGTACCGCTATGAAGATCCTCAAAGAGAAGGTGAATGCTGATATTCCAGCAGAAATACTAAACAATGTCGCCGCTCTGCACTACAGGCTCGGGAATTTGAATGAAGCTAAGACATACCTGGAAGAGGCTTTGGAAAGGTGACAATAATGCATTTTTTAAGTATAGTAAATGCGATATTTTCAGGGTTCTATACCCAAAGGGTGCCAACCGAACCCTGTACACAACCCTACGCTCTCCGTCCATCTGTCTGTCTGTCTGTCCTACCTATAAAGGGCCGTATCTTTTAAACTTTACAAAACAAAAAGTTAAAAATTAAGTTGAGTCCCAGACAAGAAACATGCTTTTTTCAACTTTTTTATTTTTGCTTTATCATAAAAACGGTAATACATACAAACGTCAAACTTGGTGTGATTATAGTGCATACTATAAGATAAAATAACAAATATCTGTCAAGTGTGTGTCGGACTCGCGCTAAGGATCGCTGAGAATTATTTAAAATTAATATTTTGTAGACTCTATACATATATACTATAGAGGGTACGGATCCCTTCGTGCGCGAGTTCGACTCGCCCTTTGCCGGTTTTTTACTTAAATGGTATTCTGTTCATTTATAAAACGTTATGACTGTAATGTTATATTTGCAGAGAGAAATCAGACGCGGAATCACTGGACGCGCAGTATTACAACTCCATAGCAGTGACCACTATGTACAACCTTGCTCGTCTTAACGAAGCGCTGTGCATTTACAACAAAGCCGAGAAACTTTACAAGGACATATTGAAGGAACATCCTAATTATATCGACTGTTACTTGAGGTAAAGTTTACACATTTCAGACTATTACAGATTATATTATTATTTCAGACTTATTTTATTTTTATTTATTTATTTAATTTTTACAGACACAAAAACATTATCATTTCAGGCATATACCCAATACGATAACATTACATTGTATTAATATTGCTATTTAACACGTTGGCTGCCATAAGCATCACCGGTGGGCCGCGCATGTAAATAAACCATATAATATTGCAGATTGGGGTGCATGGCCCGCGACAAGGGTCAGATCTACGAAGCGTCGGACTGGTTCAAGGAGGCGCTGAAAGTGAACACGGAACACCCGGACACGTGGTCGCTGCTGGGCAACCTGCATCTGGCCCAGCAGGAGTGGGGCCCCGGCCAGAAGAAGTTCGAGAGAATACTACAGAACCCCTCCACGTCTAACGATGCCTACTCCCTTATTGCTCTTGGTAAGCTTTACCACAATAAATACTAGTACTACAGTACAGAAGTATCACTGTGCAAACTCAAACCTGCATCTAGCTCAGCAGGAGTGAGACCCGGCCAGAAGAAGTTCGAGAGAAAACTACAGAACACGTCCATGTCCAACGATGCCTACGTACTTATTTCGGTTTGTAAGCTGTAACGTAATGTTGTTGTTGATACGTGGTTGATAGATTATTCAAATGATACGATTCATTTAAGGATGACTAGACCATCAAACTGAACAACTTTCTCAGCAACATCGAAATTGCAAAAAATCATCATCAGCGATACCATAATTTTTTTTCGCGATTTCGATGTTGGTGTCATAGAAAAAGTTGTTCAGTTTGACTGTCTGATCATCCCCTAAAAAAAGTGTTAGCTTATTCAGAAGGACCCCGAAAATCGACTATAAGCATAAATTAAATTGTCTGTAGGCAACGTGTGGCTGCAAACACTTCACCAACCGTGCCGCGAGAAGGACAGAGAGAAGAGACACCAGGAGCGCGCCCTGACCATGTACAGACAAGTGCTGAAGGTCGAGCCGAAGAACATATGGGCCGCGAACGGCATCGGCTGCGTTTTAGCTCATAAGGTAATGTTTCTTGTTAAACCTATCCATGTAAAACAGTTCACTGATTAACTGACATATGGACAACGCACAGCCTAAAACACTGAAGATATTATACAGAGGACGTAGGGTTGCACTAAGAAAGGATTTTTCGAAAATCCAACCTAAGGGGCATAGCACACAGAAGAAGAGTCGAGGCAGCGTCGAGGCGTAGACACGCCTTAACGACCTTGACATACGATCAATAATTTGTATTCATACCAGCTCGGATTTATTCATGCTATGATATCTTAGTGTAAACGAAGTGGAACGCTGAAAGACAGCTTCCGCCATCTCGCGGTGACATTTCGAAGCACTATGAGCGACAGCGCGCTACACCTCACCGCTGCGCTGTAGTAGTGAGAGATTTCGCCCATATCAAATACTGTCTAGTTGGTCTAGTGGTCTAGACAACCGGCTCACGATTCGGGTGCTTATGGTTCGAGCCTCGTGTCGGCCGGCCGTCTTTTTCTATTTATTTATCAATGTGGCTCCCCCATGCGCTAATAAGGAGCAACGACAATAATTAAGCCGTTCTAAAATCCCAGGCGACTTACCTATCTATACCCAATATACTATCTATATATATATATATATCATATCTGTCGATGAACTGACTACCGATGGGGTGTCAGAGTTCTAGAGTGGAGACCGCGAACTGGTAGGCGTAGTGTGGGACGCCCTGCTGCCCGCTGGACAGACGACCTAAAAAAAGTAGCGGGGAACGACTGGATGAGGAAGGCCGAGGACAGAGTTTTGTGGCGCGCCTTGGGAGAGGCCTATGTCCAGCAGTGGACGATGATAGGCTGATGATGATGATGAACCCAATATACATATTAATCTATGGATTTATTCTTGGTATACTCGTACAATTCGGTATGTCAAGTTTTTTTTTGGAGGGCTGAATCGAAAACCATTTCGAGATAATTGTCTCAATAATCATATTTACTACGTCAAAGATTTTAAAATGAAAGGATTACAAATATTTTTAATAAAATAACGTCGTTTTTCGGTACTTCCAGTGACGTCACTGGCATACCTGTGAACTCCTTGTTAAACATAAAATCATCTTGAAATAACCGGCCATTAAGAAAAAAAATACATTCACAATGTCAGAATTTGACATTCGTTTTTTTTTTAATATAGCAGTAGGTAGTGTTTCTCCATGGAGTTCGAATTATATTTTCTCCACCATTTTTGCACTTAGAGATTACAGATCAAAATAATTTAAAAATTAAATTTATATTGATAAACTCGATGAATCGCAATAAAAATGAAATAGGTGTCTTAAAATTATGTCTTTTATCCGTAAAAAATATAAAAATGACGACCAAAAAAAACTTGACATACCAAATTATTGACCGTATGTCAAGGTCTTTCAGGCGCGCATGCACCTCAAAGCTGCCTCGACTCCTTCTCTATGCTGTACTCCTAAAGGGGTGTAACTGATCAGTTGAAGTTTTTATAAATTAGGATGTGTAAGAGAAAGGGTTAATGTAGAAAATAAATATGCTCACGATTAATCAACTGTCATTTAGCTGTATTTTTTTCCAATCAATAATGATATAGTTGTGATTTATTAATAAATATGAATCGTTTCCCAACAGGGCTGTGTGAACGAAGCCCGCGATATATTTGCTCAAGTACGGGAGGCGACCGCGGACTTCCCCGACGTCTGGATGAACATCGCACATATCTACGTCGAACAGAAACAGTACATCAACGCAATACAGATGGTAAATATCTATAATACATACGTAAACTAATGACTGTAGCTTCTGTGTAAGGTTAGAAATTCATTCATCCATGTCACCACTTTTATACTTTATCATTATCACATACACACACAAATACTCTCTCACCGTACTCACGAACGTAATCCCTTATAGTTTTTCCTGTTATTATAATAGTATTCAAGCTAAAAATATACCGAAAGTGTGAGTTTTGCGTTATTTTCAAACGTTTACCATAAGTTATTAAAATTCGCATCTTTCTATTCAATATTTTTCTATACCGCCAGTCCAATGAAAATGTAATAACAATTTCATGTTATTGCGCCAACCTCTTTTTTTTTCTTACACCTCGCATTTTCCTCACTGTAGTGATTTGAAAAGTTGTGTGTTTCGCTCGGCAGCAAAGTTATTCTGCGTCTCGTACCTTTGAAACCCTCGCTACGCTCAGGATTACATATTTGAGTCCTTCGCTTGCTCAGGTTTCAATACAGTACTCACGCTAAGAAACAACTTTGCGGCCTTAGAAAACAAATAACTATTTCACCTCACAAACTCGGAAAGATTCTGTTTATCATTCGAAATCTGAGTGCAAAAGTGCATTTTATCCTCTAGCGTGGAAAGAGTTTTTGAAATTCGAATCTGTCTATTCAATATTTTTATATACCGCCAATCTACTTAATAACTATTTCAAACTACTACTTAAAAAACTTCTACTTAAAAAAAATTGTTTTTTCTTTTTAGCAATTAACTTTTTTTCCTCGCTGTTGTGAGGTGAAAAGTTGTGTGTTTCGCTCGGCTGCAAAGTTATTCTGCGTCTCGTACTTTTGAAACCTTCGCTAAGCTCAGGATTCTATTATTTGAACCACTCGCTTCGCTCGTCGTTCAATCCTAGAATCCTTCGCTTGCTCAGGTTTCAATACAAGTACTCGCGCCAAAAAATAACTTTGCAGCCTAGCATAAAAAATAACTATTGTTATGTACGACAGTACGAGAACTGCGTGCGCAAGTTCCGCATGCACCACGACGTGGAGTGGCTGACGTGGGTGGGGCGCGCGCACGGGCTGGCGGGGCGGCCGGGCGCCGCGCGGGCCGCCTTACTGCGCGCGCGCAGGGTCGCGCCCCACGACCTGGCGCTGCTCTACAACACCGCGCTCACGCTGCGCCGCCTCGCCGCGCACGTGCTCAAGGACGAGCGCTCCGAGCTGCTCGTCGTGCTGCGCGCCGTGCACGAGCTGCAGGTCTCGCACAGGTCGGTGTCTGTCGCCCTCCATCCCTCCCTCCCTCCCTCGCGAGCTAGTGCTGCATGCTGTACTGCGATAAGTTAACCCCGGCAGCGGAAGACTGGTTAAAATGCCTTAACTTTGAAATTTTACCATCCCCGGATCCAAGCAGGAAGACAAAAATGACGTATGATATGATGATGATCGTGATACAAGCGCCTCTACCACAGATTATGTAATAATAGTTACTACGTAACAGATACTGAACTCTCTCGATTTCACGCGCTTTCCCGACCACCGCTGTCAACCGCAGACGGAGTCTTGCCTCTACTCTTGTAATCTTAACTATTATACAACTAACAGAAGTGTGTCTGTACAATGAAGATATTTAAAAAAAAGTTACTGTATGGTTTTTAGGTGTCACCGACTCCAAATCAACCTTTTTTAGATTTTTTGTTTGTTTGAGAATCGCGCAAAAACTACTGAACCGATTATGATCAAACTTTTCAGTCAGCCCGTATTTACCCACTGCAGGGCATAAACCTCCCTTACCTCCCATACTTTTCAGATGTCGTTAACGCATCTGGCTGCCGGACGACCCACTCCTCTTTTGCCTAATCTCGGCCGCCACTCTTTAAGGTTTTGCTCCACCTGTCATCATTTCACCTATACTGCATTCCAAATAAGATATTCCGATTCCTGTATAGCTTTCTGGTCAATTCTGATTAGCAAATATGATTTATTTATGAGAAAGATATACTATCCAACGTATCTTGTACGTTACTAAAGCTGTTCTAAGAATAAGTGAAAGGAAGTGTTTCAAATCTCTGATTCTGTAATTCAAAAGATAAGGCAAAATTATGGCAAATTTAAGGCAAATTTACGTTATTTGGAATGGAGTATAGCTACGTTAATAGCTTATGATTTGACTTAAAATCTAGTATATATAATTAGTGGGGATGAAGTAGCGGTTAAACTCTAGTAACAAATAAAATACCTCTTTCAGATACTTCCAACGGCTAGCGTCGGCGGAGGGCGGCGAGGGAGCGGAACGAGCTCGCTACGAGCCCACCGCGGCCGCGGCCGAGGCGAGGCAGTGCGCCGACCTGCTCTCACAGGCGCAGTGGCACGTGGCCAGAGCGAGGCGGCAACACGACGAGGAGGTCACGCTCAGGGACCGCCAGCGCGAGCAGAGGGAAGCGTTCAGAAGGCAACAGGTGCGTTCTATTATTCATCGACGGGCCTTAGATAAATAGTACGTTTCGAATTACGCCGACATCGCTGTGAGCGCGAATTGGTAGAACGATATCAGCGCTGTCGGCGCGCTGACGCAAATGAAACGGGTGTTAGCGATGTAATCGCTCACATCAATATTTTTATGAATCGGAACGTACTAAAAGTATACAAGGTGTTACAAAAATACAAATAAACCTTTAAGGGGGTGGTGTAGACCATCAAACTGAACAACTTTCACTATGGGACCAATAACGAAATCGCGAAAAAAAAAAAATTTATGTTCCATACTCTACAAATCGACTAGAGCTAAAATATGTATGGGACATCAAATTTTTTTTTTTCGCGATTTCGTTGTTGGTCCCATAGAGAAAGTTGTTCAGTTTGACGGTCTAAAGTTTAGACTTTTACAGACTTTAGACAGAATTCGTTTAACATTCGTGTGCATAAACGCTATTAGATCCATAATTGCTAATAATATGGATTGATTCATCTCGAACGAATTCAGCGGGCACTGAATGAAAATCGATGTTTAAAAAACTTTGTCACACCTGGAAGTAATCTATATCTTAAATATTATCTTTCCCCCCCACAGGAGGACGAACGCAAACGTCGCGAGGAGCAACACCAGAAGAGTACAGTGGAGCAGCTACAGAAGCGACAAGAGTTCAAAGAGAAGACAAAGAACGCTATGTTGTTCGCGGACATGCCGCTCGAGGGGAAGTCCCGCGGCGGAGGCAGAGGCCGGCGGCGGGATGATTACGTGTCCGACTCGGGCAGCGGCAGCGACCGGCCCAGGGAGGAAGGGTATGCTATTTGCTTCACTATGTTAAGTAAAGAACTTTCTCTGACTCAAAAGGAAAGCGCAAAAAAAGTCTGCTGTTCCATCCAAAACTGCAATCCTAGTCGATCCAAATGCATAGGACCGCTCGTTTGAATTAACTTTCAGACTTTATTTCATCGCAGTGAGGAGTTTTCTGACAGCTACTCAAACGTAGTTCATCATACCGGCGATAGATGGCGTTGATCAGAGAGGGGTCCGAAGACGAAAATGTTTGTCTAAAAAGTAAACAAAAATGCATGTCACTGAGTCAGACGCATCTGTTGACGAAATATATGCTCATATTTTGCTGCTTACTTAAAATCACAAATTCTTACTATTTTATTTGTATATTATTATCTGCAAGGTCGCTCGCCCCCGTCTTGTCAACACCATCTATCGAGCCATTAGGAACTACTTTTTCTTTTTTAATGGATTTCTGAAAATCCCTCATTGGTACTTATTTTAGAATAAGTGAAAATGATTAATTGTTCATTTGTTTTGTTATAGACGTGAACCTAAACAGAAGAGGAAGTCAGACAAGAAGGGCCGGTCTAAGAAACGACGCGACCGTCGCTCGGGCAGCGACAGCGACGGACCTCCGAGCAAGCGAGGACGCAAGAGGGTAATTTGTTTTATTAATATTTAATGGAAGTCACATAAGTACGACAGGTTAATATGTGAGCTTGAAATGCCTATCTATATTCTCCTTCTTATCGAGTGGGCAGCAAGCCCTGGTGTCAGAGTTTATTCAAACCGCCTTACGTGGTTTTTATGTAACGACTACTACCACCAGAGATAGTAGCCGGGACCAACAGCTTAACGTGCCATCCGAAGCACGGAATCATCTTTCTTTTCAGACAATCAGGTGATTCAGCCTGCAATGTCCTAACCAACTGGGGAAAAACCCACAAAGTGACATTTCACTAAGTGCCCCCCGTGGGAATCGAACCCACGAGCTCCTTGTCAAGAGCCCAATGCTCTTAACCATTAGACCACGGAGGCAGTTTATAGACCATTATATATTGAATTAATTATTTTGACTTTGGAGTTGCGTTGCACTTGCTAGTCTGCCCAGAATAATGTGATAAGGGCAGGAAGATGTTGATACATCATTAAATACATGGCAATTTTAGGATCTCCGCCCGATTTCCGCGATCCTTGCAGCTTCTTGCTTCACTGTGGTTGATGTGGAATGGAAAGTAAAACTTATTATGAGACTGCTATAGTAGATTACACACCGGGGGCAGGAAAGTAAGAAAGGTATCAGATCTCATGTGATCTGGGGCTTTCTTGTTTACTGCCCGAGGTTAGTATACTATTTTTCTCCTCGACGGAGGTGGAAAGCGGCAATTTCATTGCGCAGCAGGACGAAAACTGGCGCTTTCCGTCCGGAGGGGAGAAAAATCACTTTATCATATCTAATGTCTTTGCTTCTGTAATCTGTACTTAAACTCGGTTGCAGAAACGCTCATTAAAGTTAATCCTCAATTAAATCTCTTGCTAGGTTTTACTACGTCAACAGGACACAAAGTGACAGCAAGAGATTTATTGGACGATTAACTCCTGAGTGTTAATCACTCAATTATGTATAAAATATTAAATGTTTATAATTCAACAGGGTGAAAAGGGCATCGGTCGTCGTGAAAAAGCGCGAGCGAAGGCCGCAGAAGAGAAACTCAGCGCGAAACAACGCGCCAAGATCGTGTCCAAAGAGACTATCTCTACGTCTGAATCGGACTCCGACGGCGGACAGCGGCGGTCGCGCAGTCGCAACCGCAGTCGCAGCGGGAGTCGCAGCGGCAGCGGCAGTCGTAGCCGCAGTCGCAGCCCGCCGGCTAACAAGGGAAGGAAGCGCATCGTGTCCGCTTCGGATAGTGACAGGTAATTTGGTAGTTGGCATAAACAATATTTAAGTTTTATCTTCTCACTAGATGACTTTTTCTCTTTCGTAGTTTTTCACACGTTATGAAACCGACCCTTAATTTGGCGCCAACTTGAGGGCGGCCAAAATTTGCGGCCAACCAGATATTATGTGTACCGTCACTCCCCATTGAACGGATCATACTTATCTTAAGCATTGTGATAATTTTGTTAATTTCTAATAATGTGTATCCGAATCAATCCAGTAGACTAAAATTGATATCAACGTGTTTTCTCCTCAGGTCAAAGAGTCGATCCAAATCACGCAGTCGATCAAGATCGGGTTCAGCTAAAAGCCGGTCACGATCAAGATCGAAGAGCGGATCTAGGTCAAAAAGCCGCTCCAAATCGAGGTCCAAGAGCCGTTCCCGTTCCAAGAGCCGTTCGCGATCCAAGAGCCGATCGCGATCCAAGAGCCGATCACGATCCAAGAGCCGATCACGATCCAAGAGTCGCTCGCGATCCAAGAGTCGTTCCCGATCCAAGAGTCGCTCGCGATCCAAGAGCCGTTCGAAGTCTAAATCGAAGGTTCGGTCGCGCTCGCGGTCGAAGGGTGGATCCCGATCGAAGAGCCGATCAAGGTCGCGGTCCAGGTAAATTTTTTACATGATTTTGATTCATTCTGATTTGGAAAAGACCGCTACATTTCTTCCAGGCCTTTGCCCAACAATGGGTCAATGTACAGGCTACGTAAAATATAGGTTGTAAAGATCTGTCGAGAAATCGAAACAGCCTTGATTGGTGCAAGATTGGACGATCCCAGTGTAGCAACAGCCTAACATAATTAGAAACCGTGTAAATAAAAACGTTTCTTATCTTTTTCTATAAAATGGAAGAGGAATGGGAATGGAAACGGAAAATAGGCAATAGAATGATGATCTTTTTCTATACATAAAATAAAATTGTAAACTTAACGTGGATGTACATTGAAGATATTTACAAAATAAATGTTAAGTAGGGGCATTTAGGATACGAAATGGAATGCTTTGAGACCATTTTTATAATATTTGTCTGTTTATTTGTGCACGCGTCACTTAAAAATTACTGAATCGATTTGGATGGGGTTTTGTTAAACATAGAGCCTTCCCTTTTTCTGTAAGACGTCAGAGGTCGCTGTCTGCTCTCGCTTCTGTTTTTTCCACAGCACAACAATGTCGTGCTAATATTTTTTTACAATACATAATTTTCTCGTGTTGTGACATTCTTTATTTAATAGGTTTTAGTATGGATTCACATTTAGGCTTTATTTAATCGCAATCGGTTCAGTTAATCTTAAGTTATGAGTACTTAAAGTCAGTGATCTGCGCGTTCGATGTAGCGGTCGCCGCTAGTCTAATCTAATCTAAACTATTATAAAACTGTAACTGAAGTGTGTCTGTACATTGAAGATATTTACAAAAAAAAAGATTACGATATGGTTTTTAGGTATCCCCGACTCGAAATCAACCTTTTTTTAGAAATTTTGTCTGTCTGTTTGTTTGTGTGTTTGTTTGTTCGCGCATCACGCAAAAACTTCTGAACCGATTTTGATGAAACTTTTATTGTTTGATAGCTTATGATCTGACTTAAAATCTGGTATATAATTTGTGCGGACGAAGTCGCGGGAAAACACTAGTTCTACATAAAATTAATAAATATTTATTTCCTTTGCAGATCAAAGAGCAAGTCCCGATCACGATCCAAGAGTCGATCTCGGTCGCGATCCAAGAGCGGATCCCGGAGCAGGTCCGGATCTCGCTCGGGGTCCGGCTCCAGGCATTCTAGACCCGACACGCCTGTCTCTAGAAAGTCTGTGTCGGCTAGCGAGGACGAAGCTTAGCTTATTAGTACGTGTACGAGTTGTGATACCACGCGTGTGGTTTGAAATCGTAATTTAAGGGTCAGTTCACTTTGAAAGAGCAGCGGCTGGAAGCGCGTGGCATTTTATCTAGCATATTGAACTTTATCTACAATGAGATGAGATAAAACTTCAATTGACGGGATAGCATCACAGTTAAACCTCAGCATAACTATATAGTCCTTATATACTTGCGCAGAGCAACGGAGGGGGCCTTGCAGAGCAAGCGGGCGGCGGGGGTCGCATCCCGAGCTTTGTATGAAGTGGTTGGAATTGCCTTGCATATCTGCGCATGACAGCGTAAGTACAACGGCGCGGCGGCGTGGGGCGGCGCCATCTAGAGCGTTGCCATACTGTAAGCCTTATAGTAATACTGTGGTTAAGCCGCCGTTGCGTGGCTACTTTAACCACAGATTATTTAATAGTTACTACCGTAACAGATAGTAGTACACTCAACCCGATTTTTCGAATTTCGAACTTCTAAAATGCGCCTTATGTCTATGAGCGACCACTCACCCCTCGGTGGGGATCCGAAGACAACCGTACCTGAGCTGTGGAGTGGGACAGGCCTGCTTTAACGGACATTTTTTATCCTATTTCACTGTAGATATAGTAAAATGCCGCGCGCTGCCGGCCGCTTCTCTTTCAGTTGGAATTGACCCTAAAACATCGTATTTGATAGTGAGGAAAGTAAAAATGTTAAGTAAATATTGGCCAATGGCCATCTCTCTTACTCTAATTTGTTTCCTACCGTGGAATACATAATGGTGACAATTATGTATTTTTAGTGTCCGAATATTCAACTGGCACATGCCTGGCACACGTTTATCATATCATTTTATTCTTAGGGAATTATCCTTTGTTATTTTGCAAGGTGCACAGATATTCCGGCCGGCACGAGTTCGGACTTATCACTCCATATTTATTCAATGTAAATTACATTAAATAATCCCAAATGAACTTTGTTTGTGTTATTACTATTTTCCTTCATTATTCTGCCGCCATGTCTGCATGGTTGAGCGACAGTTATTTTTCCTATGAAAATTACAATTTGTACTAACAATTATCAAATCCAAACTGTATAAACATACTTATATTAAATAAGGAACTGGAGTGCGATTTTTGAATCTCATTCGGTGAGCTCAGCAGTTGAAAATGTCAAAATTACTGTGGAGATACTCGTACGTATCTTTCTACTGCTGTTTTGACTTTCAAAAATCTCTCTCCTGGAGTATGATTTTTGAAAGGCAAATCAGCAGTAGAAAGATGCGTATCTCCATAGTAATTTTTACATTTTCATCTGCTGAGCTCACCGAATGAGATTCAAAAATCGCACTCCTGAACACTAAGTTGGCTCAATGCTGAATATTTCTCCGTACTTTATTTTCTTACTGTACATTATTTATGTCTATAATAAATAAAATTTTCAAATGTCAATTATTTTGTTTTAATTCCTGTCCTGGGCATGATGATTTTTGCTCATCTCTCAGGATGCATCCGACAGACACGACCGGCCCAATCATCATGCCCTGGATCCCCGAAAACGGTCGGCGGCCGGCGGCCGGTCGGCGGCGTGATACGGCTGTATCACGTCTTTTATCTCGTTCGAAGGTGTGATAGCGCTGCATCACGGTGGCATGCTACCCATGCAGGTCGACCCAGGAAGAGGTGGCGTAATGACCTGCACGGCTAGCATGCCACCCACGACAAAGCGTTTAAACGAGAAAAACGTCATGCGCGCTCTTTTTGGCGTACGTAAAATAATAAAGATGGAGGCACGTCTCGATTTTTGTCGTTTTCTCGGCGGTGGCATGCTAGAGGGGCTGGACAAAGGAAATTGCCCACGTGACGAAAATTCCAGGTTTCAAATCGTTTCACAAATTAACGAATGAGTATGATAGCTAAAATCAAAGATTTTGTTTGGTCTTACGAGCGAGAAACAAACTAATCTATGGCGACTAAAATTATACACAAAATAGGAGCAATATCGTACTCCACAAGGAAATTATCCTTTTCTGCAGTGGGATTTCTTATAAAATTGAACACTTATTCGCCCCAAGGCCCATTGTTCAGATTGTGGCTGCATATTCGGGCACTAATTGGCACGTACAATTTGTACTCCATGAGCAAGAGTTATTTTATTTATAACTGAAGGTACCAGCAAGCGTTCTGTATTGTGGCACCGTACGCCAAAAATACAAGGTACCAGCAAACGTTCTGTATTGTGGCACCGTACGCCAAAAATACATTGTCTTGATGTGGCAGCAGCTAGTTTCTAATTCGCGATTTCGATGTTGGTCCCATAGAGAAAGTTGCAGCATATTAAGATGGACCCTGTATAAACATGTATTTTGTCATAAATATCTGAACAGCTAATTTTCAATAATTTCTTTACGTTTTATTGTAATGTATAGCAAATTAACAACAGTGTAAGGTCTTTTTTCCTAAACTGCTCAGATCAAGGAATATAATACTCACCAGATGTTTATGATCACCCACCCAGACTGCGTAGATACATTTGATGTTCTAGGCGTTCGTTCAGATATTTTAGATTATTTGTGAGTAAAGAAATTGAAAATTAGAACTAATTCGGCAGAATTCGACCAAACTTAGATTTATAGAAGAGTAACTATACAAGGAACAATTTTACTTTTGGTGTTTACCCACCCCTTACTAAAAGAACGAATGTATAATTCACCTAAAGAAAGAGGTTGTTGTATCCGTACTTATTGCAATGTGGGGTTATAGTTTTAATTTGGTAGGTTTTTTTAATTATGTGACTGACATTTCATTTAGATTAGGGTTGGTAAAACGCAAAATCGTTTACTCTATAGTAACCGGGGAGAATAAAATTTACTCGCGTTTGGTCGAATCGGGCCTTAGAAATATTTGACAACCTTGTTTGCTATGATATAACTATCTGGTGGCGACTGTACATTATTGTTAAATAAAACAAACCGATCATCAAAATGTTGTATATTTACCTATTCATTACACAATTTTGAAGACACGCATTATCAGTATTTTTATAAAAACAGTACATAGTCTTGATATATTATTCTATTGAGTACTTATAAGCATTTAAAAGATAAATTGCAAATCTTGCTATCTTAACATACGTATAAATTTATCAATAATTAACACAACCTTTTCCATTACGGAAGAAAGAAACATAAATATACTCTGAGATCAGAAATAATATTATGTACAATTTTAAACTAAGTAAGTATATTTCAACGAATAATTAATGGAAAAACTACAACTTTTTTCTAATTGGGTAAATTAATCATTCGATAAAAGTTATAAACAATCAACATACGTAATAGATATTTAGAACAGCAGTTTATCTAATGGACTATAAAAAATTTCATTAAAAATCTTACCTTTAATAATTGAGCGACACACGTAACGTATAGTTGCTAAAATTCATTTATATTACCTATACAGGGGGTTATCTTTGACTGAATAACTTTTGGTAATACGCTATATTTTTTTTTCAACTTTCCATACAAATCCCTCTACCCTTATTCGTGAGAGGAGGCCTTTGTCCTGCAGTGGGATTCTACAGGCTTGCTTACTTTCTTACTCCATACAAATGGACCTAATCTGATTTCGACTTTCGATACTGAATGACAGTACTAAGAAGTATGTGCGTATGGATTGAGGAGCCACATTTGATATTGAAAAAAGGATTCTACAAATTTCCTACAAAATGGCCATAGAATTATTTTTTCAATATCAAATGTGGCTCCTCAATCCATACGCACATCTAAGAAGTTACATATTAAATCTGTACAAATGTTTTTTTAGGTTTTACTCTAATCTGGAAACACCTTTAGATTCAATTAACAATATCAGTTTATAATCAAGGAAATATCAACTATAAATATTATCAAACTATAAAATCAGCATCAATTCGCATGAGTTTCAAAACAGTAAAAATAAATCACAGATAATAAAATAGAAATACATCTGTCCAAACATGATTCATTAACAGTTTTTAATTAGTGAGTTGAGTTAAGTTTTAGATTTATTATAGAACCATGTTTTATGAACTATACATTTTTTATTAATTACTAAACTATAAAATCTACAAGGAGCTTTCTAATATCCTTATACAATTCCAATATTTCAATTACTTATGTTATCTCTCGTTATTTTAAAATCTACTTTTAAAATTCATACAAACTTTCCTAAAATGTAATATCTGAATTAAAAATTTGAGTAAAAATTCGAGTATGTGGCAGTATTCGTTTTCAATTCTATGAGTATATTGTAACTGGTCTTTTTATTGCGTTTGCTACAAAAATTCTATGTAATATATCAAATTGTTAAACATGTTACCTTACGACTGTTTAAAATGACTAGATTTTTTTTTTAAATATTACAAACTACTAGTTATTTTAGTGTGCGCTAAATTATGATTTATTTAACTTTTAGTGACTAGATCAAACAAACTGTGTTTCAAACAAATGAAAAGTTGAATACTTGTATTATTCTACTATCACTAAGTCTAGTAGTAAAATGTGTTGGACACATAGTATTCTTTACAAAATGTTTATTAAAGCCCGACCAGAAAAATAAAAAACCTCGCCATGTTGCGGAAAATCAATGCAACAAATGTTTGTACTTGGAACACTGTCATTACAGGTTATATTCGATTGCAGCGCCCCCAATCCAGGTTTTTTATATTTCTGGTCAGGCTTTAAATAATATTACTGAACCGTTTTTCATGAGTTCCGAAGCCGAATGGTTATCACGATCTATACATATTTGTAAAAATAAGGATCAGCGCACATCTAGTGGAAAACAGTTCGAGCAATTTTTATTATTCAATTGATAATGAACTCAATGTTAATTGAAATATAGTAGCAAATAGCGTGCAAGAAATAATGCGAACACGTCACAGGGACAGGGATCTCTTGCACGTTATTTTCAACTCTATTTTAAGTAACATTGAGTTCATTATCAATTGAATAATGAAAACTACTCGAACAATGTGCTGACCCTATGGATCCTGAATTACTGACTCATCAACAGTATTGTCTCGTCTAAGCTACAGGACCAAGATCAACACGAAATTCATACAGAGATTCCTTTCTAAACTCCCTATGGGATTTCCCTTAGTTCTAGTGAAGATCACACCCGTCACACTGGAGAGAGTTTCGGAACTGCTGGTAAAACGTGGATGTTCTGAGGTTTCAGAATATCTCTGACTACCCCCTCGGGGACTATATTCGTGAGCATATGCTTATGCTAGTGAAGATGACAAGATAACTTGTTTCTCAGGAATTGATTAACACATTCGTTACATATTGCGGACTTTATAGTCGTAGCAATGTTTCTGACCTCGCCGAAAGGGATTATTGCCGTGAGTTTATGTGTGTATGTATAGCGGTGCCCAGACTGCATATGGCATATTATATGCATCTATCCGTGTAAGGGCGAATCGCGAACCAATCGAGAGTGGGCATGGAGTGAAAATCTCGAATGGGAGGATGTGAATGTGGCCTTAAAACAGATTCAATAAATAACGCAAGTTAATAAAATAGTATGACAGACCGTATTCTTAGTTGCTTCCTCGAAATTTCCTTAAGTCGGTCAAATTGTATGTCAAATATGTCCTCGACTTGAGAAATTTTCTCCGTCGAGCAGAATAAGTGTAGGGACACACCTGCGGAACGTTCCGCGCCGAACGTTCGGTTGAATACGCGCGCAACGCTTTTCCCTATACCGGCGACACACTAGTACGCGCCATTTTACCCAGCAGATGCGTATTCAACCGAACGTTCGGCCCGGAACGTTCGCAGGTGTGTCACACCTAGAGTAAAGGAAATAAACGTCAAACTAGGTACGTCAAGGTAGCTCGCGACTTCCTTGAGGTCTCATCGAGATGCCTAAACGTCACTGCAAATAATGGATTATATTTCTATCTTTTGTTTGCTATTCTAAACACAGCTAAAGAAGAAAAAAAAATGGAATGCAAACACAACTATTAGTTATTGCTAATTCCTTGACTCAATTCCAGAAGCAACCTCGAGATTATGACAGAAAATACAGATTACGAGGATGAGTCGAGGAATTTGTCGATTGACGACGAGGCGTAAAAGGCGTCTGGGCATAATTCGAGGAAGTGACTAAGAATACGGATGTAAGCGTGCGTGCTTTGTACCTAAAAGAAAAATGTGTTCAATTTATTATTACGCATGATTGTATTACCTAACGTTGATTACGGATGCAGCCGTGAACAAACTGAACTAGGCACGCATTAAAGGATAGCTTGCGTCACTTATTACCTCTCAAGTAATTGTAATCCAAATATTGCTAGTTACTTTTAAACATCCATAGGCCATTCCAGTGTGAACAAGCATGCTTTTTAATTCCATAAGTAAATTATCCTGACTTCTACTTTTAGCACGGTTCTTTATGAGTTCCGTTACTATGACCAAACGTGATTGTCCCGTTTCCCGTCGTCGTCTGTGGCCCGCCGAGGAATGAAGTGAATGTTGTGTCCCTACTCATTGGAGGCTCCAGGCCTTCTATGGGTATGCAGTCGAGAGTTGGTACGGTGTATTCCCTGTAAAAGATGGAAGTTCGATTATTGTTAACATTTTTGTGTATGTCGGTTCAATATACTGTTAAAAAATCCTACAAAGTTAACAAGTAAACTGAAGAACTGGAAACTGAACAAGATATAATCATGTCTTTTTGAATTTAGCCGAACATGAGCAAATTTTCATAGTTTAAAATCAAAGATCTGGTTGATCTGGTTTTGCTTGCTCATACAAGTGTTTTGATTGTGGATTTACGTTCATTTGTTGCCTTGTATCGTCGGTCATTGCCTTGTAAGAAACATCCAATATCCGCTTAGAAACATTTGCCTTTACATTTGATTGCAGCATGTACACACCACGGCGACACATCAAGCAACGCAAAATTAAAATAAGCTGGCCGCGCGACGTTAGCTTGATGTGTCGCTGTGTGTTCTACCAACAGGACTAGTACTTAGTAGACTTACATGGAGACGTTGTCCTGCGACTGTACGGAGTCGTTGACGAGTTGCGGGAGACGCTCGGGCGCCGGCGCGGGCGCGGTGGTCGGCCGCGCGCTGAACAGGAACACGCCGATCATCGCCAGCATGTACGAGAGGAAGTACAGCGCGTGGAACTGCAATCATTGTTGGACCAGTGCTCAGTTAACATTGTTCTCAGGCCTAATTTTTAAAATAGTGTCTTCAAGATAGATGAAAGGTGAAAGATAGCTTATGAGCGAAACAATAAAAGATACTCTTGTCAGCGAGTAGAGTGGCTTGTTTTTAAAACAGATTACTATGAAATAGAAAACAAAAAAAAAATTACGCCGCGTTATTTCGGCAGGTGTGATTCTACACAATAATAAATAGCTGTGAATATAAAGTACCTATGTCGAGAATTTGAGACACTGATGAGTTCAACAAAAGAACAAGTTTAAATAAAATACATAAAATTTTTAAAACACGTATTGGAAATACTTACCTTAAATTGAAAGATATACATTCCAGCGATGACAGTATAATAGTCTGCTGATAGGAACGATAAATGCAATATTATCGACCCGGCATCTCTCAGCATAAAGCTCTGTAATATCTGAAATACAGTTTGCACGGAGCAATAACTCCCTAGTTGCATTATCGTTTCCAATTCATACCAATTGAAGGTAATTAATTCTCCAAAATCAAGGAAAAAAGTCTGGGTGCAGGCAACTATGCTTCCTATGAAGCCGAGTACAGAAAGATATTGGGAACAGGAGATTGTTTTGAGCAGCATTTCTTCGAGGACGGTGACCATTGCGAAGAGCAGTGAGCCTCCCAGGCACAGCATGTCACCAACTAGTTGGTTTTTTCCTGAAAATAAGCAATGGAAAGTCAACAGAATAATAAATGGTATGCTTCCTGCTAAACTAGGGAAACTGTTTATGTGTTTTATTGATCACAGAAATTAGAAGCCTGAGGCAATTTGACCACTAAAATGTTTCCATCTGCATATTAAGTTGGACCCTGAATATTTAAAATTTCATGTTTCTATCTTCAGTCACATATTGCCTAGCAGCTACTTGGTTTATACAGTGAATTGTCTGTCGGTCAATCACGGAACTATTTTATATTGTATGTAAGATCTCACCATCAGTAGGAGCACCCTCCACATCAGCCCACACGACACACACGACGGCCATCAAGCCCAGCGTAGCCCCGGCCACGTGAGCCACGCCCAACCTCTGGCCGCGCCACGCCCCGCCCACCAGAGCGGCCCCTACGCCGCTGCACGCTAGCATCTGTCAGCTGAGTACTGATGTGAAACGTTGTGACATTACGAGGAGCCAACTTGCTTCTACGTCTAGTGCGCAGGCCAGTATGAGCACCCACCAGCGTCTGCAAATATTATTTGTTGTTAAACTTTATAAATGTAAAAAAAATGCTATGAGATGTGGACGGAATCTTTTAATGAAATATGCAAAGATAAAGGAATATGGTACAAGTCTATACAGAATCTGCCACCTCTCATACCATGGTTTATTAATGCTAAAATGGGAAGAAAGTTGATAGTAGTCGCTCACAGGCTTCGAGCTGGACACATGACACTGAGAAAGTTCGCATTCTTCATGAGAAAGGCTGATTCCCCAAATTGCGAGGAGTGTAATATGGTAGAGGATGTGTATCATCTTTTGGTGGAGTGTGTCAAGTTCAAGCTAGCGCGGGATTCACTGATGAAGGAACTGAGGTTGAACAAACTTGATGTAGGTGCTTTCCACAACGTGTTAGCTAGCCCTAGTTCCGAGGAAGCTAAAAAGTTGTTTACCTTTGTGACTTCATCAGTGAATCAATGAAGTGATTTATCTTCTCATTTGATGATGTAAAAAAGGTCAGGGTATGATGTGACTGATATATACCTACATGCGTTTAAAAGTCCCTAAAAAAGAATAAAATAGAAATAAAAAAAAAAAAAAAAAAACTATTATAGTGGAGTTCAGGAGGCACAATGTTTTTTGACCGCTTGGCGAAAGTGCTACAGGTTTTCGGACATGTCAATGATTTAGAAGGCGATGGATCACCCAATGGGTCTTGCACGACAACCACTTCCCCTGTTCCTCGCCAAATAGACACGAAATTAGATTTCTGTGCTTAAAACTGTTGCGCGACCAATAGATAGATACTACTTTATTTTCTTTGAATTTTTTGAAATTTTGCTTATCATTAAATCAATACAACCAGCGATCATAGTATGTCAGCGAGATATAGAGCTACCACGCCTTAGCTCTACTATTTGCGTGCGAATAAACAAAATAAAAGGAATGATATCATACTACAGCCATTGATACAAGTATAACTAAGTTAATAAAATATATTCCTTTTGAGCATGGGCTGTTTACAGAAGGAACTATTTATATTTATTTGCGTATTCGTCGTGCTATAAGACCACTGTTTAAATTAAACATTCAAATAATAAAGTTTATTTTATAATTATACTAGCGACCCGCCCCGGCTTCGCACGGATGCAATGTACATATAAACCTTCCTCTTGAATCACTCTATCTATTAAAAAAAACCACATCAAAATCCGTTGCGTAGTTTTAAAGATCTAAGCATACAAAGGGACATAGGGACAGAGAAAGCGACTTTGTTTTATACTATGTAGTGATTTAAAGTTTAATTCAAATTAAAAAGATGTGAAGCATGCAAGGTAATACAATCTCGTTTGTTCTACAAGGGACCTACACTGACACAGATGCACTAGCTCTAGGTGCAGGTGCTACAACCCGTCACCTTATGTACGTCGTGACAGCACGCACACAAAAGAAATGGGTGCTTCACTCATGATTAGACAAGACTACGTCTGGTTCTTCTTTTAAGTCTGTGGTTATAGCATGCATTGTTGCTCGGTCAGAGCATTGAGTAATTATGTATAGAGCAGACAACGCGGACAAAATCTGTGCACCATGATCAGCAGTGTGGGGCACGTGCTGGGAGCGTCAGGCTGCGACGAGCGCCTGGCACAGGCTAAGTGGGTTAGAGCGCGTGCACCCTAACGCGTGTTACAAAACATTACTTCTCGGTAGCTTCTCTAGTTAACATAGTACCTCAATGGGTCAGTGACATCTTTGCTTTGTTCACTAATGACAACAATAAAACTTACTTGCTTAAAGCGCTCACGCCGTTACATAGTAAGGTTGGCGTGAACAGTACAAAAAGGGCTATGTAGGGCACTATTAGCTGTCCTGTCGTTGGGAACTGCCAAGTCGCGCTCTGGAGCAATGTTGTCAATATGCACTTCCCACTCAGCAGTAGGGACAACACCTGGCCCAAGAGAATACTTCGCCACACCTTCCTGTAAAATGTTAAGTAAAACATCAGCTAAAATTACAGGGGAATCAAAGAAAATTGGGTAAAATGTAATACTAGCCATCGCCCAAGTTCCGAAAAATACGCTTCAACTTTATCACTGAAACTTTCGTCTTCCATGATTTTTATGAGCACTAATCTGTGGTTCTAAGTAGACAATGTTGTAAAGAGGCTGAAACTCTTGTGAAATATCGAGAAATTGTAAAATTTTGCCATAATTTCCCTTGCAATGGGGCTGGGAAGCAAAACAAAATTTGACAATATGATAAACGTTTAGAAATTTGAATGCAAAATTTGTCGATCCCCTGGCTTGAAATTGCGGCCAATTTCTGAACGTTTCTGGGTCATAGTGATGTGTCAATGTCCATTTGCTTCATAATCGATCGATTGTGCCGATAAGATGCGTTCAAAACGGCTATAATATGATTGATTTTTGACATAAATGTTACGTGTCGTCTGTCGTGCAGTGATGCCAACTTAGCAACTTTGTAGCTAGATCTAGCAATTTTCGGAGGTCTGGCAGCTACAAATTTGTAAAACTTGTAGCTAAACTTTTTGGCTACTTTTTCTAGCAACTTTTGGGACTGAGAGATTTTTGTAGCCAGAGCCATAAAAATTAACGAATATGGAGCGATAAATAATGCCAAAGTATGAAAATAGCTACATATTAGATATTCTTTTACTTTCACTCCCTCGAGTAGGTACCTAGAATATTTCACTCCGGTTCTAAAATTTTTTGTTGTAATGAAAGCAGTTGGAAACACTGTCTAATTTTGTCTTTACAACCGTTTACAGTTTCAGCATAGCTAGCATGCTGCAGTGATACAGCGCTATCACACCTTCGCTCTCTTTCTATTTGCGTGCGAACGAACGAGATAAAAGACGTGATACAGCTGTATCACGTGTTGCATGCTACCAGTGCAGTAATGTTTTTTAACCATTAATATTTTGAGAAATTGAAGAAATTTCAAAGTATTAGCGTTGTTTTAATCGATTTTGATGTTTAGCTACTTCTAGCAACTTTTATGTGATAGAAAATTGAGCAATCTAGCAACTTTTTGTGAACTACTTAGCTACAGCCCTGAGGTAGCAGTTGGCAACACAGCTGTCGTGATCGTGAACACACTTTAACCTCTAAAAATATAATACAAACAAACAAGAACCGAAAAAAGCGAAATAAAAGTAAATTTTAGCTCCAATTGCCCAAACCTTCTCAAAAAAGATATTTGTAAGCATGGGAGACGGTACGTAGAACAGACCTAAACATATATTTTATTTTAGCCCCGAGTTGTTAGATATGCTTAGCGTAATTAATTTTCTATTTTAAGATTATAAAATAGGTACAATAACACCAATTTATAGTTTATAGGTGTGCATAAATCATTTGGTTGGTAGTTAGTATAGACTTTGTATGACAATAACCAAGTGAAATGTATAAATTTTTCAGAGGATGTAATAAGACGACGACTTCTCATCGACGGAGATGGAACCGGTGACGACAGGAGACTGAACGTGCTGCTGAAAACATTGATAAAATGGTGCAACAGTAGCGACGATAAGCCTGAGGAATGGTTAGTCCTTAGAAAAAGTATATGTCTAGATTCTAGACATCTGAACTAAACGTTTTACCGTATAAAACAAAAGGGGCCAAGTATCATTGGTTGGTGTGCGTGAGGGGCCATACAAATTATGTATGTGTGCGTGTATATGTAAAGGGGTTTAGGAGCCAGTACGTACTGGTTAAAAATTTTTTCAACGCTTTGGTATCTTCCACTGTCAATCTTGACATATAACTTTATCAAAAGGTTAGTCATTTATGTTTTTGGTTTATCTTATGATCTTTGGTTTGTGGGGGCTGGCAAGCCAGCAACACTTCGACCCAGTGGGATCTTTTGTGTTAGCCCCAATACTTTTTGTTGCTTTCTTCACCCTTCAAATACTTGGTTAATGAAGAAGGCAATACCATCGAGGGGAAGAAACCTAGTTTTTCGTTTTAAGTATTCCTTTCCTACAGACCAAACAAAACGATTATTATCGTGCGTAAGGTACGCGCAGTGCGTGCAGTACGCGGGCGCGGGTCAAATGTTTGAGTGGGTGGTCATTTAACAAAATTTTACCTGGTAACAGATACCAAATGCATTTCTTATGTTTCACCAACTAATTAAATTTTACCTTGTATATTTTCTTCATTAATAATTACTATGCATGTTCAACATTGTATTCATCTTGACTCACCACTTATGGTAATTGACACATACGGGGCAAAATCCGGATCCAAAGTACCTACCTTAGAACAAAATTATAGCAGTATTCTATCCTTATATTTTTATCAGGGTTTGAAAGGATAATTATCTTGATATAATTATAAAATTCTTCTCGACTCCCTCCCCCCCGTAAACACCTCACTTAATTATTGGACGACACCCTTATCCTGATAATTTCAAACAGTGATTTTTATATATTTTGAGAAATAAAAACAACTTGTGACTCACTGGTCAATTTATTGTTTCTTTCCAGCAAATCCACCCATGACCGTATGCTCGCTCAACTGGCGCAATGTGAATTTGCCGTCACAAAATCTCAACTAGCCTCAGAAATGATGGCAGCTGAACTAAAAAGCTATGAATCCCTCTCACAAATCCTTGAAAAAGGAATAGAAATTGCTAAAGGCAACATTGAGAAGAGCAAAGCAGATTTAACCCAAGCCAAGACTGTACGTAAAAACAGAACGGAATACGACGTACTTGCCAAAGTGATAAGTGAACAGCCCGACAGAAAGGAAACATTAGAGCATCTCGGCACTTTGAAAACGGAGCTCGGTAGCTTAGAAACAACGAAACAGCAGCTGGAAAACCGTTTGGCACTGAGGAAGAAACAGTTCCATGTTCTAGTGACCTCTATTCACCAGTTGCAGGCCTTATTGGACGAACCAGATGATACGGAGTCCGTTTCTGATGATGTTGAGATGAAAGAGGTGGCCGAGGTTTAGATTAAGGTAGGTTTAAGTTTTTAATAAATAAGCATCGGTATACTTACGTCTTTTTCTTAGATGTCCAGACTTCACAAAAAGCCATGTCAAGAACCTAATGACTAGGGAATTGGTATAGAAAGGGGATAGTTCACGCATTTGAGGCATTTTGAGACTAAGGGCCTGTTTCACCACTTTTGAGTAAGTTCTTGTTAGGTTATCTGAAAGATAGTTCGACATATTTTGTATGAAAGATATAAATATCTGTCGGATAAGCTAACAAGAACTTACTCAGAAGTGGTGAAACAGGCCCTAAAGAAGAAGGACCACTTCCCATTCATTCGTTTACCTGTAAATTTTTATTTGATTTAGTTGACGTAATTATAGTACTATGTGGTTGATGTATACAATAAATATTGATATAGAAATACTAAAGGTTAATTCCATTTACATTGGTAGTAATTTAATTTAATTTGGTAATGAGGAATAAAAGTTATGTTGAACAAAAAAACTGAGATTATTTGACAGGTAAAAAGTGGACATCCTTCTTTAGGGCTTGTGCCGGGTAATTGTTGCTTTTGATTAATTTCATAGTGTCATATATTTTTGTCTCAACCCCGGACACACATCCTGTCCCCATTCTATATAGGGTCCAACTTAATATGCTGACACTTTTTTAAGAGGATGATCAGACCGTCAAACTGAACAACTTTCTCTATGGGACCAACATCGAAATCGCGAAAAAAAAATTAGCTCTTCCATACAAAACTGCAAACCTTCTCGAGACAAATGTATGGGACAGCTGATTTTTTTTTCGCGATTTCGATGTTGGTCCCATAGAGAAAGTTGTTCAGTTTGATGGTCTGAACATCCCCTTAAAAAAGTGTCAGCATATTAAGAAGGACCCTGTATAAAGTCCCTTATTGTATAAACACATAACATCATCATCATCATTATCATTTTTCTATATTGTTGCCTAGTCGTCATAATACAAGTCCAGGCTAGTTACTGGTACTTTAAATGTGACTAGATAATTCGTGTGAAAATGTCCAAGATATTTATTGTTATTGATTAGTCTTACATTGCTATAATATTTTACCCATGAAACTGCATTTTTGGTAATGTTTAGTTTTAGTATTACTGTACTCCTACTATATTAGTAGGATAAATTTCAGGGTTCGAAAGGATAATTATCATGATATTTTAATTTAGATTAAGAATCATGGTAATTATGCTTTGCGAAAAAAGAAGCCTGCCAACACAAAACATTTTTTCTCTGTTCTGTTTGTTTTTCTCTATTATTTGTGATACGAAACGAAAACGTCGAAGACTTGGTCTGGTATAGGCTGAACTGAATACAACTGCATTAACTGATAAATTTGAACCTTAATTATGTTTTCACCTCACAAGCTCGGAAAGATTCTGTTTATCATTCGAAATCTGAGTGCAAAAGTGCATTTTATCCGCTAGCGTGGAAAGAGTTTTTGAAAGTAGAATCTGTCTATTCAATATTTTTCTATACCGCCAATCCACTGAAAATGCTTAAGGCGTAATAGTAGGTCGAAATACCTCGGAGGCATCTTTTATTTTTCATTTTAAGACTAGATTTATACCATTAACCGAAACTAAAGTAGTTTTATCTAGTGAAATCATAAACTGAATACACGATTGGAATTACTTCACTCGATAGAAAATCGTCACAAAGATGACGTATTTTTATGCATTTATACTCACATATTCACAATTACTTTAACTAGTGAAATCATAAAAAACTCTAGAAAAATTACGTTGGTTAGTTCTTTTTAATCGAAAAAACGGCTCACGCACACACTTTTCGGAGCGCTGGGCAATCGCGTTTCTCATAGAAAATATTCGTCGGGACCTATGGCCCCTTAATAACTATTTCATGACACTGACCAGCACGAAAAGATAAACCTTTTAAAATGTTCTTTTTAGCAATTCTCTTTTTTTTCTCGCTGTTGTGAGGTGAAAAGTAGTGTGTTTCGCTTGGCTGCAAAGTTAGTCTGCGTCTCGTACCTTAGAAACCTTCGCTGAGCTCAGGATTATATTATTAGAACCAATCGGTTCAATCCTAGAATTCTTGGCTTGCTCAGGTTTCAATACAAGTACTCGCGCCAAAAAGCATTTTGCAGCCTAGCAAAACAAATAACTATTGCTGCTGATGTCCTAACTCTTAGGTCCACAATAACGTGGCTGGCGGTGTGCTCAAGAAGTTCAAGAACCCGGCTAGCGGGACAGTTACATCGCCTCTGGCGAAATACATTATTTTGAGATAAACTCTAATTACAATGTGCAAGTTAAATGAAACTTTTTTTTTTCAAATCAATTCAAATCAAATATACTTTATTTTACACCAAAATACAAACAGTAAAATACAGAAAGAAAAAACAGTAGGCACAAAAATAAGGCGGTCTTATCGCTAAGAAGCTATTTCTTCCATACAACCTTAGGGTAGAGGAAACGGTGAACGAAGAAAGGTAGGCGGTGTTCGGGCGGTTTTTTCATTTTTAAATAAAATTAAATATTCGTGTAGCAACACAAATGAGAACCCATGCTTTTGTGACGTCATAGAAAACCCAAGTGCATGTTTTACATGTACATCAGAGTCCCTCTGGGAGAATAAACGCGTCTCAGAACAAATAGTTACCTACCAAACTACGTTTCAGCAATATGTTTCGGTAATGTTTGGATATAACTTATTCAGAGTGTACATAGGTCTGAGTCACGCACATTGCAATTACATTAGATGGTTCTAAGTAAATACTGTAGCAGGGCTGTTCAAACTACAGAAGAGAGAACGCGTCTTCGCCTGAATAGAGTAGAATGCCAGTGCAGGCCGCGATATGGTCGATATACCATATCAGTTCGTTCATACACTTCTTTCAGAAAAAAGTCTTACTGTCTAATTCTGTTATGAGACTTATGAATATAGGGTTGAATCAGTCACGTATCCAGGGGGAAGGGGGGGGGGGGGGGGGGGAATTATATTTTTGTTTTGAAATAGAAATGTGCATAATGTCACAAGAAGTTGTTGACAACACAAAATATTATAACAGTTCAGTATGCCCTGCCTTTAACAGGCGTCCAATAAAATTCATAATAAAAATGCCAAACATATCACGTACTCAAAATAAGTAAAAATATTAAGAAAAATTCAACCTGAGATAAATTAAGTAGTCATTAGATAAGAACATTACATTTTCTAGTCAGGACACCTAAACACCATATCGTAACCTTTTATAAAGAACAATCGGTCGCATACATATCCTCCCTCACGTCAATGTTCCATTGACGCAGGCAGAGACAATAACTCGGTTCATTCATACAAGCGTGTTAATTTTAAATAGTTACGTTTTACATAACAAAATAAAAACAAACACAGTTTGCAGCCCGCAGCCCAAAGATTGGCGAACTCTGCTCAGTGCTCATGCCTGCCTGCATTACTAATGTAGGTATTTACCAAAACGTCGCGTTGAAAAGTCAATAGAACTCAATTAATTATTTACAGGTCCACCTGCTGAATGTACAGTCGGCACCAAGGAATTGTTATTCAGTATACATGGTCGTAAAGAATTGATTGTAAAGGCTTTCGTAATTACTCTAGGACATTAACAGTAACTGCTGACTTTTCCACGTATTGTTTTGTATCAAGGAATTTGCTATTCAATTTAATCATATTGCTGTAATTCAAAGAAACCGCCTGATGTTATTAGAATAACGTCCAAACTTTTTCGTGCTAAAACTTGGTACAAATAACTACTTCCCATGTTTCCTGACTCAGCTAGTAAAGCAATAAACTCTAGACCAAAACAACAAAGTAACAAAGCTTCTGAGAAAACCGCTTACGCTACCTATCCGAATCGTAAAAGAATTTCTTCGCCAACAGTACCTACGTAGTTTGTCGAAAAACTAAACTTTTAACGCGCAAGTCCATGCCAGCCAAGTCTTACATAAAAGGCCACAACTCGGCGGCATTGCTACGCGATCGCACGCGATTATTCCTTCCCCACAAGAACGTAACTTATCATCGCGCGTTTTCAAAGAAAATGCCTTCCTGGTGGGACTATTTGCACTTCAACCGTCAGTACAACAATAAGAGGAACTTAGAGGAAGGGTTGTTCCAAATTGCATCTCAGACTTGCAATATTTTGGTAAAAGTAAATAACACGAACAACATAAATTTGACGAGGAACAACAGGCCGGACGAGTACGGGTGTGCTGGGCCTCCTAAGGAGAAAAGCTCGATGCAGATTTGCATTCCTAAGTTTAGAAAGAACTCCATCACTTCGGGTTGCAATCCGGGACTTTCGGTAAGTAGTTTTTGTCTTACTTTTTAACTGTTATATAGAGTTAGCAAACTGTGTTCAATTGTTTCAAATGTCCTACATTTACCTTTTGTGTGTTTTAGTAGCTTTCAATTCGATAATATTCAAGATGTAAAATGCAATAGTATAGATAAATCGTTCAAGAGAAGAAAACTTCCTACGCCACAAACTTTCCACTCCATTCTCTTTAACCGAGAACACTAGTTTAACTATCGCTTCAAATCACTGAGCTGGAAACTGGAACATAAAACTTTATGTCAATGCATTTTCTCTTAAGATTTTCTTAGAGATACTTGCAAGCTGCGGTTGCCTATAAATGGATGGATTTATGAATACTAGGTAAAAGATGTCCCAAATACTGCTAATCGAGGTTGTATACTCACAGTGCCCTATGCTGCTTGGCTTGGCTTCGAATAGCACCAACCGAGCCTGGTGTCGTAACTCATAAGAAGTGACTAATAATCCTATGAGACCATCGTTATCATGTCTGATGCCACACCGTGTGTTTAGAGTTAAGAGTCATTGTATCCGACCCGAAGTATACAATGATTTCCCAACCGTCTAAGGTTTCCTGTGTATTACAAATAAATGAATTTTGTATTTATATTTCATCAGATACAGGATGGTTATTACGGTGAGCTTCTGTATTTGACGCATGTACTCGTGCATAATGCAATCCTAAAAAAACATTACCCTACTGGGGCAGTCGGGTAAAAATACCCACTTGAATATAATCATGTATATGTTTTTAATTGTATATGAATGACCTTTGGCTTCTGAATGTCGAGTGGGTTGTGTGAGTAACGTAATCTCATAGAATTGTTGCGTGTAAAAAAATACAGATTTGAGGTAATCGTGAAGCCTAGTGGCAAACCAAATAGCACCCGACCGACACGACCGCCTGCAAAAAGACTTTCTAAGCGACTCCTATACTCATGTAGAGATGCTGCGGTAATCTGAACACTGAAGAAAGGTGTTAAATAAAATTGAGGAAGGTCATGCACTGCCATACTCATACGATACTACTACTACGTACTGTCCATAAACGTTTTTACAGCCTATAACGAGCGACGTCCTTGTCTTCAATGTAAAAGATGCATAGGCGCGTAGGACATGTGCAGTGCGGTGGTCGACACTTCCATCGATAATAAAATACAGTGCAAAAATATCTTTCGTCGAGTACTTACCTATAGTGATAGTGACTGATTGAAATTATTTGCAAGCTGATTCGATTTGAGGTTAGTAAGTTCTTGGAACTTTTTTCGATTGTTTTGTTTTTTGTATTTTATAGTCTACAGTCGTCGGTCGATGCGATCGTTGCTACTTATATTATATTGATTTTAAAAAGAAATACGTCCGAGGTAGACGGTAGGTCGCGCGGTTGACCTTGCTCCAATTCAGGTAGGTAGCATGATAGTTTTTCGGAAGAACTTCAAATGTTTTGAATGTCAGTTCGACCGTTCAATGAGTTCAGTGGCGAATTTGTCTAGTTTACGTCTATGAAGCGGGTTCAATTCCCATGTCAGTGAAATATTTTTGCTTGCAATGCTTGCATCGCCAATTCCAACAAAGCAAGATTCGTTTTGTGCGTGGTTAGGGCTAGGTAAGTAAGTACATACATTTTCGACTAGAAAGCGTCTTAGACTAAAGTATTACTGTTAAATTTAGACTAAGGAAAGCGTTGTGGTAAAAAATAATGAAATGTCACAGCCGGCTGTGGTCCGTTTATTTGTTGTTATGAGTAACAGCTGAAGAAAGAAGCTTGGTATAATGTTAATACATATCTAAGTAGTTAGGGTTATTGTGTAAGTAAGTTTCCGATTATATTGTTTACAAGATCGGTTTAACGTAGGTATTATGATTGACCTAGGCAAATTTTCGAGTAAGTACCTAATATTCTGTTTATGTTTCTGATCATCATCTGAAAAAATTTAAAGTTAAGTTAAGTTATAGCCTGTAGAATCCCACTGCAGGGCAAAGGCCTCCTCTCACGAATAAGGGTGAGAGGGAGGGGGTGAAAAAATGTACTAGGTAAATATTAAGAAGTAGAATTCGCCACCTCGATTTGATACCCATTGAATTGGGTTTACACAACCCAGGGGTTGGGGGTTTGGGTTTGGTTTTTGGGTTTTGGGGTTGGGTTTGGCTCCTGATTGTAGTAGTTGTGGTGTTCGAAGTAGGTACCTTACGTATTAAATAATAAAGAAAATAGTAACTAATTATGTAAGTACTTTGTAATTATGTCGTAATTTGTCGGCTATAAAATAATAAGTAGGTACCTAAGTAAAGTATTACTTTCAATTTACGCGGTAGTTAAACTTTCCTTTAGAGATCGGTAATAAAAGAAAAGCTAGTCGCTGATTAATCAGTGCTAACTAAGTTTGCGTTGTAAATACCTACCTACTCTGGGCTCGGCGTATTTACCTGTTTGTAGACGAAGTTATTTGAACTGATTTCAAGAGTTGTTTTTTTTCTTGTACAGTCAGCCTCAAAAAGATGTAGGTATACATGAACAAAAGATCATTACGACGGATACAGCTTTTGTTCCAAAATTTCTTACTTGTGCATTAAAAGTTACATTAACTGAATATGTTGCACCAAAACGAAGTATGCATTTGACCCAATCTTTCTATACAATCGAAATAATACCTACCTAACCTAACCTAAATAAACCCTATAACCAAGGAACCAAATTATCTCTCAAAAAGATGTATCTAGGTACACTACATATATTTTGAAACCGAAATAATCTATAACTAGTCTATAACATTCACATTGATCATTATTTTTGACAATGACAAGTACTTAACACTAAAGTGGCCAGTAAACATTAAGTTAAGTCTGCATTAAAATGGCCTGTTTCACCACTTATGAGTAAGTTCTTGTTTGCTTATCTAACAGATACTTGACATATTTTCATACAAAATACGTCAAACTATCTGTCGGATAAGCTAGCAAGAACTTACTCAGAAGTGGTGAAACAGGCCCTAAAAGTAAAGATTTCTCTGTGAAGTTGTAGATCCATGAGAGAAAAGATCTAAAAGGTAAACCAGCAACGAGCTTTGTTTACCTTGTTATTGTACGTAAGTGTATACATCTTTCTGAGACATAATGTGGATACTTAGTTACCTATGGTGATAGCTTGTATCGATGGTTATGTACTTCGGCTATATTATTTTGTAACAAAAGCTGTATACGTCGTAATGATCTTCTGTCCACGCCAGGGTTCGAAGTGATAAGTAATTATACGTTGATAATTATCTTTATAATTATAAAATTGATTAGAAACACAAAAAGCTTGCGTTAGCAATGTCACGCCATGTATTTTCGATCATGGTTCGCGAAAAAAGAAGCTCGCAAACATCAAATCATTTTTCTCACTGTTTTCTATTGTTTTTCTCGATTATTTGTTAATAACAAATAACAAATTGTTATTCATTGTGAAGAGAAACTATAATGTCATAGACTAGGTGCTGTTTGGTCTGGATAAGAGTGTATTAGAGCAAAAACAGCAATTTTAAAACTTTTTGTTAGAGCTTTCTCTCAATACTAAGAATCAGCTTGGATAATTATCGGATAATTATCAAAGAAAATAATGATCTTGATAATTTCTAACCCTGGTCCACGTATACATATTTTTGTGGCTGACTGTACCTATAGAAGGCAAAAACGTTTGGTGGCGCGTACCTACTAGACTAGGTATTTATTAAATTGTACTAGCTTTGTCCGCGTAGCAATTCAATTCTTTTCAGTTATTTTCATGATAAAACGGAAGTCTCTATATAGCATTGCCTATGGCTATAGCGTTCGATCAAAGTCAAATTAATTAATTTCGTAATTTTACTTTGATCCAAGGCATATCTGCATAACACATTTTACGCGGTTGGTGGCAGTTGAGACATATCAAGTAGAAAAACCGGCCAGGCGCAAGTCGGCCCGCGTACCGATGGTTCCGCAAAAACAGGAAACCTTGAAAAAACACATTTCTAACAAGGCTTATTTTCTAGCTTATTGTATTTTTTATTATTTGCTAGCAAATCCAAAGCCAACATATTATATGTGAAAATTTCAGCTCGCTAACTATTACGGTTCAATAGATACCGTCTTTGAAACCTTTGACGAACGGACGGACGGACAGTGTAGCCTTATGAATAGGGTTCCATGGGTGCAGAAATCTAAAAACAAACTTATTTAGACAAAAGACCTAAGCATTCTAATACAAACTCTTTCGCAATTTAACCTCAAAACAAAAAAAACTAAAACGCCAGCAATATGTACTAAAGGCTCGTTAGTAATTTAGCGGATGTCCTACTTTCCGGCCGGATCCGACCTGCCCTGAACTGTCGATGCTTTTAGCACCACGACCTTTGTTATGCCAATAGGCCTACACATAATTTAGTGCTTGGTTTATCTAAGGTATGTACCCACAGCCTTTTATTTTTGTGGCTTTTAGCTGACTACGAATAAAATAAAAAAATAAAATAAATAACGCTCACAGGCACATACATTGTAATGATCCCAAGTAAGCCTCAGGCTTTTTGTTATGGGAACCATACAACAACGGCACAAACATGTAACATCCATGACCGAACCGGGATTCGAACCCATGGTTTGGCAGTCCGGCGTGGCAACCATTACACCAACCGGGCCTTGAATATTGATTGACTAGTGTTTACCCGTGACTTCGTCCGCACAAATTATACCTATACCAGATTTTAAGTCGAAGCTATCAAACAAAAAAAGTTTCATCAAAATCCGTACAGTAGTTTTTGCGTGATGCGCGAACTAACAAACAAACACACAAAGAAACAGACAGACAACATTTCTAAAAAAGGTTGATTTCGAGTCAGGAGTGCGATTTTTGAATCTCATTCGGTGAGCTCAGCAGTTGAAAATGTCAAAATTACTGTGGAGATACTTTCTTCTTTCTTTCTTTCTACTGCTGATGAGACTCTCAAAAATCATGCTACAGGAGTGCGATTTTTGAAAGTCAAATCAGCAGCAGAAAGATGCGTATCTCCACAGTAATTTAGACATTTTCAACTGCTGAGCTCACCGAATGAGATTCAAAAATCGCACTCCTGGGATATCTAAAACCATATCATAATCTTTTTATATACTTATCTTCAATGTACAGAAACACTTCAGTTACAGTTTTTTCTCACCTCCGGACGGAAAGCGTCAATTGTCGTCCCGCTGCGCTAAACGAAGTTGTCGCTTTCCAAAGCCGTCGAGGAGAAAAATAGTATACTAACCTCGGACAGTAAATAAGAAAGCCTCAGATCACATGTTTGTTGACCTCGGCTGAAATGCAAACAGATGATAGATACGCAAATATGTCAAGTTTAACGCGATACAGAATTCAGAACAGTTGAATAGTATTTGAATTGCAAAGTGACTAGAACTGAAATTGAACTCAGATGTTTTAAATCAGCGTGATTTCCTGATCCCTGAAAGGGATTACAGTCGTTAGTTTATATGTACGTATTTTCTTCATCCAAGGTTTGTGATTTTAAGCTTTATTTACTAATGGCTTGGGTTGACTCTCAAAGCAGGTTTACTACTCATGTGCCTTTATCAAGCAATGATAAAATACCTAAGCGTAGTTAGAAGAAACCTTTTTAATGTATTAGGTATAATTAAAAAGAAAATTAAATCACCGTAGCGTAGCAGGTGTACTCTACGTCCGCTACGACGTGGCTACGATGCTACGGCGTAGTACTTTAAAAAAAGTTATTTTTCTTTTGTTAATAATTATGAATTATGATCATTCTTAATAATTATCATAATTAAGTTTGTTTTAGTATACGTCACTTTTATTTTTAGAAATATACAGGGTCAAACATAATGTGCTAACGGTTTTTTAAAGGTGTGGTCAGACCATCAAACTGAACAACTTTCTCTCTGGGACCAACATCGAAATCGCTAAAAAATCTGTTTTTCATTTGAGTCGAGTAGGATTGCAGTTTTGTATGAAACAGCTTTTTTTTTGCTATTTCGGCATTGGTTTCATACCGAATGTTGTTCGGTTTAATGGTCTGATCAACCCCTTAAAAACCATCAGCTTAATTATTAAGAAGGACCCATTGAGGTACCTACTATGTTAACTAGAGAACACCGAGAAGTAATATTTTGTAACACGCGTTAGGGTGCACGCGCTCTAACTCACTTAGCCTGTGCCAGGCGCTCGTCGCAGCCTGACGCTCCCAGCACGCGCCCCACACTGCTGCACGGCTCGCATGCCACCCACGACAAAGCGTTTAAACGAGAAAAACGTCATGTGCGCTCTTTTTGGCGTACGTAAAATAATAAAGATGGAGGCACGTCTCGATTTTTGTCGTTTTCTCGGCGGTGGCATGCTAGAGGGGCTGATCATGGTGCACAGATTTTGTTCGCGATGTCTGCTTTATACATAATTACTCAATGGAAGGACCCTATAAAATTATACTTAAGTATACAGGGCGTAAACTTAAATTCGTTATTTACATATTTTTAAACAGGCAATCGAACTGATAAACGTACACTATGACGCCAACATCGAAATTGCGAATTAAATATTTTTTGTTCCGTAGAAAACCTCAATGACTACTCGACTCATATTTCCAATGTACCTGTTTTTTTTTACGGTTTCGATATTGGCTGTATAATGAAAGTTGTTCAGTGTGATCACAGAGTATGGTCTGAATTGAAGCACTTCCTTTATTATGTAATGCATTTTTTACACCCTGTATATTTAAATATTTATGAATACGAGTTCTTCACTGCATTAAATTTGTTTTTCCCTATTGTAGTTTTCTCAGTCATAACAATATAGACTTGGAGAAGTCAATATTATTATGACTGTGAAAACCACATTTCAATTTCATTCTATTGAACTAAATCTACGAATAAATAATTCGTAGAATTAAATGGTTGAGGCGTGAAACAAACACTTTTATGACATTAGTTAGAATGTCTAAAAAACAGGTCAAGCTACCTGAGAACGAAAATTATCTGACTGCCGCCGAAGAAATATAGACGACGCGACGCGATAAACTTTCACGGCGAGACGGAATTGATAGCTTTTATGTCGATCGAGAGTCGAGACATACTTAATGAACGAAAGACAGAAAGTCTGTTGTAAAGGGCATGCCGGAAAATGGATCTGATGGTGCCTACAGACTTCAATAATAAGCTGGGTAGCTTAGTTTGTAGGATGACAATATCGAGAAAAATAAAAGAACCGTAAAAATCTGCTGGTTCATACAAAACTGCAGTATCTCCGTTACTCGACTCAAATCTTAGAATTTTGATCTAAGACTCAAATGTAAGGAACTGCAGATTTTTTTCGACGTTTACTCTATGTCTACAGGGTGAAATTGATGTCATTAGCATCCTTTTAAACTAAGAGTCTACCCATCGAACTGAACAACTTTTACTATGGGAGCAAACCGATCGGAGCAAAAAATATCTGCTGTTGACTGTTGTATACTTTGAGTTGAGTAGGAATTGCAGTTTATGACGGAACAGCAGATTTTTTTGCTCCGATCGGTTTGCTCTTACAGTAAAAGTTGTTCAGTTCGATGGGTAGACTCCTTGGACCTCTTAGGGCTCGTCCGCACAGCGATTTTTATTCGCGCGAATGATGTGAATGTGATAACGTAGGATGACTTCTGACACGAGTCTTATGTCAAGAAACTAAATACGAAAATTGTTTGTTTTACGCGTCTTCATATGCTGTTTACCGCTTAATTGACCTCCTACACCCTACTTTCACTAAGGAAGACACGTGCAACAATCAATTTTCGTACGTATTGTCTTGACATAAGTGTCCTGTAAGAAGTCATCCTATTTTATCACATTCACAACATTCGCGCGATTTAAAACCGCTGTGCGGACGAACCCTTAGTTTAAAGTTTAAAAGGATGCTAATGATATAAATTTTGCCCTGAATAGTTTTTCAGTTTGATGACATAAACCACCCTTTTAAATATTACTACTATGATACACGACCAAGTATCGGAGAGAGTAGAGAAACTAGCAATCATTCCATTCATTTAATGCCATCATCTATTCCTGTTGTACATTTTAACAGTCCAATGGACTGTAACTTTCAGTTAGAAAACCAAATTCTAACGAGACAAGGCAACCATTGATCATCCCTGGTAATAGTATAAGAGATAAGACGAATTTTGGTAACCAACAGCTGCAAGGCTGATTCAGCATTCATAGGGTGTAGAGCATCCCTGTGATTAGATGGGCCAGGTGTGCCTGCATAACTCCAATCGGTTTAGGAGTTACAGCCGTTTAAAGATCTGGTATGGTTGCTAAAAATGAATATGCATGAATATGTATCAAATGAACGTCTGTCAGTCGGTTTAGGAGATACATCCATTCAAAGTTCCGACCTTTGAAAGGCTGTATCTCCTAAAGCGACTGATAGACCATGTCAGTTTTTGTAATGTTCGCAAAGCTTCAGTGCATATTAAAATAATAATATCCTATGATCAGCCTTGCAGCTGATCGTTCATAATTTGATGCAGACCTTTGAACGGCTGTAACTCTTAAACCGACTGGAGTTTTGCAGGCAGACCTGGTCCATCCCCATCATAGAGATGCTCTACACCCAATGAATACTGAATCAGCTTTGCAGCTGATGGTTACCAAAATTCCTCTTATCTCTTATACTATAATCGTTTACTACGCAATCACTACGCTACGAAAATTACTAGTAGGTAGCTCAGCCACTCCCATCAACAAATAATGACACCCTAATAACAGCCTTGAGAAAAAAAAAAATACGTCCAATTCAAACTTGATTGATGTTATTTACATTATCTCTTTGCGTGTCCACAAGTTTTAATCCAAGTAGACCGTTGTCGAAACTCTTATTGTCTGACAAATAAGGACGAAATTTGCTTGTTGAAAGGGACTTCATGGTGAACAGACAATAGGGTTGTTTTGCTTCAAGACTGTTTTCACTAATCGTTTCCGACGATTAACCTCATTTCATGGAAATGTCGCGTCGGTTGGTTTACCGTGTAATTTTTTTTTAAGTTGTTTATTATAGTCAAAAATACCGTGGAATTGATGCTTGACACATTCATAGTACATACAATACAACAAAATAGGTAAATGTAGACAATAATAATTAACAAATGTGCTGTGAAATGTGCGATGGGGCGCTATAATAAATTAGTCCAGTCTATTGGGAGTTGTACAAGAGTTATAAAATGTTAAAATTCTAAAAGAACACGTCGTAATTAATAAATATATCAATTCTCAAAACTACCGAAATCTTTCCAGGTAAGCACCAAATGGCTGTGTAACTGTGTAGTACACACGGCGACACATCAAGAAAACAAACATAAGCTGGCCGCGCGGCGTTATACGTTACTCTATATACGTGAGGCCAGCTTATTTTGGTTTTGCGTAGCTTGATGTGTCGCCGTGTGTGCCTAGCTACTACCACAGAATAGATATCCTACCAGAAAACAGATGCATACAACTTACGTGAAAACGTATACAAGACTTCTTACGGGTGTACTGGCGCTATTGTATGAAGCTGTTTTTCTGGTAGGATTTATATTCGGTGCTACTGTGTAAGGAAAGGCGCAGGGCGATTTATGAGCAGAATTAGTTCGCATTTTCACTGCAACATGGCGATCGTTTTTTTCTTGGTTTTACTTTAATATTCTTTTCGGAGCAAGAAGTAGAAATCCTATTTTCTGTGAGTGCATCTAGAGAAGGCAATTTGAGGTCATTGAACCGAGCAAGGCAAATTACTTCACGAGTGAATCGAGCAAATGAAGTGAAAAAATACGCGGTTCAAGCATAGTTCAAGCTAAAATAATTTAATTAACATAGAGAAGTGACTCAATATTATATTCTTGGCAAGTAAAGATTTCATTCATTCTACAAGGTGTTACAAAAATACAAATAAACATTTAAGGGGGTGGTTTAGACCATCAAACTGAACAACTTTCACTATGGGACCAATATCGAAAACGCGAAAAAACTTCTATACTCTACAAATCGACTAGAGCTAAAATATGTATGGGATATCAGATTTTTTTTTCGCTTTCGATGTTGGTCCCATAGAGAAAGTTGTTCAGTTTGACGGTCTAAACAACCCCCTTAAGAGTTTTAAAAATTTATTCTTACTTATGAAACACCTTGTATAATGTTATTCGAATTTATGTAAGTACCTATATTTCTTTTTCTTGTTTTGATTGAACGTACGTAAATAGCAAAGAGATATATAGTAGATTACACCCAGAGGACGGGAAAGTAAGAAAGGTCTCAGCCGAGGTTAACAAACATGTGATCTGAGGCTGTCTTATAATTTACTGTCCGAGGTTACTATACTATTTTTCTCCTCGACGGAGGTGGAAAGCGACAACTTCGTTTTAATTTTTATATGTTTAATTAAAGCCGTGGTGGTCTAGTGACGACTAACCATGCCTGTTGTGCAGGAGGCGATGGTTAAATCTCCGTCCAGGCCACCAATGAGTTTTTCGAAGTTTTGGTACGATTTATTGTAACATCCCTGGCTTTTCGGTGAAGGAAAACATCGTGAGGAAACCTGCATGCTTCAATTTCGAGATACGCAAGTGGCGACGGCCTTACTTTTACTTTTTTTTAAATATAATACAAGGTGTTACAAAAATACAAATAAACATTTATGGGGGTGGTTTAGACCATCAAACTGAACAACTTTCACTATGGGACCAATATCGAAATCGCGAAAAAAAAATGATGTTCCATACTCTACAAATCGACTAGAGCTAAAATATTTATGGGCTTTTTCGCGATTTCGATGTTGGTCCTATAGAGAAAGTGGTTCAGTTTGACAGTCACTCTAAACAATCCCCTTAAGAGTTTTAAATATTTATTTTTACTTATGAAACACCTTGTATACTAGTGAAACGTGGATGTTCAGAGTTTTCAGAATACCAACGCGAGTATATAGGCAATTTTATCATATTTACTATTCACCCGACAGACGTCCACTATTACGATTATTTAAAACCTACTAACAAACTTATTATTTGTTCGTAGTTTAAAACAAAATATTAGTCAAATCGGTCGTTTCTCAGTGATGCGCTTAACAGCATTTAAGTAATTTTTATTTAAGTATACAGAATATAAACTTAAATGTGTTACATTCTTTAAAGGGGTGCTTCAGACCGTTAAACTGTACAACTTTGACTACCTATAAAACTAACTTTGAAACGCGAAAAAAATATGCTGTTTAGAAGTGGTAGAGAAACTATTGACATTTTCAATGGAACGACCTTATTTTTCGCCGTGAATCGCCACCAATACGCGTTTATTATAAAATTATTACATTACGTAATAAAGCTAAAAATATCTCATAAATAAATAGAACAACGCTGGCATGTCGCGTGCATTGAAAAAATAGAAAACAACTTTGAATAAACAATTTGCCAGCCAATGCAATGGACGCCGCCAATGACAGTTTATTTTTCATGCATTCATTTTATTTTTATACATCAATGCCAGGTGCATGTTGATGTTTAGCCATGAACCTAGTGTTCGACATATACTTATAGTTTTTCTATTTTCCAATACTTTCCTAATTAAATAAAAAATTAGATAGGTATCTACAAAAATACCATGACGTAGACATACAAACGTCTTTTCATGCACTTTCGTCAGTTGAGTGTGCTACGCACTTGTCGTTTTCGGAGAAGTTCATGTCTGCAAAATTCAATTAACTGTGACGTCATAATACCTATCTGTTTTTAGGGTTCCGAAGTCAACAAGGAACCCTTATAGTTTCGCCAAGTCCGTCCGTCCGTCCGTCTGTCCGCGGCTTAGCTCAGATACGCTTAGTACCTACTAGAAAGCTGTAATTTAGCACCTACATATTAATCACGCCGACAAAGTGTTGAAATAACCTACCTACTTACCTCCCCTACACGTAAAATGGGGATGAATTTTTTTTCTCGTCTTCCCCATGAAGAGGGATCGTTGGATAGGTCTTTTAAAAATATTGTGGGCGTGGGAATTTCATAGACTTTATCAGCCGTTAAACCGTAGTATAAAACAAAAAGCCTCCTTCTAAGTTCGTATATTGTGACGGGCAACTACGGAACCCTACCCTGTGCATGGCCTGACAACCACTTGGCCAGTTTTTTATAATTAACATTGTAACATTGAAGATATTTACAAACAATGCTTACCTACGTGTAAACTTAATAGTGTGGAAGATTGGTCAACACAAAACCTTTCTTCTTTCCGCCGCAGTAAAGGTAGAATGTTTGATCAAGGTGATATCTATTTAACTTAAGGGGGCGAGGTATAACAAAGACAAATTCAATTCTTCAGCTTTAGTTTAAAACTCGATTTAATTCGTCGCAATTGTAGCATTTATGTTAAAAATCACGGTGTTCTCCTTCCCAGCAAGTGGTGTTGCAAATCTTAAAAAAGGTTCCCTAAAACTTATTGGTAGGTACGAGATTGATCCAGGCTGGCATGCGTCGCCCCTTGCATGGAGGGTGAGGCTAAGCCTAGGCATAGACCACTATAAGTATAAACTTAAATCAGCGAATATCTGAAGCTCTGAAATTTAGAGCATCTAAACAAGAGCAGTTTCATTCCTTTGGGTCGAACGCCATTGAAATTTTCTATGGAACAGGCAGTTTTTTCCGCGATTTATATGTTGATCCTATACAGGGTGTAAGGAGAAGTATCATTAACCTTTATACCAAATACTCTACCCATCAAACTGAACAACTTTTACTATAGGAGCAAAACTGTCAGATAAAAAAAATCTGCTGCTATGGCCTACACACATCCAATGGTCTTTGAAAGCATTGGCGAAAAGAGTCGATGGTCCAACGCTAAGACACTGGACCAGAATTCATGTACGTACCCTGGCTGGTCTAAGTATTATTTATTATCATTTATTATTTCTTAGTATATTGTGTAAAATAAAATAATGTTGTGATTTAATATAATTTTCTCCCCTCCGGACGGAAAGCGTCAATTGTCGTCCCGCTGCGCTAAACGAAGTTGTCGCTTTCCACCTTCGACATGTTTGCCCCCATAGTAAAAGTTGTTCAGTTTGATAGTCTGATGCACTCCCTAACTAAAGTATGTAGGTAATGCTTTAAAGTTTACACCTACATAGTTTGTAAAATATGGAATTTCAAGCAATGTTTTTGCATCTCTTCGCCTTAAGAGGTGACTCAGCATCGGATGTTGAACGTTATTCAAGTCTTTTCATAAAAGAAAATAGAAGGAAAAGCTCCGCTTCAATAGTTTTATTTGTTTCTCTAAACCGTTGATATAACGAGAGAATGAAATGAATATTTCAACACACAGAAAATGTCCTTCCACGGAAATGGTTTTCAGACGTTCGGGGTTTTTAGGGTACAGTAACAGAAGGGTGAAAACGGGACCCTATTACTAAGCCGTATTACTTGTCCGTCCGTCTGTCTTTCCTACCTATTTAGGGCTGTAAGTTTAAAACGTAAGACAGTTTAAATTTTCAGAAAATGTGCGGGAAAAAAAACGGATATCCCATACATAATTTAGCTCTAGTCGATTTGTAGAGTATGGGACATCATGTTTTTTTTTCGCGATTTCGATATTGGTTCCATAGTGAAAGTTGTTCAGTTTGATGGTCTAAACCACCCCCTTAAATGTTTATTTGTATTTTTGTAACACCTTGTATAGGGTCCTTCTTAATATGCTGGCGGTTTTTACTGCCTACTTGTGCCACATGAGTAAATACCCCAGAGAGAAAACTCGACACAATCGCGCTATAGGAAAATATATGGGAGACATTGGGAACCGAACCCAATTATACACGGAAACGGAATTGTAAAAATTGATTAGTGACTAGAAAACGGTTCTATTGCCTCGCGTCACGTATCTCTTTCCATTATACATTGGTGCCGCTAGGTACATCTCGCTCTCTCAGCTGTATGTTCCTCTATTCCTGGTATAATACCTCTATGGTATAGCCTCTCCGAACAATTTGAATTTTATTACATAATTTGTCGAAACGATCAATAAAATTTTTATACAACCTAACCTTTATTTAAGGCATTACAATTTAACTCAGGCTCACGCAAAATTGTGATTAGCTAGAACCTAGCTCCATCAATTTCATCGGGTTTCAAACGCAATAAATTGTAGCCATTCGTTCCTACGCAGACGCTACGGAGTATCGTAGCGCTCGTAGCACATGCGATTAGCTACGAAATTATTAAACTAACAATTTACAAAGATTTGTATCTTGCTTTCAGAGTAATTTTTGCTATATATCATGTTTTTTTTGTCGGTAATTATAGTTACTTATAAACAGGACGCCTTATAACAGAAGGAAAGCTTTATATGTAAAATAAAACAGTGATTTAAAAAATACATGGGATTGCAGTTTTATTTATGGGACAGGGGATATATTTTCGCCATTTGAATATTGGTCCCATTAAGAAAGTTGTTCAGTTTGATGATCTAAACATCTTCTTAGAAAACCATCATTATACAGGGTCCTTATTAAAATGCTGACACTTTTTTAAGGGCATGATCAGACCGTCAAACTGAACAACTTTCTCTATGGCACCAATATCGAAATAGAAAAAAAATCTGCTTCCATACAAAACTGCAAACCTACTGCTTTTTTATTTATCGTTTTTTTTCGTGATTTCGAAGTTGGTCCTATAACGAAAGTTGTTCAGTTTGATGGTCTAATAATCCTCTTAAAAAACTGTCAGCATATTAAGTTGGGCCCTGTATTAAGAATAGGACCCTATATTATGCCTTTCGTAAAGATTTTATTTAAACTAACCAATACAGGGTGAAATTGAAATCATTAGCATCCTTTTAAACTAAGAGTCTACCCATCAAACTGAACAACTTTTACTATGGGAGCAAACCAATCGGAGCAAAAAAAAATCAGCTGTCCCATACTAAACTGCACCCGCCGCGGCTGGCTACACGACTGAAATGTATGGGACAACAGATTTGTTTTTTGCTCCGATTTATTTGCTCCCATAGTAAAAGTTGTTCAGTTTGATAGATAGACTCTTAGTTTAAAAGGATGCTAATGATATCAATTTCACCCTGTATAGGTACAGTACAGTCAGCATCAAAAGTATAATAAGCATCTCCGGCGTTCAAAAATATCTGAACAATTACACGGAAATAAACTCTATTTCCTACTAGATACCATTTATTTTCAACTTAACAAATAATAACATGACAGATAAATTAATTTGATTTCTTTGCGAGTTGAAATAAGGTTTGATATCGTAAAGTTGTTCAGATATTTATGAACACTTAACATGCTTAGATACGTTTGATGCTGACTGTACCTACCATTGGAGTGATTCCAATCGAAATAATAAAACTGTTCACGAAAATCGATGAAATTTTCATTATACTAACATGAAAAAGGTATTGTGTGCCTAATTGGGTACGGGTACGTACGGCGGACGTGTAATGGAGGAGATTTTTATCGGCCCGTTCAATTTACAATGCGTCAGTCGCGTTATATGATTCCCTTTCAAGTCGTCTATACTTAAGCCGCCTCCAGACGCTTGGTGTTTGCCACAAATACCAAACACGTGCCAAACACCGAACACAAACACCCAACACAAACAGGCATCCCCATGCTTGGAGAACGTGCTAGTTTATTGTCGAACATCCTTTGATTTGTGCAAAAAACCGACACCGACGCCGATCACTGGCACAAACAGCAAACACCAAACAAAAACAGGCAAACACCCATCCGCACGTTCGTGTTTGTTGTTTGGTGATTGCTGTTTGCCGTTGTTTGCCAAGCATGTGGAGGCGGCTTTACAGATCTTACAGACCTTTGATCGTACCTTTTATGTTTCTTATACAAATTTTAATAGATTATTTAATATTTTATCTTAAAGGAATTCAATGCTTACAATTTTTGTATTCTCTGTGAACTTTTGAATGGAAGGAAAGTACAATATCTTGCCGTTTAGTGTCGTAAAAACTGAAAGCTTATGTACCGAACATAAAATGTTATTCAAATCCACTCAACTAAACTCATAAAAGTGTTATTTGAGTGAAAATAAATTCTGTCACTTAGGCCGGATTCGACCAAACTTAGATTTATAGAAGAGTCACTACTTATACAGGATTTTACTCTTGATGTTTACTCCGAAATAACTTCATTTTGTCTTCTACCATACTAACCCCACAGAGTACTTTTACTAACCCGTACCACAGGCCCGTACTAAAAGAACGAATGTACAATCCACCTAAAGAAACAGGTCGTTGTATCCGTACTTATTGCAATGTGAGGTTATACAGTTTTGATTTGTTAGGTTTCTTTTTATTTTATTTTTTTTAATTTTATTATGTGACATTGACATTTCATCGGTCTCGGTCGTAGCTTTACACCGTCAAAATTTGCCGTGTAAAATTTATTCATAGATTAGGGTTGGTAAATCGCAAAATCAGTTTGCTCGAATCTAGACTAGAGTAACCGGCGACTTAATCTAAGAATAAAATTTACTCGCGTTTGGTCGAATCGGGCCTTAATCATTTATGCCCCCCTCAATTTCCCCCCATAAATTTTGCTAATATTTACTATACAGGGTGTAACAGAATACCCTAGTAATATGAAAAGCGATGGTTGAGACCATCAAACTGAACAACTTTCACTATGGAGCCAACATCGAGGAAAATAATCTGCTGTTTCAGAAAACTGCAGTAGGTAACCACCCACCTACTCGAATGTTTGAAACATTATTTATTATTTATTTTGATTTTGGTTTAATAGTGACAGTTAAGATAAGATAAATGCATATTCTTTATTTGCACATTGCACACCACTCCAGTCCGTATGAAGGGGATTCACGCTTTGACTATATATTATAAGGACTAGCCCTGCGATAACATTTCCCCCCCGCTACGGTATGAGAACAAATTGATCATGTGCATTTAAGTACATTCAATATTATACCTCATATCTAAACGAGACAGCCTATAATTGCGAAACAATAACTTCGAACTTAGAACGTTTGGGGTTCACATCTAAAGTTATGGGGAATAGAATTCATTGTTGCGGGCTTCATGTTACCTCGACCCCCGAAAAAAGAGGCAGAAATCAGGGACTGAATTACCGAAAAATTTAGGTTCATTAAGGTTAACGGTATGACGTCATACCGATAAATTCCGGTAAAAGAAAAATTTCAATACCGAAATAAATTACAGTACCGGAAAATAAACGGTATTTTTCGATACCGGTACCAACCTTTATGAATAAAGGTATTCTTTGATAAAATGCCGCGCTGCGCTTCTACCATGCTTCGTTTCATTCCATTTCCATTCGTTTCATTCGCTACGTGGCAGCAACAATAGGTACACTAAGTACTACTTTCTGACAAAAGCGAATTTGCGTTTTGCGTATGGGAAGACAGAAAGAGAATAAAATACCACAGTATTACTATAGTCCTTACAGTAGGGCAACGGATGTACTTGTTGCGTAGAGCCGGGCCGGGCCTTACGGGGAAGTGGGCGGCGCGGGTCGCATCCCGAGACCTGCATGTAGATGTCGGGATTGTTCGTTTTGAAAGATATATGGGTAATTTTTGGTCGATTCTGGTAGTTTCTGGTTGATTTTGGTAAATTCTAGTTCTTTTGGTGATTTTTGGTAGATTTTCATACTTTTTGATAGTTTTGAGTTATTTTGTTAGTTTTTGGATATTTTGGTATTTTTTGGTAGATCTTCATGCTTTTTGGTTATTTTGGTAGTTTTTCATACTTTTGAGTTATTTTGGTAGCTTTTCGTACTTTTTGGCTATTTTGGTAGTTTTTGGTTATTTTGGTAGATTTGGGTAGATTTTGGTAGACTTTTGGGAGTTTTTGGTTATTTTGGTAGGTAGCTTTTGGTAGATCTTCGTACGTTTTGATAGATTTCGTACTTTTTGGCAGTTTTTGGTTATTTTGGTAGATTTCCGTACTTTTTGGTAGCTTTTGATAGATTTTGGAAATTTTTAGGGGTTTGGCGACATCTCGCCATTAAAAAGTCTCGCCTCAGGCCGAGATGCCACTGTTTCAAATCGGTAGGGGTCATGTCGCCTTCAACTCAGGGCGAGTTGGGTGTTCAGAAAAAAGGTATCGGTCAACCCGCCCGGGTTTGGGAAAGAGGCAAATTATGAAGGGCGGGGGGGGGGGGGGGGGGGCGTTGGTATGTTGTGATATAGTAGTCACATATCCTCACGTAAGGTGCTGAGATAGCGGAAGATGGTTAAAACGTGATTATAATCTAATGCTATCTCTTGCTAGCTCAGCTCCCCGTACCACGTACGAGTTAGTATATAAGCATAGATTAACTAGACATAGGGGTCGATCTAAGATGGAGTAAAGGATGTCCCTTCAAAGTGTGTTTCAATTGCACCCCCGCAACCCACCATATTTCATGGCGACCGTGACATAATACGCGAGTGAGTTCCAGTTCAGACGATGAAGACGACCATGGGCGCTGATCAAAGGTACAAATACTGTTTACTTATATGGATTGGAAGTCGAATTTGAAGAAATGTTACTACTGCGTGTGCCGGTGCCGGCAGGCCGGCCCTATTCCTTGCTATCGAAATAGGATGGGGATTTTTAAGCATGACGAAACAATGCGATATGCTGCTGTGTCTTCCGTTCCGGAGCATTAAATACTGCCGAATCAACGAAGAAGCTAATAACTATGTACAAGTATCTACTAGACGTATTGTTGTGGAAGGAGTTCGAAGCCGCGTGAATCGCAAGACTGGAAGAATTAATATGGATGCCGTCTGAAAAAGTTGATGCACTCGCAGATGCCAGATGGACCGAGACATGTAATTGAGGGATCCTCGTTGATTTCAGTGTAGTGGGTTTTATTGTTTTGTGTTGTGCTGTGAATCACTAAGTTATTCAGTATTAGCTTGAAAAGGACAAAAAGTGCGTCGGCCTAAGGTGCTAACCTAGGGTAAGTCATGTGTACTAACAGTTTATGTAATGGATATTATGTGTTCTGACATAAGTAAAGCACTTTCTATGCAGCACGATATTTCAGAAAGATATTTTATGAGGTAAAGGAAAATTGTATATAGGTACCCATATGGAATGTTAGGTAGCTTTAGTTACTTACATGAATTAAATAAGTCCAAATATTAGAAGGATACGAGACGTTCTCTGTTCGCAAAATGGCTAGTTTTGATTTAGAAACCGCTTTGTTGATGATTCCGGTAGTTAATAACGAGGAGCACTTAGTAAAACAGTTGATAGACGGAGTAGATTTTTATGGGACATTCATAAAGGAAGCGGATCATCCAGTATTAATTAATTTTGTTTTAAAGACCAGGTTGTCCAGCAGTGCAAAATTAAAACTAAAATCAAGTTATGCCACTGTAGAGCTATTGATTAACGATTTGAAAAGTAATCTTCTACCGAAGAAGTCATATTCGGCAATATTGTCGCGATTATATAAATGTAGGCAGGCTGATCGTACGATAAGCGACTATGGAGATGAGATAGAAAGATTATTTGTTGATCTGACTATTGCACAAGCGGAGGGGAACGATTCAGTATTCAATATTTTGAAGCCTATCAATGAGAAATTAGCGATTAGAAGGTTCGCAGAAGGCTTGAATGACAGTAGGTTGAGTACCATTATTTCCTGCCGACCAGTTACTTCTGTTAGAGAGGAAATTACGATAGCCTTAGAGGAGCAGGAATATGTTCAAAAACCTGCCCAACAATGCTGCAATTTTGAAAATTCATGTTATGATAGTCAGGGTTATAATTATTGTGAAAATCAGTGTTGTACTAGTGATGATGCGCGGTGTCAGCAAGGTCGAGCGCGGATGAATGATAGAAATGCGCACGAACCACAAAATTTGCAAGGTAAGCAAGGTCGAGCATTTGCCCATAGTAAGCAAGTTAAGTATTATTATGCAAGAAATTCAACTGAGTATGATAGTACAGGTGAATCGGTTAATTCATTTTATTGTTCAGCAAACAAATATCAAAGTAATGAAGTATTAACTTTACATAATAACAGTTTTGTGCAATTCGCTTGTTTAGGGAAAAACATTAAGTTAATAGCGGACACAGGCGCATCTATATCAATTTTGAAATATAAGTGGATAGAACAGTTTCCCGAAATTAAAATCCATAAGGACGATTTATCTATTAAAGGCGTCAGTGGCTCTCTACGTTCGCTAGGCTATGTGTATTTAGATATTGAGTATAATAATTTGAGGTTTAGGCACAAGTTTTATGTATTCAAAGGGTTGCAATGTACGTCAAACGGAATTTTAGGAGAGGATTTTCTGAGGAAGTATAAGGGCGTTATAGATTATGAGTCGAAGTGCTTAAGTTTAAAACATAATAATGGTGATAGAATAGGTATTCATTATATTAATATGACTAATAATGCTAATGCTCACGCATTGTCTGGGTCTTTGGACAGAATGAAGGAAATAAATTTGGAATTTGAAGGTTCACTAGATAGTTTTGATTACAATGTGTCAAATAGCAAGTCTAGTTCAAGGAGGAGAAATAAATCACATCCTAGTTTTCACCAACCAAAAGTGGAAAAAGAAGTGGAGAAACCACAGCCTCATATGGAATTGAATTTTTGTAGTGGAAGAGAATTTTACGAAATAGATAAATCATTAGGAAATCAGTCAAGCCATAAAAGTTATGTACTTATGTCAGGACACACGATATATTTTAATCAAGATTCATTGTTAACGGAAAAACGCATTAATAAGTCGGTACGAGAACTTAAAGATATTTGCAGAAAATATAATATTGTGGAAATTGTGATTTTTAAATATTACAGGAATAAGGCTCAAATCGAAAAATTGTGTCGCGTAATGGAAAATTGTAATACTTTACCAAAATTGTATATAAAAGAAGGTGTGAGAAAGGTTTATAACATACATATGATTAAGGAAATATTATGTAACTACCATTCGCTACCAGCACGTAGACATGTAGACGTAAATGATATGATTACCAACATAAAACGGAAATATTTTTGGAAAGGAATGGTTAAAGATATTACTGACTATGTTTTTAATTGTGAATATTGTCAAAAACAAAAACCCACGGTTCTTAGAAATACGAGTAAGATATCATTAATAGCATGTAAGAGGAAACATGTTAATAATCATGTAATAGGTAAAAATAACATTGAAAGTAAGTTTACAAGTTTGGATATGGGTAGGTGTAAAGCTACACCCAATGGAAAAGATTTAAGTAGAGACAAAATATAAAAAATGTAACTAGCGTTGTTTAAACATTAATTTTTTCAGATTTGTTTTGTAAAAATAAAATAATAATTTAAATATAAAGATAAGTGTTAATTGATAGATGTAAATTTCGTGTAGGAAAATAAGGTTTAAAGATCGAATGTAATGTCATTATAGTTCAGACATTTTTTTTTAAGGGGAAGGGAAGGCCCTACTTTTCGGGGGAGGTGTGATATAGTAGTCACATATCCTCACGTAAGGTGCTGAGATAGCGGAAGATGGTTAAAACGTGATTATAATCTAATGCTATCTCTTGCTAGCTCAGCTCCCCGTACCACGTACGAGTTAGTATATAAGCATAGATTAACTAGACATAGGGGTCGATCTAAGATGGAGTAAAGGATGTCCCTTCAAAGTGTGTTTCAATTGCACCCCCGCAACCCACCATATTTCAATGTAGGTTTGTAGGTATGTATGTAGTTCAATCAATCAAATATACGTTATAGGTAAGTGTGTTTTTTTTATTTAAGTATGTTTGCTGTTGTGGGTATGTATGCAGTAACATGAACAGCCTGACCAACTTGAACAACATGAACAACTTGGTCAACTCGGACGACATTGAACAACTTGGTCAACTTGGTAAACTCGGACAACATGAACAACTTGGTCAACTCGGATGACATGCACAACTTGGTAAACTCAGAAAACATGAACAACTTGGTCAACTCGGATGACACGAACAACTTGGTAAACATGAACAACTTGGTCAACTCGGATGACATGAACAACTTGGTCAACTCGGATGACATGAACAACTTGGTCAACTCTGATGACATTGAACAACTTGGTCAACTCGGATGACATGAACAACTTGGTAAACCCGTACCACATAAACAACTCTAACTTGGTCAACTCGAACAACATGAAAAACATGGTATGTATGTAGGTATGCAGTTGTAGGTACAAAAGGCGGTGCGGTTCACTACTGACTGAGCTATAGGGCCGTTTATAAAAATCAGGTAGACTGAATCAGGGACGTGGTGGAGTACGTAGGTAGGTACGCACACAAGGCGACACATAAAACTACAAAAACCAACATAAGCTGACCGCGCGAAGATATACGTTATTCGACCTAAGCGCTATAAAACTAAAAAAAATTGTATGAGATAGTTGATAAAGTTAGATATGAATACACACTACCTACTTTTACCATTCACACTCATGACAACCGTCCATTAGAATAAAGCGAAGCCGTATGTCCTTAGTATAAGGTTGAAATTTGGTTTAACCTTTGACGTCCCGAAGTCGCGATATCCGGTCAGCTGTTTTCGATCCTCTACTTCCCGAAGTCGCGATATCGCGACCTATGACTCTGTCGCGATATCCGGTCAGCTGTTTTCAATCCTCTACTTCCCGAAGTCGCGATATCGCGACCTATGACTCTGTCGCGATATCCGGTCAGCTGTTTTCGATCCTCTACTTCCCGAAATCGCGATATCGCGACCTATGACTCTAAGCCATTCTGTACTTCATTTCTTTACTCTAGGGATTATTATATTCTACGGCGGGCGGACCTCGGGATGAAGAGCAGTTTAACATTTTGCGTGACCGGACGTCAAAGGTTAAAGAGTGTTGACATTTGTTTTTATAACTGATATTGCCGGTCTTTAGTTGATAAGGCAATAATCATTTAGGGTGAGTTGACCAAGTTTTTCATGTCAACCGAGTTGACCAAGTTGTTCAATGTCATCCGAGTTGACCAAGTTTTTCAAGTCATCAGAGTTGACCAAGTTGTTCATGTTGTTCGAGTTGGTCAGGTTGTTCATGTCACTGCATCATTCATACTCATAATTTATTTTTTATTTACTTATTTATCACATAAAAAGACAGTAATATTACACCTTTTACTTGGATCCGAGCATGCGACTTATCTAGGTGTTGTCTGGAGGTAGCCCAGAGGGACCGAGGTCTGTGCGTAGACTATTCCGTTTTGTCGACTAACGTAACGAATTTTGACTATTTTGGTTTTCGCCAAAGTCGAACCCTAGATTCTCTATTCTATAGAAAAAGAAAATCGTAATAAAATCAAAATCATGCAAACTTTAGGAAAAAAAAATATGAAGAACCTTTTTTCCTTCTTTTTGCCCCTGTTTGGAATGGAGTATAGAATTATATATCCATTATGCCTACACACAAGGAGTAAGGACATCGTTATAGAGCAATGCGGATCTCCGAGGTTTTTTATTTTGAATGAAGTATTAAGTACAAGAAAAATCCAAAACATTGGTGTTTTATTTTTTTTCTACAACGAAAAATGAGCGAGCTATGAGCAATTGAATGTAGCAAGCAACTGTTGAACTAGCTGGCGGCAAGGTGCGTGACGTTATCGCAACCGTTCGTACTGCGCTTGTAAGGTATTATGGCATTAATAGCTTTATATACAAAAAAATGCTCGTATTGACAATTTCTACATATTATTGCGTACTTAAAAAATGGGAGTCATGGAGACACCTAAAATTTTAAGAATATTTTATGTCCTGGAACCAACGATATTTTACTACTACTAGAGCCCATGGCGGCTAAAGTTTAGTATCCAACGGCACGAATTTAGGGGGGGAGGGTCCCCCGACACACTCATCTCCCTCCCATGCCTCCATTAAACCCCTCTCCCCCCTCCCCCTTCCTCCTTCCTCCAACCACTGATGGGGGAGAGGAGACTCCCGGTGTAGTGCTATTAATAATTTAGGTAGGAGGTTCAGGCAAACATAAATAGCCCCCGAGCGAAGGGGTTCGCTTGGTTGTGGTTGGTAGCTATAGGTAGGTTTGATTGTTTTTAGTACTTTTTTGGCTGTAGTGGACAGTTTTTGGTTGTTGTCTTACTTATTGTGCTTTTAGTACTTTTTGCTTGTTGTTGGTAGTATTTGATGGATTATAGTACTTTTTGTTTGTAGTTGGTAGTTTTGGGTTGTTGTTGTAAACTTTTTGGTTGTTGGCTTTAGTTTTAGCTGTATTTGGTGTTTTTAGTACCTTTTGGTTGTTGTTGGTAGTTTCTGGTAGTATTTGGAGCTTGCTGGAAGTTTTTGGTATCTTTTGTAGTTTCTAGTCGTTTTTGAGTTTTGTTGGTTGTTTTTGGGTGTTTTGGTAGTTTTTGTGGTGGTTGGTAGTTTTTTATTGTTATTGTACTAATCTTTTTAGTAGTATTCGTTCCTTTGGTAGTTTCTGGTAGTTTTAAGTAGGTACTGATTATTGTTAGTCGTTTTCGGTCCGTTTTAGTACTATCCACTCATCTGACCGGTTTTTTGACCTTGACTACCTTTTGTGCACCGGGGCATGTTTTCATACCGGAAAAAAAGAACCGTTGTTTGCCCGGGGTATATTTGTTCCCCAACAGCCCTGCTCTTGAATATTTATCTGTCCTTGTTTATCCTACAGAATAATCCATAAACTCTATATCGTCCCCTTAGAGGGAAAAGTCACCAACTGACACATTTGGCCAAAATGAGTTATTAACACCACCGTACTCAGAATAACCTGTTCTACGTTCCCGTCTCACTCACGTTTCGATATCTGCCATACTTTCCAAGATAAAAAGGTGGAAAAGTCACTAAGTACAGCTTTTGTGTCAATTCAAACAGGAAATAATAACTAACTCCAGCTGCATTATCATCCAATATAGCTACAAGCAGTTAGTGACTTTTCCACCGTGAACAAAAATCACTAACGGTACTTGGTGACTTTTCCCTGACAAAAATAATAACTAATTGTAATTAGTTATTTTTTCTACGGAACTTTATTTCATTTTAAAGATGAACTAACAGCATTTAGTGACTTTTTGCCTAAGCCCTATTTCCGTAAGGGCCGTTAGTGATTATTTCTCCTGGGAAACCGTTGAAAGCATTTTACTGAAACACTCCTCCCGCGCCCGCTGCCCACTTCACCTGCACCCTGCGTGCGCCCACCGCTCAGTGTTGCAAACTTAGTGGATTTTCTACTAAAAATGGTGGTTTTGACCGCCCTTTTAGCGTAGAAATTTTGCTTTTAGTAAGTGGTTTTGCGAGTGGTTCAATAGACTAAAATTGCGTTACAAGAGAGCTATTTTTGAATTTCGTAAGGCTTGATTCGTTCTCAAAAACGTCTTAAACTTTTATTTAAGTTTATAAATGCATTATTTGATCATGTTTCTGAAATTGTCCGATTTAAAAACAGCATTCCAATTAGTAGACAGACGTTTACTCAACCACTAAGCTGATTTACTGATTATTTACAAAACTAGAAAAATATGTTGTTTTACAACTGTTCGCTGTCGAGACACCAGGGCCATGGGCATTCGAAGCCAAACCTTTCTTTAGGGACCTGGAATGTCCTTAACAATAAAGATAAGATAAACCTCCTCTGTCCTTAGCTGTGCAGCGGAGAAATGCCGCCAGCATAATCGTCACTTTTGGTCTATACAAGTACGGACGGCCAGAAGCAAATAAGTTTTTCTTTGTGTAATTTCAATACTTTGTTTAGTTTAGTTATATTTTTGGACTTACAAATAAATCGTAAGAAAAAGGGCTCACAACTATTTCCCGAGGGGGGTACACAGAGATATTCTAAAACATCAGAACATCCATGTTTCACTATTATAGTACCGAAATTCTCTCCAGTGTGACGGGGGTGAGCCCGTCGCCACTTGTTATGGACAGTGGGTACAATACATGCCAAAATTGAAGCATGCATTCCTCAGGATGTTTTCCTTCACCGAAAAGCCAGTGGTGTTACAATCGTACATAAATTCAGAAAAAGTCATTGGTACGAGTCAGCCTGGACAAGGATCGAACCATCGCCTACTACATGGCAGGCAAGGTTACTCGCCACTGGACCACCACGACACGGCACAAGTAAATGTTGCACAATATGTATAATAAAGGTAGCAAATTACCAATATAACAACCCAATGTTTTCTTGTTTAGTGCAAAATTTTGTGATTATGAGAGTAGCGGTTAGCGGTTAGCGGTTTTCCTGTGGTTTTGAATCTGGTGGAGAGCTAATTTAACTGTTGGCAACACTGCCCCCACTTCAGTCAGATCGATCGAGCTAGCCGGTCGATGAACACCGTTGCGTTGTGTTTTAGTGTGATTTATACATTATTTCATGTGACATCATTATTTGAAGAGATTTTGATGAACAAGAGGAAGTTAAGCCCTGAACCTAACCTTCACACTGCGCTGTCACACCAGGAACAAAAATTCCTGACCTTCACACAAAGGTTCCTGATATCTGACTGAAGGTGATCTTCACATGAATTTCTGTTTTTCTAGTGGCGACTAACCTTGCCTGCCGTGCAGGAGGCGATGGTTCAATCCTCGTCTAGGCCGATTCGTACTAATGAGTTTTTCGGAATTTATGTACGATTTGTAACACCACTGGCTTTTCGGTGCAGGAAAACATCGTGAGGAAACCTGGGTGCTTCAATTTCGATGCATGTGCTGTACCCACTGTCTATTATAAGTGGCGACGGGCTCACACCCCTTCCTACTGGACAGAGTTTCAGTACAACTGGTGAATCGTGGATGTTCTGAGGTTATAGAATATCTCTGACTACCCCTTCGGGGAATATAGTCGTGAGCATAAATGCTTATGCTATGCTTAAATAACTTTTAGTAATATTAAAGACACAAAATAATAGTGTTAGTTAAATTGGACACTCATAAACCTGCATTTCCAAATTGCATAAAGTCACCAACAACATGACAAAAGTCACTAACGATTTATTTGGCAAAAATGTGTTGGATGGAAAACTAACTATCCTATTTTTCGTCTTTCGTGTGATAATTAGAGATCTACACTTTACTTTACAAAATGGGGATTAATTCAACGATTAATTTGTACTTACAAAAAATTAAATATATCAAAATTTGACGTTGTTATGACGTTTTAAACTTAAAACCTCAATATCTCAAAACTATGCACATGTCAGTTAGTGACTTTTCCCTCTAAGGGGACGATATTTCTGTCTCTAACTTACAAAATTACTCCGACGTCTTTTATAGAAGTCCAGACCCCCTGTTCGATAGTTTTGTCGGAATATCAGTTTGAATCCGCGCGTCTCAAGTATCGGTCGGTGTCATGTTTCATGTGGGTGTTTTGTGAAGTGATTTATTGTGTTTACTTGTTTAAAGTGGCAGTGTTAATCATGTCTATGGATAAATAAACCATTCTGGATGCCGAAAACCAAAACATACGTGAGTCTTTTGTTCTTATTTATAAATAATCATTTTTATTTGAAACCGAAGCCGTTTGTGACTCATGTTTTCCGTCCTAATTGTTTAGACTTATCGTAATATGACACCACTTGATATTTTGGAATGAACTAAGTGGATTACGAAAATAGAGAATATTATCTGCAAATTTTTTCAACATTTGTAGTGCTTCAACCATTTTTATGGTTGTTTTCGTTGTTTTTTGACTCTAAGTGTGTGTGCCGCTGGAACAGCTGGAGCTGGTCAAGATTGACTAGATTTTTCAAGATGGCGGTCACAAATTACAAATTTTTTTAGGGGGTTTTTAATGACCGAGGGCATATGAGTGGTGATTGTTGTTGGTAGTTTTGTTGTTTTTTTTCATGTTATGGTAATAAATCAGTCAAAGGCATGATCAGACCATCAAACTGAACAACTTTCTCTATAGGACCAATATCAGCTGTTGAATACGACGAACCTACTCGACCGAAATGTATGGGATGGGACCGCAGATTTTTTTTCCCGCTTTCGATATTGGTCTCATCGAGAAAGTTGTTCAGTTTGATGGTCTGATCATCCCCTTAAACTAGTTTCACCTAATTTTGTTAAGTGTGTTTTTGTAGGTACTTACCTATGTATGCAGTTGTGGGTATGTATGAAGTAACATGAACAACCAGGCCTACTCGAACAACATGAACAACTTTGCCAACTCTAACAACATGAACAACTTGGTCAACTCAGACAGTACACAACTCGAACAACATGAAAAACTCAGGTCAACAACTCGGATAACATAAACAAATCGAACAACTTGGTCAACTCAGACATAATGAACAACTTGGTCAACTCTGTCCGAGTTGACAACAACTTTGAAAACATAAACAACTCGAACAACTTGGTCAACTCAGACATCATGAACAACTTGGTTAACTCGGACAACATGTGTCAAGTTTTCAACCATTTAATTTCCTCTTCCCTAAGGTTGTCTGGAAGAAATAGCTTTTTAGCGATAAGACCGCCTTATTTGTACCATGGGTATTTTGGTGTAAATTAAAGTATATTTCATTCATTCAAACAACTTGGTCAACTCGGACAATATGAGTACTCGAACTACATTCTGACTAAGTTACTTTGTCAACTTGGACAACATAAACAACTTGGTCAACTAGAATAACTTGGTCACCTCAGACGTCATGAACAACTTGCTTAACTTTTTTATGTTATCCGAGTTGTCCCATGTTATTCGAGTTTTCCGAGCTGAACAAGATGTACGTGTTGGCCAAGTTGACCAAGTTAGAGTTGCCCAAGTTATTTGAGTTGTTTATGATGTTCGAGTTGTTTATGTTATCCGGGTTGACATTGACAAGTTGTTCTAGTTGACCAAGTTGGTTATTTTGTCCGAGTTGTTCGAGTTAACCAAGTTGTTCACGTTGTTCGAGATGGCCAAGTTGACCAAGTTAGTTGTTTATGTTGTCAGAGTTGACCAAGTTGTTTGAGTTGACCAAGTTGTTCATGTTGTGCGAGTTGACCACGTTGTTTATATTGTCCGAGTTGACCAAGTTGCCTGAGTTGTCTGAGTTAACCAAATTGTTCATGTTGTTCGAGTTGACCAAGTTGACCAAGTTAGAGTTGTTTATGTTGTCCGGGTTGACCAAGTTGTTCATGTTGTCCGAGTTGACCAAGTTGCCTGAGTTGTTCGAGTTAACCACGTTGATCGAGTTGTTTATATTGTCCGAGTAGACCAAGTACCAACAACAACCAAAAAGATAAAAATCTACCTTCCTACAACAACCAAAAACTACCAAACAAAACCAATTACCAAAAGTACTAAAAACTAACTAACTTCTACATGAAACTACCAAAAACTGCCGAAATAAAAAAAAACTACCAACAACAACCAAAAAGTAGCAAAGACAACCAAAAACAAAAACTACCAACAACGATCAGAAACATCGGCCGCGGCATCGCCTGACATATAAGGCGTTGCGCCACCTATAAAAGGCGCGAGGCGTATCTAATACTGTGCTCAAATTTCTTTTTAATACGGGAGGGGAGAGGGGTCTTACCAAGTCCCCCTCCACCATGGAGTGAGTAATGGTGGAGTACCATGGTCCTCTCACTCCTAAATTCGAGCCACTGGATATTAAACTTTAGCCGCCACGGGCTTCAGTCATAAAATAACGTTGGTTCTAGGTCTTTAAATACTCTTTTCATCTCTCATACTCTGAAAGTAGGTCATTGTTTATCTATGAAGCGGGTTGAAAGTGAAACATTTCATCCCTAGGGATGAAAAGTAATTTAAAAAAAAACCTACGTCTAATACTGGGCAAAGGCAGAAAATTATACAGCCACACTTCGATACAATTATTTGAATTCTTATTTCTTTATAATGATAAAGATCAATAAATTTGAATTTTAATAGATGTTAATTTAAATAACATTATTTTTTGTTATTTGGAGACTTTTGTAAAAATTATAAGCAGACAGAAAAAAGTCATGACGATTAAAACCTTAAAACCGAGTCAAAAAAAATGGCCGGCAGGTTAAAAAAAAAAAGAGCCAGATGCACGAAAAAGAAAAAAAGGGAGGGAAAGGGAATTGCTGCTAATTTTTCGGATCCGTTTCAAAACGTGTAAAAATCACCCGGAAAGTCTATCTGTCTCACTCTAGCATACACAATCTTCGTATATTTTTTCTCCTTCGTGTTGGCAAGCAGAATGATTGCCAAACGTTTTGAAACGTAGCCTAAAATGAATTCATCGAGCGATTCAGAAATTGATTTTGCATTATCCAATTTTTGTTTACTTTCCTCGTATTCGAAATGAAAAGCAGAGTGTTTAACTCGGGAGAAAGTCACCCATTTCACACTCGAATTATGGCGCCCCTCACGTTCCGTTCGGGGCGCCAAACATCTCGAGTGAAATGGGTGACTTTCATCCCTTGGTTAACAATCTACTATTAAATTAAAAGTGTCTTCATGACCTCCACTTTTTATGTACACATCATTTAGTACTTGTCTATAGGATCATTTTTGTTCATTCATTTTCGACGTAGGACGCACCATAACCGAGATATGAGACTTTTAATGCAAAAATAGCCAAAATACCATACAACCGCAGTACGAACGGGTGCGATGACGTCACACGAGTTGGCAGGGATTATTGTTTTCGGGCACGGAGCGGCTAACTTCAAAATTCAATAACTTTGGAATTACTGAACCGAGTTTAAAAATTCAAAAAGGAAAATCATTAGTAAATCACAAAGAATAATATTATGCATAGTTTTGCTATAGCATTGGAGATCCTCATTGGTTTATTGGTCGACGATTTTCTGTCAACTTTTGAAAAACGTATCGTAAGATTTTTACGAAAATTAAATGGAACTAACTCGGCGGTAACTATTTATAAGCATTAAAATAGGTCAAGAAATGCCGAAATTAACGCGTGACATATCATAAAAAACAGATAAATTGAAAACTTATTCATTGTTGCATTGTTTTTAAACTTAAATAAACTTATATAGTTAGTAACAAAATTAATAATTTAAACCGGACGGAACAAGCGCGAGGCGGCTGATGCAGCCCTGACTGACAAGGAGTATAATACTACGCGACGGAAGGCTAATAACGCGACCTTGAACGCGTCGCGCGCCGAGTTTCGCTTGTATACAGTATTCATTATTCTTATGCAACAAACATTCATTAAACCTACCTACAAAAATATGGGCACTAATATTGCTTACCAATACGACTCATACAGCTTTCAGCATATTCGGCTTGCTCGATTGCGCTATTGCAAGGCAATTTGGTCTTAACAAGAATTAAATTGCAATACTTATGAGTTTCATGTTAAATAAACGTTTTGTGTTGCCCCACTCCCTGTTAGTCCGTTGCAACTCGCAACGTCCGACCTTGAATTAGTGTTTTTCGGTACTGAAATCTTAAAACGGTTAAATAAAGGTATGGCCATACCTCTATAGCATTACGGTACCGTTACGTTTTTGCAGTACTGGTACCGTGTACCGTAACCGCTTTCAGTCCCTGGCAGAAATGTTTGTTCTTTGACTACTTATAAGAGGACTGGTAACGCGTGTAATTCTACTAACAAACATTTATGCCTTTTTTTCGGGGGGTGGGGTTACATGCAATCCGCAACTTTGGATTTTATTCCCCATAACTTGAGATTCTAATTTTGAATGTTAAAAATCATGAGAAGTAGTCTCGTGTGAACCCCAAACGTTCTTAGTTCTAAATTATTGTTTCGCAATTATAGGCTGTCTCGTTTAGTGATAAGGTACAAAATTTAATGTAAATGAACATAATCAATTGATCTTATACCGTGGCAGAGGGGAAATGCTACCGCAAGGCGAGTCCTGATAATAAATAGTCAAAGTGTTTGTTAGTAGAATTACACCCGTAACTAGTCCACATATAAGTAGTCAAAGGAGTGACGCGACGCTCTACGGCACACTAAAACAGTTGACAGTTGTTCAGTTTGATGGTTTAACCAATACCATTCAATATTTTGATACATAATACCCGTAGGTACCTGTATAATAGAATAGATAGGTGTATAGAATATAGTTAGATATCTCACGTGCTAGTGGTGCTTCCTAAAGGACGGTGGCAGCCTTAGAGCATGTAACTTCTCTGTGGTGACAACCCTCATTCCGCCCTCTTATCTCTGTAAAGTGAACAATGTCGCTCAAAGTTCAAAATAGTTTAAGCACAATGCCAGTCGACATTCAACTAACTTCAATAGCTTTCAAGTTCTTATCAATTTCATGCTATCGAGATATGTTCATTGGAAATTTCCAACTTTGAAATATGACGTGTTGAGTTCAGTTACAGTTTTGCTCTGAAACTTTGCTTGTATGCACGAACTAAGGGGGATTCGTTAGGATGCGCGGTTGATACAGAGTAAACTTTGCTATAGGTACTTACTTGTTTTGCAGTACGTGAAATGCTAACATTAGTATGAAAATCCGCTTAACAAAACACTCTGTATCTTTTTTCTCTCGAAAAGATATTGGTGGCACATATAAATTTTTTTTCTATGTTAAACCCCCTTTCAAACGTAGTATGCCACTTATGGGGGGGCTCTAGGAACCACTCCTGCCCACTGTCCTATATGTAGTGATAAAAAGTCCTTTGTTTTAATAGGTTAGGTACGTTACAAAACCATTTAGTGTCATGATTATAGTATTTTTTTAACTAAACTAAGTTAGCAGAAAGGTTCAAATAGGTTAGTTTTACGATTTAAGTACTAGGTAGGTACTTAAATCTTAAAACCCAACTTATTTGAACCTTTTTGAGACTTCTCTCTTAATATGTGTTACGAAACAAAATGTTGCTCATTGAAAAAGTCGCTAAATTAAAGCAAATTCCTTACCACCTAATGAAAATAAGTCATAACTGTCACGAGTCATGAAATCTATCGTATGTGCGATTTATTATAGTCGGAACTGCTAGGTAAATTATATCCAGGGCTTTTGCCCTGCCTGGCTTCCTCCCTCTCACTAGATACCTAACGGTGGGTGAAAGGGAGTGCACAATATTGTCCTAGGCAGTCCCAAAACATGTTAATGTCTAGATTCTAGTTAATCACGACCGTTAAATTGACATGGACACTCCCTTCGACTTAGGGGCTTCATGACCTATTTGAAAGAGTGGCAAATCGCGTCGTGGCGACAATTTTTGTGCCATGTTGCGAGATAGTCTCTAAGCCCATCCCCATAGATTAATATGTATATGGGCCTATCCCTTTTGGAGTGATCAGTAACTTTGCAACAATAGAACACCAATCATCTAATGTAGGTATGTAATACAACATAACATTCCCAGGGATAGTTAAATAATTAAACGTTATCGCCAAACTTAAATTACTCGTAGACTTCAAAATTACTGGCAAGTCGCTCGGGCACAAGCTAATTTCACCGGCAAGGTATTTGCTTAATTTTGTTAGTACACACGTAACCATGGCAACGGGTGGACCGCTACACCCAGTGTTTTCTCTACTAATATTTACAACTTTGCAATTGACCTTGAGACCGAAAACACCATAGGTGAGTTACCTTATAAACTAATATAACGTGAAAGCCGATAGGGTAAACACACATTTGTTGGTCACTGTCCTCATTTCAGCTGCTTTGATTTTTTTGTGTAAATATTTAGACTTCGTAAACATTGCTCTGTCAGTTACCTACTTATAAAGATTGCATTCAGTAGGTAACATATATTTTTGTTTTGTTCACTTATTTTCCCCTCCACCGCACTTCTGTAGATCCAGAACAACAGCGACGACCATTAAAAAATCAGCCTTTTCAGAATAGTACTGTATTTTCTTCTATGTATCTGTTAAAATAATTTTATATTATGGAGAGGCAGTTTGCTTAGTTATTTATTAATTACACTGAGAAAAAATGTTAAGACGCTGTTTTCCCGTCGAGGCCGTTTTTTGAACACGAACGAAAGTGTTTTAAACTGTGTTTTAAAGTCTGAAATTAAATTATGTCTTATTTAAGGATCGGGCGGATGGGCGACTGTTCTCAATTACACGATTAGATTAAGTTTACTAGATCGAAAAACATCCCAAATTTACCCCTTTTTGTTATGTTTTTTTCAATACTATGATTAAAATGCTGATATTTAACTTTTTATTCTTGTACTTAACTAAATACATTAAATATTTCTAGTGAACTCAGAAGAATTTTTAGCTTAGAAACTCCCATGAGCAAAGATATTGACGAAAAACACGTTTTTTTGCGATCCCGCTTTCAATTGGAGCGGGATGGCTAATTGTAAACTTATGCTTGCAAGAAAGAGACGCTTGCACTGGGATAACCTAGCAGCTTACGTACCACGTAGCTTACGACGCGATACGAAGCTATGTGGTACCTACGTAAGTGCGACGGGCTACGTATACGTAGCATTTTTTTCTAGAGTAGGTAGGTACTATAAAATCTTTCGAGTGTTTCGTGTGGTGCCAATGACTTAATTTCTACTATAATTGTCTTGAGTTGCTCTGTGGCTCTGCTATTGGGTGGTCGTGTCGGTTGCCCCATCCCCGGTCCACAGTGGAACTCCAGTGGTGGCTCAGGATATTGTTCTTTTATAAGAACAACCCTTGAAGTCACCAAAATATCAATATAACCGTACAACGTCAAGCACTTTTGCTATAAAAACTCGACATTGGCAAAATCATCACATACCCAAGATGGCAGCCATTTTTTAAAATATAGAATAGAATAGAATATAATTGTCTTATTCTTATATCTCATAAGTGAAGCTATTTTATCTTCAATGAGAATAATATATTTTTAAACCTAATAACTGTCTTCCTTGAAAGCTACCAATGCTTAGAAAAAAAAAGTTTCTTCTTTTTGTTGGAAAGAGGTACAAAATAGATAAGTAAGTAGGTACTTACCTACCTAATGAAATATTGTACGTAGATTTTTACTCAAATCCATCCTGTTGTAGTTGCATTTCTCTTGTAAATTGAGGAAATTTAAGCTCGCCACGGGAAGCGGAAATGATCGCGTGTCGGCCGCATGGCCCGCTAGTATTTTTAAATGAAGGCACATGACATGAACGTCTACCCTGTCTTGTATAAAAGCTTTATTCTCCAGCGATCTTAGATAACGACCTATGAATATGTAATACATATTTCCTTCAATACAACGAAGTTTGACCTTTTTGAGAATTCCATTTACTTTTGTTTATTTCCCTGAGGAGCTTTTGGAATAAAACCGTTTTATTGGCGTTTACTTTTCATTCCACTCCTTGTTTTGAGATAAGTACCTACCTACTTAATAATTTAAGTTGAGTAAGTCAGTAAAGATGAGGAATTGAATATTTGCATCTTAGATGTTAGCTATCTTCTTTATACGTTGATATCGGTGAAGATTACCTAACTGTTTGTAACAAACTGTACTAACAACAACAACTGTACTAATTGTAGCAAACATGCTGACATGACAACCAGGGAAAGAGTGGTCGTAAGTGTAACGGAAAACAGTCATTAATGTAATGGTACATTTTTATTAACTAAACTTTACCTTCGGGGATGGTTCAGAGTTTCAGACCATCAAACTGAACAACTTTTACTATGGGACCAAACCTGACCAAACCTCAGCTGTTCCATACTAAACTGCAATGAGACCTGTAGTGTACAGCAATAAAGAGTAGTTAGTGTGGAAAGCGCCGGTAACGCCGTCTACCGGCAGGTACAGTCTATGGTCAATATATATCGTACATTCGCCCGGTGTTCACTCAGTTCACCCACCGACCGCCGAGCCGTGCGGACGTGCGCTTAGCCACATTCACTAGTGAAGACTATATCTGTGTTTTATTATATACATCAACCTCAACTAACCCTGAGTAATAAGGAGTATATTACATTGGCGACGACGGGATTCGAAATTCACGTGAGTAAAGTGCTTATCAGTTTTTTGAGTGTTGAAAAATCAAAAAATTCAATCGTTTTCCACGAAGGGTAAAAATAAAAAAGTGAAGCTTGCTGTAATACATAGGTACATGTGTTAAATATCAGAATTAAAATGTTCACCGTTCTTTCACCCTGTTAATGAAGCTAAGCGTTATTTTATTTGCAACACAATCGAAGACGGTTTCTGCTAGCGTTGTTTTGTTTATTGCCTACAGTTACATAGTGTTGAAAACAATATTTCGTAAAGAAAAGAAACCGGGCCAATTCGGGCTCGCTCCCCGTCACCCTGGACAGAGTTTTCATACTATTGGTGGGGCATGGATTTTCTGAGGTATCGGAATGTCTCTGACTACCCCCTCGGGGGATATGGTCGTGAGCATATGCTATTTTATGCTAAAAAGAATCGTAAACATAGTTCTCTGTCCCGTTTTCAAATCGATTTGTTTGGAATTATCTACATAATGTATTTCTTTTCCCGCATGTCCACTGTCGAATGCTGGAGGAACGAGGGGAGACCCAGACAGGAAGAAGGTGTAGTACGAGTGGACAACACGTCATGACAGCGCGCGGCGCTTATAGGATGAACAAACAAACGACTGCTGTGGACATCAATCTTTAAGGTCACGTAATCTTTCCTTATTATTTTTGAACGATTGAAAGAGTGTATTCACAGCATCCCACAAATATAAAAGGGCCTTTTAGTCCGTCCGAAATACGCGAATTAAGAATAGTAGACACTATGCGTTGCGATTCTAGAAGAATTTTCGGATTATGTAAGCAAGCCAGTATAGGATGGTAGCAAGATAGATTGAGCCGAGTGAGGTTATTCCAATAGTTATTTATGCCTATAGTAACGCATGACAAAATTATGCTAACTATATAACATTACCCGTTTGACGCAGAATTGAACATTCTGCGTATCAAACATGCTGCGTATCAAACATTATATGCAGTGAACGAACATTCGGCGTAACGATCATTCGACGTAATGAAAATTCGGCGTAACGAACATCTGATGTCGCAAAACTTACCTAAGGGTTCTAATTATACTTAAATAATAATAACGGGGTTCTTCTTTTCAGTACTATCAATAATAGGTACCTTGTTACCTAAACTTGTTTTTCGTAACCTATACTTTATTAATTATTACAATTCGGTTCTGTGACCTTACGTTGATCTTATCTTTGCAATACTCTTTGCAACATTGTTGTTAGGGTCAGATGGATGCAATTACCCCAGGTGAAACTAGTTTCTTTGGCTACTTGAGCGAATAATTTGATGTTTTAAGGATCAATGTTAAATCTGTCAATTATTTACAAAGCGAATCAAAAAGGACCTGAAAATGATCAGGTGATTTCATTTAACATTTAATGTTTCTGAAGTACCTTATCATCATCATCTTCTCAGCCGATGAACGTCCACTGCTGGACACAGGGTCTGAAGTACCAACCTACCCTGGATAAGTTACATGTCAAGATAGACAGTCGAAGCTGCGAAGGCGTCGAAAAGATTGCAACCAGCACTGACCTCTAAACCCCATCCATATACACGCACACATACATAATTTCTATGACGCATCACGCACACCAACCAAAGCAAGTTGGCCCCTTTTGTTTTATGCGGTAGAAGCGTGAGGTTCACTCTAGACTATTTTTTTAAACTACCCACATTAAAAAAAAAAAAAAAAAAAAAAAAAAAAAAACAAAGAACACAGCTCTTTTGGAAGTAGATTACAGATTCAATGATTCAATCACCATACATAACCGAACCCATAATACTGCTTCGAAAATTTTGTTCGCAGATTGAATGTTCTCACATGCCACAGGGAAACCAGCCTCTAACAGGACGACTGCCAAGGCGCCGATTGAAACATACCTACTTGCTTTAGTGCTTAGTAAAGAGAAAATGTCTTCAATTAATAGCTTAAGAGTTTTGAAATGGTTCGGGCGATTACTCTCCTATTATTAGCTTGTAGCTGTTTACTCAGTTGCCATGTATAACAAACAATTATTACAACGTACAGCTGGGTCATTCAATTGACATTAGCAGCTTTTAGCTGGTCATTCAATTCGATTAAGCAACTTGTAGCTGGTCATTCAATTGACATTGGCAACTTTTAGCTGGGCATCAAATGCTATAAAACCAAACAGTTTTACTATCAGCGGCTTATAGTTGGTCATTCAGATGACAAGTCAAATAAATAAAATAATTATTAAGCCACTTGCAGCTGGTCATTCAATTGACAAAATCAACTTTTATTTTAATATCAGCAGCTTGCAGTTGGTCATTCAAATGACAAGTCAAATAAATAATTAGTAGCAGCTTGTAGTTGGTCATTCAATTGAAAAGTCGTATAAATAAATAATTATTGGCAGGATATAGTTGGTCATTCCATAGACATTTATTGTGAGTAGTAACGCATTTTATTAATAATAGCATTAAAAGAAAACTCTAAAGGAATTAATGCCTTAAGTATTGCATTTTCTTATTGTATGGATTCAATCTGTATCTTATCTTAGTAACAGCCCTGCAGGCATTGCATTGCACTGTTACTTTATTGATTTGTATGAGTTAAAACAAGTATTATTATACTGGTACTTGAATCAAATCGGTTAATCATCGGTATCTACCTGAATACGATGACATACATAAATTATTGTCATATTTTAAATGTAGAATATATTTCTAGTAAGATTTTCAGTTCTGTAATATTACGCGACGCAATAAGTTGAAACAAAAGTTGTAGGTACCTACATAATCCATGTTCATGTGATTAAAAATAGTATTATTTTCATAAACCTATCCAATCTTCTTATCGTGTGGGCAGGGCCTGTGGCCGGAGTTTGTTCAGGCCGCCTTACGGCCTCTAACGTGGTTCTATGTACCTATCCAATGTTAGTATAACTTTAAGGTTTGTAGAAGGAAAATATTATTAATATATAAACAATAAGTAACTAATGTTTTAGGTATATACCTATATAAGTATATCGTACATTTCGCAATATTTTCATGATTATTTGCTAATTATGTTATCATGTCGGGTTTATTTTGTTCATTATTGATATAAAAATGTATTTGTGGAAACTTTGTTGAACGGTAGTAATTATTATGCCGATTTATAAAACTGATTTTGAATACTGCTTGAGTAACTGAATAGGTATTGCAAACAAAATAAATTCACAAACCCTGACAACCTAATAACATACTTCTTTTGTATTGTAAGGAACAACCGAAACATAGCACACCTAATGGGGTAGATCTTTTTACTGACAAAAGGGGAAATAGATGAATAAAATTTAGTCAAAACCCTTCTCACTATGGACGCCCAATTCGGCCCAGGGGAACTCTGGGACCGAGGAGAAGAAAATGAGGCATCCGCATTAGATTGCGAGGAGCCAGCTGTCAGCTCGGCCGAGAATTAAGTTACAAATGTGCGGCGGTGTATTCAAGTAAAAGTAGCCATGCATTTAATTACGGGGTGCATTTAATTGCGAATCTGTTAAGTTATTGCGACGCTGTCAAAGATCAGCATTGAATTGGGTCATAGAGCATTCAATTGCGACTGCACATTAAATTGTGAATCTTTTAAGTTATTGCGAGACGCTGTCAGAAAACAGAATTGAATTGGTTCAAAGAGCATTCGATCGCGACGTTGTTAAAGTCAAATATTTTTATGTATTCAAAAGTTTAATTATTACACTACTGTTTTAATTTAGGTATCGGCATTGTGTTTGTATATTATGTTGAGTAAAATAGTAGTTACATTAAATTGAAACTGCTGATTTCTCAAAACTAGTCTGAATTAAACATTTAATAATTAAAATGTATTATGCAGTACATCTTATTATACTATGGTTATGTATTATTTGTATAAAGGTAACTGTGGAACTGAACATTGCTGACAACGAAATCGATCTAGTTTGCCTTCCTTAATGTTGTGTAATTTGACTAACAAAATATTTAATTTTGTTGGTCAAAGTTAAATCAGCATTCAGGCAGGTACAATAATGATCAAATATTTATGATTATTATACCCAATAACAAGATTCAATATTTCTGTGAACAGCCACGAATACCTAGCTAACTTTGTAATCTAAAAATAAAAAACCTGGAAAAACTAGTGATAGAGATTATGATAAGCCAAAAGGTTACTTATTCATGAATTAAACTGTTTCTTACCAAACCTATGCGAAAACTTAATATTTGTTAATGGATTTGAATTTGGTTAGATACCTATATGGTAGTGATTAAAGTTTATTTGAAATTATGAATTAATTCAATTGCAATTTATTTGTTGAACAATAGAAAACAAAAAACATTTTTGATAAGGATGGGATAGTATAGAAAAGAATAGAAGTAACAAATAACTGAAACGACTAATATCATGAGATTGTATAAATATACATACGAAGTCGTAGACATTGTTTATCGTTGTATTTGGTGTTTGGCAATTTCAGATCAATATTTGATAAATCTATTTTCTGTAAACAAATTGGTCTCAATAAATTATTAGTAATTTGTTTGATGTAATAACATTGATAACCATCAACATGCATTGTAAATATGGTTTAAGAAATAAGTCAAAGTGGAGTTTCTTGCGCCGCTTCTTCTCCATGGGTATACCTTCCGAAGCGGTGGTAGATTCGAGTAAAAATATAAATTAAATTAAAACAAGAAAGGGATGTAGTGTACAGCAATAAAGAGTAGTTAGTGTGGAAAGCGCCGGTAACGCCGTCTACCGGCAGGTACAGTCTATGGTCAATATATATCGTACATTCGCCCGGTGTTCACTCAGTTCACCCACCGACCGCCGAGCCGTGCGGACGTGCGCTTAGCCACATTCACTAGTGAAGACTATATCTGTGTTTTATTATATACATCAACCTCAACTAACCCTGAGTAATAAGGAGTATATTACAAGACCGATTTTTTTTTAGAATTCCGGTTGAAGGTCTAAACCATCCCTGAAAGTTTCGGAACGTTAAAAAAAATCAACCGAGTAACTACATCTTTATATTTTGTATATTTATTTTGCTAAATATTCTAATGATATTCCGGTTTATTTTAGTAATAAAGTATAAAGTTGCAACCTTCGAATATGAGGTTACGACCTTAAAATAAGGTTGACACCATAATGTAGTGCGACTAGTAGGTATGGTAATCCCTAATCGCAAAATCCATGTAACTTATCAATTCAAATTGCATGGTTAGGTATAATACCCCTTCGTAGATGATTATGATTGTTTAAGTATATCGTGATTCGTAGGTAGTCTATTAAATCGGATCAATGTAAAGTTGATATCGATTTGTCTGATTATTTACAAATCGACTAGCTAGATACTTACAAAGAATTTTTCGATTTGGAATACATTCTTCAATAACCAGTAAGATTAGGACTCGAAATCCTAATTTAGGAGTCAACTGGTCACGCCAAAAATGTGTTCTTTCTTAGCCGTCATCATCAGCCTATAAACGTCCCACTGCACAGGCAAGGGGCATGAGCATACGCATCCACGTTTCACCAGTAGTACCGAAACTCTGGCAAGGCAAGGGGCTCGGGGTTCTATCTAACTCTTCATAAAGCAGGTATACGGTGTTACAAAAATACAAATAAACCTTTAAGGGGGTGATTTAGACCATCAAACTGAACAACTTTCACTATGGGGCCAATATCGAAAACGCGAAAACAAATATTGATGTTCCATACTCTACAAATCGACTAGAGCTAAAATATGTATGGGATATCCAAGTTTTTTTTTCGCGATTTCGGTGTTGGTCCCATAGAGAAAGTTGTTCAGTTTGACGGTCTAAACCACCCCCTTAAGAGTTTTAAAAATTTATTCTTACTTATGAAACACCCTAGGTATACCTAAGGTCTAACAAAATTAGGTGAAACAATTTTAAGGGGATGATCAGACCATCAAACTGAACAACTTTCTCTATGGGACCAATATCGAAAACGCGAAAAAAAAATGCGGTCCCATACAATTAGGTCGAGTAGGTTTGTATGGAACAGCTGTTTTTTTTTCGCGATTTAGATATTGGTCCCATAGAGAAAGTTGTTCAGTTTGATGGTCTGATCATCCCCTTAAAATAGTTTCAGCTAATTTTGTTAGACCTTATAGGGGAGTTGTGCTTAAGATGACATAGTCAGATAAGATGACACACCAGCAATATCGGTTTAAATATTGGCGCTGAAGGACTACGAGTGATGTTCTAGAGTCGGCCTACAGGTGTCGCTAGTATTGAACTTCAATTTGGTGGACAGTGAATGTGTATTTTATCGTAGTGCCGGTTTTTGTGATTTTCATGTGAAAAAAAGTTTCAAAGCGTTTTTATTTGGTGGTGAAAATACACGTAAGGTAAGGATCTTCTAATTGAACTAGTTTTTAATGTAATCTAGGATTATTATAGGGCCTAAATATTGGTAAAAGCATATTCTAACCTTAAAGTTTTTGTTGCGACAGTTGAATTAAATTTGCATTCAATATTGGTCAAGATGACATACCAGACGTGGGTGTAAGATGGCATACCATGTACCAAGAAAGAAACAGTTTACCTGCGAATTATGCTTGGGAAATTAATAACATTAAAAAACAACAAATTAACAGTATGTAATCTAAGACTTTTATGGTATTTCATCTTATACAATATTATTGTATACCATACTGTGTCATCTTACACCATAGATATGTCATCTTAAGCACGTCGACCATGCGTGCTATTTGTTTGCTTTTTTCATTTTATATTATGTTTATTGCCCTAAAATTGAAACAATTTAATTGTATATGAAACGTTAATGAATATACGCAAGATTCGAAACTCAGATGTCTTCATTTATTTCAACTATGTATCTTGAAAGTAAAAGTATGCCATCTTAAGCACAATTCCCCTATTGTACCTAACTACATTTTTAAGTACACTTTAAAAAATTATAAAATTAAGGCCCTCTTATCCCAGTGTATACAAGGTGTTACAAAACTGCAAATAAACATTTAAGGGGGTGGTGTAGACCATCAAACTGAACAACTTTCACTATGGGACCAATATCGAAATCGCGAAAAAAATAAGTTATCTTCTATACTCTACAAATCGACTAGAGCTAAAATATGTATGGGATATAAAATTATTTTTTTCGCGATTTCATAGTCCCATAGAGAAAGTTGTTCAGTTTGACGGTCTAAACCACCCCCTTATGAGTTTTAAAAATTTATTGTTACTTATGAAACACCCTGTATATCTCATTTTATCGTATCGATGCGATGCCGCGCCGTAGTGCTGGTAAAAATAAAGTTCGCTTCGCTCGCTTCAGCTTTTACATTTATTTTGGCATTGAATTGAATTTTCACGTAGATTTATTGGTTTCTCCATTTACCTACCTACTTAACAATCATGCATGCCAGGTTTACTTTTCATTGTAACAATTATGGAATTTTGTAGCAACGTTAGTGACCTCCTCGAAGGGTGCTGGTACCTAAGTATAAATCTATTTTTCGAAGAAAGTTGTTTATCAGGAAATCAAGTGAAAAAATATAAATCCTGATATATAAAAGGCATTGGGAATGTACCTAATTGATATCAATTACGGGTGAAATGTTTATTTACTAGCACGAGTAGCACGCAAAGTTGACCTTTAGCTTTTAGGTAGGTAGGACCTACCAGCAAATGTAACGACTTCACTTTATTAAGTGGAGTTACCTACCTACATCATTACTACACTATACTTACATGTATTCTTACTGGAGGCCCGTGGCACTGAACGAAGGGGTTTTCCCGAAAATAGGTACCTATCGCAAAATATTAATCTCATGCACCTAATCGTTTTATAATGATTACTATTGGACATAGGTACTCTTTTAACTATCAAAATAAATCATTTATCCCGGCGTGCGACACAAGTGAAATAACGTTAGGGTCGAACATTGTGAAGGCTTCCGCACATTGCAGCGATATTATCGAGCGATTTTATCGAGCGATATTATCGACAGCGATATCGCGACACCTTACACACTGCAGCGATTCCGCGATTTTCGTCACGCATGCGCCCTTCACTGAATGTAGTAGAAAGAGATTGCGTCAGGTTGCAATAATATCGCGGCAGTGTGTGGGATCGAGCGCGTCCCCATACAAAATGTACTGAGAACAATTATCGCAAAATCGCAGCGATATTATCGCTCGATAATATCGCGGCAGTGTGTAGGATCGCGCGCGTCCCCATACAAAATGTACTGAGAACAATTATCGCAAAATCGCAGCGATAATATCGCTCGATATTATCGCTGCAATGAGCGGAGGCCTTAAGTATTTACGTCAAACTTTGATTAGCTGTAACTTTAAAACGGTTGAAAATTTTAACATACTTAGTTCCTTGGAGCCACCCAGTATACCTACGGGCGTGGTGTGAATCTATGGGTATAGGTAAGGCATAAATACGATGACCCGGTAGGTATACCGAATGTTTACCACGCTGGATTGCACAGCCAGGGTCCTGGGTTCGAATCCCGGTTCGGTCATGGATGTTATATTTATGTTTGTGCCGTTATTGTATGGTTTCCATACTAAAAAGTCTAGTAGTTTACTTGGGATCGTTACAATGTAGGTATGTGTCTGTGACTCAGAGCGTTATATAAAAGTACCTACCTACTTACCTAAGTACTATAATAAAACAATAACAAAGCCATCCAACATTATTTAAAAAACACCTAAATTAACGTAGTAATAATAATAATAATAACCCCGCGGGGGCAGCTTGTGGCGAGCTGACGGTGAGTGGCGACACCGCGGACCCCTATCCAGGGGGACCATACAGACATGCGCTTACACACACACATACAGACAGTAACACACCCCCCTACCTCTGGCTTGCCTTCATTGGCCGTCCAGAGTGGAATCGCAAGAGCAAAGAACCTATGCTCCAGGTTGGAAGTGTATTGCACGTAATGGCGTAATAACGGGGAAACCCGCTCACGGGGGTAAACCCCGCGATGGTGAAACCGGTGCCGCACCTCTCGACAACCTTTAGCCGCTCAATGGGATGTTGCCCCATTGTCGCACTTTGTGCGTGCGGCCGTTTTATGGGGCCCACTCGACGAGTTGGCGAGTCACCGCCTGCCCTATTTACAATTTTGAGACTAGTTGTCATGGCAGGCGTCCGTTAGTCTCCTCCCATAGCCCAGTATCCATCCATCCAACTTTCACCTCTATAGCCCAAGACCTTATTTTTCCATCGCGGCCATAGAGCCGCACTCCAATAGTCTTTGCACCTGGCGGGGACCATCCCCGTGTGTATCATATTGTGCGCTCGGAGATGGTATCCGCCATGTGTATCCCGTACATTTAGATTAACTTGTCTTTTGAACGGGCCTCTACATGTTGGCTTCGGCTCCATGCACGCCTTCCAAAGGTCCGGGACTTAATTGCCCGTGATTACGGATCGTAAGACACATAATAATAATAATAATAATATATTTATTGCTCTCATATGGTTATAAAAGGTCTTACAATTAGATAAGTACACACATGAACCCTGGTAGGGCACTGCTAGTTATGGCATATCCAGTTTTTCATGACTCGCTATTCTAAATTTGTAGTGTTTTGTTGCTATTAAGCCATACGATAAACTGTTTCTGATTACCTACACCAAAATTTTTTAAAGTTATAGATATAAGTATGCCTTATACGATCGTATAGGTCTTATAATAAATATTATATCTTGTTGCATTCTCCGTTTGAAACTAATGCTAATATGGCACATTCTGGTTTGGAATTCGAGTGATCCGTATTTAGTATTGTATAGATGGACATCGGAGCTTGAAATTGGGCACTACCTTCTAAGTAGGCTACCTATCAACAAATATTTTATTCCAGTAGAACTGTCCTAAGGTGTAAACAAACACTAGGCTAGGTAACTAGTCACAAACCAAACACATTACAAAAACATTGTGTTCGACAGCATTTGTTATTTAGAGACTAGTTTTCTAAGATAGTCCTATCTATTGGAATATAGACTATAAATGCAGGTGTATCATTATTTGTTCATGATTCGATTAAGCGGTCGTTGTGGTTGTGATCGCGCGGGTGTGGCATCACGCCATTTCGTGTTTTCACTGCCATTTGAAGTTGATACGAAAATACGACAGTTTGTAGAAGTTCTGCACGGGAATTTGTGTGAGGTAACATTTCTTTTTAATTTTGCTTCCCATCTATCTTACTATAGTAGGAGAGGGCAGCTGCCTACCTAATATATCTAATCTAACTACTACCTAATATACTAACTTACTTTTACCTATCGAATGTGTTAAGACCTACCTACTTTACTTATTTAAAAAATGCATTCATATTTGACGACGGTCGGCGATTCGTTATTCGCTAAATGACTGCTAACTGTTCCCCTTTAAAATAATTAAGTACCCACCTACCTACTTAATATTATTGTATCATCTCTGTTATATTCTCACAATCTAAAGTTAGGTAGGTACTACCTATACCTAGGTAACTAGCTAGAGTAACCTATTATACATAAGTTTACATGTAAAGTCTAGTATTTAAAAATTACTTAGCCGCGTCCCCATTTCTCTTTCTCCTCTAATGGATTATGTTCTGTAGACGGACGAGACGATCAAAAATCTGAACCAAAGTGGAATTGGTAGGTACGTTGCATTGGTATCCTTTTGTCTTGATAAGATTTTAATGAATTGGTACCTACATAGCTAGGTACTAGGTAGGTAAGGATACCTAACTAATTAGGTAGGAAAGCACAGAATCAGCAATGTTCTATCAAACATAACATAGGTAGTTACCTACTCTACCTAACAACGTACTTAACTTACCTTATCTAAAACAACATGTGACACATACATGATGTTAGGTTAAACAGTTGCATTACCTACTTTAAGGGGTATTTGTACCCATAATACTGAACAACGTTCCCTAAGAAACCTATAGGAAATTCGCAAAAACAAATGTTCGGACTTTTCCATACTAAATGCAATCGGCTGACCGAACGTTTATTTGTATGAAAAGTCAAACAAAAATTCTCGAATTTCCTAGTTTTTTCAGGGAAAGTTGTTCAGTATCAGGGGTAGAATCACCTCTTAAGGTGGTTTCCGTCCATACAAAACTTTGTCGTAGAACACTCGTAGACGGTATTAATAAAAGTAATGTTTTATAACTATATGGAAAAATAGCTTCGACAATCTAGATTGCGCGTATCAAATAATATTTACAATTTATAATATTATTACGAAGATTCAAGCTTTGAAATTATTCATACATTGAAGGCGGGGAATGAGGATGCAACACATTCCAATGTTCAATGGATACGTTTTACGCGAGGATATAATCCGAATCAAAGGGGAGCGCCTTTCTTTATTTCTCACTTGCCTCCGCTCATTGCAGCGATAGTATCGAGCGATATTATCGCTGCGATTTTGCGATAATTGTTCTCAGTACATTTTGTATGGGGACGCACGCGATCCTACACACTGCCGCGATATTATCGAGCGATAATATCGCTGCGATTTTGCGATAATAAAATTGTTCTCAGTACATTTTGTATGGGGACGCGCTCGATCCCACACACTGCCGCGATATTATCGGAACCTGACGCAATCTCTTTCTACTACATTCAGTGAAGAGCGCATGCGTGACGCGAATCGCGGAATCGCTGCAGTGTGTAAGGTGTCGCGATATCGCTGTCGATAATATCGCCCCATTCATTCCCACTCAAAACTCCCATGCTGAATAGTATTTTGGCGCGATTTTCAATCCGCGCTATACTTTTTTTTAGAGGTAGGCAGGTACCTACTATAGATTTTCTAAGTCGATCGATTGTGTCGAGTAATTACGCGGTATTTTTTTCAGAATTCAGATTCAAAAAAATCAATCAAACGTTAAACGTCAATCGTTTTTTTTTATGCATGGATCTAAATCATCAAACTTCTTGCTTTAATGTGACGCGAAAATTTTTTCGTCTATTAGAAACTTAGGAAATAGAAGATACCTATTAACTATTGCTTATTGAGTAATTATGTATAGAGCAGACAACGCGAACAAAATCTGTGCACCATGATCAGCAGTGTGGGGCGCGTGCTGGGAGCGTCAGGCTGCGACGAGCGCCTGGCACAGGGGGTTAGAGCGCGTGCACCTTAACTCGTGTTACAAAACATTACTTCTCGGTAGCTTCTCTATAACATATTACCTCAATGGTCTTGCTTGACATTTTAAAATTTCTTTCAACGACTCCCATGTTTTATAAAGTACCTACTTACCTAATATATTAGATTACACACCGAGGACAGGAAAGTAAGAATGGTCTCAGATCTCATGTAATTGTTGTCCGAGGCGAAGCGCAGCGGGACGAAAATTTAAGCTTTCCGTCCGGAGGTGAGAAACATTACCTATTTATAGCACGCACTTCAGTTTTAATGACACTACCTCTAACGTCTAACGTTTCATGGCTATCATTAAAATATCGGAAATTGTACATTGAAAAATTATTGTTACGAGCTCTATAATTTATTTTTCTCCTAAAAAAATTCTAAGTAGGTACCTATATATTTGGCACCTTTGTTCAGAAAGAAAAACATTTTCGAATTAAGTAGTTAAATAGTTAATTAACGAGGTCTATTCTACGAACAAATAATAAGTCTATTATTATTAGGGAACGGAACTATAGGATTTTGTAATTTATTTATGTAAGTACTTAAGTGCTCCGTTTGGCGCGCTCCATAAAAACGAAAGCATAAGCATATGCTCACGACTATATTCCCCGAGGGGGTAGTCAGAGATATTCTGAAACCACAGAACATCCACGTTTCACCAGTAGTACCGAAACTCTCTCATAAAAACGAAGTTTGATTATATTACGATCTAGAATCCAGTAACTGTGATGTCAGATTTCCGTTAAAATATATGGTTTCAATGCTAGGATTAATTTAAGATTTGTACCTATGAGCCACCATAACTTTAAACCCTATGTAAGTAACTATACCTATTAACGGAAATCTGTCAAATGTAAAGCACAGATTGGCAATCTATTGGTTAGTAGGTATTGGTTTCTTTCTAGATCGTGTTCATGCAAAATACAAACAAACCAACGATATTAATGTACTAACAAGCTTCGTTTTTACGGAGCGCGCCTAAGGAGCGCGCCAACGGTAATATCCTCCTAAAATTTTATTGCAAAATGTCGGATGTCAAATATTCACAATGTCGCGTTTCATTGTTTATTATTTACGGTAAGTTAAACCAGGCTAAAACATTGCCACAGTATAATTTAGGCGGTTGGCGTGTTCACACGGCAGGGTTGTTTAAACTTTGCAGATCTCCGTTTTTTTTGACGCACTAATATTCCATGATAAAACTGTTATCTGGGATTATAATAATTGTGTTGTGGTTATGCCAGTTTAACACTGGGGCAGCACGCAAGAGTCAAGTTCCAGGACCGTGTCCTATTGCAGGTGAGGGTGTTGTGTTGTGAGAAAATAATCGGTCCAACAAGGACTATAACAATAATCTGCGGCACGTATTCACACGGAAGCGTACAAATTAAAAAGCCAACTGTAACTAAATGGTTCGCTGCACGTCACGCTACGAAAAAGATTTGCATAAGTACCTAAAAACAATTATTGCGGTGTTAGTTTGATTAACTTGTGAAATAAATGAAATACCTACCTAAGTTAAATCATTTTATATTATTATGTTTTGAATAATTTAGTTAAACATAAATTTTCTAGCGATAGCATAGCAGCATAAAAATATTCCATAATCTGCTATTAAGTACTTTACTTACATGATACACAAAAAGTTACAAAACAATTAAAGTAACTAGGTAGGTAATATGACTATTTGAAATTGGCCTGAATAGTTTTACGTTTTGAGTTAACCCAGTATTTAAAATGCACATGCACAATGCGGCGGCGGTAACCGACGTCATCTACTTTGCAGTATTATTTTTGCTACTAATGCGCCTGCACGGCTGCTAAAGAAAGGAACGACGGGATTTACGAAAATGCAGTTATTTACGTATTGTGTTCGTGATTGCATCAAAAGTTTAGACAGTGATTTTTTTAGTTTAAACAAAAATTTTCATTCGCTGGTGACTTAGTTCAGGATTAATAGATTAGGAATAAATGGTTAGTAGTCATAAAAAATACTTGTGAGCTGTTTTATTATTTTGTGCAATGTGATTTGGTGGTGATTTAAGTAGGTTGAAAAAAGTAATTACCTATGGTAAAAATTTGAAGTTCGATATATTCGATTATTCAAAGAGGAAAGTTAATTTTGATTTCGATTTGGTAGTATTAACAAAAAGTACTATATACTAGTATTAATGAGTAACAAATATATTTTGGTCAGTTTTATAGTTACTTATTTATAATCGATCGATTCTGAAATGTCCATAAACCCTACATTAGCAACATTATTACAACTTTACTGTCAGTTTTCGACTTTATGGCGGGAATTTGGAAAGTTTGCTAAACTTTCCGAATATCTCGAATTTGTATCATTTTTGAAAGTCAAATTAGCAGTTGAAAGATGCATATCTACATAGGGATATATCACTCCAGCGGGGATAGAGTAATTAGTTTCATGAGTACACCAACCCGCGATAGCGACATTTAACACAACCATCTGTCAAATTTAATCTTTTATCTCGTTCGTTCGCGCGCAAATAGAAAGAGAGCGGAAGCGTGATAGCGCTGTATCACGCTATCGCGAGTTGGCGTACTACGTACTAGTCCCGCAGGTCTGCAATCGCGGTAAATATGTTTGACTACGTATCTTTTGACACATTTGGTATTGCGCTAATCGTGGTACTGCCAGCCTGCCTGTCTTGACAGCCGTTAGAGCCGTTTTGAGCAGGATCGTGTCAATATTGAAAACTTATTGAAGACATCGGATAATGGAAACTTGATCTCGTCGGAATTGACAAAAACCACGGAAAGAAATGACATAATAACGAAAAAAAAAAAACAATTTACCTGCTTGGATTATGAAGACTTGGAAAAATTAAAATTTTTACACGTCAGGCACATAGTACCTTTTATGCTGGGTTTAAAATAGTTTTCGTCAATGGAAAATACCTATAAAATCAGATTTGGCTGCATGGGCTATGTTCCCTTTGCCTTTCTGCAAGGAAAAATGTACAACAACAACAACAACAAAAATTGCGATCGTTCGATTCGGATTGCTATCCCCGCGTAAAACTCCCTTAACATTGCAATGTGTGAACCACCCTCGCATTTCAATGAGTTAGGTTTAAGTTACGTTAAACAAAAAACTGCTAAAGACTACGGATTCCTGTCATATTGAAAACTTATTATAGACATCGGCAAATAGAAACTTGATCTCTGATATGACACAAGGAAATGACGAAAACCACAGAAATGTCAATATTACGGAAAAACGAACATTAACTTGGAATATGAAGACTTGAAAAAATTATTAAAAATAAAATTTATAATTTTAATATAGATCAGGCACATAGTGCCTTTTATAATGAATTTATAAAAAAAAGACAAAATCAGACCTGGCTGCATGGGCTATGTTCCCTTTGCCTTTCCGCAAGGATAAATGTAACAACAACAACAACAACAAAAATTGACATCAAAATCGAATGACGAACGAACGAATCTCTGTTTGTTTTACTTTTATCTTTTAATCCATTGATAAAATTTTAACTCTTTGTTTTGTTGATATTTTCGAAATAAATGAAAGTCGAATAATTGCCACCAAAATGGGATTTTTGTACACAACTTTCAAACATGCACTGGGACGCGTTAAAGTTAGTATTTCCTTTGTTTTTGTTGTTTAGTTTAGTTAGTACCTCCTTTCTACCCTATGACCCTTTGAGAAGCACTGTACAAAAAAATTTGATCAAACTTAACTTTCTGCCAAACTTAACTTAAAAAGTAAAAACTTTTGCCAAAAGTTTTTTTTGTTAGATTTTGATTCTTCTTCTTATCGAGTGGGCTGCAAAGCCGTGGTGTCAAAGTTTATTCAAACCGCCTTACGGCCTCTAACGTGGTTTTTATGTAACAACTACTACCACCAGTGATAGTAGCCGGGATCAACAGCTTAACGTGCCATCCGAAGCACGGAATCATCTTTCTTTTCAGACAATAAGGTGACTCAGCCTGCAATGTCCTAACCAACTGGGGAAAAACGCACAAAGTGACATTTCACTAGGTGCCCCCCGTGGGAATCGAACCCACGACCTCCCGTGTCAAGAGCCCAATGCTCTAACCATTAGACCACGGAGGCAGTTAGATTTAGATTGAGTCATGTCCTTAAATTTTTACCAATATTTTTGCTGCGGTCTGCACAGCACCTAACAAGGCCACAACAAACCGGCCAAGTGCGAGTCAGGACTCAGACAATTAGTGTTCCGTATTTTTTTAATTCATTTATGTCATTGGACCGTTAATTGCTATTTCTCCCCTCCGGACGGAAAGCGTCAATTGTCCAGCTGCGCTAAACGAAATTGCCGCTTTCCACGTCTATTGAGGAAAAGTAAATAAGAAAGCCTCAGATCACATGAGATCTTTTTTACTTTCCTGTCCTCGGTGTGTAATCTACTATTTCTCCCCTCCGGACGGAAAGTGTCAATTTTCGTCCCACTGTGCTAAACGAAGTTGTTGCTTTCCACCTCTGTCGAGAAGAAAAATAGTATACTAACCTCGGACAGTAAATAAGAAAGCCTCAGATCACATGTTTGTTATTTGTTTTTTTAAAAATTACCCTTATTACTTTCCTGTCCTTGGTGTGTAATTTACTCTTAACTGTACCAAGCTTCGACTTCCTTTGTCTTACGGTCTCCGAGGAAAAATGCCTGTGTCAGACGGACAGACGGACAGACACTGAGGTGTTTCCATAAGTGTCCTGCTTTGTCAATTTTGGTATGGAACACTAAAAAGCTTGAAAATAATGCAACACGCACATTTTCATACTTCTCTTCTACCGAGTCGATGGCATGCTATTTTATATTTTTCCAGCTCAGTATTTTACTACCGGCTGCTTCGCTCAATTCGCGTGCAAGTTTGCAGGCAGGAAGGGCAAGATATGAGATGGGCCATAGTCTCAGGGGCAACACCACATTCTCACTTTAGGTCCAATCCATCGATAAAACCCCATTTAGACAGGTTCTCCTTACTCCAGCCGACTTGAGTTCAGAGCCTATTTAAAGACCTCCGAATCAGCCGAGGCAGTTCATACATGATAAATTTTATAACACTGCGGATAACTTCAGCATGTATTCTACTCATCAAACTGAACAACTTTCACTATGGATCCAATATTGAAATACCTAGCGAAAAAAAATCAGCTGTTCCATAAATGACTCAAATGTATGGGTGTTTTTTTTTGTGATTTTGATTTTGGCTCCATAGTAAAAGTTGTTCAGTTTGATGAGTAGTATTGAATGACTAGTATAACTGAATGAGTAGTATTCTACTCATCAAACTGAACAACTTTTACTATGGAGCCAAAATAGAAATCACAAAAAAAATACTCATACATTTGAGTCAAATTATGGGACAGCTGACTTTTTTTTCGCTATTTCAATGTTGGATCCATAGTGAAAGTTGTTCAGTTTGATGAGCCAAAATAGAAATCACAAAAAAAATACTCATACATTTGAGTCAAATTATGGGAAGTTATCCGCAGTGATATAAAATTTATCCTGTATACCGGGGGAAGGCATTTCGAGGGAAGGACTAAAATTCAAGAAAAAATCATAAATCACATTGGTTTTGTTAATTGTTTCAGACCGTGCTAGAATCAGGGAGTGTGGGGAACGCGTCGTCATCCGATGAGGAGTTGGAGCAGTGGGAGCAGATCTTCATGATGAGAGATGAGAACGGAAACAGTTATAATGATAAGTATGTTAAAACTTCTGAATGTCTTAACCTTTGATAAAGTTATATGTCAAGATTGACAGTCGAAGATACGAAAGCGTCGAAAAAAATTGGAACCAGTACTGGCTCCTAAACCCTATACATATACACGCACACATACATAATTTGTATGGGGCCTCACGCACACCAACCTATGAAACTTGGCCCCTTTTGTTTTATAAGGTAAAACAGTGAGGCTCATTCTAGACATATACTTTTTCTAAGGTCTTAACCTTAGCATAACGTAAATACAATAAAGTAGATGCGCTTAGTGGTCGCGGCGGGTCTATGCTCGCGCGGTGTGCGGAGGGTGAGGGATCGGCCGTTGAGGTACAGCGTGCTGGTGAATCGGTACTGGGACCGCTCCCCCCGCCACCCGCACCCCCCCACGATAGGCCCAAGCACGTATCCAGGGGGGGGGGGGTGGGGGGGGAGGATAGGTGGGATTTATCCTTATTATTATATTCACTTTGACCTTAGATAAAGTATAATGTTTAGATGGACAGTCGAAGCTGAGTATGCGTCGAAAAAAAAAAGCCAACTGCTGGCTGATATTTTTCCTGCGTTAAGGGCCTGTTTCACCACTTCTGGGTAAGTTCTTGTTAGCTTATCCGACAGATAGTTTGACATATTTTGTATGAAATTATGTCAAAATATCTGTCGGATAAGCTAACAAGAACTTATTCAGAAGTGGTGAAACAGGCCCTTAGTCTCAGAGATAAGTTAAAGGTGTGTGTCAGAATCGTAGCATGTGGCGATCTGTTGTCTCTGCCTACCCCAGTACTGGGACATTGGCGTGAGCATATGTATGCATGTAGAAAAATAAAAAACCTCGCCATGTTGCGGAAAATCTTTGGAACTAACTTTTGTACTTTGAACCACTGACATTAAAGGTTTTGGTCAATTGACAACATTTCATTTTAACAAAGGTACTAAAATAAGAAAACCATTTGGAGATTATGTGATTCAAAGCTTATATCAAAATTATAAGATTTTTCTATCCATTATTTCCCGAGTTATTTAAAAAATACTGAAAAATATAATATAGGTTGAATGAGATTTTATTCCTTTGCCTGCTTGGCTTCTCTATTGTATTTGACAGTTTTTATTTTTAATGTCATTGAGCCTACGTTTTTCAGAAAATTCAAAAGTAAATTAAAAATAGAAATATCAGTCAAAAATTAAATCGAAAAAATACGTATCTCTTATTTTTTTACCTATTTTTATAGTTTTCATTAAAAACTGGTGGTTAAGGGTCGGCACTACCCTAATCGGGCAAAACAGGGTTCGGCGTTCCGACTTTTGAGGATAGTAAATAGCTATATTTAGAAACAAAATTAATACCATCGCTTCTTTAAAAGATGAAGTACAAGATGAACAAAAAAAATTTCAGTAAAATTGTGTAATTACATCAGAAAGTAATCGAGAATTTCATGAAAAACTCCAGAATAGCACTGCCGCGTTCCGAGTCCTGTGATTTAGTGAAACAAAATAAAACAACAAAATATATTTCTAATCAATGGCAAAACATCAAAGAACACTTTAAACAAATCAGTTTTTCGATACGACTTCTAGTTTTTTTGCAATTTGTTACCAAAAATCACATATTTCTTTGGACGTTTTCTTCATACAAATTACTATGGGCCGTCAATCGTTCGAAATCATTGCAAATAGACCGGTGACCGGCAACACCCAACCTTGTCTTAGAAGATTAATGAACAAATCCATTTTTAGCTAAAGTAGGCAAAGTAACTTATAAAAAACCGGGCAAGTGGGTGTCGGGCCACATGCTGTGTAGGGTTCCGTAGTTGCCCGTCACGTATGTGGACTTAGAAGTACATTTTATAAATTGGTCGACTATTACTCGTTATTATAACAGAATAACTGAAAGTTTATTACTATTGTTACTAGCAAACTAAGGATTGATAATCTGAAATCATCATCATCATCGTCAGATATGTTTTAAATAAGAGTGAATTCTGTACCGCAGTAGGTAACTCAAACGATTGACTTTGTAAGTCATTTGCACGACAGAATTTTGCGCGAAAAGACATTGCGCGACACAAGACAGCACAAAGGAATTTCACAAAAGTTACTTTCCGGGCACTGTTTAGTAGTTTTTGGTTATTTTGGTAATTTATGGTAGTTTTAAGTCTTTCGGTAGTTTTTGGTAAATTTTCGTACAAAAGTAACCAAAAAGTTATTTTGGTAGATTTTCGTACTTTTCGGTAGTAGTTTTTGGTTATTTTGGTAGTTTCTGTTTTTTTTGGTAGATTTTCGTACTTTTTGGTAGATTATTGTTATTTTGGTAATTTTTCGTACTTTTTGGTAGTTTATGGTTAATTTGTTACTTTTGGTTCATCTCATTTCATTTTATTTATTTACCTTAAATTGTAGGTAGGTACATAAGTTACAGATGGTAAGTACAGAGTACCTATTAGTCACACTACAATATAATTTATAAACATTAAGAAAAAAATAGATTTAAACAATAGGTGCCAGACAATAACTTAACTACCACCTTTCACTTACTACAATTAAATTAGTTAAATGTTATAAAATCAGTTAAATGTGATTAGTTAAAAATTATAATAACCTATTGAGGTACAAATAATCGGTCTGCAACACATTTTTTTCTACTCAGATTGATGCCTATTTGTTTACTTATACTGAAGAAACTAATTAAAGTCATAGGGACACTGTTCGATTAATAATTCTTTAACCTTCTTCAGAAATTTCTTGTCGGCTTTAATGTCATCTGGTATTTTACTATACACAAGAACAGTATTCGACTTTATTTTGTAGTCCTTAGCATCGATGCTAGTCGGTAATTTGGTACCAGTAGCTCATTTTTGCTAGTTAAATTTAATCTCTTGCTACGGAATACTACGGGGTATCGTCTCACGATTTCGCACAGATCGAGGATATACGAAGCTGTCACAGTGAGTAATTTAAAGTCGGTAAACAAGGATCGGCATGACACCCTTACTGACTGAATTCCGCTTACGATTCGAATGTCTAATCGGTAGGTACCTCTTTTGCAAAACATATATTTTATTTATGTCAACAAACCCACCCCGTAGCCAAGCCGTCAAGAACTCTTTTGTTTTTATGGTAGTTTTTGGTAATTTTCATTCTTCTATCAAATATTTCCAAAAAGTATAAAAATCTACCAAAATAACCAAAAACTACGAAAATCTACCAAAATAACCAGAAACAACCAAAAACTACCAAACTAACCAAAAACTACCAAAAAACCAGAAACAACAAAAAAATAATTTCTAAACTACCAATAATTACCAAAACCTACCAAAAGAACCAAAAACTACCAAAAGAACCTAAAGAACTATTGACATTGTACTAATTTTTTTCTTTAAAATTACTTCTTGTTAATATTGCTGTGCCCTTTCAGGATTCATGTACCCACTTCAGCTACTAAGTAACACCTACTTATATGTTCTTGTGTCGCACAATGTCCTTCAGCGTGACGAAAATTACTGCTGAAATTTACCAAAATCTACCAGCCCTGTTTCAAATTCTACTTAAATTCTACCAAATAATATTAATGTCGTTACAGATGGTTAAAATTTAATATAAAACACGTTTTTGAACAAAATATTATCAATTTTATCTAAACGCTCATCATTACACATGTTATTTTCGCATTTTTGTATAATTTTTATTGGTTTTCATCACTTTGTAGCATGGATGCTTCAATTTTCAAATAAATAGGTATTAAATAGCAATGCCGGAAAGTGGCGTCATTTTTTTTATTATTTTTTTGAGCGTCCACCAACCACTCCTTGTTTTTATGGAAGATATTGATGTGCTGAACAAAACAAAGTATTACAATCATACCTCTACATGCAGTACCAACGGAGATATAAAGGTCTGAAATGTCAGAGCATGAGGGGCATGCTCCAGTCACAGTTCACAGTACTAGAATTCTGACATTTCAGACCTTTATATCTCCGTCGGTACTGCATGTAGAGGTATGATTGTAATACTTTGTTTTGTTCAGCACATCAATATCTTCCATAAAAACAAGGAGTGGTTGGTGGCCGCTCAAAAAAATATATACTTAAAAAAAATGACGCCACTCGCCCATACTAAATCGGCATTGCTATTTGGTCGTCCCTACGCAAGTTTAAATTTAGTACAGTTTTCTGTGTCTCATAAGCAGAGTCAGAAATTTTGGTAGCACTTTTAATTATGTCAAAGGGATTGCACGTTTATCGACTTCCGATTGTGTCCATATACGGGTAATTTTTTATCACTGCGGATAACACCAGCATGTATTCTACTCATCAAACTGAACAACTTTCACTATGGAGCCAACTACAAAAGAGCGAAAAAAAAATCAGCTGTCCTATACAAAACTGCAGTACCTACATATTCGACTCAAATGTATGGAACAGCTGATTTATTTTCGCTATTTTGAAGTTCGATACATGCTGAAGTTATCCGCAGTGATATAAAATATACCCGTATATCGACATTATTGGAAGTCGATAAACATGTAATCTCTTTGACATATTAAAAGTGCTAGGTACCAAAATTCCAACTCTGTTTAGAAGCCCTCTTTTTTAAAAAAAAATAACATTAGGCGATATGATTAATATTTGCTGTACTAGAAGTGAGTTCGGTGGCGCATTGCGGAGAGGTATGGACTCTCAATCAAGAGGTCCGCGTTCGAATCCGCACGGACAACATGCCACGAACCAATGAGTTTTTCGAACTTATGTACGTATTACCGACTGCTCTCAAAGGGTGAACGAAAACATCGCGAGGAAACCTGCATAATGCAGACGAAGAAATTCTGATGTATATGTGAAGTCTACCAATCCGCTTTGGGCATGCGTGGTGGACTTACGCCCAAACACCCTCCTAGAAGGTAGGCCTGTGCCTTGTAGTGGGACGTATACAGGGTGTTACAAAAGTAAGAATAAATTTTTAAAACTCTTAAGGGGGTTGTTTAGACCGTCAAACTGAACAACTTTCTCTATGGGACCAACATCGATATCGCGAAAAAAAAATCTGATATCCCATAGATTTTTAGCTCGAGTCGATTTGTAGAGTATAGAACATAAATTATATTTTTCGCGATTTCGATATTGGTCCCATAGTGAAAGTTGTTAAGTTTGATGGTCTTAACCACCCCCTTAAATGTTTATTTGTATTTTTGTAACACCTTGTATAGGCTGATGATTATGATGATGATGTACTAGAAGTTCCGGAAAACTTGCAAACCCTGCAATCGTTTTCTCAGCCATTTGTATTGCCAGCTTAGATTTTATGAGCCTGAATCCTTGCATTTTTAAATACATTAACATTTTCGAATACCCAATGTCTACTAAAATCTACTAAACAAATATACCAATAAAGAAGAAATCTACTAAAAGTCGTCACACTGATGATGTCCTTTTGCGCAAATGTTTTTGAAGGCAATCGTTCCAGTTAGGTACTGCAAAATTAACTTTTATTCCGTGCTTAAAATATTATATCTGACGATGATTATGATGATAAAAGATTACAAACCCTTAGTTTGCTACCAACAATACCAATACCAATAATAATATAATAATATTGTTTTAATACCAATAATATTAAACTTATAATAATATCATTATTCTGTTAAAAGTTTTAATTTGTTCTGTTAAAATAATTTTAAGTTTTTTTAAGCCTTAGTAATACTGTGATCTAATTAGCTAGAACCCATCCTATCCTACCACCATCTTTGATCAGTCACATTATAGGTCCATCACGGTACTGTACTGTTGCTGTAAATGTCAATTTCGACCTACGGCTCTCAAATCCAGATGCTGCAGGATGATTGCCACGCACAACCAAACATTCAACATTAATTTAATGTGGTAAAATCTGCCTTCCGAGTAGTAGGTACCCTAAATTCGGTCGGACCTACGACCCTGCCAGGATAGGGTCGGTCGGCCAGACTTTTTAGTCCTTACTAATTGGACTCTAGACCAACAGACTAGTTACGTCCTTTAATTCAACGAGGTAAAATGTTGTGTCACCGGGTAGGGTTCACTTTTTCCTTCACACCAGTAAACATGCCAGCCAAGCTGCCGCGCGCTGCAGCCGACCAAGTTTTTTGCAAGAAAAGTATTACCAAAACCTATCAAATTGATTTGTTCATTAATCTTATAAGATAGGGTTGAGTGTTGTCGGCCACCGGTCTTTTTCTTTTGACAGATATGTCAAACGGGCCGTAGGTAGTGCCGACCCTTAAAAAAATGTAATGTTGTCAATTGCACCCAAATCAGGTTTTTATATTTCTGGTCAGGTTTTACTACTAGACTATTAGTATTTATTTAGATTTTCTGTAATAATGTTATAGTGTGAACTATTGTATAAAAATTGCTAAATTAGGCTTCTGGATATACAGGGTGAAATTGATATCATTAGTATCCTTTTAAACTAAGAGTCTACCCATCAAACTGAACAACTTTTACTATGGGAGCAAACCAATCGGAGCAAAAAAAAATCTGCTGTCCCATACTTAACTGCACCCGCCGCCGCTGCCTACACGACTCAAATGTATGGGACAGCAGATTTATTTTTTGCTCCGATTGGTTTGCTCCCATAGTAAAAGTAGTTCAGTTTGATGGGTAGACTCTTAGTTTAAAAGGATGCTAATGATATCAATTTTAACCTGTAGTTAGGAACATAATATTTACTTTTAGGTTACCTTGATTGAAAAATCGTATAGTTTGTGATGAAGGCCCCACTGAACGGGCGGCGTTAACGCTCTTAACACTTTCGCTGCTAAGCTCAAAATCATGATCCTCGCGCAATGCTAAAGTTGACCCCCCTAGTAGGTTTTGCGCAGTCGAAATGCTGAAACGATAAATGTGGCTCGCGTCGTGGGTCACCCGAGCTGGCGTATGGTTTTCGGTGACTCGCGCGGTAGGCCATAAGCACGGGCGAAATGCAATTGAACCGAATCGTTACGTGGGTTCATCAGAACTGCAGCCCATTTGTCGCCGACCTACGATGTAAGTCAGCAGCGAAAGTGTTAACCCCTAAATTAATTGATATTATCACTCTTTGTCTGCAGGAGAAAAAAGCGCAGCATATGGTGCCGGCCATCCTGCATTCCCGTGTCGATAGTGATCGTGCTGATAATCCTCGTGGTGCTGGTCCCACTGCTGGACCAGCCCAACGTCGTGCAGACCGTTGCGCTAAACGCGGCCGTCACTCTTCATTGCTCAGATGAGTGTAGGTGAGGTCGTTCAAGTTTACTTCTATAGAAGTGAGCGTTTTTCTTTTATTTTTTTAAATTTAGTTCCTAAAAAACTCGGCAGATGGCATGTTTATTGCTCCATAGAGCCGTTTGCGGGATCCTGTCAAAGCCTTGTCATGACTGTGCCTGCTTTTCTTATGGATCGCGCCCAGACCGGAGCCGAGACCATGTCAGGCGAAAAAGTTTCCAATCTTCGATTAAAATGATTAGTAAATAATGAAATATGCCATCAAAAGACGGGTTGGCATCTTCTTGATCATCTTGTCCCTTTTGATTATGTTAAAGAAACTGTTTTTGATATGCTGTTTGACGTTTATTTGCCCAGACCGTTGCGCCATCTATCGATCCCCTTGAAAACGAAAAGAAAAACGCTCATTTTAGGCCATACAATTTTGAGTTTTCACTGATCCCCGCTACCCAATCTGCCACTAGTCCAAGCAACGCCCTAATTCCGAGGTCCGAACCCCTTCTGAGTGCTCTTAGGCGGCTCGGTCGATTGACGGAGCAAGGCGCTTTATCGTCACTGGTGAAGTCCCTACATAGTCCGCAGTAACTGCACACTGAATAATGCTGTGTTGAAAAAAAATGTAGATTTTGACGCTTAAAATTGCGAAGTTTGCCCCCTTGCCATAATATGGGGTTTGATTTTAAATAGATTTTATCGAATTTTCCTTATGTTTTCCTCATGGCAGCGCGACAAAGCCCTGTCGCGGCTTAGCTCTAGCTCTTTCTATTTGCGCACATTCGAGATAGATAAACGGCGTGACAGAGCCTTGTCGCGCGTATCATGCGATAGTCGATGGATCCATGTCCTCATGAGTCCATAACTGTTTTACGAAATACCCTTCATCGAAATCACGGTTCTCAACCGATTCGTTTGACGAAAGCACTGTTCAGCGATAGCACGGTTCGTCGAAAGAACCTACGTTTATTAAGATTTGTGTAATATAATGAGTATATTATTAAATTTGCAGGTTATCATTAGTAGAAAGTATTCCAGAGGGTCACATGTATCCTCCAAACGTAACGCATTTGTCTACTAAAAATGTGTGGTTAGACTTAATAGACGAAGCTCAAGAGTCTATAGAAATAGCGTCGTTATACTGGTCACTTAGGTTTAACGAAGATTATCCTTATAATTCCTCTATAGAGGTAAGTTCAGTCTATATGATTATTATACTACTTATACAGGGTGTAACAAAACATCCGTGTAATACTTAAGGGGTGCTTCAGACCATCAAACTGAACAACTTTCACTATGGAGCCAACTTCGAAATCGCGAATAAAAAATCGACTGTCCTACCAGGCGTAGTACCTACCAGGTTTATAAGTCTTACCGATGTACCTGCGCAGTTGACAAATATTAATAGCGCGCGAAACTATATTGATCAATCAGGATGTGCCACCTTCAATCCCTTGCCGCTATTGGCTAATTGTTTTCTCTGATATCCGACTTTGCACCCTTTATTACTAAACGACTTCGGGTATTGACGGGAAATCGGGTCTGCTCTGCGCAAACGAAGATTGAGAATTATCAAGGCCTCATAAAAAGGCTGAAAGTCACCCAAAGGGCAATGGAGAGGGCTATGTTCGGAATTTCCCTGCGAGATCGGATCAGAAATGAAGAAATCCGCAGAAGAACCAGAGTAGCTGACATAGCCCAAAGAATTGCTAAACTAAAGTGGCAGTGGGCGGGGCATATTGCTCGCAGAACCGATGGCCGATGGGGCCGAAAGGTTCTCGAGTGGCGGCCGCGTACCGGAAAGCGCAGCGTGGGTAGGACCCCACACGGTGGACCGACGACCTGGTGAAGGCGGCGGGAAACCGATGGATGAGGGCTGCGCAGGACCGGTCGTTATGGCGATCCTTGGGGGAGGTCCAGCAGTGGACGTCCATCGGCTGAGATGATGATGATGACTGTACTGCAGTTTTGTATGGAACAGCTGATTTATTTTTCGCGATTTCGAAATTGGCGCCATAGTGAAAGTTGTTCAGTTTGATGAGCTGAAGCATCCCCTTAAGTATTACTAGGGTGTTTTGTTACACCCTGTTCATTCTTTCATAATACGCATACTTTTTTCATAGGGATGATTAGACCATCAAACTGAATCCCTAATTATACAAGGTGTTACAAAAATATAAATAAACATTTTTCGCGATTTCGATATTGGTCCCATAGTGAAAGTTGTTCAGTTTGATGGTCTATACCACCCCCTTAAAGGTTTATCTGTATTTTTGTAACACCTTGTATATCAGGGTCCAACTTAATATGCTGACGATTTTTTAAGACGATGATCAGACTATCGAACTGTATAACTTTCTCTATGGGACCAACATCGGAATTGCGAAAAAATTATCAGCTGTATTCGGGTCGAGTAGGTTTTGTAGTTTTGTATGGAAAAGATGTTTTTTTTCTTCGCGTTTGCGTCATAGGTCCCATAGAGAAAGTTGATCAGATTGATGGCCCGCCTAAAATAGTTTCAGCTCATTTTGATAGACTCTACAGGGCAACTTTTACTATAAATAATTGTGTTTACAGGGCGAACAAGTGTTCCAAGCCTTATTTGCCGCCGGGTCAAAAAGGAAAATAAGTTTGAAAATTGCTCAAAACTGGCCCACTAAGTTATATCCTAATATAGATACTGAATATTTAGTTAAGAAGAAAGCTGCTCAGGTAAATTATTTGTCTGTCGTTTTTTAATTTATTTAAAAAAACGGTCAAGTGCGAGTCAGGCTACTCGCACACCGAAGGGTTCCATACCACACCACCACAAAAAAATGAAAACTAAAAAAAAACCGCCTTTCTTAGCGTGAGACCTAGTTACACTTGGCCGGTATTTATTATTTATTGTTAAACTGTAGAGTTTGCTCTATAATAGACTCTTGTATGTATTACCGTTTTTGCGATAGAGCGAGAAGTAAAAACGTTGATAAAAACTAGTTTCTTGTATGAGGACCCCCCCCCCCCCCCCCCCCTTAATCTTGAACTTTTTGGCATTTTTATTATTAGCAAATGCGCCATAATAACGCACATTCTGTGAATATTTCAACTGTCTAGCTATTACTCTTCAAAGGTTATAGTCCTAAATAGGTATGACAGACAGACAGACGGATGGACGGTCAACGTAGGCTTAGCAATAGCATCCCGTTTTCACTCTTTGGGTACGGAACCATAAAAACAATAACGAACATTCTTATTTGCTTCCTTCAGATTTCATCCGTCGAATTGATATTGTTTTTGTCATTTTTAACCTACGAAAAATCACCCACAGACACGGGTAATCTGTGTTCATGGAGGAAATCTCGATGAACCAACCAAGAATGATGAGGGTGTAATTTTGTCAACGCTAGGCTTTGTATAAATATGTGTATGCACGATAGAGATATCTAGTACCTAACTTAACTGGTGATCCAACACGCCTGCCAAGCGTGCTTGTGATATAGAGTCCCAAGTGGATCCCCATGTCCATCAGTGGACTTGTACCTTAGGCGTCAAACAAATAAAAATGGTGCGATCGCGTACCTATTCGACGCCCGCGCCATCTCACTTCAGTATAATTTGGAGTCGTATTAGAGTCTTAGGCGCAGTTTATACAGAAGAGACATAAGACACAAGGATAGTCTAAAGTAACACAACAATATAAACCTTATAGTACGTCGCATAGGAGGCGCGAGCGTAATTCTCCAAACGACGCTATGCTACGTACTATAAGCTTAGATCAAAATAAAATTAATGGATAGGCCTAAAGCGCGGTAAGTTGAAGCACACTACTGGTGCACTTGGTCCATACAAACTAGCGCCATTATCTGTCAAATCTAGGGCACTTGCATACAAATTTGAAGTAAACCTTTCATTTGTTTTGCCTCATTTTTCTGGTTTGAAATGTTCGCGTAAGGCCTATCCATTCATTTTATTTTGATCAAAGACTATAAGGATTATATTGTGTTACTTTGACTATCCGCCACCGCCACACGTCTCTTCTGTATAAACCACGCCTTAATCTTAAGATAATGAAGGCTGGTGTAAACTTATTAAAATGTTGCAGGTGAGGAGTTTAAACTTTTCCAAGTTGTTGGGCGGTGGAGTGCTGCATACTAAGTTCTGGATTATCGACAGAACACATTTTTATATCGGCAGTGCCAATATGGACTGGAGGTCACTTACTCAAGTAAGCTTCATATTTCATTTGATATCGATTTATCATTTATTTACCAAAGTATAACATTAGCATAGGTACTTCGGATAGGTATTATGTCTTTTAATAGAAACTAGGACAATATTAATAGACCAATTGTATTCGAAAATTGCCTGGCGATCCTGAAACCTGATAAACTAAAGTCCCTAATTTTTCTTTTTACTACTTACCGATTTTGTTTTTACAATTTTTTCACCTGCTACAAGACAAGAATTTATTTATTTCAAATTGACGTTGGCCATATGCTGTAGACCAGCTAAATATAAATCTAATCTAAACTATTATAAAACTGTAACTGAAGTGTTTCTGTACATTGAAGATATTTACAAAAAAAAAAAGATTATGATATGGTTTTTAGGTATCCCTGACTCGAAATCAACCTTTTTTTTTAGAAATTTTGTCTGTTTGTTTATGTGTTTGTTTGTTTTTTCGCGCATCACGCAAAAACTACTGAACTGATTTTGATGTAACTTTTTTTGTTTGATAGCTTATGATCTGACTTAAAATCTGGTACTTATATAATTTGTGCGGACGAAGTCGCGGGTAAACACTAGTAATGAATAAATTTAATATTGTACACAGGTAAAAGAGCTGGGCGTGGTGGCATACAACTGTTCCTGCCTCGCTACGGACTTGGCCAAGATATTTGAAGTAAGTGTGCTTCAAAACATAATTTATATTTCGTTTGAATAACTCTGTGAAGAAGAAATAATACGATCGACCAGGTTATAATATAAAACTGAGTCATGCCTAATCTAACCAAAATATGGCGAGCTCAATCAAACTTCAGTGACATAGCAAGTTTGGCTACGAACGGTTTTGTCATTCGCGTCGCGCGGTTCGCATGCGAACCTGCCACGAGGGCGCCATCTCTTTTCTCAAATATGCGTCAGATAAAATATGCTGACACTTTTTTAAGGGGATGATCAGACCATCAAACTTTCTCTATGAGACCAACATCTAAATCGCGAAAAAAATCAGCTGTCCCATACAAGCTCAGCTGGCTCAAGAAGGTTAGCAGTTTTGTATGGAACAGCTCTTGGTTTTTTCGATGTGGGTGCCATAGAGAAAACTGTTCAGTTTGACGGTCTGATCATTCCATTAAAAAAGTGTCAGCATGTTAAGAAGAACAGGAAAAGTATACGCTATCCATCGAACCGAACAACTTTTACTATGAGAGCGAACCTGTCAGAACAAAAATGATATCAGCTGTGCCATACTGCCCATACTAAACTGCAATACCTACTCGATTCAAACGTATGGGACAGCTGATTTTTTGTTTATAATAGGTTTGCTCCCATAGTAAAAGTTGTTCAGTTTGATGGGTAGAGTATGTGGTTTAAAGGTTAATGATACTTTTCCTTACACTCTGTATACTGTATACTATCTGTTAGTTAGGTATAGGTAACGATTATAACTAATTTAAAAAAATACCTAGAAAGGGCGCACTTTTTATCGGTTTATCCCCAACTTTAAATAAACTAATTTTACTAGAAGCCGTCGGCAAAAGCTGTAGAGCAGTAATAAAAAAATTTAACACGTGCTTTACCTTAGCTATTTTACATGAAAACGGCAATTATTTGTCCAATTAGTTTGAAGTAACTAACACGGAAAGTATAAAAGCCTGCCGCATACGGTGACTTAAAAAACCTGTGATTCTAGACTTCTCTGTGAGTATCATAATCTAAACTATTATAAAACTGTAACTGAAGTGTGTCTGTAAATTGAAGATATTTTACAAAAACAAAAAGATTACGATATGGTTTTAGATATCCCTGACTCGAAATCAACCTTTTTTAGAAATTTTGTCTGTCTGTTTCTTTGTGTGTTTGTTTGTTTGTTCGCGCATCACGCAAAAACTACTGAATAGATTTTGATGAAACTTTTTTTGTTTGATAGCTTATGATGTTATATTTATACAAGGTGTTACAAAAATACAAATAAACCTTTAAGGGGATGGTGTAGACCATCAAACTGAACAATTTTCACTATGGGACCAATATCGAAATCGCGAAAAAAATAATTGATGTTCCATACTCTACAAATCGACTAGAGCTAAAATATGTATGGGATATCAAATTTTTTTTTGGCGATTTCGTTGTTGGTCCCATAGAGAAAGTTGTTCAGTTTGACGGTCTAAACAACCCCCTTAAGAGATTTAAAAATTTATTCTTACTTATGAAACACCCTGTATACGATACCTACCATTGTTTAATCCCTTGAATACTGTTATCCGATATTTAGTATTATTATCCAAATTTCAAAAAGTGAGAATCGAGATTTGCAAATAATTAAACGGCCTATTAGCTCAGTTACTAGTGTACCTGCCTACTGGTCCGAGGCCCGTGGGTTCGAATCCCGCAAGAGGCATATACGAGTATTAGCATGATGGATATTAATATAGGTACCAGAGACTTATATGTCTATCTATCTATCTATAACGTCAAGCCTCTTTCCCATGTGCGTATGGATTGAGGAGCCACATTTGCTATTGAAAAAAGGATTCTGTAGCCATTTTGTAAGAAATTTGTAGATTTTGTAGGCCCAATCCTGGAATTTGTAGCAAAAGTATAGAGAAGTTACATGAACATAAAGGTGGCTCCTCAATCCATAACGTCAGGATTGAGGAGCCACCCTGTATCTCTGAAAGTATGATGGATCCTGACGCATCAGTATTGAGGAGCCACAATCAAAGTATTGTAGCTTTTTCAGTTTTAGTCGTAGAGAGCTGATTTTTTTTGTAGGATCTTTTTCCAACTCCTACTAAATCCTACAAAATTTTCAGAAAGATCCATCACGTACTTTCAGAGATACAGGGTGGCTCCTCAATCCTGACGTTATGGATTGAGGAGCCACCTTTATGTTCATGTAACTTCTCTATACTTTTGCTACAAATTCCAGGATAGGGCCTACAAAATCTACAAATTTCCTACAAAATGGCCATAGAATCCTTTTTTCAATATCAAATGTGGCTCCACAATCCATACGCACAAGGCAGAGACCAGAGCGCGCTGTTTGTATTCAATATTATATGTATTCTGTATCGTTGTCTAGTCATCATAATACCAGTCCAGAATAATTTCTGGTACTTTTAATGGAACTAGAACTAGATAATGTACAAAATATTTATTTATTGATACTTAATTGTATTAGTTGGTTTTTTTTAGATTTAAAAATCCTTATTATCAGTCAGTTCTGTAATCTTTGCCACGCCACTCGCGACAGCCACAAGTGGTCGGCCGTTCTTTATTACACTACACATGCTAATTTAAGAAAAACTGTGGAGCTGGCCACTTGTTGTGTGTCGTAAGTGACTCGTGTGTATCGAGCCTAAATATTTGCTACAGCATACGTAACACAAAGTTATATTTAGTTGAACTTAATAATAAGTATAAATATTCATTTGCGAGGCGGGAACGTGCTAATTAACTTCTTTGTTACCACGCGCTGTTAGCTCGCGCTATATTTTACTGCCAACGCATGGAAATTTGTTCGTTTATAATCTCAGAGAAAATTTGCAAAGGGAAATTGAAGGCATTCGAGAGAACCGATTATTATAATATATTAATTATTGTGGCCGTACATTTAGAAGTAACAATCTTGTAGGCTTCTATGGTAAATAATTATTTCTTGGCAGAAATGATATGACGTGATAATAAAATCGGATGTTGAATACACATCTGAAGATCAGATCTTTGAGAAAGCTTATTAGAGAGGAAATTGTCGAAATATTACCTAACATTATTTGTGTAATTTTAACTTGGGCCATGCGAAGGAAACGTAGATGGAAAATTGTTGTTTGCTAACTTTTTGCGGCTGGTTAATGCTTTCTATAAGAACGGTCCCTCGTCTCATCATTGTTTACTAGGTACTGTGTAAACGAATAAAACACAAACAAAACACAAGAATAGATATAAAAGAAGATAACTAACAACAAATACAAAAGACGGAACAGTGCTCATTTATTTTGTATTCTTTGTTAATTAGAAATGGTCCCATTGTTTTCTATTGACTACGCGGAAAAAGTAAATATTATTTTACTAAGAGAAATTGTTATGTAGTGTTTGAGTCTAAGAATCCCATTCCTAAACCAATACAAAAGCCTTCACTCAGTGAAAAAGGGCGTTGGCCATGATAATCCTGCTGGCCCATTGCGGGTTGTGAAGGCAACCTGTTGCCAGAGAGCCATTCTATCTTTTTTAGATCTATCTTTTTCCTTTAGTAATTTCAACACCACAGTAGGTAAAGTAAAACGATAGAAGTAGGTAAGTAAGTATATCACTATTTTTTAAATTCAACTTATTGTAAAGACGGCCAGAGACTTATATTTTTAACCCCCGACGCAAAAAGAGGGGTGTTTTAAGTTTGACGCCTAAGTCTGTCTGTTTATCTGTCTGTCTGTCTGTGGCACGGGTGGACCGATTTCGATGCGTTTTTTTTAAATAGATAGCGAATTTTTGCAAGAGTGTTCTTAGCTTAGTTTTTGTCAATAATGATTTGTTTTAAGTAAACTTTAAAAAATTACAATTAAACATTTTAATCAGTGAAATATTCAGGCGTATTGTAATAAAGAAGAATTAACCGCTCGCAACCCGGCTTTAACATCGGATCCCGTAAAATAAAAGTACAATAGAAATGTATTGTTATCTGACCTTTAAGTTGAAATAACATAGATATACAATGGGTGGTTCAATAATATCGCGTCCGTGGGATTTCAAGGGTTAAAAGCTAGTATACTTTTTTAATATGTCGGTCCAGGAGGCCGAATGTGATCAGGATCCGACATTCTTTATAATTATCACTATCAGAATTTCAATTAAAAGTCAATAAATACAATCACTTAGTCTATTTAATTGTTCTTCACAAAAGTTATTCTTATTACACTATAATTTCACATAAAATGTCTCAATGTCTTTACTTATCACTATACAATAGAATGCAAAATAAACTACGAAGTTAAAGGGACACTAGCAAAACGTAAGACAGTTCCAAGGCGCGTCTATTACGGGCTTGCTCTCAATTAACTCTGAGTGCATGTTCCTTGTTTTTCCCATGCCCGTTGCACCGAGACTCTGTCGAAGCACCACGAAGCTAGTCGCAGGTGTGATGCTTGCGTTCTGTAGCACCCTTATGTGATAATGGCCAGCACGATATGCCGACACGGCCATCCTGCGAGACACACGCCCTCGTGTGTACATTCTGCAAGAGAAAGAATTCCGCAAAGGATCATCCGCTCGGCCAACTCTGACCTTATCATAGGAATAAGCTAACCACCACAATTAGACATCAACATTACAATAAAACAGTTTTCAAAGAGGCATTGATGAATAACCAAAACTCGAACTTCACAATATTCATAGACATTAATACAGATAGCTATGCATTCTCTCTTTGGCCAACCCAGGAAAACACCATTTCCTCACACAGTGCGCAACGTGACAACCCCACTCTGGGTCGCCAGCTGCCACTCTCGGTTTTCTCAAAACCAACACCAACTCGCAACGTGACAACCCCACTCTGGGTCGCCAGCTGCCACTCTCGCGACGAAGCAACCCTGAGTCGCCAGCCGCCACCACCAGGGCAACCGCGCACCGCGTACTCACGGACTACAAAAGTAGACACCGATTTCTCTTAAGCTACGGCTACGGAATACCACCGGCACACCTCACACCACCATCAAGAATGCAAGCTACTCTGTCACTTGGGATTCTGAATGTCCCTCTCCACCTGAACTCAGCTTTACGGTATCATCATCAATGTTTCTTTGATCTCCAAGCATCTTTCTTAGTAGGTGTCGATCTCCATCTTAGACCTGTACAACTTTGAATGGTCCACAATATCTAAAATCGAATCTGGTTTGATTTCTTTCCTCACTCTGTACTTAACAAAGTCATTATTATAAGTCCTGCTTTGTTCTTGTCAAATGTTTGTAAAAATTCCCACCAAACGATAAACGATAACACGATAACACTTCAACGTGTTACAAATCAGTTTGCACTGTAAATTTACGACCATATTTGTAAAGAATGTTAAGTTTGATTTATCGCATTTAACTCTGCTACCAAAGTTTGTTTACTGTATTAGGAAACAAAATGTCATTTGTCGCCTACCACTTGAAAAAGTATTAACTGTACCCTTTGGTACTCGTGTCTGTGTGTAACTCTATTATATTGTGGGTCAAAAATAATAAGTACCCCATTTTTTTTGTCAACGCCACGATAACGCTTAGACGTTTTTTTTTTTTCTTCTTTGTGGCATGTTTTGGTTCCCATTGAAATGAAAGGGAATTCTTTGTGATGTTAGTCTATTTATAGAATGTTCCCATTATTTGTGAGAATTTTGAAACTTTCTGGATTGGATTGAAAACGGAATTTATAGACTGTCGAAAATATGTTACAAGCCCTATGTGAACTGCCTTAGTTTTCTTTACTTTTAGTACAGTTTGAAGGGGTGGTAAATCAGTGAGAGTTCGATTCAGAATCTCACCGGCCAAACATTATGACATTACGCAATTTACGCATGTAACTATCAGACAAGACATGAAATAAAATCTCTACACGTATTTAGTAATATTATCCACTTTTATCAACAACATACAAGCTGTCTGGTACTAAATACTTCGGCCAATTATTCATAAGCGAAAATGGTTTTATTGTTTCGCTTTTCAGATAATTTTGAGGCCACACTTTCTTTTATTAGTTCGGTAACTTTAGCACCTGAATTATAGTGAAAATCATAGAACACACCTTTGTTGTCGAGTTATCCGGTAGGGAAGCTCATCTTTGCCGACGATGCCGCCGGTGCCGGTCATAAAGCCGCCTCTACCGCGCTGCGTCCGCGCCGCCACGCCCTGCGCCGACGCCGCGCCGCCGCCGCCGCCGCTGCCGCCGCACCGTGACGCGATGTGACCCGCCTCGCCGCACTTGAAGCATCGTACAGAGCCCAATGTTGTGTATTGTACTGCTTCTGGCTTTGATGGTATCCCAGATGTCGATGTTGACGATTTCTTCTTTATATCAAAAGCCTTTGTGTCGGCAATCTGCCAATCTGTGGCCAATCTTATCGCAGTAATAGCATTTCACTATACTGGGCTGCATTGATTGCATTCGTTTTATGTCTAGACTGCTCTGCTGATGGTCAAAATTAGTTGACTTCCTTCTATCTATTGGATTGTCAGCAAAACATAATTCAGCAGTAGCGCACCATGATCTAGCGTCTGTATCTCGCTTTTCTGCTTCGAACTCAGGTAATATAACGTGATTACTTACAAGCGGTGTTCTCAGCGTTTGAATAAGTGTGCGCATCTGTTCGTTTTGCATCTCAAACATTATCTGCCACTGTGAGTCATGCGCTCCAATCCCACTTCTGATGTCGGTCCAGGAGGCCGAATGTGATCAGGATCCGACATTCTTTATAATTATCACTATCAGAATTTCAATTAAAAGTCAATAAATACAATCACTTAGTCTATTTAATTGTTCTTCACAAAAGTTATTCTTATTACACTATAATTTCACATAAAATGTCTCAATGTCTTTACTTATCACTATACAATAGAATGCAAAATAAACTACGAAGTTAAAGGGACACTAGCAAAACGTAAGACAGTTCCAAGGCGCGTCTATTACGGGCTTGCTCTCAATTAACTCTGAGTGCATGTTCCTTGTTTTTCCCATGCCCGTTGCACCGAGACTCTGTCGAAGCACCACGAAGCTAGTCGCAGGTGTGATGCTTGCGTTCTGTAGCACCCTTATGTGATAATGGCCAGCACGATATGCCGACAAATATTACCAGTTGTTTGAAAATTACAACGTCTGACCTTGCGATTGTGACGAGACAGCTATGTTTATTGCTGCGCCAACAAATGGGCGCAAACTTATTAAATATCCATGGCACCACCATCCCGTTCCCATTTACTTGATGATTGTGTTTATCGATCCGCATGTTTACATGCGATTGCCGGTTTGATAAACGATTAGAAAATTACAATTAGCTATGTAGGGGTAACGAAGTTAACTGTGTAGGCATTCCTAGTTGTTAACTTTACCTACTTCTTGATAACTCGGACTTACTTGCGATGGCTGATCACATTCTACAGGGTGTAAACTTTCAATGCGTTACGTATCGAACAGGGTGATTCAGACCAGTGTTGGGCAAAATGTAATTAACTTCGAATTACATGTTGTAATTTGTTAAATGCAATTACTCAAATACTTTTTTGGTTACGATTATACAGGATGTTTCATAAGTAACAATAAATATTTAAAACTCTTAAGGTGGTTGTTTAGACCATCAAACTGAACAACTTTCTCTATAGGACCAACATCGAAATAGCAAAAAAATAAATTTGATATCCCATACATATTTTAGCTCTAGTCGATTTGAAGAGTATGGAACATATTTTTTTTTTCGCGATTTCGATATTGGTCCCATAGTGAAAGTTGTTCAGTTTGATGGTCTACACCACCCCCTTAAAGGTTTATTTGTATTTTTGTAACACCTTGTATGTATAAATGTATGCTTTTTTTCCATTACAAATGATTAAAGGGGAGGCCTTTGCCCAGCATTGGAATGAAATAGGCTTACTTATAAAAAAATATTTCATTAGCTATGGCTAATGCAATCATTCTTTACAATTCATTTATAACCAATAAAGTAAAAGACTAATTGCAATTACAATTACAAATTGTAATGAGGCTTCAGACCAACGAAATTATATGTTAATACCGCAACTTCATACCATCAAACTAAACACCTTTTACTATGGGACCGATATTGAAAACGCGAAAAAAAAAAACAACTAGTTCATACATTTTGGTCGAGTCAATCGAATTTCTCAATTTTCCTCGCTTGTCAGAATCAAGCTATTTTTAACCGACTTCAACAAAAGGAGGAGGTTCTCAATTCGACCCGTATGTTTTTTTTATTTTTATTGGTTGGTTTTAAACATTTCAGCTGCACTTCAGTGGAAACGCACCCTTAGTCGGTGAGCTTATTTGTAAGTTAATTAATTCCAGGTTATCGTTTGATTGCTTCATTTCCCTGCACGTGTTGGTCGACCTTGAATTAGGAAGTCATTTTCACGTCGGTACAACACTTTTATAATGCCAACTACGAAACAAAATAATTGATCGTTTGAATTCTTGTAAACACAGGCTATTATCTATACAGGGTGTTTCATAAGTAAAAATAAATACTTATTAAAAACTCTTAAAGGGGGTTGTTTAGACCGTCAAACTGAACAACTTTCTCTATGGGACCAACATCGAAATCGCGGAAAAAAAAAAGATATCCCAGACAAATAGCTGTCGTTGTGTAGAGTATGGAACATCCATTTTTTTTTTCGCGAATTCGATATTCGTCCCATAGTATAAGTTGTTCAGTTTGATGGTCTGAAGCATCATTGAGTATGTAGGTAACGCATCGGTATATTAATATATATCGGTATAATTATATTAATATTAACTCAGTAAATACAAAATGAATCAAATGTCTAAACTTACGCCTCATTTGCATGGAAATAAACTGGGCTAAAAGGTAAAATATATAAGGTATATTGGCTTGGTATATAAGGTTAAATTTAATTAGTTGGCGAAATTTGGTATCTGTTACTGAGTACAATTGCGTGGTAATGACCCCCCGCTCGATCATATGATTCCGAGGCGAATGTCCGTCTGCCCCCGCTTACTGCGCGCACTGCGCGTACCATACGCACGATAATAATAATTTTGTTAATCATCAATACCAATTATAAACATTGATAATGCAATCTGTTATCATTAACAAGTGCCCTGGTTCAGTTTCGCTAACTAATTAAAAATAACCCTGTATAAAACTCATAGATTTCTCCAAACGATCTTTAGATACCGAACTAGTGTCTACACTTGATTATAACTTAGATTCAATGCTCAGTTTGTCTTCAAATACAATCTACGTTATTAAACTTTTACAAAGACCATTGAACTAACTTTGAACTGGTACAAGGTGGCACGACAAGACAACTTGCCTTCACTTGCTTTACTTCGCTATTAACAACTTAACTGTTACTTAAATAACAAGGTTTAATACGCATTCAATTATGAATTCGTGCTGAGCCAAGGGTAGATGAGCTTAGGAGAATAATTAAGTGACGATAAAGAACCTACAGCTTAGCTTAAACTTGGGGCTTTGTTTTGAGATTCACTGATTATAATCGGCCTATGAAAACCAGAAGGCCAAACGGGTCACTTTAAGGCCAAAATTCAGAGACGTTTTTTGAGTTTGAGTGCGATCTGCGGTATGTCAAAATCCATATATTTTTGACCCTACTCATACTCAACTCTTATACACATATAAAATATAGGGAATAGGATATGGATATAGGTTATGCATATTTCTATAGATATATGTAGTTGGTAAAACCAGCAACACCAATTATTTGACAGTAGCAGCACAGAGTTTAATCTTTGAATTGCCGAAACGTAAATACTCGGCCCCTTGAGTTTCTTTACACATATCAGTTTATTCGGTTTACCAAAAGGCAATAAAATACTACATAGAGTTATTAGTTTTACACTGTAGTTCAGAGGGTTAGATGAATGAGTCCGTGTAATTTTCCTTGGAAGCTCTCTCCGAAAATTCTCGCCAAGATGTTCTCGTGAGAGTGTAGTGCTTGCTTTAGGGCTCGTCCGCACAGCGATTTTTATTCGCACGAATGATTTGAATGTGATAACATAGGATGACTTCTGACAAGACTCTTTGTCAAGAAGCTAAGTACGCAATTTTTTTGTTTCACGCGTCTTCCTATGCTGTTTGCCGCTAAAACGACCTCCCACACCTGGGAAGCACATTGTCTTGACATAAGTGTACTGTCAGAAGTCATCCTATGTTATCACATTCACATCATTCGCGCGAATAAAAATCGCTGTGCGGACGACCCCTAAAGCATGAACTACATTTTCGCCGAGAACAGACGAGAAAGGCCAATAACGAGAGTGTCGATAACCTTAATAATTGGGGTGCGTTCAGAACCTACGCCCAGAGTGCACTCCGAGTGCAACTTTTCGCCCTAACGCCGTTCCGAGGCTCGGAGAAAAGCGTTCTACCCATAAGAGCGAGCGAAAAGAACAACCGCACCCAAAGGTTCTGAACGCAGCCTTGTTCTCGCTGCGTCGTGATGAGCGTAGTAATTTTCCTTGGTAGCTCTCTCCGAGAATTCTCGCCGAGAAGTTCTCGCGAGAGTGTACTGCCCGCCTTACAATTAACAATATTAATGGAAGAATAATAATGTATAGTAATAATATTTGTGTCCAGGTGTACTGGAGCCTCGGCACGCCCGACGCGGTGGTCCCCGACAGCTGGCCCGAAGAGCTCAGCACCGACATCAACATAGACCACCCCATCAACATCTCCGATAGCCAACGCGATTACGGCGCTTTTATTACGGTCAGTTACTATCCCACCATAATATCTATCTACCTACAGGGTGTTTGGGTAAACATTTGCATTGCTTTAAGGCAGGGGTGGCCAAGACGTCGACCGCGGTCGACCGGTTGCCCGCGTCGACATTTATGGTAGCCCGCGAAGAGATCGATAACGTGAAAGGCAATGAATCAATTTGTAAATATTCTGGTTGACAATAAAATCCCCCACTAACAGAAATCTATGGTTTTGGCCTCCGAATTTCATGAAAGGTTTAATTCAGATGCGAGCATTTAAATATTAGAATATATGATTTTGTGAAGTGACTTTAAAGTTTAAAGAAGATAACATTAAAACCTATTAATCCTAAAAGGTGTAACAAAACACCCTAGTAATATATAAAGGGATGTTAAGTAAGAGCATCAAACTGAACAACTATCACAAACGAGACAACGCAACGTGAAAAAAAATCTTATGTACCATACCATAACAGTCGAGTGGGAGAACCAACAAGTTTTAAAAAAATAGCAGATTCAAAAAAAAAATTGATGATAAAACAGTTTAGACCATCAAAGTGAACAACTTGCACTATGGTTACACTTACATCCTATACAAGGTGTTACAAAAATACAAATAAACCTTTAAGGGGGTGGTGTAGACCATCAAACTGAACAACTTTCACTATGGGACCAATATCGAAAACGCGAAAAAAAAAAAATGATGTTCCATACTCTACAAATCGACTAGAGCTAAAATATGGGTCACTGCCGTTTGAACAACAGTTGTTTAGCAATTTTTAAAAAAATACGCAACGTTCTAAAAATGAGTCGTTTCACAAATCATCATTTAGTAGGAATAGGTTTCACAAACCATTTATTTAATTTTGTGATCAGTTGTCAAATTGTCACATTGCAACATTTCATTCTCAAGACACTTCGATACGAAAATGTATTATTTAAACATTCATCTTTTGTTAGAAACTCGTTTTATATTTTATTGTTTGATCAGCAAATTACTAAATATAACAACGTTTTACAAATATCGATGATCACATTATTTCATTTCACAAAACCGAACCAGCGAGCACCCCTCTTCCACGCAGTCTTGTCTGTACATGCATGTGCATGCTTGCTTGCATGTTGTATGCTTGCTTGCTGCATGCCTGTGTGCATGCTTGCTTGCATCTTTGCATGTGTGCATGCTTGCTTGTTTGCTTGTCTGCATGTTAGGGGGTGCAGGGGGGCTGCGCCCCCCGCTCGGGGGGTGCGGGGGGCGGATGCCCCCTGCCTGAGAAAAACATATTGGAGCTTGTCGAATTCTAGGTTAGGTTAGGTTAGAACATGTATAACACTTAGCGGAGCGAGCGAAGCGAGCGGAGCATCAACATGCTTGCTTGCATGTGCATGCCTGCTTGCATGCTGCATGCTTGCTTGCTTGCTGCATGCTTGTGTGTCTGCAATTCTGCATGCTTGTGTGCATGCTTGCTTGCATCATTGCTTGAGTGCATGCTTATTTGCTTGTTGCTTAGGGGGCAGAAAGGTAACATAAAAACTGTAGGTTATGGTTAGACTAGGTTAGGTTAGTTATAGTATGTCATGCTGCATTTTTGCGTATATGTATGCTTGGTTTAGCGTTCATGTATGTTTTATACATGAAGCACCATGAAAGACGGGTGTTACACGCTCATTCTCGCGTCAGTCAGGAGTGCGATTTTTGAATCTCATTCGCTGAGCTCAGCAGTTTAAAATGTCAAAATTACTATGGACCTACGCATCTTTCTACTGCTGATTTGACTCTCAAAAATCATACTTCGGAGTGCGATTTTTGAAAGTCAAATCATCAGTAGAAAGATGCGTATCTCCATAGTAATTTGGACATTTTCAACTGCTGAGCTCACCGAATGAGATTCAAAAATAGCACTCCTGGGCCATCAATCTAGTCACGTAGAACGATCTTCAGACTGACGAACATTATTAAAATATTTGAAATTAAAGTTTAAAATGAAGTTGCAGCAAGTTTAGTAGATGAATTTGAAAAATGGCAAATAACGTTTTGTGATATAAAAATTGATTTATCGTTGTTTGCTAAATAATTCATTTGGTAAATAAGATTGTTGTCGCATAACTGATGTTGAAATGTTGTTTTAACTATAAACATAATATAATTCAATGCATTTGCTAAATGACTACTTTCGATAAGTAAATATGTGTATTAACACCTTTGTTAAATCACTAGTTTGTGAAATGAAACATTGTTAAACGTTGCTTGAGAAGTGATATTTTGCTTATTGATTTTGTGTTAAACATTAGTGAACCCTAAAATATGTATGGGATATCAAATTATTTTTTTCGCGAGATCGATGTTGGTCCCATAGAGAAAGTTGTTCAGTTTGACGGTCTAAACAACCCCCTTAAGAGTTTTAAAAATTTATTCTTTCTTATTTATGAAACACACTGTTTATCTCTTTAATGTCTTGTAATTTGTTCATATTATGAAATAGTACGGTCCCCAATAGACATCAAGACAACTTCCGTGGGACTCAGCTCCGCCATACAGACTACTGGTATGTACTTGTTGGGTATGTTTTCCTGAACACAAAAAGTGCGGTAGTCACTTCCTAAGGGTATGGAGGGGGGAGCTGTGACGTAGTAAAGATGGCGGCCGACCCTTTCTATTAAGCGGTAATTTCTAGATAACTACTAAACCGATTTATCTAAATAAGGTGTCAAATGAAAGGCCATGTAATGTACATTATTTGATTTCATACATACGTTCATGTAAAGCTAATATCAAATGAAATAACTTAAAAAAACATCATTTAAAAAAAAAAATCTAAATTTTATTATGTAAATAGCTCGGTAACCGTTAGGATTGTGGAAATTTAGCTAATTATAAAACGTTTTGCTACTTTTATCAGCTATTTAATAAACTTTAAATCATTACAATCGAGTTATAAATGACGAAGTTACAGTCGTTTTAGTGAGCGGAGTCCTGGTACGAAGAATCTCAAATTTATGTAACTGGACTGGTTTTCTATTAAATTACTAGTAAAAAGTATGATAATTATACGTACACGAATATGAAATTGTAATAATAATGTTTTATAAGAATTTAGGAAAGTACTAGGGTATCATCATCATCATAATTTCAGCCTTTTTATACGTCCAATGATGGATATGGGCCTTAGTGGGGGACTAGGGCATGCTCCCGGGAAATCCTGGTACCGAAAATACCTGATAATAATTAATTAAATTGCTTTCTAAAATCCTCAGTAAGTAGAATTAATTATACTTTAAATGGAAATTTTAAAATAATCCAATGTAATGATAATGCTCTCTTACAATTTTTATAATTTTCATATCATGTCGATCTTGTGAGGGACTGCGCTTTCCGGTACGCGGTCGCCATTCAAGAAGTGTTCGGCCCCATCGGCCACCTGTTTTGCTAGCCATGTGCCCAGTCCATTCCCACTTGAGTTTAGCAATTGTTCTTGCTATATCGGCTACCTTGGTTCTTCTGCGAAGCTCATTTCTGATTTGGTCTCGCAGGGAAACTGTGAGCATAGCCGTCATAATTGCCCTTTGAGTGATTTTTTGCCTTTTCATGAGGACTTTAGTGACCGATCACGTCTTAGTTCCGTATGTCATCACTGGCAGTAAGCACTGGTCAAAGACTTTCTTTTTGAGAAAGAGAACGCGGTATTTGGGACTACAAGGTATTACGTATCTTCCCGAACGCTGCCCAGTCGTGTTCAATTTGAGGCTTAGACCTGCGGACCTACTAACTGGACAGTTTATCCCAGTTATACATAATCGTAAACAACTTTGAGCACTAAGTTTCCAATCTTCACAGGAGTGGGTAGAACTCAATGTTTTACCTTTTACGTTCTACATTAGACATGATTTTCGTCTTGTCCATGTTCATTTTTAAACCAACTAGTTTGGACGCTCTGCTTAGGTCATCAAGCATTCTACCGAGGTCTTCCACAGTCTCAGCATTGGGCAATGACAACTAAATTTGCGGCAAACCAAAGGTTAGTTATGTTTTAGCCGTTTGTTGATGTCCAGCGCTTTCCAGAACATAATGTCGAAAACGTCTCTTAGTGCAACGGTGAGTGAACCGTGTTGGAGAAATTGCATCTCCCTGTCCTACATCTGGCTGCGGAAGGATAGGTTTCGAGCTCTGGTCTTATATTTAAACTGATATAGAGGCGCACTTCAATGTACCGTCAACTGAGCGTCACTGGAGAGGCTGCAGTACAGCCCAGGTCTCCTTTGAATCAAAGGATTTCTACGAGAAAGTTTTCAATCCCATCGAGTCCACAAACGCTAAGAAAAGAGGTAAGTTATACTTTCCGGTCTTTTGTATAATATGCTAGAGCGTGTGTATGTGGTCTACGGTGCTGAAGCCTTTTCGAAAGTCGTCGAACCTGCGCGCTAGACAGTTCGCAACGACTCTCGACAGCTCATGGCTTAAAAGGCGAAATCAACAGCATAGTGCTTCAGGAGGGCATTCTTGCCTTGTTTAAACCGTGGAACAGTCACGGAATAGAACATAACTAACCTTTAGTTGCCGAAAATTTTGTTGTCTTGGCCCAATGCTGAGACTGGAGGACCTCAGTAGAATGCCTTGACCTTGCAGAGCGTCCAAACTAGGCGGTTTAAAAATAAACATGGACAAGACGAAAATCATGTCTTATGTAGAACGTATAAGGAAAACATTGAGTTCTACCCACTCCTGCGAAGATTAGAGACTCTGTGCTCAAAGTTGTTGACGATTATGTATAACTGGGATAAACTGTCCAGTTAGTAGATCCGTAGGTCTAACCTTCAAATTCACCACGACTGGGTAGCGTTCGAGAAGATACATAATATCTTGTAGTCCCAAATACCTCATTATTTGTCTCAAAAAGAAAGTTTTTGACCAGTGCTTACTGCCAATGATGCCATACCGAACTTAGACGTGATAGTATTGAAAAGGGTGAAATTCATTCCGAGGGCAATTATGACGGCTATGCTCACAGTTTCCCTGCGAGACCAAATCAGAAATGAGCTTCGCAGAAGAGCCAAGGTAGCCGATATAGCAAGAACAATTGCTAAACTCAAGTGGCAATGGGCTGGGCACATGGCTAGCAAAACAGGTGGCCGATGGGGCCGACCGAATAGTTCTTGAATGGCGACCTCATACCGCGCAGTCCCTCACCAGATCGACCGACGACCAGGTGAAGGTGGCGGGATCCCATTATTGGATAAGGGCAGTGCTGGACAGGTCGTTGTGGCGATCCTTGGGGGAGGCCTTTATCCAGCAATCGACATTTTTCGGTTGTGATGATGATGATCAATATGAAAATTATAAAAGTTATAAGATAGAATCATCATTTCATTAGATTAATTAAAAATCTCCATAGTATAATTAAATCTATTTACTGAGGATTTTAGAAAGCATTTTAATTATTTAATAATTAAATTGTTGAGTACCGAAAGTATTGAACGAACCGGGATTTATTTCCTGAAGTACCGGTGCTAGATAGCCTCAGAAATCCCGGGAATTCCCGTTATTTTTGGTACCAGGATTTCCCGGGAGCATGCCCTAGTCCCCCACTAGGGCGTCATCATCATTGGACGTATAAAAAGGATGAAATGATGATGATGCCCTAGTACTTACCTAAATTCTTATAAAACATTATTATTACAATTTCATATTCGTGTACGTATAATTATCATACTTTTTACTAGTAATTTAATAGAAAACCAGTGCAGTTACATAAATTTGAGATTCTTCATACCAGGACTCCGCTCACTAAAACGACTGTTACTTCGTCATTTATAACTCGATTGTAATGATTTAAAGTTAATTAAAAAGCTGATAAAAGTAACAAAACGTTTTATAATTAGCTAAATTTCCACAATCCCAACGGTTACCGAGCTATTTACATAATAAAACTTAGATTTTTTTTTAAAATGATGTTTTTTTAAGTTATTTCATTTGATATTAGCTTTACATGAACGCATGTATGAAATCAAATAATGTACATTACATGGCCTTTCATTTGATACCTTACTTAGGTAAATCGGTTTAGTAGTTATCTAGAAATACCGCTTAATAGAAAGGGTCGGCCGCCATCTTTACTACGTCACAGCTCCCCCCTCCATACCCTTAGGAAGTGACTACCGCACTTTTTGTGATCAGGAAAACATACCCAACAAGTACATACCAGTAGTCTGTATGGCGGAGCTGAGTCCCACCAAAATCGTTATTTGAAGACTTTTGGACAAATGGGGACTGTACTAAAATATAATTTTCTAGGTTGAGATTACATACATGCCTACTATGCAAAAAGTAATGGCGTGCTAATTAGAGTTTACCTCACTTGTTTGCATGTATGGTGCTTAACAATGTCGTTTTGTGTAAGCGTTTAGGTTTTACAATGTAATAAAAAGTTAGTGTTGTATCCTTGTGAGTAAACACTTGATACAACTTACATAACGAATGAGTTATAGCGCTTCATAACGGAAATGTGGAGCTAATGCAATATGTGCCCGTATGTTGTGAAATTACCCTTCTTTTTATTAGATATTCAGACATGTTATATCTCTGACTACCCCTTTGGGGAATATAGGGTACTTCTTAATGTGCTGACACTTTTTTAAGGGGATGATCAGACCATCAAACTGAACAACTTTCTCTATGGCACCAACATCGAAATCGCGAAATAAAATCAGCTGTCCCATACATTTGGCTCAAGTAAGGTTTACAGTTTTATATGGAACAGCAGATTTTTTTTTCGTGATTTCGACGTTAGATTTCGCCTTAGAGAAAGTTGTTCAGTTTGACGGTCTGATCATCCCCTTAAAAACGTGTCAGCATATTAAGTTGGACCCTGTATACAAGGTGTTACAAAACTACAAATAAACCTTTAAGGGGGTGGTATAGACCATCAAACTGAACAACTTTCACTATGGGACCATCATCGAAATCGCGAAAAAAAAAATTGATGTTCTATACTCTACAAATCGACTAGAGCTAAAATATGTATGGGATATGAAATTTTAGTTTTTGCGATTTCGATGTTGGTCCCATAGAGAAAGTTGTTCAGTTTGAAGGTCTAAACAACCCCCTTTAGAGTTTCAAATATTTATTGTTACTTATGAAACACCCTGTATACAAGCTTCAAACTTGGTGTGATTATAGAGCAAACTCTACAGTATAAAAACAAATACCGGCCAAGAATGAATCGGTCTCGCGCTAAATTTCCCGGAGAAAACGAAACAGTTAGGTATTTGGTGGTGTGGTACGAAAATCTCGGTGCACGAGTAGCTCGACTCGCACTTGACCGGATTCATTAAGTCCGACTTCGGTCCAACTCTAGAAACAAGCCGATACGCCATCTCCTCTTACTCCATGGTCCGAATTCACCGTTTCAGTATTTGCCAGGCTGTCACTTACACCCTGTATATCAGAAGCGTAGCTTATGCTGTAGTTTTTTAGTACAAGCATGAAAAAAGATTATCAGTACATCAATACAGTTCTAAGATAGTGATGTCATAGGTATAGCATCGTTGAAATGGACCACTAACGTTTATCGATCGTAAAAGCTAGCCAGCGAGACCTAATAGCGTTCAAGCGCTTTAAATTGGCAATATGGCGAGTGGCCGGAACCCTAGCTCGGTTTAATGTTTTACTGTTTTATCCGTTGCCTTGAAGCTTGTGGTTCGCACACTTTTACACAAAGGGGAATAAAATAAACTTCTAAGAGATAGTCGTTATTGAAAGTGGTCACGGGCTTGTGGTATGGAATAGACATTGCTAGAAAAACACAAGGTTCAAGCCAGAAGACCGTTTTATAGCACAAATATAAGTGTAAGAGAGATAGCAAAAAAAGCGTTTGGTTTAAAGGATTCTGGGCGATTTAGATGACGTGAAGCGCAAAAAACTGGATCTAAAATAGGGTCCTTCTTAATATGCTGACACTTTCAAAGGGGATGATCAGACCGTCAAACTGAACAACTTTCTCTATGGGACCAACATCGAAATCGCGAGAAAAAATCTTCTGCTCCATACAAAACTGCAAACCTACTCGAGCCAAATGTAGGTAAGGTATGGGGCAGCTGATTTTTTTTTCGCGAGATCAATATTGGTCCCATAGAGAAAGTTGTTCAGTTTCATGGTCTGATCATCCCCTTAAGGCGTATCATCCCGGGACCACGACTCTCAATACTAATCGATGCGAACGAGCGCGTGGCTCCGGTCAGAATTTAACCGTTTTCTTTGAAAAAATTGATGATTTTTTATTAATTACGAATCTTTCGGGTTCTCATCACGTATTTAGTAACAGATACCCAGTGCAGATACCAAATGCGTTTGTTAAGTTTCGCCAACTAATTTAAAATAACCATAAGTATATAGTAACCATAGCTACGAACAAATAATAAATCAGGAAGCGTAAACGTGAACAAAATGCATGAGAAATTCGACCCCACAACTCACTACATTGACAAATTATCTCGAGTATTCGAACGAAAGACTCATACATGCAAACCGGCCAATCAAGCTGCGCTTGTGTGATGCGCTGTACACCGGAAAGCGCGGTGATTGGTTTCGGGCGTAACCGATAGCGGCTATTGGTCCGCGCGCCTGCTGCAGTCAACTGCTGTGTCAAATGCGTGGACGATTTTATGCATTAAGTGAGAGAGGACAAGTCATTTTAGAAATATTGTATTTTTGCACTTTACTTAATAGTTGAATAAGTAATTTACAATTTTACTAATATGTTGTAGTATTGTGTCGTATCATAAATTAAGATTTATAATCGAATTCGATTCGAATCTAAATGTTCTAACTACACATTTAGATAGGATAAGTTGTTAAACTTATAATAAAAACGGCGCACCAAGGGTTCTGTACAAACTTGTGTTTAGATTAGATATTTCTTCCAACGTTCCAACACAGGATCTAGTTAACAAGATTTTTCCTTTTTTTTCGTTTAGGTACTTGTCTTTAGTTTTCTTGCAAAATCAGTCCCATTGCTCTAACGAAAATATAAATCGGAATGAAACTCAAACTTATGTAAGTATTTTAAAAGTTAAATCTCCCATACATAGACATACGTCATAGTTAATTCTCTAACTCAAATGTAGGTTACCAATCCGTATTGAGCTCGCGTGGACTAACCCCATACACAGTGCCGGATTAACCATAGAGGCAAAGTAGGCTCCAGCCTATGGGCCCAGCGCCGCCAAGGGCCCCACGGCTCGGGAGAAAAATAAGTGAAAACTCAATGATTTAGGCCCACCCCAGACTTAAAAGGAATTACGAAAAATAAGAGAACTGTATTTTTGTCTCTTATTTTTCATAAAAAGCGAAGCAAGCTAGAGGTTTTACTGCAATAATTGCATTAAAATCTCGAGCTCGCTTCGCTCGTTCCTGAATTTAGATAGCATCACGAAACGCGACTTTACAATAATTTAGTAAAACCTTGAGCTTGGTTCACTCGCTAGTATAGAATTATATTATCTGTGACTCGCTCCAAGGTTTAGATCGCATTGCGCAACGATTTTTATAATATTATACTGAAATCTCGAGCTCGCTTCGCTCGCTCTAGGTTTGAGACGGTGTTGCAATGATTTCATCAGTAAGCCCCGCGGCTCGAGAGAAAAATAAGTGAAAACTCAAAGATTTAGGCCCATCCCAGACTTAAAAGGAATAATGAAAAATAAGAGATCCGTATTTCAGTTATCTCTTATTTTTCATAAAAAGCGAAGCTAGCTGGAGATTTCACTGCAATTATTGCAGTAAAATCTCGAGCTCGCTTCGCTTGTTCCAGAATTTAGATAGCATTACGAAACGCGATTTTATAATATTGTAGTAAAACCTCGAGCTCGCTTCGCTCGCTCCGCTCGCTCCACATTTTTGTGTTTTTATTATGTTGTTTGATTGGTGGTTATTTTACAAAAAATCATTGCGACGCCCATGGATATAGGGGCCCCAGGACTTGCATTGCCTAGGGGCCTCTGCATGGCGTAATCCGGCCCTGCAGACACCCTCCCTGAGGTAAGCCTGTGTCCTGTAGTCGGACGTATATTATAGGCTGTGTGTGATGGTGATGATGATATAAATACAAAAAACTATTTTCAGATTTTTTACTTTACTTGATCTGCGAGAACTTAGATTTTTATTATTGTAGGTCAACTGCAGTACCTAAACACAGACAGACTGCCAGACACAGACAAACGGACAACGAAGTGATCTTATAAGGATTAAAATCAATCAAAAAAATCAAATCTTTCTTTTTTGTAATATTAGTGTAGGTAGTACTATAGATTATTTCCACTTTATATTCATCATGTCGGAATTAAGCGACACGTAAGTAAGCTGCTTGAGTTCACGTTGCATAATATTGACCACTATGAATTTAGAATAAATGTGTTTTTAATATTAATAAATTAATACTTACGGATGAAAACTGATCCCTGGGCATATAATACTGGTGTGGCTTCTGCACCACTTCACTACACACGAGGGCATAATGTTTTGGGCCGGTAAAATTGAATATTTGTAAGCAAATGTCTCACGTGCGCTCGCCACAAAGCAAAATTGACACTAACAACGCGTCCCGGCCACCTTTTTAAGCCCCGCCCTCTCCGGCTTACTTTTCGTGGCGTCATTTTTTATGGACAGTTACGCTTCCTGACTTATCATTTGTTCGTAGAACCATAGGTACTTAGATCCCAATGTCATTGTTTAAATCACGTTTTTTTAATTGATCATGCCGAGTATTACAAACATATCGGTAAAATAATATACATTATCAACTTTTATTAAACCCTTGATCATGTATGTCCATAATTGAGATTTTGTCTACGAATGAATTTGTCATTTCGGAATTGACTTATATTTTCACTGTTGCTGAATTTCCGAATTATCACAATAAAGGTGCATATTCTTGTATGGGTAGTTATTCGATTGCAAAATAATAATAATTAATTACAAGTTGCCTCGTTGTAAAAATAGCGTGCCTACCTTACATCGCATACCTACTCGTAGCCTTGAAAAACTCTTGAATGCGGACTTACAAAACTTCGATGAATGACGCATCGAAAATGTTTCGAACTTCCTTTCTACTCCGACCATGGTATCGATCTTTGAATTAATGCAAAACTGACAAGTTTTGATTCAACATAATGTGACTTTAATAAATCTGGAAATGAAAGTAACTTTTATTGAAGTGAAGTGAATGACATGCCATTTGGCGATAGGTGGCAAGCCTTTTCGTCCACAAAAACACTATCACAAATAAATCTTACCGCTTAGTCGCCTTGTACGAGACCATCGATACAACGGTGGTTTATTCCGAACCGGATACCACGTAACTTTCCTACATGTTAAAACTTAGGCATGTAAAAGTTTATTACTGTAACTACCATGAAAATGTTCTGGCTTCGACAGGGTTAAAGGTCAAACCATTAAGCGCCTAATATGCCTTAACTAACCATAATGTCTTTATACAGGGTGAAATTGATATCCTTAGCATCCTTTTAAACTGAGTCTACCCATCAAACTGAACAACGTTTACTATGGGAGCAAATCAATCGTAGCAAAAAACAAAATCTGCTTTCCCATACTAAACTGCACCCGCCGCCGTTGCCTACACGACTCAAATGTATGGGGCAGCAGATTTTTTTTTGCTCCCATATCCCATAGTAAAAGTTGTTCAGTTTGATGGGTTCTTAGTTTAAAAGAATGATAATGATGTCAATTTCGCCCTGTATAGATTACCAGTGTTTCGTAAATACTGTAAATATTAAAACTAGTGTTTTCCCGCGACTTCGTCAGCACAAATTATATACCAGATTTTAAGTCAGATCATAAGCTATCAAACAAAAAAAGTTTCATCAAAATCGGTTCAGTAGTTTTTGCGTGATGCGCGAACAAACAAACAAACTAACAATTTTGTCAATAGATGGCGCTGCACGTCATTTCGTTATTTGAGTTTGTATGAAGTGAACCGCAACTTTTTTATTCCTTATGATTTTACGGTTTTATAATAGTTAAGATAAACGTTCTACAGGGTGTATTACTTTAATAGGTACCTTATCTACTCATGATACTGAACAACTTTCCCAAAGGAACATAAGGGCAATACGCAAAAAAGAAATTCACCTTTTATATTAAACAAATGTTCATTCGATCAGCTGATTGCATTTAGTATGGTTAGTCCACAATTTTATTTGCCAATTTCCTGTAGGTTCCTTAGGGAGAGTTGTTTAGTATCATGGGTACAATCACACCTTAAAGTAAGGCAACTTGTTTAAATGCGTTTCATATGAAAGGGGGTGCTTCAGACCATCCAACTGACCTCTTTCACCACGGAAGCAACATCGACGTGGCATAAAAAAAGTCTGTTTAAGACATTTGGGTTACGATTTGATTTAAGACATTTGGGGTAATCTAAGTGTAGGGACACACCTGTGGAACGTTCCGCGCCGAACGTTCGGTTGAATACGCGTCTACTAGGAAAACTGGCGCGTACTGGTGTGTCGCCGGTGTATAGGAAAAAGCGTTGAGCGCGTATTCAACCGAACGCAACGTTCGGCGCGGAACGTTCCGTAGGTGTGTCCCTATACTTTGGAAAGGCAAGCGTAACACCTACGACAAAGCGACAAAACGACAATATTCGGATGTACTTAAGTACTTTATTCATAGAACTTCCACTTTATTTCGTGAATCAGACGCCCAAATGGAAATCCATCGATGATTATTATCATTAGCGATTATAAATTGAAGGCCAACGAAGGTGAACACTATTATGTTTTCGTGTCCCTAATGACGATCGTTTCGGTACCTATAATTTGTCCTTGGTACAGCAAATATCAGAAACTCATTAGTATAATATGTTTGGAACAATTTGTTTCTCAAAACACTGTTATTGTTTTGTTAGTATAAAATATATCCACAACATTCTACATGCTAAAGTCTAAAATACAACACATTAACACTTTATTTTTTAGATTGTTCTTTATTCATAATTGAATTTACATTTTATTGACACATTACACTGAGAAAAATATCTAATAGGTAATAATATTATGTGACAATATTAGTAAACTTTATTAGAAAGTTTGTGGTTTTAAGTAGATTTTAGTTAGACCTACCAGAAATTGATTTTTTTCGAGTAAAATCTGCTTAAATTCCCAGTTGCCACATATTATAAATACTACTGGTATAGATATTTTTCTCAGTTTGCTTACATATTTGTTTATGTTATATAGGTTACTTGTAGCAATAAAACTTTATAAATGAAATAGTTACGGTCATGGTCAAATTGGTTGAACTTAGTTTAGCAAATAAACTATTTTATTATATTCTAAACAATATTATTCTAACACTGAAAACCGAAAAATATTTGACGAAACAATTTTCGGTACCTATTAGATAGGAGTATTTTGAGATCCTATTAAGCATAGCATATGCTCACGACTATATTCCAGAGATATTCTGAAATCTCAGAACATCCGCGTTTCACTAGTAGTACCGAAACTCTGTCCTCAGTCTGTGAGATCCTATTATAATACAATATTATTCCGACTACGGTTCAACCTTCTCAGATATGCTTGCCAATGACTCCTCGCAGACTTATTCAATAAAATAATTAAAGGCTGCGGTACCAACCTTAGAAATAAAACCAACAGCATTATGAATAGTAACAATTTCGTTTCTATCACTGTTGTAGCATCGCAGCCCTCAATTACCATGCATGCTATCAAGACTGCATCAGATACTAAACCTATAGCCATACTTTTTTTAAAACCAGCAACTAAAGTTTCGGTGGCATAGAAAAACAAAAACAAGTTAAATGTAATGAATATTGACAAAATCAGTCGATTTATAGTGCAGCGCATGTAGATCTGTTGTGTAGAACAATTCGGTTCCGTCTCGGGAACTAGAATAATTTGAACGCAATGGCTAAAGCCAACTATTAAAATCAGAGTTACTAAAACAAACGCCGTCGCTTTCTTTTTCTCTTGATATATAGTTCCTGTATATTTCAAAACTGTTTTAACGTATGCCACCAGCAAAGAGCATATAAGCACCAACACAATGAAGCCAGGAAAATTATCTCTATGTAAGGTGCAATGTCTTCTAATTTTGTCAATCTGTTTATTTGTCCTTGATTTGATGCGTTATCTCTCTGGTCTTCGATCTGAGCGGTAATTAATTCGCTTTTTCTTTCTTCGTCTTCATCCAAGAAATAGGCCGAACACAACATTAAATGTACAGTCCCACACATTATTTGATTGATTGTTAAATAGTTCTGCAACGTTCGCCATTTTGGCAGAAGACACCAAGTTGTTAACAATGCTACTAAGGTTAACACTGATATAATAATGCTGATGACAAATGTAGCAGCGAAAAACATTTTAAATTGTTTTAAAGCACACAGCGCACGACATTGTTTGAGTATATAGGTAGGTACTACAACGGGGTATTACCAAATACCAATTATTTTTTGTCATTTAACACGGCACTGGTTAGTTTTACTCATTAACATTTTTTTATCTCTTTATTTGACGTCAATACAATTAAAAAATAAGTTGTTATCGATGTTTGACTTCACAAAATAGTTAAGGGGCTACCTGCCGGTTTTGGGTAACTTTGTAACGATTTTATTCATTAACTATGGCACTTTTTGAGCTGAAAAATAAACTGAACCATCTACAGGATATGAGAAGTGATGTGGTTTTTCTAGAAATCGATTTTAATGAATAAAACCGAAGAAAAGGGACTCTAAAGTCACCCCTTTTTTTCCAGTTGTAACCATTTTACTCTTACATTTTGAATCGGAAGAAAATGAAAATTTACAATATTGTTCATAATACAATTTAGAATGATGTGGTTTTCCTACTTTTTAGAAATTAATAAAAAATCATCTAATTTTTCAAAGAAAACAGCTAAATTCTGACCGGAGCCACGCGCTCATTCGCATCGATTAGTATGGAGAGTCGTGGTCCAGGGCAGATCGAATTTGATATTCAAAGGATTACAGATTTATAATTTTGGTTATAGGAGACTCATTGTTAGGTACCGTACCTGCAATAATCAAATATTTTGAAATGAAATCTTAGACTAAATTTTGAAAATCTATAATTTTACTTTTCTGTGTTAATCTAGAAGGTCCTACTTACGAGTATCTCAGAGTTTTATTTGTAAGATAGCTCGCTCGCAATTACGATTATTAAAATTCCGAAAATTTTAATCCAGCTCGGAATTAAGAGAATTTGGAATTTTGGAACTCTACGGACCAGGTTCAAATTATGATCATTGTCAAGTTGTAAAAAATATTACCTACTCATTTTTATATCAAGGAGAACTGGACAACGCGATCCGAATCAGAGCACCACACTTCCACACTCTCTTGTCTGTATTGCTAACCTTAGAGTGTAGGTAATTCAAAACATAATTTCATAATTGCTTGTATGTTTGCTTTTGCTTGCATGTTTGCCGTGAAAACAACAGACAGACAGACAGAGCCGTTTCGTTTGTATGGAATAATATACATAATAAGTCAACTACATACATACATGGTACGTAGGTACATACATATGCTCACGTTCTATACCCCATTGGCGTACGCAGAGACAAAAGATTGCCACATGCTACGATTCCGACACACATCTCTCGTACAATCAATCTTCACCATCCATTAGTCTCTTCATGAACTATTAGAACTTAAAAAGCGAAAATCGATTGCTGTATTTTTTCATTGTTGTATTACCCCTGTAACTAAGCGATGACGGTACCTCTGTGTAATTTACGCGGCATCTATAAATGTTTATGAAGACGTGTTAAGATGTACGAGGGATACCTAAAATATATAGCCATAAACGGCTCGGCCAGGCCAAGGTCAAGTCAGGCTGTATGGTCCCACCATTTAGCTTGTGTAATTTCCCGCTAAATTCATTAGCATATACCGCTGAAATTGGTTCTATATTTTGACCTTTACCATGTAATTTTTTAACCTATGATGGGTGAAGGGACGATAAAATGTTGCGTCGTCAAAGGTTATTTTAACTAAGTGCTGTTAGTTAAATTGACGCATTTTTTGTTAATTTTCTACGGTAGTCACCAACGCAATACGTATAGCAGCTTTCATCATCATTACCAGCCTATTATACGTCCCACTGCAGGGCACAGGCCTACCCTCAGGGAGGATGTATGGGCATTAGCCCACCACGCGTGCCCAGTGCGGATTGGTAGACTTCACATACGCATCAGAATTTCTTCTGCAGCGTATGCATGTTTCCTCACGATGTTTTCCTTCACCCTATAGCAGCTATGCGTTCATTAAAATGTATTGACTTGCAATTCTTGCAACTTATGCTGTACTGTTTCCTTAATCAAATAAAACAAACTTTTCTTTCTACCAAAGTAGACAGACTTCGATGATTGATTCAGACACAATCCATGAATCGTCAATTTCATACCGCCACGAGCGTTCCCCTACAGTCGAGATCCTACAAGCTCTGTCTTTACTTATCTGTCTTTACCTCGCGAACTATGTTATAAAGAACAAAGTATATCTTGTCTCAGACCTAATCTTAATATAACAACTTGAGTTTGTTATGCTTGTTTTCTTAACTAAGAGGGTTGCACCTGTGACAAAACATAAAATTTGCCCTTTATTAAGTCTGTTTTGGGTTGATATTAGGTTGTGTAAGCGAGAAGGGTCTTGTTCCTTACCGTACCAGCCTATACGAAACTGTTACCTACTGGAAAAATGTATAAGTGTGAAAAATATTTAATCTCGAATTATTGGTAGTAAATACAAGTAATTTTATACCCTTTTTTAACCCCCGACGCAAAAAGAGGGGTGTTATAAGTTTGACGCCTATGTCGGACTGTCTGTCTGTCTGTCGGTCTGTCTGTCTGTGGCATCGTAGCTCCCAAACGGGTGGACCGATTTCGATGCGGTTTTTTCAAGTAGAAAGCTAATTTTTGCGAGTGTTCTTAGCTTTGTTTCATGAAAATCGGTTCAGCAGTTTTGAAGTAACTTTATAAATTGCGACAAAAGAAAAGAGGGGTGTTAAAAGTTTCTGTCTGTCTGTGGCATCGTAGCTCCCAAACGGGTAGACCGATTTCGATGCGTTTTTTTTTAATAGAAAGTAAATTTATGCGAGAGTGTTCTTAGCTTTGTTTCATGAAAATCGGTTCAGCAGTTTCGAAGTAACTTTAAAAATTGCGACAAAATAAGAGGGGTGTTATAAGTTTCTGTCCGTTCGTGGCATCGTAGCTCCTAAACGGGTGGACCGATTTCGATGCGGTTTTTTCAAATAGAAAGTTAAGTTAAGATGCGAGAGTGTTCTTAGCTTAGTTTCATGAAAATCGGTTCAGTAGTCTTCATGTAACTTTAAAAATTATGAAATAACATTAAATTACAAATTTAAAAAACCCCCAACGCCAAAAACGAACATTTAAAAAGTAAAAAATAATGCGGTCACCTATTATTTTTTATGTAAGCAAATGTATGTTTTATTTCTTTACTTTCTTTAAGATATTTTAGGTTAATTAATGCGTAGGGGACCGCTATGAAATTACCATTGATTTTTTTTTTACAATCACTTGCGGTCCCCGACACATTAATTAACCTAAAATATCTTAAAGAGAGTAAAGAAGGTAAAACATACATTTGCTTACATCAAAAATAATAAGTGACCGCATTATTTTGAAATATTCGTTTTTTGTAACATCCTGTATTGGTACAGCAAAGGCTCAAGTCATGCGGAATATGAAGGAGTAAAGAGTGCTTTTAATACTTTTATACAAGTTATCTCCGGATTACCTAAAGGTAGCAAACATCTTGCTTGTTCTTCTAATGCCGATTGGTATTTTTCAGGACCTTTTGTATTTATTTTTTAGGATTTTCTCATCTTGTGTCTAAAGTTTTCCTCCGGTTTCCTAACAGAGCTCCCCCCCGCCGCTAAGTCCCGAAGGACGCACGAACGACGATGACGCCATCGTGTCCATCATAGAGTCGGCGGAGGAGTTCGTCTATATCTCTGTGATGGACTACGCGCCAGCGCTCGAATTCACCCCCAAGTTAAAGTAAGTCCTTAATTCACAAGCCTGTGCAGTAGATAAATAATTCACCTGCATTTTTTAGTACCGATAGTGCCCCCTGTTCGCAAAATCTTTGTGAGGTACAGTACTCCCAGGAAAATAAACGTTATCGTTAATCTTCGTTCGCGCAGAACAGAATCTAACATAACATTTCCCGATGGTACACACGGCGACACATCAAGCTACGCAAAACCAATATAAGCTGGCCGCGCGACGTTATACATTACTCTACCTTTGCGCGTCCAGTTTATTTTGGTTTTGCGTAGCTTGATGTGTCGCCGTGTGTACTCGAAACCATTTGATATTATAATCAACTTTATGGCTACGCTATCGAGGAGGGAAATTGATTGCCGTGCTATCAAATCAATCGACCAATAGAAGCAGATTATTTTTGGCGCGCAACCGTAGAGTATCTTGATTGGTTCGCGCGATTTTAAAAATAGTCAACTGCGCAGAAACATTATAAACTTGGTACAATCACACTAGATCACACAAGCTATTTTTGAGCATAGGCGTGAATGATTTTTTTACATTCAGAATCATTTTTGCGAACCCACGATGATATCGCGGCGTTATACCAAAAAGATATCTCAGCGAAGTCGCCTGCACTTTTGTGATGCTCTTAGAATAGTTATTTGTTATGCTAGGCTGCAAAGTTGCTTTTTGGCGCGAGTACTTGTATTGAAACCTGAGCAAGCGATGGACCCTAGGATTAATAGAATCCTGAGCTCAGCGAAGGTTTCAAAGGTACGAGACGCAGAATGACTTTGAGCGAAACACACAACTTTTCACCTCACAACAGCGAGGAAAAAAGTGAATTGCTAAAAAGAACATTTTAAATAGTTATTTGTTATGCTAGGCTGCAAAGTTGTTTTTTGGCACGAGTACTAGTATTGAAACCTGAGCAAGCGAAGGATTCTAGGATTGAACCACGAGCGAAGCGACAAGACAAGTACTCGTGCCAAAAAACAACTTTGCAGCCTAGCATAACAAATAACTTACTTACCTATAATATATAATAAGAATCCTGAGCTTATAGCGAAGGTTTCAAAGGTACGAGACGCAGAATAACTTTGCAGCCGAGCGAAACACACAATTTTTCACCTCACAACAGCGAGGAAAAAATGTGAATTGCTAAAGAGAACAACACTTTAAAATGTTTTTTTTTCGTGCTGGCCAGTGACATGATATAGTTATTAATGCATTTTCAGTAGACTGGCGGTATAGAAAAATAAATAGACAGATTCGAATTTCAAAAACTCTTTCCACACTAGCGGATAAAATGCACTTTTGCACTCAGATTTCGAATGATAAACAGAATCTTTCCGAGCTTGTGAGGTGAAAATGTTATTTTAATATACTCCCAAACTAAAAAATATTTCCAGGTTCTGGCCAAAAATAGACGATGCAATCCGTAAGGCAGCCATCGAGAACCGCATCCGCGTGAAGATGCTGATAAGTTGGTGGAAACACTCGAGGGCGTCCGAGGACTACTTCCTGCGGTCCCTCGCCGCGCTCGCCCAGCCGAACCCGCGCGTCGACATACAAGTTGTACGTTTCTTTTTATAGTTGGCTATTACCCAAGAATTACCGCAATTCCAGTGATCGTCACGCTATAGAACATAGGGTTACCCCTACTACGTCTGCAAATTGGCACTACTTATGTTTTTTCATCATCCTCATCAGCCTATACAAGGTGTTACAAAAATACATATAAACATTTAAGGGGGTGGTTTAGACCATCAAACTAAACAACTTTCACTATGGGACCAATATCGAAATCGCGTAAAAAAAATCGATGTTCTATACTCTACAAATCGACTCGAGCTAAAATATGTATGGGATATCAGATTTTTTTTCGCGATTTCGATGTTGGTCCCATAGAGAAAGTTGTTCAGTTTGACGGTCTAAACAACCCCCTGAAAAGTTTTAAAAAATTATTCTTACTTATGTAACACCCTGTATATTGTATTACGTACCTGATACTTTTTCTTATACCCTCATCGAGGGTGGGTGTATGGACGTTAGTCCACCACGCGGGTGAAAACGGGACCCTATTACTAAGCCTACGTTGTCCGTCCGTCCGTCCGTCCTACAATTTAGGGCTGTAACTTTTGAATCGTAATAGCTAGATAGTTGAAATTTTCACAGAATATGCGTTATTATTTATTACGGCGGATTTGTTGACAAATAATAAAAATGTCAAAAAGTAAAAAAATTTGGGGGTTTCTCAACAAGAAACTAGTTTTTATCGACGTTTCTTCTTCTCGCTCTATAGTAAAAACGGTAATACATACAAGCGTCAAACTTGTTGTGATTATAGAGCAAACTCAACAGTATAACAACAAAACATAAAAACCGTCCAAATGCGAGTCGGTCTCACGCTTAAGGTCCCGAAGAAAAAAAAATTTTTTCTATAGTCCGAACGGACAAGAAAATAGTGATTTCAGTTTTAAAATTTATTGTTGAGTCACGCAAAATACACAACCGTTTTGTTCGAAGGTCAGATTTCAACTGGTCACTGTGAACAAAACGGTTGTGTATTTTGCGTGACTCGTTCAACAATAAATTTTAAAACTGAAAGACTATAAGTTAATAATGTTGTGTTCTGTGGTGGTGTGTTTACCGATTTTATTATTAAACACCCATCGATTTGCTTTTGACCTCTTAATCTTATTACCTGTTTCATTACTTTCTTACAGAAACGTTTCATAGTCCCATCGACACCAGATCAAGACAAGATCCCATACGCACGCGTGAACCACAACAAATATATGGTCACCGACCGCACAGCCTACATCGGCACTTCCAATTGGTCCGGCGACTACTTCGTAGACACAGCGGGCGTGGCGTTCGTTTTCCAAGATGGCCACCAAGATGGCACTGTCCAGAACATGACGGACGTCAGGAAACAGTTGCAGGAAGTGTTTGAACGAGACTGGACTTCCCCGTATGCAGTGCCCCTTAGGAAGTTATAGTAGTGCCCATTGTGTGGTCTGCTGGTCCTTTTTGAGACTTGGGGCCTGTTCACGACTTCCGAATAAGTTCTTGTTCACGAACAAACTTGAACAAAAACGTATCCAAAAGTGGTGAAACAGGCCCTTAAACTATGTAATCCTTGTAGTAAGTTAACTCTATTGTTTTTGTTTATTACAGTCATGGCATGAACTTTTACATTATTTAAAGAGTGATCATGATCAAGTAAATTTCAAATTTTGACATTGTTTGAGTGATTACTTGATTAGGCAGGGCCATTGTTTAATTCCATAGACTTAAACTCTAGCGATAGACTTGCCCTTCCATAGAAGCAACATGTTCCACTTGAATGAGGTGTACGCACCTGATTAATGTTCCCGAGTTCACTTCGTCACTATGGCAATGACAGACCGCAATGTGTCATTTTGTGTTGTTTTGTGTGACATGATGTTTGTTTGAACGAGCTTGTCTATCGCTAGAGTAATATGTCTATGTTTAATTAATATAAAATGATAGCTCGGTCAAGATATTTTTATTATAGGAATAAGAAATTATAGTGCTCACTTTTTATAATTATCATTTTAGTTATCATTTATTTTAGTCAATGATAATCTACTGATAAAACTTGATCTCTAAGATATAACTGTTATTCGATTTTAATTATGTGGAAACTCAATGAGCTCTACCATGTTTTCACTCATCTTTTTGGTATAAGATTATTAAGTTTACGTTTCATAGTGGAAACGTAAGTATGGGGACATATCTCTACGATACTTAAAAACTTACGTACCTATTTAGTGTTTAAGAACACATTCGCACGGGCGATGTCCTAAAATTTCGATTACTATAGATAGTCGCGTCATAATGCGATAGAATTGCGTTCGTGCGAATAAAGGCAGATCCAGTGGTATCTTTCTTGATTTGGTTTCAAGTTAACCAAAGTGCCTAGCGCCATCTGTTACCGACAAATGAATTTCCCCAAGATCGATTTCTTGATATAAAAAATATATATATAATTATGTCATGTGATCGAAACTGCAAATATACAATACAATACAATTACAAATATACAACAAGATTACAAAAAAACTTACCTACTTATAATTTTATGCCTGTGGTTCAAATCTCTAGTTGATCGTGTAATAAATAATGATTATAAAGCAATATAGCTAATATTTGCTTAGTGTTCAAAAATATCCTTCCTTCCTCTTTGTTTGGCGTTATGTTCAAATGCTAGGTTAGACTAAAAATGTGTAAATTGTCTCAAGAATAAAACTTGTCAACGTTTTGGTAATGTCATTTTTTATTCTAAAAATATTGAAAAGTTTTGGCTTCCTCTTCTGTTTTAAATCGTTATTGTCGTCGTGTAATCTCTTTTATACAGGGTGGTCCCAACATTAGCATTTTTTAGGAAGAGTATGTCTAACTTTCTGACGGACGCACCAAGTCTTCAGTGCTGCTCTCAATCGTATTTTTTTAGTTTCTTAACAATTATACAGGGTGTTACATAAGTAAGAATAAATTTTTAAAACTCTTAAGGGGGTTGTTTAGACCGTCAAACTGAACAACTTTCTCTATGGGACCAACATCGAAATCGCGAAAAAAAAAATCTGATATCCCATACATATTTTAGCTCGAGTCGATTTGTAGAGTATAGAACATTTTTTTTTTCGCGATTTCGATATTGGTCCCATAGTGAAAGTTGTTGAGTTTGATGGTATAAACCACCCCCTAAAATGTTTATTTGTATTTTTGTAATACCTTGTATAACTTTTCAAAAAAACAAGAGTGTAATTGTAATCTTTGCTAGTCCTCAATTTATCGAAACATACATAACGTGCTACATCTTAGATAAAAACGTGCTATTTTGTATGTTGCACTGCCGTTTTGTATGGAACAGTGGATAATTTTTCTGGACTTCTATGTTTGGTCCATCCTGTCCTTAGTATAACATATGTGTAACTTATAAAAGAACGTAAAATTTTATAAATTCTTATCGAGTATTAATATAATAATGTCTTTAGGTTCTATTGTATGACAGTGCCTTCGAGTGTTGAAGCAGCGAGTCTGCTCTTAGCGTGGTTGTTAATTATAAACTAGATTTTTATAAATTTTCTGAGTGCATAAATACTAGTTATATTAGACCAAAACTTTACGATCTCGTTATCTTCAAATGTATGTTGTGAAATAAATAAATTTTTAAGGAATTCTTAGGTGTAAAAGTGTAATCTCTTCTTAAATGACAAAGGAAATTTATAAATTATTGTAAAGTACATAATACCACTTTTCTATGATTTTGGTTGTTTTGAGTGCACGGATGTTTTTAAATTAATATGCCAAAAACTACAGATTACCTAAGATTCCCTGTTTTTGGATAAATGTGACAGACTTTAAAAATTACTAGTCTGATTTTAAATAAACAGGACGCACTACTCCTCCTATGTGGATATACTCCGAGAGTTATATAGGTCGGCAACGATGCAGGTTCGCTTACATGATGTAACAAATAGTTCAAGCATTCTAGATAACAATGTATGGAAATTTTGGCAAAATTAATTGAGTAGTTTTATCTATTGGGATATGTACGTTATAAAGCGAAGTTAAAATCTACTTACTCTCCCCCCCCCCCCTCCCGGGTGAGCTTCACCCCCCCGCGCCCCCGAAAGTGTCCCGAAGCGCGGTTTTTTCCAGTTTTATAGAAAACCGTACACGATACATGAAAAGTGTGTAGGAATGAAATGATCCTTGATAAATTTACTAACAATCTCTCATACATACAAAATCTATATCACTTATAGTTACCGCGCAATCTGCCACGTAATATGAACATTTTTGATTATTATCGATTTTTACCCGACTGCGACAGAAGGAGGGTTATGTTTTTCGAGCGTATGTATGTATGTAAGTATGTATGTATGTATGTATGTATGTATGTATGTATGTATGTTTATATGTCTATTTCTTTGGCACGCCCTACAGCTTAAACGGCTTGATGGATTTTAACGTATGAGGTATCATTAGATTCGTAAAAATCGTGAGAGTGACATAGGGTACATTATTTTAATATGACGTCTGCTAATTAAAAAAGAGAGGGGGAGTTTTTTTTCGTAAAAAAATACAATATACTTAGGTATCAAATGAAACCTGGAAGATTCCAAATATATATATATTGTAGTACTTTTATGCTACCATTTTGACACAAGACTAAAAAGTATGAAATAAACTAAATTATTAAGATAAACAATAAACCCGACTGCATAAAAAACTGAAAAGATTAAAACAAGCTCCTTAAATCGTAATAACTTTGTTTGAGCAAATTAATACAAAAGTATCCCACTGCAGCCTATAGAACTAGCCTATAGAATCCCACGGCAGGGCAAAGGCCTCCTCTCACGAATAAGGGTGAGAGGGAGTGGGCCATACTCCATCACGCGGGCCCAGTGCGTGTTGGTGGAGGCAAGTTAGTGGTCAACTTGCTGTCAGAGAATTTTCAAGCCGCCTCAATAGGCCTCTGACCTGGCTTAACGAATAGTTACAACGCAATCTGACGGAACTATCCGAGACCAACTGCTTAACGTGCCTTCTGAAGCACGGAAACGCTCGAGATGAAATACCACTAAACGGTCACCCATCCAAAGACTGACCGGACCTGACGTTGCTTAACTTCGGTGATCGTTTCCAATACCAAAGCTCCACTACGCCAACGAGCACTTCTTACTTAATTCCACAAATTAATACAATTTGAATGTTATTACTTATTAGGTAGGTATTGCAGGAGGGGACAAACCATAACCAACCATACGTAATTTTACTTTGTCCCCGTTTGCGATACCTATCTAATAAGTAATAACATTCAAATTGTATTAATTTGCTCAAACAAAGTTATGTTATGATTTAAGGAGCTTGTTTTTATATTTTCAGTTTTTTATGCAGTCGGGTTTTTTGTTTATCTTAATAATTTAGTTTATTTCATACTTTTTAGTCTTGTGTCAAAATGGTAGCATAAAAGTACCTACTACAATATACATACATTTGGAATCTGCTCTTCACCATCTTTCATTTGATACCTACATTGTATATTTTTACGAAAAAAAAAATTTATTCTCCCCCCTCTCTTTTTTAATTAGCAGACGTCATATTAAAATAATGTGCCCTATGTCACTCTCACGATTTTTACGAATCTAATGATACCTCATACGTTAAAATCCATCAAGCCGTTTAAGCTGTAGGGCGTGCCAAAGAAATAGACATACAAACATACATACATACATACATACATACATACATACTTACATACATACATACATACATACATACATACATACATACATACGCTCGAAAAACATAACCCTCCTTCTGTCGCAGTCGGGTAAGTCGCAGTCGGGTAAAAATCGATAATAATCAAAAATGTTCATATTACGTGGCAGATTGCGCGGTAACTATAAGTGTTATAGATTTTGTATGTATGAGAGATTGTTAGTAAATTTATCAAGGATCATTTCATTCCTACACACTTTTCATGTATCGTGTACGGTTTTCTTTAAAACTGGAAAAAACCGCGCTTCGGGACACTTTCGGGGGCGCGGGGGGGTGAAGCTCACCCTGGAGGGGGGGGGGGGAGAGTAGGTAGATTTTAACTTCGCTCTATAACGTACGTATCCCGATAGATAAAATGACTCAATTAATTTTGCCAATTTTCAAGCTAAAATTACTGAACTAAAAGCGCATACCAATCGAACGGGGAGTGCGACAGGGAGACACCATTTCACCCAAACTGTTTACAGCTGTCCTTGAAGATGTAATAAAAACATTAGCATGGGATGACAAGGGTATTAATATCAATGGAGTCTACTTGTCGCACCTTCGTTTTGCGGATGACCTAATACTGTTTGCTGAAACCAGTGAGGACCTGGGAGAGATGTTGCAAGAACTCTATAATGCTTCTTTGAGTGTAGGCCTGAGGATGAACATGTCCAAGACTAAGGTTATGACGAACGCCTGTGGGGTCACAGACCCCATTATTGTGGGTAATGAGATTTTAGAGGTAGTCGATCGTTATGTATATCTTGGACAGTGTTTATCCTTTGGTAAAGAATGCCAAATAAAAGAGGTCTCAAGACGTGTGCAATTGGGTGGGCTGCTTTCGGTTAGTTGGACGACGTGCTCCGAGACAGAAAAATGCCACAATGCTTGAAAACCAAGCTTTTTAATCAATGTGTCTTGCCCACCATGACATATGGTGCCGAAACATGGACGCTCACTAAGAAAACTGTACACAAAATCAAAGTAGCACAGAGAGCCATGGAGCGCGCCATGCTAGGCATCACCCTTCTTGACCACGTCACAAACGTCGAGATCCGACGTCGAACTAAGGTTCAGGACGTCGGGGACCGAATAGCTCGCTTAAAGTGGCGGTGGGCAGGACACGTAGCTAGACGAAATGATGGCAGGTGGAGTAAAGCCTTAACAGAGTGGTGGCCGAGATTAGGTAAAAGAGAAGTGGGTCGTCCGGCAGCCAGGTGGGTTGACGACATCTGGAAAAGTACAGGCAAGACCTGGATGCGACTGGCACAGGACCGAGAAGAATGGCAAAATATGGAGGAGGCTTATGCCCTGCAGTGGGTAGATACAGGCTGAAAATGATGATGATGACTACTCCTCCTCAGTCGCTGAGCTCAGCAGTTGAAAATGTCAAAATTACTATCGAGGTATGCATCTTTCTACTGCTGATTTAACTTTTAAAAGGCGTACATGAGCAGCAGTAGAAAGATGCATATCTCCATAGTAATTTTGACTTTTTCAACTGCTGAGCTCACCGAATGAGTTTCAAAAATCGCACTCCAGGCTAAAAAAAATTTTGGTTTGTTTTGGTGTATTATTGATCTCATAATTTCCATAGTAGGAAATTTTAATAGCAGGTTTGTCAGCAAACTGACAATACTATTACAGAGCGACAAAAAAAAGAGTAGAAAACGGTGGCAAAAGGAACTAAATATTTTAGTACAAATTGAAAGTTGGTCTTGTCAGTTTATACGTGATTTTGACGTTCTTACAAAGTGGCGCCCTTAATTTTTGTCTACTTACTCTTTTATGTCGCATTCAGTCTGTATTTTGGCAGTCACAGTACTTTGAAATCAATCAATCAAAAGGATGTTAGTATTTTGAAGATTTATGGAATGTTTTATGCTTAAGATGCCTCTAGCAGTGAGACTAGCGCTACTCTGCATTTCCAGGAAAATCTTCCTATTTAGTTCTAGTAATTAAAAAAAATAATTAAAGCTCTCATTTTAAAATGGGCTTGAGATTGAGCATTCTAACCAGGTGGCCTAGCATGCCAACCCCCCGACTAAACGACAAAAATCGAGACGAGTCTCTCTATGTTACTTTGCGTACCTACACGGTGTAAAAAACCCCGTTGGAGCTTTTAGGGGGTGCTTCAGCTAATCAAACTGAACAACTTTGACTATGGAGCCAACATAGAAATCGCGATTAAAAAATCTGCTGTCCCTTGTCGAGTTGGTACATATAACTGGTGTTTTTTTTTGGAGATTTCGATGTTGGCTCAAGAGTGAAAGTTGTTCAGTTTGATGATCTGAAGCACCCCCTAAAGGCGCCAACAGGGGTTTTTTACATCCTGTATACAAAAAGAAGCAAACGCATAACGGTTTTCTCGTATTGTCGCTTTGTCGTGCATGGCATTATTTACTCTATGATAGCATGCTATACTGATAGTTAAGATGAAGCTGAGGATGCAACACTTCAAATTACGTTACGCCTTGAAGTATATCAGGCCTTTATTGATCTCGTAAAATGACAGAGTGGCGCTACTGCTAAATGCGCCTAAGTCTAGTTTTCTTTTTAATAAGACGAAAGCAATAGTATTTCTATGGAAGACAATATTATGCGGTGTACGAATACTAGTTTGATTTGTAAATAAACTATATTTCGACATTTATCTCTTTTATTTATTTTCATTGTAAGGATCCCACGTCGTTATTCTTTTAATTTAATGTTTTCCTAAACATTGCTAATCTGAGAGCGGTGGATTTGATTATAAAAGACATTTACTATAAAATGGAAAATTTATTTTCACAACTTATACAATAATTGTTAAAATTTTACAACTTTATTTATTACAGTGAAGACTTCGGGTCCGTAACGCAAGTCCGATTTACACATATCATAAAGAATAAATGTTACGAAGAATCGAACATTATTGAAATTTACCTAATGTTAAATTTTCTGTGTCGGGTTTTTGTGTATCAAGTCTGGGTTACTATTTTTTATTTAATTATCCTAATTCGCATACGAATAATGCCTAAATTCCATACAGTTTATGCCACTTTCGCATTCGAATTATATCATTTCTGTTCTTTTTATTAATTAATTCCACAATATTTCATAGTCATCCGTACTTCTGTAACTGAAGTATTATTAAAAGAAACAAGAAATAAAACAATGTCTAAAATAATTTAAATCTAATCATTAATTTACCAATCCAGTTGGATTTGTACATTCGTTCATTCATATACATAACTATACCTCTTTCATTACACGCGTCAAAATAATATCAATTAAGAATATTTAAAAAAAAATAGAAAAATGTCTCAAAGTTGTGTACTTGTGAACTTTTGGGAAATGACATTCGTTTAGAGAATTCGAAATGAGCTTTTCGCCACTGTAACCTGTAACCTTTCGCCACAGAAACATTAAAGGATCTATCACAAGATGGTGCCACAAACACAAGTAAAATAAAGTTTTGAGGTTTTATTATTGTATTACGTCAGAAAAAAAAACAGTAGTTGGTATCAAGTTGTTGCGATCAATCAATCATTTATTAATCAGTCATCAATCGATATCTCTCTACCGTCGATAGTATTTCTTTCCTTTTCGTCCTCTTTCATCATATAATAGTTTCAAATAACATTAGTTACAAAATAGCACCCCAACAGCGCTAGCATGCCACACACAACAAAGCCACAAAACCGTTCTGCGTTCATTTTGGCATGCGTAAAGTAACAAAGACGGAGCTGGAGGCACAACTTGATCTTTCTCATTTTCTCAAGGATGGCATGCTAGGCTCACAAGTATTCCTTTAACTTCCTTTAACTGTCGCAATTCCACAATAGAAAATCAATTTCGTCACTTAGATCTGCGTTATGAAAGTTCAGAGGTTAAACAGGATGTATCCCTAATCTACGCGTGTGTCACGCTATCCTCGACGAAGTCCCTGGCCTCTTCCTGAGTGACACAGTCGACGTGGGACACCTTGTTGCGGAACTTGACGCCGTAGAACTTGTGCGCGTGCTCCAGTAGTTCAGGTCTGAAGGTGGTCGTGATGAACTGGGCCGAGGTAGAGAGCTCGTGGATCATATTCGCTATTGCTTTCCTGTGTTGCGCGTCCAGGGCCTGCGGGTTTGAATGTGCTTTATTTTTATAGGATTATGGTTGTTTTTTACTAGTAGGAAATGTGTATTTAAGGCGCTGCGGGATTTGGCATGATATTCTTTGTATGAGCTAAAACAAAATATGATTTTTTACTTCGAATAAATGATTAAGTAACACCATTAAGTATGGTAATTTATTTGAGGGTTACCAACTGAATCTAAATACCAGCCTTCCATCTATTCACCGCTACAGGATGTAACAAAACACCCTAGTAATAGTTAAGGGGTGGTTAAGCCCTAACTAATCAACTTTCAGTATGGAGTCAACATCGAAATCTCTAAATAAAACAGATGTTTCATACAAAACTGCAGAAATTTATGGGACAGCAGATTGTTTACATTTTTCACGATGTTTGCTCCATAGGAAACCCCTTTAAATATTACTAGTGTGTTTTGTTACACCCTTCATACTATGAAACAACACTTACCTGGTCGATCTCATCGAACAAGTAGAAAGGTGCGGGGTCGCACTTCTGTATAGCGAAGATGAGCGCGAGCGCGACCAGCGACTTCTGTCCGCCGGAGAGCTGGTTCATTTCGCGCATGTCGCCCTCGCCGCCCGTGAACGACACCTTGATGCCGACGCCCGTGAACTGGTCCGCGTTCGCGCGCTGCAAGTTCGTTTACGTGACATTTTATTATTTTACTAGAGTTTACCCAAGGCTTCGTCCGCACAAATTATGTACCCGATTTTAAGTCAAATTATAAGCGTCCAAACTAAAAATGTTTCATCAAAATCGGTTCAGTAGTTTTTGCGTTATGCCCGAATAAAACAAAAAATTGTTGATTTGGAATCAGGCACACCTAAAACCATATCGTAACTTTTTGGACGGACGAACGTGTTCCATCAATGCCTAGTTGTGGCCAAGGCTTGTATAGTGCTTTTCTCAAACAATGCGCGGAAATTAAAATCAACTCAACTCAAAAAATCAACTTTGCAAAATCAATGACGAACAACAATAATTTTTCCTGCGTTATAGCGCACTTATCATTAATCTGTGGTTAAAGTGTTCATTCGTTTTTTTTTTTCATTATACAGCTGTCTATTTACAAGCCAGTTCGAAATTTAAATAAAACCTTTGATAAGTTACCTCCTTGGTTGCCATGTTTCGGAGTAAACGATCGAGAACGATATAAGTTTACCTACTATGAAATTTATTTGGCCGCTAAACCACGACAGACATGGATTTTCATACATCTTTTGCCGGCCGCTGGTCGCATGTATTTGGCCAGTACAGCAATTTAGATTTATCTCGATGAAGGTTGTCAAAATAATGCTCAAATTTCCAAGCATGTTTAGGAAAAAATTATTAAGTTTCACAATATTTCTGATTGTTGTTCCCATGGGCGGTTTATAATGAATCCTACCTCGGCGGCGACGTCCTGCTCCTCAGTGGCCACCCTCATGATGAGGCTGCCTCGGCCGTGCGGCACCAGCTTCTTGAACACCTCCGTGAAGTTCTTGCTCACTTGCTTGAACGTGAACTGGATGGCTTCCAGCTTTCTGTGCTCTAGCGTCTCGATTAGCTCGCGGATTTTTTCACCACTGGAAGAAATTACGGACATGAATGGGACATGATATAAAATAAATAGAACAAAGTACATTGTTTGCTTAGTTAGGGGAAGTGTTGAACATAATTCGACACTGGACTTCTAATTTCTATCTCAATCATTTAATTAATGTATATTTAAAAAAGTGCAGTATAATATTTGTTTACTACGCAAACATTTTTATTAATTTACTTAATACTAGCTGTTGTCCGCGACTTCGTCTGTGTTGACTTTAAAAAAGTATATTTTAAGTGTTAATCCAGAACATATTCTATAAGTATGGATCAAATTTCTTCCAAATCAGTTCAGCCGTTTTTTTTAGGAAGTGACAATTTCCCAAACTTGAATATTTATAATATTGGCGGTAAGCTTTTGGCTGATAAAATCAAACATTTCTAGGTTGAATCTCTGTATATTTTTATTACAGATTTGGAAGTTATATTTAATGTTATTTTGAGGACACTTTCATAAACGTAAAACAAGAAGCACTAATATTGAGAAATAAAATGAGACATGAAAATGTATAGCACACAATCTTTAACATGTTGGACATATTCATAAACCTAGATATTTTAACAAATTACCGTAACTACCTATCGCAGCAATTAAGATCCAGGTGAAGTTTACAAATACAGGTTAATGAGACATTGAAAATACATATTTAAAACTGCACTAACTAAAACATCATCTATTTGTTACCGAAACACAGAAGTTGCCAAAATGCGTTGCATTTTTATATTTTTGATTATTTCTCCACTAACTTCTTCAGTTATTGGGCAGGAAGTATCTAAACTAGATTCGTTCAGTGAAGAAGTGACTAGAATAGATTCTTTTAATCTATTCAGTGTGATAAACGGTATAGTTGGAGGGATATCGAACTTCGCGCATCTGGTAAGCAGCCTCAACGAAATTTTTAGCGTTGTTTACAACGAACCTGGCGCAAAAAACACTTCTATACCCATCCCTGAAGACACATATTTGAATATCAGCCGATTAGCAGCCAAATATGGTTACCCTTTTGAAAACCATACAGTAACAACTGAAGACGGTTATACATTGACGCTTCATCGAATACCGCATGGAAGAAATGGAACGACAAATGGTTTAGTTACCTTTCTAATGCACGGCATTATGGATTCTTCTGATAGTTGGGTGATGCAAGGCCCTGATAAAGCGTTGGCATACATCTTGGCTGACCAAGGATTCGACGTGTGGATGGGAAACGCGAGAGGAAACAAACACGCCCTTTCACATGTGAAATTTAATCCCAAACAATCGGAATTCTGGAAGTTTACGTGGGACGAAATCGGAGTTTATGATTTGCCTGCGATGATAGACTATGCGCTAAATGTCACAAAGAAAGATGGGCTATTCTACATTGGTCATTCACAAGGCACAACGAGCTTCTATGTATTGAATTCGTTGAAACCAGAGTACAATGATAAAGTGAAAATGATGTTTTCATTAGCTCCCGTCGCTTGGATGAGATACGTCAAAAGTCCTATAGTAAGAATGTTTTCACCTGCTTATAAAATACTAGGATATTTACTATCAAATTTCAATACATATGCACCGACCACGGATTTCTTCAATAAAATAGCTTCAGTAATTTGTACTATAACACCAACAAAATGCGACAATCTTTTGTATCTAATGTTAGGCAACGACGACAAGTTTTTGAATAAAACTATGATACCAGTCATCTTTGGACACATGCCTAGTGGATCTTCAACTTTACAGTTTGTGCATTACGGACAATTAGTGCAATCCGGAAGATTTTGTCGTTACGATTTTGGCGAAGAGAAGAATTTGAAGCTATATGGACAAACAACACCTACGGAATATAATTTGAGAAATATAAATACTCCCATAGCTTTATTCTACGGTGGAAACGACTGGTTATCAGATCCTTCCGATGTAGATTTGTTGAAAACAAATTTGAACGTGTTTGATGATTATTTTATTGAAGAATACAATCATTTAGATTTCTTATACGCGATAAACGCAAATGATCTTATTTATTCAAGAATTGTTAAAGACATTTATGATTTTGAGAACACTACAATAACAATTGGCGTCGATTAATTCTAACGAAATGTTTAGTTGATACAGTGCAAGCATTAAAAACCGTATGTATTGATAATTAAATGTTGAATAAAATTTAAATCTATTCTTTAACTTACCCGATATCGAGTTCCTCTTTCCTCTTGTATAGCTTCTCCTTTTGTTCTGAGAAGCTGATGAACTGGTCCAAGGCTTTCTTGTTCACGTGATTGTACTTTTTGAGGTGCTGGTTTGCCTTCTCGAGCTCTTTGAATAACTGTTTTGCAAAAAATACTTTTTGAACAATTTTTAGTAGGTATATGGTATGTGGGAATCGTTTCATTCGAAACAAATCCAATGCTGGACATAGCTCTCCCTCGAGATTTTCATTACCAGTAAATCACTTCTTTTATCATTGCTAACTGTTTTTCTATAGATATATTATGCTGTGAATTTTTGGCCTAGTAAACATATACAAGGTGTCTCATAAGCAAAAATAAATATTTAAAACTCGTTGTTGACGGTCTACCGTCAAACTGAACAACTTTCTCTATGTGACCAACGTCGAAATCGCGAATAAAAAATCTGATATCCCATACATATTTTAGCTCTAGTCGATTTGTAGAGTATGGAACATAATTTTTTTTTTTCGATTTTGATATTGGTCCCATAGTGAAAGTTGTTCCGTTTGATGATGTATAGCGGTTCCAATCACAAAATTATCTTATCCCTCAGGATATTCATTAGTTGGACATACACTAAATAAGTTAAGGCAAGGTAAGATAACGTTTTTTTTGCTAAGAATAAATAATAGCAATCGATATAAGACTTGCTTTACCTGTTTCAAAGACAACTTCTGGTACTTGGAATGCAGCTCAGGCGCGTTCGGTAATGTTCCCAGCGCCGCTATTTTGTCGAGCGACTCTTGTATTTTTTCCTGTAGCAACACTTCTTTGGACGCCATCTTTTCTAGACCTTTCGAGTCTTCTTCCATTTTGTCTTGAGCTTCTTTTTCCTAAAAATTTTGTAATTTAAATAAATACTTTCTTAACCCATTCGCAGCCACTAACGGCACTAGCCGACACATATTATTTGGGGTTTAAGAGCCATTGACGGCTATAGCCAACACCAACTCTATAAAAAATACATGTTTACAATAAATCACGGTGGCTTCTGTGACATTTGTTGTTTCTTTGTGGCTACGGGTGTAATGGGTTAACACATCCGTGCCCCTAACGCATTTAAATGCGCTTTCTCGTTAGAAAGGTGCCAAGACAGCATATTTACCAATACGAATTACGAAATTTGTGGGCACTAACTGAAATATCAAAGGAGACAGACACAAATATTAATTTATTTCGGAAAAGTGGACGATCAAAGAAGACCTCAGGAAACGTATCTTGGCAAAGCAAAGGGCCTAGAAAAAAATCTGCTGTTCCATCGAACACGCCATCGGCCATCGCCACGCCACGCCAAGAAACTTCTTTACGAACGCTTGACTTGGTGTGTAAGCTGGTGAATGCGTTACGAAATGTGTGAATGGAAGCTTTACTTCAGTAGTGTGGTCTAAAGCGCACTCGTTTTTTTTGCTGTTTAAATGTTGGTTCCATTGTAAAAGCTTGATGGTTTGAAATTCCTTCTAAAATACTTACCTACAGTAACGCATTTAAATTTACATCCGTTTATGAAGTCAATGAGCCTGAAGACAAAGGATTGCGATAAACTAGATTGGACTCAGTCACTAACGACGAAGTTTTGCGAGATTTGGAAAAAAAAAATCAGCTAAATTCAAGAGTTCTGCGAATATTTGAATAAAAATAAATCAGCTAAATTCAAGAAGTTTTATATCAAATGGTTGTCGAGTTTTGTGAATATATCGAATCAAATTAAAGTTTGAAAAATGTGTCTCTGGCGGGACTTGAACCTGCACTCTTCCAAAACCGGGGAAGTGCGTTATCCAATTTCGCTACCGAGCCCACTACCCCTTTTCAATCTTTAATTTGATTTGAAATAGCACAACATGGCTGTAACATGTTTAAATAATCAATAATAGTTGAAATTGTGACTATTTGTTAAACCGTACACACGGCGACACATCATGTTACGCACCCTATATACCCATAACTACACAACGTACAAAACACAAAATAGTGCGGTAGAGAGCGTGCATAGACACGGCTGCCGGCGCGGGCGCAGCGTGCCGTGAGACGAAACAACAACAACATACCGCACCTCTCGCACGTTTCGCAGCGTTCAACTTCTAATAGTTCAAAGTCCAATCAGGGTAACCGGACCTGTCGTCGTGTGTACATACCTTATTCCGCCACTTATCGAGCTCCAACTTCAACGCCTTCTCGTTCTTGACAGCGGACTGCACCTTCCTCTCGACCTCCTCCATCTCCTTGTTAATCTGTTTAATTCTCTTCTCCGCGGCCGCCAGGTCCGACTTGCTGTTGGAGAGTCGCCGCTTACGATCCTCTACTGATATCTCTTGCAGAGCTTGCACTAATTCGTCTTTACGTCTGTGGTGTTTAAATAGTCTTTAGTTAGGATTGAGGCGTTGTTATAGGACCTTAAGGTGGTTTCAGTCCATACAAAACGTTGTCGTAGAACACTCGTAGACGGTATTAATAAAAGTAATGTTTTATATATGGAAAAATTTTCTTAGAATATCTATATTGCGCTTATCAAATAATATTTACAATTTATAATATAATTACGAAGATACAAGGCTTTGAAATTTTGTATGAATAATTTCACGGGTGTCAATTGACGCGAAGATAGGTGGCGGAGCGGAGAAACTGATAAATATGAAACAATAAGATAGCATAAAATCTCGGAGCTGAGATTTTATGCAGATCTTCCATCACTTATAGTCATATTTCATATTCCATCATTTTCTGTCATCACTAACCGTAGTTAAATCAATAGAGCCCATATCACATGAGCATTTTTTGAGCATAGGCGTTGACGGAACGATATCGTCGCGACATCGCCGCATAGTTTCTGAGATAATAAGTGTCGCGGCGATATGGCGACGATATCGTTTCGGCAACGCTTGTGTGATATAGCTCTTATAGTAGTTAAAACTGACCTGATCAAGTTGTTAGTGAGCAAGTTCTCCAGTTTGTTCTTATTGGCTTCAAGGTTCATCCTGGCGCTGAAGGCCTCCTTGTTCTCCTGCGTGAGCCGTCTGATCGCGTCATTCAGCTCGTCCACTTTGCCCTGGTCTGCCATCGATAATTGCTCCATTAGCTCCTGTTAATGAGATAAAGTTGAACATTATTATACTTTTATACAGACTTTAGTTAGATGGCGGTAATCGTTAAATTGGTCAGTCAAAAAAAATCCCTTTCATGTCTTGCCTCCAACAAACTGGACTGGCTATAGGATCATGATAAAACTGCAGTGCCCCCTGTAGTATCATTAATGGCATCGCGCGAGACGCGCCATCGCTGCTTAGAGAACTACTGACCTCGAGTGAGATTTTGTAAAATACACGTTCAAATAAGAAAATGTCTATATTATATTGGCGATTATGCATCATTCGAACACGATTTTGAACTTGTGACCTTCAAAAATCGCATTCATTGTCCCTCGCTTTCCAGAGAGCGAACGTCGTTAGCGCTTGCTGCGACAAATAATGTGGAATAAGAAGCTGAGTCGCGCGCAAGTGGACAAATCATACTAGAGGAGGTATAGTGGTTGGTTAACAGACTGATAAAGAAGTAAGTTGTAGCCTTATAAGATTTTACTTTGCGCAAGGAAGGCTTCCTCTATGTAAGGTAAGAGGGATTGGTACTGGACATGATTTCCACAGGAGGCGATTTAGTATAGCTTGAATCCATTGGCTCCCAGAAACCTTTATAATTTTGCAAGTCGATTTACTGGACGACTGACAAAACGTAAAAAAAAAATCTATGACGAACATCTCTAAGGAGTCCTTCAAAATCTGTAATATTGTTATACTATATGGGTGTTGGATCGTGGAGCTGGTGGACCCCGGTGGAGATAAATAAGACGACGTGTGATCTTTGTTGGTTCGTATATTGGAATGGACGAGCTTGTACAAGGTGTTTCCCGAATTAGAGGGAGTCAGTCCGTGGGACTAGAAAGCCTCAAGCCGGTGGCGCCCTCAGTAAATGTGCTTCCGTACTAAAGGGGCGACATCTGCAAAACGCCCCCGAACTACATATATAAGCGGTAGCGCTGTCTATATTTAGACAATGGGTTATAATGGGATTACAAATATATACCTGATGCAACTCGGATTCCAATCCCTCCTTAGTAGCCTGCATAGCTTCGAGACTGGACCGGCACTGCGCGAGGGAACGCTCTTTAGGTCCTCGGAACCTCTCTATGGAACCCAACTCCTCCTTCATTAGACGAATGTCTGCCTTTACTTTGTCGAATATGTCCCTGGAAATTGGAGTCATGTTATAGTTGTTTATGTATGTGTTTTGTCGTCCACAAAACCTGATCGGAAACCTGAGCCTCGATACGAACATCGCTGACTAACTAAGTTATGTACGTAATACAGACTGCTCTCAAACGGTGAATGAAAACGTCGTGAGGAAACCGGCATATGCTGAAGAAGAAATTCCTAAGTAATTTATAAGATGCCCGAGTGTAGTAAAACTCAAACTCAAAATAATTTATTCAATATAGGAGCTTCAAGCACACTTATTAAACGTCAAATCTTTTTTAAGCTACCACCGCGTCGGAACGTGTTGTCACTGTAGAGAAGATGCGGCCAGAAACTCTACAGCATATAAAGAAACTATGCAGTCCAATCCGCAATGGGGAAGGTAGGCATGTGCCATGCAGTGGAAAGTAACGCAAATGCTAAAAAACGTTAACTTCTTTGCCCTAACCACCATTGCCACCTCCTTTCCACACGCTAGAGATATCTCGAAATATTCCATCAATATCTGCGACCGTGGTCGCAGATCCCGATTGATTGATATCGTCTTTGATTAGTAGCAAACCGCGTGGCAAGCTGCATCATGTGACCACGTTATAAACTAGTTTTGGTTTTAATAAGGTCTCAAGGAACTCACTTAGCCTTCCCCTGCTTGGTCTCAGTCCGCTGCATCTCTGAGACTACGCTGTTGATGCTGGTCTCAGTCTTGTTCAGCAACTGCCTCAACGAGCTTAGCTCCATTATAGAACTAGGTTGGTTTTAGTAAGTGAACTCACTTGGCCTTCCCCTGCTTGGTCTCAGTCCGCTGCATCTCTGAGACTACGCTGTTGATGCTGGTCTCAGTCTTGTTCAGCAACTGCCTCAACGAGCTTAGCTCCATTATAGAACTAGGTTGGTTTTAGTAAGTGAACTCACTTGGCCTTCCCCTGCTTGGTCTCAGTCCGCTGCATCTCTGAGACGACGCTGTTGATGCTGGTCTCAGTCTTGTTCAGCTCCTGCCTCAACGAGCTCAGCTCCATTATAGAACTAGGTTGGTTTTAGTAAGTGAACTTACTTAGCCTTCCCCTGCTTGGTCTCAGTCCGCTGCATCTCTGAGACGACGCTGTTGATGCTGGTCTCAGTCTTGTTCAGCTCTTGCCTCAACGAGCTCAGTTCTTGGTCGAGGGTCGTGATCTGCTCCATAAGTTCCGACCGAGTCTTCTGCATCTCTAGACGGGACCGGGACTGGTTGAAGTAGCCGCCGGTTAGGGAACCTTTTGATGATACCTGTGTGATGATTTTTATACAGGTGTACATTTATTTGCGTTACGTATTAAGGAACTTGCTTCAGACTATCAAACTTAACAACTTTTACTATTAAGGCAACTTCGAAATCGGAAAAAATAAACCTTTTTGCGATCCTGATGTTGGGTTCATAGTAAAAGTTGTTCAGGTTGAATTGTACAATGCATGGTTTAAATGTATAAATGTTTAAAGTATCGGCACTGACTAAAACTGTATCCTGAGTGTGGATAGGGGACCGTTTTAGTCCTATTTAATTTCGAGATTTGGAAGGCACTTTAAACAGTCAGTCACGGATAGTATTGCCATTAGGTGACCCTTCGTTTGTGGCTAATCAAGGCACAGTAACTTGATATAATAAATAGAACAAATTCCTGTGTTTAAAGTCGAGCTTTATCTCTCTTTCACATAGCGAGTAACAGAGTAAGAGAAAAGATGTCCGCTTTTGTCGTCGGTTTGCACTGTCTGTCTGCTTGCACTTTAATGGAATGAGTTTGTTCTTACCTGGTCTCCCTCCAACGTGACGCAGTCGAGATGGAACTGTTTGCCCAGCTCGGTGGCGCACTCCAGGTTCCTGCAGATCAACGTCTTGCCGAAGATGTACTTCATCGCCTTCGCGTACTTCTGGTCGTATTTCAGCTTCTGCACCATGGCTATTGCGTTCTGGAATCAAATTGATAGGTTCAAGGCCTGTCACCACTTAACATTTATTTATTTTATTTATTGATATATGACAATACAATGTTGTAGATTAACAAATAATCGACGCACTATAAACCATAACCAATAGGATAAGTTCTGGATAGCTTATCTGACAACTCGTTTGACATATCTTTCAGTTTCAAACGAAATATGTTAAGGATCTGTCAGATAAGCTATTAAGAATTTATCCAGAAGTGGTGAAACAGGCTCTCAACAGGTTTTTAATTAGAAGTTTTAAAGTGTTTTATGTAAATGACAGGAGTACTAAAATTTGTTGGGGGGAAATAGAGGGGAAGAGATAGAGGCAGACCTAGATAGAGCTATTTAGTATTTAGTTGTAAGAAGACTGGTGTCGTGTCGTATGGTATACATTTATAGCACTTGTAGAAGGGAGACAGAATTAACGAACAAACGACAAATAGGTAGGAATTAACGAACAAAAGACGAGCGAATAAGTAGTAGAAAACTCTAAAAGCATCATTTAGTAAATCGGCTCGCAATTAGACATCGCGCAGCAAGTAAAACCTGACCTGAAAATAAAAAACTTGCGTTGGGGGCGCTAAAGTCGATTTAATATTATTGTAGCAAGGTAAAACAAATTTTTTTACACGATTTTCCATAACATGGCGAGGTGTTAAATTTCTCTCATGCTTGATCACAATAGATAGGTAAACAATGTGTGGGGAGGGGTAACGATAGGTTAAAACTCACGTTGTCATTAGGGTAGACCATGTCGCGCACTTGGAGCCTGTTCAGCGGCATGAAGGTTACTTCCCCGGGCAGGCTCTGTCGGTTCATCTCTTTGAGGATCTTGGTGCCGACCGTGTCCGATTCCACTATGTGATGGAACAGCCTGTTACCTGCCGTCACCTGTTAAGTAGACGATGATTAGATTAGATTAGATTAGATTAATTTATTTCACATTATAATATGTCACATTGTTACATAAATATTTTACATAAAATGTCCATTCATAGCATGATCGTCAAATTGTATTATAAATTTATGAGATTAACAATGTCAAAAACGAAAACGAATAATTAAAATATAAAGAATAAAAGTTAAACATAGTCTATTTCAAGAATAGTACTTATATTAAAAATGTCAAATGTACCTGTACAATAAAACGAATAATAAATACTAGGTATTTAAAAACTTTTAGTCAAAAATTCTTTAACAGAATAGAACTCGTTATTCAATAAAAAGTTTTTCAATCGGCGATTAAATGTTTCGTCGTTAGTTTCATTTCGTAGGTCAGTGGGTAGGTGTTCATAGTATGTGGGACCGATAACGCGCAATAACGCGATGAAATTGTTAATGTGAACCCTATATTCGTAGTGTGTACCATTGAGTAATTATGTATAGAGCAGACAACGCGAACAAAATCTGTGCACTATGATCAGCAGTGCGGGGCGCGTGCTGGGAGCGTCAGGCTGCGACGAGCGCCTGGCACAGGCTAAGTGGGTTAGAGCGCGTGCACCCTAACGCGTGTTACAAAACATTACTTCTCGGTAGCTTCTCTAGTTAACATAGTACCTCAATGGTGTGAACCCCTATTTTTAAATCCCATAATATTTCAAGGGCGTATTTTACAATAAACAACTTTTTTTATGGAACATGGGTCGAAAAAGGAGGTTTTTTTTATGAGTGCATAGATAATCTATCGGCTTATCCGCACTTTTATATGGGAAGTCCAACAATGTTCCGGAGGGAAAGGTTTTGAATTTTGAAATTTTACACACATAGGCTTCCAAACTACATGTTTCACACATTACGTACGGTGGAACATTTAATGTGTCTTTTCGGAATGCTACAGCGACCGTAGTTAAACTAGATCAAAGAAATAACATCGTTATTGAGATGTGTGTGAGTGACCTGTTTAATGGTGTGTATACAATTTACCTCATGACATATTGCACCGACCTCAAACGGGCAAAATAATGATGATTCAATTTACCTCAACAGCAGTGTAAATAGTCTTATCGCAAGTGAAGTTCTCAATGACCGGTCCGTAGTACTGTGTCGCTATTTTGGCCCATTCCCCACCCCTTTCCTGGAATGTCTCTAGTACTTTGCGAACACTGTCTCTCCCGTTCAGGATTGGCTGAAAGAAAGAAAACATACAATTAAGAATTGAGAGAAGATTCAATACAATTAAGATGCAAGCAAGTGATATTTATTATAAAGCCCTAATACTATTGAAATAATTTTCAATATAAAAGTACCTTTCCGGCCATAGATCGCAAAGCTTGATCAGCTTTAGCCAAGTCTTCTTTGAGGGACGACAAATTTTGTGTCAGTGTAGTTTCTTTACGCCATAGTTCACTGTAAGAAAATTGTAAGATAATTATACAAAACCATTCATCTATTTTATCTATAACTAGTAGGGGCGGTAATAAATTATTTATTTATTTATTACTAGCAGGGTTCGAAATTATCAAAATAATAATTTTCTTTGATAATAATTATCATGATAATTATCCAAGCCTATACTTATCATCATAGACATATTACTCTAGCGATAGACAAGCTCGTTCAAACAAACAACATGTCACACAAAACAACACAAAATGACACATTGCGGTCTGTCATAGCCATAGTGACGAAGTGAACTCGGGAACATCAATCAGGTGCGTACACCTCATTCAAGTGGAACATGTTGCTTCTATGCAAGGGCAAGTCTATCGCTAGAGTTTATGTCTATGCTTATCATCATAGAATTAAATTTTTAACTCAAAGTTCTAAAATTGCTGTTTTTGCTTTAATGCACTTGTATCCAGCCCATCTAGTCTCAAGCCTAGTTCTGACTACGCGAGTATTTTAGTCGAGTGTGAGTGATTTAATAACAAAATTATAGCACTCGCTAAAGTACTCGACTAATTTATTATGGTTCAGACATGTTTAACTACTAAAACACTCCCCACTCGATTAAAATACTGGCATAGTCCGAACTAGGCTTTAGGCATTGATATTTATCAAGTGTATGTAAGTATATAAGTGGCGACGGGCTCACCCCCCGTCACACTGGACAGCGTTTCGGTACTTCTGGTGAAACGTGGATGTTCTGAGGTTTCAGAATATCTCTGACTACCCCCTCGGGGAATATAGTCGTGAGCAAATGCTTATGCTTATTAGCATGAATAATAATAATTAATTAATTATCAATATCATTGATAATTATCATTTCGAACCCTGATTACTAGTAGCGGTTTATTCTTATACACGCTAGTAAAACTTAAGGGCTGCAGACCATCAAACTGAACAACGATCGAGCCAACTTCGAAATCGCCAAAAAGAAATCAGCTGTTTCATACAAAACTGCAGTACTGACTCGAATCAAATGTATGAAACAGCATTTCTTTTTGCGATTTCAGGTTTGCTCCCGTAGTAAAAGTTCTTCAGTTTGATGGTCTGAACCACCACTGAAAATTTGGAGTGTTTAAAGAATTACTTAATTACATGGTTAAAAAAACCTCGAAGTATTACTAGGCTGTTTTGTTACATCCTGTATAAATGGTCCAAAAATAAGTACAAACTTGCGAGCGCTCTGCTCCTGATCCTTCCTCTTCTTGCACTCGTAATACTGCTTGTTGTGTTCGTCGATGGCCACGCGCTGCCTCTCCATCTCCTTAGTCGTCTCCTCTATACGTTTCTCCAGCTCGGTGAGCTTGGTCGCGTCGCGGCGCAGGTCCTCGCGCAGCTTGCTCTCGTGGTCCTTTTTGTCTTTTATTTGTTTGTTTAGGGATCTGTAACAAATATTTGGTTAAGCCACAGGTCCGGCACTACTAGCAACATTTTGGTTTTGACATGATGACGTTCGCACATGCGCACTAGATGCAAATTGTCTTTGACATATGTGTAGAGGGTTGACTTACAACGCATTGTATAAACATCATCTACATTTCATTACTTTTTATTGTTCGTTCAGTTATTAAAAATAGTATTTGAGCTAAAGAATTATTGAAAATGTGAATTTACCGTTATTTTTCAACGTTTTTATGCACTAAAAAGACTAAATTTTATGTAGTCAAATCTAACGGGTGCGCGTGCCTGACTGCATTCCCTTGCTCGAGTTCCCTCACTTTTCCCTCAAGTGTGAGGGGGGTGAGGTATCTGAAGTCAGGGGGGGGCGGGGAGTGGCCGTTCTGTATATAGAACTATATACCAAACATATTCTGTGGTTAAGCTTCACAGTCACAGTAAGTGTGCTTAGCGGGCCTATAGCAGAGAAATTAGTTTTTACTTATACGTATAAAACCATAGACATATTACTCTAGCGATAGACAAGCTCGTTCAAACAAACAACATGTCACACAAAACAACACAAAATGACACATTGCTGTCTGTCATTGCCATAGTGATGAAGTGAACTCGGGAACATCAATCAGGTGCTTACACCTCATTCAAGTGGAACATGTTGCTTCTATGCAAGGGCAAGTCTATCGCTAGAGTTTAGGTCTATGTATAAAACAGTTCCTTGATCGACTGACTGACAGACAATGCACAGTCTACAACTGAAGATAGAAACATGTATATTCTAAAGAGCAGGGTTTCCTAAACTGAGCCCCGTTTTGAGAAGCTATGCTCAGAAAAGCAAAGACATCCTTCTCAATAGTAGCCAGCCAGCCAAAAAGTAAAATAAATACCTACTATCTTTTTATTTTTATTCTAATTTTCTTATAAAATTATAAATGTTATTTGGAATTTTTTTTGCTATCTTGTAGGTACTTTTAGGACATAGGGGCGTCGCAAAAAAATGGCAAATTCCCAAGGGCGTCACAGTAAAAATAAGTTTGGGAAGCCCTGCTATAGAGGATGTTGGTGCACTGAGAAAGGATTTATCGAAAATCTACCCCTCCCTATAGTAGTGTTTTTCCAAACTCCACGCGAACGAAGTCGCGGGCAAAAGCTAGTTAGCCTATAATAATCCCATTGCTGGGCAAAAGCGTCCCCATTACCCTTCCACTAATTCCTCTGGCCATTGGGCGTAAAATGTATCCTTGTCATCACACCACCTCTCCCTGGATCGACCTGGACGCCGGTGACCATGTTCGGGGATCCAGGGCATGATTGTTTTTGCCCATACACACGACTAGCCATTCTAAAAGTGTTATTTCTATGCGATACGAGCTACGTCATCATCGTAGTTTCAGCCGAATGACGACCACTGATTTCCTCCACCGTTGATTTCCACAGGTATAGGTAACGGGACCGCGACCTAGTGGCTAACTTGGCCGACTTGAATGGACCAAAAAATTGGCCACATAAATCGCAGGATGAAGCTTTAGCATTTGAAAAAGATACTAATGCTTACTTGAGCTCCTTCTCAATCCAGCGATCCCTGTCCTGTTTGGAAGTGAACTGCGTGCCCCTGCCCTGCTTCGCGTACAGCTCCTGACGTTTCTGCTGGTTCAGCGCCAGGGCCCGCGTGCATTCCTCCTCGCGCGCCTTCATCTCCTCGTACTTTGGCTTCAGCTCCTCTAACTCGCGCTCTTTCTCAGCAATCTGTTGGCGGAGTCGCTCTAATTCTGCTTCGGCTCTTTCCTGTGAAATGGTTTCTATTAGTAACTAGTGTTTTCCCGCGACTTCGTCCGCACAAATTATATACCAGATTTTAAGTCAGATCATAAGCTATCAAACAAAAAAAGTTTCATCAAAATCGGTTCAGTAGTTTTTGCGTGATGCGCGAACAAACAAACAAACAAACAATTTTGTCAATAGATGGCGCTGCACGTTTTTAAATCGCGCTATCGAATGTTATTTGAATTTATATGAAGAGAACCGTAACTTTTTTATTCCTCATGATTTAACGGTTTTATAATAGTTAAGATAAGCATAAAACATATCAAAGGAAGCTCCTTAGAATTCACGCGCGATGCCAATGCATAATGAGCATCTAAAGACTGCAATAACGGGTAAACAATTTCACCATTTTTTTCAAGTACTAATCAACCCACTCTCAACTTTTTAAAGAAAGGACATATCGAAATATCTCCAAATGATTTCGGGGCGCAAGATGTCCTTTGTATACTATTGACATCTCGCTTAGTCTAATGGATGTTTTTCATTAGTGTGAATCTGTGTCATATTTGTGTTTTTCAAGTAGCGTTTTTACGTCTTGCTTTATATTTATACCTCTTCTTTATCTTTGCGTATAAGCATTGTATGGGTTCTCTATGGTTATGTATGGTAATGAGGTAAAATGAAATTATGATCGGTACCTATGTCACCCACGCGTTTTTGTCAAAGAGTTGAATCAAATTATGTACCAGACAGTTACCTTAGATTTATTATCTCCATCGACGTCATCAGTCAAATCCTTGATACCGAGTTCCAGTTTGGTCTTCTCTCGTAATAGCTGCTGCTGCTCTGTAGACAGAATGTCTTTCTCTTCGCGCGCCGCCGCCACGTCTTTACGAGCCTCTTTCAGTTTCCTTTATCGACAAACATTACAATACTATTTAAATAAATCAACAAATGTACTGGAATGTCAGTCGACTACTCATGTCTCGATACACTCGAGAGCAATGAATATGGGTCACCAACAACATTAAATCTTAATATCTTGGAAACGAAGAATAATAGCTTATTTATTCAAATAAAAGTATTTCATAGATAATTTAATACTACTACTTAAATTAATAAAATTTCTGGTTCCTGTGCCAATAAAAAAGGCTATAAACTAAAAAAAGATTTTTTGAAAATTATATTTTTAGGATTCAACATATTTTATTATTAATGTGGTATTACATCACACACACTAAAATGAAAGGGAAATCTTAAATCTGTGACATAAATGTTTATTTGTCCCAATTGATTACTGAGTTGGGCTGTAGGTGGCATAATACATACATACCAACCGCTAACATCCGCCATAAAACATTAAAATGTTTAGTCTTATACAAAGTAAGAAAGATATCAATGAAGATTCTATGTGGTTTAATCATAGCTATTAGTGCCTTTTCGTGATAAATTCACAAAATATTGTATTAACCTGTTAGCCTCCCTGACATGGTCCTGCGCCTCTCTCACCATGTCGGCGTAATGCTGTTGTTCTTTGCCACTGTTGGTGCGTAGCTTCTCCAACTGTAAGATACGGTGTAAATAAATAGGAGTCTGAAGAATTTAAGTACAGATCATAGTAGTGGAGAGAGCCCGGATGGACGAGAGCTTGCGACTCAATTAAGAGATGGTTCGATTTCTGTCCAGTCTGTCTACTTTATACACACGATTTAAGGCTGTCTGTCCACTGATGCGGACGGGGGTTCAGAATAGAGAAACGAAGAAATATTAACCAATAGGATTGCCTAAAATCTCGGAGCGGAGATTTCATGCAATCCTATTATACTCCGTTCAGGAATTAGAGCGACAAAATGTAAACAAAGAAATGTCACTGTCAAAGTGACAAAGTCAAAGTACATTTTTTAAGAATACAATTATGTCGGCACGGCATTTAATAAATTGCGTTGACATTAAAAATGTATCGTCTATCTATAAATAATAAAAACAATCGTGACACTTATAATGAAATTTTTAAATTATGTTATTTAGCCCGCTACTCTGGCCCGTGTGGGCTTTTTGTGCTATGCGTAGCATCCGCGCATAGCGTACGGACTCAGACGACGTTATTAAACAATCAAGAGATGCGTTTACAAAATAAATAGTTATTTGTTATGCTAGGCTGCAAAGTTGTTTTTTGGCGCGAGTACCTACTTGTATTGAAACCTGAGCAAGCGAAGGAGTCTAGGATTGAACCACGAGCGGAGCGAGTGGTTCAAATAATAGAATCCTGAGCTTATAGCGAAGGTTTCAAAGGTACGAGACGCAGAATAACTTTGCAGCCGAGCGAAACACACAACTTTTCACCTCACAACAGCGAGGAAAAAAAATAAATTGCTAAAGAGAACAACATTTTAAAAAGTTTTTTTTTCGAGCTGGCCAGTGACATGAAATAGTTATTAATGCATTTTCAGTAGGCTGGCGGTATAGAAAAATATTGAATAGACAGATTCGAATTTCAAAAACTCTTTATGTGATATAGTAGTCACATACCCTCACGTAAGGTGCTGAGATAGCGGAAGATAGTTAAAACGTGATTATAATCTAGTGTTATCTCTTGCTAGCTCAGCACCCCGTACCACGTACGAGTTAGTATATAAGCATAGATTAACAAGACATAGGGGTCGATCTAAGATGGAGTAAAGGATGTCCATTAAAAGTGTGTTTCAATTGCACCCCTGCAACCCACCATATTTCATGGCGACCGTGACATAATACGCGAGTGAGTTCCAGTTCAGACGATGAAGACGACCATGGGCGCTGATCAAAGGTACAAATACTGTTTACTTATATGGATTGGAAGTCGAATTTGAAGAAATGTTACTGCTGCGTGTGCCGGTGCCGGCAGGCCGGCCCTATTCCTTGCTATCGAAATAGGATGGGGATTTTTAAGCAAGACGAAACAATGCGATATGCTGCTGTGTCTTCCGTTCCGGAGCATTAAATACTGCCTAATCAACGAAGAAGCTAATAACTATGTACAAGTATCTACTAGACGTATTGTTATGGAAGGAGTTCGAAGCCGCGTGAATCGCAAGACTGGGAGAATTAATATGGATGCCGTCTGAAAAAGTTGATGCACTCGCAGATGCCAGATGGAACGAGACATGTAATTGAGGGATCCTCGTTGATTTCAGTGTAGTTAATTGTTTTGTGTTGTGCTGTGAATCACTAAGTTATGCTGTGTTAGTTTGCAAAGGACAAAAAGTGTGTCGGCCTAAGGTGCTAACCTAGGGTAAGTCAACTAGGGTACTAACAGTTTATGTAATGTATATTATGTGTTCTGACATAAGTAAAGCACTTTCTATGCAGCACGATATTTCAGCTAGATAATTATTTTATGAGGTAAAGGGGAATTGTATGTAGGTACCCATATGAAATGATAGGTAGTTTTAGTTACACGAATTAAGTAAGTTCTGATTTTAGAAGAATACGAGACGATCGCTATTCGTAAAATGGCTTGTTTTGATTTAGAAACCGCTTTGTTGATGATTCCGGTAGTTAATAACGAGGAGCACTTAGTAAAACAGTTGATAGACGGAGTTGATTTTTATAGGACATTCATAAAGGAAGCGGATCATCCAATATTAATTAATTTTGTTTTAAAAACGAGGTTGTCCAGCAGTGCAAAATTAAAACTAAAATCAAATTATGCCACTGTGGAACTATTGATTAATGATTTGAAAAGTAATCTTTTACCGAAGAAGTCATATACGGCAATATTGTCGCGATTATATAAATGTAGGCAGGCTGATCGTACGATAAACGATTATGGAGATGAGATAGGAAGACTATTAGTTGATTTGACTATTTCCCAAGCCGAGGGAAACGATTCAGTGTTTAATATTTTAAAGCCTATCAATGAGAAATTAGCGATTAGACGATTCGCAGAAGGCTTAAATGACAGTAGGTTGAGTACCATTATTTCTTGCCGACCAGTTACTTCTCTTAGAGAGGCAATTACGATAGCCTTAGAGGAAGAGGAATATGTTCAAAAACCTTTCCAACAATGCTACAATTTCCAAGATTCATTTTATGATAATCAGTATTATAATTATTGTATAAATTCGTGTTGTGCTAGCGACAATGTGCAGCGTCAACAAGGTCAAGCGCGGATAGATGATAGAAATGCACGCGCACCACAATATCCGCAATGTAAGCAAGGTCGAGTGGTTACTCGTAGTAAGCAAATTCATTATGTAAGAAACGCAGCTGAAGATGAGAGTACGAGTGAATCAATTAATTCGTTTTATTGTCCCGTAAATGGAAATAACAGTAATGAAGTATTAACTTTTCAAAATAACAGTTTTGTCCAATTCGTTTGTTTAGATAGAGACGTTAAGTTCATAGCGGACACAGGAGCAACGATTTCAATATTACAATATAGTTGGTTAGAACAATTTCCCGAAATTAAAATCCATAAGGACGATGTAGCTATTAAAGGCATTAGTGGCTCTCTACGTTCGCTAGGCTATGTGTATTTAGATATTGAGTATAATAATTTGAGGTTTAGACACAAGTTTTATGTATTCAAAGGGTTGCAATGTACGTCAGACGGAATTTTAGGAGAGGATTTTCTAAGGAAGTATAAGGGTGTTATAGATTATGAGTCTATGAGTTTAAGTTTAAAACATAATGATAGTGGTGATAGGATAAGCATTAAATATATCAATGTTACTGGTAGTGCCACTAATCATGCATTGTCTAGATCGTCGGACAAAATGAAGAAAGATAATTCAGGAAATGTAGGTTTAGTAAATAGTTTTAAATGCAGATCGTTAAATCGCACATCAAGTTGGAGAAAGAGAAATAAATCACATTCTAGTTTAGAACAACCAAAGGTGGGGAGAATTACGAAGAAACCACAGGACTGTACCGAACTGAATTTCTGTAGTGAGAGAGAATTTTGCGAAATCAGTAATTCGATAGGTAATCGTTCCAACCAGACAAACAATGTACTTATGTCAGGACACACGATATATTTTAATCAAGGTTCATTGTTAACAATAAAACGCATTGATGAGTCGGTACGAGAACTTAAAGATATTTGTAGAAAATATAATATTGTGGAAATTGTGATTTTTAGATATTACAGGAATAAGGCTCAAATCGAAAAATTGTGTCGCGTAATCGAAAATTGTAATACTTTACCAAAGTTGTATATAAAAGAAGGTGTGAGAAAGGTTTATAACATACATATGATTAAAGAAATATTATGTAACTACCATTCGCTACCAGCACGTAGACATGTAGATGTAAATGATATGATTACCAACATAAAACGGAAATATTTTTGGAAAGGAATGGTTAAAGATATTACTGACTATGTTTTTAAATGTGAATATTGTCAAAAACAAAAGCCTCAGGTTCTTAGAAATACGAGTAAGATAACATTAAAATAGCATGTAAGAGGAAACATGTAAATAATAATGTAATAGTTAAAAATAACATCGAAAGTAATAAGTTTACAAGTTTGGATATGGGTAGGTGTAAAGCTACACCCAATGGAAAAGATTAAAGTAGAGACAAAAAAAAATATAAAAAAATTTTTCTTGCGTTGTTTGTTTAAACATCATTTTTTTTTCAGATTTGTTTTGTAAAAATAAATTAATAATTTAAATATAGAGATATGTGTTACTTGATAGATGTAAATTTCGTGTAAGAAAATAAGGTTTAAATATTGAATGTAATTTAATTATAGTTCAGACATTTTTTTAAGGGGAAGGGAAGGCCCTACTTTTCGGGGGAGGTGTGATATAGTAGTCACATACCCTCACGTAAGGTGCTGAGATAGCGGAAGATAGTTAAAACGTGATTATAATCTAGTGTTATCTCTTGCTAGCTCAGCACCCCGTACCACGTACGAGTTAGTATATAAGCATAGATTAACAAGACATAGGGGTCGATCTAAGATGGAGTAAAGGATGTCCATTAAAAGTGTGTTTCAATTGCACCCCTGCAACCCACCATATTTCACCACGCTAGCGGATAAAATTCACTTTTGCACTCAGATTTCGAATGATAAACAGAATCTTTCCGAGCTTGTGAGGTGAAAAAATATTTTCTTTAAGAACTTTGTTAAAACGAACCAAAGGTCTCAAATATCTGATTGTTGCCAGACCACGAAATAAAATATTTACAGTCACACTTTCTTTTAATCTAAATGAATTATAACTTGCGTATTTTTTTTAAATTATATTCCATAGAAAATTAACATATCATTTGTCGTAATCCTTGGCGAGTAGTATTGATAATTTACTGTTATTAATTCCAGAGATCAGTTTTCTTCCATCTCGAGATGGTATTTTCTACACTGGTATAACCGTTGTTTACATTTTGTCGCTCTAATTCCTGAATGGAGTATAGTTCATATTTTGGAGTCGCGTTGTAGGTCTGCTATAGGGTAGTCGATTGTTGGTTGCCCCCTCCCCGGCCTACAACGAAGCTCCAGTGGTGGCTCAAGATAGTGTTCTTTTCGAAAAACAATCCTTGAAGTCACCAAAATACATAAGTTACCGTACAACGTCAAGCACTCTTGCTAAAAAAACTAGACATTGGCAAAATCATCACATACCCAAGATGGCAGCCATTTTTTTAAAATATAGAATAGAATAGTTAATATTTCTTCGTTTCTCAAAAAACGCAATTTCATCTCATAAGACATCTTTCAGTAATAAACAGCTGGTACATACCTCTTCCAACTTCTTCTTATTCTCTCTATGCTCTGTATCGTGTATGATGAACTCGAGCACACGTCTTGCTCGGTCCCATTTCTGATACTCCTTCAGTTCCTCCTTCTCCTCCTCAAGAGTCTTGAGACGCTCCTCTATGGTTTGGAGGAATTCATTTATTTTCTCCACCTGTTTCATAAAAAAAAATACCCAATTATTTCAGGTTCATTATCAGTCAGGTTTTTTTTTAAAAACTGTGACAAATACAATAAGAACATTTTATTATAAAAATAAAATTATTGTTCCTAATAGTATAATAGACGTAGATAATAATGTGGTGTCCTTTGGGTGTTTTATAGTAATAAACAATATCAAATAAACTAGACGAGTGTGGTGGACTGCAGCAGGGATTAGTACTACTAATTTGGTAGGGAACTGTTTAATAGGGGTGCCGGGTGTTAACAAAAGACCAGCGATGATCGACGTGGCACAGGTGCAAGCCTGTCAAGGCCCCAAACCCATAAAAGATCTGATCAAACCATTTAGACAGAGTCACATCTAAATTTTAATTAAATTGAATTGAATTGGATTGGTTGGAGTAAATTGATTTAAATTATGTAATAAAATTGTGTATTAAAATTTTTGTTAAATGATGTGTACTAACTAACATAGTGTTTAAGTCATTAATGTATTTACTAACAACACTATGGACATTGTCTGAAATAAATTGATTTTATTTTTTATTTTTATTTTTATATCTTAAATGCCAGTTAGCCACTGCATCTATCAGATTTAAGAAGTTAAGGCTGATGGAGTATATGTTTCGTGGGCTTCTTGGAAAGAACAGGACAGGAAAAGGCAGTGGTGTTACAAATCATACATAAATTCCGAAAAACACATTGGTACGAGTTGGCCTGGACAGGGATCAAACCATCACCTCCTGCATAGTAGGCAAGATTACTCACCCCTGGACCGCCACAGCTACTCTTTATTTACACACCAAAACTTAAAATAACAACATTAAAAGCAAACAAAATAAAAAAGGGTACCGATGGCGGTTTTATCATCAACAGTGACTTCTTAGGATAGGCTGGAAGAACTCTTTAAAAATAATAATGTTTCTTTAGTCTGTAAAAATATCAAATATCAAAACAGTACCTAAGTGATTGATTGTGGAAAATAAAGTTTTACCTTGCCAACAGTTTCCTTGAGAATAGTGACAGATTCTTCCCTGCGTTCATCATACACTCTGGTGCCAGCTACTTCCCTGAGCAGTTTCAATCTGTGTGAGTCTGGCGCAATCGCCATCTGATTGATCTATTAACAGAGGAAGGGGTTCAAATAAAATTGATTACAAACATGTTACAGCCATTTCAAATTGAAAATTTAACAAAGATTGAAAATTTATATTGGCTGACCCTCTGTCAAGCAGAGCAGTAAGCTTATACCGGATTGTGGGGCTGTCCCTTGCCCTAAACTGATAAAAAAAAATATAAACCTATGAGGCTGGCATTGTCACTACGTGTGACAGAAGCCTTGAAAAAAATAGAAAAATAAAAAAATTACAAATTATACAAGGTGTTTCATAAGTACAAATAAATATTTAAAACTCTTAAGGGGGTTGTTTAGACCGTCAAACTGAAAAACTTTCTGTATGGGACCAACATCGAAATCGCGAAAAAAAAATCGGTTATCCCATACATATCTATAAGCTCTAGTCAATTTGTAGAATATGGAACATCAATTTTTTTTCGCGATTTCGATATTTGTCACATAGTGAAAGTTGTTCAGTTTGATGGTCTACCTACACCACCCCCTTAAAGGTTTATTTGTATTTTTGTAACACCTTGTATAGTCTCAGAGGGGACTTGAACCCGCAATGAATAGTAATGTATAGAAAAGAAATAATCACATTTTATTCTATTAAAGTTTGAATCAAATAGTATTGATCGCTAGTAAGATTAATTTTTTTTGTAGACATGTGACTAGAGGTTAGTTATAAGAGGTGTTGTTGAAATTAAATAGAATTTATCTTACCTTTCCTTGTTTGACAATGTAGTATGGATTGGAGTTAGACAAACCGGCGCTCTCGAGGAGGTTGAGAACTTCAGAACGCGGCACTACCTTCTTGTTGAGGAAAAACTGGTCCTTTTTGGAACCAATGACACGACGCAGGAATATCTCATCTTTTTCTATCTAAAAATACAAAGAAGGTAATTCCTAGTGTAAAAATTTATATCTTAAATGAATGAAAAAAATTTTTTGGTATACCTACTATTAATAAAACAATCATGGATATTCGTCAATAAGTATTCATCTGTTCCACTATAAATTATTGCCTGCTTTCATTAATAGAATATCAAATTGGAGAATCGTAATTTGCACAAATTAACAATATTGAGCATGTTAATTGCAATTCTGTTTAATGCTATAAACCAATTGAATTATGGCTTCAACAAAAATACTTTTTTTTTTTATTTATAATTAATGGACTTGTGCGTTAGCACCGCATTTCCGCCAATGTCAAGTGGTTTGAGGGAGTATCTATCCAATCTCGAGAATTGTTTTTGAGTAAGAACAACTGAGAAGGATTCTGGAGCCTCGTGGCAGACTGAAACGCGAACCGCGCGAACACCACGCCGAGAGACAAGTGTGCAAACCCTACAACGTGACTCAAAAATACTTTTGATACTAACCGGTATCCTATTGTCAGAATTGTCAAAGATGATTTCAACGAAGGCAGATATGACCCGGGGGCCGGTGCCTTCGTGCAGCAGAGCCAATCTCTGCTCCGGCCTGAGATGTGAGAACTCATCGCTGAGCACAAACTGGATCGCTGCAACAAATATCCTGAGATTGCTTTTGTTGTTACATACATACATAAACTCACGACCGTAATCTCTTTGGGGGTAAGAAACATTGCTACAACTACCAACTTTGTGTTTAACCTTACTAGCCTCACTTTACCAGGGAACCACCATCGTAAATTTATCCAAAATTGAATCTTTTGTGCTCGAAACTATGGTGTATTTATCTTTGGAATGTTCTATGGATATAAAACCTTATAAAATTTCCTTTGCAACAATATATGAACCAATGGGAGAGAGAATGCCTGGCTCATAGGAATCCATTTTGAAAAAGCTTTTTTGTATGGAAAAATGTAGCCTTTTTTCATCTTGAGAACTCATAAGTGGATGTGTAGTCAAATTTGTTTCATTCTAATAGCTCAACTATTCCAGTTACTGAAATAAAAAACGCATTTGAATTGATAAACAAATAAAGGAACAGGAACATTTTTTCTGAACGAAAACAGTTGCGGCTCGCCGCGAGCTGGTGCTTGCCGGATGCCGGAATTTTTATATTGCGAGCTCACCAGGTTAAGAATGTAGTAGCTATGCTAACATTAAGCAATTTAAGTTTCAAGATGAAATGATGTGTCAAGTGGTGAGAAGTGGTTAGCCTATCTCACCCACATAAACACTGGGAAAGAAACCTTTAATCCCTTAGTTGTCTCGTATGACACCCATGGGAAGAATTGGGGTTGTCCATTTTAAGCCACATGGTTTCTAAGTTTCTTCATATAAAAAGACTAGTATTAGATCACAATTTTATTTGAAGTTAAGTCATGCGAAATACCTAAGACCTAAACCGTGGAGTTCCAGAAAATGAGCCTGCTCATCCAAGTAAAAATTTTTTTTTTCACTGGCAGAATTCTCTTGCTAACCGGCTGCAATATTTAATAAATGTTTCAGTGAGATTACAGAACAAAGTATAAAAATGTATAAATAAACAGTTTTTCTCCTGATAATTTATCTAAAATATCTTGTACAGAGAAAACTCATTAGTTTTTTAGTAGTCTTCGGAGTTGCTTTGTGGGTCTGCTATTGGGCGGTCACGTTCGCGTCGGTTGCCCCATCCCCGGCCTACAGTGGAACTCCAGTGGTGGCTCAGGATATTGTTCTTTTATAAGAACAACCCTTGAAGTCACCAAAATATGAATATAACCGTACAACGTCAAGCACTTTTGCTATAAAAACTCGACATTGGCAAAATCATCATAAACCAAAGATGGCAGCCATATTTTAAAAAATAGAATAGAAAAAATAGAATAGTAGTCTTCGTCTGAGTGGATTTTGGAAAACTGCAACACGCTGTAGCATTCCTTTGGGGTATTTTCGTAAAATGTTGTCATTACCCGTCAAGCCATTAAATACCATACCCAATACGTAAACAATTGTTATCAGGCATGGAAGCTCGCTGGGTTCTGACTAGGAGCAGATCTATAGAATAGGTATGTATTATAAATTCCATATTTCTATCTCCAATGGTTTAGGCTATGCATTGTCTGTCAGTCAATCACTGAACTTTTATATGTAGATAGACTGCATGTCTCTACCATGGACCTGAAAAAAAGACGGACGTAATCTCGTCTAATCACGAGTGAAGCACCCATTTCTTTAGTGTGCGTGCTGTCACGCGGTACATAATGGTGACAGGTGTCGGACCTGCGCCTAGAGCTAGTGCATCTGTGTGAGTGTAGGTCCCTTGTAGAACAAACGAAAATGTAGGACCTTGCATGCTTCACATCTTTTTAGTGTCACATTCCGGCCGTATTTTTTTCAGGTCCGTGGTCTCTACCTAAATAATAATTCTTTAGGTACCTGAGTCACTAAGAAGCAAGGACAACACTTCTTTAACGAACTTTTGGTTGATCTATTGCTTGGAATAGTACTGACCTGATTCCTGGCGAACAGTGGTTAACAGATTTGGATACTAACCATGGAAAAAGTTACTTTTCCCGGATCCGTTCCGACCCACGACTACATTGTGGCGTTTATCAAATGGCTCCACGACAATTTGCTCCCGATAACTCTTGAATCCCTGAATAATGACCTGTAAACAAAAACATTGCGTTGCATGACGCTACTTCCAAACTTGAGTAAAACATATCGTATATTGATATTGAGTAAGATATTCAGTAAAATATTGCCAAAAACTATTCAACAAAATATTACCTGCTTTATATGCATTTTCACTAAATATTTATTGGTAAAAATAAAATAACGAAATCCTCATATAGCAGAGACCGCCATTTCTTGACATATGCTTGACATTGACATTTGACTTTTTTTTTTTTTTTTTTATATATTTACTAGCCTGGTTACTAGACCTTTTGGCTAAATCTTATTTTATTTTTAATGTTCTTCTGTTTTCACATTAAAACGTTGGTATTCGACGTTTTGATGGTTCTTTGGAGTTTTTGGAGGCAATCGAAAGACACAGGAAGGAAAAGCAGAGAAGTCCACAGGAAAGAGGTGAACCGACCGCTTTGCCGCGCTAAAATCACGGAACACTTTTCCTGTTTACGACCCATGCACCATCATATTTCACTGAACTATATATTGTTCACTTGCACGACACTTTGTTACGCAAAACAACACCAATTTTACGAACCAAAACTCACTATAAACAATAAAAATTCGATGAAATATAAGGACTACAAACGTCAGCTACCAAAGCCCGCCAAAAACTCCCTTGACATTGACAATCAACCGGGGCTGCCACCTCAAAGATTCGATTAGGCGCTTAAACTGTGAAAAAAGCGCTAGATTCCATTTCCGCGGTTCAAAAAAGCGCTAGATTCAGCGCTAAATTCTTATAATATAAATAGGCGTTTGAAGTTATCTAAATAGTCTTATCAGCCTTTTCGAAACCCATTCTTAAGTAAATTAAAGGCACTCAATTCGTATTTCGTAGGTAGGTCCCTTGTAAAAGTAATGATAACACTTCAGATAAGCGTTCTTATTTGAATCTCACGAACACTGCACACTCTACGGACATGTTTTCACCACAAAACGCTATTAATATTTATCATATTCCAATCAAACAACACAAAATATAGCAAAAAAAAAACCAAATATTATTGCTTTACAAAAAAATTATGAAGCGCTAGATTCTCCGCTAATTTTTTGAGATACGGCACTAAACATGCCAAAAAAAGCGCTAGATCTAGCGCCGAAAGCGCTAAGGTGGCAGCACTGCAATCAACGTTTTATTTTTGGGGAGTTTTTGGCGGGCTTTGGTAGCTGACGTTAGGAGTCCTCATATTTCATCGAATTTTTATTGTTTATAGTGAGTTTTGGTTCGTAAAATTGGTGTTGTTTTGCGTAACAAAGTGTCGTGCAAGTGAACAATATATAGTTCAGTGAAATATGATGGTGCATGGGTCGTAAACAGGAAAAGTGTTCCGTGATTTTAGCGCGGCAAAGCGGTCGGTTCACCTCTTTCCTGTAGACTTCTCTGCTTTTCCTGCGCCTTTCGATTGTCTCCAAAAACTCCAAAGAACCATCAAAACGTCGAATACAAACGTTTTAATGTGAAAACAGAAGAACATTAAAAATAAAATAAGATTTAGCCAAAAGGTCTAGTAACCAGGCTAGTAAATAAAGTGGAAAAAAAAAAAAAAAAAAAAAAAAACGTTTTATTTTTTAATTCTTCCTTACGGAAAGGCAAGGGGCACGACCCCATACAGCCTGGTCAAATAATGAGGGATATTCAGAGATCCATTAACACTTTCGCTGCTTAGCTCAAAACAATGACATTTGGGCAGTGCTAACACTGTGGAATGCTATACGATTCTGACTCAAGGTTTGAGTCTTGAGCACTGCGGCCCATATTATGTCGCTGACCTACCAGGTAGGTCGTCAGCAGTTAAAGTGTTAAAAGAGCGAAGCTAAGTGAGCTCGTGATTTACTGCAATGCATCTAGGTCTTCGTGATACAATCGTAGCCAGGAGCGAGCGAAGCGAGCTCGACATTTCACTGAATCCTGGAGCGAGCGAAGCTAAGTGAGCTCGTGATTTACATAGTTACGCACGTATGATAGTTTGTGGTTACGCATCGGAATTTCTTCTTCAGCGTGTGCAGGTAGGTACATACGTTATAAAAAAACTCATTTGTACCTTACATGGCATGTGATTCGTCATCATAAAGTTATTATACCTGTACGGATTCGAACCTGGGACCTCAAGATTGCGTTTACATATAGTCAGAGAGCCCACAACGGATTTGGGCCTAAACGTAAGGACAGCTGGATTCATTCTAGCTCGAAAGAACACTCCAAACTACATCATTTAGCCTCGGTCTTGCGACTCAAACCAGTCACGGAAATTTTTTTCAGCGGTCAGACACTCGCGAAAAAATGGGGTCTGGGCCTAAACATATAGGAATCAAACTGAATGCATTTTAAGAAAGGGACTACTTAGGACAATATCTCTGCATATTTACTTTTTCTCAAATCGGTCACCGTTCAAAATCAGACCGGGGTAGAAAATAAAAAAAATTGGGTCTTGGGCCTAAAAATAATATTATACCTCATATAGGCAGGCACGTATCCCGACTTTTGTTTCGGGGGGGGGACATTAATTTTCGGGGGTGGATTTTCATAGAAAAACAGTAGTAATCACTTTTCCATACAAATTTACGGATTTCGGGGGGGGGATAAATCCCACCTATCCCCCCCCCCCCCCCCCCCTGGATACGTGCCTGCCTATAGGAATGATAAATTATGAACTATCAAAACCATTAAAATTACAATGATTATTGCAATTAAAATACAAACAGATATCTCGACAACTGCTAGTGATAGAACAAATTTGTCAACAATAAAATTGTACAAAATTTTATGCTCTACAAGTTTGTGCTAGATTTTATCATGATTTGATGCATTGGAAACGTGATATTTGTAAAAACTAAATAATTAAAATAATAACATAACTACAAATATCTCAACAACTGTTGACGATAGTTCCATCTGTTTTTTTTATTTAATTAAGAATTAGTTTTTACAAAATATCTCGTTTCCTATGCATCAAATCGTGAACATAGCTTAAACCATAAAGGTATTATACCTTACAGGAATAATACCCCTATGGCTTAAACAAAACTCGTAGAAAAAAACATCATCTAAGTACAATTTTAATTTGAACAACTTCTTTCTATCGTCAACCGTTGTATCGTCAACTTCGTTCTATCGTCAACTTGTAATTAGGTACAGTCAACATCAAAAGCAAATTATGACGAAAGAATCTTTCAAAATTATTATGTGATGTTTATGTTCATTCAACGCTCTTTTATTTTCATGACACATCTAAAACTTTGTAAATGACTGATTTTGTTTAAAAGATTAATTTCGATTTGAATTTCGGTAAAGTTCATTGACTTGGATGTTGACTGTACCTACTTGAAAGAAAATTGTTAAAGTAATTTAAAATCCATTGATAAGGATAGAGGTTTATGTGGCTAATAATAATTTAATGAAAATTTGAGAGGACGTTGGTTCTCAAAGAGTTAATGTACACACGGCGACACATCAAGCTATACAACACCAACATAATCTGACCGCGCGACGTTATACGTTACTCGACATGTCAGCTTGTTTTGGTTTTGTATAGCTTGATGTCTCGCCATGGGCGTACCCAGCTTTTGGTCTTGGGGGGGGCAAGTCTGGGCGAGCTCCAGTTTTTGACGACCTAAAATCTGGAACGAGCAAAGCAAACTCGAGAATTTACTTCACCATAAAAACATATAGGAACCAAAACCTAGAGCGAGCGAAGCGAGCTCGAAATTTCACTGAATTCTGGAGTGTGCGAAGCTAAGTGAGCTTGAGATTTTACTGCAATGCATCTAGGTCTTTGTGGTACAATCGTAGCCAGGAGCGAGCGAAGCGAGCTCGACAATTCACCAAATTCTGGAGCGAGCAAAGTGAGCTCGAGATTTTACTGCAATGTGTCTAGCCAGAAGCGAGCTCGAGATTTTAAGGCAATATAGTAAGATCAGTGTAATAAGTTTTAAATACTGGACCGAGCGAAGCGAGCTCGAAATTTTACTGCAATATAGTGAGATCAGTGAAATAAGTTTTAAATCTTGGAGCGAGCGAAGCAAGCTCGAGTTTTTTACGACCTAAAAGCTCGAACGAGCAAAGCAAACTCGAGAATTTACTTCACCATAAAAACATATAGGATCCAAAACCTAGAGCGAGCGAAGCTAGTTCGAAATTTTGCTGAATTCTAGAGCGAGCGAAGCTAAGTGAGCTCGAGATTTTACTGCAATGCATCTAGGTCTTTGTGATACAATCGTAGCCAGGAGCGAGCGAAGCGAGCTCGACAATTCAACGAATTCTGTAGTGTCTAGCCAAAAGCGAGCGAAGCGAGCTCGAGATTTTACTGCAATATAGTGAGATCAGTATTATAAGTTTTAAATCCTGGAGCGAGCGAAGCGAGCTCGAGTTTTTTACGACCTAAAAGCAAGCTCAAGATTTAACTACACTATGAAAAGATATACGATCCAAAACCTAGAGCGAGCGAAGCGAGTTTTCACCCAATTCTGGAGCGAGTAAAGTGAGCGAAGAGATCTCAAAATTTCTCATCACAGACTACCATGTCTATAGCAAGCAATGCTGATAGTATAATAGAAAAAAGAGCGAGCGAAATGAGTTCGAAATTTTTCAGTGACATGACGTCGCTTTGACCAGAATTCTCACGTACGGAAGGCAGTTTAGGCCGATTCCAGTGCCATAATGAACAGAAATCAGAGTGAGCGAAGCGAGCTCGAAATTTTTCAGTGACATGACGTCGCTTTGACCAGAATTCTCACTTACGGAAGGCAGGTTAGGCCGATTCCAGGGGGGGGCAGCTGCCCCCCCCTGCCCCCCCTGGGTACGCCCATGTGTCTCGCCGTGTGTGTACAAGTTAATTAACTAACTAGGTACCTAGAGTCGTTAGGATAGAAAAAGAAAAAACCCTAGTATTTTTTGAAATTACTTACGTTTTACGTGAAACAATTGACTTTACGACAAATTAATTAAATAATACAAGTTTAACTAATTTTTTAAATGGGTTTTTAAGGGAATGATCAGGCAGGCCATCGAATTGAACAACTTTCTCTATAGATGGGACCAAGGGCGAAAAACGCGAAATAAAAAATCGGCTGTTCCATTACTTACAAACCTTACTTATACCTACTTAATTATACTCGTAGTATGATCTTGATCACTGTGATCTTACAAACAAACGTATACTACAGGAGAGCGATTTTTGAATCTCATTCGGTGAGCTCAGCATTTGAAAATGTCAAAATTACTAAAGGAGATACGCATCTTTCTACTGCTGATTTGACTCTCAAAAATCATGCTTCAGGAGTGCGATTTTTTAAAGTCCAATCAGCAGTAGAAAGATGCGTATCTCCTTAATAATTTTGACATTTTCAAATGCTGAGCTCACCGAATGAGATTCAAAAATCGCATTCCTGGAACCAAATGTGTGGGATGGGACAGCTGATGTTTTTTCTTTCGAGATTTCTATGTAGGAACTTAGGTACTAGGACTTGTAACTATATTCATAAACTAAAGACCATAATTCCTTTCGGGGTGGTCAGAAGCTAGGTACCTAACTACTAAAAAAAACAGTCCTTTTAAAAATTCGGTAATCTACCTCCCTATCATACCTACTGCTATACCGTAGTGTAAGTATGTAAAATAATTAACTTTAATGAGCGTTGACGAGATTTATCAATTACGCACAAATTATATACCAGATTTTAAGTCAGATCATAAGCTATCAAACAAAAAAAGTTTCATCAAAATCGGTTCAGTAGTTTTTGCGTGATGCGCGAACAAACAAACAAACTTACAATTTTGTCAATAGATGGAGAACCGCTACTTTTTATTTATTCCTCATGATTTTACGGTTTTATAATAGTTATAAGATGTGAAGGGTTATAAATTAAAAAATTAAATTAAAAATTATTTATTTCAGATTATTCATCCATATTGTGTTAGTAACAATTGTCTTACAACTATGTTAGATCACAAATAACTATACAAAAAACTAATAACTAATAACTAATAACTAATCACAAATAATGGTAGGATTAAACGAACTTACCTGAAGTGAAGTTCTATCCTAATTATATGAAGTACTTAGTCCGAGATATAATTACGTGTAGTATCGCTCATCTTGCTCGTATCCGCGTCCTTTAAATCATAGAAAAAAAAACAAAAAATGTTTCCATCACCCGCCACCCACCTGTCAATGTCAGTAGTTTAGAGCTAACACTGGGGAGTTTTTGGCGGGCTTTGGTAGCTGACGTTTGGAGTCCTTATATTTCATCGAATTTTTATTGTTTATAGTGAGTTTTGGTTCGTAAAATTGGTGTTGTTTTGCGTAACAAAGTGTCATGCAAGTGAATAATATATAGTTCAGTGAAATATGATGGTGCATGGGTCGTAAACAGGAAAAGTGTTCCGTGATTTTAGCGCGGCAAAGCGGTCGGTTCACCTCTTTCCTGTGGACTTCTCTGCTTTTCCTGCGTCTTTCGATTGCCTCCAAAAACTCCAAAGAACCATCAAAACGTCGAATACCAACGTTTTAATGTGAAAACAGAAGAAAATTAAAAATAAATTAAGATTTAGCCAAAAGGTCTAGTAACCAGGCTAGTAAATATATTAAAAAAAAAAAAAAAAAAAAACTAACACTGGGTATGCGGGGGGTGGGAAGTAGGTATATATCTCGGACTAAGTACTTCATATAATTAGGATAGAACTTCACTTCAGGTAAGTTCGTTTAATCCTACCATTATATTCGTACTTAGTCCGAGATATAATTACGTGTAGATGTTTAGAGGAAACAACATCTTAAATTAAAACAACTGTTCTGTTGTGAACTTGAGTCACAACTAATAACAAAACCTTGTAAGTTATTAGGACTAATATCTCAACCATATCCCTATAACGATTGTTACAATTAGTCAGTAAGAATATCTTGTTAAGCATTCTAAATTCTAACTGACATTAATTATAATTATATGAGTACCTCAAGCTGCATCTCCCAACTTAATCTGATCACTGTCAGACTCCATATTGTTGAGGTTATAGTAGACCGACCAACATTGGTGTCGCTTTTAAAAATACTATCCACGTTAAGACTTTTTGCGGACCTACGTTGCAGCAAATATAGTGGATGTGAAAAGAAAACACAGGTCTCCACTACACTGTCTCAGGACATGACTAAACCACCGGCTCATACATTCTGACAAGAGGCTTTCTGATGTCGTCTACCAATTGTCAGGGCCATGTATTCTTTTACTGGTCTAAGTTGACTAGTGACTTTTAAGTAGGTATTTATTGTAAGAGCCTTTTATTTAACGGGGCACATTTCAGGTTGATTGACTAAAACTTTCTAAACTAATATGTGTACCAAGAGCAGACATCTTTCAGTCTGTTATAATTATAACATTTCTCTATCAGTTTCATGGCTAATATTAAATATACATAATTAGTTGCAGGTATACTAAATATCATTTTTAATCTGAAAATTAAGTAAAAGGTATACTTAACTAACTTCATGGATAAGTTTACCTTTACCTAAATCTAAGTTATTGAATGGGCACAACTATTAAACATAAGAATCAGACATGATGTGAGTCCCACATACTAACATATTTTTGTTTAGAAGGTCGTATTTTGAATAACCTTTAAAACCGCGTTTTATCTAAATTGATCTATCATCAAATCATTGTCGATATAAGTGTTATTATCCATTATGAGATATAGAATAGGTGATGCATTTGTTCAGAATCACCTTTAGGTATCAGTATCAATAACAGAAGTATGTAAAATACAATAACACAAATAGAAACCTCTAAAAATACCTAATTTAACTAACAAGACTGCTTGCACTTTCGCAAACTATAGAAATTTATTAGTGTTTTATATAAATTTGCACGGCATCTTTTTAAAATTTAACCCAGTAAGAAAGAGTTGCCTGCGATCTGAATAGAACGTAGAAGATAGACAGAGTTAAAACATAACTATTTCTGAGACTTTCAAGTGCTTTCAGCAGTTAGTACCAAGGCTGAGAGTATGAGATTGGAACACTAAAGAACATGCTTAGAAGAAAAAATGAGGGTGAAAATGTCAACCTAACCCTCTACATTCCATGCGAGAGTGTCTCTATGCATGAAACCTATTTTTCACATGAACCAAACTTAGAATGAAACATCCAAAAATTTCTGAGAAAACTCATTCAGTAAGTATTTACCTATACTTAATTAGGCTAGTTAGGATTATCTCCTTTATCTCTCCAGGGGCTAGGCCTTCTTATGAAAATAAGTGTTATGTGGGCTGAATTTATCCACACGCTGTCAACCTTGTACCACTGACAGATCTACACTGAACGGAACTTTGAAGTAAACATATTCAAAACTTGCTGGGAAAACTCTCCTTCTGCTGTAGCTCCTTCGTTGTTGCTATTTGCCTGTATTTAGTTAGATACTTATGTGATATACTCGAAGAATTTAAGTGCAATGTAGGTTGCAATGATCCACATGCTGTGAGCTTCGTACCCTCTTAAATTTATACTAAATAATTTATTATACATCTTTGATTAAACCGAAAACCTCTGACTTTTAACCCATTTAACATAGTTTTTATATTTCTGGACATGTAGGTAACATAGGTACGTATTAATATCCAGATTATTTGTGTAAACAAAGCTCTATCAAACTGCCACACAACAGATATCAAATAATAATAATATAACCACTTAATAAAATCTTTAATTGCTCATGACCCTAAGTTCAGATATAGGTAAATTCGATTGAGCAGTGAATGTTAAAAATTATTTTATGTTTAATAGAACCGACAGATTCTAAAATATCTTTAGTCTTATGTTGTAAAACTTTCTGTGCTGTGACAATAGATCTGTTTCAATCAATCATTCATTAAACCATTATTTTAAACATTATTAGTAAGTCCTACGTACCAATGAGGTATCGATAGGTACATCTTCAGGTCCTTAAGTACAGGACTAAACATTCCTTAAATTTTTTAAGGGTTTTAACAGTTTTGTGAACATTGACCGCGCAGGCCGGGCCTAGCCAGCTAAGCTAGTCTATTGGGTAGGCCATCCATTTTAAATAATGAACCATTATTAATTGAAATCTTAAAATACTATTTATGATCCATATGTATTGTTACTAAACAGTTTTCAATTTTCCAAGGTACCACCCACACAATGAAATCCCTTGCAACCAAAGTTTACCCAAAACTCTGATATTCCATCTATTTGAAAAGTTTATTAAAAAACAAAAACCTACATCCTACATAGGTACTTAATTATTGGGAGGTTCTAAATTTAAAATCGATGGCGTGTACTGTGGTACATCATCATTTGTGAATAAGTTATAACATAATTAATCTTAAATTGTTTGCCTGAGACTCAATATTCAGTTTTAATTATTTTCATTTCAGACATCTTTAACTTGTTATTAACATGAAAGTTATGTTGTTGCTACTATACAGGAGTAACAACATACCCAAAAAAGGGTATTATTAGATTTATTAGTGATATATTACTCAATTATAAAACTCTTTTAATTCAGCAGCAAACGCTACCTCAAAAGGTATTTTATTAGATCATTAGTGATATTGCCCAAATTGAAAAGTAAGGTATTTGTGACTAGCGATAAGCTTTATCACAAAGGGCAGGTACTTCACACGTCCAAATTTGATGGATGCTGAAGGGTAACTGTAGACGGTTCGGTTTGAAGCCAAGGTTTGTGTCCTCTGCGCCTTCCTGTCTTATGTGACGAGGAGTTTGAGGCTGGATTTAGTTTGTGGTTCATACTGTCTGAAACTTTCTTTATTATAAGACTTCACACTGTGGAGCAAAGGAATTCAGTTCACTAATTTCCTTATAAGGCCAAGGTATATTTTTGTAAACGAAAGGTGCAATAACCTTGTATCTTAACTCAATGTACTAGAAATGCAGAATGCTTAGCTTGGAGAGTCTGTAAGCATCCTTACTTGGTGCTAATTTATTGAAATCTCTTGAGAGAAAGAATATTGTATTTTAGGCTGTGGCCTTTAGCCTTACCAGATTGTTTCAAACTGCCAGGTGTTTCCAAATTTATATTAGGGGCATCTATATGTGTGCAGTTTTATGGTACCTAACCTAATTATTTATTAATAAATCTTTTAGAAACTGCATCTTTCTCTCTTTGTGTTCTTACTATTGACTGAACATTTTCAAATTGAGAGTAGATTGACTCTGCCGCATTTCTGATTTGTTTTCTAACCTCACCTTAACTTAAGGTGAGTAGCATGCCTGAGGCTAATCGAATCCTGGGAGTGTGACTTATGTGCAGTTATTAAATGTTTACTGAATATTCTAAGTATGAATTTGATATCTACCGGGATTTAGCTCAACGTCTCTCTTAGTAACTATGTCAAAATCAACACTAAGAGCTATAATGTACTTACAGAGTAAAAGCTTTTTACACTAGCCTCATACATGTTAGTAGGTAGCTGGAACATAGGTATAGGTAACCCCCACTGTTCGGAGTTATGTTTTCCCACCGGGAAATCACCATGAATAGGTAAATGAGGCATCAATGCCTAATTTATTATGAGGCAAACCAAGAAACAAAAACAAACCCACTTTCCAACGGAAAGATGCATAAGTATTACACGATCACACAGATAGAACCATATGTATGAAAATAAGGACCATAACATAAATATGATAATTCCCAATGGGAATTGGTGGGTGGTCCAAGTGGAAAAAACCAATAGATCAGATAAGTCACTTAGTCCAGACAAATCAAACTCAGCGAGTATGTCAATCAGAACACAAAAGCTGTGTTAGTACATTATGTCACAGGGCACCGGAGACGGCGGCAGTTGACTTCCCAGCGGGAAAGTCATCATCATCATCCTTTCAAGGCCTAAGGGCTCAGGAGCTGGCCATGGGAGAGTGCTTGGTGGCAACTCCAAAATGGTGGGTAATAATAGGTACCCAACGGGAATGTGTCTGTTCGAAACTCAAACGTGTGTGGGCATTGGGCACTAGTACTGGTATAGTTTTCCCAACGGGTAAACAAGTGCATGGTCGAAACTCGAACCTGCATTGTGCTATGAGCACAGGAGCTTTGATCGGCGTCAGTTGTCCTTCCCCAACGGGGAAGCCCAAGAAACGTAACACGTTCATGCGTGGGCCGCGATTGGTACGCTATTGTACCTACATTTCCCAACGGGAAATCGCATGTTCGAAACTCGAAAATGCATTGTGCTATGAGCACAGGAGCTTTGATCGGCGTCAGTTGTCCTTCCCCAACGGGGAAGCGCAATAAACGTAACACGTTCATGCATGGGCCGCGATTGGTACGCTATTGTACCTACATTTCCCAACGGGAAATCGCATGTTCGAAACTCGAAAATGCGTGGACACAAAGTGTCAGGCCGGCCGGGGATATTATTCCCTCACTAGTAGCAAGTTAACTTCATTTATAATAAAATTTTCTTTGTGTAAACCTTTGTAAATTGTGTACATACTTACAGTCTACATAATAATATATTACTTTGTCATTCAATCCTCCTACTTATGTTTCCTTTACTTCCACCTTTCCTGCTTGTCTTCAAACTTCCTTCATATCCATAATATGCACAAAATAACATTTTATATCAATATAATAATTAACAATTTGTTTCAACACAGGAGCGCGATTTGAGCGCGACAAAACGACTGACATTGACAGGTGGGTGGCGGGTGATGGAAACATTTTTTGTTTTTTTTTCTATGATTTAAAGGACGCGGATACGAGCAAGATGAGCGATACTACACGTAATTATATCTCGGACTAAGTACGAATATAACTAATTATAGGGAGAATTTAATAGGTATGTGCTATGAGTTCGATCGTGCTAGACGGGATGTAGGTAGGTACTTTCTCTCTGTTCTTTGCCGATGACAATAAATAAGGCATTTGAACGTAAAAAGATAATAATAAGCAGGTCATAATGATTAAGAGGTCAATATCATGAATAAAATTATAATCCAGAATAAGTATGTAAGTACCACTCTGTGGTAAGTACTTACGTCTTGTTTTTTTTCTATCTCCGGTTCAAGAAGACAGACGATTGTCCTGCAGCGCGCCCGAGCGCGCTGCTTACAAACGAAGCTACATCCTATTTTAATACTAACCAATTAAAGTCAATAACAATTTATTTGTCACATTTCCGTTAAAATAGGTAGTTACAATGCTAGGATTTATTTATGATTTGTATGGAAATCATTGAGCCACTTTAACTTTGATTTGAAACTAGTTAAGTAAGAGGTAGTTACATTTTAACGAAAATCGGAGATATGATGATGAATGAATAGTTTCTAGATCATGTTTTATAAAATTGCATTGTAATAAAAACCTAGGTTAATTCCAAAATTATTCCAAAATGTAAGTAACTAGGTACCTACCTAGTTATATAAACTTCGTTTGTATATTTACTTACGTAGAGCGCGCAAAATGAACAGATTTCCATAACAAGACTAACAATTCTATGGACCATGATTTGACTAAGTAGCTAGGTAGTAAGTAGGCCTACTTAGTTAAATTATGGTCGTGCGTGACTTTACATCGTATGTACCTAAATAATAAAACTGTAATGACACACGACTGCACTTCCTTCTCGAATGTTTAATACTTAATAATTATAAACATAATACCTAGCTTTCATAATAACTACTTAGTTATGAAAAAGAAATATTATTGTGGAATTTTAACAAGGTGGAATGTTAAATTAAAGATTGAAAAATTTGTCTCGGGCGGGACTTGAACCCACGCTCTTCCAAACCGGGGAAACGTGCTAACCAATTACAACACCGAGCCCACTACCCAGAGAACGAAATTTTCAATCTGTTACGTCTAAGGGGACGTGCGCGCCATCAACTGGCGGTGTGGCTGGTGGTTTGATTTGAAATAGCACAGCATGGCTGTAACATGTTTATAATCAATAATATAAGGTGGAATGTTGTTTATCAGTCAGAGCCTTTGTCTGTAGACTCCGTACTAACTCCGTAGGATAATGGATCAAACATTGAAATAATGATTAGGTACTAGCGACCCGCCCTAGCTCCGCCCGGATGGATCCTACAATATAAGTAGGTCCTACAATGTAAGTAGATAATTTCTTCCGGAAGGTTTACGAGTATGTACCTTCCGGAAGAAATTATCTAAATGACAGTGAAAACCGCATCAAAATCCTTTGCGTAGTTTAGGAATTAGCGGATATTCAGACAGACGGACGTGGAAAGCGACTTTTTTATACTACATACCTACTTAGAGCCTATGTAGAGAAGAGAACTTCTCTTCTTTTAAAGAAGAGGAGAGAAGAGATAGGGAGGTACAGGAGTGCTATTTTTGAAAATTACACATCCGTGTAACTACGAACAATGCATAAATTCCATAATTTGTCATCACTTTTGTTTATGAATAAGGATAAGAATTGAGTCATGTTGCAGGGTTTGCCCCGAACTCTTGTCTCTCGCGTGGTGTTTGCGCGGTTCGCGTTTCAGCCTGCCACGAGGCTCCAGAATCCTTCTCAGTTGTTCTTACTCAAAAACAATCCTAGAGATTGGATAGACACTCCCTCAAACTACTTGACATTGGCGGAAATGCGGTGCTAACGCACAAGCAAGAAGTCCATAATTAGAAAAAAAAGGATAAGAATTCAGCAATAACCACATTTGGTATGGGTCTTATAATAGTTATTGTACACATCATCTTTATCTACACACGGCTATACGTCAAGCTATACCATGACCAGCATTTATAGTCCAGTAAAAATACGGGTTGAAAGGAAATAGCATAGCATATAGCATAATTTCTTGACTAGTAGGTATATTCCTATCGAAAGGAATGAGTAATTTTTGATAACATTTTATAAGATTATGCACCAAGGGGATAAAGCAGTGTCTTTCGTCGCAGGCATATTGCATCCCGAGCGTAACGAGCGGAGCGAGCGAGGGAGGCTAGAGCTATTAAAGCTATTGTTTCAAATTATTAATAGAAAATTTCAAAGCCTTATATCTTCGTAATTATATTATAAATTGTAAATGTTATTTAATACGCGCAATCTAGATTTTATATGCAATTTTTTCATTAATAAAACATTACTTTTATTAATACCGTCTACGCGTGTTCTACGTCAAAGTTTTGTATGGACTGAAACCACCTTTTGGGGACAGTGCGTTGAGGGTTGTGCGGTGGCTAGGGCAGTTGAAGTGAAACGTTGTGAGTATCAGTGCGTACTAATTTATTGACCAAATGTTCGGTCTTATATGCAAACTCGGCGGTTCCCTATTCGCTGGTGGCCATTTTCGAGCGGGTGGTGTGAAAAATTATTTCCATCCGCCATACTGGCATAGCGTATTTTTACTGGACTAATAAGCTGGCCACGCAACGTTATAGATTCCGTGATTCAACCTACAGCTACAATACACGTGGCCTGACGTGTAATCTGTGCCAGCTTTATGCTGCTGGATAGGTATACCTACCTACATACGAGTACCGTGTGTGTACACAGTTTGAAAGTACGGTATTAGTTGGTAACATTATAATACCTATCATTGGTTGTTTTGAACCTAGTATACCTAGTATTATAATTATCTGTGGTTTGAACTGCGATTTAAATAATGTAAAGCCAATTCGGTATGTCAAGTTTTTTTTTGGAGGGTTGAATCGAAAACCATTTCGAGAAAATTGTCTCAATAATCATATTTTCTATGTCAGAGATTTTAAAATGAAAGGATTACAGATATTTTTAATAAAATATCGTCGTTTTTCGGTCCGTCCAGTGACGTCACTGGAATACCTGTGAACTCCTTGGTAAACATAAAATCAACTTTAAATAACCGGCCATTAAGAAAAAAAAAATACATTCACAATGTCAGAATTTGACATTTGATGTTGCCGTCTCTGTTTCCAGCATAGAGTTAGAAAGTGGAGGCAGGTTTTAATTTTTTTTAATAATAGCAGTAGGTAGTTTTTCTCCATGGAGTTCGAATTATTTTCTCTCCACCATTTTTGCGCTTAGAGATTACAGATCAAAATATTTTAAAAATTTAATTTATATTGATAAACTCGATGAATTGCAATAAGAATGAAATAGGTGTCTTAAAATTATGTCTTCTATACGTAAAAAATATAAAAATGATCACAAAAAAAAACTTGACATACCGAATTTTGTTGAAAACGAGACTTAAAATTATGTCTGAAACTACTTAAGAGGATAGACGGTCTGAAATGCTAATTTGGAGAATAGGTCACTTTTCCGACTTTACGTATTTGTCCGATCCGCCCCACCCATACAACCCACCGACTAGAGTGCGAAAGAGACAACTGCAGCTCGAACCAATTTTTTCTACATAAAATCGAAGAAAACAGCATTTCGTATTCCCCTGTTTTTTCCTCCAAAACTAAACCGATTTTAATCATTCTTTCAAGAATAATAATATGAGAAAGACTTTGCCCATGTCTGTACGTTTTGCTTTTTTGTCTATATTCGTCGAATTTGTTTGCTGGATGTCTGAAAACGGGCAGTAAAATTGGTCATTTTCGAAGGTCCCTAGTTGATACAGTAATTAATTAATGCAAAAAAGCAAAACATAGGAACATAGCAGAGGCAACATAGATTGTATGATAAAAAATTTTTTGGTATAGTGTCATTATCCAGGGAGAAAACAGGGGAATACGTTTGTATGGAAAAAACCGTACTCGCCTATCCTCTTAAAGTCATGTATGGGAGAATTTATGATAAAACTGCGCATTTGTCACCAGAGTTTTGCGTTCTAAGTTCAAATCTTTTACATTAACTATTTGATTAAATTTTTAATCAAATAATTGGTTGACTACTTTATTCGCCTTTAAAATTTCTCTTGATAAAAGTTTTGTTTGTTGTTGGGGTAGAGGGGGTCAAGCAGGTATAGTAGTTTTATAGGGTTCCGTAGTGAAACAAGGAACCCTCATACTTTCGTTTATATTCTGTCTGTATGTAGGGAGGTATTGTGAATAATGTGATAACAACATGTTGTTTATTAACTTTGGGATCCATTGTTAAATTGATACGCACGATATAATTCGATTCAGCGTCGTTACGGCACATATCAGCGCGGCCTGCGGTCGTGGTGGTAGCGATAGCGGTCTACTAAATACCTAATCATATTCGTCACAGTCATAAACGAAAGTGATGTCAAACTCTATTTTTATGCATTATTCGTAAGTACCTAATACCTATACAAATTAGGATACCTATAGGCGATTCAGGCATGTTATACCCGATTACATTAAGAAATAACACTACCTGTATATACCTAATAATAATTATTTTACTGGTCTGTTTTTGAAAGTTTTAGACGATCTAGTCAGACTTCAGCGGAACGACTGTGCCCGATAAAAATTTTATTATCGGTATTTATACAAGGTGTTACAAAAATACAAATAAACCTTTAAGGGGGTGGTTTAGACCATCAAACTGAACAACTTTCACTACGGGACCAATATCGAAATCGCGAAAAAAAAATGATGTTCCATATACCCAAGCTGCACAACAATATCTAATAAGAGGATATAGGATAACTACTAGAATTTACTGCCGTTGTCTACCATAAGAGCATATCGTCCGTGTAGACATCTCCTAGAGCTCGTATAGACACAGTTACCGAAAAATGGGCAACGTTTATAGTGCAAAACCAGGATAGTCATAAGACAACGAGTTTCGGAGCCAACTCTAAAGAGTAACCTTTACCGGAATACGTTTAAACAGTTTCTAGAGCACAAGTTTAGTGTAGTAGATAGTCTTATGATAATATTAGGATAGTAAAACAGACGTTCTTTAAACCATTTTATAACCGATCGGCTAAAAATTTATAATCACAAGAATCATACAAGAATAAACCGCTTAAAATTATTTTATTTCCTAATGGCGTACGTTTGACACTTATGATATTTATTTCAACATGGCGTTTACATTTTATTAACATTAACATCATATTTATCACGCGTTGGTATTTCGTATAGACAGCGCGAATGAGAGTGCGGATTTAATTGTATCGTGGGAAATATGGAGATGATTGTATAAAACTAAAGCGCTCGCTGTATTATAATATTTAAGCTAAAAGAAATTATTTTTAACATTTTCATAAATCATAATTCATTTTAGTTTTTCATTTAATTTCAACAAAAATTATATTTTTATGATGCTTCCTCATAAAAAGTATCCATTTCAAGTAATTTATAGTTTTTAGTGGTCAAAACAAGTGTTTAAAGCTACATCAAATATGTATAACTCTTTTTAGGTTCCATTTTAATTTTTAAAATGGCGACGCTTTGCGCCTTGAACCGTGACAAGAGTTTTTATCCTATAGAGAAAGCTATAGAACACAATATGACTTTCACTAGATTAAAATACTATTCACTGACATTTCACTCCGTTAAATAGTAAATTACTCCTATGAAGCTTGTATGGTGGTCTATAAAATGCAATGTTTATATACTGTAATTTCTTGTCATAGTCGTACCAAACGTTTACAAGGCTCTCAGATGTGAAGTGCAAGTGTGAAGGATTCATACAATATTTAAAATTAAACAAGAAAAAAACAGGTAGTTTTAGTATCCAAAAAGTGGCGACACAGTCAGTATGCAAGCAAACCTATGAAAGGCGTGTAAATACTGTATATTTTATTATAATTGTTACGGTCAGGGTAATAAATCTGGTCAGTCAGTATTAAGAGGAAAAGTACATGAAATTTGAAGAATTGGTATTTCAGAGATCAATTACTGTCGGGGTGTAAGGGGTAAACGCAGTACACTATGGCGACAACCTAACTGCCAACCTCATCTGCTCGTGGTGCACCCTGCCGACTAACCAACGAGGCTCTGGCGACCGACTGTGATTCCAGTATATCCATCCAAAGCAGGCTATACCAAAATCCCTCGACCTATGATGGGCAGCAGCATCACCGGTGCAACTAGTATATCCCTGCGATCACCAACCCGCTATACCAAGCGTGGTGATTATGGCATTTTTACCTCCCAAATATGGAATTTAGTCCCACATGGCCCCGGCCCCTAGTTCCCGGCAGCTCTACTATTCTAGGCTACGGCAGTGGTCTAGCTAACGGTAGGACGGGGGGTGCTAAGAATACCCGGGTTACAAGAGGCTGCCAACATCAACGACATTTATTGGCAACGTTAACGTATAACGGACGAACACTGATGGAGGACGAAAAGTTCACGAAACTCGAGATAGAATTAAAAAAGATTGAGAGGCATATTCTTGGGTTGTCAGAGGTCCGAAGACAGGGGGAGGATACGATGACCCTAGAATCTGGCCACTTGTTCTACTTCCGAGAAGGCGAAAGGCTGTCCCAGGGTGGCGTAGGATTTCTCGTCAACAAAACCCTCATCCACAATGTAATGGAGATAAAAGTTGCTGTGCCCTACAGGGTCCATGATGATCTCATAGCTTATAAGTTAACACCTTGTTGTACATTATGGAATGCAATAAAATATTGAGTATTGAGTATTGAGTAAAGATAAAGATGCATTTATTTGTACGACATGCGTAGTTTTACAAGCAGGTGTTACAATAATTATTAGGTCCTCCATGTCTTACCTTACGGCTTACAAATTATTATTTTGATAATTTCAGAGATGCTAATTCGTGTATTAAATTAACTCATTACAATATCATCATCATCATCAGCCTATCATCGTCCACTGCTGGACATAGGCCTCTCCCAAGGCGCGCCACAAAACTCTGTCCTCGGCCTTCCTCATCCAGTCGCTCCCCGCTACTTTTTTTAGGTCGTCTGTCCAGCGGGCAGCAGGGCGTCCCACACTACGCCTACCAGTTTGCGGTCTCCACTCTAGAACTCTGACACCCCATCGGTTGTCAGTTCTTCGGCAGATATGACCAGCCCATTGCCACTTCAGCTTGCTAATTTTCTGAGCTATGTCAGCCACTTTAGTTCTGTGACGAATCACTTCATTTCTGATGTGGTCCCTCAGAGAAACACCGAGCATAGCTCTCTCCATAGCTCGCTGAGCGACCTTGAATTTATGAACTAGCCCTACCGTCAGGGTCCACGTTTCCGCACCATAGGTCATCACTGGCAGAACGCACTGATTGAACCCCTTCGTTTTGAGGCATTGTGGTAGGGCCGAGGAGAATATATGACGTAGTTTCCCGAAAGCAGCCCATCCTAGCTGGATACGCCTAGCCTTGTCGAAGTTGTTTCTACCTAGTCTTATAGTCTGTCCAAGGTAGACATAGTCTTGCACAATTTCTATCGCCGCCTCACCGACGTATACCGCCTCTGGCTCGACATGAGAATTAAGCATGACTTTCGTCTTGTCTAAGTTCATGCCGAGACCGACCCGTCGGGAAGCGGCATTAAGGTCGCTAAGCATCCCACTGAGGTCATGCAGCGATTCCGCCATGATGACAAAGTCGTCGGCAAAACGCAGGTGTGAGATGTACTCGCCGTTCACACATATGCCTCGTCCCTTCCAATTGAGCATCTTGAAGACGTCTTCCATCGCATTAGTGAACAGTTTCGGGGAAATAACATCCCCTGTCTCACTCCTCTTAGCAGTTGGATCGGCTTCATCTTGTACTTGTACGGACATAGTGGCGGCGTCATACAGACATCTAAGCACCTCAATGTATCGCCAGTCGATCTGGCATCGCTGCAAGGACTCCAGAACAGCCCAGGTCTCGATCGAGTTGAAGGCTTTCTCATAGTCCACAAAGGCTAGACACAAAGGTTGATTATACTCCTCGGTTTTCTGTATAATCTGCCTAACCGTGTGGATGTGGTCTATGGTACTGTAGCCTTTTCGAAACCCGGCCTGCTCCGGGGGCTGAAACTCGTCGAATTTTCGAGCGAGACGGTTCGTAATGACCCTCGAGAACAACTTATAGACGTGGCTCAGAAGTGAGATCGGTCTGTAGTTCTTGAGGAGGGTTTTATCTCCTTTCTTGAAGAACAGGACCACAACACTTCCGCTCAACGTCTCCGGTGTTATGCCATTGTGAATGACGGAATTGAAGAGCTTTCCTAGGGCCTTCAGAAGCTCTGTTGTTATTCCGTCTTCACCCGGAGCTTTGTTATTTTTAAGTTGTTTGAGGGCTTTTCTAATCTCGCTCGAGTCAACGACCGGGATATCGTCCGTGTAGTGGCGTACTAGTGGGGCTCTGGGGTCGGTGTTGCGAGCTACAGGCTTTGGGGCGTGTGTTGCATACAAACTTCCATAGAACTTTGAAACTTCAGTGAGGAGGTCCGGCTTAGAGGCAACGATCTTCCCATCCGCGGATTTGAGTTTTGACAGGTGGCTTCTCCCGAGCTGCTGAACGAATACTTTCGACCCCCGGTTCTGCTCAATCGCCTCCTCTATGGAGCGCGTGTTGAAGCGTCGGAGGTCGCGCCGTATCAGCTTTTTATTTTTTTGTTGAGAACCCGATGTTCTGCTGAAGACTCTTGCGCAGATAGAACTTCACGTCTATGCCTCATGAGCTCCAGAGTCTCGCTTGAGAGCTTGGATTCTTTTGCCACACGCTGCGTGCGGAAATGCCTGTAGCCCACTTCACGGAGAGCTTTTACTAGTTGGTTTGTAGCCTCGCCAACGTCCTCGGTAATTTCCAACGAATCAAATCGATTTTTGAGGTCGAGTTGGAAGCTGTTACTTCCAACGACAGTTTGGTGCAGTGTGGGACGGAGGGTCGATTTCATCAGACGTCTTCTTTCAAGCTTGACATTTATAATTCAGAGCACCTCGGACCAGTCGGTGATCACTTCCGGTGTTAAACCTGTTGATCACTCATACATCTCTGAATATGTGCCGTTTATCAGTCATGATGAAATCGATGTCATTTTTCGTCCGGCCGTCAGGGCTTCGCCAGGTCCACCTCCTTTGGGGCTGCTTCTTGAAGAATGAGTTCATCAAGCATAGCCCTTGCCTCTCTAGGAAGCCGACCAGCGTATGCCCTCGCTCATTCCTGGTACAAATACCGTGTGGACCTACCTTCGACTTATCGCCCTCCTGTACTCCCACTTTGGCATTGAAATCGCCCATCACAACCGTGAAATGAGTCTTTGCTGTATCGTTGATAGCTCTAGAGATATCCTCGTATATAGCAAAGTCAAAGTCAAAGTCAAAATTTTTATTCAAAATAATATCACATAGATAACTTTTTGACGTCATTTTTGATTCTACCACCGCTTCGGAAGGTGTTCCGTTGTAGAGAAGATGCGGCCAGAAACTCTACAACACACTTCTTTTAAACAAAAGCCAGGCATCCCTACCCATCCGTCATGGGGGCTTTGAGCCTGCCGGCTTTTCTCGCATCGGCGCAAGGGTTTAAATTCTGTCACTTAACGGAGACGAGGCTTGCGTACCTTTTGCAGCTGATGGATTGACGAGTTGGACGGCTCTCTTCTCGACCGCGTCCGCACACAGAACTCCAGGAGTACAGCGAGCCTGGGACGACGTGGGAGCTAAAGCGGCTATTTACCAACTGATAGGCGCGGCTACTGGCTCAAATTTGCCCAGACTTAGGGCGATATCAAGGGCAGCATCGGGAGCGTGGTTGCAGGCACTCCCTTCACCACATATGGGAACCCTGCTCGACGGCGACTCGCTGCGGGTGGTGGTAGCTCTCCGCCTGGGCTGCGATGTTTGTCAACCACATGAATGCATCTGCGGGTCCACGGTGGAAGCCAATGGCCATCAGGCATTGAGCTGCCGTCGGTGCTCGGGGAGACACCCACGTCACTCAATGACATCGTCCGTAGGGCACTGATTTCGGCCAACATACCGTGCATGTTGGAACTGCGAGGCCTTAGTCGCTCGGATGGGAAAAGTCCTGACGGTTTGGTCTAACGCTGGTGCCATGGCAGAGAGGAATGTGTGCTATGGGACGCCACGTGCGTCAGAACTCTCGCTGCCTCGTATCTCAGCCGCACGGTTCGCTCTGCAAGGGCCCGCGCACGCACGCACGTGGTTTTCTTCTCGGGGCCGCGGGGAGACAGCATCGAGGCGTTGGCCTCCCGACTGTGGTTGCAAAGCGCCGGCCGTTTAGACGGCCGGGTCCTTCAGGTTAGCGCAGAGCGCTTGTTGGCTTCTTTTGTTCTTGCTTCCTGTGCGGTCGGACCCACCAGGTGAGACCCCGTTGGGGGAGGCCTAGTGAGTCGCCTGCTACTGGAAGCGTGTTGTAATTTCCGGGGGAGAGGGTGTCAGTCATGGGGGGGGGGAGTCAGTCAGGTGGTGAGGGGGGGCTCGACTGCCTCAGTGATGCTATGGCTAGGCGACCGATGAACTCGTCCAGTGTCTCGGTCTTTAGGTCCCTCTGGATAGTGGCGTTTCTTACGAACCGTGGGGCGTCTACAATTGTACGGAGGACCAGCGACTGCTGGGCCCTCAGCCGGACTCGGTTTGTTTCAGCGGCTAGTGCGTACCAAGCTGGGGCGGCGTACGTCTGATGTACGTCTTGTAGACGCCGATCTTCACGCGCAGAGGGAGCCGGGACGAGAGGACTGGACGAAGTAGGGCGCGAACAGCGCGCACCTGGCCAGTTACCTCCTTTATGTGGTGCAGCATTGTTAGGCGGCGGTCGATGGTCACCCCCAGGTATTTAACTTGGGGGGACCACGCGACATGTTGCCCGTAGAGCTGCAGGGGAGGAGGCAGGAGGGATGAGTGGAGTCCGACGACAATCGCCTGTGTCTTTGCCACGTTGATTGTGAGTCTCCATTTAGCCAGCCAGGCTGGCCAGCTTGTAGACGAGTCCTGGATGCCAGACACGATCAAAGGCCTTTTCCATGTCGAGGAGCACGGCGACTGTGTATTCCCCCTTATTTGAAGCCACAGTCATGTTATGTAGGACCCTCGACAGTTGGAGCGTCGTGGAGTGTTCGGCTCTGAAGCCAAACTGCTCGTTCCAAGGCGTGATGTGGGGCGTTAGGTGACGCAGCAGCATTTTCTCAAACACCTTGGAGATGGTTGGGAGCAAGGTGATGGGCCGATAGCTTTCAGGTTTCAGGATATTCTTCCCGGGTTTCGGCAGCATGATGACGCAGCCCAGCTTCCACTGCTGTAGGAAGTGGCCCGTCCTCATGATCCCATTGAACAGGCGCGTTATGGTCATGATGGCTCGCTGCGGTAGGTGTCGCAGGGCTTCGTTCGTGATGTTGTCGGGGCCTGGGGCCTTTTTTAGCTTGGTGCGCTTCACCATGCGCTGAACTTAGTTTGGGGAGAAGACGACGGGGTCCTCGTCGGAAGCTATCGGCCTGGCGAAGTAGTCATCCATGTGCCTTTGAATGACTGCTGCGTGGTCGGTGTCGTCGGACGGGTTTGGCTTGAACTGCCGCTCTAGGCTCTCCGCGAAGATCTCGGCGCGGACTTCAGCTCGGTAGCGGAGGGTTCCGTCGCCGGCTAGAAGGGGGCGGGTGGGCTCAGGTTTCCCGGAGAATTGGCGGCCGAGTTTGTGAACGGATGTCCAGTCATCTCCAGCCGACTCGATGGTGCATTGCCAGGATTCGGTTCTCTCTGCTTGTAGAGCGTCCGAAACCTTTAGGGCCAACGCGTCCAGCTGGGATTTCAGGGTGGGGCTGCGTGAGCGTTGCCACTGCTTCCTGAGACGCCTTTTGCTGGTTAGCATCTCTTTGATGAACGCTGGTAGGTTGTGGTCCGATGCTCTTTTCGGAGCATCCCTGGAGGCGTGGGATAAGGCGTCCCGTATGCAGCGGCAGAGATCTTCCGCCAGCTGGTCGACATCCGATGCTGAAGAGACTGGGCGGTTAATGAGGTGCTGGGCCACATACCCCCCGAACTCTTCCCAGTCAGTGTGTTTCCTGGGTTTTAAAGGAGGTATCGAGGTCAATGGGTCCGTTAGGATTACGAGCACTGGCTGGTGGTCGGAAATCATGTGGTCCTCCAGCACCTCAATCGTGGGTCTTGCGTGGAGGCCGTGGACGAGGGTCAGGTCGATGGTGTCCGGCATGTAGGCTGCAGAGTATGGGTAGTGTGTCGGGGCCTCCGTGCCCAGTACCTCGTACCCTTTCCTCTCCCCGTCGTCGAAGAAGCGGCGCCCGTTGAAGCAGATTTCGTGTGAGTACCAACCTGTGTGTTTGCAATTGAAGTCTCCGGCGATGATGGTGGGGTGTGGCGAGTCCAGCAGGGTGTGAACATCGGCCACCGCCATGGAGACTTTAGGAGGCTTGTAGAAAGCAAACACACGGTGGGGTCTGCCGTCGAGACACAGTTCCACACCTAAGGCGTAGGCAGACTGCAGCTGCGGGGTCGGTAGAGCTTGATGGACGAGTCTCCTCCTCACCAGGACGGCTAGGCCTCTGTAGGCCTGGCCGGAGGTGTCGGATATCTCGTCCTTCCGGTAAATGTGAAAGTTGGGGCACCTCAGTCTGTCGTTGCTCCTCAGGTGTGTTTCCGAGACGAGCACCACGTCAGCATTTTGCTCCGATGCGAGTGCACGCAGCAGGTTGATCTTGCGGGGGGACAGTCCGTCGGCATTCCAATGAATGATCCTGCAGTTGCTAGCGATCATTGCGGCGTTTGGAGGCTCTGATCCTTGCCAGGATCGATTCGAGGGGGTCAGTGCCGCTGAGCATCAGCAGGACTAACCCGATCAGGAAGTCTGTGAATTCCCGATCGTGTAGCTTGTACAGGTGTGAGTCGTAGTCTATCACCTGCTGCGTGTGCGGTTGGCGCGTTCGCTGCCTTGGCTGCCTTGGTGGTACATCAGTCTCAGTCTGAGCCTTGGGCGCCTCCTGCTGCGCGGTCTCGTCAGTGGAGGGGAAGGTCTCCTCCTTCCTTCCCTTTTTTTTCTTCTTACTCCCCTTCTTTCTCCCTGGTTCGGCTCGTGCCTGCGCCTGGGTGGGATGGCCTCGCTGCGTGGGCCCGTTTGCGGCCGCCTTTACCTCTAGTTGGGCGCTCGGGTCGGCCTCCTGGGCGGGGGGGGGTCCTCTTTATTTTTGGGTTGGACTGGGTTAACGGGACTGTACCGGCCTTCTTGTTCCTGGCCTCCTTCTTGAAGACCGGGCACCGGCGCCGGCAGCCGTCGGCGGCTGACAAAAAGCGGGATATTTACTCGGCTTTTGTGATTTTATGCCGCTGGCCTTCGAGACCATGGGCTGCTGGGGGTCGGAAGCTTTGAGCTTCGTCGTCGACTCCAGGAGAGGGGGAACGACGCTCGCTCCGGGTACTACTTAATGCAAAGGTTGTCCATCGCCATCCATCGCGGAAACGCGAGATTCGTTGTATCCGGTATGACCCGGGAGGGCTTTTTGACTGATTAAACTTTTTTGTCTGATAGCTGACCTGATATGATCTGACTTAAAATCTGGTATATCATTTATCTCGCTACGAAGACGGGAACCCTCGCCGACGAAGTCGCGGGTAAACGCTATTTTATACACCATAAACTGGCAATTACATGTCGTCCCATATTTGATATATTCCCATATTTTGTATGTAATGCATAATGTACCATATATGCACATTTTTTATTTCGTAAATAAAAAATTACAGAAGACTGCTAAATTTTTTTTAATATTTTTTATAGGTTCCTTAAACTCAGAAATACAACATTTTTTTTCCCGCTTAGTTATAAAAGTCCATGCGGTAAGGGGTTAACGCACGAAACATTTTACGTGCTCGTAGTCGTAGTCCTTCCGTCAGTCTCGTCCTCGACGACATTTCGGCTAAAACAATCAAATCTATCAAGTAGGTATGTTCATGATACGAGTAAAAATAAGTTAAATTACATGCTAATAACTTCTGTATCAAACAAACAATTATAATATTTAGTTCTAAAAATAAAACGAATAAGTTCTATCTGCTAGTTAGAAATCAAAATGTATTTGAAAATACATGATAATTATTAGAACTAATAGCTCCTATCTACTAGATAGGTAATAGTAGGTTCTAAATAAACTTGGAATAATCAAATTAATAACTCCTATCTTCTAGATAGGTAATAGTAGGTTCTAACCATAGACGTAGGTACATTGATATCGTTGGTTCTAACTGTTCTAAGTAAACTCGGAATAATCAAACTAATAGCTCCTAGCCGTGGTGGTCCAGTGGCGATTAACCTTGCCTGCCGTGCAGGCATGGGCGTAGCAATGATTTTTTCCCAGGGTGGGCCAGGCCCAGGCGAGGTAGACGTAACAAAAACTAAAACCTAGAGTGAGCGAAGCGAGCTCGAGATTTCACTGAATCCTGGAGCGAGCGAAGTGAGATCGAGATTTTACTGTAATGTGTCTAGCTAGAAGCGACCGACCGAGCGTATAGTGAGATCAGTGTAATACGATTTAAATCCTGGAGCGAGTGAAGCGAGCTCGAGATTTTTACGATCTAAAAGCTGACTCACGATATAACTACTCTATCAAAAGATAAACGATCCAAAATCTAGAGCGAGCGAAGGGAGCTCGAGATTTTACAGCAATATAAATAATATCAGAGCAGTACTTTCTAGAACAGAAACAGGAGCAAGCGAAGCGAGCTCAAGATTTTGCTTCAAGATTTGCAAGATTTTGCGAAAGTACATTCTGACCACATTAACTTTTCAAGAAAGTGGACATGAGAAACGAAACACAAGAAAATAATATCGTGTTTATTTATCATTACCTATTGATATCTCTTATTTTTAGTAAGTGATTCGTTTGAATTCTGGGGTGGGCCAGAAGAATTCTGGGGTGGGCCGGGCCCACCCGGCTCCCCCCCTTGCTACGCCTATGCGTGCAGGAGGCGATGGTTCGATCCCCGTCCAAGCCGACTCGTACCAATTAGTTTTTCGGAATTTATGTACGATTTGTAACACCACTGGCTTTTCGGTGAAGGAAAACATCGTGAGGAAACCTACATGCTTCAATTTCGAGACATGTATTGTACCCACTGTCCATTACAAGTGGCGACGGGCTCACCCCCTGTCACACTGGACAGCGTTTCGGTACTACTGGTGAAACGTGGATGTTCTGAGGTTTCAGAATATCTCTGACTACCCCCTCGGGGAATATAGTCGTGAGCATATGCTATAGCTCCTATCTACTTGATACGTAATATAGTAGGTTCTGTAAACTTGGAATAATCAATCTAATAGCTCCTATACACTCCTAACTACTTGTTTTTACATAAATATTGACACTAAATAAAAAAACCTGTTGTCCCTTTACAAAAAACAACGACAATGGCCGCCGCACGCGCTTCCCGTGACGTCGTACCACCTCACGCCACTCGATAGTTCGATCTCTTTCGCACACTGTAGCCGAATGACGGATGTCAGTTCTCCGGCAGTTTGATGGTAGATAGGATCGTATTGGCAGCAAAATTAGTTCGGAAGTAACTTAGGAAATATTCGTTTTGGTAAGTTAGAATATATTAGCAGCATTTCAGGCTAACACGCTCAAAGCGTGTTATTAGGAGGTATTCAGAATTCAGTATTAAGAATTTGTGGCGTTATTTATTACAAAATCACTTAGGAGTCTTTGCCAGTCGGTGCGAAATTGAACTCTAAGTACAGTGGCATAGATAACTCATTTTGGCCCCGGGTGTCAGGAGGTATTCGAACATCGTCGTCGAAATGCCTGTAGCCCACTTCACGGAGAGCTTTTACTAGTTGGTTTGTAGCTTCGCCAACGTCCGCGTCCTCGGTGGTTTCCAACGAATCAAATCTGTTTTGGAGGTCAAGCTGGAAGCTGTCACTTCCAACTACAGTTTAATGCTGTGTGGAAGTGTGGGACGGAGAGTCGATTTCATCAGACGTCTTCTTTCGAGCTTGTAATTTTATTCAGAGTGCCTCGGACAAGTCGGTGATCACTTCCGTTGTTAAACCTATTGATCACTGATACGTCTCTGAATATGTCCGACTGTCAGGGCTTCGCCAGGTCCAGCTCCTTTGGGGCTGCTTCTTGAAGAATAAGTTCATCAAGTATAGCCCTTGCCTCTCTAGGAAGCCAAGCAGCATAATTATGCCCTCTCTGGTTTCTGTTACCAATACCGTGCTGACCCACCTTCGACTCATCGTTCTCCTATACCCACTTTGGTATTGAAATCCCCCATCACAACCGTGAAATGAGTCTTTGCAGTATCGTTGATAGCTCTAGAGATATCCTCGTATACCGATTCGACTTCTTCGTCAGAGCCCGTCGTAGTAGGCGTATACCAGTACAACCTTCAAGCTGCACCTTTTGGAGAATTTTAGCACGCGGTATTCTACCCGATTCGACACACTGCTGATCTCCATTACATTGTTGATGAGGGTTTTGTTGACGAGAAATCCTACGCCACCCTGGGACAGGCTTTCGCCTTCTCAGAAGTAGAACAAGTGGCCAGATTCTAGGGTCATCGTATCCTCCCCCTGTCTTCGGACCTCTGACAACCCAAGAATATGCCTCTCAATCTTTTTTAGTTCTATCTCGAGTTTCGTGAACTTTTCGTCCTCCATCAGTGTTCGTCCGTTATACGTTAACGTCGTAACAATAACAGTCGTTGATGTTGGCAGCCTCTGGTAACCCGGGTATTCTTAGCATTCCCCGCCCTACCGTTAGCTAGACCACTGCCGTAGCCTGGAATAGTAGAGCTGCCGGGAACTAGGGGCCGGGGCCATGTGGGACTAAATTCCATATTTGGGAGGTAAAAATGCCATAATCACCACGCTTGGCAGAGCGGGTTGGTGATCGCAGGGATATACCAGTTGTACCGGTGATGCTGCTGCCCAACATAGGTCGAGGGATTTTGGTATAGCCTGCTTTGGATGGATATACCGGAATCACAGTTGGTCGCCAGAACCTCGTTGGTTAGTCTGCAGGGTGCACCACAAGCGGATGAGGTTGGCAGTTAGGTTGTTGCCATAGTGTACTGCGTTTACCCCTTACACCCCGACAGTAATTGATCTCTGAAATACCAATTCTTCAAATTTCATGTACTTTTCCTCTTCTATTCTATTCTATTTTTAAAAAAATGGCTGCCATCTTGGGTATTTGATGATTTTGCCAATGTCTAGTTTATGTAGCAAAAGTGCTTGACGTTGTACGGTAATTTATGTATTTGGTGACTTCAAGGATTTTTTTTCGAAAAGAACACTATCTTGAGCCACCACTGGAGCCCCGCTGTCGAGCTGGGAGGGGGCAACCAACAATTGACGAGCGACGTGACCGCCCAATAGCAGATCGACAACGCGACTCCTACTTTTCCTCTTAATACTGACTGACCAGATTTATTACACTGACCGTAACAATTATAATAAAATATACAGTATTTACACGCCTTTCATAGGTTTGGTTGCATTTGCATACTGACTGTGTCACAACTTTTTGTATATTTTTTGCTAACGGTACACAATTTTTAAGGTTGGGTCCCTCCAAATAAATACCTATAATTGAATACTACATACCACCAATCTCTCAACCATCCATGGACACATTTCCACGACGTAGTTGCATCAATCAGTTTTTACATTCAAACATAAAACTCGGCAGACTAAGAAAAGTTCCAGGTTTAGGGCCGGCAACCTATGTTAATAATTAATGGGACGACTAGAGCTATCAAATGGCAAAGTCTCATTTTGTTACTCGATGAGGTAATTTTTTGAATTTTTAGCCACTATAAAATCAGGCTGACTCATAAAGTCCCAGGACTAGGCGAGGCAACCCTATATAATTTGGCACTTCTCGATGAGCTCTATCGACTGTACTATATGCCAACTTGTTACTCGATTAGATAATTTACACCAAAAAAATGTCCACTTTTTTGCTCACTGTACAAAACCCTCCAGTCAACCCTGTACTTTTAGACGTAGGTACCTTTCTGATGTGCTACACCCTAGGTAGGTCACATCATGCTACTCGATCAGGTAGGGTTGCCAACTGTCCGCTCTTCGGCTATAACCATATAAATAATTAATAAGTTTTGTATTCGAATTTATGACATTATTATTTTATTATTATTGTATAAAGCACACTATTTTACTGCAAAAACAAAACGTTGATTTTGCGATAACACCATTTACAGTGTTTCCATTAAAATCCATTGATACTATTATAGTGGGGGACAACGATAACATATTTTCCCGGTCGGCTCCAGTGGGGGACAGCTAGCTATTTTTTTCCTGAGACAAATCCACTATTGTATCTTGTTCTAATATCTCTTTATTTTCCATGTATTTACGAACATTTCGCCGAAATCCCCCGGAATATTTGTTTTTTTTACTTTTTCCATTGCTGGATAGTTGAACACCGTCCAGCAGTAGAATAAAAACACTTATTAACGTATCTTTTTAAAACTATCCTCTATAAACACATTTAAGCGGGAAGCCTTCAGATTTTACTCTGTAGAATAGATATAAACTGTGTCCGTCTAGAACATTCTAATAAACATTTATTTATAGACCAGTATTAAACCACATTGATCACGTCTAAAACAAATTAGCTTATGATAGTCAAATCACCCTACAGAAAGGCATAAAATATGTCCCGTTCAGAATTATTACTCTAAACAAACACTTTTTCCAAAGTAAGTGTAGATAGCAACTAGTTTATTTACACTAGATTAATCTTTTAGTTTAAAGGAGGTTCTAAAACGTGGATCTGAGACACTATACTCTATTAGAATGTTTCATCTTATTATAAATCACCTTTAGAACACTGTTGTCTATATATTAACCACTAATAGGCAATTTATAGTGTATAAAGGTTTAAAGCAACTTGCTGGTGTTACTTGGGTAATACTCTACAAATCGACTAGAGCTAAAATGTATGCGATATCAATTTTTTTTTCGCGATTTCGATGTTGGTCCCATAGAGAAAGTTGTTCAGTTTGACGGTCTAAACAACCCCCTTAAGAGTTTTAAATATTTATTGTTACTTATGAAACACTCTGTATAAGAAGTACCAGACACGATATACCTACACTTGACGCTTGGGCTTGATAGGCTGAGAAGAATATAAATGGGATGTCCTACCTATATTCCAAATGGAAACGAAACTTACACCTACAGCCTACGCTGCCCGACCGTCCGTCAGTCTGTCTGTCCTACATATTTAGGGCAGTAACTATTGAACCGTACCTAATAGCTAGACAGTAGAAATGTTCACAGAATGTGCAATATTACGCAGACTTGCTAACATCTCATAAAAATTTAAAATATTAAAAATTAAGGAGGGTCCTCATTTAAGAAACTAGTTGTTATCAACGTAAGCCTCAGATAAATTAACAGGAATGGATTGGAAATGATCTCTCATTTCTACGCAAAAAAGTCTGTCAATTTTGCGGGGGTGAGGGGGTAGGTTTATATACTGGCGCGGGACGCGCGTCAACTAGTTTTATATGACGGGCATGCTCACTGAGCATGCGCCTTTGGCAGAGGGGTACGCGCGTAATATCGCATCCATTCCTGTTAATTTATCTGAGACGTAAGCGTCAAGCTTGGTGCGATTTAGAAACTCTACAACATAAAGGTCCCGGTGAAAAAAAAACTTTTTTGTAAGGTAATAATCTTGTGTTGTATGTAGGTTATATCTATATAGGGAGTAGTTAGCCCGACTCGCACTTGATCGACTTTATTTAATCATACCTACTACAATAATTTTAAGGGTGTATTCAGATAATGAAACTGTTCAACTTTCCCTAAGGAACAAGGGTTAACACTAGAAAAATGTTTGGACCTTCCATACAAAAGTAACGGATACAAATATTATAAGAGCGGATCTGCCAGCCGATCGAGTTTCTATGGGAGGAACAAAAAATTAAGTATCTCGTTTTTCCGACCCATGTTCCTTAGGGTAGGGAAAGTTATTTATAGTTTCATTACTTTTCTGATCCTCTGGGTCTGAATACACCCTTAAAATATTTGTAGTACGAGTAGGTACTAAATTTTAAAAAGGGGGTTAAAAACGTTCTAGGGGTGTAGGTATCTAAATAGGTACCTACGTACTAATTTATTCAGAGTAAAGAACTCAAATCAATCAATCATACTTTATTTTACACCAAAAAAACATAGCATACAGAGAGTAAACAAACAAGAAATACAGAAGGTACAAAAATAGGCGGTCTTGTCGCTAAAAAGCGATTTTCTTCCAGAAAACCTTGAGACGAAAGATGGATTGACGAGATCATTCCTAAAAAAATAGCTAGCTCCTGTAGAGCTAACTCTACAATTTGGCAAACTTTGAAAGCAGATATTGTATTATAGGCACCCCTTTTTTCAGATAATTAATCAGGTAAACAAATTAATAGGTAAGTACCTACCAAAATAAATTTGAAGAAACAATGGCAGCGCGATCGCAAACCGTCTTAGTTTTATAAAGGCATAACCATAAGCAGTTGTGGTCACTTGTGGTAGCCTCTGATGTAATTTAAAACATTAATTAATGTTTAACTTTTGACGTCCTCTATCGATAAGAGAACAATACAATTTTGTATAACAAATATGAGTGAAAATAAACATAAAATAACAGTGTTGGAAGAGAGTGCACCAAGTGATAATTTTAAAGAGTTGGCGAATTTTGGACTATTTCAAACGCAGCAATATATTTTGATATGTATTCCTCTTTGCCTAGTGGCTATAAGTTTTGTTAACTATATTTTTATAGCCGAAGATGTTAATCGAAGGTTTATAAACAATTTTATTTGAATTTACGGTGTTAACAATTGAAGGCAAGGTTACGGAAATGTCAATCGTAACTTAATTAAACGCATTTAATACAATAGGTACCCTATTTCAAAATATAAAGAATATCACATCACAATTCACAATGTAGTAGCATATTGTGGTTTTATTTCGGACAGGAGGGTTTTTGTAAAAACTTCGAATGCTTTAACTATCTCCCAAGCACGTATCCAGACTTTGGGTTCGGGGGGGATATTCAATTTCGGGGAGGGGGGGGGGGGATTAAATTAAAAACTATGAAAAAGGTATAGCCTGTGATCACTGTTCCATACAAATATTAGGATTTAGGGGGGATAAATAAATCCCACATATACCCCCCCCCCCCTCGATACGTGCTTGGTATCTAGGTACTTATACGAGTAACAACAAAATTTTAACTAGGTTTTTATTTAATTATATGTTTCTTTATCTTTCTATAAATAAATAGAACACTATCTTTATATTTATCATTATTTCTTAGGTACGTATTGCATAACATACGTGATTTGATAAAATCGAAGTTGAATATGCGCCTTGGACTGTTACGAATTTATAAGTAAATCTTTCCATTGTTCCAGACCGATTATTAATAAAAATTGTTTCCATACAAATAAATAACAAAACGAGTATAAGATCCGGAATTAATATTTAAGTAATAAAAGTAGGTAGGTAGGTAGTTTACATAATCTCATATTTAGGTAGACAGCTCCAAAAACTGAACAAAACCATACGTACAGACGTAAGAATACCAGAATAAACAAAGGGCCTGAAGTTATTCAAAAGAAACTGAATGGAATTAAATATTAAACTCACAAACAATGCTGGTAACCTTGTGACGGATCGTGACTAAATGTTACACGTTATGGAAGAGTGTTTAAAACATTGTACGCACAGACAGATCTAAATACTTAGACGTCTGCGATCTGAAGTGATATTTTTGAGTTTCATACTTTCAAAATCATGATCGAATGATGCATAATCTCCATCTACTGTTGATTTGAACTTTGACATGCTTCAATACATAAACCCACGACCGTAATCCCTTTCGGAGTGGACCTAAACACTGCTACAACTACCAACATGTAAGATTAAACGCGTCGCATTACTGACTCTAGGGCAGAAAATGTAGAGCGCCTCGACGAAGCCCGGAGGTATTACCATTGCTGTATCTAGAGTTTATTATGATTATTTGGTTGTAAGAGGGCTTGGTCAATGACCAATAGCTATACCGGGACCTGGACAGATCCCTGTCATCCTTGACTTAGAGGTCATTTTCTAGGCCAATTGCACGGACTTCACGAACCATCTTATGCTTAGGGGTCCCTAATGTCAGTAGGTGTTAGCACTTCGCAGAGGAGGTGTATGGGCGTTTCCTCTGCTTCACAGCAAAATCTGCCAGTGGGTGAATCTACGAGCCCCGTCTGAATTTGTCGTAGCCTTATCTCGACTCCATTTTTCCCACACTAAGAATCGGTTATAAAGAAGATAGATCTTGATTAATTGATAATCGATCCACCTGACTCCTCTCTGCTCATACGCCAATGCCCAGAATTTTTCGCTGGTAACCCCACATCCTGGGGTCCACAACATTCTGGGGTGGGCGGCCCACCTGGCTCCCCTCTAATTATAAATTTAATCTAGTACTTAATTAACCTTTAAACCACATACCATACTCTACCCATAAATTGAACAACTTTTATTATGGGACCTGTCAGAACAAAAAATAACTGGCCAAGAGCGAGGTGTGTACTCGCACATAGAGGGTTCCAAACCTAATGTTACCGTAAGAAAAGATGAGAACAGTGTTAATGAAAACCGCCGTTGTTCGGAAGGTACAAAGTGGTATAGCGAGCACAACATAAAAAAAGTGCAACGATATAATAGAGAAATTATGTCATGATAATTTGATAGCTTACAGCCGTTTTAATATTATAATATTAAGTAAGTATTTAAAGTTTTAATGTTTAAAGAACATGATGTATTGTGACCATGCTCAAAGAAGTGGCAATGGTCTCGCTACATGAACACTTACATCGGACAAGTTTGAGTACCTACTGCACGAAAAATTTTACGTAATATTTGGAATTCAATTATGATTACTAAAAAAATCCCTGAATATCCCAATTAGAGAATAGGTAGGGAAAATGTAGGTAAAACATCAATTTTCTTTAACATATTTATTTTTCAAGCGTCTGCGTGGGTCATGAATTGTTTCCAGTGAAAGAAAGTGGATGGATAATAGCCAAGTATTTTTGTTACCAAATGGGTGGGTACACAGGGTACACCTAACACGGTAGAGAGTAGTATATTCCTTGCCCACAGACTTAGGTCCTTGCCTAACACCCTCTAATGACTACCACCTGTATTTTAAGTTCACCAAGAAGTTTATGCGTTGCAATTTCATTCAATCATTAGCAATCTTTTTGAACTATGATTCTAGAGCAAGAAGTTTGGAATCCTCTATAGTTCTAGAGCATGGATATCGTAGAAAGAGCAAGTAATAGAACGAAGAACGTGTTTTGTCTCATTTACTCATTGAGGGATGCATAATACAAATTCACTCTAGTTAAAAAAGGAGATCGCTACCTTATTGCTGTCCTTATTGACGTAGCCATATTTTTGCTCTAGCCTCTATGGTCTGACATCGGAGTCAGACGGAGTCAGACAACAAAAATTTCATAAAAATGTTTGTTGCTCTATATTTCGATGAATAGTTATTTCGTAATAATTTAATTCATTGTAATTTGTTGCGAGTGGGTGACTTTAAGTTCACAACATGGTAGCGTGCAGCGTTTTAGGATGCAAGAGCCGCACTGAACGTTGCAAAGAAAATATTTCATTCCACGGGTATGTTAACATTAATTCACGTTTTATAGCTTGAAACATTAATAATAAAACGCATTTTAATAGTTTCATTCATCGGGCAAGTGTTAAAGACAATAATTTAAAAGTTAAAGCTAAATTTTGTGATTTGTAATTTTTTTTTTTTTAATATATATATTTACTAGCCTGGTTACTAGACCTTTTGGCTAAATCTTAATTTATTTTTCATTTTCTTCTGTTTTCACATTAAAACGTTGGTATTCGACGTTTTGATGGTTTTTTGGAGTTTTTGGAGGCAATCGAAAGACGCAGGAAAAGCAGAGAAGTCCACAGGAAAGCGGTGAACCGACCGCTTTGCCGCGCTAAAATCACGGAACACATTTCCTGTTTACGACCCATGCACTATCATATTTCACTGAACTATATATTGTTCACTTGCACGACACTTTGTTACGCAAAACAACACCAATTTTACGAACCAAAACTCACTATAAACAATAAAAATTCGATGAAATATAAGGACTCCAAACGTCAGCTACCAAAGCCCGCCAAAAACTCTGTGATTTGTAATCTCAATAAGGGTGGTCAGATGTCATATTAAAATTACCCTGTTTCCACCTTGAAAATAAGGTAAGTACACCAAGGGCTGTGCCAAGGGTAAGCCGGAAGAGGTTTCATGAGGTATTTTGTAACCGCTAGTTAAACGTAGTTAAGCATACCATACCATGGATAGCTGTCATTGCCTCAGGGTTAAAAGCTCCAACAAAAAACAGCATTAAAAATAGAGGTCGGTTAACTAAAGCTGGCGCGTGCCACACATTTACGCAATGCCTTTGTCTCACTGCACGCAGAATGTCTCATCGAACTCATTTGTATGTGTCTGTGAACGTGCCAGCAGCTTTAGTTAGGTTAACCTGTAAAACATACCATGATAGATGTCGTTGACGTGAGTTGAATCCTTAGGGCCTGTTTCACCACTTCTGGGTAAGTTCTTGTTAGCTTATCCGACGGATAGTTTGACATATTTTGTATGAAATTATGTCAAAATATCTGTCGCTAACAAGAACTTATTCAGAAATGGTGAAACAGGCCCTTAGAGTATTTATTTATTCTACTAACAAACTTATCTGCCACTTTTTGGTAGCATGGTTGTTTTTGGTTTGAGGCAGCATGAAATCCGCAACTTTGGACTTTATTCCATTACTTTAGATTTTTAATTTTGAATGTTAAAATTCATGAAAAACTGTGTCGTGTGAACCCCAAACGCGATAGCTTCGAAATTATTGTTCCGCAATTAAAGGCTGTTTAGTGATAGATCAGGTATAAAATTGTATGTAAATGCGTAAGATTGTTTGATCTGGCACGTTGGCAGAGGGGAAATGCTAAGGCGAGGCGGTCCCTATATAAATCGTCTAAGGTTGGATCATAAAGAATAGTTAGTGAGGTTTTTTTTATGTCTGTTTGTCTATTCGTTTGATTGTTTGTGTGTTTGTTTGTTTGTTCGAGCATCACGTAAAAACTACTTTACCAATTTTTTCGTATAGGTAGGGTGAGGAGTTGTAGCTTTTTTGCGTTTTTAAGTGATGTATTTTTTCTTCAGTTTTCCAAGCGACGAATATTTTAAAAATATATGGGTCTTCGCAACTGGCAGACTCAATTGGTCACCTACTATAAATTCGCGTATTTGAAGAACATCTGTTTATTGAAAATATACGTATAAGAGAAATGGAATACAGTGACACTCCAACACGGTATATAAAGGTAAATTCAATATGTCGGTAGATAGTACCTACACAAGTAGATAATTATAATAGTCAAAGTAGGTATATCTAGTTTAGCTAGGAAAGAGTATAGGTCATTTATTATTTGTAAACTGGAAGACTAAGGCCACTTCTGAATAAGTTCTTGTTAGGTTATCCGACAGATATTTTGACATTATTTCATACAAAATATGTCAAACAATCTGTCGTATAAGCTAACGAGAACTTACCCAGAAGTGGCCTTAGTCTTCCAGTTTACAAATAATAAATGACCTATACTCTTTCCTAGCTAAACTAGATATACCTACTTTGACTATTATGCTCTTAACCATTAGACCACGGAGGCAGTTCCACGGAGGCGGATTATGTTCAATGGGTACCAGCCCGTCTAGTATGATTTCTCTACTAGCGTGCCGACTCTATTTTTTCCATACTAAGTACTTGTCGCAGCAAGCGCGACGCTCTGAAAAGCGCGAGAACAGCAGTGCGAATTAGGAAAGTCACACGTACAAATCAGCAGTAGAAAGACGCATAATGTCCATAGTAATTTTAACATTTTCTACTGATGTTTACAGCGAGTTACGGGTGTCTTTCGAAAATCGCACTACAGGGGCTATAGACAAGGTAACATTTCTTTTGGCGTAGACGCTAGTAGAAATGACAGAATGTATGGATTTGACATTGGCGATCGAAACATTTTGACGTTTTCTTTCTCCACCATACGTCAAGTCCATACGTTTATTTTTTTTTCTACTGTCGTTAATGCTAATCGAAAGTACTTTTTCTAGAGGCCCTGGTTATTTTCTAAGCAGCCGGAGGCGCGGTGCGCACATGTAGTGAAATCGTACTAGACTCAAAGGACTGTAAGTATTCACCCTACGAGCGGCGCGGGAATCTCATTCGGTGAATTCAGCAGTTGTAAATGTCTTTATAGTGTGGATTTGACTTTCAAAAATCGCTATGTATGATTAATGATTTTTGAAAGTCAAATCAGCAGTAGAAAGATGCATATCTCCAAAGTAATTTTGAAATTTTCAACTGCTGAGCTCACCGAATGAGATTCAAAAATTGCACTTGTGTACACACACGCCGTGTGTACATAATATAGCATAGTTCATTTACCCATTTTTATGGGAGTTTGATTTCCTATGGTATCACTGGATGAAATTATCGCTGTCTCATACGCGGTTACACTGATGTTCCGTCTATCAGCGTAAGCGAAATACTTGGCCTATGATGGATATAAACCATGGATTTAGAACGTAGAAAAAGAAGGTATAGAAGGAAGCACGTGTCTTGTATATTCACTCAAAAAGAGACGCACATAGCAAATTCGCTCTAGTTAAAAAAGGAGATCGCTACTTATTACTGTCCTTATCGACGTAACCACTTTTTGTACTACAAAGGCTGTCTGACTCCAGAGTCAGTCATCTAGCTTCATATAAATTGAAAAGTCATTTTCACCGCCTGTACGGAAGTTTGCTCTCCTCTCCAGGTGCTTATATAAAATGCCATCTTTCTGTTCTAGAAGTTAAAATGTATTGTAATGAGGCGGGTTATGGACGAACAGAAGAACTAGGTTTATCATTTTCTCACATTAGTACTAGCACCCGAGTTGAATAGAAATACATTTCTCCAGTTTGTCTTCTCGATATGAACGCATAAAACCAAGAATTTTGATAATTCAATCTTCATTCCAAAAATACTAAAAGGTGCATAAGCTAGCGTAAGCGAAAGTTCATGATCAAGAAGGTTGTAATGTCCGCATCAATTTAAGATTGTAGTTAGTCTCTTTTCTCTTATGACATACCTTTAATAGTAGAAAGAGATGGAACTTTAGATATTTTGTTTATGCGGCTGTCCACTTTCCACGTTTTTTGACACTTTTTGACATGCTACACTGTATGTAAAGTTGTGTAAAGTATTAACTTTTTGTGCCTTTTGTCCTACCACATGACACGAAACATAAAAAAACAAACTTCAAAAAAAGTGGACCGCCTTGCAAAAGTTATCCTCCCTCTATGCAAGTATAATCTCTTTGATCCATGTCCATGATTCACTACTGACGTATGACTGACGTGTAAAGATTTTATTCCGAATTGTCCTAATCATTATGATGATAAATATTTCATTTGTGAAAATCATTATTTCAATCCATCTTCATAACGTAGCTCTGTTGATATGGCTTAATATTTGGTTACTTTCCGTAATTCTCTTATATTATGTTAGGATTTTTTCAATAATGAAATACGGTTTGCTGTAAAGATATAATTTTTAAGTTTCCTGCATTGTGAATCGGACCTCACATCCTGTCATTCAAACAAAGTTCAAATGTTCAAATTACTGTTACCTTCTCGAAAATATTTAAATACAGTTTATTCCCAATGAAATAGTGATTTTTCACAAAAATCTTAAGCACCTACCTTTTATGCTATCTCTGGATATAAGCAGGGCCGTAGCTAGGACTGGATTCAAGGTAGGGCATAGGAGGTTTAAGGTAGGGCGGAAGCAAAGAGCAGTTTTTTTGGATGAGATGAGAAAAAACATACCAAGTCTCAAAACGATGGTGATACTGAGTTCCATTAGCCTACCTATCCCCTTCAACACCACTCAAAGGCTGGAGCGAGCGAAGCGAGCTCGAAATTTCACACTCCAAGACTCAAAACGGTGTTGGTATGCGTTCTATTAGTCTACCTACGCTCGTAATATCATAGGCTGGAGCGAGCGAAGCGAGCTCGAAATTTCACACTCAAAAACTCAAAACTATTTTGGTATGCGTTCCATTAGTCTACCTACGCTCGGAAGATCATAGGCTGGAGCGAGCGAAGCGAGCTCGAAATTTCACACTCAAAAACTCAAAACGGCGTTGGTATGCGTTCCATTAGTCTACCTACGTCCGTAATATCATAGGCTTGGAGCGAGCGAAGCGAGCTCGAAATTTCACACTCCAAGGCTCAAAACAGTGTTGGTATGAGTTCTATTAGCCTAACTACGCTCATAATATTATAGGCTGGAGCGAGCGAAGCGAGCTCGAAATTTCACACTCCTAAACTCAAAACGGTGTTGGTATGAGTTCCATTAAAATTTCACACTCCAAGACTTAAAACGTTGTTGGTAACTCATACGGCATTCCGAAGCGGTGGTAGCTTAAAAAGAATTGACGTTTAATATGTGTGCTTCAGGCTCCTATATTGAATAAATTATTTTGATTTGATTTGCACAATATCATAGGTTGGAGCGAGCTCAACATTTCAAACTCCAAGGCTCAAAACGGTGATGGTATGAGTTCCATTAACCTACCCACGCTCATAATATCATAGGCTGGAGCGAGCGAAGCGAGCTCGAAATTTCACACACCAAGTCTAAAAACAGTGTCAGTCCGAGTTCACTTAAAAAAACAATTTAAAGGCTGGAGCGAGCGAAGCGAGCCCGAAATTTCACAGCAATGGAACTTTGTTGTGACCAGAATTCTGACAGTTTTGTAAGGGAATTTGCCCTACTTGCCCATATAGTAAAGACGTTGCCCATGTAGGAAAGAAGTAATGGTTGGGTGATTTTTAAGGTAGGGCATTGGAATTTTAAGGTAGGGCATTGCCCCACGATGCCCCCCCCTAGCTACGGCCCTGGATATAAGTACTCTAACTAGCTGTTTACCATGTTTCACCGATACCGGTACCATGTTTCAACCGTTCTTGCATGAAACCATACAAATCACAAATCAAAATATCGAAACAACTATTCATTTTGTACTTTTTTTAATGAGTAGGAATAATTTTAGGGTGTGGTGGGTAGATTTAGTGGAATTTAACAGATTTACCGTCTTTTAAAAATGTTTTTCAACACACTTGCTCATAAAGTGGCTCTAATTTCACCGCAATAAGGCACATAATGACACCTATAATCAAACTGTGACTTTTTCATTACTATTATTCACTAGTGAGTTATAGGTTTTTTTTTAATTGGTTGAGTTGCTTTGTTCTGAAAAAAGTTTCGATACAAAAAAGATCGTGTTCAATAGAAATAAAATAATGTACCCTATTGCTTCCTCATTTCATGCAACTTTTCAACTTGTACGTTTTAATAAATAAAACTTTCACTCAAATACAACTTTTGTTTTCTCTGTAATAAAGAAAACTTTAAATTCCCCATTTTGTACGTGGCTAAAACGCTATCCGCGAAAAGCCAAAAAAAAAAGAAACCTCATTTTTTTAGTCTATGGACGGGGTCCATGTAATGGCCATCCCGTAATGCGCAAACCAACAATGTCCGACCCAACAATGTCCAGCACGTATTCCATGCAATGATGGGTCGGCAATTACACCCTGAGCAAAAAATGGACACCAATTGCTGGCCCGGACATTGAGGGTCCAGCTCGTATTGTCCGGCCTGTAAATGCGTGGCGTGTAATGTCCAACCCAGTAATTGAAGACCGTCCACCAATTATACTGCCACCAATTACGGGCTGGACATTATGCTATGGACAGTTTTGGTCCAGGGCGTAATTGCCGACCAAATAATGTCCACCCCCGTAATCCGTGTACAAGATGGCGTCTATTTTTCTGTGTTCTGATTGGTTCATGATTTATTCTTAATCTATGGTCATTTTTGTTTTTAAATCAGCTTCGTCTATGCTAGCAGTGATATTAAGACGCTCTATTCAGTAACCTATTATCCCGCTTTTAGCGATGTTGTCTGCCCATTGTTGGGTATTACACTATCGAGTAGTAGTATTTATCGAGGAACTATACAATTATAATTTTGTGCAGCAAATAGAAATACTTATATTTTCGGGTGGACTAGGTTAACAGTAGCCATTTGGTTCTGGCACTCGCCGGCCGCTGCCGCGGCACGCTCGCTGCGCTCACTCGGCTCGTGCGCTGTGGTCGCAAGAATCCTAACATGCTCGTCGCTTCGCTCCTCGCTAACCTAGCCGACAGAATTAAATCTGGGGTCTAAAAACGTGATTCGTTCGTTCAATTAAAAACTGTATTGGAATATCCCACTTTATATACAACCTACATGGCTGTAAAAGTGTATAATTCATTACCTAATGATTTTAAAAAACTGAACACTTATAAGTTTAAGAAGCAAACATACAAATATCTTTTGGATAAGTGTTACTATTCAATACAACAGTTTCTTAAGTGACTTATTTGTATGTGTTTATTGACTCTATGTTTGATTATTTAAAATCTATGAAATTTTATCTGAATAATCTAATATCTATCTGACATCTTAAATTTGACTAATTACCAAATATTGTTGTTATTCGATTTGTTATGATCATACTTGTAATTAACATTTGCATGCCTTCATGGTAGAATATGCTGGAAAATTGTATTTTATAAAATCTTATGTACCATATTTTTGCAAATAAATTATCATTATCATTATCATTAAAAAAGACGCCATATTGTACACGGATTACAGGGTTGGACAATATTTGGTTGAGCATTATTATCTCGGTCCCGTAATTGCCGGCCAAGTATTGTCCAGCCCAGTAATTGGAACCAATTTAGAACCTTTGGTCACGAAATACGGGCTGGGCATTATGGTGCTGAACATTGTTGGCTCGGACTGTTAATGTCCAGCACGTAATTGCCAGCCCAATAATACGCAGCAAAGCAACCCAAACCTTGTACACGAATTACTGGGTCGGACATTATGTGGTTGGTAATTATCCGGGTGGCATTTGATGGGCTGGCCATTACGGGCGCCGTATGGACGATCGCCATTGCTAGATGCGCGCGCATAGAAAAACTTATTATTTTTTCCCGCCATTGCGATGTTTTTCACAACTCGTTTTCACTGTTAAAATTAATAACTTATACCTAGTTATTTATTAATTAAAATGTCTACAAGTACTAGTGAAAGAAAGTGGGGTCGGGTCTCAATAGCGCCTCAGCGGTAATCACCAACATTACACACTTGTACCATAATGTACTATTAAACAAAAAATAGTGACGAAATATGGCTAACAACAAAACTTCACAAAGGAGTTGATAATTCATCGAAAAACTATCATTTGTGTTATCTTTGTTCATTTTTATGACTTAAACTGGTGTTAATTTATTGGATTTTATTTAAAATGTAATATAAAAAGTTTGTGTCTATACTCATCAAAGAAAAACATCAACTGCAACCCTAAGTTTGTTTGTACTGTATTTTTTCAATTTTCTCAAAAACTATTATCAATACAGACACCGCTATAATTTTCCTACAAAATTCAATAGTTCATCGACATGTAAAAATTATTTCAGATTTTTGGCTTTATATGTTCGGAGATCAGGGGGGGGGAACCAAAATTTTTCGTGCAGTCGGGCTTATAAATGAATAACTACGCATCACTTAGTAAAACAAACTACCAATACAAAATCTACGTTCAAAACCCTTTCAAATGATACCAAACTCGGCTAGATTGGAAAACTTTTTTTTTAAAAGTCATCAGTTTTTGGACCTTAAAATTTGTAGAAAAATTATTTTCTAAATTTATAGTCTCGCTTTACGTTTGGGTTAGCATGATTGACCACTATGCCGAATTTCAAGTCGCTAGCTTCTATAGTTGCTGAGAAAAGTGGCTGTGACAGACGGACGGACGGACACGAGAGTGATCTTATAAGGGTTCCGTTTTTCCTCTTTGAGGTTCGGAACCCTAAAAATCTGCTGTCTCATACATTTGAGTCGAGTAGGCGCTGCAGTTTAGTATGGAACAGCTGATTTTTTTGTGCGCTGAAAGGTTTGCTCCCACAGTAAAAGTTGTTCTTTTTGATGGGTAGAGTATACTTTTCCTTACACCAATGAGTATTACTATATTTTGGTACCTTTCTTACGGCACTCCTGAACTTTATTACACATTTTTTGGGGGTCAGGGTTCTAATGTGGACTTAGTAACAATTATCTATAGTATTATAAAACTGTAACTGAATTTAAGTGTGTCTGTACATAGAAGATATTTAAAAAAAAAAGATTACGATATGGTTTTTAGGTACTTATCCCCAACTCGAAATCAAACTTTTTTAGAAATTTTGTCTGTCTGTTTGTTTGTGTGTTTGTTTGTTTGTTCGCGCATCACGCAAAAACCACTGAACCGATTTTGATGTAACTTTTTTTGTTTGATAGCTTATAATCTGACTTAAAATCTGGTATATAATTTGTGCGGACGAAGTCGTGGGAAAACACTAGTTTTTGATAAAATTATGTTTTTTTTAATGTTTATGTCTCACTCATATTACAAAGATATTTATGTGAAAACATGTTTATGTATAAAAACCCTTGTTTCGATTACAGATGCCGTGTACCAGAATGCGACAATTATAATTCCACGATAGAAACACCAGGATGGTGGCCAAGAAGTTCGGATCCAAAATGTTACAAGCCTGTAATAAACGTAGAAAAACATAATAAAGATAACAGAATATGTTCAAATGAATCGTTTCTGAATGAGTTTGAAGAGTGTCAAGAATGGATTTACGAAAGTAATAACTCTATTGTATCAGAGGTAAGTGGCCTGCAGTGTCACCTTTAGGGTTGAACTACACAGGGCCGCACGCATCGCCTGCGCCGTGCGATCACGTTCCGTCTATCTTATATGCAAATGACGTTCCTGAGTGACAGAAAAGGATGGAGCGACGGAAAAGTGCGATCGCGTGCGGCCATGTGTAGTTCAACCCTTATACGACTTTATATTTTCACGTCGACTATTGTAATTTTCATAATGTACAGTTCATTTACAGTTTGTATCTATCTTATAAGCTGTAATAGACCGAGGATGAGGAAATGAACTTCCTGCTCACGCCTGTCTCCCATTGGGCTGAGCCCTGGGCAGAGACAACAGAACGCCACATGCTACGATCCTGACACCTCGTTCCCTCATCTAATCTAAACTGTTATAAAACTGTAACTGAACTGTGTCTGTACATTGAAGATATTTACAAAAAAAAGATTACGATATGGTTTTTAGGTTTCCCTGGCTCGAAATCAACCTTTTTTTGAAATTTTGTCAGTCTCTTTGTCTGTTTGTTTGTGTGTTTGTTTGTTTGTTCGCGCATCACGCAAAACCTACTGAACCGATTTTGATGATGATCCGACTTAAAATCTGGTATATAATTTGTGCGGACGAAGTCGCTGGTAAACACTAGTCATTCATAAAACTATTCATAATTATACAGGTTGAAATTAATATCATTAGCATCCTTTTAAACTAAGAGTTTACCCTTCAAACTGAACAACTTTTACTAATTGAGCAAACCGATCCAGGCAAAAAAATAAACAATGCTGTTGCATACATTTGAGTCGAGTAGGCAATGCAGTTTAGTATGGAACGGAAGATTTTTTTCACCTCACAAGCTCGGAAAGATTCTGTTTATCATTCGAAATCTGAGTGCAAAAGTGCATTTTATCCGCTAGCGTGGAAAGAGTTTTTAAAATTCGAATCCATTCGAGTCCAGATAAAAAGATAGTAAAACCATATATGCGAGAAAGACAAAAAGATTATGTTGCTAAAATAACGAACTATGCAGCATATATTCGTGCATATTATTTTCTTCTCTTTTTCGCGTATAGGTTTGTCCTTCACTATAATTTATTTGAGTGTCAACAAAGAGGATTATAACTAAATATATAATCCCTTTGAGTAGCAATATCTCTTGTCTTCTCTTTTTCACGTATAGATTTGTCCTTATTTGCATTTGCATATAATTATTTTTCCAGTGTGGGATAAAAAATATCATTTAAAATGCATTTTAAAAATTAATTCATCTTGTTTACCTATGAGAAGTTATTCCTTTACATTTCCTGAATTATTTGAGCAGTGTCTCAGTACACACCAGGACATTTTTTATGCTGATCAATTGGTTTTCAATCAAACTGCTACACATGACCGCAGTGAGACAGTGACTAAATGCAAGAGTAATATAGCCGCAATAGAATGGGACAACGTCATGAAGCGCGATGTTCGCTCTATACATCTAAACTCAGTGCTTGCACCTAACATTTTCCTCGCTGTTGTGAGGTGAAAAGTTGTGTGTTTCGCTCGGCTGCAAAATTATTCTGCGTCTCGTACCTTTGAAACCTTCGCTACGCTTCGTTCCAATATAAGTACTCGCGCCAAAAAACAACTTTGCAGCCTAGCATAACAAATAACTATTTTTGCTCCGATCTGTTTGCTCCCATGGTAAAAATTGATCAGTTTGATGGGTAGACTCTTAGTTGAAAAGGATGCTACCGATATCAATTTCACCCTGCATAATTATGCTCTTCGGTGCACTGCACTGCACATCTTCCTTCACCATATAGCGAGTATATGATAATTGCATCTCTTACATGTGATGGCAATGTATCTACTGTCTCTTAGGTAATTATACTTACTGCTTTTTATAGTTCCTATCAATAACTTTATAACGCCTTTAGCTCTGCGCTTAGCAATAGAGCATGCTGAGATCATTTTACACTAACTAAACATGGATATTAGGTACTGGCTTATTATTTTTCATGGGACTAAAAAATTTAATAGCGACTTATTAGTACCTAACCCAGCACTACCTATGCATTAAGTATACAAGGTGTTACAAAAATACAAATAAACCTTTAAGGGGGTGGTGTAGACCATCAAACTGAACAACTTTTACTATGGGACCAATATCGAAATCGCGAAAAAAATAATTTATGTTCTATACTCTACAAATCGACTAGAGATATAAATTTTTTTTTTCGCGATTTCGATGTTGGTCCCATAGAGAAAGTTGTTCAGTTTGACGGTCTAAAGAACCCCCTTAAGAGTTTTAAAAATTTATTGTTACTTATGAAACACCCTGTATAAAATTATCTGTAAGAGTTTTCTGCGTAGCACAATCATTATCATCATCATGTCAATCTCACTCGATAAAGCAGTGCTGGATTCCGTGCTTCGGCTGGCACGTTAAGCCGTTGGTAAAAACAGGCATTAAATTTTCAAGTAATCGACAAATTGTCGCCGACGGTAGTTATACTACAGGGCTTTTTACCTAGTATAGGTACCTACGTTCTTAAGTAAACATAAAATAGTAATGTTATCGTTTATGTTTTTTCAGTTTAATTTTGGATGTAATACATGGAAAGTGACACTGGTAGGCAGTGTTCACAATGCCGGCATGATAGCTTCTACAATGTTGGCGGGATTTATTTCAGATAAGTAAGTAGTGTTAGAAAGTCAAACGAAGTTCTGTCCAGATTTTTTAGAAACGATCTAGAAACCAATGTGTTTCAAAATTTGTATGGAAATTTTGAGCCAAGATAACTTTGACCGAAATCTGACAAAAGTAAAGCACATATAGGTACCTAGGATTGGTTTCTAGATAGAGTCTAAATAAAATCATTGACATCCAAAATATACTCAAACTTCGTTTGTATGGAGCGTGCGAAGTTTTTTCTCCATGGGGTTGTTGGAATGATTTTCTTGTGACCATTTATGCATTTTGAGATCACAGATTTAAAAATTAAATGTATATTGATAAACTCGATGAAACGCAATAAAAATTAAATTGGATTCTTAAGGTGGTTGGAGAGCTGTCAATTTCATACAAAACGTTGTCGTATAACACTCGTAGACGGTATTAATAAAAGTAATGTTTTATACATGGAAAAATAGCTTAGAAAATCTAGTTTGCGCATATCAAATAATATTTACAATTTGTAATATAATTACGAAGATATAAGGGTTTGAAATTTTGTATGAATAATTTCAAAGCGTGATACCTTCGTAATAATATTATAAATTGTAAATATTATATGATATGCGCAAACTAGATTTTCTAAGCTATTTTTCCATATATAAAACATTACTTTTATTAATACCGTCTACGAGTGTTATACGACAACGTTTTGTATGGACGGAAACCACCTCAAGGGTTTATTACCGTTGGCGCGCTCCATACAAACGTACTATGGTGATATTTTCAATACTAACCAATTAAAGTCAATGAAATTTTGCAAAAACAATCTAGAAACAAATCGCTATGCTTGTATAGAGTCAGATTTTCTTTAAAATGTATAGTTTTAAAGTTACAGTGCCTCAAAGATTTCCATACAGTAATCAGTAAGTTTATTCGTAGAAATACAAATCGTACAAATCTTAAAATAATCCTAGAATTAAAACTGTATATTTTAACGAAAATCGGACTCCATACAAGCATAGAGATTTGTTTCTAGATTGTTCCTGCAAAATTTCATTGACTTTAATTTGTTAGTATTGAAACTATCACCATAGTACGTTTGTATGCAGCGCGCATTTTCGCTCTCGGAATAAAATTATCTTAAAAATTAAGTCTACTATCCGTAAAAAATACAAAACAAACACAAAAAAACGTGACATACCTGGGTAACGAATTGAATATTAGGTACTATCCTTAGAAAAAGTATATGTCTAGAACTAGTCTAGAATGAGCCTCGAGGTTTAAACGTATAAAACATTATAACACCCCTGTTTTTGCGTCGGGGGTTAAAAACTTATAACACCCCTCTTTTTGCGTCGGGGGTTAAAAAGGGGCTAAGTTTCATAGGGTGGTGTGCGTGAGGCGCCATACAAATTATGAATGTGTGCGTGTATATGTATAGGGTTTTGGAACCAGTACTGGTTCCAATTTTTTTCGACGCTTTTGTATCTTCGACTGTCAATCTTGACATATACTTTATTATCAAAGGTACTATCATCATTATTTACAGCGAAGTATTGAATTACGTTTTGTTTTTTGTGTTGTGTTTACCAAGGTAGTTAAGCTTTTAATTAAATAGGTAAATATCGTAATAAAATAATGTATTTACTTGCATTAACTTTCCTTTGATTTAGTTACAAAGCAAATAATAGATGCAAATAAGCTAATATTTGCGGACTGTTTAATTTCCGTCTGAATCATAAATTATGCTAGAGTGACTTCTGTTCTGTATGACTAAACGAATATGTACTAGTATTAATACATCATGTACCTAAGTCACGGACCTGAAAAAAAGGCGGACGTAATCTCGTCTAATCGCGAGTGAAGCACCCATTTCTTTTGTGTGCGTTCTATCACGCGGTACATAATGGTGACGGTGACGGGTGTAGGACCTGCGCCTAGAGCTAGTGCATCTGTGTGAGTGTAGGTCCCTTGTAGAACAAACGAAAATGTTGGACCTTGCATGCTTCACATCTTTTTACCCGACTGCGACAGAAGGAGGGTTATGTTTTTCGAGCGTGTGTATGTATGTATGTTTGTATGTCTATTTCTTTGGCACGCCCTACAGCCTAAACGGCTTGATGGATTTTAACATAGGAGGTGTCGTTAGATTCGTAAAAATCGTGAGAGTGACATAGGGTACATTATTTTAATGTGGCGTATGCGAATTAAAAAAGAGAGGGGGGAGAATAAAATTTTTTTCGTAAAAAAATACAATATGGGTATCAAATGAAAGCTGGTGAAGAGCAGATTCCAATTATATATATATTATAGTATTTTTATGCAACCATTTTGACACAAGACTAAAAAGTATGAAATAAACTAAATTATTTAGAAAAACAAAAAACCCGACTGCATAAAAAACTATTAACTGAAAAGATAAAAACAAGCTCCTTAAATCAGCTATAATAACTTTGCTTGAGCAAATTAATACAATTTGAATGTTATTACTTATTAGGTAGGTATTGCAGGCGGGGACAAACCAATAACCAACAAATAGGTCATTTTTCTTTGTCCCCGTTTGCGATACCTACCTAATAAGGAATAACATTCAAATTGTATTAATTTGCTCAAGCAAAGTTATTATAGCTGATTTAAGGAGCTTGTTTTTATCTTTTCAGTTAATAGTTTTTTATGCAGTCGGGTTTTTTGTTTTTCTAATTAGTGTCACATTACGTCCGTCTTTTTTTCAGGTCCGTGACCTAAGTATCGTGTCAATGACGGAATTAGTAGGTATACAAGTATACAACCTATAGTACTTACTTATTAGTACTTATTTGAACTGCAACCCCAAAATGTCAAACTCGCTTGACCTTCCCATGTTCTTGGATTTTTAGTAAGAATATCGCGGTGAACTTAGTACCGCCTTTAGAATCTTCACGCTTTTTAGCCTATGTCTGTACTCTTATATATTCCGTGCCTAATAATGTTCATCACGGATAATGTAGCCAATCCTGTAGCATTCCAATCAGTCCAGTAGTTTCAGAGCTTATTCAATCAAAAATCAAATCTTTCCTCTTTATTACAATATTTGTATTGGTATTACATAATAATTATAGGTACGTGAATAAATTCATGGCTATGTCATTAAGAGCCTACCGAGCCTATTATGCTGCCCTCAATCGTATTTTTTTTATTTCTATACAATTAGACAACATTTACAAAAAACAAGAATGTCACATTGTAGTCCTGATTGACTTTCAATTTATCGAAACATTACGGAGTATTATGTTTTATTATTGTAGCCTTCGGTTGTAGATTCGGTTTTAAAGATAATAACTACAAACATAAAAACAAATCCGCAGTGACCCGATAAATTGAAAATCAGCACTGACTACAATGTGACATTCTTGTTTTTTGGAAATATTGTTTAATTGTTAAAAAATAAAAAGAATACGATTGGGGGAAGCACAATCTGTGCTACGACTATCAACTATGTTTTTATTTCAGTAGTTGTAGCAAGACTCAATATATTTACACTCAATACTTAATTAAATTAAATTACCTATAATATTGAGTGTACACAGGTCGTAAAGTCGAGTGGTGATGGAGGCTTTCACTCTCGGAACATTGCAACCCTTAGTATCCCCTGTACTTCCGTCCGTCCGTCCGTCACCCGCAGGAAGAAATGGGCTGGTTCATTATAAGCTCGGAAAGTTCTTATTCTTTGTTCGCAACCAAGTTACGGTTATAGAAAAAGTTCTCTTGATTCGCAACTGGTTGTGAAAACAGAATCAAAATTCTTAATTCGCAACTGGTTACGAATCGCAGCTACGAAAACGGCCGAAGGGCTGAAAGCATTCGTACATCTCGGGAGATAGGAACTATTGATGCTGTGGCAGATATTTTAAAAGCACCTTATACAGGGTGTAAGGAAAAGTATAATTAACCTTTAAACCACAAAGGTACTCAACCCATCAAACTGAACTACTTTTACTATAGGAGCAAACCAATCGGAGCAAAAAAAATACTGCTTTCCCTGTCATACTTCAAAATGGCTGAATGATGGCGCTACCCTGATCCGTTGAGCGAGGAAAGCGCCAGCCCTTTGATGATTAATCGTTATTAATGGTGATGTTTACGTTTTTAAGGATTGGAAGAAAGCCGGCGTTAATAATATGTTCCGTAGGAGGTTCGATCGGAGTAATAAAGATGTTTGTAACAAATTACTACGCTTATCTGGTCGTAGAGTTTCTGGAATCGTTCTTTTCATCGGGCATACTCACAGTTGCGATTGTTTTACGTAAGTTTACTTACACAATTATCAACTATTTCTTTAATAATGTAATTTAAACAGATAGAGATTAGTGGTTGCTTGTGGTGGTACCTATGTGAAGTCTCCCAAACCGCATTGGGCACGTGTACGTGGTGAACTTAACACCCAATACCCTCCTGCCCTGCCTGCTGTTGTTCTGCTCTCCTTGAGGGTAGACCTGCAAGGGTAGCATTAGCAGATTAAATCCCACCTATCCCCCCCCCTGGATACGTGCCTGGAGAGCAGTTAGTGGTCAATTTGTTTTCAGAGTATACTATTACTATTCTAGAAGTCTCTACTGCCTCAGACTTGGCTTAAAGTATCTCAAAGTATCTAATGGCATACTGTCATGAATATAAACAAGGTGTTAATAAATAAAAATGCAAAATCTTAAAGGAATTTGTATGCAATCGCTAACTGAACATATTTTTTTGCAGTAATAGAAGTAGGAGGTGAAACAAAGCGTGTTATAACAGGAGTAATATTCTCCTACGCAACTTACAGCGGCGAAGTTATCTACGCTTTCCTAGCAATGGGTTTACAATACTGGAAGTCAATAGTATTAGCTGCGTACAGCCCAATGATCCTCTTTATATTTTATATCTTCATTATAAAAGAAAGCACGAGATGGCAAATGCTACGAGGAAAAATGAATGAAGCAAAATCTACATTAAAATCCATCGCTAAGATTAATAAGCTGAAAGTATCTTCGAAACAAATCGAAGACATAAGTGAAGAAGATCTAAGAAAGAAATTCGATGTAGAAATACAGAAAGAGAAAGAAAGTATTGCGCAAATATTGGGTTCGAAAGAGATAATGATAAGGTTGTTAGTTACATCTGTCTGTTTTTTCTCATCTGGATTCATTTACTGTGGTTTGATGGTCCATTCCGTATATTTACCAGGGAATAAATATACGAATTTTGCTCTTTCATCACTGACGTCGTTTCCTGGGGATCTTATAGCCTATTACGCTTTCAATGCTGTTGGAAGGAAGATAACCTTGCAATGTGGTTTCTTTGCTACAGCTATTTTTACCATTGCACAAGCGTATACGCCTGATTGTAAGTACCTATGTTTATATAGTTAATCAGTATATAACTCTATAGTTTGGTTTCCAGTTCGTTTCTATTTCACTGTCTATTTAAACTGACTCCTCGCGTCTATATTTTTCTAAGGGGATGATCAGTCAGTCCATCAAACAGCAAATTTCCTCTTTGGGACCAACGTCGAAATCGAAGATATATCTGCTCTCCCATACATTTTGGGTCGAGTAGGATTGCAGTTTTGTATCGAACAGCAGATTTTTTTCCGCCATTTCGATGTTGGTCCCAAAAAGTTGTTCAGTTTGATGGTCTGATCATCTTAAAAAACCGCGTATTAAGTTGGACCCTGTATTAATTTATTTCTGTATTTTTCCACAGCTATATCCTGGCTTAAAATATTGTTATTTTTATTGGGAAAGTTTGGAGTGGTAATCTGTTTTACTGGAATTTTTACGTATAGTTTGGAATTATTTCCTACCAGTGTAAGAGGATCCCTGGTAGGATGTGGTAGCACAGCAGCTAGAGTTGGAACTATGTTGGCTCCTCTGACTCCTTTATTGGTAAGTTCTTGTGTGATATTTCTTAAATTATTAAAGAGGCAACGCTGTCAGCCTTAAATTCTAGGCACTCTGCCCCGAGTAGGCGCCTTAGAGGAAATTTTTTACCTTTAAGTAGACTACCTAGGTGCTGTTACTATTTAATTCATTTTGCGTTACTTATAGGTAGTTATATTTTAGTTGTTATTATTATTTATCCTTACCTTTGTTTAAAAAATAAATCTATTACCGAATTAATTATGTAGGTAGTAGGTATATTCATATTATCCGTCCTATAAGGTGCTTATACATTATGGTAGCGTTGTACCAAAAGTAGAAAAATTTCATGTAATAATCCATAGGCATTCTCAGAGCATTATGTAGGAGTGGAAATCCTTTCGTTGTTTAAGACATTGCCCTAAGAAAATATTTTAAAAATTCGCAGACAAGTCGATAAAACTGTTGCCTAATGTTTATTTATAAAACTGTTAATGTTTGTTTGTTCGCGCATCACCCAAAAACTACTGGACCGATTTTGGTGACACTTTTTGTATGTATTTGAATGCACAGGTATATAATTATGACAACTAGTTACCTAGTTTATCTCGCTACAATGATAGTTGCGGACGAAGTCGCGGCATAAGAATAGTTACCTAATTTCTTATGGTCGCGGGCAAATAAGCTCGAGATTCTTAAAATATATATCTTCTCGAAACCATCATACAAGTTCACTACTTAAACCGATGTCATTAAACATGGATAAAAACTTCCACGTGTAAAAATAAACCTTATTTTTCAGACTGCAGAGTTGAAAGCCCTACCTTCAATCCTGTTCTCATCGACGGCAGTTCTAGCTGGTCTCCTGCTGACCCTGACTCCTGAAACCAAGACTTTACCTTTGTTCGACACCATTGCTCAAATTGAAGCTTATAAAACTAAAAATGAACCTAAGGATTAAACGATTAACGTATTTTTTGCCATGTTGTTCTTTTCTTTACATTTGTGTAGGATCGTTAATAAAAATAAATTCATCTTTTTTTACTTCCACAGTTTATAAACAAATAATACAAATTTCCATTATTCCACTATCCGTTTTTCTTTTTCCGGAATTCCATTCCATTATCCATACTTATAGATTGTGGGTACCTAAGTATATTGATAACGACTATTTAAAAACAAAATTAACTGCTTAGGTAGGTACTATGTTTTATTTTTTACTATATAAATTGTATTTGTATATATAAATAGAAATCTAAATAATTAAGTCAAAAAAATAACTGACTGTATAATGTTAAAATTATAAGATAGGCACAAACCAATAACCTACAAGCTGTGTTTTATAATTTTTAGGGTTTCGTACCCCAAGGGTGAAAATGGGACCCTATTCATAAGTCTACGCTGTCCGTCCGTCCGTCTGTCCTAGGTACCTTAGATTAATAATGTATAATATGGTTATGTCCATCAGACTCAACAACTTTCACTATGGGACCAATATCGAAATCGTGAAAAAAAAAAATGTTCTATAATACTCTACAAATCGACCCGAGCTTAAATATATTTATATGGGATATCCGTTTTTTTTCGCGATTTCGATGTTGGTCCCATAGAGAAAGTTGTTCAGTTTGACGGTCTAAACAACCCCCTTTAGAGTTTAACAAATGTATTCTTACTTATGTATAGCTATTACCGTTCAAAAGTTACAGCCCTAAATAGGTAGGACAGACGGACGGACGGACGGACAACGTAGGCTTATGAATAGGACACTTTTGGTGCGGAACCCTAATAAATAACGTGTTTTTCTAAACAACTTATAAAAGACATAGACTACGCGCTTAATATAAACATCATAATATAAACCTTTAAATTGTTAGCATAAATTAATTATGAATAACAAAACAACTGTTTAAGTTCATGGGCATGGCCATAAAATAAAAAAAGATGAAATTATCAATTCGTCTGTATATTTTTGTATCAAATTTACCATTACTCCGGGTTTTTTAAGCATATTTGGATGACTGTTTTTAGGGTTCCGTAACCAAAGGGTGAAAACGGGACCCTATTACTAAGCCTACATTGTCGTCCGTCCGTCCGTCCGACCGACCTACCTATTTGGGACTGTATCTGTTGAACCGTAATAGCTAGACACTTGAAATTTTCACAGAATATGCATTATTACGGCGGATTTGTTAACAAATAATTAAAATATCAAAAAATTAAGAGGGGTACAAGAAACTAGTTTTTATCAACGTTTTTTCTTTTAGATTATACGATTTCTATTCTATTTCTTCATAGGATTATAGAGCAAGCTCTACAATATAACAACAAATAATAAAAACAGGCCAAGTGAGAGTTGGTTTCGCGCTAAAGGTCCCAGAGTGGTGTGTGGAATGGTTTTTTGGTGGTATGTTGTGTGGTGGTGTGGTACGGAACCCACGGTACGCGAGTAGCCCGACTCACACTTGACCGGTCTTTATCAAACTGAACAACTTTTGCTATAGGAGCAAGCCAATCGGAGCAAACAAAAAATTTGCTGTTGCATACTGTTGTTTACTTTAATCGATTGACTCTTAGTTTAAAAGGATGCCAATGATATCAATTTCACCCTGTATACCTGCGTCCTGTGCTGACTGCCAATGGGCTCCACAATGCCAATATGTATATTTTGGGAGTCATATGCAGTTTCGAAAAACGTTATAGCGAAGCACGCTACTTCGAAAAACTTTTTGACTGCCTCATACCTTCGAAAACTTGTACGTTCGAATGATGTAGTCGCGAAAGTCATCGTAGCGAAGCACGCTGCTGCGAAAAACTTTTTAATTGCCTCCTCGTACGTTCGAAAGCTTGTGAGATCGAATACTGTCGTAGCGAAGCATGCGCAAAAACTACCTGTTGCTACGTGGTACCAAAAACTGTATATAGGCTGATGACATAGACCTCTTATACAGAACACATCAATGGCTGATGATGATGAGCACAGACTTAGGTATCTTGAGAGCCATATACAGGGTGTCCCGTAAATAATGGTCCAATGTTAAGGGGAAGATAGGTTATCTAATTACCTAAAACTTATTTAAATTATATTAATAAAACATAGGGTTACCAAGAAAACATTTTTTTTTTGTTGGATTTTTCCATTTCATCTACCGGACTTCAAGTTTTTTGACGCTGTCCATGCAAATGATAACATTTTCAAAATCTGATTTTTGTAAGATATTGCTGAATAGTTTATCAATGTATACAGGTACCATTTTTGTCCCTGTTACTAAGTTTTAAGAATGACTTGGAAAATAAATCCCGAGTTGAAAAATTATTTTCTTTCGACGAAATTTAAAAAAAATATGAAAAAAAAAATTGTGACACTGAACTGGACCATTATTTTAAAAAGTGCTACATTTAACCAGTTTTTCAAATTTGTATGAAACTTGCGTCTAGTCTTTGTCCTTACAATGTTATGGCGATTAATATGAAAAGAGGCGCTAATTTTAAAAATAAAATTGTTATTATAATGTGTGTTAAACGATTTGTAGTGTCTAAAATGTCTGCCTACGAGCTGAAATTAGTAATGAAGATACCATTTGGTGTTCAGGTTTAAGAATTTAACGAATACCTACCGCTCAATGTGCTGTTTCAGAGGAAATGGAAAAATAAAAATAAAATGTTTTCTTGGTAACCCTATGTTTTTTTAATATAATTTAAATAAGTTTTAGGTAATTAGATTGTGTTAGATAAGCTATCTTCCCCTTAACGTTGGACCATTATTTACGGGACACCCTGTATATGGCTCTCAAGATACCTAAGTCTGTGCTCATCATCATCAGCCATTGATGTGTTCTGTATAAGAGGTCTATGTCATCAGCCTATACACAGTTTTTGGTATCACGTAGCAACAGGTAGTTTTTGCGCGTGATTCGCTACGACAGTATTCGATCTTACAAGCTTTCGAACGTACGAGGAGGCAATTAAAAAGTTTTTCGCAGGAGCGTGCTTCGCTACGACGGCTTTCGCGACTACATCATTCGAACGTACAAGTTTTCGAAGGTATGAGGCAGTCAAAAAGTTTTTCGAAGTAGCGTGCTTCGCTATGACGTTTTTCGAAACTGCATATGACTCCCGTATATTTTATGGTTAATTACTTGAACAGGTGTCGTAAAATCAATCCTTCCGACCCTTAGATAAGTTCCGACCCTTCCGACCACCTATGCATTCTTGATTACTCGCATTCGACCCTGTTGTCCCTCCAGTAAAATGTTGTCCATTTTATTTTAGGAAAGGTAACAACTAGCTATTTTCGAAAACCGTTTAGTGATTAGGTAGGTAGGTTTCAAATTTTGAAAGTAACACGTTCAAATCAGCAGAAGAAAATGACAAAATTAGAACGGATATTACATCATTCGATCATGCTTTTGAACGTGTGACTTTCAAAAAACGGACTCAAAATTTTCTTCTTACACGACTGCGCCAGAAGGAGGGTTATGTTCAGCGGTCGGTCTATCCAAATTGGACTTTGGAGTCTCATTTCCTACGAAATGTATAGGACAAGATTTCTTTTGCAAAGAAGAAACTTTGAAAGAAGCACCGTAGCGCGTTGTTTTACCCCGTTGCCGAAATAGACTAAGAGATAAGTGTACTTTTTGCAACCATCAGCAGCAAGGCTGATTCAGTGTTTATGTGGTGTAGAGCATCTGTGTGATGGGGATGGACCAGGTCTGCCTGCATAACTTCAGTCGGTTTAGGAGTTACAGACGTTTAAAGGTCTGGAAAAAAATTACGAACAGCTGCAGGGCTGATCGTATGATATTATTGTAGTATGCACTGTAGCTATGTGAACAGTACAAAAACTGACATGAACTGCCAGTCGGTTTAGGAGATACAGCCGTTCAAAGGTCAGACCTTTGAACGTCAGTAACTCCGAAACCGACTGATGAACCATGTCAGTTTTTGTACTGTTCACATGGCTACAGTGCATACTACAATAATATCATACGATCAGCCCTGCAGCTGTTCGTAATTTTTTTCCAGACCTTTAAACGTCTGTAACTCCTAAACCGACTGAAGTTATGCAGGCAGACCTGGTCCATCCCCATCACACAGATGCTCTACACCACATAAACACTGAATCAGCCTTGCTGCTGATGGTTGCAAAAAGTACACTTATCTCTTATAATAAAATGACGACCATGTTGAGCGTCACGTGTTGTGCGTCAATTCGGTATGTCAAGTTTTTTTTTGGAAGGCTGAATCGAAAACCATTTCGAGATAACTGTCTCAATAATCATATTTTCTACGTCAAAGATTTTAAAATGAAAGGATTACAAATATTTTAAATAAAATAACGTCGTTTTTCGGTACGTCCAGTGACGTCACTGGCATACCTGTAAACTCCTTGTTAAACATAAAATCAACTTGAAATACCCGGCCATTATGAAAAAAAAAAAAATTCACAATGTCAGAATTTGACATTTGATGTTGCCGTATCTGTTTCCAGCATAGAGTTAGAAAGAGGAGGCACGTTTTATTTTTTTAAATATAGCAGTAGGTAGTGTTTCTCCATGGAGTTCGAATTATTTTTTCTCCACCATTTTTGCACTTAGAGATTACAGATCAAAATAATTTAAAAATTTAATTTATATTGATAAACTCGATGAATCGCAATAAAAATGAAACAGGTGTCTTAAAATTATGTCTTCTATCCGTAAAAAATATAAAAATGACGACCAAAAAAAACTTGACATACCGAATTGTTGCCTAGTGGATACGAGGCTTGACGCGTAAAGTTCTCTATTACGAAAACTTCGTGCGTCTTTGGATATTATGTTGACAATAATATTAATCAGCGCTTACGCTCCCAAACATCATTGCACGTTCAGATAGTCTACCTACCGTCAGCTTCCTAACTTTTAAATTTAGTTGATAATTAAAAATCGTAGCAAACGGTATTCTCGGTATTTGGCCAGAATTACCACATCACAATAGTTCCTATTATTCACAATTAATTAAATTAAATTAGAATTATTAAATCTTAATTAAATTAAACATGACCGCGTCAAACAAGAAGAGTGGTGAAAAAAATGATGTTTTCAAAGCCTTGGAGGTTTTTGGTAGATTTCAAACAGTGCAATATGTTCTCATCTGTTTACCCCTATTTGGAGTGTCTATGCTGAATGTTAATTATATATTTGTGGCTGAAAACGTGAATTACAGGTAAGACTGGCTATTTGGATTCATTTGTAGTATAAAGGGATGCGGCCCCGGCCATAGAAAAAATGCCAACGGTTGTATACAGCTGTATATTATTTTATAATGTAGGTAATATTACATTTATCTTGTATGTACCCTTAAATACTTTTTATGATGCTTATTTTGGTAAAAAAACACATTATTGTGAAAACACCGGTCACCGGTAATTTCAAGTGAAATTGTCAGATCTTTTTTTTTATGGCCTTGGTATTGCCGCTTTATCATTTTTCTTTTTGAAGTATACAATATTTGGCATTTATCGCCGCATGTTCTTTTCGTCTATTTTATTATTGAGAGATAATGTAGCACTAAGACACTGTAGCATCAAAACACAAAACGACATGAAACATTTTGTCTAGAACTAAAACAATACCCAGGAGTGCGATTTTTGAACATCACGCGTTGTAATCAGCAGAAGAAAATGTCAAAATTACTATGGAGATTATGCATCTTTCTACTGCTGAATTGAACGTGTGATGTTCAAAAATCGCACTCCAGATACTAAATCATTTCTAATAGCATTCCATACCAATCCTTTAATTATTTCCGGTAGGTACAGTCTACACGCAGAATGTTCAAAACGTAAAACGTTCAAAACGCAAAACGAAAGCACACACAAACAAGCTAAAGATAAAACGTGATACTTCAATGGTGACAGGCGGTGTCAAAATGACAGATGTCAAAGATGACAGCCGTTGTAAAAAAATGTCAAAGGTGACAGGCGTTTATGGTGATAGACGGTGTCAAAATGACAGAAAATGTCAAAAATGACCAGAATTAATACAATTTTTTATTGAAACGCCTGGCATCTGTCACTTTGACACCGCCTGTCACCATTGAAGTATCACGTTTTATCTTTAGCTTGTTTGTGTGTGCTTTCGTTTTGCGTTTTGAACGTTTTACGTTTTGAACATTCTGCGTGTAGACTGTAGACCCTCAACACACTGTCCCCAAACTGGTGACCCCGAAAATTTAAAGGAAGGAATTGGTGGCAAACGGTTCTCTCGACGAACAGTGCTATCGGTAAAGAGTTATTTCGTCAAAGAGACCGTTAGCGAACGGTGCTTTCGACGAACCGTGATATCGGTAAAGAGTTATTTCGTCAAAGAGACCGTTAGCGAACGGTGCTTTCGACGAACCGTGATATCGGTAAAGAGTTATTTCGTCAAAGAGACCGTTAGCGAACGGTGCTTTCGACGAACCGTGCTATCGTTGAACAGTGCTTTCGTCGAACGAATCAGTTGAGAACCGTGATTTCGATGAAGGGTATTTCGTAAAACCGTTATGGACTCGTTCTCGGGTGTATGAGATTAAGTACGGTATTATAATCTTGCTAAAATTATACACTATACGATTGATTTTATTATAATAATGGTTGTTATTACTTATTTTGTGAGTATTAAGAAGGCTGGCTCAGCTTGAGACTAGTTCTTTGAGATAAAATTTAATTCCACGAAAACATATAATTTTCCTTAAAAAGGGGCATGATCATCTTGCCCATACCCTAGGGATCATCTTGGACACCGGGGTGTCCAAGATGATCCTTTCGTAGGGTTTTAGAAAAATTTAAATATAATAATGAAAGATCACTAAATTCAACATTTTGAGTATGCCAACAGGTAGACAGATAAACTTGCTATCATTAATCGCTTAAACTTCAGAATTAAACCGAATATTTTTTAAACTACGAGCATTTTCCCTTAAGGGGATCATCTTGTACACCTTTCCCCTACCTCTATTTTTTTTATTACTAGAAAAATTCAGAACTGAGGAACATGGAACAACGTTCCCTGAAGAACATGGATGGAAAACGAAACATTTTTTTGAAGCACCCGACCGACTTTAGACCGAACACCTAGAAAATATAGAGATTAGTTTCTAGATTGTTTCAGAAAAATTGCAATGACTTTGATTGGTTAGTATTGAAAATATAACCAGATTACGTTTGTATGGAGCGCACCAACGGTAATTAGAATTACCCTTATTAAAGTTTGGTTGTCTTTGGGTTGTTTATGGACTGATATTTCAAATTTTTTTAAAATAGGTCTCTATCAGAGGTTCGTACACAGTATTTTGACTAGGTAGATATACTTTTAAATACCTAGGCCTAGGAACGTAGGAACCAATTGTATGTAGGCTCAATTAATAGACAATTTCAGGTGAATCAGCAAGTTCCGTAACTTTTATAATCATAATTTGGGAGTCACGTTGCAGGGGTTTGCCCCGAACACTTGTCTCTCGCGTGGTGTTCGCGCGGTTCGCGTTTCAGCCTGCCACGAGGCTCCAAAATCCTTCTCAGTTGTTCTTACTCAAAAACAATCCTCGAGATTGGATAGACACTCCCTCAAACTACTTGACACTGGCGAAATCTAACAAGGAAACGCCATTAAATAGAAATAGAATAGAATCATAATTTGCTTTATTGTGGATTTTTAAACCCTATTTTTGTAATTGCTAGTTTAATTTGCTTATAATTTACTAAGTAGGTAGTACCTAAAATTGAGGAAATTAATTAATCGATTAATATAGCTACTCGAAAGAATTTTGTTATTTAAACGCGAGGGTTACATAACATAGTTAAGGTAACATTTTATTAGATTCTTCCGCATACTTTACCATAACATTAAGCATACATACACTCACGACCATATTCGCTTTCAGGGTGATCAGACTTTTTGCTACAACAAACTTTTCAAGTGTGTGCATTTTGCTAGTTCCTTACCTAAAGGGTGCCAACGGGTCTGTATCTTTTTAACCGTATAATAATAGGTAGTGGTCTTTTTAACGTTTTTTGTTTTTGCTCTAAACAAAATTCCGTAAAATGACTGGGCTAACCAGTGATTCATGTTTGCATGCTGTGTACATGTAAATAAAATGAATGGATAGGCCTTACGCGAACATTTCAAACCAGAAAAATGAGGCAAAACAAAACTGTGTATTAATGCTGTGTATAACTATTTCTGGTATGGAACAGTACATAAATACGTAGTAAATTAATATTTCTATGTACCTACACAAATAATCTGTAAAGATTATCAGTCCTAATAGAACAGTACCCATTGAAGTTAATATCATAGCTCAGTCTTAGGTAGTACCTACCTATCATGTACTCTTTCTTAATACTCGTATATCAACGTTTGGTTTCTTATAGCCTATTCCGTATCTGATGCTTGACACAAACTTGACCCCGCGATCCGGTTTTATTGGTCTAAAATAAGATCACAAATTATTCCGAGTCCGAGCCTATATCAACAACAATCTTATACTTAGTTGATATTAATATACTAAAACACACACCAATGAATATAATAATGTTTTTTGGAAACGAAAACTTGAAGAAAACTGTAAATTGTGTGTGACACCCATGAACTAAGAGTAAAATAGATGCCATACTGTTTTCTGACTTGGCGTAGGGACACCAAGTTAGGCCTGGCGGCCTAGCATGACACCCCGGAGAAAACATCAGACAAATACCTCTGTCATTGTTACTTCGCGTACGCAAAAGCGAGTACTGATGACGATTTTCTCGTTTTGTCGCTTTGTCGTGCGTGGCATGCTAGTTCTACTGGTAGACCAAACAAAGGGTGGTCTTATAGAAGCAACGTTTTTGATCACCCTGAAAGGAATTGTCGTTCTATTATTTAAAGATGCGGCGTCCATGGTGTTAATGATTTTTCCAATGTCTGCATATGTAGCATGCCACACGTGATACGGCTGTATCACGTCTTTTATCTCGTTCGTTCGCGAGCAAATAGAAAGAGAGCGAAGGTGTGATAGCGCTTTATCACGGTGTCATGCTACCGATGCTTGTTTAGGTATTATGTAGCAAAAGTTCTTGACTTTGTGAGGTTTTAAAATATTTGGTGACTTCAAGGGTTGTTTTTCGATAAAAACACTGTCTTGGAGCCACAATACAATTACGCTACTTGTAGGCTACGTTGTAGGCCGGAGAGGGGGCAACCAACGCCCGACCACCCAATAACGGACCTAACAACGCGACTCTTGTTTATGAACTTGTGTCGTACATAGGTCTACCATAAGTTTTCACTGTACTTTACTACTGTAGTTACGTCACCAATTTTGTATTGAATTTCGTACCTACAGCGCTCCTAGCTCCTAATGGTTACGTTGAGAACTATTTCTGTCATACGAATTGGCGACGAAACTACAGTAGTAGTAAAGAACATGGAAAACTCAAGTTAGTTGTGAACTTGTGATGAGAGTTGTCAATTTCATACAAAACTTTGTCGTAGAACACTCGTAGACGGTATTAATAAAAGTAATGTTTTATATAGGTATGGAAAAATAGTTTAGAAAATCTAGATTGCGCGTATCAAATAATATTTACAATTTATAATAAAGGTAATTACGAAGATATAAATAAGGCTTTGAAATTTTGTATGAATAATTTCAAAGCTTGAATATTTTCATACTAAATAATATTATAAATTGTAAATATTATTTGATACGCGCAATTTAGATTTTCTAAGCTATTTTTCCATATAAAATATTACTTTTATTAATACCGTCTACGAGTGTTCTACGACAAAGTTTTGTATGGACTGAAACCACCTTAACAGAAAATAATTTGATGGGCAACCATCGGGCAACGCAAACTTAGACCGATCATAGCAGAATTTGATAGCAAAAATGATCGATTAACAATTTGAACCACAGATGTCGCGTACCAACCTGTGAGGGAGACAACCCAACTCTCGACACTCCACCGTGGTGGCCCGAGAAGACAGATCCGACATGCTTCAGACCAGTGCTAGACTTGAACAAGTACAATGCTGCCAATCAAACTTGCTCAAACGACACGTTCTTGGAACTGTTAGAAGAATGCGATGAATGGATTTATGAGACTAATAATTCTTTTGTAGCTGAGGTAAGTTTTAAGGTCTATCTGCATTAAGACGGGCGGAGTATAGGCAGGTATTTTTTGCAACAATACAAAAAAAGTACATTTTATTTTATCAGTAATAGACAGTTCAGGCACAGATGATTGTAGTTGAGGAGACCAGAGATGTAGTTCGACGGCGCTTTCTCTGTCAACGTATTTTCATTCTCTACTCGCTGGGCCCGACCGTCGACGATCCGTTGTAATGTGGATAAAGCTTTAGTTACATTTTGCTAAGCTAAATGGTGATTTTTGAGGGCGTATGGCCGTTACTCCACCACGCGCCCAATGCGGATTTGTAGACTTCACAGGGCCCATCAGAATTTCTACTTCAGCATAATGAAGGTTTCCTCTTTGTTTTCCTTAAACGTTTGATAGCAGTCGGTATATATTACGTAAGTATATAAGTTCCACTGGCTTTTCGGTGAAGTAAAACATCGTGAGGAAACCGGCATGGTCAAATTGGTCAAACATAGTCCCGTTTGTATTTTTCAAATATTTAGCTTAATCTTAGCAAGTCGACGAATCATAGAACTTATGATTTTATTGTAAAATAAACATAATAATAGTGTCTGAATATTAAAACAAAGCTAAAAATATTACCTACGTTTCATTATAAATTATTACGTTTATATTTAAATAAGTTATTCAAATAGACAAAACATTAGTTTGTGTGCCAAGGATTTGTTAGGTTGCATGTGATTGGATAAAATAAATATAATAAAAGGCTTTGTGACGTTGTTAGTTCAACCGAAAAAACACGTGGTGAGGTGAAGGATACATAGAAAGTCACTATGTTTTATGATAACATAAGCTGAGAGATGATAGGTACCTGAAAATAATTTAACCGATAACAGATGATGCACTTGGTTATCGGTTAAATTATTTTCAGCTATAGGTAACTTTTTAGGGTTTCGTAGACAAACAAGGAACTCTAGGTTTTTTTGGATAGGTAACATGGAACAAACACCCATACCTACAAACTAAGTCGTTATAATGCTTCTGTCTCGAGATATCTGGGCTCAAACACGGCTCAAAGTGAAAAATAGGTGAGCTCTCAAATAGTTAATTAAACTTCACTAATTACTTACAAAATACAATAAAAAACCAAGATCTCGCTTCCCTCGCTTCAGGTTTTGAAGCAATATAATAAAAATAAAATACTTAATAATAAAAAAAATAAAAAAAAATTATTTCAGACAACATTAGTCCATACAAAAATGTTAGTAGGCATTGGAGAACTTATATTATAAACTATGTTAGTTCGAGCTTGAACGAACACGGCGTAACACTGATGTAACTTTCTTTCGCATTATTGCGTAAAAATCATCTGTACTTGATAATCTATAATGAGATGCTATACGAAGCGAGCTCGCGTTTTTTTTGTAATATTTTCAAGCCATTGCAATAAAAAAAAATCGAACTCTTGATTTTGGCGCCCCCTTAGATAGAACCGGGGGTGCCTGTGCCTCCTGCAGCAACTCTATAAAGGCGTAAATCATTAAGTACTACCACAGACGTACTACCTATCATAAAGTTGTTAGCCAATACCCAGTTGCTCAGTCGGTAGTGAACCGCCTGCTGTTCCGAGGGTCGCGGGTTCGAGTCCCGTAAAGGACGAATATTTGTATGATGAATTTGAATATCTAGTTATCATAATTAAATACAAGTCCAGGCTTTCTGGCAGTATCCAGTCTGGTACTTTAATTGAGACAAGATAATTTGTGTGTCAAAATATTTATGTTATTTTAATCGCTACCACAATGCTGAACTTTTTTTTTTCAGCTTAACCTTGGCTGCCAGCCATGGAAGGCGACCCTAGTTGGATGTATTCACAATGCTGGCATGGTTTTCTCTATGATATTGACTGGATGGATTGCCGACAAGTAGGTTCAGATCATTTTACAGTTTTTTTAGAAACTGTGGACATCTTGAATGCTGTAGTCATTATATACTTCGCTGTGGTCAACGGTGGTATTATGTAACAAACTGATGACAGAATTAGAAAAAATCTACACCTTCCTTGCGAAAAAAGAAATCTGGCATTTCATACAAAATTACTCTACCCGAAAGTCGGAGACAGCTGATTTCTTTTTCGGCATTACAACAACCTCGTATAGAAAAAATAGTTCAATTCGATGAATAGTTTTATCTAATTTTCTTGGACATCATATTGTTTGCTTTGCTGAAAGTATGACGTAGCACTCTGCTACGTAGCTACGAGCCGGCTACGACTTGCTACGAAATAAAAAAGTATATGCTATTGTTTTCAGGATCGGAAGAATGCCCACAATAATAATATGTTCAGTGGGAGGCTCCATTGGCGTAGTAAAGATATTCATAACTAATTATTACGCATATTTGGGCGTCGAATTTTTAGAATCAATTCTTTCGTCTGGACTTTACACTGTTTGCGTTGTTTTATGTAAGTATTTCAATAATTTAGTTCTTTAAACATTAATGCTCATGGCGTAGTAGAGAAGAGCTTTAGCAAACCAGTCTTTCGGTGGGTAAGTGTTAGTCATACTCGTATTTAATACTCGTACATGAGCACCGCCATGTTTTATGTAGAGGTGAGAGAAAGGCATTTGTGCCCTGTAGTTGTGGAATAAAATTCTGAGAATTCTGTATTGTTTAGTTTATTTAGGTATTGCATTATTCAAATTTAAGCGTATTTCAGACTTTGAAATCTCATGTTTCCTGAATTTTTTAAAAAACATACTTGATTAGAAAAATTAAATAAACCTACTTTACGCTACGATCCACAATATTATAGTGCTGATATTGTTAAGTACAGGAGTGCGATTTTTGAATCTTATTCGGTGAGCTCAGCAGTTGAAAATGTCAAAATTACTATGGAGATACGCATCTTTCCACTGCTGATTTTGACTTTCAAAAATCATACTTCAGGAGTGCGATTTTTAGGGTTCCGAAGTCAACAAGGAACCCTTATAGTTTCGCCATGTCCGTCCGTCCGTCCGTCCGTCCGTCCGTCCGTCTGTCCGCGGCTTAGCTCAGAGACGCTTAGTACTAGAAAGCTGTAATTTGGCATGGGTACACATATTATTCACGCCGAGAAAGTGGTAAAATAAAATTTTGAAAATATTTTTTTTTAGGTACCCGTGAAGTGGGACGCAATTTTTTTTTCTCGTCTATCCCATGGTGTGGGGTATCGTTGGATAGGTCTTTTAAAAATACGGTGGGTGTGGGAAAACCATTTTTCGATTTAGGGATCCGTTAGCGAAATATTAAGCTTTAAGGTGCTAATTTTTGTTAGAGTCGAGTGTCCCCCCCCCTCTGCCAGCTAAACGGTTGTTTCTAGGGGTCACAAAACCGGTTTCACCGAAACCCGAAAAACCGGGTAAACCGGTTTTGACGACAATTTGCAAAACCGGGTTTCAATTTAGCCAAAACCGCGGTTTTCGATTTTTCGGTTTTGTCATACATATTCCCTGAACTCACTCGACATTGGCAGAAATTCAAAGCTAGAAACAAGCAAAACGCTATTAGTAAACGTTTGGACTTTTGGAGCTCCTGGACGACGACCCGATATTTGCAAATGAAGTCTTTTTGCTTTGAGCAAAATTAAAATGGGGCAACTAATTGCCAAGTTCTCGTATTAACTGCTCAACATGGTGCAGCAATTAACGACTTCAGGTTGACAAAAGAAAGCAGTGGTCACGATCTTGCTTAAGAACCTTCACCCGCCGCCCAATCAGTCTACTCTCTCAAGTCTACAAACTGTTCGCCAAGGCTCTGTGAAATTACCCTTTTCTTGGATGAGTATCAGCCTGTGGAACAGGCAGACTTCCGGAAAATTCTTTCCGACTCATCGACGATAGACCACATTCATGCAGTCAAGCAGCTGAGAGAAAGATGCAAAGATTTCCACTACCTTTTTTGACACCGACAGTGTTGAGCACTTGGTCATGTTTCATTCTCTCCATAAAATATTGACAAGAGATACGTGGATATTCTACAGGAGTTGTAAAGTTATGCAGATGTATAACATGAGTTAACCTGACTCGTTCCCATTAACCGAAGAATGTGACAAGGGGATACCCCTTGTTACTTACTTGTTACTTGGATACTCATGTTATACATCTGCATAACTTTACAACTCCTGTAGAATATCCATATCTGGATCATAAGGGTTACCGCTTACAAGTCAAGAACAAAGAGATGGCGCCTAGGAACTATACTAGGCATAAATCACTGGTGGAGTCGAATACGAAGGCGGGTAAGCGGATCACAAATTTGAAGAAGAGATAGGCAGGATACTTGGAAGATGGGAAGGCGGCCGAAGCATGGTCTAAGATATTATCTAAGTGGAAGCCAAGAGAACGACGGAGGTCAATAAGGTGGCCTACCACCACGTTGGTCTGATGGCATTGTGAAGGTGAAGAGTTTACATTGGATCAGATTAGCACAGATCTTTGAAGAATAGTGCAATAAGAAGGATACACAGCACAGGTATGCCCGCCCAGCAGTGGGCTTATGTGTGCTGTTTCGACTGATTAATTTTGATGGTGGTATGGATTGTTAGTTCAATAGAATGAACTAACATTTCGTACTTTCGTAGCTATACCTGTCATACGCCGACTAAATAGGTAAGATTTGTTGTATTTCAAAACTCAAGTATATTATTTGCAATAAAAGTGATACAAATTTATCAAAAATGCTTCAATTGTTTAAAAACATCGATTTATTTAAAAAAGAAAATGAAAACCGAAAACAAAACCGAAAAACCGGAAAACCGGTTTTGACATAAAATGAAAACCGAAAAACCGGTTTTCAAATATTACTCCGGTTTTGTGACCCCTAGTTGTTTCTAGATATGTGAAAAAATTCATGGCAGTAGTGTATATCATGAAATTAAAAGGAAAACTATCACCGCTAAGTTAGCTTTACAAGTTAACGAGTAATAGTCGACCAACTTAAAAAAAGTACTTTTTAGACTTTATTAGCCGTCAAACCGTAGTATAAAACAAAAAGCCCCCCCCTTCTAAGTTCGTATATTGTGACGGGCAACTACGGAACCCTACCCTGCGCGTGGCCCGACACGCACTTAGCCAGTTTTTGAAAGATAAATCCGCAGTAGAAAGATGCGTATCTCCATAGTAATTTTGACATTTTCAACAGCTGGGCTCACTGAATGAGATTCAAAAATCGCACTCCTGGTAGTAAGTACAAAAATGAGTGCCATGGCGTTTTATTTTTCAGGCTTATAATGTTTCCAGTTAGTTTATAATTGCTATAAATAAGCAAGTCAGCTAGGCGGTACTTATTAAATAGTATAATGATAACTAAGAATATTTCTTTCCCCCCTACAAAATGTTATATTATCATTCAATTTATTTTGCAGTGATTGAAGTTGGAGGCGAAACAAAAAGAGTACTTGCTGGCGTCATATTCTCTTATGCAGTATACGTTGGAGAAGTAGCCTTCGCATTCACAGCAATGGGCCTGCAATACTGGAAACATTTGATCATAACAATATATTCACCAATGATACTATTTGTATTTTACGTGTTCTTTCTTCGAGAAAGTACGAGATGGCAGATGTTATTGGGAAAAATGGATGGAGCGAAAGACACGTTCAAGAAAGTAGCTAAAATGAACAAATTGAACATTTCCAGTAAAGAAATCGATGATATAAACGATGAGGAATTAAGAAGGCAGTTCAATGTGGAAATACAGATAGAGAAAGAAAGCATGAGAGACGTGTTTGCTTCAAAAGAGATAATGATTCGATTGGCTGTTTCTTCAGTATGTTTTTTTACATCCAGTTTCTTATACTACGGTCTGGCAGTGCATTCGGTGATGTTGCCGGGCAATAAGTACACAAACTTCGTGTTGTCTGCGGTAACGTCGTTCCCTGGTGACCTGCTAGCCTTCTATACGTTCAATAAATATGGGAGAAGGGTGACGCTACAATACGGATACTTGCTTAGTGCTGTATCGTTGATGGCGCATACTTATTCACCTGATTGTGAGTATACTTGACTATTGATACATTTTAAAACCTATACAAGGGGTATACTGTAAGGTCCCTGTTGATATGACATGCAGTTATTATCTAAAGTTTAGATCTCTAAGAACGAGATTCTGATAAGTCTTTTGAGCCTAAGCTTAAGTTATGTAGAACTACATTATAGTACTCTGTGATTATAGTACCTATTACCTATTATGTGGCTTAATATGTGATTGTGACATAATTTATGGGAGTTCGAACTAAGACTTAAAACGGACGGACGGACTCGACCTCACAAATGGCTTCATGGTGCCCATAGCATCTTAGAATAACCGCATTTATTCGCGTGGACAGTAGGGGTTCGTATTGTTTCTATGGACAAAGATTAGCCATCTATCAAAACTTGATGGTTGATACGTCAATCCTGAAACCCTAGTGAACATAATTCGGTATGTCAAGTTTTTTTTGGTCTTCATTTTTATATTTTTTACGGTTAGAAGACATAATTTTAAGACACCTATTTCATTTTTATTGCGATTCATCGAGTTTATCGATATAAATTTAATTTTTAAACAATTTTGATCTGTAATCTCAAAGTGCAAAAATGGCGGAGAAAAAATAATTCGAACTCCATGGAGAAAAACGACCTACTGCTATATAAAAAAAAATGAAAACCTGCCTCCTCTTCCTCTTTCTAACTCTATGCTGGAAACAGATACGGCATCCTCAAATGTCAAATGCTGACATTGTGAATGTATTTTTTTTTCTTAAGGGCCGGTTATTTTAAGTTGATTTTATGTTTACCAAGGAGTTTGCAGGGGCAGCGAGTGACGTCACTCGTGGACCGAAAAACGACGTTATTTTATTAAAAATACCTGTAATCCTTTCATTTTAAAATCTCTGACATAGAAAATATGATTATTCAGACAATTATCTCGAAATGGTTTTCGATTAGCCCCCCAAAAAAAAAACTTAACATACCGAATTAGGAGCTAGCAATGTTTGTCCACAAAACTTTATTTTTCGCGATTTCAGAGTTGGTCCTATATTGAAAGTTGTTCAGTTTCATGGTCCGAAGCACCCATCGCATTTAATTTGACACCCTGTACTTATTCATTTAGATACCTGCTTAACTTACTTGACTTTCTTTGTTCCAGCGATCACTTGGCTCAAAGTTTCATTGTTCCTAATAGGGAAGTTAGGTGTAGTAATTTGTTTCACCGGCATCTATACGTACAGTCTCGAGCTCTTCCCGACCAGTGTAAGGGGATCTCTCATCGGCGTTGGAAACACTGCTGCCAGGATTGGAAGTATGCTGGCGCCTCTGACTCCTTTATTGGTAAGGTTTTTTCCAATTATACTCTATTGCAAATAGCAACGGCATTTTAGGCTATATTGAATTACTGAAATATCATATAATATCCAGGGTGTAAGGGTTAGCCTTCCACAGACTGAAACCTACTTCAGAAAAGCGCGGTATAAAATCAGCTGTTTCATTCAAAACTGCTTTACCTACCCGACTCAAATGTATGAAACAGCTGATTTTTGTCGCGTTTTCAGAAGTAGGCTTCTTAATAAATGTTGTTCAGTTTGATGGTCTGAGTTCACCTTTTCAGTATGCGGAGGGCTGTCCCTATTACCTACACCCTGTATATTTTGGTAAGTACATTATTTTGGCAGATCTTGCCAGGTTATATGGTTCCGTGATTTAGACAGTCTTGCCATATAAAAAGGGTGGTAAGTTATAGGTATACCTAGATACCATATATAATAAGAATACGGTGCCTGTTTTGCTAAAAACAAGAAGATTCTAGTCTTAAGTTAGGAGGTACCTAAGGACTTATTTATATATTTTTCCATTTTATACTTATTTAACATTTTGATATTATCATTTACAGGTAGCACAATTCGAGTCCTTGCCTTCAATACTGTTTTCTTCGACGGCTGTTGTAGCAGCTCTACTACTTACTTTTACACCAGAAACTAAGACTTTACCTATGTTTGATACAGTTGCTCAAGTAGAAGCTCATAAAGCCAAAATTAGTACTCATTTGTAACGATGCTGTGAAGTTGATGGCAGATTATTGAACTGAACGTTTTCAAGGCGAATAAGTGTGGGCTTCCACGCATTAAGGGGCCATAGGTCCTGACGAATATTTTCTATGAGAAACGCGATTGCCGAGCGCTCCGAAAAGTGTGTGCGTGAGCCGTATTTTCGATGAAAAACAACTAACCAAAGTACTTTTTCTAGATTTTATTTATGATTGCACTAGTTAAACTAATGGTGAATATGTGAGTATAAATACCAACAATCGGAAACTATTTTAAGTTCTTCTAAACCGAGAAAAATGTTTAAAAATGCATGAAAATACGTCATCTTTGTGACGATTTTCTATCGAGTGAAGTAATTCCAATCGTGTATTCAGTTGATGATTGCACTAGATGAAATATCCAAAAATACTGAGGTATGACTTTAGTTTCGGTAAATGGTATAAATCTAGTCGTAAAATGAAAAATAAAAGATGCCTCCGAGGTATTTCCACCTACTATTACGTCTTAAGGGCCCAGTCGGGTTTTGAGTTAAGGCACGAAATATACTGGGTATACGAGTAGGTACGTTAATTAAGGTATCGTTAAGGTTAGATTCGGTATCTAGACCAAATCTAGACTGATGTAGATGCCGAACTGAAACTGATTACGGAGTCGCGTTGTGGATCTGCTAGTGGGTGGTCGCGTGTCGCGTGTCGCTCGTCGGTTGCCCCCTCCCAGCTCGACAGCGGGGCTCCAGTGGTGGCTCAAGATAGTGTTCTTTTGTAAGAACAACCCTTGAAGTCACCAAAATATCTTCATAACCGTACAACGTCAAGCACTTTTGCTACAAAAACTCGACATTGGCAAAATCATCACAAACCAAGATGGCAGCCATATTTTAAAAATAGAATAGAATAGAATAGAAACTGATTACACGATCATAGCACGATCATTTGGAACAAAGATGGACTGACCTTTTTTGCGTGGACGCACACAAGTAACTGAAATAGTTACTTAGTTAAAAAGTTTTTGTAAAAAAACATTACGTTTCCTATTTTTCTTGATTCATACCTGTTAGGTATCGTTAAGGTTAGATTCGGTATCTAGACCAAATCTAGAGCCTGATCTAGATGCCGAACTGACGATCATAATGGAACAAAGATGCCGGCAACTGGAGTGCGATTTTTGAATCTCATTCACTGAGCTCAGCAGTTGAAAATGTCAAAATTACTATGGAGATATGCATCTTTCTACTGCTGATTTGACTTTCAAAAATCATACTTCAGGAGTGCGATTTTTGAAAGTAAAATCCGCAGCAGAAAGATGCAGAAAGATCTCCAAGTAATTTTGACATTTTCAACTGCTGAGCTCACCGAATGAGATTCAAAAATCGCTCTCCAGGACACTTTTTTGCATGGACGCACACAAGTACCTAATTACATAGTTAAAAAGTTTTTGTAATAACATTACTTATACCTACGTTTCCTTTTTTCTTGATTCATACCTACCTGTTATAATAATACTAGTTACTAGGTATAAAAATAAGCTTCAAGAATTAGTTTTAGTATATAGTATACGGTACCTAATCTAAAGGTAAGTAGGTAACTACTACCTACTGATTAATGAGGACACATAAAATTTTTACGAGTTGTTGATTTGATTTTTATTTTTAATTTATTTCCTCTATTATCCTATCTAATCTTCTATCAAGTCGATTGCCATTCTAAATTTACCCAGCCCAGTATTTTTGTCACACGGACGGATACTTTGCATAAACTCTTCATAAACTTGAACATACATTTGAGTCGAGTACCTAGGCATTGCAGTTTAGTAGCATGGAACAGCAGATTTGTGAAGTAAAACTTCTTTACGCATGCTTGACTTGGGGAGTAAGCTGGTGAATGCGTGATGAGAGCGTTACGAAAGGAAGGAGTGTTCGGGCAAGGCGAACGGAAGTCTTATGACGTAGTGATAATAATTATAACTAAAGACAACGGCTGTAAAGCCTAGTTCCCATTACCTTTCCAACACATCAGACACATACAGTCTGTCTGTAAAGTCGTGACATGAATGTTTGGAACTGCAGCGTTTTAGTATGGTACACCCTGTATAAGAAAACACCTACAAAATCAGACTTGGCTGCATGGGCTATGTACCCTTTGCCTTTCCGTAAGGAAATATTAAACAACAACAACACTGACAGTGACAGTTTTTGAATAACCTAACTTTTTAGCGCACTTGTGGTTGTGGTGGATTTTTTGGAATAGTTTTTGGAATCATAGCAAAAATATAACATAGCATAGATACCCAGTTAGGCTATCAAATAAAAATGGAAGGTTTCGAGATTAGAACGTCGAACAGTAAAAAAGTAAGTAACATCTTTTTTTTTCAACACAACACCTACTGTGCGCAAAACCAATATTTTAAACAACATTTAATTTTACAGGGCAAAGGGTTATTTGCCACCAAGAAATACGACCAAGGCGATGTTATTTTGGAGGAAGACCCTTTGGTTTCATGCCAGTTTGCTTGGAACGCGGCATATAGGTACTTAGCCTGCGATTTTTGTATGCGGTGAGTGAACATGTTATTAACTAAACCTATAAAATAAGAGTAGGTAGTTAGAATCTAATAGGACTTGGATTCCACGATCATGGGAACAGCTTTATATTGTAATAGTCATTAAGTCGTGTTATGCTGTAGAGTTTCTGGCCGCATCTTCTCTACAGTGACAACACGTTCCGATGCGGTGGTAGCTTAAAAAAGAATTGACGTTTAATAAGTGTGCTTCAGGCTCCTATATTGAATAAATGATTTTGAATTGAATTGAGCTCTATATTTATCTACAGCAAACCTCTTAGATAAAGTATATGTCTAGATAGAGGCTCCCGCTTCTACCGTATAAAACAAAAGTGGCCAACTTTCTCAGGTTGGTGTGCGTCAGGCGCCATACAACTTATATCTGTGTGCATGTATACCAACACTGTTTATTACACAAGAGTTCTCTGATATTTTTCTCGACGGTCAATCTTGACATGCCTACCAAACAACATCAGCGGAGCGGAGCAGAATAGTGGGCTGAACTGTACAATGAGTACCGTCGAATTTGGGGTTGGGGATGGGTGGGGGGGATAGGGGGTGGGTCCCTACATGCCCCCCCTAGAGGGAAAAAGTACGGAAACCCCCCCTTTTTTTGCCCCCCTTCAGTCCAAAAATAGTAGGTAGAAGGCGTGGGAGGGACCCCAGATCTTGTTGGTTAGGTTAGCGAGGAGCGAAGCGACGAGCATGTTAGGTTTCTTGCAACCACAGCGCACGAGCCGAGCGAGCGGAGCGAGCGGTGCCGCGGCAGCGGCCGGCGAGTGCCAGAACCGAATAGCTACTGTTTACCTAGTCGCCTCGAATCCCCTCCCCCCCTGTGGGGTGGTAAGAGGATTTTCCCCCTCCACCCCCTCAAATTCGTGCAGCAGGATACTAAAAATTTCACTTTATATAAAAAAAAGGGGGGGGGGGGTTCCGTACTTTTTCCCTATAGGGGGGGGCATGTGGGGACCCACCCCTATCCCCCCCACCCATCCCCGACCCCAAATTCGACGGTACTCATTGTACAGTCCTTCCGAATAGTGCGAATGAGATGAATAAGTTTTACAAAAATGATTTATTCTGTGGTGGTCCTGTGGCGAGTAACCTTGCCTGCCGTGAAGGAGGCGATGGTTCGATCCCCGTCCAAGCCGACTCGTACCAATGAGTTTTTCGGAATTTATGTACGATTTGTAACACCACTGGCTTTTCGGTGAAGGAAAACATCGTGAGGAAACCTGCATGCTTCAATTTCGAGGCATGTATTGCACCCACTGTCCATTACAAGTGGCGACTGGCACACCCCGTCACACTGGACAGAGTTTTGGTACTACTGGTAAAATGTGGATGTTCTGAGATTTCAGAATATCTCTGGCTACCCCCTCGGGGAATATAGTCGTGAGCATATGCTTATGCTTATGCTTTATTCTGTCAAGCAAGGCAAATTGAGCAATTGCATTGGTTGATGTCACACATTTCCGCTAAGCTTTGGTGGATTCTGGGCTTAATGGAAGGAACAGGGGAATGATTATGGGCCTTAACTTAAAGATATAAAATGCCTAAAAATCTTTTTAGTATATCAGTCAATTCATAGCCCTTCATCACTTAGATAAAGTTTTATTATTATTACAGCCTTTATTGTTGAAGGGTTACATTTCTATTTCTGTTGTTTTACAAAACTGTTATACTAGTTCATATAACTTAAAATTTTCACTAACCTCAACCTCTTTAAATGTCTTCCCATATAGGCCTCTTCCATAGGCTTTTAGACCCGTGAACTTAAAAAATGTTTTAATCTGTTATTATTCCAGGCCTCTAGAAACTCCTGAACAGAATGTACGGCGACTCTCCTGCAAACCAGACATTGTACTCCCACACGCTGATTGTTTCGACACCAACTTGGAAAACATGACAAACTGCGATCAATGTAACATACTTTATTGCTCGGAAGTATGTAAGCAGAGAGCATTTGTGACATACCATAAGACTCTGTGCTACGATACTAGTGATGCTCAGCACCCAATCACCGTTCTTATGGAGGCTTGGAAGTGAGTAATTGAGTATGGAAATTACTAATTTTAAAAAGTAATGTTCTTTTGATTATATCAACAACAGCCCTAAGAAGTTGCCATCTAAAACATGAGAAACTAGTTTCTGCTAAAAAGTTATTCATTTTCAGGATAGAAGAAGCTCATGTAATTTTTCACACTCTGAAAACTTCTGCTTAGTTCTTTCGTAGAAGTTTGTTTGTTCTGTAGAAGTTTAACTGATGACCTATCTCACAAGTTCACAATAACCGGCATACCCACCACCAGGGCCTACCAATGCTGCGCCTTCCGGTACGCGGTGGCCACTCAAGATCATGAACACTTCGGCCCCATCAGGCATCTGTTCTGTGACCATTGCCACTTAAATTTTCAGCAATTCTCCTGGCTATGTAGGCTAGCCTGGTGGACCGATGACCTGGTGAATTTGGTTAGAATCCGTTGGATGAAGGAAATGCAGGACCGGTCTTTGTGGCAATCCTATGGGGAGGCATATGCCCAGTAGTGAATATCTATCAATTGATAATGATGATGATGATTTTAAAGTCAATATGCGTCCGATCAATCAATATAAAGTTTGTGATTTGTGGCAAAATTATTCTCAGGATCTGCTGCAAGCAGTTTATTGCCAAATGTGTGACATCTATTATCAAAAATCACGCATGTTTCACTTTGCCACTGAAACCAAACACTTGTCACTTTACAGACAAATGCACTACCCTCCCGAAACGACAAGCATCATGCTCCTAGTCAGAATACTGGCTTTCATCCACCAGAGCACAGACCCGACAGCAGCGGCAGCTAAAGTCAAACAGTTCTGTCACCGCACAGTGAATGAAGACGCGGAGTTGGTGCACAAGTTGTTGGGCGAACAGTTCTCCGACCAATTGAACACGCTGAGAGATTTGACCAGTAATGTTGTGAATGGAGAACATGTTCAAGAGGTTAGTTTCAATGTCCTAAGGGTGATTTAAACTTACGCTTTCACTGAATCTAAATCGGCGCGAACGTACGAACCGCTGATTGATGCCGATTAAATTGATGCATACTGTTAACTTGTTTTTGTTTTTTTATTGGACAAAAGAGATCATTGTAAACTTGGCTCAGGGTGAGAGGCCAGACTCCCATTGGGGTAAGCAGAGATAACAAACTATCCTAGGCCAAGATTAAGTGGAAACGTACTGAAGGTGAGCGCAGTGGAGATGTGTAAAATCAACCAATCGAATTCCTAAATTTTCGTTACTTGACTCTGCTTGACGGAATCAAGCTATTTTATTGGTTGATTTTACACATCCCTGCCTGGTCCTCTCCAGTAGAAAGTGGAAACACACTATTAAACGTGAGCTTGTCTAAGTAGGGTCGAAAATGTATAAATTTTGACATATGGGAGTTTGAACTAAGACTAGCGCCAGACTCAAAAAACATATCTGAATCTCGGCCTCTGATTTATCTTAGACTATCCAGATTTTGCTGTAAAACTGTGTTCAAATATCGGATGGATTCTATCCCAATCCATCTTTATAAAGGAAGAAAGAGACAGCTACAATCTGAACACACCTTTGCTTTAATAGTGTCCATGTAACCTTCGATCAAAATAACATGTAACTCAAAATTTAAATTGTGAATATTTCACAAACAGCTAAAATTAAAAGAATGAATTCCAGTTCCTCACTCCAGAAGGTTTCTGCACATTAATGGCGCTAGTGGGAACCAATGGGCAAGGAGTTGGTACCAGCCCATTGGCTATGTGGGTGAACGCAGTGACCGAACTTACTATGTCGGATGATGAGAGACAACAGCTCGACTTATTCATTGACAAGCTTTACCAGTATGTCGAGGAAGGTATGTTGAATTACTTATTTCTATTTTATGCTCATGTCATTCTCATTATGCTATAGAGGTAAGCTGCTGCTTGTCATTAAAATAGGTAGAAATATTATAGTACAGTTAAGAGAGTAATGAAATGACTATTTAAGCTAATTAGTTGTTTATGTGGCTACAGGCTCACTATTTTTTACCCACACAGCGCAAATTATATGGTCTTATTTCCAGGAGACTTTGTGTTTTATCCTTATTATTAAAAATGTATTTTGTTTATTTTACGAAGTTGACATCTGGCTTATTTGATACATTACGCAACTTGTAGGGAAACTAGTGTTGATTTAAAAATACATTTAAGTTTTGAGTCTTTCTCCTGCCTTTTTGGTCTGATGCACAAACAAAAAAAACTCCTAAATTTTATTCGTAATTTCTTTGTTTCCACAGAATCGGGTACATTCCTGAACACGGAAGGCTCAGGCCTCTTCCAACTACAAAGTGCTTGCAACCACAGTTGTGCCCCGAATGCGGAATCAACATTCCCGTACGGAAACCACAGGGTTCAGCTGAAGGCAATGAAACTTATTACACCCGGTGACGAGATCTGTATAAGCTATTTGGACGAATGCTCTTTGCAGCAGTCAAGGCATTCTAGGCAAAAGGTATGTATAATACAAATACATACATAAAGCCGTTCTGTGTGGTCAGAAACATTGCTAACGACTACTAACTTTTAGCATAATTATTATTTATATTCAGGGTTATCTTATCTTATCTTATCTTGTCGTGGGGGCTGGCAAGCCAGCAACACTTCGACCCAGTGGGATCTTTTGTGTTAGCCCCAATACTTTTTTTGCTTTCCTCACCCTTCGAATACATATTATATATGTTCAGGGTTAAGCGGGTACCAAGCCTATTGTGCTGCCCATTTTAGGTTCTCCGTGTTGTCCTTGACTAAAGTTAGACCACCCTATCACTGGCATGTCAAAACCATGCCAAGTGTGCAGTAGGCCTCGCATGCCATCCCCGAGAAAACGATAAAATCGAGGTGTGCTTCCATCTTTATTATTATACATACCCAAGAAAGAGCGCGCAATACGTTTTTCTCGTTTTGTCTGCCATGATTTGTGTCGTTGATGATTATTCAATAATCCCGTTTTCAGGAGCTAGCAGCCAACTACTTATTTATGTGTTGGTGTGAGCGATGCATGTCGCAGTCGTCTCAGCCAGATTACACCAGCGAGGAAGAGATGAGCGAAGAGGACGATGCGGATGACTGATGCGCCAACGTTCTCTCTCTGTGCCTGTTCGGGTTGTGATCCATATATGAGTAGTGTGGGTGCAGCTTAACATTTTATCTGCCAGCAATTTTATAAGACAATTCCAATTCAGTGGGTGGGCCATGTCCACAGATGCCGAATAAGGTGCCAAATTAATTAAAGACAGGCCTAAATGTTGACTTTATAAGTGAAGTGCGTTAGTTATGTATGCGGAATACACGGTATATTTTATATCACTGCGGATAACTTCAGCATGTATTCTACTCATCAAACTGAACAACATTCACTATGGAGCTAACTCCGAATTCGCGAGAAAAAAAAATCTGCTGTCCCATACATTTTAGTCGAATAGGTACTGCAGTTTGGTATGGGACAGCTGATTTTTTTCTCGCGATTTAGAAGTTGGCTCCATAGTGAAAGTTGTTCAGTTTGATGAGAAGAATACATGCTGAAGTTATCCGCAGTGATATAAAATTTATCCTGTATACAAACCACTAGTTTTTAATGACTAACAACATTTTAAGGGTGTAGACAACGAAACTAAACAACTTTCGACCCGGTTGGTGTGATGGTTACCACGCCGGACTGCCAAACTAAGGTCCTGGGTTCGAATACCGGTTCGGTCATGGATTTTATATGTGTGTGCCGTTGTTGTATGGTTTCCATAACAAAAAGCCTGAGGCTTACTTGGGATCATTACAATGTATGTGCCTGTGAGCGTTATTTATTCATTTCCCTAAGGAACCTGGACCTCCCATAGAAAATCAATCGGCTGAATCGCACTTTTGTATGGACTGTCCAAAAAAAATTGCATGTTCCTTGGAGAAAGTTGTCGAGTCTCATTGTCTGAATAATATTTTGTTAGTAATGAAAAACTAGTGGTGCAGAAGCAACAAAATAATATTTTTATTCTGGAGTTAAAGACAGGGATGAGTTTGTAAAATACGAAAACTGATATCCTATTTATGTATGATTGATGTACTGAGATGTTTTAGCTAATGTGTAGGTACATATTTATATTCTAATAAGATAAGTGTACACAAATAGTATTAAGTAATTCCCCAAAAACATGTATTATATTCATGGATAAGTACTTGAGTATATGAATGTATTGAGAAAACCGAATTATTATGGAATAGGTTAATATTTTCTTTGACCATGGTCAGTCCTCGAATTCTATTTGTTCTGTCAAAATGCACCGTATAGAACTACAGTTAGGGTGTATTTTACATACTACAGGTTCAATCGCGTAAAAAGACTTGTAGTGCGATTTTTGAAAGTCACACGTTGAAATCAGCAGTAGAAAACTACAAAATTACTATGGAAATTATTCGTTTTCTACTGCTGAATTAAACGTGTGTCTATAAAATCCCATTACTGGTCTATATTCGGTGTAAGGAAAAATGTATGTGTGTGAACGATGTGAAAAACAATAAAGAAAGACAAGGGCAACGAAAAAAGAAAAGATTTTGAAATTGCTGTGATGATAAAGATTTATAATTTCGGTTTATAACAATATTAGAAATAATGGAAACAATTTACATAGACCCAAATTTGATATAATTGTTGGAAACTGCCAAATTCAGCAGCGAAAATGTTCCATTTGGCCTAATGCATTTCATCATACGTAATTGTAGTACTCTGTGATAATACTGATCATAGATATCTTTGATTAATCAGGAGAATATTAAATGTAGCATGATTATTCACAGATCGGTCTAAAATGAATGGCCTAAAATTGTCTGTACATTGTTAGAAATTTTAACCCAACCTAACCTAAAGTGAAGGAAGGCGGATCAAAAGATGAAAAAAAATATGTTGGTAAGTATATATTTTCTCTATTTCAAGATGTTTAAAAATCATTTATTCTTCTGTGTTTTCAGAAAATAGTCAATTCAAGTTGTCAAATTAAAAAACGCATATTATAACATTGTTAAAAACTTATTAGGTACCCATTAGGTACGGGAGCAAAACTTTGGTGAAAAATAGCGATTATTCCGAACATAAACTTATTCAACGTTTTAGAGCGTTGGTGAATAACCCAAGGGAGAATAATGAGATGACAAATGTAATGTTTATTAATGTAAGCCCTATGTAAACCACATTATAATGCGATGTTAATATTAAAATATGTATATTATTATTGTGCGTAAACAATCAATATTTAGTGAATTACTATAAGTTGTTACTTCAATAGTAAATGAAAATATAGTATATATTCTATAGAATAAATTTACAGCAGTAAGAATTAATGTCATACTATCTAAGATGAGTCAGAGGGGAGAAATTTGTAATAAACAGTCGATACATACAAAAACTCACGCCCATAATCCCTTTCGGGGTGATTAGAAACATTACTACAGTTGTAGCTTTAGAAAGGTGGCATTTGTAGCAATGTTTCTGGATTTAATTTGAATTAAAAGATTTCAATATGGAATGACGAGTAAAGGTTGAACCTTATCTGTCAGTACGGAATCGAATTTGTTCATGCTCCATCCTTTTCTGTCGCCCAGGAACGTCATTTGATAGAGCGAGAAAGATAGCGGGAGTCCATAGAGAGTAGATACAACAGTACGCGGCAGCGCCGGCAGTGCTACGAACTTTATCGTTCTAGCAAATACTGTTCCTGGAGTGCGATTTTTGAATCTCATTCGGTGAGCTCAGCAGTTGAAAATGTCAAAATTGCTACGGAGATACGCATCTTTTTAATGCTGATTTGACTTTCAAAAATCGCTCTCCTGTAGTATGATTTTTGAAAGACAAATCAGTAGTAGAAAGATGCATATCTCCAGAGTAATTTTGACATTTGCTACTGCTGAGTTCGACGTATGACATTCAAAAATCGCACTCCTGAGCGACATAAAAGAATAGAGCGTGAAAAAATGCTATTACGAGGAGACAGATGAGATTCTGTCCACAGATGCGGAGCGTGCTGCTGGAGTGAGGAAACGGAGTTGTGCAATCTTTTTGGTTGATAAAACTCCGTTTCCTCGCTCCGCATTGTAGACAGGCTTCCTAAAGCGGTGATACGTGGCTAGTCTTTCGCCCGCAAACACCTCACATATGAAACCGTAATCCCTTAGTAGCCTCGTACGACATCCACTGGAAGAATTGACGTAGTCTACTCTAAGCCGGAACCACGCGGCGCCGATTTCTTCTCCGTTTAGTTTCTTTACTCATTAGTGAATAGAGAAGACATCATAGCATTACCGATAAATTCTAGTTAAAGAAAAATTTCAATACCGAAATAAATTACGGTACCGGTAAATAAACGGTATTCTTAAATACCGGTACCTAACCTTTATGAAAAAGGTTTTCTTTGATAAATTGCCACGCCGCGCTTCTACCATGCTTCAGTGCTTCAATTCGTTTCATTCACTACGTGGCAGCAACAATGGCCAGCCGCGTTTTTATTACGTACGTATACCTTTATAAGATAACGTTACGGTACCTTTATAGCATTACGGTACCGTTACGTTTTTACGGTACGGTCAAATTGTAAGATAACGGTACCGTTATGCCTAACCTTTATAGCAATACGGTGCCGTTACATTTTTTCGGTACTGGTACCGTGTACCGTAACCGCTTTTAGTCACTGCTCTCTACATCACTCCCCGTCACACTGGACAGAGTTTCGGTACTACTAGTGAAACGTGCATGTTCTGAGGTTTCAAAATATCTCTGCTGATACATCTACATGTCGTTTCATCTCTCTCTCTCTCTCCCTCTCTCTGACCATCTCATGCTTGATGAATAATGGAACCTAGTAACAATAAAAAAGAAAACTTATTTACAGAGATTATAATGTAATTTCATTATGTGTGTTATAATAAGAAAGTTATCTCAATTTATACATAGCGTCGTCGATATAATTATGTATTAAATACGTGCCAAATTGATTAGCTTCTACATTTGATTAATACATCACCATCTTTTGAATATTTATGCTATGTTGTAAAACAAAAACGCGTTAACAAATAAAAGCAAAACCTGACTCCGCTGGGTATCGAATTTTATTCATATTACTTGAGATAATTAGAAGAGATGAGATGTTTAGAATTCGAAAAAAAGGTATGTTAAATCGTTCTCATCGAGTTTCGTGATTTTAATATGAAACAGAAGTTTTGCGTTCATTTGTTAATAAGTTCTATAAAAGAATATGTATTTTTACGCATATTGCACTCTGAATCCCCGTGAAACTGAACGACTTCGACGGCCCGACAGCACAGTCTGTTGTAGTGAACCTGCCTGCCGTGCCGGGGGTCGCGGGTTCGAATCCCGTAAGGGACAAATATTTATATGACGAATATGAATATTTGTACCCGAGTCATGGATGTTTGTATCTATATATGTATTCTATATCGTTGTCTAGTTATTATAATACAAGTCCAGGTTAGATTCTGGAACTTTAAATGTGACTAGACAATTTGTGTGACACTGTCCAAGATATTTATTTATTTACTTAGGTCTAATTTACACCAGACTGACCGCGGCCGGCAGCGCAGTTTCCGTTGCACAGCATTTTAGACTTTATCTACATTGCTAAAATACAAAGTATCGTTTGAGGGGCTCGAAATAATTGATTATCGGGTCGCGGTGCGACTGCCTGCGAATTGCGTCAAGCTAGGTGCGTCCACATCTGGCTAATGCGCCGCTCGCGAGCTGCCCGCACTGCGCGCGTGCATTTTATGCTCGTGCATCGCTTCTGCGACGCGCGAACTGCGCGCGCGCGTTTGCTACGCGCCGTGCACGCGCCGCTCGCGAGCGGCGCAAGAGACGCGCGCTCACAGTACCGAAGAAATGCTATTGGTGGATTTTTCTGCGCTCACATTACAGCTTAGCTTCCTCATACAGTTCTAGTTGAAAGGCACCCTTATGGTGAGCAAATGTGTAAAATAGTTGGTTGGACATTGGACATTGGATATAAAAAATCTGTTAGGTGAAGGCACTAAAGAAACTATGTGTTATTTTATTACGTTATTGTACTGCAGTCTATGTTAAGTTTAACTAACACTGAATGTTACAACTTTATTGTGCTTTTGTTTTAAAATAAATGAATTATCTAAACTTTGCAGGTTTAATTTTGTAGAAATATCACCATGAGTCGTCGTCTCGGGTACGAAAAAGACGTTTTTTGCCACTAGACAGCAAGATACCTACCAACCTACGGCTTTTTAGTACCTACCTAATATTAAAATAAGGACAGCATAATTTAAATTATTAGCTACCTTCTCAAATCTCATCGTACGAAATGGATTCATTATTTGAATGGGCAACTTTGTCAATTGAAGATGGCATAATGTATTTTCATTTATTGCCGACACAATGGATCTTACAGAAAATTTCCAAATGAAGAGTGTTTTGAAGTTTTGACGATTTCACGATCAAGAGGATCCCATTGAAATTTGAATTTCATTCAATATAGAACAGATAAGATGTAATGGTCGTGATATACAGAATTGATAATAACTAAGGATGTACTTAGTAACTTTTAGGTATTCTGTGAGGTTTTACCTAAATACAGCGCTGTTTTCTAAGTTTAAAAGGTTGATGCTTGATTTTACATTATCATAAAGAATTTTTCAATGAACAAATTAGGCACCTATTCACTTGACTTACATAAACTAAATATTTCTTTTATAGTTTTTAGAAGACGTAATTGACCGTCTTTGAGTAAATAGGTCAATAGGATCTTTGAAGTCGGAGCCTTAATTTATCTAAGATTCACTTAATTCTAGTTTCAAGGGCTAATACTCAAGGTAGTTTTTGTTGTTAAAAGTGAGTAAATAGGTAATATTCCAAAGTAATTTGTGTTATGAAATAAACATTTAAACAGGAAGATATTTAGTCTAAGAACGAGAGAGTGATACGATCTGAAGACATAGAAGGATACGGTCGAGCGAGTTCATCTGTGTTTAGCGCTTACACTAATGCACTTCAAAATATGCTGAGTACATGCTGAGTACCTATATTTTCTATACTGCTGTAATTCCTACACGGTAAAAGGCGAGATAGCAGTCGCGCTTGTCGAAATCGACTAGGAATCCATCCACTAACTATTTGGTCTATAGGTACGCACGGCGACAGATCAACCTAACCATAGTTCGACCTTATGTCCATGAACATAGAGTTCAACTATGGGTAGGTTGATCTGTCGCCGTGTGTACATTAGTTATGGTGGAAACGCTTTAGATAACTTTTCGAGTAGTGAGGCGGCGTGCGAGGAAACAACACACCAGCAGCTCGCTCGCGTCATAAGGAAATCGGAGCTATTGACCAACCAACCAAAAACCACCAACAACCAATAAGTAGGTAGATTTTTTCCTCGCCGTCTCGCTACCTCAGCTCTTGTAGAAAGTCAGCCTAAGTCCCAGTAGTTCATAAAATAGAAGAAGCAGATATAACTCTTCGATAGAAGAGTAGTTAATCTCTTCGATAGAAGAGCAATTAATCTCTTCTTATCGAGTGGGTTGCAAGACCTGGTGTCAGAGTTTATTCAAACCGCCTTACGGCCTCTGACGTGGTTTTTATGTAACGACTACTACCACCAGGGTTGTAGCCGGGACCAACAGCTTAACGTGCCATCCGAAGCACGGAATCATCTTTCTTTTCAGACAATCAGGTGACTCAGCCTGCAATGTGTAGTTAATGAAAACAACGTTTATGTTGAGGATTTTATTCTATACTTAAGTAAGTTTATTAATTTCTAAAATGTTTTCCTTTAATTATGTGCTTTTTTATACCACATGTGGTTAGGACTTACCTACTTAATATCGGTACTTCCATACTAAGAATATTATATCCCAGAAATAAATAATACAAGAACGTCTGGCCATAACAAGGGTATCTAAACGCCAAAAAGTGCAAATTCGACAAAGTAAATTGAATTGTAAAAACAAACAACGCTTCAAGAGAAACATCGCAAAGCACTTTAACGTTATTATCCCTAGACATCAAGTCACATTAAATTCTTTATTCATTTTATTTTTGCGGGGTCACGGACCAAGCCCGGAATTCCTGCAATGTCTTTGATCTAAAGGAAAAAAAAACATGGACGAAAATGCACTTCAACTGTCTTCATAAAAGGGGAGAAATATAATTTATTCACGAGATAATTTTCTCCTCCCTTTTTAAGGACAGACATCGTTTGAAGTAGGGTGGGTACGAATGTTTGCCAGGCTAGGCTTTACAACGCTCTCCCGGGAAGACTGTCCTCTTCTACAAAGTTATTTTTTTCCACAGTTGTCAGTCTGTGGAAGTATAGAAGTGTCAGACTATGAACCTTGTCTCAATATACTTAAGGACAAAAACATTGAGACACTAGACTACTTTTCTGGAACTTTCTCGTTTTTTTACCGCTTTGTTGAAAGTTGCGTTCTATCTAATGCCGTGGCCGTAGTAAATAAATAAGCAGAATGAAAACTTAAGTAGGTACGATTCATTTTCAAAAGATATAAAGCTAGATATTACCTACTTATTGAATGACCTATCATCGTTAATTCCACTGCAGGATCAGGGACTCCCATAAAAGAGGGTAAACGGCCATATCCACAGTGACGTACTCAGTGACTTACGCGTTTCAGCAATTAAATAAAATCCTAAAATTGTCAATATTTTAAAGGCTTAGGTAACTGTATCAAAACCCATTTCTAGATACTTTTTCTTATACTGTGCCCATTGTTTTGGGACCTCCGTCTCAGTTCAGGAAACATTCACCAATCCCAGCTATCCAATCCGCCGCGTATCCCCAGAAACGTCATATGCAGAGGTCATTGCCCATTCTGGGTGCCCCTGGGTTCGCTGATTCTGTAGACACTTATGGTCAATCCAGTAGTCCGCAGTAATAAGAAGTAGGTTCTCCCTGAGCAATGCTGTAATAGTCACTAAAAAAAAGTTATATGCAAGGCACCTAGAACGATTGGCAAGGCACACATTTCCTCTCAAGGGAACGGGCTGTTTCGTGCTCCGTCAAATATTACAAAACAATGTGTCGAGATATTTCAACAAAATACCTTTTGATTTAAATTCTATTCAAAAAGACATACCTAACCAGCTGAGTGAAATTCCTATAGTCATGACAACCGTAACGAATAGTCGAACCTTTCTTTGATCTGCATCGGATGGGACACCCCCAACAAAAACCGAATGAGATTATCCCGTAAAAGGACTAATCGTAAATTGTACAAATGTGGTTTTCAAAGGCTGGTCACCCCAATTTGAGGGGGGTTAGAATCTCTGCTTCACTAGACGAATGTGCTAATAACGACCAGATATGGACGCGGAGGGTTAAATTTAAATTAAAACCAGCCCCTTTGAAGAAATGGCGACGGCCCGGCATTTAATTGTGATCCGTTCCCAATACCGAGCGGGTTGCGTAGGTAGGTACAATTGGCAAATTTTACACTCAAATATGCCTTTTAGCGTCTTTTATTGAGGTTACTCGAGCGTTACTTGGTTAAACGCCGGATTAGCCCTATAAAGGACAATTTTATGGTGATACCGGTCAAATGAGGAGCCCTTTATAGTTTCGTTATGTTTGTTTCTCTGACAGCAAGGTGACCACTAACTTGCCTCCACCAACACGCACTGGGCCCGCGTGGTGGAGTATGGCCCACTCCCTCTCACCCTTATTCGTGAGAGGAGGCCTTTGCCCTGCAGTGGGATTCTACAGGCTATAACTTACTTTTTATGTTTGTTAGTCCGTACACCACAGCCTTTTACTTTGTGACCTATCTGGCAGAACTTACACTAAGTTTGTGGCTCAACGGCTTGGTACCGTTTCAGATAGGTACCTAGCTAATACCATAGGTACATATAAGTAGGTACCTGAATAAACATCTTCGACATTTTCACACATAATATTATCTAGTCCCAGAATCTAGCCCGGATTTGTATTATGAATTATGATGGCTAGACAACGATATAGAACACCTATTAAAGTTTAGATATAAACATCCACGATTTGTGTACATGATACAAATATTTGTCCCTTACGGGATTCTAACCCGCGACGCTCGGCACAGAAGGCAGGTTCACTTGTTCACTACCGATTGAGCTTTCGGGCTGTCACGCTCGGCCTGCGGCTCGCTTGGCGGCAGATGGACCCCGGAGACCAGGTCCACCAGATTCCAAGGGGGCCGCTTCGGAGTTTCGCTCCTACGCGTAGCTCGGCCTTCGGCCTCGCGAAAATGTCAATATCACCTCTACTTAGTTTATACATTACTCTCTCCACCTTGCCCTATTCTTGACGTCGTCTTCGGAGACATTGCATTCGGTCATATCACTGCGAACTGTGCTCTTCCATTTTGTCTTCAGACGCTCCGAAGATCCGCTAGCTCCGCTATACTATAAAGGTACTAATAAAAGGTAAGTAGGTCATATATCAAACCACGAAAATACTCCATAAAAAGTTAGCCAAAATCATTACGTTCCACGTGCAGTATCAAGTTCGTGTGATCGCGTGCCATGACGATATCGTTTCAATCTAGGAAGTCCCAATTTCGATTTGTGAAGTACCTAAATTCCAGTTAGACCTATTCGGAGTATTTGGAGCATTTGGCATTACTAGGCTGGTGCAATATATACGTTTTAGATTTCTGATTGAAATCGCTGCCAAGTCGAATAGATTGAAAACTTGTATACTTAGGTCCTACTACAATAGCTCGAGTCGAATGGTGCTGTTGTTGCCAGATGCCAGAATAGCGCCCAACTTGAATCAGTATTACATTTTCTGTATGGTGAACTAAGTACGGTTGCATTAAAAAAATATATGTTGTTCCCTATTTTCCAGCAGGAGTTCTCTTATGTCGTCTACGGATGGTTAGACTTGTCACTAGACTCAATGCTCAGTTGCAGAAACCCTCATTAGAGTGAATCCTCGATTAAATCTCTTGCTAGCTTTTTCTACGTCAACAAGAAAAAAAGTGACAGCAAGGGATTTAATGGAGGATTAACTCTAATGAGCGTTTCTGCAACTGAGCCTTAGAGATGCAGCGCAAAGGTAAAGCGAAATCTAAATGCTAATAACCTTCCGACGCCGAATAAGCTGGTGTATTTTAAGAGGATGATCAGACCATGAATCTGAACCGAAAACCGCGAAAATAATTCAGCTATCTCATACATTTGGGTCGTATCGAGTAAGATTGCAGTTTTGTATGAAATACTTACCAGTTTTTTTTGTTTTTTCTATGTTAGTTACATAGAGAAAGTTTTTCAGTTTGATGGTCTGATCATCTCCAGTATACTCTCAAGGTCAGTAATCCTAGAGGTAGAGAGGTAGGAAGATCGTTTCGAACACCATTTGTCATTATGAGTTACTTAACTACCGCATTAGAAAGAAAGGAAGTAGTTAGGTATCAAAGACGTAATACCCAGCACTTTAGAGTCAAAGTTTGCGACAGCAAAAGTTCAACAAGACATAAACATACGTCACGACAATTAGGATAATCCTTGTTTTACCTAAATGTCTAGTTAGCCGAAACAAGGCTTATCCTAATTACCTACCATACATCTAGACGTTTGTCCGAAATGGATTAACTTAGTTACTTGTATGTAGGATCTAAGCAGACATGAAACAAACAATTTATATATCAATTTACCTTTCCACCCTAATTTCTAATATTTTCTTTCTGAATTCAGAATCTGAAATGTTGTTCTTGGTCTTCAGACCGTCTAACTGAAACACTTTCACTATGGGAACAACAGTGAAATAGCGAAAAAAAAAACTGCTGTTTCATAGAAAACGACAATGGTGACTCGGCACACGTGTATTTTTTGCGATTTTAATATTGGTCCCGTGGTTAAAGTTGTTCAGTTTCATGGCTTGAATTGAAGAACCCCCGAAAGTATATAACGCGTTTAAGATTAGATCCTGTATAGATAAAATGTTATTCACACCGTCCGTCTGTCAGGCTTCAGGGGCGTAATTTCAACATAACACGCAATACAATTTGTCTGTCGACAAACAATTGCAGCCATTGTTGTCCTATTATGTTTGTCCATGGACAAAAAGTTAGAATATCTAAAAAGCTCAATTAACTTGTCATTATAATGAACGCTATACGACTACCTAAATTTTTTTGATCACCCACTTTGATTGTAATTAGGTCCCTCCCTATCTAGAATTAGGTGCCTATTTAGAATAGTAATTTTACGGTATATTTTTGACGTAATTTTATCGTGGAGAAAGATCGAGTGTGTCAATGAAGACAGCGTTATTTTCTGATAATTACTCATTCTTACCAACTTACAAAATAAATCAAATAAGTACAGAAGAATAATTATTTAGGTAGGTACTTAAGTACCAATTTATATGTTTCGTTCACTTAGTTACTTCGTTTACAATAAATAGTTTTTGGTTTTGGTTTACAATATTGTAACATATTATGCAAAAACAAAAAAATAATTAATTAAGAAGACCCCGAATGGATTTTTACAATCTTTATATAAATATTTTGTAATTACTTAACTAAACTAATCCATGTGATCACAAACGGAATCGTTCAAGACAAATTAACCAGTGTAATGTGCATCAGTGCATTAGGTACATAGAATACTCGAATCATGTCAGAGATTAGATGGCTACTGATTAATCTGCATATCTCTATAGTACCTACTAGGCATTACTAATCAGTTAGAATACTATGGACGAGGTGTAATTCTACTATCAAACTTTACTGCCACTTTTTGCCGTTCCAGGACATGGCTGTTCACATGTCTGAACTTCCAAAGGGTTCAATTGTGTAAGTGTCAAAATGTAAAAAGTTTAGTACGGGCATTTTAGAGGAAGAAGCTATAAGGGCGGGGTTAAATGAATAGAAATTAATTATCTTTTTTGCAAATGTACCTAAGGACCATACAAATATAACCTTAGAATTCCGATTCCTAGGGTACCGGCTTCCCCCCTTAACCCCCCAAATATGATCCGATTTTCAGAATTTTTAATTTTACACAACACCAGTTAGAGTTAGGTGGAAACTGACAAAAAAGAAAATAATCCTCATTAAATTACCTATCAAACGGTACTAGTTTCACAGTAACTGGAATTGTAGTTTTAGAGATATGCTTAAAATATGAAACACTAATTGTACCCTGTCCATTATAAGTTGCGACGGGCTCACCCCCCGTCACACTGAACAGAGTTTCGGTACCACTGGTGAAACGTGGATGTTCTGAGGTTTCAGAATATCTCTGACTACCCCCTCAGGGAATATAGTCGTGAGCACATATATACAAGGTGTTACAAAAATACAAATAAACCTTTAAGGGGGTGGTGTAGACCATCAAACTGAACAACTTTCACTATGGGACCAATATCGAAATCGGGAAAAAAAATTTATGTTCTATACTCTACAAATCGACTAGAGCTAAAATATGTATGGGATATGAAATTATTTTTTTCGCGATTTCGATGTTGGTCCCATAGAGAAAGTTGTTCAGTTTGACGGTCTTAACAACCCCCTTAAGAGTTTCAAAAATTTATTGTTACTTATGAAACACCTTGTATATTAGCCGTTAATAAGCAATTTCTATCAATTTCTTCATTTTCTGAAAAACTGTAAGTGAAAGTGTAAGTAAGTATCATCTGCGCGTTTAAAATACGCAGTGTGCTTAGGCTCTTTAGGTATAATAATTTTGATTGTTTGAAACATGAGACCTTGCGACCGACTTGATACCTCATGCAATAAAAAACTCGGGTTCCGTCTATCTGGCATAACTTTCATTGTCCGAAACATATATAGCATAACATACTTGGCATAATTGTTCTTGGGCGAATATTAACAATGCAGAAAGCTTTATTTGGTATAACATAAAAGTGGCAGAATATTAATTTATGCGAATTTAATATGGCATACTACTACCATAATCGAATGTTATATTGAATAATTTTGCATAGCATAATGATCATGTGGCATTAGCGCGGTTTTGCATAATTTCGCTTAGCATAATGATCAGTGGCATTAGGGTTTATTATTTTTATTTATTTATTTATTTTATTTTATTTTTATTTATTAGGATCAACAACAGCATATTGAACTTAGCTAAATTACAAGAGTCTTATACATAAGTAGCCAATAAAAGTTGACCGCGATGTATTACACAGTAAGTGGAGTTAACATGAGCATGCATTATCAATTCATTACTACCCCAGAGGGGGGCAGTCAGAAACACTATGAGACAACTTATAATAAAAGTCGGTAAGCAGCACTGATAATTATACGATCTGGATAGCAGTAAATACATAAATATGTAAATATAGAGGGAAAAATATAACTACATAAATTGTACATACATAGATAATATAATATATATTTAAAGAAGAGAGAAAAAGATACTTATTGAGGGAAAAAAATACATAATAGGTACAGACCTGGTTGCATTATTAACTTTAGCTATAGTTGAATAATATTTATTCTATTCTATATTTTAAAAAATGGCTGCCATCTTGGGTATGTGATGATTTTGCCAATGTCGAGTTTTTATAGCAAAAGTGCTTGACGTTGTACGGTTATATTGATATTTTGGTGACTTCAAGGGTTGTTCTTATAAAAGAACAATATCCTGAGCCACCACTGGAGTTCCACTGTGAACCGGGGATGGGGCAACCGACGCGCACGTGACCACCCAATAGCAGAGCCACAGAGCAACTCCCAATAATATTTATAAAATGTCCCTGAATGCAAGCAAAACATTAAAATTTTTCGAATGAAAAACGGTAAGACAGCTTTCGATGACGTCTGGTAAGCACGTAAGCAGGTAGAACACTAATCATTACAAAGTAACTCCTGCACCATGTTCCTAAAATTACTTTTAGAGCCAATAAAAATGTCAACGTTACTGAACGATGTATTGTAGGTTCTAATAACTCGTGAAAGAATACTATTTTGTCCATAGTTAGTCGAGTGAAATGGAGAATGCAACAATGTGGTATGTCTTGTGCGTCTTTTGGGTGTATTAAATGATACACTAGCAAGAAGCTCGGGACCGTCGATGCGATTCCGCAAAATATCATACAATAGACACATATCCAGCTGCGAACGTCTCTCTTCCAAGGTTAGTATGTTATACAGTCGACAGTTCTCCCTGTAGTCCACACATGAGCGCCATAATTTGAAATTTAAGTGTGAGATAAAATTTTTTTGTATGCGTTCTATGGTTTTAATATGTACTGCATAACAAGGAGACCATACCTGACATGCGTATTCCAACAGGCTGCGTACATATGCAAAGTACACTACTTTTAGGCATAATAAGCTTCTGAAGGGCTTACATGTTCGCATAACGAACCCCAAGCTACGAAACGACCTGCTGGTCATAGCATCAATGTGCATACGCATTGTCATTTCTGAGTCGAACAATATACCCAAGTCACGCACTACTTAGTTTGCGTGCATGCATGTTTGCTTGCTTGTCTGCATGTTGGGGGGTACAGGGGGGTGCGGGGAGGTGGAAGCCCCCTGCCTGAGAAAAACAAATTCGTGCTTGTAAAATTCTAGGTTAGGTTAGGCTAGAACATGTATAACGCTTAGCGGAGCGAGCGAAGCTAGCGGAACATTTACATGCTGCATGCTTGCCTGCTTGCTGGATGCGTGCATGCATGTTTGCTTGTGTGCATGATTGCTTGCTTGCTTGTCTGCATGTTGGGGGGTGCAGGGGGGTGCGGGGGGCGGAAGCCCCCTGCCTGAGAAAAACAAACTGGTGTTTTTAAAATTGTAGGTTAGGTTAGGTTAGAACATGTAAGATACTGCGAGCGGAGCATCAACATGCTTGCTGCATGTTTGCTTGTTTGGTGCATGCTTGCTTGCTTGTTGCTTGCTTGTTGCATGCTTGCTTGCTTGCTGCATGATTGCTTGCTTGCTGCATGATTGCTTGCTTGCTTGTCTGCATGTTGGGGGGTGCAGGGGGGCTGGGCCCCCCGCTCGGGGGGTGCGGGGGGCGGAAGCCCCCTGCCTGAGAAAAACAAACTGGTGTTTTTAAAATTGTAGGTTAGGTTAGGTTAGAACATGTAAGATACTAAGCGGAGCGAGCGAAGCGAGCGGAGCATCAACATGCTTGCTGCATGTTTGCTTGTTTGCTGCATGTTTGCTTGCTTGGTGCATGCTTGCTTGCTTGTTGCATGCTTGCTTGTTTGCTGCATGATTGCTTGCTTGCTTGTCTGCATGTAGGGGGGTGCAGGGGGCGGATGCCCCCTGCCTGAGAAAAACTTGGTGGAACAAATTTGTGGTTTTAAAATTCTAGGTTAGGTTAGAACATGTATCATGCATGCATCAACATGCTTGCTTGCATTCTGCATGCTTGTTGCTTAGGGCGCAGAAAGGTAGCTTCAAAACTGGAGGTTAGGTTAAGCTAGATGGTAGATTTTAGTTTGTATCATTAGGAAAAGTAACTAAATAAAACAACATGGTATGTATATATAATCAGTTATTATTCGATAATTTTTCTCCCCTCCGAACGGGAAGCGTCAATTTTCGTCCCGCTGCGCTAAACAAAGTTGTCGCTTTCCACCTCCGTCGAGGTGAAAAATAGTAGGTGTATACTATATACTAACCTCGGACAGTAAATAAGAAAGCCTGAGATTACGTGTCACATGAGATCTGAGCCCTTTCTTACTTTCCTGCCCTCGGTGTGTATCTACTAATATCCTGGTCTTCTTCTTATCGAGTGGGCTGCAAAGCCCTGGTGTCAGAGTTTATTCAAACCGCCTTACGGCCTCTGACGTGGTTTTTATGTAACGACTACTAACCACCAGTGATAGTAGCCGGGACCAACAGCTTAACGTGCCATCCGAAGCACGGAATCATCTTTCTTTTCAGACAATCAGGTGACTCAGCCTGCAATGTCCTAACCAACTGGGGAAAAACACACAAAGTGACATTTCACTAGGTGCCCCCCGTGGGAATCGAACCCACGACCTCCGTGTCAAGAGCCCAATGCTCTAACCATTAGACCACGGAGGCAGTATCCTGGTAATACTGGTAGTTGTTTATGCCATTAGTCATTTATGCCTATAATATGCATTACAAAATTATGCGACAATGATGAGAACCGTTACAATACTCTGCGAAAAGGCAATAATGCCATACGATACTTCTGAATATAAACGTTATGCAATACGACTGATCTGCCATAGAAGACTATGCGTTATGAATGGATGCTAAAAAAAGTATGCCAAGTGAAGTTATGCCATAAGTCACGTATGCCTATAGTGATCATGCATTACAAAATTATGCGAAAAAAAGTTATGCGACAACAGGGTGAACCAAAAAACTCATTTAACTAAACGAATGTAGGTATAATATCTGATGAAAAACATAGTTTATAACATTCCAGAAAGAGATTAGGAAAATTAGGTAGGTATAGTAACATAAAAATAGAGAGAAACTCTAACAGAACGTAATGTAATAAAAAGCTAACAGTTTCAACTTTAGAAGGTTAGGTCGGTCGACTACCTACTTCCAATTCTGTTGGTTGCTAAATTTTTATTAAGGCTCGAACACAGAGTGATGATGCAGATAGAATTGACAGAGTAGCAGTTTCAGAACTGAGCACTGGTTTTACTCCGTTTTAAGCCGTGGTGGTCCAGTGGCGAGTAACCTTGCCTGCCGTGCAGAAGGCGATGGTTCGATCCCCGTACAGGCCGACTCGTACCAATTAGTTTTGCAGAATTCATGTACGATTTGTAACACCACTGGCTTTTCGGTGAAGGAAAACATCGTGAGGAAACCTACATGCTTCAATTTCGAGGCATGTAAGTTGTACCCACTGTCCATTATAAGTGGCGACGGGCTCAACCCCCGTCACACTGGACAGACTTTCGGTACTACTGGTGAAACGTGGATGATCTGAGGTTTCAGAATATCTCTGACCACCCCCTCGGGGAATATAGTTGTGAGCATATGCTATGCTACTTTTACTCTGTTTCATATGTAATCTAACTGAGTGGACAAAGAAAATAGGTACCTACCTGCATTAACAAATCTAAACAAAGGACCGAATTTCCGAGTGGACGATCTAGAATATGAGTTTCGAATCCATTTTTGTTTTGGGGTAGTTTCCTACATTTATTTAAGCAGGTGAGTACCTAATTATAATACTTACACAGTTTGTAAAGGTGTGAACCATCTACATATTAAAGGGGGTGCTTCTGACTATCAAACTGAACAACTTTCATTATGAAACCAACATTGAAATAGCGATAAAAAAAGCGGCTGTTCCATAGAAAACGTCAATGTCTACTCGGCACAAATGTATGGAACAGCCGATTTTTTCTCTAATTCGATGTTCTAATTCAATCTGCATTCGTAAACTGTTTCAGATTTTGACGAAGTACGTATTTTGTTGATTGGTATCCTGTTTTTTGTTGTTGTTTTACTTTTGACGAAGTATGTTGCAGATACAGACATGTTGCCATTTTGACGAAGCGTGTTGCAGATGTGAAGCTTGTTCTTTATACAGGGTGAAATTAATATCTTTAGCATCCTTTAAAACTAAGAGTCTAACCATCAAACTGAAAAACTTTTACTATGGGAGCAAACCAATCGGGGCAAAAAAAAAATCTGCTGTCCCATACTAAACTGCTCCCGCCCATGGGCTAAATGACTCAAATGTATGGGACAGCAGATTTTTTTTTGCTCCGATTGTGTTGCTCCCATATTTAAAGTTTTTCAGTTTGATGGGTATTATAGACTCTTAGTTTAAAAGGATGCTTATGATATCAATTTAACCCTGTATAACTAACTGTTTTATTACATTTTGGTAATATTCTTCGACAATAGTATGTAATAACTCTATATGTTCTTCTATCTACATTGGTAAAGTAACAAACTAGTCGGTCCGTTGATACAAAAACCGATCTCTGAGACCTTCCCGTTCCCCGGGGGGCGCTTAACCTATTTTCATTTTGTTCTTATTTTTATTCCCTCAAAGCTATGCGTCGATGGGAGAGATCGGCTCTTTTTTTCAATTTACGGTTTGCTTTGGTCTCTGGTTTTAGTTCAGATCGTTTTAGTACTGATGCTTAGGTATAGGTATAGGTACTAATTGGTTGTAGTGTAGATGATTGATAGGTACGTAATTACGTACGTACGTCGTAATTGACTAGGTATGGGGGGATTGGTTCATATGTAGGTAGTAAGTATTTAACATCTATAAAAGGCGAAGCACTTGGCAATCTAAGAAGAGGATTGTAATTATGATACGACTGGGTGTTAGGGTAAACAGTTGCATTACCAAAGATGTGATTGTACCCATGACACAAAATAATTTGTCCTAAGAAACCCATAGAAAATACGTAAACAAATTGGACTTTCTGTATTATATGCAATCAGCTGATCGAATTTTGTATGAAAAGTCGAAATATTGTTTTTGTGACCCTGCATACTTGTCTTCGACATTTCATTGCCATTCATCTTAATTCGACAGATATTCAGTATTTATTCAATAACTGCCCTCTTTAGCCTAATCCCTTATGTTCATTAAAACTAAGTAAAAATAACTACGTTAAAATGTGGAGTTGCTTTTCATCCCTTGAACATATTCTTATAAAATAACCCGTAAAAAACATACCTAAATGCCTATTTGAAAAAACAAAAGCCTAATTAATCCTTCTAAATCCTCTGCCCATCGTCTGTCCAAATCTATCTCCGAAGCCGAGAAACATATGCCCAAGCTGTGCCTACCGTCAAGACAAGTTAGGGCACTCCTTAATTAGGGAGGCCCGACAGACCCGTTGCTAAATAACGTCGATTTAGATCCGCGTTTGTAAAGCTTAGACAGAGTGGGGTAATCCTACCCCAGTCCCCATGTGGAGGAAAATATCCTATGACAGAATAGATAAAGAGGCAGATGGGGTGTGGATGTCCTACTTTTCTGTTTTAAATTCCGTTGTAGATATGAATGGGGAAAGGTTGTGTGACTACCGCGAATATTATTTGATCCGTTGTAAACTGTATGTTCCTTTCAAAACCAGATTATAACAATTTGAACAAGGATACTGACGCAGAGAAAATAGTAGGTCACATAAACAAAGCTTAATAAACATGTTTATGATTTATATTATTTTATAAATATACCTACATTTCTAAAATGATAAATAAATAATAAATACTTATACCTACTTATACTTAAACAATAAACAAATAGTAATTAAACATAATCAATCATCGTTACAAAGACATGAACAATAACAAAAGAAATAAACTGAACAAAAATATGAAAAAAAGCGGTTCCAAGAATGGACAAAATGGTCAGAACTGGCATAAAGTAGGTACCTAATGCGATGTAACGATTTATCTTGTAATCATTATCTAGAAGAAAAATTAAAATTAAGTTAAATGAAATCGTGTATACTCGTACCCTATGACCTAGGTTATGTGTAACTAATAGGTATCAAGTGCAAAAACGATCTATTACGCACAAAAACAAAACGAAAGAAATATGTTTCCCTTTGTTGCCTCATAGGACCGGTTCCTGTCGAAATGGGTGTTCTACCTACTCTAAGCAGAAACCACATGGCTACACAACACACGAGTAGAATACCCATGTGAGTGTCATAGGGACAGTCATGAATTGCTATTTATGCCCTCATAATCTGCAGGATTTAGTGGGCTAAGTCGAGCCGGCCGCTTAGGAGTCATCAATCTTACTCAAGGCCCGCATTATCGTAGAAAACGAAACGCTGGATTATGCGACCGCCATTTTTGAAGCCTACTTTGCACATGGATAGTTAACTGTCTGATGTGGGTAGTTGAGTTGTTTAGCAATTAGTTATGCACGGTGTGAAAAGAGGCTAGACTCTCAAATGCCGGGCACAGGCCTAGAGATGACAGAAATTTTGAAATATTTTGAATTGTAGAAACTGTTACTGACCCAGAATCATCATCACAGCCTAATACGTCCCACTGCAGGGCACAGGCCTATCCTCATGGAGGGTGTATGGGCGTCAATCCACCACGCGTGCACAATGCGGATCGGTAGACTTCACATACGAATTTCTTCTTCAGCGTATGCTGGTTTCCTTACGATGTTTTCCTTCACCATTTGAGAGCACTCGGTATTACGTACATACTCGTAAGTTAGTAAAACTCATTAGTACATGGCATGTTTTCCGTGCGGATTCGAACCCGGACCACAAGATTGAGTTTCCACTCAATCTTGGACGGACCTCACCTCAACGTGCCACCGACACGCGAGGTTTCATACTGTTTTGTATAGGATAGATTTGCACCGCGAATTGGGAGTTGGGAGAGGCATGTGTTGAGAGTTTTCCCCGATGATCCAACCGTATTGTCCGAATTTACCCTAGGTTCATGTTGTACTTATAAAGAACCGAGGATCAGTCTGACAAATATTTGATACCAAAAATCTACAATGAGATTCCTTTAGACCTTAAACTTAGACAAGATAAAATTACAAAATTTACTTTCAAATCAAAATTATACAGGGTCTAACTTAATATGCTGACACTTTTTTAAGGGGATGATCAGACCATCAAACTGAACAACTTTCTCTATGGGACCAACATCGAAATCGCGAAAAAAAATCTGCTGTCCCATGCATTTGGCTCGAGTAGGTTTGTAGATTTGTATGGAGGGGCAGATTTTTTTTTCGCGATTTCGAAGTTGGTGCCATAGAGAAAGTTGTTAAGTTTGACGGTCTGATCATCCCCTTAAAAAAGTGTCAGCATATTAAGAAGGACCCTATATAAGATACTCTTGGAAAGTTGTACCATGTTGGACGAGTACTAGGAAATGGGCAATATGTAAAACTGGAAATAAATAAATAATTAAAAAAAAAAAAAAAAAAAAAAAAAAAAATTAATATAAGGTATATGCATGCTTGTTTATGTACATGTATGTATATATATATATATATATATAGATATATATATATATGTATATATACAGGGTGGATTTTTGAGACGGGGCAGTAAGGGCAAGTACCTTAACCGTTGTAGCTACAGCGAAACGTTCTTAGGAGACTATCCTTAACTTTTTGAAAAATTTCGAACTGCATTCACAGATTTTGAAAAAAATGTACAGTCAGCAAGAAAATTGTCAATTTACACAAAAACTTTTTTTGATGTCAATCGATCCTGTTTCTTATAAGGATCAATAGACTCTATGGGACCAACCGAGGTTTGAGTACTAGAAATGTCAGAAATCGCAAAAAACGTTTCCTTTATACATAACAAAACTTTTTATTAAGGACAGATTTGCCGCTAAGAAGACTTTGATAATAAAAACATACTGAAACCGTATTAGAAAGAAATGTATTTTTAAAATCATACAATTTACAACACGTTTTGAAGATTTTCTAATATTATTAATATTTTGATCCTTTTTGTTTATTTTCGAACAAACTTCTTTTTAGCGGCCAGTCTATCCATAATAAAAAAGTTTTGTTATGTATAAAAGTAAATTTGGAGTCTCATTTCCTACCAAATGTATGGGAAACGTTTTTTGCGATTTCTGACATTTCTAGTACTCAAACCTCGGTTGGTCCCATAGAGTCTATTGATCCTTATAAGAAACAGGATCGATTGACATCAAAAAAAGTTTTTGTGTAAATTGACAATTTTCTTGCTGACTGTACATTTTTTTCAAAATCTGTGAATGCAGTTCGAAATTTTTCAAAAAGTTAAGGATAGTCTCCTAAGAACGTTTCGCTGTAGCTACAACGGTTAAGGTACTTGCCCTTACTGCCCCGTCTCAAAAATCCACCCTGTATATATACATATATATATATATCTATATATATATATATATATATACATACATGTACATAAACAAGCATGCATATACCTTATATTAATTTTTTTTTTTTTTTTTTTTTTTTTTTTTTAATTATTTATTTATTTCCAGTTTTACATATTGCCCATTTCCTAGTACTCGTCCAACATGGTACAACTTTCCAAGAGTATCTTATATAGGGTCCTTCTTAATATGCTGACACTTTTTTAAGGGGATGATCAGACCGTCAAACTTAACAACTTTCTCTATGGCACCAACTTCGAAATCGCGAAAAAAAAATCTGCCCCTCCATACAAATCTACAAACCTACTCGAGCCAAATGCATGGGACAGCAGATTTTTTTTCGCGATTTCGATGTTGGTCCCATAGAGAAAGTTGTTCAGTTTGATGGTCTGATCATCCCCTTAAAAAAGTGTCAGCATATTAAGTTAGACCCTGTATAATTTTGATTTGAAAGTAAATTTTGTAATTTTATCTTGTCTAAGTTTAAGGTCTAAAGGAATCTCATTGTAGATTTTTGGTATCAAATATTTGTCAGACTGATCCTCGGTTCTTTATAAGTACAACATGAACCTAGGGTAAATTCGGACAATACGGTTGGATCATCGGGGAAAACTCTCAACACATGCCTCTCCCAACTCCCAATTCGCGGTGCAAATCTATCCTATACAAAACAGTATGAAACCTCGCGTGTCGGTGGCACGTTGAGGTGAGGTCCGTCCAAGATTGAGTGGAAACTCAATCTTGTGGTCCGGGTTCGAATCCGCACGGAAAACATGCCATGTACTAATTAGTTTTACTAACTTACGAGTATGTACGTAATACCGAGTGCTCTCAAATGGTGAAGGAAAACATCGTAAGGAAACCAGCATACGCTGAAGAAGAAATTCGTATGTGAAGTCTACCGATCCGCATTGTGCACGCGTGGTGGATTGACGCCCATACACCCTCCATGAGGATAGGCCTGTGCCCTGCAGTGGGACGTATTAGGCTGTGATGATGATTCTGGGTCAGTAACAGTTTCTACAATTCAAAATATTTCAAAATTTCTGTCATCTCTAGGCCTGTGCCCGGCATTTGGGAGTCTAGCCTCTTTTCACACCGTGCATAACTAATTGCTAAACAACTCAACTACCCACATCAGACAGTTAACTATCCATGTGCAAAGTAGGCTTCAAAAATGGCGGTCGCATAATCCAGCGTTTCGTTTTCTACGATAATGCGGGCCTTGAGTAAGATTGATGACTCCTAAGCGGCCGGCTCGACTTAGCCCACTAAATCCTGCAGATTATGAGGGCATAAATAGCAATTCATGACTGTCCCTATGACACTCACATGGGTATTCTACTCGTGTGTTGTGTAGCCATGTGGTTTCTGCTTAGAGTAGGTAGAACACCCATTTCGACAGGAACCGGTCCTATGAGGCAACAAAGGGAAACATATTTCTTTCGTTTTGTTTTTGTGCGTAATAGATCGTTTTTGCACTTGATACCTATTAGTTACACATAACCTAGGTCATAGGGTACGAGTATACACGATTTCATTTAACTTAATTTTAATTTTTCTTCTAGATAATGATTACAAGATAAATCGTTACATCGCATTAGGTACCTACTTTATGCCAGTTCTGACCATTTTGTCCATTCTTGGAACCGCTTTTTTTCATATTTTTGTTCAGTTTATTTTGAATAAACAATTTGTCATTTGTAACTTGTTTGTAACAATTCGATTGAAATCGTTAACCTACAACGATATCAATGTACCAAAGTCCTTTTCTATGTTAAAGTTAAGTAAAATAATCATTAAATAGGCAGGTAGGTAGGTACCTATCAAATTTTCATTGTATTCTGTGGCCGTTGCTTATCTTTTTTAAAGTGACTGTTCGTTTCACTAACCAAATTTTAAGTTGGTAATTTTTTTAAAAGTGACTGTTCATTTCATTGACCAACTTTAGGTTGGCTATTTTTCTCTGAGTGACTGTTCTAGTGTCCGACCGAAACTAGTTTTTACAACCGAAACCGAAACCGAAAACGAATTTCGGCTTCGGTTCTAGTTTCGGCCGAATCCGAAACCGAAACCGAAACTTCCTTATAACATTATTCTGCCCGGCTTTTTAGGTTTTGTTCAATGTAGCTAGTTGCCAATATGTCTTATGTTCACAGAAGAAGTTAATTTGATACATTACTTAGTAGTTTTGTTGTTATGAAATAAATTATTTCTACTATAGGTACATGTAGGTAGGTACATGGTATGTGCGTACATAATTATCTATGGGGTGAGGTGAGGTGTGTTTTAACTCTAAAAAATAATCAGTGATATCAGTTTAGAACATCAAATCACGTAGGTAGGTAATAAATTTATAGGGTCCAACTTAATATGCTGACACTTTTTTAAGGGGATGATCAGACCATCAAACTGAACGACTTTCTCTATGGCACCAACATCGAAATCGCAAAAAAAATATCAGCTGTCCCATACAAAACTGCAAACCTACTCGAGCCAAATGTATGGGACAGCAGATTTTTTTTTCGCGATTTCGATGTTGGTGCCATAGAGAAAGTTGTTTAGTTTGACGGTCTGATCATCCCCTTAAAAAAGTGTCAGCATATTAAGAAGAACCCTGTATGTAAGGATGACCTGTCTTTTTGATATTTATAATTATTTATTGCAAGAATATTTAAGTAAACTGCCATTAATTTCTGCATATTTATGGACTTGAACAAAAACACTGAATACAGGGTGTAAATTTAAATGCATTTAGTACATATTAAAGGGGGTGCTTCAGTCCATCAAACTAAACAACTTTTAGTATGGGGACAACACAGAAAACGCGAAAAAAAAATCTGCTGATACGTAGAAAACGTCAACATGCACTCGGCAAAAATATATGGAACAGCTGATTTTTTTTCACCATTTCAATGTTGGTCCCACAGTAAAAGTTGTTCAGTTTAATGGTCTGAAGACACTAAAAAGTATGTAACTTGTAATTGATATGAAATTGATTATTGATTAAAAAGGTACCTTAATAAATATTACCTGATTGGAAATAATATAACAAAATTGAACATAACCTCTAAATTCACAGTAATGAGCGTTTTTCTTTTTTTTTTTTAATGTCGTTTTCTTATAACTCCATAGATGGCAGTAGTGTCTGTACGACAAACTGTCAAGCATAAACTTCCTCTGCAATGTCACCTATAGACTTAAAAACGTAGAGATTTCATTCTCTTTGGATCGGATTTGGAAGGCGCCATCAAAAAAAATTTGAAATTATTTTCGATTTCTTTCTTAGCCAAAAATACAGTCCTTTTTCGTTGTTTTTCAGAAAAGCAGTTTGAAGAAAACTATTATATTTTTATTTAATGACGTTTCCTTGTTAGATTTCGCCAGTGTCAAGTATTGAGGATATATTTATTAGATATTGTACGGTAATAGGGTATGGCGATCTCAAAGCCCCGTTTTTAAACAAAAACACACGCTCGAAACCGCCATAAAACGGCGGAGCCACGTGGCTGTTAAAATTGCAAGCCGACGACACGTCTACTTGTCACCCCCTCAGCCACGCCACTCTGAAGAAAACGAAGATAACTAACAAACACGACAAAGTAAATGCTACGATACGAGTTTGATTGACAATGACATGACATTTGACAGCTCAAGTTTTCTTATTGCCAGTTCAATTTCAGATTTTGCCTAATGAATCTTATGATCAAAGAGTTTTTATATTTAATTTAGTCAAATTGTAGTCTTGTATCACCTTAAAGAGTAAATTAGCATAAGAAATATAGTTAAATATCATAAAAAATATGTTTCATTATGTTCCATAAGATTTTTGTTTTTTTTTTTCACTTCACTTTTACCCTCATTTCGGGGAAAAATAATTTTTCAGTGTTTGACATAGATTCGTATAGATCGTAGCGTCATCTATCGATCTACTATGAAACGAAAAAAAAAACGCTCGAGCGTTTTTCTTTTTTTTTTTTTATGTCGTTTTCTTATAACTCCATAGATGGCAGTAGTGTCTGTACGACAAACTGTCAAGCATAAACTTCCTCTGCAATGTCACCTATAGACTTAAAAACGTAGAGATTTCATTCTCTTTGGTTCGGATTTGGAAGACGCCATCAAAAAAAAATTGAAATTATTTTCGATTTCTTTCTTAGCCAAAAATACAGTCCTTTTTCGTTGTTTTTCAGAAAAGCAGTTTGAAGAAAACTATTATATTTTTATTTAATGGCGTTTCCTTGTTAGATTTCGCCAGTGTCAAGTATTGAGGATATATTTATTAGATATTGTACGGTAATAGGGTATGGCGATCTCAAAGCCCCGTTTTTAAACAAAAACACACGCTCGAAACCGCCATAAAACGGCGGAGCCACGTGGCTGTTAAAATTGCAAGCCGACGACACGTCTACTTGTCACCCCCTCAGCCACGCCACTCTGAAGAAAACGAAGATAACTAACAAACACGACAAAGTAAATGCTACGATACGAGTTTAATTGACAATGACATGACATTTGACAGCTCAAGTTTTCTTATTGCCAGTTCAATTTCAGATTTTGCCTAATGAATCTTATGATCAAAAAAGATCAAAGAGTTTTTATATTTAATTTAGTCAAATTGTAGTCTTGTATCACCTTAAAGAGTAAATTAGCATAAGAAATATAGTTAAATATCATAAAAAATATGTTTCATTATGTTCCAAAAGATTTTTGTTTTTTTTTTCACTTCACTTTTACCCTTATTTCGGGGAAAAATAATTTTTCAGTGTTTGACATAGATTCGTATAGATCGTAGCGTCATCTATCGATCTACTATGAAACGAAAAAAAAAAACGCTCATTCACACCGCAAAACAAACAGCGCAAGACTACACCGAAGACCGGGCGATGAATCACGAACGTAGTTTCGGTTTCGGTCGTAGTTTCGGCCGTTTTTCTGCCGAAACCGAAACCAAACCGAAACTCCAAATTGGGGCCGAAACTGGCCGAATCCGAAACCGAAAACGAAACTTCGGTCGGACACTAGACTGTTCATTTCAGTGTCGACTTGGAGTTGCTTAATTACTATTAGTAGTAAAATAAATAGGCCGTTCATTTAGGTACGCATACAACATGTCTAAACTTTCTCACACTGATGAGTTAATCATAAAGAGAGGAACCTTGAAGGGTCAGCTCACAAGCAATAAAAAATATGTTTCAAGTCTCTCAGGTGTTTTAACTTGCAATGAGGTCCAAGCTTTGGAATTCAAGTTAAGTATTCACAAAATAAATGAAGTATTTAGTGAGTTTGATCATATTCAAAATGTTATTGAAACTAGTGTAGATAATGATCACGAGCTTATCTCTAGTGAATCTCAACGAGAGGAATTTATATCTGGGTTCCATAAAAGCACGGCAAGAGCTGAGGAACTACATTGTTCTTTTAGTCACCCGAAAACAAGTTTCTTAAAAATAGACCAGACTTGTTAGAAACTATTGAACTAACTTCAAATACAAACAAACATGAAACCTCAACCAAAACAATTATCAATCATCAAACAAGAATATTAAAGCCTAATCCGTCACTGCTAACAATACACCACAAACTAAAATATTCCAATGTCCTTTATGTATTAAGGAGCACCTCTTATACAAATGTTTGCTAAATTGTCATTCTATGATCGCGAACAAATTGTGAAAAAAAATACAAACGTTTGCAACTATTGCTTAAGAGGTGGTCGTAATAGTAACATGTGTCGGTTTGGCTCTTGTTAAATGTGCAATCAGAAGCACAACTTATTACTGCACAGAGATAAAGATATTGTACCCAAGACTGAAACTCCTCCTACCACTTTGTCAGTGACGTCTTATCAGTGTGGGCAATTACTACTTGCGACAGCCTTAGTCAACATTAGTGATATCAACAATAAACAGCATGAAGTAGAGCAGTCTTAGACTCTGAAAAAGTCAGGCCTCATTCATGATTGAGTCTCTGTTGCATAAATTAGGTTTACCTTATAAGCATGCAATCTTGCCTGTCGCAGGTATTAATAATTCTTTCTCTGTTGTTTCCAAGCAATGTAAAGCGTTAATACAGTCCAAGCTCAATACTTATAGAAAAAACGTTGAATTTTTGGTGCTACCCCAAGTAACTACATCAAACAATCGTGTCTTTGATGTGGGTGCACTTGTAATTCCTTCACACATTCCTTTAGCCGACCCATACTTCTACAGTCCGTCAAGTCTGGAAACTCTGGAATTGCTCCTTGGCGCAGACATATTCTGGGATCTTATTGGCACTAAAAAATTTGTTTAAATAATGGTTTGCCAGTGCTTCATGTAACTAAGTTTGGTTACCTTCATTGTTTCCGGGCCTACTGGTAAATCTCATGGTAATAGTTTATCATGTAATTTTAGTTCGTAATTCGTTGCATGTTACACAAGATTAACTGTCGAAGTTTAGAACTATCGAAGAAATATCACATAATTCTCATTATGCTGTCGTATCTTAGCGTCTGTTATAGATGCCAAAAATCGAGCTATCTCATTCGTTTCATAGGATTATAAGCATTGTTTCCTTATGGTAAAGTTCCAGAAGCAGTCTTGCTGAAGTCCATCCACGTCGATTTTATGAACGAATACGGTTTTTCAGGCATGTTATTTGACTAAGGGCGACACGAACAAAAATCTTATTATCTGCAATTTTTTCCGGACTATCATTATGTTATTTCGATGATAGGGCCGACGATTATTCAAAGCGACGACGTATGTACATGAAATTCTTCTAGAATGTTGTATTTATCGCTTTGTTCTGGCAGGAGATATTAATATGTTTAATTTCGTTTTTTGCAGAAGCTCAACGTTATTCTGAACACTGTGTCTAACAAAACGGCATCAGTACCTTTCCTTGCGGGTCTTTGTCTTTTATCCAAGAGGTTTTTGTGTCTCCGATTTGTTGACTGGAGACTAATCTGAAGGTCTGAATACCCATTCATTCACTAGTGTCAGAGTGGCTTCTGGCTGTTTGAAGTAGCACTATTATCGTGCACTTTATTGAGCTCACAATACAGTTCTTTCATATTTCCTCACTGGACCTCAATCGATATTAATTGAGTCGTTTCCAGAATATTACTTATTAGGTATATCCTAAGTAGGGAAGATTACGTATCTAACCATTATTTGTCAAAACTGATTTTGATCACATTCACTATATACAATTTGATCAAGTTATTGCAGTGTAATTTTATCATTTCTATTTTAAATAGCAATATTTTTTTGTTTTCTAGCAAGTCCATTTTCAAGGCTTGTGAGCGACCTGAATAAGGATTTCTTTCTCTTATTTCGTAGCGATAATGTAAACATAGCTAAGCATTTACATAAAATCCAGCATGTTGTTATTGTTGTTGTAATGTTATTTCTAACATCAGACAAAGCATCATTTCATTCAAATTAATTTATGTCTGTATAAGATCTCCACGTGCGAGTATTGTAGCAACAGATTGGCTGAAACTGTTGTTAAATCTGTTAAAATGCATTTACGTACAGAACTATAAAATGCACTGTGTTCTGAGGATCTATGTAGTCTTATTTCAAATTGTTATTTTTTATCAACTGTTTCCAAACGGTTTAACGCCTTGGATCACGGGTCACTGCTTGGTAGGACAACCTTTCACTGCTTTGCCTTCTCTCACGCTCATATTGACGCCAACCACAATCGACTCACTATACGAAGGACTAGAGAGCATGCAGCAATATTTTGGTACCTGCTGGCACGACTACTGTTATAGCGAACTCCAAGAATGCACCATGTGGAGAGATAATGCAGTAGCTCTTATCAGAGAAGCCATACCCTTTGAAGATTGGAAGAGTTCAGAGACTGGAACGTGTTATTATACTCTTAACTGACACACATGAACAAAGTAATAGCAAACCTCAAGACTACAAGCGAAGTTATACAGGGTGATCTGTCCTATCTCTGTACTTATTATTGTAAGATTCTTCTGTATGGGTTGAAAGACAAGCTTTGCAACGCCGGGGAGTATGTTAAGGATCACCCAAGGCATTTTTCTTCGAATACACTCGTCTCATGAGGACAATGTTTCGAACGGACCCCAAGGACGCGCATGCGCAGATCGTCTGTCAAGACTGTCACTTGCCCAAGAAACTCGACCGCTACCGATTTTTTTTTCTAGTTTTTTTGTTAAATACGTTAAAACCATAGAGAAATTACACGCTCCCCTTGGTAGAGATGGTGTAACAAAGTTGCACTGTAGCCACCAATTGTGCACTAGTTTGTACTGCGACCATAGAGAAATGACACGCTCCCCTAAGCTTTTTGTCTCCCCTCGCCCGTCCCTCACCCCCTTTGTCGGCGACATAATTTTCTATAGAAACAAGCCGATATGCCATCTCCTCTTACTCCATGGTTAAAACCCATTAAAATTATTTGGAAGATTTTTAATTATTTACAAATCCAAGGTCCCAACAGGTATCCTTGACTCGAAATCAACCTTTTTAGAAATTTTGTCGGTCTGTTTGTTTGTTTGTTTGTTCGCGCATGACGCAAAAACTACTGAACCGATTTTGATGAAACTTTTTTTGTTTGATAGCTTATGATCTGACTTAAAATCTGGTATATAATTTGTGCGGACGAAGTCGCGGGTAAACACTAGTACCTACATACATAAACTCACAACTATAATTCCTTTCGAAGTGGGCAGAACCATTGCTACAGCTACTATTACTGCCAATCATTTTAAGTATTCAGTAGGTACTTAACTTGAGTAATAATAAATAATAATAAATAACGCTCACAGGCACATACATTGTAATGATCCCAAACTAGCACTAAAGGCTTTTATTATGGAAACCATACAACAACGGCACGAACATATAACATCCATGACCGAACCGGGATTCGAACCCAGGACCCATGGTTTGGCAGTCCGGCGTAGTAACCATTACACCAACCGGGTCGTCAAGTTTGGTGAGTTTTTTAACGTGTCGAATACCTATAGCTACTGTACATTTTCCAGGCAATCGTTTGATTAAATTTTACATTGAATCAACGGTTTTGACGCATTCTAAAATACCTAACTGTACCTACTTACACACTTTATAAATCGTAATAGACATTCTAAAGTTATTTAAGAAGAATATCGTAAAACGTTCTCAATTTAACTGAAAGTTAATTTTAAAGGATCTTTTCACTTATAAGTGAAGTATACTTCCAGTTGACCGATGCATGGAGTTAAAAAGTTAAAAGTCAATCAGGTAACAGAGCGGAGCCGGTGAACGATCCGTTAACGTTCACTCAGTGTCGGAACCATCAGTAATGCCTAGCAGCAAAACATCTTTTAATAATCTACTATCAACAAACTTTTACATCTGAAAAAAATTTGTATAAAACGTGTGTACTTGTACCTATGCCCAGTAGAGGGTGCGACGTGGGTGATTTTTTTTTCTTTTTTTTTATACTGGTCCAACTTAATATGCTGACACTTTTTTAAGGGGATGATCAGACCATCAAACTGAACAACTTTCTGTATGGCACCAACATCGAAATCGCGAAAAAAAATCTGCTGTCCCATACATTTGGCTCCAGTAGGTTTGCAGTTTTGTATGAGATAGCATATTCTTTTTTCGTGATTTCGATGTTGGTGCCATAGAGAAAGTTGTTCAGTTTGATGTTCTGATCATCCCCTTAAAAAAGTGTCAGCATATTAAGAAGGACCTTATATATGCCTAAGCAACTTTGGTACTGTAATTCTGCTAATATCAAGTAGTTTGTGAGAGTATCGGACCTATTCTCTTGGATTATTTCATGAGCAAAAACGCATTTGAGAATGAAGATCACTCCAACGCGAACGCAAACTACGCAAACACCGGGCGAACCGTACAACCGCTCATGACCAAACTTGCAATGTGGCTCAATTAATAATCTAATCATAAAATATCAATTAAGAACAGTTATAATAATGTAATTAAATAAACTAAGGAAAATCTGTAATTGGCCTTGTATTTGTCTTAGTTTAAGGAATAGCTACGTGTAATTAGGCTGTTGATTTTCCCAATACAGATATAAATATAAAATATAATGTAACATAAAGATCTGTCATTTTTGCAAATTGCGAAGAAATATTATACCTAATTATGTTTGGCTGATTCCATTTGTTAAGTTACACGTGTTCTACAGGTACATCAGTATAGAGCACGTGTAACGTAACAAATGGAATCAGCCTTTCCTTTCAAAATACGAAAGAAACCTCCCACACAAATCACTCTACCAATATAACCTACAAATAAAAGTTAATACCCACAACATTTTACCCAGCCTGTAATAACACCCCAATATTTCCTACATACATGCGTTACTTATGTAATTATTACCTAAATATTTAGACTGCGGCGTACGGGCAACCTCTCTCGTAAAACGGTCGGAGTTATGTTCGACGTACCTCGTAACGAGGCTCTGGATAAACGTGGAAACCCAGCTTGTGCTGCATATTTTTGTGGAGCTTTTTAAATGGTTAGGTTACCCCAAATATTTTTAATATTTAATCTTTCTGGAGGGTTATAAGAAACTGTATTGAAAATTCTTGAAACTGTTATTAGAAAGTCAGATTTTGGGCGCTTAATTATTGTGTCATCTATTCTATTCTATTCTTAATTAATGGCGTTTCCATGTTAGATTTCGCCAGTATCAAGTGTTGAGGATATACTCATTAGATATTGTACGGTATTAGGATATAATAATATGGCGATCTCAAAGCCCCGTTTTTAAACAAAAACACACACTCGAAACCGCCTTAAAACGGCATGGCAACGGAGCACGTGGCTGTCAAAATCGCTATTGTGTCATCAACGACTTAACATAACAACAAATTGCACTAACTTAGCAATACATAGAAACTCTCGACCATTCATCCCTTTATATGAAGCCAGAATAAATAGTTTCTATCTCAAATTAAATGACGTGGGTGTATCCCACAAACTAGCATTTAATTCTCAAAATGAACTATTCATTGTTATTAGATTCATGTAGATCTATGATACCTTTTTTTATATAGCCTATTTCGTGTCCCACTGCTGGGCAAAGGCCTTATCCTGCAATCCTCCTTATGCAACTCGAAATCGGGCCCATCGTAAAGGAAGGTATTCAAATTATCGTTGATTTGTACCTTATCTTCTTAACTATTATAAAACTGTAAAATCATGAGGAACAAAAAAAGAAGCGGTTCACTTCATATAAACTCAAATAACACTCGATAGCGCTATTTAAATGACGTGCAGCGCCATCTATTGACAAAATTGTTAGTTTGTTTGTTTGTTCGCGCATGACGCAAAAACTACTGAACCGATTTTGATGAAACTTTTTTTGTTTGATAGCTTATGATCTGACTTAAAATCTGGTAGGTATATATAATTTGTGCGGACGAAGTCGCGGGAAAACACTAAGTAAATTTATAACAGATGAAAAACCATTTTGTGGTTACCTTTTCACTCTATAGTAATTCTAGCACAAATAATTTTCTGATGTGCCTATGTGCAAACTGAAATTCGGGCTGACCGCAAACACTTGACGTAGGTAGTAAAATCAACTGATTTCTATGCATGGGCACATACTCTGTTATCACACTAGCTTACATTCGAAGTCCGTCCGTTTGCTAACTGTCAATACGTTTCAACGTTATAATGTTCATTTTTATCAATTTTACAGTCATAGCATAAGCATAAGCATATGCTCACGACTATATTCCCCGAGGGGGTAGTCAGAGATATTCTGAAACCTCAGAACATCCACGTTTCACCAGTAGTACCGAAACTCTGTCCAGTGTGACGGGGGGTGAGCCCGTCGCCACTTATAATGGACAGTGGGTACAATACACGCCTCGAAATTGAAGCATGCAGGTTTCCTCACGATGTTTTCCTTCACCGAAAAGCCAGTGGTGTAACAAATCGTACATAAATTCCGAAAAACTCATTGGTACGAGTCGGCTTGGACGGGGATCGAACCATCGCCTCCTACACGTTACAGTCATTTCTCACCTAACAGTCAGTGCTGGAATTGCATGAAGTTACACCTTAGGGTATTTCTTAAATATGCGGACGATTTTTAGGAGTATTATCAGACCATCAAACTAAGTAACTTTCTCTATGGGATCAACACCGAAATTGCGAAAAATAAAATAATTGTTCAGGTTCTGTTCATTCATATCGGTCGAATAGGTTTGCAGTTTTGTGAGGAACAGCAGGTTTTTTTCGCTACTTCGTTGTTGGTTCTATGTGCAGCGTGTAACAAAACACCCTAGTAATACTTAAGGGGGTCCTTCAGCCCATGAAATTGAATAATTTTCACTATGGGGCCAACGTTTAAAAGCTACAAAAATATCAGCTGTCCCACACAAAACTGCTGTACCGACTAGACTAAAATGTATGGGACAGCAGATTTTTTTTTCGCGATGTCGAATCTGGCTAGAAAGTTTGATGGTCTGAAGCACCCCATTAAGTATTACTAGGTTGTTTTGTTACACCCTGTATAAAGGAGTTTGATGGTCTGATCGTTTCCTTAACACCGTCAGCATATTAAGAGGCTAAAACGCACAAACGATTCACGCATAAATCGTTACAACACTATTCCAATGTGAGGCCGAAAATGTTGTGCAAACGGCAGTTTGGGTTGACCACAAGCTCTTGGTGTTGTAAAATCATCTACTTTCTATGCATGGGCACACGCGGCCAGCCTACTAGCTTTCATAGCTTCAAGAGTCAACAACGATCGAGTTCGGCTTGGATTTTTTATGGCGACAGGCTTTTGTTTTTACGGCACGATCGCCACAGTGCTGCGCTATAAAGGCCTCCGCTCATTGCAGCGATTTTATCGAGCGATAATATCGCTCCGTACTGGAAACAATTATCGCATTTTATATTATGGGGACGCGTGCGATCCTACACACTGCCGCGATATTATCGAGCGATAATATCGCTGCGATTTTGCGATAATTGTTCTCAGTACCTACATTTTGTATGGGGACGCGCTCGATCCCACAAACTGCCGCGATATTATCGCAACTCTTTCGACTACCTACATTCATTGGTGGGGCGCATGCCTGACGCGAATCGCGGAATCGCTGCAGTGTGTAAGGTGTCGCGATATCGCTGTCGATAATATCGCTCGATAATATCGCTGCAATGTGCGGAGGCCTTTATTAATGCGGCAAACTATTAATTTACGGTGAATGACGTAGACTCATTACCATTAGATAGCGAGCTGATTAATTTTTTTGTAGTTACTAAGTATGCAGGGTGTAAGGGACAGCCCTCCGCAAACTGAAACGGTGAACTCAGACCATCAAACTGAACAACTTTCACTATGGAAACCTCAGGAAACGCGAAAATAAATTAGCTGTCCCATACATTTGGGTCGTCGGGTAGGTACTACGGCGGTTTTGTATGGGACAGCTGATTTTTTTTCGCGTTTCCCTTACACCCTGTATAATTCCTGTGCTGGTAGCATGTGTGAATTTTTAACTGACAAGTTTATAATGCTATCTTTATAATTATATAAATTTCAAAAAAAGAAAGGTACGTAAGGAAAGGTCTTTAATACGAATACGACGACAAAGTTTTAACAAATACCAAAACCTAAAAACCGTTTGGAATTTTAACATAAAATCTTCATAGATTATGTGGAAATGGTTTCAGACTTTACATTTATTTGTTAACACCAATAAAGAAATTATTCGTTGGTTAACTCTGAACAGTATCAAATATTATTGATTTTAAACATGTTACAGCCATGTTGTGCTATTTCGAATACAATGATGATGGTATTTTAAAGATTGAAGAAATTAATTCTCGGGCAGGACATGAACCCGCACTCTTCACAGAAAGATAGACGATTTCTGATGCCATGGCAACTTTTAATCTAGATGCGTGTCAAGATGCGAAATACACAGTTATTATACCCATACCAAGAGGCAATCTCTCTAGTTTACAGAAGTTACAGAGGTGGGAATGTGTGCAAAATAAAATCTCTCTAGTTCAATTTAATATCGCATATGCTCACGACTATATTCCCCGAGGGGATAGTCAGAGACATTCTGAAACCTCAGAACATCCACGTTTCACCAGTAGTACCGAAACTCAGTCCAGTGTGACGGGGGGTGAGCCCGTCGCCACTTATAATGGACAGTGGGTACAATGCATGCCTCGAAATTGAAGCATGCAGGTTTCCTCACGATGTTTTCCTTCACCGAAAAGCCAGTGGTGTTACAAATCGTACATAAATTCCGAAAAACTCATTGGTACGAGTCGGCCTGGACGGGGATCGAACCATCGCCTCCTGCACGGCAGGCAAGGTTATTCGCCACTGGACCACCACGGCATAATTTAATATCGTGTCTGGAGAATAAACACGTGTATTTTGAGAATTTGGACCCACGTTACGGGCCATATTCACTAGCCAGCGGTAGGAGCGGTCGACAAAACACTCGCAATAATGCTATGGTTATACCTCTGCGAGCTACGTACGATGCCAGAGTTTGCAGTGCCGTAACTCGTACAAGTTTACGATCTACCGGGTACGCCGCGCCGGGGTACATTCCCAAATTGTACTCTGTTTTACGTCAAAAACAAACGTTTTGGTTGTGCGTTGTAGATTTGTGTTCGTATGTTGCTGTCGAGGAAATTTAAATAAGTAAATCACGTTTAAGAATATAAAGGAAAAATGCGTTATAAGTATTTTGACAAATGACTGAATGGAAAAAATATGTTGAATGTATGTAGGTACTACTTAAAAATCTAAAAACCACAGATAAGGAAACAGTTTGTTTTTTTAAATTAAATCCTAAACTAGAATCCAGAACGACAAAGAACGAACGACGATAAGCGTCAAAGAGCATACCTAGTAAACTCTTGTTAGGCTAACGATATGTAAGATTCTCAAAAACCTTTAATTAGGTAACAAAACATGCTTAATTATTTCATTCATTTCATTTATTCAGCCTTAAATTGAATGTACCTACCTATATACAAAGGTGTGGTGTTACATATTTTAAAACGCAGCCCGAGTTGTGTTCTTTCAGGAAACACGATATTAATAAACAACCATCATGAGTTATAAGTACATTCCTTTATCTCGAATACATTTATTCCAAATTAGTTTAGTGTTTGGTCTGCTCTGGACCTAAAAATGTTTATAAATAATTTCATTTATGCAATCTTTATTCCTCTTTTCCCCATCATCACCCTCTCCTAATGCATGCCTAAAAACCTGGAGTTCGGGCCTTCCTTATCCAGTTTTGGTTTTACGGAAGTTACGCCCATTTAGAAGTAACTAATACTTTCAGTTAATCTTACTTCACCCCATCACTATAACACGAAACAAACGCAAGGAAAACCAAGAATTCAAATAAAAATTTATTAACAGACCAATTAAGTTGAAATGAGGTACTTTTTCACTAGATTATCTAACAGAAGGCTATCTAAAAAGTACTTATTTTGTCACGCCAAGTTCCGTGACAATTACACTTAAAGTAGAATTGAAATTAGGGGCATTAACTATTTCGATTCACTGCTTAATTAGATTAGTTTATTGTGTTTGGATTTTTATAATCTAATCACTTCGATAGTAAACTAAAATAATTTGGATAAAATTAAACACTTACATACCCTATGTAAGAAGGACCCCTTCTTAATATCCTGACGGTTTTTTTAAGAGGATGATCAGACCATCAATTTTAACAGCTTTCTCAATGAGACCAATTTCTAAATCGCGAAAAAGAAATCAGCTGTTCCATATAAAACTGCAATCTTACTCGACGCATACCTATGTATGGAACAGCGGTTTTTTTTTTGTCGTGTTTTCGACATCGGCCCCATAGAGAAAGTTGTTCAGTTTGATGGTCTACGCCTGCGGCATGATAGCGCGATAAAGCGCTATCGCGCCCTCGCTCCCTTTCTTTTTGCGCGCGAACGAACGAGTTAGCAGGCGCGATAAAACGAGGCACCATGCAGCGGGCGCTGAAACCGTCAGCATCCCTCCCTACATAATTATACAAGTATCTATAGGTAAAAAGTAGAGGACAGGAGTGCGATTTTTGAAACTCATTCGCTGAGCTCGGCAGCTGAAAATGTCAAAATTACTATGGAGATAAGCATCTTTCTACTGCTGATTTAACTTTCAAAAATCCTGAAGTATGATTTTTGAAAGTCAAATCAGCAGTAGAAAGATGCATATCTTCGTAGTAATATTGACATTTGCTACTGCTGAGTTCGACGTATGACATTCAAAAATCGCTCTCCAGAACGTGATAAAATTTATACTTCTACAAAAGATGCGTGTGACGGATGTGCATAAAAATAATAGATGTAAATTGTGGATAGGTGTAGGTACTTTTTTTTTACTGTCGGAGTGGAAAGAATTCCTGGAACACATCAAAATGTCGTTAGGTATTTACTGATTATGTAAAATCGATCTATGCACATTGCCGTAAGCATAAATACTTACCTAAAATTAAAAAATATATGTATTTTTGGTTTTTATAATAGGTACTATTTTCTCAGGCACAACCTTTGCCCCTTTTTCATTCATATCTACCGCTTCATTTTATTTAATTTATTTATTAATTCTTTGTCCTTGTTACGGTTCCAAGAATAATATTTTAAACGAGTTGATATCTGTAATATATGGTACCTACCCTTACCAATACAGACAACCATAATTAAATGCCATGCTTTATGAGTTTCATGACCGTCCAAACGTCAACCGCACAAAGAAAAACGACTGCGTAAATGAAAATTTTCAACAAGCTCGTCCTATTAATGAACATACAAAAGGCTGCACCGAAAGTTTCATTTCGACCGTCAGTTTTGAAAGAAAATAGCTCTGAAGCGAAATTATACAGAATCAATCGGGAAATGCCATCGGATTCTGTAACACTGTTATCGTACTTTGATCAATGGAAAAATTTTAAATTCTTTTATGTTTATTGGAAATTCTTTTTGTGGAAACTCATTATGATTAAATTTATTAATTTCCATAAACTTCGAAAAAAAAAACAATAATGGTTCACAATCCATCTTTCTGTGGGTGTAAGGGACAGCCCTCCGCAGACTGAAAAGGTGAACTCAGACCATCAAACTGAACAACTTTCACTATGGAGCCTATACCTCAGGAAACGCGAAAAAAATCAGCTGTTTGTTACAGCATTTCAGTCGGGTTGTTACAGCAGTTTTCTCTGAAACAGTTGTTGATTGTTGAGTTGAGTTGTTTTCGCGTTTCCTGAGGTAGGCTTGATAGTGAAAGTTGTCCAGTCCCTTACACCCTGTATTATTGTTGATAGATGTTGAACTACAAAAAGAGAAGGCGTCATCATATGACATTACCGTGTGTGATTCGTTGAACCCGCATTGAACCGCTCTCTCTTTCAAAGATGCTCAGCTGCAGCATACAAATTGAAATCGTCCGACAATTTTGCTGGCAACTTTATTACTTTCAGAATAGATGTCTGAGAAACTCTTATATGATTGCAATACCACTCAGACCTAGAAAAACATAGTGCATCTGAAAAACGATACTTTTATGCACCTTTCCAAATTTAAGACTCAACTCAGGCTATCATTAGAGCCAGGAAGTCGAAACGACTCTGTAGGCACTTAGGTTAATGGAGGAAAACACTCAGGTTTCCAAAGGGCAACTTTCATACGATATCCGAAGGTGGTGTGCTCGTAAAACGAAAACATTACGGCAGACGTAAGGTCTACAAAGTTTACCTCATAAGGTTTTGTCTTAAAGGATGCCTCAATTACGGACTAAGTAGTACTTACCTCTATGTACATTGGAACGTTTCTTCGAAAACTTCTGGGAGTGTAAAGAGAAATGGCGTAATTCTAACGCGATGACGCCGATTTGCTTTGTATAAGCGAAAATTTCGCTTCATGTACAAAGAATTGGGCGGTATTCTATCTTCTACTGCTTTTTATAAAATATTGTCAGCATAATATATGACGTTAATATGCTGACACTGGTGGACATATATCACAGGGAGACATATAAAGAGCCACGTTATTGGAACAAAGAAAGTATACTTCTTTGTTTACTCTTTACTAAATTGAATCTATTAATCAGTCGAACGTTTTTGATGGGAACTACAGTATAATTATAGGCGTAGCAATGATTTTTTCCCAAGGAGCAAGGTTAGCGAGATCCACTTTTTTGAAAAAATTGATTACATACTGCCCAAAACCTAGAGCGAGCGATGGGAGCTCGAGATTTTGCTATACGAAATTATTCCTTTTGATGAGAAAATTAACTTCTACGAAAACATGACCCATGTGCCTCCCAGGTATTTACAGCAAGAGTTTCCAAGTCCCACAATGCAAATGTAGCTGCGATGAACGTTATACAAAAACAAGTCCGCGGATTTGTTGCTCGACTAGAACTAATTGGCTCATCATTATCAGTATGACTGCACGCCAAGTTATCGCAGTAGATCTCTACCCGTATAACATTGCGCTTGTATAAGGCAGAAGCGAGTCGAGTCGCATATATCGGTTTTTTTTAATGTTCGTGCAACGTTAAAAGTTATTTAATTCAATGAAACAACCCGACTAATGAAGTATTTTTAAACATTTCAATTTAACCTCTATCTTTTCAGATCACGTCTTCTTAAAACGTTTTTAAATGCATTTTTCAAGACTAATTAGAGTCGTAAAGTGAAAATGTAGGTCAGAGATGTTCCCCTTTTAATCCATGCTTGGACAAATTTCTAAGGGGACCTTCCGACTGAGTTTCAACCCCTCAGTAATTCTTCATGCTGGATACGGATCTGTGAATTACCAACACATTTTGTTATTCTAGAAACGGAAACGTTTCTTGAGTAGAATATAAAATTTTAATTTTAGTTTTGACACACCACTTAGTTTTTAATTACTAACAACATTTTATGGATGTATTCAGACAAAGAACCTAACTGTCCCTATCGAACACTATTTTTGGACCTCCCATACAAAATCGATCGACTGATCCGCGCTTTTGTATGGGAGGAAGGAGGAGATTTTTTTTTAGTTTTCGTTCCATGTTTGGAAATATTTAGTTTTATTGTCTAATACTTACACCCTTAAAATTTTGTTCGTATAATCTAATCACAGAGTTATTAATATTACTACGACAGAAATAAGATAAATGTTAGCGCCATCCCGTTTCTTCTGTATATGCTTCTTTTCTTTCTCGGCTCGTGCGGTATCTGAAGTTAGTGAGAGGCAGGGAGTGGCCATTCTATATCATCAAAATCATTATCTCAGCCAATAGATGTTCACTTGCGGACATAGGCCTCCTCCAAGGATCGCCACAACGACCAGTCCTGCACTGCCTTCATCCAACGGGTTCTTGCCGCCTTCACTGCCTAACCACGCTTTGCTTTCCGGTACGGGATCACCATTCGAGGACTCTTCGGCCCCAACGGCCATGTGTTCTGCCATTTCCACTTTAGTGTAACAATTCATTGGGCTATGCTAGCTACTTTGGTTCTTCTACGAATCTCTTCATTTCTGATTCTATCCCGCAGGGAAACTCCGAGTTTGGTCCTCTCCATTGCCCTTTGGGTGGCTTTCAGCCTTTTTATTTGGCATTCTGTAAGTAGTACTATTAATATTTTGTGGTTTTTATCAGCCGGTACAATAATTAAAATAAGAAACATACCCGACTAAGGGACGAAGTAAATCAAGTCATTGGGACCAATTTAGCGAAGGTCACTTTGATACTTATTGGATCTACAAAGTATGAACCTGGCCAGGTCAGTGACGTCATAGCGGCGGCCTCCCGACGAAAAAAGTACAATGAAAACTATGAAATGAAATGAAGTAACACCAATGTAAGTACTTCATAAGCTATCCACACATAGGTAATGGAAGGAAGACGCTAATATTCTAGAAGAACAATTTTAATTTTGCACCATATGCCAGTCTACAACCAATATTTTTAAGAATCTCTTCAAAATCCCCTAAGACAAAAAGCAATGTAAAATGACCCTACGCATCCCCCTAGGACAGAACTGCAATTTTTTCTAGACACCCCCACTGCATATTTCAACGCAGTATTCCTCTTGTAGATTGGATTTTCCAATTTGCATTCTTTATTACAAACAAATAGCTAACGGGTGATTTAAAGAAACAAATCAAGATCGTTGTCTTCTTTTTCTTTTTTAGGGTTCCTTAGGTGATTGATTAGGGTGTCAGAACTCACAGCTAGGTATTGAGTTCGTTCGTACTATACGGAAACCGACTTTTGAAGAGAGATTTCTACTCGGTAGTCAGCGTCTTTGGATACGACCATATTGCTGCCAGGCTTAACTTTCCATCACAGAATAAAGTGACTATCATGTTTGTAGCTTATGCTAACAAGAAAGAAGATAGTTTGATTTACTATGGCTGCTTTTTAGTAATAATTAAAATTAATATTTGAGCTGCGGCCCGTCCTAATATGCGCTTACGTTTATTCATCATCAATCTAGCCACAACGCTCTTTTAACACCCAAAAGCTCAATACAACTACATGTAGGTACCTATAGATAACCGCCACTAAACAGCTGTAGGTACAAACTTACCCAGTTATGTTGAAGTAATTTGACAGGGTCCACCTGTACCTACCCAGAAGAGATTCAATTCCCGCTCGACTAACCAACTCCTTTGAGCCATATGGAAATGGGGTAACGAATGACCTAGACTCAAAATATATAACGTTAGTAGGTACGTTACGTAATCTAAAGTTCTCCGTGGTAGGAATTTTGTTGTGACTGTTAAATTATTTAGATTTTACAAGCGCATGGTCGTTTTTGGATAGGACCAGATCCAAAAGCCGCAAAACAAAATGAAAACGTTCTATTCATAATTATATTGGGCGATATTTTAAATATACTGTAAGTATCCAAATTTTCATGGGTGGTTCAAACCATCAAACTTAACAACATTTGCTATTGGAGCAAACCTGAAATCGCCAAAAAAATCAAATTACTAAAATGTAGGTACGTCATGTATGGAACAGCTGTTTATAAACGAATTTAATGTCTATCTATCTATCTGCCAAGTATTACTTATAATGGTAACTGACTTCCTTCCTCACTTCCATATTTCTCGTGGCTGTTATTTTGATTACTTCTTGTATCATAATAAATGTGTAACTTGCCACATCAGAGGCCTAATGAGGCAGCATGAGCTTGAAAATGCTCAGAACAGCCAGTAGCGACTAACGTGTCGTTGTTAGAAAGAACATCGAATGTGGTTGAAAAGAGATCATCGAGGGTCAAATTGATAATAAAACATTCGATTTGAAAACCCTAACATCATTCTTTCAAACATACTAGTGAAGTGGAAGATAAAACAAAAAGAAATAGGTATATAGTCCCACTGAGATCGAAAGTACGGGACCCTCTTAGGGCACATGGGACCCGTAACGACACCGTTTTGTCAAAACCCTTCCGCTTTTTCCGGGGCATGGTCCTGAAAATTTGATGCGGTGAGACTTGCCAGTTTAACCTGGCTCCTGCATATTGTATCTCGCTTCCAAGTCTTTATTTCTTAATGATTTCTTATCGATTGTTCACCGTCTTTTACTGGCATCTGTCTTTTATTACAGGCTTCTTAGTTATTTCGTTATTGTTTTTGACTAGTATAAGTACCTAGAAATTGTATGTATAGGTACCTACCTACCTACCTATACTGTAGGTACATAAGGTCCTTCTGTAAATGATAAAACTTTTTTTAGGGGATGATCAGACCATCAAACTGAACAACTTGCTCTATGGGAACCAACACGAAAATCGCGAAAAAAAACTGCTGTTCCATACAAAACTGCAAACCTACTCGAACCAAATGTATGGGACAGCAGATTTTTTTTTCGCGATTTCGATGTTGGTCGCTATTGGTAGTTGTAGCAATAACATAACATAACATAAATATTATTTAGGCAATGTTCCTGAACACACTGAAACGGATGAAATAACAATAGTTTACAACACATACTCGTATTTGCTATTAATTAACAATTTAATTTATAAACATTTCGTTATTAAATAAGTTTTGCTAATAGACCTTTCGAATACGATGAAAAACAAGCAATAAACTCCAAACTTAAATCAAAGATCAAGAATTCGCAAACTGTAACTTTCAAATGACTTATGAATCGAATAAAGCTGAGAAATTCAGTTTGAACCCCTCAGCAATTAAATTGGACAAACAAATCACGATTAAAGAGCTCTGTTCGCTTTCATCTCATTAATGTTAGACGCATTTGATTAAAATTCCCCCTCTAGTTTCCACTTTATCATTGTAGGGTCGATCTTGTTATTAGCACATTCTTTAGTAGATAAGGCATTTCCCCTGAAAATTAGGTAAGATTAAGGCAATAGGGAGAGTAAAAAAAGTTTGAGTTTTAAATGGCTTGTTTCTGGATTTCCGCGTTGATTTCTTCTTTTGGTTTCTGTTTGATTATACTTTTAGTGCTGTGACATTAAATCCGGCCCAAAATAGTTTATAAAGAGCTATATAATGGAACTGGAGCTGGCTTTTCGGTGAAGGAAAACATCGTGAGGAAACCTGCATGCTTCAATTTCGAGGCGTGTATTGTACCCACTGTCCATTATAAGTGGCGACGGGCTCACCCCCCGTCACACTGGACAGAGTTTCGGTACTACTGGTGAAACGTGGATGTTCTGAGGTTTCAGAATATCTCTGACTACCCTCTCGGGGAATATAGTCGTGAAAACACAAAATATTAATAGTACTACTTACAGAATGCCAAATAAAAAGGCTGAAAGCCACCCAAAGGGCAATGGAGAGGACCAAACTCGGAGTTTCCCTGCGGGATAGAATCAGAAATGAAGAGATTCGTAGAAGAACCAAAGTAGCTAGCATAGCCCAATGAATTGTTACACTAAAGTGGAAATGGCAGAACACATGGCCGTTGGGGCCGAAGAGTCCTCGAATGGTGATCCCGTACCGGAAAGCAAAGCGTGGTTAGGCAGTGAAGGCGGCAAGAACCCGTTGGATGAAGGCAGTGCAGGACTGGTCGTTGTGGCGATCCTTGGAGGAGGCCTATGTCCGCAAGTGAACATCTATTGGCTGAGATAATGATTTTGATGATATAGAATGGCCACTCCCTGCCTCTCACTAACTTCAGATACCGCACGAGCCGAGAAAGAAAAGAAGCATATACAGAAGAAACGGGATGGCGCTAACATTTATCTTATTTCTGTCGTAGTAATATTAATAACTCTGTGATTAGATTATACGAACAAAATTTTAAGGGTGTAAGTATTAGACAATAAAACTAAATATTTCCAAACATGGAACGAAAACTAAAAAAAAATCTCCTCCTTCCTCCCATACAAAAGCGCGGATCAGTCGATCGATTTTGTATGGGAGGTCCAAAAATAGTGTTCGATAGGGACAGTTAGGTTCTTTGTCTGAATACATCCATAAAATGTTGTTAGTAATTAAAAACTAAGTGGTGTGTCAAAACTAAAATTAAAATTTTATATTCTACTCAAGAAACGTTTCCGTTTCTAGAATAACAAAATGTGTTGGTAATTCACAGATCCGTATCCAGCATGAAGAATTACTGAGGGGTTGAAACTCAGTCGGAAGGTCCCCTTAGAAATTTGTCCAAGCATGGATTAAAAGGGGAACATCTCTGACCTACATTTTCACTTTACGACTCTAATTAGTCTTGAAAAATGCATTTAAAAACGTTTTAAGAAGACGTGATCTGAAAAGATAGAGGTTAAATTGAAATGTTTAAAAATACTTCATTAGTCGGGTTGTTTCATTGAATTAAATAACTTTTAACGTTGCACGAACATTAAAAAAAACCGATATATGCGACTCGACTCGCTTCTGCCTTATACAAGCGCAATGTTATACGGGTAGAGATCTACTGCGATAACTTGGCGTGCAGTCATACTGATAATGATGAGCCAATTAGTTCTAGTCGAGCAACAAATCCGCGGACTTGTTTTTGTATAACGTTCATCGCAGCTACATTTGCATTGTGGGACTTGGAAACTCTTGCTGTAAATACCTGGGAGGCACATGGGTCATGTTTTCGTAGAAGTTAATTTTCTCATCAAAAGGAATAATTTCGTATAGCAAAATCTCGAGCTCCCATCGCTCGCTCTAGGTTTTGGGCAGTATGTAATCAATTTTTTCAAAAAAGTGGATCTCGCTAACCTTGCTCCTTGGGAAAAAATCATTGCTACGCCTATAATTATACTGTAGTTCCCATCAAAAACGTTCGACTGATTAATAGATTCAATTTAGTAAAGAGTAAACAAAGAAGTATACTTTCTTTGTTCCAATAACGTGGCTCTTTATATGTCTCCCTGTGATATATGTCCACCAGTGTCAGCATATTAACGTCATATATTATGCTGACAATATTTTATAAAAAGCAGTAGAAGATAGAATACCGCCCAATTCTTTGTACATGAAGCGAAATTTTCGCTTATACAAAGCAAATCGGCGTCATCGCGTTAGAATTACGCCATTTCTCTTTACACTCCCAGAAGTTTTCGAAGAAACGTTCCAATGTACATAGAGGTAAGTACTACTTAGTCCGTAATTGAGGCATCCTTTAAGACAAAACCTTATGAGGTAAACTTTGTAGACCTTACGTCTGCCGTAATGTTTTCGTTTTACGAGCACACCACCTTCGGATATCGTATGAAAGTTGCCCTTTGGAAACCTGAGTGTTTTCCTCCATTAACCTAAGTGCCTACAGAGTCGTTTCGACTTCCTGGCTCTAATGATAGCCTGAGTTGAGTCTTAAATTTGGAAAGGTGCATAAAAGTATCGTTTTTCAGATGCACTATGTTTTTCTAGGTCTGAGTGGTATTGCAATCATATAAGAGTTTCTCAGACATCTATTCTGAAAGTAATAAAGTTGCCAGCAAAATTGTCGGACGATTTCAATTTGTATGCTGCAGCTGAGCATCTTTGAAAGAGAGAGCGGTTCAATGCGGGTTCAACGAATCACACACGGTAATGTCATATGATGACGCCTTCTCTTTTTAACCGACTTCAACAAAAGGAGGAGGTTCTCAATTCGACCCGTATGTTTTTTTTTTTGTATGTTTGTTACGCGATTGCACCGCCAATTGTGAATTGATTTTGATGATTCTTATTTTGTTTGGTAGGTCATAATTCCGAGGTGGTCCCACGAAATTGATTCGCTTGTTGAAAAAATCTACAAAATAACAAATATGTACACAGATCACGGACTTGAAAAAAATACGGACGTAATGTTACACTAGAAAGATGTGAAGTATGTAAACGCGTATGAGATAGCGATAGTCATAAAATCCTATACAATTTGTATGAAGCTAGATGTCTGCCTCCGGAGTCAGACAGCCGTCGTCAAACAAAAAAGTGGTTACGTCGATAAGGACAGTAATAAGTAGCAATCTCCTTTTTTAACTAGAGCGAATTTGCTATGTGCATCTCTTACTGAGTGAGTATGACACGACACGTGCTTCTTTCTAGTACTTACCTTCTTTTTCTACGACGCAAACACAATTTATAATACATGGGTGCTTCACTTATATAATAATAAAAGGTTATTACGTTCGTCTTTTTTTCAGGTCCGTGACACAGATGAATTTTTGTTTGTCGATTCTCTTCAGGAGTGCGATTTTTAAACATCACACGTTCAAGTCAGCGGTAGAAAATGTCAAAATTACTATGGAGATTATACATATTTCGTCTTTCGACTGCTAATTCGAACATGTGATGTTCAAAAATCGCACTCCAGCAATGTTTTGATGGGGACTGTCAAACTATGTTTTTTTTACTGTCATAACCAAGAATCTTTATATGCTTATATATTTAAAACTTCTTGGTCATACTGTTGTGTTTAAACGTATAATAACTTTATGGTTTAAACTTCATGGATATAGGAGGTACCGAAACACATAGATTTAATTGTTCATGGCGGTCGGAAATGTTCGTCGTTTTAAGGGTTCCGTAGTCAAACAAGGAACCCTTATATCGTCCATTCTGTCTGTCTGTCTGTATGCCCCGCCTCAATAACTCGCTCATTTTTGCATCTATTGAATCGAAATATGGCATAAAGACAGATAACAGTAACCCAAAAACAGAAATGTTGTACGAAACATGGGTTGGATTATTTTAAATCGAGTGAGGTGTAGAGCGTACACCGTATCCTTTGCATTGAAGTACTTATAACTGCTTAGTCGAACTAATGTATTTCACCTAGATTTCAACACTGAAAAGTTTGAAATAAAAAAATTTTAACAAAAAATTAAAACCGACTTCAAAACTAAAAAGGAAAAAATAATAATATTGCAGTCGTTGACTTTTGCATTCGAATCTATAAGAACATTAATTAGTTTTATTGGAGTCGGTGTCAAGCCAAGCCAAGCCAAAAAATTACTGCAAGCCCGGCGAATCGTACCGGCTTGACACCGAGTCCGATAAGACAAATTAATGTTCTTATAGATTCGAATGCAAAAGTCAACGACTGCAATATTATTATTTTTTCCTTTTTAGTTTTGAAGTCGGTTTTATTGTAGTTCAACATCTATCAACAATAATACAGGGTGTAAGGGACTGGACAACTTTCACTATCAAGCCTACCTCAGGAAACGCGAAAACAACTCAACTCAACAATCAACAACTGTTTCAGAGAAAACTGCTGTAACAACCCGACTGAAATGCTGTAACAAACAGCTGATTTTTTTCGCGTTTCCTGAGGTATAGGCTCCATAGTGAAAGTTGTTCAGTTTGATGGTCTGAGTTCACCTTTTCAGTCTGCGGAGGGCTGTCCCTTACACCCACAGAAAGATGGATTGTGAACCATTATTGTTTTTTTTTTCGAAGTTTATGGAAATTAATAAATTTAATCATAATGAGTTTCCACAAAAAGAATTTCCAATAAACATAAAAGAATTTAAAATTTTTCCATTGATCAAAGTACGATAACAGTGTTACAGAATCCGATGGCATTTCCCTATTGATTCTGTATAATTTCGCTTCAGAGCTATTTTCTTTCAAAACTGACGGTCGAAATGAAACTTTCGGTGCAGCCTTTTGTATGTTCATTAATAGGACGAGCTTGTTGAAAATTTTCATTTACGCAGTCGTTTTTCTTTGTGCGGTTGACGTTTGGACGGTCATGAAACTCATAAAGCATGGCATTTAATTATGGTTGTCTGTATTGGTAAGGGTAGGTACCATATATTACAGATATCAACTCGTTTAAAATATTATTCTTGGAACCGTAACAAGGACAAAGAATTAATAAATAAATTAAATAAAATGAAGCGGTAGATATGAATGAAAAAGGGGCAAAGGTTGTGCCTGAGAAAATAGTACCTATTATAAAAACCAAAAATACATATATTTTTTAATTTTAGGTAAGTATTTATGCTTACGGCAATGTGCATAGATCGATTTTACATAATCAGTAAATACCTAACGACATTTTGATGTGTTCCAGGAATTCTTTCCACTCCGACAGTAAAAAAAAAGTACCTACACCTATCCACAATTTACATCTATTATTTTTATGCACATCCGTCACACGCATCTTTTGTAGAAGTATAAATTTTATCACGTTCTGGAGAGCGATTTTTGAATGTCATACGTCGAACTCAGCAGTAGCAAATGTCAATATTACTACGAAGATATGCATCTTTCTACTGCTGATTTGACTTTCAAAAATCATACTTCAGGATTTTTGAAAGTTAAATCAGCAGTAGAAAGATGCTTATCTCCATAGTAATTTTGACATTTTCAGCTGCCGAGCTCAGCGAATGAGTTTCAAAAATCGCACTCCTGTCCTCTACTTTTTACCTATAGATACTTGTATAATTATGTAGGGAGGGATGCTGACGGTTTCAGCGCCCGCTGCATGGTGCCTCGTTTTATCGCGCCTGCTAACTCGTTCGTTCGCGCGCAAAAAGAAAGGGAGCGAGGGCGCGATAGCGCTTTATCGCGCTATCATGCCGCAGGCGTAGACCATCAAACTGAACAACTTTCTCTATGGGGCCGATGTCGAAAACACGACAAAAAAAAAACCGCTGTTCCATACATAGGTATGCGTCGAGTAAGATTGCAGTTTTATATGGAACAGCTGATTTCTTTTTCGCGATTTAGAAATTGGTCTCATTGAGAAAGCTGTTAAAATTGATGGTCTGATCATCCTCTTAAAAAAACCGTCAGGATATTAAGAAGGGGTCCTTCTTACATAGGGTATGTAAGTGTTTAATTTTATCCAAATTATTTTAGTTTACTATCGAAGTGATTAGATTATAAAAATCCAAACACAATAAACTAATCTAATTAAGCAGTGAATCGAAATAGTTAATGCCCCTAATTTCAATTCTACTTTAAGTGTAATTGTCACGGAACTTGGCGTGACAAAATAAGTACTTTTTAGATAGCCTTCTGTTAGATAATCTAGTGAAAAAGTACCTCATTTCAACTTAATTGGTCTGTTAATAAATTTTTATTTGAATTCTTGGTTTTCCTTGCGTTTGTTTCGTGTTATAGTGATGGGGTGAAGTAAGATTAACTGAAAGTATTAGTTACTTCTAAATGGGCGTAACTTCCGTAAAACCAAAACTGGATAAGGAAGGCCCGAACTCCAGGTTTTTAGGCATGCATTAGGAGAGGGTGATGATGGGGAAAAGAGGAATAAAGATTGCATAAATGAAATTATTTATAAACATTTTTAGGTCCAGAGCAGACCAAACACTAAACTAATTTGGAATAAATGTATTCGAGATAAAGGAATGTACTTATAACTCATGATGGTTGTTTATTAATATCGTGTTTCCTGAAAGAACACAACTCGGGCTGCGTTTTAAAATATGTAACACCACACCTTTGTATATAGGTAGGTACATTCAATTTAAGGCTGAATAAATGAAATGAATGAAATAATTAAGCATGTTTTGTTACCTAATTAAAGGTTTTTGAGAATCTTACATATCGTTAGCCTAACAAGAGTTTACTAGGTATGCTCTTTGACGCTTATCGTCGTTCGTTCTTTGTCGTTCTGGATTCTAGTTTAGGATTTAATTTAAAAAAACAAACTGTTTCCTTATCTGTGGTTTTTAGATTTTTAAGTAGTACCTACATACATTCAACATATTTTTTCCATTCAGTCATTTGTCAAAATACTTATAACGCATTTTTCCTTTATATTCTTAAACGTGATTTACTTATTTAAATTTCCTCGACAGCAACATACGAACACAAATCTACAACGCACAACCAAAACGTTTGTTTTTGACGTAAAACAGAGTACAATTTGGGAATGTACCCCGGCGCGGCGTACCCGGTAGATCGTAAACTTGTACGAGTTACGGCACTGCAAACTCTGGCATCGTACGTAGCTCGCAGAGGTATAACCATAGCATTATTGCGAGTGTTTTGTCGACCGCTCCTACCGCTGGCTAGTGAATATGGCCCGTAACGTGGGTCCAAATTCTCAAAATACACGTGTTTATTCTCCAGACACGATATTAAATTATGCCGTGGTGGTCCAGTGGCGAATAACCTTGCCTGCCGTGCAGGAGGCGATGGTTCGATCCCCGTCCAGGCCGACTCGTACCAATGAGTTTTTCGGAATTTATGTACGATTTGTAACACCACTGGCTTTTCGGTGAAGGAAAACATCGTGAGGAAACCTGCATGCTTCAATTTCGAGGCATGCATTGTACCCACTGTCCATTATAAGTGGCGACGGGCTCACCCCCCGTCACACTGGACTGAGTTTCGGTACTACTGGTGAAACGTGGATGTTCTGAGGTTTCAGAATGTCTCTGACTATCCCCTCGGGGAATATAGTCGTGAGCATATGCGATATTAAATTGAACTAGAGAGATTTTATTTTGCCCTCCACACATTCCCACCTCTGTAACTTCTGTAAACTAGAGAGATTGCCTCTTAGGGGACTTTTGGTATGGGTATAACAACTGTGTATTTCGCATCTTGACACGCATCTAGATTAAAAGTTGCCATGGCATCAGAAATCGTCTATCTTTCTGTGAAGAGTGCGGGTTCATGTCCTGCCCGAGAATTAATTTCTTCAATCTTTAAAATACCATCATCATTGTATTCGAAATAGCACAACATGGCTGTAACATGTTTAAAATCAATAATATTTGATACTGTTCAGAGTTAACCAACGAATAATTTCTTTATTGGTGTTAACAAATAAATGTAAAGTCTGAAACCATTTCCACATAATCTATGAAGATTTTATGTTAAAATTCCAAACGGTTTTTAGGTTTTGGTATTTGTTATAACTTTGTCGTCGTATTCGTATTAAAGACCTTTCCTTACGTACCTTTCTTTTTTTGAAATTTATATAATTATAAACTTGTCAGTTAAAAATTCACACATGCTACCAGCACAGGAATTATACCGGGTGTAAGGGAAACGCGAAAAAAAAATCAGCTGTCCCATACAAAACCGCCGTAGTACCTACCCGACGACCCAAATGTATGGGACAGCTAATTTTTTTTCGCGTTTCCTGAGGTTTCCATAGTGAAAGTTGTTCAGTTTGATGGTCTGAGTTCACCGTTTCAGTTTGCGGAGGGCTGTCCCTTACACCCTGCATACTTAGTAACTACAAAAAAATAAATCAGCTCGCTATCTAATAGTAATGAGTCTACGTCATTCACCGTAAATTAATAGTTTGCCGCATTAATAAAGGCCTCCGCACATTGCAGCGATATTATCGAGCGATATTATCGACAGCAATATCGCGACACCTTACACACTGCAGCGATTCCGCGATTCGCGTCAGGCATGCGCCCCACCAATGAATGTAGTCGAAAGAGTTGCGATAATATCGCGGCAGTTTGTAGGATCGAGCGCTTCCCCATACAAAATGTACTGAGAACAATTATCGCAAAATCGCAGCGATATTATCGCTCGATAATATCGCGGCAGTGTGTAGGATCGCGCGCGTCCCCATACAAAATGTACTGCAAACAATTAGCGCAAAATCGCAGCGATATTATCGATCGATAAAATCGCTGCAATGAGCGGAGGCCTTTATAGCGCAGCACTGTGGCGATCGTGCCGTAAAAACAAAAGCCTGTCGCCATAAAAAATCCAAGCCGAACTCGATCGTTGTTGACTCTTGAAGCTATGAAAGCTAGTAGGCTGGCCGCGTGTGCCCATGCATAGAAAGTAGATGATTTTACAACACCAAGAGCTTGTAGTCAGCCCAAACTGCCGTTTGCACAACATTTTCGGCCTCACATTGGAATAGTGTTATAACGATTTATGTGTGAATCGTTTGTTCGTTTTGCTGACGGTTTTAAGGAAACGATCACACCATCAAACTCCTTTATACAGGGTGTAACAAAACAACCTAGTAATACTTAAGGGGGTGCTTCAGACTGTCAAACTGAACAACTTTCAAGCCAGATTCGACGTCGCGAAAAAAAAATCTGCTGTCCCGTACATTTTAGTCTAGTTGGTACAGCAGTTTTGTATGGGACAGCTGATTTTTTTGTAGCGATTTAATCGTTGGCCCCATAGTGAAAGTTGTTCAGGTTCATGGGCTGAAGGACCCCCTTAAGTATTACTAGGGTGTTTTGTTAAACGTTGCACATAGGTAGAACCAACAACGAAGTAGCGAAAAAAACCTGCTGTTCCTTATAAAACTGCAAACCTATTCGACCGATATGAATGAACAGGGTGATTATTTAATTTTTTCGCAATTTCGGTGTTGATCCCATAGAGAAAGTTAAAGTACTTAGTTACATGGTCTGATAATCCTCCTAAAAATCGTCTGCATATTTAAGAAAGACCCTATGGTGTAACTACATGCATTTCCAGCACTGACTGTAAAATTGATAAAAATGAACATATAACGTTGAAACGTATTGACAGTTAGCAAACGGCCGGACTTCGAATGTAAGCTAGTGTGATAACCGAGTATGTGCCCATGCATAGAAATCAGTTGATTTTACTACCTACGTCAAGTGTTTGCGGTCAGCCCGAATTTCAGTTTGCACATAGGCACATCAGAAAAGTATTTGTGCTAGAATTACTATACAGGGTGAAATCATTAGCATCCTTTTAAACTAAGAGTCTACCCATCAAACTGAACAACTTTTACTATGGGAGCAAACCAATCGGAGCTAAAAAAAAATCCGCTGTCCCATACTAAACTGCACCCACCGCAGCTGCCTACAAGACTCAAATGTATGGGACAGCAGATTTTTTTTAGCTCCGATTGGTTTGCTGCCATAGTAAACGTTGTTCAGTTTGATGGGTAGACTCTTAGTTTAAAAGGATGCTAATGATATCAATTTCACCCTGTAGAGTAAAACGGTAACCACAAAATGGTTTTTCATCTGTTATTCTCCTTTATAAGGTACCAATCAACGATGATTTGAATACCTTCCTTAACGATGGGCCCGATTTCGAGTTGCATAAGCAGGATTGCAGGAGAAAGTCCTTTGCCCAGCAGTGGGACACGAAATAGGCTATATAAGGTCTAACAAAATTAGGTGAAACTATTTTAAGGGGATGATCAGACCATCAAACTGAACAACTTTCTCCATGGGACCAATATAAAAATCGCGAAAAAAAAATCTGCGGTCCCATACATTTAGCTCGAGTAGGTTTATATGGAACAGCTGATTTTTGTTTCGCGATTTCGATATTGGTCCCATAGAGAAAGTTGTTCAGTTCGATGGTCTGAACATCCCTTTAAAATAGTTTCAGCTAATTTTGTTAGACCTTATATAAAAAAAGGTATCATAGATCTACATGAATCTATAACAATGAATAGTTCATTTTGTGAATTGAATGCTAAGTTTGTGGGATACACCTACGTCATTTAATTTTAGATAGAAACTATTTATTCTGGCTTCATATAAAGGGATGAATGGTCGAGAGTTTATATTATGTATTTAAGCAATTATATTGCAAAGAAGCGCTCGTTGGCGTAGTCGAGCTTCGGTATTGGAAACGATCACCGAAGTTAAAGCAACGTCAGGTCCGTTCAGTCTTTGGATGGGTGACCGTTTAGTGGTATTTCATCTCGAGCGTTTCCGTGCTTCGGAAGGCACGTTAAGCAGTTGGTCTCGGATAGTTCCGCCAAATGGCGTTTGATGAAAATTCTCTGACAGCAAGTTGACCACTAACTTGCCCCCACCAACACGCACTGGGCCCGCGTGGTGGAGTATGGCACACTCCCTCTGGATTCTACAGGCTATAACTTACTTAATTACTATTGCTAAGTTAGTGCAATTTGTATGTATAAATCGTTGATGACACAATAATTAAGCGCCCAAAAATCTGACTTTCTAATAACAGTTTCAAGAATTTTCAATACAGTTTCTTATAACCCTCCAGAAAGATTTAATATTAAAAATATTTGGGGTAACCTAACCATTTAAAAAGCTCCAGAAAAATATGCAGCACAAGCTGGGTTTCCACGTTTATCCAGAGCCTCGTTACGAGCTACGTCGAACATAACTCCGACCGTTTTACGAGAGAGGTTGCCCGTACGCCGCAGTCTAAATATTTAGGTAATAATTACATAAGTAACGCATGTACGTAGGAAATTATTGGGGTGTTATTACAGGCTGGGTAAAATGCTGTGGGTATTAACTTTTATTTGTAGGTTATATTGGCAAAGTGATTTGTGTGGGAGGTTTCTTTCGTATTTTGAAAGGAAAGGCTGATTCCATTTGTTACGTTACACGTGCTCTATACTGATGTACCTGTAGAACACGTGTAACTTAACAAATGGAATCAGCCAAACATAATTAGGTATAATATTTCTTTGCAATTTGCAAAAATGACAGATCTTATGTTACATTATATTTTATATTTATATCTTTATTGGGAAAATCAACAGCCTAACACGTAGCTATTCCTTAAACTAAGACAACTACAAGGCCAATTACAGATTTTCCTTAGTTTATTTAATTACATTATAACTGATCTTAATTTAGATTAGATTACTTATTAATTGAGTCACATTGCAAGTTTGGTCATGAGCGGTTGTACGGTTCGCCCGGTGTTTGCGTAGTTTGCGTTCGCGTTGGAGTGATCTTCATTCTCAAATGCGTTTTTGCTCATGAAATAATCCAAGAGAATAGGTCCGATACTCTCACAAACTACTTGATATTAGCAGAATTACAGTACCAAAGTTGCTTAGGCATATATAAGGTCCTTCTTAATATGCTGACACTTTTTTAAGGGGATGATCAGAACATCAAACTGAACAACTTTCTCTATGGCACCAACATCGAAATCACGAAAAAAGAATATGCTATCTCATACAAAACTGCAAACCTACTGGAGCCAAATGTATGGGACAGCAGATTTTTTTCGCGATTTCGATGTTGGTGCCATACAGAAAGTTGTTCAGTTTGATGGTCTGATCATCCCCTTAAAAAAGTGTCAGCATATTAAGTTGGACCCTGTATAAAAAAAAAGAAAAAAAAATCACCCACATTCGCACCCTCTACTGGGCATAGGTACAAGTACACACGTTTTATACAAATTTTTTTCAGATGTAAAAGTTTGTTAATAGTAGATTATTAAAAGATGTTTTGCTGCTAGGCACTACTGATGGTTCCGACACTGAGTGAACGTTTACGGATCGTTCACCGGCTCCGCTCTGTTACCTGATTGACTTTTAACTTTTTAACTCCATGCATCGGTCAACTGGAAGTATACTTCACTTATAAGTGAAAAGATCCTTTAAAATTTACTTTCAGTTAAATTGAGAACGTTTTACGAAATTCTTCTTAAATAACTTTAGAATGTCTATTACGATTTATAAAGTTTGTAAGTACGTACAGTTAGTTATTTTAGAATGCGTCAAAACCTTTGATTCAATGTAAAATTTAATCAAGGGTCAAAACGATTGCCTGGAAAATTAACAGTAGCTAGGTATTCGACGTGTTTAAAAACTCAAGTTAAGTACTGAATACTTAAAATGATTGTCAGTAATAGTAGCTGTAGCAATGGTTCTGCCCACTTCGAAAGGAATTATAGTTGTGAGTTTATGTATTGTACCTACTAGTGTTTACCCGCGACTTCGTCCGCACAAATTATATTCCAGATTTTAAGTCAGATCATTAGCTATCAAACAAAAAAAGTTTCATCAAAATCGGTTCAGTAGTTTTTGCGTGATGCGCGAACAAACAAACAAACAAACACACAAACAAACAGACAGACAAAATTTCTAAAAAAGGTTGATTTCGAGTCAAGGATACCTAAAAACCATATCGTAATCTTTTTTTTGTATATCTCCAATGTACAGACACACTTCAGTTACAGTTTTATAATAGTTTAGATGTGTTGTAGCAAAGTTTTTGCCCACCCATTATGTGATTTTATGTATGTGTGCGTTAAACACAGACTGTACCGCTACGCTACGTGAAAAGCACAAGACGACTCCTGACGTCCAACTGGCACGTCCGCGCTAAACACGTCGGCATGTGTCCGATGTCCCGCCGTGTCGGACCTGCTTCAAGCTTCGTTTCCTTTACATTAAGATATATGACTATACAAACACAAATATACCTCCTACGTGTAATCATGAACGTATTCCGTGGAGGAAACTTTGCGAATAGCTACAACTATACCCATCAATCAAAAATTGTCATTGTTGCACAGACTTAAAAGAAGAACCAGACGTAATCTCGTCTAATCATGAGTGAAGCACCCATTTCTTTCGTGTGCGTGATGTCACGCGGTACATAAGGTGACGGGTTGTAGCACCTGCGCCTAGAGCTAGAGTCCCTTGTAGAACAAACGAGATTGTATTACCTTGCATGCTTCGCATCTTTTTAGTGCAATATTCGGTCCGTATTTCTTTCAAGTCCGTGGTGATAGGTTTCATTTTTAGTTTCAGAATTTTAAGAAGAGCATCGATTTCCGGTTTGCGGAGTATGTACACTCAATCATGAGTGTCTGGCGACATGCCGTGTACCACACCTGCATACGTTGAAGAAAAAATTCGGAATCATCCATCAATCTGCATTTGGCAAGCGTCGTGAACTAACGCCAATAAACTCTCCATGGGGGGTGGTAGGTCTATGTGCCCTGCAGTCGGACGTATAAAGGTTCGCTTCCGATCACAGCGGCCGATGCGACTGACGCGTGGTTCTGTCATATATGCCATACGTTTTCATAGTGAGCTCGCGGCCGACGCCCGATAGGTGCATCGGCCGCTGGGATCGGAAGTGAACCTTAAAAAGGGTGATAATTTTTTTGACATTTAGATTATTTTTGTCTAATATGAAATGTAGTAGAACTACTGAGAAGTAATGTTCCCACTAGTTCCACTATTCGGTGGTGCATTTAAAGGCCTCCGCTCATTGCAGCGATATTATCGTTGCGATTTTGGCTATAATTGTTCTCAGTACATTTTGTATGGGGACGCGCGCGATCCTACACACTGCCGCGATATTATCGAGCGATAATATCGCTGCGATTTTGCGATAATTGTTCTCAGTACATTTTGTATGGGGACGCGCTCGATCCCACACACTGCCGCGATATTATCGCAACCTGACGCAATCTCTTTCTACTACATTCAGTGAAGGGCGTATGCGTGACGCGAATCGCGGAATCGCTGCAGTGTGTAAGGTGTCGCGATATCGCTGTCGATAATATCGCTCGATAATATCGCTGCAATGTGCGGAAGCCTTTAAAGTAGAACTAGTGGGAAAAAAAAGTTTCTATGGTAACTTTAACTACAGTTAATTCGTAAGTATGACGTGTTAGGTGGTGATATGTGAACGCTACGCCAAAAACGGTAGTGATTCCATTCTCTTTGCTTTCGCTCACATATAAGAAACACAGCATAATAAGAAACCGTATCCTTCCACCTCGTCGTACAACAACTGGAAAACAACAGGAAATGGGACGGCGTGTTTTAACCCGAAACCACTGGGCAGTGCACTGTCTACAAATAAACACAAAGTTACGACCCTGTTCCTTTTCCTGGTGGTCTGAAACTGGGCAAACAATTTTGAATCTTCATTTCTAATCTAAGACTCGTGGCGTCGATGATTTTGCAAATCTCCAGTATAAGTAGCAAATTAATGTGCTTAAGGTGGTTGCCGAGTTGTCAATTTCATACAAAACTTTGTCGTGGAACACTCGTAGACGGTATAAATAAAAGTAATGTTTTATATATGGAAAAATAGCTTAGAAAATCTAGATTGCGCGTATCAAATAATATTTACAATTTATAATATAATTACGATGATATCAAGCTTTGAAATTATTCATAAAAAATTTCATAGCCTTATATCTTCGTAATTATATTATAAATGTTCTACGACAAAGTTTTGTATGAAATTGACAACTCTGCAACCTTCTTGAGGTTGTTCGATAGATAATTTGGTTGATCTCAAGGATTGTTTTGTTGAACAAAAACACGCATAATATAAGCCACTATAAAATGATGGAGTTTCTGCCAGGCTGGAGAGCAGGCCACCGACACGCAACCGCCCAGTAGCAGACCTGCATATTGGCTCGTTTTGAATCTTATAATATTCCGAAACCAATGGAAGAAATTTGTTTATAGGTACATTAAGCCTGGCTGGCACCAACAATTATTTAAGTCTTAAACGTATTAGTGATAGCTCTGTCTCTCACACTGCTCATACAAATGACAGTCATCCATCATCTCAGCCAATGGACGTCCACTGCTGGACACAGGCCCCAAAGATCGCCACAACGAACGGTCTTGCGCTGCCCTCATCCAACGGGTGCATCTTCAGCCTAAAACCTATATTTTTTAGTGCAAGCCACCCTGAATATGCTAAATCGTTCAGGTTTACTTTTATAATATTGAGGGTGCACGAATGCTGGAAAAGATACTAGGACAGTCGTAACAAAGTTTTCGACCCCTCGAAGGGAAAACGGTCGTTAGTACATTGATGTATCCGACCCACACTTCTTTACCGTCATACAAACTTTTCGTAACTACAGTCAACTTTCAACTTCATTTATATAAAATTTCCATTAGGTTTCAACACACAGCCTTGTAAACAAGCCCGTGGTCGATTCTCTGCCGTCACGTCTGCCAGTTTACTGCTTTTGTTTAACGAGCCTCTATTTGCCGTGGTTTCCTCGCTTTGTTCTTTCAACTAAATCTTTTGGGAAACTACAGTTGGAAGTTAAAAGCGTGGGAGCCGTTTGAATACGAGATTATATAGAGGTATTCTGTTGGCTTCGAAGTCCTGAATGTGATTAAGAATCTGCAATTGAAAATGAGTTTGGAGCAAGACTTTGGATGGGGTGGCCGTATTGGTTGGTTCGCCTTAAAATACATCTGTGCTTTGGTTGATACGTTAAGATTTCGATTTCGATTCGATTCTCTTGCCCCTTTCGGCTCGTTCGCCGCGGATAAGTATACGTCCACCTTAAGGCCGATAGAAAATTATATGACAGCAAAATGACCACTAACTAGCGTCCACCAATTCGCAATGGGCCGGCGTGGTAGAGTGGAGTTAAGGTCCAATCCCTCTCACCCTGATTTGTAAGATGATCGGGATCCTATGTTGGATTAAAGTCTCCTTAGAATACAAAAATGAATCTATTAGTATTTATTGTTTTCTTCTTGTCTGACATCTGTCACTCTGCTCCAACTTCTACATCATCCTAGTTGAAATGATCTAAATATAATAATATAATCTGATATCCAAATCCTAGTTGCTGGTGTATTTATTTCATCCAGATCCCCAATTCCAATATCCTATAGGTTATAACTTACTTACTTTATGTATAAATTTAAATATACAGGGTGTAAGGGAAGCGCTTACGAAAGCTCAAAGGGGTGAAAGCACCCATCAATATGAACACCTTCAAATATGGAACCAACAATGACATCTCGAAAAAATCCTACCAAGTAAAATGTGTGGAAGAGCTGATTTTTTTTGAGATCTCATATTTGGTCCCATAAGAAAAGTTGTTCATATTGATGGGTACTTTCACCCCATTGAGTTTTTGGAAGCGCTTCCCTTAACTCTGTACCTATAAGTAGAAAATACAGGGTGTAAGTGCAAATACTGAAAGGGCACTCAGACCATCAAACTGAACAACTTTCACTATGGAGCCTATCTCAGGAAACGCGAAAAAAAATCAGCTGTCCCATACAAAACTGCTGTACCTACCCGACTCAAATGTATGGGACAGCTGATTTTTTTTCGCGTTTCCTGATGAAAGTCCATAGTGATAGTTGTTCAGTTTGATGGTCTAAGTTCACTGTTTCAGTATTTGCTAGGCTGTCACTTACACCCTGTATAGTAGGTACCTATAAGAAATAAAAAAGGCCAAGTGCGAGACCGGCTACTCGCGCACCAAGGGTACCACACCACCATTAACATGAAAAAAAAACACCGTTTTCTCCGGGACCTTTAGCGCAAGACCGACTCACACATGGCCGCTTTAAATTATTTTTTGTTATACTGTAGAGTTTGCTTTATTCATCGATTAATATGTATATTGGGTATAGATAGGTAAGTCGCCTGGGATTTTAGAACGGCTTAATTATTGTCGTTGCCCCTTATTAGCGGATGGGGGAGCCACATTGATAAATAAATAGAAAAAGACGGCCGGCCGACACGAGGCTCGAACCATAAGCACCCGAATCATGAGCCGGTTGTCTAGACCACTAGACCAACAAGACAGTGTTTGATATGGGCGAAATCTCTCACTACTACAGCGCAGCGGTGAGGTGTAGCGCGCTGTCGCTCATAGTGCTTCGAAATATCACCGAGAGATGGCGGAAGCTGTCCCATACAAAACTGAAAGCTATCAGCGTTCTATCAGCGTTCCACTTCGTTTGCACTAAGATATCATAGCTTTGTTCTTTATTCGCACCAAGTTTGACGCTTGTATGAATTACCGTTTTTACGATAGAGCGTGAAGAAAAAACGTTGATAAAAACTAGTTTCTTTTAGAGAACTCCAATTAATTTTTAAGTTTATTTTTATTATTTGTTGACAGATCCGCCATAATAACGCATATTCTGTGAACATTTTAACTATCTAGCTATTACTGTTCAAAAGTTACAGCCCTAAATAGGTAGGACGGACGGACGGACAACGTTCCGTTCAAAGAAAGGATTTCGTGTTTACCTTTTGGGTACGGAACCCTAAAAAATGCATTCATCACTCCAGTATTCCAAGAATTATATAAAAAGACGGCATTAACACAATCCTGCTCCAGTGCTAGTCAAGTGAAAAGAAATTTCATCTATTTATTTTGGCCGGTGTAGCTATTGGATCTCAGACCGCTTTCATTCGTACTCCAGGCGTTGAGTGGACATCCTTAAGTGCTGTTTGGTCAGGAGGGATTTACCTTTGCTCTTTTCCCTCCGACCCTCGTCGCACTCAATCAGACATAGTACAGCTCAAGTCTTAAAACGTTTTCGCTTTGTAATTTTTCGTCCACGCTTCCTCAAAACCTTTGTCTGGTTTTCTTATCAACCTTCGATACTTACCTACGTTAAAATTTGTGTTTTGTTTCTGTATTGTTCGTGTATCTTTCAACACGGAGACAAAATATACCTACCTATGTTATTAACATGTAAGTAACGTTAGTAACGTACACACGTAACGTAACTACATTTTAACGAAAATCTGACTTCATACGAACATAGAGATTAGTTTCTAGATTGTTTTTGAAAAATTGCATTGTCTATAATTGGATAGTATTGAAAATATCACCAGACTACGTTTGTATGCAGCGCGCATTTGCGAGTGTGCTTCAGGCTCCTATATTGAATAAATGATTTTGAATTGAATTGAACAGAATTGATCTCGGAATAGACTTCTCTTAAAAGCTAGTTGTACTAATTTGTACATCACCATAGCCTCGCCAGAAAGGGGAGACGATATAAAACTGTTAGAAACCAAAATTTATAAGGGTTCAAAATTTGACGACGTTGTACCGCGATCCGCTCACACTATATCACGTACAAACTTTTATCCAAGAGGAAATAAAAATATAGTAACAGTAGGTATTACGACCGACGTTTTGAAAGAATTTTCCTTCTACTTACCTAATACCCAAGAAATATTAAATAAATATAGGTATGAAGTTTTTAGAAAGGGGTTTTAAGTTAACCCCTCTGCATCGTATCTGGCTCCACAATTTTGTTATTTGTCGTTTGTATTCAGAGAGCCTGCACCACGTATCGTGGACACGGGACTTCACTTTACTCTTTTATTTTTTCATAGTTTTTGCGGTAACATTTCCACTGAGACCGTTTTCCGAGAAGGCACGTTTTTACGTGATATACGTATTCGGTGGAGATAATATTTCACTATAGACTTGAATATGTTTTATATTGTTTCGAATATTTACCAAATTCTTACAATAATGAATGGGTCCATCAAGGGAATAGGCAGACAGTAATAGACAAAAGTATTTTCTACCAAACCCTCAGACGTTGTTTGCGGTAAAATTTCAAGAAATCGATAGAAAAAGCTTCCTTACCTATGCATTTAGTATTCCGAACACGATCCAAGTGTGTTACGCTCTCCTTCTGCGAAAAGGCACTCTATAATTTTATTTTCCGACCAAAACGTAGTTACTTGAGAAACTGATACTTTTGTAAGAGATGTTTCGCCTTAAGTTTCCGTTTCTGCTTTTGATCAAGGGTAAATTGAATTAGGATGTGTTGGCTGTTTTTATTTACGAGTTTAAGATGTCGTGTTGTTTCCAAAGTTTGTATTTATTGGTTTTATATGAAATGTATACTTACAGTGTTATAATTACGTATGGTGTGTAGGTGTTTGTACAAAGGCACGTAAATAATTATTACTAGCGCGACTCTTTAGTCGTGTGGTAGGTCCTAGATGCAGCATTTCAGGTGATTAAGGAAAAGGGGATATTTTCGGGCATGTGCAAGGGCGTCGCCAGGGGGGGGGGGGGCAGGGAGGGACAGCTGTCCACCTACCAGAGAGCCAAAGTCCTAAGACCGTGCAATTGACTTGATGTGGCAAAAACTCGCGTGACAAGCGACGCCCTTGGGCATGTGGGAGATTATACATCTAACTTTGAAGACCGGGTTGGTGTAATGGATAACACGTCGGATTGCAAAACCAGAGAGCCTGTAGTTTTCGATCACAAGACAAAAAATCGTTGATACTTTTTCGGGTTGTAAATCCAATAAAAAACCATTGAATCTAGGTATGCTTTCGTAAAGCATCACTGAAAAAAAAACGCGATTGTGTCTGTAATGTCGATTTAGGAGATGTTTTAAATATACACACGTAAAAAGAAGAAACCTATCAACATGAAGGGCACAGGCACACATGCCTCCCCTTACTGTGGGTTTATTGTCGTTAGTCCACCACACATGCCCAATGCGGATTGGTAGACTTCACATACGCACGAGAATTTTCTTCAACAAATGCAGGTTCCCATTGCGACGTTTTCCTTCACCGTTTGAGAGCGGTCGGTATTACGTACATAAGTTAAGCGGCGATTACAATTACATGCAGGGCTAATTTCGGCATACATTGCCTGATTTGTTCTCTCTATTTTAAAGTGTAGCGATCAAAGCAGACAATGCATGTCGAAATCGGACCCGCATGAAGGGTACTGTAATCGTGTAAAATCTCATTGATCTGTACATGGCATGTCTTCCTTGCGGATTCGAACGCGGACTTCAGAATTGGGTTTGCATATCTCTCCGCAACGCGCCACTTACGCTCATGTTCGTGATAATAGTGATAAATTGACATCGAATAATGAATGCAGAAGTAAACCCCTGTCACTATACGTACCAGACTGTACACTAACCCCCGATAAAAGTTCATGTCACGTCCAACGACTTTGAGTCGACTTTACGACGTTTGTTTACCGACTGTTTGCTTGAGGTCTGTTTATGTTTACTTTTGGGCTATTCGATTTGTTTGTTTTGTAAATGATGATCTGAGTTCAGTTTGAACCTTTATTTTAGGGCATAGACAAATTCACCTCAGAGATTTCGAGCGTGGAGCGCACTTTTTCAGAGTGAAACACTCCCAGGAAAAATGAGATTTTGTAGGTGAAAGAATATTCCAAATCAGTTCAGAAGTGTTTGATTAAATAAATAATAATAAATAAATAAATAACGCTCACAGGCACATACATTGTAATGATCCCAAACTAGCACTAAAGGCTTTTATTATGGAAACCATACAACAACGGCAATCTTCCCCATTCGTACGACCTAAAATAATGTGGCAACCCTATGTTGCGACAATCCTTATGCAGACAACCTTTACTTTTGTAGCGGTTGAGCTGATAAGTTTAGTTTGAAATCGGTTTAAAATTTGTTTTTAGGACTCTTTAGGATGTTGGAAGACTTGGTCAAGTCTAGAATAAAAAAATAAGTATTTTTTAAACTAGAATGTTTGTTAATGGTTAACCATTTTTTTCCGGTGTAATTGATGCTGAATGCTTTTGTTTGATAAACTAAGATTTCTTTAAGGTTAATAAGTCTATGTTTCAGGGTTTTTACAATGTTGTGTACGGAGGTACTTAGCATACAATAAAGGCACCCATTCACAGCAATCTGCCTCTTATAAAGGGATTTGAATGCTGTCGCAGCCCTGCATGTCATCCAGGAACACCGTACCTACAAGATGCTTACAGATGTGTCAAACATTGTCGTCAGTCCTGCACGGCGGATAGAAATGTTTCGAACGCCTGTATACTTAAAGCTGCAGCTAACTGTTCAACAAGATGTTATCAAATTATTGTAAAACCTGAGAACATTACCCCTTAAGTAATACAATTTTATGTGAGCGACCACTGGCAGACAAGATCCGTTTTTTACACTAAAATTACAAAGAAAAGAAAATTATTTTGTTTTTTTGTTTGTTTGTAGGGGGGTAGTCTCTGGAACTACTGAACCGATTGTAATAATTTATTTCACTAATACGCTACACTATTCCTGAGTAACATAGGCTATAATATATTTTATTTTGATACTCAATAAAGTTAACAGTTGTTTTCGATATAATACAAATTGTTAATTATAGATGATATATTATGGGTGCGGTTGCACTGAATAGACGAGGAAACTATTTAAATAAATAAAACGCGTTTAATTTCTCAACCTTAGGTGCTAAGATAGTAACAATAACTTTGAAAACATTAAAAAAGTAGTTGCATGCACAGTATTAGCTAGGTAATACATTTATATAGCTTGGCACACGTATTTCATTCCATTTGGTTTACATATTATAAATTATGAATTCAGTTTTGTAATATAACAAAAATTGCATTGTGTTGCATTAAGTTATCATTATAGCAGTTATTAAAATATCCTATTGTGTACAGTTTCAAATTTGATGGGATAACAAACTAATTATACTTTATATATTATATAAACGCTGGAACGTATCTATTATTTATAATGTTGTACAGGGTGTAAAATTAAATGCGTTACATATTAAACAGGGTGCTTCAGACAATGTTGGTGAACGACATTCATAGTATTAGAGACAATATCGAAATCTCGAAAAGAAATTTGCTGTCCCATACATTTGGGTAGAGGAGCCAGGGACGTTTTCTTTGGAACAACTGTTTTTTTTCGGGATCAAGATTTTTGTTGTTCAGTTTGATGGTATGTAGCACCCCATGAAATAACGTATTTAAATTTATTGTAGAGTTTGTAACTAGCTCTGCATTTCTGCTAGTGAGCTATACTCCCAAAGAGTAATTATAAATCGTGATATCAAGGATTTCTTTATGAACTAAAACACATTTTAGGAGCCCTAAAATAAAGCTTTCTTCGCAAAAATACTTTTTGGAATTGAAAACTTCGTTGATATAGATAGATTTAAGATGAGTTCTAAAAATAGACCATGCCTAGATTGAATGAGTCTTTTCAAACAGAAAAATAGCTAACATTATTACTGTCAGTCATTCTGGATTTCGATTTGGCAACGTATGAATAGAATGCTTCGGAGAATAGAGACGCAACAACACCTGAGACCTCGCTATGATACCCAACCATTCATGCTCTATCTGTAAGTACTAAAATAAATTGGCATATTTTTCGTTGAGACGAATTTTAGTCAACATTTTCGAGACATCTTTTTTCTAACTAGAACTCATAAATAGGTATAGGTACAATTCAGAGATGAAAATAATATTATTTTTAGAAGAGGCGCACATTTTGCACGTTTGTCACTTTGGCAAGCAAAGGCTCTTTTGTTGTAGAAGTTATTGTACAATTTTAGATCACTAGCCGAATTCTCAGTAATCTAAACCACTTTTATTATAGAAGCAATATAAATCGCCCATGGAAAAGCACATTTATTCTGCTATATCAAAGTTGGTATCATAGTAAAAGTTGTTTAGTTTCTAAACCACACTGTGATCACAATGTTACCCTTTACACAGTGTGGAATGGTTGAAATGGGATTGTTACGATTGGCGCACAACACCCTTTATCATTAAACAGACATTGTTAATTCAAAATGTAGTCTATCAGTAAGACCAATAGATCCCCATAATACTAAATACCGGTCTACTAACCCCTATGAATTTAGGGGGATGAAAAGGGGATAGAAGACACATGGTTGCGGTTAGTTAATTTATTGCTTGTTTTTTGTATGGGTTAATGACCTTTAATGGGGACCACATGTAACAATTACATTGACCTCTGGATTTTTGGCGGAAGAAAACAGGAAACATTTTGGTTCCCCTCGCGACTATAGGCTCCTGCATTTGTGTTTCTGGATACATGAAATATCGGTAACTTCAAGATAAGATTAAATAGAATCTTCTTTGTACAACAAATATTCCATCCTCGGCCTCGCCATCAATCACCACCAGGTGAAACTAAGACCAAACGCAAGCCCATTTCACATTCAAGAATTGAATGAATTTACTATACAGTATGTAGGGAAAAGAATCATTAACCTTTAAACCACATTCTTTACCCATCAAACTGAACAACTTTTACTATGGGAGCAAATCTGACAAAACGAAAAAAAACTGCTGTTCCATACTAAACTGCAATACCTAACCTACCTAACTACTCGATTCAAATATGTATAGAAATGTACAAGCTTGGCAAAAAAGTCGTGATAAAAAATGAGGGCGCTGCCTCCACGCAAGAACGTCAAAATCACGCATAACCTGGCAACACCACCATACTAGAATTTTAGTTCCACCTGTCACCACGATCATGACTTTTTTGCCAAAGTTATAAATTAAGCTCAAAAAGTGGCACCACAAAAACGGTACCGTCACAGAGGATTGTAATCCTCTGTGGTACCTGTTTTCTAAATTTGTTCTTTAAAAACTGTACCTTGCCGCCAAAACTCATACAACATGTTATTTTTCACCTCACAAGCTCGGAACGATTCTGTTTATCATTCGAAATCTGAGTGCAAAAGTGCATTTTATCCGCTAGCGTGGAAAAAGTTTTTGAAATTCGAATACTTAAGTCAATTCAATATTTTTCTATACCGCCAATCCACTGAAAATGCTTAATAATTATTTCATGTCACTGGCCAACACGAAAAATAAAACTTTTTAAAATGTTCTTTTTAGCAATTCACTTTTTTTTCCTCGCTGTTGTGAAGTGAAAAGTTGTGTGTTTCGCTCGGCTGCAAAATTATTCTGCGTCTCGTACCTTTGAAACCTTCGCTGAGCTCAGGATTCTATTATTTGAACAACGAGCTGCGCTTGCTCAGATTTCAATACAAGTACTCGAGCCAAAAAGCAACTTTGCAGCCTAGCATAAAAAATAACTATTTCATTGGGTGCTGAAAATATGTAGATTTTGTTTATAGTTACTCTTCTTCGTAGATTCAAATGTATGGGACTGATGATTTTTTTCTTCTTCTGACAGGTTTACTTCCATAGTAAAAGTTGTTCAGTTTGATGAGTAGAGTATGTGGTTTAAAGTTTAATGATACTTTTCCTTACACCCCGTAATGTAGGGTCCCTCTTAATGTGATGACACTTTTTTAAGGGGATGTTCAGACAGTCAAACTGAACAACGTTCTCTCAGTCACCAACATCGAAATCGCGAATAAAAAGTCACATATTATTGATAATATAATATTATCACTAGGGTAATTCTAGGATAGATGCCGCACTTTTTGAAATATCGTTATATTTCTCAGTTCAATGACAGGAACCAAATAAGATGGTAGGATACAGATACATTGGTCCTTCGTCTACTATTTCATTCGAAAAAAATATCATCATTGTTTATACTTTTTATGCTTTGTTAATTTTCCCTGACCTCTAAAATTTGAAGTATATTATGCCCCATAGCGGATAGTTGCCTCACCAGTAAAAACAGCCTAGGGGATATGTATCAAGAAAAAAGCACAAAATTTATGCAAGAACATTAGTTATTTACGATGAATGGATGAATCCAAATAAAACTGATATTTTTTATTTTTCTCAAAGAAGATTTAACATATTAAATGACAGTAGAGTATAGATGCCCCATCAAAAAGAGAACTAAATTTAATCTTTTTGATGGGGCATCTATACTCTACTGTCATTTAATATGTTAAATCTTAATATTATAAATAATTTGCTACCTAAGCAGGTACATAACAATCATTGCAATACCTATTTGCATGTCCATCACAACATCTAAAACAATATCTAAATAATTAAGGATAAGCCTCAAGCTAGAGGATAGACGCCCCTAGAGGCATCTATACCTTAACAAAATTGGGGCAAGTATACTTTTCGTAGGGGATAGATGCCTATTGCAATAAAAAATAAACACAATCATGAAATTAAAAACAATCTTCTTTGCGGGTATACATACACTGCTCTTAAATAGGGAAACACCAAAAAAATTTTTTTTATTTATCAGGGAAAAAGTATAAACACCACAACAACACCGTAAAATAATAATTGTAAATATTACCTCCGCGCCAAAACTTCCAAGGAAACTCACTCGTGTGCACAACCACTCAGCGTCGTGTAGCGCAGCACCCTACGCGGGGGCGGTAGGGTCTCTTGTTTAGTAGTAGAATGACCGCCACCCAAGATAGCGAAACTAGAGTTTTAAAATTCAGGGCGTCTATCCCACTGCGGCATCTATCCTAGAATTAGCCTATATATATTTATTATTATATTATTGTTATTTTATTATTATTGTTTAATTTGATTTAAAAAGTCACATGTTCCATACAAAATTGCAAGCCTAATCGACCCAAATGTATGGGTCCAGTGTTTTTTTTTTCGTGATTTCGATGTTGGTCAGTTCTTCAGTTTGATGGTCTGGTCATCCCCTTAAAAAACCGTCAGCATATTAAGACGTGCGCTAAACACTGATGCACTCTTTCGTCCTTACAAAAGGAAACCGATAGGATCAGAGGTGGAGTCGGTAGCAGTGACTATAAGTGCGTTCACACACGATGACGCACTGACGGAACGGCAGATGTCAGTCCATAGAACCATACACGGTGCGACAATGCGTCACCGTGTGTGCTTCTACGTGCGGTTTCATACAATACAACTCCTTGCTTTACAAATGACGGGCTTACGTCTGCCGCTGCGTCAGTGCGTCATCGTGTGTGAACTAACTGGCAGCCACACGTGTTGATAGTACTTGAAGGAGTAAAAGATTAAAATAAAAAGCAGCGCTAGAGTCTCTCTATTTCATTTTGTTAAAATAAAAGTTGAACCTAATTCTAGTTTCCCTAGAGATTCTAGTCTTAGTTGTACAGGACTTATTGTGAATTATTGCCGACCTACATCTACTTTGTTCATGAATTTTACATTATTCTTTAGGTATCTGGATTAGCCTTGACTCATCTCGCAGAAATAAAGTCTAGGTTTCTTCAGAAAAACTATGCCTATATTGGATTCGATTTAATATTTAATGCGAGCTACGTTATTATGACATGTTATTATTTGTTTTTGGTAACGGCCAATACCCATATATTTAAAACATTTGTGGTACGATTAGTATACTACTTTAAATACAAACGTATGATCGTTCACCAAAAAAAGAATCGGTAGGTAAATGAAAAATATTTTGAATCGTTTTTGAAATGTTTTACGTTTTTTTAAATAATTATGTTCTATTTTATTCTATATTTAAAAAAAATGGCTGCCATCTTGGGTATGTGATGATTTTGCCAATGACCAGTTTTTGTAGCAAGAGTGCTTGACGTTGTACGGTAACTTATGTATTTTGGTGACTTCAAGGATTGTTTTTCGAAAAGAACACTATCTTGAGCCACCACTGGAGCTTCGTTGTAAGCATGGGAGGGGGCAACCAACAATCGACTCGCGATGCGACTACCCTTTAGCAGACCTACAACGCGACTCTCAATAATTATGTTGGTATTTTTTTTCAGTAGACAAATATAATCACGCGCGATCAGTAATATCGACGCGTCTAATTGAACAAAAAGCAAACTTTGTATTTGCAAAAATCTACGGTATTTGAAATGGAAACAATGTTTCTTCTTTCCAATATCGTTTTCGTTTTTGAAAGAGACTATCATTTAAATGTACCTAGCGAATTCCATTACTCCTTTATACCACGTCTCACGCACTACGTGCAATGTTGCACCTGTGTCCATATTTCGGGACCCCAAGATATGTGACATATGGGGTACTATAAAATACCTTTATGTATGAAGGCACGTACAAAGGCTATTGATGATTCAAAAGAAGGGATTTAAAATTTATTCTTTAACTTGTATTGGTAGGAATATTAAATTTATTTTACTTCGTATAATATTGTAGCACCTATTTTTGTACTAGAGGCAAAGTATCGAATATGTTATTGTAAATGCCTCTTCTAGCCTCAAATGGAACAATCTTTTTAACAAAATATCGAATTTTCTTGATTTGATGCATTTTATACGACGACGTTACGTACTTTAGGTACCTAATTTTTTATTTTAACTTATACCTGTCTATCAATCAAAATGCGGACTAAATGGTGTCATAATGTGGTCATAATGTCTTGGATATTTTTTTATATATAGATTATCTAGGCCCAATGAAAGTACTAGGATCTAGCCTGGACTTTTAATGGTGACTAGACAAAGATTATAGAATACAATAATTATATCCATGACTCGGATACAAATATTGATTTTCATCATACAAATATTATCCCAGGTTCACTAACAACTGAGCAATCGAGCCTAAAATAGTACCACAGCATCATCACCCTATAAACGTCCCAGTGCAGGGCACAGGCCTACCCTCAAGGATCGTGTGTAGGCGTTAGTTCACCAGGCGTGCCCAATGCTGATTGATAGACTCATGCGCATCAGAATTTCATATTCAGCGTATGCATACCATAATATACAATACCATAGCCACGGACCTGAAAAAAAGACGGACGTAATGTGACACTGAAAAGATGTGAAGCATGCAAGGTCCTACATTTTCGTTTGTTCTACAAGGAACCTACACTCACATAGATGCACTAGCTCTAGGCGCAAGTCCGACACCCGTCACCATTGTGTACCGCGTGACAGCACGCACATAAAAGAAATGGGTGCTTCACTCGTGATTAGACGAGATTACGTCCGTCTTTTTTCAGGTCCGTGACCAAAGCATACAATATTTAAATACTTACGTTAACAACGGGGACACTTACCAAAGCATAAAATATTTACAACCCTTGAACATTCTGGAAGCGTTATACGCGCTCTGATAAACGAATTAGGAAACTGAAATTTTCATCAAATCCTCGTAAAATAGTCCATTCAAGTGGGTCAAGCAAAACTAAAGTTACGGCACTTGTAAATTAATTATTCCCGTAAAGGTAAGGTCCGGATGCGGACACGGGACCAGTTGAATTATTAACGAAGGTTGCCCTTGGGAAATCACAAGTGCGGAACGCCAGACAGTTGCTTAGAATTTACTTGTGGATCTTACAATATGTTGATGAGAGGTTACAGAGGTCGGTGGTAGAGGACATTTTAAATGCACCTGCTAGTTTTAAGAAATGGCAAGCAGCATACCTCAATAAAATCCTTTTCGCAAAAAAGAACTAGAGTTCGATTTTTGATACTCCTACGTTGAACACAGCAGTTGAAAATATCAAAATTACTATGGAAATCTCCTGGAGTATGATTTTTGAATGTCAAATCAGCAGTAGAATGATGCTCCCATAATCCAGATAATCTCCATAGTAATTTTGATACTTTCAACTGCTGAGTTCAACGTTTGACTTTCAAAAATCGCACTCGCACTATTAAAATCTCACATGTCCAAAAGCTATCGGGATTACATCACGTCTTGTATAATTATGAAAAAAAAAAAAAAAATGGTATTAGTTTGACCTAAGTTTGACACATGGTGCAGATTTGAACCCGGAGACAGTTGATTTGACTAGTATAGTTAGAATGTCCACGAATCTCCATGAAAATATCTCAAACGCTCATAATCGCGAAAGTGCAGAAGACATAAACATAAAAAAATCCATCTAGAGTGCTATTTTTGAATCTCACTCATCCAGACTCGCATATCGCATAATAATACTTCTTCCTAGTAATAATGCATCAATTTCGTAGAGTTTATATATCACTTTCGAATACGAACGGATGTGAGTACGCTGGAGAACGTTGCGGTTAAATTTGATTTAAAAAATGTAACCAAATTCTTTTCGCAAATCACTTACATTAACCACCTCTCGTCTTTGATTAGCTAGAGGGTGGAAAGAGTAGCTAAAGGCCCCTTCAAAATAGATTTCATTCAAATTGAGGACTTCATTGGTTTAACCCCGATAAGTAAGGATTAGGGGGCAACGGTAAACTTCGGTTAACAAGCAGAAAGTGAATTGTTTTCCTTCGGATTTGAGCTGATCTTATTGATTGGATTGATACGATAGTTATAGCGGATGCGGAGGGAAATTTCGTTTTCCCAGTATAATTCGGTTCTGTAATACATATATCCTTTAATCACAGTAAAAGGAACGAAGCCTATAGCAGTCTTATGAGGTTTTGACTGAAGTTAATACTTTTATACTGTGCTTTCAGACCATTGACTTACCAACTACTGTACGTCTGGTCGGCGCTCAAAAATGTCCGAACCAAAAGAGTAACAAAACGTATATAGAGTAACAATTACACGCCAGTTTTCGTTTGATCGACCAACTACGCGCACTTTTATAATGCCGAATTATATCTAACAGCATGCTAGTTCTCAGGCTGCAAAATCAGCCTATGACATAAAAGGTATGCTATTCTACAAAGCATATACTGGAAACTATAATGTAAACTGTGAAAAATGCACACTTTAAAGCTGTAAGGTTTTTGCAAGGGAAATATATCTCGCCTTTGAATAAATTAAAATTAATTTAATCAAAGCATCTCTCTTTCGAGTTCACGTTCGTGTTTCCAATTTGAACTTTATAAATAAGCACGATAGATAAAGCAATGCTATATTGACTACATTCATGATTACATTGACGACCCGGTTGGTGTAATGGTTACCACGCCGGACTGCCAAACCAGAGTCCTGGGTTCGAATCCCGGTTCGGTCATGGATGTTATATGTTCGAGCCGTTGTTGTATGGTTTCCATAATAAAAGCCTTTAGTGCTTAGTTTGGGATCATTACAATGTATGTGCCTGTGAGCGTTATTTATTTATTTATCTTACCAAAATTATACATTGATTGACTAGCGAACGATGAAGCAAAACGTTGAGAAAACCAATTTCTCAACAATTCTCTCGTCTGTCCATCCATTCTGTGTGTTTGTAATAGCAACTAATCACGGGTTGCAGCCCTAATGAGTTTTAACCCTTTCAATCACCGCCCCGATGTAAAAAAGATCAACCCCTAAGCACTTCACTGATTAATTGCTGACTTCCTTTGTTTAATGAGTGAAAGCTGAAGAAAAATGTTTTGCGTTTTTAAGATATTGGTTTTCTGTTTTGTGACTGCATGATGGATAGGCCTGCAAATATTAGGTACACTAGTAGTACCAGGTTTATAATGCCTACGGATGTACCTGCGCAGTTGACTATTATAGAACCGTGCGAACCAATCACAATACTCTATGGTTATCCGCCAAAATATATCTGCTTCTATTTGTCGATTGATTTCGCGCCTGACGAATGACTGACGCAATTTACATTCGGTAGTTAGACTGCACGGCAATCAATTTGTCTCTTCGACAGAGTGGCCATTAGGTTGATTATAATTGTTACGAAATATGGTTTCGAGTCCCGTCGGGAAATGTTAGTCTCTGTCTGCGCAAAAGAAGATAGACGAGCGGAATTATTTTCCTGGTTGTAGTGTAGTATGACTGTTTAGGAATTGTGTAACACATGGCGACAGATCAACCTACCCATAGTTCAACTATAATTATGTTCTATGTTCTATGGCAGGTTGATCTGTGTGGTCTGTGTTCATGCTGGTGGCGTCTTGATTATAGACCCTGAAAGTAAACTTTTTGTGACTAATTATGATAATGCAGAGATGAACTTTACTGTCTTATTTGAACACAAGTTTTAAATCTTATAGTTTATCTAATATATCGATATCAAGTATAGTATATCATGCCAATGTGTCAATCTATTAAGCGAGTTCGTCAATCCTACAGGAATAGCATAGTCACAGGAATAGTCTCGAAAACCTGATTCATCTTTACTGAAAACATTCTTGTTTTTCCTTGCGAAAAATATGGCAAAGCACTTTAAAGATATTAAATGTGTTTACGTAATATATTCGCCCCTTACGCCTATTTCTTTAGGAGGTCATTTGTATTCCTAGGGGAGAGATAGCGAATGCATTCGTTGGCTGCACGCTGCGGAATCGTGACGTATTTTTCCAGTAACATTTTTGAATAACAAAATATTCATGCTGTTGTTTGGAGCTTGAAATATGTATGGATGGACGCACGTGTCGTGTTGTTTTGGCAAAAAGGTATGTATTGGATTATTAGATGAGAACATTTTACTTTTTAATGTAGATTTTATAAATATTTCTTTTATATTATGTAGGTGCTAACCATAGACATGTGCTAACAAATAAACGCAATAAGTACCTACTGGTAAAAAAAATATTGTATGTGATCGACAAATAAAGAACATTATTGTGATTGAATGAGTTTTTCGGAATTTATGTACGATTTGTAACACATTGTACCCACTGTCCATTATAAGTGGCGACGGGCTCACCCCCCGACACACTGGACTGAGTTTCGGTACTACTGGTGAAACGTGGATGTTCTGAGGTTTCAGAATATCTCTGACTACCTCCTCGGGGAATATAGTCGTGAGCATATGCTATGATATGCTATGCTTAGATTGTATGTAACTTTTTGAAGAATTAAATATTCTTTTTTCATATAAATAATTAGTATTCGATTTTTTTAGTTGTTCCCTTTACATGTTCTTATTCGTAGTTTAGGTTGTTCTCGAGCTCTGTATCACAGTGATTTTTTGCCTCGTAGTTTTCCTTGTATTGAAATTTATTTAATTCACATAAAACCAAATAAATTCCTTAGATCCGCAACTTGTTTCGTCCTTATTACTTTAAGTAGGTATATGAAAAAGTAATATTTTCTAAATCCAAAAATGGTTGTCGATTATTGAAAATTATTTTCCAGGTTTGTTTTCGTTTAATTGACACATTGTAGGTATAAAGTATAACTTCTTTGATTTACCTGCGAATAATTCCATTCATTTTCGAGATAAAAAGCAAATAATTTTACAATTTTTTTAAGGAATCTAAAAACATCAGATTTTACTGAAAAGTAGGAAAAATTTGTTTCAGGGTTCACAACATTTTCAGCTTCTGTGGGCGTATAGTTCCAAAATATTTCACTTCATCTATATTCATAAGTCATCTACATGCTAGTGGGTTTCAGATACTATGACGTACAGCTTTTAGATTTTTTTCATTTATTCACTGCCTGGCATGACATTCATATTCTCCATCAGTTTTCTCTGCAGCATAATCATAATTATTATCCATTGTAGGATGATTTAAAACAGGAGTGATACTAGAGGCAATTTTATAATTTAAAAGCAATAAATACGGCATACACATTATTTTCAGCCATTGTAACCATCAATCTTATTTACAATTCATTTTGATTATGACTGTGATGTGGAACCCAATAATCGCAGAAAGATCCAAGACTGAATCGGAAATGCAATCTTTTATATGGCAATCCGATACCAATGACAGCGATCCGTTTGAAAAAAATACAAAACATAGAGTAAAAGACATTGTTTATAAAGTTTTAGCAAATCGAAGCGAATTCACAACATTTTCTGTTAATGTGTAATTTTGTTTTTAGTGACTACGTAAAGTGTAAGTATCTTCAATTTGAATTTTTGCGAAATACAATCGGCATTTCATACCATCAAGACTTTTGTTATAGTTCGGGAGGCGAATAGGGGAATTTTCGGTAATACTCGAGCGTGGCAGTTTAAGATATGAGAGATACCTTAGACCTAATAGAACAACCTTGTAAAATATTTAGCCCTATATGTAGTGACGCGCGCCTAAGACTATTAGTATAACGCAAACTCTTTCATTTTAAGCGTCTAAACTAAAGATGAAACATCTAAAGTTTAGAGAGCAAAGTCGAACTGTAAATCATGACACACGTTGTCGTTTTAAAGTTAGATATGTTGCAATAATAATAAAGTACCCAAACGATAAGAACATTACCCTTAAGGGGGTAATTACCTTTAAGAACCTCTTCGGCACGGCAGTGTACAGTGTTTAAAACAGACTTCAAAGAAAAAGTTGCATTGAATTTTACTCTGAAGAAAACTTTTCTTTAATCCCAAGTGTAATTAAGTATTGTTGGTCTTCAAGACAATTGTCTTTTAATTGAGAAGTTACAGCTATCTACTTTGGGGACTCAAAAGGAGTTTATGTTCGGTTCGGCTGAATGTACCTTACTAAACAGTCTGCAGATGGAAAAGGTTAATTTGTATAACGTGGTATCAGATGTATATAAAATAGACATTCACATATCTTTTTGTGGATACCTATACGAAGAGAGTTAGGGAAAGGGTTTTATCTGCAATGTATTCTACCTATGGAGAAATGGCTAGCTACCTATCACAACTTGATTCGTCATTCCATCCTGAAAAATTTATGGTAGTTTATGCTAAAACAAAAACCAAAGTTTAGTAACATGAACGTCATATAAACAATTCAATTTTCATAAACAATTTTATTCAAGAACATTTTCAACATAAATTAATATTTGTATCATTCCCAGTTACAACTTTTTCAAAAGCATCACCCATTCCTTTTATCAATAGAACAGTACATTTGATTATAGAGATCCTACAACTCAATTCAAGTCTTAATTGCTTCAGTACAAGAGCCATAATGGAATAATTGTCTCTTTCGTCTGAACGTAACAGGGATGTTTCGCTTAATCTATGTAAAGTAAAACTTTGTTGCCCGAAACGTTCAGTCTTTGAAGTCAAAATTGCTTTCAAGTTGCAACATCTGCTTTAGTACAGTTAGATAAAGTATTAAATGGGACAATTACTAATTAGACTTGAAAAACCGTGGTAGTTTAGTTGCCAGTAAACCCATTTTCCATGCTGAAAGCATGGCGTTTCGATTTCAGTTCAGCTTAAATCAGTCTATAATATGAGTGTACGAATGAGTTTTTAGTCAATTCTGTTCATGATGAAAACGTCATAAGAAAACAATTAAAACTGAAAAGGGCAGAGTTGGATTTTGACAGTGATATGTGAAAATTCTGTATATACATATATAATTCAACAGAATAATTCTGTATATTCATAAAATTATGTATAAATGCTCACTTTATACGCTCACGCCTATGTTTCCCAAAGGGGATAGTCAGAAATCATGGATGTTCTGAGACCTCGAAACATCAATTTTTCACTCTGTCCAGTGTGACGAGGAGTGAGCCCGTCGCCACTTATTAATGGACAGTGGACAATAGGATTACAGACTATAAATAGCTTTTTCACCTCACAAGCTCGTAAAGATTATTTTTATCGTTCGAAATCTGAGTGCAAAAGTGCATTTTATCCGCTAGCGTGGAAAGAGTTTTTAAAATTCGAATCTTTCTATTCAATATTTGTCTATACTGCCAGTCCAGATAAAAAGATAGTAAAAACCATACATGCGAGAAAGACAAAAAGATTATGTTGCTTACTTGACGAACTTTGCATACTTATATTCGTGCATAATTATTATTGTCTTCTCTTTTTCACGTATAGGTTTGTCCTTCACTATAATTTATTTGAGTGAAAAAAAAGAGATTATACCTAAATATAATCTCTTTGAAAAGCAATATCTCTTGTCTTCTCTTTCTCACGTATGGGTTTGTCCTTATTTGCATTTGAATATAATTATTTTCCTAGTGTGGGATAAAAATATCGTTTAAAGAATATTTAAAATGCTTTTTAATAATTAATTCATCTTGTTTACCTATGAGAAGTTATTCCTTTACATTTCCTTACATTTCTTGAATTATTTGCGCAGTGTCTCAGTAACACCAGGACATTTTTTATGCTGATATTTTTTTTTTTTCATTAAACTAGTACATTGATATCGTTGATCAAACTGCTACACGTGACCGCAGTGAGACAGTGATTAAATGCAAGAGTACTATATCGCCGCAATAGAATGGGACAACGTCATGAAGCGCGATTGTATCTGATGATGATCTAAAGTTAATGCTTGCACCTAACATTTTCCTCGCTGTTGTGAGGTGAAAAGTTGTGTGTTTCGCTCGGCTGCAAAATTATTCTGCGTCTCGTACCTTTGAAACCTTCGCTACGCTCAGGATTCAATATTTGAACAACTCGCTTCGCTCGTGGTTCAATCCTAGAATGCTTCGCTTGCTCAGGTTTCAATATAAGTACTCGCGCCAAAAAACAACTTTGCAGCCTAGAATAACAAATAACTATTGCCCGCGTCTTCGTCCGCGTGAAAATAGAATATCAAAAAATCCTTTCTTATTTTTTTTACTAGCCTATTTCATCCCACTGCTGGGCAAAGGCCATTCTTATTAGAATATAATTTTTCCAAACATAATGCCAACATACATGTTCATATGCCACTCCATGTTTTACTATCTTCCAGCGGTTTAGGCTGCCCGTTGTCTGTCAGTTAGTCAGTCAAATAAGTAGGTACAGATATTACCTACGTTGTTAATTAAAATTACAGCAGTACCATATCGTTACGATAAAATGCATGATTTTGTTAGCGACCGGCCTTTTTCATGTCATGAAATGAAGAAATGTTCGTTCATAATACAGTCAATTGTTTTAACGAGTTCAATACATTGGCGCTGGAAAACTCGTACTTAAGTTACGGTTCACGATATGAAATCTTAAGGGACTCGCTTGAAATACGATCAATTAGACTTAGAAGTTCTCAAAGCGATGTTGTGATACACTAGCTCCAGGGAAATTAGGATAGGCTTACGTATTCCTTCTAAACTAAAGTAATTTTCCTTGATAGAATGTTATTTGTCTTGTGTTTGGTTTGAGTTTTGGTTAACTTTCTAGATTAGATGTGTTTAGTCTAGTTTCGATTTATAGTTACAGGTAACCGGCTAATAAACACGAGCTTTGAGTAAGTTTGGTCGAATGATCTCAACTGGAAAAGCTTATTACTGTGCAGTGCGGAGGAACTACGGTAGAATGTTCCTCCATCGAAAAAGGAAGATCTTCCGCCTAGCTAGGTGTGAAGCCTGGGGACCAGCCGTGGTCCAAATGTTCTTAGTTGGACCTTTTGTACCTATATTATGTCGAATCTCTGTCATGGCCGTAGCAATTATTTTTTCACCTCACAATCTAGGAAAGATTCTGTTTATCATTCGAAATCTGAGTGAAAAAGTGCATTTTATCCGCTAGCATGGAAAGAGTTTTTGAAATTCGAATCTGTCAATTCAATATTTTTATATACCTCCAATCCACTGAAAATGCTTAGTAACTATTTCATGACACTGGCCAGCACAAAAATAAAAACTTTTTGAAATGTTCTTTTTAGCAATTCACTTTTTTTCCTCGCTGTTGTGAGGTGAAAAATTGTGTGTTTCGCTCGGCTGCAAAGTTATTCTGCGTCTCGTACCTTTGAAACCTTCGCTGAGCGCTCAGGATTCTATTATTTGAACCACTCGCTTCGTTCGTGGTTCAATCCTAGTATCCTTCGCTTGCTCAGGTTTCAATAAAAGTACTCGCGCCAAAAAGCAACTTTGCAGCCTAGCATAACAAATAACTATTTCACCTCTCAATCTCGGAAAGATTTTGTTTATCATTCGAAATATGAGTGCAAAAGTGCATTTTATCCGCTAGCATGGAAAGAGTTTTTGAAATTCGAATCTATCTATTCAATATTTTTCTATACCGCCAGTCCACTGAAAATGCATAACTATTTCATGTCACTGGCCAGCACGAAAAAAAAACTTTTTTAAAAGGTTGTTCTCTTGTTGTGAGGTGAAAAGTTGTGTGTTTCGCTCGGCTGCAAAGTTATTCTGCGTCTCGTACCTTTGAAACCTTCGCTATAAGCTCAGGATTCTATTAATTGAACCACTCGCTTCGCTCGTGGTTCAATTCTAGAATCCTTCGCTTGCTCAGGTTTCAATACAAGTACTCGCGCCAAAAAACAACTTTGCAGCCTAGCATAACAAATAACTATTTCCCGGGGCCAGGCCCAGGCGAGGTCATTTCACCGAATTTACTGCAATGTGTCTAGCCAGAAGCGAGCAAAACGAGCTCGAAATCTTACTGCAATATAGTGTATAGTGAGATCAGAGTAATAAGATTTAAATCCTGGAGCGAGCGAAGCGAGCTCAAGTTTTTTGCGACCTATAAGCTGGAACAAGCAAACCAAGCTCAAGATTTAACTACACTATGAAAAGATATACGATCCAAAATCTAGAGCGGGCTCGATATTTAACCTAATTCTGGAGCGAGCGAAGTGAGCTCGCGATTTTACTGCAATGTGAGGAGCGAGCGAAGCAAGCTCGAGATTTTACAGCAATATAACAAGATCAGTGCAGTACGTTATAAAAACAGGAGCGAGCGAAGTTTTTTTAAGTGATTTATTTGATTTCTGGGGTGGGTCGGGAAACCACCCCCCCCCCTCCCCCCTTCTCCCTTTCTACGCCTATCTGCCCTCGTAGCTCTTTCGCGATTTATGTCTTGTATACGATTGTGAACCTTATGTGTAGCAGGTGAGGGCTTACCAATGTGTTGTCTTACGTGCACATTTGCGGATGCGGCGGGTACCGCGGGTAGCCGCCATCTGTTGGCTTCATTGCTATAACAGGCGCTGTCGTGGGTAATTCCATCTGTGGCAAGCTCCTACAGTACAAATAGACTGAAGATCGTACCAGTAGACCTTGTAATGGACGGAACAATTCTGTTTGTTTGATTGATTTTCTGTTTTTTTACGTGAACAGTATTTGAATTGAAATTGTCATTTTATAGCATTGATTGTCTATCTACAGAATGTTATTGTTCACAAAATGACAGTCGCCTATAAAAAGGAAGAAAAGTAAACATTTTGTACAAGCTCCAACAAAAGCGTTTATCTAACAAAAGGTAGCAATTCTTACACATTTAATTAGTGCCGGGAAAATGTTGCAGACTAAAGTACTCTGAATGGACTTTTATTTTCTTTGTGACAAAGGTCTTAGTCTTAAGACTTTCTTGATGATTCTTGGATTAAGTTAAAATTACCTCTTCGATGTCTGATGCGTCTTCTGGCTCAGAGAAAAAAAAGTAAAAAAAATTGGAAACAATCTCCACCATACCCTTATTCGATTTGATCCATACTGGAAGTAGAGGGAAACCTTAAATGTTGTTAGATTATACCATAAAAATGGTTTTAAACCAATTAGTTGCAAACCAATTATAAAATTTCTGCAATAAACATTTACTCAGTTGAAGAAATCATCTTCTTATTATCGTGTGGGCAAGCCCTGGTGTCAGAGTTTATTCAAATCGCCTTACGGCCTCTGACGTGGTTTTGATGTAACGACTACTAACACCAGAGATAGTATCCGGGACCATAACGTGCCATCGGAAGCACGGAATCATCTGTCTTTTCAGACATTCAGGTGATTCTGCCTGCAATGTCCTAAGCAACTGGGGAAATATGCACAAAGTGACATATCACCAAGTGTCCCACGTGGGAATCGAACCCACGACCTCCGTGTCAAGAGCCCAATGCTCTCATCTAAACTATTATAAAACTGTAACTGAAGCGTGTCTGTACATTGAAGATATTTACAAAAAAAAGATTACGATATGGTTTTTAGGTATCCCTGACTCGAAATCAACCTTTTTTAGAAAAAATTTCTGTCTGTTTGTTTGTTTGTTCGTGCATCACGCAGAAACTACTGAACCGATTTTGATGAAACTTTTTTTTTTTGATAGCTTATGATCTGAGTTAAAATCTGGTATATAATTTGTGCGGACGAAGTCGCGGGTAAGCACTAGTAAATGTATAAATGTAATCTTAGATCAAAATAAAATGAATGGATAGGCCTTACGCGAACATTTCAAACCAGAAAAATGAGGCAAAACAAATGAAAGGATTACTTCAAATTTGTATGCAAGTGCCCTAGATTTTACAGATAATGGCGCTAGTTTGTATGGACCAAGTGCACCAGTAGTTTGCTTCAACTTACCGCGCTTTAGGCCTATCCATTAATTTTATTTTGATCTAAGAATGTAATATGGAGAAATCATAACAGTATCAAAGAAGGTAATTTAAATGATAACAGTTAAGCGACCCTTCAAAAGTGGTAAGTACATGTAACTAACGTTCAGTATATACACTAACAACATGTCCACGTATCCGTATTGTTGTGACACCGGTTTAATTTGTGTTGTGCATGCTGCAGCTTGCTGCGTCCGACGGGACGTGTTGCGGTCTATGCGTCTGTCGTACTCTACAAATGTAAACTAGAATACGAATATTAGCTTATTCTTTTCGAAGTCTATAGGTGGCAGTGTCTATGTCAATTTATATTGAAGATTTCTCCTTATACGAATGTTTCACACAACGTTTTTCTTTATGATTAGAGAGTACAAAGTAGGTACATAAATTATTTGTTTCGAGGTTAGATAGTTTAAATTAAACTTCTGGATAACTGATATTCGAAGTGGCGCAGCACCAACTTTGCTTATTTTATCGTGAATCCTGGTGAGTACGTTTTTTTTTGGCTGTCCAAAAAGAGTCAAATTGCGTACACTTTTATACAGGCTGAAACAAAACACCCTTATTAATACTTAAGGGGGTGCTTCAGACCACCAAACTAAACAACTTTCAGTATGGAGCCAGCTTCGAAATCGCCAAAAAAAATCCGCTCTTTCATACAAAACTGCATTAACGACTCGACTCAAATGTCCATACAAATGTCCCATGTCAGCAGTATTTTTTTGCGATTTCGGTATGGCTCCATAGTGAAAGTAGTTCAGTTTGATGGTCTGAAACACCCCCTTAAGTATTACTAAGGGTGTTTTGTTACAGCCTGTATAAAGGTGATCGCAATTTGATTCTTTTAGGACAACCAAAAAAAAACGTACTCGCCAGGATTCACGATAAAATAAGCAAAGTTGGTGCTGCGCCACTTCGAATATCAGTTATCCAGAAGTTTAATTTAAACTATCTAACCTCGAAACCAATTATTTATGTACTTACTTTGTAGTCTCTAATTAAAGCTCTAATTATAAAGAAAAATGCTGTGTGAAACATTCGTATAAGGAGACATTTTCAATACAAAATGTAGTTGCATTACTTAGGTTGATTTACTCATGATATATGGCAAAAGATGAAGCAAATTTCCAATATGATCCATTGGGAGAGTTATTCAGTCTCATTAGTACAATCACCCTTTAAAGTAATGCATCTGTCTAAACTAACACCCTGTTACGGTAATAGCACAGCCTGAGTTCTGTTGTGGTTAAGTATAATTATTGCTCAAAACTTTCACAAGTTATTACCTTCCTCTTATCTTAGCAAAGGTGTATTATGTATTCAAATTGGACCAATAATTTTCACAGTTTCGAAACTTAAACTAGAAACTTGTTAGACACGCTCGCCGCTGTTTAATTATGGTGAACCTATTAGCAACAATTTCTGATAAGGCCTCTCTTGAAACTTTATGAAATACGTTTGATTATAATTTGAAACTAGTTAAGGAATTGTTTGATGCCTCTTGAGAATTTAAATAATTATACCTGGGCTGTAATCGCGGTAAATATTCGGTTATTGAACCGTGATTGTACTACGTACGAACCATAACTTTTGACACATTTTGTATTGCGCTAATCGCGGAACTGCTCTTGACAGCCGTTAGAACCGTTTTGACAGATCGCTCAGACGTTACAGGCTGTCAGTTACATAGAGTTTAGTGCGATGCGGAATTCAGCACAGCTGAATAGTAATTGGATTGCAATGTGATTAGAACTAAAATTGGATAAGAATAGAACTTCTATGTTTTAACTTCGCGCAATCGGGCTCCTGCTGATTAACCATTCTTTAGTCGGGTCGATGGCATGTGGAGTTTGTATTGTTATAGAGGTTTAATGATTTGCCAATCAGCGTTAAAGGCTTGCTGATTGCCCAGTTGAGCTTGCTTGGCATGCACGACAAAGCGAAAGAACCAGAAAACCGTTAAGTGCGCTCATTTTGGCATGCGTAAAGTAACAAAAACAAGAGGCGCATCTTGATTTTTCTCGTTTTGCCGGGAGGTGGCATGCTATAGGCCGACTTGGTGAGTTGGACGTCTCGGGAGCTCAGAGCGTCACTCGGGAGGCTCCTTTCTTGCACCATTAGAGTGTCCATTATAACCTGATATTCATTAGTCGGTGCTGGTGCCGTAGTGGTATGAGATAGTTATATCAATTAGCAGGCGTTCGGAGTACGTCAGTTAATTGGATAAGTGATTGTTTAGCAGTATTTCATCAAGAGCGCCTTAGTACTTGGGAAGGCATATGTTAATAAGTTTCTGAAAAGATATCAGATGTCAGGGTTCGTTACGTCAATTCGATTCATAACACACCTTTTTCCTTTTTTGAAGCCGTTTTAAAAGTAAAATACAGATTCCCTATTTCTAATTCCCATAGAAAATATCTAAAAGTATAAATAGCAAGGTAGAAATTTCCTTGCATTTGGAATCAAAACAAATAGTAGTAATTCGGTTGTGTAAGTGGCAGTGGTTGCGACACAGACTTAACGAGTTGTGGAAAGTACAGTAGGTACTAAGAGTTAGTTAAATTTAATATCCGAAACAACGCTCGTACTACTTCACTCGTCGTATATCAGAGTAACACTCAGTTGCAGAAACGCTCTTTAAAGTAAATCCTTCATTAAATATTTTGTTAGCTTTTACTACGTCAATAAGACAAAAAGTGACAGCGAGAGATTTAATGGCGGATTATCTTTAATGAGCGTTTCTGCAACTGAGTGAAGGTTTTAGAAAGATGTGAATATCGGGCTTCGATAGTTACTTGAAAAAACGAATTTCACACAAATTACTATCGCAGTTCATAACCATCGTAAAGTGGTTTTTACAGTCTATATCATCCACTATACAGGAGTGCGTGCGAGTGAGTAAATTGCACGTATGACATTTTTAATCCACTGTCAGTAGGTTAGTCCATAAAAATAAAACTAGACTGACCCTAGACCTAAGAACAAGAATATTTCTCTGCCCTAGACCCTAGGCCTCTACCTGATAATTGTTCGATAGCTGTTATCGAAGCATATCTGGTACCAGATGCATTGTAATATCTATGTTGCAGGCCTGCAGGGAAACATTGCACGGCTCGCAATGTCCAGCCGTCCGTGAACAGTTTGAACTTTGAAGTTAGTACTGAAACTAAAACTCCACGAAAATTTCCCTCAACCCCCTGAAAAATAAACAAACTTCATTACGGTGTTTTTGCAAAGTTTGAGCGAATTCGAATACGGCAGCCTATGAGCAATTTTTGTTCTTAAATTTGAAATTTTCCATTCTCAGACAGATAGACTGGTGTTTCTGATAGTATACCTACTGATCGAGTTAGATCTAGAGTTAGAACCAAAACGCAAGAGAGACAGCTGACTTTTAAGTTAGCGAAAAAAACTAGTGCTTTGGTATGAAAACCGTCCCAAAAATGTTGAGATACCTTTTGTGAGGATCATCAAAATTGGTGCTGTAATTTTTGAGTAAAATTACCATACCATCATATTGATTAAATGGAGAGAACCCATTTTGAAGTCGGTTAAAATGTGACCTCAACTCGCCTCGCCTCGTGGACACTCGGACGAGAATGAAGAAGGAATTCGAAACAGTGAAGTAGATTGCATCGAATCGTTCTTTTGGTTATGCATGCCATATTATATTTTATGTACTATTTACTCGATTCTGCTTTGTTTTGTTTAATTCAATTAAGTGAAATTCACATTATCGCTGCAACAATGTAGCTCGAATCAGATCAAATTTGCAGAATAAGGTTTTGTACATAGACATATTACTCTAGCGATAGACAAGCTCGTTCAAACAAACAACATGTCACAAACAACACAAAATGACACATTGCGGTCTGTCATTGCTTCTATGAAAGGACAAGTCTATCGCTAGAGTTTAAGTCTATAGTTTTGTACCTATTGATTTATTGTAAAACGAATTTAAAGGCCTGAAATATCTATGTTTCAAATACTTTATATATAACAAGACATAAAAGTGGGTAGGTCCCCATAACCTGGACCGACGATCTGGTGAAGGTGGCGGGAGATCATTGGATGAAGGCAGCGCAGGACCAGTCGTTATAGCGATTCTTGGGGAAGGCGAGCCCCGAGGCAGACGCCTTTAGGCAGACAGCCGAAAGACGTCCACTAACGGACAGGAACGTTTTTCGCCTGAGATCTTGATGATGATGAATGCATAAAAGTTGTGAATTCGAAGAAAAAAGCTAATATGAACATTTCACAATTAAAGACTTGTTGCCAGTAGACTTGTCTTGAAAGTCTGCAACTTTTTAGCGCTCGCAGAAACGTTTTTCTTTTCTTCCATTCATCATAATTTAAGCACATGTTTTAACAGGAATTCAGTTTACATAATTATGAAAGGAAAACTTATAATGTAAGGCTGCAAAGTACGTGAAGCAGCCACGAACATTCGCTGTAATATGTAATTAGAAATACACGGAGTCGTCGGTTTGAAAATTGAATTTTTAAACTTTTCCCTTTAAGGTGTACAGTCAAACAACGCGGCTTGCGGTCAGATCCTGCATGATCGCTGTTCTTCCAAAAATAGGTAGCAACACACATAAAATCATGATCTTATTCCCTCCTATAGGCGTGAACAGCGAATCCCACTGCAGCGACTGTTTTATTTAAAAACAATCAGGTACACAAAGGACATATAGGCTTTTTGTGGGTGAGTGCGTTGCGATCTCGGTTTCATCTATACTTTCCATCAGGTGAGTTTAATCCAAGTGCAATCCCATTATGAATAAAAACAAAATATTTAAATTTGTGAGAAAAAATAAGTTGAAACATAGAAGCACTCTCTCACCCTTATCCTCCTGAATCTAATGACAAAGCGGCCGGCATTACTTGCATTCGGTGATTGTTTATAAAACCAAAGTTCTACTACGTAACAAGAGCCTAAAATGAACTTCAATAATCATCATTATCATCAGCCCATGCGGGACCACGCCCCTTCCCTCATAATGCCATTCTTCCGTGCGCTAGTCGCGTCCAAGTCTTTCCATGATCATGATGATTGCAATCACCAGCCCACCTGACTGCTTTGCAACCCACACCTCTATTGCATGATCGCTCCATCTGCCATCAATTCGTCTAGCGCGTCGTTATTGTTCTTGAAAAATTGATTTCAGTAAATAAGATAATTCTCGAGTGGCGACCGCGTACCGGAAAGCGCAGTGTGGGTATGCCCTCCACAAGGTAGACCGAGGACCTGGTGAAGGCGGCGGGAACCCATTGGATGAGGGCAGCGCAGGACCGGTCGTTGTGGCGATTTTTGGGAGAAGCCTATGTCCAGCACAGAACGTATAGATGATGATGAAATAAGATAATCTGCGCATGATCGCTACCGCAAACCGCGTTGTCTTGACCGTGCCTATGCTAGTTCTGTTAATGAGCTGCATTTATGCACTAACAATGACGGGAGTTTTCTGTAATTAAATATTTTTTTCATGTAAGTATTTAGTTTGTCAACTAAGCACAATTAACAGCATTTGAAGCAGTAATGTTTGTGATTTACTTCAGTAAGTAACTTATCTTCAAAAATTACCATCGAGGGACTGAGGATAAATTCAAACCCAATTTTACCAAACCTAAAAAACAGTAATACCTGGGTTGGTATATGACTATATGTGCTTATTCTTTAATTCTCTAGATCTTACCGTTTTCGAAAATAAAAGTCTTTTTGTATGAATCAATCAATCACCTGATATCAACCCAGTGCTGATTATGTTCTTTCATTGTGTCATTCCTCACGGTTCATTTTGTATTAATGTCTGCTATATTAAAATACATACACATACACCACTAGTTTTTAATTAGTGACGAAACTTTAAGGGTGTATACAAAAGTGCGGATCTGCCGTTCGTTTTTCTATGGGAGGTCCAAAAAATTTTCTCGTTTTTCGACCCATGTTCATTAGGGAAAGTTGTTCAGGTTCACGGTCTGAATACATCCTTAAAGTTTCGTTACTAATTAAATATTTGGTGTATATTCACGCCACTATCCCACAGGTGTATGTAGGGACTGCGGCTCGCCACGAGCCTATACGATTCTGACACACTTCTCTCGCCTCATCCATTTTTATACATCTCTTCATGCACTTCCGTCGATTGAGGGTACTACGCCCTTGTCCTTTTCGGAGAAGACCATTTATTTGGTCGTGGTAAGTTCTCCTCGGACGCCCTCTTCCGACTGTCCACTGATATTGGATCAATGAATCTCCGTATAGTGAGTCTGCTCTCATTCATCCTCTGTACGTGACCGATCCACCTAAGCTTACCTCTTTCAATCCTGGTTACCACAAAACGCTAAAAAATAAAATAAATTAAGTTAAGAGTCCTCGAAATATTATACTATTAAACTGTTCGCATTCGATACGACGGAGAAGTTTCCCCTTAACGCAATAACTAAAACTGAAGTGTTAAAGATACCTAATCTTTAGATAAGACAACGTCAGTAAAGGTTAGTTTCCCTTACCCAGTTCTCGACATAATTCTCACCCCGTATGTTATCTTATCCTAACATATAAGATATAATAGCCCTCAGGTCGTTAGCGTCTGCTAACAAGTGAGAACGTGTCGAGCCTTAAAATAGGTCAAGACGCTACGTCCTCACTAATCTAGTAACAGTGTAACAACGCCTTAAGGCTACGACGTAGCACGTCACCGTAGCACGAGCTACGAAACTGTTTTGGTTATCTTTTGGTAATCTGGTTGAAACACTGTTCAGAAACAATTCCGATTTTAGTATATAACTAGTAGTTCTAAAGTTGCTGTACTTACTACTTTACAATAGATTAAGCTTAGGTATTATTGCATGCTGTATTTATTTATAAGTGGTTGTGTATTTACCTTTAACTTAAATATTATGTAACCGTTGAACAATTTAACAATCGTTAAGAAATCAATATTACAATGAAATAAAAAAAATATATATATATATTTGCAACCTAACATAATTTGATTTCGTGATTGTTCAAACGGGTAGAGTTTTCCACATTTTGCCACATGATTTCATATGTGTGTCGAAAATAGAATTGTTTATAATGTTGTTACAAAGAATAGTTTTGTGATTGATATTTCAGTAGTGTTGCTGCCATGATTCTCGTCATGAAATTTTGGGAAATCAAATAATTACAAACGTGGCAAGAATCTGCTGTACAAGCGAATACGAATACCATTAAAAGTATTTTTTGATGGCAATAAAACAAAACCAATGTAACTGCAAAATAAGCCTTATGTTTTTCTGAACAACATCCCAATCGGGACAGACATTTTTACGTATTTCGAGCACAAACAAAAACAAACAAAAAATTAATAATTCTATCGCAAATCCTGCATCCACCCAATATCTATCATCGTAAAACGATATCTACATTTCTTGTCTTTTTGAAAAGAAAATAAAGTATTAAATTATTTATTTATTATTAATTGTAGATATCTATGTTAGCAGTACGAGTATAAGTAACCGCGTAACTCTCAAAGATAATATTCGTGTTTATAACTTCACGTTCAAGATCTCCTTAGACGATGCTTGCGGTGATGCCCGCTAGAACGAGCATCGCGTGTCTAAGTTGATTGTAAGATAATCTTAGAATATATCCCGTGTTACGTGCACCTAGGGTACAAGTTTAGTTTCACTCATCTCATGTTTAAGGTGGGAAATAGAACTGGAATTCTTACTAAGACATTTGTTTTAAAGAGTTGTTTGAGTCACGAATATCTCCCCCGGGGGATGTCAGTGTTATTCTAAATACAACAAAGGTATTCAATATAACACCCACTTTTTACTAGCAGTGTCCAAACTGTCTTCGTTAACTTGATCTAACATGTTCCTCTCCTCACGATATTTACCTTCATCGAAAAGCAGGTAGTGTTACGATTCGTGTCTGCAGAACTTTCGAAACATATCAATTAGTATGCGAGTTTGATTCAGGCTGGGATCGAACCGCGCTTCTTTAAAGGGACACCATTAAACCATTAATATTTTTGTCAATGGTTTGAAGTCATTGGAAAATTATGTAACATGGAGTTGTGATGTCCAAAATTATGTTTTTTTTATCATCAGCACCGACTAAATCAGTAATCAAAAACATTACTCTCCTTTTGACATCGCCGTAATAGGATAAAAAAGACGAAATTTAAACTATAATGTGATGCTATGGTAAAGGGAGGAGTGAGGCAACGTTGCTGTGAATAAGGAACGAATCACTTCGTAATAAATCACAATTCAGGTGCAATAATAAATAGTGGCTCTTTGCTCAGCGTGGAACACCTCGATTTTTTAATTGACTCTCGTATTACGTCACAAAATGTCCAACAGGTACGAGAATACCAACTAAAGGTGACATAGGTACCTCTCCGCTCAATGACGCTCTTATCCCGTCGAGGCCGTTTTTTGAACACGAACGAAAGTGTTTTAAACTGTGTTTTAAAGTCTGAAATTAAATTATGTCTTATTTAAGGATCGGGCGGATGGGTGACTGTTCTCAATTACACGATTAGATTAAGTTTACTCGATAGAAAAAAATCCCAAAGTTACCCCTTTTTGTTATGTTTTTTCAATACTATGATTAAACTGCTGATATTTAACATTTTATTCTTGTACTTAACTAAATACATTAAATATTTCTAGTGAACTCAGGAGAAGTTTTAGCTTAGAAACTCCCATGAGCAAAGATATTGACGAAAAAGACGTTTTTTTGCGATCCTGCTTTCAATTGGAGCGGGATGGCTAATTGTAAACTTATGTTTGCAAGAAAGAGACGCTTGCACTGGGATATCCTAGCCTTAAACCGATCAGTCTTCGCTGAAACAGAAAGGTGTCCAATCTCGAATTCATCCACTTCAACCGTGGAACTTAATCTAAAATCAAATTTCTCGATTGTAGTAAATCGAAATAGTTTGTAACAATCTGTAGCCCAATCGGTCCCTAGCCCAAGGTACTTTAAACTTCTCAATATTATTGTTGCCCAGAGAGACTTTGGCGAATGAAGTTAATTACGAATCCTTCCGAAATATTTGTGGGAGCTTTGATTTTCTGAGACGGTGTTCGTTACTTGGCAACAAACAGTCGTCTTGTTAACTGAATGCCACTATTTAGTATTACTTTGAGATATAAGTCTAGAACGTCAATCATAATCAGTAAGAGTCCTACGTACTGTAGGTTCTTGTTTTTATATCTCACTAATATCACAGACCTAAATAAATATCAAAGTTTGGATGTTTGCCACTCAATCACGGCTGAAAGGATTGATGATTGGCACGCGGACGGAATAATTATGTTCTGGATTAACACAAGGATCAGACGGAGTCTCGGATAACAGCTAGTCGTCAATATAAATTTAAAAAGTTTTCATCATCATCATCACTTCATCCGATGGACGTCCACTTTTGGACATAGGCCTTCCCCAAGGATCGCCACAACGACCGGTCCTGCGCTGCCCTCATCCAACGGATTACCGCCGCCTTCACTAGGTCGTCGGTCTACCTTGTCGGCCAACACACGCTGCGCTTTCCGGTACGCAGTCACCACTCGAGAATTTTTCGGCCCCATCGGTCATCGGTTCTGCGAACGATGTGCCCCGCCCACTGCCACTTTAGTTTAGCAATTCTTTGTGCTGTGTCAGCTACTCTGGTTCTTCTGCGGATCTCTTCATTTCACTTCTGCGATCTCGCAGGGAAACTCCAAGCATAGCGTTCTCCATTGCCCTCCGACTTGGATGTGGTCTTCTTCTTATCGTGTAGGCAAGCCCTGGTGTGAGTTTATTCAAACCGCCTTACGGCCTCTGACGTGGTTTTTATGTAACGACTACTATCACCAGAGATAGTAGCCGGGACCAACGGCTTAACGGCTTGGCTGTGGTGTATTCACTGTATTCCTCTCTCACTTCCTCTGGTAAACATGTGCTAACCTCAAATTGATAGTACGAGCCTATTTATAGGGCACAATTAAGCCTACCCTCAAGGAGGGGCGTATAGGTGTTAGTCCACCATACGTGCTCAATGCTGATTGAGGGACACGCATACGCATCAGAATTTCTTTCTCAGCGCCTGCAGGTTTTCTCACGATGTTTTCCTTCACCGCTTTAAAGCAGTCAGTGTTACGTAGGTACATAAGACAGAAAAGCTCATTGGCAATGGCATGACGTCCTTGCGGATTCGAACCCAGACCCTTGTGATTAAGTGTCCATACCTCTCCATAGCCCAAAGAATTGCTAAACTAAAGTGGCAGTGGGCGGGGCATATTGCTCGCAGAACCGATGGCCGATGGGGCCGGAAGGTTCTCGAGTGGCGGCCGCGTACCGGAAAGCGCAGCGTGGGTAGGCCCCCCACACGGTGGACTGACGACCTGGTGAAGGCGGCGGGAAACCGTTGGATGAGGGCAGCGCAGGACCGGTCGTTGTGGCGATCCTTGGGGGAGGCCTATGTCCAGCAGTGGACGTCCATCGGCTGAGATGATGATGATGATGATGATGATGACCTCTCCGCAACGCGCCACCGACGCTCTAATTGTAATATTAAAATATGTTTTGTCTCAAACCAAATATACTCTACACTGATAAAAGTGTTTTCAACACTTACAGCAACCCAATTATTGGCGATACGAAATTCACATTTAAGTACATAGCAATACAGGTCAATACCCACTGTCCACTTGAAGATTTCCCCAGGGAACCTTCCGTTGTAAATAATACCCCATCCTGAGCTAAAGTTTCGAACACTCTCAGATTTAATTGATCGTATTTTACTAACTTCCGAACTAGTTATGGGGCTACCTTGTTTATGGGGGTACATCGTGATGATAATTAACGTTTTCGCCGGCTTTGATGGTAGTTTGAGAAATTTTGTTAAATTTAAGCTTATTAAAGCTTTGAGAGATTTGCAGAGTTTTGTGATTGATAGTCGTGGTGGTCCAGTGGCGAGTAACCTTGCCTGCCGTGCAGGAGGCGATGGTTCGATCCCCGTCCAAGCCGACTCGTACCAATGAGTTTTTCGGAATTTATGTACGATTTGTTACACCACTGGCTTTTCGGTGAAGGAAAACATCGTGAGGAAACCTGCATGCTTCTATTTCGAGGCGTGTATTGTACCCACTGTCCATTATAAGTGGCGACGGGCTCACCCCCCGTCACACTGGACAGAGTTTCGGTACTACTGGTGAAACGTGGATGTTCTGAGGTTTCAGAATATCTCTGACTACCCCCTCGGGGAATATAGTCGTGAGCATATGCTATGCTATGCTTGTGATTGATATAAAAGGCTTATTTTCAGTTGATGAGCGATTTGGAAGAGGAGGCCTGTGTTCTTCAATGGAAAATGTATTTAGGCAACAGGTATGATACGTGGTAATGATTTCAAATGAAAGGTAAGAATCGGATTATCATTATCTTTTATTTCCATCATGATCATCATCTTTTATGACTTTCACTGACTCTACATTTACCACCGTTTCACAAGTAAACACCATGGAGAAGAAACGGCAAGAAACTCCATAGTGTCCTAGAATATGACTTAGTATTGAGTTAAGTCCGAGAGCGTGTGCACCCGGCGACGTTCCCGAGCAGACTGTCCAGTGCCTCGCTCGACCCTGCTATTTATAGTGCACGACCGATGGTAGGGGCCACGTGAACACGCTCGGCAACTTCAGTGCACGTGCGCGCACCTGCGCGCACCTGCGTACCTCGTAAGACCGTCCGTTCTTATGACTATCTCCGACACGGCCATCCTGCAAGACACACGTCCTCGTGTGTAGCTCTGGAACAATGAAAACAAAGCAAAGTACATCGTTCGGTCTATCCTGTCTACTTCAATACTCAGAAAATGATTTTCTGCTACACACTACGTAGTATATCTCTGACTACCCCCTCGGGGAACATAGTCGCGAGCATATGCCTTGACTACGTAGTATAATATAGTACTCTGTGACACTACTGTATTTTTATAGTCAGTGTGTGACTATGAATGGAATGTTACATGTTACGGATCTTTACAGTAATAACGCATCAAATTATGACTTGTTTAGGCAAAAGATTAATTACAACAGCAGAAAGCGTTTCAGTGGCAAGCTGAAAACGGATCGGCGAGTATCAGGTCCTTTTCATGGATAAGCCAAAAACCAAAAGGGTCATATAATGCCAGTCGTTTTATACAGTACGACGACAGCGACGATCCTCACCCAAGCCGTTTATGTTAGACTTAGCCTGATGCACAAATTAATACTAATGTTCGTTGCAGGTGCAACTCGATAGAAAGTAACACGCGTCGCCATTTTTACATTTTAATGACTGAAATGCTGTGTAATGTCGTCGTGCATTCCTCGGCCTACCTGACGTCGAACACGTCCTCGTGTGATGGATGTTTTTGGGTCTTCATCTGTGAATATTGAAATATAAAGTTTATATTACCGTTCGGCCAGACCTGATAGGTGTCTTTGCTGCTTGGGACTACCTCTGCTGCATGGAGCTACCTCTGTTCTGCCACAAAGAGCAGCCTTCGACGCACATGTATAGCAGTCTTCATTGCATGGAGCAGCTTTACAATGTTGGATCTGTAAATAATAATTATAGTTGTGGTCCTTCAGACTCTTTTTTCTTTCCATTCTTTTTTTTTTTTTCTTTTTTTTTTCATTCTTTTTCTCTTTTCTTTCTTTTTTTTCTTTCTTTCTTTTTTTTCTTTCTTTTTTTTCTCTTTTTTTTTTTCATCGTTTTTTTTTTTTTTTTCATCCCTTCAGATTAAATCTGGCCTGGATTTACTTGGTCCTTCAGTTACCATACTGGACTGACCGTATGTCTCTGTAGTTACTAAGACTAGACTAGACTCATCTCCCTGTAGCTTGTTTCGCTAGACTGGAGGAACGGGGATAGCCCCGTACGTCCCTTTAGTTACTAAGACTAGACTGGACTCTGTCCCTGTAGTTTATGAAAACTAGTCTGGACTCATCTCCCTGTAGCTGTTGTTACACTAGACTGGAGGAACGGGGATGACCCCGTATGTCCCTGTAGTCACTAAGACTAGACTGGACTTTGTCCCTGTAGTTTATGAAAACTAGTCTGGACTCATCTCCCTGTAGCTTGTTAAACTAGACTAGAGGAAACACTATTCATATAATATGAAACAAAATAATTATTATTTCATTACAGTACAATATACTAATAATACAAGAAATATTGTGGTGCAAGAAATCATGAAAAATCATTGGTAGTCACATTCATCTGAATCAGAGCTGAATGTTTACTCGGTCATGTCGAGCACTTTCCGCGGCGGGAGGGCGGGTTAAACGGGCGGGAAGGCGGGTTTAAATCCTCATTCTACAGAATATAAAGGAAACCACTCACAGAGAACACCTGGATGACGCCACATCATTCAGCCAAAGTCCTGTCGAAACCCAAAAGTTTCACCGTCTCATCATTGTCACCTTTCTGCAGCGCACCTTCTCGAAAAACGGTGTCCTTTGTTTATGTATGGTGTGTGTCTGCAGTACGCGCCATTGCATTGAATAAAATAAAAATTAGCTTAATAACGTACCGTACGCGCGGCTGGCAACCATCTGGTGAGCGCATAAAGTTCAGGTTTCCATCTCGGCACCCACAGCCGAGTGACAAAGGCTTGCACTGCAGTGCGGCACAACAGCACGGAGCACGGCTAACAAAAACAGTCAAAAAGAAAAACCTCCCTCAACTGGGTATTTGGGATCCCTGCCATCAGCTGGTAGAAGCGCCAAGTTACTAAAGTTGTATTTTCTTCCTTCATGAACCGAAACCTAATAATCTTTTCAAAACGGTACATATCCACTGGGTTCTATAATTTTTAATTACAATCACCTCTTTAATGTGAGCAGCAAGCCAGACTTGTCAGAGCATTGTTCAAAGCCACCAGCAAGTTCAGCTCTTTTAAACTCCAGTCCTTAACGGATGAAGTTGGTTAATTAAATCAGTTTCTTCATAAAAAAAAAAAAGTTAGCTATAGCCTGCAGAATCCCACCGCAGGGCAAAGGCCTCCTCTCACAAATAATGGTGAGAGGGTTTGGGCCATACTCAACCACGCGAGCCCAGTGCGTGTTGGTGTGTGGGGAGTTTCTTAATGTCACGTTTTATTCCGGGTGGGTGGGCGGATATTCTATGTGAGAATGGGCGGGTTTTTCTCTATTTGTTTGAGCTTAAAGAGTCCATAAGCATTCAGTCATCATTGTTATCATCACCATTGGAGTATGAGATACACAGTTTACAACCGAAAACAAAAGCAAGATATAAGTTGGATAGACTTGACCACTAATCTCCACTATAAATTCATAATCAATATCACAAATTGTAATCAACTAAACTAGCTACGACTCACCGAGCATAGTCACATGATGGAAGCTCAGATTTTGCTCAGCAGTTTTACATCTATGCCAGGCTGCATCATCCAGCATTGGCATTGCGCTGGCTTGGTCACGATCCAGTACCTCATACATCAACCGATTACCATCCGACATGAATCGATTACCATCGAATTGGGGCGAGTTGTTCGTTCATGAATCATAATCGAAACGATTCTACATTCTAAAACTCAAAATTTGAAATGACTATAGGTATTCGATGTAACTCTACATTCGATATGACTCTACATTCGAAATGACTCTACATTCGATATGACTCTACATTCGATATGATTCTACATTCGATATGACTCTACATTCGATATGACTCTACATTCGATATGACTCTACATTCGATATGACTCTACATTCGATATGACTCTACATTCGATATGACTCTACATTGGTATTGGTAGAGACTATGAAATCACAATGACATAAGACAAGATAAAGTAACGTTACCAAATCCGGATGTACATCACTTCTGTATCGTATCATTCGAATTTCTACCTGGTAATGATGATGATGATGAAACAAAAGGTGGTTCCGTGAATCCTTGGCCACTTCTGATTTAGGCAACAGGTATGATACGTGGTAATGATTTCAAATGAAAGGTAAGAATCGGATTATCATTATCTTTTATTTCCATCATGATCATCATCTTTTATGACTTTCACTGACTCTACATTTACCACCGTTTCACAAGTAAACACCATGGAGAAGAAACGGCAAGAAACTCCATAGTGTCCTAGAATATGACTTAGTATTGAGTTAAGTCCGAGAGCGTGTGCACCCGGCGACGTTCCCGAGCAGACTGTCCAGTGCCTCGCTCGACCCTGCTATTTATAGTGCACGACCGATGGTAGGGGCCACGTGAACACGCTCGGCAACTTCAGTGCACGTGCGCGCACCTGCGCGCACCTGCGTACCTCGTAAGACCGTCCGTTCTTATGACTATCTCCGACATGTACATAAATGGAATATGATGATTATCAGATAAAGCAAAAACAAGTTTCTTGTGTTGTGAATTATTATTCAGTCACATCTCAGACCTTATTTCACATATATGACAGAATGATCAGTCTTAATTTAAGTTTTATTAGTCCAATCATTTTAGGGTTTGACCCTAACAATAATTCATCTATCGCTGAAACTTTGCAGTGTGATAAAGTAAGTATACAGATTACGGTTGACAAATAATCTAGGTTTAATTTTTTCCGGTCCTAGATTATTTGTCAACCGTAATCTGTATACTTTACTTTATCACACTGCAAAGTTTCAGCGATAGATGAATTATTGTTGGGGTGTCCATACAAGGAAACTCTAAAATGACTGGACTATATACGGTGGATAGTCATTTGTCAAAATCAGTTCATTTGTTCACGCTATACCTACAAGAGAACAAAAATATTGACATACAATTATTACTCATACATTCACACAAACGTTCAGTGTATACCATTATCCTCCTTTAAGCCACTGCCTCTGGTAGAAAGTAATAGATCTTCTTTCGTGTCAGCAATAAACTGTATCGCATGACAATATCTCATGCTGTAGTGGATAGTTTAGCCAGTCAGCAAATAGTCGTATTGAGGCTGACTTCCCAGGGTGCGCCAGAAGAACTCAGATTTCGTGAGGGAAGCTAATCGATGAGACATGAGTTAATATAAATTCATATGACAATATAAGTTGTTTGTAACTGCCGAATAACTCTTGTTTTGTAAGCACTTGCCTAAGATTGTTATTAAACATCACGATAAAGGATCTAACACAATAGCAAACCACTTTAGGAAGAACTTTATTAATATTGTCGTTATTAGAAGCCCCGTCAAGATATTAAACAATATCACGGTAAATTATTATATTTTAGAGAGTATCTTGATAAGCAATGAGGAAGTTAGTTTCGAAATAACACATTGAATAGATGGTACTCAACCATGTTAGCTCACAAATGTTAATATTATGAAACTTTATGTATTACCTTAGCACCTTGATTGAATTGTATCTAACTTAATGTTAACCAGTAATTTAGATGTGAAGGTCCAAAAAACATTCTCGTTTTTCGACCCATGTTTCTCAGAGAAACTTGTTTAGATTCATGGTCAAAATACACCCTTAAAGTTATGTTAGTAATTAAAAACTATTTTGGTGTAGAACAACAGTTTTTTCCCGATTTCGATACCTATTGGTCCCGTAGAGAATGTGCTTCAGTTATCATACTGAACTTTATTGATTTAAAAATTCACTAAATTAAGTTAAAAGTCCCAATAAACAGCCTTTTCCTTCCGCTCTACCTTGATCTTCCTATGCCCCTTGATCAATGAAAACTGCTTGAACAGTTCCCCGCTAGGTGTGCGCTGACCTTTATTGTAATATTATCTCATTCGGAAGAGGTAGATATGGTAAATCATTAAGTGCATTAAGTATAATCGATCCATATAGAGCTCGTCACAAGGATTCCGAAAAAGATGTGGCTCAATTTTGGTACAAAATACTGCAGTCTTGATAAACTGGTAGTAGGTACTACATATATCCAAACGATTTCAAACTTTCAGTTCAAATTGAAAATAATAGCATAACCCTAAAATAAATATGCAAATAAGTTAGATAACACCTACATTTTAATACTCCCCTAACAAAATATTTACCCTACTCAGCCAAATTCATACAAATTATCCTCTAGCACTCCGACACAAAATGCAAACACCAAACAGACACAGTTTAGGACAAACTTTTAGATCTGGTTTTCACCTGACGGCAAACAGAGGGTGGTCTGAACAACCATTTCATCCTGACCCCTTATGTAGAATTCTTTACTAAGTATTATGAATAGACGAAGTGTCATTGTATAGTGGTTGTGTAAAGTTTATAATTGGCCATAACCCTTCGATACACGGTTCTGACTCCGCCTAAGGGAGCAGCGTAATTAACTAGTCGATTGTACACGGGTGCGACAATAACCGGGCAGAGTTGTCCAAGGATAGGCTAATAACTGGAATTATGCCTTCGCTTCATTCTGTGTAAGTACCATAAAGGTATTATACCTTACAGGAATAGAGCAACAAACATGAGTTGTCAAATGAAACCGTTTATGGATGTTTTTTGGAGACTATTCGCTGGCAAAGATTCGAATACTGTCTATAATTCTGAGTCTAACGTGAAATTGTGGATTGTGGTGAATGGTCTAACGTGAAGTAATGAAGTTACTTCATAAAATTATCTACGATTTCAGTTTAGATTCGCAATTATTCACGGAAACCGAATTGTAAAAATTAATAAGTGACTAAAAAACGGTTCCATTGCCTCGCGTCACGTATCTCTTTCTATTAAACAGTGGTGCCGCTAGGTACATCTCGCTCACTCAGCTGTCAGTTCCTCTATTCCTGGTATAATACTTTTATGGTAGGAACAGTCAGTGACAAACTAGTATACGTGCCAGAGACTCGGGCGATTGATAATGGAGACGAAAAGCTTTATTCTTCTGCTAGTGGCGCCCGTGACTTCGTACGCGCAGACCACTGATTTTAAATACTCATAATTTTTGATTCATCATTATCATCATCAGCCTATATACTGCAGGGCACTGGCCTACCCTCAAGGAGGGTGTATGCGGGCGTTAGTCCACCACGCGTGCCCAACGCGGATTGGTAGACTTCACATACGCATCAGAATTTCTTCTTCTGCATATGCAGGTTTCCTCACAATGTTTTGCTTCACCGTTTGAGAGCAGTCCGGTATTACGTACATAAGTTAGAAAAAATCATTGGTACGTTGCATGTTGTCCGTGCGGATTCGAACCCGGACCTCATGATTAAGAGTCAATACCTCTACGCAACGCGCCATCGAGCTATCTTACTTAATTTTTGATTGAATGAACTGATTGTGATGAAATAAAACCTAAATGTTTAACCAAAGCCCTATGATTTAATGATTAAAATCGGTAAGTTAACTACCCCATTCAAACCGGTTAAGTAGTTTTTAAGTGATGCGTGCAGAAACAAACACACAGACGGACAAAAGGGTCAATCGGAAGGCACGTTTTATCAGATGGCAGTCTAACTAACTATTCGCTCTCGAGGTAAGTTATAGCCTATAGAATCCCACTGCAGGGCAAAGGCCTCCTCTCACGAATAAGGGTGAGAGGGAGTGGGCCATACTCCACCACGCGGGCCCATTGCGTGTTGGTGGAGGCAAGGTAGTGGTCAACTTGCTGTCAGAGAATTTTCAAGCCGCCTCAATAGGTCTCTGACCTGGCTTAACGAATAGTTACAATGCCATCTGACGGAACTACCCGAGACCAACTGCTTGACGTGCCTTCTGAAGCACGGAAACGCTCGAGATGAAATACCACTAAATGGTCGCCCATCAAAAGACTGACCAGACTTGATGCTGCTTAACTTCGGTATTAGGTCAGAGGTATATAAGGTTATTTCATATTAGTTGGCGAAACTGCACCAGGGCTTCTGATAACATTTCATTATCGTTGTTTATAATTGGTATTGATGATTAACAGAATTATTATTATCGTACATCATCATCATCATCAGCCTATCATCGTCCATTGCTGAACATAGGCTTCTCCCAAGGCGCGCCACAAAACTCTGTCCTTGGCCTTCCTCATCCAGTCGCTCCCCGCTACTTTTTTTAGGTCGTCTGTGCCTATTATCGTACGTAATGTTGCAATGCGCGAGGCGCGGGCGGACATTGACCTTTAAATCATATGACCGGGTGGCGTGTCACTATCACGCCATTGTACGTAGTAACAGATATCAAATGCGTTTGTTACGTTTCGCCAACTAAGTAGATTTAACCTTTATAAGGCGGCTTGAAAATTCTCTGACAGCAATTTGACCACTAAGCAATCCGCACTGGGCCTGCTTGGTGGAGGGCCCACTCTTTGCCCTGCAGATCCTTTGTTTTCTAAATAAATAGCAGGCAAGCTATATTTTGGACTCGCTTCCATTCTTAGGCGCTTGAACAGGAATGAAGTGAAGCCTTGGAGACTACATTCAGACAATAAATGGTTTTTAACACGCAACACTCATTTCTTTCACCATGTACACAATATAGTAAAAGAAAAATGTTTCTGTCATTGACAAAGACCCAATGTTTCGCAAAAAAACCTTAACAAACTCCAGTTAGCTTAGGTTACAATAGCGTGACCTAAACAGATTAAGGGGGTTTCCACCATGTTTTCCGAGTAGTCAGCTTTAATTTAAAACCTAAATCTCAAACACTAGACAGTTTGACGGGAACATAGCGTGTTTGCCCAAACCCTATGAGGTTGCGGATCTAAAGTTTTGATGGAACTGCCACTGATAATAAGGTAAAGAGACGTCAGATTGGAAGAAAGCCTTGCATTGGAACTGTACAAAAACCATTCTAATTATCTAGGCTACCATTTTCTAGGAGTTTCAAACAAATATAATTTGCTCATGCCCGACAGCTTATTTGGCAGTTAAAGGCATTTTTAACGGAAATTTATTTGTGCATATCTGCCGAAGAACTGACAACCGTTGGGGAGTCAGAGTTCTTGAGTGGAGACCACGAACTGACAGGCGTAGTGTGAGACGCCATGCGGCCCTCTGCACCGACGACCTAATTAACAAAAAATGTTGGCCGTCACGGGACGCCGGGCAGATGTGATACTTCTCTCGGTTTAAATTTCGATTTCCTCATCCAACGGGCCACAAATCAAGTATCACTTCAAAAATTAATACCGACATTTGAAAATTCAATAAGTAAAAAAAATATTGCAGACTTTTATGTTCGCATCTAACAGAACTTTTATTTGTTTTATCGAAGTTGCTGTCCAGCCAGGGTGAGGCCAGCCGATCTTAGGTTTCGTCACTCGGGGATGCTCTTTCATTGAATCCCCTTTATTTAACTAATGATATTTATTTCCAAAACATCAACACGAACGAAGAAGCGACAAACGAAGCGAATCAACACAAAAAAAGAAGTAAGTACTTAGGTAGGTACCTACTAATCATTTGGTAAAAAAAAAACACCTCTCTTGTGAATGCGTTTGTTTATATCTACACTAACCAATCTAGAGCAGAACATTAAATTATGTATATCTGTGCCCGACACCCTAGACTAGCTAGAATAGGGGCAAAATGGTCGGTGAGGGGGTGAATGGTCTAAAATTTTCCTCCACGAAAGCTCTTTGCAGTTGACAGTTAGCTTGCGGGGGCGGAGGGGAGCGGAGGGATATTTCGTTTCCGTTCACAAATATCGTGCTAAAGTTTCGAACTTCAACTTGTTAGCAAGCAATTTAATATGAAGCAACCAGGAACAAAGAGGGAGTCGGATATACTCATATTAATTACTAATAATAAGGCGCTCGTTGGCGTAGAGTTCAGTCATAGTGTAAAAATAGTAAGTGGTGAAGTTCAGCGGTTGCGGCAGGTCAATCGAGCGCGGTGTGCGGGCGTCGGGAGGAGCGCATCCCGGCCCTCTATGCCTGCCGCACGCGTACCCTAATAGCGAATTCAGTTAGGGTACGCCCGTCCCCCGCCGTTCTCCGCAGACTGCGTGGGCATCTAGGTGGGCATGGAAACGCCACAACCGCTACGCTGAGCTTCACCACTATTACTTTTGACATTGGAAATGTCTGTTCGTTCTCGAATTAAGGAGGTGCTTCAGCTCTTCAAACTGAACAACTTTCAGTATGGAGCCAACTTCGAAATCGCGAAAAAAAATCACCTGTCCCATACATTTTAGTCGAGTCGGTAGAGCAGTTTTTTTGGGGTTTCGAAGTTGGCTCCATAGTGAAAGTTGTTCAGTTTGATAGTCTGATGAGCACCCCCTAAGTATTACTAGTAAAGTATTGGTGTATATGCTTCCTATTTCAAACAACGTCAATACAAATTACCAAACACATTAACATCTATGTGCGAAGTGGGAAAGCCTAGGTTTGGCGTGGGCTGTTAATTACAAATTAACTAAAATTAGGCTGCCGCTTCACGCAGGATCAAATTCAAATTGCTCTGTACACTGCTTCATTTGAAATTATTCTAATTTAAATACTAAAGACACATAATTTTCAGGGTGTAAACTTAAATGAGTTACATCCTTAAGAGGATAGACGAGTACAGTTTTCTCCATACAAACGTATTCCCCTGTTTTCTCCCTGGATAATAACACTAGAGCAAATATTTTTTTACCACACAATTCATGTCACCTCTGCCATGTCCCTGTGTTTTGCTTTTTTGCTAGGACCTTCGAAAATGACCCATTTTACCGCCCGTTTTCAGACATCCAACGAATTTGACGAATTCATACCTATTTCCTATTTCGTCCCATTGTTGGGCAAAGGTCTCCCCCAAACTTTTCCAGCCTTCTCTATCCCGTGCCATCAGTTGCCATTCTGCTTCGTGGGCATCCAGGTCGTCGCGCCATCTTTTTCTTGGTCTACTCCGGCCCCGGCTTCCATCATCGGGCTCCCATTGTGTTGTGTCACAAATTTGACGAATATAAACAAAAAAAGCAAAACCATAGCCAATGTCTTTTTTATATTATTTTTGAAAGAATTATTAAAATTGGTTTAGTTTTGGAGGAGAAAACTGGGGAATACGAAATGCAGATTTTTTGTATATAAAATCGGTCCGAGCTGCAGTTTTCTCTTTCGCACTTTAGTCGGCGGGGTGTAAGGGTGGGGTGGATCTGGCAAATATGTATACAGTCGGAAAAGTGACCAATTCTCCAAATTAGCATTTCAGCCCGCCTATCCTCTTAAGGTGGTGCTTCCGACCATCTAATGGAACAACTTTTACTATGGGACCATTTTTCAAATTGCGAATAAATAATCATCTGTTCCATAGTAAATGTCAACATCTACTCGACCAAAATGTGTGAAACAACTGATTTATTATTCGCGATTTCAAAGTTGGTCCCATAGCAAAAGTCGTTAAATTTGTTGGTTTGAAGCACCCCGTAAAGAATCTAACTTATTTAAGTTAACACCCTTATAAGAGTAAAAGCAGCTGGGTTGCGTTGGAATGACATAGAACACCCTGGCATAGGACAGCGATAGGTTGGCGTCATTTTACGAGGGCCCTCTGTACCATCGGGGTACCTTAGGGTCAGCGGACACCTAGCGGATAACTGTTCAAGCATTTTTTATTAATCGATTGATACTGAAATCACTGACTATTATGACCTCATATTCATAATAAAATTCCTAAGGCCATTAGGGATACCACTGAAATTTTTGAGAATAAACTCTTTGATCTGCTTAATTCTAAATGTTACTACTGTCTCAATGAATTTCTGGATGATACTTCCATTTGAGATTTATTGCAATGACTTAGATTTGGTAAAGTTTTGATTGTTTTGAAATTGAGTAATATATATATATTAATAGTGACTACCCTCAGAGCCGGCACTAGAGCTGGACCAGGATTTGTCGTCGTGGTGAAAGGATAATTATGTTTAACTTAGTTAATTTTGTTCAATTATTAGTAATTATTGTTTCAATGATATTGCATGAATGCTACCCACTATTGTATGCCCATATGGCGGATCATAGCTGAACTGTACCTATGATTCACAATAAAAAATTATGAAATTTCTATTTCTATTGCAATAGATTTGAAAATAGTGTGCAAGAAATAATGCGAGCACGTCAAAAGGACGGGATCTCTTGCTCGCTATTTTCAAATCAATTTCAATTACCTACCAGAAAACTGCTCAAACAGTTCTCCGCTAGGTGTGCGCTGACTCTTAGGAACGACAAAACAATCAAACTCGTTTGGCTTGAGTATAAAACAGTACTCAAAGCTGTTCTCATTGCCATTTTGATTAAATTAATAGTTATTTCTCCCCTTCGGACGGAAAGCGTCAATTTTCGTCCCGCTCTCCGCTTGCCGCTTTCCACCTCATTCGAGGACAGAAATAGTATACTAACCTCGGGCAGTAAACTTACTTACCTGCCCTCGGTGTGTAATCTTAATTATTATAAAACCGTAAAATCATGAGAAATAAAAAAGTAGCGGTTCTCTTCATATAAATTCAAATAACATTCGATAGCGCGATTTAAAAACGTGCAGCGCCATCTATTGACAAAATTGTTAGTTTGTTCGCGCATCACGCAAAAACTACTGAACCGATTTTGATGAAACTTTTTTTGTTTGATAGCTTATGATCTGACTTAAAATCTGGTATATAATTTGTGCGGACGAAGTCGCGGGAAAACACTAGTCTACTAATAAAATTAAATTAACCGCACCATCAAACGCTAAGTAGGTAGGTACAATAAAAACAAATATTTCGATTCACACATCTGTTTTGTTACCAAGCACTGAAAATATTACAACAGTGCAGTTAATTAAGGCTCTCGGTAAAGCCAGCGGGCCTGGGGCGAAATGGGAAATAGCTAATTATGAAGTTGCGTACTGGGTTGCAGCTTGCTTGCTGCTAGGACCACTAGCTGGTCCTCAAGTTGAGAGAGTTGGCGGTTGAACGAATAGCTAAAGCTGTACGGGTTCTTACCGCGTTTCTATTGTTATCTCGTGATCATGGCAGTTGTAACACTGCCGAAATATCGGGAACTCCAAAACCAATAAAAACACGGTAAAAACCATAGAGGTAAGGTATAATAACTTTATGGTAAAAACTAACCGCATAACTCTCAAAAACTGATCAATAGCTGTAGTTAACAGTTTGCATTAATTTGCAGGTCGAATAGCTAAAGATAAAAATACAAGGGGCAATAGAGCTCATTTAAAACTAGTACACCGCCATAGCATTTATCTCATGTAAGACTTCTTCCATCCACTGGTTGCCTGGAAGAAATCACTTTTAGTGATAAGGCCGCCTTTTGTACCCTTCTTGTTCGTGTATATTGTTGTTGTATTTTGTGTATTTTGGTGTGCAAATAAAGAATATTTATCTTATCTTAGAAAGATAAGATACTTAAATATTATCAAGAATTAATATTATCTTATCTTAGATAACATAAAATAAATATTCTTTATTAGGACGAGTCTTCATGTTTTAAGATTAAAACATTGATTTTCGGTGCAGATTTTTGGTATGATCCAGTAACGATTCTGCTGTGCGGAATTGAGTATTGCGGTAAACTTGACTTTTTTACTATACAGGGTAAACAGTTGCATTACTTTAAGAGGTGATTGTACCCATGATACCTACTGAGGAGCCTGACCACGCTGCGCTTTCCGGTACGCGGTCGCCACTTGGGAACTTTCCGGCCCCATCGGCCATTGGTTCTGCGAGCAATTTGCCCCGTCCACTACTGCCACTTTAGTTTAGCAATTCTTGTAACAGCTTTAGTGGTAGGCATTTCACATCGAATGCTTCGTAAACATATCAAAAGAAGTTCCTATACGTATTATTCGTATATTATTCTATTCATCAATCGTTTTTTCCTTTTTATAAATAAAAAGGAAAAAGGAAGGGTTATTTTGTTTTTCATATAAAACTTACAGCGGACCTTTCATGGGGGTCTTATCTTTAAACTTGCACCAAAGTGTAAAATCTCTAGTGCTTCTGCTATTACATGAAATTAAAATGTGGGTCTAGTTCGTTTAGTTGGCTTCCCATTAACTTAAAAAAAGTAAATACTTACGCTTTTGTGAATAAATTCCTTAAAGGGTCCTCAGAAGAAAATGTCTCAGTGTCGCAGTCAATAAAAATGCGACACACACACAATGCAGTGGACACTTAACTTAAACATCTACGTTTTCTTATTTATTTGCTTGTGCGTTAATTTCCGCCATCCACCAGTGTCAATTAGTTTGTGGGAATTGGTATGTATCCCAATCTCAAGTATTGTTTTTGCTCAAAAACAAAGCTGAGAAGAGATTGCAGAGCCTCTGTTTATTTCTCCATAGAACATTTTTCTGCCATTTTTTGCGGAGTGGAGGGACCGTTGCTATGATAATAGCAGTAAAACGCATCGAATTTATAGCCCATCTGGGCTAGGTCGGGGCCGTCGCGGGGGTGGGACTTTGGCAGAGGGGAAAGTATGCGTTTGCGTATTACTGCGTATATTCTCCTCTGTCATGAGCGCGCGTTGCTTTATGCTCGTGGCAAACAAAGACGCAAACCACGTGAACACCATGCGAAAGACGCAAAAAAAAACGCGCCAAAAGCAACGTGAGTCTCGCAAAGTAGTTACGTTAACTATCGATTTTAAGAATCAACCTGAACTGTCACAATAATTTGAAAAAGCCTCTAGCTAGACAGACATTGACAAATACTTTTTACAAAACACCCTGTAATAAACACTTATATTACACTACAGGTAGCACGTTAAATATAATATTTGACATTAAGTATAGTTTAAAAAAACAACTCATGACCGACTTTACGAAGGTGTAGGCGTAACATGCTACACACTGTATAATTAGTTATTTCCTTTAACGCCCCGGGCTCTGGTTTATCGTAGCGAGCGCAATTAACTTCAGTGTACTGTCAGCCTTACAGTTCCGATACGATATTAACGTCAATTTGTATCTATGAGATACAAATGATAAGAATTGTTTATTGATAACTGGCTTTTTATCCGCGTAGAATTTATTTTGTTTTTCATACTTATGTAAAACTTAGATACTGCGGACCTTTCATGGGGATCTGTTAAAGAGATCACTCTTTAGCTTGAGCTAAACAAACACATGAATCAAGCTTATTCTTACATTTTTATAACATTACGTTGAGATTTAGTAGTGTGCCAACCATATCTATATGAACACTCTTCGAGGAATATGATATTTTTCAGCAACAATAGTTATTGGTCCAGGTAGGCACAACTGTCAGATAAGATCTGTCAGATTGGTTAAGTAACAATGTAATGGGACAAAATATGATTCTAGGACTCTAAATATGCTGATCCAGTGATATTACATCCGTATACAGGATCCTTCTTAATCTGCTGACATTTTCTTAAGGGGATGATCAGACCATCAAACTGAACAACTTTCTCTATGGGACAAGATCGAAAGTCACGAAAAAAAAACAGCGGCCATACATTTGGCTCGAGTAGGTTTCCATTTTTGTATGGACAGCGGATTTTTTTTTTCGCGATTTCGATTTTAGTGCCTTAGAGAAGATCATCCCCTTAAAAAATTGTCAGCTTATGAAGAAGGACCCTGTATCGTTAGTTATTAAAATTTTAATTTTGGAATATTTATTTTAGGTGTAAAATAAAAAGCCACTCGTTGTTATAGTAGAGCTAATGTATTGGAACGAAGTTAAACAACCTCATTGTACATATTTGGATAAGTGATCGTTTTGGTGGTATTTTTATCTCGACGACCGGGTCTGTACTTTGGAAGGGACGTTAAGCCAGATTAGGGGGCTATTGAGGCTTGTAAACACTCTGACAGCAAGTTGACCACTAACTTGTTTCCATCAATACGCACTGGACTCGCGTGTGCAGGCTAATGTTTGAGAGGGAACAGCAGAAATAATGGAGGCAGGCCCCAGTACGAATTATATAGGCTGATGATGATAAATAGATAGCGTCGGTGGCGCGTTTGCGGAGAGTCATGGCACCTCAATTTTGAGGTCCAGGTTCAAATCCGTACGGATGATATGCCATGTACCAATGAGATCTTCTAACTTAAGTACGTAAAACCGACTGCTCTCAAACGCTCACACACCCTCCTTGAGGGTATAGGCCTGTTCCTTGCAGTGAGACGTATATATATAGGCTGTGATGATGATGATGAATATAGGGTCCTTCTTAATATGCTGACACTTTATTAAGGGGATGATCAGACCATCAAACTGAACGACTTTCTCTACTACACCAACATCGAAATCGCGAAAAAAAAATCAGCCCTTCCATACAAAACTGCAAACCTACTCGAGCCAAATGTATGGGACAGCTGATTTTCGCTATTTCGATGTTGGTCCCATAGAGAAAGTTGTTCAGTTTGATGGTCTGATTATCCTCTTAAAAAAGTGTCAGCATATTAAGTTGGACCCTGTATAATAAGCTAAACGATAAATAATAGTATCGGCTTAGCACGGCATCTCTTAGCATCACAGGGCCATACCCTACATCTTCCAAACTAACTAAAACAAAAGAAACGTCTAACAAACCGTCTTATACACAAAACATAAACATCACTGTATAACTAGACAAGCCTTTGAGTGCTGTTGCAGTGTAAATGTCACTCTATATGATAATCAGCGCCGTGAAGGCTTCGGAGAAAGACACGACGGCGTTATGGAGCGTACCGAGGGAAAATTTTATACTCCAGAATGTGCATTAATGAAGAGGAAAAAAGATGGTTTTTAAAGTGCCGCTTTAAGGGGAAATCGTCTTGAAAATGTTGGATATGTAATTCTGAGATTGTATTTTGAGGCCTTAACAGCTAGCTAATGGTATGAATGATGTTTATTCTAGTCGATTTCAACTACAGCGAATGCTTCGTAACAAAAGCTCGAGCATAAATGTGAGAGCTATATGGACATAGACCGCCCTCTCACCTTTCTTTCCTGTATTGTTTGGAACCAAAAACCTCTACGATCAGTGACTCTTACCATTAGCCACTTGGTGTGGACGTCAGAGGGTTTACTCGGACTTTAGATTTTCGATACATCGTGAACGTTTTCATTCAAATGTCAATTCTATTCCGAAGAAGTTCAGGCAAAAACGATCACTATGATATCGAAAATCGAATGTCCGAAAAAGGGGTCAGAGGGGTCTAGGATGCCTAATTAATCGATTAGATGATTAGACAATGTGTGTTCTACACAAGTGAAGTGAAAAATACCAACTGTTCCAGATTAAGTATTCTGTAGGGGAACATTTTGAGGAGACGAATATCTGGTGTAGAAGAAGGACTTCTTGGCTTCAGAATCTGTGTGAATGGTTCAATAGGCCACCTCACGTTCAGGACTGAAGTCTCCAGGGGTCGGAATAGCCCTAAAGATAGCCAACCTCCGATAAGAAATGGCACCACAAAAGAAGCTACTTTTGGTATACCTAATTCAGGGAACCCATCTTTCAGCATCTATATTTCATTCCTTCATTAATTAATTCTGTGTAGTTCAGCAACATTATCTGAGAAAGGATTTTGTCAAAATTCATCCTTTAGTAGATTAAAGGTTAGAGGCTGTATTCCGTATAACTTTTAATCTTTTACAAGTAAAATAAAACAGCAGACTAATTTAGAAAGAGTTACAATTTAAAGTAACTTAAACAGCGAAACTATTAACGGACATTGTTTTATAGCGACTTCACTGATTTCATTTTGTAAGCGGATTCTTTTCGTCGGGGTCGGCAAAGCGTAAAATTGGGAAGCAAACATGTTCGAGTCGTCTTTGTTCCCAGTGGGATTGTGTCTTAAGACCATTCCTTTTACTTCCTTTTTAAGAAGTCCACTCACGTCTTGTACAAAAGCTGGTAATGTCATCAGTATTGGAAACTATTTTTTAGGGACGAAAACTATTTGTAAGAGCTCTGTTCGAGTGATCCCTTGGGAGCTGATAAGTTTAGGTGTAAGTCTATAAGTACAAAACTAGCGAATAAATTCGGTGTAAAATTCTGTCCTAACGTAACCTAGTGGCGTGTATTGTATTCAATTATCGTTAAAAGTGGTGACGGGCTTACTACCTGTCACACTGGATTAGATATATGAATGTTCCTTATTATTAACGGTGTATATTTGGTCTGTTGTTAAAACCTTAAAAATTATAAAACTGAAACTTTCTCAATGAAAACCTAAAAGACGGTTGATAGATATTGGTCACTACGTTTCTGATAACCCCGAAAGAGAATAAGGCCAAGAGCTTATTTATTGTATGTTTAAAATATTTTAAATAGTTGCGAGCGCGACTGCGTAAGCGCAGAATAGATAATAGTATATCTAGTTGCCCCCCGTGGAAATAGAAATTAAGACCTCCGTGTCAAGAGCCCAATGCTCTAAAGTTTGTTATAGTCTAAACCATTAGACCACGGAGTCAGTTACACTCTAGCTACAGTGCGACATAAAAGAGTAGAAAATAAATGAGGGCGCTGCCTCCACGCAAGAACGTCAAAAGCTGGCAAGACCGACCTACAATTTGTACTAAAATATTTAGTTCCTGCTGTCACCGTTTTCTACTCTTTTATGTCGAAATGTACTATAATCGAAAGAAGTGTGTATAATCGAAACTGATTGAGGAATTTAACTTCAATCAATCAATCAATAAAATATTATAACTTCTAAGTCAGCTAAGGGACTGAAGCGCTAGTTTGGGCAAGTCTCGATTTAAAAATTGCACTTGCCACCTAAGTCCTTTTTAAGGTCATTTGCTTAAGTGGTCAAACCTAATTGTCAACTTGTTAATGCGCCATGTTCAACCGAGAGCATAAAAGACCATAACAATACTCATTTTCTCTTAATAATGACAGAACAAAGTCTTGGAACATGTTCAAGCTACGGTTGGAACAGAATGAACGCTACAATGCACTCGTGCTTGTAACAACTTTAATAATGCGTTTAGAATTAACAATATTGAACCTTATGAACTTCATACAAGTGTGTAAACAAAAGAATGTGTAAGGTAGTAATGTATAATCCGAAAGAAACGTTGACATTGAGCCTCGAGCGACCGTTGGGAAGAAAATTGTGAGATCAAATTAGGTCTCTCCAAAGTCCGCACTGTAATAAGAATAGCTCGAAAATGAAATGTTGGAAGGAACGGTTTTATTTCAATTTCAAGAATTCCTTTTTAGTCCGGATGCGGAAATTAATTCGCTTGTTTTTGGACTTAATTTATGGGACTGGTATAATCTAATTTTTAGTAATGGTATATATACCGCTCAACAAGAGTTAAAAACCGATATTATTCGGACTTTTATATAATTTGACATAATTGTCGTTTAATGTCAGTTAGTTTTAAAAGCGGGATAGTCTCCTTTCAATAAAATTATAATTATGAATTGAGTTTTTTGGTTCCTAACAAAAAGATAAATAAACAGAACCCTCATGGTATCACTTCCGTGTCTGTCTATCTGTCTGTCTCAGTGCATTATCTTGGTGACCGCTTAAAGAAGTCATCTGGTTGAAAAACATTGCTGAAATACTATTAAAATTACTTTAATTCAATGAATAGTAAATGAAATAAGTTCTAATAAAATGTATTTGAAACTGAACATTTCCAGTTATTGACTGCACTTTTATCGTAAAAAGCTTCATGATAAATATGAAATAGAAACGATAAAAGTCGACAGCGCATTCGTAGAATGCCAGTTGAAAGCACTAAAAACGAACTATGTTTTCAGTACAAAATGTCTCTTTAAAATATGCACTACGAACAAAATAGAAAAAGCTCTAGTTAAAAGGAATTTAATATGTCTCCCTGATAGACCGAGTTCCAAAGGAAAGTATGAACAAAATCCATTAGCTGGATCCCAACGGAGGCCAGAGCAGCCTTCCGTTTCGGAAATTACATTAAAAAGCAATACTTCCCTCTCAATAACTACGGAGTGGAATAAAAAATGCAGGCAAAATGTATTTTCTTGTAGCGAGCTCCTTTGCTGAACTTTGTGAAAGGATACAAGATTGAATAAGGATCGAAGACTTGTTGATAAACACAATCTTGAAGGGATGCATGGCTAAGAGTCTAAAGAAAGAGTGTGGCACGAAATTCGTTTAGAGCTACATGCTATTGCTGTATTGATTCGGGATAGTTAAAATCTGGAGAGCAATCGCGCTAAATAAATCTCAACTGAACCGTGATTAGACTGCGTGCGAACCATAACTTTTAACACATTCGGTATCACGCTTATCATTTGACAGCCATTAGAGCCGTTTTGACAGATCGCTCAGACGAAAGGCTGTCAGCCACTTAGTAAATAATAATAAGCACAGTTGAATAGTAATTGGATTGCAATGTGATTAGAACAGAAATTGGATTAGGATTTAAATTAGCGTGATCGCCCTCCTAGTGAATCTGTATCAAAACAAGAATCCGCGTTTTTTATCACCCAAAGATGTACACGATCTGGTAAATCCATAAATTATGCATGCATATGCTCATGACTATATTCCCCGAGGGGATAGTCAGAGATATTCAGAAACCTCAGAACATCTACGTTTCACTAATAATACGAGGAGTGACCCCGTCGAACTGGACAGTGGCGATAGCAATCCAATTGTGATATTTTATTTCAAATAATATCATTTACGGTTTTTCTACAAAAAATATTTACTCCGATGATGGATATTGATTCGATGCTTATTTCTGCATCTGCAGTGACATTTTAACGACATCAAGTCACGTTGGCCTGCTGACAGCCAAACTAAATTAAATTAAATTACGTGGTAGTGCGCTGAATATAACTATCTTTTCTGGACCTTTTTTGAGCGCTGCTGCTACTGACGCGAAATTTTGTTCTATTATTGTTTTCCGAGGGGCAAATTAATATTAGCATAATAATAAGCTGACGAGTAATAACTATTATAACTATGACTATAACATAACATAAATACTTTAGGTACACTGACACCACAGATTACCCCCAATAGATACCGCACGATGAAAATTTCGTACAGGCCCGAAGTCACCATTTTTGGTGGTAGGTGCGGGTAGCGGGGCACGAAATAATGCAACGTGATTGGCCATTTCAAGGTCGCACTATTCCTATCTCGCTTTATCCCGTTGCTAATATCAGTGCAAAATCATAGATGTGTGGTGCGCGTCGGCGGCCCTGTATGCGGTATCTATTGGAGGTGATCTGTGACTGACACACACACACTCTCTCTCTCAACTATGGCATTAACTATTATGGTTCTATTGCTATTCTATTTTTCAAAATATGGCTGCCATCTTTGGTTAGTGATGATTTTGCCAATGTCGAGTTTTTATAGCAAAAGTGCTTGACGTTGTACGGTTATATTGATATTTTGGTGACTTCAAGGGTTGTTCTTATAAAAGAACAATATCCTGAGCCACCACTGGAGTTCCACTGTAGGCCGGGGATGGGGCAACCGACGCGCATGTGACCGCCCAATAGCAGATCCACAAATGAGATCTTTGTACTCGTATGACGCAATAAAATGAATCAGGTATTGCAAGACATAATATATTGGACTCCAATGGGACGATTGTACCAATATCTGTTTTAGGCCCTTTTTTTTTTGTTCAGTTATTTTTTTGTGTTCTGTGTTAATACAAAATAATTTCTTTTATTCCTTTCAGAATATTTGAAAGCCAGATATAAAAGCAAAAACTATATAGGCCAGAGATAAATCAAGGACAAAAGTATTACTTTGGATTTGTCTCTCTGTAATAGAATGTGACGCGGTACCGATACAATATGTCATTCTGAAAGTAAGTCAAATCCTATATCAAAGTTCTTTGTTGTGAGCGTTTAAGTAGGAAGAGATGTGTGCGACAGCGCGTAAAATTAAGAAACAAAACGCGGATCCACTCTGTTGAGGATTGAGAAGAAAGGATTTGAGTGATCGGATATTATTATGTTATTTTAGTTACAGTGACTAGATATTATTATATAGGACATGGATACGTTACTTCTTTGTGATTGCCATATTCGTTTCAAGATCGTCTTATAGATCTGACTTATTAGTCAGGTTTGAAATGTTAATATTAAGATCTAGTACAGCACTGACGATCTTGAACCGAATATGGCAATCACAAAGAAGTAACGTACTACAGTTCTACGTTTCTACAGGGTGAAATTGGTGCCTACAGATCAACTAACTAAAAATAAAAAATACGAGAAGGCGTAGCATGTTGCACGTGATACAGCTATATCTCGCCATTTCGGTATCTCGTTCGTTCGCGCGCAAATAGAAAGAAAGAAAAGGCGTGATAGCGCTATATCACGCTGCCATGCTAGCCATGGTGGTTTCCGACCACCACAAACTTTATATTCGTAAGTTTAGTTTTAACAAGTAGAAAAAAATGTATTAATATGTAATTAATTTAATTAATGTATTTCAATACGCAGTTTACATTACAATGGAGTTTGGATGGATTCGATTTTTCTTTCAACTTCGTCTAATCATCACAGGATAAATATAGAGTAACGCATCCAAATTTCGTACCCAAAGGCCGGAGGAAAATCTTCATACGAAGGAAGTCAAAAGGAGGTTCTTCCAATATTGGTCCCTTTGAGTTTATTGAATTTGAAATAACTTCTTTGTCGGATTTCCAAGTGTTCTCGACATGCCTCGGTCTGTGATTGAATGCTCGAGTGAAGGATTTCTTTTGGGAAAGGAAATTAGCTTATCTTAATTAAGCCAATGTTGTAATTCAGTTACCAAGAAGGCCTCTGCTTGGTTTTAGGAATCCGTTCGATCAAGGTAGGTTCTCAAATACTATTGAAACTATTACTGAAAAAAATATATATATATCTTGTATTATCATCATCATATCGTATGGAATTTTTGTCTTCCTGCTTGAATCCCAGGGGGGGTTCGAGTTCGAGGTCGAGGTGTTTCAGTTAGTCTTCCGCTGCCGGGGTTAGCCAGTGGCGTTCTTCGATTTCACCGGTGAAACGGCGCAGAGTGCACTCGTTTATAGGGTCTGGTCAGGTGCCCCGTAGTCACACCTCGGAGACTCCCTCAAACCCCACTTGTGGAGGTGATAGTTCATAATATCCTTCCGTGGTTGGTTCTGTACCGGATTAGCTTAACCCAGGTCTTTTATTATAATATAACTAGAGTTAACCTGCGACTTCGTCCGCATAAATTATATACCTGATTTTAAGTCACATCATAAGCTATCAAACAAAAAAGTTTCATCAAAATCGGTTCTGTAGTTTTTGCGTGATGCTGTTACAAACATACAAACAAATAAACAGACTGACAAAAATTCTAAAAAAGGTTGATTTGGACTCGGGGAAACCTAAAAACCATATCGTAATCTATTTCATGTAAATATCTTCAATGTACAGACACACTTCTGTTACAGTTTCATACTAACAACATCATGGCTTTATCAAGAGATACATATACATTTCCGTATCAAAATCAAGCCTTTTTGTTGGATGACGTTTTTAACAGACAGAGCACTACAAACAAATTTAAAAACTTATACCAAAATCACAGTACTAATAGTGGGTAAAAACCTTCAAATTGATCCCTCAAAAATATTGTTGCCACTAAAGAGTAGGTACAAGCACATACATTACATAATGAACTAAGCTAGTAAATTATTTACTAGAATCAAACAACAGACTGAACAATACCTAAGTTAAATATTCGACAAGATCGAGCCGCTAAAGACTGGCTCAAAGAGATAATCGGTACGGCTCCAAGCAGACGGTGAGCAATTTACCGTCTGTCCCAATCAAGAAGCACCATCTCAAAACTCTTATGACTTCACAATAAAGACGAAAGTGCCTTTATTCTTGGGACCTTTTAAGTTAGACGAACATTAGTGTGGATTAAACCCCAGTTCCTTGCAGCTCGCCCCAAAGTGAATAATGCAATCGGATTTATTTGTACTGAGAAGTTTGTTGGTCTAATCGAATAATGGATGTTGAGGGATGTCGAGACGCAAAGGTGAGTCGCTAGACTTGCCTATTAGATGCTAAAATTGGTTTGTCTGTTACGTGAAATTAATTACTTGACATATGTTTTTTTCTGGTTGTTCAGACAGGTCTATAGGGAGGGAGACTTGTGAAAGCAGGTACAATCGAACCGTTACATTTGATTTGTTGCATATTTGTTATCAACGGATTATGAAGTCATTGGTGCCACCTATGGAAATGTGTTTTTTTTTCGCAATTTTGAAGTAATGGTTCCATTGTGAAAGTTGTTCAGTTTGATGGTCAAAACCACCCCTTTAAATACGCATTGTTTTGTTACAAATGTATAATTAAATTATGTTACCTACTTCAAGTTTACTTCAGTATTCACCAATAAAAAATATTATTTTTAGTTAGCAATGAATAATTGAAACAAAAACAATATTTTTGTTTTCTAGAACTTGTTTGTATTCTGACGTGTTTTTTACTCAATTATAAATTGAAAATATTTCTCATAAAAACAAGTATACAATAGACATCATACGTGTCACTTTTAAGGGCCTGTCACACAATTAGTGAATGATTTCACAGCGGCGCAGTGTCACGATAATATCAATTTTTCAAATTGACACGAATCCGACTTGTCCAGCTACAGCTTATGAAAGTTACGGGGTGGTATTTCGGAGTCACCTAAAAATAATTTGATGTCTTGCATAATAAAAGAACCTACAATCTGGCATAAGCACAATTGTGCTTATGACAATATTTCCGACTACTTTAGTTCATCAGAGGTATTATAAACAGTTGCACCATATTCTGAAAATTCAAATTTCATTGGCAGTGCCAAAACTCTGTCCAATATCGTTGACTTTTCGTTTCCTTAACCACGTCGTCATCACAGTCGTGAGCATTATTATCATCACCATCATCATCAAACTATACTATAAACCCCACTGCGGACCACTGGCCTGCACCCAGAGAGGTGTATGGGCGTCAGCCCACCAATGCTCAATTCGTATTGGTAGACCGGCTGGTTCCCAATTTTTATAAGAGCAAGAAAAGGACAAAAATAGGCCAAATATTCATCTTTATCCAAATTTGTAAAAATCTGCTAAATAATTTATATTTATATTTATATTTTATTTATTGCCATCACACAAGTACATACATTGTTACATACAAAACATGCACTCATATGATACCCTGTAAGGGCACCGCAATAGAAATTATATTTAATTACAATTCATGTCACTAAATTACATTAAGTACATTATATTACATTTCATTCCATTACATTATAGTACATTACATTCAATTACAAAACAATACAATACAAAATATAAAATACAATTTTGATAGTAATGGCACAAAATTTTGTTGAATTTATTTTCGAGTGATTCAACAATTACTACCCAGGTTATCAACAAATTGAACACTTTCGGTCTAACGAAGGCTATTTCATGAAAATTCGTAACTACGATCGTTAAAAAATTGTTAAACTTTCTACGTTGCTGGTGTATTTTCTGAGGTCAATTGACCTGCTTTTTAAGTTTTTATTTTTTATTTTTATAAATTAATCTTTCTTATGATGGATCTAAATTTTGAGTGGGCGCGGGTGCGTGCTTCAAAGCAGCGCTGCGCTCGATTAGAATTCTGATCAGAGCCGCAGATCGTGTTAATTTAAAACATGGAAGTTCAATCCTAATTCAATTTCAGATCGAATCACATTGCAATCCAATTACTATTCAACTGTGCTGAATTCCGTATTAATATGTGACTGTCAGCCTTAAACGTCTGAGCGATCTGTCAAAACGGCTCTAACAACTGTCAAATGATTAGCGCGATACCGAATGCTCTAAATGTTCCAGTTATGGTTCGCTAGTGGTCCTATCACGGTTCAGTGAAGCTTTATTAAGTGCGATTGGTCTCCAGCTCACACAGCCAGTACCTACGATATTGAGCTGCAGTGCTCCCTAGTTTTAGTTGCACATATGCTCACGACTATATTCCCCGAGGGGGTAGTCAGAGATATTATGAAACCACAGAATATCCACGTTTCACCATTAGTATCGTAAGTCTGTCCAGTGTGACGGGGGGTGAGCCCGTCGCCACTTATAATGGACAGTGGGTACAATACATGCCTCGAAATTGAATCATGCAGGTTTCCTCACGATATTTTCCGTCACCGAAAAGCCAATGGTGTTACAAATCGTACATAAATTCCGGAAAACTCATTGGTACGACTCGGACTGGACGGGGATTGAACCATCGCCTCCTGCGCGGCAGGCAAGGTTACCCGCCACTGGACCACCACGGCTTGTTTATGTTTCGTCTCACGGCACGCTGCGCCCGCGCCAGCAGCCGCGTCTATACAGGCTCTTACCGCACTACTTATTTTGTGTTTTGTACGTAGTGTAGTTATGGGTATATAGGGTGCGTAACATGATGTGTCGCCATGTGTACATAATTAATGCAATTTTTGATTCAAGGAAATACTGTTTTAGCCAGTTTTTGTACCAAGCTACATTAAATTATAGAGTAACATCCTTTCGGGACATGATATCTTTTTCCCAAAATACAACATACGGTTGATACTCCATGGGGAGATTCAAACTATTAAGTAGGTACGAGTATGTCATAATATTGTTTATCCCATGAATTTTGAAGAATCTATTGTGTCGCACACAATACCTATATAGGGTCCAACTTAATATGCTGACACTTTTTTAAGGGGACGATCAGACCATCAAACTGAACAACTTTCTCTATGGGACCAATATCGAAATCGCTAAAAAAATATCTGCTGTCCCATACATTTTGCTCGAGTAGGTTTGCAGTTTTGTATGGAGCAGCAGATTTTTTTTTCGCGATTTCAATGTTGGTCCTATAGAGAAAGTTGTTCAGTTTGACGGTCTGATCATCTCCTTAGAAAAGTGTCAGCATATTAAGAAGGACCCTGTATTATGTAGACATAATATTATTACCTAACAGTCAGATTAACGCGAAAAGAAAAGGAGCTTATGATAAAAAGCGGTTCTAAATTTAGAAAATCTTCAAAAATATCGTGAAAACGACGGGTTAAGCGAACAAAGGCGCAAATCAAAATAAAAAGTTTGTTTTTTCATAAGTAGATTTGGTACGAATTCGCTTGGACACAAAGGGATTTCCTCAAAGGACAAAAGAAATGGAATAAAATGAAGGATATTGTCGTTCAAGCAAAATTTTTTGCTTTGAATTATTTAAAGAATTCCTGGAAATACGGAAGTTGTTGTCGTATTTTGAAATTTTGAAAATAGCTATCAAAACGATTTTTAAAGTATTCTACAGGGTGTAGTTAAAATGGTGGTTCATCATCATCATCTCAGCCGATGGACGTCCACTGCTGGACATAGGCCTCCCACAAGGATCGCCATAACGACCGGTCCTGCGCTGGCCGGAAGGTTCTCGAGTGGCGGCCGCGTACCGGAAAGCGCAGCGTGGGTAGGCCCCCCACACGGTGGACCGACGACTTGTCGAAGGCGGCGGGAAACTGTTGGATGAAAAAGGTGGTTGAAACCATCAAACTAAAAACTTTTTCTATGGGAGCAAAACGGAAATCACAAAAAAAACTGCTGTTCCATACTAAACTGCAATGCCAACTCGACTCAAATGTATGAACACCGGTTTTTTTTGGAATTTCAGGTTTGCTCCCATTAGTAAAGGTTCTTCAGTTTGATGGTCTAAACCACCCCTAACTGACTCTCGTACTCACACTTTCACGGTTTAAAGATAAATTAAGCTATTCAACTGGGTCTCTCCTTAACTCACCTCTGTACCGTGCGATATCCCGCCACTATCTGCAGTAGGTAAAAAGCCGTGGTGATCCAGAGTGGCGAGTAACCCTGCCTGCCGTGCAGGAGGCAATGGTTCCTTCCCGTCCAGGCCCACTCGTACCAATGAGTTTTTCGGAACTTATATGTACGATTTGTAACACCACTGGCTTTTCGTTGAAGGAAAACATATCGTTAGAAAACCTGCATACCTCAATTTCGAGGCATATATTGTACCTCTGTTCATTTCAAGTGGTGACGGGCTGACTCCCAGTCACACTGGACATAATTTCGGTACTACTACAGTAAAACGTGGATGTTCTGAGGTTTCAGAATATCTCTGACTTTTCCCTCGGGGAATATAGTCGTGAGCATTATGCTATCTGCAGTAGGTCCTCATCTATCATTTCACGACCCTGGCTCCTATAAACCACATATTACACGACTGTTTTTTATTAAAATGACCATTACTTACTCAGGAAGCATCGATTGCTTATTAGAGGTCAAACGAACCACTGAAAGTACTGAATCGACCGGCTTAAGGGCACTCAAAAGGGAGTCAAACCTCAGCTTAGGGTGTTGCTGGGACTACGAGGCCGATTGAGTTGCGGGTCGGTGAGAAACGGCCAGGGATATCTCTAGACGCATAATATGGCAAACATGAAATACCAGCTCTATTCGAGTTTTTCTCCTTCCCTATATCGACTACGTATTCGACTTTATAAAACAGCAAGTAGGTATACTTTGAGTACACAATACCTACTCACTTTGACTACATTACGGCAGGACTCCGTCACTCGACCGTACAGGGATAGGTACAGAAATAAGAACCTACACTTTGTCGCATATCGTAAGCGACGCGCTTGCTTGATTTTTGCCTCTCGCGTCAGTCGTCGAAAACGTCGCGCGCTTGTACTAACAGCTCTGCTGAGTAAAGCTTCATAGATACATTTTTGCGCGTACCGTCTGGCAGTAGGTAATTAAAGCGGGGGAATTTATCCTTTTCTCTAGGTATTTTGTTTTTGGGATTAAAAGTATGGGGTAAATAAAAATAGAAAGGGAATAAATGTTTATCTATCTAAAAATAAAAAAACGTTACTTATCCCGTCAAGCAGGATAAAGAAACTTAAAATGAATTGCGTAGCCTATTTCAGTCAAAGTGTAGGTTGAATAACACAAATAACTAAACAAGTGGTGGGCTACAAAAAAGAGAGTCTTCCAAACAATGTCTTTGTAAACATTCTACCTAAATGCCCATTACGTAACATGTTCAAACGAAGGTTTTCTATATTTTCTTTTCTAAAAGCAGACGTTCACCTTATGCGTACAGAAGGTAACACAAGTTTTTCATCACTGTTACCACCAATCAAAAACGTGAAACACGAAAATTTTTCTTAATCTTAATTTGACAAAAAATTTTTTTGGTATATTTTATTTTTTACTGCGGTGATCAAAATGAAAATAGTAAAATAACATATTGTGTTTTGTATTTTACTCCAAGCACCCCAAGTGTGAAGTGAAATGTATTCATTTACTTTTGTACTGGCAATGTATTATATTGCGTTGTACTTATATTGTATTCCATTCGAACTACGCTGCTACACGACATCTCATATGTAATTATTTGAATCAGGCGTTACTTTGCGAAAATCCACGACTAATAGGTTGATAACAAGACAGTATCGAGACTTCCGCTACTAAATACCTAGTAGACACAGTTGTATAACGTTATGCAATACAACCTGTCTAACTCCTATCATCTCATATGTTTATGAACCACGGCGGTGGACTGTACGAAGGCTGTGGGGTACCTGGGTTGTTAGCGGATAGATTTAACAAGGCTGACCCTTGTCATGTCCACAATATTGTGTCGCTGGACAGACCACCCTAATTTCATGCGGAAAAATTGTGGAAGAATGCTGAGAATATTTGAAGATGTACTCGCGTAAGTTGGTTTGAATTTATTTCTGCTCTATGTTTTTACAACAAAATAATAGCTAGCCTAATCAGAATTATACCAATGAAACACAAAACAGGCTGGCGTTATTTAAAAGTGGAAGCACCTATTTCAAATTCATTCACCAACATAAAAAGGCATATTCACGCCTGTTGTGTTTTGTTTTCTTGTGGTCGGCAGTGACCAACATATCGCCACTTGCTACGATCCCGACACATCTTTTTAACTACCTCAACATTCATTAGTTACTACTACACACCTACTGGTCATTCTTTTAATAAATAGATTTTTCATAATTACAGTTCTAAATTAATTAAAATTTTGCTATTTAAGGTTTGCTCCTAAAGTTGTTCAGTTCGATGGTTTGCCTTTCGAAATAGACCTGAAAATTTGGAAAGTGATAAAAAATTGCCCAGTGTATGTATGTAGAGTCTTCCTTAATATGTAGAGTATTTTATAAGGGAATATTCAGTACGTCAAACTAAATAGAAAAGTTGTTTAGTTTAAGGGGTTTGATCAAGGGGATACCAAAAAAACATACAAAAAAGGACCCGGTATAGTTTTTTTATAATATGCCCACGGTTTAAAGGTTTTACGTTCATTTCTTAACATCTCATATAATCCTTTTAACCAGTAAACAATATTAACCGGCATTCGCTTGGAGAATAGTAGAAACGAACCACGTCATCTTATAACAAGTTTATGAATTCTGGCCACGTACAATTCCCGCCGGCGCGGGCGCGGCGAGTGCCAGAAGTATGCATTTAATGAAAATAATCCAGCACTACTAATGACGTAGACTTACGTGATGGACTTCTATTCTTGGTTTGTTGTGCTAAACTTTAACGTTATAATGTTGGGTTTCAAATAATATTGTAAAAACTGAAAATAACTAGTAAGCAGGAGCGTCGCCGGTGGCGCGTTGAGGAGAGCTATGTAAACTCAATCTTGTGGCCCGGGTTCGAATCCGCACGGACCACGGCCATGTACCAATGAATTTTTCTAACTTATGTACGTAATACCGACTGCTCTCAAACGGTGAATGAAAACATCGTGAAGAAGCCTGTATACGCTGAAGAAGAAAGTCCGATGCGTATGTGAAGTCTACCAATCCGCATTGGGTACGCGTGGTGGCGCCCTTACACGCTCCCTGAGGGTAGGCCTGTGCCCTGCAGTGGGACGTATATAGGCTGTGATGATGATAAAGTAGGAATAGGCCTACCGCGCTGTGGCGATGGTTCGATCCCCGTCCAGGCCGACTCGTACCAATGAGTTATGTACGATTTTTAACACCACAATTTTCGGTGAAGGAAAACATCGTGAGGAAACCTGCATGCTTCAATTTCGAGGCATGGAGGCCAGTAATTTGCTCACTCCCCGTCACACTGGGCAGAGTTAAAGTACCTAAACAGGGTGTAAGGAAAAGTATCATTACCTAACCTTTAAACGACATACTCTATCCATTAAACTGAACAACTTAATACTATGGGAGCAAAACGATCGGAGCAAAAAAAATCTGCTGTTGCATACATTTTCATATCTCGAGTTTATTATGGGACAGCAGACTTTTACCTAAATGAAGAAGTTATTGTTTAGTCTTAAACCTAAATGAAGACTAAACAATAACTTATTCCACTACAAATAATTATATTTTTATCATACGCTCTGACATTGAAAAATCACAAAATAACAATTTATTAAACACCGTTTATTTTTAGATAACACCAATTAATCCTGCTTAATTATGTTTACTAACTAATTTATTTTATTCAAGCGGACAGGATTATCTTTTCAGTAATTAACTGCATAAAGAAACCGGCTGCAGCGAAAAAGATGTAATTATGCAAGCCAATGCACTAGTACCAGATAAGTGCCAATTTAGTAGAGATTAAGTCGTAATGCTTAAGGACTACCACGGAGTGTAGTGTGGCCATGCTTTTAGTTAGTCTTTTTTGCAATAAAGGTTTAGTAAAGTACTACAATTTAGTTTGAAGAAATAGTTTAATTTTAAGAGTTACTGTGTGTGTAAGGCTAGCAACATATTACGAATGTACAGTCTTGTTTTTTTTTCTAGCCTATTTCATCCCACTGCTGGGCAAAGGCCTCCCCTTTAATCCTCCAACCATCTCTGTCCTGGGCATGCTCTGGCCACGCGTCATCGAAAGCATCCAGATCATCCCGCCACCTCTTCCTAGGACGACCTGGACGCCGATGACCGTTTTCTGGGATCCAGGGCATGACAATTCTTGCCCACCTTTCCTGATGCATCCGAAAGACATGGCCGGCCCAATCCCACTTTAATCTGGCAGTTTTGAAGCGCAGTGTAGTGTTTCTGACATGATCCGTTCTTTTAACACCCAGTATACTACGCTCCATTGCCCTCTGGCAAACCTTGAGTTTGGACTTTTGAGACTCAGTGAGAGACCAGGTCTGGGCACCGTAGGTTAGGATAGGCAGGATACACATGTCGATGAGTCTTCGTTTGAGATATAGCGGGAGTTTACCCTTCATTATAAAATGATTTTTATAAAATCATCTGCAATAGATGATTACAATGGGTACAAAAATCCAAGAATCCTGTTTCCCTAAAAGTGATAAAAGTTAAATAAAAAAAAAAGAGATTTAGTGGTAAATTATTGAGAGTATCGTCAAAAATCATTTTTTTGCAGTATCATTCGTATCCGGCGTCTATTTCAAAAACCGTGGACACTAGATTGTGGTTTTGATTTTGTACTTATTATTAGATTGTACTAAGGCAGGCTTTCATTCCGTTTGGCCACCCTAAGTCGTAATCTAACTTACAATTTACTTTATAATCCACGAAACGAGTTTATCATTTACGACCACCCATTTTGTTCGTAAGGATACTAAATTTAAATTCTGCTCTTTGCAATTTGGCTATCTCACTCAGCAAGCCTTGTTGGCTTATAACATGACTTACAGTTGGTTAAAACTATTTTTTGTCGAACTTTTGTTGTTTGTTTTTGATAAAAATCGTTATCCACCTTTTTTTGAAAAAGTTAGATCAAAAATGTAGCCTACGGTATTTTATTTAATGACAAATCTATGAATAAAAACATTTAAACTCGAAAACGGGTGTGACCAATTAGCACTAAAAGTAAATATTTCATTGTTACTTAAAATGTCAAAATATGAAATTCCGATAAACATATTTTTTTCCGATTTTGCTTTTAAAAATCAGTTTATTTATTCGTTCTCAAATTGTGATGGAACATTAGGTATTTGATGTATTTATTTACATAAGTAATAGAGACATCTAAATATGTCATTAGGTAAATTAGACAGTTAAACGGTACATATAGGAAAGCACCACGTTTACATTTAGGTACTTATGATAAATGAATTGAGTTAGTGTTTGAAGGAGATTCAAAGTTGATCATAAAAACACTAGTTTCACGAGCTAATGGAAATCTATGATATTTTTTTACAACCAGTGTGTTTTTCAACAACCTACAAATACAAAGGGGTCTTCAACCTCCCCCCCTGTAAAGATTATCCTGTATTGTAAGATATTGTCCCATTCGTTTGACACAAAAATCCGTTGCATCTACAAAGGCGGGCAATTTTGCGCTGATCCCCCCAAAATGATCGGCTATAAGGGAAATGCAGTCCCCAAACTATAAAAAATCGGTATCGAAACCTCAGGATACGGTGCATAGAGTAAGATAGTATTAAGGTTACTATACATGTGATGTAAGGGGTTTTTTAGGGCATTTTATTTAAAAAACATTACACCTTCGGCACCATTACACCCTTTGCTACAGCGAGTAAGAGTAGAGAACCAGAGCGTTAGGGTTATAGATGTTAAATGTTCTTCTTATGACTGTTGAACTAGAGTATCAGACGACGAACAAAGGTGGTTGATATCGGCAAGCGGATTTCGACTCTGAAGTGGAGGTGGGCGGGAAACTTGGCCAGGCGGAATGATGGCAGATGGACGAGGGCAGTGACAGAGTGGCGGCCGTGGGAGGGGGAACGGTCAGTCGGCATACCAGCAGCCAGGTGGTAGGATGACATTTGTAAAGTAGCCGGCAAACAGTGGATGAGACTAGCGGGGGACCGTTCTAGTTGGCGTGGAAATGAAGAGGCCTATACCCAGCAGTGGGGTTTACAGGGCTGATGATGATGATGATGATGATCAATCGCGGATGTTACAGTGTCATTTACATTTTCGGGTGGACTAGGTAAACAGTAGCAATTTGGTTCTGGCACACGCCGGCCGCTGCCGCGGCACGCTCGCTGCGCTTGTTCGGCTCGGGCGCTGTGGTCGCAAGAAACCTAACATGCTCATCACTTTGCTCCTCGCTATCCTAACTGACTGAGTTAGATCTGGCTGGATGACTGATTTGCAATCAAAAGTGGTTTTGACCGTTTATGAGTTTTGACTGTAACATACACTCCGTACAAACGAGAAGAAGTTCTCTATCATTATTCTATCAAAGTACTTATAACTTTTTTTACCTGATCTACATCGCGCGGCGTCACAAACCAGAAAATTCGATGGTCGTATAGTCATCAGTCTCAAGTTAATTTTTATTCACGAAACTGACCAACACACTACCTTTACGTTGATGAAGTAATATGGCAATATTTGTCCTGAATACAAGCAAAATTATCTTTGATACAAGTAAGAAACTGTTGTTGTTTTTGCTCTTCATAAACCCTTGAAGCCAGTCTTTATTTTTTCAGCCCATCTCAAACACAAGTGTCCCAGACACTATCAGTAGCCGTCATTACAAGTAATGGCATTATTACTTAAAGTGTCTGCCTCGGAATTGCCTCTTTGCTAACTGGTGAACGAATTACATAAGGTACGAATTTTTTACAAAAACTTTTGTACGTTTCGAATGGGTAATTAGAAGATGGACTGATTAAGGAATATAAATGTAAATAGTTTGGAATGAAGAAAATCTCACTGTTTTTAGTAATATACAGGGTGTTTCATAAGTAACAATAAATTTTTAAAACTCTGAAGGGGGTTGTTTAGACCGTCAAACTGAACAACTTTCTCTATGGAACCAAAATCGAAAACGCGAAAAAAAAAAATTTATATCCCATACATATTTTAGCTCTAGTCGATTTGTAGAGTATAGAACATAATTTTTTTTTATCGCGATTTCGATATTGGTCCCATAGTGAAAGTTGTTCAGTTTGATGGTCTACACCACCCCCTTAAAGGTTTATTTGTATTTTTGTAACACCTTGTATTATCTTGAGGGATTTGCAGCAGTCTTTATCATTTAATCCGAAAGACTTTTTCTTCAATCGACAACTATCGATTTCGTTCACCTTGTAAATATCGTCTCCGCGCGACCACATCAAGGACATCTGTGCTGCTAACTGCTTTTAAAGGTAAGGTCGCATTACCTGTTTAACCACCAAAAGAATATCCTAATTTGGAAGTTGCAAACGACCTGGTTCTTCTGATGACTATCTAAGTGATTTTCCAACCATCATCAGAGGCCAAACCAACTGTTAGACAACTAACAGCATTGCTCCTCACCGCAATTTCGGCCACGGCGACTTCTTCAACTCCGTTGTTGGCGTAGATGAGCTCACACGTGGCTAACATAGCCACTCTTTTTATTAGAGAAGATTAGCGAAAATATTGATATGGTTAATAATAACAACATCAACGATCTGGTGGAAATTCGCTCAGTCTCGCAAAATTGACTTGATAATTCATTCCAATAAAGTCCTAACAAAAAAAAGACAGGTAAGTATGTTATCCCTCTAAAACGCAAGAACCACAGAGGGCACAAACGAACACGGCGGCTCTAGCGACAAAGTGAGAAAAATATGGTTGTTCAATATTTATAGGATTTTTATTTCAGTCGTTTAGCTTCACATACACGTCGACTTACGAAGGTAGGGGACTGGGTGGGATGTTCAGGTGCTGGATGTGACTATTATGTTAAACGTACCAAGAGTATGTTACGTGTCTTTCGAGTTCAAGTTAAGACACAATCTGCAATGGCATAAGTGTGTTAAATCGGCTTCGTTCTCAGGACGGCCGTTGCAGACAAAATTTGTACAATTATGGGGTACAGCGATCGATGGGTTATCTGCTAGAATGTCAATTGTGCCCGAACATCTATACGAGAGAGGATTTAAATACAGTTACACCTGACGCTATCAGGCTAGACGAACACCTGGCCAGTAAAATATAAAAACACAGCTTTCTAGACACCGCTGAAGAACTATTGGCACGAAAAGAAGAAAAATTAGTGCTATTTTTGAATCGTGATGTCGTGTTCGAATAATAAATAAATATCTTGGACATTGTCACACAAACTATCTAGTCACATTTAAAGTTCCAGAATCTAGCCTGGACTTGTATTATGATAACTAGACAACGATATAGAATACAAAGATACAAACATCCATGACTCGGGTACAAATATTAATATTCATCATACAAATATTTGTACCTTACGGGATTCGAACCCGCGACCCTCGGCACAGCAGGCAGGTTCACTACAGACTGTGCTGTTGGGTCGTCCGTCAAGTGTAAAAGCATAATCTCCATAGTAATTTTGATATTTTCTACTGTTGATTTCGACATGTGACTTTCAAAAATCGCACTCTTGTACTTTTGTAGTAAGTGAAATGAGAAAATCATTGAAATATTAAGTTTATTTTTATTATGGATACTTAGTTTGTTCTGTATTTAGAACGAAGTGTAACGATTATGTTTTTAGCATAATATGGCCGGCAAAACGACCGGTCCTTCGCTGCCCTCACGGCTGCTCTTAGCAATGAATATTTCGAAAACATAAAACCAGCTTAATGACAGCCATACATATAGGTAGACATTAATAAAAGGTTGGTGCCTAGCTAAAGTTGTAATTGAGGAATTCGGTCGTGTGTGACAATTTGGAATTCGTAACGATGCTGTTGTACTAAAAAAATCGGAATCAAAAATATCGCAAAGCAATCTCTTCCATACACTTTCTATCTCTGTTTCGTCTCCGTATGTTGTTTTTCTTGGCTGGTGCATTCATTTGGGCGGGCTTAGGTGGATAAATAATGCATGTGCCGCGGGGGGCACGGCCATTGGTATTCTGCGACGGTAGCCGATGATGTCCGAAGCCGTGGACTCGGCTGTACTTACACACGATAATTTTGTGTAGTCTGAGAGCCGATTGCAATTATCTCTTCTTAACTTTGTTTTCTATTCGGAAGCTGAATTGTTCTTAACAGTTTCGTGGGTAGTGAACGAGACATAATAACGTTGTCTTAACTTATTGTGTTTGATAAATTACTTATTTTTATGTAATTTCCAATTTTGGTAAACAATATACAGGGTGAAAAGGAGTGAACGCTGAAATGACGGCTAAAAGAGATGAATGGAGGAAAACTACATTCGCACCGATGCCAAGTAATGGGATACGGGCAGAAAGAAGAAGAAGAATACAGGGTGACATTAATATCATTGGCATTGCAGTATTGTATGGAAAAGCTGTTTTTTTTTGCTACGTTCGGTTTGCTCCTATAGCAAACAAAAGTTGTTCAGTTTAATGGGTAGAAGACTCTTAGTTCTATCGGATGCCAATGACAACGATTTCACCCTGTATAACAGGTTATAGTAATCACTGCTATATACGTTTCATGTCCATTAATGTATGAATTTTGTGTCTGCACATTTAGGTAATAAAATTGTAATTTAAATTAAATTTAACAATTCTTTTTAATTTAATTTAAATTAAAGATAACACTCTTCACATTGTCTTGTCGTGTATTACGATGCTTTGTTTTAAGCTTTAGCAGGAAAAGCGAAGCGTCCGTCGCCTGCACTATTATTTATGCTCATTTGAAGTCTTCAAGAAGCCATTTATGGGTTATTTGTAAAATATGTAGAGAAATTCAGGTTTTTAGTTGAGTTCAATTACTAATGGAGCGAGATGTTTGAATAGATATATTTTTGCTAAAAGTTCGGAATTTCTACAGTCTGTGGTATATTATTTGAAAAAAATAACCTTGTGATTTTCGTTGGTTTTAGGCATGCACTTTGGAAGAGAATACCAAAATATGAATAATGCATTTTCGTTATTGTTAGTCACTATTAATTGTTACTATACTGAAGACATAGTGAGGTGATTACACGTTTTAAACTACAGTGCCGACCTAAGTAGGTAGCAGAAACTTTAATCTAACAAAACGCTAAAAAACAGAACTTGACTACCTATATTATTTCCAACATGATGAAAGACGGGAATAACATTCTTTCTTAAGTAAACACAAAGGGGGAATTAATTAATGTAGATTAGGTTTCCTACTTTCGGGCCCATAGTTTGTGTCATGATGACAAGTTAATTTCCTGCCTACGTAATTGTGGTCTCTGAGAGACATGTTAGCATAGGAAAATACGTTTTTTGTGTTGGTACATCGTTAATTTAGTTTTTAGGGAGTAATCCCTATACTAAGTCTTTAGCCTATTTCTGCTTTTAAATTACTTATCTAATCTACTGACTTCAATCATATTTTTGAATAGTCTATTGTCCTCTGCAAATGTTGTGTTGAGGTGGCTTGATACTCTGCAGTATTTCGAGCACTAACTCTACGAATACATAAGGACACTGAGTCCACGCGGTGGAGTATGGCCCACTCCCTCTATTCTTTATTCATGAGAGGAGCTTTTTCCTGCTGTTAGACGTGTAAAGGTTGGTAGAAACCGATGCTAGTACTTAATAACATGTTTTGAAACTAACTTTATTCTTAAAACTAAAAGATTGTTGTCTCTTTTATTTATTTTATTTCTTGAACTCGAAACTTGGCTAAAAGTCTCCTTGTTTCAATGCTATGTTTTATTCTAAGTCAGACCATAAAAATACCTTGCAAATCCTTGTAGTTTCCGGGAGTGTTGGCAAAATAGTCGGGTGTAGTATGTGATGGCTTAGTTGAAAGTTCTTTGGCTGTGGGAGTCTATTTTCATAGTCGATAAAGATTGGAGCTAAGTCTGAAACTTTGAATTGAAAGTATGTACTCCACTAAGTGGTGAAAATATTGTTGTATCTACCTACATGTTTGTGCTATCATCAGTGACGTCTCCTTGTCTCGCAACCATAACAAGCGAAGATTAAATGTTCATTTTGTGAAGCATTTGAAACCTTAACCGATGTGGATGTTTAAAGCGACGACTGGAGGTTAACATATACTTCCTATATTAATACTTATCATACTTATCTGACCTGCGATGAAATACAGGGTGTGGAGTTAAATACGCTACGTTCTGTAGGTGGTGCTTTAGACCATCAAACTGAACAAGTTTCACAAAGGGTCTATAGCGATATCACAGAAAAAATTGGTTGTTCCATAGAAAATGATAATTGCGGCTTGACCCAAATGCATGGCACAGCGCGATTTCAATGTTGATCCCGAGAGTAATAATACCTAATTCGCTACGCCTGTCGGTTGACGATCGCAATTCGATAAAGAAGTGTAAAATCAGTCTTATTAAGCACTCTATCAACAATTCGTAGATCTACAATGACAAGTGAAACAAAACAAACTGTAATTTGAAGATTGTGCAACATGTGCGCAACAGTCACTGTCGGATATCGCTCGGGATTATCGAGTGTTTGGTCAATAAGCCCCCTAGTTCCCGACGGGGTCCACTTTCATACTGTTCGCTATTTACAGCCTGCGTCTCGGGTCTCGCAAATCGATATCGCACGTCGCAGATGCATCTCTTGAAAATCTTTGTTTTACAAATAGAATTCATTGAAATAATCCTTGTTCAGGAAGGTGAGTTTGGAGTTTTCAAAGCGGAATGAAATTTTCATTTTATTTAAGGACTGAATAATTTCGTAATGTTCTATTGTTACGATAGTATTATGTTAACCAGCAAAATAAAACTAAAATATGTTTTTAGTTAGATTTCCAACAAAATTTGTGTTAATATTAGCAGACTTTAAAAAAAATACAATATTACTGCGATGTTTTGTGTATCGCATTATGTATGTTACCTACATGTCGCCGTTGTCATTTATGAGTTTTTTATAACTTATGTACGTTATACCGAATGTTCTGAAGGAAAACATCGTGAGGAATACTGTGCGTGCGTACGCTGAAGAAGAAATTCTGATGCGTATGTGAACTCTACTATACAGGGTCCAACTTAATATGCTGACACTTTTTAAAGGGGATGATCAGACCGTCAAACTGAACAACTTTCTCTATGGGACTAACATCGAAATCGCGAAAAAAAAATCTGCTGTTCCATTACATTTGGCTCGAGTAGGTTTGCAGATTTGTATAGAACAACTGATTATTTCGCGATTTCGATGTTGGAGTGGTGCCATAGAGAAAGCTGTTCAGTTTGGCGGTCTGATCATCCCCTTGAAAAAGTGTCAGCATATTAAGAAGGACCCTATATAAACCGTATTGGGCACGCGTGATGGACTAACGCCCAGCAATGGGTAACACCGCCTGTACCATGCAGTGCGACGTAGGCTGATGATGATGATGTATATTAGGTACTTTAAAATCTCTGGTATTAACGAACTGCTTTACTTTTATGCTTTATTTTGTGTGGAAAAGTTTGGTATCTTTGCAAAGCAAATGCCACTGAACTGATTTAAAATTCGTTTACTTTGATTATGGAAACAACATTCTAATAAAAATACACGACCGTATTCCCTTCCGGGTTCGACAGGGAATTTTGCTACAACAACCAATTACCTTTCAAGGGTGCAGTAAACATGTCATCTATGACGAAAAATTACAAATTAAATATTCACTTTTGTAATACTTTTACAATTCCAGTTTCATATTTTCAAACCAAACGTCAGAGTCCACTACAACCAATTATACTTTATATTAGGTACAAAAATAGGAAACGGAAACAAAACACGCAAGCGGGCTTCCAAATGAAAACAAAACATGTTTTCGAACGGAAGTAAACATGTCACAAGCACGTATCTAATTGAAACTAAACGAGGATTCTTTCAAGCGTGGTCCTGAAACAATTCTAGTCTAGAGGGTAAGGCAAGTCCCAAGTTCCTAACTGAACGCTGCTACGTCGGTTAATTCGATATTAAAATGAAATATTAAGCTTTAGGTCCAATAGGGTACACAGTAGGTACTATTACTATTAAATTAAAGCTTTAACGTTAGACAAGAGTACAGGAGGATCGCGCTAGTGTAAAACATAGAAGTTCAATCCTAATCCAATTACGGTTATAATCACATTGCAATCCAATTACTATTCATCTGTGCAGTATTCCGTATCGCGCTAAACTTGACTTAGGTATTAATGTGACTGACAGCCTGCTTTCTGTCAAAACGGCTCTAACGGCTGTCAAATGAATAGCGCGATAAAGAATGTGTTAAAAGTTGAGGTTCGCACGCAGTCCAATAACGGTTCTGTTGAGATTTATTCAGCGCGATTGCTCTCCAGAACGATTTCTGCCCAGTTCAAGCAAAGTCAAAAGCAGTAATTTAACATCCGAAAATTGTAAACATAAACAGGTTTATTTAGTTGGTTAATTCTTATTTAATACATACAAAATTAATTTAAAACATGGAAACTTCATCCTTAAATTTTCAATAAATGGTCCTCCATTCTTAAAAAATAAGACAATGATATGTTCGTCTTTTCACGAAAACTACAGTAAAGTTGTGTTTATTATTTTTTGTCTGGATTATTTTAATATTGATATTTAATCGTTACTGTGCAAAGTTCAAGTTTTTTTTCATAATTATTATGTTAACAGGCACTACCCTTATCAGTGGTAATTACGCTTTTGTTTAGACTGTAAATTAGTTGGTAATATGAATTGTTTTTCGATACGTATCGAACAATAGTTTCAGTACCTACCTACTATTGTTGGACTATATACATTGTATTAGAACCATTGTAGTGAGACACTATTGTAGAGTAAATTGGTGGGTTTAGCTTCGATAGCAAATTGTGTTTTGAACTGCATTTTAAGACGTAATAGTAGGTGGAATTACCTCGGAGGCATCTTTTATTTTTCATTTTGCGACTAGATTTATACCATTTACCGAAACTAAAGTCATACCTCAGTATTTTTGGATAGTTCATCTAGTGAAATCATCAACTGAATACACGATTGGAATTACATCACTCGATAGAAAATCGTCACAAAGATGATTTTTCTCGGTTTAGAAGAACTTAAAATAGTTTACGATTGTTGGTATTTATACTCACATATTCACCATTAGTTTAACTAGTGCAATCATAAATAAAATCTAGAAAAAGTACTTTGGTTAGTTGTTTTTAATCGAAAATACGGCTCACTTTTCGGAGCGCTCGGCAATCGCGTTTCTCATAGAAAATATTCGTCGGGACCTATGGCCCATGAACGCAAAATCTGTATATCGTTTCTCTAGAGTTGATATCGATAACTAAACTTATGAAATTTGCGAAACAATTCTTTTAACTAATCAAATTAAAGATTGAAAAATTTGTCTCGGGCGGGACTTGAACCAACGCTCTTCCTTCACGCCACGCTTTTCTTCTTGAGCGTCGGTTCAAGTCCCGCCCGAGACAAATTTTTCAATCTTTAGTTTGATTCGAAATAGCACAACATGGCTGTAACATGTTTATAATCAATAATTCTTTTAACTGTATTTATAATAAAAATACCGTGACTATTTTCGACTTTGAATGCAATTTATGTTTAAAATGTTTGTGAAAATTACATTCATACTATCTATACGGGATGTAAATTTAAATGCCTTACATACTTAAAGGAGTATTTCAGACCATCAAACTGAACAAATTTCAGTATGGGTCGAACATTGAAATCGCGAATAAAAAATTCGATTCCATAGAAAATGTACACCGCAGCTCGAACCAAATGTATGGAACAGCTGATTTCTTTTCCGCGATTTCGATGTTGGCTCCATAGGGAAAGTTGTTCAGTTTGATGGGCTGAAGCACCCCCTTCAATTTGTAGCGTATTTAATTTTACACCCTGCATATACCTACATGATCTTATTTTCTTTGCTTTCACAGAGTTGTCAGAAATATTGCTACGATTTTAAATCGAACAGATTTTCGGAGTTTAGCATGTAATAAAATACTTAACAGTGTTTCGCACTAAAAATATTATTTAATAAACTAATAACTTTGCCGGTAGCAGGTACACACGGCGACACATCAAGCTACGCAAAACCAACATAAGGTGGCCGCGCGACGTTATACATTACTCTACCTACGCGCGGCCAGCTTATTTTGGTTTTACGTTTGATGTGTCGCCGTGTACCTACTAGTATTTATTCTGTGACTTTGCTACCTCGTTACGTACGACTCCTACGCGACATAATGAGTCGGGATATATTCTAAGTCAAGAACTTAGTTAATTAATACTGTATAACTACGGCATAATTCGTACTAGGCGTGTACACTTGTAGCAGTGTTAATAGAACTTTCGTAACTACGCAGTAATTATGACGTCAAAGCGTGCCTGCGACGACCTAAATCCATGCAAATTACTTATCACACCCCCGTGGCCTTATCGTGACATATGGAAAATTATTCATAAGCCGTGACTTGTAATTATCACTAATGATGTATTATTAAAATATATGTCGAAAAGCTTGACTGATGTGTGACAAAATTGATAGTTTTAAAACACTAAAATCAAGCTTCTACAGACATACAATTCTGATAACATTTGGCCAGGCTTAGTAAATATTACTGAGAATAAAAACTGAGTAGTTCGGTTTCGGTAGCAGTTCAGTTCCGAACTATTGGCACAAAAAAGTCTCGAATATCGGTAAGTACCAAACTAACTACCGAACTACTGAGACTAGAGATCACTAAACGTATTTTCTAATGCTCTATTCAGAAAAAATGCTTACGAATTATTTTTGTTGGTCGATCTCACTGACATAGGTAATGCACTCAACAGAAGAAGAATGTTAGTCGCAGGCTTGTTTCTCTTTGTCTTTGCCACGATTTTTGATAGTTACCAAGAAGAATCGGGAAAAAATATACAAGAAATAGCAAAGCAGTTCTAGCTAATAGAGAAGATTAAGACTTTATCTTAAGGGGGTTGCAGAGGGAGTTGCACTACACTAGATGGCGCTCGGGAGCATTATTCCTGATTTTATCACATTTTGTTTTATATCTCGTAATTGTGATGATTTCAATCAAAATTTTCAATTATGCGGGCACTTGTGTTTATGTTTTACTGATCTAGCTACAAGTTATAGTAATTTTATAGTTCATACGAATTTGATATACATTTTAATTTTAATCAATTTCATACAAAACTTTGACGTATAACATTCATACATACATACATACATACATATGCTCACGCCTATGTCCCACTACTGGGGTAGGCAGAGACAATAGATCGCCACATGCTACGATTCTGACACACATCTTTCGCCTCCTCAACATTCATAAGTCTCTTCATACATGCTCGTCGGTTCCGGGTACATTTTATTTGGCCCTTCTTCAGTACGCATCCTATTTGGTCAGCGTACGTGCGCCTAGGGCGACCCCTTTCAACCATTCCATTCACACTTTCCTTGTAGATTTCATACGTCAGCCTACTTTGGCTCATTCTTTCCACATGGCCAAACCACCTCAACATTCCTTTTTCAATCCTTGTCACTACATCTTCTTTCAGACCACATCTTTCTCTAATCACACTATTCCGTAACCGGTCCTTTAAAGTCACACCACACATACTACGCAGGGAGCGCATTTCAACAGCATTTATTCTAGATTCATGCTTCTTCTGCCATACCCAACTCTCACTTCCATACATTAAAGTTGGTGCCAACACACCCTCGTGAACCGCCAAACGAGCCTTTTTAGAAATAGTTTGACTCTTCACGAAGGTGTGCAAGGCTCCATTAATCCTATTTCCTGCTTTCACTCTTCTCTCTATATCTTCGTCGTACTTTCCGTCTCTTGTGAACATACAACCCAAGTACACAAACTCACTGACTTGCTCTAGCCTTTCATCACCTATCATAATCTTACATTCAGTCACTGTTTCATCGCGCTCGATAACCATTACTTTCGTCTTATTTACATTAACATTCATTCCCTTCTTCTTAAATGATTCATTCATACATGTTACCATCTCCTGCAAGTCATTTACCGATGACGCAAGCAGAACTTGGTCATCGGCATACAACAGACATTTGACAAATAACTCGTTCATCCTTATACCACACACTCTTTCTTTCAAATCACTCAAACAACTGTCCATGAATAGGTTGAATAGCCACGGTGACGCTACACAACCCTATAACATTCGTAGACGGTATTAACAAAAGTAATATTTTATATATAGAAAAATAGTTAAGAAAATCATGATTACGCATCTCAAATAACATTTGCAATTTATAACATAATTACGAAGATATAAAATAAACTGTGATAAAATCAGGAATGATGCTCCCGAGCGCCATCTAGTGTAGTGCAACTCCCTCTGCCTGTGAACGTCTCTGCAACCCCCTTCACGTGATCTTTTTGCTTTGAAGGGTTCGGACTATGAAAACGCATTATTTTTAAAAGTTGTGAACATCCTCAAATAAATGAAAAAACTATAGGTGGCCATCAGATAGCTGTAGACCAAAACTGAGTTTGAAACTAAGAACTGAGAGAGAAAAATGTTTTATTGGTATTTTTGCAACATTTTTCCATTCTTGCTTTTACAAAACAATGGAAGCCCGAATTTAGTTCTCTGTCAGCATCGAAAAAAAATGTCTCGTTAGTAATTCACAGCTTTTCATCCTCCGTTATTCCGTAGTGTAATATTACTTACGGTATACAGGGTGTAAGTGACAACCTAGCAAATACTGAAACGGTGAACTGAGACCATCAAATTGAACCACTTTCATTATGGAGCCTACCTCAGGAAGCGTTAAAAAAATAGGTAAAAAAACTTTTTAAGTTAAACGATTTTATTTGAATGAAAACTGCACTAAACGGTAAAAAATAATTTTCTACATTTTCGTATTATGTTGTACACTACCGTTAGCTGGAAATTTGTGAGTATAACCTATGTCAACCTATCTTCAAAATAGTTATGACGAATAAAGGTATTACAATAGGCATTCATATTTTAGATTAATACTTTGTTAATTAATTTTGATTATAAAATCGTGAGCGCTTGCATAGTAATAGGTATAACTCAAATGTTACATACTATTTATCTTACAAAATAAACAAATTACATCAAAACATTTTGAAAGTAAATAGTACGGCTAAGGTGATATCGATGTGGTTTTCATTGTTGTATGTCATCGAGCTATGAAGACCTGTACCTGCACTACCTACGGATGAAAGCAAATTTTTTGGTATGTTTAATATTTTACTAGCAAGCGCCCACGATTTTATAATCAAAATTAATTAACAAAGTATTAATCTAAAATATGAATGCCTATTGTAATACCTTTATTCGTCATAACTATTTTGAAGATAGGTTGACATAGGTTATACCTACTCACAAATTTCCAGCTAACGGTGGTGTACAACATAATACGAAAATGTAGAAAATTATTTTTTACCGTTTAGTGCAGTTTTCATTCAAATAAAATCGTTTAACTTAAAAAGTTTTTTTACCTATTTTATTTTTTACTTTTTAGTTTCCCAGTCAAAGTAAAAACTGAAAACATTCATAGAAACGAATTAAATGAGATCGAATGCGAGTGATCTGCTACAATTAAATGAGACCCTTGACCACCTCCTGTCTCGATCATAAGACGCTCAATCTTACCGAGACTAAAAAGTATTCATCGAAACAAATTAAATGATACCAAACACGAGTGTTCTGCTACAATTAGTTGTATAGACCCCTTGAAAACCTTCCATCTCCAACATTAGATACTCAATCTTACCGGTACCTACCTACCGTAAAGTTCTCATACACAAATTATATGATACCAAACACGAGTGCTATGCTATAATTCATCGAGGAGATCCCTTAACCACCTTCCGTCTCCATCTTCAGACCCTCAATCTTACCGGTGCTATAAAGTTCTCATCAAAACATTTTAAATGACATGAAACACGAGTGCTCTGCTATATTTCATCGAGAAGGTCCCTTGACCACCTTCCGTCTCCATCATGAGACCCTCAATCTTACTGGTACCACAAAGTTCTCATCGCAACAATTGAAATGAGACCAAACACGAGTGTATTGCTGTAATTCATCAACGAGATCCCTTGACCACCTTCCGTCTCCAGCATCAGACCCTCAATCTTACTGGTACCTCAAAGATCTCATCGCTACAATTGAAATGAGACCAAACACGAGTGTATTGCTATAAGTCATCAACGAGATCCCTTGACCGCCTTCCGTCTCCATCATCAGACCCTCAATCTTACCAGTACCATAAAGGTCTCATCAAAACAATTTATATAACACTAAACATGAGTGCTCTGCTATAAGAAATCGAGGAGATCTCTTGACCGCCTTCCGTCTCCATCATCAGATCACCTCCATGTTACCATAATATTGCATTGTCATCAGAACTATACTTGTGTGTAAAGTTTCAACTGAATCGGTTGACAGGAAGTGGGTGAAAATTCTATTACAAGAATCCATTGTTAGTTAGTTAGATAGTTAGACCGGTTCGAAGTTAAATAAAATCGTTTAAAAATATGCTGTCCTACCCGACTCAAATGTGTGGGACAGATGATTTCTTTTCGCGCTTCCTGAGGTAGGCTCCAAAGTGAAAGTTGTTCAGTTTGATGGTCTGAGTTCACCGTTTCAATATTTGCTAGGCTGTCACTTAGTAGCCTACCCTGTATACCGTAAGTAATATTACACTACGGACATACTATTTTAAAATAACGGAGGATGGACAGCATACGTGCGACTTCCTACCACGATCAAATCATCGGCAAACTATGAATAAGCTTACAAACGCTATGCATCTGATTATTCATGCCCGAGGCTGGCATAAAACACATAGTCCAAAGAAAAACGACGGTTTGTCACGTCACGAGATCACGGCCGCAGAAGCGTTTTAATTTGCATTTTGATTAAATACTGGCGACTGACAGACTGCAGAAGATTGTCTAGTTTTGCCGCGGGCAGCGAGTTAGGTGTGAATTGCGAGTGAGTTTCGATGGTAAGGATGTTATAGGTGCCAGGCTACGTTCATTTTAAAATTCAATAGGGACGTGATTCGAAAAAAAAAGAATGCGCTCTTTGCAAAAGTGTATTGTAGCTTTTAAATACAGAGTCCTCCAAAAATTGTGTAAAATGTTTTAACAGGATGATCAGACCACCAAACTGAACAACTTTCTCTATGGGACTAAAATCGAAATCGCGAATAGAAAATCAGGAGAGCAATCGCGCTAAATAATTCTCAATTGAACCATGATTGGACCGCGTGCTAACCACAACTTTTAACACATTCGGTATTGGGCTATTCATTTGACAGCCGTTAGAGCCATTTTGACACATCGCTCAGACGTTTAAGGCTGTCAGTCACATAGAGTTTACCGCGATGCGGAATTCAGCACAGTTGAAAGTACCTAGATAATTGGATTGCAATGTGATTAAAACTGAAATTGGATTAGGATTGAACTTGGATGTTTTAAATTAGCGCGATCGTCCTCCAGTCATACACTGGGATCGAGAATCCATTGACGTTTTTTCCATGGAACAGATTTTTTTTTTCGCGCTTACGATATTGGCTCCATAGTAAAAGCGGTTCAGTTTGATGGTCTTAATAAGCACTCTCTTTATGTAAACCAAACAATTTCACACCCAGTATATTTATTTCCTTACTAGTGTTTTCCCGCGACTTCGTCCGCACAAATTATATACCAGATTTTAAGTCAGATCATAAGCTATCAAACAAAAAAAGTTTCATCAAAATCGGTTCAGTAGTTTTTGCGTGATGCGCGAACAAACAAACAAACAAACAGACAAACAGACAGACAAAATTTCTAAAAAAGGTTGATTTCGAGTCAGGGATACCTAAAAACGATATCGTAATAATTTTTTTGTAAATATCTTCAATGTACAGACACACTTCAGTTACAGTTTTATAATAGTCTAGATTTTAATGCTCTACCTGTAACAAAACTAGTATTATAATTAACTCCACTATGGATATTCTGCTAACGATCAATCTAACTAAGTATGCCAAGCTTGATCGAGCTCAATTTTCCGAGAATCGAAACACTATCATCGTTAACACTCCTAATGGTTCTGCAATGCAGACGCTTCGGTTTCAGCGAAAACCTCTCAACCTTTATGATGCGGTCCAGACCAGCGTTGCAAGGTTTCACCTTAGATCAAAATAAAATGAATGGATAGGGGCCTTACGCGAACATTTCAAACCAGAAAAATGAGGCAAAACAAATGAAAGGTTTACTTCAAATTTGTATGCAAGTGCCCTAGATTTGACGGATAATGGCGCTAGTTTGTATGGACCAAGTGCACCAGTAGTTTGCTTCAACTTACCGCGTTTTAGGCCTATCCATTAATTTTATTTTGATCTAAGGGTTTCACTCACGACTAAAATCCTTAACTATTGGTGGTCGCAACCAAACTTCTACAAATCCATTGAAGCATGCTTACGTTTAGCATTTTGAAGGTCACAGGCTGGAATGATGTATGAAGTGGCGATAGGTGATTTGTCTTTTGCACACAGAAACATTGCATAAAAAACCTTATCCCTTAGTCGCCTCATACGACATTAGGTTGGTCCATTCTAAGTCACAACCCCACGTCAAAACGTTTAACTGTACCTACAATATTTTAATTTCGATATAAAGCATAAGCATAATGCTCACGACTATATTCCCCGAGGGGGTAGTCAGAGATATTCTGAAATCAAAAAAAAAAAAAAAATGAAAAAAAAAATAGGTAATAAAAAAAATAATAAATATATATAAATAAATAAATAATAAATAAAAAAATAATAATATATTATAAATAATTTCGATATAAAATTTTAGAATAAAGTACTATCAGTTTAAAAATTGAAACTATGGAATTTTTTTTTGATTCCGTACCCAAAAGGTGAAAGGAGGTGTCTGTCCGTCCGTCTGTCCTACCGATTTAAGGAAAAAACTAATTTTGTAAGTTAATATGTTGTGTGGTGGTTGGTACGGAACCCTATGTGCGCAAGTAGCCCGACTCTCACTTGTCGGTTTTATTTTGTGTGGTCTGCACCAAAAATAATTAGTCACTGATTAGTATAGTTTTTCGGAAGAAATAGACTACCTTCCTACGATAACTTTGGCCTCTTAGAAAAAGTATATGTCTAGAATGAGCCTCACTGTTTTACCGTATAAAACAAAAGGGGCTAAGTTTCATAGGTTGGTGTGCGTGAGGCGCCATACAAATTCTGTATGTGTGCGTGTATATGTATAGGGTTTAGGAACCAGTCCTGGTTCCAATTTTTTTCGACGCTTTCGTATCTTCGACTGTCAATCTTGACATATACTTTATCAAAGTTTGGCCTGCTAACGAATTGTCAAGGTCATGCATATTCTTATTTTAAACTGATTGTAAATCTATTCATTTCTCTATAAATTTCTGTTCCTTCCCAGAACATTTAAAACACACCGTGAGGTCAATAGTCTAGCACTTGCAAACAGATAGATAATAGACAATGCGTTAGGAATTTCTCCAAATTCGATCTGTCAACCCTTGCGCAAACTAATTATGGAATCCAAACAGAATAGCACCCCTGCCTGTCTCAAATGTTTGAAATACCAATTTGTCATGAAACGTATTACGTCCGGACGCTCGCCCGCGCCGTACCAACAAAAGCCTTCGCTCATATTCTCTTCCTTTCTTCAGTTCTTAACAGTTGCTTTCATTGTTAGAGGCTTCATCTGCAGAGGTCCAAAGATGTGGTACAAATTATCGGTTATTCTGCTCCGTAATAGGGTTTTGATTATGTGCTGTTTTTGGAGCGAATTGGATGTCAGTTACAGTTCTGTTGTCTAGAGAATGTTTTGGAAGCACATGGTACTAAGTATTTTGTTCCATTTTTAGGGTTCCGTAACCAAAGGCTGCCAACGGGACCCTATTCATAAGCACGCTGTCCGACCGTTCATCCTTCCTAGCTTTAAATGGCTGTATCTATTGAAAGGTAGAGAATTGAAATTTTCACAGAATATGTGATATTATTTTGGATTTGCAAAATGAAAAAAAAAAAAAAAAACTTGGCTTTTTGTTTTTGCTTGATCGTAAAAATGGCAATACATACATGCGTAAAACTTGGTGTGATTATAGTGCATGCTCTAAGGTAAAAAAAACCCGGCCAAGTGTATGTTGGACTCGCGCTTATGGTCCCGGAGAAAACACAATTTTTTGGTTAACATTGTATGGTGGTACGGAGCCCTCCATGCGCAAATCCAACTTGCACTTGGCCGTTTTTTTAATTAAGTTAATCGGTGTGTCATCTTTCGTCTAACTAGACAGAAAAAAATTGTCATGCCTAATCCACAAAATTAATTTTGACTTTTCCTAAATTGAAATCCTTAGTTAATTCTCAGAATTTATATTCGATTGACCGTTGCCATTTATTTCATTGTTCTCTTCAATATTGGTAAAGGGGTAAAAAATTGAAATGAAAGGCTTGATTGAACTCAGATTTAATAATCCGGGATGGAATTCTTTTTGTAGAATTTCGTTGGCGAGCTTACCGATCTTAGTAATCTTCTTTTTATTTTCAAGTTAACCACTGGCTTATTTGTTGGTTTCTCACGTTGAAATCATGTACATAATATAAAATCGTCTACGAAAAAAATGTATCAATGATCATTGTTTAAAATACGTCTTTATTCCTTTCGTTCATCGTTAGAATTTTCCATTTAGTAAGGGATCCTTTTTTGTCAGGGTTCCGTATTTTCCAAAATTGGCAATACCTACAAATGGAATCACCACTGTGTCTGTCTGCTTCTCCATCTTCTGTCATATCCATTTTTCTCAGAGAAGTAAGATACAGCTTTATATATATATAGCTTTAAAACGAGATCTGTTTTATGTAAGTCTTTAATCATTACTGTAAATGTAAATATAAATAGACAGACAGATGGTATCGTATTGCTATTTTTGGAACAGACTAATATTGGTTTGAAATTTTAATGTATATTTGTTTTAACATGTGGTCAAAAGCGGATATAGAATACAGGATATTACCATAAATGGAACGTAAATTACTTGACATGAAGGTTTTTAATTTCAAAAATGTTTATAACGATTTTGAAAATTGTTATACATGTGAAATTTTTGAAGATCATGGCACCGGCGAGATTTCGAGGCGTGTATTGTACCCACTGTCCATTATAAGTGGCGACGGGCTCACCCCCCGTCACACTGGACAGAGTTTCGGTACTAATGGTGAAATGTGGATGTTCTGAGATTTCAGAATATCTCTGACTACCCCCTCGGGGAATATAGTCGTGAGCATATGCTAAGTAAGATACAGGAAGCTAAAACTGTAAAGTCAACTCAAGCCCAAAATAGTAGGTACCTTCTGCTAACTGCTTCTAGTTCTAATTATGACTGATATATTGGTTCTTTCTTAATATGCTGACACTTTTTTAAGGGGATGATCAGACCGCCAAACTGAACAATTTTCTCTATGGCACCAACATCGAAATCGCAAAAAAAAAATCAGATGCTCCATACAAAACACAGCAAACCTACATGGGACAGCAAATTTTTTTTGCGACTTCTATGTTGGTCCAATAAAGAAAGTTAGTCAGTTTCATAGTCTGATCATCTCCTTAAAAAAGTGTCGGCATATTAAGACGAACCCTGTTTTAAATACTTTTAATACCTACATAGAATCACGGACCTGAAAAAAAGACGGACTTAGTGTGACACTTAAAAGATGTGAAGCATGCAAGGTCCTACATTTTAGTTTGTTCTACAAGGGACCTACACTCACAGTACAGATGCACTAGCTCTAGGCGCAGGTCCGACACCCATCACCATTATGTACCGCGTGACAGCACGCACACAAAAGAAATGGGTGCTTCACTCGTGATTAGACGAGATTACGTCCGTCTTTTTTTCAGGTCCGTGAATAGAATTGCCTAAAACGGTTGAAACAATGATTCAATCGCATGCCATCAGTACCTCACCTGACTCCAACACGATTCCAATTTCATCCTATAGGTACTCTATACAGCCTTTGTTGCGCCCTTCTCATATTGTTCCCCATGAGTGGTTTCATATGTGTTTGCTCAATCTAATTGCTACTCAGTCATGGTAGGCATCCATTGGAATGAAAATCATTTTGCGAGTAAACGTGTGCATTGGTTAGCGTTCATATTAGGCTTTTAGGTAGGCACGGTTGCCGTGGGTTGTTTTGTTACCGAGATTGTATACCAGTTAGTACCTTATCATGCTGTGCTTATGACTTAATTTTTAGTCATGGAAAATTGTTGCAAGTTTTTTCAAAAAAGATTATGGTAGTAGAATTATCTCTGTTGACATCGTCCTACTTGTCGTTCTTGACTTGTATTTTGATTATTTATTGATTTTATTACCTACAGTTTATTGTACACACTGACGTATTAATGAATACAACAGAGTAGACAATAACAAATTAGTGAGCTAGAGATTTCTTACAGCAGACCCGAGACGGAGTGAGACCGATAAAGAGTGGAGAGCCTGGTGTTTTGTGTGAACTATAAATTTTTTACTTACTTAACGATGTATTTATGTTTTCTTATTTCACGTCTTGGAGCAGCAATTAAAATAGGCAAAGCAATATAGAACTATTAATCTCTATTGTAGGAGAGCGTCGGTGGCGCGTTGCGGTGAGCCATGGAAACTGAATCTTGAGGCCCAGGTTCAAATCCGCACGGACCACATGCCATGTACCAATGAGTTTTTCTAACTTATATATGTATACCGTCTGCTCTCAAACGGTGAAGGAAAACATCGTGAGGAAACCTGCATATGCTGAAGAAGAAATTCTGATGCGTACGTGAAGTCTACTTATCCGGATTGGGCACGAGGGTAGACCTGCGTCCTGCAGTGGGACGTATACAGGGTCCCTCTTAATGTGCTGACACTTTCTGAAGGGGATGATCTAACCGTAAAACTGAACAACTTTCTCTATGGGACCAACATCGAAATCGCGATAAAAAAATCTGCTGTTCCATACTAACCTACTCGAGCCAAATGTATGAGACAGCTGCAATTTTTTTTGCGATTTCGATGTTGGTCCTGTAGAGAAAGTTGTTCAGTTTAATGGTCTGATCATCCCCTTAAAAAAGTTTCACCTAATTTTATTAGACCTTATATAGGCTGTGATGATGATGCTGAATCTCTATTGTGTTTAATGTCGTAAACAATTTTTGTAATAAAATATTAAAGCAAGACAACTCGCTATACTATTAGATTATGCAAACGTATTTTGGCAGAGTATTTTCCGTGGTATACCGTCAATATTTCTCGAAGCTACTTAGAGGTGTTTACCCGTGCGACGTTATGCCGGAGCCGACAATACGCTTCTTTCTGCCGCGGAAATCTTCGAACATGGAATCGTTAGAGTTGCTAAAAGTTTAAAAATATTGTTTATATTTAGGTACTTACTACTTTATTACGTTTTACTTCAGTTTATTCTGTAGCTAACAATAAAGTTTGAATAGACGATCAAATTGATTTAAAATCGTTGACATCCTTAATTTTATCGTTAAATATCCTATGAATACCGAGCACATTATCTTTCTGATTACTTACTTATTTTAGATTACATTGTTATTTCATTATTAATACATTTTGATCAAAAGCATAGGTATCTACCGAAATAAATTGCTTTCAATGGTCAATTCGTAGGTTACAATTTATCTAGCCAACAAAATGTCAAAAATGTTTTTTTGTGAACTCAATAATCTAGAGGCAGACGTTGGCCCTGCCGGCCTGGTATGCGCACTACGTAGCTATAGATTTAGCTCCTAATAATGAATAAATTAAATAGAGTGTGCTAATTTAATTAATAAACAAATTATTTTTATTTTATTTCCTTGTCAATAACAGATTAATAAAATGACAAAAACTAAAATATCCTAAAACTAAAATAATATCCTATAACTAAAATATAACAAAAACAAAATAACTGGCATGCTAATTTAAGGAATCTTCTCTATTTATGAGTGTATTTACCCATTATAATAATCATGACAAAAATCAACTGTACGAGATATAATAGCGACTCCACTTCATCTCCTGTCCCAGTTTCCATTTGCTTGTTCCATGTTATCTTTATCCTCATAGTACAGTTTAATTTAATATGCGCCGTTACGAAGTGGGTTAAGTTAAGCAAGTACGTTTGAACAAAGTAGCTTCTTGGCCGATGGTTGTCTTATTATATTTATTAAAAGTAGGGAACTTGAAGTGTTCTCTTTTAGAGTTTTCAGTCTTTTAACTTTTATAATAAACAAGGCAGGTTACTTTATTGGTAAATTGAAAGACTACACCTGTTCCTAAGTCTGTGGACTACATACTACACATATTCTGCTCATGACTATATTTCCCGAGAGGGTAGTCAGAGTTATTCTGAAACCTCAGAAAATCCACGTTACACTAATAGTACCGAAACTCGGTCCAACACACTCATTACATTATATTCAAGAATGGTGGTACATAATATAGACTTTCCTGTTACATTTTTGACTTTACTGAACTTGAACGTCATCTCCAATCAATTTTACTTTGGTAGAGTTCTACTACAATAATTATGCCCTGCGTTCAGTCGAAAAACAAATCCTTGTTTTGGAACAACGTCCGTTTCAGCACACACATGCGTTGTAAGATCCGTACTTTGGAAACACTTGTAAAACCTGACCAGGAAAATAAAAAACCTGGTTTGGGGGCGCTGCAATCGACTGTCACCTTTAATGTTAGTGTTCCAAGTACAAAAATTAGTTCCAATGACTTTCCGCAACATGGCCAGGTTTTTTATATTTCTGGTCATAGACCGGTGGCCAGCTACAGTCAACTATACCTTATAAATTAACGAATTAACTCATTATGCACCTAAAGTAGACTAAAAATAAGTCATAAAAAACTTGGTCTGCCAGGGCGCAGCTTGGCACGTTTTCCGGTGTGATGAAAAACGTGGACCCCAAAAACACCCCATTTTACCTCATCGAATTAAAGGATGGAACTTGTCTGTTGGTCTGGAGGCCGATTAGTAAAGCCTAAAAAACCTGGTCTGCCGCCGCCTATCCTGGCACGTTCATGGGTCCGACTGAATTTAGGGTGCCCCTCGGAGGGTGGATTTTACCTCATCGAATTAATGAATGAAATCAATGCCAATTTATAGTCCTATCAACTATGTTTACATATGCCTTGGTTTGCCTAGGCTCAGCCTGGCAGGTTTCCGGGTCCGACTGATTTTACTTTCAAAAAATTGTTTAGCCAAACTTTAATAACCGGTATAAATCTACAGAATCTGCGGAAAATTTTACTGAAATTAGCTTGTATAAATAAACCAAGATATATGTACTCATACAAATATCCCTGAAGGTGGAATTTTAATAGAAAAGGTCAACGGCCCGCGGAAACTAAAAGAGATAGGTATGTGGTCCCGAAAAAATGTCAAAAACCCTGTGCAATTTGACGTCCCGATGAAAAAATCCAAAATAGGAGATCCAAGATGGTCGCCTTACATTTTCAAAGTCCTCATAACTTTGTAACCATTGACGGTCGGCGCGCTGTGTGAGTACAAATCAAATTAGTAGCAAAGCCCGGCATACGATGTTTACCTTTCGGTTCTATCAGAAGGCATATTTTAGTGTCGAAAAAAATGGTGGCCCAGAATCGTTAATCTATGTAACAAATAAATTGATAAATAGATAGATAACTCATTTATTACACTTGAACAATACAGGAAAAACAGTGTCTGACAAAGGTAGACAATTACCTACCTACACGATAAATTAAAATGCTTAATTAAGATATTCGGACATCGTAGGTATTTTTTTTTTTATTAAGGGTTCATTCCTGATGTTTTACACTGCAATTCTGCCAATATCATGATGACTGGAAGTATCGAACGAAATTTCAATCTCCTTATTTTATTTAATAGTAAGAATACGTGTCCAATCAAGCCTCCGTACACATGACGGGAATCAAGATTAATCATTTAGTGCCATTAAATAAGTAGTTCCTAAATAGTGCCTCTGTAGTTTGCGAAACATATAAGTGTATATTTTTCCCTGTTAGCTTTTGTGTTTATTACTCTCTGAAATTCAAAATTTCATAATTCCATTCATAATTCTCTATTTCAGGAACAATTTATTTGGATACTAAAGTTTTGAACTATCGTGTGAATTCGTGTGTACGCCTATACTCTAGCTCGATATTCTAATATATGAAAGACGAAAAAAACTTTTTTATTTCTATGTCATTTTCTTGAAGGCCTGTCATTATGAGATTTTGGATGTAATAAACACAAAAGCACTAACAGGGAAAAATATGTATAAATATTTAGCAAACTACAGAGGCACTATTATTAAATGGCACTAAATTATTAATCTTGATTCCCGTCATGTGTACCTACGCTAGCTTGATGGACACTTTTTTTTTTACTATTTTGGCCTAATCACCGGTTTCGAAGCCATTTCATGTCAACGCCATATTTTATCGAGACATGTTGAACTAAGTATTTTACTCGTTTTTTACTATTTAAACTAGCTTAGTCGCTTGGCGAGTCTATTGACGTCTATTGTCGTCTCGGTTGGTGTCTCTGGACTTGCCACGCAGTTCCGCTATTTGGTGTCCTCAAATATGTTTTTTGTTAATAAAACAATCCTGGAGATTGAGATTTCGATGCTTCCAGTCATCATGATATTGGCAGAATTGCAGTTTAAAACATCAGGAAAGAGCCCTTAATAAAAAAAAACCCTACGATGTCCGAATATCCTAATTAGGCATTTTAATTTATCGTGTAGGTAGGTAATTGTCTACCTTTGTCAGTCACTGTTTTTTCCTGTATTGTTCAGGTGAAATAATAAATGAGTTATCTATATATCTATCAATTTATTTGTTACATAGATTAACAATTCTGCGCCACCATTTTTTTCGTTACTAAAATATGCCTTCTGATAGAACCGAAAGGTTAAACATCGTATGCCGGGCTTTGCTACTAATTTGATTTGTACTCACACAGCGCGCCGACCGTCAATGGTTACAAAGTTATGAGGACTTTGAAAATGTAAGACGACCATCTTGGATCTCCTATTTTGGATTTTTTCATTGGGACGTCAAATTGCCCATGGTTTTTGTCATTTTTTCCTTCGGGACCACATACCTATCTCTTTTAGTTTCCGCGGGCCGTTTACCTTTTCTATTAAATTTCCACCTTCAGGGATATTTGTATGAGTACGTATATCTTTGTTAATTTATACAAGCGAATTTCAGTAAACATTGTCCGCAGAATCTGTAGATTTATACCGGTTTTTAAAGTTTGGCTAAACAATTTTTTGAAAGTAAAATCAGTCGGACCCGGAAACCTGCCAGGCTGAGCCTAGGCAAACCAAGGCATATGTAAACATAGTTGATAGGACTATAAATTGGCATTGATTTCATTCATTAATTCGATGAGGTAAAATCCACCCACCGAGGGGCACCCTAAATTCAGTCGGACCCATGAACGTGCCAGGATAGGCGGCGGCAGACCAGGTTTTTTAGGCTTTACTAATCGGCCTCCAGACCAACAGACAAGTTCCATCCTTTAATTCGATGAGGTAAAATGGGGTGTTTTTGGGGTCCACGTTTTTCATCACACCGGAAAACGTGCCAAGCTGCGCCCTGGCAAACCAAGTTTTTTATGACTTATTTTTAGTCTACTTTAGGTGCATAATGCGTTAGTTCGTTAATTTTATAAGGTATAGTTAACTGTAGCTGGCCACCGGTCTATCAGGCTTTAAAGACTTTATTGTATTAGACAACAATGTTAGTACCTAAACTATTGAAGCACACCAAGGTCAATTGAATTCAGCAAAATCCGAAAAAAAAACAAGTATAAGTATGCCAGTAAGTGCGGCCAACTGCCTCCGTCGTCTAATGTTTAAGAGCATTGGGCTCTTGACACGGAGGTCGTGGGTTCGATTCCCACAGGGGACACCTAGTCATATATCACTGTGCGTTTTCCGCAGTTGGTTAGGATATTGCAGGCTGAATCACCTGATTGTTTGAAAAGAAAGATGATTTTCTTCGTATGGCACGTTAAGCCGTTGGTCCGTGCTGCTAACTCTGGTGGTCTACCACCACGACTGTAGCGACTTCTAAGACGATACATAAAAACCATATCAGAGGCCGTAAGGTGGTTTGAATAAACTCTGACACTTGACGCTTGCTGCCCGATAAGAAGAAGTCCGGCAAGCGATGATTTGGGTAACTGGCGTGGATACTGACTTCTTGCATATTCCATCATCATAGTCATCGCCGCATTCCTACCACTGCCACAATACAAGAGTTGCCTTTATACTCTCGATCAGGACAATTAAAATGACTGTTTAAAGAATAATTTTCTCATTCCGTTCCACATTTAATGAATATACTGAGTTAACAAAAAGGGGTAAAGTCACTTAAGAGTGCGTGTTTGTAATATACTCACGAAGCTCCCTATATTTGATCACTTTAATTGGTTCCTCCCACCAAAGCTGCCTAATGAATAAGGAATGATATTCCGCAACTCAAAATGTGTACAAATGCACAAGTAATTACGTCGAGTTGTTAGTAATGTAAACAAAATTCCATTAATTTGTGCCTGCCGTTGATGGTTTAACGTTTGGGGTGAATGAGCGTAGAAACAGCTGGTATGGTGTTTGTTGGTGACTCGATTTATTTTGGTTGAATTCAAAATTTAAAACCTCTTACAACATATGTCAGGATTCTGCCTGGATGTTTTCGTTTATTCGACCGACAGCACAGTCTGTAGTGAACCTGCCTGCTGTGCCGAGGGTCGCGGGTTCGAATCCCGTAAAGGACAAATATTTGTATACTGAATTTGAATTTTTGTACCCGAGTCATGGATGTTGCTATCTATTATATGTATTCTATATCGTTGTCTAGAATACAAGTCCAGGCTAGTTTCTGGTACTTTAAATGTGACTAGATAATTTGTGTGACAATGTCAAAGGTATTTATTTATGTATTTATTTATTTATTCGATGATTGAACTGTAGGTAGGTACCAGGTACATCAAATCCAAGTGAAATAACTATAGAACCTTGACGCATCTTCGCTCTCTTTCTATATAAGGATCTCAGAGAGATGAAAGCCGCAACATAGCCTTGGCCTCAACAAGCTTGCGTGAACTCAAAATTTTTAGCGGAACTTTCTTGTATGTCACAAAGATCTAAATAAAATAGTTAAAGAAAAGGAAAATAATGTATTAGTTAGTTTTATTTACGGAAAGAAACAGCTCCGAATGAATATCTCAATATATAAGAATTAACGCTTGCTATATGAAATACGTGAAATAGTTTTGTGACCTTAAACATATTCAGAAACTCTAACTCCTTGATAATACTAAGATGATAATGCGACCATCTTAACTTCCAACTAAGTCCTACCAATTTCGACTTAGGAGTTTATTATGGATAGGGAAGTTTTGGATCAAGCTCCATTATCACACGAAGTTTGGCCGAATTAAATTATTCAAACTATTAGTACAAATTCCTGTGCGGTGTTAAATCAACAATCGAGGGATTAGAGGATCAGTGAGATGGTTTAAGGAAGTCAATGAGCCAAATTGGTTCAGCTAATATATTATGTGGGTACTTAATCTTACAGGATTTGTAGCTTACATATGATTTAAAAGCCATCATTCATGACACTGTTTAAAGGAAGGAAGATTTCAGAAATCATAATGCATCTAGCAACATTTGAAAGTCTTCAAAATTGAGATCAGAGGTCTCAAAAACGCCTTTTTTGCTTGAGAGAAAAAAATGGGCACGCAGTTTACTTCAACCACGTTCGAAAAAAACGGTGGAATCTTTTGGCCTCAAGCCTTATTCAATACTGGGTGTATGGGATAGCCCTCCGCAAACTGAAACGGTGAGCTATGGAGTATACCTCAGGAAATGCGAAATAAAAACAGCTGTTCCATACAAAACTGCCGTACCTACCCGACTCAAATATATGGGACAGCTGATTTTTTTTCGCGTTTCCTGGGGAAAGCTGCATAGTGAAAGTTGTTCAGTTTGATGGTCTGAGTTTACCGTTTCAGTTTGCGGAGGGCTGTCCCTTACACCCTGTATATTGGAAAAACTGTAAATGTCTTTAGCAAATGTCGTCATCTGCAAGTATTCCAGAGGAATGTATGAATAAAGACTACGAATATTCAAAAGCTGCGGTCCTGACATAAAACCTCATTGTGATTATAATAATTTTTGATTAATAAGCATTTTAATAAGCTAACTGCTTATGCTGGTTATACCAGCGTCTGCTGGCCACGCAACGTTATACGTGATTCAACCAACGCGTGGCCAGATTATGATGGATATGCATTGGAGCTTGGCGTGTCCCCGTATCGCCACTTTTCTGAGGGTATGCGAAATCACGACATTTTCTTAATAGTTCTTGCATGGTCACTTAAACACTCGATATCATAACAGTGTTAAATCAAAACTAGGCTTAGTAGATATTTCAAAGTATCAAACAACCAAAAGCCGCCAATTAAATGATCCGCATCACCCAGCCTAACTTCAAAGCTAAGCATATTCTAAATAAGTTGAAGCAGAAGCCAGGATTAAGCTGGCTCGAGTCAAGTCTCTTGTTCTGCTGCTAATAGTCGGGCAGCCATTTTCAACTGTCGGATAATGTTGCGAAGTTCGTATGTGGTCGATTGGAACAATTAAGTCTGCAGTTAAGTTTGTGCTGTTATGGAGTATAAGGGACGAAGACCTGAGTATTATTGTTTACTTAGAGGATATTCTTAAAATTCACAGCTCTAGCAGCATGAGTAAAATAAGTTTCGGCGGTCCTATGTTGTTATTTGCTAAACATTTTATTTCATCTTTTTGTATCATTGTGTATTGATTTCCAGTCTAGCTGCATTACTGTTGGCAAATCTTGTTCATCTCCAAAAACAAACCCAGCACACGAGTTCAGCGTAAACACAGATTCAGCATTCCCATTGATTTTCAAATCCGCAAACAGATTTGCAGCTATTCACTTTGCTTTTGTTACGGATTCCCTTGCGTATGTGTAATGAAAAAATTCAGCCGCAAAGTCCCGTTTGTGTGTGGAATGGTCTACGTACTGAAAAATTTTAAAATTCCTTTTGCATTTCGCATTTCAGGCTATGCACAGACCGAGGTAAAACTTCTAGTGTAAAGCGGGTCTTGTGGGTTAAAAATTGATCGCTCTACTAAATTCGCAAGCATTTTAAAGTTAAGTAGGTACAGCATAGAAAAATATTTGATACAACCACTATGATCAGTACCTAAATTTTTGTTTTACTACCTGTCAGAGTATCTTGAACATAATCACATAGATTAACCAATTGAAATTCCAAAATCTAGTTCTTAAGGGACTAAATAAATAATACGCAAAGGTTTTTTTATGGGTATAGGGGATTGGTCTATCCATAAGCTGAACAATTTTCTTTATACGACTGGTGAAAAAAATCTGCCGTTTCATAAAAATCTGCAAACTAAGTAGACCGAAATGTATCGTACAGAAGACATTTTTCTCGATTTCAATTTTGGTGCCATAAAGGAAGTTGATTTGTTTGCTGGTCTGATTATCCCCTTATGATGAAAGATATGCTTATGTGACCTTACGTCTGAAAGAACTCTCTGTAGGTGATAAGACGGTTTGTATTGTACCCCTTTGTTTGCTTAGTTAGTTTTTAATAAATTTTCGGCGAAAATAAAGAATATTGTATTGTACTGTACTCACGTGCTCGTCCTTAGCTTTATTATCTAGTCAATTAGAAAATTATATTCAAAACAGAAGATGATACTCTAGTTCGAAACGTGTATGGCATTGTCGCTATTATGGAATGCAAATTGCTCTAAAATAGAGTTAAATTTGAATAATTATGTTAGGGTTGTACAAATACAATCAGCGCAGGGCGGTAGCTGCAGGGCAAACGCAACGAGACTGCACTCTTTGTATGTTAATAACGTTTGTTTTCGTACGGTAGGGTTGGTTTTGTTTTTTGTGGTGTAATTTTTTTAAGCTAACCGGCGATGAAATTTCTCTCCTTGAATGTTTGTGCAGTTATGGAGAGTGATACTTTTTTTTAACCAATTGTGCGCCATGAAGAATTCCATCCAATGGTAATAATTATCAACATAAGCTAAGCTATCATCTATTTTATATCAATGTTGTTTTGTATCAGTGATGTTTTATCTGGGTTACGTATCAACAAAGGACTTATCGATCTAATTCCCCATCTTTTATTTCTCCACCATTCAAGGTTTTTTTTTTAAGTTTTGAGTCAAGAAAAAATGACTACGAAACCCTAAAAATGAAGATACCTAAGTTTTATATTTCACATTATTTAGCTCAATATCAAAATATCCTATAAGACTTTTAAAGTGGAGTGGAGTGGTTCAGTTCTGAGGTTTCAGAATATCTCTGACTCTGGAATATTTCGGGGAATATAGTCGTGAGCATAATATGCTGTGCTATGCTACTTTTAAAGTAAGTTTTTGTGATTTTTTTCAGTTCCTAATAAGTACTATGAATAATAATAATTCTGAAAAAGCAAAAGATCCAAAAAAGTTATCGAAAACGCATTTTTCAAATACATGCCAATAATTTTTCCATAATGGTACAGCAAATTGAAATTTGAACTAAAATTTACAGCAAGTTGCCAACCCTGTTTACAAGTGACATGTTCCTCTCGCGCCGCCCCGCCGCGCGCCGCACAGGAACGCAACGAGCCCTCCCGTTCATTGTTTTTATTCATGCCGTCCACATGGGGCAGCCCTGAATATTGTATTTCCCAATACGGAATGGCTTGCACTGGTGCCATATGAATACATGTTTGTTTACCTTCGAATTCATTATGGTTTTGGCAGATTGAAACAAATATTTTGTTTTGTATTTTAGAAACAAATGTATCGTTTGACTGTCTGTATTTGCAAATAACACAATTAGTATCCTGAAAGATTTTTCTATTTTGCATGTATCGAGTCGCGTGGCTAAGGGGGTAACAAGTAGACGTTTAGTCGGCTTGCGATTTTATTGGCCACGTGGCTCCGCCGTTTTATGGCGGTTTCGAGTGTGTGTTTTTGTTTAAAAACGGGGCTTTGAGATCGCCATATCCTATTACCGTACAATATCGAATAAATATATCTTCAATACTTGACACTGGCGAAATCTAACAAGGAAACGCCATTAAATAAAAATAGAGTAGAATAGAATAAGTAGGTATCCCTGTATACACGGTGTAAACTAAAAACGTCACTGAAATTAGGAAAAAAGTCAGCTGTTTCTTAGACTTGGATCGAGTCGCCAATAACGTTTTCTATGAAACAATTGATTTTCTTTTTCGCGATTTTGATGTTGGTCCAATAGTGTTAGTTGTTCAGTTTGATGGACTGAAGTATGTTACGCAGTTAAGTTCACCCTTTATTGTGTCACTTAAGTTTAGAATTCTTAAATGATGTGGCGTAATTATATTAACGAGATGTGTATTTGAGTACCAATTAATGAAATTCTAAGCACGTGATCAAATTAATAATGTTTGATCGGTGTATTTGATAGTGAGTATGTGTGATTTAAGAGGTAATATCGACACACGTGAGTTGGTTTCCCGATTGTAATTAGAACGCCTTGAAATTTGAAAACTAGACACGTTTCGAGAAGGCCTATGATAAGGCACAGATACAATATTACACACAGTAATCTTTAAGGGTCTTCAAGAGTCGCGTTGTTGATCTGCTAGTGGGTGGTCGCGTGTCGCGTGTCGCTCGTCGGTTGCCCCCTCCCAGCTCGACAGCGGGGCTCCACTGGTGGCTCAAGATAGTGTTCTTTTGTAAGAACAACCCTTGAAGTCACCAAAATATCTTCATAACCGTACAACGTCAAGCACTTTTGCTACAAAAACTCGACATTGGCAAAATCATCACAAACCAAGAAGCCATATTTTAAAAATAGAATAGAATAGAATAGAAGGGTCTTCAAATAATTAATGTGCTTTGTCAGCTAACATGAAGGTAATCTTCAGAAAACCGCCAGATGCTAAGACGTCTAGTCACACTAATATTATTAATCCGAATAAGGGTTTGTCTGTTTTTAGGCTTCCGTGGTCAACAAGGAACCCTTATAGTTTCGCCATGTCCGTCTGTCCATCCGTCTGTGCACGGTTTAGCTTTACAAGTTAACGAGTAATAGTCGATCATTCAACATTCGACTTTACTAGCCGTTAAACCGTAGTATAAAACAAAAAGCCCCCTTCTAAGTTCGTATATTGTGACGGGTAACTACGGAACCCTACCCTACTGCGAGTGGCCCGACATGCACTTGGCCGATTTTTTTAAATAACAAATCTTAATCTTATCTTCTCTTCTTTATCTTCATCTTTCTTAACATGGCAGTGCAGCTGTGCGTCAAAATGGACTGGAGCTCTCAACTATTCTGCTTTTCTCTTATTATAGACATAATACAAGAAAAATTAAAGAACGAATTTTACGCTTGTTTTACACGACCAAAAGCGAATAACAAAATTATACAGGGTATTAATTTAAATGGGTTAGGTAATTACATACTTTCGCTAAAGTAGTGTTTCGGACAACTTTTACTGTGGGAGCACTGTTGAAATCATGAGGAAAAAAATGGTTGTTCCATTAAAAATGTCAATGTCTACTCGACCCAAATGTATGAAACGGCAGATTTTTCTTCACGCGATTTCAATTTAGGATGCATAGTGAAAGTTGTTCAGTTTGATGGTCTGAAGCACCCCCTAAATGAACTGATTCCCATTAAAAAATCTTTAGAACTATAAATACTACGGATTAATGTCAATTTGGCTTCTAATCTTTGTGCTTCATTAGCGAGAACGAAATGATTTTTAGCGGGTGGAAAATTATATCGATAATCACCTTAATCAAATAACTGGTTTACATTATTTTTTTTCGCTTCTGCATAGCACTGCATTGCTATCAATACTTCATTCCTAATAAGGACGACAAGATTTTCCGATTCGATTTAGATTTCTGGCCAATCTTTGATTACCAAATGTAATTTATTTATTAGATATATAATATACTATCAAACATAATATCTTGGACGGGACGGTACAAAAGCTGTTCTAAGAATAAATGAGAGCAAGTGTTTCAAATATCTGTCTTTCTGTCTTTGTAGTGCAAAATAGCCATTAAATTTCGTTGTAATTTGGAAAGGAGTATATACGAGTATCAAGTGGTATGTAGATCCCCAAGGACGTAAACTCAAGGAGTTTCTTAAATTTGAAGGTTTCAAAAAGGCAGAGCAACATGACAAGCCCAAAAAACACCCGACCACGTCTTGCCAAGAAAGTAGGTATTCTTTTAAATATGACAAAGCTTACAAAACAGGAATTGACAAATAAGGTAATTGCATTCTTTATAAGTACTGTAAAAGAGAAAACAGAAATGAAATAACGAATACGGTAACATAATGAGTTCAAATTGAAAACGTACACCCTTAAAACCTTTACCAATTTGACGCAAGATTGATTCAATTGAGTCCCCACCATTCAAATTCCGTATGCAACCGAGTAATACTTCAAGTGGTTCCTATTGTCACCACCCAAACTAGACCTTCCCTGTCCCCCAGATTATTTGTTCAATGACACCACAGAGGGGAGAAAAACAGAATAGTTGAGAGCTCAAGTTCATTTAGACGGCTTTGTGTCTCCTGACATTTGAGGAGTGCGAATCGCCCAAACGGACCCCTTTCTACGGCGTGAAATTGAATCTTGTTGCGGATGGAGGGTGCACAGAAAACTTAAATATTTAAGGGGAAATTACCATCTAGAGAAGCAACCCGACGTTTTAGAGGTAAGGTATTAATTTTACGAGCCCCATTGTAACAGTAGACGTGGATGTATGAAGTCGTTAAGTTTTAGCAGTCGTTTGTAGACAGGATTTAGCTTGAGGGTCGAGTGGTAATGGCTGGTTTAGAGTTATGCGAGTTGACTTTCGGCTGCAGTTTGAATTAATTAAAATTAGGAAATGTTGAGGGCGTTAGTGCTCCCTTGTGTGTGACGGTTGATGATGAGATTGTGGCTCGTAAAAACTTTGGTTTCACGTAAAATTGTTTAACTTTCCTCGTGTCTGACTGTGGAAGTTGAACAGAGATTTAGCCGAGACAAGGTTTAGTGAACAAAATTATCATATTTTCACGATTTCACTTTCGAAACAAACTTGATAATATCAAATATTATTTTTTTGCACACTAAAAACTTAAAAAATATCTTATCACTTAAAACTTAATTAGAACATGTATTGTGCTAGATATAATAAACAATTTGATTCGAGGTCATATCATTTTATCATGTTTTCACTGATTCCGATCAAAAAGCATATAAGCATGAGGATAAATTATGCTCACTACTTCTATGTAACGTTTTTAATGTTACACTCTTAATACAGGGTGTAAAATTAAAAACGTTACATATTAAACTAGGTGCTTCCGACCATCAAACTGAACAAATTTCACTATGGAGCCAACATTGCAACAGCGAATTTTGTTGTTGTTGTTTCATAGAAGACGTAAATAGCTACTCAACACAACTGTATGGAACAGAAGATTTTTACACAATTTCAACGTTAGGCTAGGGAAAGTTGTTCAGTTTGATGGTCAGAAGCACCCCCTTCAGCATGCCCCTGTATACCCCGAGTCCCAAGTATGCAGGGTGTAAACTTAACTTGACGTAGTGAAGTCATAAATAGTCTAAATAAAGCGAATTAACAATTTCTATATTTCAATTGCAATGGCCAAGCTATCTATTGTGACAGAAAGTAAACCCCTTCGTCACATTACGCATTAGCAAATCCGGGCCTAAATTATAATATGGAGAATACACATACTAATATAATAACTAGCAATACCGTTTTGATACTATATAGGTAATGAGTCTAGTGATGTCTTTGTCTTAACTTGAACTGTGTGACCGCAGCTCAACATCGAAGGGCTCACGTAAGCAAGGGGTCCTGGCATCATCCCCGGGGAAGTAAATTTCATTAAACTCAGTTTCAATTCATGAAATCCCCCGGCACAAGACATTTTCGTCTTTAAGTCTTAAATGTGAAGAGTCTGTCAAGGTATTTCTTTCGTAAAAGGGGCTACAATACTGCGGTTGTATACCTTACTCAAGGGGGGACTCTTACATTTTTAAATTGTATTAACCGTAATTGAATACCTGCTGTTTTTGAGCAATGAATTAGGATTAAGGTGTTTTCTTTTAGCTATCAGATCTCTGGAGTGTTTTAAATTTTTTGGAGTTGGAAAGTATATCACCATAAATTACATATTTTTTTTAGTTTCGTACCTATATTAATTTTTGTGTTTACAGAAAAATATCTATCGTGGAGTAACGAAAATATGATTATATTTCTTAGCGCAGAAATCATACGTTTATTATGCCGCCTATTATGCCTTATTATTTTGTTGTTCCATATCAATGTTTGATGCCTAAAAATTATTGAAATATAGTAACATAGTGGGAATGCTGTACGCTAAAGACTAAACAACGATCTCACCCTGATTAAAAGGATTGAAAATTAACATTTAGTAGGTTGCTACACAAAAGACAGGGCATCATCATCGGTAAGTAATGAAATTAAATGTACACTAATAATGAAAAAGGCTACAGAAATAATCCGTTCGAAGAAAAAGTTAATAAGCATCAATTCAAATTAGTTGTATCTAATAAAAACTTCAGCTATAAATTAACACCGATATTTCATTCTGTACTCCTGCGGCCCTCTAATAAGCTTGCAAGCATTTTTTCTTTAAGAACGTAATAACTTTCTCTGTTTATTATTCTAACCGGCAAGGGAACAATGTTGCCAGAAAAAAAATATGTTTTTCGCATAAAGAAAATATGAGGGCTTAAAGAGTTTAGAGTTTTTTGTGATGTAATCTTAAAAGATTACTTCGAAATACTTTCAAAAGGGGAGAGTTTCGACGAAAAAAGTTATTTAACGGTTGTTTTTTCAAGTCTGATAGAATTATAGAACTCGAGTAGAATAAAATGTTTTGAAATTGAAAAGTTGAATGCTACTGATATAACAAATCTAGAACCACTTCATTCGTCACCCTAATTCGTTATACGATATCGCCTTTAATGATTAGAGTTACTACCTTGATTAAACTAATCCGCATCGTATCGTTTATCAAGTAAAGAAACCGATAACATTTTGATAACACCATTATTTATGGCACAGTTTTCACGTGCTACGTACAGGTTGCAGTCATGGCGACTAAACATTTATTATACATCACTGTCTTCCTCCTCGTAAGTGTCAATCAAATTAATGCATTACAAACAGTGAATGGCGTTATAAAAATAACGATTGGAACTACAGCTGGATGCGGCGATACTGTAAACTTCATTGTACAACAACTAGCAGAAGCATACCGGTTGTACAGAGATTTCCTGCAAGTCGAATTTGTGCCATGGGGAAGAACTACGAGAAACGCAGACAACAGTTTAACGTGCCAATTCGGTACCAATGATTGCTGGGCAAACCGCCTCCAAAGATGCGTCCTGGATAAATTAAAGGGCAACCAAGATGCCCAAGTGCACTATATGACCTGTGAGTTCACTAACCCTCGTCCAGCGTTTTTACAAGGATCATACCTTTGCGCTCAAAGCGTCGGGCTAAACCTGGTTGATGTTGATTATTGTGTGGCATTTAGTGGCGGGCCTTTAGATTCACAAGCAGAGATGGCAGCTCGGGAACCGATGGCAACGATTAATTTCGTACCATCGATTCATTTTAATGATGTCATAGATGTGTCTCTGCATAATGAGGCGAGACAGAGACTAAGTAGCATGATTTGCTTTGCTTTGGCTGAAGATCCAACCACAGGAATCACCAATTGTCAAGTCTAATTACCGTAATCGATAATTAGGAAGATAATTTTAAATCTTATGATGTGAAAATTGCTTAATTTATATTGTGGTGATTAAATGTATTTTATTTCTTTGTAAATCGTTTATTTGTTGAATTTTATGGATTCAAACTCACCACTAAAAACCTTGTAGTACCTAGATAACTGGTAAAACATCCTGAAAAAATCGAAAAGAGTTAAAACTATTATTACAATCATAAAATATCAACAGGTATCTTTATTGATAACAATTGCAGTAAGTAAAATATTCTAAAACAATATAACTTTACGATGAATACGATATCTGTCTCAACATTTTATAGTTTGTCGTTGTCTACCAAGATCTGCAGACATGTCGAAGAATAATTTAGTTTTTATTGTGTACCTTATCATAATTGTCAACTCCATGCAAGCATTAGAAACAGTGAATGGTAAAATTAAAATCACAATCGGAACTACTTCCGGGTGTACTGCAACCATGAACTTTATTAGCACGCAAATGACAGAAGCTTACGACGCATACAAAGATTTTTTAGAAGTAGAATTCTTTCCTTGGGGAAGAACTCAGAGGCACGAAAATGGAAGTCTGACGTGTCAATTTGGGCCTAACGACTGCTGGGCTAATCGCGTCCACAGATGTGCCTTAGATTTACTGAAAGGCAACCAAGATTATCAGGTAAACTACATGATTTGTGAGTTCTCAAGCCCTTATCCAGCATATTCACATGGTACTTACACTTGTGCTCAAGAAATAGGTCTTGATCTGGTTAATCTTGATTACTGCGTAGCATCATCCGGTGGACCTTTAGACGAAGCAGCAGAAGTAGCTGCTAAGCAGCCGATGGAAATCATTAATCTGGTACCAACGATTCACTTCAATGATATCATTGATATCGATCTACGCACAGAAGCCAGAAGTAGATTGAAGAGCATGATATGCTTCGCGTTAGCAGAAGATCCTTCCACCGGCATCACTAACTGCCAAATTTAGTTTAGAACTTGACAAAGACAAATACGTCTCATAATCAAGAAATAGCATTCCCTTGGATTAAACATATAAAAGTTTTAGCCTTAGTTGGCTCCGATGTTGAGAGGATTTTGGGATTATCGCGCTAAATGTCCAACTTTAGCCGGGTTGTAATCGACGAACTTGTGCAATTGGACAATCGTCTGGCGAAGATACGGTTAATAGCTGGGTAATTTTTGGAGATAAGAAGTCTAATGATAGCATTTCGTTCGCTAATGTTAAGGAACTGGAACATAATAGTTAACTAAAAAGATAAAAATTTTGCGTATTGTTTTGCTGCCTAGATATTTTCTCTTCTATTTAATCACTTTATTCCTCATCATGACATTGATTGAAAACGATAGGTAATTTGACTAGATTACCTACAATCCTTAATCTGAAATAATTATAGTGATAATTTTAATTAATTTTAAATGACATCATAACCAGAAAGTTCACAAAACAATACCTAACTTTCTTTTCAACATAGGTCGGAGTGACAGATCGCGCCTAATTTGTTTATCTGAATGCGCTCGTCTAAACATCTGTCTATGCTCCCAGCTCCCATAACAATACTAGTAAAATGGTGTAAGGAAAAGTATCATTAACCTTTAAAGTACTTTACCCATCAAAAGGAACAACTTTTACTATGGGAGCAACCTGTCAGAGCAAAAAAAATTAGCTGTTCCATACTAAAGTGCAATACCTACTCAACTAAAATGTATGAGACAGTTGATTTTTTTATGCTCTGACAGGTTTGCTCCCATAGCAAAAGTTGTTTAGTTTAATGGGCAGAGTATTTGGTTTAAAGGTTAATGATACTATTCCTTACACCCTGTATTTCCTGTAATCTGCCAATAAAATCTAGGAAAATAAAACTGTTTAATAACTACTTTTGTTCAGATTAAAGCAAGGTTAAATTACTGTATAATTGTGTATTATCTAAAATAGTATTAATATAGGTACTATACCAATTTAGTTAAAACGACAAACAATTAAATTAAAGATATTATTCAATCTTTAATTTGATTCGAAATAACATGTTTATAAATATGTAATAATATTTAAGACAAACAATTAGCTTAGCGATTTGAAAGCATGCTTTGTTGATAGCGGTTTCAAATCCTTCTCGTAATCTATTATTTTGATAAAAGACCTAAATCTTACATAAAAACCAAAGTCCGAAAGATGCTATCTCATACATTAATTTGTGGTATTTTAGTGATTATGATCAAATTAATTTAAGCTTCGTATTATTCCATCACGATTTGTGCGCGATAAAAATCAAAATGAAAGTCATAAGTGTCATAATTGCACAGGCTGAAAATCAAGGACTCGATTGGTTAGAATAATGTTATCGTAGACGCGTCGTTGAATAAACGTCGCCTAGCAGTTTATGTATAAATCATTTGGTCAGAACTGGTCTATCAAGGCACTAAATAGGGAAACATGGAGAGAATGGGGGAAACCAGTTCTAACATGCCAGAAACTCACCAAATTAAATTTATTTTGGTGAGTCCGTAATAACGTCGTCTACGATTAATACGAAAATTCCCGTGTGAGTGGGATTGAGTTTAATTCATAATTTGTAGCTGACCTAACCACAGTCATCGGTTCTGTGAGCAATGTGCCCCGCCCATTGCCACTTTAGTTTAGCAATTCTTTGGGCTATGTCAGTTACTCTGGTTCTTCTGCTGATCTCTTCATTTCCGATTCGATCTCGCAGGGCAACTCCGAGCATAGCCCTCTCCATTGCTCTTTGAGTGACTTTCAGCGTTTTTATGAGGCTTTGAATTAGTACAAGTGATGATCAAAATATGGTGACCAAAAATCCTCAATACATAAAAAAAAATCAATATGTTCAGCGTAAATAAAAGCAACGTAACACAACAACCATTGCAAATTTTGTGCTTAATTCATAATGAAACAGTATAATTTGGTGTTTTGTTTGCGTAGTGACCGTAATGGCTTGCAAACGATCGCCCTAACTGCCCAGTCAGTGCATTGTGCAGCCTCGCATTATATGTAACCACGCTTTTTGCTCATATTAGGACATTTTAGGAAGATCTACAATAGCAGTAATTTCAACTGTTTAAGGTTATAAACGGGTTCTTAATTATTTCAGATCCCGATATGTTGGTATGCCAAGAATCAAAATATATCAGTTTAACAGTGAATATGATGATTTCTTTAATAACTTTTGCTACTCCTCTAGTCATGTTTAAAATGTATTAAATAAAAGTTAGTAAAATGTTTGTCGAGTGGCGCTAGTTTCATATTACACATTACGTTCGTAAAGGCGATGACGTTTCAAAGAAATTTGGTGCTACAAAAATTGTTTGCTTGTAAATGTGGTAAAATTTTTAGTACTTCGCATCCTGTAAAAACCTTAACACATGGTGCCCCAAGACATTATTCCGTTATGGACGGCCTCGTGGGCCAATATAGCTGCGCCATTAGGCGATTGAAAAATGTCACAGGCCACTTTGCAACGCCGATGCGCTACATTAACTTCCGAAACGGAGAATTGTAAGAAAACTGTTGAGTTATGGTGCAAAATATTTTGAGTACCTGTGTATTGTAAAATTTTCTTGTATCGAAAGTTATGTTCCGAAATGTTCAACAACTTTCGTTGCCGATTGCTCTGTAGAATGATTGAATTTTATTACTATTTCAGTCATCACTGTCCCATTGTTGGGCAAAAACCCCCCTCCGTTCTATCCATGGGTCTCGGTTACACGCTATAGGCTAATTATGGAGAAAAATTAGCTTCTTTAGACAAAGAACTAGGTAATGTAATGATCGAATGTAAATAATTAAAGTTAGTGCGTTCACACACGATGACGCATTGACGCAGCGGCAGACGTGAGTCCGTCATTTGTGAAGCAAGGAGTTGTATGAAACCGCATGTAGAAGCACACACCGCATTGACGCACCGGGTGTGGTTCTATGGACTGACATCTGCCGCTCCGTCAGTGCGTCATCGTGTGTGAACGCACTTACACAGCTACATATGTGAAGTCCATCGTTCCGTATTGGCTAGTTACGCGTGGTGGACTAACGACAATGACCCATACACCCTCGTTGTAAGAGTAGGCAGGTATTTTAGTAAGTGGGAACTACCATCAAACTGAACAAAATCCACTATGGAGCCAACATCGAGGAAATATTGAAAAATCCGCCGTGTCATACTAAACTGCAGTACCTACTCGACTTTTGTAAACACCTGAAATTATGAAATAAATACAGGGTCCTACTTAATATGCTGACACTTTTTTAAGGGGATGATCAGACCATCAAACTGAACAACTTTCTCTAGGGGGCCAACATCGAAATCGCAAAAAAAAAAATAAGCTGGCCCATACAAAACTGCAGACCTGCGTAATGTATGAAACAGTTCATTTTTTTTTTCGCGATTTCGATGTTGGTCCCATAGACAAAGTTGTTTAGTTTGATGGTCAGATCATTCCCTTAAAAAAGTGTCAGCATAATTATTAAGAAGGACCCTATATATTGGATTTGATTTGACTTAAATGTATCAGATAGCAGATTTTAAGTTTTTATTTTTTTCGACCTTGTCTTCATAGCAAAAGTTGTTCAGTTTGATGGTCTAAACAAACCACCCTTTAAATTTTACTAGGGTATTTCGTTACACCTTGTATAAAGTTATGATAATGACGATTCTGAGATAAAACTGAAGAATGAATATTAAACAAGAAAGCTACTTATAAGTTCTGTGTCCATAATTTTAGAACGACCACTGCAACCAATTTGTGTACGGCAAAGCAAATTCCGTTCAGTATTACAACCTAAGCACGGGTATTACTAAGGCTCTATTATGCAGATCTGAACGCAGTTCTAGCGGTTGTATGTATGCACTATCCTATGTAGTTTCATACCACGTTATTGGTATAATAGGCTATGTTATTTTATTGGTACCTCGGGAACGTTCAGTGGCTTCAGAATGGGCCACACTAGAATATTGTTAATTTGACAAAGACTCATCTATGAGTCTATGAGAGAAACTAATTGAGGTACATGACATGTCTTCTGTGCGGATTCAAACCAGGCCCTGATGATTGAGTGTTCATACCTCTCCGCAACGCGCCATCGACGGTCTATAAGAAGTAACAAAACACCCTAGTAATATACAGAGTGTTACATAAGTAAAAATAAATATTTAAAACTCTTAAGGGGGTTGTTTAGACAGTCAAATTAGACAACTTTCTCTATGGGACCAACATCGAAATCGCGAAAAAAAAAATCCGATATCCCATACATTATGTATATTTTAGCTCGAGTCGATTTGTAGAGTACCTATGGAACATCTTTTTTTTTTCGCGATTTCGATATTGGTCCCATAGTGAAAGTTGTTCAGTTTGATGGTCTAAACCAGACTTTAGAGTCTTAAGTTTAACCGTAAACTAAAAAAATCGTTGTTCATTTTGACGGTCTGAAGTTTAGACAGATAAATAAAAAATAAAAAAAAATAGTTTAGATAAACCATCAAACTGAACAACTTCCACTACGGAGACAACTTCGATAAAAATAAATAAAATCGATGTCACATCACATAATTTTAGTTGAGTCAGTCGGTACTGCAGGTTTGTATGAAAAAGCTGATTTTTAAATCTTTACTAAGTTGGCTGTCAAAATTCTTCAGTTTTAAGGTCTCAAGCATTAAACGTATACGTAAAATGATAAAACTTGTCAAGTGCAAGTCGGGCTGCTCGCGCACCGAGGGCTCCGTACCACACCACCGCACAACATAATTTACAAAAAAGGTTTGTTTTCTCCCAAACCTCAACCGAAGACTCACACTTGGCCGGTTTTTATTATTTGTCGTTATACTGTAGAGCTTGCTCTAAAACCAAAACAATTTTGACGCTTGTACGTATGACCGCTTTTACGATAGAGCGAGATGAAAAAAACGTTGATAAAGACTAGTTTCTTGTATGAGGATCCCCCTTTATTTTTAACTTTTAGACATTTTTATAATAACGAACATTATGTGACAATTTCAACTGTCTAGCTATTACGGTTCAAAAGTTACAGCCCTAAATATGTAGCACAGACGGACGGACAACTTAGGCTTAGTAATATGGTCCCATTTTCATCCTATGGGTACGGAACCCTAAAAAGTAGCAACTATAAAACGAACGCAAGAGATGTAGCTAACAAACGAGTCACCACGGAAGTAGGCTGAATAATTGACGAGGAATGCTCCGGTGTGTTCGTCTAGCCGGTGGATCGATATCCCAAACTGCAGGCATGCCACGCTTTGCCATCTCTAGGGTAAGCCTTGGTGGTAATAAAAAGATGGCTGTTACTTGTACATTTCAATTTAGTGAAGGTTAAATAATAATAATCTACTTCTTTGTATTACTAGGCTTTTTCTTTGATCTAATATGTTTTTTGAGTCTTTTAATAAAAGGCATAGAGGTTTAAGTGAATAAACGCAACCTGAAAACCGTTTCATTAGATTCTAGAATTAGAAACTTTTTTCAGGTTACGTTTAATATGTGTTGTAGTTTAGAACGATAACTGAACAACACATTTTTGACGCCTTTTATTGCACACCTTACAAATTACATCTTGGCAAAAAAGTGTTCGAAAAGAATGAGGGCGCCGCTTTCCTTGCCAAAACTACAAAATCACGCATAACCTGGCAACACCACCATACTACAATAATTTGTTCTATGCACCATGTCACCACGTAGGACTCTTTTTTGCTAAGCTGTAGTTTGATAAGTAGAAAATTTACAACCAACCAACCACCAACCATCAGCAACAAGGCTGATTCAGTGTTTAGGGTGTAGAGCATCTCTGAGATGGGGATGGACCTGGCTGGATATTATAAATAGCCATTATACTATTTAAAAACCATGCTATTGTAATATCCTCCCCTCCTACAAGTCACAAATTCAATTAGGTTTCCGTTTTATAGCAATAAAAACACCACGTGCCATTTTATTGCCTGATTTTAAGACTTTATGAGAATTTATTGAGATGTCTGTTTCTTTTCAAAGAAGTAGTTAATATTATAGCAATATCCAAATTCCATAGCCATTGCATAAGAAGAATAAGAAAAAAAAATTAAAGTCGATTATCTTACCTAAAAGAAAATTTTAAAAGACATCTCGAGATAGAAGCATTATAACGATTTAGTTTCATTTGATTATTTAGATTCGTTCCATTGGACAATACCATAGAGAAATTACACGCTCCCCTGGGACAATACCTATCCAACGACACCTCAATCGCCTCCTTTGCTGTATAGGAACGGTATGAGTATGGGAACAGGGGGCGAAAAAAAAAGTTTACTTCATAGTTACATCATTTCTGTGTTTTGGTTATTACTATCTGTCTTCATGCCAAATTTTGATTCAATAGGACCAAAAATGAGTGAGTTATTGAGGTGGGGCGTATAGGGCGGGGCATACAGACAGACAGAATAGATGAAAGTATAAAGGCCAGGCCACACAGAGGCGGGACTGCGGGAAAGCGGTCCGGGGGCGGACCTGCGGGAAGCAAATATCTCCGGACCAGTGCTTATTTCTCTGTTACAGGGGACATACAAACTCGGACATGACCTTTCCACCACACCATACACTACAAAACACACAAAAATCTTCGCTGGTCCGCAGATATTCGCTTCCCGAGGAACCGCCGCCGGCCCCCTTTCCCGCAGGACCGCCCCTGTGTGGCCTGAGCTTTAGGGTTCCTTGTTTGACTACGGAACCCTAAAAATGTTATAGGTATTACAGATAACAGACACGAAATCAATTATTAATTTAAATTACGTATAGTTGTTGGTTCATCGAATATAAGTGGAAATTGATTGCTCACAGTTAAAAATCGAACGGGTCTCATCGGGGCGGAGCGGGCCGTATCGCACGGACGGAAATCCGCTGCGCAATAATGCGACCAGCTTCGGCCTGGCATAGTATAGGTAGTAAGTATGAGATGGTTTATATAGGGTGAAATCGATATCATTAGCATCCTCTTAAACTAAGAGTCTAACCATCAAACTGAAAAACTTTTACTATGGGATCAAACTGAACGGTGCGAAAAACAAAAAATCTGCTGTTGCCTACATTTGAGTCGAGTAGGCATTGCAGTTTAGTATGGTAGGTACAGCAGATTTTTTATTTGCTCCAATCGGTTTGCTCTCATAGTAAAAGTTGTTCAGTTTGATGGATATACTCTTAGTTTAAAAGGACGCTAATGATATCAATTTCACCCAGTATAAGCGATTTGGGCGGATTTCTCCACTGCGGTCCGACCCGATGCGACCCGTCGCAATATACGCTGACCTTTAGAAGCCGTTAAGACGCTGTTATCCCGTCGAGTCCGTTTTTTGAACACGAACGAAAGTGTTTTAAACTGTGTTTTAAAGTCTGAAATTAAATTATGTCTTATTTAAGGATCGGGCGGATGGGCGACTGTTCTCAATTACACGATTAGATTAAGTTTACTAGATAGAAAAACATCCCAAAGTTACCCCTTTTTGTTATGTTTTTTCAATACTATGATTAAACTGCTGATATTAAACTTTTTATTCTTGTACTTATCTAAATACATTAAATATTTCTAGTGAACTCAGAAGAATTTTTAGCTTAGAAACTCCCATGAGCAAAGATATTGACGAAAAACAAAGTTTAGCGATCCTGCTTTCAATTGGAGCGGGATGGCTAATTGTAAACTTATGCTTGCAAGAAAGAGACGCTTGTACTGGGATAACCTAGCCTTAAGTTTAATAAAATGTTCATTCTTCTATTTATATTTCTACTTTATACTGTCATGGATTCATCAAAGTTCCAGTTATTAGACAGTAAAGTGCTTCAACAGAATTTAATAACACGTCTTTTTAGTTTTTAAGGACTCTTACTTTTCTAGTTTCTGAATTGAAATACTTTGAGTTCAACACTTCTTTTTATTCTGCAAAGAATTTAATACTAGAATATAAAACAAGTCTTCAAACTTACTAAACTTGACAGATGATTTCTTTCATTAAAACTTTTGCAGTGCGCTGAAAATATTCAATAATGCGCCGCGTTGAAAATCTCGTTTGATCTTATGATATTATGAAAATAAATGAGTGTAAATGTACTTTTTATGGTATCTGTTTTATTTCATATTGATATCTGATTCAAAAAAGGCAGAAATGTTTTCATTTTTACATATAAACTCTGAAATGAATTTGCCAATTTGCACGATCGTCGTCACCGATTTGTATGAAAAGTAGAAGCATTTTTACTTTTAAACAGGGTTTTACTTTTATATGATTATTTGGACGAGTTCCCATCTCCACAGCATAACATAGTTAAACAGTTTCCAATAAGCAATATCTTCCGAATGGTTGAACTTTTGGCCTAGCTAATTTATTTACAACTTGCGGGGTTTTGATAGTAAACAAAATCTGATATTGTTTTGAAATTACGAGCCTGTAGCAGAAAAGTTAGTCAGGGTTGATTGAATTTTGAATTTAATATTCGACACGAAAATCGACTGACTATTTAATTAATAATTGTTTTGTATATTAAACTAAGTGGAAACTAATTGGAAACCAAAAAAATTTTTTTTTGTATTTTATGTAGGTATACTTACCGACTATGAAACTATTACTGACTCTGCTAGATGAGCAAAGCTTTGACAGCATTTTAGCCCAGATCTGGCCAGGCAGAAGCGAGTCATCCAACAGATTAGTGAGCTTATGACAATGTAAAGAACGTCTGATGGACCTAGTCCATGCAGGATGAATGATGATGACGAACATTATAAAAACTTAAACAATTTAACTACTAAAACATTGTCAACTATAAAAACTAAAGAATAAACCCAACTAGCTTAACAAAAACAAAACTTATTTCATAAACTGTTTGTGCACCTGCTTCGGAGTTTTATTCAGTTTTTCCATACTTTAAGAAGGTGGAAGTTTCAGTTAAAGTATTCATAAGGAGGTGGAACTTGGCTTGCCTATAACTTAGTTTCCAACTTTACATATAACGACGCACCGTTTGCTCTTTATGGAAAATATTTTTACATTGCATTTTAATGATTAATTTATAAACAACGGTTCAAATAATGGACAGAGTTTAGGCGAGTTTGAAAGGTAAATATTTTGGGACGTACATTAATGTTGATGGAAGGTAGGCTTATGTCGGGTGCGGACAAAACGGCGAAATTAGCTCAAATATTTGACTCAGATTTCTAGTTTACTGCGCATTGAGATTTTATACATAATCATCCACAGCCTGAATCCACACACTGTAGGGTAAAGGCCTCCATTTGTTTATGCCACTCTCCTCTGTCCCGAACATCTCGTATTAACGTAGTTCCTGCGACTATCTTTAATCGTCAACACGTCGTGTCGCCGGACAACACACACTACGTTTCCCTTCCCTTGGCCACTACTTGGACAATGCTTTGCTCACCTTGCCATGTGTCCTACCCATTTGCATTTGAGCTCCATGAATCTCTTACCGACATCTTGGCCCTTAGGACGGTGTCAGATTTCTGTATTCGAAACGTTGTCTTGGAGCTTGATGACAAGCATAGCACGCTCCATGGCATGCATAGAGTATCACAAATGAAAGAGCATGTCCAATAATAGAAGTACACAATTAGTACCCGTTAAAATCGATTGATGCGTCACGTTTGTGATACTGACACATTATATGAACAATTACTAAAATCTAAAGGTCACGTGCTTGAAACTAACTGTCTATATGAAAGCTTAATGTAAGATTAAACTGAACTATACTTACGCCACATCAAATATTTCACTTCAAGCAAGAGCACATTAACAAAATTGAAAGCTTATTTTCTATGAAACAAATTAAACAAGCACCATTAACCCAAAACTACCTCAAACAAGCATTCATGACTGCGTATATAGGGCGAATTTGATCAGAATAATTCAGGATTCGTACCAAAACCGGGATAGACGTTACAACCCACGATTTTGCCTCAATTTTCCGTGCCAACGGGCCTCTGGTGCTTCAATGTGGCGAAGCTATTGCCAATAAACAATATCTTCCAGTCGAATGGTTCGCGAACGAGGATCTGCTAATTAGGGACATGGATACCGATCAAAAGAGAGCCTTTGATGCGAAACTGAAAAGGTGACAACGATTTGAGTTAGCGAAGCGAAGCGAACGTTTTGGTGTACGTTTTGTGTTTGGTACCTTTTAGAAATGTGTTTGTAGTTTTCTGTTAAGTTTAGGAGTTCCGATCTTTCTTTTAAGTTTCATGAAGGGAAAGGTAAGGAGTCGCGTGGCTAGAGGGCTCACGAGTGGACGTGTTTCGTTCGGCACGTAGGTTAAGTCGCCACGTAGCTCCGCCATTTTGTGGTGGTTTCGGGAGAACTTGAGGTCACCAAAAATTTACTACTTGACATTGTCAAGCACTTTTGCTACTGAAACAAGAACAAGATATTGGCAAAATCATCAACACTACGATGGAGCTACAATTTAAAATAACAAAATCATAAATAAATATAATAACACTAAGGCAGTGGTCACAACTGCTTTTCAAAGATAATTTGTGGTTATATCAATACTTTCATCCATCTAGAAACATGATCGGTTTAAAATTATGATTGTCTGCTAAAGTTAATCATTATAACGGGTACTTACCGCGTTTTTATTTATTTTGGAGTTCAAATTTTTGATTTTCAGTTTTTCGCAATTAGAAAAACCTTGTAAGCGAGCTTTTCAAACTTTGCTCAATAGTCGCCAATATTGGTTTGCGCGCTTCCATTGCCTTTGATAAGGGCGCTTAACCAATATGCATAAGACCAGCTTCGCAGAAACACTTCTCCAATCCAGCTTAGATTCAAACGAGGAGCCTCAGGACGTCGGGGCACTCATGCAGAAGTTATCGCTTATTGAAATCGATCCCACGACCCTGTGCTAGTGGCCGATATTCTTCACCGCACGGATAAAGCTATTGCAATCGCAATTGTGAGATGCAATGCATAGAGGATAGTGTTTGCATTTCTGAGCGTAAATTGAATTTCTGTATTCTGTGATCAATTTTGTTTGGATGCTTTTCAAAATATTACATTAATAGGTATACCGTGTGTATTACCAATGATAACATAAGAAACAGGCGAGGTCGCTCTCTCGATTCCTCATAAAAAGGCTGAAAGACACCCAAATCACAGATTTTATAATACTATACAGTACAGATGCCCAACGTCAAACAATGGAACGCTACTGACGTAACGCGGGCAGTCTTCGGGCAAAGTAAATTGCTTGATTTTCCGAGGCTCATGAGATTTTTTTGTAGTCAGATCATGTATTTTTAGTAACAATTTACACTTTTACGTAAACATTAATTACAAATCGATACCATAACGATATAATTATATTGCCATTTTTTAAACTAAAATTTCATTTGTATGGGATAGGACTCCATGCCCAAAGGGAGGACCCAAACGATGAGCGCTATGCTCGGAGTTTCACTGCGAGATCTAAAATGAAGAGATCCGCAGAAGAACCAGTGTAGCTGACATAGCCCAAAGAATTGCTAAACTAAATTGGCAATGAGCGGGGCTCAAGAGTTCTCTAGTGGCGACCGCATACCGGAATGCGCAGTGTGGCTAGGCCCCCCCACAAGGTGTACCGACGACCTGGTGAAGGCGACGGGAACCCGTTGGATGATGGCAGTGCAGGGCCGATCATTGTGGTGATCCTTGGGAGACGTCTTTGTCTAGCAGTGGACGTCCACCGGCGATAATAATTGTCGGTGAATCAGCTGTCCCGCCTGTGAATGTGGATACTAATATAGGAGGATATCTAATCAGTTCGCCATATCGTCAAGAAGTTCCTTAGGAAATACTCTGGGAACATGAAAGACCACGTCGAACTGTCGAAAAAGGCTACCAAATGATTGAAAAACATGTACTTAATGTTTGTAAAAGACATGTTCAGGAGCCCGATTGCGCTAAGTTAAAATATCGAAATTCTATTCTTATCCAATCACATTGCAATCCAATTACTATTCAACTGTGCTGAATTCCGCATCGCGCTAAACTCTATGTAACTGACAACCCTTAACGGATGAGCGATCTGCATGAGCGATGAGCAGCTTTAACGGCTGTCAAGAGCAGTATCGCGATTAGCGCAATACCAAATGTGTCAAAAGTTATGGTTCGTACGTAGTCTAATCACGGCTTAATCACCGAATATGTACCGCGATTGCAGCCCTGAAAGCCTTACACACAAATAAATTGATTTTATTTCTTTAACTTCAATCGCTACTTCTCTATAGCTATCATCATCGTCATTTTAATTCGTCTCTTTGTTAGGTTTTCTTTCAAATCATGGGTTATCCTAAACCGTCTACTTAAACTGACAAAAATAAAAAATAAAGCACACGCTCTAAATTTTGTTCCTGACATACGAAACTAGAATGCATCTTATTCACTTTAGCAGAAAAGTGGGGGCGTTACAAGAAATACATATTTTACACTTTTGACAGATATGTCTCCCCCCAAGATTTATTATGCTGAGAATATGAAGTAACATCTTTTCGTGGAGATGTAAGATTTTTCCTTGTTTTCCGCCGAGTAAAGTGTCCCATGACGTCACGAAATGGTCTTGAAAGAATAAATCAAAGAGTTTTGTTATTTTTATGGACATCAGGTTCATTCGCTTGTTTTTTTCTATTAAAGTAATTTTGAAGAGGGATAAGTAATTTTACTGATTATTATGATACCTATAAGCACGGATTATACAGGGCGTAAGGGACAGCCCTCCGCAAACTGAAACAGTGAACCCAGACCATCAAACTGAACAACTTTCATTATGGAGCCTACCTCAGGAAACGCGAAAAAAAATCAGCTGTCCCATACATTTGAGTCGGGTAGGTACAGCAGTTTTGTATGGGACAGCAAATTTTTTTCGAGTTTCCTGAGGCTCCATAGTGAAAGTTGTTCAGTTTGATGGCATTAGTTCACCGTCTCAGTTTGCGGAGGGCTGTCCCATACACCCTGTATAAGAGTAGGTATAACTATAGGTACGATTTTGAAATAGAGAATAAAATATCTTAATGTCTTAAGAATCGTCATAGTTCAAAAGGAGATTAAACGTAACATTAACATAATTATCATTATGATTTAACTAAATTAGGTATTAGTTCCATACTAACACTGCACTGGTGCACGCTGCATTGGTTAGCACGTTTCCCCAGTTTGGAAGAGCGTGGGTTCAAGTCCCGCCCGAGACAAAATTTTCAATCTTTAATTTGATTCGAAATAGCACAACATGGCTGTAACATGTTTATAATCAATAATATTAGTTCCATAATTTTTAATGTTTAAGTGTCAGCAAGAAAAAAAACCTATGTAGGTAGGTACTCGAATAACCATAGGAAAATTATACCTACCTTGACTTTTCATATTTCGTTCACCAAACAAATATCTGTTTCAATTTAAATTTCAATAGGTGCATAATTTTAAGGTCAGATCTTAGTACATCTTATAGATTCTCAAAATAACTTAAAATAGTTCCAGACATCATGGTTGTCTATTGAAAAGGATGACATAAGAGTCTTCAATATTATTCACATTCAGTTTGTTGGCGATTACTTGCAAGAGCAGCACAAGTTTTCTCATCGCTTACCATGCATAGTTTCCTTCGAGTTTACCCTATGGGAAAATAGTATTTATTATCAGAGGAGAAAAGTTCTTTGCCGCCATCTTTCAAAACTCTATCGACCGTTAAAGATCTATTTTCAAAGTTTGTCAAGGAAGTTCCGTATGAATTAAGTTAAGCGAGAACATTTTCATAATATAATCTACTGCAGTGTTCAGATACTCTTCATGACGGATGCTGGGTTTTTGAAGTTTTGATACAGGTTTAAAGCGTGAAATATGAAGCCATTTCATGTAGTGCCTAGAAAACTAAACATAGTAACTAAAACTAAAGATTGTCGTAGCTTATTGTACACTATAACAGACTTGGAATCTCAAATTTCTTCACACATGCATCTGTGTATTGGATTCTTGGACCTCATAAACCCTAAACATACTAATCTTTGAGATCCATAGAAGAACCAGAGTAGCTGACATAGCCTAAAGAATTTCTAAACTAAAGTGGCAATATGAGGGGCAAATTACTCGCAGAACCGATGGCCGATGAGGCCGAAGGGTTCTGAGTGGCGACCACGTACCGGTAACCACAGCATGTAGGGTAGGCCCCTCACAAGGTGGACCGACGACCTGGTGAAGGGGCGGGAAACCGTTGGATGAGAGCAGCGTAGGACCGGTGGTTTTGGCGATCCTTGGGAGAAGGCCTACGTCCAGAAGTGGACGTCCATCGGTTGAGATGATGATGACTAATATTTACAAGCTAAATTTTCCTTTAATATTCTATGTCACCTTATTATTGTTCAGAATGCAAATAGATGTAGTGACAAGGATTGAAAAAGACATGTTGAGGTGGTTTGGCCATGTGGAAAGAATGAGCAAAAGTAGGGTCGCCCTAGGCGCACGTACGCTGACCAAATCGGATGCGTACTGAAGAAGGGCCAAATAAAATGCACCCGGAACCGACGCGCTTGTATGAAGAGACTTATGAATGTTGAGGAGGCGAAAGATGTGTGTCAGAATCGTATCATGGTGGCGATCTGTTGTCTCTGCCTACTCCAGTAGTGGGACATAGGCGTGAGCATATGTACATGTAGTATGTATGTAGAATGCAAATTGTCATGCAACCTTTTTCCGGATAATATCGGACCCATGAAAATGATTATCTTTCCGTAACAAATGAAAACCAATTTGTAACTACAAAAAACATCGCGGTCTAGAACAAAAGCAATAATTCTCAACTAGAGACCGTAAGTATCGCCGATGTCACAGAGATATTAAGTTCCAGGCCGTATCAGGTCTGATCCTGGATGCTACTATTCATAAATCGTGGAGCTACCGGGCCTACAACTTTATTGCGGACTCAGATAAAGGACCGTTCCTGTAACGAAAGAAACGTGTGGATTACGCTTTCTATTCTTTAATTCAAACATGGTCATATAAATTCTGCTTACTGAAGTTCAAGCTGCAGAACCGTGCCGGTTTGGTTATTCTTTGGATTTTTTATGCAAAATCCATCGTTTTGTTCCATTTAAAGAGATCTGGAGAGCAATCGCGCTAAATATATCTCAACAGAACCATGACTGAACCGCGTGCAAACCACAACTTCTAACACATTTAGTATTGCGCCATTCATTTGACAGCCGTTATTAGAGCCGTTTTGACAAATCGCTCAGACGTTAAAGGCTGTCACAGTTACATAGAGTTTAGCGCGAAGTGGAATCTAGCACAGTTGAATAGTAATTGGATTGCAATGTGATTAGAACTGAAATTGGATTAGAATTGAACTTGGATGTTTTAAATTAGCGCAGTGATACCTACTTCGAAATTAATCGCACTACGAAACTTCTAAACTAAAAGATCTCAACATTTCGTTTTCGGTAAAATACAATTTTTTAATTGATAAAGACTTCGGTGTGTCCAACATAAGTTCACGGGCTACGCCGTCTCTAATAAGAAAAGTTTGTCCAGTGCCATGTCAGTAATTTAAGAGAGACCATAGAAAGTTTTGTAGCAAAATTAAATTTTTGTTGCGCGCCGTACGTTAAGGTTTCTTCTGAGTTTCAGCCATTTTAATTTATTTTTTGCCGACTCCTTTGATAGTTTCCTCAGTTAGTTTGAGATAAAAATTTTATTGTACTCAGAGAGAACAGATTTGTAGCGAATTTGTTTTTGAACATTTCAGGAAACATATGTACTTACTTATATTAACAAAACCTACCTGTAAAATGTAAACATTAATAATTTTACAATACTAATACTCACCTAAACATGTAATGTATGAATCGGTATTATAAGTTTATTATGTATTTTAAACTTGAATGTAAGCGAAAGAATCAAATCCTACCTAAGAACTAAAATGTCAAAAATGAAGCGAGACGCCACCTTAGCACTGGGATGGGTAAATCTGCGGTCTGGGCGCACCTTGGGTGAGGCCTGTATACAGCACTGTAGTCATCATCATCATCGCGTTCACTGCTGGACATAGGCCTCCCCCGAGGATCGTCACAACGACCGGTCATGCGCTGCCCTCATCCAACGGGACGTGGTCGCTCAACCAAGGCCTCGTGAAAAGGCTAAAGGTCACCCAAAGGGCAATTGCGAAGCCATTGCCTCAATTGCTACGCTCGGAGTTTTCCTGCGAGATCGAATCAGAATAAAAGAAATTCTCAAAAGAACCTGTCAGAGTAGCTGACATAGCCCAAAGTATTGTATTGCTAAACTAAAGTTCAGTATGATGAAGTTTAGACCAAAACTGCAATTGAATTTATTCCAGTTATATCCATATGCCATACAACATAATTTAAAGCACGACAAAACAAAGTACTTTTGCTATTTCATTATTTGGTAAAAGATATTCAGGTATTCAGTTTGATAAGTGAATTCACACCTTTTCCATTTTTACCAATGTACAACTTCACATCCGGTATACATACCTAATCATAACTCATAATAAGTATACTATTATTTTATAATGATTTGAAACAACTTTAGTACAAATTATAAGCTTTTGAAGAAATGAGAACCGTCCCCTAGAATTCTTCTTACAATTCACTCACGTTGCAAAACTGTACACGTTACGTAATATGCAATTTATGTGCATAATTTTGCAGGACTATTTCAGAATTCGGTCCCCTATCACCTGGGTGACCTCCATGAATTATACAAAGCAATTTGTCGAGAGATAAGATATCGAACGCTCGCCATGTCTGGGTCCGAATAATCTGCAAATGGACTTTAGTATGTGGAGACAATTTTTATGTTCTGGGCTTTTCGGTTATATTATTATGTAATACAAGTGGATTGAGCTTGTTCTGTGAGGTAAAAGAAACAAATAGGTTCTGATTGAAGTAAAGGTTTAAGTCACAGACTTAAAAGAAGAACCAGACGTAATGTCGTCTAATCATGAGTGAAGCACCCATTACTTTTGTGTGCGTGCTGTCACGCGGTACATAAGGTGACGGGTTGTAGGTCCCTTGTAGAACAAACGAGATTGTATTACATTGCATGCTTCACATCGATTTAGTGCAACATTCGGTCCGTATTTCTTTCAGGTCCGTGGTTTAAGTATACAAAAACTCACATCTCACGGAGTAGCAAAATTTAAGATAAAAAACTAGTTACTGTAATTTTATGTTCAGTGCAAGGAAAGAACTTCCCCGAGTGACGGAACCTGAGCGAGTTCATCTGTTGTGCAGGGCAGTCAGCCTCGATACGAATTTATATTGCTGACTGACTAATCTTTCCACTTCAGCATCAGTGATTTTCATGCGTTATGACTCATGTTAACATGAAAGAAGAAGCGTGCAAGGTCACTTTTAGCATTTGAAGTTTCAAGAAGGCATGTTATGAATTGTGATTTGGGTGCCAGGGTAAAACACTTGTCTTAATAAAAACCGTCGTGTCTGTTACGATATCCACTGTAAAAATGTGGTGATCTACCGGGTGTAAGTGTCTTATACAGTTTCAATGATACTGAACACCTTTCCCCAAGGAACCTATAGGAAATTAGCAAAAAACATTTATACTTAGGTACACTTATTGCAATCAGCTGATCGAACGTTTGTATGATGAAAGAATAAGAAATTTTGTTTGCGAATTTCTCTGTTCCTTGCGAAAAGTTGTTCCATGTCATGAGTACAATCACCATGTAATGAAAGTAATAAAACGTACGTATTTTTTTTAAATGGTATTTAAATTACAATTGTGAATGCGGTGTTGCCCCACATACTATAGCCTACCTCATATCCTGCCCTTCCTGCCCTGATATCTGCACGCGAACGAAGCTTCTGGACGCTGCCGGCAGTGCTATCCTTGTGGCGAAATACTTGGGCTGGAATTGTTTTCGACTCAATAGTAGAAGAAGAAATTACAATATTAAGATTGCACTTACCTTACGTACGAGTACCTACATAAATAACTAACAAAGTGTTTCTCCGACCACTTAAACATTATTATATTTTCACATAAAAAAAACTGAAAGAGCCAGGTAAATAAATTTGGCAACGTGCGGGCATTTGAACAAGAAGAAAGGGCGATATCATTATACAAAACGTCCGTTTCGAATGTTTGTGAGATGAAAGCTATATTCGATTATTGTAAAAGGGGTCCGACGTATGGATAGTTCTGTGAAATGGGGCCGATCCGTTTATCTGAACGATGTTTAGGTATACGCATTTGTATGCTTATGTATATAGGCTTTTATTTTATGTGGTTAGAAGTATATATGTATCTTTTGGTGTATAGAATTTCGGTAAAAGTCATGGAGTAACTTTAGAAAGTATAGGTATACCAGACTATAAAGGGTGTAAGGAAAAGTATAGTTAACCTTTAAACCACATACTCTACCCATCAAACGGATCAACTTTTACTATGGGAGCAAACTTGTCAGCACAAAAAACAGCTGTTCCATACGTTTGAGTCGAGTAGGCATTGTAGTTTAGTATGGAACAGCTGATTTTTTTTGCGCTGACAGGTTTACCTTTTCAACCCCCATTTCGTTTTATGGGATGGGGTCGAAAAAATAATGTTCTTTTGTCTTCATGCCAAATTTTAATTCAATAGGTGCAAAAATGAGCTAGTTATTGAGGCGGGGCATACAGACAGACAGACAGAATGGATGAACGTTTAAAGGTTCCTTGTTTAACTACGGTACCCTAAAACGTGTCTATGTTTTTGTATTTCATTTGTTGCTGTTAAAAATACTTCAAGACAAGTTATCTTGTTGCATTATGTATGATAAAGACTTGTTTTTCTTCGATACCTATCTAATCCATTATCTACTTTACCCCCCAGTGGTGGGGCGAGAAGATATTACATCATAATGTATCTATTGACTAATGGAATCTCCCGGGGTGAGTTGGGAGAAGCAAAACTTGTATTCGATAATTTGCAGTTGTATATTTTTCCTTTTGATCTTCGAATGGAATAATACTACATGGTGCAAATGCGTTAGGTACAGTCAAGAGCACATCAACCTTGACCATCGAAGTGCGATATTGTGTCTTAATACGAACGCCATAAGAACAACAGTACGAAGTCCAAGGTGTCTAACTTGACGTGCGCTTGACTGTACATATTTAAGGAGGTCCTTCAGACCATTAAACTGAACAACTTTTACTATAGGGTCAATAGTAAAATCGCAATAAAAATTATAATGTTTCATAGAAAACGTTCATGGCGACTCGACCCAAATGTATGAAACAGCAGATTTTTTCGTAATTTCAATATTGATCCAACAGTAAAATTTGTTCAGTTTGATTGTCTGAAGAACCCCTTAAAGTATGTAACGCATTTAAGTTTACATTCTATTACCATAAAATGTTTGTTGGGATGATAATTACTATTCACTAATTAATATAAAACTAATACCACAGAATAGGTAATGATATACAGGGTGTTTCATAAGTAACAATAAATATTTAAAACTCTCAAGGGGGTTGTTTAGACCGTCAAACTGAACAACTTTCTTCACGGGACCAACATCGAAATACCGAAAAAAAAAATTTATACCCCATACATATTTTAGCTCTAGTCAATTTGTAGAGTATGGAACATAATTTTTTTTTTTCTGATTTCGATATTGGTCCCATAGAGAAAGTTGTTCAGTTTGATGGTCTACACCACCCCCTTAAAGGTTTATTTGTATTTTTGTAACACCTTGTGTAGTTGTATACCTATACTATACATTAATTAATATTCACATAATTATTGTTAAGGAGACAAATTCACCGGTTTTTTGTTTGTTGTTTTATCATTATAATCGTATTTAATAGGAAATTTACTTTAATTGGTTAGTATTGAAAATAGGATTTAATTTCGTTTGTATACAGCGCGCTCGGGCGCCTGCAAGGACGATCCTGTTAATATAAATGTTATCTAGACAACTATAACTAAAACATTATAATACTTTTACGTACAAATATCAAATAGGCTATACTCAGAAACCCAAGAGGATAGGCAGAGACTACGGCTACGACCCGCCAAATAAGTATTCTTTTATCGAAGAAAATAAAATCCTTTGGGACATTTTACAGCTAAAATGTAACTCTAACAATAATACAATTGTTTTAATAAGAAAAAGTTCGAAAATAGAAGGGGGGTTGCAACAGCTGTCTCTTAAAGATGAAGAGCTTAAGGCGATTAGACTCCCAGTTCAAGTTTAATATAAAAATAAGAAGATAATGCCCTTTTAAGTGTATGTTCTTTTGTATAGTCGCCATTTTGGAAAACTTTTCGTGTACCTCACGTCAGCGGGACTAGGGTTAATAATTTATTTTTAATAGTTACTTATTTACACGGCGATAAATATTGGTTCCTCTCAATATTCTGACACTTTTTTAAGGGGATGATCAGTCCATCAAACTAAACAACTTTCTCGATGGCACCAACAACGAATCGCGATAAAAAATATTTAGATCAAATGGCTTTATAAAATAGTAGACTTTAGTTAAATCTACCAGATTGCGATTTATAACAAATAAAATGTTAGGATAGTCTTGGTACGTAATATAAATAGTTATCCCATATAATTCTACTAGATCCCCGTTATACTGGACAGTTTCGGTACCATTATTGAAACGAGAAAATTCTGAGTTTTTAGAATATCTCAGACTACCCCCTAGTGGAATATAGTCGTAATCATATGCTTATGCTAGATATTTCTCTACATGTAGTGCTTAATATAATAAAATCTCTACAAGTTGTTTCTATGTGATGTAAGATAACTTATCTAACGCTCTATAATTTATCTTTACGGCTTATAAAATGATGCTGAGTAATAATCGTCAGTTTATAAAGAAGGACATTGTTATAAAATTGTTAATGATCCTGCTGGTGCAACGTACATAAAACTTTGTTATTTCAATTCTGTTTATGCTTACTGGTGTTACTTAGAAGGAGGGTGGAGGGGACAACTTTAAGTAAATGTTAATATTTGGTTAAGGCTTTTATATTTTAAAGCAACGAGGCATGCTTTTGACGGGAAGTCTTTAATGTATTTAAATCTATGCTGTTATAAAACGGGGCCATATTGTACAGTCAACCTCTTCAACAAAACATCCAAGTTGATTCCAAAATAAGCTTTATTGCATTTGAGTAAGGTAGGGAAATGAGAAATTAACAAATCCGCCATAATAACGCATATTCTGTTAATATTTCAAAACCTGCAGTTCCCTCAAATGTATGGGACAGCAGACTTTTTTCGCGCGATTTCGAAGTTTGCTCCAAAGTGAAAGTTATTCAGTAGAACAGGTAGGTAAATGATGAAGTTACCCGCACTGATATCTTTACTCTGTATTACCTACTAGCTGTTGACCGCGACTAAAAAAGTATCCTGTGTTAATCCACACAATAGGCTATCTGAGTGCCGTGTTTTATCCAAATCCTTTCAGCCGTTTATACATGATTGTGCCACAAACATACAAATATCATCACAAACTTTTTCATTATAATATTAGTGAGATGAGATGAGAAAATGCTAAACTGATTGAGCCGTTCGCGTTCGTTCATAAGCAGTAATCGGGGGTCATAGAATTATATGAATATTAGTGTTTACCCGCGACTTCGTCCGCACAAATTATTTAGGTACCAGATTTTAAGTCAGATCATAAGCTATCAAACAAAAAAAGTTTCATCAAAATCGGTTCAGTAGTTTTTGCGTGATGCGCGAACAAATAAACAAACAAATAAACAAACAAACAAACAAACAGACGGACAAAATTTCTAAGAAATGCTGATTTCGAGTCAGGGATACCTAAAAACCATATCGTAATCTTTGTTTTTGTAAATAGACCCAAGTACCTAGATAGAAAAACATCGTTATCTATCTTGTAAATATTTTTAGAATGAAAATTCATAGTTTTATCTTTAGCATCTCAAAAAAATCTGTTTATATATTTTAAACCTTGGACCATTTCAGTAACAGAGATCCAGAACAATGCATCCATATATCTTTAACAAAAACTAAAGTATTGCACGTGACAATACAAAGTTATAGCGAGCAGTGAACACAAGTGTTAACCTGCCATGACAAACACGCACTACTTGCAACAATACATAGATGGCAGAAGGGAAATGTATGCAAACGTAGGATAAACGGATACCTATGTGAACGTGGAGTATTGTTCTAGCTGTCATGCTAGGTTGTGCTTGTATTTTGTATGTAATGTACATCGACTAGAACACTGTCTTAGCTTTTATCTAATTTAAGACTTCTTCCATCCATTGTTTGTCTGGAAGAAATAATTACTTTTAGTGGATAAGGCCACCTTTTGTACCCTTCTTGTTCGCGTATATTGTTATTTTTTGTGTATTTTGGTGTGCAAATAAATAATATTTATCTTTATCTATTACATGAGGTGTACAAAGTCACATACTTTTTTCAAAATCATGATAATAATGAGGTTCAACCCTCTTCATCAACTTCAATGTATTAAGTGTACATTCTGTACTTTAACTATATAACGGTACTCGCATGGCGGGTGCTTACATTCCGTAGTTTTCCATATCGCGTCGGTTTATCGCGCGATCGGCACCCCCCGTCGTTCTCGATGATCCATCTTCGAGGGGGCTAGGGCGGCACAGACGGGCGGCTTGAACGCCAAGCGTTACTACGGATTAAAAAAAAGTACACATACAGGGTCCAACCTAATATGCTGACAGTTTTTAAGGGGATGGCCAGACTACGAATAAGAGAATAAATATGGAAGAATAACTCCAAACAAAATCGATATCATTTTTGGCACCCCATGAAAAATGACATTTTGTATGAGTTTTGGCGGCGAGTTACAATTTTTAAAGAACAAATTTAGAACGCGTTACAATTTTTTTGGTGCCACTTTTTGAGCTTCATTTATACTTCTATACATTCTCTTATTCGTAGTGGCCAGACCATCAAACTGAACAACTTTCTCTATAGGACCAACCTCGAAATAGCGAAAAAATAAAGTAGCTGTCCCATACATTTGGCTCAAGTAGGTTTGCAATTTGGTATGGATCAGCTGATTACTTTTCGCGATTTCGATGTTGGTCCCAAAGAGAAAGTTATTCAGTTTCACTGTCTGATCATCCCCTTAAAAAAGTGTTAGCATGTTAAGAAGGACCCTATATTATAAACTCTCGAACGTATTCTCTTTCGGGCTGACCAGACACTTTGCTACAGCAAATAAGGCAATGTCGAAACTGCACCGTAGCGACGTCACAACTGAACCGACAGGTGTTGATTGAATTGAAGATATCGTTCCGTTAACGCCTCAGCTCAAAATAGGTTTTGTCATACGGCCCTATAAGATTTATAAAATAAGCAGGTTGCAAGCGGAGCGATCTAAACATTTAAAAGGAATTGCGTGTTTTTCCCGCGGCGATAAAAATGCTACTCTATCGGGCCACTTGTCGCGCGTACCAATGATCCATCTTCGTGAAAACACGCGCAAGCGACGCGTGATTCCACCAACAAGGGTGCAGTGGGGTGATGTGAAATATTTATTTTTTCCCTTCTCTGACGACTAAGTTTGGTGTCAAACTTATGGTGCACGCGACAAATGGTGGAAGTCTTGAAATTGGGGAGATTAAGTAAGTTTTGTGTTAGGTACCTACTACTTGGCCCAAGATCAGTTTTGGGTTACTCTTCAATAACTACAGGCAGGATTGAATTAATCTTTTTAGGAAAAAAAAAGATGTAGTAACAAAGAGTAATCGCAATTTAGAACTTCTTTTGTGGGCTGACCGCTTATAAATTACCACCACTTGCAACGTAATTTCATTCTAAAACTAAAAAAAGGTAAAGCTTTCATAAAAAAAAGAGAATAAAAGTCCTGCTCACCTCACCACCCCGCCGAAGGAAATCGTAACTTGTTTAAGTTTATAAGCAATACCAATCTTAACTCGAAAACAGTATCTTTTCGATTGTACAAATCGTGTTTTATACTTTTCGCATAATTATTTATTCAAATTTTTTGTGTTATCCAGAGTTATCGATTATGAATTACAAATGATTTTCAAGGGTTGTGTAATATCCTAAATGAACACATTGTTAAATAGAATACGACAATATTAATATCTACGAATTTAAGAGCAGTGCTTTTGATGTCCATAAATTAAACTAATATTAGGTAGGTATTACGCTTCCTTTAAAAAACGTGTACTAGGCACAGCAACCACACAGTGCCATTGTATAATAGTGTTCATCTCAAATGTGTATTATTATTAATCAAGTATCGATTAATTAAACCGATATCAAACATAATTATGAGAAATCAACCATTCCCATTAAAGAAACATAAGCATAAAACCCGATCCCCTTTGTTCCCGATATCTAGATCATTAAAACTCAACGAAAACGCGATCAGATTATAAAAGCTCAGCACTCCAAACGGTGCTAAACGTTCCATAATTAAAACTTTCATGCTTCCATATTTTCGGGTTATTAACCAACCATTGACGAACCCTAACCCTAAGTGGAGGAGGAAGTGAATAAATTTTCGTAGACGATTAAATCGCAACAAATGTTAGTCACGTTAGGTACATTTAACCCCTACTATTTTGTAACATATTTAAATACGCATTAGACGATTTCCTCATAAGTGATCTTAGATGGTGTACATTTATCATTTTTTGTTATTTTGACGTGTGTAACGAAGGCGAAAAACAGCTAGATCAGCGGGAGGGTGCTGGTTTGTAGTTCAGGAGCAATCTGTGATTTTACCCTCTTATTATCGGATATCTTCCTAAAGTAACGAAAAATGAGATTCGAATAAAATATGCAAAATATAGGTAGAATCTGACCATAAAAATAAAAAACTGACTTTGGAGGCGCTACAATCGACTATCAAACTAAAATGTAACCGCGTAGCGTAGCTCTTAAAAACTGTATTACCTACAAAGTAAATTCAGAGAGTAATATTAATGTTACAAGATTATAGTACTCTGTGCTACAAGTAACAATTTCTTTTTCACCTCACAAGCTCGGAAAGGTTCTGTTTATCATTCGAAATCTGAGTGCAAAAGTTCATTTTATCCGCTAGCGTGAAAAGAGTTTTTGAAATTCGAATCTGTCAATTCAATATTTTTATATACCGCCAATCCACTGAAAATGCTTAGTAACTATTTCATGACACTGGCAAGCACAAAAATAAAAACTTTTTGAAATGTTCTTTTTAGCAATTAATTTTTTTCCTCGCTGTTGTGAGGTGAAAAATTGTGTGTTTCGCTCGGCTGCAAAGTTATTCTGCGTCTCGTACCTTTGAAACCTTCGCTGAGCGCTCAGGATTCAATAAAAGTACTCGCGCCAAAAAACAACTTTGCAGCCTAGCATAACAAATAACTATTTCACAATATGGCGATATATTTTTCTGGTCAGTAGGCCTCGTATGCCACCTCCGAGAAAACGATCGAGATTTGCCTCCATCCTTATTATTTCATTTTTACGTATGCCAGAAACCTTTGTCGTGGGTGGCATGCTAGCCGTGCTGGATTAATTTCATTTGATGAGATGAGTTGAACTACGACTTTAGCATAGCATATCATATGCTCACGACTATATTCCCTGAGGGGGTAGTCAGAGATGTTCTGAAACCTCAGAATATCCACGTTTCACCAGTAGTACCGTAAGTCTGTCCAGTATGACGGGGGGTGAGCCCGTCGCCACTTATAATGGACAGTGGGTACAATATATGCCTCGAAATTGAAGCATGCAGGTTTCCTTACGATGTTTTCCTTCACCGAAAAGCCAGTGGTGTTACAAACAAATCGTACATAAATTCCGAAAAACTCATTGGTACGAGTCGGCCTGGACGGGGATCGAACCATCGGAACTACGACGTTAGATGGTATAAAGCAAGAATAAATAATCCGTTCATGGTTTGCAAAAAAAAAGTTCAGTCCGTTGAAGTTTCTAGAAAAAGAAACCGACACATCTTTAAAATACAACCTTTGTAATCGACTGTATTGATTCACTGTAGGTGATCAAAAGTGACATGTCAGAACCACCAACTACAACTAGGTGCTTAATTTCACGCATGCAGCTTCAGTTTCATGCATGCACTTCACTTTTAACAAAATGGTATTCAACATCAAATATTGTTCGCAAGTTTTTCCGCAAATATTCGCATAGCTCCCGGCCTATAAAGCCGAAGGGTCGTGAGTGAAATGTCGGGGGTCGATGGAAATTGATTTTCCGCCATCAGTCATAACTTGTATGCGTTCACAATAGAAGCCTTTGTGCTACGTTGTTATTTTAAACATTTTAGATCGAATATCCATGTTCGGTGCTTAGTTTTCGAACAATCTAGATTTTCAATATTCTGAACTCTGGTTCACATTTCCTTTGTAATGCTGTCAATTCATGTTTCTTTTTAGGTTCTGTAGGCTGGCTGGAGTTGATTAGGTGGTTCCAGATATTTCAAATATTAGCTTTTTAAGACCCGCTTTATTCCCTACATGAATTTCTTCCCATGTATTTCCTCATGTCCAAGTTTATTATCGTACCGTCAAGATTGATTACAGTATTCCTACCATCAAATATCAAGACTAATGAACACAATAAATGGCCGCTGGCCGCATCTTCTTTACAATAGAACACCTTCCGGCTCGATGGTAGCGTAAAAAAAATTACATAAGAAAGCTATCTATGATATTATTTTGAATTAACTTTTTTTGGTTTAAAGTTCAATATAATAGTCACCGTATAATTAAAATTGAAATTATAGTTATTAAGACTGTACAGTGCTTAATACTGTCACTATAAAGATAATTCCCAAAAAGTCAAATTCAATTGAGGAGTACTTTCAACTACTATCGAAATTTAATGAACACAGTTGAAAGTGTCCCAGTTAGAACAAGCACTGCTATCCAAGCATCGCTAATGGCTGAGCATACAAAGTAATCGGCTGTCCAACTGATTTATGATCCAAATGCATGTAGTGCAAACTTGCTGATTATGACGATCTGGCTTTGGTTTTAGCTAGCAATTGCGGATTGTTGTCATTATTTATCGATACGACAGAACTGTCATGACTGAATGACCTATCGGTTTTTAGGTTGACCAAACTCCCATGAAACTAATTGTACAGGGTATGTGACATAGCCCAAAGAATTGCTAAACTAAATTGGCAATAGGCGGGTACATTGCTCGCCGTGGCGACCGTGTAACGGAATGGACCGACGACCGATGAATGGTGAAGGCGGCGAGAACCTGTTTGATGAGGGCAGCGTATGACCGATCGTTGTGACGATCCTTGGGTGAGGCCTATGTCCAGTAGCTGATGATGATGATGTGTGACTGTGAATCCTATAAGATTCCACAGCTGGGCTAGGGCGTTTTTGAAGGGCTTAGTTAAGAAAGAGTCTCACACAGTCCACCATAAAGACCTCTTGCAGTTCGTTACGTAGCTAGTCGTAGAATATTTTGCTAGACATCCTCTGTGGCTAGACAGCGTAAGCCGTTAAGCCAAATCAAAAGTCTATAATAACCCGTAATCCCGAGTCATGGATTTTTGTATCTATATTAGATGTATTCTTTGTCATTGTCTAGCTGGCACAATATAAGTCCAGACTAGATTCTGGTACTTTAAAATGAGACTAGAGAATCTGTGTCCAAGATATTTATTTATTTCATTGTTATAAAACATTGAAATACTTTCATAATTTTGTAATAAAAAAAACTTATAAATGAACTACACAATTTATTTGATTTTAAAAATTATGAAAGTAGGTAGATAAACTAAAATAAATACACATCATTGTACTCTTGTGGCCGTCCTCTTTCTTACACTATGGTTTGATCAAATCAGTATCCGCCAGTAGCCTTATATTCTCTTGAATAAACTGAATACGAATTTGTTCACTCGATTGTAAAGTTGAGGTATGCAATGGATTATTCAATAATTCCGCTCTACGAAGCCGTTATAAAAACAAACAATTTTAACAAAGGACGGTGGAACGCGTGCACCCCCACCGTAAATCAGTGGGACTGCATTTCACTTTGCATACTGCTATTAGCACAACCAGCTCGCACGCTATTGCCGATACGACAAAAACTCGTTTATGGCGATTTATAACGATCGTGTCGTACGCGTGGATTGATTGTTATTAAAACTTTTACCTCGTTCATGTAAATCATTACAAACTGCCCTTCGTTGCAAGGTGAAAGAGTCGATACTTCATCTGTAGGTGAATCTAGCTGGACGTATTTAGATTTTTCCTTGATGTACTGAATATACAGCCTTTGTCACATTTTTAGAGGTGATTTAGTAAACTGGGACCTGCGCAGTCCTCTCCATACATTTATTTCGCATAGATATCAGGATAATTCGGGATGTCGTAATAACATTCTGGTCCAAATTTTTGTTTTTAGATATTTCGGAGCAAATATTAACACTAACCTCTCTAATAGGTCCAGTGGGTTTTGCATTTTTATGCAAAGAAATATTTTAGAAACATTAGGTTTTGCTCTTTTGTTCAGTCTTCCTCAAAGTTAAGATTTCAATCAATCAATCAAACAAATGTTCTTTATTTTACAACAAAATATAAACAGTAAAATACAGAGAAAAATTAAACAAGAGGCACAAAATAAGGCAGTCTTATCGCTAAGAAGCGATTTCTTCCAGACAACCTTAGGGTAGAGGAAACGGTGAACGAAGAATGGTGGTAGACGGTGTTTCCAGACAAATGATCAAAAAGGAGCAGTTTGTCAACAAAAAGCAATTACACATAATAAACCTATTATAAATACATAATAGGTACTATATTATATATATTACATATAGTTACAGATTTGAACATGTTTATACAGAAGACAATCTAATTGTGGATTCGATTATTAACAAATTCATTTGGTGCTTTGGTGAGTGTTGCGTCACATTTTAAACGGACTTATAAGTAACGGATTTAAGAAGCCAAATAAGGTATCAGTTTTAATTATCATGAAATATACACCAGAGAAAACGCCGGTCCCACCGTCATCGTATAGAAAAGCGGTCTTTCACCTGTGAATCCCTATTTGCGACCTAAACGTTAAATAACGACTAAACGAACCATAAACACGTATTTTTGGGCACAAATAAAATAGAAAATCCAATTAGCACGCATCACCGGTAGTATTCAATGGGTTGCAGAGGGCGATTCGAATGCAATGCTGTCGAGACACCGACAGAAGCTTTACAACTCGCGTTAAATCGCAACCGGGCGATAAAACTGTTATAAATCGATTCCGCCAGGTTAAAGAATTAAATGGATCGTAAAAATTAATAGGTCTCTGTCGCGCGGGACGAATCGACGGGGCACCGGCGGAATGGCACTTTCCTACTTTATGAATTACTTGGGAACTTTATGACGGCTTTGTCAGCCTCGACTTTTTCGAGCGTCACGTGTTGTAGACGGATACGAAATTGGATTTTTTGTAGATAGAGAATGAGAGAAAATATTACGATTTAGGGGAAAATTATTAGCGTTGGATTGTTTTATTTACTCGGAACACTTAATTCCCCTTGGTGGCGTAGCAAGAATAACTTCTAAAGTATTTTATTGAACCAATGCACCGACACGTCGCGTTCTGCATTCCCATAAAAACAATTCGTGCCACTGCACATCAGAAAACAGTGTTTTTAACACATGACGATTTATTTTTATCTAATCGCAGTGGTGCTACGGTAGCGACACGTACCAGGCGCACATAAATAAAAGGAAAACATATCACAGCTCGACCCTTGTACGTACGGTGCATTCATGCGACCTCCTGCAGAGTTCTGCACGCCTGGTGGAGTAACTACTGAAATGGCGAATGAAATGTTTTTAAAATATTCACGATGGGGGAAAATTTGAAACTAGAATTTACGGTCGGGTGGAAGACATTTTGCTGGTATGCCCTTTTCTCCTTTTGGTATTAAAGCAATGTTTGACGGTTCCTGTGAATTCACAGGAAGTCGTAGACAAGTACAACGGGCAATCTACAAGATCATAACTTGTCAAAGAGCTTTTTGGAGTCTGTGTTTCCTTGTTAACCGAGCAAGAATAGACACCCAATGTAAGATCTTAATGGATCTATCCATCCAACAATCGTGTTACCCAGCCCACCTTCAGAGAGGCGGTCAATAACAAGAAAGTTAACGCCCGCTTTATACCAGAAAACATTATAATGTCAAGACCTCATGATACCGAAAATGGTATACACGAACAGGGGTGTGTCCAGACAGGGGCATGAAGAGACGCCGCGCCGCCGGCTGTCCCATAAACAAGGCCAGAACGAATAGACGGTCGCACGGTCACGACATGCACCTTGAGCGTTTGCCTTACACGGTTGTTTTTCTTCATAGGTAACATGTTTGGCTTTATGTGTTCCTGGTAACCTTTTCGAATGTCCAGTGTATTCAATTTCTATTTAAAATTCACTTGCTTGCTTTTTTGTTTGGTGTTGCAGTTTATAATCAGAATAATTTCAGAATCACAAAATAATATCCATAGACGCTAGTATACATACATACATACATAAGCTCACGCCATTGTCCCATGGGGGTAGGCAGAGACCACGGACCGCCACACGCTACGACTCTGACACACCTCTTTAGCCTCGTTCACATTCATACATCTCTTCATGCACTTCCGTCGATTATTAGTACTATATATGTATTATTTTGGTGTATTTTGACAATGCCATCAATAATAAGTGGCGACGGGTGCGCTACCACAACTCACACTGGACAGAGTTTCGGTAGTACTAGTGAATCGTGGATGTTTTGAGTTTTCAGAATATCTCTGACTCGGGGAATATAGTCGTAAGCATTATGCATCATTATGCAAAATCATGACTTTAATAAATTTTATTTATTTATATATTTTAACACTTAATTATACACGCGGAAATATAAATGAAAACAGCATAATAGACAATTACAAAGGGCGAGCTTACCTATCTCTAAAGAGATTTCTTCCAGCAGACCCATGACGGAGAGAGAGTATACAAATAAATGATATTTTTTTTGTCTTCTGTTGGTCGTATTACACTTACACTTACGTCAAGAGTTTTTCAAGTTAATGTCCTACTTTGTATTGTTGCCTGTCCTTACCTTACAAACTCAGTTTCTAACTCGGAAGCTTCGCAAATAATTCACTGAATTTAAAAATACTTTGCAAGTCGATATTCTAGTGCTTTGTCAAGAATCGTATTGAGGTTACAATGGCGGACTATAATTGCAGAAATTTCTATCAGGGTGTACAATTACGACAACATTTAGAAAGACTGGAATAGCACATCATTACATCTGAACGATTGTTTTGTGATTGATGTCATGCAGTACCTACTCATTTTCTAAACGAAACTTTTTACGTATTTAACTTTTCTTTATTTATTAAGTTACCTGTCTCCTACAGAAGTAAGCAGAGATTTTCTATTCTTTAGCTAAAATAATGACCCATAAGGTATACTAATAACTTTATGAAATGACTTAAGTACCTTTTATCTTATTCAGATCTGCCGTTTCGCTTCCTTTTATGTTCATGCGTTTGGATTATTTTTAATTTTGGTTCTGGTTTGATCTGGGGCGGCCATTTTCAGTCTTGTGTGTCTTGTCTACTTTTCATTTCTCTTTTCCTCAATTAGTTGACAAAATTTTTAATTCTTAAAAAGGTGCAAAACAAAAGATGTCCCAAAATAATTAGTCTTCTGATACGGCATTAATCCGAGCTTTTTATGTCAATCCCAAAATAAAATCCAACATTTTGAATTAAAAATTTTTGATCTCCTCAAAATCAACATTCTACAGTGACATCTTGTGGTTAAATTTTTGAGCCCATTTTTAAATTATTTCCGTTGTCTGTAAATGCGGTTTGATGATAAAAACTGGAGCCATCCAAGCGTCGTTGGATGAGCTCGCATTTGAATAATTTACACCTAAAGACGTCAAAATGACGGTATACATCTTCTAAACATTTTCATTTACAAACAACGACATAGGCTTTTATATCTCCTTCCATAAGGACGAATATTCGTCAATATCACTTTTGAGAAGGGATAATTTAAAGTTGTATTATAATCTTGGCATCTCTGGCTGTCACAGGTCTGTTTTATTCAAAGCCATGTCCCGATGTCAGTTTTTTGCCTCCTTGTTGTCCCGTTTCGTTTTAAATGCTTTTTAATATGTCTTATTAGGTTACCGGTGTTCGGATAAAAAATTGATTACTTATACGTTTTGGAGGTGACTAATGTTCACTTTTTTTGTAATTCGAGCTTTAGCCCTCTTGGTTTTAGTTAACTTTATTTTATTCCCGTATACCATTTTAATTAGAACTAAATTACTAATATACTTTGTTACATAATAGGGGCTGATCAAACCATCAGACTGGACCACTGCGGGACTAACAGAAATCGCAAATTACAAAATCTGCTGTTCCATACAAAACTGCAAACCTACTCGAGATCTACCTATACCAGCACGGCTAGCATGCCACCCATGACACAGCCTTTAAACGGGAAAATAGGCATGCGCGCTCTTTCTGGCATACGTAAAATAATAAGGATGGAGGCACATCTCGATTTTATCGTTTTCTCGGGGGTGGCATGCGAGGCCTACAGATTTTTTTATCGCGATTTCTATTTTGGTCCCTAGATTAAAGTTGTTCAGATTTAGGACCTGATTATATCCCGCTAAAACCGCCCGGATATAAAGAAGGACCCTGTATTTAACATAATATGTTTATCCCGCCAAATACTCGTAACCTCAAGAAAATTCCAACCAAATAAAAGAACTTCAGGAGCCCAATTCCGAAAAACTCCATCATCATTGTCAGGATATTCATTAGGTAATCTTGATTGAATGAAACCACCTAAAAAAATCTCGTCTCATCTCGGTCCACTAAAATGTAATTACCGTAACAAATGCAAGAGATGCGGGCGTAAAATTTCATTACTGTCAAACACTGCCACCATCCATCAATCTGTCGAATGATTGATAACATGTTAAAAGTTTAGCTTAACAGGCTGTTTGTTAAACATTGTTTTTTTCATATTGATTGTGTGTGGTTATAGGTTGTTAACGTATCTGATCTTTATATCCCGATCGGGTTTTTCGGACATAAATGTTTATAATGTGCCATGTTTTTTTTTCATGCAACGTTCATTGTTTAATTACGTTTTTAGTGTGTTATTTTTGTCACTTTATCCTTATGTAAGGGTAGCACATCAAACTTAAGACACTGGACTTTCTCTCGTTCTTATCTCGTATGCAATAAGAATGATAAGCTAAATGTGAATCTTGCTTCAACAGTACGTTTGTAAAGGTTGGTATAAATAAAGACTGACTTCACCGAAGTATCTATCTGTGTCTTTGTTTTGATTGTGATCTTCAAGAATAAACCATGCAGTTTTTTAAATTGATCTGCGATAAATATGTAGATACAGTCAGTATAAGAAGAATTTTTAATGATTATTATACTATTATATTCAACTTCGAAGCTGTTTAACTATTTATCTAACTACCTAAATCACAATAAAATTATGTAAACGAATTTTCACCCATTCCGTTTTATCGTTTGAAATGAAACTTCAAATACACATGTGCGTAATTCCGATGGCAATACAAATATTATGGTGACATGGAGCTGATCTAATAATGGAGAAGGAAGGTGATAGAGGAATCTCCTCAAAATTGTAGTAGAACATGCCTGTTCGGTCTTATTTAATTTGTCTATATACGAGGACTTTATAACACATTTTTTGAGACAAAAATTTTTTTTTTGTTCTACAGTCATCCCGTGATCATGGCAGTTGTAACACTGCCGAAATATCGGGAACTCCAGAATAAATAAAAACGCGGTAAGAACCCGTTATAATGATTAACTTGAGGACTTTATAGTTTCACTTTGAGAAACAATAGACTTTATTATACGATTTTGAACCAATATAAGTTATCAGTGTTAAAGAAATATGAACGTTATTTTTAAAACGTCGTCGTTATTTGTACAAAATCGGTTTACTTAAAAAAAATATGGTTTCATGTCTTAGTCAGTACTAAACTAAAGTTTTATAATATTTTTGAGTCTGACCGTACGTAAGAAGTACTCGTATGAACGTTTAAATTATCTTGATACGGATTAATTTGCATACAAATAGGTTATTATATGAGAATCGGTTAAACTCCTGTAATGGGTGTTGTTATACAATAATACTCTATAATGACCAGGATGGGAATTTAATGGTTGTTATGTGGATTAACTAATCCTAGACTACCTCTGTTAGTTAGAATAACTGGTGATAGTTGCTGGTAGGTAAAGATTTGAGATAATGCCATAATGTATGGAGTCTTACAATTGCAACCATTTGCACTTATAGAATCACGAGTTCTTTTTTTTATACCAATACAATACTTTATTCCATCTGCATTTTAGATTACTATTAGACATCGTCTATTGACAGCAGAACTGAATCGTGATTTTTTTGTAAGTAGGCTCCATAGTTGCAATCACCAGATAGGTACCTAGTTTCAATTACAAGATTATCAATAAATTAAATTAATGTCTTGGGAAATGTGAAATAGATTTTATGTATTTCAAATAAGTAAACTCAAAAATCAAATAAAATATTCTTTATTTTACACCAAAATATAAACAGTAAAATACAGAGAAAAATAAAACAAGATGCACAAAATAAGGCGATCAAAACTCAAACAACACTTAAAATTTTTATTTAAAATAATATCACATTTGAATATTATAGAATATTTTTTTTTTTATTTTTTTTTTTTTTTTAGACTCTACCACCGCGTCGGAAGGAGTTCCATTGTAGAGAACATAGAGCAACATGGCTCCCGTCCGGCTTGCTCTAAGATAGAGAAGATGCGGCCAGAAACACATATATTTTAAACAAATCAAAATATATAAAGTACAAATACAATAAATACAGTATTGAATTACATAGTGTAATTCGTGTAAGTAAGTACGGCGACCGCGTACCTACCGGAAAGCGCAGCGTGGGTAGGCCCCTCCACACGGTGGACCGACGACCTGGTGAAGGAGGCGGGACACCGTTGGATGAGGGCAGCGCAGGACCGGTCGTTATGGCGATCCTTGGGGAGGCCTATTTCCAGCAGTGGACGTCCATCGGCTGAGACGATGATGATGATGATGATGAGTGTAATATTGTCAAGACCAAACATTTTTGTCATTAAAATTTAAATCGAAGTATAATGCGCAAACAAGTTGACAAAAACCTTGAGTACGCAGAACGAAAGTACCCAGGCGATAGCGTTACATTTTTCATGTGGCTCTACTGCGCGTGCGCACACCTACTGGGCCCTATTCAACAAACGTTACAATTGTAATTTACAATTACAATTCTGGGTACATTGCTGGTTACTTATGACGCTAAACTTGCAGTAGGTAACATAATATGCCTAACATTCTCAGCAATGTACCCAGAATTGTAATTGTAAATTACAATTGTAACGTTTGTTGAATAGGGCCCGGGTCAATATGTTTGCTGCGAGAGTACCAAAATCATCATCATCAGCCTGTTATCGTCTACTGTTTAAATGTTGCGATTTCAAAAGATCCTGTTCACGTTGAAAGTAAGATAATGTCTGCAGGAGACTGAAAGTCGCTGTACAATAACCTAAAATAACAAAATTATGAACAATAACACTTTCACTCGCTTTCTGGCTTGGTCTCTTATTAAAAGTTGTTCAGTTTGATGCTCTCAAGTATAAACGATGTAAATTATTTAAGTTTACACCCTGTATAAACGCACGACATTAAATTCATAATACAGAGTGACCAACATTTTTTGCTACAATAACAGGCTTACTTTGCATTAAAATATTTAATTTAAAACAGGCTAATATTTTAATGCAAAATTGATTCCTCCAAAAATATAATTATGTGAACAATTCATAACCCAATGTGATATTTTAAAGCTTAATAGAGAGCAAAGCAAATGCTTTTGTTATCACTTTCCGGCTGAATCGTTTTGCTTTGTGTACAAATTGCGACGTTCGTGGACAGGGCAGGTAATGTATAGTCGTTGTCCGCAATGGACAACGTTTTGCAGCTCTGTCACTTTGAAATCAGGAAATGCTTTTTAAGGTACCTAAGGATTTACATAGGTCGTTTTATAAAACTTTTGAAAATTCTGGGTATTCAATGTATTGTACCACAAGTACATAAAGGATGTAAAGGACAACCCTTCACAGAATGGAACGGTGAACTCAGACCATCAAACTGAACAACTTTCAATATGGAGGATACGCGAAAAATTCGCTGTCTCATACGTTTGATTCAGGTACAGCCGTTTTGTATGAAACAACTGATTTTTTTCGCGACTCCTTAACAGTTAAAGTTGTTCAGTTTGATGGTCTGAGTTCACCGTTTCAGTCTGCGGAGGGCTGTCCAGGAAAAGTTAGGAAAGAAAAGTATCATTAACCTTTAAACCACATACTCTACCCATCATACTGAACAACTTGTGCTATGGGAACAAACCTGCAAGCGCAAAAAAAAATCTGCTGTTCTATATACTAAACTGCAATACTAAACCGCGATACCTACTCGACTCAAACGTTTGAAGAAGCTGTTTTTTTGTTGTGTTGACACGTTTGCTCCCATAGTAAAAGTTGTTCAGTTTGATGGGTAGAGTATGTGGTTATAGGTTAATTATACTTTTCCTTACACCCTGTAAAACTCATTGCACGACCGATCATCGAAGTTAAAACTTACGGGCACAGACACGGTCGTGAATGGGAGACCAATGCTATTTCATTTCTAGCGCTTCGCAAGTTAAACAGCTGGTCCCATTTAGTGCCGATTAGTTAAGTCAAGAGAAATACCTGTTGAAGCAGCTAGAATATACCCCAGGTTAATCACTAATACGCCTTTCTTTAACCAACACAAGATTTACCTCCGTGGTCTAATGGTTATGAGCATTAGGCTCTTGACACGGAGGTCGTGGGTTTGATTCCCACGGGGGACACCTAGTGATATGTCACTTTGTGCGTTTTTTTCCAGTTGATTAGCCAGATTGTCTGAAAATAAAGATGATTCCGTGCTTCGGATGGCATTTTAAGCCGTTGGACCCGGCTACTATCTCTGGTGGTAGTAGTCGTTCCACAAAAACCACGTCAGATGCCGTAAGGTGGTTTGAATAAACTCTAACACCAGGGCTTGCCTCCACGATAAGAAGAAAAAGAACCAAGACCAGAATGGTCCACTCCCTCTCTCCTCTTTTATGGAGTGGAGACTTTTAACCTGTAGTGGGATCTTAAAAGTTATAGCTTATTATTCGGGGGTCAAATTGTTTAACGTGTCTTCCGAAACACGGAGGCATTTGAGATGAAATACTATTAAAACGGTCATCCATCCAAAGCCGTTCATCTGATGACATTGTTTCATAGCGTTCACCGAAACTCCACTACGTTTCAAACTCCTCAACACGTCTTTGGAAAAAACCATGATGTCTGCTTTACTGTCATCCGTTGAATTTTCATATTAATGAAAATACCATTTGCAGCAAATATACCTTCTTCATTATTCATACCGAACTCGTTTTTCACTAGACTGCTCAGCTCATAATTTGTTCCTAGAACCTCTGTGATTTAAAAAACGAGCATCACACATCCCCTCATATTTTCTGGCGTCAAAACTGCAGTATTCTCATTCATCTTGCTTTCCTTTCTGCTAGGTTTGAACCCGCTTACGCGTTGGCAGTTTATTTGCGTTTCATAAACGGAAATATGAAAATTTTTCCCGCTGCGCTTTTCCTCCCAGTTGGAGTTTTCCAACTGAATCGGAAATACCTTATTATGTTATTTCCTATTTAGCTCTTTAAGCTTTGCTTGCATAAATATATCAAGTGCTTTCATTTTAGTCGCTTGACATTTCATTCAAGATCGAGTTCATGCAGTTATTAGTATTGAAATAGGTACTTATAGGATATTTTTTTACCTGTATTTGCCAGAGTGTTTCCCAGCTTACGATATACCACCTCATCAGTTGACAGAGGGAAAGATAGTGTAAGGATAAGGATTCTTTTAAAGCTTTCTGGGCAAAGGACTAGCCACAATTGCCACGTCATATCTATAATTCCGCGAACTGGTAGGCGTAGTGTGGGACGCCCTGCTGCCCGCTGGACAGACGACCTATAAAAAGTAGCGGGGAGCGACTGGATGAGGAAGGCACAGAGTTTTGTGGCGCGCCTTGGGAGAGGCCTATGTTCAGCAGTGGACGATGATAGGCTGATGATGATGATGATGATCTATAATTCTATACCAGCTTTAAAAAGATGTTGACAGTTTTAGCACAGTTTCTGACTACCCCGTAAGGGAATACGGTCATAAATTTAAGTGTGATTGTGTATAAATTGTCTAAATATTGTATCTAAAGTCATAAATACATACCACAGTTCATTTAAACTTACTGAAGGTCTGAAGGATACCCGAATAAGACAAAGGCCTATCGTTCCGAATAAGTCGGAAAATCTAAATTGAACTCTATCGCCATCATTTTCCTAAATACGCAATAAGCCTGGTATTACTTAGATCAAGCACATCACTATAAAGTCCAAATTCAGTTGCAGACAGCTATTGACCTTTTCCTATGACCAGAGCCGTAAATTCAAGGGTTATTATAAAACGCATACGGGACGTCCAATCTCGTCGGGACCAGTGGACCATAACTGTGCCATAAAACGCACGCTATAATACCCCCGAATAGAGAGAGGATGCCCGTTGATATGTAAGGAATATTTTATGAACGGACGTTGTAACTCGTCAATTTTGTAGTGTTATTTGTGTAGCTAGGTAGAAATTTGCATGGAACTGGGAAATATACAGCTTTGAATATGCTTTTCTTTATTCGAGATTTTATCAACGAGTGTCCGAGTAGCTTGAAAAGAGCCAAGTAGGTTTTAGTTCCTGTGTTTCCATTGGAAGAAAAACCGGTTCCATCAGAATATTTTAGTAAAGTCTATTTCTGACAAAGAACAAACATACATTAGATGTTTTTAGCGAGAAAATATATAATTTTTAGGTTTTGTTATGTTACGTTGCACCACAGAGTACACTTACCACCTACCTACTACCTACTGTAATACTGCGTCCTTCTCAATAATGCTGACATCGTAATCGCGAAAAAAATTAGCTGTCCCATAACATTCGCGATTTTTATTTTGGTGCCATAGAGAAAATTTTTTAGTTTGATGGTCTGACCATCCCCTTAAAAAATTGTAAGCATATTAAGAAATAGCCTGTAAGTGACTATGACTATAACTATTTTGAAAGTATGAGCAATTTTCAGTGACTCTTCTGACCATCTTGAAACGTGTTTTTATAGATAGTGTTATTATGAAATGTGTATTTTACTTATTCTGAACATTTCATAAATAAAATCGTATCCTCGATCGATCACAATCTCGTTGTAATAACTATTCGATGTCCTTGGTTACTCGTGATGGATATCCCTCCCTATACCCGAACCTTCAAAAGACACAATTTTCCTCTCAAATTGTATATGAAACACTGTCCCATATTCGGCGACAAATTGAGCCACTAAAATGTTTTGCTTTGGGAAATAAATTTTGTCAATATTTATGTTTAAGTCACGTTGTATTTTTCTAATCAAATTAAAGATACTGTGCTTTCGTCCGATTAAACTCGGTTTGGCAGGTTAAGGCTCAATCTTTAATTGGATTTGAAAAGAAGACCAATATCTAACAATTATTTGAAGTCCTAAACATGATGAAAGTACTTTTCAATGTGTAGATTCTGGATTTTATTCGTGCCTGATCACCAGGCCCTATAGGTACTCGGAATTTCGATTTTCGATATATCATGACCGTTTCTGTCCGAGCTTCATAAGAATAGAGTTGACATTGGAAAGGAAATGTTTACGCAATATAGAAAATCGAAAGTCGGAGCAGACCCAAGAGCTGTAGAAAAACATCGACCAAAGATCGGTTTGCTCAGCGAAGGATGGAAAATGAAGCGATTATATTGAAGGACTCTTTCCTCTATTACCGCCTCGGTTCCTACCACATCTCCATTGAACAGATATCCAAAGGCTTCTAAATATGATTGCACATTTTATCGTTCCAGCTTCGTCACGGTGCACCCATCAATAACGCTTCATCTCGCATATTGGACGGAAAATTCAATAAAATTTTATCAGTCGATTAAATAGTTTTCAGTTCGATATGAGTCGGCTTGTCAGCCCCATTTGTTGCCAATTGGTGCGTTTCAAAAATCTGCATCGTTTTAATTTTTACTCTCGACGATACGGAGAGAGTTAATAACATTTTTAGTGTGTTCATATTTTTTAGTGTAACATGATTTTTTTTGTAAATTGTTTGCAAAGGACTATATTGTGAAAAATACATAGGACCGTATTTAGATCAAAGTCAGTTCTAGGCACTATTCTCTCTGTGAACTTGAACTATAGAATATTTCAAAAATATGCAGGCTAAAATTATATTTTAAAGTAGCTTAAAATGGTTCGCAAGATATTATTAAGCATTATTTATTTTGTAGCAAGGAATTTATTCCAAACTAATGCGATAACCACTGCTGAAATACTTTCACCACCAACCGACCCTTCCAACTTTACACTGTTGTAAAATTAAATCCTCCGTCCGCACCATAACTCAATACCCCGAACTTTAAAAGTCACTCCGATTACACAAAGAAATCGCGGGTCTAAAAATCGTAAAACCCTTGAAAAGCATGCAGTTCAACCGAGGGGCATATCTAACAAATAAGGGGGAAAACTCTTATACACCTTCGAAACCAGACGTCCTAATCGACCCTTTTGAAATTCCCACTAACGGGGAAACTCGAATTTCCATAACAATAAAAATGTGATCCGAACATCTAGAAATGCCTGAGCGATATTCACGGATCATAAAATCGCACTCGTTCTCTGGATATACGACTGATTTAACTTGACCCCTGTCGTGTTTCTGTCCGATTCTTCTTTTCGCTTAACATGGAATTATTAAGGTTACAACTGAGTGTCATTGTATGCTGGTTTTATTTCCGTTACTTCTTGTTTGACGAAGCTGTTTTGTACCAGCTACTAACGAAAGTCCATCGCTACTTTTTTTCATACAACCAGTGTTCTAGTTCAGCAACTTTTGCTGCTGCCTAATACTCTATTTTTGTCAATTTTATTACATACTAGTGTTTTCCCGCGACTTCGTCCGCACAAATTATATACCAGATTTTAAGTCAGATCATAAGCTATCAAACAAAAAAAGTTTCATCAAAATCGGTTCAGTAGTTTTTGCGTGATGCGCGATCAAACAAACAAACAAACAAACAAACAAACAAACACACAAACAAACAGACAAACAGACAGACAAAATTTCTAAAAAAGGTTGATTTCGAGTCGGGGATATTTAAAAACCATATCGTAATCTTTTTTTTGTAAATATCTTCAATGTACAGACACAGTTCAGTTACAGTTTTATAATAGTTAAGATTTTACATAATTTTTGTGAGAGTTTAAAATGATTATCCCCATGTTCGTTCTCTTTTGCTGTTGATCTTTCCTGTATTTGTAACAAAGAGCGAGCACCATTGAAGATATTTCTTACAGAAAACACTAAGCTAAAAATTTTACTAACAATAACGTTAACCGAAAGTTTAAAACAAAAATATGCAAAGTAAACACATTATGATTTTCACGTGTCCGAGTTTCGCTCTAGGGGCCCATCTTTTACGACTATCCAGAGCCGGGGGAACAATTAGTTTCCTAGTTTATGAACTTTCACGCCGTCTGATAGGTCCGATGCAGAACGCTGTGGGGATTGACGGCGCATGAAATATTAAAGAAGCAGGAAATTTTAAATACACCGTAAACGTTTTGTTCTTTTGTTATTCACCCTCAGAAGTGCTATCGATTACGGGAATTCGAAATTTTAATTTCTATTATTTTCTTTTAAAACATATTTGACTTACCATATTAATTTGGAATCAGCTGATCGAAAGTTTGTATTAAAAATATTGTTTTTTAACACAAAATTTCCCTTGGGTTGAAAACTCGTTCAATATCATGAATACAATCACCCTCCAAAGTAATGCAGCTGATGCCTACATTTACATTACACCATGTAATTATAATACGTACAGAGATCTCTACAATTATAAAATTGTAACAGAAGTGTTTCTGTAGTCTGTACATTAAAGATATTTAAGAAAAAAAGTTACGTTATTGGCGTTTCGGTGTCCCTGATTCCAAATCACATATTTTTTTAATTATTCGTGTGTCTGTTTGTTTGTTCGCGCATCACGCGAAAACTGCAGGATCGATTTCGATGAAACTTTTTTTGATAAGATTGTATTAATAAACTTGCAGAGCAAAAGCCAAAAAAACCAAAACTTAAAACACAAAGCATGTAACACGCAATAAAGCGTGAACTTCACCAACGCAAGTAGGTCAATGTGGCAGGAGATCCCTTGTCAAATTAACGCTTTCCTCTGTCTGCCTTTGACAAACGACGTGGGTGCTTCCCTGTGTGAAGTCCCCACCTCCCCATACAGTTCCCCGTACAAAGTCATAATGAGATATGGGACTTCGTGAGAGGAAACCATTGTGGACATAATAAAATCTTGCTCGTGTTTTTCGTTGAAAATAAAGCTATATTTGCTGACGTTTACAGAGAGTGGAAATTAATGTCGGAGGAAATTAGAAGTGATTCTGGACATGTGGGTGGGATGAAGGACACTGTGTGAAATTTTATATTGGACACAAAATATATTATTGTTTCTAACAAGTTAGTCAACACTTTGGTGAGACCGCTTTCGTTTTACGAGTTTTTACGGAACATTTCGTAATAAGACACCGGAAGCTGAAACTTTGTACAATTATAGCAATTAATGGCACAATGACATAAATTAAGTCAAAACATCTTAATGTTAATGTTGAGGGGCTGTTTTGGGGGGCCAGAAAGAGATTAAAACAAAATTTTTTTTGCACACTTTTCCTCAGAACATGCCGCCTTTGACGAACAGCCTGAGAGCTAGTGAGAGTAAGGGCCATACTCTTTCACACAATTTGGTAGAGGTATGATAGTGGTTTACTTTCTGTGTCCTGACAGATAGGCCTATGCCCTGCCTAAACGAATTTTGACGCCCGCAAAAACAATGGAACAATAACAAAAAGGGGTTACTACTTTCGAATGCAGCGAAATAATAATTATTGATTGATGTTTATCGGTTGAATGGATCAATAAGTATACCATATTACTCATGCACTTATAATATCTTAAAATTTTCTAAATGCCTGCTCTAGGGAAAGTAATCAATGAAAATAAGTGACAGTATTGTTTTTCCTGAGTCACAAACTTGTGACAGGACAGGAAAGCTCCTGCTTTTGTTGCTTACTCTACGAAACTATTTTTAAATTAGATATCTCTTTAAAACCGTCACTATTCACAAAGTAACATGATCCAAATTGTTCTACATCACAAACTTACATCACCAATTTTCTCTGAAAGCAATTTGAGATAAACCTCTTAGCAAAATAAACAGTATTAATCTGGGTATAAGTATAGCGCAGTCCACTACATCAAACTTAAGAGCATTAAATTTAAAAAGACCACATGAGTTTTAAAGTTGGCTGTTTGCCAGCCACTGCCGGCCCCCTGATTTCAGGTCTTAACATCGAAGAAGAACGTTTCTGTTTCTTTTCTCGTAGTTCGATTAGTCAAGATGAAAAATCTTACGTTATTTTCTATTAAAGTTATCAGATTTTCTTGTACACACAATTGTTGATGGTGTTAGCTTGTAGTCTCGAGTTATAACGCCAGTTTTTCGGCATAGAATAGGGGGGAAAGTTGGTTTAGTTATATTTTTGTGGCCGAAGGCTCTATCATCATTTTATACATTATACCACTACACCGACCCAAAACCAACCCCAATAATACTAAATACCATAATGTTTTTATTTTATTGCATTTGCATGAAAGAGTGAAAAATCAAAGTTAAAAATGTATTTTATGTTATACTTAGTTCCACGAATTATCTATAAAAATTTTATGTCTGTCCATTGACCATAAGACATCAATGTGTCTGTCTTTCTACCTACAAATGCGATTCAGCATTACATGCGTTGCTGTCTGTGAACAGTTTTAACACCAAGACAAAATCTTGAACGTCTATAACTTTACCAAGTGAATATGTAATTAAAATTTTCTTTTGTACATAACATGGAAAATAAATTTTTAAGCTCTTATTGTCTCGTGTTGGCTCGTAGTGTATTATTGATCGCAGATTTCGCGTATCAGGCTTGCTGGTCTACCGTTGAATGTAACAGTTTTAAGCAAAAGTTTCAAAATAAACATTTATCTTTATCTTATAAGCTTATTAGCTTATAAGATAAAGATAAATGTTTATTTTGAAACTTTTGCTTAAAACTGTGGGTAATAGAGTAATAGAGTACAATCTATTACCCCGGCATAGCATAGCATAGCTATAATATTCATATTTCCTGGGGAGTGGTCAGAGATATTCTAAATATCAACGCATATAATAAAAAGTAAGAGGTATGAATAGTTACCTAAATATTTTACTCTGTTCGAAATTCACAAATTGAGTGAGGTACCTTTACAGATAAAGAATGTTTTTCACGTGTGTGCACAAGCTGAATCCATGAGTGGAAGTTTGTATCAATTTATTAATAAAAACTGAAAATTGGTTTCAACAAGTTTGTTTCATAAACACTCAAGCTGACGGGCTCTATTTGGGTTACGCTTGAAATAGACGGGGTCGGAAAACACTGGATATTGCGAACGAGTGGAAATCCGCATTCATTTCCTTTCATATATTTCTATTCTAAATAAAAATAAAGGTACCTTTTGTTTCATAACAAACACCGAATCGAAAAGGTGTAAATGAATGCAAAACCGGAAAACAGATTTCATAGAATATCTAAATAAATATTATCATGGACATTGTCATACAGCTGATTATCTGCTCCCATTGAAAGTGACGCGACGACCTGTATTCGTTTCAAATCGTTGTGCAACTAACCAATGAGTATATAATAATCAAAGAACTAATACAAAGATTAGGATAGCCAAAATTATACGCAAAATAGGAGGAATTTCATACTTCCAATGAAATGGAAATTATCTTTTTCTGCAGTGGGATCTCTTATAAAATTCAAATTTACCAGTTTTGTATGCGAAACGGGATTCGGCAATGTCTTTTAGCCTGGATTTGTACAGGGTGTACCAAACACCCTATTGATACTTAAGGGGGTGCTTCAGACCATAGAACTGATCAACTTTCACTATGGAGCCAACTTCGAAATTGCGAAAAAAAAATCTGCTGTCCCATTTTAGTCGAGTCGGTACTACAGTTTTGTATGAGACAGCTGATTTTTATTCGCGATTTTGAAGTTTGGTTCCATAGTGAAAGTTGTTCAGTTTCATGGTCTGAAGCACCCCTTTAAGAATTACTAGGGTGTTTTGTTACACCCTGTTTAATTATAATAGACAACTAGGTATACTAGATATACATGACTTGGGTACAAAATATTAATATTAATCATACAAATATTTGCCTGACGTGATTCGAACCCGCGACCGATCCGATAAGGTCGCTGTTCTTCGGATCAGCAGGCAGGTTCACTGTGGGCTATCCGGCAGTCTGTAAGAAGCTTTTATTGACTGCCGGATAGCCCTGAACCTTATAATAATCTGGACATGATATAATATATTATTGTTATCGAGCGCGATGAAACAGTGACTGAATGTAAGATTATGATAGATGATGAAAGGCTAGAGCAAGACAGTGAGTTTGTGTACATGGGTTATCTGGTTCACAAGAGACGGAAAGTACGACGGAGATATAGAGAATAGAGAGAATAGTAAAAGCAGGACATTTATGATTAATGGAGCCTTGCACACCTTCATGAAGAATACATAACATAGTTTGAATGTCTAAAAAGGATCGTTAGGCGTTTCATGAGGGTGTGTTGGCACCAACTTTAATGTATGGCAGTGAGAGTTGGGTATGGCAGAAGAAGCATTAGTCTACAATAAATGCTGTTGAAATACGCTCCCAGCGTAGTATGACCGGTTACGGAACAGTGTGATTAGAGAAAGATGCTTAGACTGAAAGAAGATGTAGTGACAAGGATTGAAAAAGGAATGTTGACGTGGTTTGGCCATGTAGAAAGAATGAGCGAAAGTAGGTTGACGTATGAAATTTACAAGGCATGTGTGAATGGAATGGTTGAAAGGGGTCGCCCTAGGCGCCAGGCGAAGAAGGGCCAAATAAAATGTACCCGGAACCGACGAGCTTGTATGAAGAGACTTATGGATGTTGAGGAGGCGAGAAATGTGTGTCAGAATCATAGCATATTGTGGCGATCTGTTGTCTCTGCCTACACCTACAGTAATGGGACATAGGCGTGAGCATATTATGACGTATGTATGTATACATACGTTGTATATTATATGTTGTCCGTGTGGTGTCGGCTAAGAGTAGCACCATCCCATTTCCTCCCGTGGGTGTCGTAAAAGGCGACTAAGGGATCTACCGGAAGATGGGCAGCAGCATCCTCTGAGTACACACATTCAATCCAACTGCGATCGCCAACCCGCCTGCCAAGCGTGGCGATTATGGCAAATCCCTCCATTTTTGGGGAAGTCTATGTCCAGCAGTGGACGTTTATCGGCTGATATGATGATGATGATGATGTATATGTCTGAATAAACAAATGACAACATCGATCAAAGTAAAATGGACAGAATGGATGGAATGGGAAGACGACATAACAACAACTACCCCACTCGTCTTAAGGCTCTTTTCCACCAGAGATATGCGAGGTAGCGAGGCGGTGAGCGAGGAAAAAATCGGCCAATGAGAGTGCTTCAATTTCCCAATGACGTGATCGAGCGAGCGCGCTATTGGCGGTTTGTTTCCTCACTCACCGCCTCGCTACCTCGCACATCTCTGATGGAAACGCAGCCTAACACCCGTATTCTAAGACGTTTCCTTGACATTTCCTCCACTCGAACCGTCCTCCACTCAAACATTTTGTATGATTAGTCGTCAAAAACGTCCTTGACTTGTGTAATTTCCTCCGTCGAGTGAAGGAATGAAACGTCAACTGGAGTTGAAGAATGATACGTCAACTGGAGGAATGAAATGTCAACTCAAGGTAGCTCGCGACGTACCTTAAGGACTCCTCGAGATACGTTAACATTACTTGAATAATAGTATATCTTAAAATAATATAATATAAATTATTTTTAAATGATTATCTAGGCACGAAAAAATATAATATCAGACTACGAAGATTTTATAAACTACGTGTATGATAATTATAAGGAGTCAGTAGGTACACGATCTTAGAGCATCCAGTTCACGATTCCCGCATCTTTGCCAATTGCGGCTTGAGGAAGATGACCTTAAAAACGAAGATCAGAAACCTACGGGGGTGCGCACAACTATCAAAATTTCATCAAAATCTGATGAACGGCATAGGAATGTACAATAAAATGATGGGGTAGTAATAAATGCAGAACAATTTTATTTTAAATATAATAGGTTTATTCATGTCCGAGAAGGGTTCACGGAGATGACGGCCAATCTTCAGGAGTGGTGAAGAACCTCTTTCTGCTGGCATTTTCAGTAGTCTCTGCGCTCGGTCGTACTCCAGTTGCTCCTGTGCGTTCTGCCGCTCTAGTTTTTGAGAATTTTTTCTGCCACTATAAGGAGAGTTTCCCTTTCTACCAGTTTATAAGTTTGGAGCTCTTCTTGCGTTTGTTTGTTTCACCCGTTCTTGCAAGCGCTATAAATTGTGTTCGTAGAGTTGAGCTTATGTTGGGCGATCAGCTCACTCAAACAATGCTTCTCTCTTCGAGTCACTGAATAATTGGCGTCCGGACTTTATTTATATCACCAGATTATATGATGATGATATCCAAAAATACATTCAATCACAATTAGGTTTTCTCGAAGAATGAAAAATTTTAATATTTCAAATTTGTTAGTCAATTTGCTTGTCAGTTGACGTTCCATTTCATAGGTATTTCCAAGAAGATTAAATGCTTGGGTATTTAATTTCCTTTCTTGCCGTTTTTTGTTTACCTGTATGTTTAGTAGCCCAAAAAATTGTTTTATCTGGGTTAAAATATGTTCATGGGAATAAGTAAAGTATTATTTAGTTCTATTTACGTAGACAAATAAATTATAATTATTATGATTTTTGCGTTTAACAAAACATGTAGGGACCAAGCAGGCAGGATATCATCATAGACAAGACGAAAGTCTCGTTGCTGCCAACCAAATAGCATGACATTACTCAACTCGACCTCTCTCGAGGAGCCTCGAGATTATGACTGAGAATACAGATTTTAAGGATGTTTCGAGGAATACCTTAAGGTGTCCTCGAGTGAGGTTGAGTCGAGGAAGAGTTCAAGGAAACGTCTTAGAATACGGGTGTAAGACCCGGTAGATCAATAAATGTGGTTGTACCAGTGTTGTACATTGTCACACAAATTATTTAGGCTCATTTAGAATGCCAGAATGTAGACTAAACTTATTGAAGTGGTATTATGTTATTTATCGCATCAACATAATACCCAAAAGCTCATTTTTGAGGATTCCTGCCGTCCGTCGTTGTCAGTAAAATAAAATTTTACGTACAGTCTACAGGCTGTAGTTTTCAGGCGTTCGATATATTTTTCACTAGATATTCTATTCATACATGCCTTTATTATACAGGGTCCAACTTAATATGCTGACAGTTTTTAGGAGGATGATCAGACCATCGAACTGAGCAACGTTCTCTATGTGACCATCAAAATCGCGAAAAAAAAACAACTGTCCCATACATTAGGCTTGAGTAGGTTTGCAGTTTTGAATGGAACAGCAGATTTTTTTTTGCGATAAAGATGTCAACTCAACTCAACTTAAAATTTTTTATTCAAAATAATATCACATAGATAACTTTCTGACGTCATTTTTGATTCTACCACCGCTTCGGAAGGTGTTCCGTTGTAGAGAAGATGCGGCCAGAGAGATCCCATAGAGAAAGTTGATCAGTTTGATGGTCTGAATATACCCTTAAAACGTTTCAGCATAATATGAAGACGGACCTTATTATAGGTAATTAAAGCCACAGCCGTCCGTACAAGGTAAAACCTCTTGTGCCCAAATGAAATTAAGCGGGTCATATTCCACAACGTGGGCCTATAATAACAGCAGGGTTTAAAGCATTCAATACGTTGACGCTGAGCTAAAAAAATCGTACTTGAGTTAACTACATACTCTGCCTAGAGCTTAAAACGTATTTTATTACTGGCTTCTCACGAAAAAGGCACCCAAATACTCAGCCCTAAGGGGCAAAAGAGGGGTTAAACTTTCATGAGTTTTACGAGGGAGAAGCCTAAGGGTCGGGTTAACTATGAAATACCTATCAATTGAAGATTAGGAGTAAAAGTCGAGAAAGCCTTTTCTTGTTGATTATAAATGTGGCTCGACTGAGTAAAAGTAAAAAAACTCGTATTTTCACGACACTTTAGCTTGAGACGACTTAGTGCTAAAGTGATTTCGTATTAAATAATTGCGCGTATGCATGGCTTATGTTTTCTTTATGAAAGTTTACTATGACAGTTTAAATTTATGTAAGTCTGAACCATTTAAATTATTCGAATTAGATTACACCAATTCACTTTGAGACTCGGGGTGAAATTTCGTTTTTATTTCAAGAACTAAAAACGTCTGACTGAATAAAGTGGTAAACAGAATTTATTTTTAGACTGGTTGGTTACCAGAATAAGTTATAAAAACTTTTTTTTTATTTGTAACTAATAAGAATTCAATCTCGTATTTTTTAGCAATTTAAATGCGTAGTAATAAGGAAATGGAAAGAAATTAATGTTATAGGTCAGAGGTCCATACAGGTGTCTTGCAATACATACTCTGAACGCTAAGTTACTCTATACCTTTGCATCAGACTTTTCATAACTCTATCCCAGTCATATCAAAAGAGAACTCAATTATCATTACCACAAAGTCTAAGATTACAACTGACCGACTTAAACAGCTTTGTCAAAGCAAAGTCAGCACTCCACGGACTGTTAGACTCTAACACCACTCATTAGAAACTCCACAGAATTCCATTGCCTTCATTACACAAAGCGACGAATAAGGGATTCCGTTAAAGAAATCGCGGGTCCGTTCAGAGGAAGCAACAAAAAAATAATGTCGCTCCAAATTGAATCATTTGTAATATTCATTCTTTTTTCACTCCTGCTTCTGTGGACGCTTTCAAGAGAGCTTACAGTGACGTACGATGCAACTGGAAGAGATATAATTCTATTATAATGCTAAACTTAAATGCGTTACATACTTTGTGTGCTTCATCAAACAGAACAAATTTCGCTATGAAAACAAAATCCAAATAGTAAACGAAAATTTCGTTGTTCCTTAAAAAGTATCAAACAGTAGAGGTTTTTTGCTCGATTTATATATTGGTCGTATAGTATACGCATTTAATTTGAAACTCTGTTCAGACGCATGGCGAATCTGTTCGCGGAAAGTCGAAGAGATCGTTGGCTTTCTGTTTGGTCACGAGGCTACAAAATAATAAAAAATAATAAAACAATCCTTTATAGATCAAGATACTTCCAAAACCCAATTGATATTGGCAGAAACGTAGTGCTTAGTCACAGCAAAAGACCATTTATTCACAGAAAAAGATAAGCTCATCACCTCACCCGCCTCATCTCCTTTATGATCTGTAGGTCTACCATAAGTTTTCACCGTAATTTACTACTGTAGTTACGTCACCAATTTTGTATTGAATTTCGTACAGCGCTCCTAGTGGCTACGTTGAGAACTAATTTCTGTCACACGAAATGGCGCCGTAACTACAGTAGTAAAGTACAGGGAAAACTCATGGTAGGCCCTCTGGCTGCGAGTTAAAACAGAAAGGTTCTGGGCTAATAAGAAGCGGCGTAAAGAAGTCTTGGCAAGCAACATAATTTTTCTTCTTTATAAAGAAACCTATCTCTTCTAATCAACCCTAAATTTAACTCCACGTTAGCAACGTTTCTCCTTTATGAAACTCGTTTTACAATAATCAACTGTCTTCAGGAATTCGCGACGTCACCCAGTCGGACAAGAAGGAAGAATTATTCCTTTCTAAGTACCTTTTATTAACGCTTTCCTGTTATGCTTTTGTTACTTTCATCGTTTATCGATCAAGAGCTTTTTGGTTAAGGTTTGCGATTAGGGGAAAGTAAATTAAAACTCTCAAAATATACTTCACGAACATACATTCTTTATGAAGAAGAATAAGGTTATCTCGTGAAATTCGCCGGGATTTATTTTGGCGTTTGTTACCCAAGACCTTATCTAGCCTTTAGGATGACTCCTTCTTTATGACAAATCTTTTACAGTCCAGTCAGTTCGTTTGTGGAATGAACTGCCTCTCTCCATAAGACGTGCTCCATCCTTAGCTATTTTTAAAAAGCTGCTAAAAGACCACTATCTCACTACTTAGTTCGTACAATTTGGTATTTTAACGTTTACTGTGTTACTACTGTCTTTGTGTATAATGTATTATATATATATATATATATATATATATATATATATATATGTATATATTATTATTACTTGGTATATATTTACACCGCCTTACCACATATTTTTTTATTAAAGAGTTCTTCCATCCTATGGTTGTCTGGAAGAAATCGCTTTTAGTGATAAGACCGCCATTTGTACCCTTTTGTTTGCTTATAATATTGTTATTTTATGTTTTTGGTGTGCAAATAAAGAGAGTATTGTATTGGACTCCGATTCTCTAGCCAAGTCCAAGCTCACACCTGGAAGGATAGATATCATCATTATACATACATAAGCTAACGTCATTGTCCCGTGGGGGTAGGCAGAGACCACGGACCGCCACACGTTACGACTCTGAAATTTATCCTCATTCACATTCATACATCTTTTCATGCACTTCCGTCTATTGACGGTGCTATCGTACTTGTCCTTTTCGGAAAAGATAATTGATTTGATCATGGTATGTTTTCGTTGGAAGGCCTCTCCCAATACTTCCGCTCACTTTCATTCGTAAGTCTTCTTTCATTCATTCTCTCTACGTGACCGTACCATCTAAGCATACCCCTCTCAATCCTTGTTACTATAATCATCCTTCAACTTACACCAATGCCTTATCATACTGTTCTTGATTCGATCAAGTAAAGTACCAGAGTACTTCGTAAGGAGCGCATTTCATTATCGCGGTAGTAAAATTATTAGTATTGGATTTCGTACATCACTTCTAGTGGTTACTCTAGAACTCAGTGGTTCGAAAAGTGTTGCTTACTATGTGCAAGGAAATCTTAAAAAATAATATAGTAAAAAAGTAGCACGACTAACCTAAATAAGGAACGGAGAAAATCTGATTTCTTGCTCTTGCCTCGAGTTGGGGAAATAAAACTGTCGTTTCATAGCGAAACGGGGTCGGACATGTTACTGCACCCGACGCTGGTATGCGGGGGTCTACTGGACCCCGTCCCCCTGGCCCCCTAGTGGGGTTAGGTTCCCCGAGCGACGTCACGCGTTATACCGAGCCTTACAAATCACGCGACTTGTGCACGCGAACTGGATTCCGTACTAAGTAACTATCTAAAATATAGTTGTTTTAGACTAAATCGAGATGTTTTTGTTTCATTACTGATTTTGTATGGAGACGTTTATGTGAATAAAAGATTTTTGAAGAAAATTATGAACTTGATACTACTGTTGGCAGTTCCCGTTTTGGAGACTTATTTCTTGATTGCCTGATTCAACGTGCTCCTGTATATCAGACGTGTTCTAGGTATAACAATTTTGCTCATGTTTTGCTAAATGCAAGTGGTATCATAGTACAGAGGTGGCCAACAGCCCCTCGCGATATGTCAATAGCTCTGTTTATTTTCTGGTAAACGCCTTCTTTTTTATTCCTAATAAAAAAATACCTTTGAAATAATAAGTCAGTTTACAAAACAGATAGCATGCCGCATTCCTCTGTCTGACAGTACATACAGCACGGAACTTTATGCAAATGTACCCAGGGCCGTCTTAACTAGGGGTGCAAGGGGTACGTGGCACCGGGCGCAGCAGAGACCTCGTGGGCGCAGCAGGAACCTAAGGGGCGCAAGCCGATCGCCTATACACCTACCTTGATAACTATTTAACTACCATTGGAGTCGCGTTGTAGGTCTGCTATTGGGTAGTCGCGTCACTAGTCGATTGTTGGTTGCCCCCTCCCGGGCCTACAACGAAGCTCACGAGGTGGCTTAAGATAGTGTTCTTTTCGAAAAACGATCCATGAAGTCACCAAAATACATAAACTACCGTACAACGTCATGCAATCTTGCTAAATAAACTAGACATTGGCCAAATCATCAAATACCCAAGATATCAGCCATTAAAAAAAAAGAATAGAATAGAACTAACATTCATTAGGTATACCTATAAAATTATAGGCACCATATTGCTTACAAATACGGCTAATGCTCCTTTCGGCACATTCGGCTTATTCAGTTGCGACTATAGCGATGTGCAAGCCAATGTAGATCTTATTACACGATAATTAAATTGATGTTCTAACAAACACGTGCTGCAAATTTAGAGAGCGTCAGGCGAAAAATTTAACATACCAATTAAATGTAAATTTTTTTGTAGGCACGTGGGGCGCAGTCTGATTTTCGCACCCCCCTGGCGCCCAGTATGGTTGACGGCCCTGTGTACCGTTCTTTAGCTTTTTCATGATGTGCTAAGGGTTTTTATGGGGTAGTTTGATATGCCTGGCTGGTTTTAATGTTGTTTTCAGGAATTTTGTTGTTGTTTTGTGTTTACAAACATTTATTTTTTGACTTTGTAAGGGTGACTACTGGTGGTACTTAGGTCGTTTATTTTAAACTGTAAGCCCCACTTGCGCCAACCTGGGTTAGCAATAAACTCTAGGTTAAGTTGGTAACTCATGATTTTTTGTATAGAAAAACAACTGAAAGAGCTATTTTATCTGGAGTTAATTGCTAACCCGTGGTTGGCGCAAGTGGGGCTTAGTGTAGTGTCTTATTTAAATGAAAACATTCATAAAATATTTTATTAAGGGTCGGCACTACCTACGGCCCGTTTGACATATCTGTCAAAAGAAAAAGACCGGTGGCCGACAACACTCAACCCTATCTTATAAGATTAATGAACAAATCAATTTTATAGCTAAATTTGGCAATAAGTTACTTGCAAAAAACTTGGTCGGCCGCGGCGTAGCTTGGCTGGCATGGAACGTTTACTGGTGTGAAGGAAAATGTGAACCCTGGTGACACAACATTTTACCTCGTTGAATTAAACTGGCACCCTATACTGGCAGGTTCATAGGTCCGACCGAATTTAGGGTACCTACTACCCGGAAGGCAGATTTTACCTCATTAAATTAATGTTGAATGTTTGGTCTTACGTGGCAATACCAGCACCAGGCACCAGCACCTGCAGCATCTGGATTTGAGAGCCGTAGGTCGAAATTGACATTTACAGTAACAATACAGTACCGTGATGGACCCAAAATGTGACTGTTCAAATATCACCCCTGGTGGGTCCCAACCATATAATATACAGTATTACTAAGGCTTAAAAAAAACTTAAAATTATTAAAACAGAGCAAACTAAAACTTATAACAGAATAATGTTATTATTATAAGGCCGGATTCGACCAAACTTACATTTATATAGAAGAGTAACTATACAAGGAACAATTTTACTTTTGGTGTTTACACACCCCGTAGGTAACCTATCTTACTTTCGAAATTTCACTGACCGAATTTCAGTTGTTCGAAAACGGTTTATAGAATTTTCTAGTGACAGATATTTTGTTACACATACATTTGTTACTCCTTATAAAGACTTGACAGAAGTATCATTTTCCAGAAAATTTAAAATCAGAATTTCATAATCATTTTTTTTCTTTTGACAACGGTCTTCTGGGTTCGAAGTTTTAAAATGTAGAAGCAACTTCTTCCATAGTATGACTAGGACACAACACAGTAAAGTTTTCTGTAATAATTACCAAGTAGATACATGATACCAAGATTATAGCACCAACATGCTTGCTAGCAAGCTTGCTTGCAAGCTAGCAAGCGAGCAGAGCATCAAAATGTTTGCTGCATGCTTACTTGCTTGCTGCATGCTTGCTTGCTTGCTGCATGCTTGCTTGCTTGCTGCATGCTTACTGCATGTTTGCTTGCATGTTGCTTGCTTGCTTGTATGCATGTTGGGGGGTGCAGGGGGGCTGTTCCCCCCGCGAGGGGGGTGCGGGGGGCGGAAGCCCCCTGCCTGAGAAAAACAAACTGGTGGTTTTAAAATTGTAGGTTAGGTTAGGTAAGAACATGTAAAACACTTAGCGGAGCGAGCGAAGCGAGCGGAGCATCAAAATGCTTGCTGCATGCTTGCTTGCTTGCTGCATGCTTGCTTGCTTGCTGCATGCTAGCTTGCTTGCTGCATGCTTGCTTGTTTGCTTATATGTATGTTGAAGGTGCAGGGGGGTGGACGCCCCCTGCCTGAGAAAAACAATCTGGTGTTTTTAAAATTCTAGGATAGGTTAGGTTAAATATTTCTGCGGAAAAGTGACTGTACGGAAAAACAAATATTCGAAAAAGTTAATTATCTGACTTACATTTCTTCGGAAAACTGTGTTACAGAATTTTGATTCATTGGTTAGAAGAAAAAAAGGACAATAAAAAATCTGGCTCTTTAAAATGTGGCGAATAATATTTCGGGGAAACAAAAAAAAAGGGAAACAATAAAAAGTGTAACGATTTCGGAGAACTAAAATTCGGAAAACTCGTTTTCGAAAGTACGATAGGTAACCCACCCCGTACTAAAAGAACGAATGTATAATTCACCTAAAGAAAGAGGTCGTTGTATCGGTTCACTAATGTTTAACACAAAATCAATAAGCAAAATATCACTTCTCAAGCAACGTTTAACAATGTTTCATTTCACAAACTAGTGATTTAACAAAGGTGTTAATACACATATATACTTATCGAAAGTAGTTATTTAGCAAATGCATTGAATTATATTATGTTTATAGTTAAAACAACATTTCAACATCAGTTATGCGACAACAATCTTATTTACCAAATGAATTATTTAGCAAACAACGATAAATCATTTTTTATATCACAAAACGTTATTTGCCATTTTTCAAATTCATCTACTAAACTTGCTGCAACTTCATTTTAAACTTTAATTTCAAATATTTTAATAATGTTCGTCAGTCTAACGATCGTTCTAGGACTGACGTGACTAGATTGATGGACCGGACTGACGCGAGAATGACGCGTGTAACACCCGTCTTTCATGGTGCTTCATGCATAAAACATACATGCACGCTAAACCAAGCATACATATACGCAAAAATGCAGCATGACATACTAACTAACCTAACCTAGTCTAACCATAACCGACAGTTTTGATGTTACCTTTCTGCCCCCTAAGCAACAAGCAAATAAGCATGCACTTAAGCAATGATGCAAGCAAGCATGCACACAAGCATGCAGCAAGCAAGCAAGCATGCAGCATGCAAGCAGGCATGCACATGCAAGCAAGCATGTTGATGCTCCGCTCGCTTCGCTCGCTCCGCTAAGTGTTATACATGTTCTAACCTAACCTAACCTAGAATTCGACAAGCTCCAATATGTTTTTCTCAGGCAGGGGGCTTCCGCCCCCCGCACCCCCCGAGCGGGGGGCGCAGCCCCCCTGCACCCCCTAACATGCAGACAAGCAAACAAGCAAGCAAGCACACATGCAAAGATGCAAGCAAGCATGCACACAGGCATGCAGCAAGCAAGCAAGCATGCAACATGCAAGCAAGCATGCACATGCATGTACAGACAAGACTGCGTGGAAGAGGGGTGCTCTGGTTCGGTTTTGTGAAATAAAGTAATGTGATTATCGATATTTGTAAAACGTTGTTATATTTAGTAATTTGCTGATCAAACAATAAAATATAAAACGAGTTTCTAACAAAAGATGAATGTTTAAATGACACAGTTTCGTATCGAAGTGTCTTGAGAATGAAATGTTGCAATGTGACAATTTGACAACTGATCACAAAATTAAATAAATGGTTTGTGAAACCTATTCCTACTAAATGATGATTTGTGAAACGACTCATTTTTAGAACGTTGTGTATTTTTTTAAAAATTGCTAAACAACTGTCGTTCAAACGGCAGTGACCCCGTTGTATCCGTACTTATTGCAATGAGAGGTTATACAGTTTTAATTTGTTAGGTTTCTTTTTATTATATTTTTTAATTATGTGACATTTCATTTAGATTAGGGTTGGCAAAACGCAAAATCAGTTTACTCTCTCCCGATTTTGCGAGTTCAAAGAACGAGGGGGGGGGGGGGGGGGCTCTAAAGGTGACTTTTTCAGTATTTCGCGTATTTCTCGGAATAAAGTTCTGTGCACTTTTGTCAAGGACTTTGAGGGCTACAGGGCCGAGAAAGTAAAGTAATTTCAAAAATTATGATCTGAGATCTGTGGATCGTAATAAGGATGCCCGGGTGGTAAAAATAATATTTGGACTTTCTCAGAAGATCGACTCCTGTCGGATTCAACGGCCCGCGTAAACTATGACAGATATGGTTATGGACCTCAAACAAATAACATAGAGGACCCTAGACAGATTTGGTTGGCGGTAAAAAAAATCCAAAATATCGAAATCCAAGATGGCTGCCATGGAAATTTCAAACGCCAAAGCAGCTTTTAACGGTTCACCGAACCGACAAAAAAATTTGTATCCGGCGGTTTTAGGGGTCGGGGATATGAAATAATTTTGTTTTGATTTTCAACTTTCATACATACAAATTACATAATTTTTGAAATGCTGTTACTTTCTCGGCCCTGTAGCCCTCAAAGTTTAAGTCCTGTGACAGAAGTGCAAAGAACTTGTTTTGTAGAAAATTTTATCCGATTTAATTTGTCTACAAAACTTTTCGATAAAACGTAAAAAACTGGAAAAAAGTCACCTTTAGAGCCCCCCTCTCCCTTTCCTTGAGCTTGCAAATTCGGGAGAGCCAACATCGAAATTCGTGCAAAATGCCGCTAAAATGATTAAACTTGCATAGGGACAACCCAATTTAATATTTATTCAGATTCATTTGAAAATTGAAGCATCCATGTTACAAAGTGATGAAAACCAATTATAAAAAAATGCGAAAATAACATGATGAGCGTTCAATAACATTTATCGAAAACAAAAAAACAAGTAGTTCAAAAACGTATTTTATATTAAATTTTAACCATCTGGAACGACATAAATATTATTTGGTAGAATTTGAAACAAGACTTGGTAGATTCTCTGAAAAAAGTAGTCAAGCTGAAGGACATTGCGCGACAAAAGAACACACAAAAGAATTGCACAAAGTTATTTTAAAAACTAAAAAAATACTTACAAGGGGCACTGTTTGGTAGTTTTTGGTTCATATTCATATTAATTTATTCGCATTCATGTACAGTTACAGCATAGGTGTTACTTAGTAGCTAAAGTGGGTACATGAACCCTGAAAGGGCACAGCAATATTAACAAGAAGTATTTTAAAGATAAGAAAATAATTATTACAATATACAAGGTGTTTCATAAGTAACAATAAATTTTTGAAACTCTTAAGGGGGTTGTTAAGACCGTCAAACTGAACAACTTTCTCTATAATGTAAAAAATAATAATATCTACCACTGGATTTGGCCCTGTTCTGCTGTGAACGAGTGTGGCGAAGCGGGCGTGCGGTGCGAGGCGAGGTCACTGAACCTACGCGCGGGGCCCCGCGAGCTGGCTGGGTTGACTATGCAGTTGGGGACGTCTAAGATAATGAAGGTAGCATTTTGCTTAAAAATGTACTTACTCGTAATCCAAATGGTATGGTAAGTAAGTACTTGTACTTACATTCAATTTTGTACATATCCCATACCTTTCTCAATGAACTTTATTGCGCGTCTTTGGATGTGTCTTTGCACTTTTTGATTAAAACGTCTCAATCGTATTAATAACATCACGTGTGCGGTCACTATCCGTTGTCGGAGCTCACTGGTGGTTCTCAGTTCTCACCATGTTACCGTCGTCCTGTCTGTCTGTAGGTACACTAATGTAAAACGTAGTGATTAGATTATTTTCTTAATGCACTAATGTTTTTGCATACATGGAAATCAAGTGGCGTAAGGTCAGGTCAGGCCACTCAATACCTCTGCCTAGTAACCGAAGTCCGTAAGTATCGTCCAAGTAGCTAGGTCCGTACACTTGTCACTAGTTGTCACGTTCATGATGGTAAAGCATTTCACGTAATGACATAACCTTGCAAGAGGTTGAGTGAGGCGCGCGCTATTCCACAGTTACAATTGTTGCAAAACGTATCGACCGGTCGGCGTGCGCGTGCGCTCGCTACTGAAGACGTCAAAGCAAGCAAGGTCAAAGGTTTTGGTAGATTTTCTTAGTTTTTCGTTGTTTCTGGTTATTTTGGTAGATTTTTATACTTTTTGGTAGTATGAAAATTACCAAAAACTACCATAATAAACAAAAGAGTTCTAAACGGCTTGGCTACGGGGTGAGTAACATAAAATATAAAATATTTGTTTTGCAAAAGAGGTGCATTCGAATCGTAAGCGGAATTCAGTCCAACAGGGTGTCATGCCGATCCTTGTTCACCGACTTTAAATTGCTCACTGTGACAGCTTTGTATATCCTCGAGCTGTGGAAAATCGTGAGACGATCCCCGACAAATTCTCTAGTAAACCCCCATTCCGTAGTAAAAGACTAAATTTAACTCGCAAAAATGAGCTACAGGTACCAAATTACCGACTAGCATCGACGCAAAAAACTACAAAGTCGAATGCTCTTTTTGTATAAAATAAAATATCAGATGAGATTAAAGCCCTACCCGACAAGAGATTTCTGAAAAAGGTTAAAGAATAATTAATCGAATAGTGTTTTGATAACATTTAACCGATTTTTTGCGACATTTAATTTGATTGTAGTAGTGAAAGGTGGTAGTTATTGTCTGGCACCTATTGTTTAAATCTGGTTTTTTTTTCTTTATGTTTATAAATTATACTGTAGTGTGACTAGTGTGACTAATACTCTGTACTTACCATCTGTAACTTATATGTACCTACCAACAATTTAAGGTAAATCAATGAAATGAAATGAACCAAAACAAAAAGTACCAAAATAACCATAAACTACCAAAAAGTACGAAAAAGTACCAAAATAACCATAAACTACCAAAAAGTACGAAAAATTACCGAAATAACAATAATCTACCAAAAAGTACGAAAATCTACCATAATAACCAAAAACTACGAAAATTTACCAAAAATTACTGAAAGAACCAAAAACTACCATTAATTACCAAAACTACCAAACAGTGCCCGGAAAGTAACTTTTGTGAAATTCCTTTGTGTTGTCTTGTGTCGCGCAATGTCCTTTCGCGCAAAATTCTGTCTTGCAAATGTCTTTTGAAGGCAATCGTTCGAGTTACTACTACGGCACAGAATTCACTCTTATTCCATACTTATGTACAGGGTGAAATTGATATTATTAGCATCCTTTTAAACTAAAAGTCTACCCATCAAACTGAACAACTCTTACTACGGGAGCAAACCGATCGGATCAAAAAAAAGCTGTAGCATACATTTGAATCGAGCAGGCACTGCAGTTTATTATGGAACAGCATTTTTTTATTGCTCCGATCGGTTTGCTCCCATAGTAAAAGTTGTTTAGTTTGATGGGTAGACTCGAAGTTTAAAAGGATGCTAACGATATCAAATTCACCCTGTATAACATATCTGACGATTCTAAGTCCACATATCGTGACGGGCAACTACGGAACCTTACACTGCGTGTGGCCCGACACCCACTTGCCCGGTTTTTTATAAGTTACTTTGCTTCCTTAGCTACAAAATGGATATGTTCATTAATCTTCTAAAACAAGGTTGGGTGTTGCCGGTCACCGGTCTATTTGCAATGATTTCGAACGATTGACGGCCCATAGTAATTTGTATGAAGAAAACGTCCAAAAAAATATGTGATTTTTGGTAACAAATTGCAAAAAAACTAGAAGTCATATCGAAAATCTGATTTGTTTAAAGTGTTCTTTGATGTTTTGCCATTGATTTGAAATATATTTTGTTGTTTTATTTTGTTTAACTAAATCACAGGACTCGGAACGCGGCAGTGCTATTCTAGAGTTTTTCATGAAATTCTCGATTACTTACTGATGTAACTATGAAATTTTACTGAATTTTTTTTTGTTCATCTTGTACTTCATCTTTTAAAGAAGCGATGGTATTAATTTTGTTTCGAAATATAGCTATTTACTATCCTTAAAAGTCGGAACGCCGAACCCTGTTTGGCCCGATCAGGGTAGTGCCGACCCTTAATGTTGAAGTTATGTTGTAAAGTTGTATTGTAAGCCCCATTTTGCGTCAACCTAGGTAAGCAATTATCTTTGGGTAGCTCCGATGTTTTTTTAGACTAAAATTATGGATTATTTAACCTGGAGTTAATTGCACCTCCTATAGAACTCCCTATGCGAATTTCCTTTAAGTTTCTTAGGGAAAGTTGTTCAGTATCATGGGTACAATCATCCCTTAAAGTAATATTTAACCTAACACCCTGTAGAATTCATATTCCAAGATTCATTCTTTTAGGCTATGCATTGTCACGGGACTGTTTTAAAAATATTGATTTAGCTTTCGAGCAAATTTTAAAGAAATAGCTCAAAACGGAAAGATTTTACTTCGATTACCTTAATTACTTATGCTTAACATATAAAACATGAAACTCGGCAGGTAATTGAATACGTTCACCCGTTAATAACTCAAAATTAACTGATAACGTAGAAGCCTATTACGCACGCGTATTACACGGGGTCGCAGCCCCATTTATTTTGATCAAAGATCTTGTTTCTTAGAGGAGGAAGCTAAAATATTATAATCATACTTGTTAATAAGCGTCGGTGGCGCATTGCAGCGAGGTATGGACCACTCAAATCATGGGGGTCCTGGTTCCAATCCGCACGGACTTCTCTCAAACGGTGAAGGAAGACATCGTAAGGAAACCTGCATACGCTGAAGAAGAAATCCTGATGCGTATGTGAAGTCTACCAATCCACATTGGGCATGCGACGTGGACTAACGCCCTGCTCCCTCCCTTAGGTAAGGCCTGTGCCATGCCGTGGGACGTATATAGGCTGATGATGCGATGATTCTTATTAAAATTAGAACAAGAAACACGAATCTGTTCAGCCTTTTATTCAAAAAATTCATGAAACAAGAGAGTGCTATCTGGTTCTATTGTGTAGGTAGAGTGTATATGGACTCTACACCATGCCAGGTTTCCTGGCGGTTACTATAAATATAGTAATTTAGTGTAGTAAAATAACTTTTGCACTTTATTTCGTAAGCTTTCTCCATTAACCATACTAAGTTCCGTAAACGTAAGGAGTTAATACCCTGAATGGTATACGAGGTCACACTTAACAGCCTTATTGTTATACGGTTCTGTTTAAGAGTCACATAATAATTAATAAATTAGGTCGTTTTTTTATGCTTGGTGTTTCTCTACATCAGAAATGAAGAGATACGTCAGAGAACTAAAGAGGTTGATATAGCTCAGAAAATTAGCAAGCTGAAGTGGCAATAGGCTGGTTATGTCTGCCGAAGAACTGACAACCGGTGGGATCTCAGAGTTCTAGAGTGGAGACCACGAACTGGCTGGCGTAGTGTGAGACGCCCTAGTGCCCGCTGGAACGACGTCCTAAAAGAGGCAGCGCGGTGAGCGACTGGATGAGGAAGGCCGAGGACAGAGTTTTGTGGCCCGCCTTGGGAGAGGTATATGTTCAACAGTGGACTATTATAGGCTGATGCGACTGCGGTGCTCCGGAACAGACTGTCGAGCACATGTCAACGAGTGCCCTGGCAGAAGATTCGACGGTGGAATCCGGGAGCTAAACGAGCTAACCCCGAGAGCCAAACTATGGCTTAAAACAATGGACATCGATTTGTAACCTCCGCAGGAATGAAAATAAAAAAGCCATACTAATAATAATAATAGGCTGATGATGAATAGTTAATGATTATGTTTAATAGTTGCCTAAAGCTGTGGTGGTTCAGAGGCTAAAAGGCTCGCTTTACGTGTTCTGGTGGCAGTAGTTCGATTCAAGCATGGATATAGTTTTAAGGAACTTAGAGTACGATTTGAACACTACAGATTTTTCGGCGAAGGAAAATTTTATCAATGAAGCAAATGTTTATAAATTGTTTATATTGTGGAGTGGATAAATGCTCCAATTTCGAGGCTTTTTTACTAAATAAATCTATGTGCAGCGAAGCTAAATTTTTAGTGAAAATAAAATAATGTAATGATGATTATATTGAGCCAAATAAACGTGCTTTACTAGTTTATAGCCAATTTTGACAACAACATCGACAGTCCGGTACACAGTGCACGCTAAACACAAATGCACTCTTTCGTACTATTTTTTCACTTCACAGTTTTCATATTCCGCCCACTGTCATATCGGTGGGCGGTGGCAATTTAAAACAATAAGCACGCTTTCATTTCTGAACGATACTTTATGCCTTGTAATCACGCAACACAGTTATGTGTTAGAATATGGATGTGAGAAAGTTGCAGTAGTACCACTTTATAAAAATGTGACAACTTGAACTTTAAGTACTAATCGCACCACAGTTGTTGGCTTTTCCATGGTTCAAGTCCCCTTGTTCTCAAGTTCAGTCGGTGTTGAAAGGAGTTAAAAAAAAATTATCGAGCACAAAAAACTACAGATAGTGATAAACCTAACCTAACCGAACCTAACCTGATTTTCTCTACAGGACCAACGTCGAAATCGTGAAAAAAAATCAGCTGCCCCATACAATACAAATCATGGGGGTCCTGGTTCCAATCCGCACGGACATCTCTCAAACGGTGAAGGAAGACATCGTAAGGAAACCTGCATACGCTGAAGAAGAAATTCTGATGCGTATGTGAAGTCTACCAATGCGCATTGGGCATGCGACGTGGACTAACGCCCTGCGGCCCTCCCTGAGATTAGGCCTGTGCCATGCCGTGGGAAATAGGCTGATGATGCGATGATTCTTATTAAACTTTCAAATGACAATGCTTAAAAGAGAAGACCTTTTGTCAATAGCCTAATCTTCATTAAATTAAAGATTGAAAAATTTTTCTCGGGCGGGACTTGAACCCACGCTCCCCTTAAGACGTAACAGATTGAAAATTTCGTTCTCTGGGTAGTGGGCTCGGTGGTGTAATTGGTTAGCAAATAAACGTGCTTTACTAGTTTATAGCCAATTTTGACAACAACATCGACAGTCCGGTACACAGTGCACGCTAAACACAAATGCACTCTTTCGTACTATTTTTTCACTTCACAGTTTTCATATTCCGCCCACTGTCATATCGGTGGGCGGTGGCAATTTAAAACAATAAGCACGCTTTCATTTCTGAACGATACTTTATGCCTTGTAATCACGCAACACAGTTATGTGTTAGAATATGGATGTGAGAAAGTTGCAGTAGTACCACTTTATAAAAATGTGACAACTTGAACTTTAAGTACTAATCGCACCACAGTTGTTGGCTTTTCCATGGTTCAAGTCCCCTTGTTCTCAAGTTCAGTCGGTGTTGAAAGGAGTTAAAAAAAAATTATCGAGCACAAAAAACTACAGATAGTAATAAACCTAACCTAACCGAACCTAACCTGATTTTCTCTACAGGACCAACGTCGAAATCGTGAAAAAAAATCAGCTGCCCCATACATTTGCTCGAGTAGGTTTGCAGTTTTTTATGGAGTGGCAGATTTTTATTCGCGATTTCGATGTTGGTGCCATAGAGAAAGTTGTCCAGTGAGATGGTCTAATCGTCCCCTTAAAAAAGTGTCAGCATATTAAGGACCCTATTATTTGGATGAAATACTGGGCATTCGAACGGATTGTAAATTCCAATTCCATAGTTTTCAGTTTATACTTTGTTCTCAATAAACTTCATACATAATTAGACTTACAATCTAACTATACCGGTGTGATTTAAGTTTTTGGACGAATACGAAAAACAGACTCTGCTTACTGATATGGCTACACTGTGGTGTCACATTTTTCCTATTTTAGGCTTTAGGAACGAGCTTGAAAATGTGACGATTTTGAAAGTTCGTAAACTTTTATTAACGGAAGGAATCTGAGGTTTCATTTATGGTTTAAGGAGCTGTTAAGTTTTGCCGCATCGGCATATTAACCTCTAAGCTAAATAAAAACACTACTAAATACTAATAAAAGTGGGATTGGTTGTTTTTTATTCCACATCCATCGCTCAACCAATCATCATTTTCGTTACAAAGATAGACTTGGGGATGAGATGTACACACGGCGACAGGTCAGGTTACCCTGTTTAGACTTTGAACTATTAGAAGTTGAACGCTGCGAATTTGTGTTTTATACGTAGTGTAGTTGTGGGTATATAGGGTGCGTAACATGATGTCTCGCCTTGCGTGTGTACTTGAATACGATTTTTTTTATTACAGAAACGATAATAATGGCATCGCGAATATAAGTTTATAATACATTGTTTGGAAATAAAGCAGGTAGGTACGTTTATCCACAAAAATAACAGCATTTTAGGAAAACAACATGAGGAAACCTGCAAACCTACACTGAAGAAGAAATTCTGAAGAGTCCGTATATCCTACGTGAACTCTACCAATTAAAGGCACCCGTGGTGGACTAACGCCCATACACCGTCCTTGAGGGTAGGTCTGTGCTCTGTATTGAGACGTTTATAGGCTGATGATGATGATAATACTTATCAAGAGCATGATCTGTTTACCTATTTCATGATCTAAAGAGGGCTAAGAGTACCACCATCCCATTTCCTCCCGTGGATGTCGTAAAAGGCGACTAAGGGATCTACCGGAGGATGGGCAGCAGCATCCTCTGAGTACACACATTCAATCCAACTGCGATCGCCAACCCGCCTGCCAAGCGTGGCGATTATGGCAAATCCCCCATTTTTGGGGAGGCCTATGTCCAGCAGTGGACGTTTAGCGGCTGATATGATGATGATGATGAGGTTCGTTTAGGGCAAATTATTAAGAGGCATACTCAAACTATACTATTTCCAGCGAATTAATCGTGTTTTTTCTAATTCGGCTGGAACGAATTCTTTTCAAACGTCGGTCGTAATACATTTTGTCGTTATTCCACCTGAACTCAGAATATTTTTCTCTATCGATCTTTATATTTAAAATCTTGATAATATAATCGATCTGGCCTGAAACAATTTCAAATTGTTAATTACTACCTATAGAAAGAAATAGATACGTACTAAGGCCGCGTAAAAAAAGAAAATAAATTTGAGTTTGACTAACTAACACAAAGCTCTTCCAAAATAATGATCGCTGGACTTTTGTCCTTAAAATATCTTAAAAAGTAAAAGAATGGTATTCTTTTAGCCCAATATAACTTTTAAAAATATTCTTTCCTTTTCAGTTTTGGTTGAAGAGATCTCATCAAGGTCTTTGACCTGACTTTTTATTCATCTTAGTGACAACGAGTACAAACCAAATGCAATCAAGTAGCCAGACAGAGGCCTTATCACAATATTGTGGAGGCACGTAAAGAAAAGTGAGTGCGTTACACCCACAGCAGCACAGTACCTATAAAATGGCATTGCCCATTATATTTCCCAGTCTCATCTTTTGGTAAATATGACAAGTTCAACCCCGCGGCATAAAAGTGATTGGTAGATCTGTATCAAAGTTCTCCAAAAAGGAATATTGAGGTCAGATTCGTGTTTAAGTTCATATTTTAATAAGGGCTTTAATTCAATTTTCAGGCACCAATTTTATAGTAAAAAGAAGCTTATTATCATAATTATCATATGAGAGTTAGAGATGTATATTGGCTAGAAAGAATTTGATAAAATTTTTAGTATTTTTTCCAATGAGAATGAGTTGAATGTACGAGTATTTGAGTTTTTTTTAATTAATGGTGGACCGGCAGTTTTCACGTTCACTACAAGAGCTTCGAGCTTCGCTGCAGGCAGTGTGCTGTCTACATCGTTATCGGACCAATGGCAGACAGCGAAAATTCTTTAGATAATTAGCTATTTGAGAAACTTGAGACTCCAGGCGTTGAATTAAGTTTGCTATCTTCAGTCAGAATTTTAATTAAATTATAGTTGAAAGAATAATTGAAAATTTTTATGAAATTTTTGTGAAAATTACAAAATAATGTCACCTAGTCACACACCCTAACTTAAGGTTAAGGCTTAATACATCAAGGTATTTACGAAATCGTATAAAAGATTCCATTCGATGTTACTTCTTTTGAAATACTCAGATAGTAATGTTGACTTGTCAAGTTTGTACGAAAAAGCGTTGAAAAACATGGTTTCATGGTTTAATAAGATTGATTGATATTTTTTGAAAAACGATTTAAAAATTTTGCTAGCTAACATTATGTAGGATGTAAACTTTGCATACGTAAAGGGGTCTGGGGTCTTCAAAACCTGAAATCGCGAAAAAAATCGACTGTTCCATAAAAACGTCAACCGCTTGCAACTCAAACCAAATTGTATGGAACAGCTAAAGAAAATTACTGGATGGTTGTAAAAACGGAACCACCTCTATTTGTCGATTTTTTTCAATTTCATTCTGTATCTTTTAACTATTATAAAACTGTAACAGAAGTGTGTCTGAAAACAAAAAGTTACGATATGGTTTTAGGTGTCCCTGATTCCAAATCACCAATTTTAGAAATTTTTGTATGTTTTGTTTGTTAGAGTATCACGTTAAAACTACTGAACCGATTTTGTTGGTAAATTTGTGCGGACGAAGTCGCGGTTAAACTCTAGTAATTTTTTTAAGATGACAACTACAAAACAAACCCAACTGAAAGAGGTTCAACTCTCGCTGAAATCAAATAGGGATCGGTAACCTAACCATTAACTCTTAACCGATAAGGTACCCGATTTGAACTTTATCGTTGCAACGGTGCCATAAAAGATCGGAACAAAGTATTATACCGTCTAAACTTTATTGAGTTCCTCGTAAACGTAAGGCTATCATAGCCCTAAAGTTTTGGAGGGCTTTAAAAAGATTAAAGCCATTAAATTTTTATGAAGACCCCTGCCAGTCAACCGGCAATGCCTATGATAAGGGAGCCTGAGTCAGGACTTTGAGCTTCTAAGGAGTTCCTCTTAATCATGGTTTAATAGATAGTCAGCTTTATAGCTTTGAAATAACGTGCATCTTTCAAAATGCGGTCATGTTAAATGCTTTTAAAGTCTCTACAAACATTTTTGTTAAGTAAAATTTTCAACATCATTTCGAGAACATAGGTATATAACGAAGCAACTTAATTAAATTCAATAAGTGCATCGCAGACGTTATTGGGGTAATGCGTATTAAAATAAAATAATAAGTAATAAAATAAACAAACAAACAATAATTATTAAAATAAACATACTAAAGTACCACGTACACGATTGTGAACAGAATATAATTGATATTAAATAACAACAATATTTGTGATGTCGTTCCAAAAAAGATTTCAGTTTTCACAAAGCTCCTTTTAAAGTTGTATGCAGAAGGGAAAGAAAAAAAAACGCCAGTCGTGTAAGGGTGTCCGTCTCAAAGAAACTATTCTTCTATTTTGGTTCAACCTCGTTATAGGCAAGACGATCTGATTATGCGGGTTAAAGAATAGGGTTTTCTCTTTCGGAAAACGGAAGGTGAAGATATAAAAAAAAAAAGTGCATAGACAATACATAATAATTCTAGGTACAAAAGGCTACAGACGAGAAGCTTTGAACAGCGACTCACCTCTTTAAAAAAAAACGATTTAATCCATTAAAATTAAAATAAAAAAAATCTGTGCTGAGAACATGAAAAATATAAAAAAAACTGATATTTTTCAATAAAATTTTTACATAATCATCGTCATCGGCAGCCTTTATACGTCCCACTGCAGGGCACAGGCATACCCTCAGGAAGGGTGTATGGGCGTTAGTCCACCACGTCGCCCAATGCAGACTGGTAGACTTCACATCACAACGCATTCGAATATCTTCTTCGGCGTATGCAGGTACGATGTTTTCCTTCACCGTTTGAGAGCAGTCGGTATTACCTACGTACATAAGTTCGAAAACTCACTAGTAAATGACATGTCTTCATAAATATAATTCTTGGTAATAATAATTATCTTGATACAGGTATTTTATGTTGAAGGCTCAAGGCCCGCACATTTTGCAACACGAAAACACTAGACTGATACACGTTTAAATAAACAGGATACATTGAGAACGATAGATAGTTTCAATTTTTAAATTACATTTATACTACATTTCCTATTTTGTATAAACAAAACCGGTCTGCGAAAATGGTATAAACTGTAAAAATATATTTTTTAAGTTTTTCTTAAATAAATACTACCTGAGATTTTAGTCAACCACACACAACCAACAACTTATTTGGGATAATATCATAAAACCGAATTATTTTCCCAACAAGTACATTGAAGCGTTGAAAGTTGAAACCAACGTTGTCTGCTTTCGCGGTGTCCGTGATGGTCTAAGAAATTACAGTCGTAAAAGAACTTCAGTATGGGAAGAATAACAGAATTTGAATCACCTTAATGTAGCCAAAATGAATAATTTTAAAAACACCATGCATGCAACACACAACAACACCGTTATATGTCTGTACCACAACGAGTATACGAGTACTAATAAAAGATTAGATTTTTTGTTGGTTTCTTTGTTTGTATTGAATAGGCTCCGAAACTACTGAACCGATCTGAATAATTCTTTCACCATAAGAATGCTACATTATCCGTGATGAACATAGGCTAAAAACGGCTAAGTGTGTGTCGGGAAGATTCTAAGACGGTACAAAGTTCACCGCGGTCATTTAGTTATTAATAATCTGCTGAAATAAAACTTTATAAAACACGTTTTATTTAGGTTTACTAAAAAAATTTTACTAAATTAATTTTGAAATTGGTAGATTTTTTAAAATTGATGTTGTATTTCCTTTCCCCGTGGTGCTGTAACATCCCAAAGTTTAAGACTTTACCTTTTGTACTTGTTATATGGCTGCAAACAAAAACAAAAAGAATGTTTTTGTCTGGATACACCTGTTTGGCTTGGAAGTGATATATTGAGTAAACTAGGTCGTTGTTTCAATCACCAGATAGCGTTCGGATTGAATTGGACACTATATTTTCATTTATCTATTTTGTCCCAAATATAATACAGTTGTATTTGGATTACATTGATGAAATCTCATTGTGCGCTTCATTGACGAATGATAATAAATATCTCATGGTTATTGAATAATGGATTTCATATTCGATTAATGTTTCGATTGGTTTCGTAATTTGCAATTAAGTTTAAATTGAATGCATTTATTGGTACTTGTCATAATTATACGTAATTTCATAATATTTATTTATTCGAGAAAATTTTTATCATTTAATTCTGGTAGATTTAACTAAAATTGACTTTATAAACTCTAGTAGTCACATACTCCGTGGATTATGGGTCGTTTTGAAGCCTAAACAGAGTGCTTTAACCATCAAACTGAAGTTGTTCAATTACTATGGGACCAACTTTGAAATCGCGAAAAAATGGGTTGATATTTTTTGTGAAGAAACTATTGAAGTTTTCTGGAACAGGTTTTTTTTCACGTTTTCGTTATTGGCTCCATAGTGAAAGTTGTTCAGTTTGATGGTCCCAAGGCACCCCCCGATTCTGATTTCATTATGTATAAAATAAAATACCTATAACAGGACTCTTCGCTCTTTCATAAATAGTTGTAAAGAAACAAAGAACAATTTCTTATTTTAGTATTTCTTTTATTTTAGTAGTATAGATAGACACAGAATAGGTTTGGTATATAGTTGGTATAGAATCAATTTGGTGTTACGGACAGTCCTAGATAGTGTGTACAACAGATTATTATTCTCCGTGTTCAAGTCGTTGATGATACGACAGTAAACTTTAGCTTAACTTGTACGAGTATTGTGTCATATTCACAATACCTACTTAATTTTCCCTTAACTTATTTTCACTACTTTTAGCACTTGCTTCATTAATATGCACAGCCATGCTTCTCATCAGTGTAAATCCGTTTCATCGATAACTTTAATAAGTGTACTGAGCCCTGCATCAAAGCTGCCGCTTGGCTATAAACCTAAGATGTATGCCTGCTTTAATCAATGGAAAGATAGCCTATCTTGTCTAAGGAAAAATCTTGGAACGATATTAATTTGCTGTTTAATGGGGAGGGTCTATTTTTCTATATTGCCTCAATCAGGTTTCGTATTGGTGTTAATTGGATCGTCTTTTACATTGTTCCGTAATTATGTTGGCTTATTGACGTCTGTATCGATAACATATTCCAGTGGTTTTTTGTAAATACGATATTAATTAAAGTATCGAATAGAATAAGTAGATTTATATTTGAATAGTTGGTTAGTTGGATGGTTGTTTATATAGTTGGTTGTATGTAAATAACTTAGTGAGATATTGAAAATATCGTTTAAAATAAAATAAAATAAAATAATATATAAGGGGTTAATAATTTCCTATCCAATTTCAGAGATTTCCTGGGAGCATTATATCCAAGTGGTAAAGTAATTTTTTTTTATTTTTTTTATTTCTTAATTTTCCCGGGTTCAGCGGCTGAGCATGCGGCGAGACACAAGAGGTCTTGGTACAGTAATTTGGCAGTGGCATATGACTTCGTTCCGGTCGCGTTTGAGACTGCGGGCCCTTGGGGTACCGAGGCCAAAATTTTTGTGCAGGAGATCGGGCGGTGGTTGAGAGCTAAAGGTGGCGACCCGAGCTCTGGCGCTTTGGTGCAGAGGTTGTCTTTGACAGTTCAAAGGGGAAATGCAATGCCGCTAGCGTCTTGGGGACCTTGGAGCCGGAGTGGCGTGGGGCTGGGCCTAGGAGTGTGAATTAGTCTGTATGTTGACGAAGCATGTGGCGGATAAGGAGTGTATAGGTTTAAGTGTTGACGAAGCATGTTGCTGATTGTGATCCTGTTTATAAATTATTATATGTTTAACTTTTGACGAAGCGTGTTGCAGATGCAGATAATTATGTCGCCATTTTTGACGAAGCGTGTTGCAGATTTGAAGTATGTATATTCTTATAAATTGTATTTTTAATTTCTAATAAATTAATATCATAAATGTCAAATTATAATTAGCATTGTGTAGTGGTCATATTCGGTCATGAGTCATTGTCAATAGATGGCGCTAGGCGTCCTAAATATATAAGGTTTACCGCAATTCAATCTGAATCGTAGGTCGGTACTTGAATAACAAGACATGGGGGTAGCGAGAGCTGTCATGGTGCGCGTGAAAGTTTAGTCTCGAGAACAATCTTCGTTTGCGTTATTAAATATTAGTAACAGTCTAAATAAGAAGTTATAATGTTGTGCAGTCATAAGCAACTTGGCGATTCGTCAATGCATGCTGATCTAGTTAACTAGTGATTGTTTCTACGGACATGGGGTGAGTTTGCGCAATCTATGGTCATAGTGAATATTTCGGTACGTAATTAACGTTCCCGCTGATATTGGCGTGTTTCTTTCGCAGCCTACGGAAATGCCCTTAATTTGAGGGATTACGGTCATCAATTAGAAGTCCCTTTATCGCAATTGGTGGACCTACCGCATCGGCGGAAAGCATACGAGGTTTTCGTCCACTCTGATATACGACGCGTTGGTCCAACGGTCGGGAAGACACATTCGGTTCAAATATTCTCGGGTTCGAGCCTCAGCTCGGCAGTCTTATTTAAGTTTTACTTTTTCCTTTTTGTTTATGTTACTGTTGCATGATTGTACAACGGATCCGTTTAGTTTTAACAAGGGAAATAATATATATTTCACTGTCTGTAATTGATGCGTATTTATTTCCAACCCTTGTTACGGAACCCCTAAGCATTACAATTGTCCTTAGGTAATACATAAGTAGTACTTACTTACTTTGAAAATTTAAATACGAGACTTTCGCCCCTATAACATAAGAACACACAAATAACCACACACAGCTAAGGCCATTAATTCCTTTCGGGGTGGTGAAAAACATTACTACAACTACACTTCAGTTTATATAAAATAATAAAATCTTTAGCTTATTTAAAATGTCAGGACTAACGCAGTTCAGTTTATGATCTTCAGACACCTAATCATTACCCAGGTAATGCAATATCAGTTATTCGATCGATCGATCATTCCAATTATTTTCTACAATCGAATAACTCAAATATCAATTTGTTTAAATGTTCATTCGAACGAATCCAATCAGCCTCTATTTGTTACAAATGACAAAATATTGTTAAAGCGATTCAAATCAATGACTGTGAGCACTACTTATAAAATATGTAAAGCTTTATTATAATGAAGTCTAAAGGTGTCTTTCCACTACTAGGCACTTGCGTGTACTTACGTTTGAAGTAAGTTACAGTACGACCTGAAAAATAATCCCGCTCTTCAATATTCTTTTGCGCCGAGCAGACCCGAGTCCCCGTCAAAACCCGAAGTCATTAAAAATCTATCATACACGGTAGGTTACTGTAGAATTATAGATACATTTTCGGATAAAGCATATATCCGGAAAGTACTCCTGCGATTTTGTTGTCCACTAAAACTGTCCACCGGAATCACCGTGAGACCATTTAACTAGGGACCAGTCTCGCGTTAGCATTCCCCTCTCCAGCAGGGCTAGCATGCCACCCAAGACAAAGCGTTTAAACGAGAAAAACGTCATGCGCGCTCTTTCTGGCATACGTAAAATATTAAGGATGGAGGCACATCTCGGTTTTTATCGTTTTCTCGGGGGTGGCATGCGAGGCCTACTGTATTAGAAGACCAACTGATCAAGTGCATTTACATACAATTTTATACTTTATCTTATCACTAAACGAGACAGCCTGTAATTGCCGAACAATGCAATGTTGTAGCTTCAAACTGGTCTCGTATCTGAGCGGGTACAGACGAGTTGTCAAAATTTTAACAATTAAATTAGAATCTAAAGTAATGCAATAAAATCCTAAGTTGCGGATTTCATGCTACCCGTCCCACGCAAAAAGTGACAGAAAAGTTTGTCAGTAGATTTGCCACAGTTTAAACTGGTCTAAGTGTGTGGTGTAACGGTCCACTTGGTTTGTGTTGCATGATGTGTCAATTTTCAATTTCCGGTTCAGTGTTTCTTCAATTTCACTCTAATAACATCCAGCTGCATCCGAAACTTGGATGTCCTTAGGTTACTCGGCTTTCTCCTGGTACGATTAACTCTTACCGTTGACGGCAATGACTAACAGTTGCTGCCACTTGACCAATACTGTAAATGGTGAATCGGTTCAAATCGACTTGCCTGGACCAGTGGATGTTCGGACAAGAGTGTATTTAGCAGCTTTTATGTTGGATCTAAAAAAAGCGCAAAAGACACGGCCAAAGAGAATGGAATCACTACGTTTGACACGGCGTCATTGAACTTCTCTTTGACTATTCACTTTCGTGTCCTTCGTTGGACAAAAGAAACTTCAAACTTTGACATTGGCGAAGATTCTTCGTTCTTCATAAAAAAAAACATCTGTCGCCGTCGGAAATAATTTCTCTGTTTACATTGGGGCTTGGTTGGGTTAGCCCGGGCAGTGACAAAATTATATATTAATCTTAACTATTATAAAACCGTAAAATCGTGAGGAACAAAAATGTAGCGGTTCACTTCATATAAATTTAAAATACTATAGCGCGATTTAAATGACGTGCAGCGCCATCTATTAACAAAATTGTGTGTTTGTTTGTTTGTTCGTGCATCACGCTAAAACTACTGAACCGATTTTGATGAAACTTTTTTTGTTTGATAGCTTATGATCTGACTTAAAATCTGGTATATAATTTGTGCGGACGAAGTTGCGGGAAAACACTAGTTATGAATAAACGTGTTGATGAGTTCAGAGTTAGAAAGATGTATTTTTCTCAGTAAGTACATTTCCTCACAACGCATCGCGTGAGGTAGTTAAGTTACTAAAGACAGAACATAACTTTTAGGGTAACAATAATACTTTAAAGGGTGATTGTACCCATGAAACTTTTCATAAGAAACATATAGGAAATTAGCTACAAAAATTTTGGACATACTGAATGCAATCAGCTGATCGGGCGTTTGTTTGAAAAGTCGTAATTTTTTTGCGAATTTCCCTTTATGTTCCTTTGTGAAAGTTGTTCAATATGATGAGTAGATACAATCACCCAACTGTTAACCCATACAAACTGTAGGTATACGACGATCAAAACTAGTTACATTTCAAATTTTGTTCTAGTTACCAATTAGAGAATCGATTTGTAGGTTTTGCATAGGTATATCTAGGTAGGTAGATAGGTAGGTAGGTAGGTTTTTTCTTATTGTGTGATAATACCACGAAATAGTTCAATGCATATAGGTACGTACTTATATGTACAACGAATCAAGTTGGTCTGAATCACCGAATCAGGTAGGCAAGTAGTAATTTTTATACAGGGTGTTTCATAAGTAACAATAAATATTTAAAACTCTTAAGGGGGTTGTTAAGATCGTCAAACTGAACAACTTTCTCTATGGGACCAACATCGAAATCGCAAAAAAAAAAAAATATTTGATATCCCATACATATATTTTAGCTCTAGTCGATTTGTAGAGTATGGAACATCAATTTTTTTTTCTTGATTTCTATATTGGTCCCATAGTGAAAGTTGTTAAGTTTGATGGTCTACACCACTTAAAGGTTTATTTGTATTTTTGTAACACCTTGTATAATTGTCTCGATAGATGATAATTAAGAAGAGAGAATTTTAATACCCAATATCAAGTGTTATTCCAAAACAGATAAGATAAACTTTTCTACGGCTAAGAATGTTACAATGAGTAGATTTAAAATCGATATAAAAATTCCTAATTACGAGTATCTCACATAAACGGTGATGTGTGACATGAAGATAAGGGGCGAGTTATAGCCACTTATGGACGCTTTTAAAAGAGATCCCAACAGATAAACCTTTAAATAACGTGAGCGATGTACTATGGGTATTGAATGGAAGGTATTTTATCGATTCGTGAAGCATTTTTGTTCCTTTGGATAAGGTAAATTTTTAACGTTGTTTAATTCAATTCAATACATATTTTATTTCGGAAAACAAGTTCCATAAAATTTTTATTAGTAAGTACATAAATGTCATCTTACACCCTATGTTAGTAAGTTACATAAAATGTCAGGATTTCAATGGAAATAACAATTCAAAAGAAAAATAATAATAATAAAAATAATTTTGAATTTACAATTTAACATGAAAAATAATACTTAATTAATGTACAGGTTGAAAAGCTTTGGAGACGTCAATCCACCCTGCCTCACGCCACATTCCATCCTGTATTCTTCCGAGCGCTTAAGAGTTTAAGAGATGTATGAAAAATTTGACAACCGATTGTCATATCAGGTAGGATAGGCATACCCAAAAAAACGGGCAAGTGCGAGTCGGGTTACTCGCACACCGAGGGTTCCGTACCACACCACCACACAACATAATAACTTAGAAAGAAGATAATTTTCCTCTGGGACCTTTAGCGCGAGACCGACTCACACTTGGCCGTTTTTTATTATTTGTTTATTGATCATTGTTTGTTGTATTGTCTCTACAACGGAACACCTTCCGAAGCGGTGGTAGAATCAAAAATGACGTCAGAAAGTTATCTATGTGATATTATTTTGAATAAAAAATTTTGAGTTTGAGTTTGAGTTTGTTGTAATACTAGAGTTTGCTCTATAATCACACCAAGTATGACGTTTGTATGTATTTCGGTTTTTACGATACACAGAGAAGAAAAAACGTAGATTAAAACTGGTTTCTTGTATGAGGACCCCCTAAATTTTTTACTTTTTGTAATTTTTATTAGTTATATTCAAATATCTAGCTATTACGGTCCGAAAATAACAGCCCTAAATAAGTAGGACGGACGGACGGACTGCCAACGTAGGCGTCGTAACAAGGTCTCGTTTTCACCCTTTAAATACGGAACCATAAAAAGGTTGCATGATATTAGTTAGGATGCCTGTTGCTAGGATTTGTGAGATATCGCATTGGAACGGAGAGGTACTCGTATAAAATACTTTTGGGAAAATCAGATTCTTTGCTCGGCAGTTGTTGCACTACTTAATTGTATAGCGTCAGATTTATTTTTAATTTCTATGCTTTTGTCTAAAAACAATGTATAGTCCAACCAGAAAAAAAAAAACCTCGCCATTTTGCGGAAAATCATTGGATCTAATTTTTGTACTTGGAACACTGGCATTAAATGTTATAGTTGATTGCAGCGCAACCGACCCAGGTTTTTTATATTTTTGGTCAGGCGTTATATTTTATTTCACACACAGGACAGTTTTGGAACTACTAGTGAAACGTAGATGTTTTGAATTTTCAGAATATCTCTGACTTTATCGGGAATAGAGTCGGAGGCATTTTGCTGATGTTACTCTATATTTTATAAATTAATGTAATCTATTACGAAAACACTAAATTACTTTTTCATTCGATAGTACCACTGTAATGATTTACTTTGATCTCTGTATAATGAAGTTTTTTCTACATTTTCTACAATTAAGGCGTATGTAACTGCCTCATCCAAAATAGCTTGCAGCAATTCAATGATTCATGATATTATTCTCTTAATATATGCAAACGTCTGTATCTTTTAAACGCCGAAGATCTTAATTGGTATTAAACAACTTTGTTTCGGTCATTTCCGATATCGATGTTAACATTTCAATATATCGATGTTTTAATTAAGACCTCTCGATTAATGAGATCAACGTTGCTTTTTTATATAAAATTTTCATTCGATTGCTTCTTTCGCGTTTATAAATTGGGCAGTTAATTCATTTCTTTTTTAGAAATCAACGAGATGTTTGCCTTAATTTATTATTCCACCCACGAGTTTTCTACGGTGGTCGCACCAACGCAAATAATTTAATCCCGAATGAGTGTTTGAGTACCTTTCTACATTTTAGTCGACACCCACAAGAACTTTGGATCAATGTCAATGAAATGTCAACTAGATGTACTTCTAGATTTCTTATGGATTCTCTCTAACAAAAATAGCTCAACAAACTGTTTGACTTTGCACTGAAATAGCAATTATCATCATCATCTCAGCCGATGGACGTCCACTACTGGACATAGGCCTCCCCCAAGGATCGCCATAGCGACCGGTCCTGCGCTGCCCTCATCCAGCGGTTTCCCGCCGCCTTCACCAGGTCGTCGCTCCACCGTGTGGGGTGCCTACCTACGCTGCGCTATCCATAGCTATATATCTATCCATAGCAATAGCTATCCATTCACTATTCTTTCTTTGACGAACACACCGATGTCAGACCTAAAGATAACGGCAGTGAAACGAACAACGTATCCGATGACATTTTCCAGATAAAAATCTACCTCACCTGCGACTGCTCAGCAATTTGTTCAATGCCGTACACAATTTCAAAGAGACAGGGCAATCTTTGAGAGTAGTCTCGCCATTCCCGTGCGACTGCACCCGCAAAGTCAAAGCAGCGATTGCAATTCGCAACAATTTTTCAATATCATCAAAATGAGAAACAACCGAATGGAAAAATGTAGGCGAAGAAACCCCGGGGAGTTCGAAATAACGCGTTCACTACGACAGTTCAACTATCGCTCTTCTCTGCTTAATATTCCAGGATTTTACCGGGCTAACCTACTCAAGGGAGACGGCCCAACTGAAAAATTTAATAACACTTTAAGTTCGACCCTTTTCTATTGAAGGCACGTTTTCACCGGGACCATTTGTGAAGTGAGCTGACTAATTTTTGAACGAAGTCGAATGTTTTGAAGTCAAACTGAAAATCTTGTTTTTTTTAAGAGCCTACCGAGCCTATGCAGCACACTGCCGTCAATCGTATTTTTTTTATTTCTATATAATTCGGTATGTCAAGTTTTTCTTGGTCTTCATTTTTATATTTTTTACGGATAGAAGACATAATTTTAAGACACCTATTTCATTCTTATTGTGATTCATCGAGTTTATCAATATAAATTTAATTTTTAAATTATTTTGATTTGTAATCTCCAAGTGCAAAAATGGTGGAGAGAAAATAATTCGAACTCCATGGAGAAAAACTACCTACTGCTATATTTAAAAAAAATAAAATCTGCCTCCTCTTTCTAACTCTATGTTGGAAACAGATACGCCAACATCAAATGTCAAATTCTGACATTGTAAATGTATTTTTTTTTCTTAATGGCCGGTTATTTAAAGTTGATTTTATGTTTACCAAGGAGTTCACAGGTATTCCAGTGACGTCACTGGACGGACCGAAAAACTACGTTATTTTACTAAAAATATCTGTAATCCTTTCATTTTAAAATCTCTGACATAGAAAATATGATCATTGAGACAATTATCTCGAAATGGTTTTCGATTCAGCCCTCCAAAAAAAAACTTGACATACCGAATTAAACAATATTTCCAAAAAACAAGAATGTCACATTGTAGTCCTGATCGACTTTCAATTTATCGAAACATTACGGATTTTATGCTTGTAGCTATTACCTTTAAAACAGTCAAAAGTGGCCACTTTTGGTGATTTTAACGATAATAACTATAAATTTTATAAAAACAAATCCGCAGTGACCAGATAAATTGAAAATCAGCAATGAATACAATGTGCCATTCTTGTTTTTTGGAAATATTGTTTAATTGTTAAGAAATAAAAAAAATACGGTTGGGGGCAGCACAATAGGCTCGGTGCAGCCTTAAGTGTTTCTACGTGTCTGAAGATACATCATACTATACCCATCAAAATGAACAACTTTCACCATAAGAGCAAACCTGCCAGGTCAAAAGCTGCTTTTCAGTAGGTACTAAACTGCAAGGTACTCGACTCAAACGTATGGAAGAAGTTTAGTGTTTTTTTTGTTCTGACTGGTTTGCTCCCATTAAAAGCAAAGTAAAAGTTGTTCTGTTTGATGGGTAGAGTATGTGGTTAATGATACTTTTCCTTACCCCATGTATTTTAATCATTTTAATTTCAACATTTATTAAATGCTTTTTCATCAAATTGATACTATTTTAATACAGTATCATAAAAAGTTTCATAGTATTCTTAGTCTTTATTTCTTCACAATAAAGTTCATAACAGTCTGAGTCACAAAGGTTCCATTATAAATTTCTCACTGCCTGCCGTCGTCAGATGTGACTGGATATGAAACGCTTAATTAAAACACGCCTTCTGTCCCAACTGTTTCTTATAAATTTTAATGCTTCTACATTGTAAGACCTGTCTTTGGCTGTTTAATATCATACCATTCTTCTTTAACAGTTCTATTTATTTTAAGACGTTAAATTCTGTGTAGTCAAGTCCCTTTCGTCTTGGTCTAGTAGATAATACCAAAGAGGTTAATTTGTGTGTTCATTTATGGAAATAGTAGAGTTCACACGTGAAGTTACCAGAAAAGGATACTAAACCACCCAAATATATTAGCTCAAAATCTAATGAGGGAAGAGCTACGAGCATATACCCCTATAGAGACGTAATACATGCGAATTTAAAAGAAAACAATTCTGTCAACTAGCTGCGGTGCGGGGGGGACGGAAATGCTCCGAAGTACTACGAAGTCTATTCGAAACAATGGAGGAAAACAAAGGCGTTGCGAAATATATAAGTGACAAGTCACTGATGAGTTGACAGAGTTGGGTCGCCTTATATTACGTCTCTATAGGGGTATGTACTCGTAGGGGAAGAGACTCAGACCCGCCGACATAAGAAAAAGATACCACAAGACAATGAACTGGGAGTGTGACAGTTCCTAGACACTTTAATTTGGATGCATCACTGAGTGCATATCAAGCAAGCCAACATCTAAGTCACACGTTTTGCTGAATGTCTATGAAAAAAAACGACAGATTGCAAAAGATAAAGGAGACAAAAAAATAAAAATGTATGATATGCCATAGTAGAATTTTCGTAAACATGCACTGCAAAAGCAGTCAGGTAATCAGGATAGGTGGGTACTTTAGTATGTGCGCTAAATACCTCTAAATGGCTGCCTCAGAAAAGACCGCCTTAGGCTTCGTTTCGACCAGAGATGTGCGAGGTAGCAAGGCGGTGAGCGAGGAAACAATCCACCAATAGCGCGATCGCTCAATCACGTCATTGGGAAATTGAAGCACTCTCATTGGCCAATTTTTTCGTCGCCCATCGCCTCTCTACCTTGCACATCTCTGGTGGAAAAGCAGCCTTATTTATACCAAAATTTCCTTTTTAGGGTTCCGTACCCAAATGGTGCCAAAACAGGATCTTATTACTAAATCTGTACCAGGGTCCTACCCTACCTAAGGGGGCTGTATCTTTAGAAAGGTATTTAAAAATTTTCAAAGAACATTCGTTAATGTGCCGAATTCGCTACCTATATTTTTTTTTTTAAAGAATACGTTTTTTAACGTTTTTTTGTTTTTGCTATATTGAAAAACTGTAATACATACAAGCATCAAACTTGATGTGATTATATTTCATTCACTAATGAATTGACCAGCAACCAACCATACCAACTCAACTCTAAAGTTGATTGTAAAAAAACAAAAACAATTTCATTATTCAGAGAATCTGAGTGTCAAAAATCCAGTTTTCCCTAAGAGTTTTCCTGATTCAGTTTCTTTTCGTAAATTAATTAGTAATTAATTTTAAACAAGATCAAAAGACACGGAGATTTGGATGTAATTGAATTAATTAAGGGAAATTTGATAATACATTACTGGAGGAAGTTAATTTAATTACTTTAATATTTACCTTCAGTTTCATAAGTCCATAGAAATCTGTAAATCTAATTAAGATCAGAGATACATTGTAAAACAAGATATCAAAACCCACTTTGTAGTATCTACCATGCTCTCTTCTTATACTAGACGACGGTTTCACCGTAGTGAAAAGGAAAAACCGATTTCATCGTAGCGGCAATTTGCATGCTACCGCCTCGACAGCTTTATCCAACATAAAAACTGCCACGACCAGTGCTCCGTTAGATATCTCCTGCCTGGACAGAAGAAAGACTGCGGGCGACGTCCTAAGCTACCCCAGCACCTAGTTCCATCCTACGGATGACGGGCCTCTCCCGGTGAGGGTACGTGAACTGGAGAGCAGGTCTGCAGACGTCAAGGCCTTCAACCTCCGAGTAACCGTTGCTTTGTATAAAAATATATAAGTTTATCTATACTAATATTATAAAGAGGAAAGATTTGATTTTTTGTTTGTTTGTATGTTTGTAATGAATAGGCTCCGAAACTACTAGACCGATCTGAATAATTCTTTCATCATTAGAATGCTACATTATCAGTGATTAACATAGGCTATAAAAACGGCCAAGTTTGTGTCGGGAAGATTCTAAGGCGGTACGAAGTTCACCGCGGTCCTCTAGTATAATATATTTATAAAGGGTGACATTGATATCATTATCATCCTTTTAAACTAAGAGTATCCAACTTTTACAATAAGAGCAAGCCAATCAGGGCAAAAAAATCTGCTGTTGCATACATTTGAGTCGATGAAAAGTTGTTCAGTTTGATGGGTAGACTCTTTGTTTAAAAGGATGCTAATGATAAACTGAACTACTTTTCATCGACTCAAATGTATGCAACATTTGAGTCGATGAAAAGTTGTTCAGTTTGATGGGTAGACTCTTTGTTTAAAAGGATGCTAATGATATCAATTTCACCCTGTATACTGTGCCTACGTCTTCGAACTGGAGAGGTGGTAATCATACGGAAACCGTTTTTTATTCTTTTATTGAAATCGCCAATAATTTCACTCACTTATCCGCACTTACGGCTCCCTCTCACCCTTATTTGTTCGATTAGGCCTGGTGGAAACCCCATTTAATTGTATCTTACCAAAATATAACTTGCCTTGTCCTATCATAAAGTATTTTACTATGGATTTAATTTTATTTATGAAGCACGATAGTGTGGGTGGTACTTTATCATTAGTTCCACGCCTACACTTTTCTAGCGCTATTGTAATTACGTATTTAATGTCATATTTATATACTATATAAGGTGGTTGTTTAATATTCAGCTAAGCGGGTGTTTGAAAAACAGTTCAAAAGCTACGTACTATCATTAAATAAAATATCTGAACTTATTATAAATTTATAGTATAACACATACCTTTCTAAACAACAGGTGTTACAATACGTACAGTTATTATACACTTATACAATTATAAAAAATTATAAAATTATACAATAATTATACTACGACCTATCAACTACTGTACTAATAGGTAAAAACTACTGTACAAATGAACGTAAAATAATGCAGTACCCAAACGTCGCTTACCTGAAAAAAGAACTTTCAGTTTTTATAAGCATATGCTCACGACTTATATTCCCAGAAGGGGTAGTCAAAGATATTCTGTAACCTCAGAACATCCATGTTTCACCAGTAGTACCGAAACTATGTCCAGTGTGACGAGGAGTGAGCCCGTCGCCACTTATATTGGACAGTGGGTAAAATACATGCCTCGAAATTAAAGCATGCAGGTTTCCTCACGATGTTTTCCTTCACCAAAAAGCCAGTGGTGTTACAAATCATACATAAATTCCGAAAAACTCATTGGTACCTACGAGTCGGCCTGTACGGGGATCGAACCATTGCCGTTGCACGTCAGGCAAGGTTACTCGCCACTGGACCACCGCGGCTATATACGGATTTACAGTATTCTATACTTATTAAGTACCTAATTAATTTACGGAGAAGTAAGTTAAAACATATACGGATTTACAGTATTCTATACTTATTAAGTACCTAATTAATTTACGGAGAAGTAAGTTAAAACATGGACAGATTTCAAGATCAACAGAACGATGAAAGGAATAAATAGGTACGTTTTTATTTGAGAAATTACACAAAACACTTGGCCGTATGCAATTTATAAGTAAGCTTATACTTGACATGACTTAGAGAATTATAGAGATACTATCGTAAATAGCCAGATGCGATCTTTGCCGCGAGGTAGAATATTACTAATCAATAGTGTCCGACCGATGGCACAGTTTCGGTTTCGGCTCTGAATAGAATTTCGGTTTGAATTTATGATTTGGCTGGCGCAAAATTACAAATAGTTCGTTTGCTACTAAATTAAAAGCATGTACAGTCAGCATCAAAAGTATCTAGGCATGTTAAGTGTTCATAAATATCTGGACAACTTTACGATAGCAAACCTTATTTCAACTCACAAAGAAATCAAATTAATTTGTCTGTCATGTTATTATTTGTTAAGTTAAAAACAAATGGTATCTAGTAGGAAATAGGGTTTATTTTCGTGTAATTGTTCAGATGTTTTTGAACACTGGAGATGCTTAGATACTTTGGATGCTGACTGTACATTCATGTAAAAATTTTGATTTAGGTAATCCAGTTTTCTACTCTTTTAGTAATCATTCCCGCTATAAATGAACAATGTTCAAACTATAATGGATGCTTCAAAACGTATTTATAGGGAATAAATAATCTAAATATGTTGATGGTTTTTTAAGGGGGTGAATAGACCATCAAACTAAAAAACTTTTTCATCTGGGACCAAGGTCGAATCGCTGTTCCATTCAAAACTGCAAACGTCGAGTAGACCCAAGTGTATGAGACGGCAGATTTTTTTTCTTTTCGCGATTTCGATTTTGGTTCCTTAGACAAAGATTTTCAGTTTGATGGTCTGATCATCTCATGAAAAAAAGTCAGCATATTAAGAAGGACCTTGTATAATTATGGTAGTTGCAGCAAAGATCCTGACTACCCTTAAAAAGTAGGTCGTTAATTAATGTATGCGTTGTTGTCCGCGACTTACGCTCTTTGTATAGTTCGTTTCACTTTCAGAAATACTTCAATGCCATCGCCATTCACAATCCGAAAATTGTTAAAATGGTCAAGTCAAGACGTAAAAAATAAACCAACTCACTTTGAAACGTTTATGTATGAAATAAATAGTACATTACTGCAGCGGCCAGCAATAGAGGCATTGATGGACGAACGTGTAAATGTGGGCCGAAGTGAATTTTTCTCAACTAATGCGCGGAAATTAAAATCAATCAACTTTTCAAAATAAATGACGAAGAACGAACAACAAAAATTGTTCCCCCGTTAAAGTGTTCATTTGTTTTTTTTTTTCAACTAACAGCTTTCTCTTTGCAAGTCAGTTCGTAAATAAAACCTTCGATAAGTTACTTCCTTGGTTGCCATATTTCGGAGTAAAAGATCGTTCCATTTTTAAATTACACGACAGATTTGAGTTTACTATGTATTTTATTTGGCCGCTAAACCACGACAGATATGGATTTTCTTACAACTTTTTCCGGCCGCTGCTCGCATGTATTTGACCAGTACAACAATTTAGATTTATCTCGAAGAAGGTTGTCAAAATAATGCTCAAATTTCCAAGCATGAGCAAAATTTAAATGTTTGATATTTGTTTCGGCCGATATATACGTTAGTCTAAATTCGGCTTCGATTTTAATCCTTTGTCGTACCGAACACTACTAATCAATATACTCGTAGCAGAAGCATGCAAAAGGTTGGATGTAAGACGAACCGAATAAATTGCGATACGCAAAGGGCGTGACTGCTCGTCATTCAATGTCCCTTCTTTTACGCTTTTAATTAACTTTTTGCAGCTGCATTTAGCGGAGCGGCAGAAAATTACACTAGTCCGTGTTATGAGATGACTCGATGCAAATATTTATAAGGACCAAGATCGAAATGTCACGGTATGACACGATCATTTTATCTTATGAACTGTCACTTTATTTTTTTTATGCAGTCAAACAAAACGACATGTAATTATGATCCCTTTTACACTAGGGACTTCCATTGAGGCTATTATACTCGTAGTCGTCAATTCTAATTTAAAATCGATACAAAAAGAATCGCCGAAAAATAGCTAATGAGAAAAGGCAGATTTCTTTTCTATTTAGTATTATACAATGATAATCTGCTGTACGGGGTGATAATAAATTCACAAAATTTTCAGGATTGGTACACATAAACTTTTTCTATTGGAGCAAATCTGTAATGGCAAAAGAAAAATCTGCTTAAGGCTGCACCGAGCCTATTGTGCTGCCCCCAATCGTATTTTGTTTATTTTTTAACAATTAAACAATATATTTCCAAAAAACAAGAATGTCACATTGTAGTCTTTACTGAATTTCGATTTATCGGATCACTGCGGATTTGTTTTTATAATATTTATAGTTATTATCTTTAAAACCGCCAAAAGTGGCCACTTTTACACAAAATACGATTTTTTTTTATTTATTTATCAAATACATAAACATGACATCTTATGAACTAAAAACATTGATAATTGATTGAGGGCAGCACTAGGCTCGGAAGGCTCTTAACTGCAAAGCATTAGTAACTAATTATGTTTGACATTTTATAGTACGATGCTAGATTTTTCGAGACTGTTTTTTGTGAGTTTTCTAATAAGTTAGAAAAATGCTCACTACTGTCGAGCATTCTCGAAAATTACTTACAGAGGGACTGAGTCATTGATCTACTAGCCTCATAGAATTGGCTACTTCACCTCTTTAAAATAACTTTTATAACGCACACTACTTTCTTTTAGTTTAGTTTAAATTGTACTGGCATTGCAGTCCAAACTTAATCATTTATTCAGTCGCAGAGAAATTGGCTAAAAACGACATCGTGGAACGTTGAAAACTGTCTGCAAACTTACATTACTTCTAACGTACTCCCGGTGTATTCGGAAAGTTTTGCGAAGGCAATGGAACCAATTCCTGCATTTGTGACATCGATATGTACCGTTGAGACTAGTTTCGGATTAATAGACTTGCTTTGTGCAACTATTTTTGGCACAGACCTCCAGTTTGGGAGCATTGGAATACAATTTTTGTGTTCAATGTTCTGTGTTAAAATTTATTGACTCGCATAAGGAATTCAAGATCGTTTAAACATAAGGAAACATTTGGTAGTAAAATCAATATCATTTGTACAAACACCATTATCTTTCAGTTGTTCAATTTTAATGGAATCGCATGCTGTGGGAAAACTATAAGGTCAGGTGGGGTAAGACCAACATACTTTATTTTATATTGAATATAACGCCATAATTCGTTGTAAGACAAACACTTTTACTAGCTCTGTAAATACCCTACATATAAGAGTGTTATGGGGACAGTTATAAAAGAAACAATTTGTTTGATTCAATATGAGTCTGATTTAGTTAATTCTTCCTGTTTTTGATCAAACCATAGAGTTTGAGTCAGTATTTTACTAGAGTTATGTTAGTGTGTTTGCCTTACCCCACCTGACCTTACCTTTTACTTTTTTCAATCAAACGGGAGCGTGTCATCTCTCTGAGGTATACCGATGCATTAGCACGAGTACCTATGTTTTAACCTATATCATTTCTAGCTGTTCTTATCTCAATAATCTCATTACCCTTAATTTTATGTCCAACAAACAATCAAATTCAGAAACAGTGAAATTGATACCTTAAATTAATTGCCTGAATCAACATCTAGATAAGACTTAAAAGCCTGGTGCTCGTAAAAGTAGCCACAAACGTAGATACTTTACCTAATCAAAGTCGTAAATTAAGAAGGCCATCAACCGTTTCATTGGAAATGACTCATTGGCCATGATGTATGGGTCGGTGGGATATTTGCTCAACTAAAAGATTTAATGGTTGGACATAATTATAATTCTTTTTGGAATAGTGATTTAGGTTGTGACTGCAGCGGAAATTATGAAATTCTTATCTTAGTTACCTATACCTTGTAGGTATGCAATTTATGTGGATAGACAGACAAAAACCGACATAAAGTTTAAGTCCCATGTTAAGCAAGTCCTCTGTAAAAAAGGCTACTATAAACTCGATGATTATATGAATGACCAAAATGTCTGGTCTTGACAATATTACACTTACACTAATCAAATCAAATCAAATCAAATATACTTTATTTTACACCAAAATACAAACAGTAAAATACAGAAAGAAAAAACAGTAGGCACAAAAATAAGGCGGTCTTATCGCTAAGAAGCGATTTCTTCCAGACAACCTTAGGGTAGAGGAAACGGTGAACGAAGAAAAGTAGGCGGTGTTTCCAGAAAAATGGTCAAAAAGGAGCAGTTATCAGTAAATAAAACAGAAAGCAAGTATACACAATAAACCTATTAAAAATAATACAAATATACGTAATAGATAGGCATATATATATATATACACATAAATATACATACACAAACATCATACATAAATACGCGTACTACACAACAAAACACGATAGGAAAAATGATGTACTTAATTCAGTATTGTGTTTTTAAGTGTACTTTGTACTTTTTTTTTAAAGATGTGTGTTGTAGTTTCTGGCCGCATCTTCTCTGCAACAGAACACCTTCCGCGGTGGTAGAGTCAAAAATGACGTCAGAAAGCTATCCATGTGAAATTATTTTGAGTAAAACATTTAAGTTGAGTTGAGGTAGGTACCGAAAGTAAAGGATAAAGGTTTGTACGCCCTAACTTAGGATGCAAGTACTAAATCGAAATTAGTATCTAAGAATCTTGACTAGTTTTCGCATTGAGGATATTTTGTTGAATCAATAAGAAAAGTCTGTGACGTTTTTGAAAGTGCATAACAAATCTCACGCCCCTGTCCCATGGGGGTAGGCAGCGACCACGGACCGCCACACTTCTTGCCAGTTCATGCGTGATTTTTACGTTCTTGTTTGTATATATGGCACCCTCAATTAAATATCGTACTGTATATTTGGTAAATTGTGCAGCGCTTCTGATGCCCGATAGAATTCAGCCCATCTTCCCAAATTGTCATACATTACCTTCACCTTGTGCGTTTGTTCCTAATACATTTACAATATGCGGTTTTCATTCACACGCAGTAGGTTATGTAGGTACTCCAAATACCTATACACTAGTTAGACCGCAATGCATTGAAGTTTTGAGAAAAACAATCAATTTATACCTATTGACTTCTTCACTATTAAACTAGTACTTACTTGACCAACACCAATTTTTAGTTTGAGCATTTTGATATACAAAGTTTTAGATTTTAAATCAAACATAACACGAACATTTAATAATGTATAACTGAAATGTTTTTAACCGAGTCAAAACATTTTAAAACAAAAGTTGCATGTGCCTATTCTAAATTCAGAAGATGAACACAACAGTTGCGGTTTCCATTCCGAATGCCAAACAAATTCGGAAATTGAATCCTCCGAACAAATTCATAACAAATTCGATAATATATCATCGACCGAACACTACTTTAAAATTTATGACGCTCTTTCGGTTTCATATACTTTATTTTATTTCCTGTGAAACATTTCGACAATGACTAATTTGGTGAACACCTTCATATTGTTTTGAGGGCACAGTTGTAAATCTTTTCTTTTATAGCTTGATCTAATCCCCGCCAAACTGAGGTTAATTATATTCGTAGAAGACTCTAAAAACGTTAGTAAGTATTTTGTTATCTTTAAAATTTACGATGGAATAAAATTGTTTGCAACATTATCTGTGATGTTTTTGCTGTTATTTTGCTCATAAAAGTTAATTTTAAACCAAATTGGAGGTAAAATAGATAAAGGAGATACCTCGGTAATTGTCCTAAAATTATAGGACACTAATAATATTTAAAATATGCAGCCACTAGCCGATAAAATTTTCAAAAGCACTCCCTCAGTGACTATAGATGTTTGCACATGCACATATAAACATTTAAGATACAACATTAATAACACCCTAACGCTGAAAAATCTGCTGTGCAAATTTGAGTCGAGCAGGCATTGCCTTTTAGTATGGAACAACAGATTTTTTTTTGCTCCCGTATAGTAAAAGTTATTCAGTTTGATGGGTTGTTCTATAGAGAATATTAGGGTAAACAGTTGCATTACTATAAGGGGTAAATGCATGTACCTATGATACTGAACAACTTTTCCAAATAAAACAAAAGGGAATTCGCAAAAAAAATTGTCTGTTTTTCATACAAACGTTCGATCAGCTGATTGCAATTAGTATGGAAAGTCTACACATTTTTTTGAAAATTTCCTATAGGTTTCTTAGAAAAAGTTGTTCAGTATCATTGGATACAATCACTCCTTAAAGTATGCAACTGTTTACCCGAATATTGCTCAAACACTATTCGACAGTATCAACTAATTATTTAGCTAGACTGTATCAATAAATTACTATAAATCACGTGATTGGAATCACCACAGCTATTTATCATCGGCAATCGGGTGATAATCGAATTCATTAATGCTTTCATCCGCAGAGGGTCACGCGACAGGGTGCTGGCTACTCCCATTGGGACCTATTTTTACCGGACTTCGCCACAAAATATTTTATGGAAAGTTGGTACCGTAAATTGCGCCAGAAGGAGTACATTGTACACACACATTATAGCTAAACCGTTAAATCATCTAAAACCTAGATGGACGCCATTATTTTTTAAATTTGAATAAAATAGAACGGAGTTATAAACCAATAACCAACAAATAGGTACCTAACTATAATTTTGTGTGTGTGCGATTCCTTTTAAGTATAACACTCAGGTTATATTCACACAAACAAAACTCTATAAGTAGACTATGTTATAGAGCTTGTTTTTCTCTTCTAAGTAAATTATTTTTTACGCAGCCAAGATTTTGTTTTTTATAGAATTAATTTACATCCATTCAATTTGAACTGGATTTCGTAAGATTTAAATATTTTTTTATAAACTGTCTGAGGCTGGGACGGGAATGGGCCGGAGCGGTATGTAGCAGTCTGGTATGTTTTATTGTGCGATTTAATATAAAATACCTACTACGTCAGACTGACCAGTTCGATTATATCAGACATGTCTCATACATCATGTTCAAAATTTTATTAATTGCGAATAGGATCAAAAATAGATGTCATGCCTAATAAAGTAATAAACAAAAATGTGTAAACCTGCTATCATTATATTATCACAGTTCGACAAAAAAGAATAAACTAATTAATTCAATGATTATTAATATAGTAGATTACACACCGGAGGACAGGAAAGTAAGAAAGGTCGATGGAAAGTAAGTAAGAGGCGATGCCGAGGTCAACAAACATGTGATTTGAGGCTTCTTATTTACTGCCCGAGGTTAGTAGGTATACCATTTTTCTCCTCGACGTAGGTGGAAAGCGGCAACTTCGTTTAGCGCAGCAGGACGACATTTCAACCTAAAGACCTATGTACGCACGGCGAAAGATCAACCTACCCATAGTTGGACCTTATGTCCATGAACATAGAGTTCAACTATGGGTAGGTTCATCTTTCGCCGTGTGTACTTTGCCTATACACTTGAGAAACCTATACAGAGCGACATGGCCTCAGGAGGAATAGGAAGGACTTAGGAATATTCCACGTGCACAATTATGACTTTTTCATTTAAATTCTCGAACCAAACGGGTATGGGTAGGGGTCCGGTTTTCCGACGGTTTTCTGTAATGAACGGGCGTTTCGGGGGAATAATGGTGGGGCGATTGTGGCCGCAGTTAGCGGTCGGTGGCGCTCTCTCGGTGCCCTAGTCTGTAATAAATTTACAGATTTGCTACGAAAACTATCATTTTTGATCTGAGTTTTTATTTATAGTGTTATTGGTGAATTTTTACGTGAATGTTTTTTATTGAACGGCGATTGTGAAATCATTATATCTATACGATAAATTTATAACAATTTCTGTCGGGAACATCAGAAGCTTTGCTGCAACTACCAAATATCTTTGGAAGAACTACATCCTTCAAGGATACGACGACCTCTTTCTTTAGGTGGATTATACATTTGTTCTTTTAGTATGAATGAAGTTATTTCGGAACAAACGCTAAGAGTAAAATTATTGTTCCTTGTATAGTTCATCATCATCATCATATCAGCCGATAAACGTCCACTGCTGGACATAGGCCTCCCCAAAAATGGGGGGATTTGCCATAATCGCCACGCTTGGCAGGCGGGTTGGCGATCGCAGTTGGATTGAATGTGTGTACTCAGAGGATGCTGCTACCCAGCCTCCGGTAGATCCCTTAGTCGCCTTTTACGACACACCGGGCGGAAATGGGATTGTGTAGTTACTCTTCTATAAATCAAAGTTTGGCCGAATCCGGTAAACTAAAAACAGCTGATAATTTTTTTGCTCTTACAGGTTTGTTCTTATAATAAAAGGTGTCCAGTTTCATGGGTAGAGTATGTGGTTTAAACGTTAATGATACTTTTCCTTACACCTTGTATGTGGTAGCACTAACTTTTAGCAGTATTTAAGGGCTCAGACTGGAATGACGGGTCAAGTAATTTTTAGGGTTCCGTACTGAAATATAAGCCTACGCTGTCCATCCGTTCATCCGTCCGAACTCTAAAGGGTTGTATCTTTTGAACTGTAGTAGGTATCGAATTAAAATTTTCAATAAAAATTTTTTGTATTTGCTAACAAGAAATACTACATAATCACTTCATAGGAAACCTTAGTCGCCTTGTACACCCACGGGAAGAATTGGGTGGTCTATTTTAAGCTGAAACCACACTGTTAAACTAAATTACGTATAACTGGAACATAATATACGTATCTACCCAGTTAGTTAGTCACGTTAGTGGATCTGACAACAAAACCAACAACGGTCCGACCCCAACATCTGTCCGGGAGAACTCAATCATCCTGGAATGTTACGGAAAATTGGAATTTGTCACCCTTTATACGAGTGATCTTTCTCAGCTTTGCGCAATTTGCCCACCATCTTTGATTGGAGTGCGTAACCGGATATCCGGCTGAGGTTATCGTTTTCTTCCTTTTTTACGGTGAACGAATATCCCGTTATTGGGTTTCAGGTTGGCTTTGATGTTTTGATTTATTTACAGAATTGTTTTTGTATCGGATGAAATATTTAAAGGAAATTGAAATAAAAAGTAAATTGATTCTGTTGCAATGGAATGAAAATTATCGTTTATTTGGGTTACTCTTCTTCTTATCGTGTGGGCAAGCCCTGGTGTCAGAGTTTATTCAACCACCTGAGTTAGTAGCCAGGACCAAAGGCTTAACGTGCCATCCGAAGCACGGAATCATATTTCTTTTCAGACTATCAGGAGATTCAGCCTGCAATGTCCTATCAACTGGGGAAAAACGCACAAAGCGACATATCTGTCCCCCATGGGAATCGAACCCACGACCTCCGTGTCAAGAGCCCATGCTCTTAACCATTAGACCACTGAGGCAGCTTTGGGTTACTGACAATAGTTTTATGTTGTGCAAATCTTTTACGTATAAATATGATAATAATCGGAAGACCTTACTGTAGGTACCTACCAACAAAAAGCAGAAAGTAAATTAGTCGTTTGATTAAAACAATTATTAGGTAAGTAGGTACTTACTTAACATAGGATACAATATTTTATGGCGATATTGAGTTTGATATTAAAAAAGTAACGTGATACGAAAATCTGTTTCTAAATAAATTGAAATATAATAAACAGCCTTCTCTTTTTGATGAAGTTTAAATCTCCTTGGGTAAAACAGTGAAGTCACGTACAAAGTAAATTTTGGCTAATACGATTTCAAGCCTCTCATTGTGAGTGAAGCTATTTTCTTGAAGTCTGAGGCTGACTAGAAATTAACATCATAATCTACAAAAATTTCACTGCTTCCTTTTCTTTCGTGTCAACATGAGTAATATCTCATGAAAATCACTCAAGCTCTAATGGAAAGCTAGTCAGCAATGGTCTTGTCGCGGCTGACTGCCCACGGTACGCCAGACGAACTTTGGTTTCTTCAATAGGGGAGGATCTTTCTAACCACCCACTGTCCACTGTTGTACTACAGGGTTACCTCAGAGACAGTGCGCATTTTTCTTCGATGCAATCAGTATCGTTAATAGAACACATTCCAGGAAACTAATTTTTTTTTTTGTGTTTTATATTTTGTGTTTTCGTCTTCTGATTCCTAAATGAATCTCGGCCGGTATAACTAACTGTAGTAAGACCCTAATCCGAGTTCAGGCATTTTTTTCTGTTATCTTTGGAACTCTTTTGTCATATATCAATATTTTTGTATGAGACATGATAAAATAAAAAAATACGTCTCTTTTGTATTTTCAATGACCTTCATATACGTAAAATTTGCGCACTGTCTCCGAGGTAACCCTGTATAACTAAGAAGAAATACACCACAAAAGTGCAGCATAAAGTCGTATTTACTTTTTAATTTAATAGAAATCGGTGGACACTAAAAGCATTACGTCACTACAATTCGTTCCCTTCACAAAGTCTCGCGAATTTAGGCATATTCGTCCTTATATTGTAGCGAAAAAGATTTGTTACCAGAACTTCTTGCGTGAACTGAACGGAACAGTGTACCACCACGATAATGAATTGTACGGTGGCGACATTCAATTTATTTAATTGCAACGGTTGAACTTGCGGGGGCTTGGATATTTTATTGTTTCTACCAGGTTCTGCGTTAGTTTGAACTAGAGTTTGCAGTTTGTTTGAATTTCTGAAGTGGAATTAATTTTACGTGTCTGCTAATTCGAAAATTGATAGGGGAACACTGTCTGCTATCCAGACGCTTATTTGCAGTGTCTGTGTACTTTTTGAAAGTAATAGCCTTTGTTAAACTGACGTAGTTAATTTGACTTGAGTTTCACGTATTTTTTTGTAGATGTGTGTGTTAATATATGAATGAAATATATATCATCGTCATCATGACTAATATCGGCCACTGTTATTGTTTACTCACAGCTGAGAGTGACATTCGTGTGCTCTAAGGTGGCTGACATCCCAGATTTTTGCAGTAAACAGGTAATGTGTGGCATCGTGCATTTTAGGTACTTCGCTCAAAAGGGATGTAAACTCTTTTAATATACTAATTTATGTTACACTGGTAGCCTCATGTCAGCTTTCTGGCTTTGCTAAAGCTTTGTTATTCCTATGAGGGAAAAAACGTGTACCTACATGAGATAAAGCGCATAATCATCCAGCACAAATATATAGGGTCCTTCTTAATGTGCTGACACTTTTTTAAGGAGATGATCAGACCATCAAACTGAACCACTTGCTCTATGGTACCAATATCGAAATCGCGAAAAAAAAATCCGCCCCTCCATACAAAACTGCAAACCTACTCGAGCCAAATGTATGGGACAGCTGATTTTTTTTTCGCGATTTCGATGTTGGTCCCATAGAGAAAGTTGTTCAGTTTGATGGTCTGATCATTCCCTTAAAAAAGTGTCAGCATATTAAGTTGGACCCTGTATTTTTATAACTGTTTGTTTCATGTTTTCACAATACGAAATAAAATACTTATTTTCCAACATTCGACTTCCAAAGGGTAATCGTTTTCACCAGCGAAGTAGGTTTTCACCCTAAAAATTGCACTGAAAGTCGCATATCTATTTCATTTTATACCGTAAACCAGTCACTTTCAATGCTTCTCTCGTTTAAGTATTTGTATTCTACTCTGCTATAAATAACAACAAAATTGAATAAAAATGGCAATTAACTACATAAAAGTGTTTCGAATGGCATGGATGCCTTTGAAAATCCTTCTTAATATGCTGACACTTTTTTATGGGGATGATCAGACCGTCAAAATGAACTACTTTCTCTATGGGACCAACATCGAAATTGCGAAAAAAAAATCTGCTGTCCCATCATACACATTTGGCTCGAGTCTGTTTGCAGTTTTGTATGGTACAGAAGATTTTTTTTTCGCGATTTCGATGTTGTTCTTATAGATAAAGTTGTTCAGTTTGACGGTCTGATCATCCCTTTAAAAAAATGTCAGCATATTAAGGACCCTGTATAGGGAAGATGAAAGAGGTCATTTCGTAGGTGTAGGATGGTATAAGCTAGATACCAAAATATTCTGGTATCAATTAGGTACCAAAATTATTCATAAATTCATCGGCTTGCATAAAAAAATATTAAAGCTTAAACATGCTTATATATGATGCTGTCACTGTAATCAGTGTGAGCAGTGCGAGAGACAGAACGTCCACTAAATAATACTTCTTGTTCGATAAGCACAGTGAGAATTTTTGAAGATACAGAAATTACTCTACCAACAAGATGACCACTTACTCCACGAATCCACCCTAGACTCGCATAGAGGAGTTACAATCCACTCCACCTTACCCTTATTAGTGAATGAAGACATGTGCCCTGATGTGAAACGTATACAGGCTGTTGATGATAATATTATAACAGTATCATAACTGTGAGTACTGGCTGGCGGCCGGTACTGGCACAGCAGTGACGTCGTTCTATATTCAAATAGAAGATGTCAAATGAATCTATCATGTAATGTGAATTTGTGTTAACGAATAAATATGTTGTAAACTATGGTAAACGTTTCTCGGAGTAAATCCCTCACAAATTGGTAGCAGAGCGTGGTTGTTTACAAGTAAGAACAACCATGACATCAAATACGAGTTACCGCAACATAGAACCGTTGACCAAATCAAACTATGATACTTGGTGCCTGCAAGCTCAAGCAGTCCTGATTAAAAATGACTATTGGGATATCAAGAAAAATAAGCAAAGGTTATACTGCAAAAACTGCAAGAAGAAAGGTCACACTACAGAGACGTGTCGGGGCAAAAAGGAAAACTCAAATGAGAAAGACAATGGAGGCAAGTACAAAAACTACAATGTTTGCCTGAACACCGCAGATTCATATGCAAATAAAGAAATATGGTGCCTAGATAGCGGCTGTTCATCTCATATGTGCGGCGATAAATCGATGTTTTCTACAATGTCCCCTGAAAATGGTACCCTAAAGATGGCATCAAACAAATATACTAGTAAAATTCAAGGTAAGGGAAAAGTAACAGTCAGTACAAAGAAACAAGGATACAACTTCAATGAAACGTTGTATGTTCCCGACGTTTCTGTGAACCTTTTGTCTGTGGCCAAGATAACAGACAGAGGAAATAAGGTTGTCTTCAGTGAAGATAAAGCCTACGTCGCAGAAAAAGACGGCGAGGTGACACTGACAGCACAAAGAAAAGATGGGCTCTACTATCTTGAGTTTGATAGAAAAGAGACTGCAAACTACACACCTAAAGAAGACGGCAACATCATGGAATGGCATCGCAAACTTGGCCACATAAATGAAAAAGATTTAAAGAAGATGGCTAAAGAAGACCTCATGCACGGTTTAAATTTAACTGACGAAATGTTTGAAACATGTGAGACCTGCATTAAGGGAAAACTATCTAGATTACCATTTACAAGACATGATGACCTCTACACAACGGATAAGCTAGAAATAATTACACACCCGTTACTGTCACGTCTACTTCATTAAAAGGAAGAGTGACGTATTCAACGTTTTCAAGGAATATAAAAAGGAAGTCGAGACTTTCCACAACAAAAGGATAAAACATCTACAAACTGACAATGGCACAGAATATCGCAACAAGGAGTTTGATGATTTTCTCAAATCGAACGGCATCCAAAGAAGGTTGACCACAACTTATACCCCACAACAAAATGGGATAAGCGAGAGAAAAAACAGATCCCTGTTAGACAAAGCCAGATGTTTGATGATCGAGGCAAATGCACCTAAAAAGCTTTGGGCAGAAGCGATAGCAACCGCTAACTACCTTATAAATCGTAGTCCTACCAAAGCACTGAATGGCAATATACCCTTCAAGAAATGGGTAGGCCGAACACCATGTGGAAATCACCTTCATGTTTATGGCAGGAAGACATTCGTCCTGAAAAAGAACAAACGAGGAAAGCTAACCCAGAATGCCAAAGAAGGAGTATTCATGGGGTACTCGATGACTTCCAAGGCTTACAGAGTCTACATACCTGAAGATGATGACGTTGTGACGACCAGGGACATAAAGGTCATAGATAAAATGTACTTTAAAGAAGAAAGTCAGAACTATGGAGACCTTACAAACGAACAAGGACAACAATATAAAAATAAAAAGAGAGAATTAGAAATAGAAATAACAGAAAATAACAATGAAAATTTGTTTGAAAATCTGAACGATCAAGAAGATGACGTTTCTTCGCTAGACGAAATAGAGTCTTACGATAACGCATTGGAAAATCCGAAAAATCAAGAAGATGACGTTTATTCGCAAGACGAAACAGAATCTCACGATGACGTATCTGACATCGTGGAAACACCTGGAAATGGGAGGCCCCAAAGAGGAAGGCATCCGCCAGCGTGGACCAGAGATTTCGAAATGGACGAGACTGAAGAAAGTCACTTATTCTCGGAAATATCTTACATGTCCGACGAAAATGAGAATGATGAATACTGGCATGATGCAATAAAAGCTGAGATAAGAGCACATGTCAAGAATGGAACCTGGAAAATAGAAAGGAAAAACAAAGAATTAAAAGAAGTGGACTATAAAATGGTTCTAAGAAATAAAATAGGACCAGATAACAGCGTAACAAAGAAGGCCAGACTCGTTGCACCGGGTTTCACTCAGCGACCAGGTATCGACTACAACGAAACAAATGCTCCCGTTGCTAAACTAAGTTCGATCAGATCTGTCATTGGGATAGCAATGGAAGAAGGGTTAAAGTTAAACCAGATGGACGTAACAACGGCGTACCTGAATGGTGAACTAGATGAAAAGATAGTGCTGAAATACCCTGACTATTTAGAAGAATATCTGACAGAAATCATGGTCGAAGAAAGTAAACAAAAAGATCTGACTTTATATAATAAAACAAAGAGTATGCTGAAAGACATAAGAAATAATCCCAAAGAAAAAGTCTGTCATCTCATAAAAGCTCTGTATGGACTTAAACAGGCAGGGAGGCAGTGGTACAAGAAACTCGACACAGAATTAAAGAACATAGGTTTCAAAGGGTTGGTTGACATTAATTGCAACGTTCTGCCACCCTGTCACAGTTTGCAGGGGGACATAGAGGACAGCACGTCAGAAAACTGACATGTATGGACACTTTTTTTTTTTTTTTTTTTGTTAAATTAGTTTTACGGCTCTGGCTGTAAGCCTTCTAAGCCAGTCGTATTCATTTCATTTGAATTTTATAGGATAGGAGGATAGGTTCTCTCACTTTTCAGAGAACCGTTCTTTCTCTGCATCTCTCTCTACAGTTTGTCTATAGTATTGGAGATGAAATGGTATAGATACTTGAATATTTTTGTATTTACTAAAAGTTCTTGAACTGTCACTGGAATTTTCTCTTTTAGTTCTTCTAAGTAATTTATGAATATCAATCTCTGTATTCCGTATTGTCCGCAATTAAATATTATGTGCTCCAAGTCTTCAGGTTCATTGCAGTGTGTACAATGAGGGTCAGTAATAATTTTCAACCTGTGAAGATGTTTCTTCAGCTTGTTATGGCCAAATCGCATCCGGTTTATTGTAGTAATGAATTTTCTGGAGTCTACATCTTTGTGTTTGTGATACCACGGTTGGGCGGGCGGGCTCTTTTGGATGTTGGCATACCATCTAGCTTTCTCTTTAGTGGCTTCTTCATAATATGACTTCCATAATGTTTTCAGTGCCTGTTGTACTTGATGATAATAGTCCGTGAATGGAACTTGGAGAATAACAGAGTGATCTTCATCGAAGCCAGCACGAGTGGCCCGGTCAACTTCTTCATTGCCAGTGATGCCACAATGGGATGGCACCCACATAAATTCAACAGCCACATTTTTTGTCATCAGGTTATACAGTTTTTGTTTAATTAAATATACAATGTAGTTTAAATTATACCTAAGTGCATTGTTAGAGATAGAAGCTAAAGCGCTTTGAGAATCTGTGAGAATTAAGACATGAGAAGCCTTAATCTGTTCCAGATGTAAGAGTGCTTGATATATGGCATAGCATTCAGCTGTAAATATACTACATATATTATCAATTTTAAAACATTTAGTTAACTTTTGTTGAGGGTCATAATAAGCAGAAGCTACCCCACTACAGTCACTCTTTGAACCATCAGTATATACAGTATAAATAGACTTATCATTAAGCATACATAAAAGTTCATCTTGGTTATTTACTATATCATTCAAGATTTTAATTTCATTATTCATTAGAGCATTATATTCAATTTTATAGAGAGGCCAAAGATTATCTTTATAAATATTTACAGTCAAATTATGTACATGAATTGCTATTCTTAAAATTTCAGGAATATGCCCGGATATAAGCTGGCCTACATCTACATAAGGACCTGCAGCCAGTTCTAAAGCCTGAGGAGGTAATATTCTTACAAGTACGTCTTGATTATTTGAGGATTTGAGTTTAATACAAAACCGTTCTGCTATTTGTAATCTTCTGAATGATAAAGGCAGAATACATGTTTCACATTCCATAGCTATTATAGGAGTTGAACACATAGCCCCAGATATTATGCGTAGGCCTTTGTTTTGTACAACATCTAACTTTCGTAGTAAAGTTTTATTAGCATTCATATATGCAAGTGTACTGTAGTCGAAATGACTTCTTACGATACTCTTGTATAACATTGAGAGAATCCGTGGATCAGATCCCCAATGTATGCCAGCCAAGGACCTTAGAACATTAAGCCCTTTAGATGCATTTTTAATAATGTAATTGATATGAATATCAAACTTAAGCTTTGGATCTAACCATATTCCTAAAAATTTATGTTTCTCTACCCAAGGTATGGGAGCATCATAGTATATTACAGAATTTGTACATTCAACCATTTTTTTACTAAATATCATAGCATTACTTTTACTAGGGCTAACCTTCAAATTAAGTTTTTCAAAGTAAAAACTATACAAACTGCTTAAAGCATTATTTAAATTATTTACACCAATATTTACATCCTTATTTACAGTATATACAACTAAATCATCGGCAAATTGCAAAAACTTTACATTTTCTATTGTTAGATACTGACATATTTGACTTGTATATAAGTTGTAGAGCAATGGGGAGACAGTAGCGCCTTGCATCGTGCCCTTGTATACAAGCCTAGGCCCATGAATTAAGTTGTTATACTTTATGTACATTGAACGTTTATAAAGGAAATTGAAAATCCATTTAGATACTTTGCCGGGAATACCTACTTCGCTCAAGATCTGGACTAATATGGAGAGATTTACATTATCAAATGCACCCTGTACATCAAGGAATGCGCACACTGTGGCTGAATGGCTGTGAAAGGAGTTTTTAACGTCTGCAATAAGTGAGGCAAAGCTTTCTACAGCACTTCTACCTCTACGAAACCCAAACTGTTGTGCAGGTAATATGTTATTAGTTTCTACAAAATAATCCAACCTAGTTTTAATCATAAATTCAAACAATTTACCTACGCATGATGACAATGAAATAGGTCTATATGAGTTGAAGTCATCATCAGGCTTACCAGGTTTCAGTATAGGAATAACACATTGCGTCTTCCATGATGCAGGAATGATTAGATTCTCCCAAAGTAAATTATAAATGTCCAATAACATTTTCTGAACTGATGGGTGAAGATTACGATTAAGTTTATATGGAATATCATCAAGACCCGGAGTAGTGTCTTTTCTTGATTTTATGGCATACACAAATTCTTGCCATGTGAAAAGTTGAGATAGGAATTGAGCACTAGATTTACCATTTTGTTCAAAGTAATTCTGTAATGAACTGATATCAATTTCTTTTTCAGGAGGAGACTGAGGAGCGAATTTATCAAAAAAAGATGGAATCCATTCATCATTTTTAGATTTTGGTTGTAACCCTATACGCTTAAATTTTTTTATATAATTCCATATGATGCTAACTGGTGTATATCGATTGAATGACTCACAGAGATTTCTCCAACCATTTTGCTTTTTTTCCTTAATTAATTTTTTTTTAATGGCATCTAATCTTTTGTATTCAATAAAGTTTTCTATAAGAGGATTTTGTCTGTAAAAATTCAAAGCATGCTTACTCTTGTCAACCGCTTCTTTACATTCGCTGTCCCACCAAGGTACAGGCTTTCTAATAATCTGTTGAGTAGTTCTTTTAAAAATTGGTATACAAAGATTTTTAAGATCATTTAATTTTTCACAAAACTGATTGTAACTTGCTAGAGGATCTGAAACTGAGATAGAAAAATCACTAAAAAGTGTATTTGACTTGATACGATACTCCGACCAATCCACTTTATTATACAAATATTTTTCGGTTGGCTCTCCTATAACGTATTTTTCTACAGTTGTAAAAATGTTAATTATAGTTGGGTAGTGGTAACTACCCATGGGATCATTGTGAACACTCCATTCACATAGAGGAGCTATAACTGGGCTCACACAAGTAATGTCAATTGCTGAGGGATTCCAATTTGGTCTACCTACTGTGGTTGGAGAACCTGTGTTCAAAATACAAAGATCATGTTGATCTAGAATGTCAAGAACATCATTACCTCTAGAATCATTCGAATAACAGCCAAATGCTACATTATGGGCATTTAGGTCACCAGACAGCATCACAGGCTTAGGCATATTGTCAATAATTTTCCGGAGCTTTCTACTCTTGAAGTGCCTTCCTTCGGCGTTGGGGGGCGCGTAGGCGCATAAAACTGTAAGGTTACCTACATTTGTTTTTAAAATAATTGCTACCGTTTGTAAGAATACATAATAAGGTGTGGGAATTATTGTGTACTTAAAATCAGATTTAATAAAAATTCCTGCACCGCATCGGCTATTTGGCCCATTTTGACCTATGTAGTTATAATTATATACTTTAGGGGTGTGATTGTCTCGCAACCATGTTTCATTAAGCAAACATATGTCAATGTCGTTATCAATTAAAAAATTTGTCAAAAGAGGTTTTTTATTAATTAGTCCTTCCACATTAAATTGACAGACTCTAATAGAGGACTTATCCATCAGTTTGTGTCAAGCACTCTATTAAAACGTCTCTAATGGACTGGGTTGTAATCTTAGTATTTGTAGTATTTCCTAATGTAACCAAAGCCCCAACCAAACTTTTGAGAATATAATCACTGTTAACAATTTCATTTACTAATTTTTTATTTTTTTCTTTGCTTGGAATTAAAGGTTTCAAAGGCTGAATCTCTGGCTTGGGTGCTGGCGTTGGTTTTGGTTTATTAACAACCTCAGGTCGTAATATAGATTGTCTTTCGGGTAAGAGTGGAAAATCTTTATTAAAGTCATTGGAAATTTTTGGAGCTGTAACTCTTGCATAGCTTCTCACATTATTTTTTTCCGCAATTTTATATTGTTTTACGGGACAATCTCTATGAATGGCGAGATGAGGCCCACCACAGTTAATACATTTCAATTTCTCGTCATTGGTACATTCTGAATAATGATGCTCCTCACTGCATTTGGAACACTTTTGTGCAGCGCTACAAAATTTGGCCGCATGGTTAAATCTGAAGCATTTGTAGCACTGCAACAACGGTGCCACATACTCAGATACTCTGAACCTATAAATGTCTAAATATACACATTCAGGTAAAGATTTGGACAAGAATGTCACACTCACCGATCCAAATGGTACAATTTCCCCGTTAACTTTTTTGGTAAACCTGCGAACACTAACTACCTCATATGTTGATGACAGTTTTTTGAACAGCTCTTCATTAGAGATGCTTGTGGGAACGAATCTTATGACGCCAATAGTTTCGACCGCACCAGCTGGAATGAATGCTTTCATTTCGTTTTTCTGCAGCCATTGTTCATTCTTGAGGAAGTCATTTGCATTAATAGCCTGAGAGAAAATAACGCCAATTTTATTAGCGTTTATCCTTTTGATGTTTACCACGCCCTTGATATCATTTTTAAAAAGACCTGCCATAACCAATGGATTTCTGTTACCAATTTTTTCATTCTTTGTACTCTCCACAAAAACTGTAAATTCTGCGTCCGCCGCATTTTTCGGGAAAACCCTCGTGTAGCCAGGTTTGAGGTAAGGCTTATAGAAGGCGGCATCCAGCGCGTCCGGGGAGGCCCTTGAATCATTTTCTAGTCTTCTCTTAGGGAGTTTTCTCTTTTCAGAGTCTCTACCCGGGGGGTCTCCGTCCCCCTCGGGCATCTTGAAGATTTGCACAAAAACACAATATATACACTATAAACACCCTATTGCTACACAAATAAAGAAATTTTTACTGAAAATATACAAGAAAATTAGAGGAAAATCTAAGTTTTATAATATTTTCAAAATTACGCGCCCTTTTGCGTTAACAGCCCGCCAAAAAAAAACCTGTATGGACACTGATTGGTTATTGTTGCCCGCCTAAAAAATAAATTACGTCTGGGGAACAAGCGTGTTTCATTTGTTTTTAAGATGGTGTTAAATATGTCTTCATAGACGTAATAATTTGCATGTCAAAACGATGCTGATTCATGTCCCTCTGTAGGGCACAAGCTTCCTTTTACGAATAAGCATAAGAGGAACTCCAAAGACTGACCTGACCTGGCGTTGCTTAACTTCGGTGATTGTTTCTTATACTTCTTCTTTTTCTTTCGTATCAGCATAGGCTAAGCCATGTCATATGACAAATTACTCATGCTGTAGTGTAAAGATTAGCCAGCTAGCGACGGTCGTATCGAGGTTGACTGCCAATGGTGCGTCAGAAGAACTCAGGATTCATCACTCGTGGAGGCTCTTCCTTTGAACCCACTGAAGCTTTACTTACTACTCCACCGAACACTTCGACATTCTGTCGATATTATTGGCGAACTGAGTACAAGTAAATTTTTTAAGTTACTCTCTCTTTTTAATTTCTCCTCCAATGATTTTTTGAGCGATAAGATTAACCATGCGTGTGGTAACCTCACCATCATTATCATAATAATTGTTAAATTGTTAATAACCTAAAATTTTTAAGTTGAATGTAATGTATGTATGGCAGAAGAAGCATGAAAGTAAAATAAATGCTGTTAAAATGCGTTCCTTGCGAAGTATGTGTGGTGTTACGCTGAGAGATAGAGTGAGAAATTGTGTGATTAGAGATCGATGTAAATTAAAAGAAGTTGTGACAAGAATAGATAAGGGTATGCTTCGTTGGTTTGGTCACGTGGAGAGGATAGCAGATGTACGAAAGAGATATATGGAGCTAAAGTGAGTGGAAGCGTCGGCAGAGAGCGCCCACGTAGGACGTATTCTGATACAATAAAGGGAGGTGCGGAGTACTCGAAACCGACGGGCATGTATAAAGAGATGTATGGATGTGAATGAGGCAAAAGAGGTATGCAGGATCGTAGTAGTTCGCGGGCCTGGCTCTGCCTACCCCACTGGGAAAGAATCGTGACGTTATAGATAGATAGATGTAAAGTAGAATTCCTAAACACACACAAAAAGTCAACATTTTAGTGTCAGCCTGTTGTCAGCCCAGAAAATCGAGTAATGTGGCAAAGCTCCACTAGACCCAATTTCCCAGCTCTATGACTTTTATGAAATAACGGCCAACCTATAAAATATCCAACATTGCCTTAAGGGTGATTTTAGAAAAACATTTCTCAAACAATACGGGGGTAATCACTTACCGATTTTTATTTTTTTCCACCAAATTGGGCACATTTCTGCCAAGTGAAACTATTGTGTGGGAGAGCTCGTTAAAAATAATGAGATCGGTTTGGTGATAAATAAACGATTTTGTTAGCTTCTATTTTTTGGATAAATTAGAGCTACGCTGTCAAGTTGGCTTAGTTCAAGACAACTGAAATAAATACATACTTATTAACCGACGGGGTAATCGAAAACTTAAAATGCACATTGTATTAGGTATCTTCTGATAGTGTGAGTCGAATGCGACATGAAGAGTTGTGAACTGTTTTATTTATATGTGTGTTACTTGTGCAAATAAATGATTTATATATCTATCTATCTATCTAAGAATTAATGTTACTTCAACCATCTACACTGCAGCTTATCTAAACTATTATAAAACTGTAACTGAAGTGTGTCTGTACATTGAAGATATTTACAAAAAAATTATTACGATATGGTTTTTAGGTATCCCTGACTCAAAATCAACCTTTGTGTGTTTGTTTGTTTGTTCGCACATCACGCAAAAACTACTGAACCGATTTTGATGAAACTTTTTTTTGTTTGATAGCTTATGATCTGACTTAAAATCTGGTATATAATTTGTGCGGACGAAGTCGCGGGAAAACACTAGTAAATACATAAATAGAAATACATGTAGGTATGCATAATATGTTCACGAATAAGTATATTCCACGACGGGTTAGTCAGATATATTTTGATAACGCTCTTCATGACCAAACCAACGAAGCATACCCCTTCTCTATTATTGTAACATCCAAACACTAAACTCTGTCCAATGTGACGGGGAGTGAGCCCGCGGCACTTATAATGGACAGTGGGTACATCGAAATTGAAGCATGCATGTTTCCTCACTATGTTTTCCTACAAATGCAAAATAAATACTTTTATACTAACCAATTTCAATAAATGATTCTTTTAGATTGTTTTGTAATGCTACCCCGTGAAAAATTAATATTTAATACCAAAGTAAAACGTATCGGGTATAACCCACCCTTTGGACTTCCCTAAAGAGCACACAAGACTGTTAACTCGATGCAGCTAAATTGCATCGCGTGATCGTCAAATTGTTGTAAATCATTTCTGTGTGAAGAGTGTCTGTAAAAAGATATTATGTTTCAAGCATGAGTTTACTAACGTTGTGTTAGCGTCTGTTAGTTAGTCTGTTAGTTCAGCAGTTTAAATTTATCTTTTTTTTATTGGACGTTTGAAGCAGTTGGTGGTAGTCGTAACAAAGATTTTGAACACCCCGGAAATACGTTAGTGAAGTCATGAGTTTATAAATTACTAGTGTTTTCCCGCGACTTCGTCCGCACAAATTATATACCAGATTTTAAGTCAGATCATAAGCTATCAAACAAAAAAAGTTTCATCAAAATCGGTTCAGTAGTTTTTGCGTGATGCGCGAACAAACAAACAAACTAACAATTTTGTCAATAGATGGCGCTGCACGTTTTTAAATCGCGCTATCGATATGTTATTTGACTTTATATGAAGTGAACCGCTACTTTATTGTTCCTCATGATTTTACGGTTTTATAATAGTTAAGATGCATGAACCTAACACATTTAAGTATACCTATTAACTTAATTGCGTTAGGTATATACTTAAAGGGGTGCTTCAGACCATCTAAGTGACTGAAACTTTTTCTAAGAGACCAACCTTCGATAAAACATATTATGTCTAGATAGAGCCTCACGCTTCTACCGTATAAAACAAAAGTGGCCAACTTTCTTAGGTTGGTGTGCGTGAGGCGTCATACAAATTATCTCTGTGTGCGTGTATACCGAAACGGTTCATCACCAAAGGTGGTGATGTTATTTTGACGCGTTCGTATCTACGGCTGTCTATCTTGTCATAATATAAGTTATCAAAGCGACCACGTTGCAGGGTTTGCCCCGAACACTTCTTGTCTTTCGCGTAGTGTTCGCGCGGTTCGCGTTTCAGCCTGCCACGAGACTCCGCAATCCTTCTCAGTTGTGTTTTTACTCAAAAAACAATCCTGGATATTGGATAGATACTCCCTCAAACCACTCCACACTGGCGGAAATGCGGTGCTAACGCACAAGCAAGAAGTCAATTAATTATAAATAAATAAAAAACTAAATAGTTTGCACAGATGTCATTTTATTTTGAAATTCTATCAATGCACCTATTCCGTCCCTAATCCCTATTTACGGGTTATTTGAATTGAATAACTTTGGAAAATACAATGAAGACAATCTTATAGTTCATAAAAAGTCTAGACATTCTATCACAAACACAAAGGATTGTTTTTCTTCTTTGACTTTTCAAGTTGTGGCTCCATCGTGTTACCTATGCTATGACTTACCACCTATCCAATTCAATTCAATTCATTTATTCAACAACTAACACTAACAGTACAAACACTACACATGTAAGTTTTCATGTCAAGTAGTAGAACATCACAATATGTGCTCTTAGACCATTTTACTATGAATGGATTTTATTCGATTACTTTAGATTATACTTTTGATTGTTAAAAATAGTCTCGTGTGAATCCCATAGTACGAGAATAGTTTGAAGTTATTGTTCCGCAATAATGGGCTGTCTCGTTTAGTGATAAGGTATAAAATTGTATATAAATGTACATGATCAATTGATCTTGTAACTTTGCAGAGGGGAATGCTAAAGCTGGGATTACATTACCCTACATTTAGGGCCGATTCCGGCATACATTGCATGCTTTGATCGCTACAGTTTAAAATAAAGAGAAGAAATCATACAATGTATGCCGAAATCGGCCATGCATGTTGGGTAGTGTATAACTGTTTAACGTGAGGCTGGTTTAAATAGTCTAAGCATGTGCTTGCCATTGTTCGGTAAGATCCCCAATTCGCCATCTGCTAATCAGAGGGAAACGTGGAAAAACAGCCTCGGCCCCGTCGTGTCAGGTTTTTCGCCATAAGTCATACCTAGTCTTCTTCTGTCCCATTACTTGGGGTCGGCGCAATATGTAGTCTTCTTCCATTCATCTCTTTTAGCCGTCATTTCAGCGCATCATCATATCGTATGGCATTTTTGTCTTCCTGCTTGGGGTGGGAATTGGTCTCGAACTACCTCCTGGCGGTCCACCCTGGGCAACGGATTTACTCCGGCTAAACGTTCTTGACTATATCTGGCTCACCGGACTTGTTCTTCGCGAATCTCCCGGTGTTTTCCCTGCGATATTCTACCATGGATTTCAGCGCACACTCCTTTTTACACATGTCATCTTTCACACAATACATTCATCTTTTCTTGGTAGTCCTCTCTTCATGCAGCCATCCACAATCATATTTAAAACTCGTCTTGTAATATTACACTCATCTCTTCTCATCACATGCCCATACCATCGATTACGCGCAGTTTTTCATTCATAGGAGCTATACTCATTCCTAATCTTGTCCATTCTAGTAACACCACATATCCTCTCAACATTCTCATCTCTGTACATGCAGTCGTTTTTCATCCGTCATTTTAACGGCCCGACATTCCGAGCCATACATGACGACAGGTCTTGTGATGGTTTTTATAAATTTTCCCCTTCAGTTTAAGGGGGATTCGGAAGTCACAGGTCATTATATCGCATGACATTCATTCATTACATAAGTCGGTGAAATCCGAGGAGAAGTAACTGACGAAACGCTCATCAGGAAGGACTGGTCACTTCCCACTGCTGTTTCTGACTAATCAAAACGGGCCAGAAACAGGTAGACAGTTGGGCACACATGGAGGTTGCCAAAATTAGCACCGCGTTTTATCTTTTATCGATACCAGAAACCTGGATCATCATCACTATAATTTTCAAATTATAACGAATTTCATATTGAATTGTAGAATTTTGTAAGAAACTCGATACTTATTAAATAAACAGCGTAACGGAAGGGTGAGAGCTTAATAATAAACGACGATTAACGAACTTGCTGCAACTTGGCACAGTGGTGAGTGCTGTGTAAGGAAACATACGGATTGTTATTGCCAGCGTGTTCCTATCAAAAACTAGCGTCGTTTTTTTATCAATTTCCATACACAAACTCGTAATGTGGGTAGAGACCTTGGACCATAGAGGCTTTATTCAATTCTGATAGTGCACTTAGGTATATACTTCTTTCGCCTTATCTAAAGTCATACTTTCAAGCACATGGTTAGGTGAATGTAGTACGAGCTTGTACTATTCATTTACCTGTAGTAAGTAAACTGATAGAAGCTATTCTGCTCATACTCACCGTTATTTATTTGTGAGAGCATTAATTCGATTATACATTTTATTATACATTTTAGCAATAATTGATGTCACATACCCAGCTATCCATAAGGAGTTTTTTGGATATTAAAATAATTTTTATTTGATGTGTAGGTACGTACGTCATTATAATTAAAAAAAAAGTCTTCACCGCAGTCGATTTAATCCACCACCATAAAACAATTTAAAGTTTAAACGATTCAAGGCCCACTGCTTCTGTACCTATGACTGTATCGTTTTGTGTATAATGAAAAATATATTCGCATACATACATACATAGGCTCATGTCATTGTTACGAGAGTGTCAGGACATGTCATGTCTCCAGACATAATAAAAGATTATTTTCAGCAACCCTGAATAACAGCCAATTTCTTGCAGGATACTCAGAAAAAAATATTTATAGATAATAATAAGCTTCCACAGGAGATGAACTATGATTATTTTATTTCGTGAATGTTCCCAATTTGTACCCGTATGTTCCGACCCCTACTCGCACACTTGATATTCACTTTGCAATATCTTTGTTTAAACTTGAGACAGGCTCACGGATTAGGCTAGATTAATTTTGATGGACTGTACGGAATTGTTTAGTTGACAGCAGGATTAAAGGAGAAATTATTTTATAATTTTCAAGTTATAATTCTGAATTGTTTTAATTAAAGTCTTGAATTTAGGGGGTGAAGCGTTTTCGGTTGACAGAGGGTTTAAATGGAAGATGGATGGCTATTAGTGGATCTTGTTTGATACTCGTATTGTAATTAATTGCACTTATAAATTATTTTGGCAGAAGTGATGCGGACGACAAAGCAGGAGGGTATTCGATTGAGACGAAATTGAGTTTCGCTCTTAAATTACATTTAAGTAGTTCAAATACATTGAATATAAGTATAAATAGAATAAATAAATAAAAGTACCGCAGTAAATATACACTGTTTTTTAATGAGATGATCGAATCAGAACATAAAACTGAACAACTTTCTCTAAGGGACCAAAATCGAAATAGCGACAAAAAAATCTGCCGCTTCATACAAAACTGCACACTGCACTGAACAACACGTTCCGACGCGGTGGTAGCTTAAAAAAGAATTGACGTTTAATAAGTGTGCTTCAGGCTCCTATATTGAATAAATGATTTTGAATTGAATTGAATTGACACCTGTATTTTGTACTCTACAGGGTAAACCGTCAGCATTTTAAGAAGGATAATTAATCATATTATTATGATAAAAACATAGAATGTAAAAAATAATTTACTTTCAACAAAGTATTATTAACATGTTTTCTGAGTAACAGAAGAAAAAAAAAGAGAGAATTCGTTCCGTATTTTTTTTTTATATTTACTTGAAGTTGAAATTTGGGAATTATTTGAAAAAATCTAATCTAAAATTCTAAATTACTCAAAAACGGTTGACAATTGCATAAGGCAATCTAGGGCTAAATTGATAGCTTAGGTACCTACTATCTCTACATTACCAGTGACCCTGTATATTAATCAAGTAACTTGGCTACAGATTACTAAGTTACTACGTAGGTATAAGTTGCTTCGGCCCACTTCTCAAGCTTATTGGTGAAAAGAACAAGGAATTATTTTAGATTTTATAATGAAAGTAAAACGTCAAAACTGTTTTACTACGTACACTTACTACCTGTGTCTATTTATTTGTTCTCCTTCATATACATTATTTTAAGCACCATCTAGCGGGGAGTAGACTGCAACATTTAGTGTGATACATAGCGACTAGATGGCGCTAGGTGTGTCTGCGCAGGAGTCTAGCAGAAGTACATTTTGAATGATTCTTATTAGAAATCAAACAGTGCAAGGAAGTGTGTCTTATAATCAAATGTATAATATAATTATAATCAAAAATATTATATTTAATGTTAATTTTTAAGTTCGTGATATTATATTATTTTATATAGGTAATAGAATAGAACCAAAATCAGAACTATGTCATTTTGTAGACTTTATTATTGTTATTTTGTTTACGACCATCATACTGAACAACTTTCACTTTGGTGGCCCCAAAGTTATTTTCAAAACACGAAAAAATATTAGCTGTTTCATACATGTTCATTCATCTTGCCCATAAAATTTGTTCAATTTGATGGTCTGGACTGGAGCACCCTTGAAAGTATGTAGAAAATTTCTGGATATAGTTACCTACACGGTCAAACTTAATATGTTGACGAATTTTTGAGAGGATGATCAGTCCAAAGAACAGAACAACCTTCTCAATGGCACTAAAATCGAAATCTGCTGTTCCATTGAATACAAAGTTGCAAACGTACTCGAGCCAAGTGTATGGGAGAGCAGATTTTTTTTTGGTCCCTTAGTGAAAGTTGTTCAGTTTGATGGCCTGGTCACTGGTCATCCCCTTAAAAACTGTCAGCATTATTAAGAAGGACCCTGTATAAATACAATATTTTTACATATTGTATAAAATAGTGTAAGTTTGAAAGGGTTGAGTTTTTGTCATAATTACATTGATTAGCTACCTATAATATATCAACGCATAATTAGATTAATTATACCTAATTGGTAAGATAATCAGTAACTTAAATTAACACTGTCCTCGACCCCGTAGCCGTATTGATCTAAGTATGATCAGTAGGTAATTAATATTTTATACAGGGTGTAAGAAAAAGTATCATTAATCTTTAAACCACATACCTACTCTACCCATCAAACTTAACAACATTTACTATGGGAGCAAACCTGTCAGAACAATAAAAATCATACATTTTAGTCGAGTAGGACAAGCAGTTTAGTATGGAACAGCAAATTTTTTTTGCGCTGACAGCTTGTTCCATAGTAAATGTTGCTCAGTTTTATGGGTACTCTTAGTTTAAAAGGATGCTAATGCAATTTCATCTTGTAGATTATCTAATACAAGGTACCTATATCAAATAAAGATTTACGAAGAGGCGCCTCGATCTCGTGACAATTCTTTCACTGCAATAATTTTCTCAAAATTATCACGCTCATCTGCTTTTCATAAACCCAGTCACACACATCCGCAACGTGTTTTTGATAGGTATACAAATAATTCTTTCCAACGAATTCCGTTCCATTTTTAAAGTCAATTGTCATGTTTGTTTTTTTTCGTTAATTCCTGAGTTCCGGCGCGTGTAATTGGATACGTGCTGGTTTGAGCTCCGTGAAATCACTAATCCGACTAATTCTGACAGCCATATGTCACGGAATAACGACTGCGTCGGTGGCAGCCGTCTTAAATATGACGTTTGTGCGTATTTTAGTGTTAAGTGCTCATAAAGAGTACGCGGCAGTGTGTACTGTACTTTGTTTGATAGGTTTCAAGTAGTGACGGATTAACAAGAAACAGATCAAAATTCAGAATAGCTACGCAAGGTATTGTTAAACTGAAGGTTATACAGGGTGTAGTCATAAATGCGTTACATAGGTACTTAAAGCGGTGCTTCAGACCATCAAACTGAACAACTTTTATTATGGGTATGGGATGAGAGTAGATATATTTACATTTTCTATGAAACAGCAATTTTGTCGCGATTTCAAAGTTGACCCCATAGTAAAAATTTATCAGATGGTCTTAAACACCCCCATAGTATGTAGCGCATTTAAAGTTACATCCTGTATAACCTACTTTTTTATCTACATGTAGGTGAAATCTAAACTATTATAAAACTGTAACTGAGGTGTGTCTGTACATTGAAGATATTTACAAAAAAAAGATTACGATTATGGTTTTTAGGTACCTATCCCTGACTCGAAATCAACCTTTTTTAGAAATTTTGTCTGTCTGTTTGTCTGTTTGTTTGTGTGTTTGTTTATTTGTTTGTTTGTTTGTTCGCGCATCACGCAAAAACTACTGAACCGATTTCGATGAAACTTTTTTTGTTTGATAGTTTTTTTGTTTGTTTGAAATCTGGTATATAATGTGTGCGGACGAAGTCGCGGGTAAATACTAGTTAATTATAAAATATTTTTTATCTATTCAAGTTGTAGAGGGAACTATGTACAGACAAGGTACATAGTATATAATACCTAAATACATTCATGATGCGTTTAAGATAGGTAGTGTCAATTTAGTTAATCAAATACGAAGTTAATACTAATTTGACCTTAATTATTAGGTATACTGGGATCTCGTATATCCAAATGGAATGATGGAGGGGGTAATTTACCTTAATTCAACGTGAATCATTTTATATGGACGAATGGAAGCAAAAACAACCATAATATAATGTTAAAGTTTATAATTCTTAAGTACCCTTAAATCCCACACTTCAATCGTTTTCGCAGAAGACAAAGATAAAAAGATCGGGCTCAAGTTGCGATTTGCGAGTGACACGCGTGAAATAAATAATGTAAAGAATTTTAATATGCGAGCTGACATTGAGGAGGCAGCCGAAATAAAGGATAATTTGAACCAAACTTATCTTATTAGCTTAGGGATAATTTGTACAGAATGCAACTCATTGCAGAATTACAAAGTATTTGCAACTAGCTGCAGTTTCGTAATAGCTAAGACACTGTTTACTGTGTGTGTTCTATGCGGTTATTCGTTTTACTCACAATCCGAACGAAAATGTTTCAGTAACTGTGTGTTGTCGTTGTGTCCACATGTTACGTAATTTTTGTGATAACTGGGTGCAGTGCAATGTTGGCACACGCCCGTGTAAAATTGCTAACAAATTTTTCTGTGTCGCCTCTTCTAAATTTTTGGTCATGGCGACAAACATGTGTCGAATCTGACCAAAAATGTGTCGAAACCAAATCAGAGTCAACACATAGTGTGGATTTTTTTTGTAAACGGCTACCAAAAATGTCTAGGTCAAAATATCGTATCAAATTATCCTTTGTTTAGCGGCCGTTGGTAAAAACCATGAAATGGGAATAAACTTTACTATATCCCAAATTCCTTCGCTTGTTTCATGTAGGTTAATAAGTAGAACTAAGTAACTAAGTAATATGATCCAAAACGCCTATGTAAAGTGAATTTATAATTAGATAAAATAGTTCATGACAATTAATGAACACGAGTCAACGGTTTCAACATCGAAAATTATTTTCATATTTGAGTTTCACTCGTAGTTGAAGCATGAATTTAGGTAGGTACCTACTATTAATTCGTCAACGTATACGATTTGAAAATGAACAATTTGAGCAGCGCTTTTATTTTTCGTAAGGCGGTCTTCTGTGCGTATGAAGTACCTACAATAGTCATCTTTCGTTTACCGTTTCAATGAAATTTAGTTACAACAGAAAAAATTTAGATACTTACTTTAAAAGCACACGCAATTCGATGTTGTTTTGAGACATATCGATATGTTGCCGCTGCGCTACTGGAAACCTCGCACTTACTCGAGCTACAATCCACTATTACAGGGTGTAACAAAACACCAAACCAACAAACTGAACAACTCTCTCTACGGAGCCAATTTCGAAATCGCAAAAAAGAAAATCTGCTGTACCACACGTTTGAGTCGAGTCAGTACCACATCAGTACTGCAGTTTTGTATGAAACAGCAGATATTTTTTTTGCGATTTCGAAATAGGTTCTATAGTAAACGTTGTTCAGTTTGATGCTCGGGTTTTTTTGTTAAACCCCTGTGTCTATAAGATCGAAATTAAGAAAAATGTCCTGGAACGGTAGCCTCAAACTCATCTCGAACTCAACATTTTTATTCAAAAGTAATATCACATTGCTATCTATGTGATATTCTTGAGGAATTTTTTTTTACTCTACCACTGCGTCGGAAGTGTGTAGAGAAGATGCCAAACTCTACAAGACACATCTTTTAAACAAAGCGAAATATTCAAAGTCTAATTACTAATACTATAATAAATTACGTTACATAGTGGGTAGTATCATCTTTTCGGGGTCGTCGCCCAAGTGCCCAAGGCTCTTGGTTAAAATGGCATTCCGTACTGTATAATATAGTGGCCCAATAAAATGGCAGTTGGGCCACTGCACCTTTCGGAGGCCAGTGGTCCTGGAGGTCCAATGGTTCATTTTGAGTTTTTATTATAATAGGAAAAATAAAGGAATTGTATTTGTGAGTGTGTCAAAAATAGATCTTGGAAATACTAAGCCGATTTCTATCATAGCAGAATTTTAGTATAGGTGTTACCTATACTAAATGATGGAAGAAACCACGTAAAATCGGACTTAATTTTGTTCACCTATAACTTATTCAAGATGTTTAAAATAAGAAAAAAAAATTGTGTAACGTCGTCTCTACACATATTTCTGTGGGGATTTAAACATGTGTCAGAAATGGATGCATATTTTAAACTGCAGCGAAAAGAAGCGAACATTTAAAGTGATATATCAGATAGGCAGATGCTGCATTAGAGCGGATTATTTTAAATACCGACCACCTGTTTTGAAGTCAAATTTTTGACAGCTATAAACTTGCCCTTTTGAGAACGGAAACATTTGTTTATGAACCGGTTGTGAATCGGATCTACGTCTAGACAGTGCTGTCTGAAAAAGGTAAAATTTTAAAAATTTACTACCTAGATGTTAAGCTTTATCGCTTTGCAATAAGATTAATTTATTGAGGTGAATACACTTTCAGATCAATTGAAAAGAAACCAGAAGTAGGACCAGTTGACCACGATGTTCTACCTTTTTAATACATACATAGTTTGTTTCTAACTAAATTTTTGTATCTAGATTTCCAAAAGCTACTGAAGAGCTTCCAAGAGCTGGACATGCAATACTGGGTGATTTGGTATAAAAGTTGTTTAGTTTGATGGCCTATGAACCGTCCCTAAAAAATTTTAAAGTGTTTACAAAATCACCTAGACGTTCACTCAATATTGTCGTTCAAGATATTTTTTTCTCTTCAAGCGTTTCCTTGGATCCATCATGCCACCTCTTCCGAAAATATCCAGTTCGCATAATTAGCCAAAAAAAATGAATGACGCGCGGTATCGTTAGTGATTTAGGTGCAGAGGTTGTCAGTAACTGGCAAACAAAACTAAAAACACACCAGCGAGCAGGATTGAAAAAAATATTTGTACGAAATGTTGGATAGTTTCAGTTTTTAGGGTTCCGAAGTCAACAAGGAACCCTTATAGTTTCGCCATGTCCGTCCGTCCGTCCGTCTGTCCGCGGCTTAGCTCAGAGACGCTTAGTACTAGAAAGCTGTAATTTGGCATGAATACACATATTAATCACGCCGAGAAAGTGGTAAAACAAAATTTTGAAAATATTTTTTTTTAGGGTACCTCCCCTCCTCCCCTACCCGTGAAGTGGGGATGAAATTTTTTTTTCTTCTCTATCCCATAGTGTGGGGTATCGTTGGATAGGTCTTTTAAAAATACGGTGGGTGTGGGAATACCATTTATCGATTTAGGGATCCGTTAGCGAAATATTAAGCTTTAAGGTGCTAATTTTTGTTAGAGTCGAGTGTCCCCCCCCTCTGCCAGCTAAACGGTTGTTTCTAGATATGTGAAAAAATTCATGGCAGTAGTGTATATAATGAAATTAAAAGGAAAACTATCATCGCTAAGTTAGCTTTACAAGTTAACGAGTAATAGTCGACCAACTTAAAAAATGCACTTTTTAGACTTTATTAGCCGTCAAACCGTAGTATAAAACAAAAAGCCCCCTTCTAAGTTCGTATATTGTGACGGGCAACTACGGAACCCTACCCTGCGCGTGGCCCGACACGCACTTGGCCAGTTTTTATACGTTTTTTTTTTTCAAAATATTGTCAACCTATTTTTAATTTTAGATTTTTTCGCTCTTATGTTTACTTTGAATTGCAAGCCAGCAACACTTCGACCAAATGGGATCATTTGTGTTGACCCCCAGACAATATTATGAAAGATTTGATTTTTGTTTGTTTGTATTGCATAGCTCCGAAAATACTGGACCGATCTGAATAATTCTTTCACCATAATGCTACATTCTCCGTGATAAACATAAGCTAAAAAACGGCCAAGTGTGTCAAGTTGGGAAGATTCTAAGGCGGTACGGAAAAAAACAGTAATCTTTCAGTTTTGAATAACCATCTCCAAGAAGGCACATGCGTTTAGCCGCCAAGACATTGCAGGCATCCGGGATATGTTTCATGGTTTCCCCCTCTTCTTCGCACCCTCGGCAGCTGGGGTCTAGGGTGAACTTCATCTTGTGCATCATCGTGCCTGTGGCGTAGTGCCTGGTGAGGGCTCCAATGATGGCCTTTGCTTCTCGTGTTTATCAGAATGAACTTTGGGATTCATGTGATATTGCTATGGATTCCATGTGTGATACATTCTGTCTTAGAAACTAATCAAATACTACTCGCGCAAAAACTCAAAAACTAATAAATAGAAATAATTATTTTATGTTCTGAAATAACATGTCATGTCCTGTGCAGGCATAGATAAACCATTAAGTAGGTAAGTACAATAAGAAATCCTGGCTAAAACAAAACCCAGTCCAAGCTCAGAAGCACACTATGACAACAAAGACTAGACTATCCTATTCAAACGTACTAATCCAGCTACCCAGCCACAAAACGCTAGACACTAATTAATGCGATTATGCCGGCATCGTTGCACACAAGCGTTATCTAATCTCCCCCTTGTTTCCTCCCAGAAGCCACTCAAAATGCTTTTGCTAAAAAAACTTGGGAAAGGAAATAAAAAAGTTCAAAAGCTATGATCGACGTTAATGAAAGAACTGAAGATGCTCTCAAAAAGTACGACAGTGGCTTTTTTACCTTTTTAAGTACCTTCTACATCACAACATTCTGTGTCTTATTCCAATTTAAATAGCGGGTTGGTTTGGTATCGTGTATTAGCAAGGTTTAACAACCTTGAGAGTAAGCATGTACCCTGCAGTGGGACGTATTCATATAGCCTGATGAATTGATGATGATGATGATTTAAGGGAGTGATCAGACCATCAAACTGAACAACTTTTTTATGAGATCAACATCGAAATACCTAGCGAAAATAAATCTGCTGTTCTATTCATTCGAGTCTAGTAGGTTTGAAATGTAGAGGTAGATAGAGTTGTTTCATTTAGCAAAGTTTTGGGACCTTATAGGTAAATAAAAAGTACGAAAACGGCATGAAAAAGAAAAGGCATACTCAGCACTACGTGGGATTTTTGAGCTAAAGATGATGTAGATGAAATAAAAAAAAATCGTTTACAACAATGCTTGTCTTGACTATGACTGCTCCCTATTTCTAAACTAAAATAAAAACATCGGAGAAGTACAAAATCAGAAAGAAACGAGATAAAAGGGGCTACCTACACATACGTTCTACAATCACCGTTAAGGTTAAACCGTTACTTAAAAGCAACCCATTTCGAACGAGGGTTCAGTATATGCTGTTAATTTTCACACGAGCTTTTTTATCCCTCCCCGGGGTGTCTACTATGATTGAATACAATCCGTGCGGATGTTCACACTTATGCGCGGTAGGTATGTTCTGTGAAAAAATACCATTATCTGTGTTTTAGCAACAAAAATGTGAGGAAAAAACCTAGATATGAGGACAGAAGGCGATGTTTTGAGTATTTTTTTATGCTTGAACTTTCATAAAGACAGATTTAAGCGATAGGTATAGAAACATTTAAATTGCATGCGCAAAAATTTTTCGTTAAAAGAGAAAGCAGAAATCTTTTTAAAAAGGTTTTCTTAGTGCAATTAGAGGTGTTAATTTTGTTTTTCTAGGTGAATAAGATTTTAAAAATCTTAAAAATGTTGCCGTCAGATCTATAGTGTTCCGTGTGATTCCCCGATTTCAGGGAGTATTTTGTTAATTTACAAAAAGTGTTAGATTGCAACAATGTAAAAGATATTTTGTTACTTCGAATTTATTGACTTTTTGTGCAGTCAATCTTCATTTTTGTACAACAAAGTTATATTTTCGGAGTTATTGCGTGTATTATGTGTAAATTCATCCATTTACAACAAAGAACAGTCAAGACGATGATGAAGGGAAATGATGTCACAAACTATACACAAAAAGCCCTTTTTTTAAAGTCCACAAGCTTGGTTGCATATACCTTTGGACCAAGTCTTAATTTGTGTTTTTTTTTTCATTCATAATATCACATCACTTATTATATTTTAGCACACCTCACTTTTTATTATATTTTTCCGATAGTGTTTTTAATAAATTTATACAATATCGGTACAAAACAATTACGATTTCCAAGTACTTAAGGCCCTTTTTTACCATCAATGTGAACATCTGTTTTGTAATTTTAATATTGCCATCTACATATTTTTCGTTTTACTAGTCTTGGTAAACGCCCCATTAAATTAAAGAAAGAACATTTTCTGTCAGAGAATGTTTTGCGTTTTCAAGCAAGTTGTGTTTCAAATATCTCTCGCCTTTGTATATTGGGAACTGAGATAACTTAACATTGTAATCATAACAAATATTCCAAAACAATGAAACCACTTGACGTTTGTATTAACACACAACAAATAGTTGTAAAATGTTCGAAACCATACGAAGGGTTCCATTGAAAGTGTTGATTTAGTAGTAATTACATTTCCTTTTGCAAATTGTGTTGGTCCCTACATTACACAGATTAATGTATAAAGGAATAAAACTAGGGCCGTTTTCCTACTGATAGGCACTTGCATATTATGTGTTTTCAAATATGTAGATTACTTTTGCAATATACATCGTTTTCATGAAAATTTTAAACTAAAAACGAGTAATGAAACCTATACAACGTGTTAATGAATAAGCGCAAAACCTCATACACCATCCAATTCATTTAATAACAAAATAATTAGATTGCAACAGTAATTTCATTATTTTGATAATTTAAATTTAAAGTTACTCGCATTTTAAGTTTTGAGGCAAAAATTATTTGTTATCATTTCAGGTGGGTTGAGATCGAGATCAGTAAATTTTAAATTTTACCAAAAAATAACTTATAATAATATTTTGAATAAATTACCTGTTTTGAAACCATGATAATTCGATTCTGCTCTCGATTCTAAACAAACTACTTTCTAGTTTTGCGTTAATTCATTAACACGTATATGAAAAAAATACACAACATGTCAACTGACTTATTAGGACATTTTTCCAGCTATGCGGATCCATATGCAGGCGGGATGCGAGCTGTAATTTGTTGGCTTACATATCATGCCTTGTATAATATTACCTTTTGAAACATCGAAGTAATCAGTCAGTAAGTACTCAAAATGCGTGCCGCCCGCAAGCGTGCCCGCGTGACTGGAAAAAGGCTCTTAGACCCAGGCCGTCTAGTATGATTTCTCCATTTACGGGCGACTAGGCTTTTTTTCATGTTACATGTCGCAGCAAACGAGGCGTTCGCTCTCTGAAAAGCGACGGAAGAGATCATTGTCTATGCAGCGAAGGCACGCCGCACGCGAGTAAAGAAATCGTGCTAGAGGGGCAGTAGTGTTGTCAGTACTGACACTGACAGACTGAATTTTCGTAGACATCGATACATTCATTCATTCATTTTTTTTCTTAGACTAATTATCAATGATGATACACAAGTAAAACTCGTGCTAGCGATGTTAGCCTTCTGAACATTTCTTGTTTCTCGTTACACACCTTATGATTCGTGTCCCAATTAAAGAGCCACACTTGAAACCTATTATATGTTTACATATACCCCATATAACACAAGTACGGAAAGTCTACTCTTTACAAGTGTACGATAAATGGACAAACCTAGTTACGCCAATATTTTTAACATTGCTTCGTAATCGGTGGTTATCCCTACGCAGATTTTGAAGATAAAGCAGATAGACGGGCAGATTGAGATCGCAACATTCATTATTCACTTAGATTTATTGTTTATTGTCTGGTTATTGTCTTGGTGAAGTTCTGTAAGGCGACCTCATTTTGTATGTGGCGAAAACCTACCTAAATATTACGCTGTATGATAAAATTTAATTTAAAAAAAAATTTATCATATACATAAACAGACATCTTATGAACTAAAAGCATTGGTAAACCCGATATCAGGTTTATCTAAATGCAGGAACATCAGTCACTAACTACTTATTTTTGATGTAGCAAAGTTTCTACGATTGCACCCTTGGAATGTGATTCTTATGAAGTTTTTGTTAACCGAAACGGCGTACCTACACACTTTAATATACTTATTAGACCTTGTGTCCTCAATGCATTTTGTCCCCGAATTATCGGAAAGGTGTAAAAATAAATTGTGAACCCGTGGTAGACCCAGTAGGTACCATATTAGACGTACTTTCGTCCTCTTTTAACCTTTTATAGGAATTAATTAATTGTAAACAAAGTAGCGAGCTTGTTTTGTTTGTATTTGAGATGCGTACCCCAAACAGATAATTTATTGTAAAACAGAAAAAGATAACAGAACGGCGGTAATTAGGTTTGCTTTTTTAGAGCGTTTCATTTCAATAACGGCTAAAGTTTATTTTGTATGTTTGGATTATTTATTTTTTATTGTTTATTTGTTTTTGAGTCTTGTGCTAATAGTTAACTTTATATTTTTTTGTTGTTTAATGAACACTTCTCAAATATCATTATTAAATTTTAAGAAATTCACTGCATTAATTTGTTTATTATTTAAACAGGGTGTAAAATTATTAAATACGTTAAGTACACAATCGTTACATGTGTTAGGGGTGCTTCAGACCATCAAACTGCACAGTTTTCACTATGAAATCGCGAAAAAAATCATCAGCATATGAAACAGCTGCATATTTTTGGTTTTTTAATGTTGGTCCCAAGTCCCATATACTGAAAGTTGTTCAGTTTGAAGGTCTAAAAAACCCCCTTTATTATGTTACGCATTTCATTTTATAAGCCGGTTATTTAGGTATACCTACCTACGATATTGAACCAGTTACAATATTTACAACATATCTTCTACAAAAGAATCCTACTTCATGACAAAGACTAAAATAAATATAAAAACGATTGTGATTTAGACCACACGACTGAAGTAAAACTTCCTTTCGCCTCGCTCGATCACTTTTCGTAACGCTCTCGTCACGCATTCACCAGCTCACTCCTCAAGTCAAGCTTGCGTAAAGAAGTTTTACTTCAAAAATAAATATCAAAAGGACGGAAGGTGGGAAGGATGAGTTCGATACTATTAACGACTGTCTAATACCACGCCAGACACTGTATTAAGACTGTTAAAACAAACAAAAGGCAATCAAAATCAAACAAATCCATAACTCAATCAACATCAATCGGAATCCGACGCGAATTTAACAAGTCACGTCCGATACGTTGAATGTTTGCGTATTCGGCGTCCCTGTATCCATGTAGTGTTCGGAAATCGGGTTGTGTGGCCCAATCCTGACTCGCTTTTACATGTAACGATTCCAACAGGTTTGTTGACGTTAGCTAACATGCAATGAAAGAGCGATACAATGAGAAAACCATCAGATGCACTCTTTGCCAAATGAGTAAATGATACCCTACAGAACTTACTGACTGAATAAACATGCACACGCTGAAACTAAATAGCACAACCAGACCCTCTAGCATGATTTCTCTACTTACGCGCGACTCTGCCTTTTTCAATACTACCTGTCGCGGCAAGCGCAACTGAAAAGAGCGGGAAGGCGTTTTTTTTTAAATCATGCTAGGGCTGCAGCTGCAGATTTTGCAAGGAGGAGACGAAACTCCCTGTATCTGCTATGCGAATGTGGCCTACTCATGTACAAACGAAGTATATATCTAGGTAGACAGATTAGCACCTGATAAGAAACTCACCCTTTTAGAAATGAACTCCAGTTCTTAACTGCAGTAGGGATGAAGGGGATGGGGACCAGCGATGGTCGCAGTGGCACAGGCGCATGTCTGTTAAGGCCCTAAACCAACAATAATAATAATACCTTACAGAGAGAAAGCACTGAACAAGTGATCATTTTGTTAGCTCTTTTTTTAGCCCGATTGTTCGAATCTTTCTCTCTGTTAGGTATTTACTCATAGTATCTTTGCGGCGTGCATGAAATAATAAAGACTCCATATTTTTCATTTTCTCGGAATTGGCATGCTAGGCCTACAGTTGCAGTTGAGAGTGTAAAACACGGCGATTGTTATAGTTCAGCAAAATGAAGCGTTCGTGGTTCAGTTGACTTTCGGTATTTTGAAACAAACATCAAAAGGTAAGTAATTCTTCAACTTTGACGAGATTCACGTCTTCTGAAGGATTTAAAACTGAGAAAAAAGTGTATGAATTAAATTTTCTATTTCGCTGTTCTGTTGCATCCTAAAGCCACACTACGAGTTTATGTGTGAATGTTTTTTTTTAATCAGGTAGGCCGGTTTGTTGTCTATCGCGGCCGGGTGTCGTCGTATCGTTGTCGTGTCGTTTAATATAAAACCATGTGTCCGAACAAGCTTGTCACTACAATGAATGCGGCCCACAAATCACCGGTACGGCTGTAGGAGAATTTTTTGCCGTTTTCATTTCGTACCAAAATTGAGTTTGGTCTACGTTCGAAAATTTCACCCATCGAACAAAAAGCTGTTTATGTGACCGAAAAGAAATATATGGTTCCAGAATATAAATAGTACCTACCTACCCATTATAAATTTCATGATGTAAGTATTTGAATTTTTTCTAAGGCATTTTGCACGAATCGAGAATTGTACGAACAGCGAAAGTGAACGAATTGAGAACTTTACAAACTGAGAAATTGTACCAACTGCTCGTAACTCTATTTTCCAACCATACTTTCAATTAATTAAATTATCTAGCGAAATATAATAATATACTTACTCTGAATTATACACGGTCCTTCTTAACTGAAAAAAGGCACCAACATCGAAGTCGCGAAAAAAAATCTGCTGTCCTATACTATGCAAATACTATACTGCAATGACTACACGATTGAAACGTATGAAACAGCAGTTTTTTTTTTGTCCTGACGTGTTTGCTCCAATAGCAAAAGTTGTTCAGTTCGATAACTGTAATTCTGTATAGAAGGTAGGTCCCTAACATTCTAAAATATTTTGTACATGTATGCTATTAGGTTATCAATAAAGAGTAAAGTGGATTTATCCTTAGTTTCTCCATTCATGTCGACTGGCAGCCTACCTAAGAATAATGGTGGACATAGAGTATATTCCACAGCATCCCTCAATAAAATCATAAATCAGTTTCAAAATATCAAATTATCATTTTTGGAAACAGAGAATTCGTTCTTCAAAAAGGCGTGCTTGAAACAAAATTTATTACATATGACCGGCAACTTGAACTCCCATGTTATTATATTTCAAAGTTTTCGGCTGTAAATCTTGAAGGATTTAATTTTTATGTGACGTCCGATGCTTTTTGTGAAGTCAAAATATACGATGGTATCACGTCAAGTGTTGGAAAGTTCTTTCTGTCGGTCGGGGTCGTAAATACGGTTTAAAGGTATGGTCAAACGGTCAAACCACTGCGATCTGCGGTTGTGGGTGCGATGGCGGTCGCAAAATCTTTCTATTTGTATTTTGAAAATAAAGTCATGTGTGTTGTTTTTAAACAAGCCAAAGGAATGTTTAATTGTTAACTCAAATTTTATTTAAATAGGACAAGAGTAAAGACCTGCACTGAAAAAACTTAACGGCTGTAAATAAACAAGTTGCTGCTATTTACAACCGAGTAACTTGCTTCGGAGGGAGCCTGCAAAGTTTGTTGCTAAAATTACACAAGTCAACTTTGTTAACGTATGTTGGTAATATGAACCCAGTTAGGTGGTCAAAACATAAGTATTCAAGGTTTGTTGCTTCTAACCTATTCGCTCAGAAAACTTAGCAAACCTTTTTACTGTAGTGAATCCAGTTACTCTGTTAACAATACCCAACGTGCTCTGTGGGTTTAGCAAAGTAATTCAGTGGGCTCAAATATTTTACTTTGTAAAACTAACAATGTAGCTTGATAATGTTAATCATGTTTATTGGGTAGATACAGCCAATCTACTTTGTTACTTCTACTCAATTTAAATTGGTATACGTAGCCAAGTTACTGGGTACTGTCAATCATGTCCATTGGGTAACTATACCCAAATGTACTCAGTTTTTTCTAGTCAATTAAAATTTGTGTATTTAGCCTAGTTACTTTGTATTCTTAAGCGGATGTATTAGGTTACCATAGCTAAAATACTTTTTTGGTGATGGGCAAAAATTTGGCATGTCGGAAAAAAAACATTCATGCAGTAAAACAACAGTCATTTTGCCGACAGACCAAACTTAAGAAAAAACTGAAAGAAAATTATGTATATTATTGAAATTAGCTTTATTCAGTACACGATACAATCATTTCAAGTAACATACTACTTACACTTAAATACTATCTACGTGTGGCTACACTCAGCTGGACCCTATGTCTACGTATGTCCTAGAACGATGCGAGTATGTCTGGGATTTAGTTCCAAATTTGTTATATCGAATGAAACACTTCAATATATTCTTCCAAATTCCATGCTGTGAGAAGATTTACAATCTCTTCATCCATCGTTTAGATGTAAAATTCAATAATGTTTATCTCAACACACTCGCGCGGTAAAATATCGCACTACAAAAAAGGAGGTAATTGTTTATTTCTATCACTTCACTGTAACTACATAAACTTCCTGCGGTGATAAAATAAACCCGACTTTTGAGACAAGCGCCGCCTCACACCTAGAAGCACGAATAGTTTAGTTGTGGTCTGTTCAAAACAATTACCTATGGTTAAAAATTAGTTATGAATCTGCCTTGTAGGTGTGAGGCGGCGTTTCAACAGACACGTTCGTCACGCGACTATGATTTGATAGAAATGGCCGAATTTGCAGGCTACGCAGCCAATTCCTTGTTTGATTTTAACAAGTTACTCGGTCAAAAATAGTGTTTGTTCACTCCATTGTTAATTGCCGAGCTGTGCTTATCTACCAATAGATAAGTTACTTATTTTATTGGTTAGAAACACGGTCATATACATCATAGCGAGTTATTTATTTTTAGCCAACTATGATAATATCTAAAATTAAATTAATACCTATCATTAAATAATAATGTAAGCTGGACTATTTTTAACCGAACTCTTGTGTAAATATTAGCCAAATATGCTTGAGTCTAAAATTTAATAACTTACTTATATGACATAATAACATAGACTTTTCTATTTTTAACCGAATTTCGAAATGGTAATATTTACCAAGTCGGTAATTTTGAAATAGATAAGTACTTTGTTAATAATAGCCAAGAATATTTAGCAAAACTTGCTTATATAATATTAGCAAAGTTTTATTGGACATTTTAAATATGTCTTGTTTGAATGCAGCTGAATAATTTTTAACCGAGCTAAATTGGTACTTTGCTAAAGAAATTTTTTTTCAGTGTGCCCCTGATAGCAAAGCAAGCAGATGAAAAAGTCAAAATTACCTGAAAAGTTTAATGTCAAAATCACACACTGAGGCTGTGACGCGTTGAGCATGGTCTATACTTTAGGTCCTTGATCTCAGTGTAATCTGTAAAGTGTAAAGTAATCCTTATGAACCATCGATCCCGTAATTTACAAGTCTCGGCATGCTAAACTTCAAGTGATGTTGAAATAATAAATTTTGACATTATGAATGTTTATATTACGTACCGATCCCGGTCGTGCGGTAGAGACATTTATATTTATGTTTTTACATCATTATCATCAGACCACATTTAGTCTATACATACCCCAGACAGAGACACAGACCTCTTTAATAATAGGTATACTATACATGCCGTGGTGGTCCAGTGGCGAGTAACCTTGCCTGCCGTGCAGGAGGCGATGGTTCGATCCCCGTCCAGGATTCGTGTACGAATTTATGTACGGTTTGTAACACCACTGGCTTTTCGGTGAAGGAAAACATCGAGAGAAAACCTGCATGGGCATTTCAGTCATTCTCGTGGGATACTATGCACGATAGAAGAAGATAGGATAGTGTTTAAAATAATATTCCTATAAGCTGGAATGGCATTGAAACTCTGAACATAAAGTAATAAAAATAAAGACAGACGTAAACTAATTGAAAAACTTAGAACTTAATTTACTAAAACAAAGAAGTCAAACTATTAAAAGAGTTTACGTACCGAACGTCCTCTAAAGAAGAGAGGCTTTAGAAATATTCAATCAAAAATAAGTAAAAGAAATTAAAACAATAAATCATAATTCACGAAACTTCTAATTTGAGTGCAAACCAATTTACATGAATGTCAAAAAAATGCAATAAACGAAACTAAAACTTTATGAAGTGATTGATGGTTTCTGAGAATACCTTACGCTTTCAAAAATTAAACCTACCTAATGATTTGACTTAACTTTTTTAGTGATAAAACCTAAACTGAAATTTACTAATTAGGAACAAAGCTTTTGATTATTTTAAGGGCGAATACTAATACATCATCGTCATTGGGCACAACACAACGTGTTATAATGAATAAACGCAAAACTGGAAAGTAGTTTGTTTAGAATCGAAAGCAAAATCGAATTATCAAGGTTTCAACATAGGTTCATTCCACTAAATACTGGCCCAGCGCAAGCGAGGTGTACTCTTTGGCGACAAAAAGTGTCCCTCCCAACTCCATTTGTGCCGTCGTCTGAGAGCCTCCCGCCTGGACGTGACTTGCCTTGGGCGACCTGGAAGTCGTTAAACCGACTTCGAACCCAGGTAGGTCGCAGTAAGGACAACATGTTCTCGGATGCGCAAAATGTGAGTTGCTTGTGTGGAGCTCCACAAACGATGGCCCATCTCACATCGTGCCCTGCGTGCCCTAACACCTGTACGCAGGAGGAGCTCATGACCGCTAGTGACGGTGCAGTATCGGTTGCCCACTTCTGGCAAGGTACTATTTAGCGACTTTGTTCAAAATTTGAAGTCGACACGATAAGAAGAACATAGGTAATATAAAATAATGTGTTTGTATCATTTTAAATTTACTGAACTCGATATCAACCCACCGCACAGGTACACTCACCCTACTAACTACCAAATCAAGATATTATGTATCCATGAGCACGCCAGAGGTTTTATTCATTGCTGAAATAATATTTAACTAAGTAATCGTTTTTGCATGAAAACTTAAAATGCTAATAACTTTAAATTTTAATTATTAAAATAATCAAATTATTGTTTCAATCCAATTATTTTGTTGTACTGTGGTTTGGGTGTATTTATTTTTGCGCTCATTCATTAACACGTTGTATATTGACTGACTGACAGACAACACAGTCATCATAAACCACTCTAGGGGTGCGCTAAAAAAATGTTTTTCGAAAATTTACCTTTAAAGGGATAATACTTAGTGCTGAAGTTTTCCAAAATCCACGAGGTCGAAGACGTGGGCTTTTTTTTTTCTCATTTAAATTTTTTTTAAACATCAGTAATTTTAGATTTAATTAAATGCCTCCATCTTTGATTATATAAAATATAAATAAATCTGGCGGACCAGGGGTAGTCAGCCTCCATACGACCATTGCTGACTGGCTTTAACGCTACAGCATGAGTATGCGATATCAATATGCTTACATAAAAGATCTATTTATTTAGGTTGTAGTAAAGTCAAACTTATTCTGATGCTTTACAAGTAAAAAACATACCGCAAATACTGAAAATTATTAAAATTTTACATAAAGAAGCTTTTACTAATTCGATTCTCAATCACTCAAGACCATCAAATTTTTTTCAAAATCAATCACCCAGTCCCTAACTCCCAGTCTGACCATGAAGCAATATGTTTGCCAACAAATTAGCCAGCCCACAAACTACGAGCGCATCTGAGTCAATTTAGGTAGTCCTTATTGAATTACAGACTGACACGTTACCGCGTACCATTCTCACACTTGGAAACCATCTTTGGAACCAACTCCACCGAAAAATACAACCTATTTAGTTTCTCACAAGATCAATATTCCTTCATCAGCTTTTATGCTATTACTCAAAACTGGTTAGTGAGAATTGGACTGTAATAGTAGGACAGTAGAGTTGATAGTTGTGTGGGTTTGTGGAGGTTCAGGAGTTCTCGCAAAGGGTACACGTTAGAGGTAAAGGGGCGCGATGAGTGATGTGACGTTCGTAGCCTCTGACTCGGCGTCGTGCTATCGAATGTACTGACGGGTCGCCGCTTCGGTAGTTTATTCATAGTGCTGATTAAAAATTATCATTAGTTTTTACTATTAAGGCTCATAAAAACCACGTCAGAGGCCACAAGGCGGTTTGAATAAATTCTGACACCGCAGGGCTTGCTGCCCACACGATAAGAAGATGACTAGTAGCTAAGCCTGAAGATTGCACACCGACTTGCAGACTTTCCCAATGTTGGGGCTTTCGATTTCAAATGAACTGCTTTAGTAACGATAGGTTAAATTTCTCTGTAACTAACACTTTTATGGACTAACTTTCTGAAATAAAGAATTATTGAATTTAATTAGGAAGTCAAGACACAGGGATGAGATAAGATTTTCGATTATTCAACGGACGAGAGTGTGAATCTTAAATAAGGCGATGTTTGATGCATTGTACTCTATCCTGGACCATTTCTGATACTACCATGCGCGAAAAATCTTAAAACTTTTCTAAATAAAAAATGTTAGTCCCTTCAGTGTAAAGACACTGACTGTTATTACGCGACAAATTTCGGTAGGTACTTAGGTGAAAAACACAATATCATTACAGTTAAAAATAAAAATGAAAATAATATATAATATATTTTAAATAATTTATTTACACAAGTAATAACCACATGTCTAATATTAAAGTTCACACCCTACCTATAGTACCTAATTATCTATGCTACAGCAGAAAATAGGTCCCAGATGAACTTAGCCCTTGCCCGAAAGCAGGGGTATGCATAACATCGTTAAAATACATTGGCATTTTTGTATTTTCAGCCATAACTATGAAAAGCTGTGATATGCACCGCCATGCCGTTTAATTTAATGAGTAAAAAAATACAAAAAACTATCGGAAAGTGGTTATTGATAAGTAAAAACATAGGAATTAGGTTAAGATACCATACTTACAAATCTTTGTCCCAATGGACTAACATCGTATATTTTTTCTATTTTCATGATCAAGCCGCAACTATAGATAAGGCAGTCGGTGCATCAAGGCTTGCAGGCGAGATACCTACGACGTGAGATGCGCCGACCATTGTGCTAACTAGCCCGCGAATATTATGCCACTTACACCAACTTACCGTAGAAAAGACCGATCTCACCAACAGATAACACAAGCCGAAACCAACCTTATTGCAAAGACTTAAAGTTTCTACCACGAAAGAAAAACCTAAGTAATTGAAGACATTTTTATCACAATACCTCATGTCAAAACAGATATCATTTCTTGTCTTTGTAATTTAGAATAAGGACTTTAGGACTCTCTATTCTCTCGGCTCGTGATTTTCACTTAACTGTATGACACATAAATATTCTTCCATGTAAAATAGCAGTAAGTTAGCGGCAAATTACAGCTATTTTAGAATTTGAACCTCAGGTTCACTAAAATCGTGATCGCAAAGAGGTTTGATGGTGTCATTGAGTGTAGTGTGTGGTGTCAATGATGTACTGGTAACATAAAAGTATGAGTGTGAGTGAAAAATTTTTGGCAATTTGCGCTATACCTCATCATCATCATATCGTATGGCATTTTTGTCTTCCTGCTTGGATCCGAGGCGGGGTTAGATTTCGAGGTAAAGGTGTTTCAGCCAGTCTTTCGCTGCCGGGGTTAGCCTGTGGAGTTCTTCGATTCTACCGGGGAAACGGCGCAGAGTGCACTCATTTACCACATGGGAGAGGATCTGGTCAGGAACCCCGCAGTCGCACTTCGGAGACTCCCTAAATCCTCACTTGTGGAGGTGATAGTTGGTCCTTCCGTGGTTGGTTCTGAACCAGTTAAGCTTAACCCAGGTCTTACGGTCCTTTACAAAACCAGCCGGCTTGACAGTCGGGTCTCGCACGAGGCTTGCATGCGGATGGTCAAAAGACCCCAATCTGCCCGCCATGCACTAATATAACATCGTACAGGGACTGAATTCGGTCGTCGCGTATATCTAATTTAATGTCATTGTATTTGTTAACTTCCAACTCAGTGGAGTGAGAGTCTGGTCACCCGTTCGTCACCCAGATCTATAAACTCTGTGTGAGGCAGGCACCGGTCTCTCAGGTCTATTTGTCCCACGGTTGCCGTCTTGTGCCTTTTGTGATCTTATATTACGCGTGAGACGAAAATAAAGGTAATTTATTATTATTATACTAAAGCTGAATGCTTTAGCGGTTATTGTATAATAAAAAAAAACATTGATCTTGAACAATGTTTGAAAGTTTTTGAGAATTGCAGTCTCCCTAAATTTTAAGATTACAGGCAGGTTCTAATATCTGGAGCTCAAGTTATTAGAACCTTAACAATTTGATAATCTTGAACACTTGACACATTATCATAGACATTATCTACCTATGACAAAAATTCCAAAATTACTCAAGAACTTTATGATGGTAAATTGGTATCTAGAAATAGTGTAAATGAAAAACTTTTAAATACTAAAAGATAACATACAAAAGAAGCTATCAAAACTTATGAACATTTGGAATGAAGATAGTAAGTAATGAGATAAGTATGAATTTGAAGAAGAAATCTATTAATAAGTACAGTATCTCATTCTGAAATCAATGTCCCGATATAAAATTATTGATAAAAGAAAACGAAGTACACGTTTTATATTTCCATGAGTTCTAATCATTTGTCTATAAAACCATCAGTAGGTACCTAATGATCGTGTAGTATTTTAGAGGAAACAACATCGTATCGCCTTCGTCCCAACTCTCGTAGGACATTTTTCAAAAGCAACTTCACTTTTATTTGAAGTATTAAATCACAACGATACTTCGTAAAATTTAATTTAAACTAAAACCGATATAATTTTCCGAAACGTATCGTTTAAGTAGAGTAATATCCGGACTGTTAAAAAAAGAAAACAGATAAAACTGGCTAGCTTATTCCAGTAATTCAAACTGATTAACAAGTGTGATGATAGTTTATGAGGTTGACTATACTGATTATAATAATGTTTTCATATTAAATCATATTTTTTACGACTTTTATTCATAACTTAAGTACAATAATAGCGTCATTTATTATCTGTTTCCAATAAAAATGTCGAATTTCTGGTCCAAATTAACCGGAACGAACAAAAACTTGACACAAATTAAACGTTCGAAGTATTCTATTCGTAAAAACAATCCGAAAGGAGTGGTCGTAAATTCGAATTTATGCTAATTCGTAATGGACTCACACGCCTACGACCAAATAACCGTCTTCAAGACAAAGTCCCTTCAAACCGGCGTTTGAAACGCCTTACGGAAGAAAAAGTTTTTTCTGAATCCCATAAAACGACGCCCTGCTGGTATTTGGAACAACTGATTTTCTGAGAGTCTCTTGTAAATATTACAAGTATTTTTCATACTTTCCTTTATGATACCTACATACTAAATAATTTACAGTGTATGTTTGTCTTTCATCAATCTACTCAGAGTGTTCTAACTGTATTTTTTTGTTATAATGTACAAAAGGCTTAGTTTAAAATAGGGTAGTAAGTATCGCACACTTTTAGTGTTATTTTTTGTATAAATATTATTTATGTTATATATGTACTTGTTTATAGTTTAACTTTAACAAATCGCTTTAAATGACCTTGTACTCTCGTCGTTTTCCGCGTTGAAAAAACGCGACGTTTTATTTCATATTCTGCCTGTTTGTGACATAAAATCCCAATCGATAGTAAAGATATTAGCGGCAAACATAATTAACTAATTTACAAATCAATTCCATCAAATGTATAACATTTTACTATCACACTCTTATAGAAAATGAAGAAATTAATTTAGTTTTCGTTTTAATTCGTTTGCGTGGGTGTTTGTACGACACTTGATTGGGTTTTTTAAATCAATAAATAAGTTATTGTGAGAACTTTATCTATGACATCGTTTTGCAAAAAACAAATCAGGATTTAGTTAGTCACAGATGTTTTTTAAGCTGCCGCTTAATATATGGTTCCATTGAACTTTTCGTTGACGATTTTAATGTGAAAAGCATTCATAACAAATTAAAATACATTAATACCTACACACGATTTTAAGTCTATTGGCAACATCATTCTCTCACTGCAGGTTACTCACCATTGCGGATTGTTGGATTTGATTAAGTATGTTTGTCACTCAAACGATTTTTACTCAAAATAATTTCATATCGACACTCGATAGCTTTTTGATGTAATTTTTTTGACTCTACCACCGCGCCTGAAAACCTCGCTGTTTCGTTTAGAGAAGATGCAGCCAGAAACTTACCAACACACATCTTTTAAACAAAACGAAGTGTACAAAGTACCTACGTATAAGTACCAACTTGCTGTTACTTGCTGCTTCTAACATTTCACTCAAAGACGTGTCATTGTTTAATTTTCATTACTTTCAGAATCTTTGTCTTGTTATAAACAGGACACACAAAAGCATTAATTTAGTCAAATAAGTATAATTATGTGACGGTGAGCACAATGAAAAGATACTTTAGTGATTTTCCATAGTTTTGAAGCTATTTGCTTTAAAAATTGAATATCATTAAATTATAACTAACCGCCTCTCAAAACTTCCTTGCTACTCTCAAGAAAACTTAAGCCCTGTAACAATATAATAGGAGGGTAACATCCCTATTTATAACAGACATAATCCAATCAGAGACTCATCAAAAACTCGACGAGTTGTGAATGTTCATTCTAAGTTGAGATAAAGGCTGGAACACTGAGGCACGTGGCGGACGCGTGTCCGCACCAATATGCCACCAAATGGGGGCACGCAAAAATATTTGTCCCTTAAATTGGGGCCGTCCATCACACTGACGTGTAAGGTCTGGTAAGATGTTAGAATTTTCTTTTATCATCATCATCAGCCTGTATAATTTAATTATACGTCCGACTGGCAGCAGGACACATGCCCAACACTCAGGGAGGGTGTTTTTTTTTTTCGGGCATGGGTCCGCATGCCGAATGCGGATTGGTAGATAAGACGTATGTACGCTTTCTTAAGTATTATCATTACCTTGGAGTAAATAGTAATTATAAACAAGACGATTATTAGCGTAAAAGTTTGAACAATTCTTTTAATACTCTTGGAGAGGTTCTGTCCATACATTGAATTAAGAATGTCAATGCAAGCGGTTAATTGTTTCGATGCAATGAAATATACAACAGTGAACTCGTCCATAAACTACTGTCCTATGAATTTATAAACAATTCTAATAAGCAAGTAATTTATGCTACGCCACGGTGTAAACGCCAGGATCCCTAGATAATGGTAAACACGAAACGCGTGCCGTCTCTAGAAATAAAACTAAAAATAAATCCCCCATTTGCGAGTTAATGTGCAAACAATGTTCGTCTACTCTACAGGATTTCACGTTAAAGTAAATCTCGCAACTTTATTTATAGAGGGTGTATGTGAAGTTATACGCCAAAACTAAACCAAATTGTGTGTTCTAATCAACAACAGATATAGAAGAGAGGTATGCGACACTCAATCTTGAGGATCTGGGTTCGAATCCGCACGGAAAACATGTCATGTACCTATTAATGAGTTTTTCTAGCTTATTCACGTAATACTAGTAATACCGACACGACAGCTCTCAAACGGCGAAGAAACCAACAATCGCTGAAGAAGAAATTCTGATGCGTATGTGAAGTCTGTCTACCAATCCGCATTGGGCATGTATGATGAAGTAACGCCCACACATCCTCCTCGAGGGGCCTGTGCCCTACAGTGGGACGTTTACAGGCTGCTGATGATAATGTATGAAGATCGCAGTAGATGGCGTTTAATTGTCTCTGTCTACCCCAGTAGGAAACAAGCATGAGAATAAATGTATGCGTTATTAATAAAAGAATTTCGAAAAAAAAAATTATGACCCTCCTATTTTGGACTTCAAATGTCTGCAACAACGTGTTCAAACAGTCCAAGAACTTTACGACAATATTACTTAACAAAAGTCACTTACAAATCCCTCTAAATGATTTTTGAAGAGCGCATCTCCAAAAATAAAACTAAAAATAGACCCCCCATTTCAGATAATGCTAACAACATTCGGATTGCACATTTCCACAGTATAAGAGCTGTCCAATCAGGACTCTTCAGCTGCCTGTGGGTACGGTATTGTCCGATAGGGCTCTCGATCCAAATCCAATTTTGCTTTTTAAAAACCCGACGAAATTTTACGGTACCCGATGAGCTTTTCCCGGACTGCGGTGATTTTCATTTTCACGTCGAATCCGTTTTTGGTATGTCATATTCTTGTTCTGATTTGCCCAAAGTAACATTCGACGCAAAAACTCCAAAGTTATCCTCAAAGGAATTTAATCAAGCCCAAATCTGCAGTTTTATTTTCTTGTCTGTTCCATTTTGCATACATTATTAAAACACCGTATTAGATAGTAAAAAACACAAATTATAAGGCAATTTAACTAGAATCCTTTATAAAATACTCACAAAATTTCCAGCCCGAAAACGTGCGAATATGAGTTGCAAACGGCCACTAATGAAAGCCGCAATTACACCGGCATACATCAAGCGCCGAGCTCCCGGTGTCGGCAATAAACGTTTAATTAAAAAAAAAGTGGCTAGCTCATGGCCGCTCCTGTTTCACAGATAGTTTCTCATTAAACCTGGTTTCCAACGCGGTTTCATATTTCAAAGACCGCCTAAACCCAGTGTGAATTAGGACAAGCTTCGGATACTTACCGGTGTCATATCAAGCCGTTTGATCATCTAAAAGTTGTTTAAGACGCTCCCTTTGACATTTTCCAGATTCGATTTTAAGGGGCGATAAAAAATACGACTTTTATAATAATTTTATAGTCAAAATAGTTAATTATAAATGTTTTATTGGTGTAGATAATGGCAGTGTTGGCTAAGAGCGTTTAACGGTGATTTTATAGTTGAGATATAAAAATGTTGGATTAATGATAACATCAAAAGATTTTCTGCATTCAATGAAATATGGTTCATAACAGAACTGAACGGAATCCATAAAAGGCCACTTTACTGTATTACTCTCGTTAAATCGAACGTAAAACATAGATAGAACGACACCATTAGAAAGAATCGTCTTATTCGTCGTTTCAAATTCGACTAATTTACTAGATTCAATCGAATTATTTACTTGTGGGGACAACGTTTATCCGATGTTTGTGATTGGTTTACATTTGTCTTTATTAGGCCAAGATGATAGAATAAGTCAAGTATCTACCTACTTTTACACTGTTTGATGACCTGGTATAACTGCTTGGTGGGAAAAATTTTATGTTATAAAATTTCTGACAATTCAGAATGTGAGTAGGTAGGTATGAAATTTGTCGCCTACCTAATTATTTTTACGCACCCGGCATGGGTTGTCAATAAAAGCCTTTGCTGTCCTGGACGGTCTGATAGTTCAGTCGGTAGTGAACCTGCCTCCTGTGCCGATGTTCCCGGGTTGAATGTTGAGTCCCGCAAGGCAAATATTTGTGTGGTAAATTATCAATAGTTGTACCCAAGTCATGGATCAGTATCATCATCATCAGCCTATTACAGACGTCCTACTGCAGGGCACAGACCTGTCCAGTCATGAATGTTTTTATGTATTGTATTTCGTTGTTTAGTCATCATAATACAAGTCTGGATTAGATTCTGGTACTTTAAATGGGACTAGATAATTTCAGCGACGACTATGTCTTTATTATATTCACCCAAACTTTTAAACCGGGTGACCTTCCGCTGGGCAACAATAGACAGCCGCGCTCGTACACGGTGCAAAATCTACGAAATTTTGAATGTTTAAATGCACTGATTTCACAGGCCTTTTTCGTAGGACAAGACTGGCACGAAAGGCACTTTTTCTGTTAATCAAAGAAAAACAAGAAACTTAAATAGATAAACTATTTATTAACATAAAGAAATAATTTTGTACAGAGCACACGGTACTTGGTCAAAGTGAAAGAAACAAGAGAGAGATGAGACCGCAGTGCACCGGCACAGGGTTGCCCGACATAATAATTTGCCATTGCATTCTAAGTTCATTACCATAAACTGATTCATGTTCAATTATGGTTTGAACAACTACATACACTATACTATACACTATACTATACTATACAGGGTGTTTCATAAGTAACAATAAAGTTTTAAAACTCTTAAGGGGGTTGTTTAGACCGTCAAACTGATCAACTTTCTCTATGGGACCAACATCGAAATCGCGAAAAAAATAATTTCATATCCCATACATATTTTAGCTCTACTTAGTCGATTTGTAGAGTATAGAACATACATTTTTTTTCGCGATTTCGATATTGGTCCCATAGTGAAAGTTGTTCGGTTTGATGGTCTACACCACCCCCTTAAAGGTTTATTTGTATTTTTGTAACACCTTGTATACACAATATGGATGAATAATCTGAAATAAATAATTTTTAATTTTAATTTTACTAAGGGAGGGGCAGTGTCACGGATGCTGCCAAACGTTAATCGTAAAAAGGCATTCACAAATTCAGAGGGTTTGTCAATCAGCTTTGTGGCTCAGCGGTCGGACGTGCGATCCCGAAAATTCGAGAAGTCCTGGGTTCGAGACCTCACCCCGACGAAAATATTTCTAGATTTTAATATTGTTCAGGAATGTTCCAGAGGAAACTATAGACAGTATATATACTCCTATATTTTAATTTAATTTAATTTAATATGTATTTTATTATTGTTATTTGTCGTCTTTGTCCTTCTCGACACAACATAATTATCCTGCTTCATAATCACACTGTCCTTTATTGGTTCCGCATAACTTAAACCATGAAATCAGAGCTGTGTATTCAAACCGTGTGCAGGCATAACCAACCGCGAAATCTTAACCCTCGATCTCTATTTTTAAAGTTCCATTTTTGGGCCCCACACTGGAATAATACAGAGTTTTATGTTCGCCCATAATCACATCCTTTCGTGTAAAATGTCTCAATTAGGTACGGGAGAATGTGTGGACACGCTTATAGTTAACGACTTTTGAATACGAGAATGCTTTGATGGTCCCCCGATCGGTGACGGCATGATGACTGAATTAACGCTTTTGTTCGTAGCATTTGGTATTTGATTGTGACCAACATTGGAATTTCTAACAAGTTTAATGTTTGCATATCGAATTGCTATCTTCATTTGTACAATTAAGGTGTACAATGAAGGACATTAACCTGGATAAGTAACTGGAATTTGTTTAGACATAAAAGCGAATGTCATAAATGCTTGAAACCGTGATGTTTCGATGACGTTATGAATCACGTACTTACCCTTTTACTGTTTTGATCTTTCTAATACCATGGTGAGCTATTTGAATGAATGAATGAAATAATTTTTTTCTTCCCTCCGGACGGAAAGCGTCAACTGTCGTCCCGCTGCGCTAAACGAAGTTGTCGCTTTCCACCTACGTCGAGGAGAAAAATAGTTTACTAACCTCGGACTCTAAGAAAGCCTCAGATCACATGTTTGTCATGCTATGTTTGTTTGTCATTGCATGAGATCTGAGACCTTTCTTACTTTCCTGACCTCGGTATGTAATCTATTATATTTACACCAAAACACAGATACAGCATAGAAAAAGAAACAAAAAACGATAATGGTACGCATGCTACAATATAAAAAAAAATACAACAGAGATAACAAGACATAATTTTAAATCATTTCTGGAAAGCCTAAACAAATTGCAATGCAAAACAATTTACCTGTACATTGTAATAATGAGGGCTAAAAAGAGACAAATAAGTGCCTATTCGGAATTGGAAAAAAAAAATATTTTTATTCGAAACAATGTTACGTGCATATAGTAGAGTGGCATTGTCAGTACTAAAAGTAATTTAAAGAGGGAGTCAGCCTGGATACCACTATTGCTAACTGGATACATCCGTAGATATCGATTATTGCTGACAGCTCATATTTGGCATTATCAACTTCGATCAAAGTAAAATTAATGGATAGGCCCAAAGCGCGTTAAATTGAAGTACACTACTGGTGCACTTGGTCCATACAAACTGGCACACTTGGGCTGTCATCTCGGTACATATTTGAAGTATACCAGTCATTTGTTTTGCCTTATTTTTCTGTTTTGAAATGTTCGCGTAAGGCCTTTTACGTTCTTATTCATACAAGTATGTAGTTGTACAAGTTACGTCACGTAATTGATTATAGAGATCTAGTTTCTGAACAGTTATTTTCAATTTGAATTTAGGTCGTGTGGTTTAATGAGAAAGGCAACAATGAGGCTTTGCCGTCGCCTCCGCATCTATATTCTATCAACACCTACGTCGCATTGTATGAGTTAAATGCATTTAATGATACGTGCGGTGAATGCATAGAACTCTATTTAGAATTGAACTTATTTTAAACACTTAATCGTCTATGGATCTTTGATCTTTGATTGCCGAATTGAATGCCTTTTAATAATGTTGTGTAGAGGCGTAGTAGAGCATCGGTAATTCAAAACCATCACTGACTGAAATTATGCAACACCCATATACAGCGGGTGATATTGAAATCATTAGCATACTTTTAAACTAAGAGTCTACCCATCAAACTGAACAATTTTACTAATAATAATACCGACCGAAGCAAAAAAAATCTGCAGTTCCATACTAAACTGCTTAACTCAAATGTAATATCAACAGCAGATTTTTTTTTGCTCGGATCTGTTTGCTCCCATACAGTAAAAGTTGTTCAGATTGATGGGTAGACTCTTAGTTTAAAAGGATCCTAATATTATCAATTATATCCAGTATGCAACATAGATAAAGACATACATAGATAGAAGATATTATATAATCGATTTTTGCAAATATCTTCATCGTACAATCCATGCTAAGTTTACAAATCTAAACTATTATAAAACTGTAATCGAAGTGTGTCTGTACATTGAACATATTTACAAAAAAAAGATTACGATATGGTTTTTAGGTATCCCTGACTAGAAATCAACCTTTTTTAGAAATTTTGTATGTCTGTTTGTTTGTGTGTTTGTTTGTTTGTTTATTTGTTTGTTTGTTTGTTTGTTTGTTCGCGCATCACGCAAAAACTACTGAACCGATTTTGATGAAACTTTTTTGTTTGATAGCTTATGATCTGACTTAAAATCAGGTATATAATTTGTGCGGACGAAGTCGCGGGAAAACACTAGTCTATAATAAAGTTATATAGAAGAAAGTTTTGATTTTTTGTTTGTTTATATTGAATAGACTCCGAAACTACTGGACCGATCTAAATAATTCTTTCACCATTAGAATGCTACATTATGCCAGTTTATTATAATTATGTATAGATTCTCTGTCATTGTTACACCACAACAAATTTTTGTTAGTTATTGGTGTACCTATGGCTGGGCTGACTCGCTGGATTGACCCTATTAACAAAATACATAGCCTTATGATAGAACAGACGAATATATTTAGGAAAACATAATAAAATTATTTTGTGACCTATTAACATCGAGTACCTACAAATTCGTTACTCCAACCAAAACGTGACCGATACAATTACCATACAATTACAAGAAAGATTTTTATAAATGAACAAGCCACTATCTTCGTGAACAAATCGTACTCACGGCGATAATATTTATGAATAAATAAAGAGGGTCTTTTGTTTCTGCCTTCGCCCTCCCACGTAGCCGAAAAGGACTTAATGAGACCTCTCAGAGCTTAGTTATTTCGGGCTTATTTACAACATTATCAGTGTCAAGATTTAATCAAGCTAGTTTTGTTGTTCTGTGAATGTGATGTGCCGTTGGTGTTTCTAATAATGTATTAAAGTAGTGAATTTGTAAAAGTAAAGTATCTTGGACATTGGACAGTATATCTACTATCTAGTCCCAATTGAATTACCAGAACTAGCCGATACCTACTCATAATTTTTATAGTGATGGCTAGACAACGATTATTACAGTCAAAAACACCACGACAGTAAACAAATATTAGGTAGTATTTTTCGTATTCACCATGTATCTTGCGGGATTCGATCCGCGACCCTCGGCTTTATACAAGCAGGTTCACTATCCCAGTTTGCTTTTAATATAAAAGATAATTCTCCATTAGAAATGTTACGTTACATACAACAACACAATAATTAATTTACCAACATGACAAAAGATATCGTAATATTTTTCCTCTTACATTTTTCTGTGAAAGTGCTGCAGCTATGTGGGTAAATAATAATTTCTTTAGTTCCATGAATTTCTTCCAAAAAAGATCATCTGAAATATTTGTGTATTCTTAGAATTCATTCATATCTTCTAGGAATTCTCATTTCATTCTCAATTACGGATAATGAATGTGAAATCCAGAAATAATAAAATGTAGGTAGGTAGGTCGCCTAACAATTAACTTATTTATAATAAATTTAACAGTTCTCTTTCCGTTTTAGGTTACAGTTAACAGTCCATTTTGATTCTAAACTTCAAAACTTTAATAGTTAGTTCGTCGGTAAACTGTATGAATATTATGAAACCTACTAGGATTTATTTTAGAGTTTGGAAACAAACTTTGAAATTTACCATTATATCTTAGACTGTATCTTAGACTATTTACCTAAGGATACCTATCATTGTCTCTCTTTGAATATCATTGTCACTATTAGGATGCAGATATTGTAATTTTTAGAATAGACTGCTCAATTTCTCTTCGATAGCAATCGTAAGAAGCGTGACGCGAAGAAGGGCCCCGGAGACATGATAGTAAATAGGAATACAGGGTGTAAGGGACAGCCCTCCACAGACGGAAACGGTGAACTCAGACCATCAAAATGAACAACTTTCACTATGGAGCCTACATCAGGAAACGCGAAAAAAAATCAACTTCTTCATACAAAATTGCTGTACCTACCCGACTCAAATGTATGGGACAGCTGATTTTTTTCACGTTTCCTGAGGTAGGCTCCATAGTGAAAGTTGCTCAGTTTGATGGTCCGAGTACACGGTTTCAGTCTGCGGAGGGCTGTCCCTTAAACCCCGTTCATTGTTTTATAATTGAAATAAGCTATAGTTGAACCTGTGGTTGGTTTGTTTTGTGGTTGTAGCAAAGATTCTGACCACCCAGAAAGACCGCAGATTTTTCTGGTAAAAAAAGCTTAGAATTAGATCTAGATGTGGTATAAAACACACCTCCGCGTACTCTCTCGTGGTAACCTAGAAACTAAGTACCACTACATCTACCAACAGACATATCCTTACCAAAGAATCGCCCTACTTCTCCATCATAATGCCAGTCGAAAACAAAGCAAAGAAAAATCCACCCCCGTGCCGTTTCCGCGCGAAGTAACCCTGTAGTGCTAGGGGAGACTAGCAAGTTTTAACACGAGACGACCTACAACTCTAGTGCTCCGGCGACTCATTAGGGACCCCGCTGCAAGGTAGGGGCCTAAGGGGCCTCAGCCCCTCGCAAAAGGGGTCCTCGACTTCCTCGAGAGCAATCCGTGAGCGCGCGGTCTTATTTAGCTACCACTTCACACAGACTACGGAAGTATTCTAGGAACATTTCGACTGCGGGTGTTTTAGAGTTGAGTTTGATGGGAATTTTTCTAGGCTGTGGTGCAAAGAAAAGAGTTTTACTGCTAGTGTGGAAATATAGCACCTGTCCCGTTAGGAGTTAGGTCGCGAGTCGCTCCGTACAACTAATTCAAGAACGTTATGTGGCTTGAAATCTCAACGTACATATTTCAGACTTTGCAGTCTCTGTTAATTTCGAATTGTCTTAATTTGTTTTGTCGGCGTGGCACATTTGTTTCGTGGCCTGTAGAGTTTGTGCTCGCTTAGGAATAACTTTTGCTGTCTCGAGTTTAAACGTTTCTTTGAATTACGTAAAGGCTAGTGAAATACCGTACTAGTTACGGTATAAATAGAAATAAGGTTGCTTTTTCATCGTATAAAATGAAAATTGGAACTTATTTTATTATGCATTGTAGGTTAGTGGTATCATTATATGACTTTGTACATTTCTTATGACAATACCTGTGAATTCATCAAAACAATTGGCAGTTTGTAAATATAGTACATTACTGCAGCGGCCAGCAAAAGAGGCATTGATGGACGAATGTGTAAATGTAGGCCGAGGCGAAGCCGAGGCACACATACGTAAGTCCATCAATGCCTAGTTGTGGCCAAGGCTTGTATAGTGCTTTTCTCAAACAATGCGCGGAAATTAAAATCAATGACGAACAACAATAACTTTTCCTGCGTTAAAGCTAGTAACTTATTATTAATCTGTGGTTAAAGTGTTCATTCGTTTTTTATTATTATTTATTTTATTAACCCAGTTCGAAATTTAAATAAAATCTTTGATAAGATACCTCCTTGGGTGCCATGTTTCGGTGTAAAAGATCGTTCCATTTTTAAATTACACGACAGATACGAGTTTACTATGTAATTTATTTGGCCGCTAAACCACGACAGATATGGATTTTCATACAATTTTTGCCGTTCGCGCTGCTCGCATGTAGGTACTTGGCCAGTACAGCAATTTCGACTTATCTCGAAGAAGGTTGTCAAAATGATGCTCAAATTTCCAAGCATGTTTGAGAAAAAAATATTAAATTTACTTTGACGCATCCGTTTTCATCAAAAGATTGAAGTATAATTAGTAGTATTCTTGATTTACCTTTGGCTTGTTTATGTCTTACTAATTTTATTAGAAAATTATACTCATCTTCATTATCATCAAGTTGTCATGAACTTTTTAAAATTTTCTCTGCAAAATCTGGTCACTGTTTTTAATTGTCACCCACATGAATAGGTAGGTATATAATTTAACTAAAAGCATAGTGATGTCTAGTTTACGCTTCGTAAAGGATTAAGTGATTAACCTCGCCTGTCTGAGTTAAGTAAATAACACAGTAAAATGTAAATTGAACTTTTTGAAACATAAATTGAATTTACTTAACTACGTTACTTTTTTATTATTAATTGAATGACTATTGACGAGCTTTTAATCCACATTTCGCTAATTACCTTTACGCTTATTGACTTTGGGGCAATAGTTACCTTGACTAACCTTCGGAGTCATTTTCTTTTATATCATTTTAAATATTGTTTACATTTTTGGAATATCAAGTAATGGCGTCGGTACCCGGTGGTTATGTATTTATACAGTACAGTCTGCAGTTGCAGTCTACAGTTGCGGTCTGCGGTCTGCAGTCTGTAGTTGCGGTCTGCAGTCTACAGTCTGCAGTTGCAGTCTACAGTCTGCAGTTGCGGTCTGCGGCCTGCAGTCTGTAGTTGCGGTCTGCAGTCTGTAGCTGCAGTCTACAGTCTGCAGTTGCAGTCTACGGTCTGCAGTTGCGGTCTGCGGTCTGCAGTCTGTAGTTGAGGTCTGCAGTCGGCTACGAACTTGTACCTTTACACAAAATGATATGACTTGGATGTTGGATCTATTGATCCATGTGGGTATAGATTACATTGAATCCAGCTTCAGCTCTGTATGCACTGTTGTAGGAAGTCTCTGTTTAGCAGTAGAGAACCAATGAACCGATATCGACGCGTTTTTTTTAGAGCCAACTTTAAAACTGCAATATATTTTTCACCATTTAGATGTTAGCTCCATAGTGAAAGTTGTTCAGTTTGATAGTCTGCAGCACCCCCTAAAATATGTAACGCATTTAATTTTACACCCTGTCTCTTGTAAATAAAGCCTTAAAGTGTTTAGTTTACTTGTATTTTAGTGGCGGCTTTGGCGAGTAGTTGAGTTTAATATATTGTGAAACATTGTCACATAAATTGCAAGTTAAAAACCTTATTTCGAGCTTAGAATGCTCGTAAACTCGCGTTAAGGGTAAATAGAAGTTAAAAATGGTTATACCTTTATTTTTAGTTGAGCTGTAAGGTATACTTAGGAGGATTTCAACGAATAATTGTTCAATTTAGAACAGTAAAGAGCTCTCCATGTTTTATAAAAAGCTCAAACTTGAATTTGAAAATAAAAAATTACTAAGTAGGTCTGTGTATGTCTGAAACCTTTTTGAAGCATTATCAAGTCGTAGAAGTTTGATAGCCCCAAAATCATTACGAAATAAACAATTTTGCCTAATTGTCTAGTACGGCAACCCACTCTAGAAGAAATGGGATAGTGTTATAGAAGAAATGGAACGTTGGCTATACCGGATACTAGTCTCTCTTTTATCACAAAAAGACCCACATCATGATCTGACATTTTCTTACACGAATTTGGTTTGTGGCCCTTTTCAGTCCGACAGATCGCATAGAGAGCATTTTTTGCCCAAGTGTTGTGTTCTGAGTTTTATCCTGAAAATACGTTTCGAGTGGAATCACTTTACAGGGATACCGGAGCAGCATCATCGATTCCACGGGAACGAAATCGTGGACAATAACTAATCTTATAATAAAACTAAAACTACCCTGCACCAATAAACTTCTGAAGTACTCATAAACTGCGAAATGATAATTGACGGCCCGATATCCCAGTTTGTAGGAATCTGCCTGCCGATAAGAGGGTCGCGGGTACGAATCCCGTTAGGGGAAAACATTTGTATGATGAGTGTTATGAATGCTTGTACTTAATGTATGTCTTCTATATCTGTGTGACTTTGTAAAAAGATGAGATTTGTTTACACAGATAATGATGCTCCAGAACTAAAAACCACCTTTGATTTGATTGTTTGTAGACATGAATCAAAAAAATATATGAAAAACTTTATCACTGACTCATAAAGTTTTTATTCGAATATTTCAAAGTCTACTTTAGCAGCCAACGTCCTATGGTGCCTTAATTTTATACAAATAACTTTCAAAATCAAACTGGCATTTTATAATTACACTACGCTCTTATATTGTGGACCCTAAGCTTCCGTCGATTGCTTTTTTAATTAGGTTTAACGATAGTATGCAAGACAGTATCATAAAGTCTAATTTTAGCAATCAAGATCAATCAGGAGTGAATTGTAACGATGAGTCCAATCTCTATTATTAGCCCTTTAGTTAGCAGCAATAAGTTAGATTACCTATTGTAAATTGCGTATTTAATAATTATCTTATATTGAAGTTTATAAAGTTATAGCGTCTATAGGACGTGTTCATACACATGCAATTTCTATTAGGTACAATGCTTCTGCAATATTATGTCGTTTTCACTGAAACAATAAACTAAAGATGTACTTCAAAAGCACACGCATTTAATGTATCAGTTTCAAAGTCACTTTTCTTTTAACAAAACATTTTTTTCAGTGTTGATGACGATGATGATGTAGGGAAAGACGGCTCATTTTCATTTACAGTTAGAGCTCTTACAGACGAGCGACACTTTGCGGCCGCCGTGGGTCGCAGAGGGTCACGCTCATAGACTTTGCGGTCGCGTGTCGCGTGACCCTCTGAGACCGCAAAGTGTCGCTACTGTCGCGCGACCGCGTTTGAAATTCCGTTCGCAAATCTGGAGGGAGAACCTCCATAGGAAAACCTGTTTTCATTCGGAGTTCCGGATCGCAATTCCGTATGTGTGTGGCAGGTCAAATACAAGCGGCGTCGGGCGCGGGCGCGGCGCCGCTCATTACGTGGTTCATATCGATTGTATAGAAACGGCGGGGCGCGGGCGGGGTACGTGAAACACTTATTGAGCGGCGCTGCGCCCGCGCCTCACCGGCACGGCACCTCGCCCGCGCCTCGTCGGCACCTCGCCGACGCCGCTTATATTTGTTCCGCGCCTTAAGTGAGATTCGACGACGATACTATCACGCTAGGAAATTAATACGGACGATCAAAATCCAAACTGAACTTATCTCACTAGTTCGCTAAAAAGTTCGCTTCGGAAACTTATTAAGGTCTTACGACCGTTGCATTTTAAGCTAGTTTACAATCCCTTAAAAATGAGAGTTAAAGCTTTCCAGCTAAACTAAATCCTCCAACGTTGATCGAACATGTAGCAAAGTAAACAAACTCCATATCGCACCCCTAATGGCTCAGATATATCTGGAGCTAAACCTCAGACAAATCTGCAGCGGGATCGACGGTCCAAGCCCATCACTCTTAATAATGAAGGATCATGATGTAGATTGATAAGCGCACCCTTAGTTTTGGGGGTAGAGTTTCATTTATTTTAGATGCGGCTATCTCGGGAAATTGGCAAACTCATAAAACAAGTCAACGGTTTTCATAAAAATACAAATAAGTGGATATATTGACGGCCTGACTGATACAAATGAATGTCAGACTAAACTATTATCCGACAAATTTAGGTATTGTAAATCTAAGGACACCCAAAAGTTTGTATTTTCTTAAATAGGTAATTGTGTACCTAACATAATACTTAATCAAACTGTAGACTTTAGCTGTGACTATAGTGTTTTTATCACACTGGACAAAGGTTATGACAAATGCTAGTGAAATGTGTTTATTATGAATGAATCTTAACTATTATAAAACCGTAAAATCATGAATAACAAAAAAGTAGCGGTTTACTTCAGATAAAATCAAATAACAATCGATAGCGCGATTTAAATGACGTGCAGCGCCATCTATTGACAAAGTTGTTAGTTTGTTTGTTTGTTCGCACATCACGCAAAAACTACTGAACCGATTTTGATGAAACTTTTTTTGTTTGATAGCTTATGATCTGACTTAAAATCTGGTATATAATTTGTGCGGACGAAGTCGCGGGAAAACACTAGTATAGTTATATTTAAGGGGCCATAGGTCCAGACGAATATTTTCTATGAGAAACGCGATTGCCGAGCGCTCCGAAAAGTGTGTGCGTGAGCCTTATTTTCGATTAAAAACAACTAACCAAAGTACTTTTTCTAGATTTTATTTATGATTGCACTAGTTAAACTAATGGTGAATAGGTGAGTATAAATACCAACAATCGGAAACTATTTTAAGTTCTTCTAAACCGAGAAAAATGTTTAAAAATGCATGAAAATACGTCATCTTTGTGACGATTTTCTATCGAGTGAAGTAATTCCAATCGTGTATTCAGTTGATGATTGCACTAGATGAACTATCCAAAAATACTGAGGTATGACTTTAGTTTCGGTAAATGGTATAAATCTAGTCGTAAAATGAAAAATAAAAGATGCCTCCGAGGTATTTCCACCTACTATTACGTCTAAAGAATACCTTCCTCTGTGAATGTATTCGTGGTTATTGCGACGTAGTGCATGTTTAAAGTCTATCATCACATCGCACTGTTATTAAATCTTGAATTACTACTGTAGGTAATAAAATAAAATTATTATTAGCTATTAAAAAACAAAAACATCACCGAAAACATCGTGAGGAAACCTGCATGCTTCAATTTCGAGGCATGTATTATTGTACCCACTGTCTATTAAAAGTGGCGACGGGCTCATCCTCCGTCACACTGGACAGAGTTTCGGTACTACTGGTGAAACGTGGATGTTTTGAGGTTTCAGAATATCTCTGACCACCCCCTCGGAGAATATAATCGTGAGCATATGCTTATGCTATGCTTATGCTATTAGCTCTCTAAAGACCATCACCCATATTCGTAGTTGCTTACGTTAGATTTCTCAGTTGAATCTATTCGGTATGTTTTATTTTACTAATACAGGGTGAAATTGATATCATTAGCATCCTTTTAAACTAAGAGTCTACCCATCAAACTGAACAACATTTACTATGGGAGCAAACCAATTGGAGCAAAAAAAAACCGTTGTCCCATTACTAACCTGCACCCGCCGCCGCCTGCATGACTCAAATGTATGGGACAGCAGATTTTTTTGTTGCTTCGATTTGTTTGCTCCCAAAGTAAAAGTTGTTCAGTTTTATGGGTAGACTCTTAGTTTAAAAGGATGCTAATGATATCAATTTCACCCTGTAGTGTTCAGTCCGAACAGAACCTCTAATAAAATCATCTTCTTAACTCTATGTCCTGTACCTTCTCATTACTTAAAAGGATTACAATTTTATCCTGTACGACGACCGGACTATCTGACGGCCGTTTTTACTTAATCTTCCCACTGTTGGGGTTTACTTAATGATTGATGCGATAGCTACTTTCATTAATTTAATGTCTTTTTGGATGTAACATCTTATTATTTTGGTGTGGTTTGTATCATGTTAATTAATGTTTAAAAAACGAAATAATACAAGCATTTGTGTACAGGGTGTAAATTTAATGCGTTAAAGTTATATCAAATAGGATGCTTCAGACCATCAAACTGAACAACTTTCGAACAAACATCGAAATCGCGAAAAAAATCTGCAGTTTCATAGAAAATGTCAATAGCTACTCGACCAAAATATAGGCCATCCCCAAGGATCGCCACAACGACCTGAACTGCGATGCCCTCAGTGTCCTCATCCAATAGGTTCCCGACTTCCCGTCGCCTTCACCAGGTCGTCGGTCCACCTTATTTAGCCTACCCACGCTGCGCTTTCCGGTACGCAGCCGCCACTCGAGAACTCTTCGGCCCCATCGGCCATTCGGTCTGCGAGCACTGCCAGAATAAATACATATTAAAAAAAACTTTCTAGCTTTTTTTTCGATGTTTAATTTCTCATTCCAAAACAACTCCTAAAGGGAATATATAGGGTGACCACATACGTCGAAAAGAAAATACAGAATGAACTAAGAAAAATTTAAGTAAAAAATAACAACTCAAGAATGTAACAGGGGAAAAAATTCAGTCGTCAGTCTGGACACGTGTATGTACTTAGAAGAATAGAAATCTGGCAAAAAGGTGGTCGTTAACGTTTCTGCGTGACAGCGCAAAGGTGAATCTGACCCTTCACATTTCGTGGGGTCAGTGACGGCCATCGTTATCGGTCTGTCTCGGTGATATCTCATTTTACTGATGCAATGGAAAAGGTTCAAAGTTGTTTGTGGCTTTATTACGGTACGTTTTTAAAGCTTTTGCCAAAATAGAGTAAGAGCTCTATTCAGGATGAGTAAATAAGTAAAATAAATGTTTAAAAAAATTAGTTAAAACTAATTTCAAATCTAGATAGTACCTGTATGCACCATATTTTAGGTTAAGTTAGTTATAACTCCTTCTTATTTTTAATTAGTTACTAGTGTTTTCCCGCGACTTCGTCCGCACAAATTATATACCAGATTTTAAGTCAGATCATAAGCTATCGAACAAAAAAAGTTTCATTAAAATCGGTTCAGTAGTTTTTGCGTGATGCGCGAACAAACAAACAAACAAACAAACACACAAACAAACAGACAGACAAAATTTCAAAAAAAGGTTGATTTCGAGTCAGGGATTCCTAAAACCATATCGTAATCTTTTTTTTGTAAATATCTTCAATGTACAGACACACTTCAGTTACAGTTTTATAATAGTTTAGATTACTCGTAGATAAGTCCCTTATATTTATCATTTATTTTTACTGTAACCCTAATTTATTTGTTCTGTGTTAATAAATATTAATATACCGATAGTACCTAATTTATAATTAAGTTCAGTTTTTCAGTTTGATGGTCTAATAATCCCCTTAAAATACCGTCAGCGTATTTCGAAAGAGTCTTGTATATCTGTAATAACTATCTTCTTAACTATTATAAAACTGTAACTGAAGTGTGTCTGTACATTGAATATATTTACAAAAAAAAGATTACGATATGGTTTTTAGGTATCCCTGACTCGAAATCAACCTTTTTTTAGAAATTTTGTCTGTCTGTTTGTTTGTGTGTTTGTTTGTTTGTTTGTTTGTTCGCGCATCACGCAAAAACTACTGAACCGATTTTGATGAAACTTTTTTTGTTGGATAGCTCATGATCTGACTTAAAATCTGGTATATAATTTGTGCGGACGAAGTCGCGGGAAAACACTAGTACCTGATAAAACTGTAAACTCTGCGATCAGAACCTAACGTATACGAAACGTAATATTTGCAAAAAATGTATGATGAAGGATTTTTTTTTAATGCATTGCGATCGTTTTCAAAATTTTAGTGTGACTTTCGATCCTTTATAGAATGTTCCTTGCGTTGATATTAGCCCTTGTAATCTAACATAATATTTTGGAAATAGCCTAATTTAAACATAGAGAAACCAGCATTTATGTGGCCATCATGTAAACGGCCGTACGTTAAAAATGGTGATTAAATAAATGTTCCAAAACGATCCATTGGTTCAGGCACGAAAGTGTTTATTTCGATCCTCATTTCACACGAATCTTTTTCATTTGCTGGGACATTTTGGTATGATTTTTGATGAAAAGACTGCTATTATCTTTTTTAGTTATTAGTAATAAAAGAAATCATACGGAAATTTTGAAACATTACATTTTATTACACGATTTAAAAATTAATTTTGGTTTTTTAAGAGTTTTTATTCACATGACATCAAATACACTTTTATTCTGCAAGTATCGTAAATGTTTGCCAGTAGCCCAAGTACTTTTGTAAATGCATACCATCAAACTGAACAACTTTTACGAAGAAACCAACATTGAAATCGCGACAAAACATCAACTGTAGGTATCATAGAAAATGTCAATAGCTACTCGACCAAAATGTACGAAACAGCTGATTATTATTTTCTTGATTTCAATTTCAATGTTGGTCGCATAGTAAAAGTTGTTCAGATTGATGAACCACCCATTAAAAAAATTTCTAGTGTGTATTTTTACACCCTGTATTATAGTGACCTAAACATTGTTAATACTTTCAAACCGGACCTTCATAAAGACTAAATAATGAGACCAATTAATTTTGAAACATCAAAATAATTTAACGTATCAGAAACATAATTATGTTTATTGTCTTAAATATCAAGGACGGTTAAATCTACTTTAAAAATCTAAAAGGTACACGCGAGATACCTGATTGATATTTAATGATCGTCCGTTTATTTGGCATCGGTTCCTGAACACCTTAGTCTCAACGATAATTTGATCTAATAAAAAATTAAAAGCATTTCGAAAACATCATAATGGTAACAGCGGCATAATTGCTTAATGGCAACCCAAATTGTGATTCCATATTATTTATTCATGAGGCAAGCCTTGCCGATCTTCACATGCGATGGGGGCCTTGCACTAACCCGAAATTACCTATCCCATTATGTCATCAACAGTTTTATGAATCTAAATTCTTTATAATATAAATTAGGTATCTTTTTATAATGGCTGAACGTCATGGTTGCTTACATCTCTCGATTAGCCGTAATAAGCATTTAAGCATCTTTGAACTACACCGTATAGTTTGTAACATTATAATGTAGATTCTTATTATGTTAGTCATAATATTAAAGAACGCTGTCAAAATGGTTGTTACTTATTCCAAGAATATGGCAATCTTGCGAACCTAAACGATGTTTAATTGAGGCGTTTTGCTGTTAAGATATTATTATGAAAATGATACGGTAAATTTCTTTGATCCTGATACTCGGAATTATAATTAAACAGAAATTAAAATATAGGAATGTGATCAAAGAATACAAACCCATCTCCCTTGAAGTGAGAATTGCCTAATTTTAAAATTGTTGTACTATTTAAGTAGTGAATTGTGTTTTAATTAAGGTAATGGAACCATTTTCATCTCTGAAACTTGCCTAATTGCTAGATCTAGATAGCCATAAAGTTTAATTGTGCAAACATTATTACTTAGAAAATAGTGCTAGGTACCTAGCACTGTTTATAGTACCATAAAACGGATATAAAATAAATAGTATAATAGAACTGATAGAAAAGATACAAAGTAGAAGACGTTACGTTCAATTAAAGAGGCAGTTTAAACAAAGCATGGCTATAATCAATTCTAAAACGTTTAAAGACAAAACACAGTAATTTAAAAAAGTTTAAATTTGTGGGAACGTATCAACCAACATCGACAGCATAGACCGTTGGCCTGGAAAATTAAATGCTAATATAAAATTATAATACTCTATCTATGTTGAATGTTCTAACATCATTATAATGAGGGACTCGAAATATATCGCTCGTAGCGATGACTAATTCACGAATAATTGGAGAATTAGAGATCTCGTTTTTTTGTTACAAATTAATTATGAACACGGAACTATTTAATGTACCTATATTACTTTCATTTATGAATAAGAACCTAAATAAATGTAAGTAACCGAAATAATAAGTCAAAATAGTCATTGAATAATTCTTGCAAGCGGTGGCTCGTCATATCTTTATCGTTGGAACTGTGACTAAAAAATTAATAATATAGAGAATTTACATATTATATTTTATCAAAATCAAAATCTCAGGGAGATGACAGAGAAAAAGTAAAAAAATCTCGAACATAAATATTCGAACAAGGTTCTTTGAGATGACTCGACCGAACATAAATATTATGTGACTTGAATGAAAGCGAGGCTTCGCAATGGTAAGTAGATGGGTAAGAGTTTAATTCCATTTTCAGATTTAAAAAACAATTCTTTCTCATTATTATTTTCGGCACTATAATTTTTTATCGCTAAACAGTTTTTTTTAGCTTCACTCCGTATATGACTGCGTTTGTTTCAAATCTAGTGACTGCTTTTTCAAATACTTCTACTTAATCGATAAATATAAATAAATAAATAAACATCTTGTTACACAAATTATCTAGTCACATTTAAAGTACCAGAAACTAGCCTGGACTTGTATTATGATGACTAGACAACGATATAGTATACATAATATATAGCACGGACCTGAAAAAAAGACGGACGTAATGTGACACTAAAAAGATGTGAAGCATGCAAGGTCCTACATATTCGTTTGTTCTACAAGGGACCTACACTCACACAGATGCACTAGCTCTAGGCGCAGGTCCAACACCCGTCACCATTATGTACCGCGTGACAGCACGCACACAAAATAAATGGGTGCTTCACTCGTGATTAGACGAGATTACGTCCGTCTTTTTTTTCAGGTCCGTGATATATAGATACAAATATCCATGACTCGGGTACAAACATTCATATTCATTATACAAATATTTGTCGCTTACGGGATTCGAACCCGCGACCCTCAGCACAGCAGGCAGGTTCACTACAGACTGTGCTATCGGGCCGCCTATGATGAAGTATATTGCCGCCTATATTGTAGATTTTACTTTGTGCAAAGTTTTATAACTGCTTTTTCAACTACTTCCAGTTGAAAAAGCAGTTATGAAACTTTGCACAAAGTAAAATTTACAATACACCAACACCATTGAGAACGCAAGAACACACTTGACAATACAACAACACGACAATTGTCCCTATGACAATGCAACATAATGATAATTTCAATCCTCAAATCCTGATGCTGCAGAGGTACTTCCTACCAAAACTAAGAGGCTTGAGAGGCTTTAAATGTCATTTTGTATTTTTCCAGCCCAGTAATGGCGTTTTGAATCGCCTGTGGCAGATGGTATCTCTCATTCTTGAAGCTAGCCAGCTACATACCACACGTCAAACTGTGTTTAAAAGCATAACTTTAAGTGCTAACCACCGATTATCCCGATTATATGACCATACTAAATCATCCAATACTTAGCCCCCTTTCTTTGCGAGCTTGCCTGAACTATGAACTATAAAATTGAAGTATTGCCCTTTATAATACAAAAAGGTTTCATATCTCGTTATTTCCCTTCAACAAAGGAGGCTTCGTCGTAAAAATTGCAAATAAGCCGGATTTTATATTGATGGTGGACGTAATGAGATGGACCGGTCTAAAATTAACGTTAACCTTCGATGGAAGAGTTATGGGACTGCTTAGTCAGGATATAACAGGGATGTATCAATAAGACGAAGATACATCGACACATAAAACGCTTGTTTGCTAACACCTATACAGGGTGAAATTGATATCATTAGCATCCTTTTAAACTAAGAATCTACCCATCAAACTGAACAACTTTTACGAGTACCTACTATGGGAGAAAAACGATCGCTCGAACGATCGATCAATCGGTTTGCTCCCATAGTAAAAGTGGATCAAAATTTGGCATCCTTTTAAAACTTTTAGTTTAAAAAGATGCTAATGATATCAATTTCACCCTGTATACTGAGATTATTTTTATCTGACTATGGGTAGGAAATTGTATGATTCAGAAATTTGATTGTAAAGCTAAATATCAATTTATATACAGGGTGTAAAATAAAATGCGTTACATATTACACGGGATGCTGCAGACCATTAAACTGTACAACTTTTACGATGGGACCAATATGTTTGAAACAGTGGATTATTTTATTACTTATCTATTATTTTATTCGCGATTTGAATGTTGGTTCTATAGTGACAGTTGTTCAGTTTTAAGCTATACTCTATTAATTATGTAACGCATTTAACTCATGCCCTTTTGCATATATATATTTTTTTTTTTATTTATAATTAATGGACTTCTTGCTTGTGCGTTAGTACTGCATTTCCACCAATGTCAAGTGGTTTGAGGGAGTATCTATCCAATCTCGAGGATTGTTTTTGAGTAAGAACACAGCTGAGATGGATCGTGGAGCCTCGTGGCAGGCTGAAACGCGAACCGCGCGAAGAACGGTACACGCGAAGGACGAGTGACTCCTTTTGCACATTTAAAGGGTACCTATACAGTTTTAAACTAAAAGCTGTAAAAAACATTATTACGTATTGTATTAAATTTAAAACGTCATAATGTAGGTATTAATACATTAAAATAATGGAATTGCACATAAACATTCATTCATTCCATTTTATAGTAACTCAGTCACATTCGCGTTTCATTCAATTAACAAAATTGCAGTACAAAACAAGATAAGAGAATTGGGTATAAAGCAACGCATCGCATGGGACAGATTTCTTCAAAATAGGCTTTGCAAAGGTTGTTAGCCAGACTGACGTCTTTCTTCTAGTCTAGACAGACAAATAATAAGAGATGACATAAAACACACCCTTAGCTGAAAACTTTTTCAAAACAAAAACAATGGCATAGAGTGCTCGGTAGATAATTAATTAACTATTTTGTGAGTTAGAATATCTTTAGTCTAATAACTTTTTTAAACGTTTTTATGTTATGGGTATTAAATTTTGCTACGTACGTAGACAAAGGTTTTAGTTAATTATGCTTAAAATATTTCCACGACTTTTTTTTTAAAGGGCCCTTTTCACCAAATCTGGATAAGTTTTGTATAGATCTGACATATCGTTTGACAAAGGTATTTCGAATGAAAGATATGTCAAACGATTTGTCAGATAAGCTATCAAGAACTTATTCAGAAGAACTCACGCGCGCTCCGCTCATACAAACCGAAGTCTATAGTGATATCTTCAATACTAACCAATAAAAGTCGATGAAATTTTTCAGAAACAATCTAGAACTAATCTCTATGTTTGTATGAAGTTTACGTTAAAATGTATAGTTTTAAAGTTACAGTACGTAAAAGATTTTCATACAAATCTAAAATTAATCCTATCATCATCATCATCATTTTAACAAAAATCTGACTTCATACAAGCTAAGAAATTCGTTTCTAGATTGTTTCTGAAAAAATGTATTCACTTTGATTGGTTAGTAGTAAAAATATCACCAGACTTCGTTTGTATTTGCGCTCTCTGAATAAACTTCTCTTAAACTCAGTTGCAGAAACGCTCATTAAGGTTAATCCTCCATTTAATCTCTTGCTGTCACTTTGTGTCCTTTTGACGTAGTAAAAGCTAGCAAGAGATTTAAAGGAGGATTAACTCTGCGTTTCTGCAACTATAAGTGTTAATCAGTGGAAATGCATGAAAAGATGCATGAAAGTGTGCGAGGCTAAATAATTGTCAAAAAGATTATCATTGGTGAATCTGTACTCTCTAGTCTCTAATCTGCTTGGTATAATAGCGTGAGTATAATAATGTACATGCATACAGAGAAGTAATAAGTCAGTTAATAGACGCCATCTTTTGAATTCTTTAGTTGCCGACTTTACCCTTTGGTTCCGGGAATAAATTAACAAACGACCAAACTCCTACTGACATTGTTCTATTTGTAAAAATTTACACCCCACACATAATTTTATTCAAACGAGACATTCCAATAACTGGTAAGTTTCCAATTACGAAGCAATACACAGTCAATCACTAGCGGACAGTTCATTTCGCGTCACAAGTGTTCGCGTACTTTATGGTGTACCACTGAAGGCTTATTAGCATCCATTCCAAAAGCTAAGTCGTGCAAATCAGGTAATTTTTACACCTACGACTTCAGTATAAAGGTTCAGTCAGAAGACGTCCTAAGTGAAATGAACTTGAGCATGTGGTATACCACAGTTTTGCTGGGCTAAAGAGAAATGTTTCTCAAACGTGTGGTTGTAAATTTACTTGACTCGACCTGTCCTTGGCCACTTTATGAGGAGATGTGACTCACTATAGAAGAGTTTAAATTGTTTAAATTAATGAGTCAGTTTATATTGTTTTCTCCCCTCCGGACGGAAAGCGTCAATTTTCGTCCTGCTGCGCTAAACGAAGTTGCCACTTTCCACCTCCGTCGAAGAGAAAAACAGTATACGAACCTCGGGCAGTAAATAAGAAAGCCTTAGATTACATGAGATGCCTTTCTTACTTTCCTGCCCTCGGTGTGTAATCTACTATACTTGTCAACACGAAAGGATTTCAATAATCATTGTCATCAATCTACATATTCGCCCCCTGCTGTAGTACAAGCCTACCCCAAGGTAAAGGGTAATTATAGTACTCAGTGGTAAAGATTAATAGTCGACGACATGTCGTGTCCGATGAGAAATAAAATAATTTTGTCATTCCACTATAATTGTAGAGTTGTTTTAAAGTCTCTGTATTTTAGATTTTAAGGAAGTATAGTTCAGGCTTATATATATATATATATATAAGAAGTTCCCAATTTGGTACATCTGTTTCATGTGTGTTTTCTTTTCTAATTGGATTGTTTTAATTCTATTTTTTTCTCTTATTCAGTATGTTTTAATTTTCATCCATTCCAATAAAGTTATGTTTCCATTATAACATTTGTAATTATTTTTAGTTATTGAAGTCGACTGTGATTAAAGCTTGGTATTCGAATGCTCCTCGACATAACACTTCTAAGAATGCCTAACAGTAACGGAAAGTAATTTGAAAACTTTCTCCCTATGAAATCAATGTTTGTTTATTTACAAAACCTACAAATAGACCCAAGACAAGACCTTATTCCTTTTTGTGTTGGATTGAAACTGAAAGTACAGAGGTAACAATCAAGGTTCACTTTTATCCTTACAAATATTCCTAATCGAACCAGATGAGAAGCCTCTTTGTGTAAAATGACGAATATAAAATTAAAGTCTTAAAATAAAGTCCGCGTCAGACAAAAAAAATACAATTTTCCTCATCTCACTGTCTCGTCAATTACTTATACAAGAGTCGTCAGCTAAAATACGTTTTCATTCGTTAAAGACTTCGTAATTAAGACGACTAGAAAAGTTAACAAATTGGGACCATTTAATTTCGTCGAAATTAATGAGAAATCTGACATTGTTTGACACTTTGTTCAAATTTCATAAGTTTCTAACAAAGAAATTTAATTAGTATAATTATTTGGTGATTAATATCGTTATGAAACAGTAATTATAATTATAATAACACCTAACCTAAAGAAAAGAAAAACAAGACTTATAAATACTATACATACTACCTATAAATAAAAAACATCCTCTAAATTACCGCTGCATGCCGGCAGGGTGCCCAGAAGGCTGGCAGCGTTGCCTCTTTGTATGGCCAGACTGATTCGCTGGCCGAGGTAGCTGCCAGCCCTCTGGTCACCCGAGGCCTCGATTAGGCGTGCCGATAATTCTTTAAATAATCGGCGCGCCTCTGGCCCCCACGGACCCAGTGTCTCAACCCCAAACGGTGCAAATATATAACCCTCGCCGAGGGCTACATATAAGCGCCGCTTGAGGTTTTCCGCAGTAGCCGCCGCCGCACCTGCATTGGATGAGGTCGCATGGACGTGGGACGGTGCCAGTGTATCTACACAGGTAGCGTCCCAGACCAGCGACCTCCCCAATTTCCACGGAACGAGCGTCAATCCATCGGGCCTCTTCCCATCACTCCGGATTAAACCTTTGGGCTCTAAGATCGCGGGTATATTGGCGGTTACAAGGGCCCGACGGATGATGTCATTCAATGTGGAGTGACGCGACCAGCGGCCAGCGCTCCGAGAGCAGGAAAGTCCGTGGTGGCCGAGTTCGTCGACGGCCTCGCCGCATTTGCAGCGGTGAGCCCTATTGGTCCGAACGCCCAGACGGAGACCAACTAAAATGGAAAGAAATGAGTTGCTAAGAAGGGTGCCCAGGTTTGGGGAGGGTAGTGCCTGCAACCAGTAGCCTGACTCTTTCTCAGAGACAGCGAGGAGGCGAGCGCGGTCCGTCTCATTCTCAGCAGTTATTAGCAGATCACGCTGGATCTGGAGGCAGAGCGGCTCATCCCACTGTCTCTGGGACTGAGGAGCAACCGGTTGCACGCTCGGGCATGCCATTGACCAAGCGAGTTTGGCCTCGGCCAAGTAAGCCACCTCTACGGAACCCAGTGACGGGTTAATGATTCTCCCGAAGAGGTTGTGCGTACTGTGGACCGATGACAAAAACGCAGGCAAAGAAACGCTTGAAATTTTGCGGATGCCCAGGCCGCCGAGGCGGATCGGAAGAGACGCCTGGGTCCAGGCTCTCTCTTTGATGTTGCAATTTAGAATTTCACTAAGGAAATTTTGTATCATTTTGTCTAGAGAGATTAGAAGATCGTTGTGTTGCCAAATAGGAGAGCACCGGAGAATGTATGTGAATTTTGGTACGAAGAGGCAAAAGCGGATGATAAAAAGCGCCATGTGTGAATTGATTTGGTGAAGACGGTTCGATGAATTATTAAATTTAGACATTTGGTCCGATAAAAAGGTGGGGACAGCAGTGCCAAAGATAGGGGCTCCTAAAAGTCTAAGGCATTGTTCATCAACCGTACTTATATTGGGAGCCAAGGCGTTAAATTTAGATATAATTTCAGATTTTTTAATGGGGTCAGTGGATTGGGGGATAAAAAGTTCACATTTAGTAAAATTTAGCTCGAGGCCAATGGAGGCGAACTCCGTGATTAAAGTTTGTAAGTCGGTCAGTACTGACGACAAGTCGCCTCCAAAGGTTCCGTCGTCCAGATACCAAACATTAAATTTAGAACTTAGTTTGGAGATGATTGGATGAATGGCGAGGCTAAAAATGGCAGGTCCGAGAGGATCACCCTGTTGGCAGCCGACAGCTGAGTGTAAAATATGTTGTCTATGTATAAGGGTTGAAGGGGAGCTGTAGCACTGCCAGAGGTATGGGTAGATCTGTGGGATGTTGTTTTGGATCTCTGTCAGTAGTGTACCTCTGTCAACGGAGTTGAATGCATTTTTGACATCAACCTTCAACAGCACCTCGGCTCCGTTGTTCAGGAGGAGGGTGCGGGTCGCATGCACGGCGGCCTCACAGCCTCCTCTCGAACCGAAACCGAGCTGCACGGGTTGGAAGGTTGATGTCAGTTGTGGTAGGATGTACTTGCAGCAGATTTTGGACACTATACGCCGGATTGTGGTACCCACTGCAATAGGTCGGATACCACCGTCCTTCTTTTTAAGCGCGCACAGGTTTGCACCATAAAGGAGGCTGGTTATGCAGTTGGGTACTTTTCCAGCTAGCATAATGTTGCATAAGCAAGTAAGGTCCATCAGAAGGGCCCTGCCGCTGTCTCCCGTGGCTCCGCACACGAGGTCTTTGTAGTGCTGCGGAGTGAGGCCATCGAGGCCACCGGCAGAGCCGTTCTTGAATGACATAATGGCTGCAAGGACATCCTCCGGTGTAGCTTGTGGTATGGGGTCGGCTGCCTGGGGGGGAACGGGAAGGTGTAGTGAAGCGGATGGCTGAGGGTGTTTACTGTGTAGAGCTGCTAGAGTCTCTGCAGAGTCGGGAGCGACCTCGTCATCAGAGAAGAGTAGCTGGGCGGCTCCTTTCAGATCGCCATCACTAATTTTACTTTCAATCTTTTTTATAACGTTAAATGTTTTCTTTCTAGATGTATTTTGTGGAACGGATGGAGGAAATACGGAATGCGGGCTGGAACAGTTGTTTTTAATTTTTTGGGTGAGGGAGCTGCTACTGCTGCCCTCATTTTTGGGAGCATGAAGTGTATAGTAGGAAAATGTGAGTAGTTGTTCCCAGCTATCCGTCGAGTTCTCGTTAACTACTCTCCTAATGCGTTTGCTTAGGGAGCTGGCTACTGAGATTCTGGCTCCCCGAGGAATTCTTTTAATCAAAGGGTAGTTGGCTCTTAGAGTAGTCAGTTTCTGCCAGAGCGGAGTTGCTCCATCACTGGCTGACGGTGCTGAGGTGGACTGTGGTGCGTTCGGGGAAGAAACCGGAAAACTCACATGGACGGCGTTTTTGTGCGTTTTTCCCACATGTATTTTTAAACCCCGCGTACCGCGAAAATAACGAGGCTGGGAACAACGGTCACATTTAATGAATAGTTCCGATGACGAGTCGTTGTCGGGTTGGCTGGTGTGGTCTGCTTGTGTGGGCGTCTGGGACATAGGTTCTCAGCTTACTTACGGAAATACTTATCCTAGAAATATCATCCAAAAATAGTAAAAAACAAATAGAATAAAAATATTTCACAATGACACAGGTTTGGCAGTTGAAAACAACGGTTGCGAAGGCTGGCCGGTGACGGACCCGAAGGGCGCACGAAAGGAGGCCGAAGACGGCGGCCGATGGCGGATGTCAGGATTCTGCTATGCTTCGGCTTTACTTCGGGTAGTTTCGGCTACATTTGTTGTAGCAACCGTTTTGGTTACTGAGGCAACTGAAAATCGGTTGCTGGGCAACTGTTTTTCAATGGGGGGCTATCTGTCAGATGAAATCGGGCTTCAGATTGAATAAAATGTTGCGCAGAATGAAAATAGCACTGCGCATGGGTCAGTCCCCATGCACACCAACTTCCGCCGAGACACACTAAACTTTTTAGCCGTCAACGGCAACGGATGGGCACTGCGCGAATTTTAATTTAATTTTATAATAATCTATTTCATGTGACACTCACAGTCACAAACACCGCAATTAAATTCGTTATTGGATAAGTACTATAATTAATTGTTCATTAATGTGGAAGAGAGTCGTTTATTCTTTATGTCTTTAAGTACTTTTTAATTGAAGATACAGTCATGCGCTATAATTGGAACAAATGTATGCGAGGTCTCTTAGATTAATTAATTGAAATGGCTTCAATTTCTTCAGTACTTGCTCTTAATTAGCTTTCATGGACTAAGTTTAGATAGGTACATAACTTGCTAGTTTTTTCCTCTGTCAATACAGAGAACACACAAATAAACACACAGCGAAATATAGCAATTGAATTTTATGTATACTTCACTCCATAAATTTTTCTATTCTTTTTTATCTTTCTAGTAATTTATTATTAGCTCATATAATTTATTTTATCAGATAGATAGGTAAACCTACGACGTGTCCGACATATCTTCAACTTTACTAAAGCTGTTTTAAGAATAAATGATGTTTCATTCAATATCTATGTTTCTGTAATTCAAATTAGCCTTAATTCCCGTTGCTATTTTGAATGCAATAGAGTACAGGTGTATAGTCAAGAATCAAAATGACATCACAATCCTAAACAATAGCAGTAGCACCTCTATTAATAATGCAGTTAAAGTGAAAACAGCATGAAATAGCACACAAATTCACAGCTAACTTGATTATTCAAATGCAGCTGCCTCTGACCACAGTCAATTCATTATAATAGCATTCGATTCTCTGCATTTCTACTAAAACTTTCCCATTGAAAACTGCCGCGTCTGTATGCGACAACATCCAATTAGTTTCTACATAGAAACTGTGACCCAATTTCTATTCATGAAACCTTTTATAATTGCAACAATATCAGTTAGTTACGTATCCATTGATGTTTTTTAAAAGACGCTAAACTATTGAGGCCTATGTGCAAACTAACTAGTTCATGTGTTTTTGTTGAGATTTGCAACTTGATTGTACGATATCATGTTATGCAAATGATAGGTCAAATTGAATTGATAAGAATTGTAGCTTGAATACTAGGCAGTTTGTATTTTTAGATTGTATCGATCCTCACTACAGGGTGTAAGGAAAATTTGATGGGTAGAGTGGGTAGTTATGTTGTTTAAAGATTAATTATACTTTCCCATTACACCCTGTAAAACAATAACAACAAAGATTGAAAAAAATAAAAAGGTTTTAATGACAGGGTTAATTTTAATGTAAATTTTATACCAATGTATGATTTCAGTGACCGTGGGTGCAAAAGTGGTAACGGGCTAACTACTAGTCATACTGGACAGTTAGTATAGTCACGATAGTATCAATAGACTATTGATAGTTTCATAATTGTTAGGCAACTCTAATTTAATGTACCTACTGTGGTAACTTGAACATGAAAGAAAATCTATTAGAAACGAAACAAAAGAAAACCACAGTCCAATTTCCAGACAGCAAGGTGAACAAATTTAACCCCGCGTCGGCGACCGCGGGTCAGTCGCTCGTTCAAGAACTTTCTATTGCACTCAGCAAATAAAGGTAAAATCGAACTGTCGCGGTCTGCGGTGACGGTCTAGGAGACCATAATCGCTAAATAAATCTACTCTACACTCAATCCTGATTGGACCACGTGTGAACCACAACTTTTAGCACATTCGGTATCGCGCTAACCATTTGACAGCCGTAAGAGCCGTTTTGAAAGGTCACTTCACATACCTAGTAAAAAAGTAAAGTTTAGCGCGATACAGAATTCGGCACAGTTGAATAGAACGTAATTGGATTGCAATTGGATTAGGATTTAACTTCGATGTTTTAAATTAACACTTTATGAGGCTTGGATGCATTTGGAAGAACATTAAAGTAATGAATCCTGTGCCGATAACATCGCGGTTTATCTTTTCCGCAGTGAACGAAGTGGAGGCCCTTTATGCTGACGGTTTTTTAAGGGGATGATCAGACCATCAAACTGTACAACTTTCTGTATGGGACGACCATAGAAATCTTTAAAAAATGATGGGAGCAAAAAAAAAATCTGCTGTTACATACTAAAGTGCAATTTTTACTCGACTAAACTGAAATTTGAATCAGCAGATTTATTTTTGGTACGATCGGTTTGCTCCCATAGTAAAAGTTGTTCAGTTTGATCGGTAGACTCTTAGTTTAAAAGGATGGCAATGATATCAATCAGGGTGCCTAACACCCTGTAAACAGAACTTATACCTATGATACTGAAAAACTTTCCCTAAGAAATCTATAGGAAATTCGCAAAAAAACGTTTAACTTTCCATACTAAATCCAATCTGCTGATCGAACGTTTGTATGGAAAGTCGAGAAAAAAATTTGGGAATTTCCTAAAGGTTTTTTGGAAAGCTATTCAGTATCATGGGTACAACCAACCCTTAAAGTAGTGCAACTGTTCACCCTTACACCCTGTATACACAGGATGTAACAAAACACCCTAGTAATACTTAAGGAGGTGCTTCAACCCATGAAACTGAACAACTTTCACTATGGAGCCAACTTCGAAATCGCGAAAAAAAAATCAGTTGTCCCATACAAGACTGATGTTACTTGACTTGACTAAAATGACAGCAGTTTTTTTTTCGTGATTTCGAAGTTGGCTCCATAGTGAAAGTTGTTCACTTTGATAGTCTGAAGCACCCCCTTCATTATTACTAGGGTATTTTGACACACCCTGTAGATGAGCAACCGCTCTAAAGCCTCGACCGCATATCGTCTTTGTTTGAATATACGTTAAGTTGGGGATAGGGACACTAATTAGTACATTCGGTAGCGCGTTTCGAACGGTGTGCCTCCGACGGACAAAAGGGAGAAGTTTGCGATTGCGACACTATAACGAGCGAAGCTTTGTTCGGTATTGTTTTGTCGGTTACGAAGTTTTAACAGGTGTGGTTATTTGTAAAAAGTTTGTATAATTGTCGCGTAAATTCGACAAACAGCGGCTCCTATAGTAAAATAATCAATTTAATTAAAACAAATTACAACGTACTTTTAATGAAATGAAATTTTTATTGTGGGATGGATCACAAAACCCTACCTTTGCAGTTGTACCTACACACATTTTGTTACAAATTATAATTAGATACTTACACTTTATAAGCTTTTCACCATTTCTTGTGTCATTAATAGCACATTTCATTTCATTTCATTTATTTACCATAATTTACATGTATATACAGTGATGGTCTTAAGATTAAAATTAGTTCCAATGTAAATTTGCTTACATTTTAGTTATAAAAAGCTAAAATAAAACTACAGTGACTAAAACGTTATGTAGGTATATTATTTTTGCTTTGGTTCCCGGCTAAAAATATCCTACTCCATTTCAAGACTTAACTGCTTTTTAAGGCAGCTAAAAGATCAGGTTTCTTTTGCGATAATCTATTGGGGAAAGACTACCATCGCATTTGACAAGTTATTCCCTCTTCGAACCTAGAATAAAGCTAAAAGGGTTCATAAGAAGGTAATTTGTATTGTATAAAATGAGTTTATAATAAAAAGGTTCGGACTTCCCTGAAAGAAAATACTGTCCATGGTTACTATCTATTTTTACCCTCTTAAATGCTGACGGGTTTTAATAAGATGATCAGACTATCAAACTGAACAAATTTATTTATGGGACCAATGTTGAAATCGCCTGCTCCATACAAAAATGCAAACCTACCTACCTATTTACTTATAAATTGCTTGGAATTCACTTATAATTTAATTATAATTTACTTATAATTTACTTTTAATTTACTTTTAATTTACTTATAATTTACTTATAATTTACTTATAATTTACTTATAATTTACTTATAATTTACTTATAATTTATTATAATTTACTTGTAGTTGTAACAGCAAATTTTTTTCGCGATTTCAATCTTGGTCCCATATAGAAACTAGGTTCGTTTAATGGTCTAATTATCAACTTAAAAACAGTTATCATATTAAGAAGGACTCCCTATATTATTTAAAATGTAAAAACGACGGAAAACATCAACATCGACCAAAATACTCACATAGTTCTTATCGCAGAACAAAAATAAAAGTACCCAATAAAAAACCAGTCAATTTCACACCTGGGTTATTCCTTCAAAGTTTCCTATGGGAGCTAGAAACTCAGTGTCGGGTGTCACTAATTAGTGCATGCGGTGACGCGGAATGAGCGAACGAATGAACGAATGGAAAGGTGCAGAGTGAAACGCCATGCGGTAAAAATTCGGTCGAGTGATCTTTGTAGAACGGAACGGAACCTACGGGTTAACTAGAAAATGGATGGAGGTTGAAAGACATTTGTAAAACAACGCTTTTATGCTTCCTTTAGATTTAATAATTTTAAGGGTTTTTCTTATCAGACCATTAAACTGAAGAACTTGCTCTATGGGACTAAGGTCAAAAACGCGAAAAGTAAAAATCTGCTGTTCCATACAAAACTGCAATCCTACTCGACGAAAATGTATATGGAACAGCAGAATTTTTTTCAAACTGAAAACTTTTTTCTACTGGACCAACATCGAAATAGAGAAAAAATATATGAGGAATATATTTGGGTCGATTAGATTTGCAGTTTTGAACGAAACAGCTGTTTTTTTTCGCGATTTCGATTGTGGTCATAAGATAGTAGTTCAGTTTGATGTTCTGATCATCCCCTTAAAATAGTATCAACTAATTTTGTTGGACCTTATAGTTTAGTTAGTCCATTCAAAACGCACGTGCATTAAAATGTAATGATAGATATTAGTAACGCATGCACAAGGGTACTGCGCAGTCCCGCAAATCACTCTCCAAGTGTCGCTAAAGCGTTCATAATACGACCACATGTTTTGTTCACATCGCAGAATAAAGCATCCATAGCCACTGCTTACCTCATTTCGTATGACACAGACTAAAAAATTCCTTTGTGAATAGCAGAAGTGTATAGCAGTATGCGAACATTTGTGTTCACGAGTTGTGTTACTAGAGTCGTAGTAATGAGGGTTGAATTCAGTAAATTAGGGTAAAGGGGTCAATAGTGGGCCAGATAAAGATGGCTGCAACAAATTGTGTGCTCTCCCGCCTTTTGTTATCGCACCCTGCTGTACTTAATTGTGCTTTTGTCCGCTGTTAGGGACCGCACTGCGATTGGCTAACTTCCCTAGGATTTGACCCGGGAGTATAATAATATACGTCCGAAATGGACGGAATTGATTTCGTATATTAATATCTTTGTTCTTCACAATATTAATATAGGTACAGGGTCGTTATTAATAAGTTCTCGGTTTTTCCAAATTAACTTACTATTTTACTAATCTGAGCATTATAAATAAAACACATTTTTAATACTTTATTCTTATACTTATACTCTTATACTTGATAATTTACAAATTTCTCGAAAAAAAAAAATGCTAAAAATAAGAAAGCATTCGCTTTTAAACCAGAGGTCCTACCATGAGTTTTCCCTGTATTTTACTACTGTAGTTACGTCGCCAATTCGTATGACAGAAATTAGTTCTCAACGTAACCACTAGGAGCGCTGTCCGAAATTCAATACAAAATTGGTGACGTAACTACAGTGGTAAAGAACGGTGAAAACTCATGGTAGACCCACAGGTTAGATAGGTTTGAACAACTTTTACTATAGGAGCTAAACGATCGGAGCAAAAAAACAGCTTTTGCATACATTTGAGTCCAGTAATAGGCATTGCTGTTTAGTATGGAACAGCTGATATTTTTTATGCTCGGCAGCTCCGATTGGTTTGCTCCCATGGTTAAAGTTGTTCAGTTTGATGGGTAAACTCTTAGTTTAAAAGGATGCAAATGGTATCAAATTTTACCCTGAATACCCCAGAAGACTGCGGCAAACTAAATCAACGCTTGGCTTAGTTAGAAGGTTCAGATGAGGCGAGAGGAGATCAGCAGACGTCAATAATAATATACCCAGTCAATGGTTCCATTATATTCAACAGACTTTAGTTAGGGTTAGATAAAAACCGTCAGACTGTCGAACTCCAACACAGAGCAGCTCTTAGTTCCAATTTTGGTTCGGCCTTGGTTGTTATAATTCGGTATGTCAAGTTTTTTTTTGTCTTCATTTTTATATTTTTTACGGACAGAAGACATAATTTTAAGATACCTATTTCATTCTTATTGCGATTCATCGAGTTTATCAATATAAATTTAATTTTTAAATTATTTTGATCTGTAATCTCTAAGTGCAAAAATGGTGGAGAGAAAATAATTCGAACTCCATGGAGAAAAACTACATACAGCTGTATTTAAAAAAATTAAAACCTGCCTCCTCTTTCTAACTCTATGCTGGAAAAAGATACGGCAACATCAAATGTCAAATTCTGACATTGTGAAAGTATTTTTTTTTTCTTAATGGCCGGTTATTTTAAGTTGATTTTATGTTTACCAAGGAGTTCACGAGTGACGTGGCTGAGGGGGTGGCAAGAGGACGTTTCGTGCGTCGGCTTGCGATTTTGACAGCCACGTGGCTCCGCCGTTTTATGGCGGTTTCTAGTGTGTTTTTGTTTAAAAATGGGGCTTTGAGATCGTATTGTACCGTACAATATCTAATGAGTATATCACTTGACACTGGCGAAATCTAACAAGGAAACGCCATTAATTAAGAATAGAATAAAGGAGTTCACAGGTATGCCAGTGACGTCACTGCACGGACCGAAAAACGACGATATTTTATTAAAAATATCTGTAATCCTTTCATTTTAAAATCTATGACATAGAAAATATGATTATTGAGACAATTATCTCGAAATGGTTTTCAATTCAGCCCTCCAAAAAAAAACTTGACATACCGAATTATTGTTCTGTTGTAGTCTAGATCCAAATAGGTCGTGCAGGCTACTGAACTTTGGGTCAAAACTGTGAGCTTTTTTTATTATTCTTCATCTTCATCCTCTTGCCTTTATCGCATTAATTTTGATCGAAGCAATTTTATAATTTCCTTCCGATGCGTCTACCTATAGATTATCTCTCATATTTTACCGTTACTATTTTTAATACCTCCTAAGAAAATAACATTCCCAATATTTTATTTCGGAAAACTTTCATTAACTTTTCACAAACGATTGGTGATACATCGAAACCTTTATCTTTGAAGTTTACAATTTGATGATTTCATAAACTGTGTCGTCAATTAACAATAATTGGTCAAGTATGTGTAGAACCACGCATAGTGTAAGGTTCCGTAGTCATTGTTGTCCTGACATACGAACGATCTAAGGGTTCCTTATCCGACAACTGAGCCCTAAAACCTACACCTATAAACTTGGTATCGAAACAAATTGTAAAACCCACGCAACAAATTAAATAATTTACTTGAACTTCCGCCTACAGATAATCACGAAATAATTCGACTTGTGTTTTGGATAAATGATATTAATAACTGCAGTTATTTTGATTTCTGAGCCTACGCAAATGTGTTTGAAGTTGGTGTTGATAGCTGGTAAGGTAGCATTAAAAAAACATAATATTAAGTAAGTAATTTAAAAAACTATTTCTTAAGAGACCAAAATTGTTTTGTCTAGCTAAATTAAAGTTACCTTCTACATTCATATTAGTTACTAGCTTTAATCCCAGACTTCGCGCGAAAGACTAATAACGAAAAATCCTTTCTTAGTGCATTCCTACATCCTCCACAGAATTTCTATTTCCAATTTTCATGTTCTTCAGCGGTGGAGGCTGTTCGTTATCTGTTAGTCATTGTCTGTTACTCAGTCAGTCACGGAACTGTTTTATAAGTTCAAAATGGAGAAGTGAAAGTCTTCGTGGAACCTTATGTTTCTACATAATGCAGTGGTCCCTCCCTGCTGGCTTCCGCTAACTTTCTTTGCACCTTTGAAAGGTAGGATTGTCATTATAAATAGCTCGCGGCAACGAGGAAGAACACAAGAATCTTGCAAGCTCAAGAATTAATAAAATCTGTGGTTTGTACCCAAAAACACACACAATATGGAAGAGTAAAAAGGATCAGTATAATAAAGGTCGCAACTCACAGTCTTACAAGCTGCAGCTAGTTATAATAGAAACACTATTACAGGGCTAAATGTAATAATACCGTGACTAGATATTTAATATCTTGAGTAGACTCAAGTGATCAATTCAGTCGGTCACCAAAGTGATGAGTTAACATTTTTGCATCATCCAATATTAGAGATTAAATCATGCACTGTTAGAAGATTAATTAGACCTTATCTCTATTAAAAGACAGATTAAAACTGATGCCATTGAATCTGACCCCTGTTTAGCATACGTTCATTACACTTTATATCTCCATCTATTCAATGTCCATAGCTTTTGGAGTGCGTATCATCAACTCTTCATGGCACTTCGTGGCTGACAATCGCATTAGGATATGCCTCAAAACCTCGCTTCCACCGCGAATAGCCATCCTAAATAAACAATAACAAGAAGGGGGACACAGCTTTTAAACGATCTCCAACGGCTCAGCTGACAGATTAGCTCACCCCTTTAACAAAATTAAATTCAACGTCCATCAAGTCTTTGAAGCCTTTTAAGAATTAACCACTAAGGTTCAGAATGCTCTGGGTTTTTAGATGTTCGGTAGAAATTTAATGTGGTATGCAGATGGGTCCGTCTGATAGGTGCTTATAGAGTTTTTGACGAGACAAAGGGTGGTGGATGTGATTGGACCATGTGCTAATGTGTCCTGCGGGCGTAACTGATTTTTATCATGGGTTAATGTTGCCGATTTTTGGGGCTACATCTGCAATTTTAGCGTAAATAGTTATTGGGGTTGTTTAAGACGGGATTTTGGATATCGCCTTTGCATGTTTTTCCAGTAGGTATATTTCTAGAATTTTCCACTTATGGATCTAATAATAGAGTGGGCGTCGATGGCATAGAGTATCGTAAAGAGTCACAGCTTCCAAGTAGCGTCGATTATTTTAGCCTATTCTTGTAGGGCTGTCTAAAAGGAAATAAATTTCTGTGATGACGGTCTCCGGTATTTGTCACATTGAGCAGAGTTTGTGCACTGTTAGTGAAATTATATGCCGTTTTACGAAAAAAAATACTCCTCATTATCAGTATGATTTCGAGCCATGTTATAATGGTAGTAGATCTCTACTTTGAAGTATATTTTCTTTACAAGAAAATAAATAATAGTGCAATATAGTACTCTGTGATAGTGCTATTCTTGGATGTACAAATTTAAGTAGAATAATTCATTATTATATCTAACATATTTTTATTATTACGAAGTTCTGTTGTTGATAGTCCTAATTTACTTGTTGTAAATTAACATTTAAATTGCATGGAGATTTTTTGTAGCGCCACTTATCCGAAAGTAGGTAAATCCTAAATGAATCAAAGAAAACTTAAAATTAGACTTGTAATTTAAAACCTTATAGAACAAAATCTCTCCTAGTTAAGTTGTCGAGATCCTCGTGGGACACAGCATATGCGTCCTGTTATAATTAGCGAACAATGTTTGGCTTTAGCAAATCCCTTTGGGGCGTAAATTAAGAGATTCAGCTCTACGGACGGCTTACGGATACATTTGCGTTAAAACCCGTACGGGACTTACGGGACAAATGCTGACGTTGTTTGTATGTATTTGTCCCGTATTTGCGTGTCCTCGTTACGGGTATTAAGCCCGCTGATTATTTATTGCCTTTTTTAGCTTAGCTGTTTTAGGTGAGATAATTAAAATGTAAAATTTTTGTAGTATGTTTTTGGTGGTGTTTTTAGGCGGCGGAAAAACGTTGGATGAGGGCAGCGTAGGACCGGTCATTGTGGCGAGCCTTGGGGGAGCCTATGTATGGATGTCCATCGCCTCGAGTTGAATATGATGTTTTTCATTGCTCTTGGCCACCCAAAAACATCCACATTATATCCATTACAATCTTTAAATTGTGGCTCCAACTAGTGTTGATGATTGTGCCAATGTCTAGTTTAAATAGCAAAAGTGCTTGACGTTGTACAGTTATTAAATCTGGTGACTTCAAAGATTGTTTCATGCACAAAACACAGCCTTGAGCCTCCATAAAATTGGAGCTTCGTTGTAGACCGGGGAGCTGGCAATGGACACGCGACCACCCAATAACATACCCACAACGCAACTCCAACATACACTTTAGAAACTAGTAGAATGCTTGCACGAGTTAGAAAAGAAATAAAGGTACGAGTATATGCGCTTCAAAATGAGGAATATACCTATAATAAATTACGTAGGTAATAAACATGTTTTAACTCATTAATGTAGTTCATTATTGTTATTTATTTTCTTCTATAATGTACTGAGCTATGTTTTTCAATTCTCAATTCAAATGTGCGACACCTACATTTCATTTTAATTAGGTTAAAACTATTAACACGCTTGTAATAAATAATGCAGTTTTTCTAACAGTTTGCATGTTGCATTTGCGCTGTATTATACTGAGTAATGAAATAAACTTTTTGTTACTCAAAATTATTAATTGCAATATTAATATTTTATCACATTTTAGAAGGTTAAAAAAAGAAAACTATTCCATTATAATAAATAACATTTAGTTTTTGGATAGTTGATTCGGCAAATATTCGCAGACAACCGGACTTTTGTTCGTGGCATTGAAAAATATGTACAAATACATTGTATTAGAGTTTTTAGATAACTTTACAACAAATACAATGGTAGTTATAGTAAAGATTCCGATGACCACAAAAGGGGACATGATCGTATGGTTATGTATGCAAGAACACTACCTATTGTACATATAAATTTCTGATTATATCGATAACCAAATCGGTAACGTATTATGAATGTACTAGGCAAGTTTTTAAGCAACACTGTATTTTTCTCATCATCATATCCATATTCTGAAATTGATTAGCTAAATATTAAGAAGCGGAATCGCCAAATGGTCTAAAAAAACAATATTTGATTGATACCCATTGCATCTGGTTCGTTACACTGACTCAAAAACAAACACAGACAAATATCTAAACTTAATAAACCATAATATACAAAGTAAGGTCCTGTACTAATTTAGTTAGGCATCGTTCGTACAATAATAAACAGGGTGTAAGGAAAAGTATCATTAACCTTTTAGCCACATAAATCTACCCATCAAACTAAACAACTTTTACTATGGGAGCAAAAACAAAAAATTAATCTACAGTTTATTATGGAGAATATGATTTTTTTGTGCTGCTGACAGGTTTGGTGCTATAGTCAAAGTTGTTCAGTTTGATGGGCAGAATATGTGGTTTAAAGGTTGATGATACTTTTCCTTACACCCTGTAGGCCTGTATACATTTGTGAACGGGTACAAGATAAACACATTTAGCAGTCTAACGAAAATACATTTTAATTAAAAACCTAAAAATCCTTTCCCCCAATTCCTCTCAAATCTCCATCGCCTCGTAAACTGTGAAATATTTGCTTTAGCTCCACTGTAGATTTATGGACAGCCACATTTCGTTCGGTAACGTTTACACACGTATAATCTTGTTTGAATATCATCTTGTGTGTCCAAGCTTTATTTGCATATTTCTATTATTGTCCTATCTATTGCGACAAAATCAACATGATGAAACCAAAATGGGTTATTGAGGACGAAAGTGACAATGAATTTCGCATACTGTGTGTTGGGATTACGGTTGGGGAAGTCGACAGAATAGACTTTACAATTTAAATTGAAGAGCGTCAAGAGCGACCTAAATTATTAATATTGGTCAGATTTTGTTGGAATAATGTACAAAGTAAGACTCGCTCGTGGATTGGCTATCTCACACAACCAATAATCCTTCACTCATGCACTCACATATACATACACCCCTACAATACACACTCACTCACTCACACGCACATCCAGTCTGGCGCGCGTAAATAATAAAAGCTGGTACTTTCAATCTTGCCACCTTTCATACAATGGCATGCGTGACTCAACTACCTAGATGTACTGTTATTATTATAGTTTAAATACTAATAACTATTGTTACCTAGTACCTATCTGAGGAGGAATCTGGCTCCCAATGCACGGTTTTCCAATATTGGGAGTCAGGGACCCATTTTGATGTAATTGTATCACTGTTGTTTTTAAATAAAGAAATTTATTATTATTATGTATCTCAGTTGGTATTTCACGGGCCGTAGCCCGGACCTTTGGAAGGCTTGCGTGGGGACACAGGTCCAACACGTAGAGGCCCCTTTGAGACACTTTTATCTAAATGTAATGGGATGCACCAATCGTGAATCTATCCCTGAATGCATTATGCAAATACACTCGTAGACAGACCACGCTTGGCGCAAAGACTATTGTGAGAGAGGATATAATGTTACTCGGACTATGGGGGTGAACTGGGTGGGCCGGGAAATCTGGGTTATTGCGGAGAGACTCGGGACGCCTGCCGTAACAAATGTCTCAAGTTTGTTCAAAATGGCAGACGGTGACTTGCCAACTCATTTGATGGGCCCCTTAAAATGGCCGCTCGCAAGGAGCGACAAGGCGGCAACATCTAGTGAGCGGCTAAGGTTGTAGAGAGGTGAGTCTGCGGGCGCCAGTTCCCGGTGCTAAGCGCACCAGTCAGCAGGCCCCCGGCGTTATGACATTTTACACTTCCAACCTGGAGCATAGGTTCCGCTCTTGCGACTCCACTCCTGGCCGGCCGATTAAGGCAAGACAGGAGGTGAGGGCCAAATCAATCCGGGCCCTCTGGAGAATCGGGTCCGTGGTGTCGCCAATCACCAACTATTATTATGTATCTCAGCTGGTATTTCACGGGCCGTAGCCCGGACCTTTGGAAGGCTTGCGTGGGGACACAGGTCCAACACGTAGAGGCCCCTTCGAGACACTTTTATCTTAATGCAATGGGATGCACCAATCGTGAATCTATCCCTGAATGCATTATGCAAATACACTCATAGACGGACCACGCTTGGCACAAAGACTATTGTGAGAGAGGATATAATGTTACTTGGACTATGGGGGTGAACTGGGTGGGCCGGGAAATCTGGGTTATTGCGGAGAGACTCGGGACGCCTGCCGTAACAAATGTCTCAAGTTTGTTCAAAATGGCAGACGGTGACTTGCCAACTCATTTGATGGGCCCCCCAAAATAGCCGCTCGCAAGGAGCGACAAGGCGGCAACATCTAGTGAGCGGCTAAGGTTGTAGAGAGGTGAGTCTGCGGGCGCCAGTTCCCGGTGCTAAGCGCACCAGTCAGCAGGCCCCCGGCGTTATGACATTTTACACTTCCAACCTGGAGCATAGGTTCCGCTCTTGCGACTCCACTCCTGGCCGGCCGGTTAAGGCAAGACAGGAGGTGAGGGCCAAATCAATCCGGGCCCTCTGGAGAATCGGGTCCGTGGTGTCGCCAATCACCAACAGCTCGCCACAAGCTGCCCTGCGGGCTTATTATTATTATTATTATTGAAATTAGAATGATTATTATGAGTTATTTTTAGAGAGGTTCTTAAAAAAATCGTAGTTGTTTGTTTGACTATGGAGTTGGGCGAGTTGTTTTTTTGGGCTGACATAACTTCAGGGTTAAAATCCCCAATATAAAAAAATATAAAAAAACAATGGAGTTGATTTTAAACCCGAAGTAAAATTAAGTTTTTAGAAAACTAAATTTTCAAAACAATATGATACAATTTTCATACAAAATGACACCATGAGTGTATTCAGGGTTTTCGTTTTCATAAAAACGAACTAAACTAACGAGATATCTAACTGTTGTTGAATGTAAATAAAATAGCTTGTTTTTCATTTTTCTGTTCGTCCTGCAGTCGGATTTTTGCAATTTGTATTTTATTCCCCAGTTTTTCTCTTTATTCATTTAAAAATGTGCCGTAAAAACTTTCCTCCTCCAACATGCAATGGGATAGCGTTTTATACAATAATGAACGAATGCATTTTCCCAGTATTGGGATACTACAGTTTTGAACGCAAACGCTAGTAGCACACAAGGTATATTTACGCTAAGCTGTATAGAGGTAATCGCTACAGTATGGCTAGGGGTATAAATTACTTTGAATATAAGGTCGGGAGTGCGATTTTTGAATCTCATTCACTGAGCTCAGCAGTTGAAAATGTCAAAATTGCTATGGAGATATGCATCTTTCTACTGCTGATTTGACTTTCAAAAATCGCACTGCTGAAGTATGATTTTTGAAAGTCAAATCAGCAGTAGAAAGATGCATCCGCATCAGCGATCCAGATCAGATAACTAAGGTTACTAATTTCGGCTTCTGAGCTCATTTAAACTTTTGTTTTTGAATATTCTGTATCAGGTTTTCTTTTGCGCCGTATAATTCACCTAATGACTGCTTTATTCAGACAAAAGTTTTAAATCTGCTAATTTTTGAACACATTTATTATTCTTAATTCTAAATGGATTCAAATTTAAAAATCTACATTCAAATTCGAGCTCAATTCAGTTGGAGTAGAATTGGAAACAGCGTTGCATTTCATATATATTAGGTTCTGAAAATTTTTCCATGAACTCTTGTTTTAACGTAGTTCTGCAGTTCCGCAGAAAAAGTTACGGTCTGTTAAAATTTCCAAGTTAATAATTGGATTTCGAATCGCCCATTTTAAAAATTCAACTGGATTTAACAAGGAAATGACGAACGACAGCTGTCGAAGTTTTTAATTAATGTAGCTTTTTTGTAAACAGAGCACAGATTGTAAAATCTTTCGCGCGAACAAATAAGGGACAAGATGGCGATATGTTCATTAACATGGTTCGAATTCCTTTAAGTCCATTAGTCTGATATTTTAATTGTTTGTTGGCGTCTCGGCGTCCCTTCTGAAACTTTGCAGCTGCGATGCGCCTACCGCGTCGAGCTATTTACAAGTCATTCCACCTAAGAAGTCCTCTAAAATTTTCCTTATTTCACACGTAATAAGTTCGGAAATTGCTTAATTTACAGAATTTTCTAGTGGAACAAGATATGGAGACAAATTGCTTTTAAACTGATGACTCGTTTCCCTCATACACTGAATTTAAAACTTTAGACATAACAATGGTTTTCAAAATTAGAATGTGAAGCAATAACTGACTTGAATTGTTATTTATGTCTTTTGGTGATACATAGTTATTTTGGCACCCCACTATAGGGTTTGATTGCATATTGTGAAGTATGTTTTGTTTCTGGTTTTAAAACATAATGGCAAATAAAAAAATATTCTTTATATTCTTTTAGTCTTAAAGTATAAACCTATACAGACTATACAATATTATAATTGCATCCCACTGCAGGGCACGTATATCTTCTTACGAAAGAGCGTGAGATGGGAGTGAGACTTACCTAACTTTTTCTTCCAACTTTAGTAAAAGAAAGATAATATCATCTCTTTATTCACCTTCAAAATAACAAATCAAAATTTTGTTCTTTTATTGATGTTTGAAAAATAGTTTTCATGTTTAATTTGCATTTATTTGATACAACCTTGTTGTATCTACTTGGTAAAACAAGCATATCTCTGCAGACTGAAGATGTCGGTTACTTAAAACACTTCGGGAGAAATAACGTTTAATACAATGTTTCACCAGGGGGAAGGACTAAGGACAAAGATGACAACAACACAAACCCAAATAACGTATTCATGGCTTCCAATCTTTTACAACATCAACTATAACGTAAGCCATAATTCACTGTATCTAATCACATATAAACCCTCAACAATTTCACAGTGATTGTCTGCACCCCGGATTTAAGTATCGCCGTATAAATCATATTCAAATGATAATTCAATAACTATGATTCTGACCCTTTGTGGGGTCGAGATAAAAACTGAATAATAATAAGGCAACGGCCTCACTGTTGGATTCAACCGCCGTCGGTGGCGTTTATGTCGCCATAGTAGGCCGGTATTTCGCTAAGACTAAAGGTTCTGCGTTGGAAACGCGTATGTTTTTTTTAGTTCCCAGCATACAAATCTTTCATCGTAACTTCAGGTTAGATGCATGTAGCATTTATATATACTAATATTATAAAGATGAAAGATTAGATTTTTTGTTTGTTTGTAATGAATAGGCTCCGAAAGTACTGGACCGATCTGAATAATTCTTTCACCATTAGAATGCTACATTATCAGTGATTAACATATGCTATAAAAAACGGCCAAGTGTGTGTCGGGAAGATTCTAAGGCGGTACGAAGTTCGCCGCGGTCTCTAGTATTTAATAAAATAGGTTTTCCATCCAAAAGTTGTCTGAAAGAAATAGTTTTTAGTATAATGCCGCTTTATGTGCTCTACTCAATCCTATTGTAAATTTGACAATTTGTATGTTTTTAGTGTGCAAATAAAGAGATTTATGTTATGTTACAGTGATGCATATATGTAATTATTTTTAGGACTGGACTAGACTGGTACTTCCATGATTCAAATGGAACTAAAAAATCTGTTCGATAATGTCCAGGATCTTTACTATTTTATTATAAGTCTAAAAGACCTACTGATAGCCAAGGGTACATCGCCATCAGGTCAAATAAACAGTAAGCACAGAATTCTTTAGTTCTTAAAGTTTTTTATGTATAACGATATACGAGTAGGTACGTCTACTAGACGAAAGATATTTTAAACGAAGATACGGAGATATGTCACACTTCGTCATTGGTCGCTTCAAATGGCGTCACGCGACTTTATTGGCTACTTCTACTGGCGCATGGCGGTGTGTAAGACTAACGCCTAAAGAGAATAAGCATAAAATTATCCTGCAACGGCTCGCGTGGGACAGCTTATTTTATTTAGTTAAATAATTTATGCCTAGATAAGAGTAGAAAAAGAGATTAGCGACTGAATCTAATAGAAGTTATTTATGTGGTTCTTCTTATCGCCAAATGCTCAGTCACGTGGCATTTTATTTAATAAAAACAATTTATATTTGATTAGGGAACATTAGAAACTATAATGTGGTTTTCAAGATTGGGAAGGCACACGCCTTTTATTAAATTTAAATCTAAACACAATTTTATAAAATTATGGTCGGTCGAGACTTGAGATAATGAGTATTTTTAATTTACTTGTTTGTTTTTTGTTATAGAATTCTATAGGGTATTTGTAATATGAGGTTTCACGGACATTAACAGGCCTCTGACTTGGTTTAACGAATAATGCCATCTATGCAAAGAACATAAAAATAAAACGGCCAAGTGCTAGTTTGATTTGTGCTGGGAGGGTTCCGCACATCATACAATATTACCAAAAAAAAAATTAAGGTATCTTCTTGAACCTTAGCGCACACTTGAACGTTTGCTTGAAAAAATTTATTGTTGTTTTAGCTTAAAGTATGCACTATAATCACACCAAGTTACACGCTTTTACGATAGAACAACAATTAAAAACCTTGAAAAACCTGTGTTTCATTGTATGGATATATATACCCCTTAATTTTTTACTTTTTTTTTTAAATAATTAATGTTAGCAAATCCAAAATATTAACGCATTGCTAGAAAATTTCAACTCGCTACCTGTTAAAAAAATACTCCCTTTAGAGCTAGGACGGACGGACGGACGAACAGCATAGGCTTATGAATAAAGTCCCGTAATCCCGTTGGCATCCTTTGAGTAAAATAATTTAAGACATATCCCTAACATATTGCTCAGAACTAACGATAGTTTAGTTTTACTATTACGAGTACGTCGTAACATCTGGTATTTGCCAAGCTCTTTCGTCGGACGTTTCAGCTTCGTATATTCGCTGGTTTTGAAGTTGTTCACGGAATTTATGTTCGTGTCTAATAAAACAAAAGACGACAGCACTAGTAGCAAGAACATCTAAGCGCATCGCAAGTAGCAAGTCAATAAAACAAGTGCTACTACTATCGTCTTCTGTTACTAGTAACGAGGATATTTAGGGTTCCGTACCCATAGGGTGAAAACGGGACCGTATTATTAAGCCTACGTTGTCCGTCCGTCCGTCCGTCCTACCTGTTTAGGGCTGTAACTTTTGAACCGTAATAGCTAGATAGTTGTAATTTTCACAGAATATGCGTTACTACGGCGGATTTGTTAACAAATAATCAAAATGTCAAAAAGTTAAAAATTGAGGGGTGTTCTAAAAAAAAACTAGTTTTTATCAACGTTTTTTCTTCACGCTCTATCGTAAAAACGGTAATAGTATACAAACGTCAAACTTGGTGTGATTATTGAACAAACTCTACATTATAACAACAAATAATAAAAATCGGCCAAGTGTGAGTCGGTCTCGCGCTAAAGGTCCCGTAGAAAAAAAGTTTTTTTTTCAGTTTTTGTTGTGTGATGTGGTGATGTGGTACGGAACCCTCCTCGGTGCGAGAGAAACCCGACTCGCACTTGACCGGTTTTATTCTCTTATTTAGAGAGCTATGCTCGGTGTTTCTCTAAGAGATCACATCAGAAGTGAAGTGATACGTCAGAGAACTAATGTGGTTGACATGGTTAGCAAGCTGAAGTGGCAATGGGCCGTCATATCTGCCGAAGATTTTGAGCATTGCTACAACTATTGGTAGTTGACTAGTTGTTGCAATGTTTTTGACCACCCCGGAAGCTTATAGTCGTGAGTTTATGTATGTACTTATGTATTATTTTAAACTATCCCTCTAGTATGGTTTCTCTAATGGTGTTGTTTTTCCATTCAGTACAATGTCCTGGAAAGTGCGATTTTCTCGTTCTTTGAAAAAGCCTAAGAAAAGGTCGATATTTTTTCTCGGAAGAAGCGTAGTCGCTTTAAGCAGAAGCAACCTACAGCATTAAATCAAAAGGAAATCTAGGTTTATTAAAACCTTACGACCGAGAAGACTATGTAATTCAGAAAATTCATCCGCCAACCGCTGTCCAACCAACTTATTTGACTACTAAAACAAATACAAACTGGAATACAGCATTATGAAGCTTTTGTTGGTAATATTTAGTTACAGTGTACACAAGTAACCCATCAACTTGGCTATCGGGTTACGCTTAAGTGACTTGTCGACCACCGCAGAATATTCCATTAAAATATTTTCTTTGCTATAATAGTTCGTCTTACACGAATTTAATATAATATTCCAATAGGATTGTCTCAAAACCTTTAATTTTTCGAATTTGAAATTTATTTTGCTACTCATCGATTCCCAATAGGCAGCCAGTATTTATTGTAGTTTTATCAATTATTTAGCGCAGAAGGAATTTCCAAATATTCGGATTTCAGTCAAGTTCTAAGTTTACTTAACAACAACTTGTTAACGTCGTAAGAAGTAGGTACGTACGTACCTAAAAGCAAGTAAAGTGCTTTTATTTGTTATCAAAACTTTTCTGTTCTTTACGACATCACGTTTAAACTATTTACTGTATTTCTATGAATTAAATTTGGAAGCCGATCATTTTGACGAATCTCTTTTTAGTCTTAGAAAAAGTGTATGTCTAGAATGAGCCTCACGGTTATACGGTACAAAACAAAAGGGGTCTACTTTCATAGGTTGGTGTGCGTGAGGCGCCATACAAATTAAGTATGTGTGCGTGTATATGGATAGGGTTTTGGGGCCAGTACTGGTTCCAATTTTTTTTGACGCCTTCGTATCTTCGACGGTCAATCTTGACATAATATTATAACTTTATCAATGTTTTTAGTATCATTCAGTTTTTTATATTTTATTACAAATCTAAACTATGTGTCTGTACATTGAAGATATTTGCAAGAAAAAGATAACGATATGGTTTTCAGGTATCACTGACTCCAAATCTACCTTTTTTAGTATTTTTGTCGGTCTGTTTTTTTGTTTGTATGTGTGTTTATAACAGCATCACGCAAAATCTTCTGAACCGATTTTGATGAATCTTTTTTTGTTTGATTGCTTATGATCTGACTTAAAATCTGGTAAGTACATAATTTTTGCGGACGAAGTCGCGGGTTAACTTAGTTATCTTACAAAATAATTCTGTGCCGTGACATGTTAAAGATTTTATGTCTGTCGGAGATGTAAAAAAATATTTTTCTTTCTCTCTTTCTTTCTTATGGAATCGCCTCGGTGTCTGTCCGTCCGTCTATCACGCGCGTTTTTCTCAGGAAGTTGAAACATATTTTTTTTGCTCACTGATTAGATTAAACATAAATAAAGGTATTATTGTATCCCACTGATGGGGAGGGACGCCCTGTACAAATTTAATCTTAAATCCATAACATCATGTTTCTTCAAATAAGACAGGTCATTTATTCATCTCTTAGAAAACTACGTTGAAGAACTTCCAAAGTCATATTAATTGGAAACTTTTCCTATCTACTAACTTATGTTTTGAAGCTCAAAACGTTTTCATCTAAAATATTTCTGAGTTCAATTAGATTGGGAGAACTCAGTTTAAAACTTAGCAAGAAATGTTTTCGAATCATTTTAAATCAAAACAGATAGCATTTTAAGTTTGTCTTTTAACTTCTAAGACTTGTGAATAATTCAAAAATACTTAGTATTTGAAAAAGGAATATAAAAATGCTTCATAAATAACTTTTCAAATAGTTTAAACTTTGCGCATATTATTTTATCCCAAGAATATACTTGCCACAAAGAAAAAAACACTGCCTAAAAAGCCGCCATGCCTTGCATAAAAAGTCGTGGTGGTCCAGTGGCGAGTTACATGGCCTATACCGTGCAGGAGGCGATGGTTCGATCCCCGTCTAGGCCGACTCGTACTAATGAGTTTTTTTCGGAAATTATGTACTTACCTACGATTTGTAACACCACTGGCTTTTCGGTGAAAGAAAACATCGTGAGAAAACCTACCTGCTTCAATTTCGAGGTTGTCCATTACAAGTGGCGACGGGCTCACTCCCTGATAGATGGAAAAAAATACTTCAACAGTATAACATAGGGTCCTTTTTAATATACTGACACTTTTTTAAGAGGATGATCAGACCATCAAACTGAACATTTTTCTCAAGGGCACCAACATCGAAATCGCGAAAAAAAAATCAGCTGTTCTATACAAAATTACAATCCTACTTGAGCCAAATGTATGGGACAGCTGTTTTTTTTTTGGCGATTTCGATGTTTGTCCCATAGAGAAAGGTGTTCAGTTTGATGGTCTGATCATCCCTTTAAAAAAGTGGCATGATATTAAAAGTTGGACCCTGTATAATAGTATAAAAACAAATCTTCTGAAATTCCATTTACAATCAAATTACTAATTCACCATTTTATATGCCTAACTAAACATAAAATGATACCGTAAAAAGAAATATTCAACAAAATTATCCTACTCAGTTCGCTCGCAAGCAATAGCATGGGATGGGGACGCAATCCCATCTCATTACTGTGGTCTACACTAATGATTCTCAAACTGTCTGACTATTATTCACATTCTTGAACATTTTCTACCAATGAATGAGTAACATCGGGATTATTTTTCTCAACATCCCTGTGCAACATTTTTAACCGACTTCAACAAAAGGAGGAGGTTCTCAATTCGACCCGTATGTTTTTTTTTTTTTTTTTGTATGTTTGTTACGCGATTGCACCGCCAATTGTGAATTGATTTTTTAGTTACTATTGTCATGAATTTAATGTTTTTAATCATTTTTATTATTATTATTATTGTATCTCTTACGGTATTTCACGGGCCGTAGCCCGGACCTTTGGAAGGCTTGCATGGGGACACAGGTCCAACACGTAGAGGCCCCTTTGAGACACTTTTATCTAAATGCAATGGGATGCACCAACCATGGTCTATCTCTGAATGCATTATGCAAATGCACCAGAAGACATACCACGTTCGGTGCAGAGACTATTGTAGAAAGGACAAAAACTACTCGGGTTATGGGGGTGAACTGGGTGGACTGGGAAATCTGGGTTATTGCGGAGAGACTCGGGACGCCTGCCGTAACAAATGTCTCTAAGTTTGTCAAAAATGGCAGACGGTGACTTGCCAACTCATTTGATGGGCCCCCCAAAACGACCGCTCGCAAGGAGCGACAAGGCAGCAACATCTAGTGAGCGGCTAAGGTTGTAGAGAGGTGAGTCTGCGGGCGCCGGTTCCCGGTGCTAAGCGCACCAGTCAGCAGGTCCCGGCGTTATGACATTTTACACTTCCAACCTGGAGCATAGGTTCCGCTCTTGCGACTCCACTCCTGGCCGGCCGATTAAGGCAAGACAGGAGGTGAGGGCCAAATCAATCCGGGCCCTCTGGAGAATCGGGTCCGTGGTGTCGCCAATCACCAACAGCTCGCCACAAGCTGCCCTGCGGGCTTATTATTATTATTATTTATGATACACTAGCAGCTTAGAGCTGATGCGTGTATATCACTGCACTTGTTTAGTTTGTAGATTGTAGATATTTTTATTTTCTTTTACTTTCATGTGAATGTACTCAGATTCGGTTTAAAAATTATTTAAAAATATAAACGGAAGAATTTTCTTAAATAGAGTAATCTTCGAACAGATGTATAAATAAAAGTATAAATACATTTAGCTACATTTATATTAATTATTCATTAAAAAAACAGTTTTTGAATACATTTGGGCCAAGATACTCAGCAGTAAAGATAAGATGTATAGCTGAGGCCCAGGCATGATGGTTGAGGCATTGAGGCCCAGTTTGAGAATCACTAGAATCACTGACTCGCTGCCAACAATTCAAGAGACATTTTTTCAATTATCCCATGCCACCGCGAATGCAATCAGATTTTCTTTTATTTACGTACACTGTAATTTTAATATTCCTTTATTTTTATAATGCTACGTCTCAGAATCTGACATTGCAAAGTGATATGTGAGGGAAATACTCGTACAAGCTGGTTTTTCTGTTTTAGGAAGGATATGGTAGATATATCGTTATTCTAGTATATGTCTACGTTATATTTGCTGCTGTTCAAGTATAGTGCAAAATAGTCTGTGTACTGTAGTCAAAGTTCAAGTCATTTATTGCACTAGTTATATGTTACTGATGACTTTCATTTGATCTTTTCGTCGTTTAGTTTTTCATTGGATCGTCACTTAGTTACAGTTGACTACTGTGATAGATCTTGCTTCACTTCAGTGTGTTTTCTCTAAATAATTTTTTTTTTATTTATAGTTAATGGCTTTTTGCTTGTGCGTAGCACCGCATTTCCGCCAGTGTCAAGTGTAATTTATGGGAGTATCTATCCCAATCTCAGGGATTGTTTTTGTTCAAGAACAAGAAGAGATTGAGGATTGCGGAGCCTCGTGGCAGGCAAAAACGCGACGCGAAAAAACCACGCGAGACGTGTGCTCGGGTCAATTCCTGCAACGTGACTCCCTCTAAATACATTATTGGTAAATACGCACGGCGACAGATCAACCTACCCATAGTTCGACCTTATGTCCATGAACATAGAGTTTAACTATGGGTAGGTTGATCTGTCGCCGTGTGTACCTACATAATGAGAATTATCATTATTTATTCAACAGGATACTATCACCAAACATCTTTTTAAATGACAAGAATCTTTTAATTCCTTTGCTAAATTAATTTTTATGAATTGCTTCGTAATTATGTTTTAGATAAACTTTCGTTGCGCTCTTAGTTTTTAAATTTAAATTAATTTAGTTTGAGTTTAGTTTTTGCCTTTGCAATTTAAAAAAAAGATTTTGTGGTCATCATCATCATCACAGCCCATATGCATCCCACTGCAGGGCACAGGCCTACCCTCATGGAGGGCGTATGGGCGTTAGTCCACCACGCGTGCCGAATGCGGATTGGAAGACTTCACATACGCATCGGAATTTCTTCTTCAGCGTATGCAGGTTTACTCACGATGTTTTCCTTCACCGTTTGAGAGCAGTCGTTATTACGTACATAAGTTATTAGAAAAACGTATTGGTACATTGAGTTTCCATAGCTCTAACCACAACGCGCCCCCGAGACTCTCTTTCGAGGAGATTTTGTTATATCTCTCTGTATTGTCCCTATTTTAATTAAACTGACAGCATAGATAATTGAAAAAAATAAATAAAAAAAAAGATAATAAAAGAAAATAATAATAGATAATTTGTGTGATATTGTCCAAGATATTTATTATTGTTATTTATTTTTATTATAGAAAACTGATAGTCTACAAAACTTATTTAGAGAGATTCCTTCATTATGGCGTTTAGTAGAAGTAATGATTATACAATAGTTTACACGTAAAATTCTAAATATTTTGAACGTTTCACATAAACAACGATTTAATATAATATAACTACCATCTAGTGATAATATTCACAAACTAAATCAAACATCACGTAACAGCGTAGAACATAATCCCGGATAATCCAACTATTAATCAAGCACTGGCGACATCTAGCGAGCGTTCGAAATTGGCGTTCGAAGTTCGAATATAAAACACGCACTGCCTTACAATTTATGGTCAACCAGCGTGAACAGAGAAACATTATAGAAAAGACAATCATATCGAATACATGCCAATCAACGCAGTATATATACTTTATTTATGTCAATAAAATAAAAAATAAAATGTACATTAGTCGTTTTCATGTTTACAAAAGAGAGTAAATTCGATGCGGAAAAATAGGGTTTTTGGCATAATTACAAAGGAATGTTAGTGGTTAAGAGAGGTAGAAGTGAAGATGAGAGAAGTGTGAAGTAGGTACCTAATAGTTTTAAATTATGATTCAGTGGTAAACAATCGATTTTCGGTTTTTCATTCACCCATAACAATATTTTTATTCAATAATTATTAATGTAGAGCTAACATGCATAATTAAAGCGATTTCATCAAAATTAAAGGTTGCTGAAAATAAAGATTTACTTAGTCGATGATATTGATATTCGAAATTCGAAATGCTAAGATCTTTTAGATTCCATGTCTATAGTTTGTGTGCTCTGTGGTCAACCATCCATAAGGCACAGTAAATCAGGCGAGCTATCGTGTCTTGTAACTATTCATAATTACCGATATTGACTTCTTTGTGCTCCTACCATGCAAATGTCCGATGTATTTATAGGGGGTGGTAAGAATGTGTTAGTTGTTTATATTTGTAATCCGAGTTGCCGTGACATTTAAGTTAACACCCTTTAAAGATACTTTATCATCTACAAACACCGAATAGATATCACTAGAAATGTAGTATGAGTTTTTTAACATGAAACATCTCTCATTTCGGTCACTGAATCAGTTGGAGTCACCATATTGTGACGAAATATGTTATGACAAGATGGCTTATTACTTTGGAAATATAGCACCTACCAGCATTATTTTAGGCTAGAAGCCAATACTCGGTACGAGTACCTACGTTTCACGTATTCCACAGCGGCTACATCTCTGATACAACCTACCCGATTTGTTTATTTTGCTTATTTTCAGATTACTCCAGTATTTTAAAAGTCAGGATACAAAGCACAGTGCACGTAGTTGGAAAAGCATGGGGAGACAACTCGCACTCGTGTTTTACGATAACTTGTAATTAATGTTGTTGCATAGTGCTTTACCGTCGAGAAGTTTGTCGGCTGCGAGCATCCGACTAAATTATGGGCCGACTTTGTCGCTTGTGAGAAATTCACTCATAAATTATACGAAAAATGTGTTGACTAATTAGATGCTAGTACAGGTATATTATAATAAACATCCGAATTGCCAATTTTAATGAATTTTTAATAATATTTTACAGATATGGACTCAGTTGCAGAAACGCTCATTAAAGTTAATTCTCCATTAAATGTTTTGCTAGCTTTAACTACGTCAACAAGACAAAAAGTGAAAGCAAGAGATTTAATGGAGGATTTTAATGAGCGTTTCTGAAACTGAGTATTGGTGTGCTATTTTTAGATACCTACATAAAATTCGAGGATGAAAAGTGTTGAGTCTTGGACGGGTTTTGAACCCGTACCCTGCGCAAAACTTGGGCTCCTGAGCTTTCGTTTTCGAGGGATTCATGCGATATGCAAGGTGTAAGAAAACACCCTAGTTTATTAAAAAGAGTGGTTTAGATCATCGAACTGAACAACTTGTACTATGGAGTCAATATCAAGAAAAAAATGCTGTTTCATACAAAACTGCAGTTACTGTCAGGGTAAAACCCTAAAATGATCAGACTAAGTACTTACCTACTTGATTCATAAGTGTGTAGGACAGCAAGTTTTTTTTGACGGTCTCTATAAAGAAAGTTGTTTAGTTTGATGGTAAACCACCTCTTTAAATAGAAGTAGGGTGTTTTTTAAAACCTGTTTCAATTTCATATATTATTAATTGTTAACATGTTACACCATGATACACCATCTTTTGCTATTTCAAAACTTTGAGTAAAATTAAAGATTTGAAAATTTAAACTTTACAGGCTGTGATTTTAAGTCCCGTCTGAGATTTAATCAAGCTTTAATAACATTTTTGATGGGTAGGTAATACTATTTTATTGTTTTTATCCCTACTCACATAGGGTTAAATTATAGTTTTACGTCGATTTTTATTCATTTTTCTGTCCAAAACACCCCTAAACAAGATGTCAGCAGAACCAAGCATCATACTTATGTCTTCTGATCTATAAAAGTAAAAATAAAAACAGGCCACTTGTAATTAAAACCATAACAACTATAAATTAATATCTTTCACAACATTCTCATAACTTTTAACACGTGTTATTGAACAAGTGGGCCACGAACCAGCTGCCAAACAGATGCGATAGCTATTATACAGCTATTATTCGTATAACAGCGAAACAACCAATGCCAAATATTGCTTTAATAACATCCTTATGATGTCCACTGGAACGCATCCAAAACTGTTCATTTCTGCTAGGTTTTGTTCTTTGAATTTCAAGACATGATGAAACATAGCTAAAGATTAATTCTAGTAAGTAACTGATATTTTTAAATGAAATATTTTATGGTATAGCTGTGCCCGCGGCATCGTATGCCACTTCTAACCACTGAATTTATTGATTGGTTACAGCCGACCAGTCTACTGTTGGAGCTTTCAACCGGTGAAACCGCATCAAAATCAGTCCAACAGTTTACAACAGTTTATAAAAAATTTACTGTTTTATTATACGTACCTACCTACAGATTAAGGTAATACCTATCAGACAGTCAGATACACTGGAAGAGAAAACCAAAATACTTATTGAAAAATACCTATTTGATATTATCTAGAAGAACTTTCAAAACAGATACTTCGAACTTCAAATAGGTAGTTTATTTTGTTCATGCAGATGAAAATACAAAAGCAGGAGTTTCATTAAATACTGAAATGAGAAAACTGAAACTTACATAATATATCATTCATTGTAATACTATATTTATTTTGTAATTTCACTTACATATTATTCTGAATCTGCTATGTTTAGAATACCCCTCATCAGGTAATATATGTAGTAGGTAATATAGGTAATTTATAGTCGTAAGCACAATTATTTATATTATGGTAAATTCGACCACTCGATGTCAATGACACCTCCTTAGATCTAAACCCGACTAACAATAAGAAATATTTAAACAATGCCAATATATAATGACGAGATTCTTAATAACCACTATCTAGATCTAAGTTCCTGTTTAAAACGTGTTCCGAACATGTTTTTGCGGCCATTCGTCTTAGTAGATAATGGTATCGATTCGGTATTGCCACGACTTAACTTAACTAAATTTATTCCTGTCATTTTCTAACATTCGACTAAGAAAAGAGACAGAAAACCAACAACTGACTTTAGTGCTGTCAAAGTGACGCTACACGCCCAAAAACGCCTTAAATAAGATAGCGTGCATTATGATGCCATCTTATTTTGGGCGTGTAGCGTCACTTTGACAGCACTAAAGTCAGTTCTTGGTTTTCTGTCTCTTTTCTTAGTCGAATGTTAGAAAATGACAGGAATAAATTTAGTCAAGTTAAGTCGTGGCAATACCGAATCGACACCAATGACAACCTACCGTAGAAAATTGGCAATTTATATACTTTGCTTTTTAACAATAAATTTTGAAGTATCTACGCATTTGTCTCTAATCACCCACGCACAATAATCTGAGATAGCTTAATGACACTTAATAATGGAAGCTTAATATGGAATTATTGTGTTTACGTTATTAAATAATGCAAAAAATGGATATTGAAGATTATAAATTGATATGTAAACGTCTTTATAGATGGTAAGAAAATATTTCGGGTAACATCAAAGTTTAATTTCCTAATTCTACGCCCACTAAAAGAAGTGGTCGCCCTTTATTCACAATACTTGTTAACCATGAAGCAAAAAGTTACCTGCTATGCTCCAAAAACTAGAGAAAGAGTCTTAGGGGGGTATTACAGAACGACACTCAAGTGGAGATATAGACAAGGATGCATGTATACGTTGTATGTATTTGCATCCTTTTCTATCTATACTCAAGAAGAGATCTCCACTTGAGTGTCGTTTTGTAAAACCTAACAAGTAAATACTTATTTTAAGAATAAAAAAATCATGTGTTTACTCTCGTATCCTCATAGTACGAAATTTCAGAGTTTAGTTACGGTCTACGCTTAGTTTTTCGGAGTCTCTACATGAGACTATAGTCGCTAAAAGTATCGTAATTAAATTGCCATGAAAACAATGAAGTTAGATCGACACAATATCGTATGTTTATACAGGGTGTAAGGGAACCTCTTCCGAAAAGTCAAAGGGGTAAAAGTACCCATAAATATGAACATCTTTTACTATGGGACCAACTATGAGATCTCAAAAAAAAACAGCTCCATACATTAGATTTTTTTTCAGATCTCGTAGTTGTTCCCATAGGAAAAGATGTTCATATTGATGGGTACTTTCACCCCTTTGAGTTTTCGGAAGCGGTTTCCTTACACCCTGTATTATCATATCAGTTAAAATTGTCCTAGTGGAAAATTTATTAAATTCCTTTCTTGTTGCACAGAAGGAATCATCATCATCATCCACAGGCAGAATCCACCCACTGATGGGTACAGGCCTCCATTTGTTTAAGCCAGCCACCCTCCTCAGTCCCGGGCATCTCGCATCCATACGTAGATACCGCAACTCTCTCTACAGAAGGAAACGACACTTTAATTTAAGCCTATAAAAAAGAAACAACATTTGCAAAATCTCCTATTTAAAAAAACTAGTTTCAAAAGTAGGTAGTTAAATTATATTTAGGAGGTTAATCGTCCGTTATTTGTTACCATTATGAACACTGTTCCACGTTTTTCCTTTTTTATTAGCATCAAGCTCAAAATCCTATTTACTTTCGTATTATGCTAAGAGGATTATGGAATATTTATGGAGAGTAATTCTTCCGTTTTGTTATTATTTTGTGACGTCATAATTTATATTTGGCTGCGAAAAGAAATTATTAGATTAATACAGACTTAAAAAGTTCGATATTAATGTCTGCCTTTGCGTGTTTTATGACACAAATTGCATGGAAAAATTTTAATTAAAATTCAGATTAAAAAGCACCTTTTTACTTATTTACGTAGTTTAGCTTCGTTACTGGTCAAGTTCGGTACGGTTCCGCATACGCTTAAGAAGAAATTCCGATGCGTATGGAAGACTACTTAACCGCATTGGGCACGCGTGGTGGACTAACGCCCATACACTCACCCTGAGAGTAGGCTTGTGCCCTGAGGTGGGACAGGACTAAGCCGATGATGATGATGAAGAAGTCACCCGCCACGGTGACCGTTTTAGTGGTATTTCATTCCGAGGCTCTGAGCGCCTCTGTTCTTCGGTGGGCAGGTTAAGCAGTTGTTCCCGGATAGTGTTTTAGATGGCAAAAAGTCTGATGAAGCAGCTTGAGAATATGTTGACATCAAGTTGACTATTAACTTACCAGCTCTACCAATAACGTTTACTCATTCTTCGTTTTGTGCCCTGCATGCATGCATTTGCTTACTATATTCCCTGAGGATAGTCAGACATATTCTGAAAACTCAGAATATCCCTGTTTCTCTAGTAGTAACGAAATTTTCCAGTGTGACGGGGCGTGACCCTGTCGCCACTTATAATTATGTGTCCTGCATTAAAATGGATAAACGCTAATAAAGTTGATGGTGAAGTTTACACCACTGTATTGTATTATCAGCTTTACAAGCAGTCGTGATATACCTGCTTGCTTTAGAGCAAAAAAGACTAAACAAAACTTTTTTCGCAAAAAGAACATCAATCAAAGCGAGCCAAGATTGATATCTTTAAACTCATAAAAGCTTATGAAGTTGATATAAAAAACAGCGAATGAGAGTGCAAATATTTGTAGTAATTAACGAAGAAAAAAAAGGTGCTAAAACTTTTCGCGCTTCGTCTCGTGATTAATGCCATCTCATTGTGGATTCTATAAGTCGAGTAACTTTATCATTCCATATCAAATAAATCTGCAAGGGTGGCGCGGTAGAAATTTTAATGATTCCACACCGTCCGTGTTGGACTTCGATGAAAAAAGACGCAACTGTGAGATACGCGGTTTTGTACGATTATTTAAATTTGTTGGTTAGCTAAGAACGAGATAATTTATGCGGATTGGATTATCTTTTTCAGAAATGTAGAGACATGAAGATTTAACTGAACTGGTGTGTTAGTATTACATATTAGCTATACGACAAAAAAAATTAGGCATGACATGTTAGCTTTTAAACTTATTTTTAATTTTGGTAATTATGAAATGCGTTTGAATGAATTTTTATGAATAATTAATTTTCAAAAGCTATTTGAAATACAAGAAAATGTTACTTCAAAATAGAGAAATAGGGTTAGGCTAAGTATTTACTGATTTCTGTTTCTATTCCGTTATTTCTGGATATTTATTTTTAATGTAAATTTACAATTAGCATTTAAATATTAAGATAATATTAAATGAGTATATAATGAATACGTAACTGAAATGTCACTTGAATGTATGTTTCCTTCATTTAGAATTTTACTGACACAAAAATCCGAATTAACAGAGATACGCCCATTTACTTAGAGATAGCAGCATAGGCGTCGTGGGGAGAAATTAAAAAGAATGGCTAGGAAGCGGTCCACCGTTTTGCTTTTTAATTTTCCGTTCGCCGCTGGCGTCTGGGGCTTTTACAGTTTGCGGTTGATTCAATCTTCTGGTGAGTGCAAGCCTTGTTAGAACAATGAGAGAGAATGTTCATCTTATTAGACAATGATACTTTATTTGGCCTGAGAATTAGTCTCTTGGGACCATTGTTTTGTTACTTTAAAAGAGTTAATCGAAAGTAATTATCCCGTTTAGATAAAATAAACATTTTGTGTTTTGGTTTGTGGTTTTGGAATTTTGTTACGCATTAGAAAGTTGTACGTCAGCTCGTCATTTAACATTATATTACCTAAACAATAATATCGAAGCCTAGACGTATGTATGTACGTATGCGGACCAAATAGGCAGCGTACCTACTTAAGAAGGGCCTGATCAAATGTAACTGAAACCAACGAGCCAGTATGAAACGACTTAAGAATGTAAAAGAGGCAAAAAAGGTGTAACTATCAGTACCTACACAAAACCAATGTAAACTGGCCGCGCGTAGGGTGAATAACGTAAGGTCGCGCAGCCAGCTTATTTTGGTTATGCGTAGCTTGATGTGTCGCCGAGTGCAGCGCTTCCACTAGGGGCGCTGTTCCAAATTCAATACAAAATTGCTGACGTTACTACAGTAGTAAAGTACGGTGAACACTCATGGTAGGCCTAAAGTAGCCGATGGCGATTAATTTTCTCTGTTGTACGCAGGTGTGAGTAGATGTCTGTATGTATGTAAAATCTAAGCGATTCTTATCTAATAATACAATTACGTTGTATAGTTTTACTTTTCTAATAGGGAAAGAAAGCGAAACGATAATTGTACCTATTTTAAGACTACTGAAGATTAGAAAGCCTCAATATGGATATTAAACAAATTTTTCACAATTGTTCAATTTATGCTTTTCACATATAATATAAACATGTTTTCCTACATCAAACATTTATATTGTCTTAAATAAATACGACAATAAACAAGGAATCTAAATCTAGCAACCTCATTGCGTAACTTCCCTCAGAATACCAAACACAGAGAGCCAAACCAAAGTATAAAAGCCTACAACCAACAATCCGAAACCCAACAAGATTCCAAGACGAACTTAGACGCAACATGTAAAGGCAAACCGAACAGTGGACTGCAGTAATGAGATTCCTCTGATGTTATCCCGCTTGACAACGAATCCCCAATTTGTGGTCAGTCAATCTTCTAAAGGAGGAATTCAATTTGCTAAGACAAAAGTAATGTCTTTGTAAAGCTTGACACAAATTATTACTGCGGAGAATTCTTTAGACGTTTAACAAAACTTAGTATTTAACGTTAAGTAGGTCTGGGAAATCGGATCTGTAGGGTTGTTATTTATGTAAATGTTTCGGTCTTCTTTCTTTTCTTATCCTTTTTAAAAGGCTGCTAACATTATTATTTTGAATATTTTGTTTCTACAGAAGCAGAATTGCTTACAACTGCAGAAAACATGTCGATTTGGTACCGATTGATCCGGGCCCCCTGATTTGTTGTTCATTTCTGCATTAAACTATAAATTTTGACTTCAGAAGATCTGAAACTGATTCCAAAAAATAACGTATCTCCATAAACACTTCCATCTTCTTCTTATCGAGTGGGCTGCAAAGCCCTGGTGTCAGAGTTTATTCAAACCGCCTTACGGCCTCTGACGTGGTTTCGGCCTCTTCCATCATCTCAGCCAATGGACGTCCACTGCTGGACATCAACGACCGGTCCTGCGCTGCGGTCATCACTTGACACAGACTTGTGCAAAAAAACATTTTCAGTTCTACCAACAACTTCGAAATCCCAATAAGACCGTGAGTTTACAAAAAATTACAAAATGCAGTCTAAGATGAATTTTTAAAGAAAAACAAGAAATTTTATATTCCCATCACACGCAAAAATAACTCGAGGGCTACTTAGAAAAATTTACACCTACCTAATTTTATCGTCCCCAAATAACTTCTTAGGACGCTTTCACGTTTTTAATCGTGGGCCACACTTTATTTTAAGGATCGTCCTCACCAAAAATATTATCAAATATGTAGCCACCTAAACAACATTCAACAAATACGTTGAAACGACCAAAAAGGCATTTGCTTCTTGTTAAACAGACTGTAAATAGACAATTATATTTAATGGGTTAATGGTTCGGTTCATTTGTTTCGTTTCCGCGATCAATTGAATTCTGTGTCGAGAAAATTTGATACGGATGACAAGCCGTCATTGTCACATTAGCAATTTATTACGAGTACTTCACTTTTCCTAATACTTCGCTTTCCAAAACTAGTCAGTTTCAGAACTGGTCTTGTGCCCGAAGTCATCTCTTTTCCAACTCATCTGTTAATGTAGTAAAAAACCATGAAAATTTATAGTTGTATTGAAAAAACGTTCATATATTTAGGCAATTTATCAACCATAATGAAAGTAATGCATGCATGCATGCATGCACACAGCCACAAAATATACACCCCACATCCTCGATTTATACAGGTCAATCTAATCTCAATACGATATATCTCTCTCCTACGGATCCTAACGAAATCTTAAAAATATTTAAATTACTGAAAAACTCAGAATGCACAGGATATGATGACCTAAATATAAGAATATTAAAATTAGGCTCAAAACACTTATGCCAACCACTGAGTCACATAATAAATCTATCACTGTGTCAAGGGATCTATCCAGCTAGACTTAAATACTCGATCATAAAACCTCTCTTTAAAAAGGGTGACAACAAAGACATGAATAATTTTAGGCCTATTTCTCTGAACCCCGTGCTGAGTAAAATAGTCGAGAAAATCATGTGCTCCAGACTAACGTCCTTTATAGAATCGCATAATCTGCTGAATAATAAACAATTTGGTTTTAGAAAAGGCAGCTCTACAACATTAGCCTGCTTCACCCTTGTAAAAATAGTTACCGAAAGCCTGAATGATGGGGCGCGAATTGCATCTATATTTCTTGACTTAAAGAAAGCTTTTGACTCTGTGTCTCATGGTGTTTTAATAAATAAGCTACAAAATCTAGGTATTCGTGGTAAGGCTAACGAATGGTTACAAAGCTACTTAAATGATAGGCAACAATGTGTAGAGATCTGCGCAATTGTAAAAAGGAATAGAAATACTCATTATAAGTCTTTGCATAGATCATCTTACAGTCAAAATAAATTCGGTGTGCCCCAAGGTAGCGTTCTCGCGCCCCTCCTGTTTTTGCTCTACATTAACGACTTGCCACAAACCGTAAAGCACGACTGCATCTTATTTGCAGACGATACAACTCTAATTATAAAAGCAAATGATGAAAATACTTTCCAAAGAGAGATTAATGATACTCTGACGTCTATTACTGAATGGCTCAAATGTAATAACTTAAGTTTAAACGTTAGTAAAACTAAAATAATGGAATTCCAAACCTATAATAGTACCTCTATTGTACCTAAAATTACATTCAATAATGAAAAAATTGAGTCAGTAAACGATACTGTATTTTTGGGATTCACATTGGATAAATATTGCAACTGGAAACCTCATATTCAGAAGCTGTGCCTAAAACTAGACCGATATGTCTACGTCTTGAATCGTTTGAGACTAACTACTTCTAAACAAGCTGCTCTCATGGCTTACCACGGTCTCGTATCGTCGAATATTAGATATGGTATCATTTTGTGGGGAAATTCGGTCGAATCTGATAGAGTCTTCAAATCTCAGAAAAAATGCATTAGGGCATTATGTGGTGCAGGCTTTCTAGATTCCTGCCAACCTCTATTTAAAAGGGAAAATATCCTCCCGATGCCCTGCCTGTACATATATGAAATGTGTGTTTTTGTCCACAAGCATTCTCATTTATTTCCGAAATATTGTGATTTGAGCATACGCAGACAGAGGAAAATTTACGAACATGAATTGTGTGTACCGAATAGACAAAAACTACAACTGTTCAGCAAAAATGCATACTGTATGGCTGTAAAAGTGTATAATTCATTACCTAATGATTTTAAAAAACTTAACACTTATAAGTTTAAGAAGCAAACATACAAATATCTTTTGGATAAGTGTTACTATTCAATACAACAGTTTCTTAAGTGACTTATTTGTATGTGATTATTGACTCTATGTTTGATTATTTGAAATCTATGAAATTTTATCTGAATAATCTAATATCTATCTGACATCTTAAATTTGACTAATTACCAAATATTGTTGTTATTCGATTTGTTATGATCATACTTGTAATTAACATTTGCATGCCTTCATGGTAGAATATGCTGGAAAATTGTATTTTATAAAATCTTATGTACCATATTTTTGCAAATAAATTATCATTATCATTATCATTATCATTATCATGCATATGCTCACGACTATATTCCCCGAGGGGGTAGTCAGAGATATTCTGAAACCTCAGAACATCCACGTTTCACCAGTAGTACCGAAAGTAATCTTCTTCTTATCGAGTGGGCTGCAAAGCCCTGGTGTCAGAGTTTATTCAAACCGCCTTACGGCCTCTGACGTGGTTTTTATGTAACGACTACCACCACCAGTGATAGTAGCCGGGACCAACAGCTTAACGTGCCATCCGAAGCACGGAATTTTTTTTTTTTTTCAGACAATCAGGTGACTCAGCCTGCAATGTCCTAACCAACTGGGGAAAAACGCACAAAGTGACGTTTCACTAGGTGGCCCCCCGTGGGAATCGAACCCACGACCTCCGTGTCAAGAGCCCAATGCTCTAACCATTAGACCACGGAGGCAAACCGAAAGTAATAAATGTGATAATTAAAGTAAATAAAAAGTAAAAGCCAAAGAAAAAAAACAGGATAATGTAAATATTTGGAATTATCCTTGCTAATTAGGAATATAATTGACAACCTACACTTAAAACCAATCAAAACGTTTGCTTGTTGTTAAAAAAAACGTGTATCCAGATCTTTTTAGAATGCTAGCGTACAATTTTTTGGCTCATTTTTTATTATTCAAAGCTCAAGGTTCAATCCTCACGGTGAAGATCAGCCTTAGGTGGTGTCGACGTACACTAATGTCCAATTAATATACCGTTTTATTCGAAACCTCTTTAATTTATTGTATACCACATTGGAATATATTCTCATTAGTTTGACACTCACTGCCTATTATATATACTGACCGATCATTAGATGCCGGCTGATAAATGGCGATAGAAACCGAATCGAAATAGAGATATTGACCCTGCCTATAAATCCTAGAGCTACCGTTGACGGTGCGATAATTATGCTAACATTTTTATCTTTATACTTCCGACAAAAGATTGGTGTGATTAAAAAAAAAAACGAAATTAAATCATTCATTAAATGAAAGTGTCATTCATTGTAATAACAAACATACAAATGATGTAAAATAAATCTAAATTTAGTCTATCCTATTCTTTTATAATCTTAAAATTGTCGCTCCACCTTAGTACCTATTGATGATTTTGCCAATATCTAGTTTAAATAGCAATAGTACCTATCTACTTGACTTACGGTAATAAATATTTAGTGACTTCAAGGATTGTTATATGCCTAAAACAGATACATATGCTACCATAAAATTATGGAGCTTCGTTGCAAGCCGGGGAGCAGGCAACCGACACCCGTCAACTCAATAACAGACTTGCAACACGACTCCTATATTTAGACTCAATTAGTTTGATATTTAACTGTTCAAGCATTTTGCGATTTTTATCTATGCGATAGACTTTTAAAAGACCTGATAAGCGTAAAAGTTATTCCATTCAGTAGAAAAGTTGTTTTTAGTTGCCAAGTTTCTTATCTATTGGAAATGCAGTAAAGTTGTAACTTCTTAAGTGGGAACGACGAACAAGGGAATTAGTACTGGTTTCCTTTTGATAGCTACTCCTGTATTAATGGATGGTGTGAAACAAAACGCTAATGGGTCATTAACAATTGGCATTGACCATGAACTTAAGACAATGGGCTCGTAAATTTGGCCTTAAAACATTTAAGTTATTTAGTGTCTATCGTTCCGGTTTGGAAAAAAGACGTAGGTAAAATAATGGAATTGAATTAGAACAGAGTACATTATCATGTTTACAACCCCTACGCTATTACACCGTCGTGGCATCATAAAACCGACACAAACGTATTTTTCATTCAATCATTAATGATGGGCTTGTAGTAAAATAAAGCCATCGATTTTTACGAGCGAAGGACCTACATAGCGTGTCTGCGGGGAGCTCTATCGGACGAAGCGAAAAAAGGCCTAACTAAAGTAAGAACAGTTTAATTCTAAAATTATTGACGTAATAAAAAAGAACGTGACTATAATGTATTCAAAGCGGCTGGAGAGTTGTTCTGAACGCGATCGGTTCGATGTTTATGTAAATACGTCCGTCCAACTCCTTAAATTGAGATGTTCTTAGTGTTTATGTCGGGTTTTTTCGACGTGTGCCCACTGTGAAGTGTAATTAAATGTGACTTAATTATTTTATTTAGCGATCTTTATGCTCTTAATTTATATTGTAATAAAATTTTATGCTTTGATAAAACTCTACGTACTGTATTGAAAGTTTTTTATTGGATGATAATTATTTGATTAAATAAAGATAAAATACACATTTCGTTCCACTTTAAATGCAAAAATAAACGATCAAATCAATAAATTAATGCATATTAAAGTCATCCACAAAGCAGTTAGAAATCTATTAGTGTGAAACATGTTTATTTATGTTCATGGTTTAAGTATTTTTTTCTTATACCTTGATTTGACTAAATGTGACAAATGAAAAAGAAAATTATACATTAATAAATCAAAACGTCTCACTGATACATTTTGAGTGATGCATTTAACTAATACACTCGTTTGAAAACCGTAAATAGTTTCAAAACATTCTACTAATAAATTTCACACAAAAGAACAATCAATCTTCTCCTATAATAAATTCTAAACGCTTGTAAAAGTGACAAATGAAACAAAGAATTGTCGTCTTATCACTTTTGGGTCATTACTGCACCACCCATGGTCAAGAACAAAACACTGTAACAACATTTACGTCTTTATTCACTAACAATAGTATTTGCTACTGTTTACGACAAAAGGACAATATGGCACACTTCTGAGAGAATCACTAAATGCAACTGGCAATTGTTTCACCCAGTGAAACCTCGTTCAGTTGTTTCTAGGAGGTAGTAAAAAGACATCTTGCCTCCATTTCATCCTGTGTAATAAGTTTTTATACCCTTTGTGACGCAAGGATGAGTACGTTTTCTTTTACATTGAAACCGTTTTAACACGATTCCGCTCCGAGTTTGGCGTGAAACAGTCGTTTTGTTCTCCCCTATTGTAGTTATTTGAATAAGCTGAGTATGCTTTTATTTTATTGTTGGATCCTCTATGGACATTAGTGGAGACAAAATATGTATCTTTAGTTGTGTTGAAGTGTATCAAATTGTTTAGAAGAAGGTGTTTTAAGAATATAAGAATCCATGAAAATGATTACATTTTTTAGATACTATATTAAATAGGTGGATACTAAAAGAGCAAACGAATTATTATAAGATCAATCGCGCCTTTTGAAAATTAAACTTTAAATACCTAACAAAAGAACTCAAATAAGTATATTTTTTTAAATCCTCACATTGAATCAAATTTGAGTGAAGGCGATTAACATAAGTCTCATCATTCTCACAAACACGTCTTCAAATCACCTGTGACAGTTTTTACCGACGTTAAAAAAGGAGAAGCCATAATAGGATTAATTTGACAACATCGTATAAAGCTCAAATATCCAAATTCCATGTCAGAATCGGTCACACATATCAAAATACTTTTTTATTTTGACCCGTAGGAATTTAGAGGTGTTCGTAAGGGTTTTAAAAATGTTATCGAAGTTACAATCTTATCTATTTATAAATCTATGGGACCACACGCCTTCTAATCTACTGTTTTCACTTAAAACAAATTGAGGTGGATTCGTAAAAGGGGGCCGTTTCACTGTCCCAGTAATTTTTCGAATAGGTTACTCTACTTAAGCCTGCCACACACACACGGAATTCCGAATCAAAATTACGATTTTGTATGGATTTCCCCCTTCAGAATTCAGTAGGAAATTTCTGAGACATGAAATGCTATGAAAATCATAAGTCTGATACGGAATTCCGTATGATTGTGGCAGGCGATTTTACAACAGATTTGTAAAAATGTTGCTATACATAATTTGATCTTTAGTTACCTATTACAATCATTGATGTAGAATACGGATAGTTGGTAAGTCAATGCTTACAATAGATCTTAACTTGACTTAAGTTAGCAACTTTAAATGAAATAGTGTGCGGCATGTTGTGCGAACAAAGATATAAAAGACAACATGACATCCAGGTATCTGCAATTGATACTGCGTAAGTTGCCTGTCATCGATTGATATTGAATTAAAAAGTGTTTTTGAAAGTATTAGACGATTTTGAATCTTATGATCGACCGTGATCATGGTAACCACATAAACTCCTCAAAAACCTATAAAAGACCGGTAATGCCACAGCACATTTCCCATTTAATAACTTTATATTTTTTTAATCTTCTCGTTTTTTTTTTCAAATTTATCAATACAGTATTGCTCAAGGAGTAGCTACTACTTATTACTGTGGATTTTGGGGGAACGCACCAATGACAACGAAGCTATCTGGTAGGTCAACCGAACCAGTAAAAGAACTTGAGCAACCTGCCTAAGGGCATCCCTAAAGGATACGGACCTTGGCATGACTATGCGACGAATCGGATAGTGGGAATCAGTAAGAGATTTTTTTTTTAAATAAATAAATTAAATTAAATTAAATAAATAAAATTAAATAAATAACGCTCAAAAAAATCGAGGTAATAAGAATCTGCGTAAGTTTTTTAAATATTTAATACATACAATCTCAAAGAAGAAGGAAGAAGGTCCGTGGGTAGACGACCGATGCATTGATCAGACGACAGTGTATATAGGTTGCGGGTCAGACATGGATCAAGATTGTCACAGGACCGTGAAGAGTGGCGTAATAAAAAGGAGGCCAAGCAGTGAGTTGATGTAGGCAGATTTGATTGATTGATTGATCAGCAAAAATTTAAAGCGATTTCTACAAATAACGTTATAAGACGATGTTACATTAACATTATTTGAAACATCATAATATTCCTTACTTATTACCTATTAATCAAAATTATTGTTTTTGATGAAAATACGTTACGAGTAGAATCAAATCAGGACCTGACCCAAACGATAAATATCACATCCAGTAGCCCTACATCTTTTAGTGAGCAGTCTTCCACAATTTACCGACGCAATACAAGGTGGCTGAGTGCTTGTGATTAAACAATAAATCGTTGTACACAACGTTCTGGGCTCAAGCCGTAAGAATAGCTTTAGGTCACTATAAATTGCTATGAGAAAATAACTAACATGACTTTAATAGGTGACCTGTGTTGTCTTTTAGATTAGGTTCAAATTAAATTGAACTTTGGCATTGATATTGTGTTTGTAAATGATGTTTTATCGGTAATTATTTCCTTTCTATGGTTACTGGTGTCAAACGTAGGTCGGTACTTCTAAAAGTAAGTTGAAACATTTTGTGTGTTGACTTTGTTTAAGTTTTGCCGTAAAATATTAAGCAATTTTTTTTTTCCATTTTATGTATAGATCATTGCGAGAGATTATAAACAGAAATAATACAATTTAAAAGCAATATACATAATACCATGTATCATTCGTGAATTTCTAGATTCTCTATTATATACCAATCATTAACAACTTTTATTTACTCTTAAACACTCAAATTGAAATTTCGTTAATATAAAAACAAACAACAACTAAAAATTTTGTCAGTCAACCCAATTTATTTTATTGTCGAGATTTTTCGGCTGAAATTTATTTAAAAACGACAGAATACATTTCAATGGAAACAATCGATGTCATCCCGACAAACAATACACAAACTATTCGGTCCATAAAATCTAATTAAAAAACACCCCCTACCGTTTGCTTTTTTGAGAACTCGCCCTCAAAATCTAGACGTTTTTGTTCTCGACAACGATTCATAATTAATTAATGGTCGTCGAGCGTATCGGACACATTGCTGGGGCAAATGGGACGGATGCCCACATTCCATTGTCGTGTAACTTACGCACATCGTTCATCAAGTTGACAAGCGTTAATCCAGTTTCCGGGGGCTCTACTATAGGGTTTCCATAACTCGAACTCGATTTGAAGTCGCCGTTTGACCCATTGAGAGTCCTGTTTATTTTGCATTACATTTACAGCTTCACTATGAATAAATCGGTAGTAATTATACCTAAGGAAAGAGTGAGTAACAGGTGAGTAACTTTTGATTGCGTTTATTACCTTGACATTTAATGTGAAATCGGAGTTATGAAAAGAAATAAAGATTGTACCTTATTTTGTCATTGCGTAGATATTAATGGAAAAACTACATAATTAAATCATTTGAAATATGTCAAGAGCAAATTTTTGGTCTAACTACCCTGTAGGCCTCGCATGTCACCGCCAAGAAAACGATTAAAATCGAGATGTGCCTCTAACTTTGTAATTTTACAAATGCCAAAAAGGGTTTTGAGCGTGCATGACGTTTTTCTCGTTTTGTTGCTTGGTCGTGCGTGGCATGCTTACCCTACTGGACAATGTTCATCTCGATCGACCCACGAAAACCAATGGTAGGGTCTATGTTCAAAACCTCCCCGCTCCCGCTGAATCTCGATGACAAATCGTTGCGTAAATGATAGTGTTCGCTCGCTCGTGAGCTCGTCGAGTGCTGTTTTTGTTGTTTGATGTATGTCTGCGCTTTGTGCACCTTCCCTAGCTATTGTTTGCACGATAGGCTTGAATTGCACGCTTTTTACGTCGCTTCAACGGTTCTAGGAAAGATTTTAGGATTTGATAGCGGATTGGTGATTTTTTTAGTTTTTTCTGTTAGGTTTTTTTTTTAGAATTTAAGTAAGGTTTAGAATAACTGCGGGGAAGTATGAGTGCAGCGATGGTTGACGGTTTCGTATACCTACTTAAGGGGCTACCTCCTGGTTCTACCATGAAATTGGGTGACTTTGTAACCATTTTATTCATTATCTATGGCACTTTTTAGCTGTAAAATAAACTGACCATCTACACGATATGAGAAGTGATGTGGTTTTTCTAGAAATCGATTTTGATGAATAAAACCGAAGAAAAAGGGAATCTAAAGTCACCCCTTTTTTCCCAGTTGTAACCATTTTTTAATCGGGAGAAAATAAAAATTTACAACACAATTAAGGATGATGTGGTTTTCTTATTTTTTGGAAATTAATCTCATTTTTCAAAGAAAACGGCTAAATTCTGGCCGGAACCACGCGCTCGTTCGCATCGATTAGTATGGAGAGTCGTGGTCCAGCGATGATACGCCTTAACAAGAGAAATTAAATATTGTCGTCGCAAATAATTGACATATCTAGTCGTAGTCTAGTGGTACTTAGGCTTACTGAAATCTTTCTTTTCAGTTGCATCTATTATTGCTGATCACAACTCTACATTATGGGAACTTCCTCTCTTGGCAGGTTTGATGAGGTGCGTTTATATTGCCTTCCTTATTTTAACACAAAGCACAGGGATTCACCGAAGGGCTATCAATTTTACGTTTTATTGGGTCTTGAACCTAGGAATAATTTATTTACGGATATAAAACCTAGATGTAAGAAATCAAATATGAAATGCAAGAGGTTTTCTCAATCTTTTAATTTCCTGCTTAAAACACTTTTTTCTCCTCAAAAGATTTATCTTCCGAAACAACTCTTACAAAACACTCATTTATACACCTAAAAGGTCTAAAAACAAATTTCACTGCTACGCTTATCTAGATGTCCATTTAAACCCTTTTTGATACAATAAGACCAAGTAATGATTCCACACTTTCACCCTTATTCCCATTGCAATAGAGTTTGTAATTTATTTTGTCACAGTAAGTAAGATCAGATAAAAAGGCACCTGGCCTAAGATTAAACTTTAGGGTGGGTCTACACGGCATGTGGGTCGATGACACGGACTAAATTATATAATTAATCATTATTTATTAAAGAACCCTTTTCTATTAAGTGAAGAACAACGGACGTAATGACGAATGCCTGCGGGGTTTTTGTATTGACCATACGTTTCCTGTTACTTTATCTTTCTGTCTATTAATCAATACATAACATAGTAACAGAGGGTTGAAAATTGAATTGTTTTTTTTTTCATACAACTGCTAAGGAGAATATTTTTTCCATATGAAATATAGTGTCTCTAAAACTTAAGAACCAGCAATCATACTGTCACCACAAAATCACAATTTTGACAAGTGAAAAATAATGAAAGAATATAAAAGATTTCAAATCATATCCGCGACACACAATATCCAAGAGAACATACGAATTAAATTGATTTCTTGAGATCAAAATGCGACACTCGAACCTATTCTTAAAAAGGATCCCCAAAAAAATTAAAAAACCGTCCTTGAGGGCGTTGTTCGGATTTCAATTACGTACCACATTCACAGAGATCGTGTTTTGCTTTCATTCATTTCATCCGAAATAATCTCTACCGCAAACAACGTTTGTACGGTCGACTTGACAAATATAATGTACTCTTTGTATACCCAAAATCGATTATGGCCTTTTTGTTGTCAAAATTGAGGTTCGAAATTCTCGAGTTTCACAATAGTTGCGATGTTTATCAAAGCCAGGTGTGTACGGACCTTAAACGCATTTTAATTGTATGACTTAATATTTTGTTGCTCAAACGAAACCAAAGAGATTATGGATGATTTAAAAAAATTTAGAATTTTTAATGCAGACGTCTTTTAAATATATTTTTTTTAATATTTACAAAGACGCGTCAGTCTACTCTCAGCTTAGCTTAAACCCAAATAAAATGTTCGTAATCATAAAATAATCTTCTAAAATCTTAGAGCCTTTTACGTTATTTAAAAATTTTAATATATTATTTAAAAAAAAATCGTAAACGTAAAAGGAAAAACATATTTTTAATATAATTGTCCGCGAAACGCCTTTGTACCCAAATATTATTATTTTCTGAGATTATATTATTTGTCTGTTTATCTGTTTGTTCGAGTAGTACCTACGCTAAAACGACTGGATTTGAACTTGACTGGAGGTGGAATTTCATTATTGTATACATGAACGCGTTATTTTTGATATTGTTATTGACTTCTCAAATAATGTTATTTTGTAGTTAAAAATGAAACTAAGCCCTGTAACTGTTGTCTGGATTGCACTGCAATTTTTTAGTGTGTGATGCCTAACGTCACGCAGCAACTGTGGATCTCCCGTTAAACTCCGTACGGAGTTTTGGAGAGAAATTGTGTAGCCTAGCTCATAATCATTCTGTAAAAGTTAAACAAATACATTTAAAAAAAAAAATGTTGTTAGGCCATATTTACAATTTGAAACCTGGATGGATTTTAAGGGGATGATCAGACCATCAAACTGAGCAATTTTTTATATGGGCCCAACGTCCAAAAAATCTGACGTTTCATTCAAAACTGCAATCCTACTTGACCCAAATGTATTGGACAACAGAATAGTTTTAAACAGAAATTAGTCTCATAGAGAAAGTTATTCAGTTTGATGGTCTGATCAAACTCTTATAAAACTGTCAAAACTTGTGTATGCCATGTTCAAAAGATCAGAATTTTACTACATTTTTTCTTTTAATATAATTATAAACTTTATTCTCTGAAAGATAATGTAGGTATACCACTAAACGTGTTCTCCCAATTGAAATGTGAGCAAATGGAAATAACGCTTGAATTAATTCATTATTTGTAAATACAAAGAAACCTCAATTCGAGTTTTATCAAAAGCTGTGAAAGCGTAATCGTCTGAATTGTTTGTAAACTAAGCCGCAAAGCTTTGCGGTTCTCACTTTCTCGTATTTTATCTACTGTGTTAATCGTTTTGTTATTTTATTATTATAAAAAGTTATGGAAATTAAAAACAAAACTATAGAATTAAAAACTTCATAAATTTCATTAATTTAGGTATCTGAAAAAAATATTTTTACCTTGCAAAATATTTTCATAGCAGGCGGACCCATTATTTTCTGTTTTTTATTTAAAAAGTATGAACATATTATTCTATCTGTGCCTTTCACATAAATTCGTTCGATCGTTTATGAATAATTAAGTCACAAACATAAAAAAAATCTTCTCTTCTGACATTTATAACATCAAGTAAGATATTCATCATCATAATTTTAGCCGAAACTTGTCCCCAATTATGTTTACTATGTACAATTCATTGTTGTGGCTTGCATCCATCAGTTCCTTATGTACTTCACTAGACTGTCCAAAAAAAATTAAAGATACCATTATAAATTGTTTAGTTAGACAAAGAGTAGCTTCTAAACGTATCTTCTATACTCTCACTTTATTATCCTCCACATAAAATATCACCAAAGAGGCTATCTAGTAATTAAATTCTACTTTGTGCACAAAAACCTGTGTTTGTGGACACCACATAACCAGTCGCGGCGTTAAATTAATTACCAGTGGAAGTGGACCAAACGAAACCGCCGCCTGTAGTTGGTTCAGTAAGGTTGCGATTTAGTGCTTTTAGAAAGCGATTTTGATTTGGGGACAACGATCAGTAGATTTCTGACGGCTAGCAAAACGTCATACACAGAGTCACACACAGTGTACATACTCTTTATCTTAAACAAATGTTATTCACTGACTGTTTTTGCAAATTAGCAGATACTGTAGGTAATGGAAATCTGCATAGAGACTCGAGTTTTCTAAAGGGTCCAAACTCGTTGGGCACAAACTTCTATTGAAATATCAATGCATTTTGAATGCAATAAACAGGAGCTGATAGAGATTAGAGATCGATGTAAATTGAAAGAAGATGTTGTGACAAGAATAGAGAAGGGTATGCTTCGTTGGTTTGGTCATGTGGAGAGGATGAGTGATAGCAGATGTACGAAAGAGATATATGGAGCTAAAGTGAGTGGAAGTGTCGGCAGAGGGCGCCCTCGTAGGACGTATTCTGATCAAATCAGTTGCGTCCTACAAAAAGGGGAGGTACTCGAAACCGACGGGCATGTATAAAGAGATGTATGGATGTGAATGAAGCAAAAGAGATTTGTAAGGATAGTAGTAGATGGCGCGCTCTGGTCTCTGCCTACCCCATTGGGAAAGAGGCGTGACGTTATAGATAGATAGAGATAGGAGCTGATAATCAAGAAATATTAATAGGGTGTTTACAGCATAAAAAGTGGACCACTAACAAATTACAAGCGAATATTTATCAGCTATGACTAGATTGATTTCAAAAGGGCACCTTGATTCATTTGGCACATCGCTACACGCTTTGCTAGTTATTATATTCCTAGCCTTATAAAGCCGGTTGCAGACAAGCCATCCCGGCCGACCAGTCTCCGACAAAGCTGCACCAATTTGCAGATTAGCTGATGCATAAACTGTTGCATTAGCCACACGTTCAACGGTGAAGGTTTGAGCAATTATAGCCGTAATTCGATACCCGGTCGGCAGTAATCCGATGTGTACGCACCTTTACTTTAGTGTTTGTTTTAAAATGGAAATTGTTTTAGTGAGAATGTCATAAAAGTTGTTTGTAAATGTTTCGAAACTGCGTTGTTTGCAAATAAGTTTTAAAATGTAGCCTTCTTTTAATTCAACAGCAAAACTGGGGAGCATTCATTCATTAGGGTCTTACTTGTTGTTCTTACAAAAAGTTAATTTCAAAAAGTTTGATGTATAAATGTTAATCTATGAATAGATTTCATAAGGTTTTCAGGTTTTGCGTTCATTTGGTCGCTATGCTACACGAACAAAAGGTTGATTATTGTTTGAAAAATTTACTAAATAATAACATAGAAAGCTACAGCAGGTAGGTACTCTAGAATAAAATTGTAAGTAGTACTGATAAAAGTTTTGCTCACGTATCATTTTCAAGCGTGAGACTAGTAATATGCCTTGTTTGTTTCACTGATACAAAGGTAGGTAAACTCAATTTTTAAGTCAAAATAAGTCATATTAAAATTAAGGAAAGATATTATTTTTGGGCATCGAGTGATAAAAGGGCTCTAAGTTACTATTAAGGTGAGCCTATAACTTATGTTAAACTTTGATCTTTAGTGCCTAATTCCCCTCATATAATCGTGCCTCAAACTCAGTTTGAGCCTGCAACACCATGGTTGTTCTAGCAGAATTCTCCTTCTACGGACAACTCTGGCCGCTCACAATAAGCATTCGAAATAGAAGATTTGTACCCTAAGGCATAACAAACACAGTCTTCATTATGGACGCATAGCTTGAGGTACCCACTACTCGTATTGGCCTCAAACAGTGCCCACCTTCGTGGTACATTCATCGCAGTGTCTGAGCGCACCCTAATTCAAAGATTTAGTGGCCTGCAAGAGCCCACAACCCAACCGCAAGGACTGGCTTTAAAGTTTCGCACTGACACCCATTTGTCAGTCTTCTAGTTTGAGGTCGCAAAGAAAGGACCCCTGTAATCCCTTCTGAGAGAACACAAGTGCCATTTGCGTAGATACAGAGATAGGTATTTACGTGAATAATACAGTTTTATGCATCACCATTTGGCCTAGGGAGAAATAAAATAAATTATAGATAGTGTAATGTGTGTTTCTTGATTCCCATTTATACTTTATTAAGGCAGTTCCATAGCTTACTGATTGATTGACTGATAGACAACGCACAGCCATACCACCTACCACTCTACTGAGGATAGAAACATAAATACATAATATTCTACAAAGCATGTAGGGGTGCACTAAGAAAGTATTTTTCCATAATCAGAGATCCGAAATCCACGGGGACGAATTAAGTAGTGGGCAAAAGATAGTATATAATATATTTACGATGAAATTTAAACAAGAGATTAGCTAAACAAACACAGTTAAAACTAAGCTTTATGCCTATTATATGAAACATCTATAATGGTTTATTTTGTCTTACAATAATTTCGTTAATAAATTCTTCCTACGATATCTCAAAGAAAATGAGAGTCGTTAAAACGTCAAATAAAGTTAAGCTAAACTCGACGCTAAAACAAATTCGATTAGACAAATTAAATATCTGCATATTTTAACTTAGACTAATAGTGGAGACATTTCACGACTCTTCAATATTGCCTCGGAGTGATATTTCACAGATCAAAGGATTTCTATTTCTGTTCAGATCTCGACTTTGCTTTGACTAAGCCCGGCTAAGGCCAGCCACCATAATTCCTCTGTAATTTCCCGTTACTCTAATCTTGCCTTAAAGGTTTGCACAGGAAAATTCACCAGTCGGTAGGTAGGATCTTTTAATCCACTCTCATCTAGATATTTCATTACTTAATAAAATTGACATCTTCAAGAGTCGACAATAACTCTTTTGATGTTAAATTTTATTAATCAAATGAAGGAGGAAAACATGGTAGAGGTAATCAATCGAGTAAAAGAAAAAAAACGGAAACCAATAAACTAGTTGGGATAAAACTAATTGTGTCAAATCGACAGCTTACATAGCAAAAACTGAACATTTTCATACCAACGTTGAAACCTGCTAAATCTTTGCAACTGAAATCATAAAGATCTTTCCAAATGTAGCAGTTACCGCTCAAGGAATAACGTTAAAAATAGCCCGACATAGATTCTTGGCGACAGCAAGTAACTTTGGAGCATAAATCACAAGCCAGAAGGATAAAAACGAAAGTGTGCGTTCGAGTAGAAAATATATTTCTTTCTCCCACATTTCACTGGTTCTTGTAAAAGTTTTAATTATTTGCCGGATGCAATCCGACGTCGCTCCGTTTGAGATCAATGCCCTGTTTCTACTTTTGACTCATTAATTTTTGAGCTTCACAGCAAAAACACAATGGTATTTAAAAACGTTCTTCAAGTTTTAAAAGTTTCTCTCTCATTCAAGATTTTTCTTTTCAATCTGTTATCCAAGTAACATTCATCTTTCTTTAGTCTTTTTCCTCTAAGATTCTTCTGGCAAATGGTAAAGGACAAATTGGAGAGGGCCCATATTGGGATTTTAGTAAATAAGTTCCTAGCATTAAAAAAAAACAGAGCATCGGCGGCGCGTTGCGGAGAGTCATGTGCAGGTTCGTATCCGCACGGACGGTATGCCATGTCCCAATGAGTTTTTCAAACTTATGTACGTAATAGCGTCTGCTCTCAAACGGTGAAGGAAAACATCGTAAGGAATCCTGCATACGCTGAAGAAGAAATTCCGATGCGTATGTAAAGTCTACCAATCCGCATTGGGCATGCGTGATGGACTAACGCCCATAAACCCCTGAGAGGACGTAAGAGGAGGCTGATGAGGGTGATAAAAAAAAGAGTGTGCTTTAGACCACACGACTGAAGTAAAACTTCCTTTCGCCTCACCCGATATCACTTTTCGTTGCGCTCTTACCAGATTACTCCCCAAGCACAACTCGACTTGTCAAGCGAGTCTTTATACTCGCTAGTTTTACTTCAAAAACATAATTATATAAATTTTTCTTCACACGAAATCTCCATAACGCTGGTATGAAATCTATAATAATGGTGCTGGCTGCGAACCTAAAAAATAACATGTTATTCTTTTATTCGATATATTTCATGAGGTTTTTACTAAAATTTGATTTTGATACTTTATGAAAGGAAACACTCGATTAGGAGGAAATAATAGATTACCATTATGTTAAATTTCTTTCGGAAAGCCCAAAAGAGTCGAGTCGAGTCTTCTTTTACATGTTTTCTATAGATTTACGAAGTCAAATGTTTGTAGTAAAATTTCTGTATTATTTACTAAAACGGTCACGTCAAATCCATTTCACCATTTCAACTGTATCCACCATAACGACGTATCTTAAGGTCTGTTCCGTGTATAGAATAAGAAACGGCTACAGATAGTAGATAAAGCTCGCGATGGTCATTACTGGTCTTGGACGTCTCCATTGCCTCCCAATGTGCGTAGGCATTATGTTGCTATCACTTCGATAAGGATTGTGTGTAAAGATGTTTGTTCACTGCGGAAGGTAAAGAATGTTTACTTATAGAGTTTATAGATACATATTTTCAAATATGCTGGTACCAATTCCTCATTTGAGGAGGGATGGAATGGGATAGGATGATGTTTGGTTTGATGATTTAGTTCATTTTGTTTTTGATTATTTTGAATTATGTTCCTACAATTTAAAATCAGAATCATTTTATAGTCTCTACAATATTGTTTAGAGTGAACTAGTAGATCCAGTAAAGCTTATTTCACGCCAAGGTGGCAGCGGACAGCGAAGCAGCGAGCCGTTTCAGTTCCATAGCATTTCAAACATTATCTAAATTGCTATAATAATGTAAAATCTTTATTAACAAACTATAAAAATACTAAGTATCGTTTAAGGTAAAGTTTCAAATGGCGCTGCCAGTCGCTACCGATTCTCGATATTTGTTATGAAAACATTAAACGAATAAGTTCTCGTCGCCTCAGTGCTTATTTGGCCTATCTACCAACAGTTATTTAACGAAAATGCAACCTTATCAACTGTAAAATAAGGTTGCATTTTCGTTAAATAACTGTTGGTAGATAGGCCAAATAAGCACTGAGGCGACGTATTGTCAAGTTATGAAGGCTTATTTATCGATAATCAGGCAGAGGTCATTCCTGGAAACTGCTGTCAGATGGCGCTATTCGTTAAGCCAAGTCCTAAGTCTGCCGAGGCTGCTAGATATCATTTATGTTGATGACGATATAGAGCATTTTATAAGTACTGATACTAATACAGATGAGACCGAAGACAGCTAATTGAAAACAACTGCTTTATGCTGATGATACTTCATGGCCGTGTTTGACCTCAGCAAATTATTAAGGCTATTATTTCTGAGAGCTTCGTTTGTGTGTACTTAGATGCCGATAAAAGCGTTCCTGTACTGGCTACATATCGATCTCCACAGGCATAGAATAAGTCAACAGTACTTGTAGGATTATCGTCACGTCCACAGACTTTCAATGCATATTTCAATGCTTTTATTATGGTACTATTTTATGCTATTTGTACAAATGGAATTGCCCACTTAGGTTCAGAAAAGATGAGAGCAATGTACCCCAATAAAACTCACAATCTATTGTATTCTCCAAATTGGACACTAAGCCTTACGACCAGATTTTATTGCTTACAATAAAGTGCAAATAAAATATTCTATTATATTTATTAGTCTGGTCGTGGTACGAACGAAATAATCTTCAAATGCCATTAAATAATGTATGCGGCAGATATTTGTAAGTTATTAGGCTCAATTGTAAATGTCTCCAAAGGTAGTGTAGGTGCTATCACACGATAATGGGTTGGAAATGGAATTGTAGGTACACTTCTGTTGTGAATGTTAATCTTTGAGATACTGATTTCTATTTTGCTATGTTTATTCTTATCCTGTATCGAGTAAGTACTGGTACGAGCATTCTGGCATACCATCCAACGTTATGGAATACGTCTAAACAATTGACTGTTTCTATACGAGAATTAGTTGTAAGCAAAGTGTAAGTTATGTTACAAAATAAATAAATAAATAATAAAAGCTAGTTTCATTAGGCCTGGAATCCACAAAAGCGGAGCGTAGATGTGTCAAATCAACCAATAAAATATTTTTAATAGTTTTATGACGCGACCGAACGAGCTAGCTATTGGTGGATTTAACACATCTCCGCTTTGCTCTGCTAAGTGGTTACCGGGAATTAAGGTCGTCTTTCCATTGTTACGTACGTAGATTTTGAAGTACATTTCTAACTGTAGTTTATGGTTTTATAAACTACATAAATTGCAGAGGCAATACTACTTCAACATATTGCGCACCTTACGGACAACAAAACGCTGCTCAAACGTTACGTTAGTTATCTCCTGCTTGCCATTAGGATTGAACTGATTGCCGATAAATATCTTAAACGTTAAAAACATTATCGAGATAATGATATACCTAGTTACAGGCAAACACATTTGTGCATCCTCTCACTTATTTGTACTGAAAAGCGATTCAAATAAAACATTTCAATATCACATACCATCCCGGCTCAAAGCGACTATTTTTACGCCAACAATATATTGAATCAGAAGTCCATTCAATACTGAAGTAAATACCTGTGTTGCAAAAATATATTACGAGATATTTCAAAGGTTAATAAGTTTGTAAGAAATATTTGAGTTGGAAAGCCCGGTGGCCCGTTCCGTGTGTTTGTCCAATATAATGGGTGGTATGTTTGCTCAGTGTGATTGATGCCAGAGCTAATGGATCGATATCCATTGAAACTTACCCGGGCTAGTAGTTTTCTTATTATTTACTACCTTAAGTAAGAGTATGTTAGTAATTTGATATGGAATATGAAATTCTTTGAATATAACTAAACAACGTTTTTTTTTTTTTTTCAAAACACATGTTTGATAAGACCGCATTATTTGGAACATTCAAAAACTGAAGAGGTACCTACTTCTTCTACTTCCTCTATTCTATTCTTTTTTTTTTAAATGGCTGCCATCTTGGGTATTTGATGATTTTGCCAATGTCTAGTTTATGTAGCAAAAGTGCTTGACGTTGTACGGTAATTTATGTATTTGGTGACTTTAAGGATTGTTTTTCGAAAATAACACTATCTTGAGCCACCACTGGAGCCCCGTTGTAGACCTGGGAGGGGGCAACCAACGATCGACAGGCGACGCGACCGCCCAATAGCAGATCCACAACGTGACTCTTCTACTTCCTCAGTGTCCGGTTGTTCTGAATCACAGAGAAAAAAAAAATTTTCTACCTAACAAAATTTTCGCTACCCTCCATTTCCATCATGGTATAAATACGTTTTATTCACAACAAGCATTTTGTGAATTCTTTAAATGTTGTCTGAGGTAAAGAATTTAATGTATTGCTTATTTGGGAGAGAAACCCCGTTTTCTACAATGAAACGTTTCTCTGATGATAAAAATGTTCTCGTAAAATCGATGAAGAACCGTCTATTAATCCAAAACAGTATTGTCTGTACGTACATCTATATTTTCTACACCATTACCTGAAATTTTAACAAGCCCTTTCGTCCACCACAATACTGTTGACTTTTATTTAACAATCGTGCGTTAAAAGATAATATTTTGGTCGACGTTTTAAATTCATGTTTTTGTTATTCCATGCGAGGGTATGCAGATCTCTGATGGATGGTTGCCCGAGATATGCAGGCTGCATATGCAAAAGGGGCAGAGATAGGCTCTATAAATAAGGAAATACTGACTAAAATAAACAACCTAGGTATTTTTGCTTTATACAGGATGTTAACTTGCATGTGTTACATACTTTTAGGTGTGCTTCAGACTGACAAAGTGAACAAATTTTACTGTAGGACCAACTTTGAAATCACGAAAATTAAATCAGCTCTTCCATAGAAAGTGTCAATAGATATTCGAACAGCTAATTTTTTTTCGCGATTTGTCAGTTGGTCCCATACTAAAAGTTGTTCAGTTTGATAGTCTGAAGTACCCCCTAAAGTATTAATTAACAACGTATTTACGTTAACATTGTTTATAATAGTAAGTATAGAATTCAATAAACAATATTGAGAAAAGCAGTATAGGACCGATGCCGATGAATTACCTATATAAATAAAACCCTGCCAAATATAGAGATATTTATTTTTCAGCTTGTGTTGTTGCCAGTGTATTTCTTAACTATCTTAAAATCTCTTTCGAAAACCTATACGAAGCTATATTTCATTGTGTCTTAGTAATAATCCCCTTTAAAATATTGCTATCGGAGCTAAATAGGAACTTAATTTAAATACAGTAGTGTTTAAATTGACAGCTTTAAAGTCTTTTAGCATAAGATAATAAAGGATTTAGCAATAAATAACAATATTATGGTAATAAACCTCTACGTTGCGCCCTAACGAGATCGAAACGAGTGGATTTCGACTTCAACTACTCGTTAACATGAAATCAAAATATTTATTATGAATTCATTTACATAAACAAAGCACGAAATATGCATAATTTTAAGAATTGCTTTATTTCTTACTATTCTTGTCAGGTCCTTCTGGTAGTAACCAAAAACCTTCGTTATATTTTAACAGTTGTACCTACAAGGTGTTCAGTAACTGAGAATCAAATTGACAATGTTACTTGACGGCCCGATAGCACAGTCGCTAGTGAACCTGCTTGCTGTGCGAGGGTCGCGGGTTCGAATCCCTCAAGGAACAAATATTTGTATGATGAAAATGAATATTTATACCCGATTCATGGATGTCTGTATCCATATATGTATTCTATATCATTGTGTAGTCATCTTTATAACAAGTCCAGGCTACATTCTGGTCTTTGAATAAAATAATAGGGGATTCTGGTACTTTAAATGAGACTAGATAATTTGTGTGACAATGTCCAAGATATTTACTTTATGAGACTCGCAAATATGATAGATAGATAGATAAACAATTTATTTGCATAAGTAACTATTGCATAAGTAATAATATGTACCTATTGTACACACAGCGAAACATCAAGTTACGCAAAACCAAAATAAGCTCGGACAGCTTGTTTTGCGTAGCTTTATGTGTCGCCGACTGTGGTTATGTAAAGTTATGTTTACAAGATTAACGTTTATATTACGTTAGCTTTGGAGGTATAAAGTTGTGTCTACACACACACACACCCCCACACACACACTCACGACCGTAATCCACTTCGGGGTGGTCATAAACATTGCTACTAACAACCAGCTTTGTGACCAAGTTGTGACTAACTAAACAGGATAATAACCAAATTAATCCTACAGAAGGCTGCAAAACTATTTCACTGTACCAATTAAAAGCATGACGTTTGATATTAAACTTTATAGGGTCCTTCTTAATTATACAGTATTTGAGAGTTACGCGGTTATTATCAAACGGGAACTCAAATATACTAAAACGCGGTAAGAACCCGTTAAAATGTTTAATTCTTCTTAATTATGTTAAACCTTTTTTAAGGGGATGATCAGAGCATCAAACTAAACAACTTTCTCTATGGGACCAACATCGAAATCGCGAAAAAAAACCATAATAATGTTCCATACAAAACTGCAAACCTACTCGAGCCAAATGTATGGGACATCTGTTTTTTTTCGCGATTTCGATGTTGGTCCCATAGAGAAAGTTGTTCAGTTTGATGGTCTGATCATCCCCTTAAAAAAGTGTCAGCATAATTATGTTGGACCCTCTATAATTATTGTTTTGATGATCCAACTATAAATGGATTGGTCTATAATGGAGTGGTCAATAGAAACAACGCTAAGTCTTTGGGTGACTTGCACCAAAAAGTATTAGGGCTTAAATATATTTAAACATTTATGCTGTTACTGTCATTAGTATGAACGGTTTGAGAGTCAGAGCGATCGCTAAATACACTAGACATTCGTTCAAAATATTTGTTGGTGCAATCCACCCTTAGGTTATCAATGCAAACTACCTTTCTTACATTAAATATATCTATATTATCTATTTTGACGACGACCTGGTTCGTGTAATGGTGACCACGCCGGACTGCCAAACCAGGGTCCTGGGTTCAAATCCCGGTACTGTCACGGATGTTACATGTTTGTACCGTTGTTGTATGGTTCCCATAACAAAAAGCCTATAAGGCTTACTTGGGATCATTACAATGTATGTGCCCTTGAGCGTTATTTATTTATTCGTTGGATGTCAGGATACTTTATATCTTTACTTTCAAAGATAAACATCTTTAATAAATTAATTCAAACTTTACTTCGCATACACATAGCAAACTTTTCCGTTCCCAGTAGCTTTTGTTCTTGCTCGAATATTACAAAAATGTTTTGACAAACGAATATTGAGCTGTCAAAGTAGTCGTCAGATAAGCGGCTACCGTGTAATTATTTCTTTTGAATGTTTTAGTTAGAAAGTATTAAATTATATGCTTTAAGTTCGGACCATTGGTAACGCTTTTATTTTAGTCGATTTTTCACACGATAAGTTAAGATTTCTTTGGTGAATGAATTTCGTTTTTTATTGTTTATACCTATGACGACTTCTAAGCACAATCCGGTTACTGGTCCATTATGACTCATGTTAGTAAAGTCATTTGGCTTTATAGGACAGCTAAGCAAAGCTTTCATTTTTCCAAGAACTCTGAGATAATTATCAGTTTAAGAAATAAAACGCCAGCCTACTGCGTGTTGGACTACTGATAATGGAGGCAGTAATTTATTTTGACGCTGCGCAATGTCTGGAAACACAGCTTCATTTGAAAATACGTATGAAATAAGGAAGTAGGTACCTAACAAAAAAAATTAAACCTCAAGGTACATTAAATTGTGAAATAAATCTAAGCTAAACTTGTTAAAGGATAAATAAATTAATAATAAAAAAAAGAAAAGGAAAAGAAAAAGATTAGAGAGAAAGATAAAGAGAGATATTTTTTTTTGAAGTTTATTGAATCAGGCGTTACTTTGCGGAAATCCATGATTAACAAGTTAGATGACACGATTGTGTCGCGACCTTCGCTTCTAAATACCTAGTAGACAAAGTTGTATTACGTTATGCAATACGTTTTGCTCCACCAAGGAGCATCATTAGGAGTTAGACCGACGAACGTTCGAAACAGAGTTGTTGTTGTTACTCCGCCGAGCGTCCGACACCGAGCCGACACTCGGAGAGCGATACCTGTTTATTTTTTTGAAGATTGTTCGTGGATGTTCTGAGTTTTCAGAATATCTCTGATTACCTCAGGGAATATAGTCGTGATCATATTCTATGCCTATGGTGTTATGCTAATTATAAGGAGAAAAAAAACCAAATCCATCGAATTTCATATAATTTGGATTAAAACGTTAGATGTCGTGTCAAGTGATAGATCGAGATGCATCGATCGAGATAAACGGACGAAATGATTTTATGAGAATTTATTTTCAAACTATGGAACCCTAAAAATGTCCACTATATCGAGAACGATTATCCTATCTAGCATATCGTCGTCGTATCTATTACGTCGAAACAATTTACTTGTTCTAAGTTATTCTTAGACATTTTAAAAGTGAAACTAGGGATAGATATTACAGCATCACGCTAAAACGACTTAATGGAAAAGTATTTCATGTAGCAAAAGCACAGGCAAAAGTATAACAACAATTAATAATAAACTATAATGTAATTGACAAGAACATCAATTAAACATCGAATACAATAATTTATTTCAAACGCAAATAAAAACATTAATTTACGCATTTTAAAAACAGCTTCCGAAACTGGATCGTGCATGTTTTTTCAATAAACAAGGTAGATTGAACGCATTAATTTTGGAGACAGTGAACGGTTAAAATAACATTTAAAATGGAAATAAACTTTCAAAATAACATGGTTATTTGTAAACGAAAATATATGTCATGTTAAACATATTATAGCTATAACGCGGTATGAATGAACGCGTTGGCCAGCGTTGAAGAGGAGAAGTTTATTCCAAAAGCGCTAACAAACGAAGTCGGGTTATAATAATATATTCTATTCTATTCTATTTTTAAAAAAATGGCTGCCATCTTGGGTATTTGATGATTTTGCCAATGTCTAGTTTATGTAGCAAAAGTGCTTGAAGTTGTACGGTAATTTATGTATTTGGTGACTTTAAGGATTGTTTATCGAAAAGAACACTATCTTGAGCCACCACTGGAGCCCCGTTGTAGACCTGGGAGGGGGCAACCAACTATCGACGGGCGACGCGACCGCCCAATAGCAGATCCACAACGTGACTCCAATATATTCTATACTAACCAATTTAAGTCAATGACATTTTATAGAAACAATCTAGAAACAAATATCTATGCTTGTATGTTGCCCGATTTTCGTTACAATATACAGTTTCAATACTAGGATTAATTTAAGATTTATATGGAAATCTTTGAGGCACTGTTACTTTAAAACTATACATTTTAATAAAAATCTGACAACACAGATATTTGCTTCTAGATTGTTTCTGCAAAACTCCATTGACTTTAATTGGTTAGTATTGAAAATATAGCCAGACTTGGTTTGTATGGAGGGCGCCGATGGTAATATACCCTTAAATCGGCTTTGCACTCAAGTTGGCCGTTGTAGACAAAGTTTATGCAATTGGGGGTTCAGCGGTACAGGAATCCTGTTCTAACGCAGTGCAATTGTGGCGAACCTATCTTCTCGATGGTACACCTGCTAGAATGTCAGTTGTGCCCAAACACCTGCACGATAGAGGACATCAATACAGCAACACTGGACGCTGTCAGGCTCGCCGAATATCTGGCCAATAAAATATAGACACACAATAGTAGCACAATTGACACAAATGACACAATATACACCATTGAAAGAATTGAAAGAATAAGAACGTGGTATTTATATTTTCAGTTGAGTATAAAAATATTTAAACATGACAACGGTAAAAACCGTTTCCTTTATTTTAACTAAATAAATAATTATGTATTTGGACTACCATGTGATTTTGCAATTTTGAAGAGAGCCATGTCGTACTACAATAACATCAACTTGCGACCGTATTTCCTTCCAGGGTGGGGTAGTCGAAAATGTTGCAACAACCTTCGATCAAAGTTAAATTAATGGATAGGCCTTATGCGAACATTTCAAACCAGAAAAATAAGGCAAAACAAATGGCAGGTATACTTCAAATATGTACCGAGATGACAGACCAAGTGTGCCAGTTTGTATGGACCAAGTGCACCAGTAGTGTGCTTCAACTTAACGCGCTATGGGCCTATCCATTAATTTTACTTTGATCGAAGGCTACAACTACCACTATACCAACCACCTTTTAAGGTGGTAGGTAAAAACAAGGTCAATTTTTACCATTTTTAAGATTTCGGGATAGTTGGTGTTAGGTGGTGACGGATTAGCCTGCATAAGGAACCTTATCCCCAGTGCCCTGTTCAACACCCATAGGACCAAAAGGGTTGGTTCATTCTTAGTCTGAACCACACCGCACAATACTACTATAAAATACAAAACAGAAAATCGAAATCATCAAAGATTTACCTATACAGAAATGCATGTATTTTTAAAGTATAAATAAGACAGTGTCAGGCACGCTCAATTGTGAACCTTGTTTATACAACTTTGATCACACTTGGAATAACAATCTTTTGTAGACTGTTTTCTTTTGTGCCTGCCCGTGACAAACTCAAAAGGATTCGCGGCGAGCCGTGCCCACTTGTGATGAGAACATCTGTTATATTAAATTAAATGTCTACAGTTGGCGTGGAAATAAAGTTCCATATTACTCATGTTTGACCAAAAGAGATATTGTACTATACTGAATATTGAATTATTATGCATGATAGATAGATACTATAAAAGGGTGTAGCAGAAGATGGAAGTGCGGGTGGTTAAGGCCATCAAATTGAACATTTCTCAATATGGAGCAAACTTCGTAATGACGATTTTTGTTTTCACAAATCTGCATTAGGTACTACACTTCCCTACTCAAAGTTATTTTTTAGCTACAATTTTAAACTAAATATATCAAAAAGAATGAAACTCAAGCAACCATCACACTTGATCCTAAAATAAAAACAAACTTGTTCAGGAAATTGTTACAGTAGGTAAAATAAAAAACCCACATTAAATTGTCAATGATACATTCTAATATTATTTAATTACAACTGATTCTTGCTGAAAATACCAATTAAAACAAAGTAAACACCGAAACATTCGAAAAGAAAATTAAAATCGAATTAAGGAAAATTTTCAACCTTTCCTTCCTTTCCTACACAAACCTTAATTAAGATGTCCCTAAACATACCATTTTATGGCTTGCAAGCAATGAAAATATACAAAGTTGAAATCGACTAATAAGCGGTGGGACACAGTCAAACAATTACAGTCTTATGCTGTACCAAATTAGCAACAATGAATAAGATTGTGAAAATAATGTAGCTATTTAAGGTGTTCAGCAAACCGTGAATGAAAATAATAGGTGCTCCCAAGAAAAGGAGAGCGCGAATGATATTATAGTAATTAAGAACAAACTACCAGAAAATTTTGTCGCAGAAACGATGTTTTTGCGACGACAATGTCGTTAAATAAAGAAGCTTCCAGTTCCAACCGACATTGTACTATTAAGCAAATAAAACTGTTCATTAAATTTCAAATTTATGCGTTCGCGGCTTGTATTCATTGCGTTATAAATTTTCCTCGTTCAGAAATTTTAAAGGCCTTTTGGGTAAATTTTGCTTAAAGTGTCGTATTAAGCTTTTTTGGAAACTACAACTTATGTGAACAATTTAAATGTTTTTAACATAGCTTAGGGACGGACCATCAGCACGTTGTTCTGATGACATTGTGATTTGTGAGAGTGACGGGTTTGCATTGGATCAGATTAGCACAGCCCACAGGACCCTGAGTAAGTAGTGGCGGAACAAAAGGGAGGCAGTAGGTTGAAGTGGTTTTGAAGTGTTATGATAGCATCAACAGGTGTGCTCAAACGATAATTTATTCCTCGACATTTTTTCCGTCTGTCCTGTCCACACTTTATAATTTATTACCGCCTTCCTTAGTTCCAGGTAACACCACGTTACACGAGTGAAAGTCGCCCAATTCAAACAAAGGAGGTTGACAACGAGCAAATAAAAAAACGTCCCAACATCTCATTCTACGATATGACCCATTTTTACGCCATAAAATTATTCTCATCTCCCATCATTTTGGTCGTAAAGTTTGTTATCATTGTCTAATATTTGGGCTTTTTATTACCGGCCGAGTTTGCGTCAGCTCTTTACTAAGAACGCTGAAGTGTTTTAATTTAGAAATGTCTTAAAACCGTCTGTGTCATTTGGTAGTGTCAGAGACGCGGTCTATGTCAAAGGAAAATTAGTATTTGTTTTTACGTTAAATTATTTTCTTCGGTTAAAGAGCATAATCAAATCATGAAAATCAACGGCTATTCAAAAATCATTATTAATTTCTGTATTGAAAAGAGAAAAAAGTGTAACTTATCTCATAAGAAAAAAACAACTATTTTTATTTTACTTTACTACTCTTACCGATACAACAAGTTCTCACTTTGAATAAGCATATGTTATTTGTTTTTTCTCTTTAAAGCTCTGGCACTTATGTCTTTATTCCCATTAATTTACTTAGTATAGAAGTCGGTACATCTCATCATCATCATCATCATTTTACTGGCTACTGGACATCCTCTACCTCCTGAAAGGTTCGCCAGAAAGACCGGTCCTGCGCTGTCCTCTACCAACGGGTTCCCGTTGCCTTCACCAGGTCGTCGGTCCACCTTGTGGACGTGGTAAGTTGGTAAGGTAACCCCGTTAAGTCTTCTTACCGTGTGTGGAAGCCCTGGTGGGCGTGGGTTCGATTCCCACGGGGGACACCTAGTGATATACCACTTTGTGCGTTTTTCCCCAGTTGGTTAGGAAATTGCAGGCTGAATCACCTGATTGTCTGAAAAGAAAGATGATTCCGTGCTTCGGATGGCACGTTAAGCTGTTGGTCCCGGCTACTATCTCTGGTAATAGTAGTCGTTACACAAAAACCACATCAGAGGCCGTAAGGCGGTTTGAATAAACTCTGACACCCCGTTAAGTATTAATATAATTTACCTATTTGGAATAAACTTTGAACGGATCTAAAAATTTAACAGAACCTTTCATAATTTCAAATGGATTGTATGATAAATTCAACATAGGTACCTTCTCTACATATCTCCACAAGCAGTAACTAAACAAAACTATCGATTTATTTGCCTTCAGCAATCGTAAACAAATGGTACAGGTAATAAATTGAAATTCGAACAGGAGCTGGCCAGCATCGTTCGCACTGAATACCGATAGAGTCCTCTTTTAAAACTATTTTCTATTTCTCCGCTTACCCCGCTGTGCGACCACTGGCTGTGGTCTGAGTTTCGAACTATGTTGAACTTCTGTGACCGACCTGACGACATAGTTAACAACATAGTGTAGAGAAATTATCTGCTTTATTAAAATACTCGTGTACTTTACTTGAAGAAGTGGGTTTTGTGTTAGTTGGGCATTATGCCATGCATAGTTCCAGGTGATATAAAATGAATGAAGGAGAACAGTTGTTTAAGGATAAAATTTTTGGAATGCCGAATAGCAGTCCATTCCATACAAATGTAAACTTACTTACTCACTTTAAAAGTGGATGCTTCAGATCATCAAACTGAATAACTTTCACTATGGGACCACCACTGAAATCGCGAAAAAATCTGCCGTTTCATACATTTTGATCGAGTATTTGACATTTTCTATAAATAAACTGATGTTTTTTGGCGATTTCAATGTTGGTTCCAAAGTTGTTCAGCTTGATGGTCTGAAGCATGTAACGCATTAAAATTTACACCCTGTATACAGAGTCATTCTTAATATTAAGGTGATCCTGATATGACTGGTCTGATCATCCCATATTAAGTATTATTAAGAAAGACCCAATAATAATGGGTCTTTCTTAATTATGACCCAATAATAATGCGTCTTTCTTTATTAATTATTATAAAAGAAACGTTTTAATAGAATGTCAGAATCAGAATACTTAGTCCTCTTTATTTATTTCATAGATTGAAACATTGTCTTACTAATTGTATGGAATGATATTAACGGTGCAATAAGAGCAATTAAAAGATATTGAATCGAGGACAAGCGCCAGTTTATATATGAGAAATATTCTTTGTTTATGCTAAGGCGACTATAAAACCCAATCAAACGGGTAACGTTTTGTCAACTATTTTTATAGTTTTCGTACACAACACCGTCGTAAAAGCGAAAGAATTTCGTAAGTGAACCTATTAATTTTGATTAAAAACTCAAGAGCTAATTCTCAAGTCATAAAATTCGTGACTCTAAAGGTTCCTATTACGTAACACGTTCGACTTTATTACGAAAAGAGGCATCGTGTGAGTGACAATTTAATGAAGTGTTAGCTCATTGTGTAATTAAGGCGAGGTTATTAACAGTTAACTTTAACTAATGAATGGATACGTGAAATATCAGATGTGGGATTTCAAAAGTGAAAATGAAGATGTCGAAGTGTTTAGATTGAGTTTGAGTTTGAGTTTCGATCATGACTGTGATCTTAATATCTTTATATTTTGATCGATCTTCTATTCTATTTTTATTTAATGGCGTTTCCTTGTTAGATTTCGCCAGTGTCAAGTAGTTTGAGGGAGTGTCTATCCAATCTCGAGGATTGTTTTTGAGTAAGAACAACTGAGAAGGATTTTAGAGCCTCGTGGCAGTCTGAGACGCGAACCGCGCGAACACCACGCGAGAGACAAGTGTTCGAGGCAAACCCTGCAACGTCACTCTCTTGATCGTGAAGTAAATGAAACAACGTCCGATTCCAAGAGCAGTCACAGTTTAATGGCCGAGAAACATGATATACAAATACCTTCATAATTCTTACATTATAAAATATTATTAACTAGATGCCCACATAACAGATCGATCTTTGTCCACTCGATGATATTCGGTACCGCTTACAAATTGACACTTTTAGGCCCGATTCGACCAAACGCGAGTAAAATGGACTAAACGGAACCCCTCTTATAGAGAATTCATGAAACTAGCTAGTATGTTAATTATGCCAAAAGTGACTCGGGTATTAACATTGGTGTACATAAATGAGGCTCTGCTTTCCCCATTAAAAAGGATTATTATGTGTCTTACGATCCGTAATCACGGGCAATTAAGTCCCGGACCTTTGGAAGGCATGCATGGAGCCGAAGCCAACATGTAGAGGCCCGTTCAAAATCGGCGGATACCATCTCCGAGCGCACAACATGATACACACGGGGATGGTCCCCGCCAGGTGCAAAGACTATTGGAGTCCGGCGCTATGGCCGCGATGGAAAAATAAGGTCTTGGGCTATAGAGATGAAAGTTGGATGGATGGATACTGGGCTATGGGAGGAGACTAACGGACGCCTGCCATGACAACTAGTCTCAAAATTGTAAATAGGGCAGGCGGTGACTCGCCAACTCGTCGAGTGGGCCCCATAAAACGGCCGCACGCACAAAGTGCGACAATGGGGCAACATCCCATTGAGCGGCTAAAGGTTGTCGAGAGGTGCGGCACCGGTTTCACCATCGCGGGGTTTACCCCCGTGAGCGGGTTTCCCCGTTATTACGCCATTACGTGCAATACACTTCCAACCTGGAGCATAGGTTCTGCTCTTGCGATTCCACTCTGGACGGCCAATGAAGGCAAGCCAGAGGTAGGGGGGTGTGTTACTGTCTGTATGTGTGTGTGTGAGCGCATGTCTGTATGGTCCCCCTGGATAGGGGTCCGCGGTGTCGCCAATCACCGTCAGCTCGCCACAAGCTGCCCCCGCGGGGGATTATTATTATTAGTATGACTACGATTAAAAATGATAATCCCGTGAGTATGTTGTAAAGATGTAACATTCGGTTGTAAAGCCTCAGTTATCTGCATCGAAGGGTCTGTAGTAAATTGATTTAAGTATGTACTCACTTATTGTCTGTAATGAAGATCAGGAGTGCGATTTTTGAATCTCATTCGGTGAGCTCAGCAGGTGTAAATGTAAAAATTACTGTGAAGATACGCATCTTTCTACTGCTGATTCGACTTTCAAAAATCGCACACCTGAAGTATGATTTTTGAAAGTCAAATCAGCAGTTTAAAGATGCGTATCTCCGTAGTAATTTTGAAATTTTCAACAGCTGAGCTCACCGAATGAGATTGATTGATTTGAATGTCATCGGTGAGTTTGAGCGGTTTTTAAATCTCGTACTAAAGCCTTCTTCTGCATCTTCCTACTACAGATTTGACTTTCAAAAATCGCACTCCTGAAGTCTGATTTTTGAAAGTCAAATCAGCAGTAGAAAGATGCATATCTCCAGAGTAATTTTGACATTTGCTACTGCTGAGTTCGACGATGTCATTCAAAAATCGCACTCCAGGTATAATAAAATACAAACGTCAATGACAACTTATCTACTATACTACTTTTATAGAAGGAAAATCTGGTAATCTGGTAATCTGGAAGGAAATATGGTATGTCGCGTCGCGGAAAAGAGACTGGATTAGCGAATACACAGCGTACCTCTTAAGGCATACTACGACCACGGTACCACGACTCTCCATACAATCGATGCGAACAAGTGCGTCGCTCCGGTCAGAATTTAGCCGTTTTCTTTGAAAAATTACATAATTTATAACTAATTTCGTAAAAGTAAAAAACCAAATCATTTTAAATTGTGTTGTGAACAATATTGTAAAATCTTTTAGACTATATTTAAATCTGTTTAAAAATCAATTTAACGTATAAATATTAAAATATAGATTGAAAAGTGTGTTTCCAACGTGAACAAATAAACTATTAAAACGTAACATAAGTACACGTTTTAATTACATTATTAGGTAAACCTACAAATCTGGTAAACAAATTAATCCGAAATCATGATTACTAAACTCAAATTACAATTTCCTGAAATTAATATGGCGAATACGGCCTTTGTTGTTGAAGCAAATTATTAACAAGACTGGCGTTCAGTTTACAACCAAAGTAAGTTAGCAGTACTCAGATGATTATTACAGGTATGGAGGGTAACTTTAGTCGATTTGTGTTCCAACGTTACGGTAATTACTCAAACTGAAATTCTCTCCGGTTTATTGTAATCAATCTGCACTAAACTCGGTTATGTATGGTTAAAACGTCTTTGTTAGCTAAGTTGTATTACTAAAACTTGCTATGCACAAATATATACAAAAATAAAAAGTAAACAGTAACATTTTGTATTTTTTCGCAACAAACCAAAGTTAATATAGTAGCATAGCATATGCTCACGACTATATTCCCCGAGGGGCTAGTCAGAGATATCTGAAACCTCAGAACATACACGTTTCACCATTAGTACCGAAACTCTGTCCAGTGTCTCTGTGTATGTGGTTAATATAGTACTCGTATGTAAACGGTGAAGGAAATCATCGTGAGGAAACCTGCATATGCAGAAGAAGAAATTCTGGTGCGTATGTGAAATCTACCAATCCGCATTGGGCACGCGTGGTGGATTAACGCCCAAACACCCTCCTAGAGGGTAGGCCTGTGCCCTGCAGTGGGACGTATATAGGCTGATGATGATGCTGATGTAAATACAACTACAATAATATTAATAAGGATTAAGGACTACCTCCGTGGTCTAATGGTTAAAAGCCTTTAGCTCTTGACACGGAGGTCGTGGGTTCGATTCCCAAGCCAAGTGATATGCCACTTTGTGCGTTTTTTCTCTGTTGGTTAGGACATTGCAGGCTAAATCACCTGATTGTCTGAAAAGAAAAATGATTGCGTGCTTCGGATAGCACGTTAAGGCGTTGGTCCCGGCTACAACGAGTATCTCTGGTGGTAGTAGTAGTATAAAAACTACGTCAGAGGCCATAAGGTGGTCTGAAAAAACTCTGACACCAAAGGCTTGCCCACACGATAAGAAGAAGAATAAGGAGTAATTAGGAGTTTATAGAACTAGACTGGGTCTTATTAAGTAATTTTGTATATTTTTGTTTAAGTATATAAACTTCAAGTTGCCCGGGGCAAGTGGGAGAAATCCAGCCGACCGGTGCGGTGATACTGATTGACAGAGAAAAAAAACATTTTGAAACTACAACGCAAATACATTGAATAAATTATGTACGTACGTATCTTTTTATACATTTAATAGTATCTAATAACATGGTACCGTCTAATGACAGTCGTATATAAACTATTGCAAGGGCAGACGTATGAAATACCGCAACACCGTTGGTCCATTAATGTTTTTACCGGAATGGAAGCGAGAACAAATCTGAAACTTTTTACCCGACTGCGCGACGGAAAGGAAGGGTAATTTGTGTTTATCAGCTTATGTATGTATGTACGTAAGTTTTTTTTCTTTGTGGCACACTAGAGACCAAACGCGTGGGCCGATTTTGATGATTCTTATATTGCATGATGGAGAGCACAATACATGCAGGTCGCATAAGTTGTTAACGAAAATAAGACAATGGTAATACCTATTACCTACCTTATAAATATCATCAGTGTGAACAGTGAATTGAAATTTGAACTGAAACGGATAATAGATGAATTGGTGTACTTAAAAAATTCTTTCTCAGAACTACACTACGGTCGTTGCAGACTTTTAATGTTATGTGAACGTAAAGTTTTTAATATACAAGGTGTAAGGGACAGCCCTCCGCAAACTGAAACGGTGAACTCAGACGATCAAATCAGCTGTCTCATAGGTACATTTGAGTCGGGTAGGTACGGCAGTTCTGTTTGGGACAGCAGATTTTTTTTCGCGTTTCCTGAGGTAGGCTCCATAGGTTCAGTTTGATGGTCTAAGTTTACCATTTCAGTTTGCGGAGGGCAGTCCCTTACACCCTGTATGTATCCTAATTATACCTGTATTATACAAAAAATACAGTTCTATGTAGAGCGTATTAAAAAAGGGCAGTTGTGTGTTGTGTGTACCTAACAGATTACAGTAGGGAATATTTTTCCCTTATCGAGATAAAGTACCTGGGTGGAAATTCCTTTGGGACTGGCACATTTGAACCGGTTACTAAACAGGTCTTGTTGACCATAATTCATTTCCAATTAACTTTTCACAAAGCGACGAAACTTAATGTCTATTTTGATTGACGCGGACGTTTTATGGGCCAAGGCTATTGTTGAATAAATACATCTCTTGTTGGTCAATTCATTAATCCAATATGCTATGTATTTCAACTTTTAAGGGTCGGCACTACCCTAATCGGGCCAAACAGGGTTCGGCGTTCCGACTTTTGAGGATAGTAAATAGCTATATTTAGAATCAAAATTAATACCATCGCTTCTTTAAAAGATGAAGTACAAGATGAACAAAAAAAATTTCAGTAAAATTGTGTAGTTACATCAGAAAGTAATCGAGAATTTCATGAAAAACTCTAGAATAGCACTGCCGCGTTCCGAGTCCTGTGATTTAGTGAAACAAAATAAAACAACAAAATATATTTCTAATCAATGGCAAAACATCAAAGAACACTTTAAACAAATCAGTTTTTCGATACGACTTCTAGTTTTTTTGCAATTTGTTACCAAAAATCACATATTTTTTTGGACGTTTTCTTCATACAAATTACTATGGGCCGTCAATCGTTCGAAATCATTGCGAATAGACCGGTGACCGGCAACACCCAACCCTGTCTTAGAAGATTAATGAACAAATCAATTTTTAGCTAAAGTAAATAAAGTAAAGTAACTTATAAAAAACCGGGCAAGTGGGTGTCGGGCCACATGCAATGTAGGGATCCGTAGTTGCCCGTCACGATATGTTTATAAATTGGTCGACTATTACTCGTTAATTTTTGTCCCCATTATTATAACAGAATAACTGTAAGTTTATTACTATTGTTACTAGCAAACTAAGGATTTATAATCTGAAATCATCATCATCATCATCGTCAGATACGTTTTAAATAAGAATGGAATAAGAGTGAATTCTGTACGGAAGTAGGTAACTCAAACAATTGACTTCGAAAGTCATTTGCATGACAGAATTTTGGTAGATTATTGTTATTTTGGTAATTTTTCGTACTTTTTGGTAGTTTATGGTTAATTTGGTACTTTTTGGTTCATCTCATTTCATTTCATTTATTTACCTTAAATTGTAGGTAGGTACATAAGGGACAGATGGTAAGTACCATAGACGTAGGAAGGAATAGAGGAACATACAGCTGAGAGAGCGAGATGTACCTAGCGGCACCACTGTATAATAGAAAGAGATACGTGACGCGAATCAATAGAACCGTTTTTAGTCACTAATCAATTTTTAAAATTCGGTTTTCGTGAATAATTGGGAATCTAAAGTGAAATCGTAGATAATTTTGTGAAATATACTGACACTACTTCATTAATTTATCCACGATTTTACGTTAGACTCAGAATTATAGACAGTATTAGAATTTTTGCCTGCGAATAGTCTCTAAAAAACATCAAAAAACTGTTTCATTTGACAACTCATGTCACTGACTCTATTCGTGTAAGGTATAATAACTTTATGGTACTTAAGTACAGAGTACCTATTAGTCACACTACAATATAATTTATAAACATTAAAAATAACAGATTTAAACAATAGGTGCCAGACAATAACTTAACTACCACCTTTCACTACTACAATAAAATTTGTTAAATGTTATGAAATCAGTTCAATGTGATTAGTTAAAAATTATAATAACCTATTGAGGTACAAATAATCGGTCTGCAACACATTTTTTTCTACTCAGATTGATGCCTGTTTGTTTACTTATACTAAAGAAACTAATTAAAGTTATAGGGACACTGTTAGATTAGTAATTCTTTAACCTTCTTCAGAAATTTCTTGTCGGCTTTAATGTCATCTGGTATTTTATTATACACAAGAACAGTATTCGACTTTATTTTGTAGTCCTTTGCATCGATGCTAGTGGGTAATTTGGTACCAGTAGCTCATTTTTGCGAGTTACATTTAATCTCTTCCTACGGAATACTACGGGGTATCGTCTCACGATTTTGCACAGATCGAGGATATACAAAGCTGTCACAGTGAGTAATTTAAAGTTGGTAAACAAGGATAGGCATGACACCCTTACTGACTGAATTCCGCTTACGATTCGAATGCACCTCTTTTGCAAAACAAATATTTTATTTATGTCAACAGACCCACCCCGTAGCCAAGCCGTCAAGAACTCTTTTGTTTTTTATGGTAGTTTTGGTAATTTTCATTCTTCTATCAAATATTACCAAAAAGTATAAAAGTCTACCAAGATAACCAAAAACTACGAAAATCTACCAAAATAACCAGAAACAACGAAAAACTACCAAACTAACCAAAAAACCAGAAACTACAAAATATAATTACTAAACTCTACCAAAAATTACCAAAATAACCAAAAACTAAAAAAAACTAAACTACCAAAAACTACAAAAAGAACCTAAAGAACTATTGAAATTGTACAATTATTTTTTTATCTTTAAAATTATTTCTCGATAATATTGCTGTGCCCTTTCAGGGTTCATGTACCCACTTTAGCCACTAAGTAACACCTATAGGTATATGTTCTTGTGTCGCACAATGTCCTTCAGCGTGACCAAAATTACTGCTGAAATCTACCAAAAACTACCAGTCCTGTTTCAGATTCTACTTAAATTCTACCAAATAATATGTATGTCGTTACAGGGTTAAAATTTAATATAAAACACGTTTTTGAACAAAATATTATCAATTTTATCTAAACGCTCAAAATTACACATGTTTTCGCATTTTTGTATAATTTTTATTGGTTTTCATCACTTTGTTACATGGATGCTTCAATTTTCAAATAAATATTAAATTAGGTCGTCCCTATGCAAGTTTAAATTTAGTACAGTTTTCTGTGTCTCATAAGCAGAGTCCGAAATTTTGGTGGCACTTTTAATATGTCAAAGGGATTGCACGTTTATCGACTTTCGATTGTGTCGATATACGGGTAATTTTTTATCACTGCAGATAACTCCAGCATGTATTCTACTCATCAAACTGAACAACTTTTACTATATATATATATATATATTATATAGGAGCCAACTTCAAAAGAGCAAAAAAAAAAATCTGCTGTCCTATACAAAACTGCAGTAGGTACCTACATATTCGACTCAAATGTATGGGACAGCTAATTTATTTTCGTTATTTTGAGGTTCGATACATGCTGAAGTTATCCGCAGTGATATAAAATATACCCGTATTATCGACATTATAGTCGATAAACATGCAATCCCTTTGACATATTAAAAGTGCTAGATACCAAAATTCCAACTCTGCTCAGAAGCCCTCTTTTGTAAAAAAAACAACATTAGGCGATATGATTAAATATTTGCTGTACTAGAAGTGAGTTCCGGTGGAGCGTTGCGGAGAGGTATGGACTCTCAATCAAGAGGTCCGAGTTCGAATCCGCACGGACAACATGCCACGTACCAATGAGTTTTTATAACTTATGTACGTATTATCGAATGCTCTCAAATGGTGAACAAAAACATCGTGAGTAAACCTGCATATGCAGACGAAGAAATTCTGATGTATATGTGAAGTCTACCAATCCGCATTGGGCACGCGTGGTGGACTAACGCCCAAACACCCTCCTAGAAGGTAGGCCTGTGCCCTGCAGTGGGACGTATATAGGCTGATGATTATGATGATGATGTACTAGAAGTTCCGGAAAACTTGCAAACCCTGCAATCGTTTTCTCAGCCGTTTGTATTGCCAGCTTAGATTTTATTAGCCTGAATCCTTGAATTTTTAAGTACATTAAAATTTTCGAATTCTAAATTTCTACTAAAATCTACTAAACAATTTTGCCCTAAATCTACCAATAAAGAATAAATCTACTAAAAGTGGTGACACTGATGTCCTTTTGCGCAAATGTTTTTGAAGGCAATCGTTCCAGTTACTGCAAAATAAACTTTTATTCCGTGCTTAAAATATTATATCTGATGATGATAAAAGATTACAAACCCTTAGTTTGCTAATACCAATAATATTAAACTTATAATAATTTCATTATTCTGTTATAAGTTTTAATTTGTTCTGTTATAATAATTTTAAGTTTTTTTAAGCCTTAGTTATACTGTGATCTAATTAGTTGGGACCCATCCTATCCTACCACCAGGGGTGATCTTTGATCAGTCACATAGGTCCATCACGGTACTGTACTGTTGCTGTAAATGTCAATATCGACCTACGGCTCTCAAATCCAGATGCTGCAGGAGTATTGCCACGCACAACGAAACATTCAACATTAATTTAATGTGGTAAAATCTGCCTTCCGGGTAGTAGGTACCCTAAATTCGGTCGGACCTACGAACCTGCCAGGATAGAATCGGCCGACCAGACTTTTTAGGCCTTACTAATTGGCCTCTAGACCAACGTCCTTTAATTCAACGAGGTAAAATGTTGTGTCACCAGGTAGGGTTCTCTTTTTTCTTCACACCAGTAAACGTGCCAGCCAAGCTGAGCCGCGCGCTTCAGCCGACCAAGTTTTTTGCAAGAAATTTATTACCAAAAGCTATCAAATTGATTTGTTCATTAATCTTATAAGATAGGGTTGAGTGTTGTCGGCCACCGGTCTTTTTCTTTTGACAGATATGTCAAACGGGCCGTAGGTAGTGCCGGCCCTTAACGATGATTTATTATCTATTTGAGCCTTAAGAGCCTTTCCATTTAGATAAGGGTTTTGCACAGCTGTAAAACGTGTCAAATTGAAAAAAAAACATTAATAACAGGAATTTTTGTTGTACTTAATAAAAAAAAAGCACGCACGCACTGCCGCGCTAGCAATAACAGCAGTAAGTACGTTCGACTTGATTTCGAGAAAACGGCGCGTAAAGTTTTCGAAACATTTTTAATTTTCCTGACTTATTTATACAGTTATTTTAATTGATTTATTTTTTATATATAGCTGAAATCATGTAATTTGATATATAGTAATCGAAAAGTTTGTATCTATATTAGGATAATTGTAAATAATGGAAAACCGTTTATACTAAGTAAAAGTTAGATACTTACTAACAGTTTCCTTAGAATAACGGCAGCAAGTACCGACTTACTGCCGTTATCGTAAGCAGTTCATACAAATCATAGTATGGGGTAAGGAAAAAAAAGATGTAAATTTATAGAAATCTTGTGTCTATTAAAAATCTGCATGAAAATAATCAAAACCTTTTACAAAACTAAATTTAGTATTATATGGCACATATATTTCACTTGAGATTAATCGCTTAGGGTTACTAAATTAACATTTCTCACAATTAGAAAACAGTGAGCCGTTTTCCAAAACTAGTAAAACATAAAATCTAGACCAGGAGACCTCTCGGAGACCAGGTCCACCAGTTTCCAGGGGGTACGCTTCGGAGCTTCGCTCCTATGCATAGCTCGACCTTCGGCCTCGCAATAATTAAGGGGGAAAATTTGAACATTTGTGTGGCGACCACATCGAAAGTTGAAGATAGAAAAAAAATGTTTTCATATTTGTGATCTGGGACCAGGGCTGTAGCTAGAACTGGATTGAAGGTAGGGCATAGGAGGTTTAAGGTAGGGCAGAAGCAAAAAGCAACTTTTTTGGATGAGTAACATAATTCAGTGTCTGTGAAATCTTCTCTCCAGAAATTAGAAGAACACACCAAGTCTCAAAACTATACCTCTTTGAGCCTACCTATATATGCTCAAAACACCATTGGCTGGAGCGAGCGAAGCGAACTCGAAATTTCACTCTTCAAGACTCAAAACGGTGTTGGTATGAGTTCCATTAGCCTACCTACGCTCATAATATCTCGAGCTGGCGAATGAAACAAGCTCAAAATTTCACACTCCAACATGTAAAATGTTGTTGGTATGAGTTCCATTAGCCTACCCTACGCTCATATGATAGGCTGGAGCGAACTAAAAAATTTACACTCCAAGAATCAAAACGGCATTTGCATTGGTATGAGTTCCATGGGCCTATCTATGCGAATAATATCATAGGCTGGAGCGAACGAAGCGAGCTCGAAATTGCACACACCAAGGCTCAAAACGGTGTTGGTATAAGTTCCGTTGGCCTACCTATGCGCATAATATCATAGGCTGGAGCGAGTGGAGCGTGCTCGAAATTTCACACTCAAAGACTCTAAATACGGTGTTGGTATGAGTTCCATTAGCTACCCATGCTTATAAAATCATAGGCTGGAGCGAGCGAAGCGACCTCGAAATTTTACACATTAAGTCTCAAAACGTTGTCGGTCCGAGTTCCATCACCTAAGCTTAGGTCCTAAGCCATACCCAAAACTCAATTCAAAGGCTGGAGCGACTGAAGCGAGCTCGAAATTTCACACACCAAATCTAAAAACGGTGTCAGTCACATAAAACACAATTACAAGGCTGGAGCGAACAAAGTGAGCTAGAAATTTCACTCTCCAATACACTCCAAAACGGTGTTCGTATTAGTTCCATTAGCCTACCTACGCTCATAATATCATGGGCTGGAGCGAGCGAAGCGAGCTCGAAATTTCACACACCAAATCTAAAAACGGTGTCAGTCCGAGTTCACATAAAACACTATTCAAAGGCTGGAGCGAACGAAGCGAGCTCGAAATTTCACACTCCAAGATTCAAAACGGTGTTGGTATGAGTTCCATTGGCCTACCTATGCGCATAATATCATAGGCTGGAGCAAGCGAGTCGACCTTCGGAGAAAGTGGAAGTTTTTGCCAATTCTCAAGTTGTTAACAATTCTTAAGTACTTCAAAATAAGTACTATTTTCTTAAATTTCTCGAAAGTTACTACTGATGCATTAAGCAATTAATACTCTGAGTAAATTTAACTTTACTTACTATAACCGCAGTACTTTGAGTTACTGCTAATATTCTTAGTAGGGTACCAAAATGTTAATTTCACTTTGCTTAATATAACAGCAGTACTTCTAGTTACTGCTCATATTCTACGTAGTTAGTGCTAAAAGTTAAATCAATTTGCTTAATATAAGAGCAGTACTTTTAGTTACTGCCCTTATTTTAAGGAGTGGTCAAATGTTAATGTTGGCGCATTACTAAAAAACCAGCAGTAAGTATACTTACTGCTATCATTCTAAGTAATTTTTCCCATTATTAAGAGATACTGCTGTTATGCTTACTGGAAAATACAGGTTCCCGTTAAGCTATCAAAATAAGAGTCACAACATAATATAGAGCTCATTTTGCTGATTCCGAATCTATATGTAACTCAATTTCGTCAAAAATCGTACTTACTGCTGTTATTGCTAGCGCGGCAGCGCACTGGGCCCGCGTGGTCGAGTATGGCCCACTCCCTCTCACCCTTTTTCGTGAGAGGAGGCCTTTGCCCTGCAGTGGGATTCTACAGGCTATAACTTACTTTTTTTTAATAAAAAAAATTAAATCCAACAATTTAATTATTTCTCTAGCCCTTCATTTATTTATAGATTTATATCAAACTAGCAACTCACCCCAGGTCCGTCCGGGTGTGCTCTATATTAATATACGTTCCTATTATATTATGGGTATTTCTCATTTTTTTTAAACACAAAGTCACTACCATGGCCATGGATATGATATAACTAACTCCCAAGGACAAAATTATTCACTACCTTAGGGTTAATGTTAAGTACTACTCACTGAGCCTGTAATTAGCCTGTAATGCTTGAGATTGGGAATTAAAGAGGTTTAAAATTTACGTCCATGGCAGTGACTGTGTTTTTTTTAAAGGAGAAATAACCTTATACACTTAAGAGGGCACTCGGAGTCCAGTGGCGCCCTCATCACATTAAAAAAGATTTCTCAATAAAGAAAGCCTAAATTAAAAAAAGTGCTCATCAAAAACGCTACAAAAGCCTTCAAGCTATTTTCATAGAATACTTTTATAGGTTTTTTAAAGGTCAATGTCAAATGTCAAAGGAAAATGGCTTGAAGGCTTTTGTAGCGTTTTTGTTGAGCACTTTTTTAATTTAGGCTTTCTTTATTGAGAAATCTTTTTTAATGTGATGAGGGCGCCACTGGACTCCGAGAGCCCTCTTAACCTTCCGGAGGAAATTCTCTAAATGACAGTGAAAATCGTATCAACTTGCGTTGGAAGTAAACGGAAACAGACATGAAGAAGACAGATGCGGATGGCAACTTGTTTAATACTATTCAGAGATTCGATCTAGAGAAATTGACGTACCGAAACTACCGAATAAGACAAAGAAAAAATCAGAAGTGTTCATACGATATACAGGGTCCTTCCTTCTTAATATGCTGACACTTTTTTAAGAGGATGATCAGACCGTCAAACTGAACAACTTTCTCTAAGGGACCAACATCGAAATCACGAAAAATAAAACAGCTGTCCCATACATTTGGCTCGAGTAAGTTTGCAGTTTTGTATGGAAGAGCTGATTTTTATTTCGCGATTTCGATGTTGGTCCCATAGAGAAAGTTGTTCAGTTTGACGGTCTGATCATCCTCTTAAAAAAGTGTCAGCATATTAAGTTGAACCCTATATTATGCAGATCATTGTGATTGTTTTCTGGTTTTTACAAATAGATGACTGAATACCGTGTGGTATAGATCATATACGCAGCTAGATAGGTAGACTTTAAAAAGATGAGGTTCGTAATATGACTGTTTTTAACTCTCAACTACAACTATCCTAGGTTACTTGGCTGCCTTCATGTCAACAAACCCAATCCTACAGAGCGACAATAATACATAAAAACCAGCAGCTGTTTTAGGCACTACAGATATTATTACCAGTAGTTTATCCTTATCTCCAACTTGACAAATGGTCTGCCTTATATTAAAAAATAAATCAGGGAATAACAAGAAAAAGATGGCGGAAGAAACGAATCTGAAAACAAAGTTCAGATAAGACGCTCCCACAAGGTAAACGCTGGGCCGCGCCATATTTTACCGGTTTTCAGAAGCTATCTTCTCGTTATTTTGAAAGACATAAAAATTAATTAAAATTCGCAATGATCTTCAACATCTCGGCTTTATTTGTCATTGTTCATATCTTATTTTTCTATAAAATGCATAATGGAACCTGCGTTCAAAGAAAGGCCTCTGCGAATTCTTATGCTTTTCGTATTTGGTGTCCTTGGACTCCTTGGATTAGATGGCCCGACAGTGACATTTTGATGGACAAGCCAGTCAAAAATAGGTATGCCTACTAAAAAAAAGTTCTTAAGTAATGGTAAGGCGGTTCTCAAAGGGTCAAGGTCGTTCAGTGGGGGATACGCTTTAAAGCAACAGATTTAGTTCACTGCCCAAAAGTGTCAATGAAGTCAATTTATTATCACTTTAAAAAATATATAGGGTCCTACATAATAAGCTGACATTTTTTTAAGGGGATGATCAGACTATCAAACTGAAAAACTTTCACGTGAAAAAAAATCTGATGTCCTATTTACATTTAGTTCGAGTAGGTTTGCAGTTTCGTATAGAACAGTTGATTTTTCGCTATTTCGATGTTGGTTTTTCTAAGTTGTTCAATTTGATTCCGTTTCCTCTACCCTAAGGTTGTGTGGAAGAAATCGCTTCTTAGCGATAAGACCGCCTTATTTTTGTGCCTACTGTTTTTTCTTTCTGTATTTTACTGTTTGTATTTTGGTGTAAAATAAAGTATATTTGATTGATTGATTGATTGATGTTTTGAGCATTCCCTAAAACCGGCAGTATATAAGAATAATCTTATTTTTTTTTGCGAGTTTACGTTCCAGTAATCTCTATGGGTGGCTTGCACCAAAAGATGATGTAGCTTTAAACATATTTAATTCTGATTCTGTCACATCATCAGTTTAAACAGTGCGAGAGACAGAGCGTTTACTAAATACCTTAAGGGCCTGTTTCACCACTTCTGAATAAGTTCTTGTTAGCTTATCCGACAGATATTTTGACATAATTTCATACAAAATAGGTATGTCAAACTATCTGTCGGATAAGCTAACAAGAACTTACCCAGAAGTGGTGAAACAGGCCCTTAGGCTGTAATACTTGTTGTTGCAAGTCAGGCTAAATCTGACTAAAATCTAAAACTGAGACCGACCGCATACCACTTTGAATAGACTTTACTCACCTTTATGAAGCTCACCCATCTATCTCCAAAGCTTTTTGCATAATATTTCCGACTTAAAAACATTACAAAAGGCGACGAGATCGTTAGAGGAATTTACTTTTATGGTTGTTGAAGACTATTTTATTGCTTCTCCCGTATTTATGTCAATAGTCAACAATGAGTCATAACAATTCCAGACTTTACGGTCCTTTAGTTCTTTATGTTTTGTAAAGAGCTACTGGTTTTTAGAAGGAATAAAAAGATCTTTTTTGTTGAATAAGAATTTGCATGACCTTGAGAAAAAGTTGCCTAGTTTTTTTTAATATGATCTGCACCAAAACAATATTTGTAAAAGTATACTTTTTCGTAAGAAATGACTACCTACGAAAAATTTGGCACAGTATTTTTAATGCACAATCAAGTCAAATTAAATAAGTTAGCTGAATAATGTTCAAGGTCATGAACATTCTTATTTTAAGTAGTGCATCCTTTTCAATTCTTGCTGGAGGCTGAGCACAATAATTTATTAATTTTGCAAACAACTGTCCTGTCATCAACAATCGTTCAATGGATATCAAGATGAAAACCAATCATTTTAAACAATTTATACTTACTTAAAAAGCTCAAACAGTACAATAATCATTTTAACAACAAGGAAACAGTTAAGACGCCATTTTAAAACAGGATGTAAGTGGGCGTTAATTAATTATGGGGTAAACGTGGGTGTGCCTTATTTCAATTGAAGTGATGGTGAATTGGTGACTGAACAAATAGATAAGATCCAAGGAATAACGTGATACCTATACAAGGTGTTACAAAAATACAAATAAACATTTAAGGGGATGGTTTAGACCATCAAACTGAGCAACTTTCACTATAGGACCAATATCGAAATCGCGAAAAAAAAATGATGTTCCATACTCTACAAATCGACTAGAGCAAAAATGTGTATGGGATATCAGATTATTTTTTTCGCGATTTCGATGTTGGTCCCATAGAGAAAGTTGTTCAGTTTGACGGTCTAAACAACCCCCTTAAGAGTTTTAAAATTTTATTTTTACTTATGAAACACCCTGTATTGTCATATTTCCCTTCGCATAATTATGTCACTTCGCCTATAGCAGGTTGACTTGAGAGTCAGCTCTGCATAATTATTAACTATTGATTATTGGTTTTTGTACTTGTATTATGATGACGTACCTATAATTATACTAAAATGTATGGGACAGCAGATTTTTTTTTCGCGATTTCTAAGTTCGTTCCTTAGTGAAAGTAGTTCATTTTCATGGACTGAAGCAGATTAAGTATTACTAGGGTGTTTTGTTACACTCTGTATTTTCAGAAAAATGTTTTAGTTTATTAATTAAGTAGGTATTAAGATTTAAATGTTTTTGATTAAGCTTTTAAGATTTTGTTGTGGTTTAATGTGTGCTGATAAATTATAATTCTTAAGATCTCATAAAATGCAATAAATTAATATTATGATTATTCCTCATACAAATATCTGTTTCTTACGGGATTCGAACCCGCGATTCTAGGTACCACAGGCAGGCTCACTACCGAATTACCGACTGAGCTACTCGTAAGTAGTAATACAGGCCATCAAGGGTCAGCTATCTATACATATCTGAATAAGGAAAGAAACTCTTAAAAATTTCTTGCAATACGAAATTCAAGTATATCGTATCGCAGTAATCACCTAAAAGGCTAAAAAGCAAATTGATTAAATAATTGAGCTTTTCCTTGCAATATAATCATAGGTTCAACTTCTTCTTGCCCTTATCCCAATACTCAGGGTCAGGTTAAACTCTACCATATAAAATCTACCATACTACGTTAATCTTAAAATCTGATGACGCTTTGTTTTAAATTTTTATGAGTCATTAGTCATGATACTCATGATAGTAAAAAGAAAAAGATTCCAACGCAAGCAACATCTGCAACGACTACTATTAAAACCAGCAATCTTAACCACTGCAATTCAGTACCTACTTTAGCCGTCCAAGTATTCCTAACTAGGCCAACATCGCAAATAGAATTGTCTGTACTCAATAAAGAGGCATATGCACAGCAAGGTCTCAATTAGAGTCCATTTGTGTTAATCCACGGTTGACCGAACGAATGGTGTCGTGGGATGATAGCTCTTATGATTCATTGTGGCCTGACTTGGCTTAGTCGTTTAATTTATTTACTTCCTACTTTAGAGTTGTCTTTGATATTTAGTGTGATGGTTTATGTAAGTATTGAACCATTAATAATACAAGGTCCTGATCAGACCGTCAAACTGCACAACTTTCTCTATGGTCTATGGCACGAACATCAAAATCGCGAAAAAAAAATCAGGTGTTCCATTGAGTAGGTATTTCAGTTTAGTATGGAACAGCCGATTATTTTGTTCTGACAGATTTTTTCCCATAGAAAAAGTTGTTTAGTTGGTTGGGTAAAGTATGTGGTTAAAACTAAATGACACTATTCCTTAATACCTGTACAGTTATTTAGGTATTTACTAGGAGGAGATAATACCTAAGAATTAATTAAACGAAATTTTCTTTATTTGTGAATTTTCGCCGATCACTCAAGTCGGGAATGCTCAGTCAGGATATATTACTACTACTTAGGACATAAGTACTTGAAGTTTAAAGTGAAAATACTTACATTACTTACTGCTTGTAGTTCTTCTCCAGCTACCACCAAACAGAGCCGGTTCTAGATTCACTGAGTTGATTCGTGATGCACCAATTCGCATAAACTATTGTTTTTTTAAAACAGCATAGGTAGCATGACACCGTGATAAGGCGCTATCACACCTTAGCTCTCTTTCTATTTGAACGTTAACGAACGAGATAAAAGGCGTGATAAAGCCGTATCACGTCTAACATGCTACGAGTGCTGGGATTGATTAAACACGAGGTTTTAGTAGGTAATTTTAATCATCATATTCAACAACTTTTACTACAGGACCAATGATAAAATCTTAAAAATATTGTTGTCTAGATGCCATTTTTGGGGATTTAAATTTCCTTCATAGTGAAAGTTGCTTGTTAGTTCAATTATTGAATTGCACCATTTTGGGTTGATACGTTCCTAAGTAAATTTTAACCATTAAATTTTGTACATTTTGACACTTACATAATCGAGCCCTTTGGACGTTCAGCTTGTCTAAGACGTTCAGACATGTGAACAGCCATGTCCCGGAACGCAATAGACTTTTTTTCGTTTCTGATTCATTAGCAAATACAACTTTGATTGTATTCTCTATAATTATAAGTTAAAGAAATGTTAGTTAGTTGTTACATAAAACTGTAATATAACCCATATTATATTAAAACCTTATCTAATTCAGAAAAGCTTGCGCATAAAGTAGCGAATCCAATTTAAAATTCAGTAGATGCCTGTACCTTACGATTATGATATGAACCGACATAGTGACCACGGAATTCTTGTCACGTACACTACCCTGTACTTTGTCAGATTTAGATAGTGCAGGTAGAAAGCCCTTTTAGCTTAGAAAAGGTCTCAACTTTAGCTAGGTTAATGGTATGAGAAATATAACGTTTTGAAAAAAATATTCTTTGTATTACATCTTAAAGTGCTAGTTTACTTTACCAAAAACAGGCATTTGGCATTGCCAAATAGTTATTAAAATTCGTAATAAATCGTGCTGCCGTAAATAGTTTTTTTTAAGAGCCTACCGAGCCTATAGTGCTGCCCCCAATCGTATTTTTTTTATTTCTTAACAATTAAACAATATTTCCAAAAAACACGAATGTCACATTGTAGTCCTGATTGGTTTTCAGTTTATCGAAACATTAATGTTTTATGCTTGTAGCTATTATCGCTAAAACCGCCAAAAGTGGCCACTTTTGTGCAGTGACCCGATAAATTGAAAATAAGCAATGACTACAATGTGACATTCTTGTTTTTTGGAAATATTGTTTAATTCGGTATGTCAAGTTTTTTTTTGGAGGGCTGAATTGAAAACCATTTCGAGATAATTGTCTCAATAATCATATTTTCTATGTCAGAGATTTTAAAATGAAAGGATTACAGATATTTTTAATAAAATAACGTCGTTTTTCGGTCCGTGCAGTGACGTCACTGGCATACCTCTGAACTCCTTGGTAAACATAAAATCAACTTAAAATAACCGGCCATTAAGAAAAAAAAATACTTTCACAATGTCAGAATTTGACATTTGATGTTGCCGTATCTTTTTCCAGCATAGAGTTAGAAAGAGGAGGCAGGTTTTATTTTTTTTAAATACAGCTGTATGTAGTTTTTCTCCATGGAGTTCGAATTATTTTCTCTCCACCATTTTTGCACTTAGAGATTACAGATCAAAATCATTTAAAAATTAAATTTATATTGATAAACTCGATGAATCGCAATAAGAATGAAATAGATATCTTAAAATTATGTCTTCTGTCCGTAAAAAATATAAAAATGAAGACAAAAAAAAACTTGACATACCGAATTGTTAAGAAATAAAAAAAATACGATTGGGGGCAGCACAATAGGCTCGGTGCAGCCTTAAGCAACGTTTCTAAAAAACAAGAATATCACATTGTTGTCATTGTGCTGATATGATTTTCAATTTATCTGGTTATTACGGATTTGCTTTATAATGTTTGTAGTTATTATTTTTAAAACCGTCAAAAGTGGCCAATTTTGCTTTAACGATAATAACTAAAAGCATGAAACACAATAATCCAACAGTGATTACAATATCTATGACATTCTTGTTATTTGGAAAAGTTGTATAAATTGATTAAAAAGTATTTTTGAAAAGGGTACCGAGCCTGTGAGGTTAGTGCTGCCTAACCCCACAGGCTCGGTACCCTTTTCATTTTTGCGCAATATAGTGGCTTAAATAAAGTAATGGATTGAAAATAAAAACAGTGAGTATGCAAAAATTATCACAATTGGCTTTATTAAAGTATATAAATAGTATACTCGTGACTTATATGGACATTTATTTACAAACTATGTACAAATTCACATAATATTCTACAGCAGTCTTATAGAATGTATTTACACCAACATTACGAAATGAACGCCCTTTGAAACGGCGAGAAATTACAAAAATATAGATTAAAATCTTAATTATTTGGTAAAGCGCGCGATGCGATTAATACAATATTCACAAGAAGCGTTGACTAAATGATTTTAATATTGAGTTAATGAGAAGCATGTGGACTAGACAAGATAGGCTTGACCCGAGGGTTGAGTGTCAATTAAGGGTGGAGGGGGAGGCCAATGCCTGAACTCCCGCCTTCGATTCGGATTACTCCCGCCTAGTTCTAATGACGAATAATCAGAATCAATTGAAGAGTAAATATGATCCGAAGGAGGTCTACCATCAGGGCCATATGACGCAGTTAGATTCTGCTGTGGCCTTTCTTCAACAAACTGTGGTGCAGCACTCACACCATCCGCTGATCCTCTCATTTTATCAGTAAACGAAAAAGACCTCATCGTCCCATTTTGCATGCCACTTCTCATAGTATAGGAATTTATATTATTTCTGTAACTAGATGTCTTACTTCTGTATTTTCTATCCGGCATCGCATACCGCACTTTCTCCCAAAATTTATTTTGGCCCCATCTTATTCTGGAACTCGTTTTTAAATATGGCCTCAAATCAGGATCACATTCGGCCTCGGGCAATACTGAACTCTCTTCTATTATTATTAAAGTATAAATACGTGATTTAATAATTTCATGTAACGCTTGACGGAATTCAAAGCGCGACCATTCTGTTTCTATAAAGTTTCTTGTTAAAACCAGAATGATTCGTTTAGATGCTTCCGCAGCTTCTGGCAAAGGTAATGTACACTGCATGTAAGCTACATTGTGTTGTGGTATATCCCTATAATGTAAACATAGGTGATATGAAGGATTTCCATTTTCCAACTCAGCGGCTAACGTTTGAATAACAAAGTCATCATCCTTTGGGCTGTAGCAAACATAAGCATCGTATAATTTATCAGTGTCATCGTACGCTCCGGTGAATGAAAACAATCTTATTCCGCAGCTTGTATAAAACCATATGCGAATTGTGTCTCTAAATAAGAAGACTACAAGGATGACTAGCATTATCAGCATGAATCCAGTGAGCATAGTTACCATCATGGGCATGTAATTTGAAACTAGCATGTTATCTATAACAGAATCTCCGGCATAATAGTCGCTGCATATTGTACCATTAAGATTGAGTTCTTTTTTTTGTGGCGACTGAGATGCGATATTCCAACACCATACGTCTGCTATATCAACAATTTTATGCACGTTATCTGATATAAATGTGGTGAATCTTTGTAAATATCTGCATTTGCACGACCAGATATTGTTTCCTAATGATACAGAGTTTAAATTTCGATTGTAGCCCAAGTTCCAAATAGCAAAATCGACTAATCTATTTCCATCTAATTTCAAGATCTCAAGTACATGCAGTGTCGAAAACGTAGAATTTCCTATATAGCTTATGAAATTGTCTTGCAAATACAGCTCGTTAAGCTCTGTCAGATGTTCAAACTCGTAGCCATTCAAATGTTTTAGCTTATTGTTACCAAGATGCAAAATAATGAGCGAGGATAAACCAGCAAATGTTCTGTTCTGTATGTTTTCAACTTCACTTGAATTTACATAAAGCGATCTCATATTTTTTCGCCCAATGAATGCATAATTTTGCAATTCTTTAAAGTCATTCCCATCTAGGTACACCTCGGTAGCATCCATGGGTATTTTTTCTGGGATTTCAATTGCACGCTGGCTTGAACAATCTACCACATTTGTATGCCAAGTTGGATCGTGATAACAAGAACAATTATTAGGGCAGGTCATTTGGCAATCGCAAGCAACGTAATCACAGCAATGGCATAGTGTGAAACAATGCGTCTCGTACGTACAAAGGAAATCAGTAGACTTCAAATTGCTTAAAGGTATGTGAGTTACGCCCCTCGTATGTGTCATTTTACACAATACATTCTCGAGATCCATTATCCTCGGGTGTTGTCTCATTGCGGTCATATTGTTTATCGAAGGCAGCCATTCCATCGAGCAATCACAGTTAAACGGATTTCCTCCGATATAGAACTCAGGCAATGACTTGTTTGAAGGAACCGGGGACAACCGGAGGCTGTTGATATCTAAATGAGATATCTCATTTGCGTAAATATCCACTCTAGTGAGATTGCGTTTCTCCATAAACGTATTTACTTGGATGTTGTTTATGTGGTTATTGTTTATGAACAACAGTTCCACGCTGTTCGGAATTGCTAATGGGGAAATTTCGACAATACGGTTATGACTCACATCTAAAGTTTTTATGTGAATTTGTTCTTGAAGTTTGTAATAATTTCCCAAATGTTCAATAAAGTTACCGTGTACATCGAGCCATTTCAAGTTGCTGGGGATAAAGGCGTAATCAAACCACACCAAATGATTTTCCGACAAATTGAGCCATAGCAAACTCATCAAAGTTGAAAATACTCCATTAATATCTGATATAAAATTACCATCTAGTCTTATAGCTTCCAACTGCTTGTTTCTTTGAAAACTGCCGCGTTCTACGGCTTGTATTTTATTTTTGGCTAGATTCAATACTTGTAAACTTGGCAAATCCCAAAACATACCAACGGACAAGTTACCAATTTGGTTGTCGATTAATCTCAATCCGGTTAGTTGATCCAAATTCTTAAATGAACCATTCTTGATATCAGATATTAGATTTTCGCCGATGTCTAAGGTCTTTAATAAAGATAATTCCCAAATAGCAGATGGAACATCTGTCAGTTGATTCGAGCTCAAATCTAATTCTTTTAAATCTGAGCAATTTTTGAATGCTTTCGGAACTATGTTTATCAATAAGTTGTTATTTAGATTAAGCTTACTAAGCACAAATAATCCGTTGAAGAGGGTCTCATCTATTGTATGCAACCGGTTTTCAGCCAAATTTAAAGTATGAAGATTGTATAACGGTAGGAATGTGTTGTCTTCTATGTATCCTATAGAGTTGTTCCTTAAATCTAATATTTGTAGGAAGAATAAATCTTTGAACGTCTTACCATCTATCCTCGTCAAGGCGTTATTGGATAAATTCAGAATGACTAAGCGTATAAGGCCAACAAATGTTCCGCCATCAATGTGAGCGCTCGAGAGCTGATTATTCGATAAATCTAAGACAAGCAGCTGGTCTAATCGGTGGAACACGCCTCTGGCTAATTCAAATAGCAGGTTATTATTCAAATATATCTCACGCAACTCTTTCGTGTTGGCGAAAGTGCCCTCTGGTATATACTGAAGGTTGTTGTAGGAAATGTTCAGAATTCTTAATGAAATAAGCCCGTTAAATGTTTCAGGTGAAATATCAGTTATATTGTTGTGTTGAAGCCTCAGTTCTTGTAATCTTCTCAATCCTGTTATTTCCGAATCCTCCGTCAGAGATTTAATTTCATTGTTGCTTAGATCTAAATTTCTTAGACCGGAACCACAGCTTTTTCCAAAACCAAGACGATCAACATTTTTGATTCGATTTTGAGTTATGTTTAGAACTTGCAAATTATCCAATGGACAGAAAACATCTGACGGTATAACTTTCAAATTATTTTCACCCAAATCGAGTGTTTGTAGTTCCCGCAATCCGTTGAAAGTTCCAAGCGAGAGCTCCAAGTTTTTATTCGGGCTCCAATCGTAGTTTTTGGATCGGATCGACAACTTTTTTAGTTCACGTAATCCTTCGAACGCGTTGCCTGGTATTCTGATAAGTTTGCAGTTGTGAAGTGTTAGTTCGGATAGCGTTGAAAATCTTTGAAAGTAGTTCGCTTCGAGAGAGCTTTCGAAGAGTAGCAGCTGGTTGCACTCGACCGTGAGCCGCTTAGTACTCTCGGAGGGTGCAGATGCAAAACTGGATCCATCAGACTCCAATGTCCGAACACGACACAAGGTGCTTCCTTCAGCACCTTTAGTCTGGCGGTTGCAGCTATCCACGCCTCGGGGGGCAAACGCGGCATTAACACCAAAAGTCACTAACAAAACAGTCAGCAATTGAATCATTTTCTAAACACATTTGTCTGTACCGAATGGAGCGAGACGGTAAGTAAAAACATTCAGTCACTAATTCACTGTCATTAAAGTTAATGTTATATGAGAGAGATAACTATCGACGAGTTGTGTTGTTCACTTCACTGGCTATGTTTACGTCGCGGCACACGTACGTTCGGTGTCGGAGGCGACGCGAACGCGTGCCGTCCTCATCGTGATTCGTGTGCGACTGCCGAGGCGCTCGTCGGTTAGCATTGCGAGAGTAGTGGCGCGCTAGCCGCCCCTCTGCACGTCCCCCACTCACCCTCACACCCCCACATAGTTACACGTTCCCTCGCATGGCGCCACTTGCGCGCCTGGCCGCTCTCGCACAATTATGTAATGTTTTCTTAATCGAGCCACCGCATCGAGTTAAAAAAGGAAACCTACTACGCCTGAGAAATTATTATTACCGCTGCGTAGTTGTGTTTTTCCTCGAATCAGAAATGGCTTACCTATTGAATTGTTTATGAACGAATCGGGTGGTTAGTAAAGGTTGGTTCCTTAGTGTAATGACGTCTTTTTATTTAATGAGAGATAAGTAAGCCGCTCGAATAAATCAATTTCTGCGGTGAGCCACTAAAGCTATTAAGTGCATTAAGTTTTTCAAGGAACATCAAAGTAAGAACAAATAAGTTGGAGATACGTTACAACGGTCACCCTTAATTCTTTTCTTCTGTCACTTATTGGAATCCCAACTCACACACTTGGTGAAGATACCCAATAAAGCTTGTTTGGCGTCGCGTGCCCCCTCACATATTTTTTTTTGTCTAAGGAAACGTACAGAATGTACAAATAGAGAAGGGACGTTCTCGGACAAATTCCGGTATCTCGCATGGGTTGGATGGAAGAGGTGCCAAGTTGGTGGGAGTTGATAATTTGATTTCCTTGTTCGACACGTAAAGTCGTTTACGGTTCGCACTGAAAGTTGGCCACGGGCAGAATACGACAAAAGTTTCGGGAACGGATGCCGGGAATAAAGATACGTCACTAGCGTTGTTTGTAACAGAAATATTGTATTAGATGTTATATAATAAAATTACAAGAGGAAGTTCATTATACTATTTTTTTAAACAGGATGCGAAGAAAATTCAAACTATCGTAAAGGAATATGAAGAAAAATAACTATGTAAAAGCAATGTCAAAGAAAACGCTGTTTCCCACAACAAAGTGGCTTCCCCGACGCAACAATAGGAAAACTAAAACTTCCTCTATCTAGGTCGCGGTTAACATCGAACGAGCGCAAAAACTTCTCAACGATAAGAGGAAAGTTTTGCAGCTTAAGTGATAAAACACGTCGAGGACATCCTAAAAACACTTCGAGTACTATGATATCCTTAATATTAATGTCTTGTGGCGTATCCTGTATCAAAAGTTCTCGCTGTCGAGAGTTCTTAGCGCTAGCTTGATAAATGACTTCTCCCACTTTTGTGAAAGTTGTTCGAGTATTTTTTTCTCTGTATTCGGAGACTGGAGGCTGGATGTCACAGCCTGGCAGAACGTGCCCTGACTGCCGATGACGTTTCACTAACGCCGCCTCGTATCATCCCGTTGGATTATTCGGATCGCTGTCGCTTTTGAACTTTTTATTTCGCCCCCTGAAAAATTACGTTGTTTTCTCTTTAAGATTGCTTTCTTGTTCTTTAGTAAAGTTAAATTATTTTCAAATATAAAGATAACAAAAATCTCTGTGAAGCATTTAGAAATACCATTGGATCTCGATCGAGCAAAATTTATAATGGCAAAATAATCGTTCTGGATTTTATCCTGGCCATTAAGAACAACGACATGGCTCCAATGCATAATTTAGAAGCGAGGAAGTGTAATTAAAATGCACATTATTTTGCGCCTCGAGACAAAGTTTATTCTATTGTTATCTTTGATCAAATTGCGTAGGGAATATGTCTTGGGAGAAAATCCAGTTATTGCAAGTCGTTATCTATTCAACGATATTAACGCGGTGCCACCGTATATCAGGTCTTAGCTGACTTGAAACAGTGTAGAAGAGACTAGGAATATATTACTTAGTTTATGATTACTAGTAATACTAAAGTGGGATGAATAAAACATTTATTTATTGCTTGGGTTGCGTGTCTTTACTGTGTCTATATTTCCGACGTAAACTATTTAAGTATTTTATGGTTCTCTCTGAAACGTTCTAGGTACCAACGTCGTTCAGTAATATGTAGTTCTAAAATTTATTTTGTTGCGTGCAATTTGTGAACAAAGTATTCATATCGGTACTCTTCGTGGAATACCTCTGATTATTGAAATGCCAAAATTTTTAGGTTTTTTGACTAAAAAATTAGAATTTTTGTGTCAACTCCGAACCAATAGTAAAAAATAAAATAAATTAAAAATTATTGTAACAAATCAGTTCACTTACTTTTTAGTATTAGACAAAATCATTAGCTTTTTTATTAAGTATTTTTGTTTTATAGCTTTTCGTTTTATGTTACATTCGAAAGTTACGAACAGCATGAAATTTTATAGTACAATTAGCTACCAGGGTTTCGTCGATACCTGAATTTCACAAAATCAAATAATTTCTTAACGATTTTGACGTTTTCGAGTAAACACTTGAGACAATTCGAATTAGAGTCGCGTGGCTAGAGGTCTCCCAAGAAGACGTCTTCGTTCGGCTCGTGATTTGATTGGCCACGCGGCTTCGCCATTTTGTGAACTCTTTTGTGTTTTAACCTTAAAACAATCACTTGAAATTATAAACTACTTACATTGGCAAAACTGCCACACTAGACCTCATTAATACTGATCAATGTCCTACGTATACTCTTCACATAACGAGACGTTGTGCTAATTGTGATAAGATAACACATCGGATGCCATTAAACAAAAATTGAATTGAATTGAATTGACAATTCGAATTCTGTAGTATAGAAATTAGTCTACGTATAACCATCTGACGTTACAGCAGTCTTTGTAGGCTGGCTATAGTTGCGTGCTTCGTCTATCGTTCAAGAGATCTGCTCTAATCGGCACCTGCGGCTTATTCCAGATACCGAGCCATTCGGTCGCCGCGACAACGGCCGATTGCGTGTTCTATTCAAATTGTAAACCGGTAGGCTAAGTTACTAAGCTACAGGAAGTTTTAAACGGGAAGATTGTGATAGTGAATATTATTTTATTATATCAGCCGTCGGTGTCCCATTGTTGGGCAAAGGCCTCCCTCCGCTCTCTCCATGCATCCCTGTTTTGCGCTTCGTTATAGTGAATATACAGGTATATAGTGAATATACAGGTGCGAAATTAAATGCGTAACATATTAATGCTTCAGACCATAAAACTGACCAACTCTCCAGAAATAAAAGAAATATAGAAAAAACTTAAAGTTTTCTTATTTCTTATATTCTCTAAACCTTAGATTATCAAGATAGACAGTCAAAGCTACGAAAGCGTCGAAAAAAATAGGAACCAGTACTGGTTCCAAAACCCTATACATATACACGCACACATACATAATTAGTATGGCGCCTCACGCACACCAACCTAAGAAAGTTAGCCCCTTTTGTTTTATACGGAACAAGTGTGAGGCTCATTCTAGACATATACTTGTTCTAAGCTCTAAACTATTATAAAACTGTAACTTTACTGAAGTGTGTCTGTACATTGAAGATATTTACAAAAAAAAGATTACGATATGGTTTTTAGGTATCCCCTGACTCGAAATCAACCTATTTTAGAAATTTTAAATTTTGTCTGTCTGTTTGTTGGTGTGTTTGTTTGTTTGTTTATTTGTTCGCGCATCACGCAAAAACTTCAGAACCGATTTTGATGAAATTTTTGTTGTTTGATAGCTTATGATCTGACTTAAAATTTGGTATATTATAATTTGTGCGGACGAGTCGCGGGTACTATATACTTAACTAAGTAGTTCTTAATTAAAATATATTTCCTATGGTGATTTCAAGGTAATCAATCACATTTAGTAACATTCTAAAAATATATCGGTGATACACATACCTATATTTTTTTGAAGTGATAGCAAATACAAAGATGGTCGTGGTGGTGTCAATAAGATGAATTAGTAACAACAAATACAATACAACATACATTATAATTTACGCTACTATACTAAAACTAGTGAACTAGCTAACGGATTTAAAGTTCAAGGAAATATGTAACTACAAAGGAAAACAATGAATCCTTGAGTTAAATATGATGCTGCAAAATCGAGTGGTGTAAAATGCTTTGCAACCGACGCCAACGGTAGCCAAAGGCAATACCATAAAGGCCCCTGTACACATTGGGCCACGGCATTGGGCCAACTAGTTGGGCCAACGAACGAATTCCAAATGGTCGCTGTTTACACATTGGTGTACCGATCATTCTGCATTGGCTCTTTAATAAAGATTGACGTGGAATCTCTTGCAGCCGCGGCAATTTGAATGCTTTGGAATCCATATTTGAGTCGATAAATATCAAACGCCGGTATGTCCCACCTCATGGAAGTCTCATAAAACACAATAAAAATAATTTTCATTATGTTTTTAGGGATCTATTCGAATAGATACGTCCCTTCAAAATCAACGAACATTTATTTTTATTGAGTTTGAAGGGACGTATCTCGTCGTATCCTAAGAATAAAGGCGCAACTGCAAACTGACAACTTTTCAGGAGGAAGTTTTTTGTATTTTATTTCCATACTAACAGATATTTTTGAGATGTTAGCTTTTAAAACAATGTTAAACTACTCTGGGATTCTAACGAAACTGTAACTAAGACTATTATTTCATGATTTCTGGTAAATTTGTCCCTTATGTCCTTATTCGCTGGAGTAAAATGTGTTCTCTTAGACATAAGTAACGTTATGCCTTTCTTCTCCGGAATATGCCAGGTCGTAAGAGCATTAGGGGCTATTTATCGTTTTCATCTGAAAAATATGTTAATGAATCTTTATTTTTTGCGTATCTACAACCACATGGTAATTAGTCAAGAAATGAAAAATAGTGAAGAAAAAAATAAAAAGCACTTTAATATCAATTAAATCACAGACATATTATTATAAATTAGTACAATACCTTAAACTAAAACAACTAGAATCCATAATCATATTCAGAATTACCCTTGACCGATATAATTTTAAATAGAAATCATTGTTCATCTATTATCGGTAGAACTCAAAATTTCTTAACCGATACATTTTTATATAGACAGCACGGTTCGCCGAAAGATCTTTAGAAATTGTACATACTTGACCGATACTAGTATGTATAGATAATTTAGTTCGCCGAAAGTTTGGTTAATGAAATTAGCCTTTCAGCGAAAGGTGGTATCGCAGATAGGGGTGCGTGCACAACTCATATGACAAAGAAGCTAAAATAAATTGCCGCTAGACTGCAGTTGCGAAATTAGGCTGTACTATCTTGGTAAACATAAAAATACTAACACAACATTCATTTTATACTTTGAAAATATCTGCTATACCTACATAATAATAATAGTAAAAATAAAAATTATGAAAGACGCTGATTTATAGTTGCAGGAGTTTTAAGTCGTTAATGAAGGCAAGCGGCTTGCTTCTAAAAACCTTTATTTTTGTAATTTTGTAATGATATCTTAATAAGATAATACCTAAACACTTCGAGAGTCAATACAATTTGGTTGATTTTCTAATAAAAAGATTGGTTTTCCAATAAAAGAAAATAACATGACATTTTTGACAGACTACAAAAATCAACAAAAAACATAAAAAAGAACAATCATTTTGGTTTCCCAATTACAAAATAAGAATTGTATGAAACCCGCTCAATCAACAAAAATACAACAATCAACAAATATATTATGAGGTAGGTACATAAATTGTTAGCGAGTTTTTTATTTAAAAAAAAAAACAACAAAATCCCTTTGCTGGGTTACAAAATAAACAACCAAAGTGATTGTTCTTTTTTATGTTTTTTGTAGATTTTTGTAGTCTGTCAAAAATGTTATGTGTATGAATTCAAACAGAACGTTTGTTTATGTTCCTATTCTGTTTATTTTTTTGTTTATTTTGTAACCCAGCAAAGGCAACAAAATTGTATTGACTCTCGAAATGTTTAGGTATTATCTTGTTAAGATATCATTACAACATTACAAAAATAAAAGTTTTTTAGAAGCAAGCTTCTTGCCTTCATTAACGACTTCAAACTCCTGCAACTATAAATCAGCGTCTTTCATCATTTTTATTTTTACTACTATTATACAGGGTGTAAGTGACAGCCTAGCAAATACTGAAACGGTGAACTGAGACCATCAAACTGAACGACTTCCACTATGGGCTTTCCTAAGGAGACGCGAAAAAAATCAGCTGTCCCATACATTTGAGTCGGGTAGGTACCAGTTTTGTATGGGACAGCAAATTTTTTTTCACGTTTCTCGAGGTAGGCTCCATAGTTGTTCAGTTTGATGGTCTGAGTTCACCGTTTAAGTAGTTGCTAGGCTGTCACTTACACCCTGTATGTATAGCAGATATTTTCAAATTATAAAATGAATGTTGTGTCATGACTCATGAGGTAGGTAGTTAGTATTTTTATGTTTACCAAGATAGTACAGCCTAATTTCGCAACTGTAGTCTAGCGGCAATTTACTTTAGCTTCTTTGTCATATGAATTGTGCACGCACCCCTATCTGCGATACCACCTTTCGCTGAAAGGCTAATTTGGCTAATTTGATTAACCAAGCTTTCGGCGAACTAAATTATCTATACATAATAGTATCGGTCAAGTATGTACAATTTGCTGTCTATATAAAAATGTATCGGTTAAGAAATTTTTAGTTCTACCGATAATAGATGATCAATGATTTCTATTTAAAATTATAGGGTAATTCTGAATATGATTATGGACCGAACCGATTATACCTTTGGTACCGGGGACTTTTTTCGCATGCGAGTATCTAAAATCCAAAAAAATGCATTCGAATTTGTTAGTAAAGCTAAAAGAAAAATATGCAGCACACACTATTCCTAATGGTAAAAAGCCCCAACCACCACAAAGGCTTCTCAAAAAAATCATTAACAAAGCTATAAAATATGTGTTATCTTGTATTTTATATTATTTTCAATTGTAAAATGTTAGTTAAACTAGTAAATTCATACATACAAACTGCATAATGTGCAAAAAACATACAAAATAAAATTAGTACGTAGAATAAGGCCACAAAAGCGATTAGGGCTGAAAACTCTTCATACTAATTATTTAACCACTTTATTAGACAATTCCGTGGAATAAAACCACTGATGCAATAGCGCCTTTTTTCTACGGAGTTCCTAAAATTACATTGAAAACGATGAATACATTTCTTAACATCAAGCGAGCTCAAAATAAATTACTATACAACCTAATAAATACCCTTAAAATGTTTCGGTTATCATTTAGGTATCGCGAAGTAATTATTGTTACAAAACAACAGCGACGACAACGCAAACGCGCGGGAAACCAGCTAGGGAGTGAGTGCGCGGAGAAATGGCGGAGTGGCACGTGCGTCCGCCCCGCCCCCCGCACGTCGTCATGCTCCCGGGAAGAAAAAAGTCACTAGCACTGTTGTGGCCATTTTCGTCGGATAATTCCAGAGATAGCAATAGTGGCTTTTTTTAAACCTTGATTTTCTTGTTGATAAATTTGATTTTTAGGTGATTTATTGAATGAAGTTGATATAAAAAGGGTAGCTGATTTTAAATAAGCAATAAAAATAAAAAGGCACAACGGCGAGAGTGCCTTTATTCGTAGGATACCTATTCTAACAGTCCATTCAAACTTAATACAATTAATTATTATTGAGTTAAATGGGACGTCCCAGAGGTGGGAAATACCGGCGTTTGATATTTATCGACTTATTTTTGGTTCATTTCGGTTCATAATGTAATGACTGTAAAAAACTTTTCAATCTGCTTCCAGTTTCCCTCAACGTTATCAGAACATTTATAAAGTACCTAACTTAAAAAGATTTTTCTACAGCATGAACCTGATCTAGCTTTTTATAAACTTGACATTGTTATGAATGGATTATTTTGAATTTAAACAAATATTATTAATGTTAACCCTGCAAATTGTTAAACCTAAATTTATAATAAAGATTTAGGTACTTTTACGTGACTACATTACTATACCTAAATTATAAAATCTCATTGCTTTTCCACGACATCGTACCTAACTCAAAACCAAAAATTAACTCACGCGCAACACTACTGTCTTTGCTGACGAATAGCAACAAACTGGATAAGACGCCAACGTGTGATCGCTGTTCCAAGAGCGCGCCAACATCCTTTGATGTGTAGGTACACGAAAAACCGACAACATTCGGATGGCCGGCAAATGTTCGCGCCAACTACCAACTTACCGCCAACTAGGCCTCTACACGATGGCCCAACTAGTTGGCCCACGACCGTGGCCCAATGTGTACAGCGGCCTTAACACTTCAATATCGACAAACTGCAGCAAAATAGACAAAGATACCAACTTTGATGCTTAAATCATGAACTTTAAGGTTGTTTTTCATATAAGCAACGTCTTAGTATCGGTTTGTCTACTAAATTCTAGTAACAAAATTTCAGCCTGTTATAATCGAAGTAAATGTCTTTGTCTCATTTAAGTTCTTGTACACTTGAACATACTTTCATGGTATTTATGAATGTGTTGCGCTCTCTAGTCATATCGTTTTTATAGGAAACTTCCGCACAAATTATATAACAGATTTTAAGTCAGATCATAAGCTATCAAGCAAAAAAAGTTTTATCAAAATCGATACAGTAACAAACAAACAAACGAACAACAAACACACAAACAAACAGACAAACAACCTCCTCTCTCGCCTGACGGCTCGGGTCTCAATGGCAATCAAATCGCTATTTCGATTACTTGAATAGTGCAGTTTAGATAGGATTTATACAGACAGAAAAATATGGATTTTATTACTTACACATTTTCTAATAAAGAATGTAGTAAAATTGTTGTAACTATATGAAAACTTTGTCTTAAATCGCCTAGAAAATTGCAGTACCTGTCACTTCTCGTAACTACTTATAGACTCCAACAGGTCTTAAAGCAGACATCTGCCAACTTGAATCATCTGACAAGTTTACAGAGTGAAACAGTAAAGTTTACTACTTATCTCGACTGCGATGTCAAACGACTTGCGAATAGTTTTACATTAGTTAGAAGACATAGTAAAATAGTTAAATGTGAAGACGTGGTTTTTGAAGGTAGTAAAGTGCACACGAAACAAACTGGAACACTAATAAAACCGTCGATTGCAACTCTAGCTAGTGTATCAATATGGTTTGAATCAATCTATGAAATCACTCGCTTTGACTATCCAGATTCTAAATAAACGTTATGTACTCACGATGGGCTTGTGTTTGGCTTCCTACTATTACCAAAATTGGTGTCCCACATATGTTGCTCTCCATTGACAATACCTCTTCTAGCTTCCTGATGTTCTCTTTTGAATTACTTATCTTCTCAATGGAATATACCTACCATGAAATACCTAAAACATAAGCATAAGCATAAGCATATGCTCACGACTATATTCCCCGAGGGGGTAGTCAGAGATATTCTGAAACCTCAGAATATCCACCTAAAATATGTTTTTTTTAAATCTCGTTTTAGTTAATTTCACCATCATTATCAGCGTCAACTAGCACGCATCAATTCAATGCAAGAACTCTTTCATATAAGGGTCGATTCATTAACACTTTCTAAGTTTTTAGGGGTGGTTCAGAGTTGGGACAAACAAACTGAACATATTTTACCATGAGCCCATGAGAGAAAACTTGAAAACGTCAAAAAAAATCTGCTGTTATACAGGGTCCGTCTTAATAATATAAGTATGCTGACGAGTTTTTTTAAGGTGATGATCAGACCATCAAACTGAACAACTTTCTCTGGTGGATCAACACCGAAATCACGAAAAATTGTTTCCTTTGTTCCTTTGGACAGTTGTTCAGTACATTTTCGAATTGAATTACCCATTAAATCTAAGCAACTGTTTATCTGGGGGTGATCTGTGATCCTATCTAACATTATGAATCGAGTCGGTGGACATTGCAGTTTGGAATCTCTGATTTTTTTTCTATTTCAGTTCTGTTCCCATAGTTAAAGTTGTTCAGTTTCATGATCTGAACCAGCCTTGAAACATTAGAAAGTGATTACAAAGTCACCTATTAAACTGAACCAGCCTTGAAACATTAGAAAGTGATTAAAAAGTCACCTATTAAACCTATAGTAATGTTATTTTGTGAAGCCAAAGAAAAACAATTTGAAGATACAATCGAGAACCAGTAGTATCGCAACAAGGCTTTGTTTGAAACAAGAACGCTTGAAGTTCCACTACATGAGGAAATTAAAGTCTCTCGCATATTGTAATTGAGTTCTCACGAAGGATATTACTGCAAGATTGCTCGTCAACTCGAGTTCTCTCCCCAATCACTTCGAATGGTTCCAATAGTTCCAATCCGGGCGTTGATTAAGCTGAATCGGTTCAGTGGGACACAGGTGACGTCGACCGGTCGATGGTAATGCTACTAGTGTTGCCAAAATTAGCTTTTGAAAGGTTTTCAAAGTAGGGGTAAAAGTATGAGAGGAGAGCATTTTCAGTGCCGATTTAAAATTATTAGTACGGTGACCCCGTACTAATAATTTCTGTCAACGTATTTTTGTAATTCGCATAATTTTGACTTTCAAGGTGTTACAAAAAAAAACTCATTTAAAAACAAAAATTTACGTGGGCAAGTAACAGTCCAAAAATACAGAGTGTTAGCGGTTAGACAATTGCATTACTTCCATGGGTGATTGCACCCATGATACTGAACTATTTCCCAAAGAGAAATCGTCAAAAAAATCGTCATTTAAATAAATTATTACATATTTTCCTACAAACGTCCGATCAGCTTTCTTAGAATGTTGTTTAGAATTATGGGTACAATGACCCCTTAAAGTATTTACCCTAACACCCTGTATACATTTTTTGCAAGTTTATTAAATTAAGGAATGTTTAATTAGTGTGGCGTTTTTCTTATTTACTTACCTAATTAATCTCCAAATTTATCTTATTCTTTAGTTAGTCTTCTTGTGAATTCATTTATTTTATAATAACTTAACTAATGAAGAAGAAAATTGTATCTAGACGTAAAGTTAAATAAAACAATTTCTCGTTAATTTCAAAATACTGGAGGCTATAAAGTTGAACGCTTTTAAGTTAAAAGATATTCATATAAATTCGTCTTAAACTCATTTCTGATCAAACAAACATTCATTAAAACTTCTACGGAACCCCTCATACCACCACATTTGATACCGTTGGGTTATTTTGCGATAGCTTTATTTTTATATTATGATAAATAATGAGGCTTTAAAATGGCGCAAAAATTGTATCTGTTTGTTAACAAAAGAATTTACTACTATATTTATTTTCACCTCACAAGCTCGGAAAGATTATGTTTATCACTCGAAATATGAGTGCAAAAGCGTATTTTATCCGCTAGCGTGGAAAGAGTTTTTGAAATTCGAATCTGTCTATTCAATATACCTATTCCTATACCGCCAATCCATCAATCAATTTCATGTCACTGGCCAGCACGAAATAAAAACTTTTGAAAATGTTCTTTTTAGCAATTCCCTTTTTTTCCTCGCTTTTGTGAGGTGAAAAGTTGTGTGTTGCGCTCGGCAGCAAAGTTATTCTGCGTCTCGTACCTTTGAAACCTTCGATGCGCTCAGGATTCTACATTTGAACCCACTCGCTTTGCTCGTGGTTCAATCTTAGAATCCTTCGCTTGCTCAGGTTTCAATACAAGTACTCGCGCCAAAAAACAACTTTGCAGCCTAGCATAACAAATAACTATTAATTTAAAACATTCTAAACAAAGATTTTTTTTGTCTGTCTTGCGCGTCGTATAGACCAAAACAATCTTTGGGCTGGCTTGCACCAAAAAGTATTTAGGCTTAAACAACTTTAAATATATGCTGTCACTGTCATTTGTATGAGTATTGTTGTGAAAGACAGAACTATCACTAAGGGTTATATTACCGTTGGTCTTTGCCGTTGGCGCGCTCCATACAAACGTACTATGGTGATATTTTCAATACTAACCAATTAAAGTCAATGAAATTTTGCAGAAACAATCTAAAAACAAATCTCTATGCTTGTACGGAGTCAGTTTTTCGTTAAAATGTATAGTTTTAAAGATACAGTGCCTTAAAGATTTCCATACAAATCGAAGTAGTATTTTTGAAAGTCATACGTTGAACTCAGCAGTAGAAAATATCGTAATTACTATGTAGATATGAATTATGCATCTTTCTACTGCTGATCTACTGCTGCCCACGGGTTTTGTCTCTAGTGTGCCACAAAACTACAAAAATACATACATAGTCTGTTAAACACAGTCATTACCCTTCCTTTGCGTCACGCAGTCGGGTAAAAAGGTCACATAGACCTCTTAACATAGGACACGCAAGAAATTACGAAAGCTAATTCACTTTTTATTATATGAAAAAGCGTCATCTTAACCGACGCGCCGTAAAGTTGCCAGTAAGCAAATACTGCGTTACCGACAGATAGATATTATTTGCACGCAATTTTCACCGATACCGCAGTGTTTGAGTTTGTCACCGCTGCAAGGTAGTGTTTGTAGTTAATTATGGTAATGGACTGCAATGTAAACAGTACTGTTTCAGCTCTATTAAGACGGAGACTTGTTTGCGCTGAAGTTTGAGGTTAGCTATCTAATTTATATCGTGTATTTACTAGAGTTTTATTTGCATCAAAATTTTCCTTGTATTTTTATTATGCAGACGAAGTACAAATTGTTAATTAACAAACTCAGATCCTTATAGTGATAACTAACACTCCATTCGGAAGACCCATGATGCGATTTAAGGATTGCGTCAAGAGGGACCTGACATCTTTCGGAATCGGTCACGCAGATTGGGAAGAGCTCGCAGAAATTATACTTACAGGGTGAAATTGATATCATGGGCATCTTTTTAAACTAAGAGTCTACCCATCAAACTGAACAACTTTTACCACGGGACCAAATCGATCATAGCAAAAAAAAAACTGCTGTTTCGTATAGTAGAGTCGGGTAGACATTGCAGTTTAGAATGGAACAGCTGATAGTTTTTTGCTACGATCTGTTTGCTCCCATAGTAAAAGTTGTTCAGTTTTATGGGTATGGTAATGATTTCAACTTCGCTTTGTAGAAAAAGGTGGAGAAAGAAAACAAGAGAATGTCGGACTGGAGTACTCATAATGACTATACGGCAGAGAAACGTGATAGGTTTGCAAACCCGGCAGAGAAAAGTGATAGAAGGCATAATGCTGTCACAATCCCGCCGTCACCCACCGGCATACAGTTCTGTTGTAGAGGCTGTGGTCGTGTATCGGCCCTCATATAGGACTATACAGCCATGAGATAAAGTGCTTCTCCAAATACCCAGCTTATATAATCTGCAACAGATGTTAAGGCCTATGATGATGCTAAAAAAGGGGTGAGGTTAGATGATATGCACGTACCTACTACATTCCCGAAACCGACGAGTGCATGCATGAAGCGAGGTTTATCAGGATATTGACAAGTGTCGTTCTAATGCTTCTGCCTACCCTCATGCGTGAGAATAATAGTATACAAGGTGTTTCATAAGTAAGAATAAATTTTTAAAACTCTTCAGGGGGTTGTTTAGACCATCAAACTGAACAACTTTCTCTATGGGACCAACATCGAAATCGCGAAAAAAAAAATCTCATATCCCATACATATTTTAGCTCTAGTCGATTTGTAGAGTATAGAACATAAATATTTTTTTCGCGATTCCGATATTGGTCCCATAGTGAAAGTTGTTCAGTTTGATGGTCTACACCACCCCCTTAAAGGTTTATTTGTAGTTTTGTAACACCTTGTATGTATACATGGTACAACTTAATGTGCTGACACTTTTTTAAGGCGATCATCAGACCAACAAACTGAACAACTTTCTCTATGGGACCAACAACGAAATCGCTAAAAAAATATCTGCTGTCCCATACATTTGGCTCGAGTAGGCTTGCAGTTTTGTAGCGAACAGCAGATTTTTATTTCGCGATTTCAATGTTGGTGCCATAGAGAAAGTTGATCAGTTTGACAGTCTGATCATCCCCTTAAAAAAGTGTCAGCATATTAAGAAGGACCCTGTATAGATAGATATAAATAACTCATTTTTTCATATATAATAAAATCAAAATTATACAGGGTATAACCTTAAATGTGTTATTTACATTAGGTCCAGACCTTTAGACAGACAGGTACTATTCAGACCATCAAACTGAACAACTTTCTCTATGGGACCAACATTGAAGTCGCAAAAAGAAATCAGCTCACGGAGAAAAATGCATAAAGTACCTAAAGACCACTTAAATCTCAAAGATAGAAAGTACATCTAGTTTCAATCAGATTTGTTTCATATCAGTTTTAACTAAGAGTAATAGTGCAATGGATAACGAATGATGATGAATGGACGCAGTCTGGAACTGATATACTTCCTTTGGCGATAAAATAATGGATAGCCTGGCTTGAGGACCGCTTAAAATATTACCTTTACTTTCTTTTTAGTCGTCTTGTTCGAAGTGTTTAATTTTGAGATAGATTTTCTCGAATGTTCGAGAAAACAATTGCATTACTTTAAGGGGTGATTGTACCCACGATAGGTATGATACTGAACAACTTTCTCTAAGAATTTAGCAATAATAGTACGGAATTTCCATACTAAATGCAATCAGCCGATCGAACGTTTGTATTAGAAATTGTTTTTGCGAGTTTTTGTACTTTGTTCCTTCGGGAAGATTGTTCTTATGAGTACAATCAACCATTAAGAGTATATTACCGTTGTTGCGCTCCATACAAAGGTAGTCTGGTTATATTTTCAATACTAACCAATTAAAGTAAATGAAATTTTTAAAAATCAATCTAGAAACGAATCTCTATGTTTTTATGAAATCAGATTTTCGTTAAAATGTATAGTTTTAAAGTTATAGTGCCTCAAAGATTTCCATACAAATCTTAAATTAATCCTTACATTATAACTGTATATTTTAACGAAAATCTGACTTCATACGAACATAGAGATTAGTTTATAGATTGTTTCTTAAATTTTTCATTGGCTTTAATTGGATAGTATTGAAAATATCACCAGACTTCGTTTGTATGTAGCGCGCATTTGCGCTCTCGGAATAAACTTCTCTTAAAGTAATGCAACATTTACCAAAACATCCTGTAAACAAAAGATAGGTAACTAGTTTAAATACCCTGCCATTAAATATTTTATCTATGAGCTCCAGTCATACAAAGTTAACCTATATACATGTGTAAGTAGCTATAAGTATTACTAAGCCTTATTTAATGTTACTACATGTAGAGAGCAAGGGGCGTTTTACTCTACTCTAGTACTTAGTTAACGTTTATCTACCTAATGTTACTATCACTACTTGTGGAAAGAGGAAGGGACGTTTTTTCCACATTATTGTATTTTTATTTCAGAAACTAAATCATAACTAGAATTAAATTCTAATCCAAAAAAAGTTTTGCTACTATACTGAATTACCTACTGATATAATTTAATTTAATTTATCTTTATTGGTTTTCAAACAGCAAATTACTTAATTTCGAATACAACAACATTTAAATTTTACAACGCCAATTACATGATAACACGTTTTAAAAACTGTAAAAAGAAGAAAAAAAAAACATTCAAAATATAAAATTTTTACAAATGAAAAGAGTAACTACCATTAATTTAAACTAAGTGCTTCTATGGGATACATTTAACATACAATTATTTAAATTTATATAATATTTAAACATGATACTGTAAAGCATAATTGATTGATTGATTGATTGAAACTGTGAACAATAATTATGCTGATTCGTATTAATGCCATGCCATGCACTATTGTGTCGGCAGTTATATGCCATACATAAAATACACAATTCATCTGCTCAACACATTTGGAACAAGAAATGTTTTAGAGAGTAAATGAAAGAAACATACTTTTAGGTTTTCCGTTCATTTTCCTATTTGCTGCTCAATTTTTGTTAACATTTGTCCACTGTTGGGCAATGGTCAATCTCTCCTGTCCCCGGATATTGCTGATCAAATTATCTGTCTTTGAAGTTATGTAAAGTAATAATATTTATATATAATAAAATGACCTAGGTACCTTATATCCCTATACACAGGATTTAAACTTAACAGCCTCAGACCATTTAAACCTTGTATATAACTCAAAGTTATATTTCCCGATACCTCGACTCCAGGTATAAGCAATGAAAATAACGCTTTAAAATATTATTTTATAATCTAGGTCTAAAATAAACCATGTAACCAAAGCTTTGTTTCGTAAAAAAATTAAAACATTTTTTTTTGGTATTCTCAATAGTTTTCTTTGTTCCATTTTACTAAAGCTCTGGCGTTACGTGGTGACCGGCTGCCTATGACGATGAAATATTGATTGAAAACTAAATAAATCCGGCGAGGCTTTTGCCAGTCCTCCACTTTTCGCGCTGTTTTTCTAAACATTTTATTTCAGAATCTGTGGGAAATATTTGTATGTTCCAGGAATTCAATAAAAAATTTCGTGACCTAGTTAGCTATTCGTTCTGTTTGGTTTGTCAAAATTTGGTTCTGTTTTTTTAGGTTCGGTTGTTGGTAGGTCTAAATTAACTACGAGTAGTTAACAAATTATTATGGGTTCGTAATAGCTTTAAATAAATCCTGTATCAGATCCAGAAATAAATTAGATATTTCGGTCAGTAGGGGGTCACTTGCAAAAATCATCTGTAGCTAAATATGTTATGACAAGATCGCTTATTACATACTTTGCAAGACCACCTATCGACATTATTTTACTACCATTATTTAGAGGGTAGAAGCCATTACTCGGTACAAGACGTTTCATTCACGTACTCCACGTCCCTCATACAGCCTACCCAATTCTTTCTGTAACAAAACTTTGGGTAAAAACATTAGCAATTTAAAAAAATTAACGTTTTCGTAGGTTAGTTTTGGTTTCTTACTTATGCTGCACATATATAAAAAAATTACAAAAAGGTGAACCGTTGTCGCGGTAGTGGTAAACACGCAAGCAAAACCGCATCAGGATCACTGGTTCCAAAATAACATTGGAGAAAAAGTCGCACAATCGACTGCCAAAAAAAAATTACGTCCCATCTTGTCATCACAGTTTTATGCCTTATGCCTCCCCGAAGGTTTTTTGCGGTGCTTCGCGAAATAAACGGGCACGATAAAAAAAACTTCTGCATTGTTCCGATTCGTTTACAAACAAAGATTCGTAAAAACATCGCCACCCAAAAAACCGGCATCGACATAAAACCATGTCATAATATATCTCAGTTACAGGCTCTTGGTAAAGTGTGAAATATACGATTGTTCAATATTTATAGGATTTTTATTTGTATTATTTATTCAGGAGGCACGTTTTGTCGTTGAGACAAAAGGATCTGGTCATGGAGGGAGGGTAAATATCTGACAAGTTATGAGGACCTTGCTTGGCGTCCTTTCACAAAACGTTAGGATCCTATTTCACAGATTGGGTTTGTAGCTGTGTTAGCATTCGTGATAAAAGAAAATATAAAATTAAGATAAAAATTCCTTCTTTCCGATTTGATTTTTTTCTTCTACATCATAATTGGCATTCTTCAAGTCCCGGAAGCTTTTGCAAAACATTAAAAAGAGGAAAGTTGCTTACTTTGCTCATATGTTGAGAAATTAGCAATACCAGCTGCTCCAATCTATTATTATGAGCAAAGTAGAGGTGAAAAGAAGCGTCGGTAGGTTACCTGAAGGCCTTGCGTTCCTGCAGGAGTGGACATGCATTTCCAGCATCGAAGAGCTGTTTCGTTTAGCGAGAGAGAGGCAGGGATATACAGAGCCGACTGCCAGCCCCCAATAATGGAGAGGGACCTAAAGAAGATCCAACTGAAGGGCACAGGCGTGTCAAAACGAAGCCGGAGAGATCGTGAGGAGAAGCCAGCCCACGTTGGCTCAATATTACTGGTCAATTACCTGTTTGATTTTAGCAAGTTTTAAGCCACCTTGCTGATTTAGTAATTCAAATATTTATTAGGCAGCGGTGTGTTGATAGAATTTCTGTAAGTCCACTTGTGGTTTGTTGCTTCATGCCCATGAAGCATTACTGCTCTGTGTTCATGGCCCACTGGCATCATCTTTGAATTTTCCTATTGTCTTTCTTTTTAAATCTTTGCAAAATGCAAGAAAAGTCACCACGTAAACCAAGTAAACTCCTATAGCGCTTTAACATCCACCAGCTTCCACCTTCCTTTTCGTTAGTATCTGCATTCATTTTGGTCGTCTTAGGTCGTATAAATAATGCATTATCACGCGTAGAGTCGCTTTACCGCGGGAATGGTCAAGAAGAATAAAATTATTTGCACTATTCGATTCACTGTTGCATAAGCAGTCCTACTGACGATGAATTATACAAAAGATTTGTTTAGTTTTTATTTGATTTACAAATAAATACCTGACAGGCTTTTTTTATGATCACACCGTACGTATGACTTTCCAAAAAATATACGCCACTGCTCTCAATTATTGAATTGTTCGGTAAAGATAATGTATTGATTTATATCTATACTTATTATACGAGCCTCCGTGGTCTAATGGTTAAGAGCATTGGGCTCTTGACACGGAGGTCGTGGGTTCGATTCCCACGGGGGGCACCTAGTGAAATGTCACGTTGTGCGTTTTTCCCCAGTTGGTTAGGACATTGCAGGCTGAGTCACCTAATTGTCTGAAAAGAAAGATGATTCCGTGCTCCGAATGGCACGTTAAGCTGTTGGTCCCGGCTACTATCTCTAGTGGTAGTAGTCGATACATAAAAACTACGTCAGAGGCCGTAAGGCGGTTTGAATAAACTCTGACACCAGGACTTGCAGCCCACTCGATAAGAAGAGAAGATTATACGAGTATCCATGACCTATAAAGACACTCTGTTGCAGAAACGCTCATTAAAGTTAATCCTCCATTAAATCTCTTGCTAGCTTTAACTACGTCAACAAGACAAAAAGTGACAGCAAGAGATTTAATGGAGGATTAACTTTAATGAGCGTTAGTGGAACTGAGAGTAAGTCCCTAAAGATAGAAAAAACTTAAAGAACTAAAATAAAGAAGTCTACATAAAGACTTAACGCGCATAGACTAAAAGAACGTATTTTTCCCGTACTTCCAACTTTACTGTTAACGAAATGTTTAAACTGAGTCGCGGTTTAAAGTTACCGAGAGTCGCAACACAAAATTTTACGACCAACAACACTAAAGTAAGGAACATCCTCACCGGCACTTGAAGCAAGCAAACGAATGTTCAACCAAGATGACATTTATGCGCCAATATTGCTAAACTCATGAACGAATGCGTGATTCTTAACATTTTAACGGGTTCTTACCGCGTTTTGGTATATTTGAGTTCCTGATGTTGAATGTTTAATTCCATATTAAATAATAACCGCGTAACTCTCAACAACTGTATTTAATATGTATAATAATTGGTGTGGTGTAGGGTGTAAGAAAAAGTATCATTAACCTTTAAACCGCGCACAGACTCTATATACCCATTAAACTGAACAACTTTTACTATGGAGCTAACCAGTCAACGCAAACAAAAATCAGCTGTTCCATACTAAACTGCAATGCCCTACTCTTACAAAAATCTGCTGTTCCATACTAAACTGCAATGCAATACTCGACTAAAATGTATGAGACAGCTTTTTTTTTTTGTTCTTACCTATTTGCTTCCTAGTAAAAGCTGTTCAGTTTGATGGGTAGAATATGTAGTTTAAAGGTTAATGATTATTTTCCTAACACCCTGTAAAGGATCCTTCTTAATATGCTGACGCTTTTTAAGGGGATGATCAGACCGTCAAACTGAACAACTTTCTCTATTGCACCAACATAGAAATCGCAAAAATAAAAACAGCTGTTTCATACAAACATGCAAACCTACTTGAGACAAATGTATGGGACAGAAGATATTCTTTTCGCGATGTCGATGTTGGTCCTATAGAGAAAATAAATGTTTACAATAGGTACCGTATTTAAAAACGCATCAATGACATTTTTTTTAATCTAAAACAGAGCACAGGCTTCATTTCAAAAAAGGAAAGGGTGAGAGAATTCATGGTTACCTACCTATAGGGTCTTTCTTAATATGCTGACACTTTTTAGGGGATGATCAGACCATCAAACTGAACAACTTTCTCCAAGGCACCAACATCGAAATCGCGAAAAAAAAATCTGATGCTCCATACAAAACTGCAAACCTACTTGAGCAAAATGTATGGGACAGCTGATATTTTTTTCGCGATTTCGATGTTGGTCCCATAGAGAAAGTAGTTCAGTTTTATGGTCTGATCATCCTCTTAGAAAAGTGTCAGCATATTAAGTTGGACCCTGTATATACAATTTTTATATAACGTGTAAATAATATTTTCTTAAAAAAAATTCTTATTTGTTTTTTTAAAAGGTCAAGTGTGTGACTTTTTGGGGTCCAAGGTTTGGAAACGAATCCTTTGTGGTAAATTTTGTTCACAAACGAACGATTTCGCCGAGACCCAGCTTAAAGACAAACATTTAAAAATATTCTAAGAAAAAGTCAGGTGAGGGAGAACAGACGAAGTAAACGTTAAGTCGAGGTGTCTCGTTTTAATTAGAATGCAAATTTAATAGCCAAAAGGAATTTACATGTCAATGGGGGCCTAAATAACGCAATCTGAGGCACAAAGGATTCCGGCGTACTAGTGGCTGCTTACTAGCTTCAGCATATTGATCTCTAGTTTATGGGATTTGAAGTGTCTATGAATTTCAATGGGTATTTAGAATTTTAAGAGTAGAAGTTTGTAGCTATTAAAATTTGGATGTTACATTGTTTGTTGCTAGTTAACAACGTGTTATAAGAATTAGTCAAAAATCTTATCAGAAACATTGCTACAACTTATTTATGTTCAAGAATGTAGTTTTAGCAATGCTTAGATTTTTCCAATTTAAGTTTCAGGATGGAAGAATTGCATGGATGGTAGTCGTAGCAATGTTTCTGACCACCCCGAAAGGAATTATGGTTGTGAGTTTATGTATGCATCATCATCATCATCATTATCATCGTCCACTGCTGAACATAGATAGGCCTTTCCCAAGGCGCGCCACAAAACTCTGTCCTCGGCCTTCCTTATCCATACGCTCTACTTTTTTTAGGACATCTGTCCAGCGGGCAGCAGGGCGTCCCACACTACGCCTTGGTAGGCGTAACTGGTGTTCGCGGTCTCCACTCTAGAACTCTGAAACCCCATCGGTTGTCAGTTCTTCGGCAGATTAGATATGACCAGCCCATTGCCTCTTCAGCTTACTAATTTTCTGAGCTAGGTATGTCAACCACTTTATGTACCTATGCATTTGTGTATGTTTTCTATGTAGATTTTAGTTAAACTTAACAGAATTAGATTTATAGCAATACATTTTCTAGTAAAGTCTGCTAAAATAAATTTAATAGTTGTTTCAAAAACTACTGGATGTTTTCAGCGTAACGTCTACATAATAATATCAGTATGGAAACCATAGAAAAACTCTCTGTACTGAAACTGAAAATAATAAAGATCTGTTAGTGATACTCGTAGTAGATATAGCTTTGGAAATGGAAGCCACACGGAGAAAAATATCCAGTAGTATATGTGACAACTATTTATTTTAGCAGATATACGATGAAAAAAATGTGGTAGAAATTCTATGTGTTATTTCAAGGTTTTCTTCAACTATTAAATACTGAAAATAAGGGACTATAGCAATGAAACACTATTACTCAATATTATACAGGGTGTTAGGAAAAGTATCATTAACCTTCTGTCCCATACTAAACTGCAATACCTACTGGACGCAATCGTATGGGACAGCAGATTTTTTTTTGCTCTGATAATCTTGCTCCCATAGAAAAAGATGTTCAGTTTGATGGGTAGGGTAGAGTCTATGGTTTAAAGTTAATGATATTTTTCCATACACTCTGTATAATTAACTACATAGCTCTATATCTCCTTTTACTTAAATATATCCTTTAATAATATGATCTTCCAGTAAATTCTTCCCGTATTACCACTAGCAAAACCTGACCTCTATAAGAAAGTGTTCCTTCAGGAGATACAATAAAAGTGTTTTAAACCCACAGGTCGACGTTAAATGGTAGTACACGTGCTACAGGGGGATGTAAAGGCACCGTTTCGCATTCCATCTTTATTAAAATGTAATGAAGATTCAAGAAGCTGTTAGCGTTGCAAAAATCTCGTTAGTGCACTTTAGAACGGTCTGCATTGTAAAGGTTTACATTTTGTAATATTAATTTATTCTTTATAATTTTTTTAAATAGCTCTAAAGGTTTCGATAATGGAAAATATATTAATTTCATCTTTCATTGCATTTATTGTAAAGAACAGTATAACGGTATATTATATGGTTTTAAAATTATAATAAAACAATGCAATGTAAGAAAAAGAAATAAACGAAAATTTATGACATTTAATTTTTTATTTATTTGAACATAAAGGTTTATTAACTACAATTTTTTTTTTAAATAAATTACCTAAAGAAGAAAAAAGAAATACATACTTCATCATCATCATCATCTCAGCCGATGGACATCCACTGCTGGACATAGGCTTCCCCCAAGGATCGCTACATCGACCGGAATACATACTTTCTAAATTAGGCATTTAGAATAAGGATGAATATATTATTTTTCATTTACGCCAAACACAAGTTAACTCATTTAAAAAAACGGGGATCGAAATAGCGGTTGTAACTAAAAAACTGTTTCTTCTTTTTTTCCTGAACTTTTAAATATCTAGTTTCGAACTGACAAAAAATTAATGTTACAGTAGCTAGTTCAATGACCTTTTAATGACGTAATAATAATAAAATTAAAACAAAGCACACCTTGACAAACTGCACGTTTATGAGACACTATATAAATAACGACATGCGAATGCCATTAGTGATATTACAGTTTTATACAGGCTTATAGCAGGTGTATCAAATACGGGCAGAGGAGTGGAGTCGGGAAATCTCATTAGAGGGTAAGGACAAGACATGCAAGATGGCGGTTTTGTACCTAACTATCATGGATCATGTAATTCAAACTAAGAATAACATCGGAACTACGAAAAAAACAAACACACACATTCATTACGATATACTACTTTTTACTACTAAAAAAGAGTTTGCTGCAATATTTTTATTTCAGTCGCAGCAAGATTTCAGGATAGAATGACGTATCAATGTGGTGATGTATTTTGTATATTCGCCCACATTACACTGCTATCACGGCAAGGGGTGAAAATAAATCGGGTATTTCATTCTACGACAAAATTGGAAACTACATAAGCCTAGGTTATCCCACGGCCTCGACGGGATAACAGCGTCTTAATCTTCAAAAAATTTAGTTATCGCTAAACTACGCCAACATGCTTCTCCAAGAATATGTTTGTCATAGGGGCCGACTATTGGTCAGTATTTTAGAGCAGGGGTCGGCAAGTCGGCAAGTAATTTTAAGTGCGGTCCGGGATACTTCTAAAAAATTGTATCGAGGTCCAGAGAAAAAGTTCAAGGTAAGCGCGCGCATTCGCACTATTTGTGTTATATTAAATCAATAAATATTTAAATATCAAATGGAAACAATTACATAAGTAAGTGGGTGGAAAAACGAGAAAAATGTTTGCTCGTCCCATACAAAAGTGCGGATCAGCAATGGATCAGCCGATTGATTTTCTACTCTTTTTTCGATCCGTTCCTTGGGGACAATTGTTTCGTTTCATTATCTGAATACACCCTTAAAATGTTTGTAGTAATTAAGAAATAGGGGTGTATTAAACGTTTTGAATTAGGTGAATAGGTAAGATTAGGTAGGTTAGTAAATTTTTGGCGGTCCAGGTTTCGACCTTCCGCGGTCCGGATGCGGACCGTGGTCCGCCAGTTGCAGACCGCTGTTTAATATAATTTTCCAGACTATCTTTATTCTGAAATTAGACTAGAATTACTCGTATCGCTCATCGCCTATTCTTCGCTTTGGTCTTTACTTAGTTTGAGCTGGGAAAATAATTATTTATTTTTCCGGTACGCAGTCACCACCCGAGAAGTTTTCGGCCCCATCGGCTATCGGTTCTGCGAGCAATGTGCCCCGCCCACTGCCACTGCCACTTCAGTTTAGCAATTCTTTGGGCTATAGCAGCTACTCTGGTTCATTTCTGCGGATCTCTTTATTTCTTTTATTCTCGCAGGGAAACTCCGAACATAACCATCTGTGTGACTGTCATCTAGGTCGAAATGTAAATACGTATATACAATAGAACATAGGTAGTAATATTCGTTCAAACTGAATAATAGGACTAGAAAATTAAGCAGACATTGTGTGCAGCAGTGATTTAATTTAAATCGACCAGTAACATTGTTTCTACATAGCCAACCTAGCTTTCACATGGAGTTACGAAAATATTCTGCCTTTTTAAATAGGTACAGATTTTCAAACTTCACACTAACCAAAAGTAAAAGTTGTTCAGTTTGATGGTCTGAACCATAGAGCAACACCGGTCACCGGTGACGGGGGCCGTTTTGGTTTTACTGTAACGTTTCAAACATAGCTGAAAATTTGCCTAGGACCTTGTACCTATATAAAGTGTAATAAAACACCCTAGTACCAAATATTTAATAGGGTGGTTAAGACTTCAAACTAAACAACTTTTATTATGGAGACAACATCGAGAAAAAATTGAAAAATCTGCTCCCATACATTTCATACATTTACATACTTAGGTATTCGTTACATTCTGGTGAAGCTAATACAAGGTGTTAGGGTAGACAGTTAAGTGATTGTACTCATGATTGTACGCAAATTTCCTATTGGTTTCTTAGGGAAAGTTGATCAGTATCGTGGGTACAATCACCCCTTAAAGTAATGCAATGTTTACCCTAACATCCTGTAGATGCTTATTAAAAAGATTTGACGTTTAATAAAGTAGGCTTCAAGTTCCTATATTCAAATCATTATATTGTAGCATAGCATAGCATATCATAGCATATGTTCACGACTGTTAGAGTTATTCTGAAACCTCAGAACATCCATGTTTCACCAGTAGTACCGAAACTCTGTCCATTATTTTGTGTTTGAGTTTAATCTACTTTCGTAGTTCACCGGCACACTAGTCCGCACAGATTCGATTAAAGACAACGATCGCGTTTCCTATTAGGTTCAGTTGCAGCGGCTCGTGACGTCACGCGCTTCCCTCTGCGCTCAACCCCAATGTTTTTTTTTTAGCTTCAGCTAACTTGTTTTTTAGAAAATTCATTCCTAGCCACTTGGACTCTATTGCTGTAATTTGAGTGCGCTGAATAATTATTTGTGGGAAATTAGGGTTTGTTCGGTTTTATTATTTTGATCGGGTAGAAAAATCGTTCGATAAGCTGTCGTATCGTAAGGGAATTGCAAATCATAATATTATACAACATGACATAGAAATACTGGATTTTAGGGTAAACAGTTACATTACTTTAAGGGATGTTTGTACTCACGATATTGATCAACTTCCCCTAAGTAACTTATAGGAAAAAAAAAACAGCTTGATTTCATGTGCACATTTTTTATTTTATTTCTTATAGGTTTCTTCGGAAAAGTTGCTCAGTATCAAAACCATTTCCTTTCATAGTATTACTCGTACTTAAAATTTTATATTTTCTTTAGCCTTCAAGTTAAATTTGATATCTGTAACGGACACTAATAAAATGTCTCGATCAAATCTACTTATATTATTATACTTCGGAATTGCACTAATCTTGCACCATATTCTTTATAACAAAGGTGCAATTTCAGTGTATTATTTACAAAGCTACACAGGGTGTAACAAAAGAACCTAGTAATATTCGAAGTGGTCTGTTAGATCATCGAATTGAAAAACAATCACTATGAGCCAACGTCAAAATAAATTTTAAAATATCAGCCATTTCTTACAAAACTGTAGTAGCAAAGCAACTCGACTCCAATTTATGGAAATGCTGTTATGTTTTTTATTTTAATGCGATGTTGGTTCAATAGTGAAAGTTGTTTAGATTGATAATTATAAATTTCCATATTATTTTATTTATACGTATTTTTTGCCACAATGAACATCAGACTAAAATTATGTTAATTAAAGTTACAATAACACTCATTCTCTGTCGACGACCGCCCGAAATGACGCTCGAAGATAAGCCCGAGCAAAAAGAGATTTCAAATTATACGTCCCCATATCGTGTTATTACAACTGTTCTATGCTCATCCCGACTGGTATGCAGTAAAACAGCGTATAAGACATTTGATATCTTTACCGGCGGGGGAATATCCTATTAGTTTTAATGGATTATTCCTTTTCTGTTTGCGTCTGTTGGAAATTAATAGAGGTATAAAGTTTAAGGAAGCGAAAGAGATTTTAGTGATAAAATTGGTTATTAACTTTTATAACTGGCTGTATCTGTAGTGGTATTGCGTACTAAACTAGATATTCTAAAGCACTTCTAATGATACTAACATTCTTATATTTATACTCTGCTACAACGGCATACTTAAATTATATGGTCCGTAGAGCAAAGTCTCTAACTACGCCGATAGGAAATAAAGGTTGTGAGTTTTTGCATCTTTCCAAAGTAAAGATAATTTTGGGACTATCATCACTAAACATAAGTAAATTGGTGCGGATGACTGTAATGAAGTTAATAAATCTTAATCTTTATCAACCGTATTAAAATCGGTTGGTTTGTGAATGGTGATTTCAGTTATTTGGACGGAGTTTGGACAAACATATCAAAAACTTTCCTTTGATTATCATATAATTTTTATGTCATTGGCAAACTTACTCCATCAATAAAAATCTTCTGAAAAACTACATCGCCATTCATGTAATATTATACGCTTAATGTCAAAATTATTAATGGCCGACTGGCTCATCTTGTATCCAGCCCTTCCTACCTGGACACCTGCCATGCGAATGGAGCTTATGACGCTGTCGGTAATGCTATCCGTGTGGCAAAATACTGGGCTGGAAAAATTTAGAATAATAATGATACCGACTCTACAGAGTGTAAGGAAAAGTATTATTTCATTTCATTTTTGCGTTGAGTAAAAGCCTTTCAATTTGATGGGTAGAGTGTGTGGTTTAAATGTTATTGACACTTTTCCTTATAGCCTGTATAGAAGCAGAATTACCCGATTAGTACAATTTCGTATTCCTTTTAACAGATGGCAGATACCATGTTTTACGCTAGAGGAATAGCATATCTCCACCGAGACGCACCAAGCTCGTCTCGAAGCAACACTGAAGGTTTACCCAAGACTGGTGGTAATGAATATTAATACAGAACTGCCGTATCTAACAGTGTGTGCTAGTGAATTATCTATTGGATACCTGGAAACTAGGGAGTTGGATGTATGGTATGTTCTAACGAAACTATCGTAGATGCCACTTTTGTTGAATAATTTGCATTATAATGTTATATTAGTCATCATCATCTCAGCCACTGCTGGACATAGGCCTCCCCCAAGGATCGCCATAACAATCGGTCCTACGCTGTCCTCATCCAACAGGTTCCCGCCGCCTTAGCATTAGTTGCATATTAGTACAACATACTTACATTACTTTATATAAGAATTTTAATAGAATAATTTCATAAAACATTATAATTTTAAAAGAAATATTCGCGTTTATTGAAATAAATATCTCGTTACGACGAAAAAAAAAGGATAAAGACTACACTTGCAGTGACCGAGTACATTGCTTCGCTTCCCCTGGCATTCTCAGCAATGTACTCTGAATTGTCATTGGCAATTTTTAATTGTAACGCTGTCATAACGCATAAATACGTTTATTTTAATTATGTGCTCACTCACAAAATGTGGATACACTTAATTTGCTATTTCAACTAGACTTTTTTAAAGAGTTAATAAAAGGCTACATTTACTTTTAAAGGCCACGTAAAGAGACCTCGTCTACACAAGTTCTTAGAGCTGTATACATAGGTCCTTTGAAATTGAGTAGCAAACATGGACAGGATATAGACTTGTCTTGATTTGTTGATACAAGTTCAACAGTTAGGCACTAGTTTGTGTTTAGAGGAGTTTCCAAGTTACCCAACTAATGTTACTTACCTATATAATAATGGTTCTACAAACACGTACCCACATAAGTCTTGTCTGTAGCTCCTTTAATGCAAAAGTTTCTGGAAAGGAAAGGGCTTTGAACTTTTTGGCATAGTGGTAACCATAATTTTGCAGGAATTTCGGAAATTTTTCAAAAATGCGGCGCATCCTGAAACCTATGTATATCGATAGAGTATGTATAGACGAACAAAAAATGTCCTATAAACTATAGTCCTAAAGTCCAACGTTTTCGAGATAATGCATGTTAAAGATGTTGTGTATACAGGGTAAAAATAAATACTTAAAACTCTTAAGGGGGTTGTTTAGACCATGAAACTGAACAACTTTCACTATGGGACCAACATCGAAATCGCGAAAAAAAATATCTGATATCTCATACAATATAGGGTCCAACTTAATATGCTGACACTTTTTTAAGAGGTTGAACAGACCGTCAAACTGAACAACTTTCTCTATGGGACCAACATCTAAATCGCGAAATAAAAATCCGCTCTTCCATACAAAACTGCAAACCTACTCGAGCCAAATGTATGGGACAGCTGATTATTTTTTCGCAATTTCGATGTTGGTCCCATAGAGAAAGTTGTTCAGTTTGATGGTCTGAACATCCCCTTAAAAAAGATTAAGAAGGACCCTGTATTAATTTTTTTTCCCGATTTCGATATTGGTCCCATAGTGAAAGTTGTTCAGTATGATGCGATGGTCTAAACCACCCCCTTGAATGTTTATTTGTATTTTTGTAACACCTTGTACCTACCTAAAGGGTGTAAGTGACAGCCTAGCAAATACTGAAACGGTGAACTCAAACCATCAAATAGAACAATTTTCACTATGGAGGCTACCTCAGGAAACGCGAAGAAAAATCTGCGGTCCCATACAAAACTGTTATACCTACCTGACTAAAATGTATGGGACACCAGATTTTTTTCTTGCGTTTCCTGAGGTAGGCTCCATAGTGAAAGTTGTTCAGTTTGATGGTCTGAGTTTACCGTTTCAGTATTTGCTAGGTTGATCATATATCAATAGAATCGCAACGCTCCGTCGGTAGCGAGTTGCATGGAATTCAATCTTGAGGTCCAGGTCTGAATCCGCACGGATGACATATGCCATGTACCAATGAGTTTTTTCTGACTTATGTACCTACGTAGCACCAACTGCTCTCAAACGGCATAGGAAAACATTTTGAGGAAACCTGCATACGATGAAAAAGAAATTCCGATGCGTATATGAGGTCTACCGCACCGCATTGTGCACGCGTGGTGGACTAACGTACATACACCCTCCATGAGGGTAGGCCTGTGCCCTGCAGTGGGACGTAGGTGGTGGACGTTTGGGGTGGTTAAGGATCTACCTCCTCCACCCCGGACAACGCCGCCACCACAGACTACCAAGTTTGTGGTGACGGCCGAACGATCCCCCACAGCGGTACTAGGCTCCGCAAGGAGCCGCCTGGCTTGCGCCCACCCTCCTGCTGGAGTCTTGCGCCAAGCAGCTTGCTGCATTCCGTCGGTGTGCAGGAGTGCCAGTGCTATTGGGGAATGGGAGAAAATCAGCTGTGCTGTTCGGAACCGGTCTTGGCCTCTGAGCAACACTGTACCGGGAAACTCATTCTGGAGGGTAGCGGGATCCGAAGCACGGTGACAGTCGTGGGTCGGTACCGCAGTTAGTAGGGGGCCCAAGTAGTGGGCTCGCCACGTGTGAAAGGCTGCCCCACTGCAGCCTTGGCGACTGGAAGGGAGGTCCCGGTGGCCATTGCAGGGGGGATCGGGCGTCCCCGCAGTCTACAAGTGAGTTTCCCATCAGTCAGTCGAGCCCAAGAGGTCCATCAGGGTAACTGAGGAGCGTATCTCGACGGAGCGGAGCTTGTTTTTCTGGGGGACTTAAATGCCCACCACTGCGAGTGGCTGTTCCTGTTCCAGAAAACTAACCATGCTGGCAACTAACCACGCGTAAGTTTGCGTTATCGCTAGATATCACCCAGCTGGTGAATCAAGCAACGCGGGTAACGGATGTCGATGGCCATACGCCCAATCGTTTAGACTTTCTGCTGACATCAGATCCAGACAAGCACTCAGTATCGGTCTTTGCACAGACTGGCATCCTACCCTTCTGGTAGTAAACAGTTGTGGTTCCTTTCAAAATCGGTCGAATCCAATTTCTACCGTCCCCCTTTGCCTCCCATGCAGAAACCTGGTGGGTCACTGACTGAGAAAGCGAATTTATATGCTTCTCTGTTTAGGAGCAATTCACGTCTGGACGCTCGTGCCAAACAGCCACACATGCCGGAGATGACAATACACACGAAAGAGGTCCGCAGAGCATTGCGTAGTCTGCATGTGAGGCCAGGTCCTGATGGAATACCTGCAAGAGTGCTGAGATATAATGCGCCTGAGTTGTCTCCTGTTTTAACACGCCTGTGTCGCCTCTCTCTCAGAACAAGAACGATTCCCAAGAAGGGCATTCATTCCGACCCCTGCAACTACCGACCTATAGCCATCACTTCCATTCTCTGTAAAGTCATGGAAAGAGTACTTAACAGTAAGTTGCGGACATACCTAGAAGATAATGATCTACACAGTGATCGTCAATATGGCTTTCGCCGGGGGCGATCGACTGGGGATCTTCTTATGTCAAACTCAAACTCAAAATAATTTATTCAATATAGGAGCCTGAAGCACACTTATTAAACGTTAATTCTTTTTTAAGTTACCACCGCTTCGGAACGTGTTGTCGCTGTAGAGAAGATGCGGCCAGAAACTCTACAGCATAACACGACTTAATACTATTGCAATATAAATTCTTACGCTAAGGTTATTTAAACAGTAATACATAGTCTATTTAATTAAATTAATAATTGATGTATGTCACGCACTGGTGGGGCGAGGCCATCGAGAAACACAGCGAAGCACTAGTTGTGTAATTTGACATCTCGAAGGCCTTTGTCAGGGTATGGCACGCTAGATTGCTGAGCAAGCTTCCTGCTTATGGCATCCCTGCTGATCTCTGCAGCTGGATATCTGATTTCTTGAGTGAACGGTCGATTATAGTTGTCATTGACAGCTGCTCAGAGGTCGGAAGACCTCATGGCAATTGATGCTGGGGTTCTTCAGGGGTCTTTTCTCTCTGCGAGACTTTTCCTGCTACACATCACTGACCTCTTTGTGTCAGGTATTATTGGGTATGCAGATGACAGTACTGTCACAGAGAGATATCTATCCGGCGCTTGGGGCGGGGATGAAATACGTTCGCAGAGGGAAGCCATGGTGGAGCGGACAAACTTGACTTTAAGTCTTGTCTCCCAATGGGGTGACAATAATCTAGTCAACTTCAACGCCACCAAAACACAGGCTTGTCTGTTCAACGCCAAAAGGAGTTCGTTTATTCTGGTTCCTACTTTTCGGGGAAGATAAATCTGTCCCTGTTTCCGACTTGAGCTTCTGAGCATGGGTTGACTACGAAACTCAACTTCGGCGCTGACATCGAGTCTAAGGCTCAAAGTGCAGCCAAAAAGCTGGGCATCTTAAACAAGGTACTTCACTCCTGGACAGCTCTTAATGTTGCATAAAGCTCAGGTCCGATCGTGTATGAAGTATTGCTGCCACATGTGAGATGGCTCAGCTAATTATCAACTAGAGGTTCATTGGCGACAGTAATCTGGTTGGTGGAAACCAAGCTTCATAGCCTAGCCCACCGCCGCAGAGTAGCCTGCTTGTCAGTCTTCTACAGATTGTACTTCGGTGAGTGTGCACCAGAGCTGCATGAGCTCATCCCGCCTTCCCCTTTCTACTATCATCGGACTTCCAGACGCACCGCGGGATACCACCCCTTCTTGGTTGATGTTTATGATACCTACCTAGGTACACGGACCTGAAAAAAAACCTGACGTAGTCTTGTCTAATCACGAGTGAAGCACCCATTTATTTTTGTGTGTGTGCTGACGCGGTACAAAATGGTGGCGGGTTGTAGGTCCTAAGCCTAGAACTGGTGCATCTGTGTGAGTGTAGGTCCCTTGTAGAACAAACGAATATGTAGGACCTTGCATGCTCATGCTTCACATCTTTTTAGTGTCACATTACGTCCGCCTTTTTTTCAAGTCGTGCTTAGGTATAAACGTTTTCTATTACACCTTTCTCTTTTTGGTGAAAAAATACAGCGGTAGGTACTTCATTTCGAAAAAAGTTCTCATTAGATTTTTTGTTATTTCAATTAAATTGTAATTGCAATTAAGAAAAACATAGACATAGCACATGATTAAAATATATTCCATGTGGACATAGCCCAGACAAACATTTATTTCATCTGTTGAGGTACAATAGCAAATACAACCTGCACGACGACGCACTACACACTGCCAGTATTTTTTTTGATTTTTTTTGCTTCTTACACTGCCAGTATAAGTTGACCGCGAAGTATGCAGCGCGTCGTGAGGCGTATTTGTACTTACACACGGCGACACATCAAGCTGTTCATAACCAAAATAAGCTGGCCGCGAGTAGGTTTAGGTTGCATGACGTATGAGTCGTCGCGCGGCCAGCTTATTATTTTGGTTTTGTATAGGTTGATGTGTCACCGTGTGTACGTGTATACCTGCACAGATGAAATAAATGTTTGCCATTAATACAGGAACCTTTTTCGAAATAAATTATCATTAATAAGTACCTACCTACCTCGGTATATTTCTCATACTGGGTATTACAGAAAGGTGTCATAGAACTTGTTTATGCCAAAAACATTTTCTATTCCATACATCTTCTTCTTCTTATCGTGTGGGCAAGCCCTGGCGTCAGAGTTTTTTCAGACCGCCTTACGGCCTCTGACGTAGTTTTTATATAACGAATAATAACCACCAGAGATAGTAACTGGGACCAACGGCTTATCGTGCCATCTGAAGCACGGAATCATCTTTCTTTTCAGACAATAAGGTGATTCAGCCTGCATTACCCTAACCAACTGGGGAAAAACGCATAAAGTGACATATCACTAGGTGTCCCCCATGGGAATCGAACCTACGACCTCCGTGTCAAGATCCCAAGTCTTATAACCATTGGACCACGGAGATTGGTATTGGAGGAAAATGTGTTAGGATTTTTATCTATACAAGATCCTTAACTTGGATTATCTCGAAAACGTTGCACTTTAGGACTACATGTTATTTGACATTTTATGTTCGTCTATAGATCCTCTATCGATATACATAGGTTTCAGGGTGCGCCACGTTTTTGAAATTCCTGAAAATTTATGGTCATCACTATGCCAGCCTCCCATACAAAGAGGTTCAATGGCCTTTAATTCAGGTACAAATATACAAGGTGTTACAAAAGTAAAAATAACCATTTAAAACTTTTAAGGGAGTTGTTTAGACCATCAAAAGTAGGTTTGCAGTTTTGTATGGAGCAGCAGATTTTTTTCGCGATTTCGCGATTTCGATATCGGTGCCATAGAGAAAGTTGTTCAGTTTGATGGTCTGGTAATATGGTCTGGTTACTGGGGTAGGCAGAGATAACGGAACACCACCTGCTACGATCCTGACAAACCTCTCTAGCTTCCTACTCATTGAATTAGTATTTTCATGCATGGTTTCGTGTAAATCTGACTTGGCCCTTAACTTAAATGCGTTACATAATTATTATGCTTCAGACCATTAATCAGAAAAACTATCGCTACGGAGCCAACAGTGAAATCGCGAAAAGAAATCACATGTTCGACATTTTCTATGGATCAGCAGTTTTTTATTTCGCGATTTTGTTGATACACCCCCTAGGATATCTAACGTATAAAATTTTACACCTGTATATTGAGTATAAACACGGCAATGTATTGACCTGCTATTAGTTGATACCACGATCAACAGCGGTAACCGTCACCATTCACATCACTAGAGAATGAGGTCTATCGAGCCCCAGGGATAACTGAGAACTTGAAACCAATTAAATAAATAATAACGCTCACAGACACATAGTACATTGCAATGATCCCATGTAAGCTTTACTTGGCTTTTATTATGGAAAACTGGCTTTTCGGTGAAGGAAAACATTGTGAGGAAACCTGCAATAATTTCTAGGCATGTATTGTGTCCTTTATAAGTGGCGACGGGCTCAATCCCCGAAACGTGGATGTTTGAGGTTTCGGAATGTCTCTGACTACCCCCTCGGGGAATATAGTCGTTAGCATATACAGGGTCCTTCTTAATATGCTGACACTTTTTTAAGGGGATGTTCAGACCATCAAACTGAACAACTTTCTCTATGGGACCTACATCGAAATCGCGAAAAAAAAATCAGCCGCCCCATACATTTGGCTAGAGTAGGTTTGCAGTTTTGTATGGAAGACCTGATTTTTTTTTCGCGATTTCGATAGTGGTCCCATAGAGAAAGTTGTTCAGTTTGACGGTCTGATCATCCTCTTAAAAAAGTGTCAGCATATTAAGTTGGACCCTATATATTATGCATGCTTTATTATGGAAACCATACAAAAACAGCACAAACATATGTTATTAACATCCATTAACGAACCTGAATTTGAACCCGGTTTGGGGGTTAACACCAACCGGGTCGACTAATTGAATAAAAGGAGATGCAGGAGGCTTACACACTGAAAAAAAAAAAAAACTGGTCTTCAGAAATCTGAAAATTATAATATGTACATCTTTATAAAAATCCGGCCTTGAAAAAATGATATTTGGCTTTGAGTTTTTTTTTTTGAGGTGATCGAAGTGTTAAACTTAGAACAATTTGAAATATGAAAAACCTACAAATATCTGATTCAGAATACATTGCTGGTTACTAATGACGCTGACTTGCAAAAGGAAACATGGGTCCAAACAATATCAGCATTGTACACCTACCTTGAATATTGTCATTGTAAATTACAAGGAACCACATTCATTACGAGAATAGAAAACGTTACAGACTCGATGTTCCCGAGTTTAAGGAATGTGATGAAAATATTTAAATCAAATAAAATGGTACACAAAAAACTTTATAGCAAATTTTTACTTAGAGCTTCTAAATTTTTACCAGACTGCGCCAGAACGATGTTTTTGCTAAAGATGATCAACACTCGCTAATCTCAGTTATCGTTACTTCGAATCATTTCTGAATTTGTGAACCTGAATAAATGAGAGAAAAAAATTGGCAGCATAAATTTCACTTTCCCGTGCTTACAAATTTCATTCTTGGAACCATTTTAATGCCCGTTTTCGATTTCGTTTTTCTGCCTTATTTAAACTAAGAAAATGAAATAATAATTTTTCCTTCATTTCGCAGTATACTCGTATCTTATAAAATAATAACAAGACATTTTTGGGAACAATGGAATGAATGTTCAGGATTTTTTGTGGTAAATTATAATGAGGATAAATTTAAGAATTACCTACAAAATTAAGGTTATTAAAGAATGCAAACTTGCCTGCGGCTCCATGCGTCATGTAGGTAGGTATACTTACCAACTTAATGTTGTGAGAATAGGTAAGGAAGTCGGCAGAAAATTATGATTAATGGACGAAGAATGACTGGAGCATTAAGATGTTAATGTTGTTATTTAATGTGATCCTGTTTTGTGACAAAGTCGACTACAGCAAGAATCTGGTGTAGTGGAAATAAATTCAGGTTTCTGTATGTTAGCTACCTACTGAATTTGTCTGCCTATACGAGACTACTGTTTGAGATGTCAATACATCTCCACAATTTATTTATTTAAAATGTCGTAAACAAAAAAGTAACACATAAGCATCTCACACGCATCGGAATTACAATAGTCAAACAGTCCCCAAGACCAGAAAACTCATTACGCTTTCTTCACAATATAACAAAGTAAAAATAATTAAACTTTGAGGTAACTAATCTTCGAACAAACACAGCAAATCAACGTCACGTATAGAAATCCGATAGCATCCTATTTGTACTTGAAGTTCGTCTGACTAGTTTGCGACGATTTGTCTGAGCCCGAGCTCCCTTGAGGCGTAGCGTAATGAATATTAACATGCTTCAGACTGAGAGCAGCTTGTGTTTGGATCTGTGGTATGTCCTTTAGTTTAGCTTAATGTTAAGAGATGTTTATAATTATGCTTTTGCTTAAGGCCTTTCTTTATTATGGTCTTAGCCTTGGGGATATATACAGGGTTACTTCGGAGACAGAGCGCATTTTTCTTCCATGCAATCAGTATCGTTAATAGAACACATTAAAAAAAAAAACTTTCGTGTTTTTTTTTTGTGTTTTCTTCTTCGGATTCCTATAAACCTAGGCCGGGATTTAACAATCGGATTTCTTTCTTTATAATCAGACGGTCCAAAGCGCCATGGTTGTCAACCCCATCCCTCATAACTGTAGTAAGACCCTAATCCGTGTTCAGGAATTTTATCTGATATCTTTGGAACTCTTTCGTCACTACTATTTTGATATTTTTGTATGAGACATGATAAAATAAAAAAATACGTGTCTTTTTTTTCAAAGACCTCCATATACGTAAAATTTGCGCACTGTCCCCGAAGTAACCCTGTATAAATCGCTAATTGATTATGGTGGTTCGAAAAATAATCAAGTATAATCAATCAGGGTCCTTCTTAATATGCTGACACTTTATCAAGTGGATGATTAGACCATCAAACTGAACAACTTTCTCAATGGCACCATCATCAAAATCGCGAATAAAAAAACAGCAGTTCCAATACAGAAGCGCAAACCTCTACTTGAGCCAAATGTATAGGACATATTATGATTATTTTTCGCGATTTCGTTGTTGGTCCCATAGAGAAAGTGGTCCAGAATGATGGTCTGATCATCCCCTTAAAAAAATGTCTGCATAATTAGGAAGGACCCTATAGAAACTAGTGATGTACAGAATTGTGTAAAAAGAGTGCAAATTTCTGAATCCTCTTTTCGAGACGAAAAGTGAATGAATAATCAAAGGCGACCTTATGCCAAGAAAAGAAAAGTTGACTCGCTGATCCAGCAGTACTGAGCTGTCTTCTTTGATTTAGTACAATTATTGGGTTAATTGCGTTAATTATGCTGCATTTTTACAAACAGCAAGTTTTTGAGGATAATTTATGGCAAACCAACGAAAATCATGTCTCCTACTACAAAAATAATCGCAAAGCGTTTGCAGATAAACGCAACGCATTACCGTGACGTGAACTGTAGAATCTTCGTAGTTTGAAATTAATTAACGAAGTAGCAAAACACTGAATATTCCGCACAAGAACTGTGCAGAAAACTTGTCGACGGCTGTTGGTTTATTCCAGCTTTGACTCAAAAATTTAAAACTGTTGCCTTTGAATATTGTTTACATTGTTTGGTTTAGTGTGGTTAGGATACCCCTCATTTTAATTAATATTTTGCGGTTTAAGTTTGAATTGTCAAGGCTTCCTCTGTGCCTACCATGAGTTTTCCCTGTACTTTACTACTGTAGTAACGGCGCCAATTTTGTGTGACAGAATTAGTTCCCAACGTAAGCACTAGGAGCGCTATACGAAATTCAATACAAAAACTGTAGTTTACTCAAAGTCAAAGTCAATATAATTTATTCAATATAGGAACGTCAAATCTTTTTTAAAGCTACCATCGCGTCAGAACGTGTTGTCGCTGTAGAGAAGATGCGGCCAGAAACTCTACAGTTTAACTGTAGTTTACTACACATTGTAAACTCATGGTAGGCGTGTTATATTTTCATATCGTATCGAAATAAAGTTCATGGTAACGCCATCTTTTGTAATTTAAGAGTAACTACTAATTGTTTGTCAATCTGTGGTTTTAAGAAAAATAAATTCTTCTGTTCTGCGACTACGCTAAGAAAACGTGTTTTATTAAAAACTAAGAGGTTATGTGCCCAGTAACAGTAAAATATATAAAATAACAGTAATCTTTTATAGTTTTGCGATACAACAATGTCGGGAAGTTATATCGTCAACGTTCCGAAGCTGAAGGGGCGGGAAAATTATGATGATTGGGCGTTTGCCGCGGAAAATTTTTTGATCTTGGAGGGAATTGATTTGAAGACATCTGGCGACAAACCTGATGAAGACAAGAAGGCAAAAGCAAAATTGATAATGACAATCGACCCTTCACTCTACGTGCATATAAAAAACGAGAAAATGGTGAGCGACTTGTGGAAAAAGTTGAAGAGTCTATTCGACGATTCCGGTTACACGAGAAGAATCAGTTTGCTGCGGACGCTTATAAGTATTCGTCTCGAAAACAGCGATTCTATGACAAGTTACGTTACACAGCTCGTGGACACAGCACAGAAACTAAAAGGAACGGGTTTCGAAATAAACGACACGTGGATTGGATCTTTGCTGTTGGCGGGACTCCCTGAACGATTTGCGCCGATGATAATGGCAATCGAGCATTCAGGGATCTCGATGAGTGCCGATGAAATAAAATCTAAACTCTTGGATATGAGTGCGGACGTTGGTGGCGTTGCTGGTAAGGATGCCGCTTTTTTATCAAAGTCGAAACCGAACTTTCATCAAAGATATGGCAACTCTGCTGGTGGGAGCTCGAAAGTCAGAGTGATAAAATGCTATCGGTGTGGAAAAGTTGGTCACTATAAAAATCAGTGTCCGTCATTAGATGAGGATGAAGATGAAGAGAAGAAAACAAAAGCATTCAGCGCAGTGTTTTTAAATGGCAAATTTAGTGATGAAGACTGGTACATTGATTCAGGAGCCAGCGCTCACATGACGTGCAACAAAGATTGTCTCGAAAATGTATCGAAAGAACAGCGAATAAAAGAAGTTATTGTCGCAAACAAAGTATCCGTGCCAGTGCTATGTGCCGGGAACACACAGATCACGACAATCGTGAATGATTCTCAGCATGATATCACAGTGAACAATGTTTTGTGTATTCCAAGTTTAACCACAAACTTGTTATCCGTAAGCCAGTTGATAGCAGATGGAAACAAGGTTACTTTCAAAGAAGATGTTTGTAATATCCATAGTCAACAGAATGAGCTGATAGGAGTAGCAGTTGTGGAGAATGGAGTCTACAAGTTAAACATGGTGAAGACAGAGAATGATGTGTTGGCTGCAGCAGTACAGACTACAAGTTCTATCTGGCACAGAAGATTAGGACATGTGAATAGTAAAGATCTTGACAAGATGAAAAATGGCGCAGTGAATGGTATATCGTACGAAGAGAAAGCTGAAATCAGCAAGTCAAACTGTATTGTTTGCTGTGAGGGTAAACAAAGCAGATTACCTTTCCCGCAGAATGGTTCCAGAAGCGAGCAGTTGCTGGAGGTGATTCATGCTGACCTGTGTGGACCCATGGAAGTGAAGTCTATCGGTCTGGCCAGGTATTTTCTTCTCTTCGTGGATGACCATAGCAGAATGTCATTTGTGTATTTTTTGAAGGAGAAAAGCGAAGTGTTTGATCGCTTCAAGGACTTCAAAATGATGGTGGAAAATCAGAAAGGTATTAAAATAAAAACCTTAAGAACTGATAATGGAGGAGAGTTTTGCAGTGGAGAGATGAATCGTTTTTTGATGGCTACGGGCATAATACATCAAAAAACTACTCCCTACACGCCGGAACAGAACGGTCTCTGTGAACGGTTTAACAGAACTGTGGTTGAACGAGCAAGATGTCTATTGTTTGACGCAGAGCTTGATAAGAAGTTCTGGGCCGAAGCGGTAAATACCGCAGTGTATCTCAAGAACAGGTCTCCAGCCTCAGGTTTAGATCAGATGACTCCATATGAGAAATGGACAGGCAAAAAACCAGACGTGAGTCATATCAGATTATTTGGTAGTCCTGTCATGATGCATGTTCCAAAAGAAAAAAGACTCAAGTGGGACAAGAAAGCTACTCGTTACATCCTAGTTGGTTTCTCAGACAATGTGAAGGGATACCGCTTGTATAATCCTGAATCGAACTTGATTACAACAAGCAGAGATGTTGTCATCATGGAACTGGATAACTCTGACATGTTAAATATTGAAATTAATAACGAGAAGCTTGTCGAGAAGGGAGAGATACTACAGAAACCGAATGAAGAAAGTTCAGAAAGAGAAGACATTGATAAAAGTGACAAAACTTATGTTTGTGATGAATCAAGCTCAAGCTCGGAGACTGATTCAGAAGATGATTATTTCAATGCAGATTCAGAAAATGAAGCTGTTCGTCGGGAAGAGGTGGAACCAGGAAAACGTACAAGGAAATCACCTCATAGATACGGTTGGACTGCAGTATGCTCATCTGATGATACATGCGGAGATATTTCTTTGGATGAAGCCCTGAATGGGTCGGAGAAACAGCAGTGGAAAAATGCAATGGAAAAGGAACTAAAATCATTTGATGAAAATGAAGCGTGGGAGTTAGTTGATACTCCAAGTGGTGTTAATGTTGTGCAGTGCAAGTGGGTGCTTAAAAAGAAATATGACTGTGATAAAAATGTGACATTTCGTGCAAGACTGGTTGCTAAAGGATTTTCCCAAAAAGCAGGTATTGACTATGATGAAACTTTCTCACCAGTTATACGGCACTCAACTTTAAGATTACTGTTTGCTTTGAGTGCACAATTATCTATGGATATTACCCATCTTGATGTTACAACAGCCTTTCTTAATGGTCATTTAAAAGAATCAATTTATATGTGTATACCTGAAGGTTTTCCAGTCAAAGATTGCAGTCAAAAAGTTTTGAAATTAAAAAAGGCTGTTTATGGGTTGAAGCAGTCCTCTCTTGCATGGTACAAAAAGGTAGATGAGACATTGTGTGAATTAAGATACAAAAGAAGCAAATTGGAGCCATGTGTTTATATAAAAAATCATAAAAACAAGGATAAGACTATTGTTGGGATTTATGAAGACGATTTCCTTATATTCTCAAATAATAAATGTGAAACTGAGAGTCTGAAAAGGGCACTAAGTATGAAATTTAAGATAAAAGATTTGGGTCACGTCAGACAGTACCTCGGGATGAGGATAAATGTAGACAGTAAGTCAAATGTAATCACAATTGATCAGCAAGAGTACATCGAACAGATGTTAAACAAATTTGAAATGTCAGATTGTAAATCCGTAGATACACCAATCGAGTACAAATTAAATGTTGATAGGTCTAATGTTTGTGATAGTAAATTACCATACCAAAGATTAATTGGTAGCTTGATGTACTTATCTGTGTTAACAAGACCTGATATAGCTTATTCTGTAAGTTATCTCAGCCAATTCAATAATTCATTTTCTAGTGTTCATTGGAACTATGCAAAGAGAATTCTGAAATAATTGCAGAAAACTAAAAACTATTGTATAAAGTATACTAAAGGAAAAACAAACATAGAAGGATATGTAGATGCCGATTGGGCTAGTGATGAAACAGATCGAAAATCATACACAGGTTTTTGTTTCCTAAAATCTAACTCTGTAATCTCATGGGAAAGCAAAAAACAGAGAACTGTAGCTTTAAGTAGTACAGAAGCCGAATACATGGCTTTATCAGAGGCTTGTCGAGAAGCCATATATTTGAGAAAGCTAGAGTCTGAAATTACTGGCTGTTTAGGTAAAATCACTCTTTTTAATGACAACCAGCACAGCTAGCATGCCGCAGTGATACAGCGCTATCACACCTTAGCTCTCTTTCTATTTGCGTGCGAACGAACGAGATAAAAGACGTGATACAGCTGTATCACGTGTTGCATGCTACCAGTGCAGAGTGCTTTAAGGTTAGCGAATAATCATCAATCTCATAAGCGCTCTAAACATATCGATGTAAGGTATCATTTTATACGTGAGGCTATCAATAACGATACAGTCGATACCAAATATTTGCCTACAGCTAAAATGCCCGCAGACCTTTTGACAAAAGGTTTATGTCGCATTAAGCATTATAAATTTATGGAAACATTAGGGATGGTAGAAAAAGTAAACACAGTGTAATTTTTAAAATTGTATTTAATAGTAATAAGGATTATTTTGATATGGGCGAGTGTTATATTTTCATATCGTATCGAAATAAAGTTCATGGTAACGCCATCTTTTGTAATTTAAGAGTAACTACTAATTGTTTGTCAATCTGTGGTTTTAAGAAAAATAAATTCTTCTGTTCTGCGACTACGCTAAGAAAACGTGTTTTATTAAAAACTAAGAAGGCGTACAGAATAGTAAATAAAATAGTAAAGCATCACGAACATTGCTTTTGTACCAGTGTAGCCTATCTAAGCGCGTCCATTTCTGATGGACGAACGTTCATTTTCGAACATGCATCTTTCCAAATCCCTAAAATCTGATAAAATAGTAGTGAGCATTATGCTATGCTTACAAGGGAAGTTTGAGCGCAACCAACATTTTGTAGCGTGCTAGTTGTTGGTATTGCTTTATTCAAACCAGTGCGAAACAGAGGCAAATAGCTATAACATAATATTTATGCAATACCACCAGATAATTATTGAATTATTGTTGTTTTTAGTTTTCAGAATATATCTGACTACCTCGGGGAATATCTAGGGTGAGCAGAGTATATTCTTAATGCTTACGCTGACCTGAGTGTTTCAAATTCAATCGAATCACATCAAACCTCCAAGAATGAAACAGAAAAGATTATTTTCTTTTAATCGATTCATTTCAGTGTAAAGTACTTTAGTTTAGTCGCGAAACATCTTCGCTGATCCGAAGAATGCCAATTTGCAAAAAAAATAAACAATTACCTTTAGTCAATGAGATATAAAGTATTTAAACCTATAAAAGACCATCTAGGAATAGCCCAGACGGCCGTATTAAAACACATTTAGTACGTGATAAGAAAGAACCGAGCTGGATATGCGTTGATTTGCATAATCCATGCATCAAATTCCGTTAATTTTCTTTTAATGCACGCCGTCGACTGCAGAATGCAAACACCAGCCAGCATCACTTGAGTCTCGTTTAAACAACGCTTACATATCATTAGGCTAGGTTTTGTAACAGCAGACTCAATTTTGTTTTTGTATTTTGTAGCTTCTATCGAAGTGCGACCGCATACTGAGAAGCGCATCGCGGGTAGGCCCTCCACAAGGTGGACTGACGACCTGGTGAAGACGGCGGACACCCGTTGGATGAGGGCAGCGGTGCACCGGTCGTTGTGGCGATCTTTGGGGGAGGCCTATGCCCAGCAGTGGATATCCATCGGCTGATGACGATGATGATGATTTTCTAGCTGGTGAGAATACGTTTTGAGAATAGAAAGATTAATACAATGTGTTATTCATTGATTATTTTAATGTAGAACTTACGTGCTTTCCGAAGCACGGAGACGCTCGAGATGAAATACCACTAAACGGTCACCCATCTAAAGACTGACTGGATCTGAAGTTTCTTAAATTCGGTGATCGTTTCCAATACGAAGCTCCACTATGCCAACGCCTGAGCCCGCGTCGTGGAGTTTGGCCCACTCCCTCTCCTTCTTATTCATGGGAGGAAGCCTTTGCTCTGCAGTGTGATCCTACAGGCTATAACTAACTAACTACGAAGAATTAACAATACATTTTGTCCATACACTTGCCCATATTTTGGGTTTAGTTACTTACAAGTTCTTTATTTTTAATTTATACCTTTGTTTAGATTTGTTTTATGTAAAGAAAAGTTTACTTTAGTAGGTACAAGTAAAGACATTCTCGAATTCAAAATATAAACTTCTGAATCGGTAGATTGAGCACAATTTTCTAGCGTAGCGTCATTTATACAAGCTGTACTAACGCTAGTTACTAGTTATTATTCTGTGGCTGTACTAAGTGCGTTCCCACACGCTGACGCACTGACGGAGCGGCAGATGTCAGTCCATAGAACCATACCCGGTGCGTCAATGCGTCACCGTGTGTGTTTCTACGTGCGGTTTCATACAACTCCTTGCTTTACAAATGACGGACTGACGTCTGCCGCTCCCTCAATGCGTCATCTTATGTGAACGCACTAAGACGTGATATAATGTCATATTCCTTTTCACCTCTTTTATTTAGTGAGAGCCCATTAGGTATATAAAGAAAAGACAAACAAGTAGAAACGATAAAAATACTGTTAATGATTCAGCAATTCGATCAAATGAAAACAAAATTTTGTACAACAAACACAACACCCCTACAAAACAAAATTACAGTATCGTAAAACAATGATTTAGATTCTCGAATTCGGTCTTATTTTTCCATTAGCGTAGGGGAGTGAATCGACATGCAACGGTTATCTAACCAGCACTCGTAGTATGCTGCACGTGATACGGCTGTATCACGTCTTTTATCTCGTTTGTTCGCACGCAAATAGAAAGAGAGCTAAGATGTGATAGCGCTGTATCACTGCGGCATGCTAGCTATGCAGGTATCTATCTATAGCTTGATTTGATAATAATAACTTTCAGACGGGAAATGTGGAAATAAGGGGGCGAGACCAGGGGCGTGAAAATGTTTATACACTTTCATAATTTTGAAGGGATGATATCGGATACGATACAATGAGGGGCTCTGGAAGAGGGCTTTCTACAAAATACTTAACACGGAAAATACGAGGTGGAAACCTTATTTCTAGCTATTATTTGGGCTCGATGTATTCAGAAGGATTTGCTTGGAGAAATGTATTACCATATTGTAATATATATTGTATAGATTTTTTCTTCTCAGAAAAACTGTTGAAATTGCAGTTGGTTTAATACAAAAAGGTACTTACAGTAATTAAATATTTTTTTTTTTTTTATACTCGTAATAAGTAAATTATTACTTATATTAATGCCGTCTACGTGTATTACGCGTCAAACTTTTGCCTAAAATTGACACCTCTGCAACCACCTTAACTCCAATTATACCTACTTAATTAGACGATTAGTTAAAGGGTTTTTCTTATTAATAAACTTAATTAATAACATTTCCAAAACAACTTTCCTAAAAAATCCACAAAATTTTGTACATTAGATATTTAACTTTCCTTATCTTAGCTTTTTAACCTTTCTTCAGGGCTAAACGTGCAACATCGATGTAAACAGACCTTAATCTGGAATGATTACCAAATTCTTTTTTTAATTAAAAACCTTTGAGCGAAATTGGATCGGCTCTTTGTTCAGCATGGCTTTAAGGGTATCCGGGAATACCTATTTGGGTATTTTTTGCACAAATTATTCAGGCTTATTGAACATCGAACGTCGGGGAGGGCAATCTATCACAAGGATACGCAAGCCCCGAGATGTAAAGAAAGCTCGACCCGGATAAATGGGTCACGAAATCCTTTCGAAGTTAGACCTTTAAAAATTGGTTTATTCGTTTTCCATATCTTTGGACTCAGATCATCTGAGTCCAACCATCTATGTTAGATCACGAACGTATTTTAGTAACAGGTCTTGATTTATTTATTGTTTAGTAAAGTTAAATTCTAAATAAATCAGCCGTTGTATTGTACTCTTGGGTTTGAAAAAGTTGTTAACAAAATAATATTAAAATACTGTTTTAAATTATAACTATAGGTATATAAAAGTTCTCCTCCTTGTAATCATTACAATTATGTTCATAATAATGTCAATGTTTAAGAATGAACAAGTTTCAAATCTGCAACGGCTTCGAATCTGCTTCGTCAAAACAAAAATAAACAAAATTCCAATCAGCAATATGTTCTCGTAGAAATTTCCACATACTTTCTCTTCTCTACTCTGTTCTGTTCCTTCCCCTAACCCCATCTTATCTCAAGGACCGGTTCACTTTCCTTGACGCCACCCATGATCGGGTATTGCGATCTGCCCAAAATCTACTTCTAGCTGAAAAGTACTGATGAGTCCGCAAACTGTCGTTGATCTCCGAGAGCTTTAATTTTGTGGAGGATCAGAGAAATGGCGTTTTATGTTCTTACACTGGGATTCCAGTTAAAACATTATCGAGAGTATCTTGATCATAATCAACAAAACGATACATTTTCCATTATTATAATTAAATCCTTTTCATAGCTTTACTTCCTTCAAATCATTATTCCAAAATCAAAGGACCAAACCCTAACATCATTTTTGAATGTGATTCGTGGTCATTGGGATTACCTTGCAGGGTTATTTTTCGTATCAGGGATCCACAGGCTTCTATACCCATTCGATTCGGATATCCTGGGACCTTTTATGGCCGTTGTAAAACATTGTTCGATTGGTGGGACAGGATTTTGAGGGGACAGGTATATGCAATGGTCTCTGGTTATGTGGTGATAAAATTATATTATTATGTTATCGTCATTTGTTTTGATGCGTGTTGTATACAATATGTATGTATAGTATTTTGGTTATCGCTTCTTCTTTTTTTCGTGTCTATGATTCTACTTTGGTGTTTAAAAATTTTACCAACCAGGTAAAAGCTAGCTCCAGGTGTTTAAGCTGGTTGTCGAGTAGTAATGTTTGTCATGAAATATTCTTTATTAATATTGAGATATCATTTTATTGAGAGCACGACTCTACGTCAAATAATGAGTATACACACTAAGCCAAAGATCTTGAATTTAAATCCCACAGCCAATATTTTTGTAATGATTCGAATATTAATTGAACACAACTCATTGATATTGTACCTATCTGGTATAATTTTATAATACTATCATTTTACAATTCTAGACTAAATTCTGAAACTTTTATTGCGATTATCTGCGTACCAGTAACAATAATAAATATTTTAGTGTCGAAAGTTCAAAACTCAATTAGTGAAAAAAATTCAATTGATTTATGTGACATTATTTCAATAATATATTCTATTGTCTTCGGACTATTGACTCATATACAGTAATAAACGTAACCATAACCTCTTTTGGGTGGTCAGATACAAATAACAACTGCCAACTGTATTTCTTTTTTTTTTGTTTTTATAACTGAAAAACAATGTTTTTTTTTCTGATAATTCTGCGAGTACAGGGTTGTGGTAAGGCTCACTTTTAGAATATTGAAGGTTTCAATGAACGGCCTCTATTAACTCTACGTTCTTTTTCCCAACAAGATCATTGTTTATATTCTATCTACCTTTACTAAACATTCCACGGATGGTCAGTCAGTCATCTAATAAGGGAATTGTTGGAAACTATTTTCCAATCTCTTTGTGCAGGTCGTCAGAGGCTCAACGATAAATTTTATGACAAATTGAAACCCTTCGCCTTTCCTCAGATTACGTACACTGAGTTATAGACGTAAGTTATAAGCGGCTTACGACTTTACAGTGTTACGAGTTAAGACTAGTGTAAGTCTAAGAAACGTGTTGGTAATACTTTAACGACATTTTGTGGGCAACCTGACAGTGTATTTAAGGTACCAAGATTACTTGTTCAAACGTATAAACAGTAAATAATTAAGTGAATTGGATACCTGCTAAATACTCGTACCCGAAATACCTACGATAGGAGAAATTGTTGCCAAATTACACGCTTTAAAAACTAAATGTTAATAATGTAATTTGGCACTAATTTATCCTAACCTCGTCATGACGGGCACAGGTCAAATGATTCGAATGATTCGAATTATTCGAATTTCATAGATTCGACATCAATGTCATTCACAAGTCGAATCTACCCAGTGCTGAGTATGGGCATCAATTTATTTACGCCACCTTCTCTTGTGCAGAGTGACCATCTGCATCCATGTAACTGCCATTCCTCCTGACATCGTCGGTCCACACTATGCCAGGTTTATTGCTTCATGGTTTTGGCAGACGAATCACACTTTTTTGCTTTTTATAATTTCATAGATAACTAGGCACTTAGATTTGAATACTTGAAACCTCAAGTCTCTTAGAACTTGACCCAAGCGCACATTAGCACCCGTGCGTGAGTGCAAAATATGTTTTTCATCTGTTAAACGAAATTTATTTTATTTCTTTGACGGTTGAGCAATTCTATTTTGAAGGGTTTGTGTTTAAGGTTCTTTTTACAACAACAAAATTAACAACAAACAACAAAGGAACATAGTAGATCTCATTATATTTTAAAGAATGAGCATGTAAAAAAAAATAGTTAAAAAAAAACCGGAATTGTACCTAATAACTCTATGGATTACGCTGATTGAATCCAAAAAACGCCAATGAGTAATTTGGTGAAAATGCAATGCCGAAGACATTTGTAATGTAAAATAATAATAGTGATCGATTTAGATCTATCTATCTTTTTCTATTACACAGTTGCTGAATAATTGATTGAAAAAGTTGATTTTTAGGTGATGTTGATTTTTTTGAAGTTTTTGTTTGCTCAGTTCAGTATCATGAGTAAGGCAACTGTTTACCCTCACACCCTATACATGCAGGGTGCAAGGAAAAGTATCACCATACTTTACCCATCAAACTGAACAACAAAAAAAATCTGCTGTTGTATACATTTGAGTCGAGTAGGTATTGGAGTTTAGTATGGGACGGCAGATTTTTTTTTGCTCCGGTCGTTTTGCTCCCATAGTAAAAGATGTTTTGTTTGATGGGTAGAGTATGGGTTTAAAGGTTAATTATACTTTTCCTTAAAACCTGTTAACAGTTCCGTGGGCGACTGACTGACTGACAGACAACCGTTGAAGATTTTTTATTTTATTTAATTTTCTTTGGAAGACCAACAGCTGTTAGCACGATACAAATATGGATGGCTAACAGAAAGCCAATTATAGGTCGCCGCTGATAGAAACATAACTTACTAAATACAAAGCAGATCTTAGACTAAAGATACAAAGTGGGTAACAAAAAGATGACGAACGTAATCGAATTACAACAATCGACCGAATAAGAAAGAGTCTTCCTCGCAATAAAAAAGATTACAAAGCAATTCATTAAACTAACAAAATAAAAACATCAATAAAGCCTTATCACTCGCTACGATTTAACGCATTCCTCGCTGACACCACGCTGGTACAGAAGATATCAAAGTCATAATTTGATAGAATGTTAAAGTTGTTGCTCGTGGCACAAGCGCGTTTTGGTGGAGCTGGTTAGAAGGGCTAGGGGTGGGTTGTGTCTTAGGACCTTGTTAGGGGCTCTGAGAGATATCTTGGACAAAAGTTCAGGGCAGTCGATGACTCCAGATGCAATGTTTAAAAGATATACTAAGTCCGCGACCCCAAGACAATGAAATCATGATCTAAATTAAAATGCATCCAAAGTGTCGTACTTCATACAGAATTTTAAAAACAAAACCTTTTTTACGTATTATAGTACTCTGTGGTACTACTATCTCCATACCACTTTAATATATCCAAGGGAACGCCAGAACAAGTCGACACGAGCAAAGTGCCCTGAAATAACAAAATTGTGACATCGCTGCACCAAATTCACTAACACTATACAGGGGTGCAATTTTAATGAAATTCCGATGTATTCTTAAACCACTCGATACTCGAGGAAACGGGAAACCGAATGGGATGAAAATGGTAGGGAAAGGTTTAGTTTCTTTAAATTTTTTCTATTTTATTGTTACGAGACTTTAATTCGATATCTTAAACATGGTAACTGCACATCATTACAGGTTCCAAGACTATTTAGAGTTTGTTTGTTTCTGGTTATATAACATGAGTTTTAGTACAATACAAATTTTCGGAATAGCCTCTTTCATTTCCACTATAGATCTACCCTCAAGGATGGAAGGATAGAACGCGTGCCAAACGCGCATGCCTAATTGTCAACTTAAATTATATGAAACGTACAACAATAATAAGCTATAATGATTTAACTGATAATACCTATACAATGTAATCATTACTATCTTTAGCCCACGTCTTCCAACCCACGACCTATTAATTAGGCCATCTTTTTTACACAGTTCCCTTCACACTAAGAGTAGGTACCACCCACATCCACTACGTTCGTTTCACAATTGACCGTGAGATTGTTAATAGACAAAAAAGAAATTACGAGTGCCACAAGAATAATACCAAAGATATGCACTTAAGTAACAGTTTTCTTTACCGGCGCCAGGGTACAGCATCTTGGACGCTCTTAATGCAAATTTTATTTATTCATGTAAATTAATATCTATTCGCCGGGACATCCAGTGAGGCGAGAAATTGAGTACGTGCAAAAATAAAGCCGCTTCTCCCTGCTCCGTTCTGCTTCGCAGTGCTTCGCTTGCTACGCCCAGCTTATGCAAACCGTACCGTCCCGGTGGTTACCAATTAGATGAGCTGTTGAGTGTTTGCTATTCTGCGGACACTACGTTGAGAATTTTATTACAGTGAAAATATTTTTCATATTTTTTCTAAGCTGGTTGAGACTTGAGAGTTTCCGTTGCTTCGCTGGATAATTTTGTCCATGTTGTTTTAAGTTTATAAAGTATACTGTTATTATGAGATTAAGTAATGCATTACGTACAAAAGCTCTGTACCGTATTCCCTACTTGGGTAATTCTGGGAGCTTATGGGCACTACGGGTGTAAAGCTGTCCGTGTATCAAAATACTGAACCACTGCATCGACTCGATAGAAGAAGAAGACTACTTGCTACCGTATTCCAAAAAGCAAAACAACCCCATACGGGCAAAACCACGCGCAACAATTAGAGTATAATTGAAATGAGTCGATAAATTTTTAGCGGTAGTTCAGACCATCAAACTGATCAACTTTTACTATGGGAGCAAGCCTGAAATTTAAAAAAAAATCAGTTCTTCGTACTGTTGCAGGTCATTGCAGTTTAGTATGGAACAGAAGATTTTTTTTTGTGATTTCAGAGAAGCTCCAATAGAATAAGTTGTTCAGTTTGATGACCCATTGAAATTGATCGACTTTTCAGGGGTGGGTCAGAGTTATTTTTATTTTTAGTCAGAGATTACAAAAACTATTACAAAATTCCAAAACATTTTAATTCCTACTGTTGTCTAATATCACTATACAAGGAAAAATCTGTAACGTTCGCTCAAAAGTAAGTTAGCTCCCTTTGGCTTCGCTATGATGAAGATGACATTTCGCGCACCATTTACCCCAAAAGGAAATATGAAAAGGGTTCAAATTAAATGTGATGTCACTTTTTAAGGTTCAAAAGCATTTTGGTATTGGTTATTTACATAGAAGGTGTAAGTTTGTAAGAATACTACAAGTCTATTCGAGAGGTCAGATATCATCATCATCATCATCAGCCTATATACGTCCCACTGCAGGGCACAGGCCCTCTAGGAGGGTGTTTAGGCGTTGTCAGATATATTCTTACCTAAATACAGGGTTCTTCTTAATATTCAGATGGTTTTTAAGAAAATTATCACACTATCAAACCAGACAACTTAAAACATACCAAACATAGTAAAAGTTGTTCAGTTTGATGGATAGAAGGTTAAAAAAAAGCCTTACAACCGGTATAGTGGACAAGATACGCAATTTTTCATGTTTTGGTACTTTTTATTTTATATTTTAATTTTATTTATCAAAAGATTCAAATTAGGGAAATTGATAATTGGCTACAGCCAAGAAGGCCCTTCAAAAAAAGGGTTGAAAATTGTAAGAGGAGGCCGTTGTCGTATTGTTAAATTACCTTAATTCTTGCTTATGGTTTATTAATAGCTTTTGTTTTTCTTTATAATTTCCAAAGGAAAGCCGGAAAATTAAATGTTTTTGATGAAATGAGTTAGATGGTAAATAGATGGATGAGGTAATGGTAAACAGGTCAATTTTAAACTGAAATTAATGTACTTATGGTAAATTAGATACCTATCGTGTTTAGAAAAACCGTCTACGTCTAGATTGCCTTTAGCCTTTCCAAAGATATTAATGATTTAACATACCTTGTAATGACAACTTCAGATTTAAACAGTACATAATCTGCTCATAAATTAAAGCTAAAAATTTATAAGGCATTCGGTGCAACCATGACGATAATAATATTCTGCATAGTCCGTTAACTTTTGACCAAACCAAAAAACCAAAGTGGCCGAAATCAATTACTGAGTATTTTAGAGTGAGAAAAGTTATAGAGATGTATGATGGTGAAGGTTCCAAAAGGTACAGAAATTCCAAAGGTCTCTCAAATATCTAAAACAATGGAATTTAGGACAATGGAATACGATACGCGCTAGACGTTTCAAAACTTATTTGTGAACTAATATTAAACTTCAATTTAATAAACTAGATTAAGCGTATTTCTTGAATAAACAACCTTATCTACTAACAATAGAGGCGTTAATGTTTTGCAAAATATAAGAAAAAGTGCGGGCGCACTAATGGAAATGTGATACAGATTATTTCAATATTAAATTGATGTAATTCGTAATTTCGTATCACATTTCCATAATACATTATTATATACAAACTGAATGACAAAGAAGAAGATTTTTTAATACAGCACTGATTAAAAAACTTAACGTTTTCGTAAACGAGTTAATGAACGATGAAAATCATTCTCAAACAAACAATTTTTTGTTGACAACGTAGGTAAGTTAAGATACACAAACGAATAGGCCTATTTCTTCCGTCGTCCAATTTTTTCTCACGTCAAGAATAGAATCGTATGTTTGAGACAAACAAAGGCCTTTGATATCTTTTTGTTTGCTAACAAACACGATTCCCGTGGTCCTGAACATACTTCGTTACATCATTTCTTTCTCTTTATATCCACAGTTTTTGGATATCTATGGCATTCTGTATTTTAGTTTTGTTCCTAATTCGAGATGCTGTATCAATTTAAATATAGTAGATTACACACCGAGGACAGGAAAGTAAGAAAGGTCTCAGATCTCACTCTCAAACATGTGACCTGAGGCTTTCTTATTTACTGTTCGAGGTTAGTATACCTACTTTTTTTCACCTCGACGGTGGTGGAAAGCGGCAACTTCGTTTAGCGCAGCGCGACGACAATTGACGCCTCAATTATCGTCCCGCTGCACTAAACGAAGTTGCCGCTTTCCACCTCTGTCGAGGAGAAAAATAGTCTACTAACCTCGGACAGTAAATAAGAAAGCCTCAGATCACATGTTTGTCGACTTCGGCTTCGCCTCGGTCAACAATTACATGAGATCTGAGACATTTTTTACTTTCCTGTCCTCGGTGTGTAATCTACTATAAATGTACGCGGCAACACATCAAGAAATCCATAGTTGAACTCTATAATCTATGAACATTGTGTCCAACTATGAATAGCTTGATATGTCCCCACGTGTACACATTAAGCTGTACAGGGTCCTCCGTTAGGCAACCACGCTTAAAAAAAAGACGAATAAATCTTAAAATACTAAATAAGTAAATAACGCTCACAGGCACATACATTGTAATGATCCCTAGTCAGCCTCAGGCTTTTTGTTATGGGAACAATACAACAACGGCACACACATATAACATCCATGACCGAACCGGGATTCGAACCCAGGACCCTGGTTTCGCAGTCCGGCGTGGGAACCATCACACCAACCGGGTCGTCAAGCCTGTAAAACGGTGTTACTAAGTAAATACATATTATCATAGAGTAAATAAATTATACACAAATATTATTGAAAAAAGAACTACGAGTACTTAATGTACTTAAAGTTTTCTATTTCGTATTTTTTTTAAAAGTTCCATTCAGTCAGCAAATATTTTTCTAAATGTACATGCCTCGAAATTGAAGCATGCAGGTTTCCTGACGAATCCAGTTTCCTTCCTGAAGAATCCAATATCTTTCAAAGTACCTAGTCAGAAACTTCTTTTGTTGTTAATTAAAACTTCTCATTGGCCACACAAATTAGTATTAATCTTACTTACCTAGATTACGTAACATTTTGTCACACGTGGCGAAAACATTACGCAATCCACTCGCATCGGGTTATTTCCACCGAACAATTCTCAAGAGGAATTATCTCATTAATGGAAACAACCTCGTATGCCAGGACAGCTTAGTCTGAATGTCGTTCGATTTGGACCTCATATGGTAGGACTATAGGGACTCCTAGATAATACTGGCTTTTAATTAATTTCATTAAACATACATACATACATACATATACTCACGCCTGTGTCCCATTGGGGTAGGCAGAGACAATTGATCGCCATCGGCTACGATCCTGACATACCTCTTTTGCCTCTTCCACAGTCATAAGTCGTTTCATACACGCTCGTCGGTTTCGGGTACATTTGATCTGGCCCTTCTTAAGTATGCTGCCAATTTGGTCTGCATACGTACGTCTAGGGCGACCCCTTTCGACTTTTCCATTCACACTTGCTTTATATATTTCATACGTCATTCTACTATCACTCATCCTTTCCACATGACCAAACCATCTCAGCATTCCCTTTTCAATCCTTGTCACTATATCCTCTTTCAGTCCACATTTTTCTCTAATTACACTGTTTCGTATTCTATCATTCAAAGTCAAACCACACATACTGCGCAATGAACGCATTTCGACAGCATTTATCCTTGATTCATTCCTCTTCTGCCATACCCAACATTCGCTGCCATACATCAAAGTTGGTGCCAGCACACCGTCGTGAACTGCCAAACGTGCCTTTTTGGACACATTATGACTTTTCATGAATGTGTGCATCGCTCCATTAATCCTATTTCCCGCTTTCACTCTCCTCTCTATATCCCCATCACACGTACCATCTCTGGTAAACATACATCCCAAATATACAAATTCTTCTACCTGTTCCACTTTATCATCTCCTATCATAATTTTACATTCAGTCACTATTTCATCCCGTTCGAGAACCATAACTTTCGTCTTATTTACATTCACTTTCATTCCTTTCTTCATAAATGACTCATTCATGCATGTTACTATCTCCTGTAAGTCGTCTGCCGATGATGCAAGTAAAACTTGATCATCAGCATATAACAAACATTTGACGAGCAACCCATTCATCCTTAAACCACACTCTCTTTCTTTCAGTTCACTCAAACAGCTGTCCATGAATAAGTTGAACAACCACGGTGATGCTACACATCCTTGTCTGACGCCCATGGAGATTTCGAACCAGTCTGTGTATGCCCCGTTTATCCTAATGCAGGCACTAGAACCCTCATACAAAGATTTCAGTGCCCGCACCAAGTAGCTGTCCACCCCATACATGGTCAACGTAGACCATAATTCGTTCCTCATTACTCGATCATAAGCCTTCTCTAAATCTACAAAAGCGCAGAAAACTTTTTGGTTTTTAGCCAAAAACTTTTCGGCTATGCCCCGTAGAGAGAAGACTTGGTCTGTACACCCCATTCCCTGTCGGAATCCTGCTTGCACGTCCCAGATTCTTTCCTCCGTTTTACACAACACTCTTTTTATCAAAACTTTTGCATATAATTTGCCAACAACACTGAGGAGGCTAATACCTCGGTAGTTTTTACATTCCTGCTTTGACCCTTTGCCCTTGTACAGTGGAACGATGACCGCTTTGCACCAGTCATCTGGTACTTGTCCACATCTCAGGCACTTATTAAACAGCAGGAACAATATGCTTGCTACCACTCCCCCTCCGCTCCTCAGCATTTCAACCGACACCCTATCATATCCTGCAGCCTTACCAACTTTCATACTTTTCATTGCTTTCATAATCTCGTCCATACTTATTACATCATCACATTCACTTTGACTATTGCTTCCATCTGCTTGTACATCGCGTGTTACCACTTCCCCATTTTCAAACAAACTTTCAAAATATTTCTTCCATACTTTTAATACTTTACTTTCTTCGTTAACCATACATCCATCATCATCCCTAATTCTGTCGATCTTTGATATTTCCGATTTTCCCCGAGCCAATTTAATCTGTTTCCAGAACATTTTAATATTACGTCGGAAATTATCTGACAGTCTACTATCCAATTTCTCTTTCATATTATCTTTTTTTCTCTCTACGCATTCTTTTACTGTCTTTTTTGCAGCGTTATACTTCATTTTTACATTTATTACATCTTCTTCTGATATCACACTTCCATGCATTCTTTTGTTAGATTTAATTGCTAGATAGTCTAGCCATGCCTTCTTTTTTGCATTCACTACCCTTTTTACATCTTCATCCCACCAATTAGCTGTCAATATCTTTCCATTTTTCCTTTTGGTCACACCACATACATCTTTAGCCACTTCAACCATCCCATTCTTCAGAATATCCCACATGCTCTCCACGTTCAGCTCCGAGTCTTCATCTATGTGTTCAAACTTCTCTTTTAGTCTTCTTTTGTACTCATCTTTCACGTCTGTATCCTGGAACCTCTCTACTTTTATTCTTTCTAACGCAGTTGTAGTTACTTGCGTACGGTGGCGCCACCGCTTGAACAGACCAACTACACGGCTAATGACCAAGTAGTGGTCTGTCCCCACGTTAGGCCCACGATAAACCCTCGTATCAACAACTTTGTCCTTTAGCCTCCCATCCACAATCACAAAATCAATCACACTTCGACTTTCCTGTCTTTCCCACGTATATGTGTGAATTTTCTTATGGGAAAACCATGTATTTGTCACGCACAAATTGTTTTCGACACAAATGTCCATAAGATCTATACCATTCTCATTCACTCTTTCGTCACCAAACATACCTAAAACACGCTCAAATCCATCCCGTTTTGTTCCAACCCAACTATTAAAATCCCCTAACATCACTACCTTCTCGTTATCCCTGCACTTTAGCAACAACTCTCTGACACTCTCCCAAAACTCCTCACGCTCCTTTATCCCCTTAAGTGTGGTATTGTTGTCTGGGGCATACACTCCTATGATGATAAGCTTTGTTAAACCCACTTTTAGTCTAACCCATAGGAGCCTTGGGCTCACACATTCATATTCGTTCATACAATCTGCCATTCGTTCGGAAAGGATGATTCCTACTCCTTTGCATCCTCTGCTTGTTTCGGGGACACCCGACCACAGAGCTGTATATGAGCCATGTGTCGAAGTACCGATTCCTTTCCTTTTCGTCTCATTTACACACAGTACGTCTATTCGTCTCATATTCATTATCTCACAAACTTCATCCATCTTTTCTATCATTCCTCCACGAACATTCAACGTAGCGAAACGGCTTTCCGTTGCCCGCTTTTCGCCCCTTCGTGACATGTTCTTAAAATGTTCTTAAAACATGTTCTTAAAATTAATAATAACGTGATTCAGTTAACGCGAAACGGTAAGCTAATGTATGTAAATTCCTCTCTGCGTGAGTCTTTCCATACAAGTACCTACAATAAATGTTTCTTCAAAGGAAAGAAGCATTTTTTTCTGTGCTAGCTACCTAGCATGCCACGCACGACACGACAAAGTGACAAAACGGGAAAATCGCCATGCGCTCTCACTTTGGCATCTTTAAAGTAGCAGGCAATAAAAATATGTTTAAAAAATCCTAATAAGTATTTTAAGGTTGGCGTTATAATTATGTCCTCTTCCATCCAACTCTCTTATTTCAGCACTCATTTCTTTCTTACTCCATAATCATCTTTCACAAAAACTAAAAAAAAAAAACGGTCTTCCGCGCTGGTCAAATATTATAAAAGAAGATGATATCATTCAACAAAAACACTTCAACTGTTCGTGTTGCCCTTAGCTACTATTTTATCTCGACAACCGTTACAAGATATTTTGTTAAAGTGAGAAACTGAAATTTGTGAAAATTTTCGTAGTAAGAATGTTTCGGGGTAGTCAAAGATAGGTATTCGTTCTATTCTTAAAATTTTCATTGTTGTTCATAAAAACTATTTTATCAGCAAAGGATATCGCATTATTTTGACCCTTGGCCTATAATACGCAAATGTATTAATTTTAATACGTCTATTAAATTTAAAGTCTAAAATATTAATCCTTATTCATTGTGATACCTTTATGCTCAACCTTTGTGAAGAGGGAAATAAATATATAGTTGAATACACGTATACAGAACTTCTAAACTCAAACCCATAATGATGTCTTCAAACGGTTGTATAACAGTACGATGGCCATCCAATACATCTCCGGTCGTGATCTCCATATTATCATACAACAAAATCTTATGAAAACAATAGTCGGTTTAGCAATCTTCGATGCAGAAGCATCGTGCAATATCAATGCAGTGCACGCGAAGAATAGTTACCAGATTAGATCGCTCGATAAAATAGCATTTTGCACCAAGTTTCGCACGATAAGTTGAAGTTAGTGTGTGTTTAGTTTCATTGTTTTCCACACGAACAGTTTCGTAATGGTTCATTGCATAATTCAGGGATCTTTTAGTCTAGTTTGCATAAGGTTAACGCGGTTACTGAAATAGCTTACAGAAGTTCGCTTGTTACAATAGCTATTTGCCTTTTTAGCATTTTGTGTGTTAGTTTAAAGGGCAGGTTAGTGTACTACAAGTTTTACTCGCAATAATCGAATTATGGTAAAATATCGTTGAGCTCCCTTTTTTCACAGTTCTTTTGTTAACATTACCAATACAAACAAATACTTAATATGTTTATGAAGGTTACGTGAAAAAGATAGAAGAAGTTTTGTTTAATAGTTTCTTGTAGTGTTTTTGACCCATCTTCTTTACAACAGAACAACTTCCAACACGGTGATAGAGTCAAAATTATGTCGTCAAAAAGATATCTCTAATCTTGATTAAAAAACGGTTGACCTTGACTTTGAGCATACCAATAATTACCAAGAATTGGTTGACACGGCTGCGTTATTAGTTTGAAATCGTAGAGTAATACTAATTAATACAAATTGTAAGTCGATTTCAGTTAAATTACAAGCCTGAAGGTTGTCAAACTGTTTCATAGTTTGATGTGGGTGTAACCTCATACACGTATACTATTTTAAGAGTTTATTGATAGAGTCAAAAAGTTAGTAGTTTCCTCTCTTACCCTCAATGAGACCAACTCCACTACGCTGGACTATGACGGATAGGCAATGCAAATTAGTGGTCAATCTAATATCAGAGTAACGGCACCTAACCTTCAATTATCCAGATATTACCAGCTTATTGTGATCCCTTCTGCAGCATGAACATTTTTCTAACCAATATCCCAGCTACCCAATCTGCTGCGTATATTCCTAGCAACGCCCAATGCCGAGGTCCATACCCGTTCGGAATGCCCTTAGGCAAGTTGCTTAAATTCTTCACTGATTAGGTTGACCTACCAGGTCGCTTCGTCGTCACTGGTCGTCACAAAAAAAAACTGCGAACGCTATGAAAATACTAGGTACGGAGTATAAGACAAGACTTCGATGTATCTTTGTGCGTTCACACACGATGACGCACTGACGGAGCGGCCGATGTCAGTCCATAGAACCACACCCGGTGCGTCAATGCGTCACCGTGTGTGGTTCTACGTGCGGTTTCATACAACTCCTTGCTTCACAAATGACGGACTGACGTTTGCTGCTCCGTCAGTGCGTCATCGTGTGTGAACGCGCTTAACTTCAAAGATCGTCGAATATTTGCTGGAGTTTCCAATTGAACATAAGTAATAAAATACATTATATTAGGTACAATTGCACATAACTGAGCAAAAGACAAATCTGTGAAAGCAGCTATTCCAACACTGTTCGTGACGTAACATAAGAAATAATGTCAATAGCAGTTACGAATTTCGTTGTCGCTCTCCCTTTCGACTGATCACAATAAGAAGCGGCATTAGGGTTTGTCGTTTATTACTATAGGTTTTCGTCTGAATTGCCAACTATATTTTGTCCTCACGGTACTGTTTAAAAAAAAGTTTTTCTTGACATTCATTAATTTTGAAAGAAAGATATTGTATCTAATGATATGATTCTTCTACACACATGCGCATTGCACCATCTGTGTTGAACTACTAGAAGTTTTTAGCGGTTGTTTGGGGCAAGCAAAACCTGAGCTTGAGCCTGAGCCTGAACATTAAGAACATTTTATGCAGATGACTGGGACTAGGTATGGACAAAAAATAGTTGATTGACCCATAGTCATTCAAATTAATCTTTTAAATACAATGCTCATACCTGACATTGTGATTTACCTTACTTATGTATTGAATGTCTTGTATTTGCTATTTCCTATATAGGTAAAATTTTATTACTTACTGACTATAAACGTTTATTATACTGTATCCAAGGACTTTTCATATTTTCTAGCTATATCATCTTGCATCACGACATGTAGAAACAATTAATGGCATGAAAGTTAATTTAAGAAAATAAAAGTTTTGACTGCACGAAATTTTTATAGATTATAAAATAAATGCAAACATTGAGGGGTGGCGATGGCACCTCAACTAGAAACAACAGGGTTACTTTTTCGACACGAACTTTGTACGATCGACCGACTTTATTGCTGTATGTAAATATTATTATTCATCATCTTCATCTCGCCCAATAGTCCTCCACTGCTGGACATAGGCCTCACCCAAGAATCACCACATCGGGCTCCCGACGCCTTCACCAGGTCGTCGGTCCTTATGAAAAAGAAAATATTAATATGATCGAATTCCTCACGAGTTTCCGTAGTACGGTTTCAGTTTTGTTCCTTCCTTTGCGACATCCAATGTGAGCTGCAGCGATCCAACGGTCCGACGAAATATTTACGGCGATAGTAACAGATGATTTTGATCGTTAATGTGAACGTGATTCTCTTAAATCGCGCTAATTGTGCTCTGTAAATCATTTAGGAAATGCTGGTATTCATTTTAAGAATTCGTACTGGTTATTATGACGGGATGTGATGTAGAGGGTGAATTTTTTTAGTTGGTTTGACTTTTGGCTACAGTTTTAATGCTTTTGTGTCATAAATACTAAAGATAAATCAGTGTGTTTTCTTATCGTGTTTCTTATTTGATTGTTCGATGTTTGTTAACATTGTCAAAATATTTCCCGTATCCGAGCTTCATCTTCCTACCCTTATCCTATTACCTACTTGGAGTCGTCACAATAAAGTCTTTCATTTCATAATCATCAACATTAATCTCTTTTTACCGTTATTACAGCGTTCAATCCTTTTCTACACTTTTTATCTCTCACACATAGACTTAAACTCTAGCGATAGACTTGCCCTTTCATAGAAGCAACATGTTCCACTTGAATGTCCGCACCTGATTGATGTTCCCGAGTTCACTTCGTCACTATGGCAATGACAGACCGCAATTTTGTGTTGTTTTGTGTGACATGTTGTTTGTTTGAACGAGCTTGTCTATCGCTAGAGTAATGTGTCTATGCTCTCACACAATCCATTTTTCTTGTCTTTAGTCATCCTTTTTATGCAGCCATCCACATTCATATCCCCGTATCGTATCAAATTTAGAAATCAATAACAAACCGTAACCAAATTACTTACCCGTTTGAAATCATTAGAAACTCCCATACGAATTGGCTTCTTATTCTTGATAAACCGCGCCACATGGGACGCTTTACGACAAAGCTGTAAAAGTATATGTCGTCTTAAATGAGACATAAACACAGACGTGTAAACGAATGTCGCACATTTATTTTATTAGCGTCATTAATTCCTACGCTTTCGTCGCGTCCGAAACAGTGTTGGCTAGATCGAGATATGAGTAGATCTGGCGATGCATTTAAATGTTATGACAATAATTTAATTTATTGGAAAATACGTGGAAAGCTTTGACTTGCTAAAACGTACTTTTCTTAACATCAAATTGATCAACGTTCACAAAGAGACCAACATTGCAATATCGCAAAAAAATAAATTTTCTATAACTTAATATTACTTATATATTTTGTACAGTCGCTATTGACATTTTCTTCGGAAAAGCTGATTTTTTTTCACGACTTCAAAGTTGATCAGTTTGATGGTCTGAAACGTGTAACGTATGTAGCGTATTTAAGGTATAGGGTATACCCTATATATAGAAGATTTCAAGTCCACGGTAAGAAGGTACCTCATGGTACGCGGTAGTATAGCGGCTTAGTGCATGTTATGGGTAGGCAATCACTTGGTTCTCCACCGCTTAGTACCTCAATAGGTACCTGGTCTATTTAAAATGTCATAAAATTTGACTATTTACTTTGTACTTTACAATTACCATCTCAGCCTAGGCTCACGCGGCCATTTGGTAGAATTGTAAAAAATCAGATACGGCAAAAGTTACGTATTTTTTTATCTAAACGTTTCAGCATCAGTATAGAAATCTGAAAAAACTGTTTTCAGATAACTTATGCGTTTGGTCGCTTACATTATTTTTGTGGAGCCCACTGCAGAAAAAAGGGCCTCAAGGAAACGAAATATTAGACATTTAAAATAAGGCGTTTCTATTAACATTAAGATCTACGTCTATGTCTTCAGGAAAGCAAATGGATGTAAGACGAAATATCTAATCATATAATTTTGTAATTTGACGTGAAAGCGTGTAATGGTCTTAATTACGAGTACATCTGTCATAAAAGCTATAATTGTTTAGAATATGCTAACTATAGATAACTTATTTCGTGACCGATAAATAACCTAGCACTTTCGCAAGCATTTTCTATAAAAATACACAGGGTGTTAGGGTAAACAGTTGCATTAGTTTAAGGGGTGATTGTACTTACCCATGATACTGAACAACATTCCCTAAGAAACCTTTAGGATATTGGCAAAAAATGTTTTGCACTTTCCATACTAAATGCAATCAGCTGATCGAAAGTTTGTATGAAACGTAACGACGAAATTTCGTGTTACGTTTTACGAAATACTACGTGTTAAGTTCAAAATTTTATTCATGACGACTGTTTTTCAGGTTTATTAAGAAACAAAGGACCATTTTTTTCCCATCGTGTTCTCGATACGTTGTGGCTATGTTACGTTAAGTTACGATTCGAACTATCTTAGGACACCAACATAGAAATCATTTTAGACAGCAACTTTGCTATCAAGATTGTTTTCTCTCAGTGCCGACTAAACGCAACACTTTTCAAGTGTTCTTTTAAGACGACGAGTGGCGAAATCCGCAAATCGCATCGGGCTTAGAATTTTCCGTCCTTATTCTAGGATAGTCAATTCACAATAGTAGAACAATTGACACAAAAGAAAAGAGAACCAGCAGAATTAGCACGAGTACCTATTTACCTCGAGAATTAGCGGAAGCAAAGAAACAAAAATACTTACCAAAAAAATATGTCCAATAACTTGTGTTCACTAAATTATCATAGTGACTTATTTGAAATGTATGAACAAATATGCCATATCGACCATATCAGTAGCAAGCAGGATGCTTGAAGCTGGGTTCTCTCTTCTTCGAGTCTATTGATTTCTCTTGTACTATCTAGTTCTGCCTATTCTAATAATGGTTAACAAATATTTTATAATACATGTGTAAATTATCTAGTTAATAAATATTTCGGTATTACAAAATTACGGTCAAACCACACATTTTATCCTCGTGGTTCCGGTGTGGTGGCTCTAATTTAAGTTTATTCCGTATTCAGAGTTCTGATTTAATATTAATTACTTCACTACATTAAACTAAAGCACATTTTTGTTGGTTCTTACCGCGATTGTCATTATTTTAATTTACCATATTTTCGCTTCCTTGCACCAAAAAGTGCTCATACTGATGACAGTACATAACTAAAAAAAAAATTACACATACATAGGCCTATATACTTTTTGTTGCGAGTCAGCCTATGAACCCGTTTATCTTTAGGTATAATACTACAACATTAATACCTATACCTACCTATTATAATCATCGTGAAAGTAACAAAGACTATACTAAGTATCAGTTTAAAATAATAATGTGCATGACCTTGAAAATTGTGTAACTAACTTATTTCATTTCACATGATTGAGTAGGGTGTGCATGTGTGAGCGGAAGCCCATTTCTTATGAAAAAGTCAACAAATAAATAGTTTTTGGTGCAGAACATAATAAAAAAAAATTCCTGCGTTTTTTCAAGTTCTTGCACATTCTTTTTTTAAACTGATAGTGCTAACTAGGCAGACTACATACTATTATTGCGCCGACGCTAAGTAATGGGATAATGGGGAGTCGCGTTGTGGATCTGCTAGTGGGTGGTCGCGTGTCGCGTGTCGCTCGTCGGTTGCCCCCTCCCAGCTCGACAGCGGGGCTCCAGTGGTGGCTCAAGATAGTGTTCTTTTGTAAGAACAACCCTTGAAGTCACCAAAATATCTTCATAACCGTACAACGTCAAGCACTTTTGCTACAAAAACTCGACATTGGCAAAATCATCACAAACCAAGATGGCAGCCATATTTTAAAAATAGAATAGAATGGGATAATGGCAGGGAGAAGAAGAAGAAGAGTACTAACTACATCGATTCTACGTCGTCAAACTATTTCAAAATAAGTGCAAGATCACTTATCTGCAGTGAGCAAGCATCGAAACAGAACAAATGCTGATAATGCATCCAAGTTGTGAGTGCACTTTGTTTTCAATTGTTTTATCTAGGGTTGTAACTACTGTTCTTATAGGAAACGAATTAAAACGTGAATCAGAGAAAAATTATCATAAATATTGCCAAAGCAATTATGGATATTTTCTGTTCTATTCTCTTAAGTTCTCATGGTAAGAGACCTAGGAGGACGTAGGTACCTAGACCAAATCAGGGGGAAGTCATAAAAAATGCTAGGTTAAAAGTAGATATAGCCAAAATCGAAGGGAATGGGTGACAAGATGTGACCTAGAGGAAGCAAGATAGGAGTGTCAGATCGGCCCAAAGTGGAGATCTATAGACTCTGCCTACCCCTCTGGGAAAAAGGCGTGAGTTTATGTATGTATGTGTCTATTACATTTTCTTACAAAAGATGTGGTAACGATGCATTGATTATTCACATAAAAAGGATTTTATCTGTTGGGATCCATCAAACGCCCTACGCGATCAGTCAGGTAAATAAAATTGCGATTGCGAATAATTAAAAGTTGCTAATTCCTAAAGTGAATGCTACAGTTTTATTCGCAACAACCCTAGTTTTATCGTTGCCTTTTAAATGTTTTAGTCTTAGATTCGTTTTATAGAATAAAAGAAAAAAAGAAGAGAAAAGATGCACTATATTGTCATCTATCGACATTTTAAATCATAAAATAATGTTAGTACGTAACCCTAAGTTCAGTAAATTTTAAATTTTTACATCCAACTTATATAATATTTTGAAAAAAAAATGCCTATGTTGAAACCATGATAATTCGATTCTGCTCTCGATTCTAAACAAGCTAGTTACTTTCTAGTTTTGCGTTTATTCATTAACACGTTGTAGACCTATTTCAAAATATCGGTCAAATCAACGTCTTCTAAACAGCAAACGGCATCATATTAGGTACAAGAAAAACAAAGTTAATTGCGATACGTTTATTTTCATCCGTTCCACTCTTTAGCGTGCTGTTTCATGTTTTACAAGCTAAATTCGATCAGACAAAGCGTGAGTTTCGACACGGAAATCAGCTTAAGTCCAACTTTATAAATAAGTAAATAGAAAATGTTATGGTGTGATTTGAGAAAAAATGTATAGGTACATAAATCATTTTGGAAAGGTCTGAAATCGTACTACTTGCAACATAATTATCATCATCAGTGTCTAGATCTCCCCAATATTGGGACATAGGGTTACCTTCAGGTCAGGGTGTACCTAGGGCATTATGGAGTATGGCAAAGTATCATTAACCTTTAAACCACATACTCTACCCATCAAACTGAACAAGTTTGATTATGGGAGCAAACCTGTCAGAACAACAAAAAAATCAGCTCTTCCATACTAAACTGCGCCTACTCGACTCAAATGTATGAGATAGCAGATTTTTTTTTGGTCTGACAGGTTTGCTCCCATAGTAAAAGTAGTTCAGTTTGATGTGTAGGGTATATGGTTTAATGGTTAATGATACTTTGCCTTACACCCTATATAGCGATCGGCGATAGACGCAGACCCAGCTGTATCGTATTATTTCCTGAAAATGAGTTGGGAAGATCCGTAAGTTATAGTCAGATACATCTGGCCGCCGACATAAAGGCGGGTTCTGTATGTAGACACCTTTAGTCTACCACGCGGGCCCACTGGTAGTTTGAATCGGAGTATCTTTTTCCAGATATACAGGATCGCTTCATTGACCGAAGAGCCAGTGGAATTAGAAATCGTACAATAGATCCTAAAATGGATTGGTACGGATCTGGGATCTGCAGGCCGCCCTGTGCACGAGAGGCTGGGCCCAGCCTTTCTTGCAAAGGGCGTCCTGAATTCCTAAGTATTCCACCACCGTGACTTTAACTAGTTACAAGTACCTATCAACCTATATGTACGTACCTACCTGCTACCAGTACCTTGTGTTAAAATTGACCACGGCAAGGTCGTGATTGTAATTCACTATTCGAACGTTTGTAAAGTAATAAACCGAAAACGAATAAAAGTCACATCGTTTTTCTCACAAACTATTGCATTTGCATGTTAAGGTGACATTTCGCGGTGCCTAGCGCAGAAATCGTGAAATTTTCCTAAAGGTTTTCACGTGCTTTCACTTAGTTATTGTAAAGATAGTCACGCGATCGCGGGGTATTTGGCCCTTAATAAAAACTTAAGTGAATTTTCGAGTTATAGTCTTAGTTATAGGGCCACTAACCTTCATGCATCGACTAGCTAGACCATCACTCCAAGTAGACTTCGTTAACAAACACGCAACTAAATGATGATGATGAATAGCCTAAATTAGTACAAATTGTTTATTGTAATTTATAGCTTCTTGCAAGTATTCTTAAAAGTTATAATAGAAAAATCGTTACTCTAACCAAAATACGAAGCTGGTAATTTTAGTTAAACACCAAACCACTTTCTTCATACCGTATTTAATATTTAATATTTTCACCATATGAAAATATTTACGGTATATAATCGTTCATTAAATTAACATAAGAAAAGGCCGAGCCGAGCTACGCGTAGGAGCAAAGCTCCGAAACGGCGCCCCTAGAACCTGGTGGACCTGGTCTCCGGGGTCAATCTGCCGCCAAGCGAGCCACAGGCCGAGCGACACACAAATGACACATATGAATTTTATATATGTGTCTCCGGTGTTTTTCTCTTTCTTCTAGAACCACTCTGAGCCTGCAGACGTCAGAAGAAAATAATTATGAAGATTAAAAAAAAACAAAGGTGATATTGAAAAAAGTCTCGAAAGTTCAGTATCAAACTACATAAACCTGTCTATCTTAGTTGTTCGGGACAGACACTTTTGACACTTTTTGACACAAGAAGAAACTCACGGCTATAATTCCATTCGGTGTGATAAGAATCTTTGGTAGAACTGCCAACTTGAACTCAAAAATAAACACAATATTATTTACTTTTGATAACATTTTATGTCGTTTGCACCCCATTATTACACATTTCACAGCACTGCAAAGAATGCATTATCCCTTCACATTGTAACGCAGTTAATGACGTTGAAAAATAAGCCAGGCTTAGTTTGGCCTTCGGAGCCTCCATGTAATAGAGGGAGCTTGTGACATATTGTTGCGTCATATTTTCCACATTATTATTGTGGGTAATGGTGACTTCTGAAATTGAAGCTTAAGATTTTTAGTAGGTATAAGAAAGATGTAATGTTGCATTGTGGAAGATGAGATAGAATTAAGTAGTTTAGGAATGATGTCGCTAGTAGTTAAATCAGTAGGTATCTATTCAATTATTTACCCATCAGTAAAGAAAACACTTTTATAGTATACTTCTCCCTTTCCTAATTTGTACATGTAGGTACTCCATTCCAAATAGCTACGAAATTTTCTTATTTTGAAATACAGAAACAGATATCTTAGAACAGATTTAGTAACGTCTTAGATTATGTAGGATAGTAGGTGATAAGTAATTTATATTTCCTATTCAGAATTGTCCAGAAAGCTAAAAAGGAATCGGAATATCTCTCATCCTTATGTGGAATGAAGTATACAGGGTCCAACTTTATATGCTGACAGTTTTTTAAGAGGATAATCAGACCATCAAACTGAACAACTTTCTGTATGGGACCAAAGGTGAAATCGCAAAAAAAAATCTGCTATCCCATACATTTGCGTCAAGTAGGATTGCAGTTTAGTATGAAACGGCAGATTTTTTTCGAGATTTTCAACATTGATCCTATAGAGAAAATTGTTTAGGTCGATGGTCTGATCATCCTCTCAAAAAACTGGATCCGAAAATGAAAACTCCTCGTGGCCCAAAACTTAATAAATAATTTCAGTCAAAGGGATTTTTAGCTTTGTCTGAAAAGCCCTTAAAATTCAATAATAGACTTCATATTCAGGCGAGTATAGACAGGTAACATTCTTCTAATAGATATAGAATTACCAAAATCGATAATACAATTATTTTATTCCAATAAAAATGTGTTACCGAATACGATAATACATTATTATTTCCATAAAATTTACCGCATTTTACAAATCTGTACGTGTCTGCTCAAAGAAAATATGTTCAAACGGTACAAGAACAGTTCTTACTACTTTCGAAACACCTGCAACTTGCAATAAAAAGGTGGAAAATAAAAGCTAGCTCAAACACATACATAATTCTCTTTTAACTTTACGAAACGACCTAGAAAGTTTAAAAACATCTCATGCTAATGGTCTACAACACTTATTCGCTGAATATCTGCAAAGTAAGCCATAGCACACTGAAGTGACCTAAAATGTGAAATAGTAGCTGGTGTAATGTGAAATAGGTACTGTTAGTGATTGTTGTAGACGACCGTTTAAAACGCTACAATAACGCCTTATTTAGACATGCCACGCACGCTCGTTTTGGCATGGGTAAAGTAACAAAGACACAGGTACATCTCGAATTTTCTAGTTTTGTCGGGGGTGGAGGCATGTCAGCATGTCAGTGATTGTTGTAGACAAGTGTTTAAAACGCTACAATAAAGCCTGTATGGCTAGCATGCCACGCACGAAAAATCGACAAGACCTTTATGCACGCTCGTTTTGGCATGCGTATAGTAACATAGGCGTAGACACATCTTGATTTTCTCGTTTTGTCGGGGGTGGCATGCTATATTAGCAGTGACAAAGCGGTGCAAACAAATAATTTATGCAAATCCACAAATACTATGAACCATTGAGCTAGAGGTAACACGACAATCAATAACATAGCCATGCACACGCGAGCCGGAGGAGCGCGATAGCGATTTACTAAGGTGTGGTGACATCTTCACATTGAATGAGACAGCGTGACGTGCAGTGTCATCTCTAGTACATAATGGTTCAGTGCTATGCACCTAGACATCTAAATTTGTATTTATAAAATATCGTTGTTCAACGTCAGATTTCAGCATTCTGAACCGTAGTTCGAAAATATGATCTCTACCATGGCGCGTTGTAATTGAGCGTTGTTTAGGGTTCAACCTCATCTGTCAGCACCGTATCGCATTTTTTTGTCGCTCCATCCTTTTCTGTCGCTCAGGAACGCCATTTGCTAGAGCAAATAAGATAGCGGGAACGCGACCGCACGCGGCAGCACCGGAAGTGCTGCGACTTTTCTCGCTCTAGCAAATGACGTTCCTAAGCGACAAAAAAAAATGCGAAGCAGTGTTACCAGATTAGGCTCAACCCTTAGTAAGCGTCTATGTTTTGGAACCCTACGAGACAATCAAATATACAACTCGTTAACAAATAAAGGCAAAACCTGAAAATTTACAGAAATAAAGTAAAAATTTTTGTTCGCTGACGTTTCTAAATTTGCAAAAGAAGAGAGCCTTACCAACGGTTTTGCGTTAATTTAACATCTTGAAGAGTGCAAATCGCCCGTCTACAAAGTTTTACAAGCGTCAAGACATGTTTTTTTGTAATCCAGATTAGGTTGAGGAAGAATAACGGCGTAGCCCAGTCAAAGGGAAATGCAAACAGGACTCACAGCTAGCCACGGGTTTTACAGATGAAATATTTTAACTTTTTACACAGTTTTAAACAGGCCATGGTAATTAATGTTTGAGGTTGGCGGTTTTATTAAAGATTTAGTACACGTTGTTTTTAAGTACTTATGTAGGAATGGTTGTTTTTGTTAAAAGAAAATGATTTCTCGTTCACTTGATTAAACATGTTTTTGAAATGTAGTTCGTTCAAGGATTTTGATGTTTATTACGATGTGATATTCTCATTGACTTTATTTACCGCAGATTAATCATTGATACCATTGACTTATCAACTACTGGACGTAGGGTCCGCGCTCAAAAGTGTCCGAACCAAAAGAGCACCAAAACGTATAATGAGAACCAATTACACGACAGTCTTCGTTTGATCGGCCGCCTATGGACACACGTGCTGCACAGCGCGCACCGTGCCGCGATGGGATAAAAACGACGTAAGCAAAATGAAAAAAATTCAGCATTTTAAATTTTTTTAATTGGTTTATATTACTTATACACGTACCTACTTAGGTTAGTGTAGGTTAGTCTCAGACACTTTTTTCGAGAATTTTGTATGGCGTCTATTTTTTTGTTTAAAGAGCTTAGTCAATAAATGACTATGCCGCTCTGTAAGTATTACAATTATTGTGCATCTACTATCTACAACTATTATTTTTTAGGTATGTCAAAGATTGAGACAACAATTATTTTTACATTGTTAATTATTATCTCTTAACTGAATTAAGAATCCGCTAGTTTAAATATATCGTCATTATAATTATAGCCATTGCATATTGTCGGTTTTATTATTTTTCTCACACTGAAGGTAGCCCATGGCTTCGAAACTCATTCTCGATGGAAACCCACTCGAAAATTCGTAGCTTCAAGACGTATAGAATGACTGTTTATTAAGTATGTATATTTAACTACCTATATAAAAAAAGCTATTCCAGAAAAATTCTTACTAATAGATGAAACAGAAGTACTAAACGAATTATCATTCAAAAGGGGAGGAGGGTTCTATAATGATATTGCTAGGGTGCGTCGAGTGACAGTCTCAATGCCATCCATTATAACTGCATCCTTATTATAGAGTTTATATCCCGATATCTCGATTTTGTTAGGATATCTACCATCGAAGGAGGTGCCTATACATCTGGGTTTGGCTGGCATCTATCTTTTAAAATAGATTTGACTGACAGTAAAAACTTTATGACGAACGTTTTAAGATTACTGAAAAATCTGTTTATAATTTTACCTCTAATTTGTTTTTAGTCTTATTTTGTACCTTTTTGCTGCGGGACTCGACGGGACCGCCTGTTTTTAATTTTATTAACATAACTTTAAGAAATTTCCTAAAAAACATTGGTCAAAAAACGAGAATTTTTTTGGACTAAGTTCGGATCAGCCGATCTATTTTCTATGGAAGGTTTAAAATAGTTTTTCGACCTAATATATTTTTTATATATCAGCCGATAAACGTCCACTGCTAGACATAGGCCTCCCCAAAAATGGGGGGATTTGCCATAATCGCCACGCTTGGCAGGCGGGTCGGCGATCGCAGTTGGAGTGAATGTGTGTATTCAGAGGATGCTGCTGCCCATCCTCCGGTAGATCCCTTAGTCGCCTTTTACGACACCCACGGGAGGAAATGGGATGGTGCTACTCTTAACCGACACCACACGGACAATATATATATTTCTTAAGGAAAGTTATTTAGTTTCATTGTCTGAATACACCCTAAAAGTTACGTTAGTACCGAATTAAAAACTAGTGGTGTTGATGACAATGATATATAAATTAATCGTTTCACGGCGCCGTATTTTCAGATTTTCCAGGGTACTTACGATGATGACGGCGCCACGCCGTGATGATGTGGCCAGAAGTGCGATTTTTGAACATCACACGTAGAAAAGCAGTAGACAATGTCAAAATTACTATAGAGATTAAGCATCTTTCTACTTCTGATTGGAACGTGTGATGTTCAAAAATCACACTTCAGGCTCTTACGCGTATTCCTTTTTTAATCGAAGTAAATAGAAGCTAAAGTTAATAAAAAATATTTATAAAATATTTAAATATCGCGAAAAACAAAGCAACAGTTAACACTTAGCTCGTCTTTTTAATTCGATTACTTGAGTTTTAAAAAAAAGTTAGCTAATACCACAGAGTACTATATACTACCGTAACTAATACGCACTTAACTCTAATATTATTAGTTCTTATACTCCGCAGTTTAATTCAAACTGCACAAACACAAGAGTGAACTGCACTTCACAGCTCCGCCGCTAAATCGAGTAAGTATTCTCGAATAGGGACACTCAAGACGTTGCGTACACAGTTTCTAGGAGCTGCATTCATTAACTAATGTAGTCTTTCAAAATATTTGCACATAAATTTTGCTTGAAAGGGAAAAAAGTTGGGTGGGGAAAGTCTAAAGGAAAATGAATGGTTCCTCAGAAATAGGTACTTTATATCGGTATTATGTCAAGAGGAAAATTACTGAAAGCTCTGTTTTAGACCTTTTTGTATTATATTAATGACAGTAAAATATAATCAAACTTTATTTTGCAGTTGCTTAGCTTACCTATATTTTTCGTTAGAATATTCTTTATTGAACTAGTACCTATAATAGTATACCTACCTAGATTTTTTAGTAACTCCTAAAGCCTTCATATCAGTGCAGCAGTTCGAGCTCTGTCTGGATTAGCCTCGCAGCACACTTTTTTTAGGATCTTTGGAACGGTTTGTAACACTTCTTTTTCTTCTTTCGTGTCACTGTTAGCTATTCCGCATGATAACCACTCACGCTGCATTATAAAGATAAGCCAGTCAGCAAGCTCATATCGAGGTTGACTGTCCAGGGTGCGTCAGAGGAACTTTCGTAAAGTAAATAAATAAATAAATATCATGGACATTGTCACACAAATTATCTAGGTCGCATTTAAAGTTCCAGAATCTAGCCTGGACTTGTATTATAATGACTAGACAACGATATAGAATACATATAGATACAAACATCCATGACTCGGGTACAAATAGTCATATTCATCATACAAATATGTGTCCCTTACGGGATTCGAACCCGCGACCCTCAGCAGGCAGGTTCACTACAGACTGTGCTGTCGGGACGTCAAAGAAAATCACGCTTTCATTTCGAGGCATGTATAGTATCTACTGTCCATTAAAAAGTGGCAAAGGGCTCACTATCTGTCACACAGGACAGACTTCGGGCACTGCCAGTTAAATCTGAATAAACTCTGAATTTTTAATAAAATTAAAATTTCTGATTTCCCGAGGGCGGGAAATGTATTCGTGAGCGATATACCTACATACTTTTGTCACTTCTAAACTCTTAAAATTTAGTTCGCCATTCAAACTGAAACGTTTCTACTGAAACAAAAGCATTCTTTTCATAATCTTTCGATGCCATTACTCATGAACTAGAGTTAAATGGTTCCGTCAGGAGCACAAAGACAAGCTTAAAACGCGGTTTAACTTAGATAAAGTCATTTAGAGCGCACATTTTAAAACTACATTAATAACCTGCTAGAGAGAGATGGGAGACAATCTTGGACTCTAAAGTTTTAAACGTGGAAATAAAATCTGTCTAGAAGTTCTTATTAATAGTGACATAATATGTAATTTATTATTAGAAAACATCGTCAGATAACCGCGTGGTTGAAATGCTGATCAAAATCTAATGCGTTTTTTAAATGTCTTACATGCTTCATGCTGCTTACCAAAATGCAGAGCAGAACAATATTAATATACTAATTCTGATAAGATGCCTTTTATTCAACAAAACATAACAAAAAATGGACAATACAATAACAACACAAAAACAAAAATAATTTAATTAATCGTATTATAATTATGATATGATTGATATTACATTTAATATCAATTAAGTTCTAAAAAAATTAATGATCTTTAGTTGTAATTTTATTAAATTTAAATTATTGTTGTATTTGTGTGATTGCATACCGAATAACGGCAACATCCTGTGATATTTTCTTTAAACTGACATTAACAAAATAATCGATACCTATAATAGTACACAATATTAAAATTACAATATTAGAACTGGAAACTGTTTTCATTCTCATGTAACATTTTAAAATTAAAATCACATTCTTACTAATAATGCCGTTGAGGTTTGCTGCAAGAAAACTCTTTTCTAATTAAGCTCACCTACGCTACATCAAGAATTATTGTTAGTTTCATAAGTATGTTATGTTATGGTGTACAATAAAAAAATCTAAGCTATCTCGAGTACGTTGTTTTACAAAACACAAATAAAATAAATTGGTACTCGTACAATAGGGCGGTAACAATTATAAACAAATAAAATGTTTACTACCATTTTGAAGACGGACAAGAAAAATTAGTAGAGTAATAACTTTTTTGGCTGCATTGACTACTCCAAAGATTGTTCAAATTATAGTGTTTGTAAAGCTATAAAATTTTGTAAGTTATTATTTTACCTTTCCAATTATCTCATAAACGATATTTTTAATAATACTAAGTGATTGGTTTCATAAAACCTTAGGCTAATTTAGAAAACGTAAATCTTTCGTGATAAATTTTTACCACCTGGGTTCTATACAGGGTGAAATTGATATCATTAGCATCCTTTTAAACTAAGAGTCTACCCATCAAGCTGAACAACTTTTACTATGGGAGAAAACCAATCGGAGAAACAAAAAAAAAAACACCTGTCCCATACTAAACTGCACCCGCCGCCGCTGCCTACACGACTCAAATGTATATGGGACAGCTGATTTATTTTTTGCTCCGATTGGTTTGCTCCCATAGTAAAAGTTGTTCAGTTTGATGGGTAGACTCTTAGTTTAAAAGGATGCTAATTATATCAATTTCACCCTGTATAGCTACTCCACTCCGTTAGCCAGGTACCTAGTAAAAATATTTAGCTTGCTGAAAACTTCTGACATAAACCCATTCCGTGGTGCTGTTTTTGAATCGTAAGATTCAAAGTCATGATCTGATAATGCATGATCTCTATAGTAATTTTATACAAATATTAGGCATTTGATAATGATGAAATAGGTAGTATTCAAACCATGACGCAAGTAAAAATAAATCTCATTAGATAACTTGGATGGTCAATTTAAAATACCAACATAAGGGTAGGTAAGATCTTTTATATTATTATGCCATTTGCATCATTTTTTTTAATAGGTATTGGGGCTTTCAAGCCTGAGGTTATGTCAGCCCCATCGTGCCTTAACCTTGAGACTTTACACAACAATGCAAAGAAAACCTAACACTTACAAAAGTAAAAATAAACATTTAAAACTTTTAAGGGGGTTGTTTAGACCATCAAGCTGAACAACTTTCACTATGGGACCAAAAAAAAAATCTGCTGTCTCATATATTTAGCTCGAGTAGATTTGTAGTTTAGTATGGAAAACCATTTTTCTTTCGCGACTTTATATTGGTCCCATAGTGAAAGTTGTTCAGTTTGATAGTCTAACTAAACTAAACCACTCCCTTAAATGCTTATTTCTATTTTTTTCAACCCCTCGTATAAAAATAGACCACTTCTAGCACAATAATTTTAAAGCCAGGTTTTCTCTTTATTTCACTGGGTGTGCAAGTGCAGAGACAGAGCAAGACTAATATCTCAGGGTGTCGAGACAGCGCGGCGCAATCACGGTCCGCGTCTCAGACATGTCACCCCTGTTGCATTGTTGCTTGACATTTTCTTGTTAAGCGTACTTTGCCTACTGCGCCTTCCAGTTTACACTATGCAACTATTTTCATTATTTTGACGTGCTTTGAATTGCATAGGGAAATTAAGTTTGTCTGGTTTACTAGTGAAGTTTAGGATTTTGGGGGGAGTTTTGTTTGCTTGTTTTAATGGGTTGTCTTTTTGTATGTTGATGGGGTTGTTGAAACAGAGTTTTGTGAAGGATCTCTGTAAAGTGTTTTGTTAGAACTGGATGATTAATGTTAGGGAATATCTGTTCTGTTTTTAACCGACATCATTTTCTTGTATTTACAATGATTATTTTTGTGGTTATACTCGAGAAAAGTGTATTTCGTCTACTAAATTCATTCAGGGTAAGTATAAGATTAGCTTAAGCTTCCTCATTAAATATCCTCTTGTAGCGGAATACAATGTCTAGAATAAACAAGTTTCTTTTCTTCTTCGAGATAATATCCTGCGTACAAATTCTCCAGCGAACAAATTATCTCTTTTATTTTTTTTATACGTGCTAGTGTTAGTAGAGCGCGTTGCATACAAATGAAATCTGGTTTTATTTTCAATACTACCCATTAAAGTCAATCAAATTATAAAAAGAGAAATCTAGAAATTAATACCTATACTCACTTGTATTGGTGTCAGATTTTCGTTAAAATGTTTTAAAGTAACAGTGCCTCAAAGATTTCCGTACAAATCTTAAATTAATCCTAGCATTTAAACTGTAAAATATTAAACGATAATCTGACAACATACAAGCGCAGAGATTTTTTTTAAAATTTCAAGATTTCAAGTTTTTAGATAAGACAGTTTTTAGATTTTTTTTATTATAAGTGGTATGTACTGTTTTTTAGGGATTTAGCGACAAACTTAACTAAAAACTTGAAATCTTGAAATTAAAAAAAAGTCTCTGCGCTTGTATGTCGTCAGTTTATCGTTATATTATAACCTCCCCTTTTTTAATTCGGCCAAAATTAACGTACCTACCTACATATTCCATTAACACCTAACAACGTGTTACTCGTTAACTCGTATTTTCTTATACCTATTATACCACTTTAATGACATGTTATGATATTAATAACACGGTTCCATGTCAGATACGTCAATTAAAGTGACAGGTGGTGTTATGTCGCTTTCGCTTACGAAGTTATTATCAAAATATTATGTATGTAGAAGTCAAATTATAACAGTAACAACGCTTTTTGGGAGCTTATGGGTCTTACTAAACGACTTTCTTTTGGGTCGGGTTTTATACAACGTGTTAATGAAACGCCAAACCTCATACACCCCAACTGATTTACAACAAAATAATTAGTTTGAAAAAATCTTAATCTTAACTATTAGAAAACCGTAAAATCATGAGGAATAAAAAAGTAGCGGTTCTCTTCATATAAATTCAAATAACATTCGATAGCGCGATTTAAAAACGTGCAGCGCCATCTATTGACAAAATTGTTAGTTTGTTTGTTTGTTCGCGCATCACGCAAAAACTACTGAACCGATTTTGATGAAACTTTTTTTGTTTGATAGCTTATGATCTGACTTAAAATCTGGTATATAATTTGTGCGGACGAAGTCGCGGGAAAACACTAGTTATATTTAAAATTAATTATTTATTTAAAGTTTTGTGGCAAATCTGATTTGTTATCATTTCAGCAATGAATGAAAGCGTTAACATGGATACATTTTAAGGTGGTTGCAGAGCTGTCAATTTCATACAAAACATTATCGTGGAAAACCCTCGTAGACGGTATTGATAAAAGTAATGTTTTATATATGGAAAAATAGCTTAGAAAATCTAGATTGCGCGTACCAAATAATATTTACAATTCATAATTATAATTACGAAGATATCAAGCTTTGAAATTATTCATACATGATTAAATCATACAAAGAAATCCAAATATTGCTGGTGATATAGAGTCCGGGACACTTGTGTATACATAGTAGGTATATCATTAGCTGTTTTTAAATATCTTCAATCAATGAACAGATACACTTACCTACTTCAGTCACAGTTTTATAACAGTGTAGATTAGGCTGTCCCCGCAATTCGGTATGTCAAGTTTTTTTTTGTCTTCATTTTTATATTTTTTACGGACAGAAGACATAATTTTAAGATACCTATTTCATTCTTATTGCGATTCATCGAGTTTATCAATATAAATTTAATTTTTAAATTATTTTGATCTGTAATCTCTAAGTGCAAAAATGGTGGAGAGAAAATAATTCGAACTCCATGGAGAAAAACTACATACAGCTGTATTTAAAAAAATTAAAACCTGCCTCCTCTTTCTAACTCTATGCTGGAAAAAGATACGGCAACATCAAATGTCAAATTCTGACATTGTGAAAGTATTTTTTTTTCTTAATGGTCGGTTATTTTAAGTTGATTTTATGTTTACCAAGGAGTTCACAGGTATGCCAGTGACGTCACTGCACGGACCGAAAAACGACGTTATTTTATTAAAAATATCTGTAATCCTTTCATTTTAAAATCTCTGACATAGAAAATATGATTATTGAGACAATTATCTCGAAATGGTTTTCAATTCAGCCCTCCAAAAAAAACTTGACATACCGAATTTGTCACTGTGCCAGTGACATTGTGTACCAATGCGACTTAGTGCGCACAGGCCAAAATTTTGGGTTACGGACGATTGGTGCGTATTCCACAATCGCCCAAAATAAAAAACGCATTGATCGTAATCGTAAAACTATAACGACACAATAGCACGTTCATCTCGAAGAAAAATAATTTGTTCAAAGACAATTTTAGAGAGAATACGTATTTTATTACGAACTAGCGACCCGCCCTGGCTTCGCACGGGAGCAATGCACATATAAACTTTCCTCTTGAATCACTCTATCTATTTAAAAAAATCGCATCAAAATCCGTTGCGTAGTATTAAAGATCTAGCATACATAGGGACAGACATACAGCGGAAAGCTACTTTGTTTTATACTATGTAGAGATACTTCGAAGTTGGTCTGAGCCAGAAGTAGAATTTGAAGAAAGAAAGAAAGAGAGTTAGTAGAAAGTAACGAAGATGTAACGCAAACTAGAAAAGAATAAGGATATTAAAAATAAACTCATAAAACATTTCTTAGAAATCTCTCACTATCCCTTAAGTAACAATATCTAATACATTCCGCAACAGAAACATTTCAATTTTTACTCCTAGCTTTAACCAGCTTTATCTCTTCGCACTCCAATACACGTAAATGCGGATGCGGTCGGCAAGGCTGGTTGCTTTGAATGAACGCCGTTGGCAGGCCAGTCAGGGCCGCAGCATTGTCCGTCACTCCCCAAGATCCCGGCGCGGCCACTGCCGTCGACTGAGGCGCCGCACCGACATCCACAGACGTTATTTAGGGCTTCATTGTGCCATTGCCCATTCAGAACCCCGATTTGACTGCTGATAAGCCAGGATTGTTTCGACTGATGGCACGTCACATTATCTCTTTGAAATGTTTATTCGAAAAAACGTTTTAAATATCTCGCGTGCGTGTTTAACGTCAAATTAAGCGGCAAAACTGTTCATCACTGAATTGATTTTGTGGTTCATCAATCTTTTTGACTTATTGATTGCTGGTTGTATTGACAGAAAATAATTAAAAAAAGTAAGTGGGCCATCGTATTCTCATGAGTGTCGGTCACGACCGGGTTACTTTGACCCTTCGATGATTGGAAGAATTTGGAGATTAGATCTGTGTTTGGGAGAGGACAGGGGTCATGATTTAATGGTTGTGTGTATACCGAAGAAACATTAGTATATTATCAAGTGTACAATCGCGCAGCTCGCTCGTTGTCTGTGCCATTTTGTAGTGACAGGTTATTTATTTTATTCAGAACACAATGTTATTACGATACGATGATATAAGGTCGTGCGAGAATGGAAAAGGCATCAGTTAACTAGTAATGTATTGAGAAACATTATCACTATTTTATTAAAAATTTTAATTAAAGATATGACATTGTGATGGATGAATGATTATGCTGCATACTATTCCGTAGGTGTACTGTTCACTGTTTATCTGTAAGTAAATATTAGATTTTTTTTAACTTTGCTGCTCTATAAAGGATCCTTCTTATTATGCTGACGGTTTCTTAAGGGGATGATCAGACCATTAAACTGAATGGCTTTCTAAATGGGACCGAGGTCGAAATAGCGAAAAAAACACTTGCTGTTCCTTGATAAAACTGCAATCCTACTTGACCAAAATAGAAGATTATTTTCGCGATTTTGACCTCACTGGTACAAATAAACGTGGTATAAAATGTTATACCAAGAGCAAAATGTATGGAAATTTGTCTATGATAAGAGCAGTTACGCCGACGTTATACTAGGTTTAAATTATTCCGGGTTTATTAGTATCTGCAGGGGTAAAAGAAAAAACCTCTGAAAATTTGGAAAGTGTTTATTAGTAATCACCCACTATGTCTGTAATAAATGGTGTGTTGCCTACTTTCCAAATAAATAATAGTAACATAAAAAAAACTTTAAAAAATCTCTTTGTTACTTTCTTTTCTAATTGAAGAAAAACAATGTAGGTATAATAATCATTTAAGTTTGAACTCATCCGACTTAAAAACAAAGTTTTAATGATTTTAATTGACAACTAACAATTCTCATCTTCAAAAGATGTTCAAAAGTTAAATTAATTTTTGACGCGTGTTCAATTAGTTTTTTTTTGAATCGTCTGAAAAGAAAGTTTGAAGTCTATCAAGAGTCTGTAATCATTTTTCAAAAGTGTTTATTACCATAACTTGACTAAAGTTAGAATACTTAAGGCCAGGTTATCCAAGTGCAAGCGTCTCTTTCTTGCAAGCATAAGTTTGCAATTAGCCATCCCGCTCCAATTGAAAGCAGGATCGCAAAAAAACGTGTTTTTCATCAATATCTTTGCTCATGGGTGTTTCTAAGCTCAAAATTCTACGGAGTTCACTAGAAATATTTAATGTATTTAGTTAAGTACAAGAATAAAAAGTTAAATATCAGCAGTTTAATGATAGTATTGAAAAAAACATAACAAAAAGGGGAAACTTTGGTATTTTTTTCTAAATTAATCTAATCATGTAATTGAGAACGGTCGCCTATCAGCCAGATCCTTAAATAAGACATAATTGGTTTTCAGACTTTAAAACACAGTTTAAAACACTTTTGTTCGTGTTCAAAAAACGGCCTCGACCGGATAACAGAGTCTTAAATATGAGAGACAGAACCATAATATCAACATTTATTTTTACGATGAAGCGAATTACAGATTTTCAGTGTCCGTTGAAGAATACGGTTATAAAGTAAGCGATTAAAATGCCAGCGCAAAATGATACTACCATAGAAATAGATTTATATTGTGAAAAACAGCAGAATTTTGTTTTCAGAAACATTAATGGTTCCTAGTGCTAATTTTGATGAAATTATAAAGTTTGTAGTTTCTCAAGTATTATGTGTATGGGCCTGTTTTCAAGTACGTATTATAGGAAAATACAAAGGTCTAAACAGAATAGTTTCAGAGATTAAAATTATTGATATTTGTACAACATATAGGATTTGTTAAAGAAAGTTTTTGTCCAGCAGTAAAAAATTTAAACAGACCTTTCAAAGAGTTAGCAACAAATTGATATTTTGTTTTCATGCCACGAAATAAAAACCAAACAAAAACTAGGGCATTATGTTGCAGAACATAAAAACTATTTTAGCTATTGTTACAGATAAAGTTCTGATTTTAGAACTAAAACCAAAGTCACTAAAAATTTAATAGAACCTCCCCGCCGGTTTACCAGCCACAACCAAATAGCGGTCAACTGCCCCCGTCCGTGTTCAATTAAACTAGAACCGAGATAACCACCGTCACGTACTGAGGTACCCGAGGATTGTATCTTGTCACATCTGTATGGATGTTCTGAATTGGACTCAAGTGGTTTTAATTAGTGCTATGTTATAGCTGTAGTGTAGCTAAATGTTTGCTGTTAATTGGGTTTCGTTACTTCATTAGGATGAAAGGTAGTGCAGTGTATTTGTATTATTATTTCAAGCTTACTTTATTATCTTTTGTTATTTTGTGACCACGAAAACATCTGTAAAGTGGTTTGATGAAACTAAGTACCTATCATATGTATTTTTCACGTAATCCGCTTCTTAGTTGGGTGTACCTATCTCTTCGGAAAATTATTGTCCTATCATTTCATCTTAGAAAAAGTATATGTCTAGAATGAGCCTCACTGTTTTACCGTATAAAACAAAAGGGGCCAGGTTTCATAGGTTGGTGTGCGTGAGGAAAATTATGTATGTGTGCGTGTATATGTATAGGGTTTAGGAACCAGTACTGGTTCCAATTTGTTTCGACGCTTTCGTATCTTCGACTGTCAATTTTGACATATAACTTTATCTAAGCTTTTCATGTTTCCTTTTTGAGGCCAGTAATCTAGGCTGGCGTTGAAGAGTCAGTCGCTTTAGATAATTGCTTCCATCAAACATAAACCTATAAACGTCCCACTGCTAGGCACAGGCCAACCCTTAGGGAGGGTGTATGTGCATCAAGTCCAATTCGCGTGCCCATGCGGTTTGGTAAACTTCACATACGCATCAGAATTTCTTCTTCAGCGTACGCAGGTTTCCTCACGATGTTTTCCTTCACCGTTTGAGAGCAGTCTATATTACGTACCTACATAAGTTAGAAACCTCTTTGGTAGATGTATGTCGTCCGTGTGGATTTAAATCCGAATCCTTATAATTGAGTGTCCTTACCTTTCCGCAACGTGCCACCGATGCCTTTATAAAAGATAGAATAATAGAAAACAAAAAAAAAATGTTTTGTAGAAAGCGATAAACAAATAGAAAAATCAACATTTACTCAACTTGTCTACATTCTGCAACTCCCCTAGATTATGAAAGCATTATCTTGCTTCAACGTGGATTCAATAAACTAAGTTTCCAATCAAGAACAGGCTTCACAATTTATATCACAGATAATATCGCGGTTTCAATTGCCTCAGCCTCCAGAATAGATAAGGAATGAAATCCATTATTAGCGAGTCTAACCAATCGGTTATTAGTAGGAACAATGCTGATTGGATCCGCTATTAGCCAGTTTGCAAGCAAATTGCTTACTTAATTTTATATTAGGAGTTTGAATCGATTGAAAACGTTGTTGTGTCGAGGAATGGATGGGCTTTTGTTGATGTTTTTGTGTCGGTTTCTTGGAAGTGATCGTTTTGTTGAGAAATAATATGATTACGTTTCATGATAAGTTACATTCCATGGATCTAAATCATAAAGGATACCACTCCTCCTTACAAGCATTGATACAAGAAAATTGGCAATGGCGTCGTCGATATTTCCAATTTTAGGTGTGTCCCTTTCTATCCAATGACGTAGTGACGAAAATTACAGGAGAGGAGCTACAATTTTGTACGTTGGATTAGAAAGGGATAAAGTTAATGTCACAAAAAACAACGACACGACGGAAAAGAACGATCACTACCGACCACAAAAGAGTATTATCATGTTTCACGTCTTGTTAGGCAGTCTGCACCCCAATATAGAGGATTCCAAACTTCTAGGTTACATTCAAATACTAAAAGATAATAATTAATTGCGAATATTTCATTTTAAGTACATATCTCAAGGAATTGGGGTGCTCAGGCAAGATAGAGCAGTCATTTTGCCAGGCTGGGTATGATTTTTTTTGGTGACTGACTCTCAGTTGCAGAAACGCTCTAAAGTGAATGCTCCATTTATCTCTTGCTGTCACTTTTTGTCTCGTTGACGTAGTAAAAGCTAGCAAGAGATTTAATGGAGGATTAACTTTAATGAGCGTTTCTGCACCTGAGATTTTAACGACGTCCATAGTAAATGCTCATTTTTGGAGTGCGTTACATGTATGTACGATGTGAAAAGAGATTTAAAATATTAAAACACTGTTTGTAGTCCCTAAATAATTAATTTAAATAATTTGATGGATGTCAAAATAGGGTAGGTGGATACGAGCTGATGATAATGAATATAAATAAATAATATTGTTTTAACAAACTTGTAATCATAAGTTATGGATACCCTACAATTTTATAGTTTCTTCGAACTCTGTCCTGAAAATAGAACAACAATTTTACAACCGTTTCAAAGTAAATACGATACGAAACCGACCCTATCATTTATATTCCCATTTCATCATATTTATCGTTTCGCAATAAAATAGTTATTCGGCAAAATAACAAAACGACATGGTTTTAAAATTGTTTCTGTTCAACCATGTTGTATACTAATCGGGTAGTATTCTCATAATTTTCAATAACAGGATGAACTATATTTATTAAATGTTGATACCACTTAGTAGAATTCGTATGTCGATATGTCTGTTTCTTTTCTTGTTATTTCCTCCGTCTTGTGCTATCAATTTTAGAATCAGTACATCACTTTTATGATAAAAGTTAACAAATTAACGCAAAACCTGAATAAAGGTTGCTTTATTTCTAATCAAACTTAATCCTCTTTTGCACTCTTGAACCTGGACATGAAAACATTGTGAGAATTTTTTAAATATTTTCTATAATTTTCCGATTAAAAATTGTCAAGCAAAACCGAATACCAAATAGTATATTGATCGATATACCAGAACAACACAGAATAGAAATGAAGACCGCAATAACGCACAACGAAAACTGATATGAGAAATAAATAAAACATACATTCGCCGTTAAAAGGGCCCATAAAGTCCACCCCGTTGAAATAGTGTATGCCGCTCACGCTTGACAATATCTTGGAGACGCTATATTTTTTATTATTTCTGCGTAAAACGAAAATAAGTCTCGTGATAAGGCTGTAGATAAATTTAAAGGATGTTTTAAAATAAATCATCTTGTTAGTAAATATTTTTTGAAAATTTAAGGTTAAGTAATTTATTTATCTAACTATCTATCTATAACGTCACGCCTCTTTCCCAGTGGGGTAGGCAGAGACCAGAGCGCGCCATCTACTACGATCCTTACATACCTCTTTATTTATGTAGGTAGATTTTGGCACTTTAAAATGAAGACAACAAAATAGCACAGGTAGGAGGTTACACATAATATAATACCATGCAACTAATCTGCACCATCTAAAATTATCTACTTTAAGTAAATGGTATAATAAAACAAACATTCTTTGACATAATGAAAACTACTGTTTCTCTTCATTGACATTCCAAGTAATTAATATTAAGGGTCGTGATAAGTATTACTTACAATTATTTTGAGTACATGGTAGCATAGATATAAAAAAACTTTTTGGCGGGCTTCATTTCAAGAGATTATTCTTGATTTAAGCTGCTATAAAATAAAATCTGAAAACCAAAAATCGTCTTTTGGTTGTCAGATTTGTACGTCACAAAAATAACCGACTACATTGTTTTACACTACAAACAAACTGAGAAACTAGATTCCTTTTCTCTGTTGTTTGCTAGTCGTTTGATTTTCACTGGATTCAACAAAACGTGCATAAAAGAATACAACTTCAGCCTGTATAAAAATATATGTGCTTTTATCATAAGTCGCGTACATTAGGGAAATGGGTGGCGCGAGAAGGGTGAAATATGCGAGGGCATTGACCCCGCGGAGAATATAGCAGATCTTCCATGCAATTTGTTTTGACGGCTCTTAACACAAGTTGCCGAATGACAAAAGACACGACACGACATTTATTGAGATACGATAGAAAGAACGGAAGTATTTACGAATGTTTCGGAATTGGATGGCTTTCTGCTAGTGATTATTTGGATGTTTTGCTCCAATTATGATTAATGATGGTTGAAGCAGTTAAACACATTATGAGTATTTGAAGCCTTTGGTAAGATACCTTGGTAAGAAGCCTTTTGTAAGTACTGAATCCTGTGTGAATAATACGTTTATATACTATACAACTATTCTGAAGAAATAATGTACTGTAAGACGACAAAGACAAAAAAGCTTCTTATTGAAAAGTCCAGTGGCTGTTGAACTGCTGACAGAAACAAATTTCGACAAGAGAAGTTTACGACAAAGTACCATTTTTTAATAAAAAATTTCATAAAGCACCCTATATCAATCTACGTTGCATGTTTCAAAGCCAGACAACATTCATCCAGCACGTATACGGGGCGACGTCAAAATTACAAATTCAAATGTTATTTTCGAACGAAACTTTCACAAATCCATTTTGCACGAAAGCTTTTCTTTATGATGTGCCAGACCACCCCGAGGGGGGCTCAGTGTAAACGCTGGCAGATATAGTTTTCTACATAAACATTGATGTTTATATTTATCACCACCGATTTGGCGTTGTCGACTTTCGATTTTTCACGCTACTTGAAAATACGCACTTCACGCACAACTTGCGTATGTGTAAATTTTATAAGAAAATAAAATAAAACAATTTACACACTAGGAATCAGGTAAAAGACATTACTTCATTTGCGACTTATGACTTTAGAAAATAAGTGGCGGTAACCTTAATATGCGCCATGCGCATAACATAATTTGCATGAATTCGGACCGATTGATTGGGTGCGATGAATGACAAACTAAATAATACTTTGAGTCTCTTCCTTGGCATCCCTAAAAGTCTATACTAAGAATCACTGAATAAGGTCAGCTTTACAAAGGCGATAGAGGAATACTCCAGGTTAGAATCACTCCAAAGCACTTATCAAAGGATAATTATATAATCGTAAACTTGCGAACAGCCACCTTGCTCTTAATAAGACCAAATTTTTCTAGTGTTTTTTTAACACTATGCAAATTGGGTACGATTTTTTAAAAACATGCACACACGAAATGATGAACATAAACTCAAAAGATGACCTTAATGCGCTTATTATTTTAGATATTAATAACATTCAACTAAGCCTGAAGTTACATAGTTGAATAATGAGGATTACAAATTATGTGTATTTATAGTGTGTCTTTTTTATAAAGGACACTACAAAACAGTTTGTTTAAAATCGAGAGCAGAATCGAATTATCATGGTTTTAACATTCAATTCAATTCGTTCATAATCTCATAAACATATTTGAACTTGAAGATTTACAAGTACCAACCTAAAGGTAGGTACAGAACGTGTAATAAACTTCAAACAAAGCATCGAGATAATTGCTGAAAAATTCATCAGAGCAATGAAATAAAACAAATATCTTCTGTGAGAACCAATCGGGTGTTTCGCCATCGTGCGAGGTGCGAACCGAACGGAGGCGTAGGGTGTCAACTTTAATTGGTGCTGTATTTCAAGCCAAGGCAGAGTTCGTGCCGGTGTGCATCCGGCTTTAGGTAGAGCGAGACTGCGAGCGGGGAGCGATTTGAAGAAACTGTAATGAAAGTTTCATTCAGAAGGTGGCAAGTAAAAGACCAGCATCAATAACATAAATTAAGCTCTAAATAAGATCGGAGGAATAAAAGAAGCCTATTTTCAGAAAGTGAGTTGGTGTAGCTAATTTGATTGATTGATGCGTGCACCTATTTGGTAAGCTAGATCAAGTGCATATTGAAAACGCGAAAATCAAATCTATTCCCATACATTAGGGGAGAGTAAGACTATGGGAAAGCTGATTTTATTTGTCGTGATTTTGATATTGATCCCATACTGAAAGTTGTTCAATTTTATAATCTGATCATCCTCTTGAAAAATTTATAATTATTAAGAAGGACTCCATTATTCGTGAGAAGATGCCTGTGCCCTGCAATTGATTGTATACAACGTGTTAATAAATAATCGTTAAACCTCATACACCCCAACTGATTTATAAAAATAATTTCATTATTTTGATACTTAAAATTTAAAGTTATTGGCATTTTAAGTTTTGAGGCATAAATGATTTGTTATCATTTTAGCAATGAATGAAAGCGCTAACGTTGTCATGGATACATTTTTAGAATTATAGTTTGGTAGTAAGTAGAGTGAGTGTGCCCGTGAGGTGGGTTGAGATTGACTTCATACAATTTTAAATTTTAGAAACAAATCATTTCATGTTTTGAAAAAAAATTACCTATGTTAAAACCATGATAATTCGATTCTGATCTCGATTTTAAACAAACTGTTTTGTAGTTTTGCGTTAATTCATTAACACGTTGTATAGGCTGAAAAATGTACCTATGGGGTCCTTCTTAATATAATAACCCTTTTTTATGGGAATGATCATACCGTAAAACTGAACAAGTTTCTATATTAGACCAACATCGAATTCGCGCAAAAAAAAGCTTATTAAGAAGGACCCTATATAAATTAAATTAAGAACGTATCGATATCTAAGTTAGATAACGGTATCATCATTTCGCGTTTAGAGGCGACCCACCCTTATAGTGAATTTTAGCGTGCAACATCGAGGGTTCTATTGTTCGATTTTGAGTTTCTACTGGAAGGTGCGTCTAATTGGATGGATTGCTGAGGGTGCATAGTAAAGAAAAGAGGTTTTCATGTGTTATTTGTTTATATCTTATTGAATATCACTGGCTGTAGTTTAGAAGAACTTGCTTCATAAACTTTTAACAAAAGGCCACTATTAAAATGGGCATGAAGTACGAGATTCGTAAAGGTAAGTTTTACAAGTATATTTTCTTAATATTACTTTAATATTTTTTTAAGTGAAACTTTTCATAAGGTCTTTGAAATTCTGATCCGCAACCTTTTTGTGTGACGGAAGTACGAAATTGAAAACGGGAGCGGAAGTTCGAAATTTAAATCGGGAGAAGTTTCACACCTGCCGGGCGTCCCGTGACAGCCACCTTTTTTTTAATGTCCTCCTATAACCATTATAGTGCTACGCATAATATGAATTTTATGTTATTCCACAGTTTAAAAAACATGGTGTTCCTCTTCTTTTAATATTAATATAGGTCAGGTAGCAAAACTTGATCTTTGACTTCACACAAAAGTATGTTCTGCAACTTTTTCCGTGTCAGTTATCGTTATACGTGATGTAAATTTCCAAAAAAAAGTCAACAAAATAAAACCACACACGCATTTTATTAAAGAGGTGAAGAAATACGAACAAATAAGAGCATATCTACAAACTGACAGGTCAATCAACGTAATGTTTCCCTTAATTTTCGAAACGCGTCCAAAAATCGTGGATCGGATAACTCTTTGTTCACAAAACGACCTGCCTTATATTAACTTTAAGAATTTTCGACTTTTTTGCCTTAAAACATTCAATCGAATCAGGCTTTTATATACTTAAAGAGAGAGTAAAATATCGTATAAACTTTCTGGGTGGATAAAGTAAAGAGATCGGCATGTATTTGCTGGCTTAAGCTTTAGCCGCGAAAAAGCTTACCGAGGCCTTGATGGTGGGAATATTGATTCTACTTATCAATATTGGCACAGTGTTGCTTGTCAGAAATTCTGAATTATTTACGCACAAAAAACTGTTGCCCTTAATTTGTAAGGTGCGATTTTATTTTGGAGTAATATTATGGTCAGATAACGCGCTAAAGTTTAATAAATCTTTGTAGTATTTCATTGCCAAAGTAGGAAAAACAATACACTGATGAAATCATATTATTATATGTCTGTTAAAGGCGATTTACTTCGAAATTTCGAACTCTATTCAGTAATTTTCCCTTGATGCTCAAACATTGATGTTTAGTTTAATATACGAAACAATGGTTACACTAGTTCACGTTGCTTTTGCTAGTATTTATAGCGTCAGAAAAATCTTGAAGTCCAGTCCAAAATGCTATGATATTAATTTACAAATGAATAGTACCTATAAAATCAAACAAGTTTGAAAGACAAGCACACGTGTTTTATGTTTAAGGAGCATTTATAGCAGAAACACTAAATGCCAATCTGAATGTCATATTCTTCTTATCGAGTGGGCTGCAAAGCCCTGGTGTCAGAGTTTATTCAAACCGCCTTCCGGCCTCTGACGTGGTTTTTATGTAAGGACTACTACCACCAGTGATAGTAGCCGGGACCAATAGCTTAACGTGCCATCCGAAGCTCGGATCATCTTTCTTTTCAGACAATCAGGTGACTCAGCCTGCAATGTCCTAACCAACTGGGGAAAAACGCACAAAGTGACATTTCACTAGGTGCCCCCCGTGGGAATCGAACCCACGACCTCCGTGTCAAGAGCCCAATGCTTTAACCATTAGAGCACGGAGGCAGTTTGAGTTTGACGGAATGTCATATTGATTTCTTATAACATTGAACTGTAAGAACATACTTATAAAAATGAGCGAACTAGATTTCCCGTGCATTTAAAATTAGTGGCACTTCTATACCAACATGCTACAAATATAGGTTAATTAAAGTATACAATATTCGATAAATAAATAGCAAGACTAGAAAAGGCTTGAAATATTCAAACCACATTTATGTAGAAAAATATTATTGAAAAGTCGTATTGGTACTCCTGTCACTGCTGTATGCCCCTTAAAGGAGTCCTGTCAATAAATTGAGAACGACTTAAAGTCGGGTTAAATGCAACGGAGCGACGTGCCAAGATACTGCACGTTAAAAAGGGGTCGTGCATAAATCGTGGAACGGTTTTCGCATGTTGTTTTTCTTTTTTTCGTACTGACAAATACAGCGTTGCTCAGGGAGCAGCTAGGGACCACGAAGGTTCTACTGAGCCAGTCGCCTTTATTTAGTTTTCCTTCATAGAGTAGTCTACGGAAAAGCAAATATTTCAAGCCACGATTTATTAATTCACTTGGTCTTTATGTTTAACTTTATTAATATTTATACAAGCGGATCATAAAAAAAAATACAATACTACCCTACTGTTCTTTTCTTCTCTACTTTACTCTTTCTTTTTCGCAAAGTAAATACTGTTTTTAGTATTGTTGTTTTTTAATTAGATAATTACTTTTAGTAACTAACGTTATCTCACGTTCCTATTAATATTTATCTATTTTTGACGAAGCATGTTGCAGATACAGACATTGTGCCATTTTGACGAAGCGTGTTGCAGATTAGAAGTTTGTTTTTTCATAAGCTTTTGGCTTTTAGTATGACATGTTGATCCTAGGAAATATTATTGATATTTTAGTGTAATCTGAAAGAAGAACGGTTAAAAACTTTGGCTTATATCTGTGTATAATATGCACTTCAATCAAAGTACAATGAATGGATTGGCTCAAAGCACCCGGAACATTTCGTTGAAGTACACAAAGTAAGGCACTTGGTGCACACAAAGTAATACACTTGGTCTCTGTCATGTCGGCACGTATTGGAATTGAAGTATACCTGACGTTTCGTCAAAGTAAAGTAATATTGACTAGCAATTGTTTAAAATTATTTTTCCCGTTTGAAATGTTCGTGTAAGGCCCCATCCATTCATTTCACTTATCGAAGTTTATGAACCCACAAAAAAGTTCCCATAGTTTATGAATGTCCCTAAGAAATCGCGTGTTAAAAACCAAGAGAATTCTTTCGATAATTTCTGAATAAGAATTAATCTATAGCGCACGCTTCGCCCGCGGTCGAATTGTGGCCCAAAGATACCGTGTAAAGTCAAAATTTACGGGTAGTCATGCACCGTCCGCGACTGCATGCGGTGAATTTATTGTCTCTATCTAGCAAAGCTTAGTTATAAAGTGATTTTTAAATGGGTCACGTGGATTTTACTCCGTTTATAAAGCCAGTACATTTGACTAATGGTTTAAGCTGGAGGTGAAAATGTGAGACTGTTATTGCAGAAATGGGATCAGTTTAAATAAATTTGTGGGAATTAATATCTAATTCAACAACGACCGTTCTTCGATGTTTCGATAACTTTTTAGTCACAATTTGAGCCTCTTTATTTGTTCGTTGATGAAACTTACAACAAATTTTAGTCCCCTAAATAACAGGAGAACACTGGAGTAGAGGAACAGAGAAACCGCGCGGGGTAGAGGCCGCCCACCAGAAAGATGAGTCAATGATATTAGGTGACACGCGGGTCCCAACTAGATGCAAAGGGGAAAACACAGAACTTCATGGAGAAATATGTCCGAAGATGGACCGTCAAGGGATTTGATGGATGGAGGGAATAATAGGAATATATAATTACATTTCTAACATTACCTACCTGTAATTGTAAGAATTCACAACATTCTTAGACAGTTGAAATGATTTTATGATGAGACTTTGATTCAATGATACTTCATTAGAATTTCGATTTAAATGATAGCATTCCGAGGAGTCCGATGCCTCAGGCCCGACTTACGTAACATTTTAGAAGAATTTTGATTTGAAGTCGATTCTGTAATAATCGGTTAGGTGTCAACAATAGATGGTGTTAAATCAAAAAATTCATCTTGTCTCGTCTTCCATTCTATTGTATCGATATCCGTAATTGAAGTCTAAAGAAATTATCGATTATTTCGAGAATACTTGACAAAAACACAGTAATTCGTTTCAAGTTTATGATCGCGTAATCATAGCCGTTCGAAAACTGCTCGCAACTTTTCTCGGGGATAATTAGGTTTTTTAGAGCAGCCTCCGAGCGACATAAAAGTGAAATATTAGTCATTATAGGCATTTGCGCGGGCCGAGTCATCAGTCAGGAAGTTATAGCTCCGATGCCCGGCAATTTGCATCGCAAATCAGCTCTTTTGAACGCACTCTTTCGAGATACCGTTGCTTGTTGTGATTACGGAATCGTGAGTAAAATGTGTTCTTAAAATTTAAACCGAAAGTGACTATTGTTCTATTAAATTACGAATGTCGTAACTTTTATTGCAGATGGCATGTGATGTAAGATTTTTGTTTGCGGTTTTTTTATTACTACTATTATCTGTTGGCAAAGTTTTGATGTCTTCATTGATAAACAATTTAGAAGAGAAAGCGTTTTTCGTGACCATCTTGTACCAGTATCCGAATTCAATTGTAGAATCGTAGGTATTGCGAATCCCTTAGAACCATTGAGCTATTAATGTTCTACGTAGGTACTAGAGGAACGTAATGCTAGCACGCATGACATGAAGCATGACAAATACGCGATTTTACGAGAAAACAGGCAATAAAACTACAAAAACGTGGATCCCAGTGGATTTTTTGGTTGCATATTTGCCTTTTGCCTATTTCACTCAATTATGTGCATCGAAAACCGACAGACGCCAGGAAACGCGATGCCCATGATCACATGCCACACGCGGGTTACAGCGGGTAAGAGGAGGAGGCACGTGATAGAGAATTGAGTGAGTGACGGAAACATTGTCGCACTTAAATGGGACAGAAGTGCAGCGTCTTCTCTAATAAGTAATAGCTCAATGCTTAGAATAAGTCTAGTTTGGTTTGGTTTATTTTTAAGCTAAAATTAATTAAATTAAAGAATTAAAATATAACTAACTAAAATAAAACAAGCTTAATAAAATATTTACAAAAAATATTTACACTCAGTCAAAAAGCCCTCCCCGGGTCATACCAGATGCAAAGGAGCCCATGACGCTTGTCGCGTTTCCGCGTTGGATGGCGATGGACAACCTTTGCATCAGGTAGTACCCGGAGCGAGCGTCGTTCCCACTCTCCTGAAGTCGACGGCCGAGCTCTTTAACAAAGCTCAAAGCTTCCGACCCCCAGCAGCCCGTGGTCTCAAAGGCTAGTTGCACAAATTATTATAAATTCAAACATACAATTTTCTTATAATCAAGACGAAAATAATAATTATTTATTGAGAATAATGACTGACACCCTGGAGAAACACCCTAATATGTGCATACATATAATTAAAGAACAATATTCTTCCAGCTTACAAATTCAACAACAACAATTTAACTAATTTTATTGAATACATAGGAGTACAAGGTGTTACAAAAATACAAATAAACCTTTAAGGGGGTGGTGTAGACCATCAAACTGAACAACTTTCACTATGGGACCAATATTGACATCGCGAAAAAAAAATTAATGTTCCATACTCTACAAATCGACTAGAGCTGAAATATGTATGGGATATCAAATATTTTTTTTCGCGATTTCGATGTTGGTCCCATAGAGAAATTTGTTCAGTTTGACGGTCTAAATAACCCCCTTAAGAGTTTTAAAAATGTATTCTTACTTATGAAACACCCTGTATAAGTTGAACTATTAAAATAAATTCTACGCCCATTGCAATTACAAAAACTGGCTTAAAAAATAATTATCCAGCCAATATTAAAATTAGTCTTGAAAGTGACAAACAACTAATAGGGTCGGTTCATTTTCCTGAGACTGTTGATTTAACTAAGCAATTACTCCAGTAACTGGTGCTGCTAGCGTGCCCTGGGGCCTCCTGACTATTCTTTAGTATGACAGACGCCACTCCAGATTAATTAGTACCATTTATTATAATAATAATAATAATAATAATAAATTTTATTTCAGGCAACAGTACAAAATTAATCATAACAGGCCCATATTATAAATACCTTAATCTAGAATACATACAACAATATAAGAAACAAAAACAAACATAAACATTACACTCCCTAGGGTTTCTTTGTTCTCGCTACCCTGTAGCGTCGAAAGACGACTCCGGCGGGCCATAAGTCAGGCGTCAGGAAACTCTTCAGGTGAGCGGCACGAACATGGATTTTAAAGGCCTTGAAGTCTGGTGACCTACTTTCCAGCTCGTACACGCTCCCGGGGAGAGGCCTTTTATCCTGACCCAGGCACCTGGTGGCAAGGTGACTTGCGATGTCATTCGCGGTCGTCTTCTTGTCCAGGCGGGAGATGTACACCCAAGTCGTCGGCGTAGCTGCTTTGATGGTTGTTGAAGCAGCCGGGGCGGTGCCACGCACATTGCGGCAACGACGATTACGATTCTTCCTTTTTACTAAGGTAAAACCGTCATCGTCGGCGCCTTCATTAGGCGGGTCACTAGCAGGCGCTGCCGCTGGCTGTGCGTCCGGAGCCCTGTGCTTGATGTTGCGATGGGGCCTGGGGCGCGCGGGGTAGCGGCGCGGGGGGCGGCACAATTCCTCCTTGAACGTAACCTGGGTGTGCCGGGGTGTACTTGGCTTCACGGGGATCAAGGGAGGATTCTGTTTCTATTATTAGTAGGGGAGCTCTGGAGGTATGTTTATTAGTAGCTATATTAATTTATACGAGTGAAAAGTTGATGAGACGAATTGTGAATGTTGCTAAAGAGAAACAGATAGTATGTTGAGCAATCGTGCATTTAGAACTTATTCGGCAAAGATAATTGAATGTTTTGACAATTTTTACCATGTTTATCATCATCATCCGCCTATATAAACGCCCCAGTACATGGAACAGGCCTACCCCAGGAGGGTGTATGGGCGTGACCATGTTTATATCACAGACTAAAAAGAAGAACCAGACGTAATGTCATCTAATCATGAGTGAAGCACCCATTTCTTTTGTGTGCGTGCTGTCACGCGGTACATAATGTGACGGGTTGTCGGACCTGCGCCTAGAGCTAGTGCATCTGTGTGAGTGTAGGTCCCTTGTAGAACAAACGAGATTGTATTACCTTGCATGCTTCATATCTTTTTAGTGCAATACTCGGTCCGTATTTCTTTCAGGTCCGTGGTTTATACAAGGTGTTTCATAAGTAAGAATAAATTTTTAAAACTCTTAAGGGGGTTGTTTAGACCGTCAAACTGAACAACTTTCTCTATGGGACCAACATCGAAAACGCGAAAAAAAAATCTGATATCCCATACATATTTTAGCTCGAGTCGATTTGTAGAGTATATCACTTTTTTTTTTCTTTCGCGATTTCGATATTGGTCACATAGTGAAAGTTGTTGAGTTTGATGGTCTAAACCACCCCCTTAAATGTTTATTTGTATTTTTGTAACACCTTGTATAGGGTCCTTCTTAATATCGTGACAGTTTTTAAGAGGATGATCCGACCATCATACCGTATAACTTTCTCTAAGTGACTAATGTCAAAATCGCGAAAAAAAAATCTGCTGCTCCTTACAAAACTGCATTCTTACTCGAACCTTACGGTAGTAAAGTACTCTCATGTATGGGACAGCTGATTATTTTATCACGCTTTCGACATTGGCCCCATAGAGTTGTTCAGTACGTTGGACTAACCATCCTCTTAAAAAAAATTCTGCATATTTATGTTGGACCCTTATAGGGTGTAAACTTAATTGTGTTACATACCGAAATCATATGGAATCAAATGAAACATTGAAATCGCGAAAAAAAGTCATGTTCCATACATTTGGGGAAGCCGTTTACTGTGGATGAACCCTTTTTTCCCGCGTTTAGTATAATCATGAATGATGATGATGTTTGATGATGATGTTTGACGATGATGTTTGATGATGATGTTTGATGATGATGATGATAATAATGATAATATTCGTCCCGTAGTCAGAATATGTTGGTCTGATTATAGCACCCCTGAAATTATTAACGCATTTACGTCTACTTTATACCCTAAGTGCCTAGCATACCATAAAATCGGCCCCGATGAAACGAGAAAAATCGAGATGTGAGTGTCTTTCTTACTTTACTAATGCCAATATAAGTTTTTTTCATTTGGTCATTTTGCCTATAGAGTGGCATATTAGCCCTACTGAGTAGACTTTAAATGCAACTTACAATTATGTTAAGTTTTTGCATTTCACAGAATGAACCTCGGTGGTACCTGCGTTGCGGAGATCTATGGAAACTCAATCCTGAGGTCCAGGTTTGAATCCGCACGGATGGCATACCATATAGGAATGAGTTTTTCTTACTTATGTACGTAATACCGAAAGCTCTCAAACGGTGAAGGAAAACGTCGTGAGGAAACCTGCATACGCTTAAGATGAAATTCTGATGCGTATGTGAATCCTATGCATAGTGGACTAAGGCCCATACACCCTCCCAGAGGGAAGGCCTGTGCGCTGCTGTGGGACGTATATAGGCTGTGACGATGTATTTAAAAATCCGTATTTAAATTGCTGTGGAATTCAAATTTAAGAGATGGCAGCTTAAATGCTGGAGTAAATAGGTGAGTAACTCGGAAAAACATAATTTAAAGTAATTATACAACCCATAATTTTATGACCGTAACGTTCCCAAAATACATTAAAAACGAAAAATAATTTTATTTAATGTCTCTGAAAGTAAACATAATTATTATTTTCACATTTGCGGTAAACCATTAAAATTAAAACAACGTAACAATATTACGTGTAATAACAACCTTCATTAGGGGAATGCAGCGACAAGCTCGTTCCAGCATATTTGTTCTTCTTGAGTTGATTCTAATGTAAACCAGTAACAATCCGCAACAAACCGGTTTGTACCCGTTTTCTGTTACATTTACGTCATTAGCGATGTTTGCTGTAGTATTTTGTGCTCTATTTAATCCTAATTTAGGGTAAGATTTAAATTTACTTTCATTTGATAAATATTTCAAACAACAAATTGTATTAGACCTTCGTTTGAAAACTAAAAGGATATCTAAATGAAATTGTTGATTTAATGGAAAACCAAACTCTTTCAGTATTTATGACGAGTTAAAGTTTACACCCTGTATTATGTACCCATCAATCGTTTTAAAGTATACATTCAAATGTAGATCGGATTTAAAAAAAAAAGATGTTTGATAATTCAAGCAAAGAATGCAATAATAAAGAAAGCATACTTACTCAATAAAGTCAATAAGAGCACCATCAAATATTTGAGCGCTCCCTAAACAAATAACTCAACTTAATATCTTATGCAAGCAAAGAAAAAAAAATACACTTTCCTATCAAACAGAGATTACTCTATAAAACATCTTGGAAAAGGTACCCTCAGTCACATTTTAAAATAATAACGTTCTCGCATATATGAAAAATTCCACAAGTGGAATTCCAGATGTGGAACATAAATCGTGACCCATAACTGAGTGTGGGGGGTGTATTCTCATAATTCCATTTTCATTGAGACAAATATTCATATTAAGGGGGGATATTAAGGGACCGTGCGTGCTTGGAGTGCAGAGGGCAGCACTGTGCGAGAATTCCAAATTAAATTATCTTGGGAAACATAGTTCGTAGAAACATGAAGAAGTAAAAGTATACAATAAAGAACTATGGATAATATTTAGACAAGTACTAGAAACCACTAACATTGTTCACAGCCCACAAGAGTCCATATGCCGCCATTGCAACAGTAAATTAGCTGGTCTTGTGAACTAATCAGACTGTTTTTTTGGAGGCTGCAAACGTGATAAAATGTGTTATTTAGGACATTGATAGAGTAAACAGTAGGAAAATAAATTCAATTTAATGTGGGTTGAATACAGACAAAAGCAGAATTATGTTATTTGTAGAGTAAACTATCGATACAAAGGTCGTGGATGTGGTAGCCACTCTAGAACGCCGGAAGTGGAGATGGGCAGGCCACGTTGCACGAGTGGATGCTGAGCGTTGGACTAGAAAAACACTGTAGTGGAGGCCCAGAGAAACCACGCGTGGTAGAGAACCCACCAGAAAGATGGGTCAATGATATCTGGTGACACGTGGGTCCCAACTGGATGCAGAGGGCGAGGGACAGAACGTCATGGAGAAATATGGAGGAAGCCTATGTCCGAAGACGGACTAATCAAGGACTGTGATGGATGGATGGATGAAAACTATCGATAGCAAAACTACCACTGACCAATGGATATAGAAGCCATTCGATATCGAGACTTTCAATGTAGCGTAGGAACAGCGTACCATATCCCGGGTCTTTCGTAATTTGCTGCCACTTTTTTAAGGGGATGATCACACCATCAAACTGAACAAGTTCCTCTATGGGACCAACATCGAAAGAGCGAAAAAGGCTCAAGCTTGGCTCAAGTAGGTTTGCAGTTTTGTACGCAACCGTTTTTTTTTCGCGATTTCGATGTTGGTGCCATAGAAAAAGTCATTCAGTTTGACAGTCTGATCATCCTCTTAAAAAACTGTCATCATATTAAGTTCCTGAATATGAAAAGTGTTGGATGAAGAGACTATCAAAAGATGACTTTCGAAGTAGCGTAGGGAAAGATAAATATTCTATCAATTTTTAACTCCCTTATTTGATTTGATACCTGATAAACTAGTGCTTGGTTTTATATAGATTCATGACCAAGAGTAAACAAAAAAACAAACGATAAACATATTAAACAAAAATAAAGGTTTCAACCATACATCCGTACCATAATTGGACGTAGTTTTGCAAAAAAGATCCAACCCACAACCCATTCCATAGTGGGTTGGATCTTTTTGGCAAAACAATCAATTATATTTTGATTATTTGAATTAGACCGATTTTAAAAATGCACATGAAGAAAACAGCTGATCGAAAGCTTTAAGACGAATTTAATCCAACAGTTTGTATCAACAAGTCTTGTCAAATTAAGAACAATACCTATAGCAAACAAAAATAAACCAAGTATAATACCAGCACCTTTTAATAATAAAAGATGGAAACGATACTTTAATGGCAAGTTCATTTTGCGTTCGCGTTACTCGATTCGCGAGGACGGCTCAACGCCTACCGTTGAAACGTGACGTGTATGAATTAAGGAGATGCCGTGAGTAAAATACAAGGATGTATAGATTATAGCGACAAAATGAACTATATCGTGACATATTGCTATATATGAAAAGTAATTGAGGTAGAATTACTTTTTTGACGGTACATGAAATTTAAAGTGTTCATACAAACAGTCTAAAAATATTAAACGCTTTCGGAACATAAAATGTTTCCTAGACTATGCGTACAAGCTATGTAATGAAGCAGGGAAGGAAAGAGATACGATTTTGGAAGCGAATCCTAAGCATAGCAATGATTTTTTCCCAGGGGGGGGGGGGGGGGGGGGCAGACCCAGGCTAGGTCGCTGCAATAAAACCTAAATCCTGGAGCTCAAGTTTTTATAACCTAAAATATGAAACGAGCAAATCAATCTCGAGATTTTACTTTACAATGAAAACATACTCGATCCAAAATCTTGAACGAGCGAAGCGAGCTCGAGATTTCACTGAATTCTGGAGCGAGCGAAGCTATGAAGCGAATGAAAAGGTGGATCAGATTCTTCAACCTAAAATATTAATACATTCCAGTCCGTTCAAATCTTTCAATTGTATTAGGTCACAAAACTTAGCGGGGTCTCGTTAATAGCGCACTGATGTGAAGTCCTTGTTTATAGAATGTCATTTGGTATATCGACAACATCCTTGATGCCAATCCGCGTGACTCGGTGAGAGTGATGGCATCTGACACCTCCTCTGATTCCCGTTTCCCCTTCATCCCGGTCATAACTCTGCCCTCCAAATCATAAACGCAGTGGGGCACATTTTTTCAAAAATGAGTTTAATATATATTCTGAATCAGCGCGGGAAGATCTACCAGGGAATAAAACCCGTTTTTAGCTAGCTACATTAGAAAGAGAAATTATAAGTCTAGCCACTGAATTTTTTTTTGGCCACGTGATCAAACTTCTCATTTTTTAACTAAGCAACGGGAAAATAAGATAGCTTCTAATAAACTAATTCGTCTTTTTTACATCACCAACTAAATAATTCCAAAGAAAGCGTCAAGTAAAGTTCAGCAATTATTTTAACTTGTCTACTGATTTATCTATTGCCACCTAATTTACTAACTCAGCCACGGATTTTACAACTCATCACCATTTTACGTTTTACAGCTTCAACATAAGCTCCACAAAAAAATATAGTTCAAGCTTCAATAGACAACATCATATATTACAACTTAGCATGTAAATTAATACATCATATTCTTTTATCGTGAAAAAAGCCACTGTACGATTTGGTGCGAGTGCGTGAGACGACAGCGACCGGCCATTTGCACCAAATTCGTTCGTGCATTCGTGTTGCAATTGTTTCAATTGTAATTTTTGTAATTAAATAAAAGTTTTAGATGAGTTTTAATGGTTATTCTTTCGCTGGGATTCACCGTTATCTAGATATTTCATAAATTATGTTTTTATAAAGGGAAGAGGGCGATCTAACTCAGTCGGTTAGGTTAGCGAGGAGCGAAGCGACGAGCATGTTAGGTTTCTTGCGACCACAGCGCACGAGCCGAGCGAGCGGAGCGAGCGGTGCCGCGGCAGCGGCCGGCGAGTGCCAGAACCGAATTGCTACTGTTTAGCTAGTCTACTACTCAAAACAAAATTGGACTAAAAAAAGGGGGGGGGGGGGGGGTGTCATCCCCCGAATCCCGAATGTTACATTTGGCGATTGTTTTTTGTTGACAATTTTCGAAGTCCTAATTTTGTATGGGACCTTCTATTATCTATCTAATATATCTTTATTTTAATTACTATACGTAAAATTATGGTATTTCAAAGTACATGAATTGATTTAAAAAGTCTTTTGTTTTGTTTTCCTTCAATAGTTTCTGGGTATTTAGTGGCCATAATTTACTATTTGATGACAATTTTAGGTAAATTTTGACGATTAATTAATGTAGGACGAGTTAAATTTTAAACTTACTGAGTTATAAAATTAGAAGCTAATTGAACTACTTTCTTGGTGTCATTTATTAATATTTTAGAAGATTACTGCTTGAATGCATATTACAAATTTAGATGCTAAGAAATAACCACCATGCTAAGTTGTATTTAGAGTGTCTTATATAGAAGATAACTAGTGGCTAAGATAGTATTATTTAGACGCGCGTTGATTGTGGCTGACTTAGTAATTTAGAAGGCAATGTAGATTTTTAGAGGCTTATACTGCTATTAAAAAGAAGTCTGTTTAATTACCACCCCATTAGAAATAATAAAAATAAAAATCATCAACGCAGTGGGTCCACACTAGACATCGATCTTCCTAAGCATGTGTGGAGTAAGTGATCTTACGTATGTTGAATTCGCAGCGCCATTAGTACAATAACGTTTATACTAACCACCTGTCTTGTTCAAACTCAAATACTTCTTACTTATAAACGCAGTGAGATATCTTACGGTATAAACTAAGGTAAATCTAAAGTAGAAATGGTACGCATAAACGCAGTAAGGAACAACCCCACTGCGTTTATGGCTTGTAACGCCTACTAAAAAAACAAATTGTCGATAGGCAGTAACCACATTTTTTTAATTTTACACGAACTGTCTAAAGTTAATCAAAATATTGTGATAAATTTGGAATCTGTGAGGTTGGTTTTACCTAAAAAAGTACTTACTTGCAAAAAAAAGCTTTATAGTTAGTCGAGACAATATAAAATTCAGTCAAAACTTTGAGAGCTTATTTCTCGAAACAGTGAAATTGGTCGTTACTGCGTTTATGATTTGGAGGGCAGTTACTGTTTCCCATTCCATCAAATCTAGGAGGTAGATATGCGCTTGCACAACTTTATATCCACATTAATATTACAAACTTCAAACTTCAAAGACTTTATTGCGATAATAAAGAGAAAAAGTTAATTTAAAGGTGGTGAACATTATTTTAGATAGAGCTCTGTGATCTACCCATGAGCATGCAATATTTAACATAATTATATTTTGGAATCTACATAACGCTTCCAGATTCAACATAACTCTCAGACCATCACGTGTATAGCAGGGAGCAGTATCCTCATTTTGGAGTCATTACACGAAATAGTATCACCGTATAAAGTCCCAAGGGGGAAGGGAGTGACTTTGTGGTTGTTTGTTTATACGCCACCATATATATTTTGGTTAATTAAGTTTTTGTGTGGTCGCGGATAAGTAGAGTGATAGGGGAGCGGAATTGGCGGGAGTAATGGTGATGATGAGGAATCGTAATTATGTTTATGTGTTGTGTTATAAATCTGTTTTTGTAGAATATTTTATATGGCCTTGGAAGTGTTGTAAGTTACGAGGGTTCATGATGAGAACATAGAAGACTGCGTTTTATTTTCTTTGTAAAAATATGTAATATCATCATAATTATTTCGGACATGTGGGCAAATGAGTTCGGGAAACTACGTAGTATCTTCTTGTCCCAAACAGTACAGTATCTCAAGACGAAAGTCTTTGACCAGTGTGTACTGTCAGTGATCGATGACACACGGGACTGAGACGTGGTCGGTCACTCATAACATCATTAAAAGGCTGTGTAACTTATAGGGCAATGGAGACGGCTATGCTCAGAGTTTAGAAATGATGCTTCAGAGAGATCAGAAATGATGAGATTCGCAGAAGAACCAGAGTAGCTAGAATTTCTAAACTAAAGCGGGAATCGCCAGAGTACATTGATCGCAGAACCGATGGCCTATGGGACCACCAGCTTTATTAAGTGTTATTTTCAAATCACAGACATTTAAATTCATAGAAGAATGATGCATAAGCTCCATAGTTATTTTGACATTTCCGTATATGAATTAGAATACAAACTAGAATTAGAATACAAAAACAGCACTTCAGGACATTTGTAAAGTAGGTAACCTGGAATCGCAGCACTCTCACTGTATCTCTGCTGATGAGGCTTGAACAGTAAATTACAGAAGAAGCATATAGGTACCTAACATTTTGATAATAATGATACAAAACGTACGTTACATAACGAACAATTTTAAGTCAGTTAGCTCCACAGGTCAGAAATTAACTTATGAAAATGTTGCCCAGAAAGCAAGCTTAGATGTTCAAAATCTTCTAAAAGATTAAAATAAGTAAATCTTATCTTTATTAATAAGTTTTTCAAGCTCTATTTACCAAAAAACCTTGGATTATTACCAGTCTACAGGCGAAATCAGCAAAAATTTCACTCGGTACGCAATTACCGGGTTTCCAGTAACAGATTGAACATCAAAGGGGCCTTAATTAAGCCTTAGAAGGGCCATAAATAGCTACCGAAGTAACACTGAAATATTTACTCAGTCCTCGAAAGCATTAATTGAGTCTAACGAAATTTCTTATGGTCGCTTTGAACTTTGGAATATCGTGATAAACGACACCAGTAATTACAAATTAGTTAATAATAATTATTAATTTTGTCTTGGTTGTTTTTGCGAAAAATATTCAAAGGACTTTGAGAAAGATTGAAAGTAAAGATATTTTCGCTCAAATTAGTAATGAATTTTCTTTTTCTAGTCTTACTTAGGAACAATATTATTTTAGCATTTTACGTCATTGATTTCTTTTGCGATATCTACACTTATTTTTTTCATAATAATTTCTGATAGCTGATAAAATAGCTCTGCAGTCTAGACTGCCTGCCTAGTCTGCTTCATCGTACCAAATTGTAACTCGATTTCGAAAAAGAAAGAAATTTTGCTAATAATATTAACACTTTACGGTAGTTCCGAAACATGGCATTTCCATGTATCATTTTCTACACTAAACGTTTTTCTGCCCGTCAGTCCAAAAAAACATTATATTGTAAAACTTTTGACAGCGGTCCGAAAGACCCTATTCAAAAATAGCACATGGGCAATTGACACCGCGGTCCTAAAATAGCGTCAATATTAAAATTCATACCGTGGTGTGTAAGACCCTATTTAAAAAGAGCCTTTGGGCGATTGACACCGCGGCCCTCAGATAAATTAACAGGAATGGATTGGAAATGATCTCTCATTTCTACGCAAAAAAGTCTGTCAATTTTGCGGGGGTGAGGGGGGAGGTTTATATACTATTTTTATATGACGGGTATGCTCACTGAGCATGCGTCTTTGGCAGAGGGGTACGCGCGTAATATCGCATCCATTCCTGTTAATTTATCTGAGCCGCGGCCCTAAACGAACGCGGCGTCATACGCCCCACTACTTATTTCCATGAAAAGTTCTGAATTTACAACGTACCTTGTGCAGTCAACAAGCCTTTAACGTTTAACGTTTCTTCACCATGACGACAAATCTTCATCATGATGGCATATCTAACTCATAGGATTATGCCATGCTTTCAAAAAGACAGATAAATACTCATATTTCTCGCCAAAGAGCTATTAACATTCATCTACATAATATTTTCTTATTTAAAGCAAAAGATACCATTTATCTCGACTTAGCTATCAAACGTCAAAAGGTCAAAAGAAAATGCAACCTTCGCAAATAAGCGTCGTTGAGTAAAGGCCACCCCTCGCAAAGGGGATCCGGTGAGTCCACGATGGGCATCACGGGTCAGTAATAATCACATAGGTAGGTACAGTGGAACTAAACAAATTTAAGATGTGCTGGTCTACGTTCGTAAACAATATTATGGTAACAAAATCTTGTTAATTGGTGCATTCGAAATCTGTACCATAGTCCCTTTTGGCGCCGTCATAAACTTTGTTACAACTATCTTTTAAATATTTTGAATATTATTGAATTAAAATGCGATTACTATCTTCAGCATTCATGGTATTGGAAATTGAATTCTTTTTCTGTTTTCATAAGAAAGTATTTCACCCGCGTTCAGTTTTATGAGATCAGAGAAACTTTTGTGTGAGCTGTGGATGGGTACGCTGCAAGCTCGGAATATTGAAGTCTCTCAAAGGTATCCGTTCGAGCGAAAGATTCCTCCAACTAAGTTGGCACTCTTATAACTAGAAGATATGACATAATATAAGATTTGAATCTGTCTGTATCTAAACGCCTGAGGCATTCGAAATTTTATTAAAACTTTTCCCCTTTGAGATAACTCGTGTTTGATAGAAACGAGTAGCGAACCGTGGAGGGGGAACCCCCCACCCGGACAATTAATGCCACCATTTACGAAATTTTATTTCATTTGCGAATGCGAACTCCCGTTATTTGATTATTAATAAAATGAGTTTTATTTTGTTGGCCATTTACATAATTGTTTCATTTTCACTTTTCGACTGCTGAATCCGATAAAGTCCACTGGAATCTCTTAAAAAGAAATTAAACTCGGGTTTTCTGTTACGCTGCGAGGTTTTCCGTATTTTCTTTGGAATTTAATATTGATGCTGTTGGGATTGAATTATGCTAATTTCCAAGGGCCGTTTTCAAAGAAAAAACTTCTTAAATTATTCTTTATGATAAGAAAAACCTAAACAAAAGAGATGATTTTTAAATTGGTTACGCTAACTGGAATTATTTTTGTATGAAGACAATAGCCATTCCAGCTTCCTGATTTCTATACTTATGGGCCACGAAGAGGTTTATAAGTATAACGTTAATCTCGAAATGAAAATGTTAATGAGTTTGAGAAAGGCAAACTCAACAAAAAAAAAAAGGATTCGTACAAACAGCCAATTTGTTCTGATTCGTCGAAACGTACGTTGAAGCTATGCTAGATTATTTATATTATACAGGGTCCTTTTTAATATGCTGACACTTTTTAAGGATGATGAAGGGGATGATCAGACTATCAAACAGAACAACTTTTTTTATGAGACCAACATAAAGAGAGAGGCGGAGCGTTGCGGAGAGGTATGGACTCTAAATCATGGGGTCCGGGTTCGAATCCGCACGGACAACATGCCACGTACCAATGAGTTTTTCTAACTTATGTACGTATTACCGACTGCTCTCAAACGGTGAAGGAAAACATCGTGAGGAAACCTGAATATGCAGAAGAAATTCTGATGCGTAGGTATGTGAAGTCACGCGTGGTGGACTAACGCCCAAACCCTGTGCCCTGCAGTGGGACGTATATAGGATGATGATGATGGTGAGTTATTTAGGAAATTATAAATGTATGTTAGTTTATTCTATCCATAATGTAATCATATTTAAAATCAGATTTCAAAAATTAATTAACATCAAAGTTAAACGTGACAAAAGTTGTTTACATCATTAACTCTGTACGAATAGCATACCTACAGTTGAAAATTACATTTTAATAACATAATTTACTCGGTATGCACAGTAATAATTCAACTGAACAAATAAATGCACAGACAGACAATGTGACGTAAATTGAATAACTGTCGTATTTCATTTAAGGCTTAAGTATATCCGATATAATAGTTTGAACATACTACTACGAAAATTATTATCGTTTTGTAAATGCGGATAATTGATAGATAATTCACAATTTAATCAGTTTAAAGGACAAAAACATTATACACCCTTATTTATTAAGTAACTCACATTTTAAGGGTATACCTATTCAGATAGCATAGCATATGCCTTTTATGCTCACAACTATATTCCCCGAGGGGGTAGTCAGAGATATTTTGAAACCTCAGAACATCCTCGTTTCACCAGTAGTACCGAAACTCTGTCCAGTGTGACGGGGTGTGAGTCCGTCGCCACTTATAATAGACAACGGGTCAATACATGCCTCGAAATTGAAGCATGCAGGTTTCCTCACGATGTTTTCCTTCGCCGAAAAGCCAGTGGCCTATTCAGATAATGAAACTAAGGTAAAAGACATGGGTCGAAAAACTCGATAGTTTTTTCGAACTCCCATAAAAATCGATCGGCTGAATCGCCCTCTTGAATGGAAGGTAAAAAAAACTTCTTTTTTGACCCATTTTCTATAGAAAAGTCGTTGAGTTTCATTATCTGAATGTACCATTTTTATAGTATACAACCTATAACATTATAGTTGAGTATTGTAAGTCGAACCAGTATGACGGTAAAATTAAAAAAAAAAGTACAAAGAAGGAACTCCATCTTTTTGTTTTCTCCTTGTTGGTTACTGATATAATTTTTAAAGACCTAGTACATTAACATTATCTGCATACATTTTACTTCAAAGTTATAATATTACCCTTAAACAGAACAAATTCCTATCACAAAAACAAATACCAAAACAACAATAGCCTTAATTTAATAACGATATCAATCAAACCGAACATAAAACACTTGTCTGCTAAATCAACAAATAGTTTTGAAAGCTAACCATTATTTACAATAGAAACATTTACCCCAGTTTATGGTTTAACATTAGATTTGATAATAAAACAAAAACCAGTTATAACCGGCTACACTACAGCTGCAGTCGTTGTGTGAATTAGAAAGGACAGGACATTTTGCAACTTGACCACCTGAGACAGTTTCTAAACTATATTGAATAATTTAAAGCACCTACCTACCTGATGAGGAAATCTTAGATTGTTGGAGCAAGTTATAACGTGAGTACTTAATAATTTAACTACTAACAAAGGTAAGTAAGTGGCCAGTGCCAACTTGTTTTAAACAAATATATTTATTTGATTAAGATAAAGTTTCAGTCAACTTTAATAGCTTAGTTTAAAGATGAATTACGATTAAAATGTTTTAATATAAAAGTTGAAAAATCATTATTATGAAGATGGCGGATTCTAGAGTCAATTTCGACTGCGGCAACTGCTTATTTACCAGGGTGAAATTGATAGTATTATCATTAGCATCCTTTTAAACTATGAGCCTACCCATCAAACTAAAACAACTTTTACTATAAGAGCAAAACGATCGGAGAAAAAAATGTCAGCTGTTCCATAGGTATTTCCAATAAAATGCAATGCCTGCCTACTCAACTCAAATGTAATATGCAACAGCCGATTTTTATTTTTGCTCCGTTCTATTTGCTTTTGTAAAAGTTGTTCAGTTTGTTTGTTGGGTTGTTGACTCTTAGTTTAAAAGGATTCTTACACTGTATAGAAAAGCTGGTACGCGGGATATATATTGAAGTGCATAATGTACACACTAAACACAGATGTACTCTCTCGTCCTACTTGATGGAACGAGAGACTGATACGATCAGAGGTATAGTGATCTGCTATTGGCTATAATCGGCAGCGGACACAGTTTAGGCCTCAAAGATGTGTAAGACGCCTGAAGGAATGGTTTGCCTCTTACTTCACCCGACTGGTTTGGTTTTATTTTGAATAGTTGTTTCATTCAAAATAATATCACATGGATAGCTTTCTGGCGTAATTTTTGACTCTACCACCGCGTTGGAAGATGCGGCGAGAAACTCTACAACACATATCTTTTAAAGAAAACAAAATACACAAATCTTGTAACATTGTCAAGACCTGACATTTTGGTCATTCATATAATCATCGAGTTTATAGTAACCTTTTTTACAGAGGACTTGCTTAACATGGGACTTAAACTTTTTGTCGTCTGGCAAGTTTAGAATAACCTATGGTATCTTATAATTCTAACAGCGTATACAGTGCCCCATGAAAGTTGTGTTAACCTTACTAAGACGAAAATATGTAATTGTGTAATTAAGAACGTCACTGTGCAAATGCGAAATATTATATTAGCTAATAAGATCAAAAGACATTCAATCCAATATATAAGTTTTGCAGAACTTTACCCAATTTCAATACGTCATTTTCGAGAGTATTATAAGTTTTACTCATGGATCTAGAATCATAAAGGATCCCACTCTTCCTTAGAAGCATTGATACAAGAAAATTGACGTTCGACTCCGTCGTCGAAATTTCCAATTTTACGTGTGTCCCTTCTATCCAATGACGTCACAACGAAAATTGAATGACGTCAATTTTTTACGTTGGATTAGAAAGGGACAGAGCTGGGACAAAGTTCGTAAAAAACGTCACTAAAAAAAAACTACGGAGAAGAACGATCCTTACCAACCACAAAGAAGTATTATCATGTTTCCCGTCTTGTTAGGCAGTCTGCACTCCACTATAGAGGATTCCAAACTTCTTGGTTTTACTCAATCTACATAACGTTCCTTCCTTCCAAAGAGATTTAAACATATTACTATAGAGAGGACATCGCGAACCAAAGCGTAATCCATGACTTGTTACCTCGGGGTGCCTCGGGGTAACAAGTCGTTCTAGTTTGACACGTCGCACTGACACGATGCATTCAGTATTGCAAAACAAAGGGATGAATTTTTTTGTATGAAAACCTGTCTAATGTCCTCTCTATAAGTAGTAATAAGTTAAATCTCTTTGCTTCCTTCATATCGTCAGAGCTCCTTAAACTTTGACACCATTCCTAACAAATATCGCTACAAGCATCTCATTATCGGCAAGTCACCTACTTCATTAACTATACACCTCCGAGTCTCACATACTTCGTTACCGACGGTACAAGACGGCGGAATTGAATCACATTCACATTTAATAGCCAGTAAACAGCGCTCTGCTCTATATTATCTGTATGGGACCTTTTGAAATTATTTATGTTTGCTGAGGAGTTATTACCACCGGAGAAGTTTAGCATCGCTAGCATAATAGTCTGTATTATTTAGCTTAGATGCAAGTTAGATTACTGGAGCGAAAGATGTCCGGGAATGTGGTGTAGCGGAACATTCTGAACACAGTCATGAGCGCGTGGTTTAAATAAGTATACCTAGGTACAATTTTAAATATTACTGATTATAAACATGTTACAGCCATGATGTGCTATTTCGAATGAAATTAAAGATTGAAAAATTTGTCTCTGGCGAAAAATTTGTCAGAGAACGAAATTTTCGAAATTATACATTTAATTTCGCAATACATTTTGACTCTAATTCTGACTTCATCGATATTTCAAGAATGTGTACACAAAAAATTAATTATTTTAGATGTCTCTTATTTGTAACTACTTTACATTCAGATAGTAGACAAAAACATAGCTTCCACTTTTTAGCTGCACAGTAGGTATACTGTTATAATTACAACTAAAACATTCTTATGTTTTCCACGAAACCTAAATGCTTAGGTATTATAATATAATGCTAAAATGAAATGTGTGGCAAACTCTCTAGTTGTTAAAACTGTTATTAAACCTATAAGAGAGTAGTCGACATCCATAAACTTTATCTCAACAATTAAACTTAACCCTTTCCCACCTTTAACTAACAACTCTATACAAATCCCCATCATTAAACCAGCAAAGCGGAATGCTGCCGTAGGTTGTTAACCTGTCCCACCGTCGTTTACATCTGATACCCGATACGCCATATCTTTGTCTATCTGCTACCTAACTAATGCCTTCGATATTATAATGAGAACACCCGCTATTGGTGAAATGTCGTATGACGCTTCGAACTCACGCCTACACACGTTTCTATGCGTCACTGAATTTGGCAAACGAGAAATTTTATTGGTAAAATGTTCGATCAAAGTAAAATGAATCGATAAGCCCAAAGCGCATTTAGTAGAAGCACACAAAGTAGGCGCGACATATTGGTAAAGTGTAGCTTAATTTTCGCCAAAGTAAAATCAATACTAACTAGGAATTGTATAAACTTATTTTTCTCGCTTGAAATGTTCGCGTACGGACCCAAAGGGTTTATGTTTAAGATTGTAATTACATAATTTGATTATAAAATTAAATGATATTGAAAAAGTAATTGTCTGGTCGTTAGGTATTCGACATAGAGCTTGATTTCTGTTGATAGTTGATAAATTAAGACACGTTCCGAATTCATGAACATAGAGTATATAATTAGCTTATTTAGAAATCACTTATTCCCTTTTTTATAGGGATAAGTTCGCCTTTCCCGTGTTTAAGAGTCTGAAATTAAGAAAAGCTACTCAAAGCCTAGGTCTTGGGTAGTTTCAATTTATAAGATTTTAGAAATTATCAATATTTCGAGAAAAATCGTATAATAATCTCAGGAATCCTTTAAGTAGTCTGTTTTATGGTCAAGCTTAATCTTAAGAGAATATTATTCCGAGAGCGAATTTAATTTAATTATGACCATCGAATAATAAATATATATATTATGGCTCCTTCTATGTCTTTAGATATAACAAAGAGATTAAACCTAAAGGCATAGAGGGAGCCCACCTACTGCAAGGATGTCCACCTTTTTTGACATTTGTGTTTGTATATATGTGTTGTGTTAAGTAGTAAGACAAAAGCATAGATTTACACTATAGATTAAGCCATATCGTGGCCGCACATGGAACAGAAATAGTTTGACATACTAAAAGACTTTTTTGTTTGGCAACTATTCTATTGGATTGACATCTTGCCAAACACAAAAACCGGCCACGGTAACCGAAACAACAAATAATGTTTTGTCGTTTTTGTTAACATAATGTTTCACAACTGGCTATCTCGCTCTCGATATCTTGACTCCATCTTTCAGCGTAAGCGAAATGTTTTAAATCTATGGACAAAAGGCACAAGAAGTGACTACCTTACACAACTTTACACACACTAGCATGCCAAAAAAAGTGGACAGTCGCATTAAAAATATCTATAGTTTCATCTCCTTCTACTCAATCTTAAATTGATGCGGACTCTTTGCTTTAGTATAAAGAGATCCTTGCTCTGAGAGTCGAATCTCTTTGTGTCGAACCATGGTCGAACCCCTTTTTAATTAAAAGGCGACGCAATGTTATACTAATACTGAAGGCTAAATTAGCGCGAAAATGCGCGCTGCATACAAACGTACTATGGTGATATTTTCAATACTAACCAATTAAAGTCAATGAAATTTTGCAGAAACAATCTATAATAGATACAAATTATCTATGCTTCTATAGAGTCAGATTTTCGTTAAAATATACAGTTTCAATGCTAGGATTAATTTAAGATTTGTATGGAAATCTTTGAGGCACTGTAACATGAAAACTATACATTTTAACGAAAATCTGACTCCATACAAGCATAGAAATTTGTTTCTAGATTGTTTCTGCAAAATTTCATTGACTTTAATTGGTTAGTATTGAAAATATCACCATAGTACGTCTGTATGGAGCGCGCTCCGAATAATATACCCTTAAAAGATGAATATCAATGAATCATCAATACATCGAAATTGCGATTAGTAGTATGATTAACCTTTCTAGAAAGGTGCCTTTTGTGGTTATGATTAATATTTTGATGTAATACTATTAGTCACTACATGAAACACTGCACTGCGCTCCAAAACACGAATGGCCAATGTTGGGGAAATAACCGCCAAATTAAAGTGGGATTGGGCTGGTCATGTCTGTCGAATGCACCAGGAAAGGTGAGCAAGAATTGTCACGCCCTGGATTCCAGAAAAAAGTCGTCTGCGTCCGGGTCGTCCTAGGAAGAGGTGGTGGGACGATCTGGATGCTTTCGATTACGCGTGGCCAGAGCATGCCCAGGACAGAGATGGTTGGAGGTTGGGAGTGGGATGAAACCGGCTAGTAAAAAAAAAACTAATACCTAGTAACTATGAGACAAAAATTTGTCCATTCTTAGTAAAATTGTAACATCTTTTTCTACGAGCTAAAATAAGATTATAGACTATAAGGTTTTACCAGGCATAACTATTGTAGCTAAATTAGATAGTAAGTAAGTAAGTAAGTTATAGCCTGTAGAACCCCACTGCAGGGCAAAGGCCTCCCGACCAAAGGCCTCACGAATAAGGGTGGGAGGAATAAGGGGTAAATTAGATAGCCTGGAGATAATTATGAGAAGAAAATTAGTTGTCAGAAATGAATCATTTTGTTTTACTAGCTTTCCGTTCTAACAATGTTAGTAAAAAAGATTTTCTCTTACCTGTCATAATGTTTCTGTATGGCATAAAAGCAGATTTTGAATTAGATGTTTTTTTATATTGAACCTGGATTATCTCAATGCTAGGCGAAGGTCTCCTTAAACTCTTCTTCATACGACATTAGAATTATAAATTTATGTCTCTCGACTTTTATAACCGATTCTCTCATAACAGGTATAGCAAAACTGGTATTTACAAGCATAAATAGCTTTTGTTACCCTTATTCAACGGAAGCAAATAAAGCGTACAGTGGTTTAAAGTTTTAATTAAAAGGGAGGATAATTAGACACGCTCTGTGAATATGTTAATTAATACTGAGGTTAATTCTTCAAAACACTGCTATTGTTCTTTGTGCAATAAAAATTTCTCTTTGCGGAAACATTTGTATGGTATTGGTGGGGACAGATTAACATGGATTATATTTTTGTTCAAAGGTGGGACAATATTTTTGACATGGGTTTACGTATGTAAGTTTCCATCAACAGCCTAAAAGATTCAACCAAAATAAAAAAAATATTACGATGATGATGAGCGTACTTAAGTCAGATGAAATATGTTTGTTGAAGTGTGTTTATTTGCATGAAACACGGTAACAATGAGGTACCTATATTGTAGGGATATAATTATATTCTTTAAGATTCTACAACAAGTATATAGCACGCATAGATAAATACAAAGCTAGAATATAAAGCTTAAAAATCCAAAAAAAGGATCTTAGCGTAACGAAGGTATAAACAATTTATTGTCTTCGCTTCATCGATATGATCTTCGCAACAAAGATGAGATATCAATGAGAGTTCATTAAAGCCAACAAAGGAGCTGAAACAGTCGCCATAGGAGCAAATTGTCAATAATTCATAAAAATATATCATTCTCTGTAAACTCCATGCTTACTTTTTTAGGCAAAATCTGTTTATAATTTTTGAAAATATGTAAAATCCACTCTAATCTTTCGTCTGTACCCAAACCATAAAACGCAAGAGTAAGATGTGGTTGGAAGGACCTGTTATTGGATTTTCTTTCGTGCTTTACTATTTTTGGTCGTTACTCGTTTACGAGTTACATTAGAGGGGTAATGCAATTTCACAATGAACTCTGTAATTAAGGCAGATAAAAACCATAAGAAGTTTAATTACGTTCTATATTTTGAACTATATCAGGTTTAATAGTCCTATTCAGTTTACACTATGTGACAGAAGCATTTTTTTATACTTACCTTGGTTGGTAGGTTTATTTTTTTAATTATCGTCTTAGAACTACCGGAAGTCCGGAATATCCTTAACATTAAAATCATCTTTCTTTTAAACTTGTAGATCTATACAAAATTTAACTTATCATGTATTACCGAACCGATACGCAAAGAGATTGGAATCACTATACTGTCTAACTAGCTTCGAAATCCAAAATAGTATATGCAGCTAGGGCCTTGGATCATCCTTGGAACCCATTTCTAGGGCATTTCATACAATTACGATTTTGTTGAGTTTCGGTACTACTTGTGAAGCTTGGATATTCTGAGTTTTCAGAATATCTACCCTCTCAAGAAATACAGTCGTGACGTAAGCATATGCTATGCTATGCTACGATTTTGTTCAGTGTGTCGCGGCACTTCCGGTATGCACAATATTGTTTTATTGTTTCGGTATTACTAGAAATCATTAAATGTTTTTAGATTTCAAGACGTTTATAAAGGTAGGCTCACACCAAAAAAGGAATTGTAAACTATTTACGATGCCAAATTATTTTAATCGCTCCCCAACTAAAACATCCGGTGAAACCTTCCAGTATCGTAAATTATACAATTTGTTGAACTAGTCTAGATCCGTAGCATAGGGCCATGTGACAATCACTAACCGCCTTGACCTACTCTAGACTTGGCTTGATTATAGACTAAGATAATTTTGTACCTATTTGGCTTTGTTGACTTTATAGGACAACAATAGAATTTGACCTTATTCTTAGACATTTAGATACAGATTAAATTGATTGGTAAAATATATTTGTTTACACAACTTTTAGATATGATTTGATTCAAATTGATTTAAAGTTTATAAACGTATAGATTAAATGGGTTATATGCATTTTTAATGGGGTTTTAGCCTAGCCTAAAGGTTCAAATCAATAGTATTTTTCTCAAGACTGCCGGGTCCGATTTTGATGCCCCTTTGCATAAGGGTATAGTTGAGGTATACCAACAAAAACACCAAAACAGTATCGCTATTTGGTTCATAGACCCTTTCCCAGACAAATTTGCCCAGTCTCCTTTTATGCTTATTAATGTATGTATCTTCAACTTACATTATCGCTTCGCATACTAACAACCTGATCTATCTAATGAAAGTCTGAGAGCGCCAAAATATGAGAAAATATGGTTTTTATTTTAAAATACTAAACGCCCCATACCTACGCATATAAAAAAATAAAAGGACTGCCTTAACTCTATCGATCGTAGTCAAGTACCTAATAAAGAAACTGCACCGTTGTCTATCCGTATACCAAATGACAGGTCCTAAATTCCACTACACATCCAGATACTACCGTATTCGATGTATTGTAGTTAGGTGGGCGTATCTGATCTAATTAATTCGACGTTGATTGATACTAATGTAGTTTCGGAACGTCAAACCCCGGTGAGTAATTGATTGTCACAACATGATGTTTTCGAAAAAACAGCATCGAAATTGTTTTGTATTTGTTTTGAAAGATGAAATCAACTACCGTCAGGATGTGGGTGGGTATCAATAAAAATTGAAATTGACAGGTTTGGACATCGAATTTTATGGTTGAGAAGAAAATGTAGAAGAAATTACCTTTGATAAAAATGCCTAGAGAACTTCAACTTTATAAAACACTCATATTAAAAAGTTCAGTTTTAGCCTGTAGCATCCCACTGCAGGGCAAAGGCCTCCTCTCACGAATAAGGGTGAGAGGGAGTGGGCCATACCCACCACGCGGGCCCAGTGCGGATTGGTGGAGGCAAGTTAATGGTCAACTTGCTGTCAGAGAATTTTCAAGCCGCCAAATAGGCCTCTGACCTGGCTTGACATTAAATAAACTAAATTTATAATTAGGTAATACTCGTAGTCCAAACATGAAACAAATATAAAAAAATAACCCCTTAGCTGCATATTTACATTACTACAGTTCTATGAATATTCACTCTCTAGTTTATAACAATTATGAAATGAAATTGCAATGATTAAACAAATAGAAGAATACATATAAAAAGGAACGTACCTATTTCCATCTTTTAATTAATTATAGCAATGTTCAGCTGATACTATCACATTGAATCCACAGGGTTCTGAGTGCGTAGGAGCGAAGCTCCGAAGCGGCCCCCCTGGAACCTGGTGGACCTGGTCTCCGGGGTCAATCTGCCGCCAAGCGAGCCGCAGGACGAGCGGATTTATACATAAAAGTAGTCATGACCGAGAACCCTTTCAGTGTGGAAACTGTGATATACAACTATTTACAGTTACACCTTTTTTAAACATGCATTTCTTACAAGGCAGACAGTCGATGGCGCGTTGCGGAGAGGTATGGACACTAAAGCATCAGAGTCCGGATTTGACTCCGCACGGACGACATGCAATGCTCCATCACGATGTTTTCCTTTACCGTTTGAGAGCGGTATTACGTAAATAATGCTGAAGAAAAAAATTTTATGCGAAGTCTACTGTAAGTGGTGGACTGACGCCGATACCATTGAGGCCAGTGCGTAGTACTAGATAAAATAAAATAAAATAGCCTTTTATTTCCAACACTAAGGGCCTGTTTCACCACTTCTGAATAAGTTCTTGTTAGGTTATCCGACAGATATTTCGACATAATTTCATACAAAATGTGTCAAACTATCTGTCGGATAAGCTAACAAGAACTTACCCAGAAGTGGTTAAACAGGCCCTAAAAGTATTAAGTACATCTTTTGACACGCAGGATCAATTATTTTTTGCCAATTAACGTGTGTAGATACTCTTTCTTATACGTGCCAGTGCCCAGTACGACGAATATAGGCTGATGATGATGATGTAATAAGAATCACTCATAGCGAGGATTTCGGGATGGAAAAACTTGGTGTTTACTGAAGCAGGATAGTTCTTCAGATGATTAAAACCTGTATTTGTCATCAAAATCGGTTTCTAGATGTCTCTACTCATGTGACACAGACCTGCCGAAATAAGGGTGTAATTTATATGGGTTTTAACTCTGTGTAGCCAATGCAAGGCCACTTCACTCTCACGGAAACTGTGTTAGCGGTAAGTAGATTATAATTTATAATGTCACAAATTCGTAGTCCTATAATTCTTGTTAAATTAACTTGTTAAACTGGCATTAAATTCTGAACCATTTGATATTTGTGCGTAGGCTGCAAACTTGCGGTCAATTAAGTTTAGCACTTATAACTTCGATAGTTCTTTGGGTCTATTATTGTTTGTAGTTTATTTACGACTAGGATTAGGCAAAGATATGAATAATGATCAAAACTATGCAATCTATCGTCGAGGTGCAGGTGAAAGACTTTTATAAAAAACTTGTGTGCACTTTATGTATATCTACATAAAAAGTTATTATTTTTTATTATTTATTTATTTATACTAAAAATACAAACACGTTATCTATACATCTTAAGCGTGAGCTATGCCCCACTACTGGGGTAAGCAGAGACAATAGATCGCCACATGCTACGATTCTGACACACATCTTTCGCCTCCTCAACATTCATAAGTCTCTTCAAACATGCTCGTCGGTTCCGGGTACATTTTATTTGGCCCTTCTTCAGTACGCATCCGATTTAAAAATAGTATATCTTCAAAAATTTTTGAGTTTTACTACCTATGACTAAATGATAAAATTTATGATATTTAAGAAAATATGTACAATGGTTTGGTGAAATGATGAACTATATGCTACACTATGGTACTACTATACTACAAAACTATATTCCATAGAAAAAACATCCTAAATTTTAGTACTAGAACTCTTAATGGAATTAAACAGCAAAATAGAGGCAGTCAGCTGCAATCCACTGTACTATTCATAAAAACACAGAACGAAGCGAAACAAAACAAACGGCGGTGGTGACAACTTCAGTAGTATCAAACCATTACCAAAAATAACACGAAGTTAAGAAAACCAAACACAATAATCGGTAACCAGCGATTGTCCAAAACAAATAGTATACTTAACCACCGATACCGACACCTGACTATCTACAAACTTTGTATGTTTAACACACATCACATAAGTTTTACAAATATTGAATGTCGTATTTGTAAAGTTCAATAAGGTCAGATTGAAAAAGAAGTTTTTTATCTTGTTTGATTCGAATAAAAATATTGATAGAAGAATTTTTTATATTGGATCTCAACTAGATCAGATTTTGTCACAGAAAATGTTAATGAATGAATGTTGTTTAATGAATGTATAAGAATAATATCTACCTGCATACAGATGACCTGTAAACTCCGGTGTATACATAGAAATAATTTGCTAATAGTTTTAGGTCAAGATTTTGGGGCGTTTTGAGATGTTACGGAACAAAATCGCTGTAGTTTCAACGAAAAGAATGGATAAAAATACATTGTATTTTGGAAATAAAATCTTTATTCTATAGCAAAACTTATTTGATTTACGAAATATATAAAATTTCAATAGTTTAACATCAAAACTTTGAAGCCGAGTCGTAAAACTGTCTCGGATATGAATACAATGTTGATGTTGATCAAAATATTGAAACAAAACATGACTGTGTTTTTTATAATTCATTTTTTTTTAAGGGAAACACTATATCAACGCATTATAGTATGTTCATTTTTATATTACACTGGAGGACCGCGGCGAACTTCGTACAGCCTTAGAATCTTCCCGACACACACTTGGCCGTTTTCTATAGCCAATGTAAATCACTGATAATGTAGCATTCTAATGGTGAAAGAATTATTCAGATCGACCCAGTGTTTTCGGAGCCTATTCATTACAAACAAACAAACAAACAAAAAATCTAATCTTTCTTCTTTATAATATTAGTATAGATAGGTGCTTTCATTACACGTTAAATATATCTAGGAGTCAGACTTATTTTACATATCATAAAATTCCCGATGGAGTAGTCAGAGATATTCCGAAAACTCAGAAAATCAATGTTTCACTAATAGTACCGAAACTCTGTCCTGTGTAACGATGAGTGAGCCCGTCGCCACTTGTAGTGGACAGTGGGAAAAATACGCCGAATCTCTTCGAGAAAAGGAACCTATTGTCCCCCCTACCCTCTGGAACAATACAAGACTCGAAATTGAAGCATGCAGCTTTCCTTACGATGTTTTCTTTCACCAAGTATTACAAATAATATCGTACATAAATTCCGAATCATTTGTAAGATTAGCCTGGAAGACAATCGAACTATAGCCTTCTGCACGGCAGGCATGGTTACTCGCCTCTATAACACCACGGCTATTTTTAGTTATTCTAAACATCGCATTTTACACATTTTAAAAAGTGTCCAAACCTACACCATACTAAATAGAAACAGTCTCTACTTTTAACAGGCCGTGAACACGCCTCAAAGCATGTATAGGTTTCCTCAAGATATTTTGTTTTACAAAAAAGTTCGTGGTATAACAAATCGTCGGTATTTAAAGTTCCTATAAACTCAGATTCGAGTAAGATCCTTGCATTTTGACGAAATAAAATCAATCGATAATTTTAGCAACTTTACAGCAAACCCATTAGTTTTAAACAGTGTTATTAATACTTTAAATTTAAACTTGGACGTAACTCATTGGCATTCCATACCCATTATTAAAATGCATAATGTCAGTATTCACGTACAGAAGATACTTGCAACAGAATCACAAGTGACACAAGCTATTTTCAAACTGGAGCTGCCTTAGGCTCTCTCATTAGCTGGCCAATTACGTGTCTCAAAATGTTGGATGATTACAGACTGGCCATGCTGGAGGCTGGACCAACAGATGCCATGAGTTCTTTGTTGCATAAACGGAAATTTTTCTTACGAAATCAGGAATTTCGATGGATATTTCGAAACTACGACGTGACTTTTGAGACAGATGGTTACGTCCTGTTTTGTAATTGTAAAATTAGTGTAGTATAAATACATGGATTAAGTAAAAAAACGACAAAGCCATTTAAAAACGTAAACTAATATTAAAGTATACAATAGTTTTTATTCACCAAAACACTAAATTAGTAAAGTAACGTACACTTATAGAATGCTATTTTTAATTAATAATTTACACAGTGTTTCTAATTTCCGTAAATGGAACAGTTTTAATATTATATGGTAATTGTTTTAATGCTTTCGATATTTAAAAACAATGCTATGGCGTTGTAAACCTATACTCCCGCTACTGGCTCGGGTGACTTTTCATTTTGATAAATGATAAAGCATTTTGCACTGACAAAATGACACACACATTAATATGGACATGCATTACAAATAGATGTTCCTGTTTATATTATTATCTGACCACAAACAATATGGTGTCCGGGACTGTGGCTGACATGCACGCAAGGATCATAAATCTACTTGTTGACATTGGAACGGAGGCCCAAGACGTCAAATGCAATATGCATTCACACCGCACGTAATGTACCGTACCACCATCTATTGTAATTATCACATTGATTATATTCACGTGTAGAAAGAACAGTGATTGATAGTTAACTAATAACTTTTAGTTACAAGTACGTATTGAATCAATAGTCAATACGTATAACAGCACGATCTTAAGAGTCTTGAAAGATAATTAAAAGTGAAACTAATTAATGATGGCACAATCCCAAAGTCAAACTGACCTAATACTTGAACATCATTGACCTAAAAAGATGTTCTCATCGACTGCCTCATTAATGAGGACTCAATAATTAATAATCGAGATACAATCAGACGTACCAGTAGCTTTGTAACCTTTGAAAGTGATGCCGACGTAATTGTTGGTATGAACGATGACCGTACAAAAGAACGTTCAATTTTGTCCTCATCAAATCGCGAGTCGTTACGGAACAAAATTATGCTTATAATTCTATTGCGCAAGGAAAGTAAAAGTTTGATGTGCAATTGAACTAAATTCTTTATGCGAATCTAATGTGCAGTTACGGAATAAAACAATAGCTTGAAACACTCCAAGTTATTTTCCTCAGCGTGGAATGAATGTTCTCGGAATCTAGATAGTGTATTTTCTAATAGGATATTTGATCCGTTGCACGAGGAACATGTCCCAGTGTTTCACAGTGTGGGTGTTTACATGTTCTCGTTCTATTTATAATGAAACTAATAAAATCGGAATCTTATAGTTTTCTTGTGTTATTGCGATCTGCTCTTAGAAGGTAACAAACAAAGCGAAAGGTCAAAGATTGCTTTAGTTTTTTTCAAGGTTTATATATCATTTGTTTGATTATTCTTGTGCTATATGATTTATGATACAACACTTTCAATGTCATGTTCCGTTTTGTTCTTGTCTTAATTTTTTTGTAATATGGTATGAAATATGTATTTATCTTCATTTACCGTGTTAAGCAACTCTTTTAACATAACCATATTATGCTCACGACTATTTTTCCCGAGGGGGTATCAGAGATATTCTGTAAACTCTGAACATCCACATTTCACTAGTAGTACCGACACTCTGTCCTGTGACGGGGAGTGAGCCCGTCGCCACTTGTAATTAGGTACACTGAATACATCCATCGAAATTAAAGCATGCAGGTTTTCATTGTATTTAGTTAAAAGTTCTATTCTTTCTACTAAAATATTGCCACGGACACCAAAGTAATCTTTGTCACAAAAGTCTAATATTAGCATAGAGATTATCCTTTTTTCTCCCAAAAATCTGCGACGGCGACAATACATCAGATCACGTTCCCACAATTCGACAAAGACATTGGACAACGACACGACACGTGTCGCCCGGCGGCTTATCCCACGAACCCGCCCGTTATGACATGCGGCAATGATACAAAGCTTAAGACATTTGTGAGGACATAAAGGCACTACCAAATGGTTCTGGACGGTGCGCTGGTGTGGCACAAGTTGAAAACTACAAGCGATATACTTTGGATAGTGAAAGTTAAGAAATTCCAGTAATGTTCGACACTGACTAAACTGACTAAAATGAAAATTGCAAATGATAGTGCTATTTATAAAAGACCACACCTATCAAATTGTGATAAGGAGAGCCAAGATAAATAAGAGAGAAGGAAGGAAGAAGGAATGAGCGTGAGAATGCTTAGGTGACAGAGACACACAAAACGTATTAGGTTGACTAACCTACCAAGACCTTCAACGAAAACTTTATTTGAACATGCCATTTTATTTTACATAACATAAAAAATGTACAATTACGAAACCGCAGAGCATAAATAACAAGAACTGAAACTAAGTAAAAAAAAAATTATGTCGCCATTTTTGACGAAGCGTGTTGCAGATTTGAAGTATGTATATTCTTATAAATTTTATTTTTAATTTCTAATAAACCGGTATCAATAAAATACTCAATAATAAAAAAAAGTAAAAAAAATCTAATTGGTTGACGTCACAATGAGACGATATCAAGAGAAGAACTTTTTTGTGACTTTATTATACAGACGGATAGGTACACTTATGCAAACAATAAATAAACTAAAAATTAAATTTGACTTGACTTTAAAGGGCGAACTGATCTCCGAAGATGTTTTATTCCATTATACCCGTAATATTTACCAACTTAAACAATGACACCTCTCGGTCCAAACCTCACATCACCTTCTTTGATAATTGAATTGATTGATAAACCGCTTGGTGCTAGTAACTTGAAGCAACTCTAAAATGGTAATAAAGAGCTGGACTGCCCGCAGCTATTGTTGATCTCGGTCATGAAACAGGTTCGGACAGTAAGACATAAAGACCTGAGATAAGAAACTTTAAGAACACCATGTGAATGTTTTTTGAATGTACCCGTTAAAGGTGTTTTGTTTATTCTTGAAAATATTTGTTTCTTAGAATTATACAAGTGTCCTGGTTTGTCAACCTTTATAGTTTAGTGAGACAATTTAAAGGTCATATGAGTTATGAATACGTTCTTGTACATGGGAACAAGAAGTCTGAGGGAATACGGAAGTTAATCACAATGTTTCTTTGTTCCATATCCCAGGAGGATTCGGGCCAATCGCTAAACTGCTACCATAATCAGTAAGGCTATTGTATCCAATTACACAAGATTGGGAACGTATTAGGACATTACTAGGAATGTTTAAGTAATTTTTTTTCTGTGATCATCATAATTATCCAGTGTTTGAAATTAATCAACAAAATTTTAAGATATCAAATCAAAGACAAATACTGCCACTAACACCATTGACCAGAAATACTATAGACTCACAGTCTCATACAAAATCTTAGCAAATTTTTGTGTCCGAATTGATAATACTTTTTAAACTTCTGCAAAAAGTTTTCAATCACTAGCCTTTTTTCTGTAATCTTTTCGCGTAGTACGTATCAATGGAACATATACCTTATACTCAAGGTATAAAGTTGTAAATACTTCTTACATGTCTTTAAAATAAATTTTATTTCTAAAAAGGAATTTTGAAAAAGGAACATGATGTCATCTATCAGACGATGACAAGAGTAGTATTTTTGAAGTCACACGTTCAAATCTGCAGTAGAAAATGTCAAAATTTGTATGGAAATCTTTCGAATGCTTCTTTCCTACTGCTGATTTAAATGTGTGACTTTCAAAAATCGCACTCCAGAACAGCGGCAAATTATAAGCCACACAAAATAAGTATGAATGCTGTAAGGTGATACTAATACGTCATATTTGATTATTAAACTTAGTCGTATTACGTATGTTTACAGTCGGAGACTATTCGTCGTTGAGTCGTTTACTAAGGCCAAAAGAGCTCGGAAACGTTATTTCCGAGCTCTTTTGAATGTGCCATTTTTGGACCGCTGATTGTGTGTCTACTTCTGTTATATAAGAGGTCAATGACTAACACGATCGCCACTGACTTGTTTTAACCGCAGACAATCGAAGAAAAAATAAGCGCGATATCAAATTCAACAAAGTTGAATCACCAGTGTTGATCACCATCATATCCAAAATTTAAAATCTATGGAATCTGCGCCAAATTTCAATGTTTATAATAACCTCGATTGGTTCAACCAGTTAGTTATTCAGACTGGCACAGGGCTGTTGTAGACGAAAAGTTAAACAATATTACGGAATTCAGACAAAAAGCTGAACGTTAACTTTAACAAAATCCAAGTTTTCTTCAGTTGTACTTGTAGTTATTCGTACCGCAGAACTGCTTAGCAAATTCATTAAACCTCGTTTAAACTTAAGCAAACACAACTGGTTAAGCAATCAATGTAACTTTCACGTACTACGTATTACAAAGTTTTTCGTTCTGCTTTACGTTATTGTTGTCCGGTTTATTTAATATCTATTAATTTATGTTTTATCATAATCATTTGGACGACTGTTGTTTTTTATTTTGCATATCAACTGTTTATTATAGTTGTTTGCTTCGTACATTATACCACGTCGATGTTCTATTTGGGTACGTAGATACAATAAATTGTCACGCGATTTTTGATCTAGACGCACCATTCTTGCCTCTTCAACAACTTCAAGTCGCTTCTAACTACTCTTAAGTTTCGGGTTCAGTACTTTATTGGATCCTTCGTAAGGTACCCATTTTGATCAGTCTACAAAAGTCTAGAATGATTTCAACTTACTGACTTCAACTTGCACACTTGACTTTCAACTTGTTTTTTGATTCGTATCTTTTTCAACAAAAGAAATATCAACTTACGATGCAAATTTTGCAAGCGTGTCGGTTATCTTGTTTGATATTATCTTTACAGCCTTTTTATTTTATATACATCAATACGGTTTCTACTCTTCTTTGGCTACGAATCAATCTAAACAGCCTCAAATATTCCAAACAATTCACCTCCCAAATATTTCAAAGACACCTTCAACTTTTTATGCTAATGTACTGAGTAGCATAACAAAATGTCAACGATACGCAATCCTATACGAAACAGCGTCATGCATGAATGCATGAAGTGAAATTTGATTGATGTCGCAATGCTGCTCTATTAAAATTTGTCTTGGAGCAAATTTAGTTTGCGCAACCGCATTGATAGAGTTAGAGATACCTTCAATACCAGACGGTTCGATCGCTATAGATAAAGCAATACTAATTGATAAATTTCTGACAAGGGTATCAATTATCATTAGCTTGCAATTTGCAATATATTACGACTTATCGAGATTAATGACAAACAAAATGTTTTAAAGCGATTTATCTTAATTTGAGTTGCTGCTAAATTTGGGACTGGTTATATAAAGCTTCCGTTTGTAAATAACGAACAATTTATTCTTGTCTTCATTGCATCAGAGGCTTTGATTTAGAGCCTACGTGTAGAACTAACGAAACGTTTAAAACTATATAAAACGTGGCAAGACACAATTTTTATACAATCAATCAAATCATCCTAAATCGACTTACTGCTGAGAATAGGCTACCCTTTAATGGGCCATTCCTCACAGTCCTGTATTAATCTGTTCCAATGCGAACTCAACACCCTCATAATTACATCGGACCAAACGTGCTGGTGGTATGCCTACTGACCTCCGTCCCTCTCTTGTTGGCCACCACTTTGATAATGTTGGTCTACTGCCCGTATTCCCATCTAGCCCTTTTATACCATAAAGCTTATTATTTATAGTACCTACACCTTTTATCAATTTAATACTCAATACGGTAGAAAAACAAGTAGGGACCTATCAAAAACAAACTATTTAATGCACTCAGAGCCACTACTAAATCTACAGACAGGGCAAGTTGTTGTTGTTTAATTGTTTCCGTTTCTTTAAAACATTATTGATGCAACGACAATATACGTCAGAAAACTTGTAATAGTGTTTCTGTAACCAACAACATCTTAATACTCTTCTATTATCTCCTCTATTTTTGTTTCAAATCGACTTTTAACAGAAATCTGACAAACGGATATGGTTTCTAGATCGTGTATAAACATTTTCATTTACTTTAATTGGTTAGTATTGAAAATATAACTAGCTTTTATTTGTATGGAGCGCGCAGCAAAAACTATAAACATGACAATTGTAATTTACATTGACAAGTCAGGGTATATTGGTGGGTACTACCTACTGACGTTAAACATGCGTGCGGTAGGAAACATGATGTGTCCTAACATTCTCAGCAATGTGTTGATTTGTCATTGTAAATTATTATAATTGTCCCGTTTATTAAATAGGGCCCAGTATCTTAAGGATGGATTCTACGACAGAAAATATGCTAACTAAAATCGTATAGTCTGTATCAGGGACGCAGCCGCAGTGGAGTAGGTACGTGAAAAGTCTTGTAGCGTGTAATCGCTTATATTAGGCATGTCAAACTCAAAGAACATAAACAAATAAAACTCATTGCATCGATCATGGAACATGACTGTAATCGTTGATTTTAACTGTAAAATCAAACAAAAAAAAAGAGCGAGCGCAGCGAGCTCGACATTTTATCAACATAACTTAAAACGATCACCACCTATGCTTACTTCTAAAAATATGTTGTTAGGTGCTATACTACTAAAGTAATAAGCGATTTTGTCATAACCAACGATATTGCATAATTTTTTGCATACTGACCGAAATGATAGACGTTTCAAGTCAATAAACCAATTGATCCAAAAGTAAAAGAAAACTTAAATACACAAAGTTAAATCTACAATAACAAAAGGGAAACGTTTATATTAGGTAACTTGTTGCTTCCGTATTGCGTTTAATGTTTGCTTTGCCTGGGGCCTCTAATCAGCTTCAGAATCTTTCAGGAGTTAGATTGAGTTACAAGTTTCCACAAGATTCCTCCGTTTTAGATTTGAGTTGTGTGCCCAGAGACTGCGTGTTTTATGTTGGACGAAACGTTCTGTAAGATAGCATGTATTTTAGCGAAAAATATTATAAGATTAGATCATATTGGTCTGTATTTTTAAATCTTTTTTCTACGTTGAAGTGAATAACGAAACGGAATTACTTACACGACATAAATATGAAGAAAAGAGCAAGCCATGTCTCAGGTATTTTCTGTCTTGCCATGAAGCTCCGACATTTTGTATTAGCTCAAATGTGTTTTTGTATAAAACTTTCCTTGATATAACGAAACTACTTGACATTGGCAGAATTGCAGTGCAAAGCATAAGCAATTAAGCAACGGCTATAATTTTAAAAAATATGAAAAAAGCCTTTGAGTCCTTTTTTGAGTCGAGTAGTCTCGGCTTTGTATGGAACAACACATTTTTTGCTCGATTTCGTTGTTGGCTTTATACTCCATAGTGAAAGATTTTCAGTTTGATGATCTGAAGCACCTGGTTCAGTAGTGAAATAGCGTAGCCTGATGATGATTACAAAAGGCAACAATTACGAGTATCACAAAAGCAAACCTACAAAAATATAAATTACAAAGTCAACGTATGAAATATTATTGCGTAAATTAAAACTAAAACATTTTCATATAATTGCATCGGCGCACCTCCCATGTGATATTGCTCTCCCATTTATTATCACTTTTAATTAATCATATCAAAATAGTTCCCCATCGAGGCCATCAATAATAAATAAGCTTTTTATTTGATCATTGCTTCATATTTTCATAATATAATTTGCTCTATTTATCATGTTTCTCTTGACAATTGTTAATTGGATCGCTTAATTTGGTAAAATTTTAATTTGGTGCTCAACTTGGTAATTACGTTTTCCCAATTCGATAGGAAAAATGAAACATTTTCAGTATAATCGACTATTATTTCACTTTCAATAAGGTTTCAAACAAACTTTGTTATAAATTGTTGGTACACATTCAATTTATTTTCATCATTTTGAATTTAGATCTCCATAGTCTGTAATAAAGTATTTCAGTGTGTGTAATAAAGTTTAATATATTTTAGTAACTAAACTGCAGGATACATGTTGCCTTTACGAATAACAACAGGTGAGATGGAAAGCGCTAACGCTAATAGTCCTCGAGGCAAGTCCTGGAGGCAAGCAAGTGGTTATCTTGATGCAAATGGTAAGTATTATATTCCCCTAGAGGGTCATCTTCATCATTTGCCTTTATACGTCGCACTGCAGGGCACATGTCCAACCCTCAGGTACCTATATAGGCGTATGTTCACCACAACAGGCCCACTTCGGATTGGAAGACTTCACAATACGCATCAGAATTTCTGCTTCAGCGTACGCAGGTTTTCTTACCATGTTTTTCTTCACCATTTAAGAGCGGTATTAAGTACATAAGTTGGAAGAAACCATTAGTAAACGGCATGTCGTCCGTGCGAATTTGAACCTGGAACCTCATGATGTCTGATGAGTGTCTTTATCTCTCAAAAACACGCCCCCAATGCTACCCCGAAAGAGTAGTCTGAAGTATCTTCTTCTCTTCTCTAAATAGTAGGTATAAAACAAAATCGTTATTCGCGTCTGTCCTTCTGTCTGTTTCTCCGCTTATTTCTTCTATACCACGCAACGGATTTTTCAGTCTTTTAGATATTTTATTCTGTAAGGTTTATGTGAATAATATATTTAGTTATGTATTATAGATGCCATACCCGAGCGAAGCTAAGGCAGGTCGGTTGTATTCTTAACATAGCTCAGTTCATGTTAAGAATATCTCTTCACTTCCAGTTATACCAATGAAGAAGAAATAATCTCGTCGAATAGGTAAAAGTGGTAATACGTCTCGAGTGCCATTCAACTCGCCATATCTCTCTCTATAAGACCAATCTTAGTATTTGTCTGACATACATGTAACTGCAATTTATGTGTTAGTCTCTTGAATGTTGTGTTATTGATTGAAGATAGTTAGTGGTCCTTTGGCATTGGCTTAATACGAAACTGAGTTAGAGCTTGTGTATCCTAAGCTTACAGTTCTAAAGTTAAATGGACAGTCTGATTGAGATATACATAGCTAAAGTATGGTTAACTATTATTGTTTTAATTACAGAAACATCAATCTAAATAAATACAATATTTTGCAAAGTGATGTTTTATGGAATTTCCACAAGCGGTAAAAATTCCTGGAATCTTAGTCGACGTACTTGGAAATTGATTAATGAAAATTAGGTTCTACTAACATCTACACTCATTTGTAACTTAAGCGTAAGTATCAAAGATTTGTAAGCAAAAATATTGGGTATCTCGAAGTAATGTATAAACATTTACCTACCTTTTGTGTTACCTTTAATGTTAAATCAACACAACGTGACTTTGAACCCGTATGTCGCGCGAGTTTCGTTTCTGTACTATTATTTATCATTCTTATTAATCGTAAATGGAAATTGTTTTTTTACACCCTGTATATTAAAAATTGGCCATTACTTAACGTTGTAACTTCACACTTTCGATCAGCGTATTATAGACTTATATATCCCGTTTTCATCCAAATTGACTTATCGGCTTTTCCTAAACTTTTTATACGGGGTCCTTTAGTTTGCGATATCTGTCAAACTATTAAGAAATAGTCTTCATTAAAAAAGGTTCTTGATGTACGTAAAATTGTCAAACGAAGGGGACCCGCATGATGGAAATTCCTACACCCACTCAACTCAAACATTGTAACATTTCATATCGATTCAACAAGTGGAAATATGCTGTAAGATCTAGGTTTCACGGTGCATTCACATTGAATGGCATAAAGTTTCTACAAACTTGTTTTAAGTAATAGGATTATTTGCTGCTCAATAAGGCTTATTATAAAAATGTCTGACATACCTAAAGCATATTCGAAAGGCAGATTCTATACTTCGCAATAAATATCATTAATAAATAGGTAATATAAATTACTGTTTTGCACAAATTTTTTACAATTTTTTGTTTAATTCCAAATTCTTTAAGACACGAATACAATACATGAATAGGTAGGTATATTTTTTAATAAATTATAATGAAATATTAATAGATCTTATGGTAACTATACAGACGGTATTCAGACAATCAAACTGAACAACATTCACTATGGACCCAACGTGAAAATCGTAAATAAAATCAGCTGTCCCATAGAAAATATCAATAGCTACGTGACAGCCGACTTTATACGCAATTTAAAAATTAGTCACATAGTTTAATGGTATGAAGCACCCCCTTTGTCTGTGAATTTAATATACCTATATCATCAATCGATTCTAATCCAATCTAAACTATTATAAGACTGTAACTGAAGTGTGTCTGTACATTGAAGACATTTACAAAAAAAAAATACGATATGGTTTTTAGGTATCCCTGACTCAAAATCAACCTTTTTTAGAAATTGTGTCCGTCTGTTTGTTTGTTTGTTCGCGCATCACGTAAAAACTACTGATCCGATTTTTATGAAACTTTTATTGTTTGATAGCCTTTGATTGACTTAAAAGCTGGTGTAGGTATATTTTGTGCGGACGAAGTCGCGGGTAAACACTAGTGTTTAATTAAAATCCTTACCGCGTTCATGATTATTTGGTTTACCGAATCTCAGAAACAAAAATCTATTCATTACAGTTTTATTTCAGCTCTTCCAGTGTGCATGGAGCACAACACGCGTCCCGCACACACGGGGCGGCGTATTACAAACATCAGATATTTCGAAATCGAAAATGTCTTCCTAGTACAAGTCCGGATTTATGGCATTGCTCGCAACAGCAATAAGAGCTTGTACGACAGTTATCGGAGCATTGAGACTCGAACTGTACTTAGTATTGTTGGCTTATTTGAGATTTATGTAAGTTTGATGTTGAACTAAGGATTAGAAGACGGTCTGTGATTATCAGAATTGAAAGCTTTACTTTTGTGAAGAAATCTACGCGCTTTTGGAGGAATCCAGGGTTAATATGGTTATTGTTTTTTTAATAGGATGATCAGACCATGAAACTGAACAACATAGAAATTGCGCAAAAAAATAATGCTGTCCCATTTACATTTGGGTCAAGTAGGATTGCAGTTTTGTATAAAACAGCTGACTTTTCGCGGCTTTTTCGCGAATTCGGTGTCGGTCGAAAAAGTTGATCAGTTTGTTGGTCTGTTCATCCTCTTAAAAACCGTCAGCATATTAAGAAGAACAGATAATTGTGTAAGTATACAGGGACAGGGTGTAAACTTAAATGCGTTACATACTTAACACTTTAACTGCTAACGACCTACGTCGTAAGTCAACACAAATGGGCCGCAGTGCACACGACTCAAACGTTGAGTCAGAATTGTATAGCATTCCACAGTGTTAACAATGCGGAACTATCATTGTTTTGAGCTTAGCAGCAAAAGTGTTAAGGGGGTGCTTCAGACCATCAAACTAAACAACATTTACTACGGGAACAACTTTGAAATCGCGAAAACGAAATCAGCTGTTCCATAGAAAATGTCAAAGCTACTTGATCAAAACGTATGAAACAGCTGATTTTATTTTCACTATTTCAATGTTGGTCTCATAATAAAAGTTGTTCAGTTTGATAGCCTGAAGCGCCCCCTTTAGTTCCTATGTAACGTATATAAGATAATACCCTGTGTATTGTGTCCATCTTCTTCTTCTTGTGGTTCCATCTTCTATCGGAGGTTGGCTAGGTTGTCCTTGTCCTAGGACATGATAAAATTGGCGACAGCGTCATCGTTAGCCTCTTTCGTTCCCAGTACTGGGAAACAGGGGTACAGAGAGAAAGCCCTCTGTGAGGGGTGAAAGGACTAATGTCTACTAAGATTTTTTTTTCTTACTGCTGTCTCCCGTTTTCAATGGAGGGAAGTCGGATATTTCTTTTTCCTACTCCTCCTATCTTCTTTGATTAATTCATTGCGGGTTCCAAGACAGATTAGAGTCATCACCCTGGCTCGCTGGAATTGATTTTCTAGTGTTGTGAATGGTCGCCGCTGTTGATCCTGGTTTACAGGAGTTACAGTGGTGGGAATGTGTGTTGGACCAATGTCCGAAAAAAAAAATTGTCTACTAAGAAGACTTTGGAAGCTACCACCGCATCGGAACGTGTTGTCGCTGTAGAGAAGATGTGCGGCCAGAAACTCTATAACATAACACGGCTGAATTGGATGTTTTTGGGACCCTTTATCCCAAAGCAAAAGCTATAATGGCATCAGTATACTGTGTTCATTTTCCGAAACTGGCCATATTGAACTCTATACAACTAATAATTATGATTCATACAATGTTACAGTAACTAGATGTCAACTTTTTGCTTCGAGGCCAATCGTGTAACAAGCTTGATGTTTCGCGACTTCCAAGAAATGTATTACAATATTTAAACCACAAATCGTTTTGAATGAAATATGAGTAATATTTTGATGTGATACTAAGATAATGAGATCGGAAATACCACAGGAATCTTTTTTATAGTATGTTTTATTTGCTTTAGATTAGTAATATGCAAAATTGATACGTCATTATCGTAGAAGAAATTAGAATTATTAGAATGTCGGTCCCGATTCATTAATCGGGCCTGTAAAGTAAATAGAAAATAAAATATTTAAACTTATATTTTATATCATAATGTAGTGGTAAATCATAGGTAAAGCCTTATTATACTATTATTTGAAATCTTGTTCGTTTTTAAGTTTTCGTTGTGACTATCTTTGTAATTACCACCGTAATAATGCTTCCAGTAACCTTCACAATTTTAGCAGAAAAAAAAGTAACTTGTCATAAAGACACACGTTAGAAGTGAAACTTCCGCAACTGTGAAATTTAAATTTCGAACTTCCGTCACACGAAAGGGTTGCCGGTCCAAATTTCAAAGTCCTGCCATAAAAAGTTCACTTTAGTTAATTACCTAGCTAAACATATTCCAGCCTAAACAAGGTCTGACTAGGACTGTTTTTTTTATCCAACATAGGTAGCATGACACCGTGATAAAGCGCTATCACACCTTCGCTCTCTTTCTATTTGCACGTGAACGAACGAGATAAAAGACGTGATACAGCCGTGTCACGTGTAGCATGCTACGACTGCTGGACATGACATGGTTCAAACCTTCTGGGCCGTATCAGATGGTCTGAATAAGACTTAGTACTTCTTTAAGAACACATTTATTACAGTCACAAAAACTTCATTTTGTCAGGGTGTTTTGACAGGATTATGATAAAACCCATAATTTATGACAAAAATATTAAAGTCTATAAAAACGTAACATTTAATTACTCATATTACAAGCAAATTAAGTCGAATTTCCAAACGGATCAAGCCAACGTTTAATTGTTTTCATTGTCTTTCACACAGTTGGTGGGCATTAGAACTTTTGTAATTATATGGTGCGTTAGCGCTCTATATAATTATTTTATCAAGGGAGATCCGAGGACGGTAAGTGTGATACTATTATGTCAGATTGTTAATAATTAAAGTATTTTAAGGCCGTCACGTACGTACGAGTATTGCAGTAACAACGTAGGCTGTAATTTAGAAACAGTGACAGGTTTCGTTCGCCTTAAGGTAGAAGCAAATTGTGAAGTAATTTTTCTTAATATCAAGTTTTATTTACAAATTAGTTCTTAAAGTTCTCGGAATGATACGGAATAATATTATTATGTAGTCAAGAAAATAATTGCTAGACCACCAAGATAAAAATGTTTATAGTTTATTTATTAGTTGGTATGAATCCGCTCATTTTGTTTTCCTAACTCGGTAAGCAGAATCGTATGTGTTATGTTTTGCGACAAATTTTTGTAGAGTCAATCATATGAATAAGAAAATTATAATTATATTACTGTACCTAGCGGACACTAGCGGAAAACAAACAAGAGTGGCGAATACTCCACCGACAAGAGCGTAGCTCTTAAATAAGATGATGATGACCTATACCGCTTTCGTACTAAGTAAAACATCAACACTGCACCAGTAGTAATAGACAAAATAAAAGAGCTGATAAACAGCATCAAAATGTATATACAAACGCCCACATATTATACGCACACATTGACAAATCAGACGAGGTTTTAGAAATAGGTACTATTTCTCCCCTCCGGACGGAAAGCGTCAATTGTCGTCCCGCTGCGCTAAACGAAGTTGTCGCTTTCCACCTCCGTCGAGGAGAAAAATAGTAGACTAACCTCGGACAGTAAACAAGAAAGCCTTCTTCCCGTTCCTGTCCTCGGTGTGTGATCTACTATATTTTTTTTAGGTTTTCAAGCTTGCTAAATCACTTGCTAATTATATTACTTTCGAGAAGAGAGACCGGGCTCTTACTTCAAAGCAAGGGCTATGTCTAGTTGGATTACTTTATCCCTTTACAATATATAAGCTTAGGTACCTACATTAAATTATTAGTTTAATATGTCAGAATTTTATTTTTGTAATTATGCGAGAAAATAAATAAATAATCTATTTATCTTTATCTAAATTAACGATAATATTCAATTTCGGGGGTCGTTAGAGACTTAAATACAACCACAGACTACAACTACCAACAATAATTGAATTAAAAGCTACCTGTCCACACCTGTCAATATTAGATTACTAGAAAAAAAACCTTCAAATGTCATGGTCACACTGATGAAAAGATCTAATTAAAACACTATAATACATGCAACAAAAATGACGAAATGAAATCTAGATAATAACAAACAAATAGACCAAAATAGATAAGACATTCGCAGAGATACAATCTGTCAACTTCAATGCTGGACTTGATTATAATTAGGAACAAAAGTTCAATTTTATCTTTGTGATCGAAAACCTTGGCTTATTATTGGCTCATTAAAATAATATAGACCGTTCTATTGGCCTATTAGAAAGCAAGGTCTGATATAAATATAGTTTAGCATGGCTCGAGCGGAATTCGCTGTGATATATTATCGTTGTTCAGATGATATAGCGAGTAGGTTATTTAGTAGGTAGTAAGTAATCGGGTACTACATAAGTATTCGATTTGTTAAAACCTCTTCATTTCATCTTAGGGTCTGAAGCGCTCGTTGGCGTAGTGGAACTTCGGTATTGCAAACAATAACTGAAGTTAAGCAACGTCAGTTCCGGTCTGTTTTTGGATGGGTGACCGATTAGTGATTTTTCTACTAGAGCATCTCCGTGCTTCGGAAGGCACGATAAGCTGTTCCTGGATAGTTCTGTCAGATGGCGCTGTAACCATTAGTTTAGCCAGATCAAATAGGTTTATACAGGCGGCTTGATTCTCTGACAGCATGATCACCACTAACTTGCCTCCGCCAATCCGCACTGACCCCGCATGGTGGAATATGGTCCACTCACTCTCACCTTTATTCGTGCAAGGAGGCCTTTGTTATACAGTTGAATTTTACAGGCTGTAACTTTCCGTAGTCAAACAAAGAACCAGCTAGTTTCATCCAAATCCATGTGTCAGTCTCTCTCATTTCTGCACCTATTGTAACAAACAACACAATTATCAGCACAGTACCTAAAATGAGAGATGCCACTGCAGCAATCATACCTATCATGCCGCTAATTGACTAAGAAGTAGATTGCCTACAATATATTGGAAGCAGAATGCCTAGATAAGGTGTTACAAAACTACAAATAAACATTTAAGGGGGTGGTGTAGACCATCAAACTGAACAACTTTCACTATGGGACCAATATCGAAATCGCGAAAAAAAAATGTATGTTCTATACTCTACAAATCGACTAGAGCTAAAATATGTATGGGATATAAAATTATTTTTTTCGCGATTTCGATGTTGGTCCCATAGGGAAAGTTGTTCAGTTTGACGGTCTAAACAACCCCCTTATGAGTTTTAAAAATTTATTCTTACTTATGAAACACCCTGTATGTGAGCAGAAAAAAAAATCTGATTTCAGAGGCAGTAAGAAAAGCTCAACAAGCTCAACTTTAAAGCGGTTTCGCGCTACGTCCGATCCGAATCTGATCCCTCAAAAAAGTATGGATTTTGACAGTCACATTAACAATTCTGTCTCGGATGGAATGTACATACTTTTGTCCATGTAGCCAAAATCCATCAAATCATCATCTATCTACACTTTTTTTTGAAGGATCGCATTCGAATCGGACATAGTGCGAAACCACCCTCAAGAAGTCAATAACACATCACTGAAAAGTAACAACATGCTACATAATCGTACGGCGTACTACACAACAAAACGCTTTATTTTAAACCTTGCTTCACAACGCGGCGGTAGCAGTGTGTGATCCAGATAGAGTCAAGTCACAAAGAGGCCCCAGCGACAAAGGCTTGGGAACTGGAGCGGTAACCGGTACAACTCCGGTACACATTTGTCTTGCTGCAATTTCGCCTGATAATTCCCCTGTAGCTCAATTAAATGTAATGTGACAAAGTTTTTTAATGGCTGTGACAATTTTTATAATTGGGCCCGTAAGGACTCGTGCAGCAAGTTACGTTAAATGTGTTGGAAAATGGAGATAATTGTAAGCTTTTTTCAAAATTATTTAACCACCCAGAATCAACGAAAAGTGTAACACTTGCTGTATGTTATCACTTATCCTAATCACTAAAGAACCAATATTAAAATAGTTGCATTCGTTTTCGTATACAGAGTGTAAAATTAAATACGTTTCACATCTTAGGGGGTTCTTCAGACCATCAAACTGAACAACTTTGAGTAACGGACCAACATTGAAATTGCGAAAAAAAGCAGCTGCTCCATATATTTCAGTCATACATAAGTACATATCGCAGATACTAATGATCTAGGAGTTGGCGACAAGACAGGTATTCCTTGCAAAGGTTTTAGTTAAGTGCAATTCATAACTCATCCAGTGAGATTGCAAACTTAATTCCTATTTAAGTATTACTGTAACTTATGTGTGGGCTGTAACTATTCACTTGTCGTTCATTTAATGCAAAATACGCATTACGTATGTAAATGCAATGACACTAATTGGGTTTGCATAAACGACTCAATCGACTAGTTTTGTGTAGGTAGACATGTTATTATTTCATCAGCTTTAAGAAGCTTATGGACTGTTAACAACGAAAGTAGCTGTTATGGACTTTATGTCAGATTAGTTCTGGTCGAAAGTGCAGTAGAGTAAAGTTGTTGGTAAATTTGTTAAATATTAAAGAGGAATCAAATCGTGAACCATTGTAACTTTTAACTGATTTGCTATATACAGGGTCCTTCTTAATATGCTGACACTTTTTTAAGGGGATGATCAGACCGTCAAACTGAACAACTTTCTCTATGGCACCAACATCGAAATCGCAAAAAAAAAAGTCAGCTGTCTCATACAAAATTGCAAACCTACTCGAGCCTAATGTATGGGATAGCAGATTTTTTTTCGCGATTTTGATGTTGGTCCCATTGAGAAAGTTGTTCAGTTTGTTGGTCTGATCATCCCCTTAAAAAAGTGTCAGCATATTTAGTTGGACCCTTTATTGTATACCCACGAAAATATCTCATTCCATGGAAAGGTCAGTAATTCTCAGAGCGATAAATTTATGAAATCTTTAACAGGGATATTGGAATTTGCGGTTCGATTTATGCGAAGCCAGCATGTCGGGAATCGTAATGAAGCTTCATGCACCGAAATGCAATTTTTTCATTCAATTATTCTATTAGAATTGAAGGTCGTCTTAGATTTATGAGTATAATTTGTCAACTAGCTCAAAGTGTCCGATTTACAATATTTGACTTACTCATAACTGAATGATATGGGGATTATTTCGCACTAATCCTACGATGTCTCATTCCTTTGAATATTAGAAATATGGAACAATTTCGTCAGTAATTACAATAAATTATGCTTTTGACTGCGTATGGGTGGGTAAAAAGACCATGTTTAATGGTGTATATTCAGCATTGAACGCAGCAATTGACGATGATTAAATTTATGGTAAATATTTCTTATAATTAAGACACAACACTCAAAAATGTTATACCAGTTTCTTCTTCAATCTTTTCAAGTGCTAAAAACTAATATTTCTATACGATCCCTGCTATCAATTATCAAACGCTAACGCTACCAAGTTATTGGACATCATCTTCTATTCAAACTATTCTTGAGTTTTCATTATTGCTTTTGTATTGTTTTCCTGAAAGTACGTCTCTATTTGTAGCCAAGATAAGTATTTGAGATATATAAATCAATAACATGATATCTTCACATAATATGATTCTTCTTAATCATAACACAAAGGTATGTTATCAATATACTTTGCAGCAACAAGTAGATTAATATAGCCTATTAATCTAATTGAGATGTGTGCTATCACCAACCGAGATTAGAATCAAATCTGCTAATGTTAACCCAAAGGTAACTCTCCTTCAAACAAAGAAAAATCAATATCAAAACCGCGCTGTTCTGAACATAACAAAGTTTTATTTTACTAAATTAGAAACTTCATTCACCACATTCGCGATACCCTGCATGTAACATAGTTTGTAAACGTACCGTGTCACAAAGGTGCAGTCTGGTGCAATTAAAACTTTGGCACAGTTTGTTTATGAGTGCACCTTTCGGCCAAATTTGACAAGTTGTCCAACTTCGGCCGAGTTCCGGCTAAGTTTGTCTGTTGAACAATAGAGCGGGGTTCGACCCTGGGGATCGTGGCCCGATATTGTAGGAAAGTTTGCAAAATGTTACGTCATATTTTCTACGGTATTAAGTTGGGTTCTTAAATTTATTATTTAGGAATTAGTATGTTGCAGGAATATGGAGCTGTTGAGGATAAAACTTATCTATACTTACTTACATGTTAATATTTTAAGGATGTTATAACCTATTTATCGTAACCTTGAACAAACACTTTCTTACGTAAGTTACACATACAAAAAGATTTTGTATATATATATATCTTTGATTGGAATTAGGTAGGTACGGTAGCTACCTACCGTACCATCATCGTCATCATCATCATCTACGTGATGATTGTTGTTTGGTTGGATTAGAGCAAATCTATTGTATGTAGAAATATTCTGGAACTTGTGACGTCGTCTCTAGAAATACCGTTTGTAGGTATAATATCTATAGACAAGTGAGGGGTAGTGCTCTTACATTTGAAAAAAGTAAGAATTTTCGCCAGGCTGGGTATGATACATTCATACCAGTCGTGATACAAACATAATCTGCGATGTATATTCTTAGTCTCTCTCTCACATTGCTCATACAAATAACAGTGACAACATCATTTTAAACATGAATTAAGCCTTAATACTTTTTGGTTAGCGTCGGTGGCGCGTTATGGACACATATGAAAACTCAATCTTGAGGTCCGGGTTCGAATCCGCACGGATGATATGCCATGTACCAATGAGTTTTTCTAACTTATGTACGTAATACCGACTGCAGCTATCAAATGGTGATGGAAAATATACTGAGGAAACCTGCATACCTTGTAAAAGAAATTCCGATGGGTATGTGAAGTCTACCAATCCGCATTGGACACGCGTGGTGAACTAACCATAGAGCATACACCCTCCCTGAGGGCTGAGGGTAGGCCTGTACCCCTGCAAAGGGACGTATATTAGGATGTGATGATGACTTTTTGGTGCAAGACGTGTAAGTTTATTCAAATCTTTTTCTAGAACAGTCTGCTTTCTATACAAGCCGTTACAAAAATACAAATACACCTTTAAGGGGGTGGTGTAGACCATCAAACTAAACAACTTTCACTATGGGACCAATATCGAAATCGCGAAAAAAAAAAGATGTTCCATACTCTACTAGACTAGAGCTAAAATATGTTGATATATATGATTTCGATGTTGGTCCCATAGAGAAAGTTGTTGAGTTTGGCGGTGTAAACAACCCCCTAAAGGGTTTAAATATTTATTGTTACTTATGAAACACCCTGTATAGGTTAAAAATTTCTGTGGCCCTCTGGCTGTTTCTAAAAAGAATAGGTAATAAAATATTTAGGTAGTCTACTTTACTCAACATACCTCCCTGTGGCATTATAAAACCCAATCTGGGACACATCGTTTTGAAAGTACTACGTACCCGCAACGAATTTGTAATAAAATACCTTCGCGTGCTTTCATGAATAATAAAAGCTACAGAATTAATTTTACCTGTGGAATGATAAACCTAGATTTAGTCAACTGTCATAAAATGTGATGTAGGTATCTGTATGTAGTCATAGGGATGACACTAGGTACCTAGTATTATTGAATTGAAGGAAAGTATTGATAGCTTCTCCTTAGAGATGTATTTGTCGAAGCCTGTCTTGAATACGCTCTTTGTATTTTTATGAAATAAATTTTCCTACTACAATGTCAAATGGCAGAAGAAATCAAATTTACCGTATGGTACCGATTACGTATCTCCAAGCAATTTTCTCAGAATAAGCGGTTGATTGCGGCGACTGGCTGTCACACTGGACAGAGTTTCAGTACGTGGATGTTCTGAGGTTTCAGAATATCTCTGACTACCCCCTCGGAGAATATAGTCGTGAGCATATGCTATACTATTTTTGTTTTTTTTATTATATTTAAGTTCGTTGAAAATAGAGTTCAAGATGGGTTTGATTACTGCTAGTTTTAAAACCAAACTGTTCTATAATTTGTTTTTCAATTATTTTGAACCTCATAGAAGTTCATTTGAGCTTAAATTTGGTAAAAATCTACCTCAAAGTAAAAATTTTACAAAAAAAAAAACGCTTCGCTCAATATTTCCAAACACGTCTTTGGAATCTAATTTGAGAAGATCCGTTATCTACTTATCTAGCACTTGATATTTAAGTTTGTCAGTCACATCTTTCTTTTTGTAAATTAAATTAGAGGAAAAAGCTCTTGCATCTCAATTCATTTCGTATGTTACAGGTAAACTAACATAATATAATGTTTTATGCTTACATACCTACATGAACTCACAATCACAGTATCTTTCGGGGTGGTCAGAAACACTGCTACAACTTCTTCTTCTATCGAGTCGATGACAAGTCATTTTAAATCTTTCCAGCCCAGTATTTCGCCACACGGATAGCACTGTCGGCAGCGTCCATAAGCTCCGTTCACGAGCAGGTGTCAGGGCAGGAAGGGCAGGATATGAGGTGGGCCATAGTCTGTGGGGCAACACCGCATTCACACTGGAGATCAGACCCGTCTATGTAACCCCACTTGAACAGGTTGTCTTTACTCCGGCCGACCTGAGTTCGGAGTCTATTTAAGCACCTCCAAATTGGCCTGGGCAGCTCTTGGCCTGGAGGGAGGCTCTCCACAAGAGGGCTACAACTAAGAACGGTATTGTGTCTGTATATACTATATTACTACATCTGAGAATATTTGCTGTAACTATTTTAAAGAGATGATGAGAAGTGGTATTTTTGAAAGTCATATGTTGAACTCAGCTGTAGAAAAGTATGTCAAAATTACCATGGAGGTATGCATCTTTCTACTGCTGATTTGACTTTCAAAAATCATACTCTAGAAGTGCGATTTTTAAAGTCAAATTAGCAGTAGAGAGATGCATATCTCCATGCTAATTTTCACATTTTCTATTGCTGAGTTCAACGAATACCAGACGATCAAACTGAAAAACTTACTCTGTGGAACCCAAAAATCTACTGAAACATTCGGGTCGAGCTAGGTTTGCAGTTTTGTATGGGACTCTTTTATGTGATTTCTAGGTCGGTCCCATGGAGAAAAATATTCTGTTTGTTGGTCTAATCATCGCCTTAAAATATTTTTAAGCTAATATTGATAGACCTTATAAAAAGAAGCTATAATTCAGTTGAGGTACAGGGAGAGATGCAAAAAATATTGCACTCCTCCCTTTTGCTTCAACTAGTTGGGTAAAAGTGCCCCAGTATTGGTTTTAAAGTTTTGAAATATTGTCTCATACATTGTCTGCACTCGCGCCAGGCATATCGTTTAGTCTGGGAATTTATACCAGCTGGTCAAGAATTTTGAATTTGGAAAGATAATTTACAGTAGTCTTTCGTAGTGGGCACTACAGTATTAATCTTCCAAACTCTACCAACTAACAAACAACAAAGAGAGGTTATCAGTATCGTAATATGTATTTTAAAAACAGGGTGCAAACTTAATTAGCCTGGTGCTTCAAATCAGACAATCAAATTGAACAACTTTTACCAACATTTGGAAACGCGAAAAAAAATCTACTGTTCCATAGAAAATGTCTATAGCTACTCAACCAAAAAGTATGAAACTGAACGTTTCTGACCTCGATCTGACATCTCAATCAATAATTTCTGACTCAATTCCTCAAGTCCGCCCCGACACTGGGGGTCTACCCGGACATTCGCAACTGCTCGAACCAATGTCAACTCTATTACAATGAAGTTCGGACCGAAACGGTCGGATTACAACGAAAATCAAAAGGCCGGGTACAGGGCTAGATTGATCTCAAAAATTTCGAGACGATGTCGCCGCGATATCGCTTGTCTATGATATGTCTCTAAAAAGGCAACTTGTCACTTTCAAAAGTAACACGCGAGGGCAAAAGAATCCGTTTGGCGAAAACGATTACGTGTTTCACTTTCAGTTTTAAGTCCTTAAATACACTCATTTATACCATACTATTGGTGCCTACCTACTTTAATATTTGTAAAAAAACAGCAGCTGCAACGAACAATTTTGGACGATTTGGCCGACTACTTAAATTCGGAACATGTGTTTTGACCTCACTGTAATTTCGGACTTTGCGGTTTGTTTTTGTGCTGTGTATTCTTATGTTCGTAAACAACATTTAAGAGTATATTACCGTTGGCTCCATACAAATGTAGTCTGGTGATATTTTCAATACTAACGAATCGGACGAATGGTCAGAAGAATTAAAAGTAAATTCGTTTTGTTCGGCTTCTTCGCCGCGGATAGATATGCGTCCACCCTTATAGGTGTACGCACGGCGACAGATCAACCTACCCATAGTTCGACCTTATGTCCATGAACATAGAGTTCAACTATGGGTAGGTTGATCTGTCGCCGTGTGTACCTAACTCAAAATCACAGATTTTTTAATTAAAAAAAAAAAAAAACTCGGTAGTAGATAATTGTATAATCTCCATAGTAATTTTGACATTTTATACTGCTGATTTCAACGTGTGATGTTCAAAAATCGCACTCCTGGACTGGATACTGATGACTGGAGTACTACCGATTATGAAAAAAAAAATTGTGTCCAAAAGTATGGTTTAGTTTAGTTTAGTTTAGTAGTTTATTCAATTCCTTCTCCTCTGCCCTAAGGTTGTCTGGAAGAAATCTCTTCTTAGCGATAAGAACGCCTATTTTTGTACCTTCTCTATTTCCTGTTTGTTTTCTCTCTGTATATTATGTTTTTTTGGTGTAAAATAAAGTATAATTGATTGATTATTAGACTTAAAAACTGTTTTATATTTTATCTTGCTACGATGACGGTAACTGCTGCTGACGAAGTAATTAACTTTTGAAATAACAAACCAAAAAAAAATCTAGACAAACTGACATTATAAGTCATTGCTTGCTTACCGATATAGATTTTCTTTTGATATAAATCTGTATCGGCCTTCAAATTCCAAAAATGCTGAGATGACTTTGATAAACGCGTTCAATAGAACCGGCGTGAGTTACCCACTTTGTATCCTTTTGCCGTAGGTAACGATAGGTTTTGTGCAAAATGGTGTAACCAAAATATAATTGAAATTGTATAATAATTCATTTACGTACAAACCATATAAATTGTGTAGAAAATTATACAAAAAAAAAAGCCCAGTAATATAAAATTTATAAAAGTATTACAGAAATTAAATTTCAAAAACAAAAATCCGATAATTCTACATAAAAAGATATAATATTATACAATTTAAATAAATAATGTCAATAATAAAAATAGAAACAAACAATAATAACCAGACCAACAAACAAATAAAATAAAATAAATATTATCAAATCTCATGTCACTTTGATACCTACTGGGTTTTTTACTATTTTGATTAGGAGATAAAATCGAGCTTGAGATATTTTTTTACCTTCTAGGTAAATTCGTATATAAATTACTAACGCCTTTATTGATTGTTGACATTTCATAAACTATCTTGGTAATATCAAACTGGCCTACAAATAATTTGTACGAATATTTTTAAAGTGTCAAAAATAATTTAAAATGCCTTCTAAAAGGATCCTTCTTTAGCTATCTAAAAATAAGCATTTTATTGGATACAACGTTTCCCTTCCTACGCCGCGACCGTTTATAAATTTGTACACAAATGCCAGTGGTGTCAAATAAGACGTGACAAATAAACTCAGTTCGATTAAATAGCCACCTCTCACTTTTAGCTTTTAGGCTTGACGCACATTTAAATCACAAAAAAATCTGTCAATATCGCAATAATAAATGTAATCTAAACTATTATATAGCTGTAACTGAAGTGTGTCTTGGGTTGCGTTGTGGGTCTGCTATTGGGCGGTCGCTTGTCGGTTGTCCCATCCCCGGCCTACAGCGGAATTCCAGTGGTGGCTCAGGACATTGTTCTTTTATAAGAACAACCCTTGAAGTCACCAAAATATCTATATAACAGTACAACGTCAAGCACTTTTGCTACAAAAACTCGACATTGGCAAAATCATCTACACCAAGATGGATGCCATAACCTTAAAAATAGAATAGAATAGAAGTGTGTCTGTACATTGAAGATATTTACAAAAAAAAGATTACGATATGATTTTTAGGTATCCCTGACTCGAAATCAACCTTTTTTTGAAATGTTGTCTGTCTGTTTGTCTGTTTGTTTGTGTGTTTGTTTGTTTGTATGTTTGTTCGCGCATCACGCAAAAACTACTGAACCGATTTTGATGAAACTTTTTTTGTTTGATAGCTTATGATTTGACTTAAAATCTGGCATATAATTTGTGCGGACGAAGTCGCGGGAAAACATTAGTAACTCATAAAATTACAAAACCGAAACTTTCAGTTGCGTTATATTCCATTTGTGTTTTGATAAAACTTAAGTACATTACATTTTTAGTTCATTGATGTGTTACAAATGAATGGTTATTTTTTATGGATCCAAATCTCACATAGTATTTCTTTTATATTGTTTGACGCCCCGGTCCAGACTTTAGACATATATACATCTTCATTATCTCCAAATCATCAAATTTAACTACTTCTCTAACAAAATCAATCTTAAAGTTCATAAATCATAACTATTCATAACCCAGTTACTCTCACATTGGTCAAACCAGCAATTTACATAAGCACAACACAATGCGTCGAAACGCACAAATTGACCTCAATAAATATTACATATTTCACTACCCGTTTTGCCTTATTCTCTCACAGGGCTACCAATAAATAAAGATATTGTGTAACGCGACCGCATAATTTTGATAATCTCACTAATATTATAAATGCGAAAGTTTGTGACGATGTTTGGATGTTTGTATGTTTGTGAGTTTGTGAGTTTGTGAGTTTGTGGCTCAATCTCACTAATATTATAAATGCGAAAGTTTGTGACGATGTTTGGATGTTTGTATGTTTGTGAGTTTGTGAGTTTGTGAGTTTGTGGCTCAATCACGCATAAACGGCTGAACGGATTTGGATGAAATTTGGTTTTCAGACAAAATATGTTCTGGATTAACACATAGGATACTTTTTACCCCAGCTGTGGGACTCTGTGGGATAATTTACAATGTTTTATCACGCTCACTAGCGCCGACTTGACTCTGACAGATGCATTTGGGCAGATTCCAGTGTTAAATAGCAGTTCCTTTTTTCAACACTTTTCATAAAATCAGTTTAGCGTGGTTGGTAAGCGGTTAGATTTTCGCGCATGGGGTCGAGGTTCGATTCTTGGTCGAGATGACTTTTTTTATTTTAAAATTTTACATGGCTTGGCTTGATTTGCTAAGGACCTGACTTCCAATCGTAATATCCTGAGATCTGGAGTGCGATTTTTGAATCTCATTTGCTGAATTCAGGTAGTTGAAAATGTCAAAATTACTATGGAGATACGCATCTTTCTACTGCTGATTTAACTTTCAAAATTCGCACTCCCGCAGTATGATTTTTGAAAGTCAAATCAGCAGTAGAAAGATGCGTATCTCCATAGCAATTTTGACATTTTCAACTGCTGAGCCCACCGAATGACATTCAAAAATCGCACTCCAGATCGATCAGTTGAAGTAAATGGTAAAAGGTAAAAGGTGAATGGTCAGAAACTTACTAGGTAAATTGGAAAAATACGAAAAAATCCCGCTTTTCCAAAGTTTGTAGGTAGTTCGTTTTCATATAAATAGATGGCGTTAGGCGTATTTTGAAAGCAAGTCGTGTGCAACAATTATTTATTCTAAAACCTAATGAGCTTAACAAATTTGGTTGATTATCGTGGTGTTATCGTTATAATTCATCGTTCTTAGTATATTGGTCATTTGAGTCAAATCTGAGCCAACAAAACGGTACGATAACCTTATAGTAGGTACACTACGATCGACGTGTGCCCTAAGTAGTCCATTATTGCACGGCGTGAAATAATGTCACGAGTATCATATACTATTTTATAGCTCGTGTGACCTAAACCCGCCAAGTTTTAAGTAATTTTTTTAATCATCTTTTGGAAAAATACAAAACAAATCCTCTTTCTTTTAAGCTTTTCTAAAGTAAGTAGGTGGTTCGTTTTCAAATAAATAGATGGCGTTAGGGGTATTTTTTATAGCAAGTTTGCATCAATTATTTATTCCAGAACCTACTGAGCTTAACAAATTTGGTTGATTACCGCGGTATTATCGTTATAATTCATCGTTCTTAGTATATTGGTCGTTTGAGTACAATCTGAGCTAACGCAACGGTATACTAAGCTTTGCCAAATGTTTATCAAAAAGCCCTGGCGGGGTGGAGGGGCGAAGCCCCCCCGGGGGTACGGGGGGCGGAGCCCCCCGAAGCACATAACCATGACTTCAAAACCTTAGTTAATTATCACAATCACAAATTAATGTCCGACGTGAATTTTACAGAAAGACGAATTTTGTTGCAGAATGTTTAGCCGAATGTTTGCCCGTAGCCCCCGGTCGGTGGGGTAGAAGTGCGGAGCATTTTATTTATTAGGTCTTGCAGATTTTTTTGTATACTTAGATACTAGGTGAATTGGAAAAATACTAAAAAAATCCTCTTTCTTTTAAGCTTTTCTAAAGTAGGTAGTTCGTTTTCAAATAAATAGATGGCGTTAGGGGTATTTTTTATAGCAAGTTTGCATCAATTATTTATTCCAAAACCTAATGAGCTTAACAAATTTGGTTGATTAACGCGGTATTATCGTTATAATTAATCGTTCTTTAGTATATTGGTCTTTGAGTACAATCTGAGCTAACTCAACAGTACTTAGCTTTGCCGCATGTTTGCCCAAAGCCCCCTTGGGATGGAGCGGCGAAGGACACAACCATGACTTCAAAAGCTTCGCTAATATATCATAATCAAAACCAAGGCGTGAATTTTACAGAAAGACGAATTCAGTTGCAGAAAGTTTTGCCGAATGTTTGCCCGAAACCCCCGGTCGGCGGGGCGGAGGGGAGGAGCATCCCGGGGGTACGGGGTGCGGAGCCCCCCTGAAGGATACAACCATGACTTCAAAAGCTTCGCTAATATATATCACAATCAAAACCAAGGCGTGAATTTTATGGAAAGACGAATTCTAAACGAAATTCGTAACGAAAATCTGACTTCATACGAACATAGAGATTAGTTTCTATATTGTTTCTGAAAAGTTTCATTGACATTAATTGGATAGTATTGAAAATATCACCAGACTACGTTTGTATGCAGCGCGCTTTTGCGCTCTCGGAATAAACTTCTCTTAAGTATTTTATCGCAATATTTATTAATTCCTCTCTGAATTAAATTCTAAAGTCAACGCAGACGAAGTCGCGGGCAAAAGCTAGTACTTAATATTATAAAGAGGAAAGATTTGATTTTTAGTTTGTTTGTAATGAATAGGCTCCGAAACTACTGGACCGATCTGAATAATTCTTTCACCATTAGAATGCTACATTATCAGTGATTCAAATAAGCTATAAAAAACGGCCAAGTGTGTTTCGAGAAGATTCTAAGGCGGTACGAAGTTCGCCGCGATCCTCTAGTGTTGTATAAATACAATGTTCTTGACTGGGAGTATGCCGTGTTGGTACTACGAATTAGTTTTAAGACTATCAGATCTCAAAAATTCTGATGCATAATATGTGAAGTCTACCAATCGGCATTGGGCACGCCCGGTGGACTAACGCCCAAACACCCTCCTAGAGGGTAGGCCGCTGTGCCCTGCAGTGGGACGTATACGTGGCATGATGATGACAATGAGATCTCAAACAAGACTTTATTTAAAGTTCCTCTCACACGTTAGATTGAAAAAATATTTCCTATTATGAATTTGTAAAATTCTCCAGGGTGGAAGGAAAAGTATAATTAACCTTTAGACCACATACTCTACCCATCAAACTGAACAACTTTTACTATGGGTGCAATAATAATACTGATAATGTTTAGCCAGATTCTCTTCATTGCTGCATTTTTAATCTCTCCAAATCGTCCCATCATGACAAAAATGCCCATTTAAATAATGTCAACGTTTTCGTACCAGTTCATAACCGGTGATACAACTTTTATTGCACCTTTAACAAAAAGTAAACGTGATTTAATTTTGTAACATCAAGATCGATTGGTTTTATTGATTGAAAATATAGATCACAATTATGCAATAATTAAGCAGGTAACCAGTTACACAAACTGAGATAACATAAATACTTGCTATCGATAAATATCAATGATTGACACAAAAAGATGAAGAATGTTATGAAGGATAGTATCCCTTCATAACGTTATGAAGAGGCTTTTTAGGGTTCTGTAGTCAAAAAAGGAACTTTCGTCCATTCTGTATGTCTGTATGCGCCTTAATAACTCGCAAATTTTTAGAACCGTTTGTTGATTCAAAAATTTTAAACTGTTCCTTCCTGAGGGTAAGTTTGTGCTCTGGATGTGGGACGTATACAGGGTGTAAGGAAAAGTATCATTAACCTTTAAACCACATGCTCTACCCATCAAAATTTATAACAAAATATCAGCTGTCCCATACGTTGTAATCGATTAGGTATTGCTGACAGCTGATTAATGATATAATGATACTTTTTCTTACAAAAAAAATTGCAGCTGTTTCATACATTTTGGTAGAGTAGCTATTGACATTTTCTATAAAAAACTGATTTTTTATACGCAGTTTCAATATTGGTCCCGTAGTAAAAGGTGTACAGTTTGATGTCCCCTTAAGGTATGTGGCATACCTACCTATTTAAGTTTATACCGTGTACAGCGATGTTGGTATATAAGAAAGAGGTTCGAATAGCACATGTTGGGTTTGCTATGTAACAAGTAGGTAACTTGTACTTCAAACACATCTGGTTCAAAGAAACCCGTCCACCTGTGCACCAAATTCTCTAGTCACCACATTCGGGGAACATAATTCACAAAATGCATTTACGGCGTCGACCGCGGACCAACGTCCAAACTGATGTGGTACCACAGTTCAAAGTCTCTGGAATGTCGATTTGGCTGAACATTCATTTAAAAGATAAAGCAAGTACCTCGTAAAATTTTTAAAAATTTGTCTTAGCCTCTCTTTAAAGTGAGCGAGCACATTTTTTATCGATAACATTTTTCGAATGTCAATTGATGTTAGTGTCACTTTCAGAAACTAAATTACTTTTTAGGGTTTCGTACCAAAATAGTGAAAACGGGAAACTATTACTAAGCCTACGTTGTCAGTCCGTCCGTCCGTCCTACCTATTTAGGGCTGTAACATTTGAACCGTAATAGCTAGGTGGTGGCGTACGGAACTCTCGGGGCGCGAGTGCCCGACTCACACCTGACCGGTTTTTTATAATTAGGACTTAGGTAGTTTTATTCAGGGAGTTTTTATTTTTAGTTGGATCGTGTTGTTGTATTTGTTTGTAATCCATTTAATATTTTTCATTCTGATTCGAACTCGAAGGGCGTTACTATTCCAACTGGTTCGAAAGAGGAGACTGAAGTAGCAGGTTTTTTTCCCTGCTCTTATTTTGCTGACAGCTTCCATTGTTTTGGAAACGATCAGCCATTAACTTTATTAAATAGTAGGTTTATCTAAAATAATGTAGTTATATAAAATTGGTAGGTAATCAAACAAAACTGTATCAATTAATGTTGATTGCAAACTCTCTTAATTGAAAATCATGTTTCTGTTTCTAGACCTGCGAAATAATTAGGCATTCAAACGAAAATACAGTGAGTTCGAAATCAGAATACCGCAGCTGGGCAAAATTTATCGGAAAAGATTTGTGGCCACGCCGATGCTGCAATTTGACTATCGGAAAATATATTTTATGACGTCCATGGCACTTTGTTGGGCTTAATGGAGGTTTGCGAGCGTTCCTTTTTTTGGAAATTCGGATGTGTTAATGTCAGTACTGATTTGTTTTTATTATATCTGTGTTAGTTGCATTTTTGATGAGATTCGTGTTGGATTTGAATTTTTCGTTTTGTTTCGACGTTTGTTTATTTTGTGAATGAAAGAATTTTTAAGTAGGTGTCCACGCTCTTCTTTTTTAGGGTTCCGAACCTCAAAGAGGAAAAACGGAACCCTTATAAGATCACTCTCGTGTCCGTCCGTCCGTCTGTCACAGCCACTTTTCTCAGCAACTATAGAAGCTAGCGACTTGAAATTCGGCATAGTGGTCAATCATGCTAACCCAAACGTAAAGCGAGACTAAAAATGTAGAAAATAATTTTTCTACTAATTTTTAAGGTCCAAAAACTGATGACTTTTAAAAAAAAAGTTTTCCAATCTAGCCGAGTTTGGTATCATTTAAAAGGGCTTTGAACGTAGATTTCGTATTGGTAGTTCGTTTTACTAAGTGATGCGTAGTTATTCATTTATAAGCCCGACTGCACGAAAAATTTTGGTTCCCCCCCCTGATCTCCGAACATATAAAGCCAAAAAATCTGAAATAATTCTTACATGTCGATAAACTATTGAATTTTGTAGGAAAATTATAGCGGTGTCTGTATTGATAATAGTTTTTGAGAAAATTGAAGAAATACAGTACAAACAAACTTAGGGTTGCAGTTGATGTTTTTCGTTGATGAGCATAGACACAAACTTTTTATATTACATTTTAAATAAAATCCAATAAATTAACACCAGTTTCAGTCATAAAAATGAACAAAGATAACAAAATTGCTAGTTTTTCGATGAATTACCAACTCCGTTGTGAAGTTTTGTTGTTAGCCATATTTCGTCACTGTTTTTTGCTTAAAAGTTTTTTAAAAGACGGTAAATCTGTTAAATTCCACTATATCTATTCTATAACACCCTACAATTATTCCTACTCATTAAAAAAAGTACAAAATGAATAATTGTTTCGATATTTTGATTTGTGATTTGTATGGTTTCATGCAAGAACGGGTGTACCTACCGGTATCGGTGAAACTTGGTAAACAGCTAGTGAGAGTACCTATATCCAGACATAGCATAAAAGGTAGGTGCTTAAGATTTTTGTGAAAAATCACTATTTCCTTGGGATTAAACTGTATTTAAATATTTTAGAGAAGGTAACAGTAATTTGAACATTTGAACTTTGCTTGAATGACAGGATGCGAGGTCCGATTCACAATGCAGGAAACTTAAAAATTATAACTTTACAGCAGACCGTATTTCATTATTGAAAAAATCCTAACATAATATAAGGTCTAACAAAATTAGGTGAAACTATTTTAAGGGGAGTATCAGACCATCAAACTGAACAACTTTGTCTATGGGACCAATATCGAAATCGGCGGAAAAAAAATCTGCTGTTTAAAAGTAAAAAATTATAATATCTACCACTGGATTTGGCCCTGTTCTGCTGTGAACGAGTGTGGCGAAGCGGGCGTGCGGTACGAGGCGAGGTCACTGAACCTACGCGGGGCCCCGCGAGCTGGCTGGGTTGACTATGCAGTTGGGGACGTCTAAGTTTAGATGTTTAGGTCTTCGAAGGTTTAGGTAGATAATGAACGTAGCATTTTGCTTAAAAAATGTAATCCAAATGGTATGGTAAGTAGGTAAGTAGGTACTTGTACTTACATTCAATTTTGTACATATCCCACACCTTTCTCAATGAACTTTATTGCGCGTCTTTGGATGTGTCTTTGCACTTTTTGATTAAAACGTCTCAATCGTATTAATAACATCACGTGTGCGGTCACTATCCGTTGTCGGAGCTCACTGGTGGTTCTCACCATCTAACCGTCGTCCTGTCTGTCTGTACACTAATGTAAAACGTAGTGATTACTTGCTTAATGCACTAATGTTTTTGCATACATGGAAATCAAGTGGCGTAAGGTCAGGTCAGGCCACTCAATACCTCTGCCTATTCACCGAAGTCCGTAAGTATCGTCCAAGTAGCTAGGTCCGTACACTTGTCACTAGTTGTCACGTTCATAATGGTAAAGCATTTCACGTAATGACATAACCTTGCCAGAGGTTGAGTGAGGCGCGCGATATTCCACAGTTGCAATTGTTGCAAAACGTTTCGACCGGTCGGCGTGCGCGTGCGCTCGCAACTGAAGACGTCAAATCGTCAAAGCAAGGTCAAAGGTCGCAACGCAAGCAAGGGCGGGAGTGGAGGCGCGTTGAGTTCAAAGGAAGCCGCCGCATGCGTGCGGCGTGCACAGTAAACAAAACACAGGTCCCTATTCAGGGATGATAGCAAAATATTTAGTAGATCAGTGTAAATATTATTTAAAAAAAAAATATTTCGACAGTGGTCCCATAGAGAAAGTTGTTCAGTTTGATGGTCTGATCCTCCCCTTAAAATAGTTTCACCTAATTTTGTTAGACCTTATATAAGAGAATTACGGAAAGTAACAAAATATTAAGCCATATCAACAGCTACGTTATTAAGATGGATTGAAATAATGATTTTCACAAATGAAATATTTATCATCATAATGATTAGGACAAATCGGAATAAAATCTTTACACGTCAGTCATACGTCAGTCAGTAGTGTTTTTTTTTTGTTTTTTTTTAAGTTTATCCTTTCGGATAGGCTATGGGAACTAGCCCTTACTGCCTGGTCATTAGTGTCTTTTTTTCTTTGTACTTAAACCTAACCTAACCTAACCTTAATACCTAACTCTTGAAATGCGAGGGTGGTACACACATTCCAATGGTCAGGGCAGTTTCACGCGAGAATCAATCCGAATCAAACGGGAGCGCCTTCTTTATTTCTCACTCTTACTATATTGCTCTCCATTAATGGCACATTATCAAACTAATTCCACCACATTAACACAATAATAGCCACGAAAAATTAATTTAGAAAATTAAGAAACAAATCCCGTCTGTTTCTTCACAAATCATGGACATGGATCAAAGAGATTATACTTGCATAGAGGGAAGATAACTTTTGCAAGGCGGTCCACTTTTTTGAAGTTTGCTTTTTTATGTTTTGTGTCATGTGGTAGGACAAAAGGCACAAAAAGTTACTACTTTACACAACTTTACATTCACTAGCATGTCAAAAAGTGTCAAAAAATTTGGAAAGTGGAAAGCCGCATTAACAAAATATCTAAAGTTCCATCTCTTTCTACTATTGAGGTATGTCATAAGAGAAAAGAGACTAACTACAATCTTAAATTGATGAAATTGATTGATTGACTTTATGCTTTAGAATTAAGAGATCCTTCTTGTGAGCTGTGAGACATGGATATAAACCAATGTATAGACAATACCAATGCCACCTTGCTGATCATGGACCATACTTTCCAACGTAGAAATACAATGACTCGAAAAGACATTAAAATAATAGTCATCGCGAAAACGAGACAAGCGTATACGCTATGCTGATGAAGTTGAAATTGCTATCAAAATCATACAACTTAGTCGGGCTAAGGTACGAGATTTAATACATTTTTTTCATATCTCCGTCCCTTTCCAGTATGACCATTCCAGTCTGCGAATCTATAAATTACTCAATCAACGCTTTCCAAGCTTCTTGATCATTAGCATGCAATGAAATAAGAGACAGTGCCTTACAACCTTCTTGATCATAGACTTTCGCTTACTCTAGCTTATGCACCTTTTAGTGTTTTAGGCAAGAAGATTGAATTATCAAAATTCTTGGTTTTAGGCTTTCATACCGAGAAGACAAACTGGAGTAATGTATTTCTATCCAACTCGGGTGCTAGTACTAATGTGAGAAAATGATAAACCTAGTTCTTCTGTTCGTCAATAACCCGCCTCATTACAATACATTTTAACTTCTAGAACAGAAAGATGGCATTGTCTATAAGCACCTGGAGAGGAGAGCAAACTTCCGTACAGGCGGTGAAAATGACTTTTCAAGTTATATGAAGCTAGATGACTGACTCTGGAGTCAGACAGCCTTTGTAGTACAAAAAGTGGTTACGTCGATAAGGACAGTAATAAGTAGCGATCTCCTTTTTTAACTAGAGCGAATTTGCTATGTGCGTCTCTTTTTGAGTGAATATACAAAGTCACGTGCTTCCTTCTATACCTTCTCTTTCTACGTTCTAAATCCATGGTTTATATCCATGTTCTAGAATCATAGTTCAAAAAGATTGCTAATGATTGAATGAGATTGCAACGCATAAACTTCTTGGTGAACTTAAAATACAGGTGGTAGTCATTAGAGGTAGTATATTAAGTGGTAGCAAGGAATATACTCTCTACCGTGTTACTTAGATCAAAATAATTATTTTGATCTAAGCCGTGTTAGGTGTACCCACCCATTTGTTAACAAAAATACTTGACTATTATCCATCCACTTTCTTTCACTGGAAACAATTCATGACCCACGCAGACGCTTGTAAAATAAATATGTTAAAGAAAATTGATGTCTTACCTACATTTGCATTAAGACTCCCTACCTATTCTCTAATTGGGATATTCAGGGATTTTCGTAGTGATCATATTGAATTCCAAATATTACGTAAAATTTTTCGTGCAGTAGGTAGGTACTCAAACTTGTCCGATGTAAGTGTTCATGTAGCGAGACCATTGCCACTTCTTTGAGCATGGTAACAATACATCATGTTCTTTAAACATTAAAACTTTAAATACTTACTTAATATTATAATATTAAAACGGCTGTAAGCTATCATGACATAATTTCTCTATTATATCGTTGCACTTTTTTTATGTTGTGCTCGCTATACCACTTTGTCCTCATCTTTTCTTACGGTAACATTAGGTTCGGAACCCTCTATGTGCGAGTACACACCTCGCTCTTGGCCAGTTATTTAAAATGTATTCGATATCTTCATCCTAGATATCATCGTGACTTGTCTACAATTTATTTTAATTTTATGTGTATTATTAAATCAGTTTTGTTGTTAAGGTGGTTTCCGTCCATACAAAACTTTGTCGTAGAACACTCGTAGACGGTATTAATAAAAGTAGTGTTTTATATATGGAAAAATAGCTTAGAAAATCTAGATTGCGCGTATCAAATAATATTTTCAATTTGTAATATAATCACGAAGATATCAAGCTTTGAAATTATTCATACAAAATTTCAAAGCCTTATCGTCGTAATTATATTATAAATTGTAAATGTTATTTGAGACGCGTAATCCAGATTTTTTAAGCGATTTTTCCATATTATATAAAACATTACTTTTATTAATACCGTCTACGAGTGTTCTACGAAAAACTTTTGTATGAAATTGACAACTCTGCAACCACCTTAACTGTTTTTGTTTTGTTTATACAAGGTGTAACAAAACACCCTAGTAATACATAATTCCACCTTAACTGTTTTTGTTTTGTTTATACAGGGTGTAACAAAACACCCTAGTTATACATAAGGGGTTGCTTCAGCCCATGAAGCTGAACAACTTTCGCTTGATGGTCTGAAGTACCCCATTAAGTATTACTAGAGCGTTTTGTTACAGTAGGTACCCTGTTGTTGTTGTTTTTTTGTTAGTTTTGATTGAAACATGTAGCTGCTCAAAGCTTGTGATTTTTAAATTTTTATAATTATTTTTAAGTTACGGTAATGCATAATTTGACATTATTTACATAATTTTTATTATAAGTGGCGACCGGCTCACCTGGGGTACCTACCTAAAACGTGTATGTTCTGAGTTTTCAGAATATCTCTGACTAGCCCCTCGGGAAATATGCTTGTGATGTGAATTTTGAACTTATGCTGACCATTCTGTTTAGATAATGTATTAAATTAGTCGTACTTAAACTCACAACCATGTTGCCTTTAAGAGCTGGTCTGCAGTCGATACATGTATCGAACAATCTACTTACCGTACCTAAGTAAAGTGTGCAGCGAAAGCAAGGGTCACTTAGTTAGTTAATCTTGATGGAACTATGTATAAAGTGATAACCGGTGCTAGGCTATTCATACCACACAATTTTTTTTCACAATCCGCATCAAAATTAGAAGGTGCTAGCTTTGTTGCTAGTGTCTGCTTTGTAAACAAAATTCATTCATAAGTCAGTAATGTCACTTGGAAGAAGATGGAGTAGATAATTTTGAATGTGTTTGTAGTAGTCAATAGTTGTCACTAGGTATAACGTAACACATAGTAGTTTCAAATGAAGAGCTTAATTTAAACTTGACGCTTTACAGTAATTAACGTTTTAACTACCGTAATAAACCGTACTGTTTACACCTAAATTACCACATAAAATGACTGCCAGCTGATATGTTGAGCACAAATTAACTACGGCTTTTCATTATAAAACAAAACTATTTTATGTATAACGAAAATGATGAAATTACTGGAAGCCTAAGGCATAAACGTTAAAAGTGAGAATAAAAGACACTTGTTAATCATTGGAAACTTACTTTTTATTCATACTAAAAACCAACCTTATGTCTTTAGGGTAAAGAAGTAAATAAAACAGTCTGATACTTGAGTCGATACGCAACAGGCAGATGGTTCTACAACCTGTTAATTAGGAACAACTTTTGAAATACTAGTTTTGCAATAATTGCTTCGAGGGCGCGCGACAGAAGCCGGTAAAAAGCAATGCAAAAACACTATAACTTGTCTCGATATACAACTTGTTGATTGGAAGACTAGTGAGGACAGATGGGAAACTATTTTGTCTATATTGTCGTTAGTGGATTTAAGAGTCAACGGCAGGCTTCTCCTTGCAAGTGGAAATCCTTTAGGAATCTGACCAAATTTTCATTTATTTAAACAATACAGAGCTTCTCCCTTTAACGTTCTGAACATTTGATACGATTGGTACACCCTGGGCCACTCGACAAGAACATGACCGGATAGCAAGAATGGGGTTTACCAAGACGTACCCATCAGCAAGCCTGAAAAGGTAATAGTATGGTCTAAAAATATCTTCACCACTATAGTCTAACTCAAAAGCCTTCGTCAGTAGATGAAAAATAGAGAAGAGTAGAAACAGTCGTTATTATCCTTTTAGAAATATCTGATGTTATATATTATTGTCATGTTCTTAAAAGTACAACTACAAAGAAAATGCGATGATTTCTTGATGTGAGAGGTCGAAAAAATTGGGTAAAAATATAAAAGTAACCTATTTATATACACACAAGTAAAAAAATACGATAGAAAAGACGCTATGTACCACATCAAAGATGATTTTATTGCTATTAGGATACTAGTTTTTCAATGCTACTAGTTCATTAATGAGCTGATGAATGGTGACCTTCCTTTATCACTCAAACGCAGACTCGTCGACATGTTTATCCTGCCTATCTTAACCTACGGTGCTCAATCATGGTTTGCTATAGGAGCGTAGAATCAGGTCAGAACAGATCACGTCAGGAACACCATAATACACCAAAAAACAAAAATAGCCCATGTTGGTGAGAATACCGCCAAGTTGAAATGGGATTGGGCCGGCCACGTCAGTCGATTGCACCCAGTAAGATGGGCCGAAGTCTTAACACCTTAGATCCTGGAGAATGGACGTCGTTGTTAGGGTCGACCCCGGAAGAGATAGAGAGTCGACCTGGATGCCTTCGACGAAGAGTGGATGGAACTGGCTCGGGTCAAGGATGCATAGATGATAAAGGGGAGGCGTTTGCCTAGCAGTGGGATGAAATAGGCTAAGGAAAAAGAAAAAAAAATGTGCGAAGGCTTTCCTATCAAAATAAGAAAAGAATGATGTAGATGCAATTTGCATTTAGCTTTTGATAAACGAGGCATAACTTTTAATAGCTTACAAACATTACCAAATCATTTAGGTAGATACCTGGGTAATGTGTGATAATCAGGTATCTAAACGATTGATATACTAAACGACGTATTTCTTAAAGTAAACTACGTACCCACGGATAACATCTGACATCTTTATATTCTTTGCCACATTACAATGGACGCCGCCAGCTAGTGCGTCCGTCAGCTGCCATCAAGGACAATAAAATACACTGAGACAATGTACTAGACAATTATATCGCGAACGAAAGGACATGACTCGAAAACACCTGATTAAAACTCTGAAACAATGCATGTTTTTAAAACATTCTAGCTAAATTGGTTCGGTAATTACAGCTTACTTGTGATCACTAAACCATGACGCAATGTTGCAAAATTACTTTTAATTGGATACTTGGTGTGACTAAGGTGGACTTCAAGAAGAAAGCTCTTGAAGTTTAAGTCTCAATCATTTTTAATCATCGTCCTCAGAAAAGAAAAAAATTGTATGTAGGTACCTAAGTATAGTAGTATAACTATGATTGCATCAGATTTTAGTTTGCTTTAATGTAACCTATTTATTTTAAAATATAATAATATTAGTTTGCGACTAAACCTCTACAGCAGCCTTATCTCCATCCGAACTTCTAAAAAGTGGACAGATTCATAAAATTATTTGAAGCCAAAATAGTTATTTGTTATGCTAGGCTGCAAAGTTGCTTTTTGGCTCGAGTACTTTTATTGAAACCTGAGCAAGCGAAGGAAGCTAGGATTGAACCACGAGCGAAGCGAGTGGTTCAAATAATAGAATCCTGAGCGTTTAGCGAAGGTTTCAAAGGTACGAGACGCAGAATAACTTTGCAGCCGAGCGAAACACACAATTTTTCACCTCACAACAGCGAGGAAAAAAAGTGAATTGCTAAAAAGAACTTTTCAAAAAGTTTTTATTTTCGTGCTGGCCAGTGTCATGAAATAGTTATTAAGCATTTTCAGTGCATTGGCGGTATACCAAAATATTGATTAGACAAATTCGAATTTCAAAAACTCTTTCCACGCTAGCGGATAAAATACACTTTTGCACTCAGATTTCGAACGATAAACAGAATCTTTCCGAGCTTGTGAGGTGAAATAGTTATTTGTTATGCTAGGCTGCAAAGTTGCTTTTTGGCGCGAGTACTTTTATTGAAACCTGAGCAAGCGAAGGATTCTAGGATTGAACCACGAGCGAAGCGAGTGGTTCAAATAATAGAATCCTGAGCGCTCAGCGAAGATTTCAAAGGTACGAGACGCAGAATAACTTTGCAGCCGAGCGAAACACACAATTTTTCACCTCACAACAGCGAGGAAAAAAAGTGAATTGCTAAAAATAACATTTCAAAAAGTTTTTATTTTGTGCTTGCCAGTGTCATGAAATAGTTACTAAGCATTTTCAGTGGATTGACGGTATATAAAAATATTGAATTGACAGATTCGAAAACTCTTTCCACGCTAGCGGATAAAATGCACTTTTGCACTCAGATTTCGAATAATAAACAGAACCTTTCCGAGCTTGTGAGGTGAAAAGATAATTATTTCTATTTTAAATAAACGATTTTGATTTTAAACTAAAGTTAGGTACCTATCTACTTGTAGGTACTTTTAAAGTTATGTTAATCTCGTTTTCTAGTAATATTCTCTGACAATGTTAATTATACTATTCAAATCCTTATGATTAGAAATCCATGCGTTCTAAGCTATCAATAAAATATTCATTTTTACTAGATTACACACCGAGGACAGGAAAGTAAGAAACGTCTCAGATCTCAGGTGCCGAGGTCAACAAACATGTGATCTGAGGCTTTCTTATTTACTGTCCGAGGTTAGTATACTATTTTTCTGCTCGACGGAGGTGGAAAGCGACAACTTTGTTTAGCGCAGCGAGACGACAAATGACGCTTTCCGTCCGGAGGGGAGAAAAACATTTTATTGCTCTCATTTTTTTACTTTGTCTTGCAGTGGATTTCCACTAACATAAAATGAACCATTCATAACGCTAAACGATTCTGTTAAAATTCTATAAACGTCAACATAATGCTATCATCAGGCTTTTCAAAAGTCAATCAAGGCGTTATTAATAGTTAATAAAAACAACTAGTTATAACAACAATTAAAAACAAGAAATCTGCAAGCACGCCGTCGCCAGCTGCTGTCGATCAAAATGGACAAACAACATTTAGTGTCACCTATTAAAATAGCAACATCAATAGCTTTTTGCGAAGAAATTCCGGACTGGAAAGTTTTTTTATACTTGACGATGAATCGAAAGCTAACTGAGTTTCTAAGATAGGTACACAACCTACATAGATTTTTTAGAATTTTGGTTTTAAAATGCAGGCGACAAAATAAATCTATATCTGAAGTCGCTAATAAAATAAGCGTGTTGAAGATTACACGTAATGTTTATATAATAATGGAAAAAAAATATAAAACTTTAGTAGATTACACACTGAGGGCAGGAAAGTAAGAAAGGTCTCAGATCTCATCTAATTACGAAGCCGAGGTCAACAAACATTTGTGATCTGAAGCTTTCTTATTTACTGCCTGAGGTTAGTATACTATTTTTCTCCTCGACGGAGGTGGAAAGCGGAAACTTCGTTAAGCGCAGCGGGACGAAAATTGACGCTTTCCATCCGGAGGGGAGAAAAAAATGTTACTGCTGCTTTTAGAATGGCAATTATATTGCAGTCCCAAGAAAATGGTTCATCATCATCATTATGACCAAGATATTAATTTATTTATTTTATTTATTTATTATAGACCTTAACATCTGTTGCAGATGATTAAGAAGTGTTCTTGGTGAAGCACTTTTTAGTACAATGGTACAAAGTATTACCCAATAGTATATTAGGTACATTAGGTACGAAGCCCCAAATTAGGTACGAAGCCCCAAGTATATTAAGCCCCAAATTACTATCATATTTGTCGATAGGTTAACTTCATCTTTTCATCAACGTCGAATCGTACCCGTCTCGTCTCTCATCTTTTACAGCCAATGCATTCCATCATAATGTCACTGCACCAAACAACTAGTCTACGCAAACTAGTTATCACTGTATAGCCAGGTGCTATATCAGAAATAGACCGACTCTGTAAATATAGAACGTAATTAAGTATTAACGAGTGCGCTTTAATTTCCTTTGGAATGAATTAATATTGTGCAGGTTGTCAGGCTGATGTTCAGTTTTAATTTGTGCCTTCAGCTTCTGGTATTATTAGTGGGTATAATGAGTTTGTATGATGGTGTTGGTGTTGAGTAGACTATGGACTTTTATCCGCAGGACTGGAATTACCTTTAGTGCGTTCACACACGATGACGCATTGACGGAGCAGCAAACGTCAGTCCGTCATTTTTGAAGCATGAGTTGTACGAAACCGCACGTAGAAGCAAACACGGTGACGGATTGACGCACCGCGTATGCTTCTACGGACTGACGTCTGCCACTCCGTCAATACGTCATCGTGTGTGATCCCACTTAGGCAACAGTATGAAAGAAGAATGGTGGATACGGCTGTTATTTTGGTTTCAGTCTTAGATGGACCGTACATAAATATAACTTAGCTATGCGTGTGTAGTACAAAAAACTTTACAAATAGTAAATTGGTTGTGATCTGCAAAAGTTGGGGGAAAATTCGGCTATAGCAAGCATAAGCATATGCTCACGACTATATTTCCCGAGGGGTTGGTCTGTCGGGGGTAATTAGGCTTTAAGTTTTCGTTAAAAAGACTGTGACCGGATTTGACGCATTTAAAGAATTAGGGTTTCTTATAAGATGGACTCACTGGGCACTACGCCACAGGCGCGATGATGCACAAAATGAAACTCACCCTAGATCCCAGCTGCTGAGCATGCGGAGAGGATGAAGAGACCATGGAACATATTCTTTGTGACTGTGATGTCTTGGCGGCAAAACGCATGTGCCTCCTCGGAGATGGATACCCAAAACCGGGAGATCTTAGATTTCTTCCCCTCAATGGTATTTCCTCCTTCATTGACCATATATTCGAAGGGTGAGGAAAGCAAAAAAAGTATTGGGGCTAACACAAAAGATCCCACTGGGTCGAAGTGTTGCCCCACAACAAGATAAGATAAGATAAGATAAGATAAGGTGGACTTTTTGCGCCGAGTCGTTACTTCTTCTCTAGAGCTTCATACTTCATACTGTTTATTTTCTGAGATAATGTATCCAGTGGACAAAACTTTCGTCATTTGCTCAGACCCTATACCCTAATGGATCAGTCATCTTAGTGCACCAAGTTTGATGCGTGTGTACTTGTTGTTATCGTGGTTCAATGTGGTTAGTACTTACTACAGTAATATCTAACTTGATCAATGATCAGTAAACGGAGGTAGATATAGTAGATTACACACCGAGGACAGGAAAGTAAGAAAGGTCTCAGATCCCATGTAATCGTTGACCAAGGCGAAGCCGAGATCAACAAACATGTGATCTGAGGCTTTCTTATTTACTGTCCGAGGTTAGTATACTATTTTTCTCCTCGACAGAGGTGGAAAACGGCAAAATCGTTTAGCGCAGCGGGACGAAATTGACGCTTTCCGGCCGGAGGGGAGAAAAATTACATTTTCTGACAGTTTTCAAAAATAGTAGCATGTACAATATGGAAGCATTATTAGGATATTATAAAACTAACATTTCGGTAGCTTTGTGTTAATTTTATAAAGAAAAGGAATAGTAGAATGCTCATAGCATTAATTCAAAAGTGTGGTTAGTGTCAGGTTTCGCGTGTTTAAACAAATAAGAGATTAGTGTGTGCCGTGTACCCGAACAAAGATAAGACCTAGAGGCGGTTCAACGGTCGAATAGGTCTGAATATCCAAACAACCGCTAATTCGCTATTTCCAAATCCAAGTCCTATGCACCAAAACATAACGTTTATATTGGCATTTTGCTATTTAACAATAAATCTTGCTTGTGCCTACTGACTGACTGAATACACATAATTTATTCAATCGAATAAGCAGCGACATTTCCGTAGAATGCTTGTGGCACCACAATCCGATATTTAGGTTACAGCCAAACCGAGTCTATTGTGCAAAGTGAATCGTTCCCGCTTAGTTTAGAGGTCCAAGTTATGGGAGAAACGCTAATTTGCTTCCTATTCTTCTTTTTACGTCGATACAATATAATATGATGTACTTGATGCGTTATATTTTTTCTGACCAGACAGCCTCATTAATAGCTTTCTGGTTTGCAGATGCTGCCATTCAAAGTTGATTGATTGATTGACGTGGCTCTGGCAATATTTCCATCACTTTCCGAAAAACTATCCCGATAATTAAATAAGCATATGATTCATTATCTCGGTACCGTTCGTTACCTTCATATTAAGAATGGTTTTCCTTGAGCCAAAAAAGAGATTAGTTGATTAAACTATTTTCTGAAAAATCTAACACTGCTTCCGAATATACTTTTGCCGTGTAATTCAACTTAGAATAGCACTAAACTGGACGGGTGCGTAAGAGACAATTGTTTTCAGGACGTCAATACCTCTGATGTCCACACTCAGTCTGCTCCAACCACTTCTATGATCGTAGCAGTCTCCCATTTACAGTAGGATAAGGACAAGAGTGGACCGATGACCTGGTAAAAGTATCTGGTAGGCACCTATTGCATCAGGGCAGCGCAGGACTGAGTCATTGTTGCAGCGATACTTCGGGGAAAGCCTATATCCAGCAGATGATATTCATTGGCTGAGCTGATAATATACTCTCCCTATATACTCATTACTCACACAAAACACTATTTTCTCCCTTCCAAGTCACAATCCACAATCACTAACACTCGTCACTAAACACATTCTGTGTGTTTTATTTTTCTACTTACATACTTACTTATGTTTGCTCTCATTGCTCAAAATATTATTACCTGTATCGGGTGGGCACTAACTTTCTTCATTTCAGGCATTCTGTTTCAGGCTATAGCCAAGATAAGACTACCAGGGCTGCAAATTATTTCTTTGTATTTTATGTTGAACTTTGATTATTTATTTTATTTGTCTTGCCCACCATGACTACGAAACATGGACGCTTTCTAAGGAAACTATGCACACAACGCGCCATACTAGACATCACTCTTCTTGACCACGTCAGTCACAAAAAACGTCGAGATCCGACGTCGAACTAAGGTTCAGGATCAGGACGTCGGGGAACGAATAGCTCGCTTAAAGTGGCGGTGGGCAGGACACTTAGCTAGGCCATAGAAATGACAGGTGGAGCAAACAGAAGAGACTTTGGCGACTTTGGCGACTTTGGAGACTTTGAGTGGCTTTAAAAGAGTGGTGGCCCAGATTAGACAAAAGGAGTGGGTCTTCCGGCAGCCAGGTAGGTTGACGGCATCTGGAAATGTAACGGTAAGACTTGGATGCGATTGGCACAGGACCGACAAGGGTGGCAAAAAGGTGAGGAGGCTTATGCCCTGCTGTGGGTGGATACGGGCTGAGGCTGACTTTGATGATGATGATGATTCATTTATTTATTGATAAAGTGCTCTCGCTGAATCTCACAACACAAGCCGTCAAACTAGCGATGTTTTATTCAGACGCGCGACTCGTTAGTGTTGTGCATTGTGGCCGCTAAACAAACCTCCACAGCGGTCACATTCTCTCAATGCATGCCTGATTTTTATATAGTAAATATTTAGCTTTTCTAGTAGGTACGTATATATTATTCACTAACTAAGTTTTAACTAATTGAACTCGAAACCAGAAAACCGTTGGTAAATAGACTCTTTAAATGAACAACATTTTATAGGAATCACTTTTTGACCTAAAGATCTTTATTTTTTTCTTTCATTCAAATTCGAATTTTAATAAGATAAAAGGACAATTTGTATGAAAAATTAAAAAAAATTAATTTATCGTTATTTTATTTATGAACGTCTTGTCTTGTACTCAAATTCTTAAAGGAATAATTTAAAAAAAAGTATAAAATAGTCAATAAATGTAAAACTGGACATATAAGAATAAAAAAATAAAAATTTGATGATTCTCAAGGAAGATATTGGTATCGATTCGGTATTGCCACGACTTAACTTAACTAAATTTATTCCTGTCATTTTCTAACATTCGACTAAGAAAAGAGACAGAAAACCAAGAACTGACTTTAGTGCTGTCAAAGTGACGCTACACGCCCAAAAACGCCTTAAATAAGATGGCGTGCATTATCTCGGCGTCAGTTGTTGGTTTTCTGTCTCTTTTCTTAGTCGAATGTTAGAAAATGACAGGAATAAATTTAGTTAAGTTAAGTCGTGGCAATACCGAATCGATACCATTACTTACCTATACGGGAATGGAAAGGTATTATCGCGGACTTTTCCGCCTGATCACTTAAATATTTTTTCGCATAATTTCACGCATAATTTATTGTTTGGAAACTATTCATTCATTGGTCTATTCATAGCCCCGGTACTGTAGTGCATCAGGAATGTTTGCAGGGGCGCTTGTTGACTGCTTTTACGCCACTATGCGCCAGAGATGCGCGTCCCTGGTGCACAGGGTCCGGGCCAGCCCCAACAGCATCCTGAAGATGATAGCGGACAGGGTTGACTGCCCATATATGCGTCACTGCTGTGGACTACATATTCCCAGCAGCTAACAATATGTAAATAAATTAAATTAAATTAAAATTTTATTGAATTGGATTATAATGTATTTTGTACTATGTACTATGTACTAACAACATTTATGAGTCTTGTCACTTGAAATAAATGATTGATTGATTGATTGATAAATAGGGCGAGGGAGGAAAAGTCCGCGATAGTACCTACAGACATGAAAAAATAAAAATTAAATCTTCCGGGCTAAAAAGGCGTTTTTCAAAAGTACGAAACAAAGATATCTGCATACTCCGATAAATGTATGTGTCTACATAAATTTTGATGAAGTAAAGCATTCCTTGGACTGTTAGCTCTATTGAAAATGTCATCATCATCATCATCACAGCCTATATACGTCCCACTGCAGGGCACAGGCCTACCCTCATGGAGGGTGACGGGCGTTAGTCCGTCACGCGTGCCCATTACGTATTGGTAGACTTCACAATCTTCACATACGCATCGGAATTTCTTCTTCAATGTATGCAGGTTTCCTCACGATGTTTTCCTTCAGCGTTTGAGAGCAGTCGGTACTACTTACATAAGTTATAAAACTCATTAGTACATGGCATGTGGTCCGTGCGGATTCGAGGCTCCACCGCGCCACCGAGGCTCTCTTGAAAATATGGAGACGACTAAGTCGTTGAAATGCACAAATAAAAAATAAAAAATATTTTATTTTCTCCACAAACAAACATTAATGGAACTAACAATAAACAGGTACAGATAGAATTGTGGAAGACAGGTTCGAAAAAAAAAATGAAAAAAAAAATATTTAAAATAATTTTCAAAACGTTAAGTACATCCGTTAGTACTCGTACTAACCTATAATTTAGTTTACAGGCTAAAGAACAGCCATTGAAAAGAGCAATGATAATGACTTACAAGATGTTTGCATTGCCTCAAGCACTGCATGGCCTTCTAACAACCTTTGTGTTTTGTCATTGTCACACCACCCTATATTTTACAAAAACCGTCAGTGCGACAGTTGCGTCAAAATAAACGGTGTATTTATATTATTATAATACTTCAAAAGCAACAGCTTCGAAGTAACTGGGTTAATACCAGTGCCAAAATAAATATTTCATTTCATATGCAAGGTTTTGACTCTGCGTCGAATTCTCATAAATACGTTATTATGAGAGGTGACAAAATTGTCTACAATTAACAATCGCCTTATAACTTTGCTTCTAGCTTTTATAAACAGTGCAAAGGAAACCTCATACCATAGTCGTCTCATTCTCGTACAATATGATACCAAAATTCAATTTATTCGCCGTGTGATTCCCAGCTTAGAAAAGACCGCCGTATTTCAGTCGTTATTAGAGAAGAAGAAACTTTACTCAAACATTCTAATGTTTTGTGGGCGATAAAGCGATATCAATCCTTATTGTGTAATTTCATCCTTAAGTTTAGACTTAAGTAAAAAGTATGATAAAATAAGTTAACTAAAAGTTTTAAAAAGTAAATATGCGTAAAGTGCAATAATAATATTATTTGTGTTAACTTCTTTCGGATTATTAATGTTCAAAGCGCTCTTACCATTTTATTCTCGTAAGTTTGACATGAATATGTTTTGTTCAATTTGTGAACATAACGTTGAATCCAGAGCAACGATGTTCAAATACTCTCGTTATTACTGAAACTGACAATGGAAATAACGCATCTTCTTCGTTGAGTATAGAAACGGGAAATAAAGCAGTCTCAATCAATGAAACAACAATAATTGTTGACAATGTCTATAAGTAGTTCTGAACAAGTAGATCAAACAGTAAAACCAATGCAATATATGAAATATGAATTATCTGGTGGTTTATACCACCAAGAAGACTCTCAACAGGCTGACCAAAAATATCAAAACGAACAACAGGATGATCACCGAGAATCCGAACAGATGAATGAACCAGAATCTAAATCTAATGAAAATGAAAATAATATTGTAATTGGGGAGCAGCACTCTTATCACGAAGATTCTTTTATGGATGATGAAGATATCAATGATCTTTGTACTTCAGAACAGTCGACGTCGAAAGACTCGGAAAGATAACACGAAAGAGACCTCGAGATGAAAGTGAATGGACGGATAGAAAGAGTAAAAGCCTAAAAAAGTTCTCATGTCTTCATGATTGCTACACCCGTAAGGGTAAAATTGTAATTGAACTAAGAAAGCAATGTTACCACCTATATCTATATACATACAGTTTATGGCAATAAATGAATATGAAACAGTTATTGTTGGGTATGCAAAATTGAAATAGAGATCTATTTATTACAGTACTGACAGATGACAGGACTGTCACTGTATCCGACGCTGGGGCTAGCGGGGATCGAATACGTGAACGTACAACCATGGTGGAGATAAAAAACTAGACTTTAAGTCTTGTCTCTCAGTGGGGTAACAATAATCTAGTCAACTTCAACGCCACCAAAACAATGCCTTGCCTGTTCAGCGCCAAAAGGAGTCCGTTTAATCTGACTCCTACTTTCCGGGGTACATCTGTCTCTGTTTCCGACAGTCTTAAGCTTTTGGGCATGAGGTTGACAACGAAACTCAACATTGGCGCTGATATCGAGTTAAAAACTCAAACTGCGGCCAGAAAGCCGGGCATCTTTAACAAGGTAAAGCGGTACTTCACTCCTGGACAGCTCTTAATGTTGTATAAAGCTCCGCAGGTCCGATATTGCATGGAGTATTGCTGCCACCTGTGGGATGCTCAGCAACTATCCACACTAGACTCGGTTGAACGCAGAGCCAGGAGGCTCATTGGCGACAGTAAGCTTCATAGCCTAGCCCACCGCCGCAGAATAGCCTGCTTGTCGGTCTTCTACAGATTGTACTTCGGTGAGTGTGCCCAAGAGCTACATGAGCTCATCCCACCTTCCCTTTTCTACTATCGTACTTTCAGACGCACCGCGGGATATCACCCTTCTTGGTTAACAACCCACATATCCGCACCAAGCGCCTTTCAGAATCTTTTATAATGCGCACAGCCAAGGAGTGGAATGCCCTGCCTGCGTCAGTATTTCCGAGCGCTTATAACCCGAATTCCTTCAAAGTACGAGTGAATAGGCTTCTTCTGGGTAAGCTCGCTACATCTTCAACCCCATATTTGTCCTGAGGACTGGATTGAGGTCAAGAGCAAACCCCTATGTAATCAAAATAATAAAAAATGTTTTACTCGGACGGTTGCGGGGGGCAAAATAAAAACCGATTTATTTTTGCGTAATACTTTTTTGCATTCAAAAAAACACTCGATGTCGAAGAGCGGCACCAAGTTCTGTCCCTACTATGACAAATGAATTGCAACATGCTTACATACGGCCCATCCCTGTCAGTAAAGCTTTGTACACAAATCTTATAGGTTTGTGCAGAACTCAAGCCATCCCAAGACACTACCAAGCATTTTATGAATTCTAATTTGTGGCGATAGTGATGTCTATGACGAGCAAACTGAATTTGCAGACTGATGAGATTATTTACAAGGCAAAAATAAACATTTCTGTTCGTTTATGATTTTAAAATAAAAACCTGACTTATTAATATCAATTTACTATTTATCAAATTCAAAGTAACAAATACTAAGTAACTTTAATCAAACGCAAATTCTATTTCATTACAAGAACAAAATTACAAGCAATCGTTAGTTTCATTCTTGTCACTCCAAAATGTAATAGAATAAAATTAAAAAGATATATTATAGTCCTGCTCATCGCTTAAAATTAACTCGAATATAATGGTAAAAAGCTGTTACATAGTGTGGTTTTAATTTAAATTTTATTAAATTGTTTTTTTATTGATTCTAGTGAATTCGGTTAATCTGATCTCAATGAAAATATCAGTCAATAATGTGACAAAAAATTAGCCTTCTTTTGATATAAGAATCATTTATGATAAACCTTTAATATCGAAATTATTATCAATATAAGTGTTTTCATTTTTCCTGAATAATCTGACTTTTGCACTTACCATTTTGTTCTGTGGGGGCAGCGAAGTGATCTTTGCCTGGATCTTAAAATTGTTGTTAATTTTTAGTTAACAAATACGAATTTTTAAACACATTAAATAAATCAGTCTCAAAATAGCCAGATTCATAAAAATAAACCAGAAAAAGTCACCGTAAAAACTTTAAACATTTCAACAAAGCCACCGTAGACATCGCGTGTTTGACTGCATGAAAAAGCACAAAAGCGAAATATTTTGCTGATTCCATCGAGCAGTTTACCTACCCAGGCTATATTTTCATTCTGAAGTAAACTTTAACGCAAAGAAATAAGGTTCTCCTAGTGTAATTAATTGATCATGGGTACTTTAATAGTACTCGTCTGTCAACTATCTTTCTGACAGCTCTTCATAATTGTAACAACTCTTTTGCTTCCAATTTTGTACCGTCTAAAGTAATTACTTTTAGCCCCATTAATTAAAAGCCGCTATAGCGGTCGCTAACCGTGATTTAAAAAAATGTTTTCCTAAAGTCTTATCGTGAGGAATCAACTAAAATATTTTCTTGCCGTCCTAGTTGAAAATTTGACGTCCTACTTGGTGCAATAGTACAAACCACATGTCCTGAGTTAGAATCCCGGTTCGGTCATGAATGTTACATAATATTGTCTATAATAATTGTATGGTTTCCACATAAATACAAAATTCACAAAACACGGTAGATGTCGCCCACCATTTGATATGTGATGGATTCTGCCACATTATGTATTTTCCTCTTACTTTCATTATGCAGTAAAAGAGCCTTTACTCCTTGATTTTTTCCCTAGTTCTAAACAAAAAAGTGAACCAAGCTACTTGACTTGACTTGACTAAAAAAAGTGAATAACTTATTCAAAGATAAGTATTAAAGACAATGCGGGTTTTGTATGGAAGGTAGGCGCCTTATTTTTCGACGTTGTTTTTAGCGCAGCCATCAACCAAACTTGAATATTTTAGTTCAGAATAAACTAAGAAACAAAACTTGATTATTACCTGTATATCCCTAAACTCATGCATGCTTCAATTTCGAGGCATGTATTGTACCCACTGTCCATTATAAGTGGCGACGGGCTCACCCCCTGTCACGCAGGACAGAGTTTCGGTACTACTGGTGAAACGTGGATGTTCTGAGGTTTCAGAATATCTCTGACTACCCCCTCGGGGAATATAGTCGTGAGCATATGCTTATCAACTCGATAGAAGAGAAGAAGATTATTATAACATATTATCATACAAATTTTAGATAAGAATGCTTCCATTTTCATTCTAATTAAACGCCCTATAATTTCAACTTATAAACGCATCATGTAACACTCGTAATCATTAGAAAGCGTCACACATCAATTTAAAATTTTCACAAACATTTCACATTTTGTTCGTACCACAGTTGGGTGATTCGAGAAATGTCCGGCTAATTATAGACCAGGAGCCACGACACCGGTAATTTGCTTATTTCCGGTCGCATGAAGGACAGTGGTTCGACATCTGTTCGCCAATAAGAGCCATTATTATGAAAGTCTTATAGGTACTCACTACAAAAATGAATCGGCTTTGAACGGAAACATAAAATAACATAAATATTATTTAGTTTAATAAATATGTGCCCATTCTTGCATTGTTCTTGGGTTTTATTTATGTACTTACTTACTTATATGTTTTAATTGCAAAATACGGTTACTCAGTAATTAAAATAGGTTGTGTCGTTACTTTAATTGCCTTGGCTTATTTAAGACAAAAGTTGTGTAGATTGTATCATACGAGTATATTGCAAGAGGAAATTACTTGAGTGATTTTTTTAAATATTTCAATTACTAGGGCGGATATCAATTGATTTAGTTGTACTTAGTTGCAATTTAAAACATTGCATTAGCAATCTCATATAAAATAAAAATAAAAATGTAACTTCTATTGTGACATGCTGTACTATTGATGCTATACCAAAGAAATCGACACAGAATACACCGTGGAATCATGATTGTTTTGAAGGTGGAACAGGGTGCTGCAGAACATCAAACTGAACAACTTTTACTATTGGATCGCGAAAAAAATCTGCTTTTTCGTTCATTTTTGTCGACAAGGTCGAAATTTATTATGGAACAGCTGTTTTTTTTTCGCGTTTTCGATATTGGTTCCATAGTGAAAGTTGTCCAGTTTTATGGTCTAAAACACCCTGTTTCGGCGTCAAACGACCCCGATTCCAACTTGTATTATGAAAATGAAAATGAAAAAATATTTAATCTTAGTATAAAAATGACAACAGATATTTGTGGTTCACAGCAGTTAAAATAAACCTAAGTAGTTACTTCCGGTACTCGTACTCCGACAGTAAACTAATTGCATTGTCATCAGTTCATCACAGATTCACATTAATAAAACCATTGCTCAAGTTGTTCAAGAAAAATGTTATTAATCTTATGCATTTAAAGAATTTTCACTGAATTGCTGTTTTACGTTTTTGGCTTAATTGCGAATATTGCGATTGAAAATTTTTACAAAAATAAATACAATTCTTGATAATTTTCATATCAGCTTATTCCCACTGTGAAATGTAAAAGTAAAAGACTTGCAGAATTTTTCCATCGCCTTATACAGAATGAAACTGAAAATATTTTTTTTATTTATTTATTTTATTTATAAAATTATATATAATTTATGCCTTTTAAACAAAGAGTAGACTTTTTGTTTAAAAGGATGTCAATGAAATCAATTTCATTCTGTATAAGGCGATGGAAAAATTCTGCAAGTCTTTACTTTGACATTTCACAGTGGGAATAAGCTGATATGAAAATTACCAAGAATTGTATTTATTTTTGTAAAAATTTTTAACTGAACATCTTTTAAAAAAGTCTGCTGTTCCGCACTAAAACTGCAATGCCTACTCAACTCAAATGTATGCAACAGTTTTTTTTTGCTACGATCGGTTTGCCGTGATTGCCGATGAATAGGATGCCAATGATTTCAATGGCACCCTGTATAATGAAATTGTATTTATTCATGTTAATTGCTGCTATAAGTATATGTATATGGAGGCGCTCGTAAGATAAGCTGGGAAATATTATCGAAACTAAGCGACGCCTAGCAGTGTCCTTCTTTATATAGGTGACCGTGTTTTCAAATAGATAGGCGAAAACGTACATAGGATCCACGAAAATTCCTTTTGAAAAAAAAGTTTATTGTGTTAATCTCAAGCGCGCAGTTTTTTCTGGATCCTACCGTTAGATGTCGTTATTTGTTAAAAGGCTTGTTGAGATGGCTTGAATATACCGATACCAACCCATTTTTATTTATTTTATTTATTTTAACGCTTTATTGTACACACGGAAATATACATAAAAAAACAGCATAATAGACAATTACAAAGGGCGAGCTTATCTCTAAAGAGATTTCTTCCAGCAAACCCGTGACAGAGAGAGAGCATACAAAGTGAGGCAGGCATAGTGTGCACATTCAACTAATAAAACAGATTATGAAATACATAATATTATATAAAGATACAGGTATATATACTTACATACATACATAACTACTAATATATACAGTATGATAAATAAATAAATATACTAGTTTATTGAAGAGAGAGATAGTGATCTTTGACTGGTTTTTTAAATGAAGCAATTGTTTGACAGTCTCTTATTTTAAATGGGAGAGAGTTCCACAGCCGGACTGCATGGACAGTGAAGGAATAGGAATAGAAGTCAGTAGAGTGGGATGGGATATTAAGGAGGGTACGGATGTGGGATCTACAGGGTTTGTCAGGAGGACGGGAGAAGGAGAAGCGTTCGCGGAGGTAAGTAGGAGCAGAAGGATTGTGGAGGGTGTTGTACAGGAGGGAGACGATATGGGAGTTCCTGCGATCACGAATCGGAAGCCATTTTAACTGCTTCCTATATTCGGATACGTGATCATATTTACGCAGACCAAAAATGAACCGAATACACAAATTTTGAAGCCTCTCTAATTTGTGGTACCCATCCGTGTGGTATGTAATAAATAACTCTGCGGTTAGGTAAATCGTGAGATCAAAACACGCTTGATGAATTTAAATAGGTAAACTCTTACCTAGTATTTAACAGAGTTATTTTAGGTAACATAGTGAAATTAATTAAATTTTGCTTCGATCAACATAATTTACAAAGTATATTTTCCGTTTAACAAGCAATTTATAAAATTACCAAACAGTTAATTGAAATACAAAATTGCGAATGAAAATATCAAAACTGACATGATAATGGTTCGCTTGCGTAACAACAAAAATAAATTGAGTATTTACGTCTATTAACAATTGTAATGAAACCGACCATCACATTCATTATGCAATTTTTATTCAATTTTAATGTTACGAAATTGAATACAATGTATGTAAAGTGAAGTGTAATTATATTTCTATGGTATACTTATTACATCAACCTTGTCGAGGCACAAACAGTAGCTCCTGGACAATGAGCTAATCATACGGGTGCTTCAATAATAAATTTTGAACACACTGGTAGACTGATTGACGAACCAATTGATAGAGCAAACGACGAACAAAATCGTATTTTTATTGGTCTTTGTGACCGATATACCTAGGAACCTGTTAGTCAGCGTAGACGGAGGAAGACTTATTTAGTTAACATCGAAATTCAACTTTTGTCCTTTTTACTTAAGACTGAAATTGGTATAGCGAAATAAAATTACACTGCGCCCTCTCAGTCCCAACTCTGGGAGAGTTACACCCTGCTAGTGAACTTTACTTCGTTAAACCAATTTCAGCCCTAAGCAGAACTATACTCTGAAATGGAATCAGAGATCAAAAATTTCAAACAAAAGAGGCTCTTTTGTTTGAAATTTTTGATCTCTGATTCCATTTCAGAGTATACCTACTTTATTTAAATTGTTACTAAATTAGTCGCTGCTCCATCCGTCGGCGCTGACCCTTAGGTTTATTTTCATTCAGCATTGTTAGGGATTTTACGTGTTAGGCCGCTTAAAATTAGTTAAAATTTTGTTGATTATTTAATTTTTTAAATCAAATCAAATCTAAATTTTTTATTCAAAATAATATCACATACCTAGATAACTTTCTGACGTCATTTTTGATTCTACCACCGCTTCGGAAGGTGTACCGTTGTAGAGAAGATGCGGCCAGAAACTCTAAAGTTTTTATTATCAACTTATTAGAAACCTTCCTGAGAGATGGCCTACTATAATTGATGCATTTGGAGAAGAAGCTATTACCGTATGCGTATAACACTGTGTGAAACGTTCAAAAAACCATTTAGTGTCGCTTTTTCCGTTCATCGAGTTTCAAATCACAACGGTGCTAAAGAAGTTTTCACTTCATATATAACTTTTTCTCAAGTTTGCCGCTCTTTCCACCAGTGTGTCTCAGAGGTTACACAGACGAATGGCAGCCTCTATTCACCTCCGGTATTTCGATATTATCGCGAACCTTGTCAATCGAACAATGGTTCGAAAGCTAAGAGATGAAGTGAAGTCGTTAGGATATACCACCTTGCTTGGCCTTTGCAACCTTATAAATCTTAGTCCAAAGGAATTAGAGACTATTTTTCAATGTTATTTTAAATAAGGTCCAATCTTGATTTTAAACAGTTATCTAGTAGGTAATGTAATTTACACGCACATGTTGTTATAGACTTATAGCTAACTTTAATTATTATAAAATTAATATTTATTTTTTCGTTAACGTATAACCTAAACACAATTTCTACATAATCAGTGACCCATTTTATAGGTAAGGATACGAGAACTGAGAGATGCTAAGGACTGAGGAAACACCTAGCAGTGGGTGGATTCAGGCTGAGGATGATGATGCTGATGACAATTAATGCAACAAATTTTTTGACACTGAATAAAATTAAATCGCGCAATCGTTAGCATTTCTAAACTCCCTTAAGTGATTCAAACTATTGTTAAATAAGATTTTGATAAATTTTTGCATCATGAACTAAATGTGCATGGCTACGGAACCGTAACATGGGCGAGTCCGACACACTCCTGACCGGTTTTTAGTCTTTCCTTAGTAAGTATTTTTATTTCTGTCATCCTCTCAGTATAAAGGCTTCCGCACATTGCAGCGATATTATCGAGCGATATTATCGACAGCGATATCGCGACACCTTACACACTGCAGCGATTCCGCGATTTGCGTCACGCATGCGCCCTTCACTGAATGTAGTAGAAAGAGATTGCGTCAGGTTGCGATAATATCGCGGCAGTGTGTGGGATCGAGCGCGTCCCCATACAAAATGTACTGAGAACAATTATCGCAAAATCGCAGCGATATTATCGCTCGATAATATCGCGGCAGTGTGTAGGATCGAGCGCGTCCCGATACAAAATGTACTGAGAACAATTATCGCAAAATCGCAGCGATATTATCGATCGATAAAATCGCTGCAATGAGTGGAGGCCTTTAATCAGTCGTTCCATACAAAACTGCAGTACCGACTCGACTAAAATGTATGGGATAGCTGATTTTATTTTCGCGATTTCGTAGTTGGCTCCATAGTGAAAGTTGTCCAGTTTGATGGTCTGAAGCATCAAGCACCCCCTTTAGCATAACTAGGGTGTTTTGTTAAACTCTGTATTTACCTCCAATAGCGCTCTAAGCTGCAATGAGCGGAGGCCTTTACAGATGCTACCAATTCCACATGAAGGCGTTTAAGTCATCTCAAACATTAAACTTAAGAGTTAAGAACCTAGTGAACCTACATAAAACAATGCAGACCTTATAATTTTAAAACGTGATTCTAAACAGGATTTAGCATAGAAGAACTAATAAATTACCCAACTTGTAACCTATAATAATAAACGAATGTTATATCGAGCTTAAAGGTAGGCTGATAGAAAAGAGAATAGTGCCAAGGACTCTCAAATGGTCTCGATTAGTACTTACCACGATTTAAACTAATGTTCAACCTTCGTCGGTTGATGTTTACAAATAATACCAGCTTTTGTACTGCGGTCGAGTGGAATAATAAATCGACTTGTCTTTCTTTTTGCTGCTACTGTTTAGGATGGTAAAATTTACTTAAGTACCTAGTTAGATTATTTTCGTCGTTCCTTTAGTAATTTTTTTATTAATAGGTAATGTAATTATAGAGTTCTTCTTAATATGCTGACACTTTTTTAAGGGAATGATCAGACCATCAAACTGAACAACTTTCTCTATAGCACCAACATAGAAATCGCGAAAAAAAGACCCTGTATAAATGGCTTTTTGGTCTGTGAGACCAAGAAAGAGATGGCCCGACGACCTAGATCCCCCGAAGCAGAATGGCAAATAATGGCTTGGGATAGAGAAGGTTGGAAAAGCTTAGGGGAAACTTTTGCCCAACAATGGAACAAAATAGATTAAAAAAACAAGTAAATTAATGTTAAAATTTTATGAAATAATCATCATAAAGTCCATAAAAAAAAAAAAAAAATAGCTTAAATAAAAATAAATAAATGGATAAATACTAACTAAATAATATTAAATAAAAAAGGACATTTAAGTGCCTGATTTGATTGATACTATAAATCTGTCTCGGGATAACCGCTTTTATTGTCCATAATGAAAATATGTATTTTTTCACAGCACTGCATAATCCTAATTTAGTCAAAACCTTTTATTTCAAATTTAGCTAATTTTAACATATTTTAGAAACTTTTCGAATATTAAAACTACAATTAGCAAATCCTCACTAATACTTGATGACGCAAAAGTTTTAAAGTCTTGTTTGATGTGTTTATTATCATTTTAGTTAAGCAAAAGCACGTTATCCGATTTTCTAACGATCTAATGATTAATTCAAATAAGGCCTAAGCTGCTAATTGAGTTGCCCAATACTTTACCGTGGCTTAGTGTTTGCCAAAACAATAGACAATTCGTTCTTTTCGCTTTAGTCTCGTTTGACCTCACGGAATGGAAATTTCTGCTTTCATTGACCCTAAAACCTTAAATTTATTTTTCCTGACCCTTTCCCAGGCAATGTACGTTGTTTATTATTATGGTACAAAAAAACGCTAATGTAGCTTTAGGATACCAATTCTACCCGTTGTTGAATTTTTAAATATTTTATTTGAACCAAAATGGGTCCAAATCTGTCCTAAACATTTCCACATCACTATTTTGTACGATACCCATCTACCCGCTGCAGGCATACAACTTATTACACCAACATTTTTCGGAAATGCCCCTTCCATCTCTGACTTCCACCATAGGGCACACATTCGTGCCCCATAGCCTAGCCTGTGGCCTAAGCCTACCATGCGTGCCCCCCATAATTGGATCTTCCACAAAAAAGTGCGGATCAGCCGATTGCTTTTCTATGGGAGGTGCAAAAAATAGTCTCGTTTTTCGACCCATATTCCTCAGGGAAAGCTGTTTAGTTACATTATCTGAATACATACACCTTTAAAAGACATTGCCCACGAACTGTATTCGTTTCAAATAGGTGCGCAACTAACGAACGAGTATAATCAAAGAACAAATACAGAGAGTATGATAGCTAAAATTATACAAAAAACAGAAGGAATATCATACTTCCCAATGAAATGGAAATTATCCTTTTCTGCAGTGTGATTTCTTATTAAAATTTAATTCAATTTACCAGTTTTTTATGGGATTGGGAAATATCTTTTAGGGGTGTAAAAACATTCAATGTGAAATAACATTCATTTTTAAACTTTATTATAGGTTTATTCACAACATGAATTGCCGCAAATAAATAAACGATACATAGAGTAGAAATATCAATTCAGCTGACAATCTACAGATATCCTTTAATAGTCTCTCAGATAAGATACCCCAGTAATTCCATAGGGAATTATCAACCCACGATCATAGATACAAAATTAATTCCCAACTCCGTACAGCCATAAACTTTTTAAAAACGACCCCGCCAGGCTTACAGTATGGCAATGAATAAATTGCCTACATTGGAGGCAATAAAAGCACACCACATTAATAAACATGATGTGCGATATTTTGCGTTGGCAGATTAAACTGATATTCTCTATGAGACCTATGGGAGGCGTTTAACCAACTTAGTTTTGGCTAAGATAAAGTAAGGGTGAGATGTGACAGTCTTCTGTTTCTATTTTCAGACGTTTTTATATTTCAATACAAAGTATGCCATCATAGAAGGTAACTTCGAGGGTGTCATTTGTTATGTAGTCTACACCAATTAGGAGCATCGAAGAGAAATTGTATTTTGTTATAAACTATTTTATCATTAATATAAAGTTTACAAACAAAAATTTAAGATTAAACGTACTAACCTTAAGGAAAGTTCGATCATAATTTATAATGATTAGGCTTGTCCAAAAAGATTTAAAGTCTATTTCATAGAATTTCAGATTTCAAACTTCAATGGGACCTAGAGACTCTATTAGGTCCCATAGAAGTTTGAAATCTCAAACAAGGTCGCCATGCGCCACCCGAGCCCAATAGTCTACACTAGATATCAAATTAAGTATAACTTTTATGAATATAAATATAACATGTAGACACAGAAAAAATAGCATTAAAGTAGGTATCTTATCTGTTATGAGAATGTACTCTTTAATCTACGTTTTATACGTCTTCGCAGTATCTTGTTGTTTAAAAAAGAAGGGTCCAACACTTTGACAAGTAACAAATGAATTGTCAGGAATTAGGGCCGCAGGGGAGGCATTAAAAAAAGCTCCTGTTCTATCATATTTACTTGTAAATAAGACTTGTTGTATGTGATTTAAAAAAATTGTTAAAGCTTCTTTATAATCAAAGAATAAATTTAATTTTCATTAACCATTAATTTAAAGGAGTTAGGTAAATAGTTTAATTTTACGTTTCAGCTAGATACCTACTATCAGGCGAACAAACTATGCAATCTTTTCTGCTAATAAGTTTTTACTTCCAGCTTAGTTATTTTATGATACACATTTTCTTTCTAAGTATACTTTTAACACGGAACAGAATTTCCAACATATCTGCTATGTGTACACGGCATTTTGTTGTTATAGGTCCGCTAGCACCAGTCTTACATGATCTCCCCTTCTTCTCACGGCTCGACTGTAATGGTAGTTTCGAGGGTAATATTAGGAGATGGATAAGGTCTTTCAAAACTAGTTGGGTTCTACGTGAGAGCATGCTTCATTTGCTCGTGGCTCCAGGCGGTAGCACCCGGTCCATTGTTTATGAGAACAGCCAATTATGTCTTTACAACACACTTCTTTCTACTTTACGGTATTTTTTTAATAATACACTACCATCGTTATGATACTGCTGTTAGTGGTTTGGCTAATTTGTTGTCGGCGTTCCTAGTATGAGCTCTTAGCGTCGCTTAAGACGACGCAAGTAAGTATTGTAAGCAAAATTGTCTATAATCAATTTGCGGTGGTCTTAAATTTCCAGATTTTCAATTAACGGCAGCTGTATTTTAACGATCACCTTTTTGAAAACAGAATCAATTCGTTTGTTGCTTAATGGAGGTTTATTGGATATAATGCGACATTAAGGTATGATTCTGTTGCACCTGTCGACGCGTAAATTCGTTGTAACCGTGCCAATGAAGTCGGACTTGAAATGGGTGTGCGACTTTTCTGTCGTGAGTCGACCACTGTTCTGTTCATATTGGAAGACTGTAATAGTCGATCATATTTATTTTTTGCAATATTTTATAAATGTATAGTACTAGAGAACTTCAAAGTTACTCTCGTAATATTGTTCACAACACTTCGACCGTCAAACTATGGTCATTGTGGTCCTTTATTTCGTAAGTGTTGAAATTGACACGCCAGAAGTTTCTTCAAAGATTAGGCATTTTCTTGGTGGGTTACGTTCTCGACTTCATGTGTATTTTCAATAAGGTGATGCTGTGACACCGTGATAAAGCGCTATCACACCTTCGATCTCTTTCTATTTGCACGTGAACGAACGAGATAAATGACGTGATACAGCCGTATCACGTGTAGCATGCTACCAGTGCTGGTGACTTGGCCAACATAAATTGCAGACAACAAAAGGGATTGCATAAAGAGAGCCAAGCAGTTCATCAAACTGGCGAAATTAAAATTTATATTTACCTATACTTACCCAAACTTATAAAATTTAGACCCAACGTGGAGATTTAACAAAGAGTAGATTTAATTTAAATAACTGTTCTACTTAACATAACTTTTTACTAGATGTCTTCCATACTATACATTCCTATCAAAACATAAACCAAGTATCTCATTCAGAGCACAACACCAAGTAAACACCGCCTCGAGCGCAAAAGATTTTTCTAAGTGCGTGCTCCATACCATATAAAGCTGGAGGGGACAATTTACGCGGCCGGCCAACTGATGTGATTGTTAACCATGGTACAGATTATAAGTTATCGACATTATGGGTGCACGATACTGAACTGGGTATTACTTGTAGGGTGGCAATTGGATGGAGAAGAAAAGGTAAGAATTGGTCGTGCACAGGAGTACAGCGATTACTGACAACACTGCTTTCAAGTCGGTACTTACCTAGTTTTGTTAAGTTGTGTTTTTTTCCTAGCTATTCGAAAGCTATGTTCACAGTTAAATTAGAAATAGGCTAGATATTGTTAGGTTTAGTTTCACGTAGAAAATAAAAACCGACGAATATAAGCGTACAAATGCATACAAATGTATTTAAAACTTAAAATCTGATTTTCCTGAATCATGAACGAAACGAACGAACTACCTAACTGAACAAAAAATTGTTGAAACCGCAAAATTAAATTCATGACTTTTCATAAAACTTATCAAAACCGATTTCGATGTTTCACAGTATGTTTTTTGACCTGAAAAGCAGTCATGGTCGTTTTATTCGTGTAATCGTTAGTGTTAATCATTTTGAAACTGAGAGTAGAACTCCCGTGCGTCAAGTCTTCTTAATTCTTCTTAATATTGAGTTGTAATTTTTTTTTTTTATTCATAAAAAAGTAAAAATTGAACCCCAATACTGAATATAAAGAAATAAAAAATAAAAAACGAGAAACAATAAAATGTATAATTTCGTCATTAACATAAATGTTCGAGAACTTTTGTAATGTGTATCAAATACCTCGTTTAATGTTTTATTATACTAAATTGAGAAAAAAGAAAAAAACCGGATCATTTGGAAGTTATAGCGATATTTTGAAAAAAAAAAAATTAAAAATTATAACTCAATATTAAGAAGAATTAAGAAGACTTGACGCACGGGAGTTCTACTCTCAGTTTCAAAATGATAAACACTAACGATTACACGAATAAAACGACCATGACCGCTTTTCAGGTCAAAAAACATACTGTGTGTTTGTACAATATACTGGATTTTAAAAGAAATTCATAAAACTTTCACTACTATAATCTGAAACTGAACTGTAATACAAAACTATAAAAGTCCCAACTCAACACAAAAGTGTGGTAACCCTAACTAAGTATACAATTTGTTTCCTTGATTGTTACGGAACCTGTTACATAATTGAGAAGTAGTGATTGATTACGAGAATTAAAGTCAGGTTGATTGTATGTCTGTCAGTATTTCATCTGAGATGAGCAGGATCATTGTTATTTTGAATGAGTCTTTCTTGGCAAGATGTAAACATGCTTTCATCAATTTTAGCTCGTCTTTCCTGGCATCTATATTAGTTTTATTATTTTAAAGTTTAAGTACAAAAATACACCAATATGTGATGATGATGATGTCCTCCACAACGCATCCACATCCAGTACAATTAACAACATAATATTTTAAAGATTTCAAACCGTAAACTAACAACAATTTTTTTAAGATCCGGCTGCGATGTGGTGGCTCGAATCGTAACCAAATACATCTGAGGGGCAAACGTTAACAAATCGACCAAAAATGCCATGAAATCACTAATCCGACCTAATTTTGAACGCTATACGTCATGTGAATAACGACTACAGGGCGTTAACTTGGAATCTTAATACGAATCGTTTTAAAAACTCGTCCTGTGGATTTTAGTTTTTGTGAGCGTCACCTGTTTTTAAAATCAAAAGAACTTTTTAGTTTGTTTATGTGTATGATCTTAACTATTATAAAACCTTAAAATCATGAGGAATAAAAAAGTAGCGGTTCACTTCATATAAAGTCAAATAACATATCGATAGCGCGATTTAAAAACGTGCAGCGCCACCTATTGACAAAATTGTTAGTTTGTTTGTTTGTTCGCGCATCACGCAAAAACTACTGAACCGATTTTGATGAAACTTTTTTTGATTGATAGCTTATGATCTGACTTAAAATCTGGTATATAATTTGTGCGGACGAAGTCGCGGGAAAATACTCGTATTTTATATTATTACTTTACATGGCTGGTTTTATAAATGGTGTTCTGACATTACTATGACGAGATTCACAACACAATAAACAATTGCTGTTGTTGTTTATTGTGTGTCACAATAAACAATTTTGTATCTGTGCTCATTAATTTTAGTTTGTTTTCTATGTATGGAAAATGGCAATATTTTTCTATGGTTAAAAAATACTGTTATGACATTCATTGATCTAAAAACTCATAACATTGATATTACTAAACTACTGTATAATATAAATTTATCTTTTCTAAGTATGGCTTACACCAATAAATATTTATGCTTAGACATGTTTAAATAATATGATCTTGTTACAGTCGTTAGTATGGGCAGTATGAGGGACAGAGCGTTCACTAAGTTCACTAAGTCGGCTTAAGTTTAAATACTTTTTGGTGCAAGATACCAATTTTGTACCCAAACTAAGTACCTACCTAATACTGTTTATATACCCTTCATCATTTTGAAATAGCATTAATATCGTTGTTATTCAGTACGTTGTCAAATTCAAACAGCCACTTAAAAGCAACACCGAGGGATATCGTAAATTACTACACGCCATGTAAGCGAAACGCTGACAAATGACATGTGTTGGTTGGTAGTCCAACTCTCAACATTTTTATTTTTAGAATGTCCCACACAGGGTCGCTATCTGTGTTGCCAGAATGAAGAGATTGCTTCAATTATACAGATATTTATCTGTCCTAAGCACTGATTGCTAGCAACATTTTCTAAGAATTGTAGTATGTACGACCTAAAATTATCTACATAGTGAATTAAAAAGTTTTGTTTCTTTTCGAGATTATTAGAATAACAATTTTCTAACAACCTAATCATTAGTTAACGAGACTAATGTTTTGAGGCTACTATAATAGTAGGTTTTCGAATTTAACTATTGTACACTACGTATCACGTAAATACAATATTATTGTAAATTCTCATAATAATTGTAACTTCGATCACTAATAATAATTATGTATGTTCTAAAGTTGAAATGCATTCCTGAGATTCTGGCTTGGCGCATGCGGGGTTCGTTGTATCATGATGTGTACTGACTTCTCCTTTTTTTAGGGTTCCGTACCCAAAGAGTGAAACCGGGACCTTAGTACTAAGCCTACGTTGTCCGTCCGTCCGTCCGTCGTACCTATTTAGGGCTGTAACTTCTGAACCGTAATAGCTATATTGAAATTTTCACATTTGACACAGGATTTGTTAACAAATAATAAAAATGTCAAAAATTTAAACATTAAGGGGGTTCTCAACAAGAAACTAGTTTTTATCGACGTTTTTTCTTCTCGCTCTATTGTATAAACGGTAATACTTACAAGCGTCAAACTTGGTGTGATTATAGAGCAAACTCTACAGTATAACAACAAATAATATAAACTGGCCAAGTGTGAGTTGATCTTGCGCTAATAGTCCCGGAGAAAAAAGTTTTTTTGTAAGTTAATGTTGTGTTGTGTGGTGTTGTGGTACGGAACCCTCGGTGAGCGAGTAGCCCGACTCGCACTTGACCGGTTTATTTTAATAAAGATATTTATTTGTAGTAATTAGAAGGTAGGTTTTTGTCAAAACAATCACTACAATACTTAATCTTAACCGGGAAACACAAGTGAAAATTATTGCGAGTAGTGAAAATATAATATTTTAATTTCCTTTACTCATAATTTCATAATAATGTTAAAAAGCCAATGCCTAAAAATGGTGGGATTTTGTCTTAAAAATATAGAGGCTTGAGGTTGGAAATTATTCATTAGGTTTATTTTAAGCCTTTTTAATCTCCGTTTGGACTTCGGACTGAGTTTAGAGATATACCTGCATGTTATAAAGAGTTTTGTTTGGTTATTTATTCGGAACTAAAATAGGTCAAGTTTGGTTGATGGCCGCGCCAAAAAAATAGGCCACCTTCATACAAAAACCCGCATTGCTTTTTCTGCGTTTTGTTTATGGCACTGGCAACCCCTGTAATCAGAAACCAAGGGGAGGGCTCATACAAACAGAATTCATGGGATATTCCATTGAACAGGTATTTGTATTTGCTGGTATTTTGTTTTGAATAAAAAACTCTTTGAGTTGGTAAATTTTTACCGAATAATTCTGGCCAACTTTTAGTTTTATGACGGCCGGGAACAAAATGTTTTACTCTGTGCCAGTATTTTCAGTTTTTTACGAACTTTCACAGCTTACTTCAATGGTTCTGCAAGTTGAAACATCAACCTCAGCATATAATACAGGGCATGACAAAGGCCTCTCACGGATTGATAGAGAAAAATTAATCTGTTCAACGTGCCTACCGATGTTCGTGGCACTCGAAATGAAATACCAGTAAAAGGGTCCTGATCCGCAATATATTTGGCAGCTGTTTGTATTCACCTTAAGAGGTGATCCTCTTAAGGTGATGCCCTCCGCAGGGTCCTTCTTAATAAGGGGATTGTCAGACCGTCAAACTAAACAACTTTCTCTATGGTACCAACTACCAACATCTCAATAGCGAAAAAAAACAGCTGTTCCATACTAAACTGCAATCCTATTTGAGCCAAATGTATGGGACAGGTGATTCTTTTTTTTGCGTTTTCTATTTAATGATGAGTATTGAAAATCCGCTCGCGCGCACTGTCTTTTGTTTTTCTTATCCTATTTCATCTCACTGCTCTGGGACAAGGCCTCCCCCTTTATTCTCTATTCATGACTAACTTAAGCCAGCTCCATCGACCCTTCGTCGAAGGTATCCAGGTCTTCATCTCTTCCGGGGTCGACCCTGACGGCAACGACCATTCTCCGAGATCCAAGGTGTTAAAACTTTCGCCCATCTTTTTAAAGAACATTTTTCTTTAGCGTGTTTCACATTTATAATATTTGCACACAAAAAGTTACGGTTTATCGCATGTCGAATTTGAGCTCTAATTACCTTCAAATAGCATAATGCAACGCAAAGAGTATAATAATCGTAATTGCTCTAATAAAGACGTAATTTTTGTTTGTAGCTCAACATTTTTTACGGCCGAAATAACGTCTGTTTTATGTTGAACTCTTGCGTAAACGAAACATGTATCGGTTCAGTTTACATGAAAGGTCTTAGTAAATTGGTCATTACTCTCGTTTATTTAGTAGCTTCAGGCGAAATCTCATGATTGTAGGACGTAAGGAAACGTAAACATTTTTATTTAATGATTTAGATAATTATAATATTATGAAGAGCTTCAATGTATGCCTGTAATCATTATTAGATTTACTTCTAAAAACCGTTGTCAAAACAGGGAAAAAGGAATATTTCTGAAAAAAAAAACCTGGCAAGTGCTAGTCGGACTCGCGCCCTCAGGGTTCCGTATATAGAGTTAATTATGAAGGACAAACTTAACTTTCAGGAAAACAAAATAATGTTCTACCATACATCGGTCTACTTCACGGGCAAATGCTTTAAGTGTACATATAAATAACTACAAATTAACGACTTTCGGATTGATTCCTTTACTTGTGTTGTGAGACCATACATCTAGTCAAAAGAGGTTTGTAGGTATGGAAGATTGTCACCTTATTTTGTAACTTTATTCGGCACTATAATATTCAGGTTTGATTGGTGGCCGGGCTAAAAAAGGGGCGAAAACAAAAAAAGCTCCATTTTTAGTCGTTGTCATTTCATGATTGTATGTCAAAAAAAAAACGATTTTATTTTCATGTTGCGACTTGCGAGTATCAAAATATGACTTAAATGGTCGAATATTTTGATAGCGTAGACTTAGAAGCTTACATTTACATCTCCAAGGGACCTTATTATTTGATATACTCATTCCTGAGAAAAAGGGTCTTGACAGACAGAGAGACGGACAGACGGAGAATAGGCTCCGGTGTGAATGCGGTGTTCCTCAGACTATGGCCCACCTCATGTCTTGCCCTTCCTGCCCTGTCACCTGCACGAGATCGGAGCTTATGGATGCTGCCAGTAGTGATATCCGTGTGGCAAAATACTGGGCTGGAAAATATAAAATGACATAGCCATCAACTCGATGAATGCGGATAACAAAGTGACGGTACTGTTTTTTCCTTTTGAGGTCCAGAACCCTAAAAATAAATGAAACAAAATAAATTAACCCGATACTCTTTGATGACAAATCGCATAATAAATAAACGTCAAAATTGCTTTAAAACATTTTGCCTCGGGTCGAAATATTCAATTACATTTATTTATGATACCGTCGAAAATATTTTTCAATAAAAAATTGTCATGTACAATAATGCATCGATTAGCGATACCTCAAGACGACACCTTTAACATGACTTAAACGAATGAATATCATTCACATTTACATATTAAATTATTCCTTCATACATTCCCGCTTAGTTTTTAAAAACTACATTCAAATTTGATCTTTAAATCGTGTTTCGTAAAGTCTGATCATTTTTACACGCAAAGAAAGACCTAATTTGACGTAAAATTGCAGATAAAGGAAAATGTTTGTTAGGTAGGTACCTATATGAAAATAATTGACTTATTATTAAGTTTTACGTTATGAATAATGAATAAACGCATGATTCCGATGTACACTTTAATCGTTTTTTAACAACATCGTTTGCGCACCCGTATACTACTTTTGCTTACCCTTGGGCGGATATTGACAAATTTATTGTATCATCTTGCAAAGTTTTACAAGACATCTTCCAGAACATTGTTAAAGGTGATAGAGTCTAATATCTCTTGTCAGTATCATTTTCTAAAGCAAAAACAAAGTTGGTAACAGTAGTGAATACTTTTACAAAATGGCGTCTTTCCCAGAACGATTATTCTGAATTACACGAGCTTTTAAGTCTACTACATGCCAAGGTTTAGACTATCATCTTTTTTAAAACGTACATTAGTATTATACAGGGTGTTTCATAAGTAACAATACATTTTTAAAACTCTTAAGGGGGTTGTTTAGACCGTCAAACTGAACAACTTTCTCTATAGGACCAACATCGAAATCGCGAAAAAAACAATTGATTTCCCATACATACTTTAGCTCTAGTCGATTGGTAGAGTATGCAACATCATATTTTTTTTGCGATTTCGATTTTGGTCCCACAGTAAAAGTTGTTCAGTTTGATGGTCTACACCACCCCCTTAAAGGTTTATTTGTATTTTTGTAACACCTTGTATACTATGTACTCCATTTTTTTAAAAGCTTAATAAATTATTAATTAGACGACAATTTTGGAAACTCTTTAGCTCGCAAAAAGCGGGGGGAATTAATGTAATTCGTTGAGCGACTTCGCAAATAAATATTCAAAAAGTAAATTCGAGTGCTCTGCTATTGAAAGGCAAAGGAATTAGCTTCTTATTGCAGGTAAAATGAGACGCTTAATTATTTTCTTGTATGCAGACAAGTAATAGTAGATTACACACCGAGGGCAGGAAATTAAGAAAGGTCTCAGATCTTTCGCCTCGTGACCGAGGCACAAACAAACATGACACAAACATGTGATCTGAGGCTTTCTTATTTACTGTCCGAGGTTAGTACACAATTTTTCTCCTCGACGGAGGTGGAAAGCGACAACTTCGTTTAGTGCAGCGGGACGACAATTGACGCTTTCCTACACGGAAAGGAATATCTAACAATTATATTATGTGACAACTATTTATACTAACAGACAAATTACTTACTGACAAAAATATTGTTTCTTATAGTTTTTTGTTAAATCTATAAGAATTCGATTTATAACTAAATGTATCTCATGATTGTCACAAATACTAACTATGCTAGATATTTATCTCCATGTAAGAATACTTTATTATGTAATGTAGAGAACATAATACTAAATGTAAGTACGGACTGACATGGAAATCTTATAGACTATTTTATTTTCTACCCAGTTTGTTTGAAACAAATATATTTATAAGCTAGCATCTCATAATGGCTTAGGCGGTTTCAAGCTTAAATTAATTAGAACAACAAAATCATTGGCTTTGTTCAGTATCTTTTTTTATTTGTATGTTCAATTGTAGAAGGTTCTTCAGGAAAAACTAAAGAAAGTGCGTGCGTGTGCCGTATTTTCGATTAAAAAGAATGAACAAAAGCACTTTTTAAAGATTGTATTTACGATTTCACTAGATAAACTAATAGTGAATATGTGAGTATAAATACCAACAATCGGAAACTATTTCGAGTTCTTCTAAAACGAGAAAAATGTTTAAAAATGCATGAAAATACGTCATCTTTGTGACGATTTTCTATCGAGTGAAGTAATTCCAATCGTGTATTCAGTTTATGATTGCACTAGATAAACTATCCAAAAATGCTGAGGTATGACTTTAGTTTCGGTAAATGGTATAAGTCTAGTCGTAAAATGAAAAATAAAAGACGCCTCTAAGGTATTTCTTCCTACCATTGGTCCTTAACAACCGATTTCAAGAGCCTGCGCGATCATCAGTAGAAAGATCTACTGCTCTGACAATCTGACTCGTAGAAAGGCCTTAATGACTCACAAGCCGCACTCACCCGTCAAAGTTTTAATAAAAGTCCAGTAATAATTACCATAATTTTCGCCTACATATTTACCGATAGAGCTCTCACACATGGCCACGTTTCACGCGTGTAAAGGCAAGGTCACACTGGCTCTTAACTGATGTTGACGGCAGTCGCCTTTGACTCCGAGTCGCTCAAACGTCCGTCTAGAACGCTCGTTAGCATTTATAGTGCGGATTATGAATTTTTTGAATAGTTTTGGCATTTAATTTTGTGTTCTTTTAAAAAAATAAAGTTATGATTTTTTTTTAAACTTTCACACTTAATTTTATAGTCTTTTTTATTTAAAAGGAAAGAAACATTTTCTTTTCACTTTTCTGGATATTTATAGTATTTAAATTCAGACGAGTGAGAATAAAAGGTTTTAAGTTTTGTATTTTTTAGTCATAGTCACGTAGACCAGAGTCGTTAGAATTTTTGTTTTGTTAGTTTCTTATGATTTTCTGTATTTAATACAGAAAATAAATAATGAATAAATCAGTTTTAATCCTTCCTTTATTTTTGAACATTATTAGTTTTTATTAACATCTGGAGAACATAAACTGTAGTATACCTAAAGTGTAAACTTCTAATGTTCAGGTGTAACTACAATCTCAAATATACTCCGGACTATATACCTAATTTAGATTTTTTTTTATAAATTCAGTACTTGATTTAAGACTAAACCAATCAGAAGAAATTTGAATGTATTTTTTTATTTATTTATTTCACAACTTACATTACAGTTTTATAACATATTATCTATCTGCCAAACTGCACAGTTTGTTCGCAGTCAAATTCAGTTCAGTTAGATTTTACTGTTTTGTATAAGGCTATTTAGTCAGGCCTCAGCGGAAGGTGTGTGCGAGATAACAATTGTTGATGCATTGTGTCTAGTATAAAACGGCCTGATGGGTTATATAGTTATATACCATTTTGATCATATTCACTTGCAACCATTACTTAAAAATTTCAAGCGAAAAATAAATGACTAAAAGATCTGCTCGCTGATTGATTAAAATAAACGGCACGTTGTCATTAAAGCGGCCTATATCGCCCATGAGTAATAAACTTAAAAGAAATAAATATATTTACAACAAAATAAAATCCCGACTATAAATTAAGCGCGCATCACCCGTCGGGCCGGCCACGCCGCCAGCCATAATGATTCATTAAGTGCCTCCCCGGGATTACCTTTTTGTAATTGACCGATGATGCGAGAGCCGTATCACTGCTTCTCTTTTACACGAGGTGTAAATCATAGGAGGTTAGTTGGTTGGTAAAGCCGTGGTGGTCCAGTGGCGAGTAAACTTGCCTACCGTGCAGGAGGCGATGGTTTGATCCCCGTCCAGGCCGACTCGTAACAATGGGTTTTTCGGAATTTAGGTACGATTTGTAACACCACTGGCTTTTCGGTGAAGGAAAACATCGTGAGGAAACCTGCGTGCTTCAATTTCGAGGCAAGTATTGTACCCACTGTCCATTATAAATGGCGACGGGCTTACTCCCCGTCACATTGACAAGAGTTTTGGTACCTACTACTAGTGAAACGTGGATGTTCCGAGGTTTCAGAATATCTCTGACTACCCCCTCGGGGAATATAGTCGTGAGCATATGCTTAGTTGGTGTAAATTAAACGCATGTGTGTACGCAATTTTAAATTAAGCTTTAAAATTTTGTAAAGGTAAAAATAGTTAGTTTCGAAATAATTATAATAGAGCAAGCCTACTTCTAAAATGCACTGTTTTATTAAGGTCCCCTATGCTACTGCGAAAGTCAACACTTGGATTGTTTCTACCATTCGATGTTTGACAAAGGCTCATTAAAATTAGAACTGATTTCTAAAGTACCTATTGCTTTTACAACATACCTACTTATTTTTTAAATGTGGTTCTTATTAGACAATCCTGATTATGTCCAAAATTAGGTGTTCCAGATCATCAATCAAAGTAAAATAAATTTTAGATGACACAATTGTCAATTTACTCAAATTGATATCCAAATTGTGTTGACTGGAAAGCGATTGTCAATATTTCTAATAGAAAACCTGACGAGGACCAATCTGTTAAAATTAAAATTGGAGTAGATGACTGTGATCATATTGTACAAATTGCTAAATCTTATCACCGACATTTGAACGAATTGAGCATTTGTACAAACCGAGAAATTATACTGACTGCGGGTATTTTTGACAGATTGTACAAATTTGCTAAATCTTGTCATCAAAATTAGTACGAACTGAGTATTTGTACGAACTGAGAAATTGTACGAACTGCTCGTAATTCGTCTCTAATGCAGCTCAAATCTATTCAAGTCCACGACCAGACAAAGTTTAGATAATGCTGATATAATTATGACATGGAGTTTATTACTGATACATTTTAAAACGCTGCCTCTTATAACTCAAAACTTAAACTTACATTATACGCCTATCGCGGCGTACGTTGACCATGACTGTCCATGACTTTTATAGGCTTTATTATGATGGAAATAGCAAAAATGCTTTATAATATAACTTATACCGTCTTAATATTGACAGCACGTGTCAGGTTTTTGTGAACTATTAGCTATTAGACGGAGTTAGGTGGTCATTCATCACAAGTGGTTTCCTGGTAGCTTTGATCTAATACCTACTTCAAACGTAAGCATCATTCTTATCAAGGAAAAAGTCGTAATCTTTTAGAATTCTAACTTTATAAAAAGTTTTAAATAATATTGTATAATTCTCTCTTAGTAGGTATGTGATTTCTTTTTTGTGTAGTTTAATAATGGTTCTTCGAGCATTGTATGGGGTTTCTAGATGCAGTTTTTAATAATACTTAATTTATAGTTGTAATGTTTCTGATCCAGTTAAAAATTGTCGCGGTCGTGCGTATATAGGGTCTACCTACATAGTATGTTGAAATAAAAACATTTTAACAAAAAATTAAAACCGACTTCAAAACTAAAAAGGTAAAAATAATAATATTGCAGTTGTTGACTTTTGCATTCGAATCTATAAGAACATTAATTTGTCTTATCGGACTCGGTGTCAAGCCGGTACGATTCGCAACTGGGCTTGCAGTAATTTTTTGGCTTGGCTTGGCTTGACACCGACTCCAATAAAACAAATTAATGTTCTTATAGATTCAAATGCAAAAGTCAACGACTGCAATATTATTATTTTTACCTTTTTAGTTTAAAGTCGGTTTTAATTTTTTGTTAAAATGTTTTTATTTCAAACTTTTCAGTGTTGAAATCTAGGTGAAATACATTAGTTCGACTAAGATATCAGTCATAAGTACTTCAATACAAAGGATACGGTGTAGGCTATGTAGCGTCTCTCTATTTAAAAAAAAATCAACCCATGTTTCGTACAACATGTCTTTATGCCATATTTCGATTCAATAGATGCAAAAATGAACGAGTTATTGAGGCGGGGCATACAGACAGACAGACAGAATGGACGAAAGTATAAGGGTTCCTTGTTTGACTACGGAGCCCTAAAAACGACGAACATTACCGACCGCCATGATCAATTAAATCTATGTGTTTCGGTACCTATATCCATGAAGTTTAATCCATAAAGTTATTATACGTTTAAACACAACAGTATGACCAAGAAGCTTTAAATATATAGGCATATAAAACTTCGTGGTTATGACAATAAAAAAAAACATGGTTTGACAGTCCCCATCAAAACATTTATTTTGCTGGAGTGCGAGTTTTGAACATCACACGTTCGAATTAGCAGTAGAAAGACGAAGTATGCATAATCTCCATAGTAATTTTGACATTTTCTACCGCTGACATGAACGTGTGATGTTTAAAAATCGGAATCCTGAAGAGAATCGACAAACAAAAACGTCATCTGTGACACGGACCTGAAAAAAAGACGGGCGTAATATCATTTTATTACATAAGTGAAGCACCCATGTATTGTGTGTGCGTCGTAGAAAGAGAAGGTAAGTACTAGAAAGAAGCACGTGTCGTGTCATACTCACTCAGTAAGAGATGCACATAGCAAATTCGCTCTAGTTAAAAAAGGAGATCGCTACTTATTGCTGTCCTTATCGACGTAACCACTTTTTTGTTTGACGATGGCTGTCTGACTCCGGAGGCAGACATCTAGCTTCATATAAATTGTATAGGATTTTATGACTATCGCTATCTCATACGCGTTTACATTTCACATCTTTCTAGTTTAACATTACGTCCGTATTTTTTTCAAGTCCGTGATCTGTGTACATTTTTGTTGTTTTAAATTTTTTCAACAAGCGCTGAATCAATTTCGTGGGACCACCTCGGAAGTATGAACTACCAAACAAAATAAGAATCATCAAAATCAATTCACAATTGGCGGTGTAATCGCGTAACAAACATACAAAAATACAAAAAAAAAAAAACGTACGGGTCGAATTGAGAACCTCCTCCTTTTGTTGAAGTCGGTTAAAAAATTAAGGGGATATTTAGGACATCAAATCGAACGATTTTCTCTATGGGACTATCATAGAATATCCCCTCGAGGAATAAAGTCGTGAGCATATGCTATGCTATGCTTGCTATGCTATGCTAATATCAAAGAAATCACGAAAAAAAAACGGTTCCATTCAAAAGTGCTAACCTTCTCGAACCAAATGTATGGGTCAGCTGTTTTTTTTTTTTCGCTATTTGAATATTGACAACATTGTAATCCCAGTTGGTCGAAAATAAAGTTTTGAATTCTATTAATTGAATTATATTCAAATGTTGTTGGTACCTTAGAGAAAGTTGTCCAGTTTGATGGTTTGATCACCACCTTAAAACTGACAGCGTATTAAGAGCCGATAAATAAAATAATGGAAATGTTGTTTAATTATTTAGAAATAAAAAGAATCGTATTTTTTTTATTTCTAAATAATTAAACAACATTTCCAAAAACAAGAAGGTCACATTGTAGTCCTGATTGACTTTCAATTTATCGAAACATTACGGATTACATAATATTATGTTTTATGCTTGTAGCTATTATCTTTAAAACCGCCAAAAGTGGCCACTTTTGGCGGTTTTAACGATAATAACTACAAACATTATAAAAACAAATCCGCAGTGACCCGATTAATTGAAAGTCAATCAGGACTACAATGTGACATTCTTGTTTTTTGGAAATATTGTTTACTTGTTAAGAAATAAAAAAAATACGATTGGGGGCAGCACAATAGGCTCGGTGCAGCCTTAAGGACTCTGTTTAGGTATAATGTGTGCGCTACATATCATGTGCTTATCTGAAACTTGGATCTCATGTTAATGATGATGATGATAAGGCTTGTTTTCATTTCGTCTATCGGTGTGGGTATCTATTCTAATATTATAAAGAGGAAAGATTTGATTTTTTGTTTGTTTGTTTGTAATGAATAGGCTCCGAAACTACTGGACCGATCTGAATAATTCTTTCACCGTTAGAATGCTACATTATCATTGATTAACATAGGTTAAAAAAACGGCCAAGTATGTGTCGGGAAGATTCTAAGGCGGTACGCGCCGCGGTCCTCTATAGTTACTTATAAGTCTTATAACGTCTTATACTACCTACAGGTAGGTAAGTATCTAAAACAAAAGACGTTCACATCATCGTTTCACAAGTTTTAAAACCCCGTATGTTCCCGTCTAATAATGTTCATTTAACACAATTTCGAAAACCAAACAAATCCATTAAACTCGCCTGGGAAGTATACATTGTAACATCAAATACGTTTAATACCGTACAACGTATTGCTTTTTATTTTATAGTCCTAACAGGGAGATTTTTGATAAAGAACGTTTGTTTTGAAATCTGTTTGGTAGATATACGAAAGTTTGTATACTATGAAATGGAATCCGAGATCAAAATTTTCAAACAAAAGAGAGTCTTTTGTTTAAAATGTTTAATCTCGGATTCCATTTCAGAGTATAGGTACTTTTTTTATAACATAAGCATAGGTGTATGGAGCTCTAGTAAAGTAGGTGTAGGCACTAGAGCATCCACTAGGCTAGCCACATTATATCACCACTTGACACGTCAAATATCTTGGACGTTGTCACACAAATTATCTAGTCGCATTTAAAGTACTAGAATCTAGCCTGGACTTGTATGATGATGACTAGATAATGATATAGAATGCATCATACAGATACAAAAATCCATGACTCGGGTCCAAAAATATTCATATTCATCATAAAAATATTTGTCCCCAATGTTTGTCCCTTACGGGATTCGAACCCGCGACTATCGGCACAGAAGGCAAGTTCACTACCGACTAAGCTACCGGGTCGTCATATTCGTAAATTTACGGAATAGGGTTCTCAACTACGCCATAAATTATCTCTGTTCTGATTTTTATTTTGACCTACTTGCGGTTTCAAAAACAGATTAGAGTCATCCCTGGACTTCATTGTCTATTGTCGCGGTCGGCGCTGTTGATCCTGGTTTACATAGGAGTTACAGTGTTGGGAATGTGTGGGTTTATGCATGAAAAAAAAAACATACATTCTTCTTAATGTCTCCACCTATATCAGAAATTATGCTATCTTTTTAAGTGTTCTGTTGCAGCAAAGTTGACTTTTAGAAAATGTAGGTTTTCCGGACAGAATCACTTGTAATATTTCCCAAGGATTAGCAGGTTTTCAAATTTTATATTCAAATACCCAGTTCTCATTTAAAATCCCTAAGAAACATTTTTTTTTAGAAGTAAAAATGGAACTCCAAATCTTTGATTGAGAACTTCTCATCTCATCCATCCTAAACAGTTTTAAATTCTCAAAACCCAAAATTAATTCAGTACATCGCCAATTTGGACGATGCACGTTATTTTTAGTGATCGTAAAACTTTTAATTAAGCTCTAAAACGAGATTGATATAATTAAATAAAACCAATACAGTCGTTTATTTAAGTTATCTGAACCTAAAAGGTAATAAAAAGCCATTTGAGCCGAGTATCGATGATTATATTGCGAACCGATGGAAAGATCTTGGCAAATGACAGCGTATTGACTTCATTATGCATAAAAGGGTTTAAAACTGACTTTTATATGGTTAATTTTATTTATTCTGGATTGAAGATTAAACTTGTTTGCATATGACTGGGATATACAAGGTGTTATCAAATGAACGAAAAAACAGAAAACCGTATTTTTCAGGAAACGAGGATCAAGGGGTGCTTCTCGGTGCTTCAGACTATCAAACTGAACAACTTTTACTATACAGGGTACAACTTAATAATTATGCTGACATTTTTTAAGGGGATGATCAGACCATCGAAATAAACAACTTTCTCTTTGGGCCCAACATTGAAATTGCAAAAAAAATCTGCTGTTCTATATAAAACTGCAAACCCACTCGAGCCAAATGTATGGGACAGCATTTTTTTTTCGCGATTTTGGTGTTGGTCCCACAGAGAAAGTTGTTCAGTTGGATGGTCTGATAAAAAGTGTCAGCATATTAAGAAGGACTGTATAGAATGAACATTGAAATCGCGAAACAAATTAGATGTTCCGTACATGGGTCGAGCAACCCTTGACTTTTTCTATGGAGCAATAAAATTTATTTTCGTTTTCAACACTGGACCCATAGTAAAAGTGATTCAGCTTGATGATCTAAAGTACCCCATTTAGTATTTTTCGCATTTAATTGTAGACCCTGTATAGATATTCTATCTTTACAATTGTACAAAGTTAAATACAGATGGTTGAGGTAGATATATAGGTAAATTTTATTCTGAAAAGACTTAAAGTTAGTCACTTTACAAGATAATTTTAAACAATGTTACTTATAGAAGTAGGTGCTATTGACATGCCAATTTAAGAGGTAATGAAGAAAATATCTCACAAATATATAACTTACGGTTATACACATTTATCACAAAGCAAAATATTAACCATCCTACATAGAATTACATAAGGTACCCAACTTTAAAAAATTTCATATTTAACTTATTCGGAAAGCATACAGCATAGTCATAATAATAAAAGACAAAAACGCCGGCTACAAGTCAAATAAATTCAAAATTAAATGTAAACAAACGTCAATTTCTTCGTAACGCAGAAAGGAAGCATACACACAGTCGTAAAAATCGCATTTGAATGACCATGCCTGTATCGAACTCCACTAATTGAGACGTCTCAACGACTAAAACGCATGATTAGACGCATATAAATTCCTCAGTTAATACACAGCTGGTTCTTCGTGCCGATTATGAATTTGTCATGCAAGCGACACGCTGCGTTTTGACGGTATGTGTGTAAACGCCTTAATAATAAAATGTTGTGTTTATTTTACGGTTCAATTTTAAAGTTAACAGAAGAAAATAAGAATATTTTTGTCTCGTTTGTTTATGTGGTGAAAATTTCTAAATTTCAAGATCTAAGTTTAATAGCATTTATGAAAACTTATTAATTATTATCCATAAAATAATGATACTTTTTCATCTATAAATCTTTTTTTTAGTAAATTAATACATCGTTATAAATATATTGTTTTTGGTCTACCGTTTAATGTAATAGTTTTAAGCAAAAGTTTAAAAATAATATTATTTATATTATCTTACATAAAATAATTAAGTACTTAGTGAAAAAATGTGTACAAGTAAACATCACAACGATCCTTGAAAAAAAAATATAGACCGGGTGTAAGGGACAGCCCTCCGCATATTGAAATGGTGAATTCAGACCATCAAACTGAACAACTTTCACTATGGAGCCTACCTCAGGAAACGTGAAAAAAAATCAGCTGTCTCATACATTTGAGTCGGGTAGGTACGACGGTTTTGTTTGTGACAGCTGATTTTTTCTCGCGTTTCCTGAGGTAGGCTCCATAGTAAAAGTTGTTCAGTTTGATGGTCTGAGTTCACCGTTTCAGTTTGCGGAGGGCTGTCCCTTACACCCTGTATAAATGTAATGATATTTCTCAATTTATTAGGTTCACGTCCATCGGATGAGATGATGATGATGAATGGTTTTACCAAACCATTTAACTTTTTTGTATGAAATGCATTGGACGCGATAGGTAACTACACATTTTTAATACATTTGGAGGATTTTTTTTAAAGAGGACGGTGATTCCGCCTGATTTTTAAATCGTGACATTTATCATACTTAAATCAAATGAAAAAAGTTTAGAAAAACCCTGCGAACGTGTAACTTTTCGAACCACAACATTTTATTGATGGTTAAATTTAATCTATGCATATACGCTAGTCTTCTATCCCAGCCTTTCTTTGATTTTATCGATGCCGATATTAAAATAAATGTATCGTAAAATTTTATTACTCGACCGATTTGAAGAGCATCGACATACCAGTATTTTATAGAATACGTGTTTAGTTAAAGTTTTGTGAGGATTAACCGATTGGCTTTTGACAAAAACGGTCATTGGTCAAACTTTTGGACAACAACTTTACTATTTACCAATGACGAAAAAATAATTTGAACTCGAAATTTTTGGAGTTTCATTAATTTTACGGTCGATTTTCAACCACAGCGCCTATTTCTTAACAGCAATTTTATTGTTGTCGACAGAGTATTATAAAATTATACGACCGGGGTGTTTGAAAACATTCGTCCTAAACCTTTGTTATACGTCCTGGTTTATACTCATATAATTTTAATGTTCTTATTAGTTTAGCTTTCGAAACACGTGAACAGAGGCTAAACGGTTTATTGCGAACGTAAAATTATATATTCTTTGTTGCTGCACCGTTTGCCAAGGTTTTGTTAGTGAGGTGATTATAACTTGTTTTACCGATAAACATTTCGCTTTGGTAAGCACGAAAGTTAAACAGTACACACAATAATGACCGAATTTATTGGTCACGATTTAATGTTTGTTACTCATTAAAAATGTAAGCTGAATTGTCGCTTGAATGTAAGTTTCCTAGCGGTACGTCATCGTATCGAATGCGTCAAAACTATCGAATGTTTTCATGAAAATTAATTTTGTACAAAATTGATGCATAAGATACAATCGTGTATGACTGAGCTGTTATCTGCGACTACGTCTGCATGGACTTTAAAAACATATTCTATCTGTGTTACAAAGCTAAAAATGCGCGTTGCATTATATAGTAAATAAAATCGGTCAAGTGCGAGTCGGGCTACTCGCGCATCGAGGGTTCCGTACCACACCACCACAGAACACATCATATTAACTTAAAAAAAAAAAAAAAATTCTCCGGGACCTTAATCATGAGACCGACTCACACTTGGCCGGATTTTATTATTTGTTGTTATTCTGTAGAGTTTGCTCTATAATCACACCAAGTTGGACGCTTGTATGTATTACAGTTTTTACTGTAGAACGAGAAGAAAAAACGTCGATAAAAACCAGTTTCTTGTTGAGAACCCCCCTTAATTTTTAACTTTATGAAATGTTTATTATTTGTTATCAAATCCGCCGTAATAACGCATATTCTGTGAAAATTTAAACTATCTAGCTATTACGGTACAAATGTTACAGCCCTAAATGTGTAGGACGGACGGACGGACGTACAACGTAGGCTTAAATAGGGTCCCGTTTTTACCCTTTGGGTACGGAACCCTAAAAAACGTCCAAACTGTCACAATTTCTAATATAAGTGATACCTCAGTCACAATATAAGAAAGAAAACCTATTATACTACTGCCTCAGTGATGCTAACTGTTCTTTTTGTAATTTCTTTACAATCCAAATTTCCAAAAACTAAGAATTATCATGAAACTTAAATTGCTAAATGTGAGCATTGCTATATTATAAGAGATAAGTGTACTTTTTGCAACCATCAGCAGCAAGGCTGATTCAGTGTTTATGTGGTGTAGAGCATCTCTGTGATGGGGATGGACCAGGTCTGCCTGCATAACTTCAGTCGGTTTAGGAGTTACAGACGTTTAAAGGTCTGGAAAAAAATTACGAACAGCTGCAGGGCTGATCGTATGATATTATTGTAGTATGCACTGTAGCCATGTGAACACTACAAAAACTGACATGGTTCATCAGTCGGTTTCGGAGTTACTGACGTTCAAAGGTCTGACCTTTGAACAGATGTATCTCCTAAACCGACTGGCAGTTCATGTCAGTTTTTGTACTTTTCGCATAGCTACAGTGCATACTACAATAATATCATACGATCAGCCTTGCTGTGGATCGTAATTTTTTTCCAGACCTTTAAACGTCTGTAACTCCTAAACCGACTGAAGTTATGCAGGCAGACCTGGTCCATCCCCATCACAGAGATGCTCTACACCACATAAACACTGAATCAGCCTTGCTGCTGATGGTTGCAAAAAGTACACTTATCTCTTAGTCTACTACAACTACATGGCATAAACAGGAAGTTTGTAGTTATAGCAATTTTTCTGACCACCCCGAAAGACACTGTCGTGAGTTTATGTATGTAGGTATATTATGTAATAATTCCTAAAGTTCTTACCTTATCTTGTTTAACAACGTTACCAACTAACTGGAGTTTAATCCTATATACTAAAGTACCAAATTTAGGAAATTCCCTGTATAAAACTATGAATTAATCTCAATTCCTCCATTTTCATCGAATTGCAGGAAAATCCAACTAATATTATCAAGGCAGATGTTCAGAAACGGTACTATTATGGGACCAGCCGTTTAATCCCTTTATTTCTCGCACAATTAAACTTGTGATTCATCGCAAATCGAAAAAGAACCGTCTTTTAGTATCAGAATGGAAGCTTACTAGATATACGTAAAATCAGGTTAGTTTAGTAAATGGAATGGATTAATAGACTAGGTAATTTTTTCTGAGAATTTAAGGTTTATGATGTCGATGGTCTAGAAGACAAACGTGCTAATTGCAGATCTAGCAATTTTTCAGGAGAAGCGTTTTTATTATTTCAAAAGTTCAATATGCCAAAACTTTAAACTGTGCATAGGAATCGTGTATATACTGCCTATACTTAGCTAGGGTATTTATCTTTATTGATTTTAACATAAATATAAAATGTGAATTTTCAAAAGATACTGTAAAAATATCAAAATCATAAAAAAAGGCATCACTAACTACTTTTTTACACAAACAATATGTTTAATTGTGCATTTAACACTTTTGTGTATATTATGAGCTTTTGTATTTTAGAGGAATTTACTGCTATTTTATTAAGAACGAGACTAAATACTAAAATTTTCTTTATTATTAAGCGAATCACACATTGACCGTAAGTATTAACTATCATTATTTAGTAAAATTGAGAACCGAAAGTTTCAAATGCCATAAGTAACAAAAGCACTTAGCGTGTTTGTCAAAAAAGCCAAATGTTCTAAATCACTTTAGCATTATTTGTTGTTTATATAGGTAGGCAATAACAGTCATTAATATTCTTGGCTTCAGCTTGACTTCACTTGCTATAAATTTACACATACTGATTCGACCGAAAGAGACGGAATTATGGCATTTGGGTAAGTGCAAACGGTAGAGCATGCTCATTTAATACATTTGGTATTAAAATGTAAAATATCAAAATTTTGCACTTAGCATGTTTGTCTTCTAGACCATCGATGTAGTCAGAAGAAGCGTTATTTGCGTATTCTCCTTTCATTTACTTTCCTGATCAATTTCGTCAGTTTCGTCAAGAAAATGAAGAAATTATGAACGAATGTTCAAGATATTTATTGTTAATTATTAAAAAATGTAATCCAATGTTGTCAAAAAAAAGAACAATGTAGAACATATTAATCTAGCAGTTAGTAGTTAGTTGTCTGATGGTCATTTACCTAGGCATAATTTTGTGTCTATGTTATGGTAAATTGCATTCAATTATCTTACAATCATAATTTGGTTAGTAAAACATTATTTACAAGCAATCGGTACACTTGCTAATTATTAGGGTATCACCAAATGAATAATCCCTTCAAAATAAAATAAAATGTGTGTCTATGGTTAAGATTACATCAATGAATGAACAAAATATTATATTATTAAAATAAATTGGTGGTGGTCCAGTGGCGAGTAACCTTGCCTGCCGTGCAGGAGGCGATAGTTCGATCCCCGTCCAGGCCGACTCGTACCAATGAGTTTTTCGGAATTTATGTACGACTGAGCTTTTCGGTGAAGGAAAACATCGTGAGGAAACCTGCATGCTTCAATTTCGAGGCATGTATTCCACTCTCCATTATAAGTGGCGACCGGCCCACCCCCCGTCTCATTGGACAGAGTTTCTCCACGAGTGACGTTTTATTGATAGTTAATTTCGTTTTCTCAAAAAATAAAGATCGAAAAGTTCGAAAACAATCTCCATTCTTTTTGTTACCGAACACATTTCAGTTCCAGCTGTACTTGGCCGCTGTTTTTCCAATTATCCTAGTCGATATCTCAACTTGAAGAACTTACTTTCTTTAGCAATAAAAAACGGCTTAATCGAATAAGCCCAGCCCTCTCCCAGAGGACGATTAAACCGATACATTCGGTATTTTGTTAAGACCCATTTTATTTTGAGTGACAGCATCAATTAGAAGTTGACGCGGCGGTGTTCGGTTACAAAGGGTCCGGTATCGTGTACAAGCTTACTGGTAATGGACTATCAATATTAAAGTTATTTTAATATATAAGCGAGCTTGATAGAAAGTCAAAAAATCGGTGAGCGAGGACGGTCAGATTTGCATGATCTTGTTAAACTTTAATTTATTGTGCTAAAATGGGAAGTAGTAAGAGGTATGTAAGGATCGTAGTAGATGGCGCGCCCTGGTACCCCATTGGGAAAGAGGCGTGACGTTATATAGATATATATATATATATAGTATGGGAAGTAGAAGTAGCTATCATATATCGCAATCGTATTAAATAATTATGAAAATTTCAAAATTACAAACTGCGGCACTGAAATGGCGGCTAAAAGAGAAGCAGGGAAGAAGGGATATTTTAGAATCTTAATTCATACTCGAAAGTGACATAAATTCCACAGAGTTTCGCATCACTTTCAAGTATGAATTAGTGTGACATTCAAAAATAGCACTCCAGTATGATAATTATGAGTTTTTGATCTCACTAAGGAAACTAAAAAGTTTGAGCACCTTCTATTCTTGAGAATTGAGTTTACTAGACTAAGTAGAGTAAAGGGTTTTAGGGCAGATAATTGCATTACTTTAATAGGTGTTTTTATCTTGATACTGATCAACTTTCGTAAAAAATCTACTTTTCATACGTTCGGTACAGCTGATTGCATTTATTATGAAAAGTCTAAAATATTGTTTATGAATTTCCTATAAGTTTTTCAGGAAAAGTTGTTCAGTCAGGATCCTGGGTTACAATCACGCCTTAAAGAAATGCAACTATTTACCCTGACACTCTGCAACTTAAACATTCTTCTTCTTCTTTCTTCTTCTTCTTCTTCTTCGACTTCTTTCTCTTGCTGATACATTAAAGAAAAGGGGCACGTTCGAAATTACCCATTACTTAATAATCTAACACCCGTATTCTTAGTTGTTTTCTTGACATTTCCTCACTCGAGTGGAGGACGTTTTTGACATAACTGGTATGACAAAAATGTCAAAAACGTCCTCGACTCGAGTGAGGAAGCCTCAAGAAAACAACTAGTATATGTAAGCCTTAAATATAGAAGCGATGAAAATTGAAATAAAATTTAAACGTATTGTAATTACTTCTTTTCTTTTCTGTCAATCTAATCACTACATAGTATAAAACAAAGTCGCTTTCTCTGTCCCTATGTCCCTTTGTATGCTTAAATCTTTGAAACTACGCAACGGATTTTGATGCGGTTTTTTTTAATAGATAGAGTGATTCAAGAGGAAGGTTTATATGTGCATTTCACCCGTGCGAAGCCGGGGCGGGTCGCTAGTAGTAAATAAGTCAAGATTAACGCGATACAAAATTCCGCACAGCTGAATCGACACTACATCACAACCAAAACTTAATCTGAACCGAACACCAATGATTTAAATCACCGCGATCGGCAATCTTCGACAGTTTATAAGCGTTAACAACTAAATAAACACGTCGATGATCTATACCCCATACACAATCGGTAAACACAGACATTACGCGGTTTCTAAGTTCCAGTTAACTGACAGATAACGGATTGTTAGCTGTAAAACTCGGCTGATTTAATGCGAACAGCTGATTCTCTATAAACAAGATATTAAAGGCGTAAATAGCTCGGTAAATTTATTATGACGTGTAATTTGCGAGCGAAGATAGCCGTCTAAAGGTTAGTTGGTCATGTGTATAGGGAATTTTAGGTCATTTAAACTAAAGCCTAGAGGTTAGGGCTAAAAATGGACCACTCTAATTCATTCCCGTGTCCTACGAGGCGACTAAGGGATTAAAGGTTTTTCATGCAGGGTTATGGGTACTGTATCTTAACTATTATAAAACCGTAAAATTATGAGAAATAAAAAAGTAGCGGTTCACTTCATATGAACTCAAATAACACTCGATAGCGCGATTTAAATGACGTGCAGCGCCATCTATTGACAAAATTGTTAGTTTGTTTGTTTGTTCGCGCATCACGCAAAAACTACTGAACCGATTTGGATGAAACTTTTTTTGTTTGATAGCTTATGATCTGACTTAAAATCTGGTATATAATTTGTGCGGACGAAGTCGCGGGAAAACACTAGTAGTATTATATAATCTGTGGTTATGGGTAACCACCTCTCACCACTTGACACGTCATTACGTGGACATTGCTACAACTACATTCTTATACATACACTTGGTAGTTGTAGCAATGCTGACTACCCCGAAAGGCATTACGGTCGTTAGTTTATTTATGTATTTATGTATGTATTTATTATACGTAAAGTATAGGATTCAGAACCATTAATATTTAATAATAATAATATTTTTTTCACCTCTCAAGCTCGGAAAGATTCTGTTTGTCATTCGAAATCTGAGTGCAAAAGTGCATTTTATCCGCTAGCGTGGAAAGAGTTTTTGAAATTCAATATTTTTTATACCGCCAATCCACTGAGCCAGCACGAAAAACAAAACTTTTTAAAATGTTCTTTTTAGCAATTCACTTTTTTTCCTCGCTGTTATGAGGTGAAAAGTTGTGTGTTTCGCTCGGCTGCAAAGTAATTCTTTACCGCGTACCTTCGTTGCTCAGGTTTCAATACAAGTACTCGCGCCATTAATAACAACTTGAACCAAATAATTATGAAAGGCTTTTCCATTAGTGAAAAAAGTAAAGGGACTACCTTCGTTATGGAGTAGTTTTTTTAATAAAATTCTACACGGTGTAACAAAACACCCTAGTAATATCTAAAGGGGTGGTTCATCAACCTGAACAACTTTCGCTATGGAGAACCGAGAAATTTTTTTTATTTATTTTTTTATTTATATCTTTATTGGGAAAATCAACAGCCTAATACAAATAACTATTCCTTAAACTAAGATAAATACAGGCCAATTACAGATTTTCCTCAGTTAGTTTAAATTACATTTTACTAATATACATAACGGAAAGTGGTTCTGTTTAACACCCTTAGATATTACTATATTATTTTTGAAAATGCTTCATGGTCGTCAAAATAATTAACAATAATTACAACAGTATCAACCTAATTTAACTTAAAATTTCAGCAATAAACATCCCAATTTAAGTGACTGCCGTATTTTAGGAAACAAAAGCAGCTTTAACTGTGTCAAAAATAAATCAAAATCGTGTGTTGCGTGCGCAGTGTCGACACGCAATGAAAGTAAAAATATTTTATTTCTTAGCAAGGAATTTTCGTAAAATATGTGGGTACTTTGAGTTGTGGAGGTGAGCCGCTGTAACCGCGCCGTCCAAACATGGCCAACCGCATTTGCTGGCACAAAACTGCGGGCGGAATATTTGTGTAAACTGAAAGAAAACATGCCCAATTTTTGGGCTATTTTTGGAAGTTCGTCATTCTTTCTGCTTTTGTGGCAGCAATATCATTTTTAGTTTTATCTTGGAATTTTTGGAGCATAGCTTGAATATTTCTAAAAATGTATTTGAATAGACAAACTCTTGTTTGAATGTTTTCAAAACATAGCTGTATATGTACTTGTTGTCTGGACATTTTCGTAAAATATATTGTAGGAGGTGAAATTATAGTAGATTACACACCGAGGGCAGGAAATTAAGAAAGGTCTCAGATCGGATCATACTATAACAGTCTCGTAGTAAACTGTTTTTTTTATTGTATAATGTAAAACAAGATAAAGTACTGATTTTTATTTCATATTTATGTCAGTCAAGATAAATATAAAACAATTTTATCCATCCACTTATTTATTTACTTACCTATCGTCTAATTTTACCGCAACTAATAAAAAAATACTTTACATTCGTTTAAAGCATTAATAAGCAACTTAACTAGTTCCAGGAAAAGTTTGGCATCACTTTCGTAATTGAATTAGGATGTCATGAAGTATTTAGTATCGAAAAAACCTAAAAGTTTTAACGATGCTCGCCGGAATTCTAAATTGTTATAATGTTGATTGACGTTGATTTGATTTGATTTGATCTAAATAGGTGAAGGAACATTTAAATCGTCTTCCAAACGCACGTCTGCAAATCTAACCGCAAGTGGGCCAAACTCTAGAACAGATTAAAACTTGTGATGAATCGTTATTTTCGTTTCCCATCCAACTTCTGGATTCGAGGAATTTACTTTATGTGTGAAAATGTAAATACGTTTGGAACTTCGCTCGAAGGAAATCGCGTACGTCTGTTGACAGAGACTTGTCGGCTTTTCCTAGTGGATTATTTGAAGGATTTGCTTAATGCTATGCGTTTGGTTGTGTAAAGGATTAACGAAAGCCTATGTTTGCTTCTGGGCTTAAAACACACAAGGTTTTATCCATTGATGTTTTTGCAGGCTAATGGCTTATTTCGCGGTTGCCGTATGATTAATGGATTCCATAATGTTTTGCCTAAATAGGATCTAGACAAATGTCGGGCTGTTTGTAAATGTCAATTGTTTTGTGCTGGTGCTATTAATGTTAGGTCTGGTTGAGATCAAAGGCTAACTGTGGAAATGCCTCATAAATTAAGATGCCTTTTGGTATCTTAATTGAGATGTTTGTTAAAATAGGCAGCAACAAATACAGAATCTTATTAATATTCTGACGGTTTTTTTAAGAGGATGATCAGACCACCGATTTTAATAACCATATCCGGGGACCAACGTCGCGAAAAAAAAAGCTTTTTCATTCAAAACTGCTATCTTATTCAATGTAAATGTATGGGACAGCAGACTTTTCATTCGCAATTTCGATGTTTGTCCTTTATAGAAAGTTTTTCAATTTAATGGTCTGATCGATCCTTTAAAAACCTTCAGCATATTAGTCAGAGATATTATGAAACCTCAGAACATCCACGATTCACCAGTAGTACCGAAACTCTATCCAGTGTGACGGGGGGTGGGCCCGTCGCCACTTATAATGGACAGTGGGTTCAATATATGCCTCGAAATTGAAGCATGCAGGTTTCCTCACGATGTTTTCCTTCACCGAAAAGCCAGTGGTGTTAAAAATCGTACATAAATTACGAAAAACTCATTGGTACGAGTCGGCCTGGACGGGGATCGAACCATCACCTCCTACACGGCAGGCAAGGTTACTCGCCACTGGACCACTATAATAATGAATATTATAATATAGCACACGGACTGCATGTTTAACGTTTCAATATTTGACTCTACCATGTTTTGTTAAATAGTAAAGTCATTTTTAACATCATTATACTATGAGCAACAAACGTAGATACACTGCAATATTTATTATGAAACCATTCCATTTGAATACGACCATACACAATCCATTTGCGTTGCTACACAACTAGATACCCAACATCGGCACTAAAAATTGACAGAAATATACGGCAAACTATTTTGCTTACAATGCGAGCATTCTTATGAGCGAAAGGAGCCGCGGACATTAAATAGCACAAAGGCACAATAACATGTAATTGCAAATGATACACTGTCTCATATACAGTATGTTCGTTTCACTACCATTTACGTCTGCCCACGCTCCGAATGCCCTGAGAAACATACGTTGGTTCTACTTAGTTTAATCTCGATTCATATTTTTGCTTGTTTATTGCTTTTATCGGGTTACGTTTTTTTAAAGTAGGCGTGGATTCAAACTTACGAGCTTTTTTGTTGCTTCGAAAATTATTAAGATATTTTGTTACACGGTTTTGCTTTCATTACGTCATTGAGAGTGTTATAATGCGGAGTGCAAAGGGGATGAAAATCTAATTTAGGGTACCTAACCTACTTAGTTTTATTGGCGTCTGCTTTCAGCTGGCGCCAATCGTGTCGGCCGTAGTAACATAGTGAAATAACATTACAGTGGTGAAGCTCAGCGGTCGAGACAGGTCAATGAGGAGTTTTCTGACAGTTAGTCAAACGTAGTTCAACGTGCTGGCGATAGATGGCGTTGGCCAAAGAGGGGTCTGAAGACGAAAATTTTAAGCTAAAAAGTAAACAAAAATGCATGTCACTGAGTCAGATGCATCCGTTGACGAAATATATATTATGTTCATATTTTGCTGCTTACTTAAAAACACAAATTCTTACTTTTTTATTTGTATTTTACTATCTGCAAGGTCGCTCGCCCCTGTCTCGTCAACGCCATCTATCGAGCCATTAGGAACAACATTTTCTTTTTTAATGGCTTTCTGAAAATTCCTCATTCACTGTGCGTCCCGGTAAGTACCGACTTGCCTGCGCGCGGTACGGACAAAGCGAATTCAAAGCCGGTGCTGTCCCCCACATCGCGCTCTATTGACCAGTCGCGACCCCTAAGTTTCACCACTATATTGTTTTTTCGGTATGGTAATACCTTGGTCTATCCTCGGGTATTCAGTGTAAGCGCCACACAAGACCAAATAAACTTTAGACTTATGATCCGTTACTAAATACTGCTGTCACACATTGTACATTGCAATTGTTAGAATTTGCATGCCATCTCTTTCAACATTTAGAATGCCTTTGTCGGTCTTGTTTAGTTGAGAATTCAGTCAGATTGTATTTTGCGTGTTTTTTTTTTATTTTTGATCAAAGAAGTGTAAACATTTTCCGAGTAGAAAGAAAGAAATAAGAGACCAAATTTTTTTATGCAAAACTAATAAAAATTGTTTTCCTTTTCCCTTCTTTTTCCTAACCTGCTGGACAAAAGTCTCTCCTAAACTCTTATTCGAAAATAGAGCTCATCTTATTTGGAGTAATAACTTGTTTTAAAAGCAACTGCGGAATCCGGTAACCTCATATGAGCAGATTTTTGAGATTATTTAGTTGGTAGCTAGCTTGGATTGTTTAATTTAAGCATAATTTATTGTCAAGCTCATTACTTTGAGTATTTGGTACACATCTGATATTATACGTCACAGTACAAAAAGGGGCTAAACAGGGGCAAAAGTAATGACAGGACCTCTAGAAGATAATAAAAATCAATAGGTCATTAAACATGTTAAAACGAACTAAAAATGTACTATCTTTGTTTACAGCTATAAAATTAAAAAGGACCGAAAGGACGATACCGACGGAAGTGACAATAAAGGCTGGAACACACTGCTTTCCCGTTAGAATCGTTAACATTTTAGTACCAAATGTTGCTCTCAAACGTGAGTAATTGTTATCAATGTTTATTTACTGTGGTCATAAGTGCGAGATTATCTCGTTTCGACGCTAAGGAGGAAATAGAACAATATGGACTCTCATGCAAAGTCTCAATTAAGCAGGAATTCAGACTTTAAACTTCATACTAAAGAGTAGTATAAAATAACGAACATTAAACCAAAGGCCGGTCGTGCTCTATTAAAAAGAGGTCTAGCTCTATAATTTGCAAGTAATTAGTGGTTAACTATTATTATTATTAGTTGTGCGAAATATTTACCACAAAGAGTTATCAATAAAAAACAGGCGTATAAATTGTATTTATACCAAACGTAAGCTAGTAGGCTTTTTTATTGAACTATGGCTGGAAAAGATACAACATAACAGCATACAAATATAATATCCGTGACCGAAGCGGGATTCTAACTCAGGACCTCTGGTTCAGCATTCTGGTGTGGTAACAATCCGGATTATCTTTACCATTTTGGAAATTAAGGAAACTGAAATATAAAACGTTGATGAAATTATAATGTCGATCTGACACGCTACCTACAAGCAATTTTCGGTTTCTACAGAACTATAAAAAACAATTATTTGACTTATCTGTTCAATCACAAAGTTATTTTAAAACCACAATAATAACATCATAACTTCTTTTTTAAATAAAACAGGAATTTCGAAACAAGTCGAAGTAATCCCAATACTTCGACCGAATAACAAATAAATACAAACTATTGTGTAGCCCGTGGCTTTCCCATGAATATCGTGCCACCAGTTATGGCTTGGCTCACACACGTTGGGTTAAATACCTTATTTATTGCTCACTTGAGCTGACCTTTAGGTACGAAAGCAAAACGTCAAACTCGAAAAACTAATAAAAATAAATTAGCAATTTCATATTTAATTTTGTAGATTGACTTCGGAATTATGAGTTTTAAATTGGTAGTTTTAGTAATATTATTGATAGGCTTGCCACTCAAATATTTGTAAATTGTTATTTAATTCATTTTAATCACAATGCTTGTTAGGTTCAGCACCAAACTTTCTATCCAAATTACATAATAAAAGTCGTAAAATCTCAACCATTTTTAGAATGGTCCACGTACTCGTATTTTGCTATACTTAATACTGCATTGAACACTAAATAATTATAAGATAAAAACACAAATAAATTAACTCGCCTTTTATATTTCCGAGTGTACAATAAAGTGCTAAAATAAATTAACAGGTGCAAAAAAGGAGGACTTACCACTAAAAAGTTATTTCTTTCATAGACCTGCAAATGGTAGAGTAGCTGATGTAGGAGGATAGTTTGCATAAAGTAACTATAATTTGTATCTAAAAAAACCGAAAATTTTAACCAACCCCGAGAATCCACATTATGTTACTTTACCTATTTCTGTAACGCGCAAAAGTGCTCGTTCTAAATACGGTCGGTCCCGAGCAATGCATAAGTACAAGGTTCTATATTTTGTGTACTCTGACCATTCGTGTAACGGAAACTATGGCATACTATGGCGCCACGCTTTCGACCCGGAAACGCGATATGTTGGCTATAAAACGTACTGTACTTATTGAGTATTTCGGTAGCAGATTAGATTATCGCTGTATAGTTTTTATTCAAGTGATAATTTTTATCGAATAACGGGGCGTTTGGATGGAATTTAACATAATTTGGTTATCTGGTCGATGTGCATTTGGGAGGTCAGTGGATGGTTGGAATAGTGTGGTTATATCACCGGATTTGGAAAGTTAGAAAAGAGTTCGAGAAATAATAAATGCTAAAGATTTGAAACAGAAATGGCTGCGAGATGAACTTTAATTTTTCCTGTTTGTAAACTTCAGTCTTAGTAACCGAACAGAGGTAAAAAAGAACTTTTTTGCAGTAATATTGTACTGAAACGAGACGTGGATAACATTTGACGACGACCTGGTGAAGGCGGCGGGAACCCGTTGGATGAGGGCAATGCAGGATCGGTCGTTGTGGCAATACTTGGGGGAGGCCTGTGTCCGGCAGTGGACGTCCATCCGACCGTGAGATGGTGATGATGATAATATTTGGGGAAGAAGGTCAGTAAATTCACATCAGAACTCTTTAAAAAATATTGGTTTAAATAGACATGCATGCATTATGCTCAAGACTATATTCCCCAATGTAATCGGAGATATTATGAAAACTCTGAACGTCCAGGTTTCACTAAGTACTGAAATTTTGTCCAGTGTGACAGGTGGTAAGCCCGTCACAAATTATCGTCGATGGGTACAAATCATAATATGCATGCCTTGAAATTGAAGCATGCAGGTTTCCTCGTGATGTTTTTCTTCACCAAAAAGCCAATGGTGTTACAAATCGGACTTAAATTCCGAAACTCATTGAAACGTGTTGGCATAGATAGGGATCGAACCATTACCTCCTACACAGCAAGCATGGTTACTCGCTACTGGACCACCACGTCTTGGCAAGAATGAAGTAAGCACCTACCTTTAAAGACAAAACAACATCATTAATTACCAGCCAGTTGCGGTTGCTCCTTTTGCGGCTGTATTGCTCAAACAATTGCAAGAGAAGTAATGTCGCTTGTATCGTAAATTCCTGATGACTCAAAGAGCTAAATCGGGAATGATCTCCTTTCAACATTTTTGTCAAAAAAGGTAATTTCCATCGTCAACCCACATACTCGTAAGTTTTGATTGCGCCCGTGAGACACTATACGATAGTTAACGTTTTACGACTCATCCAAAACGAACTGTTACCTGCCATTTAAAAGCAATAAAACTGCTTTTTAAGACACTCTAGACTCTAAATATTAGGTGCGTGAAAATATGTTCTTTTAATAGCCGAATTTCTCCCAGAAATAGTGGAATGACCCTGAGGCATCTGTATTTTTATATTTTAATCGGGCCACTGCTTTTAGATTTTTCGTCCAAATTGCTTTATAAGATGCGTGATTATTTAATCTGTGGTTAATGTATAAATGAATACTCATACTGGACCCGATGCGTAGGTATGTTGACCTTTTGAAATTATTCGGCGCTTAGCATACTTTCCTTCGGGGTTAACTAATTACGGCCTATTACTTATTTGTCGATGATGATGATTGATTTACACGGAACGACTATTAAAATGACTACAAGATGTTTCTTGCGCGTCGCACCTGTTTATTCAACCTGCTGACTAAATTTGATTCACTGTTTTTGTAACAGACAATTTAAAAACGATTCTGGCTTAGAATGTACACACGGCGACACATCAAGCTACGCAGAACCAATAAAAGCTGGCCGCGCGACGTCATACATTAGGTACTCTAGGTTAGGTTTTGCGTAGCTTGATATGTGGCCGTGTGTACTCGTACCACACTATTTCTTACCGTGGGTGTCGTACGAGGCGACTAAGGGATAGGGTTTCTTACGCCGTATTTTAATATTTTTAATGGGCGAAATGCTAGCCTCTATCACCACTAGATACGTAATTCTTCGATGAGATAAAAGTGCGTCTTGCTTCATCTGTAGGTACTAGGTTGGTATGCTTTAATATTTCGATGGTAGTTACAGCAAAGCTCCTGATCACCCCGAAAGTCATGGTAGTAAGTCTATGTTATTAATATGATGTCCAAACAATCAAACTGAACAGCTTTTTATAGGGAACCCAAATAAAAAATGCAAAAGAAATCAGCTCTTCCATACAAAAATGCCTATTCGACCCAAACGTATGGGACAGCAGATTTTCATCACGATTTCGATGTAGGTACTATATAGAATGTTATTCAGTTTTATGGTTTGATCATCACCTTAAAAACACCGTCACCATAATATTACGGCCCGACAGCACAGTCTGTAGTGAACCTGCCTGCTGTGCCGTGGGTCGCGGGTTCTAATCCCGTAAGGCACAAATATTTGTATGACGAATATGAATATTTGTATCCGAGTCATGGACAGAGTTTCGGTACTAATGGTAAAACGTGGATATTCTGAGGTTTCAGAAGATCTCTGACTACCCCCTCGGGGAATATAGTCGTGAGCATATGCTATGCTGAGTCATGGATGTTTGTATCTATATATGTATTCTATATCGTTGTCTAGTTATCATAATACAAGTCTAGGCTAGATTTTGGAACTTTTTAATGTGACTAGATAATTTGTGTGACACTGTCCTAGATATTTATTTATTTATTTTATTAAGACAGACACTATATTGTGTTTTGGAAAATCAATCTTTACGTTACACAATCTAAGCTATCCTATAAATTTGGCTTTGTCAGTCACCAGACAAGACAGCAAACGATATTTCGAAACAAAGGAATTCCTTAATCAAGTCGAAAGCCGATCGAAGTTCAACGATGGAACGATAGGAGGAACGCTTGCGGGTATCAAACAACCGTATTACCTTACAGTGCCTTACACCCACTCATCATGATGCAGCACGATCGATGCATTTAATTGTTGTATGATAGCACACTAATGCACCTGTCAAGGAAACAAAGACTCTGCTAGATAACTCCAAAATTGAAGCACGATCAGTTTTGTTGGCGGCTGAGCGTCCCTCAAATGTAAATGTTTATACTCTCTCGTTTGTTACTCGTCCGATTTTCATCTCGGCTGATATGAGACGTGCCAGTCATTTGTCATTCGTCGAATAACGTTTTTGTTGCATTTGTTTTTAAGACAGACTTTGTTGCTTTATAATTATTGCTCCTTGACATAACTGGAGCTCTACTCATAACTCCAGTTATCTTAAAGCACACGGAAAGAAATAAGTGACCACCCGTTTATTTTGTAGACTACTAAAATACTTATTGTTGTCAATCTGATTCAGGTGGATTTAATTAAAATTTACTTACAACAACAATTTGTCTAGGGAAGTCTACAAAATAAAAGGGTGCTCACCATATACAGGGTCCAACTTAATATGCTGACACTTTTTAAGGGGATGATCAGACCATCAAACTGAACAACTTTCTCTATGTGACCAATATCGAAATGGCGAAAATAAAATCCGCTGTCCCATACATTTGGCTCGAGTAGGTTAGCAGTTTTGTTTGAAATAGAAGATTTTTTTTCGCGATTTCGATATTGGTCCTATAGAAAAAGTTATTCAAATTGATGGTCTGATCATCCTCTTAAAAAAGTGTCTGCATATTAAGAAGGACCCTATATTTTTCCGTACCTATACCTATGTCTGACAAAACAATAGAACCAGTAAAATCATGTCCTGGTTCCATGCATGGCTAAATAGAAAGAAACGACTTTCAAAACAAAATAGTTTTAGCACAGTCGCCCATAAAATATGCATTCACTTGCATATCAGATATTGCTGTGTATAATATTATTAATAGCTTCTCCGTAGATAGGGTTTTCGCTTAACGATTGGAGGCAACGCGTACATTTTACCGGGAGCACGTAACGAAGTGGTACTAGTTCCTTACAATGCTATCTCCTGCTGGAAACCAGTTATGATCCATTATCAGATGCTAGCCTGGGGTGGCATTAAAATGTCGGCTCGGCCCTGCTTTGTTTATTAAATTATGTCCACCGTCGCTATAAATATCGGGCTTCGAGACGCGTTCATTTAGTGAAATACCGATCGGACTTACGATACTGTATGAGTTATGATGTGTCCTTAAGAATATCGCCTTTAAGCCGCATAAACAAGGTTAAGAAAAGAAAAGTAAGCTTTTATCTGCATCTCACGAGTTTCAATAAAACTAAACGATAGAATTTAAGTTTCAGCATTAAAAAGAGGACTGAGAATTTTCCTACGAAGCGATTCTTGAAGATATGATTCGGCGGGCATTAAAAGTAATTGAATCAAAAACAAACGAAAGTCGAGCCCGAAAGAGAGAAATAAAGCCGGCAAAAAAGGGAAGAGTCGAGATGTAATGATGTAGATAACTTCAACCAATTACCGGGAACGCAGGAGTGCTGCATCGGCGGGATAAAAATGGACTCTGGGTTCGCAAATATGCAAGGACGGTATTACGTAAAATATAGCCAGCGAAGAAGTTACAGGAGGAGGAATAATTTCTTTTTTATTGCATACTTATGATAGAACGAGTTTGAACGATGAACCAATAAATTTATCTGGCGAATATACTAATAGGTTCACCTTTTCTTTTTCTATTGTGTTCACTGAGAGTATACATTTTATGTTTACAATATCTGTAGGTAAGACGTGAAGTGGTAGCTTATTTTCCGTATATCCGTAAATGTATCTAAAATATAAAATGTAGTGTTTACTTTATTTGCAGGCCCTAAAAATAAAATCTTAATAATAAAACTTTATAAAATTACTATTTATTAGGTTTACTAAAATGACCAACTCTTTTTCATTTTACTTATGTAAAGAATTTTATTGGGGCAATCAATGTTGAATTCTGTTTGTAAGTGGACATAGTTCGCATGAGTGAAATATCAAAAAAACCTGTCACGCATGATTAGTTCATATAGGCGAAAATTTATTCACGTAACAAACTTTTTTAGTTTTTATACAACGTTTAATCCCATGACATTAAAATTTTTGTGTTAATAAATCCGCATCAAATATGTATAAATAAAGGTAACGAGCTTATGATCGTTATTTCATGAGTCTAGTCTGGACTCCAATCCAAGTTTGTACAAAACAATTTGTGTTTAGATGATTTGTTAATTCGGTAGTATTGGTATTGATTAGATTCTGAGAGGCTTGGTTTTTCGTATTGAAGCTTCTCTTATCTCATTTTCAAATAAACAAATAAAATAAATAAGTATTTTTTATAATTTATTTAATTTTTTGTTAGCCTATTTTGTCCCACTGCTAAGCTAAGGTCTCCCCAAACTCTTCCCTTTTTACAATTTAACAGTTAAAAATACTTTGAAAAAGCTATCTAGGCACCCTGTACATACCACATCACGATTCTAAAGCGCCAGCTACTTGCAGGCGACACAATGATTTTATCTCGCAAGAAGGTGCACCATTATTTCCATTGCCCTTCCACGGGTCGATTTAACAATTACTCTTAAAATTCAACAATGTATCGAGTAGGGATTGTATCTTTTGCATTAATGGACTTCAAATGTTCGTAGGTGGTTTGGTATTACTTTATGATAACTGCTTGGGGCTATCTTAAGATGTAAATAATTTCTTTCTATATCCAAATAAAATCATTTATAAATACACTGTGAAATATTACTATATATGTAATTCATGAAACTTCAGAAAATGTTATCTTGAATCAATGATTTCCGATTGTATTTTTGTAAAGTTTGGTTTTTGTTTTTTTAAATGAGTGGTTTTTAATTTCAAAATTATTTCAAATCAAAGGTATTTAAATGCGCTATTCAATATTCAACGAAAATGTGTTTACATAAACAGATTTCATGCTATCTCGAATCAGAATCAGACAGAAAAATAAAATGGAGCAAATACCTTGGGAACCATCTAGTAATACCAAAAGACAGTTAAGTACATTTTTTTCTTATGAAAACACAGAATCAACATGCTATGCACCTTTGGTGTAGTCAGAGATATTCAATATAAATGGTATTCAGAACATCCAAATTTTAGTAGCATGGTTCAAATTCATTCCAGAGTGAGCTCGTCGCCACAATTTTTGAATTTTACACATAGTAGTAGTAAGTATACAGTTTTTTAGTTTAGTGGTACATTATATAAGTACCTCGTGAAAAGTAAATACTTAGGTATTGAATAATAAAGGCCACAAATTAGAAAATGTAGCTTTCCTATTTACGTTTTTTTTTTTCAAAAAGCCAATGGTGTTACAAATCATACATTATGATCTTTGAAACTCAATAAAATAAATTAGATTTTGCGTTTTGTTATTTGAAATTAGTGCAGTAGTTTTGTTTAAATTTTATAATACCTACTTTGTTTAGTCTAGTATTTTAGTTTTAGGATAAGTTTATAAATAAATATTTATTAGATTAAATAAATAAATATTTATTTTATTGTTAGTTTTATTCAATATCGTTTATATGTATATTATTTCCATACACAAATTAATGTTAATTTATTTGATTACAATTAAATGATAAACAAATGATTGAGTCCCTGACTCCAAAAGTCGAAAACCGTGTGGGAAATTAGCTTTTAAAAACACAGCAGGTAAAAAAAACATTAGAAACTTAAGAACTGCATTGTACAAATGCAAAGCTAAGTGAAGCAGTTAAAGCTAGAGTTAGAAAAATAAATGAAACGTGTTCGAACAGGTGTCAATGTTGATTTTTCACTTAAAATCAAGTTAAGTGAAGCACTTTGTTTCTCTACCTGTAAGTACGGACTCATTATTGACGTTATACGTCCAAGATATTTTGTTACATTTAGACATATTACGAAAACTTATTTTTTAGAATAGGTTAATGAACAACATAGGTACCTAATTTTATACATGTTTGTTTTCTCAATACTCAATATATACAACGTGTTAATGAATTAACGCAAAACCTGAAAACCGTTTGTCCAGACCATCAAACTGAACAACTTTTACTATGGAAGCAAACGTGAATTCGTAAAAAAAAATCGGCTATCTCATACATTTGAGTCTAGCAGGCATTGCAGTTTAGTATGAAACAGCTGATTTTTTTTTTGCGATTTCAGAGTTGGTCCCATAGTAAAAGTTGTTCAGTTTGATGGTCTGGACAAACGGTTTTCAGGTTTTGCGTTAATTCATTAACACGTTGTATATGTATACCGATAATCTATAATACCAATTTGTACGAAACAATCCCATGATGATGCCGTTATTACCTTTTATGGAAAATAGATTAGTAGTTGTAGAAAAGAATCTAACCACCTAGAATTATGAAACTAGTATTTGTTTTTATCATTAAAGTTTCAATTAACACCCATGTAACATTACAGAATCTATGTGTTTGGTTAAACGAAAGAACTCTCTGGTATCCAGTTTGATTACCTGTATTAAAAGTACAAAAGAACCGATATCCATTGCAATCCATATCATCATAATATCAAGAAATGTCACCGCAACCGGCAAAATAATAAGTATCTTTTCGTCCTTGACATTTAAAAGAATTGTTTCAAGAAAGGTCGTGATCGAATTCAAATGGCGCCCTTTAAGTCGATATCATTGCTCAATGATAGTTCAAGAAATGATCTTGAACTTTTTGAAGGCAATTGAACTTTCGGACGATAGTCTAATGAAGCGAGACAATGGATGGAACAAAATGTTTGTTCCGCGATTACATGATTGGTCATTGTGGTTTAGTTTGGTGAACTTTTTTGTGACGTAATTGCAATTTTATAAGAAACGTTGTGAACTTGGTTGATTTTGTCGATACTTGAGAATTATAATATAATTCATAATATCATGAGTGATAGCTATCATAGGCTGTACCATCTGTTACACTTACAGAGTTTAATTAAATATAAATTAAGAACCTAGGTGTCTAACTAATGTCACTAGACTAGCGTCAACATATGGAAACTATCAGAAAAGTTGAGTTTGTATGAAAACAGATTTTTCCTTTCACAAACAATAAAATCGCTACTAATTCAGGCCGTACTATACACTGATAAAGATAATGAAAGTACACTACTTGAGAAAGAAAATAATATTGTCATATCAATAATATGTCGACTTAAAAACTGTCTGTGTTAAATAACACTGACAAGGTAAGTCACTTAACTGTTATTGTAAACTTTCGACCAAAATCTGAAACGGCCAAAGGCAAATTCAAACAAAGATCAACATAATCGTATACCCACACAAAACATGACAATAAAAACAAATCCGTATCTTAACAATTAATTGACATTGTACGCATACAATCGCATAATTAAGATCGGCGTGGGCCGATGTGATTCGCTCCGCAATAGCGTTCCGAACACGGTACAGGAATCGATGAAATTAATTCTTAATCCAGTCACAGAGTAACAAACGTTCAAACAAAAAGATTAAAGAATTACCAGTTTGAAGTCTTTAGAGTTTCATATTGGTTAAACTGTTGGATGATGGGGTTACGAAGCAATATCAAGCTGGAATGAAGCTTATGGGAGGCAACATAGCTTAAATTTTGTAAGAGATAGTCTATTAACGGTGTTGTAGTCCTGAGTAGAGCAATTGACGATACTTCCTACTCTATCACCTTCACTGCTTCTACCTGTGCCATAGAGGCTTGAGGGAGATTTTTCTTTTTTGTTTGATTGATTTCTTGATTTCAAAATGCCTAGGTACGTCAAGAAATATTGTTTGCTTTAGTGTGAGAGAATGTCTACTTCATTCACCGGGAAGTTAGTTTACCGTTTTGTAAAAAATGTAGATTCTCAAAATTAATGTTACGTTCAAAGTTATAAGTTGAGAGTGCATGTGCTGTAGATCAGCGACACCGCGTACTTCAGATAAACCTTACAAGGTTTATGAGGTACATGTTCATAAGTTTTGTAACTGTTTGATTGTGTTGTATTAACTAAATTGAAAAAAAATAAACAATTATCGAATAAGGTAATAGTTTTATGCATATTTTCCTTTTTTAATATAAGTTTTCCACATGAGGATGAATTTGTCAAAAAGTATTTGTAGCACAAAAATAATTAATCAAAATAAAAGAACAAACAACTTTCTTACATTGCTTGCTCCTCAGTGGATATATTTAAATCAATGTCAAGCCCAATCTGTGTAGGTGGTTTGAATTATGAAGGCCGCAGATAACCCAGGGTGGGGCTGCATTAATTAAATAATTATGACATATTGTGTGACCATTTCAATGGTAGGGTGTGTGATAAGAGAGGTATATCTCCATACATCTAGTATGACTATAATTATTAATTCTATAGGCACCGTCTGTGTTATAGTTCTATTTATCCATAAGACAATAGAGTTAGTATTGTATTGATTCTGTGTTGTGATTATCTACATAATGCAAATTCATGTTGAATTTGTCACTCAGGATTATTAAATTCAATGGTATTTAGGCTTCATAGCATAACGTGTTTACGTATATTTTTAGGGTTCTATACCCGAAGGGTGAAAACGGGACTCTATTGATAAGCCTACGCTGTTCGTCCGTCCGTCCGTTTTCACAGAATGTGTATAATTGTATTGGATTGATAACAAATAAAAACCTTTTTTTGGTATGTTTATTTATTGTGCGGTGGTACGAAACCCTTGGTGCGCGAGTTGCCAGAATCGCACTTGGCCGATTTTTTAATTTTAATTTGACGGTCAAATCTAAACCAGATCTTTCCATAACACTCTGTATATCGTTACGCATGTGTCGAAAACACACACTTTTGCCAACATCTTTTAGTATTCATGTTTTTATTTTTATATACTTAGGGCCTGTTTCACCACTTCTGGGTAAGTTTCTGTTAGCTTATCCGACAGATAGTTTGACATATTTTGTATGAAATTATGTCAAAATATCTGTCGGATAAGCTAACAAGAATTTAATCAGAAGTGGTGAAACAGGCCCTTAGTCTATGTTATGAAATACTATTTCACAAAACCTTTCTATTCTTCAAGTAATTTTCAATTTACGAACATTTTGTTATAAATTCTTACTACAAAGCTTTTGTATGAATTGACTTTGATATCAAAAAACCTTTTTATCTAAAAGAACGAATGAATGTTGAAAGGTTTCCATAATAGAAGCATACTTAAGAGGCATATTCAAATCGAGCACATTTGTAACTCTTTTGGGTTCCGTGAGAGGTAAATAAGTAAATATAAATATTAAATATAAATATTAAATCAACTGAACGACATAAAACCAATAATGTCTTTATCATTCGATTGAACATAGGACAGGTTTATATGCCTTTAGTTATACAGCGAGATAATGAATAAAAGTATACTAATAATGCTTTAAAACATTAAATTTTAGAATTGAATAACAATTAGACATCATAAAAATTAACGACGAAATTATATTTATGAGTAATATTGTTAAGAATGTATTTTACCTCATCTTCTATGACGCACTGTTTGTTAATCAGGTTACCAACTGATTTCACTAATAAAATCCACTAAGTATTTAAAATAAAGGTTTTATACGGAACCAAGATTTTTTCATTAGTCACTCTCAGGCGGTCCCACAACGTTCTAATTTGCATTTTAATTGTTCTCTCGGGGTATTGGAATCAATTCGCGATTTCGGCTAAACCGTTACGAAAAAGACACGTTTGGTTGAAACACTGTTAATGTCTTTATTATTGGAACGAATTTAATTACGTTAACGTGAGAATATAGTATCGATTGTATAAGTTACGATGTTTTTGTATTTATAAAGGTTCTTGCCGACACGGGAAATCCAAAAAGTACATTAAAAAATTGTCATATTTTATAACCCGTTCGCAAACTGATGATTGTAATGACGATTCGACATTTTCTCTTGTAGATTTTTAGTTCTATCAGATTCAGGGGGGGCTACGATAATGGAGTACCTACATAACATAATATACATACATACATGTATAATTTATTTGTACACCAAATCACACAGCAACAAAAACAGAACAACGAGTACAATGTGTGTCTTTGAACTCTTTGAGTACATCATCATAACCACAGTTACTTTATAACTATTCGTCAAAAGTTGAAATACACAATGGGTAATCGTTTAAAAAGATATTGTACATTTCCTTTAATAACTAATATTCAGTTGCAGGAACGCTCATTAAAGTTAATCCTCCATTAAATCTCTTGCTGTCACTTTTTGTTTTGTTGACGTAGTGAAAGCTGCAAGAGATTTAATGGAGGATTAACTTTAATGAGCGTTTCTGCAATTGAGTGTAAATCATTTACTAATTTCGCAGCTCACACGGAGAGACCTCCGTAATCATGGCAATTGCATGCTTAGAAATTTGCTTTACAATATTAACGTTACTTTAGACATAATTTTGATCAGGAGTGCGATTTTTGAATCTCATTCGCTGAGCTCAGCATTTGAAAACTCAAAATAACTATGGACATACGCATCTTGCTAATGCTGATTTGACTCTCAAAAATCATACTACAGGAGAGCGATTTTTGAAAGTGAAATCAGCAGTAGGAAGATGCAAATCTCCATAGTAATTTTGACTATTTCTACTGCTGAGCTCACCGAATGAGATTCAAAAATCGCACTCCTGATATGTATCTATCGTTTGCAATAAATATTTGATATAACTACTACTTTATTCATATTTGATCCGACCAAAAAATGTATAAGCAGAAAAAGGTGTCATATAAAGGCTTTTTATTTAAATCAAAACAAAACACAAACTATAGAGGCCCATTATGATGTAGCACGCGTCGATTTCGTCGCCGCCTCTTGACGGATTGCTTCCTGTCTGACCAATATAAGCTTAATATCAGCAAACGTGACCACCGTCCTTATATCAAACGAATTAAAGATCATAATAATGACAAATAGCTGTAAATTAAATGTTGTTATTGACAGACGTACCGCTCGTGTTAATATGCCCTAGCTTTTTTAAAGTTTTGACTGATATTTGAGTCTACAACGCGTGCACAGGTAAAATATTTGTTGTAGGAGCGGAGGAAGAAAGGCGCCAGAGAAGATGACGTTTGCATAAATAATTAATTATCAAAAGAAGTATTGAAATTATATTTTATACAGGGTGTCCCGTAAATCAACGTCAAGCCGGAATCGGGTAATAAGCCAAATCATAATAGTTACCAGAAAAATAAAAAATAAAATCTAAGTATTTTTTTTTAAAACATTTGCTATTTATTTTTTGAGTAAATGTACACCCTGTGAATTCCAAGCAACAGGTTGGATTAGTCTATTCAGGATTAAATAAGAAAAATAAAATTGAGAAAAAAGTAAAGATTTGTAGCAAAAGGAGCCAAAAAACCATCACAGAGGTGCATTAAAAAAGCCTAAAAAATTACCCTAGTAATATTAAAAGGGGTAAATTAGAGCTAAACGCATATCCACACTAGTTGTTCAGTTCACTATATTATATATAATATCAAGTTATATAATATCATATATGTAATATCAGTTCAATAAGAATGGAGCCACCATAAAAAAAATCAGCTGTCCAATACATTGGAGTCGAGTTGGTTCTGCAGTTTTGTATGAAACAGCCGATGCGATGTTGGCTCCATAGTGAAAGTTGTTCAGTTTGATGGTCTAAAGTCTAAATCACCCCTTTGAATATTACTAGGTCGTTTTTTAAGGGCAGGAGGATTACACGATGAAATTGAACAACTTTCTCCGTGGGACCAACATCTAAATCACGTAAAAATCTGCTCTCGAGTAGGATTGTAGTTTTGTATACCTAGAATAACTGATTTTTTTCGCTATTTCAAAGTTGGTCCCATAAAAAAGTGGTTGAGTTTGATGGTCTGATCATACTCATAAAAACCGTCAGCATATTAAGTTGGACCCTTTATACCTGCAACTACAAATCAGTAGAGCCGATGAGGACTACTTTAATATTCAATTAAGGAGCCGTTTTTACGTGACTGAGTTTAATGAGAGTTATTTATATAAAACACGTAATAGGCAATGTTTATTAATTCAACACAATGCCGATAGCATGTGCTGGGTTGTTAAAAAAAGAAAACGTGATTGGCTTTATTAGTGTTCATCAAATTCAAAGGTACATACATTGCGGTAAAAGACTCTGTTTGGTCGTTGATCTGTATTTTTAATTTTGCCGTGTTCGGTCGTAAGAGGCTACAAATTCCTGTAGACATCGTCAACAACACGACGTCATAACGGTGTGGTTGCCGGTTATAGCCATACTGCATTCGTCCCTACCTCTGATCGTATTGGTTTCCCGTTCTCATATTTACTTGGGTAAGGACAAGAGAAAGCATAATTATGTAAGTATGTATTAAGATGTAAAGCTATGCCTCTATAAAAAAAAGGAAAATGTTATTAGCTCACTAAAACCTTATAGAAATCTATATTTAGGTACGTCTCATTTGATTCAGTGCAAACTAGATTAAGAGGTTTATATAAAACAAATGATTGTAGTATGACTATGGACACATTGAAATGCTCATAATCCAAGTCCAATATGTTATCATAAAATTTGAAAAAAAATAGAAAGCTATCGATAACCTATCGAACCTGGTTATTTATCATAATAATACCTTACTGTCAAATCATTGAAATTAGTTTTTCAGAGTTACTCAAGTTAATAATTGCATAATTCGTTTTTATAAATACCTACAGATTTTGATAAAAAGTTATATATGTATTTTTTCGATTTCATTGCTTGGAAAGGCACTATAGCTCCTAGGGTTCTGGCATCTAAATTAAGGCTAGGGATTTCAATGTTTTTTTGTTAAGTTGGTGAAGAAAAATTAATTTTGAAACTATCGACTTAATGTATTTAAATGCATAAGAAAGAACAAGCTTAGGATAGCAACAAGCTTAGTCAAAATAGCAAAATGTCCGTGGCTAAATATTATACATTTTAAGGTTTAGTAAGGTAAACACGTTTTCGCTTTTTATAAGGAGACTCTAGCTTTGAAGTGAACATACATTAAGGAAAGGTACCCATACGCAAAATATCTGATTATTTATATGGTGACAGTTGCTCATGACTCATGAGTCGCCAGAATTTAATTCCGGGAAAAAAATTACGCGGCATTTTATTTCACGAGCACTAAATGATTTACAACAAGTAGATAGAGGCAGAGTTATACTGCAGCCTTTGCCGATAACGTATCGGAACGAAATAAAAAAGAAAAATTAAAAAAATACGGTTCCCTTTGTTCTTTGTCGCCCCACTCATATGCAAATGTGGCCTGTCCCTTGCCTGATTTAGGACCTGCATTACTGATTCACTAAAACGTTGAAAAGTGCATGCCTTTTTGGATATTTAATTATACCCTATTACCAAATTGTCACGCGAGAAAGTAGCTTAGATTTCAGTTGCGTATTATACGAGTTTTATAGCGTGTCTTATGGGGTAAAACCATAGAGAAATTACACGCTCTAGTCTAGAGGTAAAACTTATACAGGGTGTTACTTAAGTAAAAATAAATATTTAAAACTCTTAAGGGGGTTGTTTAGACTATCAAACTGAACAATTTTCACTATGGGACCAACATCGAAATCGCGAAAAAAAATCAGATATCCCATACATATTTTAGCTAGAGTCGATTTGTAGAGTAGGGAACATCAAATTTTTTTTTCGCCATTTCGATGTTGGTCCCATAGTGAAAGTTGTTCAGTCTGATGGTCTAAACCACCCCCTTAAATGTTTATTTGTATTTTTGTAACACCTTGTATAGTATTGTAAAATTTAATGCGTTTCATATCGAACATGGTGCTTCAGACCATCAAACTGAACAACTTTCACTGTGGAACCTACATTGAAAACGATAAAAAATCTGCTACTCCATAAATTTCAATCTCCATTCTTTCAATCGTGATTTTAATATTGGGCCCAATTATCCGAAAGTGAAAAAAGACGTTGCACTGTTATACTAAATCTATACATTATATTAAAGTATATTTAATATAATGTGCTGTTTTACTAAATCAGGCATGATTAATTAATTTAGAAACGAAGTTTTGTTACTCCAGTTGACAAAAACCGTGAAAATAGCTTGCAAAATCAGGTACCTAATAAAAATGATCGTCATTCAGTCGAGTCATTGACTTGTTTATACTAGATTCTTCTGTTATACCGTCGAGGCCGTTTTTTGAACAAAAACGAAAGTGTTTTAAACTGTGTTTTAAAGTCTGAAATTAAATTATGTCTTATTTACGGATCGGGCGGATGGGCGACTGTTCTCAATTACACGATTAGATTAAGTTTACTAAATAGAAAAAATCCCAAATTTACCCGTTTTTGTTATGTTTTTTCAATACCATGATTAAACTGCTGATATTTAACTTTTTATTCTTGTACTTAACTAAATACATTAAATATTTCTAGTGAACTCAGGAGAAGTTTTAGCTGAGAAACTCCCATGAGCAAAGATATTGACGAAAAACACGTTTTTTTGCGATCCTGCTTTCAATTGGAGCGGGATGGCTAATTGTAAACTTATGCTTGCAAGAAAGAGACGCTTGCACTGGGATAATCTAGCCTTAATGACTTTATTGGTTTCAGAAGAAAATTCAATGATCAAACACTCAAACTGATCAAGTATATCTATGGGACCAACATCGAAATCTCGAATGGAAAATCTGCTGTTTGATACAATACTGCAATCATACTTGACCCGGGTGTATGGGACAGCAGATTTATTTTTCGCGATTTCGTTGTTGGTCCCATAGCAAAATTGTTCAGTTCGATTATGTAAACCACGCCTAAATATTTTGAAAGTGTTTACAAAATCACCTAGTATAACCTTGTTACAATTTGTAACTTTACTTGAGTAGTAAACTGGTATTTATGTGTATTGCCTTTAAAAGAAAATACATCTTTACCAAAATAAAATTAAAGTCACGTTCACAGTTCCGAAACTTTAACGTTATCACCGGGTTCTTTCGTAACTTGCGTGTGTATATCAAAATAACGGACACGTCAGCGATATTTAACGTTAACAGCGATTTATAGCGTTAGATATCGCAAGACAAATCGTTGGACCACTTGCTTGGACCTTACGTTAAATGTGATTATGTGACATTGAAACATATTGTTACGTTTTTATCTACATTAAGTGCTTCTATTTGTGGTGTTGGAATAAAATGTTGTTTGAAAATTTTTTGGGTTCTTTTAGATAACATTTTCAACGATATCAATAGGAATGCTGGCAGCACCATAATTATGATGCCAACCTTAATGATTATTGTTTGTTATCTTTAGAACAATGTTGTAAAACAACTTTAAAAAAAATGTTTTTTTCCAGAAAACAACCGCAAATACTTAAAGATAACGTTTTCATTACAGGTAATAGATAAGTGTTAACTAAAATGTCACATAAACATTTTTATAGTAAAAAAAACTCGAAAGTAAATGTGTGCAATCTTATACGAGTGCCTGATTGTAGTAACGGACTCCGATAGCAAGCAGTTGATTTCATGAGAATCCACAATGCAATTCATAAACTTTAGATATCATAAATAATTAATACACCGAGTCACTTTCTCAAAGTAACATCCTGAACTTCTACTAGATTCTAGTGACTAGAAAATGATTGGGGAGAAAATGTCATTATTCGTGTATCAGCAAGCGATTTCGCTGTCAGAGGGCCTCTATGAAATATTATCTGAGAACACTTTCTGCCATGCTACACGTTTTCGAAGCTTAAACAAACGATTTTCAATGCTGGCATCATTAATATTATTCTGCTTCGCATCGTTCTTGTTAGATAAAAGCGAAATCGATTGCGAACTTTATGGTGTCGCTAAAAGAAAAAGAATGGATGTAGAAATAAACTGAAGAGAAATGTCTGTTCGATTTATAATAATTATGTAGGTAAACCTTATTTGTACATGCTTTAAGAGATAAACATTTTGTTTGCACATCATTCTTGATAAACAAATTAATTGTCAAGGGTAAAGGAGTTTTAGCATTGAAAATCTTGCGAACATGCGTAAACATCAGCTCAGTACTTTAAAATCTTCCGTTCATGGGGTTAACCGCATTCAATATCCATTTTTAGGAATCCGTAGCCAAACAAGGAACCCTTAATAGTTTTATCCATTCTGTCTGTACCAATTTGTGCACCTATTTATTATTAATAATTTCTTAGTCATATCATCACATGCATACGGAATGCGTCCCTAATGCGTTGGAAAATGATTTGTTTTCGAGCATTCAATGTTTCATTTCAAATGCTCGAGAAGAGCTCTAGACCCCCACCTTCCTCTGTTATACTGATCCTGGATCAGTTTTCAACCACTCGTCTCAAGCCTTTCAACTAAAAACAACCCTCAACCTTTCAGCATCCACAGAAGGCTCAGCCATACCTCAACCGAAGAGTTAAAGAATTTTAACAAAATAGTTACCCTGTTTCTACCTCATAGCAATACAAATAGGATTCTCAATCTGATAGAAGCAAGTAAGGTAGAATAATCAAAATTATACAAACAAAGCCACGGGGATCTCGAAAGGACTACGATAGATTCAAGATTGAACGTGGTTGAACAAATGGTTACCAGTGGTACCACTTTTCATGCGTTTATTACATCTTGGCACGGTATGAGAGCTCTATTGATTTTGTTTTATCGTGTTCCTAAGTAGTGTAAGGGTACGTTCATGTTATGTTAATATTCAATTGTGGGAAATTGGAAAGAGAGTAACTTTTTCGCACCCAAAAAAGGCTTGGGAAATTTTACGTTTCTGTAGATGGCTCTATATTATCTTTTGGGTTATACAAGGTTTTTCAGAGAATGTAAAATGTAGTACAGTAAGTACAGGTACATTATCTTAAACTGGCTTTTCCCCGCGTGAAATTAGACTATCTAAACTACATCCTCCGTAGAATATCAAATATATAAATTTCTATCTTCAGAGGATTTGCGTTGTCTGTCAGCTAGTCAGTCAGTCAGTCACAGAACTGTTTAATTATGTTAAATAGTAGGACAGAAGAAGCAACAACTTTATTTCTAATTAATGATTTTTCTCGCCTCTAGACGGAAAGCGTAAATTTTCGTCCCGTTGCGCTAAACGATGTTGCCGTTTTCCATCTCCGACGAGGAAAGAAATAGTATACTAACCTCGGGCAGTAAATAAGAAAGCCACAGATCACCATGTTTGTTGACCGAGGAGAATTACATGAGATCTGAGAACTTAACAAAATAATTCACAATTTTTTTTTGTAAATGTATTGTTTTTGTTTAGTTTGATTAGGTTAGGTAATTATTGAAAAGTAGTGTTTATGTTTATGTACCTATATTGTAAATGTTGTAAATAAACCCTCTCAATATAGTATGTTAGTTATCAAACAGTATAGAATTTGACATTCTTGATATTTAACTTTTAACTATAAACTTTTGTGTCCTTTTAAAACATTTAATCTTAATCTTAACTATTATAAAATTGTAAAATCATGAGGAGCAAAAAAGTAGCGGTTCACTTCATATAAATTCAAATAACACTCGATAGCGCGATTTAAATGACGTGCAGCGCTATCTATTGACAAAATTGTTAGTTTGTTTGTTTGTTCGCGCATCATGCAAAAACTACTGAACCGATTTTGATGAAACTTTTTTTGTTTGATAGCTTATGATCTGACTTAAAATCTGGTATATAATTTGTGCTGACGAAGTCGCGGGAAAACACTAGTGTGTTAATAATATCATAACATAAGTAAGTCTTGTCCTACTGTTTCAGTTTCAGTTATAGTACCAGAGTACGGGAGAAGATCTCTCTCGGAAGTGTTGAATTGGTTCAGACCGAGATCCAATTATTCTTAGACGGATGTTGCATTTATGTTATCGGCCTTGCTAACTGATTGGTTGAAGTTCGTGACGCGCATTGTCGTGTCTTGTTTACATGGCCTATTATGTTTGTAGTAGCGTAGTAACACCATGGTAACAACGCCCATCAACAATTTACACAAACCTGTTAACAATGATACTGATTCAAGTATTTATCATCATCAGCTTTTGTCCAACCATTCCAGAGTATAAATTAATCTCGCTATTATGCCACTCTTCTCATTCCCGTGACCCGTACCACATACACCCAAGTCATAAGTGGTGAAGCTCAGTGGTAGCGGCGGGTCTATACTCGCGCGGTGTGCGGGAGACGGGGCACTGGCATTGAATTCGCAAAGTCGGTACCGCGCGCAGGCAGGTCGGTACTGGAATGCGCTCCTCCCGCACACCGCTCGATTGACCTGTCGCGACCGCTGAGCTTCACCACTAGTAGTTTTTTTTATACTATAACTCAGTTGCAGATACGCTCATTAAAGTTAATCCTCCATTGCTAGCTTTTACTACGTCAGCAAGACAAAAACACTCAGTTGCAGAAACGCTCATTAAAGTTAATCCTCCATTGAATCTATTCTTATCACATTTTGTCTTATTGACGTAGTAAAAGCTAGCAAGAGATTTAATGGAGGATTAACTTTAATGAGCGTTTCTGCAACTGAGTGTTTTAGTCTTTTTGACGTAGTAAAAGCTATTTAACTTTAATGAGCGTTTCTGCAACTGAGTAAAAGTGACAGCAAGAGATTTAGTGGAGGATTAACTTTCATGAGCGTTTGTACAACTGAGTGTTAGTCAAAGTTTTTCCCGCTGTCTTCGCAATAATTTTATTATCACTCCACTTGGCTGCTGGATGACCTACTCCTCTCTTGTCTGATCGCGACCACCATTCGGTCACTTTGCTCCATCTACCGTCTGTTCATTTGTTAATAGTTTTTAACAAAAATGGACTCAAAGTCGTTACGAAAAGTTTAAGGTCAATGTGAATTGGACTTAAGTATTGTTGAGACTTTGATTTATAATACTTCAGCTGATACTACATGCAAGTTTGAGCGATAAAAGATGAATCATTGGAAGATTAATACTGTTTCTAGAGACCTCTATCTGGGGAACATTTTGTTGGCAAATGGTCTGTAAGGCTCTACAAGATAAATGGAGCAGGAAGCCTGTGTTGGAATCATATTACTGAGTGTGATATGCCATTTGTTGACGAAAGTATTGTTATTGGATTATTAGTAAATGTGTGTGAATGAAATTAGCATTGTTGATAGCAGACAAACAATGTATTCGTTTGGTTATCTTTAGAAAATTTAGTATTTTCATTTAACTTCTCATATTTCTAATAATATTATGTTATGTGTGCTCATATTATTTTACGTTATAGGTAGGTACTTATATAATGTTATAGCTCTAATATAATTTATTTATCCAAACGACCTTGACCTCTATAAAAAACTGTTTCTAATCAAAGTATGAAAATTTTTTAAATGAAAATAAACTAAAAGTATACGAGTATGACATGAAGATAATATGAGATTCTTCTTCCAGAAAAAGAAAGATGTTTTTTAGTTAGCAATTAACTTAACCTTTCTTAGATATTATGTTCCAGCACATATGGCGTGGTGGCGCGATTAAGTGCTGTCTCACTTTAGCTCACTTTCTTTTTGCGCGTGAACGGACGAGATAGCAAGCGCGATAAAACGTTAATCGAGCCGCCATGCCGCGGGCGCAGTTACATAAACTTGAAAGTCAAGGGCTGCAAAGAACATTATTTCATAAGTCCTGTCCTTCCGCAATGTCAATTGCCAAGGCGTGCAACCATTTTATTAGCATAAGGCAAACCGCAAGTTCACCAAGCATCTGACAGTAATAACAAATTAGGGTAACTGTTCCAAACGTGGACCGTGCCCCGACCGCTATTGTGTTCTCACCCTTGTACCAGTGCTAATTTCGTTTTTGTTTGCTATTTTATGGCCGAATGTCGCTGTGCTATTACGCGAATTTATGGTTCTCAAAGAGCAGATTTTGGGTCGGAATTCAATTTTGTCTTTGAGTCTGCAATCTGAGTTTTGACTGTCAATATAAATTATATGTGAATGTCCATGAGTAAAATTCATTTACAGAAATCAGAACTCAGAATCAGAATACGTTACGAATATGAAATGAAACAAAATGAAAAATTAATCGTTTTAATTTAATAAAAATATTTTAAGTTAACTGAAGAACTAGAAAGAATATTACGATTACAATACCTGATAACAAAAATGGTAAAATCTGGTACATAACATCATTTATCCTAAAGTAAAGCAAATCCAAAAACGATCCGAAAAAACGTCTACCAAACAACTGTTCTCAATATTGGCAATCGCTGCTAAACCGCTCTTGTCATGTAGCCCATATGCCAAAGCTGTAACAATGGAATTAGTCGTCATTCAAAGTGCCGTAGCAAATTTACAGTATATCTGGATAACGTGTAGCAAGTGCACTCGTCTGGCGGGGGTGACACTTTGAGCCCTTCCGATACTGACATTATGTGACAACAGCGAGGTAGGGGCGCGATCACACAATAGCAGATCATTGGTACATTTACCCTACTCATGTTCGTATACGCTTTGGGCTATTGAATACGAAATTTAATCGAGAACTATTTGAACGTTAATTTTGTTACAGTGTGTCGAATTTTGAAAAAAGATTTAATTTAGAATCGTTTAATGAATTTTAGTTTAACATTATAATTATAAACCTAAGCACCATGCTTAAATAATGATTTTAAATAAATGTGTTCCGTTACTACCTTCAAGCTTTAAAAAACAAAACCTTTACATTTCTAATTCTCATCCAATCTTCATCTAAGAGAAAATATAGTGTAGATACATGGAGTGGAAGACTCAATAAATCGATCAAATTTGCATTTTTTAAATTATGATTTATCCAAATTAGTGTTGCGTAATAATAGTGAAACTATCGATAGTTTATCGACATCAATGCTATCGGAAATTTTTAATTAGGTAAAAATACGAATTGTTACTATCGATACTATCGATTGTATTGAGATGCAATAGTATCGATATCATCGACAATATCGATAGTGTCAACTGTTTTAAAACAAAACTATCGATATTGTTACTATTTTCAAGGTCAATATCGACGCCAAAGGTTACTGGTATCTATGGGCAAGACTTTTTTAATTCTAATGCGTATCTCAGAACTTTTGGTTTACCTAACAATTAGACAGTTCGTCAGTATATAGTGTTAACCGTCACAGAATCCGGGGTCTTATCGACCTAAAGTTGTATATCTATCCAATATTCATTATAATTCATTTCAGCATTCAAATCAAATCGAGAAAAGAAATAAATTCAACCACAAGCGCGGCTCGAAATATTCAATGAAGAGATTTTTATGAAGGAGAAAAAAAATCTCATTTGCATCTCAAAAGCTATGCGAGTTAATGGGAACGCTTCGAATGCGAAGCACGTCATTTCCCATTCGTCGTCAACCCTTGCACGACACTTCAAAGTTAGGCCGATGATATACGTGAATGTAAAATTGTTAGTAGCCTCAATAAATATCAATAAGTAGCTGACAACTCGATCCTTGCAGGCTTTAATAAAACAAATTTTTAGAATCCATTACGAGGATAGTGTAGCTGCGCGCTCCATACAAACGAAGTTTGGTTATGTTGAAAACACTAACCGATTAATGTCTATGAAATTTTCAGAAACAATCTAGAAACTTATCTCTATGCATGTATGTTGTCAAACTTTCGTTAAAATGTATAGTTTTAAAGTTACAGTGTCTCAAAGATTAAAGATGATCCTATCATTGTAACTGTATATTTCGTTTGTTTGTTGTTATTGACATCAAACGAACAAGCAGTGCGTGATAAGAAGACGGCCTCTACCTAAATGCTTTTCCTTTTCATATGCACAGTCATTTTCTTCAGAAATTAGGACAACTGGATTATACTTAATTATTCCGGGTCCGTCAGAACCATTGTGATTGTGATTGATAATTTTTTAAATATAACATTTAATATTGGTCTCAAACTGCTCCTGTAATGAACTTATGTATATGCTCAGGACAATATTCCTCAAAATATCGCGAGGAAACCTCCATGCTTCAATTTCAAGGCATGCATTATAAGTGGAGACGCGACGGGCTCGCTACCCTTCATACTGGAGAGAGTTTCGGTACTTCTAGTGAAATGTGGATGTTCTGAATTTTCAAATTGCTTCCATTTAATTCGGTCACGGTAACAAATAAACAACCTTCAAATAACAAAGTTTTGTATTAGTCTCATGAAATCCCAGTGAACTATATTAAACGTCCCGAAATTGGAAACATGTCGAAAACATTTTCGGTTTTAGTGATTGTAAAACAACAAAGTTATACGGCTAGTTTTTCATTAAAGAGAAACCTACCTAGTTAATTATATTATTAATAACTTTTTATTTTAATAGTCATGATTTATTCAATAATTTTGAAAGATTATTCCTACGCTAAAAGCATTATACAGAGACTATAATTAAGCAAATTATAATTAATATGAAAGCGTCAGCCACAATCGGCTTCACTCAAAGTGGATTCACAACGAGGATTTTAATTTGAGCAATTTCTGCCGTATTGTTTCCGTACTTGTGAACGTCGATGATGTGTTAAATACAGCTACGGAGGATGTTAAACATTTAAAAAGTTAAACATTAGTAATATTGAAATATAATTGATTCTTTAGTTGTCTTCTTTGTGCTTTTGCTAAACAATTTCTTCCTTTTACAAGAACCAAGCTTCAACAACTTCGAAATCATCAAACTAATTATGCTCATCTTTAACGGAAGATGGCAAAGAGCAATGGCTTTACCACGCTGATTTATCTTAATGAAACTTCAACATGTAAGGATTATCTCTTTATGATCCATATTACTAAAGTGGTCAAGAAAAGCAATTGGGGAGACATTTCAATTGCTTAACAAATACTGACTTTTGAAGCGTCAGGGGTGTAGGAGAAAACAGTTAAAAACCCTTGCACTACACCAACAGTAGCTGGTACCAATGACTATATTTTGTGGTTACAATAGTAGGTCCTACTTACATCATTTGGTCACTGGATAAACAAATGGACACCGAGAACTTCAATGCAGAATACTGGTCGCCTCAAGGCTCGATAAGCAGATGTGGCATAGATAGTGGCTGGGAAACACGAGTCGTAACACAACCAGAAGAGCAGAGTGGTGGCAATTCGAGGAGTTATGCGTCCGATAAGGGATAAATAGGGGCTGAAAATTATGACAAGATTGATACTGAACACACAGCTTTTTTAGAATACAGTTTATATTTAAATCTATTCTTCAATCGTTACAACAGTATGCAACATAAGCCCCGTGCGACACCGCGTGTGTCGGTGGAAAATTAGCAAACAACCAACGTGACGAACATCACAACTGAACGAATTAAGTGAAATGTTGATGTCTTTTTAATCACCCCTCTTGTAAGTGCTAATTACTTTATTTTAAAGATGTAAATATTCGGGTCGGTCCAACCAAAATCTGACTGCATGAGTATTTTCGGTTATATAAAGGGCCTAAAGTGAACAACTCGTTATGTCTGACAATAAGTGTATTCCGGATTATCAACACGTTTAAAAATTTTGATTAATACCAATGCAATGACTCATTTATTTCACTTATACAAGCAAATCAATTTGAAATTTTCTTGAGGTTTTCGATTTTTTCGCGTAACACTGACATAAAGTAAGTATTGATGAAACTGGGACGAGGCGTGCGGTCCAAAGCTTTCTAGTAAAAAAAAAATATTTTTTTTTACTTATTTTTAATTCCCAAAGTTCTTCAAGATAACGATACTTATAGCTAAACACGAAGAATAGAGATGTGATTATAATGCTCAGATTACTTCACCTGAAATAAACATTTTCGTGTGACATCACATAAATATTAGTTATTTTCAGGATTTGTTACCTTCGGCTTATAAAGCCTGTTTACTGCAAGCTAAACTATAATTATAGGCTATTCGGACGTCAATGTAAATGCATAATATAATATGACTTGTCGATAAGTGTAGAGTACGGACCGTCTGTAACTAAATGTGGAACTAGATATAATCGACCGACACGGACAGGTAGCTCAGTCGGTAGTGAACCTGCCCGCTGTGCCAAGAGTCGCGAGTTTGTATCCTGTAAGGGGCAAATATTTTGTATTATGAATATTTGTACCCGAGTTATCGATGTTTGTATCTATTTTAATATGTATTCAACATTTATGTTATATCGTTGTCTAGCCATCAAAATACAAGTCCAGGCTAGATTCTGGTGCTTACATACTTGAAATGTTACTAAATAATTTGTGGGATAGATAATTTGTGATCAGAAAATAAAAATATTTATTTATGTATATTTTCAAATTTTCTAATGCAGCACGTGTTTTTTTCACATTATGAGGTCATTCATTCATCTTGTATGAAATGCTACAGAATATTGACTGAGATTTCATAATAAATACAGTCCCTGTAAACATGTTTTCGGTTTATTTATAAACCATAAATTTTAATACGAACTATCTTATCTGAATCTTACTTCTCGATATAAATTTCTTCAAAATTTCCAAGCCATAAAATACAATGTCAATGTTAATATTCAAGCGATTGAATTATGCATGCGCAGTTTCGGCGAATAAAAGCCTTTAAAACTACTCTATAATTACGTAACATCGTCCTCCGATAGTATCGGTAGTATCGAACGATCGATACATCTCGAACGATCGAGATCCGATTCCAACAAGCGCGACCAATATTATTCACGAAACATTTAGCTTCGATAAAATCTTATAGCGCGCTCTATAATGGCCTTAGCTGATTTTAAAACAATAAAATGCGGAGGCTTTAGAATAAGTGCGATTGTTAGTGTGAATCAGATAAGGGGAATAGGTAGATATTCAATACGATGGGATATTGTTTCGTAACACGCTCTATTTTAAAATTATGCTGTAGTTAACTCTTTATCGACGTCTTTTGAGTTCAATATTTGTAGTTTTTTTTATATCAGTTTAAAAACATTTTTTCACTTTTTATGTTAGCTCAGCCACTCACGACAATTTAATGTCGATTAAAATTTGTTTAAACTGAAGTCAGTAATAATGGTTTTCCTTAAATTACTATTGTATTGAGACAATCGACTTCAGAAAATTTATATAATAAAATTTGGTCTATTGTAAATATTGTTTTACAGGGTGTAAGGAAAATAAAAGTATCATTAACCTTTAAACCACATAGGTACTCTACCCATCAAACTGAACAACTTCCACTATGTGAGCAAACCAGTCCGAAGAAAAAAAAAAATATTTTCTTCCCTCCGGACGGAATGCGTCAATTCTCGTCCCGCTGCGCTAAACGAAGTTGTCGCTTTCCACCTCCGTCGAGAAGAAAAATAGTATACTAACCTCGGACAGTAGATAAGAAAGACCTTTCTTACTTTCCTGTCCTCAGTGTGTAATCTACTAAATATAGTAAGATTCTGTTAAATTTTAGTTAATATTTTGCGGCCATTTGGCAATCGCCTCTTAAATGACCTTCAAGAAAACGAATGTAGGACAAAAGATTAATCTAAAAAAAATCTTAATCGCCACGTCAAAAATCTGAAGGGAGTTCCAATTATTATTAAAATCGCCCTCGATAAAATCGAGTTAATGAAGAACGGTACTCGAGATGTCGATCGATAACAACCCCCAGCGAAGTCAGTTCCACTATCTTAAGAGTTCTTTCACGCTGATTTGCACTCTACTACTTTAGCATTAAAAACGAAACCAGCTTGGAACTTTTTGTTTGGGAAAAGTATCTGTGTTGAAGGCCGTACTAACTCTGAAATTGATTTCATTCCATCGATGCGAATCGATCGATATAATCTGCGGAAGCGTTTCGCTTTTCAGCCGAGCTTCCTTTTGAAACGTCTGGCAAGCAAGGAGGATATAGATTATAGTTATCTGAAGTAGGTTTTTAACTTGATTTAATTACATACATACATAAACTCAATACCGCATTCCCTTTTGAGTTTATCAGTAACTTTGCACTACATACATTTGTAAGAAGCAAGGCAAACCTTAAGCATATAAAAAAGGGTTTTAGATTTTGTTAAGTTTAAAAAGCTGCAAAAGAAACGTTATAATTAAGTCGCTTAGTAGGACACCCTAAAGAAGAAATTTTCGTTTGGTTTTCGTTCTAATTTTGAAAATTTGAATTGCCTCTGTTGTGTCTTGCCACTGTCTTGCCATCCGTATCCCTATCGTGAAAACCTAGATTCTCTTTTGATGTTCTCTGCTCGCATAATAACTTTATATATTACCTTATAAACTCTTTCCATTTATTTTTATTTCAGCACATACACTCCAACTTCATAATGGCTTAGGTCCTATTGATTTTCCAATCACACATTCAATTTGGCTCCCCCGACAGTTGGTGTGTCAATAATAATTCCCGTAACAGTATACTGTTGAATAAAATGATTAACCTATACGGGGCATGGTTGACCGGAGTTTTGTTACTGTTCAATTTATCTACAGCATGATTCGCGTATCATATTTTTACTAGGTACCTACTAAGAAAACTATCCGGTATATGAAGTCATTGTTTGAATTGTTATTTTCGCCGTCATTGTCATTAACATCAAAATCATCATCTCATTGTTGAAATCCGTAAAAACCTTCTCCTCATTCTTCCTATATTCAGGTTCATAACACTGTAAAGTTGGTGTTTATAAAAAATTATTTAGGTAGGAACAGGTTTTCTTTAGCTTTGATTAGATCTTTAAGCATTGATATTTTGGTAAGTAAAACATTTTCAATCAAGATTTCAGAGATTCGCAAGACCGAATACCATTTTTCCTATTCCAATATTTTCGGAATCATAACATTTATACAAAAGCGAATATTATGAAATTATGGAAAAAACGTCGCAATTTTCCTTCAAATCTCACGTATCACTGACATTTCCTTGGTACAAATTTTCCACTTTACTTATCGGCATATTATGATTCTGACATAAACCGACGAACAAAGAGCCCCCTGTACTGTTAATACGAATGTCAACATTGAACTGGATACAGCGGAATATCGAGACGAATATGACATAAATTTAATGTCAACCCTTGTTGGACGAAATAAAGACCATATGTATGCCGGGTCGTGTTACGTAGTCTGTCCCTAATAATTCCCTGTCCTTGTTGAGGGTTTAAGGGAAGAGAGTTTGCGAGAATTACTAGTTACTATTCAGGTGCCTAGTGTTAGCGGAAAAGTGGTTTTTGGCAGACCCCCCTCTGCATGCTCTATGGATTGCCCCTTGGTCTGCTGTCAATCTGACAGCCGGCGCACTTCCGCCTCGGCTCCGTGTGACGCGCGTACGCAATTCTGAACCGCTCCAATGTTTTATATAATTATCGAGGAAAAGTCTATTAAATGTATTCACCAGTGTCCAGAGAGTTTCAGTCTAATACTAGCAACAAACTATAATTCGGGTCAAGTCTATCTACAAGATTTTTTTCAGAATCAAGACTTGATTGATTAAACCGGAAAAATAATGGGAAAGAGAAGAAGCAGCAAATTGAATGACGTCTTTTAAAAGTCTTAATTCGCTAAGATTGACATAATTATATTCCTTTACTAAACTTTTATAAAGTTTTGGTTTTAACTAAGTTACAAAGATTTTGTTAGAATAAATATATCGTTGTTTCCATTAAAGTCGTCGCGCTTTTAAATCAGAACAAATGGATCAGTACAAAGCGCTAGATTCGTCAGATAGAGTTCACCCCACTGATTGTCAGTGTTATAGAATCGGGTATGACAGTTCACTGTAACCATAATTATGGAGTATTGTTCGTTTATGTTCTTCACATATTGCTCACTTAGCGTGATGTATTGAATAACGAACAAGTTGCAAACACTTGATGTTTGTTTTTTATGCCATCATACATCATTGAATCATGTTTGAATTACGAGAAGATACAGTTTTTATGACGTTAAATGTTAAAAAACGTTTTCTGAGATCATCACTGAACGTCTTTAGGTTGAAATTACGACGATAATACACCATTTCTCTTTTTCGACACGTATATGTATATGGTTTGTTTCTTGTCACGTCGATTATCTTGTCATTCTAATGACGGCCCGATTTAATTAAGGCCCGATTCGACCAAACGCGAGTAAATTTTATTCTTAGATTAAGTCGCCAGTTACTCTAGAGTAAACTGATTTTACGTTTTACCCTCCCTAATCTATGAGACTAAGGAAATGTCAATGTCACGTAACTAAAAAACATTTAATAAAAAGAAAACTGTATAGCTACATTGCAAAAAGTACGGATACAACGACCTGTTTCTTTAGATGGATTATACATTCGTTCTTTTAGTATGAATGAAGTTATTTCGGAATAAACGCTAAGAGTAAAATTGTTCCTTGTATACCTAGTTACTCTTCTATAAATCAATGTTTGGTCGAATCCGGCCTAAATGGCTGTAATCCTGTTCTTGATAAGTCTAGGTTAGTATTATAGTATTTGGTAAAGATATAAAACAACCAGAATATAATTTTATCTACTTCTTGCGGAATTCGAACCCGCAACCTTTAGCTTGCTGTCTGTCGGATAGGTTATAAAAGTAAGTAATCACAAGTTTTTGATGATATGTATAATTATTGTTTGTTGGATTTACTAACCGAATTAACCTAATTAATTAAACCGGACATAATTTGTCGATCAATATGAGTGTACGCTGAATCGTTGATCTCGCATGAAATGCGATATCTGCGATTGACTGTCTGCTGGACAGGATAGCTTTATGCATTTTGACAGCAAATTCAATTTTATCCTTGAGACACTAAAGTACAGATACACTTTGGCTGCGTTTCCACCAGAGATGTGCGAGGTAGCGAGGCGGTGAGCGAGGAAACAATCCGCCAATAGCGCGCTCGCTCGATCACGTCATTGGGCAATTGAAGCACTTTCATTGGCCGATTTTTTCCTCGCTCATCGCCTCGTTACCTCGCACATCTCTGGTGGAAACGCAGCCTTATAGGTACATAAATAAACGTATGTCCATAATATATTTCGAGATGGAATGACGGTTTGCTTCAATTTGTTATTGGTACGGTTCTTTTTTTTTTGCCTGTTTTAGGTTTTATAGTTAACCAAAAGAGTTTTAAAATATTCAAATACTGTCTACCGTCTGATTTAGTAAGTTCCTATATCGGGTACTTGGTGGCAACTTAAATGTGTTGCAACAGGGTGCTTCAATCAGACCATCAAACGGAAAATCCATTACTACTGGACCACGTTGAAATCGCGATAAAAAAAATGACAGTTTGGTCGAGTACCTACTACTTGGAATTTTCTATGGAACAACTTTTTTTCTATGTAAGCTTCATAGTGAAGTCTGATGGTAACGCAAAGTTTACATCCTGTATAAAGTAAATATTTAATTTCTCGCTAAATTATGATTTTTCACTACTGCAATTTCAACAGCTTTTATAAGAAACATTTTCCAGCAATTATCATAAAAAAGGTCGATGTGAAATTATAATTTTCTGAAATTATTTATGAACGTTATTAAAATGAATAGGGCGCTTTGTGACGTTATGCATAATATCCGATGAGAACCGTCAGCTGTTAGTTTGATGTGTTCACGATCGTTTCACAAACTGTAAGTGCATCAGGAATTAATTTGCAATACAAATGAGAAATGCACTGATAGCGATGCAATTGAAATTAATAATTTTTAGCCACTCTTTCGTTGTCAATACTGGCATAACAAAGTGTACCTACCTCAAGAATATCATTAACCTACCTGAACAAATTTTACAAAGGGAGGAAACCAATCAGCGCAAAAAAAAAAATCTGCCGTTCCATACTAAACTGCAATGCCTACTCGACTCAGACGTATGGAACAGCAGATTATTTTGTTATCCTGACAGGTTTGCTCCCATAGTAAAAGTTGTTCAGTTTGATGGGTAGAGCATGTGGTTTAAAGGTTAATCACACTTTTCCTGACACTACTAGATAATTTTCTCCATGTATCGTGTGGCCAGAAAGTTCAGAAACCTTCAACTAAGTACCTTCTTTAGCGTGCAGTTGTCGCAAGGGACACTTGGTGGTCATAGCACATGGAGTCAAGTGGTGATAGATGGTTTCTGCCAAATATACGAAGAAAATAGTCCCTTAGTTGCTTCAGGACACCCACTGGAAAAAGTGGATTAAATAAAAGTAGAAATCGCGCAAAGTAGTTCTGTTTAAGAAAGGTATTGTTTGAGATTTTCTATCCTTTATTGAAATAAGCAACAAAGTGGATGCTTATCCCAATACGATAAGCTTCTTTACCTATCTGTACCCTCAGTTCTGAGACCAAATAAACTTATATTAAAGAAAAGTTGAGGAAAGGGCAACAATATTATATCTCCTCCTGTACCTATATAGAGATTTTATTACGCTTTCGTCATGATATAGGTCCCTACTTGAATATTGATATTTAATTTCTGATACATATTAGGTACTTATGATTTATTTATTTGCTAGATACCTACTTGTTTGAGAGGTAAGTAAAACAATGTTTTCACACTGAATTTCAGATTTCAGTATAAAAAGGACGTAACTAAGGTATTAGTCTAAGTAAATACTAAATGTGCTAATTATCAAATTTAATTAAAAAAAAATCCGATAAAATAATTAGAGAATACAGCTAGATCACCATCATCAGCCTACATTATTTTGCAGGGCACAGACTTACCCTGAAGAGTTTATGTCTGTTAGTCCACCACGCGTGCGCAGCAAAGCGGATTGGTAGACTTCACATAGGTAGGTATTCATCAGATTTTCTGCTTTAGCGTAGGTATGCAGGTTTCTTCACGATGTTTTCCTACACGGTTCTAGAGCAGGTTACATACAAAAACATAAGTTCTAAAAACTCATTGGTATGTGGCATACTCTCAACAAGTACCTATACGACATACCTATATTGCGTGAATCGGAAAAGGATAAGAAAAATACTCTTCCAATCTCCACACTGTTCTAGTAGCGGCTAATTGCTTTATTATCGGACATTTAACTTACTAATCACGCGTACCGTTCTAAATTAAGCAACACAAACTGTCCAACATTGTGACGTTGAAATTGTATTTCGACTTTAATAACCCATACCTATCCAGCTAATCATCAAACATTCTCTAACACGAGTTCAAATTCCCCTAACAACACGCCTGATTTCCCACGGCGGAATCCCACTGTTGTAGACTACAATGAAATATGCATGCGTGACATACAAGCCGTGAAATAGCGTTAGCCCGTGCTATGCCGTGGATTTGCAGCCCCTCGATGATGGCGGTTTGGTTACATTGTCTTGTGGACGATAAGGCGACGTCATCAAGAGTCATTCACACTCAGCTGCAGAAACGCTCCCTAAAGTTGTTTTTTTTATCATTAATGGACTCTTGCTTGTGTGTTAGCACTGCATTTCCGCCAGTGTCAAGTAGTTTATGGGAGTATCTATCCCAATCTCAGGGATTGTTTATGGTCAAGAATAAGAAGAGATTGAGGATTTCGGAGTCTCGTGGCAAGCAAAAATGCGACGCGCGAAAACCCTGCGAGACAAAATGCTCGGGTGCACCGTGACCTGACAACCTGCAACGTGACTCCCCAGTTAATTCTCCATTAAAATCTATTGCTAAACTTTTTGCCTTTGTGTTGACGTAGTAGCTAACAAGAGATAGCTGGCAAGAGATTTAATGGAGGATTAACTTTAATGAGCGTTTCTGCAACTGAATGACAGTCTGTTATTATTTTAACTGGCCCTTAGAAAATAGTGCTTTTGTTTCTAAGATTGAGGTTTTGAACGCGCTCCGTAAAGCCAGTGATGTAACAAATCGTATAAAAATTCCTAAAAACTCATTAGTACGAGTCGGCTTGGACGGGGATCGAACTATCGCCTCCTGCCCGACAGGCATAGTTCGCTACTACCTATAGCTTTTACAAAAATTAAGATCTCATATAAATAAATTCCATAGCCAGATTTATAAAATTCTAAATTCAATTTCCCTTCTTCCGGCAAACAAATGGAAACACGCACACAGCTTTGCATTGTCGATAAAGTTCTGATATAATTTTTTGATATCGTCAGAGGAGCGCTTTGACACCGCCGAAGCGATTGCGATAAATTCGAATCTAAATCCAATATCGCATTTATAAGACGAGTTAGAGTTTTCTGTAGGGGATCGTTCCGATTGAAATGCTCTTATGCTAATACTCTATTCGGTGTGTATACTGTAATTTCGTAATAAATTCCCCTACGGTATTTGTAAAGACTGCATATCTCCATTGCCATTTTTGTACAAAAATAGTTATATTCCTAGAACAAAAAAAAGGATATTCGTCCATGTCCACTAAAATCCAAATAATTACTTTCGGTAGGTACCTACCATTTAAAAAAAACTTTATAAATCGTTGCGTGTTTATTTTATAACTTTATTTCTTAGTATTAAGTAATTCATTTTCTCATCGATAGATCTCCAGTGACGTCCTTACTTCAATTTTTTTTATACGTGGCAACAAGCAGGTGACGTCACGATGACGTCACCTTAGTACGACACACACACTCTACACGCAACTGTTTACCAGCAGTTGACGTCATCAACCATTCGGCAAATCACAGTAGATTACGATTACGATCACGCGACTACAGAAGACAAAACAATTATTTTCGTTGTCGATTTTCTCTTATAATATCCAATATTTTTCTTAACTAAATAGTTTAGTTGGTTTGCAAAATTCATATTCAATGCGGGTGCCAACAATAAATCCTTTTTTTTTTAAATGACTAATACAACATTGCTCAGGGAGCAGTTACTGCGGACTATTGGAGGGACCACTAGGGTCTACCGATCCAAGTGAATGAACTTAAGGGGCCATAGGTCCCGACGAATATTTTCTATGAGAAACGCGATTGCCCAGCGTTCCGAAAAGTGTGTGCGTGAGCCGTATTTTCGATTAAAAAGAACTAACCAAAGTACTTTTACTCGATTTTTGTTTATGATTTCACTAGTAAAACTAATGGTGAATATGTGAGTATAAATGCAAAAAATTTGAAACTATTTTAAGTTCTTCTAAAATGAGAAAAATGTTTAAAAATGCATGAAAATACGTCATCTTTGTGACGATTTTCTATCGAGTGAAGTAATTCCAATCGTGTATTCAGTTTATGATTTCACTAGATAAACTATCCAAAAATACTGAGGTATGACTTTAGTTTCGGTAAATAGTATAAATCTAGTCGTAAAATGAAAAATAAAAGATGCCTCCGAGGTATTTCCACCGACCTGGGGGGTACGGACCTCGGCGTATTGGGTAGCGGGGATCGGTGAGATCAATAGATCCTAAATCCTATATTTTACATGTTGTCAAGTACCCTATTAGAGTGTGGCAACTCACACTTACTAACAGACACCGAGGAGAGAGGAGACAGAAACCTGGTTCTACATTATCTCTTACCAACAATATTTTAATTAATTACTCAGTAATATGAGCTAAAATAACATGGTACGATATAACTATACTCCATATTTGTAGCACTATAAACAATGCAGGTAAACTAGCGGAGGTAAGGTAATGAAATGCAAATATGCTTGCATATACCGGGTAACCACTTTGCATTGCCACTATAAATAACAGGGTGACTTTGTGGTTGTTAGTGCGCTTAGGAGAATAGGAACTTTAAATTATGGGATTGTACTTAGAAGGTCATTAATTAATTAGACCTATTTTGGAAATTATGGTTAACTCTTTACGTTTTTCCTCTTCAGAGTTTTTAGGTGATATTTTGCGATCGAGTCTTCTCTACTCTTACGTCTCATAATTATTATCAGCCTTTATACATGGTGTAAACTTACATTCGTTATGTGTCATGTTGGTGCTTCAGACCATAAAACAGAACAAATTTCACTATTGGACCAACATCGATATAGCGAAAAAAAAAGTTCTCTTATGGGACAGCAGTTTTTTTTCGCAATTTCAATGTTGATTCCGAAGTGAAAGTTGTTCAGTTTGATGGTACGAATCTGAATATTATATCTCACGACTAGATCTGATCAAACGGGCCCGCCCAGTAAAGACACAAGTTGACAACAGTAGTATGTTGTCGAAATACTTTCAAATTAAATATCTGTTTTTTTAAATACTATGTATCAGTAACAGTATATAGTACTACCTATATAGTACGGGCACTCCCTGCCCCCCACCAATTTTAACCTCACCCCCGCTTGGTAAGAAGCGTGGCGCGAAATGTAGGCATTCAGAATCACACATGCTTACCTCTTCTAGTATTTACCAAATTGTATGAAATGAAAGCTAAGTGTCCAAGGTATGGTATGGTAGGTCTTGACGCGGTAAGAACCCATTAAGACGTTGAATTTTCTCAAAAACTGCAGTATTGTTATGATTTGCATCTTAATATAATGACTGTAAAGCGTTCAAAAGATCTAATAGGATCTCTAAAACACCTTTCAAAGAACAATGTCGGCAACAGTTCCACCTTCACATAAATCTATTAACACCAACATACTCTTGCACGTAAAATTTTTTGCTCCTAATAAACTGTTAGCTTCCGCTAAACATGCAAATCTTCCGGCATATGTGTGGTCTAGACATTATTTCACGTCGAAGACAGATACTTTTCCGTCTGCATAAATTACACTTCATTATGTAAGCGAATGTTTTACTGTGCAGGATGTCGTGATGAAGGCACACTCTTTAAACTGGTCGGGTTATTTTTTACCTTGCAGCTTCTAATGCTTTGCACCGCGCGAATACCTCGTTTTGTTTAATGGCCTTCTATTATTTACTATTTAGTGCAGTATGTTATTTTGAAGGAGTTGCTTAAGGTTCAGGTCACACCGAAGCGGCAGCGGCTGGCGAATTTTTAATCTACATACACACGGCGACACATCTAGCTATAAGGTCTAACAAAATTAGCTGAAACTATTTTAAGGGGATGATCAGACCATCAAACTGAAAAACTTTATCTATGGTATGGGACCAATATAAAAATCAGCTGTTCCATACAAACCTACTCGACCGAAATGTGACCGTAGATTTTTTTGCGATTTCGTTATTGGTCCCATAGAGAAAGTTGTTCAGTTTGATGGTCTGATCATTCCCTTAAAACAGTTTCACCTAATTATGTTAGACCTTATATAAAACCAAACCAAAATAAGCTGGCCGCGCGTAGGTCGAGTAACGTGTGACGTCGTGCGGTCAGCTTATGTTGGCTTTGTATAACTTGATGTATCACCGTGTGTACATACATAAACTCACGAACGTAATCCCTTTCGGGGTGGTCAGAAACATTGCTACAACTAACAACTTTCTGTTTAAGAATGTAGGTCTAGCAATAATGCTCATATTTAGCGAATTATGTTTCAGCATAGACATAGACGTACTTTAGTACATTGATATCGTTGTGTTTCAGGATGGAATGATATTCTACGAATTTGAAATTGCCATAATACCTGTAAATGAAACGGTTGTAAGTAGGAGTTTGTTTTTAGGGTTCCGTACCCAAAGGGTGAAAACGGGACCCTATTACTAAGCCTACGTTTGTCCGTCCGTCCATCCTACCTATTAAGGGCTGTATCTTTTGAACCGTAATAGCTAGATAGTAGACATTTTCACAGAATATGTGTCATTACGGCGGATTTGTTACCAATTAATAAAATTGACAAAAAAATAAGGGGGGGGGGGGGGGGGTTCTCAACAAGAAACTAGTTTTTATCGACGTTTTTTCTTCTCGCTCTATCGTAAAAACGGTAATACATACAAGCGTCAAATTTGGTGTGATTATAGAACAAACTCTAAAGTATAACAACAAATAATAAAAACCGGCCAATTGTGAGTCGGTCTTGCGCTACAGGTCCCGGAGAAAACAAATTTATTCTAAGTTAATATGTTGTGTGGTGCTGGTGTGGTTGTACGGAACCCTCGGTGGGCGAGTAGCCCGACTCGCACTTGACCGGTTTTATTTAAATATGCGTTCCGTCCAAATGCCTATATTTTTTTTGGTTGGTCAATAAAATCTGTCACCTTCACAGTAAGATTTGTGGGCATTTTTTACGACTTAACGTAAAATGATCTGTCTGAAATTCGAGTTAGTGACAGGACAACTGGAACAAAGAGCATAAAATAAAGTACCTATTCTGATATGAAACCAGTTTTTAAAGATTGTTAACTATACCAAGAAATCCTTGTTCTTGTTATCTTTGAACGAGCTCACGTAGGCCGAATACGATGCAACGCAGGCGCATCTTAATGTCAACACAATGCGTTTGCGCACCTTTACGCGGGCATTCGTTTTTATAGCCCTCAGTGTTTGTGGTTTCTAATCTTAAAGCAAATGAATCTAGTGAAGTTTACAAAGTAAATTATCCTTGTTGTTTAAAATACATTTTGTGGATACATGAGTTTGAAAAGCTTGGAGCGCTACATCGATGAATTGGTATGTTATTTAGGTTCAAGTCTTCTTCAATACCTAGTAATAGTAAAACCTCTAATAGTAAAGTAAGAAGTAGAACGATATCTACAGGGTGTAATTGAAATGAGTCGAGAACTAGAGATATACATGAGAACTATACATTCTAGATTTATCGATTTCCCGTAAAAAGAAGATAGATAAAATCGATTCCAACTAAACTAAGTCTCATCTCCTAAATTGTCTACTCACTCATTTTAATGAAATTTATTTGAATCCCATACGTAACATAAAATTTCTGCGAAAAACCAGTGTCCAGCGTATTTCTTAATATTTTTGTTCTGTTTTTGCCACTGAGTCGCCTGCGATACTATCTATCCCCATGTCTCAACTCGCTACATTGTATTCAAGCATAATGCCTCACTGACACATAGCACTGATCTACAACTGATAACGTAAGATATTTTGACGTGTGAAGTTCAAAAAAAGATGATAGAAATGTTAAAGATGGTGTTTGATAACGTTTTATTAAAAGAGACTATGCTTGATTTTGATTTGAAAGATGGGCCAAAATCACCACAGACTGGGTTCCCCAGGATGGTCACCGGCGTCGAGGTAGACCAAGAAAAAGGTGGAGAGATAACATGGATGCCTTCTTGGAGAATTGGCCAGAAGTTGCACACAACAGAGAGGATTGGAGAGTAAAAGGGGAGGCCTTTGCCCAGCAGTGGGACATTGAAGAGGCTACGTAAAAAAAAATGCTTGATTTAGGTAGATATAGGTGCAAGGTATAAAGAGCGAGGATAGCCTATACGGAAAAGCGCCTCAATAATAAGGCGGCGGCGGTTCGATTCCTGGCCTGTACCACCAAGTTCTACGGAATTTATATACGGTTGTATTTATTATTCACTAGCTCGGCGGTGAAGGAAAACATTGTGAGGAAACCTACATTCCCGAGAATGAAAAGAAAATAATATAAGTTAGAAGCTTTGATAAAGTATATGTCAAGATTGACAGTCTAAGATCCGAAAGCGTCGAAAAAAATTGGAACCAGGACTGGTTCCTAAACCCTATACATATACACGCACACATACAGAATTAGTATGGCGCCTCACGCACACCAACCTATGAATCTTAGCCCCTTTTGTTTTATACGGTAAAACAGTGAGGCTCATTCTAGACATATACTTTTTCTAAGGTTAGAAGATATGCGTAAATATGGGTGAGCTTGGGGCAAACACAAAGGACCAGCGATATCGTCAAATAAAACACGGAATACGCCATTGAACATTTTACGCCAGATCCACTTTAAACAATTTATTTTGCTATCAGTTACCTACTTTATGCGAAAAATTTAATGATTTGTGGGTAGTTCTGTTAATATAATTTCCCAAAAATTTAAAAAAGGTTCCTCAATTCTGTTACACTTGAACAAGGTACATCAATTTGTAAAAGGGGCAACAATTTTTTTAATGGCCTTTTCTGTTTTATTTTGGAACAGCCGAATAGCCCAACCGACAAATCAATCAAGGTATTGGCAGTTGTTTATGGAAAGTTGGAACAAACAAAATGATATTTTAGCCTTGTGTTGTGGTTCTTGTGCTTATGGTTTGAATGGACCACCTCATTTACTTCCCATGGTAAGAGGCGACTGTTATGCAGTGTTTTAGTGGGCGAAGCGTTAGCTATCTGTCACCACTTTCCGAGTCATTCTATCTTGAAACCTTCAATACAGGAAGAAGTTAGTTGGTCTGTTCGTTGTTAAAACTATACAACTTCTAAAATGGAACTACACAGCTAGAATCTCTGTCCGTGCGTATCCAATATAGTCGAAAGCATACGCTTCTGATGGCTTGAGAGAATGAAAAGAAAATCATTATCTAGTCTCGCTCGGTGTTGTAGCTTCGGTAGGTAGGTATTGAAAACGATCACCGAAATGTTAAGTCAGTCTTTCAACCGTTTAAGTGATATTTCTCGAAAGTCTTCGTGTTTCGGAAGGCACGATAAGCAGTCGGTCCCAGATAGTTCCCGTTTATCACCCCTTGGAATCGGTGTTTTTTCTCAAGGTTTTTGTTTTTGCTTGATTGTAAAATGGGCAATTCATATCAACATGAAACTTAGGTTTATTATAGTGCATAATATTGAGGTAAAATAATAAAAAACCGGCCAAGAGTGTTTCGGGTTCGCGCTAAGGGTCCAGAAGAAAACTATTTTGTTGTTGAAAATATTGTTCCATACGGAGCCCTCCGTGCGCGACTCCAAATAACACTTAGCCGATTTTTATATCTCGTCAAGAAGTGAGAAAGCTACTTTAACCACCCATTACTCAAACTACACAAGAACCTTGAAAGTAAAGGTGTCATATAAACAGTATGGGGTTTACCGGCCCAAATATTAATTTGCAACTTGTTGATGATCAGAGGCGGCACGTTTATCGCCCGCGTCACGCCAGCCCCCCTCACATTAATCACGTGACCTCACCTCGCCCCTAGATGTAGATTACAATATTCAAACAGATGCGACACTACAATGATTATAATTGTGTACAAAAACATACTCATAAACGAACTTTTTTTTTATTTGTAGTTAATGGACTTCTTGTTTGTGCGTTAGCACCGCATTTCCGCCAGTGTGTAGTGGTTTGAGGTAGTATCTATCCAATCTCGAGGATTTTTTTTGAGTAAAAACACAACTGAGAACCATTGCGGAGCCTTGTGGCAGGCTGAAACGCGAACCGCGCGAACACCACGCGAAAGACAAGTGTTCGGGGCAAACCCTGCAACGTGACTCCCAACAACGAACATAGACGATGGTGGAATCCAGACTTTTGGAAGAAGATATAGGTACGTCAAATTAAATAAAATGGCCATGTTCGATAAGTAGTTCCCACTAACTGAGCATGAAAAAGCTTAGTGGGGAGCAGGGAGTGTCCTTATTGCAACAACAACATGCTTTTGTATGGGTAGTTATAGATAATGGAAAGTCTCGGCGATTAGCTGAAGTCCAGTAATGTGTGGCTGGCTCTGATTCTCGTCTCTATGGGTTTCCTTTACACACATCACATCGCACTGCGTTGTACGGTGTATGTCTGCGAAGATGTATGACTTGTTTGCAGAGAAACCCTCGATGTTAATAGAGACTACCCTCAGAGCCGGCGCTAGAGCTGGACTAGGGTTTGTCGTCGTGGTGAAAGGGAGTGTAGGGAGCTCGCTGACTGCCCAGGGTACGCTGGACGTATAAGATACAGTAGATACGTCACTCGGGGAGGCTCCTTTCGTGCACCCCAGATAGATATATAATAATTATGAGCTACGGTTTTTATGTGATAATATATCTTGAACTTTGTCACACAGATTATAGTCCTATTTCTTAAAGTATCATGGTGACTAGACAACGATATTATTATTTAATCCATAATATAGATACAAACATCCATAACTGTGGTAGGTCCAACATTTTCATCTTACAAATGTTTGCCCATTGGAATCAAACCTGCGACCCTTGGCACAGCGGGCCGGTTCAATACAGACTGAGCTATCGGGCCGTAATGATAGTAAAAAAAATCGGAGACAATCATAGGTAAAATTTACGTACATCGAAATTAAAATAGTACCCATCTGTTTGCCTCTAATACTCTTTGGTCAACTCCGACATCATTTCACCCTAAGGTGAGACGAGACGGCTTATTAGGGGAAACTAGAACTTTGGGGTCGAGTTTACCTTATATGGGGGAGACATGGGAATATGTTTACTCGGCCCAAGCTCCTGTACTACAATACTTTTCACGTGATCTTCTCTACCAGAAGCCATCTCTATCACTCCTAAAACATTAGACAAAGATAAGAGAAAATTTTAGGTATGATAAAGTTTTGCTAGGAGATAAATGAGGAAGAAACAAAACTGCCAAAGGCTCAAGGGAAATAAGCTGGCTGCATAAGTGAGGGTGAATCGTCAATCAGTATTAAAACTCAAAATGCTATTTCAATTTGGATGTTGTCGTTTTTTGAAGCGTGTAATCTCTTTTGTTCTTATTCATCATCTTAATGCAAGGATTAGTTTGTTGTGCATTTATTGCTACAATCGTTTTATTATGTTCCCATGTGGGTTTTTTATGACTCATGCACCTACTAGGGCATGCTCCCGGGAAATCCCGGTACCGAAAATACCGGGAATTCCCGGGATTTCTAAGGCTATCTAGCACCGGTACTTCGGGAAATAAATCCCGGTTCTTTCAATACTTTCGGTACTCAACAATTTAATTAATACATAATTAAAATGCTTGCTAAAATAATCTTTTAAGTACATTTAATTATATTTTAAATGGAAAATTTTAAATAATCGGATGAAGTGATGTTCTCTCTCATAATTTTTCATATTCATAATCATCATCACAACCAAAAAATGTCGATTGCAGGATATAGGCCTCCCCAAGGATCGTCACAACTACCGGTCCTGCACTGCCCCATCCCAAAGGTTGCGGGCCACCTTCACCAGGTCATCGGTCGATGAGATTGCGCCTTCCACGGAAGGTGTTCAAGAACTATTCGGCGTCATCGACAACTTGTTTTGCGAGCCCTGTGTGACCATTGTCTCGGGCTATATTGGCTACCTCGGTTCTTCTGCGAAGCTCATTTCTAATTTGGTCTCGCAGGGAAACTCTGAGCATAGCCCTCATAATCACCCTTTGAGTGCCTTTTAGCCTTTTCATGAGGCCTTTAGTAAGCGATCAAGTCTCAGTTCCGTATGTCATCACTGGCGGTAAGCACTGCTCAAAGACTCGTTTTGGGACGACTAGATTTACCTACGTATCTTCCCGAATGCTGTCCAGTTGTGTTGAATTTGAGGGTTGTACCCTTTCTCGAAGTTGGACCTAAGGACCTACCTAACTGGACAGCTTATCCCAGTTATACATAATCGTCAACAACTTCAAACGCAGAATCTCCGATCTTCACAGACGTAGGTAGAACTCTATGTTCTATCTTTAACGTTCTACATTTTATTTATTTAATTATTTTATTTTATTGATGTATGACAATACAATGTTAATAAATTAACAAATAATCGAAGACATGGTTTTCGTCTTGTCCTCATGCATTTCAGCACTTCGATTCGATGTACCGGTCAACGAGGCGACAGTGGAGAGGTTGCAGTACAGCCCAGGTCTCGTTTAAATCATAGGCTTTCTACGAGAAAGCTTTCGATTCAATCTAGTCTACGATCGCTTAGAAAAGAAGCAAGTTATACTCTTCGGTCTTTTGTATAATCTGCCAGAGCATGTGTATACGGTGCTGAAGCGTTTTCGGAACTAGACTTGTTCGGAAGTCGTCGAACCTGCGCAATGACTCTCGACAGCTCATAGCTAAAAAGCGAGATGGGCATCAGCAGCATGTTTAGTGCTTCAATAGGGCATTCTCACCCTGTTTCGTGCCTTTAGTTTTTTTAATTGGTTTTGCCCAATAAACATAATTATCCCTTGCAAAGACCTAAGAGTTTTTGGTTCGCTCTATAGCCCCCTAATAGGCTCGGTGCTAGAACGATTTAACGAACGATTTATCCTCCAGAAGCTTAAGTGGGTCTCAATGAATTTGGACCAGACCACAAACCCGTTGCAATAATAATCCGAGCTACTCCCTTACCGTAAGCGATATTGCCTACATTTATTAAATAATAAAATAATACAGTAACCTACTGAAAAAGACGAAATTTGTTCTGATTAAACTACTTTCTCAATTTTTCTAGCACCTCATTAATTACTAATAATTTTTTCTACATGATGTCAAGTCTTTTTCTTCAAGAAAATAGCGATTTTTAAATATTATTTTTGAGTACCGTTAGTACCGAAATTCCCGGGAAATCCCGGTTCCAAGTCCAGTACCGGAATCCCAGTCCCGGTTCTTGAGATGAAACCGGTACTGCACCCCCTAGCACCTACCTACCTTTACCATTGAGTCAATCTTATTTTATTATTGATCTATGTAATGTTTATCAAAAATAATTAGGTAGCTTTATAGTTTAAACGTATTTGAATACCTACATCGATACCTTAGCATTTTTGTAAATTTGTCTGTTTGTTTGTGCACGCATCATGTAAAAACTACTGAACCGATTTAAATTGAGTTTTCACAAAAGTATAGGACTTTGATTAATATTTAAGCTTTATTTTATCGCATTCGATTCATTAAATCAAAAGTTATAAGTATTTAAAGTAGGTAAGTGATCTGCGCGTATGAAGTCGCGAGCGCCACTAGTTAACAATACGTAGGTATGTCATTACATTAGTTAAGTGTTTAAAAACAATATCAAAAACAACTTAGTACAAAATAATTGTATGTCAAATAATTATATTAATTTGAGTTTTTATACATTTAGGTACCTACTAAAATATCAAAGTACTATCTTTCATATCCCAAAGCGTATCCCCAATAACGTGTTCATTAACTCAAACATAGTGAAAACAATACGGTACGTTGATGACTAGACGAGAAACAATTGATCCGAAGCTAGACATATTAATATCGGATCATAATTATTTATAAATCGGGCGTCTGGAGATAATTTCGGCACAGGCCGAGACTAATAAATTCGCTGTTACGCTAAGCCATCTTGTTGTCTGGTTAATTATTGCTGGTTATTATATCCTTCGGATCTTCGATCGTCGTCGTAATTGAGCCGTTGATCTTTGATATTAAGGATTTGTCTTCTACTTCTATAGTTCTCAACTATGTTCTATAGGTAATCTATACTTATTAAACAGTCCGTGACTGACTGACTGACAGGCAACGTACAGCCTAAACCGTTGAAGATAGAAATATGAAAGGAATACATAATTCTACAGAGCAGATCAGGGATGCACCGTGAAAGAATTGGGTACAATGGGATGTTGAAGTTTTCAGAAATCCACAAAAGCTAGTCATTGATAGGTAAATATGACACAGGTGGTAGGAAACAGGAGTTTACATAGATAGTAGAAACTAATAAGAATTAAAACACATTGATGTTTACATAATTATATACCTACCTGTAATATTGAGGAAACCTGCGTGCTTCAATTTCGAGGCATAATGTATATGTACCTACTGTCCATTACAATTGGCGACGGGCCCACTCCCCGTCACACTAGACAGAGTTTCAGGTACTATAAGTGAAACGTGGATGTTCTGAGATTTCAGAATAGCTCTAACTATCCCCTCCGGGAATATAGTCGTGAGCATGTGCATGAATGTTCATGCAAGCATTTAGGAATTTTCATAATAAAAGTAAGAAAGATCCCCGTAGGGCAAAGGTCTCCATAATATTCTGTTAATATTTCTGACTCTGGGAAACATTGAGTTAATATTTTTTAAATTAATACATTAAAAAACAAACGAACTGATAGTCGTACAAACCAGGCGGTCTTATCGTTAAGAAGCTATTTTTTCCACACAACAAAATAAATAGATTGAAAAAACGATTACTGATGATTCTGTCAGTAGTAAGGTCAAATGCCCAAAAAGTACTATAAATACTGTAACTTTAAAAATCTGCTAGACGAAGTATTCAACAATTTTAATATAAGTACTTAATGTAAATTGTGGCTTAACAAGTTTGAAAAGTATAATAAAAGTAGATACTAAATTATACAATGTACTAAAACTATTAAGACTTAAAAGTTTTAAAACATTCCTTCAACAAAAGTACCTCAGCAGACCTAAATTCAATTTGAATTTGTAATTAGCGTTAAACGCTAACAAACTTTCTTAAACAAAATCGTCTAAGTATCCAATTATTTATAATTGTATACGAGGGTTGTTTCTTTATATCGTAACCAGTTTATGGAAAAAAGCTGTATGAATGGCTTGTTAGCGTTTTGCAGTAGGTCTCTAAAGTGCAGGCGTCGGGAAGTATCGTTAAGGATACTCGTTCATTAGATTGTTTATAGCGTTTCATTAGAGCATGTCTCTCATTCTTTTTGTTAAGCAGAGGTATTTATGTGCGAAGGATCTCTAACATTAATAAAACATAGTTTATAGGAGCCATAATATTGAGAAATATTTATTGTAGCATGTTCCTGATGAGATTATGGTTACTGTTGAACAAAATGTCGGGTGTTGACAATCTTACATCATGTAATTCAATATTGCATTTTTAGGTAATTGTTCTTGGTATGTTTCTCTTTGTTTAAAAGATGTGTGTTGTAGAGTTTCTGGTCGCATTTTCTCTACAACTGAACACCTTCCCCGACGCGGTCGGTGGTGGAGTCAAAAAAAGACGTCAGATAGCGTCGAAATCTACTCGTATGTGACATGTATACGTTGTGTTTACTTGAGTTTGTTGTTTCAGAATATTAATTGGATTTACGATATTTCAGAAAATATTGTTTCAATATGCTCCTTCAAATAACAGTTAGCTATATGGAAGAAATGGAACGGTTTATTGGCCTGGAATCACACGTCAGAATTAAACATCATCATAGTTTTGATATTCTTGCCAGATATTAAGTATTTAACGTATTTTAAGTGAGAATTTCTTGTAAGTACTCGCTATCGCATCTTTTTTCATCAAAATACTTTTTTTTATTAACAATTATTAATCTTTTATTTAAAAAAAACGCCATACCTTTTCACATTGCTCGTACCCTAAAAGCAGTGCTCATAACTTTCGATCGTCAACAGTCAGAGGGGGAACGTACGATGTATTAGGGAGTGAATGTTGCAATTGCTCACAAAACTGCGACATATTTTTCGTAAACATGGTTTCTCAACATTTTTTTGTACAGTTCTCTCTATTCAGAATTTTCGTATAGTTTTTCAACTTCTGTCAGGTTTTTTGGTATCGTCCTTATCATGGTTAACAGTTTCTATATCTGCAGTGTATTCATAAATGGACTAAGGTTAGGTATTATTTAGATTAATTTTAGAGTGTCTTTGTTAATATTATGTTGTAGTGTAAATAAAGATGGACTAAAATTTATAAGAATAACTAAATAAATACAAGTCAAACTTCGGACGCCGTATGACACGGTAGGCTTATTGGATATGGCGTGAGAAATACACTTTTTTATAGTGTATGTTAGTTATATTCTTTCGACGAAACTCTGAAATCTATCTGTAAAGAATATATTAGTGAAAAACATCATCTGATATTCCACTTAGTCTTTATGAAATTCGCAAAAAATAAACTATTTTCTAGACTTTCTGCATCAATATTCTACAACAATTCGAGAAACGTCTCTGATATAACTTTCATGTTGAAGAAGAAAAAGATTTCCGGTCAGATCCAGAGGACGTCTGAAGTCAAGATGAATGTATGGAAAAGCTGATGAACAAGACAGAAATGGTATGACCGAGTGTCATTTTTGGCGAACAGGGCGAAGTAGAGTTAACAGACGCGAAAGACTGAGCCTATCACTACTGTCCATTACAAGTGGCGATGGGCTCACTCCCCGTCGCACTGGACAGAGTTTCGTGTACTACATGTGAAACGTGGAAACAGGGGGATGTTATTTCCCCGAAACTGTTCACTAATGCGATGGAAGACGTCTTCAAGATGCTCAATTGGAAAGGACGAGGCATATGTGTGAACGGCGAGTACATCTCACACCTGCGTTTTGCCGACGACATTGTCGTCATGGCGGAATCGCTGCATGACCTCAGTGGGATGCTTAGCGACCTTAATGCCGCTTCCCGACGGGTCGGTCTCGGCATGAACTAAGACAAGACGAAAGTCATGCTTAATTCTCATGTCGAGCCAGAGGCGGTATACGTCGGTGAGGCGGCGATAGAAATTGTGCAAGACTATGTCTACCTTGGACAGACTATAAGACTAGGTAGAAACAACTTCGACAAGGAGGCCGCTAGGCGTATCCAGCTAGGATGGGCTGCTTTCGGGAAACTACGTCATATATTCTCCTCGGCCCTACCACAATGCCTCAAAACGAAAGTGTTCAATCAGTGCGTTCTGCCAGTGATGACCTATGGTGCGGAAACGTGGACCCTGACGATAGGGCTAGTTCATAAATTCAAGGTCGCTCAGCGAGCTATGGAGAGAGCTATGCTCGGTGTTTCTCTGAGGGACCACATCAGAAATGAAGTGATTCGTCACAGAACTAAAGTGGCTGACATAGCTCAGAAAATTAGCAAGCTGAAGTGGCAATGGGCTGGTCATATCTGTCGAAGAACTGACAACCGATGGGGTGTCAGAGTTCTAGAGTGGAGACCGCGAACTGGTAGGCGTAGTATGGGACGCCCTGCTGCCCGCTGGACAGACGACCTAAAAAAAGTAGCGGGGAGCGACTGGATGAGGAAGGCCGAGGACAGAGTTTTGTGGCGCGCCTTGGGAGAGGCCTATGTCCAGCAGTGGACGATGATAGGCTGATGATGATGTGAAACGTGGACGTTCTGAGATTTTAGAATAGCTCTGACTATCCTATACTATATTATATTATAATATAGTCGTGAGCATGTGCATGCATGCATGCATGCAAGCATTTAGCAATTAGAATTAGGAAAACATTCATGTTGAAGAAGAAAAAGATTTCCGGTCAGATCCAGAGGACGTCTGAAGTCAAGATGAATGTATGGAAAAGCTGATGAACAAGACAGAAATGGTATGACCGAGTGTAATTTTTGGCGAACAGGGCGAAGTAGAGTTAACAGACGCGAAAGACTGAGCCTATCAGTATATGAGACTACCTAGGAAGAGAGACAAAGAGAGTTTAAAAAGCAAAAGATGCATGTCGAAATCTAAAAAAGTGGCATACAAGAACATCAGAAAGATATTTTTATGATACAATAAAACATAAAAAGATTGTTTGTTATGACAAAATAATGGCGCTACGCTTAATAAAAACAACTGATTCTTACACACCCGACATAATTCCATAAAACACAATAACGAATCAAATATGGAAAAGAGCTCATGATTTTTTATTTTTATCACAATTTTTGTATAAACAAGCAATTCTTATGATCAACGTTTTAATCTGTGTCGTTTGTTTATAATGAACTTGACTGATTGAATGTTATGGATGTCGTTATTGCACCAACGTTTCATGAACCTCTATTCTATACAAAAGTATGAGAATGGACAGGTCTAGTTTGTTGGTTGAGCGTATGAGTTGATTATGATGATGCTGTGATTTATATGAAGTATTTATTATGGGATTTGTTTTAGTCTAACACTCTGAAAGGAATTAAGCTCGTAATAGTCTGATTTATAAGAGGCAATGACACCATTTGCAATTTTAGATGTGATTAGATTGTTTGACTATAACATTACGAAAATATTGTAAGGAAATCAGCATATTGCTGATAAAGGTTATCATTCTGAAGCGTATGTGAAGTCCGCCAATGTGAAGGACTAACAACAATGTCATTAACATGAAGGCAGGACTGTGTAGAAAAATTTACGAAGTTGTGATATACAATGGATTATAATCACACATTTCTACAAGTTTTTTCTGATTCTGGACTTGAATTTTCAAAAGAAACCAACAGACAATTCGCCATAAAAAAAATTACAACAGTTTATATAAACATCCCAAACAGCAAAATTAAAATACAGCTTCTTAATCCAAAGCCATACATAATGATTCACAGAAAAGCCAGTGGTGTAACAAATCGTACCAACCAGCTAACAATAATTAGATGGTTCAAAAGCAGAAATATTGTAGATAACTTAGATTATTCACATCTAGGTAAATAAAAGTAAATCATTATTATTAATCATTTAAGAATTATCATAGCCTTCCAACACATCAAACTTATAAACAAATTCACTCCTCTCCGTATCCTCGGTTAGACAGGGTGTTCTGCGGTCAGCAATCATCACGTACGTCAAAAACAAACGCACACCGCAGGTGTCATTGACGACGACGTGATGTCAAATCGGTCACACTCACCGGTGGGAGGCGGCAACCTGCAGCTTAGGGTTCCGTGTCATAGAAAATCTCTGATAAGTAACAGAAAGATTTGACGGAAAAACAGATGCAGTCGGTGCTAGGATGTTTTAGTGGCTTTTATTTACATTTGTGAATAATCGAAGTTATCTACAATATTTCTGCTTCTGAACCATCTAATTATTGTTAGCTGGATTGTACGATTTGTTACACCACTGGCTTTTCTGTGAATGGAAACCTGCATGCTTCAATTATTGTACCCACTGTTGTGGGGCACAACTGGGACGAAGAGAGGATCCTCTTTGTGGTAGAGCAGCATTATATGGGCTGCAACTTTTGTACGGTTAAATACAACCTCATACAGTGTAACTAAACCGTCTCACTACATTCTGAAGTGTGCGACAAAGTCAACCATCGAGTAGAGAAAGAGAAATCAAATCAAGAAAGGGGCGTAAAAGGTTTTCGCTCCGCTACAGCATAGAGTGTGGCTGCGTAGCGTAGAAAGACTCCGAGATCGGTCTAAAGAATAAATGTTTTTCATAACCTTTCGATGGCTATTCCATTGTCTGAATATATAAATTCGATTAAGTTCAGCGCAAAACTAAATTTGATTTTTCAAAGTTGTCAAAGACGAATAAAGTAATTTTTCAATCCCAGATTATTCAATTTATAAACAACTAACTCCAAAGGCAGAAATATTCTAGAAAGTTTGTAAATAAATTGAGAAAAAAATTGAATCTGACTAAAATCATGCTAAACAAAACTAAACGATATATTTTTTTCTCATGTTTTGGTCCTGAAATCCCGAGAATTCGTTTAGCAAAATTACTTTTCCCTTTTCCGAAACGAGCTTAAGTTTGGGTTGTGTAGATTGAGACCTAGATGTGGTTGACATTGATTGATTGAGCTGGAATAAGTAGCCTCCGAATTGGGTGTGAAAAGTTACGTAAATGTAGGTACATAATATAAAATATCAGAGTACATTTATTTCAAGATCGAGGAGGCTTAGCAACAAGTCTTTCCAATATCGGATCAGACTTATTGTTTTTGTTCTGTTCATTTGAGCATGTTAATAATAGATTAGTAACATAGCTCAAAATTAACGAGGATATTATTTTTATATTAAACTAGATTTCCCAAATATTTTAGTTCGTTTTATTTTTTTATGCAGACAAGAAACAAACGTAGATGCAAATTGTTCCTCAGGTCTATGACGTATCGCGCTATATATAATTTTTTTTTTTTTATAAAAAACGTATCATACAAAATAGACACACACAGGTTGGTACACTAGGTATTTGTCTTTCGAATCGGGAGGAAAAATCCCTCTCATCTATAAATCTCTATTCATATCAGCTCTCCCATACATTTTTTGGCTCGAGTAGGTTTGCGGTTTTGTATGGAACAGCTGTTTTTATTTCACGATTTCGATGTTGGAGCCATAGAGAATGTTGTTCAGTTTGACGGTCTGATCATCCCCTTAAAAAAGTGTCAGCATTTTAAGTGTCAGCTCTGTATGGTGATTCTTATTCAAAATGTACGGAACCCTTTGTGAAAATTAACGTATTCCGTCATTATTTTTTGTCCCCTTTCCACGCGCCACCTGCCGGCAGCCCATTAGAACCGGAACCGAATCCACAACTATCGTCTCAAATAAATATAATTTTATTTTGATTGCTCTTTTTAATGTTTGCTTTACGCTTCGTGCGATGTTCCAGCATACGCACAAGTCTGTATAAAGCTAACGATGTTTTTTGGATTGACGATCTAGATCAGCTAAATTTTGTCACTTTTTTATTATTATTTGATAGGTACTCTAATTGCAATAACGATTATACAGGGTGTAAGTGACAGCCTAGCAAATACTGAAACGGTGAACTCAGACCATCAAACTGAACAACTTTCACAATTTTTTTTCGCGTTTCCTGAGGTAGGCTCCATAGTGAAAGTTGTTCAGTTTGATGGTCTGATAGTTCACCGTTTCAGTATTTCTAGGCTGTCACTTACACCCTGTATATAACACAATATCTATAAGTATATATTGTAATAGGATACCTAACCTGTTTTTGGGGTTCCGTAGTTAAACAAGGAACCCTTATCCTTTCGTTCATTCTTACTGTCTGTATGCCTCTCCTTGTTTCAAGTTTTTTAGCCAAACATCGCAATCGGTTTAGTAGACAAGCAGTGATTCACTTTATAATTCACAGCATACGAATTGTAATTTCTTGCCCAATTTCATACGTTTATACACAACCTTTACCTACTAATTAAAAACATGTTTTTGTTTCATCGAAGCTCATTATATCATCTCAGCATTTTATCGCATCATCTCTTCACATCAAGCCTCTGTAGCGAAACACGACAGCTTTTCGTTAATTCTCTAAGTAATTGTGTAATTAATTTAATTTCAACTCGCTCTTGAACTGGGATCTCAGCAACCGTCTTTAGATGTCACCTCGTGAATAATCCCAAGTTTCGAGTCATAAAAGTTTTGTTGTTCGTATTTTAACTTGATTTTACTTTTCATTGCTGTTTTTACAACAGATTTTCCCTTTTTGTTTGAGCTGAAAAAGCAATGGATGAAATTGAAAATAACATTTACATAAATTAACAGCTTTTGTGTTACATGACATATTCTCTGACGGGATTAGCATTATTTTTTGTGTTCTATTCTAATTTTGGAATTAATGCGATTAAGTCACGCATGTTTTGTATTCAACAAACTTTTGTATGACGGAGACATGAGCTATCTTTTATGATTATTTATAAGGATTATTATGTTTGTTTAAATATGTTTTTTTATAACAATTATTTTGTAAGCTCTTTATACGGCTATACACAACGTTTTGTCTAACACTGTATGTCAAATAAAAGACGACGCAAAAAACATTACGAAATTAAATCTTGTATCAAAGATATCCACCTCGTAAGAGAAAAAGGAAGACTAGTTAAATATTTGACGCAAAATCATTTTCTAAACACGTAAAATGTTGTACACCTAATATGCCTATGTCTTCAATTTTGTTGCTAGCTTTCTTTGCAATGCGATAAACATATTCCGTGATCTGCCGCGATATAAATCTATTGTGTTCAAACTCAGATCGCTATCACTCGATACTGTCTGATGTTACAACGAAATTTATGAAGAAGTATGCATATAACCGGGAATATTAAATTCCATAAAACTCGCAAGCATCACTTTCAGCTTTATCTTCAACAATATTTTAGCCTAATAAGAAAACATATGAACATCAAAGTTCATCATAAAATATCGACTTACTGATGTTTAGTGCACCCTATAAACTGATCTTGTAGTTTTTAGTTCAACATATCGTCTCACGAATTGCGTTTTATTAGCACATGAAGCTTTTACGATGTAGGCGATAGGACGGGAAGAAGCATCAGTATAGGTATTACAAAGTTGTAAAACATTTGCTAGTTATACCCACAAGTTATAGGCAGGACTTAATATCGAGCCACTTTGATGTGCCTACAGACAAGGCAAGTCAAAAAAATACATTATAAACTCACATGAAAATATTTTTTTTTATTAGGTTTCTTTAGTAGGTACATTTTACAACTACGTTAAAATAATAAGAATTCGTCAAACTACAAAGTAATTTGTAGACGTAACTTTTTTTAAGTTTTACCTGCGGTTTTACAATTCAATGTTACGTACGGTTCTTATTAATTAATTTCCTTATGTCTTATTTGAGATGTCTGATAGTTGAACATCCACCAAACAGGGGCTTATTTCGTTTAATAGACCCCGGGTCTACTTTCTGCAAGTCCTTATAGTCTTCCTCTATAGGCCCATCTAATTGTAGTACTAGTTCCTTTATTGTGATATTGTTTTGCTTCTCTCTTGTATATTTATTATCGAAACAGGAAGATTTTAGATTCACCTGTCTTATATGGAACAGCATTTCAGTTGATCTCGTTAAGTCGTCTGCCGTGCTAGCTTAAATAACAGTGTGTAAACTTAAATACGTTACATATTCTATTCGAATTTTGAAAATGTGGCTCAATCGCAATATTGACGATTCGCATCGCAAGTTTGACCTTCTCAAACATCATTTTATGATTTAGGGTAAAAGCACTAATGTTCGACACTATAAGGAAGATGCGAACTTCATGTAAAAAAAAACAATATTTATCACTTTAGAACTTTTACTGTTGTTTCTACAAGTACAGTAACTCTTACAAAATAGCTTTTTGTTATAATAGCTTTAGTAATCAACATATTTTATATTATAATTTGTACTTTTTTAAAACTTGAAATATTCAAAGTAATCCTTATACAGACTTTTTGTTACTTCTTGTAAAGATACTTATCTTACAAAGTCAAGTGCCATCAACCTTTTTATCAAACCCAAACATTATTCCGGGACCCATCTTCGCGACCGTACTGCTAAATTATACACTCAACGTCCATAGTACGCTATTACATAGGAAATGCGGACTAATGCATCTCATTCTCTATTTGTCAAATTATAGGCCGCTTTAGTGGTAATCTCATGGTAGACGAGGCCTTCTATGAACTACGTAACATACCGGTTAGAAATAAAATTTACTAGATGTTGAACGATACAGGGTGTAAGGTAAAGTATCGTTAACCTTTAAACCACATACTCTACCTATCAAACTGAACAACTATTACTATGGGAGCAAACTTGTCAGAACCAAAACTAAGATGTTCCATACTAAACTGCAATGCCTAATAGACTCTATGAAACAGCAGACTTTTTTTTTTGTTCTGACAGGTAATGATATTTTTGCCCTGTACGGGTGTAAAATTGAATGCGTTACTTATAGAAAAGGATGCTTCATACCATTAACCCACAGATCAAACTGAACAACTTTCACCATGGTAATAATGTTGAAATCGCAAATCCGCTGTTCCATAGAAAATGTCAATAGCTACTCAACCAAAATGTACGAAATTGCAGTTTTTTTTTTCACGATTTCATAGTTGGTGCCATACTTTGAGGTGCTTCTTTTACAGTTGTTCAGTTTGATGGTCTGAAGCACCAAATAAAGTAACGCATTTAAGTTTACATCGTGTATAGACAAATTATGCAAAAGATTAGAAACATGTTAGTGTCCAGATTTGAAAAATAACATCTAATGCCCAGCTCACTTTGGCTTCATTGGTCATTATTAGGATTTCCTTTTAAATTACTTTAAAGTAAATACAAATTCACAGCGTTCAACTTCTAATAGTTCAAAGTCCAAACAGGGTAACCTGACCTGTCGCCGTGTGTACTATGGAAAGTCCAAAATTTTCTTTCCGATTTTCCTATAGGTTTCTTAGGGAAAGTTGTTTGGTATCATGGGTACCACCCCTTAAAGTAATGCAACTGTTTACCCTACCATACCCTGTATAAAGGTGAGCCGCGTAACACAGTTCATGAACGTCACCTTTTCCGACAAAACAAGATAATGGCGAGAAGTGAGAGTGTGTCGTGAGTAGTTTTTGAGTCGTTAGTGAATAGTGACGCGCTGACATTCGCGCGATAGAGGTGAAAGTTTCCTTCTAATGTTGCTATCGCTTAATCCGATTAGCGAAGGGCTTACAGGTGAAATGATTATGGGTGTTTACTTTCACCGCTTGGATTTCAATTAGATATGACGGATTGCTGTCATCATATAGTTTCTTCATCGTCATCATCTCAGCTGATGGACGTCCTCTGCTGGACATAGGCCTCTCCCAAGAATCTCCATAACGACCGGTCCTGTGCTGCCCTCCAACAGGTTCCCGCCGCCTTCACCAGGTCGTCGGTGGGGGGCCTACCCACGCTGCGCTTTCCGGTACGCGGTCGCCACTCGAGAACTTTTTGGTCCCATCGGCCATCATATATTTTATAATATGAAAAAGATGGGAAGCTCGGAAAAACAAAAATAAATCGGCTCATCCAGATTTTCTTTGACGGCAATGAAATCGAATCGTCGGACGGCCCGATAGTAGGTACAGTTGGTAGTGAACCTGCCTGCTGTGCGAGGGTTGCGGGTTCGAATACCGTAAGGGACAAATATTTATATGAATACTTTTACCAGAGTCATGGACGTTTGTATCTATTTTATGTATTCTATATCGTTGTATAGTCATCATTATACAAGTCCAGGCTAGTATCTGGTACTTTAAATGTGACTAGAGAATTTGTGTGACAAATGTCCTACAAAAATGAATAGAATGAATACTTAAAACGATTTTAATTGTAAAATGCAATAAAAATTACCAGTTTAAAAGAAGGAACACTTAAAAGATTACGACGACTATAAAGCGAAAAAAAAACTGTAGATTAAAAAAAATTAATTGACGTAATTTTTTTAAGTTTGGGTGCTTATCGATTAAGGTCAGCCTTCACTGCGAAACCAGTGCAATCATTTTGGCGCTCACGAATGCAGAAATCCGTAACAATATTAAAATATAGATAAGTACGAGTACTCTGAAAAACAGTAACTAATTCTTTTATCTATAAAACTAGCCTACTGAAATGCATTATGTAAATTCAGATAGCCATTACAACAGTAGTCTATGTATAGTAGCCTAATGTTTCATGTAATGTCCATCTATGTCGAGAACAAGTGATAGGTATCCACTTAGCAAACGGCGATGTCCATACAGTCAGACAAGATAATAAAGGTTTTAAAATAAATTTATAGTTTTTAGTATTTGTTAAGCTAGCTAAAATTAATCATTATAACAGGTTCTTACCGCGTTTTTATTTATTTTGGAGTGATCTTATCCCGTGATCATGGCAGTTGTTAACACTGCCGAAATATCGGGAACTCCAAAATAAATAAAAACGCGGTAAGAACCCGTTATAATGATTACCGCGTAACTCAAAAATTGTATTTAGTATTTGTTGTTGGATTTGTGCAAAATTAAATGAGCTCATAGTGGCTGTATTAAAATAAATAAAAAAATATCTTGGATATTGTCACATACATACTGGAGTGCATTTGAATGGATAATTTTAGGGACACACGAGTTCACCTTTAATTTCTATCTCTGAATTTTTATGTAGGTGCTGTGTTAGTGTTGTCATTATCATCTTAATTTTATTATAATGATAAAAACATCTCTAGATATTATGGTTCACTGTACAAAGGCCATTAGCATACAAACACTACTACCGAAGCAGATATACAAGATAAATTGTCTAGATAAGGCAGCGGTGAAAGAAGCCCAGAATAGCGTAATTATAGCTTACCTACCGACATCTAGGTGCGGGTAAGGATTGGTTGACGATAAAATTGCCTCATCATTCAAAGGGTTCGAATATTCATTGTCAATTCACCCTATGTAATTTGCAAATAATATCTTGATAATGAAAAGTGATGATGCAAAGTTGAGGAAATAATGACATTGCGGTTATATTGATGAATGTCGAGTTATTGATGTTTGATTATGCTGTTCGTAAATTAAGTAGGTATATTACAATTTTTCTTAAAAGGATAATGCATGTCTTTTCATAACAGAATTTTGTTAAAACAGTTTTATATTTTTTTCCCTCATTACCAAAGTGATGAAGTACGTTGCTGATTGGGAACCTGTTCATTTATTTATTTTTGACGAAGCATTGTTGCAGATACGATCATTTTCTCATTTTGAGGAATCGTGTTGCAGATTTCAAGCTTGTTCTTTCTTATGTATTTAAATGGGTGTATATTTAAGAGCGTTTGAATGCCCAATTTATCTGGCCAAACATTTTAAATTTGTTTATAAGAAAAGTCATATAATTTTCTAGCGCTGTTATAAACGTCCTGAGGCTTTATAACAACGCTTTAAAATTGTATGCCTTTTCTTTTTATTATTGTTATATTTTTTCAGATAAAATCGAAAACTACTAAAACAACACAAAATATGTAACTGAATTTTGTTATATATCAACCTCAATTTAAATTATAACGTAACCGAGTTAATGAAAAATGTTTCGCACGTCGAAAAAGCTCGAAATATAAATCGAGTTCTTGCTGTCAATTAGGGGGAAGTCGGGGAATCGAAGCATAATAGCCCACTTTGAGTATGCTTCGAAAGTATCAGATGCAGATTTCACGATCTTGATACCGTTAAAGGATGGTTAAGGATTATCTTGAGTGACAGGGTCGGCAACACCCAATTAACTGGACGGTGCGTTAAACAGAAAGGGACGTATGAATCACGTCACGATCGTGTGATGGAAAGTTCGGAGGTGTTTTTGAATTCAAAAGGTAAATGTTTAAGAACTTGTGAGAATGACAACTCCATTTATCACCATCAGTCTTATTAGCAATGCTCTTTATAATTTTGTATTTTACTAAATTGGCTGCATTTTTTAAAAATGTTTTTATGCATACAATATAAAATATGTACTTAGGATCATTCTTCAAGCGACTCAGATCTGAGGTTTTATTGTGTAACTATCCGATTCAATCCTTATCAATTCGAAATGTTTTTTGGTTAATACATTCTAGACAATGGATACTATGATCACAGAAACAAAATAATACTTAATAATTGCCTATAATAATAGGTACAGTCATGATACGTTAGTGATCTTGTAATCAGAAAAATAAGGAAAATTTAAAACTTGCACAATAGCACTCGATTGAACACTGTGCCTAGATGATAATAAATTTCTATCAAAAGATATCACTTTTAAAGTACTGTACCTAGTATTGAATCTTTGAATAAAATTAAATTAGATTTCTCCAATTTCTCTTTGTCCCTTTGCATTTTCAATATAATCTCAAGACCGCTAACAACAACCTCGTTAAAACAGTCACACTCACCTTCCAACTAATCTTAGACAAAAATCTTCTAATAAAACGAACAAACGCTGTTTGGTGTTAGAATTTCAGTACAACTAATACAGTACCGGTAATAAAATCGCTAGTTATTGCCATTTGTCGGTAAGATATTTTACTTTACCCGATGGAACGTGCGACGGCGGTCGCTTATTGGCCATTTGGTTTCAGCGACACAGACTGTGCGGAATCGACAGGAGAAATTGCTACAGGAATCACGGTTTGCTGGAAATGTTATTGCATCATGTTGAACTGTATTTTTGGGATAATATGAGTTTTTGCTGTGAAATATGTAATATTGATTTTATATCATAGAGCGATATAATGCCATATAAACACCTCTAGTTTTTAATTATGAACAAAACTTTAAGTGTGTATTCAGATAGTGAACAACTGAACTGAACAACTTTCTCCTAGGAACATGGGTCGAAAACGAGATTTTTTTTTGGACCTCCTATAGAAAATCGATCGGCCGGTCTGCACTTTTGTACGGGATGTCCAAAATGTTATCTCGTTTTGCGACCTGTTTCTTAGGAAAAGTTGTTTAGATTCACTGTCTGAATATAGGGTGTATTCAGTAGTGTAGTAAAGTTTCGTTACTAATAATTAAAAACTATTGGTGAATTCATATCCCTATAGAACGAAAGCTTCATAAAAGCTTTAGCTGCCGCTGTCGGTCGGTGCAATAAATATCCCTATAGAACGAAAACTTCACACAAGCTTTAGCTGTTGCTGTCGGTGCACTCACACATAGCGCGCGTAAGAGAACGTCCTCATGAGTGCACCGACCGACAGCGGCCGCTCGCTTGTATGAAGCTCTCGTTCTGTAGGAATATTTATTCAAGTGATAATGTGTTATAAAGCGGCTGACATCGATTGACATTATGCCTATAAAAATGAATAATAGCCTATAAAGACTATTGTATTGAATTAATTAATGTAATGCATCATGTATTTGTACCTACCTATTGTATGCCTTTTGGCGTATCACAGTGAACATTATATAAAACACCATGTCAACCCATTAACCTGTGTATCACAATAAAGAATTTATGATTTATGATTTGACATTTTGTATGTTTAATTAAGTTCTAGCTGATTAGATTCGGATACTTAGCTCTTCCATTATTACTCAAATAATTTAGCGTCTCAAAAACCTCTAGTTTTGCTACTTAGCCAGTTTCTTGGAACCGTAGGCAGATCCTTGTACTAGCTTTCTTGTCAACCTATTTAACTATAAGCTTACGTTTGTACAAGGAGCGGTGTGCCACAATAGTGTAAAGTCTAGAAAATTGAGCCTTTAAGAGCCATCCAAAAACCGAAACCATGCCTATTCAATTAGCTGTAGTTAGCTAATGGAATGGGTTTGTGATTTCTAAGAGGAGGTCTTAAAAATAACTTTAGCATAGTAAACTGACGATACCAACAAGCTTATCAACCTGCAATTATTGCAATTATCACCCTTTCGATGTTGATGATACAAAATTATGGACCCAAGATTCATCTGGTCAAAGGTAAAAAATAATTCGCCATCACTATGTAGAGTACAAGGTGTTACAAAAATACAGATAAACCTTTAAGGGGGTGGTGTAGACCATCAAACTGAACAACTTTCACTATGGGACCAATATCGAAATCGCTAAAAAAAAAATGTATGTACCATACTCTACAAATCGACTAGAGCTAAAATATGTACCTATAGGATATCAGATTTTTTTTTTTGCGATTTTGATGTTGGTCCCATAGAGAAAGTTGTTCAGTTTGACGGTCTAAACAACCCCGTTAAGAGTTTTAAAAAATTATTCTTACTTATGAAACACCCGTATATACTGTCACTTCTTTCTTTGTCTATTCCAGTTCTAAGGTTCTTAGTATGGTATAAAAGTTGATTCACTCTCATGATCAGCCTTCTTTACGTTTATGTCTTTCCTTGAATGTGATCATATAACGTCATCCTTTACAATAAATTTTGGTAATGCTTCAAAGAGCTTTGCTTTAAAAATATGGACTAATAAAAAACGTGGACGGTTATTTAGATAAGTATTCGAAATGTAATCGAATACCATTATTTAATTTGAAATAATGTTCGTCTTCGATGGATAAGTTTCAATAAACGATCAAGCTGTGCCAAATTGAAAACAAGATTGGTATTAGCATTATTTGCCAATATAAGATAAAAAATTCCAACTAATTAGATATTTATCTTCGATCAAAACGAATTTAAACCAAACCACGCGCTTCTTTGACGTTTTATAACATGTGGCATTTGATTTTATCTGTCCATCTGCGGCTGTTATTTCGTCTCGTGTGAAACGTTTTGGAAATCGCACTACACATGGTTTGTCAAATCGGTTTAATTACGAACGAGTTCGATTGTGGTTGCCAGCCAGGGCCGCATTCGTAAGTTGAAGTTTCAAGATAAAAGTGTCTCGAAAAGAGACGGTCAGACGGACTCAGTTGCAGAAACGCTCATTAACGTTGATCCTCAATTAAACCTCTTGCTTGCTTTTACTACGTCAACAAGACAAAAAGGTGACAGCAAGAGGTTTAATGGAGTATTAACTTTACCGAGCGTTTATGCAACTGAGTGTAATTCTTTAATTCAAATCGTAATGATTAAGATGATTAAAGTTTGGTCTACACATCAACAGATTATTAGGGATATAAAATTAAATGCAGGACACAATTTAGGGGGTGCGTTGTTCGTCTGATCATCAAACAAACAAACATTGAAATCGCGAATAAAATCTTCGACCAAAATGTATACTGCTGTTTTTTTTCGCAATATCAATATTGGTCCTTTAGTAAAAGTTGTGTAGTTTGATGGTCTGTAGTACTCCCTAAAGTATGTAACCCATTTAAATGTTAACACTTTTACACAGCATTATTTACTTTTTGCGTTTTCTTTTAAATTTGGCTCCGATCAGGTATTGCTACTAGGTCATGTTGCGAATAGGACCTTTTGCTTATATGCCTTTTTGTTTTTAGGACGTTTTGCTAATTGGTCGTTTTGCTTTTAGGTCAATATGATATAAGGTCGGTTTGCTTTTAGGACGTTGTGATGCGTAGGACATTTTGTTCATAGGTCCTTCCGATACGAACCCTATTTTTTCACTGAGATTCATAAGGACCCACCGTAATCGTTACTATGAGACTGGGCCTGTGCCCAAGCAATTATTATGAAACGAGCCTAAAAACAAGATATTCGTTCCTAAATACGTTTGGGGCCTCTCAATGCAACTGTCAGCTTCAAGAATGTCAAAGATCAAACCATCAGCACCTCAATTTCGATTTGATTCAACCATCTTATTTTAAGTGGCTATTTTTAACCGCAAAATCGATCAAATGTCGATTGAAAGTATCACGCCTTTTACAATTACAGTACGAGTAAGTGAATATGTTAAAGAAACTTGATACTGGATTATCAAATGTCGGAGTACCTACTGTTAGTTTTTGATTGTGAATCTTAAAATTATAATTAGGAAGATTAAGACTTAGACTTAAATCGTCAAAACATAAAATTTTAAAAGTTGACAAGCTCGAAGTTAAACCATGCATTATTTAGAACACCAAAATAGAAATGGAATTCTATGCATAATAACTAATTCCGAACACAGTCAATAGAAAATAGCAAACTAATAATAGAGATGAAAAAGAAATTAAGTAAGATTCAGATAATAATTAATCTCGAAACTTAATAATATGTAATGTCATTATAATAAACTATGAGTAAAGTAAAAATTATTGTATAATATTGTTTGTTTTACTTATTGTTTTACTTGTATTGCTACAATATATTTATTCAAGATAACATATATTTTGTTTTCAAGCCGATGCAATCATATTTCGTTTCAATAAAAATGCCCTAACTTAACTAATAATACATTTTTTAATTAATTATTAATGAAAATATTAAACAGCTTATGATTCTGCCTTTATGATCGAATGCGTTTAAACTTCTGGACCGCATTAAGCGGCCTTATTGTTCAAGTGATCTCTTCCAGATAGTTATTGAATGGAAGAGCTCTTTTAAGAGATAAAAGCATCTGGCCTAAGCATTAATTTAATCTTACACTAAAATATAGATATATGCCAAAGCAGCACCGCTACTCGTCCGATTTACTCTAATCGGATTAAATGACAGGTATACGTACAAAGGCTGTGTTTATTCTAAATGCAACCTTATCACAAAGGAATAACGTATTAAAGGTCCTAAAATGTGAATGTCCCTTTAGTAACGGATTAACTAACTTCATATTTTAGTATTGCGCAAGTCATCAATCGGCTGTCCGGGCATGTCAATTTCTGCCGGATTTAAAATATGAATAACATCCGTAAGCCGGATTTCTGGGCAACTCTGTTTGTAACGGTTAGTCTGTTGACAGATGTTTGGTTGGATGTGTTGACCAAATAAAGTTTTTGCCAAACGTGTTGAATCGACGAAATTTCTATCATTTTTCATACATCTCACAGCCAGGGCACAAGACTTCTCAAGCTAATATGCGTATGAGGGGAGCGAATCATAGTCCACCATTAGAGCCCAGTGTGTATTGATGGATGCAAGTTAGTCGTTATAACTTACTTTCTGTGTACTTTCTGTATTTACAGATATGTTTAGTAAATAATTTGAATTTTGAAACCTAAGTAACTTTGTAAGAGTTTCTGATTTTTAATCATTTGTAGACTGAATTGATTCCTACGACTTGACAGTACATAATGTTTCTGGAATTATGATCATAAAGTTGATTATAAACCTATTTAACAAACCAGGTTTTTCGTTCTTAAAACTATGCAAGCTATTACTTGCTATTACTCTATGCAAGGTGTTACAAAATTACAAATAAACATTTAAAGTGGTGGTTTAGACCATCAAACTAAACAACTTTCACTATGGGATGATATCAAACTCGCAAAAAAAACGATTTTCCATACTATACAACAAACAACTATATACAACTACAAATCTACTCGAGCTAAATGTATGGGATAACAGATTTTTTTTCGATGTTGGTCCTATAGTGAAAGTTGTTGTTGAAAGTTTGAAAGTTTAAACCCCCTAAAAAGATTTAAATGTTTATTTTTACTTTTGTAACATCCTTTATAAATATCCCTGTCATAGAAACGAGAACAAAAATTTCACTCGAATAAATTAAATACTGTAGGTATGTACCGTACCTACTGTTAAAAAAAAATCTGAAAATGCTAATGTTAAAATGGTGAGACACGAAAACAGCGTAACGCGCATACAACTAGTGTTGCCTATCGTTTGTGGACTATCGATAGAATGTTGATAGTGATAGTCTGTCGATAGCAGAATGATAGCAAGAATGTCGATAGCCTGAAATTTTTTTTATTGACATTGTATGATTTGTAATTAATAGTTAGTTGAATTAATTTGAAAGTAAGTAATTAATTTTAATTTAGTTTTTTCTCTTGTTTTTTGTTTTTGTCTTTTTTCTGTTGCTAATTTTATTGTTCTGTACCTACAAATATTTTCACGCCGTTAAGGGCAGAATATGTTGGATAAGCTGATTTATGAACATTTGTACCATATTCCAGAAAATTAACTATTATATTCTATTATATTCTAAAATGTTTTGTTTGATATAACCTAACTTTAAAGACATCTGATCTATTTTGTAGAACATAATCAAACATGTCGTTATAAAGAGCTAAACAATTTGTCTAATTATAACCAAAATGTTTGGGTTATGTGCTTTAGAACATTCGGTAATCACTTATTTAACATAACATTTTTTTCATTGCTGGATTGCAATTCTATCGATAGTATTACTGCTTTTAAATTACAATCTGTCGATAGTACATCAGTACTAAAAAAAAGATTTAAAATCAATAGTTCATAATTCATCAGAAGTCTTTCAATAATATCAATAGTGTTTCAATCCGTCGATAGTATTGCTAGTTCGGAAACTACGTATAAAGGGTCCTTCTTAATATGCTGACACTTTTTAAGGGGATGATCAGATCATCAAACTGAACATCTTTCTCTATGGCACCAAATTCAAAATCGCAAAATTTTCCCTTTTCAGATGGAAACTATCGATCGTAAAACTATCGATAATTCGGCAACACTACATACAACCATCCCACGTCGTCGAATCACACGCCTGTCTACTCCTATTAAACATACCAGGGTATCAGATATAACACTTTTGACAGCCCTTACAGTCTACCGAGCAAATTTTAATTAATTAAAGGGGGATTCTTCAAACTTTTCGGATAGCAAAGATGTCTGAGCTAAAAGTAGAGGTTTTATAAGGCTTGAAACGACCTTTTGTAACAACGTCTAAGAGTAGATTTCTATTTTGATATCAGACTTCTTGTGGATCTTTCTATTCTTAGTCTTAGATTAATTAAGTATACATATTATATGTAAAACGTAGGCTTTGACAACATTCGAAGAGAAAAATCATGGAGTAAGAGGAGATGGCATATCGGCTTGTTTCTATAGAAAATTATGTCGCCGACAAAGGGGGTGAGGGACGGGCGAGGGGAGACAAAAAGCTTAGGGGAGCGTGTCATTTCTCTATGGTCGCAGTACAAACTAGTGCACAATTGGTGGCTACAGTGCAACTCTGTTACACCATCTCTACCAAGGGGAGCGTGTAATTTCTCTATGAGAAAAATGTTTAAATATATTTCTATTTATTGTTTCTTTGTAGTGTTTAGTTTGGAATACTTAAGGTGCTTTAATTTACATCGTCTTTCTCGTAAAACTAGAACTGGGGCTAAAACATCTGACCATGGATTTATAACGAATGAATCTATAACTTCGTTACAAGCATGGAAACACGAAAATTGGTAATGGCGGTCGGTAAAGTTCAACCTTCTTTCGTACGTCGATGTTTCAAACTTTTAGGTTTGTCCCCTTCGATCAACAATATCCAACTAGATAACGCGTCAGCGCTCAAAAAATGTCCCGGCAAATAACGCCTCACTATTGGAGTGAGGTCTTATTTTGAATTAGTTGCGTTCGAACAAAGACAACGTAAGCACGTCTCGCAATGCCGCAGTGTTCCTTTTTTAAATTACTAGGAATTATGGTTGCTTTGAGGTCGAAATTATAATGTATTCGGACTGTTTTCTCGGTTCGTTAACAAAAAATGTTGTATATTCACGAGGACAGAATTTCTCTTTGATTTTGTATGCGACCCGTTATCTAGTTGTATATTGTTGATCGAAGTTTGTCCCTTTCTATCAGAACAAATTTTTTATAAAAACTCTTTTTTCATTTTCGTCATTGGATTAGAAAGGGACAAACCAACAACGACGATGAAAACGAACGAAAGAAGGTTGAAAATTAAAGTTTATAAATTAAAGATTATAGGTTTAAGATTATTAGATATAGACAATACCTATTTCTAGCTTCCTGCATCTGACTAACAAATGACACAATAAAAAATTAAATGCGTCAGATTGTTTTTGAATATACAGGGTGGAAAGTTAATATGGGGCACAAAGGGCAGCTACCAGAAATATTAGTTACAAGAAAACGTTCTTAGGAGACTAACCCCATTCGCAACTTCTATAAAAAGGAACAAAATTAATATTTGGTTAACAAATACTCAACATTTTACTGAGATACGGTCAACCGCTTTTGAATTGACCGTACCCTTTCAACAAAACATTTATCTTAATGTTCCGAGTACCTATTTATAAAAGAAAGATAGCCAGACTTAAATACCGGTATGTAAATAAAGGATAACGATATGCGTCGGTACTCGCTATTCGAAACATACACAATTTGCGAGTCAATAAAAGGACATACAATTTGTTAAGGGTCCATCAACGACATAATGCGGGGTACGCAGTTGCCCGGAAAGCCATTGTCAGAAGCCTTCCCTCTTACAATAATCTCCTACCGTGGACATACTAACCGATAGTTTGACAAATACTTTTGTACGTTAGGGCTTGCGTGCAATTTCAACGATGTACTGGTAAAACGGACGGTTTGCATGTTAGCATGCAGATTTCTTGAACTGTTTTTTTCGTTTGTTTTTTGTCGTATTGAAATTTATTGATGTTTTAGAGCAATACATATAACAATATACAGGGTCCAACTTAATATGCTGACACTTTTTTAAGGGAATGATCAGACCATGAAACTGAAGAACTTTCTCTATGAGACTAACGTCGTATTCGCAAAAAAATAAAACAGTTGTCCCATAAAAAATTGCCAACCTAACTCATCCCGAATGTATGGGACAGCTGATTTTTTTTTCGCGATTTCAATGTTGGTCCCATAAAGAAAGTTGTTTAGTTTGATGGTCTGTACATCCCCTTAAAAAAGTGTCAGCATATTAAGTTGGACCCTGTACATATCCTAATGAAAGATTTACACTCGGTTGCAGAAAAGCTCATCAAAGTTAATGAGATGAGATTTAGTGGAGGATTAACTTTAATGAGCGTTTCTGCAACTGAGTGAAGGTAAGCGAAATAGGTATGTTTTTAATATCAGTACCCCAAACGCGAGACCTATAGTATCTCCCTAACCCTCCTCCGGAAAAACAGTGACAGTATTATACAGGGTCCAACTTAATATGCTGACACTTTTTTAAGGGAATGATCAGAAATGTATGGGACAGCTGATTTTTTTTCGCGATTTCGATGTTGGTCCCATAGAGAAAGTTGTTCAGTTTGATGGACTGATCATCTCCTTTAAAAGTGTCACCATATTAAGAAGGACCCTATATGTATACCTTATTCCCTTTCGGGAAGGCCAGAAACTCCGATCCCACTAGTGACAAACTTATTATTTTCATATCAGTTACTTTTCCAATATAGTGTAAAGTACCTACTAAAAGTAACATTAAAAAAGGGTTATTCCTTAATCGTCTCATTCGGGACCTCCGAGAAGGAATAGGATGGTCATAGTCGAGAACCTTACGACAAAAATTATAAGTGGGTTTACTAACTATAGGTACTTTATATTCAAATGTAAGTTAAGCAAAAAGCTTCCCAACCGCCACGACAATATATCACAAAGCGCCAAAGGTCCCCTAGTACATCCGTTAATTACTAGGCCCAGCAATATATTCAGGTTAAGAACCTGTGATAGCTAAATTAAAGGGCAAGAAAACGACGCCTTAATTGCAACTCCGACGTGACTCCGCGCCTTAACTGCGAATGGTACGATATCGTTAGCCGATTTTAATGATGATTTGATATTTTAAAACAGCTCAGTAAACTTTACTTTACGTTTATGTTTTCTTAATCGATTTCATTTTATATTAGTTGCATCTTTTACGAACACCACAGTATAAGACAGAGTATGGTATGTATTGTACTCTATTTAAATACAGTGACATTCCCTGCACCCCACCAATTTTTATCACACGCCCTCTTGGTAGAAAGCGTCTTGTATTTTATTGTATCCTTTCTTGTTTTGTTCACTTTTATGCATTGTGTACTGTTTTTAATGAAAAAAGTTTTATCTTATCTTATCTCATCTCATCTCATCTCATCTCATCCCATCCCATCTCATCTCATCTCATCTCATCTTATCTTATCTTATCTTGTCTCACATGCTTCCATCTTATGGAAGTTTTACCAATTTGTATGAAGTGACAGCTGAGTGTCCAATATGTGCTAATACTGTGCACCAAGTAAGTAATCTATTTTCTATTTTTCATGCAAATTCGATATTCGAAGTGAAAATATATATAGCTATATAGCTTTCATAAACATTTATATGACTCGTAAGTAATAAATGTCATAATTAATTATAATCGATTTCTGATCTTTAATAATTAATATGATCCCGTGCAATTACACAAGTATTATATTTTTGGGTTTTAGGCCAGAGCTTAAAGCAGGGCTAGGGAAAGGTTGTAATTTATAATCTAAAAATTTTAACAAAAAATTAAAACCGACTTCAAAACTAAAAAGGTAAAAATAATAATATTGCAGTCGTTGACTTTTACATTCGCATCTACAAGAACATTAATTTGTCTTATCGGACTCGGTGTAAAGCCGGACGATTCGCAACCGGGCTTGCAGTAATTTTTTGGCTTGGCTTGGCTTGACACCGACTCCAATAAAACAAATTAATGTTCTTTTAGATGCGAATGTAAAAGTCAACGACTGCAATATTATTATTTTTACCTTTTTAGTTTTGAAGTCGGTTTTAATTTTTTGTTAAAATTTTTTTATTTCAAAATTTTTAGTGTTGAAATCTAGGTGAAATATATTAGTTCGACTTAGATATCAGTTATAAGTAAATGCAAAGGATACGGTGTACGCTCTCACCACACTCGATTAAAAACAATCCAACCCATCTTTCGTACAACATTTCTGTTTTTGGGTTACTGTTATATGTCTTTATGCCATATTTCGATTTAATAGATGCATAAATGAGTACTAATGAGTTTTTCTAACTTATGTACGTAGTACCGACTGCTCTCAAACGGTAAAGGAAAACATCGTGAGGAAACCTGCATATGCAGAAGAAGAAATTCTGATGCGTATTGTGAAGTCTACCAATCCGCATTGGGCACGCGTCGTGGACTAACGCCCAAACACCCTCATACAGACAGACAGACAGGCAGACAGAATTGACGAAAGTAAAGTAATAGACGATAAGGGTTCTTTGTTTGACTACGGAACCCTAAAAAAGACGAACATTACCGACCGCCGCCATGATCAATTATAGGAGATTACACACCGAGGACTGGAAAGGAAGAAAGGGCCCAGATCCCATGTAATTCGAAGACCGAGGCGAAGCCGAGGTCAACAAACATTTGATCTGAGGCTTTCTTATTTACTGTCTGAGGTTAGTATACTATTTTTCTCCTCGACCGTGTTGGAAAGCGGCAACTTCGTTTAGCGCAGCGGGACGAAAATTGAAGCTTTGCGGCCGGAGGGGAAAAAATCATTAAATCTATGTGTTTCGGTACTAGGTATATCCATGAAGTTTTTATACTTACGTTTAAACACAACAGTATGACCTATAGATTCGAAACTTCTTGAGTATGACCAAGAAGCTTTACATATAAATATAGGCATATAAAACTTCTTGTTTATGACAGTTAAAAAAACATAGTTTGACAGTCCCCATCAAAACATTTATTTTGCTGGAGTCACGGACTTGAAAAAAAGACGGACCTAATCTGGTCTAATCACGAGTGAAGCACCCATTTATATTTGTTTGCGTGCTGACGAACTGTCACGAGGTACATAATGATGGCGGGTTGTAGGACCTACGCATAGAGCTAGTGCATCTGTGTGAGTATAGGACCCTTGTAGAACAAACAAAAATGTAGGACCTTGCATGCTTCAGATCTTTTTAGTGTTGTTCTGGTCTGTGGCTGGAGTGTGATTTTTGAACATTACACGTTAGAATTAGCAGTAGAAAGACGAAATATGCATAATCTCCGTAAGTCCATAGTAATTTTGACATTTTCTACCGCTGATTTGAACGTGTGATGTTCAAAAATCGCACTCCTGAAGAGAATCGACAAACATAAACGTCATCTGTGTCACGAACCTGAAAAAAGACGGACGTAGTATCCTTTAATCATACGTGAAGCACCCATGTATTATATTGTGTTTGCGTCGTAGAAAGAGAAGGTAAGTAGAAAGAAGCACGTGTCGTGTCATACTCACTCAGTAAGAGATGCAGATAGCAAATTCGCTCTAGTTAAAAAGGAGATCGCTACTTATTGCTGTCCTTATCGACGTAACCACTTTTTTGTTTGACGACGGCTGTCTGACTCCGGAGGCAGACATCTAGCTTCATACAAATTGTATAGGATTTTATGACTATCGCTATCTCATACGCGTTTATACTTCACATCTTTCTAGTGTAACATTACGTCCGTATTTTTTTCAAGTCCGTGATCTGTGTACATATTTGTTATTTTGTAGATTTTTTCAACAAGCACTGAATCAATTTCGTGGGACCACCTCGGAATTATGAGCTACCAAACAAAATAAGAATCATCAAAAGCAATTCACAATTGGCGGTGCAATCGCGTAACAAACATACAAAAAAAAAAACATACGGGTCGAATTGAGAACCTCCTCCTTTTGTTGAAGTCGGTTAAAAACAAACAAGCTTTGCTTCTTACCTATTTTGCCCAACTCCTATTATCAGTATAATTGGAAGACTTTGTATTGAAATAATTATGGAACCATCAATTTATTTTAAGATCTATATAACTTGAAATGTCAGCATTCTGACGTGCGGTACGGCCCAATCTATAGAGACCTTTGACCCACAATAGGATCCGACAGGCAACTCAGCATAACTTACAAATTAATACCCAACAGAGTTCAAAATACGTAATACAAAATGGACTATCTGTGACGAAATTGTTTTTATCAGATACGCGACGTGTTGGTGAAGCAATATTGGTTTAATTGTTCCCATGCAAGTGACTTCTTCTTGACATCATACAGATTTTTTACCTCAGTTGGACAAATAAATGCTCTAATTGAAGTACCTATTTTTAGTAGATAAGTATAATACAACATTAACACAACTAATTAAAAACTACACAATACATAACATACCAGTCAACGTTCAATCGAAGCTCATTTAATGCCCTTACTTTATGACCATTCATTTGCCAGAGTGCCCTCAAACATAATCATAAAATGTAGTTTTACCATGCAGTAAACTAGTAAACTTACAATCAGTAATTAAACAGTACAGGAAACTCATGCTATCGATTACTAATACAAAACAAAAATCAATCGAATGCATTAACCCATATCGATAACAACTAGTGGTTCGCCACCAGATTCTTCTGCTTCTTATCGCCCTTTTTCATCTTATAGAGGTGGATAGAATTAAAAAATTATCCCCTCCTAAGATACAATCAAACCAAAGCGGTATGCGGTCGTCGTCTTGAAAAATACTAAGAAACCTAGTAGCATTTTCCGTTGGCTTCCGCCCACAGTGGGGAATCCATTTGGATAGACGAGATGCATGTGGCTCAACCAAATGCTATCAATAAACGCTTTTAACTTGACTAGACTTGAAAAAAGTCGGACGTAATGTTACACTAAAAAGATGTGAAACATGCAAGGTCCCACAATTCCGTTTGTTCTACAAGGGACCTACACTTACACAGGTGCACCAGTTCTAGGCGCAGGTCCTACAACCCGCCGCCATTATCTACCACGCGACAGTGCGACAGCACGCACACACTTAATACATGGATGCTTAACTTATAATTAAAGGAGATTACGTCCGCCTTTTTTTCAGGTCCGTGTTAGGGGAATTGACCGACCTACCAAAATTGTAGACTCAGAATTCATTACTTTCATGGTTACCTACTACTTATACGAATCCAAACAGACACAAGTTTGCATTTAATACCTATAGAGATATTTAGTTCAGAAATCAAAGGGAGCCTAATTAAAGGATCAGTTTCATTGGCACGACAAAACATTGATGCGATCGGTTGCCACAGATCCGCAGCTCACGAACCGTTTTATCGTCTCAAACACATCAATGCACTCATTCAGCCAGTGTTTAATGTTCTACCGGTAATCCTACACCGGTACTACTAATACGATGGAAAGATTGAGTTAAGCTCGGGTTTCACTGCTGCGATTGTCGTGAAAATGTGTTGTTTTTGTTTTATATTCGTGATTATTTTAAAAGATATTAAAACGAGAACGATGGTTGATAAATAACGACTTAAAAATCATCATCATCATCTTATTTAAGAGCTACGCTCCCGACAACGCTCTTGTCGGTGGAGTATTCGCCAATCTTGTCTCTTTTCCGCTAGTGTCTTGAGTTCTTGATACGACACGACATCAACCTTTTCCTTCACTTGGGCTAGATAACTCTGTCTGGGACTTCCTCTGCCTCAGTAGCATGTACAATTTGTGATCTTAAAAGTGCTTTGAATGTTTATTTAGTTACTTACGTAATGATTGAAAAGACAAATGATGATCAAGGCTTTCTTCTTTCGTGTCAGCATGGCTTAACTGGTGAAGGAAAACATTATGAGGAAACCTGCTTATGCAGAGGAAGAAATTTTGATGTGTATTGTAAAGTTTACTCGTGGTGAGGCAATTTGTCTTGAGGGTACACCTGTGCCCTACAGTGGGACGTGTATAAGCTGATGATGATGCGACAAATACTTGAACAGTCAATTTACCACTACTTTCTTCCACTTTACACTACCTTTCACCCTTATTATATGTCAAAAGAAGCCTTTGCATTCAGTGGGACGAAAAATTACGAAATGTTAAAATGTTAGTGCGGGATGTAGAACTGAAGGAGAGGCAGGGAGTGGGAATTGTCTACGTAGTACGCACGGCGACAGATCAACCTACCCATAGTTGGACCTTATGTCCATGAACATAGTTCAACTATGGGTAGGCTAACGAGTCGCCGTGTGGTAGGGTCTTTCTTAACATGCAGATAAAACGGAAATAACTTTCTCTATGGGACTAAAGTCGATACCTGCGGAAAAAAAATCTGCTGTTCCATAAAGAAAATGCAACTGGGTTGGTAGCAACCCAAATGTTCGAACGGCGGTTTTTTTCGCGATTTCAATGTTGGTCTTGTAGAAAAAGTGGTTCAGTTTGATGGTCTGATTAACTTGGACCCTGTATTAAGAAGTCAGAAATCACCCTTTGTACTACTTCTGTGTTTCTATAAGAAGTGAGCAACAAAACAAAATCGTATCAGCAAAACTGCACCTACAATTCACGTATGAGCGTTCTTAAAGCCTCGCAAAGACTCGTGACTGTGGGATCACAAACGGGAGTCGAAGTCGGAAATCAAATTCAATTTGCTTCATTTGCTCACCAGCGAAGTTCACATGGAACTCTTGAATCGAACGGATTACCTTTAGAATTGAAGTTCGTACTTCGGACGACGATAGCTGTTTAGTTGGTATGAAATTGTATTCTGCACGTACGTGATTTAATACGGCTCTGTGTAATTTGATAAATTATCTAGATTGATAGTAAATAATGTTAACTTAACTTTGAGAGGTCGCCAGGTTAGATGATGACAAATAATTTATATCTCTTCTTTTCGACTACCTACTGTACTACCGATATCCAGTTAATCAATCAATCAATTACTTGTTTTATACAGGTCTAACTATTAAAATTGACTGTTTGACTGTCAGCATATTAATACTGACATTTTTTTTAGAGGATTGTCAGACCATCAAACTGAACAACTTTCTCTAGTTTAGTATGGAACAGAAGAAAATTTTGTTCTCGGCTTCAATATTGGGTTGGGACCAGAAGGGGACAGAGAAAATTGTTCAGTTAGATCATCGTCTTAAAAAACTGCCAGCATAGGTATTAAGATGAACCCTACTTTAACAAGTAAAACCATAGTAAACAGATAAAAAGCACAAACAAGGTGCTGCTATTCCACCTCTTCAAAGTTGTTCAGTTTGATTGTCTGAACTACATCCCTGAAAATTTGGAAAGTGTTTAAAAATCACATATAATAAGTACTTTTATGTATTTTTTATAATCTATAATGTGTATTATGTCCTTCTTAATATATGCTATTCGTTTTTTAAAGGAACGACAGATCATCAAACTAAACAACTTTGTGTATGGGACCAATGTCGGCATCGCGAAAAGAAAGCATCTGTTTCACACAAAACTAAAATTCTATACGACCCAAATGTATGGGACAGCGATGTTTTTTTCTCGATTTCGATGTTGATCCCAAACAGAAAGTTTTTTACTTTGATGATCTGATTCAGTATATTAAGTTGGACCCTGTATAATTGATGATTATGAACAAAGCAAACACTGATTTCTGGTTAAAAATTTACTATTCCATTCATGTGAAAAGCAATCGTTGCAAGCAAGAATCTTCAATTAAAATGGAACGGTTTAAATTGAATCAAATGAAATGTAAACATGATGGATTGATTATAAATGTTGAAACAGCAGCAGTCTGATCCTGTCGATTCAATAGAAAAGTTTTAATTATATTGAAAGCATCATTCCACTTATCGGATCAAGAGAGTGATTGTTCTGTTCCCTACTTGGGCTTGTATTTACTTCAAACTGAATCTATTTTCTTGACAAGTTTTTAGTTAGTGAATGAGACGTTTTCTAAGACTAGTTAATCGAAAAATCTGTACTTATTGCAATATTAAAACTAGAAAAAATCCTGTCACTTTGACGGTAAAACTTTTTTTTTAATATACTATAAAGACTCTTGCTTGTGCACTGCATTTCCACCAGTTTCAAGTGGTTTGTGGGGATTCTCAAGGATTATTTTTAAGCAAAAACACAGCTGAGAAGGACTGCGGAGCGTCGAGTCAGGCTCAAACGTGAACCGCGCAGACACCACGCTAGAGACAACTGCTTGCGGTAAAACCTGCAACGTGACTACAAAGGGCTTTTTGTCTAGAGAAAGGAATCTGTCCAAACAAGAATCTGGCCAAAACGGAATCCGGCGAAAAGGACTAAATCGTCATCTTGACAGCTCTATGTTGCCAATGAATAAACTTTTCACTACCAATAAATATGCAATAACACCGAAATTATTTATTATTGTATATAAACGAACATTGACTGTACAAAATTCGATCAATTCATAGAAGCAAAATGTCTTATTCACATTATAAATTTATGAATTAACAAATTGCTCAACAAAATACAAAAACAAAATTCTACGTCATTGTTCCAGTGCAAGAACATTGTAGAGACAACATTTTTGTTCCAATGTTTTTGAAAAATAAAATTTTAAGTAAATGCCTCATGCGTTGTTTGGTCCTCGGAATAACTCCTTTATTATAATAAAGGATTTGTTCTTCGGACTTCACTGAAATTCAGTAAAAATAACAAGTACATTTCTCTTATTAAAAAGTTTTCTAGTAGTCTGAAAGTCTTAAGTCCCAAGTGAGGTATAAGGACGTTGGTTGGATAACTTTTTATTTTTCCTCTGCGAGTTATTTTTTCAAAACAAAATGTCATAAAATGTTTTAAAAACAAAACAGAATTTAAAAAAATGAATTGTGACATTCTTTTATGAAAGTTTTGTATAACAAGTACGCACTCTTTTATTACTTAACACTCCTTTTTTTCGACTTTTGTTTCATTAACATGTTTTCGAAAAACAACCCTATTGTTTGTATTTTACGCATTTGCATACTTTAACACATTTTTAAAAGTCACAAATTTTATAAATCTGAAAGGTGCGTATTTTATAATATAGTGTCCAACTTAATATGTTGACAGTTTTTTAAGGGGATGATCAGACCATCAAACAAAACAACTTTCTACATGCGACCAACATCGAAAGCGCGAAAAAAAAATCAGCTGTACCATTTGGCTCGAGTAGGTTTGCAGTTTTGTATGGAACAGCGGATTTTTTTCGTTATTTTGATATTGTTCCCATACAGAATGTTTTTCAGCTTGACGGTCTGATCACAAACTAGGTTGGAAGAGTGTGGGGCCATACTCCACCACCCAGTCTCCTTCTTCTTATCGTGTGGGCAGCAAGTCAGAGTTTATTCAAACCGCCCCGGACGTAGTTTTTATGTAAAGACTAGTACTACCACCAGGGATAGTAGCCGGGACCAACGGCTTAACGTGCCATCCGGATCACGAAAAATCATTTTTCTTTTCAGACAATCAGGTGATTCAGCCTGCAAAGTCCTAACCAACTGGGGAAAAACGCACAAAGTGATATATCACTATGTGTCCCCCGTGGGAATCGAACCCACGACCTCCGTGTCAAGAGCCCAATGCTAAGAGCATTAGAAATGGTGGTCAATTTGCTGGTAGAGATCAGATATCTGTCTGATTGATCAGAGATAAAAGATATGTTTTGATTCTTGTGCATTTATCTCTCTCTTCTCGAATCTTTCCATACGAGCACGGCTAGCATGCCACGCACGATAAAGCGAGAAAACGAGAAAAATATCATGCATGATCATTATGGCATGCTTAAAGAAACAAAGACAGAAGCAGGTCTCGATATTTATCGTTCTCTTGGCATGCTAGGCCCCAGGACAAAAACCTAAAATTATTATAATACATTGTTTTTAGAATTAAGTTGCCACACTTTTCGTTCCAGTACTCTTACTATAAATAGGATGTTATTATTAACGAGAAGTATTTTGGTTAGAATGTGTTTTCTATCCTATTAGAATCCTTATAGACCGAGGCAAAAAACAAAGTTTTTCTTCGTCTGAGATCTTCGTACTAAAAATATCCCTACGCAGCTCTATCGGACAGTCTTGCTATCACTCGTGCCACATTCAGTGTGTTAGTTCCAACGATGACCACAGGGTGTCAATTTAAAGAAGCATCGTAAATAGCGCCACAGGATCCTTTGAGTATATTTTTATCATTCTTTATGGTTATGGACCTATAGCATAGCACGGTGAGCTATTCGCCACAGTAGGTAATTTAATATACTTGTTAACGTCATAATATTAAAACGTCTTATAGGAATCGATGTAAAAGAACTATCAAATATTAACTTGTAGGTGAGTAAGTACATTGATGATTCTATTTTATTGTATGTACATACGAATGATCTTTGAATATGTAGGTGTTTTATTTCTATCATAATAATTAGAAAACATTTTAATAATATTTATAAAAAAAATTATCGAGGAAATTGGACAGAAATACAGTATTTACAACCTTAAAATGTTGTTCTTCAGAAATATACAATAATTACTGTAATGTTTATGAAGTGTAGTTTACTAGATTTCAATGCAAAATTCTTTATAAAAATGTCTCTTGGCATTATGGAAATCGTTTCTAAAATAGAGGAATATGCAGTCGCGCATTTCCGCATCCGGAATGTAAACATTGTCCGTCGACCTGAAAATGTATTTTTATATTATTTTGTAATGAAAACAGATTTTTCCCGGTATTTTGTCATATAAACACGGGTTGAAAAGAAATAGGTATGTTGTTTTAGACTATTAAAAGGACGATCTCGTTTACTTATAGATAACACTAAATTAGCAGGTAAACTTTTTAAAATTTTACTATTAAAGTAAATCAAGCCTTAGTAAGTTTTAACTAATAGTTAAGTAATTTATAATTAAATTAACCCTTGCTTGTGCGATAGCACTGCAATTCCACCAGTGTCAATTGATTTGTTGAGAGTATCTATCCAATATCAAGGATGGTTTTTGCTCAAAAGCATGGCTGAGAAGGATTACGGAGCCTTGTGTCAGGCTCAAACGTGAACCGCGCAAACACGCTAAAGACAACTGCTCGCGGCAAAACCTGCAACATGACTTGTGTCTATAGTTTCTCAGTTGGAAGGATGATTGACCAACTTTTACATCGAAACTGAATTGGTACCATTCAAAACGGGAGTGGTGGTTTACGGCCCGGATAGTTTGGACTAAGACCTTCACGTTTACGTCTATTTTGTGTTAAATTGCTTTAACAACATGTTTATTTTGCCGAAGAGTTTATAATAAACTAGTGTTTTCCCGCGACTTCGTCCGCACAAATTATATACCAGATTTTCAGTCAGATCATAAGCTATCAAACAAAAAAAGTTTCATCAAAATCGGTTCAGTAGTTTTTGCGTGATGCGCGAACAAACAAACAAACTAACAATTTTGTCAATAGATGGCGCTGCACGTTTTTAAATCGCGCTATCGATATGTTATTTAACTTTTTATGAAGTGAACCGCTACTTTTTTATTCGTCATGATTTTACGGTTTTATAATAGTTAAGATAAGACAAAGCAATGCAACCTAAATCAGATCCGAAATGCAGAGTAAAATAAGCATGATTTAACGCAACGTGTAAACAAATATCAAGGACAAATTTCACTAACATAATTCAAAGATATACCAAAGTTCAAAAGGAAACCATCAAAAGGTATTAATAATTAAGCCGACAGATTCATTTCTAAATTTGTTGACACTCCAGTCACGTTTCAAGGATTTCGGGAACTGCTTTAAAAACGCTATTAGGTCGATCGTTAAACTTTGAATGAGTGACATCTTTAACTATACCATTTTAAAATTACAACTTATGACATAAACTGCAATCCATTTTCAACTTTACCGCTACTACTTACAGCAGGCAAATATGAAATGGAGTACTTTTAGACTGAAAAAGAATTTTTGGTATTTTTAAGTTGTCGACTTTACAGTCATAGTGGACTTTTTGTATCATCACTTGTATTTGATACGTTTTGAGAAACCAGGATTAATTTTAGTTTTAATACGAACTGAGACGTGTTTCAACGCGTCTCTTTTACGTTCATAAATGGAAGGGAACAAATTAGTACGACTTTTATAGTAACATCAAAATTAAACACGTCTTTTGTATAAACATTATTAATGCCGATTCTTAATCCTAGTTTATTTATTTTATATTTGTTTTAAGCCTTATTAATTTCAAATAAATAAGTGTTATCTTTATGTATCCCGCCTACTCCACCCACTTAAGTAGGTATATTTGCAAAGGTTTTCTCATTTTGACCTTAAACATAAATTCGAAGCTTACCGCCGCATACCAACGGCTTATAAGCATATTTTGTTTTACATGAAAATAAACTTGGAGTGCATTTTTGTGTCATTGTTTATAGTATTTTATTGGAGTTTGTTTCATAGGGTTTATATATAAGAAGCGTTAAGAAGATGTCAACATCTATCGATACGCTCACAAAATACTAAAGACGAGTGCGAAAGGTCTGAACCTTTTCTAGTTTTTCGTGCTATGCTTGAACATGCCATGTAATTATAGTACTTACATACTGTGATGTTTATAACTACAGCATACCTACCTATAGATTTATAGTGAGGTCACCTCATTATAATAATAACGTTAAGTAGGTAGTTGCTAAATGTCGTATCCTCTTCTATTGGATATTGATATTAGTTTGGCTAAAATAAATCAGTCTTGTTCGGATGCTTGAGAGTTTCATTTGTGGAATCCCATACATAACACATACCTACTCTGTGATGCCAATAAATGTTGTTAACACCTAGCACAAGGATAATATAATATCTAACTTGCACTAGCTAATACACTTTGTGGAACATAATGATCCACTTTCTAAAAAAAAGGTCCTGTTATTCTGTATAAAATGGTTTTCGTCTTTTGTCAAACCATCTGCGCCTTGAGCAGCAAGCAACTAACATACATTTACTTCCTGCATGTATGCAGTGTCCCGATCTGCTCGGTTTAAAATTATTAAAAGTTCTTTAGGGGAAAATGTTTCGGGGAAATTCCTACAAGGTCAATACAACCTGTCATTTTGAGGAAAGTGGATCATTATGTTCCACCAAGTATATTGATTGGTATGCAACGCTAGCGTGTAGAGATTAAGCTATAAAGTGTGTACGTTAAGGCGCGAAGCTGAGCGCCGCGGGAAGCGAAGCGAGCATTACACTTTACAACTATTAAATAGGGCGTGGGTTTATTGCATCAGACCTAAGTGGTACATATCACGCGATCAAAGTCGTTATTAGAAACTCTAGTAATTTTTAAATAGTTTTATGAGATACGTTAAGCGAAATATTTTGCAGATCATATGAGAAGTTCCATTGGTTTGTTTAAATGAGCGCAAAATATTAAAACCAATATACAGGGTGTAACAAAACACCCTATTAATACTTAAGGGGGTGGTTAAGACCATAAAACTGAACAATTTTCACTATGGACCCAACATCAAGAAAAAAATTGAAAGGTCAGTTGTCCCATATATTTTAGTCGAGTCGGTACTGCAATTTTGTATGGAACAGCAGATTTTTTTCTCGCTATTTCTTAGTTGGTTCCATAGTGAAAGTTCAGTTTGATTGTGTAAAGCGGTGTTTTGTTACACCCTGTACCTACATAAATCGAAAACTGACTAAACTTTTGGATTTTTTGTTTGTTTGATTTAGATTTATAATTACTTCTGTATTAATTTAAATGAAAATAGTGCAAATAATAATACCAATCATTTTAAAGTCAACAAAACGTAAGTCACAATTTTAATAAATGTAGGTATTTCACTTTTTCAACAGCCTTAGTTGAACAATAAAATTTTACTCTGCTACTTCACTTCCATACTTTAGGGATTAGACATAACCACTAAAGTTATACGACATAACTATCCAGCACATGCTTGTTAGAGGTGTACTTAAATCCATTGAAGGGATTTCGGATATCTACAAAAAAGTAAGTGATAAAAAAATATTTTTAACATGAAGAACATCCTAAAATCTTTATCCGAATCGTATTAGTTTGGTTTGTATTTTTGTTTGTTTTTCAACAATACCTATTAGCATATAAGCATAAGCAGTATGCTCATGACTATATTCACCGAGGGGGTAGTCAGAGATATTCCGAAACCTATAAAAACCACGTAATTTTTTTTTTATAAGAATAGGTACTAAATTTTGTTGGAATCTTAATCTCATTGAATTTCGTCAGAGCTCGCCTTGATGATTCAGACAGAATTTTGACAGTAGTGCAGTGCACTAGACTGGATCTCTGAGAAGGCTACATAATGTTTATTTTAATATTTTTTGTTTTTAATATTTTTAGATACCTAAGCTTAAAGTTGACAGCACAGCGATATCCTGCACTATTAGATTTACACTTTAATTCATCTTTAGTGGTTGTCACACAGCAAATTAGTTAATATAATTGTTACAATAAAATCAACACAATGACACTTCACTTTCTTTACAATTTGATATTTACTAAAATTCTGATCTCGTTTTAGGTATGGATATTTTTTCAGATATCCGATAGTTTCAGTAACGGATACGTGGCTCTATAAGCAGGGGCATCTCTAATGCTTATTTAAACGAAACCCCAAGAGGCTTTAACGACTTTATCTTTTGGAATAATGCCTACTTAAGCACACATTTAGAGTCGCTGCATATTTAACGATATTCAATTTATGACGATAAGGAATCGGCCGTCTAAAAATTATAAAGATTCCACAATTTATTGCCTTCCAACCGCTCTGGTACGTAATCCGCTTAACGTCGAACAACTTATTAAGTGTGGGACTAAAGACTGATATATTTTTCCGTTTACCTCGCTTATACCAATGGCGTGCTAAAGACTTGAATGTTTACTGCTTCAAAATATACACGGAGAACATTATCTAGTAAATGCAAATGTTTATTTTAGCCTTTACTAAGAATTTTGTTGTATATTTAATTCTGATAGATTTAACTAAAATAAACTTACACAAAATTCAGTAAAGTCTACTAAAATTAGACTATTACTCAGTCGCAGAAACGCTCATTAAAGTTAATCCTCCATTAAAGCTCTTGCTGTCACTTTTTGTCTTGTTGAGGAGGAAAAAGCTATCAAGAGACTTAATGGAAAATTAACTTTAAAAAGCGTTTCTGCAACTGAGTGTAAAATAAATAGTTGTCATATAAACTCAGGGCCAAAGTTAATATTATACTGACGGTTTTTTAAGAGGATGATCAGACCATCAAACTGAACATCTGTATACAAGGTGTTTCATAAGTAAAAATAAATATTTAAAACTCTTAAGGGGGCTGTTCAGACCGTCAAACTGAACAACTTTCTCTATGGGACCAACATCGAAATCGCGAAAAAAAAATCTGATATCCCATACATATTTTAGCTCTAGTCGATTTGTAGAGTATAGAACATCATTAATTTTTTTCGCGATTTCGATATTGGTCCCATAGTGAAAGTTGTTCAGTTTGATGGTCTAAACCACCCCCTTAAATGTTTATTTGTATTTTTGTAAAACCTTGTATATTGAAAAAAAAAACGCGAGAGCGCGAAAAAAAATCTGCTGTCCTATTCATTTCGACGATTTCGAGGTCGATTAGGATTGCAATTTTGAATGGAATAGCTGATTTTTTTTTCGCGATATCGTCTTTGCTGCTACAGAGAAAGTTGTTCAGGTTGATGGTATGATAATCCTCATAAAAACAGTCAGTATATTAAGATTGATCATAACTACAGGGTGAAATTGATATCATTAAGAACCACCTAAAAAGAAACCCTACCAAGAAAATATTGATATGATAGCATTGAGTAAATCGATCAAAGCAACAACAACAACAATCTGTTGTTGCATACATTTGAGTTATGTATGTAACTAAGTTCCATGTTAATTAATCTGTGGTTTAGTATGGAACAACAAATTTTTGTTTGCTCTGATTTGTTTGCTCCAATAATAAAAGTTGTTCAGTTTGATGGGTAAGGGTGACCGCATATCTATCCACGTCGAAGGAGCCGAAGGAGGCGAACAAAACGAAAATCCTTTAAATTCTTCTGACGATTCGGCCGTGTCATACAATTTCATACAACCAATTCTAAAATTTGATTGTTTCGCCTCCTTCGGCTAGTTCGCCTCTGATAAACGTGTGTACACCTTTATGATATCAATTTCACCCTGTATACTACCAGATATTTTTATTCGTGTATCTATAGATAAAACTTGCTGTTGCAGTTTTGCAGGCTTCTACCCCAGTTCGGTATTACATTATTATAAATTCACGAGGCATCAAACGAACTGCAAACTTTTCGCTGAATATCTGAAAAAATTTCGTTGTATTCTCTAAAAAATTACTTTAAAATATTGAAGTACGTTCGGATCTCGGATCATCGAGGTCTCTCCTAGGAGTCTTTAGCAACATCAACTAGCTGTTAGGCTTTTTTGAGGAGCGGAAGTGACGTTATTTTACGTAAAGTAAGCTCATGATTGACGTCGAGTGGTGGAAAATAATGCTCAATCAATACCTACAAATACGATCGTTTTTAAACTAAAGGTAGGTACTGGAATATTGTTCTACCTATATCATAATTTCTCGGAATAAAATAAATAAATAACGCTCACAGACACATACATTGTAATGATCCCAAGTAAGCCTTTAGGCCTTATAGATGGAATAAATAATTAATTTAACTTATTTTAAGCTATAAGGCAATTTTATAAGGTCTTATTGTAAATTAAAAAACCATCATTATAATTTCATAAAACCATAATGGGCATCTTGAGGAAACCTGCATATGCAGAAGAAGAAATTCTGATCCATATGTGAAGTCTACCAATCCGCATTGGGCACGCTTGGTGGACTAACACCCAAACAGTCCAAACACCCTCCAAGAGGGAAGGCTTGTGCCCTGCAGTGGGACATATATAGGCTAATGATGATGATAATGGCATCTATCTACATAATAAAATGAAATGTTTATTGATTTTTTTTATGTTTGCAATATTCCGATTAAGGTATTTAGACAGGTTAACGTCTGTCAAGTCAGTCAGCTAGTTCATCATCATCATCTCAGCCGATGGACGTTCACTGCTGGACATGGACCTCCCCTAAGGATCGCCGTAACGACCGGTCCTGCGCTGCCCTCATCCAACGAGTTACTGCAGCCTTCACCAGGCCTTCGGTCCACCTTGTCCAACCGTGGGCCTACACATGCTGTGCTTTCCGGAACTTTTCGGCCCCATTACCAATCGGTATTTAATAATTTTTGATAAAATACGTAATATGGTTTTGAAATTTATACAGTACCAACTACATAAAATGCTATCGTCTTCTCAGATAGTAACTGAAACAAGTTTATTACGTAAACGGGAACTCAATTATTTCTCTAGTAATAAAAATTGATTAAAGTCAATTAATGAATTAAAGTTTTACAACAGATTACTCCGAACACTCAATACCTCAAAGGATATAAAATGAGAATCTAGACGAGTGGATGCATTACCGTTTATGACTATCTTTTTATGAAAAGCAGGATTCATTGCCGTCTAAGTACTATGCGTTATTGCTTCACTAAAGATTTTACAGCCATACTAAGAAATTTACATCTCGATTCGAACGAAGTCTTTAAAACACAACAATGAATCGCGATAATGTCTTCATCGTAATTCAAATGAGAATAGCTTAAACGATAATCATCACGCTAAACGGCAGACTCGTTATCTTTTAAAAAGCATTATGACAAATTGTAAATATAATTTAGGAAGTGACTTTTAGATATCTACTCGTAGAATCTTACTGTTCATCGTTAGAAGATTAATATCGAAGTTCGATGATCGCATAAACAAATGGTATAGCCGACTCGGTCAATGACCCGAGCTGTCAGATAAGCGTTCTTTTAATATCTAACGTCCAACAATAGAAACCTATCCGATGAATAATAACTCATTGTCTTACTTTTTGTTAAACTAATCACTTTATTGTTTCACTATTATAATCAATTATTCGATTAAGTTTCATATAAATGACGGGCATCGGTCCTATCAAATATCCGACGTCATTCATTAGGTTCAATGCGTAGATTTATACTGGAGTTCAGTCCTCCATTTGCTTTTTGTCTATTTTCATTATTAACTTATGTTGTTACTTTTACATTTATATCATTAAGTATTCGTCTGTAAAGGAATTCCATTTGAATACTTTTCGGATTTTTGTTAGCTTGTTTTTTGTTAATATTATTCGTGTTTTCAACGTCGGCTAGAAACAATGATGGAGAGCCGTCCCTAATTCTTTTAATTGACGTAAATAGCACGTCGGTGCTAACCACATTTTGACCTGGTTTAGGAAACCCTTACCCGACATTTAGTCCAGACTACCCACGTCGTTAATACGTTTACAATCTTTACGCTCATTAACCGCCAATCCTAAGACGATTAAGTCGTAACATGTTTTATAAAACTTAGTTGTGTGCACCAATTAAAATTTACTCTCTGTAAAGAGTCTCACGCCTTAGATACGCATCTTTAGAAGAGAATTATGAATGTGTTTCATAATTGTCTATAATGCCATCTGTAATAGTATAGAAGATCTTCCATGATAACGTCAAATGCGTAAGTTTTGTTATTATTTTGTTGATGTTTGGGAATGATTGATAGCGACCAATTTATGTCTTTGTTTTATAAACAAAATAATTTAGGCAAACACTTCGAAGACAGTTTAACGGAAGATTGGTGGAAGAGAAATCGCTGATAAATAATTATTGTTCATATTTTGTTTTGATAGGTTTAATTTAATATCTACTCTGCGCTGGTATTTAAGTAAAATTTTGCCGTTATGTGTTTACTTCAGTCTCTATTGAAAATTAAAGACCTTACAACCTTTGAGTTAGGATTTTAAAGGTGTCAATATAGATTAGAGTCCGGTCACGATCGCAAGGATCGGAAGTCTGTTCTATGTCTAACTAAACCAATTAGGTGACATTGTTCCATATCTAAAATAATGGACTCTGATTGGTTTAGTTTAGGCCATGTCATGTGTAGGGATGGTTATTTTTGTTACTTTCTTCAAAGTAACAATATTCCGGATTCTAATCATCAAAAATCCAACCAGGCAAAAAGAAGACCAACATCGCGAAAAAAAATATGTACTGTTTTATGCAAAACTGCAAACCTACTCGACCCAAGTGCCGATTTTTATCCTATACAGGGTGAAATTGATATCATTAGCATCCTTTTAAACTAAGAGTCAAACTGAACAACTTTTACTATGGGAGCTAACAAATCGGAGCAAAAAAAAATCTGCTGTCCCATACATTTGAGTCGTGTAAGTAGCGGCGGCGGATGCGGTTTAGTATGGGACAGCTGATTTTTTTGCTCCTATTTGTTTGCTCCCATAGTTAAAGTTGTTCAGTTTGATGGGTAGACTCTTAGTTTAAAAGGATGCTACTGATATCAATTTCACCCTGTAGAGAAAGTTGTTGAGTTTGATCATCCAGTTACCCGACCTTGTGTTACTTTTGTCAATTAAAATGCTGGGCGCACTTATACAGGGTGTTTCATAAGTAACAATAAATTTTTGAAATTCATAAGGGGGTTGTTTAGACCGTCAAACTGAACAACTTTCTCTATAGGACCAACATCGAAATCGCGAAAAAAATAATTTTAAATCCCATACATATTTTAGCTCTAGTCGATTTGTAGAGTATAGAACATAAATTTTTTTTTTCGCGATTTCGATATTGGTCCCATAGTGAAAGTTGTTCACTTTGATGGTCTACACCACCCCCTTAAATGTTTATTTGTAGTTTTGTAACACCTTGTATAAACTATAATTTTTATTCTCCAAATTAATTTTTTTGTTATAATTATGAATGGAGATAATATTCTAGCATCAACTACCCGAACTTTATTAACATGTCCATTCATACATATAGGACAATAGACGAAACTTTAACATTATTAAACTCATGTGATAGTAAATTATACAATCCGAGACCGTTGTTCTCGAAACCTTACCAACTTTTGTTCAGGCCACCACAAACTAGCTTTATTGTTTCCCTGAGGACTACCCTTTTCCGACCTTCATCAGCTTATGGAATCTTTACACTAATAACTAACATTTGGGGTTGACTGTAAATTTTAGGTATTTCGGGATCACTGTCGGTTAACGTTCTGGCTACGTAATCTACGCTTTGAGGGATTAACAAATGTGTAAGCAATGTTTTCCCTAATGAGTTGTGGGTTTTTAACGCTGCAAAATACTGGGCTGGAAAAATTTATAATGTTTTGCCGTCGACGAAGCTTTTCTTCGATCGTTTTTACGATAAGAGAAGCCACAGTAGGTATATAGAATTTTATACAAATGATTTTGTATTTAATAATTACACCTATCAAAAAAAAACATTACAAAGGAAAGCAGCTATTAGTTCAACGATTAATTTAATAAAAAACGCAAAAAAATCTGTATAGTTATGCACAATAAAAAATTTGAAAATTGAACAGCTCTTCTTCTTATCTTGTGGGCAAGCCCTGTGGTGCGATTTTTGAATGTCATCCGTGAGTTTGAACTGTTTTTAAATCTCATACAACAGCCTTCTCATGCATCTTTCTACTGCTAATTTGACTTTCAAAAATCGCACTCCTGAAGTTTGATTTTTGAAAGTCAAATCAGCAGTAGAAAGAGCATTATCTCCATGGTTATTTTGACATTTTCAACTGCTGAGCTTAGTGAATGAGATTCACAAATCGCACTCCTGTTGTCAGAGTTTATTCAAACCGCCTTACGACCGCTGTTCAAGCAGGTTTTTTATTTTGCGATTTCAATATTGGTTCAATACTAAAAATCAAACTAAACAAAGTTTGATAACCTAACCTAACCTTATATAGATAGCTTTACTTACATACTTACAGCCGTTTTAAAATTATTTTGTAAACCATTGGCCTAACGATATCCTTAAATTAGTTCGCGCTAAAGTTTTCACTGAAAACTTTCCAGTTTAAAATGAGAATGAGACGCTCTTATCTAAAGTAGCAGTGTCGAAAAGAGACGTAAAAGTTATACGTGAGATACAAGTTTTAGTAAAGTTTTAAACTTGTATCGTGCTTTGGGAACACTTGCACTAGGTGTTGTATTCTAAATGTAAAACTCTTGTGAAATAGTCAAAGTTTAGTCTTGTCTCTTGAAAGTAAATATGTACGGAAGAATACGATGTTTTGAAATAACTAGAGTAGGAGGTTTAATGTTATACTTATTCTCAACTGTGAAATACATATAGCCTAAAATGTTCTTAGTAGACATTGGACTGTAGTATTTTAATCCATCAGTATAGATGGGGCTGAACGACTTATCGCTGATTTAATTAGGAATTTGTGACGAGATTAAAATTGACAGTCTTGTTGACCTACTTCTTAAAAGTTTCGACCAAAAGATCGGAATCTTATTATTAATGTTCACAATATAACGTTATATAATTCAATTTCGTATTATTTTGTAGGTTGTAGGTAGGTACTTTGCATATTTTGTTTTGTTTTTAAAGATGTGTGTTATAGAGTTTCTCGCCGCATCTTCCGAGGCTGTAGTGGAATAGAAAAAATTACGACAAAAAGGTATCAATCAATCAATCAATTATGCACACCAAAACAGAAAATACATTTGAATAAAAATAAAAAGAATTATAAGTAGGTGGTAAGGCGATCTTATCGCTAAAAAGCGATTTCTTCCATACAACCTTAGGTAGGTATATGGTACCTATTACATTACATTAATTTTGAACTTTTTGAAAATTTGTTGAACATACAGAAACATTGGCTTTCAAGAGAGTAAAACAATGTGAGTGATAAATATGTACGCACGGAGTTCACTGGTACGCAATAAGAGTTCAGAAATAAATGATAAATATTTGTTTTTTATTACCCGACTGCACGACGCAAAGGAAGGAACTTATCAGCCTCTGTATGTATGTCTTTAATATATTTATCCATAAAACAGATATCAAACCATTCACGTTTAAATGTAACACATTATCCTATTACAACTTTAGTAAACAACCATTAAATTAAGACATAAAAACTAATCCACCATCAACTAAACATTTCCTGTTCACAAATCCTACTGTATCGAAGCCGTTGGTATTCCGGAGGACCTATAAAACGAAACTACACAAACTCATTTCGTCGATACAACAATAGAAATTGCTCTAGTAATGACTTAGAAGTAATTTTATGATCCTCCAGGGATGGACCATGAGTCTTTAGGCGGTAGTCACACTGAGTTTGAACCCGATATGCAACATTATGTCGTCCGATGGAATTTTTGTCGTATCGCAAATGCCAAATAAGAGTCGGAGTGCAATTTTAAGTACCAAATACGATGTTAAACTAACTTATGAACACCACCATGTTAAACTCTTGAGTTTGTAATGTGATTCATCTGTTGGTAACCCAAATAAATAAATAAAATAAAATAAAATAAAAACTAAACTTACAACAAATATGCTATCCGAAGCTCACCAAACTGTAATCCTGAGAGGGCGTTGGTAAGTATCTCTAGATTTGGCTAAGTGCCGTGTTGAGGTCCAACGAGCCAGAATGTAACAAAACGTGTTTTTGTGTAATAAATAAATTTTTAATTTTATTTTGTTTAATTCTGTCAGGGTAAAGTAAGTTGCCTCAAATTAGACCAGGACTCGTAGCATGTTACACGTGATACGGCTTTATCACGTCTTTTATCTCGTTCATTTATGCAAATAGAAAGAGAGCGAAGATGTGATAGCGCTTTATCACGGTGTCATACTACCTATGCAGAAGCCGTAGCAAGCTACACGTGATACGGCTGTATCACGTCTTTTATCTAGTTCGTTCCTGCGCAAATAGAAAGAGAGCGAAGGTGTGATAGCGCTGTATCACGGCGGCATGCTACCCATGCAGTTGCTTTCAAACTAGCCTAATTTGACAGTCAGTCAGTTGTGCCCTCTTGTGGGGTAACAACGAGCAAGAAATTCGAATATGATAGTAATACCAGTCTTTATGGAATTACTTATACTTAATGACTTAGGATATGTGACTTTCAAAAATATCACTGCTGGTCAAAAGTGGAACACTGTTTCACTTTTTAAAATGATGTACAGTCAGCATAAGAAAAAATCTGACTCCTCTATCTGTTAGATTTCTCTAATGTTGATGCCAGATTTAGCCCGTGACTTCATCCGCGTAGAATAGTTAAATCCCGTCCTTTTCTATCACGGGAGAATTATCGGACAAAAAGTATAGCAACTACTCATCGGACGCCCGGTACCTTGTTATGCTGAAAATTTCCTTTAGAATGTAATTAATTGAGATATACAGCTCTTTAACTATTTTAAAATAGTTTAATAGTCTGTAGTATTACAAAAATATTGCCACGCAAACATCGCGACGGGCCGTAACTCGATACGTCAGTCGGCGACGTCGATCGTCGGTGTCACGTCGAGTCGCGCTGCACTTGGTGTGTCCTGCCTCTAACTTATTCCTCACATTTGAAGCTATCAATGCGAGCAGAAATAAACATGAAGGAAAATATTGCGTCATTAAATAGGCCAACGTCTTTAATGTACCGGTTTTATGGCTTCGAACTTAGCTTTCTGGAGTGTTTTGTAAATATGTTGCTGGTTACATTCTCTGTCACAATTATGAACCAAGTTATGGAGATGAATGAGTTAGGTATTGAGAGAATGTGGCGAAGATATATTAAATTATTGTGTACAAATGTATTCGGCAGGAAAAGAGTTTGCAATTTGTCTGAAAAAAGGAAAGAAAGACTTTCGAAATTGTTATCACATCCGTAAACTGGAACAGCATATTATATGCTGCATATTATATATCTTAATATGCTGACACTTTTTTAAGGGGATGATCATAACGTCAAACAAAACAACTTTACAACCCATAGAGAACTATGGGACTAACGCCGAAATCGCAAAAAAAATAATCTGCGGTTCCATACAAAACTGCAAATCTACTCGAGCCAATTGTATGGGACATTCTTTTTTTTCTCGGTTTAGGTGTTGGTTGGTAGAGAAAGTTGTTCAGTTTGATGGTCTAATCATCAAATAAAAAAAGTGTCAGCATATTAAGAAGGACCCGGTATAATTATTTAGTTTTTTAGATTTTATTGAAACTGTCCACTTATAATCCGTTACCGCAAATAATTACAATAATTATCATTTAATTTGTAAATTCATAGAATCTATCAACTGTTTTAAGGATATGCTAAAAAGCGTGTTCTCATACATTACAAAAACATTGCCCTCTTTCTAGCGCAGTGGGTGAAACGTGGGTGAACCCTTCCCTACTATTCGACCTCATTTTACAACAATACAACAAATTGTCCACAAACAGACACTAAAAGATTCAATTCTCTTCCGAATAACAAAATCGGGTCACTGAAGAAAATATCAATAAACAATGACCGACAAATAGTGAGATTTTCTTCGCCGAGTTTACCTAAGTGCCGATCGTTCGATCTAAACATGACCCAAAGGAAGTTTTACAATGTACGATATTTATTAAAAATTAATCATATAATGTACCATATAATCATAATCATTGGTGCGGCAGGTAAATTTTTTGAAAAAATATGTGTAAAATGTTGTCCCTTTTTAATAAAAGAACAAAAATTGATTTATGAATCATTCGTCCTGAAAATCTTAGTTGTGGATACAAAAACCAAAAAATGTAGTAACTTACGTAAACAATTATTATAAAAAAGTAATTATGATCTAAGCTAAATATTAAAACAATTTGTTAAACATAAAGTGCAAAGCAAAATATTTGTCAATGTTATTTATTAATTCGTTACCAAAATACAAATGAAAAACCATTAGGTAGCTTTTTTTCTGTTTTTTCCCCCTTTCACATTCTCATTGAAATCTGTTCTGCTAAAAGAATCTATAAAATGAAATCAATCCTAAATTAATAACTATTCATTAAAGTTCAAGTAATTAAATGATCTAATAACAACAAAACGCGATCGGTTTCAAAGTTATCAAAATGAACCTTTTTACCCCATTTCAAATATGACTGCTGACAGAAAATATTTTATTGGTTCATCTATACATACATTGGTTCATCTTTACACCAATGCAAGCTTAAATAATTATTTAACAGATTTTATCTAAATGTACAACTAATTACAGCATGCACACATAACATTAATTTGCAATAGGATGCTTTGCTATAAATAGATCCCAAGTGTAACATTTATTTGACAAACATATCAGAAACAAGAAACAAGCAGGCAAACAACCCACAAGAAATAGGAAGAAAAATGCATTATAATTATAAAATAATACTTATAAGTAACTCGGACAGACCGACCCTCTGAGTTGGTGTTTTAACAAGTAAAATAAAGCCCATATAGTTCAGTTTATAACATCTGTATTCACACTAAATTACAGGCCAATTTCACATCTTTTGAAAGTCTTCTTCAAATAGGTAATTAGGAGCTACATTCACGCTTTCATACAATTAGTTTTATGCTACACTTTACACATTCATAAATTTGTCCGTCAGCAGTCACCATCAGTAAGTGTCAAATGAGTCATTTCACACATCAACACCTATTTGTCGAACCGTCAATTGAAGTGTGAAATGTTGTGACACTTTTACACGTTGTCCTATCTACTGTTACAAATCTAAAGGAACCGGTCAGTGTTGTTATTGGATTTAATATGTAAAGCCAGAAATATAAAAAATCTGGATTGGGAGCGCTGCAATCGACATTAACCTTTAATGACAGTGTTCCAAGTACAAAAATTAGTTCCAATAATTTTCCGCAACATGGCGAGGTTTTTTATATTTCTGGTCAGGCTTTATAGACATAAAAAAAACTTAGATACAGATATTATTTAATATACGTACATAAATGAGGGTAGGCCCTGCAGTGGGACGTATTTAGGCTGATGGTTATGATGATACGTACACAGCACCCTGTACGAACGAAAGTATCATTAACCTTTAAACCACATACTCTACCCATCAAACTGAACAACTTTTACTATGCGAGCAAATCTATCAGGGCATAAAAAATCAGCTGGGAGTTTAGTATGGAACTTTTTTTGTGTGTTTTTTATGCCCTGACAGATTTGCTCTCATAGTAAAAGTTGTTCAGTTTGCTGGGTAGACTATATTGGTTTAAAGGTTAATGATACTTTTCCTTACACCCTGTATGCATATCGACGGCGAAGTGACATTAACTTTTATCTACATTTGGATATTTTTGTGATTAATGCTTTTTAGGTGTAAAATACGATGTTTCATTGCACTCATAATTGTAACTCGTCGTATTTCATTTAATTACGTCTTCTATAAGTACGAAAAATGACAATTCAAAAATGTTTAAATATTTAAAAAACGTTTTTTCACTTCCTCTAAAAGCCTATTTTCGTAGTTAGAAGTTCATGTTACTTCGCCGTCGATAAATAGTTTTTGTAACCCAGAAAAAACACATAAATGATATGACTATGCATGTAAATAAATAAAATATTTACAAAACAACAACATAACAATACAATTAACAGTAAGTTTACGAGTAGGTATAATGAAGAAAACATAATTAACATGGTAAATGTATGCTTATAAAGGAATTTAAACAAAAAACATAAAATTGTGAACAAACCTGTCTTGATTCTAGTGAGATCTAACTTTCAGTAGAAGTTGTCTCGAAACAGGAACCAAATCGAACGTTCAATTCGCAACTTGTAAATGTCTCTCGAAGCACTCTGGTTGAGTGTAGCTACATATTGGCTAATATTGAGCAGCGGCCCGGCGCCTCAAGTCTAAATTTGTACCATTCCGAAATACGCTTACTCCGTCACATTATCCCATTTTATTACCTATAAAAGTCAGAAGGAACGTACTACATTTGTGCCCACAGCCCTTATTTTCAGAACCTAATATGTAGCTTACTTTATTGGTTTTCGGTCCTTATATTTTTACAGCTATGCATAGATTTTTTTGTGCAATTTGTGTATTTTACCGCATGCCAATAAAGGGTGTTTATGTTGGTATTTTATTAGGGACGTGACGGTTTTGCTAATACGATGTTTTTTTATTATAATTCATAAAAGGTTTAGTACCGCTAAAATTCATATGGCTGCGAGAATATGGTTTTTCGCATGTTTAATTCACTTTGAAGGTTTATGATAAAATTTGTGGTGAAATTAAACTCTTCATCCGGAATAACGACTCGACGTCGCGAGGAAACTTGTATAGTGGATCTACTGTACCGTTTTTACATTCGGTCTTTCGGATGATTAGACCATCAAGCTGTAAAACTTCCCCAATGGATAGTAACATCTGAATCGCGAAATAAAATCTGCTGTTCCATACGAAATTGCAAACTTTCCGACCCCAATATGGGACAAATGTTTTTTTTTTCGCGATATCAATGTTAGAGCCATAGAGAAAGTTGATGATCTGATAATCCTTTTAATAACCGTCAGGATATTAAGAAGGACCCTGTATAAAAATATGTTATGTAAGATTAGATGGTAATCCTGAAATAATACTAAGAATCTCATTGTCGTCTAACATCGTTGTTTTCCAAGTAAATACTAAACTCAGTTTAGAAATTAAACAACATTCTCTCGAGACCGGATTTCAGCGTAACATGAAACAAGATTATTCACCTGTAATAAATCACTTTAAGTAGCTACACCATCTGTTTACGTCGTTGTTCACTTCGTAATTTGATTATCGCTTTTTGCAAATTCCTTGAGAGCAGCTAACATCCTTTGTGCCTTTGAGAAAATGTACTTAAGTTAAAGTAATAGTTATATTTAGTGTCCGACCGAAGTTTCGTTTTCGGTTTCGGATTCGGCCAGTTTCGGCCCATATTTGGAGTTTCGGTTTGGTTTCGGTTTCGGCAGAAAAACGGCCGAAACTACGGCCGAAACCGAAACTATGTTCGTGAGTTATCGCCCGGTCTTCGGTGTAGTGGAGAGCGTTGAATTCACTTCCCCCGCCCCTGTTTATGTCTTGCGCTGTTTGTTTTATGGTGCGAATTACTGTGAATTTAGAGGTTATGTTCAATTTTATTTTTTTAACTATTTTTAACTTAATTGATTATATAGGGATTATTTATAATCAGGTAATATTTATTAAAGTTCCTTTTTAATAAATAATCAAAATCATTTCAATTATTGTATTTTTATGCAGAAAGATAGATAGATATAAACACACACCGTACCTACTCGTACAGTTGAAATAATTAATTTTAAAACAACAAAACTACTAAGAAATTTATCAAATTTTTTGCTTCTGTGAACATTAAACACATAATGGCAACTAACTACATTGAAAAAACCTAAAAAGAAGGGAAGAATAATGTTATAACAAAGTTTCGGTTTCGGTTTCTGATTCGGCCGAAACTAGAACCGAAGCCGAAATTCGGTTTCGGTTTCGGTTTCGGTTGTAAAAACTAGTTTCGGTCGGACACTAGTTATATTTAAAGAAAATACACTTGGTTATTGTTCCCATTTAAAAGTAAGTTATTAGGATTCCACTGCAGTGTGCTGTGCTCTTTTCTTACGAATAAATAAATAGATAATAGATTTTTTGTTTTGTCTCAAACCAGCAATACACAAAATGACACAAGAAATGTAGCACAATATTAATTTAAGTTTAGGTAGAGACAGAAAGGTATAGCATGTTAGAAGTTGCCGACATAACCAACAATCGCTGTTATGCTGTCACAGCTCAAGAGACAAGTATCAATACAGTAATCCTAGTAAGCATTATCGGTGTGAGAATTGGTGTGTGAATAATGGTGAGCGAGATAAGCCATAGTCTACAACGCAGCCCAAGTTTTTTTTATTCTTAATTAATGGCCGATTGCCGGTGTGTAGCGCGGCAATTCCGTTTGCAATGTCAAGTTTACAATCTCAAGTTATTGTTTAAAGTTAAAAAACAAAACAAAACAGCTTCGCAAAATGGCGGAGCCAAGTGCAAGAGAAGCCAATACTCGACCGTCCTCCGTCAGACTTGCAGCACGACTCCCAGAAATTTAATTTCATTCGGTGTGGTCTTATTTTGCTAAACTTATCAATTGTCAAAAAAAATGAAGTAATCACAAAATCAAGACAAAAACATCCTCATGTCAGTTTTTACTCTTCATTGGACGTATGCGAGAGCGTGGGAATGCAAAAACTGGTACTGTGAGTCTGTGACACCCTAAACGATCTGCTCACTCGATTCGTTCACGAATTTCCTGCACGCAAGGAAACCGCAAAAGCGCACTACCTGCTAACTATACTAACATGTGCGTACGGACATTGATTTTATGGTCCGGAGTGGTCAATGGTCGTCTCTAATACTATTTCTAAGGAAGTCTAGAAACTTCTTTAGAAATGGTTTTAGACGCATTTGCTTTGTGACTTCGCTGAAGAAAGTGCTAATTCTGTCGACTAACTGTACTCCTATGCAGGGTCTTTCATAATATGCTGACAGTTTCTAATAAGATGATCAGACTATCAAACTGATGGGACCAACATCAAAATCTTGAAAAAGAAATTAGCTATCCCATAGACGTACATTTGGATACGAAAGTTCGCGGTATTATATGGAACACATGATTTTTGCGATTAAAAAAAAAAAAAAAAGTCAAAATTTTTATTCAAAATAATATCACATAAGATAACATTCTGACGTCATTTTTGATTCTACCACCGCTTCGGAAGGTGTTCCGTTGTAGAAGATGCGGCCAGAAACTCTACAACACACTTCTTTTAAACAAAACAAAATATACAAAGTACAAATATTGAATTACATAGTGTAACATTGTTTCGATCTTCTTCTTATCGAGTGGGCTGCAAAGCCCTGGTGTCAGAGTTTATTCAAACCACCTTACGGCCTCTGACGTGGTTTTTATGTAACGACTACTACCACCAGTGATAGTAGCCGGGACCAACAGCTTAACGTGCCATCCGAAGCACGGAAACATCTTTCTTTTCAGACAATCAGGTGACTCAGCCTGCAATGTCCTAACCAACTGGGGAAAAACGCACAAAGTGACGTTTCACTAGGTGCCCCCCGTGGGAATCTAACCCACGACCTCCGTGTCAAGAGCCCAATGCTCTAACCATTAGACCACGGAGGCAGTTTTAGTATTTCGATGTTAATCCCAGTTAAGTTTGATGGTCTGACCATCCTTTTAAAAAACCGCATACTGACGGTTTTTTATTTATTTTAGAAAACGAAATGTTTATGCTAAGTATCGAGTTTAAATAAATGAAAAAATGTATAGCTGCATTACTTATCAATATATCGCTACGAGCATATCCAGCATGCCATCGTGATACAGCGCTATCACACCTTCGCTCTCTTTCTATTTGCGCGCGAACAAACGAGATAAAAGACGTGAAACAGCCGTATCACGTGTAGTACGCTACGCATGCTGGACATTCTTGGACTACTCATCCCATCCATCCATTTTGTCTTGGTGTATTTGATCTAATAAAATATAGGTAGCCGATCGCAAAAAATATATTACAAACCTATCGTATATAACCTTCGTTGTAACCAAATAGGTAGGTTATATTATGTCAAGAAAATAACGAAACCCTTAAAGATAAAACGTTCCTTCTGTAGGTAGGTAATTTGTTTTTTCTTTGATCCACCTACCTACATGTTTATTATTGTACTAGGGCTTTTAGGCTTTTAATGTCTAACTTGAAGGTTTTCTTACTCTACTTCTTTGATACGTTTCATGTTTCATAAAATATAAACAATTTAAGTATCAAAGTAAATATTCCTTATTTTCAACAGAAAACAATCTGGACCTTATCCTGTGACGAATCCATGTAGGTACATTACATTAATTAAAATGTATAGATTTTCTATGTAGATTTTTAGGCAAAGAAATTTTGAAAGTCATAATTTGTTATAATAATGGGCGTTAGTCCATTACGCGTACCCAATGCGGATTGGTAGAGTTCACATACGCATTTTAATTTCTTTTTCAGGGTCTGCAGGTTTCCTCACGATGTTTTCCTTCACCGTTTGAGAGCAGTCGGTATTGCATATGCAATAGTTAGAAAGTTAGAGTTAGAAGTAGTTAGAAAAACTTAACAGAAGATTGAGTTTCCATACCTCTCCGCAACGCGCGCCGCCACCGACGCTTTGCAGTAAAAGTTGTTCAGTTTGATGGCTAGACTCTTACTTTAAATGGATGCTAATGATATCAATTTCACCCAGTATATTGCTATACAAGATAATATTGACTTCAAGTGTGGTTAAAAACTAAGTTGTATCAAGGTATACTTTTAGCAATTACACGTTTCAATATGATCTGATTTGTACTACACAGTTTAAACATTAACATTCGGCAGTTGGAGAAAAGTTTCTGATTACCCAACTTACATAATGGTCGTGTATGTACTCCAGCGGGACTAAATAGGCTGGTCTGTCCCAACCAGGAAAAACACGGCGACATTAAGTTTTTTATTTTCGTTCATAAGTTAATTAATTTTAATTTGAAGGTGGTTTCCGTCCATACAAAACTTTTTCGTAGAACACTCGTAGACGGTATTAATAAAAGTAATGTTTTATATATGGAAAAATAGCTTAGAAAATCTAGATTACGCGTATCAAAATAATATTTACAATTTATTTATTTACACATTTATTTTATTTATTTACAATTTAATATTATTACGAAGATATCAAGCTTTGAAATTATTCATACTGACAAAATTTTAAAGCCTTATATTCTTCGTACTTAATTGTATTATAAATTGTAAATGTTATTTGATACGCGCAATCTAGATTTTCCAAGCTATTTTTCCATATATAAAACATTACTTTTATTAATACCGTCTACGAGTGTTCTACGACAAAGTTTTGTATGAAATTGACAACTCTGCAACCACCTTAAGAATGGAAAATAACTCAACAATACCTTTAAAAGCTCTGTCTGACCTCTTTGACTGCAGGTGTAACTAAGTAAGTAGAAAAAACTTGTAGCGGTAAAAGCAAGTACAAAAGTGGGTACCCCAGTTATTTCATTAAAGGTTATTCAGTGTTTGATATCGCGAGCAAAATGATATCAATTAATGCTTTAACCGTAAGTTCTGAGCCAGAAATGAGAATTAAAAAATAATTCAAAACGGGTTCTTGGGGCTATTAAATGTCACCTTCATTCTTTAAGGGTGATTGTTTCGCGTGGTGATCACAGCCAGCATAAAAATAACATTTTGAAGCTTACACACGGTTTTAAAACAATTCTAGATATAGATTAACTGAACATTATATTAATATTTCGTAGGAAATGGAAAAGGATGATTATTTAAATGATCAAAATGCTTGGGTCTGAGTGTCACTAACATATAGTTTACTGTATAGTATCAATTATTTAATTAAATAGACTATGTATTACTGTATACATAACCTTAGCATAAGAATTTATATTGTAATAGTCATTAAGTCGTGTTATGCTGTAGAGTTTCTGGCCGCATCTTCTCTACAGCGACAACACGTTCCGACGCGGTGGTAGCTTAAAAAAGAATTGACGTTTAATAAGTGTGCTTCAGGCTCCTATATTGAATAAATGATTTTGAATTGAATTGAATTGAAATATTTTCGACGTATTTAAAAAATAAGGTTATTCACAAAAAAAACACTTCATACAAACGTTCAATCAGCTGCTGGCATTTGGTATGGAAATTCTTAAATAGTTTTTGCTTATTTCCTACTGTTACTTAGAGAAAATTATTCATTATCCTGGGTACAATCACCCCTTAAACAATTTATTAATGCAACTGTTTACCCTAACACCTTGTATAATTCAATAGTTGCGTTCGTCGGCACAGAGTTTTATGTTTCCGGAATAAAAGTCAGGCTATATGCATGTCCGCCATATTTCATTGAAATCGTAACATAACATTCGGGAGTCACGTTGCAGGGTTTGCCTCGAACACTTGTCTCTCGCGTGGTGTTCGCGCGGTTCGCGTCTCAGCCTGCCACGAGGCTCCAAAATCTTTCTCATTTGTTCTTACCTAAAAACAATCCTCGAGATTGGATAGACACTCCCTCAAATAACTTGACACTGGCAAAATCTAACAAGGAAACGCCATTAAATAAAAATAGAATAGAATAAAGATATTATAAAGATATAAAGATATTTATTCACATTCACATTTACATAACATCCTTACGGCTAAAGTTATAGGATATCAAGCGAAACATTTATATTTATACATAGGCGCACAAAATAACAACATTAGTAGAAAAGTTATTATAAGCTATCATAAGGAGGTGGCTAATGGTCTCCACACGAGGTCCAGAACTTAAAGTTCTGGCCTGTCTTGCGGTGGCCATTATAACATCGTCAGAGTTAACAAAAATTGGTTGAATTTGCAACAGTTACACTATGCTTTGTTTTATAATTTAATTTATAATTAGAATAGAACATAACATTCGTTTAGAAGTTTAGATGTATGTACTGAATATCTAAGAGTACAAGTATGTATCACAAACCGTGACGTGTACCTTAAGAGACTCCTACAACAGCTGTCTTGCCTTCATAGAACCTTATTCAGAATTCGATCGCAAGTAATTTCCAAATTGATTAGTATCAACGATGTTTCATGTTAACATTTTTAAAGTTCATACAAAGTATTTTATTAGTTATGTTGTAGTACCTGACACCTTGTAAAATATATTGTAATAGAGATTTGACACAATTACTTATTTTTCTAGGATTTAGGTTGCTGAATAAGGTACAATGTTTCAAAAATTTCTATTCCTAAAGATAATTGCAAACATGCGAACAGCCTATTAGCTCTTAAAAAAGACAATCTATGTGCAATAGTGAGATCTCTGACAGGTCACTGCAAACTTAATAAACACATGCACACCTTAAATTTAAGCGACTCCACCTGCTGCAGGTTTTGCAAGGAGGAAATGGAAACTCCCCTTCACATTCTCTGCGATTGTGGTCCACTAATGCACAAACGAAGTATTCATCTTGGCAGACAGGTACTGACTCCAGATGAGATACGAAACCTCCCTGTGAAAAACCTACTGCGATTTCTAACTGATGTAGGGATTAATAGGGAATTGTAGAAAGGGCGTTCACAAAAGATCAGCGATGGTCGAAGTGGCACAGGCGCAAGTCTGTTAAGGCCCAATTAACTCAATAATAATAATTCCTAAAGATGTGATGATATCGATGGAAGATTACATATAGGGTCCAACTTAATATGCTGACACTTTTTTAAGAGGATGATCAGACCATTAAACTGAACAAATTTCTCTAAGGGACCAACATCGAAATTGCGAAAAAAAAAACTACTGCTCCATACAAACCTACTCGAGCCAAATGTATGGGACAGCAGATTTTTTTTTCGCGATTTCGATGTTGGTCCCATAGAGAAAGTTGTTCAGTTTGATGGTCTCAACATCCCCTTAAAAAAGTGTCAGCATATTAAGAAGGACCCTGTATATGGAATTAAACTGTATCTATACCCATTTATGCGTATATATATTTATAAATTTCTTGTAAAATTTGAATAAAACGTTAAACGGCTTTCAAGTTACCAAACCGCATGACCCGAGGCAGCAATTACTGCGCGCACCACCTGTCAAATACACTGGCTGGCGACACTCGCGCCTTGTGCTGGAGTAATTATGAAACAGACTGGGGTAAAAAAAAGGGCGCGAACGACAAATTCGATTTGAAAAAAAAAAAGTATTTCGAACTTGAGTATACAGGATGTTTCATAAGTAAGAATAAATTTTTAAAACTCTTAAGGGAGTTGTTTAGACCGTCAAACTGAACAACTTTCTCTATGGAACGAAGGTCGAAATCGCAAAAAAATATTCTGCTACTCGATCTGTTTTGTATGGGACCGCAGATTTTTTTGAAGCGATTCGCATATAAGTCTAATAGAGAAAGTTGTTCTTTTTGATGGTCTGATCAATTAAAAAACCGTCAGCATATAAAGTTGAACCCTGTACAATAAGTAATTACCTCCATGCATCAAAACGCTTCCACAAAGAGATTTTACGTAAGAAGATTAATATTATTTAGCTTTTCAGTAGAAGAGGAATGTTAGCATTACTTTTTAATTAAAATTTAAAATCCTGTACCTCCGGCTTAAGTAGAATTTGATGTAGTTAATTTGCGGAATGAAAGAGAAAAATCGGGTGCACCCAGAGCTTAAACAAGGTTTAATTTGTTGCCATTAATAAAGATGATGTGGGACACATTTGCTCTGCGACTCCCTAATTTGGTACGAGTATCGTATACTAATGTATGTAATGTAGGTATTTTTGTCTTTCTGGAAAAACATGGGGATCAAATTCAGATTTAGAGAAAAATAATCGCCCACGTGTACGCTTATCTAATTTTTGTATCAATCAATCAATCAATTCAATCCATCAATTGTATTTTGGAATTATTTTGCAGTTTTCCTATCGCAGTAAACAACATAAACAAAGGCTTTTGTTTCTCTTTTTTTTTCTTTTTGCTTGTTCTTTAGGTTAAGGGTTATGTATATTTTTATCTTGTTTGTTGTAAATAAATAACTTAAAATGTTAAAATATAAATTGATTAATAATGATGATAGTTATTGATTTTTAATTGATGTTTCATAACAAAACAAACAACCCAATTAATTTACGAACGTAGCTTAGTATAGTTTTTTTGTTTAATTCTATTGGGTCCGCTTATCTATAGAGGCCATAATAAAGTTTAAGCACACCACGGTGTTCCATTCTTGTGGAAATTGATAGACGTGGAGTTATCATTTGACAGTGTGCGTGCTGTAAGGTAATGTCACGCAAGCCCCGTGGCTGATGCCGTGCCCTAACTGGTCATAGAATAACATTTTTTTCCATGCGAACAGTCTTGTAGGTTTAAGACTTCGTTACAAAAGACGAAGAATAAGTTTGATACATATAATTATACTAACACAAAACATCCCACTAGGTGTGAAAATGTTGCTATCCCAAAGTGTTTCTGGCTTGCCAGCCTCCATGTATCAAAAGAAGTTTTGGTACAAGAATCGTCAACCATTAGGCAGAACCACACCAGAGCGAGCAGCTTAGCGAGGCAGCCTGGCCCCGGCCGAAGGGCAGCCTCGGTTTGTGTGAGACCTGTCTATTGGGAAGAAAATTTGTTAACATATTGCCAGAGTAATTTCTGTAAATCTTGTAAAAAAGGAGCGTCTCAATAGGTCACGAATGTTATGGCTTGCAAACCTAAAGGAGTGGACAGGCATCGCCAGTGTTGAAGAGATGTTTCATTTGGCAAGAGATTGGCAGGGATATTCAAAACTGACCGCTAGTGGAGACGAACCCGACAAAGAAGAAAAAAGTCGAATAGCTATCACAAAAGGGTTTGGTCTAATAAGACAACAGGAATGCTCGTCTACATTTTAATCTTTGATGTTCAACCTTACTGTAAAGTTTTACGCCCTATTCGTCACCGTGTCGTATGCAATAAAATTCTCAGTACGCGTCAATCGGGCAAGGACCTCTTTATGTTTTTTTTTATTAGATCCTCTTTTTGGGTATAAAAATATCCCTATAAGATTATGAGGTTCTATTAAGAGCGTTTTTAAACCTTATTGCTTTTAGTTCTCTTTTATTAGTTTTAAAAAGTCTAGACTTGATTTTACTGGTCACAGTTTTAATTAAAAGGCTTTAGAAATATTTTTAACACAAAATGATTTAAAAAACTTTTAGTGGACGTTTTAGCAAAGGCGAGAAAAGCACTGCACAGCTTTTCGTCGTATCCTAAGAATAAAGGCGCAACTGCAAACTGACAACTTTTCAGGAGGAAGTTTTTTGTATTTTATTTCAATACTAACAGATATTTTTGAGATGTTAGCTTTTAAAACAATGTTAAACTACTCTGGGATTCTAACGAAACTGTAACTAAGACTATTATTTCATGATTTCTGGTAAATTTGTCCCTTATGTCCTTATTCGCTGGAGTAAAATGTGTTCTCTTAGACATAAGTAACGTTATGCCTTTCTTCTCCGGAATATGCCAGGTCGTAAGAGCATTAGGGGCTATTAATCGTTTTCATCTGAAAAATATGTTAATTAATCTTTATTTTTTGCGTATCTACAACCACATGGCAATTAGTCAAGAAATGAAAAATAGTGAAGAAAAAAATAAAAAGCACTTTAATATCAATTAAATCACAGACATATTATTATAAATTAGTACAATACCTTAAACTAAAACAACTAGAATCCATAATCGTATTCAGAATTATCCTTGACCGATATAATTTTAAATAGAAATCATTGTTCATCTATTATCGGTAGAACTAAAAATTTCTTAACCGATACATTTTTATATAGACAGCACGGTTCGCCGAAAGATCTTTAGAAATTGTACATACTTGACCGATACTAGTATGTATAGATAATTTAGTTCGCCGAAAGTTTGGTTAATGAAATTAGCCTTTCAGCGAAAGGTGGTATCGCAGATAGGGGTGCGTGCACAACTCATATGACAAAGAAGCTAAAATAAATTGCCGCTAGACTACAGTTGTGAAATTAGGCTGTACTATCTTGGTAAACATAAAAATACTAACCCAACATTCATTTTATACTTTGAAAATATCTGCTATACCTACATATAATAAAAGTAAAAATAAAAATTATGAAAGACGCTGATTTATAGTTGCAGGAGTTTTAAGCGTTAATGAAGGCAAGCGGCTTGCTTCTAAAATCCTTTATTTTTGTAATTTTGTAATGATATCTTAATAAGATAATACCTAAACACTTCGAGAGTCAATACAATTTGGTTGATTTTGTAATAAAAAGATTGGTTTACTAATAAAAGAAAATAACATGACATTTTTGACAGACTACAAAAATCAACAAAAAACATAACAAAGAACAATCATTTTGGTTTCCCAATTACAAAATAAGAATTGTATGAAACCCACTCAATCAACAAAAATACAACAATCAACAAATATATTATGAGGTAGGTACATAAATTGCAAGCGAGTTTTTTTATTTAAAAAAAAAACAATAAAATCCCTATGCTGGGTTACAAAATAAACAACCAAAGTGATTGTTCTTTTTTATGTTTTTTGTAGATTTTTTGTAGTCTGTCAAAAATGTTATGTGTATGAAATCAAACAGAACGTTTGTTTATGTTCCTATTCTGTTTATTTTTTTTGTTTATTTTGTAACCCAGCAAAGGCAACAAAATTGTATTGACTCTCGAAATGTTTAGGTATTATCTTGTTAAGATATCATTACAACATTACAAAAATAAAAGTTTTTTAGAAGCAAGCTTCTTGCCATCATTAACGACTTAAAACTCCTGCAACTATAAATCAGCTTCTTTCATCATTTTTATTTTTACTATTATTATACAGGGTGTAAGTGACAGCCTAGCAAATACTGAAACGGTGAACTGAGACCATCAAACTGAACGACTTCCACTATGGGCTTTCCTCAGGAGACGCGAAAAAAATCAGCTGTCCCATACATTTGAGTCGGGTAGGTACCAGTTTTGTATGGGACAGCAGATTTTTTTTCACGTTTCTCGAGGTAGGCTCCATAGTTGTTCAGTTTGATGGTCTGAGTTCACCGTTTCAGTATTTGCTAGGCTGTCACTTACACCCTGTATGTATAGCAGATGGTAACCTATCTTACTTTCGAAATTTCACTGACCGAATTTCAGTTGTTCGAAAACGGTTTATAGAATTTTCTAGTGACAGATATTTTGTTACACATACATTTGTTACTCCTTATAAAGACTTGACAGAAGTATCATTTTCCAGAAAATTTAAAATCAGAATTTCATAATCATTTTTTTTCATTTGACAACGGTCTTCTGGGTTCGAAGTTTTAAAATGTAGAAGCAACTTCTTCCAAAGTATGACTAGGACACTGACACAACACAGTAAAGTTTTCTGTAATAATTACCTAGTAGATACATGATACCAGGATTATAACACCAACATGCTTGCTAGCATGCTGCTTGCTTGCTTGTTGCTTGCATGTATGCATGTTAGGGGGGCCGGTGCGGGGGGAAGAACCCTGCCTGAGAAAAACAAACCGGTGGTTTTAAAAATGTAGGTTAGGTTAGGTTAGAACATGTAAAACACTGTGTAAAACACAGCGGAGCGAGCGGAGCGAGCGAAGCGAGCAGAGCATCAAAATGCTTGCTGCATGCTTGCTTGCTTGCTGCATGCATGCTGCATGCTTGCTGCATGTTTGCTGCATGTTTGCTTGCATGTTGCTTGCTTGCTTGTATGCATGTTGGGGGGTGCAGGGGGGCTGCGCCCCCCGCTAGGGGGGTGCGGGGGGCGTAAGCCCCCTGCCTGAGAAAAACAACCTGGTGGTTTTAAAATTGTAGGTTAGGTTAGGTTAGAACATGTAAAACACTTAGCGGAGCGAGCGGAGCATCAAAATGCTTGCTGCATGCTTGCTTGCTTGCTGCATGTTTGCTTGCTTGCTGCATGCTTGCTTGCTTGCTGCATGCTAGCTTGCTTGCTGCATGCTTGCTTGTTTGCTTATAATGTATGTTGAATGTGCGAGAGGTGGACGCCCCCTGCCTGAAAAAACCATCTGGTGTTTTTAAAATTCTAGGATAGGTTAGGTTAAATATTTCTGCGGAAATGTGACTGTACGGAAAAACAAATATTCGATAAAGTTAATTATCTGACTTACATTACTTCGGAAAACTGTGTTACAGAATTTTGATCCATTGGTTAAAAGAAAAAAAGGACAATAAAAAATCTGGCTTTTTAAAATATGGCGAATAATATTTCGGGGAAACAAAAAAAAAGGGGAACAATAAAAAGTATAACGATTTCGGAGAACTAAAATTCGGAAAACTATTTTTCGAAAGTACGATAGGTAACCATATCATATATTATTTTCAAATTATAAAATGAATGTTGTGTCATGACTCATGTTTACCAAGATAGTACAGCCTAATTTCGCAACTGTAGTCTAGCGGCAATTTACTTTAGCTTCTTTGTCATATGAATTGTGCACGCACCCCTATCTGCGATACCACCTTTCGCTGAAAGGCTAATTTGATTAACCAAACTTTCGGCGAACTAAATTATCTATACATAATAATATCGGTCAAGTATGTACAATTTCTAAAGATCTTTCGGCGAACCATGCTGTCTATATAAAAATGTATCGGTTAAGAAATTTTTAGTTCTACCGATAATAGATGATCAATGATTTCTATTTAAAATTATTATAGGGTAATTCTGAATATGATTATGGACCGAACCGATTATACCTTTGGTACCGGGGACTTTTTTCGCATGCGAGTATCTAAAATCCAAAAAAATGCATTCGAATTTGTTAGTAAAGCTAAAAGAAAAATATGCAGCACACACTATTCCTAATGGTAAAAAGCCCCAACCACCACAAAGGCTTCTCAAAAAAATCATTAACAAAGCTATAAAATATGTGTTATCTTGTATTTTATATTATTTTCAATTGTAAAATGTTAGTTAAACTAGTAAATTCATACATACAAACTGCATAATGTGCAAAAAACATACAAAATAAAATTAGTACGTAGAATAAGGCCACAAAAGCGATTAGGGCTGAAAACTCTTCATACTAATTATTTAACCACTTTATTCGACAATTCCGTGGAATAAAACCACTGATGCAATAGCGCCTTTTTTCTACGGAGTTCCTAAAATTACATTGAAAACGATGAATACATTTCTTAACATCAAGCGAGCTCAAAATAAATTACTATACAACCTAATAAATACCCTTAAAATGATTCGGTTATCATTTAGGTATCGCGAAGTAATTATTGTTACAAAACAACAGCGACGACAACGCAAACGCGCGGGAAACCAGCCAGGGAGTGAGTGCGCGGATAAATGGCGGAGTGGCACGTGCGTCCGCCCCGCTCCCCGCACGTCGTCATGCTCCCGGGAAGAAAAAAGTCACTAGCACTGTTGTGGCCATTTTCGTCGGATAATTCCAGAGATAGCAATAGTGGCTTTTTTTAAACCTTGATTTTCTTGTTGATAAATTTGATTTTTAGATGATTTATTGAATGAAGTTGATATAAAAAGGGTAGCTGATTTTAAATAAGCAATAAAAATAAAAAGGCACAACGGCGAGAGTGCCTTTATTCGTAGGATACGACGTTTTTAGCGCTCGTCTACGAAAGAAAAGATTGTTTTGACTGGGCAAGGCGTGGATCAAATAAAAGTGAACTTTAAGGTTTAGGATATTGAGATAAAAATACTTGTGGATTTCAACGTAATCAATGTCAAAACTATTCATTCGTCGAGTCACTATTGTTACTGGTGGTATATCACAAATTAAATATAATTTTGTGGAGCCACTTGCTTCAAAAATTGTCAAGATAAGGTGTTATAATATTTACAGTCCGCAGTAAAGAACTTTCTATGGGCAAAAAAAAATTACTCGTATCATTTCACAAGCAACCGCACATTAATAGTACATCTACCTGTTTATAATATATTAGTTAGTGTAGAAAAGCAGTAAAATTTGTGATGTATTCTATACACTATTCAACTAGATTCTTATTCGTGGTATTCAACAGATATTTTAACATAGAGACCAATGGACTTTATCTTTCTCTTCTTTTTGTTTTAAATGTATTGTGTTCAAATCAGAAATTATCTAATTTTTCGCAGTTTTATTATCTCTGCAGAATTTATTCCTATTACAGTGGGTGTGCCAATTACTATATTTTACATAATTAAGAATTCAAACTGTCACCATGGCTAGTCACGCTTCATAGCGTGCTAGCTATCCAATTAGGTTGAATTTCTTATAGGAATGATACGGAACTGGAAATACAGTTCAAAGTTAGTTGTGTGTTGGAATGTCACGTATTTATTTTCCTTTGTATTATCGAGGTAAACAATAATAGATGGCGATACAACTAAAAATAAACTATAGATTTGCATTGTGATTAAGGTTCTTACAGAAAATTACAACCTAAATTCTTTTAACATTCGCTACTTGAGAAATTCGATTCTAATCATAAAATTGTGGCTTCCTCTTGGTGTCGATGAATTTGCCAAAACTTCCATGCTTGAAGTTGAAATTGAGAAAACATAAATCGGCTGGCCCATACATATTTTGTGTCCAGTAGAATGGCAATTTTGTATGGAACAGCAGATTATTGTTTTCTCGATTTCAACGTTGGTACCATATACAAGGTGTTTCATAAGTAACAATACATTTTTAAAACTCTTAAGGGGGTTGTTAAGACCGTCAAACTGAACAACTTTCTCTATGGGACCAACATCGAAATCGCGAAAAAAAAAATCTCATATCCCATACATATTTTAGCTCTAGTCGATTTGTAGAGTATAGAACATAATTATTTTTTTTCGCGATTTCGATATTGGTCCCATAGTGAAAGTTGTTCAGTTTGATGGTCTACACCACCCCCTTAAAGGTTTATTTGTAGTTTTGTAACACCTTGTAGAAAGATGTTCAGTTTGATAGTATGACCATCTCCTTAAAAAAACTGTCAGCATATTATTAAGTTCGATCCCGTAAGTAAGAATATTTCTACCTTACGCAGACTATTCTATAAGAGTAACTTCGACATGGAGGTAGCTATGTGAATTCAGTTGGGTTAGGCAGCCTTTGGGAAACTTCAACCGTACGTGAAAGAAGGACTTCAACTAGTGTCTTCAGTAGGTAAAATTCATGATGCAAAAATATGGACTCTATCTCAGAGTTTTTTGGTAAAAAATTACATTAAAATAAGTAACGATTAGCATAAACTACGTTATTATTATTGTGTTATTAGCTCGCTTCATAAACATTTAAAGTAATTTCGCCAAAGAACTTTAATAATTTTCAACTAAACTTTATGACTTCAGTTTTAGACCTGCAGCTATTTTATAAGAAAATAATTTAGTATTTCAAAGACCAGTAGCTCCAGAGTTAAATACGTTTAAAGAATTTACTGTTCGTATAAAATATAATACAAACATACATAATATATAAACTTAAGATCCCCTAGTTAGATCCTTAAGAACTTGATATCCTTTCTGGGTATTCAGAAACTTTGGTACAACTTCTAAAAGACAAATAATTAACCAAGGTCACAAAATATCCAAGAGTGCAAGTCGACGGTGGTGTTTAAAAAAACAGAGTTTATGGACGCTGTCGGTCGGGCTATCCTTGTGGAAAAAGCAAAATACTGGGCTGGAATTTTCATGATAGAGTGAAAATTTTTGATTTGTTTTTAAATTAAAAACACCATCAAACTGAACAAACTTTCACTGTGGAGTCAACATCGAAATCGCGAAAAAAAAACTGCTGTTTCATACAAAACTGCATGTAACGACTCGACTCAAATGTATGGGGCAGCAGATTTTTCATCATCATAGTGAAAGTTGTTCGCAGTTCTCGTCTGAACCTTAGATAATTTTACTATGTTCCAGGTTTGAACCACCACCTTAAGAATTTGGGTGTTTTGTTACACCCTGTATATTGATATGAATTTACAGTAGATGAAGTATTTTGCTGAAATAATTTTACCATGCACCTGTTAGGTAAGTATGTAAATAGTAAATGCTAAGAGTGAAACTTAAAATTGGTAGTTATTAGCAAAGTCTCTGAAGAACCTTAAAAGAAATAAGATCGTCAGTTTATTTATGTATTTGTGAATGAAAATGGTAATATTACTTTAATAATAAACATTAGCATTCAAATCCCCAGTAATAGCATTAGGATATAGTAATAACCGAACAAACAGGCGACAGCGGGCGTATAATTTTTCGCCCACGCACTCTCGGATATTTCGAGCAGTTTCCTTTTAACGCATTCTAAAAAGACCTCTATAGGAGCAAATAAAAACACGATAACCCTTTTGAGCGTCGCTCCCGTTGTTTCTATTATCATTGCTTGCTTTTTCGAGGGGCACGAAACTTTTTTCGAAGCGAAAAAAGAGCAAGAGCTCCGGATATGGAAGCAGTTCTCCATCTGTTTTATTAAAACTGCGATATTGATCTCAATCACCCGTTTGTTCGGCGTTGGAACTGAAGCTTTAATTGAATGATTTCGAATGCAACCTCGATTGTTTAATATGTTGACTTTGTTCAATTTATAGTCGTCATAACTTACATGTTAGGTTCACGCCTTCTGATACGCGCTGATGATTGGTTTCGCTCCGATAAGCGATCTCCGAATCGATATTCGTCGATCCGTTATCCTCTTGATGCTTTCGATGTTTCGTTTAACTCGATAGCTTTCTTGTTCTTATTGCAATACCGCATTCGTGATTTGATAAGAAAGAAATAAGCGATAAACGACAGCCTGAAGCATTGATCGTCTTAATAAAAATTCTTAAAAATAGCTGTAGTTAGTTGTGTCTGAAAGGGAAGCAGCAAAAAATACAATCGTCGCAAAAATGGGCAAAAAATTTCAATGAAAAAGCAATGAGACGGTCTCTTAAATCAACGGAAAAAATAAGTGGCCGAGACAAAAGTAAGGCTTATTTACAACGGAATCAATCAATTACATTGGTCATCAGTGGTCACCTACAGAAATATATGGGTAGTTGACATGGCGAGATGAGCTTGGGACTCAACAAAAAATTCTGTCGTCGTTGGACCGAGTAAAAACATCTCGGACATCTCGATGGTTGGACGTCGCAAAAAATCGTACTCAAGTTTGAACGGGAATGCGGTGAAAAAGTGTCCCTTTGAATGGATGCGGCATTCAGCAATTGCGGTGACATTACGAAATTACGTTAGGTAATTTTATACCGTTTAATTTGTGTAAGAGTATCTGCGCACAATGCTATGGGAACGTAGCAGGTAATAGTAGACTAATTGAAGTTAAGTAGGCTTGAAAAACCGAAGTATTGTTATTTTACTTAGATTTCGATACTAATAATTCGTCAAAAAATTGCTTGGAATTTAATACGAATAACCAAATATAGTACAGGTAAAAGTACTAGTATAACTTGGCCAAGTCACGTCGGCTTTCGCGATTGCACGAAAAATTTAAATCGTAGTGCAAAATTAGGACGCAAAAGTCAATGTCCTACTTGTAAAAACATTTCATTGACTAACAAAAACAATGGACTCAGGGTGGCTTCAAAAAGTATAATACTCGATTAAATATGATGCTGTTACTGTCATCTCCGTATGAGCAAGTGTGAGGGATAGAGCATTCACTATAGACTTATTGGTGTAAGCTAGCTATGGTCTACGTGTCAAAACATGTGATTATTCAATAAAAGGAAAAGCATTTTCTTACTTCTCGTCACTTACTAATGAAATCGTGTCCTGCAGCAAACAAGCGGCGATCGCATCAAAAAGCGCTTACCGCGCAGTCGTTTTTTACGTCTAATTGTAAGTTATTTGGCTCTAGGGAGTGGCATGTACGCTGTGGATTCTAGTGTTTACTATGTTGCTTTAGAATTAGAACTAAGTTACGATGATTGGTCAACGTATGACTGGTTTATTCTGTTGGTTTACGATTGTTTTAGAGTCCACTCGTGTGTTCAGGTTCATATGTTTGCAGTTTTATGTGTATATGAAATAGTAAAGTGACTTACATTGCTTAGAACCTTGCTTAGATGAATATTTGCAAGATTGTAGATTCTACAATGTAGAATTAGTGGCGTAGTGTGGGTTTCTGCCACCCGGGACACAGAACGATTTTACCGCCCTCTTATATTTATAAGAAGACACACACAAACATAACGGAGCGAAGGAAGCGAGCTCGAAATTTTAGCACAACTTCTCGGGTTGTGGTCAGACATCTGTTGATTATATTGTTTAAAATAGAAACTTAGAGCGAACGCAGTGAGCTCGACTTTTCTCTTCAATACAAATCGGTTTGAGACAAAGCCTAATTACGTACAAAACATGTGCAAAGTAACCTAATAAAGAAATTCTATTCTATTCTATTCTAAGTAATAGCTATTGATCCAGCGAAGCAAGCTCGAATGGTTATAGCATAGTGGTTATAGACAGAGCTCAATCAACATAAGTAAGTATATGTATGTTTGATCTCAAGTATTATGCTTTATGCATTAATTTCATCCGTTTACACCAGAAATAAAACTGCATAATTGTATTTTATAAATTGCCACGCAAATCTGAAAACCTTGGAATACCTATAAGTCTTTAGGTTACCGCAATCAAAGGATTTTAGGAAAGACTGTGATACGCAAGGTCGAATACAAAAAAAAACTGGCAAACAATACCCCATTTTAAATTACTCCAAATGACTGCACTCTCAAGGTAAACACGGTTCTACAGAATTTATATTCTAAGCTTGAATCTCTAAAAACAAATGCATAGATCACAGCATACCCGGTGGGCGGCAAATAGCCCGTAGTGGTAAATCGTGCGTCCAAATGCGCAATATCAATGGAGTTGCAGCGTCATTACGAAGACGCTCGATTGAACGCACGCGTCTCTTTGTACCAGCCTTGCATGATAGTGGGCACAGAGTTAACGCAGAAGCGTTTTCCGTTGCGAACGAAAGCTGCCTATAGGTTTACGATATTGCGAATGATGGAGGAAGGCAATATGTTTTATATTATAAGCCACTTATGTCCCACTGCTGGGCAAATGCCCAATCCGTTCTCTCCAAGAGTCTCTGTTCTGTGCTTCAATAGGCCAGTTCTTAAGGAAGGAGGCAGATAAAAGCGACATAATAATGAAAATCAGCAGTTTAATGTCTGAAATATAAGTTGATGATGATTTTTGCACCCTTTTGAGCGAAATACCTAAAATGCACCATTTTGCTGTAGCATTAATGGCTAAAATAAGTTTGGTTGTTAAACTGTAGAATGATTCTGAATTTTGACTCCTGTATATAAGTAAGTTATAGACTGTATGGGATCCCACTACAGGGCAAAAGCCTCATGCATACATAACGCAATTTTATTGCAGTTAGGTATGTATATAATGTACTCTTGACAACTATTGTATTGCTACGTATGATTAAGACCTCAGATATATTTTTATCAGTCTCACATTTTGCGTTAGTTTCTTATTCTTTGACATTATTAAGTAGTATCGTATGTTTTGTTTCGCCGCCTATTTCCTGGATCCGGCATTCGTGTCGGTAGATATTAAGTTTTTGGTTCAATAGAATGGAGACAAAGGTGGGGTTTTATCGACCAAAATATTGTTTAATGTTCATCTATTTATTTTCATAAGGTGTTAATGTTAAGTGACTTCGATATAGCAATGTTTGTAAATATTTCGTATTGACAACTGTTTATATTAGCAAAATTTTGTACAAAAATGATGTTGTATGGTATCAGGTAGTTTTTTTTTAGTTACGTCTGCTAATATAAATAATAGTTGTCAAATATTTATACGAGTCTGATGTATATTTTGGTTGTAACATCATATTTGCATTGTACAAAGTAAATATTATATAGGATCCAACTTAATGTGTTAAAGATTTTTAAGAGGATGATTAGACCATCAAACTAAATAACTTTCTAAATTTATAGACAAAAGACGAATTCGTGAGAAATATTCCCCTGTCCTAATAGTAGGATTGCCATTTTGTATGGAACAGCAGATTTATTTTTCGCAATTTAAAAAATTTGAGAAAAAACTTAAAAAACCCGAGGTCACAAACCTCGCCTAAACTGTCTTACAACTTGACAAACATTGCTAAACTTCGTAAAATCGAACATTCAATTAAGCTTCCTTTTATTTCCCGTCTTTGTTTAGATTTCCGTTCAAAACGACCGAAAGATCTAACAAAAAGTTCCGCCATCGCCAAAGGGCTATTCGAGCGTAAACCTAGTACAAGAGCTGTCGTAACCGAGTCTCAAAATATCCGAGGACTTTTGTTAGAGAAGACATCTTTCGACAATAGTGCAATTTCTTAACTAGCTCGCTTTTGTTCGACTAATGACCACAGGCTTCGTTTTGTCCCGGAGCCGACTGACCTAGTTAAGGCCCTCCCTTTGTACAAAGACGTCCCCCCATTTTTGTGGGGCACTTATGCAAAAACAAACATGCTCTAGTTGCCTCTAAAGCTGTTTCTTGTTTGCGGTTTCCTATGCAATTCTAGGAGTTTTTGTTGTTGCATTGAAAGAGTTGTTTTTGAGCGCTGTTTGTATTTTTAAAATGACAAGTAGACCAAAATTAGTTCCTTTTTAGGGTCTTGATTTGGAGAAATTCTGTCTGTCTTGTCTCTAAACCAGCACTATGCTTTGATACTCGACTGTTTTAAGGCCTCCGCTCATTGCAGCGATATTATCGCTGCGATTTTGCGATAATTGTTCTCAGTACATTTTGTATGGGGACGCGCGCGATCCTACACACTGCCGCGATATTATCGAGCGATAATATCGCTGCGATTTTGCGATAATTGTTCTCAGTACATTTTGAATGGGAACGCGCTCGATCCCACACACTGCCGCGATATTATCGCAACCTGACGCAATCTCTTTCTACTACATTCAGTGAAGGGCGCATGCGTGACGCGAATCGCGGAATCGCTGCAGTGTGTAAGGTGTCGCGATATCGCTGTCGATAATATCGCTGCAATGTGCGGAAGCCTTCATAGTTCCTGAAACTTTTGTTTAAATAAATATATATAGATTATCCCAATTCTAACAGATTTGGTCACAAAGAAGAATTTTTAAAATGAGTGAAGACATTTTTGTATTTATTAAAAACAACCGCCCGAAGTCACATAATAAATATATTTTGACCCTTTGGAGACTTAGATAAAATATTAGAAAACATTGCAGTGTTTTATATTCTATTGTCTCCAAATATTTATTATGTTATTTCTGATGGTTAATTTGTTTTTAATAATTATAAATAACTTGATTAACATTCCAAGTCTTTTAGCAAAATACTCAAAGCTGATGTTTCTGACATTTTATCGGATGAAATTCCATCCTGATTCCTGCAAGATGCTGTAAAGTTTAGTATTCTCAAAACTTCTTCAGATGCTAAACCTCTTTAATCATAACTAGTTGAAAAGAAAAGCTTATTGACTACCCTGTATTTTGCTTTTTATGAGCAGAATTGCTTTGAACTGGATTTGCTTTTACACAAGGTTTTTTTTTTTACAGAGAGAAAAAAAAATCTGCTGTCCCATACATTTGGCTCAAATAGGTTTGCAGTTTTGTATGGAACAGGTTTTTTGTTCGCGATTTCGATGTTGGTGCAACAGAGAAAGTTGTGAGTTTTGACGGTCTGATTATCCCCTTAATAAAGTGTCAGCATAATATTAAGATGGATCCTATGCATACATTATTTAAAAAACCTCCAAGGGCGTGTCGGACTCGCCCGTGATAGGATTCCATAGCCATTGCATAAGTAGAATAAGAAAAAATAGTTATGGATGAAAGTATAAGGGTTCCTAGTTCGACTAGGGAACCCTAAAAACTCGATTTCTGTAAATTTCGAAAATATCTTATTAATTCTAGGTGTTCAGTTAAAACATTTTCGCAGGAAACTTCAATGACCCAAAGATTGCATACCATGACGAACATAACCACTTAATAAAGGAGTCGGCAAGGCGTTAAATCCTAAATTTATCACCCAAAATTGTACAGTTTATTGTTAAACATTCGTTTTGTTTTCACGAGCCACGGCAGGGGGCGAGCGAATGGCAATAAGTTAAAATTAATAATCTGTCAGCGAATACGATTTTCGGCTCAGTATTTTATGATATCGTATCGTTTTGATCTCGAAACTGGATGTTTGATATCTAATACAGTTGAATTTATCTGCAATTCCGATGGGGTGTTTGTGTGTTTTTAAAGCCGAAGAATAAAACGATGGCTTTTCCCTTGCATAAATAAATAAATAAATTAATAACGCTCACAGGCACATACATTGTAATGATCCCAAACGAAGCACTAAAGGCTTTTATTATGGAAACCATACAACAACGGCACGAACATATAACATCCATGACCGAACCGGGATTCGAACCCAGGACCCTGGTTTGGCAGTCCGGTGTGGTAACCATTACACCAACCGGGTCGTCGTCGGGGCATTGAATGTAACCCACGCGAATTTGAAGCTTGTTGATACTAAAATTAACTGTTTATAGGATTGAGGAAGAAGATTCGTTTAATTTGTGAAGAAAGACCGCGCCTTTCAAAGTGCATAGGCAAAAATTCACATAATGATACAATCTTCTTATTTCGTGTCAGCATATCACATGAAAATTAGTCAACTTAATTATTAATGATACAATCTTTGATTTAATTAAAATAGCGATACGGCACGATAGTAAAATTGTGCACCAACTATCATCATCATCTATAGCAGGCCAGCAGGCCAAATTATACCGGATCAGGGATGTATTTACTCGAAATTTTTTCACACTTATGTCTGGCTACTTTTAGCAACACGGCTCCCGTCAGCGTCTGGATACTACTGTTTATCTTTGGTCAACAATTTCACTCTCTTGTGTATGGCCCTACGGGCCGCCCCGTTTGAACCAGCCGCCCTGAACACTAGCCCATTTTACCCTTAGGAAAATACGCCCCTGCATACTATCTAACGGCAGGATGTAAAGGCAGGCATTTAAATGGTAGTGTTATAACACTAAATGGTGAAATAAATAAAACCGGTCAAGTGCGAGTTGGGCTACTCGCACAACGAGGTTCCCGTACCACACCACCACATATTAAATTGAAAAAAAAAAACGTTTTTTCTCCGGGACCTTTAGCGCAAGACAGACTCACACTTGGCCGGTTTTTATTATTTATTGTTATACAATAGAGTTTGTTCTATAATTACACCAAGTTTAACGTTTGTATGTATTCCCGTTTTTACGATAGAGCGTGAAGAAAAAACGTTGATAACAACTAGTTTCTTGTTGAGAACCCCCTTAATTTTTTACTTTTTGTCATGTTTACTATCCTATTTATATCTCTTAACAAATCCGCCGTAGTAACGCATATTCTGTGAATATTTAAACTCTAGCTATTACGGTTCAATAGTTACAGCCCTAAATAGGTGTCCTACCTACGAACGGACGCACAACGTACGTAGGCCCCGTTTTCACCCTTTGGGTACGGAACCCTAAAAAGCTGTTTAGTGTGCGTTCCGTGCACTGTAATAAAATGCCACCAAAACAGTCACTTTAAGATGTGCTCTTGTCTGCGTATGTTAATTTCACTGATGTTCCTTATACCCGAAGTTCCACTTCGCCAAATTACTAGCTTCCCTTATTATTATCCTAAGTCGGTCAGTTTTATAAGATTAAAGACTTTTAATTCAATTGTTGTGTTTTGACTTAACTTTTGCCAGCAACTTGCTAATACTTTCACTTTTAATTAGTAAGCACTTCGAGCTGCCAAAAATATAATAAAAATGTTTTTTATAACTTTTATTTTTGTTTTTAATTATAATTTTAGTCTTTCCATATAACGTCTATCCAAATTAGCTGAAACTGTTTTAAGGAGCTGATTTATACTATCAAACTGAACAATTTTATCTATGGGACCAGTAAAAAAATCTCCTGTCCCATACATTTGAGTCGAGTTATGTTTGCAGTTTTGTATGGGACAACTGTTTTTTTTCGCGATTTTGATATTGGTCCCATCGTTAAGTTAAGTTTTGTTACGTTTGATTGTCTGATCATCCCCCTAAAATAGTTTCAACTAATTTTGTTAGCCACTGAAACGGTGAATTTGGACCATCAAACTGAACAACTTTCACTATGGAGCCATCCTCAACCTTGATCTGGTCTAGATACTTCCTAGATACTAGTTCTGACTCTACCAGGGGAGCGTGCAATTTCTCTATGGCCTAGAGGCCATAGAGAAATGATTGGTAGACCAATATTTCCTTCTACACAAGCCTTGTATATCTGTTTCGTTAGTTGACTTTTATCCTAAAACAGAGCACCAGGTTTAGTTTTTGGTTTGATATAATGCTTAGGTGCTCTAATTTACGTGTTGTATATCAATTAAGTGTTGTATAAAATAAGTGTACAGAATACTTCATCGAAGTAATATAGAATACTTCGATTTCCAATTTTATCGAATTATTACCTACAAAATAAATGAATGTAATTTATATCTTCGATCGATAGGTACCAATTAAACTTGACCTGACCTTTTCTTTCTTTACCTACAGAACAGTCAATTAATGTTTTAATACCACTTAAACTACTATCCAATTCAATGACGTCCTTTTAAAAGGTCAATAATAGAATGTGCTTTATTTGGACAACTAGTTTTTTTATTACTTCTATTTTCAGATTTCATTTTTATTTATACTACAAACACAAATAATAATACATAATAACCGATTTTACTTTTTAAGTTAACGCAAAGGTGCGTCCACATCTGGCGAACGCGCGGCAAATGCGCAGCTCTGCGCGGGTGCAAATGTGAAAATTCACGACTTTTCGAGATTTTTCATACAGATCTGTCGCGTCGATATTTGAGTTTGTATGAATTAGATACTAAAAAAAATTCCTAAATGAAACTGAATTCAGTATTTTAAGCTTTTTGGTTAATTCTCTTTCAATTTTTATAACGAAGAAAGTTTTCAAAACCACTGGAGAAGTACCTACTAGTTATTATGTACATGAAAATATGGCTCAAAGTTAAACGAAGAGGAATTTATGGTATTATTCGTAGTTCTTTCATGAAAATCCGTTAACAAGCGAAAACTTTGTCTAGTGCTTTACAAAATGCCAGTAGTTTGTTGTCTAGTTATAGTGTAAACGAACATTGTTCTTTCGTTTACATGAACCTAGTTTTGACTTCGAAATAAGGTTTTATTAACTTTATAACTTAAAGTCCTTATTTGAATAACAAGTGTGTTTTGTATACTTAAGTTTGAAATAGCGATTTGAGATAACTTTTGTTCGATCTCTTTTTTTTCTTTTATAAAAAAAATGGTACCAGGTGTATCGCGGATTTAAATAAGCATTCCATCGTGGGTTTGTCTCCAGAGAAAGGCACATTTTTGTATGAAACAACTATTGGTGATGAAAAATCAGTTGCCAACTTGCCATCAGACAATTTGAAAGCACTAAAAATGGTTCAGTCACCTAAAATTGTATTACAATTAAATAAAACATTTACTTAATTTGTTAATTTATTCTGAATAAATTCTTATCACAGATAAATTTGCTCTGCCATTTTTTAGCCTAACGTTTAGTTGCAGAAACGCTCATTAGAGTTAATCCTCCATTACCTAAATCTCTAGCTAGCTTCTACTACGTAGACAAGACAAAAAGTGACAGCGAGAGATTTAATGGAGGATTAACTCTAATGAGCGAATCTGCAACTGGGCGTTAATGGATTGAAAAATATAGTTTTACTTGAAATAGCATACCATTTTCAGACTGTGAACTACCTAGCTAGAACATGACCTACTTAGCAAATGTCTTGAAAAGAAAAAAACCAACACTCTAAAACGACGTGCATAGAAAAAGTCCTAGGTCGCCGAAATTTAATAAATGATCATATTATAACAATATTGATTATTCTATTTTTTTTTAAGAACGCATACTTACTGCTAAAGGAACGCATTAACTTCTCCAAGTTTATTTCCTTAATATTTTTACGAGAACACTAACATAAACCTACAAAACGTGTAGTAGTTTACAGCTCACATCTTCACACCTTTAATCTCACTTTGTTTTCCAAGACTTATAAAATCGCAACTGAAATTAATATTCCGTACGAGTCCCTTCACTGTACCGTAAAAGATAAAACATTAATAAAACAAACAGTCCTATTCGAGATTGCGTCTGTAGTAAGGATGCTAGGATATGAGATATCGGATTCGAAGATGGATATTAAAAACGTTACCCTCCTTCTGGCGCAATCTTGTAAATAACATGGATATCCTTCATAACAACTTATTTATCTGAAACTTTTTTTTTTGGTTTTTTGTTTTTGTTTGTTCCTACTTGTTTTTTACTTAGTCAGAAATATTTATTTCAACGAAAACAGAAGAACTTAAATGATATTTACTACATTATATACAACTTATAGGTTAAAACTAATATACAGGGTGAATTTGATATCATTAGCACATTATAGCATCTTTTGAAACTATGAGTCTACCCATCAAACTGAACTTACTATGGGAGTAAACCGATAGGAGAAAAAAAATAATCTGCTGTTCCATAGTAAACTGCAATGCCTAATCGACTCAAATGCATGCAACAGCTGAATTTTTTTTGCTCCGATTGGCTTGCTCCCAATAGCAAAAGTTGTTCAGTTTGATGAGTAGACTCTTAGTTTAAAAGGATGCTAATGATATCAATTTCATCCTGTAGATAGAGATTGTGCAATTCAAACCCCGAATATTAGTCCAATCATTTTAGGGTTTGACCCTAACAATAATTCATCTATCGCTGAAATTTTGCAGTGTGGTAAAGTAAAGTATACAGATTACGGTTGACAAATAATCTAGGACCGGAAAAAACTAAACCTAGATTATTTGTCAACCGTAATCTGTATACTTACTTTACTTTATCACACTGCAAAGTTTCAGCGATAGATGAATTATTGTTAGGGTGTCCAAACAAGGAAACTCTAAAATGACTGGACTATATTATCTCAAATAATATCATACAATTAACTATTTATTTTAGCAGTTTCAGGTTTGGGCCAGAAGAGAATACTTGCAATAATAGGCAGCTAAGACTTAAAATATACTAAAAACTTCATTTTGTATTCGGTGTTGGCCGTAGCCAAAGAATATTTCGGCACAAGAATGAGAGATCAGTAACATCTCTAGTCGAAAGAATCAAAATTATGAAATTTTCTTGCTTTACGAATTCGCTGTATCCGAGGTAAGAATTCATTTCGAACCTTAAAAAGAATTTGCTAAGATGAACTCAGCCGATAAGAAAGCATTTTAAATCTAGTGACTCCCTTCTTAGAACACTGTGAGCAGTGTGAATGCATTTTTTGTACGCATTCAGATAAAACACCAGGCGTGAGAATATTTGTGTTAATTTAAGGAAAAAATACGATTAGCAATTCAATCTGTGGACTTCGAGCATTTGTTTTGATAACATCAGCTGTTGGGCTGAATTTTAATTCTCGTGGAATTCTAGAAAAATTACTTCCGAGAAAACAGATTGTTAAAAAATATTGGTTAGGCTGTATCAGGGACGCAGCCTCTGTGGAGTACGTAAATCGTCTTGTACTGGTAATGGCGTCTGTCCTCTCAATAAGAGTGATAAAATATCCAAGGTTATAAGCGATGTCATAAAATATTTCGTTACATTTGGTTTTTGCAAGTGTACCTACTGACCGAAGAAAACGTCACACGTTTCACGTCAAAATATAAATACATACTAAAAGTACGAGATCGCATCGATTAAACATTTTTAGTTAAAAATACCGCTAAGATTCTCGGATTCTCACCACAACAGATGTTCCGCTGTATTGTAAAAAAACGTATCGATTTTCATTTCTTGATCAGAAGAAATCGATTATTCCGGATTTTGGCCAACAGAACAAAAAAGGGTATCCCGTCAAAACGATAAAAAGCAGAATGATAATATTCACGATAACTTACTACAGTTTTACGTTATTTAATAAAAATATGTTTTAAAACCACCAACGTAACCTCTGGACATTGAAAATGTTCAGAAACCTAACCATGAAGGAAGTAGGCGTTTTAACCTCGACATAGATCGTCAGTCTGATATGCACGGGGGTAATAATTAAAACCTCTGACATGGCAATAAAACAGGGACCTACTTTTCGAAAGGAATTCTTTGCGTTCCGTAATTCAAGACCTAAATGTTTTAACACGGGAGAGCTTCGATATTTTTATGCAGAAGTTTTGAAGACTACTTTTGATCTCAAAATCATAATTCAGATTGAGATATTATTATTAGACGTGTATGATCGATCGATATATTGTAAGAGCATTAGGTGCATTGATTGTTTTGGCTCAATGGCTATGTTATTGGATTTTGGAAATTGAAGCCATAGTTCAGTTCCTGTGATAGATATTGGTAGACTAGACTTAATAATATAATTCTATTTTGATATTTCAAATATAATAGAAAGTAGAATTAGCATAGAACGTAACAATGAAAGAACGCCATTTATTATTCTTGCCTAATTTAATATGATACAAAGGGCCTGAAAATTTATTCAAAACAATATCAGTACAATACCAAATTCATTCTACGAACCTTTCGCTATCTCAACTGCGGTCAGACGATATTCCATTGTTTTCTCGTAACGTATGGGGTACCTTAATATTGCCCACTCTATTATAAACGGAACATATTCTACACAAAGGTATTGAGAAAGAAGCCGCGGTCCTTTAAAGGACGGGACACAACCTTTTGATTCGTTCCATTAATGCGGTGAGATCTAATTTGTTATTAAATGGGTCATTATGCCCTTATTTCGATTCCAACTGAGGGTGGCCTTTGGAATCCAATGAATTTTAACTTTTGTCATTGGAAACATTTGAATGTTTAAAAAGGGGATGAATGCTTCCGTTCCTTTGTGACCGTTGGCATTTTTATGTGAACCTATTTTTCGAATTGATTCTAACATTTTTAACATTCAACAAATTTTTTGAACCACGAAAACAAAAAGGAAGAATGTAGATTGCGTAGCACAAATTGGTACAAAAATGAGAATTTATTTTGAATCTAGAACACAATTTAATTATTATAAATGATTAATGTAGGAATTTAAAGTATAAATTATCTACCATATAGGCACTACCATCATCAACTTGATTACAATATGCAGAGAAGCTGTTGAAAAACAACAGAGAATTTTAGTACCAACAAATAGAGTTTACAGCCATGAAATAAAAATAATAACGTATAAATAAAGATAATAAATAACTCGAAAGCCGACAAATAGGTAGCATCAATAATATCCTTATGAACGAATTCGAGTGCATACAGTAACTAAGTAAAAACATTTATGTAAAGTAGATTAGAAATTCCTATAAAATGTAGATATGAAACAGAATGCAAACGTCGTCTTGCATTCTGTTGTTATTGGTATGGTAGAAATAGTATGAATGCTGAGATGAGCTTACTCAAATGATCAAAAATATTTTAAATGAAAATTCATCTTTGGTACGCTAAGAATAATATTGAATATTTAATTATGAATCCAATGTAATTATTACCAGAAAAGTAATTATTACTTTGAAAGAAAAGATAGGTATAATTTTAATGTGTGATATTAGTAGTTCAGATAGTCAAACTGAACAAATATTGCTACCAGTTACCATTAAAATTGCCTAACGTGTTTTACAAGAAGACATTATATATTTTTTTTCGATTTTGAGAATTCTCCCGTAACGAAATTAGGTTAGACTATCTCTAAATCCAAAAACTAAGAAAACTGGTTATTGTTGATAATTTATGTTTGAATTGGAAACTCTGTCACATATAGAAACAAACTTTTGAATAAATCACGTAGGTATAAATAAAATTAATAACAACAAAGTAGAAACAAATAAAATTGGTAAAAGCTGATAGCAACCGCAGTTGTTTTAAAAGCAAAGTACATTACTATGAACTGTGTAGGCATTTAAACTTTGAAGAATCTGTTTTCAATTCTGAAGGTAACCAATCTTTGGTCCCTATACTCTAGAGTCGCCACACAAACGTTATCGCGGCCGCATCGTACGGAGATTAAGGTTGTGGCGGGAGGCGAATGCATCGTCATGCCTCCGCGCGTATGGTGCAATTTGGAAACTGATTTTCGAAAAGATTGTAGAAACCAAAAACATTGCATTGTAACATATTGTAGCAATTAAAATTTTCAATTTCAATGGTTCAACCTTGTGATGCAAATGTCATTTTAACAATGGTTTCAAATAGCATGATTGTGTATATAAATTACACTTACTGAGACCGCTTCCTTTAATTTTACAAATGACGTAAAATTAGTGTCTAATTCAAAGCTGCAATTTGTCTCATATTATCATCATCATAATCCCTGCCGATAGACGTCCACAGCTGGACATAGGCCTCCCCCGGGCCCCGAGGTCTCCACAACGACCGGTCCCGCGCTGCCTTCATCCAACGAGTTCCCGCCGCCTTCACTAGGTCGTCGCGTCGGTCCACCTCACTGCCTACCCAAGCTGCGCTTTCCGATGCGCGATCACCACTTTAGAACTCTTCGGCCTCATCGGCCATCGGTTCTGCGTGCAATGTGCCCCGCCCATAACCACTTTAGTTTAGCAATTATTTGGGCCTTGTTACTCTGGTTCTTCTGCGAATCGTTTAATTTCTGATTAGATCACGCAAGGAAACTCCGAGCGTAGCCATCTTCTTTGGGTGACTCTCAGCCTTTTTATGAGGCCTTATGCGATTCATCTACCTAATTAAATGTTATTATCTACTTACCTAATATAAAATCATGTTTGGCCAACCACAGTGTTCTAAGTAACCCACATGTAACATAGATTAATTATCATAATGTGTAATACTTTCCGCTTGATTCCTTGACTAAGACCAAATTCATAAGATGCTCTAAGCCTCGGGGAATGGACAAAATAAAAATGAGCAGTCTCCTTGTTGGCTTATCGGAATAGATGACTTTTTTCGAAATGTCCTTAAGGGGAGTTAAGGCCACGAGGGATTACACTTTTTACTAAATCGTTAAACTCGGACAGGTTCGTAAACCATTTCTCTAGTTTCAGCAACATTTGAAATAGGGGAAAATCTTTAGTGCGCAATGAAAGGTTGATTGCGTGGTTTTCTTTTAGAAGCCATAACAGAATTCTAACAGCAATTTTTCAACGTTAACAAATTGGTTTATTTTTTTCCTTGTGTTATTTTTTCTTCAAGAGCACGTACAACGGCCTTTGCGTGTGGGCGAGTTAAACATAATAACCGCCTATTTTACAAATGCCTTCAACATTGCCTACCGCACACCATGAGCAGTCACATTTTGAAGTATCAACTTAAAATGCTGTAGTTATTTTTAATACCGCTTGCGTTTGGGTGCCCATTGTTTTCGTTGGGACATATTTATTCTTGTGGCGACAGCTTATTTACATTTGGATTATTGTTTTAACTACTTTAGTTATTATTTTAAGCTCTAATTTGCACGTTCTTATTTTAAAGTTTAATATGATCACAGTCTTTCACTCACACATTTCGTACTTAATTAAAAAAAAATCTAAGAAATAAGTAACACATTCACTTTCAAACCCCCCCGATGATTTCTTAATTAGACTGCCTTTGCAATAAATTTCCTTTTTTAATATTTGTTGGTAGTAATTTTGATTATTACAAAAGTTATTTTGATTTGGAATCGTTAAAAAATGATACAAAATACTGATACGATAAGAAGACAAATTAACAAAAACATTATTTTACTTCATTCCTACAGCTATTATAGCGTCTCTGCAAATTATTTGGTCATCTCTTCACAATAACTGTTGTTTATCGCAAAAAAGTGCTAAGTCTAAATTAACAAAAACTATATCGATATGATACAAAACACTTTTTGTCGCACCATATTATGTTATGATAGCTTCATTTGTTATACTCGCCTTTATACAGTTTTAACTCATTACGTTTCGCGACGGGATACCATAGTCGGGTTTGTCTATTACATCCCAACAAAGGACTCCACTAAATTGTTTTAATAGACCCGTAGAATTTGAAAGTCATTACGCATTGTCATCGAAACCTATATCTCTGTATAACACCTGGTTTTGAATTAGATTCCAATCAAGAGTGTTTTAATTATAAAACATATGTGTTCTAAAACCTGATTACATTAATGAATCTTCCTACACTCTGTATATTGTATATTGTATAGTTAGAGATGGTTATGATCGATATTAGTGATTGTATCTATTGATGATACTACAAATATCAATTCGGTAGGTCAAGTTTTTTTTGGTCATAATTTTTATATTTTTTACGAATAGAAGACATAATTTTAAGACACCTATTTCATTCTTATTGCGATTCATCGAGTTTATCAATATAAATTTAATTTTTAAATTATTTTGATCTGTAATCTCCAAGTGCAAAAATGGTGGAGAGAAAATAATTCGAACTCCATGGAGAAAAACTACCTACTGCTATATTTAAAAAAATTAAAACCTGCCTCCTCTTTCTAACTCTATGCTGGAAAAAGATACGGCAACATCAAATGTCAAATTCTGACATTGTGAATGTATTTTTTTTTTCTTAATGGTTAGTTATTATAAGTTAATTTTATGTTTACCAAGGAGTTCACAGGTATGCCAGTGACGTCACTGAACGGACCGAAAAACGACGTTATTTTATTAAAAATATCTGTAATCCTTTCATTTTAAAATCTCTGACATATAAAATATGATTATTGAGACAATTATCTCGAAATGGTTTTCGATTCAGCCCTCCAAAAAAAACTTGACATACCGAATTGGGTGGGCAGTGTTTACTTGGAAGCAAAAACAACCTTAATGGAACCATGGTCTTAGAACTCCTAGAAAAGTTTGAACAGACTAAGATATTTGATTGATAGTGGTAAGCAAGGATCATCTGGGCAGGCGGAAGCTTCAACAGCATGGAAAAACTGGTCAAGTGCGAGTCGGACTACTCGCGCAACGAAGGTTCCGTACCACACCACCACACAACACAACATATTAAGGGCAGGATCTTCCAAATCGCCTGTTTTTGGTTGAGTTTTAAGGCATGAAATAGTCGTTGTTTTAATCCAGAAAAAATATATGTTGTTGTTCATGAACTGTTCTCGATTATTCTGTGGCTCAAAACACGATAGTTATTACTTCTCTCGACCATAAAAGCATGCAAAGATGGGTAGTTTATTACTATTTTTCAAGTTTTACTTAAAGATTATTAACACTACAAATAAAAAAAATACACTGAAAAATAGGAAAAGATATTGTCTAAATTATTCTCAGGCTAGTTTTTTCCCCCACCACCAGAGAGAAAAGATATTGATGAAAAATACGTTTTTTTGCGGACCTGCCTTGAATTGAAGCGGGAAAATTGCAAACTTATGCTTGTAAGAAAGAGACGCTTGCACTCGAATAACCGGGCCTTAAGTTACAAAAAACTTTTTCTCACACGACTCACACTTGGCCGGTTTTTATTATTTGTTGTTATATTGTAGAGTTCGTTCTATAATTACACCAAGTTTAACGCTTGTATGTATTACGGTTTTTGCAATAGAGCGAAAAGAAAAAACGTTGATAAAAACTAGTCTCTTGTTGAGAACACCCCTTAATTTTTAACCTTTTTATTATTTGTTTACGAATCCGCCGTAATAGCGCATATTCTGTGAAATTTTCAACTATCTAGCTACTGCGGTTAAAAAGTTACAGCCCTAAATAGGTAGGACGGACGGACAACGTGGGCTTAGTAATAGGATCCCGTTTTCACCCTTTGGGTACGGAACCCTAAAAAAGCTACAACTGAAACGAACGAATAGTCGAACCAAACTATGTGGCACCTCATGACCTGCTCCGCATGCAAGACCACCTGCGCACGAGTGGTTTTTTGTCAATGACAAAGTAAAGAATGGTTGTTCTGGATTCTAGCTTGGCCAATTAGATTATCTACGGGATCAATAAGAAACAGGTAAACTATCTGACTCTACTGCATTACAAATGATCAGCTAATTGGTGCACTTAGTATGAAAAAATAACATTTTGTTGTAATTTTCAGTACTTACAATTCAGTCCGATTTTAGAAACAGACTCTAAGTATACTGCACCTACGCCATCATAATTGAAATAATTAAATATTTTGGACATTATCACACATATTATTTGAGTCCCCAAGCACGTATCCAGACTTTAACAGTACCGTTGAAAATGGTTGGTAAGGTCATTATTTTGAAAAGAAGAACACATTATTATCATCATCACCTCACCCTATAGAAGTCTACTGCTGGACTCTACCCCAAGGATCACCATAACAATCGGTCCTGCGCTGCTCTCATCCAACAGATTTCCTCCACCTTTACTAAGACGTCGATCCACCATGGGGGGCAAAGAAGAATACGTTATACATAGTAGTTTAAATAAGTGCTGTCTTCTAGAGAGATGGTAAAAAATATACTCTTTTATTTAAGGAAAAAATGTGGAACATACTCGCTTATGTGTCAAAATAATCGATAAATTTATTTTAATTGGGTCTCATTGATTGGTTAAATAAACGTTTCAGATTGGCTTTGATACATTTCAGTCATATAAATTGGACCAGAAAAACCGGTGAGTTGAATGATTCCGATATAATTGGTTTGTTATTTTTAGGGTTCCGTACCAAAAGGGTGCCAACGGGACCCTATTCATAGGCCTACGCTGTCAGTCCCTCCGTCTGTCCTGCCTATAAAGACGTGTATCTTTTGAACCATAGTAGCTAGACGGTAGAAATTTAAACAGAATATGCAGAATTATAGCGGATTTTCTAACAAATAATAAAACATAAAAAAAATAAAAAATACGGTTTTTTCCAACGCTTTTAGTTTTTTACTCTATCGTAAAAACAGTAATACATACAGGCGTCAAACTTGGTGTTAGTGAAAAGCATACTCTAAAACAAGAAACAAAAACCGGTCAAGTGTGTGTCGGGCTTGCGCTAAGGATCCCGGGAAATACACAATTTTTTGATAAAATTGTATGGTGGCAGGAAAACCCTCCGTGCACGAGTTTCACTCACACTTGGCTGTTTTTTTACTGGCCCTTAAATATGCGAAGAAATGTCCACTAATTATGTGGAAAGTGGATCAATGAGTCAATTATCAATATGGTTATGGCGTTATAAATACTCTGGTCGAAATAAAGTAACTGTTTATTCTTGTTTTTACTGTCACTCAAACTCGACCGTTATCTCATTATCAGTAGTATTAGTGATTTTATATCAGTTTAAGAAATAACGAACTGTTTAATATCAATTGTGTATACGTCACTGCGAAAGCCCGTAGTATGGTAAATCCTACGTTTTTCTGGTAAAACCTAACTTAACCTGCTTATGGTAAGGTTAGGATTAGGTTCGGTTTTTTAGGTTTTACCGGAAAATGTTAGGATTTACCGTAGTTCGAGCTTTTACAGTAACATATACAAGGTGTTACAAAAATACAAATAAACATTTAAGGGGGTGGTTTAGACCATCAAACTGAACAACTTTCACTATGGGACCAATATCGAAATCGCGAAAAAAAAAATGATGTTCCATACTCTACAAATCGACTAGAGCTAAAAATGTATGGGATATCAGATTTTTTTTTCGCGATTTCGATGTTGGCCCCATAGAGAAAGTTGTTCAGTTTGACGGTCTTAACAACCCCTTAAGAGTTTTAAAAATTTATTTTTACTTATGAAACACCTTGTATACTGACATCGATGTGGAAGACTTTTAAATGCATTCATCATCACATCAGCCGATGGACGTCCATTGCTGGACATAGGCCTCCCCCAAAGATCGCCACATCGACCGGTCCTGCGCTGTCCTCATCCAACGAGTTCCCGCCATCTTCACCAGGTCGTCGGTCTAAGGTCCACACTGCGCTTTACAAGGTCACCACTCGAGAACTCGAGTAAAATGCTTACAACTGGAAATAAAGGGGTGACTTTAGATTCCCTTTTCTTCGGCTTTATTCATTAATATCGATTTCTAGAAAAACTTTAATAATTAACTAATAAAATGGTTCAGTTTATTTTTTTGCTCATAAAGTGCTATAGTTAATTAATTAAATGGTTACTAAGTTACCCAATCTCATGGTAAATCCAGGAGGTAAGGTTAAGGAAATGATGAGACCACCAAACTGAAAAGTTTTATCGACAGGACCAACATCGAAATCACGAATAAAATTTTGCCATCCCATACATCAATTAATTGAAATTTGCAGTTTTGTATCGAACGTATGTTTTTTTTTTTTTCAATGTTATCCTAATTCCATAGAAAAAATTGTTTCGTTTTATGGTCTGATCATCCCCTTACAAAACCGTCAGCATAGGGACGCTGCATACATTTTTATTATTGAATTTTAGTTTAGGTACATAAGTGACCCATAGCTCTCTCAAGGACAACATATTTTTGACGTTCTCACTCAGTTTATCCATACCTACTTGTGGTTTCAAGAGTAGCATTCCTAGTACTTGCCATTAAAACAACCTAACCTAAAAACATTGTTAAGAAAAGTAGCTACATTAAAACTCTACGGTTCTTTCTCAACATTTATTCAAAGCTGCGACTTTCACACAAATTTATCAAATTAAGTATTATTTAGTGGCTGAGGCTATCACTTTACTAACCGCTGTCCCTAATCACATCGTCGGTTTCATTTTCTACTCGGTAATTTGTTAAAGCTTTTGCAATGCATTGCGCTACCGTCGAAAGGTCGTTGATTTTCGTTTTAAGTTATTATTTACGTCTTTTGTTTTAATTTGCATGCAATTACATAATCACTTCTAATAAAAGAGAAATTATGTACCATTCAGAAAAAAAACGAAATGAAAGAACGAGCGTTCTCTGAAAAATTTTTAGTAGATTTAATAACGTTAGTTTTTAAAAAACGTATTAGACTTTGTTTTTTAATAACAGTTCGAAATTGAAAACGTAAAATGGACCGACATACAATTTAAACTGTAGAAAATGAGATACTTTTTCTACAGTTTAAATTTTATGTATCAATTTATTAACACTAAATAAATGTCGTACTATTTTTAGTACTGTTTTTAGCACTTGCCTAAAGAATTTAGCGAACACCCTGTCCCTCAGTGTCGGATTTATATTTTTTATGAGTGTAGGCCACTTTATTTCCGCCGCCCCAAGTACCTTTCTAAAATAATAATATTCCATTTGTAGTATAATCCTCTGAAATCTGCCGCCCCTAGGACGCTGCCGCCCCTAGGCCGCGGCTCATACGGCCTATTGACAAATTCAGGACTGCTGTCCGCTAACACTGCTCAGACTAAATGACAGTATCATCATCATATTTCAACATGGTTCAGCCTAAATATTTTTTAGGGCAAGCAACCCTAACTGTAACGTATAAGACCCGACAAAACACAAGTACCAAAATACTATGTAGAAACATTACAACCACTGTCTGCGCAAAGACTTAGAGCAAGCTTACTGTTTCCTTTACGTGAAACCAGTGGACGGCGAAATTGCCTCTAGACAGGTAAGCCGCTTTCTTTGATAGACTTTGTACTACTGACAGAAAGATAGAGGTCAGGATTTGAGCAAATTCTTGTATAGATTTGTTTGGGAAATTTCCTTTGATATGTTTGTAGAGGACAAAATGTATTGGCCTCAGGTTTACGAATCGTGTATTGGCGAAATAAGTTTCATTTTATCTAGATTGAATGAGTTTATCTAGTAGTAGTGTATCAAATGTGTGAATGTGTGGTGGTGTACATTCAGCAGCAATAAGTTATATACACTTTAGTACTACGACGTAGAACAGTTTCTTTTTTCCGTCAACTTATTGATTATTTACAAAAAGTCTAATGTTGGATCCATACGTGGTTGTACTTTGTATATTTTGTTTTGTTTAAAAGATATACCGTATGTAGAGTTTCTGGTTGCATATTCAGTAAACCGAAACATTCCAAAGCGGTGGAAAAAATCATCATCATGGGCCTTATTTCATCTAAGTAGATGTTTCAATCAGCGTCTGTTTGGTTTAGACACCGACGTTCGTGGTAGCTAGCCTTAATAAACCACGTAACTAACATCGAGGTGATTTTACAGGACAAGCTTTTTCGGTTGAGCGCTACGTACAAACTTGTCACCTTTCAAAATGTGTTTTTGGGGAACAATTAGACCGCGATCAATGCGTCTTGGAAAATGGACCACAATTAATAAGTCAGTTACGCCAAAAAAGACAGATACTTCGTTTAGTAAGGCTAGCGACGAAATGCTAAAAAATATTTAAATTTCTATTATTGAATAAAAAAAAATGCAATTTGATGTTATGCTAGAAAATTATCGACTATGCTCTCAAACGGTGAAGAAAAACATCGTGAGGAAACCTGCTTACTCTGAAGAAGAAATTCCGATGCGTGCGTACCTATGTGAAGTCTACCAATCCGCATTAGGCACGCGAGGTGGACTAATGCGTATACAACTTCCCTGGGGGTAGGCCTGTGCCATGTAGTGGGACGGATATAGGATGTGATGATGATGATGATGCTAGGAAACTCGGCTTGAGCTTCCAAGCTCATAATGCGAGTGTAGTCATTTCAAATAAAGGAGTCTGTCGTAACTATTTTCACACCAGTTAACAAACGCAGTAGTCTAAACAAAGATCCAAATCTTTTAGAAGATATGTAGCAATGAAACTAAAACCGTTTTGAATCGTGAAACTGAATTGCGCTAACAAATACCTTAAAAGGATTAGCAAATAAAATCGGGAGTTAAATGGACCAAGACTAGTAATAGCGCCTACGCGTTAGAATATAGCAGGCTCAGTCCAAATCGGAAAAGGAACATAACCAACTATTCTGACGTGAGAAAAACAAACAAGAACCCATTGGGAAGTCGGAACTGAACGAACGATTGCAAATGAAAACACTATTGGCTTTCCAGTTTGTGATGGGAGAAGATACCTAAAAGTGTACCAAGCCTTGTTAGATTAGAAATAACTAGTGTTTTCTCGCGACTCCGTCCGCACAAATTATATACCAGATTTTAAGTCAGCTTTTAAGCTATCAAACAAAAAAAGTTTCATCAAAATCGGTTCTGTAGTTTTTGCGTGATGCGCGAACAAACAAACAAACAAACAACTTTGTCAATAGATGGCGCTGCACGTCATTTAAATCGCGCTATCGAGTGTTATTTGATTTTATATGAAGTGAACCGCTACTTTTTTATTCTTTACGATTTTACCGTTTTTATAAGATAAAAGATAAGATAAATATTCTTTATTTGCACACCAAAAATACAAAAAACAACAACAATATACACGAACAAGAAGGGTACAAAGGGTTTTATAATAGTTACGATAAGATAAGATGATCTCTATAGGTGATCTCTATAGCTAAAGCACTAGTTTCGGGTCAGTTCTATCCTCATCTATCTACAAGTGTCAAACTAGTACATAAGACGCTGGAATAAATCAAGCAAAAAAAATCTACAGATACATAATTTTTTTCTATGGAACAGCAATTTTTTCTCTCTCTTTCGATGTTGGTCCTATACTGAAATTTGGTCAGTTACATGGTCTGAAGGACCTCCTAAAGAATGTAACGCATTTAAGTTTACACCATGTATTTATCTTACATATTAGTCTTAGTACCTATTACGTAAAAAAAAAAAAACGAAATAATTTTATTTCAGACACAGTCCATAGATTGTTAGTATATACTTAAAAACTATGTTAGTACAATATAATACACAGTAGTCTTAACAAATTTTACATAGCCTATTTGCTGATAGAGGGGGCAGCGGAGAGGTGTAGTTCCGTCCAGTGCCTCCAGAATGGACAGTGTGGCCGGTTTGAAATGGTGGTCAGGAGACTAAAGAAAAAGAAAGAAAAAGAAAAAAAAAGAAAAAAAAGAAAAGTAAAAAGGCAAAGAAGATTCCTATGAACCAATGTCATCGGTGGCAGGCATGGCATGTGTATAAAGTCGGACCAAAATGAACAAACTTTACAATGCCGTCACAATAGAGAAGGCGGAGGCGTATTAATTACATTTATAGATCAAACAAAACAACTGTTACGGGACATAAATTGACGATACGTAAATTTTCCTGTCCCGAATGTTGACGCCTTAACGGATATAGTAATAGAAGTGTGCTCAAATATTCATTGGTACCAAAATAATCTTTAGCTATTCCCGTACATAATTACGAAGAATTAAGACATTAAGAACCAATTTGTCGAGTCACGTTGCAGGGTTTGCCTCGAACACTTGTCTCTCGCGTGGTCTTCGCGCGGTTCGCGTCTCAGCCTGCCACGAGGCTCCTAAATCCTCCTCAGTTGTTCTTACTCAAAAACAATCCTCGAGATTGGATAGACACTCCCTCAAATAACTTGACACTGGCGAAATCTAACAAGGAAACGCCATTTAATAAAAATAGAATAGAAGAACCAATTTGTGATGTCGGTTTATCTTCGTATCCAATTAATACGAAGATAAACCGACATCACAAATTCTTTTGATTATATCCAATTATTAATATACATGGTCCTTCTTAATATCCTGACGGTTTTAAAGAGGAAGGTCAGACCATTATACTGAACAACTTTTTCTAGGGGACCAAAGGCAAAATCGCGAAAAAAATCTGCTGTTCCATATACAACTGCAATCCTACCCGATCAAAATGTATGGCACACATGGTATTTTTTTGGCGATTTCGATGTTGGTCCATAAAGAAAGTTGGTCTGTTTGATGGTTTGATCCTCCACTTTAAAAACCGTCAGCTTAAGTTGGACCCTGTTGATATACTAAGGTACATTTTTGAGCAATTATCTTAAAAAACAACTAAGAAGTTTTTAAATGTTAACTAAACTATTCGTATACTAATAGCTTATATGGAGACCGAGGTCAAGAACACACCTTTTCTTTACACTAGGTGACATTTTCAGTAACACAATTAACTGTACCAGTTTTTGTAGACAATTCCAGAAGCTAGACCACGAGTTTTTATAGCTGTTTTTTTTTTTAAAGTTAACATTTTTTTTTTGAGATACTTATTACAATTTAGGGTTCATTGCTGGTTACTGATGACGCTAAACATGCAGTAGGTAAAGTCACAAACATTGTTCACAACACAATTTATAATGACCAAAAAAGTGGTCATTGTTCAAATTGTGTGTTTTAGTTTGTTAATTTCTTTGAACTGTGTACACCTTGCCTGCCTCACTTTATAAACTATCTCTGTATTATGGGTCTGCTGGAAGAAATCTCTTCAGAGATAAGCTCGCCCTTTGTACTTGTCTATTATGCTGTATTCATCTGTATTTCCGTGTGTACAATAAAGTGTTAAAATAAATTAGGTAGGTAGGTATCGCAAACGGGGACAAAGAAAAATTACCTATTTGTTGGTTATTGGTTTGTCCCCGCCTGCAATACCTACCTACCTAATAAGTAATAACATTCAAATTGTATTAATTTGCTCAAACAAAGTTATTATAGCTGATTTAAGGAGCTTGTTTTTATCTTTTCAGTTAATAGTTTTTTATGCAGTCGGGTTTTTTGTTTTTCTAGATAATTTAGTTTATTTCATACTTTTTAGTCTTGTGTCAAAATGGTTGCATAAAAATACTATAATATATATATATTTGGAATCTGCTCTTCACCAGCTTTCATTTGATACCCATATAGTATTTCTTTACGAAAAATATTGGATTCTCCCCCCTCTCATTTTTAATTCGCATACGTCATATTAAAATAATGTACCCTATGACACTCTCACGATTTTTACGAATCTAACGACACCTCATACGTTAAAATCCATCAAGCCGTTTAGGCTGTAGCGCGTGCCAAAGAAATAGACATACAAACATACATACATACATACATACATACATACATACATACATACATACGCTCGAAAAACATAACCCTCCTTCTGTCGCAGTCGGGTAAAAATAAATATGATGTGGTTTTCTTACTTTTTCGAAATTAATAAAAAACATCTCATTTTTTCAAAGAAAATGGCTAAATTCTGACCGGAGCCACGAGCTCGTTCGCATCGATTAGTATAGAGAGTCGTGGTCCCCGGGATGATAAGCCTTAAAGGGGTGCTTCAGACCATCAAACTGAACAACTTTTGCTGTGGAACCGATATTGAAATCGCGAAAAAAAATTCTGTTGTCTCGTACACACGGCGTCACATCAAGCTATACAAAACCAACATAAGCTGGCATCGCAATGTTCTACGTTGCGCAACCTACGCGCGCCTAGCTTATTATTTTGGTTTTGTATAGCTGGATGTGTCACCGTGTGTACATTTCGACCGAGTCATTGACGTTTTTTACGGAACAGTTATTTTTAGCTATTTCAATGTTATGTTGATCCAAAAGTAAATTGTTCATTTTGATGATCTGAAACACCACCAAGTATGTAACACATTTAAGTTCACATCTTGTACCTATAAATAAGCATAAGCATAAGCATATGCTCACGACTAAATTCCCCGAGGGGGTAGTCAGAGATATTCTGAAACCTCAGAACATCCACGTTTCACCAGTAGTACCGAAACTCTGTTCAGTGTGACGGGGGGTGAGCCCGTCGCCACTTATAATGGACGGATAGCATGCAGGTTTCCTCACGATGTTTTCCTTCACCGAAAAGCCAGTGGTGTTACAAATCGTACATAAATTCCGAAAAACTCATTGGTACGAGTCGGCTTGGACGGGGATCGAACCACAGGCAAGGTTACTCGCCACTGGACCACCACGGCTTTTTCTTCTTTAAGAAAATCTATTTGTACATTATAGGGTCCTTTTTAATATGCTTACGGTTTTTTAAGTCAATGATCAGAAACAATATTCTCTCTGCTTGCTATAAATAAAATGTGATTATAATATACCATATTAATCTACCACCTCCATACTATACCTACTTGCTGCAGACTTCCAGTACAAATGCAACAATGAGTGAGATTCTTTATTTCAGTTGTCAACTACAAATCTTTCGGTCCCACCCATGTCTGCCATGTGTCGAATACCTACTCAGATGTTACACAGTTAAATATACAATTACATACGATTTCTTGTTGACTACATGATAAGCACAAAGCGTATTTTGTATGGTGTGGTATTTTAGCTACTTAATATAGACTCAATTGAAAATATGTATTACATAATAATGCAAATAACATTGGAAATTGTTTGTTGATCTAAATAAATGTATGCATTGTAGTTGGGGGCAACACTCGCCGTCAAGTCATTACCAATCTACCATTTGTACGGAGCGGACGTTGCATCTACAAAGAGATGTTAAGTGATTAGCATCCTTTTAAACTAAGGTCTACCCATCAAAGAAACAACTTTTACAATGGGAGCAAACCGATCGGAGCAAAAACAAAATCAGCTGTTGCATACATTTGAGTCGAGTAGGCCTTGCAGTTTATAGTATGGAACAGCAGATTTTTTTTGCTCCGATCTGTTTGCTCCCGTAGTAAAAGTTGTTCAGTTTGATGGGTAGACTCTTAGTTTAAAAGGATGCTAATGATATCAATTTCACCCTGTATAAGTTATGTTTAAATATTTCGTATGTTTTGTTAATCGATTTAATGTGTACATAAAAGACCAGCGATGGTCGCAATGGCACAGGAGAAAGTTTATTATGGATCCCAACCCCAAATAATAATCATCGCTTTTATCTTAAAACTTGATCCACCTAAAAACAGCGTTGGTATGACGTTGCTAACCTATAAATAGCCAATCGATAAAACAATACGATCCAATCGACTGAGAACAATAAAGTTATATACACAAGTAGTTAGGATGTGCGACTAGATTGAACGTGTATATTGTGTCAGTAAATAGGTTTCGGTAGTCCAATGGTATTTGTCTGAGTAATTGAACAATTATGACGATTAGTTACAAATACATGAGAAACACAGTGTGAGTTACTAATTAATATTTATATATCTACCGTATATTTTGTGATTGTAAATATTTCTTAATATAAAAAAAACCTCCAAACCTTTTCTTATGCAAAAAATGAGTAGTTACTTTTTTTTTATTTTAAGGGCCTGTTTCACCACTTCTGGGTAAGTTCTTGTTAGCTTATCCGACAGATAGTTTGAGATATTTTGTATGAAATTATGTCAAAATATTTGTCGGATAAGCTAACAAGAACTTATTCAGAAGTGGTGAAACATGCCCTAAATCTTGTAAAACTCATTGCCAAAAAGAATAGAATCACTTTTAAGCAGTATTTAAATTAAATGAAAACTGACACTTGCTTCGACTTGTCTATGCTTTTATTACTAGCCTCGTTTTGTCTGTACTCAATTCATTTTGTTAGGATAAAAACTAGCCTATGCCCTTTCTTATACAACTGACTCTACATTCATAGAAATCAGAAGAACTTACTGTAGGGTATTATTGCTACCAAAATGTTTAATATTTCGAGATCCTCCAATAAAAATATTATATATAAGACCTATTGTTATGTATTATTTGGCATTTGCATTACAAATATTAGTCTTTGTTATGTATCTTATAATAAACTTTAACAGAAGTGCGTCTGTACACATGGAATATATTTTAAAAAAAATCGATATGGTTTTTAGGTGTCCCTGATTCCAAAATAATCCTTTTTTTTTCTTTCTGTTTCTTTCTTTGCACATCACGTGAAAACTACTAGACCGATTTTGATAACATTTCTTGTGTTTGAAAGCTTATGATTTGATTTAAAATCTGGTATATAGTTTATCTCACTACGATGACAGGAACTCGTGCGCACGAAGTTGCGGGTAAACCTATTCAAAGTTACAGAAGCAAAACATCTTGTATAAATGAGTTATAGCCTGTAGAATCCCACTGCAGGGCAAAGGCCTCCTCTCACGAATAAGGGTGAGAGGGAGTGGGCCATAATCCACCACGCGGGCCCAGTGCGTGTTGGTGGAGGCAAGTTAGTGGTCACCTTGCTGTCAGAGAATTTTCAAGCCGCCAATAGGCCTCTGACCTGGCTTAACGAATAGTTACAACGCCATCTGACGGAACTATCCGAGACCAACTGCTTAACGTGCCTTCCGAAGCACGGAAACGCTCGAGATGAAGTACCACTAAACGGTCACCCATCCAAAGACTGACCGGACCTGACGTTGCTTAACTTCGGTGATCGTTTCCAATACCGAAGCTCCACTACGCCAACGAGCGCTTGTATAAATACATGAGAGAAACCAATTAAAAGATGTCAAACCCCTATCATGTCAAAGCATACAACACAAACAGTTTTTCTTAGCTCTATCACCCTTCAACTGTCAGTCTCCTTGATATTTTTAATGCTTCAAAATATAATATTTCACATGGGAACCGGTCGTTGAAATAATTTAAGAGTGGAGACAGATTTTTAATTACGACAAAGATTTACGGTAAAATTAATTTATGGTTTCTTTGTCTGTGCAATAAAAAACTAATAATATGTTAAGCGAATGTTAAAGTTTATGGTTAAACGTTAGGTCATATTTTACAGATTGCCATCTTTTTGTAAGGTTGCCAGTCATAATACAGATTAAGGAATAAGTGTACGGTAATGTGAAGACAACACACAGAAAAATAAGGAGCTACCTTTTAAATACACAGACATACATACACTCACGACCGTATACACACCCTTTCGGGGAAGTCAGAAACATTGCTACAACTAACAACTTTATGTTTAAGTATGTAGTATGTACAAAAGCTCATATTTAGCAATTTAAGTAGGCTAGCTAGGTGGCTATCTTTTGATGTACTTATTTGTTGTCTTTTTATAGTAGTTTTTTATAGTGTAGTCTTTTATAGTATAGTATCTTTTTATTTATTTATAGTAGTCCTGCCAAATTACATGATGGGTGAAAGATTCCTAGTCGTCTCGATTACGGCTACGTAGTCAATTTTGAATACAGCGACTACTAATTTTTGTAGAAAAGCAGTCACACACGCAGGTTATTACGAAGTACATAGGTGTAAGCGCTATATACAGATTCACTCTCTCGTCCTTTCCTTCCTATGTCTGATGTAACGGGAGACCAATATACGATCAGAGGTGGGGTCAGATGCAGTGGCTGTAACTGTGATTTATGGGCATCAAAGAATTAGTCTCCTTTTACGACACCTGCATAGGTAGCATGCCACACGTGATACGGCTGTATTACGTCTTTTATCTCGTTCGTTCGCGTGCAATTAGAAATAGAGCTAATGTGTGATAGTGCTGTATCACGGTGGCATGCTACCCATGCAGACTAGGTTGGTACTTGGTGCTACTCGAAGTCAGACACCACACGGCATACAAGTTAAATAGTCGTTTAAGGTTTAAATAAAGTTATTTACCTCCTGCATTCACAGAAAATTGTGGTGCAGACAATTTACCTGTGGCATGTTTCTATGTCATTTCGACATTCATCAATATTAGTAATTATTTTTCCACTTTACTAGTCTCTGCTTTGGTGGAAATGACATACAGAATATGCTATGTTCAAGTTCCTCTTAAGATACGTTATTAGTCACCGCTTTGCCGAGATTTAATATCTCATTTAATACTATGCAACGAGGGTATTTAAACTTTAAAAGATACTATTTAACTTTCGAAACAAAACGTAGTACCATTTAAATCTATACAACCTTAGAACAGCATGTATTTAAGAATCATTAAAACGAAACTAGATCACATAAGTGTAGGTATACTTATTTTCTAAAGAACTTGCAAATAGTGATGTAAATAGCCTTTGAATCTGTATCCGAAACTAAATTCAAAATAAAGTGACGATTTCTAATATCACGGGTACGAAACAAATCCCGCACGAGGTAAATATATGTGTGATGAAAATGAATATTTGTATTCAAGTCATGGATATTATGTATATCTATTTACATTTTATCATATTGTAATCTAGTTCTGCATAATACAAGACTAAATTCTGATAGTTACTTGTGTGTCAGTGTCCAATATGATTAAATCTTCCAAGAGTTGTGGATGGGGTTAAAAACAAAAGTTCTAGTTGACAGGTTTTGAATCTATTTCCCTAACTTCATTACAAACTTTTCGTAACCTTTTTAAATGAAAATGAAGTTAGTAAATGGAATTATTAGAAACCGTAAAGATGCAAGTCTTATCGAAATGGTCCTAATCTCTAATATCGCTTGGGAATAAATAGCCTGATGGATTGATGGATTTTCTAGTTAATTTCGACTACGGCGACTGCTAATCTTTTTAGCTTCGTCCTTACCCTGCTGTATCGGATGGACCGGGAAACTGATACCATCAGAGGTGAGGTCAGATGCAGTGGCGATAACCGGCAGCCACACGGCTTGGACATCAAAGATGTGCATGATGCCTGAAGGAAAGAGTCCGCCGCTAAACCGCCCTATAGTGGGTTAAAAAAACCAATACAAGTAAGTAATAAAGGTTGTTAACTTTCTGTGTTTATTTCAGCAGATAGCTTATAGCTTAGTATTTCATGGTTATCACGAAGCATAGTGTGCATCCTAAGTTAGTTTAGGTATAAGTAATTTTATTCGTAATTTTGTATTATTTAGGTTGTTAACTAAAACTGCAATAGGAGATTTCAGATGAAGTGAGGTTAATATCAATATCCGTATCCAAATCCGTAACATAAGGATCATTCCATCCTTAGGTAGTAAGTGGTAGTAATTTAAGCGATCGCCAATCATGGATAACGACTGTGAATGAGTGGCCTGGTGACATGTACGAGTTCCTAAAGGTAGCAGTGCAGAGACTAAATTGTTGAAGAGATGGGTGTTACTATGGTTAGTCGTTTGATTTTCACGCAAAATAACTATGGGTCTGTAGAGATATCTACTTACCCGTGGGCTTTGGTATGGATCTTTTGATTTTTTTGACAGTATCAGTCCATATTCATTCATCTTAGGCCTTTAGAACTCTGGTTTGGAAAATCCTCTCCCTCTTCTTTTCATCTTCAACATTTTTATACAAAGCGCTTTGTTACTTCTTGTACCTTATTATTTTATACAGACGTTTTATCTTACTATGATATAAAATGGAACGTGTGTTTTCTGTCTGTCTGCCTGTCTTGTATGTCTGTTTGTTTGTTAAGACTAACTTCTATACTACTGAACCGTTTTAAATGATTCATTTACAGAAAGGTACTCTGTAAAATAAGAAAAGGTGCAACCTATTTCTTGGCTGAATCCGTGGTCAAAAGTCACTAACATTTTTTAATTACTATCAATGTTACTTGATTAAAAGAAATCTTAACTCAGACCCAACTTTAAATGAGTTAAAATGGTTGCAATTCACTGCATAGCTATTACAAAATGTCACTGCGACCTACTTTACCCAGTCTTTAATGAGGTACCATTAAAGATCAGTACGTATGTAGCTTACGAGTCAGTGAATTGCTTGGAAACACACGTTTTTGTCTGTCATTCGATTTGATTGCTAATTCTGTAGTAAATTATAGGTTATTGTTTTATCACGGTGTCGAATTTTGTCATCCTTAGGTAAATTAGAAAAAAAATAGCATGGCACAATGCTCTCTAGCATAACGCTGATAAAATCATCAAACTGAACCATTTTCTTATGAGACCAACAAATAAATCGCGAAAAAAAACGGGTGATTCTTGTGGGTCTTTCATAAAAAACTTCAAGCCTACTCGACCGAAATGTATCGGACAGTGGGTCTTTTTTCGCGATTTTGACCTTTGTCCCATAGAGACATTTATTAACTTTGGTGGTCTGATCATTCTCAAAACCGTCAGCTTTTTAAGATGGACCCTGTATTCAGCTCACGACTATAACACCCATTCAGGGTCTTTCTTAATAAGATGACACTTTTTAAGGGGATAATCAGACCATCAAACTGAACAACTTTCTCTATGGGACCAACATCGAAATCGCGAAAAAAAAATCAGCTGTCCCATGCATTTGGCTCGAGTAGGTTTGTCGTTTTGTATGGAAGACCAGATTTTTTTTTCGTGATTTCTATGTTGGTCCCATAGAGAAAGTTGTTCAGTTTGATGGTGTGATCATCCCCTTAAAAAAGTGTCAGCATATTAAGAAGGACCCTGTATTCATCGAAAGTGCTCGAACTCTGCCCATTGTGACATAGTAGGCCCTTCTTATGGAAAGTCGACAATACCTACACATTTTCAAATTGCGAAGCATGTTCCTTAAGATATTTTCATACTGACAGTCAATTGTCCTGACGCATTCGATAATTCGACGATGGTGAAGGCGGCGGGAACCCGTTTGATGAGGGCAGCGCAGGACCGGTCGTTGTGGCGATCCAGTGGCTGATATGATGGTGACGATGATGATTCGTATCTAAGCTACAAAACACCTAAATCTACAACTACAATGTACAAACATAACTATAAACTACAATCTAAAAACCAAATATTCCAAATGGTTAAACAAATTAGATTGAAATGAGCAGTGAAGCGATAACATCAGCCTATTGTTTATTACTTTTCACTGGCCATAAAACTCGAAATCAGTACAAAATGCGCGTAACAGCCGCATGAAAGGCGGAACGAATATGTGTTTTGATTGATTCAGGTGCACTTACATAAGTATGTGGGAGGAATAATTTATTTGTTGCCTGCGCTGCGCTTCTGAGAGCTTTAGGTTCTGTGATTAGAGTTATGTGGACACGACTTAAGGTACTAAGGATTTTAATGAGTGGGTATCATTCTTACAAAAGTTCGGTAGTAGTTCGGGACCGAACTTTTGAGCCAAAATAAAGAATCGAAAGTTCGTGACCGAACTAATTACCGAAAAAAGTCCTAAACATTTTTAGGTTTCCAATGGCTATTCAATACAAAATTATATGAATGTGCGTTCTGTGTCGAAAGAACCCATGCTACACCAGCTCTACCAACTATATTTTCAAGAATGCCGTTTGTAGCATGTTTGTAGCAATGTCTATGAAATAAAAGAACCTAATATTCTGAGTTCTTTTAAGATATTACATTACCTGAGACAATCATTTTCATATTTGCCATTGCCCCAGGTGACCTGTTATTATGAGTAAAAGTATGATATATTCTGTAGAATCCCACTGCAGGGCAAAGGCGTGTGATGCGTGCCAAAAGTTTGAAAATTTACGAAAATTTAATTATGTCTGAGGGATTAGAGGCAAACGTATTTCATGATAGTGAAATCCCAGTGGTCTAGACTAGAGATAGACTGTAATATAATATCATAGATTCTACAACAACGTAGCATAATAAAAGAAAATCTGATGGACAAGAACCCAATTACCTTTCAGTAAAGATGAAAAATAAATAAAACACACAATGATAAAGATACCGTAACACTAGAAGTACAGAAAATAATGATATTGTTTTGGTCATAAGAAGTTTCAGATTTGTCTGCTTTGAAAAATCTACTCGTTACTTATTTGATAATGTAGCTTTCTGATTGCAAAAATCTGGCTTATCATACAAGTTGGTCGCCTGGCTGTTGAATTTTACTAAAAAGTCTAAAAATATATTAAATACGAAAATTTACCTATCCAATGCTGTTAAGTAATTGATTGTTTACAAATTATTTTCAGGGTCTGTGTCTCGTAACTCTCAAACACTGTTAGTAAAAACCAGTGTGGCCAACTAGTAACTCGTATATTGGTAACCTTAATTCGTAAACACAGTTAATGAAGCATTATTATATGATTAAACGAACTTACCTTAAGTGAAGTTCTATCATAATTATATGAAGATCCTCAACTAGGACGGGTTTTACATGTAGTAACAGGATATTGTATCCGCGCCATCACAAATTTCAAAGCTCTAAAAAAAAAAAAAAGAACCATGCCCGTTCAACGTGCATGGCAACACTTAAATTAACTTTATTACGTTCAAAGTCATCCATGAACAACCCAGTAAGTAATTGGGTAATGGTATATCAATTTTTAAAACATTTACATAACATTAACTAAGGGTGGGTAGGGTCACCCGTCCTAGTTGAGGATCTTCATATAATTATGATAGAACTTCACTTAAGGTAAGTTCGTTTAATCATATAATTATATTTAATCCTCAACTAGGACGGGTTTTACATGTAGCTGTTTGAAGCAAGGGTTGTGAATTAATACTCCATGTCGAAATTAAAATGAAAATTTTATTTATATTAAAAAATTATTACAATACAGCAGTATTACAAATTACATGCCCAAATTCCGAAGGATCTTCAGATATGGGTCTGTTATAAAATCTAGCAAATGTGGCCGAATTTTTCGACCAACCAGCAGTTTTTTGTATCTGGTCTATATTGATGCCAGATCTTTTAGCACACGATGTCGCTGCATGCCTAGTGCTATGCGCAGTAAAACAGGTAATATCTATCCCTGTCTCTTCTAAAGTACACTTTATCCATCTACTTATACTTTGTGTCGATGCTGTATGATAGGGTTTTTTATAGGTTAATATTAAACTACCAGATTCGCACCTGTGAGCAGCAGTCATTTTTATATAGGATTTTATAGTATTTACTGGACAAATTTCTATTCTAGAATCATACTCTCGCAAATGTAAAATTGGTTGAAAATTTCCTCTTTTCGAGGACTTAATCAGGTCTGGAATGTGTATTTGAATGCCGTTATTAACAAATTTTACGTTTTGCAACTTGATAAGGGATAGAGTTTGAACTCTATGACCTGTCGTTAATGCGAGAATGGTGACTAGTTTTCTAGTAAGTTTTTCTAATCCGATATCCTCATTAGGATAACATAACGCTAGGTGATTTAATACTTGACTTGGGTCCCAAGTAACATTATATTTAGGTGTGGGAGGTTTTGATCTAAAAACACCTTTGATAAACCGTTTTATTCTATCATCATTTCCTACTCTAGGGCCTATCAGTAATGATAATGCTGACCTAGTGGAGTTAATAGTCCCATATGAAGAACCAGCATTAAAACGTTCGCTTAAAAACTTTAAAATGTAGGGAATTGAGGCTTGATATGGATTTATGGTTTGTTCTAAACAAAATTTCCACCACAACTTAAGGGCTGTATCATACTGTTTCATTGTATTGTTCGAAAGCGAATTTAGCATTACTTGAAGCGCTGAAGCTGGAGTGCCTCTTCTCACATATGCTTCGCTGACAGCAGCCCTGCAGCCAGGGTAAGTTGTTGGTGGAGAGGATGAATCGGTCTGTAAGGGGATTATAGTAAATATTTATTTGGTTGAAATAATATTATGTTATTTACTGTTAAGGACTTCAGTAAGGGAAACCATGGTTGAGACGGCCAATAAGGAAATACTAGGATACCCGTTGCTCTATCAGTCTTAATTTTATGTAAACATTTTAGAACTAGAGAAAATGGTGGGAAGGCATAGAATAAAAATGTTTTCCAGTTTAAGGTAAAAGCATCTATAGCCATAGCTTCGGGATCCCTTTTCCATGCCACGAATTTTTTGCATTTACTATTTATTCTAGATGCAAATAAATCAACTTCAGGATAGCCAAACTGCAAAACAATTTTTTGGTACACATTGTGAGATAATTCCCATTCAATATTAACTTTCCGTGACTCTATATCTGCTTCAATATTGTCCTTCGTATTTATATATGATGCCAACAACCAAATTTTCCTATTCTCACACCATTGCCAAATGTCCCGTGTAATATTGTTGAGATGTGGAAATTGTATTCCGCCCATCTTATTAATATAGGCTACTGCCGTAGTATTATCCACTCTCATTAAAATTTCACAATTCATCAGATGTTCGGAGAAACATCTTAGTCCCAAAAAGGCTGCCTTTAGTTCTAGAAAATTTATGTGGTGTTGTTTTTCAGACTCTGACCACGAACCCGAAGCTTTTTCAGATCCACAGACTGCCCCCCAACCTGTAGTCGAAGCATCAGTGTGAATTTCAATTGCAAAGTTGTATTGTCTTATAGGATTATTTTCATTAATATTATTAATCCACCAGTCTAGTTCAGGCCTTATCTTTTCAGGTAAGTGCATCTTTGCATCATAATTATCATTTGAGTTTAATAAAGCTAAATATTTTTCTCTTTCTAATAATTTGGTGTAAACTAACCAATATGGAATAGCTGGACAAACTGAATTCAATAAGCCTAATAATTGAGAAAATTCTCGAATTTTACAAAACTCTTTTCTTCGGAAAAAATTGATCTTTTCAAGTATAGACAACTGTTTTGATTGTGGGACTGACAAGGAAAGATTTTTTGAATCTAATATTAATCCTAAGTATTTGCAGGTCTGACTTGGTGTGAGAGAACTCTTTTCAAAATTGATAACAAAACCTAAAGTCTTGTAATAATTTACATGCAAAGTCTGTATCTTTCTTACATATCTTTTTTGAGTTATTAAAGTAAATACTGTCATCTAAATAACATGATAGTATGATGTTTTGTTTTCTGAGGTAAGTGCAGACAGGTTTCATTACTTTTGTAAATACATATGGTGCTGTACATAGACCATACGGTAAGACATTAAATTGAAATAATTTATCATTAAAAGTAAATCTTAAAAACTTTTTAGAATTCTCTGACATAGGTATGGAAAAATATGCTTCTTTCAGATCCATGGTTGACATATAAGAATCTTTTGAGATTAATTTACAAGCAGTTCTCATATCTTCTAACTTAAAATGTTCTGCATCTATGTATTTATTTAATTCTTTTAGGTTTAGGATAAATCTGAATTTTCCATTAGTCTTAGGTATCAAAAAAATAGGGGAAAGAAATTGACCTGTACAATAAGAGCATTCAGATATTGCACCTAGACTAATTAGTTTATAAATTTCAATTTCAATTAACTCTTTATCCTTCTTAGACCAACATTGATCTTTCATTTCAGAAAAAAGAGGTTCACTACAAAATGGTATTTCATAACCATTGATCCAACTTAATACTACAGGATCGTCTGTTATATGTAAACAATTATTAAAATATAGTTTTACACGACCTGCATGTACCTGGTTTTCTAGCGATGGTATCTGGATCTGGGTGGTGGAGGTTTCTGGGTTCGTCGAGGTGGATGATTTACTGGTACTTGTTTCTTGTACTGATATGAAGGCTGTTGCCCACTGCGGTTCCGTCGGTACTGATTCTGTTGATGTTGCGGTGGGCGTTTCCAGTTTCCCTGTTTCTTAGCAATGGGTTTTGGGAAGCTCTTATTTTGAGTTTTTTCCTGTGCTTTTATCTGAGCTCCAGTCCTTTCAATTGTCTGTGCAGATTTAATTTTGTCTGCAAAATCCTTTCCAAATAGGTATTCATCGGTCTTTGTACTTTTTACTGTTTCACGAACAACTTTAGAAGCTCCCGCTAAAGCAAAAAATTTTCTTGATGTTGAGTCATCGTGAAAAATATCAGCGGCAATTTTTGCTGCATCGTTTATTTCTTCTACCAGAAGTTTACTATTTATGTTTCCCTTAAGGATGTTTGTAAGAGATTTTCCTAGACAAGTCATTAGTTTTCCAATCATTTTCTGTCTGTAAATAATTTTGTTGTCCCTTTTTTGAGTTGGTTCAGAGAGGGAGGCTGCAATTTCAGCATTCATTATTGGAGCAATCGCATTTTTGAAGTTATTGGGAGTCGGATATTTGTCACATATAGCTTCTCTAGCTTCTTTTTCTAGCCCATCACACATAATTCTTGACCATCTCAATGAAAGCTCAGGTCTGATGGGATCTCCGGCCTCCAATTTTTCTTCTCCTTCTTTCCCTAATGCCAGTAAGAACTCTTCTGGTAGATCTTCAACATCTGTAATCAACAGTGACAAATTTTGTTTTTAGAATGGACAAATAACTTAAAAATTAATATTTCCATTAAATTGTTGACTTGTCTAGTATTAGGATTGCATCATATACCCTTTTTGACTTTGTCTTATCCTCATTGTGATAAGCTCTAAGTCAGTAAGTATATAGGTAAGTATCTTCATTGAGACTCGTCTAACTTCAAGGAGTTAGCTCATGGTCAAAGTTTGCATTGCAATATTATTGTTATTGTTTCTTGCCTGGTATATCTCTACAGTAATATCTGGAAGGACAGTATACATTTCTTACAACATTGTATTATGTTTTTGTTTTGACTCGTCTAACCTCAAAGTGTTAGCTCATGTTCAATAGCTTAATTGACTCGTCTATCCCTAGAGTGGTGATAGCTCTAAGTCAGAACAATGTTGTACAATTTCTATAGAATCTTAACTCTACTCTCCTCGTGGTAGGTTAGCTTATGTTATCGTTTTACTTTGACTTGTCTGACCTCAATGTGACAGCTCTAAAGTCAACTAGATTCACAAGATAATTGTAAGTTTATAAAACCTAAACACACCTGCATCATTTTCTTGTTCGGGGGGGCATACAGGTGGTGTTTCCGAGCGTCTTGTTTCTTCATTATCTTCAACATTTTCTTCTGGAACTTCCTTTGTTGTATTTTGTAACTTCTCTTGTAACTTCTTTATTTTCTTCCTAATATAATCTTCATCTCTGTCTTTACTCTTCCTTTTTCCCATTTTGACCACTTTTAATCAGCAATTTTCGACTTATTATCAGAATTGGAAATCTGGACGTATCGAAAAATAACAAATTTTTCTAATTTATGAGAAAAAGAGCGGCAACGAATGAAAAACGCGGTAATATTTTTCCGGAAATAGCATTTTTATTATTGAAATGATTCTAATTTCAAATATTTAAATAAAATACTTTATAGTGCATTGGGGTAATTGCGAACCTGGGTATATTCCGAAAGTTTATTAAAACTACCTGACTTGTCTGTCGAGACGGCACGTTGCTCTGACACTTACGCTAGCAGCGACGAACGGCGGCTTGAGCGTCAAAGCCGATAAAAATGGCGTCTAAAGTCAGGTAGTTTTAATAAACTTTCGGAATATACCCAGGTTCGCAATTACCCCAATGCACCTTATTCAAATTACGAGCGAAAAAATGTCTGCTTGAAAAAACAAACTAAAATAAAGTTTGCAAAACATTCATTTCTACATAACCTAAGATCTAGAAATGTATGATTATCGATGTATTTAAGTATGATTATAATGAAATAAGTAAATTATACCTGGTTTACATTGTATAATGTGTTTGTTGATGCCAAAAAACAATTGAATAACGTTACCTTCAGTTTGTTTACCACAAACCTGATCCATTGAAAAATTGTGAATTATCACTTGTTTATCAAGATTTAATTCTCTCTTTATTCACAAACACTATAACACTTATTGATAACCATTTTTAACACAAACTTATCTCTTAAACCGTGTAAAAAACTTATTTTCCAAATTGTTTACGAAAAACAATCTGACAGCGCGGCGCACAAATCACTGTAATGAAGTTAATTTAAGTGTTGCCATGCACGTTGAACGGGCATGGTTCTTTCTTTTTTTTTTAGAGCTTTGAAATTTGTGATGGCGCGGATACAATATCCTGTTACTACATGTAAAACCCATCCTAGTTGAGGATTAAATATAATTATCGCTTTAAAGATCGCCAATCCAGTCTCTTTTCCGCGTTCCTTGAGTGCCTGATACGACACGACATCAACCCTTTCTTTCACCTTAGACTAGGTCTTCCTCTGCCTATCTTCTTCTCGATTTTTTCTTCCAACATAATTTTAAAGAAGTTGTCGTTCTATATCAAATGTCCGATAATTTATCCTCTCATAAAGCAGCCCAGTAAACCGCAGCCACTCTAACCTATCATAGCAACATCAATAACATCCATACCGTACCTACAGCAATCCCAGAACAGTATTATGTCAAGTCATCTCGAGCCTCCGTCGAGACAGGTTTACATTATTCAAATGCATACATTTCGACCTCAACGAAATCACTTTTCAAATCTAATGTACCATAGACCTTGCGTCTTAGAAAATACGAGCTGAAATGTTACAGCAAATATAAATTTAGGCGTAGTAAGTTGGCACGGTCATGACCGGTATTCATAACAAACGTTAGCTATGTTGAAACACAAGGCATTAGCAAGACAGTAATGCTTCAGTTATGGTAATATTCACTTATACCCTGATTTGAAAGCGACACTAAAGATTTATGGGGAAGTCTAGCTTCAAACGGCAGCATTGAACACACCTGATATATTAAGTACTTTGAGGAATGTCATGCAATGTTGAGATAGTTTAAAAGTCAAGTGGTTATAGCTAGCAAAGTCTATGATACATTTTTATAAAATTATAATTATAAATGCGAAATGCATAATCATTGTTGTAATGATAAAGCAAATCAAAAACTGTTAAGAAATGTATCTAAAGAATTTTTTTGACTCTACCGACACTTTTTAAAGTACACTAAACATAAATACTTACGTAGGACCATTAAACTGATCAACCTTCACTATGGGAATAGGACCAACATTGAAATTGCGGGAAAAAATCTGCTGTTCCAGTTATTTGGTTTGAGTAGACATTTGGATTTATCTGAGTTCTTGCCAAACGCTTTTCCGCCTATTCGACATTCTACACAATATGGATTCCGCACAACTGACATTGAACACATTATCTATTCAACACAGTCTTCAATTTTACACAAACACGTTTCTTCCTACTCGCAATTCTACTCAATATTAATTCCACGCAACTGCCTTTCATCCATGGAACAACCACACATTTTTTATTTTGTGTTTTCAATATTCAGTCCCATTGTAAAAGATGTTTAGTTTGATGGTCTGCTGAAGTATCACATTTACCTTTAATTTTGGGATAGGTTACAACCGAAAATCATTCGAACAAACACACTCGCTATTACTGAAATTACATAAAATATAATTATGGTTATTCACATAATCATTTTACTAAGTCGCAATATAGAACAAATGCGAAACATAAAAGCTAGAAATTATTCATCCGTACAAAAATTAATTGAAAATACTTCGGCGTCTTCTACAAATGTTTACTTCCTAATGCAATGAAAACGACATTTAGGTAGTTAATTTACCTACTAAATGCAAAGCCTCTTCTTAATTGTCTACAAAAAGAAGTAAAATACGAATTGAATAATTCTTGGTCAAAGACACGAATGCAGAACTGATTGTCAAACATAATTCGACAACATTGTTCAAAACCTCAAACAGGACCGTCATCAAGCTGCGACCATAATTTAAATCCAATAAACACCTTCATTAACCGCATTGCGACTGTTTATTTTCAATTCAACTTTAAAAATCTTCAAAACGATCGATACAAAATTCTTATACAGACATAAACTAGATAAGCCCCGATTTAAACGGCATTTAGCCTCCAGATTAGCCGTTCAAAAGATAGTTAAGTTACAAAATCCAAACCGGTTTCTAATAATTTCTATCTGCCGCTTAAAAGCTTCAGGCTTAATTACGATTGGTTCGAATATTCTTAACTTGTGCATTTCCATTGCACATTAGTTTTAATTGTACGTTATTAAAGATAGATAAACGACAGATGGACGCAGAATGCCCGAAGGTGTAGTAGAAGGTTGAATAAACCTAGATTAAAACTTGAAATGCGATGAGCTGGATAACATGAATGGAAGAGTTGAACGAAATGGCTTGCTATTGAACTCATACTAGGATGGTGGAATGAGAAAAGTTAATAGAATGTGAATCTTCACATTCATACAAATAGTATTATGTTTTGGTTCTACCAATCCCTTTCCATATATCTCAATTATGTACCTACCTACTAGATTTTTGGTTTGCATAAGATTGCCTTTATCGTTTTTACATATTATGTTTTAAATTACTGCTTGGGTACCGCATCATCGTCATCTCAGCCGATAGACATCCACTGCTGGACAAAGTCCCCAAGGATCGCCACAACGACCGGTCCTGCGCTGCCCTCATCCAACGGGTTGCCGCATAGCCTTCACCATGTTGTCGGTCCACCTTGTGGAGGGCCTACCCACGCTGCGCTTTCCAGTATGCGGTCAAACTTAGGTACCTAAGTATTTGCCATAAAGATGGTCAGATTCAGTTCCTTGAAACCGGTAATTCACAAATAATTTGGACATGACCAAAATGTGACTAACGATCTACGATAAGTTCTATAGAAGAGTAACTCTAAACAAAATCGAAATATTTTTTGGCACCCAATGAAAAATGGAAATTTTGTATGAGTTTTGGCGGCTAGGTACAGTTTTTAAAGAACAAATTTAGAACACGGTACACTTTTTTTGGTGCCACTTTTTGAGCTTCATTTACACTTCTATACATTCTTATTCGTAGCTAACGATACATTTTGTTAAGTTTGATGTACCATACAAATGTTTTCAAAATGTCGTTCTCAACTATGGACACAGGTCAGTTATATTTGGCTTGAGAAGGAACTGAATCTATTCCGACTTAACCCAATTAGATAATAGGTTACTATAAAGCCCTAGATTAGCAGGTGTTTTAGCCAAACCGATGCAAATAAATAGTCAGTACAATCTGCTAGTTTCTACTGAAACGTTTTGCTAATAGCTTTGTAATTGAGTCGAGATTAAGACATTAAATGAACCTCAGTCGCTCGTTAGAAAACTCGTTTCTAGCGTAGCTTTATTTTATCGGACCTAAATAGCATCACGACTATATTCCCCGAGGACAGACAGAGATCTTTTGAAAACTCAGAACATCAAAGTCGAATTCAAAATAATTTATTCATATTTAGGAATCTGATGCCCACTATCTTTTATTTGAAGCTACCGCCGCCGCGTGTCGACAAGTTTTGTCGCTGTAGAGAAGATGTCTCTACAACATAACACGACAGAACCTACCGAAACTCTGTGGACAGTGGGAACAATAAAATGGCTCGAAAATGAAGCATGCCGGTTTCCTCACGATGTTTTTCAATCACCGAAAAGCCAGTGATTTTACAAATCGTACGTAAACCACCATGAATTCGTTACCTACTTTATCGAATGAGTTTCAAAACAGTTGTCTTTATGCAGACTTTTAGTTCCCTCATCGGTCTGCGTGATAGGTAAAGTATAGCTGTCTTTATTAGGGTCCTTCTTAATATGTTTACACTTTTTTTAAAAAGATGATCAGACCATCAAACTGAACAACTCTATGGGACCAAAATCGAAAATGTGAAAAAAAAATCTGCAAACCTACTCGAGCCAAATGTATGTGACAGCCGATTTTTTTTTCGCGATTTCGATGTTGGTCCCATATAGAAAGTTGTTCAGTTTGATGGTTTGATTATTCCCTTAAAAAAGTCAGCATATTAAGAAGGACTCTGTATAGTGTTTTAATGAAAACAATATGCTTGCAGGTAGCAATGATATTATATGGGTACCGACTTTATGCAGAAGAGGGCCATATAGGCCTCTGTAGGCCATACCATCACTTTTCACTGATCTTTTTACTACTGTTGTTACGTCGCTGATTTACGTAGGTAACGTTAGTACATTAATTCTTTGTTTACTATAGTGAGCTAAACGAAAGATAATCCTACTATAAAAGTTACAAACCGAAACAAAGCTAGCGAAAAAATAGTAATGAAAAACATTATAATATGTATTTTAGCGGAAAATCGGCCAAGTGCGAGGACTTAAGGACTGGCACACCGAGGGTTCCGTATCACGAAATCTACAAAAAAATCACCGGGATTATTAGCGCGATCCTAACACAAACTTGGCCGGTTTTATTATTTGTTGTTTTACTTTAAAATATGCTCTATAATCACACGACGATACAGCAAAAACAAAAAGTCTTGAATAAACACGTTTCTTGTATAGCGTAGATACAGCCCTTATAGGATGTACGGACGGACGAATGGACAGCGAAGCGGCCATGGTCCTGGGTTCAAATTGTCAGCAATGCATGTTATTACGTTTGTATAGTCGTTGTATGGTTTCCATAATACGATTGGGATCATAATGTATGTGCCTATACTATAACCAACCCACAAGTTATAATTCCTTTTGTCCATTCACATTGTTCAACAGACAACATTGTCAGCAATGTGTAAAAACATCCAAACAAAAAGAAATCTCAACTCAATACGACACAACCACAAACGTTTTAGTCGATCAAATTGCTAAAACCGCAAAAAACGTAAACAATAGCCATCGGCGCTTTTAAAAAATATTAAATTCATATTGGAAACACGAGATACGATAAACTGATGACAGTGTTGCCAGCCGCAGAATACTAATCGGGAGATTTGCTCGCGACCGCAAGCGAAACCGAGTCAACTGCTCTTACATGTCGGGATTCCGTAATGTAAGAAAGATGGACTTTGCTGAAGACGATTTTGTTTTTTTATGGCACGTACTTTAAAATTAATTAGGTAACTTTTACTTCCGAAATTATGTGAGAAAACCAGCAGGTAATTGATTGAAAAAACCAGAGGATTTGGGACATATTAAAAGAAGAACTATGTTCAATCAATAAAGCGTCATAGATGAATTAAGTAACTTCTAGAATTGTATGGGAAAACTTGCAAGTAATTGTATGATTGAAAACACCTGACCTGATTTAGGACAAAAGAAAAGCAATGTTCAATCCAAACTAATATTATAAATCCCAAATAGTTTTTCAATTTGTTTGTTGCGTCAACAGTGTGAACTACTGAACTGATTTCGACGTTTTTTTTAATCAACTAAATGTACCTAGCCTGTAGTTAAATAAAGTATGCTATTTTAACGAGACGAGAATGAACGAATTATATGTCAAAAGAACCGTGTTGGTCTGTTAGATTCGTGGAAGTCTATCATGAACTAAACTCATACTATAGAGTTTTAACACACAGTAACAGATCAATATAACTTGTTCTATAACCCATAGTTAAACTCCGTGTCCATGGACATTAACTATGGTAGGTTGATCTGTCGCCGTGTATACAAATACGACTGGCTTTTCGGTAAAGGAAAATATCGTAACGAAACAAATTTTCAGATACTAAGTGCATAAGGAAAATAAAGGAGTTCTATAATATCCAACATATAAAAACAAAAAATAAAAAACCGGCCACGAGCGTGTAGGACATGCTTAAATAGGGTTCCGTAGCTATTGTATGTCACACAGTCGTCAACAGTATAAGCGATGGAGTATTTTTTTGTGACACTGATTACGCTACATCACAACAATATGTACTTATTATCTTTATTGAAAGTACTTGCTAAGAGCTACTTTCTCAAATAATTTTCAGATTGTTAACTTCAGGATCTTGAAAGTTTGAGTCATACAGTAAAGAAAGTCAAGTCAACATAATTTATTAAATATAATTATGAGTTTGAAGCACACTTATTAAACATGTTTTTTTTTTTGAAGCTACCAAGTACGAAAGTATTCAGATAAAGACTGCCAATGCCCAGTAAGCAAGCATGGTAGACTGTCGTCATTGATACAATCCGCCATCCACAACAGTCGCCCTAATTCATTAGTGCCCCCAATATTTAGCTGAACTAACCGTAACTTTCGCCATAGAACTCTAAACGTTAAAAAAAACTTTTATCACTATAAAACTAACCATACATAAAAACGAATGTCATTGTTCGCCGTCCACTAAAATATTGTAACAAAGGGTTTTCAATTTGGCGAACATTTTTCGTCGGCAAAAAGCGAAATCTGTGTTCACTTTGTAGTTTTTTGGTACATGGCATGCATTATGTCGGGTTAGGCTTGTTAGACTTTAATTGGTTGTAGATTAAACTATTTTAACACGTGTTTAAAATATATCTGTTGTGTTTAAAAGGGATTATTTTCGGGAGTTTATGTATTTATTTACATATCAAATAACAATGTTTTATTCAAAATATCACACGGATTATTGACGTCATTTTTGATTCTACCACCGCGTCGGAAGATGTTCGGTTGTAGAGAAGATGAGGCCAGAGACTTTTACAACACACATCTTTAAAAAAAATATACTAAGTACAATTACTAACACACACAGGGTATTCCTTTATAATGTTAATTACGCTGGCAATTTTTATGGTGATGGTTAACCATGAAGATGTGATAAGCATATGCTCACGACTGTATTCCCCGAGGGGGTAGTCAGAGATATTCTGAAACCTCAGAACATCCACGTTTCACCAGTAGTACCAAAACTCTGTCAGTCAGTGTGTCTCACTGTCAGTGGTGTTACAAATCGTACATAAATTCCAAAAAACTCATTGGTACGAGTCGGCATGGACGGGGATTGAACCATCGCCTCCTCCTGCACGGCAGGCAAGGTTACTCGCCACTGGACCAACACGGCTTTTTTGATGTGATAAGCCCATTAAACTGAATTATTTTCTTAGTACGGGACAACATCAAAATCGGACTGAGCAGGTTTTCAGTTTTTCAGTTTTGCAAACCTACTCAAACCAAATGTATGGGACAGCTGATATTCTTTCCTTATTTCGATGTAAGTTAGAGTTACATTGACAAAGTGGTTCAGATGAATGGTCTGATCATTCCCTAAATAAGCCGTCATCATATTAAGAAAGACCCTATACATATAGGGCCCTTTTTAGTATGCTGACACTTTTTTAAGGAGATGATCAGAGCATCGAACTGAACAACTTTCTCTTTGAGACCAACATCGAAATAGCGAAAAATAAAATCAGCTGTCCCATACAAAACTGCAAATCTACTCGAGCAAATTTAATATGGAACAGCTAATTATTTTTCACGATGGGAGTATTCAGATCAGAGTTCAGACAATGAAATTAACCAACTTTTCCTACGAAAATTTTGTGCAACTACATGTTTCAACCCGAATTTTTCGCAATTTCGATGATGGTCTTATAGAGAAAGTTGTTCAGTTTGATGGTCTTTCAAAAATGTCAGCATTTTAAAAAGGACCCTGTATAGGTAAGCCTTTGACTACTTATTGTATAAATAAGTTTAAAAGCATAATTTGTGCACGCTGAATGTTTAGAAATACTTGTGCATATTCTTAATGCTTTAAACTCTACTATAAAGTCGCAAAAAGTATAGCCTGAGAAATATCTTTTAATAGCCTACCCGAAATTCAAACCAAAGGCGTGTCACAAAATACAGCCACAAACAATGGCTACCACATTTAAAAATATAAATCCTATACTCCAAACTATTAGACATAATGCTTTAGACGATCAGATAAGTGTTTAACAATGGAAGCAAGACATAAAGACATCATATCATTCCGTGACAATAAATTTAGAAAAGGGCGGTTTGATATTACAAAAGATCGAGGTTTGGGACCAAAGTAAAGTTTTATCAACTAAATTTCGTTGGGAAATCACGATTCCTTTTATGCAACGTTCTGGGAACAAGAGGAGTGATCAAAATACGAAAGATTTACCACAATTTATGTGTTTTATACAAAAACTGATTATGAAGTTGGTCAAATAAGAAACTTTAATATTTCTGTGTCAAAACAAGACTCTAAATATTTGTAATATTCGGTAGGGTTCGTTATGAACAATTTTGCTTTGATTGCCCATTTTTTTTCATTGATTGGTAGTTCTATATAGGTTTCCCCCGTACCTTATATAGGCTGACGGTTTTTCTAAGGAGATGACCAGCCCATCAAACTGAACAATTTTCTCTATGGGACAAACATCGAAAACGCAAAAAAATCTAGTGTCCTATACATTTGGGTCGAGTAGGATTGCAGTTTTGTATGGAACAGCTGTTTTTTTTGCGATTTCTACATTGGACCTCTTAGAGAAAGTTGTTCAATATGATGGCTAAGCATCTCCTTAAAAAGCCGTCAGCATAATTTTGTAGGACCCTATAGGTATTAAAATGTTTCTACTGAGGTATGGATGGATGGTATTTTTCCGTTTATTTGTTGCGACAATTCTAATTAAATACATTTTTTTTTTTTTCAATATAGGCATTTCGGGTACTATTAGTACGTTAGTGAAAGCTACTATTCCATCAAACCACCATACCAACAAACGATTCTTAAATTAGTGGATGAAGATGTCATAACATAATTATTTTACCCGAAAACTGTCCCTGTACTTTATCAAGGGGTCTATGGATTTTAGATCATCAACGAAAAAAACATCAATGGCCGACCACATAGATACAATCGTAGATACTAAAATATTGTGACGGCATCCCGCTGTGGTTTATTTGCCAAAATGTGGGCATCTTATCAAGATGTGGCATCGACAATCGTTGCAGCTGATGTCATTGTCAAGTCTATAAAATGCACATTGCAGTTTATTTGTCTGCTTGTACGACCACTGTTTTGATTTAGAGTTTTTAAAATGGCTAACAATGTAAGTAGTTTATCATTTTTATAGTGGGCTGGTAACATTATGGCTCTGTTATTTTGCAGCTATTCAATTTTATTTAGAGGGTTAATTTATATGGTTGAAAACCGCTACAATACCGAAATCGATTTCATCATTTTATCCACTGCAATCTTTTTTGAAGTAAAAGGAAATAATACCAAAAAGCATTGTTTCGTTTCAATAATTATAAAAAATACTTGTTCACTGTATTTAAAAAACAGATATTAAATCTTTTGCTTTAACCATTACAGGCTCATACGATATGAGAGATAAGGCTAACGCGTTAAGTTTCAGCGAAGAAACGTGTAAGAATTTCTGCCTAGAGCTTTGATGTAGAAAGATAAAAAACTTTATTTATTACACCTGTCTACTGCACGCGATCTAGACAAATTAAACGCGTAACATGATCAGCCACGACGCACCGTATAACTTTCGGAAGGACAACCATTTCTTAGAAGTTATACTACCAAGACAGAGAAGCCAGATTAATTTCAAAGGTCGCAGTAATAATAATGATAAGCCCGAGCTAAGAGAAGTAGCAACAATCGCTCTCGAGACGCCACTTACCGCACTCTAGCGTCAAGCAAAAACTGAATACACGACTCAAGCATACTTCAACGTCGAAAAAAAAGAACCAGGTGCCAACCAAAAGCGCTCATTGTTCCAGTGAACGAGAAAGATTAATAAATCTTTAGAGAGAGTATATCTGAGGCCGATCTCGCGGGATGCGAGCTTCGGGCCAGGACGCGTTATTGCAAGCCTATTCAGATGCCACAGTTGAGGCCAAACAGCCCCTTTGTCATGACAAAGGTGTCGCGCAAAGAAAAAGGGGCCCTATCGACGATCTGCCTTATCAGATCCAGTTCCCTTCCGAGAGGTCTCAATAGGATAGCTGGAGTTTTGAATGCGGCGGGTCTAATTCCCCCGGCCACAATAACGTATACGAATACCAATTTAGTTGGGACATCAAATGCACGAGCAATAAAAAGAGTCCCGCGTCTGTGGATGTTATCAGACATCAGACCGTGATTGCGTGTTTGAATGGCGTTCGGTGATATGCTGCTTTTATATCTTGTAACTTTCTTTGTATTGTTGTTATTGAAATGCTTTTTCAAATTATCTTTGTCATTATTTTGACCTCATGATTTAAGAAATAAGAACTGACAAAAAGCAAAAAGAATTTATCGAACATACCTGCGAAAAATCACGTCTGTTTGCTTTTGGGTGGACACGGGTCTTAATACAACTACCAATCACCTTTTTAGGCATTGCTATTGCAAGCAAAGTTCACTTTTAGCCTATTGTGTTTAGGGTGATTATGGCGTGTCATTAAGGTAATAGGAATCTAGTTTTTCAGTCACAAAAAAAATACAGGCATGAAAGATGAATAGAGTCAGTCCTACTAAGCATCTTTTTAATACGTATCTATAAACTTACTGAATAGGATATAACGGATCGTCAGCTTAACATTTCTGCAACACAAGGATTATTTCTGTATGATTAATTAGCAATTATCTAAGGTCAAACAAATTAACCTACACGAAATTATACAAAAACGAAATCCGTACGGATAACGGCTGTCAATCAAAATTTAACACGAGAGCGCAAAAAGCAGTGACACATAAAAGACATGGTACCTCATTACTAACAATTTCCCATTGATCATCCATGCATTTTAAATCGTTAGATTAGCCGAAAAAGTTGAGATGTCTAACATTGATTGATGTTTGTCCTCCAACCCCAAATTCCTACACTGATGCTTATTAAGCTTGACTTTTTTTGCTTTCTAAAAATCGACGGTAAGCACAATACCAACAATTGGTCCGATCAAACGGAATATTAAGTTCGCTTGTCATTTAACGATATACCTCTCTCGCTTCATCACTAAACATACCAAATGATTCTATACTTTAAGGCTTGTATTTGAGAGTTCTTTTTCGTTTACTACAATTTCGACTAGGAAGCTTTGAAAGAAAGAGTCTATTGTCAGTCGCATTTTATGGGTTATGATTTATGACCAATGACTCCCAACGGGTTCTAGCGTCGTGATAATCTTATTCAAACGCACCTCTTGTGAACCTCACAATGCTACCTAAATTAGCTTTGGTATCGTAAGAAGTTTTGATGTTAAGAGGAAACGCGGTCTGCTCGACATTTAAGAATGCTGTCGTACCTTTCCCTAGCAACCGAGCTACAGGTGCGAAAGCAAATCTGCAGTTCGGGTTGATTTTACCACATAAAATCCTATTATCTAAGTACAAACAATAAAAAATGATCTCCCCATATAAAATAAAATTGATGAAATCACAATCTCGTACTCCTCTGTTTCCTCCTCCAAAATTAGACTAATTTTAATATTTTAAACATAGAGAAAATCTTTCTCATAATATACTCGTATTTACAATAATAATGTGAGAAAGAATTTGGCTAAGTATGTCTGTATCTGTTGCTCTCATTTCTTGTACCTATTCGTCAAATTTGTTTGCTAGATGTCTGTAAATAGTATATACATATAATATGTATAATTATAATTGTGAGATTTTGGTCATTTTAGAATGTCCCTAGTTCATATAGTAATTAAGAAATGGAAAAAAATAACACAGGGACATGGTAGAGGTAACATAGATTGTATTATAGAAAAATATTTTTTCTAGTGTCATTATCCAGGAAGGAAAGCGGGGAATACGTTTATATGGGACTAAACGCCGCCCGCATTTCCTCTTAAGAAGTCTCTGTCCAACAGATCGTGTGTGGCTTACACAAACGAGGCGTGTTTGTCATTTTGTTTGTATTCTGTCCAAGCCATGTTTATCGTACTTTTAACAATTAACAATGGAGGTACACGCTTCGCGATTAATGATTATTTAATGAAGTTAGTCAACTTTGCCCTTATAGATAAGAATGGTAAGTTTTGCCCTTTAAAAAAAACATTACACGAATAACGAGGGGTAGACTAGTTTTTAATCAACATTAGTTGTTTGCTATCTGGGTTATTAATACGTGGGTTTTTTTGTACAGGGTCCTTCTTAATAATATGATGACACTTTTTTAAGGGGATGATCAGACCATCAAACTGAACAACTTTCTCTATGGGGCCAACATCGAAATAGCGAAAAAAAAATCTGCTGTCCCATACAAAAGTGCAAACCTACTCGAGCCAAATGTTTGGGACAGCAGATTTTTTTTTTAAATTGTCAGCATATTAAGTTGGGCCCTATATACTTTAATTTTTATAACACAGAATAGTCGATTACATAGAAACAGTAATAGTATTTTTGCCTATGTGACGGTTTTTAATGGGATAATCACTAATCAGGCCATCAAACTAAAAAAAAATCTCTATTTTGCCAACATTAAAATCGGGAAAAAAATCAACTGTTACATACTAAATTCCAAACTTACTCGACTCAAATGTGTGGAACAGGTGATATTTTTTCGCGATTCCATCTTTGGTCTCATAGAGAAAGTTGTTCAGTTTGATGGTCTGTTCATCGTCTTAAAATCCATTAGCGTAAGAAGGGATACTTATATTTTTGTAATAAATAATAATACATTGGAATACTGATAGCATAATATCTATTATATAGGTACTGATACCATATAAGATACATACTACAAGATTACCTTTTCCTTGAAAGGTCTAAGTGAATGGATTATAGCTACAACCTTTTTTTCTCCGGCAAAAGGATCGATCCGTCATACGAGATGGCTTGCGTCCCTAGAGGCAACATAAAAATAAAAATAGTAAAAAAAAATCCCATTATTCAACCCTTCCATTGTGGTTTCAAAGATTCGTCGTTACACAGATTAGTTCTTGAAGGGGATAAAATCTTAACGATGTGTCACAACGGTAGGTACAACCATTCTTCATACTAAGATGTTTATGATAAGAGTGTTGGAGTCATCTATAAAGTAGCTTTCACGTCAGATGTTCAACCTAATGGTAATCCTATATACACAATTTAGTTCAACTACCTACGCTTATAAATATATTAATTGAAGTGTATCTCTGAGAGATCACATCAGCAGGTGATACTTCAGAGAACTAAAGTGTTTGACATAGCTCTGAAAGTTAACAAACTGAAGTGGCAATAGGCTGGTCATATCTGCCGGTCATATCATGACAACCGATGAGGTTCTAAAGTGGAGACCATGAACTGGCAGGCGTAGTGTGGGACGCTCTGCGGCCCACTGCCTGGACAGACGACCTAAAGAAGGTAGCTGGGAGCGACAGGATGAGGAAGGCCGAGGTCTGAGTTTTGGGAGAGGCCTTTGTTTAGCATTGGTCGATGATAATGATGAAATTAAAGTGAAATAGCGAACTGTTTTATAATCACTAAATACGTTTAAGCCTAAATACTTGTTGGTGCAAGCCAGGCTTAGATATTTACATTATCATCATCATCATTAGCCTATATACGTCCCACTTCAGGGCACAGGCCTACCCCTAGCTAGGAGATATTTTCATAAGTATTGTATTTTTTTGACGTATTAGATTTATTTATGTGTGGCGAATTTGGTTTGTAGGCATAAGTTCATAAGTATACATCCAGCGTCTGAAGCCATCGAAGGGCCTCAGGTGTCAGGTGTGTCGTATTTAGATACAATAAAGCTATACACTTGAGAACTCGCACTCAAGAGGAAGCTTCCCCAATTATTTTATTACTTGAATATTCTACTAAAACACGTAATATTTTTATCTAAGAATCTTGCTCAAGGTTACTACATCTCTTTTCAAAATAACCTAATCATTTTGAAGGAAAGTAGTACCAAGAACCGTGCCTTGCTCTCCGCATTTTAATTATGTTCAAAGTAAACGGATGTCTTAATTCGCCGTAAAATTTTCTTTTATGGTAAGATTTTTTCTTCATGTTTATTTAGGCGCTATGCTTAATTAGTTAGTCGATTAAAATAAAATTAAAACACAGTGGGCCCGTTCGACCAACGGAACCAAATGATCCGGATCGTTGCGTTCGTTGTCACTATTTAATGGCTATTCTATATAACATCCATCCTGTCTTTAATTAATTATTTAAGAGGTTTTATCTCATGTTGAAAAATAAATCATTTCGAGCTGTTATTTAACTATCGTTTTGAAAATAACCTTATCTCTAATAGGTAATAAAATACAGATTGTTAGTAATGGTGAAAAGTGGACTTACCTACTTCGCTTTAAAAAGGAGCCACCAAAAACAAAATACAGGGTTCGTCTTTAAGGGAACTTTTGACCTGAAAAATTGTCTCTATAGGACCAACATAGAAATTGCAAAAAAATCTTGTTTTATTTTAATTAAAAATTGGGTTGCTCTTGACCTCGATCCAGTCCTCAATCTGCTTTTCTACATAAAACAGCAAACCTACCCTACTACTGATTGAGACTGACTGATACCTACGTATTGTGTAGGATGTTTTTTTTTGCGATATCGATGTCGGTTCCAAGGTAAAAGTTATTTAGTTTGATGGCCTGATAATCAGCATATTAAGAAACCTACATCTCTATATTCTAATGCTGACATTTTGTTCTTGTAAGTACAATTATAGTTAACAAACGAATGGGGAAATGGTTTGTATACTTAGTAGAGTTAACTTTGATAGGTATAATGGATATGTTTTTGCTTTCGCACCTGTAGCTTGGTTGCTAGGGAAAGGCACGACAGCATTCTTAAATGTCGTGCAGACCGCGTTTCCTCTTAACATGTATGTTACAGTCAAAACTCATAACCAGTCAAAACCACTTTGGACTGCAAAAATCAGGCAAAAGTGAATTTGAACGGTTATGTGTTTTTAGACCCCAGATCTTACTCAGTCGGTTAGGTTGGAGCATGTGTGATTTCTTGGGACCACTTATTGCTACTGTTTACTACAAACATATTTATGACTAGAGAAATCTGTCAAAACCATTTTCGCCTGATTTTTGCAGTAGAAGTGGTTTTGATTGATTATGAGTTTTGACTGTAATATGTATAACAATAACAAATTAACTTTGGCAGTTAGATCAAAGCAAAGAACTCACTTCAATGTTTCTTAGAATTCCAAGTTTACTAAGAACTAATTCAGAAAACAGTAATTGAATTTGTTTTCATCTACTTTACATTTGGTGTTGCTAAGTTCGACTGGTTATATAAACCAGATAAATAAGAAAACGTGATCAATTTCATAAGTTTCTGTCAAATGTTTATGTAATACTTTATTATACTTTCCGAAAAGTGGTTAGATCTGGGGTCAAAAAACTTCAAAAACACTTTTACCTAAAAGTTAAAAAAAAAGTTATAGCCTATAGAATCCCACTGCAGGTGAGAGGGAGTGGGCCATACTCCACCACGCGGGCCCAGTGCGTGTTGGTGGAGGCAAGTTAGTGGTCAACTTGCTGTCAGAGAATTTTCAAGCCGCCTCAATAGGCCTCTGACCTGGCTTAACGAATAGTTACAACGCCATCTGACGGAACTATCCGAGACCAACTGCTTAACGTGCCTTCTGAAGCACGGAAACGCTCGAGATGAAATACCACTAAACGGTCACCCATCCAAAGACTGACCGGACCTGACGTTGCTTAACTTCGGTGATCGTTTCCAATACCGAAGCTCCACTACGCAACGAGCCTAATTTAAAAAAAAAGTAAACTGTTTTCTGTGCATGTGGTGTTCATCTCTTCAGGTTTTGCATTAAGTTAATTGTACCTAATGTAATAAATTGTAAATTGTACCCTTGAATAATTGTAACAGCTGTTGATGAAACTGATAAATAAAATTAACAGTACACAGCACAGCCCCATCTTCGTTTCTTCTACTATAATGCTTGTAGTAAAAATATTATCTTATGGCTATAATGTTGAAATATAGAACCATTTTATTGTCATTGCATCACAACTATGATGACGATATTGTTTTGTCTCCCCTTCGGACGGAAATAGTCAATTTTCGTCCCTCTGCGCTAAACGTCGTTGCCGCTTTCCACCTCCGTCGAGGAGAAAAATAGTATACTAACTTCGGGCAGTAAATAAGAAAGCCTCAGATCACATTTTCGTTGACAATTACATGAGATCTGAGACCTTTCTTAGTTTCCTGCCCTCGGTGAGTTATTATTATACAGGGTGAAATTGATAACATTGGAATCCTTTTAAACTAAGAGTTTACCCATCAAACTGAACAACTTTTGCTATGGTAGCAAACCGATCGTAGCAAAAAAAAATCAGCTCTTAGGTACAATATTACATTTTATTTTGAGTCGAGTAGAAACTGCAGTTTAGTATAATATTGAACAGCTCATTTTTTCGCTAAGATCGGTTTGCAATGAATGTTGAATTTCCCACATAAAAAATCAATTTCACCCTGTATACAATGAGCCAAACTCTGTTAGAGTTCTCTGACCCAAAAATATCAGAAACTGACTTTTTGTCATTCAATTGTATTCTTTGAATCTTGAGACTGAAATACTCTTGGGTACTCAAGCATTCTCTTTTTCAGTGCCCCACTCTACTTTCAAATATGTAAGTACAGACTTATGCACTTCAAAGTGCCGTGCGTACTTGACTGCTTTTCTATAAACATTAGCAGTCGCGTATTCAATATCAACAAGGATCATCATCATCATCATCGTGTCACAAAAATTATTTACCACTATGTATCAAACAATCTTCTTCTTATCGTGTGGGCAAGCCCTGTTGATTCCAACGTGATTGCACTTTCGAGCATGCAATTTCAGTTAGGTTCACTTCTACCTTACTTTACTGCCCACTAATATAATTGTCAAATGCCAGTAACATAAGTACCATTAGCATATCCTTTTAAGGGGCTACCTGCCAGTTTTGGGTAATTTTGTAACCATTTTATTCATTAACTATGGCACTTTTTGAGCTGAAAAATAAACTGAATCATCTACAGGATATGAGAAGTGATGTGGTTTTTCTTGAAATCGATTTTAATGAATAAAACCTAAGAAAAGGGACTCTAAAGTCCATTTTGCTCTTACATTTTGAATCGGAAGAAAATGAAAATTTACAATATTGTTCACAATACAATTTAGAATGATGTGGTTTTCTTACTTTTTAGAAATTTATAAAAATCATCTAATTTTTCAAAGAAAACAGCTAAATTCTGACCGGAGCCACGCTCTCTTTCGCATCGATTAGTATGGAGAGTCTTGGTCCGGGGCAGATACGCCTTAAACTAAGAGTCTACCCATCAAACTGAACAACATTTACTATGGGAGCAAACCAATCGGAGCAAAAAAATAATCAGCTGTTGCATACATTTGAGTTGAGTGGGCATTGCAGTTTAGTATGGAGATGCTGTTTTTTTTTGCTCCGATCGGATTGCTCCCGTAGTTAACGTTGTTCAGTTTGATGCGTAGACTCTAAGTTTAAAAGGATGCTAATGATATCAATTTCACCCTGTATATAGCAAGCCATCAAACTTTATCTCTTAGTTGCTTCATGTAAAGAGAAACAAAACATATGTGTGGTTAGCTGGCTTATCGTCGTACGAGTAAACAGAATTAATAACAAAATCAATCTGTTAGAAGTATGAACGCAAAAATAATCAATCCAAATATTTGTTCAATTTTAGTAGTATTACTTGTATTTATATAAATTATTTTATAGCATGCATAGCATATGCTCACGACTATATTCCCCGAAGGGGTAGTCAGAGATATTCTGAAACCTCAGAACATCCACGTTTCACCAGTAGTACCGAAACTCTGTCCAGTGTGACGGGGGGTGAGCCCGTCGCCACTTATAATGGACAGTGGGTACAATACACGCCTCGAAATTGAAGCATGCAGGTTTCCTCACGATGTTTTCCTTCACCGAAAAGCCAGTGGTGTAACAAATCGTACATAAATTCCGAAAAACTCATTGGTACGAGTCAGTCGGTACGTTGGTCGAATTATTTTATAATATTAATATACACGTTGTTAGGGTAAACAGATGCATTACTGTAAGTGGTGATTGTACTCATGATACTGAACAGCTTTCCCAAAGAAACTTACAGGAAATTAGAAAAAAATTTTTGGACTTTACATATTAAATGCAATCAGCTGATCTAAAGTTTTTATGGAAAAGCCGATTTTTTTTTTTTTTTGAATTTCCTATAGGTTTCATAGGTAATGTTTTTCAGTATTATGGGTATACAACCACCCCTTAAAGTTACCCTAACACTCTGTATAATTTTATATATTATAATATAAACGATAACTAGGTATGTTATAATTTAAGTATCGCATTTTACCTGTTAGATGCTTAATGATTGATCCTAGCTACCATTCACTACTGTACTTAGGTATTCAATTTCAATATTTATGTAGACCCGTAGCTGTTATTTCGAGGAAACCTGTTTTTGTAAGTGTTTATCTGGGACCCCAATTTCCAGGCTTGCCTTCTGTTGGGACCATCGCGTCGTAATATCCGCCCTAACTATCAATTACTTCTGCATGTTCAAATCCAGGCATCTCATTAAGTCGAGCTAGTATTATATTACAGGCTAAAGAACTAACATGGTTTGTATAAGCAAATTGAGCGAGTAGCCGGTCGATGGCGTATATTGAACTTGAGCTAAGCGCATAACTCCACTTATCTCGCCGCTGGCTACCGGTTCGTATCTTGAGTACTTATAGTAGGATTATATTTGATTGGTTTAATAACTCGTTTTTGTTAGAAAAGCGTTTTGATTTCATTTCTTTATGGTATTGAAAAACTTTGCCTTAGCGTCACACTTAAAAAGGTAATTGGAACAACGTTTTTGGATTTAAGGGGATATAATTCGGAGCGCGCTCTATACAAACGTGATATGGTGATATTTTCAATACTAACCATTTAAAGACAATGAAATTTTGCAGAAACAATCTAGAAACAAATTTCTATGTTCGTATGGAGTCCGATTTTCGTTAAAATGTATAGTTTTAAAGTTACAGAGCCTCAAAGATTTCCATACAAATCTTAAATTAAGCCTAGCATTGAAACCGTATATTTTAACGAAAATCTGACTCCATGCAAGCATAGAGATTTGTTTCTAGATTGTTTCTGCAAAATTTCATTGACTTTAATTGGTTAGTATTGTAAATATCACCATAGTACGTTTGTATGCAGCGCGCATTTTCGCTCTCGGAATAAACTTCTTTTAATAACTATGGAAATACCTATACCTATACCTACAGTCAAGAACTCATGTAGGTATTGTGTTTGAAAATAAAAGGAAGATTCTAGTCCTTATTCCAAATGGGATAAGGGCTGGAGGATAATAATAAAAAAAAAAAATCATATCCTGATCCGAATCCTAATATTACTTACAAATAGTTATACAGGGAGTTTAAATTCGTTCAATATTTAAGGCGATGCTTCAGACAATCAAAGTGAACAACTTTCACTGTTGGACCAAAAAAACCAGCTGTGCCATACATTTGGGTCCAGTAGCCGTTGACATTTTCTATGGGACAACTCATTTGTTTTTGCTATTTCTGTACTGGACCTATAGTAAAAGTTTTTCAGTTTGCTTGTTAAGCACCCCCTTACTTATGTATCTTATTTATTTTAACACTGCGACTTAACTTTTATATACTCCTAAATGAGCCTTTGCATATTACCTATTTTGAATCTACCATAGGTGTATATTTTAAAATACAGGGTAAAATTTATATCACTGCGGATAACTTCAGCATGTATTCTACTCATCAAACTGAACAACTATCACTATGGAGATAACTTGGAAAGCACGAAAAAAAAAATCTGCTGTCCCATACAAAACTGCAGTAACTACCTATTTAATTTAACCTCTTTTTTTCGTCATTTCGATGTTGGCTCCATAGTAAAAGTTATTCAATTTGATGAGTAAAATACAAACTGAAGTTATCTGCAGTGATATAAAATTTACCCTATACAAGGTGTTAAAAAAATACAAATAAACATTTAAGGGGTAGTTTAGGCCATCAAACTGAACAACTTTCACTATGGGACCAACATCGAAATCGCGAAAAAAAAATTAGCTCTTCCATACAAAACTGCAAACCTTCTTAAGCCAAATGTATGGGATATCAGATACATTCTTTCGCGATTTCTATGTTGGTCCCATAGAGAAAGTTGTTCAGTTTTACGGTCTAAACAACCCCCTTAAGAGTTTTAAATATTTATTTATTACTTATGAAACACCTTGTATAAGTCCGAGTGCCCATACAAACAATCCCGACTACACTTCACACATCAGATTTCTCACTACCAAGATGAGCTTTAAGATTATTGACTTTTTATTTATTGACATTTTCTAATGTACCACCTCACTCGTTCATCATGGCGATACGAGCTGTTCTGATAAGCCTCATTGTTTGGCGTATACGTAATGGATTATTGATAAAACACGTGGGTGTTCTTAATCTTTCTCCAAGAAATCTATACTGGGACGTATAGGGTGTTTTATAAACTTTTAGATCTACTTTGGAACTACATCGGAAGGTTTATCAATATGGTCGGTATGTTCCAGTTTTCACCCTTAGGGTACCGGAACACTAAAAAAACAAACTGCAAAAAGATTTTTCTGTTATATCTGTACTATTTGTATAATGTTATGCTACTATTATTGATAACCCGGTTGGTGTTATAGTTACCACCTGGAATTCGAACACAGGACCCACCCTTGCCCTGAGTTCAAATTCCGGTTCGGGCATCAATGTTAGGTATATAAAAAGCCTAGTAGCTTATGTTTAAAATCATTGCAACATAATATAATAATGGCTGTGAAAGTTATTTACTACCTTATTTATTTAATGAATTTGCAAATAATGTAAAATTAAATACTAAAATAATTTACTAAAATGCTAACTAAGTGCGTTCACACACGATGACGCACTGACGGAGCGGCAGATGTCAGTCCATAGAACCACACCCGGTGCGTCAATGCGTCACCATGTGTGCTTCTACGTGCGGTTTCATACAACTCCTTGCTTCACAAATGACGGACTGACGTCTGCCGCTGCATCAATGCGTCATCGTGTGTGAACGCACTAAGTGCGCACCCTATACCTACACATAAAACAAGCGCTACATTAATGAATGATCGCAGCCCAATATTAAGTGGACACGATTAATCGTCATTCTATCTGAATGTACGGCCAAAGCGAAGCGGTCTGCGATCACAGCAAAGTTTTTGTCAAAGTGCATCTTCGGTGAATAGTAGTAGGTATTATTCCATTAGAGTATTATGATAGAACCGAGCTCTATACGGGGTGAAATTGATATCATTAACATCCTTTTAAACTAAGAGTCTACCCATCAAACTGAACAACTTTTACTATGGGAGCAAACCAATCGGAGCAAAAAAAAATCTGCCGTCCGATACATTTGAGTTGTGTAGGCAGCGGCGGCGGTGGGTGCAGTTTAGTATGGGACAGCAGATTTTTTTTTCTCCGATTGGGTTGCTGACATGGTAAAAGTTGTTCAGTTCGATGGGTAGACTCTTAGTTTAGTTTAGTAGCATGCTTTTGCTAATGATATCAATTCACCCTGTAGATATAAAGGGACAACCAAATTAATCCCTAATATAACCTTAACACAAGGCATGAAAGTTATAAACACGAAAAATGCCATACATACAGGTAAATTCTAAATAGGTAGGTTCATGCACTATTAGAAGTACCGAGTCTAGCATGGTAAATTTGTATTTCAATAGATATGTAACAACATTGAGAAATGCCATGTTCACCTCGTATTCTACGTTTCAGATAAACTTTGGTAATCTGTACCCGTCTCAAAAACTCTACAAACATTTAGAAGCTATTTGTAATTTTTTTTAAAAGGTTAAAGTTCAGAATTTGTCTTTTAAAAATATTTTGTACGTGGTGTATCTTACGAATTAATCGCTATAGCTAAGATGGTAGTCATTTGTATATGTCCGTAACCTGTTTGTCACACCTTAGTGATTACTATTTTGTAGGTAGTCTAATCTCTCCATCAATTTAACTCGCATTTACATTAAGATCCGAAATCAATCTTATATAGCGGTACCAAGAAAAAAATGATATGCATTATTATTTATAATAACTTCGAACATGTAACTAACCGCGTGGTTCCAGCTTAGAATAGACCACCCAAATTCTTATTACTTCTGTCTGTCTCCTTATTCTTCTGTCGTACAAGGTGACTAAGGGATTTAAGGTTTATTATGCAGTGTTTATGTGGGCGAAAGGCTAGCCACCTTTCACCAATGAGGGATTTTCAGAAAGCCATTAAAAAAGAAAAAGTAGTTCCTAATGGCTCGATAGATGGCGTTGACGAGACAGGGGCGAGCGACCTTGCAGATAATAAAATACAAATAAAATAGTAAGAATTTGTGTTTTTAAGTAAGCAGCAAAATATGAGCATATATTTCGTCAGCGGATGCGTCTGACTCTGTGACATGCATTTTTGTTTACTGTTTAGCCTAAAATTTTCGTCTTCGGACCCCTCTCTGGTCAACACTATCAATCGCTGGTATGATGAACTACGTTTGAGTAGCTGTCAGAAAACTCCTCATTGACAATTCATTCCATCGTGAAACTTAAATTCCGGAGTCGCGAGGCTGAGGGGGTGACAAGTAGACGTGTCGATGGCTTGCAATTTTGACAGCCACGTGGCTCCGCCGTTTTATGGCGGTTTCGAGTGTGTGTTTTTGTTTAAAAACGGGGCTTTGAGATCGCCATATCCTATTACCGTACAATATCTAATGAGTATATCCTCAATACTTGACACTGGCGAAATCTAACAAGGAAACGCCATTAATTAAGAATAGAATAGAATAGAACTTAGATTCCTTAATGTGAGCATTGCTACAATGGTAGTTGTAGCAATGTTTCAGACGACCCCGGATTACTATCGTGAGTTAATGTTTGTAAAAAACAACAGAAATTAAAAACAAGGTTGTCACAAAAATTTAAGATAACGTCGAACAGAGTAAAAGCCAATATCGTTGAACTGGAACGGGTAAAGTTTTAAGCGAAGTCGGTCGAACTCGTAGATTTCCCTGGAGCAATTATCGAAACAATAAACCTAAAATTGGTGCAGTCCTGTAGCGGTCACCGATCCCGACTTTGCAGCAATTACGAGATTTCCCGCCGACGACCTACTTCGCCGAATGAAAATTCATTAAGAGCTATTCACGCTTTCACAATATGACTATTAGAGACCCATTCATTTTTTTTATTTATCGTTTTTGGGGTCCAGACGCTTAAGCGTTTACCATACCTGTCAGGGCGTCTCAATGAGACCTCTGGAGACCGCAAAGCTTCCTGGCACAAAGAATCAGTTTCACCATCCAGAGGGGGAAAACTGATAGCCTATTGGGCACCTATACGTTTGACTCAGTAAGTTTGCAGTTTTGCATGGAACATCTGTTTTTTTTTGTGATAGAGAAGGTTTGGCGGTTTCATCATCCCCTTAAAAATAATAATAATAATAATAACGTAATTTTTGTGATTAGTTTGTTCTGTGTTGCAGGTATTTTTTTAGTCTATTACCTATAGAATTAATTTATCGTTAGAGAAGGAAACCTAAAAAGCTTCTCAAAGAGTTGCAACTCAACTATGCTCAATAGCGGTTTCCCTGAAGGAACTCTTTGATGTTTTCCTTTATTGCTAGAATTGCGTACTATTTACGTCTCATTTTAGAGGAATTTATGTGCGAGCGAAAGCGGCAAAGCTTGCTATGCTACGTAAATAAAGGAGCCGAATGTCAAAGACTCAGAAATAATAAACGCGTGACCAAACGCTTTGCATATAATGAAAGGAAGAAAGCAGAATTGAGTATTAAATTATAGTTTGCGTAACACTATTCTGGTTAGATAAATGTGAATGGAAGCGAGCCCCTTCGAAGTCTTTATGATGCAGTCTATTGCATAAAGTCTTAGGATAAGTGTCGTATGGTTTATCGTAAGATAATATTATACTTGCAAAGAACGCGATAAATAAGAAAATCTATTTTGTACATTACAGGGTCCTTTTTAATATGCTTACGGTTTTTTTAAGTGAATGATCAGAAACAATCTGTACGACCTAAGTCAAAATCGCAAAAAACAGTTGAGTCATACAAAGTTCGATGATTTTGATGTTGCTCCTATAGAGAAAGTTGTTCAGTTTGATGGTCAGGAGTGCGATTTTTGAATCTCATTCGGTGAGCTCTGCAGTTGATAAAGTCAAAATTACTGTAGAGATACGCATCTTTTTACTGTTGATTTGACTTTCAAAAATCATACTTCAGGAGTGCAATTTTTTAAAGTCAAATCAGTAGTAGAAAGATGCGTATCTCCATAGTAATTTTGACATTTTCAACTGCTGAGCTCACCGAATGAGATTCAAAAATCGCACTCCAGATCGTTAAAAACCGTCAGCTATTTTCCCTTATGAATTCTTATACCATTCGTCCGATTGCAATGAAACTTTGGTGGGTCATAGTGCAAAAGTTCCTGAAAAAAAAAAACTGTTAAAAGGCGCATTGCAATGCATGCCGCGTCTTCTTAATAAACATTCTTAAATGACACTCAAGTTCTTCCATTATTCAAGAAAACAAGAAGTTCGCAAAATCTTTTATGAATTTTTAAAGGCCCAGAAAACAAAAAACAGAAACCACATGGTCGAAGCCATTAAGTAATCCGAAAACAATAAAACTTAACTCATCACCATAAAAGAACCAGAAGCTAATGAAATTTCCAATTTCATCCCATTAGGTAGGAAATATTTCAATTTAAAATTGGTTGCTCCAGATGTTCACGACCAAATAACTTACGCCGGCTAAAATGAACCCTAAATCTTCGCCGGGCGGATGGTCCCGCGCCAAGAATTGAATTTGCCTCGCATTCTCTCACATGGTGCGGTATCCACATGTGAATTTAGTTCTGGATAGTTCTGCAGAGACTTTAAATTGAAGAAGTGGATTTAATAGGATTAGACCTAACATTCTGATTGATGGATGAGAATGATTCCAGTTGGACGGTCTCAAGAAACTTCCAATCTAAATTTGTACCTCGGAATTCTAGTAGGTAAGGTTTCCTAACATCAAGAAATAAGATTCCGTTCAGAAAACGACACATTTTAATTAGTGTTACGTTTTCATGTCAGAATGTCCAAGGCAGTGAAGCGAGATTTAAACAAGTGATAATAATCTAATAAGTATTTGGCTTCAAACAAGAACCTCATCACAGTTTTTACTCCAATACTATTTTAGGGGATGATGAGACCATCAAACTGAACAACTTTCTCTGCATATATGGGACCAACATCGATCGAAAAAAATCTGCTTTTCCATACAAAATTGCAAACCTATTCGACCCAAATGTATGGAACAGCTGATTGTTTTTTTCCTTATTTTATTGTTAATCACTTAAAGAAAGTAAATAGTTCAGTTTGATTTGATGGTTTTCTTCATTTAGTGTCAATGGTTCTTCAGTTGTGTTTTTATATTTATCTTACTTGCCAAGTATCTGGTATGATTTGATCATCCCCTCTTCTTCTTATCGAGTGGGCTGCAAGCCCTGGTGTCAGAGTTTATTCAAACCGCCTTACGGTCATCCCCTTAAAAAAACGGATAGCATATTAAGTATGACCCCATAGTTAGCATGTTTCTATAAGTTATACTTATAACATAATCATTCATAATTTTGTTGCCTTTGACGTAATTGGGCTTTTGAAGAATGAATTATTAGAAATGCATCAAATCAGAACATAAAATAAATTCCTGTCTTAAAATGCTCCTGCTCCAGCAATTTGAAACTAACTAACCCCATCCATATGCCATTACCCAGTACTTATTACATAGACACACGCTGACTCTCAAACTCGAATTAAGTACTCTCGCCTATTCACTAGGAGAGGATGTTAATTAAGCTTCTGATGAAAGCATTAGTAAAAAGCCGGGCCTTTGAATGAGCACCGTTGCAATGAAGCAGTCTTCGCATGTTTAAAATAGATGAAGCCCATTTTAAGTGCACCAGTTTTATATTGAGCCTGTAGGTTATTTGCTTGGATTTTCATTTCCGCTGTTCTCCATGTGTTTGATGGTTTCAGTAAGACAGCGAAGTAATTAAAAGTTGGCACAGGAACTTGTGTTTTGCGGCTTTTAAATAGTTTTGCTTTTGTACTTAACATTGAATAAAGACCTCTGCATCTTTGGGCCTATTCACAAAAGCAATTTCAGCATGACGCCGGTTATCGTAGAAATTACAAAATTATACGAATGTACTCCGACGATGGACCAATTAATTTATCCTTGATCTACTTCTGTTATTGTTTAAAAGTACAACAAAATCAATTAAAACCATTCATACATAAAATAACAGCCCTTGAATCCGAACCGAACGAAAGTTAACGATGGCCCTAAAATAACATTTCGTTTTGGATCCAGATAAATTAGTTTCACTTGTCCCGAACGTAACTTGTTCATTAGTGTTTAAATAAATTCATTAATAAGCCTAGCAAGAGACAAGCAGTCAACGCACAGATCTATAAATCAAATAGTGAGGGAGTGTCAGAGACAAAAGGACGATAACACGACGCTGTGGCGGTACACGCAGATGTCAAGTTTGGAAAACTTGTATGCAAATACCTCAATAGTGTAACTTTAATTATCAAAAGAAAAGTATCTGCAGGACGAAAATTTGCTATTAGTATTACAGTAACTGTAATACCTTTCACTAGCTATCAAAAATAATTATATTTGTTGACCTTATGCATACCATAAGATCTTAATCATAGGAGGTTTCATGGTGGTCAAATTTGCTACCTTTACGAGTATGACGTTTTATTAGACCTTCTTTTTGAGTGTGTGTGTGTGTTTATGTTGGCACACGTCATATTTTATTCTGAGCATATGCTCACGACTATATTCCCCGAGGGGGTAGTCAGAGATATTCTGAAATCTCAGAACATCCACGTTTCACCAGTAGTACCGAAACTCTGTCCAGTGTGACGGGGGGTGAGCCCGTCGCCACTTTAATGGACAGTGGGTACAATACATGCCTCGAAATTGAAGCATGCAGGTTTCCTCACGATGTTTTCCTTCACCGAAAAGCCAGTGGTGTTACAAATCGTACATAAATTCCGAAAAACTCATTGATACGAGTCGGCTTGGACGGGGATCGAACCATCGCCTCCTGCACGGCAGGCAAGGTTACTCGCCACTAGACCACCACGGCTCTTTTATTTTATTCTGAAACCTGTAATAAGCTCAAAGTGCGACTAGTATTGTTCCGATTTTTTATTAATTTTAATTATTAGTTGCGGACTATGACACAAGTCGAGCTAGCCCGACAATCAATAATCTCTATAAATTACTGTGTAATTTTTAAAGCTCTTTTCTTCTGTTTCTAACTATTATTTATTTTATTTATTAAGGACAACCAACAAGTTAAACAATAATACAATTTTATGATACACATTTTATGATGTTTTTTTTTTAATAGCTTTGAAACGGGTATTCTAAATGCATTATTGGAGAACAGTATTGTCTAAAATGTTAAATCAAGTTGTGCTCTCAGATTTAAAAGACAATGTGTCTCGAAATTTCACTCCATTTCCAAAAGCGGTTCCCACAAAGATCTTTCTTCACATTCGATGTGGCACGCACATTAATCTAGGTAACGGTCGTGAATACATACCTCGCCTTCACATGTGCACCTATTGTTGTTTCTTACACATTATGGATAAATGATTACTTCATCAATATTACGTTTTACCTCGAGACTGAACATTTGCGATGTGGCAGTTTGATTCCAAACTCAGCCAGACTTATGGTAAGGAATTTTAAGGAACTTAATGTACGATATTTCACTTTTTAAATCTAACAACGTGAGGAATAGGGTAAAAGCTTCAGGTGACATTTTTAATAAATTCGAAATTGGGAAAAGATCTGCTGTTCCATAGAACATATGAATCGACCGAAAATGTATGAAACATCAGATTTTTCTTTCGAGATTTCACAATTGTCCCCTTTGTAAAAGTTGTTCAGTTTGATGGTTTGAAGCTTCCGTCATTTGTATAATCAGTCCGCTTATCGACTTATGGCACGCGTGGTGGACTACTACACGTGGTTTGTTTGATCATACAATACAAATATCTCAAAGAAATAAAAATCTGATTGCTGACTATCACAAGTCTAGAGATCATAAAAGATATAAAGTTGAACACATTTCATGACAAAGTACAACTTGAAAAAGTTCAATGTCAAGATAAATGGAATTTATGCGGGTGACTCTATCTAAATAGTAGAGAGCTGACGACGATGACCTTGACCTTGACCTTGGTTTTCGGATAGTTGCTAGGTTACTAAAAGAACAGTAGTATTGTCCTCTTGGGAACAATGTATCCTAACATCGTCGGTTACAATCGTAGATGTAATCTAAAGAGGAGGCTGCCTTGCCCGAACCTTACGGACTTACTCTGTCTAGTGATACAGACAGTCGCATATGTGCCACTCGCGCTCTGACGCATACAATGCAAGTCCATGCAATTCTTCTAAAATTACAGTAACATAGTAAAGTTAGACCAATTTTTGTATTTTATTTGTTTACAGTGAACAGAACCGAAGCTCGCTGCTTCCAGTTTGGAACACAGCACGAGACAGATTGTGTCTCGTATGGCTGTTCAAGTTTGTCCCATAATTTCTGTAGGTACTTATTTCTTCTTCTGGATCTTCTTCGTTACTTGGAGGTGGGAATACGTCTTTAAGAATACTTTAATTTTGTAACTCTTACAATTTATTTCGGCACATTTTTCTTGTGCTGCTGCTTCTTCCCCTTTTTGGTTTTGTCTAAACCAACGTAGATAGATTGTTTGAAGAAATGATAGACGCTCTCTCACCCTAAGATGAGAATAAAGAAATGTAATAAGAGTGTTTAATAATGTTTAGCAAAATTATTAGAATACTAAAAGATTTCGTTTACAGGCCTTTGAAATGTGATAATCAGGCCCAGAATGTCTCGTTCTAAATTTATAATAAGTTTTGTAAACATTATATTTTAGTAGGTAAGTATTTTAATTTATAGTTTGTATATGCTTTGGGCTTTGAGCTCCTGTAATTATATTGCTACATTTAGATCTTATTTGTGTGTAAACTTGATCTCAGGTGTGTAGTTTAGGAGGTCCTCAATTAATGAAATAAAATAGAAACGGAATTTATAATTAGAGCAACTTAGCTTAACAAGTTCCTCTGATTATAAATTCCGTTTTTGGCACTTTAGTATACATAATGTTTACTTGGATAGAATAAATAGCTTTTTGGCTATTAAACTGTCTTAATTTGTATCAATTTGTTTCTTGTATTTACTGTATTTTTATGTTTGAATGAAAAAATGTGGCTATCCTTGGGGGAGGCCTATGTCCAGTGGACGTCAATCGGCTGATATGATGATGATGTAAATAGACAGTACATATTGTGCGTTGTCTGTCAGTCAATCAGTCAGGCACGGAACTGTTTTATAAGTATAGATAGGAGTCACGTTGCAGGGTTTGCCCTGAACATTTGTCTATGTGATAGGTATTTTTATTACTATACGCCATCCCTAGATCGTGTGGAGATTCCGCTGGCGACGGGTTGCAAGCGGCAGGCGTCAAATCGCAAAGAGTTTGAGAATTGCTAATGAAATTATAATATTCTCACTACAACACAATGTTGTAATAATTATAAAACTGTGTACAAGATTGCACTTTAATGTCTAAAGCTAGTTAAAAACTTGTATTTTAATTGAAATAATTAATAAAATTATTCCACGGAGAGGTTACCAGGTGAAAAACTGGTAATCTATATTTTATCGCTTAATAAATTGCCTGCTGCAATATCGCGTGTTTGCCTTACTTGTAAGGTCGGTTGGTAGTTGCTACATGCTTGATGATAAAAATATTAGATATTGAAAAACGATGATGATGAAATAACCAAACATTTGTACCGACAGTTATTTCATGATAACTTATATCTTAGACAGAAAAGCCATGATTGAGATGGTTGTATTGAAATAGCGTCATTGCTCCGTCACTCGCGTTTGACAGCTGTGATAAGTACCTACGGCGCCTTGTATCTCTTGAGATACAGGCTGTCGCGCATTAAGGCGTATCATCCCTGGACCACGATTCTCCATACTAATCGATGCGAACGAGAGCATGGCTCCGGTCAGCATTTAGCTGTTTTCTTTGAGAAATTAGATGATTTTGAAAAAGTAAGAAAACTACATCATTGTGAACAATACTGTAAATTTTCATTTTCTTCCGATTAAAAATGTAAGGGTATAAAATGGTTACAACTGGAAAAAAAGGGGTGACTTTAGAGTCCCTTTTCTTCGGTTTTATTCATTAAAATCGATTTCTAGAAAAACCATATCACTTCTCATATCGTGTAGATGGTTCCGTTTATTTTTCAGCTCAAAAAGTGTCATGTTATAATGAATAAAATGGTTACAAAGCTACCCAAAACCAGAAGGTAGCCCCTTAACACAAGAAGACGCAATTTATATTTGTTCCGAAGCGCAAAGTTCGAAAAAGCGTGCGAAATCGAGATAAGTGCAGTATCTGTTGTTACGGTATTGAATAATCTATGAGTAACTAAACTGATAGCGTCAAATAATTGTCAAATACAGCAATACACTTTCTATCACGAATATGCAACGACAAATGACAACTTAGAAACATTCAATAGGATTAGTCGACTAACACTCAGAAACGCTCATTAAAGTTAATCCTCCATTAAATCTCTTGCTGACACTTTTTGTCTTGTTGACGTAGTAGAAGCTAGCAAGGATTAACTTTAATGAGCGTTTCTGCAACTGAGTGTAATGGTTGCAAGATTAGCACGATAAATTTCTCCGCAGGATGCAAAAAACTGTCCAGATTTTCTAGCCTTCACCATAAATTTCCAAAACTCACAAGTATGCTAATATAATTTTGCACCGTGTTTATCGTAACATTTTTTCCATATTTTTGAGCACAGCATTTTACGCTGTACCATCAGTAAGATCTTCCGCACATCTTAAACATCCCTTGTCGCTTACATGACGTTACGTTACACAGAGGCGAAGAAAATCACCTTCAACCCTAAACTGATTCAGTACCAAAGGTCGTTAAGGAAGGCAATGTAGCGAGGTGACTTCCGACCGATTTATCTATGTTAGCAAAGAACGCCATCTATCGGGAGTTAAAAATGACAGCTCATGTTTCCAAGCGTAAGCGTCACATTGAATATCGGCGTCGTTTCCATATTTTTCAATTTTGGAGCTTGATCGAACGGCCGTGTTTATAAATAAAGCTTTGTGAAAAAGATTTGTGGGGGCTTATGAAAACACATAAGTCTTAACTGGAGACTGACATCAGAATTCACTTTAAGACTGAATGTTTTTATTTGTGGAAAGGCGCTAAAGTGTGAGCCTGGGGATTAGGATGGATCTCATGGATGGATATTATCTTCAAACTTAAGCTTTGCTTTAGAGAAAGTTACTGATCCTATGCTAAATTATTGTCTGAAATAAATGAACATAATTATTAAAAGCGCAAAATCTCATACACCACAAAATTTCATTATTTTATTAATTTGATAATTTATTCAGATTTTATGTTTTCATGAAATCAATGATTTGATTTTTAATTTCAGCAATTAATGAATGAATTAACGTGCTCATGCGAGTAACTACTGGTTGATATTGGCATCATCATCATCACAACCTATATAGTATATACGTCCCACTGCAGGGCACAGGCCTCTACCACAGAGGATTATATTGCCTCTCTCTACCCTCAGGCAGACCTTGAAATCGAGTTAAGTAAATTTTAAAATGTACAAACAAACGAACTATGTAGTTACCTTTATAAATCGATGTTACTCTCGATTCTAAACAAACTCTTTCTGGTTTTGATTTTCTATAGTAATAATACTTCAAAACAATTGACTATAAAATATTACTTGCATCTAATTACGAACAAAAGTGGCACTGCCGATGAACGAATTGTATCAGAATGATTAAACAAACAAATTAATACAGGTCTCTAATTATCATTGCTTTTCGATTATAATCTCAATTCCTTTACAAAGACGCAACTTAATTTGAAGAAAAAACTACTAGGAAATGAGTCTTACTTTACCGATAACAATTTATTTAAGACAATCACTGTTGTTTCCACTTCTATAAACAATGCACTTTTACCTTTTCGTGCTTTTGTAAAAGATATTTATCGGCACCAACAAAGTCAATTCAACAATAATCTAGTATTTATCAAACAATCTTGTCACGACTCTAACAAGGAAACGCTTTGGCAGTTCAATACAAAAATAGAAACACTTCCAATGACTTAACACTTTGGTCAGATAGTTATGATATCAATTTTTATATAACTCTTTCCACCCAAAGCTGACCCGAGAGTTAAGCGTCGCCTATTGTCGAAGAAACGTGATGTAGAAAGCGAATTTTACGATTGAAAATATCTTTATGTGGATCTCGAAATTCACTTCACACAAAGAAAGTAATTTAACGAAACTTTGATAAACGAAACCGAAAGTTAACGAAGGAATGAAACCATGATTATCACAAACCGTTTAGAATTGGAAAGACACAATGATCACGTTCAATTAGGCGCGTGCGTGGTGAAAGCAATAATTTAAACAACTTTGCAGTTTGTTTTGTTGCTGCAATTTATAAAGCTTGTAATTTTGAAAATCTCATCTTCGTTAATGAATGTGTCAATTACTTGGTGGCATTAAACTTTTATAAATCAGGTACTCAGAGATTATACTATTTGAATTGACAAGTTTTGAAAAGGGTTATCTACTGGAAACCGTATAATAGTAGGTATATCAGAAACAATTGGACCTCTGATATTCTAATAGTAATTGTAATCTTAATAATTTCGATGAAATCTAAATGTACAGAAAAATACCAATATTACTAACACGGAGAACAATATCTTGTACCTACTATTTATATTAGCGCGACTTTACCAGAAAATTTTGAATTTTATGTAGTTATATAAAAAAATATTTAGTAGATATTTTGCTCTGTGAACTTTTATGCCTACCTATAAATTCTCATCAACTGAATTCGTTTTTTTTAGAAAAATATAAATAATGAAGTACGAAAGGACTTCATCATCTTCATAGACACGGAGACAGCGACGGCCAAAGAATAAGTCGTACCTAAGTATTTTTTATTATGTCAATGATTTATGCGGACGGCGCGCATGCAAAGGACCTATTGGTGGCAGCAGAGGTCTTCTTGCGCCTTCATGATTTATACTGTGAACTCGAAAGAGGTTCCGCCATCCCGTTTAATATCTTTGATTTACGATAGAAACTACGCGCATAAGTGCCAGTTCGCTCGATGATATGTGGCTCGCCTGTTACGTTTCACTCCTTTTTTTTGTTTTGAGAATAATGACACAGTGTAGCTGTTTTAATAACAACCATTGGACGTTTAGTTTTTGCCTACGGCTCGGATTTTACGATTCGTTTCGGAATACATTTTATTAAACTGGTGATCAAATGTGTTGTTGTTTTTTGTAAAAAACTAGTCTGGCTATTGCTAGGATTTAGCGGTACCTTGATTATTGTTTCTTTCTTAATTGCAGAACGATTACTTTATGATGTTCATTTCGCATTGATTGTTTTTACTGCCAAATAGTAATGGTATTTACTTACATCTTTAATTTAATCAAATCGTCGGTAAAAAACTAAATTCTTCTACCTAACGATTTTAGGTTGATTGGTTAATAAGTTTCCTGTTGATGCAATTAGACTCAATACAAATATAAAAAATTGTTTTGACAAAAATTTATATTCGGAATCCAATTCGGGGTTATATGAGTTATAACTTATAGGGTATAACTCCTAAGATGTTGGCAATACACAAAGTAATAATTTTTTTGTCGCCTGTTAAGTTTGTTTATTGTAAGATAGGAGAATTTAATTCTTCTTCGTCGAAATGTTTATACGATTCAGTTTGATTGGTTCAGTGGAATAAAAAGCATTTAATCAGCCTATCTACGTCCCACTGCAGGGCACAGGCCTACTCTCAGGGAGGGTGTATGGGCGTTAATCCACCACGCGTGCACAATGCGGATTGGTAGACTTCACATAAGCATCAGAATATCTTCAGCGTATGCAGGTTTCCTCACTTCTCCTCCTTCCTTTAATGCTGGTTGCCAAATATCGTGACCACAATGGCAATGGTGATGGAAGTACCATCAACAGAGGAAGAAGTTAAACTGTGTATCAACTTTAAACCTCAAAATGTCTTAGCCTATAGATAGAAGATAGAATCTGTGAACCAATGTAGGAAAAAGCAAATGTAAATTTTCATTTTCAATTCAGAATCTATCTACCCTTTAAACAGAATGAAACATTACCGTTGTCGTGACTTAACAGACACGAACCTGTGTTAGCAGATACAGCAATAACTCATATCTCACTACATCGTAGAGAAAGTCGCCAAGTTATTTCTAAGACAAATAGTTTTCTTGTCGCATTGAGAGGGGACCATCGATTGAAGAGCTTGCCATGTGCACGCCCTGTTTGAAATCTCCTTCAAAGACAAACATTAGAAAAACATTGTTATTATTCTTTGTATGTAGCAGGGTGAAACTTTAAACAAGTTGCAACTCTATTTCGTAGTAGAAATGGTATGTTTCTATGAAAATGCAATTGTAAACAGTAATGTAGAGATGAAATGTAAGGGCTCTTTGGTTTGTTCAAAACGTTACGTAAAATTTTTCCACTCGAGATATACATGGTGTAAACTTAAATGTATTACATTGCATTAAACAGCTTCAGACCATCAAACTGAACATCTTTTAAAAAACAGGTATTCCATATAATATGTCAATAGTTACTCGACCAAAATTATGAGATTTCTGTTTCGTGAATACAAAGTTTATCCCATAGTAAAAGTTATTCAATTGATTCGTTTGAAGAACCCCTTTAAGTATGTAACACATTTACGTTTACACCAGGAATATTATGCGAAATAAAGTTTCTTTTAGAAGATCAAATTCACAATTTATCGAAGCAGCGAGCTAAGACGGTGTTTACTTTAGCAAGAAGAAAAATATCGCAAAACATTTTGTAAATGTCAATTGATTACATGAAAGGCAATTTGTTAAGGGTTGCAATATTTATACAAGTTAACTGTGTGCGAAACCTTCCTACAGATTAAATTCTACAAAGTTAAGATTGTTTATTCAGAAGTATTGAGGTACAGCTAAAAATACAAGTCTTCCTTGACAAACAAGCCAAAGTTAATACAGATTGAAAACAATTTGTAATTCTTAAAGTTACATAGCATAAAGTTCAAAACGAATTGAAATGGTATAATGTAAAACGCAAACGTAATATTGTATTAATAGTACGTAATCCTTTCTGTCACTCGGTAATGCCTGTCAAAGTCGCCAATTGTTTAGAACTCTTTTTCGAATAGAGACAATGAGTTACGCTCTTTTGTACTCGTCTTTGTCCAAAATAAACATCGTAAATATTCGTCTGTCATACTTTTGTCTAGTCTGTGCCACACAAATAGAATATGTAGTATGAAAAGACAATATTATTAGTGGTTATAATAAGAATATTTTGCGCTGACTTAATATTGAATGGATACGGAAATGGTTAGCGAGTGAATATTGATAACGTGTTTTGTTTTGTATGAGCATTATTGTATTGTCTGCAGATATACGCTGATGTATTATTATACTACTACTTTAATTATTCTCCTACAATTCTACTACTTTAATGTATTATTTCTGTACTTCAGTTGTTTTAGTATCGAATCGCTGTCGCTTACAAGGCACTTTATTTGAAAGTGAACATGCACAAATTGAATCAAGTATCGATAAACTATTATCAAAAGTGGGATGTTCAGATTTATACCTCGTTAAAGCGATGTGTTTAAAAATGTATTTATTTCCAGAAATGCCAAAAAATAAATCGTTTTTGTGTTTTTTACGGAAGCATTTAGATTTTGTTTGGACATTTTGGTTATGAAATCTTAAAACTGTATAGTTAAACTCAAATAGCTGGTACGTAAAAAAGTTGCCCATAAGCCCGTTAAGATTCATAAAGGCAAGTCCAATATTTATACAAGAACAAATTTAAGTACCTCTAAAGATAAGGATTATAATACATAATCTTCTTTTTCGTCCAATGTTACCCAGTAGGAGATAGATAATCTATTACATGAAACACGTGATCGTTATGTTATTTAGGAGCTACTTTGTTGTTGTTATCATTCAGGAAATCACAAATTATTATCTAACTGCTTATGAAGTGGTTGATGCTGAATTCTCTTAGATTGACACCAGTTGACTTAGTCAAAATCATATAAGTATTTTGAAACATCTCTCATCAGAATAATAGTTATTTTGTTATGCTAAGCTGCAAAGTTGCTTTTTGGCGCGAGTACTTGTATTGAAACCTGAGCAAGCGAAGGACTCTAGGATTGAACCACGAGCGAAGCGAGTGGTTCAAATAATAGAATTCTGAGTTCAGCGAAGGTTTCAAAGGTACGAGACGCAGAATAACTTTGAAGCCGAGCGAAACACACAACTTTTCACCTCACAACAGCGAGGAAAAAAAGAGCATTGCTAAAAATAACATTTTAAAAAGTTTTTTTTTTAACTTCAAAAACTCTTTCCTTGCTAGCGGATAAAATGCACTTTTGCACTCAGATTTCGAATGATAAACAGAATCTTTCCGAGCTTGTGAGGTGAAAAAGTACTTTGTCAAGTTAAAATACCTGTCTTAAATAAAACGAGGTGAACAAAATACACAAAAGGCCATTACAAAGATTTCATCTGACAAAGGATAAAACGAATCATAGTGAGAAAGGAAATCACCGGAAGTTTTTCTTCTCTACAAAACTTTCAGGAAAAACGTATAGCAAACAATCAAAGGGTAAGCAAACCTCTTTACTCACACATTTCGTTTTATAAGCTTTTAGGGTCAATATGAAAGTGGAACATGGTCGGTGTAATCAATAAAAAACCTTTTCGGTGTTGCCGTTGAGAGAAAAAGAATTTTATTGGGTTTATTGATATACTGGGTGTAACTGAAATGGGAAATAATATATAAAGGTGTGTTTTAGGCTATCAAACTGAACAGGTTCACTATGAGCAAACAAAAAAATAGAAAATCAGCTGTTCTATACAAAACTGCAAAACTACTCGACGCCAATGTATCGAACAACACTTTTTTTCGCGATTTCTATTTGTTGGCTCCATAATGAAAGTTGTTCATAGTTTGATGTTCTAAACTGCCCCTATGTATATTCTACCCCCTTTTGTTAGCCGCTGTATAGGTAGAACTGGATGAATGGTGATGGTTTTAGACAAAGCAAGGTTTTGCCCCGTGACTTTTTATAAGTTAAATCTACGATTGATGATGATCGATTTAATTCCAATATATTTAGAACGGAATTTTTTAAGGCTTTCCAACATTAAAATCCGAATCTTGATGCTTGAAGCAGAAACGCTTGATGCTCTAACAATAGAAAATTCATACTTTTAGTCTTAGAAAAAGTATATGTCTAGAATGAGCCTCACACTTGTTCCGTATAAAACAAAAGGGGCTAACTTTCTTAGGTTGGTGTGCGTGTGGCGCCATACTAATTATGTATGTGTGCGTGTATATGTATAGGGTTTTGGAACCAGTACTGGTTCCTATTTTTTTCGACGCTTTCTTAGCTTTGACTGTCTATCTTGATAATCTAAGCTTTTAGTATAGCCAGTGGGTACTCCTACCTCTTTGATTTTGAGACGCTTGCCCTTCAGTGGGATCCATAATAGGTATGTCGATTTTTTTTAAACAAAACCAATGTTTAACCAACACTTTTCGTATCATATCTTTAGTCCAAATCTTCCGTGATACTAGCCCACATAAATAAGCACCTGAGAAAAATGTACACATTTGCATTCGCCTTCTCTCTTCGATCCATGCCTCGGGCACTCCACTATCCATTCGACTCAAGAACTCTTATAACATAAAACTTAAACCAAAGTAATAAAGATGAAAATTCATTGATTCAGGTGATATTGTACAATGTACGTGCTATAGACGGTAGGAATGAGTAATGACGGTAATCCGCTTGTGGTGAGCCTTAAGCGAAGGGTTAAGGCTCCTGCAAGCTATAACTTTTTATATTTATTACGGCTAACTCGTGTAGGTTCAAATACGCCGAGCGAATGGGTCATAAAAATCTAATAATCAGTGAGTAATTGCTTGCAACTCTGATTGAAGGATACTTGGACTTGATCAGATTTAAAAAAGACTTTGCCGTGGGGTTAGAATAGACGGTCCCCTATTTCTTCCCACGATATACTGTTCGGATGTGAACACCAAATATGCAAGTAAGTATTAGCCTGTAGGATCCTGATGCAGGGCAAAGGCCTATCATGAATTATGACAAAGGATTGCTCTCAGGAATGATTGACATGTGAGTACGCACGGCGACAGATCAACCTACCCATAGTTCGACCTTATGTCCATGAACATAGAGTTCAACTATGGATAGTTTGATTTGTGGCCGTGTGTACATAATTCAAAACATGCATTAGTTAGCCCTTTATACGGCTAATCAATGATAGGTTTTGTGAACTGTGGAAATGAATTACTCGCAACATCCCTTGGAATTTTAAGAATCATCATGTTACTAATACTTATTATGTGTCTGCATAGCATATGCTCACGACTATATTCCCCGAGGGGATAGTCAGAGATATTCTGAAAACCTCAGAACATCCACGTTTCACCAGTGACGGGGGGTGAGCCCGTCGCCACTTATAATGGACAATGGGTACAATACATGCCACGAAATTGAAGCATGCAGGTTCCCTCACGATGTTTTCCTTCACCAAAAAGCCAGTGGTGTTACAAATCGTACATAAATTCCGAAAAACTTATTGGTACGAGTCGGCTTGGACAGGGATCGAACCATCGCCTCCTGCACGGCAGGCAAGGTTACTCGCCACTGGACCACCACGATTTTTTTTTACTTATGAGTCTTTTTGCAAAGAATTTCTTCATACGCGTCATAACTTTTAATCTGAGTGATGCAAAATGTTCTTTGGTATCTTCAGTGTTTTCGATTATTTTATTTACTAAGCGTAATGTAGAATGTCAATTTATTTCATTTCTTCTATTGTTCTGAACAACAAAATCTATCGCTTGCCGTTGTTACAGTTTTCCTGAGCTTTTCCGGGGCCTTGTTACAAAACAATGTCACGACATCCACCTAACATTCTTGTTGACCAAAATTCGTAGCGCACATACCAACAATTTGTTAGAAAAGGCAGTGATTAATTCAACGTCTTTCGTTATTCCAATCGAGTTAATTTTACTCGGAACGTGAACGATAAATAAGGGACTGCGCGCGACATTTGTCATTTTGAAAGATTGCCATCTGATTCAGTAGTTCCGGAGTCTGGTAGCTAGTAGAGGCAGATAAAATTTTTTACGATCGGTTTTGAAAATTCACTGAAAGAAATTATCGGAAGGTAGCATAAAAATACAGTCAATATTCAAGCTATCGTGTGTAAGTCGTACTTAACCTTTCGAATCTAAGTTATACTAACAAAGCACTGATTGAGGCATGTATATTTATATTACTAGACTAGAGTTGTCATCTTGTCAACTTTCAATAACAATTTTATATTAAGTACGATTCGAGAATGAAGAGATTAATAAGGTCCAATAAATTACCTGATGCACTATATTTTCTTGAAAGGTTCCATGATAGACAGAAGTTTATGCGAAAATATAGATGGTTGAATATCGACTTTTGATTATTCTTGCTGACACAATCAGGACGCCTTTTTTTTGGTACTAAATGATCGAGGAATTGAACCATTTTCTTCACGGTTCATACTTGATTATTTTTATGTGCAAATATCGAAATCGCGAAAAAAAACAAGCTGTTGTATTGACTGCAAACCTACGCGACCCGAATATGGGACAGCCTCAGATCACAAAAGTGTCAGATCTGAGGGGGTGGTTCTCAGTTCTTTTTTCTTGGACCTTATATAAATAGTTAAGTAGTATCTAATTTGAATAGGAGTTTTTTTTCTATTTTTACAATCAACCTTTCAAGTTAACAAAAGAAAATTGTACCATCCTACGCTAAACTTTCCAAACGACCTTTATTTACAGTAAATCGGACGTTTTATTTAAACTAAAATAATTATTTATTTCCGCCCTCCAGTTGTCGCATTTATTTCGTATCGATTCACTAAATTATTCACAAATTGTTTGGGAAGTGTCGATATGGGCAGCTTAAATTCGGTTGTTCATCGTTCTCTTCCAATTTGTATTTTATAGAGCATTTACTTCGAACAAGATTTTGATATGCTTAGTTAACTTAGTTAATGAAATTATCAGTTCGTTTTTCTATATTTAGCTTTTTTGTATGGTGATTTTATTACGAAATATTTAAGTTAAATTCTTCATCATTAGCCTCAAGGCAAGGAATCAGAATTAGCGTAGTTCCCCAATGGATATACTTTGAAAAATATTTTTTTCCCACTACGCTGGCTCTCATTTCTGTAATATCAATGAATACTAATACCGCATTACCTATCGGCAGTATTCAGGTCCTACATACCTTCCGCAACAGGAAGGGTAAATTATCTTATGAATGACTAACAAAACGAATGATATCATCAACTGCAAATAAAATTGGAAAGCTTTGAAAATCTAAGAATGCAGTTCTAAATAGCATATACAATATTAAATCAACACAGATTTATGTGAAAATTTACAGGAATCTACATCGGAGATATCGCTAAAGTGGAATAGATAAGGGGCAACGGATCCGATCGGTCTATTTAAACAATGCGGATACTGACGCGAAGTCCTAAATCTAAGCACGCCGATGACATCTATAAATTATATTTCTAATTATTTCAGAACGATATAGGTACCGACTGATAAAATAAACATCATCCCGGGTGCGGCGTAAGAAAATTATCCATTATTGCACCCCAAAATTAATTCACTGGGGACAACAAACGAAATTAACACCTTTTACTCATTTTCTTATCGAATAATGTTTTTTAACTATCAATAAAGGCGGTAATATGTAAACCTGTAATTTGAATAATAACGCATGGTATTGACTTTACCTATGACAAAAGAGGCGTTTTATAATGACCTCGTAGTCATGAAAAACAGACCCTCTTTTTCTTGTAGGTATGTTAAAATAAAATAGTATCTAATTAAAAGGTATAAACAAGGTAAAAGAAATAATATTTAGAAAAGCGACTGTAAAAAATTTATATTCAAAAGTGCGGAAGATTTTATAATTTTAAGTTAAATTTATCCTCGAGCGTTACGGCTTTAAACGTTTAATTTGTACACCATTGTATTATAGAAAGAAGACCAACGAAATTAATTATCGTTATTTTTTAATTAAAATTAGATTTCATGAAACGGCCGTCTACGTAATCCGTAATATTTCATAAAAGATGGAAATTTTAGTGGCGCCATATTGTGAGAAATGGCATTCGTTTCAAGAAATATTTTGCATCCTTCTGAATTTGCTTCTGGAATATTTTGGGCTACTTTCATTTAGTTAAAATCTTAATTTCATTCATGATAAATCTCTTTTCAACGTCTCAATAAACAAACGTTTCCCGCTTTTATTTATCAACTCCTTTCCACTTTATCGGCCCTTATTCTCAAGAAGGAAAATCTTATTTAAATAGAAGCTATTCAAAACAAATATCTCAATCGAACGACTTAAGTAAATTTTTGTTTGCTCCCCACCTAGCAATTTGTAAACATTGGTTCGATCTTAAAAACCGACCGTTCGAGTTCAAATTCAAAACACGGCGAGGTATCAGAAACCCAATCACTTAGTAGGTCATATCGGCTCTCTGGTAGGGACTGAATTAACATATTTTCCCTTATCGTCGAATATGGACCCTACCCGAGCTTATCAAGGATGCTTTAACCGAAATACAGCAACAAGGGTGAGTGAGTATCATTCCATTCTTCGTTTTGAACAAATGCGTCCACGCCCACGGTAGACAAGATTACGGTATGTTTGAGAATAAATCTTGCGGCGTTACATTGTTGTGGCTAGCTACAAATAAATGTCGTCGGCGCTCCCCTAGTCTGGTTTTGGCCAACCACCACACCCCACGGTACTTGGCCGTCTTACTCCGAAACATTTGTAAGACGTGCCTTGCTGCTATTAATTTGAACCAGACAGTAGGGTTGGTATTTCGACTCTGATCTACTACCGCACTATCTGCTGGTACTAACACATTAATTTAGGGTTGCGTCTGTTAGGTTGGCCCTGATTATTAACCGTAAATAAATTCATCGATGGATAAATTTCCCCAAAACAAGCTCCGAATACAAATGTTAAGAATTTATTTGGCGTAATAATACCACATGAATATGTACCTACCAAAAGCGTTCAATATTCCCCAAAACTATTGTTATAAACCGTAACATTCAAAGGTTCACCAAAAGGACAAAATACATTTTCGGTATACTACCAGCATTCGAATGTACAATCAAAAAGTTTATCGACGGTGACCGAGGTGACCTTTTCACGGGTTTTTGATTTATATGTCTGTCGCTCGATAAAGTGTGGGTAAAAGGGTATCTTTAGTACAGAGTAAAAGATTTATTTGAATGTACAAACTTCTCTTCTTACACATTAGTTTTATCAGGGTGGTAACAAATTATCTTTATTTTATTTGTTTTAAGTATTTGGGAGCGGATATTGAATTACATCTGAGTTGTGGTTTGGATGACCTGAAGAACATTATTAAAGAGTTTAAGACGATCGTTATCATACAATTAAGCGATCTTATCAGTGAAGCATAGTATTAATAACACACTAGGCGTTGGCTTGCACCAAAAAGTCAGGTAGGGTAGGTATAATATTAAAATAAATTACACAAATACAATTACAATGACTTAGGTGTCATTGTGTATTGTATCCACTGTCCATTATAAGTGGCGACGGGCTCACTCCCCGTCACGATGGACAGAGTTTCGGTACTACTAGTGAAACGTGGACGTTCTGAGGTTTCAGAATATCTCTGACTATCAGTATAAGATTCGAATCGGTGACCACAATTTCCAAAGACAAGTTCACCAATAACTAAGCAATAGGGTCGTTCCGTAAATAGATAGGAAAATGGAAAATGCCACACAATTTATTTACGTAGGTAAAAGCTAGTTAAATATGTATATATCAATAATGCTGTAGAGGACAATAACTTCATTTGAATGACGTAAAAATAGAAATAAACGAACCACGTTCAAATACCATCAATCGGTGCTAAATTATAAATTATAAATCAATTCTGTTGCTCAGGGGAGAATTTTTGTACAATTGAGCACTTTGTTTTTCCACGAAATCTCCTGCCAGAACGTTTATAGCCTTCGACTTAAGAGTGAAAATTGATTGATCCTATGGTCTTCTTGTGTGTCAAAACATGTAAATTGTAAATATTTAGGATCTATCTTAATAAGCTGTTGGTTTTTTTAAGGGGAAGATCAGACCATCAAACATGGTGATTTCTATGATCGAATATAACTCTCTTTCTCTATAATCGAAATCGCGAAAAATAAAATCATCTTTCCCATACATTTGGGTGAAGTAGGTTTGCAGTTTTGTATGAAACAACCGATTTCTTCTAAAAATTTCGATATTTGTCCCGTAGAGTGTAAAAGATTGTATTGTGTGTCGAAAGTCCAAATAAATCATTTCTCTTCTTTCTTTAGAGAAAGTTGTTTAGTTTGTTGGTCTCTTCATCCCCCATAAAAACCCGTGTTCACAAAATGACAGCTGAATCAAAAAATCGTTTTTCTAGAAACAGCAACAAAATCCTCTATGGCCCGCTTTGTTTTTAAATTTTGTAAGAGAAAGCGATAAAAATGTTTCGAACATTTTAAAATTACGTACATTATAATTATCAAATGTTATTTTCAGTTGTCGATCAGGTTTTCAGGTTTTGAATTCCAAATGAATAATGTATCCTTGTGTTGTGTATTGTATACTAAGTTATGCCATCGAGGCAATTATTATAGCGACCTTTACCCGCAGTCTCCAAATAGAATTATCATTGAATGGTGACTACAATAATAATTTGGTTGTGGCCAATGCAATTACAGTTCCGTTTTACACACCCCCAAAATCTCATTGTCGATGATTGCAGCAATTGTCTCGAATGCGGGCGACGACAGCTTGTTGATCCCGATATAAATTGTAATAAAATTATGGAAAATATATGGGTGATGTGATAATATTCACACCATTGGCCACATGTCACTTGATTTTGTTTTTATTGCTCATGTTTTTATGTGTAGGGATAACAAGGCAACAGTTGGACACTTTGATAATAATTGTAAAAGACTCGTCATGGATCCTACACTGCAGAGACGAACATTTTTTTATTGCCGGGTTATCAAACATAGTGTTTTTGCAATTATGTATGTATAAGATAATATTTTTGATGAACTTTCCAAGAAGCAAATTAAATCTTCATAGAACGGTGCTAGCTAGGACAAAATGAAAAAAATGTATCTATAAGTACTTACTAATATTATAAAGAAGAAAGATTAGATTTTTTGTTTGTTTGTTTGTTTTTTGTAATGAATAGGCTCCAAAAATACTGGACCGATTTGAATAATTCTTTCACCATTAGAATGCTACATTATCAGTGATTAACATAGGCTATAAAAAACGGCCAAGTGTGTGTCGGGTAGATACTAAGGCGGTACGAAGTTCGCCGCGGTCCTCTAGTATATTATTCATGCTAAAGCTATTTCAAAACAAAAACTAATATTTTAGAATGTGTATAAGCTTCTTACAGTAACCTACAAAAGACAAAAATGCGATCAAAAAAACATAATTCGAAAATAATTGAAACATCTTTCGTCTCCTAATGGATTAATGCTAAAAATCCCTCATCGACTTATCAAATGACGGGGGTCTCCTTCAAATGAAATGTCCCTTCTTAATGCACGTTTTTATGTCACTATCCCTTTCTGAATCGTTCAACTTATGCCCAGCAAATGAGACAGAAAATAATTTGAAGAAAAACTTAATATAGGGCTAGAGGTTTCGACTGTCGTGTCCACAGGTAGATCAATAAAAATGGCTGTTTCATTAACTTTATGTCAGGCAGCACTTATAAAGACATTAAAAGCCTTTTCTATCTACTCAATTTGGTGACCGTTAACGTGTGGTTTTTGGTCTATGAATTTGTCCTTGGTATTTTTTTGTTCTTATCTTTAAACAAAAGATATGGTTGTCAGATTGCACTACCGAACCTTTGACTATTTATTATAAGGACTCGCCTTGCGGTAGCATTTCCCCTCTGCCACGGTATAAGATCAATTGATCATGTGCATTTACATTTAATTTTATACCTTATCACTAAACGAGACAGCCTATTATTGCGAAACAATAATTTCGAACTTAGAACGTTTGGGGTTCACACGAGACTACTTTTCATGATTTTTTACATTTAAAATTAGAATCTAAAGTTACGAGGAATAAAATCCAAAGTTGCGGATTGCATGTTACCTCGCCCCCCGCAAAAAGTGTCAGAAATGTTTGTTAGTAGAATAACACGCGCTACCAGTCCTCATATAAGTAGTCAAAGTACCGAACACATTTTCAACATATTATCTTTAACCCAATCTGTTCAACATATCTTTATCCCAATAGAGGATCAAACAAAGTTTATCAATATTGAAAAAAACCGGTCAAGTGCGGGTCGGACACGCTCACGGAGGGTTCCGTACCAACATACAATTTTACCAAAAAAAAACGGCCAAAGTAAGCGTAGGCTAATAATAGGGTCCCGTTGGTAACCTTTAAGTACAGAACCCTTTAAACCTTTAGACCGTTACTGTTTGTCAGAATTGTTCCATATTAGATACAAGTCTCTAAATAAGTTCTCTAATGAGACATTGTAAGACATAAAGCTCCGTTAAGTAATGGGACCTTAGCGAGGCACAATAAATATGATCAAACAAAACCAGCAATGGAGGAAGTAGTACATTGCATAGATAAACGGCTCACAGCGATCTCATAAACATAGGAAGCTTGCAGTTCTCAAGGCACGAAATTGACTGGATTCTAAAGTATGGATGGGGAGCTTACATCGCTTATAGGAGGGAACAGACAATCGTTAGTTTCAGTTGTACCAACTAAGTACACTAATTATCGCGCTTTAGAAGAATTACATTCTAACACAGTCATAATTGAAAACTGTGTTCTCTTTTGAGATGGTCACTTTATACAGGGTCCAACTTAATATGCTGACACTTTTTTAAGGTAATGATCAGACCATCAAACTGAACAACTTTCTCTGTGGTACCAACATCGAAATCGCGAAAAAAAATCCGCTGTCCCATACATTTTGCTCGAGCAGGTTTGCAGTTTTGTATGTAGGGGCAGATTTTTTTTTAAAACTCTTGTTTAGACCGTCATACTGAACAACTTTCTCTATTGGACCAACATCGAAATCGCGAAAAAAAAAATCTGATATCTCATACATATTTTAGCTCGAGTCGATTTGTAGAGTATTTATATAGAACATAAATAATTTTTTTCGCGATTTCGATATTGGTCCCATAGTGAAAGTAGTTCAGTTTGATGGTCTAAACCACCCCCTTAAATGTTTATTTGTATTTTTGTAACACCTTGTTTAAACAAAAATTTTTACTCAATTTGGTTGGTGTAATGTAATGTAAGCAATAGGTACTCGATCCACCAATACATTTAACTAAAGTTTGTGAACAAAATGCATAATGTACAGTAATAGATTACCTACATGATGGCATGTTTCTATATTTTTCCAGCCCAGTATTTTGCCACAAGCAGCGTCTATTACCTACATTATTTATTAGGTTACCTGGTTTACTATTTAGTTATCTTTAGTCTTTGATTATTTATTAAACTAGTATTTAATATTTAATAGTTGAAGTAATCATATCGCGTCGGACAAGAACCAGTCACAATTTTCAAAACTACTTTAATTAGTTAAATCCGGAGACAATGCTTTCTCTTATAAGCACATCTCAATGCAATATTCTTGAGTGTTCGCGTGTTCGGGGCACGTTAGCTCTGTAATTGGCATGGTATCCTACTCTGTCACTAAGCCTTGAGCCGTCTTTGTTTTCAGACAATAAACTCGCTTTGTAGCTGAAGAGCTTTGCCATGCCAAGTTCTGTGAATGACTGATGCTGTAGAGTCATTCGAGCTTCAACGGTTTTGGTCGTCCTTTGTTTTTGTTTGAATCTTAAGGTTCAAGGGGCAAGGTCGTTTATTGCGGCTTATGATTTTCTTTTCTCGTATAATTTTTTTCATTGTCTGCTTATATTTTTCTCTATCGGAATTATACGATATAAATTAAGTAAACTGGTTTATGCTGAGTTGTAAATTATTTAAGTTCCCTGGTTGTAAGAACCCGTTACAGTATTTTAATTTTATTTTTATAGAAACTGCGACTCTAGTTCAAGTTTATTTCTTTATTGTTGCAGAAACTTTTGAATTTAAAATAAATACCGGGTCCTTCTTAACATGCTGATGACGGTTTTTAAGAGGACGAAGGGTTTTATCAAACAGAACAACTTTTTCTGTGAGAGACGAACGACCAAAAATCTATTGTTTCATACAAAACTGCAATCCTACTCGACCCAATTCTATAGCGGATTTTTTGCGCGATTTCGAATAGGTCCCAAAGTTGTTCAGTTTGATGTTCTGATCATCCTACTTAAAACCGTCAGCATTTATTAAGTTTAACACTGTGTTTACAAGCTTCAAACAGATACAAAATAACGACAAATACATACCTATTAATATAGAATAGAAATATCGGATACCGCGGTTTTTTTTAGTATCATGTCGATGATGCAAGCGTTAAATATTTGTAAAATATTTGAAAGTCTTAAACTCGAATCCGCTTGGTATTCGCGACGACGACTTAGGTATGTTACCAAACGTCGTAAACCTTTCAAAGTATTTGTTCACGAATTCAATTTTGGTAACTTAGCAGGTCGTTATCAAATATCAACTAAATTTATTGAGTCTGTAATATTATATCGGACATTGATATCGTAATAAATTCACACTTATTAATTATGTTCATGTATGTTTGGGTAAAACAAAATGTCTGATTGTTTAGTCATGTAAAAGGGTATATTTACAAGGACCGCAATGTTATAAAGACTTTAGAAGAATTAGAATGAACAAAGGCGTGTATTTTTCACTTATAATCCATTTCATAATGAGAGCGTCGTTGGCACGTTGCTGGACATTTAACAATGAGTTTTTCTAACTTACGTACACAAGGCGACACATCAAGCCATGCAAAATCAAAATAAGCTGGTCTTGCGTAGGAAGAGTAATGTATAACATCGCGCGCGCGGCCAGCTTCTGTTTTGTGTAGCTTGATGTGTCGCCGTGTGTACGTACCTACCTAATATATACCGACCTGCTCTCAAATGGTGAAGGAAAACATCGCTAGTAAACCTGCATATAAAGATGAAATTCTGATGGGTATGTGAGTGTTGAATTGTCACAGTGGGTCGTATGATAATGGTTATCTTTGCTATCACAGAGTTAAAACGATTTATGTCCGATTTGGGCGTTGGAAATTTTTAGTTTATTATTATTTTGCTTCATTTTATATACCTACTTACTTAAAAACTGATGTGTCGACCGACTAATACACATAATGTAATTGAACGTACACATTACAGGTTATGCAAATGTCGACGCTAATAGATACTAAAGTAATTTACTACGACATAAAGAGCACAAGGTGGCGTTGCTTGGTCAGTGAACAATTACGAAATGCACCTTTTTATAGAAAATCTTACGTAACACTTCACATAAGTAATTTAATCTACGAGATCTATTTATAAAATTCAAAAGTTAAAGCCTGTTACACTTGACATCTAAACTCCTAGAGATAGTTCCGAATACGGAAATCCGATGCTGTAGTCCGTACTAAGGTTCAAAATGTATGTAATAGAGTTATGGAGCTCAAATGGAAAAGGTCAGGACACATGGCTATAGGTGACGGCAAATGGAGCAAAGCGCGTTGTTCGAGTGGTGGCCGAAGAAAGACGATATAAAGTAGATCGCGGGAGCTACGTGGATGCGAGATGCTTAGGACAGAGAGAGGTGGCATAAATAAGCGGAGGCCTATTTACCCAGCAGTGAGTGGATTCAGGCTGTGAATTATGATGATAAGTTAAAATAAAGATGTTTGACATTCGCAACAACGAGAGATATCATCACTGTAAATCGTAATAATTCAAGAAAACATCCAAATACGCCAAAAACCAGACTCAACCTCACTAGACGTCTTGGCTCTAAACAGGAGACCGGTAAAAAGCAACAGATTCTTTTTTCTAAACGTAGTTAAAGTTTAGATTGCCCTGATGATAGTCAATCTTTGATAGAAGACTGCACTGCAAGAAGAAAGATATCGTTAACCAAGTGCGAGATTCTGACAAAAACGTTCAATGTAAAGTCAACTTAAAGGCCACCAAGCCACCCGCATTTCATTACAGGGGTAGACCTCACAGTATTATTTTATATACTTATTTGCGTCGAGATATCCAGTATAATAAATCAAGTAGGATATCGTGTAATGGACACCGCCCGAAGAGCGTCCCCGAAGAGGCATAAATTTGTTTTTGTACGTTTTTTACTAAATCATTTGTTGTGGAAACGCGGTTCTGTTGTATTGATGGCTAATGGCGTTTTAATAAGGGTTAGTTTACACGTCGTGTTTTGTTGGAAATTTTCCCTTACTAATGACATTAGTATAATTTCCACCCTATGGTGACAAATGTGTAATCATATAATACTGCGGTCGATGATTAATACAACAAAATACGTTCTTTTAACCTAAACGTAAAATATCTCCAGTTTTAGTAGAAATATAGATCTTAAAGACCGGAATGCTCTTCGAATTAATTTGTTCCTAAATTCTAACAAGTGTCTTCCTCCAAAAGTCCACAAAATGTTCTTATTAGTGTTAAAATTTGTTTGCTAAATTCCTCATCAGCACGATGAACCCTATTCTGTTGGGTATATAATATAAGTTATACAAGGTGTTACAAAACTACAAATAAACCCTTAAGGGGGTGGTGTAGTCCATCAAACTGAACAACTTTCACTATGGGACCAATATCGAAATCGGGAAAAAAAATTTTATGTTCTCTACAAATCGACTAGAGCTAAAATATGTATGGGATATGAAATTATTTTTTTCGCGATTTCGATGTTGGTCCTATAGAGAAAGTTGTTCAGTTTGACGGTCTTAACAACCCCCTTAAGAGTTTCAAAAATTTATTGTTACTTATGAAACAACTTGTATAACTCTTAATTTTCATGCCATCTATACTGCGGTCTTACGCTAAATTCTTGTGTTTGTTAGGTAGGAATTCACTAGAGTAATAAACAAATAAAATCATGTTTCATAATGTGACTGGAATTGTACTCGTACTTACGTGTTTCTATTACATTAGCATAGTAAAATAAATATATTTAGTCTCTACAATATTCGACACTTTCTCAAAGTGTTAGAAACCAAATATAATTTGACCAAATTTCTATAATTCATGTAGCACTTAATTTCGATATAATGATAGTTCACAACGGATATGGTGGTCTACATCGCTAATACGCCATATGTTTTACGCCTCGATGTCACCTACTAATTTGACTTTGATAAATAGGTCGTAACATTATAGGCTACCTAATAATGATGGAGTACCTTTTGCTTGAAACTCGATTTAAAGTCGTACAATACTCGAATGTAGATTCTTTGTTGCAGTTACGGAACAGAATTATCACACTACACAAATATTTGTCCCTGGCGTCAGTGTTTTTTTTTTTGTTTAAATGTATTCTAAAATATATCAAATATTTTGTTATTTCTAAACTATTCTCAAAACAGAAATTACTATCGAATATCTACAATATTTTAGATAGTACATTTTGCCAATCGACAACTGTTGTAAGTGCCAATCATGTTATAATTAAACCATCCGTTCATTAATTAACTAAACGATTAAATAAACGATTTTAAAAAATGATTGACTTTTTTTTTACATCGAATTACTTTCCTACGTATTGTAATCGCTGGACAAACCAAAACGAAGCGATTGGTACGATTATCGAAATATGTACTTGCAAAACACATTTTATACGTGATTGTGGCGTATCGTTATACGGAAACTAGTTGACAAACATTATAGGATGATACAAGTTGAAAAATGTAAGTATAGGAATTATATTTATCTCTCGAAGGCGTTTCTAACTCACCCTTTTAAAATAGAAAATCATAACGACGTATCCTTAGTAAGTAAGTAAGCAATTAAGTAAGTTATAGCCTATAGAATCCTACTGCAGGGCACAGGCCTCCTCTCACGAATAAGGGTGAGAGGGAGTGGGCTATACTCCACCACGCGGGCCCAGTGCGTGTTGGTGGAGGCAAGGTAGTGGTCAACTTGCTGTCAGAGAATTTTCAAGCCGCCTAAATAGGCCTCTGACCTGGCATAACGAATAGTTACAAAGCCAACTGACGGAACTTTCCGAGACCAACTGCTTAACGTGCCTTCTGAAGCAAGGAAACGCTCGAGATGAAATACCACTAAACGGTCACCCATCCAAAGACTGACCGGACCTGACGTTGCTCAACTTCGGTGATAGTTTCCAATACCGAAGCTCCACTACGCCAACGAGCGCTCCGTAGCGTATAGCGTGCGTATCCTTAGTAAGGGACAATTCAAATGTGGTTATTCACGCCTGTGGCATATGTTTAATGTAAGAGTGAGCTTCAATTGATTGACGTGCCTTCTGGTCGTTCAAGTAGTCGACAAACACTCAGTTATTACACTATTTATGTTATGTTACCATATGTTATTCATTATGGATAATAAAAATAGTAACTACAAGTATTGGATAGATGGTTTAAAATGGTTTGTGTCTTTTTTTGAATATTTTGATGTTAGCTAGTTAGCAAGAAAATTATTTAAAACAAATGGTTGGACTGGTAAATGAGAAAAATCTGTAACCCAGCTAGATAGAGTATGGAGGAAAGCTTACAATTAGACTTTTTGATGTAATTAAAAAGCTTGTTACTCGTTTGTAATACAATGATATTGTTCAACTCTCATTCATTAGTAACAAATCTTTTATCATTTTGTTAGTTCCACTCCACTAGGTATAGTTGATAAAGTTGCAGTGTTATGATTAGATTAAAAATTCATACTAGAACGGGTATAATATCGAAAGAACTTCTAGAATAGAACATAATCATCTACAGGCCAAGCTATACACGATACAAGTCCAGGCTAGATTCTGGAACTTTAAATGTGACTAGATAATTTGTGTGACAATGTCCAAGATATTTATTTATTTATTTATCTAATATTTTATTCAAAATATTACATTAAGAACTTTCAATAACTCAATGAAAACATCGAAGTATTTAATCCAGTCCCCAAAACTAGATTAAACAAACTTTTCACACTCCAACGTCAATTTTCGTCAAGTCAACTTGTCAAACGTAATCACTCTCACACTAATCTAATCATTCGGCTTCTGCGTTTCCCACCGACAGAATTACATTAGTCAGTAAACAAGCATTACAATGGAACGCACAAGTCCGTACAACACTGTGGGTGGTCTCAGTGCACCTTGCACAACGAACTATTGAGTATCATGACCCTACTTATCCAACAGTGCTAACTTTACTATAACAATGACTCACTGTTCGATCATCGATATTTTTAATTACGATAAAAGTGGTCTAAAAATAAATACTTACAACTTTGTATAAAAAGTTTAGCAGAAGCTGAAAGTAATTTTCTGCGGTGTTGACAACTCCGGTATGGTCTAGTGGCTAGGATACCTGGCTCTCACCCAGGAGGCTCGGGTTCGATTCCCGGTACCGGAAGTAACTTTTTTGCTTTTTCCACAATCTTAAAGTCTTGCTCTGTTTAGTGTGTTGATTGGACATGATTGTTACTTGAAAACTTTTTCTACGCATTCTAACGCCGACTAGACGAAACTATCGCTCATCTTTCTAAACAATAAGCAAGCACAGAAAAGAAACTAACCACTGATTAAGATAAGAAGCGAGAACTTAAATCTTTTTTGCAACCCTTCGCCTGGGAAATGCATTGTTGTACGCAACTATGACGCTTTCCAAGTAAAAAAGTATAAAAAGATGGACTCTTTCCCAACACATCTGGGATCAGGCTAGCAGGAAGTATTAAGGGTAAGCGAGGTGTTCCTATTGTCCAGACTGTCATTAACACATTAGCTCAGGATTTAAAAGCATCTCTTGAGACAAGGTTTAGTTTTTATCTTCCGTTTCGGCGCCACGTCTTTACCGGCCTTACATATACCATCAATAAAATATTCGAACAACGTCTGCTGTAAATGTCGATAGACATACAAATGCATTATGTTAATGCCAGTTTCCGTTTAACGTTTTAGAATCCACGCTGAATTCTTCGCGTGTCGATTGACTATTGTCTTAAAATCTCGCTTTTTTACCGAACCTTTCTCGGAACACTATTTCTTTAAAAAAAAAAAAGAGCGTAAAATTTGCATGAGAAATTTATCGTTTTAAGATTAGAAACGGAATATTTTTCGCTCTCATGTCAAATTATAATTTAGATCGGTCCCTATTTTTATGGAGACATTATTAAAATATAAGGATTCTAAGAATGTTTACCATACGTCGTCGTGCTGATGATTTAGGGATATTATACATTCAAATTCTTTGACCGTATACCGAGGATTTCCTTTAATCTCTGATTAGTCATTAATAGCTTTTTGATTGTTAATCTTTATCTGACCAAAACATAATTTTGAACTTTTTATTATTCACGTTATTTATAATTCTCCTAACTTACTAACCGTCCCAAATCTCATTATAACATTAAGACGCTGTTATCCGATCGAGGCCGTTTTTTGAACACGAACGAAAGTGTTTTAAACTGTGTTTTAAAGTCTGAAAACCAATTGTCTTATTTAAGGATCTGGCTGATAGGCGACCTTTCTCAATTACACGATTTGATTAAGTTTAATAATTAGCAAAAAAATCCCAAAGTTACCCCTTTTTGTTATGTTTTTTCAATACTATGATTAAACTGCTGATATTTAACTTTTTATTCTTATACTTAACTAAATACATTAAATATTTCTAGTGAACTCCGTAAAATTTTTAGCTTAGAAACACCCATGAGCAAATATATTGATGAAAAACACGTTTTTTTTGCGATCCTGCTTTCAATTGGAGCGGGATGGCTAATTGCAAACTTATGCTTGCAAGAAAGAGACGCTTGCACTTGGATAACCTGACCTTAAACCTAATTAAATATTTTATCGAAGTATTTATCATTTAAAATTAGAAAGTATTAAAATACCATATTTTGCATGTAATAAAATCAGATGTCATAGTATACTATAGCATATATATAATATCGTAAATCTTTATCATTTACCGCACGCATTTCCTTCCAAACCAGTTTCTAAGTAATCTCCGACATCTCATGCTGCAAATGATATTTGTGTTATACGATCATTCTATAGATCAAGCGCAAGTTTACTTACTTAGTCATAGTATCAAAGGTAATTTTACCGGAAATAAACACAATCAATTGTTTTGATGGATTATGATAGCTATACGATACTTAAATACAATGCTCAACTTAAAATAATAAAATTATTCTTGAGCTACATATTTTACTGAATAGACATCATTTGTTTCATTAGGCAATGTGAAGTGTTTTTACCTAACGTACCTTTTCTTGTTAAACGAACAACAAATCTTTTTGTTCAAAAATTTCAACTAACGTGCGAGAAAAATCGCGCGTCAACTCCATGTCGTGCGCACCACGCGTCCTATTCATCACTCTAAAGCTCATTTTTCGGAAACTGAACAAAAGCTTTGACGCTAAACATTCCCATTATTACTTCTATAATAGACAAAGCAACGTTGTTCGAGACAAAAGCGCTAAATAAAAGGTTGTCGCCATTAATTCTTACACTTTTGACATTTGTAACGGTGCATCTTTTGTGTGCTAAAGTGAAGATCTTAACCCCGTGGAGGCGAAAAATTAGCACTCAGCATGTGCTCTGTCGGTGAGACCTAACGAATACAACAAAGAAATGTAACACTATTTTGCGATTACACGTTTCCCTTTCTGTATAAGTTTTTTGTCGAATCGAAGCCGAAATTAGTAACGCCGCAATGTCACCTGAGTCGAAAGACCGCACAGGGAACAAAGATGCATATTTTGGTACCCATGAGCGACCATTCACTGCTTATAATAAAATATCATTTGTCTGTTAGACCCCACGGGATCGTGTGAGACCTACCAAGGAACGTTTTTTATGTTCATGCGTCTTATAATTGTGAGATACGATGTTTTTGTAATTATTTACGACCTTATCTCGAGGACATGGGTTATGTGAGATAGGAGTGTAGATCGTACTTGTGTATAATAAGGTCTTAGACTGTTATTAATGTTACACGAATGTGAGGTTTTTAGAAAGCAAGTAAATGACTGTAATATTTATAGTTATAACAACACTGTAACAATATTATGAAGACATTAGGAATGTAGTTGTACAGAATTTTCAGCTTTATATTTGTAAGCAATGCAAGTTGACCTAATGGGCCGTACAGTTTATGAGGTGTTGCACTTGAACACGCTATCCCGGCTTTACCACCCAGCTCGTAACACTCTAGACGAATGACCTCTTCGCACGTACCTGTTACTCCTTAGTTACCTGCAACATTGAAATATAAAGAACTTTCTAGAACGTAGGAGAATCCATCGGAAAATATAAGATGTTCGACGGGAGCGCATAAAGTAAGTCCGGAATAATCTCGCGAGCGCCTCGTAATGGATCCTAGAGTTTACGACGTGCTAAAGTCTCTGGATGTGGATAGAGTAATGTTCATAACACTCAACTGTGTCAGTCGGGATGAGTTCTTGAACACTTGACACGTTCACGCTCTCACCTCGGGTTAGACACCTTTGAAATTTTGGCACTGAGTTCAACCAGTTGTTTTGTAACAAAGTTTGACAACTCCTAAGTCTGCAACATTTTGTCGGTTATGTAATTTTGTTGATTAATTTGTGCTGTAAAAGCTCTCCCAGACGCTCCAAAGGGGAGAATGATTGCGAATTACCCTTGCTTCATTTTTACATCCCGTTGGGTGTCGTTGGGCGATAGGCCTTTTCGGTACAAGACACACACAGCGCCGGCACAAAGCGTAGGAAACGCTTAACGCACACATTCTGGAGATCAAAGAACGCGCAATCTGTGTGAAAAAAATAACGTTTTGGTCCCAAAAGGGCGGACCCGTTTACGCGACCCAATTCACGCGAACGATTCGGACGACGAAGAAATTGAATTGAAGTCAGCCCGAACAACAAATTCAAACGCGTATCGAATTGTTTTACGTTTGACGAATTCGCTTTTGGAAAATTTAAAATTCGTTACAATAGGCCATAATGATGCAGGTCCGTTTCTTTGTCCGTATCAGAATGTTGTAGGACATAAAGAATCTAAGGTATGCACTTTAATGGACGAGATTTGCTTTTAGAAATCTGGTTGTTAGCGATCGTGTGGCGATATCGCAAATAAAATCGTCGCGGCATTGTTTTTGCAAGATTCGTGTTGCTGAATTCTCTGCATATCAATGTAAATATCGGTGTTTGGATTTCAACTTATTCCAAACAGCTTTTGTACAAGTCGAATAATTTGCTCCTTTTTATTCAGTGTCTGGAAACAAATGCTGATACTCAAAAACATTTTGCTTACAATGAAGATGGCAGTTTCTGCTACTGCATCAATCATATCAAAGAGAAAATTGCCTTCAAGACCAACGTTCATTCTGAACGATGTTATCTCGCTACGCTTACAGCTACCATTTGTTAGTGTCTTGTTTAGAAAATCACATCTGCTAAACTTTATTAGTTTGCCTTTTGACAAAGGCCAAGTTGATGGAGGCGCGTATCAAATCGCGCAATTCAGCGCGCTCCTTAGCGCAGCTGGTTCGGGCGAAACGAATCATTTTATTTATTGTTCAGATCTTATGCGTTATTTATGAAAATCCGAAGTCTATTCGCCACGGTACCCGGGTATCTTGCTGAAAGTGTGTCACCTTGCCTAGAATTAGTTACGCGTTCCCAGCTGATGCATGGTCGTCGGTCATGATTTTGAAATTGTAGGTCTCCCTCACTTGCATATCCGCGATGGATCAAATCATTCCGTTGTTCATACCATACATCAGTCGATTGTAACGTCATAGTTTTTGCAATCTACGTGTTGGTTTTGCAAAGCAATTTTATATCCAGATGCGGAAATAACTGCACTGGTTTTACCCGACTGCGGCGGAAATCAAAAGGAGGTTATGCTTGTGATCTGCCAAGTGTCAGATTTATTTATTTATTTATGGATTTATGGAAGGATTTCATTACCATGTAGACTGTAGAGCAATATATGAGCAGAATATCTCACGACCATAATTCCATTTAGGGTATCTGTCAGAACGGAAGCTTTGTTACAGCTAGGAACTCCCACTGTTTTTCACATTTTAGAAGATTCTGTCTCGCAGATGGGTATTTTAATAAAGTTTTTTTAAATCAGCACACACTCGATATAATTTCCGTTTATAAAATCAAATAGTTAAGATATTTCTCGCAAAACACAACATTAAAAAGCCACGGTGCGTGGAAATGATGTGAGTTGATGTGGCCAGCTCTCATCGCTCCCTTATTACACCGGCTGCCGCCTCGATCCGTTACATCGACCGCGCAAGCCCAAGTGAACGTTTTTTGCTGCACGGTAGCTGCACCGATTTGATTGCTCAGCTTTTTGCTCTTCTTTTCAAATAAACCGAAGTAATTGTTTGTTTTAAGTTCCTTAGATTGCATCCGCAGCACGGATTTGTTACAGACATTTTCTGTGTTAGAAAATAGAGACTTTATAACGGTTGAGTGACTCGTACAATCGTACGTCCATAATCTCTTTTCGAAAGGCTTACCTACGGAGCAATGAATTCTCGTTCCTTCTTAATAAATATTTCGTTTGTGCAGCGGTGTTTTGATTTCAAATGTGAAATTAATTCTAAATTACGGAGCGTCTGCTTTTTGCTCCAGAGCAGGTAACAGGAAACGGGTTGTCTGACGTTAATCCCACAGAAAATGCGTTTGTGCGTGTCGTGTTGTGTAATCACAGCTTCGAGACGACCGTGTTGTGTCGACGTCGCCTGCTTTTTATTTAACTGCAAGATGCTGCAAAGTTACTCGCGATCTCTCGTCTAATCACATCGCAGTCTATCTCAGTTACACCAGACCTTAGTGCGAAAGAGACAATTAGCTCTTAAGGTAGTAAGTCAACATCGGCTTGATATACGATGTACAAACCGGCTAGTTGTTCGACTTGGACTCGTTCATAAGTTCTTTGCAATGCATAGAATGAATCCCTATGATTTAGTTCCCTTGAGGCTTGCAACTAGGATGAGTTTCTCAGGCTACTGTCGACTGGTTTATTTCCGACATGCCTTTATAAGGTGGTCTATTTTGCACCTCATATTTCTACCGAGCAAGATACGGGCAAGATTATGAAAGATTTATATTCATTGAAGGACAAGAAGCCTGCCTAGCCTTCTGTTAATGATAGAAAACAGAATTAATTTAGATGAGTTATATGAAAATGCTTAGCTTAGCATTTATGAAGAGAGCAATTCGGATTGCAGACAATTTGAGACTGAAATAATCCTCTTAAAGCACAGGTGATTAAACATGAAATAAACTTTGCATCAGTTTTCACATCATGATGGGATAATCCTATGTGTGGGGGTAGGGCTTGAGTGAAGGATGTCAGATGACGATTACTGAATGTACGGAGGTTAATCCTTGTGTCCCTCTTACCGGCCTCGCGCGTTATCGGGGACAACATTTGCTTTGAAATTTTGTGAGTCGGTGGTTGTTGATAATAGGGATAGGGAAGTTTTGGTATTATGGGATAAGGACTTGAAGGGTATTCAACATTCAGTTATATAATAGGCGTTCATTTTTGTTTACTGAAAAACATTTGTCCCTGAAGTGTTTATAGTACATTACTGCAGTGGCCAGCAAAGGAGGCATTGGTGGACGAACGTGTAAATGTGGGCCGAGGCAAAGCCGAGGCACACATACGTAAGTCCATCAATGCCTAGTTGTGGCCAAGGCTTGTATAGTGCTTTTCTCTAACAATGCGCGGAAATTAAAAACACTCAACTTTTCAAAATCAATGACGAACAACAATATTTTTTCCTGCGTTGAAGCTAGTAACTTATTATTAATCTGTGGTTAAAGTGTCCATTCTGGTTTTTTTTTTCATTATAAAGCTTTCTATCTGCAAACCAGTTCGAAATTTAAATAAAATTGTATGTATGATTTAGGTCTTTGATAAGTTACCGCCTTGGTTGCCATGTTTCGGAGTAAAAGATCATTCCATTTTTAAATAACACCATAGATATGAGTTATTATGTAATTTATTTGGCCGCCAAACCACGACAGATATGGATTTTCATACAACTTTTGCCGGCCGCTGCTCGCATAGTACATCAATTTCCATTTATCTCGAAGAAGGTTGTCAAAATAATGCTCAAATTTCCAAGCATGTTTGAGAAAAAGTTTTTTAATACTCGTAAATGAACACGAATTGATTAGAAACGAGTAATCAAGACACTCGGATTTCAAACAAAATTCTCTAAAGATTTTTAAACAGTATTGCGAAGAATGAAATTATTTAGTCAGAAAAAATATACCACTACATCAATCGGTCAGGTAAAGGAAAGTCACAAAGTTATTCGAGACGATTAAAAAACGGAATAATTTCGGAATTAGCTTTAAATGCATGCTTGCTCCATAATTAAAATAATGATCCTAATTTTCGGTCAGTTCCAATAATCATTTTACCTGCTTTGACGTGATTCGCTAATGATCGACTAAAAAAAAGGTTATACAAAAAACTCAGAGTTTTTTATTAAACAGAATTTGTTTAACTATCCCCGGCGTTGTTGTTTCAACGAATAAGAACTGCTTGGTGTTTACACAAGTAGAGATAAATTATGTAGATAAGGATCATGGTGGATTTAAAGGAAGTTATGTTCTAATCTAACTAGTCAACAACTTGAAAAGCATGATATAAAAGGGACCAAAGGAAATGCATTGGTGCATTTTGCATTTGGTGGTGAACAAATTGCTTAGGCGACTAATGTCTAAAATTTATAAAAAACAAAATAAAACGTTTTAAGTAAAACGATTTTGTCTTTAAGAAAACTGCACTAAACGGTACAAAATTGAAGCATGCAGGTTATATTCACGATGTTTTCTTCACCGAATGAGTGTACCTATACGATTTTAAAGTTTTTATAATACCAAAATTTTTCATCCGCTTCATAGTCTTAGACCTGAAAAAAAGACGGACGTAATGTGACACTAAAAAGATGTGAAGCATGCAAGGTCCTACATTTTCGTTTGTTCTACAAGGGACCTACACTCACACAGATGCACTAGCTCTAGGCGCAGGTCCGACACCCGTCACCATTATGTACCTACCGTGTGACAGCACGCACACAAAAGAAATGGATGCTTCACTCATGATTAGACGAGATTAAGTCCGTCTTTTTTTCAGGTCCGTGGTCTTATAATAACATTTCTATTCTTCCTTATGCAAAAATTGTAAACAAAAACTTTCTGGCTTCAAAAATGCTGTGTGTTCAAAAGAAATGCATTAAAAAGCGGTTACAAAATGAGGATTAAATATGTATGGAGAATTATTATAAGGTCATAATCATAGAAAGAGAAGGAACTAGAACGACGCACATGTCTTGTCATATCACTCAGTAAGAGATGCACATAGCAAATTCGCTCTAGTTAAAAAAGGAGATCGCTACTTATTGCTGTCCTTATCGACGTAGCCACTTTTTTGTTCTACGACGGCTGTCTGACTCCGGAGTCAGACATCTATTTTCATACAAATTGTATAGGATTTTATGACTATCGCTGTCTCATACGCGGTTACACTGATGTTCCGTCTATCAGCGTAAGCGAAATACTTGGCCTATGGTCATAATAGTTTTTAGAGATCCGTTCAAAAATTGGCAGAACTAAAATAGATTTCCAAATGATTAAATTGAGCACAAAAGATAGTGGTAGGCCATAATAAAAGATATGCGGTTTTAAAAGATGAATCTTGATTTCGGAGTTAAAACGATATTATGTATAATATGGTATCAATCAATCAATCAATTATACTTTATTTTAAAAGTCAAATGAAATGTTTTAGACATTCAGAGACTCGTATGTATCTAAAGCAGTTCAATTGATCCGATGTTACAGTTCCTCAACATTTCTTTAATCTATTTTAACAAAAAGCTATAAAATCGCAAAAATATTGATTACTTGTTTAGTTTCTCTGGTATATCGAAAATAAACTTCTGACTGTCGGGTACGGAACCACAATGGCACAAGTTGTACTTGCACTTGGCAAGTTCTATTTAGGAGGGGTAGGGGAGACCAGCCCAAAACGGGTAAGCTAAGGGAGATGTTGGTTTAAACATACTTAGAAACGTTACTGCAACTTACATTTTTATTCATAAAAATGTTTATCTAATAAAGTTATGAAAATCAAAAACAAAAATTGTAATTTTCTTCCGTATTTAAAGCACAACAAAAAATACAAAACCCTTCCAAATACCCGCTTTGCCCGTCTGGGGTGCCTAAAACGGGTTGAAACTAAATACATTATTTAATCAACCAAAACAACATTTCTTAATTTGTTGTTGTTCACTATCGAACCATATATAATTCTCATATAAAGTTAAGTCTGATATAAGTTTAATAAGTCTGCATAAAAATATTTTTTTTTTTATTTAAAGCGTGAATCTTTTTTCTAAATTTAAAATCATCTATTAAACATAGTAAAAATACAATTAAAATCCGTAATTTTTTATAAAGATCTTAACTCATTCCTGATAAGCATCACCTAAATAAGAGCCTCGACCAGAATATGTACTGTGGGAAGACACCCGTTTTGCCCCTAACTGTTTTGCCCAAAAGCACATTTAAGTTTTCAAACGACATAACTAAGAATGGAAAAGCAGGTGGGCCCATAAGTTTTCGGAGACAAGAAGAGCATTAGTTTCAAAATTATAGCATAAAACTTAGAAGAACATAATTTTACTCCATATTCGAGTAGTCAAATCAAATTTAGTTCGATTTTTTTTACTGAAAACCGCAAAAAACTTTTTTTTTTTTCTTACCTTTAAAACGTTTGCGTCGTGGTGGCGAGCCGACTGCCTGTGAATGGTCGACGGTTGGGTCGCCAGTCTGCACTCAGACATTCTCACGAATACTTATAATATACATATTAACAGACCTACCTGTTTTAGGCGGGCTACCCGTTTTAGGCTGGTCTCCCCTATTGTACTAAGCGCTAACTTGGCTTAACTTGACAAAACAGTGTTTGTAAAAACCCCTTTTATTTAGATTTACCGTGTCATTCTCATATTCATATTTATTAAATAAATAATATTTTTTTGCAATATGTATTACTTTACTAATGAGATTTGTGCCTTATAGAAACTGACAACATAGCACAACGATTTTTACGTATATTTACTATTGTTTTATATTTTATTATAATTTTTTTATTGTACCTACACATAATAACATAATATTTTGTTAACAGTTACTGCAAGCTGTCTATGCCTTCTATTTATAGGACGTCCCAACATCATACCTCAATAACCTCAATTAGAGACTACAAGGTCTGTGTGAATAATTTTAATATGATAATACATAAATAAAATAAGGGAACTAGACAATAACACAATTATAACATCCATGACCGGCATTCTTGCTTTGGAAGTCCAACGAAGACTATACATATTTATTAATGTGTGGGAAATTACAAATCTTAGCAATAATCATACATATCACTCATAAATTCACGACTATAATCCCTTTCAGGGTAGTCAGAAACTCTGCTACAACTGTCATAGGTACATATTTTTAAGCTTGCAATTATAGCAAGACACCAATATGCTACTCGTAACATAAGTAAAGTTTTAGAATATTTATTATCCTTATTCCATTGACTAAAAAAATATATTTAATTATCCTATCATAATATTTAAAGTCTCAGGTAAATCCAACAAAATTGTTGTCCCATAAATTCCAAACATCAATCGGCTGTACAAAAAGTCATAGTAACGACATAATGACAGGAGAGACGTTATAAAATGCGTCTGCTATCCCCAATAGTCCAGGATTAATGTCGATTTAATTAAACCTGTATAATTTTGATCTGGTCCTGTCTAGGGTTGGTGAATTGTGAACATAGAAAATAAAACGTCAGATGGATGCGGCATGTTTGTTTTTAACAGAATCAAACAGAAAGGTAGATTATCCTGAGGGGTGATTGAAACACTGTGCCCGATAACAGTTAGTATGTAATAGTCAATCACTGTATCTATGTTATCTGGTAATTGGCTAGTGATGGATGTACAACTGGGATAGAATACGCATTTAAATAAAAAAAAACTAAAGCTATAAACATTCGATGAATAAAATAATCACGATATACCACGGTAGACCACCGATGCGTAGATCAGACGACATTGTAAGGGTTGCGGGTCAGACATGGATCAGATTGGCACAGGACCGTGAGGAGTAACGCAATAAAAAGGAGGCCTATGCCCAGTAGTGGGTTGATGTGGGCTGATTTGATTGATTGATTAAAAAGTAAGCGCGTATTACGATGGACCGCATCAGGTCAGGCAAAAATCAGCCCAAATCGTTTTTAATAGCATACTATGACATCATATCTTTTCCCTGACTTCGTGACTTCGCAAATCATTTTAAAATGTAGATTATTAGGCTTAAAGTAACCATTCATATGTATATTTTACAAATTAAAATATAAAAAAGCTTGTTTGCCAAGGTACTCATCAATACATTTCTAACATCCACGACTGGATTGAAGGTTGCGTGGGCTCACCCTCAAAGAAAAGGTCTGTGTTGTAGGCGTTCCCGACTTTATCAAATTACAACCTGTGCTGTTTTGTAAGCCGACAAAGGGCCTCATTCTTTGGACCTTTTTAGTCCAAGCATAATTTGAATGATGCAAGACCAAGACGTCGCTGGATCGACCTAAGATTGTGGGTTTAATTCTAAATTTGTCGACTCGTCAATCGCGTGTGCTGAATATTAGATTGAACTGAATAAAATGCTTATTGCCTTTCTTGTAGTTAATGTTTTAGAAACGATTTCCTTTTAATTCTGTTAAATAGTTCTCAGGTCGATAGAGAACAGACATAATTGGTTTGATTCGAAGGTTCTGCAAGTTGATTTTCTAGGTCCCATTACATTTAGTTTGCTTAGGTTGGGAAAATCTTTTAGAACGAGCAAATCTTTAAGTATTATCCCATCTTTTATAATTTGTTTAGCTTGTAGGTACAACCATCAACACATTTGACCAGTAAATTAGCCCGTTAAGGGAATATCGCATCAAAGATATTGCTGTCGGTAACAAAAAGTCCAAAAAGGAAAGAGTGAACTCAAAAGGCAGGATACAAAATATTGTTATTCAAAGAAACAATATTTTGTATCCTAAGGGTCTGTTTCACCATTTCTGAATAAGTTCTTGTTAGCTTATCCGACAGATATTTTGACATAATTTCATACAAAATCTGCCACACTATCTGTCGGATAAGCTAACAAGAACTTACCCAGAAGTAGTGAAACAGGCCCTAAGTCACCCTCGCATTGTATGCCTCTACCTAAGTAAATATTAGGTAATCTGTGCCTCTACGTAACTCTAGCTAGAGTAACAATTAGCGAGCAAGCTTGAACCCCGACTTTTTTTGTTGTTGAATCATGGCGGGCCAATTATAAGTATAATTTCACAAAGGCCTAACAAATTAAATAAAAACAAGTCCGGAACTATTAATAAACAAACAAAAAACGTTCACACCCAATTTTGACATTTATTAAAAAAATATTTAAATGCGTTATTAAAACAGAGAACGCCTACAAAAAGTCCTTTATACCTGTTAGATTTACCAACATTCTTTTGCAGCTACTATCGCCAAAAATAATCAAGTTCCTTTCGAAATAGAGTTCAAATTGTGGTCCCAATTGTGTTTGGAACAGAATGTGCAAGCTGGTTTTACTATTGACCAACGTTTCATCTCTTATTTCCTGTGAAGAATTAACGTTTGGTGTGCATAGGTTACAGTTGTGTGCTGGTTAAACATTCCGGAACAACTGTGGTAATGTACAAAACACATTGGGCTTTGTGATGCACAGAACACACATTGTGTTTTCTGATGCACAAAACATGCGTGGTGTCTGGTGTGCTTCGGTTCGCCGAATGCGCTTTGAATTGATTAGGCAATGCATGTCTGAGGATGTTCTTTCTTGTTTTAAATGATCATTCTGGGAATTTAATTGCCTTGTTTTCGTTTTAATGGTATTCGAATTTTTAGTTTTCATTAATAGACTGGATTTAACAATATGTCTACAATGTGATAGACGACCATATCTTATTTGTTGTGTTAGTTACAAAAGGTCTCACAGTTAAACATTAGTGGCTCCAAACATCAGTCGTAAAATTATTAGAGATTTAGAGGTACTTATTTGTTTTTTAGAATACTTACACTTACCTACTCAAATTCAAATAAGTTTTATAACAAACGAATCTATTGAGGCTTGCTTACCATACTGACCTATTTCGATCAAAGTCCATCACCATCATCAGCCTATCATCGTCAACTGCTGAACATGGCCTCTCCCAAGGTGCGCCACAAAACTCTATCTTGGGTCTTCCTCATCCAGTCGCTCCCCGCTACCATTTTTAGGTCGTCCGTCCTGCAGCAGGTCCGTCCCACATTACGCCGACCAGTTCGTGGTTTCCACTCTAGAACTCTGACACCCCATCGGTTGTCGATCTTTCGGCAGATATTACCAGCCCATTGCGACTTCAGCTTGCTAATTTTCTGAGCGACCAACCCACAGAGAGTTACTATGCACGAATTCGAAAATTCCATGAAACATGCAACAACATTATGATTCCCAAAAGTAAAAAAATACCATCAAGTTTCATTATGTCTTATCTGACAGCCCACATGATACGGTATTAATTAAACACACCGACGTACTCATGAATTATCATGAGGTTAATAGTCACCAATGAGCTTGGAGTAATTATGTAGATGAAACTGTGCGCCGGCGCATTGGTGGGGATGCGCTGCGTACAAGGTCGATGTATTGTTGGTTGTTTTATGCAGATGGTGAAGTAGGTATAAATTCACGGAGGTATAGTAACGGGTAAACTTTGGAAGCCGTTTTTCCAGATTGTATGTACGAGTAGGTACTTAAAACTTTTTAAGATTCGACAAACTAATATCGTCTCGAACCTCATATCGGACGACATTTCAACGACAAAAATACTTAGCCTACTTACATAAAATATTTGGCTTAGATATATCGATTCTGTAGGCAGGTACCTAGGTAGGTGTCTGAAACTATTTTAGTTTCGACGTTCGTTTTGTCAACTTTTTCATTCTTCACCGATTTTTTTTAAATATTCTGGTATATTTTGTATGAACCAGCAGAATTTTTTATTTTATTTCGGTTGACTCCATAATTCCGTTTGTTGGTCTAAACTAAAGTCTAAACTCTAAACCACTTTGGCGTTTTGTTACACCCTGTATCTATACTGGATAAAGGTGCTATATGTACTATATAATTTAGCCTTTTGAATTGGATTATCTTCTATTGCAACCATTTTTACAGATTCCGGCAAAAAATCATTTAGCGGTAACTTCTACGTTAAAACAGTTATATGTGGTTATTACTCTTTTCCCATAATGTCCCACTTTGACGACACAGAAAATTCAAATCATACCTACATGGATCATCTGCATTCAATTACCATAATCTATGCCCCCTTTCTCGCAAGAGGGCGGGCCGAAACGAACGCTTCGCGCACATCGCTCGCGTGCCGCCGCGCGCGCCACCCAAGCGCGGCTACCGACGATATTCCACGAGATATCCTACTGGTCCTTCTGGTCTGCTTTAATCTGTTAATGACTATTTTTAAACTCTGTTTCTTTACTTTTAATTATTATGATTGTGAAAAATTATGAAGGATTTACAATTTCCCACCAGCAGCTCTAAGATTATTGTAACTAAGTTGGGTCAAGCAGAGAATGTTCAGAGTTCGGCGCATGCGGAGAATTCCAATCCGCATAGATGACATGCCGTGTACTAGCCATGTACCTACCATTACCATTGAGTTTTTCTAACTTATGAACGTAATACCGACCGACTGCTCTCAAACGGAGAAGGAAACCATCGTTCGTTAGGATACCTGCATACGCTGATGAACAAATTCTGATGCGTACCCAACGCATGTTGGACTAAACGAATACTTCTGCATATTTAGAATAAATGTTAGGAAGGCAAGATTTAAGGAAATATCAAGGAACCTAAACAAGTTTTCAGGATATCCGCATCAAGTGGTGACAGATGGTATACCTTCTGTCCACAAAACATCGTAAACCAAACCTTATCTTTTAGTCGCCTTACAATATCCATAGGACTGAATTGATTGTTCTATCTCTCTTAATCTATTCTAAGCCAAAAACCACATGGCTATTAATAATGAGTTCCCCACTTGAAATGTTCTTTATATTTTTTCAATATCTTTCACTGGGTGATCAAAATATTAATAACTACCTAGGTATTAAAAAGAAAAAACACAAATGCAAACTTTCAAGCTCTACATTTACTAGGTTTCTCTTAGCTATAAACCCTAATGCAAAAAAATCTATCTCAAGAATTCTGAATAATCTATACGTAGTAGAACACGTTCAAGCTCATTTCCTCATACCTGCCGATATCCCATCACAGATTTATCTTTACCTATACACTCGAGACCACCATAGAACTTCCACTTCTGCGCAGGTGCCCGATGAAGGCATTAAACTGAATCGCCCATTATGATTAAACGAAATTGCTTACGTAGTCTATGTTTGCAATCAGCCTGCCTAAGGGTTATTGATTACTTGTTCAGTGATCTCCTTTACGTGATACGTTAAGTATATAATAGTTTTAAGGATAGTTGTTTGTTCAGGATGGACGTTAAAAGTGTATTAAATAACTGAGTTTAGTGTGTCTACCCATTCTTTAGTTGGAAGTAAAATTGCAGGCTTAAATACGGTGAAAACGAATCCCCTCTTTAATTGTCTATTTCAACTTCATAACAATTCATACCGTTGTTATTTAAACGTATAGAAATTATATCATTAAGCATTTTTTTCCAATAACACATGAATGTGTCCATATTATATTGTATAATATAATTTATTGTATCTGTTGCAGAGTGGTTGTAAAAAGTATATTATTATTAAAAGCCAATTTTGAATGAATTTCATATTTCAATAACAGATACTTTAAATTTCAACCACTGATGCCTTTTGTACATACGAACCCACGTCGACGGTTTTGTAAGTACATATGAAAAGATAAAAAAAAAATACGTAAAAGATGCTTTGGTACAAACAGCTAGGAATGGTACAAATACAAAATGGTTTTAAGTTTTTGTGTAATTTAAATTTTATTAAGAATTTTTAATTGTTATTTATTTCGTATGCTTTAAATCAAAAAGTAAAGAACAAAATTTTTATACAAAAACATCGAAATGTCTTCTATATACAATGTGCAACAGTACATAGCGTTAACAAGTCTCAAGCCTAAACAATATGACGAACTTCTCAAATAGAACCAAAGGTCCTTGGTTAACTGCACCAACGCCTTTGCACAATAAAACAAAATGTCAACTACCAGCGTGCCAGACACCAATTCCAAACAATCGATTCACAGTACCGATACGATTGTCGAAGTCGATGTCGTGAACAATTCGACCCGTCTGCTATCTTAATCACATTCCTTCACATTTGGCAACTGAGTGGACTGGTGTCACCTTACTATTGCCATTTGAAGGTAAACATTGCATCGATAAGACCGCACAGGGTGTTACTAGTAAAACTCGTTGAATTGTTACTGCCTGATTAAATTTATTTGGACCTCCCATACATACAATTGTATTCTAAAAAATTATCGTTTTTCGACCCATGTTCCTGAGGGAAAGTTGTGCAGATTCACGGTCTAAATACACCCTTAAAGTTTCGTTACTAATTAAAAACTGGCCAAGTGCGTGTCGGGCCACGCGCAGGGCAGGGTTCCGTAGTTGCCCGTCACAATATACGAACTTAGAAGGGGGCTTTTTGTTTTATACTACGGTTTGACGGCTAATAAAGTCTAAAAAGTACTTTTTTTAAGTTGGTCGACTATTACTCGTTAACTTGTAAAGCTAACTTAGCGGTGATAGTTTTCCTTTTAATTTCATTATATACACTACTGCCATGAATTTTTTCACATATCTAGAAACAACCGTTTAGCTGGCAGAGGGGGGGGACACTCGACTCTAACAAAAATTAGCACCTTAAAGCTTAATATTTCGCTAACGGATCCCTAAATCGAAAAATGGTTTTCCCACACCCACCGTATTTTTAAAAGACCTATCCAACGATACCCCACACCATGGGATAGACGAGAAAAAAAAATTGCGTCCCCACTTCACGGGTAGGGGAGGTACCCTAAAAAAAAAAATTTTTCAAAATTTTATTTTACCACTTTCTCGGCGTGATTAATATGTGTACCCATGCCAAATTACAGCTTTCTAGTACTAAGCGTCTCTGAGCTAAGCCGCGGACAGACGGACGGACGGACGGACGGACGGACGGACATGGCGAAACTATAAGGGTTCCTTGTTGACTTCGGAACCCTAAAAACTAGTGGTATATCATTACACAGTCATAGAGGGTCCAACTTAAATGCTGACGATTTTTTAAGTGGATGACCAGATAGAATATAAACCTGAACAACTTTCCCTATGGGACCAAACGAAATCACGAGGAAAAAAATCAGCTGTCCGATACATTATGAGCGAGTAGGATTGCAGTTTTATACGGAACAGCTGATTTTTTTCGCGATTTCCGCCTCTGCCCCATACATAAAGTTGTTCAGTAGAATGGTCTGATCATCCCCTTAAAAAACCATCCACATTTTTAGAAGGACCCTATATATCTACCAGACTAATCTTTTTTTCGTACTTAAGCCTGCAATACATTCCCACCACCACTGAAAGGGCCTGTTTCACCACTTATTAGTAAGTTCATGTAAGCTTATCCGACAGATATTTTGACATATCTTTCATACAAAATGTGTCAAACTATCTGTCGGATAAGCTAACAAGAACTTACCCAGGAGTGGTGAAACAGGCCCTTACTCTTGTAAACCAGAATCAACAGCGGCGACCAATCACAACACTAGACAATGAAGTCCAGCGTACCCGGGGGATGACTCTTGGTACCCGCATTTAATTAAAGGAGATGGGAGTAGAAGGAAAAACAAATATCCAACTTAAACCTAAACATGAGTTTAACATTTCGTTTTACGAAACGTAAAGATTTCAAGAAAAGCAGTTCCAGAGAAAAGCAGTTCCAAAGAAAAGCACTCTTTAAAATTACTGTTCTTATCTTAATATTAACAACTTTCTTGCGTATGTGTTATGGTATATGACTTTCCTGTAGCTCGGTGTTAGAAAATCATATGACGCATTATAAAATAGTAAGACTGCTTTCTAAGAAAGCTGATACTAACAGATATTGAAGAAATACAAATTGTTTTTCAATAAAACACTAATATTTTACAAAAATGCTTTGCACCGATCTTTTGACACTATTAAAAATTTAAAACAATCAAAAATAATTATTAACCTTATCTCGTATGTACCAAAGATTACAATCTATTGACTGAACAGAAGAAAAGGTCAACAACGTTTATCTTAAACTAAACAGCAGCTTCTTTTATCCCTTTTCCTTTACAATCTCTTTTCTATTCGTCCAAGCCTTTAACTAACTTAATTCTAAGCTCCAACGACGTATGAAATAAGTTTCAATTTAGCGTGAAAATGTAACAGTTCCTTCCTTAATACAGTTATCTGAGAAAAGCATTTACACGATTTCAATTTCGCCCTCTATTCCCTACTTGGACAACTTGTATACAAAGTATGCAAAACTTGGTCAAAACCCGCAGCAACAATTTCTTTAGCAGCTAACTTGAGCTCAATATTCGTATAACACAACTCCATTTGCCTTATAAACGGTATCTAGTACATAGTAGTGTTGGGATCGGAATCACTTATATTTTATATATACTTGTAAAATTTGTCTTCAGTGTCGTTAGATCGTAGAAAGATGTTTGATATTATGCAAAAACGAATACAGATTTTAAATAGCTCAAAAAGAGAAAAAAAAAATCAAAAAGAATTTTTGCAATTGCATATTCACACTTTACATGGTTCCGGAAAGTAAATATCCAAATTAAAAAGACAACTTAATAGTATCTGGCACATATCTATTAGGCTCATGAGGATACAGAGAATCAAAAAATTCAATCAGACCATGGGATACTGTTTAAAAGTAAATTTAATTTAAGTCAATACCGAAAAAAAATCTGTTACAACCCTGTTATTATGTTGACTTTACTAAGAAAATTTGTTATTGTTACAGGGTGACAGGTTTACCCTAAGGTAAACAGTTGCATTTATCCTAACACCCTGTATAATTCTTGTCGATATTATAACTAAAATATACTTACGACAAAAAAAATCTAATAATATCTTAGTAGACTTCACGAGAAAATTGGTTGTTTTAAGCATATTTTAGTTCTATCGACAAGAATTATTATAGTTACAACAACAAATTTTCTAAGTAAAGTCAACAAAATAAGAGGGTTGTAACAACAATTTTTCGTGAACAACAAAAAACACCTGAGTCACTAAATCCCATAGAATCGCATCACTAGGATTGTTGGAACCGTTACAAAGAGTGGCCCAGCCAGCATGTAAAGCGTTTGCGCAAATTGCATAGCTCCGTCATAACGGATTATGGTACAATGGTTACTGCGCTGCGACACTTTGCGGAAGACTAGTTTTCTTTCACATGTCATTTTCACCGGGGATTGTGGCTACTATAAAGATTTGCTCTAGGAACAATTTTCAAAGAGACAATTTTTCAGGAGACAAATTTCGAAACAAGATGACCCTGATGATTGAGTTTGTGTCTCTTTTGATTGACTAGATGTCAGCGGGAAAATAATTCAATAGATAAATGAAAATGAAAAAAATAATTATTTCTCACCACAAACAGTTTACTGTATTTTTGGTATCCAGTTACATAGGCTTTAAAAAAAGTTCTAATATAGGTAGGTATACAATAATAAATTTAAAGTTTGCAGAGGCTGGTGTTTGAGGAAATGTAAAACCTGTTAAAAAAATCACCAGGTCAACTCCACTCTTCTTTTAATTTTGCATTAAAGGAACATGTTTACCAGTAAGGTGCCATTAACAAATAATTTAATTGATGGACTTGTACGAGTATGTGTGCCTCGTCTTCGCCTCGGCCCACGTTCCTCCATCAATGCCTCTTTTGATGCGGACTGCTGCAGTAATGTACTATTATAGGTACTTCATTTTCTGACCAAGTTTCTGACTATCCTAAAAGAGAATACGGTAGTGATTGTATGTACTTATGTCGATAGAAGTTTGGTCGAAAATGAAATGTCTAGACATGTCGTAAACAGAACACATTTTATTTACTATCGTTCTGTCTACATCGAATCAGTTGTCAGGTACATTAAACTCTGTTTAACTGCTAAACAGTCGTTTCACCTTTGCCGTAAGTTTGCGATACTATGAGCTCTGGTTTTACACTTTATCTTCAATTTGTTAGGTACTGGATATGGTCAAAAAGAGATTACTTTAACCTTTAGACACCCACAGGTCTATCAAGAAATGTTTTAAAATGTAGATGGTATTTGAGTACCATTGGCCATTGCCACTTTAGTTTAGCACTATAAATCCCACCTATCTCCCCCCCCCCCCCCCCTCCCCCTCCTGGAGAGGTGCTTGGATCAAAGGTGGACCGACGACCTGGTGAAGGCGGCGGGAAACCGTTGGATGGGGGCAGCACAGGACCGGTCGTTGTCACGATCCTTGGGGGAGGCCTATGTCCAGCAGAGGACGTCTATCGGCTGAGATGACGATAATGATGAGGAGCCCCTTTATTTTTTCGATATAAAAGTATATTCCATATTAAACCAACACCTGAACATTAGGTAAATATGCGCCCGATGAGGCACTGGATATGACGCAATTCACAAAAAAAAATTTACTACAGATGAGTCTTGTGATTGACTGTATTGTTAACGTCTACCTACTTTTCCAGCTGCACATAGCAACAATGTCTTTCTAACCTCAACATTTTGAAGTTCAATTTTAACTCTTATTGCACAGAGATACGGAAACAAAGTCCAAGGAATCGAGCTAGTTATACCATCGACCCTACCTAAACGATAAGCATTGAAAGTGTCTCCGTAAACGACGATCTGTTAAACATTTAATAGATATTAACTTAACATAAACGGTAAGAAATTTCCCTTTTACGCCTGCAGTAAACGTTCCGTAATGCGGCTGTGCTAAACATTTTTCTGATTGAATAGAAATTACTACAGTGAAAGCTATAAAGATTTACGAGTTATTTGATGGCACTTGTTGGTGATTGGTTGTCATAGAATGTAGTGGAAAGGATGAAAGCACATTAGATCTATTTATAGTTATGGTTCTTAAAAATATTAGTGATTGAATTTTAACAAGAATTTGTACATTATTTTGAGAGAAACTGGGCAATTATGTATACACCACTGACTTAAAAGAAGAACCAGACGTAATCTCGTCTAATCATGAGTGAAGCACCCATTTCTTTTGTGTGCGTGCTGTCACGCGGTACGTAAGGTGACGGGTTGTAGCACCTGCGCCTAGAGCTAGTGCATCGGTGTGAGTGAAGGTCCCTCGTAGAACAAACGAGATTGTATTACCTTGCATGCTTCACATCTTTTTAGTGCAATATTCGGTCCGTATTTATTTCAAGTCCGTGATATACACATGCACATAATTAAAAACGTCCTGTGGAACCCTTCAATTTCGAAGCAAGGTTATTTGTGTCCACTGGCCATTAAAGTACTCATTACCTGTTATACTGGACAGACTTTGAGCTTTGCTACCGAAATTCTAAATATTATATTAGAATAGCTCTAACTATCCCCTCGGAGAATTCAGTCGTGAGCTATATTTTCTCATAATGCTATGCTACGTAGATATTTTAAATCTTTTTGACACAACATTTCTTTTATTTAGCCACATGGGACGTCGTGCGACGAAACTATTAAAGAAGATTCAGAATTAATCTTTGAGTTTTAATTTAATATTATCAAAAGCATAAGTACCTATTTTCATGTCAATAAGTGGCATAAAGCATGCATAAATCAGAGAAATAACAATGATTTTTCTTCGTAGCTGGCTCACAGTACTGTAAGCCCCGGGACTTTTTAATTGCCAAAAAGTTTACCTATTTTTTTTTTGTTACGGCGTGTTGTTGTCTGACTTACATTGACCTCCTATACTAGACCCACAGTGTCATATAAAATCTTAGCAAATTTTTGTGCACATTGACGCAAAAAACCGCACAAATTAAGTATGCATGCTGCTGGTTGTCACTAATACGTTGTATTTGATTCATAAACATAGTCGTATTTCGCTTGTTAACTGTCAGCTAGTACAAAAAAGAGCTCATCCGAGCTATAATCAGCATCAGATATAATAACTTTGTTTGAGCAAATTATTACAATTTGAATGTTATTACTTATTAGGTAGGTATCGCAAACTAGGACAAAGAAAAATGTCCTATTTGTTGGTTATTGGTTTGTCCCCGCCTGCAATACCTACCTAATAAGTAATAACATTCAAATTGTATTAATTTGCTCAAACAAAGTTATTATAGCTGATTTAAGGAGCTTGTTTTTATCTTTTCAGTTAATAGTTTTTATGCAGTCGGGTTTTTTGTTTTCTAAATAATTTAGTTTATTTCATACTTTTTAGTCTTGTGTCAAAATGGTAGCATAAAAGTACTGTAATATATATATATTTGGAATTTGCTCTTCACCAGCTTTCATTTGATACCCATATTGTAATTTTTTACGAAAAAAAAATGATTCTCCCCCCTCTCTTTTTTAATTCGCAGACGCAATATTAAAATAATGTACCCTATGACACTTTCACGATTTTTACGAATCTAACGACACCTCATACGTTAAAATCCATCAAGCCGTTTAGGCTGTAGGGCGTGCCAAAGAAATAGACATACAAACATACATACTGCCGCCCTTATCATAATCAGCGCAATCGACATTTTTGGAAAAATTTAGTTATGGGCATATTCGGAATCAGCGTAAAGCGATCTACAAGCATAACTGATCCAATTTTTTATTTTCTTATTTTAAATGTGGTTTTTTGATAAGCAAATTTGTCGCACTTGCAAACTTTCCATAGGTATACTAAACATATACCACGTGATAGCCATTATGATACTTAATTTAGTAAGTCATTCAAAAGGTTCTTCACACTTACTAATAATAAGCACCGGAATATCGCATGCGGTTGTTTTGCCTAGGATTGTCACAGTTAACAATAATAATAAATTCTAAGCATAATCAACGCACTTGACTGTTACGTTACTCTTGGTGGTAACTTATAGATAATTTACTTAATTTCTACTAGTCATAAACATCATATTTGAGTAGATGCGATTGTTATGTTTAGAATTTATTTGCTTAGACAAAAAATATTACTAATCATAAACATTGATCCTAAACATTACCAACGCAACTAGCGCAAGTGCGATTATTATACCTGGGAATCAATAGCAGAGGGAGCAAATACGTTGGCAAATACGTTCGTTATGACTAGTAAGAAGGTCACTTACATAATATGAGACGAAATAAAAAAAACTTGCCCTCTTTAAATAAACCTTGTAATTTACCCACATCAGCCAAAAAATTAGAAAAAGAGAAAGTTACTATCCTATGTTTTATTTCTGTTCATAAACTTTCATACACATAAAGTTTTATCAAAATCGGTCCAGCAGTTTTTGAGTCATCATCATCATCATCATCTCAGCCGCTGGACGTCCACTGCAGGACATAGGCCTCCCCCAAGGATCGCCATAACGACCAGTCCTGCGCTGCCCTCATCCAGCGTTTTCCCGCCGCCTTCACCAGGTCGTCGGTCCACCCTACGCTGCGCTTTCCGGTACGCGGCCGCCACTCGAGAACCTTCTTCAATGTTGGACCTACCTAACTGAATAGTTTGTCCCAGGTAAACATAATCGTCAAAAACTTTGAGCGCAGAGTTTCCAATCGTTACAGGAGTGGGTTCAACATAGACATTTGATATGATCTTTGTCTTGTCCATGTTCATCTTCAGACCAACTCGTTCGGAGGCTCTGCTAATATCATCGAGCATTCAACTGAGCTCTTCTATAGTCTCCGCCATGATGACTATATCATCGGCAAACCGAAGGTGACTTATGTACTCGCCGTTTATGTTGATGCCTAGCCCTTTCCAGTCCAGAACCTTGAAAACATCTTCCTGTGCAGCGGTAAACAGTTTCGGAGATATAACGTCTCCCTGCCTCACACCTCGCTGCATTAGGATAAGTTTCGAGTTCTGGTACTGTAGTCGAACTGACATAGACATGCGTTTTTGTACAAGCATTTTAGCACCTCGATGTACCTACCGTTAGTCTACTTGGTATCGCTGAAGAGACTGCAGTACAGCCCAAGTCTCAATCGAATCAAAGGCTTTCTTGTAGTCCACGTACGCCAAGCAAAGGGGTAGGTTATACTCTTCGGTCTTCTTTATCACCTGCCAGAGCGTATGTATGTGGTCCACGGTGCTAAAACCCCTTCGAAAGCCGGCCTTTTCGGGAGGCTGCAAGTCGTCGAACCTGCGCGTGAGATAGTTCGTAATGACTCTCGAAAACAGCTTGTAGACATGGCTAAGAAGGGAGATGGACTTATAGTTCTTCAGCAGGGCATTATCACCCTTTATGAAGAAGAGCACCACCAGACTTCTGTTCCATGCCTGCGGCGTATTTCCCTCGAGTATGACGGGATCGAACAGTTTCTGAAGGGCCTTCAGAACCGGTTTTCCACCCGCCTTCAGAAGCTCGGCCGTAATAGCGTCATCACCCGGTGCCTTGTTGTTTTAGCCTGATTTGTAGCGGGTCTCCGTGTTGACGTGTATAACTGTCCATAGAATTTCTCAACCTCTCTCAGAAGCTCAGGCTTCAACGATACGATTCTGCCATCCTCAGTCATCAGCTTTGATAGCTGGCTTTGCCCAATAGACAGATCCTTTGCGAAGACTTTGGAGCCTTTGTTCCGCTCTATAGCCTCCCTAATACGCTCGGTGTTAAACCGACGCAGGTCGCAAATTACAGACTTTGAAATCTGCATTATTATTGAGCTGCCGGTACCTATTCGCATCATCTGAAGACTGCAGAATCATATCGCGCCTTTCCTCCATGAGGATACTTTCAGGAGATACTTTCATTGTTTGAAGGATACTTTCTTTGTTTGTTAATTTTTTTGCTGATGCGACAAAAAGGTTTATTTAAAGAGGAGTTGTTTTTTTTTATTTCATCTCATATTATGTAACCTTGACCGTGACCTTCTTACTAGTCATAAAGAACGTATTTGCCAACGTATTAGCTCCCTCTGCTATTGATTCCCAGGTATAATAATCGCACTTGCGCTAGTTGCGTTGGTGATGTCTAGGACATATTAATTGATTTATAATATTTATATCCTAGGCATAAGTGACGTAATTGCATTTCCTAGACATAAGCCACGCAATTGTAACACATGCGATGGTTATGCTTAGGAAATAAAGACAAATTAATCTATGTTTACAATTCTAAACAACATTTTGGGGTTTATTTATATGAAACATTATTATTTAAGAAAAATGAATATAGCAAAAAGAAAGTTCATAGCCTGTTCTATATAGTCGATAACTAAAAAATAATAAATGTCTGCTAGTATTTTAAGAGTAAACAAAAAACGAAAAAAAAACTTTAGGCGCCATTTTCTCGAAATCTCCCTCCATGCAAGTGCGTTGATTATGATAAGAACGGCAGCATACATACATACATACATACATACATACATACATACGCTTGAAAAACATAACCCTCCTTCTGTCTCAGTCGGGTAAAAAAGAGCTCATCCGAGCTCTTTTGGTTGGGCCATTTTTGGAACGTTGATTGTGAGTCTAGTTTGTATATAAGATGTCTATGCTGACTTAGGTTTTTATATCAGTGATTTCGTACCTCATAACAATTTCTAAACGGCAATCTGTAACCTTTTTGGTCGGAAAGTTTAAAAAGTCTTTGACATTGGTTTGCAAAACAAAAGACGGCCACCGGCGAAGTTCGCATGATGTAGCATAAATGCACCTAATAATGACTAATGTTAATATGCAAATATTTAATTGCACGCCGACCACATAACTCTATAAGCTAATAAACGCCAAACACGACACCGACAACGTTCCACAACCCAAAATAATATATCAAAATTAATAATGACCTCGTATTTTCATTGATTAATGGATGTGTAAACTAAACAGTACAAGTAATAACATCTTCTTGTTGAAGGTAAGATTGGATCGGTGGTAAGATCCGATAACTCAAATATTTTGATAATGCGTCGGTATTTTGTATTTCTAGGAAAAAAGCGTGTAACGCCATTTTGTGCTGCCTCTTTGTCTATACCGCAACTTTCGCTACGTTGTATTGGAAGAGTGTCAGGGACCGTCAAAGACAATTCTGAGTTTTTTGGGTTTTCGTAAGATCTAGTAGACCTTATTCCTTAAACTATAGACGCGACATTAGGCAATAGTCCGATCTTTGTCCAAGAGTGTTTTTGCAAAAAAAAAAACATCACTTTGAACACGTGCCAGGCCGATACTGTCGCAGTAATGAAAGCAAAAAAAATCGTTAATAAACATTGGTTTACTGTGAACAAATGTACTTTAGGTTTTAGGAAAATGATTATCTCATTTTATAGGATAGGAGAAAAAAATGTTTTGCAGCCTTCTTCCAACCAACTCTGAAACCCATCCAGTCTTACCCGAGTATGCCAAGAACGGAAATCTACTGTGACAGAGGTATTTTCAGAGAAACAGAAGCTGACAAGGATGGTAGTTCAGGAGCTGGTTTCTCAGAAATATACTATAGCTGCTAGCTTTTGTTATAAAGATTATTCATCAACAAATAGCACTATTTTTTTAATGTTTTATGCGGATTAAGGGTACTAAGATTTTTTTTAAAGATGTGAGCGATAATTGTCTGCGACAGAAATTATGGTCAAAAACGGGTCAACCGTTTAAGTTTTATTTAATGTCGCACTATGTCATTGGTTGCGTTATGTTAAATGATGAAAACCATTAATTGTGCAGTTTTGTTTGATTTTTTCTTATTTCTTATTGTATATAATTCAACTTTCTAAAAGAAATGTGCACACCATGCATACCTGACATTTTTAAACTCTCTGTCTAGAGTACTCTATAGCAAGCTGGATTTTCTTTAGAGATTTGTCTTCAACTGTATTTCCATGTGTACAATAAAATGTTGAAATAAAAAAATAAAATTATTTTACTATGCATGCATGCATGCATATGCTCACGACTATATTCCCCGAAGGGGTAGTCAGAGATATTCTGAAACCTCAGAACATCCACGTTTCACCAGTAGTACCGAAACTCTGTCCAGTGTGACGGGGGGTGAGCCCGTCGCCACTTATAATGGACAGTGGGTACAATACATGCCTCGAAATTGAAGCATGCAGGTTTCCTCACGATTTTACTATTAGATCAAGGTCATTAAAATAAATGGATAGTGAAAAGTACAGGCGATATCAAATCGTCGCGATGTACTAATCGTAAAAATGTTCAGGGATGGTTCATCAAGCTAAGACGTCGAGGATATGGCTATTAGCCTCCAAGTAATATTTAAACTGAGTTACGTTTAATTATGAACTTTATTTATAAACAAATTACTTAATTAAGAGAGCCGAAAATACTAATTCAAACAAATCTGGTACTTATAACAACACTACTTAAGGTTTAGTTCCGCTTACGCTCTTGCTTTGTCCGCTTCCTCTCGTAGCTTATTACAAACTGAGTCGAGTGCTAGATACAAACTGACGGCCGGCTCACGGTTCCCGCCTTTTATACTGAGCGCGCTGCCTTCGAGAAATTTCCCGCCGCAACGCGACGTTCTTTCGATGCGTTCGGTGTTTATCACGCCAAATTGAACTCTATTGACACCTATTTGGAGGTCTGTCGTATTTTCATGAATTTACCTGTATTTTCTGGATTTCTCTGGATAATTCGACTCATTTGCGATTATACTAATAATTTTACATGCAATAATGAACCTTATTCACTTCTGTCGCCAACATCCTCCCCCCCGTGCTGCGCACCATCTACCTGGTATGGCGACACTGCCGGAACCAGTCGGTGACAAACATCTTTGCTTCCATCTAGTCCTCGCGGCCACAGTGTGGTCGTACGGTCCCTGGTGAAGGTTAGGGTCCAAATCAAGAACTCTTCTTCTATTCTTGGGGTTGAATGGTGGAGGTTGTTGCGTTACAGCACTTCTTTTCTTTCTCACACGCTTCCAAGCATGCTGACGTTTTCTCGTATTCTTTACGTCTCTCAGAACACGCTGTCCTCTCGCGAAACAAAACTTCTGAAGTTCTTTCTTCATTTTCCATTTTTCCTTGCAGCTTCTAGCTACACTCTTGGGTTTCAAATACATTGGCTTCCGTACAAGCATCTCTTTGTTCTTCCTCTGTGCCATATTCTCTATGGCTGCTATTCCAGGTTTGGCGTCTTCACGGCACCCTCTTCGGTAAGGGTTGCTGACTCTTCTGTCATTCAAAATGGTCACTCTTAAATTTTCCTCGGACTTGTCCATTTCCGGAATTTCCTCTGTATTACATTTGACATTATTTCTTTCTTTCTGTGTAGCGATAGAAGTTGCTTCTTCTTGAACTTCTATGTCGTTCTTTTTCGAAGCAGTTACGGTCGATGACGCAAGGATCGACGTTGGCACGGTGGGTCCCATATCACCTGTCGCCAGGCACGGTGCTTCCAAAGTAGCTCCAATGGCGGGTCCCTCCAAAAGACACGTCTCCTGCTCGTCCAATTTCTGCTCACCCATATCACTCTTGATCTTACGTTCATCGTTATCAATCTGCATCATTTCTAACTCAACTCGTTCTAGTTCTTTTTCGAGCCTTATAAATTCTAGTCTTTGCCGTAGAATCTCACACTTTAACTCTAGTTCTCTTCTTTGACGTCTACGCCTCATTGTGACGTCGGAAGAATTACTGCATAGCCCAAACGGTGGTAGAACCCTGTGTTCCCCTCCATAGATGGCATGCTTATCCTCCTCATCAAAATTGCACTGGCACATTTCCAATTCAAATATTGCCAGCTGTTCAGCAATAGCAGCTTCTTTCATTTGACAGCGTAGCAAATTGTGCCTTGCCTTAATTTCCTTCCTGCGTGATTCTTGTCTGCGTAGCCCAATCGGTAAAGAATCTGTCAAGGTCGATCCTTTTCCATGTTCGGCATGCCTAATTCCACTTCCGGATGTCATCATCATCGCAGGTACTGAGTTTGTATCCAGATTTTGTGATACACCACTATTCCCAGAGTTCACAGTAGGAGAAGGTACGCCAACCTGCCTCCTTACCTCATTTCCCAACGGCTCCCTCACGGTGGCACCGCTATCCGTAGTCGTCGTAGCTCCAATAACTGATGCCGGTGTCCGAGACTCCATGTCGAAGGTTTTACTCCTCGTCTGCATCATATGTCTCTAAAAATCATCAGATGAACCAATCCGGCTCGAAGGACCAAATGAAAAGTACAGGCGATATCAAATCGTCGCGATGTACTAATCGTAAAAATGTTCAGGGATGGTTCATCAAGCTAAGACGTCGAGGATATGGCTATTAGCCTCCAAGTAATATTTAAACTGAGTTACGTTTAATTATGAACTTTATTTATAAACAAATTACTTAATTAAGAGAGCCGAAAATACTAATTCAAACAAATCTGGTACTTATAACAACACTACTTAAGGTTTAGTTCCGCTTACGCTCTTGCTTTGTCCGCTTCCTCTCGTAGCTTATTACAAACTGAGTCGAGTGCTAGATACAAACTGACGGCCGGCTCACGGTTCCCGCCTTTTATACTGAGCGCGCTGCCTTCGAGAAATTTCCCGCCGCAACGCGACGTTCTTTCGATGCGTTCGGTGTTTATCACGCCAAATTGAACTCTATTGACACCTATTTGGAGGTCTGTCGTATTTTCATGAATTTACCTGTATTTTCTGGATTTCTCTGGATAATTCGACTCATTTGCGATTATACTAATAATTTTACATGCAATAATGAACCTTATTCACTTCTGTCGCCAACAGATAGGCTCAAAGAGCATTTAAGTAGTTGAAACACACAAAGTAGAGTACTTGGTCTACTAGTAGTACACTAGGTCTGTCATATCCGGTATGTATTTGAAGAATACCGGACGTTTCGTCAAAGTAAAGGCAATATTGACTTATTTTTCTCGATTGGAATTTTCCCGTATTTCTCTCTCGCAGCCTATCCATTCATTTTACTTTGATCCAAGGTTTTACTAACAATGAAATTCCACGTAAGTATTAACATTTTTTAATCACCGACTCTCAGCCTAATAACCATAATACCGAAGCGTCATGTTTATTCGTAAATAACGACGCGTGCTCCCAACAAGAACATTGCTTTGTCCGTTCATTCGTTCAGATTCAATAAATAATCACTACAGTTCATTCCACAGAAGTCTCTTAAAATAACCCTTATCACAACATAGTTAGTTTTATAATTGCTTGATTCGCGGGTCTGCTTTTTTGGAACGAATGCTACTTGTGTGGTAATACTGGTAACACCATGACGTCATTGCACCTGAGGTAACAATCGGTTGTTATTGGAATTGTTACATAAATTGTCATGTGACGCAGAAGTAGTAACGTATTATTTTGTATACGTTCCGGAAATTGCTTCCATTGTATAATCATCATCAGCCCACGCTAGTCCACTGCTGGATATAGGCTTCAAGACACGCTATTAAACTCAATTTTCAGCTTTACTCAATCTAAGTTGTAAGACTTTGCAGATCATCGCTCCATCTATCCGGCCACTGTCTTGAGATAAATTTTGTCAAACACGGTTACCTCTTCCAGCACTTTCTATAGTTTATCATTTCTGCGACATTGTATGTACGCACAAAACGGATAATTTTATACTTAACCGTTTTTTTGACAAGGACATAAATTATATAAAACGATAATAAATTTATTTTTTTATTTTTTATTTGTTTAGGTCTTATCTCAAAACAAAAACTCTGTATCAAATGCGGAGAGCTCATTTTGGCTTGCTACCTGCACATCAAATATTCATAATTAAGTTAAAATAGTCTAGTAGACTTTTGAAATAAAATATGAGTAGTAGGAAACCTAGTAAGATCAATCGAAAGAAATACTAGTAAAAAATAAAAATACTTATGCATTTTCCGTTTTCCAGAACCCTTTGAAAGACTTTTCTTGTTTAATGGAAATTTTATTTCTTCTTTTATAAGTTCATAACAAAGACTCGTATTTCCTTTATTCAGAACTTCTAAGAATCTGCTAAATACTTGTATTTATAGGTAGGTATTAGCAATACAGTTTATTTGTATACGAGAATTAGATTTACAGCTGGCTATAGCAAGTAAAAATTATCAATTCTAACTTATGTACGTAATACTGGCTGCTCTCAAACGGTGAAGGACAAACATCGTCGTCAACACCAGATTTTTTCATTCCAATCAAAGAGTTTCGCAGACTATTTGAAATAGGCTTTAATTTATCTCTCTGTATGCAAACCGCAAAACGGAGTCATTCATACTTGGGCCAAGTGCAAACGAGCCACTGGTCACCAGTGGCTGTCATGGTCGCAAACATTGTTGTAGCGAGTGGCGGCCATAGGCCACACGTGTGCGGCGAGTCCCTTCAAAATGTATGAAAAGGCGTGTGAACTGCTGTCCAGAGGCGGCGCAAGACCTAAATTTTATCAGAGCAAGATGAGGTTCGCTAGGCCCCTTGGCCTGTGACCTGGACCTCAAGCATTTCAAATCTATTCTGCATTATACATAAATAAATAAATACAAAGTGAAGCTTAATAAAACAATATAGTAACAGCTCTGTCAGTTCCTGTGTGAAACAACAATAAATAACAAATTAGGAGCAAGTGAAGCAGGCTTCAATAGCGCATGAATGCAGTGCAATAACCATCGCAGAGCGAGCGAAGCGAACTCTTCTTTTAGCAAGGCTACGTTTTACCATTGGTCAGAACTATGGCTTTTAATGGATCTAGCTAAATATTTTTCATGAGTTTGAAGAAAGCTGTAAAAGACTTTAAAATGCGAGGACGTAGGTCGTAGGCGGTCGCATACACCGCCAACATCTTCCACCGCTTCGGCTGCTGTCGCCGGCAACCGGTGGCTGTGGCTAGTGGCTCGTTTGTGCCGAGCCTTATTTACATAATCGAACGTAACTCTGACGCACCTGTGTCAATTTATTAAGGCCCGGTGTCATCAATAAATTTAAGAAAGCACTCTGAGTTAAAAGTGTTACTTTTGACGTTTTAATTAAAGAAGCCTAATTAAAAATTCAATTTTATGAAGCAGTATACTTTCTGAGATTTATTCATAAGTATGAATGACTTTTATGTGAAAAGTTTATGATTGAGATGTCAAAGTAAAGAACTTGAGTTTTTTGTCTTATTTAGGGTCCAAGCTTTACATTGAATCGGTCATAAGTATGAATCCCAGATGAGGCTAGTAAAGTACCTATGTTTTCGTAGATAAATATTTACATTTTAAAAATCATTTTGGGCCCACGAGGAATATAATAATTATGGATATGGTATTCTTTGTTTATTCAGAAAAGCTTACCTTATCTTACGGGTAACATTAAATAATCTGTGCCCATAGTCCCTCTCATTCTAAGTACTTATTTTTATAGTGGTTTAAGCCCAGCACTTTTTAAAATTATAATATTTTACAATAACGATCGTTTTATTGCAATACTAGTTTGAGGGTATGTCGTTATGATGTTTGTTTGTTTGATTGTTACTTTTTTAAATTGAATAAGTCCCACATACAGTACTTTAGCCCGCACTCAACGTTTGGTAATTTTATTTATCGCCATGTCGCAAAATTAAATAAGTCCCATAGACCTTGGATTACTATGAGTTCCTAACATACTTTTGCTATGGGTCTGAATGACTAAATTAATAAGTACTACAGGTGACCCCTTGGACCTTACGTGGATAACGAAAATATTATTGTCTCTTTATTCGTTTCTTTCCTCTAACAATAGTCTCATTCTAAAGAGAGAACTAAAGAGATCTCTATCACGAGAAGATCTAAATACATTCAACACAAAATCCTATTTAACAAATGAATTAAAACGAATTGTACAGAATTGCAAACTTATACAAAGTAGGTCAGCACTCTAATGTAATAATGACACAATTTGTGGTTTCGGAAAAAAACTAAATTGAAATATACCCGGTTCGTTCTCGGAACTCGGCGAATCATTTCATTATGGCAAAATTAAATTGAATGGATAATTGTTGCTGGCTACCAGGGACGCTAGTTGAGAAGTTGAAACAAATTGTGTATTTTAATAGAACTCTCTTTCTTTATTTTGTATCTCTAATTTATTTTGTTATTGTAATTCCATCCTGAAACTTAAATTGCTAAATTAGGGCATTGCTACAATACATTCCCCGACAATACAAAACATTCATACGACTAAATTCCACGAGGGGGTAATCAGAGATATTCTGAAACCTCAGAACAGCCACGTTTCACCAGTAGTACCGAAACTCTAAGTTGGTAATTGTACCAATATTTCTGTGATGTGTCGCCGTGTGTACAGCCCATGAAGCTGGCCAGCTGTCTGTTCCCGTACGTTTACTAAATGACCGGCAAATTGAGAACAACAAGCAATTTTGAACATAAACATTTGTTATAAGTACCCACAGGGTAACTGGGTAGTAATATAGATGGTCTAAACCACCCGGTTTAGAACATCAAACTGAACAACTTTCACTATATAGCCAATATACAGGGTGCAATGAAAATCATAACCTTTAAACCGCATACTCTACCTATCAAACTGAACAACTTTTGCTATGGGAGCAAACCTGTCAGCTATCTCATACATTTGAGTCGAGTAGGAGCTGCAGTTTAGTATGAAACAGAAGATTGTTTTTTGTTCTGACAGGTTTGCTCCCACATTAAAAGTTGTTCAGTTTGATGGGTAGTACCTTACACCCTGTGTAAAACGGAAAAAAACCAGCTGTTTCTTACGTTTGAGTCAGGCAGGCACCGCAATTTTATATGGAACAGCAGATTTTTTTTTGCTCTTTCGATGTTGGGCCTATAATGGAAGTTGTTCAGTTTGATGTTCTAAACATTCGTTCTGAACTCTACATGGTGTAGAATACAGAAAAAATATATTCCTTTCTTCACTAACAGTACCCCAGGGTGTTATTAATGAGGGCAGCGCAGGACCAGTCGTTGTCACGATCCTTTGGGGCGGCCTGGCCCGGTACCCGGACTTTCGATTTTCGATACATCGCGACCTTTTCGGTCTGAACTTCATTGTAACAGAGTTCACATTGGAACGAAAACGGTAACGCAATTGCGAAGTTTGAAAGTCCGGGTAGACCTCTGTTTCCAGCAGTGAACGTCTATCGGCTGGTACGATGATGATGATGATGACTTACAGTACTATCAATTTATACTTATGATCCACCCACACATAAAACAAAGCACTGTCCGCTAATTCCTTTCCACACATACATTTAAGGGTATACTACCGTTGGCGCGCTCCATACAAACGTAGTCTGGTGATATTTTCAATACTATCCAATTAAATTCAATGAAGTATTTTAGAATAAATCTAGAAACTAATTTCTATGTTCGTATGAAGTCAGATTTTCGATAAAATATAGAGTTTTAATGCTAGGATTAATTTAAAATTTGTATGGAAATTTTTGTGGCACTGTAACTTTAAAACTATACATTTTAACGAAAATCTGATTTCATACGAAAATAGAGATTAGTTTCTAGATTGTTTCTGAAAAATTTCATTGACTGTAATTGGGTAGTACCTATTATATTAAATATCACCAGACTACGTTTTTTATGAAGCGCGCCAACTGTAATATACCTTTAAGTTAAACAACTAGCATACTAATATAGTAGCTATAATACTCATACAGTAGAATAAGCTACACTTTCTTTATAATAATACCTAGCATTACAAAAGTAGGTTCTTACCTTGACTATAATGAACTAGTACCCAAGAACGGGAATGTCCATGTAGTGTTGCAGTGAAACACGGTAATTCCTTGTCATTATAGTATTATTTATAACCGGAGCAGCAACGCGGGCGCACCGGTGGACCGAAGCGTTGCATGCAATGAGCATTGATGAGATACGAAGAGGGTTGAGACCTTTGATTTTAAGAAGAACCACATAATTATAATTTGTGCCTCAAATTTATTCACGAAAAAAACCTGATAACGTTGGTAGAGTTTTCAGTTGCCCACTGCTGGGCAAAGGCCTCCCCTTTTACTCTCCGATCCTCTCTTTTGCCATCTTGGAGAGTTGGTCAGTAGTTGCACAAAACAGAGAGGATTGGAGAGTAAAAAAAAATTAGTGATTTAATAATTTCTATGATAATTTTCAAAAATTATATGCTAGTTACAAGATTGATTTCGCTCAAAATCCTCCATTAAATTACTTTTCCTTATTGACGTTCAAAAAAAGATATGAAAATTTCCAAAACTTATTAGCTTTTAAGATGTCACTACTGTGTACAATTACAACATTTACGAAGTTTTTCAGACAAGCTGTGGATTCAATTAATTGAATATCGCTCTGTGTCATAAGAATTAGGAGTAAAAATCATCATGATACAATTAAAAGTACTCACCCTCCCTGAGGGTAAGCTTGTGCCCTGCAGTGGGACATATAAGTCCTATGATGAAGCATCAACACTTTTTAAACTCATTCGTAAGTAAATCACTGGAATTACGACAAACCTTCTCATTCCTCCCAGAGGACTGTAATCTTTTGGCAGCACATCCATTCAATAAAAACACATTTCCAATCCCTTTTATCTTTGCCTTCCCATGGTCCTCGTAACGCCGGGGGCACAACCTGTTAGCTGGAGAGAGCAAGTCATACGTCATTGGACCGACTTAAAAATTATTCTTGCATTATATAATAAATCATAGTAAACCGGTAATTAAGTCAGTCATAACCAGAACCATAGAATAAAAAGAGTTGTATAATTTTTTCACATTAAATAACCATTTCGTTGCCGCTCTTGCCTAAACGATCATCGATAATGTTTTTTTGGGCTTCATGTTTTTTTTAAGTTTCCTGTACGTCTTCGTAATGAATGATCAACGGTGGATTAAAGCTTGTACCAATATTTGGGACTGGGTTTCTTAGGAGCTGTATGTTTCTGTTCTGTAAAGAACATTTATTAATGCTTTATCGGATCAAAAGTTTTACTATTAACCAGGTCGCGTGCAAGAGTTTGAGGCTGAGATTCAGAGACGATTTTTTTTGTCTTAGTTCGAGCTAAGTAGGGTAGAAATGTATGGATTTTGACATACGGGAGTTCGAACTATGACTTACGAATCGTCTCTGAATCTCGGCCTAAGAAAAACTTAATAATTATGAATATGAATGTACTAAAAAAGAAAGGAACTAATGGATGTGGATGTGCTGGTAGGATGTGATGTGCTAAATGTATGATATTGGTAAATACTATAAGCATAGAGTATGAATTTTCAAGCTTTAAAGACTTTAAGTTTTTGATGGCAAAGAGTAGTTAACGTTATTCAAAATCCATATTTGATTAGCAGTGCTCTAACTCGATTTCAGTATAATACACTAATTTGATCTTCACTAATTTTAATGAATTGAACGAAACATATTGATTTTGAGTTAATTCTACGAGGACACAGCCGTGGGCTAATAACGAATCTTGTACAACAACACCTCAAAAATTCTGTCTGCCTGTGGTTAACAATTTAGTGAATAAAACCGCCCAAATATTCTACAAAATACCGCAGAATTAAATAACTAATAAATCAAAACACTAACGCGCTGCAACAGAAGCTGCAATCATTTCTGGTAGCACCCAATATAAGCCCAACGCCTTCCAGCCCATCAGTGAAACATATTACACACTTTATTGATCGCTCCCCGCACCGTTCCAAACGTAATTTGCTTTAATAACTTCTAAAACTCATTAGGCACGTTTTAAAAAATCTGTTTGGGTCTATTACGGAGTAAGGGACGGTTTACATTGGCGGCGAAGTGTTTAAGAAGTTGTGAATGGTTTGAGCAGTCTTCTTCAGTGTTCATGTGAATGTTCTTTTCGTATTGGCTCAGAAAGCAGCCACATTAGTGTAACAGCAGTGGTCCTAGCATGCCAGCCACCCCCGAGAAAACGACAGAAAGACATAAATCGAGATGAGCGCGCATGGGGTTTTTCTTCTTTAGCTTTGGTTGCTTTGTCGTGCGAGGCATATGCTAGCCCTTTTTTTTGTTTTTTGGTTGTTTTTATATCATCATAAGGTGCGACAAAACTTTATTCGGTACAACAAATATGACTATCCATCCTATCTCGTAATATTTGTGGTTGTTTCCAAAACGATGAAATGTACTTAGATAAGTCGACCTAGAGATATTTTCAAAATTATACCTCTTAGTAAATTTGAAACATCTCAACCCAAAAATATCGGACATGAACATTAATATTAGATTAAAAGCATTCCAAAATATCTCACGATTAATAAAGAACAAAATTGTTATCTACGAAATAAAGTTGTAGCTTAACTGTGTTTTATACTACGACTGGCTGAATGTAAACCTACCATAAATAGTAATTTTCATGCCAACGTATCGGTGTTAACGTTTCCTATGGAGCCATTTCTTTCAACTAGTGTTATCTACACGCTATGTTATGTTATGGTAGAAAGTTTGTTTGAGTCTAATTGTAGCATAAAATTTTATTAGTAAATGACTAGAATAAACTACAAAGATATACTTAAATGTTAGGTCAGTATTATCTATTTAGAAGGTATTATAAAATAAGTACCTTTAATGTCAGATGTTTGGGAGTTTATGCTAACACGTGACGTTTAATTTCCAAATACTGTTTGAATGGTGATTAACATAGTTATCGATGTCGTGTTTATAAGGATTGCTAAACTAAAGTGGCAATGGGCGGGGCAGAATCGATGGCCGATTGGGCCGAGTATTTTCGAGCGGCGACCGCATACCGGAAAGCGCAGTGTGGGTAGGTCCCCACAAGGTGGACCGATGACCTGGTGAAAACGATGGGAACCCGTTGGATGAGGGCAGCGCATCTCAGGACCGGTCGTTGTGGCGATCCTCAGGGGAGGTATATGTCCAGCAGTGGACGTCTATAAGCTGATATGATGCTTATGGTGATTAACATGTTAAGGCATTTTGTGATACCAAAGCAAGCCCCAGATCGGCAGGTTGCTTGTTCAAGTCCCGTCAGATACCTACTGCATTTTTAAAATTTTTAGTTTAATGAGTCACGAGTCTCATCTTTGTGTTAAGAGAATATTATTCCGAGAGCGAAAATGCGCGCTGCATACAAACGTACTATGGTGATATTTTCAATACTAGCCAATTAAAGTCAATGAAATTTTGCAGAAACAATCTAAAAACAAATCTCTATGCTTCTATAGAGTCAGATTTTCGTTAAAATATACAGTTTCAATGCTAGGATTAATTTAAGATTTGTATGTAAATCTTTGAGGCACTATAACTTGACAACTATACATTTTAACGAAAATCTGACTCCATACTGTAAGAGGTTATATATCGCGGGTTCCGTACTGGCCGCTTTAGTTTAAGTTTGGAACGCATATCCAAAGAAACAAGAGCGTTTGTTTTATGTCTTAGATCCGGGGGCAGGGGATTGTCATGTTTCTCGATAAATAAAATAAATCTTCTAAAATATAATCCAATTATTATTACGCCGCCACCATCTGAGCGAAGCCCCGTCTCAATACAAGCATAGAAATTTGTTTCTAGATTGTTTCTGCAAAATTTCATTGACTTTAATTGGTTAGTATTGAAAATATCACCATAGTACGTTTGTATGGAGCGCGCTCCGAATAATATACCCTTAATGGAGAATCCTCGTCAAATTAAAGATTTAAAAATGTATAGGCTCACATTAATATGACTAATCAGATATTAACAATACTATGACCATTTCTGATAGTCCTAAAGCGATTACCAAATGCTTAATAGTAATTAAGTTAACAACAATATAAAATAAATCATCATCATCAGCCTATATACGTCCCACTGCAGGGCACAGGCCTACCCTCTAGGAGGGTGTTTGGGCGTTAGTCCACCACGCGTGCCCAATCCGGTTGACCGATTGGTAGATTTCACATCATCAGAATTTCTTCTTCTGCATATGCATGTCTCCTCACGATGTTTTCCTTCACCGTTTGAGAGCAGTCGGTAATACGTACATAAGTTAGAAAAACTCATTGGTACGTGGCATGTTGTCCGTGCGGATTCGAACCCGAACCTCTTGATTGAGAGTCCATACCTCTCCGCAACGCGCCAACGAGCTCGTAAAATAGAAGGTATAAAATAAATTAACACAGATTTATTTGGCAGAAATGAATAGAACAACATAGTAGGTACACAATTTACTAAATAGGTACGACAATGTAATAAAAGTAACAAAAGGTTTTTCGTTCAAATTTACTCGAAAATAGGAACGTAAAAGTACATTATCAACAATCCAATACAACATTACACAGAAGTCCGAAAAAAATCGTAAAACAGAAAAGTTAAATGGGTCAGACCGTTAGAAGGTAGAGTACGAGTTCCAAGGCTGCGTCCATTTAGAACCCTGAATAAATTAGTTTCCGAAATGGCCAAGCCAATAAAAGTTTTAAACAAAAGAATCATAAAATGAACGACACAACTTCGGTAGCAAGCAACAGGAGTGGCTTCAATGATTTACGATGTAAGTAGGACACAATTGCTTCAAACTTTTCGAATAAACTTAGCTACTGCTACTATGAATAGACGAAAACATGTGTTCTGAGGAAAGTTTTCCTGCATTGTTTTGGAATGGCTGTTTAATGAGGTATGTTATTGTGGACGAAAGAAATTATTCTCAAAGGAGAGTCTCTCCTATTCCTATTAAATCTATTTGCAAGCAGGTATAATTTTTGCTTTCGCATTCACATGTCACATGTCGTTTTTGATATTATTGGAAATAGGGGAGTTAACTACATCAAAAATATTTTTTTAGCTGCTCAGTAAATAAAGCGTTTGAAAATAACACTAAACTCAAATTTTCAGTAATTCTGTTGCTTGAATACTATTTTTAATAACTGGATAAACTATAACAGTATCAAAATGACGACGAAAAACAATGACGTCACTATTCAATTTTTAGTAAAATATTTTATACTAAGCACGCATTATGTATGACGTATGATAAAGAGTTGTTAATTTGACTAGTTGGAAACTGGCGGGTTGTTTTCACTGAATTATTTAAAAAAATACACTCAAATCATCTAAAGAGATCAGATGCACCAAATCTTAAGGTAATGTGCAAGTAGATAGGAATACAACGCATCTGATACTATTACATTCGTAAGTACATGAACTATATTGACAATACCAGCAAATACATCTTAATTGTTTCATCCGTATTTGGTATTTCTTTCTGCAAAAAAAAATTACGTCAGCTAGGTACTGAACCTCTCTACTCACATAAAGGTGTAAGTACAGAACAGAAAGGGAAAAAAAGACAATAGGCAAATTAAATTTTATTAGACGCCGACCGTCAGCTACCGAATGGTGTATAGGGGGATCCGTTTGGCATAAACAGGACGTCACGAAGAACGCTACTGCGCAATAAAATGGTGTATACGCGGGCATCGGTTCTGGTCCGGTAGTTGTGCATGTGTTGCCGACAGTATGGTACAAAAAAACCGATTAAAAATAACCCCTTCTGCCTTTTTTGTCGCATAATCGTCGGCGCTATCTTTCAAGTCCGGTAGTTATAATAAATACCTACCTACTTAAGTATTCTGAGAATTATGTTTTTAGTTTTTAGCACCGAAATAAAAAGGTTACGTTTGGGAGTTTGGTGACTTGCTCTCACGCCGGTATTATCAATAGAAATAAATAATATTGTATGTCAGTATGATAATCTGAGAATCTGTGAAATCGTATACGTGGATGTGCAAAGTGTTATTTTTAAATATGTAAACAACATCGATAAATAATAATGAATAGTTGATTGATGGTCAATAAGTATTATTGACGCCAAGCCAAGCCTCGTCCTTTTGGACGAGGCTTGTTGCCAATTTAAATAATTAATAATTTGTATTTAAGTTTCTGGAATAAATGAAAGTTGTTCAGTTTGATAGTCTGAAAAAATAAGTATTATTATTTGGATGATATTGTATAGGAAAAGTATCATTAACCTTTAAACCACATACTCTACCCATCAAACTAAACAACTTTTACCATTGGAGCAAATCCGTTAGCGCAACAAAAAGTCTGTTGTCCCATACTAAACTGCAATACCTACTCGACGCAATCGTATGGGACAGCAGACTTTTTTTTGCTCTGATCGTTTTACTCCCATAGTAAAAGTTGTTCAGTTTGATGGGTAGAGTCTGTGGTTTAAAGGGTAATGAAACTTTTCCTTATACCCTGTATATCTAATTACTTTAGTTCATTTAATTTGTTTTGGTGACATGTAATGAATATTACGAATAAATTATGATTATGATAACTAATTGTTATTTTTAATAGTCCCTTTGATTGATGTGCATTATTTTGGAGGTGATTTTTTATTATTATTATCAGCTGATTGCATTTAGTATAAGAAAGTTCAAAAAGTTTGTGAAGTTCCTTAGGAAAACTGGTTACTCTAACACACTGTATATCTGACTGAATTCGCACTAGCTTTCGTCGCGGTAACAATCTGTCAACTATAACTATTTTACCGACAACAAGATCTTTGGAACTATTGTTTTATTAAAAGGTTGCACATTCGATAAAATCTATTCAAATTCCGTATTTCAGAAATATAATTCCGGGATAATTTACAACACAACATTTGCGTCAAACTTTGAGTTAACAAAATAAGCCTATTTAAAATACAGCTAAACAACCTTCGTCGGCTCCTTAAAAACCGTCAGAAGCTTTTGTCGTCTTCATTACAAAACAGAAGCCAAAATTACCATTGTCTCGCTGTCAAAACTCACTGAATGAGAAAAAATGTGCAGATGTGTAACAATGTCGCAATAAACTTACAAACGCATTACAACAACCCAAATATTTCTACCGGTAGCTCTACGACTTTTGTCTTTGCCCCAGCGTCCGTTTATTGCCCATTTCGCCTTATTCTTTCACGAGCTATTTTATTTTTTGTCATGTCTTAAATAAGACATAATGTTCTAAGAAACGGGACATTAGAATGGACCCGGGCTTTCTCTTTTTGTTGGGGACACGTAGGATTTTATGGTCAATTGTTTTACTTAGTCGTTGACGCGGCAAAAAAGACGAACCGTGTTTGGTGATTTAGATTCATGTAATGTAATGTTAAGTCTATTGAAAATTAAACGTATTTCATGCATGAACGGAGCTTTTGTATTGATATGTAATGAGCTGTAATAATGTTATTGATGCGGTAAGTGTTTAATTTAATCATTAGTCAAGAATAATTACCGGGGATATCAATGGTATAGGTATCATTTGGAATTCCTACCTTTACAATCTTAAATTCCATTAAACAAAAAAATTTCGTTGGTAATAAAGCATGTAAGTTTATACTATTTATAGTTTGTATAGGTTGTATTCATGCTAATAATAGTTGTATAAATGATGCTGGCTAAACCGCTGAACCGATTTTGATGAAATTAGCTTTTATCTTGAGCAAGGAGATATGCATATTAATTCTACGCAGACGGAGTCGCGGGCAAAAGGGCTAGTAGTTTTATAGACGGTAAAGAAAAATGTTTGAAAAGTAACTCATTTCAAAAGTATAAACCATTAGTGTCTTTTCATACGAATATAAAGTAGGGAGAGTCAAGTGAAGAGTATATTTGCAGAAGGTCGCACAGTGCGCAAAGGGTTGGCCATACGAGACTCCGCCAATTTGTGTTACTACAGGGTGAAATTGATATCATTAGCATCCTTTTTATTAACTAAGAGTCTAGGTACCCATCAAACTGAACTACTTTTACTATGGGGCTGTTGCATACATTTGAGTCTTGCATTGCATTGCATTTTAGTGTGGAATATATAGTATAATAATATATAAGTATGGAAAAGCAGATTTTTTTTGCTGCCAATGCTTCCATAATAAAAGTTGTTCCGTTTGATGGGTAGACTCTTCGTTTAAAAGGAAGCTAATGATATAAATTTCATCCTGTATAAGTTATTGTAATCTATGCTATTATGTTGTTGTTCATAAAGCAACCATTAAGATTACAATACTCTCAAAACCGACATCGCATGCAATTCTATGCAAAATATCATAAGAGTTTTTTTAGCCTATTTCATCGCACTGCTGGGCAAAGGCCTCCCCTTTAATCCTCCAACCATCTCTGTCCTGGGCATGCTCTGGCCACGCGTCATCGAAATCATCCAGATCGTCCCGCCACCTCTTCCTGGGACGACCTCGGACGCTGAAGACCGTTTTCTGGGATCCAGGGCGTGACAATTCTTGCCCACCTTTCCTGGTGCATTCGACAGACATGGCCGGCCAAATCCAATAAAATGCGATGAGCTGTTACTTGTTGTTATTGATTATGCAAAAATGCTGTTCAAGTTATGTTTACTTTTATCATTTTTGATGCAGTTTTAGACTTTTTCATATTATAGATAGGTATACCTAATAGAATTTTATTATTTTACATGTATGCCATGTTAGCTTAATCAAATTAAAGATTGAAAAACGACAGCTCTGTTGGAGTAGAGCATGCCCCGGATAGGCAGGTCGTGGGTTCGAATCCCACTCGCCGCCCGACTTTTTCAATCTTTAATTTGATTAAGGTATACCTAAGATTTATATTACATACCAACTTCCAGTGTGGATAAAAACATCTAGGTAGCTCCCTACCGACATGATTTTTCATGTTTGGCTCGCGTGTCAGTTTGAAGGCTACGTTTTAATTGATAACAAAACCTTAACTACATTTAGTCTAAATTTCTGGCAAAACCCTTCACTATTGTGTAACATTTTACGACTATCATTTGTTACAGCAATCCATTGACGATAAAACGAATCGTGATGCGTAAACGCAATCAGCCACGCCAGAACATTTAAAGAAAGTGTAAAAAATAGCAAATTTAGTATGCAGAGAAAGTGACATAGTTATAAACGTTTGTATGAACCATAATCAAATTGAACCGTAACTATAACGTCTTTATAATGCATGGTTTTGTATTTCAAACCGCAAAGTGAAAGCACGTAAAACCGGCCAAGTGTGAGTTGGGCTCGCGCACTGAGGGTTCCGTACCACCACACAAACTACACCACCAAAAATGTATTTTCTCGGTAAAATATGTCAAGGTGCAAATAAAAAAAAATGTATTTCTAGAGGTTATATCAAATTTTGATGAAGTATTGATACTAAAAGAACGATTATTTTACATACATAATAATAGGGACCCTTTATTCTTAATATGCTGACGGTTTTAAATGGGATGATCAGACCGTTAAACTGAACAACTTTCTCTATGGCACCAACATGGAAATAGCAAAAAAATAATTCAGCTGTCCCATACATTTGGCTCGAGTAGGCTTGCAGCTTTGTATAGAACAGCAGATTTTTTTTGCGATTTCTATTCGTACTGAACGACCTATGGTTTCATACATATTATAGGGTCCTTAATAATTATGCTAACATTTTTTAAGGGGATGATCAGACTGTTAAACTGAACAACTTTCTCTATGGCACCAACATCGAAATAGCAAAAAAATAATTCTGCTGTCCCATACATTTGGCTCGAGTAGGCTTGCAGCTTTGTATAGAACAGCAGATTTTTTTTGCGATTTCTATTCGTACTGAACGACCCATGGTTTCATACATATTATAGGGTCCTTAATAATTATGCTAACATTTTTTAAGGGGATGATCAGAACGTTATACTGAACAACTTTCTCTATAGCACCAACATCGAAATAACAAAAAAATTATTCAGCTGGGGACAGCAATGTATGGGAATACATTTCCATTTTCGGCTCCAGTAGGTTTGCAGTTTTGTATCTAGAACAGCATATTTTTTTGCGATTTCTATTCGTACTGAACGGATGTGTAAAGCTGTGATGATGATGATGATGGTGAAAAAAATTGTACCTAGGCTTTTCATTCAAAGTAAATAAACATTTGAATGAACCGGGAGCTTCTGCTGACCATTCGTCACTATGGTAATTACTAACAGCAAATATGGTTTAGAAATGAACTGTACATTTCTAATCGGTAGTGAGTATACATAGGTATAGTAGATACGTAATTATACTGGGTGAAACGACCCATTTAAATTATAAAATTGTCTAGCCGTTGTATTATTAAATGTGTAGGTATCTCAAAGGAACTATGACCGCTTTTTAAAAATAGTTTTTAAGATATTGCACGGCAAAGTTTAACGTGCGTTTGGTAATTAAATTTCAACCCTAATCTTGTGACCTACGAAAAAGATAGCTTGTGGGATAAGTTAGTTGCTTACTGCAAAGAACACGAATGTACTTTTCATGACAATAGCGTTGACATAATAGGTACTACGTAATTTAATTAGGTAGCTATGTATTTATGAATAAACAATAATAATGTTGAAACAAAATTGTCTAATTATTAGGTTTAAATAGTAAGAAGTATAGTTAATAATGCCGGTCGAATATCTTCGTAGATCAAGAGAGTCAAGTAGGTAACACTTGAACAATTTCTGATAACTAATTATGAACACTTTTTTGAAAAGTGTCTTAGCTATGTCTAATATTCCAACCAGGATAGCCACCATTACAGTCCCACGCCCGTTGCAACAACTTTATTTGCCTTTTGTCCAAACATTAGCATTGTTAATTTACAGCAAACATTTGAAATTGCCTGTCACGGCCAATATTAATGACCCTTTGAACAAACCTGGATTCATTGCTCCTGATAATAAGGTTTTATTTAACAAAAATCTGTTTACCAACTTGTTTAAGGTTATATTAAGAAGCTTGCGTCTTAGCTTTAGAGCGGCTTAATTCTAGAATTATTAATGAACTGAGAGCAAAGTCGTTATTTATGCGTTAGTAATTATACAAGGTATTCTCGGTAAAGGCAGTATAGAGCTTCTGAATGTTGCATGGGATAGAAATATGATAGAATCACTTCATGATCTTGGATGGGAAATAACTGAATAACTTATTACCTGGAGTGCGATTTTTGAATCTCATTCGCTGAATTCAGCAGTTGAAAATATCAAAATTACTATGGAGATATGCATATTTCTACTGATGATTTGACTTTAAAAAATCGCTCTCCTATAGTATGATTTTTGAAAGTCAATCAGCAGTAGAAAGATGCGTATCTCCAGAGTAATTTTGACATTTTCAACTGCTGAGCTCACCGAATGAGATTCAAAAATCGCTCTCCTGAACTGAATGAGTAGAGAAAATGAGTAGGTATTTTGAGATTTTCTACGTATTTATTTACAGCTTCATCTCTGGAAACATTACTTAATAATAAAATTCGGGCTCAGCGCCAATTTAATGAAAATCTAATTAATTTTGGACAGTAAAATTGTAAGAATAAATAAATTGAGAATAAAAACGTAGGTTGACCAAAATTGAAATTCACGCTTCAACGTTGAATTAAATCCATTATTTTGTACCGCTAATAGCCTATCTCGTTTCGTTATTTTGTGTAAGTAAATATTTTTGTCAACAAATAAATGCAGTATCTTTTTGTTCGGAAAAATGCATAACCGCAAAAATACATCACAAAGAGAATGCACGTTCAATTATAAAATATGAATTATAATAAGCTAGAAACAGCGCCGTGTAGTTTTTACTTTATAATAATATGCTTACCTACATAGATACTAATGAATAATTTCAGTAATTAATCAACCTAGCAATATGTACTTAGGTATATTACCTTTTGTTCTAAATATTGAGAATCTTATAGATGAGTGAGTAGCAGATGTTTTAGTTAATTTCTTAGAAAAAGTATATGTCTAGAATGAGCCTCACACTTGTTCCGTATAAAACAAAAGGGGCTAACTTTCATAGGTTGGTGTGCGTTAGGCGCCATACAAAATATGTATGTGTGCGTGTATATGTATAGGGTTTTGGAACCAGTACTGGTTCCTATTTTTTTCGACGCTTTCGTAGCTTTGACTGTCTATCTTGATAATCTAAGGTTAATTTAATTAATCTCGTTATTAAACTTCGTGGTAATCATTTAGCAAAACGTTTATTCTAACTGCTGAATAGTATTATTAGCAACCGACTTGACTTCACCACGACTACGTTCGCGAGGATTAGACGCTGATCAATTCTGTAGTTTACCTGCACACGATCCTGCCGGACGGCCCGACAGCACAGTCTGTACTGTAGTGAACCTACCTGCTGTGCCGAGACTGCCGAGGGTCGCGGGTTCGAATCCCGTAAGGGACAAGTATTTGTATGATGAATATGAATATTTGTACCCGAGTCATGGATGTTTGTATCTATATATGTATTCTATATCGTTGTCTAGTTATCATAATACAAGTCTAGGTTAGATTCTGGAACTTTAAATTTGACTAGATAATTTGTGTGACAAATGTTCAAAATATGTAGGTATTATTATTATTTATTATTATTATACGAAAATATGTATTACGATAGACAGTTGTATTCATCATACTGAACAACTTTTCAAAAGGAAAATTAGGGAAAATCGCAAAAAAAAAGACATTTCGTACAAACGATCAGCTGATTGCATTTTGTATGGAAAGTTGAATTTTTTTTAGCGACTTTCCTATTGGTTTCTAAGGGTCAGCGTACACCTAGCCACCATTAATCAATTGATAATGAACTCATTGACTATTGAAATAGATTTGAAATTAGCGTGCAAGAAATATTGTGAACACGTCACAGGGACGTTCTCTTGCACGCTATTTTCAACTTTATTTCCAACCATTGAGTTTAATTATCAATTGATTAATGAAAACTACTTGAATAGTTCTCCGCTAGGTGTGCGCTGACGTATAGAAAACACAGTATCATGGGTAAATATATTAAAGTAATGCAACTGGTTAATCTAACTCCCTGTAGATACCAATATTTGTTGTTTTGTTTCAGAGACCACGTGAGTATTTAATGAAATACTTTGATGTTGGTACGAGACACAGTAGTTTATATAGTGTAGAAGTTAATGAAAAAAGAATAGAGACATAGGGCACGGACAAAAATATCTAGCAGTAGGTATATGAGACAACTATTTCTATTAGCAGACTTTACTAGAAAAGTTATAGCATAGCATAGCATAGCATATGCTCACGACTATATTCCCCGAGGGGGTAGTCAGAGATATTCTGAAACCTCAGAACATCCACGTTTCACCAGTAGTACTGAAACTCTGTCCAGTGTGACGGGGGGTGAGCCCGTCGCCACTTATAATGGACAGTGGGTACAATACACGCCTCGAAGAGAAAAGTTATTATAAGTAGAATATCAACTACTAAACTTAGATTTCTGAGACAGCTACGTAAACATTTTCTAGTAATAATGTCACATTCACATATATGTAGGTACAATATTGAGCGCTTTCTTTCATATATCTTTATCAAATTTAACAAAAACTGGACCAACAACATAATCTAAACATCTAAGCTTTTACGAGACAAAGTAATAATGCCAAATAACAAACATTGTTAGTCCTAACGCATAATGTGTGAGCTAATAGTGTATTCAGTATTCAAGAGTGGATATAGTTTGTACTAAGCCGACGGAACCGAGGCAGGCAATGTGATCACGCGCCACGGCGGATACGGCGTCCGGTGTCGACGGACGACTAGAAAAAACTTTATTTGGTAATAAATTATCTATCATATCGTCCGCGTGCATTCGATTTATTTATACTCCATTCCAAGTAGCAACGAAAATTTAAGGCTATTTAAATTACAGAAACAGAGATTTGAAACACTAACCCCGACTTGCGCCAACCTGGGTTAGCAATAAACTCCAGGTTGGTAACCCATGTTTTTTTTTGTATAGAAAAACAACTGAAAGAGCCATTTTATCCGGAGTTAATTGCTAACCCGTAGTTGGCGCAAGTGGGCCTTACTCTCACTTACTCTTAGAACTTATTCATAGACTAATGAAATGTCAATGTTGTGTGTTGTAACTAAAGAAATAATAATAAAAAGAAACCTAACAAATTAAAAACGTAACCTCACATTGCAATAAGTACGGATACAACGACCTCTTTCTTTAGGTGGATTATACATTCGTGCTTTTAGTACGGGAAGACAAATGAAGTTATTTCGGAGTAAACACCAAGAGTAAAACTGTTCCTTGTATAGTTGCTCTTCTATAAATCGAAGTTTGGTCAAATCTGGCCTTAGTGTTACAAAACTCTGTTTCAATCATTTAAAAATAAAATAGCCTTAAATTCTCGTTGCTATTAGGAATGGAGTATAGATTCTAATCTATGTGTCTAAAATTTGTTAGATTTCCGTTAAAATTATACAGGGTGTTAGTGTCGCTGTCACCAATCATCATCATCAGCCTATACACTGTCCACACTTTTTTAAGGGGATGATCAGACCATCAAACTTAACAACTTTCTCTATGGCACCAATATCGAAATGGCGAAAAAAAAATCAGCCCCTCCATACAAAACTGCAAATCTACTCAAGCCAAATGTATTTTTTTCGCGATTTCGATGTTGGTCCCATAGAGAAAGTTGTTCAGTTTGATGGTCTAATCATCCCCTTAAAAAGTGTCATTATATTCAGTTGGACCCTGTATAGGCTGATGATGATGATTGGCTGTTTTAAACATGTATAAGCCTAAAATTACATTTGGTGCAAGCCACCCTTAGTTTGAAATCCTAACAATGTATCCGTCTGTGAGCATTATTTATCCATTAAATAAAATGAAATGGCTTACCTTAAAACAAATTCTGACTTTGCCCTATTAAAATCCAGGAAACATTATACCACGTGTGTATGACTCACTATTTTCGGTAGCTACACTTTGTGCCGTATCTGAGACAATGTAATACAGAAACAGCGCTGGTATATTCAAGAACAGCCCCGGGTTACTGGCTTACAGCCAAAGTGGATTTCCGATTATGGTAAATAATTGTAAATTGCACTCTACTGCAATGACAATAAAATATGTCACATTTATTTTTGTTGCTGTTGTCTCTTTGTTAAATTTAGTAGCTCTAGTTTTCGCAATTCCCGTTGCAATAAAACGATTGTTTTTTTAGCTCTCGAAATATACTTTTAGCATAGAATCAAAATTCAAAGACAATTTTTTTACAATCGTTACTATAATAGACATCAAAACACAGGGTGTAAAATTAAATGCGTTACGTACGTAAAGGGGTGCTTCAGACCATCAAATTGAACAACTTTCACTATGGGACCAACACTGAAATCTCTTTAAGTATGTAATGCATTTAAGTTTACACACTGTTTAATAGATAGGTAATCTTTTAAACGTTTATAAGTTTTGGATTTGTATGCAAGAGTTAATTTTAAAAATTGTTTGTCTGTTATCAATACCACTAAAACCATTTAAATAAATTCTCTATAAGCCTAAAACAGTCCTAAATAGATGCTTTTTCTTAAAGAAAAGGACATTACTTTAGTATATGTAATACTTAATAACTTGACAAAGCTTCAGACAGTCAGTTTTAATCATCGACTAAGGCCGGATTCGACCGAACTTAGATTTATAGAAGAGTAACTATACAAGGAACAATTTTACTCTTGGTGTTTACACACCCCGTACTAAAAGAACGAATGTATAATTCATCTAAAGAAAGAGGTCGTTGTATCCCTACTTATTGCAATGTTAGGTTATACAGTTTTAATTTGTTAGGTTTCTTTTTTTTATTTTTTATTATGTGACTTTGACATTTCATATTTAGATTAGGGTTGGTAAAACGCAAAATCTGTTTACTATGTAGTAAGTAGTAACCGGCGGCGACCTAATCTAAGAATAAAATTTACTCGCGTTTGGTCGAACCAGGCCTAAGTAATCTAAGAAGTCAAAATACTCTTATTTTGATATTTGATTCGACAGGACTCCTTTTGTCCACAAATACCTACACGTCTCTACTACAAAACGATTCCTTGATATTATGAACCGGTAAAGAAATGTGTCACCATTATTGTTTGGTTGTATTTAAAATGTGAACTAGATAAACCATAAAATGTCATTAGCTTAATCTGAATAAACGTTAATGACTTTTATTTTCATTTAGTTAAAAGCTCTTGAATTAGGGCAACACAGCTGATACCTTGGTAACAATTCAATGTTAAAGCTCAGAAAAGTATAACCTACATTTGTGAATGTTTTCAAACTGGTATGACGATAAATTCCAGTGAAGGAAATGTTACAGAATACTATGAACATTTTCAGTGTTATAAACTGTGTGTGCGTTTGTATAAATTTCAATGTGCTTTATGCGAATGTTGGTTTTCATAAATTTATGTAAATCCCGTTTACATTTGCACTCTCATGATTAATATGTTTGAGCTTTTCGTTAATATCATTGCGGACTTCATTATCGAGATTACTGTGTAGATATTTGCATTTAATTTAATGTTATTATTAATTATATAGAGTCCAACTTAATATGCTGACACTTTTTTTTAAGAGGATGATCAGACCGTCAAACTGAACATCGAAATCGCAAAAATATCAGCTGTCCCATACATTTGGCTCGAGTAGGTTTGCAGTTTTGTATGGTCTGAGCGTCCCCTTAAAAAGTTTCAGCATATTAAGAAGGACTCTGTATAGGAATTCATCTGTAGTTTACGTTAAATTTCAAATCTATTTATAAGCTCAAACATAATGTCGATATGAAACAAACAAGATACTTATGAATCGATTGTGCTACCTGATTGTGAAAAAATGTTAACCTCTTTAAAATTTTCTAATTAACTACTCTGCATTTAGTAATGTGTATTTTTTGTATGAAGGTGTAAGGAATGAAAAGCAATATTATAAATCTTCATCACTTTATTTTCATAGTGTATAAATAACGCCATATTACTGATATTAATATAGTTATGATCACTTGCTCTCGTTATTTACAATACTCATATGCTACAGCAGTCTTTAAAATTTATTACGAAATCTATACACAGGATAACGAACAGGCAATAATAGTTCACTTACATAGATTTGGTATAGCACTTAAAAGCTAATAATTACAATATATACAGCGCACTAAAACTAAAATCTACATTATTTACACAGTTTTGACTGGAAGTAGGCCGTTGGCCTGTCTAGACTAGGTAAGCTTGAACCGCATTGCCGGTGTCTACAAGCGGCGGTGGTGGTGGCCATTGACGCATTTCTCGCCGCCTTCCCGGAGCCATACCATGCTCTAACGAGGAATAGTCCGAGTCTATCGAGGAGTATATGTGATCTGATATCGGCCTCCCATCTGGCCCATACACTACTCCTTGCGTCTGTCTCACAGCTGATGGCGACTGACGTACCTCGCTGCTGTATTCTGGCGGAGCACTAGCTCCCTGTCTATCACCCATCACGGGAGACTTGTCAGGAAACGGCAGCGTTCGATTACCCCCGTTAGGTACAGAGGAATCTAACGTATACGTATTTATATTCTTCCTGTAGTTATGACTTCGTGTCTTATGATTTGGATGCGACGAGTCTGGCATCATATACCTGAGACGCTCCCAAAATCTCTTTTGACCCCATCTTAATCGTGACCCTGTTTTTAGGTAAGGCCGTAAATCGGGATCACACATTGCGTCAGCCACCACAGTACATTCTTCTATTAGGACTAACTTATAAATACACCCTTTGAGCGCCTCGTGCAACCCTTGTCGGAATTCGTATCGAGACCATTCTGTTTGCATGAAATTTCTCGTTAGCACGATTATTATTCGTTTCGATGCTTCTGCCGCTTCAACGACTGGCGGCGCGCATTGCATATACTGTGCGCCGTGGTGTGGAATGTCTCTATAATGAAGGCAAAGGTGGTAGGAAGGATTCCCATTTTCCAACTCTCCTGCTAATGACTGCACAACGAATTCCTCGTCTTTCGGACTATAACAGACATAAGCATCGTATAATTTCTCGCTTTCTTCAAAAGCTCCAGCAAATGAGAATACTCTAATTCCACAATTTGTGTAAAGCCAAACTCTGAGCGTATCTCTAAAAAGAAACAGTACGACAAGAGCCAATAAAATTAACATGAAACCGGTGAGAGTAGAGACCATCATGGGAACATAGTTCGACACCAACATGTTTCCGATGACTGAATTATCTGCATAATAATCGCTGCAGGCTGTACCATTTAAGTTGAGCTCTTTTTTCTGTGGCGGTTTTGCCTCTCCATTCCAACACCACACGTCAGTTATGTCGATGATTTTTTGCGCATTTTCGGCCAAGTATGCAGTTAATTCTTGCAGGTAGCGACATTTACAAGACCACAGGTTGTTTCCGAGTGACAGAGCTTTAAGATTGGGGTTATTGTTAAAACTCCATACACCGAAATCAACTAATCTATTGCCATCTAGGCGTAACGTTTCTAATGATTTTAGGGAAAGGAAAGTAATGTTCGCAATGTGGCTTATAAGATTGTTTTGCAAAAATAATTCTTTCAAATTACTTAGTTGATGAAACTCGTATCCTTTCAATTCTTTAAGTTTATTGTTTCCGAGATGCAGTATTTGTAACGCATTCAAGCCAGCAAAAGTTCTGTTTTGTATGCTGTCTACGTTGCTATTATTTACATACAAAGATCTCATCTTTTGTCTTCCAATAAAAACATGATTTTGTAGTTCTCTGATATTATTTCCATCTAAATATACCTCTGTGGCATCCATCGGAATTTTGTGTGGTATTTCCATAGAAGACTGGCCGGAACAATCGACGACGTTTGTTTTCCACAATGGAGCATCGTGGTAACAGGTACAGTTTTGAGGACAGGTCATTTCACAGTCACACGCATCGTAGTCACAGCAATGACAGATCGCAAAACAATGAGTCTCATACTCACAAAGAAAGTCCGATGTCTTAAGATTAGTTAAGGGCACATGAGTTCCACTGCGAGTGTTTGTCATTTTACACAGAACATTTTCTAAGTCCATCACTCGCGGATATTGACGAAGAGCGGTCATGTTGTTTATCATAAGCAACCACTCCATAGTACAGTCACATTGGAACGGTTTCCCACCAATATAAAACTCCGGTAAACTTTTATTTGTCGGCACTGGTGATAAACGTAAACTGTTCAGTTCTAAACGCACTATTTCATTGGCATACATGTCCACACGTGTCAAGTTCTTTTTATCGAAAAACGTATTCACATGAATATTATTTAAATAATTATTATTTATAAACAACAGTTCTACACTATTAGGGATCGCCATCGATGATATTTCTGAAATACGATTATGACTAGCGTCCAATGTCTTTATTTGGATTCCGTCTTGCAATTTGTAATAATTGCCTAAGTGTTCAATGTAATTACCGTGAATGTCCAACCACTTTAAATTACTAGGCACAAACGCGTAATCGAACCACACGAGATGATTTTCTGAGAGGTTGAGCCACAAAAGGTTCGCTAGTGTATTAAACACGCCGTTGATGTCCGACAAAAAGTTCCCATCCAGTCGTATGGCTTCCAGCTGCGCGTTTCTGCTAAATGTCCCTCGTTCAATTGACTGGATCTTGTTCTTAGCGATATTAAGCACTTGCAAGCTCGGTAAGTCCCAAAACATGCCGATGCTAAGATTGCCAATTTGATTATCAATCAGTCTCAATCCAGTTAATTGGTTCAGATTTTTGAACGAACCATTTCTGAAGTCGGTTATTTGATTTTCTCCAAGGTCAAGTGTTTTCAAGATTGAAAGCTCCCATAATGCTTCAGGTACGTCCAACAGCTGATTAGAACTCAAGTCAAGCTCTTTCAAATCTGAGCAGTTTTTGAACGCTTTCCGGTCAATATTCACAAGCAAATTATTATTGAGTGTTAACTTGCTTAGAACAAATAACCCGTTGAATAAGTTCTCGTCGATTGTATGAAGCCGATTTTCTGCCAAATTGAGTGTATGTAGATTATATAAAGGCAGAAAAGCGTTCTCTTCGATGTAACCAATTGAATTGTTCCTCAAATTTAATATTTGCAGGAAGAACAGATCTTTGAAGGTCTTCCCATCAATCCTTGTTAAGGCGTTATTTGATAAATTTAATACAATCAGTCGTATCAGTCCCAAAAAGGATCCATCATCGATATGGTTGCTTGTAAGTTGATTACTTGAGAGGTCTAGAACAATCAGCTGCTCCAAACGATGAAATATGCTTCGAGCTAATTCAAAAAGTGTATTATCATTCAGATAAATCTCCCTCAGCTCTCTAGCATTCGCAAAAAGTCCTTCTGGTAATGTATGTAGATGATTGTGTGATATGTTTAGCACTCTCATTGACACGAGACCGTTAAAAGCTTCACTTGATATGTCAGTGATATTGTTATGTTGCAAATATAAGTGTTGTAAACTTCTTAGTTTCAGTAATTCTGATTCTTCTGGCAGTGTTTTGATCTCGTTGTGGCTAAGATCTAGGCTGTGTAAGTTTGAACCACATCCTTGACCAAATCCAAGTTGGCCGACTGTTCTTATTCTGTTGTGTGTCAAATTCAATGTATTCAAATTTTCTAGAGAGCAGAATACACCGGAAGGAACGAATTTGATGTTATTTTGAGCAAAGTCCAGCGACTGCAATTCCGACAATCCATTGAAAGCGTTCAAAGATATTTCTAAATTCTTGGTAGGACTCCACTCGAAGTTCTTCGAACGAAGTTTCAGCCTTTTCAGTTTATTCAAGTCTTGGAACGTGTTGTCTGGCACATGGAGCAACTTGCAATTGCTTATTGATAAGTCGATGAGACCCGAAACTGGGCTGAAGTAGTGAGATCTCAGAGAGCTTTCGAACAGTAGTAAATGATTGCACTCGATGGCGAGACGGCTTGTATCAGATGTCAATGAGGTGATACTGCTGCCGTCGGCATTAAGAGTGCGAATTCTGCAGATCATGCCGTCGGAGTCCGATGCTCGAACGCATTTGTCCGAGCCATACGGAACAACCGTCCACCCAACTTGCAGCAGCGCACAAAACACAGCCGTTATAGCGTACATTATCACAGATTTTTCATTTCACTACAGAACGTCTCATAAGCACTTCCCGTGGGTCGATATCACCATTTCCGAAATAAAGTACGTGGTACACTCGAGCGCTGAAGAAAAACTTGCTAGCATTTCACTGCACTGTAGTCCTTAGTATACGTTACGATGTCAAAAAGTCCTTGATAATTTGCCGATTGTTGTTATTTTCACTTATAAATGAAGATTTACAGTTTGAGATCGGTTTTGTGTATTAAATATTAAGTGCGTGTATAGAGACCGGCGCGGGGTGCAGCACGACCTCTCTGCGGCGCTGTTGCGTTGCGACTGTCAAGCGATACGCTTGACTCAGGGAAGTGGCAGTGGGGGCGCGCAACTTAGCCCCTCTCCACCCGCACCCCGCGCAAAGCTCGCGACATGTTTCATTTGACCGCACGGAGCCATCTAGCGTCGAGTAGTGGAACTTTTGGTTGTAATCTTATTATTTATGGAATATATCTTTTGATTTGTTACCGTTATCACCTTATTGTAATGATTAAGAGTTAAGACATTGTCTGCTATAAGATCTGTGTCCTCCATCTCCCCGAGTGCTGAAACCTGAGTAAGTCTGACGCACCCTGGGCAGTCATTCTCGACAACGATATACGACTATTGCTGACTGACTAATCTTTTCACTAATGAAGAAATAAGAAGAATAGTAGATTACACAGCGAGGGCAGGAAAGTAAGAAAAGTCTCAGATCTCATGTATTTAATAGTAATCTGAGGCTTCCTTATTTACTGTCAGTATACTATTTTTCTCCTTGACGGAGGTGGAAAGCGGCAATTTCGTTTAGCGCAGCGGGACGAAAATTGACGCTTTCCGTCCGGAGGGGAGAAAAACATATTAAAAAGAATTTATTTGCTATATTTATGGTGGCATTTACAAAATGTGTTGCTTTAAATAATTGTGTGTTGTGTTTTGTTTGTGGGTTTTTGTTGTGTATGTGTTGTGTGTGTGTGTGTCGTTGGTACTCTATCTGTGAAATGTAAAAACTCTTAAGTACATAATTTAAAGCTTTGTAAAGCAGAATCTATCAAAATAATTATCAGCATTTCCACAAAAAACGTCAAACGTCTGCTGAAACTTTCGCCCGTAATACGATTCATTAACATAAATCACTTGTACGTGCTCACAAAAGCAGTAATAAAAGGCACTTTGAATTTTTTACTGACGCTCATAACGTCAGACTTGCTGGAACATTTCAAATTTCACTCAAATGCTTTATTCTGCCCTCCAAATCATAAACGCAGTGGGGCACTTTTTCTCAAAAATGAGTTTAATATATATTCTGAATCAGTGCGGGAAGATCTACCAGGGAATAAAACCCGTTTTTAGCTAGCTACATTAGTGTAGCTACATTAGTGTAGCTAGCTAAAAACGGGTTTTATTCCCTGGTAGATCTTCCCGCGCTGATTCAGAATATATATTAAACTAATTTTTGAAAAAAAGTGCCCCACTGCGTTTATGATTTGGAGGGCAGTATTGTTTCCTAATGTTTTCGCCGTCAAAAACTGTGCCTGAGCCCAGCGGGAGAAAAATGGAAAAGTCGTGTTGACTGCCTGCTTTCTGCTTATACATTTTACTATGTTGTGTACAAAGATTTCCTCAGCTCCAACACTGGTCGTTTTGTTTTATTGTCATGTTGACTAAAGTCGATATTAAATTATTTTATTTTCTAAGCTATTTAGTTCATTTCTTTTCGTGGTAGTCGTACGAGTACGAGGCGACTAAGGGGTTTGGATTCTTGTTCCACCTGACACGACATTTCATCTTGAAATCTGCAACATGTCACTGTTAGTCTTGTAACGACCTGCATGCAATTGGTGAATAAAATTAAAAATGTTTTCTTCTACAATGTTTTTGTGGGCAAAAAGCTAGCACCCTATCACTACACAAAACACCGTTACACCGTGAAACCTAACTGAATCTTGATAATATAATTGCACATGTTAAAATGATTGACTAGGCTCGTCAACAAAAACTATGAGACGTCTTGTATCTTTTAACTCGGGCGGCCTATTCTACATCGAGAAACTATTAAGACCTAAGAAAGTAGATTACAAAAAAACCTCCAAATCAAAGTTACTCTTTGATTTAATCGGAGCTAAAGATAACAAAAACGTGACATTTCTCGCCGTCTCGACCGCAAATGTGGGCGGTCTAGCATCCGCCTCGTCCAGAATAACCACAACCAAATTGGTAACTAATGTTCTTTTAAAACACGCGTGCACGAGCATGTATTGGGTCCACCGTCACTAAAAATTGCGAGGAGCCTGTCACGTTGTTTCTCTGACTACCCTCGGGAAATATAGTCGTAAGCATAGCATATTATGCATTCTATGCGTTTCTTAACATTTGTTATATCACTAAAAATAAATGAATCTAATAATAATAATTGTCGGTACGATTGTTATTGCAATATTTACTTTACAATTTATAGTTAACAACAATACACATACCGCTTAATTAAGAGTAGAATGAAGTCTTTTCTATTCTGGCCATATGAAACCAAAACGGGAAGATAAAATATATGCCGATTGAATAGTTATAGTAGGAAAGATACATCAAAATAACCCTAAATAATAAAAATAATAAATGGTTTCCTTAGTGTCAAATGTGTTATGAAAGTTTATGTAATCCGTAGGTTTAACTTATTTTTGGGTTTATTTCACCACTTCTTAGTAAGTTCTTGTTAGTTTATCTGACACATCGATTGACATAATTATGTTGTTTGAAATTATATCAAACTATCTGTCATGTTCTTTTCTTTAACATCTATCTGCATTCCAAATAAGGACGACGAGATTTTCCGGTTTTTAATTAGCTTTCTGGCCAATTCTGATAAGCAAATATAATTTATGTATCAGAAAGATGTACTATTATTCGTGAAAGTAAGTGTTTCAAATCGCAGTTTCTGTAATTTAAAATTGACTTAAATTTCGTTGCTATTTGGAACCATGCAGTCGATAAATCAAACATTAACATTAACTTAAACAAGTAACAACTAGTTATTTCCTTTCTCTCAGTTTAGCTTAATTACCTACACGTACAATCAGTAATTTTAAAATTTTACCACCCACTTTATCACAAGAGGTGAAAATTCTCACGCAGATAGCAAATCTATTAGTTTCAACAGCGTTAGTCACACTTGCTTAATCTTTTCCTCCTTTGTCCAAATCTGTATTAATCTTCATTTACAATAGTTTCTTTAGTCCATCATTAGCGATAGTATCCGGTGTTACACTGATAGTACATTCAGGTAGATTTCCCTTTTTAATCCTCATCATCAAACAAAAGACCTCGTGCAGAATTCTAATATCTTTACGTTAAGAATCAAATTTGCTTGATTTGCATGACTTTGTAAGTAAAATACCATGTCCTCCCATAAACAATTTTTGGAATGTCCAATTGTTTTGAAAAAATATTTACTTTCTTTGCAGGTAAAGATTTGGTGAGTAAACCTTTGGGAACTTTTTAACGTAATGTTTATCAAAGTTTTATTGGTGTTACGTATTATTTTTAAAAAGGGATATCTTAGTCTTACTTAGTTTTTCGTCTGGAAGAAGAGTTAAAAAGTTTTGGTGTGTGGAAAAATGCGATAAGAAGGGTAATGAAACCGAAATATTTTTAAACAAAGCTTCCTAAATAGGTACCGTACTGCGGAGTTATTAAGTTTTTATTTTTTAGGGTTCCTAGTTCCAGGGTTCCGTTCTTACCTCAAACAGGAAAAACGACACCCTTATAGGAACACTTTAATGTCAGTTTGTCCGTGTGTCTATATGTCTGTCTGTCAAGGCCCTTTTTCTAAAAAACGGGTAGAAGCATCAAGTTCAAATTAATTTCTAATGCTAAGGTCTACGGTCCCTTGGATTATTTTACTTTGTTTGATACTTGGGGGAGCAGAAAACTCAAGCTTCTAAGTAAACGCAATTAAAAGATAACACCATTTATTATTCTGATAATCGCAATGGCACTTCCCGTTGCCTTTCCCGTTGCCTAATTGTCGTTGCTGCAATTTAGCAAGAAAATAGTCTCATAGAACCAAAAATTAAACTGAAAATGTAAGTTTGCAAACATTTGCATAGCCAACCTCCGATAGGAGATGGCACCACAAGAAGATGAAAATGTTTAGTTGAATCGTCGCGTAGACCGTGATGAAGACTGATGTATGGGAGGGCATTTTTTTTGTCCTTTACAATTAATTCTGCCTCGCACTTAACCGGTTTTTTACATCAATTACACTTCGTTTTGTTGCTAGCAAACCTGAAACTGACTTCTATTTTATTTTAAGTTTTAATTTCAATTTCATAGCACGCATCGTGTAAAATTCCCCACAGAACCCAATATAGTACTCTTGTCAACCCTCAGCGCGCTTCAAACGCACTTCTCATTTTGTCAAGAGCCTCAAACTCTGTACACAGACTAGCGAAACCGAAATACACAAATTCCCATCATTCGCCGTACCTAGGGAAAGTAGGGAAGTTGGGCCACGCCCGTAATGTGTCTACATCATTATATGGCTGCAATAGGAGCACGACAATGCTGATAAGATCTGTGTTTGGATACGGGGGTTAACTTATTGTGGGGCTCTATTGTGTGGAGTGTTGATAGTTATTTGAAACTTATGATTTTCAGACAAACATTCCGGAAACATGGCTGACAATATAAACGTAACCATATGCTGATGACTCAGTATTCTTAATTTTTATTTTGGAATATACTGTGTAACTTTATGCAGGGTGCTTCAGACCATCAAACTGAACAACTTTCACGATGGAGGCAACAACGAAATCTCGAAAAATTATCAGTTATCTCCTACATTTGGGTCGAGGAGCCAATAACGTTTTCTATGGAACAACGGTATTTTTTTCGCGATTTCGGTGCAGTTTTATGTTCTGAAGCAATTGATATGTTAAGAATTAATTTTACACCCAATGGTCAGGCCATCAAACTATTAAACACCTTTCTCTATGACATAGAGTCTATGTGATCAACATCGAAATAGCGAAAATAAAAATTCAGAATTTCCATACAAAACTGCAATCTTACACTACGCATATTATGTTGGTAAAGCAGTTGGTAGAGCAAAAACAGTCAGCTTGTTAAGTTGGACCCTATATTCAGGATATGCACATTATTTTAATACCGCACTGTCTAGCATAACAGGAAACGTCCTATTCTTAAAAGTTTTGTTTTCAACAGTAGATACATTAACATGCATTCAAATTAAGCCACTGCTGGCACTGCTGCTTTAATTTTCTTCAGACTTTTAGTTAAATTGAATTGTTGTCGTTCATAGCTGTAAACTAATCTTGGCTTAGTGCAATGACGCCGTTGTGGCAAATTAATCTTAACTTTATAGAATTAAAGTCGATTCCAGGATTTCAAAAGCAACATAAAGGTCTATAAAAATAAACTATTTTCAGACAGATTCCATTCATTTTATTTGTTTTTGCCAAGTAATCCTCTAGTATTGTTAATTTATAGATTTAGTACCTACCTACTGATAAAATATTGCATTCTCAAGCCTGATTTGTTCCAAAGCCATAAATCTTTTAGACTCTCACATTTAAGAAATACTTTTTTAAGAAGAAATAATTTTTAAGACCATAATTATTTCGTGTTACAAATGGACAATTTTGACCTGTTTTCAATTCCCATTTATGTAGAAAGTGCTGATAACATGAATACGAAAATAGGCCACCTATTTCATATAATATCTATTTTTTGAAAACTTCGTCCGAACGGATTTAGTTTTGAACTGAAGGTGTACTTATGTATCTGATTTGTATTCTATTAGCTACTCCTCAATTAATATTTTTATTATTTGCAACTATTTTCATACCACAGTGAAAAGTGTAATGTGCGTTGTCTCTTGTTATGAATAGATTTATATGAAACTAGTGTTTTCCCGCGACTTCGTCCACACAAATTATATACCAGATTTTAAGTCAGATCATAAGCTATCAAACAAAAATAGTTTCATCAAAATCGGTTCAGTAGTTTTTGCGTGATGCGCAAACAAACAATCAAACTAACAATTTTGTCAATAGATGGCGCTGCACGTCATTTAAATCGCGCTATCGAATGTTATTTGAGGTTATATGAAGTAAACCGCTACTTTTTTATTCCTCATGATTTTACGGTTTTATAATAGTTAAGATTAAGATTAAGATAAGAAGATAAACAATATCGTTTTCCATGTTTTGGCAGCATCAACAGTAAGAAGCCACGGTCGCCTCCGCACCCTTCGAGAGAGTTTCCGGTTCCGCTCTCGGCTATACAACTCAGCTTAGCCTGTAGTGTACATACACCGCACAATAACACTAAGTTTGTTACTTATCTTGTTAGACTGAATTTGGGCTACGTTTATAGGGTTTGGAAAGGGACATTCTGGGAAAGGGACATTTTCGGAATGGAATATTTTAAGCAAAACATCGCATGTGCTTACGTCTTATATTCTCCACGGTCGGCAGGGGGATACGCTTTGGTCAGAGATATTTTTGACACCTTAGAACAGGCAAGGGTCATTTTGGTAAAGGGGCATAATGGGAAAGGGATATGTGGTAAAGTAGATCTATGAGAAAGTGACATTTTGGATAAAGGACATCCTGGGAAAGGGAGTTTTTGGTAAAGGGAAGTTATGGGGAAGGGCCATTCCGCGAAAGAGATTTTATGAATCGACACGGAATTTTCTTTTGCGACCAACGAGGCGTTTTCATAGATGATACGTGTAAATTTGAAAAAATCGGATGAAGTAATTTGGAGATGAATAATGGATGGAGCACTAAACAGTAATAGTACATTATGATACAAGTTCGGTAAGTTGATAATTACAGCCGAGGCGTTATTGCTAGACCGAGCCGTAGGCGAGGATAAGGATGACGTTTTATAACATATTTGCGAGGAAACAATGAAATAAATAAAACTCGGACATTCATAAACTAATAAATATTAAAAAAAATAGCGATAAAAAAGCGCGCGGAATAATTTTAACTTGTTCACAAATTAGCGATGCGCGCGCATCAGCGCTTTCTTTGTTCTTATTTCTTAAGGCAAAGGCACAAAAACAGCCAGTATTACTAATAAAGTTAATTAAAAAATTGTTTGTTTTGGTTTCACATAAATGGTTGTAGTTTATTGTCAAAAATAATTAAATTAAATGTTTATTTTATTATATTTTATCTCCCAAAGTAAATTTTATTCATAAAATGTCGACCACTTTTCTGACATAAAAACTCTTTGCTAAGATTTAAAAAAGTACCGTTCGTTTTACTTTACATTACCGGACTTGGTCGTAATGAGATACATTACGTTAGTGAAATTGGTCAAATAAGAGACCGTTTACGAGCAAATGTGTTATAAATCAATTTACAAAATAATGTTATGACAACTCCTTCTGGTTCTATAGTGAGGTAAAAATATGCATAATATTCCCCCAGTTATTATTTTGGTCGTCAGCTTATGTAGAAAAACATGTAAAATGACGGGCAAAAGCTAAATTAACATATTCGTAACGATAGAGTGAAATCTTGACGGGCTCTTATCGCGAATATCTAAACCCATTACAAGTTAATATCAATGGATGGCGGTCGGAAGTGGTGAGTGGATGTGCCACAAATGAGACATGCTTACACATTATATCGTACGGCCCAATACAAAACGTTGAAACTGAGTTATTGTGAGAATCTTTCATAGGCATTTGTGTATTCTTGACTTGATTGAGATAAACTTATAAATTTTTTTACATAGTATATCGTTGTGGCAAGCCTTGAGGGAGACCTATACAGGATTACAGGTCCAGTAGTGGACGTCCATTGCCTGAGATGATGATGATGATTCGTTGATAGGCCAGTTGGTGTACTACCAAAACTTACATTTTAAAATAAATTTTTCGTTTTGTGTTATGCTGTTTCATCTTCAAATTATGCTAAATGTCAACATTGTTACAAGATTCTGACACTCCGATATGATCTTGAGATTTTGTCATGTATTGTCACAAAAAACATTTCACAAATTGTTTACTAATTTTTGATTTAACTTTAGGAAAAATAAAAACAACGTTTTCAATTATGTTGAGGGGCCTAAGATTTAATAACCAACTTCAAAAAAGGAGGAGATTCTTTCTATGTTCGGCTTCGTGTATTTTTTGTATGTTCACAGATTTTTTAGTCAATTGTGGACCAATTTCTCATGGCATCATTTTACCCTATGAAACTCAACTCCTCTGATTAATAGAATCCATGTATCTCATTCGAACTAATTGGTTTAATCATTAAGACTGTACTAACAATACTATTACATACTGACTCATCTGCTTTAAAAGTTCTGCTTTAAAATCTGCTTTAAACTTTTAACATTTTCCTTTACTTTGTTAAACCATTCAGTTATTTTCATATCTCTTTATAACCTAAAAGCAGTAACGACATACTAACATTGTCTGAACTCAACAATAAACGTAATGCCAAATCTTCGCGATATTTCTCTTCTACGTATCGCAGATATTCGAGCCCATTACGAGTTAATATCAATGGCGGTCGGAAGTGGAACGCGGATGTGCCATATATGGAACATATTTGGTGAGCCATATATGGTATATGTTTGGTACATACATGTTATTCCGATCGCTCTGCCCTTTATGTTCGAGTCGTTAGCGTGGAGTGGTTTGAAGATGCGTCTTTTATGAGTAAATTGTAGAAAATACGTTTTCTAGGACTGTTTTAAAAGTGACGATGTAATAATATAAAAATTTTCTCATAAACACATACTTACGAACGCTTTGCCTTGAGATGTGGTCTATTAGGTGAGTTTCCTTTGCTACTAGTAGGCATCAACTTATTTTTGGGGGTATAAAGGAGTATAAGGTATAAGTATGAAACGTCAAAGATATTATATTTATTGAAGAGAAAGCCAGTACTTGTGGTTAATAGTAATAGTACAAACACATAAAGTGATAGTATATGATATGTTCTACAAATAATATGAATTGAAAATATACGTTTCTTTAAAATATTTTTTTATAAAATCCATGAGATAAAAAAAAATATGCAGGATAGCATAAAACTGCTAACCCACTCGACTCAAATGTATGGAAGAGCAATTTTTTCCGCGATTTCTATGTTATTCCCAACTCCAAGGAAGTTGTTCAGTTTGATGGTCTGGTAGTCACATTAAGAAAGACCCTGTATTTAAATTAAAACAATAGAAATTATTTACATCATCATCGTCACCTAACATTGCGGCATCTATAAATTAGAAAACATATTTTAATATGAACTTTTTGCAGATATAGACCCAAATTGATATTTTGTAATGGTAATTACCAACGTGGTAGAGGTCTGTGTTTGTAACAAAGACTTTAAGAGATACGATCTTTCCATGCTATCCACGTCCAACTGACTCACCTTAAATTTTTTATGGGCAGGTAAACAAACAACTGCGAAATTGCTGTTTTTGTTTTGCAGACATTCCCATTCGCCTTGCATTAAACGTTGCTGTCTAGTCGTGCGAATTGGAGAAAAACACATTTTTCTAATGTCGCTGTCGTTGCCACCTGGCTATAAATAAGTGTATAGAACCCTTAGACTATTTATAATATGGACAAGTTACCCGTTGGAGCTCGGTGGCGCGTTGCGGAGAGGTATGGACTCTCAATCATGAGGTCCGAGTTTGAATCCGCACGAACAACATGCCACGTACCAATGAGTTTTTCTATCTTATGTACGTTTTTGATATCAAAATACATCGCAAAAAAAAAACTATTTCTTAAGAAAATCAGAAGGCATGATAAAGAAACACTAATTAACAACTCTGATCAATTTAATCTCGAATTGAAGAATCAATTCAGTGGTTTAGACTTAGATTCAGATACACAAACTCAATATCAAAATTTAATAGACAGTATTACAGCAGCAAGTAAAAAATTAAAACAATCTGGGCAAAATTCCAACAAATTATCAGGGGAGACTTTCAAACTAATAGAGAAAAGGGAAAATTTTAAAGGTAACTTAGCAGAATACAGAATTTTAGATAGAAAAGTTAAAAGAAGTATTAGGAAGGACGTCAGGGAATACAATACATATTTAGTAGAAATTGCATTACAACGAAACAGATCTCTCAGAATAGCTAAACAAGGCATATCACGGGGTAAAGTATGGATCAACAGTTTGAAAGACGAAAACAATGTAAAGCACAGTAACAGAGATAAAATTATAGAAATTTGTACAACATTTTATAAAACATTATACTCTGATCCAAACAAGTTAGAAACTTCTAAGAACTACTCCTGTCCTGACACCATCTCCCCCATATCCATAAATGAAGTCAAAATTGCTCTAAATGGTATGAAGTACGGCAAGAATCCGGGAGAGGATGGTGTCACAACAGAAGCCCTAAAAATAGGGAAATACTCACTATTGCCTCACCTTGCCAATTTATTTAATACTATTTTGTTCACCGGTCGGCTACCCGAGAAAATGTGTCATTCCAACATCATATTACTTCACAAAAAAGGCGATAAAGACGACATAGGCAACTACAGGCCCATAAGCTTAGTCTCTCATATCTACAAGGTGTTTATAAAAACTATTCAAAATCGTATAGCTGGCCAACTTGATGCACATCAACCCCCTGAACAGGCTGGTTTTCGCCCAAAATTCTCCACCACAGATCACCTCCATTCTCTTAATCAGGTCATCGAAAAATACTCTGAATTTAACAAACCTCTCTACCTGGCATTTGTGGACTATTCAAAAGCTTTTGATAGCATCACACATAGCTCGATTTTTACAGCCCTCACAAATCAAGATCTAGAACCCACTTACGTAGACCTCATTCACATAATTTACAACAACAGCACAGCTAACATCAAACTGCATAGTTACGGCCCCTCATTTAAAATAGATAGAGGCGTTAAACAGGGCGATCCCCTGTCACCTAAGTTGTTTACATCAACTCTTCAGGAGGTATTCCGTGTACTCAATTCATCATGGCAGAATAAGGGTATCGACGTCGGTGACAAAAAACTAACAAACCTGCGTTTCGCGGACGACATTGTCTTGTTTTCCACTTCTGCAGAAGAACTTGAAACCATGCTACAGGAGCTCAGTGGGGCGAGTCTTGAGGTAGGATTGAAGATGAACATGTCAAAGACACAGGTTATGACAAACAGCACCAAACGTAGGGTCGAGGTAGATGGGCAGGTCATGCAGTACGTCGACGAATACATATACCTGGGCCAGATAGTCTCTTTCGAGAATAGGCAGGATAAGGAGGTTGAAAGACGCATTAAAAACGCTTGGAAGAGCTACTGGTCCATGAAGGAGCTTATGAAGGGCAACCTTCCCTTAACACTAAAGCGAAAACTCGTCGACATGTGCATCCTGCCCATCCTAACCTACGGTGCTCAGACCTGGTCTTTGACTGAACATCAAAAATCCGGCCTCAAGATCTGCCAAAGAGCGATGGAGCGCAGTATTTTAGGTGTAAGACTAACCGATCGTGTTAGAAACACTGAACTGCGCTCCAGAACTGGCATAGCGGACGTGGGGCGCAAGACAGCTCAGCTGAAGTGGGACTGGGCCGGACATGTCTGTCGCATGCAGCCCGAAAAATGGGCTAAAATCACCACAAACTGGGTTCCCCAGGATGGTCACCGGCGTCGAGGTAGACCGAGAAAAAGGTGGAGAGATAACATGGATGCCTTCTTGGAGAGTTGGCCAGAAGTTGCACACAACAGAGAGGATTGGAGAGTAAAAGGGGAGGCCTTTGCCCAGCAGTGGGACATTGAAGAGGCTACGTAAAAAAAAAAAAAAAAAAAAAAAAAAATGTACGTATTACCAACGGCTCTCAAACAGTGAAGGAAAACATCGTGAGGAAACATGCATATGCAAAAGATGAAAATCTGATGCATATGTGAAGTCTACCAATCCGCATGGGCACGCGTGGTGGACTAACGCCCAAACACCCGCCTAGAGGGTAGGCCTGTGCCCTGCAGTGGGACGTAGGCATATAGGCTGATGATGAATGAATGAATGATGAAGTTACGCGTGTAATTCTACTAACAAACTTTTCTGACACTTTTTGCTGGGGGCACTTTTTGAGGTAGCATGAAATCCGCAACTTTGTACTTTATTTCAATACTTTAGATTCTTATTTTGAATGTTTAAAATCATAAAAAACAGTGTCGTGTGAACCCCAAACGTGATAAGTTCGAAGTTATTGTTCCGCAAATATAGGCTGTCTTGTTCAGTGATAAGGTATAAAATTGTATGTAAATGCATAATATTGTTTTATCTTGTACGTTGGCAGAGGGGAAATGCTAACTCGAGGCTGGTCCCTATAATATAAACGGTCTAAGATAGAACCAAATAGTTTCATTTAAAAAATAGTTTTTTCAATGTTGGCACTAATTATTTTAGGAGGGCGATGGCGCTAATTTTAAACATCCAAGTTCAATCCTTATCCAATTTCAGTAGGTACTAATCACATTGCAATCAAATTACTATTCAACTGTGCTGAATTCCGTATCGCGCTAAACTTGACTTAGTTACTATGCGACTGACCTGCCTGCCTGCCTTTAACGTCAAAGCGATCTGTCAAAACGGCTCTATCTGCTGTCAAATGAATATAGCGCAATGCCGAATGTATTAAAAGTTGTGGTCCGCACGCGGTCCAATCATGGTTCAGTTGTGATTTATTTAGCGCGATTGCTCTCCAGGCCATGCTTAGGTAAGCGTTTACTATTTAATGATTGATTCAAATTCAAGCCTTTAAGAGAGCCTTCCCTCTATCTATTGCGTTCCATACAAACGAAATTTAATTATATTTTGGATGTAAACCAATTGAAGTAAATGAAATCGACGTTCCCATCTAAGTAGGTACGCACGGCGGCAGATCAACCTACCCATACTTGGAGCTTATGTCCATGAACATAGAGTTCAACTATGGGTAGGTTGATCTGTCGCCGTGTGTACATTTCATCGTTTTGGGAAGAACAACGAATATCACGTTTAGAGTTGCAGCGCTGTCCACACGGACGAATTTTAGCCCTATTTTCAATATTGACCAATCATAGTCAACGACATTTTTGAAACGAATCTCTGTGCCTGTGATTTATATCTGGATTTCGTAACAATTTAGTTTCAGTTTCAAGGTTACGGTGGCTCAAAGACAACTTATTTATGCAAATCAAAAAATGATTAGGAATAAATTTGCTAAAGAACGACTGAAATTTCTTTCGGGGTGATCAAATATCATTTATAGTACTCTTAGGAGAACAAAATAACAACAATCAATAACAATATCTTTAACCTTCGTATAGCTTAAATTTAGACATAAACATTTAAATATCGTTTCAATACGATAAAATTTGATGTCAATACAATACGATACCAAGGCTCTTTTCAAAGTTATTCCATACTTTGTATTCCAATTTCGGTACAGCACAATTTAAGACTAATGTAAAGAGAAATACCTACTGATACATTTGCCTCAAGAAACAAATATATTTTCATTAGGGTAAAGCTAAAACCGTTCGTAGACTTTAATAAATAGCAAACGGCACAAACAAACAAATAATCTAACATTGTGAGAGAATTCAGCGTCCTAACAAATAAACTGTCCGCTGAAAATGGAAAACAAATGCCTAAATAAATAAGTATCCATCGGTTACTATTGCCGATAACATCGGTTGCGCTCCCTTCTCCTGAATTCAGTCACGTTCCACCGCAGAATAGAAAGAAATGGCATATTGACATGACCTGTGTACCAGTTGTTGGACAAACATCGTCTTTGTAGTATAGTTTTGGTTAGACAATGACCTTATAAAAACGTATTAAAAACAAATAACTAGGCATAATACCTACTTGATGCATGGCTGTCATATCCGTCTTATTAATTACCTATTATAATTCAGGAGTCGCGTTGTGGATCTGCTATTGGGCGGTCACGTCGCTCGTCGATTGTTGGTTGCCCCCTCCCAGGTCGACAGCGGGGCCCCAGTGGTGGCTCAAGATAGTGTTCTTTTATAAGAACAACCCTTGAAGTCACCAAAATATCTACATAACCGTACAACGTCAAGCACTTTTGCTACAAAAACTCGACATTGGCAAAATCATCTACACCAAGATGGACGCCATAACCTTAAAAATAGAATAGAATATTATAATTCAGTTTGGATGGATATTTGTTCCTGATTCACACACACGTATGTGCCGATATCGATGTAAGTGTACCTACATGTAACTTGACCTAACCTACCTCATTAGGCGCAAAATAAATGCAACTATCAACTACCTAATTTAATTAGTGTAGGTACCCACATTTTCTATCGCGGTAAGACTTAATATACACAATTTTAATTTCATATATGTCTTCTGTGACAGGCTTTACTTTATTATCAAGTTAAAATGTATTCAAAATGTAATAGTGCATACTATGTTGCCAGTCCTTAAATAAATAAACAAATCTATCTCTTTGTCTAATGGTTACATTCTGGAATAGCTCATAATGGTATTATAGATTTCTGAAAAAAGACGGAAAAACTGTTTCAATGTTGTCAAAAAGTTCATAAATAGTCATTTGGCATTTTCCTGAGTAACCGTCGCTCGATCCAATCTCCAAGGTAAGAAAATAAAATGGGTGTAAGGTACGATATTTAAGGTTAAAACAAATATTATTATGCAGAAAAAAACTTAGGTATACGATTACAAAATGAGTCAAACTGTAGATAAACAACATTCGACAAGAACCAGAATTCGAAATTTTACAAAGCCGATGCTCCAACACAAACCTCATTTCCAAAACAAAGTTTACATAAATTCTAATTAGAACATAACAACATTACTTCCCCCATCGAGAAACTTTAATTAATCAAGATTAATAGCTTACAGTTTAGCACTACAACCCTAAGAAATAGTAATTAGAAGGCACAATCTCAAGCCATGTTTTTTTCCTAGGGTGAAACATGGACAAGGGAAAACAAAAGAAACTCAATTCGGAACCCTTCGGTACGGTAGAGTATTAAATTTGCATTAGACGAAATTGAAATACGCCCTTCGATGAGTCGTTACGCGGGAAGACTAATAATATCGTCAATAAGGATCGGGAAGATCTTGAAAGTCACGGCGTGACTATTTGATTAATTGAATCATTTTTTGTATCCTCTTTTCCAGGAGGAATTTTGAGACGAATTTATCAATTCCCGTTGTTGTTTATTTAATGAAAGGGTGAATGTAAAATGTCGGGAACACTTGGTTGTTCATTGATTAATAGTTATGAGGCTGAGTATAATATAGTAAGTAAGTGAATAGAATATAGAATAGAATCGCCCATAGAATCCCACTGCAGGGCAAAGGCCTCCTCTCACGAATAAGGGTGAGAGGGAGTGGGCCATACTCCACCACGCGGGCCCAGTGCGTGTTGGTGGAGGCAAGGTAGTGGTCAACTTGCTTTTAGAGAATTTTCAAGCCGCCTCAATAGGCCTCTGACCTGGCTTAACAAATAGTTACAACGCCATCTGACGGAACTATCCGAGACCAACTGCTTAACGTGCCTTCTGAAGCACGAAAACGCTCGAGATGAAATACCACTAAACGGTCACCCATCCAAAGACTGACCGGACCTGACGTTGCTTAACTTCAGTGATCGTTTCCAATACCGAAGCTCTACTACGCCAACGAGCGCTTCATTATATATTAATCTTTTTATTATATAGTAATTAAGTAAGTAATTAAGAGTATTATATAGTAATCTTTTTATACATATCATCATCATCAGCACGGAAAACTACTCTGGGTAAGTACATGTTCTAGTGATTTTGTGGGAATTGCGTTTTAAACAGCCATAGAACCAAATAGGATTATTTTACATTGTTTATTTTGACTACTGCGACTGCTAATCTTTATAGAAAGGAATAGTATGTTTTGTAAGGTATAAGGTGTACGCGCTAAAAACAGATGAACTTTTTCGTCCTTACCCTCCTATGTTTGATGGAACGGGAGACCGATACGATCAGAAGTGGGGTCATGTGCAGTGGCTATAACAAAAAAGTTATCAAATCAAAGTTGTGCATGACACCTGAAGCTTACGACACCGTCGACACCCAACTGTGTTGGTGATATTCAAAGCTGGACACCAATGCCCAATTGGCCAACATAAATACAACTTTTTTCGTTTTTTATACTTAGGGCCTGTTTCACCACTTCTGGGTAGGTTCTTGTTAGCTTATCCGACAGATAGTTTGACATATTTTGTATGAAGTTATGTCAAAATATCTGTCGGATAAGCTAACAAGAACTTATTCAGAAGTGGTAAAACAGGCCCATAATGGAGCAATTTCCACTTTCATTCAATCATATTAAAGATATTATGTTAGTGTCAGTCCACCAACAAAAATCACAGTGACTCCTGTCTCACTTAGTGTCATGACTTCAACAGAGTCACGTCTTGAGCACGCGTCTTATCCTTTAGATCAAAACATCATAGTTTAGTTACAACATAGTACAAGATATATGTCTGTTATGCATTTTGACTCTCGTATTGTTTAGCATATAGGCAATCGAACCCTTTCGACGTTTAGACATGTGAACAGCCATGTCCCGGAACGATCTATCTTAAACTAGTCCGAATTGTAATATAAATATATCTGTTTTCACCCGTTTTTTGCAATGAGTCACGACCGTTATACATTTAGGAGAACAATAATGAAAGAGTGCGAAAATATGCCTTAGCAATATTTTATGAAGAGAAATATTTTAATAACCAGCATTGGAGTAAAATTAAGAGAAAGCAATATTGAAAAAAAAACTGTTGACAGTTCAATACACACACATTATTGTGATCCCAAACAAGATGTTCCTACTAGGCTCTTTGTTACAACGATACAAACATTCTCGTATGAACCGATGACCGAACTGGCATTCGAACCGAGGACCTTCGGTTTAGCAGTCTGGCGTGGTAACCATCATAGCCTCGTGGTTTGAACCACATAGTTTCTATAAGGGATATTGGGTGGGTCATATTAAACCAACTTCTAAAATATTAGGTGTCTCAATTTCATTTGTAATCCCGTTATTCGTAAGCTTCCAATCCTGTTATCTAAGCTAACCTTGACCGAGGGTTCTAGCTATAAATTCGAGGTCTGAAATTGCTATCTATTATTCAAGGGTGGATTGCGATTCGTCTTCGAACAGCAAAATGTTGTGTTATGTAAGGAATTGACGTTTTGATCGTATTGTGCTATTTCACAAAACGCAATTTCTGACAGGACTATGATAAACATCATTCTCATCCAGAAATTCACAATGCAATGATGTTGCGGAGTTTTTAAAAGCGGCCGAACTTCGGTAAAGATTCTTGTGAAAAAGATCCACCATGATTCATTTTCTTTTTTAATTGAAATTGGTTTTCGCTTCGCTGATGGAAAGTGTAGATGTAGTCGAGAATGTAATGCGCTCGCCCAGAAAAAGGCTATTAGCCTGACGGCGCCTGGTGCCATCCTTCTACGGCACCTGGCGCCATCTCTCAAGTTAAAACAGAACAAGATCGCACACTAATGACGGTGCCTTGCTACAGCGCCGCCTGGTGTCGGTCTAGTGGAACGTCGGGTGTCGGTAAAGGTGGTTGACAGCCATGTCAAGAGGAGTTCAGTTGAAGATTTGAATAGGAATGGCTGAACCACCGCATAACTCGACGGATCGCTAGTTCTGTGTAATCTCTGTAGTTTTACTATTAAGCAGTGATTTGTTTGCGATGAAGGCCCTCCTGCGCCTATAAGCCTATATTTTATCTTAAAAACTATTACTTCTAAAAACTGACGCAGGGAGAGAGTTCCAAACCTTAGCGGTTATGATTACAAAAGCGCATGCGAACCTATTTGTGCAGATCATAGGAATATCCACTACGGATAAATTCAGTTTTACACTAAGTCTTGTCTTACGTTGGTGAAAGGGGGAAGGTGGAATCAGGTCATCCAGCACCTGAGCACACTTACCGAAGTGTAAACGATAAAAAAATCATTACACATGGGATCAATCGCCGGTGTTCCAGACCATGTAACTTAGACTTGACCAGCGCCTCATCGTCGATGAGTCTCTTAGATACGTTCAACTGAGTCCAATTCAGCCAGCTGGTATTTCGCAGAGCCGTCCGAGAGGTGACTACAATTGGATCTACAAGTGAACTCCCAATGTGCTGTTTCGAATGACGCATGTGCTCAGAAATATAAAAGTCATAGCCTGTAGAATCCCACTGCAGGGCAAAGGCCTCCTCTCACGAATATGGGTGAGAGGGATTGGGCCATACTCCACCACGTGGGCCCAGTGCGTGTTGGTGAAGGCAAGTTAGTGGTCAATTTCCTGTCAGAAAATTTTCAAGCCGCCTTAATAAAGCACGAAAACGCACTGTTTCTGAAGCACGGAAACGCTCGAGATGAAATACCACTAAACTGTCACCTATCCAAAGACTGACCGGACCTGACGTTGCTTAACGTCAGTGATCGTTTCTGATACCGAAGCTCCAGTACGCCAACGAGCGCTTCAGAAAATATAGAGCTATAAAAAATCCGTTCAGCATGAAATCGTCAAAGTATAATACATCGGTATCAACTGGTATACAATGACGCTCCACAGCAGGGCTTATATAGGACTTATTAATATTGACGACAAAAGTCAAAATATTGTGCCATTTAAAATTCAATTCAAATTCTTTCATAAATTTCCAAATCTAAAGAGCACTTCAATGACCAAAATATGGAAACTGATTAAATCTCCTCGATCAGACAGACAACCGTCATGTTACTTTTTATGTTATGTTTAATACAAAACTACATTGAAGTTTCCTTGAAATCGTTACTTAACGATTTTATTATTGTTTCATCTAGAATTCCGCGGAAATTTCCCTTTATGTGCAACCCTGTGACTTGTACAAGAACCCTTAAACTGAAACTTATTTCTATGATGATCTTTACTGCTGTTCCAATTTTTTTTGGATACCGTGCAATCATTGCTTACTATTGTTTCTCAAAATCAATTTGATGACTAATCTGACTTTGCATATTAGGTAATTTATGTTTTTATTCCTCATTCCTCAACCGATGGAAGTGCTTGTAAAGATGTAGTATCGCTTTGTATCAGGTGATAATGAAGCCAAAGGCAAAAAATACACGATTAGATTCACCGGGCTTTAGCATCAGAGATTTTGAAGATGTATTTACGGGCTGGTCAACAGTGGTTCGATCTCAGCCTTCATAAGACACGCCTCAATGAATTTTTAGAAACTTTTGTACGATTAGTATCCGAAAAGCGAAAAGCTAGTGGTTTTTCCGGCTGGTTTTAGAGATATCAGTAAGGAAGCCTACATGATTCAATTTGGTGGGGGAGGTGTGTCCATTGAGTGTTATAAGGAAAACATGGGCTCACTAACTCTATGCTGGACAGAGTATGGACACTCCTAGTGAAATGTGGATATTCCGGTGTAATTATTTAGGGATATCTCTGAATTACCTAAAAGAAAACAGCCGAGAGTATATATGTACACACATACAGTAGTAGTTCTGAGATTTGAACACATTTACCTGTTTTCTTCGAGTAACCCTCTGTGCCATATTTGTGACGGACTATCAGATTACTAGTTGCGCAAGGGCGTGGCGCAGTCTGTCACGGAAATCCACGTCACGTCCGCGGCACGTGCTCTAATCACGTCTGCCGTGTCACGCAACTAACTCACTTAATTTAGCCGTTACAAAAAAAGGTCATTGGCATAAGCTAGCTTAATGTTGTTTAGAGAATAGAAGAGAAGGTTGGATAAAGTTTTAGAGGAAAGAGTCAATGCGTCTGACTTAACGTAAGTAACGTCTTCTTAGAGAGACAAGAAATTGAAAGAACAGAAATTGACAGACTTTTTTAATACTATCAGCAGACATAATTATTATATCTTGAATGAGAGAGTCAGGTGAAAACAACGGACTTCATCATCATCATCATTTTCCTGACCTTATTCCATTACTTGTAGTCGTCTCCATTCATCTCTTTTATAGAAGCACTTAACGTATAAATAAGTCAGCGGAAATTTCAGCTCTTGGTGTTGTTTATGTTTTAAAAAATCAGAGAAAATAAAAGCTTTCGTTGAAAATATCTAAAGATAGGTATTGCAAAACTAACGACCATTCGATTTGCCAAATTGTAGGAAACTGTAAAGGGAATACAGCCGTAGGCCAGTGTATGGATGAACTTACTCCCAAAAGATCATACATGATAGACTCGAGGACCATGGGCTGGCGCTTTCCTCGCTCAATGGATCAGTTTAGCCAAGTTAGCAACGAACTGCCGCTAGTGTCTTGGACACAAGGAGCTCCTGCACCACATTATATTCTATAGTATTAACTTATTTAATTTAGTTAAGTACTTTTAATTTTAATTATTGATGTCTTCTTTATTGTGTAGTAAATATCATACCTACGTGATTATTCTATAATTAACGATTGAAAAACTTGCTTATTATATTCACAGCCAGCCAAGTAAAACAAATTGACTTAATCTCACCTCCAGTGTTGATGTCGCTAATGAACTTTTATATTTGTATCCCCTCAAAAAGGGCCGTTGAAAGACAGTTTTGAGTGACGAACGCTGCTGTAGGTAAGGTGAAGGGCGTTTGTTAATGACGCATTCCCGGCATAATTCCACCGTAAATAGGGTGGATATTATTTTAAATAATCTTAGGATATTTTACTTACTTTTACTCCTGTATAGGTGAATAATAATTAGTCCAAAGACATCACATTGCAATATTACTGCCATACCAACAGACGTGCTCCAAATGTCAAGTCCGAGTCTATTGACTGATATTTTTTTTTTTTTTTTTTTTTTTTTTTATTATTCTTAGGAAGATTTACAGCAATTATTAAAGAGTAAATACATCCTTAAATAACTGTACGCTAATTACAAATCTCCACCTATAAATTTCACTTTTCTTTAGCAAAAAACGTACTTGGTGGTATGTGTATGTAGGTAGGTATATAAAACAAAATTGTGTTAATTGATAATAAAATTAACAATGTGAAAAACAAATAAAAGAACAAATAATGCAGTCGCAGTCGGGGAAACAGCTTGCTATTTAAAATAGTCATTCGCTATACTAGTTTTTATAGATTTTACACTAGAACAAAATAAATCGATGTTGTAAACAGTCGATGCTAGACTCAGCAGATTAATCATCATCATCATCATCATCTTACTTCCCTTATCCCATTACTTCAGGTCAGCTCAATATGTCATCTTCCTCCATTCTTTTAGCCGTCATTTCAGCGTTCACTCCTTTTCTACAGATGTCATCTTTCACACAACCCTCTTCTTTTCTTTGGTCATCCTCTCTTCATGCAGCCCCATTCACATTTGACTCTCGTCTTGTAATACAACACTCATCTCTCCGCATCACAGCGTAGTTTTTCAGTTACCGGCTTTACTTTCAAGTTTCCTCTAATATACGCGATTGTTTAATCATGATCATGGTATTTTATGGATGTAGTATTTCATCGGGTTATAGTATACCCAAATATCGCTTAAAAAAAGAAAGTTCTATTAATGAATAATTGTATACAGGGTCCAAATTAATATGCTGACAGTTTTTAAGAGGATGATCTGATTGCAGTTTTGTATGGAACAGGTGAGGTTTTTTTCGCCATTTCGACATTGGTCCCATAGAGAAATTTGTCAGCATATTAAGAAGAACCCTATATTATTATATCTTATGCTAAGTAGACAAGTATATTGATTTCCAAAGAAAGATAAACTTTGAAATACAATGAATTATGGAAATCCCATTCCTAAATGAGTCCGATAAATTGCGTCAATGAGTACCACCCCAGGTTTCCTGCCTTATGATTAATGTTTTCCGTTCTTATTTTCATCGCTCAAAATTTATGACACAAAAACATACTTTAAAGTCACTTGCATACTGCAGAAAGTTCCTCGTTTTTCTTCAAATTATTTTCATACTGTGTGGTGTCGGATGGTGTCACCTGGGAATGGGTTATGCGATAAACAGATGTTTTAATCTGAATTAACATCGAAAATATTTTTTTGCGTTTTTATATACATGCTGATAGATAGATAGACGGTACCGGGCGTGTAGTTTCTCTGTGGACGGTACACTGAAATAGCAGAGCTTTTTGATCTAGCTAGACTATACAGGATGTTAGGAAAAGTATCATTAACCTTTGAATCATTAACCTACTTGATTCAAACACAATATGGGGCAGCTGAATTTTTTTTTGTTCTGAGAGGTTTGCTCCCAATAGTAAAAGTTGTACAGTTTTATGGGTAGAGTATGTGGTTGGTATATAGGTTAATAATACTTTTCCTTACACAATCGTATTTCGAAAAAGAAAAATTCAACTATTTACACAAAAGTTCGTAGGTACAGCTGAATGCATTTCGTATGGATAGAACAAAAGTTGTTTTGCTAATTGTAAAACATTATACTAAGCCCCACTTGCGCCAACCTGGGTTAGCAATAAACTCTAGGTTAAGTTGGTAACCCATGATTTTTTGTATAGAAAAACAACTGAAAGAGCTATTTCATCCGGAGTTAATTGCTAATAAGTGGTTGGCGCAAGTGGAGCTAAATGTCAGGTTTAAAAGGTTTTGTTTACATTTACTTTCAATAAATGGAAATTCGAAAGACAAAAACTGCCACCACAAAACACATTTTCTAAATAAAATGCAGCTAATTGCTGTTTCTGTTTTTTAATCGGGGTATGAATTTCCGTTCTATTCAAGACAACGATAATAGAAGACATCGATAGATCCAAAAATCTATGAATCAAGTACAAAAAATAATAATATTTATTATACAAATATTTGTTCCTTGTGGGATTCGAGCCTGTGGCTCTTAGATCAGCGGACAGGTTCTCTACCAACTTACCTATCGGACCGTCAAATCACTTTAGAGATTGTTTTTTATTTAGTTGATTGAAAGGACATGAAATGCATCTCCGAGAAGGATTAATAAGTTCATAACTTCTTTTTTTACTATTAACTAACTATTAACTAACTTCTTGTACTAAAATTGGAGTTAAAATCCAAGAAAAATTACCACTAAGGTTCAATTTCAAATTTCAAAAACGCAATCGACCAAGCTCAATCCGCTCCAAGCCTTAAAAGCCCATCTGCAGCATTTTCATTTTCAACGTAAGAGAAAACTAGAATTTACAACTATGAAAGTCGATAAAAGTCGATTGTAGGATTCCCGAGTGGGTACAGTCGCATCGGTGCGCCGCACTTACTGAAATGAATGGTGCAATGAACTGAACTGCGGAAAATTAGAGCCTTCCAGTTGGATATGGCGGGAACATCTTACTGCTCGCAATAGCGTTTAGGGTTAAACTACACGTGCCATTGTGACTGCTACTTTTTGAGGAAGAGCCACTAGAAACGTAAAAAAGATAGTGGCTCAAAAATGTTGAGTATTGTTAAGTGATTTGATTCATGCCTAAAGTGAATTAAGCCAAATGAGAAAAAAAACGCGTTTTTAAAGATGACAAACAAGTTCTCTACCATTAGTAGATAGGGCATTATTATTAGAAAAAAAAACCGCACGTAAATAAATGGAAAAGGAAGGACAGGAATAGAGTATAGTGGCTCGCCTTCGGAGAGGGACGATGATACGCTGATGATGATGATGGGTACATAACTTAGCCGGTCTAAGGTATAGTATTACAAATAATAGCAATTGAACAAAAATAAAACACTTTGTCACTCACTCTTTTTCGTGGTCGCGATCAGTCTGTTGTCTATATTGAACTGAATTGTCGGTACAAAATAAACGTTTTATGGTACATCAGACGTATGCTTTTACGAGTTCTTGATGTTAAAATATGTACAAAGCTACATTAAAATTTAACAAAATTTTACCTAGCATTAATGAACAGGTTTCATATAAATGTTTTGGTTGCTTAAATACCGTTTATAGGTTGAACTCAAACTCAAATACATTTCAATTCAGAACTTTTAGTTTAGATCATTAATTCTTAAAAATATTGACGTACCTACTCATTTTATACATCATTACATTACTCTATATTTTTGAGAAAATATTGTGAAAATGAGTGTAAAAGATCAACAACGTAAAGGGAAAAACACATTACTTGCACAATTCTGCTCTCCGTGAACCCTCAACAAATAGAAACACAACGTCATAATCAAAAGAAAGTACCTACTCATAACCGAGTGTAACAGCTAAGTTACCCAAGCTCATTTCCAGCACAATAAGTCGGTTTATACCTTGCAAGATAACAGTCTCATTTAGACTATGGTACGGCCTGAAGACGTTCTAAGGACTTTAGCTCGAATGAATGGTCCAATTTGCTCGTACTTAATCGAGCGTTGAATGGACCACGCGGCATGAAATTAGATCATGGAAGTTATGTTTTATCTTTTATATTTTAATATTTTACTTGAAGAGCGACTTTTGATAAAAAGAGATGATACGAACATACTCAAATACACAAATATAAACTAACAACTATAATTTCTGTCCGGAGAGCGTCGGTATCGTGTTCTATGGACACTCAATTATTAGGGGTCAGTTAAAATCCGCGGGGGTCGCAATGCCGATTGACGTATCAATGAGTTTTTCTAATTTGTGTTATGTACGTAATATTGACTGCTCTCAAGCGGTGAAGGAAAACATCGTGAGGAAACCTGCATACTCAGAATAAGGAATTCTGATGCTATGTATCAGCATTGAGCACGCGTGGTGGACTATCGCCCATACATCCTTGAGGTTAGGTCTGTGCCCTGCAGTGGGACGTATACAGGGTGTTAAGGACATCATACAGAGATTTTTTCCAATATTTAGGCTTTCCTTTGAACACAGGTTTCATATGTATTTTATAGAAAAACTAGTGTTTTCCCGCGACTTCGTCCGCACAAATTATATACCAGATTTTAAGTCAGATCATAAGCTATCAAACAAAAAAAGTTTCATCAAAATCGGTTCAGTAGTTTTTGCGTGATGCGCGAACAAACAAACAAACTAACAATTTTGTCAATAGATGGCGCTGCACGTTTTTAAATCGCGCTATCGATATGTTATTTGACTTTATATGAAGTGAACCGCTACTTTGTTATTCCTCATGATTTTACGGTTTTATAATAGTTAAGATAAGAAATACATTTCATAGCAAATGAAGCCGAGATGTTGAAAATCATTGCTTTATTTTTCATTAGTTTGTATGTCTTTTAAATAACGAGAAGATAGCTACTAAAACCAGCATAACATGGCCCGGCCCTGCGTTTACCTATGGGGAGAGTCTTAAGGATTAACTTAGTTGGTAAGGTTCTGTTTTGTACTAACCCTTTATGGATCAAATATGGAACCCTATATGAATGACTGAAGATTTCATTTCATTTCATTTTAATTTCTGAAAAACAAAGTTCGGGTAAATTTTAAACTAAGTAGTTTTTTAAAGAGAATTATTCATTAAGGCTAGACGCTTTCATGTAGAGTATGATACTTAAAGTGTTAATGTTCTTCAGGCTCCATTACTTTCAAGGGTTAATGTGCGAAGCCAATGAAGTTTGATTAATAATTTACATAGGTAATTAAGAATTAAATTTCACCTTGTAAACTAGCTTTTTCATTTGGTTTCATTTTCATTAAATGGAGGATAAATAAAATATCAACTATATTCAGGCGCTTATGTGGCAGGCCTCCGTAACTAGGCCGTAGGTTACCGAGATAACCAACTACCTACACTTTTCCAACAGAGATGTGCAAAGTAGCGAGGCGGTGAGCGAGGAAAAAATCTGCCAATGAGAGTACTTCAATTTCCCAATGACGTGATCGAGCGGTCGCGCTATTTGAGGATTGTTCACTCTCTCACCGCCTCGCACAAAAAGAATTTATACCTAAAGGTATAGATGGAGCCATACCTATTGCACTTTTTTGACGTTTGTTTATATGTAAAGTTGTGTCAAGTGGTAAGACAAAAGAGACAGGGTGCCCTAATGTTTACACACAGTCACACACACTAGCACAAAAAAAGTGAACAGCCGCATAAACAAATTCTATAGTTCCATATCCTTCTACTATTAAAGGTACGTCATAAGACAAAAAAGACTAGCTACAATCGTAAATTGAAGAGGACTCTATGATTTAGAATAAAGAGATCCTTCCTCTGAGCTCGCACGTCTCTTGGTGGAAAAGCAGCCTTAGGGATGCGCTTGCTTGATTTCTGCCACTCCCTCCAGATGGTGCGCATCGCGCGCTAGACGAAGTAATTACAACGCTTTGTCAAGCTTCTTGAGGTACATTTTTGCGCGTACCTTCTGGCAGTAGGTAATTAAAGCCTGAGAATTTATCTTTTTCTAACGAAGTTATGTATCTGTTACGAAGTAACTAGCAATATGTGCTTGTGGTGTCCCGGTGCTTCCGAATTTGAAACGAACACCGACGTTAGGTTTGTTTTCGGACGGTCAGTGTTATTTCTACTCGAGCGCCTCCGTGCTTCCAAAAATACGCTAAACAGTTTTGGTCCCGGTAAGACCATTAGATGTCGATGTCCATTGTTAAGCTATACCACAGAGGTCCATTAGGCGACAACACAAACTGGTCTCCAGCAATTCGCACGGAAATTCTGCTATGGTCTTTGTTTAGCAACGTCCCTTGTCTCATGATTTATTTAAAACTAGCTAACTATTCTCCTTGACTTCGTCTACGTTGACTTTAAAAAAGTGTCCATAACTTTTTCTATCCGTGTACCAAATTGCATCCATATCAGCCGTGATTAATGTTATAAACATCCGAACATCGCATCGTCACAAACTTAAACTAGCTTTTTCCCGCGACTTCGGCCGCGCGGATTACCCCTTCACATGAAGCAATAAGCTTTAGGGGTCAATGTTCGGACAATCCTTTCTAGTGCACCTCTACATCCTCTGTAGAATATAGAATAGAATAGAATATAATTTTATTGAAAAAAGACCATGGTTACATCATTGATTTAGCCCTAGCTCCTGTACTAGCGAACTGTGTACCCAGGAGCTAGTTCCTACCCTCTTTTGTGATACAATGCAATGGTTCTTATAATCTATTAGCGGTTACAATTACTTTTACAAACAAAATAAAAAGAAATAAATGTGTGTATACCTATAGGTATTCCGAATTTCATGTTTATATCTTCAGCGGTTTAGGCTATGTGTTGTCTGTCGGCCACTAAGTATAGACAAATAAATAACGCTCACAGGCATATAAATTGTAATGATCCCAAACGTAAACTATAGGAACTGATGTTTTTATTAAAGAAACCATAGAACAACGGCACAACCATTTAACATCCATGGCCGAACCAGGTTAAGAACCCAGGACCCTGGTTTTACAGTCCTGCATGGTAATCATCATACCATTGTCATTGTCAACGAGTGCCCCGGCAGAAGATTCGACGGTGGAATCCGAGAGCTAAACGAACTAACCCCGAGAGCCAAACTATGGCTTAAAACAATAGACATCGATTTGTAACCTCCGCAGGAATGAAAAGAAAAAAACCATACGAATAATAATAATCATCATACCAACAGAGTCTACAGTAAAAATATTATTAATAGCAGGTATGAAAAGGGAAAAACTAACAGACAATCAAATTGTTATTAGTAGAGAATGCATTTCGACTGAAGGTAGCTGAACTCAAAGCTCACATTTTCTCAAAATTGAGAAAGCCGAGGGTTGAATTACTAGATTGGCAGAAACACCCAAGACGTGCCCAGACGAGGTCATATAGAATTTATCAAAGAGTTTCTTACGTATTTCGCAAAGTGGTCGGTGTTTACATCGATTTTCCTGCTTTCGAAAGATTGCAGTTTCATCTCATTTTGTGTACAAAAATTATATGTAGAAAAAGCGGAAAACATGGAATGGAATCATTTGATTTCCATATTATGGTATCAGGTTTCTCCAAATTTGAATTGACATGAAGATCATGATGAAATTAAATTAAAATACTAAATCATCAAAAGTGCTAGCCGCCCATTTTATTTATTAATATTGGGAATCAGATCAAAAATGTGTTCTTTTTCAATCTTCTATTTTGTTTCCTTGTAACAAAACCATAGTGTATACCTATGCCAACCCGAAAAGAACAATAAATAGGTACACTAAAATAAAGTGTCGTTAAATATAGCAAAATAATTTTGCTATAACCAGATTTTATTTACATGCTTGCAATGTGGTTATATTTTTACAAAACATTTTTTTTGTGTAACAACAATTGAACACTGCATCTTTATATTTAAATGCCAGCCACAATCTTCGCATCAAATTCCTTTTTATTAACCAACTAGTTACAGAGCAGAGAACAAAAGTTTTCAATAAAGTTCGTGACCTCGAAATAAGGTGTGGCAATCATTTTCCTGATCACAATAAGAGCAAGAGACCTGGCCCAATTAAAATTGACACAAACAGCTCCCAGATAGTGTCGGTCCTGGCATCACTCGCACGCGATCTCTGCCGACGACACTCCTGTTAATCGATACCATTAATTTTATTCCAACGGATGTTGTTTGCTCAAAAAAATATTTCCGAGCATTTTAATGAACCCGAAATCGACTGAGACGATGTGTGTGTATCGCGAGTTGAAATGCTATCGAAATTCAAGTAAAGAAAGTACTGGGTAGCTAGTAGTTTATTATTTAAGGCTTACCAATTCTAATTATTGTAAGTTGAAAATCCAGCATATTCAACACCCGTAATACCTTTCGTGGAGGTCAAAAGCATGCTAGCTTCTAGGTACCAACTTTTACTAACTTACTTAACTTTTTTTTTTTTTTTAATACATTTTATTTTTGCGTTTTGTTTTTAAAGTATTAAGTTCATTAAATATAATCTAGGGTCTGTCTTATCACTTCTGAATAAGTTCTTAATAGTTTATCTGACGGATCGTTTCACATTTAGTTTATACGAAATATACATGTCAAACGAAATGTCAGATTTGTCCAGAAGTGGTGGATTTCTAATAGAATGACGTGCCGAGCTATATTCGTAGTTTTTCAATTTGTTTTCTTTCGTTGAGCCTTTCGTACACAAAAGAAACCTTATAAATCCCTTATTGATCAGCACCCACGTAAAGAAGTGGGGTGGTCTTATCTAATCTAAGAACCACGCGACTATAAGTAAATTAACTCATTGGAATTATAATTTTAAAAGGGGTAGATAAAGTGACAAGTGTGGGGTGCGTAATTAAATGAGACGCGTCGCTCGACAGTCGTGGGTCGCATGGTGTCTTATCGGTTTGCTTTTAATTTGAAGCTGGCATGAAACACGCGAGGTGATCACGCGACCGCTCGACCCACCGACCGAGGGTTTCTACCTTTAAAAATATTCTTTTTAATATCGCTATCAGTAAAACGCCAGCCGGTAACATGCAGTTTAAATTTAAATTTGGAATAATGTGAAGCTCGTCACGATTGAGTAGATTTATCAATAAACAAAAACGCATAGAACCCCTTTATTGTTTTTAGGGTTCTGTACCCAAAGGGTGAAACCGGGACTCTATTGCTGTCCGTCCATCCGTCCGTTCTAGCTTCAGAGGGATGTATCTTCTGAACCGTAATGGGTAGCCAGTTGAAATTTTCACATAATAATAATGTATCGTTGTATTGAATTTGATGACAAATAATAAAAAGTCTAAAAGTTAAAAATTAAGGGGATCCCGTACACGTTTTTTCTTCTCGCTCTATCGTTACGTAAAACAGTAATACACCCAAGCGTCAGACTTGGTATGATTATAGTGTAACAAAACAACAAAATGATATTTTACACAAGATATGACTGTTACACCACTGGCTTTTCGGTGAAGGAAAACATCGTGAGGAAACCTGCATGCTTCAATTTCGAGGCATGTATTGTACCCACTGTCCATTATAAATGGCGACGGGCTCACCCCCTGTCACACTGGACAGAGTTTTCGGTACTACTGGTGAAACGTGGATGTTCTGAGGTTTCAGAATATCTCTGACTACCCCCTCGGGGAATATAGTCGTGAGCATATGCTTATGCTTATATGACTGTTACCGGAAAAACAAATTAACGGAACCCTCGAGTAGCCTGACTCGCACTTGGCCGGTTTTTTTTATAAAATCGGGACAAAAGCGAAGTTAGGAAATGAAATTTCACGTAACAGTTTTTTCGGAACAAAGTTTTGGTTGCGTGTCGGATTGTAAATAATTAGCTCATTCTGCCGCACCTACCGGGACGCCATCGCCCGCCGCCATTGTTTGTTTAGACACAAGAAATTTGTGAAAAAATAATGTCTTCCTTCATTGGATTGACGGCTGGATACTTTTCACAGTGATATTTAGACAATAAAAGATTTATTGAACATTATTTGACTATTTTCTACAAATCTTGTTTGAATCAATTTGGAATTAAGTATGAGAAAAAAATGTTTTGTTAAAACTAAGTATAACTTTTGTCTATTCTGTAACTCATAAATCTCATAATCAAACATGTGATTATAAATAACAATAAAGGCCTGTTTCACCACTTCTGAGTAAGTTCTGGTTAGCTTATCCGAAAGATAGTTAGACATATTTTGTATGAAATTATTCATAAGTGGTGAAACAAGCCCTAAATCTCGCTATTTAAAACCAAACGTTTTTTTATGCGGTACAAATCTGCTATAGCTAATTACTATTGGCTAATTTGGATGTGAGTAAACTATGGTGAAAACGTTCAAAGAAAACCTTTTTTTTTCAGTGGTATAGCTAGTTATTGCAGCTCTATACAACGTGTTAATGAATAAGCGCAAAACCTCATACTCCCTAACTGATTTATAACGAAATAATTGCATATTCTCTTCTTATTTCGTGTCAATAGATTTCTTTCAATATCTACATTTTTTGAAGAGCTCGGTGTCGCGTTGCGGAGAGGTATGGACTCTCAACCATGAGGTCCGGGTTCGAATCCGCACGGACCACATGCCATGTACCAATGAGTTTTTCTAACTTATGTACGTAATACCGACTGCTCTCAAACGGTGAAAGGAAAACATCGCGAGGAAACCTGCAAACGCTGAAGAAGAAATTCCGATGCGTATGTGAAGTCTATCAATCCGCATTGGGCACGCGTGGTGGACTAAAGCCCAAAACACCCTCCTAGAGGGCAGGCCTGTGCTCTGCAGTGGGACTTATATAGGCTGATGATGATGATGATGATCTACAATTTGCCAATATTACTTTGTCAATAAATATTTCAAATTAATCTTAATTCCCATTAAGTTAAGTATTCAGTGCCAATTAATTGGTCGGTTGCAACTTGACAACAAAGAGGGTCATTAAACGAAGATTTGCCTCAACTCGAGTAAATAGACTCGATACCAAAGTTTCGTAATATTTGAGCCGCTTATTTGTCGCTCCATTGATTTAGTATAACTTAATAATGACAACTTCTCTCCTAAGTAAGGATCTTGAGTGCTTTATTAGTTTGGTAACTCAAAATACGCTGTCAGTAATTTAAAGTTATACACAATATTGGAGACTTTACCTAGATATAAACAAGAAGTTAGGTTAAACTCTGTAATTTAAATTTTAATTACAGTCTTCAATTCCTGGAAAATATTTCAATATGATAGGGTAGGTAGACACATAATAATAATCGAAAGAACATTGGATATTTTATTTTATGGAATTCGTTATTTACATTCAAGCATTATTGTGAGTTACAGAAAAACATTTAAAAGGGGAAATTGAATAAAAATTACGATGTCAGTAAGTGTTACATAATATTATATTTTAATAAAAATCAAAATACGACCGTAAGTATAAAACCAATCTAGGCACGACATCAAAAACCCTTACATTTTTATGATTCCAAAAGTACCTAAGCTACTAGCATATACGAGCATAAATAGATATGCTACTAGGCTTTTTACTCATGGAAATCATACAACTTCACAAACATGTTATTCATCTGTTATTGGCATGTGCATTAGATAAGATACCGCATGCTTATATTATAAATTTAATAATGTATTATTGCTGTTGATGTACCTTAATAAATAAATAAATAAATAAATAAACATGTAACGTGTATGAACGAACCGGATTTCAAACCCAGAAACTCTAATTTGGCAGCCCAGCCCGGGTGTGGTAACCATTACTATACCAATCGGGTCGTTAAAAAATGACATAGGTTGATTGAACAGATCATTTTAAACAAAAATGTGTTACACACGTTATAGAACTTCATATACCTGTACCATATTAAAATACTAGCAGTATACCTATTATTATATTATATCAGCCGTAGGTGTCCCATTGTTGGGCAAAGGCCTTCCTCCGTTCTCTCCATGCGTCCCGGTTTTGCGCTTCGTTAGGCCAGTTCTTCAAAAGCTATCGATTTCGACAGTGGCAGTGGTGGTGGCGACGTCTGTCACTTTGGTTCTGGCGCGAATGACCTCATTTTTGACCAGGTCGATCAGTTTTAAGCCAAGGATGCTACGCTCCATAGCCCTTTGACAAACCTTGAGGCTTGATTTCTGATCCTTAGTCAAAGACCACGTTTGAGCACCGGGAAAGAAGGAAGAATGCACATGTTCATGAGCTTGCGTTTGAAACAATAATATTTGTCGTTTATCTTTTCCTCGAATAAAATGCAGTCTCAGTTGTCATCGAAAATCTGTTATCGGTTAACGAAAGATATCATTAACCTCTTAACCTTAAGTATGCATTCTGAACCTCGATTCTATCGATCAGCCAAAACAAAGGCAGAAACATGACTACGACCTATCAGATAACTACCGTCGCATTCAATCAAGGCCCCCTTCAAATATCGCATCTCGTAGTCAACAGTAGCTTATTTGTCACAGACCTATTGTTTATTAATATATAGAGTTACGAACGTCTAGAGGGCGGGGTTATTAGTTTACGAGTGTATCAAACGCGCCCCTCTGTTTATTATTGACTCAATGCTCGTGGGAGAACGATATTACTTTTCTAACTCTTTCGGAAGTTTGCCTTCTTTGTTGACATCTGCCGTTCGATTATTGGAAATTTTCTAGATGTTGTATAAACTTTTAGGGGACAATATTAATTTTGTAGGTGATTCATGGGGCTATTGTTTTGTTTTGGGATAACGTTCGCACGGTGGTTCAGTTCTGGGGAATTCTACAACAGTCTTCTTTGAAATCAGTTGATGCAGAGTTCTATTACCTATATTTTGATCTCTTGTGAATTGATTATTTTCTTTAAAGTCATCATTATCATCTCAGCTGATATACGTTCACTGCTGGGCCTTCCCGGAGGATCGCAACGACCAGTCCCGAGCTGCCCTCATTCGACGGATTTCCGCCGCCTTCACCGGGTCGTCGGTTCACTTTGTTGGGAGGCTAAACACGCTTCTCTTTCTGGTATGCGGTCATCACACGAGATTTTTTTGCAATTTCAATTGGTCCCATAATAAAAGTTCCATAACCACGTCAGAGGCCGAAAGGCGGTTTGAATAAACTCTGACACCAGGGCTTTGCAGCCCACTCGATAAGAAGAAGAAGAATAAAAGTTGTTCAGTTTTATGGTCTGAGCACCCTGTTTCGGCTTCAAAACTACCCCAATGCCACGGTGATACAGGGTGAAATTGATATCATTTAGCATCCGTTTAAACTAAGAGTCTACCCATCAAACTGAACAACTGTTACCATGGGAGCAATATTGTTGCGGAGCAAACAAGCTGTTGCATACATTTCAGTCGAGTAGGCACAGTAGTTTAGTATGGTACAGCAGATTTTTTTTTTGCTCCGTTCTGTTTGCTCCCATACTAAAAGTTGTTCAGTTTTATAAGGAAAATCTTAGTTTAAAAGGATGCTAATAATATCAATTTCACCCTGTAGAGTGAGATGATGGTGATGATGATGATTTTGTTACACCTGTATTCAGGGTCCTTCTTAATTTGCTGACACTTTTTTGAGGGGATGATCAAACCATCAAACTGAACAACTTTATCTATGGGGCCAACATTGAAATCGCGAAGAAAAAATCTGCTGTCCCATACATTTGGCTCCATTACTCGTGAGATCGCAGTTTTGTATGAAACAACTGTTTTTTTTTCGCGGTTTCGATGTTGGTGCCATAGAGAAAGTTGTTCATTTTGACGGTCTGATCATCCCCTTAAAAAAGTGTCAGCATATAAAGAAGGACCCTGTATGCGTCTTATCGCTAAAGAAAGCCCAAAGTTATTGTGTGGTGCTAACAAGCCAATGCAGCCAAGATTAGTGGCGGGTTCTTAACGAGGGGTCTCTACGCCGGGCGTAGTGACGTCATATATCACGGATATGTGAAATACTGTTATGATCTCCACCGGTCGCAATAAACGTGGCAGATTTGTTTCTCCTGGCACGATATGTTTGACATAGGTTGTTTTGTTAAGTTTTATTGAGAGACATTTCAAACGATTGCTCTGGTTTATTTCCCAAATTTCTATACTGCCTATTTACAAAACGATAATGAATTTTCGCTATACTTAAATGGATTACAAACTTTAGGGTGTGACCATCAAACTGAACAACTTTCACTATGCAGCCGACATCGACATAATGAAAAGAAAATCTTCTGTATAGAATACGTCACGAAAAAAAATTTCCTGTTCCATAGTAAAAGTCAATGAGCTAAATGAATGGAAAAGGTTATTTTTTTTTGGGGATATCAATGTTGCCCCATAGTGAACGTTGTTAATTTTGATGGTCTAAAAAGCACCCCCTTTAATTAATTTAATGTATACACCCTGTATTAAGATGCAACTTTGAATGTCTCTGTAGGTATCGGTACTACCGTCAGTGATATTCTGAAACCTCAGAACATCCACGTTTCACCAGAAGTACCGAAACTCTGTCCAGTGTGACGGGGGGTGAGTCCGTCGCCACTTATAATGGACAGTGGGTACAATACACGCCTCGAAATTGAAGCATGCAGGTTTCCTCACGATGTTTTCCTTCACCGTACTACCTATGCATGGTTAATCTCAAAATAATTTTATTATTTACAAAATTAACTTCCCCTTAGTGCCTTAATAAAGCAGATACTGTTTATGTTAATAGGATAGTCCTTGCATCACGCTCCACACAAACTTTTGATTATATTTTCAATATTAACCAATTAAAATAGTAAAATTTTTAACACTATCTAGAAACTAATTTTTGTGCATGTGGTTTGCCAGAACTTCCTTAAAATATATATTTTCAAAATCGTTGATTTCGGTACAAATCTTAAATTAATCCTAGCATTGAAACTATACAAGGTGTTTCATAAGTAAAAATAAATATTTAAAACTCTTAAGGGGGTTGTGTGTGTAGACCGTCAAACTGAACAACTTTCTCTATGGGACCAACTATATATAGCTCTAGTCGATTTGTAGAGTATGGAACATCTTTTTTTTTTTCGCGAATTCGATATTGGTCCCATAGTGAAAGTTGTTCAGTTTGATGGTCTAAACCACCCCTCCTTAAATGTTTATTTGTATTTTTGTAACACCTTGTATATTTAAGAGGAACTCAGACAAATGCAAAGCATAGAATTTGTTTTCTAGAACGTGTTTAAAGAATTTCATAGGCTTTAATTGGTTGATATAGAAAAACTTAGTTTATATGTAGCGCGCTCTATGAAGCTTTCGGAATAAACTTCTCTTAATGATCATAAACTTTCTTACCCTCACAAAATATGTATCGTATTGTTGGTTTTAAAATGTCCATAAAACTAAACCTCTATAAAACGTAACTCTTCTAACATAATTAAAACCTTTTTAGTGCCCTAATAAAAGGTTAAAGGTACGGAACCCATGATATTTCCTTTATCACACTTATCTTTAGCATTAATTAATTTCGGGTAAACAATAGAAGCAAATTAAAATAGTCTTATTTAACCTAAACCTGAAACATAACAATAGAACTCGATTGCAAACACAATTTTAATCCTTGTTGTTTTTGCAACATAGAGGTAAATACATGTTATAAATGCGAGTTCCATGGTAGATCGAAGTCTTCAGGACAAATTCTGATCTGGTCCGTCATTTAAACTCAATTATTACTATTGCAAGTTCGTTTATTTCAATGTTCACATTACAAGAACTTACAAAGGAATTAATCTTATTTTGTTCGCATTAACTCAGGAACCAACTATTGCTTGTTACTGCAGACAATTGGTAGACCCACGAAGGGTCATCGGAGCCACTGAAAAAACTTAACCAACCCGCCCAAGGGCACCCCGAAGGAATAGGACCTCAGCAGTCGGGGGTTGCTTGGACTACGAGGTGGATAGCGTATCGGGGATCGATGAGAATTCATAATTATGCATCAATACATAAATATGTACCTACATGACTTTCATGACCATAATGCATATCGTTTAGAACTAAAGCGGTTGACATAGCTCAGAAAATAAGGAAGTTGAAGTGGCAATGGGCTGGTCGTATCTGCCGAAGAACTGACAACCGATAGGGTGTCAGAGTTCTAAAGTGCAAACCACGAACTGGCAGGCGTAGTGTAGGACGCCCTGCTGCCGGCTGGAAAGACAACCTAAAGAAAGTATTGGGGAGCGATAGGATCACTGAGATCGCCACAGATTGTAAGTCAATTAGTAGCCAATATCCCAAAATATCTAGCCTTGGTATCTACCCTCTCCGCATCCAATTAAAATAATCATCCGTTCGTAACGTCAGCCTTAAGCTCGCGTTAACTAAACATGAAAGTTTAAATTAAACTGTTTGTTCAAGTTATTATAGTTCCACGTATTTAGTCTTGCAAATCAAGTCATTTTCGTCCGTACTACTTTGTTATAAGAGTCGTGATAAGGGATTTCATATATGAAATGAACTGTATTGCTGATATGACCCGCCCGCAGTTATTCTCATATCACGGCCGAACGCGTTTTAATGGTAACCTTGATGTTACACATGTTCTACGTGTGCCTCCAATTGTCTACAGCACATTACTTTCTAGATACTTCGACCTTGAGTTATACAGGGTGTAAAAAAAAGTATAATTAACCTTTATACCACATACTTCTAACTATCAAACTGAAAAACTTTTATTATGGGAGCAAACCAGTCAGAACTAATAAAATAGAAAAACTGTTTCATACATTTGAGTCGTGTAGGAACAGGGCAGTTTAGTAAGGAACAGGAGATTTTGTTTTTGCGCTGATAAGTTTCCTTTGCTTCCATCGCTCCCATAGTAAATGTTGTTCAGTTTGATAGGTAGAGTACTCCTTACACACTGTATAAGATGTTAACTGCGTTACATGTCTTAAGCGGTTCTTCAGACTTATCAAACTAAAACAGTTTCTCTACGGAGCCAATTGAGAAAAAGCGAAAAAATTGGTTTTTTGACTGCCCCGAAAGAGAGAGAGATTTTCGTTAAATGTATAGGTACCTAGTTTTAATGTTACAGTGCCTCAACGATTTCCATACACATTTTAAATGAATCCTAGCATTGAAACTGTATATTTTAACGAAAATCTAACAACATGCAAGCATAGAGATTAGTTTCTAGAACGTTTCTGAAAAATTAGATTGATTTTAATTAGTTAGAATTGAAAATATGTATAACCAGACTTCATTTCTATAGAGCGCGCCAACGATGATATACCCTAATCTTCGGTTATCGTTTCCAATACCGAAGCTCCACGCCAGTTGTCATTAGAGAACGAGCGCTCTATAATCTATAATTTAATCGATTCCCAAATAAAATGCAACTTCTCTCATAAACCGATCGAACTAGATTGCAACCCCATCGCATAAGACGTCGACAAAAGCAATTGCTTACAACAGCGTGCACCGTAATGGCAGCTAACCGCACGCGACTGCCGCTATGAAGCCGTTCTTTGACACTTGAAGTGTTCGCGAAATTCACCTGCTAATAGTGATGGGAAAACTTTAGCTATCGATGTTACTAACATTAATACTTAGAAGCATCGGTAGGCCACAAATGGCATGGCTTCTGAAACCTGAAAGAGTGGACTTCGCAGCGTCGTTTTGATTGCGAACCTCCCGTAATGTAGAGGAACCCGAAAAAGAAAAAGCTCATACTTAGAAAGTTTTACTAATGAGTTTTTCTTAAACTTACTTTTGTCTAACAGAGTGTAAAGAAAAGTATCAACCACATATACCCATCAAACTAAACAACTTTTACTATGGGAGCAAACCTGTTAGAGCAAAAAATAAATTAGCTGTTCCATACTAAAATGCAATAGGTACCTACTCGACTAAAATGTATAAGACACATATTTTTTTCTCTGACAGGTTTTCTCCCATAGTAAAAGTTTTCAGTTTGATGGGTAGAATATGTGGTTTAAAGATTAATGATACTTTTCCTTACATCCTGTATTATAGGGCAAAGAAGATTTGAAAGGCGGTAAGGAAACCTGAAAGAAGTCCACCTTCGTCGGCGTCGAAAAGCTGTTTCGTTTAGCGAGAGATATGGATATGCAGAGCTAACTATCAATCTCAAGTAATGGAGAAGAACCCGATCTTATGCTCATACTTAGAAAGAGTTTTGTAAACGATACTTGAATTAGGTTTTTCTCAAACATACTTTCTAGCAAAAAAGAGTTTAAGGCGAATCATCCCGGGACCACGACTCTCCATACTAATCGATGCGAACGAGCACGTGGCACCGGTCAGAATTTAGTCGTTTTCTTTGAAAATTCGATGATTTTTTATTAAGTTATTTTAAATGGTGTTGTGAACAATATTGCTAATTTTCATTTTCTTCCGATTAAAAATGTAAGAATAAAATGGTTACAACTGGAAAAAAGGGGTGACTTTAGATTCCCTTGTTTTCGGTTTTATTCATTCAAATCGATTTCTAGAAAAACCACATCACTTCTCATATCGTGTAGATGGTTCAGTTTATTTTTCAGCTCAAAAAGTGCCATAGTTAATGAATAAAATGGTTACAAAGTTACCCAAAACCGGGAGGTAGACTCTTAAGGGGGTAAGAACCGATATCTTTTTTCACTTATAATTTAGTTTTGTGTACCTATACGACCTTACAGAAGAAAGACGCCGTCCAACATTTTTATGTGTTTATCCTAAAAGAGTTTTTGTAACCTCTGAAGTTTTCTATTACTGATTTAATAATTATGGCTCTCGGATATGTTGTTTTCAGTCAAAAATATTATGAAAAACATCCATCATCCTACAGTTTAAATCGGAATCGTAAGCAGCCCAAACAAACAATGTTTACTTTACGAGGAGTTCATCTCATCTATCAATTTGAAACTTTTGTTTTATTTTGCAGTCTGGAAATAAAAATATGACGCGTAAATTCAACTATAAATATAGCATCAAATATTTACAGACTAACAAATACAAATAATTGTATTTTATCCGAAAAAACAACTATGATTGTATAGAGTTACATTTTGAATTAAAATCGGTAAACCTAATTAAATAAATAAAATATCTTGGACATGTCACACAAATTATCTAGTCACATTTAAAGTACCAGAAACTAGCCTGGACTTGTTCTATGATGTCTAGACAACGATATAGAATACATATATAGATAGATACAAATATCTCGGGTACAAATATTCATATTCATCATACAAATATTTGTCCCTTACGGGATTCGATCCCGCGACCCCCGGCACAGCAGGCAGGTTCACTACGGGCCGTCTGTCTGATTGATTTAATTGATTTAGGGCCTGTTTCACACCTTCTGAGTAAGTTCTTGCTAGCTTATCCGACAGATAATTTGACGTATTTTGTATGAAAATATGTCAATATATATGTCGGATAAGCTGACAAACTTACTCAAAAGTGGTGAAACAGGCCCTTAATAAAACGAAAAAAGACGAGTAAATACGAGTAGAAGGTGTAAAATGAAATGACGTTACTCAGACCATCAAACTAAACAACTTTTACTGTGATGCCAGTAAAAAAAAACTGTTGATTACTTGTGTAGAGAAGCCATTGATGTTTTCTATGGAACAAGTGATTTTATTTATGATACCTATACCTACTGAAAGCTGTTCTGTTTGATGGTCTAAAACACCCCCTAAATCTATCCAACGCAATTAATTTAGTGGGTCTATCTTAATTATGCTGACACTTTTTAGGGGGATGACCAGACCATCAAATTAAACAACTTTTTCTGAACCAACATTGAAATCGCGAAAAAAAATCTGTTGTCCCATACATTTGACAGGAGTAGTTTTGTACTGAACAGGTAATTTTTGTTTCGCTGTTCCGATGTTGGTGCCATAGAGAACGTTGTTCAGTTTGACGGTCTTATCATCCCCATGAAAAAGAGTCATCGTATTAAGAAGGTACCTATACAGGGTGTAAGGGACAGCCCTCCGCAAACTGAAACGGTGAACTCAGACCATCAAACTGAACAACTTTCACTATATAGGCTCCATTGTGAAAGTTGTTCAGTTTGATGGTCACCGTTTCAGTTTGCGGAGGGCTGTCCCGTACACCCTGTATATTTTTGTATATTACCTCAGAGTTTTATCAAATTGTAGTGACTTCAATCTGCGATGGCTTTCCCATCCTTATCCGGCAGATTGACGCGTTGTTTGAACCGTTGCCAGCCAAAGCCAAGACGTAATTACTTCGCGAGCAGTTTGTCAGCCAATTAAACACCTTTGCTTTATTAAGAAGCCGCAGTGAGAACCTGTAAATAGGGAATCTAAAGCAAAGAGATGTAATTTTGAAATACGGAAAAGGAAATTTTCCTGTCTCTGCGGTTCGTTGTGAATAGCATCTTAATTATTTTGGGAAATGGATAGGAACGTGGTTTTACTTTGTTACGTAACGGTATCTACTTTACATTTTAACAAGAAAACACTTCCAGCGCCGTACATCAAGCTAATAATACTATATTATCCACTAAGGTGAGAACCAGGGTAAATCCCGTTAGCATAATCTTGAAATTCAAGATGCCAAAACTAGGTTAATCAAAATTGAAGACCGTTCTTTTTTAAAATTCGATAGCAAATTTTCGTCCACACCGAGACAGTTTTCTGTCTATATCTATACTTATATTAACCAACCAACCAAGCTTTAAACCACATACTCTACTCATGAAACTGAACAACTTTTACTATGGCAGCAAACCGATCAGAACAAAATAAATCTGCTGTCCAATACATTTGAGTCCACTAGATATTGCAGTTTAGTATGGGACAGCTGATTTCTTTTTCGTTCTGATTGGGTTGCTCCTCTTGGTTTGCTCTCATAGTAAAAGTTGTTCAGTTTGATGGATAGGGTATGTGGTTTAAAGGTTAATGATACTTTTCCTTACACATTGTAAAAAGGAATGAGTTGATATTTTTGTTTGATTGTTTGTATTGAATAGGCTCCAAAACTACTGGTCCGATCTCAATAATTCTATTAGAATGCTACATTCTCTGTGATGAACATAGCCTAAAAAACGGCCAAGTGTGTGTCGGGAACATTTTAAGGGGCGGTACGAAGTTCATCGCGGTCATCTAGTAATTTATAAATATAAATATTATATGTCATTCATTACTTGATTCGAATTCTTTTCTCCTATGAAAAATCGCATGCTTTAAGGGTCGGCACTACCTACGGCCCATTTGACATATCTGTCAAAAGAAATAGACCGGTGGCCGACAACACTCAACCCTATGTTATAAGATTAATGAACTAATCAATCTGATAGCTTTTGGTAATAAATTTCTTGCACAAAACTTGGTCGGCTGCATCGCGCGGCGCAGCTTGGCTGGCACGTTTACTGGTGTGAAGGAAAAAGTGAACCCTACCTGGTGACACAACATTTTACCTCGTTGAATTAAAGGACATAACTAGTCTGTTGGTCTAGAGGCCAATTAGTAAAGCCTTAAAAGTCTGGTGGCCCGACCCTATCCTGGCAGGTTCGTAGGTCTGAACGAATTTAGGGTACCTACTACCCGGAAGGCAGATTTTACCACATTAAATTTATATTGAATGTTTGGTTGTGAATGTTTGGTTGTGCGTGGCAATACTCCTGCTGCATCTGGATTTGAGAGCCGTAGGTCGAAATTGACATTTATAGCAACAGTACAGTACCGTGATGGACCTACACGAGTACTAGGACGAGTACTAGGAAATGGGCAATATGTAAAACTGGAAATAAATAAATAATTAAAATGAAATATAAGGTATATGCATGCTTGTTTATGTACATATATATATATATATATATATATATATATATATATAAGTATATTATTGTATGTTGTATTAGTTGGCTTAGCATTAGTGTTGTATTTGTACAGTAGAATAAAAATGTTATAAATTGAGAGCTTATATCTGCCAACAAACTGTCATGCAGTATGGCAGATTTAATTGTAAAGAAACCTTTTTGTAATGTCTTTTGGATAAATAAATGAATTGAATTGAATTGAAATAATATTTTAAGCACGGAATAAAAGCTAATTTTGCAGTAACTGGAACATCATCATCACTCTATCATCGTGCACTGCTGAACATAGGCCTCAACCAAGGCGCGCCACTAAACTCTGTCCTCGGCCTTCCTCATCCAGTCGCTCCCCGCTACTTTTTTTTGGTCGTCTGTCCAGCGGGCAGCAGGGCGTACCACACTACGCCTACCAGTTCGCGGTCTCCACTCTAGAACTCTGACACCCCATCGGTTGTCAGTTCTTCGGCAGATATGACCAGCCCATTGCCACTTCAGCTTGCTAATTTTCTGAGCTATGTCAGCCACTTTAGTTCTGTGACGAATCACTTCATTTCTGATGTGGTCCCTCAGAGAAACACCGAGCATAGCTCTTTCCATAGCTCGCTGAGCGACCTTGAATTTATGAACTAGTCCTATCGTCAGGGTCCACGTTTCCGCACCATAGGTCATCAGTGGCAGAACGCACTGATTGGACACCTTCGTTTTGAGGCATTGTGGTAGGGCCGAGGAGAATATATGACGTAGTTTCCCGAAAGCAGCCCATCCTAGTTGTAGTAGTAACTGGAACGATTGCCTTCAAAAACATTTGCGCAAAAGGACATCAGTGTGACCACTTTTAGTAGATTTCTTCTTTATTGGTAGATTTAGGGCAAAATTGTTTAGTAGATTTTAGTAGAAATTGGGTATTCGAAAATTTTAATATATTTAAAAATGCAAGGATTCCGGCTAATCAAATCGAAGATGGCAATACAAATGGCTGAGAAAACGATTGCAGGGTTTGCAAGTTTTCCGGAACTTCTAGTACATCATCATCATAATCATCAGCCTATATTATACGTCCCACTGCAGGGCACAGGCCTACCTTCTAGGAGGGTGTTTGGGCGTTAGGCCACCACGCGTGCCCAATGCGGATTGGTAGACTTCACATATATATCAGAATTTCTTCGTCTGCATATGCAGGTTTCCTCACGACATTTTGGTTCACCATTTGAGAGCAGTCGGTAATACGTACAGTCAGCAGCAAAGAGATGGATGCACTTTTACTACGTCGTAGTATAATGATGTATCCACTTTAGTACTACGCGTAGTACTAAAGTGTATACATCTCTTGCATGAGGAGGCATACATCTTTTTGCTGCTGACTGTACATAAGTTAGAAAAACTCATTGGTACGTGGCATGTTGTCCGTGCGGATTCGAACTCGGACCTCTTGATTGAGAGTCCATACCTCTCTGCAACGCGCCACCGAACTCACTTCTAGTACAGCAAATATTAATCATATCGCCTAATGTTGTTTTTTTTTTACAAAAGAGGGCTTCTGAGCAGACTTGGAATTTTGGTACCTAGCACTTTTAATATGTCAAAGGGATTGCATGTTTATCGACTTCCAATAATGTCGCTATACGGGTATATTTTATATCACTGCGGATAACTTCGGCATGTATCGAACTTCAAAATAGCGAAAATAAATCAGGTGTCCCATACATTTGAGTCGAATATGTACCTACTTTAGTTTTGTATAGGACTGCTGATTTTTTTTTCGCTCTTTTGAAGTTGGCTCCATACTGAAAGTTATTCAGTTTTATGAGTAGAACAACAACAACAACAACAACAACATGCTGGAGTTATTTGCAGTGAAAAATTACCCGTATATCGACACAATCGGAAGTCGATAAACGTGCAATCCCTTTGACATATTAAAAGTGCTACCAAAATTTCGGACTCTGCTTATGAGACACAGAAAACTGTACTAAATTTAAACTTGCATAGGGACGACCTAATTTAATATTTATTTGAAAATTTAATTTTATTTTATTTTAATTTAATTTTATTTAATATGGCACACCAATTATGTGGCAATATTATGGCAATTTAGTTACAAAGTGATGGAAACCAAAAAAAAATTATACAAAAATGCGAAAATAACATGTGTAATGATGAGCGTTTAGATAAAATTGATAATATTTTGTTCAAAAACGTGTTTTATATTAAATTTTAACCATCTGTAACGACATAAATATTATTTAGTTGAATTTAAGTAGAATTCGAAACAGAACTGGTAGATTTTGGTAGATTTCAGCAGTAATTTTGGTCACGCTGAAGGACATTGTGCGACACAAGAACATATAGGTGTTACTTAGTAGCTAAAGTGGGTACATAAACCCTGAAAGGGCACAGCAATATTAACAAGAAGTAATTACAAAGATAAATAAAAAATTTGTACAATGTCAATAGTTCTTTAGGTTCTTTTGGTAGTTTTTAGTTCTTTAGGTTCTTTTGGTAGTTTTTGGTTCTTTTGGTAGTTTTTGGTAGTTTAGTTTTTTTTCTTAGTTATTGGTTATTTTGGTAGTTTTTGGTAGAATTTAGTCGTAATTTCTGGTTTTTTGGTAGTTTTTGGTTAGTTTGGTAGTTTTTCCTTGTTTCTGGTTATTTTGATAGATTTTCGTAGTTTTTGGTTATTTTGGTAGATTTTTATACTTTTTGGTAATATTTGATAGAAGAATGAAAATTACCAAAAACTACCATAAAAAACAAAAGAGACGGCTACGGGGTGGGTCTGTTGACATACAAAAATATTTGTTTTGCAAAAGAGGTGCATTCGAATCGTAAGCGGAATTCGGTCAGTAAGGGTGTCATGCTGATCCTTGTTTACCGACTTTAAATTACTCACTGTGACAGCTTTGTATATCCTCGATCTGTGCAAAATCGTGAGACGATACCCCGTAGTATTTCCGTAGCAAGAGATTAAATTAAACTCGCAAAAATGAGCTACTGGTACCAAATTACCAACTAGCATCGATGCAAAGGACTACAAAATAAAGTCGAATACAGTTCTTGTGTATAATAAAATACCAGATGACATTAAAGCCGACAAGAAATTTCTGAAAGTTGAAGAATTATTAATCGAACAGTGTCACTATGACTTTAATTAGTTTCTTCAGTATAAGTAAACAAAAAAGCATCAATCTGAGTAGAAAAAAATATGTTGCAGACCGATTATTTGTGCCTCAATAGGTTATTATAATTTTTAACTAATCACATTGAACAGATTTTATAACATTTAACTAATTTAATTGTAGTAGTGAAAGGTGGTAGTTAAGTTATTGTCTGGCACCTATTGTTTAAATCTGTTTTTCTTAATGTTTATAAATTGTATTGTAGTGTGAGTGTGACTAATAGGTACTCTGTAGTACCTACTTACCAGCTGTAACTTATGTACCTACCTACAATTTAAGGTAAATAAATGAAAAGAAATGAGATGAACCAAAAAGTACCAAATTAACCATAAACTACCAAAAAGTACGAAAAATTACCAAAATAACAATAATCTACCAAAAAGTACGAAAATCTACCAAAAAAACCAGATACTACCAAAATAACCAAAAACTACCTACCGAAAAGTACGAAAAACTACCAAATAACTTTTTGGTTACTTTTGTACGAAAATTTACTAAAATATACCATAAATTACCAAAATAACCAAAAACTACCAAACAGTGCCCGGAAAGTAACTTTTGAGAAATTCCTTTGTGTTGTCTTGTGTCGCGCAATGTCTTTTCGCGCAAAATTCTGTCGTGCAAATGACTTTCAATGTCAATCGTTTGAGTTACCTACTACGGTACAGAATTCACTCTTATTCCATTCTTATTTAAAACATATCTGACGATGATGATGATGATTTCAGATTATCAATCCTTAGTTTGCTAGTAACAATAGTAATAAACTTACAGTTATTCTGTTATAATAATGGGGACAAAAATTAACGAGTAATAGTCGACCAATTTATAAAATGTACTTCTAAGTCCACATATCGTGACGGGCAACTACGGAACCCTACACTGCATGTGGCCCGACACCCACTTGCCCGGTTTTTTATAAGTTACTTCGCCTACTTTAGCTAAAAATGGATTTGTTCATTAATCTTCTAAGACAAGGTTGGGTGTTGCCGGTCACCGGTCTATTCGCAATGATTTCGAACGATTGACGGCCCATAGTAATTTGTATGAAGAAAACGTCCAAAAAAATATGTGATTTTTGGTAACAAATTGCAAAAAAACTAGAAGTCGTATCGAAAAACTGATTTGTTTAAAGTGTTCTTTGATGTTTTGCCATTGATTAGAAATATATTTTGTTGTTTTATATTGTTTCACTAAGTCACAGGACTCGGAACGCGGCAGTGCTATTCTAGAGTTTTTCATGAAATTCTCGATTACTTTCTGATGTAACTACACAATTTTACTGAAATGTTTTTTGTTCATCTTGTACTTCATCTTTTAAAGAAGCGATGGTATTAATTTTGTTTGTAAATACAGCTATTTACTATCCTCAAAAGTCTGAACGCCGAACCCTGTTTGGCCCGATTAGGGTAGTGCCGACCCTTAAGTCTACGAGATACATTACATGCTTAAATCCTTAAAGAATTTCAACCATAAATAATCTTGAAGCATAAAATCATGTCAAAATCACCATAAATATTTCTTTTGCTTATAACGACCGCAATAAAAAAATGACTAGGCTAGACTTATACAAAGCTAATGAGAGTAAACGGCTCAGGCAATATCTCACGTGAGGTTTTATTCTGTACTTAATAGCGATACATAGTATAACAAAAGACATAAAGATGGCCATAAAGAGAATCCCACACAGATTTTTTCGTCATCCGAAGATATGAAGACATTGACTATTCCATTCATAGTGGCTTGAAATAAAGGACTGTAGACGAAATGAAAAGGATTATTGTTTTAGTTTTATCTTAATCTAACGATATAAGCGTTCCGTGTGGGATGACGCAGGACAAAGAATCCATTGACTCTGCGTTATACTAACAATTTTCTTACATAATATTTCACTTTATGGCTTCAAAACTTTTATAGAAGAATGTTTACATTGGACGGTAAACGGACTAATCCATTTTTCAGATTTTAAACTAAGATTAGTTACTTTACCTTATTTTACTTAAACATCACCATCACCATATTATATAAATTTCAATGCAGGGAGGGTTTATGGGCGTTAGTTCACCACGCGTGCCCGATGCGGTTGGTATAGACTTCACATGCGCATCGGAATAATATCTTCTTTAGCGTATGCAGGTTTCCTCACGATGTTTTCCGTCACCGTTTCAGAGCAGTCTGCGTATCATATCGTAGCGTATCATAATCTAGAAAAACTCATTGGTACATAGTATGTGGTCCGTGAGGATTCGAACCCGGACCTCAAGATTGAGTTTTCATAGCTCTCAGCAACAACGCGCTACCTACATATACTTTTTATAATTTTATATTTTTTTGTATTGGTAGGTAATACTACGAATGGAGGAGGATGACATATTGCGCTGACCCCAAATAATGGGAAATGGGCAAGAGAATGATGAATGACTAGGATTGGCTTTGCAAAATTTGGAGCTGAACTTGATAATGTTTCTAAAATTTTAAAGCTTGTTGAAATCAAATAAGGCAACAACGTCTCCAAACCAGTCTCTGTGCTAGCATCGCTTCATCGTCGGCACAAGACAGCGACATTTCGTGGTCTCAGTCATTAATTATACGCAGCTCTTTGTCCCGCAGGCTCTCGGGTCCATTGTGACAATATTTGGGTCGAGCCTTTCAAAATCGTTCCAACAATAAACGTGTACATAGACGGATCATCTCACCGATGGGAAAGGTTGCAGGTAACATAACTTTAATAGGATTATCTTAGCCTTTGATTTTGAGTTATATTTTTAATATAAGATTTTTTGAAATCTGTGACACGTGTACAAATATTGCGGGCAGTTCTACAATGAAGGTGAGGACAGATTTTATTGATCCATTTATGCGAAGTTTATCCAGTGGTGTTGGTTTAGGCACATAAAGTAAACTGCGAACGGTCTTTGGACGTAAGCCAATTTTACTCAAACGATGCACCAAGTTCTGACCAAACACTTGTTTTACAAAATGGGTTGAGAACAATAAATCCAGTCAAATAGGTATGCAATGAATATAAGGGGTAAAAAAACATAAGATAGATAAAACGAGAAAAATTTGGTAAGAAAAAAAGATACAAAAACAAAACATCAAAGATACATCACATCACAAACTTCTAAGAAAATACTTCGATGTTTTCCCCTGAGTCTATCACTTAGATCTGATTACAGGAAAGGCAATCATAACTTGTGTAATAACGTGAAAGAATCGCGGATATGGCAAACAAAGTCTTGTAACTTGCTACTTAATATAATAAGTAGGTACTGCCTTTGACCCAGAAACTTTTACATAAGTTACAGCAGGTACTTTCCAGATTTGGTGAAATCTGATTTATTATTTGTTCTGTTTGACCTCTGTTATTAGTTTGAGTTAGTTCAAGCCGTCCTACCTAAATAAGTGATTATGTGAATCCATCAAGTTAGCGTGTGGAATAGCCCAGGGCACATTCTAATCAAATATGACAAACATTTTCATTCTTTCATACACTTTTCACTCGATTAATCTCATAGATTTACACTCTAGATTAAGCCATACCGTGGCCGCACATGGAACAGCAATAGTTTGACTTTTGCATACTAAAAGACGGTTTGTATGGCAAAGATTCTATAGGATTGACAGCTTGCCAAACACAAAAACCAGCCACGATGACCGAAATGAAAAATAATGTTTTGTCTTTTTTGTTAACATTAGTTTTCACAACTGGCTATCTCGCTCTCGATTTCTTGGCTCCATCTTGTAGCGTTAGCGAAAAGTTTTAAATCTATGATTAATCCTATAGAATCTATATAATGTTCTTGGATTAATCTCATATTTTTCTTTAGTGTCAACATGGGCCATATTACATGACAATTACTCATGTTTTAGTGGAAAGATCAGCCATTCTGCAATGATCGTATCGAGGCTGACTGTCCAGGGTTCTCCAGACTAACTCACATTTTATCACTCGGGGAGGCTCTTCGGTGAGATTCCCATAATTATAGCCATCAAGAATTTAAACTATTGTTAGTCTTGCACTCAGTTGAGTTAATCCTCAATTAAATCTCTTGCTGACACTTTTTCTCTTGTTGACGACGTAGTTAAAGCTATCGATAGATTTAATGGAGGATTAACTTTAATAACAAAATCGTTTCTTTCATGTTACTGTTAATAATTTCGGGTACTGGATGATTATGCTAGTAGCAAAGAGTACAAATATTTACAAGACAAATTAGCAAATTCAACATCCATCATTAAAATATCCATGTTTCGAAAAATTCATAGACAGCAACAATTGACGATTTCTCCAAATCGCAAATTAAAGAGCTATCGTAACACAAACAATTAACGTTCCAATCACTATTGGAATCAGACTAACAGGACGTAATGTAGATTGACAATATTCAAACAATTCCGTCAATACTGCTAACATTACAAACAACTGTGCTAGTATTGATTTCACGTTTAATTTTGTACAGTACTCAGCAAAGCTAATCAACTGACGGGTCTCACTCAGCGTAACTATCATATTGGAATTAATCACTACCGAGTAAACTTATGTACACTTATAGTCCTGGGTGCAAGTATGGTCTAATTTTCTGACACCTTTTCAACACAGAATGCCCTCTAAAAAAAAAATCTGTTCACTTCATCTCTGCTTACGATATGGCTTTTAAAATTTGCTTCACAGCTTTATGTATAGCAACTTATTACGATAGGAAAACTGGACCATAGGTAGGTACTTGTGCCCTAAGACCAAATTTACCTGTTTTTACGTTTCGTTCACTAAGATGATCCCGTTTTTACACATTAATGACTCGAAAATTTTGAGCAGGTGATATTTTATAATAAAATAACCTTCCTTTCAAACTTTCGTTAAAATGAAATGGTGAAAGCTCATGTACACCTAATATCAGTTGATTGCTTCGCTATCTCAAACCAACCGATCAACTGGTGTATACTAACCACGTAGCTTTTTTTTCACACTCGAATTATTAAGGCTGTCGATAACTGGCAAAGAAAATAGTTATTTGTTAGGCTAGGCTGCAAAGTTGCTTTTTGGCGCGAGTACTTGTATTGAAACCTGAGCAAGCGAAGGTTTCAAAGGTACGAGACGCCGAATAACTTTGCAGCCGAGCGAAACACACCACTTTTCACCTCACAACAGCGAGGATAAAAAGTGAATTGCTAAAAAGAACATTTTAAAAAGTTTTTTTTTTCTTGCTGGCCAGTGACATGAAATAGCTATTAAGCATTTTCAGTGGATTGGCGGTATAGAACCTTCGATTGATCGAAGGTATAGAACAATATTAAATAGACAGATTCGAATTTCAAAAACTCTTTCCACGCTAGCGGATAAAATGCGCTTTTGCACTCAGATTTCGAATGATAAACAGAATCTTTCTGAGCTTGTGATTGTGAGGTGAAAAAGAAATTCTTTCTGAAATTATAACGAAAACAACAAAAACTATTTGTTACGAACATAGAGATTTCGGTTCAATACCTTGCTAGAATTTCATAAACAGAAATTCATTTTCAATTTATAGCTTGTATAATCCTTGCGATAAGAGTAACAATGCTCGTATGCAATATAATTCAATGCTAAATATGCACGCACAATTAATTGAATGAATGCAAGTACATTGCAATGTGCTCTCTAATGAACTGGGTTAGCAACTCGAATTAATCGTTGAACGTGCTTTGGTTAACAACATGGCTATTGGTTTGGATTGTAGTTTGGATGGAGGTATGGATGCAATGCATGTAGGTACTGAATTGTTACAAAAGGATATCATTCTGAACTGCGGTCGTGGACTTGTAGCGACGCAGAATCCTGGTTTACTTCGAATTTTGGCATATGCTCACAAATATATTCCCCGAGGAGGTAGTCAGATATATTCTGAAAACTCAGAACATACACGATTCACTAATAGTACCGAAACTCTGCTCAGTGTAATGGGGAGTGAGCCCGTCGCCACATTATAAATGGACAGTGCATGCATCGAAATTGATGCAGGTTTCCTCACTATGTTTTTTTCGCCGAAAAGTCAGTGGTGTTATAGGTAGACCATGACTGCGTAGAAAAAAACGTGCAGGCGAAAGCCCTACTTGCGCAGGCCCACTATTTTTCAAGATGTTTGCCGCTGTTTGTTTGTTTGTACAATTCGCATTAGGCACACCTGGTAGATTAACGCCTATTCCCGATCCTTGAGGGTAGACATGTGCCCTGCAGTGGGACGTATAAAGGCTGATGATAATGATGATGATGACAAGCGAAATCAAGCTGAAATCGAATCAACTTCAGATTCAGATTAGAAAATATTTGCAGCAATTTCGTCCTACAGATCTACGAGTATCTTATCAATAGAAATATTCCTCCGTGGTCTAATTGTTATTGGGCTCTTGACACGAAGGTCCTGAGTTCAATTCCCATGGGGGAAGTCTAGTGATATGTCCCCTTGTGCCATTTTCCCCAGTTGGTTAGGAAATTGCAGGCTGAATCACCTGATTGTCTGAAAAGAAAGATGATTCCGTGCTTCGGATGGCACGTTAAGCCGTTGGTCCCGGCTACTATATCTCTGGTGGTAGTAGTCGTTATATAAAAACCACGTCAGAGGCCATAAGGCGCGGTCTGAAAAAACTCAGACACCAGGGCTTGCCCACAAGATAAGAAGAATAATAGAAACATGCTCAAATTAGCTTTCACCAGTAAAGTTGTTGATGGAAAATTAAAACTAGCCAAAACAATTAACTGAGAAAGTAATGTAACAAAGAACTTGAATAACCAAAGTAAATACAAAGAGGAAAGTTATTTGCAAAGGTGGAGCACTGAAGCTTTTAATTAAAACTATTTCTAGAGAATGCATATTCATAACCTTCTTTACTTGCCTTTAAACTTGGTATAATATCATGCAACAGAAACTGTTCACGTAAATATGAGTGATATCATTTTTTACTAGGATACAATAAAATAGCCTCCATGGCGTTATTAATAAAGAAATAAAATAATAGTAAGTTATGAATTATGATACAAGTGAGATAAGTTGATCATTACAATCGAGGCTGGATTGCAGCACGAGCCCCAGGCGAGGGCTTTAAACGAGTCGAGACCGTAATGACCAACGCTCACGCGTTTCATACACACTTGCTATGAAAAAATAAAAACAAAATCACAAAAATTGCTCTTCAGACGGAGTACAAATATTTGTGAAAAATGGCGCCCAGATTTCTTTCTTTGAATTAGTTACCTTTGTCTTTGTTAAAAAAGTTTTTTTTTTCTGAGATATATCAAAAATGTCAAAATCTATTTTATTTTTATTGTATTCTGGAGAAACGGTTTTCATGAATGGCTTTCATTTTTTTAACAGCTAATACGAAAATAAAAGAAACAGTTGTGACTCGGTCACGTACAAGCAACTCATAGCATGCAAGGCGCACCTCCAGAGCCATTTAAAACTGGGTCAGTTGTATTGCTGAATGTAAAACATCATAAAGTAGATTTTTATTAGGTGCTCATTAAAAAAAGAAGTAATTAGGCTCTGTGAGGGTATAAACAAATACGTTTATTGCACTTTGATTTACATTTCTATTTCGTATGCTTATGCAGTTTTGCAAGATATTTAATAAGAAACAATACGCTTTAAAAGCTTTAAAATGTGAATTTGCATTTTATAAGTTTCTTTCTTTATACTAGTTGATTATGTAACACTTTCCAAATTTCAGGGGTGGTTCAGAAGATCATCAAACTGAATAACTGTTACGAGCAAACCAGAAATCTAAAAAAAAACAGCTGATCGATACTAAACTGCAATAACTACTCGACTCATACATTTGACTACATCAATATGGACTAGTCAGGTACGCGTGCAATTCTACTAACAAATGTTTCTGCCACTTTTTGCGGGGGGCGAGGTAACATGAAATTCGCAACTTTGGATTTTATTCCCCATAACTTTAGAGAATTTTGAATATCAAAAATCATGAAAAGTAGTCTCGTGTGAACCCCAAACGTTCTAAGTTCGAATTTATTGTTTCGCAATTATAGGCAGTCTCGTTTAGTGATTGATAGGTATAAAATTGAATGTAAATGCGCATGATCAATTGTTCTTGTAACGTGGCAGAGGGGAAATGCTAACGCAAGGCTAGTCCTTATAATAAATAGTCGAAGACTCAAACGTACGAATCAGCTGTTTTTTTTTGTTACCTCTTGCCCTAACCCTGACAGATACTTTCATAGAGCTCGTCGTGCCCCCCCCCCACCTTGAAAACCAATGCTCCAACTAGCCCATTATAAAATACACTATTCTTCACTGAGGTTATAATTCTCCATCCATCAACAATCAAAGCTTTCCCTTCCCTGCAAAGCCTATGTTTACTATAGGTCACGTATGTTTACATGACCAACAAATGGCTCAAATCAACGCAATCAACATAAAACGTTTACCTAAAATATTACCTAAATTGCTATCGTGTACAGGAATTTCGTAGTACGTGGAAGTCTAGATTTTCCTGAAATTACTATCGCATCCTTCAATCTGACATGCGACGTCGCTTTGCTAACATTCTTCAATGCCCTGTTAACTGGAAACGAAGTGCCAGTAGTAAAAGATCTTGTTACCATTTAGTTAGTTACTAAGGTAGGTTACAAATATTATTTAACTAGAGTTTACCCGTGACTTCGTCCACACAAATTGTATACCAGATTTTAAGTCAAATCATAAGCTATCAAACAAAATAAAGTTTCATCAAAATCGGTTCAGTAGTTTTTACGTGAAGCTTTACAACCAAACAAACAGAGAAAAAATCTGACACAATTTCATTTGGTGTAAGGTATACCTAAAAACCATATCGTAATCTTTTTATACTAAATAATAATATCTTCAATGTAGAGACACACTAAACTTCTGTTACAGTTTTTTATTAGTTCAGATGAAAATGATTTCCTTGCATTAAATTGTACAATCTGTGTGTGTGTACAATCTTGAATAATAATACCTAGGTATCTTCAATGTGAAGTGAACCGCTACTTTTTTATTCCTCATGATTTTGCGGTTTTATAAACGGTTTTATAAAACCGCGTCATTTAAATCGCGCTATCGAGTGTTATTTGAGTTTATATGAAGTGAACCGCTACTTTTTTATTCCTCATGATTTTGCGGTTTTTAAAATCATGAGGAATAAAAAAAAGTAGCGGTTCACTTCATATAAACTATATAAAATAGCGCGATTTAAATGACGTGCAGCGCCATCTCTTGACAAAATTGTTAGTTTGTTTGTTTGTTCGCGCATCACGCAAAAACTACTGAACCGATTGTGATGAAACTTTTTTTGTTAGATAGCTTATGATTTGACTTAAAATCTGGTATATAATTTGTGCGGACGAAGTCGCGGGTAAACACTAGTATAACAATAATTACATATCTACAAATTTATATAAACTAAGCATCTATACTTATACGTACATAAAACCGACAAGAAGCATTGACTTTACTTTGTATCAAATGTTTAAACTTAAATGCGTTACTCGTATATACTTATGTTTACTGTGGGACCAACTTTAAAATCGCGTGAAAAAATCTGCATTTTCATATTATAGTACACACGGCGACACATCAAGCTACACAAAACCAAAATAAGCTGGCCGCGCGTAGGTAGAGTAATGTATAAGGTCGCGCGGCCAGCTTATGTTTTTTTGCGTAGCTTGATGTGTCACCGTGTGTATATTTTGGTCGAGACGCTATGGACATTGTCTTTGGAAAAACTGATTTTTTTTGGTTCCACTCTGTAAAAGTTGTTCAGTTTGATAGTCTGAAGTACCATTTAGGCGAACTAGGTCGTTTTCTATGGACATCATTTTAGAACTCCCTAATCCCCTGAAATAAAATAAAAAATGGATTTAAAAAATAGGCACCTACATTTGGATTTGGTAAACCCAATGTTTATTTTAAATTAAAGCAAATAGTAATCCTGCGATGCAAACTAAGCATTTCATTGAACATATTGAAACGAGGTATTTTCGTTTGATCCAGTTCAATATAATTTTGCATGTACTATGTGTTACTTATTCAAACATTTCTATTTCAATATGATACCGCGATCATAGCAAAATGTTAATATTGGTTCCAAAAACCTTAGTGCTTATTGCGAATTTTGTACTTTGACAGCATACATCAAGAGTAAAGTTACGATCATGTAAACCGTAGAAAGAGAATCAACTAGAAAAGGCATTAAAATAATAATAGTCTATATATTGGGGATCGATAGATGGCGCTACGGTCTGTACGAAGAAACGTCAACATTTCAAAAAGTGTTTCTATAGAACAATAAAGAGTGAAAAGATGATCAAGAAGATGCCAACGCATCTATTAATGACATATTTCATTATTTACTAATCTTTTAATCAAAAATTCGAAACTTTTACGACTGACATGGCTGTATGGGCTCGATCCCTTGGCATTCCAAAAAAAGGCAGGCACAGTCTTGACAAGATTTTGACAGGATCTCGCGACCGGCTCAATGGGGCGATAAACATGCCATCTGTCGAGTTTTTTAGGAACTACATTTAAAAAAGAAAAGAAAAACGCTCATTGCTATGCAAGGATTTGTGTGGCAAGGCTTCGATCAAAGTAAAATGAATGGATAAACCCAAAGCGCAATTTGCTGCACAAAAGGTAGGCGTTGGCGTGCATTTGGTCTGTCATCTGGGTACACACGGCGACAGGTCAGATTACCCTGTTTGGACTAACTATTAGAAGTTGAACGCTGCGAATCGTGCGAGAGGGTGCGGTATGTTGTTGTTGTTTCGTCTCACGGCACGCTGCGCCCGTGCCGGCAGCCGCGTCTATGCAGGCTCTCTACCGCACTATTTTGTGTTTTGTTCGTAGTGTAGTTATGGGTATATAGGGTGCGTAACATGATGACTGTGTCGCCGTGTGTACGTAAGTATTTCAAATACCTGATGATTTGATAAAGTATGTAAAGTGTGCTAAGAGAATGTAAATAAACGAAATATTGTTTACCAATTGTTTTATATAATTTTTCTAGTCAGAAATGTTCACGTAAGGCCCATCTAAATGTACCTAAAATGTCATAAAGCTTTTACCCAACTTCAGTCTCCATCCAAAACAAAGCACAAATGAAAAGCAGAATGAAGTACCATTGACATTAGAATTGTTTCTAACACAAAAGATCATCCGAAGCCTCATCACGTTAACCCAGATTAATCTAAACAGACATCTTCAAATAAACCAGCCGATTGAGCGAAGTACAAACAATGTTAACAATAACGTGGCATAACAATTCGTGGGAAATTGTTTTCAGTAGATTAAAGGACTGCTCTCCTAATGCTTTCGACAATAGGCCCTGAGGCTGTGTTTATATAAATACTCTGTCAACCGCACTGATGTTACAACAATGAAATTTTCCTTCTCCCTTTAGCCAAAAATTGTGTTTAGCGAAATCACAATGACATCTTATACAACACGGGATGAGTATTGAGGAAGATGCCTCACAAATCGGCATATTTGTGTAGATTATGCTTGTTTGGGAGAGTAATTATTTGAAGTCAACAGAGGATGTTTACAAAGGAGCTTTTTCTAAAGACTCGTTCATAAAAATATGTCCTCGAAATGAAACAAAATACCTACCAGTGCAAAATGTTCTACACTTCGTAGGCGTTATTAAGAAAATGTTTTCGAGATCGTAGAGAGTAATCAACTAGATATAAACATATAAACAAAGTTTGATCTAATGTTTTGCTGTTGCTTCCAAGTTGATTAAATTTTGTAAAGTTACATTCAGGACCTATTACATGGTGTAAGGAAAAGTATCATTAACCTGTAAACCACATACTCTACCCATCAAACTGAATCCTACGGGGGCAAACATGTCAGAACAAAAAAAAATCTGTTTTATACGTTTGAGTAGGCATTGCAGTTTAGTATGAAACAGCAGATTTTTTTTTTCGCTGACAGATTTGCCATAGTAAAAGTTGTTCAGTTTGATTGGTACAGTATGTGGTTATACTTTTCCTTTCACCCTGTATACATAGGTCGGGTTTCCACTAAACTTTAGTTTCAAATTTAAAGAAACAATGGTCACGGTATTAAGCAGAATAAAATATAAATTTAAGACTATGTAAAATTAAAACTTCTGAGTAAAATTGCTCACAAGAATTATGCAGGAAAAAAATATACTTTAACCGTAACATAACTTACATCAAAATATTACTTTAACCTACAGATATAATTACCATTTACCAAATGTTATTTGTCTTTGACTTTCTAACTAAAACAAAGCGAATGTTTCCACTTTCTCATAGTTCAGTAGAACGTATTACTCCAGAATTTAGTTCAGGAGGAAGCACTAAAATTCATCAACGACAACGAACTCAATGAACCCGTAAACTAAGACTATCTTCCAGTAAAAAGGGATGTGAGCACTTACTCTATTTATCTCCACGTCACAATGAACAATTAAGGCCATGCTATGTCCCTTCTAATCCTTTGTATCAAAGACGTTTAGATAATCAAGCAACGTACGACACAGAGCGGAATGTAATGACATCGTGAGTAAAGCTAGAGGAATTTTATAACGCTCACTAAGTTTTGAGGACATTATCGTGATTATGATCAGTGATGCATCAAAGGGCACAGGCATCAGCCACACACGACGCCTTGCCCTTAACGCAATTAATCTATCCAAATATCTTTTTATATGAGGGTGTAAGGACATGGTAAGAAATGTTAATGCGTCATTTTCTAAGAAAAAAGGATTGTAGTGAAATGTTTGAAGTTAGTCATGATGTCGTAAATGAGTTTCGTGGCGTAGTTCTACGAATAAGGTAAAGTTCTAATTAGAATGAAAGCTAGAACACCTTTGTGTGGTATAATTTTCAACTTGGTTTTAAACAACAGTCACCAAAGACTACCAACGGCGAACTGTATTAAAAGCTATGAACTAACTTTAGTATCCACGTCTACTCTAGACTCTAGATCACATATTGTTTAATATCGTATCGCCATCGTGTCTGTGGTTATATCATCATCGATCTGAAAGCTCGCACCATATATTGGAAGTTTTTTTTTTTACCGTTCCGAAACATTCAGGGGTGTTTCAGACCATCAAACTGAGCAACTTTTATTTTGGGACCTAACCTGAAATCGCATAAAAAACCAGTCTTTCCATACTAAACTGTAATGCTAGACTCAAAAGTAAGTTTTTTTAAGAATTCAGGTTTGCTTCCATAGTAAAAGTAGTTCAGTTTGATGGTCAGATCTGAACCACTCCTGAAACTTTCGGAACGGTAATAATCAACCGGTGTATAATAAGTTCAACATTTGACAGTTTACATACATACATATGCTCACGCCTATGTCCCACTACTGGGGTAGGCAGAGACAATAGATCACCACATGCTACGATTCTGACACACATCTTTCGCCTCCTCAACATTCATAAGTCTCTTCATACAAGCTCGTTGGTTCCGGGTACATTTTATTTGGCCAGCGTACGTGCGCCTAGGGCGACCCCATTCAACCATTCCATTCGCACATGCCTTGTAAATTTCATACGTCAACCTACTTTGGCTCATTCTTTCCACATGGCCAAACCACCTCAACATTCTTGACATTTGACAGTTTAATGCAATAAAAAAAACTTCAGTAAGTAGTTAGCAGTAGTATAGCACTGCATTTTTGCCAATGTCATGTAGTTGGGAGTATCTATCTCTATCTCAAGGATTGATTATTGAGCAAAAACGAACTTGAGAAAAGAAATGGCGGAGATTCACATGGCATAGCCTCGTGGCAAGCTCAAACGCGAACCGAGAATAACAGAACCGCACACGGCCAAACTTGCAACGTGACTCCTGTAGTTTTATTACAAATACAATCTGTATAGTGTCAACTGGATAGTAAACCTCATACCTTGAATAGTATACCTTACTAGAGTTTACTACTTCCATTTAACTTAGGTACAATACGGGTCGACTGTAAATAAACTTACATACGTGACCAAACAGTTGCTATGTTGCAAAACTTATGTAACTTTAAACAACTGTCACCTTAGTCCTATAACTTAACCTCTGATGCCATCATGATACCATCTCCGGTTCTCCACAAAGTTCCACTCAATTGAATACGACCGCCTGCAAAAATGTAAATCGTCAGTCGAAACACGTGCGCGCAACAAACAGAAACTCTAAGATTCTTGATAACTACACAAGAAAAAAACTTTTTTTTCTACCTCAAAAGTGAGTTTATCCGCTTTCGATCTGGAATCTGTTCGGCACACATTTGTAAGGTCTTTGTGGCTCTGTTATCGTCCGGATTAATCACAGTAAGAAAAGCTTTGGTCCCCGAACCGCAATTTTTTTGGGTAAAGTCTCCTTAGACAAACTTCCCTATGTTTGTACTTATGAAACCAGTGTTATTGTTCGTTTCAAAAGACAATATTTTAAGATACTTATTTGCAATTGCTCGGAAACTTGTCATCTACCGAAATACGCCTTTTTTCGATATTAGGCTCTACACAAAAATTGATCCGTTAGATTTTTAAGAAGTTTTAAATTGCTTTTATAAAGAAATATTCTCGAGCATTGTCAAACCATGGTCCCAAACGAATTCAGAATCTAGTCGATACGTAATCTATCTCAGGAATAAAAACCTATCTAGATTAAGTTGAAAAGTTAAACTATAAATAGGTACAACACTTCATCCAGATCGTAAGATCCGTTTTCTAGAAGGCGATTACAGATTGTAATAAATATACAAACAAAATTTTGGATGGTATTGGATACCTCGCAAATGGTGTTAGCTTTCATTCAATTTTATAGTAAGTAATTGTATAGTAGTAGTAAGTAAATAAATTCACAAAATATATTTCTCCCTTTTGGTTTCAAAACGCGTCCAGCCGCCTGGTTCATATCCTGGTTTAGCAGTTGAATTTGGGCTAAAGCTGTTTTTTTCTATACTAACATAATTATTGCAAACTTAATCTGGAGTTAATTGCTAACCCAGGTTGGCGCAACGCCATGAACGCTGCTCTTTATAATCTTTTTCACGACAAAAAAAAATTATACTCGTTTTTTCAAATGTTTTCCATAATAAAAACAAAACAAAGCTCTACACAAAAACTTCTGTTTTGGCAATCCGTATTTTGTTTTGGGGATCTGTCAGTTTGACGGTGGCATCACAAACCGTTTTTGATAAAGCATCTCTTCAAAGCCAGTTGCATCCGGAGTACAATGTCGTGCAAAAGAAGGCGTGTTTTATTTATAGGTAGTTGTGATCGTTGAACAATTGCGGTGTTGACAAAAAACCGCCATTCAAAAATACGTGGCAAGGATGGCCCGGCTGTAGTTTCCTAATATTTTGTTTGCTGTGTTTTAAAGTTCATATTTTTTGCTGCACATTTATAAAAAGAAGAGTTGTTCAATAAAGTCAGCGATTAAAAAAAATATACAGGGTACAGCCCTCCGCAAACTAAAACGGTGAACTCAGACCATCAGACTGAACAACTCTCACTAAGGAGCCTAGCTCAGAAAACGCGAAAAAAAATCTGCAGCAGTACGAAACAGCAGATTTTTTAGCGTTTTTGGGGCCGTAGTGAAAGCTGTTCAGTTAGATGGTCTGAGTTCACCGTTTCCGTCTGCGGAGGTCTGTCCCTTACACCCTGTATAGATAGGTATTTCAAATCCTGGGCAAAGTAAAATTTTATGCGTTCCTATATTATTCGTCCAATTGCAATAAAACTTTGGTGCATTGTTGTGAGCGACTCCGCAAAGTTATAGCCTATGGAATCCCACTGCAGGGCAAAGGCTTCCCTTCACGAATAAGGGTGAGAGGGAGTTGGGCCATACTCCACCACGCGGGCCCAGTGCGTGTTGGTGGAGGCAAGGTAGTGGTCAACTTGCTGTCAGAGAATTTTCAAGCCGCCTCAATAGACCTCTGACCTGGCTTAACGAATAGTTACAACGCCATCTGACGGAACTATCCGAGACCAACTGCTTGACGTGCCTTCTGAAGCACGGAAACGCTCGAGATGAAATACCACTAAACGGTCACCCATCCAAAGACTGACCGGACCTGAGGTTGCTTAACTTCGGTGATCGTTTCCAATACCGAAGCTCCACTACGCCAACGAGCGCTTCTTTACTTCCTCCGCAAAGGCTTCTGACAAAGAATTGCAACGCATACCGGGCACGGCAAGTGGGTATTATATAAAACTAGTATTTTCCCGCGACTTCGTCCGCACAAATTATATACCAGATTTTATGTCAGATCATAAGCTATCAAACAAAAAAAGTTTCATCAAAATCGGTTCAGTAGTTTTTGCGTGATGCGCGAACAAACAAACAAACACACAATTTTGTCAATAGATGGCGCTGCACGTCATTTAAATCGCGCTATCGACTGTCATTTCAGTTTATATGAAGTGAACCGCTACTTTTTTATTCCTCATGATTATACGGTTTTATAACTAATTTATAATTTATAATAATTTATAATTTATAATTTATAATATATAATTTATAATTTATAACTAATAGTTAAGATGTATTATGCTGGTTAACTCACATGCTAAACTGCATTGATGAAGCTACAGACAATGTTCAAACCAGCAGACAAACGAATATCATCTACGACTTTAAATTCGGGAATAAATCCTCGGTATATCTAATTCGTTTTACGAATTCACAATGCGCATTTCTCGTTACGCAATTCTATTCAATAAACGCCTCTTGGGTATATCATTTAATAGACTGGGCTCTTGCAATGTTAATAATGGTTATTTGCTATGCTTTTGTCGATGTGGGCTCTGAATGGCGGACGGAGGTGGGCACGTCATTATTGTGTCAGGCAAATCGATGGCGTTACGTTTGGGGTTGGCAGTGATGGTCTCAATGGGCTTTGTTAAAATTATCGATACTTTTAAGGATGATTTCTATTGCTAGCTGTTTTAATTTTCAGCTCGGAACATTTAGCATTATTTTCCATTGAAAAGTGATATTTTTATCATAAATATTACTATGTTTTATGGATTCCTGATTGCTGGTAAATAATTGAGTCTTTTTCAAAAATGATTAAAAATAATGTTTCTTTCGTTTTCTTAGGCTTTTTCTTTTCTTTATTGTTATCATTATCAGCTATAATGTTTTGTTATACTTTGATAAATGATAAATTAACTTTATTGTGTATGGGCTCAGGTGTATGTACAAAGCAGCTGTTTTGGCAATGATTAGTTTCACTGAAACCTACCTTTGCAGGCATTTACACAAAGTCTGCTTTGATCTAACATAGAGATTGTCTAAATAGGCTTTGTTAACTTATAATTTCTGTGCTTATTAATTTCTAAGGTTTGCTGTGCCGGAATCATACAATTTTAAAGACTGGCATTATTAAATTTAATAGTCATCTAATCGACAAAACAGTCGATAAAAATCTTACGCTGTCCCATCACTTAACTACATTTCTATGTTTCCCACATTTTTTGCAACAACCCTGGGGATTATCCAACAATGACGTGCGTATGCGCAGGCCACACATCATCTCCCAACGAGGAATCACTTTTTGCCGACACATTTAATGGGATTTCGCAATTTATTGTAAAATGCTTTTATAAATAAACAGTTCCAATTTTATAGGCCCGAGATATTGAACGATTGAAATAACTGGTGAGGTCAATAGGAACATAACATAAAATGTTTTAGCTGAGTTGGAATGATTTAAAAAGTTGCTCTCACTGAAAGGAATGTATGCATGTATGCAATTATTCATACAAAATTTCAAAGCCTTATATCTTCGTAATTATATTATAAATTGTAAATAGTATTTGATACGCGCAATCTAGATTTTCTAAGCTATTTTTCCATAATATTATATAAAAAATTACTTTTATTAATACCGTCTACGAGTGTTCTACGACAATGTTTTGTATGAAATTGACAACTAACAGTATGTGAGCCCGTTGTTGCTACGATGTGTGTACGTTGCACGAGATTTTACCCGCGACTTCGTCCGCACAAATTACGTAAGTAGCAGATTTTAAGTCAAATTTATATAAGTACTACTTAAGCTTTCAAACAATAAAAGTTTCATCAAAATCGGTTCAATTGTTTTTACTTATGTGTTTGTTGCTCGAACAAACTCATTAAAAAACACGTAATCATTGTACGAGTATATAAAATCCTCTGTTTCTGCATGTTCCTTAACTTTCCGTCTCTATACTGTTAATTTCAGTGGGTACTCGTATCAAGTATTATTATCGTCAGATTGAAAGTTCTGGATTAAAGTTTACTCGTATGTTACCATTACTACAATTTTTTTAAACTTAACATCCTACTTATTCGAAAACAACATTCTCTATGAAGCTATAACAAAAAATATTAGGTAGGTACCCAGTTTGATCTGAAAGACCTTTATAATCAGTAGCTTCTTTTTATTACTGTTGGATTTACAAGAATAAGAAAACATCAAGAAATCTGTCATTCGTTTTGTTACCTAGTAATAGGTAGTAGACGTATATCACGGAACAAATACAAATGAGTCTCGCCTAAAACTCAAAGCAAAACCAACCACACACCAAATTATTGATTGAGAGGCATGCCTCCTCAAAACCTTGCTTTTTGGGTAAAGAATTTGTCACACGGTAGGCTTTCAAGGATGTTAGTTCCTTACACAATACACAGATGGCGCTACGAGGCTCTTTTAAGTCTAAAGTTACTGAGTGACTCGATATTTTTCGTTTAAAAAAAACATTATGCATAAAAAAAAAATACATTGAGTTATACAAATAGATTTACCTATTTTAGAGAGTCAATATATTGTATTTATCATGTTACTGGTCAAAATTACCTATCACTTCCAATATCAATAACCTTTTATTATTTATACTCATATAAGTACTTACCTACTTATACTTAATTATTTCCTTATTTGAGGTCGATGGATATTTGAGGATGATACTCATTCAAAGTAAATAAAACTACATACACACTGTAAACATAACATCTAAGTAGATGACATTGCAACGTCTATAATAGTAAAATACATAGATAGTCTAAGGAACAATATTAAATTGTTAGTAGAGAATAATCGTAAAGCTCACTGCGCAATGGTCAGTAGTACCACCTAACAAGGAATAGGGAAAAGAGAGGAATAGACAACCCTACAAATATTGTAGAAATTTATTACCTTGAAGAAAATATACCTAATTATAATACCTCTCATATCTTTTTTCTTATCTTAAGAAGCGATCAATCGCTACGTACTATATTATTACCTTTGGAGTTACGTCAGAGAACTAGTTGTTGACATAGCTCTGAAAATTAGCAAGCTTAATTAACATTAAGAGTTCTAACTTATATACGTAACTAGCTACGAATAAAGAAATTTCTTTATCCGTAGGTAACTAGTGTTTACCCGCGACTTCGTCACACAAATTATATAGGTACCAGATATTAAGTCAGGTCAAAAAGACGCAGGGACGAACAGGCTCTTGCATCAACCGTCACACAGCACAAGTGCCGCAAATGCGGCAGACCTTGCCGCTCCCGAATTGGCTTATAAAGCCACGAACGTTGGTGTCTTATCCTAACAGACGCTGTTTCGAACATCTACTTAGATGAAATAAGGCCCACGATGAAGTGGCAGTGAGCTATCGTATCTGCTGAAGAAATGACAACAGATGGAAGTCGGAGTTCCGGACAGCTGGCTGGGCCGACGTACTGAGAAAAATAACGGGGCGCGATATTTAGTCTCTCCCAAGGCTGAGGATAGAGTTTTGTGGCGCGCCTTAAAAGAAGCCAATGTTCAGCAGTGAACGATGACAGGCTGATGATGACGATGCTGATGAAATTCTGCTGTTAATTAAAATAAACTAAGGGCCAGTTTCACTTTCGAATTAGTTCTTGTTAGCTTATCCGACGGCTAATCTGACATATTCTTTATACAAAATATGTCAAATGAGCAGTCGGATGCTAACAAGAACTTATCCAAAAGTGGTGAAACAGGCCCTTATAAACTTTATCTCTGACTATCTGTTAATGCTTATTACAAAATATATGTGACTGTTACCAATCCAAAAGTTGTAATTGTGAGTATAATTTATTTATGCTTGATTGAAACTCAAACATTTTTAATATTTATGAAGTATAATAAAAATTAAAATATTTCGACTCCACTCCTTCTCTTTTCTAAAGCATCTCTGCAGATAGCTTACAGTAGATTCCCGTAGGTAACGTAAAACCTAGATATATATTTGACTCCTCGTTTAGTATAATAGGAAGACCTAGGCTTGTAGGTAAACGATCCAACCCTGATGCTGGAGTTAATTTATCTGATAGTAAATACCACGTAAATACCCACATGACCTAAATTTAGAGGTGGTTTTGAATTTTGCTACTATACATACTTGAAACTTCAGATTTCTAATAAATAAATATATGTCTATACCTGCCTTATAGCTACATTCCAATACCAGTGGCTGTACAATATCACTATGAGAATGACGTGCACACGTGCCCTCTATGTGCGAGGATCTTCTCTAAGAAGATTGGCTATATTAGTCACATGAGAGCTCATCAACGCCAACAGTCTCAACAGTCAAAATCAACAGGAAGCAGTAGCCGTGGCTGAAATTGGTCAGGAGCAATCGATGGGTACTACAATACATCATACATACCTAGCACCATTCCAAAACATTCCACGTTTAGAGCAGATCCACATCGGAAAACGTGAACAACTTGATCAGTTTTTTCTCTTCGGATTATAGCTACTTTTACCTATTAAGTCTAAGAATATTCAATTAAACTTTAAACATTATATTCATTTTGTTTTTAATTGTAAATTAGTGTTGGACCTAAATAGAAAAGTTGAAGATAACGCCACCTAAAATGTATTTCAGCGGAACAAATTTAGCTGAAATCTGATAAAACTCGGTCTCGATCCATTTTGTTCAACTTTCCTTTTATCTCACTGCCCGTGGATAGAACGTTACTAAAGTACTTAGGTACCTACATACTGAATAGGTATATAGACCTATCTCTAACACCTTATCGTTTCAACTTTGTTAGACTCCATTTTATTTGCGGACACAATTTTCTTGACTCATTTTAGGGCCCGTCTGTCACCTCATTTCTAAGGAACGTGTAGATATATTTGAACGTGTAGAACTTTGAAATTAATACCAAATAATAAAGTCCACGGTCCCACGGAGGTGTGCAAAAGATTTAAGCTTCCACGTTAACGTAATCAAAGGATACGGCCATTTCGGCCTCGGTCTTTTTGGGTTGTTACTGCAACACCTGCATAATATTGGAGACGCTTACTTGAGTCTACTTTAAGGTGTATTATTGTGTCTTGTATTTTGTTGTCTTACAAATAAATAAAATAAATAAATAATAGGAGTTGTAAGAAACCGTACCTAGAAGCACACACGGTGACGGATTGACGCACCGCGTATGCTTCTACGGACTGACGTCTGCAACTCCGTCAATGCGTCATCGTGTGTGATCCCACTTAGTTCGAGCTAAGTAGGGTCGAAATGTATGGATTTTGATACACGGGAGTGCGAACTAAGATTTACAAAATAATCGTCTCTGAATCTCGGCCTAAGAATCATGAAATTTCGCAACAACACAAGGGAAGGAATAAAATATAGGTAAACTGTTGTAGTGAACCTTCACCATTGTAACAGTTCTTCTTCTTATCGAGTGGGCTGCAAGCCCTGGTGTCAGAGTTTATTCAAACCGCCTTACGGCCTCTGACGTGGTTTTTATGTAACGACTACTACCACCAGAGATAGTAGCCGGGACCAATAGCTTAACGTGCCATCCGAAGCACGGAATCATTTTTCTTTTCAGACAATCAGGTGACTCAGCCTGCAATGTCCTAACCAACTGGGGAAAAATGCACAAAGTGACATTTCACTAGGTGCCCCCCGTGGGAATCGAAACCCACGACCTCCGTGTCAAGAGCCCAATGCTCTTAACCATTAGACCACGGCAGGCAACATGTAACAGTTGATAATCAACAATGGGAATACGGATATTAGAAAATTAGTGTGAATAAATTGCACATCTTTTTTGCATCGGGGATAGAATCATTCTTAAACTATGACGTTTCTACTGGAATTTTGTATCAATGCATAAACATAATGGTTGTAGAAAAATTGCAAATGGATCTTGGAATAATAGGAAAAACACTGATACTATACAATTCATCTAGTAACTAAATATCTATGATGACGAACATCATGTTTACGGAGGGTATCCATTATGTAAATATTTTATTTATGAAACAACTTACGTAAAATTTCCACTTAATCATAGGATAAGTGCTTTATTTATAAACTGTATTGGAACTTTGCACTTATATTATTTGCGTCACATTGGAATAACATCAGCCAAGGAGTTGCGTTGTGGGTCTGCTATTGGGCGGTCGCTTGTCGGTTGTCCCATCCCCGGCCTACAGCGGAATTCCAGTGGTGGCTCAGGATATTGTTCTTTTATAAGAACAACCCTTGAAGTCACCAAAATATCGATATAACCGTACAACGTCAAGCACTTTTGCTACAAAAACTCGACATTGGCAAAATCATCTACACCAAGATGGATGCCATAACCTTAAAAATAGAAATAGAACATCAGCCAAGTAAAGTTTATATTCATTCAGAAGAGTTATTTTAGATGCCTTAAGGTTGTTAGATATTTTATCTGTAAATATTCTCGCAGGGCCGTGTTTTGTGCAGCTTTTTTATCATATTTCGGGTAAAATTTTTCAGATTTAAGGTACTTTTTTAGGGTTCCGTAGTCAAACAAGGAACCCTTATACTTTCGTCCATTATGTCTGTATATATATCTGTCTGTATGCCCCGCCTCAATAACTCGCTCATTTTTGCACGCATTGAATCGAAATTTGGCTTGAAGACAGATAAAAGTAGGTAACCCAAAAACATAAATTAATACTTGTGAAGAAACACACAGAAACAAACAAAAGGGGTTGGAAAAAATATATTTTTTTAATAAATCGAGTGAGGTGTTGGACAGTTCTTGTCCAATTGAACAAAACTCCCATTGAAACTAAATCGCTGTTTCGAGATATCTGCGCTCAAAGTAAAAAATACCACCAAACGTAGCCCTCCACTCTAACTTCTAAAATACTGGAGTAAAAAATGTCGACCCCATTCTGACATACTAAAATGATCACAATGAATTGAAAATAGAAAGTCCGAGTTTAGGGCTCAAACAAAAGATATGTTTTTTGGAACTATTATGTACCTCTCTCTATTCGGGAACGGGTACCACGTACCACCTACCACAATATCTAAGAGGCATAGTGGCATCTGTTTGTCGTATAACACGTCGACTAGCGTAGCATAATATTTTATCGTTTTTGAAGGGTGAAGAAATAAATATGTAGTGGTCAACACAAAATATCCCTTTGGGTCGAAGTGTTGCTGGCTTGTCTGCCCACAAAACAAGGTAAGATAAGATAAGTACCATATCTTATCAAAATAAGTAATTAAAATGGAACCAGATAAAAAAACTAAAATGTTTATCAAGCAAAAACCTAATAGGACGGCTTTTAAACAGTCCGTAGGTATTCAATTTAGAAAAAAAAAAACGGTAGATGTGTACGTGTACTTATTGACAATATATACAGGGTGAAATTGATATCTTTAGCACCCTTTTAAACAAGAGTCCAATACCCATGAAACTAAACAAATTTTACTATGGAAGTAAACCGATCGGAGCAAAAAAAAATCTGCTGTTGCATACTAAACTGCAATACCTACTCGATTCAAATGTATGCAACAGCTGATGTTTTCTCCCATAGTAAAAGTGGTTCAGTTTTATGAATTCATAGACTCTCCTTTTAAGGATGCTAATGATATACGGTACGGTACAGTATGTGGTACTTAACATTTAATTTTATCACTATAAATAATTATTCACTCTGTCCAAAAAATTTAATTATTGCCTGATAAATCGTAAAGGATTCCCGAGATTCTGGCTTGCCGCATGCGGGGTCCATTGTATCATGGTGTACTGATTTGTTCTTTTTGTTAATAAAGATATTTGTATTTGTATATCAATTTCACCCTGTATACATTTCGCATACAGAAAGAGTCGAGGCAGCGTCGAGGTGCGGGCGGCGCCTTGGCTTGGCGGTCTTGACATACGGTCGGTAATTGTATATCATACCAATCCGAGCGGCATTTGGATTTATTCTTGGTATACAATTATCGACCGTATGTTAGGGTCACCAAGGCGCGTCCGCGCCTCGCCTCCTTCTGTATGCGCTTGATAAGTACTTACAAATCTAATTACAATTCAGAACACAAGTCATGTCTCACATTATTACGTAGGCAGTACCCCTACAGCATATGGAAATAGGGAACGGAGTAAGGTTTAAGTAATAGAAACCTTAGTTTAAAAGGATGCTAATGATATCAATTTCACCCTGTATACCTATTTTTTGTTTACAGGGAAACAAAACAAGTTTACATTTTAATAACAATAATTAAACTCCTAGTGGCAGTAATTTAATTATTTCAAGTTTTTCCGCTTAGTTATACTACACATTTTCCTTGAACATCAGATAAAATGAAACAAAGTTAGAACTAGACGTAAGATAGTAATTTTTACTATAATACAACAAATAGTATATTTTTTTGCTGTTTTTGTACGTATGTAAGTTACTTATACTGTATATAACTGTATGTTTATATAGTATGTTTTTATTAGTGTTAAATACAATTTTATCCTAAGCCTGCCTCACTTTTTAAACTTTCTCTATCTGTCACTTGTCTGCTGGAATGGTCGCATTTTTTTTACTTGTCTATATTCTGTTTTCGTTTTTATTTTCGTGGTTACAATAAAATAAAACGATCATACTTTTATTTTATGCTTTGTGAAGAATCGTTATTTCATAGATGTGCAATTAAAAAAATCAATAGTGCCATTTTAAATACATACAAAACAAGTGCATATTTAAAAAAAGGACCTGATATACCGGCTTGATTTTTATGTAGCTTCGAATTTTTTTAGAGACGGATCTTTTATATCTCATTATTAAAGTTTTGTCCCGCTTTTTATATTTGCCAGTCGTATTCGAGGATTTAACGTTGAAAGATACAACCAAAAATAACCATCGCCTGCAACAATGTACAATTTTACTATAAATTTTATATTCGTTACATTGCTTCTTGGTGTTTCGTGTGGTACTGGTAAGTTATTTATATGTTTTCAGTTAAAATTAACGTTCCTTGCGAAGTATGTGTGTTCGTGTTACTCTGAGAGATAGTGTGAGAAATTGTGTGATTAGAGATGGATGAAAATTGAAAGAAGATGTTGTGACGAGAATAGAGAAAGGTATGCTTCGTTCGTTTGGTCATGTGGAGAGGATTAGTGACAGCAGATGTACGAAAGAGATTTATTTGGTGCTAATGTGAGTGGAAGTGTCAGCAGAGGGCGCCCTCGTAGGATGTATTTTGACCAAATCAGTTGCGACTTGCGTCCTACAGTAAAGGGCTGGTCCGGAGTACTGGAAACCGACGGGCATGTATGAAGAGATGTATGGATGTGAATGAGGCAAAAGAGGACCGTAAGGACCGTAGTAGATAGCGCGCCCTGGTCTCTGCCTACCCCACTGGGAAAAAGGCGTGACGTCATAGGTTTAGATAGATTAACTTCTTCGTAATTGTGTACATTATCGTTCTTCTTTGACCAACCCTGATTCCCAGTTCATCAGATCAAGGCTCAACTTTAGCATAGGGTTTCAAGATGGGCTGATTTATTCATTTGCCCCCAGCGGAATTCAAACCCTTAACGTTGAGTTTTGCAGGCAGGTTCACTACAAACTGACGCTGTCGATAAAATGTAACTCAACACGGAAAAAAAAATCTGTGATATTTCCTTGTTTTATTGGCTTACAAAATTTTGTCGATATCTATAGTAATACTATAAAGAGGAAAGGTTAGATTTTTTGTTCGTTTGTATTGAATAGGCCCCAAAACTGCTGGACCGACCTGAATAAGTCTTTCACCATTGGTTGATCCTGGTTTACAGGAGTTACAGAGCGGTGGGAATGTGTATGTGATATAGTTAAGTACATCAACTTTTTTAAGTAAAGTCAACAAAATAAATGGTGTCACGCATTTTTTTTCCGTGTATACTTTGATGACGTATTTTTTTGTATTACAGACCAAATAATAGTGCCATGCAAGAAAAACGACGAAGTTTGTATAACAAATTCGGCTAAAAAAGCTCTACGACTGATCTTATCGGGCATAACTGAACTGGATATAGATAGTTCAGATCCTCTTCAACAAAACGAGATCATCGGTGACCTGTCCATCTTAAAGTTTAAATTAACTGACTCTGTAGTGACTGGTTTCAAGGATTGTGACATATTTAATGTGAAGTAAGAACACCGACATCATTTTTAGATAGGGTCTTTTATAATGAACTGAAAATTTTTCAAAGGGATGATCAGACCATCAAACTAAACAACTTTCTCTATGGGGCCAATGAGAAAATAAAAAAAAACCTGCTGTTCCATACAAAACTGCAATCCTACTCGACCCAAATGATGTTTTTTGTTCGCGATTTCGATGTTGGTCCCATAGAGAAAGATGTTCAGTTTAATGGTCAGATAATCCTCTTAAAAACCATCAGCTTATTAGCTTACAAGGTCCTTGTATGCTACTTATACTAACCCTTTTATCTAAACTATTATAAAACTGTAACTGCAGTTATTTCATGAAGTGTGTCTGTACATTGAAGATATTTACAAAAAATAGATTACGATATGGTTGTTAGGTATCCCTGACTCGAAATCAACCTTTTTTTTTTAGTTTGTCTGTTTGTTTGTTTGTTTGTTTGTTTGTTCGCGCATCACGCAAAAACTACTGAACATCTTGATGAAACTTTTTTTGTTTGATAACTTATGATCTGACTTAAAATCTGGTATATAATTTGTACGGACGAAGTCGCGGGTAAACACTAATTATAATATACAAATATAATCCAACTTCATAAATGACTCTCTATCGATGGTTATAATAAGATGATCCAGTGATAGATGATTGATATTTTGTGGTGAATTGGTAACCAAGTTTATTACAACGCTCAACATGACTGTGTTAAAAAAACATACGGGTCGAATTGAGAATCTCCTCCTTTTTTTTGTTGAAGTCTGTTAAAAAGTAAGTCGATTGCGATTGCCTAGATGTTGGAGAGCTAGTCTAGTATCTTCTCTTTCCACATTAATTAGTAAGGTAGAAAGAGAAGAGACTAGACTACATTAAAATAACAATAGTCTTGGAAACGTGATTGACTTATAAGGACGCTAATTACATAGAGTAAGCGTACAAACGATGTTGTTTTTATGTCTTTTTCTCCCCTCCGGACGGAAAGCGTCAATTTTCGTCCCGCTGCTCTAAACGAAGTTGTCGCTTTCCACCTCCGTCGAGGAGAAAAATAGTATACTAACCTCGGAAAGTAAATAAGAAAGCCTCAGATCACATGTTTGAGATCACACACATGAGATCTGAGATGTGTAATCTACTACTTATATCTGCGTATGCGATATTTTTGTTTGGTCGAGTTGAAATTCATCATCATTCATCATCAACAAACAAAAGCACAAATTTAATTTTATACATTTTTGTCATATCTTCATCCTTTTTTAACTAAGACTGATGGAGTCACGTTGCAGGAATTGACCCGAGCACACGTCTCGCGTGGTTTTCGCGCGTCGCGTTTTTGCCTGCCACGAGGCTCCGCAATCCTCAATCTCTTCTTGTTCTTGAACAAAAACAATCCCTGAGATTGGGATAGATACTCCCATTAATTACACTTGACACTGGCGCAAATGCGGTGCTACAAGCAAAAAGCCATTAATTATAAATAAAAAAATAAAAAAAAACTAAGACTGATACTCTGTCTACGATCATTGTAATGACGATTGTTACTTAAAGTAAATAAATTTGTAGATATTTTTCAGGCAAATCTTTCGTACCGTTATTTTTGAAAACTTACAATAGCGTCCGGTCCTGACGGTCAAAGGTATATTAATACCGACAACTTTTCTCCATTCTAGTACAATTTTCCACAAGTACCTATAAATAAATGATATCTGCATATTTCCATATAATTAGTTAGTTAATCGCTAAGTTAGCTATTGTTAATTGAAACACCACAATTAAGCTTTTTGTCACTTACATTGTTTCGATCAGGATACACAGGTTAATATTTTTTCTTAGGCATTGTCGTATGTCATTGTAATAATAAAACATTTGTTTATTTTTTTTTAGACTTGACTTGGAACAACAAAGTCTGAAATTCAATTTGACTTGTCAAAATATAGTACTGGAAGGGGATTATACAATAAGTGGACGTCTGATTATATTGCCAGTTGAAGGCGACGGAAAGTATAAGATTGTCTGCAGTAAGTATACATTCCTTCATAAATAGGGACATTCTCAGGCCTTTTTATTTATGCAATAATAGGTACTAATCACAGTTTTTGAGAGTTACACGGTTATTCATTTTATTTACAATACGACGTGTAAACAAATTAATCTACCTGAAAACTGTTGGTACAGTTTCAACATTAGAGCCATATCACACAAGGTATTATTGAGCGTAGACGTTGACGGAACGCTGCGTTGTCGCCGCGATATTTCTACGATCAATCAGTAACGCGGTCGAATCGCGGCGTTAACGTATTTATTATTTAAGGCCTGGATTCATAAAAGAAGTTGATTTTACACTCTCCGCTCCGGTCCGTTTGGTAGATTCCGGGCCCTAGGCTTGTTACACAATGAATGTCGGGGAAAAGAATCGACGTTTGGACGCAGCTTTACATTAACAGAAACTTAAACAATAACAAATGCTTTACTGTAGCGTCAATCGTCAATGATTGATTCTGAAGAATTAATTTTTGAAGCTTTTTGTAATTTTTTTAAATTAAAATAAAACATTATTTACAGAGAAATTCGTCATCGGACTAGACACCGAAATAAAAATTAAGGAGACCGACGGCATAAATCACATGAAAATAAAAAACTACAAACTGTACTCTGATGTAACAGATGTTGTCACATATGACTTTAAAAATTTATTCAATGGACAAAAGGATTTAGGTAAATCTTACAGTTCAATAGACTAGAGAGATCTGTCTTTAAACCTGTGGTTCAGAACCTTTGCAATGTATCACAGCAGTAACGACAAATGAAGCTTAAATATAATTGTTTATAAAATAAAATGTATGTGCAGGGTCCAACTTAATATGCTGACACTTTTTTAAAGGGATGATCAGACCATCAAACTGAATAACTTTCTCTATGGGACCAACATCGAAATCGCGAAAAAAAAAATACTGTCCCATACATTTGGCTCGAGTAGGTTTGCAATTTTGAATGGAACAGTTGATTTCGCAATTTCGAATTTGGTCCTATAGAGAAAGTTACTCAGTTTGACGATCTGATCATCGCCTTAAAAATTGTCAGCATATTAAGAAGGACCCTATATAGCGAATGCATTAATACAAATGCAGGATTTATTTAAGTGCAGAAATGTGTATGCTAAACACAGATGCACCCTCCTGTCTTTGCCCTCCTATATCTGATGGAATGGGAAACCGATACGATCAGAAAAGAGGTTAAAAGGTCAGATATAAATATTAAATTTGATTACCTACTGACCGTAGTCACATGATGTGGGCATTGGAGGCATTGACTAAGCCTAAGTAATAAGACGCCTCATACGAAACGAGACGACGAAAATAAGCAAGCTGAAGGTGGCAATGGGCTGGTCATATGTGCCGAAAAACTTACAACCGATTAGGAGTCTGAGTTATAGAGTGGAGAAAACAAACTGGCAGGCGTAGTGTGGGACGCCCTGCGGCCCTCTGGACCGACGACCTAAAAGAGGTGGCGGGGAGCCACTGGTTGATGAAGGACGAAAATAGTTTTGTGGCGCGCCTTGGGAAAGGCCTATTTCAGCAGTGGACGATGATAGGCTGATGTTGATGATACGATAAAAATTTTTAAACATTAAAGCAATCAAGCTACATTCAATGGTAGTATTAACCTTGTGTGTAACATCTTATATCCCGGAAAAAGGTTTAAGTTAGCTATCACAATCTGAACACGATTAGATACCAAAAATTTCTGTTTTGGTATTCAATTGTGTCTTTTGCCATGATATTGAAAGGTAGGCGGACTTACCCCAATGATGGACTTATCCAATCTAACCTTAATATTTATTTTTACAGCGGACGCGGTGCTGAAGTTTGCAAACGAAAACTGGAAAGAGGTAGCTGATTTCGTTCAAAAGCCCGTAGTCGCTAAAAACATCAAGGACATTATGTCAAATGTGAACAAGTATCTGAAAACTGTGCCAGTTGAAAAGATATTTTTGGATTGATTCTAATGTATCTATTATAGAAATTAAACTGTTTCTGAAGCAATCATTTAATCCTATAAAGGGCTCAAAAAGTTTCATTCTTCTTATTTATTGCTTAAGCATACAGTAATAAATAATAAGCATGTTTTGTGTACACAAATACATTTGACTGAAAATTCTACAAAATGATGGAGCCAAGGATTTTCGACCACCCACTATCAAACTTGTAACGCGAATCAAGTTTATTTCTATTAAAAGATTACTTCTTCCCATATATAGGTATCATTTATATAAAGACAAAATGCATACATGCATAAGCTCACGACTATATTCCCCGAAGGAGTAGTCAGAGATATTCTGAAACCACAGAACATCCACGTAAACAAAATACAATGGAAATAATTTGTTATACAGGCTGTTAGGGTAAACAACTTTCCCAAAAGAACAAAGAGAAACACGCAATTTTTTTAAACTTTTCATGGAAACGTTCGATCAGCTGATTGCTTTTAATATGGCAAGTCCACAATTTTTTTTTCCTTTATCCTATAGTTTTCTTAGGGAAAGTTGTTTAGTATCATGGGTGCAATCACCATTTAAAGTAATGCAACAGTTTCCCTAACACCCTGTATTTACTAATAGATGGGCGATGGGAATAAGGCCACATCTACCACCCCTAAACAGATAATAACAGTACGCTTAAAAATTTAATACCGACCTCAAAAACAGATTCAAAGTAGATGAAATATCTTTGAAAATTAGTAATGTCATGTGGCAATAAACTGACAAGAAGCTGATATGACATAATACGCAATGAGTTCGTACGATGTAGTCTCGGAGTCCGCAACGTAGCTGATAAACTTCAAGAAAATATACGTAGATGGTTTAAGCATACAAGCAAATTATGCTCACGACTATGTTCCCCAAGGGGTTAGTCATGAAACCTCAGATCATCCACGTTTCACTTAGTACCGAAACTGTGTCCAGTGTGACAGGGAGTGAACCCGTCGCCGCTTATAATGGACAGTGGGTACAATACATGCCTCGAAATTGAAGCATGCAGGTTTCCTCTTGATGTTTTTCTTCACCGAAAAGCCAGTGGTGTTACAAATTACATAATTTATATTCCAAAAACTTATTGGTGTGAGTCGGCCTGGACGGGGATCGAACCATCATCGCCTTTTGTGCGGCAGACATGGTTACTCGCCACTGGATCACCACGGCTTAGGTGGTTTGGTCATGTAAAAAGAAGACTACCTGAGTATACAGGGTGTAAAATTAAATGTATTACATATCGAACGGAGTGCTTCAGACCTTCAAATTGAATAACTCTCACTATATAGGGTCCTTATACTTTTTTAGGGGATGATCAGACCGTCAAACTGAACATCTTTCTCTATGGCACCAACATATAAATCGCGTAAATATAATCAGCTCTTCCGTACAAAACTGCAAACCTACTCGAGCCAAATGTGGGGGACAGTTTTTTGGTCTGATTATCCCCTTAAAAAAGTGTCAGCATATTAATATGGGCCCTGTCTGTATAAGGAGCCAACATCGAAATTGCGAATAAAACAGCAGTTTCATACATTTTAGTCTTGTAGATGTAAACATTTTACCTGAACGCATTTAATTTTACACCCTGTATAGGCAACAAAAATGAGGCAGAGGAAGACCCAGACAGAGTTATCTAGCCCAAGTGAAGGAAAAGGTTTATGTCGTGTCGTATCAAGAACTCAAGACACTAGCGGAAAAGAGACAAGATTGGCGAATACTCCACCGACAAGAGCGTAGCTCTTAAATAAGGTGGTTGGGGATCTACTTCCTAGCGGTCCACCCCGGGCAACGGCACCGCAAGCTTCCTAGTTTGTGGTGGCGGCTGAACGATCCTTACAGCTGTGTGGTAGGCTCCGCAAGGAGCCGCCTGGCTCGCGACCACCCTCCTGCCGGATTCTGGCGCCAAGCAGCTTGCTGCGTTCCGTCGGTGTGCAGGAGTGCCAGTGCCATTCTGGGTAAGCTCGCAACATCTTCGACCCCATCTTTGTCCTGAGGACTAGATTGAGGTCAAGAGCAAGCCAATGCATAGTAAAAAGATGATAATGATAGGCAACAGAGAGTTGGTGGCGCGTTGCGGAGAGCTATGGAAACTCAATCGTGAGGCCCGGGTTCGAATTCGCACGGACCACATGCCTCACAAACGGTGAAGGAAAACATCGTGAGGAAACCTGCATACGCTGAAGAAGAAATTCCGATGCTAGGATTAATTTGAGAATTTATGGAAAACTTTGAGTCGCGATAAGTGTGAAACTATATATTTTAACGGAAATCTGACAAACGTAAAGAACATAGATATTGGTTTCTAGATTCTTCTTCTTTGCCTGGCCCTTTCCCATTTTATTTGGGGTCGACCCTCCGTGTCTGATATTGGTTTCTGGATCGTGTATGAAAAATTGCATTGGCCTGAATTGGTTAGTATTGAAAATATAAGCAGATTTCGTTTGTATGGAGCGCGCAGCAAAAACTACCCTCTTAAATGCGTGTCTAAAGAATGTCATTCAGACTTCGTTTTTATAGAGCGCGAAGCAAAATCTATCCTCTTAAGTTTACATCCTGTATTATGTGCTTCAAGGTTGTTTTATAAGGACACTTTTAATATAAATACCTACTACATGATAGATCATTTGAATAAATAAATTTCAACACGAAAATCATATTTGTATGATTCATAATAAACGTATCTATACCTTACATGTTCAAGATATTGATTTACTTCATTTAAAACGCAACGATGCCAACCTCCTAGGCACTCTACTTTGAGTAGGCACTTTAATAAAAAATTATAAAAATAATATTACGATTTATTTATTTTAGACAAAGTCCACAGTATTGTTAGTAGATTCATATTTAATTTTAACACAATATTTAGAAGAACATTTTGACCTATAAGTAGGTTAGGTGTTTTTTTGTTAATAAGTATTATTTACTGTAGTAATTATAGTACTCTGTGGTATTATTGTTTTTTAAAATAAATGATCCACTAGCCACTATTTCGCACAAAATTTATAAATTATCTTTTTAATGAAAATAATAAATTCATTAATGAATAACATAATTAATGTCCTGGTTTGAGTATACAAGTTATTATTACAATAACAAATCAGTCATATTACCAATTCAAGGTTATAATATGTATAACGTACAAAACGAGTCGAAACTCAATCGCTAAGTTTTTACAATAAATCTCCCTAAGTTCGAGTGTAATTAATGCGCCTTGGGTTCCGCACCATTAACTTACTTATTGGGGTTTTTTGTACATAATATATGTCGGAGACTCCTTATACACAAGACAAGACTCTTGTCGTCTTCAACATGAAATGTTATAATTTTATAAGTGCGTGAATTTTAGAATTTAAGAAATTGTATTTTTCAAACAAACAAGTGTATTGAGTTAGTGTATTGGTTTTCGGCTGACATAACCTTTTTTTAAAAGCCCCAATGTAAATAAAAAAGAATAAAAAAAAGTGTACAGTTTAACAGTGCGCAAGCGAAGCCCAATTAATTGACATTATTATTATAAGGATACTTTGAAAACAAAAATAAAAGTTAATTCTTATCGGTTGCTGAGATAGCGAACTGTAACACAATAATTATACATGGTATTGCAAAATGAACACAAAACCTGAAAACTGAAATATGTAGATAGGTAATTGCAGAACGGAATAAAAAATACTTCGTAAAACGTAAAAGTACATAGGGTTTAACTTAATATGTTGACAGTTTTTTAAGAGGATGATCAGACCATCAGACTGAACAACTTTCTCTATGGGACCAACATCGAAATCGCGAAAAAAAAATCTGCTGCCCCATACATTTGGCTCGAGTAGGTTTGCAGTTTTGTATGGAGGGGCTGATTTTTTTCAATGATTTAAATTTTGGTGCCATAGAGAAAGCTGTTCAGTTGGATGGTCTGATCATCCCATTAAAAAAGTGTCAGCATATTAAGAAGGACCCTATATATTCTCAAAAAGTTAAGAAAAAGGTAAATATCTGCGATTTTCAGGTTTCACCATCATCATCTTATATGCTCTTGTCGGTGGGTCTGTGATGGTCACCAATACAGTCTCTTTCCGCTAGTGTCTTGAGTTCTTGATACTGTGGGGACTTAACCATAGATGTCAACACCCACAAGTTATAGCAAAGAAGCTAACAGATGGCGCTACCGTCGCTCTCAGAAATATGCTCCATACTAAGACAACGTTCACCGTAAATACGTAACTCGTAACCTACTACAAATAAGGTTCACAATCGAATGTGAGACATAAATCGCGCAAGAGAAATAATCACAGAGCTTCGATATATATACAACGTCCAACTAAGAACTGTTGGACCACGGCCGGTCCCCAGGCTTCACACTAAGCCTGGTGGAAGATCTTCCCTTTTCAATGGAGGAACATTCCCAAGTACCACCTCCATAATACGACACGACATCAACCTTTTCCTTCACTTTCACTCATAAAGCAGCGCGCGCTCCTGACGGAGGGGAGTACGCATACGCATATTCTCCCATGGCAGAAAAATGTTGACAGGAGACACGTTTTTCTTTATGGTTCGGCTAGATAACTCTGTCTAGGTCTTCCCCTGCCTCTCTTCCCTTCTATCTTTCCTTCGAATATAATTTTAAAGATAATGTCATTTTGTACCAAGTGTCCGATCATTTTTCCTATCAGGTTTTTAAATGTTATAGAGTTCATATTTATAAGACCTTGTAGATAGACGACAGAGAGGCGGAAGGCAGTTCCACCTTGGGTCATTTTTTGTTACTTTTTTGATACGGAATCCAAATGCTATACGACGATAATATAAATAATGGTACGTTTATTCTATTCGCTAAAATCTAAGTCTTGCGACGTCTTAAAATGTCTGTGTTAATATATTTGAGTTTTTATTTGATTACAAATAGTGTATTGTTTTGCTGTGGTGAGTACTTAATATTGTCTAATAACACGACATACTTAATCGTTTACAAAACTACTTTGTAATCAGTTTCCATTTTAATAACTAAATTACATTTTGCATTACTTTATGGCTGAGTCACATCGAAAATACATTTAAGAGAAATAATGTGATATTTGTAACTAAGTATAATAAAGTATAATAACCGACTATTATGAGATAACAATGTATTTAAACGCACGCGAAAGAGATTACATTGTGAGATTAATATCCGTTACTAGTTCATAATTTAGTGTTACTGGTCAACATGGAAATCTATGAAAGTCCGTATTAACACGTTATGGTTGAACATTTGAGCAAATAATGAAATCAAAGTTTTTACGCATTACCTTACTATTTAATGTGAGTTCTGCAGGAATTTGTTCTTTCTTATGGCTTATTTTAAGAGGGGAGATTGAACCAAATTGTGTTTCTTAGGGTGGCTTGCACCAAAAAGTATTTATGCATAAACATGTCTTTATTATAATTATGATGCTCTCACTATCATCAGTATGGGCAGTGTGAGAGACAGATCGTTATACATTTTGGTGTAATCAACCCTTAAATAATAATATTCGTTAATTGTTGACCAAGTTAATGTACCTGGTGATACATTTATTTGTCATTGTGACTTTCGAATCTACTTGATTTCGTAATATGTTAAATCTTGACTACACTTGACTACTAAAATCTGTATGATTAACACCAAAGGTCTAGGATCTAGTCCTTCCTCTTAGATAAAAACATAAACTATTGGACTCAACGTATAGGTATATATTTCAAGTCTAATCATTCGAATTGGCATAGTTATTACTCTTAATACATAGAGTTAATTTCAGATTGAATTGTTATTTTAGTTAAATATAGCAAATTATGTATAATTTAAACTTAAATACAGTACCTACTAGTAACAAGGAAACTTTTCATAGGTACCATATAATTATCTTCATTTGTTTGTAAGTCCGACTATCTGAGTTACACACTTAGCCAATTAAATTGTTACTTTAGATGATTACAATTTGTCGTCACTAAAGTTACTATTAGCGTTCGCGCAACTACGCAGTATCTTCTAGTCTCAAAAAACGCAGTGTCTCAAGACGAAAGTCTTTGACTAGAGGTGGTCGCTCACTCAAGGCCTCATAAAAAGGCTAAAATTCACCCAAAGGGCAATGGAGAGGGCTGTGCTCTGAGATTCTCTACGAGAAATGAAGAGATTCGCAGAAAAACCAGAGTAAGCGACATAGCCCAAAGACTACATTAAAACCACGTCAGAGGCCTCGTAAGGCGGTCTGAAAAAACTCGGACACCAGGGTTTACTGCCCACACGATAAGAAGGAGAAGTACAAAATCGTTTAATTTTATTATCACACTTAGCTTACTCAATTATTTTATCAGTTTAGCAACCCTGTAGTCAAACACGGAACCGTTTCGTGACCATCTTAATAATCGATAGTTTACTCCAATAATGAATTCAAAATTATGTTATTTTCCATCCTCTCGTCATAAGTACCTTGGCAGTAACTACTTTGCGTTAGGTAAACATACTAAAGTACCTATAAATATTCGAGATCAGCGGTCATAAAAAAACAAAAAATTTTAAGTGACTGACCCATCTTCCAAAGCTATACAAATTAACATAACCAATAAAACAGGTACCTACTTACAGGATTATTTTGTAGATCTACAATCTACAATAAAATGCGAAGAACACAAAAACTGGAATCTTGACGTAGGAAGGTAGGAAGTAAACCAAAATCGAGAAAAAAGTTGGATTTTGAATCGAGATCTCGTACCCAATGACGTCAACATCACACTGAGATTGTACTAACAAGAAAAACTAGGCGCCTTTTGAATAAAATAAAACGTCTAGACTTAAGATTCTGGTCGGTCGATAAAAATAAATAAATGAAATACCGAAGTCCTACAACATATTAATCTTTCTTAAACAAATGACCAAAATACTTAGAATAGAAAGAACACTGATCATCAATAATTATGATCATCATTATCAATTTATCAGAAAGTGAGAACTGATCTCTTCGATTCTCGAGCTTTCTGATCGATTCTGATCTGATTTTTTTCTGAACTGTTCGAATCTATTCTGAACATTATTATTTAGCCAAGCCTAGCATCCTAATGATCCTATCCCACTAATATTTTAATAGTGACTAAGATTCTTACATAAATAGCTAAAAGTTGAATTTATTTGTAACGGTTAGAATGATTTCCATTGAACAAGACCATAGACGCCTATTGAATATTGAAGCATATTGAAGCATTGAAGCATTCGGTTTCCTTAATACGTGTTCCTTTACCAAAATATTTGAGTTCCTTAAAACTCATTACTACGAGTGTGATCTTGGCTGAAAACGAACCCCTCGCTCCCTGTACTACGTTAAGCCACTTGTCTACCTTAATAGTTTAATAACGAATTTTAAACTCTTTCAGCGCAAAACTTTACACCATGTAAAGTGAATGATGACGCCTGCGTGACCAAATCAGCTAAAGCCGCTCTGCCTATCATTGTAGATGGCATCCCCTCTGCAGGAGTCGAGGCATTAGACCCTCTCTTCATAGACAAGGTTCTAGGAGACATTTCAATCCTGAAATACAACTTCACAGATTCTACCGTAACTGGTTTTAAGAAATGTGATATCAACAACGTTAAGTAAGTACAAATGCTAGCCGTTAAGCCGTGTGGCGTATGGCATACTATGGCGTCAAATCACCAACCCAATCAGGTGCCGTAAGAGGCGACAAATTTTTTCAGGCGTGTTACATATCTTTGACGCCGAAACCTTGTGGCTGCCAGATATAGTGACTGCAACTGACTCCACCTCTGATCGAATCGGTCTCCCGTTATATCAGACATACACGGAAAAAATGTTTTGTTAGATACAGCCAAACTTTAGGGACTACCGAACAGACAATTGTTTAGCTATATGGAGGTGCTACTTGGGAATGTTCCTCCATTGAAAAGGGAAGATCTTCCACCAGGCTTAGTGTGAAGCCTAGGGACCGGCCGTGGTCCAACAGTTCTTAGTTGGACCTTGTAGGTATATATATCGAATCTCTGTGATTATTTCTCTTGCGCGATTTAGGTCTCGCATTCGATTGTGAACCTTATTTGTAGTAGGTTACGAGTTACGTATTTACGGTGAACGTTGTTTTTGTATGGAGCATATTTCTGAGCGCGACGGTATCGCCATCTGTTAGCTTCTTTCCTATAACTTGTGGGTGTTGACATCTATGGCAAGTCCCCACAGCTATAATAACCAAATGTTTGATTATGTGCTACAAAATAGTTCTGTAGTCACTAAAATTTGGTATATTATATCAAATAAAACATTTTTTTCAGTGTAGAAGTAGGGTTAGGAATTAAATCAGTATTACAGTGGTAATCAAGCCCAGGGAGGAACGGAAGGCAATAGAAAGCTCGTTGGTGCGATGATAGTCTGGGAGCCACGAATCTGCAATGGATCCTACCTACACATCGTCGCTTACCAAAACCCTAAGGTTGTCTGGAAGAAATAGCTTTTTTTTTTCAATAAGACCGGCTTAGTGCGTTCACACACGATGATGCATTGACGCAGCAGCAGACGTCAGTCCGTCATTTGTGAAGCAAGGAGTTGTATGAAACCGCACGTAGAAGCACACACGGTGGGTGAGGCATTGACGCACCGGGTGTGATTCTATGGACTGACATCTGCCGCTCCGTCAGTGCGTCATCGTGTGTGAACGCACTTATTTTGTATCGTCTGTATTTTTTATGTGGATCTACTTAACGTATACTGTGTTTTTGGTGTAAAAAGTTAAATAAAGTATAATTAATTTATCGGGTAAAATTACAACTGAGATTTAAATAGCGCAACAAAAAGAAGGCCCTTTGCCTAACTGTTGATGGATATAGGCCCCGATTTCTCATTTGATGGTTTGATTGATTACCCCATAAAACACACACTCCTCTTAAAGTAGCGTCATCGGACCAATCCGATCATCCCCGCAAGTAAGAACAATAACCGTCCCTCCACCTCTGTTTCTGTTTACTCTATAGCTGAAAGTCTAGAATCTAGACTCTAGTCTCTTCCCCTCCCTAGTCTATAGTCTAAAGATGTTTCGCCATCCAACCATAAAGTGCCATCAGTGATCCATGGAGTGATAAGCATCGGATGCTCGAATGCTCCCAAAGCAAACCAAATTTCTACTCAGCAATCTGAACCACTAGATCAAAGACCGAAAAACAAATCTTTCGTCTTATACAAATTGCACCTAATCTATGCTTGCTTATTGACAATTATTCACAAAATGTACAATTTATTGTTTTTCAGGCTGGACCTGGACAAATCCAACTTGCATTTCGATCTGTCATGTCCGTTACACATCGAAGGACAATACACGATCTCTGGTCGACTAATCATTTTACCTGTCGAAGGAGATGGAGCCTACAAGATCAATATGAGTAAGTTTATAATAAGAGGGCAATTTTTCTCTTCATGAGGAAGCGTGGTATTACTTAAAAAATCCTCTACAACTACAGGGTGAAATTGATATCATTTTAGCATCCTTTAAACTAGGAGACTTAAGAACTTTTACCATGGGAGTAAACCGAACGAAGCAAAAAAAAAATGCTGTTGCATACATTTGAGTCGAGACGGCGTTGCAGCAGATTTTTTTTTATTCCTAGCTACTTATTAGTCCCATAGTAAAAAAAGTAATAAAACCAAAGACATTTGACCAACAGCTTTGGTGCCATAATAATAAATGTTTAGACTAACAGAATATCGCATTATTTTGTTTGGCCTCCACATTCACTTTTTGGACCAAGTCGGATGATGTCTGCTTGCTGCCAACGGTTGCAGGTTCGATTCCTATAAAGGGGAAAAATTGATTTGATGAATATGAAGTACTGTATTCTTCTATATCGTTGTCTGGTCGCCATTATACAAATCCGGGCTTGATTATGGTACTTTCAATGGGACTTGACAATCAGTGTAGCAAATTAACAATTTCCACGATATTTTATTTATTTATTTAGTTTTAAGTTAAAGAACCTTACATAACTTTATGTTCGAAGTTAAAGAAGTATCTAATTTATAGCATGTATCCCGCTGCAGGCAAATGCAAAGTCCGCTAATCCACGTTGGGTACGAGTGGTGGACTAACGCCCATGCACTCTCATTATGAGGATCAGTCTGTGCTCCAGTATGGGGGCATAATTATTATACAGGTGATGATGTTGCATTTTAGAGTTCCGTACTCAAAGGATGAAAACGGGACCCTATTACTAAGCCTACGTTGTCCGTCCGTCCGTCTGTCCGTGCGTCCTAGCTTCAGAGAGCTTCTGAAATTATTATTTGATATCTTATTTCATCTTTTACTTTCAGAAAAGGTTCAAATAGGAGTAAACTGCGATGTCAAGAAAGTTCAAAAGGATGGTATAAGCCATCTTAAGATAAACTCCTTCAAGCTGACGATTGAGGCGATGGACAGTGTTAAATACACATTCGAGAACTTGTTCAACGGACGACAAGATCTATGTAAGTTTGCATACCCTAAGTACGAGTACTTAGTTTATTTGATATACAACATTTTCTGAAACTTTTTAATGCTATAATTCCTATTATTTGAAACCAACCACAACCTCTTAATAATGCAAAGTCTCTGAGTGAGCTATAGAGAGTGCTATGCTTGTTGTTTCTCTGAGAGACAACATGGAATGAATTATACAGGGTCCAACTTAATATGCTGACACTTTTTCAAGGGGATGATCAGACCATCAAATTGAACTTCTCTTCGGGACCAACATCAAAATCGCGAAAAAAAATCAGCTGTCAAATACATTTGGCTCGAGTAAGTTTGCAGTTTTGTATGGAGCGGCAGATTTTTTTTCTCGACTTCGATGTTGGTGCCATAGAGAAAGTTGTTCAGTTTGATGGTCTGATCAATCTGACCATCCCCTTAAAAAAGTGTCAGCATATTAAGAAGGACCCTACGTCATGAAAATATACGTCAGAGAACTAAAGTGGTTGACATAGCTCAGAAAAGTGGCAATGGGCTAGTCACATCTGCCGAAGAACAACCGATGGGGATACTGAATTCTAAAGTGGAGACCAAGAACGATCTTAAGTCAAGCAACTCAAGACAAGCAGTCGATGTGTGGGAAGGCCTGCTGGACGCTGATGACCTAAAAATGGTAGCGGGGAGCTTCTGGATGAAGAAGGCCGAAGATATAGTTTTGTGGAGCGCTTTGGGGGAAGTCTATGATAATAGGCTGATTATTATGAAACTTTAATAGCAGTAGCACTTGCAACGCTTCACGTCGAATTTTTATTAATTTCTGTTCAGTTAAAACGGATATCAAGCTACCGTACGGCTACTTGTTAGCTTTTTGAACCCCTTCTGATGCAGCATAGTTTCGTTATCATAGTCGCTAGAGTAGAAATCAATAAGCATAATTAATTTTAGATGAATTTACTTGTAAGAATGTTAAATTTTTTATTATTATTTATCGTTGTTCTTCAATATTTCAGCTGATACGGTGCACATGTTCGCTAATTCAAATTGGAAGGAAGTTGCTGACTTGCTCCAGGAGCCTGTCTTCATTGCCGTTTTCAAGAAGATTGTTAGCAACCTCAACAAATACTTCAAGTCTGTTCCTTTTGATGATATGTTTATCAAATGAAAATTTCAATCAATTTTACTAAATCGTTTGCGAATATTATCTCAAAGATTAAAAAAACGTTGATTGTTTGTGTACCCTGAAAATGTTTTAATAGCTTACTTTCTTTATTTTTGATATCCAAAATAAAATTACGTGAAGATTGTTTGTTTCTTTTTAGATTTTTTTTCATAACAGCTAAACCTAAAAAGTACCTAAGAAATATCGGAAAAAATTACGCCGCATCAAATTCTCATTACAGACCGTTCACGTTATGAACCAGAACCAGAAATGTGCAAAAATAAGTGAATTGGGTCATAGATCAGGATGTTTTTTACAAGGCTGCTACTCCAAAATAAAACACTACTTATATGCCATTTCAAAAATGATGTTTTCCGGAAATAACAAGTGCGTAGCACCCTCAATCGACGGAAGTGCATGAAAAGATGTATGAATGTGAATAAACGAAAGAAGTGTGTCGGAGTCATTGCGTGTGGCGGTCCGTGGTCTCTGCCTCTGTCATGGGGCACCCATGGGACAATGGTGTGAGCTTATGTATGTATTTTGCAAATTTTCCTTCTTTTAATTACAAGTTGATGCCTATCACATCGGCGCGACTGCGTGGCACCTGACCAAACCCCCCCCCCCCCCCTACCTTGTATATGGTAAATGATTGCACTTCTGTGCCGTATCCCGGTGAAATTGAAGACCTCCATAGGTTAATCCCGGCAGCGGAAGACTGGTTAAACCACCCTGACCTCGAAATTTAAACCTTCCCGGATCCCAAGCAGGAAGACAAAAAATACCATACGAAATTATGATGATTACAAGATTATGTATTATATTCGAATGTATCAGAATTGAGGAATATTTTAAACATTTGAGATATGTATTAATAGATTACATTATTTATAATCCACAAACAAATAAATATATCGCTTTACAGTAAGTCCTAATTGATAGCAAAATAAATTTGTGTACCTATATAATTATATTTATATATAAGCATAGGAGGGCCTTCATCGCAAACAAAACTACCGAGATTACACAGAACTAGCGATTCGTCGAGTTATGCGGTTATTCAGCCATTGCTATTCAAATCTTCAACTGAACTCCTATTGACATGGCTGTCAACCGCCTTACCGACACGACGCTCCGCTAGACTGACACCAGGAGGCGCTGTAGCAAGGCACCGTCATCAGTGTGCGATCTTGTTTTGTAGCAACTTTAGAGATGGCGCCAGGCGCCGTCATATATATAAAATTTTTGCCAATTTCACATGTTTTTTTACTTTGTTTAATTATTTAAGAAATTTTTAGATGGATTTTCAATCTAACTAGAATTATAATCTAAAATATAAAAGAAAGAAACCGGCTAAGTATTAAAACCGGCACCGGCTAAATTATTTACTTTCGCCATATACTCGTACAAGCGACACGTAACTTTCAATTCAGTTCAATTCAATTGTACTTTATTGCACACCAAAACAGAACATACATTTGAATACAGATAGAGAATAATTACAATTAGGTACAATAATAGACGTACGTATGCAGACCAAATCGGCAGGGCCAGATCAAATGTACCCGAAACCGACGAGCGTGTATGAAACGACTTATGACTGTGGAAGAGGCAAAAGAGGTAAGTATGTCAGGATCGTAGCCGATGGCGATCAATTGTCTCTGCCTACCCCAATGGGACACAGGCGTGAGTATATGTATGTATGTATGTATGTAGGTACAATAATAACTTGATTGGAGTAATGCCTTTTTGCATTTGTATGAACCGTGTATGAACTGATTTATAACCCTTCGGAGCATAATATACAAAACTCAAAATGAGCACGATACTCAAAATTCACAAATTGCACAATGAACAATACGCAGAAAGTGCAACACGCATAATGAGCACAACAAATATGAAAATCATCGGTACTCGGTACCACAGGAGACTCATTGAATCATTCTTTTTAGCTACTTTTTTGGATAGACTCAAATGTCAAAAATAATATTGTAATTAAAACAACTCGAGCACCGTCCTATTTAGTTTTACCCGTCATCTACAAGGTGTTTCATAAGTAACAATAAATTTTTGAAACTCAAAAGGGGGTTGTTTAGACCGTCAAACTGAACAACTTTCTCTATGGGACCAACATCGAAATCGCGAAAAAAAATTTTTTAAATCCCATGCATATTTTAGCTCTAGTCGATTTGTCGAGTATAGAACATAATTTTTTTTTTCGCGATTTCGATATTGGTCTCATAGTGAAAGTTGTTCAGTTTGATGGTCTACACCACCCCCTTAAATGTTTATTTGTAGTTTTGTAACACCTTGTATATAACAAGGTTTTCATTGAGTTTATTTACTTTGAGAACAAAAAACGTAGGTACACGAAATACCTACTTGTCATGTAAAAATTACAAAGACCAGTAATTTAAAGTTTGGTATGGATGGAAACATCATATAATATTGGCATCTAGATGCTTTGGTGAGAAGGGATTTCCGCAAATCAACTCCTGAAGAAGGTGACCTCACGAGCAGAGCACGCTCCATACAAACGAAGTCTGGTTATATTTTCAATAAGCACTGACCAATTAAAGTCAATACAAATAAACATTTAAGGGAGTGGTTTAAACCATCACTGTACAACTTTCACAATGGGACCAACTTGGAAATCGTAAAAAAAAATCTGATGTTCTATACTAAACTACAAATCTACTCGAGCAAAATGTATGGGACAGCAAATTTTCTTTTTTACGATTTCGATTTTGGTCCAAAAAAGTGAAAGTTGTTCACTTTGATGGTCTACTCTAAACAGTCATCATCATCATCTCAGCCGATGGACGTCCACTGCTGGACATAGGGCCTCCCCCAAGGATCGCCATAACGACCGGTCCTGCGCCGCCCTCATCCAACGGTTTCCCGCCGCCTTCACCAGGTCGTCGGTCCACCGTGTGGACTCTAAACAGTACCTTAATAGTTTTAAGGCCTCCGCACATTGCAGCGATATTATCGAGCGATATTATCGACAGCGATATCGCGACACCTTACACACTGCAGCGATTCCGCGATTCGCGTCACGCATGCGCCCCACCACGGAATGTAGTCGAAAGAGTTGCGATAATATCGCGGCAGTGTGTGGGATCGAGCGCGTCCCCATACAAAATGTACTGAGAACAAATATCGCAAAATCGCAGCGATATTATCGCTCGATAATATCGCGGCAGTGTGTAGGATCGCGCGCGTCCCCATACAAAATGTACTGGAAACAATTATCGCAAAATCGCAGCGATATTATCGCTCGATAAAATCGCTGCAATGAGCGGAGGCCTTACATCTTTATTTTTACTTTTGTAACAACCTATAATATGCTTGTAATTGTTGTCAGATTTTCGTTAAAATATACAGTTTCAATGCTAGGATGAGATTCGTCTTTCTTTGAGGATTAAAGAGTGAAAACGCAGGGGTTATAATTAACCGACAAAAAAAGGAGTAAGTACCTATCGATCGATTTTCTATGGGAGGTCCAAAAAAAAACTCTTTTTTCGATCTATGTACAGTTACAACAATTACACCCTTAAAATTTTTATGGTATTTAAAAATAAGGGAGTATAAATCGAGACCGAATTCTGGAATGAAATATGGATATTAGGTATTTGTATATTATTTTGTTTAGGACCATTTGCGACTAAAATAATCTGCGACAATGGTATCGATTCGGTAGTGCCACGACTTAACTTAACTAAATTTATTCCTGTCATTTTCTAACATTCGACTAAGAAAAGAGACAGAAAACCAACAACTGACTTTAGTGCTGTCAAAGTGACGCTACACGCCCAAAAACGACTTAAATAAGATGGCGTGCATTATGATGCCATCTTATTTTGGGAGTGTAGCGTCACTTTGACAGCACTAAAGTCAGTTGTTGGTTTTCTGTCTCTTTTCTTAGTCGAATGTTAGAAAATGACAGGAATAAATTTAGTTAAGTTAAGTCGTGGCAATACCGAATCGATACCAATGTCAAATACATCTACAACATTTTAACAGTCAAGAAATATGCATGTATTAGCAAAGTTTGTCGAACTCTATCAGTGTGAATATAAAATCTGTAAATACCTACATGTAAGGAACATGTTTTTTGGTCTTTTAATTCTCATTTATATTACCTATCTTGTATCTACGTCATAACGGGTTAAGGAACTACACAAAAATTTACATTTAGCTTCTTAAATATAGTTTAAACACCTCGAATATTTCAATCTTGACCGACAGTCGCGGGTTTGAGTCCCGTAATTTTTATTTGTATGATGAATATGAATATTTTGTACCCGAGTCATGGATTTGTTTCTAATATACTTACAGGGTGTTATATAAGTAAAAATAAATATTTAAAACTCTTAAGGAGGTTATTTAGACCATCAAACTGAACAACTTTCACTATGGGACTAACATCGAAATCGCGAAAAAAATAATCAGATATCCCATATACATTTTAGCTCGAGTCGATTTGTAGAGTATGGAACATCAATTTTGTTTTCGCGATTTCGATATTGGTCCCATAGTGAAAGTTGTTCAGTTTGATGGTCTAAACAACCTCTTAAATTTTTATTTGTACTTTAGTAACACCATATAGCTGGTAAACTCGACAGACACCAACCGCCTGAACAAGCAGGCTTCCGCCCCTGTTTTTCAACCACTGACCATCTCCACGCACTCAATCAAATCATCGAAAAATTTCAAGAATTCCGGAAACCTCTGTATTTAGCCTTTGTAGACTACTCAAAGGCATTTGACAGTATCAACCATTCAGCAATATTTTCAGCTCTGCGTAGTCAAAACATTGAACCAACATACATTGACCTGATTAAAAACATATATCTAAGTAGTACAGCAGACATCAAACTACAGCGTTCTGGCGAGTCCTTCATGATTGAAAAGGGAGTAAAACAAGGAGATCCGCTTTCTCCCAAATTGTTTACCAGCACCTTGGAAGAAATATTTAAACAGTTGGCGGCCTCATGGGAAACAAGGGGTATCAGTGTTAGCGGTAAAAGGTTAACAAACCTTCGTTTTGCCGACGACATTGTACTTTTTGCTCCATCATCCTCAGAACTCAGCCAAATGCTCCAAGAACTGAGCACTGCAAGCCTGGAGATTGGATTGAAGATGAACCGTACAAAAACACAACTCATGACCAACAGCACGAAACGGAGGGTTGAGGTAGATGGGCAGGTCATACAATATGTCGATGAGTATATTTATCTGGGCCAGATAGTGTCCTTCAAGAACAGGCAGGACAAAGAAGTCAACCGTCGTGTTGACAACGCCTGGAAGAGCTACTGGTCCATGAAAGAGTTAATGAAGGGAAAACTTTCACTATCACTCAAACGTAAACTCATCGACATGTGTATCCTGCCTATCCTAACCTACGGTGCTCAAACGTGGTCATTTACGAAAGCTCAGATAACCAAACTCCAGGTTTGCCAAAGAGCAATGGAACGCAGCATATTAGGTGTCAGAAGGATCGACCGTATCAGGAACACCACTCTGCGCTCTAAGACCCGCATCGCTGACGCAGGCGTTAAGGCCGCAAAACTGAAGTGGGACTGGGCCGGACATGTTTGTCGCATGCATATAGAGCGGTGGGCAACGATCGCGACACAATGGGAGCCCGATGATGGAAGCCGGGGCCGGGGCAGACCAAGAAAAAGATGGCGCGACGACCTGGATGCCCACGAAGCAGAATGGCAACTGATGGCACGGGATAGAGAAGGCTGGAAAAGTTTGGGGGAGACCTTTGCCTAACAATATGGGACGAAATAGGTTAATATAAAAAACACCTTGTATAGAATATAGATTACCTATATAAGGTCTAACAAAATTAGTTGAAACTATTTTAAGGGGATGATCAGACCATCAAACTGAACAACTTTCTCTATGGGACCAATATCGAAATCGCGAAAAAAATCAGCTGTTCCATACAAACCTATTCGACGTAAATGTATGGGACAGCAGATTTTTTTTTCGTGATTTCAATATTGGTCCCATAGAAAAAGTTGTTCAGTTTGATGGTCTGATCATCCCCTTAAAATAGTTTTAGCTAATTTTGTTAGACCTTATATTATACAGGGAGTTTCATAAGTAACAATAAATATTTAAAACTCTTAAGGGGGTTGTTTAGACCGTCAAACTGAACAACTTTCTCTATGGGACCAACATCGAAATCGCGAAAAAAATAATTGATATCCCATACATATTTAAGCTCTAGTCGATTTGTAGAGTATGGAACATAATTTTTTTTTCGCGATTTCGATATTGGTCCCATAGTAAAAGTTGTTCAGTGTGATAGGAAGACTCTTAGTTTAAAAGGATGCTAATGATATCAATTTCACCCTGTATAACACATATTTTAAAATGAAAAAAATTATAATATTTTAAACTTATGGCCATTCATCATACGATAGATTCTTTATTTCGATAGTTTTTTTCTGGATAAGGTTGCGTCTCTTTTTACTAAATCCTTGAATATTTTAATGTAAGGAACCGGATTACCATAATGTTTGCTAGCATTTGTCTATCCACAGCAAAAACTGTTTGTGTTAATATAAACAACATATTATTGACAATCTTGTAAAACGGGTTTGATAAGTGCTTTAAAAATAAATAGGTAAGCATAGGCTGGTCTTATAAAAATTGATCTAGGAAGGATGTTTTGCACATTGAGAAAACGTTGCAAGTCGATCAGTTGTGTTTACGGAGTATTTATTGTATAATTTATTTCAAAATGATAAACAGACAGTTTTCTTTATTATTTTGCTTTACTATTGTTTGTTTCACAAACGCCGATCCAGGTAACTTAAGAATTTTCTTTTCTTTTATTAATAATTCACACATTAGTAATAAAATTGATACGTGTAGAAAAATTTGACAATCATTATATATTTTTCATTTAATAATTTCTCACATTAGTAATTGGTACGTGTAGAAAAATTTTACAATCATTTTATTTTTTTCATTTAATAATTCATTAAACTTCATACAAAAGAATTAGAGGGTGAAAGTACAGTGTGTTAGCCGTGTGGTACAAAGCAGATACTTACCAGGATACTATGTATGTAAATAAAAAACATTATTTTCCCTTTAATTTAAACGTAGTAAGATTTTCGGAAAAGACTAGTTTTCATTAAATCCCAAGCGTAAAGTTTTTTTACTAACCTTTTTTGGGAGTGGTTAATTTTTTTTTCAGTAACTATGGCTTATACGAGTATAGGTAACTAGATAGATAGATAACTCATTTATTTCTTCAGAACAATACAGGATAGACAGTGACATACAAAGGCAGTAGGGAACACTATGGAGTCCGTAGAAGGAGGTCCGTAACTCGTAATAAGCCATCGTTTCTGAAAAAAGATGATGATGAAGATGAGCCATGAAGTTATGTAGATGTAGATAGATGTAGATATCTCTTTTTTTGTAACTTATTTTTTGGTGTCCTATGGAATGCTATTTAATTGTGCAGAAAAAGGAGTTTGTCTGTCTGTGCGTAACTATTAGGACTTATGACGACTTGTACATTTGAAGTCGAATGTATTATTATATTCTTTACTATTTCTTGTAAAATTTTCTGATGGTTTAATAGTTTATTAGGTACACCAACCATTTATTGAGTTAATTAGATAATTTTTTGGTGCGAATTCTTATGATTTTATTTTAGTAGACGTGGAGCGGTTCTGAAAGGGTAAAGATCGTTCAGTGGGGGATACGTTTTAACTAAGTACTCATTTATTCGGAGATTCGAACATTACCATGCATAATATAAGCATTTGAATGCGTGAAAAGGTGTGCAATTAGGTAATTTAGGTATACAACTTAATATCGTTCAGGTCCATAATGTCCCTTTCCCAAAATGTCCCCTGGTTCCAGAAAGTCCCTTTCCTAAAATGTCCCTTCCTCAAAATTTATGTTGACGGTTTTTTGACCTTCAAACTGAACAACGTTCTCTAAGGGACCAACATCAAAATCAGCTGTCCTATACATTTGGACCCGAGTGGGATTGTAGTTTGCTACGGAACAACTTTTGTTTATTTCTTCGTTTGTCGCATTGTGAAAGTTGTTCAGTTTGTCGGCCTGATCATCACCTTAAAAATAGCATATTAGGAAGGACTCTATACACATGTTTTTAATTAGTTACTAACATAACTTTAAGGGTGGATTCAGACAATGAAACTAAACACTTTCCCTAAGGAACATGGATCGAAAAACTGGATTTTTTTGGACCTTCTATTGAAAATGGATCGGCTGATCCGCACTTTTGTACGGGAAGGTCCACAAAATGTTTAATGCATTTAGGTCCAAAATTTGAAAGTGCCGGCAGAAAAAAAGCTATATTTTGTTAGAACTTATCCATCTAAACATTTATTATTATAACACCAAAGCTGTTAATAATGCATGTAGTAGGGCCTTTGTCCTTGGTTTGGCCTTTCTGCCTTTTCATACATTTTTCGTATTCATAATTTTTTAGTATGGCACCAAAGCTAGACCATTATCCTTGATTTTATTAAGGTCTGAAAATTATACCTTTCATACATTTTCGATGTAATAAAACATACAGCTACAGCTTTCATGCCGTATTTCTAGTAATAGATGCTTAGACAGATAAGTTCTAAAAGAATATAGCATTAGTTTTAGTTGGCTGCCACTTTCACATTGGACCAAAAATGTATGAAACGTGGATCATCAATTCATCATCCACGCCACATCCACGTCTTTTATTAGATTTTTAGTATTATATATATACAAGGTGTTACAAAAATACAAATAAACCTTTAAGGGGGTGGTGTAGACCATCAAACTGAACAACTTTCACTATGGGACTAATATCGAAATCGCGAAAAAAAAATATTTATGTTCATAGGTACTCTACAAATCGACTAGAGCTAAAATATGTATGGGATATGAAATTATTTTTTTCGCGATTTCGATGTTGGTCCCATAGAGAAATTGTTCAGTTTGACGGTCTTAACAACCCCCTTAAGAGTTTAAAAAATTTATTCTTACTTATGAAACACCTTGTATAAGGTGTTACAAAACTACAAATAAACATTTAAGGGGGTGGTGTAGACCATCAAACTGAACAACTTTCACTATGGGACCAATACCGAAATCACGAAAAAAATAAATTATGTTCTATACTCTACAATTAATCGACTAGAGCTAAAATATGTATGGGATTAAAAATTATTTTTTTCGCGATTTCGATGTTGGTCCCATAGAGAAAGTTGTTCAGTTTGACGGTCTAAACAACCCCCTTATGAGTTTCAAAAATTTATTGTTACTTATGAAACACCTTGTATATTTAATTAGTCTTTTGATAATCGTTCGATCATCGTTCTCAAACTTTCCAAAACAGATACGTATACGAATTAAAGTATTTTTCATTATTATCAAGTGAATTCAAGTGTTACAAAATTAAAAAATTAAGCAAGCTATTTAGTTATTTACGGAAGTTTATTAAGAGGATGAAAAACGGTATTTTAGAATAAGTATTAATAAACATAGTATTATTCCTCATAATATTTACTATAATTCAAGACCGTTTGGTCGCACGTTGTTTCAACGTGACTTTATTTGACGTCATCATACTCATCATGATTGCCCATCGTTTTGCGTCGGGGACCTGTTTTTTTAATAGTTATAGTAGTAGTAGCCGGGGGACTTTTTAATTACCAAAAAGAAATTGCCGAATTTGCCGGTTTAGTACCTTACAATACATTATTAATATAAAAACCTAAGTCTCACAGATCACAACGCGCCGTAGAAAAAAAATAATAAAAAAATGATCTGTCATTTTAAAATTTCGATGTTACTGTTTTTTTTTATACTGTCATGTTCTTCACCTTAAAAGCCGTGGTGGTCCAGTGGCGAGTAACCTTGCCTGCCGTGCAGGAGGCGATGGTTCGATCCCCGTCCATGCCGACTCGTACCAATGAGTTTTTCGGAATTTATGTACGATTTGTAACACCACTGGCTTTTCGGTGAAGGAAAACATCGTGAGGAAACCTTCATGCTTCAATTTCGAGGCATGTATTGTACCCACTGTCCATTACAAGTGGCGACGGGCTCACCCCCCGTCACACTGGACAGAGTTTCGGTGCTACTGGTGAAACGTGGATGTTCTGAGGTTTCAGAATATCTCTGACTACCCCCTCGGGGAATATAGTCGTGAGCATATGCTATGCAAAATATACAATAGGTGCAAAAATGACAAATACAGACAGACAGACAGAATGGACGAAAGAATAAGGGTTCCTTGTTTGACTACGGAAATCTACCCTAAAAACCACGTCACATGCCATAAGGCCGATAATCAACCACTAAAGGGGTAGAACAGGGTTATTAAGTTTTCCAAAATCTACACGAACGAAGTCGCAAGTTAGAGCTAGTTAAATAAATCATAATCTTAAAACATTTCTTCAAATATTCTATTGAGCGAGGTTAAGAAGATGGAACTTCTTGTCGTACGGAAGCGATAATTTATGGCGGAAGCCACTACAAGATTAAATAAAACAGGTCCTCGATACAAGTTTCTTGACCTTCGTCTTCAGTATGATGTCGTGAATCAGTATAGAGATCACATTTAAATTATACTATACTTACACCACGAATTTTTAATTAGGTATTTTTTCGACCCAACTTCCTTAGGGAAAGTTGTTTAATTTCACCGTCTGAATTCACCCTTAAGGGTATATTATTCGGAGCGCGCTCCATACAAACGTACTATGGTGATATTTTCAATACTAACCAATTAAAGTCAATGAAATTTTGCAGAAACAATCTAAAAACCAATTTCTATGCTCGTATGGAGTCAGATTTTCGTTAAAATGTATAGTTTTCAAGTTACAGTGCCTCAAATATTTCCATACAAATCTTAAATTAATCCTAGCATTGAAACTGTATATTTTAACGAAAATCTGACTCTATAGAAGCATAGAGATTGGTTTCTAGATTGTTTCTGCAAAATTTCATTGAATTTAATTGGTTAGTTTTGAAAATATCACCATAGTACGTTTGTATGCAGCGCGCATTTTCGCTCTCGGAATAATATTCTCTTAAAGTTATGTTATTAATTATTAAAAACCGGTCAAGTGCGAGTCGGGCTACTCGCGTACCGAGGGTTCCGTACCACACCACCACACATAATAATATCAACTTCCAAAAAGTTTTGTTTTCACCGGGATCTTTAGCTCGAGACCGACTCACGTTTGGCCGGTTTTTATTACCTGTTGTTATACTGTAGTCACTACAGTACTACAGTGAAGTGTATGATTTATAATAACGCCAAGTTTGACGCTTGTATCTGTTACCGTTTTTACGTTAGAGAGAGAAGAAAAAGCTTTGATAAAAATGTGTTTCCTATATAAGCACCCCCCTTAATTTGTATCTTTTTGTCATTTTTATTGCTTGTTAGCAAATCCGCCGTAATAACGCACATTCTGTGTTAATTCTTATAGTCTAGCTATTACCGTTCAAAAGTTACAGCCCTAAATATGTAGGACAGACGGATGGACGGATGGACAACGTAGGTTTACGAATAGGGTCCCGTTTTCACCCTTTGTGTACGGAACCCTAAAAACTAGTGGTGTATAGGATAAAGATACAAAGACACGCATATCTAGGCAATGGCGTATTCCTGTCTCGGAATACATTCAGTATTGCATATGCTTACCTCTCCTTGTCGATTTTTCCCATTTTGTGTCGAAAGTGTTGTGTTCAAAATAATACAAATCTGCATAAAAGTCAATGACCCCGACCTGTTTGACACAAGTTTTAACGTAAGCAGGTAAATGTTTGTGATTTCGGATGTCATTTTAGTCCTTTTAATTATTTTGCTATATAAAATGGACAAAATAACGATTCCTCGTCCAAATCTAAACCAATTTAAATAATTCTTTCAAGAATTATATGAGTAAGACTTTGGCTATGTCTTTGTTTTCTTTTTATAGTTTTTATTCGTCAAATTTGCTTGATCACAGCGGAAAAATAGAGCAATTTTTCGTAATTTTTATTTCTTATAGTAATTAATTTATGGAAAAATTTGGTATTACAAAATTTGCTCTAGTGTCCATTATCCAGGTAGAAAACAGGGGTATACGTTTGTATGGATCAAACGGAACCCAGCTTACCTCTTAAGTTATTTAGACTATGTCAGTAAGCTTTTTCATAATAATGACTACGTAACCCTACTATCATAGGCGAGTCCGACATCTTGTCCGGTTTTGTTGAAAGAAAACATCATGACTTGATTTGTCATTACCAATGTTAAGGGGATAAAATTCGGAGCGCGCTCCATACAAACGTACTATGGTGATATTTTCTATACTAACCAATTAAAGTCAATGAAATTTTGCAGAAACAATCTAGAAACAAAAAGAACAGAGTCCGATTTTCGCTAAAATGTATAGTTTTAAAGTTACAGTGCCTCAAAGATTTCCATACAGATCTTAAATTAATCCTAGCATTGAAACTGTATATTTTAACGAAAATCTGACTCCATACAAGCATAGAAATTTGTTTCTAGACTGTTTTTGCAAAATTTCATTGACTTTATTGAAAATATCACCATAGTACGTTTGTATGCAGCGCGCATTTTCGCTCTCGGAATAAAATCTCTTAATAAAAAAAATCTTTCCTGTTCCACAGTATCTTTCATCACAAAATGTAAGGCAGCAGACTCAAAATGCATCAAAGAATCTACAAAGGCTGCGCTGCCATTCTTCAGTGACGGTTTCCCAGAGTTGGGAATCGAACCCCTCGACCCGTTCGTAGTATCCAAAGCAGATGCCAGCTCTCCAAACCTAAAGCTGATAATTACTGATTTCACTGTGACAGGAGTTAAAGGATGCATTATTAAGAAAATGCAGTAAGTATTCTATTCTTCACATACAGAGTATAACAAAACACCCGAGTAATACTTTAGGGGATACTAAAAACCATCAAAATGAACAACTTTCACCAATGGGGCTAATATTGAAATCGCGAAAAAAAATTGGGGGCACGGTGGTGAAGCGCGCCAAGACAAGCGAATCAAATTTTTCAAACCAAACTGCAGTATCGACTCTACTCAAATGACTTGTCATCAACTCGATAGAAGAAATGTATGAGACAGCAGATTATTTTTTCGCCCTTTCGAAATTGGCCACTTAGGCCCACTTGCGCCAACCAAGAGTTAGCAATTAACTCCGGATAAAATAGCTCTTTCAGTTGTTTTTCTATACAAAAAGTCATGGGTTACCAACTTAACCTGGAGTTTATTGCTAACCATGGTTGGCGCAAGTGGGGCTTAGTGTATTATTATTTGTTCTTTTACACTCTGCGTATATGTCGGCACAATAGCATAGCTCTGTTGGTAGTGAAGCTACCGATCCGAGGGTCGCGGGTTCGAATCCCGCAAAGGGCAAATATTTGTATGATGAATTTAATATTTGTACCCAAAACATGGATGTTTGTATTTCTCTGTGTATTTTATATCAATGTCTAGTCATCATAATACAGGAGGAAATAGTTGCATTACTCTAAGAAGAGATGTTACCCATGATACTGAACAACTTTCCCTCAGAAACATACGAAATTAGAAAAAAATAATCGTTTTCCATACTAAATGCAATCAGCTGATCGAACATTGCGTTTGTATGAAAAGTTTAAATTTTTTGTTTGCGAGTGTCACTTTGTTCTTTTGGGAAAGTTGTTCAGTATCAGGAGTAAAATTACCCATTAAAGTAATGTACCTACTGTAATGTGTACACTAACAGCCTGTATACTAAAGTGAACTAAATTCTGGTACTTTAAATCCATTTTACATCCGATAATTTGTGTGACAGACAATGTCCAAGATATTCATTTATTTTTAAACTAGTGTTTACCCGCGACTTCGTCCGCACAAATTATATACCAGATTTTAAGTCAGATCGTAATTCAGAAGCTATCAAACAAAAAAAGTTTCATCAAAATCGGTTCAGTAGTTTTTGCGTGATGCGCGAACAAACAAACAAACAAACAAGCAAACAAACACACAAACAAACAGACAGACAAAATTTCTAAAAAAGGTTGATTTCGAGTCGGGGATACCTAAAAACCATATCGTAATCTTTTTTTTGTAAATATCTTCAATGTACAGACACACTTCAGTTACAGTTTTATAATAGTTTAGATTAGATAACACTCAATTCACATATAAAGTATAATTATTATAACCTGTCTCCAGTGATGTACAGTCAGCAACAAGCAAAAAGACCTTTGTTCCACGTCGTAGTAATTAAAACTACTTTTTGTTGCTCTCTGTACTAGTATTTATTTACTTAATTGAGCAAATCAAGTGCATGTGCAATGTTCAAGGTGTACAACGTAATAACAATTTGTAAATTTAAATGAATCTTGATATTAGATACACAATAATTATTTTTTGCATCGACTTTAGTGATGTAGAATCTTACATAAATACTAACTTCCTTGTTATTAACTTAGCAATATACAGGGTCCTTCTTAATATGCTGACACTTTTTCAAGGGGATGTTCAGACCATCAAACTGAACAACTTTCTCTATGGGACCAACATCGAAATCGCGAAAAAAAATCTGCCGTCCCATACATTTGGCTCGAGTAGGTTTGCAGTTTTGTATGAAAGAGCTGATTTTTTGTCGAGATTTCTATGTTGGTCCCATAGAGAAAGTTGTACAGTTTGACGGTCTGATCACCCTCTTAAAAAAGTGTCAGCATATTAAGTTGGACCCTATATAATTATAACGTCTTCCTCTACGAAATAAATTCCAAATAGTTTACGTACGTAATACCGATTGCTCTTAAACAGCGGAGGAAAGTATCGTGAGGAAACTCAACGTATGCAACGTTGAAGAAGAAATTCTGATTCGTATGTGAAGTCCTAAGGCTGCGTTTCCACCAGAGAAGTGCGAGGTAGCGAGGCGGTGAGCGGGGAAAAAATCGGCCAATGAGAGTGCTTCAATTTCCCTATGACGTGATCAAGTGAGCGTGCTATTGACGGATTGTTTCCTCGCTCACCGCCTCGCCACCTCGCACTACTCTGGTGGAATCGCAGCCTTACAATCCAGACTGGACACGCGCGGTGGACTGACGCACATACACCCTCCCTGATAGTAGGCCTGTGTCTTGCAGTGGGTATACAGGGTGAAATTGATATCATTAGCTTTTCCTATCGGAGAAAAAAAAACAGTTGTTCTATACTAAACTGCAATGCCTACTCGACTCAAATGTAGGTATATGCATGCAACTGCTGTTTTTTTTGTTGCTCCGATAGGTTTGCTCCCTTAGTAAAAGTTGTTCAATTTCATAGGTAGACTCATAGTTTAAAATTATATCCCTCTTCCTATATAGGATGATGATGATGATAAATTCATGATACACCAACCTACTTCGAAATCACGTTTATGTTTTCTTATGTTTGTAGTGTTTTTGTAACTGAAAAATTTCTTTCAGGCGTGACGTCGAGAAGAGTAAATTGTTAGTCAAGATCCTTTGCAACATCAACCTGGATGGAGATTATGAAATGAAAGGTCGTCTTCTCATTTTGCCCATGGAAGGCAAGGGAAAAATCAACGTAGTTCTAAGTAAGTTTGTTCATATGTCTTGAACGCCGCCGCCGCCGCCTGGCTCGCGACCACCCTCCTGCCGGAGTCTGGCGCAAAGCAGCTTGCTGCGCTCCGTCGGTGTGCAGGAGTGCCAGTGTCATTCTGGGTAAGCTCGCTTCATCTTCGACCCCATCTTTGTCCTGAGGACTAGATTGAGGTCAAGAGCAAACCCATTTATAATAAAAAAAAAAGTCTTTATTAAAAGGATCGTAGCTTCAAATTTAAGATTGACAAATTTTGTCTTGGGCAGAACTTGAAACCGCAACGATCAACCGATCGTAGCTTCTACCCTGTAACTTGAATCATTCACTATATTGGACTACTATACAGTACATTATTTCTTTATATACCTACTAACGGGTTTTTTGAGGGGATAATCAGGTCCTCAAACTGAACAACTTTCTCTATGGACTATATCGAAATCGGAAATAAAAAATCTACTGTCCCGTATGTTTGGGTACATAGCTAGCTACTTAGTACTAGATACACTTCTTTGTACTGTGGTCTGGGTCGAGCAGTTTCGTATGGAAAAGCAGATTTTTTTTCGCAATTTCGAAGTTGTTGTAGCGTTTAATTTCTCTATGGTTGGCTCCATAGCGAAAGTTGTTCAGTTTGATAAGTAGAATACATGCTGAAGTTATCCGCAGTGATATAAAATGTACCCTGCATACAGATGTAACAATAACACCCTAGAAATACTCAAGGGGCTGAGGTCAGGGCGGGGCGGGCCTACCTAAGGATAGAAATATAGAATAGGAAAGATCTATCTTTCTTCCCGTTATACTATCCTTTCTCAGTCCTTACAAATTTAATCAAAGTCAATCCGTCCTTTTTTCAATATTACCAGCCCAATAGACTGATTAGCTGCATACTCATCTTTTGCCTGATTTGTGCCTCCATAATTAAAATAACTCCTAAAAATTATCATCTTCGAGTACCATCAATAAACACAACATTTATCAATTTCAGGAAAAATCCTCATCAGTGCCGAAGTTGATTTGAATGAAACTGTAAAAGACGACAAGAAGTATTGGACCATCAAGAGTTGGAAGCACTCCTATGAACTAAAAGACAAGGCCGATGTCGTCTTCGAGAACCTTTTCAACGGAAACGAGATTTTAGGTTTGTAATTCTTCTTCATACTCATCAATAACAGAGAGTTCACTTTGTATGAGGATAGGCAATTCAATGTAACATGTAGATAAGTAGTATACACAATTATTAATGATATTGTGAATTCTTTTGTGAGATCAATTTCTGTACAGCTGCTTCCGCCGGCCGCTTCAGCATTACTGTCAGTTTAGAGATTCCAATTAGACTACATCTCTCATAGCTAAGAGAAAAAGCAGATACGCAAGCATAGATAACTCACCGATCAATTGGCTCACCAATCAGCTCACTTCGTTGCTCAGCTCTGGTGGCCAGGTAGCCTTATGCACAACAGTCATAACTCTCAACAGTATAAACTCACCCGTCGCCACTTATAATGAACAGTGGGTACAATACATACCTCAACATTAAAGCATGCAGATTTCCTCATGATGTTTTCCTTCAGCGAAAAGCCAGTGGTGCTAAAAATTTTACATAAATTCTGATTTATTTTATCTTTAATTAAGGTTGTCTTACCTATTTGCAGGTCGTGCTGCCCGTGAATTGGTGGCCAGTAGTGGCAACGACATCGTATTAGAAGTTGGACCTCCGGTAGTGAAGACAGTTCTAGCTCACATCGTAAAGACAATCCAGAAGTTCTTCCAGCGTGTTCCTCTCGATGACCTTATTCTAGATTAATGTTCCTATTTTATAACTAGGTGATTGTTGTTGGTGATTAAAGTATTAGTGATTTTAAGACTAAATTAAATATTTTTTTAAATTAACTTTATTTGTTGCATTTAATTATTATGGCAGGTCAATTATAAACTGTATATACAGAGTGATAGGATAAACCTAAAGAGTTGAATTACTTTAAGAGGTGATTGTACCCATAACAATGATAAATGATACGATATATACGATTGATACTGAATAACGTTCCCTAATAAACAAAAAACAATAATATTACTTTCCATACTAAATGCAATAGTCGTTCGTTCATTCAAATCGAACGTTTGTAAGAAAAGTCGAATTTACCTTTAGTTTCCTTGGGAATGTTGTTCATTATCATGATTACAATCACCAACTGTCTACCCTAACACCCTGTATAACAGTTAAAGACCAAATTTTCAGTAGTGGCTCAGAATATTAAGCAGATTTTTTAAAAGTAGGTACTAGTGTTTACCCAAGACTTCGTCCGCACAAATTATATACCAGATTTTAAGTCAGATCATAAGCTATCAAACAAAAAAAAGTTTCATCAAAATCGGTTCAGTAGTTTTTGCGTGATGCGCGAACAAACAAACAAACAAGCAGACAGACAAAATATCTAAAAAAGGTTGATTTCGTTAGGGATACCTAAAAACCATATCGTAATCTTTTTTTTGTAAATATCTTCAATGTACAGACACATTTCAGTTACAGTTTTATAATAGTTTAGATTAGATTGCAATATCAGAGTGGAGGCCAAGAGAGGGACGGAGGTCAGTAGGCAGACCACCAGCACGTTTGTCTGATGACACTGTGAGAGTGACGGGAGTCATTGGATCAGATTAGCACAGGACCACGAAGAATGGCGCAATAAAAGGGAGGACTATGCCCAGCAGTGGGTTGATATGGGAATTTTGATTGATTGATTACAATATTAAAATAAAATTGCGAAGATCAGATTAAAAACATTTAATGTTAAATGTCGTCTAAAAGTAACTAATAAAATTACTCTTAACAGTTAATATGATCTACTCGTCAAACGTCGTCTTGCTTGGTCAAGGACAGTTATAAAGCTTGGCCGTTTCGCTGATCTTTATCGGATATTTGGTAGTTTTGGTATATTTATCATTAACGCGACGACTAACACATCTTATCCAGAAAATTTGTTTCACTTCGAGGAAAGGTACGGTTAATCTGCTGTTCCATATTAAGGCGTATCATCCCTGGACCACGACTCTCCATATTCATCGATGCGAACGAGGGCGTGGCTCCGGTCAGAATTCAGCCGTTTTTTTTTTAAAACCAGATGATTTCTTATTAATTTCGAAAAAGTAAGAAAACCACATCATTCTAAATTGTGTTGTGAACAATATTGTAAATTTTCATTTTCTTCCGATTAAAAATGTAAGAGTTAAATGGTTACAACTGGAAAAAAGGGATGACTTTAGATTCCCTTTTCTTCGGTTTTCTTAATTAAAATCGATTTCAAGAAAAACCACATCACTCTAATATCGTGTAGATGGTTCAATATAAAGTGCCATAGTTAATGAATAAAATTATTACAAAGCTACCCAGAACCAGGAGGTAGCCCTTTAAACTTCAATACCTATTCGACTCAAACGTATATGGAACAGCAGATTTTTGTTTTGTTCTGACAGGTATGCTCCCATACTATTCAGCAAGCAGAGCTCGATCGCCCAGGTACTACTTCGTTATTTTATTAAAAGCATAAGCATAAGCATAAGCATAAGCATATGCTCACGAATATATTCCCCGAGGGGGTAGTCAGAGATATTCTGAAACCTCAGAACATCCACGTTTCACCAGTAGTACCGAAACTCTGTCCAGTGTGACAGGGGGTGAGCCAGTCGCCACTTATAATGGACAGTGGGTACAATACACGCCTCGAAATTTAAGCATGCAGGTTTCCTCACGATGTTTTCCTTCACCGAAAACCCAGTGGTGTAACAAATCGTACATAAATTCCAAAAAACTCATTGGTACGAGTCGGCTTGGACGGGGATCGAACCATCGCCTTCTGCACGGCAGGCAAGGTTACTCGCCACTGGACTACCACGGCTCTTTTACTAAAAGCTACTACGGAAACAAATAAATTCGATAATTCTTCTTACAAGGTAAACTTACGGTTGTTTATTTTAATGTCATTGCACTAAGGTCAAGGCAATATTTATTTAAATTAGGCCCAAACGTTTCAATGTCACATAATTATTTCGGAGTCCGTTTTTCTGTACGTGGTTGGCTCTAAATAAATAAACGATTAAAAGGTTAATTAGAGGTAAGGTTCCAAACTGAACTTTAAGCCTAATTACATGCATTACAATATTTTGAGCTGGCGAGTACCTCTAGCGAGAAGCTGAAACGCTGGCTCTTAAATACAGGGTGTAAGGAAAAGTATCATTAACCTTTAAACCACAAATACTCTACCCATCAAACTGAACAACTTTTACTATGGGAGCAAACGTGTAAGGGAATGATCGGACCATCAAACTGGGCAACTTTCTCTGTGGTACCAACATCGAAATCCAAAAAGAAAAATCTGCTGTCCCATACAAAACTGCAAACCTTCTTGAGCCAAATGTATGGGACAGCTGATTTCTTTTTTTCGCGATTTCGATGTTGGCCCCATAGAGAAAGTTTTTCAATTTGACGGACTGAGCATCCCCTTAAAAAATTTCAGCATATTAATAAGGACCCTGCGCATAGTTAAAGTCTTTACGTTCTATGCAGCAGAACTGCTGGCTGGTGAGCCAGCGGAACGGAACGGAACGGATATCAAGAAGTGAGGAGGTTATCAATTAGTTGGTTTCTTTTAATGGTTCTGCGTACATGACTTTCCATCCCCTCAACTGGAATCATATTGTAGTTTTGTGTAGATAAATTTTTTGCTTAGCAATTTTTACAGTGAACCCGCGTGGGCCGCTACTTATTCATCTTGAATTTATGCAAGTATCAAACTAATCATAAGCTTGATCACTGAAAATTCATCATTTTTTATACGTACGTATTCTACAGAACATAAGTCTGAAATATTGAAAATTAAATTAAATAAGTAACGAAAAATAAATTACACTGTTTCTAACTTAACAAAAATGTATGTAGGTAATAACCAAAGTCTTGTACGTTTGCATCAATCATTTGTTTTGCTGGAGTGAATAATATCGGCCATATTAGAGGCCATAATATTGAAGGTTTCCCTAATAGAATGAGGTGTCATGCGGTATCTAATAGGTGTACCTTGGGTTGGGTTGGAACTTGAAGTAAGTAAGTATGCGGTGCATTCATAAAACATCTCCGACATTGGTTGAAACTGATCAAGTGATCACCCAGTTGCAGAAACGCTTATTAAAGTTAATCCTCCATTAAATCTCTTGCTAGCTTTTACTACGTCAACAAGACAAAAAGTGACAGCAAGAGATGTAATTAATTAACTTGAATGAGCGTTTCTGCATCTAAGGGTAAGGCGTATCGCTCAATGCTATAAGGGTTATTCTCAGGGTCAAACTGAACAACTATTTCTATGGCCCCAACATAACAACGCAAAAAAAAAATCAGCTGTCCCATACAAAACTGCAAACCTACTCGAGCCAAATGTATGGGCCAGCTGATTTATTTTTCGCCATTTCGATGTTGGTGCCATAGAGAAAGTTGTTCAGTTTGACGGTCTGATCATCCCCTTGAAAAAGTGTCAGCATATTAAGAAGGACCCTGTATAAGCAGCAGCGGTGGCGTCGAGGTAACATCGAGGCGAGGAAGAGTGTCTTCTTTCACTTATTGTTCACGCCACAACATCACAATTCCCCTGACCATGATACAGATATAGGTACTTTGTCAATTTGACATTTATTTGACCTGATACCTGCGGTGCCAATGTCCTATTGAAACAAGCACTAAAAAGTACGACACCCTTAGTCCTTTCGTTTTAAGGACGTAATAATGTCAAAAGGTTCTTGATTGTATTCTAAAAATGGGATACTCTTAACAAGGAATCTATACAGGGTGTTACAAGAATACCCCTAAAGAAGAAAGGGTGTTCTGCATTATTTTTCGCCATTTCCTTGTTGTATAATAATGCATACTCGTATTGCTGTATAAATACCTGTCTCTAGAGCATCAGGCTATGACAGAATAACAGCGGATGCTTGCGATTTCGTCAACATCCATTATGCTGAGTCATAGACCTTTCTGCCTCTAATAAACTTAAATTAATATTTTGCTATGTTTCTTGTGTCATTTTGTCATGATGAATATGAATATCTGTACCCGATGTTGTACCGTTGTCATGGATGTTTGTATCTATATATGTATTCTATATCGTTGTCTAGTCATCATAATACAAGTCCAGGCTAGATTCTGGTACTTTAAATGTTACTAGATAATTTGTGTGACATTGTCCAAGATATTTATTTATTTATAGAAGAAGATAGATAGATAATGTACAAACCCAAAAATTGTACTAACTGTGGGTATTATTGACAGATTGTACAAATTGCTAAATCTTATCATCAAAATTATAACGAACTGAGTATTTGTACAAACTGAGAAATGGTATCAACTGCTCGTAATTCATTATTGGATATAAATAATCTGTTTTTAAGCATAATCGTACATATACAAGTATTCCAAATTATAGCACTCAAAGTAACCAGAACTGAGCAACCGGATGGAGCATAGGTAAGGATGATTTCGAATGAATGTTTGTGTCACTGACACTTGACAAAAACATAAAATTTTATGCGATGAAGGCAAAGTCGATGCTAAAGATATAAAAGTTCATAATTTTTTGCATGTATAAGTAGATATTGTGATTTTCCTTTCTAGGGTTCCATAATCAAACAAGGAACCCTTAGAATTTGTGTATGCCCCGCCTCAATTACTTGCTCATCATGGCACCAATTAATTCCATTTTAGCATGAAGACAGATAACAATAACTTAAAAAAATATGTAGCTTAATTAAGAGGTATCCCCGTCCGAAGGACCTTGACTCTTTCAGAACCGCCTCATCTGTACTAAACTACGTCATTCAGTTATCTGTACTAAACTACGTCATACCTATTTTTGAATGGATTGTCCTTCAATATGTCACTTTGGTGCCTTCTAATCCAAGCAAAACAAATTCCAAAATCATAAGAATTTGCTCCAAATTATGAATTTATCTAATTAACTCAATAAAAAGAAATTCAGAGCATTTGTTGTCTACACAATGGTGTGTCGCAAGTAAAAGTGACTTCAACTTATAAAGTAGATGCACATAGTAACGACTTTTTCCAATATTTTGGTTTTAATTTGAACACAGGGTTTCATAAGTAGGTATGCATTTTTTTAGAAAAATAAGAAATATACTTAAATACAAATTATTAATTATTTAAATTGGCAACAAGCCTCGTCCAAAAGGATGTACAGCCATATATCCACGACAAGCTTCGTCACAAGAAGGTAGGATATATATCCACAACACGTTTCGTCAGCATAATAAAAATAAATAATAATTACACACATTAATCGGCCCTTTCCTCAATAATCGTACCCGGCACAAAGGATCCCATCAAACTAGCTGCGTTTCCGCGCTGGATGGCCAATGAAATCCTCTGCACCAGATACGACCCAGATCCCTCACAAACGCCTTAGCCTCCAACCCCCACGTTCCAGACGTCTCCACTGCCAGCGGCACAAATATGTACTGGGACTCCAAAATCGCGTACCTCACATGCTTTTGCGAAGCCGCCCACTCCGCCGCTGACCCTGCCGCACGCATAGTACCCCCAATGTGTGATGCCGCGTAAGCGCTTACGTAAGTGGCATCTCACAAAAGACAGCGGCCTCTTTGCCACGGTACAAGGGTAAGACCATCAGGTCTTTTCCCGTCCGTGCGGCACAACCCGACTGGCTCCAACACACATGGGACATTGGCCGCCACAAGCGCCCTCCGGACAACGTCATTAAGAGCATGGTGGCGAGGCCGTCTCCCAACACACCTCACGCAACTTAAAGCGTGGTGACCATCAGCGCCTACCATCGCTCCGCAAACACAACGATGCGGAACACATACGTCACAACCCAGCCTTAAAGCAACTGCTATTCGTAAGGTGTTATTATCCAGGTATGTGCCCAGTTGCGCCACGGCAACGCATGAAGCCACGCCCCGGACTCTGGCTTGGAAACCGCCTTTAGGCGAGCTAAATCGGCCCCCCGCGCATTCTCCATAAGCTCCGCCAACACCAGCCTGCACGAAACGCTATCCCAATCCCTTTGAACCCCTGGGCACTCCGGTGCAACTTGGTCCGGATAGAGCATTGTCCACATCGACAAAGCCACATCTACGAACGGCACAGCGAATCCATCACCATTCACCGAGAGAATCTGAGTTACTAGATTTGCTACACAATGCGCAGACGCGAGAAAAGCCGCAAGCCCCGTGTCCTTTAACCGACGTATACCCAGACCTCCAAACCTAACAGGAAGAGACGCCTGGGACCATTGCTCCTCACTGAGGCTCACATTGAGCACCTCCTCCGTGATGACTTTCAATGACCCATCCAAAGCCTCCACTTCACCCGGACACAACCAAGTAGGAGCAGTCCGCACCGTGTACGTCAGCTTTGGCATCGAAAAACAACTCCGAAGCAGAACCAATGACACGGAAGCCGAAAGATGCTCAAAGTGAACCCGTACTGAATTAAGGGAACGGTCCTTTTCCTGGAGCACCCTTGGCAACGCCTCCGGGTAAATTGGGGCGCCCAGTAACTTGAAGCTGGCTTTATTTATAACTTTCAGACCAGGGATGAGACGTTCGAAGCGCGAAAAAGCACCCGACGCACCAGACCCCGATTCAAAGAACTCGCATTTCTCTGAGTTTACTTCAAGACCAATCGCCTTTAGACTTGGAATCAGCGCCTGTACGTCCCCGAACACCACATCTGGCTCTCCACCGATGATCCCATCGTCCAGGTACCACACATTCAAGGAAGACCTCAATGAAGTAACGATACCGTGAATGGCCAAGCTAAAGATTAACGGCCCCAAAGGGTCCCCTTGCTGCGCACCTACCTGGGACGAAATAGTGCTCCCCCCAAAAAAAAGGTTGCTGGGTGAAAAATAGCACTGATGCAGAAAGGGATATAGTGACGGTATGCGATCCTTGACCTCCATCAAAATCGTATCCCTTTCCACATTATTAAATGCGTTCTTTATATCGAATTTCAGCACTACATTATCCGCACCCTCATTATCAAACACGAAAGACCGAGCAGCATGTATCGCCGCCTCACAACCCAGCGGAGTACCGAAACCCAGCTGATGAGGGCGCAGGTGAGAAGTTATTTCATCCTTCACGGCACGGCAACCGAGCTTAGCAACTAGGCGGCGAAAATTGGTTCCAACCGCAATCGGCCGAATTCCCCCATCCTTCTTATTAAGGGCACATAGAGTGGCCCCGTACAAGAAAGGAACAACGACACGGTTGAGCTGGCCACGCAACAGGAAATTGCAAAAACTGGTGAGCGAACCCAAGAGATGACGCCCATTGTCACCAGCAGAAGCAGAGGTCAATTCCTTCAGGTGAACCGGCCGAATCCCATCGAACCCCGACGCCGAGTAACTATAAAAAGAGGACAAAGCGGCGGACACCTGCTCGGCCGTCACCGAAAGAAATGGGGAGGACGAACCCGGCTCATCAGGAAATGCCAACGCACGAGACGGAGCCGGATGCTTCTCCTGCAAAGAAACCAGAGTTTCTGCGCACTTCGGGGCCAGAGCACAATCCGAAACGAGCATCCGCACAGCACCCCTCAAATCCCCATCATAAACCTTTGACTCTATTGAATTATACATGCTACGCGACCTGCGCGCTCCACCACCATCCGGCAAACATATGCAAAGATTTTCGATGTTATACTTGACCTTTGCAGTCAGAGATAATGTGTTACCCTGGTCTGGAATGCGCAGCGCCGAGAAAGCGAAAGTCATTAAGGAATGCCAATCCTCTGTTGAGTTTGATTCCACGCAACGGTCAATGATCGCCGATAGTTTGCCGGCTGCCGAACTCCTGGCTCCCTTAGGGATGTGCTTCAAAACCCCTACCTTCTTCTTGAGGAGGTGAATGTCCCCAAGGCTCACCCCAAGCCCCAAAGCCGAGATGTTGAAGATCATTGCTATATTTTTTATTAATTTTTATGTCTTTCAAATAACGAGAAGAAAAACACCAGAAAAATATGTCCCGGCCCTGCGTTTACCCATGGGGAGCGTCTTAATTTTTTTTAAATCCTATTCAACAAAAAGGGTGTTGGAAAAAAAAAAATTTATACAAGGTGTTACAAAAATACAAATAAACCTTTAAGGTGGTGTTGTAGACCATCAAACTGAAAAACTTTCACTATGGGACCAATATCGAAATCGCGTAAAAAAAATTGGTGTTCCATACTCTACAAATCGACTAGAGCTAAAATATGTATGGGATATCAAAATTTTTTTTTCGCGATTTCGATGTTGGTCCCATAGAGAAAGTTGTTCAGTTTGACGATCTAAACAACCCCCTTAAGAGTTTGAAATTTTTATTGTTACTTATGAAACACCCTGTATAAATCAGGTGTGTGTGTGTTTTTATAAAGCGATGTCGACGACCCACACCGGCAAAGCTTCCTTGTGAATAAGTCTATCTATTAGTGAAAACAGTATTAGAATGATATAGATAGAATCACATTGTAATCGCTAATAGTAATATTTATTGTATCTACATAATTATACATATAGACATAGAGAGATAATTTGTATGTATGTATTTAATGTGTTTTTTGTTTTATTATACCTAATTATGCTCATTGTCTTTCTGGATTTTTTTCTACCGCCTAACAATTATCGTTTGTCAATTCCCCTACCCTAAGGTTGTCTAAAAGAAATAGCTTTTTAGCGATAAGATTGCCTAATTTGTACCTACTCGTAATTCTTTATCTTTATTCAAATGTATGTTCTGTTTCGGTCTGCAATAAAGTAAAATTGAAAACCCTTTCCTTACCTGCTTTATCGCTTGAAAACTTTTGAGTCATAAAGTTTACTTAGGATCAGGGACCGATGATTTCATTACAGAAACTTGTTTATTGTTTTATTCATCGCATTTTCATATAAATTGATGTGCTGTTGATCGCCATGTATTCTGAAGTGAAAATTTGAACTGAACAGGTGTTCGATAGTGTATTAAAAGCAAGGCCAAAGTTTTAATTATAAAAATCAAAATGAGTGAAAAAATGTTTTTCGTGGCGAGTTTTATCGCATTACTGCACGTGACAAATGCAGGTTTAGGTGCGTTGTATTTTAATAAATAAAAAATAAACCCAAATATAAGCTGCTAATAATAATATAATTCTTTATTGTGCTTAGAATTCAGGTGACTTTTTATTACCTATGGATGACGCAAACATATATAATCTGTCTATAAAGTCGTGACCAAAAATGAGGGCGCTGCCTCCACGCAAGAACGTCAAAATCCAGCATAACCTGGCACCACCACCATACTCGCATGATTAGTTCCTCAAACATTCATGTCACGACTTTATAGACAGACTATTATAACATCGATGACGTAACTGGGATTCAAACCTATGACCCTGGTTTGACAGTACAGTGCAACAAATAGGGTCGTCGTCAATAAAAGTTGCCAATACCTTCTACATTTTGCGACTACAATAGTACATTATGATACAAATTACCAATGCTCACGCGTTTCATACGACGTTTTTCAACATACTTGCGAGGAAAAAGATATAAAATTTCGTAAACAACAATAATTTAGACCAATATTAGTGGAAAATGGCAAATGGCAGAAAAAAAATATCTGCTTTTCCATACTAAACTGCAATGCCTGCTAGACTCAAATATATGTAACATATGTTTTTTTTTTGCTCTGATCAGGTCTTTTGTGCTTATAATTAAATTTTCAGCTTATTATTTTTTAGCACCCTTCATAAACAGATGCCATGCGGCGGATTCGAAATGTATAAAGAAATCAACAGAAATTGCACTTCCAATAATAGTTGCTGGCATCCCTGAATTAGGGGTGGAACCCTTAGATCCATTACACTATAAGCATTTGAATGCGAGCTCGAAAGAGCTCATACTGATACTGAAAGACATCACTATAGTCGGTTTGAAGGAATGTACATGCAAAAATATCCAGTAAGTGTTCTTCTTCTTCTTCTATCGAGTCGATGGCATGTCATTTTAAATCTTTCCAGCCCAGAATTTCGCCACTCGGATAGCATTTTACAGATACTAATTACGGAATTTTGACGGATAGCAATACATACATACATACACATGCTCACGCCTATGTCCCACTACTGGGGTAGGCAGAGACAACAGATCGCCACAAGCTACGATTCTGACACACACCTCTCGCCTCCTCAACATCCATAAGTCTCTTCATACAAGTTCGTCAGTTCCAGGTACATTTTACTTGGCCCTTCTTCAGTACACATTCGATTTTGTCAGCATACGTGTGCCTAGGGCGACCCCTTTCAACCATTACATTCACACTTGCCTTGTAAATTTCATATGTCAACAGGAAATGTTTAGGTGGTTTGGCCATGTGAAAAGAATGAGCGAAAGTATCGCTCATCCTTTCCACATGGCCAAACCACCTCAACATTCCTTTTTCAATCATTGTCACTACATCTTCTTTCAGATCACATCTTTCTCTTATAACACTATTTCGTAATCGTTCCTTCAAAGTCACATCACACAAACTACGCAGGGAGCGCATTTCAACAGCATTTATCTATACGTCAATCCAAAGAGATTTTCCGATTCCTGTATAGCTTTCTGGCCTATTGTGATTAGCAAATATAATTAATTTATCCGAAAGATGTACTATTCTACATATCTTGGACGTTACTAAATCTGTTCTAAGAATAAGTGAGAGTAAGTGTTTCAAATCTCTGTTTCTGTAATTAAAAAGGGCCTTAAAATATTCGTTGCTATTTGGAATGGAGTATAGATTCATGCTTCTTCTGCCATACCCAACTCTCACTGCTATACATTAAAGTTGGTGCCAACACACCCTCGTTATTACAGGGTGTAACAAAACACCCTACTAATTTTTGAAGGGGTGGTTTAGAGTTTAGACAATCGAACTGAACAACTTTTACTATGGAGTCAACCAACATAGAGACAAAATAAAAAAATCTGCTGTCCTACACATTTTGAGTCAAGTCGGTAGCGGTACTGCAGTTTTTATGAGAAAGATGATTTTTTTATTTTTGAGATTTCAAAGTTGGCTCCATAGTGAAAGTTGTTAATTTTGATGGTCTGAAGCACCCCTTTAAGTGATACTAGGGTGTTATGTCACCCTGTATAATAAGCGTTTTTCTTTTCTTTTTAAATTTAGTTACTAAAAGATCCTGTCAAAATCGTATATCACAAGAAAAATATAATATGTGTAAAGTAAAATAGGTATATAATTTTCTATAGGTTTCTTAGGGAAAGTTGCAACTGTTTACCCTAACACCCTGTATACAGAGTGTAAAATTAGTAGTGGTAAGCAGAAATGTGCTTTAGATCATCAAATTGATCAACTTTTACTATGGGAAAAACAAAGAAACCGCAAAAATAAAATTTGCTGACAATACCCGGTTAATAGCGATTGACCTTTTCTTTGGAACAGCAGATTATATTTTTCGCGATTAAAAATAAAATAAAATAAAAATTATTTATTTCAGGCACATAAAATTTGCTGACAATACCCGGTTAATAGCGATTGACCTTTTCTTTGGAACAGCAGATTATATTTTTCGCGATTAAAAATAAAATAAAATGAAAATTATTTATTTCAGGCACATAAAAACCTATGTATGTACAAGCGACCCATACATTTCATTGCATTGCAAATCGTTAAATAAATACTTAAGTAGGTACAATAGACTAATAATTATACAAATATTAACATATTTCTATGTTCATTCTATACAATGGTTATGTACATCAATTTGAGACCTGCTATGGTACATAAGTAGCATAGCCTGTCTCAAACGGATATACTTACATGTCTATACACAATTTGCACAATTCGGTATGACAAGTTTTTTTTTTCTTCATTTTATATTTTTTACGGATAGAAGACATAATTTTAAGACACCTATTTCATTTTTATTGTGATTCATCGAATTTATCGACATAAATTTAATTTTTAAATTATTTTGATCTGTAATCTCTAAGTGCGAAAATGGTGGAGAAAAAATAATTCGAACTCCATGGAGTAAAACTACCTACTGTTATATTTAAAAAAATAAAAATCTGCTTCCTCTTTCTAACTCTATGCTGAAAACAGATACGGCAACATCAAATGTCAATTTCTGTCATTGTGAAAGTATTTTTTTTTTCTTAATGGCCAGTTACTTTAAGTTCATTTTATGTTTACCAAGGAGTTTGCAGGGGCAGCGAGTGACGTCACTCGTGGACCGAAAAACGACGTTATTTTATTAAAAATATCTGTAATCCTTTCATTTTAAAACCTCTGACATAGAAAATATGATTATTGAGACAATTATCTCGAAATGGTTTTCGAATTAGACCTCCAAAAAAAACTTGACATACCGAATTGGGTTTGTCGAGGAGTACAGCCGTTTATGAAAGGAGGATCTTATCCTTTTTAATAACACGTTTATGTCAGCTACCCCATTCTCAGCGAACATGCCAGACGCACTACACCGCCATGATAGACCGAGCATAGCTCTGAGGGAGGGATTAGTTGTCCCGTAGTGAAAGTTGTTCAGTTCAGAAGCACCCCTTAAGTATGTAACGCATTTAATTTAAGTTCACATCCTGTATTTATTTCGGATCAAAGTCTACATTAAGGTATTGGTGTAGGTAACCAATTGAACAATTATTGAACTTAGCATTAAAATGTCAATTCGTTATGTCAAGTTTTTTTTTGTCTTCATTTTATATTTTTTACTGATAGAAGACATAATTTTAATACACCAATTTCATTTTTATTGCGATTCATCGTGTTTATCAATATAAATTTAATTTTTAAACTATTTTGATCTGTAATCTCCAAGTGCAAAATTGGTGGAAAGAAAATAATTCGAACTCCATAGAGAAAAACTACTGCTATAATAAAAAAAAAATCACATGCCTCCTCTTTCTAACTCTATTTTGGAAACAGAAACGGCAACACCAAATGTCAAATTCTGTCATTGAAAAAGTATTTTTTTTCTTAATGGCCAAGTTACTTTAAGTTGATTTTATGTTTACCAAGGAGTTTGCAGCGGCAGCGAGTGACGTCACTCGTGGACCGAAAAACTACGTTATTTTATTAAAAATATCTGTAATCCTTTCATTTTAAAATCTCTGACATAGAAAATATGATTATTGAGACAATTATCTCGAAATGGTTTTCGATTTAGACCTCCAAAAAAAACTTGACATACCGAATTGGAGAATACGAGCGAAACTACCAAATTTTGCAAATATTTTTTTTTCTGTGTAATTTTAATAAAAGTTTCTATTTGCAGACGTGACTGGGCTAATGGGAAAATTATAGTAAAAGTGATATGTTCCGTGAATCTAGATGGACAATATGAAATGTCTGGCAAACTTTTTGTCTTACCTATCGAAGGCAAAGGAAAAATACGTGTCAATCTTAGTAAGTACTCCAATAAGCCTTAAAAACTAATTACAAATGAAATAACTAGATAACAAATAGTTACCTCATTCAATTAAACACATTATTTTGTAGTAGGTACACCGAAACATACTCTTAAATTAACAGAAATAGTCTTAAAATACTACAAGATAATGTCACAGGACAATCTAAAGTAGAGGAATTTTAATATGATTCATGTAATACATATTACCAAGTATACCATACCTAATAAATGTATCGACGTTTCGCATACCTTTTTACCTGACTTTTCTTACATGGAGATGAATGTCAGATCAATGGATTTGATTGAATATGGGTTATGCACAATTATATTATACCAAAAAGAAGCAGATGGTTTACTAGCACGCGCAAAGTGAGGACTCGAAAAAGACCCAAATTAGGTATTCTTCCAATAACCCGCATCAAACAGTGCTACGAGCGAGACGGCTGTGGAGCGGCACAATTTTAAGCACCATTTCCTAAAAAGGTAACAATAATGTTGTGCATAATAGTATTGGTTATGTATCTTTACAGACAAAATGCACCTTAATGCCGAGGTAGACATGGGGGAGACAATTAAAGAGGGCAAAAAATATTGGGTCGTCAAGGGATGGAAGCATACATACGAGCTGAAGGAAAACTCTGAACTCGTGCTAGAGAATCTGTTCAATGGAAACGAAGTTCTGGGTATGTTATCATTAATAGAAAATAATATCCACGCAAAAAGGGTTCAGTTGTCGCCATTTTAACTCAGCTTTTTTATTATTCCATATGATCAATCGTTACATAATCTAGATGCCAAATCTAACTTTAACTAAAAACCCGACAACTGGACCCTTTTTATTACGTAGTCTGAACTACTCCTGAAATTTGCAGAACGGTAAAAAAATCATACGGTGTACAGGGAAGGTCCCTTTATATTATGCTGACACTTTGTCAAGAGGATGATCAGATCATCAAACTGAACAACTTTACAACTGTAAAAAAAATGTAGACGGTTGATTTTTTTTCGCCGTTTCGATGTTGGTGCCGTAGAGAAAGTTGTTCAGTTTTACGGTGTGATCAACTGATCATCCCCTTAAAAAAGTGTCAGCATATTAAGAAACACCCTTTATAAATGTATTTTCATATCAACTCCAATTTTTATGGAAAAACTAATTTCGTTTTTACAAAAGACATCATGGGATTTGGGCCAAAGTGAAAGAAAGTGCTGGCAAAAAAAATACTTAATGCGATATTCTGTTAGGACTTATCCGTCAAAAATTTGTTATTATGGCACCTGAGCAGTAAGTCCATTGTCCTAGGTTTTATTTGGGTTCGAAAAATCTACCTTTTCATACATTTCCAATATTAAATTAGCTACGGTTATATTCTGTTAGAACTAGTCCGTCGCAGTATTTTTTTAAATAAAACTTTCATGCCATAACAATAAATGCTGACAGACAAGTTCTAACAGAATATATAGCAATAGTTTTTGTTGGCCGGCCCTTTCACATTTGTCCAAAAATTTATGAAGTCTTTTCATTTTTTTTTTCGATATTCATGGCACAAATTTTATACTTTTTCAGCTAAAGCCATCAATGTTCTGCTGGACAGCAATGCGAACGATGTGATCGATGAAGTTGGGCCCAGCATAATCCAGGCTATCGTCGCTAGGGTTATCAAAACACTCAAACGCTTTATCGGTAAAGTGCCCGCCCAAGAATTAGCACTAGACTAAGACTAGTATTTGATGACCGTTCCTATAAATATATAGTTTTTGTATACATTTTGAGGTTTTTCTGAAAAATATACACGAAATTACATACTTACACAGGGCCCAGCTTAATACAAGGTGTTAGGGTAAACAGTTTGTACCCATGATACAGAACAACTTTCCCTGAGAAAACTATAGAAAATTCACATAAAAATAAATCGGACAATAGTAGACACCGAGGACAGGAAAGTAAGGGCCGAGATCAACAAACATGTGTGATCTGTGGCTTTCTTATTTACTGTCCGAGGTTAGTATACCTACTATTTTTTTCCTCGAAGGAGGTGGAAAGCGACAACTTCGTTTAGCGCAGCGGGACGACAATTATAACGCTTTCCGTCCGGAATGGAGAAATAGTTATTTGTTATGCTAGGCTGCAAAGTTGTTTTTTGGCGCGAGTACTTGTATTGAAACCTGAGCGTAGCGAAGAAAGGAAAATAGAGAGCGTAGAGAGGAAAATGTTAGGTACAAGCACTGACTTTAGATCATCATCAGATACATCGCGCTTCATGACGTTGTCCCATTTTATTGCGGCGCTATATTACTCTTGCATTTAATCACTGTCTTACTGCGGTCACGTGTAGCAGTTTGATTGAAAAAAATTGATCAGCATAAAAAAGTCCTGGTGTGTACTGATACTCTGCGCAAATAATTCAAGAAATGTAAGGAAATGTAAAGGAATAACTTATCATAGATAAACAAGATGAATTAATTATTAAAAAGCATTTTAAATATTATTTAAAAAAAAAACGTCAGACTGACAACCTAAAATGTGGTTACAATCGTAAAATCATAAATATAAAATACATCTGCTGTCTGCGCCCCCTTTCTCTGAAAGGTGCTTAATCCTGACGCGGGGCATTACTCCGATATATGTGGGCAACCCAGACCAAGGCCTACATCAGCTGTTTTCGTTCAAAACGCAACAGCTGATTTCTTCGCGAAAGTGTCAACGCTGTACGCCATAAAATTTCCTACTGCAAACAACAGCCGTTACCGGGGAAACGTGTCAAAACTGACGGAGCCGATGACGAAGCCAGCAGCCCATTGGTCATCGCGGCGGACAACTCTGACAACGGCTAACACCGCATGCGCTCTACGAACGCGCATATCTGTTGGCGGGGCAACGGTCATAACAATCTCCCTTGGTGCCGCACGTCAACGAGACATTTAATATTTGTTTACCTTTGTTTTTATACTTTTCTTGTAGATAATCCCTTGTATATTAGCTTTAAAATCAATTTGTTAGTCTGACAACCACGATAGATTCAGTGATGAGTAGCCCCTCAAGATCTGTCTGCCCGCATTGCCCTGGCTCTACGCGGCTCTTCGCAGGCCCAAGGGGCCTCAACATACACATAAGCCGCATGCATAGACACGCTCTCCCTGATTCACAGACACCAAATGCCCCAGGAAATAGTTTACAGCCTGCACCAGGTTTGGAAAATCTGCCAGTCTTAAAACAAACGGTAAGTGTTCTCAAGCATATACCAAAAGGAGCCAGGAATATGGCAGCCGCAAAGCTCTGCGCTTTGATTGAACGAAGCCTGCATACTAATAGCGTTGAGGACTGGTACCTCTTTCTTTCGTTCGCCTACAATTCTCTTAGAATGCCTGACAAACAGGATCTTCGCTCCCTCACAGTTAAAGTGAAGGAAAACATCGAAAGTTCTGTGGTATATTTTCCGGAGCAAAATAGGCCAACAAGATCATTAACTACCTATAAGAGAATAGAGACGAAAGTGCACGAAGGAGATCTAAGGGGCGCTGTGCGCCTCCTAGTGTCCGACCTTTCACTCGCCCAATCAAACACTGACACCCTGTCCGCCCTAAAGGAGAAGCATCCCGCACCTTCTCGACCACTTTCTCTCCCACCCGAACCTGGCCGTTCGAGTCCCTCCCTCGTCTCTACTGTAAAAGACGTTGCCCTAGCACTAAGCTCCTTTTACAACGGTTCTGCTTCAGGTCTAGATGGTATAAGACCGGAACATCTCAAAGAACTCACTTCAGCTTCTGCCGGTGACAGCGGCCCACGCCTGTTAGAGTGTTTGTCTAAATTAAGTAACTTCTTGCTCAGCGGTATGCTAAACCCAGAGGTGAGTCCATACTTATATGAGGCTTCGTTATGTGCTTTGACAAAAAAGGACGGGGGGATTAGGCCAATCGCTATAGGTAGCACGTACCGTCGTCTGGTCGCCAAAATATGCTGCCAGTCTGTGAGAGCAGAAATGGCCGATTACCTTCAGCCTCATCAGCTGGGTTTTGGCACGGCACTGGGCTGTGAAGCTGCCATCCACGCCACGCGATCATTTGTTATGTCTCAGAAAAATGAACGCTGTGTGGTTCTAAAACTAGACATAAAAAATGCCTTTAACAGCGTTGAAAGGGACACTATCCTGACAGAAGTAAAAGACCGAATTCCAACCATTTATCCATTCCTTTTTCAGTGCTACTCCGCCACAAGCAACTTATTCTTCAATGAACACTCAATTAGTTCCCAAGTAGGGGCACAACAAGGCGATCCCCTCGGCCCTTTGATTTTCAGTCTTGCCATCCATAAAGTTATCGCAAACCTAAAGTCAACACTGAACATCTGGTACCTAGACGATGGCACGATTGCGGGCAGTCCGGACATTGTGGCACACGACCTACAAGAACTAATTGAGCGATTTAAGGAGGTTGGCCTGGAAGTTAACACCAGCAAATGCGAATTGTTCCCTTGCAGCCAGGAGGCTGCCTCCTGTTTCACACGCTTTGAAACGTTGATTCCCGGCTTAAAGCTGCTTGATAGGGAAACCCTTATGCTTCTTGGGTCGCCAATTTTTCCAAACGCAATCCCTACCACCCTCAAATCCAAAAGAAATGCGCTTGACAACATGTCAGAGACCCTTAAGCAACTGTCAGCACATGTTGCCTTAACCCTCCTACGTCAGTGCTTCGCGACTCCTAGGGTGACTTATATTGTCAGAACGGCTCCCACGTGGCTCTTCCCGATCGACGTAGCCCTCCTGGATTCAGCGTTGAAGAATGCTACAGAGAGGATCTTGAACATTAGCCTATCTGAGGAACAGTGGATGCAAGCTTCCCTGCCTGTACGTTGTGGCGGTTTAGGCATCCGCAGGGTACAGGATGTAAGCTTAGCAGCCTTCTTGGCGTCTTCACATGGGGCCGCAAAGCTCGTCACTCGCATACTGAACCTTGATGGTGACGGCCTTTGCGTGCCCTTTGTTGATGACGCCCTGTCTGCCTGGACATCCCAATTCCCGAATCAAAACCTGCCAGATGCTGCGGGTCGCCAAAAGAGTTGGGACGAGATAGCCTCAAAAGTAGTTCTTGCTCAGCTGATAGAAAATGCAACCGGTTCTGACTTGGCTAGACTACGTGCTGCTTCGAAACCAGAATCAGGAGCATGGCTGCACGCGTTGCCGTCGCCACACTTAGGCACCCTCCTGGACAATGACACCCTGAGAATTGCTGCCGCTTTAAGGCTGGGATGCGATGTATGTGCCCCCCACCAGTGCATTTGTGGCAAAACAGTAGAGGCTAACGGCCATCATGGCCTAAGCTGTCAGAAATGCGCAGGTCGTTTCCCACGGCACCATGCCCTGAATGATATCATCCGACGGACGCTAGTTTCGGCTAACATTCCATGCACTACGGAACCACCAGGCTTGAGCCGCAGTGATGGTAGGAGACCGGATGGCCTTACCCTGGTGCCTTGGGAAAAGGGCCGGTCTCTTTTATGGGACGCCACATGTGTGAGCACCTTTGCACCGTCTCACTTGCCGAGCACCATGAGGGTGGCTGGGTCAGCGGCAGAAACCGCGGCACGCAGTAAGCACACAAAATACAAAGACTTGGAAGGCTCATACCTGTTTGTCCCTCTCGCGGTAGAAACGGCGGGCCCTTGGGCTGCCGAAGCCAAAGTTTTTGCCAGGGGCTTGGGCCGCAGGCTGAGGGAGAGGGGCTTGGACCCCCGCTCCGGGTCTTTTTTCGTCCAGCGTATCTCATTAGCCGTCCAACGTGGCAATGCTGCCAGCATAATGGGTACGTTTCGCAAAGACTTGACCCGGGGCGGGCTATTGGACTAGACGGTTGTCAGGTCTGTTTGCATTTTTTGTTTAGTTCACTTAAGTTAATTTTAAGTATTTCAATTATATTTTATGTTTTTGGTGTGCATTTGTCCACTAATAATGTATAGGTAATAGCCATTGATATTAATGAATAATGACTATTAGCTTATCCTGTGAAATCTAAACCAAATACTCAATCTTGGTAGTAAATACAACAAGCTTTCAAATGCCAACAAAACCTTGAAACTCGATTGTAAATTATTCTGTTTATTGATTTCGTACAAATCTTTGCGAAATCGATTAAAAGTTTGCTTGATAAAATAATAACTTAAAAATTGATATCCTATTAAATTGAGTACCGTAATAGGTACTTTTGATTACTTTTTTATGTTCTTATTAACCTACTTACAAGTATTTTATAGGCAAAACATAATAACTTTTAAACAATATTTTTATTCCACACTGGAACAATAATTATATACAAATAAGGACAAACCTATACGTGACAAAGAGAAGACAAGATATATTGCTACTCAAAGAGATTATATTTAGGTATAACCTTCAAATTGAAAATTGAACTGAACAACGTTCACTATATGGGACAAATATCGAAATCACAAAAAAAATATCAGCTGTCCCACAGAAAACATCACTAGCGGCTCGACCCAAATGTATGAATCAACTGTGTATTTTTTCGCTATTCCGATGTTGGCTAAAATTTGTAACGTGTTTTATTTTACAGCCTGCATATTTATAACGACCATAAAACCAATCAAAATATTTAATTTAACAACTTACATGAAAGGAGAATTAAGAGAATATTATTCCGAGAGCGAAAATGCGCGCTGCATACAAACGTATGCAGATATTTTCAATACTAACCAATTCAAGTCAATGAAATTTTGCAGAAACAATCTAGAAACAGGGCTTTGAACTTTTTGGCATAGTGGTAACCATAATTTTGCAGGAATTTCGGAAATTTTTCAAAAATGCGGCGTATCCTGAAACCTATGTATATCGATAGAGTATGTATAGACGAACAAAAAATGTCCTATAAACTATAGTCCTAAAGTGCAATGTTTTCGAGATAATGCATGTTAAAGATGTTGTGTATACAGGGTAAAAATAAATACTTAAAACTCTTAAGGGGGTTGTTTAGACCATGAAACTGAACAACTTTCACTATGGGACCAACATCGAAATCGCGAAAAAAAAAATCTGATATCTCATACAATATATTTTTTTTTTTCCCTATTTCGATATTGGTCCCATAGTGAAAGTTGTTCAGTATGATGGTCTAAACCACCCCCTTGAATGTTTATTTGTATTTTTGTAACACCTTGTACCTACCTAAAGGGTGTAAGTGACAGCCTAGCAAATACTGAAACGGTGAACTCAAACCATCAAATAGAACAATTTTCACTATGGAGGCTACCTCAGGAAACGCGAAAAAAAATCTGCGGTCCCATACAAAACTGTTATACCTACCTGACTAAAATGTATGGGACACCAGATTTTTTTCTTGCGTTTCCTGAGGTAGGCTCCATAGTGAAAGTTGTTCAGTTTGATGGTCTGAGTTTACCGTTTCAGTATTTGCTAGGTTGATCATATATCAATAGAATCGCAACGCTCCGTCGGTAGCGAGTTGCAGAGAGCTATGGAATTCAATCTTGAGGTCCAGGTCTGAATCCGCGCGGATGACATATGCCATGTACCAATGAGTTTTTTCTGACTTATGTACCTACGTAGCACCAACTGCTCTCAAACGGCATAGGAAAACATTTTGAGGAAACCTGCATACGATGAAAAAGAAATTCCGATGCGTATATGAGGTCTACCACACCGCATTGTGCACGCGTGGTGGACTAACGTACATACACCATCCATGAGGGTAGGGCCTGTGCCCTGCAGTGGGACGTAGGTGGTGGACGTTTGGGGTGGTTAAGGATCTACCTCCTCCACCCCGGACAACGCCGCCACCACAGACTACCAAGTTTGTGGTGACGGCCGAACGATCCCCCACAGCGGTACTAGGCTCCGCAAGGAGCCACCTGGCTTGCGCCCACCCTCCTGCTGGAGTCTTGCGCCAAGCAGCTTGCTGCATTCCGTCGGTGTGCCTGGAACTCCCAGTGCTATTGGGGAATGGGAGAAAATCTGCTGTGCTGTTCGGAACCGGTCTTGGCCTCTGAGCAACACTGTACCGGGAAACTCATTCTGGAGGGTAGCGGGATCCGAATCACGGTGACAGTCGTGGGTCGGTACCGCAGTTAGTAGGGGGCCCAAGTAGTGCGCTCGCCACGTGTGAAAGACTGCCCCACTGCAGCCTTGGCGACTGGAAGGGAGGTCCCGGTGGCCATTGCAGGGGGGATCGGGCGTCCCCGCAGTCTACAAGTGAGTTTCCCATCAGTCAGTCGAGCCCAAGAGGTCCATCAGGGTAACTGAGGAGCGTATCTCGACGGAGCGGAGCTTGTTTTTCTGGGGGACTTAAATGCCCACCACAGCGAGTGGCTGTTCCTGTTCCAGAAAACTAACCATGCTGGCAGAGAGACGCGTAAGTTTGCGTTATCGCTAGATATCACCCAGCTGGTGAATCAAGCAACGCGGGTAACGGATGTCGATGGCCATACGCCCAATCGTTTAGACTTTCTGCTGACATCAGATCCAGACAAGCACTCAGTATCGGTCTTTGCACAGACTGGCATCCTACCCTTCTGGTAGTAAACAGTTCTGGTCCCTTTCAAAATCGGTCGAATCCAATTTCTACCGTCCCCCTTTGCCTCCCATGCAGAAACCTGGTGGGTCACTGACTGAGAAAGCGAATTTATATGCTTCTCTGTTTAGGAGCAATTCACGTCTGGACGCTCGTGCCAAACAGCCACACATGCCGGAGATGACAATACACACGAAAGAGGTCCGCAGAGCATTGCGTAGTCTGCATGTGAGGACAGGTCCTGATGGAATACCTGCAAGAGTGCTGAGATATTATGCGCCTGAGTTGTCTCCTGTTTTAACACGCCTGTGTCGCCTCTCTCTCAGAACAAGAACGATTCCCAAGAAGGGCATTCGTTCCGACCCCTGCAACTACCGACCTATAGCCATCACTTCCATTCTCTGTAAAGTCATGGAAAGAGTACTTAACAGTAAGTTGCGGACATACCTAGAAGATAATGATCTACACAGTGATCGTCAATATGGCTTTCGCCGGGGGCGATCGACTGGGGATCTTCTTATGTCAAACTCAAACTCAAAATAATTTATTCAATATTGGAGCCTGAAGCACACTTATTAAACGTTAATTCTTTTTTAAGTTACCACCGCTTCGGAACGTGTTGTCGCTGTAGAGAAGATGCGGCCAGAAACTCAACGGCATAACACGACTTAATACTATTGCAATATAAATTCTTACGCTAAGGTTATTTAAAAAGTAATACATAGTCTATTTAATTAAATTAATAATTGATGTATGTCACGCACTGGTGGGGCGAGGCCATCGAGAAACACAGCGAAGCACTAGTTGTGTAATTTGACATCTCGAAAGCCTTTGTCAGGGTATGGCACGCTAGATTGCTGAGCAAGCTTCCTGCTTATGGCATCCCTGCTGATCTCTGCAGCTGGATATCTGATTTCTTGAGTGAACGGTCGATTAGAGTTGTCATTGACAGCTGCTCAGAGGTCGGAAGACCTCATGGCAATTGATGCTGGGGTTCTTCAGGGGTCTGTTCTTTCTGCGAGACTTTTCCTGCTACACATCACTGACCTCTTTGTGTCAGGTATTATTGGGTATGCAGATGACAGTACTGTCACAGAGAGATATCTATCCGGCGCTTGGGGCGGGGATGAAATACGTTCGCAGAGGGAAGCCATGGTGGAGCGGACAAACTTGACTTTAAGTCTTGTCTCCCAATGGGGTGACAATAATCTAGTCAACTTCAACGCCACCAAAACACAGGCTTGTCTGTTCAACGCCAAAAGGAGTTCGTTTATTCTTGTTCCTACTTTCCGGGGAAGATAAATCTGTCCCTGTTTCCGACAGTCTTGAGCTTCTGAGCATGGGTTGACTACGAAACTCAACTTCGGCGCTGACATCGAGTCTAAGGCTCAAAGTGCAGCCAAAAACCTGGGCATCTTAAACAAGGTACTTCACTCCTGGACAGCTCTTAATGTTGCATAAAGCTCAGGTCCGATCGTGTATGAAGTATTGCTGCCACATGTGAGATGGCTCAGCTAATTATCAACTAGAGGCTCATTGGCGACAGTAATCTGGTTGGTGGAAACCAAGCTTCATAGCCTAGCCCACCGCCGCAGAGTAGCCTGCTTGTCGGTCTTCTACAGATTGTACTTCGGTGAGTGTGCACCAGAGCTGCATGAGCTCATCCCGCCTTCCCCTTTCTACTATCATCGGACTTCCAGACGCACCGCGGGATACCACCCCTTCTTGGTTGATGTTTATGATACCTACCTAGGTACACGGACCTGAAAAAAAACCTGACGTAATCTTGTCTAATCACGAGTGAAGCACCCATTTATTTTTGTGTGTGTGCTGACGCGGTACAAAATGGTGGCGGGTTGTAGGTCCTAAGCCTAGAACTGGTGCATCTGTGTGAGTGTATGTCCCTTGTAGAACAAACGAATATGTAGGACCTTGCATGCTCATGCTTCACATCTTTTTAGTGTCACATTACGTCCGCCTTTTTTTCAAGTCCGTGCTTAGGTATAAACGTTTTCTATTACACCTTTCTCTTTTTGGTGAAAAAATAAAGCGGTAGGTACAGTCAGCATCAAGCTTAGATACTTTTGATGCTGACTGTACTTTATTTCGAAAAAAGTTCTCATTAGATTTTTTGTTATTTCAATTAAATTGTAATTGCAATTAAGAAAAACATAGACATAGCACATGATTAAAATATATTCCATGTGGACATAGCCCAGACAAACATTTATTTCATCTGTTGAGGTACAATAGCAAATACAACCTGCACGACGACGCACTACACACTGTCAGTATTTATTTTTTATTTTTTTTGCTTCTTACACTGCCAGTATAAGTTGACCGCGAAGTATGCAGCGCGTCGTGAGGCGTATTTGTACTTACACACGGCGACACATCAAGCTGTTCATAACCAAAATAAGCTGGCCGCGAGTAGGTTTAGGTTGCATGACATTTATGAGTCGTCGCGCGGCCAGCTTATTATTTTGGTTTTGTATAGGTTGATGTGTCACCGTGTGTACGTGTATACCTGCACAGATGAAATAAATGTTTGCCATTAATACAGGAACTTTTTTCGAAATAAATTATCATCAATAAGTACCTACCTACCTTGGTATATTTCTCATACTGGGTATTACAGAAAGGTGTCATAGAACCTGTTTATGCCAAAAACATTTTCTATTCCATACATCTTCTTCTTCTTATCGTGTGGGCAAGCCCTGGTGTCAGTGTTTTTTCAGACCGCCTTACGGCCTCTGACGTGGTTTTTATATAACGAATAATAACCACCAGAGATAGTAACTGGGACCAACGGCTTATCGTGACATCTGAAGCACGGAATCATCTTTCTTTTCAGACAATCAGGTGATTCAGCCTGCATTACCCTAACCAACTGGGGAAAAACGCATAAAGTGACATATCACTAGGTGTCCCCCATGGGAATCGAACCTACGACCTCCGTGTCAAGATCCCAAGTCTTATAACCATTGGACCACGGAGATTGGTATTGGAGGAAAATGTGTTAGGATTTTTATCTATACAAGATCCTTAACATGGATTATCTCAAAAACGTTGCACTTTAGGACTATATGTTATTTGACATTTTATGTTCGTCTATAGATCCTCTATCGATATACATAGGTTTCAGGGTGCGCCGCGTTTTTGAAATTCCTGAAAATTTATGGTCATCACTATGCCAGCCTCCCATACAAAGAGGTTCAATGGCCTTTCTATGCTTCTATAGAGTCAGATTTTCGTTAAAATATACAGTTTCAATGCTAGGATTAATTTAAGGTTTGTATGGAAATCTTTGAGGCACTGTAACTTGAAAACTATACACTTTAACGAAAATCTGACTCCATACAAGCATAGAAATTTGTTTCTAGATTGTTTCTGCAAAATTTCATTGACTTTAATTGGTTATTATTGAAAATGCTGACCATAAAACCATGATATATCACCATAGTACGTTTGTATGGAGCGCGCTTCGAATAATATACCCTTAAGATTATTTTACACGCAAGCGTGCAAGACGTCCAACTGAACCATAAATTGCATTATATTGCCATAAAACCGTCATCGATGACTAAACACTGCGTTGGCATAATAAACCATAAAATAACAATTATTTCGAATCTTCACACGCGGCTAAAGAATATAAAAATGTCAACGCTTCAGTGAATATTTGAAACATATGGTAAGGAATTTACTTATTTAAAGACAAATGGGAGTCAATGTATACAGGGTATAAAGTGCTGTTCCGTACATTTGGGCACAGTTAAGAAGGAGTATCTAGTACTATATAGTTATGGTCGAGTATCTAGCTAATGCCATTTTTAATTGAACAACAATTATTTTTCTGCAATTTCTGTATTTTTTCCATCGTAAAAGTTGTTCAGTTTGATGATCTGGAGCACCCTCTTAAGACATGTAAAGCATTTTAGTTGACACCCTGTATACTACCTTCGGCTACGTCTTAGGCATCTAAAGCCCAATAGAGGCGTAAAAGTTTATCAAATTAATAAAAAAACAGATTTTGAGGATACAAGTTTTAGAAAAAGGTCAAAAAAGTTTATCGTTTTACCAAGTTTGTAATAGGCAACACTACCACAGAGGATTGTACAGAGTAACAGCTTCATAGGAGCTTCGATTACATTAGCCTATTCTTGTAGGGCTGTCTAAAAGGAAATAAATTTGATTGAAGTATGAAGGATAATGTTTTACAATATGTAGTAGGTATATTGTTTTTCTTTTTTGTTGTTGTTGTTTGTTGTGTTATTTATTATTTGTTATTTAGTTGAATAAAATGAGTTTAAATTAAAAAACCGTTGCCGCCCGATCCGTCGCTTTACGCGGGTGAATCAAAAATTGTATGTACTTACCTGTCACGATCTTTGGGGAAGGTATATGATGAAGGAGATGTTTGTGTTCCTCCTCGTATTATTAAAGCACACAGTGCAATAATTAACCATTTCGTTTAATATTATTAAACTACTTTTAAACGTGCTCGAGTAAAATGAACGATAGGTATCTCACACATTAAATTCACATGACGTTCTACAATGACAGTGACAATCAAACAGAAAATAATCAATAGACATCTTGATATTAACAGAGGTCAGTGGCTCCAATCTCTTTCCGAAAGGAAGAATGGACAATATCTCACACATTAAATTCACACCCTCGTTACGCCGTAACCACCCGAAGCACAGCCAAAGTGTCCCCTCGGCCTCGTTCGTGAGCCCCGTAGGTGAACGCGCACACAATCATACTGCGCATGTAGTGATGCGCCGCTTTTGCGACCTTGTTTGAAGCTGTAACTCTGTACAATATAATCCTCTGTGACACTACTGTCTATAATAATACCTACTTCAAATATTTCCTGTCAATAGCATAACAAATGGTCACGACTATATTCCCCGAGGGGGTAGTCAGAGATATTCTAAAACCTCAGAACATCCACGTTTCGTACCGAAACTCTGTCCAGTGTGAAGGGGAGTGAGCACGTGCGTTGTCGCCACTTGTAATGGACAGTGGGTACATTAAATGCCTCGAAATTGAAGCATGCAGGTCTGAAGGACACCAGGGACCAGAAACGCTTTACTGTAATAATTGGATCCTTCTTAATAATTATTTTAACGGTTTATTAAGGGTATAATCAGACCGTACTACTGGTGAAACGTGGATGTTCTGAGATTTCAGAATATCTCTGACTACCCTCTCGGGGAATGTAGTCGTAAGCATATGTAATCAGACCGTCAAATTGAATAAATTACTCTACAGGCACAACATCGAAATCACGAAAAAAAATCAACTGATTTGGGTCGAGTATGTACCTAAGTTTCCACTTTTCCAGTCGGGAACACCTAAAAACGAATCGTAATCATTTTCTTGTAAATATATTCAATACAATAACAGAAGTGTGTCCGTTTTATAGTAGTTAAGATAGGCATACCTATACTTAATAATTTTAACAATTATTATGAGTCTATTTAAATCTCTATGAATTAAGGAATGACAGATGATGCTATACAATATCTGAGCATCTTCGTATAAAACTTAAATCGCCTCTTTTAGACCCGTATTAATAGACGAAATTCCAACTCTGACGGCTTCATAAGGGGCCATAGGTCCCGACGAATATTTTCTATGAGAAACGCGATTGCCGAGCGCTCCGAAAAGTGTGTGCGTGAGCCGTATTTTCGATTAAAAACAACTAACCAAAGTACTTTTTCTAGATTTTATTTATGATTGCACTAGTTAAACTAATGGTGAATATGTGAGTATAAATACCAACAATCGGAAACTATTTTAAGTTCTTCTAAACCGAGAAAAATGTTTAAATATGCATGAAAATACGTCATCTTTGTGACGATTTTCTATCGAGTGAAGTAATTCCAATCGTGTATTCAGTTGATGATTTCACTAGATGAACTATCCAAAAATACTGAGGTATGACTTTAGTTTCGGTAAATGGTATAAATCTAGTCGTAAAATGAAAAATAAAAGATGCCTCCGAGGTATTTCCACCTACTATTACGTCTTAAGATGATATTTTAGTATGCGTTTGACGTTACTTAAGAGCCTATCAGAGCTGAGAAAAGTTTTTTAACAAACAAGCGAAAACGTTTCAAATGGCCTATCAGCTTTATTATTAGCTTTCGATTATTTTGACAAATAGACGATTAACTTTCGATGTAATCTACGACGATCTATACGAAGACTAATAACCAGGAATGACTCGGCAGAATTTAAAATATTCTCTATGTTATCTTTAAGTGTATTTTGTTAGACAGATTAAAAAAAGAAATAGTTTTCGGACGTGAAGAGTTGTAGACAAAACTTTACTTATCTTTATTACGTTTAGAACATCAGCGAATTTCAGTTTTTTTATGTTTTACCGATATCAATGGATATGTGACTTTATTAACGATATTCCGTTTTGAAATTGATAGAAATTTGAATTATAGTTATGAAATGCTGTTCGTTAACACTTTCGCTGCTAAGCTCAAAACAATGAACCTCGCGCAGTGCTGACACTGTGGAATGAAATACAATTCTGACTCAACGTTTGAGTCGTACGCACTGCGGCCCATTGGTCGCTGATCTACGACGTAGGTCGTCATCAGTTAAAGTGTTAATAAGTGCATCACTTTAAAACGGCTAGACAGATAAATATTCGTAATGGTTCGAATTCGGTTTTTCTGAAAAAAATTGTTAAAGTGTGTCGAGAAAAACAAATGGGGCAATGCAACGCAGCATGCCATGCCACAGTTGGTAATAAAATATTATACATTTCTCCACAATCCTTCTCAGTTGTTCTTACTCAAAAATAATCCTCGAGATTGGATAGAAACTCCCTCAAACCACTTATGACATTGGCGGAAATGCGATGCTAACGCACAAGCAAGAAGTCCATTAATTATAAATAAAAATAAAGTATACTACTAGAGGGTGAAATTGATATCATTAGCATACTTTTAAACTAAGAGTTTACCCATCAAACTGAACAACTTTTACTATGGGAGCAAAGCGATCGGAGCAATAAAAAATCTGCTGTTCCATACCTACTAAGCTGCAATCAAATGTGTGCAACAGCAGATTTTTTTGGCTCCGATCGGTTTGCTCCTACAATAAAAGTTGTTTAGTTTGATAGGTAAAAAATAAAAAAAAATAAAATAAATAACGCTCACAGGCACATACATTGTAATGATCCCAAACTAGCACTAAAGGCTTTTTTTTTATTATGGAAACCATACAACAACGGCACGAACATATAACATCCATGACCGAACCGGGATTCGAACCCAGGACCCTGGTTTGGCAGTCCGGCGTGGTAACCATTTCACCAACCGGGTCGTCGGGTAGACTCTTAGTTTAAAAGGATGCAAATGTACAAGTACTTGATAATTAAAAATCAAAGGTATTTTTTAGCATTCTTCTCATTGTATTCAAAACATTAATATTTATTATACGGTGAAATAAAGAAATACTAAAATATCACAATATCCTGAATAAAACAACAGTTAGAAATAAGACCACACACTTAAAATTTAAAACGTTTTAAATTTTAAGTGTGTGGTCTTATTTCTAACTGTTGTTTTATTCAGGATATTGTGATATTTTAGTATTTCTTTATTTCACCGTATAATAAATATTAATGTTTTGAATACAATGAGAAGAATGCTAAAAAATACCTTTGATTTTTAATTATCAAGTACTTGTACATTTGCATAATAATAAATAATAATAATAATAATATTATTATTAATACGGCCCGTGAAATACCGTAAGAGATACAATAATATTAATAATATATTAATGTTTTGAATACAATGAGAAGAATGCTAAAAAATACCTTTGATTTTTAATTATCAAGTACTTGTACATTTGCATAATAAAAAAAAAGCCTTTAGTGCTATTATTTCTAACGTAACAAAACATTTCAATGGCCTTTTCGAATAACTGCTTTACTAGGTATCACTATTCAATCATCAAACGATCACTCTACGATATCTTAAGTCATAAAAAATGTATTTAATGACCGTAAAAAACTTCTCCCACATACATTACCATAATGTACCAATGCGAACCCTAAAAATGTGACCCAAAATTACGATACCGAATTAACCGAGGCGTTACTAACTGCCAATCAATAACAAACTGATTTATCCCCTGGGGGGATGATATCGGTGAAAAAAATCGGTGTAGGTAACTATAAAAGGCGGGGCCACATTACAAGCGGTCTCGATACAAACTCTGCCGGTCAATGTTCAAGCAGATCCAGGAACTCACAGTCATACGAGTATGGAAACAAAATTGGCCAATGACCGTTTCGATCACCGTGGCAGATTTCTGTCAAACAATAAGATGATTTATTATAATGTGATAGAAGAGAATTGAAACTGAACACAGTTTGCAATAAGAACTTGTTTTTCCAATGACCAATTCATACGGTATTTCTATTGTCAAGAATAACTCCATTGTCTCGTCGCTTACGTTTTTCTCACAATTATTCATTCAATATTAATTAATATGATATGTGCATGCATACCTTCCTTTAGATTTGCATAGATTTGAAAAAAAAACGTTGAATGCCTTCGGATGAAGAATTTATTGAATTAAAGAGTTATACCACTTCTGTGTACCACTTCTAGGTAAGTTCCTAATAACTTGTCTAAAAGATGGTTTGACGTATAAAAGATATGTCAAGAGAACTGACAGATAAGCTATCAATAACTTATTCTGAAAAGGTAAAACAAACCCTTAACCTATAGTCTAAATGCGAGAAATTTTGGGACCTTCCATACAAAAGTGCGGATCAGCCGATTATTTTTCTATATGGGTGGTCCAACAACTTTTTACGTTTTCGACCAATGTTCCTCAGGGAAAGTTGTTTAGTTTTATCGTCTGAAAGTTATGTTAGTAGTTAAAAAGTGGTGCATATCTCCCGCTAAACTCGCTTCAGCTCCCGCCAAAACTCACACCCCGACTACTCTACTTACTCGGTACATTTGTAAAACTACAAACGTTTTGCAGCTATCGTGTTCCATCGCAAGGGGCAGGGACACGTGCCAAAACCATTCCAGTGACGTCACAGATACTCTTGTAAAGAGTAACGAGTGACTAGTTTGAAAGGGGACTTTAGAAGGGAAATGTATAAGTGATTTTATCGCTGTTTGGAAGGATATTGGGGAAATGAAAATTTTATCGTTAACAAGTTATGAAATTGTAATATGAGATGTTAGTTTGGCTGTGGAAGCGAATGACAATCCGATTGTTAACGGATTTATTAGAAGCTTAGAAAGAGAAGGAACTAGAAGAAAGCACGTATCTTGTCATATCACTCAGTAAGAGATGCACATAGCAAATTCGCTCTAGTTAAAAAAGGAGATCGCTACTTATTGCTGTCCTTATCGACGTAGCCACTTTTTTGTTCTACGACGGCTATCTGACTCCGGAGTCAGACATATATTTTCATACAAATTGTATAGGATTTTATGACTATCGCGGTCTCATACGCGGTTACAATGATGTTACGTCTATCAGCGTCAGCGCGAAAAATACTTCGCCTAAAAATACTTCGCCTATGATTAGTAGTGAAGCTGATGTCAAACTGACTGTTACCACATCTCCCAAAAGTGAAGACCGAAAAGTAATAAGTTAATGGGGACGACAGTGGTGTAGTTGAGGATGGCTTCCATGTCCTGATGGAGTGAGTGCGGAGTGAAGTTCTCGGAAGATAGGTGTTTGATGGATTGCCGTCTTTGCCTCGGCTTCGCCTCGGTCAACAATTACATGACATCTGAGACCTTTCTTCTTTCCTGCCCTCGGTGTGTAATCTACTATATTTGACAGTTTTTTTTTTCATTCTTATATCTGTAGTTACTAGTTTTATACATACCTACATATCTGTGAACATTCGTGAACGGGTTGGGTCGGGTCAAAAACGAAAATCCTGACCGAAACCAATGTGACTGTCATAAATAATTTAGAAATAATAATCAAAATTAAACTTCAAATAAGAGTGAATCGAATTGAATAGGCTACTTGACAACTAGTCAAATCAGCCACTCTTTATCGGACGTCAAAACGTGCGCTTTGTTTTCAATTTGTACCTACTCAATTCTGAGCTGTGACGTTATCAAAATGTCATTAGAGTTGCGTTGTGGGTCTGCTATTGGGCGGTCGCTTGTCGGTTGTCCCATCCCCGGCCTACAGCGGAATTCCAGTGGTGGCTCAGGATATTGTTCTTTTATAAGAACAACCCTTGAAGTCACCAAAATATCTATATAACCGTACAATGTCAAGCACTTTTGCTACAAAAACTCGACATTGGCAAAATCATCTACACCAAGATGGATGCCATAACCTTAAAAATAGAATAGAATAGAAAATTTCATTACTTTTTAAAGTTTATCTTGAGCAAAAGTATTCAAGCAAAAAACTCAATGATAATGGGAGTTTAGCGTTATTTTCTAAAGGAACTTATTTTTATTGAGGAGATAAAAATAAAACATATTATTGTATGTAGTAATTTACCCAATTGTTTCGCAAAATGACACTGAAATAGACAATTTTGAAAAGCATAAATCAGCTTTTCGCGATGAGGAACAGGTAATGAACATACTCTATCTTATTTTCATCTAATACGAATAACGATTTTCGATATATCGCGACCGATCTGGTATGAACCTCATAGTAATAGAGTTGACATTGGAACGAAAACTTTCACGCAAATGCGAAGTTAGAATGTCCGGGTAGAGGCCCTGGTAACACAGACTTGAAGTCTGTGCCTGGTAAACATTTTCGCGATTTCAAAGTTGGTCACATACATTGACCTCAAGATGTCTATGGTCACACAATAAAAGTTGTTCAGTTTCATAGTCGGTCATGAAGCAACATGTTCGAATGTAATACATAATTATGTATAACTCAACCATAACCTACAGTAGGAGAATTAAAACGGCTAATAATAATTTGCATATTATTATTATTCACGTGAATCTAAGAGAGTATCGAAGCATAGCTTGAAGATAATGTTTATCTTCAAACTTAGTTGAAACCACATATTATACTAAAGATACTTGATATTTGTGCTAGCTACCACATTGGTAGTTATTTATACAGGGTGTTCCGTAAACCGACGTCAATTAACCCGGTGGATGCTGATAGGTTAGTTCATGCCTAACCAGAATATACGAAAAAAAGTCAATTAATCAATGAGTCAACATTTTACTTTAGGAAAAGCAGCTTTATGAAATTGGTGAAACTCTTTAACTTAGTCTATTTTGAGTGCCTCGGCTACAAATTAATGTTCTATGCAGTATCGATGTTAAAACCGTCAATATCTCGAAAACTACAGACAATTTTAGTAAAGTTAAATTTTGATATTCTGCTTAATCATGACATGACTTCATGGCCTAACCTATCAGCATCCGCCGGGTTGACATCGGTATACGGGACATCCAGTATACTATATTATCCTAAAATTATCATCAATATTAATCATTTTTGGTGTAGTTATGACTGATTATAATTGAGTTAAAACTTAGTTAAAAAAGGCTCTAGCCGCTACATCCTTAATTTTTTTATAATAATGGTGTAGGTAGGTACTTTTTATATCTGTTTATGTAATCCAATCCAAGCAGGCACATTAACCCGGTTGTGTGTAAGAGTATATCGTAAATTATTCACCATTACATACGAATACTCCATCAATAGGGATTTAAACAAAAAAAGATTTTCGTTAATACCGACCACAAAAGATTTCAATGACTCGTCAATTTTTTTGCTTCGTTAGATATAGCTTCGTTAGATATAATTTAGAGGGTCCGAAATGTTTCGGCGACTAGCTAATTCGATCGTAGATAAAGCTAATTGAACTAATACTAATGGACAAAAAATTGTAATTTAAAATTTTACTGATTCTTTATTACATTTAGTAAGTGTTCCAAAGTTCAAAGACAAGGTTCTAAGAAATGTAATAAAGAACTAGTAAAGTTTTAAATTCGGAAGATAAAAAGCCCAAAGAATTGCTAAACTAAAGTCGCAATGGGCGGGGCACATTGCTCGCAGAACCGATGACCGATGGGGCCGAAGAGATCTTGAGTGGCGGCCGCGTACCGGAAAGCGCAGCATTGGTAGGCGACAAGGTGGACCGACGACGACCTGATGAAGGCGGATGGGTCCCGCTGTATGAGGGCAGCGCAGGACTGGTTGTTGTAACGATCCTATTGGGGGAGGACTATGTCCAGTAGTGGACGTCTATCGGCTGATATTACGAAAGTAGGTATAAATTATAATTTCAATCTATCCATTAGTATCAAATTGTAATTTAAAGCTTTACTGATTCTTTATTACATGTAGCAAGAGATGTTTCAAGACATAGGTATCTACCTATATACAGGGTGAAATTGATATCATTAGCATCCTTTTAAACTAAGAGTCTACCCATCAAACTGAACAACTTTTACTATGGGAGCAAACCAATCGGAGCAAAAAAAATCATCTGTCCCATACATTTGAGTCGTGTAGGCCTTTCTCACTTTCCTGTCCTCGGTGTGTAGATCTATTAACGGAAATCTGACAAATGTAAAGCCCAGATATTGGTTTCTAGATCATGCGTCTAAAAAATTGCATTGACTTTAATAGGGTACCTAGTATATTGGGTAACAAAAACCTATTGACGAAATTAGTAGCCTAAAGCTTAATTTGAAGCTGCTACTGCATGCAGCTCAAAGCTGAACAGCTTTAGCATCCACTTCCAACCAGTAATTATTGGTTGTAGCCGTAGTATAAAACGCTATGTATTTTACGTGCATTAGCACGAAAGCTATAATTAAATCTACAAATTAAACTATTAAATATTTATAACTAGTAAATTCAGAGGTCGGATCCTGCCGGTCATTCCAGAGTCGCATTGTTGTTATGTTGACATGGATAACATGGTTTTAAAATAAGGGTTCCGTTTTTCCTATTTGAGTTTCGGAACCCTAAAAAAAGATAAGTAATGCTTAAAATTATAAAAAAAATACAATGATAGTAAATTTTACACACAAGAGTAACGTCGTCATATTTGAGCTCTCGATAGTCCTGAAGCCATTTTTTAATTGTTGCCGGACTAAACGAAGCGCCTAAACGTAATAAAAGCAATGTTGGAAATGAATAGCCGTATGTTGTGATGTCAATCGGACATAATATTTCTTTACCATAAGTCATAAATCTCTCGTAAATTAATTGCGAATGAGGTTCAAGGTTTATTATTGTTGAAAAGTACTACGCTTATTTTTTCATAGAGATTTGATGCCTAGAAGATCAGTTTTCTGTGTTTCATTCTTTGTCACATTATAATTTCTAAAAGAGGGTCCATAATATTAACATTTCAATGCGGCCCTGGATTGACCAGACCATACAATAGTTATAATCAGCGGCGTAATAATAAGTCAAAGAAATGGCAATGATGTGATTTGACGCATATTTATTATAAATGTTAGGTAGGTACGTAGTCTCGTAGAGGAAATGGAATAAGATTGTGCAGTTCATCATCATCAGCCTCTAAAAATCCCACTGCAGGACACAAGCGTACCCTTAGAGATGGTGTATTGACGTCAGTTCGCAGTACCCAATGCGGATTGGTAGACTGCACATACGCAGCAACATTGTGAAATTAAAACAGCTGGCAAGGCTGAAAAAGTTCTTAATGAGCGATGAGCTCCAACTAAATCCAAAATACTGAATATTTTTTTCCCATTAATGGTTTTTATTTCTATCACAAATAAAACAAACGTCGTAAAGGAAATAAATGAATTCTCTTATATAAATTTTCTGAAACATAAATTTTTTTAAACGAGTTAAGAAAAAACTAACAGCGCCAACGGAAATCTCTGAAAATATCTAGAATCTCCCATTACAATGCAAATTAATATACATCACCTAGCGTGTGTTGACGGGAAATTAAAAAAAGTAATTCCGCAAACAGTTAAATAACAGAGGGCTATTCGAATGTAAAGCTTTGAGCGGTGTTAAAACTTATTGGCGGTTGGCGAGCTACATTACAATATGAGGACAATAAATAATAAGATTAATAAGAAAATGGCAACAGTAGATAAAAGGAGATAGTATTAGTATATATAGGAGAAAGTACTCCGGGTAGGCAAAATCTTTCAATTCAAGAATACAATAAAGATTTTACTGTTTGGTAAATAAAATATCAAAAGCCAGTTTCAAAAAATTACTTATCAACATCGTATCGAACAAAATAATGATGTTTTGTTATCTGCTCTATAAAAAGTAATGACGTTTTGCATTCTAGAATTTTATACTAAAAGAAAGTTAACGTTAAGAAAATTAAATTCGCTCATAGCGTATGCCTTAAAACCCAATGTAAAATAGGAATGTAATGAAAAAACATAGCCGCTTTTAGGCCTTTGTTTCTGTTCGAGAACGGATGAGAACAATTAGGTGTTTTGCTTCACGGAGGGCGTTGCTTGGCACCCTCTGCTTTCCTATTCTCGTTTTGAATATAATATAGGTACCTACTCAGGTAGGTACAGGAAAATATTTAAACGCGTCTTTTGATATAGGAGTAACCCTTGTAGAGTTGTGCATTATACAAATATGTACCTCTTTTTCTTCTATCAGCCCTAAACCCTTTATGCATCTTGGCCCCTTCCACAATTGCTCTCCATCTATCACGCTGCTTCTTTCTCCAGTTGGTACCTTTTTCATACTTTCAGGATCTTTTCCCACATCTTCCATCCAACGTTTCATAAATATATAATTATTAATTTGATATAGACTTAACATTTTAACGGGTTCTTACCGCCTTTTGGTATCTTTGAGTGCCGAAATATCAGGAACTTAAATGTACCAAAACGCGGTAAAAACTCGTTAAACTGTTTAATTCTAGATTATGGTAATAACCGCGTAACTCTAAAAAAATGTTTTATTAATTTGACATTTTAATTATTGTGTATTCATTGCTTCCTTTAGTTTGTTGTTTCAGAGAAAGCTTTGTAGAAGCCATGTAAAGTCAGCAGGAATAAGTTGCATACACTTTTGTTCTACGTCGCATTACTAAAGTGTACTTATATAACGTATAACTGCTGACTGTACTTCGAACGCTAGCACGTGCGTGACAGTGCGAAAACCATCATAGTTAAGTGTCCAAACTGTCTTCTCTATGTTTAAGAAAAGCAAAGCAGTTTCTGTTCTTTCAATTCATTCATTCATTCTCAATTTATGGTGCGATTATCCCTTCTACTATGATCTAGCTATCATTCTCTCAAATCCTACAGATTGCAAACACTTATAATGATATAATTATCATAGATTGTAAATAGGTATGCATAAGATGTATACCTACATTGTATATGAGTTGATAGTTTACTATTCATAACACAGGTCATCAAGACAGCATCACAATCTTACACTAGACATTGATTGAACGCTATAGCCTTAGGCTCAGTTCACTCTGTTGGTTTTATTTCTAAGCATGGAGGCAGTATGTGTCTAGAAACTACATGAAAAAGTACTTTGCCTTACTTTACTTAGAATATTAGGATATGTGTAGCTTTTTAAATGTTACCTTTATTCAAAAAAATTTGCTGATGTGCTTTTGCTAATGTGAAACAAGTGTCTCCACTCACGTTACTGAAATTGTTGATTTATTCAATAGATTTATAAATTAAATAAAGTATGAAATCTGTGTTAACTGCAGTCTGCAGTACACAAATCTGGCTATTGATGTAAAGACAAAAACAGTCAGAAAAACACAGTTGGGTTTATATAACTATAGCATCCGGCTTCGCACGGGTATAGAAACGTCCTCATGAATTAGTCTATCTATTAGTGAAAACCGTTTCAAAATCTCTAGAGTAGTTTCTGAGGTAGCCTATACAGACAGATAGGACGACAGAAAAAGACGCTGGGCATTTATAACAGTGATTGATTGATGATATTGGATGTGGATTCGTCTATTAGCTAGTCAGTTTTAATTTAAGATTCGTGTAATATATTATTTGCTTGCCGCTTCTACATTGATTGGTGCGAATATCAATGACATCAACATTAATATAACAAGTTGATAAGGAAAGTCACCTCAAAAGGTGTTTATAAAATATCAGTCTTCCTCGGATATTAGGTACCACTGTTCTTATGAAATCTTGACTGACTTTCATAAAGGGGAATCAGAATTCATAATTTAAACTAAGACGAGGAGTAAAGAAAGCAATTTGGCACTGAATTTATGGCACTGAATATATAGACATAGAGGTCAATGACTGAATACTTAAATTAAATAAAACGATGAGATCGTGATTGAAGTGTGGACGCACCCGAATGATCTTGACCTCACTGCAAGTGTGAGCTTGGTGCCCCCGTTCGTTACTCCATCAGCCACTTCGGTCATAGATCACCGAAATGACGATCATGGGTCACTGACCGAAGCTCGAGGTGATTTGCTTTCTCTTGTTGAAATATTTTAATACTGTGATATGAGAACTAAGTGTATAGATATTATTAATCTTGACTTCAAGTTGACAAAAAAAATATTAAAGTATGGGATATCTTAGCTGGGTAATTCAGAATTGATAATAGGACATCTTATCTGAAGAAAAATAGGTGTTCATTGGGAGACGAAGAACAAAATGGTATGGTACCTAACTGAATCACTCAGTAAAATAATCCACAGTGTTTATTGTTTCACGGAGTTTTCATAAATTTTGTAGTAGCACAAATGTGTTTTTGCACATACAAAATTTCTCTAGATTACGATGCATACTACTTGACATTGGCAAAACTGCAGTGCCAAGTATAAGAATTTCGTTTTTATGCTTACCCATAAAACAATGTCACCTTGAACTCAAAGTAAATAAAATCCCACAAAAATCAAATGGTATTCTTATCTCTATCTCACAGGAAGGACCTACGATCGATCGGGTTACACGTATGAAATATGTGTTTTGACAGGCGTCATTAACGCCGGTTAACTACCTGGAACTATCGTTAACAGACCATTTGTCCTTCATAACAGGGAAACGAGTAAACACCTTTTCCCTGAGGCGTATTTGTGCTCTAACGCGCGGTTAGTTTTAACAAGGTATTTGCGGGAATAATGGGTTACGGCAGTCGACGTTTCAAGTGTTTTAGGACCAGCTTTTGTTAGGACTGCGAGTTTTCCGAGATGGAAAAATAAATTGATTCAGCGAGACCGAGTTTTACTAAACGGAGTTCTCATACTTATAATGCTTTAGAAAAGTTTCATGATGTAAAAATTTTAAAACAGAGAACATTCCCAATTTCTTAATGAACACTTAAACAATTAATGCCACCCAACAGCACGCATACTTGATAACAAATAAAATGTTAGCAAATTCAACAACAAACTGAACAACTTTCACTATGAAGCCAATTTCGAAATCGCGAATAAAAAATTTGCTGTCCCATACAAAACTGCAGTTGGTACCTAATCGACTCAAATGTATGGGACAGCAGATTTTTTATTCGCGATTTCGATGTTGGCTCCATAGTGAATGTTGTTCAGTTTGATGATTAGAATGTATGCTGAAGTTATCCGCAGTAATATAAAAATCATGTATACATTTTGCATTTACACTTACATTTGCCCACGCGCTGACCGATCGAGCATCTGTAAACGCAACTTTAAAACCAGCCAGATAGTGCATACAAGGTGTTTCATAAGTAACAATAAATTTTTAAAACTCTTAAGGGGGTTGTTTAGAGCGTCAAACTGAACAACTTTCTCTATGGGACCAACATCGAAATCGCGAAAAAAAAAATCTCATATCCTATACATATTTTAGCTCTAGTCGATTTGTAGAGTATAGAACATAAATATTTTTTTTCGCGATTTCGATATTGGTCCCATAGTGAAAGTTGTTCAGTTTGATGGTCTACACCACCCCCTTAAAGGTTTATTTGTAGTTTTGTAACACCTTGTATAGTAATTGGAAATAGTAAATTCTTCTACACGATTCTTCACGATTGTGAATTATCATTTTAAAGCATAAGTTACATTGTTCTTGTCAAACATTCATCTAGTCATCAAACTAAACATGTTAGCTTGAGTAACAAGAAAACCTAAGTAGGTAATTACCACAAATTATTTTTGAAACATTAATTTAATTGAAATGCTTTTGTATTCAAATTAGACTTATTTTCTGTTTCTTGCTTGAAGAGGAGTTATAATCGGATGTCCCGTAGTTGACAAAGAATTTCAAGATCATCATCATTACAGCCTGTATACGTCCCACATCAGGGTACAGGCCTACCCTCAGGCTGTATGGGTGTTAGTCCACCACGCGTGACCAATGTGGATTGGTAGACTTCACATACGCATCGGAATTTAGTGCGTTCACACACGATGACGCACTGACGGAGCGGCAGATGTCAGTCCATAGAACCACACCCAGTGCGTCAATGCGTCACCGTGTGTGCTTCTACGTGCGGTTTCATACAACTCCTTGCTTCACAAATGACGGACTGACGTCTGCCGCTGCGTCAATGCGTCATCGTGTGTGAACGCACTTATTCTTTAGCGTATGCAGGTTTCCTCACGATGTTTTCCTTCACCATTTGAGAGCAGTCGGTATTACGTACATAAGTGAGAGTGTGGCGCGTTGCAGAGAGCTATGGAAACTCAACCTTGAGGTCTGGATTCGAATCCGCACGGACAACATGCCATGTACCAATGTCAAGATAGTAGCAGGTAAATTTTCTATACCTACCCCAAAAGGACAAAAGCTTGAGTGTTCAAATAGAATCAAACTGTTTGCGTAGTAATCCCAGTTAAGATAAAGCCCACACGCGAACTAATTAAGCATTTATTGTTTTTCTATCAATCTTGATGTCTCTACCTATCTCCGATAGCTCACCGATACTGATTGCCCTTTAGCAATCTAATTGGCGCATTTCCCATACACAAGTCCCAGATACGAATCGAATAGCGGTATCGAAATCAACATTAATTGTTCAAGTAGATTGTACAGTCTATTACACAAGTTGATGATATCATTACGATCACGTATGCCATTAAAGACTTAATTGCTCTTAAATTTAAAGCTGAATTAGAGTGAACCAGTTAAAGATGAATGTCCAATTTAGTGGAAGACCGTCTGTCAGTGCCGGCAGAGCTCATCAACATCTTTAATTCTCTTCTAAATGAATGTTGTAGAAAAACCGTATCATGTAATGAATAGACGGAAACGTACGTGTCGCTTTCAAATTAAATCGATTAAAATAATAAGGTTTTTGATTCGTCATCGCAAAATGTTTGATTTGGTTATATAAAACATACATTTTGAATTGTCCTTGTTTTATCAATTTTTAAGGAAGTAGGGTACTTAGTTACAATCGTTTAGAAGAGATATTCAATGTGCTAATAATAGACTTTGATGATAATGTTAAAAAGTTTTTAGAAGAGAGCAAGTTATAAAAATAGTATTGAAAACTTTAGTTTCTTACCGCAGTGTTCAAAAAAGATCAATAGAAAATTTAAATTTGCTGCATATTCAAAAATTTGGTGGTGCTTCAGCATCCAAACTAAAAGCGTATGACTCAAAGTGCGTTCACACACGATGACGCATTGACGCACCGGGTGTGGTTCTATGGACTGGCATCTGCCGCTCCGTCAGTGCGCCATCGTGTGTGAACGCACAAAAACTAAAATGTCCTAACTGACCTCTTTTTTACTCGACTACGGCAAAACCAAAAGGAGGGGTTATGTATGATATTAACATTCTAGGTATGTTTGTATTTATTTATGTAGTAGAATGTGGTTGCCTTTAGATTCAGTAACTGCCACCTAATACCTAAAGCTATAGTAAGCAATGACAAAGCCGGAACACATTGAAGAGGCTTGAGTTTCACTCTTTCCTACAAGAATTCACTCCAATATCCGCAAAACAAGCAGCAGAGGCTGTGACTGTATAAATCTATAACTAGAACACAGACTGCCCGAATCTGTTACCCGTTGAATGTTAAACTTAAGAACATATATTTTAGACAGTTGAAGCTTTATCCAGACCTTTGCGTTGGGGTTCTCCAAGAATATTCAGTGAATCCAAAACACACCCACACTTACGGAAACAAAAGGAAGCAACTAATGGGTTCTCAACCCTGACTACAAAGATTAAACATCCATGTCATCTAAGTCTAACTGAAAAGCTAGACAAACGTTTCTTGACAAGCATTATGCATAAGCAAGACAGCAATATGAATATCGCCTCCCACAGGCAATAAATGAACGGTCATTAGGAGCGTGCCGTGCTGCATGCAATCAGTTACAGCGGCGTAAGTGATTGCCGCAAACTTGCAAACTGCCATGCCATGCCATGCATTGTGCATGCATGCATATGCCACGCCATCGCCAGCGCGCGTCATTACGTAACAACTCATTAGTTTTCTATTTGCATTCGTTGAACGTAAACAATAAAACTGTGGTCATAGTTTAATTTATTGTGTGTTCGAAGCTTTTAATTTGGTTTTATTGAAAATTATAGTTTTGTTGTGATTTCGCATTGTTGCCTTAGAATATTTAGTGGCTACGATTATCTAGCCTAGTGAAAGTTATCATCACTAACACACAGTACTGTGTTTACACATACAGTCATCATCATCATCATCATCTCAGCCGATGGACGTCCACTGCTGGACATAGGCCTCCCCCAAGGATCGCCATAACGACCGGTCCTGAGCTGCACTCATCCACAGTACAGTACTGTGATCCATATATTTTATGATCAAGCATTTTCTTATAATATTATGTTACCTGGCTCTATTCAGCATTATGTTCAAATACCCGATACCTACCTAATTAAAACAAACATTTTATTGTTATTGGTACTACATACACTGTCTGTGTTTACTCTGTGGTTAATATTTTATTCATTTCTCGTGATGTAAACTAATGACAAAACTGTATTTTATGCTTTTCATCTGGACTATTTGTTAGTATATCTATCTTGAACTCTTGCTAATAAAAGGTATACAGGAAAATGTGACAAATGAAGATGTAGTTTCGAACTTTGCACCATTTAATCCAGTTTCCTGTCTTTTGTTCTGTCTGTCGAAAGTTTCTCACCAGCACCCTATAGTACATACTTTATACAAAGGAATAGGGATAACAGAACCTACGAGAAGCCATAGTCATAGTGAAAATAAGAACTACGTCAACCACGCGGATAAAATACGGATTAAAGGCCTCCGCTCATTGCAGTGATTTTATCGAGCGATAATATCGCTGCGATTTTGCGATAATTGTTTCCAGTACATTTTGTATGGGGACGCGCGCGATCCTACACACTACCGCGATATTATCGAGCGATAATATCGCTGCGATTTTGCGATAATTGTTCTCAGTACATTTTGTATGGGGACGCGCTCGATCCCACACACTGCCGCGATATTATCGCGCAACCTGACGCAATCTCTTTCTACTACATTCAGTGGTGTGCGCATGCGTGACGCGAATCGCGGAATCGCTGCAGTGTGTAAGGTGTCGCGATATCGCTGTCGATAATATCGCTTGATAAAATTGCTCGATAATATCGCTGCAATGTGCGGATGCTTTTATAGAGATAAGTAAGCGGTCAACTTACTGCCATCTAATGGTATTATCTGGGACCAACTGGTTAGCGTTCCTTCCGTTCCGAAGCATATTGGATCAAAATTTGGTACGACTACTCACCTCACTGACTATGGTCGGTATCGTATGGTATGATAGACTGGTATGAATTTAGAAATCAGGTTGTCGATTGGTTGTTCCGTATTCCCATTTGGACTCATTCCATTTGTTAGTTATTATTTATTCTTAACTCAACCGAAAATACTGTTTTCGCTACCCAACCTGTAATTTTTTTGTTAAAGCTGTAGAATGTTAATTGATGAAGTCGTAATACAGGGTGTAAAACTTTAGGGTGTTACAGACCATCAATCACACTGAACAACTCTCACAATGAACCCAACATTGAAATCTTGGAAATATTCTGCTATTCCGTACATTTGGGTCAAGAAGTCTTTGACGTTTTCATGGAACGACAATTTTTTTCCGATGTTTGCCCAATATCCATAGTAAAAGTTGTTCAGTGTGATGGTCTATGAAGCTAAAACAGCCAAGTCTCTTTGCGTGTATGTAGTTATAACACTGACAAAAATGTTTTGTTAAATATAACCAAACTTTAGTGATTACCGAACGGTTTTGTAACTAGATTCACATTTCACAATCAACTTATTCTTATCGAGTGGGCTGCAAGCCCTGGTGTCAGAGTTTATTCAAACCGCCTTACGGCCTCTGACGTGGTTTCACAATCAACGAGCTCATAAGAGCTAGTACTAGCTGACAGAAAACATACCAAATACGACTATGTTTATGAATAAAATACAACGTATTAGTGCCACCCATCAGCATGCATTCTGCATTTGTATGGGTTATTGTGTCTATTCGGGTATTGAATTTTATATGAGACTGGGGGTCTTAATGGTTCGACAGCCTATCAAACTAAACTCTTTGTTTACCTAAGACAAAGCTCTCCCAGTTCAAAGTTTGAGGGTCGTCAACAATATCGCATATAATACGATACATTCTAACTGCTGATGTATTTCAAACTTTCCAGACTCTCATAGAAAATTATTAAATAGGTCTGCAAACTTTCATATCTGTTACTGCAACTATTGGATTTATAATAGGTTCTAATACCACAGACCACAAAATATTTTACGTAATGATATAAATGAATGTCGAGTGGATTTTGAACCCGCTATCTGTTTTTAATATCTAAGTCATTTGAGACGGTATAATTATTCCATTTCTTGTTCAGGATCTTTTACTTATGTCAAAAAAGTTGATAGCACGTCATTTTCTAAGTGTGGCTGGACTTTGCCCTCAAAATAATATAAAACAGATCGATTCCCTTAGTCGAATCATATGAGGCTCTCAAAATGGGTCTATTCTCGGCCAAGGATCGCACGACAATAGCGTTCCTTACGATGTTTTCCTTCACAGTAAAGTAGTGAAAATCGTATATAGGGTCCTTCTTAAGGGGCTACCTGCCAGTTTTGGGTAATTTTGTAACCATTTTATTCATTAACTATGGCACTTTTTGAGCTGAAATTTAAACTGAACCATTTACTGGATATGAGAAGTGATGTGGTTTTTCTAGAAATCGATTTTAATGAATAAAACCGAAGAAAAGGGACTCTAAAGTCACCCCTTTTTTTCCAGTTGTAACCATTTTACTCTTACATTTTTAATCGGAACAAAATGAAAATTTACTATATTGTTCACAATACAATTTAGAATGATGTGGTTTTTTTACTTTTTCGAAATTAATAAAAAATCATCGAATTTTTCAAAGAAAACAGCAAAATTCTGACCGGAGCCACGCGCTCTTTCTCATCGATTAGTATGGAGTGTGAGTGAGAGGAGAGTGGTCCACGGCTGATACGCCTTAATATGCTGACACTTTTTTAAGGGAATGATCAGACCATCAAACTGAACATTTTTCTCTATGGAACCAACATCGATATCGCGAAAAAAAAAACAGCCCCTCCATACAAAACTGCAAACCTACTCGAGCCAAATGTATGGGTCAGCTGATTTTTTTTTTCGCGATTTCGATGTTGGTCCCATAGAGAAAGTTGTTCAGTTTGATGGTCTGATCATCCTCTTAAAAAAGTGTCAGCATATTAAGAAGGACCCTGTATACATATAAGTTTATTCCGAGAGCGCAAATGCTCGCTGCATACAAACGAAGTCTGGTGATATTTTCAATACCGTCCAATTAAAGCCAATGAAATTTTTCAGAAACAATCTAGAAACTAATATCTATGTTTGTATGAAGTTAGATTTACGATAAGATATAGTTTTAATGCTAGGATTAATTTAAGCTTTATATGGAAATTTTTGAGGCACTGTAACTTTAAAACTATACATTTTAACGAAAATCTGACTTCATACAAACATAGAGATTAGTTTCTAGATTGTTTCTGAAAAATTTCATTTATTTCGATATGAAAATATCACCAGACTTTTTTTGTATGGAGAGCGCCAAAGGTAATATACCCTTAAAACTCATTGGTACGAAAGGTGGCTAGCCTTACGCCAACATAAACATTGCATGAGAAACCTGTAATCCCTTAGTCGCCTCGTACGACACCCACGGGAAGAATTGGGATGGCCCGTTCTAAGCCGGAACCACACGGTGGCAGGTTTTTTTAAGCGTTAACTATAGTTAACCCGCAACTTCGTCCGCACAAATTATTTACCAGATTTTAAGTCAGATCATACCTAAGCTATCAAACTAAAAAGTTTCATCAAACTCGGTTCAGTAGTTTTTGCGTGATGCTGTTACAAACAGAAAAACAAACAAACAGACAGACAAAAATTCTAAAAAAATGATGCATTTGGAATCAGTGACCCTAAAAACCATATCGTAATCTTTTTCATGCAAATATCATCAATGTACAAAACACACTTCTGTTACAGTTTTATAAAAGTTTTGATTAGTTAAATATAACTTTTAGAGACCATGAACGAAATAATCTCAAGGTTGACGACGGTTGGTTGAGTATTAAAGTAAGGCTATTTCTGTGGTTATTTATTAATAACATGTGACCACCAAGAACTGGTGACAAGCACGTGCGTTACTATTAAATAAGAGGATGATGATGACCATTATGTAATGGTTGATATACAAATGGAATATATGACAAAGCACAGAGAAAAAATTGTAAACAATATTAACATGAGTGTGTTGTTATTATAATGAAAAACGAAGGCCGTGAAGATGACGCCATGTCGTTTGGCAAAATTTTGGCAAACGTAAATGGATGCACATCTCGATTTTTATTTATTTTTCTCGATTGTGGCCTGCGAGCCCTACTCTGGAGGGGTCTATCCGGACTTTCGAACTTCGCAATTGTGTCAACTCTATAACAATGAAGTTCGAACCGAAACGGTCGCGATATATCGACAATCGAAAGTCCGGGTACGGGCTTAGATCAAAGTAAAATTAATGGATAGCCTTTCAAACCAGAAAAATGAGGCAAAACAAATAAATGGTAAACTTCTTTGTATGCAATTGCCCTAGTTCTGACAGACAATTATGCTAGTTTGTATGGACCAATTGCCCTAGTAGTGTGCTTCAACTTAACGCGCTTTAGGCCTATCCATAAATTTTTCTTTGATCTAAGGGTACAGGGCCTGGGCAATCTCAATCCCTTTGAAATCAGAAAGCGTGATCCTTAAAAAAATTCAACCTACTCTATGTTCGTAGTTGCGACTGTTTTTAATTCCCATAATGCATAGTATATTTACCTATTCATCTATAATTCAATTGAAAAAATAACACAAAACGTTTGTGACCTCCAAAATGAAAAGTGGGCTCACCACTACACAGAAGGATAAGGCCTCGTCGCCCGCGGCTAACACCATAGCAAAAGCTCAAAATCCCTATCTTCCCCACAGTCATTAATAACTGAGTATCAAGAAATGACGTTTTGCGAGGGTCCCTTACGGATATATCAAGGGGAGGTTGTAGGGGCTTTATTTGAGACAATTCAAAGCTAAGTGCATCTTGCAATTTTTATAACGATCATGAACTGACAAGAGAAATGAAGACATGATTTATTTTTAATAGATAAAAACAACATTTATATACTTGTACTAGCAGCCATTTCCCTTTAGGGTTCTATGTGTTTATGTTTTCTTTTACATTCGTATACTTGAATTGTTCGTATACAATATTTTTTTTTCAAAATTCATAAATTCTTTATTCAATGTAGAAACTTACCGATCAATTATTAAATACTTGATTGCCCTAGAACGATTTAACCAACGTTCTAGTTGCTACCTCTTCGGAATATTATGTCGCGAACAAAAAGAAAAGAACTATTTATTTTAGCAGACTTTACTAGAAAACATTTTGTTATAAATAGAATTCTGGTAGATTTAAAGTAAAATCTACGTAATAACAACTCATCACTTGTTACTAGTAGAAACTCTATACTTAACATAATACTTCTAAGAGACTATCATTATTATGTTCTTCTTATTAAGAAGGATACATATTAATGCAGACACTTTATTTACGGGTTGATCAGACCGTGAAACTAAACAACTTTCTACATAGCACCACCTCGAAATCGCGAAAATAAAACAGCTGTTCCACACAAAACTGCAAACCTACTTAAGCCAAATGTGTAGGACAGCTGATTTTTTTCGTTGCGATTAAGACATTGGTCCCATAAAGAAAGTTCTTCAGTTTGATAGTCTGATCATCCCCTTAAAAAGTGTCAGCATATTAATACGGACCCTGTAGATTGTTAAACTTAGCTTGTAGACAATAACAGTTTACATACATTCATTATTCAACGTTTCGTTAAGTTTTTTCGTTTCGTTTTTTTTAACGTGTATGTTCTAAGGTTTCAGAATATATCTGACTACCCCCTCGGGGAATATAGTCGTGAGCATATTATGCTTATGCTTATATGCATTATTCAAAAATTATAATTAATACTATAGTTACTCAGTTTTGTAGCTTGTGATACTCATACCCATGCATTTTAGTCATTCAGTTTATAAAAACCTTTTTACAAAGAACTGGGCACTGATGGCACTTCAAAACCATCGAAAAAGAACAATTAAATAACTACACACAAATATCTAGATTGGGATCGGTTATACAATAGCCAATGGGTAACAAATTTTCGCTTTTGTCCACTCCACATAGAGCTGTTATTTTGAAACGATTCTAATAACACACGGTGAACACACATAGCGACAATAAAATCCAACAATTGCTATACTAAGAACCATTTCAATCAGTCACCAAGCATTTAAAACAGCAATTAATTCAATCTATTTATTATCTATATTACAAGTCAAGATCTGCAGTTTAATCTATTTCAGTGCGATGAGCAAATCAAACGTCCTTTCCGAGAAAAGGAGCTTAGACTTGTATGAATTATACGTCAAGAAAATATTTTAATGCGTTCTCTCCTTGCATGATATATTGATCTAAATAGAAGGAGTTTTATGAAATTCTTACCGCCGAGAAGATGCATTAATCACTTGTAATAAGAGAAATTTGTCGGTTTTTAGGATTTTGTTTTTGTCAATTATTTGTTTAAATGGAACGGTACGATTGAGTTTGAAGAGCGCGTAATTTTTTGTATGGCATAATGTAGCGGTTTTTTAAGTGTCCTTAAACAGCCTGATTTATTTAGGGGTGGATAGAAACTTTTATGTGTGCAACTAGAGTAAGATTAAATTAAACCTCTAGTACAGTATAAGAAACAGTATGGTACCTTCTACATACGGTACGCATAATCCCCGTCTCCCAACAATTATTACCTCACTCTCCTCTTGGTATGAAGCGTGGCAGAAAATGTAGGCAATTGTGTATTCCTGTCTCACCTGCACAGCATCTCTATCAGTATCGGACATGATTACCTCTTCGTCAATTTTTCCCATTTATGAAGTGACAGCCAAATGTCCAAGGTCCCTCTAGCATGTTTATATTTATCAGGATGGAAGAAGTGGTAAGAATAAGTAGGTAGTTCAGACCCTTTCCTCACAAAAACCCTGAAAAGCAGCAGAATACTCATATTTACAGAGCAAAACACCCGCGGGAAGAAATATAGTGGTCAATTCTAAGGAAAGCAACCACATAAGGAGAACACAAATCAAATACCAAATCATTTACATTAAAAAAAACGACTACAAAAGTTTTCGTCTCAATTCTAATAATCTGACCTAAAACGTAAAGTTCGAGCAAAAATTTCATCGTCTACTTTCCATACCAAAGTAATTCAAGTATGCGGAAACTGTAGCCAGTTTCAAGCAGTTTCAGCATTTTTTCTTAAAGGTCAGAGCTTGGATGATTTACTTGCTCAATATAACGGCGGGAGTCAGGTGGGAGGGACGCGGACACCGGAATTAAACTTCCTACGAAATATGGGACGCCTGTCGTTCCAGTACCTACATACGAGAGAAGGTTTCCAATAGAAACTATTTGAAACTTGGAATGACTTATACCATAAGCATAAAGCATAGGCTCACGACTTTATCCGTAGTGGGAGATATTGTGAAAACTCAGAACTTCTGGTAGGAAGATATAAGGCTTTGAAATTTTGTACGAATGATTTCAAAGCTCGATATCTTCGTAATAATATTATAAATTGTAAATATTATTTGATACGCGCAATCTAGATTTTATCAGCTATTTTTCCATTTATAATACATTACTTTTATTAATACCGTCTACGAGTGTTCTACGACAAAGTTTTGTATGAACGGAAACCACCTTAATACCTTAGACTATTTATATATGGACAAGTTATGCATGTAATTCTACTAACAAACTTTTTTGACGTTTTGCGGGGGGACAGTATTATTCCATTAGGTATATTACTTTAGATTCTTTTTTTTTTATAGTGACAGTTTATTAGAAACCTGCCTGCCTTTCTCTTACCAACTACGAGTAATACTGAAAGATCAATGCTTAGATGGTTCGTCATGCAGAGAGAATGTACGAATGAAGACTTACGACAGAGATACTAGTATAAATGTGGAAAAGTCAAGGAGTCAACCGCTGCACAACACCCTCAACCAATGAAAGATGACGAAAAAGAGGTGAGTATCACAGAATAGTAGTGTGGCGAGCCGGTAGCCTCTACCTACCACTTTGGCATCATAATATTCATCATCATGATTCATGAGCCTACCATCGTCCACTGCTGAACATAACCTCTTCTAATTCATCCCGGCGTTCATCCAGTAGCTCCCCACCTTTTTTAGATCGTCTATTATATCCAGCGGGCCGCAGGGCGTCCCACACTACGCCTGCCAAATTGTGGTCTCCACTCTAGAACTCTGACACTCCAAACGGTGGTCAGTTCTTCAGCAGATATGACCAGCCTATTGCCACTTCAGCTTGTTAATTTTCTGAGCTACGTCAACCACTTTAGTTATCTGACATCATACGAGTAATGGCGTGCGCTAATTAAGATGTTTTTAATGTAATATTATAATGTTGTATGCGATCATACCTTCGTGTGGATACACTGAACATTAATGGTTGAATTTAAAAAACTTTTTATGTCATGTGCTTTTGACACACATTGAACCGTCCTACCGTTTACAAAAAAGTCCACCAAATTAAATTCTTATTCAATGCAACAGAAACAAATGAAAAAAAAAACAAAAACACATAATTAAAAAAATATCACACAAGGAAATCATTAACCGCTGTCTAAAGCAAACAAAGTCAACAAAATATTGTCTTTCCGGATTTATTTCACGGTATTTTTAACTAAAAACAAAATGCCTCCCAAAAATACGACGAATAAAAGAGAAACAATTCCTCTTTATTACTTCCGCCCTTCGCATTATGAAAATGAAGTTTTTATGTTTTAACAAAAATGTACCGGCGCCAACCCGATTCTATCCTTCAGACAAAATTTAAATACACATTAGACAACATTAGTTGTTATTTGTTGCTGTACACGTTTAATAAATCATCCTTGTTATTTCCTGGTAACAAGAATATATATATAAGAAAATAACAAATTACAAAATCTTAAAGATCAACAAAACAGTCAAAAATCCACGAAAAGCTTCGTCATAAGAAAGTATAGTCATAAATCCTACATAAATCCCATGTTTCCTCAGGAATAAAATAATAAATTAACACATAAATAAACACTCATCACAAATCGTACTCAGCACAAATCAGCTGTTTCATACAAAACTGCAAACCTACTCGATCCAAATTTATGGGACAGCCAATTTTTTTCCACAGACCGTCAAACTGAACCATTGAGAAAGTTGTTCAGTTTGACGGTCTGATCATCCCCTAAAAAAAGTGTCAGCCTGTATAAATACATAGATGCCTCAGTAGGTATAATTTTGTGTTGTATCTTCTATGGGTTACATTAAGTTAAACTTGGTGTAAGTCTAGTGCTTAATATATAAAGTTTATGGTACTTATTACTCATTCAATTCTACATACAAACCCACGCACAATAATAATATCAGTACGACCGACCATAAAAGTCATCACAGGAAACAGGCACTAAATTACGAACAAAAACTTCAACTATGAACATGTGAAAAGCAAAATAAATGTAGATACAGCAATTAAAAACTCTCATTACGACCATGCAATGAAAACGCTAGTTATTCCTAAAATGTTGCAGAAATAAAAATAATTTAAAACTACAGAAATACTTTTCACTTACGTTGTTGTACACGGGAAATGTATTAACAGCTACACACGGACTGATGATCTAATGTCAGGCCCAACTTGTCGGGTGATTATGTGCAAAACTGTTTGTGACTTCTCTGTATGATTCTAATTCGCCCTAGCAGGGTCCATGTGTAGGTACTGGAATACTATGTACCTAACATCTTAATCTTATAAACCTACGAATAAGAGAATAAATATGGAAGAATAACTCCAAACAAAATCGAAATCATTTTTGGCACCCCATGAAAAATGTTATTTTGTATGAGTTTTGGCGGCGAGTTACAATTTTTAAAGAACAAATTTAGAACGCGTTACAATTTTTTTGGTGCCACTTTTTGAGCTTCATTTATACTTCTATACATTCTCTTATTCGTAGTTATAAACCCATGGTTGCAATAAATGATTTGTATTTGTATTTGTTACTAGTGTATTAATAGTGTGATCTACATCCTGAACCTTATTAAATAATCGTTTGATAGGAATACTAAGAACAGATTTTTGTTAAAATGTATACCTAGTTTTAAAGTAACAATGCCTCAAAGATTTCCATACAAATCTTAAATTAATCCTATCATTGAACCTGTAAACCTAAAAATCAGACAACATACAAGCATACGATTTACAGGTTTTGCGCTTGTATAACTATAGATATAATACTAAGCACCACTTAGTTTTAAATTTTGCGATGGTAGGTATATCAAACAAACAATTTAATCTAAAACTATAGGTAATTATGTTAGTATAAGTGGGATCACACACGTTGACACCCTGACGGAGCAGCAGATGTCAGTCCGTCATTTGTGAAGCAAGGAGTTGTATGAAACCGCACGTAGAAGCACACATGATGCGTCAATCCGCACCTTGTGTGCTTCTACGTGCGGTTGTTTCATACAACTCCTTGCTTCACAAAATGACGAACTGATGCCTGCTGCTCCGTCAATGCGCCATCGTGTGTGACAGCTCTAAGCCGTAGTATCTGCATCCCCGTGATATTTCATTTTTTTTATATTTTTGCGTTAGTGTATGCATTTTCTATAATACAAAGACAAACTTCTATAGTGGTCGCCAAAAAAGGGCGTTGGTTGGAGGATATTGTCACAAAATATTTATTTGGTGGGTCCGCTATAAAATTAACACAGGAAAAATGACGCAATAAAAATAAGCTAAAAACCCATCAAGGGGTAGATTGATACTAGAACTGGTGGAGATGAGCTTATTTGATTATTCATTGAGTGAATACGCAAGACCTCAAACCGCAACTTAGTAATAAATTGATATAAAAGTAAAAATAAGTTTTCTTTCCAGTTCACTCTTTCAACAGCAAAAAATATCCTTCTATTCTTCCGAAGCTCGGGAACTCTGTCAATTTACAGGCATCTGGTTCAAACCCGACATGTCTGTGTGGTCGGACCATATGCCCCTATAAAGCAGGTTGTTAAATAATGTTAGTTAAGTTCAAATATCTCTCCCACAGTCTGACGTCTAGGAATTTCTCTAATTGCGGAGGCTCGAAAGACCCCGGAGTAATTGCAACGTACTCACGCGACGACGGTGTCAACTGACAGCGTTTACTTGGGACCTCGCAAATTGGTGCAGTACTTACTACCTGGCTAATAATTCTTTGAGAATTGTAGCTAGTTACATGCTAGGTTCTGTGGCATAGAATTTAGACGTTAAGGGAGCTAGATACTTATTACCCTATTGGTAAACATATACCGCGAGTTGACACGGCAGTCGTGTAGCGTTAGCTACCCACTATAACTAATGTTGTAAACATTTAGGAAGGATCCGTTACCATACTTGAGACTTGACCTCATATAAAATTATTCCAGTGCGGGAATCGAACCAGCAAAGCGATACGCATTGCGGACAAAAACCCTAGTTACAAAATATGCCAACAAGAACATAAATCGTGTCGTTTGGACATATATTTTCAGCTAAAATTCATAAGATGACACAAAGTTTATGTAGGTATAGGTTAATATCTAGAAAAATGCGGCATATACAACGTGTAAGAAAGCAGTTTGTTTAGAATCAAGAGCAGAATCGAATTATCATGGTTTCGACATCGATTTTTTTTTTCAAAATAATAAATAATTTGTTATAAAAATTTAAAATTTACTGGTCTCGACCACCGCTCGGACAATCTCACCCTACTTACTACCAAAACAAGATTCTTAAAATGTATCCATGAGCACGTTAATGACAACAAATCATTCTTGCCTCAAAATTTAAAATGTGAATAACTTTAATTATCAAAATAATGAAATTATTGTTTCCATCTAATTATTTTGACATAAATCAGTTGGGATGTATGAGGTTTTGCGCTTATTCATTAACAAGTTGTTTATGTCGAGTTCTGGGATTTGTATTCTGGTAGGCTGATGATGATGATGGGCGTAGTCACAGATAAGCCTTGAAAACCGTTCCCAATAAATGAAACCAAACTATTGTTTACAAAAAAAGGTGCATTCAAACTATGTCGGTTTTTCTTTTGCATTTTCAACGCTGTCTATTTTCTTTCTGGTAATAAGCTTGTTTGATTAGGATTCCTTTAGAACAAATTCAAGGGTGAGAGAATCTTTTACTAACTACAAATAACAATTAACACATTAGACTCAGACTTAATTGAAAATATTACAAATTACTTAATCTTAATTTGCAGAAAACTATTACACGTTCAGACCTCGTTCAGTAGGCCTACCATGAGTTGCATCACCAATTTTGTATTGAATTTGGTACAACGAACGCTCCTAGAGTCATCATCATCATCATCATCAGCCTATCATCGTCCACTGCTGGACATAGGCCTCTCCCAAAGGCGCGCCACAAAACTCTGTCCTCGGCCTTCCTCATCCAGTCGCTCCCCGCTACTTTTTTTAGGTCGTCTGTCCAGCGGGCAGCAGGGCGTCCCACACTACGCCTACCAGTTCGCGGTCTCCACTCTAGAACTCTGACACCCCATCGGTTGTCAGTTCTTCGACAGATATGACCAGCCCATTGCCACTTCAGCTTGCTAATTTTCTGAGCTATGTCAGCCACTTTAGTTCTGTGACGAATCACTTCATTTCTGATGTGGTCCCTCAGAGAAACACCGAGCATAGCTCTCTCCATAGCTCGCTGAGCGACCTTGAATTTATGAACCTAGAGTATTTTTTTTTATTATTTTTTTATTTATATTGGGGCTTTTAACACTGAGGTTATTTCAGCCCCAACCTCCTAGAGGTTACGTTGAGAACTATTTTCTGTCATACGAATTGGCGACGTAACTAAAGTAGGTAGTAAAGTACAGTGAAAACTCATGGTAGGCCCTCACAACTTTCAAACCTCTCAACCCCGTCACCGTAATCGTAAATCGCGTCACATTTGTCCGTACGAACAATTATTCAATAGTTAACTACCGTAAGTATAGCGTATCATTTCTCAGTGGTCCATACCTTCACACGGAATGAGAAGATAAGATTGACATGAATACCAGTTTCTGCTAATTTATGTCTAGCTAGAGAATCCTGGTCCAGTCATAATTAGATAAAGTTGAAGAATTAGAGTAGAAGTCTGTCGGTAATACCTTTAGTGGAAAAACAACTCCATTAATATTCAAAGAATAAACCAAAAAGGCGCTGTATTGCGGTAGTCGCGGTATGCATACTTATTGATTTAATAGGGCATATGCTCAACACTTACTCCCTTCACTGTAACTCCTGTAAACCATGATCAACAGCGGCGACCACTCACAACACTAGACAGTGAAGTCTAGCGAGTCCGGGGATGACTCTAATCTGTCTCGGAATTAATTTCATCAGAGAACATAATGATTAGTAGGGAAAATAAATGTCCATTTTAAACGCGAGACGGCAATAAGAAAACCATGGCAACTCCAGTGATAATTTATGGCAGAGTTGAAATACAGCAAAAGCGCTAATCAGATAGCAATACAAACACAAAGAATCCCATACAAGAGTGCTTGCTGAACTATATCCAGTACATTGGCTTTGTGAATATGTCGTTGTCATCATTAGTTTGCGTAGTGACATACTATCTCACTCTAGCTACTGGAAAAGCAGATCAAACTAGCTTTCATATTCGATAGATTTTGAATCAACAGATTTTTTGTTATCACTTTGTTTCTTATACAATGTCACATCTTCCTTTATTTAGTTCAATCTGAGATGAAGTAATAAAACTGTACTGCTTAGTAATTATACGGCCCAGTTTTATGCTACTCTTAAACTAACGCTGTTAAATGAAAATTACGTAAAAAAATACGAGATAGTCTTCCAAGATTTTCACTGTTCTCAACTAATACTTTACCCATTAAATGAGCCGTTCAGTTTTTATCTATAAAGATTTTTATATTTACATTGAATCGGATTATTAATACAGCTATAAACATCAACCGTAAACATGTCAAAACAATAATAAAAAGTTTTATAACTATTCAAAACATAGCTTACTTTCTTGTTACGACTTTCTTTTCATACCCTATGGTGTTTTATACTCCATAAATATCAGAGGGATCTCAACAAAAATAATGTAATGCATAATCGAATTAGAGAAGTTAATCATAAAACAGAGCCATTAAAATCTATTCTCTAAGGACTATTAATCACATAGTTAACAGCCAGAATGAAATTTATGAACGATCTTGAAAATATTATAATGGAACATGAAAGTTTAGGAGCTCTTTCCGAGGCAGGCGCTCGAGAGTTTTTTATTCTCAAGTAGGTACTGTAATTTAGGACTCTTAACTCTCTGTCTAAGCATTTTATGCTTAAACCTAGTTTTATTTGCCTTTCTTCGTCTTTAAGTCCTAGACCATCTGCTGGTCGTAATACGACACTATTTTGCACATGACGGCATTTACTAGACTTTTTATTTACAGAAACATTTTTGCGCTGAGTTTCTACGTAGGTATTTGTATACATACATACATACATATACTCACGCCTGTGTCCCATTGGGGTAGGCAGAGACAATTGATCGCCATCGGCTACGATCTTCACATACCTCTTTTGCCTCTTCCACAGTTATAAGTCGTTTCATACACGCTCGTCGGTTGCGGGTACATTTGATCTGGCCCTTCTTAAGTATGCTGCCAATTTGGTCTGCATACGTACGTCTAGGGCGACCCCTTTCGACTTTTCCATTCACACTTGCTTTACATATTTCATACGTCATTCTACTATCACTCATCCTTTCCACATGACCAAACCATCTCAGCATTCCCTTTTCAATCCTTGTCACTACATCCTCTTTCAGTCCACATTTTTCTCTAATTACACTGTTTCGTATTCTATCATTCAAAGTCAAACCACACATACTGCGCAAAGAACGCATTTCGACAGCATTTATCCTTGATTCATTCCTCTTCTGCCATACCCAACATTCGCTGCCATACATCAAAGTTGGTGCCAGCGCACCGTCGTGAACTGCCAAACGTGCCTTTTTGGACACATTATGACTTTTCATGAATGTGTGCATCGCTCCATTAATCCTATTTCCCGCTTTCACTCTCCTCTCTATGTCCCCATCACACGTACCATCTCTGGTAAACATACATCCCAAATATACAAATTCTTCTACCTGTTCCACTTTCTCATCTCCTATCATAATTTTACATTCAGTCACTATTTCATCCCGTTCGAGAACCATAACTATCGTCTTATTTACATTCACTTTCATTCCTTTCTTCATAAATGACTCATTCATGCATGTTACCATCTCCTGTAAGTCGTCTGCCGATGATGCAAGTAAAACTTGATCATCTGCATATAACAAACATTTGACGAGCAACCCATTCATCCTTAAACCACACTATCTTTCTTTCAGTTCACTCAAACAGCTGCCCATGAATAAGTTGAACAACCACGGTGATGCTACACATCCTTGTCTGACACCCATGGAGATGTTGAACCAGTCTGTGTATGCCCCGTTTATCCTAATGCAGGCACTAGAACCCTCATACAAAGATTTCAGTGCCTGCACCAAGTAGCTGTCCACCCTATACATGGTCAACGTAGACCACAATTCGTTCCTTATCACTCGATCATAAGCCTTCTCTAAATCTACAAAAGCGCAGAAAACTTTTCGGCTATGCCCCGTAGAGAGAAGACTTGGTCTGTACACCCCATTCCCTGTCGGAATCCTGCTTGCACGTCCCAGATTCTTTCCTCCGTTTTACACAACACTCTTTATATCAAAACTTTTGCATATAATTTGCCAACAACACTGAGGAGGCTGATACCTCGGTAGTTTTTACATTCCTGCTTTGACCCTTTGCCCTTGTACAGTGGAACGATGACCGCTTTGCACCATCATCTGGTACTTGTCCACATCTCAGGCACTTATTAAACAGCAGGAACAATATGCTTGCTACCACTCCCCCTCCGCTCCTCAGCATTTCAACCGACACCCTATCATACCCTGCAGCCTTACCAACTTTCATACTTTTCATTGCTTTCATAATCTCGTCCATACTTATTACTTATGTATTTGTATACTATACTCTTAACTCTTTGCCTAATCATTTTATGCTTAGACCTAGTTTTATTTTCATTACCTTTCTCCTTCAAGTCCTAGACCATCTGCTGGCCGTAATACGACTCTATTTTGCCCACGACGGCATTTACTAGACTTTTTATGTACAGAACCATTTTTGCGCTGAGTTTCTAGGTAGGTATTTGTATACTATACAGGAAAAATACCCTGTTGGAGCCTTTAGGGGGTGCTTTAGAGGGTGGGAGGTACTATGGAGCCAACATCGCAATCTTAAAGCACCAGTTTCATTCAAAACTTCAGTACCAACTAACTCTACTTAAATGTATAGGACAGCTGATTTTTATTCGCGATTTCGAAGTTGGCTTCATAGTGAAAGTTGTTCAGTTTCATGACTGTGTTTTTTCACACACATATTTTTATAAAAATATAGGAACACCAGAATTATTATGCCTAAGGCCTAATAGTAATAGGCCTTAGAGAGAATTATGGTTGTACCTTTGTACCGAAGAATACTGAAAGATTTGGGTTCAGCGAATTACAAATGTAGAGATGGTATGACGTGTAATGAAGCCCCGACCATTACTGCATTGTCATCATCTGAGCCGATGGACGTCCACTGCTGGACATATGTCTCCCCCAAGGATCGCCAAGACGACCGGTTCTGCGCTGCCCTCATTCAACGTGTTCCCGCCGCCTTCACCAGCGCTCTTTTTAATAAACGCGACAATTGATAATGACAATTCAGATTAAATTTCTAAGAATGCTAGGACACTGCAAACCAGCAATATACTCTGAATTGTCATCGTCAAATGTCACTTGTCACGTTTATCAAACAGGGCCCTTGTTCGCCTCTGAGTTCTGAATAATTTAATATGGCAAACCCAAATTTTCTTCACTTATTTCATATAGGATCCTTTGGGAAAGTTGGTCCGTGGCATGAATACAACCACCCTCTAAAGTAATGCAAACACACTAATACCCTGTATAAGTGCATGTGTTATATTAGTTACATTTTCAAACTAATTATTCAACATTATTTTCTTGAGACTTGTAAGTTGAAAGTGTAATAAAGCAGCTTAATTTTTAAATAATTAATTAGCGGATCCATTAGCGCAGAGGTGAGGTGAGATAATCTTTATGGTTTCTTAGTCGACGGGTGGCGCCTTAAATCACGACGTCTTACCTTTAGTAGATATTATCACACTTTTACGGTCCCCACCTTAACGTCGACTTTTACTCATAATATCACGTATTTCGCTAGATAAGTGTGATTTATCTCTTTTAGTTTAATGTGCGATTAAAGGGTTGGAAAGGGTTAAGGGGTTAATTATCATTAATTAAATTAAAAGCGTGTTGTATTAAAGACTTCGCTTTTACAAAACACAATTACTTATACAGGATGTAACAAAACACCCTAGTAATATTTAAAGGGGTAGTTGAGACCATCAAACTGAACAACTTTCATTAGGGACAATGTAAAAAAAAAATCTTCTGTTTCATACATTTGAGTATTTTGAGTTGAGTAAGTACCTGTACGTAGTTAACTAAGTAAGCTGATTTTCTTTTTTGCAATTTCGAAGTTGTTTAGTTTTATATCTTAACCACCCCTTTCAATATTAGGTACCAGGGTATTTTACACACCCTGTAGTTTCAAAAATTTAAATGAGATGATTTTGTCATAGCAAATGCAAAGTCGATGCCATTTAGGTACTTAAAAAATACATACATATTAGTGCAGCGAACTACATATTTTAGTACGCTCTACGAGATATAAATTACTTGTCAATCAAAAAGCATAAGGCGCTTTTGGATACGATTCTGTGAGCAGGAATGTATTTTTAATTTATCTCTACACCTGCAACCTGCTACAACTGCAAGCTTAAATAAATGTATATATATATATAGTTATATGTATATATAGTAGTTGTAGCAGACTCTAATAACCCGGAATATCTATATACGTTATATATATACGGTGCAGTATCGGTTGCCCACTTCTGGCAAGGTACTATTTAGCGACTTTGTTCAAAGTTTGAAGTCGACACGATAAGAAGAAGTCCCGGGATGGTATTACGGTCGTTATTTTATGTATATATCAGTTTAACTTACAATAACCTGCGTTTGTGGCATTTTCAGGCATTTTATTTCACCATTTGCATTGCTACAACTGCACTTAAAAAGGTAGTGGTGGAATACGTACCAATGATTTTAACCTGCCTGAAAGGGATAATCTTGAGTTTAATGTATTCGACGACACATTTGGAGTGTTCCTAAGATAATCATAGGGAGCCAACATCTACATTAGACATGTCACGCTAGACAAGTTTCTTAAATGCATTTAAACACATCAGACTACTTCTTGAGGCAAAGATAAAACCACAAAAAACAGTTCCGACCCTAATGGTTTCAACAATAAAATCAGCGGTATCTTTTTGTACCCCTAATTAACACCAGACAGGCAAAACACCCCAAGGCTTATCCGCCCAAATAGATAACACTCTTTTGTCTCACTTCAACCTACGCTATGTGATAAGGAGGCTATTAAAAAACAACTTGAGCATTTTGTCGCTTACCCGTGAAGCAGGTGTGCAATATTCAGTGTAGCCTGTAAACTTTCATAGATAAGGCTAGCGAAGAACAGACGGTGCAGGTGTTTGAATACAAAATAACATTCTTGAAGGTTGATGTGCGACTTCTTCTTCTTCTTCTTATTGTTTGGGCAGCAAGCCCTGCGGTGTCAGAATTTATACAAACCGCCTTACGGCCTCTGACGTGTTTTTTATGTAAACTACTACCACAGAGATAATAGCTGGGACCAGCGGCTTAACGTGCCATCCGAAGCACGTAATAATTTTTCTTTTCAGACATACAGGTGATGCCAACGCTCTTAACCATTAGACCACGGAGGCAGTATGAAGTGCGACAAGAAACATAGAAATCCGTTAAAACGGGCACTTCACTTTCGCCAGCAATTCTCGGCAAGAATCCTACAAGAAAATCACTGCAATCACGTCACGACGCTGCGAGAACAATGAAGGGTAGATAATACACTCTTGTTTTCGGCCTATCTTATCAGTTCTCGGCGAGAGTGTAGAGCCTGCTTAAAATGGGGACTAAGTTATTAACAATACATACATAGGTACATAATATGTTCTATAATATGGCGTGACCAGAAACACTGAACAAGAAGCAATATATCTTGAAGGCCTCATATAACACCTACGGCCCGTGGACCACGGGAAGAAATGGGGTTGTGTGCTCTAAGCCGGAACCATGGCAAAAATAGAGCTAATGAGCAGTTGATACGATTCATATTTACGATAATTGTATCTCAACTGCCTGACTTCATGAGCTGAAAAGTCTTCCAAAGCACCTTTGCTAGTAGCTACTCATTTGATACACTTTTATCGAAATGTGATAAGTGCCATCGGGATACTTATAAACAAGGTATAAAATTAAATATATGCCGAATTAAATGTACCCAGGCCAGGAACCGACAAGCTTGTATGAAGAAACTTATGGATGTTCAGGAGGCGAGAGATATGTGTCAGAATCATAGCATGTGGCAATCTGTATTCTGTTGGCACTGCCTACCCCAATAGTGGGACAAAGGCGTGAGCATAAATCTTAATCTTAACTATTATGAAATGAGGAACAAAAAAGTAGCGGTTCACTTCATATAAACTCAAATAACACTCGATAGCGCGATTTAAATGACATGCAGCGCCATCTATTGACAAAATTGTTAGTTTTGTTTGTTCGCGCATCACGCAAAAACTACTGAACCGATTTTGATGAAACTTTTTTGTTTGATAGCTTATGATCTGACTTAAAATCTGGTATATAATTTGTGCCGACGAAGTCGCGGGTAAACACTAGTGTATGTATAAAATTAAATGCGTTACATACCGAAGAGGGTGCTTCAGACCATCAAACTGAACCACATCGAAATCGCGAAAATAAAATCAGGTTTTTCATATATTTTAGTCGAATGTATTTCATGTATTTTGGGCATTTACATTCAAACGTTTCCCACTTCTGATGTTCACTGGACTTTAATCTATGTGTATGAGCAGCTTGCACCGTTTCCCAGGAGACTCGTGAACGGACTCAGTGACAATCCCACCTGCCTTCAGATCTCAGTGTGACCATTTTATCTTCATTACACTTTTTGTTAGCCTTTGTTGACACACCTTGCCCCTTTTGTTTCGATTCAGGGAGTTCTGTTCGCTTCACTTATAGAAAGTACTTCCAATCATGCCATTTTAACACGTATGCTTTGGTTATAAGAGTTATGTTAAATGATTTCTTATGTGCAATAAAATGTAGTGTCAACTCGAAATGTTTCCGATTCGCTTCATTTGTTTTTAAGGGGATCGGTTATTCAATGATGCGTGAAAGTCGAGTAACGACTGTCATTTTATTCAATTTTGGTGTTATTTGTGGTTGAGCATATTATCGGCATAACAGGGATGCCGCTGCGGTTCAAAGGTTCTTCATTTGAATGTTGTTTTTATATTATGTTAGTCTTTGTAGGCATTTGCTAAGCAGTAGGATGATGTAGTCTATGAAAGAAAAAAGAAGTTGCTATTGGGCAATCACGTCTTTTATACCTGTAAGGTACAGCCATCAAATTGTATTTTTTTTATTTTAATAAATATTGTTAGCTACATAACATTAACACTAACATTTATGTATGTATGTATATTCCAATATTTATTAAAATAAAGTTGGCTGTACTATATAGGTATACTAAAAAAGTAATTGCACGATAGCAACTTATTTTTTCATAGACTACATCATCCTACTGCTTAGCAAATGCCTATAAAGAGTAGGTAGGTATCATAAAATTTATGATACTAAGTATTGATACATTTAATGTATCAATACAATAAAATTTACAATTCACATTTCTACGCTTTTGATAATGCGTAAGTTTTAAAGACGATTCGAACATAGTAGATTTCCAAAAATGGGTCTCAAAAATTGCATACACATGCCTTAAATTTGTTCTGATGTTCACATTGCAGACAAGTTCGAAAACTCTTAATGGAGCAGTGTTCTCAGACATTTCTCATAACTACAACATGTTGGTCTTGATTTAACAGAGTTCTTTAAACTAATCGCACTGACAAAAACAAAGACTAAATATCGTAACGACATTGAAGCAAGCATGCCTTTCAAGTCTGCAATAATTTTTTGACACATCAAACGTCCAAAATTTAAAGAACCGTGTCGACTATCCAGTTTTACATGTCTTTCTAAGTAAAAGCGTTTGATTTGCCAGAAAGAAAGGTCTTTCTATGTTGGTTTTTGGAGTCTGGGAATTCAATATCAAGATTCTAAGCAGGTGTGTTTTAAGACAAGGCGCCCGTTTAATACACACGGACTGTAAGGACGTGAAACAAAATTAGGAATACCCTACAAGCGCCAGTAGCACGAAAGATGTAGAAAAGAAATAGGTCAGTGGTAATAAAAGCGAAAATGTTGTCATAAATAAAGAAGCACTTGCAGTAACTGTAAAAAAATAATTGAGATTTTAACTAGCTACTAAGATTATTATTAAATTCACTATGCCTCTGTCTACTGTTTTTTTATCGGATTAAACGACATTATAGCGACCCCTTGATAAAAGAGTTGTATTAGCTACGTTATAATTCTTACTGTGAGTAAATACAAAATATCAGGAACTCAAATAATTACGGAGTAATAATATTTAACATGCAAACATAAGGCTCACGCCATTGTCCCACGGGGATAGGCAAATACTACGGATCGCCACACGCTAATTCAATTCTGACACAAAGCGATTGCGATACTATCATTGACTGTTTTAACATAATAGCCTCCTGAAATCACACGCGGTTACGAGCAAAAATGTTTACCATCGTCCACAACACTATGCCATTTAGCCTTCAATAATAAAAAAACGTCGCGCTCGCCACTGCACCGCCGACGTTTGTCGTTCCTTGTCGCTGCTTTGTCGGCACTTTTTGTCTACAACCCATGACTGTTTTAGTAACCCGATAGCGATCTGTCGAGTTACCGATCAAGCCTATGATCAGGTAGCGGTGTAATGAAATATGAATCGAAATAAAAAGGTGGGTTGGTTAATTTCATAATTTGACCGGACAGATTAATTTGGAAGCGTGGAGAAATGTGTGAGGTTTTGTTGGTTATGTTTTGATATTAAATATGAGGCACGTGGATCTCGTGGAAGAATGAAGGAATTGTTTTTGTAGTTCTGCACATTTGAAGATGTTGCCCATTATCTGACTATGTCACAGCAAAGGAATGGGCGAGTGCTGCACGCTACATTTTTATTGTTTTGTATTTATAGAGCGTCCTTCTTAATATACATGCATACAGTTTGTGAAGGGGATGACCAGACCATGAAACTGAACAACTTTCTCTATAAATCTATTTTGCTATTCCATACATTTGGTAGGTTTGCAGTTTTGTCTAGTTTGTGCCATAGTGAAAGTTGTTCAGTCTGACGGTCTGATCATTCGCTTAAAAAAGTGTCGTAGAATCGTCGTCGGTAGAATCTTAGTTTAAAAGGATGCCAATGATATCAATTTCACCCTTTAGTATATTATCTATGGGACCAATCTCAAAATTCAATTCAATTATACTTTATGAAAACAAAAAATAAATAAAAATGCGTTAAATATAACTACTGTGTTGTTATAAAAACAACTAGTTACTAACTTTTAAAACTTCTGTTGTTATCTTATTTATTTTATTAGTTTACAAAGTAACCTTTAGAACTTCCGAAGTTTAATAGATTGATTATTAATGCGTAAATAATATTAACTAAACAACGAACTAAATCAAACTTGATAACTTAAAGGTCACGTTATGACTATAAACACTTCAATAGCAACAGCTTCGTCAATTTGATACTACTAGCGCCGTCTGTTGTTGAGTAGAATGAACTAGGTGTAGTAAAGTTTACGGAAATAAAGTATTTCGAACTAGATTTCGAAAGTTGTGGTTCAAAGATATTAAAGTAATCATTGACGTTATGAAATGCATGAAAATGTTTAAATAAACCCTAAACAAGATTGGTTGCACAAACTTTTACACTATACCTAGGTACTGCATTCCAAATAAGGACGACGAGATTTTCCGATTCCTATATAGCTTTCTGGCCAATTGTGATTTGTGACAAGCAAATATAATTTATTTATCTGAAAGATGTATTATATGACATAATCTTGGACGTTACTAAAGCTGTTCTAAGAATAAGTCTGTTTCTGTAACTCAAAATGGCCTTAAATTTTCGCTGCTATTTGGAATGCAGTATAGGTAGGTATACTGAGACCTTATTGTTAAATACATACCTACCTATTAGCATTATGTTATTATTATTTGGTTTACAGGGCTTGGTCCTCGATGAATAGCTATTAAGACCATCAGGAGTGCGATTATTGAATCTCATTCGGTGAGCTCTGCTGTTGAAAATGTCAAAATTAGTATGGAGATACGCATCTTTCTACTGCTGATTTGACTTTCCTGGTGTACTGTAGTACAGGGTCCAGACCCTTCTCAACCACCAGTCCCCGCCACAAATGTATAACTACCATGCACCATGTAGCTATCACATAACACTGTAACATTTGTGACTTGGGAGAAATAAATATTTTTTTTCATTTCATTGTTCATACCACAGGAGAGTGATTTTTAAAGTCAAATCAGCAGTAGAAAGATGCATATCTCTGTGGGGACTTGCCATAGATGTCAACACCCACAAGTTATATCAAAGAAGCTAACAGATGGCGATACCGTCGCGCTCAGAAATATGCTCCATACAAAGACAACGTTCACCGTAAATTCGTAACTCGTAACCTACTACAAATAAGGTTCACAATCGAATGCGAGACATAAATCGCGCAAGAGAAATAATCACAGAGATTCGATATATATACAAGGTCCAACTAAGAACTGTTGGACCACGGCCGGTCCCCAGGCTTCACACTAAGCCTGGTGGAAGATCTTCCCTTTTCAATGGAGGAACATTCCCAAGTACCACCTCCATATCTCCATTGTAATTTTGACATTTTCAACTCAGCGAATGAGTTTCAAAGATCGCACTCCTGGACAGATCACCTTTGACATAAGGTCCTTTGATCTTATCAAAGTAAAGGTCCTTTCCGAGGCCGATGGGGCCGGAAGGTTTTCGAGTGGTTCCGCGTACCGGAAAGTGTAGCGTGGGTAGGCACCCCGCACGGTGGACCGACGACTTGGTGAAGGCGGCGGGAAACCGTTGGATGAGGGCAGCGCAGGACCGGTCGTTATGGCGATCCTTGGGGGAAGCCTATGTCCAGCAGTGGACGTCCATCGGTTGAGATGATGATGATGCTGATGATTATGCTTTTAGGAGGAAGATCCCTAAAATCTGCAGGAATCAACACGTATCAACCAAGATGGTGACTCCTTCTGTGAATGAGCACTTCGCATTCGCAGATGATTTCTGACCCATCTCGAGCTAAAGAACTTCAATCATAAAAGTAAATAGTCGGGTAAGTTCAACACAAACACAGCCAGGTAAGCAACAAAATGTGGCAGGTATGTAATTGGACCTCTCTAAGATAATCCTACTGGCGCCTGTAACGGGAGCGATTTACCTACTCTGTAATTATGTATGCTAATATATTATCCGTTTTCACACGGTCTACGTGAAATGTGAAGTCTATTTTAAAAGGTATCTTCTATTAAGCTGATAAATTTATGTAGATTTGTGACATGATTTTTAAGTTACGTACCTAGTTATATTTTTTTTATTTTGGTTATTTGTAACGTCATTCAATTCGGTTATTGGCTAAATGTTGGTGATAATTGCGAGCTATGGGAGTTTTTATGTGTGCATATTAGGGACCCCATTTTTTACCCGACTGTTATGGAACCCAAAGGGGGGTGAAGGTATACCTACACGTCAACACGGTCAAACTCTACAGGGTGTAACAAAACACCCTAGTCATATTTAAGGGGTGCTTCAGAACATAAAACTTAATAACTTTCACTACCGGACCAACTTCGAAATCGCGAAATAAAAATCAGCTGTTTCATACAAAACTGCAGTACCGACTCGACTCAAAGTATGGGACGGCGATTTTTTTCGCTATTCCGAAATTGGCTCCATAGTGGATGTTGTTCAGTTTTATGGTCTGAAGGACCCCCTTATTACTAGGGTGTTTGGTTACACTCTGTATAAATAAATAAATATCTTGGACATTGTCAGCAGATTATCTAATCTCATTTAGAACACCTGAAACTTTCTCTATTATCTATCTAGTCTGGACTTGTATTATGATGACTAGTATAGAGAACGATAGGTATAGAACATCCATAACTCGGGTAGGTACAGATTAACCCATTCACTCGGGATTTGTATTCATCAAACGCAAATATTTGTCCGTTGCGGGATTCTAACCAGCTACTCTCGGCACAGCAGGCAGGTTCACTACAGACTGAGCTATCGGTCCGTCCGTCTATCAGTCAGTTGCAGAAGCGTTCATTAAAGTTAAACCTTCATTAAATCTCTTGCTAGCTTTTACTACGTCAAAAAGTTACAGCAAGAGATTTAATGGAGGATTAACTTTAATGAACGTTTCTGCAACTGAGTGTATAACCAGCATAAATATGGAATGACTTGACGTATCGCCGTCTGTTCATGTTTTCCATACCTATGTATTTAACACGGAAAACTATATCTAAAAAGAAATTAATATTGTTCGAACACATTCCCTGGGGGGCAGTCAGCATTGCTCCAAATAAATAAAATAAGATAAGATAATGTTAATTCTTAACCATAGCCATATATTATTTTTCTCCCTTCCGGACGAAATGCGTAAATTTTCGTCCCCCTGCGCTAAACGAAGTTGCCGCTTTCCACCTCCGTCGAGGAGAAAAATAGTATACTAACCTCCGGCAGTAAATAAGAAAGCCTCAGATCACATGTTACATTACATGAGATCTGAGACCATTCTTACTTTCCAGCCCTCTGTGTGTAATCTACTATAGAATATCCACAATTCACTAGCAGTGTCAAAGTTATATATTCAATGTGGCAACAAGTAAACCCTTTGAACCATTAGGGATTCAATATTTCCCTAATCAAACCTTCAGAATTTAAAAATAGAGGCATGTTTTATCCTACGAATATCCATAAACTTCCTTCATAGATAAATAAAACAACATAACATTTAAAGCATTTTCAATTTAAACTGTAAACAAAAAGTGATAGCACGGATAAAAGAGAAAACTTTACTTTCCTTTCAACAAAAAGGGGGACCAAAGTTGTAAAAGAGCGAATTATTAACAGATTTTCAATCAGTATAAAGCTTGAGACAAAATAAGCAAAATGGGGAGAAATATTTTATTGTGAGCAGAATGAACGGATTGGAAAAAGATTCTAGTAACGCGCTTGTCCTTTATAAAGTCGCCCGCGGGGCCAGGGAGGGTGACAATCTTTTGTTGTTATCTTATCCGAGGTACGGTTGGCAATAAAATTTGTAGCAAAAGATATAATATACTACAGGGTGTTAGGGCAGACACTTGCAACTTTAAAGAGTGATTGTACCAGTGATATTGAACAACTTTCCCTGAGAAGCTTATAGAAAATTAGCAAACAATATTTTTTTACTTTCCATCACGGTTTCGATGTTAAGCCTATAGAGAAAGTTTTTCAGTTCGATGGTCCGATCATCCTCTTAAAAATCCGTCGGCATATCAAGTTGGTCCCTGTGTATTTGTGTGCGAAAAAATTAGTTTCTTGTAACTATATCCTATGACATTTAAGTTTTTATTTTTTTCTTAGTTTTCTGCAAAACCGAAAATAAAGCATATTCTGTGAAATTTGCTACAGTCTAGCTTTTATGGTTCTAAAGATACATCCCTTTATAGAGAATGACAGACGGACGAACGGACGGGCAACATAGGGATTAGTAATAGGATCCCGTTTGCACCCTTTGTATACGGAACCCTAGAAATGACTGAGTAGACATATGCACAGGGCAAATTATACCTAAGGCAATTTCTTCAACTTTTTTATTATAACCAAAAATGTAGGAATGTTTGTCCTACGCCATCAACAGAAGCATGGCGACCGTACCCTTTGCCAATATTACTGTTGGGCGACGGCTCAAATCCCAGTCTATCCCATCATCCCTGCTCCTTTTTCGTAGACTGATGTTTACCTTATATCTTCGCCAAATTACTTATTCAAATCTCGATCCCGACCTAATTTTGTAAGACGACGGTTACTCGTCTTAAGCCGTTGTTTGAATTTCGTTTTGTATCATCACCGTGATTTTTAATATATTTTAAATTAAGATCTACACTGCATATTGAAATGAGTTAACTAATTTTTAGGGGTGGTTCGGACCATCAAACTGTACAACTTTTATTATAGGAGCAAACCTGAAATTACAAAAGAAGAGAGATGAGAGAGAGAGATGAGAAGATTATGAGAAGGGGGCAATTTTTTGTAATGAATATGATTGTTTTTACCAGAGTCATGGATGTTTATATCTTATGTAGTCTATCGTTGTCTAGTCATCATAATACGAGACTAGGCTAGATTTTAGTACTTCAAAATGTGACTAGACAATTTTATTATCTACGTCTAAGATAATTATTTTTATTTAATTTTAATATCAATGACATTTTAGCGTTAATTTTTAAATAACAACAACTATACCCGAATGTTTTCGAAACTTGAACTGCAATGAATAAACTAACTACTTAAGTACTTTGTTTACTTTCCATTTTCTTCTAAAAGCGAAAAAACTTCAAGAAAAACAGCAAAATAAAGAGCTCTATGCTCAAATGTTAAACTTTTTCTTCACAAAACCCCTTATTTAAGTATTTTTATTACAAGACGTTCCCTCAGTATTCACGTAGCGTGCGACACACAAATTTAATTCAACATTAATGTACATTTAAATGCAAAGCCCGGAGAAGAAGGTAATTAAGCTGAAGAAATGCACTGAAAATAATCTTAACCGTGCTAGTTAACTTTCTTACTTAACTTTGTATTCACATGAATAAGTTGAAAGTTACACACTTGTTTTACTTAGAATTTTGAATTAGCTATTGCATGGGAATTGTTCTAATGTGACCTACGCTACGGTTATAAAACGGAATTAAAAGGAAAAAATTTATAACACTTTTAGATGTGTTTTTTTTTTTGGATTACGAAGTAAATCTTGAAAAACTCACTCTAAAGAACACTACCATTAGCTACTTACACACATTTTTAAGTATTGTAAGTGATAAATAAGACAACAGCAATTGTGTAGGGTTCTTCTTAATATGCTGACACTTTTTAGGGGGATTTTCAGACCGTCAAACTGAAAATATTTCTCTAATGGCATATACATAAAAATCGCAAAAAAAAAAACAGCTGTTCCATACAAAAATGGAAACGTAGTCAAGCCAAATGTTTTTTTTTTTCACAAATTATATGGTGTTTCATAAGTAACAATAAATATTTAAAACTCTTAAGGGGGTTATTTAGACCGTTAAACTGAACAACTTTCTCTACTGGACCAACATCGAAATCGCGAAAAAAAATATTTGATATCTCATCCATATTTTAGCTCTAGTCGATTTGTAGAGTATGGAACATCATTTTTTTTTTCGCGATTTCGATATTGGTCCCGTAGTGAAAGTTGTTCAGTTTGATGGTCTACATCACCCCCTTAAAGGTTTATTTGTATTTTTGTATAGAAAGTTGTTCATTTTGATGATCATCCTCTTAAAAAGGGTCAGCATATTAAGAAGGACTCTGTACATAGCAGTATGTTTAATAACTTTTAACTATGCAAGTTGACGCCCGCCGTGGTGGTTCAGTGGTGAGTAACCTTGTTTGCCGTTCAATAGGCGATGGGTCGATCCCAGTCAAGGCTGACTCGTACCAATGAGTTTTCGGAATTAATGTACGATTTATACACCACTGGATTCTCGGTGAAGGAAAACATTGTTAGGTAATCTGCATGCTTTAATTTTCAGGCATGTATTGTATCCACTTTCCATTATAAGTGACGACGGACGGGCTCACGCGTGGTGGACTAACGCCCATACGTTTACTGTTAGAGTCTAGGCCTGTGCGTATACCTAGGTATAGGCTGATGACGATGATGATTATAAAGCCTATAAACTTGAAATCTGGTGCGTTAATGTTTCTTGTAGCTCTGAAGATTTTTCGAAGGATGTTTTCCTGCTATCATGTACGAGAATTATTACTAATTACTTACGCAGGTACCTAGCTAGTAAACAATGAAGTCAACGAACTCACATGCCGACTTGTAAACGTTAACTATCAGTGTGTGAACAAGTTCCTATCCTTACCGACTATGTCCTCGGGCGATCCTTCATACCGGCAAGACATGAACATAAAAAACATTACATACATTCCGCAGACCAGCGGCTATCATTAATTGAAGACCTACAGTTTATGAAGATAGGTTGCAGTTTCATTCGTTTTTTAGTTTATTGATTGGTTCGTAAGTAGTTTAAAATTCAGTGTACCTAAGTAAAATGAGGATAATGTTAGTGTATGTATATAGGTGTCACTGTCCATTATAAGTGGCGATGGGCTCATCCCCCGACACACTGGACAGAGTTTCGGTACTATTGGTGAAACATGGATGTTCTGCGAGGTTTCAGAATATATCTGACTACCCTCTCGGGGAATACAGTAGTGAGCATATGCTATGTTAGTTTTTAGGGTCTATCAGGGTTAGAGTAAACTATTTTAAGAGGATGATCAGACTATCAAACTGAACAACTTTTTCTATGGAACTAATAAAAGTCCCATATGAAACTGCAAATTTAACTCGACCCGAATGTACCAATGGGACTGCAGTTTTAGTTTCGCAATTCCTGTGTTAGTTTCTTTAGAGAAAGATGGTCAGTTTGATGGTCAGATCATACTCTTAAAATATTTTACACAACTTTTGAAGGACTCTGTATAAAGATTTGTCGTAGATACTTTGTAAAATAGGATGACTCAAAATGTTTCATGTCTTGCGACTCAAAATGTGTAAACCTAGTAGAAGTAGTAGATGCTGATTTCAAATAGGTAACAAAGTCGTAAATAAAAACAAAACTCCGAAAAGAAAATGTCATAAATAAAACCTTTTTTAACCGACTTCAACAAAAGGAGGAGGTTCTCAATTCGACCCGTATGTTTTTTTTTTTTTTTTAGGTACCGTTTGTAAATGATACTACTTACAAAACATTTTAAGCCTTTTAACTTTCTTCTGAGTGAAGCGAAACTTTCTGATATGGTTTCCAAACGAAAATTCTAAAAATACTAAGTATAACCATTTGAAAAGCCTCAAATTCAAAACTCAAAATAATTTATTCAATATATTATGAACTTATGCCCTGCAGTGTACATACAGGCTGAAAATGATGATGATGATGATTATGAACTTGAAGCCCATTTATGAATCTTTTTATGAAGCTACTCGAAACATGTTGTCGGTGAAGAGACGATGCGGCCAGAAACTCTACAATATTACATGACTTATTACAATATTTTATGAAATTCTTAAGCAAACTCAACCTCACTTTAGTAAACGTATTTCAAGACAACACGCAAAAATCCTGATTAAATTGTGATTCCATTCATCAATCCAAAACAGAGTAATCAATAGATTCTCAAATCACTCGCAATAAATCGAGCGGTGCTCGAGCGATTCAGCCAGTCCTTCGGTCGAGGACCATCATCGTCTATTCATTCGGTCATTCATTCACTCAATTATAGCCTCCTGTTCCAGACAGTTTGGAGGCGTTCTTACGCCGCTCCTTCTCAAATAGATTTCAAGTTTCAGTTAACTACTTTGAAAGGCCTATGAGTAATTCTTGTATGGAGGGTGGCGTCTTTTTTTTTTTGAGCGGCCAGGTACCAAATGTTGTGGGTATTTTAGGGCTAATATTACCTTACATTATTATGGAAAAAAAATTGTCCTATGGTGTAACGTTTCGGAGATATTTAGGTTAAAAGTTTTAAAAAAAATACAAATCTCATAAAAATTTACCACTTTTTTTGTTTCTATAGCCCAGAATTAGTAAGTTTTAATTATTTGTGATATCATCACGCATATTTGGGCTATAAAAACAAAAAAATGGTAAAAGAACCAAAACTAGTAACTTTTAATGAGCTTTGTATAGAAATTTTTTAAAACGTTAACATTAAATTTCTCCGAAACGTTACACCGCAGGATATTTTTTTTTGCATAATAATGTAAGGCAATATTAGCCCTAAAATACCCACCACATTTGGTAACTGGCCGCTTAAAAAAAAAGACGCCAATATTACCCATATCCCTTTGGGGTGTTGCAGTATTTTCATAAAGACGCACTTATAGCGAGTTAGTGCAGGTAAGTTAATAGTCAACCTGCTTTCAATAGTTGATCATGCACCAAGAGGATAAAGCTATGTCTTTCGTCACGGCCGCTAGATTGAATCCCGAGCGTAACAAAGGATTCCAGAGTTAACTCCCGAACGAAGGGAGGGAGTTAAGACAAGAAGCCTGAGTGCAGCGAGAAGACGAAAACTTCTTTATTCCCGAGTATACTCTCTCTCTACTTTCACACTTTCTGAAATAAAAAGCAATACTATTAGAAACGTAGTCGCGCCTTTTTTTGTGTTCTACTAGTGTTGCCCAGTTAGATTTGCCAACACATTCTTTTTGGTGTTAAGAAGGTTCTATAATTCGAATCTATAGGTAAGAAGTTTTCAGATGTTTTCACGGTTTTGAGTTCCCCAATTTAAATCTTATTGACCATGAGATTTAAATTGCGGGTATTATAATAGTAGATCTAAGTCAAATTAAAATCATATATTTGATAGGTCTCTGATTTTACGCCGTGGCCGTCTTCATTTCGGTGGTGATTTGTATTGCATTGGAATGGAAATTAAAGCGTTAGGTATTAGTATGTAATGTAGTCGACTACCAACACTTACTCGATACAATAAAATATATACCATCGCACAATCGATGCTGGAATTGCTACCCGTAGCGTCCCAAAACCCATTAGCCGAACCCCTTTATACCAAACAAAATACATTCAGATCCAAATTAGAGTTCTCTTTTCACAGGCAATAAATTTGATAGACCCCCAGCTTACTAAACGACAATTATTAGGTATGGCGCAGACTAGCTAAAATAATAGTTTTTGTAAGTTGATCGTTTTGATCAATTAGCTTTTTAGTTACTTCCTTATATTTAAGATATGAAATACCTACTTAACTTAATAAAAACTAGCTTTGAAACCAATATAAAAAATTAATATAAAGATTAATAAGAAAGAAGAAAAACAATTATAAATATAAATTATAAAATATTTAAATTATAAATAAGCGTAGAAAATAATTTATTCATTCATCTAGTTTAGTCTGCAGTTTCGTAAATTATATAATAAATAAAAGCTGTCTAAAATAACTGAATGGTTTGTCCCATATCTTTATTTATATTATTTATTTCTTCGTTAAAACAACTCCTCGTGACGTTGATATTTGTATGTGTTTAAATTGTTCCATGTTTATGTGTTTACCATTTTACCAGTGTATTTTACCAATCTTCTTAATATCTATCATCTGGCACTGATGATAATTGCCAGCTAACTATTAGAACTAACTGTTATTATAGTATTTATGTTATGTATTATAATTGTCAAGAAGTGTCAGAATATAATCTGTAACGTTCTTACCTACTTAATCAGCAAGGAAAAATATTGCACATTAATTACATGGTCTTATCATATCAGTGTGGACTTCCCTATTCCCTCAGATTCACGTTTTTGTCATTTTCTTTGTTTTGCCAATTTTCCTGTGGGACATAATGAAAGAAAAACAACTGAGGATCGCAATATGCATGGGCTCACTTGAAAAAACACATGGCCGCTATAAAATGTTGTACATAAATCTATGGTTTTAATTGTTTCGCCCCAGAAAAGATTGAATTATGTTCTTCATAATTTATACACTGGGAAATAAAAACTGTAAATACCTGTAACATGACTGTACATTTACAAAAATTAATTATTGATACAAAATTTCAAAGCTTTATATTATCTTCGTAAATATAATTATTATAAATTGTGAATGTTATTTGATACGCGCAATCTAGATTTTCTAAACTAGGTATTTTTTCATATCTACTAAATATTACTAAACTAATATTACTTTTATTAATACCGTCTACGCGTGTTCTGCGTCAAAGTTTTGTATGAAATTGACTACTCTGAAACCACCTCACTTCGCGGTCAGAGGTTAGGGATGGACAATACCAGGACAGTACTACTTTACCAACGTTTTCACACATACATAAACTTACGACCGTAATCCCTTTTAGTGTGGTCAGAAACATTGCTACAACTACCAACATTCTGTTTAATAATTTGCTGTAGCAATTTAAGCAAATTTGGTTTCAGGATGGAATGATGAGTCAAGTGGTCAGAGGTGGCTAGCTTTTCGGCCACATTAATAAAGACTGCATAAGAAAACTTTACCTAATCCCTTAGTCGCCTCGTACGACTCCCACTAGGGAAGAATTGGGGTGGTACATTCTAAGCCGGAACCACATGGCTCCTAATATGCAGAGTTTTGAATGTTTGGAATGTGAATGTGAAGTCCACCTTGCATTATGCAATTTGAGCACACGCGTAGTGGACTACACGCCCAAACATCATGAGGATAGCCAAGGTCTTCGCCAAGGGGCTGCAAAAGAGATAAAAAAAACTGGTTACTCGCCACTGGTCCACCACAGCTTGTAATTCCGACACAATGTATATTGTTACTGGAACTAAATAAATGAAATGAAATGAAAATGAATGGAAAGAACTGACAAGAAGAGATAAGCAGTGCGATACGGAGTGAGTGTGTGTGAAAGAGGACTACGCCATTGCCTAATTTTTCCAGTTTGCCAAGAAAGGGTTAGATTAAGCTTTGTGGGCGCAGAGAGTGTCCGTACTGTGTGTAGCAGTGTTGGCCAAAATACAATTAACTACTAATAACTGTTTTAATTGTTAATTAAATTACCAAAAGTAATTAACTACTAACTACATTTTGTTATTTTTAATTGTTATCAACAATTACAAAATTTAATTAGTAAGTATTCATTTAAATAACATTATTTAGTTACAGTTTGCCCAACACTGATATGTAGTACCATACTTTTTAGTAGATAGTAGCTGATGATGATGATTGCGTTAAATCAATACAAAAGTCCCGGTTCACTAACACCACGGTCCGCTCCTGCCCCGGCTTTGTTTTCGCCGCTTTATAATAACAGTAATTTTTTTTTACCGACCGTTGTATTTGGATCCGTCTGATATTTAAATAGTATCCAAGTTTCATTGCAGTACTTGCACAGGACATGAATAAAAAATATGAAATTATGTTTGGTACTGGAAGGACTTGTTTGAATTTTATCCCCAACTTTTATCATTTTAAAATGTCATGATTCTTGGTCAAGGGAAAGTAAGTACCTAAAAGTTATGATTGTGAGTTTGCAAGTATCAAAATATTTGACATAATGGCCTCAAATATTGATTGCGTTGACATTTCAATATAATACCTCGACCCGTACCGGAGAAAAAAGATCTTAACAGACGGACTGACAGACAGACGGATGGACGGAAAACAAAGTGATACTATAAGCACGGACCTGAAAAAAAACCGGACGTAACCTCGTCTAATCACGAGTGAAGCACCCATTTATTTTTGTGTGCGTGCTGACGCACTGTCGCGCGGTACAGAATGGTGGCGGGTTGTAGGACCTACGCCTAAAGCTAGTGCATCTGTGCGAGTGTAGGTCCCTTGTAGCACAAACGAATATGTAGGATGCATAGGATGTATGTATGCATGCTTCACATCTTTTTAGTGTCACATTACGTCCGCCTTTTTTTCAAGTCCGTGACTATAAGCACCAATTAACGCAAAACTATAAAGTATAGTTATAGAGTTTAGAATCGAGAGTAGAATCGAATTATCATGGTTTCAACATAGGTAATTTTTCATTCCTATGTTGAAACCATGATAATTCGATCATTCATTTTTGCCTCAAAACTTAAAATGCCAATAACTTTAAATTGTAGGTAAGTATCGAAATAATGCATTTATTGTTTAATAAGATTTTATTATTTTGTTATAAATCAGTTGGGGTGTATGAGGTTTTACGCTTCTTCATTAACACGTTGTATAAGGGAGATACCGTTCTAATTTACTTTAATATTTTATTTTAGCCCCCAGTACAAAAGCGAAATCATTGACATGTTTCACTTTCGCTTAAATGGAAACCGCATTATCTCCGAAAACCATTTCTCCGACCAATACTGCAACATATTCAGTGCACGTTCTTAAACCTATTATCGGTGACAAAATGACAAGTAACACAGCTGATTCGATACCAAAGACCCTTATATTCTTGCCCTGATCCAGTAATCAAGACAGACACATCGATGCACATCTGCTGCCCGAGTAGGGTAAACACCCAGTTGCTGGACTCCTTTAACTATAGGTAGGTATTTCATTCTTTTATCTTTTTTTTCATAGGAAATTAATCATAATTTTTATTTCAAATTACTTCAATTACCAAAATATTTACACTAGTTGTGTTTTATTTTCAATTACATTCTGTTTAAAATAAAAATGTTTTTTTGTTATTCACCAACAAACTGTCATGTATCTCATATAAGTTACTGCAGTTTGGGTGGTGAGTTATTATTCTCTCCATTCAGAGGCATAAATTTAGTTTCATTTGGCACAACCTAATCTTTTATACCTTTGAGTTAAACTATTTGTTGTACACACCTTGTTAATTTAGATTGCTGTAATTATGAAAAGCAATAAGATATTGAGAATTGAATAAAAAATGGCGCCACCATGTCCTTATTGTGTTTATAATATTCATAACGATAGATTTTATACTAAAGCTGTATTCTATAAATTTGAAATCAATAAGCTGAGGCCATTTGATTGGCCGCTTTACCCTACAAATCCTTTGAAACGTAATAGCAACGTGTATTTGTAACTCAATTTGAACTTTATGTACGTGCAATGAATGCTAAAATGCAGTGGGGTTTTTGAACTAAAAGGATTAAGTAAGATTGAGACATGATGATCAGTGATTACACATTAGTAGGGAATAGCTTTGGTTTGAATTTGAAGTGTAATTTGAGGTCGTTTGTATAGAAAAAAAGAAAAAAATATATATAATAATTCGTAAGTTTGTGGATAAGTTACAAAAAAACTACAATTATACTTACTCTAGTTTTTAATTACTAACAAAGTTTAAAGGGTGTATTCAGACAATAACACCATACAACTTTCCCTAAGGAACATGGGTTGAAAAACGAACATAGCGAGCAAAGTCATAGTCAGTTACTAGTACAGACCATCAGCTCTTGTTATAAAGGGGTGACTAATCCCAGAGAATTTGATGGTACTATGACAAATGGAATTGTGAAACTGCATGACACTTTTATAACTAAAGTTTTGAGTGATGGGAAGTTTATAAATAGAGACACTATAACTCTTGTGTTTGGTTCACGTTGTTCTCGAAAAATACTAAGATTATTTGCTGTAGGTACATTATTTTCTAAGAATTCAAGGAGCAATGAGGTTTAATGTTTTCAAATTTCGTGGTAAACTTACGACCTCTCTGCCTAAAACATGTATATTTTCTATCCATGGATTTAAAACCAATGGATGCAAATCCTGCTTACAAGCATTGAAACATGAAAATTGTCCACGACGGTCGGTAATGTTCGTCCTTTTTTCATAAGTTTCCGTCGATGTTTCCAACGTTTTTAATTTATCCTTTTCTATCCAACGACGCAATTTCCTTACTCTTAGGTTCTCGTTTTGTGCGTATTTGTGTTTCTACGCACGGTCAAAGTAAAAACGTTTGAAACATTGACGGAAATTAACGAAAGACGGGCGATCATTACCGACTTTAAATACGTGAAAATAAGCTATGGCAAACTTATTTTCATGTTTCACCGCTTATTTATAAGGCTGTCTGTACTCCAGGTATAGATAATACCTATGCCAGCTTCTAGTTTCTAACACTATTTGTACTACATATCGCTTTATAGAAATGAAAATGTTACATTCGCCAATTCCATTTTCAAAATGGGTTTGATTATAATTTGACCTCAGAAACGGTACATCTATTGTAGTTCATCATCATCAGTGAATCAAAATGAATCAACAATTCAAACAGCTAATATCTGTTCTTAATACGAATTAAATTATACACCAATCATATCAGACAATGTTTCGTCAGTGAAAGTACTCCACTTTCAAACATTTGCTTTTAAAATGACATTCAGTTTATACATCATAATCAAAACATTGTTATAAAGAAATAGAGTAACAATTACAGTGATAGAGAACAAAGATCTGGATCAGATCTGTTTATCTAACTTGACCATCGCAGTAAGGTCGATGATTCACTGTCGAAAGATCTGTTTTCTTTCGGAGATTTAAGAACGTGTTGACTTGATGATTATACCAAAAGTAAAGGCTAACGTACTGTGAGCTATTTTTATCACAGAAATTTTAGAAAAGTATTCTTTAGGTTTTTTTTTTTTCTTTAGGTTAAAGTGAAGACTACAATTAGATTGATCGAAAGTTGTTTTACTACGTTTTTTTATTTTGGTCTACCGAACTTCATTGAAGTTCACTTATTGCTCAAACAATTTATCTCAAACATGATCAGATTTTCATATATTTCTGTCTCCACCCTTACCCTACCTCTTTTATGTTGCACATGCTAAGTGCGTAAAGAAAAAGGAAGTAAAGAAAGTTTTAAGCCATTACAGTATTTGACTGCTATAATCAGATTGCATTTGGTTTTTATCCTTCAATTCAATTCAATTCAAAATCATTTATTCAATATAGGAGCCTGAAGCACACTTATTAAACGTCAATTCTTTTTTAAGCTCCCACCGCGTCGGAACATGTTGTCGCTGTAGAGAAGATGCGGCCAGAAACTCTACAGCATAACACGACTTAATGACTATTACAATATAAATTCTTATGCTAAGGTTATGTATACAGTAATACATAGTCTATTTAATTAAATAATTGATACTATACAGTAAACTATAAGTTAGTGATACTCAGACCCAAGCATTTTGATCATTTAAATAATCATCCAGTTTCAGCTTTTCCAGCTTCAGCAATATCTAGTAGATCCTAAGCTTAAAGTAGAAAACACCAACTAGTAATTTGTGTAGTGGTGTAATGACAATGATGATCTATCAGTAACTATTTTTTAAAACAAAACAGAAGATGGATGTTTACAACTTGACTCTTCAATACACTACTTTTATATCTTCTTTGACACTATTGTCAATCAGTTTAGAAACCCTATTTCAATTAGTTTCCCTCCTTGTCTAGCCCTGCCTCCGTGGTCTCGGGTTCGATTCCCACGGGAGACACCTACTGATATGTCACTTTGTGCGTTTTTCCCAAGATGGTTTGGACATTGCAGGCTGAATCACCTGATTGTCTGAAAAGAAAGATCAAAGATGATTCCGTGCTTCGGATGGCACGTTAAGCCGTTGGTCCCGGCTACTATCTCTGGTGGGATATAGTATTCGTTACATAAAAACTACGTCAGAGGCCGTAGGCGGTTTGAATAAACTCTGACACCAGGACTTGCTCACACGATAAGAAGAAGAAGAAGAATTAGTTTCCCCATATTGTTTTTAGTTTGTTAGGAGATGTTTCTAGCAAAGGGGTGCAATATACTAATAATAATAAGCAATCGACCAATACCTAAGTACTGGACTTGAATAACATTTTGTTGTGCACACCATTTGAAAATTCTAAAAAATCGTTATTCATTGGTGAGATTTTAATATTTTTCGAAAATGTTATTTGGTTATTAGAGAAAAGTCACGCCCTCATTTTTACCATATCTACATCCTTCTTTCTAAAAACACATCCTGTGACCATATTATTATTTTGGTTGTAAGGGCTTGGTCAGCGACCAATAGCTACTGCGACCTTTATAGATCTTTTGTAGCTTCCTGTGACAATAGAAAAAAAAAATTTAAAAAATTATAAATTTAATCTAGAATTAAACATTTTACCGGGTTCTTACCGCGTTTTAGTATATTTGAGTTCCCGATATTTCGGCAGTGTTACAACTGCCATGATCACGGGAATGGGATGACTGAGGAACTGCAGGTAGATTGTTAAGAGCAGACAAATCTGTCTGTCTGTCTATGTTTAATTCTAGATTAAATAATAACCGCGTAACTCTCAAACAGGCCCGGACTGGCCCTAGGGCGTACCGGGCAAATGCCCGGTGGGCCGCGGCTCTGGTGGGCCGGTCGCCGCTCTGGACGGCCGGCCCATCGCCTTTGGATACCGGTCCACGCCTAAGAGCGGCAGGTAAAGGGGGCGCCAAAATCAAGTGTTTGAAATAAAAGTATTACAACAAATTTACAATATTGCAAAAAATCTCGTTCTCGCTCTTGGTCTTATATCGTATTGCTGTCATCACATTATATTGCAGTGAAATCTCGAGCTCGCTTCGCTCGCTCTTGGTCTTAGATCGTATTGCTGTCATCACATTATATTGCAGTGAAATCTCGAGCTCGCTTCGCTCGCAATTCGTCTTAGATAGTACTGCTGTCATCACATTATATTGCAGTGAAATCTCGAGCTCGCTTCGCTCGCTCTTGGTCTTAGATCGTATTGCTGTCATTACATTATATTGCAGTGAAATCTCGAGCTCGCTTCGCTCGCAATTGGTCTTAGATAGTACTGCTGTCATCACATTATATTGCAGTGAAATCTCGAGCTCGCTTCGCTCGCTCTTGGTCTTAGATCGTATTGCTGTCATCACATTATATTGCAGTGAAATCTCGAGCTCGCTTCGCTCGCAATTGGTCTTAGATAGTACTGCTGTCATCACATGGGTGCTTCGAACCATGAAACTAAACAACTTTAACTATGGAGCCAACATCGAAATCACGAAAAAAAACAGCTGTCCCATACAAAACTACTGTACCGTTGGGAGGGCCGACTGTCTCTAAAATGCCCGGGCCGATTTCAGGTCCCAGTCCGGCACTGCTCTCAAATACTGAATTATAAATTTTATTTTACCCAGTGAAACGCGATCGTCATTTGTTACGACCGTTCTTCGTCCAGTGAACAGCAACGCTTACCAATAGCACAACAACATATAAAACAAAGTCAACCTTTAAAAGTACTTTTCAACAAGATATTTTTACTATCCTTTGATCTAGCTACTTTTTCTGACCGCAATAAAATGCCTCGCTAAAGAGATAAAAGTAAGTTAGATTCCTTTGTGGTGAAACTCGGTCAAGTCACTTCGAATGTAATGAAAATCTCTAGCCCTGGCGGGGAAATTTATCTTCTCCAATAACCCACCTTTGGCCTGTGTTTGACTTTGCTCTTTTAGTTTTCCACAGCATCGGGTTTAAGTAAATACCTTCAATTAAGTAGTTTGCCCTATGAACAAAATGAAGGCTGAACATTTACAGAATCGATAAGACTATAAACAGGTTTAACAAAATACCCTCGTAATATCTAAAGAGGTGGTTTGTTGGGGAAAATGTAATTAACTACTTATTACATTTTTGTAATTGTTAATTCATCATCATCATCATCATCAGCCTATCATCGTCCACTGCTGAACATAGGCTTCTCCCAAGGCGCACCACGTAAATATTTAACACTGGTTTAGACCATCAAACTGAACAAGTTTCACTATGGAGACAACATTGAAATCATTTTTTTTATATATTCTATTCTATTTTTATTTAATGGCGTTTCCTTGTTAGATTTCGCCAGTGTCAAGTAGTTTGAGGGAGTGTCTATCCAATCTCGAGGATTGTTTTTGAGTAAGAACAACTGAGAAGGATTTTGGAGCCTCGTGGCAGGCTGAGACGCGAACCGCGCGAACACCACGCGAGAGACAAGTGTTCGAGGCAAACCCTGCAATGTGACTCTATTTTTTTTTATACAAGTCCTGCTCGCTCGACTCAAATGTATTGGGACAGCTGATTTGTTTGATTTTTTGCGTCATTTTCTCCATAGTGAAAGTTATTTAGTTTAATGGTATTAACAACCCCTTAAATATAACAAGGGTATTTTGTTACACCTTGTAGATTGATAAACGTAAACACTACGCAAAATAAAAGCTATTTCTGACCAAAGTTTCAGTCGCAAATCCATGACCGAAATTCCCTTGTCATTCCCGTGATTCATTTCACAAATACGGTCAGGTTTCACCGCAAAGCGCTATTACAGTACCCTAAATCATGTGTCCAGTGACAACTAAGTAGAGACTCAAAACTTTGTGGTTTTTAAAATATGTAAAGGTATAAAACCGATGATTTAAACCTCGTGTGGTCAGTTGTCATCCTGGGCTGAGTCAGAGGCCACTTTCAAATGTTAATCACTATTATGTTGCCACATTTTCATAAATACCTTGTTTCTGGATTAGTAAACCGCGTCCGATAGTTACCTAAGTCATATCCGCGATAGAGAAATCAGGATATTGTAAGAAGGGCTATTCTAAAAGTGATTTGGAAGCGATATGAGTCGTTATGGTCATCTGTACTATACGTTGTACTTATACGGTCTTACAGTTCATCATCATCGTCATAGCCTATATACGTCCCACTGCAGGGCACAGGCTTAACCTCAGGGAGGGTGTGCAGAGTACAGTTGGTTGAAAATAAATGTGTACTTCCGTTATGTCCGTCTTTATATTTTTCACATACTACAGGATGTAAACTTAAATGCGTTACATACTTTATGGGGTGTGTCATACCATCACACTGAACAACTTTTACCACGTGACCAACTGTAAAACACGAAAAAAAATCGAAAGTTTCATACATTTTGGTCAATTAGCTATTGACATTTTCTATGGGACACCTGACTTTTTTTTCGCGATTTTGATGTTGGCTCCGTCCGTTGTGAAAATTGTTCAATTTGTTGGTCTAATCATTAGACACCCTGTTCGATATGTAACGCATTTCATTTTACACCATGTATACAGGGTGTAAGGAGAAGTATCATTAACCTTTAAACCATAGACTCTACCCATCAAACTAAACAACTTTTACTACGGGAGCCAAACGATCAGAACAAAAATAAAACCAGCTGTCCAATACGATTGCGTCGAGTAGGTATTGCAGTTTTGTATGGGACAGCAGACTTTTTTTTGCGCTGACATGTTTGCTCCCGTAGTAAAAGTTCTTCAGTTTGATGGGTAAAGTATGTGGTTTAAAGGTTAATGATACTTTTCCTTACGTTTAAAGGTTAATAATACAGGGTATTTGAAATGATCCAAAATATTTTATTTTTCGAAACCGTTGATCAAAACAGTCGAAGACGAATCACTAAATCCAGTTTCATCCTGAGGAATCAATCATAAACCAAATTATCTAGCAAATTATATACAAGACTAGTGTTTTCCCGCGACTTCGTCCGCACAAATTATATACCAGATTTTAAGTCAGATCATAAGCTATCAAACAAAAAAAGTTTCATCAAAATCGGTTCATTACTTTTTGCGTGATGCGCGAACAAACAAACAAACACACAAACAAACAGACAGAAAAATGTCTAAAAAAGGTTGATTTCGAGGCAGGGATACCTGAAAACCATATCGTAATCTTTTTTTTGTAAATATCTTCAATGTACAGACACACTTCAGTTACAGTTTTATAATAGTTTAGATGTTAACGAATGACATACTCGTATGTGACACAGACCGTATAATATACACACACAGTGTATGTAAAATACTAAAGTTGTACAGTATTGGTAAGCAAAACATTTAATCCTTGTAGATAGTTTAAGTCAAGAAGCATGGCTCATGGCGTCGGCGTCAAAGTCGCAGGCAAGCTGCTCTGCGGCTGTACGATAAAACGCTTAGTCGTATAGCTGTGGCTCCACCGAGAACTTGCGAATTTGTGGGGAATCGCTCTTTTCGCATGCTCTAATTTTAAGAGCTGAGCGTTAAGCGGAATCCTTTTATAAATCTACTAGTGTTTACCCGCGACTTCGTCCGCACAAATTATATACCACTTTTAAGTCAGATAATAAGCTATCAAACAAAAAATTTCATCAAAATCGGTTCAGTAGTTTTTGCGTGATGCGCGAACAAACACACAAACAAACATACAGACTAAATTTCTAAAAAAGGTTGATTTCGAGTCAGGGATACCTAAAAACCATATCGTAATCTTTTTTTGTAAATATCTTCAATTTACAGACACACTTCAGTTACAGTTTTATAATAGTTTAGATTAGATTAGATTTCAGCTGAATATTTTTAGTGAAATTGGTTGGGAATCACTCTTGTCAGCTGAGCAATAAGCGGAATCCTTTTATTTATTTCAGCTAAATATTTTTGGGAAATTGGTTGGGAATAATTATTTTTGCGTGCTCTATTTTTAAGAGCGGAATATTTTCATTTATTTCAATTAAAGACGTCCACATTGAACATATCCCTCTTCGATCTTGAAAAGATCGATTTGAAAGGAGACCCTTCAAAGCTTTTGTTTTCGAGGCTTCGGATCAAGACAAGATTTAGATCAATAATTCAATCAAATCAGTTAAACTTAATGCTAGAAGAGCAGAAATTATGTCAAATGTTTTAAAACCAGAAACACCGTTTTTGCCAGGCACTATCATATTTCTTGGCTCTTCTTTCCTGATTGCACGTTGCGTCGCTAGAGAGGTCTACATATACAGTGTCGTTACTTTGTTTTATAATAAGTGTCTGCAAATATTTATTATAAACGGACAACGATTTCAATCAGTAGGCCAACATGAATTTTCACTGTACTTTACTACCATCGTTACATCGCCAATTTCATTCAAAACGTTTGGCAAAATTAGTTCTCGAAGTAACCACTAGGAGCGCTGTACGAAATTAAATACAAAAACAGTAGAAGGGCCTGGGCGTACGTAAGCTGTGGTTTAATATAACTCCGTTGTCTTTGAAGCACTAAATATAACATACATATTAGATAGAAAGCGCTAAATGAGCACTAAATGATTAGCTAGGTTTCAAAGCCCTAGAATCGAGGGCCCCGCTGGGCATACGTACACGTTTACTTTAATATTCTACAGTATATAGAATACATCGCGCACCGATTGGCTCACAACATTGGTATCACAAGAGCTATCACAAGAGCTATAGAGTTATAGTCACACATATCTCGAAGGATCGGTAAGATGATGTGGATTTGCGGGGTGCCGTTGAAGTTTTGGGAATCAAGCCAGTGATCGGGGTATTTTAAAGATTTGTATAGGCGCGTAAGAGAGAAACGCCACTCATAAACCTAAATCGCGCTATCTAAGTTATCTAACACGCTACTGTAATTAAAAAAAAATGGGTACAAGTTCCTGACCACCAGGCATCACACCAAGCCTGGCAGAAGAACTACCCTTTTAATTGGAGGAATCTGTATCTTGCTTCTCCATTGAGTCTTATTAATCGCACAAGCACAACGAAACATGAGCGTATGACCTTAACGAATGCGCGGAAATCTATCGGTCTATTTTGTGGGAGGAAGCGGGATTAGGAGGCAGTCGATGCGTGAACGCCACTGGCCGCTGAGTCGCCTTTTACGTCATCAAACTGCGCGAAAATCCCTGCCACTTTCCCCCAACGCTCACGATTCGTTGCGGGACCTGTAAACCACTCGCGTTCTCCTGTTCCTTTTACCACCAACCAGTCGGTAGCTCTTTATTCGTAACAGCTTTGTTGGCTCGTTACGTCTTTCGTGCAGCAAGCGAATAAAGTTTTCTTTGACGTTATTTGCATAGCGATATAGTCGATCCGCCACATTTTGCATTTGATTTGATTTAATGTCTGTATTGAAATCTAGTGAAAGACGATTTATGGTGATAAAAGAATTAGGTTCCTACGTTCACTGTTTCTTGGCAAGCTTCAAATATAATAAGCCATAAAGGTTAATTCTCACTGGAAACACGCGGGATGCTCGTTAAAGAGCAATATATTGTCTATCATTCAAGAAAACCATGTCGTATATACAACAATCATATAGAATCATCATCCGCCTATATACAACCTGCTGCAGGGCACAGGCGTACCTTCAGGGAGGGTTATGGGCTTTATAGTAGATCACTATTTTGGGCACACCAATGCGGATTGCGCATTAGTAGACTTCACACACGCATCAACATTTTCTTCTTCACCCTATGCAGGTTTCCTCACAATGTTTTCCTTCATCGTTGGATAGCAGCCGGTATTGTGTAACATAAGTCTTCTTATCGTGTCGACTTCAAATTTTGAACAAAGTCGCTAAATAGTACGATACCTTGCCAGAAGTTAGAAAACTCATTGTTACATAGCAGGTCGTCTGTGCGGATTCGAACCCAAAACCTCATGATTGAGTGTGTCTATACCACTCCGCATCGCGCCACCGATGCTGTCTCAGTCAATCTTGGCAGTCCGGCGCGATAATAACCACCAACCGAGTTGTCAAAGGTGGTCAAAGTAAGTACCTAGTGAATGCTGCAATGTTCATATACTAAATTCTAAGGTCATCGTTCTCTCCACTCGCATGTTTGATTGAAGGATTCTCTCGTAAAAACTCTCTTTTAAACGTAGACAATTTCGAAATAATAAACATAGCACGAGCTTTGTTAGTAAAGCACAGATTAGATAATGTAAAGTCAAACATTACTATATAGTTAAAAAAAAAGCTAAACGTAAAATGCAGCGATCCATTGAATGTAGTAAGTTCCTAGAAAACAACGTCAGTTCTTACAAATTATTTCTCGGATTCAAATCAGTTTTTGCATTCCGCCATAGCACTTATTTAGCGGTTACAACACGACATTTCGACATTATTATATCTAGTTAAACTGTTTTGGCCACCTATACGAAGTATGATACCGATGATACTGCTTAATGTTTGCTATTATAGATAGTTAGCATGGTCATTTCTTCTGTGGTGACTGGTGAGTGTACGAGGCGACTAAGAGAAGGTTTCTTTTCTTGTGTTTTAGTGTCTTGCCAGCTATCACCAATTCACCACCTGGCACGTCATTACATCATGGAACCCTGGAAAAAAGTTAACCATTATAAGTGAATCAACTTCTGACCTTAAGGCGGTGATCAGACCATCAAACTGAACAACCATCTGACCCAAAATGTCTGGGACAACAGATTTTGAAAGTTGTTCAGTTTGACGGTCTGATCATCCACTTAAAAAACGTTATGTAGTACCAGTGACTACTGATTACTGATACTGATTCACGAAGCCACTAACCGATAATACTTCAACTCTACTCTCTGTCAATCTATGTAGCAGTCTGTATCCTGAACAATGATAAACACTGCCAGTTTGTAGTCCTAAAAGTATGAACCACCTCTTCAAACAGACCTATAAATAGTAAGTAATATTTAAAGCAATAAATAGACAGCTACACGTATTTATTTACAGTGAATGCCCATGTCGCAGCCAGATGGCAGAATACACCACATTACATAACGGCTAGCCGTTTTAAAAAACAGAGCTGTTCGACGGATCAACGTTTAGCCGGAATGTACCTAATGCAAAAAAATCTATTATCCGTTGTGAATCTATCCCTTATATTTCAATAGCAATGAAAACACAACGGATGTTTGATTTAGACTAATTTAATAACAAACACAACTACAAAAACAACATTTGAAAGGCTTATATGACTAACACAGATTTTAACTTTTAAGTAGATGGATACATCATCAAAGGATGATCGAACGTCCGTCGCATTTTATCATCGCTTTGCGATCTTGAATACGGCTATAACACGTTAGACATAACGTAATTTAGTCATGAATCGCCGCTGTCAGTTTTTTAATTCAATTTCTGACACTAGCCGCGCTGCCTACCATAACAACAGCAATCAAATATAGAAATAAAAAGTGTTAAAATAACCTATTAATTGTTCTAATAAGGAAAACGTGTCAAGCACTGGCAAAAACCGTTGCGACTTGATTACAATTGCAATGCGGCTATACGTGGGCCGCCATAATATTATAGAACGTATCGCAATGAAAATCCGGCTAAACATTGATCCGCCGTAATACAAACCAGCTTTGTTTTTTAACGGCTAGCCGTTATGTAATTTTGGCGTATTCTGCAATTTGGCTGCGACACCTACATCTACAAATCAGCCCGTGCTAAGCCAAGCTTCAGTTAAGGCGGGAATACATCAGCCGTGATGTAGTGCCATGATTACTGACCGATGCTATCGCGCTACCAGTCGGTCACGCCCGCTGTCAATCCATGAAGAGAGGTTCATAATGAAGTCATAAGACTATCTTTTGTATTATTTTTAAGCAGTCGTTGTTTTGACATCTTTGAACACGGCGTCTCCTCAACATTAAATTAGCTTCAGATCAATAATTAGGCTATGTTTTTTTTAGGTTTGTCAAAAGGATGCAAAATAAGCAGTATAATTACGAATTATACAGAATCGGTAACCGACAGCAACATTTGCTTGATAACTTATGTAATTTAACAGGATTTTTTATTTTTCATTCACTCGAATATCGACCAGAATGGCCCAGCGCAATAGCCCAATAGGGTTAGGCATAGTCTGAAATAGATAAATAGGTATTAAGAATCGCCAAGAACTGCCAAAAAACACATTAACGCATGACCATATTCCTTAGGGTTGGTAAACCTTGCTACAACTATACAAATTGTATATCCTAAAAAAAGCGCAGTTGCTCTGGCAAACTGAAAAACGATTTACAATCAATTAATTGAATCAGGCATTACTTTGCGGAAATCCATGACTAATAAGTAGATAACAAGATTGTATCGAGACCTTCACTTCTAAATAGGTACCTATAGTCCAATCATTTTAGAGTTTCCATGTATGGACACCCTAACAATAATTCATCTATCGCTGAAACTTTGCATTGTGATAAAGTAAAGTATGCAGATTATGGTTGACAAATAATCTAGGACCGGAAAAATTTTAACCTAGATTATTTGTCAACCGTAATCTGTATACTTTACTTTATCACACTGCAAAGTTTCAGCGATAGATAAATTATTGTTAGGGTCAAACCCTAAAACGATTGGACTAATAGTAGACAATACAGAGTCGGTGTCGGACGCTCGGCGGAGTAATCCTGTTACGAACGTTCGTCGGTCTAACTCCTAAGGATGCTCCTAGGTGGAGCAAAACACGTGTAGAGCAGAAATTATTTGGTGGGCAGGTTGTATTGCATAACGTAATACAACTTTGTCTACTAAGTATTTAGATGCGGAGGTCTCGATACAATCACCTATTACAATTAGGCCGTATTCGACCAAACTTAGATTTATAGAAGAGTAATACAAGGAACAATTTTACTCTTGGTGTTTACTCCGAAATAACTTCATTTGTCTTCTACCCGTACTAAAAGAACGAATGTATAAACCACCTAAAGAAAGAGGTAAATGTATCCGTACTTATTGCAATGTATCTAAACAGTTTTATTTTGTTAGGTTTGTTTTATTAAATTTTTTTTAGTTACATTGACATTTCCTTAGTCTCGGTACAAGCTTTACACCGTCAAAATCGGCCGTGTAAAAACTCTCAATTTATTCATAGATTAGGGTTGGTAAAACGCAAAATCAGTTTACTCTAGAATACAATTTACTCGCGTTTGGTCGAATCGGGCCTACATCATAATGTCCAAGTTTCCACGCGGTCGAAGTCGCTAAGAGATATTTCATTTGAACTGGAATACAAACCGTGTGTTCCAATGTGAACAAGCATTACAAATATTCCAGGCAATAATGAAGATCAAGTTTACCACGGTCAAATAATTGTAGGCAATTATACTTTGAAATTATACTTGCTTTAATTTCTCTTATAAAACGAGAGCTCATGTTAAAACATTCCGTACTAACTGTCGTAAACACAGGAAATATAAATTTTTATTTTTCCTTTTAACCAAGTTTCTGTGAACCATTTTCGCTAGAACAATTACGTTTGCAATTAAAACTTATTCCTCGGAGATACGCGGTATGCTAGAACTGTAGGTTATTCGTCTGGTACCCACGCAGACTGACTGACCCTTAAATGACCTTTCCAGGTCCTGTTTAATTACAAATTCTTGTTTTGTTGCCTATTATAAATGTGACCATCTTGGTAGACAGATAATTAAAGTATAACGTTATGCTTGAGGATTATAAAGAAGCGTTTTTTATCGGATATAGTTATTTATTTACGCGGAGAAAAATATCAATAGGTATTTAGGTTTATGTGACAACTTAGCAGAGTTTACTAGAAAATATTAATTCATGCTTAAAAATTTAACAATAAAAAATTTAATAATGTGTTTTGCTGGAGTCGAGTCGTTTATACCAAACACGATGTACGTAGCTATATAACTACATAACAAAGTAAATGGAAATCCACTCGCTATCAGTATATTCATACTTTCACAACAAAACTTGTCTCCCACTGGAGTCATTTTCATTAGAGAAAAACTGCTCTTTACGTTATGAAAATATTATTTTTAAAATGTTACATGTTTTTTCGAGCAGAACGGGAATTTTCTTTAAACAGATGTAGAAGCAATATTTTTAGATTCTGGAATAATATTTTCATAAGCATCTTAGGTATATTACCAGAAGAAGACTTTTGATTTTGCGTGACCACCAGTATTTGGCAACCTTAAAGGTATATTACAGAGAGGATATGCCCAGAAATTCCACAACATTACATCTTTACAACAAAATAATAATAGAGTATTAAAACAAATTAAACAGTAAAACGCAAAATTAAGTACACATGGCGACACATCAAGCTACGTAAGACCAATATAAACTGGCCGCGCGTAGCGTGAATAACGTATAAAGTCGCGCGGCCAGCTGATTTTGGTTTTGCATTGCATGATGTGTCGCCGTGTGTACATAGGTACAAAATGATAGTCAGGATTACCGTATCTTAGTCCTTTTAATCATTAAGTTTACAGGAAGCTTTTTTACACAGAATCACAGAACACCTGGTCATCAACACTTTCGGTATTTATAACCAGTGATCGGAGTAGGTAGATTGATTTGGAGTCAATGAACTGAAACATATATATTAATATGGACATGCCTCCGGGATTACTGAACGAAATCTCGGGAAAAAGGCTTATCCATGTTATGATGTCTATGACAATTCATACCACAAGTACATAAAATCAATCTACCTACTCCGATCACTGTTTATAACATTGTGTACAATTGCAAAACCATCTCACAACAGTATTTATGAATCTTTGAACTCTGTAGAGTATCCTCAAGTCAGAAGCAGAAACAACTCATTGCTTGCAACAATTAACCCTCAACGCTAGAATGCGCAACTATCAAAGGCATTGCCTCTCGTGAGAAAATACCTCGGAATAAACATAAACGCAGATCATGAAGTGCCATTCCAAGCCACTCAGTGGAAATGGACAAGATTTTTCTAGAAAATGTTCGCATTTATAACGTAACATGATATAATTTTAAAATCATGTCACAGAAGTTAATTTACACCCTTTTTGTAAAATAGGAAATTTGTACGTAAGAATTCATAATCTTTCACTGGGGGGTTTTGATTCGACAAACTTGAAGAAATAATCTCATATCTCTCTCAAATAAAATCCTTTATTTCCTCATTTCTTTTGCCCGTACTAAACCAAATTATTTCCAATCAACCCTCGGTTTCAGTAGTAATTTTGTTCTATGCTGCATTATTAACTTGCTATAAGATAGTGAAATGAATAAAGACTTCTTTATCCCAAGATTAAACAAAGTTAAAAAAATAGTTTAATGAAAACCTGGCAAATATGACAAATTCAGAACTTCCACATAAAACCATTTTGTGAATTCTGTACTTCCTTGCCTAAATCATAGACAGTTGTTGAGAACTAAAGTTGAACTAAGGCAAAATGCCCAGAAGCAACTCAATTCAGGACATTTATCACAAATGTAGGTGTAAAGTTAGACAGTAATGTATTTTCTTGCAAAAGTCAAACTACACAATCCACTTCAGTGGTTTCAACTAAACTAAACTAACAACGAGTGATGGTGTTTATGAGATTTGTTCAATAGAGTTAAGTGTTTATCTGGAAGCCAAATCTTTACAAGTATGTAATGTAACTGTTAGTAGGTGAGTAGGTACTTTATTTTTATTGCCCCTATTATCTAGAATGGGTCTGGTATTCCGGTCCCGCAGGACCGAGCGTAGTGGCAAGGCATAGGCCATATATATCTATATAGACTAGATATATAGATATACCTTCTGTCCGACTGTGGACTAATGTGGGCTGATCATTATGGATCATATTTAATACTTAGTTTTTACTTTTACAATTTTAATTTGATATTTAAAAAAAATGATTTAATTAGAACATATTAGGTACTTCACTCTTGAATCAAGACTGTGAAGATAATCTGTTGTTCCATACATATCGCTAGTTAAATAGTTACACTTCACTTTTTTTAATCTTTATTAGAAGAGCTTTGTCGCGACTATGTCGCACATTCACTTCACTTTCTCTTTTACTTCCTTGTTGCCTACTAAAACGAGATGACTATCCAATCAATAAGTCCAAAAATGTGGGCAGTCTGTTACCTGCTTACGATTACGACTAAACTGATCCTGATTTCAACGAAATTTTGCAGTATGGTAGCCTGTATTGTGAGAATGGACTACTATTCAGTATACCATAAGAAGTCGCTAGAAAAACCAAGTGTTTTATAAATTTATCTCTTTATTCAGATTCATCTAAATCCAGCGCACAAATTAACCAAATAACACAAAATGCTAGATTCTATGTCATTTTGTACTTCTCGGTCCTAGAAGAATCCGCAGCTAAATTGACAGCCATTTTCATCGAAATTCCAACAACATTAAACTTGCAAACTCACTTATACAAGCATAATTAAAGTTTAATAGAGCAGGTGTTGAATTAAGTAAAAGTTTCCTCCGTAGATGACTAGACTGTAGCAGCCTGACGTAATTAAAACGAGGCACTGCCAACTCCGCCAAGTCGGATGTTAGGCCATGAATATTCTATTGAGGAACCTCACATGTTGTAACTTTGGCACTATCAATGTACTTCTATAGTTTATGCAGATGGTAGCGGTGTATGGAGTAAACAAATATTAGTTTGGGTAGTGTTTTGCTATCAAAAATAAGCTAGAAACTTTCGAGCTGTCAGTTTCAACGAGTTATCAAAATTGCAGTCGAGGTGAGTCAACCGCGATCTCAGCCAAAATCATTTTGTTCTATTTGATCATGGTTGGATCTCAAGCTCAGCGCAATCGAGCCAGGCCACAATACCAGTGGCTGTCGCGGACACTGCTGTAGCGAATGGTGGCCACCGGCCACACGTGTGCGGCATGTCCCTATAAAATATATGAAAAAGGCGTGTGAACTACTCGTACGTAAATTGCTCCATATTTGTTGAATTTCACATCAAAGTTTTCGGGTCCTAATTTTTCACGAGTAAGTACGCAGTTGGATTTTATTAGATTACTAGTCCAGTCATTTTAGAGTTTCCTTGTATGGACACCCTAACAATAATTCATCTATCGCTGAAACTTTGAATTGTGATAAAGTAAAGTATACAGATTACGGTTGATAAATAATCTAGGACCGGAAAAAATTAAACCTAGATTATTTGTCAACCGTAATATGTAGGTATACCTTTTTTACTTTGCCACTCTGCAAAGTTTCAGCGATAGATGAATTATTGTTAGGGTCAAACCCTTAAATGATTGGACTATACCGTTATTGTCTCAATACACCATACCTCAGTACAGTACAGTACATACCTCAGTACACCATGATACTGGTCAGAAAATCTCTTCACTGTATCAAATAATGTCGCTTTCCGCGTCTGTCTGTATATCCGCTAACTCCTAAACCACGCAACGGATTTTGATGCGGTTTTCACTGTCATTTAGAGAATTTCCTCCGGAAGGTTTATGTGTAGGTATTTATATTGTAGATCCCACCCGGGCGAAACTAGGACGGGTGATTGGGTGGCTAGTATGTTAAAAACAACGAAATGAACGGGATTGGCATTTGAATATATGACCTCGTAAAGATTTACTCGTAGATGAAGATGAATAACTATCGAACGGACAAGATGGAATCAATGCGACACATTATCTTCATGCAACAAAATAATGTTTACGTAAAATTATAGAATAGTGTATCTTTCGCCGAAATGGTGGTAGAGTATAGCCCACTCCCTCGCCTTTATTCTTGAAAGGAGGCCTTTTCCCTGCAGTGGGGTTCTTCAGGCTATAACTTACTTACTAACTATAGCCTGAAATGTCGTATCATGCACAATACTTGAGCAACCTCAATACAGGGTGTTTCATAAGTAACAATAAATATTTGAAACTCTTAAGGGGGTTGTTTAGACCGTCAAACTGAACAACTTTCTCTATGGGACCAACATCGAAATCGCAAAAAAAAATATTCATATCCCATACATATTTTAGCTCTAGTCGATTTGTAGAGTATGGAACATAATTTTTTTTTTCGCGATTTCGATGTTGGTCCCATATTCCCATAGTCAAAGTTGTTCAGTTTGATGGTCTATACCACCCCCTTAAAGTTTTATTTGTATTTTTGTAACACCTTGTATACCTGATACAAACATTCTGATAATAGAATCAACCCTCATATCTTTTGTCAATTTACAAGTGTAGTCATAACATGAAAGTTTACGACGCTTTAAAACAACACTAACTCAGACAAATTCATAGTGAAGGCGTAAACTAAAGTCACTCCTAGTCTAAGGCAGGGCCTGCCTTAAGAGGAAAGGGGGAGGGGGTCAAACAATAACGTGGAGCAAACATTGTTACACTGCGGTTTGGGCACACCTCCTCTCTTCTTAGGAAAACAAAGAATGTTCCAAGTATCAAATCTATGTTATCAATAGGTAAAATATTCATTATTATCTCAGCTGATGGACGTCCATTGCTGGACATAGGCCTCCGCTAAAGATCGCCACAACGACCGGTCCTGCGCTGCCCTCATCCAACGGGTTCCCACCTACTTCACCATGGCTGCCACGCTGCGTTTTCCGGTACGCGGTCGCCACTCGCAAACTATTCGGCCCAAGCCAAATTTTAAGTTTGTATTCAGATAAAAAAACCAAACAAACTTTCCCTAAGGAACGTAGGTAAAAAAAGCAAAAAACTAGAAAAGTTTTTAAACTTCCCATAGAACATCGATGGGCTGGATCTGATCCGCACTTTTGTATCGGAAGTAAAAAAAAACTCGTTTTTCTACCCATTTTTCTAAGGGAAAGCTGTTTAGTTTCATTATCTGAAAACGTGATATCATTGGTTGATAATTTAAATTAAGGGTGTACAGTCAGCAGCAATTATAATACTATAAAGCTCGAACCCCACTGTTAATTGACACTTTTGTTTCTCCATGTTCCCCCCCCCCCCCCCCCCCACGTAGGGGGACGCCATTTGGGGACATATAGGATATATAGAGGACACCCAGGAGTACTCACTTGTAGTATTTGATTTGTTCCTTTTAATATAAATAACAAATTAATGTATAAACATCAACAAAAGTTTACGGAGAGACCCTTTGACCCCCTTCTGGGCTCGGCACTGCTCATACTCATCCCAGTTGATACTACGAACTGAGAAGTTCATATAAATTCCATTCGCGACGTAGACGAGTTACTAGGACGGTTGGAGGCGAAACTTATATCTTTAGTCTAACATTTTACGACGGGCGGAAACTTGGGTGACTTTCAGCGAAATATGCAGCGTTCAATGTGTAAGAAGGAAACTACGTAAGCCTGTCAATGTCAAGGAAATATTCTGCATGAACAGTACTAAACAGGATGCATGATTTGCACTTTATGGATGCGTGATACTGTTTGACCTATGTTGGTAGAATGATTATAAGCTTAAAAATGTAATTGCCGACGGTTTACGGGATGATCCAGACCATCAATCTTAACACAAACGCATGAGACGTATACATTATTTTCGCTATTTCGATTTTAGTCTCATAGCGAAAGTTATTCAGTTTGATAGACCGATAATCCATCCCTGCACTCGTAGCATGCTACACGTGATACGGCTGTATCACTGTCTCGTTCGTTCGCGCGCAAATAGAAAGAGAGCGATGGTGTGATAGCGCTGTATCACGGTGTTATGCTACTTATGCTGGTCTGGTTTGATATTTATATTTATTTAAGCATAAGCATAATTATGCTCACGACTATATTCCCCGAGGGGGTAGTGAGAGACATTTTGAAACCTCAGAACATCCAAGTTTTACTAGTAACGAAACTCTGTCCGTGTGACGGGGAGTGAGCCCGTCGCCACTTGTAATGGACAGTGGGTAGATCGGTTTAGTTATTTAATTTCCCTATAAAACCGTCAGCAAATTAAGAACGACCCTTATAATAGCACCAACATGACCAACCCGATACGGAGTCGTAAGAGACGACACTCTTCCTTCGAGTGTTTCCCGGTGGTCAGATTGGTGGCCAGACATCAGGCGTCTTATAACGCCCAAACCGTGTGGCTACCAGCGATTACAGCCACTGCATCGAATCTGACCCTACCTTTGATGGTATCGCTCTCCCGTTCCTTCAGACATAGGAGGGAAGGACAGGAGAGTGCTGGTGTGTTTAGCGCATGCACTTTATGCACTTACGTTTTATCCTGCGTACCTAACTGCTTTTATACAGGGTGTAACAAAACACCCTAGACTGAATAACTTTCACTCTGGAACCAAGTTCGAAATCGCGATTTGAGTCGAGTCGGTGCTGTATTTATTTCGCAATTTCGAAGTTGGTTCGAGAGAAAGTTGTTTAGTTTGATGGTCTGAATGTTGGGTGGGTTGTTACACCCTGTATAAAGATTAGCAGTCGCCGTCACCTAAAGCGCCAAGTAACCCTTTGGTTTCATTAACTTAACTAGAAACTTGCCAACCAGCATTAAACGTGTGATATCAAGACCACTTAGTTGTAAGCGTGAGTCATAAATAAAAGATCTCTTTGATAATCCCCTCTGGTCTCCCTCTTCTAAGTCAAACAGTGAAAACTTTCCAAATAATTATAATGCAGCGGGGATCGACGTGAGAAGTGCACTCCAGAATAATGACGTGCCAGTCGACGAAGATGTCAGCTATCTACCTAGATGTAGCACATAGTTATATGATAAGTTGCATGGCACGTCAAAGTAAATAGCTGGTATGATGTACAATTATTGGAATTCTTTGTTCGTTTTACTAGTCTTGTAAAACGCCTCATAATAATGATGATCGGAGCAACACAACATTACTTAACAATTTATTACAGTCACAAATACATTATATCTATTGATCGATAAACAGAAACTTACACAAATAGTCCTACTAATTTTAATTTAGAGAATAATTTCACCGTTCGGAGGGAAAATTTAGTAGTTCCGAGTTGGACTTATCTTAGTGCATAAGCATATGATCACAACTATTCCCGGTCGTCAGAATCTCTATCCAGTGTGACGGGGAGTGAGCCCGTCGCCAGTAGTCGCCGCTCCTCTTAGTGATCATTCAAAAATCAAATTGTAGCTATTCCTAAGTTTAACTCTGAATACCCAAAAGTAATGGGGTATTTCTATTCTAGTCCTATCTTAGCCTTGGACTATAATAAACTGTTAAACAGTCCCTTACATAGTAAGCAAACGTATCAGAGCAAATGTTTGCCAAACCAATGTCACATCTTGCAAAGATAAGTTTCGAATTCATGACCGGATTCGAGTAACATGCCGGCAATGATGCGAGGGAAGCATTGAAGAATGAAGAAGACACATTGTATTTAGCAACCCCACCGTTTGATCGCAGAATCGATAACACTCTAGCATAGCGGTAGAAAAGATTTTTAATCAAAGATCGAGTACCACAGAGTTTGTATTGTGACTGTGTTTATGTATACTGTATTTTAGTGTTGATGTATGCAAATATAACACTAGGTACGGTCAACACAATATGGTATGCGTTGGCGTTGGTACATTTTCTCAAAAAATGTTCTTTAGACCGGTTCTATATCGTATAAACCAAAACGGTTTGCATAGTCGCTTTATATGATTCAGTACCCATATAACTACATATAAAGGGCTATTTTGAACTACCTATGTATAATAGCTAGACGGTTGAAATTTTTATGCGTGATTATGGTGGATTTGCTATGAAATAAAAAAATAAAAAAATGTATTGGTCATTTACGTTTGGGGAAATGACAATGTTTTCCAACGTTTTCGTTCTTACTGTAACGTTAAAAATCCGTAAAACTCGGTGTGATTAAAGTGCATAGGTATTACTCTAAGTCTTAGGTAAATAAAACTTTCGCTAAAGATCCAGGAGGAAATACTTTTTTTTTGTTATATTGTATGTTGGTACGGAACCCTCCATGTGCTAGCCCGACTCGCAATCAGCCGGTTTTTTAATAAATGCTCTTATCATCATCATCATCAGCCCGGCAAACCCCACTGCTGGGTACCTATAAGCCTCTTCATTTTCACGCAAACCAGAACGGTCCCCCGCTAGCCTCATCCACTGTTTGCCGGCTACTTTACAAATGTCATCCGACCACCTGGCTGCTGGTCTGCCCACTGACCGTTCCCCCCTCCGACTGCCACCACTCTGTCACTGCCCTCGTCCATCTGCCATCATTCCGCCTGGCCAAGTGTCCCGCCCACCTCCACTTCAGAGTCGAAATCCGCTTGCCGATATCAACCACCTTTGTTCGGCGTAATGCACTATAATTATAAAATTCATAAAGATATGTACACTGTACTCTACTCTGAATTATTTAAACTTATTTACTTTCATCTGGTATTAATTTCGTACATACAAATCCGCAGTAGGTAATCTAGAAATCTGACAGAAGTCCGGAACCGGCAAAGCGCGTTAGTTTGACCATACCATTAAAGTTGGACTTGAATTCTCGAGGGATAAACAGTTGCAGTGGAAATTAGTGGGGGTTCTAATGTTTGATTTGCTTTTGGGTTTAGTCAAATATTAGTTTATCCTCAGCTAAGGTCTTGTCTATCCATAATTGAGGGTCGGAATATTTGCTGGGTAGGATATTCGTGGAAATAATGAATGTTTATATAGTCAACCTTTGAAAGCGAAGTGCCCCGGTGTTATATAAAGTACGGTACCTACATAAAATACTTAATAAGTAAAATATTATAGATATAACATACCTAAATAATACAAAACATATTCTTGTATAACTAATAATATAGGTATTAGTATATCAGTTTCTTAAAACTACCGTATGAAATATAGTTTCTTAAGATATTATACTTACACGTATCTATTATACGTATATTTAGTATTTGATGTAGTTTATAAGCATCTTTGTATGAGGTAGGTACGCGGGGTACGCCACACGTAGCAAATTTTAATGTATAATTTATATTTGATCCAATACGACTAAAAACTACTGTAAACTTTTATATATAATAAGAATACTGTACTAATAAAATACAATGCGAAAGATTAATCAGTGTTCAATTATTAAATGGAAAATTTTCCTTAAAAACAGTGATGTTTTTCTCAGGAGCGAAAAATTGTTACACCTATATTTTTCTTAATAAGAAATAAAGTTATTGTTAGCTTTAAATTCGGGGCAGTAGGTCGACTTCCAAACAAAGCTTGCGTGTACTATATTTCGTTTTACCATCGCTTCCCTGGCTGTAACCGTATTAAGTTACTAAAATTTTTCAACCAAAAGCAGCATCATTTTTAGGTAAACGAGAGATAATGTAGTTTTCTTCCGAAGGGGTATAAAATCTAAGATAAGTAAAGTTTTCTAACGTACTGTTTGTTTATTATTTTGAGAGTTACGTGGTTGGTTACTATTTATAACTATAGGAATCTCACACGTAATTATTATAAACGCGGTAGGTATAATATCCGTAAATTATACTCCTGCTTCGTCCTCGAGATTAGATTCACAATTGTAGTAACACGTATGGTGTCGCCATTCATCCACAAAAGTTTAAAGTAAGGTAAGATACTTTTTTTTTTTTTTTTTTTACTTGCAGCCTAGACATGCTGTCACTGTCGCCCGCACGGAGCTCTCATTCGCGTTTTTGTGCTCCGCCGTTCACCACGCCACGCGTGACCGAAAGTTCGAAATTCAAAAAGTCGGTCGTTTCCAAACGTGACATTTTGTAACTTTATCATGCCTAAAACTTCGATCAAAATAAAATGAATGGATAGGCCGAAAGCGCGGTAAGTTGAAGCAAACTACTGGTGCACTTGGTACATACAAACTAGCGCTATTATCTGTCAAATCTAGGGCACTTTCATACAAGTGACAAGTAAAAATTTCATTTGTTTTGCCTCATTTTTCTGGTTTGAAATGTTCGCTTAAGGCCTATCCATTCATTTTATTTTGATCGAAGGCCTAAAAGGAAGAGAGAAGAAAGTGAAGATTATTTACGTAAAAAGATAAGAAAAATAGAAAGAAAACTTCAACGCAGGCGCAAGCGTCCCGCTACATCGAGTAGCAGCTCGTCATCGGTTCCCTCACCGATAACGTTATTACTCGAAGGTAATTCTAAGTACTAATTATTTGAGTTCGATTTTCAAAAGTGAACCATAGTAGTTGAAAATACGGAACATTGTTGTGTTCACCTGATAGGGGTGGTACCTTCATTACGTTCTTATTTTGATACAATAAGATTTTTTGGCAATGTGAATAGTTTCTGAGGACTATTTCCGTGCAAGTAAAGTACCTACACTTCGTGTAGGTATATAAGTTGTCGAAATGTGTACATCTCATGGGGATGTTACCTTTCTCAATAAACTTATATTTATAATAGACGGTAGTGTATAGTTTGTTGGACTATTACCACGTCGTTTTTTACAGGCATATTACATTATGTTCTATAGATACGAGTCGAGGATACACAACCTGTATTTTCTTTCCAAAATGTACTTGATTAATATCAAGTTGTAATCTTTTCAGACGTTGATAATGAGCAACGAACGATGAACGAAGTGGAGATTCCGCAAAAAACGGAGGTAGTCAACAATGTTGTGGAGGACTCCACCACTACAGAGACTACTTCTAAGGAAGGAAATGATGTTGAGGCTGGAACCTCCACCGTAATCGAGCCTAATGTAGAAGCATCAGAGCTCGATGATGAAATCTTAAGTTTTTTAGGAGAAACTCCGTCCAAAGAGAAAAAATATGGACCAGATATGCAAAAAGATCTAGCTTTACGTTGGGAGCACATTTCCACATCGGGTTTATCGAAAGAAGCCAGAAAAGAGCTGGTTGAAAAACATTTAATTCCCAATAATTGTAAAAAGATCGAAGCACCTATGCTCAACCCTGAAATCAAGGCTGCACTGACAGACTGGCTTCTGAAAAAGGATAAGGCTTTAGAAACCAAACAAAAGCAACAAGCAGCGGCTATATCCTGTATCAGTGAAGCTCTCACCTTAATTCTATCTTCAGATAATAGAGATCCCAACGTGATTAAACTTATTATTGAAGCAGGTCGCATTATGTGCGATGCACAACATACAGAATCACTTACCAGAAGAAGTTTCATATGTTCAACTATAAAAAAGGAACTTAAGGACCAACTGTACGATACAGAGATAGACAAGTTTCTGTTTGGAGAAAAATTAGCTGACACACTAAAGGCCGCCAAGGCTATAAATAGATCGGCTTCTGAGATGAAACTCCCGGCGCCTTATAAAGCACCGGTGCAGCAGAACAAGGCTTCGACATCAAAAAACTCGAAACCTCAGTATCCGAACAGCCGACCGCCTGCAGCAGCGACGAGGCGAGCGGAACAAGCTCCGATACCGACGCAGAAGCACACGCCGGCGCCGCCGGCGGCGCAGCGCCGCAAGCCACCAGCGCCGCAGCAGCAACCGCCGCCGCGCTCCTATCAGCGCGCTCCGGCGCCGCGCCGTTAGACACGGTAGGCAGTTCTGGGAGACTTTCTCTTTTCTATAATCAGTGGTGCCTTTTAACAAAAGATCAGCTCATTTTATCATGGATAAATGGGTATACGATACCGTTTACAGAACCTGTAGTACAGACTCAAATTTCTAGTTTGCCAAATATTTCAGAATCTGAAATAATTCAATATCAAGTAGCAATTAATGATCTTAAAAGAAATGGCGCCATTTCTGAATGCCTGCCCTGTGACGGACAATACTTGTCTAGTTACTTTCTTATTAAGAAACCTAATGGTACCAATAGATTCATTCTTAATTTAAAATCGCTGAACAAATTTATTCACACTAAGCATTTTAAAATAGAAGATTTACGAACAACTTTAAAATTAATTGCAAAGGGTCATTACATGGCAAGTCTTGATTTAAAGGACGCGTATTTTTTGGTAGCCATACACAGTACATACAAAAAATATTTACGGTTTAGGTGGCAGGAAAAACTTTACGAGTTTAATGTTCTTCCATTTGGTCTTAGTACAGCTCCTTTCGTTTTCACGAAGATACTTAAACCAGTGATGTGTTTGTTAAGATCCCTAGGCCTATTATCAACAATTTACTTAGATGACGTCTGTATGATAGGAAAAACATATTCGGACTGCGTCAATAATGTCACACAAACAAAAAACTTGTTGGAATCTCTTGGTTTCATTATAAACGAAAGTAAAAGTTGTCTTAATCCTAAAACAACTTGCAAATATCTTGGTTTGGTGATTGATTCGAAAAAATTTCATGTTAGTTTGACAGATGAAAAACGAGTGCTGATAGAAAACGAACTGAACCATTTTATAAGTCTAAAAAGATGTAAAATTCGCGGTTTTGCGCGTCTGCTCGGTCTCCTCACCTCATCCTGCCCCGCAATCCAATATGGTTGGTTGTACACAAAACAGATGGAAAGATGCAAATATCTTGCTTTGTTACAATCTGAAAGCTATGATAGTTACATGAATTTACCATCGAATTTACATCCAGACTTTCACTGGTGGTTAAAGTGTATAAAATATGCTGTAAATCCCATAAGGGATGACAGATACTGCATGGAAATTTTCTCGGATGCTAGTAAAAAAGGGTGGGGGGCGGCATGTGGCGAGGATACCGCCAGTGGCCAATGGAGTAGTGATGAAGCGTCTATGCACATCAATTACCTGGAACTAATGGCAGCTTTCTTTGGTCTGAAAGTGTTCGCCAAAGATCAAAACAATTGTCAAATTCTCCTTCGCATCGATAATACAACTGCTATTTCGTATGTGAACCGTATGGGAGGCGTGAGGTTTCCTCATCTAAACCAGGTCACAAAGGACCTATGGCAGTGGTGCGAAAGTCGTAATATATTTGTTTTCGCATCATATATAAGTTCACAAGATAACGAAGTAGCAGATGCAGAATCGAGAAGATCGCATCCTGACACTGAGTGGGAACTTAATGACTATGCCTTCAACAAAATTGTTAGTAAACTGGGAATACCGGACATTGATTTATTCGCTTCACGAATAAATACAAAATGTAATGCATATGTGTCTTGGCATAGAGACCCAGGAGCTTATGCCATAAATGCTTTTACACTAAATTGGCAAGGAATGAATTTCTACGCGTTTCCACCTTTTGCGATGATATTGAAAGTTCTAAGAAAAATAATTACTGAAAAAGCTGAAGGCATAGTCGTTGTTCCGCTTTGGCCCACACAGCCCTGGTACCCTCTGTTCCAGGATCTGTTATGCTCAGACACAGTTACCTTCTCTCCCGATGATAATGTACTGTTATCTATGTCCAACAGCCATCCCAGACTTACCTTGGTGGCAGGGAGATTATCCGGACGGCATTACTAAGAAGATGTGTACCACCTGCTTCATTAGACATAATGTTTGCATCATTATCAGAGAACTCTCTAAAACAATATGGATCCGCACTTAAACGGTGGACTTGTTTCTGTAATATAAATAATGTTGATATTTACGAAGCTTCAATCCCTAACATTATTTACTTTCTAACTGAGGTTTTTAATACTGGGGCAAGTTATGGTACACTAAACAGTTACCGATCCGCACTATCTTTAGTGCTTGGGTCAAGAATAAGTTCAGATGATCGTATATCAAGATTATTTAAAGGTTTTTATAGGCTTCGTCCACCTCTGCCTAAGTACGATATAACCTGGTCACCTACATTAGTTCTTGAATTTTTGTCAAATTTCTACCCTAATAATGAAATCCATATTGAGCATTTAACTAAGAAAACTGTTACAATACTTGCCCTGGCAACTGCACACAGAGTGCAAACACTTCAAAAAATAAATGTGAATAATATTGAGGTCCACTCTAATCACATGTTGGTAAAGATTCCAGACCTAATAAAGACGTCTCGTTTAGGAACAGCACAACCCTGTCTAAATATCCCGTTTTTCAGACAACGACCTGAAATCTGCCCTGCAGATTCATTACTTGCTTACGTCAACATGACAAAGACAATCAGATCTCATGATCAACTGTTTATCAGCTTTAAAAAACCATTTAAAGCAGTAACCTCACAGACTATCAGTCGGTGGATAAAGGAGACGTTGTCTGAAAGCGGTATTGACACCTCTATGTTCAGCGCCCACTCCACACGACACGCCGCGACCTCCACCGCGCTAAGGTCCGGTGTCAGCATTGATCTCATTAGAAAAACTGCTGGGTGGAGCGGTAGCTCTAAAGTATTCGCTAAATTTTACAACAGAGAAATTGTATCAGAAAACACAAATGAGTTTGCTATTTCAATTCTAGAAAAGTAGAATCAGAAAATTAGTAACTAAGCAGTACCTAATGTTTTTTCATAAAGACACAAAAATTATTGTAATTTTATAACTAAACCTACATAATATTTACAAATTATAGTTACAAGAACATTTTAAATGTAGGTAGATATTCCAGCTATTTATTAGCTTATTTATCTAGAATTACACATTGGTTTATCTACCTATGTCCCATTTATCAAATTGGGCGTACGTAGCAATTACGTTTTTGTTTCTAAGTATTTAATGATTATACTTCAAAATAAGTACTTAATAAAAACAAAAAATCTGTTTGATTAATATTTCACCAGTCTTTCAAATTCTACAATTGTGAATCTAATCTCGAGGACGAAGCAGGAGTATAATTAATGATTAAACGAACTTACCTGAAGTGATGTTCTATCATAATTATACGAGCTGCTTCGTCCGAAGAGATTAGATCCCACCCACCCTGTGTGCCCATGAGTGTGAAATATTTGTAGGGGCTTTCAACTAAATGAGAGCTCCGTGCGGGCGACAGTGACAGCATGTCTAGGCTGCAAGTAAAAAAAAAAAAAAAAAAAGTATCTTACCTTACTTTAAACTTTTGTGGATGAATGGCGACACCATACGTGTTACTACAATTGTGAATCTAATCTCTTCGGACGAAGCAGCTCGTATAATTATGATAGAACATCACTTCAGGTAAGTTCGTTTAATCATTAATTATTGCTCACGACATTTTTATAATTTTTTTATTCTATTTAAATACATTTGTCCATTTATCTGTTTTTAATGATATTTTATTGATTGATTGGTTAATTTGTGTGCTACAAATGTCCGTTAATGTACGTATACATGTACCCATTCTTATAGTAATGCCATGAGTAAATACCCCACACAGAGAAAACTTCGACGCAATAGCGCTAGTAGACAATCCGTGGGTCCGTGGGAGACTTTATGCGAACGCGTCACGTCATCATTTTGTGCGCTCCTGGCCCCACAAAGACAAACTTTAGGAGCGTACAAAATGATCACGCGAATCGCTCGCCCATTGTCCACTAGCGCGATTGTGTCGAAGTTTTCTCTCCGTAGGGTATTTACTCATGTGGTACTGATGATCGAACTACACAAATCGCCTTAAAAAACGCATTCCATACGCTGATATCCTCCCCTATTTGACATCTAGCTCTAGCTATTTTCACAGCAATACTTTATCTAATAAATTAATCTATTTCATATAAAATAATCCATTTACTATTCACCTCACATTCAACCTCATTGTTGCAAACTTCTAAGTGCATGGCAAGTTAACTTAAAGTTTTGCGATAAATTGTACGTCGTTAGAATGACCAATGTTATCTCTTTACTGTAATGTACCAGTTCAGAGCAAAGTGTAAAATGCACATACCTGGTGCTTACCAACAAAGTAAAGGCTATAATAATAAAGATAAAGTTGGCCGCGGAAATACTATTCTCTGTCGTTTTAGATAACTGCCTTTTGTAAGAAAAGGGGGTAGTTGGTGATATTGTTGCCGAGATAGAACGTCTTATTTTGGCTGGACTACATGGCAGTTTACCAGAATTTAATTTGATTACAGGAATTGAAATAACTCAAGCGTGTTTCTTATGAAATAACGTCATAAGATTTACTACCACACAATTTTACAATCTCTACGATTATGAGCTTTTTCCTATTCAGCGACTTTGAGCCACGGACCTGAAAAAAAGACGGACGTAATCTCGTCTAATCACGAGTGAAGCACCCATTTCATTTGCTGTGTGCGTGCTGTCACGCGGTACATAATGGTGACAGGTGTCGGACCTGCGCCTAGAGCTAGTGCATCTGTGTGAGTGTAGGTCCCTTGTAGAACAAACGAAAATGTAGGACCTTGCATGCTTCACATCTTTTTAGTGTCACATTCTGTCCGTACTTTTTTCAGGTCCGTGCTTTGAGCATCTTAAATTTGCATGTTCTGTCAATAGCACTTATTTCTAAAAGTAACATTATTTGACTAATTTTAAGTCTTTTAAGAATAAAATTCTTTTAACCTATCTCGCAATAGCGACACGGCGCTTTGTCTTTTCATCACACTTTTCCAACGTAACGCTGAAAGCGCTGCGTGGGGGAAGGCTTTATTAATTAAGAGAGGATCAATAATCATAAGCACACTCACCAGGGCTGCAATCGCGGTAAACATTCGGTGATTGAACCGTAATTGGACTACGTACGAACCATAACCTTTTGACACATTTGGTATTTCGCTAATCGCGGTACTGCTCTTGACAGCCGTTAGATGACAGATCGTTCAGACGTTAAGGTCTGTCAGTTACATAGAGTTTAGCGCGATGCGGAATTCAACATAGTTGAACAGTAATCAGATTGCAATGTGATTAGACCTGAAATTGGATAAGAATAGAACTTCAATGTTTTAACTTAGCGCAATCGGGCTCCTGGGTCCCCAAACGAACTCAGGTTTCGTCACTCGGGGAGGTTCTTTCGTTACACCAAAGAGCTGATCGATGAAGTTGTATTTCTCTTATAGGTAAAATTTTTGTATCGATTAGTTTTTTTGTATGTTGAGTAAAATTCCATAATAATATATAATTCATTCAACATATTCTCGTTTATAACATGAAAATCTCTTTTAACATCGCGCGTGCTCGTATGCATTTTCATCGGATTGATATTGTATTGAGTATAAAATATAAACATGATAGTGTCACGTGCCATCGACATCGACAGTCCTACGATCTGGAAACCTTTTAACTATTGAATTGATTCTGGGTATATACAATATAAAACTGAATGTGAACAGCAATATTTATAACTAGAGGGCCGCGGCGAACTTTGTACCGCCTTAGAATAATCCCGACACACTTGGCCGTTTTTTATAGCCTATGTTATTCACTAATAATGTAGCATTCTAATGGTGAAAGAATTATTTAGATCGGTCCAGTAGTTTCGGAGCCTATTCATTACTACACAAACAAACAAAAAAATCAAATCTTTCCTCTTTATAATATTAGTATTTAGTAAAGTATGGATTAGTATTATAGATGTTGAGATAGGTCGTGTATTAACGGAACTCGTGTACAAGGGGAAACAGGACAAATCATAAGGAAAGGTATACTAAAAAATACCCTTTGAACTTTTAGATATTGTACTGTTAATAATTATGGTTGACGTGTAGACAGGGTGAAATTGATATCATTAGCATTCTTTTAAACTTAGAGTCTACCCATCAAACTGAACAACTTTTACTATAGGAGCAATCCGATCGAAGCTAAAAAAATAAGCTGTTCCATACTAAACTGCAATACCTACACGACTCAAATGTATGGGACAGCTGATTTTTTTGTTGCTCCGATTGGTTTGCTCCCAATAGTAAAAGTTGTTCAATTTTATGGGTTAGACTCTAGTTCGTTAGTTTAAAAGGATGCTAATGATCTCAATTTCACCCTGTATATGCATGCTTGCGAATTTCTGCATCCATCCCACTCGAGGGATCCTGGATTTGTAACAGCTACTTTGTCTTTGTCCTTTGGAAGCTACGCAACAAGAGGGTAATTTTTTTAAATAAAACTACCACCCCCTAAGAGCATATCCTCCTATCTGCTTGATATACTAGCCTCAGGCCTAATTAGATTTAAGGCCACAGAAGTGATGTGAAACGTGGTCGCTCACTCAAGGCCTCATAAAAAGGCTGAAAGTCACCCAAAGGGCAATGGAGAGGGCTATGCTCGGAGTTTCCCTGCGAGATCGGATCAGAAATGAAGAAATCCGCAGAAGAACCAGAGTAGCTGACATAGCCTAAAGAATTGCTAAACTAAAGTGGCAGTGGGCGGGGCACATTGCTCGCAGAACCGATGGCCGATGGGGCCGGAAGGTTCTCGAGTGGCGGCCGCGTACCGGAAAGCGCAGCGTGGGTAGGCCCCCCACGCGGTGGACTGACGACCTGGTGAAGGCGGCGGGAAACCGTTGGATGAGGGCAGCGCAGGACCGGTCGTTATGGCGATCCTTGGGGGAGGCCTATATCCAGCAGTGGACGTCCATCGGCTGAGATGATGAAGTGATGTGAAAGTCGATACATTGGAAGGTAGAGTCCACCGAATTTGGTCTATTAAATTATGTGCCGAATCCTAGAGAGCAGTTGACCTAAACAATACACTGATGCTCGCTTTCTAACCACTTCCACCTTGTGCTGAATAACACGCCGAAAGACGAAGTACACCTTGCTGCTACCGACGTTTTCCGTGCTAGAAGAGAACAAACTGAAATTAACCGTCGAACTGAACAACTTTCTCAAACAGAAATCGCGAAAAAAAACTCTTCCATACAAAACTGCGATCCGATATGGGACAGCTCATTTTCTGTCGATTTCGATGTTGGTCCCATAGAGAAAGTCGTTCAGTTTGATGGTCTGACCATCCTCTTTAAAAACCATCAAAGGTGGGACTCTGTATTGTGTCTACTGTAACGGAACGGAATACAGGGCTCGAGTATTTCGACTCGCACTTGACCTTTTTTTACTGTGCATTAAAGCCATTATGATCAATTAATATGAATCACAACATGACTCATTGTCAGAGAGTACGACTAACATTTTTTAATTAATAGTCTAGTACCAACAGGTAGTGATTATAATATAATGCGGGGCGAGCGGCGTGTCCGGTGAATTTACATGCAAATATCAGACATAATATTATCCAGACTATAATTATAGCAGCATATTTACTTCACCCGGTATTGTTGCACTATGTCCAATAATTCCTACTTCCAGTACGTAGTAGGTACTGCGCTTTTTTAACATCGCAAAAAACTGATGAATCTCTTATTGCAACTGGCACATACAATATTGTCATTGATGAGACTCCCAAACTGGTAATTATAATGGTTTTAACAAGGAAATCTTTAGAATACGGTACAAAAAACGGTAGGTAGGTACAATTAATAATATCTATGATCAAACTGGGGTTAGAACCCAGAACCTTTTGATTTAACTCACAAACGACCATAAAGACTAATTAAGTAACCCGTAAAGGACGTAAAAAAAGAAGGTACGTTGTATTGTATCTGTTGTTTTCACTACATGCAAAAGGGTAAATTATACAGGGTGTAAGAAACAGTTACACTGCTTTAAGGGGTGATTGTACCCACGATACTGAACAACAAAAAAATTGCTCTTTCCATACTAAATGTCATCAGCTGATCGAACGTTTGTACGGAAAGTCGAATATTTTCTTTACGAATTTCCTATAGATTTTTAAGAGAACGTTGTTCAGTATCATGGGTACAATCGCCCCATATAGTAATGCAACTGTTTACCCTAACACCCTGTATAATATACATATAAACACATTTATGTACAAAAAGAAGATGGAATCCGATTCATAATGCATAAGTAAATCTTTTCTTTTATTATTAGTAAGTATCTCCTGCATTAATTATTGTTGCTGCCTAAAGTCACGAGTGTTTTATTCACTTCAACTCCATAAAATGTTTAATCTGTGGCATCGATTTTTGACGTCAATAACGCATAGCAGGTTCGCAGGCAACTTATCAAATGTTTTTATTTTTGCACCGATACAACATCCAGTCCTACTACGCAATCAATTCACGTCTTGGGTGACAAAAAGTTGTGTTTATTTTTATAGGACACTGCACTTTAAACGATAACAAGAGTTATTTATAGTCATTCTGTACATATTGTAATGTCGTTTTGGATGATATTGAAATAATTTTAAATTGGTATAAAATGTTAGGGGCTAGGGATCGATTTGAACCCATTACGTGATACTTTATCACTCTTTTGGGTGATTACATGGGTATATCGATTACAGTTTGCTATTGGCTCTGTTGATAGGAACAGCGCGACAGCAATAGATCTGCTAAATACCCAATTCTCGACACCTCATATGTTAAAATCCATCAAGCCGTTTAGGCTGTAGGGCGTGCCAAAGAAATAGACATACAAACATACATACATACGCTCGAAAAACATAACCCTCCTTCTGTCGCAGTCGGGTAAAAATACGGCTGACGGCAGCACCGGCGACTCGGTGCATTACAATTTATTAAAAGCATTACACCACTAACCCCCTAGCCTTACCCATGATCAGATCCTAGATAGTTTACAGTTCAAAGCAGCAGTCGATAAAAGCAAACTCAGTAGGTACTCAATGCTTTGAGGAAACCGTTGAATTTTGTATGAAATAGCAGATGCACTTTACGAACGGCGTAGATGGATGATATTTTCTCCTGAGACTCGACGTTGACGTATAAAATGTAGAGTATTTTAGAGTTGTTAAGGGTCGGCACTACCTACGGCCCGTTTGACATATCTGTCAAAAGAAAAAGACCGGTGGCCGACAACACTCAACCCTATCTTATAAGATTAATGAACAAATCAATTTGATAGCTTTTGGTAATAAATTTCTTGCAAAAAACTTGGTCGGCTGCAGCGCGCGGCGCAGCTTGGCTGGCATGTTTACTGGTGTGAAGGAAAAAGTGAACCCTACCTGGTGACACAACATTTTACCTCGTTGAATTAAAGGACGTAACTAGTCTGTTGGTCTAGAGTCCAATTAGTAAGGACTAAAAAGTCTGGTCAGCCGACCCTATCCTGGCAGGTTCGTAGATCCGACCGAATTTAGGGTACCTACTACTCGGAATGCAGATTTTACCACATTAAATTAATGTTGAATGTTTGGTTGTGCGTGGCATTAATCCTGCAGCATCTGGATTTGAGAGCCGTAGGTCGAAATTGACATTTACAGCAACAGTACAGTACCGTGATGGACCTATAATGTGAGTGATCAAAGATCACCCCTAGTGGTAGGATAGGATGGGTTCCAACTAATTAGATCACAGTATTACTAAGGCTTAAAAAAACTAAAAATTATTATAACAGAACAAATTAAAACGTTTAACAGAATAATTAAATTATTATAAGTTTAATATTATTGGTATTAGCAAAATAAGGGTTTGTAATCTTTTATCATCATAATCATCGTCAGATATAATAAAAAGTTAATTTTGAAGTAACTGGAACGATTGCCTTCAAAAACATTTGCGCAAAAGGACATCAGTGTGACAACTTTGAGTAGATTTCTTCTTTATTGGTAGATTTAGGGCAAAATTGTTTAGTAGATTTTAGTACAAATTGGGTATTCGAAAACGTTAATGTATTTAAAAATGCAAGGATTCAGGCTAATAAAATCTAAGCTGGCAATACAAATGGCTGAGAAAACGATTGCAGGGTTTGCAAGTTTTCTGGAACTTCTAGTACTTACCTACATCATCATCATAATCATCAGCCTATACAAGGTGTTACAAAAATACAAATAAACATTTAAGAGAGTGGTTTAGACCATCAAACTCAACAACTTTCACTATGGGACCAATATCTAAATCGCGAAAAAAAAAATGTATGTTCTATACTCTACAAATCGACTCGAGCTAAAAATGTATGGGATATCAGATTTTTTTTTTTGCGATTTCGATGTTGGTTCCATAGAGAAAGTTGTTCAGTTTGACGGTCTAAACAACCCCCTTAAGAGTTTTAAAAATTTATTCTTACTTATGTAACACCCTGTATACGTCCCACTGCAGGGCACAGGCCTACCAAGGGTGTTTGGGCGTAAGTCCACCACGCATGCCGAATGCGGATTGGTAGACTTAACATATGCATCAGAATTTCTTCGTCTGCATATTATGCAGGTTTCCTCACGATGTTTTCGTTCACCATTTGAGAGCAGTCGGTAATACGTACATAAGTTAGAAAAACTAATTGGTACGTGGCATGTTGTCCGTGCGGATTCGAACGCGGACCTCTTGATTGAGAGTCCATACCTCTCCGCAACGCGCCACCGAACTCACTTCTAGTACAGCAAATATTAATCAAATCGCCTAATGTTGTTTTTTTTACAAAAGAGGGCTTCTGAACAGAGTTGGAATTTTGGTACCTAGCACTTTTAATATGTCCAAGGGATTACATGTTTATCGACTTCCAATAATGTCGATATACGGGTATATTTTATATCACTGCGTATAACTTCAGCATGTAACGAACTTCAAAATAGCGAAAATAAATCAGCTGTCCCATACATTTGAGTCGAATATGTAGGTACTGCAGTTTTGTATAGGACAGCAGATTTTTTTTTCGCTCTTTTGAAGTCGGCTCCATAGTGAAAGTTGTTCAGTTTGATGAGTAGAATACATGCTGGAGTTATCCGCAGTGATAAAAAATTACCCGTATATCGACACAATCGGAAGTCGATAAACGTGCAATCCCTTTGACATATTAAAAGTGCTACCAAAATTTCTGATTCTGCTTATGAGACACAGAAAACTATACTAAATTTAAACTTGCATAGGGACGACCAAATTTAATATTTATTTGAAAATTGAAGCATCCATGTTACAAGGTGATAAAAACCAATAAAAATTATACAAAAATGCGAAAATAACATGTGTAATGATGAGCGTTTAGATAAAATTGATAATATTTTGTTCAAAAACGTGTTTTATATTAAATTTTAACCATCTGTAACGACATAAATATTATTTGGTAGAATTTAAGTAGAATTTGAAACAGGGCTGGTAGATTTTGGTAGATTTCAGCAGTAATTTTGGTCACGCTGAAGGACATTTTGCGACACAAGAACATATAGGTGTTACTTAGTAGCTAAAGTGGGTACATGAATCCTGAAAGGGCACAGCAATATTAACAAGAAGTAATTTTTAAGATAAAAAAAAAATTAGTACAATCTCAATAGTTCTTTAGGTTCTTTTGGTAGGTTTTGGTAGTTTTTGGTAGAGTTTAGTAATTATTTTTTGTTGTTTCTGGTTTTTTGGTAGTTTTTGGTTAGTTTGGTAGTTTTTCGTTGTTTCTGGTTATTTTGGTAGATTTTCGTAGTTTTTGGTTATTTTGGTAGATTTTTATACTTTTTGGAAATATTTGATAGAAGAATGAAAATTACCAAAAACTACCATAAAAACAAAAGAGTTCTTGACGGCTTGGCTACGGGGTGGGTTTGTTGACATAAATAAAATATATGTTTTGCAAAAGAGGTACCTACATTCGAATCGTAAGCGGAATTCAGTCAGTAAGGGTGTCATGCCGATCCTTGTTTACCGACTTTAAATTACTCACTGTGACAGCTTCGTATATCCTCGATCTGTGCGAAATCGTGAGACGATACCCCGTAGTATTCCGTAGCAAGAGATTAAATTTAACTCGCAAAAATGAGCTACTGGTACCAAATTACCGACTAGCATCGATGCTAAGGACTACAAAATAAAGTCGAATACTGTTCTTGTGTATAGTAAAATACCAAATGACATTAAAGCCGACAAGAAATTTCTGAAGAAGGTTAAAGAATTATTAATCGAACAGTGTCCCTATGACTTTAATTAGTTTCTTCAGTATAAGTAAACAAACAGGCATCAATCTGAGTAGAAAAAAATGTGTTGCAGACCGATTATTTGTACCTCAATAGGTTATTATAATTTTTAACTAATCACATTTAACTGATTTTATAACATTTAACTAATTTAATTGTAGTAAGTGAAAGGTGGTAGTTAAGTTATTGTCTGGCACCTATTGTTTAAATCTGTTTTTTCTTAATGTTTATAAATTATATTGTAGTGTGACTAATAGGTACTCTGTACTTACCATCTGTAACTTATGTACCTACCTACAATTTAAGGTAAATAAATAAAATGAAATGAGATGAACCAAAAGTAACAAATTAACCATAAACTACCAAAAAGTACGAAAAATTACCAAAATAACAATAATCTACCAAAAAGTACGAAAATCTACCAAAAAAAAACAGAAACTACCAAAATAACCAAAAACTACTACCGAAAAGTACGAAAATCTACCAAAATAACTTTTTGGTTACTTTTGTACGAAAATTTACCAAAAACTACCGAAAGACTCAAAACTACCATAAATTACCAAAATAACCAAAAACTACCAAACAGTGCCCGGAAAGTAACTTTTGTGAAATTCCTTTGTGTTGTCTTGTATCGCGCAATGTCTTTTCGCGCAAAATTCTGTCGTGCAAATGACTTACAAAGTCAATCGTTTGAGTTACCTACTGCGGTACAGAATTCACTCTTATTTAAAACATATCTGACGATGATGATGATGATTTCAGATTATCAATCCTTAGTTTGCTAGTAACAATAGTAATAAACTTACAGTTATTCTGTTATAATAACGAGTAATAGTCGACCAATTTATAAAATGTACTTCTAAGTCCACATACGTGACGGGCAACTACGGAACCCTACACTGCATGTGGCCCGACACCCACTTGCCCGGTTTTTTATAAGTTACTTTGCCTACTTTAGCTAAAAATGGATTTGTTCATTAATCTTCTAAGACAGGGTTGGGTGTTGCCGGTCACCGGTCTATTTGCAATGATTTCGAACGATTGACGGCCCATAGTAATTTGTATGAAGAAAACGTCCAAAAAAATATGTGATTTTTGGTAACAAATTGCAAAAAAACTAGAAGTCGTATCGAAAAACTGATTTGTTTAAAGTGTTCTTTGATGTTTTGCCATTGATTAGAAATATATTTTGTTGTTTTATTTTGTTTCACTAAATCACAGGACTCGGAACGCGGCAGTGCTATTCTGGAGTTTTTCATGAAATTCTCGATTACTTTCTGATGTAATTACACAATTTTACTGAAATTTTTTTTGTTCATCTTGTACTTCATCTTTTAAAGAAGCGATGGTATTAATTTTGTTTCTAAATATAGCTATTTACTATCCTCAAAAGTCGGAACGCCGAACCCTGTTTTGCCCGATTAGGGTAGTGCCGACCCAAGTTGTAGTGAGCTTAATATATTTCTTGGAGTAAGCGGTTCATCTTTTCGTGTCAATTGTGTTACTATATTTTATTGGACAGATATTCCGCGTCCAGTAAGTATAGCTTTATTGAGGTCCTCTCTTCCGCTGCCGGGGTAAGCCTGTGGAGTTCTTCGATTCCACCAGGGAAACGGCGCAGATTGCACTCATTTACCACATGTTAGAGGGTCTGGTCAGGTGCCCCATAGTCGTACCGCGTGCGCTGGCTGAGACACCTCGAACTCGAAATCAAACCGCCCCTCGGATTTAAGCAGGAAGACAAACATGCCATACGATATGATTATGATGAGGTCCTCTCTCTTGCAGGTGTATGGGACATAACGAACATTTTAGCAGGTGAACTGTCGACTGAATAGGTTCGTCTGAATTGCACTGCGTTAGCCCAGGGTCCCTGTACCCCCAGTCGCATAAACTTTATTTGCAACGGCAACTCGAGTGCGAAGCCGATTTTAGGACTTCCACACTGGCCATTGCAGATTGTTCTGGGGAGGTAGATGTTCCTGTGGGCAAGCGATAATATTCTATTTACTTAGGTGATTTTCTCGGTTAGCGACAACGTTGTTTAAAAATGTTTTTCCGTCTTCAGGATGCACGTATCTCACTGCCAAATCAGGAACGGTTTAGCAGTAAAAGGGGGCAAACATAGACGGAGATGCTGAAATATTTTCACATATAGGGTCCTTCTTAATATGCTGACACTTTTTTAAGAGGATGATCAGACCATCAAACTGAACAACTTTCTCTATGGGACCAATATCGAAAGCGCGAAAAAAAAAATCTGCTCTTCCATACTAAACTGCAAACCTACTCGAGCCAAATGTATGGGACAGATGATTTTTTTTTCACGATTTCGATGTTGGTCCCATAGAGAAAGTTGTTCAGTTTGATGGTCTGAACATCCCCTTAAAAAAGTGTCAGCATATTAAGAAGGACCCTGTATAAAATATTAAGTGTGAGAGTCTATTTAACAATATAACGTTATTATAAATTGTTGTTACAATTCTGATTTAAGAAAACAAACAACGAGATCAAATACCTAGCTATTATATTTACAAACTGTGGCTGAATATGCATTCTTCTTCATCTTTACCCACTCCTAATCTAAGTTATTAGGCACAATAACCACTTACTTACCTACACAATATACCACACAGTGTTTATTAATTTAACTACCTTTTAGTAAAATAGCCACTTAAACAGAACTCTGTCTGTGCAGATGCGCCACATAAGAATCCTTAAAGTATTGTTATAACTGACCTTTCTAGACTGCATCTCTACCCTCTAAAAGTTAAAAGGTCCCTTTGTTATTGTAACCAGGGGGTCTACTCGCACATTCGAACTTCGCAATAGCGAGCACATTTTCGTTGAATTTGGTACTCTAATCTACACTGCATCGAACTTTCGAACGACCGACATTAGTTTGACACCTTGGTCGATGAAACCGTACTCTAGTGCACGCTGTCAGTGCTCGATGAATTGAATTTGACAGATGTCAAACTGATGTATTTTCGATAAAGTGGACGACAAGTCAAGAGGTATCTTTTTGATTATCGTTTGTAATTTTCGTGAATTAATTTAATGTTTTCAGTTATGTTTCTGTGTGAGAATTGTAAGATCTACAATCTGGATGAGATTAAGGGTCGGCACTACCCTAATCGGGCAAAACAGGGTTCGGCGTTCCGACTTTTGAGGATAGTAAATAGCTATATTTAGAAACAAAATTAAGACCATCGCTTCTCTAAAATATGAAGTACAAGATGAACAAAAAAAATTTCAGTAAAATTGTGTAGTTACATCAGAAAGTAATCGAGAATTTCATGAAAAACTCTAGAATAGCACTGCCGCGTTCCGAGTCCTGTGATTTAGTGAAACAAAATAAAACAACAAAATATATTTCTGTGGGTCCGGTGAATAACGGTCTAACTCAACTTAGATCCAAAATGAGTTTTTAATGCCATAATACTAATTTTTTTTTTCTCTACAAAATGGTGTTACTGGAATATTCATACCTTTAATAATTCCAGAGATAGACTTATTACAAAACGATTTAAGTCCATTTTTTTATCGTGCACAATGGTTGAAATAGAGTTAGATCATAAAACCAATATAAAATTAGGTGAACATAGATTTACTTCGACTTAAATCCTTCGACACAATTTATTTTGTTTTGTGAAATATGATTTATCTGAGTTAAACCAAATTTCAAAAACCTTAATAGTTAATACCTTCATAAAAAATCAAGTATAGCTCATGAATATGATGCGCGTTTGATAGCGGGCTAAGTACGGAAACTGACATCATCTGGGACTGGGGAGAACGCTATTTTTGGTGAGATGCACCAAAAATGTATGTCGAATAAGTGAGTTAAACCGTCTATCACCAAATATTTTCTTTTATGTAGTGAGAATAAGAATCACTTAGTATGAATACAATCTGGCGATTTTTTTTTAAGGATGGTACTGCTAGATTGAATTAAGTGATAATTTCAGGCCTTGTTTTAGCTAGGGATTGCCGAACCGCACTTCAAGCATAGGCTTGTACATAGAGTGGTAAAGAAAGAATCTTTTGTTTATTCTTTGAAATTAAACTATTTGTTTCCTAAAATATCTTGTATTTTGTATAATGACAACACTGCAAAGCGAACCGGATATCAAACGTGTATTAAGAATGACAATACATCAGACTGGTCATACAATTTTGAGGCACAGAATCGTGAGTTCTAACTTGATAAGTTTTTAAGCATGCGTCGCTTTAGAATTTGTTTTTGTATTGTTTTTATAATGGTTTTTTGTTTAATATTTCACGTTTACAGCATTACTGATACCACGCGGCGTTACCCACGTCACAAAATTTTACATATAAGCTAGTGTTACCCATAAAAAAAAAAATACCTATACATAATAAAATTCCTTACCAACTTAGTAACGAAATGAATATTTTTTCTAGAAAATGTCTAATTTTTGTGTCACTTAAGTTTAATGCTGAATATGGTGGATATTAAAAGCTTAAACAGTGAGCTTAGAAAGTACATTTTGCAAGTGTTTGTTATCTTTTTCCTTAAAAATTATATTAAATATTAGATTTAAATCCATACGCACAAAATATTACCTTTGTGAAAAAGAATTTAACTCAAAAAACACTTTGTAATTTTGTGATGAGCTTGTTTTACCTAAATAAAACTACTTTCATCAATTCGTTTTGATTTAGTTTACAAAGTAAGTTTTCCGGTGTTGTGTATTTAAGAAAGGGATGGAATAAAAATGAAATTAAAAAATAACATAAACCATTTTACACCAAGGATATTGTGAAGTGTAAAAGGCCCTAACTCAATTTAAATCATAATGTAATGTATTTTTATTAGTGTCAAAAGGTTTAATTCAACTTCTGAACGAAATATCTCCAGCACGGTAAGTATTTCATAGACTAAACCATATAATAATAAAAGACCATAAAAATATCTAGAAGACACAGTGATTTGCTTGAAAAAATATGAAACGGTTTTCGAGAAAATATTTTTTTTTACCAAAAAATTATGTTTTTAGGCTCTCCTGTAAAGTTGCATTTTTTGAGTTGGACCGTTATTCACCGGACACACAGATTTATAATGAATGGCAAAACATCAAAGAACACTTTAAACAAATCAGTTTTTCGATACAACTTCTAGTTTTTTTGCAATTTGTAACCAAAAATCACATATTTTTTTGGAAGTTTTCTTCATACAAATTACTATGGGCCGTCAATCGTTCGAAATCATTGCGAATAGACCGGTGACCGGCAACACCCAACCCTGTCTTAGAAGATTAATGAACAAATCCATTTTTAGCTAAAGTAGGCAAAGTAACTTATAAAAAACCGGGCAAGTGGGTGTCGGGCCACACGCAGTGTAAGGTTCCGTAGTTGCCCGTCACGATATGTGGACTTAGAAGTACATTTTATAAATTGGTTGACTATTACTCGTTAATTTTTGTCCCCATAATTATAACAGAATAACTGTAAGTTTATTACTATTGTTACTAGCAAACTAAGGATTGATAATCTGAAATCATCATCATCATCGTCAGATATGTTTTAAATAAGAATGGAATAAGAGTGAATTCTGTACCGCAGTAGGTAACTCAAACGATTGACTTTGTAAGTCATTTGCACGACTGAATTTTGCGCGAAAAGACATTGCGCGACACAAGACAACACAAAGGAATTTCACAAAAGTTACTTTCCGGGCACTGTTTGGTAGTATTTGGTTATTTTGGTAATTTATGGTAGTTTTTGAGACTTTCGGTAGTTTTTGGTAAATTTTCGTACAAAAGTAACCAAAAAGTTATTTTGGTAGATTTTCGTACTTTTCGGTAGGTAGTTTGTGGTTATTTTGGTAGTTTCTGGGTTTTTTGGTAGATTTTCGTACTTTTTGGTAGATTATTGTTATTTTGGTAATTTTTCGTACTTTTTGGTAGTTTATGGTTAATTTGTTACTTTTTGGTTCATCTCATTTTATTTTATTTATTTACCTTATATTGTAGGTAGGTACCTACATAAGTTACAGATGGTAAGTACAGAGTACCTATTAGTCACACTACAATATAATTTATAAACATCAAGAAAAAAACAGATTTAAACAATAGGTGCCAGACAATAATTTAACTACCACCTTTCACTTACTACAATTAAATTAGTTAAATGTTATAAAATCAGTTCAATGTGATTAGTTAAAAATTATAATAACCTATTGAGGTACAAATAATCGGTCTGCAACACATTTCTTTCTACTCAGATTGATGCCTGTTTGTTTACTTTTACTGAAGAAACTAATTAAAGTCATTTAGATTCATATTTAGATTAATAGTTCTTTAACCTTCTTCAGAAATTTCTTGTCGGCTTTAATGTCATCTGTTATTTTACTATACACAAGAACAGTATTCGACTTTATTTTGTAGTCCTTAGTAGGGATGTGCGATATTTGTGTTCGATCCGATATTGTGGATCGATACGGATCGTAATCCTTCGATCCGATCTGTGGATCGGATCGGATGTCTTCGATCCGATATTCAAAAGATCGATCCAAAAGATCGTATGAAAAACAGACAATAATTTTAATATTTCATTTGTTCAAACATACATACATGAAGCTTACGCCATTGTCCCATGGGGATTTTTAACATGCGAAATCATTAAATTTTTACTGAAATATATAAAAAAGGTTAAAAAAGATGAGATACTTATTTTTCCGAATTAATTTTTAATCGATATTTCTATTTTTAATCAACTTTTCGAATTTTGATCTTAGCAGCGATGAAATAACCTTGTACGAGATAACTTAGTTTTAATTAAGTGCTATTTTGTTTGATTCCCGCGAGACAGGCGTTGCCTAGTGCAGTGATACAAGTAATAATATGAAAATGTATCTTTGGCTGGCAAATAAAGGCGTTGCCTAGTGCAGTGATACAAGTAATAATATGAAAAAGTATCTTTGGCTGGCAAATAAATATTATTATTACTTAAATGTACCTACGAGTTAAGTTAAAAAGTAACAGTAGTAGTGTTGTTTCTGATTCGATATTAGCGATCCGATTTCTGAAGTTTTGTATCGATCCACTAGAAAATCGAATGGCTTTGTATCGATCCGAAAAATCTTCGGATCGTATGCTCGCGATCCGATCTTCGGAAAAATCGGATCGGATCGGCGCATCCCTAGTCCTTAGCATCGATGCTAGTCGGTAATTTGGTACCAGTAGCTCATTTTTGCGAGTTAAATTTAATCTCTTGCTACGGAATACTACGGGATATCGTCTCACGATTTCGCACAATTTAAAGTCGGTAAACAAGGATCGGCATGACACCCTTACTGACTGAATTCCGCTTACGATTCGAATGTACCTCTTTTGCAAAACAAATATTTTGTTTATGTAAAAGCCGTGGTGGTCCAGTGGCGAGTAACCTTGCCTGCCGTGCAGGAGGCGATGGTTCGATCCCCGTCCAGGCCTACTCGTACCAATGAGTTTTTCGGAATTTATGTACGATTTGTAACACCACTGGCTTTTCGGTGAAGGAAAACATCGTGAAGAAACCTGCATGCTTCAATTTCGAGGCATGAATTGTACCCACTGTCCATTATAAGTGGCGACGGGCTCACCCCCCCGTCACACTGGACAGACATACAGTACTACTGGTGAAACGTGGATATTCTGAGGTTTCAGAATATCTCTGACTACCCCCTCAGGGAATATAGTCGTGAGCATATGCTTATGCTTATATTTTGTTTATGTCAACAAACCCACCCCGTAGCCAAGCCGTCAAGAACTCTTTTGTTTTTATGGTAGTTTTTGGTAATTTTCATTCTTCTATCAAATATTACCAAAAAGTATAAAAATCTACCAAAATAACCAAAAACTACGAAAATCTACCAAAATAACCAGAAACAACGAAAAACTACCGAAACAACGAAAAACTACCAAACTAACCAAAAACTACCAAACTAACCAAAAACTACCAAAAAAACCAGAAACAACAAAAAATAATTACTAAACTCTACCAAAAATTACCAAAACCTACCAAAAGAACCAAAAACTACCAAAAGAACCTAAAGAACTAATTGACATTGTACTAATTTTTTTCTTTAAAATTACTTCTTGTTAATATTGCTGTGCCCTTTCAGGATTCATGTACCCACTTTAGCTACTAAGTAACACCTATTATGTTCTTGTGTCGCACAATGTCCTTCAGCGTGACGAAATCTACCAAAATCTACCAGCCCTGTTTCAAATTCTACTTAAATTCTACCAAATCATATTTATGTCGTTACAGATGGTTAAAATTTAATATAAAACACGTTTTTGAACAAAATTTATCTAAACGCTCATCATACACATGATATTTTTGCATTTTTGTATAATTTTTATTGGTTTTCATCACTTTGTAACATGCTTGAATTTTCAAATAAATATTAAATTTGGTCGTCCCTATGCAAGTTTAAATTTAGTACAGTTTTCTGTGTCTCATAAGCAGAGTCAGAAATTTTGGTAGCACTTTTAATATGTCAAAGGGATTGCACGTTTATCGACTTCCGATTGTGTCCATATACGGGTAATTTTTTATCACTGCGGATAACACCAGCATGTATTCTACTCATCAAACTGAACAACTTTCACTATGGAGCCAACTTCAAAAGAGCGAAAAAAAAATCAGCTGTCCTATACAAAACTGCAGTACCTACATATTCGACTCAAATGTATGGGACAGCTGATTTATTTTCGCTATTTTGAAGTTCAATACATGCTGAAGTTATCCGCAGTGATATAAAATATACCCGTATATCGACATTATTGGAAGTCGATACACATGTAATCCCTTTGACATATTAAAAGTTCTAGGTACCAAAATTCCAACTTTGTTCAGAAGCCCTCTTTTGTAAAAAAAACAACATTAGGCGATATGATTAATATTTGCTGTACTAGAAGTGAGTTCGGTGGCGCGTTGCGGAGAGGTTTGGACTCTCAATCAAGAGGTCCGCGTTCGAATCCGCACGGACAACATGCCACGTACCAATGAGTTTTTCTAACTTATGTACGTATTACCGACTGCTCTCAAAGGGTGAACGAAAACATCGTGAGGAAACCTGCATATGCAGACGAAGAAATTCTGATGTATGTGAAGTCTACCAATCCGCATTGGGCATGCGTGTTGGACTTACGCCCAAACACCCTCCTAGAAGGTAGGCCTGTGCCCTGCAGTGGGACGTATACAGGGTGTTACATAAGTGAGAATAAATTTTTAAAACTCTTAAGGGGGTTGTTTAGACCGTCAATCTGAACAACTTTCTCTATGGGACCAACATCGAAATCGCGAAAAAAAAATCTGATATCCCATACATTTTTAGCTCGAGTCGATTTGTAGAGTATAGAACATAAATTATTTTTTTCGCGATTTCGATATTGGTCCCATAGTGAAAGTTGTTGAGTTTGATGGTCTAAACCACCACCTTAAATGTTTATTTGTATTTTTGTAACACCTTGTATAGGCTGATGATTATGATGATGATGTATGTACTAGAAGTTCCGGAAAACTTGCAAACCCTGCAATCGTTTTCTCAGCCATTTGTATTGCCAGCTTAGATTTTATTAGCCTGAATCCTTGCATTTTTAAATACATTAACATTTTCGAATACCCAATTTCTACTAAAATCTACTAAACAATGTTGTCCTAAATCTACCAATAAAGAAGAAATCTACTAAAAGTTGTCACACTGATGTCCTTTTGCGCAAATGCTTTTGAAGGCAGCCGTTTCAGTTACTGCAAAATTAACTTTTATTCCGTGCTTAAAATATTATATCTGACGATGATTATTATGATAAAAGATTACAAAGCCTTAGTTTGCTAATACCAATAATATTAAACTTATAATAATTTCATTATTCTGTTAAGTTTTAATTTGTTCTGTTATAATAATTTTAAGTTTTTTTAAGCCTTAGTAATACTGTGATCTAATTAGCTGGAACCCATCCTATCCTACCACCAGGGGTGATCTTTGATCAGTCACATTATAGGTCCATCACGGTACTGTACTGTTGCTGTAAATGTCAATTTCGACCTACGGCTCTCAAATCCAGATGCTGCAGGATTATTGCCACGCACAACCAAACATTCAACATTAATTTAATGTGGTAAAATCTGCCTTCCGAGTAGTAGGTACCCTAAATTCGGTCGGACCTACGAACCTGCCAGGATACGGCCGACCAGACTTTTTAGTCCTTACTAATTGGACTCTAGACCAACAGACTAGTTACGTCCTTTAATTCAACGAGGTAAAATGTTGTGTCACCAGGTAGGGTTCACTTTTTCCTTCACACCAGTAAACATGCCAGCCAAGCTGCGCCGCGCGCTGCAGCCGACCAAGTTTTTTGCAAGAAATTTATTACCAAAAGCTATCAAATTGATTTGTTCATTAATCTTATAAGATAGGGTTGAGTGTTGTCGGCCACCGGTCTTTTTCTTTTGACAGATATGTCAAACGGGCCGTAGGTAGTGCCGACCCTTAACTGTACATAAAAAGTATTTCTGATCAATGTTACTGAATCAAAAGTAGTTCTTTGTTGGTGAAATTAATCCAGACTCCTTTGTGACTGCGATGTCTTGCAAAATGCATGCGCCTCCTCGGAGATGGATATCCAAAACCGGGAGATCTTAGGTTTCTTCCCCTTAATGGTATTGCCTCCTTCATTGACCATGTATTTGAAGGGTGAAGAAAGCAAGAGTATAGGGGCTAACACAAAAGATCCCATTGGGTCGCAGTGTTGCTGGCTTGCCAGCCCCCGCAGCAAGATAAGATACGATAATCCAGACTCCAGATAAGTAGGTACATAATATTTATGAGTTGGTCTAGATCCAGATAGGCGACTGAAGATGACGGGTAGGTACGAGGTATTGGTTACGAGGAGTAGGTAAGGGTATCAAAAGAGAACCAAGTAACATTACCTAGTTATCTATATTGTTATTGTTGAGCCACTCATTCCAAAAAAGTATCAAAACGGTCCAAAAATGCCAGATTTAATCTAAAAATATCTGAGAGCGGGCACTTTTTCTCCTAGTTGCTACATCTCACTGAAAACATACTAAGTTTAAGGTACCTATCAATTTGGTTACAATAAAGGTTGTAAGAAAAAACCGAAGTAATATTTGATGGTGTGATAGGACCTCTGATTATTTTTTTTTACTTCGTCTCCATAGTGAGAGTTGTTCAGTTCAGTTGATGGTCTTAACCACCACTTCAAATATTACTAGGGTGTTTTGTTACACCTTGTATATTTGATTTTGATCTGGGACCTATTCGACTCATGATGAACCAATGTAGCCTGCAGAAAGAAAATTTCTGGCTCGGGCGTGAAAGAACTACTAACATTTTAATGTAAAATTTATCATAATAATATAGCATAGCATAGCATATGCTCACGACTATATTCCCCGAGGGGGTAGTCAGAGATATTCTGAAACCTCAGAAGTCAGAACATCCACGTTTCACCAGTAGTACCGAAACTCTGTCCAGTGTGACAGGGGGTGAGCCCGTCGCCACTTATATGGACAGTGGGTACAATACATGCCCCGAAATTGAAGCATGCAGGTTTCCTCACGATGTTTTCCTTCACCGAAAAGCCAGTGGTGTTACAAATAATATAGGGTCCAACTTAATATGCGGACACTTTTTAAGAGGATGATCAGACCGTCAAACTGAACCACCTTTCTCTATGGAACCACCATCGAAATCGCGAAAAAGAAATCATCTCTTCCATAAAAAACTGCAAACCTACTCGAGCCAAAAAATTTCGTTGCTGGTCCCAAAGAAAGTTGTTCAGTTTGATGGTCTGAACATCCCCTTAAAAAAGTGTCAGCATATTATTCTTAATATGCTGACACTTTTTTATGCGGGTCCTTCTGGACCATGTATAATAAGGATGGATCGAGTTGGAATAGGTTACATATTCTGAGTAGAGAAACAAAATGCTATCGTGAAGCATTATTTATTATTTCAGATTAAGAGGACAAAAGCAGGCAGAAGAGCAAATTTTATGTAAATTAAGGGAAGAAAGCAAGATCCATGTTCCAGCATAATATCTTGTTTCCGTGACCTTTTCAGGGTACTTAAAAACTACCTACTTCAGTCCTGGATATGAGAAATTAATTATTACCAGCATAGATATACGTAGCATGACACTGTGATAAAGTGCTATCACACCTTCACTCTCTTTCTATTTGCACGTTAACGAACGAGATAAAAGGCGTGACAAAGCCATATCACATGTAACATGCTACAAATGCTGGTTAAAGTATAAATAAAAGCCAGTTACAATGAAAATATTTTGATGCACAATATACAGAGAACATTGTTTATTTGAACGTATTTTAATTACCTACGACGTAAGTGACCGACATAGGTCCTACGTCATCAATTTCAAGTTTTATATGGACAATGAGCTGGACCCGAAACATAAAGCTATACAGAGTTTTATGGTAAACAGTTGCACTATTTTAAGGGACGATTGTACCCATGATATTGAACAACTTTCCTAAAGAAACTTATAGGATATTCCCAAAAAAAAACAGTTTAACATACTAAATGCAATGAGCTGGACGAAAGTTTGTATGAAAAGTTTTTTATTTTTTTTGCGATATTGCTATAGGTTTCTTAGGGAAAGTTGTTCAGTATCATGGGTACAATCACCCCTTAAAGTAATGCAACTGTTTACCCTAACACCCTGTATAGGGTCCTTCTTAATACGCTGACACTTTTTTTACAGGACTATCAGACCATCAAACTGAACAACTTTCTCTATAGCACCAACATCGAAATCGCGAAAAAAAATACTGCTGCGGTGCCATACAAAACTGCAAACCTACTCGAGACAAATGAGACAGTTGATATATTTCGCGATTTCGATTGTGGTGCCATATAGAAAGTTGTTCAGTTTGACGGTCTGATCATCCCCTTAAAAAAGTGTCAGCATATTAAGAATGACCGTCAGCATAATATTAAGAATGACCTTATAGTAGCTAAACTCTGAAATCGAATCCGATTAGGGAGCTCCAGGGTAGCTCCATAGTAGGTAATAGTTGTTCTGTTTGGTGGTCTGTACAACCTGTATTACAGAACATTTGAAACAATGGAAACCTCCAATCACCACCCCACCTGTATCTGAATCGAATCCTGCACGATCGTGTATGCGGAACGTGCTTCATAGCCACTACCTAGTATGTCTTTACCAGTGTACATAGACCTCTGAATTTATACAATAAATCCCTTTTGATATCAGAATGTTGATATAAAGGAGAGAATGTAGATCAGGTTATGGTAGCTAGGTTAGCACGCTTAACTTTGTTACCGTAAACAGCATTATATTATTCGCAGGTTGAAATATTATGTTTTTTGTTTGGTGTTTAGGAGATGCAACGATTATTAGTTACCTAGAACATTGAAGATAAGTAAAATACAATAATATTATATTTAAATACTTACGTATTATTAGCCTTCTCTCTCATTATGGTAGGCATCAGATGAAACAGAAAACGCCACCTACTTCGTTCCAGACAAATTCAATGTAAGAGCCAAGAATCTCTCTTTTACGGGATTTATAACATAGCTAGCACAATAAATGGCATTCTCAAAACTACAGTCTTGTATGCATCCTATTAACGCATTTCCATACTGATACTAAAGTATTTAGCTTAGAGTTAAAGATTGCTCCTATAGGACTAGTACATAATTAAATCATACTTATATTTTAAGCTCTAATGCGCTTTCGAGACTTATTTTTGCAGATTATTACTCTTGGCGTTCATTTTGCATTTAGCAGTGCATTTACAAGTAGCATACAATTACCCATGACTTTTCTGTGACTTGTAAAAGACTTATAGCATTAAAACCTGCATTTCCCAATAGCAATTTGGGCATCCATCTACGGTTAGTCACAAACAAATAAAATAAAACTCTTTGAAACCATTAAAATGTTATCCTTGGAGGTATTCCAGATAATTCTGAGAAAAAATTTAAAAAACAGTATAAAAGAGTATCTAGTAGGTACTATACATAACGCTTTATCTTACGGGGGTAGACATTATGCTTCTATCTATTCTAACTCGCTCTTTAATCAATTAAAGTAAAACGAAACCTTTATTCATCTTTATGTTGGTTGTTTGTAAATATTTTAAAGATAAAACACATTTACTTTAATTACAGTGCTAATTGGGTAATGAAAAAGACCTAATGATGTATTTTACGAAATATTTGATTTCAGGCCAGCTGAGCGCCAGTTCAAAAACCCCAGGTCACCCCGTCCTTTTATTTTATAGAGGATAGGCTCTTTTTTTACGTACTTAAAATTCTTATCGAAATGGTTTGTCACAAAACAAAATATCAAAGCGTTCCTAACGATAACAAGAGCTTCTAGGGTTCTGTAAAATTTAAATACAAATACCTAAATAGATTATTTCAGTCTGCTATTGCTGAAATAATGTACCATGATAAAGACGAAGATAAAGGCGAACTCATTTTAAAACCGCAGCAGAAAAAACCGTGAGAGAGACCGAAAAAGTCCATCTCTTTTTCGGTCTCCCTCTGCATCAGGCAAACTCATTTTACCAGTGCACGACCCACTGAAAACCGCAGCAGAAAAGATAATGGGAGAGACCGAAAAAGAGATGGATCGACTGTGATTAGGAAGATCTGAGGGACATGGGCAAGTTTACCATCTCTGGAGAAGGAAAGACAGTGTTCTTGGCAGATTTTATTCAATTCGATAAAACAATCCGAGATAATTGTCTCAATAACTTTTTCTATTTTAGAGATTTTAAAATGAACGGATTACAGATATTTTAAATAAAATAATGACGTTTTAGGTCATCGAGTGACGTCATTCGCGGACCTGTAAACTCCTTGGTAATAAGATATAAATATATATTTCTCCCCTCCGGACGGAAAGCGTCAATTTCGTCCCGCTGCGCTAAACGAAGTTGTCGCTTTCCACCTCCGTCGAGGAGAAAAATAGTATACTAACCTCGGACAGTAAATAAGAAAGCCTCAGATCTGAGACCCGAGGTTAATCTTAATATACTATTTTTCTCCTCGATGGAGGTAGAAAGTGGCAACTTCGTTTAAAGCAACGGGACGAAAATTGACGCTTTCCGTCTGGAGGGGAGAAAAAAATATATTAAATACCGTACGTCAGAATTTGACATTATGATGTTGCCGTTTCTGTTTCCAGCATAGAGTTAGAAAGAAAAGGCAGGTATTTTATTTTTCAAATTATGCGAAGGTTTTCTCCATGGAGTTCGAATGATTTTCTGGCAATCATTTTTGCATTTAGTGATATCTAGATCAAAATAATTTTAATTTTTTATTGAAAAACTCGACGATCGCAAAAAAAATTAAATCCGTTTTTTAAATCTGATACTTAAAATATAATTGTTTCACTACGGAACCCTAAAAAGATGCCATATTGTACCACCGTCCTAACGCAAAGATCGTAAGCCCATATTCATGTGAATTCACATACAGGCCTCGAAAGTTAAAATGTGTCACACCGGACCTTTTTCAAGGTTAGGATGTCCGTTTCTGCAGAACAGGTCACTGGTCTATATTTTTACCTGATCCGTCCATCCTACTCTGCCATCTTAAGAGTAAGGAAGACGATGATATATATTAAGGACAAAATAAATCTTATTTCAAAAACATTTAGCCTAATTTTATTTCTGTCTATACGATTTAACGACATTTTTTTATTGAATAATAAAATCTTTAAACCGATAATTCTAAAAGTACGTACATCCGATTCTTGGGTGTAACAAAAAAAGTAATAAGAGTAAACTTTGCTCGGCTTTAGTATATAAATAGAGTTAAGAATTTGGGATGCATCAGTTAGACATCAAGTGTCATCAGCCAAAGATATAATTATTTAGAGTTGAGAAATTAATTTTATCAAAATGTTTAGAATTTTGGTGGTGTGCTGCTTGAGTTTATTTGTTACTATGTCAGACGCTGGAGTAGGTAAGGATATCTGTTAACATTTTATAATTTTTCGATTGGACTCAGACTTGATCATCACAACAAGCCTAAACTCATGCTGAGGGTGTATGGTGGGCGTTAATCCAATACGCGTAGGTACCCATTTTACCCTTTCGTTAGTATGGACCTTTCAGAATAAACTTCTTTTAAGTCGATATTTGTTCATTTACTTCCATTGTATTGTCATATTATCCCAATAATAATAAAATAAAAGTGTAGTGTGTATAACTTAAATCTTGTAAAACTGTTTAACAGAATTGTGTCTGTACCTACATTGAAGATACCTATTTAAGAAAAGTTACGATTTTATGGGTCAATGATCCCTGATTCCAAATCACGATTTTTTGGCATTTTTTTCGGTCTGTTTGCTTGTTTGAGCATCACGCGAAAATTGCTGAACCGATTTCGATGAAACTTCGTGTGTTTGAAAGCTTATGTTATAATTTGACTTAAAATCTGGTTTATTGTTATGTAATTTGTTTGTACGAAATCGCTGGTAAACTCTAGTTTTAAATTGTCGTTTCGCGCAGCTGGAAAATATGTTATTGTTTTCAAGTTTATTTCATCGTTTATTCAAATAAGTAGGTACATTATCATTTTTTTATTTTATTAATTTTGTATGGTATTCAGGTAAAATTTTGTGTAAATATCGCGGAAATTTTCAAAATCATACGTAAAAATGTTTTATAATTTATGAATCGTGATTTTTAGGTTATGATTGAATGGCGTCTTCAATTATACAGCTGTTGCTCGTCTAGTACTCGATTATGAAGCTTTTTGCGTAACTAAGCTGTAATTTAAGTATTAACAATAGCCTAAAGAGTAATAGTGGCTGTACATTAGAGTTTAAATACTATAGTAGCTGCTTAAAAGAATACGTTTAGTAGATATTACAGCAATTGTGAATATGCTTTATCTAGTTTTTGTTTTATTCAGTTCTTTTTATTTTATTTTTCCATCATTTTTTATACATTTTCAAATTAAATAAATTCCAGCGCCATTCATTGTGCCGTGTAAACTGGACGATAAAGCATGTCTCATCAGTTCATCGCAAGCTGCAGTAGCGAACATAACGGCTGGTATCCCTGAATTCGGAGTTGAAAAACTGGATCCTATTAATCTTCAGACTGTCAAGGCTAACACTGATAAGCTTCAACTTCTCTTCAACAACGTGGATGTTACAGGGTTAAGCAAGTGCAAAATCCTGAGTGTGGAGTAAGTATACAAAACAAGAAGAAGTTGATACGGATATATCAATTTTTCATATTTTTAGGGTTCCGTAAGAATTCCGTAAGAAAGCGATTTCTGGCCGCAGTGGGGATTGGTAAGGAACTTTAAAAAAAGAGCGTTCATAAAGGACCAGCGGTGGTCAGGCTCAGCAGGCCTGTCAAGGCCCAACACTCCCCCCCCCCCAACTAATAAATAATTAGGGTTCCGTACCCAAAGGGTGAAAACAGGATCCTATTCATAAGCCAACGCTTTCCGTCCATTTGTCTGCCTGTTCTACCTCTTTAGAGCTGTAACTGTTGAACTTTGAACTCACAAAATGTGTTTTATTATGGCGAATTTCTTGACAACTAATAAAAATTACAAAAAGTTAAAATTAACGGGGGTCCTCATACAAGAAACTAGCTTAAATCAACGTATTTTCTTCTCGCTATATTGTAAAAACTGTAAAAATGTGAAACTTAGTGCGATTATTGAGAAAACTCTACAGTATAACAACGAATAATAAAAACCGGCCAAGTGTGAGTCGGTCTCGCGCTAAAGGTCCCGGAGAAAATAAAACTTTTCTGTAAGTTAATTAAGTATGTGTACCTACCTATACAGGGTGTTTCATAAGTAAGAATAAATAAATATTTAAAACTCTTTAGGGGGATGTTTAGACCGTCAAACTGAGCAACTTTCTCTGTGGGACCAACATCGAAATCGCGAAAAAAAAAAATGATATCCCATAGCTCTAGTCGATTTGTAGAGTATGGAACATCAGTTTTTTTTTTCGCGTATTCTATATTGGTCCCATAGTGAAAGTTGTATAGTTTGATGGTCTAAACACCCCCTTAAAGGTTTATTTGTATTTTTGTAACAGCTTGTATAGGCCGATTCGCACTTGACCAGTTTTATTTGTAATTTACAGAATAAATGATGATCAGTCTAAGTTATCTCTCGTATTTGAAACTCCATTCGTAGCTACTGGACAATACGTCACCAAAGGCGAAGTAGTTGTTCACGTTGAAGGAAGTGGAGACTTCAAACTTGAAACTGGTAATAATACATTTTATTAAAAGATTCCAACGAAAAGATAGTACAGCTCCAGGACTAAATCACTCCATAGCACTTATCTAAGGGTATAATCGCAAGCATTCGAACAGCCTACCAGCTCTTAAAAAGACAATCCATGTGCAATATTCAATCCAATATCCAATATAAGCTGGCCGCGCGATGTTATACATTACTGTACCTACGCGCGGCCAGCTTATTTTGGTTTTTCGTAGCTTGATGTGTCGCCGTGTGTAGGTCTAGGTACGTATCTACTAAAGTGTGTACATCTTTTTATTGCTAATGTTACTTCGAAAAAATACGTAGGTACTTAAAAATGTTACAGAAAAACAATCAGAAATGTAGTCAAAAATTATTATTTTCTAACACGCTATCCTACAACTTACAGAAAAAATTGAGCTCACCATTCATGCTGTACTTGCCACAACCGTCGGCAGCGACGGTCAAAAACATTGGCAGATTGATTCATTTGACTTCACTTACGATCCTAAGGAGAAAATCCACATGAAGTTCGAGAATCTCTATAATGGAGATGCGGAAAAAGGTAATAAATACCAACTATTAATATTAATGTATAATGTTATATTTGGGCAGTGCTGCCGCGTTATCCTACTCTTGGATATCGTAGGAGGCTTGGAGTTTACCCTGGGCAAATGGAGAAAATAACTTTGTCCCATATATTTTCTCCGTGCAACATCATTCACCTTTATCAAACTTCGATCACCGTTCCACTTGGCAAGCGTAGCGATGTTGGAAATTGTCGAACATTTTATTAATCGAAATAGTTAGTTAATCCTGTTTACAATCCTGCACGGAACAGGCTAGTGTAAATTTAACCAGGACATGTAGCTGCAATCGCTTCAATCTATGGTCTCTTCGCTTAGTTCCATAATACTTAGTATTAATACTTAGTATCATGCAGAGAATCGTACAAACCGAACGTAATGTCACCCCGTACAAATTTATACTTGGTTGAATTTTTATGAACGATTTGACATAACCTCAAAAATGCATTAAAAAAAACAATAACATAATTAACGGATAGAAAAAAAACACCTAACCTACTTATACACTCCCTGCCCCCGTGTAATTTTTGCGAGGCCGAAGGCCGAGCTACGCGTAGGAGCGAAGCTCCTCAGCGGCCGGCGACCCCCCGGGAACCTGGTGGACCTGGTCTCCGGGGTCAATCTGCCGCCAAGCGAGCCGTAGGCCGAGCGCTAATGTCCTCTAAAGCCCCTGAATGATTAAATAATTCATTTATCTATGGGTAGGTACTAAGGGTGGATAAATTCTTCAATGATACGCATATGACTAAATTCTCTTTCCTTTTTCAGCTAACGCACTTCATGTGATACTGGACAATTCCTGGAAGGAAATGGCCGGTAATTTTGGGAAGCCCATCATTACCCTATTTATCGAAAAGATTCGGATTTTCCTTAATAATTTCTTTAAAGCAGTACCATTGAGTGAACTTCACAAATCTTAGATCAGTAGGTAACTTACAAAAGTATTTTTTTGAATAGACCTACCAACTTTTAAATAAACTTTTAATTTATACATTTTTGTTTGATTATTCCACATAAAAAAATCGCATTACATGACCTATATTAGGTACATTAACAAATCACAATTACAATAAAACGAATATACAATTCAGAATAAATTATAAGAATAAAAATAATACATTTTGTTTGAAATACTATTTTGATTTCCGATAGGGCCAAAAAGTTCTCGAGTGGCGACCGCGTTTCGGAAAGCGCAGCGCGTGGGCAGGCGCTGTCCTCATCCAACGGATTCCCGCCGCCTTCACGTCGTGGCAAGGCGGACCGACGACCGCGTGAAGGCGGCGGGAATCCGTTGGATGAGGGCAGCGCAGGCCCGGCCGTTGTTGCGATCCTTGGGGGAGGCCTATGTCCAGCAGTGGACATCCATCGGCTGAGATGATGATGAGGATGACTGTTTTGATATACCGGATACTTTTTTATCAGTCAGGGGCGCCAGGGTGCGACAGTCAGCCTGCGAACCCCTTTCCCAATAAAAAAATTAAGAACATTTTATTTTTATGCGCGCCGCACGCACGTATTTCTTAGAACATCAATTTTATTCGAATAGTAATAACATCTAAATTGGCTTGCAAATCGCAAATGGCAACTGAGCAAGCCGATGCCGTGGTATTTCATCTTCATCTTAACACTTTCACTGCTGAAAAACACGCCTAGAGTTTTCCATTGACAAAAGAGCCATTTTTTTTTCAAATTCAGCAGTGAAAGTGTTAAGCAGCGTGCTTTGGAAGGGTTTCACAGTCAATCTCTGATATACCGTTAGTCTATGTTAGTATCGGTAAGTAAGGTCACATTCCTGTATCTACTGCTAAAATATAAACAAGTTATAAATAAATGACGGATGTTAGACGGCCCGACAGCACAGTCTATAGTGAACCTGCCTGCTGTGTCGAGGGTCGCGGGTTCGAATCCCGTAAGGGACAAATATTTGTATGACAAATACGAATATTTGTACCCGAGTCATGGATGTTTGTATCTATATATGTATTCTATATCGTTGTCTAGTTATCATAATACAAGTCCAGGCTAGATTCTGGAACTTTAAATGTGACTAGATAATTTGTGTGACACTGTCCAAGATATTTATTTATTTATTATTTATTAAATGAATAACGCTCACATGCACTTACATTGTTATGATCCCAAACGTTAGCTAGTAGCTAACGTTTTATTATGGAAGCCATACAGCACCCCACCGGCACAAACATAACATCCATGACCATGAATCGAACCTAGGACCGTTTGGAATTCCAGCGTATCCAATACAACAACCGGGTCATCGTAGACCACTATCACTCCACATACATATTTTAATATTATTATAATACAATAATAAAGTTAAATATATATATTTTTTTTATTTATAATTAATGGCTTTTTGCTTGTGCGTAGCACCGCATTTCCGCCAGTGTCAAGTGTAATTAATGGGAGTATCTATCCCAATCTCAGGGATTGTTTTTGTAAAAGAACAAGAAGAGATTGAGGATTGTGGAGCCTCGTGGTTGTGCATTTAGCTATAACTTAATAATTATGTAACCTACCTACCTTTGAATAATGTAACAATCGTTAAGAAATCAATAAATAAATAAAATAATAATGTATAGTAGGTGCCCATAAAGCAACCAATACGAGCATACATTACTACCGGTTATAATGAAACGATGTACACAAAATTTAATTACTCAATCAAATAATCATAAATTACAGTTTACGATTGAATATTTATAAGTTAGTTTAATGGACGCAACACCACCTACCGCGTTACTAATAAAATAATAAACGTTTTTAATTATGACTACTTGTAGCTTTGTTTTTATTAAGATATCTTAGAAGTTTTAATTTAGTACTGTTCATTGAAAATATAGGAGCATCGGTGGTAAAGTGGTATGAACACTCAGAGTATTATGGTATGCCATATACCCTTCTCCCATGCACCTCCGTGCATAATTGCATTTACCAGGGAGTTTTTCTAAGGAAACCAGCATACGCTGATAAAAGAAGTCTCCATAAAGCATGGACTGACAAGACGCCAGTTGTAGTAAAAGGTATATCTGATGACCACTCAAAATTTAATTTTGGTTGTAGGTTTCTGTATGGCAGCTAGCGGTTAACCGACACTTCGTCCGCTTGGCAATTTTTCCTATGTCCTTATTCAAGGTTCAAGCAGTCTCTGTACCAAATGTCAACAAAATCAATTCACCGTCTTCCGCTTCAGCCGTGAAAATGTGACAGAAGGGATCCTTTCGCATTTATAATATTAGTATATCTTGGAAGAGGACTATTACATATTTAAGTCAGGCATTTCTTTGCCTATGTATGCTTTAATTGGTAATAGCTCGCATATTTGTACTGTATCATTATAATTAAGTACCATTCAGATATTGAATACTGTAAAATTGCGATTTCGTTACTTATTGCTAATAAACAAAGTTTTAAGTATACATAGATATAACTCGCAACGACTTCTATCAAGGAAGAGAGACAGGAGAGCAATCGCGGTAAATATACGGTGACTGAACCTTGATTGGATTACGTACGAAGCATATTTTTGACACATTTGGTATCGCGATAATCGTGGCACTGCTCTTGACAGCCATTAAAGCCGTTCTTACAGATGGCTCAAACGTTTTGTAGACGTTTATGAACGATTCTATTGTAGTTGCTCAGTTCTTAGTATTATCCTAAATTGATAAGGGTCACAGCTGTAAATTCTAGCACATAATTCACTGTAACGAAAATTATCAGGCCGCAAGCAATTATTCAATTGTCACCCATAGCGAAGTCTATTTTCAGAACCGCTCTAAATCTATGTCGTGATGCCAATATGCAGGACGACAGTCGAGTAGTCTAATTAGGATGGAGCTGCCAATAGGGGTGACAGCCACCAGACAAATGACACTTGAAATAACGACTGTCGGTAATTGCTGTCGGTCGAGTACGTGAACAGTGTTCAGAATAGTGCACTTTGCATTTGTATCAGGCGAAGCATTTGTTGCTTTGTAGCTATTCAAGGATTTTACTCAGTTATGGGCATTGCTCTCAAACCGTGATGGAAAGCATCGTGAGGAATCTTGTATTATACTGAAGTAGACATTCTTATGGCTATCCCTGTGCCCTGCAGTGAGCTTAGATAGTACAGGGTGTGAGTATAGATAGGCTGTAGTCAAGTTGCATAACTTATTCAGAAGTGGTGAAACAGGCCCTAAGACAACTTTTTTTTAATGCAATTTTTTTTTTTTTACTTTGTCACAATTTATCTAGTCACATTTAAAGTTCCAGAATCTAGCCTGGACTTGTATTATATAACTAGACAGCGATATAGAATACATAATATATAGATACAAACATCCATGACTCGGGTACAAATATTCATATTCATCATACAGAGATGACAAGGGATATACCCTTACGGGATTCGAACCCGCGACGCTCGGCACAGCAGGCAGGTTCACTACAGACTGTGCTGTCGGGCCGTCAAAATCATTACCGTCAAATTCCTTATAAGTTCCTTGGGGAGAGTTGTTCAGTATCATGGATATAATCACCATAAAGTAGGTAAAGTAACTGTATACAGGGTCCATCTTATTATAGCAGACATTTTTCGCGATTTCGATGTTGGTGCCATAGAGAAAGTTGTTCAGTTTGACGGTCTGATCATCCCCTTAAAAAAGTGTCAGCATATTAGCAACTACAATATGGATGTTTATCATTTATATCGGTAACCATTTAAAATATCAATTAACAAAAATAATCACTAACTAAAAGCGATAAATTAAAGCAAACAAAGATACAATTACAGCTCTATAAGTACTACCAATACCTTTATTCGAACCAGCAAAATAAACTACCGAACATTAATTTATAATGTTTATATTACATTTACAAGTCGGATCGTATAATTAGTTTGGTCTGGTAATAAAGAGTTCTTTCATTGCTCTCTCGAAAGTAAACTTGGGTAAGAAACTCGTAAAGTTCCTGCCGTGCCGTAAACGAAAGAAAATTTCCAAGTTATTAATGCGGCTAGCCACGAAATATGAACTTTTTAAAGCTACATCGTTTGCCTGGAATGGTTTATGTTCTTAGGTTACTGGAGTAACGGTAAACATCGCTCAGTGCTAGACTTTAGTACTCATTCAAATACTGTAATCATACGGATAGTTTCACTTTTACGTAATGCATATGCTCACGACTATATTCCCCGAGGGGGTAGCCAGAGATATTCTGAAACCTCAGAACATCCACGTTTCACCAGTAGTACCGAAACTCTGCCCAGTGTGACGGGGGGTAAGCCCGTCGCCTGTTATAAATTATAATGGACAGTGGGTATCGAAATTGAAGCATGCAGGTTTCCTCACGATGTTTTCCTTCACCGAAAAGCCAGTTGGTGTTACAAATCGTACATAAATTCCGAAAAACTCATTGGTACGAGTCGGCCTGGACGGGGATCGAACCATCGCCAGGAGGCGTGCAGGAGCACGGCAGACAAGGTTACTCGCCACTGGACCACCACGGCTTTGCTTTTAGTACCTACATGCTGTTACTCTAAACAGATATGAGAGTATAGCTAGATTAAAAGTTACAAACGAATCGAATCTTACCTGACCCACTAAATTATTTTCTAACATTATTGTTAGAAATACGTTAACGTTATTGTTGTTGTGTATACATAAGTATATAAAAGTGGTATGGACATATTGTGATGAGAAGAGATGAGTGGCATATTACAAGACGAATATTAAATATGAATGTGGATGGCTGCATGAAGAGAGGACGACCTTAGAAAAGATGGATGGATTGTGTGAAAAATGACACGTGTGAAAAAGGAGTGTGCGCTGAAATGACGGCTAAAAGAGATGAATGGAGGAAGACGACATATTGCGCCGACCCCAAATAATGTGATAAGGGCAGAGAGAAGAGGTACTTTTATAAAAGTCGTTATTTGATAAAGCATTATAAATGACACAAATCTAATGCCTCAAGAAACAGACAATGTCACTTCTGGACACACCATTTTGTCACACCGGCGTGCGCGCCATGCAGTGAAAAAGTAAAAACCACAGAGCAGAGGTAATTATTTTAAATACCTTATTTTGCTAAAATACCTTTTTTTATCAAAACACATGGTTTCATGGTAACTCTTCTATATTTGCTGATTACATATGAGATTCTACACCAATTTAGATAAAACTGTATGAACCTACAATGCGACCCGTGGACCCGTGCATACGGACTACATACTGCTATACAGCAGTGTGCATGTTGCCTTTTGAAGAATGCATCTCTGATTATAAACGCAAAGTGAACCTCGAAACATCTTTACAACAAGTTGTTCCTTTCATCAAACTTCAATGTCCTAACAAAATTGCAATAAACCATAAACAAAGTTTAGTCATAAAGTCTTAACTGAAAATTTACGGAAATCTTGAGTGAAAAGTTTGACGTCGCCTGACAATTTCAAGTCCGAGTTACTGGAAAATAAAAGTCTGTAAGACACAAAGATCTTCTCTTAACTGTAGAATGCAGTATGCAGTTTGGAAAGTTTTGTAACCTTCTTTTGTTTTTGATAAATCAAATTGTCTGCTTTTAAACAAGGGTCCTTCCTAATAATATGTTGACGATTTTTTAAAGGGATGATCAGACCATCAAACTGAACAACTTTCTCTATAGGACCAACATCAAAATCGCAAGAAATAAATCAGCTGTTCCATCTTCTCACAGCTGTCCCATACATTTTGATCAAGTAAGTTTGCAGTTTTGTATGAAACAGACGATTTTTGTTTTTGCGATTTTGGTATTGATCCCGTAGATAAAGTTGTTTAGTTTGATGGTATAATCATCCTCTTAATAAACCGCTAGCATATTATTTGGACAGAATGATTTAACAGAATGCATTAGCATTTATTTCTTTAATGGTAGAAGTGCATCATCCGCTACTAAATATTTCAATCTCCCGCCTACATTTCCAGGGTATCCGCATAGGCGTCATTTTCACATAGTTGTAAGTCCAACATCTCTCATTAAAAATGCACCATGTGAACGATCCACATGCCATTAAATTGTCCCAGATCGCTTGCATGTCTTTACAAACGATCGGCATAGCACGGCCGTAATCTTGAGTTAGATGTTTAGTGCGGATCCTACCTATACTATAGTAAGTTTTGTGTTATAGCTTCTGTTATATGATGATCACCTTAAACTGTATGTGAACACAACACGGGACCGTACCTACAAAATAAATATAAACAATATGTTTTTTTAAGTTTGCCAGACAACATGGATGCCTTCTTGGAGAGTTGGCCAGAAGTTAAACACAACAGAGAGGATTGGAAAGTAAAATAATAATAACGCTCTCACAGGCACATACATTTGTAATGATCCCAAACTAGCACTAAAGGCTTTTTATTATGGAAACCATACAACAACGGCACGAACATATAACATCCATGACCGAACCGGGATTCGAACCCAGGACCCTGGTTTGGCAGTCCGGCGTGGTAACCATTACACCAGCCGGGTCGTCAAAAGGCGAGGCCTTTGCCCAGCAGTGGGACATTGAACATGCTACTTAAAAATTGTGAATTCATAATTATAAAGAGATTTATCTAATTCATACTTACAACCTCTTAACGATCTTTAATAATAATACAAATAGTCGAAATCATTGCCCACCGAAATCAGTTCCATTTTATACATTTTACTTTCGTGTGTAAAATGGAACTGCGACGGGCATAATTTGGAAATTCATTTTCTTCTATCAATTATAAAATTACCGACATTAGGTAGCTACTATAATAATATAAACCTTTTTATAACATTTTCGTTTACCGCACCTTGACAAAGAGGCGTTTTTTTTAAATGTTCAAAGACACTGGAAGGATGGCGAAAGCAATATCGTTACAATCTCAAAAACGTAGTATTTAGATATTTTCATTACTTTACCTAACATTTATTTTCACAATACATATTTTCTAAACTAAGTCTGTACAAGATAATTCTTCAAGGTTCAGAAAATAACAAGACATCAGTTTAAGGCGTATCATCCCGGGACCACGACTCTCCATACTAATCGATGCGAACGAGCGCGTGGCTCCGCTCAGAATTTAGCCGTTTGCTTTGAAAAATTTGATGATTTTTATTAATTTCGAAAAAGTAAGACATAATTCTAAATTGTGTTGTGAACAATATTGTAAATTTTTATTGTCTTCCAATTAAAAATTGTATGAGTAAAATGGATACAACTGGAAAAAAAGGGATGACTTTAGATTCCCTTTTCTTCGGTTTTATTTATTAAAATCGATTTATAGAAAAAACACATCACTCCTCATATCATGTAGTGTCATAGTTAATGAATAAAATGGTTAAAAAGCTACCCAATTCCATGGTAAAACCAGGAGGTAGCCCCTTAAGAACTTAACATTTCATGCGGCACTGGCAATTACTCCCACTCATTATGCGCCAAGCATTAATTGCTACCGTAATTACTCGAATTATAATTTATCAATAATCCTTGGACAGCTTTAATTAACTCGTATCATCTTTAATGTCGAGGGTTAATTGAAGTCTTTGATTTATAATGTAACTCAAAATGGTATGAAGTGTAAAAGGAATTAGGCCTAAATTGGTCTGAATCGATATCTTTACGAAACGATTAAGCTGACTTATCGAAGCCCCTGTACTGGGAAACAAGCTTTCGATAATGTGAAATTGCTTTTTCATTGACGGCTAAATGAGATTTTAATTTGTATCGTAGTTCATGTAACCATAAAACAGAGTACCTATCTACCTACTTAGGTACTCAAAGTTATTCACAAATCGAACACATAAACCAAATAATGCTATCATCATCATCAGCCTATAAACGTTACGAATTATAGAAACACAGATTTGAAACACTTCCCCTCACGTATTCTTAGAACAGCTTTAGTAATGTCCAAGATATTATATTGATACTTATAGTATATATTTCTCATAAATAAATCATATTTGCTAATCAGAATTGGCCAGAAAGCTATACAGGAATTGGAATATATTTTCGTCCTTATTTGGAATGCGTATAGTCGAATCTCATTAAAGATCATCAAAGCAAATCAAAAGCTAGGTAGCTCATAACGAAGGTCCAATACTTTTTTGTGATGTGATTTTAATGGGAAACGATATGTGGACACACTTCTATTCAAATTCCATACAATATTATGCGACGACCAAAAATTCGTCGCAATTCAACGGGACTGCTATTGTGACGAACGAGAAATATTACGTTTTATAGAAAATGTCCAATATAGCTACCCAAAATAATGTATGGAACAGCTGCTTTAATTTTTTTCGCGATTTCAATGTTGATCTCATAGTGAAAGACGTTCAGTTTGATGGTGTAAAGCACCCCTTTAAGTCTGTAATGTAACGAATTTAAGTTTACACCCTGTACCTATAGACGATACATAAATCAATAATGCTCACATGCACATACGTCTTTTTATTATAGAATCCATACAACGACGAAAACATTCTAACATCCATGACCGAACAGAGATTCGAATCCAGGTCCTCTGGGTAGTCCGGTATGGAACCATTATAACAAACGGGACGGCAACTGAATGTCGCAGAATCCAATATTTCAAATTATAACGCAGTAATAACTTGCGCAATTGACCTCATTTGAACTCTTCAATAACCAAGTCATCAAAATTCACTTAGTTCTAAGCGAATAAGTAACAAATTCGCTCAAATTTCCACGAAGCAAGCGACAAAGCCATCATCAATGTGTAACAGGCGGAGTAATTAAACGGGACGCACTTGGCACATAAATATTCATCCTTGCTGACTGGCTGTGTTGCCAGGTTTGATGTTTTGTTTTGGAATCTATTGAATTTTGGGTTGTCACAAAACCTAAAAATAATGCTTTTTCTTCTTCTTATCGTGTGGGCAAAGCCCTGGTGTCAGAGTTTTTTCAGACCACCTTACGGGCTCTGACGTGGTAATGCTTAAATTCTTTGAAACAGCTTTATTTAAAAAACAAAATAATAATCGAAAAAAATTAAAATCCGGTTTTGGCATAAAATGAAAACCGAAAAACCTGTTTTCTAATATTACTCCTGTTTTTAGACCCCTAGTTGTAATCATCTGGGGTCAGCTGATTTAATCATCATCAGGTTGTGTCCGAGTATAGTAATTTATTATAAAAACAAAAATGTGACATTTATTATATTCTATTAGCGATTCAATGCGACATTGAACGAATTCGTTAGACTCTGTTTGACTCGTCAAGTCTTAAAGACGACGAACGAATTCGATAAAAAATTCTTGAAATAAACACCACAGTCACTAACGAATAAAGCTGTATTGTCTAAATAAGAGTTGGAAAATTATAGAAAACCAAGATAACCAATATAGGTAACCTAATAATTAAAGTTACTTAATAACTTAGTATAAAAAACTCTATACTACAGGGTCAAATTTAATATACTGATCGTTTTTGAAGAGGACGATCAGACCATCAAACTGAACATCTTTCTTTATGGTACTAGCATCGAATCGAAAAAATCTGCTGTCCCATACATTTGGGTTGAGCAGGTTTTCAGTTTACTATGGAATAGATTTTTTTTTGCGGCTTCTGCCTAGTTCCAAAGTCGAGAAGGTCTAATAAAGTAATAACTAATAAGGCTTGACCATCGTCATCCCATGTAAATGAAAAAAAATGAATAAAGTCCAAGATGCAATACCTACTGACTTATAGATCTACATGCCTTTACATGGGCTGAGGATATCGGCCATGCCATAACTTTATGAGACCGAGATGATGATGATGATTAGATGATGATGATGATGATGATGTTGAGATGACTGAAGACTTGGCTTAAAATGGCATCTCATAATTTTTTAAGACTAAAAGGAGTGAGTCTCGGCTGCTTTTTTACATGCAATGTTTTTGATTGGATATAATGTAACAACATTGAATCATTCAATTAATTCAATTTTTAAGCAAAGTTTCCTTCACATAGACAGTCTTTACTTTAAATTTTTAGACAATATTCTCCAGTTATTTTCTAATTAGATCTGGTAACATTTCAGACTGGAACGAGTAGGAATGGTAAGCATTCTGGGAGCATTGAAGTGACGGAGATATTATCTGTTGGACTGACTGTACGTTAGGGGTGGCACAAATATATGGTGGAGATTATTGGCACCAGATTACAGTTTAACGACGGTCTTTAACTTTCAATCGCAATGTCTTTCAGGCTGATCAGAAATATTGGTACAACTACATAGTTGTAGCTAGGCTCTACATCAATCAATGAATTATACTTACTTTACTTCATTGTTCACAGAGTGATGAAACCCTGAGTTCAATAGCATACTCAAAATCAAAGTAATTAATTAATTCAATAAAGGAACTTGGAGCTCACTTGCTGCCACCGCATCGTTTTCAAGATTAAGTATACTGTTAAATACAGGGTGTAAGGAAAAGTATCATTAACCTTTAAACAACATACTCTACCCATCAAACTGGACAACTTTGACTATGGGAGCAAACCAAAAAAAATCATGTGTCCATACTAAACTGCAATACCTACACGACTCAAATGTATGAGACAGCTGATTTATTTGTGTTCTGACAGGTTTGCTCCCATAGTAAAAGTTGTTCAGTTTGATGGATGGAGTATGTGGTTTGTGGTTTAAAGGTTAATGATACTTTTCCTAACAGTCTATTTGTTTATAATAGGCTTTTAACACAGTACTTTTTTGATTTGAGACTTGTTCAAATATTTAGACTTTACTTTGAACATAGGTTTCATAATGTAATTTATAAATATGTATAAAGACGAGATATTAAAGATCATTGCTATATCCATCATTGCTATATGCTATATAACCAGCAAAATATGGGCCGCCTCAGCGTTTACCTAGAATATAATTCGGAGCGCGCTCCATACAAACGTAGTCTGGTGATATTATCAATACTAACCAATTGAAATCAATGAAATTTTTCATGAACATTCTAGAAACTAATCTCTATGTTTGTATGAAGTCAGATTTTAGTTAAAATGTATGGTTTTAAAGTTACAGTGCCTCAAAGATTTCCATACAAATCTTAAATTAATAAAATAAAATAAAACTGTATATTTTAACGAAAATCGTACTTCATGCAAACATAGAGATTTGTTTCTAGATTGTTTCTGAAAAATTTCATTTAATTTAATTGAATAGTATTGAAAATATCACCAGACTACGTTTGTATGCACCGTGGATTTGCGCTCTCTGAATAAACTTCTCTTAAAAACCTTCCTTCCTTTTGATTACACCGTGATCGAGTAGAAATACAGATAACAACAACACGGCCGTGTATTCATTACTTTCAAATACACCATCACTAACATCACTTACATTTAACAAGCTCAATATTAATCGACAGAGATAAGCAGCATCACAGACTGAAGGCGACGTTGACGCTGAAGGTAACATTTTCGCTCAAAAAACTTCAAGCATCGATTTAACGCTCGAGGCATGATAGGACACGCGGAAGGACCCTTATCTTCGAATCTTGTGAAAATTGTGCTAACATTTTGTGTCATTTCGCAATAGTCTGTCGTTTGGTTGTCGCTTAGGGCGTTTTAGATTTAATAGCAATGCTAATCTCCTAAAGAGGAGTGGAAAAACGTCGGGAGCGACTATCGCTATAAGGCAACGTTTCGTGTGGATTGACATTAAGCATTTTGGTTTCACGATCGAGTGAAATGTTTGGAATATCACTGAAAACGTTGAGGAGCAAAGCAGCACTCCGTTGCAGAAACGATCATTAGAGTTAATCTTCCATTAAATCTCTTGCTAGCTTTTTTTTATTTTTTTTTTATTTACATACATACATACATATTCTCACGCCTGTCTCCCACTGGGGTAGGCAGAAACAACGGAACGCCACTTGCTACGATCCTGACAAACCTCCCTAGCTTCCTCCACATTCATTAGTCCTTTCATGCATGCTCGTCGGTTTCGAGTAGATCTGACCTGGCCCTTCTTAAGCACGTCGCCAATTTGGTCCGAATATGTACGTCTAGGCCGTCCCCTTCCAACATTTCCACTTACGCTTGCCTTATAGGTTGCACTCGTCAATCTGCACTCATCCATTCTTTCCATATGACCAAACCATCGCAACATACCTTTCTCTATCTTTGTCACTACATCCTCTTTCAGACCACAACGTTCTCTGATTAAACTATTTTTCAATTTGTCCATAACAGTTACACCACACATACTTCTCAATGAGCGCATTTCCACAGCGTTAATCCTACTTTCGTGCGTCTTCTGCCATACCCAAGATTCACTTCCATACATCAATGTTGGGACTAACACTCCGTTATGAACTGCCATCCGTGCCTTTTTGGACACGTGTTGACTTTTCACAAAAGAATGCAGAGTTCCATTTACCCTATTTCCTGCTTTCACTCTTCTCTCAATATCACCCTCACACTTACCGTCTCTGGTAAACATGCATCCCAAGTACACAAACTCATTCACCTGTTCCAATTTTTCATCACCTATCTTAATACTGCATACAGTACGTTCGTCATCATCATTCCTCTCTAGCACCATAACTTTTGTTTTACTTAAATTCACTTTCATTCCTTTCTTTTTAAAAGACTCATTCATGCATGTCACCATCGCCTGCAAGTCATTCGCCGACGATGCAAGTAGAACTTGATCGTCGGCGTACAACAGACATTTGACCAGCAACTCATTCATTCTTAATCCACATTCACTCTCTTTCAGCTCTACTAAACAAATGTCCATGAATAAATTAAATAGCCACGGGGACGCTACACATCCCTGTCGGACACCACGAGAGATACCGAACCAGTCAGTGTATTCCCCGTAAATTTTTTTATTTACCTATAATTAATGGACTTTTTGCTTGTGCGTTAGCACCGCATTTCCGCCAATGTCAAGTAGTTTGAGGGAGTGTCTATCCAATCTCGAAGAACAACTGAGAAGGATTGTGGAGCCTCGTGGCAGGCTATGACGCTAACCGCGCGAACACCACGCGAGAGACAAATGTTCGGGGCAAACCCTGCAACGTGACTCCTTGCTAGCTTTTACTACGTCAACAAGACAAAAAGTGACAACTGATAAGTATCTCTTAGGAGTCACGTTGCAGGGTTTGCCCCGAACACTCTTCTCTCGCGTGGTGTTCGCGCGGTTCGCGTTTCAGCCTGCCACGAGGCCTACTCGACTGAAATGTATGCAACCGCTGATATTTTTTTCTCCGATCGGTTTGCTCCCATAGTAAAAGTTGTTCAGTTTGATGGGTAGAATATGTGGTTTAAAGGTTAATAATACTTTTCCTTATATTCTGTATAATTTGTGCGGACGAAGTCGCGGGTAAACTCTAGTTTCATATAATTTCGTTCACTTCAATAATCCGGACGCAGCACAGGGCTGCGAGAGACACCGCCGCCGCCTGCGGGCCTCTTGCGTGCCGTCGAGAGGACACTTTAGGGGAAGAAACTCCCTTTATAAATTGCCTCGCTATCTAAATCTGAGAGATAAGTGCGCCTGAACTTTCCAATTTCGCTACACATCAATAACAGTGACAGCTTTGGTCGGGATAACAAATCAAAAATACAGCTCTTATGGGACGTGACGAATAGCGTACTACGTGGCAGTTGTGGCGATGTTTGTTCGAATTTCGAATAGTTTTTTTGACAGCAATGATCGGTCAGATTGATCGTGTACAGTTTTCGTATTGTTTCTATCACGTTTGATGAAATTGTGCGACAGTATTTTAGACTAATCTGAGTGGAAATACAAGACGAGATAAGACATTTTATGTAAACAGATTAATTTATTTGCAATAAAATGACACAGGATTAATGTTTAACAGATATTTTTAATTTCTTATGTCTTTAAGATTGTTAGTTTTATTTAATTTCTAGTTAGTTTTAACATTGTTAGTTTTATTTAATTTCTTTTTCACCTCACAAGCTCGGAAAGATTCTGTTTATCATTCGAAATCTGAGTGCAAAAATGCATTTTATCCGCTAGCGTGCAAAGAGTTTTTAAAATTCGAATCCATTCGAGTCCAGATAAAAAGATAGTAAAACCATACGTGCGAGAAAGACAAAAAGATTATGTTGCTAACATAACGAACTATGCATATATTCGTGCATATTATTGTCTTCTCTTTTTCGCGTATAAGTTTGTCCTTCACTATAATTTATTTGAGTGTCAACAAAGAGATTATAACTAAATATAATCCCTTTGAGTAGCAATATCTCTTGTCTTCTCTTTTTCACGTATAGATTTGTCCTTATTTGCATTTGCATATTAATTATTTTTCCAGTGTGGTATAAAAACATCATTTAAAATAATACTTATTTAAAATGCATTTTAATAATTAATTCATCTTAAGTTCATCATCTTAAGAGAAGTTATTCCTTTACATTTCCTTACATTTCCTGAATTATTTGCGCAGTGTCTCAGTACACACTACACACCAGGACATTTTTTATGCTGATCAATTGGTTTTCAATCAAACTGCTACACGTGACCGCAGTGAGACAGTGACTAAATGCAAGAGTAATATAGCCGCAATAGAATGGGACAACGTCATGAAGCGCGATGTTCGCTCTTTACATCTAAACTCAGTGCTTGCACCTAACATTTTCCTCGCTGTTGTGAGGTGAAAAGTTGTGTGTTTCGCTCGGCTGCAAAATTATTCCGCGTCTCGTACCGTTGAAACCTTCGCTACGCTCCGGATTCTATATTTGAACCACTCGCTTCGCTCGTGGTTCAATCCTAGAATCCTTCGCTTGCTCAGGTTTCAATATAAGTACTCGCGGCAATAAACAACTTTGCAGCCTAGCATAACAAATAACTATTGTCTGCATTCTAGTTCGTTTTAAGATTTTTAGTTTTAATAACGCTTTTCAATACTTTATCTAAACTATTATAAAACTGTAACTGAAGTGTGTCTGAACTTTTTTCAAGTAATCAGTCTTGTAATATGTTGAGAAACGTAACGTTAGATTGGACTCTATAGTTTACTTAAGATAATTTTATTCCGAGAGCGAAAATGCGCGCTGTATACAAACGTACTATGGTGACATTTTCAATACTAACCAATTAAAGTCAATGAAAGGCCATTGAACCTCTTTGTATGGGAGGCTGGCATAGTGATGACCATAAATTTTCAGGAATTTCAAAAACGCGGCGCACCCTGAAACCTATGTATATCGATAGAGGATCTATAGACGAACATAAAATGTCAAATAACATATAGTCCTAAAGTGCAACGTTTTCGAAATAATCCATGTTAAGGATCTTGTATAGATAAAAATCCTAACACATTTTCCTCCAATACCAATCTCCGTGGTCCAATGGTTATAAGACTTGGGATCTTGACACGGAGGTCGTAGGTTCGATTCCCATGGGGGACACCTAGTGATATGTCACTTTATGCGTTTTTCCCATAGACATATTACTCTAGCGATAGACAAGCTCGTTCAAACAAACAACATGTCACACAAAACAACACAAAATGACACATTGCTGTCTGTCATTGCCATAGTGACGAAGTGAACTCGGGAACATCAACGAGGTGATGAGGTGCGTACACCTCATTCAAGTGGAACATGTTGCTTCTATGGAAGGGCAAGTCTATCGCTAGAGTTTAAGTCTATGGTTTTTCCCCAGTTGTTTAGGGTAATGCAGGCTGAATCACCTGATTGTCTGAAAAGAAAGATGATTCCGTGCTTCAGATGGCACGATAAGCCGTTGGTCCCAGTTACTATCTCTGGTGGTTATTATTCGTTATATAAAAACCACGTCAGAGGCCGTAAGGCGGTCTGAAAAAACTCTGACAGCAGGGCTTGCCCACACGATAAGAAGAAGAAGATGTATGGAATAGAAAATGTTTTTGGCATAAAGAAGTTCTATGACACCTTTCTGTAATACCCAGTATGAGAAATATACCGAGGTAGGTAGGTACTTATTGATGATAATTTATTTCGAAAAAAGTTCCTGTATTAATGGCAAACATTTATTTCATCTGTGCAGGTATACACGTACACACGGTGACACATCAACCTATACAAAACCAAAATAATAAGCTGGCCGCGCGACGACTCATAAATGTCATGCAACCTAAACCTACTCGCGGCCAGCTTATTTTGGTTATGAACAGCTTGATGTGTCGCCGTGTGTAAGTACAAATACGCCTCACGACGCGCTGCATACTTCGCGGTCAACTTATACTGGCAGTGTATGAAGCAAAAAAAATAAAAAATACTGGCAGTGTGTAGTGCGTCGTCGTGCAGGTTGTATTTGCTATTGTACCTCAACAGATGAAATAAATGTTTGTCTGGGCTATATCCACATGGAATATATTTTAATCATGTGCTATGTCTATGTTTTTCTTAATTGCAATTACAATTTAATTGAAATAACAAAAAATCGAATGAGAACTTTTTTCGAAATAAAGTACCTACCGCTGTATTTTTTCACCAAAAAGAGAAAGGTGTAATAGAAAACGTTTATACCTAAGCACGGACTTGAAAAAAAGGCGGACGTAATGTGACACTAAAAAGATGTGAAGCATGAGCATGAAAGGTCCTACATATTCGTTTGTTCTACAAGGGACCTACACTCACACAGATGCACCAGTTCTAGGCTTAGGACCTACAACCCGCCACCATTTTGTACCGCGTCAGCACACACACAAAAATAAATGGGTGCTTCACTCGTGATTAGACAAGATTACGTCAGGTTTTTTTTCAGGTCCGTGTACCTAGGTAGGTATCATAAACATCAACCAAGAAGGGGTGGTATCCCGCGGTGCGTCTGGAAGTCCGATGATAGTAGAAAGGGGAAGGCGGGATGAGCTCATGCAGCTCTGGTGCACACTCACCGAAGTACAATCTGTAGAAGACCGACAAGCAGGCTACTCTGCGGCGGTGGGCTAGGCTATGAAGCTTGGTTTCCACCAACCAGATTACTGTCGCCAATGAGCCTCTAGTTGATAATTAGCTGAGCCATCTCACATGTGGCAGCAATACTTCATACACGATCGGACCTGAGCTTTATGCAACATTAAGAGCTGTCCAGGAGTGAAGTACCTTGTTTAAGATGCCCAGCTTTTTGGCTGCACTTTGAGCCTTAGACTCGATGTCAGCGCCGAAGTTGAGTTTCGTAGTCAACCCATGCTCAGAAGCTCAAGACTGTCGGAAACAGGGACAGATTTATCTTCCCCGGAAAGTAGGAACCAGAATAAACGAACTCCTTTTGGCGTTGAACAGACAAGCCTGTGTTTTGGTGGCGTTGAAGTTGACTAGATTATTGTCACCCCATTGGGAGACAAGACTTAAAGTCAAGTTTGTCCGCTCCACCATGGCTTCCCTCTGCGAACGTATTTCATCCCCGCCCCAAGCGCCGGATAGATATCTCTCTGTGACAGTACTGTCATCTGCATACCCAATAATACCTGACACAAAGAGGTCAGTGATATGTAGCAGGAAAAGTCTCGCAGAGAGAACAGACCCCTGAAGAACCCCAGCATCAATTGCCATGAGGTCTTCCGACCTCTGAGCAGCTGTCAATGACAACTCTAATCGACCGTTCACTCAAGAAATCAGATATCCAGCTGCAGAGATCAGCAGGGATGCCATAAGCAGGAAGCTTGCTCAGCAATCTAGCGTGCCATACCCTGACAAAGGCCTTCGAGATGTCAAATTACACAACTAGTGCTTCGCTGTGTTTCTCGATGGCCTCGCCCCACCAGTGCGTGACATACATCAATTATTAATTTAATTAAATAGACTATGTATTACTGTTTAAATAACCTTAGCGTAAGAATTTATATTGCAATAGTATTAAGTCGTGTTATGCTGTAGAGTTTCTGGCCGCATCTTCTCTACAGCGACAACACGTTCCGAAGCGGTGGTAACTTAAAAAAGAATTAACGTTTAATAAGTGTGCTTCAGGCTCCTATATTGAATAAATTATTTTGAGTTTGAGTTTGACATAAGAAGATCCCCAGTCGATCGCCCCCGGCGAAAGCCATATTGACGATCACTGTGTAGATCATTATCTTCTAGGTATGTCCGCAACTTACTGTTAAGTACTCTTTCCATGACTTTACAGAGAATGGAAGTGATGGCTATATGTCGGTAGTTACAGGGGTCGGAACGAATGCCCTTCTTGGGAATCGTTCTTGTTCTGAGAGAGAGGCGACACAGGCGTGTTAAAACAGGAGACAACTCAGGCGCATAATATCTCAGCACTCTTGCAGGTATTCCATCAGGACCTGGCCTCACATGCAGACTACGCAATGCTCTGCGGACCTCTTTCGTGTGTATTGTCATCTCCGGCATGTGTGGCTGTTTGGCACGAGCGTCCAGACGTGAATTGCTCCTAAACAGAGAAGCATATAAATTCGCTTTCTCAGTCAGTGACCCACCAGGTTTCTGCATGGGAGGCCAAGGGGGACGGTAGAAATTGGATTCGACCGATTTTGAAAGGGACCAGAACTGTTTACTACCAGAAGGGTAGGATGCCAGTCTGTGCAAAGACCGATACTGAGTGCTTGTCTGGATCTGATGTCAGCAGAAAGTCTAAACGATTGGGCGTATGGCCATCGACATCCGTTACCCGCGTTGCTTGATTCACCAGCTGGGTGATATCTAGCGATAACGCAAACTTACGCGTCTCTCTGCCAGCATGGTTAGTTTTCTGGAACAGGAACAGCCACTCGCTGTGGTGGGCATTTAAGTCCCCCAGAAAAACAAGCTCCGCTCCGTCGAGATACGCTCCTCAGTTACCCTGATGGACCTCTTTGGCTCGACTGACTGATGGGAAACTCACTTGTAGACTGCGGGGACGCCCGATCCCCCCTGCAATGGCTACCGGGACCTCCCTTCCAGTCGCCAAGGCTGCAGTGGGGCAGCCTTTCACACGTGGCGAGCGCACTACTTGGGCCCCCTACTAACTGCGGTACCGACCCACGACTGTCACCGTGCTTCGGATCCCGCTACCCTCCAGAATGAGTTTCCCGGTACAGTGTTGCTCAGAGGCCAAGACCGGTTCCGAACAGCACAGCTGATTTTCTCCCATTCCCCAATAGCACTGTCACTCCTGCACACCGACGGAATGCAGCAAGCTGCTTGGCGCAAGACTCCATCAGGAGGGTGGGCGCAAGCCAGGCGGCTCCTTGCGGAGCCTAGTACCGCTGTGGGGGATCGTTCGGCTGTCACCACAAACTTGGTAGTCTGTGGTGGCGGCGTTGTCCGGGGTGGAGGAGGTAGATCCTTAACCACCCCAAACGTCCACCACCTACGTCCCACTGCAGGGCACAGGCCTACCCTCATGGAGGGTGTATGTACGTTAGTCCACCACGCGTGCACAATGCGGTGCGGTAGACCTCATATACGCATCGGAATTTCTTTTTCATCGTATGCAGGTTTCCTCAAAATGTTTTCCTATGCCGTTTGAGAGCAGTTGGTGCTACGTAGGTACATTAGTCAGAAAAAACTCATTGGTACATGGCATATGACGACATCCGTGCGGATTCAGACCTGGACCTCAAGATTGAATTCCATAGCTCTCTGCAACTCGCTACCGACGGAGCGTTGCGATTCTATTGATATATGATCGCATCTTATAGGTAATTCGGGGGGGGGGGGGGGGGGGGATGTGTTAGGATTTTATACATGATGTAAGTGACAACCTAGCAAATACTGAAACGGTAAACTCAGACCATCAAACTGAACAACTTTCACTATGGAGCCTACCTCAGGAAACGCAAGAAAAAAATCTGGTGTCCCATTCATTTTAGTCAGGTAGGTATAACAGTTTTGTATGGGACCGCAGATTTTTTTTCGCGTTTCCTGAGGTAGCCTCCATAGTGAAAATTGTTCTATTTGATGGTTTGAGTTCACCGTTTCAGTATTTGCTAGGCTGTCACTTACACCCTTTAGGTAGGTACAAGGTGTTACAAAAATACAAATAAACATTCAAGGGGGTGGTTTAGACCATCATACTGAACAACTTTCTCTATGGGACCAATATCGAAATCAGGAAAAAAAATTAATATACTGTATGAGATATCCGATTTTTTTTTGCGCGATTTCGATGTTGGTCCCATAGTGAAAGTTGTTCAGTTTCATGGTCTAAACAACCCCCTTAAGAGTTTTAAGTATTTATTTTTACCCTGTATACACAACATCTTTAACATGCATTATCTCGAAAACGTTGCACTTTAGGACTATAGTTTATAGGACATTTTTTGTTCGTCTATACATACTCTATCGATATACATAGGTTTCAGGATACGCCGCATTTTTGAAAAATTTCCGAAATTCCTGCAAAATTATGGTTACCACTATGCCAAAAAGTTCAAAGCCCTTTTGCAGAAACAATCTGGAAACAAATCTCTATGCTTGTATGGAGTCAGTTTTTCGTTAAAGTATACAGTTTCAATGCTAGGATTAATTTAAGATTTGTATGAAAATCTTTGAGGCACTGCCACTTTAAAACTATATATTTTATCGAAAATCGGACTCCATACAAGCATAGAAATTTGTTTCTAGATTGTTTCTGCAAAATTTCATTGACTTTTATTGGTTAGTATTGAAAATATCACCATAGTACGTTTGTATGGAGTGCGCTCCGAATAATATACCCTTAAATGGTGAGTTCTAAATAGCATTTTTGACTATTGTGTTGACACTCATCCTTAAAATATGCTTTTGCGATTTGTTAAATACAATAACAGATTTTCTTTGTCAATTTTTTTATTAATGTCACGATACTAAATGTATGCAGATTTATGTACGATTTGTAACACCACACTGGCTTTTAGGAGGAAAACATCTTGAGGAAACCTTCATCGGTAGGTACTACTAGTGAAACAGAATCAGATTATCTCTGACTACCCCCTCGAGGAATATAGTCGTGAGCATATGCATGCATGCACGACTCGAAAGATATCGAATGAATACGTCAAAACCGCCCAAAAACTATAGAAAAGTCCAGTTTGTATGGAAATTGTTTAAATGACATTTCTTTAACATTGGGAAATAAATAATAAAATTTGAAACCCCAAAAGGAAATTCTCAAACTAAAATAGTTTGAAAAGTTTGTTTCCTATTTACGGATAACAAAAATGCATCTTCGAAATCCGATAAAATTCCAATTTTGGTTCCAACGAGACCTACAGAAATGTTTCAGTAGGTACCTACATAACTGGGTAGAGACATACCACCAAAATCTGGAATTTGGTTCTCAGAAATATATAGTACATTAACACGAAATACCCGTGGCTGTCATTTGATATTTAATAATTCACTCTTCTACCTACGTTTTGCACGGAAATAATTGTTTTGCGTTTATTTGTCTAAAGATTCTAGAAATTCATTGTGTCTGTTATTTGACAGGCAGGTGTCAAGCGAAATGACGAGGGAATCGAATATGGCTTGCGGTAAACTCTAGCTAAGAATAAGTGTCTCATGATTTTATAATGATGGTCACTTGAAGAGCAACGAAATTGAAATATTAATTAAATAGGGTCCTTCTTAATGTGCTGACACTTTTTTAAGGAGATGATCAGACCGTCAAACTGATCAACTTTCTCTATAGGACCAACATCGAAATCACAAAAAAAAAAACTGGTGTTCCATGTTCTATACAAAACTACAAACCTATTCGAGCTGTATGGGAATGTATGGGACATCCGATTTTTTTTTCGCGATTTCAATGTTGGTCCTATAGAGAAAGTTGTTCAGTTTGATGGTCTGATCATCCCCTTAAAAAAGTGTCAGCATATTAATTTGGACCCTGTATACATTTTGTTTGCAAAAATTCATGAAGGGACGGAGTGAAGTCTATCAATGTACTTAAAAAAACATTAATATGTTTACATTTAAACTCTTTCTCACATACAACACAAGTGAAATATGGTGAAATATTTCACCCTGTATATTCAGGGTGTAAGGGACAGCCCTCCGCAGACTGAAACGGTGGAGTGTTCTGTAGGTCTGTCTGGGACTAGTCTGGGATCGAACCGGCGAAAAGGGAGGCTATACTATCCACTATATCACCATGGTTTCCTTACATTGATTGGTTCTCCAAGATTTATTAAAACATACTTTGTTACAGTAAACGCATTGATAATGATTAATTAACATTTATTATTCCGTGAAATACTAAAAACTTCGAATAGCTTAACAAGCTGTTCTTTGAAATATTAATGAGCTGTTGGATAGTTAGTCATGCTAGAAGTTGGGGAACTGTTACTATTTTAGTTCTTATAACATTTACGTGCTCAACATTGTTAATATTTTCACCTCTAAGTAACTTTTCTTACAAACATAAATTACCTAAGTCTGTTACGAACTTGCAAAAAGTAATAACGCTGTGATATACATGTGTAATAAAATAATTCAAAATAATCAAATTTTTATGTAACATTAGCTAAAAAAAGGATTTTGTCATAAATCTTATAAGGATAAGTTGAGTTTTGTCTGCCACCGGTCTATTACTTTTGACCGTTGACTACTTATATGAGCTTATATCTGGACTTGTAACGCATGTAATTCTACTAACAAACATTTCTGCCACTTTTTGCGGGGGGCGAGGTAACATGAAACCAGAAACCCGCGTCTTAGGATTTTATTCCCCATAACTTAAGATTCAAATTTTTAATGTAAAAAATCATGAAAAGTAGTTACGTGTGAATCCCAAACGTCCTAAGTTCAAAGTTATTGTTTCGAAATAAAAGGCTGTTTCGTTTAGTGATAAGGTATAAAATTGAATGTAAATGCACATGATCAATTGTTCTTATACCGTGGCAGAGGGGAAATGCTACCGCAAGGCTAGTCCTTATAATAAATAGTCAAAGCTTTTGACAGATGTATCAAACGGGCCGTATTTAATATCGACTACTCTCAAAGTAAACGCAGTGAAGGAAAACATCGTGAGGAAACCTGCATTTACGCTGAAAAAGAAATTCTGATGCATACGAGCTATATGTGAAGTCTACCAATCCGCATTGGGCACGCGTGGTGGACTTACGTACATACTTACACCCTCACTGAGGGTAGGCACGGGCCTTACAATAATAATGAATCAAACAAGGGTAAAAATCGGTTATTCACCAGCAAACTTGGTGGTTGACAATAACAGACATTCACGGTAACAAATATAGGGTGAAAGGAAAAGTATAATTACCCTTTAAACCACATACTCTACCCATCAAACTGTACAACTTTTATTAAGACGCTCTTATCCCGTTGAGGCCGTTTTTTGAACACGAACGAAAGTGTTTTAAACTGTGTTTTAAGGTCTGAAATTAAATTATGTCTTATTTAAGGATCGGGCGGATGGGCGACTGTTCTCAATTACACGATTAGATTAAGTTTACTCGATAGAAAAAAATCCCAAAGTTACCCCTTTTTGTTATGCTTTTTTAATACTATGATTAAACCGCTGATATTTAACGTTTTATTCTTGTACTTAATAAAATACATTAAATATTTCTAGTGAACTCAGGAGAAGTTTTAGCTTAGAAACTCCCATGAGCAAAGATATTGACGAAAAACATGTTTTTTTGCGATCCTGCTTTCAATTGGAGCGGGATGGCTAATTGTAAACTTATGCTTGCAAGAAAGAGACGCTTGCACTGGGATATCCTAGCCTTAATGGAGCAAACCAATCAGAACAAAAAAATATCTGCTGTTCCATTCCATACTAAACTGCAATGCCTGCTTGACTCAAACGTATAGAACAGCTGATTTTATGTTTGTTCTGGTCGCTTTGCCCCCAACTTTTAGTTGTTCAGTTTGATGGGTAGAGGTGGTTGAAAGGTTAATGATACTTTTCCTTAAACCTGTATACTGTCAATACAAGCAAAAATAAGTAACATAAATTAACCACAAACTATTTTGATGGCCAATACTGCTAACACGTTTCCTCGATACAATAATTGAAAATGAATGCCGCAATGGAAATGGTTTTAATTTCAATAATGTATCCCACATTCACTGGTATACTCGTAAATAATGAAACTGCACTCGTATCAAGAGACCGGTCATTCGAAAGGTTAATATATACCGATGTTCACAATAACGTTATGAACAATGCATTACGAGTATTACGATGTAAATGTAGTAAATACACTCTAGTTAATTACAAGTTTATTTTGTTGAAACAATAAGTAGTACAGTTTATTACTCGTAGTAAGTACTTTTATTTTGCAGATCACAGGGAACAGTGAAATTGAAGCCTGAGAGAACTACAGGGTCTTTCTTAATATGCTAACACTTTTTTAAGGGGTTGATCAGACCTTCGATCATAATAAAATGAATGGATAGGCCTAAAGCGCGGTAAGTTGAAGCAAACTACTGGTGCACTTGGTACATACAAACTAGCGCCATTATCTGTCAAATCTAGGGCACTTTCATACAAGTGACAAGTAAAAATTTCATTTTCACCTCACAAGCTCGGAAAGATTCTGTTTATCACTCGAAATCTGAGTGCAAAAGTGCATTTTATCCGCTAGCGTGCAAAGAGTTTTTAAAATTCGAATCCATTCGAGTCCAGATAAAAAGATAGTAAAACCATATGTGCGAGAAAGACAAAAAGATTATGTTGCTAACATAACGAACTATGCATATATTCGTGCATATTATTGTCTTCTCTTTTTCGCGTATAAGTTTGTCCTTCACTACAATTTATTTGAGTGTCAACAAAGAGATTATAACTAAATATAATCCCTTTGAGTAGCAATATCTCTTGTCTTCTCTTTTTCACGTATAGATTTGTCCTTATTTGCATTTGCATATAATTATTTTTCCAGTGTGGGATAAAAACATCATTTAAAATAATACTTATTTAAAATGCATTTTAATAATTAATTCATCTTGTTTACCTATGAGAAGTTATTCCTTTACATTTCCTTACATTTCCTGAATTATTTGCGCAGTGTCTCAGTACACACTACACACCAGGACATTTTTTATGCTGATCAATTGGTTTTCAATCAAACTGCTACACGTGACCGCAGTGAGACAGTGACTAAATGCAAGAGTAATATAGCCGCAATAGAATGGGACAACGTCATAAAGCGCGATGTTCGCTCTATACATCTAAACTCAGTGCTTGCACCTAACATTTTCCTCGCTGTAGTGAGGTGAAAAGTTGTGTGTTTCGCTCGGCTGCAAAATTATTCCGCTTCTCGTACCTTTGAAACCTTCGCTACGCTCCGGATTCTATATTTGAACCACTCGCTTTGCTCGTGGTTCAATCCTAGAATCCTTCGCTTGCTCAGGTTTCAATATAAGTACTCGCGGCAAAAAACAACTTTGCAGCCTAGCATAACAAATAACTATTGTTTTGCCTCATTTTTCTGGTTTGAAATGTTCGCTTAAGGCCTATCCATTCATTTTATTTTGATCGAAGGATCAGACCATAAAACTGATCAACTTTCTCTATGAGACCAACATCAAAATCGCGAAAAATAAAATTAACATAACTACAAACCTACTCGAGCCAAATGTATGGGACCGCAGATTTTTTTTCACGATTTCGATGTGGGTCTCATAGAGAAAGTTGTTAAATTTGATGGTCTGATCATCCGCTTAAAAACGTGTCAGAATATTAAGAAGGATCTGTATACTATTCTTTGCCTGAGACACAGTACAAGAAAGAGTATTATTAGTACTACAAACATAGCTGAGGGTTCTATTAGAGTAGGGATATTTGTACCTACTGAAACCTTCAAATGGAGTACAAGTACAGCTATCTTTCCGAACCTGATACCTACGACTAAACATTTAATCCATAAAAATAACTGTATTATAAGTTATTCTTATATTAAGTACTTTATAAAATAATTCGAAATTTCTGTCATCATCATCATCATCATCTCATTTAAAAGCTGCGCTCTTTTCGGTGAATTCGCCAATCCTATGTCTCTTTTCTGTTAGTGTTTTGAGTTCTTCAGTTCTTGATACGACACGACGTCAACTCTATTTTCCTTCACTTGGGCTAGATAACTTTGTCTAGGTCTTCCTCTGCCTCTCTTCCCCTCTATCTTCCCTTCCAGTATGGTTTTAAATAAATCGTCGTTTCATATCAAGTATCCGATCATTTTTCCTCTCCAGTTTTCTACTGTTTTCAGAATATTTCTCTTTTCTTTTCTCTACATTTATTATTCGTTCTGACTAACTTATCCCCATTCTCCTCCTCCAAGGATTTAAATATTATTGTCTCAAAATAATTGTCGAAAACACATACTGTGCACGAATTTGATTGAAACAGTAGTTCTGTTATCAATGGCATAAAGTCCTTTAGTCTATTGTAATTATAAATATAATAGTGTTGCGAGTCTAGAGTCTAGACGGTGTAAAATACTATTTAACTACGAATTTCACGAAGGAATGCCTAGTAAGCAGACTAAGGTCGAATTCGACCAAACTTAGATTTATAGAAGAGTAGCTATTCAAGGAAAATTTTTACTTTTGGTGTTTACACACCCCGCACTAAAAGAACGAATGTATAATTCACCTAAAAAAAGAGGTCGTTGTATCCGTAGGTACTTATTGCAATGTGAGGTTATACAGTTTATTATTTGCTAGGTTTCTTTTTATAATAATTTTTTTAATTATGTGTCATTGACATTTCAATTAGATTAGGGTTGGTAAAACGCAAAATCTGTTTACTCTATAGTAATCGGCGACTTGTATCTCGCGTTTGGTCGAATCGGGCCTTAGGCAGACGCTAGCCAAGTTGGCAGATGCATGCCTAGTCGGCAGATACGGCCCTTTATTAGGCGCACTGTGGCCTTTCTCATTGAAACAGTTTCAATACAGATGTAGGTAAGTTTAATAATACGGATTGTTTGCTGAAAAATTATTTTGTTATGTGTAACTGTAACGTTGCAATACGCTCTTATTGCTCTATATGTTTTCACAGTTCGTTCTGTAAACGCTACCATAACGGTAGGTCAAAATTGAATGACAGATTTATTCTGTTGACTATATTTTTATGTTAGGATAGCTAAATAAAATGCTGCGAATCTATGAAATATCGTAATATGAATATTATTATTCTCAACAGAACATTTTTTTAACTCTGACGTTTATCTTCGTTGAATCTTAAATTTCCATACACGATTCAATGTCTCACCAACAACTATTGTTTACAATAACATTATAATGTATTAGATAACAAGCCCACTCCATTACCGTAAGTGATGGAAATGGCCTGTCAACAACTGTTCCGGTGCGTTCGATCGCGTCAATGATCCGCAACGGTATTACAATAAAGGTACGTACAGTCAACCAATTTGAAATGCAGGTCTTAGAACATTGCCATAATTAAATTATTACTAATTATATTAAGCTTCTGTGAAACAATACTAGAAATAGTTTGTGATGGAGGATCTACGATGGGAGTTTTAAAATCCACGCGGCATATTGCGTGATCGAGGTCTCGGTACAGTCGCTTTTCTTTCAGGAATTCACGACATTTTTAACCGACTTCAACAAAAGGAGGAGGTTCTCAATTCGACCCGTATGTTTTTTTTTTTTTTTTTGTATGTTTGTTATGTCAATTTGTTTTCTGGAAACGTATCTTTACGCTTAGATGTGGTCAGAAACTTTAAAACAAAAATAATATTATAAACTCAAATCTTCTTCTAGTATTTCTAATTTATATAAAATTCTTGGTCGCGGTGTTTGTAACAAAACTCCTTCGAAACGGCTTGACCGATTATTATGCAATTTTGTGTGTATATTAAGTAGATCTGAGAATAGGACTATGTAGGGTAGGTGTAGGCTATAAAAATGGCAGGACAATGTCTGCTGGGTCAGCTGGTCTTTACATAAAAATTACAAAGTACTCGTACAACTACAAAATAAATACAACATTGAATTACATAAAGTAACATTGATGAACAACATAATATGAATGAAAGCTGTCACTTTCAGGTTGCAACCACATTCGTTTTATCGACGTTATATTATACCAAACAACATTGCGAAAAGGAAATACATTTCAACAAAATTTCACGTAAAGTTTCAGTCGTAATTTGGATTGCTAAACTTTTTTCAAATTAATAGTAATAGGTGTTCAGTTTTATGGGTAGACTCTTAGTTTAAAAGGATGCTAATGAATGAAATCAATTTCATCCTGTATAGTCAAAAGTACCTACTTAAAAACATTTTCATTTCAAGAGAAATTACTTGAAATCAGCGATAAATATTGGATTTAATTTTTTGCCTCGGGCAATAAGCTATCGTTTCAATTTTCCCAAAAGTATAATCTCTAATATAAAATCAGAAATAATTAATAAAGGATCCAATTCACGATCTAGGTCAAGAAGCTTTACTAAAGTTTTCATTTTCACTCTTAGGTAGGAAGGCAAACAGTGCTAAGGAGATCATTCTGGGTCCATACATTTTTGGGCTAAATCCTAAAGTGCCGGCCAAACAAAAATAATGTTATATTCCTTTAGAATACTTAATTATGTCCATTTGTTACTATGGCACCAAAGCTGTAGGGTCATTCTCTGCTCTGTTATAAGTGTTCGAAAATTATTATTTCAGTATTTTTTCGACCACAATATAACAGTTATCTAATAAAAAAAAATGACTTTCTATGCCAGAAACAATCACTGTGAACATTTCTACTATGAAATCAAGGCTGTAGGGTCATTCTCTGTATTTTTTCGACCACAATATAACAGTTATCTAATGAAAAGAATGGCTTTCTATGCCAGAAATAATCACTGTGAACATTTTTACTATAAAATCAAGGCACTAGGGTCATTCTCTGTTCTTGTAAAGTAGTTGGAATTGTAGTATTCATACCTTTTCAATAGAAGTACCACAGTTAACCGATTTACTTAGACTCAAACTACCACTGTCATCACTGACTCTACACAGTGGTCAAAGACTTTCGTCTTGAGACACTTTGACGGTTGGCCTCTTTCTCGAAGTTGGACTTATAGTCTGTCTATAAAGTCGTGACATGAATGTTTGAGGAACAAATCATTTTAGTATGATGGTGTTGCCAGGTTATGTTTCATTTTGACGGTCTTGCGTCAGCGCCCTCATTTTTTGTCAAGACTTTATAGACAAACTATACCTAACTGGATAGCTTGTCCCAGGTTAAAATAATCGTCAACAACTTCGAGCGTAGAGTCCCCGATCTTTACAGTAGTTATGAACACATTATCAGGGTGAACGTGCTCCCCATAATAACTTCGAGCCTGCTTTATCTGTTGGGCAGAGTTATTCTTTCATTTATTATTCTTAAAAACTTCTCATCGTGCACATTATTATCGATCAGGACGTGAAAGTCATGCAACAAAGCTGCAGCATTTTGAAAATAGTTTATCATGAGGTTTTGTGCTCGGTTACTGAGGTCAATTCTTAAAAGGCGAAAATCCCTCTTAAAACATCCATTTATAACTTCGACCACGCATCGAAGGAGGATCATGGCTCTCAAACAGCTTAAGAACAACAATTCGCCAGGTGACGACGGTATTACGGCCGAGCTTCTGAAGGTCGGTGGAAAACCGGTCCTGAAGGCCCTTCAAAATATGTTCGATTCAATCATACTCGAGGGAAATACGCCGCAGGCATGGAACAGAAGTCTGGTGGTGCTCTTCTTCAAAAAGGGTGATAATGCCCTGCTGAACTATAAGCCCATGTCTACATGTCTGCCAACTCTTAGCCATGTCTACAAGCTGTTTTCGAGAGTCATTACGAACCGTCTCACGCACAAGTTCGAGGACTTCCAGCCTCCCGAACAGGCCGGTTTCCGAATGGGCTTTAGCACCGTGGACCACATACATACGCTTCAGCAGGTTATACAGAAGACCGAAGAGTATCACCTGCCCCTTTGCTTGGCGTACGTGGACTACGAGAAAGCCTTTGATTCGATTGAGACTTGGGCTGTACTGCAGTCTCTTCAGGAGGAGCTTTAACCAATAGACTTTTTGTATGACTGTACCTATACATAACCTTAGCTTACGATTATATTGTAAAGGCTGGGCCACACAGAGTCTGGCTGCGGGCCGGAACGGTACAGCGACGGACCAGCTGCAGAACAGCAACTGCAGGCTCTGTGTGACACGAGCTGTTCTGCAGCTGTCCGTCGCTGTTCCGTTCCGGCCCGCAGCTGGACTCTTTGTGGCCCAGCCTTTACAATATAATCGTAAGCTAAGTTTATGTATACAGTCATACATAAAGTCTATTGGTTAATGCTCCTCCTGTTTGCCAATTATGCCTTCCAGACCTTCTGCCGGCGGAACTATGCAACAATAGTGCCATGAGCCAACGCTCATGCCGCGCAAAAACCTTGTATATTCTGGTCAAGACGTACGCACAGCATCTTATTGTGCGTTTTCCAATGTTGCAGCTACAATAGTAGTGAGGAATCGCTTTTCTTCCACGTAAAGAAGGTTCTACAGCGATGTATAGTACGTTTTGGCTTGAACATGTCTCGTCTCGACTGGATGTGACCTCTTATTAGCCAAAGGTCTCTTCCATCCAGCTCCTGAAACTCTTGAACTGGTACGTCCCCGCCCAGCTGTATGATGAACGCACCATCAGGGTGCACGTGCTCTCCACAAGAACGTCGAGCCTGCTTTATTTGGTAAGTGCCCAAGCCGAGTTGGATTCGACGGTTGATCTCTTTCTCAAAGTTGGACCTACCTAACTGAATAGTTCGTCCAAGGTAAACATAATAGTCAATAACTTCGAGTGCAGAGTTTCCAATCGTTACAGGAGTGGGTTCAACATGGACATTTAACCATGATCTTTGTCTTGTCCATGTTCATCTTCAGACCAACTCGTTCGGAGGTTCAAAGGCTTTCTCGTAGTCCACGTACGCCAAGCAAAGGGGCAGGTGATACTCTTCGGTCTTCTGTATAACCTGCTGAAGCGTATGTATGTGGTCCACGGTGCTAAAGCCCTTTCGGAAACCAGCCTGTTCGGGAGGCTGGAAGTCGTTGAACTTGTGCGTGGGACGGTTCGTAATGACTCTCGAAAACAGCTTGTAGACATGGCTAAGAAGGGAGATGGGCTTATAGTTCAGCAGGGCATTATCACCCTTTTTGAAGAAGAGCACCACCAGACTTCTGTTTCATGCCTGAGGCGTATTTTCCTCGAGTATGATTGAATCGAACATATTCTGAAGGGCCTTCAGGACCGGTTTTCCACCGACCTTCAGAAGCTCGGCCGTAATACCGTCGTCACCTGGCGAATTGTTGTTCTTAAGCTGTTTGAGAGCCATGATCCTCCTTCGATGCGTGGTCGAAGTTATAAATGGATGTTTTAAGAGGGATTTTCGCCTTTTAAGAATTGACCTCAGTAACCGAGCACAAAACCTCATGATAAACTATTTTCAAAATGCTGCAGCTTTGTTGCATGACTTTCACGTCCTGATCGATAATAATGTGCACGATGAGAAGTTTTTAAGAATAATAAATGAAAGAATAACTCTGCCCAACAGATAAAGCAGGCTCGAAGTTATTATGGGGAGCACGTTCACCCTGATAATAAGTTCATAACTCCTGTAAAGATCGGGGACTCTACGCTCGAAGTTGTTGACGATTATTTTTACCTGGGACAAGCTATCCAGTTAGGTATAGTTTGTCTATAAAGGCTTGACAAAAAATGAGGGCGCTGTCTCCGCGCAAGAACGTCAAAATGAAACATAACCTGGCAACACCATCATACTAAAATGATTAGTTCCTCAAACATTCATGTCACGACTTTATAGACAGACTATAAGTCCAACTTCGAGAAAGAGGCCAACCGTCAAAGTGTCTCAAGACGAAAGTCTTTGACCACTGTGTAGAGTCAGTGATGACAGTGGTAGTTTGAGTCTAAGTAAATCGGTTATTGTGGTACTTCTATTGAAAAGGTATGAATACTACAATTCCAATTACTTTACAAGAACAGAGAATGACCCTAGTGCCTTGATTTTATAGTAAAAATGTTCACAGTGATTATTTCTGGCATAGAAAGCCATTTTTTTCATTAGATAACTGTTATATTGTGGTCGAAAAATACAGAGAATGACCCTAGAGCCTTGATTTCATAGTAAAAATGTTCACAGTGATTATTTCTGGCGTAGAAAGCCATTTTTTCATTAGATAACTGTTATATTGTGGTCGAAAAAATACAGAGAATGACCCTACAGCCTTGATTTCATAGTAAAAATGTTCACAGTGATTATTTCTGGCGTAGAAAGCCATTTTTTCATTAGATAACTGTTATATTGTGGTCGAAAAAATACAGAGAATGACCCTACAGCCTTGATTTCATAGTAGAAATGTTCACAGTGATTGTTTCTGGCATAGAAAGTCATTTTTTTATTAGATAACTGTTATATTGTGGTCGAAAAATACAGAGAATGACCCTAGAGCCTTGATTTCATAGTAAAAATGTTCACAGTGATTATTTCTGGCGTAGAAAGCCATTTTTTCATTAGATAACTGTTATATTGTGGTCGAAAAAATACAGAGAATGACCCTACAGCCTTGATTTCATAGTAGAAATGTTCACAGTGATTGTTTCTGGCATAGAAAGTCATTTTTTTCATTAGATAACTGTTATATTGTGGTCGAAAAAATACAGAGAATGACCCTAGAACCTTGATTTCATAGTAAAAATGTTCACACTGATTATTTCTGGCATAGAAAGCCATTCTTTTCATTAGATAACTGTTATATTGTGGTCGAAAAAATACAGAGAATGACCCTACAGCCTTGATTTCATAGTAGAAATGTTCACAGTGATTGTTTCTGGCATAGAAAGTCATTTTTTTTATTAGATAACTGTTATATTGTGGTCGAAAAAATACTGAAATAATAATTTTCGAACTCATATAACAGAGCAGAGAATGACCCTACAGCTTTGGTGCCATAGTAACAAATGGACATAATTACGTATTCTAATGGAATATAACATTATTTTTGTTTGGCCGGCACTTTTGAGATTTAGCCCAAATTGAATTTTATCCTTTGCTCCTTCATCTAATATTCAATGTAATCTCGGAGATTCCAAGTTACGTAAGAAAACATTGCCTTTAAAATATCAACATTTTATCACAGATTAAAGAACCAGACGTAATCTCGTCTAATCATGAGTGAAGCACCCATTTCTTTTGTGTGCGTGCTGTCACGCGGTACATAAGGTGACGGGTTGTAGCACCTGCGCCTAGAGCTAGTGCATCTGTGTGAGTGTAGGTCCCTTGTAGAACAAACGAGATTGTATTACCTTGCATGCTTCACATCTTTTAGTGCAATATTCGGTCCGTATTTCTTTCAAGTCCGTGCATTTTATAGCGAAATACAGCAGCAGCAGCATAAGCATATGTTCACGACAATATTACCCGAGGGGGTATTCAGAGATATTCTGAAACCTCAGAACATCCACGTTTTACTAGTACCGAAACTCTGTTCAGTTTGACGGGGAGAGAGCCCGTCGCCACTCATAATGGATAAGTAGGTAATAGGCCTATGCCCTATAGTATGCCTCGAAATTGAAGCACGCAGGTTTCCTCACTATGTTTTTATTCACCGAAAAGCCAGTGGTGCTACAAATCGTACATATATTCCGAAAAACTCATGGGTACGAGTCGGCCCGAACGAAGATGGAACCATCGCCTCCTGCACGTGCACGGCAGGCAAGGTTACTCGCCACTGGAGTAATATTAAAAGGTGTGGTAGGTATAGGTATATAATAGGGTTCTTAATATGCTGACGGTTTGATAAGGAGATGAGAATGATGGACCATCAAACGTCGAAATCACTAAAAACAATGTTATTCTATACAAAACTGCACCCAACCTAAATTAGGGTTGCCAGATGGCCGGGAAATCCGGGAAAAGTCCCGGGGTATTTTGCTTCTGGTCCCGTGTCCAGTAATTACACTATAATATTGTCCCGTAATTCCTGAATGCTAGTTTTTTTTTCACAAAGTCACGACACCATAGCGGGCGGTGACATTTTTTATGGCCGAACTTTATATAGGTAGGTAGATTGCTAGATAACATAGCTTTTACCTAAAATTGTTGTTTTGACTTCACTGTAATATTCAACCTGTAAAATTATGCTAGCAATTTACATACTTATCAACGTACCTACTAATTTAGTCGTTATAATATATACTCATTGATCTATAATATATCTTCAGACTCATCTGTCAACACATCTCAAACACAAACCTAATTCATGATGTGCCAAATTAGCTCATCGTGGCTACCAAAATAAATGTGTATCGGCCCATAAAGTGATTGTTACGATGTTGTTCCGCCGTTTACACTTCGCGCTTGGCTGACCACAATCAGCCTCAGAAGTTTATCGACGCCCTTACAAATGAAACTATCCTAATTGATATTTATTTGTTGCTCTGTTCTTTTCCTTAACATTTAATTTAATACTAGCGGCGCCCGCAACTTCGTACGCCTAGACATTAAATATTCATATATTTTTATTGAATGAACCATACTTGCCATGAAATAAAGACTGATGGATGACTGACTGACTGATCTTGTTGTTTTCTTGACATTTCCTCACTCGAGTGGAGGACGTTTTTGACATAATTTGTATGACAAAAATGTCAAAAACTTCCTCGACTCGAGTGAGGAAGCCTCAAGGAAACAAATCAAATCAGCAGTAGGTATGAAAGATGAATAATCTCCATAGTAATTTTGACATTTTCAACTTCTGATTTCAACGTGTGACTTTCAAAGATACCAATCCTGGTGAAGGCGGCGGAAACCCGTTGGATGAGGGCAGTAACATTGTACATATGTAAATTATATTGAATGAAGTCACTATCATGAATTCCTGTCATTGTTATCACTTACTCAATATTCCATAACCCATTATTTCCTCATTCGCTGTGCACATTCGAATAATGTAAAATTTGCTACCATAATAAACTCAACAATTTATACACATGTAACCAGTGAACAATAAAAAATATTGCTTAAAAGTAAGCCGCGCTCTGTTCCAGACCCTGTAATTAAAATGCATACATTACATTGCCTAGACCAGGGGTTCCCAAAGTGTACGCCGCAGTGCCTTAGGGCACCTTTGGGAGCAAGCAGGGGGCGCCGCGAAGCAAATTCTCATTACCTTTGCAACATCCTATTTATGCGAAGCCGAATTTTCAACTGCAGCTGCTGTAATAAAGAGCAAATATCGCTCAATGTGGGAGTAAGAAATAAGGTAGCCGTAATGGAGATCACACTCACACGTCGCATTGACTAACTTTTCAGAGTATTTCACATTATTTCTACATAAGCATAAGCATATGCTTATGCTTATGTAGAAATAATGTGAAATAAATATCGTGAGCATATGCTCACGACTATATTTTCCGAGGGGGTAGTCAGAGATATTCTGAAACCTTAGAACATCCACGGGGTGAGCTTCCATCGCCACTTATAATGTACCCATTTCCTCACGATGTATTCCTTCACCGAAAAGCCAGTGCAAGCCAGATTATTTTTCTAAAGTTGATTTAATTTATATTTTATGCCTTAATGACTTTTCTTATATATTTTGACAGCAACAAAATACTGTACTTACCTGAAACATGAAAGTGGGCCGTGAACTGAAAAAGTTTGGGAACACCTGGCCTAGACCTTAAGCTCTTGTTTATATTACCGGCCGCTAAAAATAAAGGTACAAGCACGTTCGATCCAAGGCCCAACACAATAAAGAAAGCATTATCAAATGAACGTTTTATTTTATTTGCGATGCTCTCATTTACAAACAATGCAATCATCCCAACAGCAGATATCATCGCCGATTATATCTCGTTGCGAGTCTGATTTTTTTTCTTTATTTTTAGTCTTTAGGCTTATTTCCGTTCAAAGCTAAGCTGACTTAATGCGATTGAGACATGAAAATTGAAAGTACCTGTAGGTATTGTACTGTACCTGACGTTTCAAATAACAACATATTCTATAGGTGTGAATTTGCAGCCAAAACTTATCAGTGACAGTGTTAAATTTGTGACGTTGCTGATGTTTGTGGCTAAATCCAAACGTGATTTGGATGAAATTTAGCAAACAAGATAGAGTTATGTTCTATCAACGTATCCGATACTTTTTTTAGGACGAAGTCGCGGGTAACATCTATTAGTTAATTTAATATTAACTAATAGTAAATTTATTTGTTAATTTAATAATATCACACTTGAACAAATGCATCTCAAATGAAGGAATGTACGTGATACGATCAAATGCTTTGAAAAATAGTGTTACACTCAGTTGAAGAAACGCTTATAAGAGTTAATCCTCCATTAAATCTCTTGCTAGCTTTTACTATGTCAACAAGACAAAAAGTGACAGCAAGAGATTTAATGAAGGATTAACTTTAATGAGCATTTCTGCAACTAAGTGTTAAAGATGCAGAATTCTGAGTTCACCTTCGAAATAACATTTTTGTTTTATTTCTAACTGCATGACAAATTAAGAATTCCTCTTTCTTACCTATAAACTTTCAAGCCAAGCCATGTTAGCTGAGATATTATGAATTATAATAGCTGTACTTTGATGGAAGAACATCCTATTACAAAAACGGTTAGCAAAACAAAGCACTGATAATGATTGAATTGGCGCATTTGTTTGTTTATAAGAGAAAGCGTTTCTAATCCACTATAAAAGAGGCTAGACAAAACAATGGCTCATTTAGCGTCGAGTCAATATCTTTATTTTGATTTCTTGAATATTATATCTAGTTTAAAAGTCTCCACCTTTAATCTATACGAGTTTTTTTGCTATCCGTCTAAAAAACCAAAGACACGTTCGATGTTATAATGCAAATTTTCATCTACTTTATATTTTTTCCTACTTAATTTATGTAGTCTAACAAGAAAAACAGAGCCTAATACCCTTCTTCTTCTTCTTCTTCTTAGTCATTTCATAAGATTTGGCCTAAATCCTGCTCAAGCTTGGTTCACACTACGAAAATTGTTATGTGGTTATATCCTCTTATAACAGTTTATTATCTTTTCACCGCTGTGAAAGTAATAAAACGAGGAAATGTTATTGCTGAATTTCCTGTTACTATAATATCTGTACAATTACATAATTTTGCTTCGATTCCATTGCAGCTTTTATAGGCAACGTTTTTTATTCTTAACAGTTTTACAACATTTCCAAAAAACAAGAATGGCACAATACATATCGAGTCAAAACGGATTTGTTTTTTGAAGTTAGTTTTTCGGAATTCATAATGTCAAATTCTGACGCATTGAATATATTTTTTTCTCCCCTCCGGACGGAAAGCGTCAATTTTCGTCCCGCTGCGCTAAACGAAGTTGCCGCTTTCCACCTCCGTCGAGGAGAAAAATAGTATACTAACCTCAGACAGTAAACAAGAAAGCCTCAGATCACATGTTTTTAATTTAAAATTATATTACATGAGATCTCAGATCCTTTCTTACTTTCCTGTCATTGGTGTGTAATCTACTATTTCTTAATGACCAGTTATTTTAAGTTGATTTTTTTTTAGTTCAGGTCCAGGTGACGTCACTAGTTTGAACGAGCAACGACGTTATTTTATTAAAATATCTGTAATCCTTTCATTCTAGAACTCATCTAATGTAATCTAGCTTTCATTTTAAATACTCTGACAAAAAAAAAATAAAAAAAAAAATTTGTTATTGAGACAATTATTCTCGATTCAGCAATCCCAAAAAAACTTGACATACCGAATTCTTTTACATTTGAATCAAGGTATTTACATCAATTTGTGAAAAGGGGCAAAAAAAAATTATGTCTATGTCTGTATTCAGTAGTTTTATTTTGGAACAGCCGTACGCTCAGTACTCTTTTGGTATTTTTCATAATTTTTAGTCATCAGCATCTTAATCAAACCTGAGTATAACAAGATCTTGAACCCAACATGGCTCCAGGCCTCGTAGGTCGACTTTCCCTCGTACGCCATACATCAAGATATAACAAATGATGCTCTCTTGCCGGCCAGTACGTAATAAGTTCCCTAATTAATTGTTATTGCCTTCAGACGATTTATAACCTTATTGCAATTTACTGCTCAAAGGATTGTAACACTGCGGCTTTTCGCTTAGCTTTGTATGACAATTTTGTTGGATTACTTCATTATAAAGTTTTAGCGGCCAATATACAGGGTGTAAGCTTAAATGCGTTACATATCGAACAGGGTGCTTCAGACCATCAAATTAAATAACTTTCACTAAGAGAAAATCAGGAAAAAGTTTTTTTTTTTCATCATACATACCTACATACATTTTTTTCATACTGAAAAATGTTTACTATGGGAGCGAACCAATCAGAGAAAAAAAAAATCAGTTGTCCCATACATTTGAGTCATGTATATTATAGGCAGCGGCGGTGGGTGCAGTTTAGTATGGGACAACCGATTTTTTTTGTTTGCTCCGATTGTTTTGCTCCCATAGTAAATATTGTTCAGTTTGATGGGTAGACTCTTAATTTAAAAGGATGCTAATGATATCAATTTCACCCTGTATACGCCCCACTGCAGGGGAGGACTTTGGAGGACTGAATCGAAAACCATTTCGAGATAATTGTCTCAATAATCATATTTTCTATGTCAGAGATTTTAAAATGAAAGGATTAGATTAGATTAAAGGAGACCAAAAAAAAACTTGACATACCGAATTGATAGATTTCGGATACACATCGGAATTTCTTCTTCAAATGCAGGTTTCCTCGCGATGTTTTCCTTCACTGTTTGAGAGCAATACGGTATTAACGTAGGTGAGTTAGAAAAACTCATTGGTACACATGGCTACACATCAAGGTACGCAAAACCAAAAAAAGTTGGTCGCGCATAGGTAGAGTAAAATAACATCACGCGGCCAGCTTATATTGGTATTGCGTATCTTGATGTGTTGCCGTGTGACATGGCATGTCGTCCGTGCGGATTCGAACTCCGCGTGCGAATCCGCGAGATTGAGTTTTCATACCTCTCAGCAACGCGTCACAGACACTCTATGGACTTAAAAAAAAAAAGTAAATCAAAGAAATGCGTACAGCCATGTAGCCTGTCGAGAAATTTAAACTAAAAGCAAATATCTCCAAACCGCACTGTAATCGTGAAACAAAGTCGAAACCATGTAATGAAATTCCCCTCTACTTTGTTAGTACCTTTGGGGAACTCTCGTGCGGAGCGTGTGAGGGTGGTAGTGGTGGCTAGGGCAGGAGTAGTGAAACCAGTTGAGTCTCAGTTCGTACTGTTTTATTATTGACAAATACCCTATCTATATACAACCCGGCGGTTCCCTATTCGCCGGTGGACCGCCGAGGTAAATGACAATGTGGGTACCCCCACATATCTCCCTCCCTAGTGCTAACGCTACTTAATAACTAACATATTATAAACTGATTCTATGTACAAAAAATTTAAAACTAAAGTTGGTCGCGCACTTTGAATCGCGCGCGTCCCTTGTTTGTTTACATTCGGCGGCGTTCGCCTTTCTTCGTGCGTGCTCGTGCATACGCTGCGCTGTGTCGTCACGCATACTTGTTGCGCATGCGCGCTGCCAACATCGACCGACTCGGCGAAACTCGGCGCGGCTCGGCAATGCTCGTGACGGCCAGTGGGAGTCTTCGGTCATCGCTTCATAACGTCGTCGACCGCCGTCCGCTGTACTCGCCTGCCTCTTCGGACACTGCGCTTGTGTTCTGCTGCAGAAGACCGTTGGCCATTTGCACGCAATGGAAAACGATGTCTCACAAAATCGCTCTTTTCAGAGCGGACTTCAATGTTTCGAACGATATATAACCGTAGGAATCAACGTTATCTGCACGCGATGCGTTGGTTCTGAACAAAAACCGTCTTTTTCAAGGCGCCTTTCTCCTGTTTCGAATGACGATACTGACAAATAAATCTGGTGTTGTGTTATTTTATTTTGTGTTTGCTCGCAGTGTTATTTCCTGTCAGTGTTTATCGGCTCCTTATTTTTCAGGTTGTGTTGAAGTTTTTTTGGTGCGCTATTGTGTCAGTGGTCGTTTTCATGTGTTCGCTGTTCTCTGCTGACTGTAGTTTGCCTTTTCTATATGCTATTCCCCGTTTTTTTGTGTAGGTACGGTGCTAGCCAGGCTTTCTTGAATCGTTCGTTGCCCGTTTGCTCGTTGCCCTTGTTGCTCGCTGCTGGATTCTGGGGTTGATAGGATTTGTATGGGAAAGGAATGTCGTGGGTAAGGCTATGTTACATTGTTTTTTTTTTTTTTTGTAACTCGTTTCTTTGTTGGACATTGCTCTTTTTGTCTCTTTTTTTTTTTTGTTTTGCTGTATATTTTTTTCTTTTGTTAATTTTTTTTTTTGGTAGGTACTTTTTTTTTTTTTGTATCTTTTTTGTTAGTGGTACCTTCTGTTTTTTTGTGTGATATATATATACTTATAATATTGATATTTGATGTTTGCTCTGTTGTTGTGCGATATCTCTGGCTGCCCTAGCCACCGCCGACGCCCTCTGCGAAACGTACTGTTGGTTTTGATGTTCTCCCTGACCGTGTGATGTACGGGTTTTTACTCGAGGTCTCTGCGGTTGTTGGCTCTGGCCCGTTCGAGCTGTGAATTCCCTCCCCTGGGACTGCGTTGATCAAATACGCTGGCTTTAATCTGTCCAAAGATATTACTGTGGTTCTTTGTGGAAGTTGTATCTTGAAATGTTTGTTTTTTCGTTCTAGTACTTCGTACGGGCCCTCGTAAGGCGGGGTGAGGGACGGGCGGAGGGTGTCGTTGCGTACAAAGACGTGTGAGCACGTCCTTAAATCTTTGCTGACGAACGTTTGTCGCGGGGACCTGTTTCTTTCTTTTGGTGTCAGTGCGGCCATTGTTTGCATTAGGTTGCGTACATAGTCCGGCGTTGTGACGTCGGTTTTAGTCTCTATGAAGAAATCACCGGGGACTCGTAGTTGTGAGCCGTAGGTTAGTAGACAAGGACTCTGGCCGTTATCTGTTCGTATTGCCGTGCGTATGCCCAGTAAAACTGTTGGTAGGTCGTCGGTCCATTTCGTAACGTTCCCTCTTGCCATCAGTGCTGACTTTAAGGTGCGGTGAAATCGCTCTACTTGCCCGTTTGCTTGAGGGTGGTACGGTGTGGTTCGTATCCGTTCGATACCAAACTTTTTTAGTAGGCAGTTGAAAAGGTTTGATTCGAACTGTCTTCCTTGATCAGTTGTGAGTCTGAGTGGGCAACCGAAGCGGCATATCCAATTCTCGTAAAATACTTTGGCTACTGTCTCTGCCGTGATGTTTTGGACGGGAATTGCCTCAGGCCACTTCGTGAACCTGTCGATCATTGTGACTATATAACGGCAGTCGTCTGAAGGAGCTAAAGCGCCGACGATGTCAATGTGCACGTGGTCCATACGTTTTGCTGTAGGGAATTCTGCTAATGGTGTGATTGTGTGCCGATTTACTTTGGCTTTTTGGCACGCGACGCACGCTCTAGTCCACTCGCCTACGTCACGGTTCATGCCTGGCCAGAAATATTTCGCCGTAACTTGTTTGCGTGTCGCTCTTGTCCCGGAGTGGCATAAATCATGTTGTGCTTTGAAAGCTTCAAAACGATAGGCCGCCGGCAAGTACGGTCTAAGTGCGTTTGTTGTTTCGCATGTTATGGTTTTCGTTGCGCCTGGCATTTTTATGCGGGCGAATTTTAGATTGGACCTTTTGTGTAGGTTACTCAATGTACTGTCTTTGTTTTGATCGCTTGCCAACTGGTTGAAATCTATTATGGTTGGACAATCGATTGCCTCTATTCTTGATAGCCAATCCGCCACCGCGTTCTCCTCTCCTTTTAGGTATTTTATACTTGAACAGAATTGGCTGATGAAACCGAGGTGCCTATCTCTGCGCGGTGTGTCGCTGCTGCTGGGAGCTTTTGCTAGCGCGTATGTTAACGGTTTATGGTCTGTGTAGACTGTCACGTCGTTGCCTTCTATGAGTCTTCTGAAATGCTTCACTGCTGCGTATATTGCTAAGAGCTCGCGATCGTATACACTGTAGCGGCGTTGTGTGTCCGACATTGATTTGGAGAAAAATGCTAACGGCTTCCATTTTCCGTTGACCTTTTGCTGTAGTACGGCCCCCAGGCCGTAATCGGAAGCGTCGGACATGATGCACAGCGGTGCACCGTGGACTGGATGGGTCAGGGTTGTTGCTTTCAGGATGCTTTGTCGGCAACGTTCAAAAGCTCTCTCTGCCTCGGGCGTCCACTCAATGGGTGTCCTATCGTTCTTCCTTGTGTTGTGTAAATATTTATTTAATTCGCGCTGATTCTGGGCCTGCCTTGGTAAACAATCTCGGTAGAAATTAATCATTCCCAGGAACCTCCTAAGCTCTATGATATTTGCTGGTTTTTTAAATTCTGAAATCGCCTCCATGCGTTTTTCAGGCGGTGCGATGCCCTTTTCAGACACCTTGTATCCCAAAAAATCAATCTCTGTTTTTCCGAACTCGCATTTCTCGACATTTAGGGCTATTCCGCTACTATTGAGGCGGTCTAACACCTGATGTAGTATGTTCTTGTGTGTCTCATCGTCCTCAGAAAACACAAGGATGTCGTCGACGTATGGGAAACAGCCCTCTATGCCTCTTAGTGTTTCGTGCATGAATCTCTGAAAGGTCTGTCCGGCATTACGTAGTCCGAATGGCATGCATCGGAACTCGAACAGTCCGAATGGTGTGATGATTGCTGTCTTCTCTGGGTCTGCCATCGGTATCCAGTAGTACGCGCTTTTTAAATCCAGTTTTGAGAATAGCTGCTTGCCGCTTAATTGGTACGTAAAATCTTGGATGCGCGGAATCGGATATCTATCCGGTATTGTGACTGCGTTTAACCGGCGGTAGTCACCACATATGCGTAAACTACCGTCCTTCTTGGTTACTACGTGCAACGGGCTCGCCCATGGGCTGTTGGATGGCTGACATATGCCCATTTCCATCATTTTCTCGAATTCTTCTTTTGCTGCTTTATACTTCCATGGGGGTAAAGGTCGTGCCTTCGCATACAAGGGTCTCCCTGTCGTCTCTATATAATGACGTACGTTATGCTTTGGAGGATCTTTCAGTGATAGTGGTCGTATAGCGTTTGGGTATTGCTTCAATATATCGTGATATGCGTGGCTGCTATTTATCATGTGTACTGCTCCTTGCGTCGACGCTATTCTGATTGCGCTGACAGATAAATCCGTGATTCCGTCTATCAGTCTCTTGCGGCTCACATCGACGAGTAAATTGTAGTGACTAAGGAAATCTGCTCCTAGAATCGACGTTTTTACCTCGGCCACGATGAAACTCCATCTGAAACGGCGCCTTAAATTCAGGTCCATTATTAATGATCTTTCGCCGTACGTTTTTATTGGGGAGTTGTTTGCGGCGAACAAATGAAACGACGCGGGCGTTGCCCCTCTTTGCTTAAACTTCATTGATAGTACTGATATTTCGGCGCCCGTGTCGATGAGGAAACGCTCCCCGCTGTCACGGTCAACGACACATAAGCGGTTGCTAGGGTTGGGAACATCGATGCCCGCCAAAATCGATGCGTCCTCTAGTTTTCCGTCGGTGGCGTTTTTTTCCATGAGCAAGGCGCCACGCACTCCCATGCTCTCTCTCCAAACCTTCTATGGAAATGGCAAACTTGCGATCTCTCTCTCTCGGCCGGTGATTTGAACCAAGTACGCCCGCGCTGCGGCCCGCGACTGCGAGCCTGACTTCGACTCTGGTAACTGCGTGGGCGATACCCGCTCCCGTCGTCGTATCGCGTGTCGCGAATCCCTGCTATCTCTAAGCTTAGCCTATCCAGCTTGTCGGCCAATGCGTCCAGTCGGGAATCGCCCTGTTGCGACTGCGTTACAGGTGGGGAAACTGCCGTAGCGGCTGCGACGCTGGCGCTCGGCGCGTAGAGCATCATCGTGTCGGCCATCACGTCGGGGTCACCAGTTTGGCCAGCCAGAGATATCGCACAACAACAGAGCAAACATCAAATATCAATATTATAAGTATATATATATCACACAAAAAAACAGAAGGTACCACTAACAAAAAAGATACAAAAAAAAAAAAGTACCTACCAAAAAAAAAAATTAACAAAAGAAAAAAATATACAGCAAAACAAAAAAAAAAGAGACAAAAAGAGCAATGTCCAACAAAGAAACGAGTTACAAAAAAAAAAAAACAATGTAACATAGCCTTACCCACGACATTCCTTTCCCATACAAATCCTATCAACCCCAGAATCCAGCAGCGAGCAACAAGGGCAACGAGCAAACGGGCAACGAACGATTCAAGAAAGCCTGGCTAGCACCGTACCTACACAAAAAAACGGGGAATAGCATATAGAAAAGGCAAACTACAGTCAGCAGAGAACAGCGAACACATGAAAACGACCACTGACACAATAGCGCACCAAAAAAACTTCAACACAACCTGAAAAATAAGGAGCCGATAAACACTGACAGGAAATAACACTGCGAGCAAACACAAAATAAAATAACACAACACCAGATTTATTTGTCAGTATCGTCATTCGAAACAGGAGAAAGGCGCCTTGAAAAAGACGGTTTTTGTTCAGAACCAACGCATCGCGTGCAGATAACGTTGATTCCTACGGTTATATATCGTTCGAAACATTGAAGTCCGCTCTGAAAAGAGCGATTTTGTGAGACATCGTTTTCCATTGCGTGCAAATGGCCAACGGTCTTCTGCAGCAGAACACAAGCGCAGTGTCCGAAGAGGCAGGCGAGTACAGCGGACGGCGGTCGACGACGTTATGAAGCGATGACCGAAGACTCCCACTGGCCGTCACGAGCATTGCCGAGCCGCGCCGAGTTTCGCCGAGTCGGTCGATGTTGGCAGCGCGCATGCGCAACAAGTATGAGTGACGACACAGCGCAGCGTATGCACGAGCACGCACGAAGAAAGGCGAACGCCGCCGAATGTAAACAAACAAGGGACGCGCGCGATTCAAAGTGCGCGACCAACTTTAGTTTTAAATTTTTTGTACATAGAATCAGTTTATAATATGTTAGTTATTAAGTAGCGTTAGCACTAGGGAGGGAGATATGTGGGGGTACCCACATTGTCATTTACCTCGGCGGTCCACCGGCGAATAGGGAACCGCCGGGTTGTATATAGATAGGGTATTTGTCAATAATAAAACAGTACGAACTGAGACTCAACTGGTTTCACTACTCCTGCCCTAGCCACCAAACAACCACACCCGAACCACTGTCCCCAAACTGTACAAAGCTTCTGCCATACCTACGAGAACTACATTTTAAACATAAATCAACTGAAAAGAGACCAACAAAGTGCCTATATTTGTTCTAACAAACAGTGCTATTATAAATAATTATTTACTGACAAATGGTGTTGTTTTTTTACCTTTTTACTTGCATTAAACCTTCAAGTTGGGTATGAATTATGGGTATTTACAAGACACGCGAATGTTTTAAATGAGTAATACGTTTTCAGAGTTAGTTTATAGTGGCTATAAAGGGGCTCAGCTGAATTCAGGGAAGGGCTGTTAAGTCAGATATTGTCTCTTGAAAGTATGGAATAAATCAGGGTTTCCTTTTAATGCTGCCACTGAATAAATGTAGGGATTACAGGATAAGAGGACGTGGATGTTGAAGATAATTTGTGGGTGGAAATCTGTAGCTAAGTAAGAGTGGCATATCGCCATTCGCCATCATTTCGAATGAGTTTTTAACCGACTTCAACAAAAGGAGGAGGTTCTCAATTCGACCCGTATGTTTTTCATAATTATTCTCTGTCTACGGTTATTATGAACAATTGATCTTTATGGTGGAGATAGGTAAAAAATTATGACTATTTGGTATTTTCATGTTCATGTCAACAAAGATGTGTAAGAAGCCTGTAGAAATTCCTTCAGGTGTCTTTCTATACTTATTGTATTTACATAAAAGTACATACGTACAAACGATTTTAAAGGTATTTCAGATCAAATGATTTTATTGTATTTTTCTCCCATCCGGACGGAAGTTGCCGCTTTCCACCTCTGTCGAGGAGAAAAATAGTATAATAGTAGTTGTATAATAGTATAATAGTAGGTACTAACCTCGGACAGTAAATAAGGAAGCTTCACATCACATCACGAGGTCGACAAAGACCTCGGCTTCGCCTCCGTCAACAATTACATGAGATCTGAGGACCTTTCTTATTTTCCTGTCCTCGGTGTGTAATTTACTATAGGTACCTAAATCAATAAACACACCAATAGTTGAAGTTCGTTTATTAAGACCATGGTCACATTGAGGATTAACATTCCATACTTCTGAAAGCGTTATAAAGTCCCGCGGTCTATCACCTCAACATTTTTTGAGGTGTAGGTACAAACAGATGCAATTTAAAACAAGTATGTTAAAAGAATTAGATTTTCTCAAGATATTTATTGAAGTGAAAAGTGACACTTTTTATGTAGCTTTGAAATTCGGTTTCGCGACCTTTGACAGCTGCGGATGTTTCACTTTTGTCGGGCGTCCCGTGACGGCAAACTTTTTTATTTTCAGGAATTACAGCCCTAAACTAAAAAGCACTAGAAATGCTACGGGCTCTAATAAACAAACGACAAACTTAAACAAAATTACACAAACTACAAAGTAAATACCATCGTCTCGTTAAACAGGCAACTGTCCCAAATGGCCTAGTTTCAAACATACATTAAACCAATTTAGAGTACCTACACGGAAACTATCAATCATTGCTGTGACACTAACAGTGTAAATGTATGGGAAATGTGCGTCGAGCGATGCGGATTCGGGTATTTACATACAGGATGAGATATGACAAATTACGAGCTAATCTCTTAGGAAGCATTCACACCTATTATGTTAAAGACGATTATTCTCTCGATGGTTGTAATGAGCTTAACGAGCGAGAATGATGAGGATTAAATGTCTTGTGTTCCAAATTACCAATACACTGATTAAGCAGGGATGATTCACACTAGCTAATTTCGACTTCAGCGACAACTTATTTACAAAAGCAGTTTCCCAGGATATTTTTAAGTGGACGACTTTGCGCTAAATATAGATGCACTCTCTTGTCTTTACGCTCCTGAAAGTGATGGAAAGGGAAACCGTAAGATCAGAGGTGGGGTCGGATGCCGTGACGCTTAGGTACCGGTAACCATAGTGTTAGCCATGATAGCCAACATCCGATAAAAGATTGCACTACAAGAAGAAGAAGAACCATAGAGTTGGCAGCAGAGATGTAAAGATCAGACATGTTAATTGGTATCAGACATGTTGTTGGCATCATGTTGGAATCATAGTTGTTGGCATCAGAGATGTTTGCATCAGACATGTTGGCATCAGAGTTGTTAGCATCAGATATTTTGACATCAGAGTTTTTAGCATCAGAGATGTTGATATCAGATATTTCAGCATCAGACTTGTCGGTATCTGAAATGTTGGCATCAGAGATGTTGGCATCAGAGTTGTTGGCATCAGAGACGTTGGCATCAAAGTTGTTGGCATCAGAGATGTTTGCATCAGACATGTTGGCATCAGACATGTTGGCATCAGCCATGTTGGCATCAGAGATGTTGACGATGCCTGTACCTACACAAATACTTAATTGTTTTGACACATGCGATACGATTTCGATACCTACGCTAGAAAACTTGGCACTCGAGCTTCTGTTTACTGTCAAGTCAATGTAGAACAAACTGTAAAAGAAAAGAGTCTAGACACAGGGAAGTTTTGTGGTAAATGGACAAGTCATGTGTGTCGGATAGAAAAGTTGTCAAGAACATGAGATAGAAGAATTTTTTATTCGTAATGTTTTTAATGAAAAACTGTGATCAACAAGCGTACGCAATTAAATTTACACCCTCTATAAGCTTGCGTTTGGTATCACCTTATGGTAAACCGTAAACGATGACGAGGTCGAAGGCAGAACACGCTTATTAGGTTACATAATATTTTAAAATAAATCCACACTAGCAAAATGCCCGTAGTAGAGGCAAAACTTGCGGTCGTCTAAATATTAAATCCCTTACGCTGCAAATATCAAGAATTTAAACCTCATAAGAGGAAATGCGGGCGGCGCTTAGTACATACAAACGTATTCCCCTGTTTCCTCCCAGGATAATGATGATACTAGAGCAATTATTTCTTTACCATACAATACCTCTTCCTCCGTTACCTCTGCCATGTCCCTATGTTTTGTTCTTTCCATATATTAATTACTACAAGAATTAGGAACATTTTCAAATAAAAAAAAAAATCGCCATTTTAAGGCAAACAAAGACGGAATAACCAATAGAAGCTAAGCAAACAGACATTAATTTCTCTGTGGACATAGTCAAAGTCTTTCTCATATTATTTTTGTAAAAATATTAAAATATGTCTAATTTTGGAGGAGGAAGCAGGGGAATACGATATTGCGATTTCGTCAATTCTATGTAGGTAAATCAGCTCAAGCCGAATCGTCTGTTGTCACTTTCGCACTTGTAGCTCGGCTGCTCGGGAGAAGCGCGACAGCGAGATCTGTTAAAAATCTATAAAACAAATGTCTTGCAGACCGTATTTCCTCTTAAACCTTTGGGATTATTTCAGTTTCAGAGAGAACCAAAACAACTAAATGCTCAGCGTTTCTTATAAAAGCTAACCAATTTTCAGAAAACAGTGCTCAAGGAAAGATTGCAAAATAAGATATCTTCGTAACAAAGTGAAAACAACGGTCACGTCACGTAAATTAGCTTCCCCATAAACCACTAGTCTTGCCTAACTAGTTGTTAAAATAAAAATAGTAACATATCGATAGTGCTTTGATAGTATCGATATTTTCTATATCAATAGTATTGCTTTAAAACTATGATATGATACTATCTACTATTAATATGCAATAGTATCGATGCCTACTATAGAAAGTCAATTTTCAATTTCATTTATTTATTGCCATAAATTACATGTACCTACATAACACTCATAACTATAAATATACGGACAGGATGGTAACCAGTACAGAATGTTTCAATGTAATTTTACCCTAGGGTGTAGCGAACTAGCAAATAAGTACAGTACGACCAGGAAAATAATTCCGCTCGTCAATCTTCGTTTGCGCAGAGCAGGCCCAAGTCCCCAACAAAACCCGAAATCATTTAGTAAGTAATCATTTAGTAGTTTAGTAATCAAAGGGTGCAAAGTCAAGCAAAAATTAGGCAATAGCGTAAACGGATTGAAGGTGGCGCATACTGATTGGAGAATATAATTTTGCGCCTTATTAAAATTTGTCAACTGCGCAGTTACATCGGTAAGACTTATAAACCTGGTACTACTGTACAGTATACTTTAATGATGAATTTATACAACATGAGATGAGATTAACTACTTAATTGATTAATTATGATTATTGTGAAAAAAATAACATTATGTAAAGTTAATATTATGTACTTAGTACCTACCTATATATAGTATCGATCGATACTTTCGATATTATTGCATCTCAATACTATCGATAGTACCACTGGCTTTTCGGTGCAGGAAAACATCGTGAGGAAACCTGCAAGTTTCAATTTCGAGGCATGTATTGTACCCACTGTGAAACGTGGTTGTTCTGAGGTTTCAGAATATCTCTGGCTACCCCCTCGGGGAATATAGTCGTGAGAATATGCTTATGCTGCTTATGCTACTATCGATAGTATCAATTTGTCTTAAAGTAAAAGCTATCGATACTGTCGAAAATATGGATAGGTAGGTACCCTACTATCGATACTATGGATATTATTGGTACTATCGATACTATGGACACTATTGGTACTATCGATACTGCCAATACTATCGATACTGAAGACTATATCAATAGTATCGTTATTACTGATAGCACTATCGATATTGTTATTATTTTCGAGATTATAAATAGGGTCCTACGTAATATGCTGACACTTTTTAAGGGGATAATCAGACCGTCAAACTGAACAACTATCTCTATGGCACCATCCGCTCTGATCGCCATCACTGCACTGCACCTGCCACATAGCCTGCACATTGGCCAATTTAACGTTGGGGTTTTGGGATATAAATGAAAACGCCCAAGTTAACAGAAATATAAAGGTTAATTTAATAAATTAGTTAAGTATGTAGGTACTATTTAAAAATGAAGGTCGTGGGCAAAAGGGCCCGTCTGATTTCACTTCCGAAGAAGTACTTCCCGCGACAGCAGTCCAGTGAAGTGGACGCACGAAGAGTCGTGGAAGTGGTGATGACGTGTGGATACTGGCGACGAGAAAGGAAGTCCTCGCAACCCGAATGTGGGACCCTGGAACCACGTTCCATTACGTTCCTGTAGTACAAATCGATAGACTATCGATAGTTTCACTGTTCTTAGGCAACACTACCACAAACTCTTTTGTCTTACCGGGTGTCGAACTTTGTATCTACTTCTTTGATCAGCTCGCTTCGAACTTTGAAACGGTGCAGGTGTGACGCAAACAAAAAGTACTTTAAACTTTACACTGAGATTTTTTAAAGTGCTTTTAGCAATACGTGTGTTTTTATACCGACTGCTCTCAAACGGTGAAGGAAAACATCGTTAGGAAACCTAAATTGTGCTGAAGAAGAAATTCTGATGCGTATCAGAATTCTACCAATCCCGCCTACCTACACGTTGTGGACTTACGTCCATAAACCCTTCCTGTGGGTATGCCTGTGCCCTGCAGTGGCAAAGAAAATATACAGCAGGGTGTAAAAACCCTGTTGGAGCCTTCAGACCTGCTTCAGAGTCTTCAGACCATCAAACTGAACAACTTTCACTATGGAGCCAATATCGAAATCGCGAAAAAAAATACTGCTGTGCCCACAGACTTAAAATAAGAACAGACGGAATGTCATCGAATCATGAGTGAAGCATTTATTATTTCTTTTGTGTGCGTGCTGTCACGCGGTACATAAGGTGAGGTTGTAGCACCTGCGCCTAGAGCTAGTGCATCTGTGTGAGTATAGGTCCCTTGTAGAACAAACGAGATTGTATTACCTTGCATGCTTCACATCTTTTTAGTGCAATACTCGGTCCGTATTTCTTTCAGGTCCGTGGCTGTGCCATACATTAATTGAGTCGAGTTGTTATTGTTACTACTGCAGTTTTGTATACTGAAGCAAGCTATAAGCGGTTTTTTTTACACCTGTACACTACGCAGTGAGACGTAGTGATGACTAAGTTGTTTCGTTATTTAATTACAGTTTTGCCTAGTGTTCTATCGCATTCCACTCTCGGAATGCTGACGTTCAAAATTGTGAATTGTAAACTGTGAGAGTTAATATAATTAAACCGCAAACCAGGAGCTGGTCAGTACAATCACAGTGCACATTTAGTGTTAACGATTTCCAGCGGTTTTCCTACCTTTTCAAAATAAATACAAATGCATAATACCTACGTAATTCAAATGGATAGGTCCATTTGAATTACGTAGGTATTATGTACCTATTATAAACTTAACACATTCGTAGACACGAATACCAAAAGCAACCGAAATCTTCGACCTTTCTGTGACACTATAGCAATGCCATAGCAATCGCTGTCGCTTTCTAAGGTGCACTCATGCTGATGATGATGACTACGCCGCTATACAGGGTGTTAGGGTAGACAGTTGCATTACTGTAACAGGTTATTGTACTCATAATAACAAGTTTCCCAAAGGAACAAATATAATTTTATTTTGGCTTTTCATCCAATCGATCGATCAAGAACTTTTTACTACGTAAATAAAAATACAAATTTTTCACCTCACAAGCTCGGAAAGATTCTGTTTATCATTCGAAAACTGAGTGCAAAAGTGCATTTTATCCGCTAGCGTGGAAAGAGTTTTTGAAATTCGAATCTGTCTATTCAATATTTTTCTATACTGCCAATCCACGGAAAATGCTTAATAACTATTTCATGTCACTGGCCAGCACGAAAAAAAAAACTTTTTAAAATGTTCTTTTTAGCAATTCACTTTTTTTCCTCGCTGTTGTGAGGTGAAAAGTTGTGTGTTTCGCTCGGCTGCAAAGTTATTGTGCGTCTCGTACCTTTGAAACCTTCGCTGAGCTCAGGTTCAGGCTCAGGCACAAGTACTCGCGCCAAAAAGCAACTTTGCAGCCTAGCATAACAAATAACTATTACTTATTTCAAACAGGATTCTTAGGATTGTTGTTAGTGTTCAGAATCATATCATTAATGGGTACAATAACCGCTTGAAGTAATGCAACTTTTTACCCTAACATTCTGGTAGTAGCTCTAAATTTTTCATACAAAATATTTGTGTCCACGAACGTGTTAAAAATCCCTAATCGTTTGACATCGTCACGCATCACGGCACAATTGTTTTGACATTTTAATGTGCCATTTTGTACAAAGACAGTGCCTGTTTAATGCCAAACGCTTTTGTTTCAAGCGCCTGACAATTTATGTTCGCCGAATGACAATTTATTGTGTCAGTTTTTCCCTATCCACCTTGAATAAGTGTTGGAAAACAAAGGAAGAGTTTTTTAGTTTTTATTAACGTTGCCATGCTGTGCGGACATAAATGTCGACGTAAAAACTAAACAGTTCTGCGTTGTGTCTAGTTCAATGGTTCTTGACATAAAGCAATTATCAAAGAAATAGTACGTTTAAGGGGCTACCTCCTGGTTTTGGGTTACTTTGTAACCATTTTACATGATTTGAGCTGAAAAATAAAGTGAACCATCTACACGATCGATATGAGAAGTGATGTGGTTTTTCTAGAAATCGATTTTAATGAATAAAACCGAAGAAAAGGGACTCTAAAGCCACCCCTTTTTTTCCTGTTGTAACCTTTTCACTCTTACATTTTTAATCGAAAGAAAATGATAATTTATAATATTGTTCACAACACAATTTAGAATTTTTCGTAATTTGTAAAAAATCATCGAATTTTTCAAAGAAAACAGCTAAATTCTGACCGGAGCCACGCGCTCGTTCGCATCGATTAGTAGTCGTTGTCCAGGGATGATACGCCTTAAAGAATTGAGAAAAACGACGCAGCGCTCGTGCTGAAAACAAAAAATACCGTCTTTTTCCCACTTTACGACGGAGCTGAATGTGTTAAGTAAAACACAAACTCATTATGAGAATTTGCTATCAGTAGATGAGAGGAAGAACTCTTGATAACAGAGTATTTTACCCCTAACCTCTCGTACTTTCAATTATGAAACGTATTGCTACAGACACATTGTTTATTTTACATTGAAGTTGCAAAGTAAGTTCAGCTGTTTCGAAAGCATACATTTCACTTTTGTAGGTTACAATATTTGTCGTTTAATATTGAACTTTTGGAGTAAACGAGCAACATTGGACGGTATCTCTGCAAAAATCTATGTCGGTCCCATTCTGTTCTGCCATATTTCGATGTTTTCGTACATTTGACAGTTCAGACATTACTTCAGAATAACAAGTTTATATCCGATTCTCAAAATTACTTTCTTGTTTACTTCCTTCAAAAATAGCACTTCAACCAGGCTGCATGTTATCTTTATGTCTAAACATTTCTCTTAGAAAACTAGACTCTATATTTACCTACTCCTTTCACTTAATTCTAGATGATTCTACTTCAAATAATGTATTTCTCCAAGATATTTTCATCTGCTATACAGCGCTGCTTAGCAGAAAACTTATTCGTCAGACGATTGTAATGTAAACTTTTTAGCTCAGTGTTACGAATAAGAGTTCTCTAACTTCTAGTGATAAATTATCGAGTAGGTTTGAATAAGTACTTATTTGATATAATCGGTCGAACAAAAAAAGTTTCATGAAAATCGGTTCAGTAGTTTTTGCGTGATGCGCGAACAAATAAACAAACAAACAAACACACAAACAAACAGACAAACAGACAGACAAAATTTCTAAAAAAGGTTGATTTCGAGTCAGGGATACCTAAAAACCATATCGTAATCTTTTCTTTGTAAATATCTTCAATGTACAGACACTTCAGTTACAGTTTTATAAAAGTTTAGAATTACACAAATTCTTAAAAAAATTTAAAGTGGTTTTGTATGCCTGAAAGCACTGTAATTTTAAAACATTTTAACGAAAATCTGACTTCATACAAAATACAAACATAGAGATTAGTTGCTAGATTGTTTCTGAAAAATTTCATTGACTTTAATTGGATAGTATTGAAAATATCACCAGACTTCGATTGTATCGAGAGCTCCAACGGTAAATATCCTTACTATTAAAAATCACAATTTATTATTAGTCCATTGACAACACAAATCCTCTAATACACCTTTCTTATAATTTTTTTACTTCAATCATCACAAAATCAATTTACACCTAAACCTTTACCTTTAAATATTTACCTTTGACATCTAATTACCCACTTCACTAGATGACTAGATAAACAAGCAAACTATTGGCCACATACTTTAATATGTTACACTATAAATGGTTGCAAACTGAAATAGGTATAATTGGAACATAGTTTACACGACTTACAAGTACGACACGACAGTCGTGGGTTAGTTGGTACTATATCTAAAAATTGAGCTCAGACTCGCTGGCGATTAAATAAACGCAAGTTAATGTGGAAAATTAACATGTTTTTTTTATTATTATATATATCAATTAACTTCTTCAGCATACCTATTATGGTTGAAAAAAATACAGAAAAGAAAACAGGAATACAATAAAGACAAACTTTGTAGGAAAAGTAACTAACTTACACTAAAGAAAAGTTTAGAAAAAGTTTTTGAAGCAGACATCGTTCTTCCTATGGGTCAGAAGATTAAAAAAACAATAGAGAATTTTATTTTCCAGTTTCATACATTTGAGTCGGGTTTTTTCGTTTTTTCGCGTTTCCTGAGATAGGATCCACAGTGAAAGTTGTTCAGTTTGATGGTTCGAGTTCACCGTTTCAGTCTGCGGAGGGCTGTCCTTACTTGAGGGCTTACACCCCGAACAAAATACAAATGAAAAATCGTTGAAGACAAAATTGTTTACTTCACGTTGAAACCGTAATATATAATATCATTGTAGAAACCTTTTATTAAACAACTTTTTATTTATAGTAGTAGTATTTAAAGTGTTTAGTTTAATTTTGGTTAGTAAGTGTTAGGTTATGTATTCGTTATTTATTTTTAGTTGGTCTTGGAGTAAAGTTATTTAGTTTGATGAGTAAAATCACAACACACATTACTCTGCAATACACCTAATACATACATACACTCACCATCATGATCCCCTGAATGTGGTCATAATGTTTGCAATTACAATCAGCGCAGTAGCTACTATCTTAGCGTACAATGCAGAAGCAGCAAGGCTATCTTTTAGCAATATGAAGGTTTCAGGATGTGGAAGAGTATGAAACTATAATACACGACTAAATAATCGCAAATCATTCGCAAGTCCATCTATACCCTTATAAGTACTAGAGCAATAGGTGGTATAATTAGATCGGGGATCGAACGTGTAATGAGCCCCGGTCGGACGTTAATTGCGCCTACGCCGCCGATGTAAATATATCTAAGCGAAGTGCATTGACCGCATTTGTGTGGCGTATGGTATCGGTTTGGTCAATTCACACATGGTTATTATCAGTTTGCAGATAAGTCCGTATTGAAACCCTTGACATACTAAAAGTGTGTTGGTATAGTACAACACACGTTTAAAACACTGCTGCCAAAGGTTCTTGGGTTCGAATGTCGTTTCGGCCACGAATGTCATACTACTTATTTGTTGCTTTTCTAGCCCCTCAAATTTATATGTAAGTAATTTAGCAATACACAAGAACCTTCTTTAAATGCTGACGGTTTTTTACTGAGACGAACTGAGACCATCAAACTGAACAACCTTCTATATGGGACCCACATCTTCTTTTCGTGTCAATTGTTCTAATATGGTGTTTCTATATACAGTGAAACTTGGTTAAGTGGGACCTGGATAAGTGAGAAACCTCCATAGCTGGAACTCATGCTGAGGTCCCGACACTTTAGCACTGAATTACCTCTGTTAGTGGGACAAAGCAAACCTCTATATCTGGGATTCGTTCTTTCGATTTTATCGCCATAATTACCTCCATAATTGAGACAGCGAGTGTATTTAACCTCTTTTACTGAGATTATATTTTAAAGAATACTTTTTCTATTTCTGACGTCTTAGCTACCTCTATAACTGAGACAGCGAGTGTATTTTACCTCTTTTACTGAGACTACATTTTAAAGAATACTTTTCTATCTGACCTCTGTAACTGAGATAAATCAATTTATCACCTCTCTAACTGCATGGCACTATAAATTATGTTTACTCGCACTAATTCTTAGTCTACCCGCAAATTCCACTCTTGGCTAATTTTGTGCCTACCTCCAGTTTTAGTTTTTTTGGCTATCATCCGGATGCTTATTTGAAAAATGCCGAAACGAAGGCTCAAATCTTTATCAGTACGTGAAAAACAAAAATTAATATCCGTTATGAAAGTGGGAAGACACGCGATGAATTATGTGTCGAATTTAATGTGCCAAAATCTGCTCTTTGTAGAATCATTCAGAATAAAGATAAAATTCAGTCGCAATGTTCTGAAGGACAAGGAAAACTAAAACGTGTACGTTTATTAGAATATCCTGAACTTGAACAGTGTTTGCTTACATGGGTCAAGCAACTTCGTAACAAAAACGTTCCGATAAGTGGACCTATGAGTAAAGAAAAGGCACAAGATTTTGCGCGAAGGCTCTGTATTGATAATCGCACCTTTATAACTGAGATGACCTCTATTCTCACCTCTATTAGTGGAACCCTCTGTAAATGAGACAGATATTTATTTGTACCTGGATATCTGAGACACTGGGTAAGTGGAATACCTCTTTAAGTGAGACAAATTTGGAGATCCCTTCAAGTCCCAGTTATCCAGGTTTCACTGTATTCTATTGGCCAGATATTCGGTGAGCCTGACAGCGTCCATCCAGTGTAGATTTATTGAAGTCCTCTCTCGTGCAGGTTTTCGAGCACAACAATCATTCTGTAGCAAGTGTACCATCGACTGATAGGTTCGCCGCAATTGTACTGCATAAGGCCAGGTCCCTGTACCCCCAATTGCATAAACTTTGTCTGCAAAGGGCAACTTGGGTGCGACCTACGCGAGCCGATAAAAATTATGTGACAGCTGATTTTTTCCGCGATTTCAATGTCCGTCACATCGAGAAATTGAGCATCCTCCTAAAAACCTGTCAGTAGATAGAGTTTACAATGCTGAGCGTCTGAAACTACAGTGTCGGCGAGCCTTATGAAGATATCAGTTTCGCAAAATAATGGGTCTCAGTTTGAATCATCATCATTTTCAGCCTGTATCTACCCACTGCAGGGCATAAGCCTCCTCCATATTTTGCCATTCTTCTCGGTCCTGTGCCAGTCACATCCAGGTCTTGCCTGTACTTTTCCAGATATCGTCAACCCACCTGGCTGCCGGACGACCCACTTCTCTTTTACCTAATCTCGGCCACCACTCTGTTAAGGCTTTACTCCACCTGCCATCATTTCGTCTAGCTACGTGTCCTGCCCACCGCCACTTTAAGCGAGCTATTCGGTCCCCGACGTCCTGAACCTTAGTTCGACGTCGGATCTCGACGTTTGTGACGTGGTCAAGAAGGGTGATGCCTAGCATGGCGCGCTCCATGGCTCTCTGTGCAACTTTGATTTTGTGTACAGTTTTCTTAGTGAGCGTCCATGTTTCGGCACCATTATGTCATGGTGGGCAAGACACATTGATTTTTTGATTGATTTCTCAGTTTGAATACAGAACAATAAAATTTAATGTTCATTAGTTAATGTTCATCAAGAATTTACAGATTAATATACCTAAGTCAGAAACATGAAAAACCCCTCTGCAATGAACGTAATGCTATTACCCACATACAGGGCTGAACAAAAAGAAAAATATGGCCAGATGCCACCAAATTAATAATGCCACGTAAAAAAAACAGTCTGGGATCTCACCCAACGGCCATGGACTGCTTAATGAGACAGTCAAAACAATTATTCAACTAACAAAGGGCTAACAATGAGGTATTGTGTTTTTACCTACGTCACCTGCCAACGGACACAATTTTACACTGATTACTGTAATTACACTCTTAATTTTTCGTGACAAACGTGAAAGAATCGGTCTTCATGAGACCACACGCAAAAAAAGTTCCGCTTATTGTTTCATTTTGAAACATGCGTTGAATTGAAAATGTTTGATCTTAATTACGTAATTTGGGCGGTAGTTAATATAAATATGTGTTGAATGGATGTAATTATAAGAGGCAATTAAAAAGGTATTTCCTTTTAATTTCGAAGCAATTTCGTAATTAACATGTCATAAAGTTTAATTATTTTTGAAACTTAACAAATAATTCTACAGGGTGAAATTGATCATTTAAGTACTATGGGATTAAACCGATCCGAACCGAGCAACAAAAAAAAACAGCTTTTGGCATTGCAGTGTAATATGGATGCTGATTTTTTTTGGCTCCGATCAGTTTGCTCCCATAGTAAAAGTTGTTCAGTTTGATGGATAGACTCTTAGTTTAAAAGGATGCTAATAATACCGACATCAATTTCACCCTGTATATTTTGTTTTCTTCAAGAATCAAAGCTTAAGTACCTACTCTAACTGTAATGTCATATAAAACTATTAGGTATTTCCTAACTTGCTTCTACTAATAAACATTTGTACATTACACGCATAGAGCAGCTACAAAGTATTAAACTTAATACATACCCCTCTCATAATATGCCAATAACAATAACTGTACTACAAGAAATGGACTTCGATCAGGCAATCACGCAATTGTAGTAAAAACCTTAATAGCAGACTACAGCTCCACTAACAAAGCTGTCATTAAAATAAATCACCCTGTATCGTATCAACAATCTTTTGATTGACGATTTTCCGATTACAGCAGTGCATAAATATTCCATTTGTTTTGCATACAAGGGGATCGAAACACGTATTGGGTTTGAGCCTTTACGTCCTTGCACAAATTTGAGCAACCTGTATATTTTAGATGACCACAGACAAAGGGTACTTCATTGAAATTTCCTTTCGAATACCACAGTTCTTAAAAATAAAGGTGAGTTTGTTGTTAGTCTGTGACTTAAGAGGTATAGTAGAGTTTGTGGTGTGTACACACATAAATAGCTTTATGCATTGAAGCCATTCAGTTGTATTGATTTATGGGCCATCTTTGAGTGGGCGGTGATATGTGTGCGTTCGGTTATTTTCCTGAGAGCATGTTAGCTATAATTTATTAAGTGTGCCACCCAGGAACGTTTTTATATCAAAATCTTTTCCTATAAATCTAGAGGATTTTCCTTTTATATGGTCACCGCGTTTCTTTGCCTTTCTAATGCTCTTTTAAGCTGTTACTTTCATGAAAGCTTTTAGGTATGTAAACAAGTAATATAAGTATTGAAAAGAATGTGTAGCAGCCCTAACATAAATATACAGATTATGAAAATAATTGGGTACTTAATTATGATTATTTGAATGAAAAGAATTATTTTATTCTATAACCTTTTTTTTTAATTACTTACCAACATAACTTTAAAGATTGCCATAAAGCCGTGGTGGTCCAGTGGCGAGTAACCTTGCCTGCCGTGCAGGAGGCGATGGTTCGATCCCCGTCCAAGCCGACTCGTACCAATGAGTTTTTCGGAATTTATGTACGATTTGTTACACCACTGGATTTTCGGTGAAGGAAAACATAGTGAGGAAACCTGCATGCTTCAATTTCCAGGCGTGTATTGTATCCACTGTCCATTATAAGTGGCGACGGGCTCACCCCCCGTCACACTGGACATAGTTTCGGTACTACTCTGGTGAAACGTGGATGTTCTGAGGTTTCAGAATATCTATGACTACCCCCTCGGGGAATATAGTCGTGAGCATATGCATGCTATGATAACTTTAAGGATGTATTCAGATAATGAAAGTAAACAACTTTGCCTAAAGAAAGAACAATTTTTGGGACCTCCAATAGAAAATCGATCGGGCGATCCGCACTTTGTCCAGAATAACTTGCTTCTAAATAAAAAAAATTTAACAAAAAATTAAAACCGACTTCAAAACTAAAAAGGTAAAAATAATAATATTGCAGTCGTTGACTTTTGCATTCGAATCTATAAGAACATTAATTTGTCTTATCGGACTCGGTGTCAAGACGGTACGATTCGCAACTGGGCTTGCAGTAATTTTTTGGCTTGGCTTGGCTTGACACCGACTCCAATAAAACAAATTAATGTTCTTATAGATTCGAATGCAAAAGTCAACGACTGCAATATTATTATTTTTACCTTTTTAGTTTTGAAGTCGGTTTTAAATTTTTGTTAAAATTTTTTTATTTCAAACTTTTCAGTGTTGAAATCTAGGTGAAATACATTAGTTCGACTAAGCAGTTATAAGTACTTCAATGCAAAGGATACGGTGTACGCTCTACACCTCACTCAATTTTAAAAAATCCAACCCATGTTTCGTATAACATTTCTGTTTTTGGGTTACTGTTATCTGTCTTTATGCCATATTTCGATTCAATAGATGCAAAAATGAGCGAGTTATTGAGGCGGGGCATACAGACAGACAGACAGAATGGACGAAAGTATAAGGGTTCCTTGTTTGACTATGGAACCCTTAAAACGACGAACATTTCCGACCGCCAATGATCAATTAAATCTATGTGTTTCGGTACCTATATCCATGAAGTTTAAACCATAAAGTTATTATACGTTTAAACACAACAGTATGACCAAGAAGTTTTAAATATATAGGCATATAAAGATTCTTGGTTATGATAGTAAAAAAAAACCTAGTTTGACAGTCCCCATCAAAACATTGCTGGAGTGCGATTTTTGAACATCACACGTTCGAATTAGCAGTAGAAAGACGAAATATGCATAATCTCCATAGTAATTTTGACATTTTCTACCGCTGACTTGAACGTGTGATGTTTAAAAATCGCACTCCTGAAGAGAATCGACAAACAAAAATGTCATCTGTGTCACGGACCTGAAAAACGACGGACGTAATATCCTTTTATTATATAAGTGAAGCACCCATGTATTATATTGTGTTTGCGTCGTAGAAAGAGAAGGTAAGTACTAGAAAGAAGCACGTGTCGTGTCATATACTCACTCAGTAAGAGATGCACATAGCAAATTCGCTCTAGTTAAAAATTCGCTCTAGTTAAAAAAGGAGATCGCTACTTATTGCTGTCCTTATCGACGTAACCACTTTTTTGTTTGACGATGGCTGTCTGACTCCGGAGGCAGACATCTAGCTTCATACAAATTGTATAGGATTTTATGACTATCGCTATCTCATACGCGTTTACACTTCACATCTTTCTAGTGTAACATTACGTCCGTATTTTTTTCAAGTCCGTGATCTGTGTACATATTTGTTATTTTGCAGATTTTTTCAACAAGCGCTGAATCAATTTCGTGGGACCACCTCGGAATTATGACCTACCAAACAAAATAAGAATCATCATAATCAATTCTCAATTGGCGGTGTAATCGCGTAACAAACATACAAAAAAAAAACATACGGGTCGAATTGAGAACCTCCTCCTTTTGTTGAAGTCGGTTAAAAATGATGTTTTATTTTTATTTTGTGAAACCATCTTTTGAACGAGTTATCAAAACATTGTTTAATAAAAAAATTTGCCACACACGTATGGAAAAATTTCTTGAGTACCGCCACAGTGTGGTACCGCTTCTTAATTTTAACTCATTATTTCCTTACAATAACTTTACATATTTACGAAAACATTTTAATGTTTTCATGTTTAGAGAATTTCGTTCCGACAAAACACAAATGGGCATACCTTAGAGGGAACATGGAGTATACTATACTACCATATCAATACAGTATCAAATATGCGAAAATTTTGCATGACAATTCGGGCAGTGTGCGATTCTTTTGTCCGTGAATGGGACTAAAATGTAATGTAGAGAAAGATCTTCTTTTACAGCTATAAATTGTTAGAGGCACGTAAGTTAGTTAGGCATTATTTTCAAGCCACTTTTCCACGTAGCTAGTGAAGTATGGCAACTTTTATCCTTTATTCTTAGGAGATTTGCTGCAGTGGAACGTATGGTTCTGATGATATTTATGAAATCCGTGTGTCCTGACATGACAAATTAATGATGTGATACGGTTGACACAATTATCTTTTAGATTACCTAGATCCTAGAATTTCCTTCATGAATAAATATAGGCAAAGGCACAGCAGAACAAGCATGCGCAGGACCGGTCGTTGTGGCGATCCTTTAAGGGAGGCCCAGTGGACGTCCATCGGCTGAGATGATGATGATGATTAAGAGCACAGATCAAATAGTTATTTTATATAATTAATTATTTAATTAAATATAATGTATGTATAACTGTATTCAACACATAATCCCTCTCACCCTTATTCGTGAGAGGAGGCTTTTGCCCTGCAATGGGATTCTACAGGCTATAACTTACAAACTTACTCTTCTTTTCGTGTCGGTCGGTACCTAATTCAGTACGAGTTATATTTAATGACAATCACTCATGCTGTTGTGGAAAGATTAGCCAGTCAGCAATGGTCGAATCTAGGCTGACTGCCAGACGAACTCAAGATTCGTCACTCGATGAGGCTCCTTCCATGCACCCCTTTTATATTGTAATAGTTATTAAGAAGTGTTATGATGTAGAGTTTCTGGCTGCATCTTCTCCACAGCGATAACCCGTATTGTTGCGGTGGTAGCTTCAAACAAGATCAAGTTTAGCTGGACTTGACTTTGTTAATGAGTTCTAGCAAAACAATAGGTAAATATCTATATTGAATTGTACACTAGAAGTTAGTCCAAGGATCACGGTAGCAGGCAGCAAGGACACGTGGCATACAATGAATCATACACACATTATGGTGTTGTACTTGCGTAATATTATTATCATTCAAATGTGACGTAACGTTGTTGTTTTTAAAGCCCTTTGCACACGCGTATGGTATTAGTAGTTCAGTCTATTGTGTAAGATTCCTATCAACAATCGATGTAAGAAGTACTAGGCAACTGTTAAATAGTATTGTGTTTCTTCGATCATCATATCCATTGTCTGAAATTAATGTAGGTATTCTAGGAATGAGTCTGTAAGTCTGTAGCACGTGTTTCGGCTTTAATGAAAAATAATTCGTTTTGCGTTTAAATATTTGCTCATTTGTATGTATTTTACGTAGCTGTTATTAAAATGACATTTAAAGCTTATTTTCTTTTCATCCGCTAAAGTTTAATCATGTACTTATAATTGTGGATCTATAGAGGTAATATTTTCATATTGTATTTGCTCATCAAAATTGATGTATTTTATTTGGGGTGAATAGAATAATTTTATTTAAAATAAAATAAAATAAAATAAAAAAATAGTTTAGGCCAAAAACCATATGACATTTCTAGGATAAAAGAAGTCTTGATTTGATTCGTTATCCGTTCAAGAGCGAGTTTATAAAATTATAGCATTTTCCGATGGCTCGCATTGGCCTTCAGTGGGGAATCCGTAGGGATATAGGAAGTACATGTATTGTGGATTTGTGGCCCAAACAAATGCTATCAATAAATGCTACTAGGGCTCTATCAAAGTTTCTGCACACCTTAGAACTTAGAACTTTTACTAGTTCATATTTACAAATGTTCCAAATTTTTTTTTTCGTCACTTGTGCCAACGCAACGGAACTACATTTTGTCTCCAGTCTATAGGCTCTCTAATGTTCCGTATAGCATCCGGTACTTCGGTAGCCCCGACCGAGTTATTTATTCTGTGTGAAATGTCGGTTAGGTGGTCGGTCTGTTCATTTCTATGCAAATGCAGACTATGGGAGCTTCGTTATGGGCTCGTAGTTTAGGGCCGTGGCTCACTTGCGTCGGCATACCGACTATTATATGTGGACTCGGCATTGGTTTATATTTTACTTGTAGTTTCTCTTTTCTTTTTTTAAAACTTCTAAATAAAATCATTGCATGTTCTTTTCTCTATAGAGTAGTGTTCTAGGCTAGATCATGTTAAGACCTACCTATTTGTAAAGGCCAAGGGATCGAGTCCATACAACCATGTTATACGTAAACTATTCATTAGCATAGCATTTCTGACCAAATGTTAAAGGGCTTTATTAATTTACAGTCCAAAACATTTTTGTTCCGGTATTGAAATTATGATGTAGGAACCTACGTAAACATTTATTAATATGAAGAGAGATAGACCAAGGACCAAGAACGAAACAAAACTTCGTTTTAATCTCAACACTGAAGATATAGCGCAGCATAAATAAAAGTACTTACTTCGTAGAAATAGGAACTTTAAGAGAAAACTTGCTGGCTTGAGAATTAATAATTCGTAGTTCTATCTACGTAATATCCGTCGAGACGTACCTACCTATTAACCTTCGTTGGAATGGAACAAGAGGAGACTTCCGTACTGCAACTTGCAAGTGGGCCATTCATATACAAGTAGCCTCAACTATCAGAAGTAACATGTTCAGTAACCAAGTGTTACATTATACATGGTTTTTCAGGGGGTTTTCAGACCATAAAATTATGAACATCTCTCTAGGTTTTGGACCAACATCGAAATCGCGAAAAAAAATCTGCGGTTCCAGCACATTTACGTTGATTTGGTCGGTCGAGCCTTAGATCAAAATAAAATGAATGGGGTCGAGCTACAACAAATATGTTGTGATTTCGATGTTGGCGCCATAGTGAAAGTTATTCATTTGGATGGTCTGAAGCACTTACTGCTTATTTATAAAATTAAAAAAATTGTTTTATTACCACTAATTTTTAATTAGTATCAACACTTTAAGGCTATGTTCAGACCGTGAATCTGAAAAACTTTCCCTAAGGAACATGGGTCGAAAAACGAGAATTTTTTTTGACCCCCTTGTTCGCAACTGGTTTCGTTCAAGTAAAAAAAAAATCTTGATCATAACTAGTTACGGAACTGCGGTTTCGATGGCGGCCGAAGCGTAGAAAATCTATCGGCCGATCCGCACTTTTGTATGGGAGGTCCAAAAAATTGTATAGAGTTGTTCCTTAGGGAAAGTTGTTCTGATTCACAATCTGAATACACCCTTAAAGCTTCGTTACTAATTCAAAACTAGTGGTGTATATTTGGTGTTTGACGATTCGTGCATTCACATCATCGTCAGCATCTGGGTGGTGGATGAGGAATAAGCCATTTACCCCATTATGCTATTCTTCCAGGTCCTTTGCTAGTCGCATCCAGAACTTTTCAGCCTTTGCGATTTCATCGTCATCAATCGCCAACTTTCACTAAGAGAGTTCTTCAGTTTGATGGTATGCCTGCAGCACCCTGTGCAATATATGTAACGTATTGAATTTTACTCCCTGTATAAACAGATTGTACGTACTTATTACCTCTATTTGGTACAATAGTTCAGTGGAAAACGGACCTAAGTTAACGAAGTGTGGGTGTGATCAACTCCGTGGCTTGTACAGATTTGGGCATTGATAGAAAGCTGTTGCACTACACGAGTAAGAGATTTAAGTACTGATATGATTATAGGATTATAGGAAGCGTGATCATAGGATCACGCTACCATAAGGTAACGCAAACGCTTACGTTGAATGGTTAAACTGTGGTGGTCTAGTGCTGCTGTAGTAGCGAGCTTCTCCCATGCAAGGGGTGACTCATTCGATCTCAACTTGAATCGGAGACATACCAATACATTTTGTGGAACATTACAGACAGGGTAGAGCAGCGTTCGGGAAACCTTAGTATCTTCATGTCCCAAATATTGCAGCGTCTGAAGACGAATGTCTTTGACCAGTGTCTTTTGCTAGTGATGTAATGGTGAAGGCGGGGCAGGATTAGGGCAGCGCAGGACCGGTCGTTTTGGCGATCCTTGGGGGAAGCCTATGTTCAGCAGTTGACGTCTATCGACTGATATGATGATGAATGATGACATACGGAATGGAGACGTGGTCGCTCACTCAAGGCCTCATAAAAAGACTGACCGAAAAGTGACCGAATAGGCAATGGAGAGGGAAATGCTCAGTTCGAAATTATTATTAAAAAATCCCAGGTTTTCAAAAAATATATGAACCAAGACTCACTGAGCCTCAAAAGTCCAAACTCAAGGTTTATCAGATGGCAATGGAGCGCAGAATATTAAGTGTTAAAGAAACGGATAGTGTCAGGAACCGATAGCCGATATTGGGGTAAAAAACGCCAGATTAAAGTAGGATTGGGCCAGCCATGTCTCCGGAATGCACCAGGAGAGGTGGGCTAGAAATGTCACGCACGCCCTGGATCCCAGAAAACGGTCGTCGGCGTCCAGGTCGACTTAGGAAAGGGTGGCGGGACAATAAATGGGAGTTCTATAATACGGGAGGCCTTTGCCCAGCAGTGGTATGGTGTAGGCTAAAAATAAAAACAAAAGATTATGAACCAAAACCGACACCAAAAGAAATTAATTTCGCCTTAATACCTACCTAAGACTTCATGAAAATATTCAAGGCCTGAAGATGTTTACGATCGTAACAAACAGTTTTTTTCGCAATAGCTAAAGTACAAACATTAGGTAGGTGCATGACCTTTACCATTATGATGCGAATAAAAGAACACGAAAAAATACACAACCTGCCAGGAAAGTTATTGCTAACCCGGTTTCTCAGTTTGGGGTCATTCATTTATTACGTGCGTAAGAAATTATTTTTTACTATCACACAGTTGCAGAAACGCTCATTAAAGTTAATCCTCCATTAAAATCTCATGCTAGCTTTGACTACGTCAACAACAAAAAAAGTGACAGAATGGAGGTTTATCTTCTTATCTTGTTGTGGGGGCTGGCAGGCCAGCAACACTTCGACCCAGTGGGATATTTTGTGTTAGCCCCAATACTTTTTGCTTTCCTCACCCTTCAAATACATGGTCAATGAAGGAGGCAATACCATTGAGGGGAAGAAACCTAAGATCTCCCGGTTTTGGGTATCAATCTCCGAGGAGGCACATGCGTTTTGCCGCCAAGACATCACAGTCACAAAGAATAATATGTTCCATGGTCTCTTCATCCTCTCCGCATGCTCGGCAGCTGGGATCTAGGGTGAGTTTCATTTTGTGCATCATCGCGCCTGTGGCGAATGGAGGTTTAACTGTGTGTATATCTGTAGCCTACCTATTACATTGTTTGATTCATATACTACTGTAACAGATACTTCACTCGACCCAATTTTTCGAATTTGCGCTTCAGGGATGAAAACTAAAATATGTCTTATGGCAATGAGCGACCACTCACCCCTCGGTGGGGATCGGCCGTCAATGAGCTGTGAAGTGAGACAGGGCTGCCCAAACGTACCTAAGCTGCTAACACAAAGAAATGACACGCTCCTACGATGCTACTAAGCTATTTATTATAGAAATCATACAACAACGATACAAATATGTAACATCCAAGACCGAACCTAGTTTCGAACCCTGGACCTCTAATTTGGAAGTCCAGCGTGGTAAACATTACACCTACCAAGTCTTTAACCGGTAGCAACTTGGATAGGGCATCAAAGATGTTAACAATGCCAGAGATTATTTTGCTGTCGCTTCGTCAAAAATGGCGACATAATTATCTGCATCTGCAGCTAGAAAAACTACTTACTTTTACTGTTATGTTTACGTGCCGTTTAGTCAAAGAATAAATATCCTATCAGAAAAACAGGTTCATACTATCTCGCGGAGGCCATAATCTCATACCATGTACAGCGATGTTTCTACCAAACCATAGTGTAATAAAAACGACTAGTGGTGAAGCTCAGCGGTCGCGGCGACGAGTCTATGCTCGCGCGGTATGCGGAGGACGGGGCACCGGCATTGAATTCGCAAAGTCGGTACCGCGCGCAGGCAAGTCGGTACCGGTACGCCCTCCCCCCGGCGCGGCCCCCGCACACCACGCTCGATTGACCTGTTGTGACCTCTGAGCTTCATACTCAGATCACAGCAATCTGTGGCTTCATAGTAGTTTTTATTACGCTATGACCAAACTGCCGCTCATTATCGTACGTGGCCGTTCACATATTTCCGTACACTGCACATACCGGGTGTAGTACTTACCAATATCGGCCGCGCCGGCGCCGCAAGCTTGTATGAAGCTGTTTTTTCTGGTAGGATATCTATTCAATGGTATAGTGTCAGATTTCGAATACCTTAGCTCCTACCTTGACTAGTGTCGTAGGGAGCTGGTGATAAATATACGTAAAAATAAATGAACGTCACCTTTTATGGAAAACTTTAACAATTTTGGAGAAATGTGAGCAAAGGAAATAAATTGAATTACGTGAGTACTTAGACCTTATATTTATGAAGTCAATGCCTCTTCTCAGTAGAGTCTACTCTGAATACATCCACAAAATATACAGGTTTATAATATTTACTTAGTTAGAAAGAATAATAAAGATATATACACTAGATATAATAAAGTAAGTACCTACGTAAGATTACGTACTACTACGTAGGCATAAGCATAAGCATATGCTCACGACTATATTCCCCGAGGGGGTAGTCAGAGATATTCTGAAACCTCAGAACATCCACGTTTCACCAGTAGTACCACTACGTAGGTAAGTAAGATTATTGCAATAGTACTCTAAAGTTATATCTACTGACATATCCTTATCTACTGACATTATCTATCTAGATAGGTAGTAGAAATAGAAATCATTGGCGTCTAAGGGGGGTATTACAGAACAACACTCAAGTGGAGGATCTCTTCTTGATTATAGATAGAAAATGATGCTAATAAATACAACGTATACATGCATCCTTGTTTATCTTTACTTAAGAAGATATCTGTAATACCCCCCTAGACTCTACCCATCAAACTGAAAAACGTTTACTTTGGGAGCAAACCTGTCATCACCAAAAAATTGCTTCTAGTCCACAGGTATAAGTACAAAACTGCAATACCTACTCGACTCAAATGTATGAAACACCAGTTTTATTTTTTGCGATTACAGTTTTGTTCCCATACTAAAAGTTGTTGAGTTTAATGAATTCAATATGTATTGCTAAATCAAATAGATTCTAAGTTGTGGTGCAAAATAAATTATTACTATATTACTTTGTTTCCACCCATATCCGATCACGTCTATAACCATTTGAACTAAGTCCATAACTTGCAAAGTTATAGTTTAAAGCTAAACTGGAACACAGAACTACTACGTCACTAAGTTAGACAAAGTGAATGTTATGCTATCCATGCATCATTTCACTATGATAATTATTATTAATGGTTGCAGGCGGTCGCTCAGGTTCCCTGCTGGCTATCTGGAGATAATGGTAGAGGATTGCTAAGTCAAAAAGCTATTCACATTTTTTTTTTACGATAATTGGCAGTCACAGATACATGGCGGCCTTTCGGCGGATACATCAGACCGTCAATCTAAACAACTTTCTCTACGGGACCAACATCGAAATCGCGAAAAAAAAATCTTCTGTTCCATACAAAACTGCAAACCTACTAGAGCCAAATGTATGGGACAGCAGATTTTTTTTCGCGGTTTCAATGTTGGTCCCATAGAGAAAGTAGTTCAGTTTGATGGTCTGATAATCCCCTTAAAAAAGTGTCAGCATATTACAGGGTGCTTCAGGACCAGTCCTGAAGAGAGGCTAGATTTAGAGTGGGGGAGGGGAACCTCCGAACCCCCCCCCCCCCCCCTTTTACTGGTAACTGTTGTGAGTTAACGCACATAAACGCGCATACTTATCACATTGGATATGTATTACACACTTTATTACTTTACAACTACTCACTTTATAAGATGTTGATATTTGTAGCAACGATTCTGGCTACCCCTAAGTGGAATACGGTCGTGAATTTTCAGGTCTGTATTGTCTAGACAAGATAAACAAAATCAATAAAGATGAAAAGGTCAAGCCACTATAAACGTTGACTAAGTCCTAAATACACTTTACGCCACATTTCTCATTACACCCGTAATTTCGAAGCTCGAAAATGCCTTTAATACAGCACAATGTACGTCGGTGATACACAAATCGACATCGGTATGACATTATGGGAGAGACGATGGTGGTCATCAATTCCTTTTATAGGCACTTTCTTTTGCCATCAACACTATCTGACGCCGGGGACGTTAAATTTTACGATTTCGACTCATTTGTGGGCTGTGGGCTCGCCGTTAGTCATTTTCGGTAAATTCGATATTTTGATTTTCGACTGGGGCTTATTTTTGTGAAACCTTTTACACATTTCGTTACATTGCATGCGTTAGTAGGATCGCACACGAAGAAACCTCACGTAGAAGCACACACGGTCACGGATTGACGACGATCAGTGTGTGCTTCTACTTGCGGTTTATCTTACAACTCCTTGCTTCACAAATGACGGACATACGTCTGCCGCTGTGTCATGCGTCATCGATATCGTGTGTGATATTTTCATCGTCATTTTCTTTAAAGAAATTCAAAATTAAACCATAATCGCAATGTCCTATGCCGAGATCCTTACCGATTATGGATGCCCCTTACCCCTAGGTCGGTTAATTATGTTCATTCACTGGCTCGGTAGACCCTTCTTGGTCCTTCCAATAGTCCGAATCTGAAGCAATAATTACCTAGTAGCTGCTCCATGAGCAATGCTGTAATTGTCAATTCGAAAAAAAGCATTCGCCCGTCTTCTCCGCGTCTCCTTTGTTTTTGCAAGTGATAGGTACCTACAATTCGTCTGCGATTTCCCTTCTATTTTTAACCGACTTCAACAAAAGGAGGAGGTTCTCAATTCGACCCGTATGTTTTTTATACAAATGTGTTCAATTGCGCATCTGCCCACATGAAAATTTGTCCAATTGAGAATCCGTCCAATTTACTACAGAGCTCTCTTCCTTTCATTTTTCTTTACTTCCATAACATTACATCGTAACCTCAATTGGAAGTTTGGAAGTAATGTAATGGTCATAAAAACCATGTCTAAAAAGCGTTTTTATTACGTACAGTACAGTATTACATACATTCTCCAGTTTAGATTAGGTACATCTATAATAACCCTTTGAGAACCTCATTAAAATAACTCTTAGCAAATCCTATCAAACAAACTTTGCTCCATTATCTTAAATTTGCTACAGAACTAAACAACAATGAAAATATCCAGAGCAAAGATCAAACAAAACTAGGTCGAGCCATGGATTAAGTAAAATTTAAGCACCGCAATGATTTAAGGCGCGGTTAGATGCGTCACACCCTATAAAGTTTTATCTCGAGCGAGCAGAGTGCCTTAACAGTAATCCTAATTAATTAGTAGACCCGATGTGGTCTCAGACATTACAAACACAGCTGTACAAAATAACGTTTGATAAACAAGCAATTTTAGGTCTTAACGTTCAGAGATAAGTCGCATTGTTATTAGTCTGGCTTTTAGTTTTATTAGGCCGTAACTAAAACCGTCCGGTCAGTGTTGTGCTTAGAGTATTTTGTAGTCAACTTTGTACTTTATACCTTAGTTTAGTGAACCTAAAAGGTTTAATAGGTTTTGAAATTTCCGGACGCTCGTCTGTTTGTTTGCTATTAATTTATTCTGTAAAGATTCCATAAATGTGAATTGGACTCACTTTCTGATTTCGGAGAAATTTCTTACTCATAAAGAAATCGATGACTGTTATTCACCCTACTCTTTATTGGAATGAATCTGGGTGCTGTAAATTAAATATTTGAAAGCCTCGGAGCGCTATTTTCACATACATTCTAATTCTTATCTTCTTATCTTCTTGTGGTGACTTCTAGTTACTATCGGAGGTTGGCTATCAGAAGGGCTATTCGGACCCTGAAGAGTGCAGCCCTGAACAGTGAGGTTTTGTTCATATTTTTCATTCGTCTTCCCAAAATTTTCCCCTGCAGAATAATCTGGAGAAGTTGGTATTTATCACTTATTATAATGTGTCCGAGGAACTGTAATTTCCAAGTTTTTATAGTTTGCTCTAATTCTAATGCGTTAAGCGTACTGAAAATGACAAAACTTTCAGTTTTTGGCATTGTCGTGTCATAAATGTGAAATTGAAATATAAAACTCATGGAAGATTGTGCATGTATTCTCGATTCCAAACTAAATTTTCACTGAGTTCCCATGTTTGAGTAACATGAGTGATGAAATGTCACTAAAGCAAACCGTTTTGAAATTACATGAGCACAGGTACACCTTATGATTTATGAAACCTTTTGTAAAGATCTCCAATAACATTAATTTCTGTTCATAACTGTAGTATAGTTAAAATACTGGGATGGACTGGACAGTCTAGTTCAAGGAAAGAGCGGTAATAACCCATACCAACGAGAGCTAGCAGCAACTCTAATCTCGAGGCAGCGGTTCGATTCCTGGTCTGTACCACTAACGGAATTTATGTACGGTTGTATTTATCACTATCATTGAAGAAGGTGAAGGAAAACTTCGTGAGGAAACCTGCATACCCGAGGATAATAAGAAATACCATAAGTTCGGAGATATGTGCAAAAATGTGGGTGAGCTTGGGGCGAACATAGACCAGCAATCAATGCGCTCATCTAGTACTACAAAGACGTAACTGTCATTTTACGGAGCGTCCCGCGCAACTGACCAATGTGACGTTGTTACACTTAGGGCGAGTCAATTTTTGTACCGGTGCAACAAAGACAGTGGCGCTGTTTTACGCTGATTTGCTGAACAATAAAAACGACTTTGTAACACCATACTTATTGAACATTTTGGAATATTCTGGTATCATTAACTCATATTTGCATTTTGGACAATTCCGTCTTTGTAGTACTAGATGAGCGAATGGTCGCAATAACGAACCATGCTTGCAATAGCCCAGTCAACAATCCTTCGACTAAGAGTAGTAACTACTTACTGCTCTAGTCCGTCCGCCAAAGATCGAAAACAAACTTTGTTTTACGACACTAACTTTTCAGTTCGACTTGCACTTTGCCAGTTTTTTTCCTTCAATGAACTTAAAATAAGTCGACGCGCTAACGTGTCTCAAAGTCTAATCTAAGACTAAGCACTATTTATTACAACGCTTACAAACAAACAAGGTTAATCATAACCGTAAGTTAACTAAAAGTGACCGACCGTGAAAGCATCGCGTTTGCCCCGGCCGTAAACCACGATGCTTAGCGATTTATAGTTTGTGCCTTAGTACTTACATAGTTAGGCTCAATTCACACCAAGATCACGGTATAAGAAACAGAATCTAATACTAAATACCAGAGTGGTAGCGACCGGCAGCGCAGTTTCAGTTACGTAGCGATTTAAACTTTATCTACATATTACTAAAACACATACCTACCTATAAATTATATTCTATTTTATTCTATTCTATTCTATTCTATAGTCAGCCTATACAGGGTGTAAGTGACAGCCTAGCAAATACTGAAACGGTGAACTCAGACCATCAAACTGAACAACTTTCACTATGGAGCCTACCTCAGGAAACGCGATAAAAAATCAGCTATCCCATACAAAACTGCTGTACCTACCCGACTCAAATGTATGGGACAGTTGATTTTTTTTCGCGTTTCCTGAGGTAGGCTCCATAGTAAAAGTTGTTCAGTTTGATGGTCTGAGTTCACCGTTTCAGTATTTGCTAGGCTGTCACTTACACCCTGTATAGTATCATGGTTTGAGAGGCAAGCTCGAAAAATTTGAGCATGAGCGTGCGGCCGCCCGTGGGTACTATTAGGCTCAATTCACACCAAAATGGCAGAGGCTCATTCACCAAGAAGTTAACGGCTGCACTGAAAATCTACTGTGTCGGCTGTCAGCGGCAGTTTGACAGTCAAAATGTATGACAGCTTGGCAGCCGCGGGCGACCTCGGGCGGTCGCGGCTGGCCTATACTTAATATCTTGGAGCCCCTAAAAACAGTACCATGTGGGTACTTTAGCAATGTAGATGATGCTGCACAACTGAAACTGCGCTGCCGATGCCGGCAGCTGACACATTTTTTTTTTATTCTTTTTATTTATATTGGGGCTTTTAACTCTGAGGTTATGTCACACATTGGTGTGAATAGTATCCTAAAGTAAAAGCTATGGATCGGGCGAAGCAAGCTCGAAATGAGTACCACGTCTTAGCTGTAGTCGGAACTCTTTAGGATTATGTATAGGTAATTTAAAACAAGAACATAGAGCGAGCGAAGCGAGCTCGAATTTTCTCTGCTCTACAAATTAGTTATAAACAGAGCTCAATCAATCTATATTTTTCTCGAATGTGCCGCCCCTGGTAAAGTGCCGCCCGGGGCATTTGTCCCCCCAACCTTCCCCTCTCGCTATGCTACTGATCGTCATTATCATTATATCGATTTTCATTTAAAAGTAATAGTTTAATAAAACAGTTTCAAACAACTCAATAGCAATTTCTTACTCACCTTATGCTGCTAGATTATTCAAATGGAAATATCACATTCTGAAGATTTCAATTCTTCCGCCTGCAAATGCAAAGTATGCGGGTGCATAAGTCAGTTAGTGTTGACCTAATATACACAGTTGTGCTTTAACCATGGTTTAACCACGAGCTATCTTGCCGAGGTCGTTGATCTTTGGACTACAGAACACCCACATACATTAGCAGATGTAGTATTAAGTCAATATGCTTGTATTGTTTGCTTAACAATGTTTTTGGCTTTCTAAGTGAAAAGGAAACAATGAATACAATGGGAAACTTCGGTAAAACTAATAGGTAATATTGAAAGTTTTAGTTATGCACGTTTTTTCGGAGGCCTATCGAACGATATCGTATTCTTTAGAATATACAGGGTGTAAAATTAAATGCGTTACATATTGAACACGGTGCTTCAAACCATCAAACTCAACCACTTTCTTCACTAATCTATGAAGCCAACATGGAAATCACGAAGGACAAAAATCAGTTTTTCCATATATTTGGTTCGAGTAGCCAATGACGCATTTATTTTTCGCGACTTCGTTATTTGCTCCTCTGTGAAAGTTGTTCAGTTTGATGGTGTAAATTACTTTGATATGTGACGCATTAAATTTTACATCCCTTATAGTAGGTACCTACAAGAACGCGTACCTTAATAGTAGAACTGAATTTTCATTCTAAATCGACATACCTATAAGCTGTAAACCTGCTTAGCTTACGCTGAAGAAGAAATTCTGATGCGTATGTGAAGTCCACCGCATTGGGCACGCGTGATAGACTGACGCCCATACACCCTCCCTGAGGGTAGGCCTTTGCCCTGCAGTGGGACATATTATGATGATGATGATTATAAAGACATTATCTAAACGCGTCCTAAGTCAAATAGACAGAGTTGTTTTACCACCCGGCAATTCGGTATGTCAAGTTTTTTTTTGGAGGGCTCAATTGAAAACCATTTCGAGATAATTGTCTCAATAATCATATCTTCTATGTCAGAGATTTTAAAATGAAAGGATTACAGATATTTTTAATAAAATAACGTCGTTTTTCGGTCCGTGCAGTGACGTCACTGGCATACCTGTGAACTCCTTGGTAAACATAAAATCAACTTAAAATAACCGGCCATTAAGAAAAAAAAACACTTTCACAATGTCAGAATTTGACATTTGATGTTGCCGTATCTTTTTCCAGCATAGAGTTAGAAAGAGGAGGCAGGTTTAAATTTTTTTAAATACAGCTGTAGGTAGAAATTCTCCATGGAGTTCGAATTATTTTCTCTCCACCATTTTTGCACTTAGAGATTACAGATCAAAATAATTTAAAAATTAAATGTATATTGATAAACTCGATGAATCGCAATAAGAATGAAATAGGTGTCTTAAAATGATGTCTTCTATCCGTAAAAAATATAAAACTGAAGACCAAAAAAAAACTTAACATACCGAATTGATTTCCTGAGAGTATGAGAAAACCCAAATCAATCAGTTTGCAACTAAATTAGAAGGATTTAAGTACGACCCTATTTCCCGTATTAAATGTTGCCCCAACAACCAACTGACATAAACTAAGTATGACTCATCGTAATAAAGCTTATATTTGCCATTTCTACAATGACTCATTACCTTGATGACGACTACATGAACAAAAACCAAACTTTCTACTGCATCTAAGAACGTAAACTATAGATCTTAGGGGCTATGGTTTAAGGATGAAAGGTATCGCATTAATCTTGGTTAGAAAAGCAGGACTTTAGGGATGTATGGGGTTCGGAACCGCGGGACGTCACGCGAGCGGTGGCGCCATGCAATGTTTTACCTGTCCTTATCAATGTGACCATGATTCTTTCATGGCAATGAGACAAAATAATATACAGGGTCCGACTTAATATGCTGACATTTTTGTAAGGGGGTGATCAGACGATCAAATTGAGCAACTAACTCTACGGCACCAACATCGAAACCACGATTATTTTTCGCAATTTCGATGTTGGTCCCACACAGAAAGTTGTTCAGTTTAATGGTCTGATCATCCTCGCATATTAGCAGCAGTAAGACCCTGTATAAAGTAAAGGTGAAAATTATTTAGATATCTACTCTAGTTTTAAAATATTTATAATACACACAAGAGGCAGCAAATTAAGCTTGCGCCATCGTCACTCCGACTTTTCATAAATTCCACTTTGTAGTTTTAGTAAAAGTCTGTAAGTTCTTGTAAAAACATTATTTGTTTAGAACTTGTTTAATATGATTAAAACAATCTGGGTTCTTATACCTACCTACATAGTAGTGTAGAGACTATATACTATAGATAGGTACCCAGTCAGATTTAATCTAAATCAGCATATTCCGAATATTCCAATTTCACTAGTAGCATAGAGTAGTACTATCCAAGCTCCAGGTAATCTTAGTATAGGACAAAATATACGTCTCAAATTTTAAGCATTTAGGTTAGGTTCCTTTACGAAATGATTAGATCATGATTTATGCTTGTTAACGAAAAAAAGCTTGATACTTACCTTAGTATACTTCCCTACATTATGTTGTAAATAAAATAGGCTGCTAGCTTCCCGAGGTAGGTAGCCCAAAATAAAAAACTGCACAAAAGATTTCAGTTTCATTTAATTCCGATATTCAAAACGATTCCTAATTTTAGATACAACTTTGGTCACACTACTACTTAATAACAAACAAATGAATTTAGTCAGTAAACTTCCCTCTCTTTTTACTGGTTGAAATCAGAGAAGGACATTCACTATTCGTGTTAGGAACTAGGGTCGCACGCACACCGTACCTACGTATAAAATACGATGGTTTATTGAATTCGATCCAATAGTAGTGCTGTATTAATGCCATAAATATTGGTATTGAAACAGGAAAAAGCATTTGGTACATTTGTGGTATTCTAATAATTTGGTTAGTTTATTGTTTTTAGCGGAGACCTTTGCCTAGCCGAAAGTCTTATAACGATTGAATGTTATATGAATAGCTCTAAAACAACTAAATAATATAAAAACCTATTTTTTCGATATTTTTACACTTACTCGTATATCTAGTGAACATCTCATAACATGCGTGAAATTGATATCATTAGCATCCTTTTAAACTAAAAAAAAAAGAGTCTGCCTACCCATTAAACTGAACAACTTTTACTATAGGAGCAAACAGATCGAAGCAAAAAAAACATTAGCTGCTGCATACATTTGAGTCGAGTAGGCATTGTAATTAAGCCCGGCTTGCACCAAAAACTATTTAGGCTAAAACTTATTTAGTGATAGTTCTGTCTTTCACACTGTTCATAAAAATTACATTCACACCATCATATTTAAACATATTTAAGCCTAAATTCTTTTAGGTGCAAGGTCAGCCTTTGTATGAAACAGCCGATTTTTTTTGCTCCTATCGGTTTGCTCTTAGTTTAAAAGGTTGCTCATGATATCAATTTCACCCTGTAAATACAATTCGGTATGTCAAGTTTTTTTTTTTTCTTCATTTTATATTTTTTACGGATAGAAGACATAATTTTAAGACACAAATTTCATTTTTATTGTGATTCATCGAGTTTATCGATATAAATTTAATTTTTAAATTATTTTGATCTGTAATCTCTAAGTGCAAAAATGGTAGAGAAAAAAAATAATTCGATTTCCATAGAGAAAAACTACCTACTGCTATATTTAAAAAAATTAAAACCTGTCTCCTCTTTCTAACTCTATGCTGAAAACAGATACGGCAACATCAAATGTCGAATTCTGTCCTTGTGAAAGAATTTTTTTTTTTTAATGGCCAGTTACTTTAAGTTGATTTTATGTTTATATCGACGCTGGAAAGCGGAAACGCTGTAACCCACAAAAGGCAAACTTTACACCAGGCCCGAAAAACTTTTGCGATTTCAGAAAAAAATTCATAACTTCGTTAATGTTAGTTCCACATATGCCATTTTTGGATAGAAAATATAATTTAAGATAAGCTATGATACGAATTTCCCCGATTCCGTTAAATGTTCCTGCTTTTAGTTTTATTGTGGGTTACAGCATATGGACTTTTTTTTTCAACCCCAAAGAACGCTGTAACTGAAGTCGATTATTGTATGGATTTCATAAAATAATACTTTATTTTGGAAATCGAAATCGTTGTAACCCACTATTCCGTAATGTACCCAGTACCATAATATTGATTTAACAATATTACCTTTTTAATTTGTATAGTCATGTAATGGTTTAACCACAAGAACTGCGAAAAAGTTGGCTAAATTGAAATGACGTAAATATTAAGTCAAAAATGTTTACTGTGTTATTAAAAAGTAAAGACATCAGAAAGTAATTCAAAATATAATATTAGGTTACAAAAAAGCACAAAAAGCTTAATTCTTAATATTCAAATAGTCGAAACTGGAATTAACTGGAGCGCGGAAGCGTTCTCGATAAATTTTTTCTCAAGGAATTCATCTCAAGGTAGGATGCAAAATCTGATTGATTATTTATCATAATTGACAAATTACTGTCACATATTTGGAGATGTATCAGTAATCAGTAATCAACAGATTCAACAATATTCTAAGTAACACTTTTTAAGGGAATGATTGAACCGTAGAACTGAACAACTTTCTCTATGGAACCAACAACAAAAACGCAAAAAAAAAACTGGTTTTATTCAAAAGTGCAGTCCTACTAGAGCTAAATGTATGAGACAGCTGTTTTTTTCGCGATTTTTATTTTGGAACCATATAGAAAGTTATTCAATTTGATGGTCTGGTCATCCTCTTAAAAAACTGTCAGCTGTCTGTAAGTTAGGTACCTATACGAGAAACTCCGTAATATCAACTTCAAACATGAAAGGAAATCATTATTACAATGATAAAATTCTGCTTGAATAAAACATTTTCCAAGTTATCCTCTAAATCTGATGCAATTCGCAATACCACTGAGAACGAGGCTACAAACCTGCTGAATATTACATAGTAAGGAACAAAATTTACTCACGACCTCTCGAACGACACTGAAGTTCAAGAGGAAGACACGTGAAGTATTGAAGGTTTTCGATAATAATAAAATAAAATTAGTAACAAATGCAACGCACGACACACAATAAAGGAGACGATGAGCAGATTTGGCAGTTCAGTAGCTTCGGAAAAGCCCACAATCGTATAAGTGAGGAAGACTACGAGGGTCGAGATACTTCTGGGCCGGATTTTCTAGCGAAGTTTAAAATTACTATGGAAGTAAGTATAGGCGATACCTTCCAGGTGCTTCATACTACAATAATGGGCAAAAGAAAAGTAGATAGGCTACGAATGACATGGCTCGCAAGCCTGAACAAACGGAAGACAGGCATCGCCACCTTTAAAAAGTTTTTTCGTTTGGCAAGAGACAGCCAGGCATATACAGAGCTGACTGCCGACCTCCAGTAATGAAGAGAAACACGAAGAAGAAAAAAGTAAGCCAAATACACCACTACATTGGCGACATCCTGGATCTTAATTTGAGTCAGATTAGGAAGACTCCCTCAACTCTACTCTACTCAAAATAAGAACGCGTTGAATGAAGGCTCCTGTCACTCAGGTTTCCGTTGCGAGGTACCCAGGGCTGTGCTGTAACCCGAGGTAGTCCTATCCCGAAGGTGTGAAAAGAGCTCTTAATTTTTTTCATTTGTAATGTAATTACTCATTACACTGCAAAGAAGAAAAATCACATTTCAAGAACTAAAGACCGATGTGAATCCTAAACCAAGTTCACAAGTTGTTTTTCGAGGATTCAAATTAAAAAATCTTACGATGCTGATAAGGCGGAATCTCTGCTCCGATGGAAGGATGCTAATCAGTTTAAACGAAGCATCCTGACGTATCTGTCTCGGCATGAACTTGGATAAAACGAAAGTCATGTTTAATTTTCATATAAACAACGAATTTCACTGAAAATTGTACAAAAGTGTATTGCACAGGCAGCGGGCCATTAGAATAGGCAGAAACAAATTCGACAAATAGGCTGGTAAAGCGCATTCAGTCGAGATGAGCTGCTTTCGGGAAACTTCATTACATAATAATATTCTGTCTATCCGAATACCTAGAACGAAGAACTTATTCAACCTACCAATATTCCCCTTTAGTATTTAAACGTGGACGAAAATAGTAGTAGTAGACGACGTAGAAACCCTTACGTTAACGTGATCTGACGTCTATAGATTCATAGTCGATTAGAGAGCGAGTGCGAGCGATCTTAGACAGCAGCTGTAAAATAAACAAGTTAATGTGGTGAAGTGTTGGTCATTTCTGGTTATGAATCGACGGGGAGTCTGAGTTCTCAGACGGAGACAACGAAGATAGGCGTAAAGTGGTTGAGTATTTTCCCCTCCAGTCCAGTGGACCGAGAACCTGAGGCAACATTAAGATATTAAAGGGCGAGGATAAAGTTTTGTAGCGCATCTTGGGAGAGCATTATTGAACAGTGGGTGACGATGATGCGCTTTTTCAGAACCCTGTATTTCATAAAGGGTAAATAACGTAAAAAATAAGGGAACACATTTACTAATAAAAATGTCAAATAACAGTATCTAACAAGTAGACTTACCATTCAAACGAAACCAATTACGCGCCAAAAAATACGAACAACAAAAGTAAGACACCTTTTTGACGGCCATATGGACTGATTTGGGACGCAGTAAATGGTAGGCCATAGCGGTTCGAGCGCCAAATCGATGGTGGTAAAAGCAATAACTTTGTCGTGAATACTACATTTAAAAAAGCGTAAATTGATTTGATCTAGAAATAGAGATTTGAAATGAATGTTGTAACACGTCATGTAGCCATAATGTTGGTTACGTTAAAACGTAATAAGCCACATTCGTTGCTAACAATTGGACAACAAAATGTCATAAATGTGGTGCACTATAATTTTTTGTCCCGCAAAAACGCTGTAACCCACATTGAATAGTATATCACGAACGATGTAACTAGCTTGTTGGTTTTTTCTACGGAACTTGATTTTGACGTAAATGCAAATCGGTAAAAATTTTGAGTTTTTGTGCTATTTACAGCCTACCAAAATCTATGTCGACCAAAAATAACAGGCAATTTCAACGCTGTACAGAATTTTCTAAGGGCCGTAGAGCTATGGGACTCAGACCATTCGACGCAGAATTTTTTTCTGATTACGAATCTGCAATAAAAAATTTTTGACACTGGTGTCAGTTACAGCGTTTTCGCTTTCCAGCGTCGATATACCAAGGAGTTTGCAGGGTCACCGAGTGACGTCACTCGTGGACCGAAAAACGACGTTATTTTATTAAAAATATCTGTAATCCTTCATTTTAAAATCTCTGACATAGAAAATATGATTATTGAGACAATTATCTCGAAATGGTTTTCGATTTAGACCTCCAAAAAAAAACTTGACATACCGAATTGTTTGATGCTCGGCAAGTATAAGTTCTGATGATAAGCTAAAAACGAATGCTCCAGCTAAAGTGTTTTAGGTTTATTTTATTACAGAACTTGGCCGCTTGGTTTGATGAAACGTAGCTCGCTTTACAGTTCTCATTTTACTTGAATGAACGGCTGTTGAAATATTTTACCCTACAGTCGTTTTCTAACTAATTAAACAAGTTTTTCGTCGGATAGCCGTTAGTAATTGAGCTTTAAAGAGTTTTAATTTCAGTTTTATTATCCGCCTATAAATTATTATTTGGTAGGTACAGATTTTTATTTGATTTTAGCTTAGAGAAATATATTATAGGTAACTCCATTCTTGTACGAGTACATTTTATAAATATTTGAACATTATTACCACCTTATTAAGACGTAATAGTAGGTGGAAATACCTCGGAGGCATCTTTTATTTTTCATTTTACGACTAGATTTATACCATTTACCGAAACTAAAGTCATACCTCAGTATTTTTGGATATTTCATCTAGTGCAATCATCAACTGAATACACGATTGGAATTACTTCACTCGATAGAAAATCTTCACAAAGATGACGTATTTTCATGCATTTTTAAACATTTTTCTCGGTTTAGAAGAACTTAAAATAGTTTCCGATTGTTGGTATTTATACTCACATATTCACCATTAGTTTAACTAGTGCAATCATAAATAAAATCTAGAAAAAGTACTTTGGTTAGTTGTTTTTAATCGAAAATACGGCTCACGCACACACTTTTCGGAGCGCTCGGCAATCGCGTTTCTCATAGAAAATATTCGTCTGGACCTATGGCCCCTTAACACTTTTATTCACCAATCTACCCTCTTTTTTTCGTAGTATCGTAGCTTTCAAATTTGACATTACGTACCTACTCGTATAGGGATCGAATAGTAAAAACCACATCAAAATTATTATCTGGAATATCATAAATGAATAGGTATGACAATAAATTGTATAAGTAGGTACATAGTTAAAAAATATATTTTTCTTCCCTCCGGACGGAAAGCGTCAATTCTCGCCGCGCTGCGCTAAACGAAGTTGTCGCTTTCCAGCTCCTTCGAAAAGAAAAATAGTATACTAACCTCGGACAGTAAATAAGAAAGCCTCAGATCACATGTTTGTTTTAAACAATTTAACAATTACATGAGATCTGAGACCTTTCTTACTTTCCTGTCCTCAGTAAGTAATCTACTATTAATATCATTTAAAAAAACACGGCAAATCTAGAAGGATTCAGTTCATAGAAGGTATTTTTGTCTTCGAAGCGTAACGCAATTACCTACAAAAGGTTTTCAGGTTCATTTACTAAAACAATGTACGTACATTTTGTATTACATGTTATAGGTATCTAGATAGATAGGTTTGATAGATAAAACGATGTCTATAATTGTGGTAAATGAAGTGTCATAACTGGGCCATGTTCCGATCCATTAGCCCAGATAAATTGGAGCCTAACGACTGTCCTGGCTACAAGCCAGGGCTCATTTTATTAAACATGGCGAAAAATTACTTACAATTAGCAATTAGTTCGCTCCTAAATATTTACTTTACAAATAATAATCTAAGAGCTGTTTTTTGACAATTAAACAGACATTTTTAGAATTCCGCAGCGAAACTCTTATACGTCCATTCTGTCTGTCTGTCTGCAGGCCTGATCTCAATTACTCTCCCTCATTGTTTGCACCTACCTATTGGAAAAAAAATCTTATGATCCTTTGATCATCATAACACACTCTTTTTTGTTAACTCCCGACGCAAAAAAAGGGTTATCCGTGCGGATTCGAACCCGGACCTCATGATTGAAAGTCCATACCTCTCCGCAACGCGCCACCGAGCTCTACTACTATAAAACGATGGCTTTGTAATATAGATTAGGTACCTACCTACCTGCATCTTTTACATTTCCCAAAAAATTTGGAAACTTCGGAAAAAATCAATCTTAGGTATCATTAACATTATAAACAAGTTCGACCTTCTAACTTGCATATTACACAAAACAAAAACACAGTAATTTGTAAGTATTACATAAGTACCTATTTAGATAAAATGTTAGCGTGCGTGCTACCTATAGGTGGCTTCACGCAAACCGCAAGAGTGATGTGGCTTCGAATTACAAAAACGAAGGCAACCGGAGCTCTTTAATTAGCAAACGCCTATCTGTACTTACAGAGATGGATTTAGGGATGTAGGTATACATTTGCTGCAAACTTTCTCTATGGGACTAACAACGATATCGCAAGAAAAAAATCGGTTGTCCCATACATTTGGCTCGAGTAGATTTCCGTTTTTGTATGGAACAGTTAATTTTTTTTCGTTATTTCGATGTTGGTGCCATATAGAAAGTTGTCCAGTTTGACGGTCTGATCATCCCCTTAAAAAAGTGTCAGCATATTAAAAGGACCCTGTATATGTTGTTAAGTCCACAAACCTGGCCAGGTCTCTGTGTTAAGCTAAGCACACACTTATCGACTATGTATACACGTATGACAGTAGCAATAACCTGTAACAATGATGAAGGATGTAACAAAGTGATGCTTAATTACAGAGCGGTTAAGGGTCATCCTTAAATGAGCGGTAGACCACCCATCAGGGGCTTTTGATAGTATAAGATATATGGAGTGGATTGACTTAACATTACGCAACTCTTAAACGTGAAAATTGGTAGGTAACATGTTTAAGACAAAAGTTGTGCTGTAGTTTCCTAGTCAATTCAACAGTGTAAGAAAACATTCAAGATTTAAAAATAATACCAAAAAAAATAGAAGAAGTTAATCTAAGCTAAGATAGAACTATAACTACAGGGTGAAATTTATGTCATTAGCATCCTTTTAAACTAAGAGTCTACCCATCAAACTGAATAACTTTTACTAAGGGAGCAAGCCAATCGGAGCATAAACAAAATCAGCTGTTGCATACATTTAAGTCGAGTAGGAACTGCAGTTTAGTATGGAACATCAGATTATTTTTTTCTACTCCGATTGTTTTGCTCCCATAGTAAAAGTTGTTCAGTTTGATGGGTAGACTCTTAGTTTTAAAGGATGCTAATGATATCAATTTCACCCTGTATACAGAATGTGTGCCTGTAGTATGTAGGTACATTCATTGCAAATATTTACAAAAAAGTTACGATGGTGTTTAGGTGTCCCTGACTCCAAATGAGCGATTTTTAGTCTGTTTTTTCTGAGCATTACAAAAAATCTACTGGACCAATTCTGATGAAATGTGTTTGTTTGAAAGCTATGATTAGATTTAAAAACTACGCTACGATGACGGGAGCCGATGCGGACGAAGTCGCGGGCTCGTCTGTTATAAAATTTTTGACAACCTTCATCTTCAACCTATATGCTATACTGCAGGGTACAGGCTACCCTCTAGGAGGGTGTTTGGGCGTTAGTCCACCACGCGTGCCCAATGCGGATTGGTAGACTTCACTTCACATATGCATCAAAATGTCTTCTTCTGCATATGTAGGTTTCTTCACGATGTTTTCCTTCACCGTTTGAGAGCAGACGGTAATACGTAGGTACATAAGTTAGAAAAACTCATTGGTACGTGGCATATTGTTCGTGCGGATTCGAACCCGGACCTCATGATTGAGAGTCCATACCTCTGCGCAAAGCGCCAACAAATTTAATCTTAATCTTATCGATCCAGAATGAACTAAATGGACTAAGTATATATATATCTACTGACAAGTAAGTAGCATGATGTGTCTCAGGATGCCAATTAGCCTTATCTCTGTACTCCAATTTTATTTCATTTACACACTTAAACGTCACTTTCCTTAAGGAGCTTAAGTGACTGAATTAGTATCCTTGATCGTTAAAGCTAATTTGAGTGTTCGTCTTCTACTTTTTTTAATTACTTATTCCTCTAATCCTCTATACAGCGTGAAATTGATATCATTAGCATGCTTTAAACTAAGAGTCTACCCATCAAACTGAACAACTTTTACTATGAGAGCAAACCAATTGGAGCAAAAAAAAAATCTACTGTCCCATACTAAACTGCGCCGCCGCCGCTGTCTACACGACTCAAATGTATGGGACCACAGATTTTTTTTTGCTCCGATTGGTTTGCTCCCATAGTAAAAGTTGTTGGGTAGAACAGTTTGATGGGTAGACTCTTAGTTTAAAAAGATGCTAATGATATCGATTTCACCCTGTATAGGGTCCTTCTTAATATTCTGACACTTTTTAAGGGGATGATCAGACCATCAAACTGAACAACTTTCTCTATGAGACCAATATCGAAATCGCGATAAAAAATCTGCTGCTCCATACAAAACTGTAAACCTACTCGAACAAAATGTATGGGACAGCAGATTTTTTTCGCGATTTCGATGTTGGTCCCATATCATCCCCTTAAAAAAGTGTCAGCATATTAAGTTGGACCCTGTATAATATAACACAAAAACTTTATTTGTTTTTTTTTATAATCGAATAAAGAACGATTCATGTAAAACCTGAAAATTCATTTATACAGAATCGGAAAAGTATTTGACAAGGAAATTAGAAAAATTAGAGAAAGCGAAGCGAATGTTGTACGACCTACATGGCATGCATGCCACCGTAATACAGCGCTATCACACCTTCGCTCTCTTTTTAATTGCGCGCGAACGAACGAGGTAAAAGACGTGATACAGCCGTACATGCTACGGCTTCTGGTGAAGGCGGCGGGAACCCTTGGGGGAGGCCTTTGTCCAGCAGTGGACGTCTAGTTGATGATGATGATTGCAGCATATTCTCACGACTATATACCCCGAAGGGGTAGTCAGAGATGTTCTGAAACCTCAGAACATCCACGTTTCACCAGTAGTACCGAAACTCTGTCCAGTGTGACGGGGGGTGAGCCCGTCGCCACTTATAATAGACAGTGGGTACAATACATGCCTCGAAATTGAAACATGCAGGTTTCCTCACGTTGTTTTCCTTCACCGAAAAGCCAGCGATGATGATTGGTACGGACTATTCCCGATTTTACAAGAAAATAAGATCCAAAAATTTAAGGAATGTTGTTAAAAAGCTAAAATTTCTTTCGTAATGGTAGTGCAGCGGCAACCGAGGAATATTAAAAATCTATAATTTAAGAGGGCCATTAAAATTCGGTTAAGTCCAGTCGTCCGACCATTAGTGAGCCCGGCAAGGCTGAAAGGTTGGAAAACATAATAACATGTCATTATTTTGTCTTTAATTTTTTCCTACAAAACACTCTTGGACAGCCGTTGCAAAGTGAATAGAGCAAGTAGGGTATTTAACGTCAAAGCAATTGTTGTTGTATTTGTTAATTCGAGCACGCGAATCAAAATACGAACTAACTTACGTACCTACTACAGGTATGACTATTGAATATTGATTTAAAAAAATGTGTACTTTACCCCCTATTAAAAAAAACGAAAAAAAAAATCTACTGTTCTGATAGTCTCTATAGACTATGTATTAAAATAAAAACAGTTGTAACTAGTTGTTCAGTTTGATGGTCTAACGCATTTAAGTTTACACCCTGTATGGCATAATCAGGGACAACGATCTAGGATATTCTTTATTTTAGATCAGGGACAAGTCGTTCGGCCAAAATCGGCTTGCTTCGGTTCAGTAAAAGTATTCTCAGTCTCGCTCTAACGTTATTGTTTACTATCGAGTTTGACGTCGATATGTCACAGCCGGAATGTATCAAGCGCCGCCCGTATTACAAAATGCCTGGCCGCTTTACGAAACGCAGCTTATAACTGACCATAGACGAAAAATTTTTCGCTTACGCTAGTAGACCGAATATCAGTGTAACCGGGTATGAGATAGCGAATTATATGAAGTGACATCTCGGAGTCAGGTGGTTGTCCCATACAATTTATATGCAGTGACATTTTGGAGTCAGATGGCCGAAGTACAAAAAAGTGGATACGTCGATAGTCGATAAGGACAGCAATAAGTAGCGGTCTCCTTTTTTAACTAGAGCGAATTTGCTATGTGCTTCTTTTACTGACATTTTACTTCTATATGACAAGACACGTGCTTCCTTCTAGTGCCTTCTCTTTCTACGTAACTGACGTTTAGAGGAATCGTTGTCTGTCCCATGATCTCGTTTAGCCGGATTGCTGACGAGATAAACAATAGAGATAAACAAAAACTTCGCTGTACAAACCCTCTTGAAACCGATACGTCAAATACGCGGTATATATAAGGTCTAACAAAATTAGCTGAAACTATTTCAGACCAACTTTCTCTATAGAACCAAAATAAAACAGCTGTCCCATACATTCGGATCGAGTTAGGTTTGTATGGTAATGGTATGGTAAGTTGTTCAGTTTGATGGTCTGAAGCACCCCCTTAAGTATTACTAGGGTGTTTTGATACACCCTTTAGTATCAAAATTACCATAATATTTGATGCCCTATCAAGTTATCAACCTAAATAAATAAATAAATAAAATCATTTATTTCAGGATACAAGGTCCCAACAGGAAAGCAGCGACAAAACATCTAAATACACGTGGAGTAGTGACGAAAATCAAGCAAAGGTAATTATTGCTGTTTATGTAAGATAGTGTCGGTACTCCTTTGCTTAGTATATTGGGATTATGCTAAAAGCTAAAAGGATTTAATTAGTAAGTAAATGCTCTAAGGGTAAATGTATGGTTTCGATAAGTTATTTGTATTAAAATATGTACCTACCTATCTTAATATCAAACTTGTCTGAAATAATATTAAGGGCCTGTTTCACCACTTATGAGTAAGTTCTTGTTAGCTTATCCGAAAGATATTTTGACATATTTTCATACAAAATACGTCAAACTATCTGTCGGATAAGCTAACAAGAACTTACTCAGAAGTGGTGAAACAGGCCCTAATTATCTTAAACTAACAAAGCTTGGATCTTATTAAATGTGTGTAATTATGACGGTTCGATAAAAACTTTGAAACGTTTTCAAATCGGCAACTGGAGTTGAAAGCGATCACGAAGTTCCGCACGAACGATTACGATAATTAGCCAAAAATCTTAATTAGCCCCTTATCGGTTCGGGCGTGAATATACTTAATTTGAAATTGAGAATCTTTTTTGTTTCGAACACTTAAAAACGCTAAGCTCAAGGATATTGAGACAGAAATTAACATGGTAACAGTTTTAAAAACTTTAGTTAGCCATTTTTAACCCGTTTTACAAAAAAGGTAGGATTTAATGCCTTCATCTTTCATCCTCATCATCATAGCCTATATAAATGTCCCACTTCAGAGCAGCACAGGCTTGCCTTCAGGGAGGGTATATGGGCGTTAGTCCTCAACGCGTGCCCAATGTGGACTTCATAATTATACGCGCATCAGGAAAAAGGACCAAGTAAATATGAATTTCTTCTTCAGCGTACCTATGCAAGTTGCCTCACGATGTTTTCCTTTACCGTTTGAGAGCAGTCGGTATTACGTACTTACTTAAATCTCATTGGTAATGCTTAAAAGGACTGAATTGGTGAAGTACCAAAAGGCCAGGTCAGATTTGCCCGAAAACACGAGCTTGCGTGAAGAGACTAATTATGTGGTGGAAGCCAAAGAAGTCTGTCAGGATCGTATATATAGGAGATGGCGTTCCGTTGGCTCTGCCTACCCCAGTGGGAGACAGTCGTGAGCCTGTCATCATCATCTCAGCCGATGAACGTCCACTGCTAGACATAGGCCTCCCCCAAGGATCGCAATAACGACAGGTCCTGCGCTGCCAACGGGTTCCCGCCGCCTTCCCCAGGTCGTCGGTCCACCTTTTGGGGAAGCCTCACCACGCTGCGCGGCCGCCACTCGAGAACTCTTCGGCCCCATCGGTCATTGCTTCTGAGAGCAATGTGCCCATTAGTTCTTAACGAATACAACACTCGAGTAAATTCATAGAATAGAGATCATTTATAAAATAATAGAGAAACGGGCTTCAAATTTACGCTATATTTAATCCAGTTATCATATTTAATAGATCAAGTAATAGTTTTGCAAGAAGTATCCAATTACACGACGCAAGTACCTACTATCTGATTTAGCGACGCATTTTGTTCTAGTTTCCGAGAACGGTAGTTATCAAACTTTACGTTGGTATCGTATTTCTTGACAAGACAGCAGTATTTAATATTTATTTGTTAAGTTAAGCCTTTTATCAGTTACGTAATAAATCCCTCAGTGCTTATGTTATACCATGGATCTAAATCATAAAGGATAGCACTCCTCCTTAGCATTGATACAAGAAAATTTGACGTTCGTCTCCGTCGTCGATATTTCATAATCATAATCATAATCATAATCATTTATTGCTTTCACATGTTTTACAGATGTTACAATATACAGTTATGGTCCTATGTGAAACCCTGACCGGGCACTGCAAAATGCTCTTTGACAAATACTTTATACATTGCATCCTTAATAGTAAGAGTTTACATTATACATTATACACAACAATTAAACAACAACAAAAACAATAACAAAAACTTTTTTTAAGTTCTTAAATAATAATGTACCTACTTTATGTCGTCTGTAATATTATTATTTCCTAGCATTAAGTATTTTTATTTATTACTGCTCATCAAAAAACTCCTTTAAACTATAAAAGCATTTTCCAATCAGATATTGTTTTAAATTTGATATAAAAATTGTATTCTTTTCAATTTCTTTTATTTTTGAGGGAATATTATTATAAATTTTGATGGCCATTAAATAGGTGCCTTTATTGTACATTTCAATTCTTTTAATGTTTGGTGGAGCCAATCTATTTTTGTTCTGCGGCTGGTTGGCTATCCGAGAGCTTACATATTTTTCTTTTTGAAAAAGATGGCTGTTGTTGCGAACAAATTTACATATTTCCATAATGTAGATTGAGGTAAGTGTCAATATTTGGAGTTCAGTGAAATGTGGCCTACAGCTTTCTATTCGTTTGATATTTACTAAAATTCGGATGCATTTTTTTTGTAGTAAGAAAAGATCATCAGCGTCTGTGCTATTGCCCCACAGAATAACACCGTATTGTAGCCATGCGTGGGCATACGCATAATATGCTTGAGTAGCAATTTTCTGATTTGATGCTTTTTTGAGTTCATAAAGGGCATACGTGAATCTCGATAATTTACTTACAATTTTGTTGACGTGCGCTTTCCAGTTAATGTTCTCGTCTATTTCAATTCCCAAAAGGGTACAGTTTTTAACACTTTCAATTTGCATGTTATTGTAGCTATAATTTAAGTTAAGTTTAGGTTTCTGATAAGGATGAAATTCAATTATTTTAGTTTTATCGTAATTTATTTGTAAATTATTTTTAGTAAGCCAAATATCTATTTTTTCTAAATTAGTTTGTAATATGTTGTATGCGTCCATTTCACTCGCTGTAGGAAATATTATGGATATGTCATCAGCGTACAGAACACACTTCAAATTACTGTCTTTAATTAACTGAGGTAGTTCATTGATGTAAATAAGAAACAACAGACATCCAAGAACGCTGCCTTGTGGAATTGAACTTGACATGTGAAGTGCGGGCGATCTTACTGTTGATATTTTACCTGACTGTTGTTCGCAATATTCTAATTCAACGTATTGTTCGCGGTCTTTGAAGTAAGAGATAAACCAATCATGCGTTATTCCTCGAATACCTAGCCCGTACAACTTTTTAAGTAGTAATCGATGCGAGACGCGGTCATATGCTTTGCTCATATCGAGTAGTGCAGCTATAGCATACTTCTTATTGTTTAGGATACTAAGCGCCTCGTTAATCAAACTGTAAGCTGCTAAGGTTGTCGAGCGGCCCTTTCTGAATCCGAATTGGTCTGCATTAAATAAGTTGAATCTTTCGAAAAAAGATACCACGCGTGTAGCCATGGCAGTTTCTAAGATTTTGGCAAAAGTCGGTAACATTGCAATAGGTCGATATTGATTTATTTCTTTTGAATCAGATTTTTTTGGTATCGGTTTTATTATTGATTTTTTTAAGTTTTTGGGAACGATACCTGACGAGAACGATTGATTTACTATAAACGTAAGAGGGATTGTGAGCTCATCCGCACAAAATCTTATTAGTTTGGGGGGAAGCTCGTCTATGCCGAAACTATTCTTATTTTTTAAGTTTTTTATTATTTTATTTATTTCACGACAATCCACCGGTCGTAGATATATTGTGTTTTCCGTTATGTTTGGTTTGAAGTCATTACAGGCCAGGTTATGTTGTAGATTTCCGTTGCTCGTGCCTACTTCTGCAAAGTATTTATTAAAAGTTGTTGCAATAATTAAAGGGTCGTTTATAATCTTGTTTTCAATTGCTAACACAATATTTTTTCTATTATAATTTTGAATTTTGTTAGTTTTTTCTTTTATAATCTGCCAAACTGTTTTCATGGTATTCTTCGATGTTTCAATTCTTTTAATATTTTGTAATTTTTTAGATACAGAAACAGTTTTTTTTAATACTTTCTCATAATTCCTATAATGTTCGCGAAGTATCTTACTCTTTGTTTGATTTACTGTTATTTTTAGAAGACGTTTGTGTAAACATGACTTTTTGATACCTCGCGTTAACCAGGTTCTGCTCTGTTTGTTTTGTTTTATTTTAAATTGTTTTTTAGGTATATAAAGCTCTAATAAATTAAAAAGTATTTCCGTTATTGCGTCATAGTTTTGATCAGGGCTGTTGGTTGATGAAGTAATATTTTCCCAATTTATATATTTTAATTCTTCTTTAAAAGAATGCATGTTGACATCATTAAACAGTCTCTTAGTTAGATTATATACTTTAGGGGGATTTTGTTTCAGAGGTAGGTTAACCAAAATTCCTTTATGGTCAGAGAAACCGTATTCATTTACAGAGACCCTTAACTCTGTCTTAGTGAAGTTTGTGAATAGTATGTCTAATCCAGTAGCCGAATGATCAGTTATACGAGTAGGTTCTGATATGTGCTGTTTAAAATTAGCTTCTTTGAACATTTCCAATTTTACGTGCGTCCCTTTCTATTCCAATGACGTCACAATTACATGAACGACAATTGAGTGACGTCATGCCTAGACATACATTAGAAAGGGACAACGTTAACGTCACTAAAAACCACTACGGAGAAGAACGATCATTACCGACCATCAAGGAGTATTATCATGTTTTCCCTCTTGTTAGGCAGTCTGTGCTCCACTATAGAGGATTCCAAACTTCTTGTGTTATACCTTCTCTCGCTTGAGCCCAAATTTCAATCAAAACTGTCAAATAGTTCATTTTAAATGTTTATTTGTATTTTTGTAACACCTTGTATATAGATTTGAGACTTTATACAGGGTTTATAAAGTCTCGGCTATGCCCATCAAACTAAACAACTATCACTATGGGACCAACATTGAAAGAGCGGAAAAGAGTTCGATACATTTGATTCTTTTTCACGATTTAATGTTGGTCCCATATTATGGTAGGTAAAAGGAGTTCAGTCTGATGGTCTGAAGCACCCCTTAAAGTATGTAAGTAACGCATTTACCTATGTTAAAAACCCTGTAATGTAACCTACATAACCTTGTTTAGTGCTGAGGTTTAAGTGTAACATTTTTCGAATTTAAATACAGAGTTTATTATGTACGAACATTCGTGCAACAAAGTGGAATCATGACCCATCCTAAACTTACTTTCGCACAGGCATTTGAAATCATCTAAGTCGAAATTAGCTAGTCATATTTTAATAGACGATAAATGATGAACCATGTTGACTCTCTTTGTATTCTGCAGAAACAGTTTTCAGGTTATGCGTTCATATCACCTCTATAACATCATCCTCAACCACTTTACCATTCTTTTTGTAAACGCAGAAGTGCTCTAAATAGCAGCGCCGCGGTTGGTGACTCTCAACTTTTTGCTAAACCTATTGTTATGCAATTTAACGGGACCATCGAACTGCTAGGCGGCTTGAAATTAAAATCCATTGACATACCTAATTTGATGTAACATCGTAGATAACTAATTGGTAACGGCAGTGCGTAATGGGATAGCATAAGAAATATAGTAAACAACTTAACATCGGCGTTTACGCGTATTGAAAAAACCGTGTATTAAAAGTGATTTTTGACTCGCGTTTGTGTTGATAGTTGATACCGAGGAATTTGACATTACTGTATTACATGTGAGCTAGTTCACAGTAATGTTAAAGAATTCAAACTTATTCCTCTGCCCTAATGAAGAAATAGTCCTTTTCGTCTGAAATTCTTATCGTGTGGGCCCTGCGTCAAAGTTTTTTCAAACCGCCTTAAGGCCTCTGATGTGGTTTTTATGTAACAACTACCACCAGAGATAGTAGCCGGGACTAACGGTTTATCGTGCCATCCGTATCTCGAAATCATCTTTCTTTTCAGACAATCAGGTGATTCAGCCTGCAATGTCCTAACCAGATGTCCTAGGCATAAAAGATAAATTAGGTTATTTTATTTATTTATTTCTATCTATCGTCGTCGGTCGGGAAAAATTTAGTTATTCTCTACTAATTTAACGAGACCAAAGTATCGATTAACCAAACCATACGAGATAAAAGATCCCGAACTATGGCCTTCTCATCGTCTTTAGTGAAAGAGGTCGTTCACTTACTCAGCGTTCTTAAATACGATACGTTACGCTAGAAGGCACCTCGTCCCGTCAATACACCCAAAATCCCGAGACGTAGGGTTCATAAAAGCCCAGAGTAACATACAATTTTAGGAAACACTTTCAGCACCTCAAAACACAGCATGGTGTATGTTAACCTCTACTTTCCCACGCTATCCATTCCGGTACCGTGTCTGTTACATTTACTATAGCTTCTGAAGTTCGCTAAGTACCTAGGAGCTTGTGGCTCTGTAGTCTGTACCTACCTAAAAGTTTTCCAACGTATCGTCTGCTTTATATAAGGCTTTATTATACGACAAAGCAATCTACAGGACATCAGACACTGACTGTCTTACACTAAGCAAAGCCTTAAACCAATGAGGATAGAAACATGAAAGGAACACATACAGACCATGTGTAATGGTCGGGAGGACTGAGAAAGGATTTTTCAAAACTCCTCGCCTAAAGGGATACAACGAGTTGTTTAAGTTTTTCGAAATCAACAAGCAAAGCAAGCAAAATCTATCTACTCAAATGCATGAAACAGCTGATTTTTTCCCAGTTTTGATGTTGGGTCCATAGTGAAAGTTGTTCAGTTTGTTGGCCTGGAAACCCCTTTGGAATATGAATGAATACACCTTTTTGTAACAACCTGTAAGTAATAGGGAGAGATTTAAAAGAAATTATAACGTAGTCGAAAATGTGATCAGACTTCGTTCGTATGGAGCGCGATCCGAATTATATCCTCTTAAGGCGTATCAGCCGTGGACCACTCTCCTCTCACTCACACTCCATACTAATCGATGAGAAAGAGCGCGTGGCTCCGGTCAGAATTTTGCTGTTTTCTTTGAAAAATTCGATGATTTTTTATTAATTTCGAAAAAGTAAAAAAACCACATCCTTCTAAATTGTATTGTGAACAATATAGTAAATTTTCATTTTGTTCCGATTAAAAATGTAAGAGTAAAATGGTTACAACTGGAAAAAAAGGGGTGACTTTAGAGTCCCTTTTCTTCGGTTTTATTAATTAAAATCGATTTCTAGAAAAACCACATCACTTCTCATATCTTGTAGATGGTTCAGTTTAAATTTCAGCTCAAAAAGTGCCATAGTTAATGAAGAAAATGGTTACAAAATTACCCAAAACCGGCAGGTAGCCCCTTAAGTTCGACTTGCACTTGGACAGTTTTTTTTCTGTCATTTGTAATAAAATTATGTAGCCACATCAAACCTAACAGCAAAAATTTATTTTTGTTCTTGGTCGGGCAATGCTCCCATAGATTCCGCTTAGTCAGCCAGTCTAATTAAGTACCTGCCGGTCGGTGAGATCGGCCCAGATCATAATCACCACTTCAACATTTATCAAAACATCCGTTCATTTAACAATGGTGTGGAAACAGTTAAGTACTAAATTCTCTTCACTTATAAAACAAGTTTTTTTACCACTACTGACTAAATGTTCCCTTTTTTCGTCTGCCCGCTGCCCGCTGGACAGACGACCTATATAAAAAAGTAGATGGGAGCGACTGGATAAGGAAGGCTGAGGACTGAGTTTTGTGGCTTAGGAGCCTATGTACAGCAGTGGACGATGATAGGCTGATGATGATGATCAAATTTTCAGCGATTATTCAGATCATCAAACTGAGCATCCCTTACTAAGGGAGTTACTACTACAACGAAGAAACAATACTAGGTAGGTAGGTACCTACGTAAAAACTTGACCCCCATGGAAAAGTTGTTAAGTTTGATTATCTGAACCGACCCCATATTTGGTCAGTGAACCAAATTATACTCAGTATACTTAACAACTTTACTATGGGATCAACATTGAAATCGCGTGAAAAATAGGTTTTTTCAGATAAAATAAAAGTTGTTCAGTTTGATGGTCTTAACGCATTTAAGATTAGGTACACCCTGTATATCCCTTCCCTTCCGCTACAGTGATACCACAACGTGCCTTCATAGGTGTTCAAATCACCCACATCATTTATAAATGTTATAATAGACAAGGACGATTAATGCTTGACTTCAATCCTAGGTTCAATCGTTTTAAAAGACCCAATCTCCACATAAGCCACGAGCGCTAAAACCCTTATTCAAAGTCAGACGAACGAACTAATAATCCTAACAAGCCAGACGAAACGTCACTAACAATCTTTGATCCCAAAATCCACTAAGTCTGTCTAAGTCTGCTCATACAGTTTAATTAACATTTACCGAAACGTTGAGCGACTAACGACTATCAATTGAGTTGTACAAACCTCTACAAACCAATCAATAGAGCCCACGCTGAATAATAAAACCGAATTTGTCTCGTCTAATTGGTTTGCTCTTCTAGCATTCGAGGATTCACTGCAGGCAAATTGCACCACTTTCGTCTGCCAATGGCCCTCGAAGAACGTACTCGTGCCAAATTGGCCAGGACCTTTATTATTAAATTGAACAACATAGTGTCTGCTTACCGAATTACGTCCCACGGGAGTAGCGGAGCAGTGGAGGAAGTCATATTTTTCTATTTAGTTAGGCGGTTAGCGTTTTTAGTTGGTCGGTATTTTGTTTATGGAACGTTTTATGTGTAGCCTCTACTTTATCTTTATTAGCTAATGATTCAATTGCAATAGTTCTATATCCCTATAGAGTAATACAAAGTCCTTGTCTACGTCAGTCTACATTAATAAGTAGATTACACACCGAGGGCAGGAAAGTAAGAATGTCAGATCTAATGTAAATTGTTGACCGAGGCGCTCGCGGCTTCACCGCGGTCAACAAACATTTGTGATCTGAGGCTTTCTTATTTACTGCCCGAGGTTAGTATACTATTTTTCTCCTCGACGGAGGTGGAAAGTGGCAACTTAGTTTAGCGCAGCAGGACGAGAATTGAAGCTCTCCGTCCGGAGGGGAGAAAATATAGTAGTTATTTGGCTAAAACCAGCTTCAGAAATATTCGGGTTTCGTTGTAATCACGGACCTGAAAAAAAGGCGGACGTAATCTCGCCTAATCACGAGTGAAGCACCCATTTCTTTTGTGTGCGTGCTGTCACGCGGTACATAATGGTGACGGGTGTCGGACCTGCGCCTATAGAGCTAGTGCATCTGTGTGAGTGTAGGTCCCTTGTAGAACAAACGAAAATGTAGGACCTTGCATGCTTCACATCTTTTTAGTGTCACATTACGTCCGTCTTTTTTCAGGTCCGCGGTTGTAATATGCAAATTTTACAAAGGAGATTAAACATTCGGAAAAGACTGTGATTGAAAGAGGTTTTACATGTTTCAACCATAAAAATACCTATTGGCTGAAGTAGATCCAAAAAAGTTTTAGTAGCCATAAGATAATATTTTAAAAATAAAATTGATTTTCTTCTTTTTTCTGTCTAATGTCATTTTTACCTACCATTTTTTTTAGCATTAACAGCCATTGTTATTGAATAATCTAATTAACTACATCTTCTTTTTTTAAATCTCCTTCGTCTTAATTCCATTCTTTAGATAATTTTTGTCTTTTTAGATCTTTATACTCATATAAACGTTAACATAACTATTAAATAATCTATGACCTTACTTATTACTATTTTTATTCCCTTTATTTTAGTACATATACGTAATAATAATACATGTACATAAAATCCAAAAATGGGTACCTAATTATGACCAGATTTAGGTACCTAAGTGGGTAAGTATCTGAATATCCAAACGTCTCAACCCAAGAGAGGGAAAATAAATAAAAATAACTTTTGAGGCCAAAGTTACCTATATAACATTGATGACAAAGTGTGAAAAAAACATAATTTTCCTAAAACTCTTGAGTCGAACATTTACGCTCAAAACTTTTATATCCATCTGACATGCAGGAGTCTGACTGACTAAACTTGAAGAGTTTCATAGAGCTTTGAAAATGTTGTTTAATGAGTAAATAAAAGGATGCCTGTCTTTTATTTATACACAGTTTTATGGCATATCTAAACTACTTATTATAAAACTGTAACTGAAGTGTGTCTGTACATTGAAGATATTTACAAAAAAAAGGTTACGATATGGTTTTTAGGTACCTATCCCTGACTCGAAATCAACCTTTTTTAGAAAATTTGTCTGTCTGTTTGTTTGTTTGTTTGTTTGTTCGCGCATCACGCAAAAACTACTGAACCGATTTTGATGAAACTTTTTTTGTTTGATAGCTTATGACCTGACGTAACATCTGGTATATAATTTGTGCGGACGAAGTCGCGGGAAAACACTTTTTTTTCATAAATATGAAAAAACTTAAGTACTTTAAAAACACTTAGGCCACTTAGGTAGATTGAAGAGACGTCTTTGAGCGTGAGTTTGAGTTGAAACAAGGGTCAAAAATATAAGAACTGATGTGCTGTGTGTGACTGTATGTGTGTGTGACTGTTATGTGTAAGTTACCTATGATTTTGACATACGGGAGTTCGAACTCTCTGAATTTTTGCCCACTAAAAAAAATCTCAATACATAGTACTTAAATAGTAAAACAAATGATTTTAGCCTACGCTGTCGTAACGCAAATCGTATAAAAATGAAAAACAGAATCATTCCGGCACGGAGCTCTGAGGGTCCCCCATAAATAACTGATATGCCCGCACCTGTCCCACAGAGAAACGTTACATCTAGGGCTACCATTTCAAAGTAAAAATCCATATAAAATACGCATAGGTATAGCAAAACCACTTTATTACTTCTGCCAGTGATGTTATGTGTTTAAAGTTCCTATTTCCGATGAGAAGTTGCTCTTGATAAAATCTGTGAAGAAAATTTTTCTTTATTATCTCATAGCTGATTTCGACGATAGTGACTGTATGGAATTTGTATGGAACAGTACAGCTATCATGTTTTCATCGTATTTCTGAAAAAAAAAGATTAAAACAAATAAAATCACGCTAACTGTATTTCATTAATCAGTAAACCTTTGTACTTAGTAATTTCATTGGTAGTAAATAAATAAACACATAGAGACATTAAATATCGGGGAAATAACGATATTTGATTTTCCGGCAACCCTGTTGGCATCGGAATATTGCCCTGTTTACCAAGAAGATAGGATTCATTCAAAACAAAGATTTTCCTGCATTTTCATATTGATTTATTGTATCGGTTGAAAAGGTTTTGGTATTGTACAGGGTGTACCTACAGTAGACAGCTGCATTACTTTTAAGGGTGATTGTACTAATGATACTGAATAACTTTCCCCAAGGAACTCAGCAATGCAATCAGCTGATTGCACGTTTACGTATGAAAAGATTAATATTTTTTTGGGTATAATATTCGTTTCCTTTGGGAAAGTTGATCACTTTCCTGCGTAAAATCACCCACTGTCTATATTTACATTTTTTACCCCTGTTACTAGTTACCAAGTCTTTTTTTTTATTTATAATTAATGGCTTTTTGCTTGTGCGTTAGCACTGCATTTCCGCCAGTATCAAGTAGATTATGGGAGTATCTATCCCAATCTCAGGGATTGTTTATGGTCAAGAATAAGAAGAGATTGAGGATCGCGGAGCCTCGTGGCAGGCAAAAACGCGACGCGCGAAAACCACGCGAGACGTGTGCTCGGGTCAATTCCTGCAACGTGACTCTTACCAAGTCTTACTACCAGTAGTAAGTACACTCTGTAGATATTTATAAGTATGCTTAGCTATGTATGTGTTCTCATCCACGTACACGTTGGGAAGTGTTTCTAGAATTAGAATGAATGCCTGTAGGCATAATAGGAAACTGCCTGTTATTGGTAAGTCCACGTAAAGCACCGCGAAAACTATTTTGAGCCCAAAACACAAAACTTTGTTACTGGGCGGTCGCATGTCGGTTGCCTGCTCTCCGGCCTGCCACGAAACTCCACCATTTTGTGGTAGCTCAAGCGTGTGTTTTTGTAAAAAAAAACGAATTTGGCTCCATAGTGAAAGTTGTTCAGTTTCATGGGCTGAAGCACCCCTTTAAGTATTACTGGGTGTTTTTTTACACCCTGTAGAGAAGATGCGACCAGAATCTCTACAACACACATCTTTAAAAGAATTAGAGACTTGTTCTAATCACACTGTCGACACGAGAATCCCGCTAAAGTTTTATTAAACTGGATCATGCAAAGTCTTCCATGCGGCCAACTGGCTTACAATGGTGTTAAAAACTCATTACGGTAGGTTCGTTTAATCCCCTTACGCAAGCCGTAGGAGTATAATGTCAAACATCGATCGGTATAGGTATCATGGTTTCGATAACAATTGGACCTATTTGAAAGAAAAATGTCATCACTTTACAAGGTAGCCAGCCACGGACCTGAAAAAAAGACGGACGTAATCTCGTCTAATCACGAGTGAAGCACGCATTTCTTTTGTGTGCGTGCTGTCACGCGGTACATAATGGTGACAGGTGTCGGACCTGCGCCTAGAGCTAGTGCATCTGTGTGAGTGTTAGGTCCCTTGTAGAACAAACGAAAATGTAGGACCTTGCATGCTTCACATCTTTTTAGTGTCACATTCCGTCCGTATTTTTTTCAGGTCCGTGAAGGTAGCAGAAAACATCCTATAGTTCGGCCGTTCAGAGTACGGACTCCCTTAACCCACCAATTTTGACCCCCTCAGTGTTACGAGAGGTGGACGACAGTAAGCACTGGCCCAGTATTCATGTGCTAACCTCTTCTTGTCAGTGCGAGCCCTTCTTTGTCCAGGTTGTGTAAGTTCTACGACGAAGCCGAGCAAATCAATGAAGTTTAATATTATAGTTACCGACAACTCAGGCACAAGGGTAAAGTCAGTGGACTTCTTATGAGAAATGACCTGTAGTTCACCTACCTGCAGATTGACAAAAAAAATAGTAGGTAGCGGTGACAGCATGAAATATATCTACTTAAATATTATAGTACAAAATCTGAGACGATTTTGCCAGGTTATGAGCGATTTTACGTTCCTACTAGGAAGGTTGGGGACCTCAATTTTAGTCTAGGTTCTCATTTTATGTCGCTTTATGTCGTAGGTACATCACTTGTTCTCACAGAATGGCTGCTCCGCCACAACTTGTATGACGAGATGCAAAAATAGTTCAGCAATGCAGTTGATAACTAGTTTAAACGGGTTAGTGTCGATAGCCATAGTTTATAAAACTATGAGATGTATTACATCATTTAGCGGTTTTGTAAACATGTACTTATTATAGGTATAGCATTGCAGTTCTTTTGTTCTTAGCTAGAGTTGATTTAACAATTTATGTACCTAGTACATATGTATAGGGTCCAACTTAATATGCTGACACTTTTTTAAGAGGATGATCAGACCATCAAACTGAACAACTTTCTGTATGGGACCAACAACAAAATCGCGAAAAAGAAATCAGCTCTTCCATACAAAACTGCAAACCTACTTGAGTCAAATGTATGGGACAGCTGATTTTTTTTTTGCGATTTCGATGTTGGTCCCATAGAGAAAGTTGTTCAGTTTGATGGTTTGAACATCCCCTTAAGACGTAATAGTAGGTGGAAATACCTCGGAGGCATCTTTTATTTTTCATTTTACGACTAGATTTATACCATTTACCGAAACTAAAGTCATACCTCAGTATTTTTGGATAGTTCATCTAGTGAAATCATCAACTGAATACACGATTGGAATTACTTCACTCGATAGAAAATCGTCAGAAAGATGACGTATTTTCATGCATTTTTAAACATTTTTCTCGGTTTAGAAGAACTTAAAATAGTTTCCGATTGTTGGTATTTATACTCACATATTCACCATTAGTTTAACTAGTGCTATCATAAATAAAATCTAGAAAAAGTACTTTGGTTAGTTGTTTTTAATCGAAAATACGGCTCACGCACACACTTTTCGGAGCGCTCGGCAATCGCATTTCTCATAGAAAATATTCGTCGGGACCTATGGCCCCTTAAAAAAGTGTCAGCATATTAAGAAGGACCCTGTATATGGCTATGTCACTCGCTGATTGATCGATATTGAAACGATATAAATAGTAATGCAACCTAACGTTTGTGTTTGTTCTACTGAAGTAATTTGTTGTCTGTAAATAATACCTAAGAACTTGGTAAGTATAAAAACCAGAAGTACCCAGTACCTACCAACAACAGGTATCGATTTGATATCGACAGATAGTCGGCAAACTTTTCTTATCAAGGAATAAGAGGTAAGTAATTTGAATCTTCCTTCTATACAAGGTGTTTCATAAGTAACAATAAATTTTTGAAACTCATAAGGGGTTGTTTAGACCGTCAAACTGAACAACTTTCTCTATGGGACCAACATCGAATTCGCGAAAAAAATAATTTTAAATCCCATACATATTTTAGCTCTAGTCGATTTGTAGTACTCTACAAATATATATTGGTCCCATAGTGAAAGTTGTTCAGTTTGACGGTCTAAACAACCCCTTATGAGTTTCAAAAATTTATTGTTACTTTTGAAACACCTTGTATAGAAGGAAGATTCAAATTACTTACCTCTTATTCCTTAAAAAAATAATTTTAAATCCCATACATATTTTAGCTCTAGTCGATTTGTAGTACTCTACAAATCGACTAGAGCTAAAATATGTATGGGATTTAAAATTATTTTTTTCGCGAATTCGATATTGGTCCCATAGTGAAAGTTGTTCAGTTTGATGGTCTACACCACCCCCTTAAATGTTTATTTGTAGTTTTGTAACACCTTGTAAATAGGTACTTATTTAAAGTCAACTTTATAAATGTCAAAGTTTGGATGTTTGGTTGTTTAGCTATTTGAATGTTTGTCACTCAATCACGTATTAAAAGGGTAAACGGATATGGATATAAATATAATTTGGCACTCAGAATAGAAGGAATATGTTGTGGATTAAGACATAGGATACGTTTAAAGGTCCACGCAGGCAGAGTCGCGGGCAACAGCTAGTAATTCCATTATATAGTAACAAGCAAGAATAAAACTAACAGTTTTTTAGACTCGACTTGACTAGCAACTCCCAAACGAATAACAAATTCATATCACAGAGAACATCGATTATCATTCAAGCACAATATCGGCAGGCACGCGCCGGTGGCCTAACAAAAAAGATTAGAGAATAATTCCCTAGTGTCGGCACGTGACATGTTCTTCGTGTCTTTACTTGGAGAAAGGCCTTGCGCACACTGTATCGAGACAAAATAAAACATCAGGGCCGTCTTTATTCGGGGGCGCAGGGGTGCGTGGAACCTGGGCGCGGGAGCTAGGGGCGCATGCTGATCTTCCTATACACATACTAACGTAATCTGCTAGTTTTTTTTATTATTTAACATACATCTAAACTATAATAAAACTGTAACTGAAGTGTGTCTGCACATGGAAGATATTTACAAGAAAAAGATTACGATATGGTTTTTAGGGATCCCTGACTCCAAATCAACCTTTTTTAGAAATGTTGTCCGTCTGTTTGTTTGTGTTTTTGTTTGTTGGTTTGTTCGCGCATCACGCAAAAACTACTGAATAGATTTTGATGAAACTTTTTTTGTTTGATAGCTTATGATCTGACTTAAAATCTGGTATATATAATTTGTGCGGACGAAGTCGCGGGTAAACACTAGTTATAACTATAAGTTTACAAATACGCCTTGTGATTTGGTGTGGCGACTTTCCGGCTCAATCATCAGTCCCTGATCACCATTTGTAAGCCAACTACTAATCGAGACCAATCTAACTAGCCCAAACTCGGGGGCAAAATTAACTTCAGCGGAAATTGTCAGTTTGCTTGTAAAAAGAGGTAGATACACAATATTTTTTTTGGAAAGAGGGTCGCAGGCAGATTTTCGCGTCATAATGCGTATGCGTATATGCGTATATGTGCGTCATAATAAATACCTATCTTACGACATTGAAAATCTTTAAATTGGATAAGCAAAGAAAAACGTTTTTTTATCTTAGGGAGGACCTATTTTGCGAAGATTCTGTAACATATTTCATGAAAATTCAGGACGGATCTACATTGCTGGTTAGTTAAACAACATGACGTATCCTAACATTCTCAGTAATGTGGGTAAGTATCTCAAAAACTGAGAAAAACATTGTAAAACAAAAATATCTACACCTACGCTCTTTTACGTACAGAGAAAAAATATGGCCGCTATATGAAAAAAATATATGAAGGCCATGAAGGCCATTAGAAATAGATGTGTAATTTTTTTTAAAAGGCAATTAATAGATAGGTAGTAGAGTTTTCTTGAAAATCTGACCCAGTGTTTCAAGTTAAATCTTTTTTGCCGGACATGTCGATTCTGTGGAAATAGGAAAGGGTTTCCAAGGGTTCCCTTCATTTATTTAACAAGACGAAAGGAGACAGTCAAATCAAAAAGCTCTGAAATAGAGATCCAGGAAAATTATGTTAGAAACTCAGAGCTGAAAGCTTTAGTTAAATCTGCAAAATGTCACATTATGCTAATTTATCTAAGGTACTTAAAAAGTCGTTAAGTTTCCATCTAGTGTGTTTTTACCTTTTTAAAATGTACGTGGAAATATTCTAAACGCGTCCAGATTTATTCTCAGAACCTCTCTACACAATTCGTATGCGAAATAGTTATTTGTTATGCTAGGCTGCAAAGTTGTTTTTTGCCGCGAGTACTTATATTGAAACCAGAGCAAGCGAAGGATTCTAGGATTGAACCACGAGCGAAGCGAGTGGTTCAAATATAGAATCCGGAGCGTAGCGAAGGTTTCAAAGGTACGAGACGCGTAATAATTTTGCAGCCGAGCGAAACACACAACTTTTCACCTCACAACAGCGAGGAAAATGTTAGGTGCAAGCTCTGAGTTTAGATGTATAGAGCGAACATCGCGTTTTATGACGTTGTCCCATTCTATTGCGGCTATATTACTCTTGCATTTAGTCACTGTCTCACTGCGGTCACGTGTAGCAGTTTGATTGAAAACCAATTGATCAGCATAAAAAATGTCCTGGTGTGTAGTGTGTACTGAGACACTGCGCAAATAATTCAGGAAATGTAAAGGAATAACTTCTCATAGGTAAACAAGATGAATTAATTATTAAAATGCATTTTAAATAAGTATTATTTTAAATGATGTTTTTATCCCACACTGGAAAAATAATTATATGCAAATGCAAATAAGGACAAATCTATACGTGAAAAAGAGAAGACAAGAGATATTGCTACTCAAAGGGATTATATTTAGTTATAATCTCTTTGTTGACACTCAAATAAATTATAGTGAAGGACAAACTTATACGCGAAAAAGAGAAGACAATAATATGCACGAATATATGCATAGTTCGTTATGTTAGCAACATAATCTTTTTGTCTTTCTCGCACGTATGGTTTTACTCATAGAGAAATTACACGCTCCCCGCTTTTTGTCTCCCCTCGCCCGTCCCTCACCCCCTTTGTCGGCGACATAATTTTCTATAGAAACAAGCCGATATGCCATCTCCTCTTACTCCATGGTTTTACTATCTTTTTATCTGGACTCGAATGGATTCGAATTTTAAAAACTCTTTGCACGCTAGCGGATAAAATGCACTTTTGCACTCAGATTTCGAATGATAAACAGAATCTTTCCGAGCTTGTGAGGTGAAAAATTACATTACATTGTTTACAATTAAAACAATTGACAATCGACGTGGTTTGGTTTAAATATGTGATTGTACGATGACAACATACAAATTTGTTATGCATATGAATTAAGGCGTATCATCCCTGGACCACGACTCTCCATACTAATCGATGCGAACGAGCGCGTGGCTCCGGTCAGAATTTAGCTGTTTTCTTTGAAAAGTTAGATGATTTTTTATTAATTTAGAAACAGTAAGAAAACCACATCATTCTAAATTGTGTTGTGAACAATATTGTAAATTTTCATTTTCTTCCGATTAAAGACGTAAGCGTAAGAGTAAAATGGTTACAACTGGAAAAAAGGGGTGACTTAGAGCCCCTTTTCTTCGGTTTTATTCATTAAAATCTATTTCTAGAAAAACCATATCACTTCTCATATCGTGTAGATGGTTCAGTTTATTTTTCTGCTCAAAACCAGGAGGTAGCCCCTTATGACCGATGCTGTAACAGCTTTTATCGATAACATCATGTTTTTTGCTTGAATGAAAGAGCATTTAATACAAAAAAAATTGCGTAATTTCAAAGTAAAATCGAATAAACATGTCAATATTTGCCTATAGATCGAAATTAACTTTCTCCTCAAATGTCCAACTAAATGGAAACATCTAAATGAACGCCTCACCCGCTTTTGAAGTTGACTAGCTAATAAAAGAACTATAAAAACTGTTGAACAATTTAATTCCTCCCTCTTCTTACACGCACAAAATGTTAAGATTCTTATAGCTCTTGCTGCTTAGCTATAAAGCTGATATTAGCTTAGCACTTACCTTCAATATTTTACAATTCGCTACGTGTCGTCCATGTTGCACACCCGTGGCGCCTCACCAGTAAAATAGTTAAGCTAACACAATAAAATGTAACTCAAAATTAGCTCCTCGTTTTACAAGCAATAAATTTAATAGGCTTCCTATGGGGGAACCAAGTAAGCAAGTGATAAAAGTCACGCTTGAAATTTTAACACGGCGACAATTTGGTTATAGAATGGGGTTGTGTAGAAACCAACTGGCTTAATTAAGTTTTCCTATAGACTCAAGAATAACCCTTCAAGCGATGGGGCCAATTTAAAATCTGTTATGTCGTGTTAGTGAAAATGTGTTTCTCGTCAAATAATAAGTAACCTACTTATTATGCCAGTTTGTAGTGTAGGTACTTACAACTAATAAACATGATACCTACACAACTATTAATAACTTTGTTATGCAACAATGATAATCCGCAAATAAAAAACGTTGCGTCCAATTAAGTTCAATAGAAAAGACATCAACGAGTAAGTAAGAAAGTATACCTTAATTAAGTGCACTAGATAGGTACACAGGTATACAGGATGTACCTAAGGAAAAGTATCATTAACCTTTAAACCATATACTCTACCCATCAAACTGAACAACTTATACTATGGGAGCAAACCTGTCAGAGCAAAAAAGAAATCAGCTGTACCATACTAAACTGCAATACCTACTCGACTAAAATGTATGAGGCGGTTTTATAAAGTAGAGTGTGTAGTTTAAAGGTTACTTATACTTTTCCTTACACAATGTATGGATTTGCTGGTTTTTAGAAGCTATCTTCTCGTAATTTGAAAGACATACAAATGATTGAAAAGTGTAGCAATGATCTTCAACATCTCGGCTTTATTTTCTATAGATCATATTTCTTATTTTTCTATAAAATACATTTGAAACCTGTGTTTAAAGGAAAGCCTAAATATTGAAAAAAATCTGTATTATGTGCATCTACTTTGAAGTTGAAGTCACTTTTACTTGAGACACACACCTTTGTGTAGACAATATCGAGATCTAAAATTACTATAAAGCAAATATTTTTTAAGACCCATATTTAATTGTTAGATTTGGTGCGAATTCTTATGATTTTAAAATGTGATTTCCTCGGATTAGAAGGCACCACAGTGACATAATGAAGGACAGGCAAGTCAAAAATAGGTATACCTACTAAAATGACGTAGTTTAGCAGAGGTGAGGCGGCTCTGAAAGAGTCAAGGTCGTTCGGTCAGGGAAACCTCTTAACAACCAAATTTTTCTTCATAACAAGGCTGCTTTTTACTCAAAAATCAGGCAATGACGGGCAGGTTCCCTAATGGTGATGTAATTTAGGAAAGCGTTCGTAACTTCCGCCTTTTAAATTCAATATAACGTACAAATAAAACATTTTAAATGGACAATAATGAACAACCAGCGTACCGTGAACACATTACGTGGGTAGAGTCAGCAGTCACCTTTATACCTACATAATAAAATAAAAACCTGAAAGGTACCTGACTAGATTAAGTACATTAAGGGCCTGGCTCACCACTTCTGAGTAAGTTCTTGTTAGCTTATCCGACAGATATTTTGAGATATTTTGTATGAAATTATGGCAAAATATCTGTCGGATAAGCTAACAAGAACTTACTCAGAAGTGGTGAAACAGGCCCTAAATGTATTTCATAGGTAGGTACCTACTTTTACAAATACCTTTTTTTACCTACTTAATACTAAAGATGGTGACTGAACAGCTGCTAAAATTACATTAGGTACCTACCTACGTCAAATCCGCGACATTTTGGCACATGAAAATTTTCTAAAAATTAAATATTCATATAATTGTGGTTCTCATGTCTATTAGTCCAGTCATTTTAGAATTTCCTTGTATGGACACCCTAACAATAATTCATCTATCGCTGAAACTTTGCAGTGTGATAAAGTAAAGTATGCAGATTACGGTTGACAAACAATCTAGGACCGGAAAAAATTAAACCTAATTATTTGTCAACCGTAATCTGTATATTTTACTTTATCACATTGCAAAGTTTCAGCGATAGATGAATTATTGTTAGGGTCAAACCCTAAAATGATTGGACTATATAAGAAAACAAAAGACTACTAAAAAAGTAAAAACCTAGACAACACAGACACAGTAGTACATCTTAATTAATATGAAGATTGGATAGAATTTTCAAACATTTCAATACCATATTTATTACTCTCAAAAGAAAATGTACGTTTATGAATGAAACGGTGTTTTTTCTTCGTTTTGTTTACTTAAATAAACAAAGGTATAAAATCGTAGTTCAAACAAGCCGAAAACCTTGAACCTTTAATTTCGCCAGTGCCTAAAAAAGAACAAAGAATGCCGAAAAAATATAAAAAGAGACCTACAAATTTTCCTCGTACCGCAAACATAAATTAAACCGCACATACATAACAAAATATAGCACACCTAAGCAATAATGTAACGTGATATACCCTGTCAGGGAAAATACCGTATGTAACCGAACGTAAAAAACATCAAATCGATACGCACTCTTTATTATAGCTATCTCGCGGAGACGGTCGAACGTTTCTGTATTCGATTTTGCTGTTATATTACAATATTTTTGGCTGGTTTTCGTTGGTTTGTTAAATAAATTGTCTTATACAGGGTGTAAGGAAAAGTATCATAAATCTTTAAACACATACTCTACCCATCAAACTGATCATCTTTTACCTACTTAATACTAAAGATGGTGACTGAACAGCTGCTAAAATTACATTAGGTACCTACCTACGTCAAATCCGCGACATTTTGGCACATGAAAATTTTCTAAAAATTAAATATTCATATAACTGTGGTTCTCATGTCTATTAGTCCAGTCATTTTAGAATTTCCTTGTATGGACACCCTAACAATAATTCATCTATCGCTGAAACTTTGCAGTGTGATAAAGTAAAGTATGCAGATTACGGTTGACAAACAATCTAGGACCGGAAAAAATTAAACCTAATTATTTGTCAACCGTAATCTGTATATTTTACTTTATCACATTGCAAAGTTTCAGCGATAGATGAATTATTGTTAGGGTCAAACCCTAAAATGATTGGACTATATAAGAAAACAAAAGACTACTAAAAAAGTAAAAACCTAGACAACACAGACACAGTAGTACATCTTAATTAATATGAAGATTGGATAGAATTTTCAAACATTTCAATACCATATTTATTACTCTCAAAAGAAAATGTACGTTTATGAATGAAACGGTGTTTTTTCTTCGTTTTGTTTACTTAAATAAACAAAGGTATAAAAGCGTAGTTCAAACAAGCCGAAAACCTTGAACCTTTAATTTCGCCAGTGCCTAAAAAAGAACAAAGAATGCCGAAAAAATATAAAAAGAGACCTACAAATTTTCCTCGTACCGCAAACATAAATTAAACCGCACATACATAACAAAATATAGCACACCTAAGCAATAATGTAACGTGATATACCCTGTCAGGGAAAATACCGTATGTAACCGAACGTAAAAAACATCAAATCGATACGCACTCTTTATTATAGCTATCTCGCGGAGACGGTCGAACGTTTCTGTATTCGATTTTGCTGTTATATTACAATATTTTTGGCTGGTTTTCGTTGGTTTGTTAAATAAATTGTCTTATACAGGGTGTAAGGAAAAGTATCATAAATCTTTAAACACATACTCTACCCATCAAACTGATCATCTTTTACTATGGGAGCAAACCTGTCAGAACAAAAAAAACTGCTGTTCCATACGTTTGAATTGAGTTGGCATTGCAGTTTAGTATGGAACAGCAAGATTTTTACTGTTAAGAATTTATTACAAATTAACACTGCTCAGAAATATTCACTTTGCACACTTCTCATACTCAGAAATATTTGAACACCTTATCTGATGGCGACTGTAGGTACCAGAATCTAGCATGTAAGTACCTACCTATTCCTTGTATTACGATGACTAGATAACGATATACAGAACGAGGTGTAAAGAAAAGTATCATTAACCTTTAAAAAATTGATATCCCATCTACATATTTTAGCTCTAGTCGATTTGTAGAGTATGGAACATCATTTTTTTTTCGCGATTTCGATATTGGTCCTATAGTGAAAGTTTTTCAGTTTGATGGTCTGTAGACCATGTACCACCCCCTTAAAGGTTTGTTTGTATTTTTGTAACACCTTGTATAACTATGCTAAAAGTAAACCTTCCATCTACCTTTTATTTACGCATGAAAAGATGCATCACTTCGACTAACCCGAAATGGAATGCGGTCGTGATGTGCTTAATGTAAGTACAGGGTGTAACAAAACACCCTAGTATTAATTTTAGGGGTGGTTCAGACCATCAAACCGAACAACTTTCACTACGGAGCCAACTTCGAAATAGCAAAAAAAGAAACGGCTCTTTCTTACAAAACTACTCAGATGTATGGGTCAGCTGATTTTTTTTTCGACGTTGTCCCCATAGTAAAAGTTGTTCAGTTTGATGCTCTAACTCTAAACCACCCACTGACTATACTCTAGCGATAGACAGGGCCTTTCATAGAAGCAACATGTTCCACTTGAATGCGGTGGGCGCACCGCATTGATGTTCCTGAGTTCACTTCATCACTATGGAAATGACAGACCGCAATGTGTCATTTTGTGTGACATGTTGTTTGTTTGAACGAGCTTGTCTATCGCTAGAGTATATGTCAGTGAAACCACCCCTTTAAATATTACTATAGGGTGTTTGTTACACCTTGTATACATAGGTACCTAATCTTTATCGTTTACATAAGTACCTACAGAAGTAATTAAATTAAATGTTAACCTAATGAAAGGAATTGACGTAAATCCTAGAAAACATCTTTTACCTTAATGACATTCATTTCATTTAATTCATTACGCTGAATTGTTTTCCCAATCCCGGAATTCTCAAGGGAAGCAAAAGTAATACACTTTCAGAGGACGCAAAGGCAATTTGGGCTAATTACCTGCGCAGGACTTACTCGAGCCATAAATTAGTAACCCTTTAGAAGATTAATAATTTTACTTCAATGCTCAGAAATGGTGAGTTCTACAGGGTGTAACAAAACACCCCAGTAATACTTAAGAGAATATTATTCCGAGAGCGAAAATGCGCGCTGCATACAAACGTACTATGGTGATATTTTCAATACTAACCAATTAAAGTCAATGAAATTTTGCAGAAACAATCTAGAAACAAATTTCTATGCTTCTATAGAGTCAGATTTTCGTTAAAATATACAGTTTCAATGCTAGGATTAATTTAAGATTTGTATGGAAATCTTTGAGGCACTGTAACTTGAAAACTATACATTTTAACCAAAATCTGACTTCATACAAGCATAGAAATTTGTTACTAGATTGTTTCTGCAAAATTTCATTGACTTTAATTGGTTAGAATTGAAAATATCACCATAGTACGTTTGTATGGAGCGCGCTCCGAATATCAGCTCATCAAACTGAACAACTTTCACTATGGAGCCAACATCGAAATCGCGAAAAATAATTCAGCTGTTCCATAAAAAAAACTAAAGTAGGGTAGTGAGTCGACTCGACTAAAATGTATGGGACAGCAGATTTATTTCGCGTTTTCGTAGTTGGCTCCATAGTGAAAGTTGTTTAGTTTGATGGTCCGAAGCACCCCCTTGAGTACCTAATACTAGGGTATTTTGTTAAACTTAAATGTATAAAACTTACTTAACAACTTTTGAGTACGGAGCCAAGACCGAAATCGCAAAAAAACTGCTGTTCCATTGGAAACGTACCTACTCGATCAAAATGTATGAAACAGCAGTTTTTTTTGCTGTTTAAAATTTGGTCCCATAGTAAAAGTTGTTCAGTTTGATGGTTTGAAGTTTGAACCATCCCTTCAGGTATGTACGTTATGTAACGCACTTAAGTTTACACTCTTTATAGGTAGCTGTACCTATTCATGATAGAAATATTGTAGAGTGCAATCGTCGTGTTTACATTCAGCGTATTGAAAGTCCGTTCGAACCATAGAGGTATTATACCAGGAATAGAGGAGACGCGAGGCAATAGAACCGTTTTCTAGTCACTAATCAATTTTTACAATTCGGTTTCCGTGAATAATTGGGAATCTAAAGTTAAATCGTAGGTAGATAATTTTGTGAAATATACTGACACTACTTGATTAATGTACAAAATTATACGCGATTTCACGTTAGACTCAGAATTATAGACAGTATTAGAATTTTTGCCTGCGAATAGTCTCCTGAAAACATCCAAAAACTGTTTCATTTGACAACTCATGTCACTGCCTCTATTCTTGTAAGGTATAATAACTTTATGGTTCGAACATGTTTTTATTCATTTTTATTTTGTTTACAAAAACCCAGCTGCCTCATCTCTAGTCCGCTCGTAAAAACTGAATTGGAAATAGAATAAAACATGTATCTTAATGCTTACTCTCACAACGTTTTTACAGCTTCATTGACATTAATACATACTAAGTTGAGATTAGACGAGAAGGAAGGAAGACATTAAAAATCATTTTAGTCATTCATAAACTTTTTTAATTACATTCCTATACAAACATCAGCCAATCGAATCGTTAAAACTACACAATAATTTACAGTCTTTTCCAATTAATACTTAAAAGATTTTATTTAGAAAAGTAATAAATACGAAGCAAATCTGCAGAAATGCGAAAATTTGGTATCATTATTGTACAAAAGTTACATACCTATTAGAAATAGAATACAAGACCTATTATTTACAACATCTGACGAATTAATTCGTCTACAACAAAATACAATTCGCAGCGGCCTAAGGCTACGTACAGTTCAACAAGAGATCATTAGGGCAGTTACATGTTGATTACCGAGGCTTTACACCAGGTACGTTTGGACTGTGTGCTGTAAAACTACATGCGGCTGGTGAGTCCGGCCGTGATAGTCATTGGACGAGTAATCAGAATCTATTGTGGAATATATGTGTTCGGACAGAGGTCGGTCGCAGGGCGAGCGCTCCGCAGAGTTCGCGGATTTCCCACAAAGCGTCTGACACGTACTATTCAACACAGAGGCATCCATAGTGTACGTATTAGAATTCCTCCCATAATTTAGCCTTTTCAACTTATGACCGTGTCTCTTGGACGTCGGCATCCCATATCGTAACCTTTCCCAAAACCGTTTCTCTTTCCACGTTATCTCGAAACCCGTTTTGAAATACGACTTCAATTCCGGATCTCGTGGGACGGGCCCTACGGCGACTGTTATTAATTTATGTGGATTCTTTCGTAGCGCTCTCTGTAACGCCTGTCTGAACTCCACCTGCGACCATTCCGTTGAGATAAAGTTCTTTGTTAGAACTACTATGATACGCCTCGACGCCTCTGTGGCCTCGACCACCAGGTCGGGGAACTGGGCGTACGTAGCCTCGAAATGAGGCACGTCTCGGTAATGAAGACAGAGGTGGTAAGACGGATACCCGTTCTCCAGCTCTCGCGCGAGCGTGTCAACAACAAATTCCTCATCCTGAGGACTGTAACAAACGTACGCGTCGTACAGCTTATCGGCTTCCTCAAAAGCACCAGCCAAAGGAGAAAGCTTAATACCGCAATTAGAATACAACCACATTCTGCAAGCGTACCTAAATGTAAATACTAACGCTAATATTAATAAAATAAGCATGAACCCGGTGAGCGCCGATGCCAGTAATGGCAAGTTGTTCGAGACGAAGAAATCACTTATCATCGACGTATCGGTTATTTCACTACAAACTGTCACATTTAAATTCAATGGCTTCTTCGCCGGGCTCACGTTCTCGTTTAGACACCACAAGTTATGGATATCGATAACTTTTTCAACATTCTGCGAGACATAAGTTATGAATCCTTGCAAGTATTTACAGTCGCATGACCACCGGTTGTTGCCGATGAATAGAGTTTGTAACTTTTTGTTATTGTCTAAATGCCACAGCCCGTAGTTAACGAGTTTGTTTCCGTCCAAGCGTAGAACTTCAAGGGCGCCCAAATGAGAAAAAGTTTCGTTTGAAATGTATTCGATTTCATTACTTTGAAGATACAATTCTTTTAAATTGGTCAACTTAGATAACTCGAGACCCCGCAATTGTTTCAGTTTGTTATTGTCTAAATGCAGTATTCTTAGATTTTCTAACTTACTAAAAGTATTGTTATGAATGTGCACAATGCTGCTGGAGTTTAAATATATGACGAGAGCCTTACGCATTTGATCGAAAACAGATTCGTTGAGTTCATTATAAACATTTCCATCTAAATATATGTGAGTTGCATCCATAGGCATATCCTGAGGTACAAGTTTAAATTGTTTCACAGAGCAATCTACTACATTCGTAGTTTTAGTAGAATCATGATAACATGAACAGTTTCTAGGGCACACAATTTTGCAATTGCAGAAATTGAAATCGCAACAATGGCAGTCATCTGGACAGTGATATTCGTATTTGCATAGAAAATCTTTAATGTGAAGGGAGCTGACGGGGAGATATTTAACACCACGGACATAGGATTCCTTGCAGATGACATTTTCTAAATCCATAACTCTCGGATATTGTCTGGAAGTGACAGAGTTAATGAGCAGAAGCCACCTCATTGTGCAATCGCAGCGGAACGGATTACTGCTGATGTAAAATTCTGGCAATGCTCGATCGTCAGGCACTCTTGAAACACGCAGACTATTTATGTCTAAGCTTTCAATCTCATTGGCATACATATCGACACGGGTCAAATTACGTTTCTCTAGGAACGTGTCCGTCTCTATGCTCGAAATAAAGTTGTTGTTTATAAACAGCAGCTCTACGCTGTTAGGTATGGACATCGCAGATAACGACACCAAACGGTTATGGCTCGCATCTAAAGTTTTGACGTGAAGCCCGTTCTCAATGTTATAGTAATTCCCAAGTATTTCAATAAAGTTTGCATGAATGTCCAGCCATTTCAAACTTCCCGGTATGAAAGCGTAATCAAACCACACCAAATGGTTTTCGGATAGATTTAGCCATAACAACTTTGTCAACGACACGAATACTCCATTTATATCAGAAATGAAGTTGCCGTCCAAACGAACGGCTTCCAATTGAGTGTTCTTTTGAAAGGTTTCCGTCTCGATCGACTGTATTTTATTATTTGCCAAATTGAGCACTTGCAGGCTAGACAAGCCCCAGAACATGCCAGCTGTAAGGTTTCCTATTTGATTGTCGATCAAACGTAGCCCCGTCAACTGCGATAAATTTTGAAACGAACTATTCGTAATTTCAGTTAATAAATTTTCCCCGAAGTCTAACGATTTCAAGAACGGTAATTGCACAATTGCTTCAGGGACTTTGGTTAACTTATTCGTGCTTAAATCTAACTCCTTTAAGTCGGAACAGTTTCTAAATGCATTTTCACTGATGTAAGATAACAAGTTACTGTTTAGTATTAGTTTGTTTAAAATAAACAGGCCATTGAACACGTGGTCCTCGATAGTTCGCTGTTTGTTTTGACCCAAGTTTAAAGTGTGTAAGTTAAAAAGTGGTGAAAAAGCGTTATCCTCGATGAACGCTATAGAATTATTGCTCAAATTGAGTATTTGCAAAAAGAACAAGTCTTTGAACATGTTGCGGGTGATCCGCGCGACCGAGTTATGTGACAGGTCGAGCACGATTAATCTTATTAGACCACCAAACGTTTCATCTTCTATGTGGTCGCTCTTCAATTTATTCGCCGAAAGATCTAAAACGAGCAATTGTTCCAGCCGATTAAATACTCTCTTGGGCAAAGTTTCCAGCTCATTATTTTGCATATAAATTTCTCGAATCTCTCTCGTGTTATGAAATAATCCTTCTGGCAGATACTTTATAGCGTTATCGGATAGGTTCACTACTTTCAACGAAAGCAAATCACTGAAGACATCGCCCGGCAGTTCACTTATCTTATTGTTCTGCAGGAATAGTTGCGTTAGCCTCCGCAAGTGCAAAATTTCCGAATCAGCCGGTAGAGACATTATATCGTTATAACTGAGATCAATCGTCTGCAGTGTAGACCCACATTTGTGACCGAAACCCAGTTCATCGACAAACTTGATTTTGTTTTGTGTCAAGTTGAGAGAAATTATATTTTCTAGGGCACAGAACAAGTCTGAAGGAATCTTTCGAATGTTATTGTAAGCTAAATCTAGCGTGTGCAACTCTCTTAGGCCGTTGAATGCTCCTAGAGACAGATCTAGCTCCTTGTTGTTACTCCACTCGTTGTTCATGGAGCGTATCTTCAAAGTTTTGAGACCTCGGAGGCCCTCGAACACATTGCCAGGCAGCCGGAGTATTTTGCAATTGTTTATGGAGATCTCCGCCAAACCTTGCATTCTTCCGAAGTGGTGATCCCGGAGAGTGCTCTCGAGGAGGAGCGGGCCGCATCGGATCGCGAGCCGCTCCGCGCCATCCGAGTGCATCGAACCGACGACGTCGCCGTCCGAAGACAGCGCGCGTACATTGCACTCCACTGCACCGTCACTGGACACTCGGAAACACGCATCACCATCGTCGGGCGCTTCCGTAAGCGCCGCGCCCATCACTAAACAAAAGAATATCGCGTTGATTATCATTTTAAACGGCACTGTGTCCATATCATTTTTGGCACTGGCACTGGCAAGTTTTGGTGAATGAAAGTTTGATCGTGGAGCGAGCGGTCATGCTCAGCTGTTTAGGTGTCGAGTCGTGCGTGGAGACAGTTGGACAATAGCGGTGCGGAGTGTTGTGTCGGGGGCATGTGAGCGAACAGCGGCGCGGCGCGACACATGGCGCTGGCACGCGATCCCCCCGCGGTGGCGCGACCGCGACTGCCGTACAATGAAATGCCATGAATGCGCGCGGCATCGGCTCCGAGGGAACGGACCGCACCGTCACATTTCTATTGCCGCATACTAACTAAGTAACCCTCGTAGTTTTGGAGTTTTGTACGAAAACCGTTACGTGACTCTGGTTGCATTAATGTTATTAAAGGAATTTGATCAGACACTTAGAGGGAATGCGTGTACCTATCTGTTATATTGTGTTGTGTTGGGAAAAAAAATCCCTAAATAAAATAGCTACTAGTAAATTGGTAGCCTACCTGCATACCTATAGAATATAATAGAATAGAATAGAACTAGCTAGACTATATTTACGAGTCAATAAAGTTAAATTGTGATTTGAATAAAACATTCAAGTCGATGGAATAACAATGCTAGATATAGCTTTCATTTCTTAGCATATATGCTCACAACTATATTCCCCGAGGGGGTAGTCAGAGATATTCTGAAAATTCGAACATCCACTTTTCACCAGTAGGTAGTACCGAAACTCTGTCCAATGTGACGGGACGTTTTTTTTTTAATTATTATTGATGGGTTTGCTCTTCACCTCTATCTAGTCCTCAGGACAAATATGAGGTCGAAGATGTAGCGAGAAGTGCACTGGCACCAAAACCATGATCCTCGGGCAGTGCTAAAATTGACGCACCTCGTAGGTCATGCGCACAGTCGTAACGTTGAAACGATAAATGTGGCTCGCGTCGTGGGTAGGCGTATAGTTTTCGGTCACTCGCGCGGTAGGTCATGAGCACAGGCGAAATGCAATTGAACTGACTCGTTACGTGGGTTCTTCAGCACTGCGGCCCATTTGTCGCCGACCTACGACGTAGGTCGTCAGCAGCGAAAGTGGTCAGACAGACGGTCGGACGGCACCGAGGGACCCGTTTGCACCCTTTGGGTACGGAACCATAGAATAATTCGTAGTACAGAGCCCTAAAAATTGGTTACGGCGTAGAAAGGACTATGTGTTTTTCCGTATTACGAGGCGACTAAAGGAAATGGGGCGGCGGCCCGACGCATTTGGGTAATCGAGAGCATAATTTGAGTGTTGTTGCCGAGTAAACAGAGCTTACACTTGCCGCAAGAAAGGTTTACTGTCAAATGAACGCGCCTTTACAGAGCTAGAGAAAAGACGCGATATAATGTCGCGCACATCATGCATGCTAGGCTCTCTTGATAGAAGATATATAAGGTCTAACAAAATTAGGTGAAACTATTTTAAGGGGATGATCAGACCATCAAACTGAACACCTTTCTCTATGGGACCAATATCGAAATCGCGAAAAAAAATCTGCAGCCCCATACATTTAGGTCGAGTAAGTTTGTATGGAACAGCAGATTTTTTTTTCGCGATTTCGATATTGGTCCCATAGAGAAAGTTGTTCAGTTTGATGGTCTGATCATCCCCTTAAAATAGTTTCAGCTAATTTTGTTAGACCTTATATACTTACTTACTTACTTGTTACATCAGTGATCGAATAGCTTGTAGTGGATATAAGTAGATGTCATATTGAATAACCCTCCTTCTGTCGCAGTCGGGTAAAAGCAATGCCAATGGTCTGGAAACGAGAGTGCCAAAGTCATGTAAAAAATCGGCTCTACATTTTTTAATCGTTTATCATCATCGGACTCAAAATTACTTCCATGTCCAAGCTCGAGTGTTCTGTAACAAGCAAGAGTGAAATTCAATTGATTACTTCTATAAGTACATAAGTTACATAATGCTCACGCCTCCGACTGCACTGGGGTAGGCGGTAGGCGGAGACAATAGATCGCCACATGCTACGATTCTGACACAAATTCTCTCTCCTCTTAAACATCCATAAATCTCTTCATACTTGCTTCTTGGCTTAGCTTAGGTAAATAGGTACAGTCAGCATCAAAAGTATCTAAGCATCTCCGGTGTTCAAAAACATCTGAACAACAATTAGACGAAAATAAACCCTATTTCCTACTAAACATTTGTTTGTCCATTTGTTTTTAACTTAACAAATAATAACATGACAGATAAATTAATTTGATTTCTTTGTGAGTTGAAATAAGGTTTGCTATCGTAAAGTTGTCCAGATATTAATTATGATCACTTAACATGCCTAGATACTTTTGATGGTGACTGTACTACTATGCTGCCGTAATAAAGACCCGTACAGGCTTAGATTATCAAGATAGACAGTCAAAGCTACGAAAGCGTCGAAAAAAATAGGAACCAGTAGGTACTGGTTCCAAAACCCTATACATATACACGCACACATACATATTTAGTATGGCGCCTCACGCACACCAACCTAAGAAAGTTAGCCCCTTTTGTTTTATACGGAACAAGTGTGAGGCTCATTCTAGACATATACTTTTTCTAAGCGTACAGGCATATAATAACTAATTCGGTATGTCAAGTTTTTTTATGGAGGGCTGAATCGAAAACCATTTCGAGATAATTGTCTCAATAATCATATTTTCTACGTCAAAGATTTTAAAATGAAAGGATTACAAATATTTTAAATAAAATAACGTCGTTTTTCGGTACGTCCAGTGACGTCACTGGCATACCTGTGAACTCCTTGTTAAACATAAAATCAACTTGAAATACCCGGCCATTAAGAAAAAATATACATTCACAATGTCAGAATTTGACATTTGATGTTGCCGTATCTGTTTCCAGCATAGAGTTAGAAAGAGGAGGCACGTTTTATTTTTTTTAAATATAGCAGTAGGTAGTGTTTCTCCATGGAGTTCGAATTATTTTTTCTCCACCATTTTTGCACTTAGAGATTACAGATCAAAATAATTTAAAAATTAAATTTATATTGATAAAGTCGATGAATCGCAATAAAAATGAAATAAGTGTCTTAAAATTATGTCTTCTATCCGTAAAAAATATAAAAATGACGACCAAAAAAAACTTGACATACCGAATTCTTATTCGACACAGGTTAGGCCAGTCATTTTACGGAGTTTTGTTAGTAGGGAGTAATTATAAATTGTAGGTAGTTACAGGTACCATTTAGTGGCAAAAAGACTACCTGATAACATATTTAAAAAAATGTCACTACGAAACATAGAAATCTAAATTGTACCTCCCAGAAGGATATCAACTTAATAATGTTAATACATACAAATGCACTCATTTTATAATAATATAAGGTCTAACAAAATAAGGTGAAACTATTTTAAGGGGATGATCAGACCATCAAACTGAACAACTTTCTCTATGGGACCAATGTCGAAATCAAATTTTTTATAAATAATATTTACACTGATCTACTAAATATTTTGCTATCATCCCTGAACAGGGACCTGTGTTTTGTTTACTTTGCACGCCGCACGCACGCGGCGGCTTCCTTTGAACTCAACGCGCCCGGCCCCCACTCCCGCCCTTGCTTGCGTTGCGTTGCGACCTTTCACCTTGCTTTGACGTCTTCAGTAGCGAGCGCTCGCGCACGCCGACCGGTCGATACGTTTTGCGCGCGCCTCACTCAACCTCTTGCAAGGTTACGTCATTACGTGATATGCTTTACCATCATGAACGTGACAACTAGTGACAAGTGTACGGACCTAGCTACTTGGACGATACATACGGATTTCGGTGAATAGGCAGAGGTATTGAGTGACCTGGAGAGCGATTTTTGAATCTCATTCGGTGAGCTCAGCAGTTGAAAATGTCAAAATACCTAACTATGGAGATACGCATCTTTCTGCTGCTGATTCGATTTTAAAAATCTCACTCCTGAAGTATGATTTTTGAAAGTCAAATCAGCAGTAGAAAGATGCGTATCTCCATAGTTATTTTGACATTTTCAACTGCTGAGCTCACCGAATGAGATTCAAAAATCGCTCTCCAGACCTGAACTTACGCCACTTGATTTCCATGTATGCCAAAACAGAACCACCAGTGAGCTCCGACAACGGATAGTGACCGCACACGTGATGTTAATAATACGATTGAGACGTTTTAATCAATAAGTGCAAAGACACATCCAAAGACGTGCAATAAAGTTCATTGAGAAAGGTGTGGGATATGTACAAAATAGAATGTAAGTAAAAGTACCTACTTACCATACCATTTGGATTACATTTTTTAAGCAAAATGCTACGTTCATTATCTACCTAAACATCTGAACTTAGACGTCCCCAACTGCATAGTCAACCCAGCTCGCGGGGCCCCGGCGCGTAGGTTCAGTGACCTCGCCTCGCACCTCGCCTTCGCCACACTCGTTCACAGCAGAACAGGGCCAAATCCAGTGGTAGATATTATTATTTTTTACTTTTAAACAGCAGATTTTTTTTCTGTTGATTTCGATATTGGTCCCATAGAGAAAGTTGTTCAGTTTGATGGTCTGATCCTCCCCTTAAAATAGTTTCACCTAATTTTGTTAGACCTTATATATCAATTAAATAATTCAACATTATACTCTGACTTTCGAGCAATAAAATACAGGGTGAAATTGATATCATTTCATTAGCATCCTTTTAAACCAAGAGCCCATCAAACTGAACAACTTTTACTATGGGAGCAAACCAATCGGAGCAAAAGAATAATCTGCTGTCTCATTCTTTTGGGTCGTGTAGGCAGCCGCGGCGGGTGCAGTTTAGTATGGGACGGCAGATTTTCTTTTTGCTCCGATAGTAAAAGTTGTTCAGTTTGATGGGTAGACTCTTAGTTTAAAAGGATGCTAATGATATCAATTTCACCCTGTAGAGAAAGAAATTAAAAAAAAAGATCATTCATTAGAAAATACGAATGTATTTTCCAAAGCTTTCGTAGACAAAAATTTTTACTACGTGTTTGAAGGGTGTACGGATATCCTTCTGGGAGGTACAATTTAGATTTCTATGTTTCGTATAATGGTAAAGCCTTAATACCTAATGTGAAAAAAAAATTTTACCTTCAGTTTTTTTTAGTTCAAGATAAATGCTAAATTTTAAATTTGGGGCTGTTGCGGACGTGATTTTTTTTTTATTTTGGTATATTTATAGGCCCGAATTGGCTCTTAAATGATGAACCGAAAAAAATATCAGTTCTTAATTAGTCCCGACTCAAACCGTAAAATGACTGCCGAGCGAAACACAACTATTCACCTCACAACAGCGGGGAAAGAAAGTGAATTGCTAAAGAGAACAACATTTTAAAAAGTTTTTTTTTCGTGCTGGCCAGTGACATGAAATACGTATAATGCATTTTCAGTGGACTAGCGGTATAGAAAAATATTGAATAGACAGATTCGAATTTCAAAAACTCTTTCCACGCTAGCGGATAAAATGCACTTTTGCGCTCAGATTTCGAATGATAAACAGAATCTTTCCGAGCTTGTGAGGTGAAAAAGTTATTTCCTATGCAGTGAAGGCGCGTCGCGCGCGAGTAGACACCATACTAGAAGTCTTTAAACGTAACAGGAAAAAAATTGGAGACTGAATATTCACACTATAGTATCGCGGGGAAAACAACAGAAATAACACTAATAATTATTTTTATATGTATATTCATTTACGGTACTTAAAAACTATACTTAATAAATATTTACAATCAATCAGTTTTACTTTAAGCCGTAAATGAATTAAAATTCAAATCAACACACGAAAGCATCAACAAACTGCTTAGTACTAATGATAATTATTACCTTTTCTAAATAGTCAGATTTATAAGAGAAAACTTTGTAAACACTTCAAGTCATATCCTAGACAACAGCATTTCAATAATAAATACTACAAGACAAAAATTTATATGCACACATTTACAATGTTTTCTCTTGCTTTTGTTACAAAAATTCCGCATTTTACAAATAGTAAATCAAATTCGAATATTATTAACCCTTGAACTCCCACGGACGCGATATTATTGAACCACCCAATGTTTATCTATACCTTAAGGCCGGGTTGCTAGCGGTTAAGGAAAGAGCATTTATAGAACAGTTTTTGAAGTATTAATAGTTAATAGACACACAAAATCCGTAAACTTGGGACATTAAATGACATACATCACATCAAAATATCATTAGAAAAGATAATATTTAATTTGAACACAAATATTTACAGAGTTTAAATAAAACGGTATTTACAATACTTGACATCAAAACACATTTCGATGTCTCACTAGTAAGGCGTAAAAAGCCAGAATCTACCCTTGATGAGGTGATGAGAATCGATGGGACTATATCTAACCTATTGTCTCATACATAGCCGTGTCGTAAGTTATCACAATACTTAAAATACACAATAAAACACCGAAACGGTGACAAAAATAACTTCAATTGGACTAAGGAGATTGATAAGGCGTTTTCATTAAAAATAAAACATTTCACTGGAACATAGATTTAAAACTTCGCTTACGCTACAAGATGGAGCCAAGAAATCGAGAGCGAGATAGCCAGTTGTGAAAACTAATACAATGTAAACAAAAAAGACAAAACATTATTTTTTGTTTCGGTCACTGTGGCTGGTTTTTGTGTTTGGCAAGCTGTCAATCCTATAGAATCTTTGCCAAACAAACCGTCTTTTACTATGCAAAAGTCAAACTATTGCTGTTCCATGTGCGGCCACGGTATGGCTTAATCTAGAGTGTAAATCTATGCACTGGAAGGATGGCCTTGAAATCTTAAAAATTTTGCTGTCAGATAGATAGTGTTGATTGTTTTTCTCGATTCCCTAATATTAGGGAGCAATTTGACAATTCATTAGTAAGATTTCGATGGTTAACATGACGTGAAAGGATTATTCTTTTAATATAATTTACTTTTTATGCAGTTGATGTTCGTTTAAGTAATAACATTCTCAATGTTATTGCGTATTTATTGGAAACGCCTCATTGTTGGTGCATTCCAGGAAATCAGTCTTAGATCCGTTCTTTAACATTTAGCTATTGATAAACATTCATTTAGTTTATAAAACATTTATTGTTCGCTTCACTGGCAGTTTCCCATAAGTTTGACAATCGGAACTACTCATAATATTATGGAAAACATACAATTAAATTACATTAAATTAAAACAAAGATTTAAACATTCAATTATTGCGGAATTGTACCTAGCAAGGCCACGTTTAAATACTATTGTATAGCCGATTGTATACAATAATAATTATTGCTTTAAAATATGCAACCTTCAGCAAACAAGGTTATCTATTGACATTACAAAGTTTTCTTAGCGTTTGACTAGAATTCTGGTCTATGCAAAACTACTATTTGGATAAAATAGCAATGGATATGCTAGATTAGTATTAGCATAACCCATTAACCATGAGGTTAAAATCTTCAGTATCAGCTCAGTTTCTTCACAAATGTCTCAGTCACACATAACAACAGCACTGGGTTTTGTGACTAACAATCTTCGATCAAAGTATTTTTTTCTCGTTTAAAATGTTTCCATCCATTCATCCATACTTTTTTATTTTATTTATAAATAATGGACTTCTTGCTTGTGCGTTCGCACCGCATTTCCGCCAGTGTCAAGTAGTTTGAGGGGTAATTTATCCAATCTCGAGGATTGTTTTTGAGTAAGAACACAACTGAGAAGGATTGCGGAGCCTCTTGGCAGGCTTAAAAGCGAACCACGCGAACACCATTCGAAAGACAAGTGTTCAGGACAAACCTTGCAACGTGACTCCATCCATACTTTGATCGAAGCAAACAATAGGCTATTTGACAACTAGTCCAATCAGCAACTAATTTATCGAACTTCAAAACGCGCATTTGGTATGATTTTTTTTTCCAAAAAACAATCTGGCGGCGTCATCTACGTCTACGTTACATTACTATATGAATAGTGTAACTATAAAGTTTATCCTGTTATTAAACATTGTATTTTAGCTAGAAATCAATAGAAAATGTAAGTGTTATTGTCAAATATTCATTTTACTAAGAAAAAAATTAAATAAATTGCAGTCAAATACCCTATTATCTTGTCCCAGATTACACAGTCAAAATGGCCTACGTTATCTTTACAACTAACACAACTTTTACTGTTGTTTATAATTTAATTAGTCACTCGACGCTATAGATTGGTTTACTATGAAAGACAAAATATTCATCAATAGCCTACTACACAGTAGAATGTACACATAAACCAATGTAAAGCCAAAGTTAAAAATATGTTTTAACTTCCATGAGCTAGCCAAGTTCCTTTTAACACTAAATGCGTCGAGTGACCAATTCACAGAGCGACAAAAAAGAGTTTACAAACAAATGAGGGCACCACTTTATTTGTAACGTCCAAATCGCGCATAACCTTTAAGCCTCGCATGACACCCCCGAGAAAACCATAAAAATCGAGATGTGCTCTGTTTGTTATTTTACGTAAGCCAAAAAGAGCGCACATGACGTTTTTGTCGCTTTGGCAAGACTATAATGTTTAGTTCCTATCACCGCTTTCTCTTTTTTGTCGTTCTGTATTATCCACTTAGTCCACTTTTCACTGACACTCACTTAGCACCTGCGTTTCTTAGCTGTCCACTCACACTGGCTGCCCCGCCTCTATTTGTCTATGGCCTGTATGTGGTCGGGCCGGTCCCCGCGCGCGAACCTCACCCACATTCTGTTGTAGAGCATCTCTAAGCCCGTCGCGTACGCTTTGCAGTCGAACAATGGACTTTCAGAGCGGGCCGTCCATACTTTCGCGCGTATACCTTTTAAACTGTAAAGGAAAAGCATGTTTTATTTTCACTCGGTTTTAATATACTGTTTATGATGGAAAAAAATCACCGTAATATTGGATATATTACGGAATAAAAGTAACAAAAAACAAGGAGGGTTTCTTTTCTTTTTAAACCTTCCCAAAAAACTCAACAGATGTCATCATATCAAGACTATGCCTGCCATTAGTACAAAGGCAAAGAGATCCATCCCATACAGCCATGTCAAACGTAAATACAATCGACATCGCTTATTGAGTTATCATTATTATTATAGGTCGTAAAAGATTAGTTTGATATGATATTTTTGAATTGTTAATACCGATATTTGTAAATAAAAAGATTTCGTTCTAAGCGATATCGATTGTAGTTTAAAATGTTTAGCCTCTCTCACGAAGACAGAAAACCCCCTATCTGTATAAACAACAGGAAAACGTTCATTATAAATGAAAGAAAGAAAGTACTTACTATTCTCTATCAGTTCCTAATCTAACAGCTATGTCTTGATACTCTTGCCTCGTCCTCGCGATTAGCTCGGGGCATCCAAGTGTGTTCAACTGAGAAGCGGCCACTCTGTAATTAAATAAGACATGATAAATTAGTCCTGATCCGTTTTAGTTAATCTGCCGCAGCAATATATCGCAGACGCTAAGCAAAAATGCCTGTATCTATACAGGGTATTATCTATATTATCTACTAGTCTTCGATCAACAATATACAACTAGATAACGGGTCGCATACAAAATCAAAGAGAAATTCTGTCCTCGTGAATATACAACATTTTTTGTTAACAAACCGAGAAAACAGTCCGAATACATTATAATTTCGACCTCAAAGCAACCATAATTCCTAGTAATTTAAAAAAGGAACACTGCGGCATTGCGAGACGTGCTTACGTTGGCTTTGTTCGAACGCAACTAATTCAAAATAAGACCTCATTCCAATAGTGAGGCGTTATTTGCCGGGACATGTTTTGAGCGCTGACGCGTTATCTAGTTGGATATTGTTGATCGAAGCTACTAGTGTTTACCCGCGACTTCGTCCGCACAAATTATATACCAGATTTTAAGTCAGATCATAAACTATCAAACAAAAAAAGTTTCATCAACACATTTCTAAAAAACGTTGATTTCGAGTCAGGGATACCTAAAAACCATATCGTAATCTTTTTTTTGTAAATATCTTTAATGTACAGACACACTTCAGTTACAGTTTTATAATAGTTTAGATTCTGTGTCTTAAGATAAACATTTTTAGTCTCCGAGTGTTAATAGACCATTTATTTTTTATCAAGAGATGATATTGAAATTTAAAGTTAATTCTCTCTACACAGGGTGTATCAAAACACCCTAGTAAGGTGCTGTAGACCATCAAACTGAACAACTTTCACTATGAAACCAATATCTAAATCGCGAAAATAAAACAGTTGTCCCATACATTATTTTTTCATGATTATTTTTCCGTGATTTCAAAGTTGACTCCATAGTGAAAGTTGTTCAGTTTGATTTGACTATTACTAGGTGTTTTGTTACACCCTGTATAGAGAAAATTAACTTTAAATTTCAATATCATCTCTTGATAAAAAATAAATGGTCTAATACTACGAATAAGATTAGGTCTAATAACACTTGAAGACTAAAAAAGTGTATCTTAAGAAACAGAATAGATAGTATTATAGGGGCATTTCTTAATATACTGACAGTTTTTAAAGGAGGAGATCAGACAGCCTATCAAACTGAACAACTTTCTTTTCTATTCAAATGTTCTTTCTTTACGAAAATAAATCTGCTGTTCCATACTGCAAACCTACTTGATCCATATGTATGGCTGATTTGTTTTCGCGATTTCGATGTTAGTTCCATAGAAGAAAAAAAACAGTTTAATGGTCTGATTATCCTTTTAAATAACCGTGAGAATAAACTGTAGAATGGTCTTGTTGTTGTCTCTCTGACTACCCCCTCGGGGAATATAGTCGTGAGCATATGCTATGCCGTTGAACGGTTGCTCCGTCCGGTCACACATTACTAGTTATGTTGTAACAGATCCTTAGAAAACGATAAATTCCCACGCTTTCATTACCTACTGCCAGACGTTACGCGCAAAAGTGTAACTAGTGAAGCTTACAACAGAGTTGTTTTTACTTCGTACAACGCGCGATGTATGTGACGTTTCCGTCTAACAGCAAAAATCAACCAAGCGTATCGGTTACGATGCACCAAAGTATATAGTATATCTCGGTACCTACTTCAGCGCGAAGTATTATCTAATTTCAATTAACTCTAAGATCAAAAATGTGCCTGGGTGTATGAGCATCCCCTGGGCAGTCCTTAGAACAGATATCTCTCACAACTTTGAAAGTCTAATCATAAGCTTTCTAACACAGAAAGTAGTATCAAAATCAGTCGAGTTTTTGCGTGATGCTCGTCAAACAGACAGGCAAAACCTCCAAAATTATGTAATTTGGTGTCAGGAACACCGAATCACCGTGACCTTCTTTTGTAAATATCAACAACGTACAGACACTTCTGTAACTTTTTTATATTAGCAGATGTAGAAAATACTTTGTTTCAATATTTCTATCTGTCTATGCATTTGTTTTGAAGACTGGCTGGAAATTGTTTCTCTTTATGTGTTCTATCTCTATTCTATTTTTTTTTTTAAATATGGCTGCCATCTTGGTTATTGATGATTTTGCCAATGTCGAGTTTTTGTAGCAAAAGTGCTTGACGTTGTACGGTAATATAGATATTTTGGTGACTTTAAGGGTTGTTCTTATAAAAGATGAGCCACCACTGGAGTTACGTTGTAGGCCGGGGAGGGGGCAACCGACGAACAACACGCGACACGTGACCAGCCAATAGCAGACCCACAACGCAACTCCCTGTTTTATCTCTTTTGGTTCGGACACTTTTCAGCGCGGACCCTAAGTGCAGTCAATTCAATTTTTAAAATGGGTTAATTTAATCACCTGGATGCTAAAGTCTCCCCGGGCAGAGTGACGACGGGCGTGCCGGTCCACAGTATGTCCATGCTGGTGGTGTGTCCGTTGCAGAGGGGAGTGTCCAGGCAGACGTCGGCGAGCTGCCCGCGACGCACGTGCTCCTCCTTGGCGGCCACGTTGGAGAAGATTATACGACCGGGAGGCAGGCCTGAGGGATTTCATGCTACATTAATATTGTGTAATTAGAAAAAGATGTGGATTGAAAGAGGATATAGTGACAAGGATTGAAAAGGGAATTATGAGATGTTTTGGTCATGTGGAAAGGATGAGTGATAGTAGACTGACGTATGAAATAATACGAGTGTGAATGGAACAGTGGAAAGGGGTCGCCCTAGACTTACGTATGCGGACCAAATTGGCAGCTTACTAATGAAGGGTCAGATCAAATGTACCCGAAACCGTCGAGCGTGTATCAAACTACTTATGATCGTGGAAGAGGCAAAAGAGGTTTCTCTGCCTACCCCAATGGAACTGTATACAGGGTGAAATTGATATCATTAGCATCCTTTTAAACTGAGAGTCTAGCCATCAAACTGAACAACTTTTACTATGAGAGCAAACCAATCGGAGCAAAAAAAAATCTGCTGTCCGATGCTGATGATATCAATTTCACATGATTGTAAAACCTGACCAGAATTTTTTCCATTTGTATGAAATTACAGCTAAGGGTGGCTATCCGCAGCGAAGGAACTGAAGGAGGCGAACAAAACGAATTTACTTTGAATTCTTCCGTCGATTCGTCCGATTCGCCGCGGATAAGTGTGAGGTGTCATAGAATTTCATAAAAAGAATTCTAAAATTCGATTGTTTCGCCTCCTTCGGTTTCTTCGCCGCGGATAAATATACATCATCCTTGAAGGGCAATACAATTTAAAAATATATCGCTTACCAAGTTGCTGAGCGGTTGCCTGGAGATTGGGTTCTCCGACAGCCGGGAACCTCAAAAGCCACAGCACGCTGTTCGGAACGTGTTTCAGTATATACACCCACATGTGCAACGTTAGTGGATCGATCTTGTACAGCTGGTTAAAGTTGCAGTAAACCACAGCGTCGTCCGGCAATCCGTATTGCTGGCGAGTTGTTATCACTATACTTTGCGGTACTTCCTCTCCAGTAGCGGCTTTGTTGTTTGTTTGTGTTGTCGCCAAACCGTTTTGGAGGATAACGCCGTTTACTGAAGTCTGAAAATATTATTATCAGTTTAAAAATAAAGTGTGAGTGAATTTAGTTTTGGGCGTTCGCCAAGTAGCTGTCAATAACAAACGTCGGTAGTTTATGCATCAGCATTGAAACTTTGTGAATAATTATATACAGGATGTAACTGCATTATAATATTGTAGGCTACTTCGGACCATCAAAGTGAACAACTTTCAATATGAATCCAACATCGAAATCGTGAATCAAAAATGTTGTTCCACAGAAAACGTATCAAAATAAAAAATAAAATAAATTTTTTTTTTTTTTCAAATAGCAGATTTTTTCGAGATGTAAGTATTATTGACAATATAGATAATTAGAGAGTAAAAAGGAAGGCCTTTGCCCAGCAGAGGGACACTGAACAGGATACAAAAAAAATATTTTTTACGTGTGCAGCCAATTTTTATAGATAACATTAAAATATGTCATACCTGTACTTGTCCGGAAGCAATCATAGTTTCAATGGGTGTCGTTGTGGGTAGCTCGGCAACTTTGAGCGAGATCTCAAGAGGTCTCGCAGCTCTCACGATCTCCTTGATCTCCTTAATGTCCGTATTCTCTACCAAAGGAGACAAATCTGTCGCGTTGATTACAGCTACATTATCGGCCAAGTTGCCCAGGTTATTGTGAGATTTTATTTTGTCACTCAATATGAGTCGCTCCTGCAAATGCGGGAACATTTGCTTGTGGTCGCCGACGAAGTATGTATGAGGCATGTACGACAGTTTCTCACTGTACTGACTCGCTAATTCTACTGGAGAGGTGACGGCATCTGTGATCAAGTAGTCCATGTAACTCGCCCCGCTGGTTCCTGGATAACCTAACCACATAACCTGAACCGGGGCGGGTCTTAGAGCGAAAATCTCATTCCTCGCTCCTTTAGTATACCCATTCATATTGACAAGAATGTGAATGCCGTCTGCGTATATTTTGTCAGCAGCCTTTCCGTTACACGGTATCTGAGATAGGTCGATAAAATGTTCCGCTTCTCTGGCGATCTTAGATCTGAATGTAGTGCCGTCATCAGGGCTTAGTGCGTAGCAGTAGATATCAACTTTAGAGTGGTCATGAAGTCCAGGCACAGACTGCATTAAATGCGAAGTTGGGTGATTACCGAAGTCACTGCTAACGTATCCAATACGCAAACGTCCCTGTAAGTCACGGGGGAATTTGTACGTAGGTTTATGGAGAACTTGCACCTTCTCTAAACATAAGTTAGCGTGTCGTGCCGCTATGGCTTTCCTGAACTCATGTGTCAATGGATACAGCATGGAATGATGAGGATGGACAGATGGAAGCCTATTCTTCTCCAGTTGCTCCGCTACAATGCTGACTAACTTCTTCATGCGTGCTTCGTAATCCGTCCAATCGCACACAATTTGGAGACAGTGAGCCAAATTGCAATAGGCATCTGGAAAGTCTGGCTTCAGTTTCAAAGCTGTCCTGTAAGACTGAATAGCTTCAGGAATGTTTCCAGAGTCTTTGTGAATGCTCGCAAGATTGCTGTGGGCATCGGCGAAGGCGGGATTGATCTGAATAGCTCTCGTGTAACATTGCAATGCACCGGCTACATCCTGCATTTCTTTTAGGGTATTGCCCATGTTACTGTACGCATCAGCGAATGTTGGCTGTATGCGGATCGCTTCCTTATAATGCATAAGCGCTTCATTGAGCTTGCCTTGCTGCTGTAGCACTGAAGCAAGGTTACTGTGAGCTGCAGCAAATTCAGGGAACACTTCCAAAGCCTTTAGATACAATCGAGTAGCTTCTTCAATGTATCCTTGTTCACGTTTGATATTAGCCAGATTATTGAGAGAATCGGCGTGTGATGGGCATAAACGTAAAGCAGTGTTGTAGCATTCTTCAGCGTCAGCTACTTGTCCTTTCTCTTTCAAAGCATTTGCTAAATTACAATACGCATCGGGGAAGTTAGGTTGTAGCTCTATTGCTCTTCTGTAAGTGTCGATGGCCAAGTCAATAAGTCCTTGTTCGTAGTACACACAGGCTAAGTTACCGTGTACTACTGCGTTGTTCGGAGATAGATTCAAGGCACGAAGGTAAGCTGCGACGGCCCTAATGAAAATAAAGTACGAGTTAGGTACGCTGTGCAATCTCCTGGTGCTAATGAGAAAATATTATGCCGTGCTAATTAAATACAGTGTAGACGCAAATTGAAGACTATATTTATATTGGAATGGAAATACGATATTGGATTTAAATATTAGTCGACGACATATTTATTCTTAGCTCACCTGTCAAATATTCTCGCTTCTTTGAGAACATTTCCCAAATTGATGTAAGCGTCCAGGAAATTAGGATCTAAGGCGACAGCCTTTTCAAAGTGATGGATTGCCAACCAAATCTCACTTTGTGCATTAAACACGCATCCCAAGTTACTCCATGCGACTGCAAAGTCGGGCCTCGTTTCGATGGCCTTCAAGTAACAAGCCTACACACACGGAAAAGAAGAATGTTAAAAAATAATACATACAATAACATTTACATTAATGAAGTACGGATATGTTTGTTACGCCATTTTCAAATTTACACCAAAGCATTGAATGATGCTGGGTGATCGATTTCCAAAACAAAGATCACCAAACACCAATCACGTTGAAAAGACACAGTACGCAAATTGCACCCTAGACAAACGACACTACGCCGACAGCCAGGCCATCAGTAGGAAATGCAAACGACCATACGCAATAAAATGCAAAGTATCAATCAATCATAGAATCAATCAGTTGCCACAGCTGCAACCATTCAGAATGCAATAGAGAACCGACCGCTTTCACTTCCTAACCGATGAGAGAGCATGATCACGACAATGATAATCAATCACGAAGTTGTAACCGATAACCTGTCAACATCATTTGCAAACCTTTTCCACTTTACCTGCGGCAAGCATGTTGTCGTCTCGGCGGCATAGCGAGTGCGTTACCAACAGTAACCCAGCTAGATACAGCACCGGTCACACCTACTGTCTTACCAGACAACACCTTGTGAAAATATAATATTGAATTAGTTGATTATGAGTCAAACTAGTTCACCTTTCGCGGCTTACAGATATCACATTGCAAATAAATGATTGGAGAGGATCATTGCCAACTCAAGCTGTCTCCGAGCAGAGTATTCAGGCGTGATGTGGATGACCAAATCATAAGTAGTCCAAATAAACAAAACTCACTACGTCATACCACTAATGAAACTCTACTGCTTCCTTTGATCCTCCTTTGAAATGTATAATAAACACTACAAGCCCAAGGATCGAAATGTTACTATTATGTTGAAGGAAACAGGATGTTTTTGTTAAAAATGTTTAAATTTAGGACATTGATACTAGTGTACTCTCCCTTTAGTCGTCAATCCTCCACACAACATGCATTCTCTCTGCTGCTTACGAAATATGGAAGAATCAATAATACTTTATTCGATATTAAAACCTCTTATATGCCAACCATATTCATTTTAACATTGTAGAAGAGCAAAATATTGTGTGAAAAATTATAAAAGTGAAATTACGCATTACGAGTATCACAAAATATTGAACATTGTTTAATTCGCAAGATAAATAAATGCAACAGCATAACTAGGGGACAATTCATGAATGCATTAAGTTAAAAAAAATATGCCATTGCTAAAACTAACGCCACCTAATTTCAATATTTTATGACAATAAAATTTATACACAATACGAACAAGATAGAACACATGAAGAATACAGCGCTGTTTTCCATCTTGTTAACACTATTATAATAATGGTTTAAACAAACTGAAACTCGACCATTATATTAACGAAACGACAAACGTTACGCATGTTGAAACCATTATAATACGCTAAATGCAATCTTTCAAAAGAAAGATTTACGCTGTCGCAAGGTACGCTGGCGAAACGGAGAGTCCACTAATTTAATTTAGCACAAAGGGAAAGCGTTCTAGAATCCTGTTAACTTCGGAGCAAACCACAGGGGAGAGCGCAAAACTATATTTACCTTTGCCTCGTCCAATCGTCCCAGAGCCTTGAGCAAATTGCCCAAGTCACTTCTAACGCAGTATAGATCCTGAAACAAATTGCAATTGTTATTGCGGGTGACGACAAAGGACAATATTGTGGGTCTTTGTCGATTTTATGTTTTGGTCACAAATTCGATAAATGTGTGTTACTTTGTCAGTAGGTATTCTGCAGCGGATGGATTTTATCGTTTTATCATCGCAAACAAAATGTACATAAAATTCCAGTTTCATTAATTTTGGCATGATTGAACAACATCCAATAAAACTGGTATCCGTATTTATTATCATAAAGCGAATTCAGCTTCCGATTCCAAATCATGTCAACCAAATCTATCTAATCTAAATACATTACATTACTATTCCATTACGTAGCCAATCATATTACTTGACCGTAGGGGAAGTTAATTTGAATCAAGAGGAACCAATACGTTAACAACACATCGAAACGCATCGGCGTATCTATATAGATAGAAATGGATAGGAAATATACAGAGTGGAATATAACCATGAATACATAATGATGTCATGAACAAGGAAATTAATGTCGCCGCGACAAGGTTGTTTGTTATCTTTATATTGTTTGGTACACAGTAAAACTAGACTTTAAAATTTAGAAAATAAAGTATTCAATATGTAAATAACGCTGTGTTAATTTTAACTTCAAGTGTTCAAAATTGCAAATTTACAGAGCGAAGTTGATTTTCAAGTTGTGCTTGTGCATATCTAATTATCTAGCTAGGACACGGTACCAAGTAGTCCAATAAGCATGTTGACTTCAAGTAGCATAGCATATGCTCACGACTATATTCCCCGAGGGGGTAGTCAGAGATATTCTGAAACCTCAGAACATCCACCATCGTGGTGTTCGTTCATCGTGTTGTTGACTTCTAGTATACCTACCATATTTATTACGTAATTGTCCTACAATTTAAGACTTAAAATGTCTTCGAATGTTTGCAGCCATGTATCATTTATTGACTTAAAGCTTATTATGAATGATAATAATAGCTATAACACTAATCCAGTAAAATGTTTTTTTCTCTCTTCAATCAGCTTATCTTACTGCATGTTTTACAATGAAATGAAAACATGTTTTGATAAATTTTTTATTTCCATCTCAGGCGCAAAAACACAAGTGATTCGAACAAAAATGTTTTGCTTCTAATTCAAAAACGTAACTTGTTCAACATCGTCACTTTCTCAATGCTTATTAGTTCGTGGCTTTTCTAGACAATAAGCAATTGAAATAAGACCAAAAAGCCAATTTAGAAAGTAAATGTAATAGTAAAAATATTGGCTGGCTTTTTTATATGTACAGGGTGTAAACTTAAATGCGTTACATACTTAGGGAGTGCTTCAGACCAATAAAATAACAACTGTATGGGTTTCTAAGGGACCAAAACTGAAATCGCAAAAAAAAATGTATGGAGCTGCAGAATTCTTTTTCGCGATTTCAATGTTGGTCCCATAGTGAAAGTTGTTTAGTTTTGGTTTTATGGTCATGGGGGTGCATACCCCCTTAAATATTTATTAAGATTCAGAATATCCATATTTCACTAGTAGTAGTCCCTCATAGATACTATTTGAATTATTATCTATTAATAACTTTCAAATCAACGAATATTGATCTGTTATTTAATGTGTAAAATGGTTTTCAGGGTTTGAGTTAATTTAATATTTTAATAACACTTTGCGCTAAGTTTAGTTTCTGAAAAAAACCTTTTGAAAAAATTGCACTTCTACGAAAAAAATCCACTGCCTTCTATTCCATATTAAGTATATATTATTCTTATAGCATAGCATCTGCTCACGACTATATTCCCCGAGGGGTAGTTAGAGAAATTCTGAAACCTCAGAACATAGGTACACTCTGTCCAGTGTGACGGGGAGTGAGCCCGTCGCCACTTGTAACTTGTATGTTATTCTTATACTTACAGGGTTATACTGCAAAGCGGTGACGTAAGCCTGGACCGCCTGCTCCATGTCCCCGGCGGCGACCAGGGCGGCCGCCAGGTTGATGTAGCCGTCGATGAAGTCCGGCTTCAGCCTGACGGCGTGCCGGTAGTTCTCCAGCGCCTCCTGCAGCTGCCCGCGCTCTTTGTACACATTACCTAGGTTGCTAAAAAAGAAAGATGGGTTGATGTTTTATTTGGACACATAAATATAACACTAAGACGGTTGTAAGAGCAGAGTGGACTAAGGATTTCGCTTGCAAAATATGCGTACCGCGGCTTAACGTCTGTCTTGTAACATATTGTTAAGGTCACAAGTATGTATATAAAATATACACGTATGTGTGTGTATGCATGTATGTATAGTTTTGATATTGCCGGGCAGTTTTGTGGTCCAAATCCAACAGTTTTATGACGTCAATAAATCAATCAATTATTCTTTATTGCACACCAAAAGCATTACAATAGGAACTTAAAGTACAGAACATACGTCATCGTTTCTTTATATGGAATAAACTAACATTTCTTTTCTGAATCCTGGTGTGTGGGGAAATTAAAGGCTTCAAGAGCTGATTCCAAAAATATACTGACTATAATGTCAATGAATACATCTCAGCCGCTATAAATTAATCCTAAGTACTATTATACAGTGCAATGTCATATACCAAATATGTATAAAGAACCTCACCTAATCTATATAATATAGAAATATAAGGAAGAAAGAGGCAGATCAAGGGCAGACTACTAGCAATTCTTTTAGCCACTTATTTTCAAAACAATCATAAATCATGTTCTAAACAGACAGTGGTTAGGAAACAACTGAATAAATTTTTGTAAACATATGTTTGAACCATTTTGTGAATCTATATGGCATTCAATGCTAGGCAACTATACATAAATAATGCATGGAAGCCAAAATATCTTAAACCCCACCCTGCATGCGGGCACAACAGTATAAAACATAGAGTTATTTGTCACTTCAGGTGTTCTAGAGGATGAGAACATTATCCTCATGGATGGTCCTCATATCTGTTACTCTATTACCTACTTCTGTATGTGTACAAATGGAAAGACAAATAAATGATTTTTAATTTAATTTAATTTAATATTCCATCTTGCTTGCTGACTATGGTTCACAAGCAAGGTGGAATATGTTCATATTTTACAGTAAATATAAGGTAATAGACAATATCTATTATTGATTTTACACCAATCAAGTGGAAGTTTAAATAACATTTCCAAAATATGTAGCTGCATCTTTGACACATACATACTGATTGATGACTAGTAAAGTCATATCTCTGATATAAATCACTTATCAGAAAGTTATTGCTTTCCTTTGATAAAACTCTATATCCATACTTATAGCTAATCCATAAAGTGTTATTGTTATTCTTAAAGATTGTACATTGTAATACATACCAACACAGTCATGCTATAAAAAGTAGGGGCCATATTTATAAATAGTAGAGAGATAGAGGTGTAACCAAAACAAAATGACCCAATTTTTAATGGCCTATCTGTGCCAAATTGATGTTTCATAAGCTATTTCAACTGTAAGTAATAATTAAACACAGACATACATGCTTCAATATCATTCATTATTGAGATCCAAAAACTCTGTCTAATGGGGATGTGCTTTCATCCAATGAATTCCAATGTAATCCAGTACTATTTTTCTCAAAGTTTTACTTGAATTGAAAAATCACAACATGGTTATACTTATTTTTTAATCTTTTATAAAGAGCTTGGCCTTGGCCCCAAATAATGGGAAATGGGCAAGAGAATGATGATATAAAGAGCTTGGCCTGAGGCCATGTCACTCTCAGCATTTCCCTATTGAGTAAGTTCACAGACTTTATAATACAAAAACTAGTACAGAGTGAAAAAAATAGAAAAATAAATAAACTACAAATTTAAAGTGGCAGACAACGTAAAAGATTCTGTCTCCCCTCTCAGAAATCTGAATATGTATAACAGTAATAACAGCTATTTCACCCGGCCATTATTTAAAAAAAAAGGAAATCTTACCTGTAAGCTTCGGCCAACAAAGGATTCTGCTTGATAGCCAGTGTAGAGAAATGAGCAGATTTGTCCAGCCTTCGACATTGGAAGTGGATGGAAGACAGTAACAGTAGGACTCCGGTGTTGGTGGTGTCCTGGCGCCATAGCTGCATGCAATGCAACTCAGCGCTGTCATAGTCCCCTGCTTGGTACTCCCGGTGAGCCAGCTCCAGAAGCCCTGGTGATGGAATAGCAATTAGTTTTAGCGATGTGAGACATCCATTTTTGCTTTTCCAAATAGCAAAGAATTAAGTAAATAAAACATGTATTATGGAAACGGTATTGCTAAGTCACTAATATAATAATCATTCTTCTTCTTGGTTGTAACCTGGATGGCTGCGGGATGTGACCATCGTGGGCCGCTTGTGCCACCACAGCTCTCCAGGTCTATCGATCTTGGGCCCCGTGTATGCTGGCCTGTAGTGTTGTATCAGTAATTTCTTTTACCACATCGGTCCATCACGTAGGTATGTGTCCTCTACCTCTGGTATTAATAATCATTATGATCCTGTTATTTCTGTGGCTTGGTACAAGAAGTCCGTAAGTTGGTAACTTATAGCAATGGAATACATACTTCAAGTACCAAGCCATAAGTATGTAAGTCGGTAACATATAGCAATAGACATACATACTTCTTGTACCACCGATTTATGTCAGAGACCTAGTGATACTTTCTTTTGACCTTGTGGGAACGGAATTCACCGCAGCATGTTGTTATCTTGTTACTAGATTTTAATTTTCCCTACTTTTATTTTACATTCGGAAAATATTTCAGAGAACAAAACATAATTATTCTATTCTATTCTATTTTTAAAAATATGGCTGCCATCTTTGGTTAATGATGATTTTGCCAATGTCGAGTTTTTATAGCAAAAGTGCTTGACGTTGTACGGTTATATTGATATTTTGGTGACTTCAAGGGTTGTTCTTATAAAAGAACAATATCCTGAGCCACCACTGGAGTTCCACTGTAGGCCGGGGATGGGGCAACCGACGCGCACCTGACCGCCCAATAGCAGACCCACAAAGCAACTCCAAACATAATTATGTTTCTAATTATAATGAATTTTAATTGATCTTTAATACTTTAGGTGCATTTTCAATATATTAATAATATCAACATTATTTAGTCGCCATTTCAAAGTCAAATCATGAGAGTCCATCAACTTTCAAAATCACGGAGCTATGTTGTGACTGTAAAGGAGTTTCTTTAGAACTAAAGGTACCGATGTTGCCATGCACTGCATCACATCAAATCAAATCAAATCTAAATTGTTTATTCTAAATAATACCACATATACAACTTTCTGACATCATTTTTTTTACTTTCATTACTCTTCAATAGATCTTTCTTTTGTATAGTGCCCGGCAAATAAAAGGTTGGGATGAGGGGTGTGTTCAGTCGTGCTTTCGCCTACAAATTTCATTCATGTGTAGTGAAGGTCTTGCTCAAGATGTTTGCCAGCCATACAAGAATGTACATAGACAATGCATTAGGCAATACAAGGTAGGTGTAAGATTCTGCTAGAATTCTTTGGTATAGTACACAAATATTTGATAACAATACATGTTCAGATCTATTGGAGAAATGAAGAGCTTTAGATTTATAATTAAACGTACTGTATCCGTTTATAATGTTCAAGGATACGATGTAAGTACTGTAGACATAACAAAGTGATTCAATCAATGGACAAAATGATGAACAACGTAGGAAAATTCCCAAGGATTGTGTAGAAATTGTTCATGAATTATTCTTTCTTTCTACTACAGAAATGAACTATTTAAAAATTAGATACGTACCCACGGTGGATATCTGCTGGATATCCGACATTTTTAGAATCACCGCATTTGCTGGGACACCGACTATTTGCTGGCTTTGCTGGGGCTGCGTCGTAACAGATTGAGGCACTGCAACATTCGCCTGAGGTTGCATTTTTGTTATCATAGTTCAAAACACTACAAACTCTGTTAGATAATCAGCCACAACACAAAACTATCTAAAGAAATAATAATAACCATTCAATTTTTATTTCCCATGGCAAAAATGATTGTGCACGCACGATCGGATCGGACGACGCGGCGTATACCGGAAACTCTAGTTAACCACAGACAAAACAAGGATTTTAATGTATCCGTTTCCGGAAAGGTAATGGGAGGAATAGAAACGATTCTGGCGACTCCGTGACCTCCGTGCTAGAGGTATTTAGAAAACACAATGCCTAAAACATCAAAATAACACATTCGCACACGTTAGATATATGGAGACTTTTACTTTAATCTAGCAACAGGCAAAATATTATAATAAAGTAAAGATCGTGTGAATGAGCCCTTATTTAAAAACAAACAGCTAATATCCGGTTTTGGCAATCCGTCAAGCTAAGCAGAAGGAGCGCGAAAATTTAAACATCGTTCTTACTTTCGTAAGTAGTAGTAAAACCCCACGTATAACTAACTAATTGTAGCTAAATTCCTTCTAAATTCTTTACAAATTATAAATAATCACTAGATATAAGTATATTAACTTATTGTTAAATAATCGGAATCAGGAGTGCGATTTTTGAATCTCATGTGCTGAGCTCAGCAGTTGAAAATGACAAAATTACTATTGAGATACGCATCTTTCTACTGCTGATTTGACTTTCAAAAATAGAAAGATTTGACATTTTCAACTGCTGAGCTCAGCGAATGAGATTCAAAAATCGCCCTCCTGGCGCTCGTTAGAATGATGGGTGACAGTTTTAGGGAAGGAATATTTAATCGTGTGGTTTTAGGTTCGGAATCCACAAAAGCAGAGAAGAGCGGAGATAAAAGCAAATGTTGAAATCAGCAGTGTAAAATCACAAGATTATGCATTTTGAGCGTCATCATCATCAGCCTATATACGTCCCACTGCAGGGCACAAGCACATGATTAAATATGCCTACTCATGTGGCACATTTATACCCTCTAGGAGTGTTTGGGCGTTAGTCCATTACGCATGCCCAATGCGGATTGGTAGACTTCACATACGCATCAGAATTTCTTCTTCTGCATATGCAGGTTTCCTCACGATTTCCTTCACCGTTTGAGAGCAGTCGTTTATACGTATATAGGTAGGTACATAAGTTAGAATAACTCATTGGTACGTGGCATGTTGTCCGTGCGGATTCGAACCCGGACCTCATGATTGAGAGATGAGACTCCATTCCTCTCCGAAACGCGCCACCGAGCTCTCCATTTTGACTTTGAGCGTGTGACTTTCAAAAATCGCGCTCCATGGCGCAGGGCGTAATCAAACGGAGATCAATTAAACTGTAATCTTTGGCGGAGATGTTACCGGTGTCCTGCGGGCAGGCGAGCGGGGCCGCTTTGTCGCTTATACCATCAGAAGCACAGAGCGCAAGATGAAATACCTACCTTGAATTTGCTTGCTTTGGCTCGCTCCGCTTCAGTGGATATAAGGATATGCCCAAGACGCAAGCATCTCCAGTCAGCCCATCTCTGCAAGCGGGCCATATTGGCATTTCATCTTGTGTCGATCCTTCGGATGGTAGATACACTGATTTCGTAACGGGATTTTAAGCAAGTTAGTCCCGTTAGGTAGGTGCGTGAGATGGCGGTCTAAGGCGAAGCCAGGTAGATGCATTACTAGGCGGAGTTGACCACTAGCTTGCCTCCACCATAGTACTGCGTGGTAGAGTAGCTACTTTTAGAAACGTTTTCCGCGTCTTTTCTTCATGACTATAATCCTTAGAGAACTTCGACCTGTGACTTGGAATAACAAGTCAAAAACCACCGCTTAACATCATTTTGCAAAAAAAAAGCTTTATTTTTAAATAAATGTATTAAATACAATATTTCATTTAAAAAAATTGAATTTTTTGTAGAAATACATTATAAAAAGTGTATGGAAGTGGACGGAATACATTAAGTAAGTCTTTCTTTTACGCTTATTCTAAATAATACTTATTAATCTAAATAAGATAGTAGGTAGGCCATTTCGGTGAGGTCTTGAGGCACGGACTCATGGTAGCAAACATATAGCTCTCTCGGCTCTGGCTCACTGAACACACGTCTGAAACCAATAAGTATAATTAATTAAAGCCAGAAAAATACGTCTAAATATAATCTTGCGTACCCTCTAACAACCCATTAATAAACTAAACATACTAGGTATAAAGCATCCACCAACACGAACTGGGCCTGCGTGATGGAGAAGGCCTCCCTCTCGAGTCTATATTAGAATCCATAATTTTTCTATGGGAGCAAACAGATTCGCAGCAAAAAAAAACAATTGTTACATACAATTGAGTTGAGTAGGCATTGCAGTTTATTATGGAACCGCTGATTTTTTTTTTGCTACGATCTGTTTGCTCCCATACTAAAAGTTGTTCAGTTTGATGGGTCCACTCTTAGTTTAAAAGGGTGCAAATGATTTCAATTTAACCCTGTATAATTAAAAAAGCAGTTACCCGACAACCCAAAACTGGAAAGGCTCGGAATGTTTCTTGCCGACCCCACACTGGTTCATAACATCTTGTGGTGCCTGGAACAGCATCCCATACTCTTTGACGGCTACTAGGATCTTGTTCAGAGGGTTAGACGGAGGGTGGTTTAGTTTGAATCTGCAAACATAGGTAATGGATGTTTAACTTTAACAGCATATTATTGAAGCTAGCAGTCTCAGTCAGCAGTCATAATAATATGCTCACGACTATATTCCCTGAAAACTCAGAACATCCACGATTCACTAGTAGTACCGAAACTCTGTCCAGTGTGACGGGAGTGAGCCCATCGCCACTACTTTTACGAGTCGGCCAGGATGGAGATCGAATCTTCGCCTCTTGCACGGCAGGCATTTCATCTCGCTACTGGTGGCATAGTGGAGCTTCGGTATCGGAAATGATCACCGAAGTTAAGCAACGTCAGGTCCGGTCAGTCTTTGGATGGGTGACCGACCGTTTAGTGTTATTTCATCTCGAGCGTTTCCGTGCTTCGGAAGGCACGTTAAGCAGTTGGTCTCGGATAGTTCCGTCAGATGGCGTTGTAACTATTCGTTAAGCCAGGTCAGAGGCCTATTAAGGCGGCTTGAAAATTCTCTGACAGCGAGGTGACCACTTGCCTCCACTAACACGCACTGGGCCCGCGTGGTGGAGTATGGCCCACTCCCTCTCACCCTTATTCATGAGAGGAGGCCTTTGCCCTGCAATGTGATCCTACAGGCTATAACTTACTTACTTACTTACTGGACCACCACGGCTTTTTGAGATCTAACATATATAGTGCACTGAATGAAATGAGACCAAAATCATCAATTTATTTAAGTGGCGCGTTGTGGAGAAGTATGTATGGACACTCAATAATGAGTAGAGATCGGATAATCAGATGCGAAACCAAACTTCATTTTTCACAAGTATAATATATGGACACGTCTTAATAAATTCATTTTTTATTTTATGAAACAATCCCATGATCATTCCGAAGTCCCGGGATCCCATCAATGTACATGAAAATGTAAAAGACAGACAGACAAATAAACAACATTCATGGAGATTCGATTTACTTAACTCACCGTATACTATGTTGCAGTTGCTCATGTATTCTTCTACAAGCTGATCGGAAAGTTCTTATGATGTAGGAGTAAAGGGCGTTATTTGCTTGTACTTCTAAATTCTTAACGGGCGCTAATAGAATACCTTTCTCAGATTCTAATTGAACGTAATGGAAGAGCACATTTTCGTTTCCCGCTGTTATTCTGCAAATATGGATGATGTCAAACATTTACAACTTATTAAAAACTCTATAGGATCTTAAATATGTTTGGGATGAAAATATACGGTCATAAATCCAGAAAAAATTTAAATATCTATTGTGTTTGTAAATTTAGCCGTTTTTGATACCAAACGACTCAAATACTAAAAGTGAAATTAATTTTTGGATATCTTTAACAATAACAGAAATATAAGTGTTCATAATAATCCGTAATGTTTCGATAAATTGAAAGCCAATCAGGGCTACAGTGTGGCATTCTTGTTTTTTGGAAATGAAAATTGTTTAGAAATAAAAAAATACGATTGAGGGCAGCACAATAGGAGCGTATTGTCGGTCTCGGTACCCTCTTAAACGAGTGGCAAAATTCATACAGCGCCAAAGTGTAGGTATAACTACCTAACTGAGACTGAGATAACTCTCGGTTCCTGCCGAGTGAGGGAAGCGTGGTATAACAGCTGAGGAGAAACATTTAGTGCATACCTATGGACGGTGACATGGTTGATTTCGTTCAATAACGTTTTTCTGATGTCTGACATATCAATGCTGCTGCTTGCTCTGCTACCGTCCTGAAATACAAAAAAAATATATATACATGAACCCACGAGCGCAATCCGTTTCGGGGTGGGCATAAAAATTGATACAACTACAAAAGCTGTTTAAAAACTGTAGGTAAGTAATAATAATAAAACCACTTTCTAAGCAATTTTAACCATCATAGAGCGTTTGTCTTTCCTTTTTTAAATTTACTTCCTAACAAACTCAACTGATGGGATGTACATCACCCCCCATAGAGAAATCCGCGATCATGTCAAGACTGTGCCTGCCTTTTTAAAGGCCAAAGGATCTACCCCTACAGCTATGTCAGACCTAAACAGTTTAAATTTTTCGATTAAAATTATTCCTAAATAAAGAAATATTCCTTTAAAAGATTGCCGTTCTTCCCGGAAGCGTAGACAGACAACAAAGTACGGGACCCTTAAATGATGATGTATGATTGTTTAGTCGAGTTTTCAAATATTTGTGATTATAAACATGTTACATACAGCCATATTGTGCTATTAAGGAACAAGGGTTTGTTAATTGGAACAGTGTGAGTATGTGTGTGTCGTCTATATCGTATGAATTCTTGTTGTAATAATAGACTTACGAGTTGGTTTGTTTGTAAAAGCTCTAGTAGATGGCGCTACGTCCCTTAAAGACGAATAGGTTGACAAATTTCGTTCTCTGGCGTAGTGGGCTCAGTAGCTAAATTGGAAAAAGCAATTCCCCGGTTTGGAAGATTGCGGGTTCAAGTCCCGCCTGAGAGATAGTTTGTCAATCTTTAATTTGATTAGCCGAGTACTGGGCGAGTTTTGTGCGGTACTAACCTGTCTATCCCAATCTGAGTCGGATCCCGAAGAATCGCGGCGGTTCCTCTCTCTGTCTCTATCCGCTCTTCTGCCCTGCACGCGGTCCTCGCTTATTTCACTGTTAAAACATCAAAAATTGTTTACATAGGTAGGTACATATAAATAATAAATAAATAAACATATTGGACAGAAATAGAAATCGATTTATTATGTGTATAATGTCAAGAAGTTGGTCACAAAATACACACACACACACACATTTTCAGATAAATGCTCTTATTTCATTTAAAGTAAAGCCCGACCAGAAAAATAAAAAACCTCGCATGTTGCGGAAAATCATTGGAACTAATGTTTGTACTTGGAACACTGAAGTTATAGTCGATTGCTGCGCCCCCAAACTCAGGCTTTACCAGAATGTAGCCTGAACTTGTATTATGATATTTATTTATTTATTTATTTATTTATTTATTTAATAGGTACACCAACAGCATTACGTATTTCGCATTACAAACAAAGTTTCCATATAATTCCATATATTTATGATGATTAGAAAAAGTAATTAATTTTATTAATTACCTATTACTTTTCAAACTATTCGAATCTTCAGAGTAACTGTTGTCCAAGTTGCTCGAGTGTCTATACTGCTTCCCGTTATACCAGGGTGTGTATAAACTGTGGTGGCTGCCATAGTTACTCATACTAACAGGATTGTCGTTGCTCGATCCAATGTTTATTTGTTCTGAAGAGCTGTGACGCTTCCTGATTTCTGCGTGAGCTTTTGGAAGTTTCAGAGTGGATTTTAAGGTTGCGTCCGATTTGAGAGCTGAAAAGTTTAGTTTAAATTAGTTTAAGGAAATAATAAATGGGCGGGACACATTGCTCGCAGAGCCGATGGCCGATGGAGCCAAAGAGTTCTCGAGTGGTGACCTCGTACCGGAAAGCGCAGCGTGGATAGGCCCCCCACAAGGTGGACCTACTTGGTGAAGGCGGCGGGAACACGTTAGATGAGGACAGCGAAGGACCGGTCGTTGTAGCGATCCTTGGGGGAGGCCTATGTCTAGTAGTAGACGTCCATCGGCTGAGATGATGATGATGAAATAATTAATAATAGTACTAGTAATAAGTAACAAGTGAGTTTTACGGAATTTTTGTACGATTTGTAACACCATTGGCTTTTCGGTGAAGGAAAACATCGTCAGGAAACCTGCATGCTTCAATTTCGAGGCATGAATTGTGCCCACTGTCCATTATAAGTGGGGACGGGCTCACTCCCCGTCACACTGGACAGAGTTTCGGTAGTACTAGTAAAACATGGATGTACTGAGTTTACAGAATATCTCAGACTACCCTCTCGGGGAATATAGTCGTGAGCATATGTAATAAGTTTTTTGTTTTCTATTCGATTGTCATTTAAGATAGAACTTTTCCAGGATCCGTCATCATCCTTATTCTAACATACTTCTCTCCAAGAATAAAATACGTACAATTAATTTCCTTGGCCTTCCTCCCCTGTTTCGTAAGATACTCCGGCGATGTTTCCACCTGCGGCTGAGTGTTAGAAGCGAACCACGATGCTAAATACTTGTCCAGGCCCACTTCGTACAGCAGTTCCAGGCAACTCTCGCATTCCTCCACGTAGAATGGAGAAGGTGGTGTTATGCCCGATGACTGTGGGAAATAGGCATTGACCTTAAATACTATACAAGGTCTATCAAAATTAGCTGAAACTTTTTTAAGGGGATGATCAGAACATCAAACTGAACAACTATCTCTATGGGATCAATATCGAAATCGCGAAAAAAATAATCTGTTGTCGCATACAAAACTGCAAACATTAACTCGCTCGACTCAAATATGGGACAGCTGATATTTTATTCGCGATTTTGATATTGGTCCCATGGAGAACATATTTCAGTTTGATGGTCTGATCATCCGCTTAAAATAGTTTCAGCTAATTTTGTTAGACCTTAAAGAATCTAAGTTTCAAATAAAATCATAGCAAATTGTCCAACTTGACACAATAACCCACTCAAAACCCATTGGTACTCTAATTTTGGTATTTTTACTGTCACCTAGATTAGTTACTACATACTTAACTATGTAATTATGAACTTACATCTTCAGTGCATCCACCGGCTTCCATGATAGTCGCTAATATAAAATGTCCTTTGCCCACGATGAGAAGGAACCAGCGACCATCTGGGATCCTAAAAACCATTTTCTCATCATACGTACAGACAAAGGCCTCCTTTTATGAAATCGTGAATAGGAGCGAGCCATCACAAGAGCCCATGTGGATTGGTGAAGGCAACTTAACTTAGTGATCAACTTGCTATGAGAGTATATCCAACCTGTTTCCACAAGCAGTATCAGCATTAATAGACGGTGTCAGCGCGAAGTATTATCTAGATTCACACTTAATTTAATCAATTGACTCCTTAACCAAAGATGAGCCGTAGTGGTGGTCTACAGCATGCATGTCAAACATGCGGTCCGCACCACATTTTCATGCGGCCCGATCTAATTTTAGGAATAGCTTCCTTTCGCGGCCCGCGAGCATGCTGACTTTCAGAAGTAAGCATCTTATGTACGGTGGTCAAAATGGTGGTGATAGTTTTAAGTCATGGTTAGAAAAATTTCGAGCTCCCTGCGTTCGCTCTGTTTATCGTTTGTTTACAGTCGTATTCCGTGATCGATGCAATGAGTTTTATTTCAAGTTTATGTTCTTTGCAGCCCACTGATTATATTAAGTATCATTATGCATGTGGCCCACCAATGACTATGAGTTTGACATGCCTAGTCTACAGGCTAATATTGCCTTCCCTGCCCTAGCCAAGCCTTTTGCGCAGATGCCAGTGGTTCGACGACACCCCAATACTTGTACCAATCTGTTTCTAGGAATTTATGTACGTTTTTTTGACGCCCACTTATTAAAAGTAAAATCTTTTGCCGCATGTGTTGTTGCTGTAGAGAAAATGCGGCTTGAAACTACAACATAACTGGATGAGAGTGTAGGGCATAGTTTTGTGGTGTGCCTTGGGACAAGCCTATGTTCAGCAGTGGACAATGACAGTCTGATGAGATTTAACACTACTGACACTTCAGAGTTTTCATAACGTATGGTAATCACTCGGGATAGGGCAGAATGTATGCTAGAGAGTGACAGACTAAAATCTTTCACCCCGAGTGATTTCCACACGTTATGAAATGCAGCTTAGAGGTAACACTGCCATAAAAATCATGAATCACCTCTTTTAGAATATACCTGTAATCGTTCCCATCCTTTTTCTGTTCCCTATGTTCTCTTACGAAAACCTCTTTCCAAATAACAACTTTCTCTAATTCTTTCTCGGTGCTCAATTTCAGAATCCCGTTTAATCTGAGGTAAGCGTTTAATTCCATCAAGTCTTCGTCTTGTAGGTGAGAACTCAATAAATGTCCTGAATAATATAAAGCAGAGCCAATAACTGTGTAAATACGTTGAAAGTTGTCGACATCGTCCGTCTGAAAGCAGAAAAAAATAATTTTTATAGCCATTTGCAAGAGTTCGTAGGAAAATAAATTATATATCGTTCTCTGGTTAGTGGACTCGGTGGCGAAATTGGATAACGCACTTCCCCGGATTGGAAGAGTGCGAGTTCAAGTCCCGCCCGAGACTTAATTTTTCAATCTTTAAACCGTTATAAAACCGTCACAGAAGTGTGTCTGTACATTTAAAATATAATAATATACAAGAAAATCTGAAGTGTGATTTTTGAACATCATACGATCAACTCAGATTATTCATCTGTCTAATCTCTAGTTAGTTTTATAAAAATGTTACAAGTTTACAACCTGCATACGCTGAAGAAGAAATTCCGATGCGTATGTGAAGTCTACTAATCCGCATTGGGCACGCGTGGTGGACTGACGCTCATACATCCTCCCTGAGGGCCTACCCTCAGTGAGTCCTACAGAAGGACTATATGGGCTGATGATGATGATGATCAAGTTACAATCCATGGATACTATGTATCAAATTAGCTAAAGAGGCCTGGCGCGCTAGGCTGCTCTTAAACGGTGAAGGAAAACATCGTGAGGAAACCTGCATACGCTGAAGAAGAAATTCTGATGTGTATGTGAAGTCTACCAATCCGCATTGAGCACGCGTGAGTGGTAGGCCTGAGTCCTTCAGTTGGACGTATATTAAGGCAGTGAAGATGAATTTAAAAGCTCTTAACTTACCCACTCTCTATAATCAGCAGCTTCCAACTCTGTTATTGCATCGTCCACTTGTATTTTAACTTCCAGAGGCAAAGCTATTAAATGAGCAGCCAAGATATCCTCAAAATAACTCCCTCCAGTTTTACCACCTTTCATTGTTCCACCCTTCACCCCATCAAACATTAGAGTGACAAAAATACGTGAAAACAAACCATCCAATTTATCAACATTATTTGGCTTTGTAAAACATGTTTTTAAAGAGCCATACAAGAATTCCAGAATTCTCACTATGTGATTTAGGATTTTTTTCGCAGCAAATAAGTCTAGGGTCTTATTCGGAAATGCTATTAATAAAAGATCGTTATAATGTGATTTGTATGTCACATTGATTAAGGTGTTATTGTGTAGGACTGTTGAACTTACAGGTTCACTCGTTCCTAAAGATTTTGGTGATAAATGATTTAGTGTCACATAGGCACCTCTAGTGTTGTATAAAAAATTCTGATTGAAAGGCCTCGGGTAACAGTAGAGCACCCCTTTATCATCATTACTGTGATACTCAATATCATTACAGCAAATGTATAGTGCAGAATACATAGAATCTTTTATTAATTGTGTTGTAGCATTGTCTGATGTATTTTTCGATGTTAACAACTTTTCTATGTCAATATTGTAGTCTTCGTTAACAACTTGAAACGTTAGTTTCGGATGATCAAAATCTTCCGTGACCCTTTGTAGTATATTGTTAATATTATATGAAGTGACTTCGATTCCATTTATTTTGTGTAAATAGAAACCTTTTTTAACTTTCGGTGTGTAGATGGTTTTGGCTTCGGTTAAGAAATCTGTCACTACCAAGGTTTTTCCATTGCTATGTGTTTCCAAACTTATTCCAAATAGATTTTCTATTTGACAGTTTTTGTCGCTTGTAAATATCATGTGTTTGCTGACCTGAAAAAAAAACTAACACAATCAGGAAGAAAGAATCTAAGGGTCAGCTCATAGCTCGTCTCAGCCGATAGACGTCCACTGCTGGACATAGGCCACCAAGGATCGCCACGACCGAATTTACACTGCCCTCATCCAACTGCCTCCTGTCGCCTTCACCAGGTCGTCGGTCCACCTTGTGGGGCTCACTGCCTAGTGCCTACCCCCACACTGCGTTGGGTTATTCTTACCATACCCCATTCTTATCATACCCCGTCATATGACGGCCCGTCTTACCATACCCCGAAAGCGTGCCATTTGAAGTACATTGACGGCTTAGTCTGCCTTGCCGGCAGGCAAGGTTACTCGCCACTGGACCACCACGTTTTCATAGAATAGTGTGAAGGCAGGTATGGTAAGGACGGGTCGTCATAAGACGGGGTATGATAAGAATGGGGTATGGTAAGAATAACCCGCTGCGTTTTCCAGTACGCGGTCGCCACTCGAGAAATCTTTGGCCCTATCAGCCATCTGTTCTACGAGCAATGTGCCTCAATTAATAATAGCAATTGTTAAGGCTATATCAGCTACCCTGGTTCTTCTGCAAATCTCTTCATTTCCGATTCGATCTCGCAGGGAAACTCCGAGCATAGCCCCTTTAGCATTTTTCTCAGGCCTTCAGAGAGTGACCACTTGTCAGGCAGTACACTGGTTAAAGAACTTGTATATTTTTCGTGTGAAGAATTGTCTTTGACCAGTTTGGGACGAGAAACTATTATGAGGCATAAGCAAAGAAATGCCCAAGCATTTTCCTCATAAAAAGGATGAAATTTGTGACCCTAATGGAAATCATCACTAAAGATATTATTATTAAAATGATTAATGTTAGTCTTGTAGGTATGACAGTTACAGCCTGCAGTAGCAGCAGTATCTTTTCAAATAGATGACAATAACACATACAGATTATTAACTTCAAAGTATTGTTAGAGCAAAACTTTACCTGAATTACAACATATTTATTATTATCCTCAGATGTATTTTTTTTCGTAGTTGTATTGGCATTATCTTGGTCTGTATTCCTTCCAAAAATATTATCAGTATTTCTTGTCTTCCGTGCTTTCAAAACTTTAAATATTCTACCTGGAAGTAAAAAAAATGACTGTATCGGTATGCCCGGCAGATGTGATACTTTCTCCCGATTTAAATTGCGAACTTCCGCTCCCGATTTAATCGAACTTCCGCCACACAAAAAGGTTGCAGATCAGAATTTCAAAGGGCTATGGCTAATAACGAATGGACTCATCAAAACATGTTTTGGCATCACTATGTTTGATCAGCAGCTTGCATGTAGTATGGAACAATCACCCCTTAAAGTATGCAACTGTGTACCCTAACATAGATGTAGGCTTCGGTCAACGATGTAGGTACCTTTAGTAGAATGTCTCGTAGAAGATCTCTTAAAGTTGTTCCGCAGTTTGAAATTTTCACAGTTTTCCAGCAAAGGAACTTTTTTGTCTTCCGTTGTGTCGCTTACTTTAACTTTTATATAAGTAAGCTCTCCATCCTCTCCCACGTCTGAATCCCACTCTGGTACGGAACTGTAATCGAAATTATTATGTATTACGCAATGGCCTAGCATGCTAAAAAAAGCCATGGTGGTCCAGTGGCGAGTAACATTGCCTGCCATGCAGGAGGCGATGGTTTGATCCCCGTCCAGGCCAACTCCTACCAATATTATAAGAGATAAGTGTACTTTTTGCAACCATCAGCAGCAAGGCTGATTCAGTGTTTATGGCGTGTAGAGCATCTCTGTGACAGGGTTTGACCAGGTCTGCCTGCATAACTTTAGTCGGTTTAGGAGTTACAGACGTTCAAAGGTCTGGAAAAAAATTACGAACAGCTGCAGGGCTGATCGTATGATATTATTGTAGTATGCACTGTAGCCATGTGAACACTACAAAAACTGACATGGTTCATCAGTCGGTTTCGGAGTTACTGACGTTCAAAGGTCTGACCTTTGAACGGCTGTATCTCCTAAACAGACTGGCAGTTCATGTCAGTTTTTGTACTTTTCACATAGCTACAGTGCATACTACAATAATATCATACGATCAGCCTTGCTGTGGATCGTAATTTTTTTCCAGACCTTTAAACGTCTGTAACTCCTAAACCGACTGAAGTTATGCAGGCAGACCTGGTCCATCCCCATCACACAGATGCTCTACACCACATAAACACTGAATCAGCCTTGCTGCTGATGGTTGCAAAAAGTACACTTATCTCTTAGTCTACAATGAATTTTCAGACTTTATGTACAATTTGTAACACCACTGGCTTTTCGGTGAAGGAAAACATCGTGAGGAAACCTGTATGCTTCAATTTCGAGGCATGTATTGTACCCACTGTCCATTTTAAGTGGCGACGGGCTCACCCCCCGTCACACTGGACAGAGTTTCAGTACTACTAGTGAAACGTGGATGTTCTGAGTTTTCATAATTATCTCTGACTACCCCCTCGAGGAATATCGTCGTGAGCATATGCCATGCTTTATACCTAGCATGCTATCCCGAGAAAATGATAAAAATCGACATGTGCCTCTGTCTTTGTTACTTTGCGTATGCCAAAGCGAGCCGAGCACGCATGACGGTTTTCTCTTTTCGTCGCTTTATCTTATCTTATCTTGTTGTGGCGGCTGGCAGGCCAGCAACACTTCGACCCAGTGGGATCTTTTGTGTTAGCCCCAATATTTTTCGCTTTCCTCACCCTTCAAATACATGGTCAATGAAGGAGGCAATACCATTGAGGGGAAGAAACCTAAGATCTCCCGGTTTTGGGTATCCATCTCCGAGGAGGCACATGCGTTTTGCCGCCAAGACATCACAGTCACAAAGAATATGTTCCATAGTCTCTTCATCCTCTCCGCATGCTCGGCAGCTGGGATCTAGGGTGAGTTTCATTTTGTGCATCATCGCGCCTGTGGCGTAGTGCCCAGTGAGGGCTCCGACGATGGCACGAGCCTTGCTCCTGCTGTTGTTCAGTATGAACTTTGAGACACGAGTTGTCACATTGCTGATAAATTTCTTGGAGTGTTGTAGACCTGCAAGGCCAGACCACTCCAGTTTGTGTGTTTTATCAGCCCAATCCCTGATGGCCATTCTTATGCTGCATGCCGGGATTCCCATGCTTGGTTCTGGGCCGACCATTTTTCGTTCTGACCCGGCTCTCGCCAGCTCGTCAGCATTCTCATTACCCTGGACTCCAGTATGTCCCGGGACCCAGACTAATCGTACAGTATTGTGAAGACCAAGCTTGATAAGGGTCTTCACTCCGTTCAGAATTAGCCTGGAACTTACATGATAGGAGTTCAAGGCTTTGAGAGCTGCTTGGCTGTCACTAAGGATATATATAGTCTTGTTGGCTACCTTTCTATATATATTCTCTTGTGCACAGGCTATGATAGCATACGTCTCTGTTTGAAAGACAGTTGCAAATTCTCCTAGACTGATACTTTCGTTGTAGTCTTTGGAGTGTATGCCTGCACCCGTACCTGACTCGGTTTTTGAGCCATCAGTGTACCAAACAAGTGTGTTCACGTCCGGGGTACGCAGTCCACGCTTCCATTCATCCCTTGTTGGGACATGTATTTTGTAGTTCCTCTTGAAGATTCGTATGCTCGGCATTGTGTCACCGATCATATTGAACCTCCTTGTCGTTTAGCCTGGATTTATAGACAAATGATGTTCATTGCACCATTCCTCCACATCATCCAAGGCTTTCTGCAGAAATCCAGACACTGTATCTGGAAATTTGCCGTTGATTAAAAAGACAATGTCATCTGCATATCCCACTGTGTACAGTGACTTTTTGTTCAGGTTTTCTAGGAGCGAGTCAACCACCAGACACCAGAGTGTTGGTGATAGCACCCCTCCCTGTGGACAACCTTTCCTTGTTGTGGCTTGCACCTCGTCTCCTAGGAGACTGGACGCAATTTTTCTGCCCTTCAACATGCAGTCGATCCACCTGCACAGAGTCCGGTCTATGCCGTGCTCAGCTGCGGCTTTCCCGATTGACTCAAATGTGGTGCGATCAAATGCTCCCTCAATGTCTAGAAATGCACCTACACATATTTCTTTATTTTCAATCGCAAACTCTGCCTTCGCTACTACGTGGTGCAGCGCAGTTTCAGTGGATTTTCCCACTTGATACGCGCACTGCAGCTTATGGAAGGGTTTCCTTTTCAGTGGTCCCTCCCTTTTCGTCGCTTTGTTGTGTGTGGCGCGCTAGGCCCTCTAGCACTACATTTTCGCCGAGAAAAGCTGAGAATGAGAGTGTGGACACAGTGGCAAAGCGTGGGTTTTTGTCGCACAGGGCACAGACCGATTATTTTGATTTTATTAAGAAGACCAAAAACAAAAAAGGGAATCTTTAACTATTCAGGTTTTGGTCAGATATCTTTTGGTTTATCATTATCAATTTGAAAATATAAACTTAGAGCGAACAAGTGACTTTTCTCCTCAATACAAATCATTCACAACAAATGCAAAGTTTTTTTTTGTGTAGCCTATTTTGTGTCCCAATGCTGGGCAAAGGCCTCCCCTCTTTTCTTCCAATCCTCCCTATGCAACGTGAAATCGGGCCAACCGTTCAGGAAGGTATTCAAATCGTCGCTCCATCTTCTATTGGGTCTTCCTTGACGTCAGTAACCGTCTTATGGAATCCAGCCTGTGGCCATCTTGGTCCACCTCCAAGGGTGCATACGGCAGATATTTCCCACCCAGTCCCACTTCAGGTTAACTGATTTTAGGCCTACGACTGCTATACCAGTTTTTTAGTGCAGATTGGTGTTTCGCACCAAATCGGTAAATTTTACATGTAAAATGCTGCGTTCCATAGCTTGTTGGCAAATCTTGAGACTGTACTTCTGATGTTTGGTCAAGGACCAAGTCTGATGCAAAGTAACCTAAGCAAAAGCTATGGATCGAGGCAAGCTCGAAATTGTTAGCACCACATCTTAGCTGTGGTGAGAACACTTTAGGATTTTGTGTGGGTACAGTAATTCAAACAGAAACTTAGAGCGAGTGAAGCAAGCTAGACTTTTCTCTGCTCTACAAATTGGTTATAGTCAGCTCAACAATCTATATTTTCCCCTAAATTACCACCCCTAGGAAAGTGCCGCCTGAGGCATTTGCCCCACCAGCCCCCCTCCCCTCACTATGCTACTGTGTAGACACTACAGAACATTATAAGAGGGGTTTCTTTTTTTTCTATTTTTATTCTTTTTTAGGGACTTTTATACGCATGTATACAAGGTGTTACAAAAATACAAATAAACATTTAAGGGGGTGGTTTAGACAATCAAACTCAACAACTTTCACTATTGGACCAATATCAAAATCACAAAAAAAATTATTTATGTTCTATACTCTACAAATTGACTCGAGCTAAAATATGTATGGGATATCAGATTCTTTTTTTCGCGATTTCGATGTTGGTCCCATAGAGAAAGTTGTTCAGTTCGGTCTAAACAACCCCCTTAAGTTTTTAAAAATTTATTTTTACTTATGTAACACCCTGTATATCAGTCCCATCGTACCCTGACCTTTTTTACATCATGAAAGAGGGGTTAGAAGTGCAAAGTATGCGTGGAACATGTCGCCACAGGTTATGCAATGATTTGCATAACACCATAAGGCGCGCGGCGTGATGCGAGCGAGAGGGCATGAGTAATTGTAGCAGCGTGAGCGGGAAGAAAGGTGGCGACCAAGCACGTATCCAGACTTTGGGTTCGGGGGGGGGGGGGGGGGACATTCAATTTCGGGGGGGGGGGATTTTCAATGAAAAATTACGAAAAAGGTATAGGTGTGATCACTGTTCCATACAAATATTAGGATTTCGGGGGGGGATAAATCCCACCTATCCCCCCCCCCCTCTGGATACGTGCTTGGTGGCGACAGCCGTCTCCGAAGCAAAAACCTGAGCATTCGACATTTTCCTTGGAAATTTTCGTCAAGAACTTCTCGCGTAAGCGTAGTGTCTTCTTTATAGGTAGGTGTCTTCACCAGAAAGTGGTGTAAAGGAACATTCGTCACTCACAAGAACAGAATACTTAATTATTATTCGAACGGTAATTACCTTTCGGAGTCTGAGTACTTAGAATCGTCCGAAGAGTTGGTCCAATCGTTGTCTGAGATGCATGGACTATCATAATTGATTTTCGACTTGAAGTTATTCATTTTTTCATTCATTATACATTGAAATTATCGAGCTTTAAGCGAAATAAATAAATTAAACAAAAAACTCACAAAAAGAAAGTAGGTAAGTAAACAAAAAGCAGTGTTGCCAAGTCTTATTTTCACTTTACCCTAGATTTTGCATTATTTTCAAAAATTACCCTAAAATATTTCAGATTCGAATCAAACAATAAAAAACCATTTATTACATAACTTAACAAACAAAATAACTTCAGTCACAATCCCAGCTTTTTCTGTTTTGTTTTGTCTGTATTACAATTACAATAATCTTTTAGATATCTATGACAATAATTATGTAATTATTATCTTTTTCACATTTCTACTAAGGGATAAAGTTTCGTATGATGTGTTCTTGAGGGCTTAATGCTGTTCACTGTCAACACGGCATAGTATAAAGTATCATCCAAAAACATTTAGAAAGGTGAAAATAAACCATGCTACTAAGATTGTTGATGGTTGTAATAAGGATTCTACCTATCACGAAGGGGAGTACGGTTATCCGTGAGTTTACCCCAAAAATGACCCAAAATAATTTCTTACCCTAAAAATACCCTAGCACGATATTTTACCCTAAATCTAGGGTAAATACCCTAAGTTGGCAACACTGACCAAAAGTTAAAAAACGATTTTTACGGCCCTGGATTCAGCATCTTTTTGAGTCTTTATGTCATTACAACAATTTGTGTTGTCCATTATTCCGAAAGTTTTGCATCTAGGCCATAGATGGCAGTATCGCGTTTGCATCTAAGGCATACATTACACGGTAGGTTTTGCGTCAGTCAAAACCATCAGTCATGAATGACGTTTGACTGATGGTGACTGATGGTGACTGATGGAATTAGTAGCCACATTACACAGTCATTCTGACTGACCGTCAGTCATGCTCAAAATTTCACAAAGGATACACGTGTTCACGCAAGACAGTATGGATATGAATGAATGAATGAATGAAATATACTTTTATTTACACCAAAACACAAATACAGCATAGAAAAGGAAACAAAGAAACGATAATGGTACAAATAAGGCGGTCTTATCGCTAAAAAGTGATTTCTTCCAGACAGACAGATATTCATAAAAGAAAAGCCTGTATTGGAATTTTGATTGCGTTATTGAGTAAAAAACGTGTTAAAATAAATGCTACCAACATACTAATAAGGTGTTAGTTGGGGGTGCAACCCGTGCAACCCTTAATAACCCCCTACGAGCTAGGGGTTGCACCCCCTAATAACCCCTTCGTCCTAGGGAGTTCACCCCCACGAGCTAGGGTGCAAATTCGAATCACCCCCTACGAGCTAGGGGGTGCACCCCGAAATAACCCCTACCTCCTAGAGGGTGCACCCCCTAATAAGCTCTACGCCCTAGGGGGTACACCCTCTAATCACCCCTACACAACCCCTTAATCACCCCTACGAACCCCCTACACAGTAGGGGTGCACCCCCTAATCACCCCCACGAGCTAGGGGGCGCACCTCCTATGCACTACGGGGAGCATCTATCATGTCCGACTCCATCGCTGTCCGCGCGCTGACTGACGGTGATTGACGAAATGCGATTACACGTTCACTCAAAAGTCATGACTGATGGTTGCATGATGAAAATCTAGATTTTCGTCATGCAACCATCAGTCACCATCAGTCAACGCATTACACGGTAGGTTATTCATCAGTCACAGCCGTGACTGTGGCAAAACTGACAGCAAAACCTACCGTGTAATGGGGGCCTAATGCTGGGTTTACATGCACGCCGTGCAGCCCGGCAAGCTTAGGCAATTCGCTGTACATCGACTTGTCTGTAAAATGATTGTTCCTACTTAACTTTATAGAAGCCTCAATGTACAGCGAATTGCCTAAGCTTGCCGGGCTGCGCGGCACGCGTATGAACCACGGTCTTTTCACTTAGTACTTTGGTCACTGACCTCTAGTGAGTTTGGTACGTAGAAAGAGCGAAAGAGCGTAAGCGAAATACTTGGCCTATGCTTTGGTACAAATCTCAGTATGTATAATGTACTCTTTGGTATGAACGCACCTATTTTTTTTTTTTTAAATATATTTACTAGCCTGGTTACAAGACCTTTAGGCTAAATCTTATTTTATTTCAATTTATCTTCTGTTTTCACGTTAAAACGTTGGTGTTCGATGTTTTGACGCTTCTTTTGAGTTTTTGGAGACAATCGAAAGACGCAGGAAACGCAGAGAAGTCCACAGGAAAGAGGTGAACCGACCGCTTTGCCGCGCTAAAACCACGGAACGCTTTTCCTGTTAACGACCCACAAACCATGATATTTCACCTAACTGTATATTGTTCACTTGCACGACACTTTGTTACGCAAAACAACACCAATTTTACGAACCAAAACTCACTATAAACAATAAAAATTCGATGAAATATGAGGACTCCAAACGTCAGCTATCAAATCCCGCCAAAAACTCCGAACGCACCTATTTTTTTTTTTTATATTTACTAGCCTGGTTACAAGACCTCTAGTAACCCCAGTGTTGCTCACTCTATAATTTGATTCCCCTATTTGTCATCAGCACCGGTAGCATGCCACCGTGCGTGATACAGCGCTATCACACCTTCGCTCTCCTTCTATTGGCGCGCGAACGAACGAGACGAAAGATGTGATACAGCCGTATCACGTGTAGCATGCTACGGCTTCTGGTCCAGGTCCATAACTTGGCAGCACTGACAAACGCCACAAAAAATCAGTTTGTTTCCCGTGGTTCTACTGCGTAGCCCTCAGGCCGAGATCATAGACGATTTGTAAGTCATCGTTCGGAGTCCCGTATGTCAAAATCCATACATTTCGACCCTACTTAGCTCGAACTAAGACAAAAAAAATCGTCTCTGAATCTCGGCCTCAGAGTTCTTGTTCTTAGGTAGTTCTACTCGTAGTACCAACCAAGGGCCCGTTTGTTTGCCCGTGGTTCTTTCTACTCTACCAGCCAAACCAGAAGCCGTAGCATGCTACACGTGATACGTAACGGCTGTATCACGTCTTATTCGTTCGCGCGCAAATGTAAAGAGAGCGAAGGTGTGATGTTAAGAATCGTCTCTGAATCTCGGCCTTAGAATCAGGGTGTGTAGAACCAAAGCCTGACCAGAAATATAAAAAAACCTGATTTGGGGGCACTGCAATCGACTATCCGAGTACAAAAATTAGTTCCAATGATTTTCCGCAACATGGCGAGGTTTTTTATATTCCTATTCTGTGGTCTAACCAATATGTGCCAATATCGTAGAAAGAGAAGGAACTAGAAGAAAGCACGTGTCTTGTCATATCACTCAGTAAGAGATGCACATAGCAAATTCGCTCTAGTTAAAAAAGGAGATCGCTACTTATTGCTGTCCTTATCGACGTAGCCACTTTTTTGTTCTACGACGGCTGTCTGACTCCGGAGTCAGATATCTATTTTCATACAAATTGTATAGGATTTTATGACTATCGCTGTCTCATACGCGGTTACACTGATGTTACGTCTATCAGCGTAAGCGAAAAATACTTCGCCTATGGCCAATATAGACACCAATATAGTAGATTACACACCGAGGACAGGAAAGTAAGAAAAGTCTCAGATCTCATGTAATTGTTGATCGAGGCGAAGCCGAGGTCAATAATCATGTCATCTGAGGCTTTCTTATTTACTGTCCGAGGTTAGTATACCTACTATTTTTGTCTCGACGGAGGTGGAAAGCGAAAACATCGTTTAGCGCAGCGGGACGAGAATTGACGCTTTCCGTCCGGAGGGAATAAATACTTACATATTAATCTATGCTGTGGTCATTGAGGTACTATGTTAACTAGAGAAGCTACCGAGAAGTAATGTTTTGTAACACGCGTTAGGGTGCACGCGCTCTAGCCCACTTAGCCTGTGCCAGACGCTCGTCGCAGCCTGACGCTCCCAGCACGCGCCCCACACTGCTGATCATGGTGCACTGATTTTGTTCGCGTTGTCTGCTCTATACATAATTACTCAATGGCTGTGGTCAGGATTTGTTTGCGCGTACGTATCAATGATAAGCTCACTGGCGCGTATGATGAAGACGCGCAAGAATTTTAAATAGGACGAAAATAAGAACCTGGCTGAATTTATGCTTATTTTAAAAATGGAAGAGTGTATTTTCTTCTTTGAATGAAAACTTCTTGATGTTTCGATGTTCAAATAACTAATGTTTTTCTGTCTTTCAAGTTTCAGAGAAAAGTAGAGTACGCGGTTTAATATTTGTAAGAAATTTGTATTTAATAATATAAGCATTTATCTAGTTCACGAATATAAACGAAAATGCAACTGTAAGTACCTACCTATCTGTTATATTATTATGTGCCTATAGTTACCTAGGCAATAGTAGATTACACACCCGAGGACACGAAAGTAAGAAACACCATCCCAAAGATGGCCTTTAACTACAGGCAGGCCAGGCACTACATTCTCGCGAGACCTTGTCGGCGAAAATTCTCGGCAAGAATTTCCAAGGAAAATAACTACGGTTCACGACGCCCCAAGAACAATAAAGGGCATCCACACTCTTGTTCTTTCCACTCTCATCCACTCGCTTTGGCCTTTCTCAGTGCCGGATTAACCATAGAGGCAAAGTAGACACCAGCCTATGGGCCCAGCAGCGCCGCCAAGGGGCCCTGCGCACACGTTTTGTATGGAGCGAGCGCCCTATGAAATCCTGGTAGCACGTTTCTAAAACCAGCTTATTTTATTTTATTTATGTATATTTTTCTCCTAGGTTTGGGGGAGGAATAATAGATGACCCGCCTGTGGGCATGAAGGCCAAATTAAAGCTTTTCTTCACTGCGCACTGGGGCGGCTTGATCGCTTTCTTAACGCCGATCATTGCATCGCCGATTCTTCTCTCTTCCAATCAGTCCCCGATTGAAGTGAGTACCTAATTTGTTTACAAGCACGTATCCAGGGACCGCGGAAGTAGGTACTCCATTACGGGGCCGGGGGGCAAATTTCTTTGGTCACCCCCACGTCGCCACTTATCATCATCATCATCATCTCAGCCGATGGAAGTCCACTGCTGGATGTAGGCCTCCCCCAAGGATCGCCATAACGACCGGTCCTGCGCTGCCCTCATCCAACGGTTTCCCGCCGCCTTCACCAGGTCGTAGGTCCATCGTGTGGGTGGCCTACCCACGCTGCGCTTAGGTATAAATAATATAAATATAATAGCTAACTACCTTTACACCAAAATGATATATGGTAGTTTCCATTTTTTCCAGTGATCTGTTTGGGAAGTAAATGAGGTGCCAACTGAAGACCAATCTGTGTAAACTTTCACTTTTACTTATCTAAATCACATTTCGTTCACTAAACAAATAGGTGCATAATTTTGCGGTCGGATATTGGTATACTTACTAGTAACTTGAGGCGGCGTCGCGCGAGGCGGCTTGCCCTCTATGTACGGTTAATTAATTAAGTTTTTACCACATATGAACATTATTTTCAGAAACACCTCTGGTGTGGGTACACCTTAGTTGTGATGGCGGTGTATTGGATGACCGAATGCATTCCTCTGCCCATCACGTCCTTCATACCTGTCATTGTTTTTCCTATGACCGACGTAATGGATACTGCAACGACTTGTGCTTGCTATGTTAATGTGAGTATGAAGTAGGCACTTATTTATTGCAGTAGTAATTTACGGCTACCTCATGTACCTAATGGAAACACAAGTAAGTAAGTCATTTTGTCTTTACATCCGTTTATACAAGGTTCTTCTTTATATGCCGACCCTTTTTTAAGGGGATGATCAGTCCGTCAAACTGAACAACTTTCTCTATGGCATCAACATCGAAATCGCGAAAAAAATATCTGCTGTCCCATACATTTGGCTCAAGTGGATTTGCAGCTTTGTATGGAATCAGCTGATTTTTTATTCGCGATTTCGATGTTGATGTTATAGAGAAAGTTGTTTAGTTTCACGGTCGTTTGAGATCGTTGCATCCTTACTTTAGAAATTGTTAAATTATTTAAGGAAATGATGATTCTCTCTTCTAATTATTGGAATTTTCGTATCATCATCATCACAGCCGAAAGATGACTGTTGGACATAGGCATCCCCCAAGGAAGGTCTCAACGACCGGATCCCGTCACCTTCACCAGGTCGTCGGTCGATCTTGTGTGAGGGACTGAGCGTTCCGGCGCGCGGTCACCATTCAAGAACTATTCGGCCTCATCGGACACCTGTTTTGCGCCCTCTGTCCACTAGGATCCACTATCCCTATCCACCAGTGGATTGAATAGCACGCTGAAGTTCACTGTACGTACATCGTTCTTCTGCGAAGCTCATTTCTGATTTGGTCTCGCAGGGAAACTCTGAGCATAGCCCTTTGAGTGACTTGAAAGCCGGGTCCGCAGCGTCAACTTTTTGAACAAAACATGTTCGAAAAACATTTTACACCCTCAGTCCCTCACCCCGCAGGCGAATATCGGCGGCGGAAAACATTACCGCGTTCGCCTTTTTCTTCAACAAAATAAATAAAAAAATAGGTAACTCCGCTAACGCAAACAAAATCGTGATTTTTTAATATTGCTTTAGTCACAGATTACCCCAGATATTGGGGGTAATCTGTGGCTTTAGTGTACCGTTAGTACCGTAATTCCCGAGAAATCCCGGTTCCAAATCCAGTACCGGAACCCCAATCTCGGTTCTTGAGAAGAAACCGCTGCGCCCCCTATTGGCAACACTTTATGTATTTTTTTCGTTTTAGGACACGATTTTAATGTTCCTTGGAAGTTTGATGCTCGCTTCATGTGTGGAACAATCCGGATTCCACGTGCGTTTGGCACTTTGCGCAATACGATCTATCGGCTATTCACATCGCAGGTAAATTGTTGTCAAAGCATAGTGTCTGAAGTGTAGTGTAGTTAGGAAGGTGGGTTCTAAAACACACTCAGTTGCAGAAACGCTCATTAGAGTTAATCCTCCATTAAATCTCTTGCTAGCTTTTACTACGTCAACAAGACAAAAAGCGACAGCAAGAGATTTAATGGAGTATTAACCTTAATGAGCGTTTCTGCAACTGAGTGTATGTCTGTATGTTTTCTTTTTAATTTATGGAAAAAAACGAAACATAGGGACATGGTAATGTAGATTATAACATAACCAATGACATTCTATAGGTACACAAGGACTTCCCTTCAGTGCGCTATTATCGGGACCATTAAGTTAAGAAAGTATGTCTAATTGTTTTACATTACTGTTTTGTGACCGAATATATTTGAAAGGACTGAAACGCCAGCGGCAATGTATGACAGCCGAGCATAACTGATGCATGCAAAGGTGACTGAGGCCGAGATTCAGAGACGATTTGTAAGTCATAGTTCGAACTCCCGTATGTCAAAATCCATACATTTCTACCCTACTTAGCTCGAACTAAGCCAAAAAAATCGTCTCTGAATCTCGGCCTTAGAGACATGTGCCATTTTTTGGTTCTGTTATTGTATGACGTGGTGAGTCTTTTGTATTAGAATGTTATTGATTATAACAATAAACATTGTTTACTCTAGTATTACCAACCATCGCCTTTCATTTTTTATTCAACACAAGCCAGTAGAAAGTTAAGTTAAAACATCGAAGTTCTATTCTGATCCAATTTCAGTTTGAGTCCAGTAGGCATTACGGTTTAATATGGACCAGCTAATTTTGTTTTTGCTCTGACAGGTTTGCTCCCATAGTTAAAGTTGTTCAAAAAAAAATATAAAAAAAATTTTTTTATTTTATTTTATTTTTATTATTTTGTTTTTGCTCTGACAGGTTTGCTCCCATAGTCAAAGTTGTTCAGTTTGATGGGTAGAGTACCTATGTGGTTTAAAGGTTAATACTTTTTCCTTACACCCTGTCTGTATAGCGGCTACTGTACTACAGCTACTGAAAAGCTTTTTAGGGTTCCGTAGTCAAACAGGTAACCCATAAGTTTTTTAGGGTTCCGTAGTCAAACAGGGAACCCTTATGCTTTCGTTCATTCTGTCTGTCTGTCTGTATGCCCCAACTCGATAATTCGCTCTACATTTCTTTTTTTGAGTTACTGTTATCTGTCTTCATGTCAAATTTCGATTCAATAGGTGCAAAAATTAGTGAGTTATTGAGGCGGGGCATACAGACAGACAGAATGGACGAAAGTATAAGGGTTCCTTGTTTGACTACGGAACCCTAAAAAAGGGATCTAAAACCAGAACTTTACAAACATATATACGGAATCTACCGATTTTTAGTCGTGAATTTTACCAGTTTTAGTCAATTTTGCAACACTTATACAATGGCTACGGAACACTAACATTGGTGAGTCCGACACGCTCTTGGCCGGTTTTTTTCTGTGGTACAGCTAGGGTAAGTAGAGCTTGTGTGCTAAGGTATGCACAACTACATGGATGCATGTTCTATCATCATTATATTATATTGTTTCAGATTGCTGTTCGCGATGTCGTTCATAACGATGTTTGTGTCTATGTGGCTCACCAACACGGCGGCCACCACCATGATGGTTCCCATTAATTTCGCTTTACTAAGAGTATTCGAAGGAGTAAGTTGTTATCTTTATAATCTACCTTTAACTTTTGAAAAAAAAAAACGTGTGTACGCTCGTAAAAAGTTGCAAGAAGTCGTATACCCGGGAGTCGCGCTGTAAGTCGGACGGAGGGCGGACGCGTGCGTATTGGCCTCTCTTAGGCTTGCACGTGGCTCCGCCATTTTGTGAAGTTCTTTTCTGTTTTAACCTTAAAACAATTAAATCACTTGAGATTATGAACTACTTGACAGTGAGTGGCATAATTGCCGCGCTATGAGCAAGCAAGCCATTAATTAAGAAAAATAGAAATAGAAATTATACCCGTCAAGGCCTTATCAGTGGCGGACTAAGCCCGTCGGAGGCCCGGGGGCATGTAAGCAAAATCCACTACGGGAGTTTTTGACGCGCGCGCTGATTGGTCAATAAACTCCCGTAGTGGACTTTGTCAGCAAAATCCAATATCGGAGTTTTCCCGTAGTGGGTTTTGTCAACAAAATCTACTATGGGAGTTTAGAATACGGGCTCTGATTGGTCAATAAACTCCCGTAGTGGACTTTGTTAGCGAAATCCACTATCGGAGTTTTCCCGTAGTGGGTTTTGTCAACAAAATCTACTATGGGAGTTTGAAGACGGTCTGTGATTGGTCAATAAACTCTCATAGTGGATTTTGTCTGCAAAACCCACTATCGGAGTTTGAGACAGTCAATGAGTACGCTCGATTCTGATTTCCACCCCACCAAACTTACATTTTTACTCATTTTACCTGAAAATATATTTATTCCATCATCATCATTATCATTTTCATGTTCATCACTTTACTTGTTCTTTACTTTTCAAAGGAAAACATGACTATATGATACATCATCATCATTTTTATTACACAGGTACATTATTACTCATTTGAAAAATATCTTATTTGATAGGTATACACAGGGAATGAATTTAAATTTTTTTTTGCTATTTCGCGATTTTTCGTAGAATTTGTTTAGTTTGATGGCCTAAACTAAAGGATCCGCCTAAGTACTTATGTAACTTATATAAGTTTACACCTGTATATTAAACAGGATGTAAATAAACACCGCAAGTTTAAAAAAATCTGCTGTCCCATACATTTGGGACGAGTAGGATTGCAGTTTTGTATAAAACAGCTGATTTCTTTTTCGCGTTTTCGATCTTGATCCCATAGAGAAAGGTGTTCAAATCGATGGTCGGATACGTGTTAAAGAATAATCACAAAACTAGAAAGTAGTTTGCGCTTATTCAATAACACGTTATATAGGCTCCTTTTTATTCTGCTGAAATGTTGCGCAAAAAAAAAAAACTGCTGTTCCATACAAATCTGCAAATCTACTCGAGCCTAAAGTATAGGACAGCTGTTTTTTTTCGCGATTTCGATGTTGGTCTAGCTAGAGAAAGCTGAGAAAGTTGTTCAGTATCATGGGTACAATCACCTCTTTTTTTTCGTTTTCCTTAAAAATAGTAAACATGCATGAATGTGATGATGATGATGACACCTATACGTACGAGGTGCTTCAAAACCACAAACATTTCATACCATTAAACTGAACAACTTTCACAATGGAGCCAACAATGAGAAAAAATAAAAAATCCGCTGTTTCATACAATACTGTAGACCTACTGTCTCGACTTAAATGTATGGGATAGCAGAATTTTTTAAAATTTTATGACGTTGTGGTTTTTTGTTACATCCTTTTTAATATACAGGTGTAAACTTAAGTAAGTTAGGTACATAATTAAGTACTTAAGCGGATTCTTTAGTTTGTTTAGTTAGACCATCAAACTAAACAAATTCTACGAAAAATCGTTAAATAGCAAAACAATTTAATTTCACACGCTGTAGGTATATCAAATCAAATTCGATTTTTTTAAAAATGAGTAAGAATGTACCTGTGTACCTAATAATGATGATGTAATTATATAGGTAGTAATGTCTTCCTTTGAAAAGTAAAGAACAAATAAAGTGATGAACATGAAAATGATGATGATGATGATGATGGAATAAATTAATGTTCAGGTAAAATGAGTAATAAATGTACCTGTGTAATAAACATGATGATGATGTATCATATAGTAATGTTTTCCTTTGAAAAGTAAAGAACAAGTAAAGTGATGAACATGAAAATGATAATGATGATGATGGAATAAATATATTTTCAGGTAAAATGAGTAAAAATGTAAGTTTGGTGGGGTGGAAATCAGAATCGAGCGTAGTTCATTGACTGTCTCAAACTCCGATAGTGGGTTTTGCAGACAAAATCCACTATGAGAGTTTATTGACCAATCACAGACCGTCTTCAAACTCCCATAGTAGATTTTGTTGACAAAACCCACTACGGGAAAACTCCGATAGTCGATTTCGCTAACAAAGTCCACTACGGGAGTTTATTGACCAATCAGAGCCCGTATTCTAAACTCCCATAGTAGATTTTGTTGACAAAACCCACTACGGGAAAACTCCGATAGTGGATTTTGCTGACAAAGTCCACTACGGGAGTTTATTAACCAATCAGCGCGCGCGTCAAAAACTCCCGTAGTGGATTTTGCTTACATGCGGCCCGGGGCGGCAAAACTGATATCTACCCCTTTTTGAACCGCGTGGCAGAACTTGACATAGGCGCCCCTTCCCTCCAAAGGGTTCCTTGTTTGACTACGGAACTCTAAAACAACGATAGCCTGCCAATTTTATCGTCATCGTTATTTACAGGAAGGTCTATTGAAGATCTATGACAAAAACTCTAATGGTGATTTGGAAGCCTCGGATATCACTACTTGCTACTTCTGCGCCGTTACTTACTCGGCTACTATAGGTAACTTTATTCAGTTCTAGCTTATAATAAGGGTTGTTTCACACGTACCACAATCACAACACGTACCTACTGAATATGAATAGTCGAATTTAAGGTGTTATTACACTTGGCTAAATTTAGGTTCTAACAAGAGGGACAGCTCTTGTTAGAATCTAAATTTAGCCAAGTGTAATAACACCTTAAATTCTACAACAACAACAAGAGGGACAGCTCTTGTTAGGCTCGGTTCCCACGGCCTGTATATACGCAAATCGCGCCAAGCCACACGCCGTGGGAACAGTGTCGTCTGTCTTGGCCTGTAGACGCCTGTGGACGCCTGTGGTGTGTATTGTGTCCGGATCGCCGTCGGTAACTTCAAAGGGGCGCCTGTCGCCGCGCCTGTGCAAGCGCGTGGATTGCCGAGCCATTGACATAGTACTGTAGCCAGGGGACTTATTAATTACCAAAAAGATTACCGATTGCCGTTTAGAAATTGTTGTAAGGTACTAAATTACTAATATAATAATAACCTAAGTCTTACAGATCACAATTCACAACCCGCCGTAGAAAAAAAAAAAACTCTGAAACGTTTCAAATTTCGAGGCTATTTTCTATACTGCCATGTTCTTCACCTTAGTTTGAAAATGTCAGTATAGAAATAAAAGAAAACCTCGAAATTTAAAAATTTAAGAATAATCTTATTATTTTTTTTCTACGCCGGGTTGTGATCTGTAAGACTTAGGTTTTAATATTAGTCATTTAGTACCATACAATAATTTGTAAACGGCAATCGGTAATCTTTTTTGTAATTAAAAAGTCCCCCGGCTACAGTACTACCCTATCAGTGTCAGTGTCAAGGTTAAAACTATGACTAGATTTATAGATATACCAACCCCCCCCCCCCCCCCCCCTTGCTACGCCTATGTTAAGATTTTTGCATTTTTAAATTGAAATGAAAATGATTAACAGTATTAACACTCACTCTCAGTTGCAGAACGCTCGTTAAAGTTAATCCTCCATTAAATCTCTTGCTAGCTTTTACTACGTCAACAAGACAAAAAGTGACAGCAAGAGAATTAATGGAGGATTAACTTTAATGAGCGTTTCTGCAACTGAGTTAGTTGCAGGAACGGTCATTAAAGTTAATCTTCCATTAAATCTCTTCCAGTAATTTTTTGCCTTGTGGACGTAGTTAAAGCTAGCAAGAGATTTAATTGAGGATTAACTTTAATGAGCGTTTCTGCAACTGAGTTAGTTGCAGGAACGGTCATTAAAGTTAATCCTCCATTAAATCTCTTGCTGTAATTTGTTGTCTTGTGGACGTAGTAAAAGCTAACATAACAAGAGATTTAATTGAGGATTAACTTTAATGAGCGTTCCTGCAACTGAGTTAGTTGCAGGAACGGTCATTAAAGTTAATCTTCCACTAAATCTCTTCCAGTAATTTTTTGTCTTGTGGACGTAGTAAAAGCTAGCAAGAGATTTAATTGAGGATTAACTGTAATGAGCGTTTCTGCAACTGAGTGTTAGTTGCAGGAACTGTCATTAAAGTTGATCCTCCATTAATTCTCTTGCTGTCACTTTTTGTCTTGTTGACGTAGTAAAAGCTAGCAAGAAAATTAATTGAGGGTTAACTTTAAGGAGCGTTTCTGCAACTGAGTGTAAGATTAGTTCATTTTTAATCAACTTTTTAGATAAAATTGTTAATAATAGTTAATTATTTTTAATTTTAATCAAAATTAACTTTGGGCCCGCACTGCTTTAAACCACATACTCGACTCATCAAACTGAACAACTTTAAACTGACAGAACAAAAAAAAATAGAACAACTCTGATAGCATGGTCAACTCTGACAACATGAACAAATCGGATAACATGGTCAACTCGGACAACATGGTCAACTCGGACAACAGGGTCAACTCGGACAACATGGTCAACTCTGACAACATGGTCAACTCGGACAACATGGTCAACAAAGTCAACTCTGACAACATGGCAAACTTGGTCAACATGGTTAACTTGAACAACGTGAATAACCTTAATAGCATGGTCAGCTCAGTCAACATGATCAACGGTGGATTTTGTCAAAGTTGACCATGTTGTCCGAGACTCCGAGTTGACCATGTTGTCAGAGTTGACCATGTTGTCCGAGTTGTTCATGTTGTCCAAGTTGTTCTCCTCCATCTGGCGTCAACGCCATCTATCGCGGTTTGTTGGAACTATGTTTTACTAGCTGTCAGAAAACTCCCCATCGGGTAGATTTATTCTTGACTAGCTCGGCAATCCACGCGCTTGTACAGGCGGCGACAGGCGTTTCCTTTGAAGTTACCGACTTTCGATGGATAGCAATACGCACCGCAGGCCGCGACAGGCGCTCTGTTCCCACGGCGTGGCGCGTGGCGTGTGGATTGACAACACACATGCCGTGGGACCCTATCTACAAGCTAGCTACAGTTGGTGCGTGGATTGTAGCGACAGTGTTGCCAAGTTCGGCTTTTCGGAACTAGATTAGCCCTTTTTTTCTCTCGACCAGCGCTGCGCCATATTTACTAACTTAGTAGTTTATATTTCAGTTGTGTTTATATAAATTAGCCGTAATTTTACATTTTCTTATTACGGACAAATTACAGAGCACGGTTTGTCGTGAAAGTTCGTTTTGTTTCTATACATTACATGCAAATCTTTTCCAATGCAGTTTTCGTGTGCCGCGGTGATTACGTAAGACGCGACAATTATCGTATTTCTTTTTTTTTACTTATTCCGGTCTCCTTATAATCTATGTTCTTGCAGAATAATTCAGAAAAGAAAGATTGTTTTTCAGTTATTAAAACAACAAGAAATGAAATATGTAACAATTTAGACATTATAATATTATATAATAATTTGGCTTTGAAATAAAAGAAATAAATGGCTCATTCCCTTGCGTAGCAATGGTAACACTGACTGGCATGGCGAGCCACAGGCGCCGTGGGAACGGGTCGGCGCGTGGTGTTACAGGCGAGTACAGGCGAGGCGCGTCGTGGCGCGGCTTGTCTATACACAGGCCGTGGGACCCGAGCCTTAGAATCTAAATTTAGCCAAGTGTAATAACACCTTAAATTCTACTATTCATATTCAGTACGTGTTGTGATTGTGGTACGGAGAAAATTGATACTAGGTTTGCGAATATAAACGATTTTCTTTATAATCCACTTGCATTATATGATGGACTTTATTGTATCTTCTGTTGTAATACTTCAACAGCACAGTAGAATATAGAAGAGGAAAAAGTGACATCCTTGAGAAGAGTCCAAAATCTGATAGATTTATCCATTTAAAACCCACGACGAGAACACCCGTGTGTCAAAAATGCGTAGATTTTTTTTTAGGGGAATTTCTAAAACGCCAATTTCATGGTTGAAAAATCGAAAAAATCTTTATAATTTATAACCGATACTAGTAATTGTAAATCTGATAGCATAGTATTATAGGCCTAATTAACAGCTATATTTCAAACGTTGATTGGTAATCCTACTCGCAATATTTTAAGAGTAATTCAATTATTTGTGTTTTCGTTGTGAGAATTTTTTACTTAGGTATCAGGAGGTTTCGGTCTAAGTTATATACTTAGGTACACGAATATGTAAACATAACTATGACCTATATGTTCAATTTTTTGCGTTTCCCAAATAGGCGTAACACCAGAGATAAAACGATTTCCTTTTTTTCGTACAATTTCCGCGCCTAGGGTTGTCACTAGAAAAAAGAAATTTCTTTTGATAGTTGAACGGACTATTTTACATAGTGAAAATACTACTTATAAATAGTAGTACTTACTTGATAAACAAATCTAAGTATTAATTAATTCAAACATTAACTACTGGATTTTAAAGATTTTAATCTTTTATTTCTGAAACCACATCAACTTGTCGCCATTTTCAGTAACCTGCTAATAAATTACCTTGAAACAACAAATTCACTTTTGGCGACCCAGTTGGTGTTATGGTTGCCAGCATGCCATTGCCAGACCACCAAACCAGAGATCCTGGGTTCGAATTTCGGTTCAGTCATGGGTGTTAACAATCTTTCAGTTGAACTTAGTTATAACATTCAAAATGGTATTCCTTTTAAAACAAATCAACAAAATAAAACTATGACATTAATAATAGTTTCATAACAATTAAAATTTTAATTAAAAGTTATTCTATATAAGGTTTTACAAAAATACAAATAAACATTTAATACAAATAAATAAACCCACGCTCTTCCAAACCGTTTATTTATTTATTGATTATAAACATGTTACAGCCATGTTGTGCTATTTCGAATCAAATTAAAGATTGAAAAATTTGTCTCGGGCGGGACTTGAACCCACGCTCTTCCAAACCGGGGAAACGTGCTAACCAATTACACCACCGAGTCCAAGTCTTAAGGGGACGTGCGCGCCATCTACTGGCAGTAGATGCACGCACGTCCCCTTAAGACGCAACAGATTGAAAATTTCGTTCTCTGGGTTGTGGACTCGGTGGTGTAATTGGTTAGCACGTTTCCCCGGTTTGGAAGAGCGTGGGTTCAAGTCCCGCCCGAGACAAATTTTTCAATCTTTAATTTGATTCGAAATAGCACAACATGGCTGTAACATGTTTATAATCAATAAATAAATAAACGTTTAGACCATCAAACTGAACAACTTTCACAGTGGGACCAATGACGAAATCGCGAAAAAAAAACAAATGTTCCACACTAAACTACAAAATATCTAGGTACTCGAGTTAAATGTACGGGGCTATTGGATTTTGGATTTTGCTATGGGATTAAAATAGGTAACTAAATTCTTAAGTTAAATAATTAGAGATTAACCCGTCTTTTAATTTAAAGTTACTCCCTGTACACATAATAACAAACGTAAAAATATCTTCTTAAGTTTAATTAGAAATCACAAGGCATATACCATCTTGAACTTTTTTATTCAAAACAACAAATATAAAAATAATTGACCTTACAATTGAATATTACTGAACATCTCCGCTCAAAGGTATCATAGTAAAATGTTTTTGTATCATTTGCTCATAAATTAATTTAGGCTTTTCAATTTTCTTGAACAGTGACAACCCTGACTAATTTTTTAAAAGACAATTATCTCTGGTGTTACGCCTTTTCGGGAAACGCGAGTAATTTTTACATGTAGAGCATAGTTATGTTTACATATTCGTGTATATAACTTAGACCGAAACCGCCTGATACCTAAATTAAAAATGCTCACAACAAAAACACAAATAATTGAATTACTCTTAAAATACTGCGAGTAGGATTACCGATCAACATTTGAAATATAGCTGTTAACTAGGCCTACAATACTATGCTATCAGATTTACAATTCGGTATGTCAAGTTTTTTTTTGGAGGGCTGAATTGAAAACCATTTCGAGATAATTGTCTCAATAATCATATTTTCTATGTCAGAGATTTTAAAATGAAAGGATTACAGATATTTTTTATAAAATAACGTCGTTTTTCGGTCCGTGCAGTGACGTCACTGGCATACCTCTGAACTCCTTGGTAAACATAAAATCAACTTAAAATAACCGGCCATTAAGAAAAAAAAATACTTTCGCAATGTCAGAATTTGACATTTGATGTTGCCGTTTCTTTTTCCAGCATAGAGTTAGAAAGAGGAGGCAGGTTTTAATTTTTTTAAATACAGCTGTATGTAGTTTTTCTCCATGGAGTTCGAATTATTTTCTCTCCACCATTTTTGCACTTAGAGATTACAGATCAAAATAATTTAAAAATTAAATTTATATTGATAAACTCGATGAATCGCAATAAGAATGAAATAGGTATCTTAAAATTATGTCTTCTGTCCGTAAAAAATATAAAAATGAAGACAAAAAAAAACTTGACATACCGAATTACTGGCGCCGATTAGAAATTATAAAGATTTTTCCGATTTGTCTAAGCTGGAAATTCACTTTTAGAAGTTCGTCTAAAAAAAAATCCACGCATTTTTGGCAAGCGGGAGTTCTCGTCGTGGGTTTTAAATGACTAGACCCAGCAGATTTTGGACTTAACTCAACCATGTCACTTTTTTGGCTTCTATAATCTACTGTGAACAGTCCAAAATTATCAAGTTTTACTTGTTAAAATATCGACTGTAAAATATAGTTTGATTATAATTACCAGGTCCTTAGAGTGTGACTAATCTGCATACCTGTGGCGGACTCTTTGCTCACCGATAAAACTCTATGAGAGGTGGAGAGTTGCCTTGACGACAAGCCGTCAGAAAAATAACTTTGATATTTTTTCACACGCAATTTGTTAATTCGAATGTTATTATTTTTTTATGTTCAATTCTATAGTCATTATAATTGCATCATCCTAACTTAATTATCGCGTTCTTATTTCAAACATCATCTCACCCGAGCTTCATTCATCTGCGCCCTATCTCCGCCTATCTGCCGGCAACCATCCCCACATACCAAATTTAGTTACAATAGAATAGAATAGAATAGAATAGAATCATTTATTTCATATTATCAAATTCATAATTACAAGTAAGGAAGTACATTACATAAAAATAAAAATGTCAAAGGATAATATGATCGTCAAGAATTAAAAATAAATAAATATATATTGACAGATAAAGATTTTAATAATATTTTAGATATATTTACAAAAATTTTCAATTTTGCATGTCCACATCTTAAAATTATAACTAAGCCTGAACTTTCAGTACCTATAGTTACAGTAACAAGTACGTAATTATGCTTTCAGCATAGAATAATCGTTAAGTACTTGGTCGGTAATAGCTAACTGTTATTTCAACTAAGAGAAGCAACCAATATCTAGCCTCCTGAATAATTAACACTTATCAATACATATGAAAATATTAAAAATACATGCATACGAAGCCATTTATGTCAGCGATAATTTTGGACTGAATGCATACAAAGCCATATATGGTTCTGAAAATTATCTTCTGAAGTTAAAGTCTGAATTTTTTTAAAATCTTTTTTATGGTTTTTGGACTTCATAATAAACAGATATTTAGTATCAAACATTTTTTTGATCGCATGCTTCATAATTCATGCAGTAGAGGGTTAATGTACCTACTATTATTTCAGGTGGAATTGGAACTCTCGTGGGTACTGGCACGAATTTAGTGTTCAAAGGACTTTTTGTGAAGTAAGTTTATAACTACACTAGTGTTTACCCGCGACTTCGTCCGCACAAATTATACAGGGTGGATTTTTAAGACGGGGCTACTTCTGCCCAGGCAGAGGCAGGTACCTTAACCGTTGTAGCTACAGCGAAAAGTTCTTAAGAGACTATCCTTATCTTTTTGAAACATTTTGAACTGCATTCACAGATTTTGGAAAAAAATTACACTAAAACTTTTTTTGATGCCAATCGATCCTCTTTCTTATAAGAATCCATAAACTCTATTGGACCAACCGAGGTTAGAGTACTAGAAATGTCAGAAATCCCAAAAAACGTTTCCCATACATTTCGTAGGAAATGAGACTCCAACATACTTTTATACTTAAGGGACCATGGGTTCCGACGAAGATTTTCTATGAGAAACGCGATTGCCCAGCCCTCCGAAAAGTGCGTGCGTCCGTATTTTCGATTAAAAAGAATGAACAAAAACACTTTTGATAGATTTTTTAATGATTTCACTAGATAAACTACACTACACTAGAGTAGCTACAACGGTTAAGGTACCTGCCCTTGCTGCCTCGTCTCAAAAATCCACTATGTACCTATACCAGATTTTAAGTCAGATCATAATTAAGCTATCAAACAAAAAAAGTTTCATCAAAATCGGTTCAGTTCTTAGTTTTGCGTGATGCACCAACAAACAAACAAACAGACAGACAAAATTTCTAAAAAAGGTTGATTTCGAGTCAGGGATAAGTACCTAAAAACCATATCGTATTCTTTTATTTGTAAATATCTTCTATCACACTTCAGTTACAGTTTTATAGTAGTTTAGATTTATAGTAGTTTACATTCGTTTACTGTACGTAGGTAGGTAAGTATATCAAATTATTTTTCTTTTCAAAATATGAATCTGGTAATATCTATGTAAGTACCTTAATAAAGATGATGATGATGACGGTGTATCATAATATCATCTACATGTTTTTCTTTGAAAACAAGTAGGAAGTAAAGAATATGATTTTTTTTTTTTTAAATTATTTATTTTATTTATTCCAGAAACTCAAATACAAATTATTAATTATTTAAATTGGCAACAAGCCTCGTCCAAAACTATGATGATGATGATGGAATAGATTCATTTTCAGTTAAAATGAGTAAAAACGTATTTAATGTACTTACCTAAGTTTGGAAAATATCGTAGATTTTGCTGACAAAGTCCACTACTTATAGTTTATTGACAGATCAGAGACCGTCTTTAAAATTCCGTTAGAAGGTTTTGTTGACAAAACCCACTACGGGAAAACTCAGATAGTAGATTTTGTTGACAAAACCCACTACGGGAAAACTCCGATGGTAGATTTTGCTGGGAGTCTACTATGTAGAGTCTACTATGGGAGTTGATTGACCAACATAATCAGAGAGCGCGCCAAGTAAGTAGTGGATTTTTTGTTACAGGCAGTTTTATTTTCTGTTACAGGGAATACAAAAGCGCACCAGACTTTTTGTCTTTTCCCCTGTTTTCGGCATTTAGCGTTCCAATGATGATTGTTTTGGAGATAATGTTGTATTTGTACATGACCATTTTTTATTTTGGATGCTTAAGGTAAGGTCCCCAAAAGCTGATGCCTAAAAATGGCGCCTTTTTTCTTTTCACCTATTTCTTACCGCGGCCATCTATCAATCTTGAATATTTTATTTCAGAATACACACATGCATAGGTACCTACCTACATAATGAATCTCAAAACAACAAAACTACTTACCTACTAATAATTTATCAAATTAACTATGAACAAAACCTAAAAAGTAGGGAAGAATTATTTTTAGGGAAGTTTCGGTTTCGGTTTCGGATTTATTGGGCCGAAACTAGATGTCCGTATGCCCAGCGGGGCCCTCGGCCCTAGGGCGTTGAAACCTAGCTAATCATTTAGTGCTCATTTAGTGCTCTCTGAATATGTATGGCTTATATTTAGTGCTTCAAAGATAACGGAGTTATATCAAATCTAAGCTAGCGTCCGCCCAGCGGGGCCCTCCTTTATTATGGACGAAAATAATTTAAATGTTACATCAATATTTAGTGCTCTGAATTCCTATTAAAACTGTATCAAAAGATTTGATCTAGCTGGTTTGGTTTAAAAGTTATAGCATTTTTTAGTTTTTAATTTCCAGCGGGGCCCTCTCTTGTTTGACTATATAAGTCGCTGAAATTTATGTCGCCATTTAGTCCTTGATGCCAGGTATCTGTCTGTGTGGTTAATTAACACATTCTGCTTCTAATAAACCTGGAAAATGCAATAATATCTCGCAACATTGATTCATATAAAATGACATTTCGTGGACAGTCGGCATCAGAAGTAGATGAGAGCTTTACTTGTCCGTGGTTTCCTAGGGGATCGCTAGAGGGCGCTACGGTCTAAGCTTTCAGACAAAGATTTATCAAAATCGGTCCGGTAGTATAAGTGTAGGGACACACCTGCGGAACGTTCCGTGCCGAACATTCGGTTGAATACATGTGCGTAATGGTGCGTACTGGTGTGTCGCAGGTATAGGGAAAAGCGTTGCACGCGTATTCAACCGAACGTTCGGCGCCGAACGTTCCGCAGGTGTGTCCATACACTTACATTTAGACATAGTGTGATACGCCATCAACAATCAGACAAACCTTTGTAGTAGGTATTATATTATAATAATAGATAGATAATAAGTACTTACCTACACACACGCGCACTTTCATGAACGTGTTGGTACTAGTAGAAGTCATACGGCAGCGAATAATTGATAATATCGCATCAAGAGTCACCAGGACTAAAATACGACGTAGATGTAAACAATGTACCATAAATACGGGTGCACAATTTTAGGCGGACTAGTAAAAATAGTAAAGCTCTCGTATACTTCTGATGCCGACTGTCCACGAAATGTCAATTAATATGAATCAAAATTGCGATATATTATTGCATTTTCCAGGTTTATTCGAAGCAGAATGTGTAAATTAACTATACAGACCGATACCTGGCATCAAGCACTAAATGGCGACATTAATTACAGTGACTTATATAGTCAATCAAGAGAGGGCCCCGCTGGAAATTAAAAACTTAAAAATGCTATAACTTTTAAACCAAACCAGCTAGATCAAATCTTTTGATACAGTTTTAATTGGAATTCCGAGCACTAAAGATTGATGTAACATTTTAATCATTTTTGTCCATAATAAAGGAGGGCCCCGCTGGGCGGACGCTAGCTTAGATTTGATATAACTCCGTTATCTTTGAAGCACTAAATATAAGCAATACATATAAGCAATACATATTCAGAGAGCACTAAATGAGCACTAAATGATTAGCTAGGTTTCAAAGCCCTAGGGCCGAGGGCCCCGCTGGGCATACGGACATCGAAACTAGAACAGACACCGAAATTCGGTTTTGGTTTCGGTTGTAAAAACTAGTTTCGGTCGGACTCTACTATAGCTACTAGGGGTCCAGGAGAAAACCAATTCGCGAGCAGTCCGACTCGCACTTGGTCGGTATTTTTAGTCTGATGAAGACCCTGTTTTATGTCCTTAAGGCATGGCAAGGCCAGGCAAAGGCAAGGCAAAGGTAGGACGAACATGTAAATGTGGGCCGAGGCGAAGCCGAATCATGAGGCGGCGGTTCGATTCCTGAACTGTACCACTAATCATTATCATTTACTAGCTCGGCGGTGAAGGAAAACATCGTGAGGAAACCTGCATTCCCGAGAATGAGAAGAAAATACCACAAGTTCGGAGGTAAGCGTAAAATATGGGTGAGCTTGGGGCGAACACAAAGGACCAGCGATGGTCTAAGTGTTACATAACGACCCTTGCTTGCAATAGCCCAACCACAAATAAATATAATAACGTAAGTCCATCAATGTCTAGTTGTGGCCAAGGCTTGTACAATGCGCGGAAATTAAAATCAATCAACTTTTCAAAATCAATGACGAACAACGAACAACAATAATTTTCCTGTGTTGAAGTATTCATTTTTTTTTAATAAACAGCTTTCTATTCTATTTGCAAGCCTGAAGTAAATTAAAAGCAATCAACTTTTCAAAATCAATGACGAACAACGAACAACAATAATTTTCCTGTGTTGAAGTATTCTTTTTTTTTTAAATAAACAGCTTTCTATTCTATTTGCAAGCCTGAAGTGCGATTTTTTAACATCATACGATCAACTCGGCAGTACAAAATTTCAAAATTACTATGTAGGTTATGCATCTTTCTATTGCCGAGTTGATCTTATGATGTTCAAAAATCGCACTCCTGTTCGTTTAAATAAAACCTTTGATAAGTACTTCCTTGGTTGCCATGTTCCGGATTAAAAGATCGTTCCATTTTTTAATTACACGACAGAATATAAGTTTACCATGTAATTTATTTGGCCGCTAAACCACGACGGATATGGATTTTAATACAACTTTTGCCGGCCGCTGCTCACATGTATTTGCCAGTAGGTATACAGCAATTTCGATGTATCTCGAAGAAGGTTGTCAAAATAATGCTCAAATTTCCAAGCATGTTTGAGAAAACTTGATTTTTTTTATACAATACCTACCATTTAGATCTTGTACAAAAGTGCACAAATGTTTACACAATTATGTTTATTTTAGACCTAAAAGTAAGGCGGCTAAGGCGTCTGTGGTACCACAGGCAGGACTGGATGCCGCAAAAAGAACGGTTATGAATGATACCAAGAAGATTGGGCGCATGAAGTTTTGGGAATACGTAAGTTTTTTACAACTCACAACGACATAAAGTTAACTTCGTATGTGTGGGTATTTTAATGTACCGTAGAACGGGGCTATTTGGATTTTCCGAGGCTATTTGGAATTAAATTATTATAAGATTTGAGTACCTAGTCATAAATTCTACCATGACTAGGTTCTATAGACATTTATTTTTCATTTTTGGCAAAACTTTAACTTGTGTTTAATCTGTAGTTACAATTTTTAGGCTGTATTAGCACGCGTGTTTGACCGGTGATATTCGTAGGAAAATTAGAAAAAAGTGAACTTTTTGAAGTGTTTATTAAGTAATTGAAAAGGGAGTTGTATTATATAGTTAAGGAATTTAACAGGATTACAAAACACTATCAGATGATTTAATAGCGTTTCATTTTGAGGATATTTTTGCAATTTTGTCAATAAGGGCTATTTGATATGGCATTTGGGGCTATTTGGAATTGGAAATCTATCGATGTTAAAAGAGCATGTAACACGAAGTGTTTATTGTTTTAGTTGTTTATTTCCAACTAGCTGCTGCCGGCAACTCCGTCTGCGTGGACCTTAAAAAAGTATCCTATGTGTTAATCCAGAACATATTCTATCTGTGTGCCAAATTTCATCCAAATTCGTTCAGCCGTTTATGCGTGATTGAGTCACAAACATCTAAACATCGTCACAAACTTTCGCATTTATAATATTAGTGAGATGAGATGAGATTTGCCATATTTTGAGCCAAATGTAGAAGAAATATTTGAATTTTGCATGCTATAAATTATTACTTTTATATTTGTAGATTTTTGCCTAATAAAAATAAAAGTTCGTTTGACAAATTTTGTTTACATTATTTTATTAAACTTTATTGATATTTTACAAAATGAATGATTATTTCTTCAAATTTTAGTCGTCCCAAATATCGCTAGTGCCGTTTAATTTGCTATTCGCTTTTAGATTCAGCCAAATTCTATACAGAACTTGTCAGGATTCAAATAGCAATAGCCCCATCACAGTCTTATTTGAGACAAAAAAAATTATATCTCAGAATGTATTGAACTTACACATTTATAAAGTCCACTAGAATATAGATCTAAGAGGATAACATAAAAAAAAATACTTACCTGTTTGCTAAAATTAAAATAGTTAAAGAACTGAAAACTATTTTTCACCAAAAATCGTGCCAAATAGCCCCGTTTTACGGTATCCATTTGTTTAAACAAATGAGGTCTTATTTAAAAATGATTACCTAACTAAATCAAATGGTACTACTGGCACCACCTTGTGCCAACTGTACCATTGATGGTACTTCCCTTCCCGATTGTACTTCTGGTCCGGCGGGTAATATTCGTTTAGGTTCATTTGGTCAAATGGTCCAATGCCCGGTTGGTCCATTGCCCACAATGGCCAATGCCCGGTTGGTCCAATTCCCACAATGTCCAATGCCCACAAAGTCCAATTCCCACAAAGTCAATTTCCCAGATGGAGAGTCCTTCGGGGGGACACAACCATGACTTTAAAAGTTTCGTTAATATGTCGAAATCACAATCAATAGGTTATACTCACCCTCTTAATCACCCCTAATTACACGCACCCCCTAATCACTCCCTATGCACCCCTAATCACCTCCACCCACCCCCTAATCACCCCACGTACCTACCCCTATTCACCCCCAACGCATCCTCTACTCACACCCTACTCATAGGTAGGGGATAGATAGGTAGGATAGGTAGGGGGTATTGTACATGAAAGCGAATAAATGAATACTGAATAGACTGACGAATGGACATGCGAAACATAGGTACTAAAAGGGTCCCTTGCTGACCACGGAACCCTAGTTTAGTGCTTTAATGTTTCTGCATAGCTAGCATGCCGCAGTGATACAGCGCTATCATATCTTAGCTCTCTTTCTATTTGCGTGCGAACGAACGAGATAAAAGACGTGATACAGCCGTATCACGTGTAGCATACTACGAGTGCTGTTTAGGCAAATTGTTTTTTTCTTCTAATACCAGATTTTTTTACCCAGATGGTGGTTATCCTATTTGGTGGCGCTGTAATCGGATTTTTTGCAAGATCTCCTATATTTTTCCAAGGTTGGGGAGACTTGATAATTACATCCGCCGGAATCGAAGATATGAAATAGTATGTATTTGTTCAATAATTGTTCAGAAAAACCTCAGAGTAAATTGTACCTATACCCTCATTGAATTAGGACACTATCGAAGATGAGACTCAAAGTGTCCGAACTAAAAGCGACTTAAAAATCAAAAAAGATACTTAAATGCGTGCCAGTCTTTGTTTGATCGTCCGAGCACGCGCTATTTCATGATGCCGTACCACAGAGGATTGTACAGAGTAACAGCTTCTAAGGAAAGTCCATTTTATTAGCCTATTCTTGTAGGGCTGCCTTAAAGGAAATAAATTTAATTGGAGTAAGTATGAAGGTAGGTAAATGTTTTATGACTGAATTGTAAATTGTTTTTGTTTATTTTGTTAGTTATTATTTGTTATTAATTCATTTTAGGCATGAAAATATTAAAACAAATTACTTATCTTTTGTAGTTCTTAGACATATTTAGTTGTAGTTAAAACTATGTATTTCATTAAAATAAAAAAATAAAAAAATGAAAACATTGTTAAAATGATGCCAAGTTTTATTTAAATGTAGTATTTCTTTATGAATGTTTACATTACTCTTCCAATAGTTCATGCACACAGTGCAAAATAATTTACCATTTTTTATTCGACTTCTACTACCTATAAACTAATAAAATAAAAATATCGAGCGTACAACACGGAGCGGTGACGGGCGCGCGGTTAAAATCAACGATGTGTCACCCCTCACAGTCACACCTTCGTTTCGCCCGAAGTCACCCTCGGTCTCGTTGGTGAACCTCGTAGGTGAATGCGCGCACACAAACGCGCTGCGCATGTAGTGATGCGCCGCTTTTGCGAGCTTGTATGAAGCCGTCACTCTGTACAATATAATTCTCTGTGGCCGTACCTACCGTGTTGTAAAAACTACCCAAGCAAAGTGAAAAAAGTTGATGGTGTAAGTATCCTATTTTCAGTAAGCAAACTATTGTTTTATCATTTAGAAGCATAATAGAAGTATCATTTTGTTTACGAACATAACATTTAATTTTTATTTTATTTCTTATTAATCGCGCTCGGTTGGTCAAACAGAGACTGGCGCGCAATTGGTGCTCTTTTTGAATTTTGGTTCTCTTTCGGTTCGGACACTTGAGCGTGGACCCTTAGTCTATAGTATCCTATGTCGATGTCTGAAGGTAAAACATACAGAAGGTTTATTCGTATTATCGGAGTAATTTTGACCGGTTCTTAAATAATGATCTTTTTTCGGCTAGCGCTCTTCCACTAAGTATACCTATCTAGGTATGTCGATGTTATGTTTACAGTATTAAGGATTCCGCCTTGGCCATGCTTGTCGCCTTCTTTATGATGATTCTGCCAGCAACAATGGGTATTTTCAAGAATTGTACAGCTAAATGTAAGTATTAGTTAATTTTTTAAAATTTTTTAAAGGGCCGCCGCACAATGGGGCAAGAAAGTAAAACTGGTGGCAGAAAATCAAAATTTAAAAATGATAATTACTCTAGTGCTATCTATTGAAACGATAGTGCACTACTTTACACGTTATAAAAAAATGCCGTTTTCCACCTTATTTCCCAACCCGCACTTCAAAGTTACGCTTAGTTGTAGCGAGTTTGCCCGCGCGAAACTACGTAAGTATGTTTTTTAGAAATTTAAAAGTTGTTGTGCGTCAGCATTATTGGAATAAAATTGTATTCTATGATTGCATCTTCAAGTTCAGGTATGTGGGCATATTTTATAAGTTTTTTATTACTAAAAGAGTGTTTTTAATAATGTTTAAACGGTGTCTACACTGAAAGTCTTGAATATTTACTCAATGCACAGAAATGTTAAGACATTTAGTTATGTTCCAAGGCTGTCCAAGCTGTGGTTTTTACATTTTTACAAAGCTTGTTTATTGCTTAACATAGGATCAAGAGAATTTGTTGCCCATATTCGGCCTTTTCTAGTAAAAAAGGCTTAAGGGTCGTAAGCAATTTTCTAGTTTGGATTCTATTTATTTTATTCGCATTCTTTTTTTTATATGCATGCATGCATGCATATTTATTTTATACGCCGAAACCGCTTTGGCCGTTTTCCCCTGCACTTGGCACATGCACTAAACTATTTACTTTTTAATTTAGGAAAATACATTTATAATTCAATTTTATTTTAGAAAAGAGTTCCGACACGATATTGATTAAAAGAAATGAGCTTGATAAATTCCGAGTTTAATTTTACTCAACATGCAGATGCGGATTCTAGTGATGCCGATTAATAAAATTTTGTTACATATTTATTATTTTAGGGTGTGATTACAAAGTTAAAAAAAAATATACCTACCTATATATTTTTACAAGATTTTTTTCAATATAATTTGTATAAAAACATCTAAAATGTATTTTATTTACATGAGAAAACATATCAACTAACAAATATGAAGCAAAGAAAACATAAAAATACTCAGGTATTTTCTGCCACCAGTTTTGCTTTCTTGCCCCAGTGTGCGCCGTGCATACTAGCGTCTCTCGAGCGTCGTCATCGAGCCAGCGTCCGCGCCGCGTCAACGCGACGGACGTTGACGAGAGAATTCGCTGAAGAGCGCTGTGTAAGCCCGGCGTTCGGCAGCTGACCACGACCAGCGCTGGCGCCGCGTCACCGCTGACGCTGGCACGACGACGACGCTCGAAAGACGCTAGTGTGGGGCTCTTAGATAAAAGTTATAATACAAAGCCTTCCGGAGATATTGATTTCTATATTGCGAAAGCGAAACATTATAAATGTTTTTCAGATACCTAGTCTTTTCGTCACTAAATGGTACAGTGATGTTACAGTTAAAAAGTCCCATACATAGGTACCCAATTCGGTATGTCAAGTTTTTTTTTGGAGGGCTGAATTGAAAACCATTTCGAGATAATTGTCTCAATAATCATATTTTCTATGTCAGAGATTTTAAAATGAAAGGATTACAGATATTTTTAATAAAATAACGTCGTTTTTCGGTCCGTGCAGTGACGTCACTGGCATACCTGTGAACTCCTTGGTAAACATAAAATCAACTTAAAATAACCAGCCATTAAGAAAAAAAAAATACTTTCACAATGTCAGAATTTGACATTTGATGTTGCCGTATCTTTTTCCAGCATAGAGTTAGAAAGAGAGGCAGGTTTTAATTTTTTTAAATACAGCTGTATGTAGTTTTTCTCCATGGAGTTCGAATTATTTTCTCTCCACCATTTTTGCACTTAGAGATTGCAGATCAAAATAATTTATAAATTAAATTTATATTGATAAACTCGATGAATCGCAATAAGAATGAAATAGGTATCTTAAAATTATGTCTTCTGTCCGTAAAAAATATAAAAATGAAGACAAAAAAAAACTTGACATACCGAATTACTTCCCATCCCTCCTAACAAAACCTCTTAAATTGACTGGTCTACTTAGTTATACGGCGGTCCTTATTTGCCGCACAGGTACTATAAGCCCAGTAATTTTACGGAGTTTTGTTAGGAGGAGTAGGGAGTAATTTTAAACTAGGTACTTTTAAACTGTTACAGGTACCATTTAGGCATTTAGTGACAAAAAGACTACCTGAAAACATATTTCAAATAAAAAGCAAAATTAAAAATTTTGAAAGAACCCGCGACGAATAAAAACGTTGTAATCGCAAAAGGATTTAATAGTTGCAGGAGTCAAAAAAAGTCAATGTATGGCTTTTGATGAACCAAAGATTTCCTTTGGCAGGATTTATCTTTGTGATCCTATGACCAGATTAAGAAGTGGAGCCATCTAAATTTTTGATGAAGGGGGGGAGGGGGGACATTTTAGCCTCAGCCAAGTCCTAAGTTAATATAATATCTGCGTATGTTTAGGTACTAAGTCAAGTTTGGTATCGTTTTCAAATAAATCAAAGATGTAGAATTCAATTCTGGAACAATATTTGCATCAATCTATAGTAAAAACACGCGAATTTAAAAATAAAAATAAAAAATATAAATTAAAATTTCAAATATTTGGACTCAATTTTCTTTTCATAAAATAATGAAAATTTTATTGCATAATAAATGTTTTTAGAGAGTCACTCCTATTTCATGTCTTATATAAACTTTGACAACATTATTTTATAAATAGTGTGTTAAAAATATCAACAAAAAGACGTGCAATGCCCCAATTACCCCAAATCTCGGGAAAGAGAAACACTTTGAAGATCTGGCTTTGTTGTCAGATTGTGTCGTTATTACTAGAAGAATCAATGTCTCTGTAAAAAAAATAGTTAGCCTAGTATCAAGAGCGAAACTTTGTTTCTATTGCTTTTAAAATAATGACTATTTTTCATTGGCTGGAGCTCATAATTAAAAAAAATCTGTAAACTATAGACCACAATCAATCAACGCAAAATGTATTTCATTACCTAGGTAATTGTTGTTTTAATAACTGAAAATAGTTATTTGTTATGCTAGGCTGCAAAGTTGCTTTTTGGCGCGAGTACTTTTATTGAAACCTGAGCAAGCGAAGGATTCTAGGATTGAACCACGAGCGAAGCGAGTGGTTCAAATAATAGAATCCTGAGCGTTTAGCGAAGGTTTCAAAGGTACGAGACGCAGAATAACTTTGCTGCCGAGCGAAACACACAATTTTTCACCTCACAAAGCGAGGAAAAAAGTGAATTGCTAAAAAGAACATTTCAAAAAGTTTTTATTTTCGTGCTGGCCAGTGTCATGAAATAGTTATTAAGCATTTTCAGTGCATTGGCGGTATACAAAAATATTGAATAGACAAATTCGAATTTCAAAAACTCTTTCCACGCTAGCGGATAAAATACACTTTTGCACTCAGATTTCGAACGTTAAACAGAATCTTTCCGAGCTTGTGAGGTGAAAAGAATCTTTCTTTTCTGATAATTCTGCAAGACCATAGATTTTAAGGAGGCCGGAGCCTTAAGAGAATTTTATTCCGAGAGCGAAAATGCGCGCTTCATACAAACGTAGGTACTATGGTGATATTTTCAATACTAACCAATTAAAGTCAATGAAATTTTGCAGAAACATTCTAGAAACAAATCTCTAAGAAATTTGTTTCTAGATTCAACATTCATTCAGAAAACATTCTAGAAACAAATCTCTAAGAAATTTGTTTCTAGATTGTTTCTGCAAAATTTCATTGACTTTAATTGGTTAGTATTGAAAATATCACCATAGTACGTTTGTATGGAGCGCGCTCCGAATTACATCCCATTAAGGCCTACTACATTATATAGGTACCTACATACAGAATTGCGGTCCGGAATTCCGAATCAAAATTCCGAACGCAATTGTGGAGGGGGAAAATCCATACGAAATCGCAATCCTAATTCGAAATTCCGGATCGCAACTCCGTGTGGCGGACCTGAATGACATTAAATTATAAATAAAAAACTTTCAGACAAGGAAGATATGCCGAAAACCAGAATAAGATCGGTCCTGGATTGGAAGGCATGTCACGATGCCATGCCATGGAGTTTCACATTTCTGTTAGGTTAGCATTTTATCATAAATTCAAAATGTCGACATAGGTAACTAATTGTTGAAACAGTGATTTTTCTATACATAGTGGAGTCAAATTACCGTTTTACCTCGGAACCCAATTTAGGTTACTTTGAGTAAACTTTTGTGGTACCTAGGTACCTTATGAATTATGTTAGGTACCTACATTTAAACGAAATTGTTTATTATTATTCGTGTTCGTATTCGTAGGTTGTATGAGCATTTTTATTAAATGTAAACTTCTGCTGTCCCGATTTTTTTACTTCCCATTCAATGAAATGATCCGTACATGAAACTGAGTCGATCACCAAAAAAAACGTTAATTTTTTGCATATTTAAGGACAATTCCCCATACCTACTGTCCCTGATATAAAACACTTTGGTAGTACGGAACCCTCGGAATAATGGAGAGCGGCAAAAAAAATGTTTCGTATATAATGTAAGTAACTAAGATAAGTACCTATATCAGAAGGTTTCACAAAAGTTTACTCAAGGGTTTCGATGTCATAGCATTTTTAGCCTTTCCTACTTGACTCGACTATTATTAGGTACACTGACAAGATTGTCGTTGACGTAGGTAAGTACCTAGTTTTACGGCAAAGGAACGTGTGGCTACACTCAGCGGGACCCTATGTCCACGTACCTATGCCCTAGAACGATGCGCATATGTATGTTTGGGATTTAGTTCCGAATTTGTTCTATCGAATCCAATCAGAATTAAAATTTGTTCCGTTAAAATGGAAGAACGGCATTGGTTTGAAAAAAACCTCCAGCCAGCGGGACACTTTTTATTTATAAGTCATAGGAACTCCAAATGGGTGTCTAGATTTAGTTCTACTTTCCTTTATTACGTTTTTAGTGAAATCAGACCAACAAACTGAACAAATTTCTCTATAGGATGTACCTACAGGACGGCCGTCAGAATAGTAGATTACCTCGGCTTCGCCTCGGTCAACAATTACATGAGATCTGAGACCTTACTTTCCTGGCCTCGGTGTGTACGATTAATCTACTATTCTGTCTGACGGCCGTCCTGGGGTGCGATTTTTGAATGTCATCAGTGAGCTTGAACGGTTTTTAAATCTCATACAAAGTCGTTCTCATGCATCTTTCTACTGCTTATTTGACTTTAAAAAATCACACTCCTGAATTATGATTTTTGGAGGTCAAATCAGCAGTAGAGAGATGCGTATCTCCCACAGACTTAGGTATTACAGTAGCAGACTTAGCACTTTTTACACACACTAGTTTATTATTTCTATCTCTAATAGGTCTGAGAGAACTCATATAGCACTATCCCTGTTTATCTATTGTTGCTACACCACACGCACCCATAAACAATGCAACCATCGTGCCAGGTTGCCATCTTGATAGCTAACGATATGGCCGTCAGTGCCCTTCAGTGAAATATTGTCAAAACGCCGTGTTGAGTTTTGAAAAAAATATTGTTGAAAGTATCACCAAAGGAGCGGAAGTTTTTGTTAAATTATGGTGAAATGCAGTGCGCATAAGTGTGACAGTGCATCCGATCGGAAGACACCCGGATTATTGTTTCATAGGTAAGTAAATCTCGTGTTGGGACACAAATTGTTTAATCTGTTTTTCATTACATATTATGTGCTACGGAAGCACATATTCACTATATTTTAGGAGAAAATCTATGTTTGCATTGTTTTAATTGCATAAAACCAATAAGTAAAGTCATTATTTTGTTAATTCGTTAAATATCTATTGTTAGAATCCTTGTTTGACATTTCATGTACTAGTGCAAAATTCCAGAGATGTATTCACGTTAGCAAAGATTTTTTTACTAAAAATGTGTCTCATTTTTTAGCCTTAAATTAATTTGCATAGCATAAGCATATGCTCACGACTATATTCCCCGAGGGGGTAGTCAGAGATATTCTGAAACCTCAGAACATCCACGTTTCACCAGTTGTACCGGAACTCTGTCCAGTGTGACGGGGGGTGAGCCCGTCGCCACTTATAAAATGGACAGTGGGTACAATACATGCCTCGAAATTGAAGCATGCAGGTTTCCTCACAATGTTTTCCTTCACCGAAAAGCCAGTGGTGTTATAAATCGTACATAAATTCCGAAAAACTTATTGGTACGAGTCGGCCTGGACGGGGATCGAACCATCGCCTCCTGCACGGTAGGCAAGGTTACTCGCCACTGGACCACCACGGCTTTTCCCGGCAAATTAATTTGAGTGTAAGTTAATATATTGTGTTCATTGTTATTTACAGAATAAAGAAGATGCGTCTATCAATAAAATTTAGGATTGTTCCTTGAATAAAAAGAAGTGGAGTGGAGATCATGTGTTGCTAGAAATAGATGTGAAGATAGAGAAAAATCTAAAGCATCATCGGAGGCTCGGAGGATTGCTCAGCCCTGTACCTCGAATGCTCCTTAAAACGTTAGTAAGTATCTCATAAAACAGCATACATTGAATTCTAGAGTATGTACTGTACGGTTCACTTATCGCTTGCAAGCATGCTTTTTTGCGGATTTGCTTGCTTGTTTGCATGCTAGATTGCATACTTGCTTGCCTTCTTGCATGTTAGCTTGTATGCATGCTTGTTTGCATGATTGCATTAGTGCCTTGTATTTTATTAAGCAATGAAGAATGAATTAATTTAAATACATACTCAACAACATTATATGAAACAACATTAATTACGATATATGCATGCGGTTTATGGCTAAGAAAATATTGAAGAATATATCCCACACAGCACAAAATGTCTACAGAATATCTAATAAATATCTTGTAAATATTTGCTCAAATATCTATATGTCTTATTATAAGTAGTACAAAAGATATCTAGAAGATGCCTCTATGTCCGCCTACTAAATGTCTTCTAGACACACATCTGCTAGACATCTCCAAGAATGGTAGGTAGGTATGAATTATTGTAGGTAAAAGGAATTTAAATTTTATGAAGATTAATATTAAGTATTTCAATCGTTTCAGATTCAAGAAACCGACATACTTACCAGCCAAAACTAAAAAACTAAGTTGTATAGATAACTATGATATAATTATCATATCAATGAGAATGAAGAAATTATCGACGGAGACACTGAAACATTGATGGCAATTTGTCAAGAAATCATATTAACAAAATAGTCTTGTTTGAAAATAAATAGTTTCAGTATTAACTTTGTTATCTATTTTCTTTTGACCCTCTGCTTAGTAAGTATTTATATTATGCACCAGTTAATTTGATTATCACTAATTTGCAGAAACGCTCATTTAAGTTAATTTCTCCAATAAATCTCTTGCTAGCTTTTCTACATCAACAAGACAAAAAGTGTCAGCAGAGATTAAATGAAGGATTAACTTTCATGAGCGTTTCTGAAACTGAGTGTATATTATTGAAGAACCTTTCATTAGGTGTGGTATACTTAAACACATAGCATCGGTTCAGGATAAATCATATAGGAAATAGTAAACTCTTAGATATTTGCATAAAGTGGTTTGAAGTCGACACGATAAGAAGAAGAAGATATTTGCATAAACAAATAATTTAGCTCCCTCCGGGTGGAAAGCGTCAACTTTCGTCCCGCTGCGCTAAACGAAGTTGCTGCTTTCCGCCTCTGTTGAGGGGAAAAATAGTAGACACACCTTGGGCAGTAAATAAGAATGTATAATATTATCGCTCGATAATATCGTGGCAGTGTGTAGGATCGCGCGCGTCCCCATACAAAATGTACTCAGAACAATTATCGCAAAATCGCAGCGATAATATCGCTGCAATGAGCGGAGGCCTATATACGAGTATGTTGGCAGCGATTTATTATTCTTAATTTGAGGGAGTCGTGTCGGTGCAATGCAAATCTATCATTTCCAAAACTATAACAATGTTCTGGAATAGTATATAAAATGTTTCCCTCGAGCTGAGTGTTTTTAAAACTGCATTACATAAATTTTGTCACTATTTCAATATGTAGGTACCTACCTAAAGTTGGAAAATTTCGAATGCTTTGACTTGATACAACCCTGTATTTTTTAATGTGTGCATGAAATATGAATGTGTGCAAACTTGCCACGCAGTTGTTGATCAAATGCTAAGTCTGTTATTTAAGTCTGTGGTATCTCCAGAGTAATTTTCACCGAATGAGATTAAAAAAAATAGGGCCCCTGTAGGTACTTACATCGATTTGCGGTTTTCTTTTTGCGTAGGTTAGGTACCAACCATAGATATCTAAATATATCTATGGTACCAACGCTATTAAAGTTGTGTGTGTTCAAGTACATTTATCTTCTTTTTTTTTTCATTTAAAATTTTTTTTTTCAGGTGGAGGATTTGCACTCTCTACGGCGGCAAAATTTGAATACTCTAATCTGAACGGAAAACTAGGAGAGTTTTTGGCCCAAATGGCAGGCTTGCCTGATGAAGTCATCTTGTTATTAGTTATTGCTTTTACTGTTTTCGTTACAAATTTTGCATCAAACGTGGCTACGTGCAATGTTGTTACACCTATTGCTATGCAGATGGTAACTATACTCTTTTCCATTTTGATCTAAAGTTTGTCCAGAAAAAATATCACTGGCGGTACCTATATGGCCAAAAAAGGAGGTCTACCACCAATTCAATCAATTTGGTCTACTTTAAAACCGTAGTGCATAATTTTTATGCAAGATGCACCGTTTAGAAGTAATAAGTCAAAACCTGCAAAAAGTCCGAAAATTACGAGGTTTTTCAAGTACGGTTAGCACAGGTCTTTCAAAGCTGCAAAATTGGTTTTATACTGCTGCATAGCTAGCATGCCGCAGTGATACAGCGCTATCATACCTTCGCTCTCTTTCTATTTGCGTGCGAACGAACGAGATAAAAGACGTGATACATCCGTATCACGTGCTGCATGCTACCAGTGCTGGTATCTATCCTAACAACATCCCAAACATGCAGCTCCGTGCAATCAATTGCGACCTAATGCGATTTCTATGTCTAAGGTGACTGGCGTATTGAGCCTATCCATTAATAAAATTGTAGTACTTTGATCTAAGGGTTGAAATAGTTCGTAGGTACGTCATAATCATAAGACAGTCAAAACAATGTGACAATTAAGGTCTATTTTCGCTGCAAACGAATGTTCAGCAGCAGGACCTTCAACCTGGAGTGCGATTTTTGAACATCAATACGATCAACTCGGCAGTAGAAAGATGCATAATCTCCATAGTAAATTTTTGACATTTTTTCTACTGCTGAGTTGATCGTATGATGTTCAAAAATCGCACTACTAGCTTTGAATCTGAATTCTTTTGGTTTTAATTCGATTTAGGATTACGATTTATTGCAGGAATTTTGATCCGGAATTCGGATTTTGTATGGATCATCTCCTCTAGAATTCCGTTCGGAATTACAGTCATCATACCCATACGAAATCACAATTCCGAATCAGAATTCCATTACGGAATTCCGGATTTACCTACCTACATGCTGCCACTTATTTAAGTGGATGATCAGACCGTCAAACTGAACAACTTTCTCTATGGCAGCAACATAGAAATCGCGAAAAAAATATCAGCTCTTCCATACAAAACTGCATACCTACCTACTCGAGCCTTTATGGGACAGCAGACTTTTTTTTCGAGATTTCGATGTTGGTCCCATAGACAAATATGTTCAGTTTGTTGGTCTGATCATTCCCTTAAAATAGTGCCAGCATATTAAAAAGGACCCTGTATGTAGAGGGCTTAACTTTTTTGCAGGCTGAACAGTTGAAGCTTAATCCACTGAAATACAGTATAGGGACAGGAATTGCATCTTCATTTTGTTTCGTTCTTCCCGTTGGGACTCCTGGCAACTTGATTGTGCAAAGCGCTGCTAAGGTTCCTACAAAAAAAATGGTAGGTACAGTAGTTACGACATTGGTGTAAAATTTTAGGTACTAACTTAATTTTTAGGGTTCCGTGGTATTAAAGGTGGACGAACTTATATCCGCGGCGAACGAGCAGAAGGAGGCGAACGAAACGAATTTTCTTTGCACCTCGCTAATCTGTGCACTCGCACACCGGTCGGAATCGATTCGAACGACTCGGACGAATCGGACGACACGCCCGAAGAATTTCTGACCTTCTGCTAATGTGAGTGGATGTGTGGGCGCCCTCGTAGGACGTATTTTGATCAAATCGGTTGCGTTCTACAAAACGGGGAAGTGCGGGGTAGTTACTCGAAACCGACGGGCATGTATGAAGAGATGTATGGATGTGAATGAGGCTAAAGAAGTATTAGGGTGCCTGTCCATTGACGCGGAGATAGGCGGCGGAGCGGAGAAACGGCTATAGATAGATAGAAGATTACACACCGAGCGCAGGAAAATAAGAAAGGTCTCAGATCTCATGTAACAACATGTGTCAACATCAACAAACATGTGATTTGAGGTTTTCTTATTTAGGTACTGCCCGAGGTTAGTATACTATTTTTATCCTCGAAGGAGGTGGAAGCGGCAACTTCGTTTAGCGCTGCGGGACGACTATTGACGCTTTCCTTCCGGAGGGGAGAAAAAAACGTATTACCTACCTAGGTATATTTTGTTACAGATGGTGGCCGGCGCTTTACCGACGATCCTGACCATCTTTATAATGTGGGTGTTCCTTATAATGTGGGCGCCTGTGATTTGGCCTACAGATGGCATTGTGGGTTTGCCTTTTTGGGTTGCTAACAAATCTAGCCTTATCTCTAATGCTACTACTACTGCTCCTTGACGTGGAGGGTAGACTGGCCCAGTAATTAACCTTTTAACCGCCATCGGCCATCGCCATGGTTTGAAATATAAAATGTACCACATCGAGCTCACAACGCCGCCGTCTCATAAATACCTAAGACTAAGTCTATAGTTTTTTAGATAGGGTTTTTAAGGGGATAAACTGAACTACTGTCTCTATGGGACCAATATCGAAATCGCGAAAAAAACAGCTGTTCCATACAAAAATGAAAACCTACTTGAGCCAAATGTATGGGACAGCAGATTTTTTGTTTTTTTCGCGATTTCGATGTTGATCCCACAGAGAAAGTTGTTCAGTTTGACGGTCTGATCGTCCCCTTAAAAAGTGACACCATAATTAAGAAGGACCCTGTATGACACTGCGCTGGGGGCAAGTTCAATGAAAAATGTTCGGCGGTTAAAAGGAAAGAATTTCCGTGGGACTGAGTAGGTAAGAATTATAGCAAAAGTGGTATCGTTTGTACAGGGTCCAACTTAATATGCTGACACTTTTTTAAGGGGATGATCAGACCATCAAACTGAACAACTTTCTCTATGGGACCAACATCGAAATCTCGAAAAAAAAATCTGCTGTCCCATACCTACATGTGGCTCGAGTAGGTCTGCAGTTTTGTATGGAAGAGCTGATTTTTTTCGCGATTTCGATGTTGGTGCCATAGAAAAAGTTGTTCAGTTCGATGGTCTGATTATCCCCTTAAAAAAGTGTCACCATATTAAGAAGGACCTTATAGTTAAGGCCAGGTGGGGTAAGACAAACATACTTTATTTTATTGTGAATATAACGAGACCCAACATGTTCAGCAAACAAGCTACATTAATAATTATCCAATCAAGTAAAGCAAGCGTTTTAAAGCAAATCTTCTACAATCGATGGCTTCTGAAATAATGCACAATATATTTACTTAGTCCTCTTGGTGGTCTTATACCCCAGAATTTGGGGTTTTGGGAATTGGGGGTCCCCCTGTCTGGTCAACGCCATCTATAGAGTCATTAGGAACAAATTTTTCTTTTTTAATGGCTTTCTAAAAATCCCTCATTAGATTCAATGATGATATGAGTCTAATAAGTATTTAATTTTTTTTTTTATATTCGAAAAAGGAAGCGTCATTTATTTCCTACTCAAGATCAAGAAATTCCACTGAATAGAACCAATATACATATTCATCCAATCAATTCTCAAAAATGCGTAACCACTTCAGAGTTTCAAAGACGTAGCTTGGAAATCGATACATACGCCAAAGTAAACTATGTTTGTCTCGTTCCTTCTGCCGTCAAAAAAATTACAATGAAATGAGAAAGACGTTATTATTTTTAAAACGTCAGTACAAACGGCCACTGTTGCCAGTGGTTAGAAATAATTTCCCCAGAATTAGTTACTGAATTTAATTAATTTATTACCTGAATTCTAAAATATAGTCTGTGTTTTCTGATCAGATTTATAATTAAACTTTAAGGGCCTGTTTCAACACTTCCGAATAAGTTCTTGTTAGCTTATCGGACAGCTCATTTGACATATTTTTTATGAAGAATATGTCAAATGAGCTGTCGGATAAGCAACATAAAACAAGAACTTATTCGGAAGTTGTGAAACAGGCCCTAAATATATCGTATTATACAGGGTTGATATTTAATCAGCCCAGATCGGATAACGTCACCATTTATTCTCTTCACTTTCACTATGCAAATAAAGATTTTTATTATTTATTTATTTATTTTATTTACTATGGTGCCGGCTTCGAAGTCGCGAAGAAAGGAATCAGCTGTCCCATACATTTGAGTCGAGTCGGTACTGCAGTTTTGTATGAAACAGCTGATTTGGTTTTCGCGATTTCTATGTTGGCTCTATAGTGAAAGTTGTACAGTTTGGTTAGGGGAATGAATGGTGAAGTTATCCGGACTGATTAAAACTTAACCCTGTACCTATGAAATAACGAAGAGGGTACCGAAACTCCCAACAATGTGGGAAAATCAAAATCGTATTTACTTGCAACACTGATGGCAAAAACAATGCGTGAAAATTTTATTTAGTTTTTCAATGTTATCTTGAATAATCTTAACAAAATATAGTAAACTTACTTGTGAAAAGTAACACCACTTCCTTTATTATTCTTTTCCGACCGTGTTTTACAAATTTTTACGGCGCATTTCCACATTTTGGTAGCTTAATTTAAACGTCACGGATATGTCTGTACTCACCATAGATAAGCGACGGACTGAAGTCAAAGAAGTCTGCGGACTTCGACGAAGTGGCAACGCTTTAGTGCCCTATACTACTAATCTAGTCATTAATATCATTGTATTCATCTATGAATAGAACGATGTACCACTTGTTGGTAGGGTAGACCCGGATTGATAGTAACAGTTTTTACTTCTACCTCGATTGCGGATAAACTATTCATATCTAAGAAACGGTACATACACATTAAGAAAGGCAGCTTCTTAACGTACAAGATTTTATATTCAAAGTGCTCTTAAGTCTTATAGAACCTTTCGTAATTTGCTCTTGATGTGAGCAGTGACCAATGTTACAATTAACCCTTACCCCGGGTCATTTGTAACAGATTTTTAAATCTAAATAAAACCCAAAATAATCAATAAATCGGTCTTATTTATTTACCATTAAGTAACTTACCTCTTCTTTATTAGTAATCTTTTTATCGCATTAGAATATTATGAACAGTTTTTATAAAATTTAACGGAAAAACATCTTAGCGTTTTATTGCTTTAAACTAAAAATATGAAACAATTCCTACAGATTTTTAATCACTTTAGGTAACTATATATAATAGTATTTAAATAAACTAAAAACCTTAACTCTCGTATATCTTAATCAACCGTAAATGTTTTCATACAAACGAAGCTGTTACAATTAACCAAGTGTTACTATTATACCTGGTCACGTGGATTTATTTACGTTTAAAGTGTAATCAAACGACATATAATTCTGTCAAAATCACGACTGCAATTTCATTGTGTACTCTTTTAATTTGAAGTTAAATTAGGAAGCAAGCTTACCAAATAATATTCCACATCGCATACTAAAAAATCAATCTAAATTAGAGTTAGAGGGAGCGGCCGTTCTCCATCCAACGCTGCGGTTGGTGCGGGTTGGTGGAGGCAAGTTAGTGGTCAACATTGCTGTCAGAGTATTTTCAAACCATATTAATTATAAAAATTGATCATGGGTCAATTGTAACACAGTGTTAATTGTAACGTTACAATCAACCCCATCAAAAGTGTTACAATTATCCCTTGGTGTCAATTTTTAGAAAAAATCATAAAAAAGCTATGATACAAACGAAAATATTGAACTTCTCGTCATCTGTAGCATTCTCTAGTTCTTATTTCAACCTGTGATAGTAATATCTGTTTAAAACATGGATTATTTCAGAAGTTACAACGTAATGAATTGATCGAAAATATTTACAATGACCGCACATAAAATTCATTCCTCTGTAACACAAGACCACCTTCACGTTGCACACACGGCAATTGGAGAGTAGGTCCGGACATGCAAGAGCCATCACCTCTTTGCACACACACATCCTTGCCTTGTTTAGTTACCGAAATATCGCCAATGTTACTATTAACCCGTGTTACAATTAACCCGGGTCTACCCTACAATACTACTCAGTCCTACGAAAAAAGTTATTTAACATGCGAGGGTTATTTCTTACGTTTAAATTTAATTTTTAATTTTGATTATTGTTAATAAACTAACTGACACAAAAAACATCTTCAAACAAAAAATTGAGTTAGGTAGTAGTTACCATTTTTATTGTAATTAAGTTTGTACGTAATGTACTTACTTAATAGAGTTATAATTTTATTGTAATTATGAATGAACCGAATACCAGCCCTATAGTGCAACTTTCAACTTCAGAAAATCGTAGGTACGATTGGTTCGATAGACTTTTTATATGGGAAATGTAGGTAATCCATACGGAAATTTTAAAAAAATCACGAGAAAAAGCATAGAATATTAATTATTCTTATGGAAAAAGACCTAATGCCAACGTGTTTGCTTATTAGCATGCTTATTTTGAGCATGCTTCTGTCAGTTCATTATCGATTTCACGCCGTTTATTACTATTTTGTTTGATTAGTTTTTGCACGAAACGAAAAGAGACGAAAAGACATTAATTTTATTATTCACACAGAAACAGCTTACCTACTACAATAGCATGCTACAATCGAGCATGCTTATTGCTAGCAAGTGTAAACAGAAATAGCATGCTATTCTGTCTATTATACCTACCTGCAGTGCGATTTTTGACAATCATACGAGCGGTTCGGCAGTAGAAAATGTCAGAATTACTATGGAGATTATGCATCTTTCTACTGCCGAACAGCTCGTATTCGTATGATTTTCAAAAATCACACTGCTGTAACTGTATTTTTTTTTACTTTTTTTCATTTCATGAGATTCTGGTTGACCTATACCTATGTAAAACGATTACGTACTTGGAAAAATTTATTCTAATGCAGAAAAGTCGAAACAGCTGGAATTAGGGTCAGGGCTAGTATTCGGGGCATCCACCCTATACCTGTGGGTACCTTAGGTTAAAATTGTTATGAAACTCTTTTATAGGTACTGTTATGAATGTTAATTGGTTATTAAATAAAACCTTAGCTAAGCTAACATGAGATTTTTCTTTCTCTTCCCGTCTAGTTGAGAGATTGTTTAAGATACCTACTTAATTTTATTCCGAGCGCAAATGCGCGCTGCATTCAAACGTACTAAAGTCAATGACATTTTTCACAAACAATCTAGAATCGAATCTCTATGCTTGTATGAAGTTAGATTTACGTTAAAATTTACAGTTTTAATACTAGGATTTGTATGGAAATCTATTAGGCACTGTAACTTTAAAACTATACATTTTAACGAAAATCTGACTCTATACAAGCATAGAGATTTGTTTCTAGATTGTTTCTGCGAAATTTCATTGACTTTAATTGTTAGTATTGAAAATATCAAAGTACTTTTGTATTAAGCGCGCCAAGTACTTTGTACTCGACGATACAAATTCTGTCCTAAACAGAATCTGTCGTAAACAGAATCTGACGTAAACAGAATCTGACGTAAACAGAATCTGACGTAAACAGAATCTGACCTTAACCGAAATGACGAATGTAGTATTTGACGAAATAAGAATTTGACGAATGTCGTGGCTACCGAATAAACGATATTATCAATAGTAGGTACCTACTTACCTACTATCCAATTGAAGTCAATGAAATTTTTCAGAAACAATCTAGGAACTAATCTACTTATGTTCGTATGAAGTCAGATTTTCATTCAAATATACAGTTTTAATGCTAGGATTAATTTTAGACTTGTATGGAAATCTTTGAGGCACTATAACTTTAAAATTATAGGTAACTACAATATTTTAACGAAAATCTGACTTCATACAAACATATAGATTAGGTTCTAGATCTAGGTACAAATTCTGAAAAATTTCATTGACTTTAATTGGTTAGTATTGAAAATATAACCAGACTACGTTTGTATTGAGCGCTACGTTTGGATTAAACACACTGAAGAGGCGAGGCACGAGGCAAGGGTATAAGGAACAAGGGGTTGCTATTAAGGAACAGGCACGGCGCGGTGCCGCTTCAAAACTTTTTCAAACGAAATGTACGCAAGCGACGCGTCGTATCGAATAACATCAAGCACTTTGTTGTCGTCCACTACTGTTGACAAAGTTGGAAAATATACCTACTCAACTAGAGCTATTTGCTGACTACCTTGCCAACCGTTTCCAGAGTGAAAATTGGACCAGTAACGATCTTCCGATCACGTATGGAGTGCCACAGGGAAGTGTCCTCGGTCCGACGCTGTTCCTGACCTATATTAATGAGATCTTCTGTAATCATAAAATCCCCAACGGTAAGATCGTCACTTTTGCAGATGACGGCCCTTTTCCAAGCTGATACTTGGCCTGCCGCCTGAGGTATTTGGCTTTGCTCAGCTGGGTTTTAATAGGGTTCTGAGTTGGTTATCGGACAATAAGCTATCCCTCAATGTTGAAAAAACAAAATAAATCACCTTCACAATAAAGAATTATGGTCTGACTGCCTTGAATGATCTATTATTTAACTGCTCATTTATGTCCTTCTCCACGTAACTCATGTTCCTGTCCCCGCCTAGTCCGCACGAGTATGATGAAGTATCTGGGTTAGGGATTGCAATCCGGTTTTCCGGATCCGGTAATCCGGCGGATCCGGCACCATTTACGGTCTACCGGATCCGGCACCAGCTAGCCGGATCCGGTCCGGATCCGGCAAATGTCTTGAAAATAGCATAAAACCGCTTTTATAATGAAAATTCTCGCGGTGGTGGTCGCTTACGACGTTACTTAGTCACCTGCTACGACAATCCGCACCTACACGCATAATTACAATAGAAATTTGTAAGTTTTTGGGACATTGTAAACTTTTCCAAAATAAATGCGCAATGTTTATATTTTTCACCACCAAATTCTTCAAATATCTTGTTGTGATCATTACTTTTTGAGATGATAGATTAATTTATTAACCAAGAATAGAAGGCCTTTTACTCTATGAAAAACATCACATCACAACCTCACATTGACCTATTGACGACAAGAACTCGAAAGTTGATCTATGTTTTTAAAAACCTGCGCCACGTTGCTGATCCTAATGTTATTAAAATGGTTTATCTGGCATTATGCCAATCAATATTAACTTACTGTATAACAGCATGGGGTGGTGCTCCCTGCTCAGTTTAAATTAAATTAGAGCGTGTACAAAGAGCGGTATTAAAGGTAAGGTAAATTCTACCCTTCCGTTTCCCAACTAAGAACCTGTATGAACGGTGTCAAGTTCTTAGTGTGTGTCAGGGGACCGCGGGTGTATTTTTTTAATTTGGATGGGATCTGTCTTAAATAAATGTACAGTCCGGCATCGTGCTAAATACTGTTCTTAGGAAACATTCTGAACTTCACTACAATCGTTATCTTGAAAGCAAAAGACGTAAAAACATGGTTTGCCCTAATACCTACTTCAAATCACAATTCTCACATAAATATTATTGCTTCCTGAGTGGATACAATAAAATAAATAAAATTTTGGCAATTTATAGCTTGAATAAATTTAACACCTTAAGGATCTGGTGCAACAATGGCTTATCAAACTAGATCGTCATACAAATTTCATAATTTTTAAAATGCTGTTACTTTCTCGACCCTGTAGCTCTCAAAGGTTAAGTCCTATGACAAAAGTACATACAACTAGTTTTGTAGGAAATATTAGGACATTTACTAAAAGTTAAGTTTCCGAGTTGTAAGCAAAATTCCGGAAAAAAACAGTAATTTTGCAAATTTTGTCAATGTTGCGTCACGAAATTTGTTAGCAAACCTCAGATTCGGATTCAGCACCCCAAAATACATAAAAAATTGAAGAAATTAGAACTACCCCAAAACTTTCCCTTGCCCTTTTGAGTACAAAATCACTGGATTATTATATTATATGAGACCTTTCTTACCTTCCTGTCCTCGGTGTGTAATCTACTATTTCGTGTCTAAGCCCTCGTTTAAAGTATTTTAAACTTCTTGGTACAGGCAAAGACTACAGTTTAATGGTACAGGTACCTACCTAATGCTCAAGACAAGAAGTTTGGAATATGATTTAGACAAGATTTAGATCCATGTGTATGCTATTGACATTTTGTTAGTTTGGCACCAAAGAGTACATTATGTTTGGCACAAAGACCTTCGATCAAAATAAAATGAATGGATAGGCCTTACGCGAACATTTCAAACCAGAAAAGTGAAGCAAAACAAATGAAATTTTTACTTGTCACTTGTATGAAAGTGCCCTAGATTTGACAGATAATGGCGCTAGTTTGTATGTACCAAGTGCACCAGTAGTTTGCTTCAACTTACCGCGCTTTAGGCCTATCCATTCATTTTATTTTGATCGAAGACAAAGACTACAGTTGTTTGGCAAAATGGAGATACGTAGGATTCTACGTTTTAAATACTTACTCAATTTCATGAAAACCCGCTAAATTAAGTAGAACGATAGAAAATACAAATCGTATTGTGATGCTCAACGTTACTATCTTTTAAAAAAAATAGGTAGGTAGGTACGCAATTTACAATAGTTTACCAAATATCGATTCAAAATCAAAATACATAATCGTTGCATTGGAGAAAATAAAGTAATAAATAATAATTTAAATCACTAAATGGATGATGAAGACCGTGAAGAAATTAGAGGAACGATATCAATCTCAACTTCCGTTCGAGCGAATCAAGCAAATAATGGCGAAACTAATGACTTAGGTGACCACCGATCACTAGAGCCCACCTTTGGATGCCAGACCAAACCAGACTTAGACAGTTTCGGGGCACAGACACGCCCAACAGTCGTGCAGACTGTTGCTGTGGACAATCAGGTCAATATGGCTACCGAAAATAAGAACAATCTCCACATGAACCTGCTTAAAGAAGAGGCTTACTGCAATATTAAGTTGGTAAGTTATTTTATTAATGATCTTCCATGTGCCTCACAGTAACACCCAGAAGTGCATGAAAAAATGTGAAGTAGATGGCACACCGAGGGCAGGAAAGTAAGAAAGGCATCAGATCTCATGTAAGTACCTAATTGTTGACCGAGGCGAAGCCGAGTTCAGCAACCATGTGATCTGACGCTTTCTTATTTTACTGCCCGAGGTTAGTATACTATTTTTCTCCTCGACGGAGGTGGAAAGCGGCTACTTCGTTTAGCGCAGCGGGACGAAAATTGACGCTTTCCGTCCGGAGAGAAGAAAATGCAATTATGTTACTTATAGCAAATGAAATGAATGAATGAATGAACAATTTTACGCGCCATTTTCTATGAAGGTACCTAGGCAACATATCTATCTTCTGTAAAATATTATTGTGCAAATGTAAAATTTTATTCAAACAGTACTTACCTGTAACTAAATATGCAATTATTAGGTGGCCCGCGGGTACCTAACATAAAATCTAAATTGGGGCCACCTCCGAAATTAATTGGGCACCTTGCTCTATAGTAAAACGTAAAACAACAAATAATAAAAACAGGCTAAGGGTGTCCGACTCTCACTTGACCAGTTATTTCTTAAGTGTTTATGTTTCAGGATTCACTGCTAAAACTCAAGGATAGTACAAAGAAGCTAGTATGTTTACTAGAAGAGATACAATCAAAAACACATTCAAACAACCCTATTCCTAATGCCAATAATAAATTGGATAAGGACACCAAAAGTTTCCAACTAAATAAAGATGTACGATTTTACCATATAAGTAAAAAAATTATTTGTCCGTCTTTTACTGTATCCAGTCACCACAGTCTGTATAGTTTCAGGTGTCCGCAATATCTGATTTAGTAGACGTTTCTGCGTTGCGGCATTTTGAAGCTCAAACTAAATATTTGGATGCTATTTACATACAGGTAATTCCCATAGAAATTAAAAACTAAGGCCGTCCGTTGCGTTAAGGGTATATTATTCGGAGCGCGCTCCATACAAACGTGCTATGGTGATATTTTCAATACTAACCAATTAAAGTCAATGCAATTTTGCAGAAACAATCTAGAAACAAATCTCTATGCTTGTATAGAGTCAGATTTTCGTTAAAATGTATAGTTTTAAAGTTACAGTGCCTCAAAGATTTCCATACAAATCTTAAATTAATCCTAGAATTAAAACTGTATATTTTAACGAAAATCTGACTCTATAGAAGCATAGAAATTTGTTTCTAGATTGTTTCTGCAAAATTTCATTGACTTTAATTGGTTAGTATTGAAAATATCACCATAGTACGATTGTATGCAGCGCGCATTTTCGCTCTCGGAATAAAATTATCTTAAGCGGAAGAATAGGAACGCGAGCGGATAGCCCGCGCGTGCTGGTTTGTTTCAGGAAAAATCAAATGGCGTGGGTCTTCGCTATATGGCCGGCCGTACGCGACAGGGGCGCGGACGTACTCATAACGCAGCGAACAGTCTTAATTACAATTTACAACACAAACTTTATTAAAGTGGACTCATATTTATCGAACGAACTTAGGCGAATTAGGCGAACGAAACCCTCCGGTGTACCTGTATAGGTATCTGCCAACTGATCACGCGCCGAACGACTGACAAAGAATACAAGTAAGATGAACCGAGGCAAGTGTGACGCGGGGGTATGTGTGACTATTGCAAATTAACACCGCTTAACGTTATTACGCCTTGAACAGTAATCTATCAAACGTTGCACGAATAGTTCATTATACGTTTGATAGATGACGGTTCAAGGTATAAACACGTTGAGCGGTGTTAATTCGCAAGAGTCACACTTGCCTCGGTTCACCTTACCTACCTATGCTATAAGAACTTGTTGAAGTACGCATCCAGGGGATGGATAGATGGGATTTAATCCCCCCCTATCTCCTGTATGGAACAGTGATTACAGCTAAAGCTAATATTTTTTCATCGTTTTTCAAGGAAAATCATCAAATCATTTGTTGAAAACATGGATTTAAACCAAGTATCTATGCCAGTGTCCTGGTTGAAAATAATGCAGCAGGAAGACTAAACTAAATCTAAATAATAAAATTCGCTAGGTACCGCTAAGTCCTTGTGTTTTGATTGTCCTACAAAGTTAACATTGCCTGGACACACGTATCGTATCCACCCTTTGTCTATCTAAGTATTAAGTCTTGAATGAAATTTCAGGATGAAGCAGATGACTGCTCAGTATTTAAAAGACTGACCAGAAAATGTAATTGCCTAAATCATAAGGAATATAACGACTTTGTAATACACTTCAATGAAGACACGAAGTACGCCACAAGTACTCTCGGTGAATTAATCAAAAACATACGCATTCTCAAAAAGTTCCTATACATGGGAGGAGGATACTCTAAAAATGCGTTGTTATTTTTGAATGAAGTAAGTTTACCATGATGACAAGTTAGTAGAGAATGTTTTACAAAATTTATGAATAGAAACGTACATGGGCGTACCCAGCTTTTGGTCTTGGGGGGGGCAAGTCTGGGCGAGCTCCAGTTTTTGACGACCTAAAATCTGGAACGAGCAAAGCAAACTCGAGAATTTACTTCACCATAAAAACATATAGGAACCAAAACCTAGAGCGAGCGAAGCGAGCTCGAAATTTCACTGAATTCTGGAGTGTGCGAAGCTAAGTGAGCTCGAGATTTTACTGCAATGCATCTAGGTCTTTGTGGTACAATCGTAGCCAGGAGCGAGCGAAGCGAGCTCGAGAATTCACCAAATTCTGGAGCGAGCAAAGTGAGCTTGAGATTTTACTGCAATGTGTCTAGCCAGAAGCGAGCTCGAGATTTTAAGGCAATATAGTGAGATCAGTGTAATAAGTTTTAAATACTGGAGCGAGCGAAGCGAGCTCGAAATTTTACTGCAATATAGTGAGATCAGTGAAATAAGTTTTAAATCCTGGAGCGAGCGAAGCGAGCTCGAGTTTTTTACGACCTAAAAGCTCGAACGAGCAAAGCAAACTCGAGAATATACATCACCATAAAAATTCTAGAATGAGCGAAGCTAAGTGAGCTCGAGATTTTACTGCAATGCATCTAGGTCTTTGTGATACAATCGAAGCCAGGAGCGAGCGAAGCGAGCTCGACAATTCAAAGAATTCTGGAGTGTCTAGCCAAAAGCGAGCGAAGCGAGCTCGAGATTTTACTGCAATGTAGTGAGATCAGTATTATAAGTTTTAAATCCTGGAGCGAGCGAAGCGAGCTCGAGTTTTTTACGACCTAAAAGCAAGCTCAAGATTTAACTACACTATGAAAAGATATACGATCCAAAACCTAGAGCGAGCGAAGCGAGTTTTCACCCAATTCTGGAGCGAGCAAAGTGAGCGAAGAGATCTCAAAATTTCTCATCACAGACTACCATGTCTATAACAAGCAATGCTGCTATAGTAGAATAGAAAAAAGTGCGAGCGAAATGAGTTCGAAATTTATGAATAATACAACGTAACTGGACCAGAATTTGGCCGACATAACGGTGCCATAATGAACAGAAATCAGAGCGAGCGAAGCGAGCTCGAAATTTTTCAGTGACATGACGTCGCTTTGACCAGAATTCTCACGTACGGAAGGCAGGTTAGGCCGATTCCAGGGGGGGGCAGCTGCCCCCCCCTGCCCCCCCCTGGGTACGCCCATGGAAACGTATAGAAATGTTAAACACTTCCCATGTACTGATGGTAGAATTTGAACGTATATATTCGGATAGGTACACTGGAGCGTCGAACACGCTTACCCAAAAAATGCTTAGCCATCCTTGCTCTGAAGACACTGATGTTAATTTGTGGAGGTTCAAAAAGAGGTTTAGGTTTTTATATGGCTGTCAATTGTCCGGGATCACCACTGCAGCTGCGGCAGTAATATTTATTAAACATTTTCCCCAATATTCTCTGTTAATTTGTCAGACTAAATAACTTCTTCTACAGGGCCTATCAGAAAAAAGTACACACGCCGAGAAGGTGGATATAATTCAAGCATGTGCACATGCAGACGTGTGCAACGTTTTCGACGATGATTCTATTGTCATAGATTGCGTATTGTGGCCTTTCAAATTCGATAGTTACGGAAATTTTACGACGCAAGTAAGATTGCATTGAGCTTTATTATATGGTCCTGGTGTATCGTAACGGTCACATAAATTATTTCTATCATCCGAAAAAAATATAATATAATTTTACTGTTTACGATTCGACACGCAAACCTCTTAACGAGATGTCGTAATAGCGACAAGCATCATTGGATTCATTGATTCATTTTCACAAGGAAAGCAAACCGAAAAATAAATTAAGTAATACAGTATTTGAGAGTTACGCGGTTATTATTTAATCTAGAATTAAACATTTTACCGGGTTCTCATGGCATGGCAGTTGTAACACCAGGGGCGGATCCAGGATTTCATGTTGGGGGGGGCCCATCGGCCAACTCGGGCCACGTATGAAGATTAAAAGAAATTAAGAGAGCTCATTTCTTTACTCGGCCTCAAAATTCAGAGGTTCGTGGGGGGGGCCATGGCCCCCTGCCCCCCCCCCCCCCCCCCCCCTGTATCCGCCACTGTGTAACACTGCCGAAATATCGGGAACTCAAATATACTAAAACGCGGTAAGAACCCGGTAAAATGTTTAATTCTAGATTAAATTAAGTAGTAATTATTTTGGTTTTATTCCAGGCACTAGCAGCAAGCCTTTTAAATAAAATTTCCGCGATAGAAGAAGGGAGACGATACTTAAATTTCAGTTCGAAAATCTCTAACGATATAAAAAATCTTATAAGATTAAAATCTTCTGTATTGGGGTTTGACACTCTAGAAGCCTTAAACTCAACAATAGGCTTACTGAATCCGCCGATGACGCAACACAAAAACATTACCTACTACTGCAAGGCTGAGGAAGGGAATTCAAAGATGATTATAACCAGATCCCGAAGTGAAAGTCCTTATCAAACTCTAATAAGTGAAACTCAAACTAACAGCCAATCAGAAAGCCAACAGAAAAAACGACCTAAGATAGCACCGGTTTATACAGATTAAAGATCTGGCGTTACTGGCCTGTTAATTTGGATTTATGTAGGTACACAATTTAGTAAATTGCATAGCACCTACAACATTCTTATTTGATCGTTTGTAGGCATGGGAAATAGAACACCGATTGCACTTGCTCGATATAGTATGTACATGACATTAGAAGAAATTTTTGCTCATTAAGGGGGTTGCAGAGGGAGTTGCACTATACTCCATTCAGGAATTAGAGCGACAAAATGTAAACAAAGAAACGTCACTGTCAAAGTGACATTACGTGGTCAGAAACCTTTGGTACCTACATTTTTTAAGAATACAGTTATGTCGGCACGGCATTTAATAAACTGCGTTGACGTTAAAAATTTATCGTCTATCTATAAATAATGAAAACAATCGTGACAATTTGAATGACATTTTTAAATTATGTTATGTAGTCCGACTAGATGGCGCTCGGGAGCATCATTCCTGATTTTATCACATTTTATTTTATATCTTCGTAATTATGTTATTAATTGCAAATGTTATTTGAGATGCGTAATCTTGATTTTCTTAACTATTTTTCCATATATAAAATATTACTTTTGTTAATACCGTCTACGAATGTTATACGTCAAAGTTTTGTATGAAATTGATTAAAATTAAAATGTATATCAAATTCGTATGAACAATAAAATTACTATAACTTGTAGCTAGATCAGTAAAACATAAACACAAGTGCCCGCATAATTGAAAATTTTGATTGAAATCATCACAATTACGAGATATCAAATAAAATGTGATAAAATCAGGAATAATGCTCCCGAGCGCCATCTAGTGTAGTGCAACTCCCTCTGCAACCCCCTTAAGGGGCCATAGGTCCAGACGAATATTTTCTATGAGAAACGCGATTGCTCAGCGCTCCGAAAAGTGTGTGCGTGAGCCGTATTTTCGATTAAAAACAACTAACCAAAGTACTTTTTCTAGATTTTATTTATGATTGCACTAGTTAAACTAATGGTGAATATGTGAGTATAAATACCAACAATCGGAAACTATTTTAAGTTCTTCTAAACCGAGAAAAATGTTTAAAAATGCATGAAAATACGTCATCTTTGTGACGATTTTCTATCGAGTGAAGTAATTCCAATCGTGTATTCAGTTGATGATTTCACTAGATGAACTATCCAAAAATACTGAGGTATGACTTTAGTTTCGGTAAATGGTATAAATCTAGTCGTAAAATGAAAAATAAAAGATGCCTCCGAGGTATTTCCACCTACTATTACGTCTTAAGATTTATGTATACTGCTTATAAGTAAACATAAATCTGGAAGAAAAGAATTAACACAGTATTTACCAAACATGTTGTGTTTGATCAAAACCTAAATGGCTATGACAATAGTGAAATGAACTTGATATGTTAACAACTGTGACTGTTGCGGAATTGTAACAACAGAGGTACGGTTGACGTTTAATAAGTGTGCTTCAAACTCCTATATTGAATAAATTATATTGACTTTGACTTTGGTATTTTTTAAGTAACCAATTTCATTTCATTTAGTTGCTCTCACAAATAATATTGCATTAATTTTACCTACCATCACCCAAGAAAAAAGTAAAAAAGGGGTTGAAATCGAAACTTGGATTGGCATCAAACAAATAGGTACAATAAATCAAAACGGAAAAGTAAATATTTATCTTTATAGAATATGAGCTTTTACCCGCGACTTCGTTTCGTCCGCACAAATTATATAGGTACCAGATTTGAATTCAAATCATAAGGCTACTCATAAAGACTCATAAGCTTTCAAACAAAAAATGTTTTATCAAAATCTGTTCAGTAGTTTTTGCGTGATGCTCGAACAAACAGACAGAAAAAATCCAAAAATTTGTGATGTCATGTCAAATGTGTGGTCAGGGAAACCAAAGGGCTTTGTATTAATTTGCAAACACATTCATAACCCTTGGAATAAATAAAGAGTTGAAGTGTAATAAAATCATTATAATCTCAATAAAATATGTTTTATTAAAACGAATGTTGTTACAAGGTTGTTACCCACACCACAAAAAAACCTACATATAGTATCAAATCTTATGTAATAATATTATGTAAAACAATAATAAATAAATTACTGTAAATTCTAGTCTATACAGGTAAGTAGATAACGTAACAAAATTCAATAATTAAAGTTATCCTTCAAAACTTTTAAAAGTAAATTCACAATCAACACCAAATTTTTTTGGAGATTCCCATTTTGTAAAATAACTACAAAATAAATGCCTGACAATGAAATGTTAGTGTGGCTGTTATTATTACATCTAAATATAACTACAAATGTATTGAATGTGATCAGAGGCGGCAATCTTCATTTAACAGTGAAGAATGTGCTGTTTTTGATAAGAAATTAACTTTTAAATTTTATTTCACAAATATTATTGCTTATTAAGGGGGCACCAAGCCTAAATTGTGCTGCCCTCAATCGTATTTTTTTATTTCTAAACAATTAAACAACCAAAAAACAAGAATGTTACATTGTGGTCATTGATGATTTTCAATTTATTGGGTCACTGGGGATTTGTTTTTATAATGCTTGTAGTTATTATAAAAGTTAAGTGGGCACTTTTGGCGGTTTTCACGACATTAACTACAAGGATAAAACATAATAATCCACAATGTTTCGATAAATTGAAAGCCAATCAGGACTACAATATGATATTCTTGTTTTTTGGAAATGTTAATTTATTAGAAATAAAAAAAATATGATTGAGGGCAGCACAATAGGCTCGGTTCACTCTTAACATGTTATAGCCTGGGTGTGAATTAATGTTGGTCTTTAAAGTCCAATATTTCCGCACTTATTATATTATTAAACTCATTTCATTTTGGTCAAACATTACAGTTTGCCACCTTTGATATTTCTATGATTCAAATATCTGGAATATTTGGGGTTTGTATAGAAGGAATGTAAATCTTTGCTTAAAAATGATAGTTACTTTATACTTTGGAATAGTGCAAACTGCTAAGGCTCACAAGTATCAAATGAGATCGTCATTTTTTAAACACCTTAATCAAAATTTCTATCATATTGATTATTTATGTGATCATATGTTCTCCTGTTTTGATCATAGTTAGTAATAGAGCGTCTGTCCTGTGGTGGGACTGGATTTCTAGGCTTGAAAAACATTGCCAGTAATATGTAAAAGCCACCAACAATTTTACTCAAGAAATCCAAAAAACCCAAAAACATTGGTGTTGAATTTTTAACCAAAATAGAAATTTCTCTTATAAGTGCAAGAATAAAATTTCCTAAGAAATTTATAAACGCCGAGCTGCCTGTGAAGACGGCAATCACAAAAGCACACAAAAATGTAATGAATTCTTTAACATTTCTAATAGATAGGGCGCTTTTTAATGTATCCACAAATTCTTTATATGTGTCACTCAACTGCTCTGCACTACAGTCTGATGGGGTGGCACTTACATTTTTCACTTTCTTCCCAGTTCCTGTCAATATTGGCTCAATCTCCAAATAAGAATCCGATATGTGCCTTAGACATTTCACTGTTATAATTATTTCTGCATCCCTGAATTTTACACTCTTTATTTGAAACCAGAACGGACCAAAAGGTTGGTTTTCAATTTCTGTCCACAAGCATACGCTGGAAGGATAACCTAAGGGATCACCATCTGTGATGCCGATCCAGGTATTGCTTGGACACACGGAACGCAGCTTATTCTGTGCATCTATTAAATCTCTTTTCATGTCCACCTCGGCGGCACTTATTACAACTATATCCCGATATCCGACGCGCTGATCGGCGAGTCTCCTCTCCAAATAGCGGCCCAAGAAAATGCGTGATCTCAGCAAATCTTTAACGTAGTTTTTTACCTTGATTGTATCTATGTCATCGAAACTGTCGACCCGGGATGATCCTACTGATGCATTGTACGATAAGCTTGTATTTCCGGCGGTCATTTTGAGGAATAAAGTGTTATAAAAGTCACTAAAATTAATAGTAAACACATCGAAATCGAAGAAAAAGAAAAACAGCATAGATTTATATTCGATTTGTCAATTATGTCATTGTGACATTACTTTTTTTTTTGGTTCAATTCAAGGCAAAGGGTTATAAATCCCATACAGCCAACGTCTTTAATAAAAATCTCTTATTTATAGCAATTAAAACGTTGGTGTTCGACGTTTTGACGCTTCTTTGGAGTTTTTGGAGACAACTGAAAGACGAAGGAAACGCAGAGAAGTCCACAGGAAAGAGATGAACCGACCGCTTTGCCGCGCTACACATGATGGAACACTTTTCTTGTTTACGACCATCATCATATTATATCACAGAACTGTATAATGTTCACTTGCACGACACTGTTACGCAAAACAACACTAATTTTACGAACCAAAACTCACTATAGACAATAAAAATTCTATGAAATAAGAGGACTCCAAAGTCTCCAAACGTAGCTGACTAATTCCCGCCAAAAGCTCCCCATTTACTTTTTTAAAATATAATTTATCCTCAGATCTCAGATCAATTAATACAAGTAGATAACTTCTTGATGACGTCACACCGTACTACCCAAAACGTCAAACTGACTCCTAAAGACCTCTATCCATACTGCCAAATGAGAAAGTCACTTTTATCTATCTACGATGGCAACATTGGGGACCCTTTTCAATTTGGTCGCGTATCATTGCTCGAAAGTACCGTCGCGGTTCATTGGCAAGAATTGTCATTTAAAAAAGAAATCTGAAGAAATTAGTGAAGTGGTAGTGACTTTAATATAAAGAGAATCTCCTATATTGCGCGCGGGTGCAGATCGCATTCAGGAAACAAGGAAAACTCGGGCGAAAATATCAGATTCCACAAGTGTACCTAGGTAACATTTTCTCGAGTAAATAAACCAGAAAGTGTAAAGTCCGATTTTCCCATGGCTTAATTAATAAAAATAAGATAGTTTTGAAGATTTTGGACTTAAATAAAGCACGAAAATGGAACCAATTAGATTTTGAGGTTAAAGCATTTGACAGGGTTTGACAGAGGTTTGACAGATAGGGGCTGTAGGCTGCTTGGAATAGACATGTTGATAAAAATACTGCCATCTTGTTTTTTCACACGTTATGTTGTATTTGCGCAACCAAGATAGCATTACTATCGTAGGTTCTTGCTAATTAACTGGAGGCCTTGGTTCACACATTGCAATGTTCAAGGGAGTTTTACGCGGGGATATCAATCCGAATCGAACGATCGCGCCTTACTTTATTTCTCACTTTTACTATATTGTTCTCCATTAAAGGCACTATTATACTAATTCCACCACGTTATCACAACAATAGCCACGAAAAACTTATTTAGATAATTAAGAAACAAAGTCCGCCCGAGGTAGCATGACACCGTGATACAGCGCTATCACACTTTCGCCTGAACGAACCTGAGTGAACAACTTTTACTATGGGAAAGAGAAGGAACTAAAAGAAAGCACGTGTCTTGTCATATCACTCAGTAAGAGATGCACATAGCAAATTCGATCTAGTTAAAAAAAGAGAGATCGCTACTTATTGCTGTCCTTATCGACGTTGCCACTTTTTTGTTCTACGACGGCTGTCTGACTCCGGAGTCAGACATCTATTTTCATACAGATTGTATAGGATTTTATGACTATCGCTGTCTCATACGCGGTTACACTGATGTTACGTCTATAAGCGTAAGCGAAAAAAAAATACTTCGACTATGGAGCAAACCAATCAGAGCAAAAAAAATCTGCTGTCCCATTTACAGACTTAAAAGAAGTCCGTGGTCCCATTATGGGAGTTTTTATTATGGTTTAGTCTGAAAGAATTTTTTTTTTTCGGTCGTGGGTTTGTATCCCGCTCGCCGCCCGACTTTTTCAATCTTTAATTTGGTTTAGTCTGATACTAAACTGCACCCGCCGCCGCTGCCTACACGACTCAAATGTATAGGACAGCAGATTTTTTTTGCCCCGATTGGTTTGCTCCCATAGTAAAAGTTGTTCAGTTTGATGGGTAGACTGTAAGGATGCTAATGATATCAATTTCACCCTGTGTTGTGTATAGGTAGGTAGTTAGTAGGAATAGGTGCAGGATTGTAGAAATAAATAAAACAGAGAGGTAAATTTATAAAATTTGTACAATTTACTCGATACGGACAATAAGTAATTTGAAAAGGAATAATGTACCACATAGGTAGTAAAATACTTTCTGAGTATTTACAAAATAACTCCTAGCTACGGGTGTTCAGATATTATTTTATTTTATTACAAGCCATTAATTAATTAAACATTATCTAGCAAGTTTAATAAGAGTGCGTTGTAGCCATTCCATGAAAGTTCTACAATAAAAAATTAATGTCATAGACAAAAATATTTGGGATTTCTAATAACGATTGAAAAATATTGTGTGCGAGCACGAGCAGGATTCGAACCCCCCACCTGCCTATCCGGCCGGGGCATACTTCAGGCACAGTAGCGACAGTATAACAAGAAGCACACTTTCGCTGATCTACCAACTTTGCAATCTCTTAGGATAAGAATTGACCGAGAATTGTTTGCTTACGCGTCTAAGGCGTATAGCATGTAGAAGGAGTCGAGGCGGCGTTGAGGCGCGGACGCACGCCTTGGCGACTTTGCCATACGGTAGACAATTGTATATCATACGAATCCGAGCGACGCTCCGATTTATTCTTGGTATACAATTATCGACCGTTGTCAAGGTCGCTAAGGCGCGCCTCGACTCCTTCTGTATGCGATACGCTGAAGTATATTGTGGTTTTGAGTCTCGCCCGCCACTAAATTGTTCAATCTTTGTTTTAGTATAAAAAGCAAACATGAGTAGGTATAACATGACATGGACTGACATAAAGTAAATTACATAAGTACCTATTTTATAAAGGGCCTTAATATACTGACGGTTTTTTTAAGGCGATGATCAGACCATCAAAACAACATCATAATCGGGATAAAAAAATGAGCCGTCCCATACATTTGGGCTTAACCACGACCGCTATAAAATTATTAATTATAATTGATGATACAAAATTATTCATAATAGTGAATGATTAATTTATTACATCAACCTTCATCGCAGTTGGTTAATGTTAATAATAACCGGTAATTATTAATAATTTCCAATTGATTACTGTGACCGTAAGTACTACGGCACACTTGCGGAGCGTTCCGCGGCGGAACGTTCGGTCGACACGCGCGCAACGCTTTTCAAGTACCCTATGACACATTAGCCGACTGAACGTTACGCGACGTTACCTTCCGCCGCGTAACGCGACGCCAAGTGTGTCATACCAACCGAATACTACGACCGATACTTCAGCCGCGGAAGGTTCAGCCGCGAAACGCTCCGCATGAGTGCCGTTAGGCTAACATAATAAGCATGAGCGATACTGAGCAGGTAAGTGTGAGCGAGACAGGAACATATCCGCGACGCTTCCTGCAAGAGGGGGCGAGGTTAAAATTGGTGGGGGGCAGGGAATGTCCGTACTGTAAGTAGTATACTAGAAACTCTCTCTTATACTGTGCCCAAACTGCTCCCGCGCCTTTCGTTCTAGACATTCTTTTTAAAATCATAATCTGTAGTTTTATTAAACAAAAACTTAACCTTAAGACTGAAGTGTAGGGACACACCTGCGGAACGGAACGTTCGGTTGAATACGCGTCTACTAGGGAAAATGGCGCGTACCTATAGGGAAAAGCGTTGCGCACGTATTCAACCGAACGTTCCGCCCGGAACGTTCCGCAGGTGTGTCCCTACACTAACTTGACGTTATGTCATAAAAAAAACTTTGATTACATAATTGAAACTTCATAATGGACTATAAGTCTGAAATCCATTTCAGACCGGATTTCTCGGATTCCAATCCGAGATCAAAAATTTTAAACAAAAGAGCCTCTTTTCTTTGAAATTTTTGATCTCGGATTCGATTTCAGAGTATAAATTAAAAGCTGGATTTACCAGTTAATGTTAACAGATCGCACCACCGTCATATTCAATTGATATACACATTTTATTCAATTACCTATTCTATACATAAATGAATACATTCTTTTTGATGGTGTTCATGAGTTATTTACCATAATTGTGTATGGTATAAAATCTCTAACCTCTTCAAATCGGGTGCCCTAGCAAATATTTGTTTTCAGGCCATTTTATACCTTAATTAATTTATTAGATACTAAAATCTTTGTCAGATTTGTAATGTTTTAATTGTTAGCGGTATATTTTCTGTATATAGTTAATTATCAGGCTTTCTTACTTAATGTTCTATACTTCATTCCAAATAAGGACGACGAGATTTTCCGATTTCTATTTAGCTTTTTGGCCAATTCTAATAAACAAATATAATTTATTTATCAGAAAGATACTATCCGACATATCTTGGACATTACGAAAGCTATTCGAAGAATAAGAGAGAGCAAGTGTTTCAAATCTTTGTTTCTGTAATTATTAAAAATAGCGTTTCTTTTTCTTTCCTATTAGGAATGGAGTATAGGAAGTTATAGCCTGAAAGATTCAAATGTATTGGGCAATACTGCACCACACGGACTCAGTACGATACGATTGGAGGATGTTCATTAAATAATTAAATATCGAAGAGAAAAATATCCGTTTTCGCTACAGAAATTTATAAACATTGGAGTATCGATTAAATCAATTGACAAAGAGAATAAATCTATTTGGAGAAAACCTACGAAGATAGAATACTATAACAAGAATTGATGAAAAGACAATATCATTACTATACTTATACTTATTTTAATAAGACGGAGTAAAAACCTGCAATAAATATCATAAAGATAAGTGCTAAACGTTTCATGTCGTAATGCAAACTCAAACAAGTTCACAGTGCCTAGCGCAGTATAATAGAAATCACAATTTCTCTAACTAGCCAAGTACCAAAAGTGTACCTTTACGTTCTAAGTAAATTCTAAGAGTTAAATACCACAGTAGAATCCATTATTTCTGCAATATACACATTCACAACCTCATTATTATATTACATAATTTGCCGATTTTTCGTTGTTAAATAATATAGATAAGGGTCACGACATATTGATCGACGGTGTAAAAAGCACGATTAGTATGTGACGCCGTTCGCTGCATCAATGCGAAAGGGTGCATACGGCTTAACGTAACGTGCTTTTTATATGGACAAACCGTCGATCAAGGTGTCGTAACCCTAATGAGTCAGCATTTTCTGCAGAAAATTTAAATAGTTTGGCGATAATAATTAAAGCCTGACAAGAAATATAAAAAACCTGGTTTGGGGGCGCTGCAATCGACTATAACCTTTAATGTCAGTGATCCAAGTACAAAAATTAGTTCTAATGATTTTCCGCAACATGGCGAGGTTTTTATTTTTCTGGTCGGGCTTTAAATAAATTATTTAATTCACCACAGTTAAGTTAGCCTTTTGCCATAACAACTTTTTATTTGCCATAAATTTTGTGAACATCCTCTATACGTACTATTTAGGCCATTATCAATATTAAATAATATCTGCTAAAATGTCAAAAAGTAGCTGATTCATAAAATAAAACTTACTTACTTTTATGACTAGAGATCAGATAATCAGATGCATATTTTCCTAAAGTTGAGGTGTTGGTTATTATTATAGAGCGCACTTTTGTGTCGAAAAAATGTTTTTGTTTAATTTAATAATTTTAAGATCTTCTCTATACTATGCATCCGATTAGTTATGGACTTCCTGACATCCCAGGATTCATTTTACCGAAACAAATGAATTATTCTTTTTTTTTTTTTTTTTTTTAAGTAGTTGCTTCCATACAGTGCACCCGATTAGTTATGCATTTCCCGGCATCCCGAAAAGTATTTAAAAAAGATAATTTTAAGAAGCTTCCATACTTTCGTAACCAAAAATGAAGTTTATATGCAACCGAATATCCGATCTCTATTTATGACTTACGTAAAAGAGAACATTTACTCAGAATACTATAAATTATTCAGTAAATACGGTATCTGATTTTAAAATAAAAAAATAAAATAAACTTTAGTAACTCAATAAAGTTTTTTTTTTTTTTTAATCAGATACCGTTTTAACACAACAATGTTTTAATCAGTTCCATCATAAGTTATGCAGAAATAACGAAGCAGAATAAACAGTAACACTAAAAACAATCAGACATTCGTAATATGCATTGTAATTTCATAATATTTAAAAATAAAAATACCAATAAGTCTCATGCCATTTGGTTCACATTCAGTTCTTCGGCAAAGGCCATAGATTAGCGTGAATTATAGAAAACGCAAGTTTTCTCAACCGCCTAAGACCTCCATAAGACTATAATGCAAGGCGTTCACTCTTGCTCAGTATATCATACTCGTAGTCATAATTACACAGCCCTCGTTAGCAAGCGATCTACCTCAACAATTCGTCTCAAAAACGGTATCAAAACCGATAAAGCAATTTACTCAATATTAAATTTTACACACTAGTTATTTAACAATAAGAAAACCGTGCACGCTCGCTAGGAACTTGTCGAAATTATCTTGGAATCTGAGCTTGTGCGGTCTAGTGCCGTCGAATATAACGCCGTTGGTTAAAACGCCAAATGCTTCTTCGAGTCTGGGGACATTAGCCGGGTCGTTGACGGCAAACGCTTCGATCAGCTGCCTGGCTAGGCCTTCTAATAAAGCTGGCTTTACACAAGTTAATGCGTAGATGGCGGCGCCGGCGGCTGGTATGGAATCAGGGGGAATTTCCATCTTGATGATCAACATTAGTAATAGTTCTGCTAGTGATAGTAGTGACATGGAGTAAGGATTGTCTTCGCCTTGGCTTCGTACCTTGTTGGACAGGCCTACGATAGTGTCGCAGCAGAGGGTAGAGACATCGCATGATACGGCTGTAAGTCCGACGCGGAGCGCGTTGATTACCATGTTGAAATCGTCTATGGGTAGATTTGTGATCTGAAAGTAGAAAACATTTAGTGTCATAACGTGTTTTCGGTTAGGAAAGTAAACGGTGTGACACAAGAGAAAATCAATTGTTCGGAGTGTACGTTCCAGCAGTTCAAAGGTTAAATTACACGAGAAAGAATTTGATTCAGTTATCTTAATACAAGCTAAGTGGACCGCTGATAGACAGCTTCCGACATCTATCGGTGACGTTTCGAAGCACTATGTGTTGAAATGTGGGTTCGTATCTAAACTGGAGCGATAGCGCGGTACACCTCACCGCTGCGCTGTAGTAGTGAGAGATTACGCCCATATCAATGACTGTCTTGTTGGTCTAGTGGTCTAGACTACCGGCTCACGATTCGGGTGCTCATGGTTCGAGCGTCGTGTCGGCCAGCTTCTTTTAATTTGTTTTACAATGTGGCTCCCCTTGTACTAATAAGCGGAAACGACAATAATTAAGACGTCCTAAAATCCCAGGCGACTTACCTATCTATAACCAATATACATATTACCCATATTATGCATATTACCTGTCGTATGCCGGGAAATACAAACACAATAGAAATCAATTGTTTTCGTTGCGCGGCTGCACTTCGATCCACGTTCCGGCAGCTGAGGGGCTTTGACTATTTATTATAAGGACTCGCCTTGCGGTAGCATTTCCCCTCTGCCACGGTATAAGATCAATTGATCATGTGCAATTACATAAAATTTTATACCTTATCACTAAACGAGACAGCCTATAATTGCGAAACAATAATTTCGAACTTAGAACGTTTGGGGTTCACACGAGACTACTTTTCATGATTTTTAACATTCAAAATTAGAATCTAAAGCTATGGGGAATAAAATCCAAAGTTGCGGATTGTATGTTACCTCGCCCCCCGCAAAAAGTGGCACAAATGTTTGTTAGTAGAATTTACACGCGTTACCAGTCCTTATATAAGTAGTCAAAGCTGAGGGGTTAATAGATGTCCGTAATGCGCTAGACGGTTCTAGTGTCTTGCATATTATAGCCAATACCTGCTCGGAGCCGGACGCGTCCAGGTCGCGTATCATCCTGTAGGTGTGCAGCGCGAGGGTGGGCAGGGACAGCAGCGGGGGGGTGACGAGCGGCAGCAGCAGGCGCAGGCCGCGCGCGCACGTGCTGCCCACGTGACTGTCGGACCCGCAGCGCGCCACGCTGCAGATCAGCTCCATCAGCGCACATATGTCCTGGGTAACATGCAGTTATAACCTTAGAAAAATTATGTCTAGAATGAGCCTCACTGTTTTACCGTATAAAACAAAAGGGGTCAAGTTTCATAGGTTGGTGTGCGTGAGGCGCCATACAAATTATGTATGTGTGCGTGTATATGTATAGGGTTTTAGGAGCCAGTACGGGTTCAATTTTTTTTCGACGCTTTCGTATCTTCGACTGTCAATCTTGACATATAACTTTATCAAAGGTTTTAACCTTTGGTACTGATCGGATATTGAGCATGGACTGCTTAAGGCTAGGTTATTCCAGTGCAAGCGTCTCTTTCTTGCAAGCATAAGTTTACAATTAGCCATCCCGCTCCAATTGAAAGCAGGATCGCAAAAAAAATGTGTTTTTCGTCAATATCTTTGCTCATGGGAGTTTCTAAGCTAAAAATTCTTCTGAGTTCACTAGAAATATATAATGTATTTAGTTAAGTACAAGAATAAAAAGTTAAATATCAGCAGTTTAATCATAGTATTGAAAAAACATAACAAAAAGGGGTAACTTTGGGATTTTTTTCTATCGAGTAAACTTAATCTAATCGTGTAATTGAGAACAGTCGCCCATCCGCCCGATCCTTAAATAAGACATAATTTAATTTCAGACTTTAAAACACAATTTAAAACACTTTCGTTAGTGTTCAAAAAACGGCCTCGACGGGATAAGAGCGTCTTAAGCAAGGATCCGTATTGCCTCTCCCTTGCTTACTGTTTATTGAAATTTGAGCTGTAATTTAAAGGAATACGTGTTTGAAGACCTAATGAATGAATAACTAGTGAGAAATTAGAGAATGAGTGAGTGGATTTTCATAGAATAACATTGAAAAAGTAAGTGCTGTAATCCTATCCCCCTCCCCTGGATACGTGCCTGGTGCGAACGTCATCATGTCAAATCCAAAACGTTGTTAGAAGTAAACAAAAATATAGGATTCCACAAAGGGGGCAAAAGTCTAAAATTTGTATGGATGATAAGAAATGGTAGACAAAAAAACAGAAAGAAGGCAAGTGGCGAACAGACCGTAAATACATTTTAATAGAAAATTATATATTTTTTGTAGTTAAAACCTAGTAGACTAGGTTATAATGTAATAAGTTACAGTTGTTTACCTCGTAAGCTTCTTCTTCGGCATCCTGAGGAATACATGATATTTTTCCGGAATTCCATCTCATGTAGACTTCAAATGTCGTGTTACAGATTTCTAAGAACCTGAAATTAAATGCAGTGTCAATTATAATTGTTTTAGTTTTACTACGACACACTAAACTTCTGAAAATTTGACTTAAATAAAAAATAGTTTATCAAGAATACATACTTAGTGACGTTTTGCGGTTGAACGGAGTGCAGCATTCTTTTCGCGCTCTTCGCAAGCAGGTTCAAAGCTGGCAACACTACGCCTGGGTAGTTGTGGTATCTGAATATGATACCCGGTATCTTGTCTAAGGCACCAATTAACATTATGAATTGCTCGTCCATCGTCCCCACCTGTAAATACATTTTTTTATTTTAAATATAGTTTTTTTCGTTTTTGTACTTAATAAAGGTATAGGAAACGAATGAACTACAGGGGCCCTAGACAAAGTGACATTCTATTGGCGTTGACGCTAGTAGAAAATGACAGAATGTGGATTTAACGCATTCACTGCCTCCCCCGTAAGCCTAAATAACCCAGGTGCCACTTCAAACATAGAAAGCTGTGTGCCCCGAACATTTATAGTTGTTCAAAAAAATGCAATGCTTAGTGCCCTTGAACACTTATGCTTGTCCATATAATTCTTACGCTGGGTGCCTCTCGACACGCAGGATTGTCCGGTTTATTCCACTCAGTACCAACGAGTTAGTATGTTAGAGTGTCTTTTGTGGGACAAACCATGAAGTGCTAATAGGAATATACTTGTATTTCCAATAAAAAATGGACACGCAGAGTGGTCGAGAGGCACTGGGAGTATGTTAGGTGTGACCCATTGTTCCACTATATGTGTCGGGGGCATCCGATAAAAGATAAAGAAACCACTAGAGTTGACGGTGGCAGTGAATGTGTCATTGGCGATCGAAACATTTTGACGTTTGCTTTCGTCACCATACGTCAAATCCATACAATTTTATGATTTCTACTATCGTTAACGCTAATCGAAAGATACTTTGTCTACGGGCTCTGGTCATCTGTTAACTAAAGCTGGCGCGTGCCACACATTTACACAGTGCCTTTGTGTCACTGCATGCATAATTAAAAGTTTCTCTATCTCATTCTCAATCAAGCACGGACGCAGTGACAGGAAAAACGCATTTGTGTGTGTTTGAGAACGCGCCAGCTTTAACTAACCAACCTGTACGTAAACTAAATAGTAATTCTACATAAAGCCTGACCAGGAATATAAAAAACCTGGTTGGGCGCCCTCACCTTTAATGTTAGTGTTCCAAGTACAAAAATTAGTTCCAATGATTTTCCTCAACATGGCGAGGTTTGTTATATTTCTGGTCGGGCTTTACATAGATGCATCAATTTAAGGCTATAATCTCTTTTGTTGCGGCCAAAAACGTTGCTACAACTTGCTTTTAGCGAGATTAGAAAGGTGGACGCATATACGCGGCGAAGGAGCCAGAGGAGGCGAACGAAACGAATTTACTTTTAATTCTCCTGATTCGTCCGATTCGCCGCGGATAAGTGTGCGAGGAGTCATAGAATTTCATATAAATAATTCTAAAATTAGATTATTTCACCACCTTCGGCTCGCTCGCCGCGGATAAATATGCATTCTCCTGTAGTAGTGGTCCGAAGCTAGCAGCATCAAAAAAGAACTTCCAAAGAAACCTTAGAATTCTATCCAAAAAAATATTTTGATTTCAGACGCACCAGAAAGATCTTCCCGTTTCCTCACTTACCTCAATGACTACCCCGAGCATGTTCCTAAAGAAAGTACCTGATTTCAGGAAGGCGCTAAATGAAGATCTTCCGTTTTCGTCACGTAACGCCGATGAAACAGTCTAACGTGTACTCGAGCCTGTTTCTGACGGGGTAAATGTCTCACTAAATAAAATGTTTAGGCAATGAAGATGTTCCCTTTTTATCGCTTCTTCAATGGACGCTCTCGGTGAAGCAAATGTAACAGTCCGCGAGCATGTTTTTACCGGGCTCAAGGTCTGACTCGATATTTAGTAAGTTAATCAGCTAGAGGAGATAAAGATCTTCCCTTTTCGTCACTTAGTGTCAGTCCAACATGTCCGCGAGCACGTTTCTAGCGGGCTCCGTGTCCGACTCTACGTTTATTACGTCAATCAACTATAAGCGAAGGTAGATCTTCCTTTTCGTCACTTACCTCATGGACGCCCTCGGTGACGCCGATGAAACAGTCCAACGTGTCCGCGAGCATATTTCTGACCGACTCCGTGTCAGACTCTATGTTTATTATGTTATCCAACTATAATCTAAGGAAGATCTTCCTTTTCGTCAGTTACCTCATGGACGCCCTCGGTGACGCCGATGAAACAGTCCAACGTGTCCGCGAGCATGTTTCTGACGGGCTCCGTGTCCGACTCCATGTTTATTATGTTCATTAGTTTCTCTTGTAGCACCACTGTGCTGCCTAGTAGCTGATTTCTTACGTCTCCTGGATTAAATTAAAAAAATAACATAATCATCATCAGCCTCTATCGTTCCCATTGTATACAAAACAATCGGTACCTCTTGTAATATTAGAGTTATGGACAACATTTCATTTGATGGAAGATACCAAAATTCGAAAACCATTAGGAGGTTATGTGATTCAAAGCTTAATATGCAAAGCGCGACCAGAAAAATAAAAAACGTCGCCATGTTGCGGAAAATCATTGGAACACATTTTTGTTCTTGGAACACTGGCATTAGAGGTTGTCTATTGCAGAGCGCCCCCAAACCAGTTTTTTTATATTTATGGTCAGACGTTAACTAAATTATCCGATTTTTCTATCCATTTTTTGATCCAGTTATTTAAAAATACTTGGAACATACCTACAGGAAAAAAATTTTTTTTTTTAATGATTTTGGTTGAATGAGATTGTATTCCTTTGCCTGCTTGCCTTTTCTATTGAATTTGACAGATTTCATTTCTAATTTTGGATTATAGTTATAACCATTTATCTATTTTTTCCGAAAATTCTTAAGTAAATTAAAAAAAAGAAATAACCGATAAATTTTCTTTTTTTAATAAAAGCAATATGTTAAAAAAAGTAAGTAATGTTGTCCATTAGTAGGTACATGTCATGTTCATGTCATACGTGCGGATTCGAACCCGGGCATCTATAAGCATTTCAAATTTAAAAGGAAAAGACCAGTGAACATAATATTATGATCCTCCATCAAACAAACTTGACACTTGGTTCAAATTGAAATTACCTTATCTTCGTATATATTTAAGTGGAAACGCATACAAAAATTGGTTGTAAAGCGTCTAAAGATAAACATCTTCAAAAACACTAAAATGACCCTTAACCTACATTGATATTCATAGATAAGAATGATGCTAACATATTGTTACCACTCCTCCGGAAACATCTAATCTACGTATAAAAGGATACGATAACAAAGCATTTTTTAGTTGTTATTGAACTATATTTAACATGCCAGCTATCCAGCTGGTATTTCTATTGGTTTCTAGGTTTCCGCTAAGAAATAATTTTTAGAAATTCTACTTTAGGTGGTTGCAGAGTTGTCAATTTCAAACAAAACTTTGTCGTAGAACACGCGTAGACGGTATTAATAAAAGTAATGTTTTATTCGAATTATATCGAATAACATTTACAATTTATAATATAATTACGAAGATATAAGGCTTTGAAATTTTGTATGAATAATTTCAAAGCTTGATACCTTTAAATTGTAAATATTATTTGATACGCGCAATCTAGATTTTCTAAGCTATTTTTCCATACACAGGGTCCAACTTAATATGCTGACACTTTTTTAAGGGGATGATCAGACCATCAAACTGAACAACTTTCTCTATGGGACCAACATCAAAATCGCGAAAAAAAAATCTGCTGTCTCTTACATTTTGCTCGAGTAGGTTTGCAGTTTTGTATGGAGCAGCTGATTTTTTTTTGCGATTTCGATGTCGGTGCCATAGAGAAAGTTGTTCAGTTTGATGGTCTAATCATCCCCTTAAAAAAGTGTCAGCATATTAAGAAGGACCCTATACAGGGTGTTTCATAAGTAACAATAAATTTTTTAAACTATTAAGGGGGTTGGTTAGACCGTCAAACTAAACAACATTCTCTATGGGACCAACATCGAAATCGCGAAAAAAAAATCTGATATCCCATACATATTTTAGCTCTAGTCGATTTGTAGAGTATAGAACATAATTTTTTTTTTCGCGATTTCGATATTGGTCCCATAGTGAAAGTTGTTCAGTTTGATGGTCTACACCACCCCCTTAAAGGTTTATTTGTATTTTTGTAACACCTTGTATAAAACATTACTTTTATTAATACCGTCTACTAGTGTTCTACGACAAAGTTTTGTATGGACTGAAACCACCTTAAGGGGCCATAGGTCCCGACGAATATTTTCTATGAGAAACGCGATTTCCGAGCGCTCCGAAAAGTGTGTGCGTGAGCCGTATTTTCGATTAAAAAGAACTAACCAAAGTACTTTTTCTAGATTTGTTTTATGATTTCACTAGTTAAACTAATGGTGAATATGTGAGTATAAATATTATTTGATACGCGCAATCTAGATTTTCTAAGCTATTTTTCCATACACAGGGTCCAACTTAATATGCTGACACTTTTTTAAGGGGATGATCAGACCATCAAACTGAACAACTTTCTCTATGGGACCAACATCAAAATCGCGAAAAAAAAATCTGCTGTCTCTTACATTTTGCTCGAGTAGGTTTGCAGTTTTGTATGGAGCAGCTGATTTTTTTTTGCGATTTCGATGTCGGTGCCATAGAGAAAGTTGTTCAGTTTGATGGTCTAATCATCCCCTTAAAAAAGTGTCAGCATATTAAGAAGGACCCTATACAGGGTGTTTCATAAGTAACAATAAATTTTTTAAACTATTAAGGGGGTTGGTTAGACCGTCAAACTAAACAACATTCTCTATGGGACCAACATCGAAATCGCGAAAAAAAAATCTGATATCCCATACATATTTTAGCTCTAGTCGATTTGTAGAGTATAGAACATAATTTTTTTTTTCGCGATTTCGATATTGGTCCCATAGTGAAAGTTGTTCAGTTTGATGGTCTACACCACCCCCTTAAAGGTTTATTTGTATTTTTGTAACACCTTGTATAAAACATTACTTTTATTAATACCGTCTACTAGTGTTCTACGACAAAGTTTTGTATGGACTGAAACCACCTTAAGGGGCCATAGGTCCCGACGAATATTTTCTATGAGAAACGCGATTTCCGAGCGCTCCGAAAAGTGTGTGCGTGAGCCGTATTTTCGATTAAAAAGAACTAACCAAAGTACTTTTTCTAGATTTGTTTTATGATTTCACTAGTTAAACTAATGGTGAATATGTGAGTATAAATGTAAAAAATCGGAAACTATTTTACTTAAGTTCTTCTAAAACGAGAAAAATGTTTAAAAATGCATGAAAATACGTCATCTTTGTGACGATTTTCTATCGAGTGAAGTAATTCCAATCGTGTATTCAGTTTATGATTTTACTAGACAAACTATCCAAAAATACTGAGGTATGACTTTAGTTTCGGTAAATGGTACAAATCTAGTCGTAAAATGAAAAATAAAAGATGCCTCCGAGGTATTTCCACCTACTATTACGTCTTAAGGTCGTTTTTCTAATATTTCGCGGCGTCTGAAGATCAAGTATGAAGTATCCTTACTATAAACTGTCTTAGAACCGTATCACTTAAGCGATATTTGAGCATATGCGTTTACGGAAGGATATTGACATCGCCGCGATATTTCCGAGAACAATCAGTGACTCGGCGGAATCGCGGCGATAACGTTCAGTAAAAATAGCGGCATGTAAAACAAGTGTGTAAGTATTTTTTTATTAAAAAAAATAATGTGAAAGTAAAGCCTGACCATAAAACAGAAAATATACAAAAGCTGGTTTGGGCTGCAATCTACTATAATGTTAGTGTAGCTATACTGCCCATGGTGTGTAAACTGTGTGTCTCGTGTGAACCCCAAACGTTTTAAGTTCGAAGTTATTGTTTCGCAATTATAGGCTGTCTCGTTTAGTGAATGTAAATGCACATGATCAATTGTTCTTATACAGTGGCAGAGGGGAAATGCTACCGCAAGGCCTTATAATAAATAATCAAAGACGACAGCAGATTTTTTTTTCACGATTTCGAAGTTGGCTCCATACTGAAAGTTGTTCAGTTTGATGAGTAGAATACATGCTGAAGTTATCCGCAGTGATATAAAATTTACCCTTTATGATATGAATTGATACACAGATCATAGTTGATACCTTCAGCGTAGGTGGCAGCGATCGCGAACGCTCTATGCAACTCCTTCCTTAGTTCTCCAGGCAGATTGCTGCCGGCCGCCTCCCAGGCGACTAACGCCAGAAATTCTTCACAACTAGCTAGGGGGTTTTGTCTGGAACAAAACATTTATGGCTTCAATGTGAGGACGACCCTGGAAGATACCTATTATGGTCGTGAATTTAAATTTTTTTTCGTGGGTAGTACAACCACATTCTGCACTGGGCACTGGTAGCATGCTTCACGTGATACGGCTGTATCACGTCTTTTATCTTGTTCGTTCACGTGCAAATAGAAAGAGAGCGAAGGTGTGATAGCGCTTTATCACGGTGTCATGCTACCTATGCTGGACATATAAAAACGTGCTCGTAATGGCTTGATCACACGTAACGAGTACAGTGGCGAGACAGTACTGTCGGCCGAGTGCTCGGTTTGTATGAACCATATAGGTATTATACCTTACAGGAATAGAGCAACAAACATGAGTTGTCAAATGAAACCTTTTTTGAATGTTTTTTGGAGACTATTCGCAGGCAAAAATTCTAATATTGTCTATAATTCTGAGTCTAACGTGAAATTGTGGATAAATTAATGAAGTAGTGTCAGTATACTTCATAAAATTATCTACGATTTCACTTTAGATTCGCAATTATTCACGGAAACCGAATTGTAAAAATTAATTAGTGACTAAAAAACGGTCCTATTGCCTCGCGTCACGTATCTCTTTCTATTATACAGTGGTGACGCTAGGTACATCTCGCTCACTCAGCTGTATGTTCCTCTATTCCTGGAATAATACCTTTATGGTATGAACACTTTGACGAGTACTCAGCCGAGCTCTCGGACGAGTGGAGTGGCGAGAGTCACTAGAACCACGATTTGTTTACTAGGCCGAGTGCCCATCTCCCTGCTTCATTCCTCTGCCCCCGCAGCGACTCGCTATCCCGCTCGGCACGTATGAACACGCACTCGGCCGTCACTCGCCACTCATTCGCCAGAAATTGAGCGGGATTTGCATTTTCAAAAGTTTTTGCAAAAATTACCCATGTTCCTATTTCATTTAAAATGTCCAATAATAATAAATGGAATTGGGATTCAACTATTTAATTCATTCTGTGTTACAAACTACATGAATGCTTAAGGAATTTTTCACCCTATGATAACAAAAAGAAGCGAAAGCGTGATGAAACATTAGTTGAAATAGTAGAGCCGGTTGAAAACCCTTTTTCTGCTGTCTATTTCAGTCGGTAACTGCATCAAAACTAAACTGACTCGGCAAACAAGCAAAATACGTATAAACACCTACTCGCCAACTGAACTCTCTCTCTGTTTAGTATCATTTTACTGTCTCGCCACTGTCTGTACTCGTTGCGCGTGTTTAACCCATATGAGAGGCTAGCATATGTATGGTGAGTGAGTGCGAGTGAGAGAGGAATACAACTTGCTGTCGACCGCCACCTTTATAATTTGGTAATTATGTGTTTTTCAGACAAACTAATAAATAAAGTTTTGAATCTTATGTGGCATGATACTTTTGGTTGTGGTGTTCAAAACTCATAACTCACTTTTGACGATACGCTCACAGCACAGATTACCCCCAATAGATACCGCATGATGAAAATTTCGTACAGGCCCGCAGTCACTATTTTTGTCGGTAGGTGCGGGTAGCGGGGCACGAAATAATGCAACATTATTGGCCATTTCAAGGTCGCACTATTCCGATCTCGCTCTATCCCGTTGCTTATATCAGTGCAAAATCATAGATGTGTGGTGCGCTTCGGCGGCCCTATATGCGGTATCTATTGGTGGTGATCTGTGGCTTACAGTGCCAGCCAACGCTCTGAGCCGTGAGCACTGTTCAAGATGGCGTCGGTAGTGAGACTTCATGAACGACGTCACGTTTTAGATCGTGGTCGCGCTCACGGTCAGATCGGAACGACATTTATCGTGCTCACAACGCTGTGGGCGTGATTCGGGACGCACTGATAATTGGATATGCTTAGCGGCCTCCTTGTCGAAGTTGTTTCTACCTAGTCTTATAGTCTGTCCAAGGTAAACATAGTCTTGTACAACGTCTACCGCCGCCTCACCAACGTGTGAACTACGTGCCGAACTGCCATGCAATACAATGTAAATGTAAGACTAACTTGTGCTGTGAGTGGGCTAGAGTGGTCAGCAGCGAGAGGGCCTGCGAGGCGGCCGCGGGCTGCGCGGAGAGGTGCCGCAGACAGGTGCCGGCGCGCGCGGCCAGCCGGGACACCACCCACGACACGCCGCGCGAACCGCGACCGAACGCACACTCCAGTATTGGAGACATCTGCACCCAAATGAACGGTAAGGGTTGAACCTCATTTAATAGCACCGCATCGCATTTTTCCGTCGCTCCATCCTTTTCTGTCACTCCGTATATCTTATATGCTCTAGCAAATGACATTCCTGAGTGACAGAAAAAGATGGAGCGAAGGAAAAATGCGATACGGTGCTGTGTGATGTACAGTGATCGGAATCTCGGGGCATTTTTTGAGCATACAAGTTTGGATACGCCTTGATTTCCCGGAAATATCCGGATTTAATAAATATGGATAAAAATTTCACGGGATTTATTGGGATTACCTATTTAGATGTCAAGAGACGTTTTTTTAAATCAAGAGTATTAGCAGCGCATACTAGAGGCCGCGACTTCGAAACACGCCGCCTGGTACCTTTGACATGTACCGCACTTAGGTAAATATGTTGACCGTTATTAAACAATGATATTAAGTAACTAGATTAGTAGTTAGGGCACCAAAGCGTTGCCACTTCGAAGATGTCTGCAGGCTTCTTTGACTTCAGTTCAGGCGTTTATCTATGGTGAGCGGACATATCCGTGACGTTTAAATTAAGCTACCAAAATGGGGAAATGCGCCGTAAAAATTTGTAAATCACAGTCGGAAAAGAATAATAAAGGAAGTGGTGTTACTTTTCACAAGTAAGATTACTATATTTTGTCAAAATAACATTAAAAAACTAAATAAATTTTTCACGCATTGTTTTTGCCATCAGTGTTACAAGTAAATACGATTTTGATTTTCCCACACTGTTGGGAGTTTCGGTACCCTCTTCGTTATTTCATACAGGGTTAAGTTTTAATCAGTCCGGATAACTTCACCATTCATTCCCCTAATCAAACTGAACAACTTTCACTATTGAGCCAACAACGAAATCGTGAAAACAAAATCAGCTGTTTCATACAAAACTGCAGTACCGGCCGACTCGACTCAAATGTATTGGACAGCTGATTTCTTTTTTCGTGATTTCGAAGTTGACACCATAAATAAAATAATTAAATAACTAAATAATAAAAATCTTTATTTGCATAGTGAAAGTGAAGAGATTACAATATGGTGACGTTATCCGATCTGGGCTGATTAAACATCAACCCTGTATAATATTATGATATATTACTTAAAGTTTAATTATACCTAAATCTGTTCAGAACACACAGAGCCTACATATTCAAGTTTAGAATTCAGGTAAAAATTCATTAAATTCAGTAATTAATTCTGGGAAATTATTTCTAACCACTGGCAACTGGGCCGTATTTACTGACGTTTTAAAATAATAACGTCTTTCTCATTTCGTCGTAATTTTTTTGACGGCAGAAGAAACGAGACAAATATAGTTTACTTTGGCGTATGTATCGATTTCCAAGCTACATCTTTGAAACTCTGAAGTGGTTGCGCATTTTTGAGTATTGTTTTCTAGAAGCTATCCCTCTAGTATTGTATAAGCTCACTGTTATTAAATCACCCAGGGCAAAATCTCAATAAAATCAGTCGTTTAACCAATTTCAATGTTATTATTGGATCCCAAATAACTTTTTCGAGATTTCGTTACCATATAAAATAATGTTTTGGTGCCGTTGTAGTTGGCCGTCTAATTAAAATTCTCTAAAAATGTTTAAAATGTTGGGACTTGGGAGTAAAATATAACGATAATTTCATTAAAATTTAAGTTTGTGACATCGTTGGCCAAATTGAATTGCTGGATAGAAGAGGTTTCCCCACGCCCCAAAAAAAATAATGCATCACGCAATTTTTGGTGATTTTTTTAGTGTTTTTCTCAAAAAAGTTTCAATCAAAGTCAGCATTTAAGCTGGAATAAAAAGAAAAGTTGTGTGTACAACACACATTTTTTATTTTTATTTGAATGACTGATGTTGTACGGTTCTATACACATTCAAATTACATGGATGCGACCTCAAATTTTTTTTATTGACCTTAATTTTATTTGGAAGAAGAAAAATAAAATTAACAACACAACTTTGAGTTACAATTAAAAATAATCTAAAAGCGCTCGAGACCTTCTGATTTTTTAAAAACTAATTTATGTTGATAGAACCGTACAACATCAAACATGCAAATAAAAAAAAAAGGGTGTTGTACACACAACCTTTTCTTTTTATTCCAGCTTAAACGCTGACTTTCGAACTTTTTTTTTGAGAAAAACACAAAAAAAAAAATCACAAAAATTGCGTGATGCATAATTTTTTTTGGGGCGTGGGGAGACCTCTTCTATCCAGCAATTCAATTTGGCCAACGATGCCACAACGATGCATATAAAAAATTTAATGAAATTAAGTATCGTTTTATTTTACTCCCAAGTCCCAACATTTTAAACATTTTCAGAGAATTTTAATTAGACGGCAAACTACAACGGCAACAAAACATTATTTTATATGGTAATGAAATCTCGAAAAAGTAATTTGGGATCCAATAATAACATTGAAATTGGTTAACCGACTGATTTCATTGAGATTTTGTCCTGGGTGATTTAATAACAGTGAGCTTTATACAATACTAGAGGGATAGCTTCTTACAAACAATACTCAAAAAAGCGTAAAACCACTTCAGCAGAGTTTCAAAGATGTAGCTTGGAAATCGATACATACGCCAAAGTAAACTATATTTGTCTCGTTTCTTCTGCCGTCAAAAAAATTACGACGAAATGAGAAAGACGTTATTATTTTAAAAACGTCAGTAAATACTGCCACAGTTGCCAGTGGTTAGAAATAATTTCCCCAGAATTAATTACTGAATTTAATGAATTTATTACCTGAATTCTAAACTTGAATATGTAGGCTCTGTGTGTTCTGAACAGATTTAGGTATAATTAAACTTTAAATAATATATCATATTATACAGTGTTGATGTTTAATCAGCCCAGATCGGATAACGTCACCATATTGTAATCTCTTCACTTTCACTATGCAAATAAAGATTTTTATTATTTAGGTATTTAATTATTTTATTTATGGTGTCAACTTCGAAATCACGAAAAAAGAAATCAGCTGTCCAATACATTTGAGTCGAGTCGGTCGGTACTGCAGTTTTGTATGAAACAGCTGATTTTGTTTTCACGATTTCGTTGTTGGCTCAATAGTGAAAGTTGTTCAGTTTGATTAGGGGAATGAATGGTGAAGTTATCCGGACTGATTAAAACTTAACCCTGTATGAAATAACGAAGATGGTACCGAAACTCCCAACAGTGTGGGAAAATCAAAATCGTATATTTACTTGTAACACTGATGGCAAAAACAATGCGTGAAAAATTTATTTAGTTTTTTAATGTTATTTTGACAAAATATAGTAATCTTACTTGTGAAAAGTAACACCACTTCCTTTATTATTCTTTTCCGACTGTGATTTACAAATTTTTACGGCGCATTTCCCCATTTTGGTAGCTTAATTTAAACGTCACGGATATGTCCGCTCACCATAGATAAACGCCTGAACTGAAGTCAAAGAAGCCTGCAGACATCTTCGAAGTGGCAACGCTTTGGTGCCCTAACTACTAATCTAGTTCATCATCATCATCATTTTCAGCCTGTATCTACCCACTGCAGGGCATAAGCCTCCTCCATATTTTGCCATTCTTCTCGGTCCTGTGCCAGTCGCATCCAGGTCTAGGTCTAGGTCTGGTACTAATCTAGTTACTTAATATCATTGTTTAATAACGGTCAACAATCAACATATTTACCTAAGTGCGGTACATGTCAAAGGTACCAGGCGGCGTGTTTCAAAGTCGCGGCCTCTAGTATGCGCTGCTAATACTCTTGATTTAAAAAAACGTCTCTTGACATCTAAATAGGTAATCCCAATAAATCCCGTGAAATTTTTATCCATATTTATTAAATCCGGATATTTCCGGGAAATCAAGGCGTATCCAAACTTGTATGCTCAAAAAATGCCCCGAGATTCCGATCACTGGACTGATGTAGTTCAACTCTTAGATTGTCTCTGAAGTGTTCTTTTGAGGAATTAACGTGAAAACTGTTGGAACAATAATGAAATAAATAACTTGGACATGTTTAAAGTTCGAGAATCAAGCCCGGACGATGATTGAACCACGATATAGAATACAAATAGATTTGATCAAAACAACGATATAAAATCCTGTAGTAACCCACTGCAGGGCAAATGCTTCCTCTTATGAATGTATGTAAGAAGGAAAGAATAATACAGGGTGTAAGTAAAAGTATCATTAACCTTTAAACCACATACTTTACCCAACAAACTGACCAACTTTTACTGGGAGCAAACCAATCAGAGAAAAAAAAACATTCATACTAAACTGCAATGCCTATTCAAATCAAATGTATGCAACAGCAGATTTTTTTAACACCGATCTGTTTGCTCCCATATTAAAAGTTCTTCAGTTTGATGGGTGGAGCATGTTGTTTAAAGGTTAATGATACTTTTCCTTACACCCTGTATAATAATATGCTACAGTCAATTCAAACAATTTGAACAGATATGCGATACAATTTAAACAGATTTCCAACTTACTTCGGAGTACATAGCAGGAGCTGGCATTAAATATGAATTGGCCCATATCTTCAGCAGCCAAGATATAGTTGCGGATAACTCTGGACTGAACACAGTGCCTAGCCCAGCTTGTAACGCGGCGCACTCCCAGGCACTTATACGAAGAATTTCACCTATTAACCTGAAAACATTTAATAATATGTATAACTACACTTTTATAATATGTGGTTTATTGCGCCGCTGTAGTAGTACTATCTGCATGGGATGCTATCCGTGTGGCAAAATACTGGTCTGGAAATTTTTTTGAAAGAGAAGCTCGCTACAAGTGGCGACAGGCTCACCCCCGTCACACTGGACAGCGTTTCGGTACTACTGGTGAAACGTGGATGTTCTGAGGTTTCAGAATATCTCTGACTACCCCCTCGGGGAACATAGTCGTGAGCATATGCTTATGCTTATGCTAGAAGCCGCTTTAAAAGTCTTACGAATGATTTAATAATTTAGATAATTTTCCGAGTTTGAAGCAGTTTTACGTAAATATAAAATCCTCTAGAGTGCGGATTGAAAACGTTGACAGTATATCTGGCCTCTCTCCCAACTCTAAAAAAATCGATTCCGAGTCGATCGTGAACGACCGTAAACTGTCGCTCAGGAACGAGAAAGGTCGCAGCCGGTACTACGTGCGGTCACATTCACGCTATCGTTCTCGCTCTAGCAAATTACATTTATGAGCGACAGAAAAGAATGGAGCGTCAAAAAATGCGATTCTGTTCTGCCAGATGAGGTACTGAGGTCCCATACTCGTGCTCGAAGAATATTCTCTTTTGTTTTGGATTTATTACAATGAAATAAAGTACTCACCTGAGTATAGGGTCAACGTTTTCAGTATTAGTACTTTCTCCGACTAGATATCGAAGCGACGCGTCTATGTTAGCGTTCTCTATAATACTGAAGTGCATTATTTCCGGCGGTATCATTACTGTTTCACCTTCCGTACAGTCTATTGCTAGGAAATGGCCTGGAGACAAGTAAAATTAATAAATCTTTGATTTATAAATACAGTAGACTTTCAACATTTAGTGGGATCTTATAGACTATGTTTTACTTTATATTATATCAACAATTCGTGTGAAAGAATGCAATTAAAAAGGCATCAAAATGTGAACTAATGAAAACTGAAGATTTTTAACTATGTATGTGGGGTGGGGTGTATGTGGTAGCCACTATAGAACGCCGGAAGTGGAGATGGGCGGGTCACGTTGCACGTATGGATACTGAGCGTTGGACCAGAAGAACACTGGAGTGGAGGACCAGAGAAACCACGCGTGGTAGAGGCCGCCCACCAGAAAGATGGGTTAATGATATTAGGAGACACGCGGGTCCCAACTGGATGCAGAGGGCGAGGAACAGGACGTCATGGAGAAATATGGAGGAGGCCTATGTCCGAAGACGGACTGATCAAGGGCTGTGATGGATGGATGGATGGATGTGGGGTGCGATCGGCAACGAAAGTTGATGAACGCTTCTGAATTTTATTTTCATAATAATAAAGTTGACAGATGTTTTTCAATAGTTTCCATAAGTATTCCTATAGTTTCTCCAATTTATTTTGCACATATCACCACTACTTCATAATATGTACCTACTTCATATTCAGGCTAACAAGCAATAACGTGAAATAACACGCAAAAATAACATCAGGGTATCATTTTGAGATTTCCCAATATCTATCACAAGATTAGCATGGATCAACGTTTTATTACTAAACAGAAATAGATTCAGAATGCATACCAGTAATCATAAGAATCCAATGTAAATCTTCGAATAAACTGACTAGTTGTTCACCACCGCTTACTGGCAGCTTGCCCATATGCATTAGTTGCAATTGACCTTCCAGCCTGCAAAACAACATTTATTTCAATTGGATTTTACATTTCTATCAGTTGTCATGCCGGGGCCACACTATAGCCTTTATTGCCATATAAATAAAGATCAATCATCACGATAATTAACGGCATTTCCGGTTAGTGTGGCCCCGGCATAACGATTGCAGAGTTTCACAATTGTCTTCTTCTTCCAGCTCTTATCCAATTACTTGGGGTCGGCGCAATATTTGTAGTCTTCCTCCATTCATCTCTTTTAGCCGTCATTTCAGCCTTTTCTATACATGTCACCTTTACCACAATCCATCAATCTTTTCTTTGGTCATCCTCTCTTCATGCAGCCATCCACAATTCCACATTCATATTTAACACTCGTTTTGTAATATGACACTCATCACATGCCCATACCACGATAATCTATTACTGCACAGTTTTTCAGTTACTGGCGCTACTTTCAAGCTTCCTCTAATATACTTAATTCTTAATCCTGTCCATTCTACTAACACCACACATCCATCTCAACATTTCAGTTTAATTTTTGGTCAACTTCAAAATGTCACGCGCGCCGTCTTCCCGTCATAAATTGTACCTCACGCAACCATAGTTCTTGCAGCCCTGGATTATTTCATGTGATGACGTCATCTTGTCACTTTCTGTCCTTTGTAGGCAGTGTCCGGGTTGTGACTGCTCTCTTATTATCCATTTTGTGTCCAAAGTAAACAATATGTGGTGGTCCAGTGGCGAGTAACCTTGCCTGCCGTGCACGAGGCGATGGTTCGATCCCCGTCCAGGCCGACTCGTACCAATGCGTTTTTCGGAATTTATGTACGATTTGTAATACCACTGGCTTTTCGGTGAAGGAAAACATCGTAAGGAAACCTGCATGCTCCAATTTCGAGGCATGTATTTGTACCCACTGTCCATTATAAGTGGCGACGGGCTCACCCCCAGTCACACTGGACATAGTTTCGGTACTACTGGTGAAACGTCAAAATAGTCGTGAGCATATGCCATATGCTATGCTATGCTAGTAAACAATATTTCTAACCTTTTACTCCTGTCCTGAAGCAACGTGAACAGGACATGAGAGCAGTGCGCGGGTGCCTTCCTGGCGATAGCACCGATAGTCAGTAGTATGTTGCTATGCAACTTTCTTTCATCTTCTTCTGCCTCGTCCTTTATGTCGTCGGCGCAACCGTCACTGCTTTCTGTGCCCCTGGTTAATGATAAAAAGTAAGTTAAATTGTAGCTAATATAATAAAGACTTTAGGATTCCACTGCAGGGCAAAGGCCTCCTCTCACAAATTCCTCTCACATTGGTGAGATTAGTTAGGAGGCCTGCGCCCGCGGCATGTGGCACCTCGACAAACGTTTTATCGCGCCTGCGAACTCGTTCGTTCACGTGCAAAAAGAAAGAGAGCTAGGATGCGATAGTGCTTTATCGCGCCGCCATGCCGTAGGCGCTGATGTTTGAAAATAACAGCTAATTTACTGAGGACCCCGTTTATAGGTACTTTGTTCGCATCATGGTTTCAGCGGGGCTAGTACGCCAACCCACGATATAATGATATAGCGCTATCACGCTTCCGCTCTCTTTCTATTTGCGCGCGAACGAACGAGATAAAAGACTAAATTTGACAGATGCATGTGTTTAATGTCGCTATCGCGGGTTGGCGTACTAGCCCCGCAGATGTGGTTAGCATGGATGTTTAAAGTGTTGAGTGATCATCCTGGCTACTTTACTAAATACTAGTCATAACATAAGAATAATAAACTTAATACCTTGTTCCATCTGGCGGCGCCAATCTGCACTGTAGGTATGTATTGAATATCTCTACGCAGGGATTCATTAGGGTGTCGTTTGTGTAGCCATCGGTTTCGTGAACTAACGAGCTCCACGTGTGGAGGAACTTGTTCAGAGATTCTCTCCATACCGTGTCGTCGTTGACCTGAACAAAATTATACAAGTTTTAAAACCGCCATAAGCAAAAGCAGGTGAATGAAATCTAGGAAATAAATTTTGTGGTTCTGACTTAGAATGTCATTCCGGTGGGTGTCGTACTACCATTATAAAGTTGTTTGTGTGAGTATGTATCCCAATCTCAAGGATTATTTTTATGAGGAACAACACATTTGAGAAAAGAGATGGCGGACCCTCGTGGCAAGTTCGAACGAGAACCGTGCGAATGACACAACCGCTCTTGGCCAGACTTGCAATGGGTCTGCGTAACTCAAATATGGGATTAAGGCCGAGAATCAGAGATAGTTTTTAAGTTTGAGTTTGAATTCCCGTCTGTCACACACAATCTATACATTTTCGAGCCTGCTTTAAACTGAACGAACCTCAAAAGACGTCTCTGAATCTCGCCCCCCCTTCCCCCCATTGGCAACGCCGTTGAAACAGAAATATCTTGAATTTACTTACTCCTTCTTCAATCACAGATCCTCTAATACAATGGCAAGTCAATCTCGTCAGGTTCTGAAGAAACGCCGGCGGCGTAGCAGCAATCATGGCCGGCGAGAAAAACTGCACCAGTTTCCGATAAATATCAGAAATGCCCAACATTTCCCTCTCCACCGGCTGAATATACGCCATCATATTCAGGAAGCTATTCACATAATTTTCTAAATACTGCTGTTTGAGATTACTAGCGGAAACCACTACGCCACACAGGCTTGCAAGTTGTACTAAACATGTCAAAGAAGGACTAGCTAAGTCTGGGTTGGATCTTACATAAAGATGGATTTCAAAAAATAAAGCTATCAACTCTGGTTGCATAATAGTATCCCTCCAGTTTAAGCTTAACCGTAATGCTGGCGTGTCACTTTCAAAAATGGCTTCAAAAGCCCCAATTAAGCGCTTTGAGAGTAGCGGTGACACGTGACTCCAGCATAACACGGTTTCAACTATAGTCAGTAATTGTTTAGTCAGTAAAGCTTGCTCTCCTTCAGGCCGGTGCCCAGAACGGACTATCTGTTCCAATACACCTACAGTAAACCTAAATATTCTCTTTAAGTCTAAAGCTTCAAATGATTTCTTCAGTCTAAAGTGGACTTCCCATATCATGCCAACGTCGGCTGACTTTACGGTGATGGCGTATTCCTGCATGATGGCTAGGATTAATGAGCAAGCTAATTTCTGTTGACTGATCGGGGAGCTAAGTATTATTTTCTCTAATTCTGCGAGTAAAGCTTTTCTTTCTCTTCCGCCATCGTCTATGCTGCCTCTTTTGATTATTATGGCAATAGTCTGAAACAAATTGAGAGTTTACGGTAGAATGGGGAATGATTATACAGGTGTCAACTTAAATGCGTTACATACTTAAGGGGTTGCTTCAGGCCATCAATCTAAACATACATATTTTTGTTTCCTAAAAAGTTTTCCATTTTGATGCCATTGTGAAAGTTGTTCAGTTTGATTGTCTCAGACACCCCTTAAAATATTTAACACATTTCTTTTTACTCTTTGTACACAAGAGATGATATACCAAGTACCAAGTACCAAGTGCGCTTTCAACCCATCATACATGTAACCATAGACTTAAACTCTAGCGATAGACTTGCCCTTTCATAGAAGCAACATGTTCCACTTGAATGAGGTGTACGCACCTGATTAATGTTCCCGAGTTCACTTCGTCACTATGGCAATGACAGACCGCAATGTGTCATTTTGTGTTGTTTTGTGTGACATGTTGTTTGTTTGAACGAGCTTGTCTATCGCTAGAGTAATATGTCTATGCATGTAACTTTTATTTAAGGGTGTGGACTTTTTGTTTATCGATATAAAGTAAATGCAACAAGTTTGCTGTGATGTAATTAAAAAAGCACTAAAACACACTTTTACCTGTAAAAGTTTTTCCCTCAAAAATGCTGGTGTATCTTTCCTTAGAAGATAATTAAGTAAGTATTCCCTCAGCGAAGAAATATCACTCTCAGAGAGTAAGCTCCATTCTCTGATGAGTGCTGATTTGAGGAGCCCAGCCGCTTCAAACAGCACATAATCGGAGCTTGACTTCTCCAGTATTTCCCTGCATAGCTGATAAGGATTCTTGGTGCTTCGGAACTCTAGGAACATTCTTTCAGCCTGATGTCTTTGGTCTGAAGAGACCATATTTGGAGGCGCCTAGGAAAGTAATTTTTTTTTAAAAAGAACATGCTTGTAAATAAATTGTTTGCTGTTGTTATTTTTAGCAGTGCTTGAAGAGTTTTTGAGATTTAATAATATTGAAAATGAAAGCTTTTGTCTTACCATAAGCATTTGGGAAGCAGCCTCAAGTGTTTGTATCGCTGAATTATCCATTTTTTTCTAGCTATTTCAGTACAAAGTGCAGAAAAAGATGAATTAGAATTCACGCGCACACTATTTATTTATCTAATCATGTATTATAATGACTGAAAAGTCACATAATTATTGAAAAAAACTGCTAAAATATTACGAAATTTTTCAGTAATTTCACGTCTTCCATCACGATGACAACCGACGAAATGCACAGATTATAAAATCTCCAGATGATCAATGACAAAGAGGGCAACCCAGAAAAAAATATTTTAGTTTTATTTATGTTTCTGTTGAAATAAGGTTTTATCGGACTTAATTTTTGTCATAGGATTTTATAATATCCAAAATAGGTATTTGGTATTTATTGTGACCATGGAGCTATAACTATAATAAATGTATGTATGATTCATCACAAAATTATGCGTGGTTGTGCGTGGTATATGGCAATCGACGGCGACGATTGGTCCCGTTCTTCGTTCCATATAATATCGTAGAGTAGAGTAGAGCAATATAAAGTAGGTAGAGAGTAGAGTAGAGGGCCGAAATAAATGCCACGGCCAAGGTCGGTCAAATATTGTTTACTACATATGATAAGTGATAGTGATAACTCAGAGTCATCATATTATGAATTATCAACCGATAGACGTCGACTTCTCGACATAAGTCTCTCTCCCACCCAGCACTCGTAGCATGCTACACGTGATACGGCTGTATCACATCTTTTGTCTCGTTCGTTCGCGCGCAAATAGAAAGAGAGCAAATGTGTGACCACACCTGTGAGAACAAAACAAAAATATGCTGTTCCATACTAAAAAGACATTGGGCTATTAGGTATACCCATGGTATACTATACCATGGGTAGCCACGTATGGTACCCATGGTATATGGGCTAGAATTCACCTATACTATACGTCTATAATGAACGTCCACACCTGGTCCACACTTTGTAAATAGCTCTCTTTCACCCGCCCGCGCTCCTCCTAACTGCATGTGGCGCATGACATTTGCAGTGTTCCTTCTAGCACCACGTAACTAGTAACCGAATTATACAGGGTGTTTCATAAGTAACAATAAATTTTTAAAACTCATAAGGGGGTTGGTTAGACCGTCAAACTGAACAACTTTCTCTATGGGCCCAACATCGAAATCGCGAATAAAATAATTTTATATCCCATACATATTTTAGCTCTAGTCGATTTGTAGAGTATAGAACATAAATTTATTTTTTCGCGATTTCGATATTGGTCCCATAGTGAAAGTTGTTCAGTTTGATGGTCTACACCACCCCCTTAAATGTTTATTTGTAGTTTTGTAACACCTTGTATAGGGTAACCTATGCTGACACTGCAAACCTACTCTAGCCAAGTGTATGGGACAGCAGATTTTTTTTCTCGATTTCTATGTTGGTCCCATAGAGAAAGTTGTTCAGTTTGATGCTTTGTACATCCCCTTAAAAAAGTGTCGGCATAAGTTGGACCCTGTACTTAGTTCAATTACTACTACTACTATACTTACTACTATAGACTATATTCCCAGAGGGGGTAGTGAGAGATATTCTGAAACCTCAGAACATCCATGTGTCACCAGTAGTACCGAAACTCTATCCAGTGTGACGGGGGGTGAGCCGGTCGCCACTTATAATGGACGTGGGTACATGCCTCGAAATTGAAGCATGCAGGTAACAGGTTTCCACACGATGTTTTCCTTCACCGAAAAGCTAGTGGCCAGCCAATCCAGCCATAGTTCAATTTAATTATAGATAATCCCGTGGGTACCTAATCTTTCCTGTCGGTGTCGTACGAGGCGACTAAGGGATTAAAGGTTTCTTATGCAGTGTTTATATGGGCGAAAGGCTAGCCACCTCTCACCACTTGACACGTCATTCTATCGAATTGCTAAATGTGAGCATTGCTACAACCCACAGACTTAGGTATCTGGGGCTACAACCACATTCTTAAACAGAAAGTTAGTAGTTGTAGCAATGATTCTGACCACCCCGAAAGGGATTACGGTCTTGAGTTTATGTAACTATGTACGAGTAAAATTATAGATGGGTTTTATATAAAATGTTAAATTAAAGACATTTTGTTTAAATTTTAATTATTATTTACCTACTTGTTTGGCTATTTACTAATTGGGTACAGTCTGCTGCAGTTAAGTATACAGGGTGTTACATAAAGTAAAAATAAATATTTAAAACTCTTAAGGGGGTTGTTTAGACCATCAAACTGAACAACTTTCACAATGGGACCAACATCGAAATCGCGAAAAAAAATCGGATATCCCATACATATTTTAACTAGAGTCGATATGTAGAGTATGGAACATCATTTTTTTTTTTCGCGATTTCGATATTGGTCCCATAGTGAAAGTTGTTCAGTTTGATGGTCTAAACCACTTAAATGTTTATTTGTATTTTTGTAACACCTTGTACATACATTCATGAATGGCTATTTAGTTAGAATCGTAATGGCTGTTAACTTATATCTGCAGCCGACTGTACCTACACCTACATAAGACCGGATCTATTATACTTAGAGGACCAGTTTAACCAGTTTCTTCCTCAACTAGTTGCAATCTTTTATCCAGTATACCTTTGTCTAATCTATGCATACACAAGAATTTTCCATTTAAAAATAATACTGGAATATCGTGTCTATAAAGTCTCAACCACCTAACATTTTCTTTCTCTGTTATATCGACTTTCTTAATAATTAGTCTATTTTTGTATGGCTCTAATTCTTCCATTACGATGTCGCATAACTGACAAGGGTCCTTTGTATAAAATGTTAGAACTGGTGGTCCATCTATGGCTTCAGCTCTGTAAAAGAATGACAGAAAAAGGATGTAAATTTTTGTAGAAAAAAACTAGTCAAATTAAAACAGTTGCTGATTTATTAATCATCCATACCACAAAAAAATAAACATATTAACAGGTGCATACAAAATTAAAATATATTTAACAGATAATAAACATTTATGCTTAAAGCTATGGAATTGTTTTAAAACTGTTTGCCATTTAACAGCTACAGTATATTTTTAAAGGCACAAGTCAGATTATTAGAATAGTATAAAATTATAAAATAATGAACACACAATCCCTCTGCCTACAAAAAATACTTTTAAAAGCAGAATGGAAATAAATTATGTTTTCGTCAAAAACCAACTTACAATTTTTCGATCATAATGGATGAAGCCCCACCACCACCATTACAGATTGAGGCTACACCTTTCTCACCCTTTTTCAAAGCATGGCACATATGTACAACAATTCTTGCACCCGACATGCCAATGGGGTGACCAAGACTGACTGCTCCTCCGTGTATGTTAATCTTAGCTGGGTCCAAATCTAATAATTTTTGGTTCGCAACAGCGACAACACTGAATGCTTCATTGATTTCCCACATAGCCACATCATCTTTCTTCACTCCAGTTTTTTCTAGTAGCTTCGGGATAGCAATTGCTGGGGCAATAGGGAAGTCTATTGGGTCACATTCCCCATCAGCGAAGCCGACTACTCGGGCAATAGGTTTAACATTCAACCTTTGTGCTGCCTCAGCAGTCATTAATACTAGTGCGGCGGCTCCATCGTTCAAAGTGGACGCATTTCCAGCTGTGACCGTACCATTCTCCTTTTGAAATACTGTTGCTAGCTTTGTGAATTTTTCAAAGTTTACTCGTTTATACTCCTCGTCTTCTGCAAACATCACGGGCGCGGCCCCACGTTTTTGTGGGACCGGCACGGGCACTAATTCATCTGCGAATGCGTTGACTTCGTATGCAGCTGCACTTCTCTTATAGCTGTTAATAGCATACTCATCTTGTTGTTCTTTCGTAATTTGTAATTTCTTCGCTGTGTTTTCTGCACAGTTGCCCATGTGGAATTTGTTGTAGACATCTGTTAGGCCATCAAATACTATGCCATCGATAAGTTGCATGCCACCGTACGTTGTGTCACCTCTCTTCAAATAGAAAGGTACATTTGACATGGATTCCATACCGCCAGCTAGTATAACGTCTTGAGCGCCGGTTTGTAGACCTTGTGCGGCTAACATGATAGACTTCATGCCCGATGCACACACCTTGTTCACCGTTGTGCATATTGTGCTCTTGGGTAGGCCGGCGAATATGACCGCTTGGCGTGCGGGCGCCTGACCCATACTTGCAGAGCATACATTGCCAATGTAGACCTACAAAATAAAGTTTCATTAATTTACTTGCACGGACCTAAAAAAAGACGGACGTAATGTAACACTAAAAAGATGTGAAGCATGCAAGGTCCTACATTTTCGTTTGTTATACAAGGGACCTAACTCACACAGATGCACTAGCTCTAGGCGCAGGTCCTACAACCTGTCACCATTATGTACCGCGTGACAGCACGCACACAAAAGAAAGGGTACTTCACTCGTGATTGGGTCTATTCAGACAGTGATACTAAACCACTTTCCATAAGGAGCGTAGGTCGAAAATTGATCGGCTAATCTGGACTTTTGTAAGGGAAATAACAAAAAAAACGTGTTTTTCGACCCATGTTCCTTAAGGAAATTTGTTAAGTTTTATTGTCTAAAAACAGAATTAAAATTTTGTTAGTAATTAAAAACTGTATAATGGTAACCTGGGTCCATCTATTCAAATAGACGGACATCAAAAATTTTAATTGGCATTCAATTAGGTGGCTAAGTACTTGTTTTTCTTATCATTTTGCTGATAAGAAAAAGTAATCATTCAATCACATAATGCAATATCAAATGACAATAATTATAACTCAAACAAGTGCTCAAACAATGTGTTTCATACAAATCAACAAATAACTATACCACTTCATCAGCTAACAGTAAAATTGGTGTAACTGTAAATCAGAGAAAGTAGGTAAATAAATTAACCTCTTTAATTTCTTCCTTTGGAATGCCGGCTCGATCGATCGCTGCTTTGACGGCGACTGCTCCAAGCTCTGGAGCCGACAGGCTGGCCAAGCTACCTCTGAACGAACCCATAGGAGTCCTCACAGCAGAGACTATTACCACATCGTTGAGGGAAACTTTTGTCGAGAACGCCGCCATCGCTTTCAGGAGCTGTCGAATAAATCACGATAAGTCAAATTGAAGAGGATTTGATTCACGTATTCAATGGTAAAGAAATTGCTGTTAGCAGTCAGGCCACGTAACCTGCTTGCCAGACCACTTGTGAACGACTGACACAGAAATTATTTAGAGAAAGACAAACCTTTGCTGGCTGCATTTTGATGCTAATTATCCTACTTCCTTTTAAAAATAACATGATTTATTCTAAGAAAATTTATATAAAAGCACTATTGTACTACAAAGCAACTGAATACATACAAGTGAACAAATAAAGTGATTCTTATCAAGATAAAAAATTAAATAACATTTACATAAACTTATCTTTCTAGGTACATAATGGTATTAGTCAATTTATAACCTTAACTGGAATGGAATAAAGTTGAAATCAAAATTCGATCAAACAAACAAAACAGAATGTAGCAAGAAACTTTGACCTCTGTCTGTGATGTATGCAGTTAGCTCATGTGGACGTGAGTAAAAGAGATCGAGATCTACAAAACCGCTTTTTGTGTCTTTCTTTGAAACTTCAAACTGTGTCTCAAAAACGGACTTTGATTTTGATTGGCTAGCGAATTTGATTCAAACAATACCAACCAATCCGGAGCGAGAGCCTCCTGTCATTCATGTTACCTAATGTCAAATAGTGATGTACGGACTTGCACATCCATGGATTTTATCGATAAAAATTACTTATTTATTTGTTTTAGAGACACGTTTTATCTGACACGAGCACTAGTCTCGCATGGTGTTCGCGTTTTTTCCTGCCACGAGGCTCCACAATCTGCAATCTCTTCCTGTTCTTGACAAAAAACAATCCTGGAGACTGGGATAGACCCCACATACTACTTGACACTGGCATGCAGTGTTGCCGCCAGGCCGTTCGGTTTTGTTCCACTATCGTCCCTGAAAAGTTCCGAAAAGTTCCGATTGAGCAAATACATATTACATAAAAAATATTAATGTGTGAGCACTAAATTATTTACCTTTTAACGTTATCACGGTGTTATAATGCATCATTTCAAATCATAATCGCATTTTTTATGTATTTACAAAATAATCTGAAAAATTTAAATCCAATTAAAGGGCAACACAGATCATATAAAGCTCAGAGCACACCGGACGCGCGACCATGCTGTGATATCTTCAGTACAAACTAGGTGGAACGATATTTTCCATAGACAGCATCCGCCATCTATCGGTTACGTTTCGAAGTACTAAGTGTTGAATTTGGGTTCGTATCTAAAGTGTAGAGAAAGCGCGCTACACCTCACCGCTGCACTGTAATAGTGAGAGATTTCGCCCGTATCAACCACTGTCTTGTTGGTCTAGTGGTCTAGACAACCGGCTCACGTTTCGGGTGCATATGGTTCGAGCCTTGTGTCAGCCGTCCGTCTTTTTTCAATTTATTTCATACTGGGGCTCCCCCTGCTGCTAATATGAGGCAACGCCAATAATTAAAACGTCCTAAAATCCAAGGCGACTTACCTATCTATAACCAATATACATATTAATCTATGCGCGCGACGTGTGCACGTTTTGCACACTTGTGAGCAAGTGGCGCAAATGCAAGTCACGCGTTCGGTCCGACATTTTAAAATTTGTTCTCAACATCAACATTTTCAACGTTACTGCAATATCTTAAAGTTCATTTTTCCTTACTACTTTTTTTTTTCTGTGGATTTGACAGCTGTCCAAACGTGTTGTTTTTTATTTTGCAAGCTAATGGTTTCAGACATGTTTCAGACCAAACTGCCTCGTTTGGTGCGCTGATCACAGTGCGCTGACTTTAATAGATAATCAAAAAGTTCCGAAAAGTTCCGACTAGGCCGAGGTTCCGCCAAAGTTCCGCCATAGACTCCAAAGTTCCGCATCGGCAACGCTGCTGGCATGGCGGAAATGCAGTGCTAACACACTCAAAAGTCAATGAGGAGTTTTCTGACAGCTACTCAATCATACCGGCGATAGATGGCGTTGACCAGAGAGGGGTCCGAAGTCGAAAAAAATATTCTAAAAAGTAAACAAAAATGTATGTCACTGAGTCAGGAGTCGCGTTGTCGATCTGCTATAGGGCAGTCGCGTTTGTTGGTTGCCCCCTCCCAGCTCGACAGCGGGGCTCCAGTGGTGGCTCAAGATAGTGTTCTTTTATAAGAACAACCCTTGAAGTCACCAAAATATCAAATATAACCGTACAACGTCAAGCACTTTTGCTATAAAAACTCGACATTGGCAAAATCATCATTAACCAAAGATGGCAGCCATTTTTTTAAAAATAGAATAGAATAGTCACTGAGTCAGACGCATCCGTTGACGGTCATATTTTGCTGCTTACAAATTCTTACTATTTTATTTGTATTTTATTATTTGCAAGGTCGCTCGCCCCTGTCTGGTCAACGCCATGCTTCCTGTCATTCATGTTACCTAATGTCAAATAGTGAATAGTGATGTACGGACTTGCACATCCATGGATTTTATCGATAAAAATTACTTATTTATTTGATTTAGAGACACGTTTTTTCTGACACGAGCACTAGTCTCGCATGGTGTTCGCGTTTTTTTCCTGCCGCGAGGCTCCACAATCTGCAATCTCTTCCTGTTCTTGACAAAAAACTATCCTGGAGACTGGGATAGACCCCACATACTACTTGACACTGGCATGGCGGAAATGCAGTGCTAACACACTCAAAAGTCAATGAGGAGTTTTCTGACAGCTACTCAATCACACCGGCGATAGACGGCGTTGACCAGAGAGGGGTCCGAAGTCAAAAAACATATTCTAAAAAGTTAACTGAGTCAGACGCATCCGTTGACGGTCATATTTGGCTGCTTAAAAATTCTTACTATTTTATTTGTATTTTATTATTTGCAAGGTCGCTCTCCCCTGTCTGGTCAACGCTATCTATTGAGCCATTAGGAACTACTTTTTCTTTTTTAATGGCTTTCTGGAAATCCCTCATTAATTATAAATAGAATAGATTATAATAGAATAAATATAGTATTAAATAAGCATAGTTACGAAGATTTTTACCCACCGACCCCCAGTGATTTGTACACGAATCAAAATGGTTGATTAGGAAGGATGAAAACGTGGAAGTAACTAGACACCGAATAAATAAAACGGCGTGTTGTCAATGGATTGCCGTTTCATAACGTGTAAAAATCACTCGAGGAGTCTATTTTTTCCTTAGACAATATAAGCATATTATAACATTGGACGAGTTACGCGTTTAATTCTACTAATATACTTTTCTGATACTTTTTGCGGGGGGCGTGGTACCTAGTTTTTTATTTTAAAGACAACTTAGAATTTTATTTTTTTAATTTTATAAAATATAGTACGAAACTATAATATAATATAGTACGGGTGGCAGCCCTAGCAAGAACCCCGAAGTTATCTACCTCGTTTAGTAACGAGTAGTTTATGTACGACTTGTAACACCACTGGCTTTTCGGTGAAGGAAAACATCGTGAGGAAACCTGCATGCTTCAATTTCGAGGCATGTATTCATCCATTATAAGTGGCGACGGGCTCACCGTCACCCCCCGTCACACTGGACAGAGTTTCGGTACAGTGCGACATAAAAGAGTAGAAAACGATGACAGCAGGAACTAAATATTTAGGTGTTCGAGCCTTCTGGCTTGACCCAGTGAGATAACTCTTCCGAACATCAGCGCCATCTAGGTAGATTTTAGGTCAAGTATAGTTTTAGTACCTCTCGTTGACAGTTGACACTTGAGTAGAGGGCGTGCGTGAGCTAAGGCAGCGCGGCTAGTTTACCTGGTTCCTCAGTACGCTTTTGAATCTCGGCGTCATCGGTAGTACCAAAGAAATTACAAAGGTAAATATTTTATTTTTCTACTTGTGAAAATCTACTGATGTCCTTAGTTGTTAAGGATAACATCTGTAGAAATCGGTGCAGACATGTCGCCCCGGCACATGTACGCTTTGGTGTCGTCTCGCTACGAACACACCACGAAACCCCTATACCTTCTAGATAGGTATGGGAAAATCGCACCGCTCTCACTAGAATGATGAGTGATGAGAAAACAAAGTCTGACGAAATTTCGTCTACATTGTTTAACAAGACGACATGTCGTATCGACATCGAGGTGACACGTCCTTTTTTACTGATGCGACGTGGCGGATAGACTGACACGACGTGTCGAATAAACTAAGACGACGTGTCGAATAAATTGATACATGTCGAGTCAACTTGATACGACGTCGTACTGAGGCGACTCGTCATAACCTACTAATCTCGTACATTTACTAACGACGCGGCACACTCCCGTCTATATATATATATATCAATTCATATCATTATGCTTAAGAGCAAAACCCGCTAACAGACGTTATGCCCTCTTGCTTTCAGATCGACAACATGTCATCTGCAACTGTAACAATGCAAGATCTCGTAAACCAGCCGGTTCCACCCGACGAGAAAGAATTTTTCGATAAAATCATAGAAATTTTGGACGTATATTACCCGGCCAACTGGCGGCAATGGGAGGTGTCTGACGTTTCATTCTCAGATCTGTTCGGCGAGGAGCTTAACCCAAAAGTAGAAGCAAAACTGAGGTTCGCCCTTCCGACAGCAGAATTAGGAAAAGCTTTTGCCCCCCCAGATGGGGAATTATCTGAGAGACGATATCGAGCCATCAAAAGAAGACTAATAAAGTCACCTCTTGGTAGGGCTACATTGTACGCCCCACACAGTATCATGGAAAAGATCCATCATCCCTCCTACTTTGCGTTCATGGAGACAGTAAGGGTTATGAAAGCAAGTGATAAACTTTCGGCCAGAAGCTCGACTATCAATTCCCAAGACGCAACACCTACGAGAAAACGGGCATCCCTCGATGGTGACAATGTGGCAACACCAGCTACGTCTACAAGTGCTAAAGTATTAAAACGTACAACACCCTCTGATCTCCCACCAGCTCCACCAGGTGATGCAACGCAGAAGATCATGGAAATCCTGTCAAGCCAATCCCAGGTCTTAGAGAACCTTATAAATAGGGTCGATGGCATTACCACCAGCCTTACAAATATCGAAGCTCAAAACTCCGCTTCTGAACTAGACCAATCTTTTGATTCGGTCCCCGATAGTACACAGTCGGAAAATGAATGGCAAGATCCAACTTTGGAGCCGACATCCGAGGCTCAAGAGAATAAAACCACACAAGAGGAGACACTCAGATCACAAATTATAGAAGCTCAACGAAAACTGGGAGAACTCAGCTCGGCCTCCGAATTTATCCTGGATTTTTCACCGAATACCGCTGAAATGGAACCAAAACTGGCAAAGGCTAGAACCAAACTAGCAGAACAGGGAAAAAAGTGTCAACGACTTGGAGACGAAGGTTGGAAGAACATACGCTACGCAGACGTTCAGAAATCATTTCAGGCAACCCCGGTTTTCTGCGCGCGGAAAATTAACAGCCAGCTGGCCTCGGCAACACCATCATGGCAAACTGTCCCTCTGCTTGAGAAAGCGGACCTCACGCTAGGTGCCATTACACATGGGCTATTGCAACAGCGGGACGCGCTTCAAGAGGCATGTAAACTCCTTAGTCCTACAACCCAACAGGAGCTTCACAAGATTTTGTTAACACCCGAGAGCAGCTTCCGGAAAATATCAGATTCCTTACTGCAGTACACTTGCGGCAGACGAGCTGAAATAATACAGCAAAGAAGGGAAATCTTCAAGCCCTCAAATAAAACATTGAATGAGGTTTTACAAGATATCCCTCCGTCAGAAACACACCTGTTTTCTGAAAGTAAATTAGCTGAGACGATTAAGGAACAAGGAGGAATTTACAAGTTTTTCCCAACAAAACGATCACCTACTGTGAAACCTAGACCTTCACAAAATAGCTCCAGGAGGTTTAAAACACCAAATAAATCAACTGGAAATAAGAAGCAGATTCAAACAAATCGGAAACCCCATGCATCATCCAGCAAAACAGACACAAACAACAAACATTCCAACAGGTCATTTCATAACAAAAAGTTCTGACTCGGACTTCAAGGCGGGTCGACTAAAACAAAAGGCGAAACTCTGGGCGGATCTGGGAGCTCCTCCAACAATCTTATCAACATTGAGGGGATATCGAATTCCTTTCATCAAAAGACCGCCACTAACAGTACTCTCAAAAGAGACTGCAAAGTTCTTTCAACCAAAAAACACAAACCGCATGGCGGACCAGATCTCAAAATTGATAAAATCAAACGCCATTTCTCCAAACAAATTCAGAAGAGGCTTTCTATCGCCAATATTCCTGAGAGAGAAAGCAGACGGATCTCACAGATTGATTTTCAACCTAATGCGACTAAACCTGTCCGTATATCCGCCGAAGTTTCGCCTAGTAAATCTAAAGAAAATATCCCAAATAATAGAGGAAAGAGATTACATGATAAAAATAGACTTGTCGAATGCCTATTATCACATGCCTGTTCACCGATCTCATCAAAGGTACCTTTCTCTAGTATTCGACAACCAAATTTACAACATGAATTGCCTCCCTTTTGGTCTATCCAGCGCCCCATCAATCTTCGCCAAGGTGACAAACTGGGTTGCAAGGAAGATCAGAGAAAAAGGAGTCAGAACAATTGTCTACTTAGACGACTTCCTAATTTTAAACAAAGACCCAGTCGCACTCTCACAACAGGCAAGGATGGTGATGGACTTTCTCAAATCCCTAGGCTGGTATATAAATCCCATGAAGACCGATCTAACCCCAAGAAGACGAATAGAATATCTCGGAATTACTTGGGACTCTCAACAGAATATAAAATTATTACCGGATCGGAAAATAAAGAGCACCAGAAACTCCATTCTTGGCGTTTATCAAACAGGAAGTTGGAGCTGGATGAATGCAAAACACCTTTTAGGAAAGCTAAACTTTGCGTCGAACGTCGTACCCCTGGGTCCATTACACTGCAGACTTATACAAATAGACGCAAACGTCCTACCAGAGACCCAAAAATACAAACTATTTCCCATACCGGAACGTACGAAGTTAGAACTCCGCTGGTGGTTACAAAACATACATCAAACATCAACAATACAAACGTGCCCCCAACGATCTTCATCACTACAGACGCGTCAGATCTAGGTTGGGGTGCAATCGTGAACGACAAAAAACTATCTGGCAAATGGACAAAACAACAATCAAAGTGGCATTGCAACCAAAAAGAATTGTGGGCACTGTTAGAGGTAATGAGAAGAGAAATTCATAGTCTACAAGGGAAAACGATAATTTTTCAAACCGACAATCGAACCGCAGCTGCGTACATTCGAAAACAAGGTGGCACAAAATCAATCACACTGCTGAAAATAGCCTCACAGATCCTACACCTCGCATTCGAACACAAAGTCACCATAATATCAAAGTACATTCCAGGCCGTTACAACAGTCTTGCAGACAGCCTGTCCAGGTGGAAATCACAGCAAGAGTGGCATCTCAAATCCCGAATCCGGTCGATTATCTTTCGAAAAATGGGAACTCCTGAAATCGACCTCTTCGCATCGAAGGAATCGGCGGTAGTAAAGAGATATGTCAGCGAAAACACGCTAGACAAACACAGCGAATACACAAACGCTTTCAGCCGACCGTGGAATCATCGCCTCGGATGGATATTCCCACCCCCAGCAATCATTCCTCGTGTCCTTCAACACCTGGCACTCTCTCAAGGTCACTATCTCATGATAGTACCAAGATGGGAAAAAGCGTTCTGGAGACCGGAACTGAAAAAACGGGCAATATGCCCTCCGTTCAAGATAAGGAACCTGAAGTTACACCTAATAGACCTCCAGACGAACAAACCTCCACCAGACATAAAGAACCTGACTTTGGAAGTTTGGAAGGTACGGGCTGGTGTAGTATGATAGCAAATTGGAATCCCACTGAACGTGAAGTATTTTTTTTTGGCATGGAGGAAATCAACCCTCAAGACCTACAAGCCAGCATGGGAGAAGTGACTAAAATAGTCAAGGGACAACAATGTATCATCTCTTAACCCAAAACCAGAAGATCTGGCAAGATATCTCATATTTTTACATGATGTTAGAAAACTATCATCGAATACCATCCTTGTACACAAATCGACGGTAACGACTTTCGCCAACCCAACGTCAGGAGAATCTCTGAGCAGTCACCCCTTAGTGCAGAAGACCCTCAAAGCTATTGCTCTTAAAACACCACCCTGTCGCAGACCTTTGACGTGGAAGATAGAGGACTTAACATCTTGGCTGAAGCAACGGGAAATCAACGAAAATAGCCTGTTCCAAGTCAGTCAACATGTAGCCGTTTTATTGTTATTGTCGTCAGGTCGCCGCATTCATGATCTAACGTTGTTGGACATATCTCCAAACCATTGCGTGGTAAACTCGGACAACATAACTTTGTGGCCAAAGTTTGGATCGAAGACAGACAGCTCCACTTATCGACAATCGGGATGGTGCCTCACCAATAATAAAGATAAAAATCTTAACTTATGCTATTGGATCCCAAAATTAATTAATGTCTCGATCAATAGACGTCACGCAAGCCCAATGCTACAAAATTTATTCATAACCACAAGAGGTAGAGTTAAAGAAGCCTCAAGGTCCGTCATCGCAGGATGGGTCCGTTTAGCACTCAAAGATGCAAAAATTAATAGCTCTCCAGGGGGACTAAGGGCTGCAGTTGCATCGGATAATTGGTCCAGAAGACAAGACATGGATGAAGTTCTCAAAAAAGGAAATTGGCAAAGCGCCAAGACATTTTTAAAACATTACTTCAAGGAAGTTACTCCAAATCAGAACACAGATTCACATGTTTTGTCAAATACCTTTTCCACTATCTGATTAGTGATTATCAATCAAACAATTAATGATTAAAATACCTACCTAGTATTGGTAAAATAATTTAGTCATAATAATGACATCTCTTTTCCACTATTTGATTAGTGATTATTAATCAAACAGTTAATAATTAAGAACAATATTATTATTTTAATTAGTCAAGTGTTTGCAAACATGTTAAATGTAACTTACAATCAAAATAAAACGTCACTATTTGATTTGTTGCAAAATCCTTTCTTTTATTAAACAGACATTCAACAGGTACCTATATTACATATGTTATACTGGTCACAGTACGCTATCACTTAAGCCAGCGCCGGCAGATAGTAAACAGATCTCACTGGGTCAAGCCAGAAGGCTCGAACACCTAAATATTCCCGTTTTTCCCCCGAAGGGATAAAAACGGTTATTTAGGTTTCAGCCGAATGGCTTGACCCACCTATTAAACATCTTGCCGGCTTACGCCTCCAGGGAAAGTACTGAGGAACCAGGTAAACTAGCCGCGCTGCCTTAGCTCACGCACGCCCTCTACTCAAGTGTCAACTGTCAACGAGAGGTACTAAAACTATACTTGACCTAAAATCTACCTAGATGGCGCTGATGTTCGGAAGAGTTATCTCACTGGGTCAAGCCATTCGGCTGAAACCTAAATAACCGTTTTTATCCCTTCGGGGGAAAAACGGGAATATTTTAGTACAAATGGTAGGTCGGTCTTGCCAACTTATGCGTGAATTTGACGTTCTTGCGTGGAGGCAGCGCCCTCATTTATTTTCTACTCTTTTATGTCGCACTGTACTACTGGTGAAACGTGGTGAACATGGTTGAAGTTTCGATAAAATTGTTGGTAACACAACACAACACTATAAAAAAAAAATTGTTTGTCCAATGTCCGAAAGTCCGACTGCACTGCATCCGAAATCCGAATCCGAAGGGGAGTGAAGTGGGGTTGGCTGGTTCTAGTTTTTTATTGCACAAGATTCTTTCTTATTTTTTCTTACTATCGCGTAACTAAAATCATAATCTCAAAAACATACGAAACATCTAATCAGTGCCAGTGTTAAAAAACAAATGAATAAAAAAATAGTGATTGTTAAAATTTAATTGTGCATGTTCAAAGAAAAGGAGCAGGTTTGTGTAATTTCCTATAATTCTTTTGTTTTACTTCTATTTAACAACATTTACATGAAAATAACAATAAAATTCTATCACGTTAATCACGTAGATGATAGAAATATAGCTAGGCATTGTGAAAGGATTTATGGGTCGCCTGGTTTTCAGAGTTGAAAATCGGTCTATTTATCTTGTTTTCTTCAAATGAACCATCAATGCAATTCAGTTTTCAGATAAGAAGATAAAAATGAATGAAACAATACTAAGAACAATACAGATTAAACATTTTGTCCTTGAAAATAGGTACTAGGAACTTCTTCTGAAGTGCAATAGTAGTACACTTAGGTAGGTAGATAATTTATATTGTTTACAACTACGAATAATATATTTTCGTTATTCTTAGGTCTTAAAGCATTACATTTCATAGGACGGGACTAGATCTAATAAGAAATTCTTTGATTATATGCCTACCGCTTAGATTATCAAGATAGACAGTCAAAGCTACGAAAGCGTCGAAACAAATAGAAACCAGTACTGGTTCCAAAACCCTATACATATACACGCACACATACATATTTTGTATGGCGCCTCACGCACACCAACCTAAGAAAGTTAGCCCCTTTTGTTTTATACGGAACAAGTGTGAGGCTCATTCTAGACATATACTTTTTCTAAGGCCTACCGGGTGAAATTTACATTATTGGCATCCTTTTATACCTTTGACTATTTATTATAAGGACTAGCCTTGCGGTAGCATTTCCCCTCTGCCACGGTATAAGATCAATTGATCATGTGCATTTACATTCAATTTTATACCTTACTAGTGTTTACCCGCGACTTCGTCCGCACAAATTATATAAGTACCAGATTTTAAGTCAGATCATAAGCTATCAAACAAAAAAAGTTTAATCAAAATCGGTTCAGTAGTTTTTGCGTGATGCGCGAACAAACAAACAAACAAACAGACACACAAAATTTTAAAAAAAGTTTGATTTCGAGTCATGGATACCTAAAAACCATATTGTAATCTTTTTTTGTAAATATCTTCAATGTACAGACACACTTCAGTTACATTTTATAATAGTTTAGATCACTAACGAGACAGCCTATAATTGCAAAACAATAATTTCAAACTTAGAACGTTTGGGGTTCACACGAGACTACTTTTCATGATTTTTAACATTCAAAATTAGAGTCTAAAGTTATGGGGAATAAAATCCAAAGTTGCGGATTGCATGTTACCTCGCCCCCCGCAAAAAGTGTCAGAAATGTTTGTTAGTAGAATTACACGCATTACCAGTCCTCATATAAGTAGTCAAAGTTTTATACTTTTAAGGCCTCCGCACATTGCAGCGATATTATCGAGCGTTTTTATCGAGCGATTTTATCGAGCGATTTTATCGATCGATATTATCGACAGCGATATCGCCACACCTTACACACTGCAGCGATTCCGCGATTCGCGTCACGCATGCGCACCACCACTGAATGTAGTCGAAAGAGTTGCTATAATATCGCGGCAGTGTGTGGGATCGAGCGCGTCCCCATACAAAATGTACTGAGAACAATTATCGCAAAATCACAGCGATATTATCGCTCGATAAAATCGCTGCAATGAGCGGAGGCCTTTATACTACCCATCAAACTGAAAAACTTTTACTATGACAAACCGATTGTAGCAAAAAAACAAAGCTGCTGATTAATTTTTTTTCCTAATTTTTTTCGAGACTTGTCATCCGTGGTGAGAAATGACATTGTCAGCCTTATAGTTATACAGGGTGTTTCATTAAGTAACAATAAATATTTTAAACTCTTAAGGGGGTTGTTGAGACCGTCAAACTGAACAACTTTCTCTATGGGACCATCATCGAAATCGCAAAAAAAAAATTTGATATCCCATACCACATATAGCTCTAGTCGATTTGTAGAGTATGGAACATCAATTTTTTTTTTCGCGATTTCGATATTGGTCCCATAGTGAAAGTTGTTCAGTTTGATAGTCTACACCACCCCCATAAAGGTTTATTTGTATTTTTGTAACACCTTGTATAATTTTTTTTTTACCGATCTAGGGCAAGGTACAGCCCAACAAGCTGGTATATGCCTACTGATCTGCTTGACAGAGGGTCAGTTGAGCTGCCCATTGTAACTGTTGCTTGTTATGCATAATATGCATACATACATAATATTATTATGTTGTATAAATCAACAAGAATGTTGTAAACAAGTAGTTATAAGTTAAAGTTAATTTTGTTATTGGTATACTGTCCTCTTTAACTCCTTTTGCAATACCTTAAAAGCTGGCTAAGTTGTAAGTGCACTGTAACATAATTTTAGAACATACACAACTGTACACTTAGTTACTTGTATTGTACACTTAGTATGCAAAATAAACATTTCATTTGATTTGTTGCGATGAACCTAACTCTTAGATCTGCTTTCCGAACATATTCCAGCATAACATGCATAGCATAAGGTCCTCCACCTTATTGCACTGGTTCGGTCACTTAGAATGAATGAAAGAAGACTTATGAATGAAATATATCAAGTATAGGTGAGCGGAAGTGTGGGGAAAGGCCGTCTGAGGAAAACATACCATGATCAAACCAATGAAGTGCATAGCACTCTCAATCGACGGAAGTATGTATTTATTTATTTTTACCTGACTGCGACAGAAGGAGGGTTATGTTTTTCGAGCGTATGTATGTATGTATGTTTGTATGTCTATTTCTTTGGCACGCCCTACAGCCTAAACGGCTTGATGGATTTTAACATATGAGGTGTCGTTAGATTTGTAGAAATCGTGAGAGTGACATAGGGTACATTATTTTAATATGGCGTATGCGAATTAAAAAAGAGAGGGGGGAGAATCAAATTTTTTTCGTAAAAAAATACAATATGGGTACAAAAATACAATATAGTATTTTTATGCAACCATTTTGACACAAGACTAAAAAGTATGAAATAATCTAAATTATTTAGAAAAACAAAAAACCCGACTGCATAAAAAACTATTAACTGAAAAGATAAAAACAAGCTCCTTAAATCAGCTATAATAACTTTGCTTGGGCAAATTAATACAATTTGAATGTTATTACTTATTATTATTAGGTAGGTATTGCAGGCGGGGACAAACCAATAACCAACAAATAGGTCATTTTTCTTTGTCCCCGTTTGCGATACCTACCTAATAAGTAATAACATTCAAATTGTATTAATTTGCCCAAGCAAAGTTATTATAGCTGATTTAAGGAGCTTGTTTTTATCTTTTCAGTTAATAGTTTTTTATGCAGTCGGGTTTTTTGTTTTTTTTATTTACCACTTTATTGTACACACGGAAATATACATGAAAACAGCATCATAGACAATTACAAGGGCGAGCTTATCTCTAAAGAGATTTCTTCCAGCAAACCTGTGACAGACAGAGAGCATACAAAGTGAGGCAGGCATAGTGTGCACTAATAAAACAGTATTTAACACTGATAAATACATAATATTATATAATGTATGAATGTGTATGAGGCTAAAGAGGTGTGTCAGAGTAAAAGTAAATATAAATTTTGGGAGAAGCCAGCACACTGGGAGTCAGGAATTATATGGGTATACTTCTATGGTCCTAAAGGAACATTTGCACAAAAAAATAGATTTACTTTTTTTTTTACCCCAAACCATAAAATGCACATAGTAATGGTCTCCACTGAAGGCCCCTATCCATAGAAACTTGCCTATCTCCTGTTTTTGGCTTGATGTTGAGTTTTGGGACACCCTGTATAATTTAACCAAACATTTTTTTTTGAACCACACTGTTCAGCAGTCAGTAGATAAAAGAATCACAAACAATTTGGTAATATTGTAAATATTACAATTAATCTCAAACAATAATTTCAACTGTTTTATTATTTAACAAATGAAAGATTTAAATAGTAATATGCATATTGTACTTGTGTTAAGATCAAGATCATTCAAAAAAGCTGTAGTTATTTGTAGACTTGGTGTATTACTTGACACAATTACTAAACACTAAAGAATATTTTTGAATGTGTCACAGCTTTGCTACGCATTCTCGCACAGCTCAGCTTCCTCGCTCAGCTAGTCCGTTTCACAGCTTTGCTACGCATTCTTTCACAGCTCAGCTTCCGCGCTCAGCTAGTCCGTTTCACAGCTTTGCTATGCATTCTCGCACAGCTCAGCTTCCGCGCTTAGCTAGTCCGTTTCACAGCTTTGCTACGCATTCACCTACAGCTCAGCTTACGCGCTCAGCTAGCCCGTTTCACAGCTTTGCTACGCATTCACCTACAGCTCAGCTTACGCGCTCAGCTAGTCCGTTTCACAGCTTTGCTACGCATTCACCTGCAGCTCAGCTTACGCGCTCAGCTAGCCCGTTTCACAGCTTTGCTACGCATTCACCTACAGCTCAGCTTACGCGCTCAGCTAGTCCGTTTCACAGCTTTGCTACGCATTCTCGCACAGCTCAGCTTCCGCGCTCAGCTAGTCCGTTTCACAGCTTTTTGAAAAGTTTGTTTGTAGAATTACATGCGTAACTCGTCCACAGTTATATGATCTAAAAAGTAGGTACATAAATCTTTGAGATTACGAGATAGAATGATCTAAGAAGAATTACAAATAACAAAACAATGATGTAATTCGTATCAGATTTTATCTTATCTTCGACAATAACTCAATCAAAGTGCAATGACGATAAATAACTTGTTACAAATTTGTTATCTCTAACAATTTACATCATTCTCTAATTTTACAACTTAACACATTATCGATGTTGGTGCTAATGATAAAAAGGGGATTTACAAAATATACACTCGATACGAGAGTATATTGTATACATACATACATGTAGGTTTTTATGGGGAGGATCAGCCCATCGAACTAACAACTTTATGGGACTAACATCGCAATCGGGAAAAAACATCCACTGTACCTATCCATACAAACCTGCAAAACTGGTTCAGCTGATTTTTGTACCCTTTTCATGTTAGGTCCCGTATTGTTTAGTTTGATGGTCTGATCTTCTTTCTACGATTTATTAGTAGGATCATGCCCTTTAAGCCGTCAGCAACAGGGTCCAACTTTTCCTGATGTTTTTAAGTGAATGATAAGACAGACTATAGAAATCGAGGTCGTTTTGCTTTTAGGTCGATTTGATAATAGGACGTTTTCTTTTAGGACGTTGTGATGCGTCGGTCATTTTGCTTATAGGCCATTCCGATACATAAATAAAAATCTGCTGTCCTATACATTTGGGACGAGTAGGATTGCAGTATTCTATGGAACAACTGATTTTTCTTTTGCAATTTCGACATTCGACACATAATTTAAAAAACTAAGGTTTTACCGACTTGACACATCATTCCAGCATTCCTTCAATGTGCAATGTACTAAAAGTAAACAATTACACCCTTCAAAGGATCGGAAGGAGGAGGAAGTTGTAGCAAAAGCTTCTTTCTGTCCACCCAAATCGGGAATAACGGCCGTGAGTTTATGTACCTATGCATGCTTTACGAACATAATGGGTACCTACTTAAATTGTTGTCTAGATATAAAAGCAAACTAACCATAATTATAGGTAAAGACAATCAAATGAGTCAAATGGGAAATCCAGTTTGTCTAAGAAAACATTAAGAATATTACGTAATATTAATTAGTTTGATTGTGGTAACGATTGGAAACTGTTGTCTACTCGGTAGATTACTGCTACAGTTTAGTGTAGTAGATTACAGGGTACAGAACCCCAAAAGTACTCTTGAATAGTCACGTCCTCTTACATTTGTTTACTGCGCTAAATCACATTTCAGTGCTAACAGTTCCTCTCCATGGGATGTTTCACTAATTAGAACCATTAGAGTGTTAATTCATACGTAAATATGTATTCTGTACACAAACGTTGCCCGCAATGTACAAGCTTTGGAAAATCCTCACTTCGAAATATTGTACGTTAACAATTTGCCTTACTAGTTTTGTCTGTTTAAAAGAAAAATTTTATTAATTTGTTTGTTACAGGGTTGTCACCGAAAAGAGCAGGCTATGAGTTAGGCCATGCGATAAAAATGGAAGCTGTCAACATCGGAGACGGTCGCTATGAACAACAAGATAATTTACCGGGGAGTAGCGCCGATAGCGACGCTTCAAGCAGCGTCTTTGAAAGCAATGACAGCAGTGAACATTACAGCGAGGACATCGACCGATCCGACGACGAAGACCTGAGAGAAGATTTACAAAAGACAATAGCAGAATGCTACAAGCCAGACCAAACATTTACATCACAAACTTCAAACATCACAAACGACGAAGAGTTTCAAGCGACAGCCCTGTGCCAATTTATGGATATTTTGAATGACCTAGACGAGGTTCTGGACAAATCTTTACTTGCTTGTCTAGATGATACGAAAAGTATTGACAGTGATGAAGAAGATCTCATTTGTAAGATTAAGGAGTGTATAGCTGATATTGTGCCGGCTGACTCGGCGCCTAGTTCCATAGACGATGACACCCAAGTCATGTGCGCCGGGCAATCTACGGCTCTACGCGTACAAGACATCACACAAACTGTTACAGAAAGGCCTTTAGGCCTTGGCCGTTCGAAAAGCTTTTCAAATCTATCCGAAACTCAGAGGCAAAACTTCGTGCCTTCTCTAGAGAGAGCTAACACAGCAAACGATACCTTACGTAATTCAATGAGGCGCTTAGATCCTATTGTTCTCCCGGCTATTTCGCACGACATGGAACCTCTTACGTTGCCGGTTATATTGTTTTTGGAGCATCATGTTAATATGAGGCCGACGAGTGCGCCGATACAGTTGCAGGTGACTGCTGCTAATCTGAGTAGCGATGGGTCATCTGGGCCCCTTATAGTGGGTCGTCGGGCGTTGCTTATGAACCGGGCGCTGTCTCTGCCGTCGCCGGGGGATAGTGACGTCACGGCGGATTGGACGGGGAGGAATACAGCCAGAAGTACGGGCAGGAGTTCCACTTCTAGTTCCTCTAACGAATCGTTGTCTGGTGTTTTGCCGGTTCATCAACTTGGCGTTGTTAATAATGATGAGAGGTAAGGATTTTACATTTAGTTTGACAATGTTGTAAAGACATATACGTAATTTGAAATAATTATAATTTGAACTAAGTCAGGAGTTTTTAATTGACTATTCAATTAACAAATGTTTCATTATAAAAGCATCTGCTGCATTATGATTGGAATACTTCCAAACCGAAATGTTGCAAAGTTTAAGAACGAGTTTTTGATCGACAGTAATTAGTTTCTATTCATAAAGTAATGAATTGTAGTTATTGCACTCCCATGCTTACCGATTTAGTGACTTAATGTCCTGGCATAAAGTAGGTTTTCATGTGCTATTTTCCATGGTCATGTCTTTAAAATCGCACTTAACATAGGTAGTCCTCACTCCTCAGTTTAACGAACTTGTATAAACAACCTTTGAAGTGTGTCGTAGGACACGAAACTATGTAACTGATTGTAACTAACATTCCAAGCATAAAATTACAGAACAAAAACTTCTTTCAGTTGTTATAATTAGTTAAATACTGCATGTCGTACATTTGTTACGTGTTTTTAAAGCCTAATTATACTTTAATCTATGCATGTTGTGTTTATTTTTAATTAATTACCTAAATGTTTTAGTTTATTACTGGTTTTGATTATTTAATTACTGTTTATGTTAAAGAAAACATGGCGTTGAGTTTTTGACTTTGATGTTAGGCTAACTTCTCTTGTATTATAATTTATAATATAACGCTATGACTGACAAACAAAAACCAAAGATGTTTTCTGAACTTGACCGACAACCTTACTCGATATATTGTCAAGGTCATCAAAATCCGTAGTTAAAATACAGTATAGAGTACCATTTTGTAAGAGCAGTGAAGAGAAAGTAGTTTTGAATGTTCATTGAGTCACACCGACTGACGACTGACTCTAAACTTCCCACGAAAATGAATCACATCCTAACAGCTTTATTCCCAAATTGAATCAATTCTACTAAAATATATGACATCACAGAAAAACAGCTAATTTTATATTATGGTGTGATGGTCTAATGTTTTTGAATAATTTAAATTATCCGCTTGATAAGATGCTCATTTCTTTCCTAGGCAGATATTGAGAGACTTCTTTTGAGCGTAAGTTGAGTAGGTATAGGAGGGTAGAAAACGTATGGATTTTCGGGAGTCCGAAGCCATTATCCGACTTAAATTGGTTAGTATTAAAAATATCACCATAGTACGTTTGTATGGAGCGCGCTCCGAATAATATACCCTTAAAACACGATTCTGGAATAAGAACATTTCAAACTAAAATTGCTGGCTAAATTTTCAGCGCTTACTTGTTCATCGGAGATGGGCTAGATATAAAGACTTCTATTATAAGAACTTTGGTTAGATAGCGAGGCAGTAAAGGCCGCAAAAATCACACAAGCTATTTTCGAGCGTAGGCGTTGGGGGAACGATATCGCCACGATTAGTATCATTGCTGGTATGCACTGGTCGGCGATGTCGTGCAATAACTCTCAGTCAATAACGTCTCGGCGGTGCAATTGCGATATCGCCGACGCTGAAAAATCGGTTGTGTGAAATGTCTCAAAGCGAGAAACAAATAAATTAAATCGCTTCATTTTCCGTACGACACGACCCATGTTTTTATTCTTCAATCAAGCCATTTTGATACTTACGACGTTGTTATAAGACTTCTGTGACTTGTTCTGAAACTAAAATAATAATAGTGTGTGTTTACATTGCAGAAGTGAAGAGACTGAAGAGCCTCCTTTTGGAGTATGGCCGCACCGCATGAGCGCCATGTTGGCCTGCCTCAGCTGCACCGTCGGCATATTCAACATTTCACGTTTTGCCATATTTAGCGTCCATTTTGGAGGTAAGATATCTTCTTGGAGAGTTTACGCGGTTACTGCAAAAAAACCAAAACTTTATTGTAATAGTTACTAGGTTCTGGCGCGTTCATAATTTATTTGAGTTCTAGATATTTATAAACTTTAAAGAAATACATAGATAAAAGTGTAAAACCGGCCAAGTGTGAGTCGCACTCGCGTACCGAGTCCGTACCATAATAAATATTAATTTTTGGTAAATTACCAAAAAAAAAATCTGTTTCCGCGGATCCTTATTTCTATCTATGATAGATATAAACATATATGTTCATATAAATTAACCATACAAGTATTTGCCTTTTGCGGGATTCGAACCCACGTTAGATCAGCAGGCAGGTTCACTTCACTACCAATATTGAGCTATCGAGCTGTCAAAGAATTATGAAAACGCTACTAACCCGTTATACCTTTAGTATAAGATTATCTCTTAACGGTAATTTAAAATTAACATGCTATTCGCGTTGTGAATCTTATTTGCATTATGTGTGATATGAATATGGGAACCAGAAGCATCGTGGAATTTTAAAATTACCGTGTTATCTTTACCTTGTGTACAAATATTTTTTTCGTCATGGGAATCAAATTCACAGTTATGGCAACCGTAAAACCATTGAGGTCATAAAAAAAAATTACGATTTTCTTTTTTAGGGTTCCGTACCCAAAGGGTGAAAATGGGACCCTATTAATAAGCCTACGTTGTCCGTCCGTCCGTCCGTCCGTCCTAGCTTCAGAGGGCTGTATCTTCTGAACCTTAATAGGTAGCCAGTTGAAATTTTCACAGAATATGTATCATTATATTGGTTTTGATGACAATTAAAAAAAAAACAAGTCAAGAACAATACCCCATGCAAGAAACTCGTTTTTATCCGCGTTTTTTCTTCTAGCTCTATCGTAAAAACGGTAATACATAAAATCGTTAAAATTGGTGTGATTTTAGTGCAAATTCTACAGAATAACAACAAATAATAAAAACTGGCCATGTGTGAGTCGGTCTCACGCTAAGGGTTCCGGAAAAAACAAAAATTTTAGTAACTTAATACAAGGTGTTACAAAAATACAAATAAACCTTTTAGGGGGTGGTGTAGACCATCAAACTGAACAACTTTCACTATGGGACCAATATAGAAATCGCGAAAAAAAAATTGATGTTCCATACTCTACAAATCGACTAGAGCTAAAATACAGGGTCCAACTTAATATGCTGACACTTTTTTAAGGGGATGATCAGACCATCAAACTGAACAACTTTCTCTATGGGACCAACATCGAAAACGAGAAAAAAAAATCAGTGGTCCCATACAAAACTGCAAACCGACTCGAGCCAAATGTATGGGACAGCTGATTTTTTTTCTCGATTTCGATGTTGGTCCCATAGAGAAAGTTGTTCAGTTTGATGGTCTGATCATCCCCTTAAAAAAGTGTCAGCATATTAAGAAGGACCCTATATGTATGGGTGTCCAATTTTTTTTTTCGCGATTTCGATGTTGGTCCCATAGAGAAAGTTGTTCAGTTTGACGGTCTAAACAACCCCCTTAAGAGTTTTAAATATTTATTGTTACTTATGAAACACCCTGTATATTGCGTCATGGTACGGAACGTGTAATTTCTCTATATAGTATGGAACCCTCGGTGTGCGAGTAACTCGACACGCACATGGCCGGTTTTTATTTTATTTAACGATCTGATCACAAGAGATACAACTTCAAGAACTTGGCTTTATATCGTAATGCTCGACTTCCTGTAAACATTTCAATCATGTTCCTGAAGGAAGGATAAAAAATATCCAATATCAATCGAATGAGCGTTTTTCTTTTGGTTTTCTAGGGGATCGATAGATGGCGCTACGGTCTGTGCGAATAAACGTCAAAATATCAAAAAGTGTTTCTTTAAAATAATAAAGAGGGAAAAGATGATCAAGAAGATGCCAACGCATCTTTTGATGGCATATTTCATTATTTACTAATCATTTTAATCGAAAATTCGAAGTTTTACGCCTGAAATGGTTGTATGGGCTCGATCCCTTGGCTTTCCAAAAAAAAGGTAGGCACAGTCTTGACAAGATTTTGACAGGATGTCGCGAACGGCTCTATGGAGCGATAAACATGCCATCTGTCGAGTTATTTAGGAGTTAAATTTAAAAAAGAAAAGAAAAACGCTCATTGTAATAACTTATCGATTATGAATGACCATGTTCTTCAGACTACAAAACAATAAAACAATAATATTATTCTGTCTGTGCATTTTAAGTTAACGTTATTACTATGGTATCCGTTACCCAAACAAAAACCACATGCACATTAATTAACCAGTAACATTCTTTCCAGCGAGCTTCATAATACAGTTTTTAATACTGTCGTTTTTGATTGGAATACCGTTGTTTACTCTACATCTATGCCTGGGTCAAGTGCTGGAGTCAGGACCGGTCGATATGTGGAGAATATCACCCATATTTCAAGGAGTTGGGGTCTCATTGCTGATCACACAAGCTGTCATAGGAATGTACAGCATTATAGGCCTGTCATGGATATTGGTCTACTTCCGAGATTCATTTATATCACACGATGATAGATACAAATGGGCATTACCTCATGAATATAGTTTTGAAGGTACGTTATAGTATAGATAGACCATAGAGATATTATACCAGGAATAGAGGAACATACAGCTGAGAGAGCGAGATGTACCTAGCGGCACCATTGTATAATAGAAAGAGATACGTGACGCGAGGCAATAGAACCGTTTTCTAGTCACTAATAAATTTTTACAATTCGGTTTCCGTGAATAATTGGAATCGTAGATAATTTTGTGAAATATACTGACGCCACTTCATTAATTTATCCACGATTTCACGTTAGACTCAGAATTATAGACAGTATTGGAATTTTTGCCTGCGAATAGTCTCCTGAAAACATCCAAAAACGGTTTCATTTGACAACTCATGTCACTGCCTCTATTCCTGTAAGGTATAATAACTTTATGAGATAGACTATAGTCTAAGATCTCACTGCTGGGCAAATGTCAAACTGCTGCTCTAGGCTTGCATTCAGAAAATTTTCAACCCCCCGTATTATGCCTCTGACCTGTCTTAGCTAATAGTAAGTGACGGAACTATCCGGGACCGAAGCGCGCCTTCCGAAGCACGGAGACGCTAGAGATGAAACACCTAAACGGTCACCCAAGGACTGACCGGACCTGACGTTGCTTAACTTCGGTGATCCTTTCCGATACCGAAGCTCTCTATCACTCTTAATTGTCTGTCAAATAGCTCAATGTTATGACAAACAGTAAATAAAATTACAGGAAGTGCGAAGGTCGTAGATACATCACTCGATTATCTGGTTTTGTTCGAGTTTCAAGAGAAACGATAAACGCTTTGCTTTACAATGTTGAACTTTATTGTTTATGCACAAGGCTGAATTTAAATTAGTGACGTGTTGTTTCGCAGTAAATTATACAAACAGAAATCACCTTTATTGTAAGGAATTGTATGTTCAAAATTGACTGCCTTTATTTTTTTCTATCGCTCCAATTTAGTCGATTACTTTACATTGTCTCAATCACGGAAATCGAAGCGATGCATTCAATCAATGAATCAATTAATTTTATTTCAGATGGCGTGAAGAATGGTTCGTTTAAGATACAAGAAACTTTGCCGCAGTATTTTAACGGTGAAGTCTTACAAAGGAATCTTGGGTCCAATAACACATACTTTGGAACGATAAAATTTCAGGTCGCATTTAATCTAGCTGTTGTTTGGATGATAGTTTTTGTTGCACTGAGCAAAGGACTTAGATCTTACGGGAAGGTAAATAATAATAATTACTTATTATTGCGATGGTTCGATCCCCGTCCAAGCCGACTCGTACCAATGAGTTTTTCGGAATTTATGTACGATTTGTAACACCACTGGCTTTTCGGTGAAGGATAACATCGTGAGGAAACCAGGGCCGTAGCTAGGACTGGATTGAAGGTAGGGCATAGGAGGTTTAAGGTAGGGCGGAAGCAAAGAGCAGTTTTTTTGGATGAGATGAGAAAAGAATATAACTACCAAGTCTCAAAACGATGGTGATAGATCCATTAGCCTACCTATCCTCCCCTTCGACACCACTCAAAGGCTGGAGCGAGCGAAGCGAGCTCAAAATTTCACACTCAAAACGGTGTTGGTATGCGTTCCATTAGTCTACCTACGCTCGTAATATCATGGGCTGGAACGAGCGAAGCGAGCTCGAAATTTCACACTCAAAAACACATACGGTGCTGGTATGCGTTCCATTAGTCTACCTACGCTCGTAATATTATAGGCTGGAGCGAGCGCAGCGAGCTCGAAATTTCACACTCCAAAACTCAAAACTGTGTTGGTATGAGTTCCATTAGCCTAACGACGCTGATAATATCATAGGCTGGAGCTAGCGAAGCGAGCTCGAAATTTCACACTCCAAAACTCAAAACGGTGTTGGTATGAGTTCCATTAGCCTAACTACGCTCATAATATCATAGGCTGGAGCGAGCGAAGAGAGCTCGAAATTTCACGGTCAAAGACTCAAAACGGTGTTGGCATTTGTGTTCCATTAGCCTACCTACGCTCATAATAATCATAGGCTGGAGCGAGCGAAGCGAGCTTAAAATTTCACACTCCAGGACTTAAAACGGTGTTGGTAACTCATACGGCACAATACCATAGGCTGGAGCGAGCGAAGCGAGCTCGAAATTTCACACACCAAGTCTAAAAACAGTGTCAGTCCGAGTTCACTTAAACAAACAATTTAAAGGCTGGAGCGAGCGAAGCGAGCCCGAAATTTCACAGCACTGGAACTTTGTTGTGACCAGAATTCTGTCAGTTTTGTAAGGGAGCAAATGCCCTACTTGCCCATACAGTAAAGACGTTGCCTATGTAGGAAAGAAGTAATGGTTGGGTGATTTTTAAGGTAGGGCATTGGTATTTTAAGGTAGGGCATTGCCCCACGATGCCCCCCCCTAGCTACGGCCCTGGAGGAAACCTGCATGCTTCGATTTCGAGGCGTGTATTGTACCCACTGTCCATTACAAGTGGCGACGTGCTCACCCCCCGTCACACTCGACAGAGTTTCGGTACTACTGGTGAAACGTGGATGTTCTGAGATTTCAGAATATCTCTGACTACCCCCTCGGGGAATATAGTCGTGAGCATATGCTTATGCTTACTTATTATTGTTTTTAATGAAATATAAATATGGTCATGATATCCGGGGTCGAATCCGCACGGACCACATGCCATGTACCAATGAGCTTTTCTAACTTATGTACGTAATACCGACTGCTCTCAAACGGTGAAGGAAAACATCGTGAGGAAACCTGAGTATGTTGAAGAAATCCTTCTTCTTTCCGATGCGTATGTGAAGTCTACCAATCCGCATTGGGTACGCGTGGTGGACTAACGGTCATAGGGTACCCTCCCTGAGGGTAGGCCTGTGCCATGCAGTGGGACGTATACAGGGTGTTACAAAAGTAAAAATAAACATTTAAAACTTTTAAGGGGGCTGTTTAGAACATCAAACTGAACCACTTTCACTATGGGACCAACATCGAAGTCGCGAAAAAAAAATCTGCTATCCATTGAATTAGCAGCTATCCCATACATTTAGTTATTAACGTAGAACAGTTTTTAAAAACCTGTTAAATAATTACTTAAATACCCTCATTATCATCTCAGCCGATGGACGTCCACTGCCGTGCTGTCATACCTTATTGTGATTAAATTATATGTTTCTTTCGTTGCAGGCCGTATACATGTTAATATTTCTGCCGATATGCGGAACATTGGTATTGTGTACGAAGCTATTAACGCTTATACCGTACGACAGTGTCACCAACATATTCTCAGAGACGGAATGGGGCGAGTTCTTCATCAATAGTAATGTGAGTTATCAAGGTCTTTGATTGATTTATTATTTATTATACAGGGGGTAAGGAAAAGTATCATTAACCTTTAAACCATATCAAAGTGAACAAATTTTACTTTGGGAGATAAGCTTTAAGGCGTATCTGCCCTGGACCACGACTCTCCATACTAATCGATGCGAACGAGCTCGTGGCTCCGGTCAGAATTTAGCTGTTTTCTTTGAAAAATTAGATGATTTTTTATTAATTTCTAAAAAGTATGAAAACCACATCATTCTAAATTGTATTGTGAACAATATTGTAAATTTTCATTTTCTTCAGATTCAAAATGTAAGAGTAAAATGGTTACAAATGGAAAAAAAGGGGTGACTTTAGAGTCCCTTTTCTTCGGTGTTATTCATTAAAATCGATTTCTAGAAAAACCTTTAAGGGGGTGGTGTAGACCATCAAACTGAACAACTTTCACTATGGGACCAACATCGAAATCGCGAAAAAAAAAATGATGTTCCATACTCTACAAATCGACTAGAGCTAAAATATGTATGGGATATCAAATTTTTTTTTTCGCGATTTCGATGTTGGTCTCATAGAGAAAGTTGTTCAGTTTGACGGTCTAAACAACCCCCTTAAGAGTTTTAAAAATGTATTCTTACTTATAAAACACCCTGTATACTCTTTCCTTATACTTTCGCCCACAAAAAGATGGTATAAGAAATCTTAATATTAACCCGAAAATTTGAAGACATAAATAAAATGTATGCTGATGGCTGAGAGATAGGGTTCGCTACGTATCTATCGTGCAGAACTTTGGTTTATGAAAATTATTTCCTATAATACTAAGAAACTGAGAAATATTCGTGCCTAATTTGAAATTTAGAGGCCATATATAATATATAGTTTTATGAGGAGACGACAGTGAATGGATTTTCTTTTCTTTTCCCAGAGTTGGGCCGCAGCAGCCCAAGAAATATTCCTCACGTGGGGTTTACTGGGAGCCTGCATAATGCAACTCACGTCACACAAAAACGCCAAGAACAAGACGAACGTGATGCTGCAGAAGGAGAGCGCGTGCATCGTCGCGTTCACGTTCGCCGTGCTATTGCTGGCGTCGTTCCTAGCCAACACCTGCGTACAGATATTGAAGAATTACGGCTATAATTATGTACCGGGAAGTTACGGTAAGTTAGATAGACAACACATTTATAAACGTTTGATGGTGATACCTATTCGTTAACACATTCGTGCCGCCCGTGACGCAAAATGCGCGTTTGCAGTCTTTATAACCGTGCTCAGACCCCCATAATATATGCGTCGAATACATGGACAGGGAACAGAACGAACGAACTTAAAGTGGGGACTGTGAAAATCTCAAATAAGAGAGTAGGTAACGAATGTTGTTAAGCCAAGGTGAAGCCAAGTCAGAAGGTCGGGCGGGGTGGTTTGAATATACTCTGACAGTCAAAAACTAAAACTTGATCATTTGTATAAATCTCTAGTGGATAAGATACGATGCGTATCCAAGTATCTTCGTTGGTACTTGATGGACTAAATGGAAATTATGCCTTATAATTTTATATTCGATCGCAGTCTGAACAATCGACCTTACTTAGCCAGTGGAAATGCATCTTTAATATTAAGTATATCAGAAATAAAATTAAGAAAAACTAAATACCTTGTACGTTATAACGGGTCTCATCGAATCAACTTAAAATTTTCAACCTTACAGAAACGGTAAAATCGTCGCAATTCCTCTGGCCGACCTCGGAGCCGCTGCCCGGCAACCAAGTGTCCACTCCAGTGCGCTACATGGGCCACTACGGAAGCTTGGTCGGCGTGACGGTGTGGAAGAATGGCAACAAAAGACCTTCCAGTTGGCAGCCGTTGCAGTTGGCAACACAGCTCGTGCCTGCTACTTTAGCGGTGTTGCCAGCTAATATGGTAAGTTTGTAACAAGCAAATAGGCGTCCTGACGCCGGTAGCAGACGTGCAGAATTTGAAGGGTACACATCACTCACTACTTGACGCGCCATTTCATCCTGAAAACAAATAGGCTGAATGCAAGTGAATCATACTTACCTGATTGTTGCCCCCGTGGTTGGTACTTTTAGCGAGGTATTCATGTATGTATGCAGAATTTGAAATACTCATGAAAGTGTAAAGCTTTCAAAGTTACCTTTTGCGAATGCTCTAAAAATCTTTCGCGTCCTATACAAGGTCCTACTTAAAATGCTGATGGTTTTTTGACACGGAACAGTTGTTGTTCAGTTTGAAGGTCTGATCAACCGTTTCAGCTCAGAATAGAAATAGAAATAGAAATCATTTATTGCACTCAACCAACCATGCCAACTTCTTGAAATGCCAGCTTCTCGAAATGCCAACTTCTTAAAATGCCAACTTCTTGTAATACCAACTTCTCGAAATGACAACTTCTCATAAATAATAAAGTACATATGCAGTTGCATGAACAACTTGGTCAACTTGGCCAACTCGAACAACTTGGCCAATTCAGGCAATATAAACAACTTGGTCAACTCAGACAACTCTGTCGTTCGAGTCGTTTATGTTACCCAAGTTGACCAAGTTGATCGAGTTGACCAAGTTGTTCAAGTTGATCAAGTTGTCAGAGTTGTTCGAGTTAATCAAGTTGTTCGAGTTGTTTATGTTGTCCGAGTTGACCAAGTTGTTCATGTTGTCCGAGTTGGCCAAGTTGTTCATGTTGTCCGAGTTGGCCAAGTTGACCAAGTTGTTCATGCAACTGCATAGGTATGTACTTTATTATTTATGAGAAGTTGTCATTACAAGAAGTTGGCATTACAAGAAGTTGGCATTTTAAGAAGTTGGCATTTCGAGAAGTTGGCATTTCAAGAAGTTGGCATTTTGCGAAGTTGGCATTTTCAGAAGTTGTCTTTTTGAGAGCGGTTGGCATTTTGCGAAGTTGGCATTCTGAGCTGAAACGTGATCAACCCCATAAAAAAACCGTCAGAATATTAAGAAAGACCCTATATAGAGGATTCTGATATTTTGATGTTAACGCCCTGTATAAGGGGTTTGTTGTTTTCAGTGATCTCCATCGAAATTAATTATTTCAAGCTGGTTGGGTTGTGTAACTGCTTTAAAGTTATATCATTTCCTGCACCTTCGTACTTCGGAAGGTGTGTTCAGTTGTTGAGCATACGTAGGTGCATTAGTGCGAGCGGGCGTGCGTGCAAGCGTGCGTGAAAGTGTGTCACGTACACGCGTGATAATGTTCCGTAATTGGTTGTTCTTTGTTATGGACTGCCATATTTGTATCTACTTTAATTTCTTTCGGTATAAAGTGTATGCTCTGTTGTTGTGCATTAGCCTGTCTTGACCTATGGTCTTGACGATAATAATGTTAAAACGATATCTTTTGACATTGCAGCTCTCGCCGGCATGGGCAGTGATATTCTACTTCATCCTGATAATGTTCGGCATCGCGCAGCAGCTGGCGGTGTGGCATTGCGTCATAACGGGCATCATGGCGATCAATCCTGAGGCGCTCAGGATTTGGGAGACCACTATTACGTTTTTGAGCTGCGTTTTTGGACTAGCCATGGGGTTGCTGCTTAGTACTGATGTAAGTTGTTATTTATCTTCTTAAGATAACCACAAGCATATGCTCAAGACTATATTCCCAGAGGGGGTTGTCAGAGATGTTCTGAAATCTCAGAACATCCACATTTCACCAGTAGTACCGAAACTCCGTCCAGTGTGACGGGGGGTGAGCCCGTCGCCACTTATAATGGACAGTGGGTACAATACATGCCTCGAAATTGAAGCATGCAGGTATTCTCACGATGTTTTCCTTCACTGAAAAGCCAGATAATGATAAGTAATAAATTAATACAGTGTGTTTAGAGAAATTAATATTTGAAGTACAGGGTGTGATGTAAAAATAAATTAAAGAGCACATAAATTGGACTGCTTCAGACCATCAAACTGAACAACTTTTATGACTGGACAAATATTGAAATTGAGAATAAAATTCAGCACCAACATTGACATTTTACATCTAGATCACAGTAAAAGAAAGAGTATACCTACTAATTATAATCGCAAATAAAGAATATTCTGCTGTTCCATATAAAACTGCTAACCCAAGCCCATACATTCATCATTTTATTGCGTTTATTATTAGGCTGTTTCATATAAAACTGCCAACCTTCTCGACCCAAATGTATGAAAAAATTGAAAACTAGTGTTTACCCGCGACTTCGTCCGCACAAATTATATACTTACCAGATTTTATGTCAGATCATAAGCTATCAAACAAAAAAAGTTTCATCAAAATCGGTTCAGTAGTTTTTGCGTGATGCGCGAACAAACAAACACAAACAAACAGACAGACAAAATTTCTAAAAAAGATTGATTTCGAGTCAGGGATACCTAAAAATCATAATGTAATCTTTTTTTTTGTAAATATGTATCTTCAATGTACAGACACACTTCAGTTACAGCTTTATAATAGTTAAGATTTAGATACATAACCGTAGCTTAAGAATTTATATGTTAATAGTTTTAAGTCGTGTTATGTTGTAGAGTTATTAGGCTGTTTCAAACAAAACTGCCAACCTCCTCGACCCAAATGTAAGCAAACCTTTTAACTCCGCAGGCTGGCATCCGTATAGTACACTTCATAGACTACGTGTGGGTGGGTTCGTGGTGGCAGTGCTCGGTGCAGGTGGCGCTGGCCGTGGGTGTGTTCGTGGTCCGTGGCCGGCCGTACTCGCCGGACGTGGTCGTCGCCGCGCTCTACAGCTCTAGCAACAGGCTGTCGGCCACGCTAGCCGCTCTGTTGAGCTTCACGTGGACCGTCATACTGCCCGTCTTGTTGTGTGTAAGTTATTTGTTCGTGGTCTATCGCCGCGCTCTACAGCGCTAGCAACAGACTGTCGACCACGCTGGCCGCTCTGTTGAGCTTCACGTGGACCGTGATACTGCCCGTCTTGTTGTGTGTAAGTTATTTATTCATGGTCCATGGTTTCATAATAAAAAGCCTAGTAGCTTACTTGGGATCATTACATTACACTGCATATTGTATCTGTGACCGTTATTTATTTTATTTTATTTGCAGGCAATTTGCGTCATGGATTTCCGGGTTGGACAACAAAAACAACTCTACAGCTGGAGAAGACCTATCGGGTAATTATTGTTTTTTATTTATGGAGGATGATCCGGCGATGAAGCAAAATATCTTAAAGGCGATTAGTTAGCCAGTAGCATCAAATAGCGAGGTCACAGTTGGCTTACCCAGGAAAAAACACAAGTTTTAATTAGAGATATCTAACGAGACATTGTGTGTCTTTACGAAGCGATAATTCTACTTGTGAATATGGGCCGACGCCGCCGACGCATACCTGGCGAAGCGCAGCGCAGTGCATGTTTCACTGCCAAACCAATATCTAATTTGCATGCGTTGAAATAACATCGAAAATCAATTAACACTACTAGTCGCCCACTGATATGGTCCATATACCATAATCTTATCATTTTAAGTAGATTCAGCCATGAGACATGTAGATAATGTTAAATTTCATTGGATTCGATTTTTTATTTGTTGAGTCAAGCAGTTCTCAAACTAAACATGCGATCTCCATTGGTTCTTTTTTCCGAGGTCCCACTGTTGGGGCACAGGCCTGCTGTAAGGTAGAAATAGTTCAATTCAATTCAATTTTTGTTTAATGGCATCCGATGTGTTATCACAATTCAGCCAACGTCTCGTTATGTGAAGATTATACGTAGGAAAATGATCAGTAGTAGTAATTAAGTCTAGAGCGGCAGTTTTGCCAATGTAAGTAGTTTAGAGTCTCAAGTGATTGTTTTAAGGTTAAAACACAAAAGACTTCACAAAATGGCGGAGCCACGTGTGGACCTTACGCGGCGATACGCACGACACGTCCGTACATCGCCAGATCCGCATCGCGACTCCTAGAAATACTTTAAATATGCCCTAGTTAAAACATGTATGACTGACGCATACCTTTAGAATTTGAACGAATTATTAATTCCTCGACAGATACTGGCCGGTGTGGGCGCGACAGATTGCAGTGCTGATGCAGCAAGGGGCGCTTCTGACGGTGCCCATCGCAGCGTTCGTGCAGACTTGGAGATATATGAGCAAAGGACCGCCTGATATATTGGAGGTAACCACTTTTACTTTGCACGGGAATTATACAGGTGTACACTTAAATGCGTTACTTAATTTAGAGGGAGACTATCAAGTTGGATTACTTTCACAATGAGACCAACATTGAAGTCACCAACATACGGTCTGTATTCTTAGATTCTTTATTGCACAAAAACAACATAACATTATTGTGTGGTATGACGCTAGATTGACTTTTTAATCGTGCAATATTAACTCTCCTTCAATTGTTATATTTATTTTATTAACCTTCTCAGTCCCAGAATTGTTGATAGCTATGTTTATCTGTTTATAAAAGACTTGAAAAAAAAACTTGATAAGGGTATCGGAACACTTTTGAATATCTGAAATCGAACATCACGTGAAACTACTAAACCGATTTTAATGCGGTTTTCACTGTTCGAATACGAATGGTCCAGCATAAATAAATACTGTGTGATTTTAGTTGACAAAGTCGCGGGCCGAAGCTAGTATTTATCTATAATCGTATGCCCGGAGGCTTTAAAACAATTCAGTTGAGGTTTATGGTAACTTTTGTAGTTAACACTTTCGCTGCTAAGCTCAAAACCATGATCCTCGCGCAGTGCCAAAATAACGCCCCTCGTAGGTCGTGCGCACAGTCGTAACGTGAAAACGACCAACGCAGGTCACCTCATGGGTCTCCCGCACAGGCGTAAGCTTAGGTCATGAGCATAGGCCAAATGCAATAGAACTTCACTCCCCTTGTAGGTCGTGCGCACAGTCGTAACGTTGAAACGATAAACATGGCTCGTCTCGTGGAACACCCGCGCTTGCGTAAGGTCGTCAGTGATTCGCGCGGTAAGTCATAAGCACAGCCGAAATGCAATAGAACTGACTCGTTACGTGGGTTCTTTAGACCTACGACGTAGGTCATCAGCAGCGAAAGTGTTAACTAGTTTCAAAAATATGATTACAGTAATTATAATTGGTTTGTGTCATACGAGGTGAGGTTATTAGCACATACATTCTGCTAGTTTTAACAGTATTGTTTTTGTACTTTTACGCTAAACAAGGATTATGGAACCAGTGAATGTACCGAAGAATTGGTAAGTTATTTAATAGACATCATCATCGTCCTTTTATTTTGTCCATTAATACTACTAGAGCCTTGCTATAAAAGACAGTTGATAGTTGTAGCAAAGCTTGTGTTTACCCCGAAAGCGTATCACCTTAGTAATATTTAAAGAAGCGGTTTAGACCATCGAACTGAACAACTTTCACTATGGAGCCAACATCGAAGAATAAATTCGGCTGTTTCATACAAAAGTGCAGTACCTAGTCTACTCCAATGGGGCAGATGAGTAATTTTTTTGACGTTGTCTTCATAGACCAAGTTGTTCAGTTTGATGGTCTAAACCGTCCCCTTAAATATATATGGGTGTTTTGTTCTTTTTCACCCCTCCGGGCGGAAAGCGTCAACTTTCGCCCCTCTGGCTAAACGAAGTTGCCGCTTTCGCCTCCGTGGAGGAGAAAAATAGTAAACTAACCTCGGGCAGTAAATAAGAAAGCCTCAGATCACGTTTGTCACCGAGACCTTTCTTACTTTCCTGCCCTCAGTGTGTAATCTACTATTGTTACACCCTGTAGTAGTTACTTACTCTACTCGCACGTTACTTTACAGCGAATCCAGAATCTGTACCGTCCGCGGATGGGCGCCGCGAGCGAGAGCGCCCCCCCGCGCGCCGCCAGCGCCCCCCGCCGCGACTCGCGCCCTGTCGCCCCCGACCCCCCGCCCAAGTACACCCCCCCGCCGTCATACTCCACCGCGACCGGCGCCAGGCTGCTCAACACGCTCAGGAGGAGCTTCAGGACACTCAGGAGGTGAGAGAAGTTACAGTCTGTCTATAAAGTCTTGGCAAAAAATGAGGGCGCTGTCTCCACGCAAGAACGTCAAAATCAAGAATAACCTGGCAACACCACCATACTAATAACTAGAGTTGCCGCGAATAGTGTTTATAGCGAATAGTCGAATACCGATTAATCGCCATTCACTTTGGCGAATAGTCGAATAACTCGACATTACTATTCGACATAAAAAAAAAACATTAAACATATTAAAAATATTTCTAATTTCTTCTAAGGTTTGATTTACGAGGAAAAACGAAACCGACTTGCTCCAGAACGTGCAGAAAAAAATGTTTTTTGCACCACAATCTGCCTCTGTTGGATTTTAAATATTAATTAAAAACCCTTACTAATTTAATTTCATGAATATCATAGGGACAGGCACATATTACAGATAATAATTGATATTGTGTATTGTTTTATTAAGGAAAATAATTAAAAAATGATTATTTTTAACTCATTAGTTCTTTTGTTCGTTAAAAGTTTATTTTCGACGACTATTCGCCGAATGCCGAATAATACTAGCTATTATTCGGTATTCGACGAATATAAAAAAAAATGACGAGTAATGCCGAATACCGAATAATAGCGAGTATTCGCGGCAACTCTACTAATAACTTTATAGACAGACTATACATCTTTCTTAGAAGATATCAACAGAAAGATTTTTGCAAACACTGTCCTCATTATGATACAAGTGAGCTAAGTTGGTCTTGGTCATAACAGTCGAGGCTGGATTGCAAGCTCGAGCCGCAGGCGAGAGCGGTAAATAGCAGAGACTGTAATGACCAACGCTCACATTTTTCATTTTCATACGTTTTTCAACACTTGCGAGTCAAATAAATAAAATTTCACAAAAAAGATTGGACAAATATTTATGGAAAATGACGAGCCAATTTCTTTTTCGATTTAGTACCTAGCGGGCAGATATAACCACTCTAATGTTGTAAAAAGCACGCCTGTTTTATAACCTGTATTATGAATCTAAATGCAGTGCAATAAGAGGCACTTTACGACATTGTTTTTAAAAAATATAAACATAATTTTACATTATTTGTAAATAACGTTTGCCAGCGACTAAGTCTGAGTAGACTTGAATGAGTGTCCTAAACAAATTATATCTGTTTGTAAAATTTCATCCAAATCTGTTCAGCCGTTTAGCGTGATTGAGTCACAGACATCAAACATCGTCACAAACTTTCACGTTTATAAGTATGAAGTAGGAATTTTTGTCTTCTCGAATTTTCCATTAATTTACCAGTATCCTTCTTTTGTGCACAATAAATATACATATACCGTTCCTACACAGGATAACATCAGCGCGCACGGAACCTTCTCAACCCGACGACACCCACACCCCGATCACACTCAGCGAGACGGTCGAGCGCGAGCAACCCCCCCAGCCCGAGCCCCAGCCCCCCCACTACAGCGGCGTCTTCACAACCCCCTCCATCACCGTCACCGACGAAACCTCCAGAAACCGACCCAGGTCATCCACCTCCAGAAACTCTCTCTCTTTCACACGCGACTACCTCCGCCGCTCCTTTGTCAGAAAAAGCGATTCCGTCAAAAGCATTCGATCCAGTTTACGTAGAAGTTTTAAATACGGTGGTGCCTTAACTACAAGCCATGAGCAACTGGTTCGCGGTGCGGAACCTATTTCAAATACAGTGGCGATGTCCGCCATGTTGGACACTGAAGATTCTCCGCATTCCCGCAGCCTTGCCTCTGTGATATGATTTTTAAAACTTGGTTACAGTTATGACCAAAACGGTTTAATTGCTCAGGTTGATTTGACCAGTGATAGATAGTAGTTATTTTTATTTTTCGTGTTACTATTTTGGTCGTGACTGTATTTTAAAGTATTATTCAATGTAATGTTTCTCGTTGTAGATTTTAATCCTAATAAAAACAATTGTTAACAACAGCGATGAAACCGCCAAATAGTGTAAAATTGAATCTCAATACCTTCACTAACATTTTGTTTTAGTATTGTTATCTTTGATCTACGATTTTATGTAAGCACAATAAGAGCCATGTAGGTAGCTAGTTATTATATGAAAATATACTTAATTAGGATTAGGTACACTTAGTGCCTGTTTCATCACTTTTGTACAAGTTCTTGTTAGCTTATCTGACAGCAAAAATATCAAATCGATCTGTCAAATAAGCTATCAAGAACTTTATGCAGAAGTGATGAAACAGGCCCTTAAACATGTATAACAAATTGGATAATAACGTCAGAGCTTAGTAAAGTTACAATAAGATTTGGAAATGTAAACTAAATTGTGAAGCCATTATTTACGAAATTGTCAGACTAGAAAATATGTGTTCTTATTAGATTTAAGTTTTGTGTTTTAGACGATGTTTAGACGGTGTTTATGAGAGTTGATTGAATGATTATTGTTCGCTGAATGTTGGTTTTAACTATTGTAGATGATTATGAAACTCGTTTGAAAACATAATACGATAAAAATGTAAACGAATAAACGTAAAACTTAAAAAACTTGTTAAATGAAACTTGGTTTGTATGTATTTCTAAAGGTCACTGAACATTGATCAGTTATTAATGTTTGCGTTTATTAATTTACATCCATTACATAACTATTTTATCGTCCAATAGCACGATCAAAGAAATGCACGATTGATAGTTATGTAAAGTGTGATTAACTAGTATTGAACTAAACGTCGAGTACAATGAATTTTAGAACCGTAAGCTAATTCGGTTGTTCTATTAACTTTAGGCACTCTTTTTATTTTAAGGTAGCCTTTAGTTCCTTTAGTGCATTTATAGAGTATCTCACTCACTTTTAAATTGTCTTCGTCAAATTATTTTTTAGTTCTAGTCACTTACTTCCACGTTTACAAAATTATTTTTCCAGCATCACATTTTAAAACATCATTTGGATTATTTATAGATTTTAGCACATTTTTATTGCACTTTTTTGTTTTCTATTTTACTTTAAATCGCCTTTTTTTTCTATTTACATTCCACTTTGTTGCAACATTTACAAAAACGGATACTTAATAAAACTTTTTACACAAATTTGGTGTTTAATTTATGGACAGACAGAATCCAGAGGTTTTAATTTTAATTGAAACAATCAAGTTTAATGGAATCTTTATTTGACATAGAATAAAATTACATAATCAAAATTATCTTATCAATTCATTCTTAAAACAATAAAATAGTACACAAGTCCTAAAACAAGGAAGCCGAGGTAATGAAATGTTAAATAAAAGACAAGGTGAGAGAATAAGACTAAAATTAGATTTAGAAATGAGGAAAGATGGAAAAGTTAGAAATCGCGACTACATTTTACCACATCAACTTCTCTGTTTGTCAAAAATTAAATGGTTGTTCCAAAATACTACAAATTAGTACAAATAAAATCCACGGGTCATTGAAACAATTTCCTACAGTATCTAACGATCTGCAACAACATACAGGTTGGAACATAATGACCCACTAACTCGAAAATGTGTTATTATAAATTAAAAAAGTAATGCGAATACAACACAATCTGACATTTTCGGGAAAGTGGGCTGTTTTGTTCCAGTATATCCACAAGTGAAATACTGATCAAATTTCCATGTACATTTTACAAGTCACTAGACAGATAATGTACCCTTTAGACGAGCAACTGATCGCAGGCATTCTGTCAAGGCCAAATAGCAAAGGCGGGTGGAGGGGAGGAGCACGCGCTCCTTATTGGCTAAGACCGGGCTTGCGATCGTGCGATCTGCCTTTACACGTGCAATTTGGCTAATAGGCGATATGGCCCTGACAGAAAGCCTGCGATCAGTTGCCCATCTGAAGGGTACTTAACTGTTGGCATGTCGTAAGAAATCTTGAGAATTAATTCTCAAATAAAACGAGTATTAAACTAACTACAGTTTGTATAGAAGTAGAAAACACAACTTTGTTTGAAACGAATTCAAATTATATTATAATAAGTTTGTCGCGGTCTCACGTATTACAATAGCCGGCAAACCACTTGGCAATAACTATGACTGCGCAGAACAACATTCGTAGGTGAAAACGCTACTGCGCACAACCCAAGTTGCTTGCCGGATAGTGTACAGTCAAATATTAGGCCGTCGATAAAAATTGGTACAATTACCAAATTAAATGGATAATCTAATAACCTAACCTAATTGTAAAGATCACAATATTCAGTCAAAACACTTGATAACAAGTTTAGTACATGCGATATGTTATTTGTTAATTACCTAATTAAAGAGTTTAAGTTCAGTAAAGATTTGGCTGCCTTCGAATCGGTGGGTTGTTTCTTCTTTGCTGGATCCTCCATGAAACATTTCCAAAGGCTGTAGAAAATTAAAACTTGTTAGTAGTCTCACAACAACAAAAAAATTGGAAATATTAGCTCGATTGGAGACCGCCATTTAGTTCAACTCAAAGATTTTGAGTTTTTGGCACTTTTCTATATTGGTCATTAAGATATAACATATAAAAAATTATCACTACGCAAATGGCATAGAATGTGCGTCTTTGGACATTTAAGTTTATAGCACTTTCCGTAAAATCCTATAAGCCCAGATTTGGGAATAGACTTTTATCATCAGCTTTAATACATCTAATCATAGAAATCATAGACTTCCAGATGACTTGCTGATTGTAATAAACTTACCGCAGCGTCTCATCGGCGCCGGCAGACACTACCGAAGTGCCGTCCGGCGATATAGCCATGTGTAACACTCTCGCCATGTGCCCCGTCAGCTCGCAGACGCGCGTCATCAGCGGGTACTTGCAGATCACCACCTGGTTATAATATAAACTTACCGCAGCGTCTCATCGGCGCCGGCAGACACTACCGAAGTGCCGTCCGGCGATATAGCCATGTGTAACACTCTCGCCATGTGCCCCGTCAGCTCGCAGACGCGCGTCATAAGCGGGTACTTCCAGATCACAAGCTGGTTGTTCACGTATCCGTGCCCGGAGATGAGCTCCTTGTAATGCTTGCTCCATAGGATCGAGCACACCTGCAATTTGTGATTTATTTATAATACACCGATTCTGAGGGGAACATAACGAACCGCTTTCCCTAAAATCACACAGTACACTGCTCGTAAGTTTAAGAAAGTCATCATCATCTCAGCCGATGGACGTCCACTGCTGGACATAGGCCTCCCCCATGGATCGCCACAATGGCCGGTCCTGCGCTGCCTTCATCCAACGGTTTCCCGCCGCCTTCACCATGTCGTCGATCCTCCTTGTGGGACGCGCCGCGCTTTCCAGTACGCGGTCGCCAACTTGTCGGCCCCGTCGGCAATCGGTTCTGCGAGCAATGTGCCCCGCCCACTGCCACTTCAGTTTAGCAATTCTTTGGGCTATGTCAGCTACTCTGGTTCATTTGCGGATCTCTTCATTTCTGATTTGATCTCGCAATGAAACTCCGAGTATAGTCCTCTCCGCCGATTGCGTGACTTTCAGACTTTATAAGAGGCTTTGAGTGAGCGACCACGTCTCTGTTCCATATGTCATCACTGGCAACACACACTGAGCGAATACTTTCGTTTTAAGACACTGCGGTATTTGGGACGTGAAGAAACTATGTAGCTTCCCGAACGCTTCCCAGCCGAGTTAGATTCTAGGGTTGATCTCTTTCTCGAAGTTGGAACTACCTAACTGAATATACCTACATTAGTGAACATAAGAATATCTAAATTCAGACAGTAAACAGTGCTCCTAAGTTTAAGTATGTACTTAATAAAATATAATACCTGTGACTTGGTGTCGACGGTGTTGATGTTGGCGCCGGTGTTCACGTTCCAGATGCGTATGGTGCGGTCGGCCGTGCCGCCGCCGGACGCCAGGATGCCAGAGCTCCACGGGCACCACGCCAGTCCCTTCACCGCAGCCAGATGTTGACTGCAACGTTCAACAACTTTTATTATTGAACGACAAACCATATTGCATAATGATATTCAATCGGATTGCAATGCTGATCGCGTCACAAGCGCCGGTGGCGCTCATGAGCTGCTATCGACTTTGAAATTAGTGTCTCTGTTCTCTTGTGTTAAAAGTGATCTGCCTGTCTAGACTGTTTCGCCCCCTTATAGCCCGTGATACACATGCCAGGCGTGTTTTTGTGCGAGTAACAAGCACGTGTATCACGGATAACTTCAAATATTAGTTGTAATGTAAGATAGTAATACGTACTTGAACGAATAGACGTGCTGAGTCTGTGAGTAGTGTTGTCCTTGCGCGATCGGCCAGATGTTGAGCAGATTATCGTTACCGCCCGACGCGAGGTATCGCCCGTCCGGAGACCATTTTAGACCGCAGATCTGTTAAAAATTGTTACTTCAATAAAAGATTGAAAAATTCTGTATTCGACAGGACTGAAACCGCAACCGCCAATCATGAGCTTAGCATAAGCATTATGCTCACGACTATATTCCCCGAGGGAGTAGTCAGAGATATTCTAAAACCTCAGAACGTCCACGTGAACTCGCTTTTTCATGAGCTTGCTTTCGTTAAATTAAGTTACCTGTAACTACACATCTGCTGGTGCATTTAAATTTGGCAACCTCAAACTATAAAAATCAGAATAGATATAGACACATATAGAACGGCTTTTCCCTGTCCCTCTCTGACTTCAGACACGGCACCTCACCTCGCTCTTTCTGTGGACACTTTAGGGGAGCCAAGTAAGAAGCATATACAGCAGAAGCGCGGATTCGAGCGGGACGGCGGCGACTCTATCTTGCGTCAGTACTAGTCAAGCACCTTTCTATTGAGTGCCGAGAGTGTTCTCATACACAACATCTCAATAATATTTGGAAGATCTACTTTAATCTTTGGAAGAAAACTGAACATAATGGCAACGAAAAAGAAACCGATGTTTTCAATCTTACCTAAAGTGCATAGCAAGCATATGCTCACGACTATATTCCCCGTGGGGGTAGTCAGAGATATCTCAGAACATCCACGTTTCACCACGTACCGAAACTCTATCCAGAACGCGTTACCTAAAGTGTCTTGAGTTAATTTCTTACCTCCTGCGTGTGTCCTTGTATAGTAGCGACAGCATGGTCTCTCTGTCTCACGTCGTGGTGTACAATGTTGCCGTCGCGGGCACCGCTCGATAGGATATACATGTTCCACGCCAGAGACCCCACCCGCCCCGTGTGTCCATCCATGCACTGTCGAAAATGATTATTCATTAATTGAAGCAATATTAATACCCTATCTCAAACCTCTTCCGAAAGCGAGGCCCTTAAAAAGAAATAAATCCCAAGTGCTCGCGACTTCTTTAATACATTTTTTAGCATGCTTATGCTTACTAAACTAGCCTACGCCTTTAGGGGCGATTACAGACGCTTTTATCGCTATCCCACAATTTTTTGTGGGTTAAATTAAACTGTTTCAGAGAAAATTGTCTGGAGCAGACTGATGGACAAGCCGCTAAATATCTTTGACATTATCACACAGGTCATCTAGTCCCAATCGAAGAACCAGAATCCAGTTCATGACTTGGATACAAATATTCTTATTCACTAAACTTTGCCCCCTGCTGGATTAAAATCAAACCCACCTTGACTCAGTAGGCAGGTCCACTACCGACCGAGTTATAGAGCTATCCAAAGTGATTCTATAATATATTTTTATTGTTTTAGACACTACAACCTGGTGACATACAATAACAAGAAATATAAAAAAACACCTGCATAGCTAGCATGCCGCAGTGATACAGCGCTATCACACCTTAGCTCTCTTTCTATTTGCGTGCGAATGAACGAGATAAAAGACAGCATACTACGAGTGCAGAAATTAATATCATTAACATCCTTTTAAACTACGAGTCTACCCATCAAACTAAATAACTTTTACTATAGGAGCAAACAGATTGTAGCAAAAAAAGGTTAAAAAGGTCTGCTGTTTCATACAGTTGAGTCGAGTCGACATTGCAGTTTAGTATGGAAAAGCAGATTTTTCGTGCTCCGAACGGTTTGTTCCCATAGTAAACATTGTTCAGTTTGATGGGTAGACTCTTAGTTTAAAAGGATGCTAATGATACCAATTCGGTATGTCAAGTTTTTTTTGGTCATCATTTTTATATTTTTTACGGATAGAAGACATAATTTTAAGACACCTATTTCATTCTTATTGCGATTCATTGAGTTTATATATAAATTTAATCTCCAAGTGCAAAAATGGTGGAGAGAAAATAATTCGAACTCCATGGAGAAAAACTACCTACTGCTATATTTAAAAAAATTAAAACCTGCCTCCTCTTTCTAACTCTATGCTGGAAACAGATACGGCAACATCAAATGTCAAATTCTGACATTGTGAATGTATTTTTTTTTCTTAATGGCCGGGTATTTCAAGTTGATTTTATGTTTAACAAGGAGTTCACAGGTATGCCAGTGACGTCACTGGACGGACCGAAAAATGACGTTATTTTATTAAAAATATCTGTAATCCTTTCATTTTAAAATCTCTGACATAGAAAATATGATTATTGAGACAATTATCTCGAAATGGTTTTCGAATCAGCCCTCCAAAAAAAAAACTTGACATACCGAATTACACCCTTTATAAATAAAATTTCCATATCATATCAAAATAACAACTTCTATCCATACTTACCCTCAATCTCTTCAACTTCCCACAGTCCCACATCTCAACAGTGGCGGAGGAAGTGCCGACAGCGAGGTGAGGCGCACCGCCCTGGACCCACGAGACGGAACAAACTGTCTCGGAGCCCTCCAGCGTCAACAGATGTTCTATCTGGCCCGTGCCCGCGTTCCACAGGTACACCGAGCTGCCTAGTGCCACCGCGAGGATGTTCGATGGACTCCAGTCCACGAGGTTCAGATCTGTCGAGGTAGGATAGTGTTTGCCAGAGACCATTAAAAGAGGGGTTAGAAATGCAAGCCGTGGTGGTCCAGTGGCGAGTAACCTTGCCTGCCGTGCAGGAGGCGATGGTTCGATCCCCGTCTAAGCCGACTAGTAATAATGAGTTTTTCGGAATTGATGTACGATTTGTTACACCACTGGCTTTTCGGTGAAGGAAAACATCGTGAGGAAACCTGCATGCTTCAATTTCGAGGCGTGTATTGTACCCACTGTCCACCGGGCTCACCCCCCGTCACACTGGACAGAGTTTCGGTACTACTGGTGAAACGTGGATGTTCAGAATATCTCTGACTACCCCCCCTCGGGGAATATAGTCGTGAGTATATGCTAGAAATGCAAAGTAGCGCTTTTGCTTCGGAGACGGCTGTCGCCACTTGTCTTCCCGCTCACGCTGCTACAATTACTCATGCGCTCTCGCTCGCCCCACGCCGCGCGCCTTATGGTGTTATGCAAATCATTGCATAACCTCTGGCGACACGTTCAACGCCTTCTTTGCACTTCTAACCCCTCTTATAATGTTCTGTCGTGTTTGCTGCTAGAGTTGCACTTATGTTTGATTTGATCTTCGAAATTCAAAGGTCTATGACTGAATTAATGGATTTTTAATGTGAAAAATCTATTGGCGCGCCTTGGCAGTAAAACCGACTCATATGCCTTGACGGAAATGGATCCAATACTACACCGACAAGAGCGTAGCTCTTAAACAAGATGATGATTATGTTTATTAGGGTGTTCGCTAATTGACATATCATGATAACTTTCAGTCGTGAATATGTATTGGTGTCTGGGGAATAATTTGTTTACTTATACCGGTTGATTTTTTTACTGTTCCGAGACTTTCAGGGGTGGTTCAGACCATCAAACTGAATTACCTTAAATATGGGACCAAAGCTGAAATAAAAAAAAAATCTGCTGTTCCATACTAAACATGCAATGCCTAATAGACTCAAATGTATGAGACAGTTCTTTTTTACAAATTTAGGTTTGCTTCCATAGTAAAAGTTGTTCAGTTTGATGTTCTGAACCACCCCTGAAAGTTTCGGAACGGAAAAAAAAATCAACCTGTATATCAAGGTAGGTGGATGTCTTACAGTAGTCATCCAGAAGGTCAGGCGCATCAAGAATCCTTTCAGGAGCTTGCGGTATGTATCTCGTTGTGTTCTTCACGGTCGACGGCACTTTAGCCTGAAACAATAATTCCAATGGTTTTCGGATGGAACAGAGGTTCCATACTTGCAAGTTCATAATAATAATCATGATTTATTTCAACTCTTTAATTGATATTGATTAGTAAGATATTTATTACTTCTTAGTAATAAATATTAATAAAAATCCTCTTGGATTTTAAAATAAAGAATACATAAAATGATAATGTTTATACATTATCGGTTTACCTGTAACCACATAATGTACTGATTATCTAAATTTTTAATGGAAAATGCAAGAAATTTAAAAGGCAAGCAACCAAGAGCCCTGCAAACCAATTAGGAACTTCTACTAATTCCCCTAAAATTAAGGGCCTAAAGCATATCTTTTGGCTTACTTCATAATTTTTAAAATAAAAATATTTTCTGGAAACCTAGCTACTAGCATCAATTTCGTTATAATAATGTTTATTAAAAGTGGCGATACGCTCACTACCTTACCTACCACACTAACCACTGACAGAGTTTTGGCAGTGGGCACTACTATAGAAATGTGGATGTTCCAAATCATTGAAAGCGTTTATCTGTTACATTTTCAGATTTTGATTAAATTTGTTATAGAGACCTTGAAACCAGAGGAAAAATTTAAAAATTCCATGCAAAAAAGTCACGGGTATGAGCTGGTAAGGTATATTTACAATATCTCTTCACTACCGCGTCGACTTTAGTCATATAGACGAAAGAATATTAAATATATATCCTTTTCAACATATACTGATATTATAAAGAGGAAAGTATTGATTTATTGTTTGTTTGTTTGTATTGAATAGACTCCGAAACTACTGGATCTTTCACCATTTGAATGCTACATTATCCGTGATGAACATAGGCTAAAAAAAACGGCCAAGTGTTTGTCGGTAAGATTTTAAGGCAGTAGGATGTTTGATGCGGTTATCTAGTTTTCTATAAATCATTAACCAACTACAGCAAATTGCCGAAGGCACAAGAAGACAGAAAGCGCTAAATACCTGTGAATACACAACCCTGAGTCTGTTCTGGTACCCTTCAGGAGCAGCGGGGGCCTTGCAGGTGTACTGCAGCAGTCGTCCCGGCTCCGTGTCATGCAGGGCACGGCCGAGGGCCTCGCTGGCTGCCGTTTGAGCTACCACTTCTTCACCTTTTTCTTCTTCGCGCGTCAACTGGAAAAGGTGATGAATTCATTAATATCCATCCTTGGACACTTCAGGTAAGAGTGTAGTAAACAGGATGCAACGAAAGGCCTTTGGATAAAGTTGATGTCATTTTGCACTTTCACAACCACTAACGAACGACTGAACACTATCGGAAGTGTTGGGAGAGGCCGTCGGAGGAAAACATACCATGATCAAATCAATGATCTTTTCCGAAAAGGACAAGTGCATAGCGTAGAGATGTATGAATGTGAATGAGGCTAAAGTGGTGTTTCAGAGTCGTAGCATGTGGCGGTTCGTGGTCTCTGCCTACCCCCATGGGACAATGGCGTGAGCTTATGTATGTATGTACAACTACTAACGAAAGTAGTAAAATTTTGATGATGTTGCTAAAGGAAACAAATCTTAATATAGGGAGCCACTGACATAGAATACTATGGACGCCAGGTCTAGTACAAAATTCTAGAAAAGTGTCAGAGACCAAACTACACAAACCTACGTGTGTAAACATTGAAAATTATGAAATTCTTTTCCATCCCACTCGCATCGGGGCACGGAGCGAGCCGCGCGCGTGCGCGTAGTCTGTCGATCAAATGAAAGACTTAGGGCTGCCTCCTTAACTATTAGAGACATTTAGACCTGCATTCACAGATTTTGAATGTCTTGTCTGCAAGAAAGTCTGTCTGTATGGGTTTACCCAAAAACTTTTCAATGCCATTCCATCCTATTTCTTATTAAGATCATGCTCTATCCGACCAACCCCTAATGCATGCATAGGCAGAGATACCCCTAAGACTTATAAAAACCTTATTTTTTTAATAAACTAACCATATAGTGACACAAGTCATAGTTGGAGTTACTTCTAGATGGGATGAACCTGTCCGCTTTGTTCGGAGTCTTCGATGCTTTGTTTGGTGTCGGAGTTTTTGAGCGACCTGCAATTTGATACTAATATTCAGCGTTATAATTACATTGAACAACCGTGTACACACTATCATTCATATTGGTTGAGCGGGCTCGTTTTCTGCAACGCAACATCCTTCAGCGCCTGGTGAGGCCGTCGTGAGGTGAGAATACCTTTACTCCTGCCTTCCCAGCTCCTCCAGGAAGCCCACAAGCTATTAATGCTGCCGAAGACTTCTGTAAGAGACCCTGGTGATCCAAGGTTCACACTATCAGCAACTACATGTGATGTCACAATGTGCAAGCTAGTATAATAGCCAGCAAACAACATGGCAAAAATGTTACTTTACTGCGCAGAACAAAATTTGTAGGTGTCACCCCCTCCTCATTGGTCAAGTCAATTGTCGCATAGCGTCTTAGCTCTCTTTCTATAAGTGCGCGAACAAACGGGATATAAAGCGTGATTTAGCCTTATCTTACACATCATGTGACGGCCACTGGTTTATCAGGATAATCTCAAAAAGAAATAATGAAAAGTTACAAACCTGGAGATTTATTTTTAGAAGGAGTCTTCTTTCCCTTTTTAGTGTCATTTCTCGTAGGCGTCTTGTTACTGGAGAGGACACTATTATTAACACTTTGGTTCGCGGATACGGACAACTTCTGCATGGAATGGTTACATGCACTTATATTGTTAGATATGTTCTGAAACGATGCACTGATCGATGGATTGACGTTTTCACTACCAGATTTCTTTGCCCAACGCTGCAGGGGCCCTCGAGTTATCGGGCCGTCCATTGTTGTAGCAAAACTTTTAATTTCGTTCAAGTAGTTGAACTGGGCCATGCTTTTTTTGAACAATAAAGCCTGAGTTTGTGGGTGGTTCTATAGGTTAACTGTACTGTAAGATAAATATCTTATCTTGTTCTGTCACGAGCACATGAGAAATAATTATTCTTTACTTTTTGTAAACTTTACAAAGGAAAATAAATTAAAATTACACCCAGCAACAGGAACAGGATTTCAACATTTGACAGTTGAAAGGAATCCGATTCCGTTGAAATTTGAAAAAATACTTCTTAAACATTTTCTGGCCTGGATACTGGGCTTTTAGCATTACTGTCTTTTAAAAAATACATTTTGATAGCTCCGGGTTCGCTAATGGGTGTTATCTTTTTACAAACTGAATACAAATATCATTGCTTCCCTTTTGCTTCCTTATGCTGCGACAAAGCGACGGAAAAGAACGAACGATCATTAGTATCAACATTACCGACCCCAAGGATTAGTGGGAGTATTATCATGTTTCACCGCTTGTTAGGCAGTCTCTTAGAGCATCCAGGGCAGTCTGACCCCATTTTAGGCAGGGATGTATTTACAAATATTGCGCCCTTGGGCAAATATGTTTGGCCGCCCCCCATAACTGCAGGTTGCCGGCGGCAGGCCCGTAGTCAAGATTTGTACCAGCAAAGCAAAAGTTATAAGGTCTTAAGTTATAGAAGAATTGACCGACAAGAGTTGTCGGTTATTACATGACAGTATTGCCACGAGCTTACATCCATATCAAGAGCTAGCGAAGCGAGCTCGTATTTTGAATGAGTATAGCAGCAACATTAAAAATATGGAGCAAGCGGAGCGAGCTCGAGATTCTTCTGTTATACGACTCGGCTGTGCTAGATATGTATGAGTGCAACAAGAAAAATACAGACCAGAGCGAGCGAAGCAAGCTCGAAATTTTTCAACACTACCTACTACTTGGCTATAATTAGACCTCTATTTGTATTATTAGCACTGTATAGCTTGGCCAAAAAGTCATGATCGTGGTGACAGGTGGAACTAAAAATTTAGTATGGTGGTGTTGCCAGGTTATGTGTGATTTTGACGTTCTTGCGTGGAGGCAGCGCCCTCATTTAATTTCTACTCTTTTTGGCCAAGCTGTAGGTACACATAGACGATTACAATGATAAAAAATATAAATAGAAACCAGAGAGAGCGAAGCGAGCTTGACATTTTTTCGCAATAGGGCTTTGCTGTGTGATTGTAACTCTGTCAATCTATGCATGCAGTTATTATACAGGGTGTAACAAAACACCCTAGTAATACTTAAAGGGGTGCTTCAGACCATGAAACTGAACATATTTCACTATGGAGCCAAATTCGAAATCGCGAAAAAAAATCACCTGTCCTATAAAAAACTGCTGTACCTACCGACTCGACTAAAATGTATGGGACAGCAGATTTTTTTTTTCGTGATTTCGATGTTTGCTCCATAGTGAAAGTTGTTGATGGTATGAAGCACCCCTTCAAGCACGTATCCAGACTTTTGTTTCAGGGGGGGATATTCATAGAAAAACAATGAAAAAGTAGGTGCTGTAATCACTTTTCCATACCAATTTTCGGATTTCGGGGGGGGGGGGGGGATAAATCCCTTTCCTCCCCCCTGGATACGTGCCTGCACCCCTTTAAGTATTACTAGGATGTTTTGTTACACCTGTATAATACTGCATGCAATTGACAGAGTTACAGTTAGAGTGTCGCCATGTGTGTGTACCTAATATAGTTTGGGTATATATAACTATTATAGTTTGGTTCTAAATGAAAAGACGAATAAAGGAAGCAGTAAAGAAACAAGAAATTAATTTAAAAGTATTTTAATAATATCAAAATTGTTCATAAAATAAATGTAAATTATCTAAATGATCTAAAAATAGTAATCAATCATTATTGCATTACAGTAAAATATTACATAAAGTTATTTATAAACAGTACCTACTCTCCTTGAACACGCTTGATTTCATAACTATACTTGTCGTTATTTAAAAATGGGGAAGCCGAACTTATTTTGTTCAATCACCATTTTGTGAAAAATGCAGACATTATAATTATTTAACTTCACATGAAATTGTTCACAAATTCAATAGCTGTAGTTCCGACTTCCCCATTAATAAATAAGTTAATAATAATTTATCTTATTATCAGAGATGATCATTGGTTGCAAGAACAGGGACGTAAAACCTATGGTGAAACCAAAGTAAAATGAATACCTACTTATAATGTAGTGAAACTAAGAAATTTATAGAAGCGTAGAGCGTAATGCACTTCACTACGCTTTCTGTCTCATCTAAGTGCCGTGGTGATGCCGCACCTCACTCAATAATAAGCTAGTTTCCTGCATGACGTTTGCTAGCCGTGTCACTACTAGTACTTACACGTAATACATAATAGCTAAACGAGCATAGCATAAGCATATGCTCACGAGTATATTCCCCGAGGGGGTAGTCAGAGATATTATGAAAACTCTGAACACGTTTCACTAGCTCAGCGTTTAATAATAGCTAAATGAACATTTGAAACATATCTGGATAGTTTGATCTTTGCATTTTTTTTAAATTCCGAAACAATTATCGGGTCCACGCATACAATCACCAGTCCACCCTTATTGCAACTAATTAACCATCTCTGCTTATTAACAATCTTTTTTGTCAAAACTGTATTTTGATTTGAAGGCCGTTTAAGGCATAAAAATAGATTAAGCTTAGGAACAGTAAAAAATGCAGATTTGAGCATTTCAATGTATCACCTAAATAACTTGTTCAGTATAGTTTCTTAATATACCGATTGAATTAATGATGAAAATATGTAAAACAGTACATTCTCCCTCTATCTTAACAATTTGGACTTTTGCAATCATTTCGCTAACCCTCTATACAAAGTGTAACAACACCGTACTAATATTTAAAAGGGTGATTTAGAACCATCAAACTGAGCAACTTCAACTATGCAGCCAACATCGAAAAAAAATCGATTTTTCATAAAAAAGTGCAGTACCTAATTTACTCGACTCTAATGTATGGGACAGCAGTTTTTTTTTTACTATTTTGTATTCATAGTGAAAGTTGTTCAGTTTGATGGACTATGGCTGCGTTTCTACATGTGCGAGGTAGCGAGGCGGTGAGCGAGGAAACAATCCGCCAATAGCGCGCTCGCTCGATCACGTCATTGGGAAATTGAAGCACTCTTATTGGCCGATTTTCTCCTCGTTCACCGCCTCGCTACCTCGCACATCTCTGGTGGAAAAGCAGCTTAAACCACATCTTAAAATAATACTAGGGTGTAATATACAATCATGAGGACCTTATCAATAACATTGGAACCAAATGAATTAAACATGTGGGGAAGACCAGTTTTTCACATTTCAGGACTGCGTCCCTATCTAACAGATCAACTTTTAAACCTTTTAACCTCTCTGACAGAGGGACACGGCCGTGAAACGGAGAGATTGTGTGAAATTGACACTTAAGACATTACCCAACCTCCCAGAATATGTATAAAATATGAATTGTTAATATTATGATAATATAGCACCATTATAATAGCTTATTCAAATACAATAAAAATTCATAATACATCTAAGAGATCCTTTTGGACTTCATCACATCACATAACATTATTTACAATAGATCGGTCAACGAATCAGGCACACATTCGTTGTATTTATAAAATTCTGTAAGATTCTGTCTTTCTCTTTCGGCACATATTATTATGATTTGAAACAAAGAAAGATAATTTCAAAATAACTCGACAGATGGCACTAATTAATTTAAAAACATTATGTCAACGTCAAAAACGTACGAAGTATTTAATTATGTAGGTAATAGTCGAAACCAAACATAATCCATTGGTACAATCAACAATTTTTTTCTGAAATTCTTTCACTCATTCGACACATAATTTCCACATTTTGATTTGTTCTTGATTCGTGTAAAGTTATTAACTAAAAACATAGACGAGCTATTACAAAAGCATCGTACATAGCAGAAAACTAGATATAATGAAAAATTAAAACATTTAAGAAAAATATAGTGAACCTCGCGAGAACTATCTCACGTCTTTTTACTACATACGTTGAAATATAATATATCTGTTAGCAAAAATAAATGATAGCGTTTATTATTATTATACTTAAAGAAATTATGCTAAACATTAAGTTATAAATAGAGGTCGGAATAGGTAGAGTTCAAATACAGCTCGTGCGATGTTTGGCTTCATGAGTTAACCCACAGAAACAAACCTTCATACAATTGTGCTACTATAGATATACTATAAGGGTTGAACTACTTTTACCTTTTCTGTCACTTAGGAACGTCATTTGCAAGAGCATATAAGTACAAATCGCATGATTCTGTGGTTTTCATACAAAAATGTAACGCTGCAGTGATGCAGCGTATTGTGAGGCTTGGCACTGACTCGGCGTGAATGAAGACGGCACGTCTTTTGTCTAGCCCACCTTATTCCTTTTCCCTATTAATTTAGACAATATACCTACTTATTTTGTAATTAACTTATTCGTCATTAATTACGTATCGGAATCTCAGCGGTATATTAACGGAGTATAAAGGTATCATAGCGCCTATTCATTGTTATAGATATATCGAGACAAAATGAAATATTAGAAAATATAGAAATAATATGGCGTGAGTATTGACAACTTTACATATTCCGAACCCTTCAAAAATATAGTGGTGGGATTACAAAGTATAATATATTTAACCAATTTTATAGTTACAGAAAGAATCCAATAAATTAAGACACAAATTTTACGTGACGTCATTTGTATGGTTCTATAAAATTAGTCCTAAAGTAGCTTCCAAAATTGTGCGTTTACATTTATCTACTAAATTTTCTAATTTAAAATACTTGGAGCACAAGATTAACTTACAATAAAAAAAAATATCACGTCTTTTAAAACTGAGCAAATTATTCGTTGTAAAGTTACTTAAAGAAATGGATCAGTTTTAAACACATTCGCAAAATAAGCAGAGAAAATATCGTACATTTTTAAAATCTTCGCATACAATGAAAAATTACTAGTCATACATGTTTATATTCCTGGACATACACAACAAGATTGTGCCAAGTATAAAAATAATTTACTTTAAAATTTGGCTACAACCATAATTAATCTCAAGCAACATTATGTTTGGCCAAAAAGAGTAGAAAAAGGTTGCAGCAGGAACCGTTAGTATTCGTAATATTTACGATTTTTTTGTGCTGTGACAATAAATCTATTTCATTTCATTCATAGTACAAAACATTAGACGTTCATGCCAGGTTATTCGTGATTTTTAAGTTCTTGCAAATAAAGTGGCGCCCTCAATTTTCTTTTACTCCTTATGGCCAAACTTTACTAAGGTATTTAAATACGTACTTATGTCGAAAGATTATGAAAATACGACTGTAATATTCTTAATTAAAAACTACAATAGTTCCTATTGCATTGAAATATGAATTACATAATGACAAAAAGTAAAATATTCGAGAAAATGCATTGGAATTACAACCACATTGACATGATATAGATCTACAATAGGCTTGTGAATTTATAAGTCATGTTAAAATTTGAGAACTAGAGAACCAAAATTGTTGAACACTTTTTATGAACACGCTGTGTAATCACTAATCAGTAAGACATATTATAACATTATATTACAACAGTTTTCTATCACGTTTATAATTGGCTTAAAATGCCATCAATCTGACAAACATAACTTGTTCATAACATAATTTTCATTTTAAAGCCAGATGCAGACTATGCACATTAACTAGCTTTTCATCAATTCAAAGACCAATTATTTATCCATAGCATAACAGTGAATAAATAATAATATTATCTATTCATAGTTAGTTAATACAGAACGAGAATGTTAAGCAACTAATAATTTCATAGTTCTATGTCTTCTGCCATTCTTTCAGCCAAGGTTTCGCTTTGAGGTTTTATTGGTGCAGATATTTTAGTATGTAACCATGGTTTAGATGGAAGAAAATGGTCCAAAATTTACGTTGAAACGGATGTCTTTCCCAAATATTGGACCTTTGTTTAGTATTTAACGCACCCTAATTTTTTGTCCTAATTTACACAAGGTCTTTCTTTATTATGACGACAGATTCTTAAGGGGATGAATACACGATAAAACTGAACAACTTTATGTATACAAAACTGCTCGGCCCATCGGCATTGAAGAACAGCAGACTTATTTTTAACGGTTTGATGTTAGTACCATAGATAAAAGAGTTCAGTTTGATGGTCTGAGCCCTTAAAAACATTCATCATATTTAAAAAAAAAACCTGTTTATGTTCCACCTATTAACGCTCTTAAACCAGACGAAAACGAATTCATGCCTATACTAATTAATACGCATCATATGCATCTGGCTTTAGACAAGTTAAAGATAAAATTCAACCTCTATGGGACACTACAAAGTTGTCCCAACAAACAGATTCGTGTATAAAAGCTAACTAAATGCTTCAGGCAGTGCTACGTGGGCCTCATAACATTCATGATGTGAATGTGGCCGGGATTGTCTACGGTCACGAAACACGAGAATTTATCGTCGTGGCACAACTTCTTTGCGTTCATACCTGACAGTTTGATGCAGGAGAGTATTTCTTTCTTTTTAGATCCATCCTTGTTTCTGAAAGAGACGTTGTTTATGAGAATAATGTAGCTTTCAAAGCTCTTATAAACTATGTCATAATTATCAGCCTATATACGTCCCACTGCAGCAGGGCAAAAGAACAATTTAAGAAAGAGGATCTAGTCATAGTGTGAAAAAGTAATAGTGGTGAAGCTCAGCGGGAGTACCGTAACTGAATTCGCTATGACGGTACGCTTGCAGGCAGAGGAGGCCGAGATGTGCTCCTCCCGGCCCCCGCACACCGCGCTCCATTGACCTGCCGCGACCGCTCCGAGCTTTACCAACCACTATTACTATTTTTACTAAAATTTTTTTAGTAAAAAATAGTAAACACTATTTATAGTATAACATTTTTTTTACACTATGATCTAGTACTACATACAGTACAGATGATAAAAACAGTTTTTGAATAGACGGGTGTCAATTCGTTTTATTTACGAAAAAGTAAAAATAAATGAAAAAATGTCCCTTTTACTGTCTAACATTAGTTGGGTTTACTAAATAATATTTCAGTCGTCGAAAATTATTCATAAAATTTTTTAGTAACTATGTCGTCACGCGCGCCATCTACCAGTCATAAATTGTACCGCACGCAACCTTAGTTCTTGCAGCTCTAGGCTTAGTTTTTCATGTGCTGACGTCATCTTGTCACTTTCTGTCCTTTGTAGGCAGTGTCTGAGGTGTGGCACAGGTTTACCCTCAGGGAGGGAGGGTGTTTGGGCGTCAGTCCACCACGCTTTACCAATGCCGATTGGTATGCAGATTTTTTAATAATAGCAAAATAAAAAATCTTACTTTTTTAGTTTCCAAATAGATTTCCAGCAATCGTGAGCGTTGGCAGGTCCATCTCCAAAGAAGAAGTTATTGTTGATGGGCCCGCCCAGGCTCAAATTACCCATTTGTGCAGGTAGTTCGGTACTTCGGTCCAGCGGGCTTGAAACCGGCGTCACCACGTTCCATCCGATTCTGAAACGTTTTGAGATGGGTTTAGTGTGGTATTTGTTCCCTTGTCTTTTTCAGAGTCTGAAGTTGTTTAGTTTTTATTTTTTTCCCTCGCAAGTATGTTGAAAAAACATCGTTTAACGCGTGACCATTGGTTATTTCATTCTCGGCTAGATTATGCGCTCACCTGCGGCTCGGGCCGCAAGCCAGCCTCGTGTGTAATGACCAACTTAGCTCACTTGTATAATAATAATGTACTATTACAATCACATACCTCCAATAAGCCTTATTAGCTCTCATCTTGATCAGATACGTAACGTTCCACCAGACGATCTCCGTTGCCATGGTAACGAGCACCAAAGGCGGTTGTTCGTCGTCTCCGTCGGTGTACGAAGGGGGGTGCACGGGGTGGGGTGAGGGCGAGTTTAAAGTGGTACTACGGAATAGACGGTCAGGAACGGGTGAGAACGAACAGCTTTGCACTTTGGTCTTGTGGTGTTTTAGCAGTCTTAGTTGCCGCTTGCCTGGTACATTCCATACCTGGAATAAAGTGTTGTAAATTTTTTACGACGGACTTGATAGTTGATATACAAAAAACCCAAGATACAGAGGGCAACTCAAACTAAGAGCTTCTTTGCTGGAGATTTTAAGATTATTCACTACAATATTTTAAGTTAAATAGATAATATATTCGCACGTTGATAGTATCTTAGGGTGATTCGTTCTATCGACACCTCACTCTCATGGGATAGATAATTTTTTTCTAAATAGTCTTTAAAAAAAAATTTGTTGTTCAAAATTATCACATTTCTGTTTACGGCATTATCTGTCTCATCATGATAATTATTATATCAGCCGATAGACGTCCACTGCTGGACATATGCCTCCCCCAAGTATCGCCACATCGACCGGTCCTGCGCTGTCTTCATCCAACGGGTTCCCGCCGCCTTCACCAGGTCATTCCACATGCCAAATAATGAGGAAGTGATTGTGACGCGGCATACACACAGAATGGACGAAAGTATTGTTAGAGTGTAAACTCTTTCTGTATCATTTATGGTTTTGCCTATGACAACAACGTAAAGAAAAACGTAAGCTTTTGTTTTTAGACTGATTATGTAACTCCGTCTGTGAATACACATCATCCTGGTTTTAAATACGTTTTTCAATTAATCCTAATATGGTAGCAGAGCGTGGTTTGCTTGGTTCACGCATTGATTGTTAAACGCGGTTTTGTGGATATCCCGTAAATATGGCTGGCACCAGTAATAGTACTTCAATTGAAAAACTTTGTGGCATAGCCAACTACGCCACATGGAAATTCCAAATGAAGATGATCCTCATACAAGAGGACTACTGGAGTTGTGTGAAGAGGGACACCGCTGGAAAACCGGAATGCGAGGATGATTCCAAACAGCAGAAGGCTCTCGCAAAAATATGCCTTGCTGTACAGCCCTGCGCGTATACGCATGTAAGAAACGCTACTACTGCATGTGAGGCATGGGAAAACCTACAGGCGGCCTATGAGGACACAGGCCTGTGTAGGCAGTTGGGCTTACAACGAATGTTATTCGGAATGAAGCTGGATCATTTTCCTGACATGGATACGTACCTGTCAAAGATAAGTACGATAGCTCAAGATTTATCTGATATAAAGTCACCAATAGAGGACAAATTCCTTGCTACCATCATGTAAGCTGGGCTTCCACCGAACTATGACCCACTGATCATGGCAATGGAGAATAGTAATCAGAAATTGACGAGCGAATTTGTGAAGATGAAGCTTCTACACGAAAGTAACAGGAGGAGTTGTGGCTGTGATGCTGAAGAATCGGTTTTGACTGCACAAAAACGACCAACGAAGAATGAAAAATCAACGAGGAAGTTGAAGTGTTTTCGTTGTGGTAAACCTGGTCATTTTTCGAAGGATTGTCCTGATAAGAGTAAAAGTGACAAGAAGGGAGGAGATAACAGCAAGAAAAATACGGTGTTATCGGCCTTATCAGTCAAAGCGGAGCCAGGCAGCTGGTATGTTGAGCCTGGAGCGTCGTGCCACATGTGCAACAATGCTGAGATACTTCGTGACTTCGTTGAAGACAGAAGTTTGCATGTGACTGTTGCGAATGGTGAAAAACTTACAAGTGCGGGTCGCGGTAATACGACCGAGAGATGGTATAAGAACTCTAGGAGACGTAGTCTATGTACCTAAGTTGTCATTGAATTTGATATCTGTCAATGTGTTGACAGAAAGAGGTTTTAGAGTTGTTTTTTATCACGATTTTTGTAAAATTTTTGAGAAAAATATTTTAGTCGCGATCGCTAAACGGACAAGTGGTCTGTACAAATTAGAGACCTTCGTTTCCCCGCCTAAAGTTGTTAAGGCGAAGGATCCACATGCAGCTGCAACGCCGGTCGTTAATGATGCTGAGGATAGTAATCGTGAGTTGATTTCTCAAGAAGTATGGCACCGTCGTCTTGGACATCTGAATGCCAGGAGCATGGGGCTTCTTGCTAAGGGCATGGCAGATGGCATTGAATACGACAAGAGTGTATACAAGCAATGTATAGCCTGTATAAAAGGTAAGGCAACAAAATTACCTTTACCTAAAAATTCGAAAAGTAGAGCCAGTGAGGTCTTAGGTCTGATACATAGTGACGTGTATGGAAAGATGCAGGAGAAATCTCTGGGAGGTTCTAGTTATTTTTTGACGTTTATTGACGATTTTACTCGTAAAACGTTTGTTTACTTTCTTGATGCAAAAAGTAAAGTGTTTGATTGCTTCAAAGAGTTTAAAGCTCGTGTAGAAAACGAAACGGGCAAGAAGATAAAGATTTTGAGAAGCGATAATGGCGGCGAATACTTGAGTGACGAGTTTCGCAAGTTTCTGAAAGATAGTGGGATACGACACCAAACTACTGTTCCTTACTGTCCACAGCAGAATGGAGTCGCCGAGCGCGCCAACCGCACCATTGTAGAAGCGGCGAGGTGCATGTTACTGGATTCCGGCTTGAGTAAACAGTATTGGGCCGAAGCTGTCGGGACAGCCGTTTATTTGAAGAACAGGTCGCCTACAAAAGCTGTAAGAGGTTTTACTCCTGAGGAGAAGTGGCGAGGTAAGAAAGTAAATTTATCGCATTTAAAAACCTTTGGCTGTGTGGCGTACGCTGTAGCTAATGAACGTAAGAAGCTGGATCCAAAATGCAAAGAGTACATTTTCGTTGGATATTGTGATGAAACGAAAGGTTATCGTCTGATAGATCCCCTGTTTCCTACGAAATGTATCACTGCACGAAATGTAAGATTTATTGAAGATAAATTCTACAATGCTTCAATTCAGAATAAAGGTGGGCAGAATATTAACCCCGATATTGTGTTTATAGAGACACATGTTGAAAACAATTTTGAACAACCTGAGCAGGGACAAGGTGGTTCAGAAATAGATAGTTCTGATACCGAGTCTGAACAAGCGGAATCCGATTCAGAAAATTCTTCGGACCCAACGTATGTTCCAAATGTATCGTCGTTTGATTCTGAGGACTCAAGAGCACCTAGTGAGTTTGAGGATGCTTCCTTGGCATGTCTTAAGTCATTTCTTGCTGGAGCAAGCTGTGGAGATGATGAACCGAAGACGGTGCAAGAAGCCATGAACGGGCCCGAATCCGAACAGTGGAAAGCTGCGATGTTAGACGAGTACCAGTCGTTCCTTGATAATAAATGTTTTACACTTACAGATTTACCAAAAGGCAAGAAGGCAGTGAAGTGTAAATGGATCTTTAAAAAGAAAAAGGGGCTGGATGGACAGGTTTTGCAATTTAAAGCTCGTCTAGTAGCGAAAGGATTTACACAAAAGTATGGTGTAGACTACGACGAAACTTTTTCGCCCGTAGTACGTTATGCAACTATCAGAATGTTGTTGGCTATAGCGGCTGAATACAACATGGATATAGATTTGATGGACGTGAAGACTGCATTTCTAAACGGAGATTTGAAGGAAACAGTTTACATGGAGATTCCTGAAGGATTTGGTGAAGACAAAAAACAAACTAATAAAGTCTACAAATTACACAAAGCCGTATATGGATTGAAACAAGCTAGTAAATCGTGGAACGAGAAAATCAATGATGTTCTTGTTGAACGACTCAAGTTCAAAAGGATGACTTGTGAACCATGTGTGTATCTGAGAAAGCAGGGAAAAGCGCTAGTGATTATAGCGTTGTATGTTGATGATGTTGTTCTGTTCAGCAACTGTAAAATTGCGAAGGCAAAAGTGAAGGAACAAATCATGGCGCAGTTTGTTATGAAGGATCTTGGTCCAGCTGAGCGAGTCTTGGGAATGAGAATTTGTCGCAAGGATGACCAGATTAAACTTGATCAAGCAAGTTACATCAATACAGTGCTGGAGAAGTTTAATATGTCAAACTGTAAGCCTGCAACGACACCTATGGAAGTCGGATTGAAGTTGATAAAAGCTGATGTTAAGAGTGAAAATCTGGACTACAGAAACCTAATTGGCTGTCTGATGTATGTAGCAGTTTGTTCTAGACCGGACATATCACACGCAGTAGGAGTGTTGAGTCAATTCAATGATTGTTATAATGAAACGCATTGGAAGGCTGCGAAGAGAGTTTTGCGTTATCTGAAAGGGACGATTAATTACTGTATATCTTTCAGAAAGAGTGGTTTAGAAGTGACTGGATATGTCGACGCAGATTGGGGTGGTAACGAACTCGATCGGAAATCCTATACTGGATATGTTTTTAAAATAGGAAGCACGATAACATCGTGGGAATGTCGAAAACAGAGGACGATCGCGCTTTCAAGTACGGAAGCAGAATACATGGCAATTTCGGACGCATGTAAGGAGGCGTTGTTTATTAGATCGTTTCTTAATGAATCTTTGGGCGGCGAAACGAAGGTTACACTATTTAACGATAACCAGTCTGCGCAAAGACTGTGTGAAAATGCAATGTATCACGCGAGGTCAAAACATATTGACATTTGTCACCACTTCATCAGAGATGTTATTAAACGGAATGTTATTGTTGTTAAGTACCTGCCAACAGATGAAATGCTGGCAGATATTCTGACTAAGCCTCTATGTAGGGTCAAGCCTTCGGGTCAAGCATGTTAAATATGCATTAGAGTTTTTCTTTTGATACATAGGTATGTTGTAAACAGTTGTGTTTGAAATGATATGATATCAAGAGTTTAAGGGCTGGTGTTAGAGTGTAAACTCTTTCTGTATCATTTATGGTTTTGCCTATGACAACAACGTAAAGAAAAACGTAAGCTTTTGTTTTTAGACTGATTATGTAACTCCGTCTGTGAATACACATCATCCTGGTTTTAAATACGTTTTTCAATTAATCCTAATAAGTATAAGGGTTCCATGTTCGTCTACTGAACATTAAATCAGCGTGTACTTACAACAACATCACCCGAGTCGAGACCAATAGCTAGAATGTGTCCATCGGAAGTGAGGTCGCACGATATTATACTGTTGTTCAGTTTGTATTCCTGGATAGTGTGCAGTTCCATTTTATCGCTTTCTTTTACTTCAAATGTCTGAAATGAAAGGACGCATTTAACATTTCATAACTAAATCTACTCTGTTATAAAACTGTAACAGATGTGATATTTACCAAGAAAAAGGTTATGATTTGGATTTTTGTCAGTCTGTTTGTTCGAGCATTAAGTATACCTACATAAAAACAACTGGACAGATTTTGAAGAAACTTTTTGAATTTTAAATCTTTATTATTAGACTTAAAAACTGGTATATCTTTTATCTCGCTACGATGACGGTAACCGGTGCGGACAAAGTCGCGGGCAAAGTCTAGTTATACAATAAATCTGAAAATGTAGTCTTTGCCCAACAGTGTGACGGCGACGGCTATTATCATAATATTATCCGTAAAAAGTGTAACTTTTAAACAATACATTTAAAGCCCGACCAGAAATATAAAAAACCTCGCCATGTTGCGGAAAATCTTTGGAACTAATTTTTGTACTTGGAACACTGACATTAAAGGTTATAGTCGATTGCAGCGCCCCCAAAACAGGTTTTTTTATATTTCTGGTCAGGCTTTACAATACAATTTTAGTATTTAAAGAAAAGTACTAGATAGTGGATAGTTTTTATAAAGAATATTTCTATTTCTAAAGTAAGTATACAAAACAATCTGCTCGTTCGAAATTGATCTTTATCACACTAGATATAAAAGTAAAAAAGCCCCACCCGAAAAACTTTGTTATCATCACAAATAACCAGGACATTCTTCTGGAAAGCGGCACACTTGACGTAAACATCAGATTGCCTTCCATTCAGCACCGTCACCAACTTCAACTGTTGATCCCATAGCTTGATAGTGGCATTATCTTCGATAGTGATTATTCCTACGTCTGGAATCCAGAAGCATTCGACTAGGCCGCTGCTTTTGCACAGGCGTCCTTTGGTATCCCCGTTGGAGAACAATCGGTCTTTAGAAGTAATGCTACTGTCACTGGCTGAGCTTGATAAACGGGTTGCCGATTGACCGATTTTTCTTTTGCCTGTAAGACAAATGTTAGTCTTGACTTTGCGGTGAGGTGATTGCAACTATTACAGAATGTAAATTACCAAAATGTCCGGTCTTGATTTGACTTTATGTAATTCAACTTGCTTTGTACTCGGTATATTTTGTTTTTATAGCCTGACCAGAAAAATAAAAAACCTCGCCATGTTGCGGAAAATCATTGGAACTAATTTTTTTACTTGGAACTCTAACATTAAAGGTGACAGTCGATTGCAGCGCCCCCAATCCAGGTTTTTTATATTCCTGGTCAGGCTTTATATTCTGTTTATATTTTTGTAGTTTGTAGTTTCTGTCATACTCTCTACAACGCGGTGTTAGAATCACAAAAAAATTGTTCAGAAAGTTTTCTACATGATGCCTACATATTTTGAATAAATGACTTGATTCAATCTAAAATTATATTTTTACCGGATTATTACCGCGTTTTAAAAATATTGATTTTATTTGAGAAGTGAAGTTATTTCGTGAGTCTTAAAAATTAAAAGGGATGATGCAGATGAGTAAGAAAAAATGGAAATTAATAATTAAAATAAATGAAATCAGAACAATGCATAAAACCCAGAAATCTCATCATCATCATATTTAAAAGCTACGCTCATGCCGATTGAATATTCCTTTATTTCGTTAATTTTGTCCCTGATCCAGGAAGCTCCAGGTATACTCCAACTTTGATATACGCTTACGTAGTCTGAGTGACAATGTCAAAATATAATGACAAAAAAAAAAAAAAAACTTCCATTTTCTGATTAGTTGATTCAGGGACGTTGGATCAAGAATGGACCGATTTTATTTAAAACGAAATAACTATGGCCTCATTTTTCTCATTCTTGGTTATGGTATAGCTTCGTGTGAAAAAAAAGACAAACATAGATAAATGTCACCGTCTGCAACGTCAAAGAGTAAGCTTTCGAGTCATATTGGTTCCCAATTGGGACCAACGTCGTTGTGTTATTTTGTGTGAAATTATATACTAGTTTGGCATTAATTTCGAAAATAAATATTGAGTGCGTGTTATATACGCACAATGGCTTGTGTGGCCACTGGATGCACTAGCAGAATGGGAGTTTTAAAAGAAGATAATCAGAGGATATCTTTCCATCGGTAAGTAATCGACTACTGTTTTAAAGCTGTTGACCTAGGTAATGAATGAAATAATTCATTCAGAGTAAAGCTTTTTTCATTGTGAATGTGTTACCTAATGTGGAGTATAATTTCAACCTGTTTTGTTTACCGAAATTATAAACTAAAATCATAAATTCGTTTGCACTGACAGTTTATGTACTCTATTTTATGGCATTAGTGTTGACCCACGACTACGACTTAATTATCGACAATTGCACACGGTGTACCAAAATCTGATGGCAAATAAGGAAATAAAATTTTAGAGTAAGCAACGCTGGGGTAATTGGATTACGGCCCTTTTCACACTGCGACTTTTTGCAGCGCTTCTGCATCGATTCAGTCGCGATGCAGCATCGATGCAAGATGCTAACGCGATACTGCCATAATAATATCTTTTTTTTACTTTTTTATGCCATGAGATTCTGGTAGACTTAGTTATACAAAATTGTTACGTCTTGTTACATTAATTTATTACTATTATTTTGCAGACGGTGCCTAGGCATTCCAGACCTTCCAGACCGGAATTGGTTGAGCCGTCAACATCCAAGGAGAGTGTTCAGGAAGACATCAAGTTGAGATTAATACCAAATAAATACTAAGTCTATAAAGGGTGTAAGGAATAGCATCATTAACCTTAAAACTACACACTCTACCCATCAAACTGAACAAATTTTTCTATGGGAGCAAATCTGTTAGAACAAAAAAAAAACAGCTGTCTTATACATTTCAGTCGGGTAAGTATTGCAGTTTAGTATGGCCTGATTATGGTTTATGGTTGTAGCACAGCATAACATAACTATATTGGTCATGGTCATGGTACGGCAACGGATGTACTTTCGCAGAGCAACGACGGGGGCCACATCCCAGAATTTGTTTGAAGATTCTGGGATTGACCGACAACGGCAGGCGCGACGCAGTTCTTTTTTAATTAAAGCAATTTATTTAAAACATACATTGATGCCTTTAGTAGATATTTTTACTGTTTTGTAGTTTTTGTTTGCTTTTGTAGATTTTCTTGATTTTTGGTAGTTTTTTTTTAGTTTTTGGTAGATTTTCATACTTTTTTGGTTCTTTTGATAGTTTTTGGTTCTTTTGGTAGATTTTGGTAGTTTTTTGTTCTTTTGATAGTTTTTGGTAGAATTTGGTAGTTTTTGGTTCATTTGGTAGAATACGTCGGTGTACGTCGGTGAGGCGGCGATAGAAATTGTGCAAGACTATGTCTACCTTGGACAGACTATAAGACTAGGTAGAAACAACTTCGACAAGAATCAGTGCGTTCTGCCAGTGATGACATATGGTGCGGAAACGTGGACCCGGACGATAGGACTAGTTCATCAATTCAAGGTCGCTCAGCGAGCTATGGAGAGAGCTATGCTCGGTGTTTCTCTGAGGGATCACATCAGAAATTAAGTGATTCGTCACAGAACTAAAGTGGCTGACATAGCTCAGAAAATTAGCAAGCTGACGTGGCAATGGGCTGGTTATATCTGCCGAAGAACTAACAACCGATGAGGTGTCAGAGTTCTAGAGTGGAGACCGCGAACTGGTAGGCGTAGTGTGGGACGCCCTGCTGCCCGCTGGACAGACGACCTAAAAAAAGTAGCGGGGAGCGACTCGATGAGGAAGGCCAATGACAGAGTTTTGTGGCGCGCCTTGGGAGAGTCCTATTTTCTGCAGTGGACGATGATAGGCTGATGATGATTGGTAGAAGTATGACAGCGTAAGTACTTACAGCGGCGGCCTCATCGCCCGCTAACAAGAGCGTTGCCGTACTGTATGAACCAATATATTTATGCTGTGGTTGTAGTTTAAAGGTTAATGATACTTTTCCTTGCCTTCATGCTTTATGCCATTCCTGCATAGCTGCTGGTTTTATCAGTAAATAAAATAAAAAGTTAAATGGTGCCTTTTTTATTTAAACATAAAATCAAAATACCTACTCGTTATGGGCTATTTTCTTCCTAACTGTCACATTTTTGACATAAACTGCTTGAGTATGGCAACAAATTTAATATGAACCTTTTTCATAATTGTTTATATTAGTTTCTCTTTTCTTCACTTTTACGTTTAAACTTTGATTTTTTTATCGATATGTTATCGATAAGAGTAATTGAAGTGACATGAACAACTCTAGTTCGTATATACATAATTATATCAAGTTTCTATAGATAATCGGTCTCATTGGCACGAAAGGTGACATAGACAAAAGTCTATCCAACCCTTTATTCATATGGAATTTTTTTATCGTAAAAAAGAGAAAACCGATGCAAATGTTTCGTCTTAAAAAAAAGTATTCCAGTTCTGATACTTCTTCCTAGAGTTGATTACTATATTTTTCATAGATTTAAAACTTTTTGCTTACGCTCAAAGATGGCGCCAAGAAATCGAGAGCGAGATAGCCAGTTGTGAAACCTTATGTAAACAAAAAAGATTAAACACTATTTTTTGTTTCGGTCACCATGGCCGGTTTTTGTGTTTGGCAAGATAAGATGTCAATCCTATAGAATCTTTGCCAAACAAATAGTATTTTAGTTAAAATACTAAAAACGGGCCAAGTTTCATAGGTTGGTGTGCGTGAGGCGCCATACAAATTATGTGTGTGCGTGTATATGTATAGGAATTAGGAGCCAGTACTGGTTCCTTTTTTTTGACGTTTTCGTATCTTCGACTGTCAATCTTGACATATAACTTTATCAAAGCTTTTAGTATGCAAAAGTCAAACTATTGCTGTCCCATGTGCGGCCACGGTATTGCTTAATCTATAGTGTAAATCTATGATATTTTTATTTCCAGTTGACACATACCTTGTATATCATTAAGTATCTCCTGAGACCCGAGCTGATTATTCTCACAGTGCAACATCTTGGGTTCCCAATCACCTTCACCAGTCAATCGATACGCCATCAAACAACGATTCTTTCCGGCAACCATCAACAAATTAGAGTTGACAAAGTTCAAATATTGCACCGAACTATTTACGTCCATTATGGGCTTTGTTTCCTTAGTCCTAAGGGTGTATTTGATGACGTGGCCGGATTTCAAACCGTATAATATATGTTGGTTGCAGGGTGATATTTTGATTGTAGTGATTTGTTCATCTGTTTTAGACGGGATCACAGTTAGGACTTTTCTGCCGCGCATTATCTGCAATTGTAAATTATATTTACCGCAAAATACAGGTTGTAAGTGACAGCCTAGCAAATATTGAAACGGTGAATTCGGACCATCAAACTGAACAACTTTCACTATAGAGCCAACCTCAGGAAACGTAAAAAAAAAAACAACTGTGAGTCGACAACATTTGAGTCGAGTAGGTAGAGGTTTTGTAAGGAGCAGCCGATTTTGTTTCGCGTTTCCTGAGGATCGCTCCGTAGTGGAAGTTGTTTTGATGGTCTGCATTCAACGTTTCAGTATTTGCTAGGCTTGCACTTATAGCGAGCACAAAAGCAGTAAGGTACGCGGAACATTTTTAAGTGCATGAATGTACGCTAAATACAAATGCAGTCTCTAATCCACACCCACTGCTAAGTAAACTGATTGAACGGGAAACTGTTACGATCAGAGGTGGGGTCTGATGCAGTTAGTCGCCTCTTTCGTTTCGACAACCCGTCTACTTAGGTTGGTTTTATTCGAACCCGCACACGATACCCAGGCAAGTCATAGAACGATCTCATGATATTTGAAGTTTACTATTACATAAATAGGAGAGCGGTGGTGGTGCGTTGCAGAGAGCTTTGGAAACTCAATCTTGAGGTCCAGGTTCGAATCCGCACGGATGACATGCCATGTACCAATCAGTTTTTCTATCTTATGTACGTAATACCGACTGCTCTCAAAAGTTCCTTACATCGTGAGAAAACCTGCATACGTTAAAGAAGAAATTCCGATGCGTTTGTGAAGTCTACCAATCCGCAATGGGCACGCGTGGTAGACTAACGCCCATACACCCTCCCTGAGGATAGGCCTGTGCCTTGCAATGGGACGTATAAAAGCATATGATCCAAATGATGATGTGTCTACACAGATAGTAAATAATGAAACAGCAAACCTGTATATTGTTTCTATCGTCGACAACCGCCAACAAAGGCTGGCCCTCTTCTAAGCCCCCATTACAAATGCCCTTCAAAACCAGAGGTTTTATCGAGTGCCTGTCTAAGCTCATGGTCTTCTTAGCGAGCTTCTTCTCAACCTCCTTGTGGTTCACGAATGACTGGTGACGTTTGGGGGTTGTTGACGCGCTCTGGGGTACGCTGGTCGTTGAAGAGTTGCTTGGGGTTTGGGGTGTTTGTGTGTTGACGAAGCTAACGTCGAATTTTGTTGTTAGGCGGATTTTGCTGGAATATTGTTTTCTGTTGTAGTACTTGTTTCATACAAGGTATAACAAAACACTGTCGTAATATTTAAGGGGGTGCTTCAGTCAGACCATCAAACTGAACAACATTCACTATGGAGCCAACTTCAAAATCGCGAAAAAAAATCTGGTGTTCCATACAAAACTCCAGTAACGACTCGAATAAAATGTATGACTGCTGATTTTTTAAATTTTTCCTCTATGTTGGCTCCATAGTGAAAGTTTTTTTTTCAAACAGTTGTTCAAACAGATCATTTATTAGTTTCATTTCATGTTAGAAAAAAGCCGTGGTGGTTCAGTGGCGAGTAACATTGCCTGCCGTGCAGGAGGCGATGGTTCGATCCCCATCCAGGCCGACTCGTACCAATGAGTTTTTCGGCTTTTTGGTGAAGGAAAACATCGTGAGGAAACCTGCATGCTTCAATTTCGATGCATGTATTGTACCCACTGTCCAAAAAAGTAAAGGTAAAGGTGACGGACGAAAGTGAAAGGCGACGGGCTCACTCCCCGTGACACTGGACAGAGTTTCGGTAATGTCACTGGTGAAACGTGGATGTTCAGAGTTTTCAGAATATCTCTGACTACCCCCTCGGGGAATATAGTCGTGAGCATATGCTATGCTATTAGAATTTATGTTTTTTTAAACTAAGAAGTAAATACTAATAAAATTAAAGATTGAAAAAATAAGACTCTGCGGGCTTGTAACCGCACTCTTCCAAACCGGAGAATTGCGTTATTAAATTTCGCTACCGAGCCCACTACCCAGAGAACGAAATTTTCAATCTATTGCGTCTTAAAGGGGTGTGAGCGCCATCTACTGGAAGTTACTGCAAACTAACCAACCCGCAAGTCCAGTATTACAACTGGAATTCATACGATCTTTAATTTGATTCGAAATAGCACAACATGGCTGTAACATGTTAAAAATCAATAATATTTTAAATACTAATACATTTACATACATGTATGCCATGTTAGCTTAATCAAATTAAATATTGAAAAAGTCGGGCGGCGAGCGGGATTTGAACCCACGACCTGCCTATCCGGGGCATGCTCCGATCCAACAGAGCTTCGCCCCGCAAGCCACGACGAAATTTAAATGGCTTATTTCGTCGTGGCATGCGGGGCGACGACATCTCTGTTGGAGTGGAGGGAGCATGCCCCGGATATGCAGGTCGTTGGTTCGAATCCCGCTCGCCGCCCGACTTTTTCAATCTTTAATTTTATTTACTTACCCATTCTTAGTGGTTTGTGAAACGTAGGAGGCGTCCAGGTACCACACCTTGGCGGAGTTCTCGATCATGTCCGTGCCCGTGAGCAGCACGTCCGAGCCCGGCATGAACTCGTCGCACACCTCGCTTACCGCCATCGAGACCACGTTCCTGAAAATACCAAACAAACTAATTACCTACTTACTATCTTCTTTTCGTGACCCTTTCATTTACTACTTTTATAAGCGAACAAGAGTTTACCCGCGACTTCGTTCGGTGGCATCATGGGAAGTGGCGCTACGGGAATGATTCGCACAAATTACCCACTAGTTTTTTATTAGTAACGAAACTTTAAGGGTATATTCAGACCGTGAAATACCCGACCGTATGGGAGGTCCCATACAAAAGTGCGGATCGGCCGATCAATTTTCTATGGGAGCTCCAAAAATTTCTCGTTTTTCGACCCATGTTCCTCAGGGAAAGTTGTTCAGATTCACGGTCTGAATACACCCTTAAAGTTTCGTTACTAATTAAAAACTAGTGGTGTATACCAGGTTTTAAGTTAAATCATAAGCTATCAATCAATAAAAGTTTCATCAAAATCGGTTTAGTAGTTTATGCGTGATGCTGTTACAAACAAACTGACACACAACAATTCTTAAAAAAGGTTGATTTGGAGTTAGGGACACCTAAAAACCATATATCGTAATCTTTTTCTTGTAAATATCTTCAATGTACATACAAACTTATGTTACAGTTTTATAATAGTTTAGATTAGGGTCTTACGGTACACCTTGTAGATTAAACACTTACCCTCTCCGATTCTCCAGATCAAAAACTCTAACGTTGGTCTTCAAATCAACACAGATGACCCTGCTGTCGTCTGTGGACGCAAACAGAAGGGTGCCAGACTTATTGACAGCCATCGACGCGAACGTAAGGCTCTCCTTGACGTCGTCGCCCGCAATCACCTTCTTGCATCTACACATGTTGCAGTGTTGGAAGCCGGTGTTTATTTTCAGTTCGTGTTCTACTATCTCTTTTTGTTTTAGTGTTATTATTCTGTTGCTTCCTGCGGGGTAGATATTTTTATGTGTAATATTATAACAATATGGATTGAAACATGTTTGACGAACAGAGCGTTTTTAGGGTTCCGTACCCAAAAGGTTCTAATGAGACCCTATTCCTGCCTGCGCAGTGCGTCCGTCCGTCCTACCAATAAAGGGCTGTATCTTATAAACTATAATAGTTAAGACTGTGTTAATAGATTACGCGTTAGTATGGCGGATTTGCTAACAAATAATAAACACAAAAATTAAAAATTAAAGAGGAATAACGAAAAACGTGTTATTTTCAATGATTTTTGTTTTTGCTCTATCGTAAAAAACATGTATACAAGCGTCAAACTTGGTGTGATTATAGTGCAAGGTAAAACAACAAATAATAAAAACCGGTCAACTGTATGTCGGGCTCGCGTTTAGGTCCCGGGAATTTTAATTTCGGTAAATAGTATGGTGGTTTTTTAATGTTAATTAACGTTAATATTCAATTCAATTCAATTCAAAATCATTTATTCAAATAGGAGCCTGAAGCACACTTATTAAACGTCAATTCTTTTTTAAGCTACCACCGCGTCGGAACGTGTTGTCGCTGTAGAGAAGATGCGGCCAGAAACTCTACAGCATAACACGACTTAATGACTATTACAATATAAATTCTTATGCTAAGGTTATGTATACAGTAATACATAGTCTATTTAATTAAATAATTGATACTATACAGTAAACTATATGTTAGTGACACTCAGACCCAAGCCTTTTGATAATTTAAATAATCATCCAGTTTATAGTATGCTTTTTTACAGAGGACTTTTCTGAGTTTTAGTAGAATACACTCTAAGGTGGCTTACATTCCAAGTAGGTTCAATAAAACACTTACCAGGCACGGTTAAAATGTCCAACACAACATCAGTCTCTTCAAAAACCATGACTCTTTCCTTCGTAGTCAAATCAATAACTTCCACATTCTGCGTGCTATTGCTGGTCGCTACAATGACATGCCTGTCATTATTGCACGGCACACAGCAGAGTAGCTCAACTCTGTCGAAACCATCAATCACTTTGAGGAGTTGGCCGGTGGCGTCGTAAAGAATGATTAGTTTGGATGTGTGGGTTATGATCGTTTCCTCGGTGTTCGACCATCGGCAGTTGATGAAAGGACCCCTTTTGGGCTGGATCGTGACGTTGGTCGGGTAGTTATTGTTGTACGATTCTTCTGGTTCTGTAATTTAAGTTATTATCAATTTTAAGGGTTAAGCTACGGTCACAGAATAGATGTGCTTATACTGGGTGTTTCATAAGTAACACTAAATATTTAAAACTCTTAAGGGGGTTGTTTAGACCGTCAAACTGAACAACTTTCTCTATGGGACCAACATCGAAATCGCGAAAAAAAAATTGATATCCCATACATATTTTAGCTATCGTCGATTTGTAGAGTATGGAACATCAATTTTTTTTTTCGCGATTTCGATATTGGTCCCATAGTGAAAGTTGTTCAGTTTGATGGTTTAGACTCTAAACCACCCCTTAAAGGTTTATTTGTATTTTTGTAACACCTTGAATAGTTCTACATACAGAACGGCCACTCCCCGTCCCCCTCTGACTTCAGATAACCCACCACACTTTACACTTTCTGGGAAACTTGAGGGAAGCCGAGCAAGGGAATGCAGTCAGGCGCGCGCACCCGTTGGATTTGACTACTTCAGTGCATAAAAACGTTGAAAAATAACGCAGAATTCACATTTTCAGTAACTCTTTAGCTCAAGTACTATTTTTAAATACAGAACGAACAATAAAAAGTAACGAAATGTAGATGATGTTCATACGATGCGTGTTAAGTCAACCCTATACTTATGTCAAGGGCAATTTGCACCAAGTGCGCATGTGCGAACGCCATCATGTCATATCCAAAACGTTGTTTTAAGTGCCGGACCAGGAGTGCGATTTTTGAATCTCATTCGGTGAATTCAGCAGTTGAACATGTCAAAATTACTATGGAGATGTGGATCTTTATACTGCTGATTTGACTTTCAAAAATCATACTACAGGAGAGCGATTTTTGAGAGTCAAATCCACAAAAGAAAGATGCGTATCTTCTCTTCTTCTTCTTCCTGCCCTTATCCCATTATTTGGTGTCGGCGCAATATGTCGTCTTCCTCCATTCATCTCTTTTAGCCGTCAATTCAGCTGACACACCTTTTTTACACATGTCATCCTTCACACAATCCATCCATCTTTTCTTTGGTCGTCCTCTCTTCATGCAGCCATCCACATTCATATTTAACATTCGTCTTGTAATATGACACTCATCTCTTCTCATCACATGTCCATACCACGATAATCGATTACCGCGCAGCTTTTCATTCACAGGAGCCACTTTCAAACTTCCTCTAATATACTCATTCCTAATCTTGTCCATTCTAGTAACACCACACATCCATCTCAACATTCGCATCTCTGCTGCATGCAGTCGTTTTTCATCCGTCACTTTAACGGCCCAACACTCCGAGCCATACATGACGACAGGTCTTATGATGGTTTTATATATTTTCCCCTTCAATTTGAGGGGGATTCGGGAGTCACAGGTCATTCCCGTAACCTGTCGCCATTTCATCCACCCTGAGTTTATTCGGCGTTTCACGTCTCGATCTATATCGCCATCGCTTTGTAGAAGTGAACCGAGGTACCGGAAATCGGAGCAGACTGGCAAAGGTACGCCATCAAGCGTAGTAGGCACAAAACTGGAGATCCCGCCGAAATCGCAGAACATACATTCGGTTTTCGTTCTACTGATTTTCAAGCCAACATTTTCCAGCTTTTGCTGCCATTTTGCCAGTCTGTTCTGGACCTCGAGTCCATCTTCACCGACAAGCACAATGTCATCGGCAAATAGCATGCACCAGGGTGCCTCTTCCTGAATGTCCGATGTCAAAGCATCCATTATCACCAAGAAGAGGTATGGACTTAAAGCTGACCCTTGGTGCAAACCAACAGCCACGCTGAACTTGTCGGTGGTACCAGCGGCCGATCGTACGCATGTACTTGATTTGCTGTACATTGCCCTAACCAACTTTATGTACTTACCGGGCATACCTTTCTCTCTCAGGGCCCACCATAAAACCTCTCGAGGTACTCGATCGTATGCCTTCTCGAGGTCAACGAAAACCATGTGCAAGTTCTTTTGTGCACGTTTATACTTCTCGCACAGTTGGCGTAGCGCAAAAACGGCATCCGTTGTCCCCCGACCAGGCATAAAACCGAACTGGTTTTGCGTAATTTCAGTCTCTTCTCGCATTCGTCTCTCTATTACCCTTTCCCATACTTTCATACTGTGTGACATGAGCTTTATTCCCCGATAGTTATTGCAATCCTGTATGTCACCCTTATTTTTGTAGATGGGCACCAGTAAACTGTTGAAAAAAATAAAAATGAATGCAATGAATGAAAGATGCGTATCTCCATAGTAATTTTGACATTTTCAACAGCTGAGCTCACCGAATAAGATTCAAAAATCGCACTCCTGTGCTACGGTTAAAATTAAGTCCATTTTAAGGTTGTAGCCACGCTTCTGACCTTCCCTTTCGCACTTTTGTAATAAGCAAAAACAAAAAGTGCATCGTACCTTCATCAATGACGTCATCATTCGCTTCCTCCTGCTCAAAGTCATCGATGTACCACAGTTTAATTACGCCGTCGTAAGACAGAGCTGCGACCATGGGAGGGTTGATGGGACACGCTCCGACCCATTTTATGGCTGACCCTGCGCTTGGGAGCTCCTTCTTGAGCTTGTTTGTGGATATTTCGAAGAACTGGAAGGAATCGTTTTTTTATTTTTATTTTTCGAGTGATTTTTGGATATATTTTGTAGTTTTTGTGGAAAAAAAATCTGTTGGTTCATACATTTTGGCCGAGTAGATATTGCCATTTTCTAGGGAACAGTAGGTCTACCGTGAGTTTTCACCGTACTACTGAAGTTACGTCACCAATTTTGTATTGAATTTCGTACAGCGCTCCTAGTGGTTACGTTGAGAACTAATTTCTGTCATACGAATTAGCGACGTAACTACAGTAGTAAAGTACAGGGAAAACTCATGGTTGGCCCCTGCAGATTTTTTTTACGGTTTTATTTTGCTTCCATAGTAAAAGCTGTTCAGTTTGATGCAGTCTGTTCGATAAATAACGCATTTCATTTTACACCCTGTTATAGACAAATCAGTTTCTGATCTGACCACCTCGAAAGGGAAATACGCTAGAAATACCTACGTCTGTGATTTTACGTGTAACATACAGGGTGTAACAAAACACCCTAGTAATACTTAAGGGGGTGCTTCAGACCATGAAACTGAACAACTTTCACTATGGAGCCAAAACGGAGAAAAAATAAAAAAATCGGCTGTCCCATACATTTGAGTCGAGTCGGTACCTGCTGCAGTTTTGTATGAAAGAGCGATTGATTTTTTCGCGATTTAGATTTTGGCTCCGCAGTGAAAGTTGTTTAGTTTGATGGTCTGTTGCACCCCTTTAATTTGGGTTATTCCCGGTATCCCCCACGGTCTCGGCCCCAGTGGGGGACAGCGGGAAAAAAATGCTCGCTGTCCCCCCGCCTCCACCACTGGGGGCCATCGGGAAAATATGTTATCATTGTCCCCCACTAAAATAAAATCAATGGATTTTTAATGAAAACACTGTAAATAGTTTTGTTATCAAATGTATTATGTTTTTGCAATGAAATAGTGTGCTTCAAACATCAATAATTAACTTAAAATGTTATAAATTTGAATACAACACTTACTAATTATTTATATGTTTTCAAGAAAGATTCTGAATATGTATTTAGGTACTTTTCTAAAACCAGCGTTGTAATCGATAATTAACTATACTTTTTCTTACAACGCTGCGCTGGTTTTAGAAAAGTACCTAAATACATATTCAGAATCTTTCTTGAAAACATATAAATAATTAGTAAGTGTTGTATTCAAATTTATAACATTTTAAGTTAATTATTGATGTTTAAAGCACACTATTTCATTGCAAAAACATAATACAATTGATAACAAAACTATTTACAGTGTTTTCATTAAAAATCCATTGATTTTATTTTAGTGGGGGATAATGATAACATATTTTCCCGATGGCCCCCAGTGGTGGAGGCGGGGGGACAGCGAGCATTTTTTTCCCGCTGTCCCCCACTGGGGCCGAGACCGTGGGGGATACCGGGAATAACCCTTTAATTTTAGGTACTTCGCTCATAAGGGAAGTAAATAACTAGGGTGTTTTATTACACCCTGTATATTCAAATTGGTATTCTAGGTATTGGTATTGGTGATTGCAGTCAATTGGAATTCTCATGTGAATACCGCTTTCTACAATAGTACTTTCTTCAAGTTTACAAATAAATGATTAGATTTGATTATTTCTTTGGTAACCCCTTACATTCTCGTAGGACACGAGGCTGCGGTAGCTACAGTAATAAATGTATTGTTAATAAAATATCTGTTGGTACTACCTTAATAAGTCCCGTCATGGTCCCAACAAGGGCGTAATCTCCGAGGAAGCAAACCGACGTGATGTTCTCCTTGACGTCTATGTTTGAGGGTTTGATCTCTTCCACGTTCTGTTCGTGCCTGAAATAATACATTCACTTTATATTTCAATGTAAGCAATTCGTTGCTACAGTACAACCAGGAAAAAAATTCTGCTCGTCAATCTTCGCTTGCGCAGAGCAGACCCGAGCCTCTCTCAAAATAAGAAGTCATTTAGTAATCAAAGGGTGCAAAGTCGGATAGCAGCGAAAAGGGCGCAAAAAAAGCCCATCGCGGCATGGTATTTCAGACCCGCAAAGGTGGCACATCCTGATTGGTTAATATCATTTTTTATATCATTAATTTTATACCTTATATACGTTTCAGCGGCGGGAATGATTGGTCGGCCATTGCCCGGTAAAAGCAAAGCAAATAACAAAACTTACAAGAACTCAAAGTAAAGCTCGTTTCTAGCGCACTTGTCGTGTCCATCCTGCAGTGCCTTGGTGTACAGGCAGCCTTTGATCTCGTGCTGCAGGATGCTCTGTATGATATCCGTGCACGGGTACCTGTAGAGGTCTATACCGTGCGTGCTTAGGTAGCATTTGATGGCATACAGGAGCTCCCTGTCGAATTCCTAGAGAAAGAAACGAAATTGGTGAAAGCGTGTTGGTGAAAATTAAAAGCTAATGAAACTTTTTCATTTTCAAATAAGTGTAATGATAGATAGATAGATAACTCTCATGAGAACAATACAGGATAAACAGTGACAGACAAAGGCAGAAATAAATTCACTTTAATAGGGAAAAATAACTGTGGCTTTCAAATTCTAAAGCATTAAATGTATATAAACTAAAATATTTATGTATAAGCAGCATAGTTACATTTAATTTGAATTAAATATTACTTCGATTTTACAATTCAAAAATTTCTCAATAAATGAAGCATCCATTTGGTTGGAGTTGCGAATAATACCAAATTATTTGCCACATAATATTATTCTACCATATAAATGTTAAAGAGCTTACGAAAATCAAAAGGTGCTAAATGTTGCGGACTTGTCAATATTAAGCGGGTGGAAGGTGCGTCATACTCGGTATACAATCAAGATTGTGTGTCCCTTCTGTTTTGTTATATATTCTAAGATGTGAACGCATACTTTAGTAGCTAGAGCTGTTAATACTTACATCATCAACAATACGATTTTCATACTTCTGCAAATCCAAAATAACATCCGCCGGCCCTGTCAATCTAACTTTGTTCCCCAAAAACGTCAAATCCAAAAACAACTTATTGAACAATTTCCATTTGTGATTCAAATTTTTAGTATTCAAAATATGGTAGCCAATGTAGAAAGCGATGTAACCATCATCCACGATTTCTACGGGAACTTTCTCTAAGTTATCATAGTTGTAACTTTTTAATAAATCTCCGTGAAGTTTCTTGAGCTCTTCTTCGTTACAACACGTCCTTAAATAGTTCATGATAAGGTCGTGTATTTCATAAATGTAGTTCTTCTGATAGTGGTCATAAAACTCTATGATTAAAGACTTGCTTCGCAGTTGCTTCATTATTGTTTCAACTTCGTTCACTTCTTTATTCCAAAGTTTGCTAAGCACTTTGGCAGATACTTTAGCGTTATCTGGTAGGACCGTGAGCATTTTGAAAAGCGGTAAAATGTTTGGCTTCAAAGAGTTTATGCAGATTTCTATAGTTTTCATAGGGTTGTTGTTGTGTCTTGATAAACTGTAAATAAAGGTCAAATTAGTCATTCTTTTTGTGGCTAGATAAGAAACCGCTGCTCAAGATGTTGAGGTTTTGAATAATGTTTGTCATACCTTTAATTATGGCGCAACCATATCATACGATATGACTCAGTTTAGACCAGAAAATATAAGGTTAAATTTAATTAGTTGGCGAAACTTAAGAAACGCATTTGGTATCTGTTACGTAGTACAATTGCGTGGTAATGACCTCCCGATCATATGATTCTGAGGTCAATCTCCGCCCATGCCCGCATACTGTACGCACTGCGTGTACCACTATAATAATCATTTCGTTAATAATCAATACCAATTATAAACATTGATATTGCAATCTGTTATCATTAACAAGTGCCCTGGTTCAGTTTCGCCAACTAATTAAAAATTCCCCTTTACAATATAACATAGGTATAGAAGTTGTAACAAACCATGCTAGTAATATTTAAACGGGTGGTTTAGACCATCAAACTGAACAACTTTCATTATGGAACAACCAATGAAAAAAAGGCTGTTCCACACAAAACTGTAATACAATCTACTCGACTCATGAAACAGCAGAATTTTTTATTCGCTATGTCGATGTTAGTCCCTTAAGGAAAGTTGATTAAAGATTGATTGTCTGATCATCCCCTTAGAAAACTGCCGGCATATTAAAAATTACCCTATATTATAATCATACTTACAAAAAGAAATCCTTCTTCTGCAACAGGTTTAAATAATAATTCCAATGACTGGGATTATCGTTCAACCTCTCCCTATTCTCGGCCAGCTGAGCTCCGATGAGGCCGATATGGAACGGGCTTCCCTTGCATATCTCGTGCAGTTTCTTCGCTTGTCGTGGCAAACGGTTTGGGGTTACGTCGAGACATGACGCGAATAGTTCTAATGTTTGCTTCTCTGTAAAGTTGTTCTCGATCTGGAAATTGAAGTTTAATAAGAACGTTAATTCGTTTCATCGCAGTTGCTGTCAAGGCTCAAGCTAAGCTCCAATATTGTACTTTTACTTTTAGTATCATAATTTTGTACCGTTGGTTTGTTAAAATGTTTTGATTTCATGATTTACAAGGGGTACATAGATAAAACTCACCTTAATAATCTGCGGATGAAAATTAGCCACAACGTCTGTATCCCTCGTAGTAATCAATATCTTACAGCCAATATCGAAAGCTTCGACGCATTTCTTTTCATTCACCTCGTCTAGCACCAAAAGGGATTCTTTTAACGCCTGTTCTGAGAATTGGGCCTTGAGTCTATCCCTTAGTTCCTGCCAGGTCCAATCGTAGCTCGATAGAGAATGCGTATCGGCGTTCGAACCGATACTCGACATCGATATAGAGGAGTTCATGTATGAATTGTGAGGGTATATTGATGACGCTTTCCGACATAATCTGGAGAAGAAAGAGTTTCATATTATATTATACTAGTGTTTTCCCGCGACTTCGTCCGCACAAATTATATTCCAGATTTTAAGTCAGATCATAAGCTATCAAACAAAAAAAGTTTCATCAAAATCGGTTCAGTAGTTTTTGCGTGATGCGCGAACAAACAAACAAACAAACAGACAAACAGACAGACAAAATTTCTAAAAAAGGTTGATTTCGAGTCAAGGATACCTACCTAAAAACCATATCGTAATCTTTTTTTTGTAAATATCTTCAATGTACAGACACACTTCAGTTACAGTTTTATAATAGTTTAGATTTTAATGAGGTTAAGGTTCATAATCGAATTCGACTACAGCAACTGCTTAGTCACAACAGCAGCAGGTTTCTAGAAGCTTAAATTTATTATTTCGCGCATGGTGGACTATCGCCCAACCACTCCTAGAGGGTAGGCCTGTGCCATGCAGTGGGACGTATATAGGCTGATGATGATGATAATATTTTAACTTGATACCTTTGTTTGTGAGAAAAAGGGTCATGTCATGCATAACGAACGTACAGACGGACAAAAAGTTATCCTATAAGCGATCAACAGTACCTCAAGAATCCTAAAAAACTAACAAAAATAAAGTCGAAAAGAATATTACGGTAATGTGGGAACGACTCAAAATAGAACAAACAAAATTAAAACGTCCTACGTCTGATATTGTAATCATAAGTCGTTTTCAAGTCAATTATTGCTCCCTACTCATTTACTCTGATGTTTCTTACCAACACTAATATGTATAAGTTTGCTTTTAGCTTCAGAAATTATGGTTTAGCACCTATATTTAATTAATTTTTACAATTTAAAACATCATTAGTGGTACCCCTATGGACAGTCGTTCAAGATGTTCCAAGGCCATAGAGTGCGTTACAACTGGTATTAAAAAGTGGGTTGACTTAAAGACCACTTAGTGTAGTCATTATGCCAAATGAAGATAAACACATATGTTTAAAGTTATTAGTAAAAGAAATAACTGGCCAAGAGCGAGGTGTGTACTCGCACATAGAGGGTTCCAAACCTAATGTTACCGTAAGAAAAGATGAGAACAGTGTTAACGAAAACCGGCGTTGTTCGGAAGGTACAAAGTGGTATAGCGAGCACAAAATAAAAAAAGTGCAACGATATAATAGAGAAATTATGTCGATAATTTGATAGCTTACAGCCGTTTTAATATTATAATATTAAGTAAGTATTTAAAGTTTTAATGTTTAAAGAACATGATGTATTGTGACCATGCTCAAAGAAGTGGCAATGGTCTCGCTACATGAACACTTACATCGGACAAGTTTGAGTACCTACCTGCACGAACAATTTTACGTAATATTTGGATTTTCAATATGATTACTAAGAAAATCCCTGAATATCCCAATTAGAGAATAGGTAGGGAGTCTTAATGCAAATGTAGGTAAGACATCGCGTGGGTCATGAATTGTTTCCAGTGAAAGAAAGTGGATGGATTATACCAAGTATTTTTGTTAACAAATGGGTGGGTACACCTAACACGGTAGAGACCAGTATATTCCTTGCCTAACACCCTCTAATGACTACCACCTGTATTTTAAGTTCACTAAGAAGTTTATGCGTTGCAATCTCATTCAATCATTAGCAATCTTTTTGAACTATGATTCTAGAACATGGATATAAACCATGGATTTAGAACGTAGAAAGAGAAGTTATAGAAGGAAGCACGTGTCTTGTATATTCACTCAAAAAGAGACGCACATAGCAAATTCGCTCTAGTTAAAAAAGGAGATCGCTAATTATTACTGTCCTTATCGACGTAACCACTTTTTGTACTACAAAGACTGTCTGACTCCAGAGTCAGTCATCTAGCTTCATATAAATTGAAAAGTCATTTTCACCGCCTGTACGGAAGTTTGCTCTCCTCTCCAGGTGCTTATAGACGATGCCATCTTTCTGTTCTAGAAGTTAAAATTTATTGTAATGAGGCGGGTTATTGACGAACAGAAGAACTAGGTTTATCATTTTCTCACATTAGTACCAGCACCCGAGTTGGATAGAAATACATGACTCCAGTTTGTCTTCTCGGTATGAAAGCCTAAAACCAAGAATTTTGATGATTCAATCTTCATGCCTAAAAGACTAAAAGGTGCATAAGCTAGCGTAAGCGAAAGTTAATGATCAAGAAGGTTGTAATGCTTACATTACCTTAGCACTGTCTCTAATTTCATTGCATGTTAATGATCAAGAAGCTTGGAAAGCGTTGATTGAGTATTTTATAGATTCGCAGACTGGAATGGTCATACTGGAAAGGGACAGAGATATGAAACAAAATGTATTAAATCTCGTACCTTAGCCCGACTAAGTTGTATGATTTTGATAGCAATTTCAACTTCATCAGCATCATCATAGCGTATACGCGGGTCTCGTTTTCGCTATTACTATTATTTTAATGCCTTTTCGAGTCATTGTATTTCTACGTTGGAAAGGTATTGTCCATGATCAGGAAGGTGGCAATGGTATTCTCTATACATTGGTTTATATCCATGTCTCACAGCTCACAAGAAGGATCTCTTAATTCTAAAGCATAAAGTCCGCATCAATTTAAGACTGTAGTTAGTCTCTTTTCTCTTATGACATACCTTTAATAGTAGATTAATTTTTAAGTTTCCTGCATTGTGAATCGGACCTCACATCCTGTCATTCAAGCAAAGTTCAATATGTTCAAATTACTGTTACCTTCCCGAAAATATTTAAATTACAATTTACAATTTATTCCCAATGAAATAGTGATTTTTCACAAAAATCTTAAGCACCTACCTTTTATGCCTACCTACCTCTGGATATAGATAGGTACTCTAACTAGCTGCTTATACCAAGTTTCACCGATACCGGTATGTACACCCGTTCTTGCATGAAACCATACAAATCACAAATCAAAATATCGAAAATATTTATTCATTTTGTACTTTTTTTAATGAGTAGGAATAATTGTAGGGTGTTATAGAATAGATTTAGTGGAATTTAACAGATTTACCGTCTTTAAAGAATGTGTTAAGCAAAAAACAGTGACGAAATATGGCTAACAACAAAACTTCACAACGGAGTTGGTAATTCATCGAAAAACTAGCATTTTTCTTGTCTTTGTTCATTTTTATGACTTAAACTGGTGTTAATTTATTGGATTTTATTTAAAATGTAATATAAAAAGTTTGTGTCTATGCTCATCAACGAAAAACATCAACTGCAACCCTAAGTTTGTTTGTACTGTATTTTTTCAATTTTCTCAAAAACTATTATCAATACAGACACCGCTATAATTTTCCTTCAAAATTCAATAGTTCATCGACATGTAAGAATTATTTCAGATTTTTTGGCTTTATATGTTTGGAGATCAGGGGGGGGGAACCAAATTTTTTCGTGCAGTCGGGCTTATAAATGAATAACTACGCATCACTTAGTAAAACGAACTACCAATACGAAATCTACGTTCAAAGCCCTTTCAAATGATACCAAACTCTGCTAGGTTGGAAAACTTTTTTTTTAAAAGTCATCAGTTTTTGGACCTTAAAAATTTTTAGAAAAATTGTTTTGTAGATTTTTAGTCTCGCTTTACGTTTGGGTTAGCATGATTGACCACTATGCCGAATTTCAAGTCGCTAGCTTCTATAGTTGCTGAGAAAAGTGGCTGTGACAGACGGACGGACGGACACGAGAGTGATCTTATAAGGGTTCCGTTTTTCCTCTTTGAGGTTCGGAACCCTAAAAAGTGTCTTGTAAAGTGATAAGAATCGTGTTATTATACAACAATAATTGTATGTATTCTTTTCCTTAACTGATATTTTTTAATTGTGAAACCTTGACATTGACTTTTGTAGTCAGATCTCAGATCGGAAGGCTTAAATGGAAATTCCTTAATCTTTATTACATAACTTACAAGCTTTTTGTCTATTTTGAAGCCACCAAAAACTCAATTGGTCTTCCAAAGAATAATAAATATTGTTATGGTAATTTTAAAGCGGAGGTGCACTCTTTCATGGAGCCACCATAGAAATCGCGACAAAGGTTGTATCATAGAAAACGTCAATGTCTACTCGACCCAAAATATGTATGGAACAGCGATTTTTTTCCCGATTTCAATTTTGGTGAAGCTTGTTCAGTTTGGGACAGGACACAGCTTTTAAGGCCCAGTTTACACCTTTTAAGCCCTCTTAGTGCAAGCGTCTCTTTCTTGCAAGCATAAGTTTGCAATTAGCCATCCCGCTCCAATTGAAAGCAGGATCGCAAAAAAACGTGATTTTCATCAATATCTTTGCTCATGGGTGTTTCTAAGCTCCAAATTCAACGAATTTCACTAGAAACATTTGATGTTTTTAGTTAAGTACAAGAATAAAAAGTTAAATATCAGCAGTTTAAACATAGTATTGAAAAAATATAATAAAAATGGGTAACTTTGGGAGTTTTTTCTATCGAGTAAACTTAATTTAATTGTGTTATTGAGAACCATCGCTTATCCGCCAGATCCTTAAATAAGACATAATTAATTTCAGACTTTAAAACACTTTCGTTCGTGTTCAAAAAACGGCCTCGACCGGATAATAGCATCTTAAGTATTTAAAATTTCCACGGATTCCGCGTGAGAATATGCTATGCTTGTATTAAAAATAACTCACTTATTCTGCTGAGCGATGACGTCATCATCGGTCTTGCAGTTGCCGAAATTAAGCCAGAAGACGACGCCGTTGAAGTTAGTGTTGATCAAGTCGGGGTTGTCCCGCAGCACACTGGTTATTATCGAGGTCTTCCCCGCTCCGGACATGCCGTGCAGTACCAGGAACTTATGCCGGGTCAAGTTCTCCAGTTTCTCTTTTACATTTTGCTCCTGTAATATTTAATTCTATCGTAATAGGAAAAAAAAAATGTTGTATTGTAAACAATGTTCCGTTGCCATATTTTTAAGACGGGTTCGTACAGGCCAGGTTAGAATTAGATGTACCCGAAAGCGAATGCATAAACAGAGTGACAAAATGTGGAGGGAACGAGATAAGTTTGTCAGGATCGTAACAGGTGGCGTTCAGTTGTCTCTGACTAGCATGTTACTAAGGGTTCTATATAATTCTAATCTTAAAATCGGGGCTCCATCGTGGAGTCGATAATATTGTCAATGTTTACTTTAAATAGAAAATGTACTTGACTTTGTTCGGTAATACATATTTTGTTGATCTACATTTCATCATCATCATTATCTCAGCTGATGGTCGTCCATTGCTGGACATAGGCCTCCCCCAAGGATCTCCATAACGACCGGTCCTGCGCTGCCCTCATGCAACGGGTTCCCTTCGCCTTCACCAGGTCGTCGGTCCACCTTGTTAGGGGCCTACCAACGCTGCGCTTTCCGGTACGTGGTCGCCACTCGAGAACTTTATGGCCCCATCGGCCATCGGTTCAAAAACACATTTGAACAAATAAAATGGCGGAGCCACGTGGCCACTGGATCAGTGTGCGAAACACGTCTGACCGTGAACCCTCCGTCACCCAACTCCTGCAAAGGGTTAAAAGTTGACTAGGCTAAAACAACTTACTTACCAAATCAACTCTCCTAACATAATGATCGGGCAGCCTCGGCACATCGCCTCTGCTCAGGCTGTCCTCAAAGCTGTTGTCCAACATCGGCTTATTGTTTTCCACAGCCAGCTTCTCCCATAGCCATCTATAGTCTTTGCCGAGGCTATCAACGAAGTTTTCGTAGGACTCGTTCGTCCCTGACTGTAGGAGCGACTCGAGAAGGTACCTGGTACGCTCCAGGCGGCTTGACTGGAAATAATATAATTTATTGAAACAGGCGTTACTTTGCGAAAATCCATGATTAACAGGTAGATGACACGATTGTGTCGAGACCTCCGCTTTTAAATACCTAGTAGACAAAAGCCTACAGCCTAGCCTTAGCCAGTTTAGCCTTTCGAAGCGCAGACATATTATACATATAACATTAATTATTTTATACCACACCACAATATCAGAAGTAAAGATTTACTTATGTATAATACAGGGTGTTAGGAAAAGTATCCAACAAGACTATATATATCCTTAGTGACAGCCAAGCAGCTCTCAAAGCCTTGAACTCCTATCATGTAAGTTCCAGGCTAATTCTGAACGGAGTGAAGACCCTTAACAAGCTTGGTCACCACAATACTCTACGATTAGTTTGGGTCCCGGGACATACTGGAGTCCAGGGTAATGAGAATGCTGACGAGCTGGCGAGAGCCGGGTCAGAACGAAAGATGGTTGGCCCAGAACCAAGCGTGGGAATCCCGGCATGCAGCATAAGAATGGCCATCAGGGATTGGGCTGATAAAACACACAAACTAGAGTGGTCTGGCCTTGCAGGTCTACAACACTCCAAGAAATTTATCAGCAATGTGACAACTCGTGTCTCAAAGTTCATATTGAACAACAGCAGGAGCAAGGCTCGTGCCATCGTCGGAGCCCTCACTGGGCACTACGCCACAGGCGCGATGATGCACAAAATGAAACTCACTCTAGATCCCAGCTGCCGAGCATGCGGAGAGGATGAAGAGACCATGGAACATATTCTTTGTGACTGTGATGTCTTGGCGGCAAAACGCATGTGCCTCCTCGGAGATGGATACCCAAAACCGGGAGATCTTAGGTTTCTTCCCCTCAATGGTATTGCCTCCTTCATTGACCATGTATTTGAAGGGTGAGGAAAGCAAAAAGTATTGGGGCTAACACAAAAGATCCCACTGGGTCGAAGTGTTGCTGGCCTGCCAGCCCCCACAACAAGATAAGATAAGATAGGAAAAGTATCATTAACCTTTAAACCACTTACTCTACCCATCGAACTTAACAACTTTTATTATGGGAGCAAACCAAAACAGAACAAAAAAAGATCAGCTGCCTCATACATTTGAGTCAATTAGGCGCTGCAGTTTAGTGTGGAACAGCAAATTTTTTTTTGCTCTGACAGGTTTGCTACCATAGTAAAAGTTGTTCAGTTTGATGGGTAGAATATGGGGTTTAAAGGTTAATGATACTTTTCCTTACACTCTGTATAATGCATAACTCACGAACTAACGTTTCGTAACAATTAACAAGGTGTAAACAAATGAAGACAAGTATTTTCCCATTGCGGGATTCGAACCTCAGCAGGTAGGTTCACTGTCAATATCAACCTGAGCTATCGGGCCGTCAAAAGTCAAACAGTGACATAATTTAACTTACCAAGTTTAAAATGTGATCGAAATCCTCATTGGAGACGACATTTTTAGTGTATAATTCATCTAGGATGTAATTTACGTCCAGATCTCGGACGATATCGTCTTGGTGATGCTGGAGCAGCCTCCTATTTTTGGGATCCATTTTCGCAGTCTACCATTCATCTGGAACATAAGTAGGTATGTTATGGACAGGAATATCCCACTGCAGGGCAAAGGAGTCCTCCGATAAAAGTTGTTCAAGGGGCCATACTTCTAAAACTATCCTCTACACATCCCAAAAATATCCGAGAGTCCGAAAGAAAAAACTAAATAGCTATTCCAGGGTATACATACTCTTGGATCATTCCTTTCTGAATCCTTCAATATGCTAAAAGGGAGGGGGAGCCTTTGCTACCTAGCTAGCTAAAAACCATCAAAATCTGCAATCTTTTGTATTACTAATTATCTAATGGGGTAGGAATCTATAGTAATTTTATGTAGTGGTAAGTAATACGTGTAATAATTTAACATTTTGTTCGTTTGTAACATCTTAATACAGTTGTGTGGGAAATAATAGTAAAAGAGTTTGTGATGAAGTCAAATACCTACAGTCCATAGATTCTAAAATTTGTATAAATAGTTGTAGAAACGTGTTTATATTGACATAAACAGGATATAATATAACATAATATGGTGCACATGTTGATAAAACATTAGTTTCTGTAAGTATAGGAAACTTAAATTAAAAAGAAAACTTAAAATTGTTAATACAAATTACATTCTTAGCTAAGCAAAATACATTAAAATGACTGAATCCCTTATTTGAACACAATACCTTCATCATAAAATGATTCACAGTTCGTAAAAGCTTTAGCAGATTACTCGTAATTTAGCGGTTGAGAAATCACTTGTAAACAGCAAATTAAATATGGATTTGATGCACACTAACTTCAACATCAATACTCAACGATTTTATACACAGTCTACTTCTAACTTCAATATTGTCCTGATGGTATTAAAATGGACAAAAATACAGAACACTACCGATTCAAATGATATTGACATCCGAACTGAGCTCCTCTCCTCATTGCTCAAAAACAGCGACCTTGCCGATTAGAGACACCTACATAACAGCATACACAAACAGCCCAAAACCAAGACTGTGTCGATGACCGTAGGATGACTGTCAAGGTTGAATTATCTAAGTATTCGGTTCATTAGATATAAGAAGAATAAAATTGTTCACTTATTTATCTGAGACTGAAAGATGCGGCTTTGCAATAAGCCTTTATAAAGGATGTAACAAAACACCCTAGTTATATTTAACGGGGTAATATAGACCATGAAACTAAACAACTTTCAGTATGGAGCCAACTTCAAAATCGCGAAAAAGAAACAGCTGTTTCATACAAAAATGCAGCACCCACTCGACTGAAATGTATGGGACAGCAGATTTTTTTTGCACTATTTCGAAGTTGGCTCCACAGTGAAAGTTGTTCAGTTTGATGGTCTGAAGCACCCCGTAAAGTATTACTAAGGTGTTTTGTTACACCCTGTATACGAGACACAATACATAAACAATTGTTATCGCGACACATACATTACACCAGTGCTGACGGGTTCTTATGCTGAAACAACTTTTTACATGGGATCAACGTCGAATCGCGGAAAATAAAGTGTTGTTTCATACAAAATTGCAAACCTACTCGACCCAAATGTCATATAAGCTGATGTTTTCCGCGATTTCGATGTTGGTCCCATAGAGAAAGTTGATCAATTTGATGGTCTGATCATCCATAAAAAATTGTCAGCATGTCTGTATACATGGTGTCAACTTAAATGCTTTCCATATCAAACAGGGTGCTTGCTGCAGACCATCAAACTGAACAACGACTACTACGGGACCAACATTGAAATCAGCTGATTCAAACATTTTGACAACGTATCACGTAATATTAGGGTCGACGTCCATTTGTAAACCAACAACCAGGTCATATTTTTAGCAAAGGCTTCGTGTTTCACTAGGGACGTACGTATGACACATAGGTCTTGATGGCCATAAGACCTAACTGTAAATTAAGAACTGGTTTTTATTTTTTGTACACCCAGCAACAAGTCTTGTTTTGTTGTGTAAGGAAAATGCGTAATACATAATACAGACATTGATTTGTAAGATAATATGGTTATAGAAATGTTAATTACAATTTTTGTATTATTTAAATAGAACCAGTAGAGAGGCTTTCTACAACATCTCACCGAAAATAATTTTGGTAGTTGTCATTATAATGTTTGTGACTACCCCAAAGGAGATAATGTCCGTGAGTATTTGGCGTGTAATAAAGAATAATTGATTCATTGATGTTAATATGATATCTAACTATCTACTTCAAGAACTCTCCCTATTGAGATACGTTTGTCTGATGTAACCTTAGTAAGTTTTAACATGTTTGCTTCGATCATTTGTATCAACTTAATTAAGTTTACCAAGAACATATTAAAATAAATATCAATAAACAAGTCAAATTTACGAAAGCAAAGAAAACGACGAATTACGATTTCACACCCTAAACAAAAACCTCACATTAACTCAAAATAAACTATTAGATTTATATACATACCTATTTACTTGTTTAATCAGTGAAAGTCAGCAAGGGACTGAGAAAAACTCAATAAAACCTTTAATTTATAGGTGAGGCAAAAAAAAACTCTGCTTTTTATTCTGGAGCGTTGATTAGCATCAGTGCATTGATGAGTCACTGTGGTTTTGAATACCTACTGTACCATATATTTACCTACTCATACTATTTTTAGATTTTTAAGATAGTACTTTGACCAGGAGGGGACAGGTTAAAAACCACAAAGGTCTGACTATGGAGCCTTGGGTGAGGCGATGTGGTGAGCTCGGGCATGGTTGACGAATACCAAAAATTGTACTCTTGTATGTTATGTTTGAAAGTAGCACCTATGACGGAGAAATTGCAGGGTAACCCATAGAATGGGTTCGTATCGGAATGACCTAAAAGCAAATTGACCTACGTATCATAACGACCTAAAAGCAAAACGTCCTATTATCAAATCGACCTAAAAGCAAAACGACCTATTATCAAATCGACCTAAAAGCAAAACGACCTGAAATCAGATTGACCTAAAAGCAAAAGGACCTAAAAGTAATACGGCCTTAAATTAAAACGACCTATTATCAAATCGTCCCATTTTTATATAGTACAGTCAAATACATAATTTCACTCATAAGCGCACACATTACGCCATTTATTAAGACTTAGAATCGTCAGAATCACGAAAAGTGGCTATTATCTTGAACTTTTTAGTTGCTAAACCGATTGCTTCCAAATCGATATCTGAAGGTCCGCATAGAGTCTGAACATGAATCTGATCCGATGTCAGATTTGAGAAAACTTGCCGCCATCATGAACTTTTTAGATATTAAACTATCGCCCTAAAAATCAATATCGTGGTATGGGCATGTAATGCGGAGTGACGAGATGCGGAATGATGGGCATGTTACGAGACGAATGTTAAGTATGAATGTGGATGGCTGCGGTAGGAGAGGAAGGCCGAAGAAAAGATACGATTGTGTGAAGGATGATATTTGTAAGAAAGGAGTGGGTGCTGAAATGACGGCTAAGAGGGATGAATGTAAGAGGAGGACATTGCGCCGACTCCAAATAATGGGAAATGGGCAAGAGAATGATGAATTCTTGTATGGTACCACGTAAAATTAAGGTCGAAAACATTGTGAAAACATGACTTAGGAGTAGGGCTAGCGAGGGAGTGCATCTGTGTTTAACGCGAACGCTTACTACAGGGCCGTAGCTAGGGGGGGGCATCGTGGGGCAATGCCCTACCTTAAAATCCCAATGCCCTACCTTAAAAATTAGGCAACCATTTTTATACTCTACAATCGTCTTTACAATATGGGCAAGTGGGACAAATTCCCTTACGAAATTGAAGTGATTCTAGCCGCAATCACGCACGTCACACGGCTGGGAAAAATGAAATGTCGAGTTTGCTCTTCACTTGCTCCTGCTTTTTGACTTTGTTATATGAACCGGTATTAAAGCTTGCTACAACCTACTCTTATCCCTAAGCTCCTAATATCCGCTTGCTCACTACCTTTGACTTTAGTAAAATTTTGGAACTCAAAGAATTCTGTTCATAAAAAGTTGCAGTGCTGTGAAATTTCGTGCCCGCTTCGCTCGCTCCAGCCTTTGAATGGTGTGTTATTATATGTAAACCTGGACTGACACCGTTTTTAAATTTGGTGTTTGAAATTTCGAGCTCGCTTCGCTTGCTCCAGCCTATGATATTATGAGCGTAGGTAGGCTAATGGAACTCATACGAACACACCGTTTTGGTTTTGGGGTGTCTTGGAGTGTGAAATTTCGAGCTCGCTTCGTTCGCTCCAGCCTTTGAATGGTGTTTTATGTGAACTCGAACTTACACCGTGTTTAGATTTGGTGTGTGAAATTTCGAGCTCGCTTTGCTCGCTCCAGCCTTTGAATTGAGTTTTGGGCATGGCATAGGTGATGGAACTCGGACCGACACCGTTTTGAGACTTAATTTGTAAAATTTCGAGGTCACTTCGCTCGCTCCAGCCTATGATTTTATGAGCATAGGTAAATGGATCTCATAAAAACACCGTGTTTAGAGTCTTGGAGTGTGAAATATCGAGCTCGCTTCGCTCGCTCCAGCCTATGATATTATGCGCATAGGTAGGCCAATGGAACTCATACCAACACCTTTGTGAGTCTTGGTGTGTGCAATTTCGAGCTCGCTTCGCTCGCTCCAGCCTATGATATAATGCGCAGGCCGGCGCATTGAAACCCATACCAACAACATTTTAATCTTGGAGTGTGAAATTTCGAGCTTGCTTCGTTCGCTCCAGCCCATAATGAGTAGAAATAGAAATATTTCTATTTCTATTTCATAATGAGTGTAGGTAGGCTAATGGAACTCATACCAACACCGTTTTGAGTCTTGGAGTGTGAAATTTCGAGCTCGCTTCGCTCGCTCCAGTCAATGGTGTTTTGAGCATAGATTTTTTATTTATTTCTTTTAATTTCTCGAGAGAAGATTTCACAGACACTAAATTATGTTACTCATTCAAAAAACTTGCCTTTTAATTCCGCCCTACCTTAAACTTCCTATGCCCTACCTTCAATCCAGTTCTAGCTACAGCCCTGGCTTACTAACTTCAAAATATTCTGCGTAACCGACTGCTTTTTTACAAAGATTATCAGTCGTCGTAGTCGACTGCTAATCTATACTTATAAAAGAGTTCCGTGACTAACTGACTGAGAGATGACGCACATCCTAAACCGCTGAAGAAAGAAACATGAAATTTGGAATATAATATTCTGCAGACGATGTAGTGGTGCACTAAGAAACGATTTTTCGAAAATCGACACCTAAAGGGACGAAAATCGGACAACATACAAGCATAGAGACTTGTTTCTAGATTTTTTCTGCAAAATTTCATTGTTAGTATTGAAAATATAACCAGACTTTGTTTGTATGGAGCGTGCCAAGTTACGGTAATATCCCCTTAGCATCATCAGTTCTCAAGCATGTTCCGACACCGAACTTTAGGTTTACTACGTTAGTACAAGGTACCTCCGTCACCTTTTCTAACTTCATGGTGGGTATATAACTTTGTAATTTATTTAAATTATTATTATTATCGGTATACTCTGCAGTAATTAAAACTGAGAATATATTACCAGCATTATTAATAGAACAGGAAGTTGTGGTTGTGATGCGAGATAAGTTGCTAATGAAAATTACTAAATGTTATTATTCAGTGATTGACATGTCTTACTTATCTATTATTAAATATTTGGTACATATAATTCTATGGAGCTGTAATTATTTAATACTAAATACTAATTGATATTGCACTTGAATGTACATTTATGGAAGACATTAAGCAAATCAGACGTTTTCCTATGAAGGTATTTTACTTTGAAGACATTTTACTAGTATGACGATTTTTTATTTCAGACGTTTTACTAGTAAGTCGTTTTGCTTTCGCTTTTGCTTCACCCCACAAAGACATTTAACTAGATTGTCTTTCTGATACGGACCCACCTATAGGCCCTATATTTTTCTCCCTATAGTACCTATAGGGTATACAATTAAATGCGTTACATATCGAAGCTGGTGCTTCAGAACAAGAAACTGAACAACTTTAACTATGAGGCCAACATCGAAATCGTGAAAAAGCAGGTGTTCTATAGAAAATGTCAATAGCTACTTGACCAAAATGTACGAAACACATGATTACATTTTCGCGATTTCAAAGTTGGTAAACACTCCCTTTAGAATGTAAGGCATATTCAGTTTATTCAGTACGTACGTATGCACGCACGCACGTACGCATATACGTTTAAAACCTGTATTTCATCATTACAAATTTAATTTACATACATACATGGTCAGAAACATTGAAACGACAACCAACTAGGCAATTATCCACCTAAGCGTGCAGTTGTAGCGGCTCACCCTTAGCCACGATTACAGCTTTTACAGAAAACATTGTTTCTCTTCATAAAAGCTAATTTGTGATTTCAAACAAAAACTAAATGGTTAAAGTAACAAAATTTAAAATTTAATTGTAAACTTTATTACAAGGAAATAAGATACCTATCCCAGGATTTTTAATGTGTACTCAAAGACTAAAATACTTGGTAGACACTAACAAGCAACAATTTTATGAGTCAGCAGGAAGAAAGAAATGCTATCTGATACTTGTTTTGTTACTATTTGTTTATGGTCTAAGCATTTGTTATTAAATAAAAAGGATAAATTCTTATTGTATGGAAGTCATGTTTTAACAAGTACAATCCTGTTTTATATTGTTTACTCTTGTTATTATGTAATGGATTGACTAATTGTTAAGTTAAATGTTTAAGTGTTAGGTAGTTCTTTTCTCCATGGAAACGAAAGTATTTTTACAGCAGGTATAAGAATTGATCAACAGTAGAAGTAATTTATTCAGTGTGGTGCCGGCTAAGAATAGCACCATCCCATCTTCTCCCGTGGGCGTCGTAAAAGACGACTAAGGGATCTACCGGAGGATGTGCAGCAGCATCCTCTGAGTACACACATTCAATCCAACTGCGATCGCCAACCCGCCTGCTAAGCGTGGCGATTATGGCAAATCCCCCCATTTTTTTTGCTGCGTCCAGCAGTGGACGTCTATTGGCTGATATGATGATGATGAGAAGTAATTTAGCTATGGAGATTAATATAGGTTAATATATGTTTGACATGGAGAATAAACTTGACCCGGAACTAGGTCATCATCGTCATCAGCCGCTCCTATACAGGGTGTAAACTTAATTACAAATTTTAAGAGATATTTGAGAACATTTAACTAATTTTTTTTACCATTGGCCGCACATTGTAATCGCTAGGAAAAAATTCCATATATTTGGGTTGAATAACCATTGACGTTTTATATGAAACAACCATATTATTTCGCTATTTCGATCAATCAATCAAATATGGATATGTACTTTATTTTACACCAAAACATAAACAGTAAAATACAGATTAAAAAAGATTGTTCAGTTTGCTGGTTACCACATTTTTCTCCCCTCCGGACGGAAAGCGTAAATTTTCGTCCCTCTGCGCTAAAAGATGTTGTCGCTTTCCACCTCCGTCGAGGAGAAAAATAGTATACTAACCTCGGGCAGTAAATAAGAAAGCCTCAGATCACATTGAGACCTTTCTGACTTTCCTGCCCTCGGTGAGTAATCTACTATAATTTTACACCCTGTCTCTTATCTGTTCCGTGACCCTGTATATGTCCTCACCAATAAGCGTGAGTGAGAGAGCGACATACTGAATCAAGCAGTCCCAGTATGGCTTGGTCTTGCAGGCATCTTAGGGGCTCATTTACTATTAGAGTATTTTCAAGCCCCCAAACATTGAGGCCAAAACTAAGTAATAATTGAAAATTTTCCTTGAAAAATAATTCAAGCTAAATAGGTGTAATTATACCAGAAACAACTGAATTCGGTTTAATTATGATTCAAGTACAATTGCAGTATAACTGAGAAAGTCAGTTAGGTATGTTTAATGAAGGTCATTGAACTGTTGCACTGGTCAATGACCTATTAATAGCACATCAATTCACAAGGCTGAGATAATAGCACTCCAGTTGTGCTATTTCTTGAATTTCACATGTCCAATGCCACATTTTAGGTACGCATATGAATCAGGATAAGCGAAATTATAAATACATGCCGGTTAAAATCATAACTCTCATTTTTGCTTCGTCAGTCTGGTAAAACATAGCACTTATGATAAAGGGTTATGTAGTTTCAGTAATCAAACTGAACAACGCATCCCCTCAGTACACTTTATTCCGTTTTAAGATATTTGAATCACCTCTCATGTTTGTGATAGAAGAACAAAAAACAGGTGACCAAACGAGAATAAAACAAGACTAAAAGCAGAACATGACATCCATCGCACAACCAGGACTATTCGACAGGGAGTGTGTATGCCATCAAATGTTATCTAAGCACGCACAGTATAGACGTCTACATGTGCCCATGCACTAATATCATACAGAGCACACTGCAGCACAAGATCAAAGGCTGCATGCTTGTATCCAACGGCACTGCAGGATGGACACGACAAGTGCACTAGAAACAAGCTTCTTGTAACTTTGAGTTCTTGTAAGTTTTGCTTATTTGCTTTGTTTTATTGATTCGGCTTGTGTAACGGAGGTCACATTAGTTATTTTTCCCAGCAGGGTACCTACCACTATTCTATAATTATTAGTGATCACTTCGACCCAGTGGGATCTTTTGTGATAGCCCCAATACTTTTTATTTTCGACACCCTTCAAATACATGGTCGATGAAGGAGTCAATACCATTGAGGGGAAGAAACCTAAGGTCTCCCGGTTTTGGGTATATGAACCAGAGTAACAATAATGTATAATAATTAAGATACATCATATCCCTAGATGTACATTTCTTTCTACTGCATGCAACAAATAGCTCCCTTACGGTTAAATGAAATCTTAGCCCATGTTTTAATGAATTCCTCTAAATAAAAAACATTTATACTTATATGTTTCTTGAGTTTCTTGACTGCCTGACAGACAATGCACTGCGTTAACTGCTGAAGATGAAACTGGGAATTTCAATATACATATTATATTCTACAGAGGATGTAGACATATATCGGTGAATGCAAGAAAGATATCACAAGTAGACAAGTGTAGACTGCTCTGTCTGTAGAAGAGATTACCATCCCCAGTGCTTCACAATCAACGAGAAGATATACTACTTAATGATACGGGAAAGGAAAAAGTTACCTTGTTGACGCAAGTGGGGCTTAGAAATGATTTATTCGAATTTCACATGGATGAAATCGCAGGCAAAAGTTATGCAGCAGAACACTAAGAACAGATTTTTCTATATTCTAATTTCACGTGGACAAAAGCTAGTTCGAAGATAAATCAGGGCCTATAGACAAAGTAACATTTCTATTGGCGTAGAGGATAGTAGAAATGACAGAATGTATGGATTTGAGATTGGCGAATGACTCTGACGTTTGCTTTCTCCACCATACGTCAAGGCCATACATTTTAATGTCTTCTACTGTTGTTAACGCTAATCGAAAGATACTTTGTCTAGGCCCAGGGGTGTATGGTTCGGTGCAAACGAGACACCAGCCACATCTAACGGTGGCTGTTGCGGTCTCAGATACAGCTGTGGCGAGTGGCTAGAGCCACTGGCCACATGTGTGCAGCAAGTCCCTACAAAATGTATGAGAAAGGCATGTGATATGCTTATCGCTTACAACCGATAGCTTGTTTTCGCCTAGCCTAACATGTTTGGGTTTCATTTACTTCTGCGACAGACGAAAGGACATTTTTAAAGTCTACATCTGCAGATAATGTATGTACAAATAGGAATAATACAACATCTGATATGGGACGGCAGTTTTTTTTTCACTATTTCGAATTTGGCTCCATACCGGAAGTTGTTCAGTTTGATGAGTAGAATTCATGGTAAAGTTATCCGCACTGATATAAAATTGACCCTATAGAGCAGTGGTAGCCAAGACATTGACCACGGTCTACCTGGTCGCCCGCGGTCAACTTTTATGATAGTCTCGCAAAGAGATTAATAACTGAATCAATAGTAGATTACACACCGAGGACAGGAAAGTAAGAAAGGTCTCAGATCTCATGTAATTGTTCAACAAACATGTGATCTGTGGCTTTCTTATTTACTGTCCGAGGTTAGTATACTATTTTTCTTCTCGACGGAGGTGAAAGCGACAACTTCGTTTAGCGCAGCGGGACGATAATTGACGCTTTACGTCCGGAGGGATGAAAAGAAAGTTACAGTATGCCTATCAAAATCAGGCTGTTGCGGTTGAAAGTAGACTGCCAGGTATATCTAAAATTTTAATTTAGACCATGCAATGTATGAAGTTTGGCCACCCCTGCTATAGAGTCATGTTGCAAGTCTGTTATTAGGTGGTCGTATGTCAATAGGCTGCTCCCGGCTTGCAACGAAGCTCCACAATGTAATGGTGACTCAAGTGTATGTTTTTGTGCATAAAACAACCATTGAAGTCACCAAATAAGTACCGTTCAATGTTTTAAGCACTTTTGCTATTTAAACTAGATATTGGCAAAATTATCTACACTATGAAGGAGGTAGAATTTCAAGATTAGAATATAATAGATAAGTATAAAGAATTTTACCAGGATAAGGTGTTTTACCCAAAATACTAATAATGCTCGGTTGTTTGGCAGATTCTGATGTTGGAAGACAATCCTCTTTCAGGTCCCCCGTCACACTGGACAGAGTTTCGGTACTACCGGTGAAACGTGGATGTTCTGAGGTTTCAGAATATCTCTGACTACCCCCTCGGGGAATATAGTCGTGAGCATATGCTATGCTATGCTATAAGGTGTTTTACCCAAAATACTAATAATGCTCCATTGTTTGGCAGATTCTGATGTTGGAAGACAATCCTCTTTCAGGTCCGTGCTTTAAACATAAAGTCCTTTATTAGAATTAGAAACAAGATAGACAAAGATTTGTCAGTTAGAAATTCATTTGAAATCTATGTTTTGTTTCTAATATATAAACCACTTCCTTTATTTATCAATGAAATCAGTCTCCCAATCATGTCATTTATGCGAATACATTTCAATAAATAGGGAATTCACAAGCAGTAAACAATTCGCAGTGCATTGGTAACCAACCACAAGTTTTGAATTAAAATGAACACTTACCACCTTCGATGGACAACGGCTATGTGGCAGGCATCTTTATAGATATCTTCGAACGTATTTTCACTATAATAGTCATTAATATTACAATATTTCACTTAAAACACAGTAAAATTAACTATCAGTCTCGAAATAACAAAGCAAACAAACAAGAGTGCATTCACTCACTTCACTCGCATGCATTTCAATCAAACAAAAGCAGTGCTGCCAATGTAAATTTCTAGATTCCCTGCTCAAATAGGATCAATTCCCCGATTTTGCAGTCATGCATTCCCCGAAACTATAATATTCAATGATATTTGTATGTAAAAACTTTTAACTTTGTAACTACCCTACAAAATAAAGCATTATTGAATTAAATTGTAGTTTAATGTTTAAAAATTTGCTTAACTTTTTCTTCCCCTTTGTTTCATTTAATGGGGGATTTTCAAAAAGCCATTAAAAAAGAAAAAGGTTTTCCTAATGGCTCGATAGATGGCATTGACGAGACAGGGGCGAGCGACCTTGCAGAGAATAAAAAACCAATAAAATAGTAATAATTTGTGTTTTAAAGTAAGCAGCACAATATAAACATATTATATTTCGTCAACGGATTTATCTGACTCAGTGACATGCATTTTTGTATACTTTATAACCTAAAATTTTCGTCTTCGGTCCCCTCTCTGGTCAACGCCATTTATCGCTAATATGTTGAACTACGTTTTACTAGCTGTCAGAAAACTTCTCATTAAGTAGGTATTATTTATTTTGCTCCCACATTTTCGATCTAAGAATAATCCGATTTGTTTCAAATTTTGACAATTCCTCTTCTATTAGATATACTTTCCTTGTTATTTATTACAAATAGTCTGATTCCCCGATTTCCCCGATCATTACCCGCACGTACCCCTCATTCCCCGAAAATCGGGGAAATTCCCCGGAATCAGCAGCACTGAACAAAAGTGCAGTAGAGTGATTTGATTTCAACAACAATGTCACTGGTAAAACACGAAACATAATTGGTGAAAATATTCTGTTCTTCGCTCTCATTGGTGGAATTTAGAAATGCACCGCTTATTTTGTTACTATGAGAACTAGATCGTATGATTCTCGAAACAATCTATCGTTTGCCCTGTCTATTCTAGAGTTTATGAAAGAGATAGAAAACATCATAAAAACGAAAACGGCGTGAGTAGAGCAAGGCGGTAGTAATCATGTTTGTGTCCGTGCCACAGATAAAACAGAGGACAAAGAAAACAAACTGAATAGAGGTGAACAGTCAACAGTCGGAACAGTAGTGATTACTTGTTCAGTGTCAGTATGTATAATGTTCTCTTTGGTGAACAGCGTGAACTTTCGTTTTGAATTTTTGAATGAATTACGTTTTTTTTTAAACTCTTTTTAGGGTTCCGTATTCAAACAAGGAACCCTTATACTTTCGTCCATTCTATCTGTTTGTATCAGCATGCCCCGCCTCAATAACTCACTCATTTTTGCACCTATTGAATCGAAATTTGGCATGAAGACTGAAAAAACAGAAATGTAGTAGGTAAAAGCCTGACCAGAAATATAAAAAACCTGGTTTGGGGGCGCTGCGATCGACTGTAACCTTTAATATCAGTGATCCACGTACAAAAGTTAGTTCCAATGATTTTCCGCAACATGGCGAGGTTTTTTATTTTTCTGGTCGGGCTTTACTTACCTACCTTACTAGTTAGTTTTGAAGAAAACAAGTTGTTTTGATAAGTTTGATGTTTAAAGTATGTGGTTTATACAGGGTGAAATCGATATCCTGTAGATGATACTTTTCCTCACACCCTGCATAGGTAGCATGGCACCGTGATATAGCGCTATCACACCTTCGCTCTCTTTCTAAAGGCGTCATAAAGCCTAAAGTATCTCGTGTAGCATGCTGTGGCTTCTGTATTGTTTGTTCATTTACGCAGAAATGGATGCGGTATTTTAGTGACTAGGTATGCTTACAAAATCTTGCAAATTAATCGGGCAAAGGAAAACCTTAGATTTTTCATTCATTTTTGTCATGTTTCTATCCCTTTCCAGTATACGCGGTCAGCGAATCTACGGGATGTAAGGAAAACATCATTAATCTTTAAACCACAGACATGCTCTACTACCCATCAAACTGAACAACTTTTACCTAATAGGTATGGGAGCAAACCTGTCAGAACAAAAAAAAATCTGCTCTGTCTCATACTTGAATGAATCGAGTAGGGCTGCAGTTTAGTATGGAACAGCAGATTTTTTTTTGATCTGACTTGTATTTACACAATACTTAAGGAAAAGTATCATTAACCTTTAAACCATATAGTTACCTACTCTACCCATCAAACTGAACAACTTTTACTATGACATAGTAAGTAGGTAACTATATGGTTTAAAGGTTAATGATACTTTTCCTTACATTCTGTATAAAATACTCAATCAACGATTAATATAAGTTATACTACCTACTGTTACTTTAAGATTTTAGCACGCTAAACTAAAATGGTGAAATGGGACGTTTTTCTATAGTCACCTATAAGCTATAGTCACCTAGATTGGCTACAACGAAGGGCTACAAGTTACAACTACACTCAACCTCAACCTAGGCTAGGCTACAAACAAAGCAACGGACATGGCGAGCCAGATTATTATTTTTAGAACTCTTGTTTTGTCAAGTTAGGGTATCAGTAAGTACCTTATCATCATAGCTTTCAGCAACAATCTAAAAAGTAAAAACGACTATGCTTGAATGTTGTCAGATTTTCGTAGCTTATCTTAGCTTTGAAAATGTATATTTTAACGAAAATCGGACAACATATAAAGCATAGGTAGTTAGCGATTTGTTTATAGATCGTTTCTGCAAAATTTCATTGACTTTAATTGGTTAGTATTGAAGATTTAACTAGACTTCCTTTGTATGGAGCGCGCCAACAGTAATCCCCTAAATCTAGTGGGCTTCCTGCATAGCTAGCATGCCGCAGTGATACAGCGCTATCACACCTTAGCTCTCTTTCTATTTGCGTGCGAACGAACGAGATAAAAGACGTGATACAGCCGTATCACGTGTAGCATACTACGAGTGCAGGAGGAGCCGGGATGGTCGGATAGGAAGTGATTCCCACCTCACGCAAAATAGACGCCTAAGGTTTGAACTACACCAGCATAGCTAGCATGCCGCAGTGATACAGCGCTATCACACCTTAGCTCTCTTTCGATTTGCGTGCGAACGAACGAGATAAAAGACGTGATACAGCCGTATCACTTGTAGCATACTACGAGTGCAGGCAGCATACAGAATCGCATTTTTCCGTCGCTCCATTCTTTTCTGTCAACGTCATTTGCTAGAGCATATAAGATAGACGGAACGGAACAGCACGCCGCGTGCGATCGCGTTCCGTCTATCTTATATGCTCTAGCAAATGACGTTCCTGAGTGACAGAAAATGATGGAGCGACGGAATAATGCGATGCTGTGCTACTAGTGTAGGAAACGAAGGTAGTGAACCCCCACAGTAATTCGTGGTGTAGTTCAACCCTATGACGTTGAGGCGCGCTCCATACAAACGTACTATGGTGATATTTTCAATACTAACCAATTAAAGTCAATGAAACTTTGCAGAAACAATCTAGAAACAAATCTCTATGCTTGTATCGAGTCAAATTTTATATATTTTCAATTTATATGGAAATCTTTGACACTTTAACTTTAAAACTATACCTACATTTTAAGGAAAATCTGACTCCATACCCTGATACAAGCATAGTTGTTTCTGAAAAATGTCATTGTCTTTAATTGGTTAGTATTGAAAATACACCATAGTACGTTTGTATGGATGGAGCGCGCTCCGAATTATATCCTCTTAAAGTTAGGCTTGACGAAAGTTAGATTTGGTATTTTCGTTTCCTATTTTGTGTGCCCAGATGGCAGGAGATAGAGCTACTTATATATTACTGTTGTATACGTACTATACATCTAATAGCGTACCACACGGACCTGAAATAAATACGGACCGAGTATTGCACTAAAAAGATGTGAAGCATGCAAGGTAATACAATCTCGTTTGTTCTACAAGGGACCTACACTCACACAGATGCACTAGCTCTAGGCGCAGGTCCGACAACCCGTCACCTTATGTACCGCGTGACAGCACGCACACAAAAGAAATGGGTGCTTCACTCATGATTAGATGACATTACGTCTGGTTCTTCTTTTAAGTCTGTGGCCTACCAATGTTCGCAAATAAACTACCAACCTTGTTTGAGGTGGTTCGTGTTTGACCTGGCTGCGCCTGTAACGAATTATGAGCAATTTTCTCACGAAAGGTTATTTCTAAACTCATCTCTTCAATTGAGGAACAATTTTTGTTTTAGATTTTCATACAACGTAAAAGCACAAAAAACACTGCACTTTCTGTTGCTACAGTTAATCACAGACAGGCCACCCTCAAGCTAACCTAACCTACATTCAGGTACAGAGCAGATGCAAACCACAAAAACTAGCAATACTGTAAACAAACTATTCATTGGCTCTCCGATCAAAGACATTCATGAATGGCAGTGTGGCTGAGCTTTTAATAAGATTTATTGTAACCGATCTTGTTTTGACAATCACAATGGCGGTTCGCTGGCGGTAAACGATATTCTTTGTGTGGTCTTGAGACATTGTTGTTGGTGTAAAGTCAAATAGTGTTTGCGTTTTCGCACCTGGACTATGAAAAAATGTAAAGGAAAGTTGTTTTATTATAATACTTACTTAAATATAACTTACTGATACAGATTTAACCTCAGCTTGCTAACTAACTGTTCCGCATTCCGATTCATCCATGTGAAACCTATTAAAATATTAATAAAATAGATAAGATAAGATAAATATTCTTTATTTGCACACCAAGAATAGAAAAAATACAATTTAAAACAAGAATGAGAAGGGTACAAAGGGCGGTCTTATCACTAAAAGCGATTTCTTCCAGACAACCATTGAATTGAAGAACTGTTTACAGAGACAAATAGGTAACTTCTTATGATTTTTTCAAGAAATTTAAGAACAAGCATATTCATATCAGCCGATATATACGTCTACTGCTGGACATACGCCTCCCCCAAGGATCGTCACAAGTGGTCCTGCGCTGCCCTCATCCAACGGATTCCCGCCGCCATCCCCAGGTCGTCGGTCCATCTTGTGGAGGGCTTACCCTCGCTGCGCTTTCCGGTACGCGGTCGCCACTCGAGAACTCTTCGGCCCCATCGACAATCGGTTCTGCGAGCAATGTGCCCCACCCATTGCCACCTTAGTTTAGCATTTTTTTGGGCTATGTCGGCTACCTCCAGGTGTAAGTTGTAAAAATATTTGCGTATTTGTGGAATCTATAAGATGCATTTTTCTGGTTTTGCCATAATTTGTTACCTAACGTTCAATTTACACTTCCTCAACACAAGTAGGTTAAGTACAGCAGAAACCATTTTTGATTACGGGTTCTAGGTACTCGAAACTCGCAAAAGTGCATTTTTGTGGAAGTTTAAATCGAGCGAAGATAAATAAAATTAAAATTAAAGTAATGTAGAAAATACCAGTAAATAACATTCAAGGATAAAATTCCAAACCATGAACATAGTTTCGGTAGGTACACTTACTGATGTCTCACGCGTAGAGACGTCACAACTCACAACTCACACAAGTACATCGATAGGAAACAGTGAGTTATGGTAATGCACCATATGATACGATACACAACGGACTCCGCTTCGGAAACGTAGAAACACTAATCTTAACGACAAATAAACATAAAGATGTCCACTACAGTCACTAAAAGGCGATAGTTGTTAAATTTAATGGCACATGAAATAAAAATAGTGTAATTACGGTATTGAGGAATAGCTGTCATGAAAAAGGGTTCAAACATCAATTAAAGAAGGTGACCGGCCATAAAATTGCTGGCATCCGACTAACTGATTCTTTGGCTTTTCCTGATTGTTAAATTAGGTTTCAAATTTTGAATTTCATGAAATAATTACAGGCCACTAAGTAAAACAAAACGAGAGAAAATAAGAGATAAGTGTACTTTTTGCAACCATCAGCAGCAAGGCTGATTCAGTGTTTATGGGGTGTAGAGCATCTCTGTGATGGGGATGGACCAGGTCTGCCTGCATAACTTCAGTCGGTTTAGGAGTTACTGACTTTTAAAGATGAGAAAAAAGTTAACGATCAGCTGCAAGGCTGATCGTATGATATTATTGTTGTATGCACTGTAGCTATGTGAACAGTACAAAAACTGACATGAACTGCCAGTCGGTTTAAGATATACCGCCGTTCAAAGGTCGGACATTTGAACAGCTGTAACTCCTAAACCGACTGAATGACCATGTCCGTTTTTGTACTGTTCACATAGCTACAGTGCATACAACAATAATATCATACGATCAGCCTTGCAGCTGATCGTTAACTTTTTTCTGATCTTTAAAAGTCAGTAACTCCTAAACCGACTGAAGTTATGCAGGCAGACCTGGTCCATCCCCATCTCAGAGATGCTCTACACCCCATAAACACTGAATCAGCCTTGCTACTGATGGTTGCAAAAAGTACACTTATCTCTTATACTATATTGTGCTATTTTGCTAAATAGTAAATAGGTATACAGGGTCCAACGTTAAAAAGATGATCAAACAATCAAACTAAACAACAACTGAACAATTTTTTCTATGGGACCAAAGTTGAAATCGCGAACAAGTCTGCTGTCCCATGCACTTTTTATTGAGCGATATCGACGTCGGTCCCATAGAGAAAGTTGTTCAGTTTGATGGTCTAACTAATAAATCCCATTAAAACCGTGAGCTTATTAAGAAGGACTCTACAGGGTGAAATTGATATCATATAAAACTGAACAACTTTTGCTATGGGAGCAAACCGATCGGAGCAAAAAAGAATCTGCTGTTGCATACATTTGAGTCGAGTAGGCACTGCAGTTTAATATGGAACAGCTGATTTTCTTTTTGCTCCGATCGGTTTATTCCCATACTAAAAGTTGTTCAGTTTGATGGGTAGACTCTCAATTTCACCCTGTATAATCTGGGCATAAGCATTATTCCGAACTCTGTCTCGCCATCACTTTACCAACATTAAACGCAAGCCCATTTTACGTTTAAAAATACCAATCCCACCTAGCTATCCTCGTTACTCGTTAGTATAAATAATGCGAGAATAATATTATTTTACTACAAAATGGTCTTAGACCTAAAGTAGCAAATCACGTGTACTGTTTATTTAGACAGGACTCAACATAAATTATTAGCTGTAACTTTACTAATGAGACGACAGCAATTAGCATTCTTGTCAAATAATAAGAAGTTGTTATTGATGCCTTAATTATCTTGGACTTTTATAGACAGTGTGTTTTGCTTCATGTACAGCAATTAATATAATATACCTAACTAGGTACATAGGTAATTTGGCTCTTGGTAATTTTTGTGTTGGTACCTATCGCTATCTGACACTGCATTTTTCTTTCTTATTTTAATCTGAATTTTTTTATTCAAAATAATATCACATTAGATCAATTTTATAGCTTTCTGACGTCATTTTTTTGACTCTACCACTGCATCGGAAGGTGTTCCGTTTTAGAGAAGATGCGTCCAGAAACTCTACAACACGTTTTTGAATTGTAGGCAATTATTAATGATTAGTAACTAGTGCCTTATCTGACCTGACCACGTCTACTTTATAAATTACTAGTGTTTTCCCGCGACTTCGTCCGCACAAATTATATACCAGATTTTAAGTCAAATCATAAGCTATCAAACTAAAAAAGTTTCATCAAAATCGGTTCAGTAGTTTTTGCGTGATGCGCGAACAAACAAACAAACAAACAAACAAACACACAAACAAACAGACAAACAGACAGACAAAATTTCTAAAAAAGGTTGATTTCGAGTCAGGGATACCTAAAAACCATAGCTTAATCTTTTTTTTGCAAATATCTTCAATGTACAGACACACTTCAGTTACAGTTTTATAATAGTTTAGATTATAATTAGACACTATGAAAATCGTGAGAAAACCTGTATTCAATCCCCATTGGACGTGGTGGACTAACGCCCATACACCTTCCCTGCAGTGCCCTGCAGTGGGTTTATAGGCAGATGATGATGAAGATGATTTTAATTAGTTTTTAGAGGAGTCTAGCGGCTAACACTCTAATATTGACTAAAGTTGGCAAATAGAAATTTGCTAATACACTTTCTTCAGGAGATGTTACCTTTACAAGAACGTTTTTATTTTACCAATGTGTTTGAGTGAATCACATTAAACTAATGGATATAGAAATAGCCGATTTCGTAGCAAATGTAACTATCGGATCGAACCTTCTTATTAATGAAGCTCTTTCACACCGTAGTTCTTTTACGAACAAAGAGCAAGGCACCAATTATTATTTTAGCCTTAAGAGGTCCGCTGCTGAACATGGGTATTACCACAGAGTAATATAATTACAACGTATAGGTACTTAAGCATCTAAATAAAGTCAATGACTCAAGGCTGAACAGATTCAGATGAATTTTCAATTCAATTCAATTCACTTGCTCTCACAAAAGCAAGTAGATATAAAGGGTGTAAGGAAAAGTATCATTAACTACATACTCTACCCATAAAACTGAACAACTTTTACTATGGGAATGGGAGCAAAACTGTCTGAAATATAAAAGAATCGGCTGTTCCATACTAAATTTACTCAACTAAAATGAATGTGACAGCAGTTTTTTTTGTTCTGACAGGTTCGTTTCCCATAGTGAATGTTGTTCAGTTTGATGGGTAGACTATGTGGTTTAAAGGTTAGTGATACTTTTCGTCACACCCTGTATATAAAAGTTATGTAAGATTGTAACGTAACTTTTAATATCACAGGACCTACTAGGAGCTGGTGGTTAATAGAATTAAATATTTTAACGGGTTCTTACCGCGTTTTGGTAACCGCGTAACTCGCAAAAATTGTAAAATCTAATAGACTCCCAACGCAAGAGACTGAATAAGGAAGACCGAAGAATACATTGGAACAGGCAGACGAAGAACAGGCAGATTCTAACATAACATAAGTAAGTATTCTTTATTTGCACACCAAGATTTGGAATACCTTGGAAAGGCCTCTGTTAATAATCTAGTAACTAGATACTCTTTCTTATACTGTGACGATAGTCTGATGATGCTGTGCTGATGATACACAATGACAACACTAAGCAAAGCGAAGCAAAGCAAAGCAAAGCAAAGCAAAGCAAAGCAAAGCAAAGCAAAGCAAAGCAAAGCAAAGCAAAGCAAAGCAAAGCAAAGCAAAGCAAAGCAAAGCAAAGCTATAAACCGGACTGACTGTTAACTTACCCAAAATAACGAAATTCTTAGAAAAAAACAAGTGTGTATACAGTACCCTCAAACTGTCCCTAAATGAAAAGATCAGCATGACAGATGGCCAAGCGTCGAGCTCTTTCATCTGGCGAAAGACAGGGCAGTGTTTGCTGAGCTAACTGCCAACCTCCAGTAATGGAGAGAGACCCGAAGGAGAAGAACAAATAAAACGATGTGTCAATGGTGATAAGATAAAGCCATAAGAGTTGTTTAGGATCGTAGCGTGTGGCTTAGGCGTAGTCTCTGTCTGAAACCCTAAGATAATGTCCTGATATTGTAGTTATGGTATAGTCGTGAGCATGCGTCGCTTGTGTGCGTGATGCATGCATGCATGTGATGTGTGTACTGGGATCCCCTGGGGGATCGGGCTAGGGGATCCTGGTGGCCGAACCCGAATTTTCGACTTGTGATATTATCTCAGACGGCGCCTTCCAACATCCTGAATTCCTGATGTAATCATCATAATAACAGATAACGTAAATGAAAAATACATTGGCTAAACACTTGACGATCACGTGTTAACAGAAAGCCTTTATCATTATTTATTATAATAATATAAAACATCTGTTTAACTACATAAGATAATAAAATTGGTCGTAAACTGCATAAAAACGAAAATAGATCGGTGCTGCTAATTTTCCTGTAGGCCTCGCATGCCACCCCCGACAAAACGATAAAAATCGAGAAAAGCCTCTTTCTTTATTATTTTACGTATGCCAGAAAGAGCGCGCATGACGTTTTACTCGTTTAAACGCTTTGTCGTGGCTGGCATGCTAGCCGTGCTGTTGAAACACCGTTAGATTTTGCTTGTATTTCTAAGTCATTTGTTAGTTAATTCAGGTCAATCAGGATGTGAATGTGAAGGAATTCTAACTCTACAATCTCAGGACAATCCATAGTAGTTTCCATCCAGGCTCAATGCAGGGCACATTTTTTTTTAATCACATCATTTTGGGAGTAGGCATATTATGCCTACTCCCAAAATGATGTGATTAAAAAAAAGGTATGGGCGTTATATACTCCATGACGAAACAAGAATTTGACGAATGTCGTGGCTACCTCCACCACGTGTCCAGTGCGGATTGGTAGACTTCACATTCGCATCAGAATTTCTTCTTCAGCGTATGCAGGTTTGATCGAGATGTTTTCCTTCACCGTTTGAGGGCAATCCGTATATTGCTCATTCTTCTCACATGAAACAGCTTTATGAACGAGCGGCAGCACAAAAATTTATCTCAGGTAAGAAATTAGTTACGAAATAAACGTTGATGAATTTGATTAGTCTGTGAGTTGCCGAGCATCTCGTCAAAAGGCTGTCGCGAACAGTTAGGCAGACCACGTACAGTATTACAATTAATGTTAAGGACTTTAAGAATCCCCTAAATGACCCCCGCGACTCATGACCCATCATCTAGAACATATAGACCCCATAGGTTAAGTAGCTCTGGATAAGATACTCTCCTCTGAAGACATACGACTGTGTTTTCTGCTGTAATTCAATATTTATATTTGTGTGAATTAATTACTTACCTAATATTCTGCCCTCATCTTATTCACAAACGGCTAATGATTCCTGCATCCAGTCTTCATGTCAGCATCAGGTCCTGAGAACAGACGTACGGTGTGACAACAAGGCTCGAGTTGAGGTAAATACCACAGTTTGGAACTCAACTCACGTCCATGATTGGTCATTTCAGTATATCTCTGTTAGACGCCATGCGAATCCCGAATGAATTACAGTTCACTCCTTACATGAAGACCCATTATATAACTCCTACGTTAATGCCTTAAGATTGAAAATAGTTTGACTGAAGGGTCTGTATTCGGATCGGACTTTACGGGAATTGTTTATAACTCGATACACGGGGATTTGGTTCGATTCGGTAAAAACATCGAATTAAACTCCACCTTTGTCGTCGTTTATGGCTTTAGCAAGTGCTCCCTCAGAGTTGATCACAGTTTTTTTGTGTTTTTTGCGGGATCGTGTCAATCAGTCCTTGGAATTTTGAGATTACGTTTTTTAGAATGTCTTTGTAATACAAAACAGCATTATTGAAAGCTTATTGAAGCTTTCGCTCTGAATACGTAAGTATACATAATTTTTATTCCAACCATAAAGTTTATAACCAATTAAAATAAAATTCGTTCTAATATCCCATGTTTATACGACCATAAAATTGCAAAGTCAGCTCATTAATCATTACAGTTAAAATCCCCCAATAACCCAGCTAATACGATTTAATTTTCATCTTTCCCTCAGTTTTCATTGACGGCACCTAATCACTGCCCACGACAAGATAATCCCATTATTTATTGGCCATAACAGTCGATTCTGTCGTCAGTTGAAAGACCGCAAATTTATAAAGCTGCTAATGAAATTATATTGAATTCTAATAAATTACCCAGGGTGTCCCGTAGTACAATGATAGCTGTTTACGATTGTAAATGTTGTGGTTACAAACGTAGGACCACCCTTACTATTTTGGGTATCAGTTGCGGGTACAATAGAGTTTGGGTGCAACATGCTTTGGTCAGTCTAAACATGAGGTAATTTATTGGGGCAATGCTACTTTTATAGTAATGTTTGGGTGGTAAACAGGTGGTAATGGACCACACAACTGTAGACGAAAGATTGTTTAATTTACTATTGATGGTTTGTGTGAAACGTAGGCATTGGAAATCATAAGATTGACATTTAATTGAAAACTATTGTCAGAAATACCTACCAAGTTAACCTTTAGTTGCAGAAACGTTAATTACAGTTAATCCTCCATTAAATCGATTGCTAGCTTTTACTACGTCAACTAGTCAAAAAGTAACAGCAAGAGATTTAATGGAAGATTAACTTTAATGAGCGTTTCTGCAACTGAGCGTAAGAGTTCCACCTACTACTAGAAAAAAATACAAAATAACAACATGAAGAAAACACGAATTTAAACTGTAATACTTAGTTTAGAAATTTATATTGCGTTTTATAAGAGAGATGAATAAACACGCTATGACAGGATGTGGCTCTCCAAACGCATTGAACACAAAAATTCCTCTAAAAATAACGAACAAATTGATAACAATAACCTCGACCGAATTCGATTAATAATTAGAGTATCATTTCACACTAGCATCTCGAGTTATTCTCAGGCTGCATTTGAAACGTGACGTATCCAAAATTCTTGTGGACAAAGGACTATGGCAGGAGCGGGCGTAGGTAGCTTGGCCTTCCGTCAATATACCAGACAGCAGGATACCATTGTCAATGTTCCCTATTGTGCCACAGGCCGACGCAGCACTGACCAAAAATCATTAATTCTGTTTCACAAAGCCAGAACCCACAAATTGAAGCTCTGAAAAAAATTAGGGCCCATTCAATGTCGACCACTGGCTGGCGGCACGGTACGTTCTATATTTTGGAGACGGGAGCGGTCGGGACGATATTTAGATTTGAGTTTTTAATTAAGGGTACGATTTTGTATCATCCACCAACCGATGGAGCATGAATGATATTGATATTACGATCGTGATCATGATCATGCTGATTTTGTTGAATAATATAAAAATAATGGGTTAGTCCATCTAGTTATACAATTAGTTATACAGTATAACAGAATGGACAAAAAAAGTCTTAATAGGTAAAGCCTGACCAGGAATATAAAAAACCTGGTTTGGGGGTGCTCAATCGACTGTCACCTTTAATGTTAGTGTTCCAAGTACAAAAATTAGTTCAAATGATTTTCCGCAATATGGCGAGGTTTTTTATATTTCTGGTCGGGCTTTAACTACCTAATATAAAAATAACGTAAGCAGGTTTTACAATATTTTGATATAGACCAGGAGCGCAATTTTTGAATCTCATTCGGTGAGCTCAGCAGTTGAAAATGGCAAAATTACTATGGAGATACGCATCTTTTTACTGCTGTTTTTTAGCCGTTTTAAGATTACAGTTTTATTATAATTGTATAAAGATAACAGAGTTTTGAGAAATCACAATCACGCGGAAACGCGGCGGGTTTCGTTGAAAACCTTGAAATTAATCTTGTGCAAGTGCAATGCAAATATCGTAACCGAGTAGACGCATATACTCACGACGATTTGCCACGGGGGACATTTAGAGACGATCTAATAGAGGGTGTTATTTTAAATGCGTTGATGCTTCAGTTCAGACCATAAGGCTGCGTTTCCACCAGAGATGTGCGAGGCGGTGTGCGAGGAAAAAATCGGCCAATGAGGGTGCTTCAATTTCCCAATGAGGTGATCGAGCGAGCGCACTATTGGCGGATTGTTTCCTCGCTGACCGCCTCGCTACCTCGCACATATCTGGTAAAAACGCAGCCTAAAACTGAACAACTTTTACGATGGTACCAATTTTGAAATCGCGAGACGAAAAATCAGCAATTTCAAAGCTACTCGACCAAAATGTATGAAACAGCTGTATTTTTTCGCGATTTTAACATATTCTAATTCAGAAAATATTTTATGTTAAAAAAAACTACCTAATCGAAACGGAAAGCTGTCTAGCGGTGCGAACGACACCCTCGTCAAATTACTAAGCGCATAAGTAATAAAAGTTGTTCAGTTTGATGGTCTGAGGCACCCCTTTAAGTATGTAACACATTCAAGTTGAAACTCTGTACCTATATTGTATTCAGAGTTCAGACTATCCATTTTTCACTAACATTGCTCAAAGTCTATTCGGTCGTGAGCCCGTCACCACTATTATACCTAATGGACGGAATTGAATAGAATTAGAAATTAGCTACCTACCTACATACATACAAAAACTCACAACCATAATACTTTTCGGGGTGGTCAGAAGCCTTGCTACAACTATCGAGTACATTTTTATGCATTACAGTGCAGTGCATGCACAAATTAGCTACCTATCGGCCAGATTTGTAAAGGCGTTAAAGAACTGTACCTATAGGTAGGTACACACGGCGACAGGTCAGGTTACCCTGTTTGGACATTGAACTATTAGAAGTTAAACGCTGCGAATCGTGCGAGAGGGTGCGGTATGTTGTTGTTGTTTCGTCTTACGGCACGCTGCGCCCGCGCCAGCAGCCGCGTCTATATGCACAGGCTCTCTACCGCACTATTTTGTGTTTTGTACGTAGTGTAGTTATGGGTATATAGGGTGCGTAACATGATGTATCGCCGTGTGTAGATAATTATATTTTAGTACAGTTTTACGAATACAATAATTTTATATGTTCCACCTATTGAACTATTATGCACTAACACGACGTACAAACGTCATCCCCCACGTAAGAGTAGGACTAGTGTGGGCGGGTGAAGGAGATAGCGATAGCAATTTTCTAAGTGTGGTGACATCACCACAATTAAATGGGACAGCGTATTGAAGCGCGATGTTCACTCTAATACGTAGGTAGGTACCTACTCAAAGGTTCCATCCTAGCCTAATTACTCTGTACGTACCTAATTACCTATTAGTAAAAGTAACTAGGAGTCAGTAGCAGGTACTAAAAGTGATAGGTACAAAGCAGGCAAACAATTGACCCAATTTAATTGGTTAAATGATTAACAGTATAACAGAATGATCCTATCATGATTACAAATAATGAGCAAATCAAAGCATATTTTGCGTATGTATCACAGTTTTACTACAACAATAGATGTGTAATAAGTATTTCTAGTGATCATATAACACAACATTCTTGCACATTCTAATAAAAATGTTATAACTAACGACATATTTTTCTACTTAGTAAATACAGACAATTTACAAGGTAATATAATATATAAAGCAGGCAAACAATTGACCCAATTTAATTGGTTAAATGTTTAACGGTTTAACAGAATGATCCTATCATTGATTACAAATAATGAGCAAATCAAAGCTTATGTTGCGTATGTATCACAGTTTTACTACAAGAATAGATGTATAATAAATAAGTATTTCTAGTTATCATATAACGCAACACTCTTACACATTCTAATACAAATTTAATAACTAACGACATATTATTCTACTTAGCTTAAATACGTACAATTTACAAGGTAAAATAATAAATAGGTAAAGGTAATAGGTAAAAATCTGCACGATTATACTGTGGCTAAAGCATTAGTACCAAAGTGTAATTGACCAGTGAAAATCACATAGATCACCTTGAAATATTGCGGGCAGTATGGCTCGTATAACGTTTTTAACTTATAAATGAAATAGGTACATCATAGTTAAGAGGATATAATCGTTAGCGCACTCTTACTGGAATTTTACTGGAATATGATTAAGCTGTCCCAATAAGATTTAAAACTTGAAGCGACCGAAGTGAGCACGAAATTTTAATTATCTGTAACCAGGAGCTCGAAATTTTACTGCAATAATTATTATTGAGGCCGTCGCAACACAATCTAAAACTTGGAGCGAGCGTAGCGACCTTGAGATTATACTGCAGTTTGATTAGGTAGCCGGTTCTAGGGTAGCCACAATATTTATGATCAAAAGATTAAACCGGAGCGAGCGAAGCTAGCTCGAGATTTTGATGCAAAATGATAGGACAATACGATTGCAATAAAATCTAAAACTTGGAGCGAGCGATGCATTATATGTACTATTTCGTATGTAGTTCGTTTCGTTCATACCATTGTGAAACGCAATAAAGTATTGAGTAGTTAGTAAGAGTGGAGGGGGCCGTGGCTGGGGCCTGGCTGGCAAACGCCATCTTGAATGTATGGCCAGCCCGACCCTGAACAAAGCTGTACACCTCACTAAAAAAAAATTATTCTCCCTCTAAAATCTAAAGCTGCTCGTAAGAAACGATTAAACCGAATTTAACACGAGAGGAGTAACACATCCACACCACTAAAAACAAACTTTTTACTCCAAGACCAAACATGAAAATGTTCAAAACTAAGTACTTACCTAGTCCGAAGCATAGTCATTTTTAGTAAAGTCGCGGAATCAGTAAAATCAGCGAAACTTTTCACATTAAATTTAAAAAATACATTATTGGAGAAAAGCTACATTTGTTTGATATTTAGTTTCACCACCAATTACATTCTTAAATTTTTTTCAATAAAGTTGACTATGCCTAAATTGTTTTCACAAAAAAGACATAATGGTTTCTAAGATAGTTTCCCTGTATGTTTAACATGGTTTTGGATTTCCCCATAGGTACTGTCCCTGTTAAAAACACTCTGTATTTTATGGTGGTATGAACCCCTGGAATAATTCAGAAGGATTCACAAAAGTTTACTCAAATTAATTGGATTCAGAGGTTTTTGCATGTTAGCCCTTATATTTATATACTTATATATTACTCTTTGATTTGCCCACTTTGCCTGGCATTAGATTAGTTTCTTCAGGTAGCTGCGTCTTATTCAATAAAGCTTGAATCTCCTGCAAAGATTTCCCCTTTGTTTCTGGAATAACACTTTTAGCATAGATTCCCGATAATAAATGTATGATAGCCAGTATATAGAACACGTATTTATAAGTCAAACACTCTACTAAAAATACAAAATATTTTTGTGATATACACGTGCTGATAGAATTCATTATTAGACTGATGCTACAGCATAAACTTTTAACGTTTGGTGCAAACATTTCACCCATTAACGTAGGAATGATAGTAAAAATGCCAATGGATAGAGTGATACGGTAAATTGCGATTGAAATAATTGTGATCCACTGTAAATTGGGATCAATATAACCTAAATCCAATAATTGGAAATGTATTCCCATAGCGGCCAAAGTAATTGCTATTGAAATACATGACCAAAGCAGAATGGTTGTTCTTCCGAATTTATCACTTGTGTACAAAGCGGCCCAGGTCGCCGGTATTCCTAAAGTCGTTAGTATTGTAACCAAAGTTGCTGGTAGCATCGCATCTACTTTAGCATCTATTAATATAATCTCAAAATACACCATTAGCGTATAAACACCACTTAAGTGAATTACAAAAAATAATATATTAAGCACTACTAGTGTTTTAAAATTAACTGGGATTTTCAATTCTTTGACAGTTTTAGTCAGAGACAGTTGCGGACTAGAAGCAAGAAATCTTGAAAGGCTTTCTACTTCTTTATAAGAATCAATATTTCTAGTATACCACTCAACTGACTTGGCAGCTTCATCAGTTTTATTACAACGTATCAAATGATGTGGAGTGTTGGGAATGAATGGAAAGGTTACAAGAAATATAACGTTCGGAACTAAATTTGTTAATGCGTAAACCCATGGGTCTACAGTTGCTCCCATGGCATTACCTACAGAACTGCCGACCATCAAACCGTGGACTACAAAGCTTACTAATTTACCACGAATTTTTGGATTCGACATTTCTCCAATATAAAGGGGATAGGCACTATATAGAGCTCCCATACCTATGCCACTACATACGAGACTTATGAATACTAGTTCAATAGCTTTAGCGAAAATAAGAATGGACCATCCTATGAGGAAGATGAATCCGCAAATGTAAACAACTTGTTTGCTTCCTATCAAAGGTGTGGCTAACGTAGCAGTGATGGCACCTACTGCTTGGTTGATGCTGAAGACGGCAGGTAACCACGTCCTTTGTTCCTTCGTCACTTGGAAGGGAGGGTCAGGCCTTGATAATCTTCCTATTGTTGGGGAGAGCCAGCCAACAGTCACTCCCACCATAAGTGCCATCAGAAATACTGGAATAAACAGTTTGAAAAATTTAAGGAACCATGTTTTTGGTATTTAAGTCACTAGAGAAAGAGATCTATAGACAGACAGTTCTTATAATTGTGATATTTAATGTTTGACCCGGTTAATGGTTAACTCGCCGTACTGCTAAACCAGGGTCCTGAAATCAAATCTCGGTTGTTGTTATGTTTTACCGTTGTTGTATGGTTTCCATAATGAAAAGCTTAGCTTTCTTGGGATGATTATAATATGAGCAATGAGCTTTATTTATTTATTTTCAATAGGGCGCCAAAAATTATTTCAACGGGTTCGTAGGTCAAACACAAACTATAAAATAAAATAGGAGAAAGATAATAAATCATTTTGTAAACTGCAATATAGGGAGTAAGTATTTAATATATTTATGAAATTAAATCCATTATTACACTAACAACATTTGATATCATTAGATTTAATGTTTTCATAGATTACGTTTAACTATAGAAACATTATTCCATCGAATATAATACTATGAAAATTTCTTTCTTTATAGCCATACTCTAAACGGCTCATAAAAAAGCAAAAGCTAATACAAACCCGGTTATTTATCAATGATAATTTATCATACTCGTACCAATAACATCGAAATTCATGTAAAAACTGCTAGCTTTACAATCATCTTTAATGAAATTGTATCATAAAACCACGTTTCACGTATTAGTAATGTAAACGTATAAGCTAATACATTATAAATATTATAATCTATAGGAAACTCACCTTCAAAAGCAGCCATCCACTGCGGCCACAAGCCTGGCTTCATTTTGTTAACACTTTATTTCAGAGAGTACACCATTGACTAACAGTTTTTACCTTCTCTCTCTACGTACACAAATCATAACTGGCAGAGATGACGGTCGACTGTATTATACTCAGAGTATACTTGGTACCATTCAGTAATTACGTTTGCGAGTGTCACGCCAATGTTCACGTTCCTATAATTATTTATAGACATAAGTAAATGGAAGTAATATCGGAGAACACTAGTTTGGCACTGAACACAGAGTTTTACAAAGATATTTTATCACTTTTTTTATCATATTACGTCGTGACGGTAATTGTTTAGCTTACTTACATACTAAATTTTCACATTTTTAGGGTTCCGAAGTCAACAAGGAACCCTTATAGTTTCGCCATGTCCGTCCGTCCGTCCGTCCGTCTGTCCGCGGCTTAGCTCAGAGACGCTTAGTACTAGAAAGCTGTAATTTGGCATGGGTACACATATTAATCACGCCGAGAAAGTGGTAAAATAAAATTTTGAAAAATATTTTTTTTTAGGGTACCTCCCCTACCCGTGAAGTGGGGACGCAATTTTTTTTTCTCGTCTATCCCATGGTGTGGGGTATCGTTGGATAGGTCTTTTAAAAATACGGTGGGTGTGGGAAAACCATTTTTCGATTTAGGGATCCGTTAGCGAAATATTAAGCTTGAAGGTGCTAATTTTTGTTAGAGTCGAGTGTCCCCCCCCTCTGCCAGCTAAACGGTTGTTTCTAGATATGTGAAAAAATTCATGGCAGTAGTGTATATAATGAAATTAAAAGGAAAACTATCACCGCTAAGTTAGCTTTACAAGTTAACGAGTAATAGTCGACCAACTTAAAAAAAGTACTTTTTAGACTTTATTAGCCGTCAAACCGTAGTATAAAACAAAAAGCCCCCTTCTAAGTTCGTATATTGTGACGGGCAACTACGGAACCCTACCCTGCGCGTGGCCCGACACGCACTTGGCCAGTTTTTATGTACATTTCCGCTTATCTCAGTATTAAATGCAGACTGAAACGTTATCGCGTTACCAAGAATACGTAATATAATAAATTATTTTTGCAACCATTTTCCTCCATTTACTTTTTTTTAATGTTAGGTAGGTACTTGTTATTCTTGAATTCGGTCGTTCACTTTAATATAGTTTAGGGGCCATTTATTACGAGCATACGTAGGCTCTTTAACACGTGTATATCTAAACACTGTTTATTTCGAGTTGATTTACAAAATGTCAAAGAATTATTTTATGGTGCTGTATAGACTTATTACATGAGTTATTAGAAATATAATCAACCTACGATATACCTGTGCCATTTTCACCGCGATATGTTAGCGCGATATTGATCAAACATTGAATCTGGATATATCGTTTGGCAACACTGCGCACGCCTAATAATAAAGAGAAATAACTTTAAAATTGGGAATGGGTAATTGCTATTTATGTTGTATTTTTGTATAATTTCTCTTTATTATTAGGCGTGCGACTGCTGTGTACAAATTAGCCTTCATGCTAATTTACATAGATATTAAGGTGGTTGCAAAGTTGTCAATTTCATACAAACTTTGTCGTAGAACACTCGTAGACGGTATTAATAAAAGTAATGATTTATATATGGAAAAATAGCTTAAAAGCTTAGCGCGTATCAACTGTTTATAACATTTACAACATTTACAATTTATAATATAATTACGAAGATATAAGGCCTTGAAATTTTGTAAGTATGAATAATTTCTAAGCTTGATATCTTCGTAATTATATTATAAATTGTAAATATTGTTTGATTCGCGCAATCTAGATTTTCTATGCAATTTTTCCATTTATATAAAACATTACTTTTATTAATACCTTCTACGAGTGTTCTACGACAAAGTTTTGTATGGACGGAAACCACCTTAAACAATTCTACTAACACTTTTTCTACAGAGTTACATAAAAAGTAATTAGAACTACTGAATATGTTATTTTATTTGTAGAAATGATGTTATGTTTGATACATAAGTTTGATTATATAGTACTCTGTGTTATTATTATTATGCTTGCACTTCACAAGACATATTTGGCTAATATTACGCATGACAAGCGTTTCTACGTGAAAATAGGCAATAAAAACGTGGATCCCAGGAGATGTTTTGGTTGCACATTTGCCTATTTCACTCCTTTTAAGATTTACGAAAACCGACAGACGCCGGGAAACGCGTATTTCTCATGTGTGAAATTTTCCAAATACACCATGTGAACTACCAGCATAAAAATATTTAAAGTCTTGGTGTTAAAAGCAGCTGAGTCAATAATTTTATTTCTCTTGGTCATTAAGGTGGTAACATTATGGGTGAAATAATAATTTATACTGTACACAGTGTGTCTACGAGCGTCGGGTTTCTACAGGGTGTAACAAAAGACCTTAGGGTTGAACCTCATCTAACAGCACGGCATCGCATTTTTCCGTCGCTCCATCCTTTTCTGCCACTTAGGAACGTCATTTGCTAGAGCTTATTTGCTCTACTGGGTCCTTCTTAAATGGTTACACTTTTTTAAGGGGATGTTCACACCATCAAACTGAACAACTTTCTCTATGGGACAAACATCGAAATCGCGAAAAAAAAATCTGCTGCCCCATATATACATTTGGCTCGAGTAGGTTTGCAGTTTTGTATGAAAGATCTGATTTTTTTTTTCATTTCGATGTTGGTCCCATAGAGGAAGTTGTACAGTTTGATGGTCTGATCATCCCCTTAAAAAAGTGTCAGCATATTAAGAAGGATCTTGCATAAGAAGTATGGGACAGATGTTTTTTTTATTTTTTGTCGTCGTTGTTTCCATAGGTGTACTAGTATAGTATTATATTATCTGTGCCATAGGTTAAAGTGGTTGAATATGACGGCCTAATTGTATGGAGTGCCATACAAATTATATCCGCTTAAGAGAAGTTTATTCCGAGAGCGCAAATGCACGCTGCATACAAACGAAGTCTGGTGATATTTTCAATGCTATCCAATTAAAGTCTATGACAATTTTCAGAAACAATCTAGAAAATATGTTTGTATGAAGTCAGATTTTCGTTAAAGTTTTAATGCTAGGATTAATTTAAGATTTGTATGGAAATCCTTGAGGCACTGTTACTTTAAAACTGTACCTTTTAACGCAAATCTGACTTCATATAAACAGAGATTAGATCATAGATTGTTTTTGAAAAATTTCATTGATTTTAATCGGTTAGTATTGAAAATATCAACAGACTTAGTTTGTATGGAGCGCGCTCCGAATAATATTCCCTTAACAACTTTCCTAGCAAAATATGTTTGATTCTGTTTACTGAGTTGTTAGTTGGAGTAAAAATTTGTCTTTTCCTTAGCCATTAAATGAAGCCCAATCGACAGTAAATTCTACAAATCAAAGTGATTGAATCTACTACATGCCCATGCATGTACAAAAGCACGCAAAAGTTACTCTAACAACACTCGTTTACTTAATCATAAGGCGCTTTAAAAATTAACTGTGATGAATGATGAAATGACGGCAATTTTTTTTCGTGATTTCAATGTTGGTCCCAAAGAGAAATTTGTTCAGTTGGATTGATAACATAAGCATAATGCTCACGACTATATTCCCCAAAGGGGAACAATAAGGTTAATATTGAAGTAATAATGTATAATAGGTATTCTGTACAGAAAAGTTATATCTTCAATAATAATACATTATGAACTTCCTAATTAGAAAATATGTAAAACAAAAGTTAACATATCAAAATTCAATAATACACCGATTGCCAGAATATGGCGTGTTGGTGAAAGTTACAAATATAATTTTACTATTAGGATTGGGTATTAAAATGACAAAAACTAAAATATCATAAAACTAAAATAAAAAATTTCACTATTTAAATGTAATTTGCATATTATTGATTATAAACATGTTACAGCCATGTTGTGCTATTTCGAATCAAATTAAAGATTGAAAAATTTGTCTCGGGCGGGACTTGAACCCACGCTCTTCCAGCACGTTTCCCCGGTTTGGAAGAGCGTGGGTTCAAGTCCCGCCCGAGACCAATTTTTCAATCTTTAATTTAATTTGCATATTCTCCACAAAAGTAGGTACGAAAATAATCTAAATGCAGAATATCTACTGAATAACTGCACTTGAACACTATAAACTGGTTAAAAGAGTTTTAATAGCTCTTAAAAAGGTAGACCAGCATTTATACATACGATATTAAACAAATTAAATCATTTTATTTTGTGCCTAAATTGCTTGAATAACATCTGTGTAAGCGCTTGTACAGACAATAATCAGTCAACTACGTTAGCTAGAAGTTTCCGAAAATGCTTTTATACCATTATTATTCAGCCAATCTGTGTTCCGCGGGAAAAATGTTTTCGTTTCACGAAGAATGATGAGCAACATTTGCACACCTCAACGGGCATTAGATTAGTTTCTTTAGGTATCTTATTCAATAAAGCTTGAATCTCCTGCAAAGATTTCCCTTTTGTTTCTGGAATAACTCGTTTAGCGTAGATTCCTAATAATAAATGTATGATAGCCAGTATATAAAACACGTATTTATAAGTCAAATATTCTACAAACAATAAAAAATATTTTTGTGATAAAAACGTACTAATAGAATTCGTTATTAGACTGATGCTACAGCATAAACTTTTAACGTTTGGTGCAAACATTTCACCCATTAACGCAGGCATCATAGTGAAAATGCCAATGGATAGAGTGCAACGGTAAATTGCGATCGAAATAATTGTGATCCACTGTAAATTGGGATTAATATATCCTAAATCCATTAATTGGAAATGAATTCCCACAGCGGTTAAACTTATTGCTATTGAAATACATGACCAAAGCAGTATGGTTGTTCTACCGAATTTATCACTTGTGTACAAAGCGGCCCAGGTCGCCGGTATTCCTAAAGTCGTTATTATTGTAACCAAAGTTGCTGGTAGCATCGCATCTACTTTAGCATCTATTAATATAATCTCAAAATACACCATTAGTGTATAAGCGCCACCTAAGTGAATTACAAAAAATAATATATTAAGCATTAAAAGTGTTTTAAAATTCACGGGCATAATCAATTCTTTGATAGTTTTAATGAGAGATAGTAGCGGACTAGAAGCAAGAAATTTTGAAAGGCTTTCTACTTCTTTATAAGGATCAATATTTCTAGTATACCACTCCACTGACTTGACGGCTTCATAAGTTTTATTCCGACGTATCAAGTAATGTGGAGTGTTAGGAATAAATGGAAAGGTTATAAGAAATATGACGTTTGGAACTAAATTTATCGACGCGTAAACCCATGGGTCTATTGCTGCTCCCATGGCATTACCTACAGAACTGCCGACCATCAAACCGTGGACTACAAAGCTTACTAATTTACCACGAATTTTTGGATTCGACATTTCTCCAATATAAAGGGGATAGGTACTATATAGAGCGCCCATACCCATGCCATTACATACGAGACTTATGAATACTAGTTCAATAGCTTTAGCGAAAATGAGAATGGACCATCCTATGAGGAAGTAGAATCCGCAAAGGTAAACAACTCGTTTGCTTCCTATCAAAGGTGTGGCTAACGTTGCAGTGATGGCACCTACTGCTTGGTTGATGCTTAAGACGGCAGGTAACCACGTCCTTTGTGCCTTTGTTGCTTGGAAGGGTGGGTGTAGCGTCCGTTGTCGCCGAATAAATTCGATTTACTTAAAGCAACGTGTTTTTGATTCTCGAGACCAATCCCATTTCATTCATTTGGTCCTTCGAGAAGTGTTAAATTAAATTCAGTGCCAAAAAACTTGTAAAAACTAATAAAAAGTGCAAGTGACGTAGTTACCACCCCGCGTAGAAGGACTGTATTTTGTCGTTCGTTGTGCACGGGGTTACGCCTATTCGCGCATATTCAAGCAAGTTTATGGATTGCAGTGCATTTGTGGGATTATCGTGATCAAAACAGTGAATTTTGTGCTATTATATAAAATTTGCACCATCATTGTGTCGGTTGTTTAATTTCGGGTAGTCGTAAATATTTTTTTTGGCGGCAGCGTCGTTGGTCATCCATCACATCACTTGACAAAAGTTGCCGTGACTGTATCCGAACGCATTGCTTTCTGATTGGCTGAGAGCATTGTCGACTGCCATTTGTAAACGTCAGGTTGACAGGCACTGTCAAGCTGTCATACGAACTCGATGCATTGTTGTGAAATCGTTCTTCAAATCAAAACATTGTTTCGGAGGCCTTTATATCACAATTTAAAGGGCTTCTGTATTAGCCATGTCGACCGACAAAGAAATAAAGCAATTAAAAGCTTCGGCAGGCCAGTGCAAGGCGACGTTTACCAGATACGAGAATTATTACGAGCAAAACAAGGAGGACAATTCAGCAATCGGCATTGCAACTTTAAAGGCCAGGTTTTTAGCCCTTGAAAAAACTCTCGACGAGTATCGACGTATTCAATTGAAATTGAATATCCTACAGGAAAAAGATACCGAAGAGGATTTTCTTACGAACGATCTCGAAGATAGATACTATAACCTATATGCAAAGGTAAACACGCTGGTCGCAGTAGCCGAGGAATCTGCAAGAATGGATGTAGTGCAAGTGCATAACAGCAAATTGCCTTATTTGGATATTCCTGTATTTACCGGAGAAGATGTTACCAAGTATAAGCCATTTATTGAGCTTTTCCATGCTGTGATCGGAAATGAAAAATCATTAAAGCCAGTTCAAAAGTTGTGTCACTTACGGAACCACCTCAAGAAAGAGGCAGAAGCTCTAATTGATGGATTGCCGCTGGTTGACGAGTCATATGAGGAGGCATTGTCATTATTAAAGCAACGCTATGATAACATGTGCGTATTAATCTCAAGCCATGTTAATACTATCCTCGACTATCCAAACATTGTTAAGGGTACCGCTGCAAATCTTCGTGGTCTGGTGTCACACGTGCGTCAACATTTAGGCGCCTTGAAGAACATGGACCAGCCAACTGAAAGTTGGGATATGCTACTACTTCCAATACTCCTCAGAAAATTGGATCCATACAGTTCCCGTTCGTTTTCCATGGAAAGAGTTAAATCGACACTGCCGAAGGTAACAGATCTTTTAGCTTTTCTTGAATCTAGGGCTTCTAGTTACGAAGAAAGTCAAAAACAGGCAGCCCCTTTTGTGCCTAAATCCAATTTAAAGCCAAAAGAACCTAAAGTTTTTCTAAATAATTGTGTCAACAATAAAAATAAGCCAAACAATGATTGTTTGTATTGCAAAAAAGGTTTACATAAATTGTATAATTGTACAGAGTTTAAACTCGGTTCTGTTGATGATCGTATCAAATTTGTCAAAGAGAATTGTTTTTGTTCAATATGTTTAAACAAGCATAAAAATGCTAAATGCAAGTATAGATTGAAGTGTGCATCATGCAACTCCAATGAGCATAATAGCCTTCTGCATTATGTGGAAGAGGAAGTGCATTCTGAGAACCCTGATCCCGTTAATTTACACAATGCTATGGGCAACGGCCGTGATACAGGTATGGTCCTGTTGCCTACTGTAAAGTTGCAGCTTGCTTGTAAGGATGGAACTTATTTGACCGTCCGTGGGATCCTGGACAGTGGTAGTCAAACCTCTTTTATCACCACTGACCTAGTAAATAAATTAAAATTAAAGTCCTTTAAAAAGGACATAAATATTACAACTTTAGGACAACGGGAGCGGCCTGTATCACAAGCTGTTGTTATCAATATTAACAATCTTGATAGAACCTATTCTCAGGATGTTATTTGCTCTATTGTAGATAAGATAACCTCTCCGTTGCCACAGCAAAAAGTTGCTCTGTCGAATGTATCGATACCAAAGGGGATCAAACTGGCTGATGCTAGTTTTAACACACCTGAACCTATTTCAGTGTTGTTGGCAGCTGACATATTCTTTAATGTCATACTAACAGAAAAAATTGAAGCGCCTAATGGTCTTACATTTCTTGAAACTAAATTTGGTTTTATTGTCGCAGGAGGAATGAAGAGTGTAACTAACCAGACATCATTAACAAGCTGTGTTCTGCATGCTATCACCGAACAAGAAAATTTGTCCAATTTAATGGAACGTTTTTGGGAGGTTGAGTCTAAACCACTAACAAATAACAGCATGGATCAAGGTCGCAAGGAGCAGTCACCTGAGGAATCATCACAGGACCTGCCATGTCCGGAGGACGTCTGCGAATCTGTCTTTAAAGAGACAACCGTCTTGAAAGAAGGTAGGTTTCATGTTAATTTGCCTCTTATTCAGTCCCAAGATTCATTGCAGTTAGGAGACTCATTTTCAATAGCCTTTCAGCGACTAAACCATTTATTAAAGAGATTTCAAAAGGATGAGGGCTTAAAAATTCAGTACACTAATTTCATTGATGACTATGTACAATCAGGGCATGCCAAGTTGTATGACATTAAGAACAGTAATTTGCCATTTGAGTGTCATTATTTTTTGCCACATCACCCCGTTCTGCGACCCGATAAGAGAACAACAAAGATAAGAGTTGTTTTTGATGGGAGCGCTAATACAAATTCAAAAGTTTCTTTGAATGATCTTCTGCTTAATGGAAGGTTAACACAAAGGGATCTGTTTGACATATTAATTCAGTTCAGATCCTTTGAATATATTTTTATAACGGATATAAAAGCTATGTTCCGGCAAATAGTCTTGAATGAGCCGCACAAGTGCCTACAGAATATTCTGTGGAAGTCAAATTTCAACGAAGATGTTAAATGCTTTCAGCTCCAGACCGTTACGTATGGTATGAAAAGTTCCAGTTATCTGGCTACAAGATGTCTTAAGGAGTTAGCTGACCAGTTTTGTGCAGAGTTCCCGCTTGCAGCTAATGTATTGGCAAATAACACGTACGTAGATGATATTTTGGCTGGTGCTATGAGCGTCGCTGATGCAATTCAGGTACGAGATCAGATTATTCATTTACTAACCAAGGGTGGTTTCGAATTGCATAAATGGGCAGCTAATCATCCAGACATTTTAATGGGAATCCCTGTAGAAAGGCAACATTTTGAGGAGAAGGAAATGTCAAGTGAGCATGCATTTCTCAAGGCTTTAGGAATCTATTATGATGTCAAAAAGGATAATTTTAAGGTTTGCTGTGTAAAGCCTTTTGGTAACATGTTATGGACTAAAAGATCAGTACTCTCATTTATCGGCAGCCTGTTTGATCCTCTAGGTATTATAGGACCTATTGTAGTCAAAGCAAAGCTTTTTATGCAAATGCTGTGGCAGTGTGAGCTTCATTGGGATGATAAATTACCCAACCATATTTTAAAAGATTGGTCTAAATTCTACACTAATGTCTGTGAGCTGCAACCTATTCAAATTATTAGAAATTTGAAAATCCACAATGCAGATTTTGTTCAATTAATTGGATTCTGTGATGCATCTCAGCATGCCTTTGGAGGGTGTGTCTATGTTCGGGCACGGCACGGCAATAATATTGTTGTTAATCTAGTGTGCGCCAAGTCGAGAGTAGCGCCCTTGAAACAGAGGCTCACTATACCAAAGTTAGAGCTGAGTAGTGCAGTATTACTTAGTCAGTTAATTTCAAAAGTAAGTGAGATATTAAAAATTTCTGATGTTGTTTTATATACGGATTCTATGGTAACTCTTGCATGGATTCAATCGAAACATGGAAAGTTAGAAACCTTTGTAAAAAACAGGGTTAATCTCATAAAAAGTCTAACAAATAGTAATTTGTGGCATCATGTGGCAGGTGTAGATAACCCAGCTGACTGCTTGTCTCGCGGTGTCGATCCGAAAGCTCTGCACAGCAATACTATGTGGTGGCATGGGCCACTGTTTTTGAATGGTTCTGACTATAAGGTAGAACCGGTTGTTTTGCCTACGGACTTAGCTCCACCCTGTGAATCAACTGAAGCTCAAGTCGGTTGTCTTATACCTGATCACCAAGGTCAATTGCCTATTTTTGAGAAGATTTCAAATATTGCTAAATTACAGCGCATTATTGCATATGTATTCAGGTTTTATTTAAGCTGTAAAAACAAAGTAATACCAAACAATGTACGTTTGACAGTGCCCGAGCTTCATGTTGCGCTTGAAAAAATTGTAATTTATGTACAAAATAACCATTTTCAAAATGAATTGCATTGTTTAAAAAATCATAATGATATTCAAGGATCACTAAGTTCTTTGTCACCATTTATTGACGGAAAAGGTGTTCTACGAGTGGGTGGAAGAATTGATAACGCAAATGTTCCATATAGCCAACGGCACCCGATTTTATTACCGAAGAATTGTCAGATCACTAGCTCTATTATAATCAGAGAGCATCTTGACTTGATGCATGCGGGCCCTAAATTAACCTTTTCTAATCTTTCATCAAGATTCTGGATAATAAGCGGTATAAGAGAGGTGAAAAAGGTTTTGCATAAGTGTGTAAGATGTTTTAAATTAAAAAGTGTAGCGTCAGAACAGTTAATGGGCTCATTGCCTCGCGACAGAGTCACTCCTATAGCGCCTTTCCATGTCTGTGGGATAGATTATTGTGGCCCGTTTGAAATCAAACAGGCACGCATAAGAAAACCTGTAATATCAAAAGGCTATGTTGCTCTATTTGTGTGCTTTATAACAAAAGCAATACATATGGAGTTAGTCTCAGACATGACAAGTGAAACCTTTTTAGCGGCTCTAAAGAGATTTATTTCCCGCAGAGGGTTGCCATCTAAAATTTACTGTGATAACGCTACTACCTTTAAAGGTTGTAACAGTAACTTAAATAGCCTATATAAGTTACATCATGATGCTAAAAATAGAGACAATGTCATTAATTTCGCAAACCAGAAGGGAATTGAATTTCATTATATACCTGCTTATTCGCCAACCTTCGGAGGCTTGTGGGAAGCCGGGGTTAAGAGCGCAAAATATCACTTTCGTAGAGTAGTTGGGAAATCCATACTTACTTATGAAGAGTTCCAGACAGTAATCGTTCAAGTCGAAGGCATTCTGAATTCGCGCCCTCTCGCACCCATGACTAGAGATGGACAGGATTTTAGTTGTTTGACTCCAGCCCATTTTCTCGTAGGCAGGCCTATTACGGCTCTACCAGAACCTGATTATACCCTCATTCCTATATCCAGATTAAGGTTTTGGCATCAATGCACACAGATAGTACAAAGTTTTTGGAAAATCTGGAAGGCTTCATATTTAAATCAACTTCAGAGTCGACCGAAGTGGCGACTTACTGTACCTAATATTCAAAAGGGTCAGTTAGTTTTGTTTAGGGAAGAATCGTCCCCTTTGGATTGGCCTTTAGCCATTGTAGTTGACGTGTTTCCTGGTAGGGACAATAGAGTCCGTGTCGTTAAAATTAAATTTCCTAACAAGAGTGAGAAAACAGTAGCCGTTAACAAGGTTTCGCTTCTTCCTCTTTATGACTAAATTAGGTCAACTAAATGTATATCGTCGTAGGACTTCCGCAAGGTCGTGTTATTTTAAACGATGCCGAGACATATACATTTAGTTGCATTTAAAAAAGTTAAAATACTAGTTATTAAGGTATTAGTTTAACCTAACTCTAGGTTTAAATTATAAGTTTAATTTAAAATATAAAATTAAACTTAATCAATTAAGTTTGCATTTAAAATAAAAATTTTCTTATTTCATAGCCATATAAGAGCAGTATTTTTAAGTTGCATATACTTATACATTATATTGTTTGTTTCCCCTCGGGATTATGTTGAATACAACAAACTTGGCGATGTATCCGATCGTTAATGTAATTTTGAGTGTGGCAACATCACGCCCGCTCTCTCGCCGTTCGACCTCAAAGCTTGTAGCGTCCGTTGTCGCCGAATAAATTCGATTTACTTAAAGCAACGTGTTTTTGATTCTCGAGACCAATCCCATTTCATTCAGTGGGTCAGGTCTTGATAATCTTCCTATTGTTGGAGAGAGCCAGCCGACAGTCACTCCCACCATAAGTGCCATCTGAAATACTGGAATAGACAGTTTAGTTTAGTTTAAACATTATGGAAAAAGATAAGGAATCATGTCGTTCGTAATTAAGTCACTGGTTACTTAGATTTTATAGCATGTAGATAAAATTGATAGAAACGGATGCCATTTTTGCGGTACGCTAACTTTGCGAGAAGTATAAACGTGCACAAAATAACTTAACTTGCACATGGTATTCGTTGACTTCGAGAAGGCATACGATCGAGTACCTCGTGAGGTTTTGTGGTGGGCCCTAAGCGAGAAAGGTAGGTATGCCCGGTAAGTACAAAGAGTTGGTTAGGGCAATGTACAGCAAATCCAGTACATGCGTGCTGGTGCCACCTACAAGTGCCTGTTGATTTGCACAAAGGATCGGCTTTAAGTCCGTACCTGTTCCTGGTTCATTTAGGAAGAGGCACCCTGGTGCATGCTTTTTGCCAAATACATTGTGTTTCTCGGTGAAGAGGGACTCGAGGTTCAGTAGCAGACTGGCAGCCAAATCTGGAGAGTATTGGGTTGAAAATTAGCAGAACCAAAACCGAATGTATGTTTTACGATTTCGGCGGTCCCTCTGGTTTCATGCCTGTTGCCCTTCATGGCGGCGTTACTTTGCCAGTCTGCTCCGCATTCCGGTACCTCGGTTCACTTTTACAAAGCAATGGCCAGATAAATCAAGAAGTAAAACGCCGTATTAACTCGGGGTGGATGAAATGGCGACAGGTTACGGGAATTACCTGCGACTCCAGAATTCCCCTTAAACTGAATGGAAAAATATACAAAACCATAATAAGACCTGTCGTCATGGCTCGGAGTGTTGGCCCGCTAAAAGGACGGATGAAAAACGAATGAATGCATCTGAGAGGCGAATGTTGGAATTGATGTGTGGTGTTACTAGAATGAACAGGATTAAGAATGAGTAATTAGAGGAAACTTGAAGTAGCACCGGTAACCGAAAAACTGCGCATTAATAGATTATCGCGAAAAAAACAGCTGTCCCATACATTTGAGTCGAATAGGTACTGCAGTTTTGTATGGCACAGCAGATTTTTTTTCGGGATTTCGATGTTGGGTCCATAGTAAAAGTTGTCCAGTTTGATGAGAAGAATACATGCTGATGTTATCTGCAGTGATATAAAATTTACCCTGTGAAACTCACCTTCAAAAGCAGCCAGCCACTGTGGCCATAAGTCTGGATTCATTTTTTTGTTATAGTTTTATGTTCATGAAACACTTTTTTCAGGTAGTACACCAATCAATGACCAAGATTCCGCGAGTTTGGAGAAATATTTTGGTCTCTGAGGAAATTAAATCGTGGGGAAAAATTATTAAAGTAGAGAATTACGGGAAACTACGGGAAATTACGGGGTTTTCCTATACTTAATCAATTTTAGCATAGCATAGCATATAGTCTTGTGGCATCGGCGGTTTTCTACCACAAATAAAAATGACTACAATTAGAATTGACCACTTCTTTAAATGTCCACTTCTAAAATTACCACTTAGTTAAATAACCATTTGTATAAATGACCACTTCTATGCTCACGACTATGTTCCTTCCTTTTATAATCATATAAAACAACATAACTTATACATACAACATATTTATAGCTATAAAAGGGTTTGAAATTTTGTATGAATAATTTCAAAGCGTGATATCTTCGTAATAATATTATAAATTGTAAATATTATTTGATATGCGCAAACTAGATTTTCAAAGCTATTTTTCCATATATAAAACATTACTTTTATTAACACCGTCTACGAGTGTTATACGACAACGTTTTGTATGGACGGAAACCACCTTAAATAAAATAGATTCGGCTATTTTTTTAGACCTTATATAAAAAAAATACCTGAATTAAACTTTACATCAGTTTCATACAAAACTGCAGTACCAACTTGACTCAAATGTATGGGACAGTTGATTTTTTATTCGCGATTTCGAAGTTGGTTCCATAGTTGTTCAGTTTGATGGTTTAAAGCTAAAGGCTCCAACAGGGTTTTTATACACCCTGTATACAAAATGTTCACATTTTTGGGTATATTTTCGCTTACCTCAGTATCAAATGCAGACTGAAACGTTATCGCACCGCGGTACCAAGAATTAGTACCTAGGTATAAATAAAAAATTTTTGCAACCGTTTTCCTCCATTTACTTATTAATTAGGTACTTTTTATTCTTTATTTTGATCATATTCACTTTAGATATGTAAGGTAGGTTTTGGGGGCGGTACGCAGTTTATTATTTATGAGCGTAGGCTCATTAAACACAGATTTTAAAAACAGTTTCACATCGGTGTTTATCTTGAGCATTGAACATAGAGTACTGTAAACTGGGGGGGATAGAGCGCCCTCTTGCGAGTCATTAGTGTCACCCTGGGTACTGTTGCGCCATCTATTTGCAGTGTGCTACAACTTTAGGACTACACACACACATACAAGTACCAGTATTCACACATACATAATAATAAGGTGACATTTTTTAAGGAGATGATCAGACCATCAAACTGAAAAATCATTTTCTATAGGACTAACAACGGTATAGCGAAAAAAATCAGATTTTGTATGGAACAGCTGATTTTGTTTGCTGATTTCGATATTAGTCCCGTAGAAAAAGATTTTCAATTTGATGGTCTGATCACCTTCTTAAAAAACCGTCACCATATGAAGTATGAACCTGTAATCACACCACTAACGAAACATTAAACTCGTCTGTTTCAAGTTTAAATTGAACAGGCAGCCGCAAACATTCTTTATTTAGTGAAGAATACTTTTATTAACAAGGTATAATTTTTATTAGCAGTTACATTACAAAGATACGCGCATGTATAGGCTACCAGCAGCAATTTTGAAGCTGACGAGTAACAAATCAGAAACAATATCTTTAAATCTAAAATAAAATGTAAGAATGTGAATCTCATTTTTAATCATATATTTTAAAATCATTATGTAGGTAGCTACTAGCTACGGTTAAGTATAGAAATATCTTTCTAAAAGAAAAAGAATAGTTTATTTTCGCTTAAAAGTTTATTTACAAAATGTCAAAGAGTTATTTTACTTTATGGTCCTGCATAGACATTTTTTTCATCTTTTTTTACTTTCGACAAGGAGATTAAGGAGGACGCATATTTACCCGCGGCGAACGAGCCGAAGGAGGAAATTCTATGACACCTCGCACACTTAAGGCTAGGTTATCCCAGTGCAAGCGTCTCTTTCTTGCAAGCATAGGTTTACAATTAGCCATCCCGCTCCAATTGAAAGCAGGATCGCAAAAAAACGTGTTTTTCGTCAATATCTTTGCTCATGGGAGTTTCTAAGCTAAAACTTCTCCTGAGTTCACTAGAAATATTTAATGTATTTAGTTAAGTACAAGAATAAAAAGTTAAATATCAGCAGTTTAATCATAGTATTGAAAAAACATAACAAAAAGGGGTAACTTTGGGATTTTTTTCTATCTAGTAAACTTAATCTAATCGTGTAATTGAGAACAGTCGCCCATCCGCCCGATCCTTAAATAAGACATAATTTAATTTCAGACTTTAAAACACAGTTTAAAACACTTTCGTTCTTGTTCAAAAAACGGCCTCGACGGTATAAGAGCGTCTTAACTACGATTCGTTTTGTTCGCCTCCTTCGGCTCCTTCGTCGTGGATAGATATGCGTCAGGTATTACCTATTATATACGGTTGCTTCTGAAGGGTGTGGTTTTTTAAATGTCTATACAGCATTGCTCAGGGAGCACCTCGACTGCATATTACCTATACAATACACGCACGTGTCTCTAAGTTACAAAGCCTGTAACAAGAGTACCTATTATTATAGTTAAAAAAATAGAAATAACAACTCGTTGTAGTCCAACATAAAGCAAGCACGAAACATGCCACTAAATCGTAGACTAAACTCTAAAATCGAATGTTGCATGTATAAATCACCCGGTCTTTTGTTATTAATGTCAACCTAAAAGCATAAAGATTCCTATTTAGTGTACCACACATGTAAATTTGTCCGTTCATTGAAGTCCCGTTCTTTCCATACAACATGTATTTCACTCGCGGGACTTCGCAGCCCAGAATTAATACTCCGTCCAAATGCCCGTGACGAATTCAACCGGATTAACTAGATTTATAAAATACGGTAAAAAATAAAACTTTCAGCTTACTGTTTACACATCTATGGGTAATTATTTATCTAAATCCTGACATAAATTAAAATTTATCCGAATAGTTAAAAAGTTTTTGGGGTTCCGTTTTTTATTCTAAACATTTGAGAAATATGTTCTTGTATTCTGAGCGTGATAGATCTAAACTACCTACTTCGAAAGTGTTTTTGTCTGCTTCTTAAACCTACCAACAGGGCGACATTGCATCGCAGCAACGTTTTAAACTAATATACCCATCAAACTGAACAACTTTTACTAAGGGAGCAAACCGATCAGAGCAAAAAAATCTGCTGTTCCATACAAAACTGCAATGCCTACTCGATTCAAATGTATGCAACAGCTGATTTTTTTTCTGTGTCTACAAAAGAAAGCACAAAATGTAAGTAGAAACGTTTTTTCTGTCAATAAAAACATGGTGTAAATTACAAAAAGATCAAACTTTTTGAAAATTAGAAGTAGCTCAGTTATTAATTACCTTTTTTTTTATTTGTGTTCTTGAGTTTTTTTAATATCTCATAACTACATTCAGAAAATTACTCTATGAGCCTTACCTACCGATAATAAAAGTAGAATTATTGTAGAACTTTCTTAAACTGTGCTCTCTTCAGAACCCACCCCAATACGAGTTTTTAAAGCCACAAGAGTATCTTAAAACCTATTCTTGTATTCTAGTATCAACAAACCATTCAACTATAATGACATGTGGCGTAACAAATACGATTAAGACCGCTATAGTTCGATATTCAACAGATGTTGGGGCAAATTAAAAAGCTCGTTGGTGAAAAAACTTCGGTCTCTGTTGTTCGCGAAATTCGCTTTTATCTCGTAAACCGGAATCCAGCGCCCCTCAGGAATAAACATGGAGAGAAAACTACTATTGGGAGCTGGCAAGATGCTAGTTTTAGTGGGACTAATTTTAACATCATTTTAAACGAAAACTGTTACGATAGAATAGAGTAGTTTTGTACATACATATTTTAGCTCTAGTCGATTTGTAGAGTATGCGATTTCGATGTTGGTCCCATAGAGAAAGTTGTTCAGTTTGACGGTCTAAACAACCCCCTTAAGAGTTTTAAATATTTATTTTTACTTATGAAACACCTTGTATACGTTATTCTATTTGTTACAAATTTTCACATGCACATAGTGTGTCTCACCTCGAGCCTAATCTCTTAGGTATAGGCCAATTAGATACGCAACGGTTTAAGAAATCCACGCACTAAACTAAATGAGAATATTTGATGTTTGACTTACAGACTCACTTTTTTATATACTTTTCGTTCAAGCTTGAATTTTGTATACTTTTCGTACAAGCTTGAAAGCTAACGCAGCAAATTTGTACGAAAAGTATTTCTTTTGTAAAAAAGTAACCTACTTAATACTAACTTAATTATGCTCAAGTTCTTCAGAACCTCCCATCGATCTATTCATGTATATTTTATTTTATAATACATATAATAATTACCAATACAAGGTGTACACTTACACTACGAGACCAGTTTTGAAATCGTGAGAAAAATATGCAGTAGGTAACATTAATTTTTCTCTACTAACATTGACATTATCTGTGGAACAGCAGTTTTATTTTCGTGATTTCGATGATGGCTCTATAGTGAAAGTTGTTCAGCTCGATAGCCTGAAGTACCCTATTAGATATGTAACGAATTTATTTTACACCCTGTATAAACATTAAAGCTCACTCCTGCAGGATATGCCCCCAGTCCCATAAGACCAAATAATGCTAATCATAATGGCATTACATTCATTCGCTGGATTTCGTGAAGTAGAAGTCTCGAATTCCCATCATTTTTTGCCTGTCCCAGTTTTTCTCATTACAAACCACTAATCTAATCAGGGAGTGTATTGTGCCTGCCAATTACGAGATGAGATTTGTTAATTTGTGCAAATGACATTAAGAAATTAGGAAGACTTTTATTTTAAACCATTTTAAAAAGAGGAACGTTTTGAAGCCGACTAAGAATAATTGTTAATTAAATTTTTTTTTTTTTAATTTGTTAATTGTTTGTAAAAAAAAAAGTTAATTCATACATCCACAAACACTTGTAGCATTGTAACTTGAATAATATTGTCTAGGTTTTTCTAATGTGATCCGAATCAAAACGATCGGATCAGAAAAAAAAATCAGCTTTTGCATACATTTGAGTCGAGTAGGTATTCGAGTTTAGTATGGGATGGCAGATTTTTTTTGCTCCGATCGGTTTGCTCCCATAGTAAAAGTTGTTCAGTTTGATGGGTAGAGTATGTGGTTTAAAGGATAATTATACTTTTCCTTACACCCTGTATAAATTATCAAAACATGTATTGAAATAGAGTGCGATAGCCATTTTCGAGTGACTCAAACTCAAAACTTAAAAATGTTATTCAAAATAATATCAAACAGGCATAGATTTCTGACGTCATTTTCTGACTCTACTACCGCGTCGGAAGGTATTCCGTTGTAGTCTTTACAACGATCTAGATGCGGCCAAAAACTCTACAACACACATATTTTAGACAAAATAGCCCAGTAATTTTACGGAGTTTTGTTAGGAGGAGAAGGGTGTAATTATGAATGGTACTGTTAAACTGTAACCGGTAACATTTAATGATAAAAAGGCCACCAGAAAACATATAAAAAAAAAATTCACTACGCAACATAGAAATCAAAATTGTGTGTCCCAAAAGGCTTTTAACTTAATAATATTAGTATACCAATGCACTACCATACCTTACATTGGCATCACTATTTCTTGCTATAGGTAATCATTAATCAACAAACTACCTATTGAAGGTGAAAAGTATAATGTGTTCTTTTCCCTCTAGACCACAAAATAATGCACATTTGGTCAAAATCTCCCCGTATAACAGAACAATAAGACCTTAATGCCGACTTTACAAACCATTAGCGCAGCTGATACAAAATATTTTGACGTTACTACCACCAAAAATCTATGGCTCTTTAACACTGTGACAAAGCGATTGGTAGACAGTTAGCAAGATCGATTCGATTTATGCGTTTTTTGCGGAAACTCACAATAGACCCTCTATTCAGGGATGTTATGGATGTTACCGAAAGGTTTCGGATACTTTTAGGGAATAAATGTTATCAAACTTTACGAACTACCAACTAAATTTAATCCAGAATTCCTGTGTAGGTATTTTTTGAAGTTATCCTTCTTTTTAAAGGTTCATAGCTCGTTCAAAGTTTCCAGTATCACCCAGTACTAATGTTACGTGGATGTTCGGAGTTTCTAGAATATCTCTGACGCCCTCTCAGGGAATATAATCGTTAGCATATTATTATGTTATGCTAGTTTATTCTGTTTTTTTAAGGATAGTTTTTTCTTTTTAACATCGAGTAGTTTTGCTTACGAATATTGGTAATTTATGGCTAAATCCACATTTTATATGGGTAACATACATATTACTAATTTATTACAGGGATACAAATTATTAATTTATTACCGTTATTCGAAAATAAGTCTTAAAAAAAATTTCAGCTTACTCCATTAATTACGTGAGGTGTATTTGGCGATTTTTCGAATACGCTCGATTTGACGAGACCCCCCCACCTAAACGCCTCACGTACCTAATTAATGGACGCCCCTTATGTTCCGATTATGGATAGTATTCTTTCGGATTCGGTTCTGATTTCGGATACGGATCTTCCTACATAGCATCACTAGCCATTTATCGATAGATAATAGAATTAAAAGGGCAGGGAACATTTGGCGGGAATCTCGTAATGTGGTTAGATATGGTGATCAGAATCACGTGTTGATTTCACTGGGTGTCACAAACAGAATTGAGTCGATTGTTGAAAACTGCACATGACGCAAATGTTCAGTTTTGTAACGGTAATCTTAATGTTTTGATGAAATATTAATGTTGTTTTGTTTTCTACGATTCTAAGTTGCTTTGTGATGGGGTGGGGAAGGTACTACCTTGGGAATAAGGGTAATTCCTATACATATTTATACACACTTAGTAGTAACTATTATGCAGCTCAAGTACTTATTTTTCGACGTAACATCAACCTTACAAATACGACAATCAACTCAAATCAGTGGGGCTAGCAATGCTCTAAGGGGCATGACATGCACGACAAAACTTTCATGCGAGCTCGTTTTTGCATACGCAAAGTAAGACGGAGGGACGGACGTCTCGACTTTTGTCGTTTTCTCGGGGGTAGCATGCTATAGGCTCTCAGAATAAAAAAATAATGTGATCCGACTTCCTAAAGACCATTTAACTCTTAACGTAAAACTGATGAGCCAGTGAATGGATTTGGTATAACAGGGTTTTTCGTAAGTCAAAACTGACTCTTAAATAATATACAGGGTGAAATTGATATCATTAGCATCCTTTTAAACTAAGAGTCTACCCATCAAACTGAACAACTTTTACTATGGAAGCAAACCAATCGGAGCGAAAAAAAAAACAGCTGTCCCATACTAAACTGCACCCGCTGCCGCTGCTTACGTGAGTCAAATGTATGGGACAGCAGATTTTTTTTTGTCTGATTGGTTTGCTCCATGGTCAAAGTTGTTCAGTTTTATGGGTAGACTCTTAGTTTAAAAGGATGCTAATGATATCAATTTCACCCTGTAGAGTATAAACACTGAGCTACAATACAGAGCCTATAAACAACGGCAGAACGCTGTAATCCCTGTAATCCAGCCAATTCAATTCAGTGACTCATCAATAATGAAATCTATGTGAAATCTAAAAAAAAAGAGCCAACATACTGGACATTTAGGGTTGAGACATTTTACCGACGGCGGGCCCATACAAAAATGTAATTTAGTATTGGAAGCCGTCCACCATCGACGCGGCAACGACGGCGGACGGCTTCTCATACTAAAGTCATTTTTGTATGGGCTGTCCGTCGGCCAACATCGTAATCGCGAAAAAAATCACCTGTCCCATACATTTGGCTAGAGTAGGTTTGCAGTTTTGTATGGAAGAAACAACTGCATTTTTTTTTTCGCGATTTCTATGTTGGTGCCAAAGAGAAAGTTGTTCAGTTTGACGGTCTGATCATCCCCTTAAAAAAGTGTCAGCAGCATATGTGAAACTAAGGTCCTACCGTTTCTCTTGGCTTCTTGGTGTTTGCTGAGATATTATATTTCGAATATTCCTTAATCCACCTATCAAGGTGGAAGTGGAAGTTTGTATGTGAATTTCTTAGCGAAGTCCTAGATATTAAAATAATAATAAAAAATAGACGCATTTGATACGGTGAGAGCAACAAGTTGATAAAAACCAAAACGAGATCATGATTAATTTGAGAACACCAAAGGCGATAGTCGAAGACATTCAGTAAGCTCATCTCTTTCACGACTAACGCAGGATGCTGCTGCAATAAAAAGTAGATTTAACATTTTTCAGTGCTTCAACCGAAACTGTAACCAGTTAAACAAGGCCTGTGATAACTCTAGTCTTACTCCCTTTATCTTGTTTACTGTTTGGCAGTAAAAAGGCAGGGTAGGTCATGTTAAAGTGGCGTTGTTTGTAAGAATCGGCCGACGAGTCGGTAGAGCTGTTGTGATTTACAACTTCCTGAGTGAGGGCGTTAGCTGCACTTGATGGGACGTGCCATTAACCGCGACAACAAATATTTTTTAATCATTACTTTTATTTTAAGACTGGTTTTTAGTATCAACTTGACGTCTGTGGCTCTGAAAGTAGTTTTGATAGTGAGATTGTGAAGTTTTTTTTAGAAATACGGTTCGGTAGTCTCTGTAACACTGACATAAAGATATTATATTGCGTATATACAGGCTGTCCCGTAAATCAACGTCAAGCCGGAATCGGGTGATCATAACAGTTACCAGAAAAATAAAAAATAAAATCTAAGTCATAAATTTTTTAAATTATAGGCTTTTTAATGTACATCCTGTGATGGTTTTTTAGCTCCTTTTGCTACAAATCTTTGCAGGGTGTACATTTTCTCGAAAAAAAAAATGGCTAAGTATAATAAAAAAAAATTATGACTTAAATTTATTTTTTTATTTTTCCGGTATCATTTGGCCTATTACCCGATTCCGGCTTGACGTTGATTTACGGGACACCCTGTATATGAACTCACGACGATAATTCCTTTCGGGGTGGTCAGAAAATCTGCTACAAATATCTTCTAGAAAACGGATCTAAGGATTTCAATAAAATTTTCAGTATATAGAGGTTTAAGGAAACCAGGTACGCCCAAGGTACTTATTATATCACTAATGTTAATTTACTTTTATTTATGCCTATATTACGGAAACTTTATGAAGGCACTAAACAATTAGACGCTAAGTTGGACTCAAAATACTCAAATAGAAAATTATTAATTTTGAAGCCATTTTCAAAGTTTCGGATGCAGACACCTCGTTTGTCTCGTGGTTTACGAGACATTCATGTATTGCTCACGCTTGTTTCATCCAATTTGTTAAGGTAGAGAGGACAGATTTCACCCCGAGTCGAGACTTGCGTGAAATATTGCGGTCAGTGCACGATTACAATGCACAAACTATAAACAACGGGGCATTTCACACCCCTCTACCACGTCTTCGATAACGGGTATACTTAACACCGGTAGAGGATGCAATAGGATGATTTTCTGAATATGCGATAATACTCAAACTCAAACACAAAATTTTTTATTCAAAATAATATCACATGTATACATAGACTTAAACTCTAGCGATAGACTTTCATAGAAGCAACATGTTCCACATGAATGAGGTGTCCGCACCTGATTGATGTTCCCGAGTTCACTTCGTCCATAGGCCAAGTATTTCGCTTACGCTGATAGACGGAACATCAGTGTAACCGCGTATGAGACAGCGATAGTCATAAAATCCTATACAATTTGTATGAAAATAGATGTCTGACTCCGGAGTCAGACAGCCGTCGTAGAACAAAAAAGTGGCTACGTCGATAAGGACAGCAATAAGTAGCGATCTCCTTTTTTAACTAGAGCGAATTTGCTATGTGCATCTCTTACTGAGTGATATGACAAGACATGTGCTTCGTTCTAGTTCCTTCTCTTTCTACGACTTCGTCACTATGGCAATGACAGACCGCAATGTGTCATTTTGTGTGACATGTTGTTTGTTTGAACGAGCTTGTCTATCGCTAGAGTATATGTCTATGCATGTATATAGCTTTCTGACGTCATTTTTACTCTACCACCGTGTCGGAAGGTGTTCCGTTGTAGAGAAGATGCGGCCAGAAACTCTACAACTGATATACGAGAATATTATAAATATTCGGTTTCGCTTTTATTCAACTATTTATTAAACTATTCTTCTTCTTCTCAAACTACGTCAGTGAACTGAAGGGCGTTGCCAAAGACGTAAACTGTCACCATATTCACAAGTTGGAACAAGGGTGTCTCCAAAAACCTGGAGCGAGCGAAGAGATTTTATTACAATATGATTAGGTCAATTTAGGTGACTGCAATACGATCTCAAATATGGAACACGCTATAAATTTTACTGCAATATGATTAGGACGTCGCAATACGATCTAAGACCTGGATCCTCCCTTGAACCTTCAAGCCCCGAGGGGTTCAAAATTATAATGCAATTCACCAACTAAAATGAGATTTTAACAGCGACACGATTAAGATGTTGCTATACGATCAAAAACCAGCAGCTAAATAGCATGTCTCAAACTCAAAACTCAAAATTTTTTATTCAAAATAATATCACAGGATCAGGTCAGTTACGTCCTTTTCCCTGAACGTCCATCGCCCGAATTCCTTGTACGACCACTTCCCTGAACGGACATTTCCCCGAACGGGCATTTACCCGAACGGCCATTTTCCCGAACGGACATTTACCCGAACGGCCATTTCCCCAAACGGGCATTATTCCGAACTTCCGTGTCCCAAATTTATTCTCCCCCCAAACAGCCACTACCCCGAACGGGCATTCTACAGGGTGTAACAAAACACTCTAGTATAGTTTAAGGGGGTGCTTTAGACCATCAAACTGAACAACTTTCATTTGTACAGGGTGGATTTTTGGGACGGGCAGATACCTTAACCGTTGTATCTACAGCGAAACGTTCTTAAAAGACTATCCTTTAATTTTTGTAAAATTTCGAACTGCATTCACAGATTTTGAAAAAAAATGTACAGTCAGCAAGATAATTTACAATTTACACAAAAAACTTATTTTGATGCCAATCGATCCTGTTTCTTATCTTCTTATCAAAAATCCACCCTCTATAGTGAAAGTTGTTCAGTTTGATGGTCTGAAGCACCCCCTTAAGCTTTACTGGGGTTTTTTGTTACAGCCTGTAGAATGCCCGATCGGGGTATTTACTGTTTGGGGAGAGAATAAATTTGAGACACGGAAGTTCGAAATAATGCCCGATCGGGGAAATGGCCGTTAGGGTAAATGTCCGTTCGGGGAAATGGCCGTTGGGGTAAAAGGACGAAAGCGGGAAATGGACGTTCGGGCCTAAAGTGGACGTTCGGGGGAAAGGACGTAACTGACCTGATCCATATCACATAGATAACTTTCTGACGTCATTTTTGATTCTACCACCGCTTCGGAAGGTGTTCCGTTGTAGAGAAGATGCGGCCAGAAACTCTACTGCATGCATGTCTCTAGATGCAATACAGGGTGTAACAAAACACCGATATTTTCGCGATTTCTAAGTTGGCTCCATAGTGAAAGTTGTTCAGTTTGATAGTCTGAAGCACGCCCTTAAGTATTACTAGGGTATTTATTGTTACACTATTTATAAAGCGAAATCGTAAATCAGGCTGCCGAAGTTTCACAAGATCTGATAATTATACAAGTTTCGACTAACAATCACGGCGTGCGGGAAGAGAGTCTCTCCGAGTGACGTACTGTACCTACTCCCGTAAACAGATAATGCTGATTGGCAAATTATCTCTTCACCAAGTTTGCAAGTCAAACTCGACTCCATCGACTTAAAAGTAGAACTAACAATCATTAAAACACGACCGCCCCAGCCAAACCAAGCGGAGGATCTTCCTTTTCAAGGCGCAGGTTAGCTAGTTTTAAAAGAGCAGTTTTGTATCAAAAATTCCGTAGTTGTTTATAGATCCATACTATTCCACCGGGCGGTGGAAGTACACTCGTCCCCGAGAGCACTCGATTAGATCAGTTAACAGTGTGCGGTGCAATTTTTGTGTTTCGCCGCCCCGCGCCCGCGCCGAGCCAGCCAATAAAGGCCTTTTCATGTTTACCGACTGCTTTCATGATAAATACTTTGCACACGTTTATTGATTGACTGATAAATTATTATTGTTTTATTAAACATTTGAGATTTTTAAAATTACAATCAAGATCAACAATCAAGAGAGAATGTGGAAGATTTTCGTCAAGAAATTTAAATATACAGGGTGTAAGGGACATCCCTCCGCAAACTGAAACGGTGAACTCAGACCATCAAACTGAACAACTTTCCTCAGGAAACGCGAAAAAAATCAGCTGTCCCATACAAAACTGCTGTAACTACCCGACTCAAATGTATGGGACAGCTGATTTTTTTTCGCGTTTCCTCAGGTAGGCTCCATAGAGAAAGTTGTTCAGTTTGATGGTCTGAGTTCACCGTTTCAGTTTGCGGAGGGCTGTCCCTTACACCCTGTACAAGTAAGTACCTAAGTCAGACTTCAATACATAAATTGCTAAGCTAAGGTTAAAGCTAAGGCCTTCTGCGGTAATTTAAACTATGGGGCATTTGCAACTATGGAGCATTTGCACTAATAAGAATGATGATTGTGGACGATGTAGGTTGTTGTAGCAATGTTCCTGACCACCCCGAAAGTGATTACGGTCGTGAGTTTATGTTTGTATGTGTTTAGAATCACGATTCAGTTCTTCTCTTTATCTGCCAACAAGTCGGTTCTAGATGCCTAGACTTACGTTTATAAAGAGTAGGTAGGAATTATGTAGGCCTACCTAAATTTAAATTCATAATCAGCTAGACGCAATTAATTGCCCCATAGTTGCAATTACCCCAGGAGATCTTTCCATTTTGTCTAGGTTTCAGGATGGAAATGGGGGATTTTTATTTTTTATTTTGTATGTGCCTCAAATGGGCCTAAAATTGTTATCACAAGTGGTCTTTAAGATCTTTGGTGTCAATGATGGTTGGTTTTGTTTTAAATATTTTTTTAACTTTCAGAGCTGTGGGGTCGAGCGATTTTCAACATGTCTCAGTGGCTCCTCGCTGCGTGTTTGCGTGCCAGCTAATCTAGTTAGATTGTTTCTACTATTTCATTGACAAATGTGCGTGCTAATTGGGAATCGCAAAATTTCTGACCAACACGATGTAATTATGATAGTCAGTTTATGTGTGAGTCTGCGTGTATTTTTTTCTCATTACATAAATGATTTCATTAAGAGCAAAACCATTTGATGCAGAGATACCGTTTGTCGTTAATACACTAATCTAGATATAGATAAGCTACTTTTTCATAATGTAAATATTATTATCCATTACGAAGTTCATTATTAGTATTGTTATTGTACCTTATAATTACTTAATAATAAATATGTGATAGTATACTACGGTACTACCTCTTTATGACCACTTAGATTTACAGCTACTAATTACAGGAGTATTTAAGGTGCTTTTGTTTTATCACTAGTGTTAGTCAGACATTAAGAAACCATTAGAAACGGATTGTATATAGGTAGTAAATAAATATTAGAAAGCGTAGAAAGGAAAGATTTTAGTTGGGAAACGCAACTCTACTTATACTAAATAACTACGTGACGTTGACATGACAGAACATTAGGTACATTATTCCCGTAGGAAAGAAAAAACTGAAAGCAGTCTGTTTTTTTTAACTAATAAAAATCTTGGTCGTGATACCTAGATCGCAGAATAGAATCGCTATCTTGAATTTTCTACCAAATAGATAGTATTACTATGAAGATTATCAAAATTACAGCTATTAGGTATAGCTTTGTCTGTTAGAATTTTGGTGTATTATAACTTATAAAAACAGGGAGTGTAAAATTATGTGCCTCTTTTTGTTTTATAAGTTTATAGCTTTACAGAAATTATAAGTAGGAAAGTTTGCCAAATCGCACAGAATAATATGAGACCTGAATATGCAAGAAACTGAAATGTAGTTCAATGTTATGAATCTCACATTGAATGATTCCCTTTCTATAAAATTTAAGCTATTCGTAAAGCACTTCAACACTTAAATTAGGTACGCATGTCTAATCGTCTACGGAAGTTAAATCCTTAACAACTTAGGTAATGTTGAAATAGGTGAGTGTACAGTGAAATACCTCTTCACTTTACTACGCCTAGGTGATGTCATCTAGCGAGAGATTTGACAATTCGGTCAGATAAGCCTTATCTCGTGACGTGACTCACTCCAACAGGTAGTTCCAAGGATTTAGAACAAAGGGAAATCGCTGGTGCTCAGTGATTTCTAAAGAACTGGTTAAGTAAATCGGTTGCATCCGTGAATTTATCTGCTATCAAGCTTTTTGGAATTCACTTTGCATGGGAACATTTTGTTATCTTGGCTTATTTTGTTGGTTTGTGGTTATTGGTCGTGTTACGTCATGTAAGGTAACTTGTGTTATTGATAACAGGGTGAAAGGGATTGCCTTTTTTCCTTCCTGTTCCTGTGCAGCTACAATAGGTAAGTACCTATTTCTTATTACTTATAAGTGCAAGTTTTAAAAACAAAAGCTATTCTGAAAAAAACATCATCGTAAAGTAAGTACCTAATTAGAAATACAATTAATTAATTCTTTTGTTTCATCCTTATTCTTATTAGAGCTTTCGTAGAATTCAGTCAATTAAAGAAGCATTTTAATAACTCTATTTCATAACGAATAATACAAATTAATTTCCTCTAACCTAGAACGTTCACACGTTTTTCAATAGATCTACTAGTACTAGAGGCGCTATTGAAATTTTATGATTACGGCAAAACAAACAAAGTAAGCACACCGCCATGTTTATAAAAGCTCGCGAAGCTCGCTCCTGTTCATGCCAATCTTGCGGCAAGCAACTTGTTGCCGTTGTGAGGAGACGGAGAGGCGAGTATCGGATACCTCTGTCGGGGGAGGAGCGACCGTGCGCGGGGAGCGTGCCGGCCGGTCGCTCAACTTGCCGCACGCCGTCGCTCACTCAGTCGCTTCCCACAGCTCGTCGAGAGTGGCGGCCGCTACGCTTTTTCTTGCCACACTCGAGCCGTTATGTGTCGTACTTCGGAACAAGTTTGACGGGAAATTCGTAAAGTTTTCCGAGCGCGTTCGGACTACATCAGCGATGTGCGCGATAACAGCGGACCAAATAGTGACGATTTGAATAAAGTGACAGTTTAAAAAGTGAGTTCTTCGAGATGTTATCCATGGGATTATTGGCTGTGTGGTATGCTGTATGGTGTTGGATGTTTTTGGGCGCCGGTGGAGCGTCGCTGACGAGTAGAGTGGCGGAGGCGCCGCAGGAGTGCGAGTGGCAGCGCGTGTCGGGCGGCGCCGGCGAGCCCACGCGCGTGCAGCTCGCTTGCTCGCTGCGCACCGCCGCCGGCGCCACCGACCTGCTGGCCGGGCTCAGCATCTCCCAGGCTCAGCGCATCACTGCGCTAGATCTACACTGCACTGACGTTCTCTTCTTTGAGAGCTCCCTCGACGTCGGCCGGAGAAAAGAAGAGGGAACCGAACTATTGTCCCGATTCCACAATCTGAAAGAACTAAAGATAGAGTCATGCAAGATTCGATACGTTCCCAATGCTGTGCTAATGCCGCTCAGTGGATTAAGAACTTTGAGCATTCGCACCCATAACACGGATTGGTCGGCGATGTCCATGGAGTTTCACAGAGATACTTTCAAAGGACTCTCCGATCTGCGAAGTTTGGATTTGGGAGACAACAACATTTGGATCCTGCCGTCGGAGATTTTCTGTCCTCTCTTCAATTTGAGAGAGCTTAATGTAACTCAGAATAGGTTACAGGACATTTCAAACATGGGATTTTCTGATTGGGGCAACGGCCCTACTGCACCTGGAAAATCATGCAACACAGCTTTGGAAATACTCGAAATGTCGTATAATGAAATAAGCGCTCTACCAGATAACGGTTTATCCAGTTTACGCGCCCTACAGAAATTATTTTTGCAGAACAATAGAATATCTAATGTAGCAGACCGTGCCTTCGTGGGACTAAGTGACTTACAAATTCTCAATTTATCAACAAATGCATTGACTGCATTACCTCCTGAAATGTTCCAGTCATCGAGAGATATAAAACAAATATACTTGAATAACAACTCACTAAGTGTGCTTGCGCCGGGACTGCTGGAAGGTTTAGATCAGTTGCAAATACTAGACCTGTCCGTTAATGAATTGACGAGTGAATGGGTGAATAGAGACACGTTTTCAGGATTAGTTCGGCTAATAGTTCTGAACCTCTCACACAACAGAATTACCAAGATAGACGCTCTATTGTTTCAAGACCTAAACAATTTACAGTTTCTAAGTTTGGAGCATAATAACATAGCACGCATAGCGGACGGCGCATTCTCCAACTTGAAGAATCTCCACTCTCTATCATTAGCCCACAACAATATCATCGAAGTAGACAGCAGTCATTTCTCAAACTTATACGTATTAAATCAGTTATTCCTTGATGGAAACAGAATAACGAAGGTCGACTTACGTTCTTTTGAAAATATAACAAAACTCCATGATTTGGGGCTTAGTGGAAACCAGTTATCGGAGGTACCGGAAGCTATAAAGACGTTGAGATTCTTGACATCCCTAGATTTAGGTATGAACAGAATAACAAAAGTCTCGACAACGCAATTTGAAGGCTTGGATGACTTATATGGCTTACGTCTCGTGGGAAACAAAATAGAGAAAATATCAAAGGATACATTTGCAGCTTTACCATCTCTACAAATATTGAATTTGGCGTCGAATAACATTGATCAAATAGACGATGGAGCTTTTGCGTCAAATCAACAGTTGAAAGCTATTGGGCTGGATGGCAACAAATTGGTGGATTTAAAAGGAATATTTACAAATACCCAGCCCCTCGTTTGGTTGAATGTGTCAAACAATGAGTTACTTTGGTTCGATTATAGCCACATACCAAACAATGTTGAGTGGCTGGACATGCACGAGAACAAAATAGAGAAACTGGAAGATACCTACGGCGTTAAAGAATCATGCAACGTGAAAATGCTAGACGTCAGTTACAACAAAATTAGAAGTATCGATGAATTCTCATTTCCCAGCAGTATTGAAACGGTGGTTTTGAATCACAATCACATTGAAAAGATAAATCCCGGAACTTTCTTACAAAAATACAACCTCAACAAAGTTATACTTTATTCAAATAATATAAAAACACTGGAAGTCGGAGCTTTTGCTATATCAGCTGTTCCCGAAGAGAAAGATTTACCTGAGTTCTATATTAGCGAAAATCCATTTGCGTGCGACTGCACAATGGAATGGCTACAGAGAATTAACCAATATAGTGTAACTATTAGCGACCTCAGGCAGCGCCCGAGAGTAATGGATTTAGAAAGTGTAAGGTGCTCTTTAACCCATTCACGAACCAAATCGGATGTGCTCTTGCTTGAAGTAAAGTCTTCTGAATTTTTGTGCGAGTACGATTCGCATTGTTTCGCCCTGTGCCATTGTTGTGACTTTGACGCCTGTGATTGTAAGATGACTTGTCCAGATAAGTGTTCATGTTATCATGATCTCCCGTGGAACTCCAATGTGGTCGATTGTTCGAACGCCGACTACGATCACGTACCTGACCGAATACCGATGGACGCGACCGAAATATACTTGGATGGAAACGATCTCAAAGAATTAGGAAATCACGTTTTCATTGGTAAAAAACGACTGCAAGTTTTGTATCTCAATAACAGCAATATCAACACAATACAAAATAGAACATTTAACGGTATCGAATCTCTGAGGATACTCCACTTGGAAAACAATAACATTGAAGTATTGAGAAACACGCAATTCACGAGACTTCAAAATCTGAATGAGCTTTATCTCGCAGACAATAAAATCAAAGTTATTGAAAATGATACGTTTAATTATTTGCCTTCATTGGAGTTCTTAGACCTTGACAACAACGGTTATGTTGATTACATGCCGTGGAGAGTCATTACGGACAACAATCCCCGCACGCGTGTCTCTGTAGATGGGAACAACTGGATATGTGATTGTAAAGACGTAGCTCAACTGAATCAATGGCTAATAAAAAAATCTAAAGATACAGAGACCATGATGTGCTACTTTGCTCATGGTCAACCTATGAATAAGACCATTGCGACTGTGGCAAAGGAATGTAAAATAGAGATTACTACCGAGGCAGCCGGGTCTGAATCACAAAATCGACTGTTCATCGAATCCAATGACGGTGTCGAAAATTACATACCATACATCGCAGTGGTGCTGATAATAGCTATTATACTTCTACTAATGTGTGCTCTACTATTCATGTTCAGAGAAGACTTTAAATTGTGGATGCACGCCAGATATGGTGTAAGAGTGTTCACTTCCACGCCCAAGGACATTAATGACAATAAAAACAAACGATTCGACGCTTTCTTCCTGTACAATCCGCGAGACGAAGACTTCGTGACTCGCGCAGTCAGTTCTCAGCTCGAGAACACGGGACATTCTTTGTGTTTACAACATAGGGACCTGCAGTTGATCGAAAGACGCTCTGGTGATAGTTTAGTCAGTGCATCGGAAAGTTCTAAAAGACTCGTGATAGTGCTTTCGATACACTTTTTGCAACATGAGTGGTACGCGCCCGAATCAAAAGCGGCCGTGCAAAGTGCTATCAACTCAGTGAACGTAAGGCATAGACGTCAAAATATAATATTCCTTGTGACAACGGACTTAAGTGCCATAAATATTGATCCGGACTTAAAAGTGTTGCTCAAAACGTGTACAGTGATAGTGTGGGGAGAAAGAAATTGTTTTGAGAAGCTAAATTTTCGGTTACCGGATGTGGACGTGACATTGCCGAATCGGACGCTTCATAATGCGAATAATTTGAAAAGTGGTAATAGGGAGGGGTTCGGGAGGCATGGTAATTTGAGGTATACTGCGCCGCCGACATCGCACGATCCTTGGTATAAGTATGGGATGGCTCCTCCCATCCTGATGATGTCGAGCCCGATGCATTCGACGAGCGCGAGTGCAGAGGTGTCGGCGCGCAGTACGGAGGATGAAACTTGTTCTGTGGCCAGCAGTGAAGGTCGTCCGGATGACCGCCTTCCGCACCACCATAGTTACGTCTCTATTGACAACCACCAGTGCGAGGAGCATCCTCTTAGACCTCCACAACAGATTCCCATGTCTAACACTAGACCTAATAACATGAGAAAGACTTACTTTGTATAAACAATTAAAAATCAATGTGATTTCTTAATATTAATGTTGTAAATATAGAAATAGTAAATATATTTATATTAACCACCGATGCACGGGAAGCATATCGAATTTCTGAAAGATAAATTGGTGCTGAAATGCTTAAATGCAGAACGAAGGATTGGAGTTTTGTAATGTATAAATGATTTGTCTTTGCATAATTATGTAGATTTACTGGAACGAATAATATTCATAATTTAGCTATTGCATTTATAAATACGTAATTGTGTACCTGTACTATTTTAACAGTCTTCGTATTTGCTATCTTTACTCTGTTACAAAGCAATGCATTCCTTTTTTACTAGAATTTACATTTAACATAACTTAACTGATAATTTAAGGTTCCTGATTATTGTAAGTCCTTATGTAGTACAGGATATAAAATATTAACTAATTTGTGATAAAGTTAGGTACTTATGCATTGAAGACTTTAAAACTTAAGTGAGAAGAGATGTGTTGTAAATGAAACGATGTAAAAATATAAGATAAAGATGTTGAAGAACTGAAATGTACCCTAGTCAATTGTAAATATATAATTATAAGTATAAGTACATAATATGTGATGTAATTTTTTAGTTAGAACAAGAAAAAATTGTATTTATTACGCTTCCAAACGCAGAGTATGAATAAATTAATATTTTTCTCTATTTTACTGATTTTCATTCGAAAAACCCATTCATTTTTAATCAAGAAAAGTCAATAGCCTCTTTAATTCTTACATGAATTGTTGAAATATTGCAAACAATTTTAATTTCTATATTTTTTTTACCTTGGACATAGTCACGCAAATGATCTAGTCACATTTAGGGCCTGTTTTACCACTTCTTAGTAAATTATTGTTAGCTTATCTGACAGATCGTTAGACATATATCTTTCATACAAAAAATGACTAACAATCTGTCAGATAAGCTAACAAGAACTTACTATGAAGAGGTGAAACAGAACCTTAAGGGTGACCGCATATCTATCCGCAGCGAAGGAGGCGAACGGAACGAATTTCCTTTTAATTCATCTGACGATTCGTCCGATTCACGGATAAGTGTGCGAGGTGTCATAGAATTTCTTACAACCAATTCTAAAATTCGATTCATTCGCCTCCTTCGGCTCGTTTGCCTCTGATAAATGTACCAGAATCAAGTCTGGACGATAACGATATACAATATGAACAGGTAGGTTCAGAATATAGATTGAAATACTCAAATACAGGGTCCAACTTAATATGCTGACACGTTTTTAAGGGGATGATCAGACCATCAAACTGAACAACTTTCTCTATGGGACCAACAACGAAATCACGAAAAAAAACAGCTGTCCCATACATTTGACTCAAGTAGGATTGCTGTTTTGTATAGAACAGCTGATTTTTTTTCGCGATTTCGATGTTGGTGCCATACAGAAAGTTGTTTAGTTTGATGGTCTGATCATGCTCTTTAAAAAGTGTCAGCATATTAAGAAGGACCCTATATACGAGATACATTTTTTAGCTTACTCGTAAGCTTTATTAAAATTCAAACTCTATCTAAAATCTGAACAGGTGACTGAATAGGGGCGAGCGCCGAAAATTTTCTATCGACATAATCAATTTACTGAATCGCTTTGTTCGCCCATCCACGGTCAAATGTATAAATATTTATTTTATCTAAATTGATCGAGTCTGATAAGATCACGCCCTGGCTGGTACGATTTTAATTTAAAAAGCGGCCGCGACAGTGCGCTCGCGCCGGTGCCCGCTGCGAAACTATAAATCATCGTCAGTTGGATCCGAGGATGAATAAACAGCATTTTAATTGACTTTTGATTGCGCTCCGATGTCTTTTCATTGTTAAGTGGTAATGTGAAAGTGGAGCAATCGATTATTATGCCTTCTGTTCAAACATATCATGATGAAATATTGATGCAATGTCAAGTCTTGTAACTATCTTTGACAGTAATGCTTTCTTTATCTATGTCCTCTGACTGGCTCCATATGCATAGTATTGTTTATACAGACAGTATCAATGAAAGCTCTGTTGCTCAATCAGGTGATCGTAAATTTATTTTAATCAACATTATCTTTATCGTTTAACGATACTTAAGATTGAAACGCTTGTGATTACCGAAAGTATCAAAGTTTCCGACGGAATTGATCGTTCATTATATAATTTGTATGCAGACTTTTTATCTTAAAAAAACATTAATTTTGCAATCCTTTTCGTCCTTTAAAGTGATTTACTGTATAAGAAAATAATACTGTTATCTTCCCTATTTCATGTTTCAAATCAACATTTATCGAATAGATTGGGCAATATAAAAACATTCCTTGAAGGGACATAACAAATATCTCAATACGTATTGTAACTTTATCCGACTAGAAATTCAAATATCGAATGTTGTAGTGTTGGGATAAATCGTCCTCACCATGGTCCATGTCACCGGCGCGAGACCCATCTATTTGCGCCAACACTGTTCCAAGCAACACTCATCACCTTTTTTTCTCGTGCAATACGATACCCGATCGTTTATAGACCTCGGACTATCCCAAACCCGTTCTAAATGGACTCGAGACATCTTAAACTTAGGTGGGAAATATCCAAGGTAAAGGTGACAATTGATTATGTGCCTCACGCAGACAAAAAGCGGAATAGCTCGATTAGTTATGTCGTCGAATGGCGTAGGCCGAATGGAAACAATAGATTGGTTCTGCTTTATGATTCTATAAACGTTTATAGGGACATAAACGGCCTTTTAGCTTTTGGTGAAGTTGAGATTGTGATGTTATCGGCGTCCGGACAGGTTTATTACGAAAGTGTTGATGGAAGCTCTTATGAAAATGGTGCGGGCAATAAAAATAACTGACGTTTTAGATATTTTGCAAGGGTTCACTTAAGAAAGATGTCATGACGTCTTTATTTATGGACCTATATAAAACGAAGGCCGAAACCCTCATTACGTAGGGAGATTGTTACAAATTCCGAAAGCTCTTCGTCTGATTCAAAGTATTCATGTATCCCCTTGCTGTGTGGGAAGGTTACGGTTACGTTTTCTCATTTTATAGAGGTAAGGAAACCAGTCGAGTCAATTAATGAATGAGATCATAAAGTTAAAGTCCTAATCGTGCTCACTCATAGATATCCGAAATCGTAAATGTAAATATAGAGAAGCAATCAAATGTATAACGAAATGTTTAGACCCTGACTGTGAGATTTGCGTGGGACGCCGGCATGTCATAATAAAACTTTTTATAACAGCTTTATTTATTAACAAAATAAAATATTTAGATTTATGCGAGTGATAATTTGTAATGAATATTAAAGTTCATAACTTAGGTGCCTGTCTCTCCGAAATCTTATTAGCAAGTTTAAGGTAAGGTCATCTTACTTGAAATGTATTTAATTGGACAGTAAGATAAGTATACAAACGACTAATTACGGGCTTCAAATCTGTAATTGCGATTGTCAACGTTGATGTAATTATATAATATTTTATAGATCGAGGGTAGCAATTAGATAGACATAATTTACAATTAACCTAGATGTCTATCGGTGGTATAGAAGCAAATAACAGTTTTTAGTTTTATATTGATGGAATTTGAGATTGGAGTGTACAGCCAATGTTTTATGGGTAAAGTTTGCTTCGTATGGTCGAATAATGTCCCCGATGTATGACAGGCTAGAATCGGAAATTATCTTTTGGTTCTTTAATTGGGTACCATCAAAGTTCAGATTGAGCTTGCAATCTAGTTGTTTAATGCTTGTTTAGCGGTTATAACGTACAACTCGAGCTACCAACGGTAAACAAAAACAACACACCGTCCTCACAAACATAAGGATGCGAATCTTATAAATGTGATGTGTCTAATATAATTATGAGTTAATTAAATAACGATCATAGGCACATACATTTTAACGATCGCAAGTAACACTAGACTTTCTATTGTGGAAACCATACAACATAGGCACAAACATATAACATCCATGACTGAACCGGGACTCGAACCCAGGACACTGGTTTGGAAGTCCGTCGGCGTGGTAACCAACCGGGTTGTCAGTTGTTTATGAGAATTAAAACAAAAAGTAACGAGTAAAATTTGAAAAATTAAGTACCTAGTACCTATTTCATATTTAGTAAAAATGAAACGACTTCTTATGTTTGTTTCGTTCTTTATAATGAGTTTTATAGAGTAGAGAAAATCAGTTTACTAATCCAATTTAGTTAAATGATTTAAAAATCCTACATTTGTTGGTGCTCCAACGTTGTGAAACTTGTGAAGCATTTCCCCATAAGATTCCCGTGGGTTACTTTGTTGTACTTAAGGGGATATTATCGTTGTCGCGCTCCATACAAACGAAGTATGATAATATTTTGGATATTAAATAAAATGTAATTTTAAGACACTATCTAGAAACCAATACCTGTGCTTTAAATTTGTCAGATTTCCGCTAAAATGTAAAGTTTCAAAGTTATCGTGGCTTAAAGTTTTCCATACAAATCTTAAATTAATCCTAGCATTGAAACTATATATTTTAACGGAAATCTGACAAACATAAAGCACATATTCTAGATCATGTCAAAAAATGTATTGAAACTTGTACGGAACTTCGTTAGTATGCAGACGCCAACGCGCATTATCGCTTTCGGAATAAACTTCTCATAGGTACGATACTAATCGTCGACTTTTCCCCCAGCCAGGTGCTTTAAGCAAATAGCTACTATTCTAACGAAAGATTGATGAAATTAACTTGTTATACAGAGTGTAAGGAAAATAATCATTAACCTTTAAACCACCTACTGTACCCATCAAACTGAACAACTATTAATATGGGAGCAAACCTGTCAGAACTAAAAAAAATCACAGCTGTTCCATATGTTTGCATCGAGTAGACCGTAGTGCAGTTTAGTATGGGACAGCAGATTTTTTTTTCGTTCCGACAGTAAAGGTTGTTCAGTTTGATAGGTACAGTATGTTTTTCCTTACACACTGTATATTTTTGGAAATCTGACAAATGTAAAGCACATATATTGGTTTCTAGATCATGTCTAAAAAATGTCATGACTTTGATTGGTTAATATTGAAACTTGTACGGAACTTCGGTATGCAGCGCGTATTATCGCTTTCGGAATAAACTTCTCCTAAGTTACTAAGCTTCGACTTTTCCCCCAGCCAGGTGCTTTAAGCAAATAACTACTATTCTATCGAAAGATTGATGAAATTAACTAGTTATCTGTCTCGATAGCCCAATGCTCAGCGCTGGTTTGTAATTATTAGAGCTGCAGCTGCTTCCGTCGTATGGGTGGAGCCAACGTTTTTTTAATAAATGTTCCACCGTTATTGGTCGAAGGAAAGGAAGACATGTTGTTTGGAATTACAAATTTAAATTCGCCAGGGGAATAGTCTGCTGACGGCGAGGAATGTATCGCATATGCTTCTGGTAACGAGCTAAGTTTTTGTTTTTGTCGGTTATGTTGTGAAATTAGTATTTTAAAATTGAAACGTTGTCCATTTTTTGTTCCTTTAATTTTCATACTTTCTCATTCTCTACCAGTAAGAGCACTTTGCCCAGTAACCATATAAAAGTTAAAGTGATGCAAATAAGAGTTCATCAAGCCGTTATAATCATTTGCGCCAAAAAATATCACTTTTAATTTAAACTTTTTTAGTTATAAGTTTTATTTTTTGGCGCAAATGATTATGAAGGCTTGATGAACCTCTTATTTTGTATCACTTGAACTATAATAAAAAGAGTAATAAACTGCAGCTGTAGCATAGTTTTTGACCGCCCTGAAAGAGATTTTGGTCATAAACGTCAATTTTAGTAGAGTATTTCATAGAACATGACTTAAAAGTGTTTTACTAACAATCGTCTGCGTATAAAATAATTTAGAGTAACGTTGCAAGTCTGTTAGTAGGCGGTCGTGTATCGGGTACTCTTTGGCTTCAGGCTCCACCATTTTGTTTGAATTCAAATGAGCTTTTGTACATAAAACATCCTTGAGATATGGACAAACTATATGACACCGTTTTTGAACCCGTTACAATGTTTAATTCTAGATTAAGCAATCTACGTTTAGTAGTTTTTCTATATCTCAAGGATGTTTTATACAAAATCATTGACATTGGCAGAATTGCAGTGGAAAGAAGAAAATGATTTAGCCATAAGTTATACAACAATTATTTGAGTACCTACCTTAGAGGTATTTACAGTATCTGTAAATTATCATTACCTTATATACCTACCAGACCAAAAACTAAAAAATAAAAAATTGGCTGTCCCCCAATTTTGAATCAAAATCGATGTCACACATATTACACCTTCATAATTTTACCTTCTAAAATATTTAAAACGGGAGTTTCATAAACTAGTAATTAGTTGGGTAAATCCTCCGTGACTTGGGTGGTTGATCAAATGCCGATAACTAAACTTTTTAATTATTATCATTCGACGAAGGGCGAGCATAACCCCTAATTTCTATTTTTTGATCTAATACATATCCAAAACATCTGTAGGCCGTTAGTCATACAAATCCTGGGTATTAGTTTTTTCTCTATTATACAGGGTGACTTGGACTAGGATATCATAGAAGACGGTGAAATGCGTAAAAAAATAAATGTACCTTTTTGTAACTAATAATAGGATATTCTGAATTTAATACATATTTTGTTTTATAAAAATATGCTGTGCTATAAAGGGAATAAAGCGTTCACTTTTCGGTATCAAAATTTTATAAATAAGAAACTGCTTCGCCTGATTTTATGGCCTTATGGCCTTTTATCACAGAGTTTCGGTACTACTGGTGAAACGTGGATGTTCTGAGGTTTCAGAATATCTCTGACTACCCCCTTGGGGAATATAGTCGTGAGCATATGCTTATGGCCTTTTTTTAAATGTATTCTTTCTAAAAATAAGGCTTCCAAGATTTAAGGTTTGTACAACTAATACTCAAACCATATTAATACACTTAGAACTGTTATAAAGCGAGCAAAGATGACAAACAAAATGTACCGTTCTGTTCAGTAGAAAACTGTTTATTTTAATTACTAAACCTAAATGTAGAATAACATGTTTCAGATTTGATACCAATAGTAAAATACTCCATAATCAATATCCTACACTCATTCATTCCCCTCAATAAGTCTTTTTCAATCAGTCATCCTGTATACGGCGAAGACTAAAAGAGGGTAATGTTTTTATCTTCAATGCAAAGGAATGTTCAGTAGACGGGGGTAATACAGGAACTTGGTTTGCGCAGGTAATTCCTAAGACGTGCTTTAGAAGGATTCCTCGAGATAAGTGTATTTGCTATGTAAATATTAATGCTTCTGTTAACTTGTATGAGTCACATAATGTTTCGTTTACTTTTACTGTGCCATTATGGCGCCTATTTTAAGTGCAGTTCTAATTTAGCATAGCATTATGCTTACGACTATATTCTTCGAAGGGATAGTCAGGGATATTCAGCAATCTCAGAACATCCACGTTTCGCTAATGTACACACGGCGACACATCATTTTACGCACCCTATATACCTACCCATAACTACACTACGTACAAAACACAAAATAGTGCGGTAGAGAGCCTGCATAGACGCGGCTGCCGGCGCGGGCGCAGCGTGAAGTGAGACGAAACAACAACAACATACCGCACCCTCTTGCACGATTCGCAGCTTTCAACATCTAATAGTTCAAAGTCCAAACAAGCTGACATAACCTCAGGGTTAAAAGCCAAAAAAAAAAAAAAAAAAAAAAAGTCCAAACAGGGTAACCTGACCTGACGCTGTGTGTACCTAGTTACCCTACCACGAGTAGTCCGAAAGAGTATGTACGAAAGAGATATATGGACCTAAAATGAGTGGATGTGTCGGCAGAGGGCGCCCTCGTAGGACGTATTCTGATCAAATCAGTTGCGTCCTACAAAAAGGGGAGGTGCGGAGTACTCGAAACCGACGGGCATGTATGAAGAGATGTATGGATGTGAATGAGGCAAAAGATGTATGTAAGGATCGTAGTAGATGGCGCGCTCTGGTCTCTGCATACCCCAATGAGGCGTGACGTTATAGATATAGATAGATAGAGTAGTCCAGTATTGACGTTTAGTGAGTCCGTCGCCACTTAGAATGGACAGTGGGATACATGCCTTGCCCAAAAAGCCTTGACCTACTCGTGGGTAGGGTAAGTACAGTTCTAGCTCGATAAGGATACGGGTTCAAGTCCCGTCTGATACTGTTTTTTTCTGTTTTTAATATTACGAGTAAATCGTCTGATATTTTAGCAATTACCTACTTATAAAGATTCTAAAATCAAATTAGGTAGGTTCATAAAAACTAATCTAAGTATATTTAATCAATGAACCACAAGTTACGTGGGAAAATTAAACATCTGGGCCCTTAACATGGTATGAATTTAAGTGGCGATACTAGCGATCGATAATTGGCCGACTAACCACCAAGCTTTAGCTAAAATACTACAGATGGGTGAGGGTTTGCACTTGTCATAAAAAACATTAGGCAGATGAAATTGAATATGCTGATTAAAGTTGCACAGTGCACGGCAATGGCTTACAATAGATAGTTCGTTAAATTCGACCTCGGAGAAAAGACAGGAGAATAGGGAATGCATGGAGCTGTTAAAATGTTTTTGGACTGGACTATTAAATTAATGCAAAGATTATGTTAGTCTAGCTTAGCCAATTTTCTTTGATTAATTGGGTCATCCTGCAACTACATGGTAATAAAAAAAAATTCGTAGTTTTAACCTGCCCGAAAGGGATTCGGTCAGTGAACTTATTTATAGATCAGCCCTTTTTTAACCGACTTCAACAAAAGGAGGAGGTTCTCAGTTCGACCCGTATGTTTTTTTTTTGTAATATGTTTTTGTAAGAAAGGACTGATTTTACGCATCGTCATATTATAACACAAGGCTATAACTCAAATTAATAAACAAAGAAACCAACGAAAATTATCATTCGAATATGTTTTTGGTATAACACCTCCAAAAGTTTTATTTTGCTTTCTACCAACTTTGACTGTGAAAAGTTATCCATTAAAATACTTCTCATCTCTGTCGTTTTTTCGCATGGTAGCTCTACGGTTTTCCCTGTCGGTATCGGGAGCGGGACCCTCGATCGCACCGACTTTACATTTCGCCGCCACATTGCTCCTGCGAGTTATTCTAGCTTTTTATTTTTTATTTCGGTCACGGTCCTTGAATCACGTAATTAGCAGTAGCTTATTGGGAGTTTGGGACTGTCCTGTCTCTTTCTAACGTGATTAATAATTACGGTGAATAATAAAATATACAATTTCCACGTCTAATTAACTTGTCCCAAATTCTGTGCTCATTTATATTGACCTATACGAAATATTTTTTTACGAATTATGCCGAAGTCACGCGATATCAATCATAAGATTATTTATAACGCTATTGCGTACACTTGTCGTTGTAATAATAAAAAACTTAATTAAATAACAAGTGGTCACAAGTGCGACCTCTATCATTCATGTTATTGTTGCTTTGCTATTCAACTGCGCCCCAACGAATGGGGACCCTAATAAATAAAATGCACATTTGGTATCGAAAATAACAAAAGGTTAAAAAGCGTCGCATAAAAAACATCCGCGGTTTATCTATTAGTATCTAGTTAGAGTTACACGTACAGATGTTACAAAAATAATAATCCCTCCGGATAGCGTTTTGACACGAATAGAAGAGACGTTAAAAAAATATTTCCCTTACCTGAATCGTAACTTTCGAGACAGTAGGGATTTGTTCCGTTAAACAAATATTTGGAATTAGTTCGGGAGTAGTGGGTGCTTAAATCTTTTTAAGGACGGTATTAAGGTAGCTGAGTCTAAATTAATTTACGTGTATTGTGGCGGCTGTCGTAAAGCCGAGGCCGTTTAGGAATGGAAAACATTTAGCTTTTAATATCCTGGGTTCTTACTAGGAGGCTATAAACGTCCCACTACACGCTCATTATCGGCTTAGACGGTTATTTGAATAAATTCAATAAATAACGCTCACTCCCACATTATTCTGCTACAAGACCTATAGAAGACCTTTATTTTGGGAACCAAAAAAGTAAGGGATGTACCATCTATGATCAAAACTAGATCTGAACCCCTGGGAAGGCTGTCTTACTTGCTAGAGTCTGTTAAATAGTCGAAAGTCTTGCTCTCAAAATGTTTACACATAGTACCTTATTTAAGCTATTAAATAATCTGTAACCTTATTAATATGGAACCATTGCTGAATGGCTAATCTTTCCACTACTGCATAAGTTATCGTCATGCGAATAGGTGTAGCTCATGCTGACACGAAAGAAGATAAGAAAGAGAGGAATATGGAACTCTAGAGTGGAAAATTAAAGAGCCATAATGCTAATATTTCATCCTATTGGCTGGCTTCATCTCTTTTCCTGTCAGCATAAGCCATATTGCATGATAATCTCTCATCGAATTGGAAAGATTAGCTAGCAATCACTGACATATACTCTAGCGTTAGACAAGCTCGTTCAAACAAACAACGTGTCACAGAAAATAACACAAAATGACACAATGCGGTCTGTCATTGCCATAGTGACAAAGTGAACTCGGGAACATGTTGCTTCTATGAAAGGGCCTGTCTATCGCTAGAGTGTAAGTCAATGCTAGCAATGGCCATATCGAAGCTGACTGCACAGGTTTCAGCACTCAGGGAGGGTCTTTCCTTGCAATTTATTAGTTGGCAAAATGTACATTTTTGAATCGAGGAATAAATAATTGATTTTGGTGCATCGTCTGTTCCCAGAAGCGAATATGATAGTCAATGTTTAGTAACCACTATGTGAGCAACAACTTAGAAACTTATACGTGGCTCCAGCTGGTGTTTATATTAGAAACTCAACACTCGACACAAACTGCACCTGCGAAATAATATGTAGGTACACAAGCAATCATATTTCATACTAAGAAAAAAAAGACAAGAGTCCACAAAAAGTCTACTGCACTACGATTAGTAACAAATTCGACGTTATTTCCTGTTCGAAGCACCGCCACACCCATCTGCGAACAAATCGCTTAATAAAATATCGTATTACGGTTTGTAGTTTTGTACACATCTATTGAGCGGATGTCTGAGCTATGGGAGATATTTTATTCACAAGAGTTTTGTGTTTTTTGGGTTACATTAAGAGATATAGAATTGCGGCTAAGGCCAATTAATGCAATTTACAATGGGCCTCACAATGGGCCCTACCATGGGCGTGCGCAGTTCCGACCGGAAAGGTTCGATCGAGATTCACAATGTGAAATGTGATACCGCGAGAGACCCACCTGTAGCTTCAAACAAATCGTTGGGGTAATGAAAGCGAATTTATTCGCGATGATTGCGCATTTGTTTGGTTTAAAAAATGAATTTTACAGCGTATGGATGGTATTATGTACTTTAGTCAACAAACAGCACTGCACATATTTGCTGTTTTTTTTACTTTACTTTTTATAAGGCAGCACATACATACATACATATACTGACGCCTGTGTCCCATTGGGGTAGGCAGAGACAATTGATCGCCATCGGCTACGATCCTGACATACCTCTTTTGCCTCTTCCACAGTCATAAGTCGTTTCATACACGCTCGTCGGTTTCGGGTACATTTGATCTGGCCCTTCTTAAGTATGCTGCCAATTTGTCTACATACGTACGTCTAGGGCGACCCCTTTCGACTTTTCCATTCACACTTGCTTTATATATTTCATACGTCATTCTACTATCACTCATCCTTATAAGGCAGCAGTCACCTATAATTTAAAATAAATAGAATTATATCTACATTCAAGCAGCCTAGTTTACGTGTTAAAATAGACCACATGGGTGTTGTAGGAGGCGGCATATAAAACCTTATCCCTTAGAGGGTTTTTATTTTTCTGAGATATCTTGTGAGCAAAAAGGCCACCTCACCTATCACCGTTACTTTATCCTAAAACTTAAACAGGCTAACAGCTTACAGTTGCACCCTTCACGCTATGATGAAAACATCCTACTTAATATGTTGACACTTTTTTAAGGGGATGACCAGACCATCAAACTGAACATTTTTCTCTATGGCACCAACATCGAAATCGCGAAAAAAAAATCAGCTCTTCCATACATTTTGGCTCGAGTATGTTTGCTGTTTTGTATGGAAGAGCTGATATTTTTTTCGCGATTTCGATGTTGGTGCCATAGAGAAAGTTGTTCAGATTGACGGTTTGATCAGCCCCTTAAAAAGTGTCAGCATATTAAGAAGGACCCTATATAGGTACACGTCCGTATTACCTTTAAAAAAACATATCCCTCAGTAGCCTCCTTCAAAACACCCGGGAAGAAATGGGGCAGTCCATTCTAAACCAGGAACCACGGCGGGCGTACAATTATCAAATTAGTAACGAGTTCAAGGCACGAATTATTAGAGCGAGAGCTTTGCTAATACAATCTAGTCTTAGTTAGTGCGTGATAAGAACCTTTCAGTTTTCAGCGGACCATTTTGTAACAGGCACTGAAACGAGAGGGCGCCACTTGTTGGGCCTCTGAATATGAGTAAATTATTTACTTTTAAATGTAGGTCATCGTTAGGTGGTTTGGATTATATTTAGGTACTATCCATAAAAAATTTGAAACAGCCCATTCAATATCGTATTGTGAAAAATGTAAATATTTTAAATGAAGTAGGTAAAGCATATGTTTGTTCCTGTATTGAAATATGTAGGTACTATATCTTAACCGCTAATGCAAAGAAATTTTATTGTTCAAGGCTATGATTAGATGCAGAGTCTTATATAATTATAACCTTTCTATCATCTAACTAGTTGAATCTGCACTTTTAATTTTTACCTACTAAATGTATAAAATAAGCATTATGTTCCTTTTACGTCTTTTGTCGCATCTAATAGTGTCAAATGGAAGTTCGCTGAGGCTTGGGCTCAGGAACGATTTCATCGTATCCTTTTCCAAGTTCAGGCGGCGACATTCTCCTTGTATAACTTCATTTTTTTTGTCGCAATGTTGCTTATATGTAATAATATGTTTGTTGTTGTTGTTATTCTGAATAAATAATTTACTTACATATAACTATTTAGTAGGTACCCAAATCAATTATGTGCGTAAGGAAGCCTGTACTCTGCAGTAGAACATACCTATCTACAGTCTAAAAATGATGATGATGATTTCAAAATAATAAACACTTTTTTAGCCTATTTCATCCCACTGCTTGGCATAGGCCCTTTGCCTTCCAATAACATATAACATAACATAAATATATTTTATTGGCACACCAATAACATACATAGACAAAAACAGAATGAAAAGAACGTAAGGGCAGTATAATCACTAAAAAAAATTCCAGACAACCATGGGATGGAAGAACTGTTAATTAAAAAAAAACTTGCTATGGCGGTTTAATAAGATATAAAATATATATAATTATAGCTAACTGGTATGGATGATTTACAAAATTTAAATAATCAATTTATTTATAAAAGCAATCAGAATAATCAAAAAAATAGCGGTCAGAACAAGCGTCGTCAATAACAATGATGCACAAACTAGTCCAATCATTTTAGGGTTTGACCCTAACAATAATTCATCTATCGCCGAAACTTTGCAGTGTGATAAAGTAAAGTATACAGATTACGGTTGACAAATAATCTAGGTTTAATTTTTTCCGGTCCTAGATTATTTGTCAACCGTAATGTGTATCCTTTACTTTATCACACTGCAAAGTTTCAGCGATAGATGAATTATTGTTAGGGTGTCCATACAAGGAAACTCTAAAATGACTGGACTAAACAGACAAAAATCAGCAACAAGCTTCGTCAAAACAATGCAATACAAGCTCAGTCAAATAACCCGTCCCTTGTCGTTCCCGGCGCAAAGGAGCCCATAACGCTAGCAGCGTTGCCACGCTGAATTCATATGGTAAGAACATAAACATTAATAAAACAAGCATAAGCATAAGCATTAATATAACTTAGTACATATATAACAAGTATACACATAAACATAATGCTGTAGTTAAAATATTTCTAACTAAATGTTATTCGATTCAAAAAAATATCAGAATGAAAATAGCAACGTAATAACTCCATACAATTCATAATTAATTCTATAGTATGAAACGAGACATAATTGTATAAACAAATAAATAAAACTTTCGAATAGAATATACGCATGCGTAATTCTTAATTAAATTATAGGTGCCGCTGTTTGCTATTGTAGTTAGTAGATCGTAATTGTATGGTAATGAATGATAAATTGATACTCTCTGTAAGGCAGACTTATAATAGTTGCGTAGAAAAATAGCGTAGTATGTGCACTTAGCTTTATAATCACTAGTTAAATGTAGATAGGTACAGTATCATTTTGTATCTTTGGTCAAATTTCAAAGAACTGAACAATTTTCATTATGGAATCACCAATCAAGAAAAAAAAACAGTTATCATAGGCTTATGTTATGATGCGTGTTTAAATGAAGTTCAATAGAAGAGACTCATATTTTGCTTTTTAGCGATAAGACCATCTTATTTATATCAATACTTCTTTAAAAATAAATAAATAATGGCAAATAAATAAAATAAAAAATAAATATCTTGGATATTGTCACACAAATTATCTAGACACATTAAAAATTTTATTTAAATAATTCTTTCATGTATTATTTAATTAATTCTTCAAACGACATCGGGTTTTAAGGGGGTTGCAGAGGGAGTTGCACTACACTAGATGGCGCTAGGGAGCATCATTCCTGATTTTATCACATTTTATTTTATATCTTCGTAATTATGTTATAAATTGCAAATGTTATTTGAGATGCGTAATCTTGATTTTCTTAACTATTTTTCCATATATAAAATATTACTTTTGTTAATACCGTCTACGAATGTTATACGTCAAAGTTTTGCATGAAATTGATTAAAATTAAAATGTATATCAAATTCGTATGAACAATAAAATTACTATAACTTGTAGCTAGATCAGTAAAACATAAACACAAGTGCCCGCATAATTGAAAATTTTGATTGAAATCATCACAATTACGAGATATAAAATAAAATGTGATAAAATCAGGAATAATGCTCCCGAGCGCCATCTAGTGTAGTGCAACTCCCTCTGCAACCCCCTTAACTGTCGCTTCTGTTATTTGAAAAAACTTCTTAGATTTTGAAAAAAAGTTCAATAATACTTTAAAAAACATATTCACTCTAAATGTAAACTTTCGTAAGGTTTTAAAAGTCAACGATGAAATATAAAAATAGCACTCCATACCCACTAAGTATTCAATTAATGAACATAGTTACTAAACGGTTAGCGCTTTAATTACATGTATGAAAACAGTTTATTAGTACGAATACAATTAAAAACACAGTTCACACAGCAAGTTCCCAAGAAGGTAATTGCAAATTAATAATTTCAATTAATCCACAGACAAAATCAACTGAGCAATAATCTTGGCGATTCTCTATCTTATTACCTACAGTAATTTATATGTAGTATGACATTTAATATCCAGGTGATAAATTTTAAATGTGGTGTGCACTGTATGTAGAGCAAGGAGACTATTAGAAGGTACATACCTTACATAATTTTACGACTGAATACAAATTAAAATAATCTACGGCGATACATATGCGAATAAACAAATAAAAACCATTTACGAGCTTAGATCAAAGTAAAATTAATGGATAGGCCTAAAGCTCGTTAAGTTGAAGCACACCTACTAGGGCACTATGTCCATACAAATTAGCGCAAATCTAGGGCAGTTGCATACAAATTTGAATTATACCATTCATTTGTTTTGCCTCATTTTTCTGGTTTGACATTTTTTACTTTGATCTAAGTTTACGAGTATCAATTTCTTCTTTTCTTTTGCCTTTTTAATTTCTGTTGCCTATTACTATGTTAAGTAGGTAAGTTATAAGTTCTTTCTAATATTATTACGATAATGAGCGTTTTTCTTTTCTTTTTAAATTTAGTTCCTAAAAACTCGACAGATGGCATGTTTATCGCCCCATAGAGCCGGACGCGAGGTCCTGTCAAAATCTTGTCAAGACTGTGCCTGCCCTTTTTTTGGAATGCCAAGGGATCGAGCCCATACAGCCATGTCAGGCGGCGTAAAAGTTTAGAACGTTTACGTATGCTTAATATTAAAATACATCAATGAGATTTTAAGAGAATTAAAATGCGAATAATTTGCACGTTCGTTTATGTCTTTTCTTCTATATTTTAAAATTTAGAATATTTAATGCACACTATACACATTTAATACATATATATTTAAGGGGGTGCTTCAGACCACTAAACAGAACAATTTTCACTACGGGACCTACATTGAAATCGCGAAAAAATATTGGTTGTTGCATTGGCTACCCAAAAATATGGAACAGTCGATTTTATATCGCGATTTCTATGTTATGTTGGTCTGGCAGTGGAAGTCATTCAGTTTGAAAGTAGTAGTTTACAACCTGATTAGTGTTCAGTTATTCTTATTAATAAACGGTTATACATTTTTCCGTTAATTTGTTTAATATAATTCATTTCTTGAATGCTATTTGCCTGTCATAGGTATCTTCTATAGGATTGAACATTCTATGGCGCCAGCGTAGTTTCAGATGCCTTGTGGGGGGTTAAGCGAATAATTGTGCGGTGGGCCTTCCCTGGCTATATATTTATTGCCCCTTAATAGAGCCCCTTAAAAGAACGTAGTTTTAATTGCCTAATCTTTAACATCTCGAGTCTAGGAGGTCCTTTGATGATACTTTGTGATTTAGATCACTATCCGATAGCAAAATTATTGGCTAATTTATAACGTGTTAACAATTTTTATTGCTTTTTATCGATTCTGTCGTGTTACTAGTTTGATGGAGAGGAACTAAGTGATGCCAGGTAATGTTACACTTTATAGTAATACAACATTAGGTAAACAGTTGCATTATTTTAAGGGGTGATTCTACCCATAATGGTCCCTGAACAACTTTCCATATGAAACATACGAAATTCGCAAAAAAAATTGTGGACTCTCCATTCTAAATGCAATCAGCTGGCCGAAAGTTTGAATAAATGTTGATATTTGTTTTGCGAATTTATCTTTGTTCCTTTGGGAAAGTTGTTCAATATCATGAGTAGGTACAGCCAAATAAACACCCTAGTAAAACTTAAGGGGGTGTTTCAGACAATCAAACTGAACATCGTTCACTATGGAGCCAACTTGGAAACTGCAAAAAAAAATCTGCTGTCCCATACATTTTAGTCGAGTCGGTACTTGGTACCTACTGCAGTTTTGTTTAGAACAGCTGATAATTTTTTTGCGATTTCGATGTTGGCTCCTTAGTGAAAGTTGTTCAGTTTGATGGGCTGAAGCACCTTCTTAAGTATTACTAGGGTGTTTTGTTACAGCCTGTATACAGGGTCTTTCTTAATATGCTGACGGTTTTGTAAGGTGATAAACAGACCATCAAACTGAACAACTTTCACTACGGGATCTACATTGAAATCGCGAAAAAAATCTGCTGATCCATACAAAACTGCAAACCTACTCGAGCCAAATGTATGGATATTTTAGGCACGTAGAGAAAGTTGTTCAGTTTGATGGTCATCCTCTTAGGAAATTGTTTTTGATCTTCTTCTTCTTATCGTGTGGGCAAGCCCTGGTGTCAGAGTTTTTTGATAATGAATGATAATTGCTATTTTTTTTTGTAATGTTTTCAATTTAAAAAATCCACTAGTTCAGATGTCATAAGCATAACCATTTGGGTGTTCTTATCCAATGAAATACTATGCGATATACAATTAAATGTGTATAAATTCGAATCGTAAAACAAAATAAGATTATTACTATGCTCGTATTAATAAAAAGTTTCGAATTGACTTAGAAGAAATTATACGACATTTAAAAGATAGAATTCATTAAAATTCACACCGGGCGACTCAGACAGTAGGTACATATGGACTAATAATAAACAGGATTTGGATGTTATGTGTCAGAATAATAATGGATTTTAGTTAATATTTAAATTTATACTTTTAATTTGTTCTTAGCTCATAAATATTTGGATATCACTGTCGGACATAAATGTCGAGTTTACGGCTAGGTGTTACAAATACAACGTATTTGCATTTCAATTTATAGCTATCAATAATACAAGTTGACGAATTTACGGTATTTTTTAAACAATATTTGGTACTTGACTCCGTAGCCTGTGGTGCTAACGGTTTGTTTTGCAATTTTCATCATCTTATGTAGTTAAGTAAGTTATAAAGTCAGATACCTTACCAATATAATAAATTATCTCTGTAGTTAGCTTACTAATAGCTGTTTTTCGTATTTGTATGGAATGGAACAGTAGATTTTTTTTTCGATTTCATTGTTGGTGCCATAGAGAAAGTTGTTCAGTTTGACGGTCTGATCATTATCATCATCTCAGCCGATGGACGTCCACTGCTGGACGTAGGCTTCCAACAAGGATCGCCATAACGACCGGTCCTGCGCCGCCCTCATCCAACGGGTTCCCGCCGCCTTCACCAGGTCGTCGGTCCACCGTGTGGGGGGCCTACCCACGCTGCGCTTTCCGGTACGCGGTTGCCACTCGAGAACTTTTTGGCCACATCGGCCATCGGTTCTGCGAGCAATGTGCCCCGCCCACTGCCACTTTAGTTACGGTCTGATCATCCTCTTAAAAGTGTCAGCATATTAAGAAGGACTCTATGTAGCGGTCAACACAAAAGATCCCATGGGTGGAAGAGTTGCTGGCTTGCCAGTACCAGTAATAAGTTAAGATACTCCATAACCCTGGCCTGAGAGCGGCTTGAGTAAGTACTCAGCGTACCTTCAGAGTAGGTATTAGCAAGACTTGGCTTAACAATTAGGTACCGCCATTTAAATACTAAATATAGACCTTTAGGTCGGTAATGGTTGGCATGTAATAATATATTATAAAATAAACCTAGGATTTACGAGGCTGTGACAGTTATATGTACGATACACGGGTACAACTGCCTCTGTGGTCTAGTGGTTAAGAGTATTTGGCTCTTGACACGGAGGTCGTGGGTTCGATACGCACGGGGGACAACTAGTGATATGTCACTTTCTGCGTTTTTCCCCAGTTGGTTAGGACATTGCAGGCTGAATCACCTAGATTGTCTGAAAAGAAAGATGATTCCGTGCTTCGGATGGCACGTTAAGCCGTTGGTCCCGGCTACACCTCTGGTGATTAGTAGTCGTTACATAAAAACCACGTCAGAGGCTGTAAGTCTGTTTGAATAAACTCTGACACTAGGGCTTGCCCACACGATAAGAAGAAGACTGGGTAGAACAAAACTACCCACATTCCCGAAGATTACAGATTGTGTTACCTTTTTACTACATTTTCCTCAAGGAACTATGCCAATATTTTAATCAGTTTTCAAGAAACAGCTCTTCAAAATTTTACCCCATTTGAACCCTAATGAAAAATATACACTGTGTGCAAGAGGATGAGGTTAAGTGTCGACTGCTCTACTGCTTACAGCTCGGATCTCGCCGATCCCCGCTTCCCAATCCGCCGCATAACCCCAGCAATGCCCAAAGCCGAGGTCCGTACCCCTTCAGAGTGCCCTTTGAGCAGGTTGCTTTCACTGGTTCGGTTGACCCACCAGGGCGCTTCGTCGTCACTGGTGTGGCCCCCCCATAGTCCAGGGTCGATGCCCCGAGTAATGCTTTAATTCATTTGTTGATTGGTTATTTAAAAAAATACAGGTGGAATAGAATGCGGGTGCCTAAGGATTGATATTTGATAGGTATAAGATGAAAAAATCCCTTCGGCCGCGTACGAAACGATAGTTTATTTTTTATCTTCTTCGCTAATGAAGACATTTTCAGGAATGTAACTGTCTCCCACCTTATGTAGGGTACTCACTGTAAAATACCGTCCATATGTAATATGCACGTAATATGAGAACAGAAAGATTTTGATTGGATTATAATTTACATACAATCATTTGACTTTAACCCGTGGTACACAATCGTTAAGGGCAGGATCTTCCAAATCGCCTGTTTTTGGTTGAGTTTTAAGGCATGAAATAGTCGTTGTTTTAATCCAGAAAAAATATATGTTGTTGTTCATGAACCGTTCTCGATTATTCTGTGGCTCAAAACACGATAGTTATTACTTCTCTCGATCATAAAAGCATGCAAAGATAGGTAGTTTATTACTATTTTTCAAGTTTTACTTAAAGATTAACACTACAAATAAAAAAAATACACTGAAAAATAGGAAATGACATTGTTTAAATTATTCTCAGGCTAGTTTTTTCCTCCACCACCAGAGAGAAAAGATATTGATGAAAAATACGTTTTTTTGCGGACCTGCCTTCAATTGAAGCGGGATGGCTAATTGCAAACTTATGCTTGTAAGAAAGAGACGCTTGCACTCGAATAACCGGGCCTTAACGCTTCACGCAATATCTTAATGCATGTAGTGATTTTAGCATGCATGACTATTATATTTGACGATCGACATATTTGTGGCTACAAATAAAGCGGGTCACCCACTAAGATCGCGATAAATTACGTGTAAGATGTTTATGGCGGTGTAAACCGCTTAGGACCATTTTGTACACAGGCGCTCCAGCACATCTGTACAGTTTATTCCACGAAAAGAAGTTGCAAAGCAAACCTCTTATGCTTAGCTCGTAAAGAATAAAATGGCTTAATTTGCAGGACTTGTAACGTGAACAAACTTTAGATAACTGTGGCGAGAACACGATAAAACGAAGCATGCGACTTTCGCGCTGCGTTTTGATGGACCGAAACGGGACGATCACGTGTGCCGACTTGCTATGACTAATGATGGGAACTGGAGGGCGATTGCGCTAATTTAAAACATCCGAGTCCAATCCTAATAAAATTTTAGTTCTAATCACATAGCAATCCAATTACTATTCAACTGTGCAGAATTTTGCATTGCGCTAAGTTCGATGTGACTGACAGCCATTAAAGTTTGAGCGATCTGTCAAAACGGCTCTAACGGCTGTCAAATGAATAGCGCAATACCGAATGTGTTAAAAGTTCTGGTTCGCACGCGGTCCAATCGTGGTTCAGTTGCGATTTATGTAGCGCGATTGCTCTCCTCATCATAATGTTAATAAAATTATCTATAAGGTTTTAAAATAGCAATGATATCGTAGAGAAGTTTTAGGTAGGCCTATACCTACTCACTCTCTGGAAAATCTGGTTTCTAATAGTAGAAACTGGATTTTCCAGTGAGTACTTCAAAATAATTATCCATTGTTTCAACTTTAAAATGTCAGGGAAAAAAAGGTAGCGAGCGGTATTTGAACCTTTTTTAGATCGTTTTGTCTATCAAATCAAACCACCGACTACCACATCATTGGCGCTCGGCGCACGTCTAATGCTCTGAATTCGATCAATACGCTTGCAGAAGAATTCAATGATTGTAGAAACACGCCGAAATAAAATCGTTCAAGTAAGCTTCTCAAAAATGAGAAAATGAAAGAAATCGTCTATTGTAGAAAACATTCGCCTTAGTAAAGCGGCACGTGACTTTTCCCGCGCAATCGGGGCTCAAAGCGCCGCCATGTTTGCATTTCGATCCGCAAGGAACCTGTGTTTAAGTTGACTTGGGAATTATATCGCAGCGATTAGTGTAATAACTGGTTGGCTCGTGAGGCTTTTTCTTGTTTCAGCTCATGCGCTTTCACTTCAACATCCCTCCGCATCGCATCGGCTACGATTCCGATTGTTCGAATCGAGCGCATTGTTTTCCGCGCCATAAAATTTGCCCTGTTATTTTATGATTGCTTTTATTTTTTAGTCTTGTCGGTGCAATTAATCTTTTCGTTTTACTCTTGTACGTTGCCGTTGAGCCCCGCTCATATTGGTATTAATTGAAAATTATAATAACCGCAAAACGTTTAATAACTCCTTTATAACTGAACGAGTTGCTTACACGATAAAAAGAAACTCGTTCGCTGCCGGCATCGATAATATTCTTTCACGTAATGGATTCGAAAAACGAAATGGGCGAATTCAAATGACTGAAATGATAATGCATCGCAATATCATTAAGTTGGAAGATTGCACGGTGGGTTATTTATGCGCGGCCACGACTCGGCCGGTCGGTGTGCGCCCACCTTTATTTAAATCGCCACACTTATGCCGGGAATGAAATTTAGAAATGAGGATTGATTGCGGGCTGTAAAAACTTGGTGCGGTTTTAATGTAGAGCTTATGCAGTAATGTAGTAGTGTGTTTTGTATTGTCTCGTAGGGGAATAAATATTGATCGGAGCGCGTAGCCGCTTGTAATTGCGTGTGCGGCCGTACAGAGCTTTTATAAAACTCGTTGCAAACCGCACGGAATGTAAACCAGAATGCTCCGGGACATTAATGTGTATTTATTGAGAGCTCGAGTAATGTTTTTATCGGCAGTGTTTAAGCGTCGAACGTGGCGATGCGCCGGATATACGTACGGATTAACGTCTTTTAGTTTATTTACATGTTAAACGCACCACTATTTTGCATTGACACTTTTATTATTGCATATTTTTCGGTATTTAATTTGCGAATAAAGTTAATTAACGGAGCTGTAATTAAATTACGATATTGGTTTAACATTTATCCATATCGTTAATTTACTTAACTTAAGAACCAGTAATATCGTTTGTTTATTTTTTTTTTATTTTATGCCAACTAGGCACAAACATAAATATATAATATATTAGAAAAAAGATATATAAATATTTCAATGTTTTTTCATATCATTTACAGAGTTGGTATAAAATAATATCATAGGTACCTACTTTATGTTGTAAATGAAACGACAGTTGAACCAAGACTGATTTTATTATCTACCTACATGCAATATAATAACATAATTTTGTACATACCCTTATATTAATATTATTACATCATCATCATCCTTCTTTTTTTTTTTTTTTTTTTTTTTTTCTAGGTAAGTACTTACACCTTTTAGACATTTCTTACAACTTTTCTGTGAATAATCGATTTGAACTGGCAAATTAATTACTACAAAATAATAGCCGTAAAGAATTTTCGCAATTAATATCATGAATTCAATAATTATTTACCTTGTAAGGATATTTTAGCATGCATAATCAATCATAATTCCTAATATATTTATTTCTATACTTATACAATTTTATTTACTTATTTATATCTCATGTCATTTTAGTTTATATAAAATAGACAAGATAATGTAATAAGAAATTAGTACATTAATCTTAATATTTCTCTTAGTTTGGTTCACATTGGGTGTCATATTATAATATAAATAATATATCATTTTTTTCTTTCTTACATTTTGTTTTTCCTTTTATATTTAGGTACTTACATAACCATTTTTTGCTCTTCTGATAGATTTTTTTTTTTCTGACTGGACAGACCGACGGGTGTGCTCCCTCAATAACAATTCTATACTTTCCTGGTAATTTTCCTAACCCCTTTAACAAATCTTCACAATTCAAATCCTTTACATTGACTAAAAATACACGATTTACCATTCCTAATTGTTCACATGCATATTTTCCTAGTACACTCTGACAATCACTTTGTGAAATAATAAAATGCAATTTGTAAACCTTCGATTTATAAATCCATTCAATATTACATGATCCCGCAATAGGTATTAGATTTCCACAAAATGATTGTGCCTTTGTGAAGTCGGGTTTCAAATAAGTCCTGTCAAACCCTAAATTTAAAAATGTATTTAATGATTACACATTTAGGTCTGACCCTGTATCTAGTTTAAATTTTTCTGTTTTTCCATTACTATTTAATATCAAAAATTCATACCATTTATTAGAGTCCTTACTGCTAGAATTCCCGTCGATCGTTGATACGTAATATAAGTCCGCGCTCTCATCGTCACTATCACCACCGTCATCATTTATTTCGTACACATTTTTTTTACTTACTTTTGCGCACATTCTTTTGTAATGCCCGATTTCACCGCACCAAAAACATTTCACTCTTTTAGCCGAACAACTATAGACACTATTACACCGTTCACTACCGCACGCATAACAATATCGTGCCTGCGATGACTTGGCTGAGCCGCTTCGCTCACCACCAGCGCCTGTGCCCCAACCGCGCGCCTGTCCCTGGCCCGGCGGCCGGCCCCAGCCTCCGCCCCGGCCACCGCCGCCTGCGCCGCCTGCACGCGCCGTCCCGTACCCGCCGTACACAGCATCCACCGCCGCTGATGACATCGCTATTTCCGCTCCTCCTCCCGTCCTGGTCCCCTCGATCTGTCGTTTCTCCTCAGTAGACATTTCACTCGCCTGGCATATTTTCACCGCCTTATCTAGAGTGAGATCGTCGGCCCTGAGCAGCCGGTCACGTATCTTGCCGTCTTTCACCCCACACACTAATCTATCACGGATGAGACCCTCTTCAAGATCTTTAAATTCGCAGTATTGCGTAAGTAATTTCAAAGCGGTGACATACTCATCTATCGATTCGTTTAACTCCTGCTGCCTGGTAAAAAATTTGAAGCGTACCATTGTCGTATTTTACTTTTTACTTATCATTATACTTTTTTACCAATGTTTCCAGATTTTCGCGTTTCTCATCCTCTGTATACTTAAATGTGGAGTAAACATCGTATCCATCCGCACCGATTAAATTCACGAATAAACAGGCCTGCACATCACTTGGCTCTTTGGACAAGCCAGATGCCTTCGTAAACACCTCAAACTGCCTATACCATTTACGCCACGCGTCGGCGCGGGCCGCTGGTCCACCTTCCAAACACAATTCCGATGGTGGACGCGCGTGTTCCATTGTTTTTGTTCGTTAACGAGTTCTATTATTTGTAACTAAGTATGATTAGACACAATAATGTGCCGCAACACTGTTAGGTATTCTAAAATAAAATTCAATTCGCGACCGCTGTCACCATGTTGTAAATGAAACGACAGTTGAACCAAGACTGATTTTATTATCTACCTACATGCAATATAATAACATAATTTTGTACATACCCTTATATTAATATTATTACATCACTTTATATATTTTTTTGGTTATTGTTGAGTTAAATATTATTTGTTTCTTAAAAATCTATTTTTGTAACTGATATCCGTATCAACAACTTTGCTTTCCACTGGTTTAATATGATGTAAGGTTGTATTAACCGTCAAGTCAGATGTAGCATGATGTCGGTTGTATGTATGTGGTAAGGACCGTTTGCCTCGGGCATATTAAAAAGCTAACAACATCAGTCGAATTATGTTGTTCTGCGCGGAAATGTTTGCGCAGCTTATTTTAGGAATAAACAGAATTATTTGGAGAACGGCAAACGAAATGCTTCTTTTATATAGTATTTCATTTCATTGAGTTTTTAAAGTTTCTTTTCTATTGCAGTCTTAAAAAGTAAATTTGCTGTTTTAAAGCATCAAAATATTATATCTAAGTATACAAGGTGTTGTGTTGTGCCAGATGGCGTTTGGTTGAAAATTCTCCGACAGCAAGTTGACCACTAACTTGCCTCCACCAACACACACAGGGCCCGCGTGGTGGAGTATGGCCCACTCCCTCTCACCTTTATTCGTGAAAGGAGGCCTGTGCCCTGCAGTGGGATTCTACAAGCTATAACTTACTTACTTACTCTATACAAGGTGTAAAATTGAATGCGTTACTTATCTTATCATTCGAACTAACAAACTGGACCCCGATCGTTATAATTTAAAACATTGAAGTTCAATCCATATTCAATTTCACATTGCAATCCAGTTACTAACCAACAGTACCATTTGGCTAAACTAGACTTATTTACTTTACTATGTGATTGACAACTGAAATGTCAGTGCGATCTGTCAAATGGCTGTCAAATGATTAGCGCGATACCGAATGTTTAAGCGCAATTGGGGCCCTGAACAACTATCTCTATGGGACCAACTTTGAAATTGCGATAAAAAAAACAGCTGTTTCTAAACTGCAATCCTATCCTATTCGTCATAAATGTATGAGTTTTTTTCGGGATTTCGATGTTGGTCCCATAGACAAAGTTGTTCAATTTGATGGTCTGATCATCCCCTTAAAAACCGTCAGCACATTTAAAAAAAACAGCTGTTCCATACATTGCGTCGAGTAAGTATTACAGTTTAGTATGGAACAGCAGACTTTTTTGCGCTGATAGGTTTGCTCTCATAGTAGAAGTTGTTCAGTTTGATGGGTAGAGTATTTGGTTCAAAGGCTAATGATACTTTTCCTAACACTGTTCTACACAAATCTGCAATCGTGCGCGACAGAAATGTATGGGACAAAGTATTTTTTTTCGCGATTTCGATGTTGGTCCCATTGAGAATGTTATTCAGTTTGATGGTCTGATCGTCCTTTTAAAAGCCGCCCGCATAGTACAGTCAGCGTCAGAGAAATCTGACCCCCTAAGTATTAAGAATTTGAGGCACAAGCTTCACGTTAGGTGAATCAAGTGCCATCTATTGGTAGACGTTTCCAAGCGATAAACCTGTTCTCGCACTTCCTTTGCATTTAAGATACTAGAGAATCATTCTGCATATTCTAAATTTTACAAACACAGTGAAAAATTTATAAAATATATCTTTCCATCCATGACAGAGATTTGAACTCAGAACTCGCAAAATTCAACTCCATTAATTCAAGCGATCTTACCACTGAGCCAAGCGGTTACTTACTCAATCACGTGAAATTGTGAACTGCTTGGTATCAAACTACGATAATCGTTATAATTTTATTAAATATGTTTGAGGGTAATTCAGTATGGCTCAATCCAAGTTGTTGCAATCCAGTGCATACTTTCACATGACGTATCGGAGGAATCATGTTTAGTTTTTAGATTTTTAACTATTGATTAATTATTGGTGCGATTAAGTGGATTCTTAAAGGCTAAAATGATTGTTCTTTGGGAGCAATACGAAAGTATTAAGGAATTTCACGAAAATTGGGCGTGACGGTAAGTAAATCTGAATAACATATAACCGACGTAGAAAATCTATTGTTTGCTAATTTAATTTTTATTTACTGTTTATTAAACGTTTACAGACAAATACTGTTCGCGTATGGATACAAATACATCAGGAAATAAGCGATTGTAAAGTGTAACCGCCAAGGACCACGGCCAGTCGTTCGGACAGATTCGAACGCCACCAAAAGTAATCAATCAATCAATCAATCACTCGCTCAACTGCCGAATTGTATGGAATTTTGCTTAGAAGACACTTGCATGCCACAGGCATTCACATAACGTAGGTAACATATCATTATTTAGATATATAATAGAAATTTATATACCTTATAACATAACATTATATATTTATAAAATTTATATACTTACTTATATTATATACTTATATATAACAGTTTAGACTCTATATATATATATATATATATATATATATATAATTATTTAATACTTATAGCATATTATATACTACTTGTTTTGTGGACGTTATTTAGTTTACATAACATGATTTATTTTTCAGATTTTCTACATAGGTGCAGCTTGAGAGCTTATTGAAGTATGAACCAGCTACAATATGGAGATATTGAAAGATTTGATAATACCAGGATAAGCTGGGACCAGATATATTTCGTTCAAGATAATTGCTCTGTTTAACCTTCACGACGCGTCACGCAGTCGCTTGCTTATATAACTATTGTAAATAAAATTGGCCATTCAAAAACCCCGATTTGAACCCAATCGAAAATGTGTGGGGTCAAATGGTTCTGAATTGCGATCCTAGTGAAGCCCAAACCAAATTTAGATCAAAAAGTTACAAGAATCTGAGAGTTAATGCGATATGATATTTGTTTCACTATGGTTTCGAATATAAACGAAACCATAGTGTCGATCAGATATTAGGATTTGAAGGTCACCCTATCCCTTATTTAGCTTTTCAGAATCGTTTGACTCCTCAATTATAAAGGGCTAATTGTGTAATTTATATCTTTTTCCTTAATGTTTCTGTTGTATCAGATTGCGTGCGAGAGATGTAAATTGTCATCATGTTAGTTATTTTGACTACAGTTAACATGTTGGTTCTCTCGCCAAAATCTAAACATCATTAGCTGTCACAAATTATATGCTTTTGTTTATTTTCTCGAAAATACTTTTAATAAATGTTTAAAACTTATAATTGTTTTCCATTTCGTTGTTATCCCTTTTTAGTTTAATTTGTTCTTAGCCAAATGGTATGAAAAGTCAAGTTTAGTATTTTCACAAATTTAAAAATAAAATTCTCTTCACAGGTTTTGAACTCACGTCAAACTGTTCTCTTACCAAGCACCTTTAACAACTGAGCTACGACTGCCATATAATTACCGACGTAAATAGGCATATCCTCCGTCACGATGAGAATTTGGTTCATTTTATTATGGTTAAGTTTCTAGAGATGTCGCTTATTGTAAATCAACAAAGATAGCAGTTTTATGGTTCACATCTGCTTTGAGGAACTTAAAACCATTTGATTTTAGTTTTACAATTTGTCACAGATGGCGCTTAAAAGGTTTAGATGGGGGGGTCAGGTTTCTCTGAAGCTGACTGTACGTTGGACCCTGTGTATTTTAATGGAAATCTGTCAAAATACAGATACAGAGATTCGCTTTTAGATAGTGTACTTTAATAGGTCAATGTTGAAAATAGGAAGAAACGTTGTTTGTATGAAGCGCCCTGTAAGGACTATCCTATTTGATCTCGACTATGAGCATTGAGCGTATTATTATTGTCACTAATAAATAAAGTAAGTAACTTCGTTTGGTTCACTGATTAATATTAAAGCTGAGAAATTCAGCCGCAAGTGAACTTGAAAGTTTCCTCGTGAATGTTGCTTAATATTCATCAAGGTGTAAGCCGCGATGTACTTGACTTTGTATTCCGACTTTGACTTTGTGAATTACATTTTGGTACGTCTTCATATTAGCACATATATTAGTTCAGTACGTCTTAGTAGGTAATTTGGCTAGAAATTCTGATTTAATTGATAGCTAAGAGCAAAGTGCGTTGCTAGTCGTTCTGTAAGTGCTAGAACGATGTAAGTGTAAACATAAATTAAATGCGTTACATATTAGGCCCGCCACATAGGTATATTCGGAATTATTCCCAGGGGATTACGACTTCGTATGGATTCGTCGCTTCCAGAATTCAGTTCGGAATTACGGAGGCATTCAGGCTGAGATTCAGATACATTTTAGTCTTAGTTCGAACTCCCGTATGTCAAAATCTATACATTTCGACACTAAAAAAATAGTAAGTATCAGAATCTCGGACTAAATCTTATACAAAATCCACTTCAGACCATCAAACTGAAAAGTTTCATAATTTTCGGATAGTAATCTGATCAAAAGAAGCAAGCATCGTTTCACGATCATGTTCCCCGAAGGCAGGGGGTCGCCAGATATTAAGACATGTTATCCCGTCGAGGCCGTTTTTTGAACACGAACGAAAGTGTTTTAAACTGGGTTTTAAAGTCTGAAATTAAATTATGTCTTATTTAAGGATCGGGCGAATGGGCGACTGTTCTCAATTACACGATTAGATTAAGTTTACTAGATAGAAAAACATCCCAAAGTTACCCCTTTTTGTTATGTTTTTTCAATACTATGATTAAACTTTTTTTTTTTTTTTTATTATTGATGGGTTTGCTCTTGACCTCTATCTAGTCCTCAGGACAAAGATGGGGTCGAAGATGTAGCGAGCTGAACTAAACTGCTGATATTTAACTTTTCATTCTTGTACTTAACTAAATACATTAAATATTTCTAGTGAACTCAGAAGAATTTTTAGTTTAGAAACTCCCATGAGCAAAGATATTGACGAAAAACACGTTTTTTTGCGATCCTGCTTTCAATTGGAGCGGGATGGCTAATTGTAAACTTATGCTTGCAAGAAAGAGACGCTTGCACTGGGATAACCTAGCCTTAAATTCTAAAGGCGGTGAGAAACTTGAGAAATTGTTATTTTTGGCGTATGATGGTGAAAAAGAGTTTTAAAATAATAGTGTCATAGCCAGTAATAGTGTTATTAGCCTTTCATTATTATCTCAGTCGATAGACTTCAACTGCTCTTCAGCCCTCATCTAACGGGTTCTTGCCGCATTATAGGGCGTTGGTCCACCTTATAGGGGATCTACCCTCGCTACGTATTCCGGTACGCGGTCGACACTCGCCTATGTTCAGCAGTGGACGATGATTGGCTGATGATGATGGTGATGATTGTCACCTTACCAATTCTTTGACGGCTACTCTAGTTCTTCTGCGAATCTCTTTATTTCTGATTCTATTTCGCAGGGAAACTCCGAGTATAGCCCTCTCCATTGTCATTAGGGTGACTTTCAGCCTTTGTGTCTTTGAGTGAGCGACCACGTATCCGTATTCACGTGAGCGACCACGTATCCGTATTCACTGGCAGTACACACTGGTCAAAGAATTTCGTGTCTACTACCGCGGTATTTAGAAGATTATCTCTTCTCAAGACGGTTAAAGCCTTTGCGTTTCGTTAATTTCATCAACCTATTTAGTTGTCAACCGTTTTCCGTACATAAACCTCACCCAAGAAGCAGTCCACTCTCAATTGTTTCAATTAAATCAAGTGGTCGCATCTTCCGTCCAGTCCATTAGTCGTTGACTTACGATTGAGACTATTTAGAGATGACAGCAGGACAAGCATTGTTCCTAATTGATCCCGAATAAATCTCGGCAACAAAATAGGTCAACTCATTTCGAGATTCGTTTATGAAAATGTTCATGTCAATTTTAGTTCGACATTTAAATGGCAAGTGATTTACTGCGAATGGTTAAGTTATGGCTTCCGACACAAATAACATCTGTTTCTGGAATGTTTAGCCATCATAGTGAAGAGTTACAGCAAACAAAATGCATAAGGATGAGTTGTTTCATAACAATGTTGCCTCTATTACTTTGTTAGTCGTTTGATCTTAGTGCTTCTTATGAAAAAAGTGAGGTTAACCGCGTTTTAAAAGCAACACTATGTTTCTGTCAAGGCAAGTTTCTTTAACCTTATTAAATTTTTATAAAAGAGATTCTCACTTTCTAACTATGATTGGCCAAGAATTAGCAAGTTTAGGTTCACATAGCTATTATAATGCAAAAACAAACAGCATTTACAGAGTGAAATTGAAATCATTGGTATGCTTTTGAACCATAGACTTAAACTCTAGCGATAGACTTGCCCTTCCATAGAAGCAACATGTTCCACGCACATGCGTGTGTACGCACCTGATTGATGTTCCCGAGTTCACTTCGTCACTATAGCAATGACAGACCGCAATGTGTCATTTTGTGTTGCTTTGTGTGACATGTTGTTTGTTTGAACGAGCTTGTTTATCGCTAGAGTAATATGTCTATGTTTTGAACTAATACTGTACCATCTTCTTGTACCCATAAAACTGAACAGCTTTTACTATGGGAACAAACATGCCATCGCAAAAAAAAGGTTAAAAGAATGCCAATTATTTCAATTTCTCCCTGTATGCAATAGGCCAGGTTCTGTGGCCTTATTTCACGAATAAGGCCCTGACTTACCGACGATAGTCCAAGAAAATAATAGTCTGAGTTCGGATAGCTTTTTGTTTAATAACAAATAAGACGAGACTTTTCTTATTTTTGTACGCCATCGCCAGTTTAGAAGCGGTAAGTACAGTAAAGTACCCAATAGTTTAACGTAATGATTCTGTGTTGGCAGATAATAGAGGAAGCGATTATTTTACTGTTCAGAAGTGTCTCCAGCAAGTTGTTTTAAATCCATTACCTAGTTCATGTCACACGGCAATTTTCCAGTAGCTGCTTTCTTCGCCCACACACAGTCGTGTCCACAACCGAAAAGAGCTAATAACTATTATCTAAAATAGTTGAGCTGGCTGTGTTAGTGAAAATTATGATTAATATCTGTTTAGGTAACGGTATTTTGGAATGGTCAGTGGGAATCACGAATCATAAATTCAGTTCGTCGTTTAAATCACGAAAGGTCGTATCTCATTTTTTGCTGTATTTCTGGACAGAGGTTTGACGGGGTTCATCATCGAGAAAGATGTTAAGAGTCTGAAGTTGCTACGATTTTTAGAAGAAAGGGGGTCACTTCTTATAGTTACCCCTGTTAGATCTCTTAGTTCCGTCTGATATGCCAGCCTATCTGCAATAGGTATCGAACTCGTCGATATCTTCGACTTATCGATACGGAATGAGCACTGGTACGCTGGTGGAGATGCTCTCTATGCTCGGCTATGAATATGTGTGAGGTATAAAGTCTTTGCAGTAAATACCCAATGAAAGCAACGTTAAGAAGTTTCCAGAACTAATTAGTCTTTCCTATTACTTGGTTCAGGGTGTACCTAAAGGGATCTGTAGTGGCGAGACATCGTTGAAAGTATAGTTATTCAGCCTGGTGCGAGACTGAACATTTTTTATAAAATGTCTAGATAAGAAGTCTAAGTAGGCATTTAACTCATTACCACAAAATTCGGACTTACGCCTTCTCTGAATTAGACCGACCGAGTTGGTAAAAATCTCGCACGCTTGCGCATTGTCTTCATCTATCAATTCTTCATTCTACATCGGAAGACTGATGAACTAACCGGTATTGTAAAGACGTAAGTATGAAAATGGTTTGTTTCATAGGATTCTAGTAGGTGACATGAACTTTATTGAAATGTTTAAAGGGCATCAATTAGTTGATCTGTATCGGATGAGGTTTTCTTGATGCGTTGATGAGCGGTTGTTTGACTGCCGTTCGAGTTTCTACTTTCTATCGAGTTTCTTTGTTCTATGGAAGCTGCGTGTTTTGCTATAATGAAGAGATTCTTTGATGAGTACTTTAAATGCCAAGTAGAGCTGATGTTTCGTAACACTTCGCAAGTACTTCGTGTATTTATACGAATTTAGGTAATATTGTAGTACTTTTTGTCAAACACGATATCAATTTGTGTATGAAAATGACCCTTACATTCACGTTTTTTGTAACTATTTTCATATCTTCTCTTTGTTTTATAGTACTGTATATAATTTTTTATATATACCTACGGGTTTTTTGTGGTCTCTAAGAACTCAGTCCTACTTTCGGTAGTCATAAAATGTTCGAGGTGAAATGATGGACGTAGCTAAGCGAAATGATGGCAGGTGGAGCAAAGCCTTAATAGAGTGGTGGCCGAGAATAGGCAAAAGAGGAGTGTGTCGTCCGGCAGCAACTGGCACAGGACCAGGACCTATGCCCTGCAGTGGGTAGATACGGGCTAAAATGATGATAAGGTTTTTATGCATAATATCGAGTCGTTCCCGTTTGTGCCACTCGTTATGGTCCACTCGAATATTAATTTCCCATTCGATCCCCTCGTTCGTGAGCATTCCCATTCGATCCCCTCATGCAATGTACAGTCAGGAGAACAAATGAAAAATATTTGTTTTAGATAATTTATTTTGTATTATTACAACATTAAGAAATCAACTCATTATAATATCAAATAATTATTTTATAGTAGGTAATTAAATATTTGTGTAAAATCAATCAACGGAAGGTGCTGTAAAAATCGCGTTTATATGACTACTATATTATTCGACGATTTATTTCGTATATAATATTTGTCCATAGTAATAACAATAATAATTTCTACTATCAAAATCGTAAAAATCAATCACCGGAATGTGCTGTATAAATTGCGTTTATATGACTACTATATTATTCGACGATTTATTTCGTATATAATATTTGTCCATAGTAATAACAATAATAATTTCTACTATCAAAATCGTAAAAATCAATCACCGGAATGTGCTGTATAAATTGCGTTTATATGACTACTATATTATTCGACGATATATTACTTATACTTATTTTATAAATCGCGTTTATACGACCTATATTATAAGACGATTTATTCCGTATACTTACAGAATAATTTTAAAATCATATAAAAAATATTCGGGCATCAGCAGCAATATGCTGCTGTACTATTCTAACGCACGCAAGTTGTCAATCGCTTCCTCTCACTCACACGCAGGAAAGAGAGACGTGCTTATGTACTTTTGCGTGCGTGTAAAGAGTACAGCAACAAATTATAGCGCATGCCTGTGACGACGATTAGCAACATGCGTGCGTCAGAAGAGTACAGCAACATATTATAGCGGCCGTTTGTTATATAAGCACGTCTCTAATATGTTGCTGTGCTCTTCTCACGCACGCAAAATTACATAAGCCCGTCTCTTTCCTGCGTGAGAGTGAGAGGGAGCGATAAGCAAATTGCGTGCGTTAGAAGAGTACAGCAACATATTATAGCGACCGTTTGTGTTGAGCTTCAATTTAATACGGACGTAGGCGAATATATCTCTGTGGGTCCGGTGAATAACGGTCTAACTCAACTTAGATCCAAAATGAGTTTTTAATGCCATAATACTCAATTTTTTTTTCTCTACAAAATGGTGTTACTGGAATATTCATACCTTTAATAATTCCAGAGATAGACTTATTACAAAACGATTTAAGTCCATTTTTTTATCGTTCACAATGGTTGAAATAGAGTTAGATCATAAAACAAATATAAAATTAGGTGAACATGGATTTACTTCGACTTAAATCTTTCGACACAATTTATTTTGTTTTGTGAAATATGATTTATCTGAGTTAAACCAAATTTCAAAAACCTTAATAGTTAATACCTACATAAAGAATCAAGTGTAGCTCATGAATATGATGCGCGTTTGATAGCGGGCTAAGTACGGAAACTGACATCATCTTGGACTGGGGAGAACGCTATACGTCTCACCAAAAATGTATGTCGAATAAGTGAGTTAAACCGTCAATCACCAAATATTTTCTTTTATGTAGTGAGAATAAGAATCACTTAGTATGAATACAAAATGGCGAATTTTTTTAAGGGTGGTACTGTTATATTGAACTAAGTGATAATGTCAGGCCTTGTTTTAGTTAGGGATTGCCGAACCGCACTTCAAGCATAGGCTTGTACATAGAGTGGTAAAGAAAGAATCTATTGTTTATTCTTTGAAATTAAACTATTTTTTTCCTAAAATATCTTGTATTTTGTATAATAACAACACTGCAAAGCGAACCGGATATCAAACGTGTATTTAAGAATGACAATACATCAGACTGGTCATACAATTTTGAGGCACAGAATCGTGAGTTCTAACTTGATAAGTTTTTAAGCATGCGTCGCTTTAGAATTTGTTTTTGTATTGTTTTTATATTGGTTTGTTGTTTAATATTTCACTTTCCAGCATTACTGATACCACGTGGCGTTACCCACGTCACAAAATTTGCATATAAGCTAGTGTTACCCATCAAAAAAATATACCTATATATGATAAAACTACTTACCTACTTAATAACGAAATGAATATTTTTTCTAGAAAATATCTAATTTTTGTGACACTTAAGTTTAATGCTGAATATGGTGGAAATTAAAAGCTTAAACAGTGAGCTTAGAAAGTACATTTTGCAAGTGTTTGTTATATTTTTCCTTAAAAATATTATTAAATATTAGATTTAAATCCATACGCACAAAATGTTACCTTTGTGAAAAAGAATTTAACTCAAAAAACACTTTGTAATTTTGTGATGAGCTTGTTTTACCCAAATAAAACTACTTTTATCAATTCGTTTTGATTCAGTTTACAAAGTAAGTTTTCCGGTGGTGTGTATTTAAGAAAGGGATGGAATAAAAATGAAATTAAAATATAACATAAACCATTTTATACCAAGGTTATTGTGAAGTGTAAAAGGCCCTAACTCAATTTAAATCATAATGTAACGTATTTTTATTAGTGTCAAAAGGTTTAATTCAACTTCTGAACGAAATATCTCCAGCACGGTAAGTATTTCATAGACTAAACCATATAATAATAAAAGACCATAAAAATATCTAGAAGACACAGTGATTTGCTTGAAAAAATATGAAACGGTTTTCGAGAAAATATTTTTTTTTACCAAAAAAATATGTTTTTAGGCTCTCCTGTAAAGTTGCATTTTTTGAGTTGGACCGTTATTCACCGGACACACAGATCTATTCGTGCCACTGTGACATATTCGCTCTTTATAAGTTACGCCGTGAGCTATATAATACTTTAATATATAATACTTTCATCGCAGTATAATATAAAAAAAAACAATAGTAAAAGTATAATAGTATAATATAAAAAAAACATTATTCATAACAATTTTATCCCTGACTGTACTTATTAAGAGCGAAAATGTCACAGTGGCACGAATGGGTATAAATTTAAATGCATTTTTAAATATTTTTAATGATCCCCTGACGAGTGGACCAAACGGGAGTTAAAATTAATCAAGAATGGCACAAACGGGAAGGTGGACCATAGCGAGTGGCACAAACGGGAACGACTCATAATATCTTACCATCGTTGTTTCTGAGCATAATTATTTGATAATCGTAACTATTATCGGGTCTGACCAGCATAATTTTAGAAACCATAACAAAAATTTTACCTTAATTATGAATCGTCCAAAAGTATGAATAAAATAAACTATAAACTGAATTAGGTACCCATCTTGTAATACGAAAACTTATAAGCATCATATGAACTCATATCTCAAACTATTTTGCAAGAAAGACGTCGCGCGTATAACATAAATAAAATCTAGGGATTATAGGGACAAGTGTAGTACCTTTTTTGTACAAGATATTTCAGAAATTATTTTTGTACTTGCTCCATAGCAAAAAAAAGTACTTTCCTTCATGTAGACGTATATAATACCCATGTTTCAGTTCATTGTATATTCACATTATGCCACAAATCTGCCAGTTGTATCACAGTGATTGAACATGTCACTGCATTGTTCAGGCTAGTGACACGGTGACTCTGTGAGAGACGTAGTGACTAGTGATAGCTGACGTTTTGTCACTGTTTCCGTCGCCCGCAACCAGCACGCAATCTTGTGAGCTAAATCGAAGATTTGAGATAACTATTGTAAAGTGGTCTCATTTGAATAAAAGATGCGTAGTGGTTCCAACCTCATATGATAATGTTTGATTATAAATGATTGATACGAGATAAAATCTTTGTTTACATTACAAATTTAAATGTTATCTCAAGTGGTTTTACGTCGATAAACAGTGGATTTACCTACATTTGACATAAAATCTTTGCTTTTATGGATTGTTTAATTTTTTTAGTTTTTAGTAAACTTGATAATGTAAAGTGATGAACATAAATGTTAATATTAAAAGAGAAATCGTTTATGAAGGTTTTAAGATAATAAATACGAATTAGCTTCGTTGATCCGAACGTTCTTTTACTACTTTGTACTGGATTCTACATGCGTCTGATGTTTGGCTACGAAACACGCGGGATGGGAAGTTATTAACATTTTCTTATCTTGCTTGCCTTCCTTGCCGCGTGCGAATGTTTGAAAATAATTAGGAAGTCTGGTTCCAGCTCAGAATTACTATTCTCTTCGGTGTTTTAATGCGACGCCAAAACTCATTATCAATTAATAAATTATGCGTTTGTCTATTTAGAACAAAAAATAATCACGCTTGAATTTACAGATTACACAAGAATGTCGTGGCTCGGAAACCTGAAAGGAGTAAAAAGATGGGCTGCGTTTTCACCAGAGGTGTGCGAGGTAGCGAGGCGGTGAGCGAGGAAAAAATCGGCCAATGAGAGTGCTTCAATTTCCCAATGACGTGATCGAGCGAGCGCGCTATTGGCGGACTGTATCCTCGGTCACTGCCTCGCTAATCTCGCACAACTCGGGTGGAAACGCAGCCAGAGCTTCGTCTGACGAGAAATATAGACATAGATTCTGGCTCCAGACCTTCAGACTTGACTAGTTTAGGAGCCAGTGCCGCAATTGTCAGTTTACAACTTGTAAAACTTCAATAAAGAAATTTTTTATGTTTATGTTTATGTTATGTAGATATACGGAGCTGACTGCCAAACAGTAGGTAAGAAATAAAAATAAGTACAAATTGTAGGTTTTATTTATTAATAAGCAACTTCTTCTAGTACTACAGAACTTTATCTCTACTAATATTATAAATAGGAAAGATTAGATTTTTTGTTTCTTTGTTTGTTTGTAATAGGCTCCGAAACTACTGGACCGATCTGAATAATCCTTTCACCATTAAAATGCTACATTATCAGTGATTAACATAGGCTATAAACGCCAACGGCCAAGTGTGTGTCGGGAAGATTCTAAGGCGGTACGAAATTCGCCGCGGTCCTCTAGTATTCAATAAAGCCGAATAATGCGACAAAAAATGGCATCTTTTGATATAAACCCACCTACCACGCAAATGTGCTATCTTTTAATAATCTCTCCACATAGGCGGTCTACCCTCCAACTTCATCGCCTCGGCATCGTCTGGGAACAACCTCGCTAGGCGGCCTGGAGCATCTCTGACAACCCTACATTTAATAATAGTCCTCCCGAGAAGATTATCTGTGGCAACGCGTCCGCCCTGAGCGGACCTGGTAGCCATGTCCGCCGTCATTATGCAATTGAAACTTAGTGAATTATTACGCACGATAATAATCTCCATAAATAAATAAATAGAGCTGGCTCGCTGGGCGGTGAGATTGTTTGAGCGTTCACTCTAGAATCTCTTCCTTGGTCTGTGTAGTGCTGTGGAATTATGATGTGTACAAGGTTAGGAATCTTGTAATTGCTCGTGTGCCTCCGATAGTATTAGTACTGCGAAGGCTTACAGATGTTGTAGAGTGAAGCGTTTGCTATGAGAAAATAAAATGGATTGATCGTATGATTTGCTTTTCTTCTATTTTCTGAAGGATAGAACAGATTTATCAATAGTTTCATTTTGTTTATTTGAACACAATATGCGATGTTTTTAATTTCTTATACTTTTATTTCAAAGGTAAGTACAATTGTTTTACCAACTTCAATAAAAACAACACTATAAACTATTATTTTATAATCATTCACACACTTTCTTACTAGTTTATTATTATTTCTTCTTCAGTTTCTTCTATTCTTCACAGTTTTTTTTGTAAATACAATGTAGTATATAGCATTCATTATAGATAATTATATTCAAGTCTTGTACAGGTAAGGCAAGGTAAAGGTAAGGTAAGGCTAAGTAAATTAAACTTATTAGCGCACTTAAGGTGGTTTCAGTCCATACAAAACTTTGTCGTAGAACACTCGTAGACGGTAATAATAAAAGTAATGTTTTATATATGGAAAAATAGCTTAGAAAATCTAGATTGTGCGTATTAAATAACATTTACAATTTCTATTTTAATCACGGACATACAAGGCTTCGAAATGTTGTATGAATAATTTCAAAGCTTGATATCTTCGTAATTATATTATAAATTGTAAATATTATTTGATACGCGCAGTCTAGATTTTCTACGCTATTTTTTCATATATAAAACATTACTTTTATTAATGAATTGGATAAAAGTGCTTCTATATTTTACTTGACTTTTTCTGTTAAATTCCAATAAATCAAAATCTCAAAATATACCTAATTCCATATCGATAAATGTATGAATATTCCTGAAGGGAAGCCCAATCAGTTATTCTATAAAGTTAGGTTTGGAAGGCAATGGATACTATCCTCTGTATCGAGCACTAATTGAATTTATGCTGAATTGAATCTCTACCATGAAATGGTTTAATGGTAATTGATCGAGGAACGGTGCTACGTTATTGTTTTGGCAATAGTAGAGTTGATATAGAGACAAATTAGAACTACAAAATTGAAATTGAAAATGGCCGGAACGTTCAAGGTAATTCACTAATCAAACTGAGTAATTTTTTATGTAATTTTATTAGTATTCATATGTATTTCTTTGAATTAAACTAGACAATTTTTCAATCATTTTCGACATTTTCAGGGATTTTGCGATTTCAGGTTTGCTCTCATAGTAAAAGTAGTTCAGTTTGATAGTCTGAACCATCCCAGAAAATTTAGAAAGTGATCAAAAAATAGCTAACAATTATTCTATTCTTTAATCTGCAAACACTGTTTGTGCTATACCACCTAGTTATATTTTAATTGTGACTGTTTAGTTTCTTGATAAATAATATTAATATTGACTTTGGGGAAAGTCTAGAAAAAACTTAGATGTTTCATCAACATAGATCTGTCTTAGGTGATGATTATCGTAAATGTACTATAATTATTCTCTATGTTATTTTAGACTAGGTATATATTCCATACCGTATTCTAAAGTCTGAGGTTTTTTCATAAACCCAAAACAATGTGGAATTTTGTTAATTAATAAAAGTACCGTTCGTTATCTAAAACGAAAAGAGTAATAAAAACGCAGCTTGCGTTAATTAATATTTTAGTGTACAAAATCGACTCACGATACAAACAAATAAGATTCAATACGAACATCGTGCGTTAAAAAAATTTAAACCTAATTACTATTAAGCAAACATTCAATTTACAACGAGTTAATTGTGTTGCCCTCATGATGCTTTGTATATAAAAAGTCAGCAAAAAACTATAATGTTATTTCTTAATTATAGACTTATTCTTAGCCACTTGAGCTTCGTGCAGTCGAAAACTTGATGGACAGATCTTTGCTTAAAATACTACAAACAAAAACAATCCTTACTACAATACATTAAAGCTGTTATTTAATTTACCAAGTAGTGGGAATATCTAAATATTGGAAGACTTGGCAAAAGGTAATCTTAAATAATAACATGTTGCCGATTGAGGTTATCAGCCCCATAATTTTTGTGTATGTAATACTTTGTTTATCTGCAAATCTGCACTGATTTTGTCTATCAAAGATCTTCATTAGAAGTAATAAACTATTTTTTTGTTACTATTCAAAGTAGAGCTGTAGATCTTCGATAGAGCTAAAATTAATCGTATTTGCTTAAGAATTTCAGTAGGTAGTGGGACCATATTAGCCAGAACTCAGTCTATAATATAGCTCTTAATGATGTGATTATGATATGAGAAAAAGTGTATTATTATAAATCCTGTTCAACGTCCCACAGTTGGACAAAGGTCAGTAGAAAGGTTGGGAGAATCCAAGAAAGAGAAGGGAGAAAAAACGACATCGACGTCTAAAAAAAACCCCTATGTCTTTTCATAATCGAAGAACAAACATACATCCATTAAATTTGTTAATTATTAAAGTAAAATATAGAGTAGGGTAAAAAACGGAAAAAACGAGAAGAAAATGACATACTGGTTTGTTAAAAGTATTTAATTTTGTTTTAAAACGATAATCGCTTAGTGCAACTTCACGTTTTATTATAACAACGTCGGATGAAATTTCTAGATTCAAAGTTTCCACTCTCAGCTCTCTGGCTTAAATCTAAGCCTCATTGTTAGCAATGGCCATGTTAAACGACAAATGTTACGGCCACACTGCCCCACAGAATTAAGCCTCACTGTCTAATTCGAAAAAGCCAGACGTATAAATTTTACTCTAATCCCGCAATTGTATGTGAGGGAAATTGGATGCAGTTTTGTACACACTCTTCTGCCCTTTTAGGTTAGAAATGGACGCGGTTTATTGCATAATAAGTGGTGGGCGATAGAGGTTTTGAATCTATGGGCTTTGTTTTCCCGTGTTGTTTGGACATGGGCTTTACTGGGCAGAGACAGTTCAATAAAGATGTTGAAACCGAATTTCTTTTTTGCTCTTATTCATGCATTCCTTTTACAGAAGACGGCAATATAATGTGTTGATAACTCCTAAGAGAGTTTAGGAGATTTCACGATCTTCTTAAACGCACTATTATTAAGGTTCAGTTTTGTATCAATAAGTTTTCATCGTGGAATGATGTGTCAATAGGGGGCTATCCTTTCTGCCACAAAAATAACTGCATAGGAAACCTCGTAAGTTAATTCATTCAGTATGGAACCTAAGGCAAAATAAGGACTTAATGGGGTTCGTTATCATAACAGCACGGCTAGATACCGCCCAAGACAAAGTGATAAAACAACAAAAACGCACTTTAAAGTAATGGAAAAAAGTACAAAGTTGAGAATTTCATGCTACCTCGTCACCCGCAAAAGCTAAGTTTGTTAGTAGAATTACACGCGTAACTTGTTCATATACAGGGTGTTTCATAAGTAAGAATAAATTTTTAAAACTCTTAAGGGTGTTGTTTAGACCGTCAAACTGAACAACTTTCTTTATGGGACCAACATGGAAATCGCGAAAAAAAAAAATTTGATATCCCATACATATTTTAGCTCTAGTCGATTTGTAGAGTATGGAACATCAATTTTTTCTTTCGCGATTTCGATATTGGTCCCATAGTTAAAGTTGTTCAGTTTGATGGTCTACACCACCCCCTTAAAGGTTTTATTTGTATTTTTGTAACACCTTGTATAAATAGTCTAAGCTGAAGTCAGATCAATAAGCTATCTTGCACTTTGTTAATACTGGTATTGTTTTGACCTTCTGTGTCACGTAGTCTATATAGTAAGTAGTTGATAAAAAGATAAGCTAGGTAGCGTAACGTGATAGTTTGACGAAAGATCAGCTTAGTGGTCGATTGCAGACATCGATACAAACCTATAAATAAACTTACGACCATATTCTATATCGGGATGGTCAGCAACTAATACAGTACCTAACCTTTTTGTAGCGTACGGTAAAGTTATAGAAAGGTTCACTTTGATGAAAGTAGTTGTGTCAAGTCGTGATGATATACGGTTTGCCTTAAGCTCACAAAAACATTGCAAAGTAAGATAAAAATTCTTGTAAAGCACGCTTTAAAATGTAAATAGTCATGGGTAAGCCTGTCTTATGGTGTCAAGTAGTGTCAACACACTGACCCGACCGGCAAGCCGCCGACACAGCCCGATGATAAAAAATATATGGAAATGGCTGTGTCGGCGGCTGTTGGCAACATATCGGCGGGCTCGGTGTGGAGATACCATTAGGGGAAGTCCAATCTTTGAATATTTCGGAGGCTATTGAACGTTGAACGTAGCAATGAGTTTCTTATTAATTAATAACTTAATTCTTTTCCAAGATATCAACAGCAGACAAACTTGCCCCGTTGACGGATTTGCTTTCTAACCTTGTAGCCTTATACGTATATTAATCTTAATAATCATATTACTATAATGACAGCAATAATAATAACCAACATCCACAATTTCACTGAATAGCGTAACTGCGTCCGCAATATCAATTTATAGCGAATGCTTCGCAATTTGATACACTTTTACACCGGCGGCGTCTCAGTTGACAGTAAATGTGATTCTTTACATTCACTTTTTACATGTCTAACCTATTTAATAATATCTGTTATAGGTAGGTATATTCTAAATTTGTATAGGTAGGCAATGACATTGGTAAACTCCGATTTTGATTGACCCCGGAGACCAGGTCCACCAGGATCCTCATGCCCTCATGGGCCGCTTCGGACCTACGCGTAGCTCGGCCTTCGGCCTATCGCTCGGCTCGGCCTTTGTCTAAGTAGGTAGGTATGCGACGCGATGTCACACTATACAAACTCTACGATTGATAAAAAAATAAAGAATGCTTTGAAAAATGTTTGAGAATGACTGAATTTCGAAATAACTGTTCAAAATATTGTCGTTGTTGTATTGTGTAAATGGTTTTCAGTTAAATTACTTTGAATTTTAATTTGAGCATGTAGTCGGTGTCAGTATATGAATTACTTTGAGCATCTTGTCAACAGGTAAAATTATTAAAATAATGAAAAATGACGCTGTAACAACATTAAAGTACATATTGTAAAGACTATAGCGGCGTGTTTATCCCGTATCTTGAAGCCATTTGTCGGCGTGAAATCCGTCTGAGTGACAAACAATACGCTGTGGTGGACGTAATGCGTGCCCGGGCCGACGACACTGACTCCTGTGTTGCTTGCTAAGGGCTCGTGTAGACGCGCCACATGATATCCTGACCAGTGCTTACAAACAATACCCTACAGTAGCAACAATGTAGGCCCGAGCGAAACTGTCCAAAGGTAATGCCCTGTTCAGACCTGCTACAAGTAGTTCATGAAATAAATACATAAGAGTAAATACATAACAATACATCTAGTCTCAAAATGGTGCGACATATTCCAACAATGTTATTTATATCATGTCTCACCTACAGCTGATATTTGTAGATATACAGGGTGTTTCATAAGTAACAATAAATATTTAAAACTCTTAAGGGGCTTGTTTAGACCGTCAAACTGAACAACTTTCTCTATGGGACCAACATCGTAATCGCGAAAAAAATTTTTTTATATCCCATACATATTTTAGCTCTAGTCGATTTGTAGAGTATGGAAAATCAATTTTTTTTTCGCGATTTTGATATTGGTCCCGTAGTGAAAGTTGTTCAGTTTGATGGTCTACACCACCCCCTTAAAGGTTTATTTGTATTTTTGTAACACCTTGTATTCATGAACTCGAACTTGATTATATCTGACTACACCCTCGGGGAATATAGTCGTGAGCATATGCTATGCTAACTTGATTAATAGTGTAGTGGCTTACTTGGTTCAATTTTTTTTTCCATAGCCTATTTCAATACACTGCTGGGCATAGGCCTACCCCTTTTTTTAAAGTCGAGGTTCTGATTATAGTAAAGTAATAAATATGATTGAGTTTTACAGAAGTCACGTTGTCACAAAGAACAGTGTAAACGAAAACATTTTTGGATCTTAAGACGGATCAAGGACGGATCATTCAAAAGACATCAACCCGCATTTTCGATCACTTTTACGGCATTTCAAAGAAGCTGCAATTTAAGACAACATCGCATCGTCTGAACAAATCCTCGGACACTAAGTACATCCCTTTAAAGGTCCCCGGCGGAATATAATGGATCGTAATTGTGTCCGCTTATGAGGACATACTTGTACTTGGTTCGATTCCGTGCGAAACCGATTGAGTCAGCGATACCTGAGTAATGCTGTAATTGACGTTTACTAAGTTTTTGTGAGAGCCTTTTGTTTTTGCTTATTGTGGTAACGAAGATTTATATGTCAATAGGCTTTATTATGAGGCATGAGAATGGAAGCTGTTCTTGGATCACGTTTTTGTGTGACGTTAGGAAAATGTGTTTTGAATATATTTTGTAAGACTATTAGAAGTAAGCGCGTTGTTTTTGCTTACGTTTGTCACCTTTATCATAGAGCTTAGGTACTATAAAATCTTATTTATTACACAGGTAGTTATACAATGATGAACCTCTGAAATACAGAATACTTTTTTAGTACCAAACGCATACGAATGTTAAGCGTAGTTAATACGTGAGAGTACTTTTCTAGCCGGAAGAGACTAAATTTTACTCTCTAAGCTCTAAGTTTGATAAATTCAGAATTGGGTGGGATTGGAACCCGTAACCTAGCTTAATTGAATGAGAATGAGGCCCGAGATTGGACGGTTGGGGACCGGGTCCCGTCCGATACAAAAATTTTCAATCATTAATTTTATTTGAAAACAACATATCTAATATGAGTATGGAAAACGTTTTCACTAATAAGATAATTTAAAGATTTCATGATCAAATCATATATTAAATGGTCATAGATGATCCTATGATATTTCCGCAGGGAATAAATACAGGGGGTAATTTTAAACGCTTTACATACTTAAGGGGGTGTTTCAGTCCATCTAAATGATTAACTTTCACTATGAGACCAACTATGAAAACGCAAATAAAAATCAATTTTCTATGGAAGGTTTTCTTTTTCGCTATTTCAATGATGGTCTATCTATAGTAAAAGTTGTTCAGTTTGATGGTCTGAAGCACACTAAGTTAAGTACCTATGTAACGCATTTAATTTTACATCCTGTAATCAATCAATTAAGTAGCTTCAATTAATTATGTTGGGTCTATGAGTTAAACCGTGTATTGTATGTATTGATAAATGGAATTAAGTGTGTAAAATGTTGATAAAAATACAAATTTCAAGAACCCGAAAGTGATATCGACATAACGAAAATGTCAGTCAACTCTTAAATTCTAGCAAATGTCTTTCAAAGTCGACTTTAAAATAAATAACAACAAAAAATAAAAGATACAGTTTCACTTGACATGCGAGGATTGCGTGCCACGGCTCGATTTACATGCTTTTTGAGCCTTCTAATATCGAGCTACTGTCTTGTTAGACGTTTCTTTTTATAATAACAAGACTCGTTTGGTCGTGAAAGAATTCCTCTGTTTACAAGCAATTTCCTGAGGATGAGTTGGTAATGATATATTTTTTCTCCGTCTACAGACAGGATATGAGATTAAAGCGAAGGTTGTTTCGATGACTTGAGTTGTTATACGCGGATAGCGCGGACCGCAAACGACTAAGTACCATAGTTATTCCCGATTACAAATTTTAAACAACTTGACAGTTTTATTCCGTGATTAGGATTAGTTATGTCCAGGCAGCTGTCCCTATAAATTCCGCTAACATTAGAAGGCGCTTGTTTCTGATGTTGAACCTTGAAAAACGCTGAAGAGTCCATAAAAAAACAATCTCTCGTCTATATTATCATAATATTATTATGTGTGTCTTTTTCAGTTACACATTTTTTTCCAGGCGTAGGCCCACCCACCACACTTTTCCATCGCTGTAACTCCTGTAAACCAAGATCAACAGTGGCGACCATTTACAGCACTAGAGAATGAAGTCCAGTGAACTCGGCTATACACATTTGTCATTATACATTTATAAAGGAAAAACTAAAAGATATTACATACAAAGTATATACAGCGTGTTACACGGGTGCTGGATATGGAGCCAGAATCTAAATCGCAAATAGAACAATTAGATTTTCATACATTTAAGTTGAGTAGGAACAACAGTTTTTTTTGCGACTACACGTTTCTTTAACTCACTATTCTTCTTCTTCTTGGTCGTAACCTCATGGCTGAGGGACGTGACCATCGTGGGCCACTTGTGCCACCACAGCTTTCCAGGCTGCAGGTGGCAGTTAGGAAAAGCTCATAATCACCGGCCGTATGGAGGGAAAGAGAGGTAGAGGTCGCATGCCTACGCGATGGACCGATATAGTTAAAGAAATTACCGATACAACACTACAGGCCAGCATACACCGGGCCCAAGATCGAACTCACTATTAGGTATACCGATTTGACCTTGTTTTTAAAAGCTCAGAAGTCATTCAGATCGGAATTATAGCATCAGCTGAGTACAGTCTATTCAGTTATTGAATATTTCAATATCTAATTTTTATCCTTAGAGTTTTTACATAGTAGGTACATTGGCTAAAAGCAAGAAACGAGGATAAACTAAACAACAAAAACGTCAAGAGATAAAAGGCTAGCGTCAAAATTAAAAATGATTAATAGACTTTTTGTTTTTATAAAGTCCATTCACACCGCTCTGAGTGCATTGAAGCGTTAATTAAATTAAATCAGAATTATTGTCGAATCGAGAGACGGCACGCAGCGATTTGTCACAGACGTGCATTTGGGACGGCCTTCACGATCGAATGCGTACACACTTCCTGATCAATGATCTGACTGAGCATCTGATCAGGATCGTTCGGATTTAGAACACTGAGGATATTCACCTCGGGTCATGAGTGACTATGTCAGTAGTGTGTGAAACGTCAATTGAAGAAAGTAAAACAGTTTTGAATTTCTTTGCATATTAATATTCTAAATGATGGATTCCTTGTCGATTTTGAATCCAGCGACTGCTAATCTTTATAGAAAAGCAGTTAGGAAGAAAGGGATAGAACTTGACTTTACTCTTCCGTTCATACAATATATAGGGTCTTTCTGATTTTGCCGACAGTTTTCTAAGGGGATGATCAGTCAGGAATGCAGGATATTTTGATAATGCATAAGGCCCATCACATGCAATGCGGAATTGCGATTCGGAATTCCGAATGCAAAACGGTTTTCGTATGGAGGTTCCTCCTCCAGATTTGCGAACGAGATTTCAAACCTATACGAAAAACCGGTTTGCATTCGGAATTCCGAATCGCAATTCCGCATGTATGTGATGGGCCTGAGTGTCCGCGCTAAACACAGATGCACTCTATCGTCCTTCCCTCCTTTGTCTGATGGAACGGAAGACCGATACGATTAGAGAGAGGTTGGGTCAAATGCAGTGGCTATAACCGGCAGCAGTTTACGTGCCAAAGATGTGCTTTAGGAATAAAGGAAAGATATTTTAAATATGGAAGAGCTAAAACTTGCGCCATGAAAAAGATAGTTGTATTCCAGGTTTCTGATCACTGTAATCAAAGTGAGTCTATCCCTAAAAGACCAATATTCTTTCTGTATACATTTAAAGGTAACGAATGCATGAAAACGCATACAGAAGCGCTGCTCAACCTTTGCTCAACAGTGATACAAAAATCATCGCATTCTGTAGATTTATGTCTCGATAGTTATCTCGGGCTTCATGTTGCCTTACCTGATTGTGTTTGATCGTGTGTATCGCAGTCCCGTGACTTACCCCGCATCTCAGGTTCCCGTGATCACTGATCGCGGGAACGATGGACTTCCGCCCGCCATTCATCACGAAATCGATTCAAGATCGAATGTTTGACGTATCGATTACACCGACACGCTTTTGACGTATTCCATTGTGTCACCGTTAAGTTCCATTCATCGATTTGTATTGTGAATTGAAATAGGCAAACATGGCGAACAATTTATTGACGTTTTTGTCTCTCTCTCTCTGTACTTTCTACGTACACGTCCAGCGCGTCGTGTTGTGCACGTTCTATAGAAAAGAAAACATTTTGAATCATAACATCGCTTTACGGTCGAGAGGCTCTCTCCTGACCGATACAATATTTTATATTTACTCATTTATTTGTACAAGGGAACTCGTTCCGTCTAAATGAATAAAATTGATTGCTTATACAAACTGTGCGCCCAAATACTCAGCCATCACAATAAATAAGGGCTTTTGAAGAAAAAAAAAGTAAAAAAAGCTCGGACTGTTGGACGGCGGCAAGCGGCGCGGGCGCAGGCGAGTCGGTCCGACCTTGGCGTGCTCCGTAAGACAAGTCGATTTTGTTATTTGTTTATACACAACACTACCTGTTCACGGGGAGAGGTGTGGTGGTCACACACACATGAACCCGAGCCGACCGCGGCGCGGCCGGGCCCGCGCCCGCGCGCTGTACGCCCGATGTCGAATCGCTCAGACATTTTACGGCGATTTTTGTAATGAACATCGATTTATTGCGCCTTTGGTATGCCGCTCAAATTCTGACTTTATAGACAAAACATACGAGAGCGATAAAAATCAATTTTATTGAAACGAGACACGCAGCTCAAGCTTTAAAAATGTAAGACACGCAGCAATTTTGAACTGTTGAACCGACGCATATTCTATCCTGGCCCAATTAAAAATAAAAACCGTAGCAGAATTTACGAGTAGAAAGTTTAAATATAAACTTTAATATCAAAGTTTAAAACAAATATTTATGGATCACGGAGCCGTATACACTTCACGTTCATCAAGATGTATCGTTATGAAATGTTATAATGTTCCCTGACGATATGCTTTAATGGTAGTCCGGTAATGGGAAAATGTAACAAGATCCGTCGGGACACTATGAAAGACACGGAAGCCGCCTCCAAACGCTATAAAAATATTTCACCGCAAGCATCGGCGCTACCTGATAAGGATACGCAGTCGTTTGTAGTAGCCTCATGATCCAGACCACAACTCACAACCGACCTTTACAATTTATGTGTTAAATACTGTCACTATTATCTCCTTAATGTGTTTGGAGACACTTTGTGTTGATACGGAACTCTAAAGTTTAAAAGGACATCGATTCTTTTTGTCGGTCCTTTTTGTAACTCCAATGCAGGTTGTAGGCCCCATATTCGTGTAGAATATAAAGATTGCGTTGATCGGAAACAAAAACAATGAACTCTCTTTATATTTTGCAGGTGAAGTGACAATATGATTGATAAAAAAGCTGTTGCGGTTCAATAAATGGTATTCTGTCCATCCGAGCCTTTTTTGTCTTCATAAATATTACCCAATAGGACTTCGTGACCTCTGTTTAAAATCACTGTTGCGATTACATCCAGTGATTTAGATGGCTATTACTAGGTCGCTTCCACAGATGGGTCGTTGTTGAATTACGATCTTCCCGTTGCTTTGTTGGTTTTGTACCGCCGTTAGCTCGTCGGTAATTATGAGATCATGTTTCATAGTTATCTATTGATTTAGAACTCTACGAAGTCTCAATTATGAGTCATCGATTATCGTTCATATCGGGAGAATTATGTGAGACGGTCCTCTATCATCAACGTTTTCCTTTACCTCGGAGTTTGTTAACCTCTCATCAGTATGCTTGTTGTAAACTATGAATTTACATTGACGCTATAAAGTATCAGACTCGATTTATAGTATCTGCTTATATCTGCCTACATCTAGCCTCACATTATAATCTTTAATTTAGCGAGAAGATTCTTTAGTGTACAGTCCATTGATGTTACAAAAAAAAAGTGATCTCGTAAAATTTTAAATGCCTGACATAGCTGCAACGCAAAGAAGACTTATATAAAGTTCTCTGATGAATGAACAAAGGCTATTGACAAAGTCACAATGTTGCTCTTAAGCATAAAAAGTCTCAAGATGCCCTGAGGCTCAAATTCTTAGCGCAGTACAGACTTGTAGTACAAGTGTAGCGACGCTCGCGTGACCGGCCGGCCACGATGCGCCCGCGCAGATCATACGCTCCTCCTCTGATTTTCTCACGACATATTTTGACATTTCACTGAGCAAATATAGAAGCCATTTTCGTTCGTAACATCAGACTCGTAAAGAATGCGAATCGTCTTCCACATTATGATGACAATCACTTGCTGTGTGTGAGTGGGATTAAAAGGTCACGTTTTTATTGAGATTTGATAAAGATAAAATTTAACAGTTACCATACAATTTTTATTGGCGTTTTATCAATGTCAGAGAAGTGATGATAGAATAAAGAGGTGGTCGTAAAACGGCTAAGAGAGCGACCGCGTCAAATTTTAATATCGCTACCGGTCCTACGTCTATTTTTCGGTTCGTCCGGTCGAGTCTATATACCAAAAACTCAATCAATGCCCATGAAATTTACAAGGCAGATAAAATTTAATTTAATGTTTTATCGATGGTTGTGGCGGTGTGTGTGTGCGTCTGTACACAGTAATTATGCGGCGGATCGGCGGCGCGGGCGCAGCGCCGGTGGTCCGGCCCCCCTCGCCCGCTCGCCTCTCTATACAAACGCTCTCCTACACCTGGGAACTCACGGCCGGACACTGTGTGAAGGATAGCGCTGGCATGAGCTTTAGACTTGGAAATATTGTTCTGTATTACTATTGTTTAAAATTCAAGAACAAAACTCGAGATGCTCTAATTTTTACGTTTTGATTTGTAAGTGTGAGAATCTGTTGGTACAGGAGATGTCAAGACTTGAAGCGCGACGTGGACCTTTTGTCTAGTTTTATTTGCCTGTCACTCTTGCTCGGACCATCTTGTTCGGACGTGTGTAAGGCACGACAATGTCTCTTTGTGAGAGCCTTTAGCGGCCTTTACAACAGTAAATTTCGTTGTCATGCATAAAACCATGTGTTTATATGGAACACTGGCAGAGCTTTATTGTTGTTGAGATAGGCTTTGCTCTTCACCGTGCAGAACAATTAACATCACCGTTTTTGTTGTCCGAAGTTTACTTTTACCGACAGAGCTCGAGTAAATAAAGTGTAATTGTTTGTGTGAAGTATTTTATTTGTTTTAAATAAAATGTCGAGTCGAGAATAAATGTTAATTGAAATTAGCTTGCTAGAAGTTAGTAGGTATCTTATTTCCGATTATAAAAATATACATATCATACACAAGTTCAATTATTATCTACATAAAACTAGTCAACGATTCCGTGTACTTCCATAAGTTTATGTTGGTCTAACCCAGAGGTCCCCAAACTTTTTTGTCTCGTAGGCCACTTGCAAATTTTTTCAGTTTTGGGTGGTTTTGGGTCCCAATATAGATCCAATATAGATCTTTATAAAATAACCAACATCAAATGTTATTTTGGGAGTTCACAAAGTGCTACTCACTTTGAAAGACTTAAATTTTAACTCTAGATATTAAGAGAAAAACTTAAAAACACATGTTTCGTTTTATACATCTTTCTCATGCATAAGCATATGCTCACACAGCTATATTCCCCGATGGAGTAGTCAGAGATATTCTGAAACCTCAGAACATCCACGTTTCACCAGTAGTACCGAAACTCTGTCTAGTTTGACAGGGAGTGAGCCCGTAGCCACTTATAATGGACAGTGCGTACAATACACCATCCAGGGATATTGAGAAACATCTTGAGCTTCAGAAAGTGCAGTTTCCAGAAATTGGATCCCTTGATTCATAGAAAGAAATCCAAAATTATGATTACCACCTACTTAAATCTTTTACACCTCCGGCAAGCAAAATTTTATTTTTCGTTATTGACAACTTTGAGTACCATCGGTCTAAACTAAACGAACTGCGTAATAAAACAGATGTCGTAAAATGTTGGTGTGGCATTATTGACCCGACTTGATGACTGGCTCAATGGCAATTATCAAATAAACACTGCCAATCATAATATTCATTCGGTAAAAGTATATGTTATTAAAAACAGAATTAATTAAGAAACCGAAAAGGGCATTCGTTAATGCAGCATTTAGCATTTGAATTTATCGACAAATATATTGATGACTAAACCCATTTACAGTTTTTGGATACTAACTGTTATTTCTGGAAGTATGAGTAGTGAAGTGCAATATTTTATCGGTTTCTATGACTCCAGCTTCCGTTTCTTCTTGGCCGAATGACAACTCTTTTCTTTCGTATTTCATGTTGTTTTTAAGAACTATATTGTCAATGCTTTTGCTATATTTGCCAACACTAATTGGCGAAATCCTTTTCAAGTTTCTTAGAAAGGTTTACAAAATTGAGGATTTATTTGGTGCAATAAAATTTGCCGGCATCGGTATTCGGTACCCTTTACGATCCCTAACGGTTTTTGGAGTAGCATAATGTTTTGCACAGATTTGAACCGGACCTTTTTGTTTGGCATTGTTCCTATATTTGCAACTCTTTAGTTTACAACCCTTGAGTTCCGTTAATTGACGTCACGGATAACGGAACGTCTCAGAAACGGGTTTTATGAGGGTTGAAAGAATTTGCGAATTGTTTTATGGGGATCGGTACAATAGAACTTGATTGTTTTTGTTTTCTTAGTTTGTGTTTGCACTTCCAAGGGTTTGTCTGAGACATCAATTGTTTAAAGAGAGTTATGTCATGCCTACCCGTGTTTAAAGGATGTTAAAATTTCGTTACAAAACTGTAGTGGTATTTTTGAAAGTCATACGAAGAACTCAGCAGTAGCAAATGTCAAAATTACTGTAGAGATGTGAATCTTTCTACTGCTGATTTGACTTTAAAAAATCATACTCCAGGAATGCTATTTTTGTAAGTCAAATCAGCAGTAGAAAGATGCATATCTCCATAGTGATTTTGTCATTTTCTACTGCTGAGTTCAACGTATGACTTTCAAAAATGCTAATCCTGGTCACATATTCTGTCATATTTAAATATGTTTAATATGCGTTTTTGTCTAGAATTTTCTGTATTAGCTATGTACACAGGGTGTAAGGAAATTGCTTACGAAAACTCAAAGGGGTGAAAGTACCCACCAATATGAATAACTTACTATTTTACTCTGAGATCTCAAAATGTGAGTAAGCTAGCAGTTTTTTTTTGAGATCTCTTTGTTGGTCCCATAGTAAAAGTTGTTCATATTGGTGGGTACTTTCACCCCTTTTAGCCTTTTAGTTTCGGAAGCAATTCCCATACACCCTGTATTTAGAATATTCACATTTCAATAATGCCCAAACCAAACCAAACTGACCTGCAGTGCGTCAGTGATGATGACCATTACAATTAAATAGGGCATCATCATCATCATCATCATCATAGGCACTTTAATACTCGCCTCGAAACAGAAGCACGCAAGTTTCCTCGCGATATTTTTCATCACAGAAAAACAAGTAAATACCTTTTAACGTCACCTCTAACCACAACTACTCTTTATGTACAGAGAATGCGGTATTTCAGATGCACCCGATAAGGAGCGATGGCTTCACGCGGCTTTTGTGAAAAGATTCATTGCGAATTGACAACGTCTTGGTCACAAACTCACAGTATCCAAGTGTTAGCATGTCCTTATGCGCTTTTGAATCAGAGCAAATAAACAGGAGGCGGACTACAAATATTTTTGTTATTCTTCGCGTGGACGAGGTTACGAGGTGCAATGAGGCAGTTTCTGAAGATCACGTAAAAAATAAGCATAAGCATAAATGCTCACGACTATATTCCCCGAGGGGGTAGTCAGAGATATTCTGAAACCTCAGAACATCCACGTTTCACCAGTAGTACCGAAACTCGGTCCAGTGTGACAAGGGGTGTGTGTGGGGGGGTGGGGGTGTGGGTTTCTGACGTAAAAAATAAAGGCACAATAACACAAAAATGGCACTGATAACTGGGATAACATATTCTTACTTCAAGTCTTTTTGAGGGGTGATTCAGACACCGAAATCACGAATCATGGATCAGCTAATTTTATTTTAATTTAACAAGTAGTTCCTTTTCCCGTGACATTTTGTTAAAACATAAAAAAACAATATCCTGTTTACACCCTATTAACTATTATGTGATCTGATCATATAGGGAACGCCTGAGTGAGTATGGCAATTTATTAAAGCTATCATCAGGATGTATACGTTCCATTACATGCTTAGCACATGTCTTTGTAATAGGGACCCAAATGACCCAATATACATATTAATCTATGTAGGGAGTCGGGTGTAATAAGGACGGGCCATACTCCCTGTTTTACCGCACTTCATATAAACCCTGTGGTTTCTGACAGTGCGGTTTGTTATGTATATATAGATATAAAATTATGTATTAAATAAAAAACTAAAAAAAAAATCATTACTATTACTTAATGAGCTCGCCCGAAGTAATTGTTAAAGTTAGCAGAGTAACTCCTGTCTATGTAGTCTCTAGTTTAAATGCTCTAAGGCTTTCGCTAGGCTTTTACAGACTCAAGCTCAGTAACTTACGGCGTAAGAAACAAGCTCAGATGCAGAGATTAGATCTTCATGGATTCTGCTTGGTTTTAGAACTGGTTTCGATGGGGGCATGGTTCAAAGTTGTTTGAGTGAAACTTTGATGGTAGTTAAATGGGGGTTAACAAATAGAGGATGGAATTGCAAAGGTATAAGTTTGTTTAGTTCGATTTAAAGTTCGTGTGAGTTTAAACGTCTTAAATTCATACATTACCCGTATCCCATATATGGTCAGCTACTTGGTTGTGTGACTACTTTTTGAAGTGTGCTTTTTACAAGTTTATCTTTCAGCCAAGCTTGGCTTCAGGAACAAATAACATGTCAAGTATATACATTTTAGCCTACAAACCCACTGCAAAAGAAACTTTAGATATTTTGGAACAATTCATTTTCTTTGGTCGATTTATATTTAGATTTGAACCGAAAAGGGAAAGCATGTTGACGTGAATATAATACTACCGAAGATGCAAAGATATCTTTGAGATAATATTACCAAAATTAACGACACAAAATAATATCTACTGTTTGTGAACAATTTAAAACAAGGTTATTCGATGCACTTGTGACACTTTGGGAGATTTCGATCTATAAAAATGTCATAAGCATACAAAATTTTACGATATTTTGTTTCGCTGTGTTTTTCGTCACCATTGCTGTGGTTAATGCCTTAGATAACATTAGAGTATACAGGAAGTATAATCACTTTGTGCGTTTCCCCCAGTTGGTTAGGACATTGCAGACTGAATCACCGGATTGTCTGAAAAGATAGATGATTCTATGCTTCGGATGGCTCGTTAAGCCGTTGTTCCCGGCTACTATCTCTGGGGGTAGTAGTCGTTACCTAAAAACCACGTTTGAGGCTGTAAGGCGGTCTGAAAAAACGCTAACACCAGGGCTTGCACGATAAAAAGAAGAAGTATTACATCGTCTATTGTTTTATAAACCCTATTTTTTTCATCCAACTATAATGTATTTTCTTTAGGCACTTACTCAAACAAACCAGAAAAATATCATGTGATTTCAAAGCTATTCTTAGCAATGTTTCCCGGCAACGTTTATCTTTCTTGTTGATATTAAACGCTTCATTTAGTATATACCAAACCTTTGTTTGTGTATGATGATGACATTTCCTGGACCAAACAATAAAGATTTGATTTTTTTGTTTTGTTATTGATAAGAGGAAAACAAACATTTTTCCTATGTGGGTGTCACTTTTTTAGGTCAGAAAATATACTGTGCAGTGGTTCGGAACTGTCTTATAAGAACAATAATTAATATATATTTATCGTAAAATATTTTTTTTTAAATTGATGCTTATTCCGCGATTTTCATAATTCTATTATTCCCTGTTTGTGGAGTAGTATAGCTCAGTATAGAAGCACATTAATTAAATACATCGATAAAGTGTTAAATAATAAATAGTTATAATATTAAATGAACTCCAAACCGTATTTTTGTGGTTAAAAACTATGCTACAAACACTTCTCAAATTGTAGAAAAATAATTAAATCGCTAATTAATTTAGGGTATCAAGCAGAGGGTTGGATTTGGTAGTTCAATTTGTCTAAGTAACCACAGATTTTCTGATCACAGTATAATTTATGAACCATAAAATTATTTCCTAAGTTTTTAACCTAATCTGCTCACCATTCTTAATCTCCTTAAGCAGCCCTTGTCCTAAGCATCAACAATTCAACACTCCAACAAAGAACAAAAGCGAATCCTACACGCTACCTTTAAATCCGTTGATCTTTTATCACAATGACTAATTCCAGGCCGTTTCGCATGCATTAGCATTTCAAGCAGAAGGAGCTTGAATGGCGCTCCAGGCAGCTTGCAATTACGCAAACAATATAATAGTAGTTGTCAGTACCTACCTGATGTCCACTCGACTTGTTTATACTTACGTGTGGAGAGAAAAGAAATGTCAGGATAGTTTCCTGTGGTGCTTTTAGAGATTATTTGAGATCTAGTAAATATTTAGTGATTGCTAGGAAAGGAGTGGAGGAGGCGTTCTGGTGAAAGAGAGAAGGAGCTAGCTGGGCAAGAGTTATCATATCAATAAAGGAGTTTTAGATATAAAAGAAAATGTTTTTAGAGTAAACAAAATGTGGCACTAGAGATAGTTGATATAATTGTAATATTTTGAAATGAATCAATCAAATCAATCAGTCGTTGTCAGCATCTGACCATACATTTTTCTTTGTAGAAATCGAACTGTTATTTAGCTAAGTTCTCCAAAAAATAAATAAATAAAAAAAAACAGTTTTTATACGGAACATTATCTTGCTGTTTTTCAACTTTTTGTTCATTTACCATTCAATTTAGAAGAGCCTCATTGTAAGACCCTAATAAAATAAATAGTGGGAGGTTTAAAATAGTTGACGTAATCTTTCAGTACGACACGATCGGTAGGTACGATCTTATACTTCTTCATTTTTAGGAACGCTTGCATATTCTACAAAGAAATTAACGAACCAAAAGTTCGTATCGATTACATGTTAAAGGAACACAGCCTGTTTTCATAGACTTGAATTTTAAACGGGAAGATGTAACTTTTAGATGAAAATTGTAGTACCATGTTTGGCTTTACCAGATTTTAATTAATGGTATTGAAGTTACCAGGGGAGGTTGTACGTTGTCTCATAAAGTACAAGTAAACTCAGGCAGGAAACAACCGTTTTATAGAAGATTATAACTCGAGGCACTTTTATAGACTTTTTAATGCGGAGCTCTTACAAAGCGAAACGCTGAGAGGTTTCTCAAGCTACATGATGAATCACTTTAAGAATGAACTTCACAATGTCACCCATCGAGATGTATGGCATCTAGTCTTGTCACACTGAATTTAATATTTCTATCCACAAATAGGTTCCTATTTTGTCGCATTTCCATTTCCAACGAGGCCGACTTTCTGGCCTATTCAGAAGGGCTTTTTTTCAAATTTTAGCGTATCACGAAGACAAATCTCAGGACGGATCCTAGAGCAGGCTCTCACCGGCTTCTTTATCCTTTCCACAAAGGACGTAATAACCATATCAAACGGCTGTATACCTTTGCCGTGTTGCATACATATCGCTGGGACAGGCCACAGACGCCTCTATGTGCCTCTATAGTATTTTAAAATGAGTAAAGAAATGTGTTTTGTTTCCGTCGGGGCTCGGCTTCCATACCTAATGTTGCGGACGGAACGTGAATACCTGACGCGTTCACAAATAGGATCGGTAGACAGCGTATGACTTCGCTTCGCCCTTACATTACCATATTGGGAAGACGTTTAGTTTGAATTTATCTGTTTGATTTGACTTGCCTTTCTTTGTTCTTTATTGGCAAAACGAGTTTTATCAATTGTTTTTGTTGCAGTTTGTGTTTAGTTTTGAATTTATTTACCTATTTCACTTTAAATATATGTATAATCTTGGAAAAAAGACGGAGTTATGTAGGGTCCTTCTTAATATGTTGACGGTTTTTTAAGGAGATCATCCGTCAAACTGAACAACTTTGTTTATTGGACCAACATCAAAATAAGAAACAAAATTCAGTTGTCCCATATGATACGGGTCGAGTAAGTTTGTAGTTTTATAAAGAACTGCAGATGTTTTTTTTCGTCATATCGATCTTGGTCCCATAGAGAAAGTTGTTCAGTTTGATGGTCTGATCATCCCCGTTGCATAAGACCTTAAGAAGGACTCTGTCTGTATAATGGTTTAAATTATATCTCTAAACAGGAACACCAGTTTAGACGCTTCATATGCTCAAATGTTGCTCAACGCACCCATACATAAATTAAATGTTATTTCAGACAAGTCACAACAATACCCTTAAAAGCTTTATTCTTGAAGGATTTACGGCCTATCTCGGTAGCCATCAGCCATAAAGCTAATGGCATTCTATGAACGCCTCATTATTTTGGAGTTGATAATATTTAAATGTCGCATACAGGTAACGTCACGGGCGTGCCAGGGTCTGGTCGCTACGTGAGAGGCATGAGAACCATACAGATCGACCCCGCACATAATTTCAGCTCGTCCTTTGTGCCTGCTCTTTGTTATTAAAGTAATCACGGCCGCCCTCCATCATGCTCCAATCGAAACATTATGGGATATAAACAAAAGAAAGCAAGAATTCAATGAAATGCCATTATGTCGCCGTGGAGGGCACTCCAGCGGCCCTGTTGGGCCTGTTGTCTCAATATTTTTCTTGGTGGATTGAGTTGACGCGTCATTCTCTCGCGTCGCTCAAAAACACCGCTCGGAATTTTGAAGGGCTCTCGATAATGGCCCATATTTACGGCCTTTAGATAATGTTATTTGGACGGGGGATTTATTGAAAATAAAGCATGATGAAATGTCATGCGTTGGCTTTATTTTAGTATTATTGTTGGACAATTTTCGTGTCTGTCAAGTTGGATAGGGTCTAAATTGCTGGAAGTTACTTCGGTTTCAAATGCATTATGGTTTTCATTTAATTTGATTGTTATTGTTATTATTCATATATATTGTTAACGAATGTGCTATTTTTTCGCTAGTGTATTAAAATAATGTTCATAGGATTTTTAGTGTTGCTTCTGTAACAAAAATTATTTAGTAATCAGTGAGAAGACAACCATAGGTAAACGTAAACTGAAACCTACATGTTTGGACATTTTGTTAATTTCATTTCATGGTTTTATGTTCCTCTTGCGTCTCAACTTGTCGCCACAGTCTCTTCACTAGGAAATAGCTGAAAACTGTCGTCAACTCAAAGAAAGCACAGGTTTGACAAATAATTTAACATGATTTGACGTTGTGATTTCCCCTGACCATAATAACGTGGACCTTGGCGGTTCAAAATACATCACAAACTTTGTAAGCAACAGGCGATATGGCCGATGCATATAGTGATGAAATGATTATCACTTCGCGTTTACGATTACGATTAATGCTCTAAATAATCGACGATTACGATTACGACGATTTAAAACCCATACATGTACCTACGTAGGAACATAAATATTATTTTATAAAAAAAATTCTATTTCTTTTTTCGGTTTTTATGAAACCGGTAGTCGAAAATAAATAACGTCTCGAGGAAACGGGTTTGCAAATGGCCACGTTTATGAAGTGCGTTAGTTGATTCTGTTAAGAATTAAGATAAGTTTCTATATTAAATCAATAAACATATTACTAATAGGTAATCGTTAAATAATCGCAGTGATAATCGATGATTTCGATTAATCGCTAAATACCAATAATCGCCGATTACGATTAAATATGTCTTTAGAACCGCGCCGCCAAAGCTTATTATTTGAGGCGGTTCTCTATCATGGGATTTAGATACGTGTCGCATATTGTCATCTGATAGAGGGAGAGGGTTGATCCGACAATCGGTTAATGTGTTTACGGTCGGCACCTTTGTGTTGCTATTAGAAGTTTAGAGCCTCTGAGGCCAGTACTGTCAGATTATGAGGATCTTAGGTAAGGAAAGTATAAGCTTACTGGAATGCATTGATAGGGTTTTAATAATTGATTTTAATATGCTGTAAATGATAGGTTGAGTGTAAATATTTAAGGGGATTTCTCTCAAAAATCGTGGCTGTCCGATTGGTAAGACTGGTTTTATCTGTATTTTTGGTATCGTAGGTGGGTATACATTAAAGTAAGGCGTGGCGTATGCTCACGACTAAAAGGTGTAATAATAACAAAACACCCTAGTAATATTGGAACCACCTTCAAAAACCTGGTTTGAACTATCAAATTGAACAACTTTCACTAAGGAACCACGGACCTGAAAAAAAGACGGACGTAATGTGACACTAAAAAGATGTGAAGCATGCAAGGTCCTACATTTTCGTTTGTTTTACAAGGGACCTACACTCACACAGATGCACTAGCTCTAGGCGCAGATCCTACAACCCGTCACCATTATGTACCGCGTGACAGCAGCAGCACGCACAGAAAAGAAACGGGTGCTTCACTCGTGATTAGACGAGATTACGTCCGTCTTTTTTTCAAGTCCGTGTATGGAACTAGCACAGGAAAAAAATTAAAAAAATCGGTTGTTTCATACAGAACTGCAGTACCTACAGTACTTAGTCGACTCAAATGTAGGACAACCGATTTTTTGTTGACTTTGTCTCCATAGTTAAAGTTTTCCAGTTTTTGTCTCGATGTTGTCTCCATACTGAAAGTTGTGCAGTTTTAATATTAATATGGTGTTTTATTACACCTTGTATATTTATTTCTCACTGAGTCAGAGATATACTATGTCCTACCACATTCAGAACATCCACTATTTACTAGCATGCCCAAAATTTGTGTGAGCCCGTCGGTCGCTACTTTTTAATGGACAGTAAACAATACAGAAAAAGTATATTAAAATGTGTATCATAAATAAGAATACGTAACTGATAATAATTGATCTTTTATAGATAATAATATCTCAAGTCATAAAATCAGGTTTCTCATAATCGAATAAAATAAACAAATAAATTGATAGCAGGTATTAATTTAAAGAACTAGCCATTCTTTGTCAACATTTCACATAACAATATACATAAATTCGTTTAAATTTAAAAGGACAAGAAATGTTTGCTCCCATTTGAGAGCGTTTATTGCTATTCTATGACACCGGCCTAGGCTTTAGTTTAGATTCGTAACCATATTAAATAGGCATTTTATTTGCTTTTCGAATTCTTTTATATAAATATCATCCTATAAAGAATAATAGCGTAATAAAATGTTAAATATATTCAGAGTTGAAGCTCGGATTTAAATGGAATGGTCATGTTTAGAAACTAATAAGAATATTGTGCCCGACAAAAATGCCGTTCGTTCTTAACGAAGAATGCTTTGTGGAAACCTGAATCGTAAATTGGAGACGGAACTATTCCAGATTGTATCGTTTAGGCAATTTAGGCTTTGGTCGAATGCTTTATGTCTTCAATGCTTTAGAAATAATTTCAAATTATGAGTTATTTTTCGACTAATGAAGTCGATTTATTGGATTTTTATATCGGCGTTCTTTTACTCGAACATATTTTGTCCTGTCACCAAACTGAGATTACGGGGCCTTCATTATGGGAATCCTGATAATATTACCAACATGCTACTATAATGATCAAACTATTGTTCGGAAAGAGGGCATTTTTGATAATGCAGTACGGAATCGTCGTCCGTAATTAAACGGATCATAATTTCATGAATTCATTTTTGTCTGATGTACAGATGGACTCGTCTGCAGTTCTTATTCAATGTTTAATTTGGAAAAAGAAACCTAGGCTAGGTTTATTTTATACATAAATTTTTGTTTTTTGTGCATTTTAGTGTGCAAATAAATAATATCAGGTTTCTTATCTGATCATATCTAATCTTATCTTAATTTATAAAGGTAAGGAACAACTTTCTGTTTAATAATGAGTTCCATTTTCGGACGAAAGAGGCGCTAACGTAGAAAGAGAAGGAACTAGAAGCAAGCACGTGTCTTGTCATATAACTCAGTAAAAGATGCACATAGCAAATTAGCTCTTGTTAAAAAAGGAGATCGCTACTTATTGCTGTCCTTATCGACGTAGCCACTTTTTTGTTCTACGACGGCTGTCTGACTCCGGAGTCAGACATCTATTTTCATACAAATTGTATAGGATTTTATGACTATCGCTGTCTCATACGCGGTTACACTGATGTTTCGTCTATCAGCGTAAGCGAAAAATACTTCGCCTATGGGCGCTAATAAATGTAAGTTCGACTTTTTCGACAACTTTTATCATTGATAACAAAAATTTTCGAAAAAGTTACGATGAAAAGGTTTAAACTTTAGCAACAGATAAAAATACGGTAGATATAACGGTAAAACATACACTAAGTAACTAGTTCGGATAACCGCTCTGAGTGAGCTGGGGCTTGTTTAGGAGTGGTTTACCACAAGACTCCTGGGAGGGGTGAACTAAAAGACTGCTTTGTACAACGTTTACTGCGTGAAGCCAAGAACAGCAGATTTATTTGTGTTTAGTGTTAGACTAGTTGAGTTATATGATTTAAAGTAACTACAGCGGTCACTAATACAGTTAATTAGCACGTGTGTTTGTTATTCAATCAAGAAGAGTTCTAGCATGTTCTAGGGCCCCATTTAATGAACATTCGGGGTACATTACTGATAATGTTAGGACCCCATGTTTAGCGTCATTAGTAACCAGCAATATACACTGAATTGTCACTGTAAATTCCAATAGCTTGTAATTATTTTAATGAATTTGTAATTATTTTAATTACGTACCCCAATTCATATGTAGGTACACACAGCGACACATCAAGCTACGCAAACCCAAAATAAGCTGGCCGCGGGACGTATATGTTGTTCACGGTAACCTATCTTACTTTCGAAATTTCACTGACCGAATTTCAGTTGTTCGAAAACGGTTTATAGAAGTTTCTAGTGACAGATATTTTGTTACACATACATTTGTTACTCCTTATAAAGACTTGACAGAAGTATCATTTTCCAGAAAATTTAAAATCAGAATTTCATAATCATTTTTTTCTTTTGACAACGGTCTTCTGGGTTCGAAGTTTTAAAATGTAGAAGCAACTTCTTCCATAGTATGACAAGGACACAAAACAGTAAAGTTTTCTGTAATAATTACCTAGTAGATACATGATACCAGGATTATAGCACCAACATGCTTGCTAGCATGCTGCTTGCTTGCCTGCTGCATGCTTGCTTGCTTGTTGCTTGCTAGCTTGTATGCATGTTGGGGGGTGCGGAAGGCGGAAACCCCCTGCCTGAGAAACAAACTGGTGGTTTTAAAATTGTAGTTTAGGTTAGGTTAGAACATGTAAAACACTTAGCGGGCGAAGCGAGCAGAACATCAAAATGCTTGCTGCATGCTTACTTGCTTGCTGCATGCTTGCTTGCTTGCTGCATGTTTGCTTGCATGTTGCTTGCTTGCTTGTATGCATGTTGGGGGGTGCAGGGGGGCTGCGCCCCCCACGAGGGGGGTTCGGGGGGCGGAAGCCCCCTGACTGAGAAAAACAAACTGGTGGTTTTAAAATTGTAGGTTAGGTTAGGTTAGAACATGTAAGACACTTAGCGGAGCGAGCGAAGCGAGCGGAGCATCAAAATGCTTGCTGCATGCTTGCTTGTTTGCTGCATGTTTGCTTGCTCGCTGCATGCTTGCTTGCTTGCTGCATGCTAGCTTGCTTGCTGCATGCTTGCTTGTTTGCTTATATGTATGTTGAAGGTGCAGTGGGGTGGACGCCCCCTGCCTGAGAAAAACAATCTGGTTTTTTTTAAATTCTAGGAAAGGTTAGGTTAAATATTTCTGCGGAAAAGTGACTGTACGGAAAAACAAATATTCGAAAAAGTAAATTATCTGACTAACATTACTTTGGAAAACTGTGTTACAGAATTTTGATTCATTGGTTAAAAGAAAAAAAGGACAATAAAAAATCTGGCTCCTCAAAATATGGCGAATAAAATTTCGGGGAAACAAAAAAAAAGGGAAACAATAAAAAGTGTAACGATTTCGGAGAACTAAAATTCGGAAAACTCTTTTTCGAAAGTACGATAGGTAACCGTTGTTCACCCTACGCGCGGCTAGCTTATATTGGTTTTGCGTAGCTTGTTATGTCGTCGTGTGAATATTAGTTTGGCTGATATTTTGGATTAGTCATGGAAACCTGGCTAAACTGCCATTTTTTACCCGACTGCCCCAAAAGGAGAGTAAAAAGAGTGTTTTTTAGTATGTAGTTGTAGAGGAGTTCCCATTATTATATTTCGGTTTCAAGATAGATTAAGTTCATCAACATCAAAATCTGGGGTCTTCAATTGGTATCAAATCGGAATGGTGTTCTTAATCTGCTTCTTAATATTTAATTAATTAATTTCAGGCAACGGATATGATGCTAACAGAAGTATTACTTAAAATTGTTTTTTTTTAAATATATAATTTATTCTTCATAAAAACAATACATGGGTAACATCGGTGTTCTGGTACTTAAACCTGCGAGGGGTTTACATTGTGCCTAGCCTGACATAGATTATACATTAATTAATACAGCCTTACAGTTACCTTACCATATACAAGGTGTTTCATAAGTAACAATACATTTTTGAAACTCTTAAGGGGGTTGTTAAGACCGTCAAACTGAATAACTTTCTCTATAGGACCAACATCGAAATCGTGAAAAAAAATAATTTCATATCCCATACATATTTTAGCTCTAGTCGATTTGTAGAGTACAGAACATAATTTTTTTTTCCCGATTTCGATATTGGTCCCATAGTGAAAGTTGTTCAGTTTGATGGTCTACACCACCCCCTTAAAGGTTTATTTGTAGTTTTGTAACACCTTGTATAGGGTCCTTCTCACTATGCTGACACTTTTAAAGGGGATGATCAGACCATCAAACTGACCAAACTTTCTCTATGGGATCAACATCGAAATCGCGAAAAAAAAACAGCTGTCCCATACATTTGGCTCAAGTAGGTTTGCAGTTTTGTGTGGAATTTTTTTTCGCGATTTTGATGTTGGTGCCATAGAGAAAGTTGTTCAGTTTGACGGTCCGATCATCACCTTAAAAAAGTGTCAGCATATTAAAAAAGACCCTGTACTTGTGCAATATAGGTAGTAGCTACTGTTCTAAGTGATGTGTCTGATTGATTTACGCTTAGTTGCAGAAACGCTCTTAAGAGTTAATCCTCCATTAAATATCTTGTTAGCTTTTACTACGTCAACGAGACAAAAGTGACAATAAAAGATTTCGTTCATGTTTCACCAGTAGTACCGAAACTATGTCCAGTGTGACGGGGGGTGAGCCCGTCGCCACTTATAATGGACAGTGGGTACAAATACACGTCTCGAAATTGAAGCATGCAGGTTTCCTCACGATGTTTTCCTTCACCGAAAAGCCAGTGGTGTAACAAATCGTACATAAATTCCGAAAAACTCATTGGTACGAGTCGGCTTGGACGGGGATCGAACCATCGCCTCCTGCACGGCAGGCAAGGTTACTCGCCACTGGACCACTATGGCTTAAGAGACTTAATGAAGGATTAACTCTAAGAAGCGTTTCTGCAACTGAGCGTTAGCCTTCCCTTGATCAATGCTAAGTATTAATATTTTGATCGCTGTTTTCGTACCTTACATTATAATACTACAACAAAATGGACCCGAGAAATAATAATTCATAGATAACAATTTAATCATTGCAAAATTAAGGTAGCCTAAATAGTAGAAGCCATTGTTAGTATTACTGAGTCATTCATTGCGAAAGCAACCAACGGGTTTCACCAAGACAGTTAAAGATTCTCTGTTTATGTTAAATGTTTACGAGATAGAACCCTTTGTTTTGCCGTTACTGGAAACTTCTTTATTGCTGTTTGTGAAATTGTCAAAGATGTTGCGAATTTCTCGACAAAAACTGAAGGGGTAATAAAATTGGTCGTTTAGTTTATTTTCTTATTGCTTGATTTATTGGTAGGCTACAATGTGTTGTAAATTAACGTTTTTGTCTGTTTCTTAAGATGTCTAGCTATATTCGTCATCGCTAAGACTTCTAAATAAAAATGTGGACGATAAATTGTCCAACTTTAAATGGTCAATAGGTAGTTGATGTATTGCTTTAAAAAAGTTTGAAATAACATTAGGAATCAAATTTGCTAAGCTTTTAAGCTTTTCTAAACTTTAACTTTGGCAATTTTGGCATCTCAATTCATTATCTTATATTTATATAGGGTCCACTTTTTTAAGGTGATGATCGGACCGCCAAATTGAACAACTTTCTCTATGGCACCAACATCGAAATCGCGAAAAAAAAATCCGCACAAAACTGCAAACCTACTTGAGCCAAATGTATGGGACAGCTGATTTTTTTTTCGCGATTTCGATGTTGGTTTCATAGAGAAAGTTGTTCAGTTTGATGGTCTGATCATCACCTTAAAATTGTCAGCATATTAAGAAGGACCCAGTATATCACACATACCTTCTACCACATACACATAATTATCTATTGTTTGGTTCAATGATTCTATTAGATTCTAATAAGGGCTAATTTCGTACATCACAGCCAACTCTATAATTAAGTAACCAGTTTTATTCAAACGAGTAAATAACTAATCCATAAAAAACAGTCTCAACATTAGGTCTTAAATCAATATAATTACAACCGTTATATACACGTTTTAGAGTTTACGTTGCAAACTCCTAGAGGCTATGTAGCCTTTTTCTTAGCATTCTTTACAATGTTACCTTACCGCAGAATCGCCTCAGGCTACTAAATGCTACTATAGACATAAAATGTTATGGTTTTTGTGTCTTACTACATGGTTTTGCCATTCGAATTTGAACTTTCTAGCCTATAAAAATAAGGTTAAGGAAGTGTCGTTTATGTTAAAACTACATTCAATTTGTTAGGGTGAGTTTACACAGGATCCGAAGTGCAACGTCGGGACAAACATTAGGGCTTTGTGCTGCTCATGGAAAGGGTAAATATTGGTCCTTTACTTCGGGGAAAAATGTGGTTAGAAAACACGTGAACCGCTGTGTACTGTTTTCGTTATTGGAATTAGGCTCTTGCGCGGTTGAATGCGATCGGCCTTTGTGCCTCTCTATTATAATTTGTTGGTTAAATTTGGTCTGTTTTGATATGAGCCGACAATGGCGGCACGCGGCATTCGATACAGAAAATTTATCGCACATTAATTTACGTGGCAATAAATTTTGGGAACCCTGTTTGTTTTGAGCGGTAGTCACAAATGGTTCGGTAGATTTTTTATAATTAGGTATTTGGTGTTAGAAGCCAGAAGCTCTTAGTCATGTGTTTTGAGCGTTCTTCTTGCCCATTTTTTTTTTTAAATCCCATTTATATGTCGTTATGCGTAACGAAAATGTGCCAATATGCTTGTTATCCATTTCTTGCTTATAACTTTAACTTTTAACTTATATTCACATTCATCTCGTTCTTTGAGTCTCTGGATATAATGTGCTACCTACGATTAGAATTGAATAACCTCGTCCATTTCATATGTAACGTTTTATCTTGAAGTAAAACAGGAACCCTTACTTATCTGACACCTGTGAAAAGGGTTCAGTTAAGAATATGTTACGGGAATAAAAAGGTATTATAAAATGCGCACTTTATAACAACTTTATTTCAAAACGTGATTGTGGTATTGTGCTATTGTTTAAAGCACCTTATGTAGTGGATATATGGGCTATAATATACATTTATCAGTAGTGTAGTCCAACTTACGTGGTCGTTTCTTCTGTATCCTGCATAAAGATGCTAAATGGTTGAATTGTTTCCTATGCGTAGTAGGGTAGCCATGGGGCCAGTAGGGTGGGTGCCTATAGAAAATAATGAATGAATAAATGAAAAATAATCAAAAATACAGTACAAGAACAAAAAACTGACTTTTGTACAAATAGTGGGCATATTTAGTAATCTTGTAGAACTAAAACTACTTTGAACAGTGGTAGTAATGAATAGACGTTGGTTCTAAATCTCAATTGCATTTATTTTTATTATTACTATTTTATTATTACTGCGATGAACGAAGAGCACTACGCTATTTCAAGAGCACTTGGCATTTTATATTTAGAATTTTTATAATAGTACTACTCTCCCATCGCATGAGTCGAGTCAGTATTGCAGTTTTGTATGAATCAGCAGATTTTTTTTCGCGATTTCGATGTTGGCTCTATATAGTGAAAGTTGTTCAGTTTGATGGTCTGAAGCACCCCCTTAGGTATTACTAGGATGTTTTGTTACACCCTGTCTTATTTCGTTACAGTGACGTACTGTATCTCTGATACGTCCGGCAACAGGCACCCTGGGCAACTAGTAAGCCTCTAATGCTTATTGGAAATTTCATCAAATTCTATTGAAATCTTTTCGTTAGTTTCAAAATGAAACTTCTTGAAATTACAATAAAAGTATCGATAAACTTATCAAGACTTGTCCTTGCAATCAAGTATTTTACACACACCCACAACGACCGGGGCCAAAGCAATATCGTAGCCATAAAGCTGACCAACAGTCAGGGAAATAAAAAGACACGGCTCCCATTCACACTTGTGTCCTAAAATATTTATCCTTCGCCATGACACTTATATTGTGCTGCTAGAAAGAAGACATTGTCCCTGGTAGCACAATGGACATGGTTACATGACATCGGAAGCATAAATTGTTGTGTGACTATAATACTATGGATTGTGAAAGTTGTGTTAATATATCAAGATTAGGGACAATATTTGATGTTTTCAATACAAGTTAATGTTTTGTAAACATTTTGTTTTTTTTATTTAAGCTTCGAATCTTTATTGATTTTTGATTAAGTATGGAGTTTTCATTTTAATAATACAATGCAAATCCCTACCGACCTCGTTTTACATGAGTTAAAACCATCAGGAATACAATAGAAAAACGACTACAAAAATATTAAAATGCATAAGATTAAAAAAAAAATTTTACTCGAGGTTTTTCTGATAAGCATCATCATTGAAATAGAAGGGCATTAATTGAAGTTAGCGCCTTTTATGATTAGCAACAAACAAGTGACCTAAATAAAATTAATATGAATAGGGTATTTTGGATTTAGTCGACTAAAATCAAACTCCACTAGACATTTTTCTTTTTAGATTCTGAAATTTTTGTAAATGCGCATTGTAATTATTTTTCTTTTAAAACCATCACAAAACTAACATAAAGATTTTACCATACATTTCTTTCAATACCATTTATTTTTAGAACACTCTTAGAACACATTTTTAGAAATGACTGTGTGCTATTGAATAAAATTAAATTATAATCTTCGACGGATGTAAATTATGTTCGTGAACAATCATAACATAATGTGGTACACTTAGTTCAATACAAAATAGTGGACAAGCCAGAATATTAGAATATTAATGCAGCGTGAACAGCATTCTTAGAAGGGTATCAAATTTCAGAGGTGCTAAACACTCACTTTTACTCACACCGATAAATTAGATCGGACACTTATTGATACATTTGCATACAGACATTTCAAAACAGCCATATTAAAACTAATATTATACAATGATTTTTTTGATATACGAAACTGATAAGTCCCATAAAATCTTAGAGTTACGCCTCTAAACGGTTTTAAAAGGAAACACCTCATTAAATTTTGTAAATGAAGATATAAATTTGTCCAATTTCATTAAACATAAATTTTATTTGTGTAAATGTCGTCTCGTAATCGATTCAGTATTTTTATTGTTATTTTCAAGTTTATTCGGTACTTGACACTTTGAGTACTTGTACGTTTCAGTAAAGTCATAAAAAATTACACTTACAGCTTAATATATTGTTGCTAATAAATTTATTAGGCTCATATACTATATCCTCAAAGGGACAACAATAAGGGTCAAAGGGTAAAACCACTGAAGCAGTTTAGGTATTGGTGTTACGAATACAATAAGTAAAGCTATCAACTATACCTACGCAGCTTTAGTAGCACTAAAAAAAAAAATGTTTCTGCCCTTATACAACACCATTATTTAAGCTCAGCTGCTTCTTCCATTCATCTCTGATACCTAATTTTAGTTCTCAATCCTTTCACAAAATCCATCTATGATTTATTTGGTCTTCTTCTGTTTAATACAGGGTGTTTCATAAGTAACAATAAATTTTTAAAACTCATAAGTGGGTTGTTTAGACCGTCAAACTGAACAAATTTCTCTATGGGACCAACATCGAAATAGAGAAAAAAATTATTTTATATCCCATACATATTTTAGCTCTAGTCGATTTGTAGAGTATAGAACATAATTTTTTTTTTCGCGATTTCGATATTGGTCCCATAGTGAAAGTTGTTCGGTTTGATGGTCTACACCTCCCCCTTAAATGTTTATTTGTAGTTTTGTAACACCTTGTATAGCTGCTTCCACATTCATACTTAGCACATTTCTGGTAATATCATTCATACTTACATGTAACTACTAAGCTAGGTTTTGGTAATGTTTACGAACTTTTAATATTTACTCAGGGTCGACCTCGGAAGAGATGGAGGAACGACCTGGATACTTTCAATGATTGGTAGATGGAGCTGGCTCAAACAGGGAACAGCAATTCAAGGACTGTAAAGTGGCACAACATCGACACAAAATCCTCGAATAACCTAAAAAGAATTTTAAAAACGTTCCCGATTTTAGCTCAGATGGAAATAAAGCGATTCCGCGATGTTCTACTCAATCGGAGGAGCAATAAGTTAAGGCTGAGACTCACTTTGAAGATAAATTTACAAATGGCCGCGGCGCCGCTGGGTGACATCGAGCATGCTGCGCGGACGCATTGTCGCAGCTGGGTCGTTAGCGGCTAAATATAATGTCGATATGTCCGAAAATTGTCTACAAATGTGCGTTTTTCGTTTTATTGTGGCATGTAAATTGAAGAGTAGCATAATTATAATGTGTTGATTGTGTTTTGGTGTTGGCAGTTATCTTATTTGGGAAGGTATCTGCATTGGAGATTTACAGTTTACTAGCAGGCTTTTGTCAAAAGGGTTTCTTTGCAGTGCTTTCTATCTAAACCTTCAATATTATAATAATGATCTTTGTAGCAATGTTTCTGGCCACTGAAAAGGAATGACGGTCTAAACTTATAACCACGTTGTCCCAAAACATTGAAACAATTGCGGGTGTTATGTGACTTTTCGCCAGACTTATTTCTACCCTAATAGCCAATCAACCTTCAAATATAACAATCCTCGTAATATGGCACTGAAATTATTCTAGGGCAGTTGTTTTATAATGTTTCATGTTTTCAGTAGTCGTCATTGCAAAAAACAAAAGTGCTCTACATCTTATCCTCTTTGGAAGAGGTCTTTGACTTGTAGTGGGACACTATAGACTATAACTTTAATTGTTTCTGTTATACATCGTTTTTCAGCAAACGAAGACTTAAGACCTCACATCAGGTCCTGGGTACCTGTTTTTATTATTAAGGTAATTTTCAAGTATCTAATATAAATTTTAGCGTCATCATCCTTTCATACATTGTAAAGTACCTAACGTATATCTCGACACGCTAGTGGAAGGCATGTGAATTATGATTGTTTTATTACACCTACCTTTTCATAGACATTGTAGAATTTTAATGCTTCTTACTTATATTATGTACATTTTAATAGCACACGTTATCTGTTTATGGTGTAATAAATTATCTTAGTTATCCACTTACTACCTTAGTCGATAGAATACAGCTACTACTTTAATCTTATTGTGTAGAATATGAGTTTCTTACATTGTAGATTGCGGGCATTGATTGGATTTTTAAATAAGATTTCCCTTCGTTAGATTCTGGTCGATATTGGAATATTGTAGGCACATTATGAAGTTAACGAGAAATTACTCTGTATAAAAAGATCATTTATCCAAATACAATGTTGTTTCTTTTTAGATTAAACAGAAACAAGATAAATAAGACTATTATGATGTTACATAACAGGTCTTCCGGTGAAGGAAAAGACCGTAAGGAAACCTATGTACCTGCTTGAATTCCGAGGCGTGTATTGTGCACACTGTCCATAAAAACGTGTGGCTACCCGTCACACTAGACAGAGTTTGGGCGCTAAGAGATACAGGGTCCAACTTAATACGCTGACACTTTTTTAAGTGCATGATCAAACCATCAAACTGAACAACTTTCTCTATGGGACAAAACATCGAAAAAGCGAAAAAAACTGCTGTCCCTTACATCTGGCTCGAGTGATTTGCAGTTTTGTATGGCACAGCAGATTTTTTTTTCGATTTCGATGTTGGTGTCATAGATAAATTGTTCAGATTGACGGATTGACTATCTGTTCGTCCCCTTAAAAAAAGTGTCAGGATATTAAGAAGGACCCTATATAAGGTCTAACCAAATTGTCTGAATCGATTTTAAAAGGGATAAATTGACCATCAAACTGAACAACTTTCACTCCAATGTCAAAATCGAAAAAAAATCTGATGTTATTGCTATGGACAAAACTGCAAACCCGAATGTATGGGGCAGCAGATTTTTTTGTCGCGATTTCGACATTGGTCCCACAGAAAAAGTGGTTCAGTTTGATGGTCAATTCATATCCTTAAAATTGTTTCAAATTTTGTTGAAATAGAATCGATGACATTGTCATTGAGTTATGCTATTGTCCAGTTGTAAATAAATTATTTTGAAAACGTAGAGTAAGGCATTGGACTATAAATTTATTTCATGAATAAAAAACAAAGTCGAAGAGCCCGACTTCACATTCTGGATACGATTAGGATAATGAGATTGAATTTACAATTCAACTACTTAGTTCAAATTGACTATGTTTGTTACCACGTTAAGCCTAGTTTTATTTATTCAAAACTACAATTATATTTTGTTGTATTAATTAAGTACTTAAAATTCGTCTGGTTCCTCGGCTTGTATATTTATTTGTTGACCAGGCAAAAAAAGTTGGAAATTTAGTTGACATCATACAAATTGGAAAAGTTGATAAGAAGAGGTAAGCATGTTCAATACTGAATGAATGCAAGTGAGACAGGAATAAACCATTGACTACTATTTTCTGCTGCTTCCTACCAGACAGAGTGAGGTAAAAATGAAGGGGGCCTGAGGTGTCTGTACTGTATGTCTACTTGATACTCTTTCTTATATTAATACTGTGGTTGCAACAAAGATTCTGATCACCCCGATATGAACTATGACCATGACCGTAAGATTATGTATGTAATGGTACTTAAATTAATTTTGTGTAGTTGAGAAATGAGTATGGTTAGTAAATTGTTTTTTGTAACTTTATGAAAAACAAAAGAGTAATCTAAAAAGCTCGTCGTCATTGTAGCCTAATAAAGTTGACGTCAAAGTTTAAATTAAAAGTTAAAGTATTAAAAATAGTTGCGTAAGCTTAAAGAATTCGACATATTAAAGAGTAAAATTCCATTCTATGCTCATTAATTACGTAGTCATTTATGCATGTAGAGTTGAACCAAAAAGCGAGTCGGGCCCATCGTCGCTGGTCTTTAATGAATTTTTAACAAAAACTTAATTAAAAATCGTATCTCGCGTGTTCGAAGGAAATGAACTCATTCTTCGGACTCGCTGAGTGACGGCCAGACTGACGGGTCCATCATTATGGAGAGCGACCAGTATTACTTGACCCTACTATCGGAGTTTCCAACAACAATTATTGGCAATTTCAACAAAACGCCAAAGGTCAAAGCTCACTGGTGACAATGTATGTTTTCGAAATTTCGTAGTTGACGGAACATGCTGTAAATACTTATTAACTAATTATTAATTATAGTTTCATCACGCGATAATTCTGTGAGAGTTGATAAACGTTCATCTTATGTATGTTTCGACAAGCGTATCGGAGTGGCCTAATTGCAGTTGTCAATTTATAATCGCTTTTCGAACATCGATTGGATACGCAATTCGAAAAAGTCGACGTTCTAATAAAGTTCATGCTGACGGAAGAAAACTCAACTTATTTCGACCTTGCGAATGTTCGACCCTGTATGTTTCAAATTTACTTTACACAGCCGTGGTGGTCCAGTGGCGAGTAACCTTGCCTGCCGTGCAGGAGGCGATATGGTTCGTAGCCCGTCCAGGCCAACTCGTACCAATGAGTTTTTCGGAATTTATGTTACGATTTGTAACACCACTGGCTTTTCGGTGAAGGATAACATCGTGAGGAAACCTGCATGCTTCAATTTCGAGGCATGTATTGTACTGTACCCACTGTGTCCATTATAAGTGGCGACGGGCTCACCCCCCGTCACACTGGAAAGAGTTTCGGTACTACTGGTGAAACGTGGATGTTCTGAGGTTTCAGAATATCTCTGACCACCCCCTCGGGGAATATAGTCGTGAGCATATTCTTATGCTTATGCTCGATTCTATGTAATAAATCGAAACTAAAGCAGACGCCCATCGCGAGTTTCAAAACTGTGAGGTTACTATAATCAAAGATTTCACATAAAATAAGCATATTGGAAGTTATAATCACTGAAACCAAAATAATTATTCAAAATAGATACAGGATGTAAACTTAAATACGTCACATACTTTAAGGGGTTCTGAAGAACCCAACTACCTGAAGACTGAAGACCACCAATCTAAACAACTGTTGGGACCAACATTGAAATCGAGAAAAAAATTTACTGAATTCTACTGATTCATACATTTGGGCCCAGTGGTCATTAATCTGTAGATGTTGGTTGGTCCAATAGTGAAAGTTTTTCGGTTTGATAGTCGGAAGCAACCTAAATATGTAATGCATTTGAAACACCCTGTATATCAAACTGCCTATTTACAATGGTAGAACATTCCAAACCGACAAACTACAACACTAAAACAATCTAGAATCTAATGTACGTACTCGAATCATTTCAATAATGCACTTACATACATTTTTGCTCGCAATAAGTGTAAAAAAATCTATGGCACGGGTATGAAGACGCTGGCTTCAACAAAACCAACACGGGGCGGCCACAAATTGGCGGTTCTGCGAGACGGGTACGTCGTGACTGCGCAGGCGCGCCGCGGGCGGAGCGGTGAGATGCGGAGCCGGGCGGAGCGACGAGCGGAGCGGCGGAGTCGAGCGGAGCGGTGAACTGGACTGTAAGTGGGTGAAAATTTCATTGTCAACCTTTATTGGTAGATAAGCAATGCTAATATTTTAGTGTTAAGAAGATGATGATGATGAATCCGTCAACGGTCATTGGTTGTGGCTGAAGAATCCGAGTTTTGTCTTAAATATTTTTTTAGACGCAGCACAATACAGTCGGTCAGTCGAATTGTACGTGTAAGTATGATGGTTCGGTACGGCTCTTGCTGTCTGTCAAGAGCTGCCAACCTAGTAGTTTTGATGTGCTTAGACCCTGACAGCTTTTTTCCACTCACCACGGGTGAGACACCTGCGCAAATTTTTCCCAGAAGTTTCAGGCTATGCCGCTTTGCACAAGCTGATGATCCTTGTTTAAAGAAGCTTTATCATGTTCAAATTACAAAAGAATTCATTTGGTAATTAAACTTGTCCATATCGCAGTAGTATATCTTATGGTTACCTGTTCCTATTAATGTCATTTTCTACTTTCCATCAAAACTGCTTGATATACAAAAGTAACCAAAGAACTAAGCTTCTAAAACAGCAAAGTATACGAAAGAAATCAAACATTTATTAAAGTGGTAATGGTTTAATATCAAACATTAATCACAGCGACTTAGATAGAAGAAAGTTTATGATGCCATGAAGAAATAGTGCTTATCTCAAGCTCTTCCATAAGCTGTAACCAATTTATAGTTTAGTCATGTAGCTAATAAGCGAGCAGCCTTACAAGTCCAGTACGATTATTTGCTCAGTAATGGTAGAAATCCATTAAACGAGCTTCTTTTAGTGATTGAACAAGTACAACGACACTGCTAGAATGCATTTTTGAATTGCATTCGAACAATTTGCAGACACGATCGAAATGTAAGAATGTTAAATGTTGTTTTGTTTATTTTAGAGTGCGAGTGTAACCCGTGTGAGCTATGTTAATGTCGACGAAAAAGGAACAAATGTGATTTAGACAACAGTAACTCAGTAGCAGGGATGGAACTGGTACCAAAAGTACAAGATCTGTACGGTACTAAGCGGTTCTTGCCCTTTCTGTACCTGGGTACCTACCTGTTTCAGATGGGTACCGGTCTCAGACGGGTACCGGTACTCCGTCTAACAAGTACCGGTACCTAATTCAGGTACTACATCTATTTTCTCAATATAACTAACGTAAATATTTGGTACCGATGTAATACCGAAACCGATTTGAAATGTAATAGTACAGATACTACGTTTGGTACTGGAGTCATGGTACCGGTACCGGTTTGAAACCGGTATCGGTATGGTACCGGTTCCCAAAAATACCGGTATTTTAATCCCTGCTCAGTTGTCGAGTAATGATGACTTGACTTCCATTTTTGGCCTCAGCAACACTATCTTGGCAATTAATGTCTTTGTAGGAGGGCTTCAATCCTTTGCCATTGGTATGGCTAACGGGGACTTGCGGGCTATTTCATTTTTATGTTTTTCTTACTAACTTATACAAGGTGTAACTAAAATACATCTGAACAACTTTCACTACGGGACTAACAACGAATACGCGGTCGCGGAAAAAAATCTGCGGTCCCATACATTTAGCTCGAGTAGGTAGTTTAGTATGGAACTTACGTTTTTTTTAGCAATTTTGATATTGGTCCTATAGTGAAAGTGGTTTTGAAAGATTTAAATGTTAATGTTTACTTTTGTAACACCTTTTTTTTGGCAATAGGTAACATAAAATCTGAATAGCTAAGTATAATCTTGGCGACGGGCTCATCCCCCGTCACACTATGGACAGAGTTTCGGTGCAACTGGTGAAACGTGGATGTTCTGAGGTTTCAGAATATCTCTGACTACCCCCTCGGGGAATATAGTCGTGAGCATACGTCTAAGTATAATCTTTATTCTTTCAAAAAAGGCCTGATTGTTCTGTCTCGTACCTTCCTTCATCTTTATCATATAAGTAGGTGTATATTTTTTTTTACGTTTGTCTGGAAATGGGGTAGGTAGAGACAATGGAACGCCACTTGCTACGATCCTGTCAAATAGTTTTTTTAATTTAACTTTTACTTTATTTTTATGACATGTTATGGTCGTATAAAATGTTTGATTTTGCAGACATTTTATTTTATTTCTGTTATGTTTTATTTATATTTCTGTACTGTTATGTCATCGTTCATATCATAAAACATACAGTAATGGAATATATATATAACATTTCATCATCACAGCTTTATAAGGACACAAAAGATATGACTTTAATAACGGTAACTAGACAGTGACAAATAAATTACATACATTTTTATCAGAAAGCGCCATCACTCGATAAGAACAACACGAACTACCGGGTCGTACGCGATAAAATTTTCATTCCCCACACACGAGATAATTTTCTACCGACCCGTAATTTATAAATCTAAAACCGACGTTTTATTGACAGCAGCTATCATTCTCGCTATGTTGGTAATTTTTTTTAAACTGAGTTTTACAAGCCGCAGGAAAACCTTTTGACCTCTTTGTTATAAAATTTACTATCGATGAAAATTTAATTATAGTGTCTGTGAATTTATGTCGATACTGTTAAGTGTTTTTGTGTTTATCAGTTATAAAATAAGGAAATTATAGTAGAATACACACCGAGGACAGGAAACTAAGAAAGGTCTCATATCTCATGTAATCTCAACAAACATGTGATCTGAGGCTTTCTTATTTACTGTCCGAGGTTAGCATACTATTTTTCTCCTCAACGGAGGTGGAAAGCGACAGCTTCGTTTAGCGCAGCGGGACGACAATCGACTCTTTCCGTCCGGAGGGGAGAAAAAAATATTAATGATTCAACAATACTTAAATTTTACTTAACTGCATGTTATCTCTGTCAATTTAATTAGAATCATGTGTTATTAAAAATATTAACTGCTTCTTTACATAATTAGTTAAATTCATTGGTAACGTTTACAATAAAGACTAAAGATGTATCAATTACTAAAATTTTTTATAAATTTATAAAAAACAATTTTCTGGAACGTAAAGAAACTAAAATTTCCTAAATATGAAGACATTAATCACAATAGAAAAGCTTTGCCCTTAATTCGTTTCACTTCGGGAACACAAATGAGCACTAAATCATAATGCTACATACCAATTTTGAATTACTAAGACGCCAAAGCAGAAAAAACAGACACCCATATTACATAATATAGATAAACGCTGAGATCTGTTACGGTCTGCCCCATTTTGCACTGTTATCAATATTATCCAAAATGTTTTTTTTCCTGTTGAAGCTTAAAACCTCGATAAAGCAGACATGACGAGCAACATATCGATAGTAATCGATAGTACCAACTTACGTTGTTACCGTCCAAACCGTCAGCATTCCTAATTTGCATATTGCGAACATAAATTCTCGTTTGTAAGAACACACTGGCACTTTTATTGTGCACCTCTATGTAGGAGCAAAAAATTGACAGTTTTTATAACGAGCTAGACCATAACATGTCGACCTTTGCTCGATGGCTATACAAATATTATTTCTTTGAATCTCAGTGTCTGAGATAATAGCTTTTTATTGAGAATTTGTTGGATATATGTTGGTTGAACGTGGGAGGTATTTACTTAATTCGAGATGATGGATAAATGTTTGCATTAATCGGTCATTTGTCTCTCGGAATTTTTCCCATTTCTTTTATTACCATCAACTTCGAAAAAGGCTTCATCATCAACATAAGGTCGTGACCGTATTCTATTTCAGGGTGGTCAGAAATATTACTAAATTGATCAACCTTTTTTTTGAACATTCATAGTTCTAGCAATGTTCAGTTATATTATAACCTATACGAGCTTTTGTACGTATACAATTTATTATACGTCGCTTTTAAGTCGAATCATAAGCTTTTAAACACAAAAAGTTTAACCAAAGTTGGTCCAGTATACAGCAGTTTTAGCATGATTCTAAAACAAACAAACAAATAGAAAAAACCAAGAAAAGTAAATGTCTACTTTATTTGATAATGTTCTACCTTATTTGGGAGTCAAAGACACCTAAACACTGTATTTCGTAACTACTTATTTTGGTAAATCGTCAATGCCATACACACTTCTGTTACAGTTCTACCTATATAATAGTGTACAATTTCTGGATGCTGAGATGCGTCAAATGGGCATAGCCTCTCATTCACAGAAACATTATTACAAAACTATAATAAAATGATCCAACATACAAACTAGGTAATACGCATTAATAGCGGAGATAACTCTGTAAGTGGTTATTAAATAGTATGAAACATACAGTAAATTCGTTGTAAACCTAACACATATATTTTAATTCCTTCATAAATGACAGATAAATTCTGTTATTTAGGTCAAAAGTACAAACAAATCACAATTCGCGACTGAGAGCTACACAATCCAGTATTTACGATTGATCATTAAAAAGGTTTTAAAATGATTTATGGCAGTCGAAGTGATCTTCACATTAAATTTTGAAGTCGGTTCCGTTCAAATTGTAGAGAGCATTCAATAAGCAGTCATTCATTTGTTAATTTTGTTTCTACCGACATAATATTTATGCTGCTGTAAATATTTTAGTTGTAAAATCTTCTGAATGCTTATGCTCCCGGTATGGTATGATTATTGTGTTCATACCGGTCGCAACTTAATATGCTGATGGTTTTAAGGGGATGATCAGTCCATTACGTTGCACAGCTATGGGACCAAAATTGAAAACGCGAAAAAAATCTGCTGTCCTATAATTTTGGATCAAAAAGGATTTGAAATCGATGGACGTGCGGATGTATTTCGTCTTTGGTCCCATAGAGAAACTTGTTCAGTTTGATGGTCAGCATATTAGGTACTATTACGGTGAGGATATCTTCTCGAAGAAGGCGATTAAGAAAAGATGTGTTTGTGGGCATCAGGCTCTATAACTACTTGATAAGTAATATCATCTTGAATAAGAATAATAAAACTTGAAACGTGAAAGCTTATGCTAGAAGTGAATCTTACTTACAATAACTGTAGGTACTCTTAAAAATTCATTGGTATTTCAGTACAAAAATGAAATGGAGAGAAGTGAAAAAACAGCAGCCTCTCATAACTAAAAGCTTCTAGACGACCATAGTATGGAAGAACTCTTTAATGTAAAAGTATTTGACGGGAAAACCATCAATTTCCACAGGATCTCCCTGCCCGTGATGTTAGCTGTCCATTCGAATCTCGTGCATGTTTATGAGCTCATAAATAGTGGTTGATCTGTCGTGCCCTGTCCGCAGCGAGCGTGCGAACTCCGCCGTCCTATACACAATACGAATAATAACAGCACGTTTATTTTGTTTTATTGGGCATTTAATTGATTCCTTATTAGAAGAATTTGATTTAAAGACTGGTATGATAGTAATAGTGAAATTACTTTAGTCCCCAAGTTCGGAGCAAGCAAAGCAAGGCAATACGTTGAATAATTGTTCGTGAAATTGATAAGTGATACCAATGATGTCTTCAGAACATGATGCATAATTTTTCTAAATCATATTCTCCCATTTTATACCTACTATACAATTTATATTTATACTATACTTTAACATTGGCTTTGTTGCAGTTGACTCAAAAGATTATGTGATTTTCTGGATTGCAATAACTTTTGGTAAAATTTTTCTTGGTATATGTATGATATTCTTTAATTTAACTTCTTTCAGGAATTCCCCCTTCTTCGAAACGTTGACTCTTTAAAGAAAGATTTTGTCTTCTAGCGATTCGAAAAGGTGCATGTCGTGTGTCACCACCGCTATGTGGGCGTAAATTGTCTTTCTTATGTTTTAAGTAAAACAGTGTTGTTGCTGTTTTTCAATATAGGCCATTATTTTGTTATTTTATGTGTTTTTTGTGTACAAATTTGTATCTGTAAACTATTATAAAATTCTTAAAGGGCTGTGTCTGTAAGGTAAAGATATTCCGAAGAAAACATATGTGGTCGGCTTGGTACACCTTCGAACTCAACAGTTTTTTGTAACTTTTGCCGGTTTTTTTCTGCTCTTTTGTCTATCTGTTCGAGTTTCACCTGAAATCTACTGATTATCAACTTAATAATTTCGATAGGTAGTGGCTCTTAAACTAAGGGCGGGATCCACGTGTACACACGGCGACAAATCCTACCCTTAGTTGAACTCTATGTCCATGAACATAGAGTCACCTCGTCGATTCCATCCACTGTGTTGAAGTGGCAGGCCGAAACTAAAAAATATATTTATTATGATGTTTTATTGAGGTATTTGTAAAAGTTTGCCAACCTCAATTCAACATGCATTCGCCACATTTAGTAACCGCGTAATCCTCAAAGACAAAATTTTTTTTTACGAATCATATTCTTTTTTCTATTATCTCTGAGTTCATGAAAGTCAAAATACTTCCGCATCATTCTAGTCTTTTAGGAGTCGGTGGAGGTGGAGGGAGGTAACTTATTTTTAGTTCACTCACTCTATTTCTCTTGCAAAAGTAGATCTTTGCCCTACAGCAGGATTCATCCCACTGCTGGTCAAAACAGCCTCCTCATCCTAGAACGTCCGCCCCATTTAATAAACATGCCAATTATTCTTTTTCCTTCGTATCAGCATGAGAAAATTACTCACGACAATTCAAGGAACATTGCTGATAATGTTATTACATAGCCATGTTACCTAAAGCATGATTAGCGTCATTAGTAACAAACAATGTACCATGAATTGTCATTGTCAGTGATCGGAATGTCGGGGCATTTTTTGAGCATACAAGTATGGATACGCCTTGAATTACCCGGAAATATCCGGATAAAAATTTCACGGGATTTACTGGGATTACCTATTTAGATGTCAAGAGACGTTTTTTTTAATCAAGAGTAATAGCAGCGCATACTAGAGGCCGCGCCTTTGAAACACGCCGCCTGGTACTTTTGACATGTACCGCGCTTAGGTAAATAAATGTAGACCGTTATTAAACAATGATATTAAGTAACTAGATTAGTAGTTAGGGCACCAAAGCGTTGCCACTTCGAAAATGTCTGCAGGCTTCTTTGACTTCAGTTCAGGCGTTTATCTATATCCGTGACGTATAAATTAAGCTACCAAAATGGGGAAATGCGCCGTAAAAATTTGTAAATCACAGTCGGAAAAGAATAATAAAGGAAGTGGTGTTACTTTTCACAAGTAAGTTTACTATATTTTGTTAAGATTATTCAAAATAACATTAAAAACAATGCGTTAAAAATTTACTTGTGAAAAGTAACACCACTTCCTTTATTATTCTTTTCCGACTGTGATTTACAAATTTTTACGGCGCATTTCCCCATTTTGGTAGCTTAATTTAAACGTCACGGATATGTCCGCTCACCATAGATAACGCCTGAACTGAAGTCAAAGAAGCCTGCTGACATCTTCGAAGTGGCAACGCTTTGGTGCCCTAACTACTAATCTAGTTACATAATATCATTGTTTAATAACGGTCAACATATTTACTTAAGCGCGATATATGTCAAAAGTACCAGGCGGCGTGTTTCAAAGTCGCGGCCTCTAGTATGCGCTGCTAATACTCTTGATTTAAAAAAACGTCTCTTGATATCATCATCTAAATAGGTAATCCCAATAAATCCCGTGAAATTTTTATTCAAATTTATTAAATCCGGATATTTCCGGGAAATTCAAGGCGTATCCAAACTTGTATGCTCAAAAAATGCCCCGACATTCCGATCACTGGTCATTGTAAATGATCGCTGACCATTTTCTGGGATCCAGGGCGTAGCACCTATCATTTCATAGCAAAGCAGCTTAAAACTATAGAATTTATATTTGTCAATGGAATATGATTTGTTATAAAAGGTCAATAATATTATCGATAACTATAGTGTCTGTCTACGGGTGGTCTGATTTTATACGAAACAGGAAAATAACCGAAATGAGATTGGCTCTTAATCGTTGCACTGGACTATACCAGTTCCCACTATTTATAGTAATTCGTTAGAAGCAGAAACATGATTGTTTTTATGTTTATTTGTAAAATTTTTCTTTGTTTTATTTATTTGAGTCGGTTTACGTGAATGAGTTTTATGATAGTTTGAAATCAATGTCTCTTTTAGTCTGGTTTTATAATTTATGAAAAATTTGATTGTAATTAAGTAGGTATTTTGTTTTCTTTATATTAGTTTACATATGAGTTGAGTTCCTGAATTCTTAAAATAAAATTGCTTCTTTTATTTTAAACATAAATTATTAAAGTAGATTCTACATCACTCTAAACAAAAAACTTGAAGCAACTGGAGAAAACTGATTATTTTCTTTTCACATGATTATGAACAATCGGAAGGCACGTTAAGCAGTGGATCCAGCACTAGTAGCATGCTACACGTGATACAGCTGTATCACGTCGTTTTTCTCCTTCTTTCGCGCGCAAATAGAAAGAGAGCGAAGATGTGATAGCGCTGTATCACGGTGCCATGCTACCTATGCTGGATAGTAACATAAAATGACAGTGGATTAGTTAAAACACCTCCTTTTCGGGTCTCTGAATGTAAGCTTTTATGGCACTACGAAAATATGAGAGAAGCCGCGGGCAGAAACCAGTATCTTATAAAATGATATTCGTAGGCGGACTGTCAAACAAAAATCCAGTTTTTGTCATTATGGCCAATAAATAAAATCAAGTTGCAATAGAGCGCGCTAAAAAGATGGAGTTTACATAAGGCGGCCATCATTCATAAGGTAATAGTGTATTTATGTAAATTGAATTCATTAGCTACCTAGTTCTGTTTCGTTACATTCGTTTGATTCTTATCCAGAAGCGCCGGTGAGATAATTTGTCAGAAATGTTTGAGTCGGAGCTTTTAGTTGAGTAACAGGCTTTTGACGTTTTGAAGGCATACAGTGAAGTATATCATACAATCAACTCGAGAATATGATTTTCGAACCACCTAGGTATCGTTTTTATGAATAGTTACTGATCAACGATCCCTTATGTACTTATTGGTAATATTTCTAACAAAAATAGCTTTAACAATCAATGGTGTCGTAAAAGAAATTTTAATGCACGAAATTTTTGTTCCTGCAGCAACATTAATTTCCCATTTTATGTTTACTAACATTACTACGAACATTAAAATAGACTTTATTGTCCTGCACTTAAAAGTTTGACTCCATTAACGATCAGGATAACGGTTCTAAGTTTAAAAACCTTAACAGTTTTAAAGTACCACAGTCAATTAAACAGAAAGCCATTAAAAAAAAAGAAGAAAACACTAAATTAACTGTTTATCTAATCAAAAACAAGACTTACATACTAATGATGCATTTAAAACGCTCATGCATATAAGTTTATGAATATAACAGCAATAAAAGTTCTAATGATATTATTACGTTATTAACTCATTATACAAACAAGAGATTGGACAATTAATGACCATAAGGTTATCTACCTTACAAGTCAAAACGGCATTATTGCCAGCTTTTGAGATAACAAAAAAACATGAATATACAATAATAGTCATGATTAGTAAGGATTTTTAATAAAATTATTAAGTATTATCACGAAATTGCAAATCTACTCGACCCAATAACAGATGTTTTTTTCGCGATTTGGATTTTGTTGGTCCCATAGAGAAAGTTGTTCAGTTTGATGGCACCTTGCTTAGCTGCGAAGTTGTTGAAAAGTTTCTGAGTGTTACAGTTTATCTTAGTATGTACATATTTTAAAAATAAAGATGAATTGACGTAAGTTAGTCATCTTTCAAAATTGCCAACATTACATCTTACCTCGGAGATGGATCGAACACAAATACCTATAATCCTGATTGAAATTGTAACCGTCCACGTTTGGTCTCGGACAAAAAGCACCTATAATTTTGAATAATGAACCCTGCATCGTTAATACATCACTCCCCTGGACAATAACACGGCACGAGGACAATGCGGGCAAAATTACATGTAGTTAATATCGATCGAAGCAAATAAATATTTTGAACTGACATTTTAGCTTTGGTCTTTTTTGTATTTAAAAACAAAGGCAAATCCACCCACGGAGTCGGACAAGCGGTTGAAGGGCGCCGAAATTATAGCTGGTGATCCTCGAAGGCATTCCACGACTAATGATTTCGAGATATATCCTCCCCTTGAATGTAAAGCGACCCCGCCCCTAGAATGAATTGAAACACTGGCGGGACGTTTTTTGTTCATTTATTAATTGTTGTTTTTCGATGGCCGGTGGCCGGAATGACGGCAAAAACTTTTGTTTCTTCATTTTAGAAATGCTTTTTATTTTTAACTTTAGATTAGATGAATGAGTTATTGCTCTGGGAAAAGTAGGTCCAAACGATCATCGATGTAGGCATTTCGAATTGCTTATGGGAAACGTAAATATTAATTTATGGATGTACAATTATGACAAACAAGTCGTTTTGCCATTAATAATGTTTACTAGTTGGGACACTGATTACGAGCCATCAAGCTCGCCCACACAGCATGTTTATTCTGATAAAAACATTAAAATCATAACCTAATGTCCTTAATTACAAATATAACTATGTTTCTACTTCGATAGCTTCCTACGCTATTAATATTATGGAAATATTATTAACTTTTGCCCGTGACTTTCAAGATAAATATACTACAGTACCTATTTGACTCGGACCATAGGCTTTGGAACAGTAAAAGAAACATCAAAATCTTTTCATTACATACATACTTATGTATGTAAGCAAGCAAGCAAGTTGACCAGTAACTTGCCTCCACCAACACGCACTGGGCCCGCGTGGTAGAGTATGGCCCACTCCCTTTCACTCTTATTCGTGAAAGGAGGCCTTTGCCCTGCAGTGGGATTGTCCAGGCTATAACTTAATTACTTTTTACATACTTATGTACCTATGTATGTAATGAGTTTATACTCCCTTTTGGGGTGGTCAGAAACATCTATGGAGGTGCTACTTGGGAATGTTCCTCCATTGAAAAGGGAAGATCTTCCACCAGGCTTAGTGTGAAGCCTGGGGACCGGCCGTGGTCCAACAGTTCTTAGTTGGACCTTGTATATATATCGAATCTCTGTGATTATTTCTCTTGCGCGATTTATGTCTCGCATTCGATTGTGAACCTTATTTGTAGTAGGTTACGAGTTACGTATTTACGGTGAACGTTGTCTTTGTATGGAGCATATTTCTGAGCGCGACGGTATCGCCATCTGTTAGCTTCTTTGCTATAACTTGTGGGTGTTGACATCTATGGCAAGTCCCCACACATCCTAAAACAACCATCGATTCATCAAATCCATCATCGTTTCAGTAGTTTCAGCATTATGCTCGATCAAAAAGACGAACTCAAAAAAACATCCAAAAAATATTTTGTTCTTCAAAAACGTCCTATGCCTGATACCCCGATGTACCCCGAGTATTTACCTAAACTGGAATATACTTTCTGTACGAACAGTTTTTTACAGTTTTAGATTAGTGTAGAGAGATAGGTACATCGATATTTTCTGATTAAGTCAAATGATTCAACCGGAAAAGATAAGCCGATATCCGATCGTATGCGGCAGGCAGTGCATCATTCGATTTGCAATATTAATAGCTGATGAATGGAAATTAACATTTACGCTCATAATAATTCATCGGTAGCGTACGAGAGTTCGTGACCAGAGCATCAAGGAACATCCGTTATGAAGTCATTCGAAGCAAATCCTCAACCAACGTGATTCACTTAGCTATTTATTACTTTATTGTAGTCACCGCCCAGTTATATGTCAAGCTGAATTAATTGTACGATTCTGAGAAGCCTTGAGATTCTACGAGATTATTTTCACACGCAAATTGATAATAATGTGCCATGAACTTGATAAAAACAAAAGAATGGAATGTGATTGTGACGCGAGATTAACTTTACTCGTTTGATTAAGTTTGTTGAAGCATTATGGATTATTTTAACTTGATTTAAATTACTTAGTACACTTGCATGTGTCGTATCTATCAGGTTGATCTGGGAGTGATAGAAAAAGAATAACTTAGAACTATTTAACTGATTACCGTTCCGTGCAAGTCGTAAATGTTCACTCAAGGAATTGGGAAAATAGTGGTCAAAATTATAGGCGACAAGCTGACACCTTTACTAGTATAGGGACATTCAAGACAACTTGCTAGCCCATGCCAGTTTGGTTAAAAGTGACTTCTGTAAATGCCATGGTAGCCATAGTTTACATCTGAGGCTGTGCTTTACCTATTAGGGTATTATGTAAGTTTGAGATTTTGGTTAAACGAATACAAAGATATTATAATAACGGAATATTTCTTAATAACGCGAATCTGTGAGTATTTCGTGTCGACAGCGAACGAAGACAGCTTGGTTGGGTTAGATTTAGATTACAGTTTGTTAAATTTAGACCTATCTAAATAAAATCACTTTCATCCAGCAAATCGATTCACAGTAAGAATCAATCGATAATGAAACTTTTACTTTCTCTAAGATTTAAAAAGAGCACGTTGTCCGCCTGTATCAGGGCAAAGGTCTCAGCTTTGATTATTTATATATTACACAATGCACAAAATTCACGCCTTGAATTACGAGTGCATGAGTTGATCGTGCGATTGCTCAATCAAATCAAGATTGATACGACCTTTCATAATTCCAGCATTATTGTGAGGTGCGAAAGCAACGTTAGATAATACCAATAACGCAAGAATAAATTAAAAAGTTGCGTGACCCACTCTTAAACAATAGCTCTGAATGCGTATCGGAATTGGTCAATAATTATTTTGATTCCCGCCCGCGTACCAACAATTAATCATGTAATTCGCTTGCAGTGACCGGTTTAATCGTATGACCACAGTGTAAATGTGTTGAAGTGATTAATGTGAGCCGAATCAAATTTGATTATCTGAAAAAGTTGCATGCGCCCGCCGCGCCGCTCAGCCAGTCGGAGCCTGTGTGATGTGATCACAATTGCAAGAACATTGTTTTGCGAGTTCATTCAACCGAACAGTTAATAAACTTGTCGAACGTAATATTTATTAACTTATGACCGAAACGAACATTTCTCAAGAGCTTTGCGGTTTCTATACGTCTATTTCTGTTATTGAGCGCGCACGCAATCTGAAGATTCTTACGTACACACGATCATTCGCTAACATCGAAAGTGAAACGGATTATGAAGAATAGATTATTTGATGAAACGTTGCGTTCAATAGCGATTGCGTGGGATCAGTCAAGCGCATATCCTAAGCCTCACATTGTGAGATAAAACCTCAAAATAGTCGTAAAATAAAGTTATATTTCTTTATTAATTTAAACCTTGTTTCATAAACAGTAATATAGCTCTTTATTTTCGTAATAACATGTGTAACGGGCGTTGTAATCACTGCGTGGATAGACCGGGTTGACTTAGCGTCACGGGTGTGTAATTTGGACGGAAACGTCGAAAAAAGCTAATAATTACATGGGATGGAGAGAAATAATAACTGCTCATTATTATCATTTACTGTGGAAGCGGAGACGGACGAGCTGAGTCCAACCGGACCAGCTAATGAGCATTTTGTTTTAGAATAATATGGACATGTGCGTCAGTGGCAGAACAGTCTTTTTATTATTGTAGTTTATTATGAAACAATGTTTGTGATCCGTATTCACTACAATGATAATGACTCATTTCATCTCATTGAGTGAACATAATTTTTCAAGAACAGATTTTTTATTTATAATTAATGAACTTCTTCCGCATTTCCGCTAATGTCAATGTCTATCCAATCTCGAGGATTGTTTTTGAGTAAGAACAACTGAGAAGGATTGTGGAGCCTCGTGGCAGGCTGAGACGCGAACCGCGCGAACACCACGCGTGAGACAAGTGTTCGGGGCAAACCCTGCAACGTGACTCCCAAGAACAGATTTGGTCAGGGCGAAGACATGGAGGGACTATCATGATAATTTGACATGCATGTCCAATCCATCAACTTTACAGAAGAAGTTAGACTCCGTAAATTAGTTACGAAATTAGTTGTTTTGACGAAGCCTGTTGTGGATGTAAGTGATGTATTGTCTTTGACGAAGCCTGTTGTTTTGACGAAGCCTGTTGTGGATGTAAGTGATGTATTGTCTTTGACGAAGCCTGTTGTTTTGACGAAGCCTGTTTTGGATGTAAGTGATGTATTGTCTTTGACGAAGCCTGTTGTGGATGTAAGTGATGTATTGTCTTTGACGAAGCCTGTTGTTTTGACGAAGCCTGTTGTGGATGTAAGTGATGTATTGTCTTTGACGAAGCCTGTTGTTTTGACGAAGCCTGTTTTGGATGTAAGTGATGTATTGTCTTTGACGAAGCCTGTTGTGGATGTAAGTGATGTATTGTCTTTGACGAAGCCTGTTGTTTTGACGAAGCCTGTTTTGGATGTAAGTGATGTATTGTCTTTGACGAAGCCTGTTGTGGATGTAAGTGATGTATTGTCTTTGACGAAGCCTGTTGTTTTGACGAAGCCTGTTGTGGATGTAAGTGATGTATTGTCTTTGACGAAGCCTGTTGTTTTGACGAAGCCTGTTTTGGATGTAAGTGATGTATTGTCTTTGACGAAGCCTGTTGTGGATGTAAGTGATGTATTGTCTTTAACGAAGCCTGTCGTGGATACGCACTTTGTCTATCTGAATAAGAATGTTACTAACAAAATTAATCATGGTAATTTGATTAAATAAATGTATTACTATAGAGAATGCTTTTTATTCTATGAAATTATTTAGATTGACCAACAAGTAGGCAGTCAATGTCTATTTTGTTGTTATAATACCTACTTCGATCATTATCAAGTGTTGTATTATGAAGTTTCAATAATATGGGTCTATATTTATGTACACACGGCGACACATCAAGCTACGCAAAACCAATATAAGCTGGGTGAATAACGTGTTAAACGTTATTACGCCGCGCCGTGTGTACATAGACCCATATTATTGAAACTTCATAATACAACACTTGATAATGATCGAAATGGGTGAATACGAGTAGGTATTATAACAACAATACAGACATTGACTGCCTATTTATTGGTCCATCTAAATATTTTCGTAGAATAAAATGCATTCTCCACGGTTAGTTTTCCATTCCCTACGCACGTCCAGCTTATAATGGTTTTGCGTACGGTGTACTCTGCTCATAAATTTCCTCATCCCTTGTTAGACTAATATGTCTGTCTCCGAAATAACAGTCTTATAAAACTTCTTCGGAAATAACAAAATTCAAACAACACAAAAAATCCCCTATCTCTCAGTTCATTGCATCTTGCAACTGCGATTTTGTTTCTAATTGTACAAAATCCGATTCAAGCCCTCAAGCGACGTAGAAACTCCTTTTCCGCTCGGAAGAGTAACAAAAGACGCCGCATCCACAAAATTGTAATCGTATTTCTAACGAGCCCGACAAAACTACTAATAACGAATAATTCACTCACCAAACACAATAAAAAACGTTTTTTTTTCTCGTATAGACAAAATAAAACAACATATGGATGTCGTCATATTTCTTGTGCCTTATTATAACCTGTGTCAGGTATGTTACTGTCTATTGTAAAAGGTTTTTTTTTAGGAAATACAAACAGTTTTAAAATTCGATTGCTACCTGCGTTCAAGTGCGGATTTTCGGAATTTCGGTTTTGGAAAAAAACCTTGATGCTCACCGCAAACATTGTTTTTGTGCGGTTTCAAAGTAAAATAACGTGTGCAGTGGTTGCAAACATTTGGTTGGTTGGTCAGTTGGGTCTTTTACACAAGGCGTTGGGATATATAATGAAACACTGGATAGATTCCTATTTGAAGTCTTAGTACAAAATAACCTGACTTTTATCTTATCACCCAAAAGGCTACCGGCCTACCAAAATTGCACTGTGAAACCGGTTTAATAGTTTAGACATGAAGATGTAACAAGCGGAAAACAGAATACGTATTTTCCCATTTATAATATCATTAGATTAATTAGTTTTTAATAGCATAAGCATATGCTCACGTCTATATTCTCCGAGGGGGTAGTCAGAGATATTTAGTTTTGTTAGTTTTTAATGCACTGCTATAATATTACTATAGATTTGATTCAATATTCTATTTTCAAATTTTTTTTGATCCTGGGAGCATTATTTATTGCAAGAACAAGGTGCAAATCAAAGTAGGACGCAAGATAGGTACTAAAATAGAAACTAGAAAAATAGTTTTTGTTTTTGATTAATTAATACTATTACCAAATGTATTTAGTATTCAATTTCCTACTGTAGGTAAGTGCCTATAAACATTGTGTTCTAGTAAATTAAAACAATAATTAAGTACAACAGTTTTTGAAAATAGTTTGCAACCCCTGCCTATGCCAGCAGGGAACCACGAAAAATAATAAAATTATGTTGCAGATCCTCACTGTATGGTGCATTCTATAGCAGCCTCGAGTTTTTTGAAACTGTTTTACATTGCTGTTTCTATTCTAATACTATTGTATTCACTTTGTTAAAGGTTATCAATGTAAACTAAACACATGAGGAATGGCGACTATAAATCTTGCTAAGGGCGGGCGCTGATGTAAAGGGACGTCATATGGGGATCGTTACGAAACTTTTTTCTTTGTTTTTACGATTGTTAAAAATTAAAGATGGTTTTTGCATTGTTAAAAGTTTTTATTAAAGTAATTTATAATGGACGGTTTGATGGCAATGAATTGAACATTTTTATTGGAGAGGTTTTGCATTTTTAATTTTATTGGGTAGTCTTTCCATCTTTGGAGATAAGATTTTAGTAACCATAATTTGCGATTTGGAGGAAAAGTTATTATACGTTTTTTATAATAGGTGCATCGTAATCAGCAGCATAGTAATACAGGTAATCATAGACCTTTAATTTTATCGGATTTCTGTAAACTATACAGAGTGTAACAAAACCAAAACACCCTAATAATACTTAAGGGGTTGCTAGCGATTTCGATGTTGGCTCCATAGTGAAAGTTGTTCAGTTTGATGGTCTGAAGCATTACTAGGGTGTTTTGTTACGGCCTGTATAAGCTTATAATTATTATGTCAACAGATATTGTGTCTCAAAGAAATAAAAGTTTGGTATAGTCATTAAAGACTGATGAATAAGATGGTTGTTAAAGGTTTGTAATCGATTAAGGACATAATGTTTCTAGGTTTTACAAGTGTGTTCGATCTTATGTACCTATTGCATCGCTGTAATATACTCTTATAGTACAGGTAAAGTAAGCTAAATAATGACCGTTTGGAAGCAAAATTTGTACATCAATGAAACATTATCTTGACACTAGAAATGAGGATCTGCCTCTGCAGACTCAGGACAGAAGAGACAGGTGGACTCTCCCACCCATAATTTGCGGGTCCTACCCATGAAGTACCTCCTTCCATGGGGTATGGGTAGGGGTGAAATTTTGTTTGTTTTATAAAGGGTGTAACATTAAATGCATAGTATCTAATAGGGAGCTTTAGACCAATAAACTGAATATCTTTCACTAAGGAGCAAACAACGAAGTAGCGATAAAAAAACATCTGTTCCATAGCAAATGTACATACAACAAAAATTTAATGGGATGTATATTGGCTCTTATTTTGCAAAATGTTCCATAATTAGGTAAATAAGCAGCCAATCATGAATACTTTATAATATACGAAACGTAAAAAATGAAGCAAAACATCAACGTTGCTCATTGACGTTAAAATATGGAGGAATTAAGTAAAATTTTAAAGACGTATGCAAAACAAGCGACGCTAAAATTCGGAATGAGTAGGAATTTTACGAATAATTGTATAAGGTACAAGTTAATGAAATAATTATAATTATACGTGGCCAAAGGAGCCGGCGGCCACCCGCTGTCCGCTCAGACCCCGATTGTTGCCCGAAAAAGCAATTAAAAAATGAACCAGAAAGAAATTGCTTCGAATTCTAAATGAAAATACTTTGATGAGTTTCTTTTTCGTCTTTTATATCGGACGTAAATGACATTAAAAATATAATATGAATCCATGCAAATCGATTTTTATTTAAAGATTCGAGGATGGATTCGATTCGGAATGAGCATTCATAAGTCAAACTAATCGAAATTGAATAGATTAATTTCTTTATGTAGAACTACGGACAAATGTGTCTCTATATCTCAGTCTTAATTGGAAACGATTGTTGAGGCCGACGCAGGATTCTAATTACATGTGCTATTGATATTAATATGATATTACCTGTCTATGGTTATTTAATGTATGAGAAACTATTAATTTTAAATAGCATAATTTTTATTCACCGAAAGACCAGCAATGTCCCATCCAATTTACTCAAAGACTGCGTCGTTTTTTTCATATTTGGTCTATTAAACGGCTAATCCCAATTTAAACTCCCATTAAGAGAATTTAGGCCACTTAAAAAAATCACTGACATAGTCTTTATGTCCATTGGAATCATAGTGTTTTCGTCAATCCAGTCTCTTTTCCGCTAGTGCCTTGGATTGCTTCTAGAATTGCTTCCCAAGCTACAATAATGAACATTTTAACAAGTAATAGGCCAGATAGTAAATTCATTATACATATTATATTGCGAGTGAAATTGAGCTGTCATCCGTGTGTGTATTAATAAATGGGTCTCTATGAATATTAATGAACTATCCCATTTCGTTGGACTAGCTTGCTTTGCTTTGGTACGGCGTTGCTTGTTATTTTACTAGTGAACTGTTTCTAGTTTTGTTCTAATAATTTGGAATAGGTGGCTATTATGTTTGTCGTTTTCAAATTGATTTCACTGACAGGTTTGAAACCTTGTAATGGAATTTTCACACACTTTTGATTTATTTGAAATTTTAGCTCACCAAAGAAGTTCTGATGACAGTACAATATAATGGTGATATGGAGCTGATCTGATAATGGAGATATAAGACGGTCGAGGGATTTCTTTAATAAAATGCAGCAGAACTCTAGTGTTTAGTTTATTTCAATGGAGACTTAATAGTTCTTGCAAGATCGAGGGTCTGATGATGGAGGCGGAAAGTCAAGATGGTGAATAATTTGTAGCAGAATACTGTAGTATCGGCTCATTTTAATCTTCTCATACGTGATAATAAATATTTTAATTTCAAAAAACTGTCTCTAGTCCTCAGTAGTTACATGGACTGAAAGTGCATGTCTCATATTAATTCATAAATTCCATCCGTTCATCAAACTAGGAATAAGTATTTATAGATTTCTGTGGGTCCGGTGAATAACGGTCTAACTCAACTTAGATCCAAAATGAGTTTTTAATGCCATAATACTCAATTTTTTTTTCTCTACAAAATGGTGTTACTGGAATATTCATACCTTTAATAATTCCAGAGATAGACTTATTACAAAACGATTTAAGTCCATTTTTTTATCGTGCACAATGGTTGAAATAGAGTTAGATCATAAAACCAATATAAAATTAGGTGAACATGGATTTATTTCGACTTAAATCCTTCGACACATTTATTTTAATTTGTGAAATATGATTTATCTGATTTAAACCAAATTTCAAAAACCTTAATAGTTAATACCTACATAAAAAATCAAGTGTAGCTCATAAATATGATGCGCGTTTGGTAGCGGGCTAAGTACGGAAACTGACATCATCTGAGACTGGGGAGAACGCTATACATCTCATCAAAAATGTATGTCGAATAAGTGAGTTAAACCGTCTATCACAAAATATTTTCTTTTATGTAGTGAGAATAAGAATCACTTAGTATGAATACAATCTGGCGATTTTTTTTAAGGATGGTACTGTTAGATTGAACTAGGTGATAATGTCAGGTCTTGTTTTACTAGGGATTGCCGAACCGCATTTCAAACATAGGCTTGTACATAGAGTTGTAAAGAAAGAATCTGTTGTTTATTCTTTGAAATTAAACTATTTTTTCCTAAAATATCTTGTATTTTGTATAATAACAACACTGCAAAGCGAACCGGATATCAAACGTGTATTAAGTATGACAATACATCAGACTGGTCATAAAATTTCGAGGCACAGAATCGTGAGTTCTAACTTGATAAGTTTTTAAGCATGCGTCGCTTTGGAATTTGTTTTTGTATTGTTTTTATAATGGTTTTTTGTTTAATGTTTCACTTTCCAGCATTACTGATACCACGCGGCGTTACCCACGTCGCAAAATTTGCATCCCCATCAAAAAAATATACCTATGTATGATAAAATTACTTACCTACTTAATAACGAAATGAATATTTTTTCTAGAAAATGTAAAATTTTTGTGTCACTTATGTTTAATGCTGAATATGGTGGATATTAAAAGCTTAAACAGTGAGCTTAGAAAGTACATTTTGCAAGTGTTTGTTATATTTTTCCACAAAAATAATATTAAATATTAGATTTAAATTCATACGCACAAAATGTTACCTTTGTGAAAAATAATTTAACTCAAAAAATACTTTGTAATTTTGTGATGAGCTTGTTTTACCTGAATAAAACTACTTTTATCAATTCGTTTTGATTCAGTTTACAAAGTAAGTTTTCCTGTGGTGTGTATTTAAGAAAGGGATGGAATTAAAATGAAATAAAAAAATAACATAAACCATTTTACACCAAGGTTATGGTGAAGTGTAAAAGGCCCTAACTCAATTTAAATCATAATGTAACGTATTTTTATTAGTGTCAAAAGGTTTAATTCAACTTCTGAACGAAATATCTCTATTACGGTAAGTATTTCATAGACTAAACCATATAATAATAAAAGACCATAAAAATATCTAGAATACACAGTGATTTGCTTGAAAAAATATGACACGGTTTTCGAGAAAATAATTTTTTTTACCAAAAAATTATGTTTTTAGGCTCTCCTGTAAAGTTGCATTTTTTGAGTTGGACCGTTATTCACCGGACACACAGATTTATTTATTTAACACTTTATTGTACACACGGAAATATACATGAAAACAGCATAATAGACAATTACAAAGGGCGAGCTTAGTAATATCCTCTTATTGACTTAACTTGTAACAAACTGTAGGTTTTCTTAAGAAATAAAAATAAATGATCGTCGACTGACAAACTGCTATCCGCATATTCAATGTAGTGGCAGATATTGATCAGAGAAATGGATTCTATTAGATGCTTCGCTATGCTTCAAATGATTAATAGTATTGTTTTCTACGAACTATCATATTATTATTACTTTACCTTGCACTACCTTTTATTGTGAAATATTTTAGTAAAACTTAACTTTTCTTTGAGTAATTAAAACGTCTCAAAGGTATGAGATGAAGTCATCAAACTAAAGTTTTAGTATTTAAGTAACTTTTAGTATTTAGTTAGTAGTCACGTCACGGGATTGAGTAGATTCACATGTTCACAGCACGTGACCTTATTTAGAAATTTTACTTTGCTCTGAAATTACTCTCAAAAGGGGTTTGAAATAGACGCGGTTAAGATGAAACGTGGTGTAGGCATGCCATAAATTAACAAGGACTTATCACCAACAAAACCTTAAACATTTTCTTGTTATTATCGTGGTGTCATACCTCATCATCATCAGCCTTTAAACGTTTCCATGCCATGCACAAATCCTTGTGGCGGGATCGGCGAGTGTATGGGAGTTAGTTCGTTCAATTTGTTTGCCAAATGCAGATTAGGGGATTAGAAAATCTTTAAATACGCATCAGAATTTCTCCTTCTGCCTTCATACCTCATCAGGCTTATTCAAAAGTAGGTTCCTTTCAAATGATAAACATAATTTTGTACATAACAATGGAAACGGAATGAAATATATGTATTTTACTCTGCGGTATTTTACATGTTTCCTTGTAGATATCACAAATTTATAATTTGAATAGCAGGTCAAGTGTTTGTGATTATTTAATATCTTGACATTTTGGTAATATATCGGGAAAGACGCACTGTCTTTTTTTAGGCACCCTAATCCAACGGGCTCTTTGCTGCTACTACGGTAGAAAGTGCCTACATGAAAATTAGAAATCTGTAGGATTGGTTGTCCATGTAATAATAATCAAACTTGTATTTAAAACATAACCAGGTGCTTTAATCAATAAAAAACGAAGCATAATATAAATGTATAAGGTAGAATCGATATCGATGAAAAACCTTGAATCGAGGACTACAGCGATAAGATTATATTTATTGAATATCCCATAATCTATAAGCTCGTGATTAATTACAAACATTAACATTACTAAGTAAGTTTCATGCAATAATAATATTATATTCTTTTTCATTAATTTTGTGTTACTTATATTTTAGTTGTTATTGTTATTTATCCTTACCTTTGATTAAGTAAATCAATTTCTTTATAATAATATTGAGTGATATTATGAAGCGCTCGTTGGCGTAGTGGAGCTTTGGTATTGGAAACGATCACCGAAGTTAAGCAACGTCAGGTCCGGTCAGTCTTTGGATGGGTGACCGTTTAGTGGTATTTCATCTCGAGCGTTTCCGTGCTTCAGAAGGCACGTTAAGCAGTTGGTCTCGGATAGTTCCGTCAGATGGCGTTGTAACTATTCGTTAAGCCAGGTCAGAGGCCTATTGAGGCGGCTTGAAAATTCTCTGACAGCAAGTTGACCACTAACTTGCCTCCACCAACACGCACTGGGCCCACTCCCTCTCACCCTTATTCGTGAGAGGAGGCCTTTGCCCTGCAGTGGGATTCTATAGGCTATAACTTACTTTTCTTACTTACTGAGTGATATTTATGTTTGCAGCAAGTTGACCACGAACTTTAGGTACCTACTTTGTTTCCACCAATCGCACTGAGCCCGCGTGGTGGAGTATGGCTCGCCTTCTCACGCTTTTTCGGAAGAGGAGGTCTGTGCCTTGTATTGTATAGTGTCCTTCTTAATTTACTGACTCTTTTTTAAGAGGATGATCAGACCATCAAACTAATCAACATTCTCAATGGGACTAACATCGAATTCGCGAAAAAACTGTCCCATACATTTTGGTCGAGTAGGATTGCAGTTTGATATGGAACAGCAGAATTTTTTCTTCCATGTAGAATGTTGTTCAGTTTATGGTCTGGTCATCTCCTTAAATATTAAGAAGGACCCTATACAGTAGGCCTCGCATGCCACCCCCGAGAAAACGATAAAAATCGAGATGTGCCTCCATCCCTCTTATTTTACGTATGGCAGAAAGAGCGCGCATGACGTTTTTCTCGTTTAAACGCCTTGTCGTGGTTGGCATGCTAGCCGTGCTGGATAAATTTTATATCACTGCGGATAACTTCAGCAATATCAGCATGTATTCTACTCATCAAACTGAACAACGTTTACTATGGAGACAACATCGAAATCGCGAAAAAAAACAGCTGTCCCATACATTTGAGCTGAATAGGTACTGCAGTTTTGTATGGGACAGCTGTTTTTTTTTTCGCCTTTTCGGTTGGCTTCATAGTGAAAGTTGTTCAGTTTGATGAGTAGAATACTAATAGATGATGATGCGCGTTCGGACTGTTATAAGTATAATGCATGTATTCGATAGTAGGCTTTGTTTCATGACATAATATGTGTATCCGAACGGTGAGAACCGCCAAAAGTGCTGTCAAAAAATGTAAGCCTTCGACAGGCAGTCGTAACCTGTGTAAAACTAGTATTTGCATAATAAAAGATGTCCAAACCATAACAACTGTGTTTATAATATGGTGTCAGAAGTCTAAACTGTCGAATCGTCGATATAATACCTAGTCATGACGGATAAAAAAGAACCGCCGCCAGATGGTGAAGAACCGGCGTCATCCAAACCCTGCAGACGGCTCACGATGTATGGCTTTTGACCATATACTTTTGTATATGGTCAAAAGGATGTGGGGACTTACCATAGATCAACACCCACAAGTTATAGCAAAGAAGCTAACAGATGGCGCTACCGTCGCTCTCAGAAATATGCTCCATACTAAGACAACGTTCACCGTAAATACGTAACTCGTAACCTACTACAAATAAGGTTCACAATCGAATGCGAGACATAAATCGCGCAAGAGAAATAATCACAGAGATTCGATATATATACAAGGTCCAACTAAGAACTGTTGGACCACGGCCGGTTCCCAGGCTTCACACTAAGCCTGGTGGAAGATCTTCCCTTTTCAATGGAGGAACATTCCCAAGTACCACCTCCATAAGGACATTAAATGTACCTTTATGCACAATAACAGTCAAGTCACAAAAATGATAAACTTTATAATTGCTGATGTCACATCTCCACCTGTGGTTGGTAGATACACTTGTTCAGACCTAGGTCTTGTCAAACGTATTTATATGAGCCAAAGTGTCTCTCAGATTGATGTCAAACAGTCAAATAATGGCAGTCATACCCACAATGTCAGTCAATCAAATGTCAATCTGTCAAAAAATGAAAGTCAGTCACACAATGTCAGTCAATTGAATAATGTCAAACAATCAAATGTCAATCTGTCAAAAAATGAAAGTCAGTCACACAATGTCAGTCAATTGAATAATGTCAAACAATCAAATGTCAATCTGTCAAAAAATGAAAGTCAGTCACACAATGTCAGTCAATTAAATAATGTCAAACAATCAAATGTCAAACAATCAAATGTCAATAAGTCAAAAAATGTAAGTCAGTCACCTAATGTCAGTCAATTGAATAATGTCAAACAATCAAATGTCAATCAGTCAAAAAATGAATGTCAGTCACATAAAGTCAGTCAATTGAATAATGTCGGTCAATCAAATGTCAATCAGTCAAATAATGTCAGTCAGTCACACAATGTTAGTGAATTGTTAACTAAACAAGTCCGTCCGTCTAAGTCTGTTTTTAATGGTCGGAGCTGTCTACCTGGCGAATGCCACATTACTGTCAATCCAGATGTCCCGCTCGTTAAGAACATAATTACCGCTTACTTCGAACCATTTGAAACCAAAGAAGAAAGTATAGAGAAGCAGAAACAGTATTATGACCGTAAAACTAAATGTTTGCCGTCAGTTACTGTGGGTGAATCCATATTGTACAAAAAGTGGTAGACAGGTCAGACCACCTAAAAGATTTGATCTTTAAAGCATCAAGCTGTACCTACTTAAAATTAAAGAATAACACAATTAATTAGTAGATTATTAAAATTGTATGTAAGGTCAAATTGAGTAATTATCATCACACAGAATGTTGTTTCTAGTTTAAATATTCGTTAATAAAAAAAGAGAGATGTTATAAGTATAATGCATGTATTCGATAGTAGGCTTTGTTTCATGACATAATATGTGTATCCGAACGGTGAGAACCGCCAAAAGTGCTGTCAAAAAATGTAAGCCTTCGACAGGCAGTCGTAACCTGTGTAAAACTAGTATTTGCATAATAAAAGATGTCCAAACCATAACAACTGTGTTTATAATACGGACATCAAACTGAACAACTTTTACAATGGGAGCATATGCTCCCAAAAAAAAAATCTGCTGTCCCATACGATTGCGTCGAGTAGGTATTGCAGTTTAGTATGGGACAGCTTACTTTTTTTTGGTGTTGACGGGTTTGCGCCCATAGAAAATGATGTTCAGTTTGATGGGTAGAGTATGTGGTTTAAACGTTAATGATACTTTTCCTAACACCCTGTATATTCGGCCATTAATTGTCTCATATTCTAAAAGGTACTCACAAGCTCACTTCTCAAAACCTATAGGGTACTTCCCGTTGGCCTAGAAATTTGGAGCAAAGTCTCACAGCAAAAGTAGGCAAACGAAAAAACCTAAAAATCGTCAATTTGTCGTTGGAGCAATTTCATCATCGACATCGACAAATCTCTTTCAAATGTCGAAGATACTTCTCATACCAATTGACCAACTTTTTCCACAATACAGATTGATTAACTCGAACTGTTAAGTTAACACAGCTTCCGTGCGTAGAAATCTCATTTTACTTCGTCTATTTGTCAGAGAAAGTATTCAATGTTCTCAGATGTTTCTGTTTTACAACGTTTGTAGCATTCTGTGGGCACGATGTTTAAATTAAATAGAAAGTATGACACGTGATTACCTACACCTGTCGGATAGCGGTTTTAAAGGCTTAATTGGCTGTCTTTATTAACTAATTAACTAAATTGAAGATGTATGTTATGATTATGACATTGTTTGGTATATTATACGATAAGATATGTTTTTAAAAGACCGCCCGCTTTGCTGTATTTTAAGTATCATTGTACGCGGTATGAGTAACAGTATCGAATACTTATTAGATAAATTGATACAGCCGTGCTTTACTGTTCAAGTCTATAAACGTTAAATGCTTCATTCATAATGTATTACGTCGTATTATATCAACGGTTAACGGGTCTGTTCATTGAATTTTTACTGCTGTTTAGTTTACCAAATGCGTTAGCGCATTGTCGTTAATTCAATGTACGAAGCCGGTTAAAAAGGTCAATACAATCAAAAGATTCGAATGCGATGGTAAACATTTGACATTGAGGCGATTGTGTTGATTTTGACAGCGAATCAATTTGAAATGCGCGTTCGGAAAACCAAAAACATACTTGAGAAATCATGGCACTAATCGTAAGGACACTTTAGCAGTCCGCATAAGATCCAAAATCGAATCGAGCCTTTGTTAAATTGATTTGGAGGTCAGTAAAAACAATTTTGTCGAACCGAAAGTAACAAATATCGATCGTCCGCGAGATAGCCTTAGCGATGTTGTTGAATCGATATAGACATGGCGCTTTGATTACTCGATTCAATCGAACTCGGATACGCACTCGCTCTTGGCCGCAGAACATGTTGCGTACTGGCATGGTAATGTCCGATACCTATCTTTGTCGGGTTGCCTGTCGAATCAGACGATCATTCGAGTGTAATGCATTACGTATTCATGTCCGGCAATTGATATTACTTGTAGCTCGTTACCTCGGCTGGAGTATATAACAATGTGTTTTTCACCTCACAAGCTCGGAAAGATTCTGTTTATCATTCGAAATCTGAGTGCAAACGTGCATTTTATCCGCTAGCGTGGAAAGAGTTTTTGAAATTCGAATCTGTCTATTCAATATTTTTCCATACCGCCAATCCACTGAAAATGCTTAATAACTATTTCATGCAACTTTGCAGCCTAGCATAACAAATAACTATTGTTGAAAAGACATCATCCGCGTTTCATACGTTTTTGGTCCAAATGTAAAAGTGCTGGCCAAAAAAAGTTAGAACTTGTCCATATAGATAAGCATTTATTATTATTACATCAAAAATTAGAAAAGGTAGAATTTTCAAAACTTAATAAAACCAGGGAAAATGGCCCTACAGCTTTGGTGCCATACTAAAACTGCTGAGACGGACAAGTTCTAACAGAATATAGCCTTACCTAATTTCGTCGAAAATTGTATGAAAAGGATTTTTTTTTAACCCATATGAAACCAAAGACCTACAACTTTGGTGCCATAATAATAAATGTTTACACGGACTAGTCCCCTAACAGAATATCGCATAATATTTTTGGCTTTTTGACCTTCACATTTTGGACCAAATCGGATGTCTGTTTGTTGTAATACCGCGTAATAAGATTGAAAATGTACATACATGCAGTTTAGTATGGAACGGCTGATTTTTGTTGTTGTTCTGAGAGGTTTGCTCCCATAATAAAGTTGTTCAGTTTATGGTTAGAGTATGTGGTTTAAAGGTTAATGATATTTCTCCTTTCACCCTGTATATTACATGGGAAGATCATCTTTCGACCGTAAATAAAAGTATCATTATGAGTTTGACTATTTAAGACACATCGATGCAATGATGATTTTTATTATTTCCAAACAAATCTTAAATTTTACCCTAGCATTGAAACTACCTGCAGGGACTATCCTCTTAAACAACAACAGCCAAATGGAATGTAAATCATGGAAAAACAAACGTTGATATCTCAGAAGGAATTACTACAACTAGCAATTTAGGCTAACCTATTGTTAAGAGAATGACGTAAATCAACAGATCAGTATTGTCTTTCATGTCTAGAGTCAGTTTTGCATACAAGACAAATTACTGGATGAGATCACCAGCTGTGGGCGTCTAATTAATAATTCTATGCTGAATTCCAATCTCGTCATAATTTTATGTGATATGGAAAACTAAAACCAAGGTAGGTACTACGGGTTTAACAGTAGCTGAAAGCTATGTTACAAAAGTAAACATGTCTCCGCAAAAACAGACAACCGTTTGCACAGTAAAATTTCAGAGACAAAACTACGGTCGATTTATAAGACCTTTTTCCTTACAGTTTGTGCGTCTATACCACACAGGATGTAAGGAAAAGTATCATTACCTTTACCTTTAAACCACAGACTCTATCCATCAAACTGAACAACTTTTACTAAGGAAGCAAACATGTCAGAACAAAAAACATTCCATACGCTTGACTCGTGTAAGCATATTATTGCAGTTTAGTATGGCATTTTTTTCCCTTGCTCGCTGTATACAGTGTCCTTATTAAGTGGTTTATTAAGTGAATGACCAGACCACCAATTTGAACAACTTTCTCTGTGGAATAATTTTGCTCGTGTAGGATTAGAAAAAGCGGTGGTGGTCCAGTGGCGAGTAACCTTGCCTGCCGTGCAGGAGGCGATGGTTCGATCCCCGTCCAAGCCGACTCGTACCAATGAGTTTTCCGGAATTTATGTACGATTTGTAACACCACTGGCTTTTCGGTGAAGGAAAACATCGTGAGGAAACCTGCATGCTTCAATTTCGAGGCATGTATTGTACCCACTGTTCATTAGAAGTGGCGACGGGCTCACCCCCCGTCACACTGGACAGAGTTTCGGTACTACTGGTAAAACGTGGATGTTTTGTTTCAGAATATCTCTGACTACCCCCTCGGGGAATATAGTCGTGAGCATATGCTGTGCTAGGATTGCAGTTTTAATTGAAACAGTCGCAACAGGAAAAGTGTTGCAGACTATCAAATTCTAACAAAACTAGTGATGATAACAAAAGCTCTCTAAACATTGCAATTGGTAAGGCCATTGACGCAATACAACGTGTCAAAAAAGCATCGTTGTCACATTAAAACGTTTCTTGTTAGCCTATGCATCCAACAATTGCATGTTTTGGATACGTAATGCGGCCCATTGCGTAATCCGATCACGCCCTGCCCAAATTGACCCAACTTTGAAAGAGTTTAATATACTGAACAATGTGACCAAACCCGAACTTTGGTCGAATAATACATGCACCAAATTCTTCAACGAAAGCTCTTAAATTTCGATAACACCCGTCTCATCTCATACATTGACGGATCTTTGTATTATTAAAGTACAAATTCCCCTATAAAAGTGTTGGTCAAATGTAGATAAAACGATATTATCGCTAAAGTTAGTGCCGTTAGAGATACTTTGGTAGAAGTCAGCTTGGTTGATTGTTTGGACGTTTTGACAGCTGACCACGCTCGTTACCAGTGTCGTCGTGAAAGGCATCAGTAATCTAAATGCAAGGCTAATTGAATACAAAAGAAACGATAACCATGGAATGCACTTTATGGACAAGTTGTGTAACAAAAATGGGTTAAGGATTGAGCAAACCGAAACGTTATCGGTACAAAAGTGCGTACCTAAGTCTTTTATCTGCCGTATTTGCGGCTTATTTTTGGGGTTCCTTATCCAAAGTCCGTCCGTCCGTCTTAGCTTCAGAGGGCTGTATCTTCTGAACCGTTAAACGTATCCTGTTGATAGTTCTAGCCTGTTCTCCGGCTATGGGGTACCGGAGAAACACATTTTTTTGGTAAAATTGTATGGTGGTACGGAGCCCTTCGTGCGCGAGTCCAATTCGCACTTGGCCAGTTTTCTCTGTAAGTATAAGAGGTAGACGTACTTTTTGTTATTATTAGCTGCAAGGCTGATTCAGTATTCATAGGGTATAGAGCATGTCTGTGGTGGGGATGGACCAGGTCTGCCTGCATAATGCCGTTGGTTTAGGAGTTACAGCCGTTCAAAGATTAGTTATCGTTGCAAAAAATTAATAAGCTGGTATTATTGTAGTATGCACTGTAGCTATGTGAACAGTACAAAAACTGACATGGTCTGTTAGACCATCAAAGGTCCGAACTTCGAACGGCTGTATCTCCTAAACCGACTGGAGTTATGCGGGCAGACCTAGTCCATCCCCATCACAGAGATGCTCTTCACTGTATGAATACTGAATCAGCCTTGCAGCTGATGATAGCTAAAAGTACTTCTATCTCATATACTATTTGTTTACTCAGTCCACGCGATGTCTACACTCACGTCAATTTGACATAAACAAAGAACTATTATTCCCAAGAAAGACGGTACTTTAGGCTAGTTTCGTGAGTAGGTTTTAATTTTAATTCACAGTCTCTCAGTGACAAAGGAGGCGGGGAGCCCGAGGCGGCAAGACTCCTGTCTCTTGCAGTTAATGACGTCATTAAATATGAACCGACGCACGTTTTCCGAGCCTTTCTGGAACGGTATTACGCTTAAGAGTATCCTGCTTCCCTGAGGCTTAGTGTTACACATCCCTGTATCGGGATATTGTTTACAGATTTCTCTTTCTATTTCTTGATGTGAAAGATGCTTTTTTAGTATTAATAGTTGGCCCACTTTAAGATTATTAATCAGAACGTCTCAATTATTATGTCACACAGAAAATTTGGATACTGCTTCTGAATCGTGGATATTCAGAATTTGGTATACATATTTGGAATTCAAATCTGCATACGCTGATGAAATTTTGATGCGTATGTGAAGTCTACCAATCAGCATTGGGCACGCGTGGGACTACGCTCATATACCCTATTTGAGGGTAGACCAGTGCCTTGCCTTCAGTTCGAAGTTACCTATTATAGATGGTCTGTAAAATTATTTATAAACTACTGTTTTTATTTTAGTAACGATACTTTAAGGGTGTAATCAGACCGTGAATCTGAACAACTTTTTCTAAGGAACATGGTCGAAAAACGAGAATTTTTTGGACTTCCCATAGAAAATCGATAGGCCGATCCGCATTTTTGTAATGTTTTTGTTTTTTTTATCACGGTCTGAATTCTGCTAATTTTAATGTTTCGTTACTAATAAAAAAATTGTGTTTCATTATCCTGAAAATTATTATATTACAAATTCTAAAAGGGACCAAGCCGAGGGCAAAAGCTGGTAATTAATGAAAATAGAATTTGAAGTCAAGTTTGCCATGACGATGACGATAAAGAAATATTTAGCTTTCACACAAAAGTAGACACAAGTGGCCATCTGTCACTTAAAGACCGACAAGTAACTTTTTGAACGTAATTTGGAAACTTTTAGCGCACTTAGCGTTTAGACGCGATGTTTTTTGAATGAAAGTGTGTCGGAAACACTTCACTTATTCATATGCGCACAACTAGGACACGATAAGATATGACATTGTAATGGAACAATGATGCGTTTTTTGGGTTCGGTGTACTGACAATAATCTTATCGCTTCCTTTTTGTGAACACTCACTCTATTGTGGAGAGATTAGTTAATGAATCATTAGGTACCTTAGTTTACAAATTTTTACCCTACCACAGCAGCGCTAAAAGAAGGGTCAGGCTACTTTTATCGCAGATGTTAGCCTTAATGTACCTTTGCACTGCAGCGATTGTATGCCTAATGATTGTATGCCTTAAGCAGCTATAACATTACCCGAAATGCAGGGCCGATTTAGGCATAAAATGCTTGCTTTGATCGCTATACTTCAAAACAGAAAGAACAAATCAGGCAATATATGCCGAAATCGGCCCTGCATGTTTCCTGCAGAGTAAAGCAATCGCTGCTTCAATGCTTCATCTTAGCCGATTTATATACGAGAGGTGTTTAAAGATTCGTAAAACCTTAAGAAGGAATTTTTATACGTTTATTTCTCCCAGCTTTTATGCTCAGTTTTTCGATCCCAGAGTTGGATCCACGCGCAAATGTGTTGATTTTATTTAATGAAAATCAAATATGGCGGCTTCATCTATCGAGTCGATTGCAAAGTCATCTTAAATTTTTCCAGACCATTATTTTGCCACACAGCACTGCTGGTAGCGTCCATAAGGCAGGATATGAGTTGGGCCATAGTCTGTGGGGCAACACCGCATTCACATTTAGACTCGTCTAAGTAACCCAATTTGAACAGGTTGTCTTTACTCCGGCCGATCTGAGTTCAGAGTCTTTTTTAAGCACATGAAGCCATGATTTAAGCACCTCCAAATCGGCCTGGGCAGCCCTTGTCCTGGAGGCTCTCCATAAGAGGGACAAACGGGTCAGGGAGAGTGATGTTTTCCTGTCAGAGACCGCGCCTAGCTTAGAGCCTCACTTTGAACGTATGTTTGTTTTGGTGGACATTAAATAATATTCAGAATATCAACATTTTACAGTATCCAAATTCTGTCCAGTGTTAGGCTGTGCCAATGATCAATGTGACATGACAGTGGATACAATATAAACCTTGAAATTTAATGCAATGAACCTATCTTTTCCTTACCCGAGTTGTTTTACTACACCGCAAAAGCTAGATATACATCAATTATTATTATCAATCGATGTATATCAAGGCCAAATATGATGATATGGCTAAGTTGTTATTATTCAAATAACAGAGCATCCTAACCACACCTAGACATTGTGTGGGAAACTTTGAATAGTCAATTATCCAATTTTCATCATCATGCGAAAGCCTTGTTTAAGTTTGACCATTAGAATCTTTGGAAGGTATATTGTTGCCCGTTTAAGGTATTGCAAACATATTGGCTATTTTGAGAACAACTTGCTTGAGAATAGAAGGTGAAATTGATTTTAGCATCGTAGAGTTAAAACTGATTTTGCTGTGACAGTGAGACGAGCTTGTTTTGTGAAATAATGTGGGATTTGAGTTTGGATATAGGATTAACGAAGCTTAGAATATAGACAGATGAGTCACCTTCAAGTGAAACGAAAGGCGACGAACTATCTTCAATAAATTTAAAACAAAATTACCTACAGTGTTTGTTTATTATCTAGAGTTACGTAGCAATTTATGCACAAAATGTCATACATGAGCTCATGTCCTTTTGGAAGGTAAGGGATTAAAACCTTTGTAGGCATTTTGCCTCATTTATAAAATTGTCTTATTTATCACTATTTTATAAATGGTAAATTATAAATTATAATAGGTATTTCTTAGACAGCATTACAGGGTGAAATTTATATCATTAGCATCCTTTTAAACTAAGAGAATATTATAAATAGGCATCGAACAGAACAATTTTTACTTTGGAAGTAAATCGATCGGAGCACAAAAAAAACAGCTGTTCCATACTAAACTGCAGTGCCTACTCAACTCAAATGTATGCAAAGGCAGATTTTTCGTTTACTCCCATAGTAAAAGTTCTTCATCATTATGGGTAGACGCTCTTAGTTTAAAAGGATGCTAATGATATTAATTTCACCCTGTATAATAAGTGTATCACAAAAAATTTAAATGTTGAATTTATGACAATTAACAATAGTTATGATGATTTTAGTAAGTACAAAAAATGTAAAAGTAAGTAAGTAAGTTAGTTATAGCCTGTAGAATCCCACTGCAGGGCAAAGGCCTCCTCTCACGAATAAGGGTGAGAGGGAGTGGGCTACGCCAGCCCAGTGCGGGATGGTGGAGGCAAGTTAGCAAAAAATGTATAAGAGGATTATTACTTAGTACCAGCATGCGAGTAGAGTTAATTACCGCTTCGCAAAAAAGAAAACTAATTACCTACAACGTACATTCAATTATTAATAAACAAATACCGCCTCACCTTTGCTTTTAAAAGCAAAGTTTTATCAGTATGTGCGGGGCGTCGTCCATCATCGCTTGGCGAAACGTTCGAAAGTTGGCTTCAAGTGTTTTAGATAATGGTCCTCTAAGCACTTGAGCGGATCGTGTCAGTGAAAATTATGATTAATATCTGGCTAGTTAACGGTGCTAGTTAAGGCGTAGGCTTAAGGCAGTGTTTGTGTTAACTTTTGCTAGAAAAAACGAGTTAAAACCGTTGTAATGTTTGTAATCTTAGGGCCTTAAGATTCAATTCATTATGCGTGAATTCGTAAAGAAAACATCGTCAAATCATTTCACGGATATTGAATCGAATAAATGCCACTTATTCTTAATGCTGCCGGTTTTTAAGGGGATGATCAGACCATCATACAGAACAACTTTCACTATGGGACCAAAGTCGAAATCCATACAAAACAACATTTTTTTCGCGACTTCGATGTTGGTATAAGCTATAATATTTTATATCTTATTTATTACACCGCCATAGCTAGTTTTTTTACTTAAGCGTTCTTCCATCCCATGGTTGTCTGGAAGAAATCGCTTTTAGTGATAAGACCGCCATTTGTACCCTTACTTTCTTTTTATTCTATTTTGTTGCTGTATGTTTTTGGTGTGCAAATAAAGAATATATTTATATTATGTTATGTTATGTTATGTTGGCCTCGTGAGAAAGTTGTTCAGTTCGATGGCCTGATACGTCGTCCCACAGCAGGGTACAGACAGGCTTACCCTCAAGGAGGGTGTTTGGGCGTTAGTCCACCACGCGTGCCCAATGCGGACTAGCAGACTGCACAAACGCATCAGAATTTCTTCTTCAGCGTATATGCTGGTTTCCACACAATGTTTTCTTTCACCGTTTGAGAACTGTCGGTATTACACGTACTATGTTAGAAAAACTCATTGGTACAGTCAAGAGCACATCAACCTTGACAATCGAAGTGCGATATTGTTTCTTAATACGAACGCCATACGAACAGTACGAAGTCCAAGGTGTATAGCTTGACGTGCTCTTGAGTGTACAAGTCATGTTGTTTTGCGAATTCAAACCCGGATTCCCTTGATTGTGTCCATACCTCTCCGCAACACGCCACCTATTATCTGGACAAAACACGATAACATTCTTGTATATGCCTGATAATGCCATGATAAAGTTATCTTCACCAGTAGGTACGTTTATTATCTCCACGAATAACAACAGCTTCACTAATGAGTAAATCAACAGTATGTTAGCCTTAAGGCTCGTCCATATCAAACGCATCATTTGTTTGCTCTGTCCAGCGTAAGTAGCTACTGCTTCAACTTCATAATTCTTCAATGAACCTTTTTGTACAAGTTGGTTACTGACAAGGTTTATGGTTCTAAAGATAAGATCACTTTGTGGGCCATTAGCCAAAGTGATTGACGTTGTTGGTCTGTTGTCAGTAATTTTGTTTGAAATCTAGAGCGGCTCTACCTTTTTTGTCGGTCTGATATGTGTAAAGAGAGCGATGTTGACATGTAATGTTGATTATTTTATGGTATTGATTGTTGTGTGTTTAAGATTGTGTTATTTTTTGCGATCAGCTACTTCTTATCGAATATTTTGAAGAAATTCTATCACATTTATACCAACGATTTTTAAGAAATGTATTTTCAATATATTTATACTTATTATATCTTACAAAACATATTGTAACGTTTAAGTCCCAAACCGAATGTAGCAAAACATTTTTGATAACATTTTCACATCGAAATAACAGTCTACACTGGACAGAAAAATGTGTTATTGACATTTCAACTCTACTTTTAAGTTTTGTTCGTAGAAAACAGTTAATTTCAGTTGATACAGTTTTTCTAGATATTGGATACACAATTTAACTGAATATCTAGCTTTGTGTGCATGAAGCTACAAACGTTCTTTGTTGCTTCATGTATGTATGACTGGATAGTAGATGTTGCAAGAAAATAGAGGTATCTGTCGAATCGTGAAACAATGAGACAACTACTGTCCAATCCAATCCAGTGTTAATAGTAATCCATAGCTTTTTATAAGTGGTACAAAATGTAGACGAGTTACTTTGTTGTTATTAGATCTTGCATGATTGCACTGTGGGGAAAATAATTATCAGTTATCACCTAAGACAGACAGAGTTTCGGTACTACTGGTGAAACGTGGATGTTCTGAGGTTTCAGAATATCTCTGACTACCCCCTCGGGGAATATAGTCGTAAGCATATTGGTTATGCTTACCACCTAAGAGCTCTTTGGTCCCAACTCCTGTTTGGCCCAGTAAGATGGAGGCCAGTAACTTACTGCTAGAGTATTATCAAGGCCTTTTTAAATTGATCTCGCCATGCGTAGCGGTCAGTTATAATTATAAGTGGTGACATGTATGAGTATTGCTAGTAAGATATGAATATTATTCAATGATAATACAATATTTGTAATATCTCTATCTCGTACCCTGCAGGAAATATAGTTTTGAGGATCATCATCATCAGCCTGTCATTGTCCTCTGCTGATTAGGTACAGGCCCTCTTCCAAGATGTACTACAAAACTATATCCTAGGCCAATCGCTCCCCTTTATCTTTCTCAGCTCAAATAGGTACCTTCAAATAAAATCGACTGTCCTCTTTTCTTTCATCTTCATTTTCGTTTGATGCTTTGGGGTATAATGCGCTCATACCTAGTGCCTATGCCTATGTATGGGAATGGATCCTGTACAACATGTACAAGCACAGTGACTTTAGTATGACATTGTTTCCTTTCACTCGTACTCTGGACCACGGCTTCTAAAGTTTTCGGCTAACTGCAACGGAGTGATAACATGGCATCGCTAATCCAATGGATGACCGTGCTCTATAAATCTAACCAACACAACTATACAAACGCTATAGAAGAGACATGCTCGTTAGTACTATTGTAATTTAAAAATTATGATTCCATCTATGTGTAGATGTAGGTATCTGCCAATTGAGAAAAAACACTTAAATTATTCCTCTACTATAGCCTCTGATAGTCAAAGGGACTCGTGGAGAAACGCCCATAGAGAGTGAGATCCTAGGTGAGATCCCATGAAATGTCAGTACCTAGGGTTCCGGTGTTCATACCCACTGCGGTTCCATCCGAAATTACATGGTGGTAACCCTAATATCACCCAGCACCTCGACTTACGCGTTACAGAAAATTTTCGAAATGCTTTAAGCTGCAAGTTAAAAGCTGTCAGAGATGTTTCAATCCTCAAAAAGCTTCATGACTTTTGACCTGCCTTAATGACTATACACCTTCATCTCACCGTACTATCCAGGATCAACTGCAAAACGTGATTCCAAAACTTTAAGGCATTTGAAATAAATTAGTTCACAGAAACGGTAACGAACTGAACGGGTGTTGCATAAGCTGAGGTCATCGTTTTCAAAGTTCTCAACATATTTTTCTTTGCATCCACACTTTTTTCCCAGTCTCTTCCATTATCTTACAATGCAAATCATCGCATTATTGACCACTCAACAGCACAGTTGCATAATCCTCATCATTGCATCTAGTCAGCACCATTCACGCACGATCGTGGGCTTTAGGATTGTATCCAATACGAGCTCCGACCAATCATACCATTTTAGTACTTCTGACGTTAAGTATAAGGGTTCTGTGTCATGACTTGTTAACTGAAATGTTGTTGAATGCTGAATCCGATACGATTTCAGTTCGTTATTGCTCTGATTATTATGTGAGATTAGTTTAAGTTGTTATGTCCGGTTTTCGAAAGGGTATCTAATGTCTGAATTAGGTAGGTAGTAGATTTTTTTAAATCGTAACCCAGTTTATGTTTATTGCTTCTGTGCTATTCGAATTAGAGCTAAGTACAGTTACAAATTTTGTATTCAAAATAAGCTAAGGTGACGGTGCTTAGATTTTTATAATATGTCGTACCTTACAACAATTTCAAAACGGCAATCGGTAACCTTTTTGGTAATTAAATAGTCTCGGGGTACAGTACTATCATTATTATAGGATTTTCAAGCTGCAATATTAAACATTGATTTGAGTTATATTCAACAGTACAGATTTTTCTACAGTGAAAATTTTACGACAACATTCATTTTATATAATATTATAATCAAATTTGAAAACATATAGGCAAAAAGCTCGTCTGATAGTTGATCATATTTAATTAAGATGGATTATCAATCGATAACCCTCTATTTCCTTAGCAATTAATAATTCAAGTCAGTATTTATCCATCCTGTTCTGATGTGGATACTAATTGATATTGAATGTATGTTATATTAGGAACAAAACTGACTATTCTCAGGGAATAAAGTCGTAAACAGATGAGTCTATGCTACATAATACAATATTATTCACGACTGCAATAACTTTTAGGAGCGATTGGAAACTTTGCTCTTACTATGGATTCTATGGAATTAAAAGTATCATGATGTTATATTATAGCTAACCTTTTGTCGAAGATACTACCTGACCGCCTTTTCTTTTCCCTGATTTCTGGATAGGTCATAGATTCAGTACCGCAAAGGTTTAGGTTCCTCTTCTTGTTGTTTTTGCTTTTACAGAAGGGTCTTTCAACTCAGCCATAAATTATGTCTGGAGTTGGCTTAGTAATAAGAAGGCTTTTCCTATTGCTGTATCCCGTTGGCAATACCCTTTTCTGTCGTCTTGCGCGTCACATACAATCTAATCTAAACTATTATAAACCTGTAACTGAAGTGTGTCTGTACATTGAAAATATTTACAAAAAAAGATTACCATATGGTTTTTAGGTATCCCTGATTCGAAATCAACCTTGTTTAGAAGTTTTGTCTGTCTGTTTGTCTGTTTATCTGTTTGTTTGTGTGTTTGTATGTATATTTGTTTGTTTGTTTGTTTGTTTGTTCGCGCATCACGCAAAAACTACTGAACCGATTTTGAGGAAACTTTTTTTGTTTGATAGCTTATGATCTGACTTAAAATCTGGTATATAATTTGTGCGGACGAAGTCGCGGGTTAACTCTAGTAATAAATAAAAGTATCATAAAATGTTACAAAAGTAAACTATTTTGTTCGAAGTTGTTAATTTGAGAACGCGACACACGTTCGGGGGACTATTACGTTTTTTCTCCACTCGAGAAACTGTGTGGCATCGTTATGTTGTTTATTTTGTTCTTGATGATAGGGACTCTAATTTACCACATGTTGCTCTTGTTCCCCATAAAAAATAATATCTACATGATTTGACGTAATTTGTATCGAGTTATGACGAAAGGTTCGTGTGTTTAAGAGTAATTTTTTCTCGTGCCGTTATTAACTGGTAACCAACTTTTTTATTTTTAGTGAAAAAAAGTTAACGAGGATCGAACAGGTTGCGTTATTTACGTTAATAAACTAAATAATAATAGGTAGGAAAGGATAACCGTTTCGTCAGGCCTGTGTAATGGTTTTCCTATCATCATCATCATTTCATTTGAGAGATATCTGACGGTCTGTGACTACAGTAGTACCAGGTTTATAAGCTCTCACCGAAGTTCCTGCGTAGTTGAAAAATTTTGATAGCGCGAAATTAAAGTGACCAATCAGGATAAATGCCACCTTCAATCCCTTGCCAAGATTAGCTATTTTTTTCGCACCCTTTTCACTGTTATCCCTTTGATTACTAAACGACTTCGGGTTTTGTCGGAGGACTTTGCGCAAACGAAGATTGACGAGTGGAATTATTTTCCTGGTCGTACTGTTCCAGGCATTATACATACGAGTAGTTGGTAGGAAACCTGCCTGTTAAACCGAGGGCCACGGGTTTGAATTGCGCAATGAGAAAACAATTATTTGTACCCGACACACGTCATAAATGTTTGTAGAACCATTCTATTTAGTTTTGATCTATAATTATGTTTCATTTTCTAGTTTAACATCGTGAGGGAAACCTGCATCCTTAAATTTTGTTGTCCATTAAAAAGTGGCACGATTAACTCGAACTTATTTAACTGGTTGGATGGCAAGTCTTGAAATGTGGATTTACTGAATACTATACCACATTTGATTGGAAGCTGGGACTGGGAGCGACTGGATGAGGATCGAGATCTTCAGACCATCAAACTAAACAACTTTTACTAAAAAACCAACATTGAAATCGCGAAAAATACATAATAATACATTTGGATCCAGCAGTCCGTCACGGACGTTTTCTATAGAGCATAAGCAGAAGCATATGCTCACGACTATATTCCCCGAGTCAGAGATATTCTGAAACCTCGGAATATCCACGTTTCACCAGAAGTACCGAAACTCTGTTCAGTATGACGGGGGGTGAGCCCGTCGCCACTTATAATGGACAGTGGGTACAATACATGCTTCGAAATTGAAGCATGCAGGTTTCCTCACGATGTTTTCCTTCACCAAAAAGCCAGTGGTGTTACAAATCGTACATAAATTCCGAAAAACTCATTGGTACGAGTCGGCTTGGGCGGGGTTGAACCATATCGCCTCCTGCACGGCAGACAAGGTTACTCGCCACTGGACCACCACGGACCTATAGAACATTTTGGTAGCATAGTGAAAGCGTCCTTGTCCTTTTACTTAAACGTCATGGGACTAGTTGTCTTTCAGACGCTTCTGACAGAACCAGCAGGTATGAAGAGGACGTACGGTACGGCGACAGGTCAATTTGTGTATGGTAATACCCTCCCGCCTTAAGCGAGCTGTTTATTTACTCCTTTGGTGTCACAACAGATCAACCATGGCATTTCACCATCTTATACCAACGCAACGTATTTGCTTAAATTTTCATTTATATTCAAACAAGAATATTTTCAATACCTCATATTGGGATTATTGCCTTCAACATCTATAAAAGAGATGGGACAAATCGATCGTGAATAGGAATTGCTCTTAGATAAAGTAATATATTTGGACAAATCGATTTTATCCGTATAAAGTATTTTAATTTATGAACTTTGCTTTTGTGATTCTCCATGGCATGCGCCTGAATGCTTATTTATATAACAGATATTTTATTTATTAATAGCTACTGTGATTATGTCGACTTTGGTATTTTGTTAAGTATAAAGTGAATGTTAGAGTAAAATGTTGGAATGTTTGTGCAAAAGATTATGGGTAATAATTTACGTGATGCTCATATTATCGGACGGGGCTATCTCGCGAATTGTCCACAAACAACCTACTTTGAATATTCTGAGATATCTATTCTACGAAATTCGGTAGCAGAGTCAGTTTCATTAAAAGGAATTAAGATGATAATTAGTCGTTACGAAGAAAGCCCGAATTCCAACGGACGTCTATATTTAATTTGCTTTTTGGTCGAGGAATCTTATTATTTTTTTATTAAAAAAGTTAATGGCTTCCTTTATAAACAAAAGAGATTGTTTTATGGATAATCTTATAAACGTTTTTAATGGAAGTTTTAATTTATTATCAAATTCGTTTTTGGCTTGTTTATTTGCAGCTGTTTAATTTTACCTTAAAATACCTTTGTCCAAATAAAAATTTTCGTCTAAAATGTTCGGCTAGGTAGCTGAAATATTCAACAATAATAACGATGTAACCACCCAAAATTTTTGGAAAACTTTGACTGATTCTGTTATTAAGACACATCATCACATATATTTTATAGTCCAGTAAAAATACGGGTCGAAAGGAACTAATTTATAATAGGCATTTTTTTGCTAGATCGCATATACAAATTATATTATGATACTTTATTAACGAATCCCACAAAATTTCGTATTTTTAGGTTTTAGTACTAAAGAGTAAATTTTTTATTTATAGTGTTAGATTTCTTTCTTTTTAAATTTTTATTGTTTGTTTTAGGTTATGAATTTACATAACACTGTGTAAATTTTGTACTAAAATTGAGTTTTTCGTAATTTCTACTTATTTAAAAACAAAGGTTCCGTGGTGATTTTTCGTTGGATTTACTTCTAATATAAAAGAATACAAATATATTTAACAAATGGCATAAAAAAGCTGTATATACTACCTACACTTTTTGCCAATTTTACATGATTTTTTTACATTGTTTAATTATTTAAGAAAATTTTTAGGGGGATTTTCAATCTAAATGATAACTAGAATTATAATAGAAGATATAAAAGAAAAAACCGGCGTTTATAAATTATTTACATTCGACATACAAGCGACACGTATCTTTACTGGAGTATTAAGTCCACTGCTTGACTTAGATCTTCTTTCCTTGCTTACTCTCAGAATACAATAACTAATAATAAAACGTTGTGACAGTAGAAACCAAAACAAACAAATAATAAAAATGTCCATCAATCAAAAACAAGACAACTTTTTGAAACTAAATAGCGAAATAGAAAAGAAAACTCATTTCAGTTAATTAGTTACGTTCATAGAAATATGAATTAACATGAAATATCTCCAGGAATAACTCAAAACAATATATCTGCCATTCGAAAACAAGCATTTTTACAAACTCGCGACAAAGTAGCCGGAGAGTCTGAAACATCGTAAATTCATCTGTCATACATAAACCTACATCTTTACAGCAACCATTGTGGGGTCAAACTTAATTTATTTTCTTTCCGAACGTATGTACATGAGTCGCAGGAACATTGTAAATTTAGGAATATTTCGGAGTTTCTAAAAAAAAAATTGAATCGATATAAAGTCATGCGCTACAGGAATGAAAAAGGCATAAAGGAGGTTGGCGTAGTGGAGCTTCGGTATTGGAAACGATCACCGAAGTTAAGCTACGTCAGGTCCGGTCAGTCTTTGGATGGGTGACCGTTTAGTGGTATTTCATCTCGAGCGTTTCCGTGCTTCGGAAGGCACGTTAAGCAGTTGGTCTCGGATAGTTCCGTCAGATGGCGTTGTAACTTTTCGTTAAGCCAGTTCAGAGGCCTATTGGCGGCTTGAAAATTCTCTGACAGCAAGTTGACCACTATCTTGCCTCCACCAACCAACCAACTGGGCCGGCGTGGTGGAGTATGGCCCACTACCTTTCACCCTTATTCGTCAGAAGAGGCCTTTGCCCTGCAGTGGGATTCTACAGGCTATAACTTATAAAGTCATGAAGATTTGTAACACTACGATGCGAATTGATTTCATCATCACTATTCAATCTGAAGAACTTGGTAATATTGTGAATAACTGACATACCATCAGCCGAATATGTTTAGGCAAACCTGGCTAGTATGATTGGATATGCAATGATAGCTAAGACAGTTAATAACGAATTTGGTAAATTTGATGGATGTGCACACATTTTAAGAGATAATAATCAGAAATATAACCGCAAAAATTGTAATTTTGAAGATCTTTCTCAATAATTCAATACCGTATGGTATTGTACCGTGTTACCGTAACACGTTTTTAGAGTGGTAAAAAAATTTGCTATAATTTTTATCAATCAACTTTAACTAGTAAGTAGCGTAGAATAAATCGTAGTTTAGCATCGATTTAACTAATATTGGTTATGGTTATGGGGTAGGATGGAAAATCGTGTCAAAAGTTTATATTAATTAATGTTTCTAGGATGATTACAAAACGTTCAGCTTTTGAAACGTTCCTGCTACATGGAAGTACCAAAGAGAAAGACTAACTAACATTTTGTGGTATCGATTCGGTATGAGCACTCGACTAAATTAATTTTAACTTAAATTCGACTAAAATAAGTTAAGTCGTTTTCGTGTGCAATTCGGTTTTTGCAACGAACTAAATTAAGTCGTCTTGTTTGACAGGACTAAATCGATTATGACAGGACTAAATTGAATTCACAGATAACGAATGAAATGAACGAATGATATAATACGGCGAAGGATTGTCTATGGTGTGGCTTAGTGTTGTACCCGTTTCTGACCAATCGATCATCGACTTGCCATTTGCATCATTGACACCTCTAGTTTGTTTGACACTTGTACAGAAAAAAAAAGAAAAGAGTGAGACCAAGCGATATGAGGAAATAAGAAAAAAGATTTTCGCTCGCTAGAAGTTTCCAAGTATTTTTTAGTTTGGGAAAATGATCAAAATGATAAAATAAAGATGAAGAACACCACGCACGTCAGGATTATACTGTGTTCTTGGCTGTTGAGGAGGTTCTCGAGGAGTACAGATGCCTTGTGATTGTAAGGAGGCTGACTGCAAGAGTAGGCAAGGGTCAGAGTATCATCTGAGGGGATGGTGTAAGGTAAATATAGTTAAGTATAGATTACAAACGGGATTTTTTGTAATATACGAGTTTATATGGACCCTGCCACATAGAAATCCGGGCCGGGATCGGCGCGGCGCGGCGCGGTACCGGGCAGAACGCTATGACAACCAGGCAGCCGCCGGTGGGGCGCGGGCCGGCCGCGTCGCGGATGCGGCCGTGGCCGCTGTATTCCATTGTAGTCAATGCGAGGTGTCACACAGAGCGGATGCGGGCGCGTTGCGGCCCGGAGGCTGTATTTACCGCACTATCATTTTGTATTTTATGAATGGCCGCTCTCGATGTCACACCGGCCGCCTCCGCGCCGCGCGGACCCTGTGTGGCAGGCCCCAGAACACTTTCATTTCCCGCAGGACCGCCGCCCCAGCCCACTTTCCCGCAGGACCACCTCTGTGTGGCCTGAGCTTTAATCTAGGTACAATATTTTCAGGTGTGGAGTGACCAAAGGTGCTGCATTTGAGAAAATTTGGTAAACATAAACGCCCGAAAGAAAGCCAAGCAGAGAAAAGTCATGGAGGAAAGACAGGTGCCGATTATGACGTTAAAGCTAAGAACAACCAAATCAACAATCATTGTAAGTGTTATGTTACCTTCCTATTTTGCAGGTTTCCTCACGATGTTTTCCTTCACCGTTTGAGAGCAGTCGGTAATACGTACATAAGTTAGGAAAACTCATTGGTACGTTGCATGTTGTCCATGTCGATTCGAACCCGGAACCTGATGATTGAGAGTCCATATCTCTCCGCAACGCGCCACCAAGCTCTCAAGAGTGGGGGGAAATATATGGACTAAAAAAGGGGGGGGGGGGGCGTTCCGCACTTCCCCCACTTAGGGGTGATAGGGTGTACCCCCCAAATTCGTGCTGCAGGATAGTAAACCTCATAATTTAGACTTTCGTGCCGCAGGATACTAAAACAACCCCAATTTTTCCTAAGGAGGGCAACCGGTCAGTCAGCTCCTCAGCCACCGTCAGTGGCAAGTCTCAAATATTAATAGGTTGGCACGTAATAGCATGAATTAAAGCTAAAGGTCCCTGGAGCGACCGAAGCAAGCTTGAGAATTTACCAAAATATGAATAGGTCAGCTCGTGATGATACAATCGAAAACCTAGAGCAAGGGAAGCAAGCTTAAGATTTTACTAAAATATTTATAGGTCTGTAAGTAAGATCTGAATGTCGAGATCAGACGCCGAACAAAGGTGGTTGATATCGGCAAGCGGATTTCGACTCTGAAGTGGAGGTGGGCGGGACACTTGGACAGGCGGAATGATGGCAGTGTGAGGGGGAACGGTCAGTGGGCAGACCAGCAGCCAGGTGGTCGGATGACATTTGTAGTGTAGCCGGCAAACAGTGGATGAGACTAGCGGGGGACCGTTCTGGGAGGCCTATACCCAGCAGTGGGGTTTACCGGGCTGATGATGATGAAGTGATAATCCGATCCAAAACCTAGAGCGAGGGAAGTGAGCTTGAGATTTTACTAAAATATTAATAGGTCGGTAAGTAAGATGTTGAGATCAGACGCCAAACAAAGGTGGTTGATATCGGCAAGCGGATTTCGACTCTGAAGTGGAGGTGGGCGGGACACTTGGACAGGCGGAATGATGGCAGTGTGAGGGGGAACGGTCAGTGGGCAGACCAGCAGCCAGGTGGTCGGATGACATTTGTAGAGTAGCCGGCAAACAGTGGATGAATAGGTTTGCATGTAATAGCACGATTTAAACCCTGGAGCAAGCAAAGGAAGCTCGAAAATTTACCAAAATATGAATAGGTTAACACGTCATGATGATACAAACTAAAACCAGGTGTTAAACGAAGCGAGCTCGAGAGCTCAGAGGGTCGCCTAGACACTCACCTCACTCCTCCACCTCCTAGACCTCAATCTTGGTTAGAATTTTTATTAGGACCCATCCTCAGAGGTACTGTTCATAAATTAGCAAAGCTTGAGGCTTTCTTATTAATATTTACTGCTTGAGGTTAGTATACTATTTTTCTCCTCGACGGAGGTGGAAAGCGGCAACTTCGTTTAGCGCAGCGGGACGACAATTGTCGCTTTCCGTCCAGAGGGGAGAAATAATACATAGTTGTCTTGTCATCATGTCTGGACTAAGTTAGGGTTATTGTAGTGTGTGTCTGTGAAGTAAAGTCAAGCGTGGTGTGAGGGGGACGGTGAGCAGCCACCGCATCCACAGCTTTAGTGGATACAACCTAGCCGCTAAGCGTTTCTGCTCCTCACATCTCTTCTTCTGTGGAGACCGGGCCTAATGGGACTAGATAACCTCTGTGACATTTAACATTTTATAAAACTACTATTTTGACGGCCCGGTTGGTGTGATGGTTACCACGCCGGACTGCCAAACCAGGGTCCTGGGTTCGAATCCCGGTTCGGTCATGGATGTTATGTGTGTGCCGTTGATGTATGATTCCCATAACAAAAAGCCTGAGCTTACTTGGGATCATTACAATGTATGTGCCTGTGAGCGTTATTTATAATTTATAATTATAATTTTGTTTCAGCAAACAGGAGAACGGCTGGAGAAAAACAGTGAACACTAGAATGTAGAAGTATTGAGGGCAAGAGAAGTTTAGTGAACGGGATGTTATTTACCCATCTCCCCATGTCTCCGCTCAGCTTCAGTAACACCACATAGACAACGGTTCAAACTGAGTAAAGAAGATTTCTCACATTTGTATGGCACAATCAAAGCGGAGATGGATGGACCATATGGAAGACAATTTCCTCATCTCTCGGCCACACAGCATAACTTCATTGACGCGGACAACATGAACGACTCAGGCAACGTGGCAAACTCGAACAACATAAACAACTCGGTCAACTGTTGCCAATATTTACAAAGTTGTCCATGTTGAAGTCCATCTGAGTTGTTCATGTTGTCCGAGTAGTTTTCATGGTCTCTAACAGAATAATTTAGTAAAGCATGATCAACATGGACATTCTGATCAACTCTGATGACACATACAACTTGGACAACGGAGTTTACCGAGTTGATCATGTTGTCCGAGTTGACCAAGTTGTCATACAGGGCTGCGTTCAGAACCTTTGGGTGCGGTTGTTCTTCTCGCTCGCTCTTATGGGTAATACACTTTTCACCGAGCCTCGGAACAGCGTTAGGGCGAAAAGTTGCAATCGGAGTGCACTCTGGGCGTAGGTTCTGAACGCACCCCAGGGCGTAACAAAACACCCTCATAATACGGGGTGGTTTAGTTAGACCATCAAACTGAACAACTTTCACTATGGAGCCAACATTGAGAAAAATAAAAATTAAGTTTTCCGTTACGGGATGCCTAGCAGATGTGAAACTTCTCCCGATTTAAATTTCTAACTTCCGTCTCACAAAAAGGTTGCGGATCAGAATTTCAAAGCCCTCCCATAAAATTCACTTCAAAAATCTGCAGTCCCATACTTGCATACATTTTAGTCGAGTTGGTACTACAGTTTTGTGTATGGAACAGCTGATTTTTGTTTATTGGCTCCATAGTGAAAGTTGTTCAGTTTGATGGTCTGAAACACCCCCTTAAGTATTAGTAGGGTGTTTTGTTACACCCTGTATAAAGTACTTCCGACTATATGAACGACTGTCAACTTGGAAAACATGTACGACTCAGGCAACGTTGACAATTTGGTCAACTGTTGTCTATGTTGACAAAGCTGTCCACGTTGCCAGTCGTTCATGTTGTCCTAGCTGTCCAAGTTGACAGAGTCCTTCAAATTGTTGGAAGTACCTACTTATAGAACATCTTGGTCAACATGATCAAATTGGAAAACTCAACCGAGTCAACTCAATAATGTTCGAGATGAGTAGCATGACCGAATGTTGTTCAAGATGACCGAGTTGTTCATGTCATCAGAAGTACTTCTAGTCAAAATATTTCAGTAAAGATAGTGGTATGGCGTCGTTGCCCGTGGACCCGTGGGTAATTAAAATTACCTGTGGACCCATGGCATTAGGGATTGCTCTCTGGACGTAAGACTATATCGATAGAAACCCTCGTTCGGTTCGCTTCAGACCCACCGTAACCCGGCCACACTACTGGTGGTATGGTGGGTCTTTTAAAGTTAAACGGTACCACTGAGTGTAGTGACCCTAGTGATGACCTACCTATCTCTTGCATGATAATCTAGATACACTCAGTGGTACCGTTTAACTTTAAAAGACCCACCGTACCACCTGAGGTACTGTGGTGGGTCTGAAGCAAACCGAACGAGGGTTTCTTTCTATCGATTTAGTTATAAGTCCAGGGAGCAATCCCTAATGCAATGGGTCAACCCACCGGGTCCACAGGTAACGATATGAGTGATTTTCAAGTGATTTTGCTAAGATTTCGATTAGATTCAAGATGTTGATCAGTGAATGAAGATCTTTTATTTATTATTTTTAATTAAATCTATAAAAATAAAATAATTTCATTTAATTTATGAGTTTTTTATTTATTTTCCCACAAACTCTGTAAGAAAACATGATCCAACTGGATGAGAACAAGGAGGTCACGTCACACACTGAATTATAGCATGGCATGGCTCTCGACTTTATTCCCCGAGGGGGTAGTCAGAGATATTCTGGAACGTCAGAACATCCACCTTTCACTAGTACCGAAACTCTGTCCAGTGTGACGTGAGCATGTCGGTTGCCACATATAATGGACAGCAGGTTACAATACATGCCTCGAAATAGAAGCACGCAGGTTTCCTCACTATGTTTTGCTTCACCGAAAAGCCAGTGGTGTTACAAATCTTACATAAATTCCGAAAAACTCATTGGTACGAGTCGGCATGGATTGGGATCGAACCATCGGCTCCTGCATGGCAGGTTACTCACCACGGCACCATATTTTAATCTTGTTTAAAGACAATCTGGCGCTGCTAGTGAAACGTGGAAATTATGAATATATTATATACTACTCCATCAGAGGCCGTCCGTTCCCCATGACTTGTGCACAGTGATCTGATCATGCACTTATAATATCTTGCTCAACTGCTTCAGATAGGTACACTGGCTTGTGGCTTGTAGAAGACAATCATCTGTCCTAATGATTATCTGATTGAACTCGGTTCCATAGAAAGTCAATGCGCCCAAAACCTACAACAAAAAGCAATATTTTAGTGTCATTGCATGCTACACTTATGTATGTCAGGGGTGCGTTCTGAAACTACGCCCAGAGTGCACCCCGAGTGCAACATTTCGCACTAACGCCGTTCCGAGGCTCGGTGAAAAGCGTTCTACCCATAAGAGCGAGCGAGAAAAACAACCGCACCCAAAGGTTCTGAACGCAGCCCTGTAAGTGATGTAGTGGTTCTTTCGTTGGAACATGTGTAGGAATGCAGCAGATGTACATACTCTGATAGGTACTCAGTTACATCGTATACAGATCAATTAGGTGCGGAGTACTCGAAACAAGTGCAGTGTAGGTAAGTACAGTATGAAAAGATAGGTATTTGATCCAAATGAGGTGAATTGTCTGCCCATCCCAAAACTGGGAAATAGGTGTGGGGGTGAATAAACTATAGGTAGTAGCAATAGTTCTCACCACCCCGAGTGATTTTACTCAACCTAGGGTGTGAGTTAAGGCTGGGCCAAACAGAGTGCAGCTGCAGAACGGGTGCAGACCGGCAGCAGTTGTAAACTATGGAATCATAAGCGAGGTGTCACAATAGATGCAGTCTGGTGCGGCTGCGGAACGGTAGATGCAGTCCGGTGCGGCTGCAGAACGATAGCCGCAGTGTGCCACCTCGGATATGATTCCACAGTTTACAACTGCAGCCGGCCTGCAATCGTTCTGCAGCTGCACTCTGTGTGGGCCAGCCAGAACAGAATTGTTCAATAACGTTTGAGCCATCTGTCAAAACGGCTCTAATGGCCATCATGAGCAATAACGTGATTAGTGTAATACTAGTAATTGGCCTCTGGTCGGAGTGGCCGGGTAGTGCACCTGCACGTCTCTTCCGCACTGCATTCTCTGCTCTGCAGCAGAGAACCTGCAGCGCATATTATATCGGGTTGCGCTATATGCATGGTAGTGCACCCTCCAAAGAAGAAGGGGAGGCCCGCGGCCGGGGCAAAGCCTCAGCCTTCATATTTTTAACATTGTGTGATCTTGTAGGGCAAACAAAACTACCTTCAAGTGCTTTGGTATGTTGTCGTATGTGTTGAAAATTTGAAACCAGGATGGTCTTGCAATACCTGGCAGAGATATCCAGCAGAACCGTTTGGGACATGGAAGAGTTTCTCTCGGCCAGTGTAAACGTGTTCGAAGTATCTCGTAGGCCTCTTAACCTTCTCTTTCTTGCTGATTTCTGTGAAATGAATTTAGGTTATAACCAGTGTCCTAGAGGTACATTTATGAAACAAAAACCTCATAATTTACCTCTCTTCTGCATCTACCAGAGCCGCAACTACGTACCGCGCCATTTCCACTATATTTGAAATAAAAATCACTACAAAACACGCTAAGTCGTTTTTAGTCGACACCGTTTTAGTCGAGATTAAAATTTGACTAAAATAAGTTTGACACATCTAAAAGTGACAGGTATATGTTCGTTTCGAATAGCAAAAGGACGTTTTAACCTAATTTAGTTCGAAATAAGTTTAATCCTGTCAGATAAGTTAAGTTAAGTTTAGTTGTGTTTTTTCGAATAGCGTACATGATTTTGACACATTTTAACTAAATTTTAGTTAAGTTTAGTCGTAATGGCCATTACCGAATCGATACCACTGTCTCTGTAATACCTCTGCGACTATGTGTTTCTTGTTCATAAAGTACTCGACTTGTCGCTCTTAAAACGGTCACTTCGAATGCTTCGTAAATTGGTGATGTCATTTCAATGATTTACTTTAGTCACTTTAGAGGTTTCTATTTGAGGAAGCAATCAATTTTGTTTTACTATGTTGCCTTGGAACTATAACTATTTGTTTTGTCTAGTTTTCTACTTATGTTGACTATAAATAATATAAAATAATAATAATAGTGTTGGATTCTAAAAATGATATCCCGACCTAAAAATGATCCAGAAGCGTAATTCCAATTCCAATTTTGGTTTTATGGCTGCACCGTTATTTACGGTGATTCTGCCAATGTCAGTGTTGGAAGATACAAGGTATATATTATATTTATATATATTATTATAACAATTTTGACGATGAATCCCGTTGAATATCTGAAAAAGAGGGAGGACAAACAACAAATTACACATTGCCACCACCATAATACTGACATGAAAAATATTAAATTGTATGTAATATTAACCACCACCATATATAAATAAATACACACATACATACAAACACACACACATACATAACTCAACTCAGATAAAGGGGCCAAGTCTGCGAATCACACAACAATATTATGCAACTCACAAACCCGACCCCTCCTCCCAGAATCAGTTCTCTCCAAGAACACTATCACATTAGGAGAGTATTCTTAGAGAGAAATGCAATTTATCATTAAAAATTTAGCTAGAGAGTATACTAAAGGGGTATGAACATGACATAACAAATAATTGACATTAATTGGCCTAGGGAGATCCTTCGGTAAAATATCATGTAAATCCACTTTGATACGAGGACAGCTAAAAAATATATGCTCAACAGATCCTTCCGCCAGACCACATTCACAAAGTGAGTGATCTCGGACCCTAATTTTCGCCAGAAATACAGGGGAGCAAATATGGCCCAACCTTAGGCGAATAATGGTAGAAGTTATCAATTTTGGTATTTTTTGGTGAAGGAAAAACCAGGGCTTTGTGGGCAAAGAAGGCTGTAAGTTACCGAAATGTCGACCTTTAATAATTCTAATCTTTTGCCACGATTCTTCCCATTTTTCTAATAATTGCAGTCTGACAGAACACCGAAGATCAGAAGCGAAGCATTCACTATAATCCAAAGACCCACTAGAAATGGCGTCTTTGGCACATCTATCGGCCATTTCATTGCCGGAAATACCCTTGTGACTCGGAATCCACGCAATAGTAACATCTAAACCCATTTTATGACATTCAAATAATTTTTCTCTTATTTTAAATATGATTTTAAAGTTAGATTTGGATCTAAATGGGGGTTTAATTAAAAGATGGAGGCAACTCAAGCTATCCGTAAGGATTAATGATTTATTACGATTGTGAGATATAACATATAATATAGCCTCTAAGATAGCAATAGCTTCTCCGGAGAAGACAGAACATTGAGGTGGACATTTGAAATTAAGGATAACGTTATCTTTAGGAATCCAGACTGCTGCACCAACGCAGCCGGTCGGATTTAATTTTGAGGCATCAGTGTATATAGTAAACCACTCCTGCCAGTTGCTGTTAAAAGTTTGTAGGAACTGATTATTAGCCTCCGTTGAGCATTTATAGATGCCGAAATCAAGTAAGATTGAAGGTTGGAAAGTCAGAGCTTCAAAAGGAGTTTCGAAAAGAGGGTTTTTTGACAATTTTGATACTGGATCCGAAAGAGTCTTATATTTGATAAAACTTTTTATCAGAGGTGGGGGATCTTTGTGAGACCAATATCTAGACCTAGAAACAAGATTTGACAATCTTTGTAATTTTTGAATGAGAGGGTGATGCGAGTATTGACATATATTTAAAAAGTATCTATCACAGATAAATTGCCGCCTTAGGTGAAGCGGAGGTTCCAGGCACTCAACCTGAAGCGCATTGATTGGAGACGATTTCATTGCACCAGTAATAATTCTAAGACATTTTGACTGTATTAAGTTCAATTTATTCATAGCTAATTTACTGCATGGCTCTAACACAAAGCTGCCATAATCAAAATGGCTACGGACTATGGCATTATATAACAGCTTTTGACTAAATGGATGGGAACCCCAGTGAACACCGGACAAGGATCGTAAAATATTGACACTACTTTCAGCCTTGTTACAAATATAATTTAAGTGATGGACCCCTGACAATTTTGAATCAAAAATTATGCCTAAAAACTTAGCTTTGTTTTTAACTTCGATTTGTTGACCATCTATATAAATGCTAACGAGAGGAATAATTCGTTTACGAGAAAATACAACAGCATTGGATTTAGAAGGAGACAGAGATAAACCATGATCAACTAGCCAAGTATGGAGGTAGTTTAGAGCACTATTTATACGATCCGAAGCATCTGTAAAAGAGCTGGAAGAAGAATATAAAACTATGTCGTCAGCATATTGGAGGATGCCACAAAAGCACGCTACAGATCTATCAAGGTCATATGTATATAAGTTATACAGAAGCGGGCTTAGGACCGAGCCTTGGGGAAGACCCTGCCACACCGTTCTGGAAGATTGAATGCTACCATTAACTCTAACAGAAATAGATCTAGCCATAAACATACTGCAAATTATGTTAATCAACCTCTCTGGAAGACTCAGATTGAGCATCTTCTGCCTGAGCACCGGGAGTTGAACATTATCGTAAGCTGATGTGACATCCAAAAACACACCTATGACAGAATGGTTAATAGACATTGCTCGACGGATATCAGTCGAGAATATACTAAGGCTATCGAGGGTGCTCATGCCTTTTCTGAATCCAAATTGAAATTTAGACAAGATATTCCTATTTTCAACCACCCACTCTAATCTGTTTTTTACCAAATGTTCTAGGATCTTACAAAGGGTAGAGGAGAGAGCTATAGGTCTATAGGAAGAGGATTCTTTAGGGTCTTTGCCCGGTTTCAAAACAGGAATAATTATTTGAGACTTCCATGATGCTGGAACTATACCAGATATAAAGATACAATTTAATATATTTAAAAAAACCTTTTTTGTCAAATCTGAAGAATGAGTAATAAAAGAATATGGGATCCCATCAACTCCTGGAGCAGAATCCTTCAGGCCATCGAGAGCACAATGTAACTCTGCAAATGAGAAAGGAGCATCCATACTTCCTCTAACATTGACAGGGGGAGAAGAGGGAGGGAAAGAGTCTTCAGAGGGAACAAAGGGAGGAGCTAGTTTGTCCATAAAATTAGGAAGCCATAAGTCTATCTGATTACTAGATAAGTTGTGGTTTTGTTTGCAATATCTTCGAAAACGACTTATTTTCTTCCACACCAAAGAAGGAGGAGTGCGGGGAGATAGAGATTCACAAAATTTTCGCCAACCAAGAAATTTCTTTTTTGAAAGAACTCTTTTAGTTCGGGCATTAACCTTCTGGAAGTTTAAAAATTTTGGCATAGAGGTAAGGTCCTCAACAAAGGTAAGCTCAGCTTCATTCCGCTTCTTGACTTGAGCAGTGCATTCAGCATCCCACCATGGGGGTGAGGGAACTTTATTGCGAGCAGAATTTTTTAAAGGGATAGCTTTATCAGCAGCGGATAAGAGAGCAGAAATAAACATATCATATACTACCAAAAAATTATGAGAGTCAATATGAGGAAAGGAAGTTATAGAGTTATCAACGAGAGAAGAAAACATTTTCCAGTCAGCCTGTTGAACTTTATATTTTAAGAGGGGTGATGGATCTAGCTTAGGAATTTCAGATGTGGAACTTAATGAAGTTAAAATGGGGAAATGGTCACTACCGTGAGATATATTAAGAACTCTCCAGACAATGGATGAAATTAGATTAGGGGAAGCTAATGTCAGATCCACGCAACTTCTATTCTGATTAGGGGGGGTTCTGCGGGTCGCAGAGCCATCATTAACAATGCAAACATTCAGATCATCCATCAACTCAAACAAGGAAGCTGAACAAGAACAACATTTGTTTGAGCCCCATGCATAATGGTGGCAATTAAAGTCTCCAAAGATAATGATGCTACCAGAAATAGATGATAGAACAGATTTAACCTCTGAAATAATATTTGAAGAAGGGTGGGGGATGTAGACAGATACAAAAAATATATTCATAGCTTTAACAGCAACCACCTGGAAGGTATTGCTATGAGGGGGAAGGGAAATTTGAGAAAAGGGAATGGAACGACTAATCAAAAGGGCTGTGCCAGCTTTCCCATCATCTCTGTCCTCTCGGAGACAGCAGTAACCCGGGATCCGGAAGATAGAACCAGGTCTCAGCCAAGTCTCCGAGACAGCAAAGATGACAGGATTAAATTTATTAATAAGAAATATCAAATCCGATTTTTTATGACGAATGCTTTTACAGTTCCACTGCAGTAGCTGGAGCATTTTTATTTTTATTTATAAAGCTAGTGAGAGTATCAAGTAGGTTAAGGACATTGGGCGGTATAGCATCATTAAACTTGGTTAAAATATTGACCAGAGTAGATACCAACAATTCTATCAAGTTGTCATTTGGGGAGGGAGATGGAGTCCTTTCACGGTGGAAAGCACTTCCATTTGGAAATGAAGATTGGGGCTGTTGAATTATGTCATGGGCTACGGAATCGAAGGTTTTAGGGAATGTGGGACGAGGGGCTCGGTTTACAGTAATAGTTTTTTTATAGGCTCGACTTAGAGAGGGAGGGGTACTAGGATGAGGATCTTCATTAATGGGGGAGAAAGAAATATGAGGGTCAGGAGGAGAGAACATTGTCCGCGCCATTTCAGCGTAAGATGGTCGTGATGGCCGATACCTCTGTGAGGCCTCAGAAAAGCTGATGTTCTCTTCTGACATAACAATTTTTATAGCTTTTTGACGTGAGTGCTCAGGACATTTATCATCAATCGCTTTATGTCTACCAAGACATAAAAAACAAGACGCTTCTAAGTCTGGGACTGGACAACTTTCACCCAAATGGTTCATAGCACACTTATAGCACCTGGCTTGTGATCTACATTGAGCAGCAATATGGCCAAAGCGACAGCACTTTCGGCATTGAATAGTAGGAAGCATATAAACTTCCACAACCATTGATGTATACCTGAAACTATATATCCTCTCTGGAAGGTGTTGGCCTTGAAAAGTTATAACAACTGAGGAGGTAGGAGTCCATTGGGGGGATCCATCTTTATATGATTTTCTGTTTAAACGTCTAGCCTTAATGACTGGACCACATTTTGGGGAATATGTTAAACTTGACACGAACTCTTCAAGTGTCCACTCGACAGGGACGCCGCGGACGACTCCCATGCGAGTAACGTGGTACTTGGGGATCTGAACTATGTAAGATTGCAAAATAGTTTGGTTAGAGATGAAAGAGTTGGCATCATTTGCAGTTTTGAACTCAATTGCAATTTTGTTGCGACCTAAAGCCTTGATACCTCCGTCAAGGATGCCCTGGATGTTATTTTTGTGTAAATATTGCGCCAGTTTTAACGCTCGAATTGTAGAACCAGCGGAAGGGTCCGGGATCACCCGCGAAACGTGAACAATGAAGGGGCCAAAATCGTCATTACCATAAGTCAAAGCAGAATCACCCTCGAATTCGGGGTTCACAAAAGTGCTTTGAAGAGACGCCGATGGGCTATTTGAATTTGTTTTTTTAGGTGATGGATCCTGGGATGTTGAAGGGGCTGGGCGTTTAACCGCAGAGGATTCTACGTCCATATTTACCGACTGTGAAAACAAAGGCTGAGACACATCTATCCTCACAGAGGAAGGAAGACTTTTGCCTCCACCCCCGTCCCCGTCATCATCGTCCGACATCTCGAAATTACGAAATGTTTATATTAAACTTACCAAATTAGACAATAAATACAATACACAGAACAAATACAACGTCACAACACAAAAAACAGCACAGTTAAGTAGAGACTGAACGGGAAAATACTATATAATCGCGGTTCAGACACGGGCACGTGTATCAACCAACAAACCCGACGACAGAATCCCAGAAGCGTAATGTCAAATTCGCAAAACTTTTTTTTTTTTTTTTTTTTTTTTTTTTTTTTTTTTTTCGTTAAATGCCACATAAATCAACAGATGCCAGTGAGATGTCGAACTTCTGCTTATCTTTACACGTAGAGTCAAAGCTTGTATTAAAAATACAAACCTTTACACTTTTGACCATCTTATAATTTACTATATTTTTACGTTGCTTTATGTATGGGCCCGGTCGGTTGCCGTCGGCCAATTCGTCCTGACCCTAATGAGATACCGATACTTCGTGATTAGAGACTCTTAGAGATTGATGTTTATGCTTACGATTATATTCCCCGATAGGTTGTCAGAGGTATTCTAAATAGTAAATAGATATAGTGCCGATCCTCTGCCCGGTGTGATAGCTAGTAAGCCGGTTACTACTAAAGCTTTAAACTCGACAACATTGAAGTTCTATTCTAACTCCAACAATTTTGATAAGGCTAAAAATTTTACTACGTCCTTAATGGCGGGCGGTGCACATTTAGTTGTTTATTGTTGAATAGTCATTATATGTAAATCGGTGAGTCGTGATGATGGGTAGACAGATAGTGACGAGCATGTTTCGCAAGCGCACGGAATGATAATTGTTTCGAAAGCCCACCACTAGCCGTGTGGGTGCCACAGCAGCGCCGGCGCACCTGCCCGCATAATGTCTCTACAGAGATTCCCCCAGCAGATAGAACTAGATTTAATATTTCATAAACGTGATCTTTGAGAGACACGTTCACATGCATTCCGAGACTTTTTTCTTTGGTTTGTAGAATGTCTAGTTTGCAGAGTTCAAGATTGCCCTAGAAGGTTGTTTAGTATCTTGAATGAATCGCAGTTTGCTCAGAAAATCCGTTTCAGTTAGCAGTTGGCTTATTTTCTTCCATTTCACGGGTGGATTTTTTGTCGAAATTGCGAATGAATTAGTTCATTTTAAATAGGCCCTCTTTAAAAGGACCTAATTCATGATGACTTAAACCTTTTGCGTATTGGTCCTTCTGCGTATTGGTACTTTTGCTGATAAGTCTTTCAGTGTATTGGTTCTTTTGCGGATATTAATATCGTTTTCGTCTGGTTGTCGATATGCGAGTAAACCAATTCGTTAATTTCTACAATTACAATGGACACTGTAGTAGCTTACGTAAGTTGTTCTAGGGCAAAGCTATCGTGTCGAGTACGTTGAAACAACTGACTGTTTGTATGAAATCTTTTAGTTTTTTTTAAGTACAACAGGAGCACTATTGAAATAATTTATATTCGTAATACAACGTCAACGTTACGATAGTAGGTATACTCAATTACTCATTGCTTTGTTTGCTTACAACTTATTTCTATGGGAAAAAAATTGGTATCTATATTTAAGTAAACTTCTTAAGAATTGGACGGGCAACTCAAAACAGTTTAAACTGGACGTAATCCCGAAATCAGCAGATAAGTTAATTTAAAATTTGGCGCGAACACGCTATAGGAGAGCGCTTTGGTTTGGCTTATTTCCGTTAGTGCCAGGTGCTGACCGAGTTTATTTGGACCCTGTCACTGGACAATTTGGCTGCTACACTTGGCTTGAAGTATATTGGCAAAGTTGTTGTTTGACCTAAATTATATTCCATTGTTAGTATTAGTTTGTCAGCTGTCTCTAAACTGAATGCAAAATATATATTCACCGATTGATGAAATATACGGCAGACAAAATAACCACTAACTTAATAAAAGCTTATGCTTTACAGCAGAACGTATAATTAATACAGAGTGTAAACATAAATTCGTTACGTATATTCAACAGGTTACTTCAGACAGACCATCAATCTGAACAACTTTTACAAGTGACTTTTGAAATTGCGAAAATTTTAGCTAAGTATTGATTTTTTCATGGAACAGCAGACATTTTTTCCCATTTCGATGTTGGCTCGTCAATGAAACTTGCTTAGTTTGATAGTCTTTGATTTATGTAACGTATTTTATTCAACACCCTGTGTAGTGTGTAGGCCTCGGTGTTTGCATTACTACGATTAAAATTTCCTTTCTTTATGCATAATCTCGTTTAAAACAAAATTGTCAGACAAAAATAACAATATCATCTGTACGATAAATAATTACATCGCAACTTACATTAAATATCCGTAGATTGTCATTATTCAGTTGTCTCCACTGGCTGACAGCTCCAGTTGATAATCTTGCTCTACATGTGCTAATTAAAGGGACATTCCCTACACAATGATCCCGACTGTCCCTTCAACGAACATGAAGGCACACGGCATGCGAGCAAGCCTTTCTTTCCAGTCATTGACTGACTACCAATACAGCCAGGCTGTAAGGGAGTAGGCTTTTAATTCTTTTCAATGTGTATTTTGTTTTACCGCATCCTTTTACCACTTGAAATCAAAGCTGATAAGATATCGCTGCATGAAGTATCCATTGCTTTATGTAATCTAGGTTAACTGGCTCTCTTGGAGGATGAAGAAGAAATGGATAGGGTTTTTAGTGTGATGGACGATGAAACGTGTGTAGAAAGATGAGGTAGGTGCTTCAATGATCGCATCGCGATAATCGCGATCACGGGGACCATGACATTTCTTTTCTTTTATCGCGGACGGTTGCAGCGAGATAAAATGGCAATAAATAATCAGGGGTAGACACCGCAGTACGTGAGCTCGGTTGCACTTTTCATTTGTATTATCCCGCGTAATTATGCTTTGCAAGTAGCGTTATTTATGGAGCTCTGTGAAGTAGTATAAGGATAATCGTTTGTTAATGGTTAATAATGGTTTTAATTTAATTTATTTGATTTTGACTTCCTGTTATTATGTTATTTGTTTGCTTTTGTATATGCGACAAGCATTAATAGGGTTGTTCTATATATATATAATATAATAGATGAGTGACGACTCATCTTTTTAGGTTATTGTATATTGTTTCAAAATCATTTTTACGTTATTTGTTTTTATTTATATTTGAAACGGGATTCCAATTGATTTGAAAATAAAAACTATCTCACGGTTAACCTAAAGAATCTTTATACAATTCTGACTTTTTATCTTATCGGAGATTTGTGGGAATTTCTAACATAGCTTTAGGTATTCTCAAACAATTCTGAACGAAGAGTTTCTTAGAAAACTTGGTGAGAAATATCGATAACACGGCAAAGACATTATGCGCGACGCATCTCTTCGCGCCTTATTCCAGGGAATCTGAGTGTCGCCATTCATGTCACGCGTTTCCTACGGGATGTAGCCATTATCGATAGGGACGCGATACACTGTTTGAAACAGGTTGCTACCGTTTGGTTTATGCCGTTTTACCTGCTTTTTGCGTTTACCGTTTGTGTTGGTGATATCGATAGCATATTAACATCATGTTTGTGGTATTTCTTGTGTAAACTTAATGATAAGCATTTTGAGTCGTAAAGTTTGCTGCTGCGGCACACACTGCTCTTAATTATGTCATTTTTTAATTGTGTGTTTTAGTTTAGTTGAGTTTTCTATATAACTATGCCAGTGTGTTTTGTTGTGTACTTAGAGTAGTTCATACATACTTTAAGGTTGTGTAAATGTGTAGTATGTAAATAAAAATATTTCGTCATTCATTTTTATTCCTGAGTATTACATAATATGATACTTAAGTCTTCTTATTTCTCGTTATAATATTAAGTTTTGTCTTACATTATTATTATCTCTATTCTCTATATAGTATAGTATAAAACAAAGTCGCTATCCGCGTCAGTGCTCCTAATTTCTGTTTCTCCGTTTACTTCTTCTAAACCAAACAACGAATTTTGATACGGTTTTCTCTGCCTTTTAGAGAATTTCTTTTGAAAGGATTATGTGTATTATATATATACTATCCAGGCGAAGTTTATAAATATAAAAAAAAAATTAGGTACTTACTTTAAGTATTCGAATAGAAATAGATAAATATTGAACACAACAACAAATAACACACAACAAACAACGAACAATCAAATATACTGCCTTTATTACACCAAAACGAAAAGAAATATAGAGACACAAGATTTACAAAATAAGGCATTCAGTTATAAAGAAGAGTTGAAGTTTTTTTTAGAAGATTTTTTTTTATTTTATTCAATTATGACTTACCCCTTATTCCTACTTTCCAAGATTTTATGACTCTTACAAAAATCCAACTAGAATGTACGAAAAGAGATGAACCCATTCTATCCTACCACCGTCTACGCGTCTACGTCTCTATAACTGTATTTACGCTCCCAAACATACATTATTGTATTTTTATGTTGTTCGTATGCGGGGTAGGTTGTATGCTAGCGTCATATGTTTCTTTACAAGTTTTTTAAACTGTGGGGGAGAGCAGAGTGGTTTTCGGTTTGAGATCGTTAACTTTGGCAATTCCTTCAAAAGGCGGAAATTCGAACGAGCTTGAGGGAATTTTGTAAACAACATTTTCAAACTCAATTTCGTATGTGTTTTAGTTTGTTCGTGCATGACACGATATTGCAACAGAAGTTTCGTGCGATAGTGGACGATAAATAAATTACATACACATACAAAAAGGTATAACCAAACCCTTTTAGAATGGTCAGAAACTTTGCTACAACTATCTTTTTCCCCCAGGACATAAACTGCCCAGGCCGATTTGGAGGTCCTTGAATAGGCTCCGAACTCAAGTCGGCTGGAGTAAGGAGAACCTGTCCAAATGGGGTTTTATCGATGGATCGGACCTAAGGTGTGAATGTGGTGTTGCTCCTCAGACTATGGCCCATCTCACATCTTGCCCTTCCTGACCGCAATCTTGCACGCGAATGGAGCTTATGGACGCGGCCGGTGATGCCGTCCGTGTGGCAGAATACTGGGCTGGAAAAATTTGAAATGATATGCCATCGACTCGATAGAAGAAGAAGAATCTTTTAAGCGTTCTGTTACAAGGCAACAAGGGTCACTTTTAAAATATAAATTTATAATTAATTAAAATTAAATAATAGACAAAATATAAATAATAGTAAAATGTTCAAGAACCAGTAAGTTAATAGGTGGATATGATAGTATGAAATTAAAATTGTCAAGTATGAGTTTCAATCTTGTAAAACAAATTAGGATTTCTAGTACTTACTTATACTTAAAAATAAAAAAAATATTATCTCACTGCTGAGCAAAGGCCTCTCCCTGAATCTTACAGTCGTTCCTGTTTTGGGCAACCTCTGGGCATTGGTCGTTCAGGTCATCCCGCCAATCACTTTCTGGGTCGATCCGGACGCCGGCAACCGTTTTCTTGGATCCAGGCATGATGGTTTTTACCATTTTCCAGGGTGCATCCGACAGATATGACCGGCGCACTCCCATTTAAGGCGTATCATCCCTGGACCACGACTCTCCATACTAATAGATGCGAATGAGCGCGTGGCTCCGGTCAAAATTTAGCCGTTTTCTTTGAAAAATTCTATGATTTTGTATTAATTTCGAAAAAAAGTAAGAAAACCACATCATTCAAAATTTTGTTGTGAACAATATTGTAAATATTTTCATTTTCTGCCGATTAAAAATGTAAGATTAAAATGGTTATAAAGTTACCCAATTTCATGGTAACACCAGGAGGTAGCCCCTTAATAGCTTCGACATACGTGGGTTATTTGAGTTTTGGGGATGATATTTGGTTTTTGAAATACAATTCGTGGATTGCGGGTTCCAATCCAATCCCGCAAGGATTCTAATGAGATGAATATGAATATTTGTACCCAAGTAACTGCTATAATGCCTCTTTATATCCCAGTAAGCCTCTGTCTCGACCCTGTCCCAATCACACGTGACACGAGAACGTTAGGCCGTGTCCACATAACAGCCTTTTAGCTTAATCCGGCTTGTACAGAATCGTACACTAATAAGAAGATTGTAATTGAACGTCAAAGGGGCCGGTACGGATTAGGCGACGATGCTAGTCGCCGACTATGGGCGACAATTCCAAATACACAAACCGACATATTTATATTTTCAGTCATCGACAACACTATTATCCGTATCGGTAATATTAAACTATGGGTTTATACAAGTTCTTGATTTAATCGACGGTATTATTAACTTTGTCAAGGTATAGATTTGATTGACAGTCAGCCCGTAAATCGGTTCGTTATGAACAGTCGTTTAATTGGTTCGCTTTTCGGAAGCGTGACAGTGAATATTTTGAATATGATTTGTCGAACAGTAATTTTATTTACATTAAAAGTCAATGACCTTCCTTACAAATGTGCTTGGAACTGAAGCTATGTTTGTTAGTGAAAAAGGAAAAATAGGACGTCATATCAAAAGGACCTTCTCCCGAGGGAAAAAGGCCAATGTCCCGAGATAAAATGTTGTTTTGCTACTATTTCGAAACATTAAATATATTGAGATGATTCTGTCACATTACATCGATAATAATAATATCATAATTGCGAAAGTATCTCGGTCTATTTGTCAGTTATGTTTTAAAAAAATAACTAAATATTCTATAAAAACTCTTTCAGAAAACATGATTTTGATAAAGTCTCTAAAGCACTTGCATGCTACATATACTCGTACATTTTTAGAAATCGTTATAAGTCATTAAAGTAGTTTTTATTTCTTATCGCGAAAAATCATTATTTCATGAAAAATCTTAAGAGAAATGGGGACATGACGCTGTCATTAATAAAATTGAACATCGTAAATTAACACTACAGGACCTTTAAAAATAACCATTGGACACTAATTGAAGCCTGAAAAAATAAAAAGTAAGACAAAAATATAAAAATTCACAGATTCACGACCTTTCGGGTATATACAATAAAAATGAACTCAATAAATGTGAAATAAAATAAAACAACAGTAATTATTCATAAAATGCCCAATTTAAAAAATCATTACTCCAAAAATTTACATTGACGTCCAAAAATTAAAAAATATACCTCCATGTATTGAACCATTATGAACCTATAATACAATGACAAAAATACTTTAAAAGTGCCCTAAAAACGACACTTATCAGCGGTTTTTCGCGATTTCCTCCAAAAACTTACCGAAGCGATCGAAAGTAAATTTTCAGAAAAAAATACATTCTCTAGCTTTATGTTCCTATAATATTGCTCAGTAAGCTCGGTAGCGGATCAAAACACAACGCAGTCTTTACCGATTTTATGCTTCTATAGATTACATTACATTGTTATTAGTTTTCATACGAACGAATCGCTTCGCACGATTCATGTAAACTATTCCCTATTATAATTTAAAAGTGGCATCAGTGTCCTCTTAAATCAAAACTGTTTATCGACTGCGAAAATAGTTTTAGCTTAGTTTACATGTTCTGTTTTAGTGAGGCCTGTATCAAGTTCTACTTTGAAACTAGCAGGGATCATAAAATTCAGTGCATAGATAGCGAGCATTGTTCGCAGTTAGGGTTAAGGGTTGCAGTCCCTGAATACCGGGATCCTACGTCATTTCCGTAGATTTGTGACTCGGTTTTCGAGGATCTCGCTTACTTTACTTTTGACGAAGAAACAGGAAAAACACTCAAATCAGTATGCAAAAAAATGAAAAATTTCGTTATTTCAAAATATTTCCGTTTTATTAAAAATTTTCGTGTAATAACATTTAGCTTGCGAACAGTTTGGTAATTTAAACAATATTTAGAGATACCAACATTTATTGAGTGCGCAGGAACAGAAACATTTTTTCAGTTTCTTCACTAGTAGGTACAAGACTTCAATATGTAGATGTAGATGTATCGAGTATTGATAATTAAATAGTTTTGGCCTACAAAAACGTTGTAAAAGAAACATTGCCTTAGCCATCATGTATTGCATGATTAATGTTTACTTTAACGTGCTTTAACCATGCATTCTACTCGTCAAAGTGAAAATCTTTCACTATGGAGCCAAATTCAAAACCCCAAAAAATTAAAATCACCTGTTTCATACAAAACTGCATTACTCCAATCGAATGTATAGACGAGTGAATGCATGGTTAAAGTTTCCTCCCTGACTTATTCCTAATCAGATTCCGATTCTGAAAGCAGAATCCTTGCTTTTTTGGGATACCATACCAGGCTTTGTATTCTTCATCCTATACCGGAATCGGGAATTAGTAGCGAGATTGCAAACCCTATGCACCATATATTTAGGCTGCATAAACACTTCCTACGATGTAACCTTCATTAATGGCCTATAAATCTAAGAATAAGTTTTGTTACCCTAATTTGAATATTAATTCGAAATATTTGTGCCACAATCAAAACAGATTCGTGTGTCTCGTTAACCTTAAACTTAAGCTTCTAAAGCTGCTTAGAAATTCTTAAATGTAGTGTCCGACTGAAGCTTCGGTTTCGGCCAAGATCGGCCAAAAAACCACTTTCGGCCAAACATTCGGCTTCGGCCAAAACCAGCCGAAGTTGTGGCCGAAGTCGAAACTTTGTTTTCAACCACCTGATTTGTGATAATTAAATTAAATTATTTATGTATTTCTCAAAACAATGTAACTGTTTTAATTAGCTGAAATTAATAATTATTAAAAAAATTAAATTATTAATTAAAAAGTTGAGTAAAGTCTAGATAGTAGTTATAACTTATAACATGTTTCTGACCACCCCGAAAGGGTTATGGTCGTTATTTATGTATTTATTAATAAAAAAAAATAGATTTCAATCAAATTAAGGCACTTTGCTAATCTAAACTCCTTATACCCACATGTGACAAAATAACAGTATAGATTTTGCATTGTCTTACCACTTTTTAGTCAGGTATTTCTACTTACGATTGAACCGAACAATCGGTTTCGGTTTCGGCTTCGGCCAAAAACTGACCTTCTGTGGGACACTAGTCCAAAGTTCGTATAGTGTTTGTGGTATGGGCGCGAGTTGCGCGGACGCCGACCAGTAGGAATTTAAGATACTATCGTTATACCGGGAGCTTAGAGTTTTATGTGAGTTATGGCGCAATAAATAAATGTACCGTTGTGACACCTACATACGTCATCGGTCGTGGGACTCTATAATGGATTTGCTGAACTGTTTATTCGATCTTTTGTTCGTTGTTTGATAATATTGTTCACAAAAATAATCTATCACTAAGATAAACTGTTTTAACCATCAATTAAGCGGGATTGTGACTAACAATAAGTGTTAAAAAACTGGCCAAGTGCGTGTCGGGCCACGCGCAGGGTAGGGTTCCGTAGTTGCCCGTCACAATATACGAACTTAGAAGGGGGCTTTTTGTTTTATACTACGGTTTGACGGCTAATAAAGTCTAAAAAGTACTTTTTTTAAGTTGGTCGACTATTACTCGTTAACTTGTAAAGCTAACTTAGCGGTGATAGTTTTCCTTTTAATTTCATTATATACACTACTGCCATGAATTTTTTCACATATCTAGAAACAACCGTTTAGCTGGCAGAGGGGGGGGACACTCGACTCTAACAAAAATTAGCACCTTAAAGCTTAATATTTCGCTAACGGATCCCTAAATCGAAAAATCGTTTTCCCACACCCACCGTATTTTTAAAAGACCTATCCAACGATACCCCACACCATGGGATAGACGAGAAAAAAAAATTGCGTCCCCACTTCACGGGTAGGGGAGGTAAGTACCCTAAAAAAAAATATTTTTCAAAATTTTATTTTACCACTTTCTCGGCGTGATTAATATGTGTACCCATGCCAAATTACAGCTTTCTAGTACTAAGCGTCTCTGAGCTAAGCCGCAGACAGACGGACGGACGGACGGACGGACATGGCGAAACTATAAGGGTTCCTTGCTGACTTCGGAACCCTAAAAACTAACTGTATTCACTAAGAAATATTTCTTCTGATGGAAATATTTCTTCTGATGGCCGCCAAAAGCAAGCTGTTCAGGGCTGCAATCTCCAGGGTCCGAATAGCCCTAAACCATCTCCGGTAATCAGCAATCTCCGGTTGAGGATGTCACCTCAAGAAGAAGAAAAAAAATCTACCTAGAGTTTTATATCTAGTTCCAAGTTGTCTACGACGTTACAAGTTGTAAGCATTGATACATACCAGTAGATTTGTCATAGTGTAAGGATCTGGGTATGAATTCGCATGGAGGACATGCCATATACCAAAATACCTATGAGGTTTTCAAACTTATGTACGTAATAACGATTGCTCTCAAACGGTGAAGGAAACCTGCATACGGTGAAGAACAAATTCTGATACGTATGTGTTGTCCACTAAACCGTATTGCACGCGTGGTGGACTAACGCCCATACCTTGAGGGCCTAGCTATGCCCTGCGGTGGGACGTATATAGGCTGATGATTATGTTCGCTGCCTAAACATATACATGTGTAAAACAGGTTATACACCTTGGATCATGGAATACTATTGCCATTTGGCATGTAAGTCCCTCGTAAAACCTAAAAATTAAACATGCTACAATTGTAAAAGTTGGCTCATATTTGTAGCATAGTTTCTGACAACCCTATAATGGAATATACGATTGTGATTTGATATAGGTAAGTATGTAGATATACATATAATGCAACCAGCGGACAGTGAATGTCAAAAGGGAATCAACTTGTTAACTCAGTCCATCCTTCATGCCATAAGCACCGTACAGAAATAATTGCATCAGCACGTCGTTTGACATAATCATTTCGCAGGAAATATTTCAATTTGGATAAGATTTATAAACTAAAGATTTTACGTGAAGAATGAGCGTGAAACCGAGAAGACAGTCCTATAGGACCCAAACGTTTAAAGTAGACAGATGAGATGTCAGCAGAAAATTGGATTTCGTAAAATAAATATGTCGTATTCACTTTGAATTAACTGCAGTTTTATTAAAATGATTTCTGCGTCTCTATCGATAAGGTACAATTCTGTTCGACGTGAAATTGTAAGAAGATTTGACGAAAAGTTAATTTCGAGTGCAACTTTGCGGACAAAGGAATTAATCTTTGTCCACTACGGGGTCCTTTTTCATCAGGCGTGAGGTTTCGTGAGATTCACAGGTAAAGTCATACCTTGTTATATTTTTGAGTGACACTTTTACGTTTTCAATTAAAATTTGACAAATTTTTAAGACGAAAGTGAGTTTTAATCCTTTTTGTTGACTATTGTATACAAGATTAAGCTGGTTTATAACTTGATGTTTGTGCCTTTGTCGCCATAATGGCGTTTTGTTGTTAATTGTTCACAAATCTGTGTCTTTATCCGCCTCATTCACTCACAGTTCGTCACTTTTGCTTTTGCTAATCTCCTTTGCAATCTTCTTATTGTATTCAGAATAACAAACAAATTAAATTACCTATCACATACAGCGGTATAAGTATAATACTACAAAAGTTTTCCTCCAATCAAAAACTATTAAAAATGCACCTAATTAGCGAAACGAAACTAAATTAACCTTTTTGTTATTTTATATAGGGTGCATCTTAATATTATGTTGACACTTTTTTAAGAGGATGATCAGACCATCAAACTGAACCACTTTCTCTATGGGACAAACATCGAAATCGCGAAAAAAAAACAGCTCTTTGTGGCGATCTCGCTCGTTGCAGTGGACTGTTTGAATGAATAAAACGGCGGCTCTTCACATTAAAAACATCACTTTCAATATTTTCGCAATTACATCGGCGAGCACAAGTCAAAGGAAAAGAATCTACGACATTTTGAGTTTTTAATTTTTGTTTGGTGTTGCTAACACCCAACACTCTTCCATACAAAACTGCAAACCTACTCGAGCCAAATGTATGGGACAGCTGTTTTTTTTTCGCTATTTCGATGTTGGTCCCATGGACAAAGTTGTTCAGTTTGATGGTCTGAACATCCCCTTAAAAAGTGTCAACATATTAAGAAGGACCAGGTACTTATATTAGAATTTTAAAATTATTCTGGAGTCAGACTTGATTTAATTAACGTCCTTACATTACTTGACTGCAAATCGATCAATTTTGACCATTCTTAAAGAAAGGACTAATAAATATGTAATATAATACATTATTAAGCTTTTTCTTAAGACGCTCCGTGTGGTCTGAATTTAGCACGGACTTGTCGATTGAGCCTCAAAACGTTTTAGCATCCACAATCCGATTTCGAAGCCCTCTGCTAAGTGACCCAAAGAATGCAATATAGGGGCTATAAAACTTGATACTGGTGAAATTTGAAGCTTTAATACTATAATAATGACTACCAACCGCTACTTTAATTTTTAACATTTTGAGACAACTTTCCGTTTCTTGATAGAGATTCGATATTCAATGAGTTATTTTATTTAAATTGATGTACCTAGGTACCTACTTAAATTTTAAAGACGAAACTGAGATGTTTCAGTACAGTACTATTTGATCATAAAGAATGGTTGGCAGTTCACGAAATATAAAAGATACTTTATGTGTAAGGACAGGGTGTTTGATTGCACTTATTGTAGTTGCTACAATTTGCTATCGATGTTAAAATTGTGCAAATCATTTAGTGAAAATTGAGTTAGCCTAAAATAATCTACTTTCTACTGATGCTGCAAGTTTGTTATAGTAACTCTGTTTTCTTTTAATGAAACTAGTTTTCATGAACAGGTCATAGTTGATAATCGCGTGCAATAATTGAAATTACGATAGACTCTTTTTGTTGAACATTATGATACAAAATTGTTAAAGTTTAATTATATCATTCGTTTCTAAATTTATAAGCATGACATTTTAATAAAACAAAAGGAAAAGTTTTAGTAACTAATTAGTCAATCCTCAAAAATGATATCAGTGAAGACACTATTTTACACCGGCCATTTAGTTCATTAGGAGACTGCATTTATTCATTTCTCCGATATATGCCTGTCTTATTTTAATCGTTCTTAAATAAACTAACTGTATCTTTTTGGGTGTTATTAAGGTAGTGATTTATTTGACAGCCTTCATGTAACATGTGGAAGAGACCAATAAATGTATCGATTTGGTTTGGACCCTTGTTTTAAAAGGCAAAGCCAATAAAATAAATATCAAAAGTACAAGTACTGACGTTTTAAAAGTTCTTAATATGTTTCGTACTTTTAAAATTATTTTTCGATTCAGTTTTGCATGTTTATCGGTCGTGTTTAAAATACTGAGATGAGGATGTGTTGAGTCAATTTCCCAGTGGGATGTCTTATAAAAGATGATTATTAACGACGTATCATTTAAAAGCTATTAGCGGGTCCATTTGACTAAAATTAAAGCGGACATTTAGGTTCATTTATTTTGAGACAAATTAAAAACTATAATTAATATACCTTTACATTCTTAAGACTTTATATTGATCTTTATTTTGATGGTCATAAGATGCAAAAAATTACGATTATTAACAATCTTGGTGACTCAAAGATCAGTAGCTGATTACTTGCTTGTAATACGAGAAGTCACAAAACTTGTGTGGGCAAAACTTAATGAGTTTTAGTAGCTATGAATCTAAATAACGAATGTGGGATACTAGAGTTAGAGCGGTATTTATATATTATGTGAATATTGAATTACTTTTCGTGTTTTAGCTTGTTTATTTCGTCACGTGCTTCGTGTACATCTGTGTTAGATCAAGATAACTATGTTGATCTACGTCACATATCTTTCTAAAGTCGAGTACTACTAAGGCGAGAAAATACTATGATTGCAAGTAGACAACTCCACTAATTCGCACTGGACCCTAGAGGGCCGCTCTCGGACCGCTCGACTCCTTCCGTAGATATCAATCTACTAAGTTATTGGAGTCCTGTGCTAGGACGTATACAGGGTGTAAACTTATGGGGTGCTTCAGACTATCCAACTAAACAACTTTTACTATGGGACCAACATTGAAATCGCAAAAAAAATAACAGCAGTCGTATAATATTTGGGTCGATTGAACGATGACATTTTCTCTATGGAACAACCAAACATCTTTTTTCGATTTCAATTCTCGAAAGTGGTTTGAAGCGCTCAGTTTAATATGTAACGCATTTAATTTTACATCCTCCATGATGATGATTATGCAAATATAATATTTACCACCATTCTACAGTTAGTTCTGTAGGTTAATCTATTTAAATCTAACACGTCTTTTTGTACAACACACTTTTAAACCTTACGGCAGTTTAATTTCATCAGTGAGTATATTAAAAAGAGTAAATAAAACTTAAGTGTCCCGCGTGAAATGGTATATGATGAAACAAATGGTCGTCCTGCGGTTGCTTCCTCTTCCTTCCACTGGTTTGCCGCAGAGTTCCTGTTTGGATGCGCATGCGACTGTTTCGTTAATAAAAGTTTAATGAATAAGGTTTGAGAAAGGATAGTAAAGTACACCTGGTCTACTGTTTTATTTATTTTGAAACTTGGATAAGTTATATGTCAAGATATACAGTCGAAGCTAAAAAAGCGTCGAAAAACATTGCAACCAGCACTGGCCTTTAAACCATACATAATTTGTATGATTCCTCACGCACACCAACCTAATGACAGTTTTCTGGGATCCAGTGACAATTCTTGCCCACCTTTCCTGGCGCATTTGACATACTCGTACATGGCTGGCCTAATCCATCTTTAATCTGGCCAACTAATATTATCAATACGCAAAATGTGTCTCTATCAGTCAAATTTAAAACTCAAAATGTGATTTCGAATGATTTTTGTACTGACAGGTAGATAACAGTAATTGACGAAAATGTGAATGGCCCCAAAGGCCCCATTAAAAAAGAACACTTGGCATTTCACACCGGTGGTCCGACCAAACTGATTGGTGCGAAATGCCTAAAAAGTTAAGACCCATAAATTGTAAATAACTTCCTAAACACTCATAAGTACAAGTAGTCCTGGCCGGGGTCGAACAGTTGCTTGCATGAAAGCTGAGGCTACTCGCTACTAGATCACCACGACTTGTTCTCAAACTACACGGCAATGAAATCGAAAACCACTGGCTACTTTCGCCGACCTTGACTCAAGGAGTTATTGTAAGCCTGTAGATATATCTAATTGTGTTGTGCAATACACCGTCGGCTATGAACAATCAAAATGTTGCTCAATTTATTAACCGCACTGTTGTTAGACCGGCATCCACTTGGATGGTATTGTGGTGAGAAAAACCTGGCATTGCATTTTAATTTGCTTTAAGACTTACCTTCTACGAGGATCCTTAAAATTGGATAAGACTTATAAGGTCCTGAAGGAGTCGCGTTGTAGGTCTGCTATAGAGTAGTCGCATCGCGAGTCGATTGTTGGTTGCCCCCTCCCCGGAACAACGAAGCTCCAGTGGTGGCTCAAGATAGTGTTCTTTTCGAAAAACAATCCTTGAAGTCACCAAAATACATAAGTTACCGTACAACGTCAAGCACTCTTGCTACAAAAACTAGACATTGGCAAATCATCACGTACCCAAGATAGCAGGCATTTTTTTAAAATATAGAATAGAATAGAAGGTCCTGAAGACAGTCATTTCTGAAAACAAACGATACAATCCAATCCAGTAAACCATCAAACCAATCAAAGTTGATTATATTTATAATTATGTGGACAAAAGATAGGATTGGATGTCATCTGAATTTTAAAGGCTGACATATAATTGTTAATGATGTATTGAATATTAAGTAGGTACTTATTAAGTTAGTAATGAGTATCAGTATCATTCATTATCTTATCCTAATCTTAAAACCGTGATGAAAAAAAGGCTTTTGATGAAACAAAATACGGCATTAACTTTAATATCGCCAATGAAACAAATAGGTTGTATAATATTCATAGCACCACAAACATTTTGTTTGTTAAATCTATTTTAATCAGTAAACTATCTTAGTGGTTCGTAGACTAAGAATGTTAAGAAGCCAACGGCGATCATAATATTTAGAAACTTCGATTGTTCAATACCTACACATGAAACATTTTGTTGTTTTGATTTCTATGTGCGATTTATTTCGATCAATACATGCTATAATTATGGTATTTGTTAAGAAATAGACGTGGGCGGATCAAAAGGATTTTGCAATAGTTGTCGGGTATTAAATCCTATTGTCTGTGTTAGAGTTAGACACATTTTAGACTGGAATCAAAAGAAGCAATTTGACTGCATTATAAATAATTGGTATCTTTGTAATTCTTTAATGTTACATGTCCTATTTTTGTACACAAGACTGTATGAAAGAAATAATAGCTTTGTAGTTATAATATCGTCTTTATGTGCCTATTTGTATCTTGGCAATACAGGGTCCTTCTTAATACGCAGACTTTTTTTAAGGGGACAATCACACCGTCGAACTGAACAACTTTTTCTATGGCACCAATAACTAAATCGCGTAAAAAAATCTGCTGTTCCATACAAAACTGCAAACCTACTTGAGCCAAATGTATGGGAAAGCAGATTTGCGATTTTGATGAAGGATGTTGATGAAGAATGATGAGTAAGTATGATTCGTTATTAGGTATGTTCATTCTAGATAGTTAGTTTTATATTTTGGTATGCAATAAAGTATGAAATTCTTTTTACAGAAAGGCAAGGTGCGGAGTAGGTACTCAAAAACGGCGGGCCTGTGTGAAGATATGTACGGATGGATGTGAATGAGGGCGACATAGGTAGGCCTGCCCTACAATTATTATTTGGAAACAGCTAAAGGTAACAACTAGGTATGATTTAGATAAGAAAGTTATTTAGTCGTGCATCTGAAGAATTAGCCAAAATCATCACTTACAATAATAGCAGGTGTGCAGAACAATTGGTAAAGAGACCTTTAGGTTTAATATTTAAACGATTACGAAAACATTGTATTTTACTAAAACTTCGATGTATCACCTGTGACATGACACAAAATTTACATGGTGAAGTGAAGCTCAAAGTGTTGGTACGAGTATATACGTCCGTCATGGACATTTTGGCGGGATGCAACGGAAATATATCAGGAAAAGAATGCGGAGTGATGAGATGACATGTTAAATAGTTCGAAAACATGTTTTAAAGGGTTGATATTGGATTTATGCATGACAAAGCAAGAAGTTATGGGCTCAATTCATGTTCACGGAAGAAAGAGGTAAACAAAATGTTTAATGTTCTCTTAATATTTTCAATACTATAGGTGTTTCTGCTCTCAAAAGGTGAAGGGAAACATCGTGAGATTCGTGAGGAAGCCTGCATACGCAGAAGAAGATATTCTGAACCGTTTGTTTAGTCCACTAATCCGCATTGGGCACGCGTGATGGACTAACGTCTATACACCCTCCATGGGTCCATATGGGAGTTGTGCCCTACAGTGGCACGTACATAGGCTGATGATGATGTGTTTTTAGATTTGTCGTATTCGATATAACAATGGGCTTTTATTTCTAAGACAACGGTTTCTATGCGAAATCTTTTACTGAATGTGATCCTTAGTCGTGTTTATGCTATTTTTGGAATTTTTAGCTTCATATATCATTTTGGGTTTCAACCTGCGTGTGTGACTAAGAGCTTCTAAAAATACCTCCTGAGAAAACGTATAAAAAAACTATCCTCATGTTAGAAAAACAATGTGTGACTGAGAACGTTTTGAAATAACAACTGTGAGAATAGATTCTACGCTAAACAAAGATTGATGACACTAAATGAAGCGAAAGATGTCGCATACAACCAGATAGGTAGCGTGTGACTGAAGTGTCGTTCATTCAACTTGTTTGTCCCGTTGAGGAATACAAGTTGAAATTGTTGAAACACTGTATGTATTGTAAAAGGTGTTTTCCCTCAAGCAGGCACTGAAGTGCTGACCCGATCGCTCGTCGGGATGCGTATTTCCATAAACTTGGGATTTTGTTACAGACAGTAGAAGTGGTGCATTACGCGTTTTGAAGCTTTTACAGAAATACGACGAATGTAAATGTAGGCAAGCAATAAATGATATTACAAAGTTTCTTAAAACATTATTCCGTAGAAAGAGAAGGAACTAGAAGGAAGCACGTGTCTTGTCATATCACTCAGTAAGAGATGCACATAGCAAATTCGCTCTAGTTAAAAAAGGAGATCGCTACTTATTGCTGTCCTTATCGACGTGGCCACTTTTTTGTTCTACGACGGCTGTCTGACTCCTGAGTCAGACATATATTTTCATACAAATTGTATAGGATTTTATGACTATCGCTGTCTCATACGCGGTTACACTGATGTTTCGTCTATCAGCGTAAGCGAAAAATACTTCGCCTATGCATTATTCTGTTTGATTTGTTAAGAAAAAATAGTGTCATTATTAGGTACCTAGGTATTGTAAGAGGTTATATGTATATCGCGGGTTCCGTACTGGCCGCTTTAGTTTAAGTTTGGAACGCATATCAAAAGAAACAAAGATTGAAAGGGTTTGTATTATGTCTTAGATCCGGGGGCGAGGGGATTGTCATGTTTCTCTATAAATAAAATATCTTCTAAAATATAAACCAATTTATTATTATTACGCCGCCACCATCTGAGCGAAGCCCCGTCACATGGTGGAGGCGCCGGGTATTTTAGGGCAAGGCATACCCGGGTAGGCGCGTCATGTGGTGAAGTATGACGTCATCAGTTTGATTAAACTTGGGAATGTTCTGATGGGTAAGTCAGGGGGCGACACTGATGAACACCACTGACATTAGCCTGCCGGTATCCATGCACTAGTTGCTAGCAGAAACTGGACTAGTGTCTATGCGTTAGCTTAGTGTTAGTTCTTCCCACCTAGGTAGGCGCATTTAGATAGGTTAGGCAGGTAGGCCTAGCGTTAAGTTGCATTGTATAAAGTCAGATATGTGTTCCAAACCAGCAGTAGAGGGGGATGATGTAAGAGGTTATATATCGCGGGTTCCGTACTGGCCGCTTTAGTTTAAGTTTGGAACGCATATCAAAAGAAACAAAGATTGAAAGGGTTTGTATTATGTCTTAGATCCGGGGGCGAGGGGATTGTCATGTTTCTCTATAAATAAAATATCTTCTAAAATATAAACCAATTTATTATTATTACGCCGCCACCATCTGAGCGAAGCCCCGTCACAGTATATTATACAGGGTGTAAGGAAAAGTATCATTAACCTTTTAACCACATATTCTACCCATCAAACTGAACAACTATGACCATGGGAGCAAAACTGTCAGCGTAAAAAAAAGGCTGCTGTTCCATAGGTTTGCATTGCACGTAGGTATTGCAGTTTAGTATGGGACAGCTGACTTTTTTTTTGCTCTGAAAGGTTTGCTCCTATATAGTAAAAGTTCTTCAGTTTGATGGGTAGATAATGTGGTTTAAACGTTAATGAATTTAATGATACTTTTCCTAACATCCTGTATAGTGATTAAGGCGATATTTTGGACCTATGTTAGTGGGCCTAGAAAATTGGGTTCAATAAAGAATCTTTTTTAAAATAGCAGACTTCTTATTTTAAAATATCATTGGTTATTAAAATGTTATAGTCCTTAAATCCAAAAAAGTATAGAAATTCAATAAACATCGACAGCTAATCGGTTGCTTAGATATTTGAACGAAAGCAAGCCCCAGAATGGCTGGGTTACGGTACAAGTTCCGTCCGATATTGAATTTTTAATACCTTAAAAAAATATATAGAATTTTAAGTCGATGGAGAGATTCAAATGTCTATGTATGTATCAATTTAGGCCACCCAGCCACATGTTTGTGGCAAGTGCCTACAAAATGTATGTAGGAAAGAACATGTGAATGGCTGATGGCTGTGGCCGATGGCTCGTTTGCATCGAACAAAATCTGATATAGGTTTTTAAATCAAATTTTGAGTATTGTTAGAAAATACGCCGTTCTCCGTACCTTGTTGCAGTTTGAATAAAGGGTAAATAACAGGCGCATGCATACAAAATGTGCCGGCGCTGTCAAAGGGCTATTTGTCTTTTTCGAAATTGTAGCAACATTTCACGGCGATGTACTCACATTTTATCTCGCCTGTTTTTCTATTTTCCTCACTTGATGTATGGGACGCATTTCCGCACTTTCGAATAACTCCTGTATTCCCTTTTATGTGAGCAGTGCTTTAAAAATGTATTCGTAGGGTAGATTTTTGTACGTGACACTGGGTGATTCGGCAAAGGAATTATTCAAGATGACAACATAAAATATTTTACTTTAGCATTTCTCTATTTTGTTCACTTTGAGTCCAATGCACTTGTATGAGTAACTTGGGTTCGTATTTTCTAGCGTAACGTTAACGTATCAAATGCTTTAAAACAATTAACTGTGTTTATGAAATCTTTTATTTTTGTTTAGGTAAGGAGTCGTGGAGGTCCAGTGGAGAGTAAACTTGCCTGCCGTACAGGAGGCGGTGGTTCGATCCCAGTCCAAGCCGACTCGTACCAATGAGTTTTTCGGAAGTTATGTACGATTTGTAACACCACTGGCTTTTCGGTAAAGGAAAACATCGTGAGGAAACCTGCATGCTTAAATTTTCGAGGCATGTATTGTACCCACTGTCCATTATAAGTGGCGACGGGCTCACCGTCACACCAGACAGAGTTTCGGTAGGTACTACTGGAGAAACGTGGATGTTCTGAGGTTTCAGAATATCTCTGACTACCCCCTCGGGGAATATAGTCGTGAGCATATGCTTATGCATATACGTATGATTGAAGTGAAAATAATAATCAATACACTGCGTGAATCTGTTTTATAAAATAAAATTATCATATGATGCTCATGACTATTATTCCTCTGTAGGCAGTCATAAATATCCCAAGTACAAAACGTTTTCTGAATATAAAAATTTCATAACATTGTGTGAAATTTACTTTTCCTCGCGATGTTTTCCTTCACCGAATATAGTACATACAGTTTGTAAGGAAAAGTGTAATTAACCTAATAACCACCAAGTTAACCAACAAACCACCACCACCACTAAGTACTCTACCCATCAAACTGAAAAACGTTTGCTATGGGAGCAACCTGAAACAAAAAAAAAACTGCTGTTCCATACTAAAGTGCAATAACTACTGGACTAAAATGTATGAGACAGCAGATTTTTTTTTGCTCTGATATGTTTGGTCCCATGGTAAAAGTTGTTCAGTTTGATGGGTAGAGTATATGGTTTTTATAATTCGTCGTTGAAAACATGACAACCTACTGAAAAAATAATTATTATGAATTTATATTTATTTATAATTATTGTCGCATTCAATACGTATTGTTACGTCATTTAAACACGTGCTTACTCTCAGTTCTTATATGAATCTTATCAGAGCGTTTAATCGTTTATGCATAATGACCGCACACGGTGTAGTTTTTGTGATAGTTTTTACTCTTTCCATCGACCCAAAACATTGACCCTCTTAACTAAATCTTCAAACATGTCTTAACGGAGGACCTAGCATTCATTAATTTCCGCTTGTCTTCTACGATATTTCAAAATGTCAGCAAAACTAAACATTCATACATGTACAACCTCACCATCATTATGCCTTTCAGCGTGGCTAGAAACTTTGCTACAACCACTTATCTTTTCAAGCGTGCAGTGGGGCAATACTCACTTTTAGCATCATTAAAGCTTCAGCATAGCTAGCATGCCGCAGTGATACAGCGCTATCACACCTTAGCTCTCTTTCTATTTGCGTGCGAACGAACGAGATAAAAGACGTGATACCTCGTGATATAGCCGTATCACGTGTAGCATACTACGAGTGCAGGATCAAATGATAGGAGACTATTAGTTTTTCACTCATTTAAGTCATCATCATCATCATGGGCCTTATTTCATCTAAGTAGATGTTTCAAATAGCGTCTGTTTGGTTAATCGATGTTCATGGCTGTATAAGCCAATTCGGGAGCGGCAATGCCTGCTTCATTTACGGCATTTGTGCTGTGTGTCGGTTGGTGATGGAACCACACTGGCATGGTTCAGTAAAACTAATATTGTCTGTTAAATGTTAACTATAAATTTTCTCAATAAACTGACGGTTTTAAGGGGATAATCAGACTATCAAACTTAACAACTTTCTCATGTAAATCGCAAAGAAATATCTGCTGTTCAATACAAAACTGCAAACTACTCGACCCAAATGTAATTATCACTTTTATGGTCTAATTATCACCTTAAAAATACCGACAGCATATTTAGAAGGACTCTTTATATTTATAGCAACAACTATTTCCATTTTTCGGAATGCACGTCCATCCTACCCGATACGTGTATAAATTACAATTACGCTTTAAGAAGCGCATTTCAATGGGCGTCCCGATATCGATCAGGTTGCATTTCATCAGAGCTACTGCCGCATTATCTCTCTAACAAGGAAGAGATCGCGTTTGTTGATCTATCTCCTCGTATGCCAATTAGCCAATTAGAGAGCGCAAACAACGGCACTCGGTACAGATAAGAAAACGTTTTTGTACCCAACCGGAGACATTTCCTTTATCCATTCTGAGTATCATTAATCCAAGTCAAGAATATTTTGAGAAAAGGTGCATTTCATTAACGCTTCGCCTCAAAGGTCGCGGCAGTCATTTGTCTCGTAGACCAATTTACAATCGAACGGCGAGCTTAATTTTCGAATTCATAAACGGCTTACGGGAGATTTTGTGATTAGATAAGTGTCAGATGGCAATGGGTACAAAATGAAAACGTTTAACGTTTGTTTTCCATATTAGGTAATGTGGTTCTTTTAAAAATTGTTATGGTTTGTTGAGGCCTTGAAAAGGGCGACTATCATATTTTATATAAATCTAACACTACAACAAGGCCCATTGCATTTAAATTCGTCATGTCCATTACCAAATCCAATAATATTTATTACTTAAATTATAAGAATATCAGCGTATGTAAACGAACATTCCAAAACTAGATAAATTTAGCATTTGCCTTAGATAAATACTACATAACTACAAACTATCCACCACACTGGCTCGAAGAGTACTCTTCTTTAAAAATATAGGTTCCTTCTTAATATGCTGACACTTTTTTAACGGGATGATTAGACCGTCAAACTGAACCACTTTATTTATGGGACCAACGTCGAAATCGCGAAGAAAAAATCAGCTGTCCCATACAAAACTGCCAACTTAACTCGACCCGAATGTATTGGACAGCAGATTTTTTTACCAGATTTCGATGTTGGTCCCATAGAGAAAGTTGTTCAGTTTGATAGTCTGCACATTCCCTTAAAATAGTGTCAGCATATTAAGTTGGACCCTGAATATCTTAAATAAAAAAAATCATAAATGACTAATAAATAAAAGCATTAAAATTAAGCACTCTTTTAAAATTAATGCTTACGTAGAAATCGCCATAGGTGATGGCCATAGAAGAGGGAAAAAGAGGTAGAGGACGCCCACCGACCACCTGGATGAGAACCGTCTCAAAGGATATGTTGACGTGACGCAAAATCGCCAAGAGTGGCGCAATAGTATCAGGAGGGCTGACCCCAAATAGGGAACAAGCCAGGAGATTGATTGACGTAGAAATCACCTGGATCATTGTTTGTACCCATTCCAAAAGGAAAAATTGAAAAGGTCACTGATTATAGTCGTGATGTGTTTCAAAACCATCGCTTATTTTGAAGCCCAGCGTCATAGGTTAAAAAGAAAGTTTCATAGCTGTAGCTTAATTTGGCGAGTAATTAGATGTCACAGAGAGATCGTGAGGAGAGAACGACAGACATATAGTGGAGTCGACGATCTGTGAACGCTCAACGTATACCCTAATCACTTTCAATAACCGCTCCTAAGCTTTTAAATGAGGTGCCAGAATCAATTTTGAAATTGTTGAGTTCTGATTCTAATTAGAAGTTATTATTGAAAGTGGTGTCATTGGAATCTAATTGAAATTTAACTGGTCGTAATTCTAGTTGGGAGACTTGGGAGTTTAGGTTTATGGAGCTGCTCGCATTTGTACTAATATCTTGTTAATACCTACTGCTTTTTGTGTTGGTTTTATATAAAGTACCTACTTATATTTCGGTGTTGATGTCCATTGTGCGTGGTTTTTAAATCATTAATCCCACTGCATGGGAAAGGCCTACCCTCTGGTAGGGAGTTTTTTGACATCAGTCCACTATGCGTGCCCAATGCGGATTGGTAGACTTCACATACGCTTCAGAAGTACTTTTTCAGCGTGTGCAGGTTTTCTCGCAATCTTTTCCTTTACTAATAAGTAGCGTTAAAATATCAGATACTAATTGGACAACAGCGGGACTAATATTTTCACCGGTTTGTTCCTAGAAACGTCATTATCAGATGGATTTTGAAAACCACAACCACATCCAACTAAGTGACACAATATGTCGTTTCATAACAGGGAAAAATCTCGGTTCACATACTATATTTGCCAACTGGAGCGTAGTATAAAGGCGCAAAGGGCCAAATCCCGTGTTAACGAAGGTCGGGACCGTAATCCCGGCGTCCCGGGACTTGCTCGGACACAATTAACAGGCTCTAGCATTGTCTAGCTGTCTATATTAGTAGTTAGTTACGGGATTACGAAATGGAATATGGTTGAAATGTTATACGAGAATTTTGAGGAATTATTATTATTGTGAGAGGGATTTAACTTTTAGTAACTTTGGTACAGTTATTTTAGGGTAGCAATATTAAATTTTCGATTTTCACAAGTAAAATAAACATTTTGGTACTATCGCGAAGACAAGACGGAACTTATAGAGAAATCACTGAACTTTGTCTCCATATGGAGTGTAATTATAATAAGAGAAAAATTCATACTTTCATGAAACAACGATCAAGTTAAGTTCATCCTTAGAGCATTGGAGGTTTCAGAGTGGATTGAAGTGGTTATATAATTTCGAATACCGATCTTTCCTACTCCTAAAATTAGTTGCCCACAACGAATGATACTGGGATGGAACCCATGGAACCCATTCCAAGACAGATTACAGTCATCCCCCGGGCTCGCTGAACTTCATAGTCTAGTTTTGTGAGTTGTTGCGGCGGTTGATCCTGGGCTACGTTCACGACCTTTGGGTGCGGTTGTTTTTCATCTCGCTCTTATGGATAGAACGCTTTTCACCGAGGCTCAGAACGGCGTTTGTGCGAAAAGTTGCACTCGGGGTGCACCTCGGGCGTAGGTTCGGAACACAGCCCTGGTTTACACGAGTTACAGTCCAGGTGTGAATGTGCGGGGGGCCGATAGCCCTATTCCCAAAAATAAATAAAAAACTGGCTACATTTTGCTCACAAAATGCTGCATTGAACTTTATCCCTATGTACTCATAGTAGCCTCGTACTTCCCACACCCATGGAAAAAAAGGTGTCATTCTAAGCGAGAATCAACGACTAAGAGTAGAAATTAAACTAGTAACGTTAATTACATGTCGAGTGTACTTACATGTGAAAACTACTGATATTTAAACGAATAATTAACGTAGCCTAGCTCAACTGCAGCAAAGAACCTAAATAATAGCATTCTACTCGTATAAATTATCGAATATGTCAACGCTGGAGTACTATAACGTGTGTAAAACTTCATTTGAATAACTCACTCGACAGCACGCAGCCTTCTGTTGCAGAGTACAGACAAGGGGTTGTTGTTATGGGAGAAAGCTTTCATTTGCGTGAAATACTACAACAGAAAGCAGAATCTATGTATGTAAAAATATGTCATCCGGACGTAAAGAAGTAGCAGAAAACTACAAAAATTTCAAACTGATTGCCGTATCTCAAGAATTTGGATACTGGCAATACTGGTGGTCTTGATAATTAGCGGCACGAATTGTAGCCGATCTGACGACGTCATTGTGATTCATTATATTGACCTAACGATGATTGTTATTGTAGAGTAATTTGATAATGAATTTTATCAATCAATCAATCAAATCAGCCCACATCAACCCACTGCCTCCCTTTTATTGCGCCATTCTTCACGCAAATAAAAAAAAACATAATTTTCTCCACAAAAAGTTTACAAAAGTACGCTACACAATTTATTATAGGATTGAAGGTGGAGTCTGGTGCTTAATAAGTATGTGTGTTTGATACCTGTTCTTTAAGTCACCAGGTCGAGAGGTTGAGAGAGTATCTCAAGTAAAAGAAAAGGACTTAGTAAAGTTGTAAACAGAAGGTCATAGAATTACAATTACAATTTACTTACTTAATTAGTTTAGTTACACATTTTAATTAAGGAAATAAGGTTGAATTTAGATTAGTTTAAAAATATGGTATAAGTATTCATTGACCTCTTGGTAGATTGAGTTAATAATCCCGGCTAAAGCTGAGGCTAAAATATTATCATTGACAGAAATTATTGCTGGCTCCTCTCACAGCTACGATGTTATTAATCTTTCATCCTTGTATATTTAGACCCAAGCGGCTACCTTTGTATATTTTTTATCCCATTGTATAGCCTGGTAAATGCAGATAGGAAAATTGTACGACAAACATTTAATGAGGTGTTTCTTGCATATAAAGGGAGACAAGCGTGTACCGTGCATATTGATATAATGTTACTCTGTATGGATTGTTTATAAATTATGTTCAAGTGAATGGGGTTATTTGTTGCTTTTGAATGCCAGTGCCGGTTTACGTTTGTAGGTGAACGCTTATGGAATTCTGTAATTGTTTAGTACCTGGACATAATGATAGTAATCATCATCACCCACTGCAGGGCATAAGCCTCCTCCCCATTTTGCCATCCTTCTCAGTCCTGTGCCAGTGATATCCAGGTCTTTTCCGTTACTTTTCCAGATGTCGTCAACTTACCTGGCTGCCGGAGGACCCACTTCTCTGCTGCCTAACTTGAGCCACCACTCTGTTAAAGCTTTGCTTCACCTGCCTTCATTTCGCCTAGCTACGTGTTCTGCCCGCCCCCGACGTCCTGGACTCTTAAATACCTTTATGGTTACTACCCTATGATAGTAATGAAGAAAATATTTGATGATAACAAACTGGTAAGCTATTACTTACAGTTTTACCTTTTAAATCGTGGGTCGTGTGATAGGCACTATATGTTGTACACCCTTATGTACAAAAAGCATTCGACGAATTTAAAGATAAGTTTAAAGCACTTCGAAAATTTCATGTCCGCAATTTTAGTTTCAAGAAAAAATTATTAAAAAAATTGTTAACATTAAAAGAATCCATAAGATCGTTAAGTAGTGATTATTCAGCGAACAGTTATAAAAGACGAATTTCGATTGAGAATACCTTTAATAAATCATGTTCCAGTATTCGCGGAAGAGATTACATTGTATTTGCGTAGTGGTTCGACTTCGAAAGGTTTTACGGCTCATTGTTGCTGATCATTTAAATATTTCATAATAATGGTTTGTTAAACTTCACGAGAGGCCTTATCTGAGACTTTGAATTAATATGAAAATGCCGAAAAATTGTATTCGAAGAATAACAAGTAAAGGTTGGCAGCAAAGTTAGGTTCGCTATAATTTATCGTATAATATTTTGGTTTATCGCCATACATCCTCTTTGAGAGCAGTTAGGCCTATGCCTTGCAGTAGGACGTACATAGGGTCCTTCTTGAAAATGAAAAAAAATCGGTTGTTTCATATAAATCTGCAATCCTACTCGACCCAAATGAATGGGATAGCTGATTTAAATTTTGCGATTTCGATGTTGGTCCCTTAGAGAAAGTTGTTCCATTGGTCTCGATCAATCCCTTAAAAACCGACGGCATATTATAACTCACTTTTAAAATATTGAAGGATAAATGATTCAATGACATTTCGTGGTGATAGGACCTGCTACAAAAACATAAGATACTTTCACCGCATAAGAAACTTTTCCCTTTAGTCGCCACTCGCCTCGTACGTCACCAACGTGGAAAGAAATATGGGGTTTAATCTAATCACACGAAAAACATTTGGTTTCATCTAAGTTATTACTGTTTTTCCTACACCTTTTGTTTTACATTTTCATCCAATAGTTTTGTCACCTCACGCGGAGTTATTCTAATAATAGTACCTTGGTTTGTCACCTCTGTTTCTCTGAGTGTTATATCCTGTATTCTGTCAGTTCCTTTTGTTACGTTTTAACAAGAAGCGATCCCTCAAATGTCATAGGTCTTCTCAACACCAAACAATATCCATGAAGACAGGAACGGTTTGACTCTCTAAATAATTACATGTACACAAAAACCTAATTAATATTAATATATTCTGGACACAAAGGTGACAGCGACGCCGCGGCTCGGAATCTATTTAAAAATCAAAATTTAAAAAAAGGACTAATCCAAAACACTCACCATAATAGCGGCTACACATATTTTGAATGTAAATTAGCAACGACACTGGAATCGTATTCATCACAACTAAATGAAGCTAGACGGACAAGCGTAACTAACATCGGATTTATTACCTTATTATGATTGTTTTCTATTACCGAACAATAAAATTCAATTTTTGAAGTCGAGACACCGTGAGTTATTGTTCGAATTCGTCACAACATAGCTGTCGTTGCATTAACGATCAAAAATTCCAAAGTCAAACACCGCGCGAAATGTTAAACTTTAATCCAGTCCATAATTAATACAAATAAAGTAAAAAAAAAAATGTGTGTCCATAAATTAAACGAAGCGGAAAGGGTCCGTCGCATATCGAGAGACCTTTTAAGAAACCTGTACACTCGAATGCCATTCCGAGGGCCATAGTTAAAATGCTCAAAGAATAGCTATTCATTAGCGGGTGCGAGAATGAGAATTCTTCAGGCACTCTGAATATCCCATTGGCCCCGAGGCTTGTATTGTCTTTAGAAAAATGCCTTGGTAGACGTTGGTGCTAAATTATGTCGGCTGGTTGTTGGCAACACCGCTTGACAAAGACCGAAGCGCGGGAGCGTCGGAACATCCTAGTTCATTATCTAGTGTGCCTATAGACTTTATTGCTTCGAAAACAATGGCTACTGCCGGTTTTAAATGAAAATTGTTTAACTGTTCTTTGTTAACGAAACAACCTGCAAGCTTCCTTACGCACAATGCATAACTTAAAACAGTTTCAAAGAATTCGTTACAAAAAACATCACGACTACACATTGATTTGAAATTCAAATAAATCTTTTATTCGAGTCATTAATTAAAATCACCTTTTAACTGTGTTAGTGCAACACCAAATCTTAAATTAAAACGACACGGCAGAGCATTAAGAGCGTGTAAAATTATTCAGCGTCCTGTCGGAAGGCTGCCACAAAGTTTGCACTTTGCATATTTGAACAAACACCCCTTATCAGGCTCATCGGCGATTCCGTTCACAGATATTCTCAAGAGAAAAACGGAGCAAAGTAAGCCAAGATTCTTGTGTGCAAGAAAACACATTAGGACAAAATTAAGTGCGGTTATGTGTACTCTTGTCACATTAAAATGCCAATGGCTACTTCACGCCGCTTCGGTAAAAATAAAGGGTAAAGTAAAGTAAAGCTATTGGCTGTACAATTATTCGATGAATCCTTTAGTCCTTTGCTTAACTTACGGGTTTCATGTCAATTTATCGAGTAACGTTAAAAGTTTTTGCCTTCTTTTATTTACTGTTGTAATCAATGGTCTACCAGGTGTTCTTGGCCACTAAGAGCTAAGAGTTTTTCTTTTACAGTACGAGTCCTTTGAATAAAAATAAAAATAAAAAAATAAGAATATTTCTTTACAGAAAATAAAATCTAGGAATATAAGCATCGAATTATAACGTAATTAAAGTAATAAGGACCCTACCCTACGAACAATATCGTCTAAAGGCAAGCGCATATTAAGACGGGTCGCATCGGGACTGAGCAGGCGGCATCGAAGCGGAAAATGCGTATTTTGCTTAGTAAAGCTTGCCAGGTCGCCACGCATTGACGAATTTTTACTTTAGACGTAATTTTGGTAAAACTACAGACGTAAAAAGTTCCGTTTCGTATGGCACACTGCGACGGGCCGCATCACAGCGGGAAATGCGTACTTCGCACACAAGAGCTTGCCGGGTCGCAACGCATTGACGAAGTTTTAGTTTAGACATAATACTGGAGACATTAGTTCCGCTTGGTATGGGACATTACGACAGGCCGCATTGCACGTAGGAAATCCGCCGCGCAATATTGCGACCTGTTCCGACCAGGCATAGTATGCGATACCTGTTCATATAAATTGTATAGAAGCGATTTAGGCGGGTTTTAGCTCTGCGGTCCGACCCGATGCGGCCCGGCGTAATATACACTTACCTTTAAATACTTTTTTTGACACGGTTGTGAGTCACCAACTCAACCGGGGAGCACAAAAAGTATTTCCGTGGCGGCTCGATTCGTCTCGAGCATTCAGATCAATTAAAATATAGGAACGGTCGAGTAAATCCAGGTACGGGTTGGAATCCCGAGGGAACCTTCGTGTGACAGTTACTGGGTTACGCTTCTGGATAAAAATGTGGTCAAGTCAGTGTATGCTTGCCTGATTGAAGGTTCCGTAACTTTTTAGGAATTTGTTACAAAACATATTTATGGGTGGCTTACACCACCACTTTTCACCACTTCTGTGTAAGTTCTTGATTTAATTGCTTATTTGTCAGATAAGAACTTATCCAAAAGAGGTGAAACAGCACTTTGTATTTTAATATTTTTTAAATAGGACGTTAATTGAATTATTTTAGTAAGTAATCAACAAAGATTTCGTTTGACCAAAGAGTTTTCATTACAACGAATAATAATTAAATACTATACCGGCAGCTATTTGTGTGAAAAAATTTACGTTCATCCATTACCTACGTATAAATTAAAAATAAAAATGATTTATTTCTTTTTTGGTTTAAATGGCGGTTTAAACTTTTTTTTCAATCCATCTTGCTAGTTCACTTCTTTAAATGTTAGAAACATGGATTTTGGAATCTCCGAATTAAATAATTATCGTAAAACAGTAAAAATATCTTTAGTGGCTATTTTTTGTATGTATATTTTATAGTATTTTACATTGTCTAGAAAAATAATGTTTGGAAAAAGGAAATGAAATGATATTTCCGAACAATTATGATACTGTCACTGTCATCAGTATGAGCAGTGTGAGATATAGAGTGATAGAGTGTAATTGTCTATCTATCTATATCATCCAAGCTTCTTGCCGTCAAATAAATACCTAAATACGTTTTATTGTATGTGAATTTTAAGTCCATTGCTTCAGCAAGATGCAATATTTTTTAAAGAGTTGTCAGCAGTGTACTTATAATTGCAGCTAAATTTTGTGGTCTGAAATCAGTTTAATTTGTAGTTTAAGTTTGCGTATGATACCGATGAAAACTAAATTGTTTGTATTCCTGGAACAGATACATAGAACCATAGAAGATCAAGGCAAATGACAAAACAATCGAATATGGAACCCTAAAAATAATTTGTAGAATGGTATGCTTCGAAAGGTAGAACACCGTTTAACTTCATTATGATAGAACTGGTCGTTTTGAAACTAATTGATGGCTATAATCCCTCGGGATGGTCAGAAGCGTAGATAACTACACAACTTCTAACTACTACCATTTTAAAAATCGCAAAAAAATGTCGACTTTTCGTACAAAACTTCGATCAGCTGATTGCATTTAGCATGGGAAGTTCAGAATTTTTTTAACGATTACCTAATGGTTTTTTAGGGAATTTTGTTCAGTATCATGGGTACAATCCTCCCCTTAAAGCACTTAATGCCACTGTTTACCCTTACACCCTGTATAGGATCCTTCTTAAATGCTGATACTTTTTTAATCAATTAGATTAAAACAATCTAGAACAAATTTGTTTGCTTATTATGATGTCAGATTTTACTTAAAATATACAGTTCCAATACTAGGATTAATTAAGGATTTGTATGGAAATCCTTGAGGCACTGCAACTTTAAAACGAATTTCAACGAAAATCGGACAACATACAAGCACAAAGATTAGTTTCTAGATTTTCTTGACTTTTATTGGTTAGTTCCTATTGAAAATATAATTTTTTGTACCCATTATAGTCCATGTAGCTAATGTGGTAGCTAATAAATCGAAAAGACTAATCATGTTTTTTAACAATGTAAATAAAGTAGAAAATTCTACACAACTAAAACTGTTCGATGCTTCGTTGCCGGCCGCTGCAATCTCGGTATGAATTGGCCCTTAAAGTTTCAGAATGGAATTAGTCTGCAGTGGAAAAAAAAAGAGGCTAGCATAATGTCGACCATAAAACTGAAAAAGAAACTTTATCCCTTTATAGCTTTAAATTATATCCACAGTAAGGGGTGGTTTCTACTAAGTCGAAACCACATGACGGCGTCAAGAAATTAATTACCATAATAGATTTGCTATCGCCTGCCACCGACAAAAGTTGTCCTGACATCAAGGCTGCTTATCAATCACTTTGACGTGAAGTTTCTCAATACTGTTAATATTTAAGGGTATATTATTCGGAGCGCGCTCCATACAAACGTACTATGGTGATATTTTCAATACTAACCAATTAAAGTCGATGAAATTTTGCAGAAACAATCTAGAAACAAATTTCTATGCTTGTATGGAGTCAGATTTTCGTTAAAATGTATAGTTTTCAAGTTACAGTGCCTCTAAGATTTCCATACAAATCTTAAATTAATCCTAGCATTAAAACTGTATATTTTAACGAAAATCTGACTCTATAGAAGCATAGAGATTTGTTTCTAGATTGTTTGTGCAAAATTTTATTGACTTTAATTGGTTAGTATTGAAAATATCACCATAGTACGTTTGTATGCAGCGCGCATTTTCGCTCTCGGAATAATATTCTCTTAATGGACATTTCAATTCAATATCGGTGAAATAAGTGTAACAGAATGAGGCTTGAAATGTCTGGGTTATTTGTTGAGCTTTGTTTCGTCTGACGCAATCTCTAGTTGGCTGATAAATATATTTTTGTCTTTACGTTTCTGTTCATGACAATGCTATTAATCTTTATTCGGAAAGATGTATTCGGATGTGATGTATATTCGGTTTGTACTTACCTAAAAATATACTTACAGAAGAAAACAGAATTACGAATCTAAGTTGATTTATCTTACGTAAGTTTATCATCATCAGCTTACGTCGTCCAGTACCACGGAGTATATTTATTTGTCGAATAAGAAAAACATTTTTTTTTAATTAGGGACAACAAAGATCCAAAAGTGTTAGTAGCAATAAGACATAGTTAGTAAACAATTACAAAAACGGAACTCGTAATTTGGGACATTGCCGTAGCAGTAGACACTGGTTACTTTCATTAATGGCTTTCAGGATGCTATTGCCACTACCACGGACCCGGCGTAAAGAGATTTTGCTTTTTTGCGAATTATGGCCTCCACTTGTCCCTTAGCAAACATCTCCGAGGCTCCACAAAATCGAGGCAGTCCCAACAGCATCCTGAATCCATTGTTGTATTGAACTCGCAGAGCACTGTACAATAGGTGCCGTTCAAAGGTAGAACCACTGGGATCACGGGTTAAAGCTAAAAGCTAACAGGTAAACTATCTTTCCACCAGATACAACTTATTAAGCCACCAGAAAACCATTAACAGAAAGCTAGTCTATTATGTTACTAAAGTAGTCTTCGTTTAGTACCTAATTATAAGTCTCCTTAATGTATCCGTAGTACAAAAACTTTAAATTCACTCGTGCATAAATGTAACTAGTTAACATCAGTAATATCGCATCAAGATTATCATCATCTCATATCAGATAGCAACGTAATGCCAACATCTATAATACCACCCTGTTTACTCGAGTAATTCAAAGATTACATGTTTCACTTGACAGTGGGAACATTGGATGGGCTCTGCAATTTTACTGATAATACTCTAAGAGATCTTGTACACGGACGTATTAGAAACATGTTTGATGCGAGCAAGTTGCTAGACTACATAACTTAGGTTTGACACTTTTCTATTAGGTTTATAAACTTAAATGCTTCAAACTTAAACTTGAAATACTTAAGGGGGTGTTTCAGACCATTAAACTGAACAACTTTCACTAAGGGACTCACATTGAAATCGCGAAAAGAAAACTCGGCTGTTCCATAAATTTGGGTCGAGGAACTATTGATATGTTCTACTTATTATTTTGCTATTTTTTTTTTTTATATCAGTGCTCTATCGTAGCGCCCGTGCAGTAATTCATCCCTGTATAATCTTTTAGACGGGCATTGAAACAGCCTGAATATGTAGACTCTCGGCTCCGTTTTGTGGATAATTTATTCGTTGTTAGTAACATTGTTTTAAGTAATGGTTACTCAATACCTATGTATCTATGATGTGTTTCAAAATCTATGAATTGAATAGAAATTATCATCAAAATACAGAACTAACCAGCTGTATCAACACCCTCGGTCCTCGTTTTATTCGAGTCTAGAAGAAAAGAATAACTGCCATCGACTCGAAGTCCACTTCTGCACAAATGTCTCTCCCAATAAACGCCAGCAAACTCGGTACTGTGCTTCTTGCATTCAGTCCCAGCCATCTTTAGTAGATCGCGCCATCGACCAAAAGCCAAGACTCAGATGCACGTCATCATCATCACGACCCAGTGCAGGGCGCAGGCCTATCCTCAGGGATGTATGGGCGTTAGTCCACCACGCGTGCCCAATTCTGATTGGTAGACTTCACAGAATTTCTTCTTCAGCGTATGCAGGTTTCCTTACGATGTTTTCCTTCACCGTTTGAGAGCAGTCGGTATTACGTACATAAGTTAGAAAAACTCATTAGTACATGGCATGTGGTCCGTGTGGATTCGAACCCGCCCCTCAAGATGAGTTTCCATAGCTCTCCGCAACGCACCACCTACGCTCGTCAAATGGACATTTGACAAAATTGGCATGAGCTAAAAAGTTTTCACGCATGAATATCCCTAGAAGAGATCATCTTTTTTTTTTGTGTCAACTGGTTTAGAGTGATTCATTATCAGCTCATGTACAAGTGATCTAAGCAAGTATCAGAATGGTAACGTGTCATGTTAGGCTCCTTACAGACCAGCGACACTTTGCGGTCGCTGAAGGTCGCGCGACTGTAAAGTCTATGAGCGCAACTGTCGCGCGACGTCGCGCGACCCTCTGCGACCGCAAAGTGTCGCTGGTCTATAAGAGCGCTTACCGTTCAAACAGCGGAAAGGACAGTCTAGGCAGCTACCGTTTGCTAGTTGCGAATTAATTTATGCTACCGTTATTACCGCAGTACGCTAGAGTAAACTTGCTGTTGGGACGTCCACTTGATTGTTAGGGTGGATATGTTATTCGTTGAGTATAGGTTTTAATAAACATACACACTTACACAAACCCACGTCCGTATGGGAATACGGAAGGGATTTCTGGCTGGCCAGAAATTTTGCTAAACCAAAAACTTTTAGCTTGTGAATTTAGTAAGGTTCTATTTAGCATGAAATAATATAACTTTTAATAAAGCAGTTGCAAATAACTTGAAAACATATTTCATGATGTCCAGAGCGGTCACGACTAGATAGGACCACGCCCCGGGCGGCAAGCTAAGGGGGCGCCTAAATAATGATCGAAAAAAAAGCTTCATAGGTTGCAAAAAATCTCGAGTTCGCTTCGCTCGCTCCTGGTTTTAGATCTTATTGCAGTGATCTAATTATGATTGTTGTAATAAAATCTCAAGCTCGCATATGGATTTTAGATTTATTGCAACGATCTACCTAACCTGAACAAATCAATGGTACTAAAGACCTAAAGACACTAGGCAAAAGTTATTGCTGCGTCCATACAGGCGATGGGACGAGAGGTGGGCTAGCAGTGTCCAGTTTTTGCCCCGGGTTGAAAAAATCGTAAGTAGATCCGGGCCTGCCTAGCAGTTTTAGCACGCTGGTCTTATATCATTTAAAATAAACTAGAAACCATGGTTACCCCAGTGCGAATGTTGCAAAATTGAAGTGTACACTTTTCCGGTCGGTGCGGTAAGTTTGCGGCCCAGCTAATCGATTGGTGCACATACGTACCTACGTTTAATAAACACCGTGAACTCAGTACACGCTGTCTGTACAAACATACACTTCCTTGGTCATTATTAGGTATGACTTGTTGACTTGTTTGTTTATTATTAATATTTTATTCGTGGTATAATATTGTCAGTCTGAGACCATTCAGTATTTTAGGATCAGAAGTAAATTCTGAATTCGAATATATAATTTTCTTTTTTTTAGAAATTACTTAGCATGTGAAAAAAAAAAAATTTAGATAAGTAGTTGATAAGATAAGTTGGGATAGGCTATTGGATTCCACTGCGTTGTAAAGGATATCTGACTTATGAAGGTGAAATGCTCCAAAATAAACTAAACACAATGAAAATTAACTGGGTTTTCAAATTATATCTGACGTCAAATGATATTCCAATTAGAAAAAATAAAGCATTGATGACCTCGGTCAGTAGAGTTATTCCTTCTTCATTGGATTTTAGAAAAAGATTCACCTACATTCTAAATAATGCAGAACATTATAATATGTTTTTTTTTAATTAGTTATTATCCTCAACGGAGCATACAATTGTATTCAATTGTACTTTACCTAATCCTATTCTTAGTAAACAGATCATACCATTTCGTGGTTTTTCTAAGAAATTAATGAGTTGTTTTCAATCGCCATCATTCTACAGCCATTGTTTAAAAGGCACGTATTTACTGTATCAATGAACATTTGGTTCTGGTTTGCGGTCGCTTTCATGTCTGCTTGATTGATTTTTTGCGAGCTCTAGTGCTTTTTTGACTAATTTTGATCGTCATGTTGTCATTCAATAGTTTACATTCTGTTGTTTTGATACCCTTAGCCCCACTTGCGCCAACCACTCTAAATAGCTCTAGCAGTTGTTTTTCTATACAAAAAGTCATGGGTTACCAACCTAACCTGGAGTTTATTGCTAACGCAGGTTGGCGCAAGTGGGGCTTAGTCTATTGCTTGCCTAAAGTTGCGTTGACTCAGGCCTGAAATGTCAGTTTTCCTAAAATGTATTTTTCCCAAAATGTCTGCTTTTCCATAATATCTGCACGTCTTTTGCATAATGAAAGCTTGACGTGACGTGCGGACATTATGGACTCCAGCATGTGTTTCTTCTCCTATCGAGTCGATGGCATGCCATATTATATTTTGCCAGTCGCTGGACTAGGATTTTGCCAATCGGATAGCCTGATTGAATCGGATACTGACAATGCCCATAGTATTGGGATAAGGGGGAAAAAGGGTCGGGTAGTGTGCTCTTTTCCCGCCAGAGGCCGTAGAAACTTGAGGAGCCTTACTACATAAACCCACATAAAACAAATAATAGGGTATAAGGTAGGGTACATGCACACAATGCGAAAAAAGAAATAAAAGAAATGTTACGACAGGCGAGGATTTTTTAAATATAACGAATATTCACGAAAATTTGGAGTAAAACTTAAATTATAGATCGTGTTGGAATCTTATTACCTACCTGTGATTCCAAAACCCATTTTTACTGCTATTATTTTTAAACGCTTCCAATTGTAATTTCAGAACTAAGCCAACATTTGCAACTAAGACTATTATACATTACCTACTTTATTACTTTACTACCTATTTTGGTCGCATCGCTAAAAGTAGGTTTCTCTTATTTTAGCAAAGTAACCAAAAAAAGAGCTTGATTGATACACGATGAGTTTAGTCATTCTTAGCATTAAGTTAAACAATAGAAGACCAAAGATGACAAAAAACGTGAAAGGGGGCGTCCATAAATAACGTGACGCTAATTAGGGGAGGAGGAGATGTCGTCCAGTGTCAGTGTCACTTAGGGTCACGTAAGGGGTTCAGTCAGGCCCCCCTGGGTGAGATAAAAAGTCACGTAACATTTTGCGATAAAATATTTTTTTATGAGCTTGCTTTGTCCCATTGCTGGGCAATGGCAGGGAAACAAGGCCTAATAACAATTTCATCCAAAATTCCTACTTTATGGGGGGGAAATAGAGTATCAACTGTCGATGGATGGAAAATTTTAAAATTGCGTATATTATTTTATCCGAAGTTTTGAGTTCTAAGTCCGATATATTCCTAAGTTATTAAAATAAATATATAATTTAACTTACGATTAAAGTCTCGTGACATTGGGGGAGGGGATGGAGAGTCAACAAGAATGTCACGAAGAGGTCACTAAGGGGGTTTGGGTCACGTAATTTATGGACGCCCCCAAACTACACCGCAAAATCTATACGTCTACATGGTTGCGGCGAATCATGCGTAATATCAAGACGCATACTTTCAGTTTTTTCTATACAGAATACCGTTAGCTAAATAGTATTATTAATCACAATCTTCTGCGGCGAGATTCGCTCAAGTATTTTAGATGATGGTTATTAACTCTGAGCTATGAATAGCGGCAGTGAATTATGTTTGATGAGTGTCTTCGAGTAATGGAATTTTAAGAGGTCATTTCATTAACATTGTAGGTGAACTGAGCAGAATATCAACTAGTATTATTTTATGTACACCAGTAGGCTAAGCATGAGAAAGATCGAGATACGCATCTGTTTTTTTGTTACTTTGCGTAAGTAAGTAAAGTAAGTTATAGCCTGTAGAATCCCACTGCAGGGCAAAGGCCTCCTCTCACGAATAAGGGTGAGAGGGAGTGGGCCATACTCCACCACGCGGGCCCAGTGCGTGTTGGTGGAGGCAAGTTAGTGGTCACCGGTCACCTTGCTGTCAGAGAATTTTCAAGCCGCCAATAGGCCTCTGACTAGGCTTAACGAATAGTTACAACGCCATCTGACGGAACTATCCGAGACCAACTGTTTAACGTGCCTTCCGAAGCACGGAAACGCTCGAGATGAAATACCACTAAACGGTCACCCATCCAAAGACTGACCGGACCTGACGTTGCTTAACTTCGGTGATCGTTTCCAATACCGAAGCTCCACTACGCCAACGAGCGCTTCGTACTTTCGTTACTTTGCGTACCTTTACCAAAATGAGCACGGATGAAGGTTCTCGAATGAAGGCGAAGGAAACGACCCGGTTGGTGTAATGGTTACCACGCTGGACTGCCAAACCGGGGTCCTGGGTCCGAATCCCGGTGTGCCGTTGTTGTATGGTTCCCATAATAAAAAGCCTGAGGCTTACTTTGGATCATTAGTTCATTACAATGTATGTGCATGTGAGCGTTATTTATTTATTTTCTCGTTTTGTCGCTTTATTGTACTGTTTGCGGAAATGTGGTTTTTGGTGGAACCCTCTGCGTGCTCTATGGATAGCCCAAACTGAAGACGTCCCTTCGCTCCCCTCGTGACGCGCATACGCAATGCTCCGATAGTTTTATACAGTGTCCAACTTAATATGCTGACACTTTTTTAAAAAATCTGCTGTGCCATACAAAACTACAAACCCACTCGAGCCAAATGTATGGTTGTTCAGTTTGATGGTCTGATCATCCCCATAAAAAAGTGTCAGCATATTAAGAAGGACCCTATATAATTAAATGTCTATCACAATGTATGTTAATTACCAGTACCCCAAGAGTTTCAGTCTAATAATACATACATGCCATGGTAGCCCTAAAGCGATCTCTTACCAGTTTTTTGTAAAAGGAACTATTGTCCAAATTTAATATTTAATTATCATTTGTCTCAAGGTTCTTACCGGGTTTTTTTATTGTTTGAGTTCCCGTTATTTCGGCAATGTATAAACTTATAATATTACGATTACGGGATGGAATGGGTTACTAACTCTAATTGAGAACCGCGTAGCACTCTCAAACAATAAAAACGTTACTTTTGTCAGTAGAAGCAAGAACAGTTATGATATACAGGGTGTAAACTGAAAATACGTTACATACTGATGGGAATGCTTTAGTTTAGGCCATCAAACTGAACAACTTTCAGTATGGAACCTATATTGAAATCGCGGAAAAAAACAACTGTTTCGTACATTTTTTTGGTCACCTAGTCACACTGACGTTTTCCCTATAGTCAACGTTGTTCAGTTTGATGGTCTGCAGCACCTCCATAAGTATGTAACGTATTTAAGTTAACACCCCGTATTTACGAAGGAAAAGTACTAGCAAGCAGAACCTTCCCAATACATTTGCAAATCTGTGTACGTTGATGAAAAGTACCATGATGGTCTTCTCTTATGATTCACGATCACAGAATGACTATAATATTTATATATAAATTTTTTTTTTATTATTATTATTAATTTTTTTTTTTAGCATATTGCCTCGTCATACCCCGACAACCAAACATGAACACTTTGAAGTGTTGTGTTGTGTTCACTTTGTTTGAACAAAGCAATAAAAAAATCAAATAAATTATCAGGTAATAAAAATTTCACTACATTCCGAAATAAGATATGGATACAAATTGCAAATGCAATTATTGTATCGAGCCCCCCGTCAAGCGACGTTGCCCTTAAAAATCGACAAGATATTTGTCTTGCTAAGATTTACTGTCATTTCTCGTACCGTTTACAATCAATAACAACTGCTTAAGAGGACTCTCGCGTGCAATTCCAAACTCATAATTATAATACTTTATTGGTTGAAAGCACGCGATGCCAAGCACCTCTGCAGTTGTCGATGTTACGTAGGCATTATTTTATCAGCACGGCTAGCATGCCACCCACGACAAAGCGTTTAAACGAGAAAAACGTCATGCGCGCTCTTTTTGGCGTACGTAAAATAATAAAGATGGAGGCACATCTCGATTTTTGTCGTTTTCTCGGCGGTGGTATGCTAGAGGGGCAGGTGACTTTAAAGATTTAGCTTTGACATAAAAAATTAAAAAAAGAAAATCTGCTAGCGAAATGTAGACACAAACACACACACCCAAACGTTAAGCATAAAGAAAAATTTTATTTTTGTGTAGGAGTAACTAATCAGAATACGTTGTACCTAATAGTCGATTCCGAATTAAAGAAAGAAAGGCTGTTTCTCGAATCTTATAATCCCCTGTTTTATTTTTGTTTAGGAATAAAAGTTTTGAGTGTGTGTGACAGTACTGTAAGAGGTTATATATCGCGGGGTTCCGTACTGGCCGCTTTAGTTTAAGTTTGGAACGCATATCGAAAGGAACAAGGATTGGCAGCGTTTGTATCATGTCTTAGATCCGGGGGCGAGGGGATTGTCATGTTTCTCAATAAATAAAATATCTTCTAAAATGTAATCCAATTTATTGTTATTACGCCGCCACCATCTGAGCGAAGCCCCGTAACAGTACCTATTTCGCCGGCTGGAACTAATTTTCACACAAAGAACACATATTCTATTTAGAAGGTACATACGTACTTGTATTAAAGTCGCTGATAATCGCCTTCTGAACCTTATTGTTTAAGATATAAACGTGACAAATGTTTAGTTCATCAACTATCGTTGCCGACTTTACATCTCGTGTTCTGTCTTATTTTTTACTAACTTTTCTTCAAAAATATTAATTGAAACAAAATTCCTTCAAAACCTGCTACTGTCAAGACTGTCACTTCGGATTTATATGGAAGCGATATAAAGCGCAGCGCCTATCGAATTAACTCATCATATCGGCTGACGTTATCTTCGGACGACATCGGTAGCGGACAAACGGACGAGTGGACAAGTCGACGGATAATCTGTCGTCTACATTTTACTTTACTCGGCCTTACGTGTGCTGGCAGGTACCACTTTAATTATAAAACAAGTAAAGTAAAGTAACATAAGACAGTAATGTAAGTTTGTAACGTAATAAAGTAATGTTAGTAGACTTATTATACTTAAAGAATCTACCTTTAATTTTTAAATATCTTATTAATAAAATAAACAATTAAAATTACACTCTAATCAACTCCGTCATGAGTCGTACCCGGCACAAAGGATCCCAACACACTAGCGGCGTTACCACGCTGAATAGCCAATTAAATCCTCTGAACTTAAATGAAATTATGTCCTTGGGTTACCGCTGCCAAAATTGTTCTGCAGGAGATCGGGCGGCGGTTGAGAGCTAAAGGTGGCGAACCGCACTCTGGTGCTTTTTTGGTGCAGAGGCTGTCTTTGACCAAAGGGGAAATGCCGCTAGTGTCATGGGGACAAATAGAGCCGGGGTTGCGTGGGCCTGGGCCTTTGAGTGTGCTTTAGTCTTTATATCGACGAAGCGTGTAAATGATTTAGAGTTTAGATTTTGACGAAGCTTGTACAATTTTTTTTTTTTAACTTTTGTCGAAATATGTTGCAGGTACGGACATTTAGCCAATTTGACGAAGCGTGCACTTTCTTTTCAATACATATTTTATCTACACTTAGTTAATGAAATATACCTTTAGGTACTATATTTAAATCAAACACAAACATACAGTGAAAAAACAGGATATCACATAGATAATGGAAAAAATAAAGCGGTCTTATAACTGAAAATATTAGTTCCGACATACGACATGAAATCTAGCAAAAATCGGTCGATCGGTCATATTCTTTTTGCTTCTTGTGTGCTTGGATGGGAGCTGAAACGAATTCACAAGTTTCCTAAAATTGTTAAACAATACATGTCTACAATTCAAAAGTTAATAAGAATATTGTAATACATACTTTGCATTAGGAAAAGAATACTCTTGTATCAGTTTGTTTTCCACTTATTTTTATAACCCTTTTATTTTTTATTGTTTTATAATTTTCTTTATAAATTTTGACGTACTGCCGTAATTTAAACATTTTTGTAAATACAAAAACATATTAAAAAAAGATTATGATTAAAAATTACAACTATTATAATATTAGTACCTAATTAAGATTTATAATGCAATAGTAGGTAAATAAGTAATATAAACCTAATTACTAACTTTTTTGTATGGTACAATAACTTGAATGGAATTTGAGAAAGCAACAAATTTACTGTTGACGAAGAGTTTATGGACGCTACCGGCATAGCTATTCGTGTGGCAAAATACTGGGCTGGAAAAATTTAGAATGGCATGCAATCGACTCGATAGATGAAAAAAAAGCAGAAGAGAAGAAGAAGAATAGTGAATCATATAATTCCAACTACACTCTCCAACTATTTGTTTTCAAACAATCTAGCTTTCCCCAGAGACCTAGATTCCCAGACTTCCTAGTGCAACCCTTTGTGCAACCTACCTATATGCAGCTGCAAAACCTCTGGGATGCGCACGCAAACCACGCATGCTCAGTTGCAACAGCATCCCGGCCAGTTATTTGTATACACCTCGTCCTTGCAAATGGAATATTAATCAGAAAGTGCAACAAACAACTGCTGGACTTGATATTTTGTGTTACCAGTGCTGTAAGGAAGTGTTATCCAGAAAGATAAGGCTTCAACAAACTTATTCAGTGTTTTGTGGCCTTGTGAGGAACCGTGATCGAGCTTTTCTATAAATAGCTCAGCAACAATTTTAAAGACCAGAAAATTTATAACAATAAGTGAGAAGAGAAGACTTGAACGATGAAGGAAGTAGAGATGAATCTGTTCACAATCGGCGCTTGCGTATCGACCATATGCGTTTTTGTATTGTTAATTATAAAATGCGTCATTCCAAAATGGTGCGATCTGGTCAACTACGTGAGTGTACATCAAATTATATCAGGAAACGCTCAGTTGATCTTCATCAGTATACGTTATAATTTGGGCTCGAATATTATTTTGGATCAAATTGATTTGGACTACTATTTTCTTCTGATGTCTGTATGCTGGTCCTTCACCGCTTCGTCTATAGCTTACTGGAATCTTGTGGAAGTCAACGCATGGCTGTATTTCGGAAAGACGATCGCTACAGCCTTCAGTTATGGAATGTTTCTTTTTGTGATCCTGTTTAACTCCGTTATTCCAAATATTATAGAAATCGACGAAAATGACAAAAACAAAAAAATTTTTAAGATGATACCGGTTTTTACGATGCTGACCATCAATTTTATAATTTTTAACATTATTAGTTTATATGTATTGGTATGTAGAAATACGCGGATATTTCGCAGATTCGTTAGTGGTAAAGGTATACGTCTAGCTTTAGTTGGGGCTGCCTTGCATTGTGATATTATTGCGTTTGGATATTTCGTCATGATGTTTGTATGCGTTTTTGATAATTTGGGTTTCTTGTGGATATATGACATTTACTTGTTTACGGCTGTTTTTTACTGCCTCAGGACAACATTTCATACAGTCCACATTTTGTCGAGTAAATTTTCTATAGAACGTTACAAGAACTTTATTGATAGACAAGAGAGAGGACCAGAGATTGTTAATTTATGTGAATTAAATTAGTTTGAAGATATTTCTGCTATAAATTAATCACGATCGGAGATTAAAACTATTTACCCACCATAATATATTATTATATAAACTCTTCCGTGCAATACCTTGCCAAATTAGATTTGGCAAAGAAAACAAAAAAAATCATTGGATGTTAACTGTTGTCATAGCATCGATATAAACTGTTAATAGAGTAATCTATGTCAATAATATTTTTTCTGAATAAAGTCTATATGTGTACACAAATATATTGTAGTTTTATTTATCTATCATCTTGTACATACAAAAATATTAAATAACTAGCAGTTGCCCGCGACTCCGTCTGCGTGGATTTTAAAAAGTATCCTATGTGTTAATCCAGAACATGTTAAGGGTATATTATTCGGAGCGCGCTCCATACAAACGTACTATGGTGATATTTTCAATACTAACCAATTTAAGGGTATATTATTCGGAGCGCGCTCCATACAAACGTACTATGGTGATATTTTCAATACTAACCAATTAAAATCAATGAAATTTTGCAGAAACAGTCTAGAAACAAATTTCTATGCTTGTATGGAGTCAGATTTTCGTTAAAATGTATAGTTTTCAAGTTATAGTGCCTCAAAGATTTCCATACAAATCTTAAATTAATCCTAGCATTGACACTGTACATTTTAACGAAAATCTGACTCTATAGAAGCATAAAGATTTGTTTCTAGATTGTTTCTGCAAAATTTCATTGACTTTAATTGGTTAGTATTGAAAATATCACCATAGTACGTTTGTATGCAGCGCGCATTTTCGCTCTCGGAATAATATTCTCTTAAGTCAAATTTCACTCAAATCTGTTCACCCGTTTAGGAGGTGACAAACATACAAACATTTATACATCCAAACTTAGATATTATATTAGTAAGATGGTTGATTTATGTCGTAGTAAGATGGTTGAAGGTTGAAGCCGTGACATATTATATCACGGATAATAACCCTAGGGATATAGTAGATTACACACCGAGGGCAGGGAAGTAAGAAAGGTCTTAGATGTCATGTAATGTCATTCATCATCAGCCTATCATCGTCCACTGCTGGACATAGGCCTCTCCCAAGGCGCGCCACAAAACTCTGTCCTCGGCCTTCCTCATCCAGTCGCTCCCCGCTACTTTTTTTAGGTCGTCTGTCCAGCGGGCAGCAGGGCGTCCCACACTACGCCTACCAGTTCGCGGTCTCCACTCTAGAACTCTGACACCCCATCGGTTGTCAGTTCTTCGACAGATATGACCAGCCCATTGCCACTTCAGCTTGCTAATTTTCTGAGCTATGTCAGCCACTTTAGTTCTGTGACGAATCACTTCATTTCTGATGTGGTCCCTCAGAGAAACACCGAGCATGTCATGTAATGTAATCTTTCCTATTTACTGCCCGAGGTTAGTACCTATACTATTTTTCTACTCAACTTTGAAAAGCTGCAACTTCGTTTAGCGCAGCGGGACGAAAATTTACGCTTTCCGTCCGGAGGGGAGAAATTTCAACTACTATATATACCTACCGTAATATCGTTATCTGAAAGCGGATTACAACTGTCTTAGGCCAGATTCGACCAAACTTAGATTTATAGAAGAGTAACTATAAAAAAATACATTAGGTATAAAAATCTTTTACATAATAAAGAACTTATAAAACCAATACGGTACCAATACTTCTATGCCATTGGAAGCGCCCCGCACTCTGCCTGCACCCTGCTTCGACATTCATCTCACTAGATTAGTATTATACATGGTCCAACTTAATATGCTGACAGTTTTTAAGAGGATGATCAGACCGTCGAAGTGAACAACTTTCTCTATGGAACCAACATCGAAATCGCGAAAAAAATACTACTGAAAGTTATACTATTTATACCGGGAGTAAAATTAAATGCGTTACATATTAACTACAGTGTTTCAGAACCTTACAGACCATCTAACTGAACAACTTTCACTATGGATGGAGCCAACCACAAAAACATCGTAATCTCGAAAAAATCAAATGTCTCATATGTTTGGGCCGAGTAGCCAGTGACGTTTTCTATGGAACTGCTAATTATTTTTTCCTGATTTCGATATAGGCTCCATAGTAAAAGTTGTTCAGTTTAATGGTCTGAAGCAGCCGCTTTGATTTGTTAGTAATACTGACTTCATGGGATGAGGATGTCGGTAAAGACGTATAACTAAAAAAAAAAAATGTAAATTTAAAAAATTTTGTATTAAAAATTGTTTATTCATGAAACTTTATTTTAACCGATATGAACACTTGCTTAAAACGAGATTTCATGTCTTAGCTACCTTTTTATGTTATTTGACTATGTAATATAATATCACGTTAATTTTGTTTTGATTGTTTAAAGTTTCAATTACAAAAATTGTTTTGGAATATTATGTATACAGGGTCCAACTTAATATGCTGACAGATTTTTAAGAGGATGATCAGACCAACAAACTGAACAACTTTCTCTATGGGACCAACATAGAAATCGCGAAAAAAAAATCTGCTGTCCCATATACATTTGGCTCAAGTCGGTTTGCAGTTTTGTATGGGACAGCTGATTTTTTTTTCGCGATTTCGATGTTGGTCCCATAGAGAAAGTTGTTCAGTTTGTTGGTCTGATCATCCCATTAACAAAGTGTCAGCATTTAAAGAAGGGCCCTATAGGTATGTTATGTAATGGAATTGATAAAGTGTTTTTCAATAATTAATTGAACTTAATATTGCACCTTATCTAATACTTATTTCTATTTAAATTTAATTTTGTTTGTTGGTACCTACATAGGTACTTAATTTCATTAGCCTGATTGTTGGTGCATATCAAAGTTGTGGATACCGTGTATTTTTAAACCTTTAAAACAGAGGTGAATGTGTCGTTGGTGTATCTTATAAACTATTAAACTATTTACATGAAATGTTTTTGATGGGATTACTCACCACTTCTGTGTAAGTTCTTGTTAGCTTATCCTTATATTTTGTATGAAATTATGTCAAAATATCTGTCGGATAAGCTAACAAGAACTTATTCAGAAGTGGTGAAACAGGCCCTTAATGTTACAAACTACAGATGCACCAGATGCTGCAGATGATGATGCAGGTGCGAGGTGATGATGATGATGAGCGCATCAGCCAGTGCGACAGAGGTGCCAAGATACTGGAGATTGACGATTTGATGAAGACGTGACAATTCCACACGAGAAGAAGAAGAACTACAGATAACATCAATTACTTATCTACTGAATTTTTTAAGTAAAGATATCGCTAACAGCTGCAAAAAGTTCAAAACTATAAATCAATAACAAATCCAACTTAATGGTAGATCTGATTATTATCTCTACGTATAAAAATATTTGTTAATAACACGTTGCGAGGTGAGCCTATTGCAAAAACTATAAATACACGTGGGTGGTACAGAAACGTTGAAATTAAAATATTTAACCAGCTCCAGGCCACTGAGGCCATCTAATTAAGAGCGATCGACACTGAAAATGCCATTAAGTTGTCAAACAGCGAATAAACTTCGGCGGTATAGTAAATTGATCGGAAACCTACGGCTATAGAATAAGGAAGAATATAGAAGAGACGCAATCGACAACTCTTTTGCAAGTTAATCCTCAAAAACAATAAAGAGTAAATTAATACTAAGAGAGTATACACAGTCCTTCAAAATATGCTGACACTTTTTTAAGGGGATGATCAGACCGTCAAACTGAACAACTTTCTCTATGAGACCAACATCGAAATCGCGAAAAAAATATCAGCAGTCCCATACATTTGGCTCGAGTTGGTTAGCAGTTTTGTATGGAACAGCTGATTTTTATTATCGGATTTCGATGTTGGTCCCATAGAGAAAGTTGTTCAGTTTGACCCCCGTCCCCTTAAAAAAGTGTCAGCATATTAAGAAGGACCCTATATAGTAGGTAAATAGAGAAGACAAAGATGTGTGTTATAGAGTTTCTGGCCGCATCTTATGTATACTTAGCGGAACACCTTCCGACGTGGTGGTAGATTCAAAAAATTACGTCAGAAAGTTATCTAAGTGATATTATTTTGAATAAACAATTTGGCAACGATTTTTTTTGGTCTGAGAAAAAAAATCTTTACAATTTTTATTTGATTTTGGCCGAGACCTGAGTTCGTCGTATGGTTGAAATGCTAATTTTATACTCTGATTCTAACTCATTGGACTGACACATCTATTCTGATAGAATCACATCAATCTACACATCGCATCGGTCGATAGTCGAATCGATTCTGTCGTTATCGGTGAAATACTGATTCGAATTAATTTTTATATCATTTTGTCGTTCAAAATTTTACTTTAATGGTTTAATCGTAAACTGAGTTATTGATAAAAATCAATCAGTTCATTATAACTTATTTAGGATCGATTTAATGAGGATTACATGACTTTTACTGTGTAGCTTCCTGTCGTCGTGACAGGTATTTTAAATTATTAATCCGGAATGTTTTTTTTATCATCGTTTACTCTCTTCAGACATAATGGTCTTGATAGAAAATGTTGTTCAGTTTGATAGTAATAACCACTCCTTTAAGTATAGTTCTGCCGATGATTATTACGCCGACATTGATATCATTAGCGTCCTTTTCAACTAAGAGTATACCCATCAAACTGAACAACTTTCACTATGGGAGCAAACGTATAGGAGCAACAAAAAAAATTTGCTGTTCCATACTAAACCTGCAATGCCTACTCGACTCAAATGTATGCAACAGCTGATTTTATTTTTGATCCTATCGGTTTGCTACCATAGTAAAAGTTGTTCAGTTTGATGGGAAGACTCTTAGTTTAAACGGAAGCCAATAATATCAATGTCACCCTGTATTCGATACGATCTTATATGTCTAGTTGGTATCGGACTTTTGATACTTTTTTTGGTCTGGTTGTAGTTGGATACCGAACATGTCTCAGTACTTTTGTTGTCTACACTCAGTTGCAGAAACGCTCTTTAAAGTTAATCCTCCATTAAATCTCTTGCTGTCACTTTTTGTTTTGTTGACGTAGTAAAAGCTAGCAAGAGATTTAATGGAGGATTAACTTTAATGATCGTTTATGCAACTGAGCGTAAGTGATGCAAACTAAAGATAATTTTTATTGTAGATTTAAACTTATTTTGAACTTTAATACCTTTTAAAAATAGATGATATTTTAAATACTCTCACAGCAGACGTTGAAGATTATGTATGTGGTGACGGCACAATTTTATAATTATATCAGTTGACCAAGTATTTTTGGGGCAAAATTTGTGTTCAAAACGAATTATTATTATTTCCTGCGATCGTTATTTGTGGAATACGTTATGATATTGATTGTATTAAATTAGCGTGTTGTTATAATATAAACGGAGTTGCTTTGTGGGTCTGCTATTGGGCGGTCACGTGCGCGTCGGTTGCCCCATTCCCGGCCTACAGTGGAACTCCAGTGGTGGCTCAGGATATTGTTCTTTTATAAGAACAACCCTTGAAGTCACCAAAATATCAATATAACCGTACAACGTCAAGCACTTTTGCTATAAAAACTCGACATTGGCAAAATCATCAAATACCCAAGATGGCAGCCATATTTTTTAAAATAGAATAGAATAATATAAACCTGATTAAGGGCATAATAAACATGATACGTATTTTTCAAAATAATTCTCGAAAATTTTGAAATAGCCAATTACTTATGGTAGGTATGCAAAATGTTTTCTTAACAATAAAGTCACCACGACTTACAAGTATAAGCCGACATTGCACTACAGTAAAGCAGTATTATTTGAGCCTATTTCACAATTTCTATTCAAATTTTGCCTAGTAACATACAAGGTGATTCACTAATATAAATAGGTAGTTATACATGCGTTTAGCTTTTATTATACCCTTTGATAGAAGGACACAGGGTCTTCGTTGTCCATTTTGTGACTGTTCGAAGCGTGTTCGAATTTTATAGGCGCATAAATATCGAGGATGGGCAGGTCGCGGTTTAGTTGGGTTACTCTCCATTGCTCTACAACGGATACATTTATGAGTATTATTATTAAACAAACAAAAAATTCTACGATTCTAATTCTAGATTCGACCAAACTTTGATTTATGGAAGAGTTTCAAGGAAAAATTTTACTCTTAGCGTTTATTCCGAAATAACTTCATTCGTACTAAAAGAACGAATGTATAATCCATCTAAAGTCATTCTTTTTATAAGTTACGTGACATTGACATTTCCTTAGTCTTATAGAATAGGGTTGGTAAAACGCAAAATCAGTTTACTCTAGAGTCTAGAGTAACCGGCGACTTAATCTAAGAATAAAATTTATTCGCGTTTGGTCGAATCAGGCCTAAATAATGTTTTTTAGTCTTTGCTTAGAATCTAAATAAAGACGTTACAGCAAATTGTTTTCGGTAGATCTAAACCTTAGGTTTACAAAACTAAATACCATATCATCGTCGCATCGTATGACATTTTTGTCTTCTAGTTTGGATCTGGGGAGGGTCAAAGACCATTATAACCTCTTAATGTTAGGCCCATGTAAAATAAGCATACTAGTTTTGCAATTTGTAGATAAACACTCGGTGTACCTACATGCTCTCACATACTGCAGGGATTTCATCGATGTATTGTAACTATTATGTATCAAATACAAAATTAATATTATGATTACCTATTGCTACCGACAAATATGTTGCAAACTTGTTATTAAACAGATGATAATTTTAATGCCCAGTAATTATTATTGTGCATGTTATGCACGGAGACAGATCAACCTACACATAGTTCGACCTTATGTCCATGAACAAAGAGTTCAACTATGGGTAGGTTGATCTGTCGCCGTGTGTACATTATAATAACTCATTATAATAACTCTAGACAGGTCGCTCACTTTTCGCAAGAACTGTGAAAATATCAAAAAGAAGATACACTCTCGTAATAACATCTTACAGCGCCTTACTACTACCAAGTGGGGAGCTTCACCGTGGGTCTTGACGACGTCTGGACTAGCGCTCGCGTTTTCTGTCGGAGAATACGCGTGCCCGGTGTGGGGCCGATCTGCCCACGCCAAGCTGGTGGATACGGCACTAAATGAAACGTGCCGGATTATAACTGGTTGCTTGAAACCGACTCCTGTACAGTTGCTCTATCCACTGGCTGGCATAGCGCCCCCAGATGTCCGCAGAGCTGTGGCAGGTTCCTCAGAGAGAGCCAAAATGATGGACGACACACGACATCCCATGCACGGCTTCATTCCTGCGCCGCAAAGGTTGCCAAGCCGACGCAGCTTTATGAAGTGTGTCGACCCACTGAATACTGGCCCAGCGCAAGCAAGGTGTACTCTTTGGCGACAAAAAGTGTCCCTCCCAACTCCATTTGTGCCACCGTCTGAGAGCCTCCCGCCTGGACATGACTTGCCTTGGGTGACCTGGAAGTCGTTAAACCGACTTCGAACCCAGGTCGGTCGCAGTAAGGACAACATGTTCAGGTGGGGATTCTCGGATGCGCAAAATGTGAGTTGCTTGTGTGGAGCTCCACAAACGATGGCCCATCTCACATCGTGCCCTGCGTGCCTTAACACCTGTACGCAGGAGGAGCTCATGACCGCTAGCGACGGTCGGTGCAGTATCGGTTGCCCACTTCTGGCAAGGTACTATTTAGCGACTTTGTTCAAAATTTGAAGTCGACACGATAAGAAGAAGAAGAATAACTCTCGAGTATTTGTGGCGTTAAAGTTGCAATCAGCAACGGCATGTACTCTGGCTACTGGTTGAAAGCTCTATTTGAACTATTTTTATTTGGGGTTTATACGAGGATGAGTTAGGAATAAACCTTTAGTTGGAACAGACTCCGGCGCAGACCGCGCGCTCTGAAACCGGTCGTAATTTTTATTCGCCGGCCGGTGAACAATTTCGGTAAATTTGTTTGCTCGCTCCGGGTTTTGTTTGGGCATTAGCGTTCCAAGAGTTATGAGTGTGATGTAAATAACGTGTCCTGTCAGTGTATGAGAAAGTTTACTTTGAAACTTTGATTGTTATTTATTGACTAAAATGTTCAGTGGTTTTGTAATTTTGCTTAGCTTGAAGTTTAGGTTACTTTGGTGGAGTTTGGTTTGAACCTATTTAATGCGGTCCTCTACGTAGTAAAGGCATAGAATATCTAAGAGTACAGTAAAAGGTCTTATAATCTGTCACACAAATTCACACAATGCGTTCAACATAACAATGAATTCGAGTCATCCATCTGTTATTATATTCTGTTATAAGTAAGGGTCAATCTGTTTTTTTCCGTATTTTCGGTATTTCTTAATCTCGGGTAATTTTAGAATATAACTACCTAAACATCAATATAATTATGTAGGTAGTAGGTACTATATAGGGTCCTTCTTAATATGCACACACTTTTTTAAGGTGATGTTCAGACCATCAAACTGAACAACTTTCTCTATGGCACCAACATCGAAATCGCGAAAAAAAATTAGCCCCTCCATACAAAACTGCAAACCTACTCGAGCCAAATGTATGGGACAGCTGTTTTTTTTTCGCGATTTCGATGTTGGTCCTATAGAGAAAGTTGTCCAGTTTGATGGTCTGATCATCCCCTTAAAAAGTGTCAGCATATTAAGTTGGACCCTGTATAATGTTTAAGAGAAATCAAAACTTTGAGGCAGGTTTTCGTATGATACTTTAGATAGTGCTTAACTTAAACTAATGGCTACCTCGACCCCAATGTATGGAACAGCAGATTTTTTTTCCGTTTGATGGTCTGAAGCACTCCCTTTAATATGTAAGTATGTAATGCATTTAAATTAACATCCCTTACAATCAAGTTATTTTAACAAGACACTTAGATGAACTAAGAAAAACATCAACACAAAAGTCGTTTTATCAACTGCTCTTGGTCAATTTAACAGTATCAATGAAGTTTTATTATTTTATCTAAGACCAACAACAGTTCCAATCATTTCTCTTGTATTTTACTGTTTATGTTTTGGTGGTATATTAAAAATTCCTAACAAATTCTACGTAAGTAAACCTAATGATTTTCATATAACCTTTATATTTTATGTTCATGTTTGAATCTCGATCCACTGATATATCAAACGACGCATTGTAAGTAGAGTGTCCCACGCATCTTTATACTGGTTCTATCAGATATAGAATAAGAATTAGCCATCCATCATTTAACGATAATGATATTTGACGGCCTCTTACGATGGGCCTCTCGATAAATTTTAATATGTCGCTATAGACTGATTGTCAGTATTGTAAAGCCAAAATTTGAAGAACGTGAGAATTAATTTGTGATCTACATACAATTGGCATAGGTCATAAAACTTACTTTCTAAAAAAAAAAGAGTTTATTATTGTAATATCAAAAAACAAAAAAAAACTGCACGCCATAAAATGAATACTCTCACATCTTAGGCACAAAAAATCACTATTAGCTATGATTAGATTCCACACGGAGAAAAATATGTTGCAGTAATGTGACAACTATTTATTTTAGCTGACTTTACTAGATTTCTGGTTATAAAACTCATTTTGGTAGATTTAACTAAAATTTATTTACATAACTATTTAACAGTTGCAGAAACGCTCATTAACGTTAATCCTCTATTAAATCTTTTGCTGTCACTTTTTGTCTTGTTATTGACGTAGTAAAAGCCAGCAAGAGATTTAATGGAATATTTACTTTAATGAGCGTTTCTACAACTGAGTGTATGTCACATATACCTACTAGATATTTTTCTCCATGTGCATTCTCTTAATTTTGAATAAGTATAAGCATATACTCACGACTATATTCCCCGTGGGGTAGTCAGAGATATTCTGAAACCTCAAAACATCCACGTTTCACCAGTAGTACCGAAACTCTATCCAGTGTGACGATGGTGAGCCCGTCGCCACTTATAATGGACATTGAGTACAATACATACCTCGAAATTGAAGCTTGCATGTTTCCTCATTTAGGTATAACAAAGGAATATGTCGATGTCACTTGTTATACTATTCGACAGTGAATAAAAAATGACTTCATCATACAAACAAAAAACTCCCAGCTGATAAGTATCATCAAGGTTCAATGACTTCCTTCATCAAACACGAGTCAACGGTAAAGGCCCAATGCCCAATGCTGCCCTAAAAACGGAAAACGTGTCTTGAATCTTAAGCTATACACAAACTAATCTAGTCAAGGGTGTGTTTACAATGTCTAAGTTTGCAACGAGCATTGTGTTTACATCGGCCGACTCGTGATCTTAGATTTGGACGCCCCACATACTGAGCCGGAATGCTATGTTACCATAGATGAAGGAGGGAATGGATACGACATATAGTGTCCATCTTAATATGCTGACACTTTTTTAAGGGGATGATCAGACCATCAAACTCAACAACTTTCTCCATGGCACCAACATCGATATCGCGAAAAAAAATATGCTGTCCCATACAAAACTGAAAAACCTATTCGAGCCTATGAGACGGATGATGTTTTTCCGATTTTGGCGATTTCGATGATGGTGCCATATAGAAAGTTGTTCATTTTGACGACGGTCTGATTATCCCCTTTAAAAAGTGTCAGCATATTATTAAGAAGGGAAGGACCCTGTATATCGAAAACATTTTGCTCGATTATAACTCTGCCTTACTTATCATTCTGTGTAAAGTCTTCTGCCCTACGGGTTTATAGAAGAAAACTTAGATTTTTAGCGAGGGCACTATCATATTTGTGAGTACCTATTTGTTTCTAGTTTTCTTTTCTTTGTTGTTTGGTTTCCAGGTTTCCATAATAAAAAGTCTTACAGCTTCAGTTTGGGATCGGTAACATGTATGCGCTTGTCAGCGAGCGTTATTAATTTGTATTATCTGACTTCATTGTTGATAAAATGTTTGACAAAGTTTTTTATTTTTTCAGTTTCATTAATTTCCTTGATAAGATTTACAAGTACCTAACATTGAATGTTTAGCTAAATGCACAAAGAGTTAGTGACCAAATGACGAAAGAACTAGGCTAGCTAGAACATAACATAACATAAATATTCTTTATTTGCACACCAAAAAAAAATACAGCAAAAAAAAACAGAATAAAGATGAACGTAAGGGTACAAATGGCGGTCTTATCACTAAAAGCGATTTCTTCCAGACAACCATGGGATGGAAGAACTCTTAATTAAAAAACTTGCTATGGCGGTGTAATAAATAAGATATAAAATATGTAGCTTAATATTATTACCTATATAAATAAATATATAAATACCTATATATATATATATATATTATCCATACATATAGACAAATATAGTATAAATTAATAAATAATGAATATATTATATAAAAAGTAATGAATCATAAGGTATAATTAATAATAATGAGTCAGAAGGAGAGGTAGTGATCTCGAACTCGTTTTTTAAAAATGGACAGTGATGGAGCAGAACTTAAGCTAGAACTTAAGCTAGAAACTATCTTCACACTTAAAAAAGTGTTAGCAAAGATTCTGACCATCCAATAAAGAAAACAGCCTTGAGTTTGTATGAGTACGCAATTTTCTTTTAAAAAAATCCCTGTTCACTTCAACCAGTTTTCTAGTTGCATGTACAAAACGTACACCGGATCCAATCAAATTTGTACGGTTCATATTTCACAACGCATTTGTCAAGACCACTGATTCGTTGTAATTACTCATCTCGTCCGGCAAATTGATATTATATCCAGTAATATTATTAGAAAGTTTATGATAGCTCTCTTACTGACTTTATTTTGGTTTCACTTTTTCTTTTCGATCTATTGAAATTAATTTCGTCTTCAATCAAATTCAATACGATTGTTTCCATGTTACCTTTTCATCTTCTTCTATGTTTCCTTTGACGTCTATATGTATATTATTGGGGTTTGAATATATTCTTATCTGTCTTATGTGTGAATTGAGATAGGGTTTTTCGCCTTCAGTGGGATATCTTAATGCAATAATTTTCAGTTTTATACCTCTGTCCCTTCATCGTCAACAGTTGTCATCAAGTGACATAACAAAAAATCTAAATAAATATGAATATAGATTTCTTTGTAAGATTGATGCATTGCAGTTTAGTATAGAACAAAAACTCAAAAAGTATAACTGTGGAACCGCAGATTATTTTTTGTGATTTCAGCATTTCTCCTACAATGTTGTTCAGTTTGATGGTCCGAACCACCCTAAGAATTTGTCGACGCATTTCAATGTCACCCTGCAATAATCGGCTTTTTATGATATTCTTAAAATACTTTCTGATAGCGAAATTTTTCTATAACCTCAAGGAATACTTTGAATACAACGATAAGGATAGTTGCACTAGGATGCAGAAAAATGATATTTGTTTTTTAGATTTATGTAGCATAGCATATGCTCACGACTATATTCCCCGAGGGGGTAGTCAGAGATAATCTGAAATCTCAGAACATCCACGAGATTTTAATTTATGTGTAGTCTTTTATTAGTTTTAAGATATTTCTGTGCACTTCCAGGGTTTATGTGTGTGCTGTACCATATTTATAAGAACTTATGTAACCACATAATGCAATAAAATATATGATTATGATTATTATGATTACCTGTTAAATTAGAATTCTCTAACCGCGGCATTTATTATTGAAACACGCAACAAAACGTACCGCCGTGATTTGATTCTGATATAAATATAATATGACAATGGTGTATTATAAATATATGAGAGTAACGGGTCTAGCATGATATAGATCGTTTCGCTTCATTCATCATTTGGAGCTTTGCTTTGTACAATGGACCGCACGAGTTTCATTTGAACGTTAGTAATGTTAATATGAGTTGTAAATTTGTGTTGTAGTTTGTATCGTACTGTAATATTATTGTACATTGGATGAATATAGTGTAGGAAAATGTTTAAAATAATGCCGAGCTGTATCTGATTCTTGTAATTCCAAATAATTTTAGTTCTGGATCTATGATCCAGACAAGGCTTATACCTAGTTTGTACCTAGGTTTCGTATACAAGTTTGTAGAAATGAGATAAGGACTCAAGTACTTTCTAAAAAATCTAGATGTGTCCAAAACTATGCACGCAATAATTAGGTACAATAAATGTCTTGTTTGTATTTAAAAAAAAAATAGCTTATTTTCTAATTTAGGTAGCTATGAAATGAAAAATTAGAAGCTACTTCAAATTGTACCCCATGTCTTTTTGGAACTCAATTCTCAAAGGTTAGACGTTTTTAAGCTGTCATCTATCACTTGTGCAATCACTTCAACATACGAATAAGAATAACTATAGAAGAGTAACTCTAAACAAAATCGAAATAATTTTTGGCACCCAATGAAAAATGACATGTTGTATGAGTTTTGGCGGCTAGGTACAGTTTTTAAAGAACAATAATTTAGAACACGGTACACTTTTTTGGTGCCACTTTTTGAGCTTCATTTACACTTCTATACATTTTTATTCGTAGCGTTCAACCCCCAAATGTCTTTTTTGGCAAATACATTTTTTATGTACAGACAGTCATGCTAAGTTACTATACAGGGTGTTAGGGTAAACAGTTGCATTATTTTAAGAGGTGATTGTACCCATGATACTGAACAACTTTCTCTAAGAAATCTACAGGAAATTATAAAAAAAAAAAGACTTTTCATACAAAAGTTGCTGATTGCATTTAGTATGGAAAATCCAAAATTCCTATAGGTTTCTTATGGGAATTTGTTCAGTATTATTGGTTCCATCTCCTCTTAAAGTAATGCAACTGGTTACCATTAACCCTGTATAGTTTTATTCTACATAATAGATTTGAAGAAATAGATAATCAATAATATATTATGTGAACAAAATAAGTATAAAACTAATCAACATTTTCAAATCCAAATAAGATAACAAATGACAAAACAAACTACGTCCCACCCCAAAGGGAACAATAAAATTTATTTTTTAAATTAAAACAAAACAAATTTTAACCCTTTTCTCGTCGCCGGTTTCCGCCTAAACGCGGATAAAAAATGGACGTAACCCATTGTGTTACCCTATCACGCGTGAGATTATCGAAGCTCACCCTTGACCAAACGGACAATTCATTAAGGGCCGTTTGATTGATGAGCCCGATTATTATTAGGGAGTTTGCAGGTTAGCTTTTGTATTTGGTCGGTTGAGAGAGTGATAGATTTAGTTTTACAAATATGTATATTTACAAATAGCTCTCGTCCTTTCCGTCCGTCACGTTTCAGAGGGGACAGACATAATCTTTGTTGCAAATCTACAAAGAAGTTTAAAATGCATACAGAGATGGAGATTGCACTACAAACAACTTTTTGAAGCCAGAATCTATGACCTTTATGACGTCACTGATGTTTCCCATCTCATTTCCTCAGATGACATGACTTTACCATTACCTAATGACAACTCCATGTAAAGAGGAAATGAGATGGGAAACATCAGTGACGTCATAAAGGTCATAGATTGTGGCTTCAACAAGTTGTTTGTAATGCAATCTCCATCTCTGTAGGTATTTTAAACTTCTTGAACTCTACCAACACTTTTTCAGGGTGCAAATTGTCATTATTACGTTTTAAATCTTTGTCTCTGTCATTCCAAAACAGCTATACACATTATCTGGAAAAAAGTATAGATAAGGGGCATATACTTTTTTCATAACCTACAAAATTTACGTTGCTAAAGCAGTGCAACAGGCAATATTAAAAGTATATAAAAATTTACTTTGAGCTTATCAACATTACTGTAAATCATTTTTCCACTTACAGGGAAATTTACTTAAACGCGGATTTAAAAAAACAGCGGTATCTCTCTTTCAGGGTTTAATTTGGATAACCGTTCGTCAACACACACGTAATAAATGTTTATAGTGATTATATTTATAAGAGATTAGAGCACGGTAGCGCGTTGCGGAGAGGTATGGATTCTCAATCATGACATGAGGTCCGGGTTCGAATCCGCACGTACAACATGCCACGTACCAATGAGTTTTTCTACAAGTCTACCAATCCGTATAGGGCACGCGTGGTGGACTTACGCCTAAACACCCTCCTAGAGGGTAGGCCTGTGCTCTGCAGTGGGACGTATATACGTAGGCTGATGATGAGTGATTATAAATTTGTAAAATGTGTGGATGAATAAAGTTCTGTTTATTTTTATAAGTCCATCGTGTCTACAAGTCCTCTTATATAACTCCCTGCCCACCCTCACGGCAAGGGTTATAAGATCGTGAATTAATTATCACTTGAACATGAAGTCATCAACCAGCTGAAGACAAAGCAGTCATGTTAACTCATTTGATTTGTGCAGGTGTGGACCGTCAGTTCTTTTGATACAACCTAATTATTGAAGCTTGGCAGCCTTGCTTCATAATTTTTGACTTGAACTTACATGAAGTCTGCGTAAAATTAGACGAAATGATGGGTATAGCTCAGGAAGCTGGAAATAGGTACCTATTGGTATAACTACTAATAATTACTGATCAACATGATTTGTAGCAAAACTGACACTTATATTTTGTTGAGAAGAACGCAAATCTAAGTAATATTTTTTATTTAGAACAAAAACAGCAATCAAAATATCATTCACATCATATCGTTCGAATGAAAATGTTCGACTGACGAAAAATAAAAAAAATGGCAAAGGAAAAGTGAAAAATCTTCTGTAGGTAGGCAAATAAAATTTTGTGAAAAAAAGGGATAAAATGTGATCGTTTGGTTGTTCTTTCTATTAAAAGAACCGTCATACTTTAGTACTTGACATTATGACATAGAATATCATTGACATAGTACTGTAGCCACGGGACATTTTAACTACCAAAAAGATTACCGATTGCCGTTTAGATATTGTTGTAAGGTACAAAATTACTATTATAAAAACCAAAGTCATACAGATCACAACCCGTCGTAACAAAAAAAGTAGGTATGAAATTTTTAAATTTCGATGTTACCGTTTTTTTCTATATTGTCATGTTCTTCACCTTAGTTCAATACCCATAAGTAATAGTAAGACAGTCTAAAGTTGCCGTACAAAGCTATAAGACCAATCAACATTTACTTTTTCATCTGGTCTTAGCTTTATATGCTTTGTATGCTTTATATGCTTTTTATAGCTTTGTATGGCAACATTAGACAGTCTTACTATTACGTGTGGGTATTCTTTTTGGTAATTCAAATGTCCCGTGGCTACAGTACTACCACCATATTGGTTTTAGGGCATTATGCGTCGAGAGCTTCTCACCGCTGTCACTCCGGTCAACTATGATCAACAAACGACCATTCAAAATCGTTCGATTCTTCAAACTGCCGCCACATTAAACATTATGAAGTATAAAAGTTTGTCCTACCTTACATATCGTTCAAAAGCCAAGGTATCTAACATCGAACCTTCGCATCCACACTGTTGAATCCACTGGCGTGGGAGCAACGTCACCATAAAACATTATCGTTGGACAGAAACGGAACCGCCCGCGAACATGATTGAATTTTATTGTGCACTTTAAGCTCACTTGTTGGATTTTGTTATGAATATTAAAATTTACGACGCATAAGTCGAACGGTAGTCCGAAGACGGATGGAGATTAGCTGCTTTTAGGTAGCAGTTTCTATAAATCACAAACAGGTCTGGGATCAGGTCCTAAAGTAATATGATACTCAAAAATACTGTTTTTGCTTGTGGGCGTGGATGAACATAAAATCCAGAAAGTTAACAACATTATACAACAAATTGTTGTCTTTCTGGTGATCTACATCATACTATTTTATACTTACCTCGTAAATTCGATGAAATAAGCACCAATTTTGTTCAGTCAAAAGTAAAAGTCTATGATAAAGTAAATAATGCCTCATTTTGTAAAATCTGTCGGTTGAGGGTCTGCTAGAATTACATTCTTCAATTACCCTCTTTGCTTTTTACCCGTTATTGTGTATTTAATTCACCGAAAAACAGCCCAATCGGTGTCACTTTCATACAATGTAATCTAGATTCCCTTCCTAGACACCAAAATGTTGGATACTGGTTGTTTTACCCCAAACGATTGCCTCTTGTAGTTGTAAAGCCAAGAAGCTTACGGGTGGGTTTAAACCACTGACAGTTTAAGGTTGCCAATCGATAAAAACCTAACATGGTCTGGTTCCCCTTTTACGGGGGTCCGGGCGTCAGACGACAATTCGCTTCGCTTAAAAACCAGCTCCTATACGTAACCTAGGTGACAAACTTCTGGTTAAAATAACACTAAAGACATTAAATTGCAACCTTCTGTAACGCAATTCAAGCTTGAATTTGTTACGTGGAAGACCACATCGTGTTTTACTATTGACACTTCCCCTGTAAAAGCCCATAAACGTGACCCCAGTGGCCTATAAACTACCATCCCGCCCATATGATGATACTTTAATATGCATAGAATCCATTTTATTTGAGGTTAACTCTGAAAAATGTAGTAAAGACCGGTAACCGACGCACGTATTGGTTCGGACACGGAAGAAGAATTTTTCCGTGTAGAATAATGTAAGTATTAGGGCTTGACTATTAAACATAAAACAAGAAAACAATTGTAACAGAAAAATAGTGTGAACAATATTTTATACGAAGTAGACCAGTATATTTTCGAATGTAACATCTACCTTCTAGTATTTAGATTACAATATCTTTTATTCATAGTTATAGGTCTCCATTGTTAAAGATGATTTATAGCACGAGACCTGGAGAAGGTCATCGTTTTGATATCATCTGGATCCATAGTTTACCTGTGCACTGATTTACATCGTCGTCTTCCATTATTACCCATAAACCAACCTACTTTCATTGTATAAGTTTTTAAATTAATATTGTAAGGCGACCATCTGATAAGGTAATTAGAGTACTTAATAGGGAGTACTCAGTACTATCTCTGAGTCTATCGAATAGCATGAAAACGTTCGGTTCATTCGGTTTGCAAGTCAAGACATTTTCGATAATGAAAAATGACTAGAGATTGGGTGCAAGAAAAAATTCTCCCCGAGTTATGCACTGAACTCCCGACAAGTCCGGTGCTCCTAGAGCTATTCGTAAGCCTCTAACAGCCACAAATACGATGATGCACAAGATAAAGGTCACCCTAGACCCCAGCTGCCTAGCATGCGGAGAGGAGCAGGAAACCATGGAACTATTATCCTGTGTAACTGCGATGTCTTGGCAGCTAAACGCATGTGCCTCCTTGGAGATGGATATCCTAAACCGAGAGATTACAGATTTTTTCACCTGAACCATGTTTTGGAAGGGAGGAGAAAATCAAATGTCTAATGTCAAATGTACACAAATTATCCCATTGCCAATTTTGAAGTGTTGTTGTTGTTGGGGCTGGCAAGCCCCAAGGATGAGATAAGAAGCTTCTAATGCTGGTTTGCAGAATAAGACAGCAATGAACACGATTCGATTATAATGTTTTGACTTTTCATATGAAGACCAAAATGCTCCACTTAGAACAACAAAACTACCTCCTCAAAAAGCTCGTATCTCTACGTGGCATCGGAACCAACTCGGACATTGTCAATTTGAAGGTACTTGGATTCGTTTTTCCGTATTTCAGGGAGATGAATAATTTAGTAACTAAGGTGCAGGGTACGATTTATGAAGGGTGGCAAGGGTTTTAATCTTACGGAACGACCATAACAAGACGTATGGGCAAATTACTGAATACGATATGAGTCTGGAACGATTTAATAGCTGCTTGAATTTTAGGCGAGTGCCCTTTAATATTTTATTAGATTAGGATTAGGTTTCTTTGATTTAGTATTCGTTACTGGTACGTGTATAGAATAGTATGTATTTTATTAATCTTGAATTTAAAGCGCGTCTAATTAAACCATCAGGATTCCGTCTAGACTGAAGACGTAAAACTAGGTGTCTTTCATTTTAAGCTTTCATTTTCGTTGGGAAGAGATGAGTTAGGAAAGTGTTGGGAAGAGATGAGTAGTCTGACGAAGCTTGCATGCGGATTACATCTTGTGTTCCTATTGAAGAAACTTGTAGCGGATATATTTATGAAGATGTGTAGATTCAAAGTTTTCTGTTAATTTGTTTACTTGATATACATTTTCGTTTGTAAGTATAATAATATCTTCCATGAACTTTGCATTCAGAAATAATAATAAAATCAAGAATAATATAATTCTTTATAATATTCTTTTTACTATGGTTTTCAAAAGATATTAATGATTTACAAAGTTCAGATTTAACCTATTGATGGTCGCATGTAAAATAATTCGCAATGATTTACGACAAATTTTATGACAAAACTGTCTCAACTCAAGCAACAAAAATGTGATACCCAATACCGATTACTGATTTTATTAGCGTAAATAAAACGGCAGTGAATTTCTATTTATTAAAATAATCTCTGGTCATTTCGGTACCGAGACCGTATTGTAACGATATCGGTACCATAAAGCGTGATGGCTCATAAAGTACTGAATGTGTCTTCGTTCTTGATTTACGAGTTTTACTAGGAAAATTATATAATGGGATTTAAACCTTGAAATTATTTTAAAGCTACCTTACCATACATATTTATGTCTAAAATTAAAAATGTTATCGGGTTCTTGACCACGTTTGAAATATTTTTTCAGTTGACGATAAACCTGTGTCAACGGTTCGATATGAACACCACCTTACTATTCCGGGCAGCAGTCTCATGGGAGAATCTGTCCAAATGGGGTTTTATCGATGGATCAGACCTATATGGTGTGCATGTGGTATTGTCCCTCAAACTATGGCCCATCTCATATCTTGCCCTTCCTTCCCGCAAACTTGCACGCGAATGGAGCGGTAGTGCTATCTGTGTGGCAAAATACTGGGCTGGAAAAATATAAAATGACATGCCATCTCCCAGGGAAGAGTCTCCAGGGTTGCAATGGCCCAAAATTAATAGCAAAAAATGTCAGATATAGTAGATTGCACCACAAGAAGAAGATACCAGTGCTAAAGTTGGTAGTTGTAGAGTTTCTGAACACCCTGAAAGGGATTATGGTCGTGAGTTTCTTTATGTTTGTTATACAAGGTAAGAATCCGTTATTAATTTTAGTTCATAAACATATTGACCGCGTAACATTAAAAAACTGCCGTTTTTTCGAATTGCTTGAAAGGTATCATTTTTTGATGATTTCTATAATAAAATTCAATAAAACATCGTAAAGTTAAAGTTATGACGGATCCTGATAAGCATCAGTGCTTGGTTTTAATTTTCATTCACATAAAGTTTATTTCGAAAGTTCTTCGTTAAAATAATTTTGGCAATTTATTGTACCTAATCTTGATAATTTTATATTTGTTTTCATAAGATTTGAGTCTTAATCAATATTTGCGATGAATTTTAATATTTTTACCTAAGTGGTTGTCTCTTCATAAATCTAAAAATATTTTTTTTGTTGGTTACACGGACCTGAAAGAAATGCGGACCGAGTATTGCACTAAAAAGATGTGAAGCATGCAAGGTAATACAATCTCGTTTGTTCTACAAGGGACCTACACTCACACAGATGCACTAGCTCTAGGCGCAGGTCCTACAACCCGTCACCTTATGTACCACGTGACAGCACGCACACAAAAGAAATGGGTGCTTCACTCATGATTAGATGACATTACGTCTGGTTCTTCTTTTAAGTCTGTGGTTGGTTATTATAAAACTTATTAGGGCTAGATTACAGAATACTTAATTAGTTACGATAAGTATTAATTAACGGTTTTAAGAACAAACAAAATACTTTATACAAACTGAAAGCAAATCCAAGAGGTTATAAACGCATAAAGATAATAAACATCAAAAAGCAAAAACAGCGTTTCTAGTATAATATGTATCTCTCATCAATAACTAGTACAAATGAAGACTCGGACCAAATAAAATGTGATAAATGAGCGCACCTAATATGCCATGGTAACGACATGGCCTTGCGCGGATTCTCTACGTGGCGTTTACTAATAGGTCCCATTTGCTTTCTCCAGTGGTTTATTCTCAACTGTTACAAGTAAACTACCTCCCAAGTGGTTTAGATAAAAACTAAATGGTGTTTTTTGAAACACTAGATAATATGTATAACATGCTAATGAATAGACGCAAAACTAGAAAATAGTATGTTTAAAATCGAGAGCAGAATCGAATTATCACGGTTCAAACAAAGGATTATTTATTTTCAAAATATACCTAAGTACTTCGCTTGTATAATTTAAAATTTACTGAATTTGATATCAACCCACCGCACGGGCACCATCAGCCTATAGGTCTTCTATCTTAAAATGTAGCCATGAACACGCTAGAAGATCATAATGCTATCCAATGATGTTATCAGAGAAACCAGATTAATAAAAAAATACTAGTCCTTGGGAGAAATTGGGTGATGGATGGATGAATGTTTTTTTCTTATTTATACACGGTGCAAGGAAAAGGTATCATTAACCTTTAAACCACAGACTCTACCCATCAAACTGAACAACTTTTACTATGGGAGCAAACCGATCTGACCAAAAAAATCTGCTGTACCATACATTTGAGTCCAGTAGGTATTGCAGTTTAGTATGGGACAGCAGATTTTTTTTTTCGTTTTGATCGGTTTGCTCCCATAGTAAAAGTTGTTCAGTTTGATGGGTAGAGTAATCTGGTTTAAAGGTTAATGATACTTTTCCTTACACCATGTCTCTTCTTTTTCTTGCCTAGCATAAATGGCTGCGAAATTCCTGTAGTAAAATTGTCTACCGGGAATGTTAAAGTGATAAGCGTTTTTCTTAAGAACCAACGTTAGAGGCTACATTTAATGTATGCAGTCCCACTGCAGAGCACAGGGAGGGTGTATGGGCATCTGTTGGACCCACAGATCACCTCCAATAGAACCGCATACAGGGCCGCCGACGCGCACCACACATCTATCATTTTGCACTGATATAAGCAACGGGATAGAGCGAGATCGGAATAGTGCGACCTTGAAGTGACCAATCATGTTGCATTATTTCGTGACCCGCTACCCGCACCTACCGCCAAAAATGGTGACTTCGGGCCTGTACGAAATTTTCATCATGCGGTATTTTTTGGGGGTAATCTGTGGTTGGAGACACACACAAATATGCATGCGTTTATGAATGTATTTTATCGCTACGTTGATGACCGTTTCACTGGTAGCAACGAGGAGTGAACCTCCACAGAGCATGATGTCATGAACTCGGCTCATGAGGGTGACACGGTGTGTCGTGCTCTCTTTAATTAGCTGCAAGTCTAAAGTTCGTGGTTCGTGACGTCACGTGTACGAATTTTAATGTTTCGAGTACTTTAGTGGTATTAATTTATGTTCCTGGTTGTTCTAAGCCACTACCGTCTTGGTAGAAGATTAAGAATGTGTATTATTTTGTAGGTTGTGAAATGTTTAATGGTATTAATACTTCATAATATAATATTGCGTCACCATCATCATCATCAATCTATGTATACAAGGTGTTACAAAAATACAAATAAACATTTAAGGATGGTTTAGACCGTCAAACTGAACAACTTTCACTATGGGACCAATATCAATCCTATCTTCAGTCCACCACGCGTGCTCAATGCGGATTAGTAGACTGCACATACACATCAAAATTTCTTCTTCAGCGTATGCAGGTTTCCTCACTATGTTTTCCTTCACCGTTTGAGAGCAGTTGGTGTACATACATAAGTTAGAAAACTCATTGGTACATACATGGCATGACTTCCGTGCGGATTCGAATCAGGAACCCCATGATTGAGTGTCCATACCTCTCTACAAAGCGCCACCGATGTTCTACTATTGCGTAGTGTTGAAAATTTAAATTTTATTGTTTGTGGTCTTCTAAAGTAGTAGGGAAAGTATACGAGAATTTTGTTGGAATGGAAACTGAACAATGCATTCGTTGCTTTATTCGTAAATTGAAATGAGTAAATTGCGATAGATATTTAGGAGCGAAAATTTTGTTAAAAACTAAGCAATTGTATTATAGTTATAATTTTAAAAATGGATCGATGATATCTTATTATAAATTTCCACGGATTCTTGACCCGCTTATATGAATTTAGAACTTCAAAAAAGGAAGTAAAATGTTACCGTTTGTTATGGCAATTTGCGACAGCAATTGATATTCAAATCATGAAATTGAGGTAGATATATGACCAGAAAATTAAACGTACGTAGGGTTTCCATAATAGGCATTTGATTTACAACAATTACCTTGGATATAGTGGACAATAAACATTCATTAGCCATTCACGATTGATTCATTTGACGTTACATATCTTCATTAAAATAGCAAATCATGTCACATGGTTCCATTTATTTTAATAAAGACAGATATTTCCTAATTGAATAAGTTGTAATACTATCCAGCCAGTAAACTTTGGCCAGTATTAGGGCGTAGACATCTGCGAAAATCTACCCTGTACTTAGACGTCTACCCTGAAGAAATAAGAGGCCAAAAACTACTGGTTTAAGAATAAAATAAAATAAAACAAACAATGCCTCATAGACATTTACTCTAGCGCTAGACAAGCTCGTTTAAACAAACAACATGTCTCACGAAACAACACAAAATGACACATTGCGGTCTGTCATTGCCATAGTGACGAAGTGAACTCGGGAACATCAATCAGGTGCATACACCTCATTCAGGTGGAACATGTTGCTTCTATGGAAGGGCAAGTCTATCGCTAGAGTTTAAGTCTATGCAATGCCTACTGCCATAATTGTACCGCCAATATGCAGGGACGTCAATAGCGGAGGGAGATGAAAGTCGGTTCTTTATGGAGGTGATCAGACCATCAAGCTTAACAACTTTGTGTGTGGGACTAATAACGTAACAGCAAAAATAATCTGCTATCCTATGGCTATCCTATTAATTAGGGTCAAATAGGTTTGAATTTGTATGGCACAGCCTGAGACCTAAAATCTTTGATAGATCAAAGGGTAGAGCAGATTTTTTGATTTCGATGTTTACTTTTATGTTTTTTATCTTCCCCTTAAAAGTGCGTTATTTGAGAAATACCTTATTATAATGCGACCTATATGTATATTGATAACAAAGGTAAAAATCCATAAAAAAATCATAAGCTGCATACCGAAAATACTTTTAGATACCATCACACGTCTATAGTTGAGTAAATACCAATAAAAGAACATTATAATTACGATAAGATCTCGGCCTCAATATTTGGACTTAATATCGGCGTGATCTGTTGAACAATGTCCACCGACGCGCCTGCCCACGCGCCGGTCACGCCCCTTACAGATCTCACATATTGTTTGTACCACGTTTGTACTCTTAACTGACGACAACTCATCATTTGTTTTGAGTTGTTGATAAGTATCAAGAATGCTAGGATAATATTCAAATATTTTATTCCCCATTCCAATAGGATTGTCTGAATCAAGTCCGTATTCCCCTTTAGACTTGACAGAATCTTTGCCCCAACTACCAGCGAACTTTATGGATGTCCGTATTCCCCTGTAGACTCGACAGAATCTTTGCCCCAAGTACTAGCGAACTTTATGGATGTCCGTATTCCCCTTTAGACTCAACATGATCTTTGCTCCAACTCCAGCGGACTTTATGGATGTCCGTATTACCCTTTAGACTCGACAGTATCTTTGCCCTAACTACCAGCGAACTTGGTTCACATTTACACCAATATGTTAAAGGCAAGCCTTGCCCCAAGTTGGTATTTGAAGAATGTCAGAGATTTTCTAAATAATAAGTATATTCCGAAGAAGTGGACCGACGACCTGGTGAAGGCGTCGGGAACCCGTTGGATGAAGGCAGCGCAGGACAGGCCTATGTCCAGCGTTGGATGTCTTCAGAATATCCAAATTTTCAGTAGCAGTTTGTGACATTATCTCGTCGTCGTATTTTTTCTGTTTCTGCATTAGCGATTTTATAGAGAATTTAAAAATGTAGGGCGACTACCTACAATTTTCAAATTAGTTTCTTGTTTTAGAAAATAATTTCGAACTGAATCATGAGATTTACGAACCACAGAAGCAAAGAAGATCAGCTACAAGAAACGGAATTATTGCTAAGGTCATTTCGTATTCGACTCGTGCACAAAAACGAGGCCCAATTATGCGCAAACGCAGCGTCCACTTAAATCCGAACATTGATCTTTTATCGTAATAAATCGAAAGCAAAAATTTTTGAACCCGTAGAAAAAATGTTAACAGCGTCATGAGAAAAACTATGAAAAAGTTATTGGCATTCGTGTATTTTGATATTTCTACATGGTACCGGTTTAGTCCCCTAACGTCGAAGAAAAGTTACTCCATACGTCATTGTGTCAAGAAAGCTCAATGCATTATGCATTGTTTCCATTACACTACGAATTTTAACATAAACTCGATGTTAACGTTTCTTCCATGAATAAAATGAAATTTTTTAGTTGCCATGCGACTTGCGAGGCATCTTAGAGGCAAGACATTGGAGGACTACTTTTTTGTAATACTCACTTGTTGCCAGTTATATTTGCGATGTGAACATTTCATTATTTGGTATTTAAAAGATATTGTGATGTGATTGATACTAATTATTGTGGTGAATTTGTTTATTGAAGAGCAAAGAGTGATTTATATGACTCTTAGGCCCGTAAACTGAACTCAACTTTAGTCACCTCTAACGCAAAACCAAAGTGTAAGCTTAAGGCAGGCATTAGAGTTCAGTTGAATGAATGAATGAATGAATGAAATATACTTTTAGATACAGATAAAATTTTCAGATTTTACAGATTGCAATCAATTGTTTATTTTGTATATCTGCCATTGCGGTCTCACTATTGTAAAAAGGCCTGACTTTGTTCTCTCCAAGAATCCCTTTTCTGGGCTTCGATAGGCTTTCTTGGAGCCATCAATCACACAACCACCTATACACTTCAAGTAAATAACATAGTTCGTATGTTATCATGCAATACAACTTCATATCAGGCAAAAAATCATACAGTTAATTCCGTCATACACATTCCATTGACAGCTAACTGTATTGATCTGCCCTGTTTACAGATACCGAAGCTCGAAGTGAGCTCGTTATACAAATACCCAGTGATTTGCTATTCCGTTTCGTCGCTTGTTCTACTCAAATATTTGTGTTTGTACTACCTACAGTAGACAAACTGAGCGTGCCATGTCTTGTTCTTGGTCACATCCGTGCTAGAGCTCTCATATTGTTCACTTGGAATATGTTACGCGTGGATGGTGAATGCTTTAAGGTAAATTGATAGATAACAAACTTGATGTCTTCCGGAAACCTTCAATATGCAGGAGAGATGATGGATTTCGTTTGAAAAATATATAGTTCACAAAAATGTGAAGTTTTTATGTTGCTGGCAAGTTCTGTAGTCCGAAAAACTTGGCTTGTATCATCGTAGCCTAGGATGATGGATGGTCCATGAGTATCAGCCACCACGCGTGCATAATAAGGATTTGTATCAGAATTTCATGCGTTTGCAGATTTCCTCACAATGTTTTCCTTTCGAAGAGAGGGCCGGGGATCAGTGGTTTTGCAAATCTTAAATCTTATCTTATCTTATCTTAACTATTATAAAACCGTAAAATCATGAGGAACAAAAAAGTTGCGGTTCACTTCATATAAATTCAAATAACACTCGATAGCGCGATTTAAATGACGTGCAGCGCCATCTATTGACAAAATTGTTAGTTAGTTTGTTTGTTCGCGCATCACGCAAAAACTACTGAACCGATTTTGATGAAACTTTTTTTGTTTGATAGCTTATGATCTGACTTAAAATCTGGTATATAATTTGTGCGGACGAAGTCGCGGGTAAACACTAGTAATTATATAATTCCACAAACAATTTTGTGCCTCAACTCTGGAACTATGTATACTTATAATATATTCAAACGACATTCAGAATAAACTGACGGTTAAAAATGTATATCTAATCCAGACACTTTACTTCAATAGTAGAAAGGAAGAGCGAACTAAGACCACCCGAGCTGTATTCAAACACCACCACAATAATTATAACGGACCGGTAACTGTCATACAAAACTTGATACATAACAAATGGTCTACCATTCTTGATTATACACCGCTGACATTTCAATTTGATAGTCCTATTCCTTATCACTTTCTAAGATTATTGATCGATTTAGTGATGCGTATCGTTGCGATCTCGGGGCATCGTATAAATTACTCCGGCCTGCGCCCGCGACTATTGTCAAAGGAAGTGCATCGGTTATTGTTCCCGTCTCGCTTTGCGTTTTATCTGACCCGCTCGATCGCGATCCGACCGAGGACTGCAATTTATCCCGCCCTTTATTTGATCGTCTTATTTTACTATTGAAAATTATCTCACGGAATTGACGCATCACTGTAATCTTTGCAGCTATATCTTTTAGTAAACTGCTCGTTGAGTCAGTCTTGGGATTTGCCCTATCATATCAGCATCTTCTTTGTGATTACGAATTTTATTCGCATTCCTACGTTTTATGCGGGGTACTTACATTTATATTGAGACTATTATTCTGTCCTCGGTTCGAGATAACAATATAATTCATAAAGTAATTTTAATCACAAAAACGGATTTAAAAACACTAAGGGCCTGTTTCACCACTTTTGGATAAGTTATTTATTCGCTTTTATTCGCATTCCTACGTTTTATGCGGGGTACTTACATTTATATATTATTCTATCCTCGGTTCCAGATAACAATACAGGGTGTTTCATAAGTAACAATAAATATTTAAAACGCTTAACGGGGTTGTATATAGACCGTCAAACTGAACAACTTTCTCTATGGGACCAATATCGAAATTGCGAAAAAAAAAAATTGTATGCCATACATTTTTTTTTTTTCGCGATTTCCATATTGGTCCCATAGTGAAAGTTGTTCAGTTTGATGGTCTAAACCACCCCCTAAAGGTTTATTTGTATTTTTGTAACACCTTGTATAATTCTTAAGTAATTTTAATCACTAAAACGAATTTAAAAACGCTAAGGGCCTGTTTCACCACTTTTGGATCAGTTCTTGTTAGCTTATCCGACAGCTCATTTGCCATATTTTGTATGAAGAATATGTTAAATGAGCTATCGGATGAGCTAACAAGAAATTATTCGGTAAGTAACCAATGTACCAAGTAGCCATAAAGCCTTTCTAAACATTGTTTTTTTGTCAATAAATAATTTTGATAAGTAACGTAAACTTTTTTTATTATCTTTCTGAAATATAAATCGTAAATACTAACGAGAATAAGCCAGAAAGCTAGCTTGGAATCGAGGAATCTTCATATTCTTATGTGGACCAAAATTATAACTGAAAACAGCTTTCGTTGTAAATAAAACTTGATGTACGAAGAAAGGGTACTTTCTCCAATTTGAGAACCTTAACAGTCCACTTGGTTTCTCTAATTGACTTAATTGAAAAATGATTAGTATCCTTTTTAGCTTCTTTTGAGTTCCAAGAAGATTATTAAGCTGATTATATAAATTATTTGAAGACTTTTGTTGTTGTGTTGCTTATTTCAATACAAATTTATCTTTATTGAATATCTATAGGTAAGTGGTTACAAGACGTTGAGACAATTAAAATTATTGTGCCATAAATAGTTTACCCTTAGAGGTATACATACAACAATCTTATCAGCTATTCATTTCACAGTATATAATATGTATGTGCGTATTATTACGAAATGTATTTTGTTTTTAGGTTTCTCCTTTTTTTGATATTTACTATTTATTTTTATGGCACCGTCCCGTTTTTCCTTGTTTAAATTTCCTCAACCCAGACAACCTTGTCTGGAAGAAATAGCTTTTTTAGCGATAAGACCGCCTTATTTGTTTGCTGGTTATTTTAATCTTTTACTACCTATATTACATATTCCAAATGTCGTAAGCAATATAATTAACCGTAGTTATACAATAAGGTCGTTGGTCATGTGATTATTTTGAGCTTATAGAATCGACCTTATTCTTTTTTTTGGCCGTCTACTGAGGGAGCGAAATTGTGACCCCCGTTCCAGATCGTTTCTGGTGCAGCGTGGCAATGCTTCTAGCATTATGGGCTCCTTTGCGCCAGGATCGACAAGGGGCAATTTGAGTGAGCTTGTTTTTCATTGTTATGACGAAGCTTGTTGCTGACTGATGTATCTGTGTTATTGACGACGTTTGTGCTTCTTCTTCTTATCGTGTGGGCAAGCCCTGGTGTCAGAGTTCATTCAAACCGCCTTACGGTCTCTGACGTGATTTTTATGTAACGACTTTTACTACCAGAGAGAGTTGTCGGGACCAATGGCGTGTGCTGACCACTATATATAATTTGTGTGATTATTCTGAATGCTTTTGTGTACTTAATAAATGAATTTCATTTATTTATCAGAAAGATATACTATCCGACATATTATCTTGGATGTTACTAAAGCTGTTCTAAGAATAAGTGACAGGAAGTGTTTCAAATCCACTCAAATCTCTCTTACCGTTTTTTTTCATACATTTATGTCTAAAGCGGCCCTGTTCTACTTTTCAATTACCTGACCGGTGGTCCGATACATTTCTGTCTTATTAAATAATGAAAACATAAATTTGAATCGCAATATACGAAAAAAAAGAAGTGTATCAACCGATCAATTCACACGACACTGCTTATAAAATACAGTTAGATAAAATCTGTGCAGCGATATCTTCTTTATAAATCCATTGCAATCGATTGTGTCCATGTCACATTGACTGACGAGCGATCAACATAATCGGTTTACAGGCTTCCTGTCCCAATTGTTATTGTAATACGCTTTGTACTACCAGTTATTAATGTCTCATATGAGACGTGAAGTGTCACGGATAATTTATTTATATAGTTTCAAATAATGATTACATTTTGGTAGTTAATACTTGCTCATAGGAAATCTTTTGTTCTGAAACATAAAAATAATAATTTACATCTAGTAAAAATAATTTAGTTGACCAGCAATAATTAAATAAGTAATGATATGTTGATTATTTACATGGATTTTGGATAAGTGAGTCTACAAAAAAGTTTATACAATCACCTTTTTGTCTTTCTGGTTGCTTCGTCAATAACTGAAAATAAGAATTTCTGGCACCGATTACATAAGCTAGAAAAGATTACATATGACTAGAAAATTAATACAAATGACTAGAAAACGATGAATTAGTTCATCAGGACATCTAAATTTGGAAACACTGCAACTATCTAACTTCGAAGTAGAGAAAGCAAGAGCTCTCCATCTTGATAAGTACAACAAGCTTCGGCATTAGAACAAGAGTACGTATTATGTAGTAACAATATTATAACGAAGAATAGTGGACTCTAGTGAACTATTTGGAATTCAAGTTTAGGCATTAATTAGGGGTTCCATTTGTGGAACAAGTATGGAGCCAAGTTCGGCAGTTTGTGCTTAGGCAAACACACGATTATGTTGAGTTAAACCTGTGATTTTCTTTGACGTACTTAAGAGAATATTATTCCGAGAGCGAAAATGCGCACTGCATACAAACGTACTATGGTGATATTTTCAATACTAACCAATTAAAGTTAATCAAATTTTGCACAAACAATCTAGAAACAAATCTCTATGCTTCTATAGAGTCAGATTTTCGTTAAAATATACAGTTTTAATGCTAGGATTAATTTAAGATTTGTATGGAAATCTTTGAGGCACTGTAACTTGAAAACTATACATTTTAACGAAAATCGGACTCCATACAAACATAGAAATTTGTTTCTAGATTGTTTCTGCAAAATTTCATTGACTTTAATTAGTTAGTATTGAAAATATCACAATAGTACGTTTGTATGGAGCGCGCTCCGAATTATATACCCTTAACGAGGTCCCTTAGTATATTTTTGGATTATATTTGCATCTGAATTCGGAAAAGAAAACCTATGTTCTGAACAAATATTTAAAGCCGAAGCCTAAAAGCGTTTTTTACGTTCAGATAATGTTGTTGATAAAGTAGAGCAGGATTGTCAGGTCTGCTTGGGATGACCACGCTTTTTTTCCCCTGTGGGTTCCACTCTAGGGCTTGCCAGTGCATATGGTCGGAATATTATTCCGGTGGAGAATGAGATCTATCAAGTTCCAATATACAACTTGCGTTAACCTGGGCAGGCAATTATATCTGGCACTAAAAATCATGGATTACAAACTGTGAATAACTCCAGGTTGCGTCGGTAATCCATAATTTTTTGTTTAGTAGAAATCTTTGAAGAAAAAGGGAGTGATTTGAAATAAAATTAATATTTTCCTGAACCTTGCTTCAGAACTTGGCGGGAAGTCCACCTAAATAACATTAATTTAACTTAATTGACATTCCTTTGGTTATGCGAAGCAGCAACGGATTTAAATAATTTGGCAATTTATCGATGCCAGAGTTTAATTCGTTGTTAACTAACACCTTTTACTAGTCGGCTCACCATGTAACCAAAGCCGAAATGTTTTACCCATTATATTTATTTACATTAAACAATTATAATGATCGATAACCATCATTATAACTGTTGATGTTTTGATTGAAGCACTTCGTTTTACAACAGGTGTTAAAACCACAGTTAATTATGAACTTAATTTTGTAGTCAGAAAAGTTAGTTTTCGAGCTCCGTTAGTGTTTACCAGAATTTAATGGGTGTCTAGGGACATCAGGATTGAACAACCCCCTATTTCACTTATGATTTACGACGTTTCTGGAGATCAGCTATAGGTTGTAAAACCGATTTATAATGTCAGTGATTTATTGACATGGTAAAAGTTTTTACATCTCCGGTCTATTACCTTCCCTACGTTGCAGCTTGTATTTTTAGTTTAGCTGTTGTTTTTTGACATTTTCTGCAATAATTTATACTCGTACTTCGTAAAGGTATAAATCATTTGAAAATAAAGTAAATAAAAACCAAATTAAGCTTAACAGTAAGATTCCTACGGAGAATAACCTTTGCTAAGCAAGCAAAGATTTTATGGACTGTGGCGCTTTATGCCAAAAATAAGCAGCAACCTGAAGCGGGTAAATTTTATTGGAAAACCTGTAATAAAGACTTCATTACGGCAACGCTTACAGCGTTTTGGGCGCACCGGTACGATTCGCTTACCAGACAAGTGCACAGCGAAGTGGCTCTGCAGACACGCGATTCCCAATTGCAGATATCGCAGATTGCTCGTACATGAGGTCCCATTGAGAACGCTGTTTAACCTGAGCAAGCTATCATTAACCGTTCATTGCTGGCGGATTTATACCGTCACGGACGGTTCCCGTACGCAATTATCCGAGTTGCAATCTCCCCATTGTTGTCGAAATTTAAAACAAATTTCCTGTGCGAGGGGGGTCGCGTTTTTCTGCCCTGCCAAATTGGATAAGCACTGTAATTACTCGTTCAAGTTCTCTGAAGGTTTGTCGGCTGGTTTGTGGGTATTTCTTATTGGTATGCGGATCTTTGGAGTTTACGAGACGGAACGAATTCTTGCAGTAGCGAGGATAGTACCTTCGTGAACCCACGATCTGTCGGCTTGCATTCTTACGTAACTCGTGGTTCTGCTGGAACTGCAATTCATCTGTCTTCATTTGGGCTAGAAATCTGTTAATTACACATTGATTGTTCTTAAATAAGTTAGGTGCCTATTTCCTATTCTTTATTACATGCAATTTTATTCTTGTAGTTGTGTACAACAGAACATATTTGCAAATATAATTATGATGTGTAAGAAAACACACAGGCTTGCATTGATCAGATTACATAGTATCGCTGATTTGCGAGAGTTGAATAAGCACGACAAATTAGTAATTCTACTCTGTTCTTTGGTCTTAATAGCAGTCTATTTCGCTGAAGATACAAATATGCGGGGAAGACGAATTGTAGAAGGGTCAATCCACAATGCTGGGGTTATGAGTTTATATTAGACTAATGAAAACTTATAAGAAATAAAAGGGGACCGCAGGAATATTCTTCGATCTGATACCGGTGTAACAAACTTTTCCCAACATTGACCATCAATTTGACCATGAATACATTTTATTTTGTTTACTCTGCAATAACTGGTCAAAGTCCAAATTAAAATAACTAACATCGTGACTCCATATCGCTTTGACATTTTTGCTTCACCCTATGTTCATTTTTGACAGATGAGATGGCAGCAGAAAATTGGATTTCGCAAAATAAACATGTCGTGCCTCGAATTTGTGTTCATTCAAAATTCAACTTTGTGCATTCAATGTGCTGGGTTGAACTTTGCTCTCGAAGATGGTTTGTTGCAAGACTGTAAGCGGTGTTTCCTTTGTGACTGTTCCGGTCAAAAGAGTGGCTTGGACTAACAGCTGAAGCCCGAATAAGGAATGGAATTCTTTATTTGCTTTAGGCAGATTGACGTTTCGTTTTCTTATGCATAATGTTATAATGGGATAACGAGATTCAAGATTTGATGAGTTTATCAACTTATTAAAATTTTATGACAGGCCTTTGTTTGGGTTTTTATATTTATTTAATTTAAATTATTAATTGCTTCGGAATGAAGAGTAATTGAATTAATATTAATTACTAAGTCCTTGTTCAGGCGTCTTTGGTTGTTAAGATTTAATAAATAATAATTAAAATTTTCTGAATTGTATAATATTACGGACTCTACTAAACGTTATGTTTTTTATGAACTACGGACATGTAAAAGGAATATTTAAACACCAATAAAATATCCAAACGACAATTTAATTACATTAAAAATAAATAATAGTAGTTTTATAAAGGGCCAAATTAATCAAAAATAATATGACGATTGTTAATAAAGTTTTATAACTGAAATCAAATTATGGTAATCAAAAGTTTATAGAGGCGGCAGCCCTGCTTCAGCGACATGATTAAATATCCCAACAGAAGGGCTATTTTTAAATCGTGAGATTCAAAATTGTGTTCGAATGATGCATGATCATGGAGTCAATGACAGACTAAAAATGCTATGATCTCGGAACCCATTTACTTTGAGTAAACTTTTATGAAACCTTCTGCATTATGTTACACTATATACGAAAATGTTTACCCATTTTTTTGTCTATCTCAATTATTCCGCGGGTTCCGTACCACATACATAGTGTTTTTTAACGAGGACTGTATGAGGAAATCCAAAACCACACGAGATACAAAGAAACTGTCTTAGGAACCCTTAAGTCTTTTTTTGTGTACACAATTTTGGCATAATCGATTTTTGGTCAAGCGTGATTTGACCCAAAAAATTAAAAATATTTTCAACTTTTTTTTATGCTGTTCGACTCAGTTTTATTTACGGATCATCAAGTATAAGTTGAAGTCACTTTTATTTGCGACACACACCAGCAATGAAGTAATTTTTTTTAAAGATTATATTAGATAAATTGTAGGTAAAAGGTGCGAATTCTTATGATTTTCGAATTCGACTTTGATTTCCTTGGATTACAAGGCGTGGTGCCTTGGTGAGTGACATAATAAAGGACAAGCCAGACATAAAAGGTACACACGGCGACACATCAAGCAATACAAAACATACATAAGCTGGCTGCGCGACGTTATACGTTACTCGACTCGACATACGCGCGGCCAGCTTATATTGGTTTTGTATAGCTTGATGTGGCGCCGTGTGGAGTTAGTGTAGTTCGGTAACAGTGAAAATTCGTCACAGATTTTGATTCCCATTATGTTGAGTGAAAAATCGTCACAGGTTAAATTTAAAAGATTTAAATAACATATTTTGGTGTAAAATAGTCACTGGTGTCGATATTTTTATAAATTGTTGGTTTTTTTAGTGAAATTTCGTCACAACTAAGGACACATTATCAGCTGAATATTTTTTTATTTTAAATAATGTGTAATAGGTACCAGTAATCTAAATAGGTAGCTATGTTCCGAGCAATTGGTTTTGTGGGATTCATTGTCATTGTTTTCATTGTAACCTATGTAATAATAATAAATAAATAATAAAAAAAAAAAAAAAAAAAAATAATGTATTACATAATTTAATTTAATTTAATTTAATTTAATTAATTTAATTTAATTTAATTTAATTTAATTTAATTTAATTTAATTTAATTTAATTTAATTTAATTTAATTTAATTTAATTTAATTTAATTTAATTTAATTTAATTTAATTTAATTTAATTTAACCATAACCGGTTTTGGCGCCACAAATATTTTTATTTACGGCTCTGATAAGTAATATTAACTAATGTAACTATATTAGTTAGGTAATACAGTAGCTAGTAGGTACCTATACCTCTTATGACGAATTTGCACTTAAAATTATAAACAAATAGGCCTGTGACCAAATTGCACTATTTATTATTAATAAATAAATTAAATATTCAGTTGTGACGAAATTGCACTCATTATACAGTGTGACGATTTTGCACTGTGACCAAACTACACTAACTCCCGTGTGTACGTACCGCAAAGCGCCGCCGCGCGCATTCGCTTGTGTGAGTGCACCGACGACAGCAGCCGCCACTTGTATGAAGTTTCCGATCTGTACGGATATTTAATCACGAGCTTCAGCCTCGCTCAGATGGCAAAATACTGATACATAAAAGAGACTTTTACAGTTTTTTAATTACAACTTGCTTTTTTGATAAAAAGTTATGGTATTTCAATGTAAAATTATTGTTATTTGCAAATCATTGACATAATTTTGTTCGTGCAAGTAATTGGGGGTTTCGTCGAAATCAGCATGTTCAATCAAACAAGAGTGCAATTATTAAATGTATGTGTTTATTTTGCGGCACAATAATTGTACGGTTGGTTTGTAATTGGTGGAAATAAAGAACTATATTTTATGTTTTTAAAGCAGATGTCTGGAGTGACTGACATTACTTATCAGTCTAGGTACCTATGGAACATCTGGACTTAAAAACGCAAAATTTAATATTCATCTTTTTTACGTGAACGTTTTTTAGGGTTCCGTATCTACAGGGTGCCAAAGGGACACTATTACTAAGCCTATACGCTCAGTCCGTCAGTCAGTCCTCTAAAGGGCTGTATCTTTTGAACCGTATGAAATTGAAATGAAGAGTGAAAAGAGTTGAAATTTTCATAGAGTAATTGTTATTTTGGATTTAGTAACAAATAAAAATATAAAAATTTGCACGGTCTCCTTACAAGAAACGTGTTTCTATCAAGGTTTTTCGATAGAGCATATATTCTAAGGATAGTAAAACAAAAATAAAACTTCCGCTCACCTCGCCCGATCAAACTTTTCGTAACGCTCTCGTCGCGCATTAACCAGCTTATCCCCAAGTCAAGCCGTCAAGCGTGCGAAAAGAAGTTTTACTTCAATAAAAACCAGCCATGTGTTGTACGAACGGGCCAGTCCAACTCGCACTTGACAAGTTTTTTAATAGTTTGTAAATGCTCTCAAAAGTCTAGTGAAGACAAAACACTTTGCCATAACAACGAAATAATAGAATAGAATAGAATAGAATCATTTATTTCATATTATCAAATTCATAATTACAAGTAAGGAAGTACATTAGATAAAAATAAAAATGTCAAAGGATAATATGATCGTCAAGAATTTAAAGTAAAACAATAAAATGCCAACATAACTAATCTAGAGGGTAACAATTTAAATATGTAAAACATAAGAAAATACAATTCTAAATAATAATTTAAATAATTTAAATAGCTACTCGTGGGTCTTCAATGAGTCAACATAAAAATAATAAACTCGGAGGCGGCGACGCAGTTCGCCACTCGTCACGCCGAGTCTCACGAAAGGGCGAAAAGCGGACAACGGAGAGCCGCTTTGCTACTCTGAACGTTCGAGGAGGGATGGATGACAAGATGGATGAAGTGTGTGATATTATGAAAACGTGTCGACTTGATGTGTTATGTTTAAATGAAACAAAGAAAAAGGGGACTGGGACATCCACCCATGGCCCATTTACTGCCTTCTGGTCGGGTGTTCCCGAATCAGATCGAGGCTGCCAAGGGGTAGGAATCGTCCTCTCAGAAAGAATGAATGAGTGTATGAGTGAGTATCAGTGCGTGAGTCCCAGAATACTGTGGGTTAGACTAAAAGTAGGTCTAATTCGATTGTTTGTTCTGGGAGTATATGCCCCAGACAATAAAAAGACCCGTCAGGGGCTAAAGGAGTGTGAGGAGTTTTGGGCTAGCGTATCAGATGTACTGTCGTTATGTAAGGAAAATGAGAAGATAGTTATGCTTGGGGATTTAAACAGTTGGGTCGGAGTGCAACGTGATGGGTATGAAAGGGTGCTAGGGAAGTTCGGTGATGAACGTGTGAACGAGAATGGCGTCAGCCTACTCGATATTTGTTTGGAGAGGTATCTTTTTGTGACGAATACGTTTTTTCGTCATAAGAAAATTCACATGTATACATGGCAGAGGCAAGAACAAAGAAGTATGATAGATTTGGTTATAATGGATGAAAGACTGAAAAACCACGTTGTAGATACAAGAGTATATCGTGGAGTCAATGTAGGGACCGATCATTATTTGGTAATTTGCCGGATACATGGTCTGTTCAAGCAGTGGCGTCATCGAACTAAAGTGTCTACAACGGAGTTAGAGACAATAAAAGTAGAAAAATTACATGAAACGGATGTTAAAAGCGACTTTAAGACAAAACTGAGGAGTAAATTTAACCCTACCATAGACGAAGAATGTGAGTATAATATAGAAAGTATGTGGGAGGTATTTAAACAAGGATTAGTGGAGACGGCGAGTGCAGTATGTGGCGTGATTAAGAGGAAGAATGGAAGAATAGTAAAAGATAATTGGTGGGACAATGAAGTGAGAGTATTGGTTAATTTGAAAAAGAAAGCGTGGCAAGATCTTTTAGCAAAAAATTCTAATAAGAGAGTACAAGGTGCAGAGGATGAAGATGTAGCGAATGTGAAATTAAAGTATGATGCAGCTAAAAAGGCTGTAAAAGAATGCGTGTATAGAAAGAAAGAGGAGGTTAAAGCAAAAAGTGACACGAGATTCTCTGACCATTTTCGAAGAAATATCAAACTCTTCTGGAAAATGGTTAAATTAACTCGTGGAAAGGGAGATAGGTCTAAACTTGACAAAATCAGAGGTAGTGATGGATGCATGTTAACTGAAGAGGGAAGAATATTGGATTGTTGGAAGGCATACTTTGAAAGTCTATTTGAATGTGGAGAAGCAGTAACACCAAATGTAGAAGTGTCGCCCACGAATGTGGACACAGAGTGTGAGGATGTATTGAGTGTGGAAGAGATAATGAAAGCAATGAAAAGTATGAAAGTAGGTAAGGCTGCAGGGTATGATAGGGTATCGGTAGAGATGCTGAGAAATGGTGGTGGGGTAGTCATAGACATGCTTTACCTTTTGTTTAATAAGTGCTGGAGATCCGGTCAGGTCCCAAAGGACTGGTGTAAGGCTGTGATTGTTCCGCTCTATAAAGGAAAAGGGTCACAGCAGGAATGCAAAAATTACCGTGGCATTAGCCTTCTCAGTGTGGTTGGTAAGTTGTATGCAAAAGTGTTAATTGATAGAGTGGTGAATGAGACTGAACGAAAGATATGGGATGCTCAAGCAGGTTTTAGAAAGGGAATGGGATGCACGGACCAGGTTTTTTCACTACGGTCCATAAGCGAAAAGTTTTTGGCTCAAAACCAAAAGATCTTTTGCGCTTTTGTGGATCTAGAAAAAGCCTACGACAGAGTGGTGAGGAATGAACTTTGGTCCACACTGCGCATGTATGGAGTGAATAGTAATTTGATACAGGCGCTGAAATCTCTTTATGAGAATTCAAGTGCTTGTGTCAGGATTAACGGGGCATACACTGACTGGTTCGGTATCTCTCGTGGTGTCCGACAGGGATGTGTAGCGTCCCCGTGGCTATTTAATTTATTCATGGACAGTTGTTTAGTAGAGCTGAAAGAGAGTGAATGTGGATTAAGAATGAATGAGTTGCTGGTCAAATGTCTGTTGTACGCCGACGATCAAGTTCTACTTGCATCGTCGGCGAATGACTTGCAGGCGATGGTGACATGCATGAATGAGTCTTTTAAAAAGAAAGGAATGAAAGTGAATGTAAGTAAAACAAAAGTTATGGTGCTAGAGAGGAATGGTGATGACGAACGTACTGTATGCAGTATTAAGATAGGTGATGAAAAATTGGAACAGGTGAATGAGTTTGTGTACTTGGGATGCATGTTTACCAGAGACGGTAAGTGTGAGGGTGATATTGAGAGAAGAGTGAAAGCAGGAAATAGGGTAAATGGAGCTCTGCATTCTTTTGTGAAAAGTCAACACGTGTCCAAAAAGGCACGGATGGCAGTTCATAACGGAGTGTTAGTCCCAACATTGATGTATGGAAGTGAATCTTGGGTATGGCAGAAGACGCACGAAAGTAGGATTAACGCTGTGGAAATGCGCTCATTGAGAAGTATGTGTGGTGTAACTGTTATGGACAAATTGAAAAATAATTTAATCAGAGAACGTTGTGGTCTGAAAGAGGATGTAGTGACAAAGATAGAGAAAGGTATGTTGCGATGGTTTGGTCATATGGAAAGAATGGATGAGTGCAGATTGACGAGTGCAACCTATAAGGCAAGCGTAAGTGGAAATGTTGGAAGAGGACGGCCTAGACGTACATATTCGGACCAAATTGGCGACGTGCTTAAGAAGGGCCAGGTCAGATCTACCCGAAACCGACGAGCATGCATGAAAGGACTAATGAATGTGGAGGAAGCTAGGGAGGTTTGTCAGGATCGTAGCAAGTGGCGTTCCGTTGTTTCTGCCTACCCCAGTGGGAGACAGGCGTGAGAATATGTATGTATGTATTTAAATAAAATGTCGCTACAATTACTTATTGTAGTCTACTTAAATTCAAACAAAAGAAATTCGTTTACAGAATAATTATATCGTATACTAGTGTTTTCCCGCGACTTCGTCCGCACAAATTATATACCAGATTTTAAGTCAGATCATAAGCTATCAAACAAAAAAAGTTTCATCAAAATCGGTTCAGTAGTTTTTGCGTGATGCATCATGATTTTACGGTTTTATAATTTATAATAGTTAATAATAGTTTAATAGTTAATAATAGTTAATAATAGTTAAATAATAGTTAATAATAGTTAAATAATAGTTATAATAGTTATAATAGTTAAGATAGAAAATACTTTTATCAAAGATAACAAAACTAACAATAAGTGATATAAATATGTGAGCAAAAACTCCCAAAATAATTTGGTTTAAACTCAAAAATAAGCATGATAACGTGACATCAGAAGCGGAATTCCTCCTGAGACATGTCCCAACTCAAAATCAACTGCACCGACGTACAATCGACATCTGACAGCCCATGTCCGTCAGTGTGACCGACTGACATTGACTTGATGGTCTGACAATGCGGGTGTGATCCTTGTGTGATGTACACCATTTTGGATTATTGAAAATAATATGAATTTGTAATTAAATTACTCGTACATATTAAGCTCATCTAAGTATAATAATGTTAATGCAGTAAAGTTCTAATTTTATTATGAAAACATAATTTGACACATAACATAATTCTAAACATAATTTTATGATTACTTACAAATTGCTACCATTTGCAGTGATTTTGAGTTTTTGCTCCCATAGAAAAAGTTGTTCAGTTTGATGGGTAGACTCTCAGTTTAAAAAGGATGCTTATGGTATCAATTTCATCCTGTACATTATGTTTGCGCTGACGAAGAATTCTGATTCGTAATGTAGTTACCTAAATCCGCATTGGATTAAAGTTTTGTCGCCTAGACACTAACAATGACGTTAGGATTGTGCCCTTGTTAAGGCATTTTACTAGTTTCTTTAGACATTTTAATTAGATGTAGACGTTTCCGAATCGTATCGTGTAATCAGTGAACGCAAATAAGTGGTGTAATCTTATTGTACAACATGTAGAACACATCACATCACATTCTATGCAGAACTTTGAGTGGATGCTATTCTACAAAATTATTCACGTATGAAGGCTTCCGCACATTGCAGCGATATTATCGAGCGGTTTTATCGAGCGATATTATCGACAGCGATATCGCGACACCTTACACACTGCAGCGATTCCGCGATTCGCGTCACGCATGCGCCCTTCACTGAATGTAGTAGAAAGAGATTGCGTCAGGTTGCGATAATATCGCGGCAGTGTGTGCGATCGAGCGCGGCCCCATACAAAATGGACTGAGAACAATTATCGCAAAATTGCAGCGATATTATCGCTCGATAATATCGCGGCAGTGTGTAGGATCGCGCGCGTCCCCATACAAAATTTACTGAGAACAATTATCGCAAAATCGCAGCGATAATATCGCTCGATAATATCGCTGCAATGAGCGGAGGCCTTTAAGATAGAAAGGAATTATAAAACCTGTCCTATACCTAGATTACCATACATAAAACATATGATATAAAATCGACTAATAAAGAGATGGCTATCTATATTGGCTCATCGGGTAGTGACACGAAGCGAGCTACGCAATTTGTCTCCTACAGTTCCATTCATATAAGAAATCCTCTTACAGTCTTCTTATCTCTTGATAATAAGAGTCAAAATGGCTTGGTTTATGTGATTTTTAGAATCGAACAAGCAACAACACTGCTATAAATTGATTGTATCACAGCAGGGAGTAGCGCTAACCGACTTCTAAGTTATAAATGGTTCTATCTATAGAATAATACAAGCCTTATTTACTCTGATGAGTTATTTGATACAAGTCTAATAGTATGGTAATTCTTATGTAATTTGCTATACAGATATTGGTAGTTGGTGGTGGATTTTAGTGAAGGAAAACATCGCGAGGAAACCTCTTTGCTTCAATTTTGAGTTTTGTATCCACTGTGCATTGTAGAGCGCTTAGGGCTGTCACACTGGAGTTCTCAAACAACTAGTGATATGTTTGTATTAAATAATTTACAGTAAGTATAGCTTGTACCTTGGGAGACAAAAACAATTTGAGTGTAATACAAAAATTGAAGCATCAAAAACAAAATTAATTAATTATCAGTAGACTAATTGTATCTTCTTTTGCATACAAACTCAGTGTACCAAATGCAAAATAATTATATTGTTAACAACAAAATAATATTCAAAATTCGTCTCAAAGAACATTACCATTAAAACTAAATTAGTTTCAAGCGCCTTGTAATACAAAGGCTAATTCAATTAAAATTAAAGTCTCCCCTTTTTGGTTACAAACGTTCAATTGAATTAAAATATTTCTATTAAGAAGACATTTGGACAGTATTCGGGATCAATAAAAGTGAATTGGTGTATGAAAGGGTATCGGCCAATTGGTGCGGACTCGGGTTTTACTCGTGTTTATGTCTATGATCTTATCTGTGGCCTGTCTATAGGATACGGGCACCCTTTTATTAAACTCCTATAGTAAGGGAACAAAGAAAGCTAAAGAGCTTTCTCTACCATTTATCCAGATAGGAATGTCATCCAGTTGTAGTTCTAGAAAACATAAAGGTACAAAAACACAAAAAAGGACCGTTGACCGGTTACGTTGCTGCATGACTGCCATGACTTAATGGCGGGCGCGATGGATAAACAATATTTTTGCAAACTATATTTTTAGTCTTTGTTTTGATCGTTTTGAAACACGTAGAAAATTAAATCGTTCAAAGTCTTAATTGGTTTTTATTCCTAAATACCTGAATATTTCAATACAAGCCATTTGTTGTTTATTTGCCAGGAGCTGTAGCATGAGATGCGCCATAACGCTATATCACGCCTTTAGCACAGTCCTATACGAGCATCACGCTTCCATGCTACGACCTCTGTTTGGCTTTGATTATAGAGTAATGATAGATAATTGTATAACGGTTGGGCGGGCATAAACTTGAGCCCCTTAAAATTTAAAATGCAATTCGTCGCCATGTATTTAATATTCTATTAACATCAAAGGGTTTTTGAAGTTAAGAATCTAAATTCAATAAAATTTTCTCGTATCGGTCTCTATTCGGTAATTCGATAACAATGACCGTAATAAATGAAAACGTTCTTATGTAGGTAGTTGAAATGCAAATTTTCAGTTAAAAAGTCGATTAGGGTGTGATAGGGTGTTACAAATGATTTCACATATTTTCAGCACCTGCTGTTAATCGGTATACTTTTATGAAAATGAAACTGCATTTTAAATTGACCTTTCAATTTTGCTCTGAACTTAAATTTTACGACTCAGTAAAAATTTTATAGCACAGATTTACCTTTTTTTTTAGAATGCCACAAAACTATAACATTAATAAATTCTTATTAGAAAGGATGGTGGTGATTAGTGATCGATAACTATCGTGCATCTCGTGGCAAGTTTTAGGGTGACTACGAGTATCATGGTTAAGAATTATAATAAATAAAATAATGTTATGCATATACAGGGTCCAACTTAATATAATGCTGAAACTTTTTTAAGGGAATGATCATACCATCAAACTGAACAACTTCCTCTATGGGACCAACATCGAAATATAAAAAAAAATCTGCTGTCCCATAGGTACTAAACTGCACCCGCCGCCGCCGCTGCCTACAAGACTCAGAGGCACTGCAGTTTAGTATGGAACAGCAGATTTTTTTTTGCTCTGATTGGTTTGCTCCCATAGTAAAAGTTGTTCAGTTTGATAGGTAGACTCTTAGTTTAAAAGGATGCTAATGATATCAATTTCACCCTGTATAGTTTTTTTTTTGTGTTTCTCTAACACGGCCCTCAGTTATATCCGTTTTTTTTAACGTTTCTTGATAAAAATGGTAATACTTAAAACTCAATTGGTATATCATTAGGAAAACTATGGAGAAACCTAAATATTGCCGACTGCGGTCACTGACCTCCAAACCCTGGGCCCTGGACCCTGGACTAATGGCCGGTCACGTCACTCCGCTGTCACCCCGTCATTGCTCGAAGAGAAGTTAATTTTCTCCACGCACTTAATTATTTATTAAAAAAAACGCTCGTGAGCGAGTTGGGATTGTACCATGAGTTCCGTAGGGGAGACTGGGGCTTGTTGTAACAGTTTTTGGGAAAATGCTTGTATTTTCAAATTCATGAAATTTTTTAGAATTTTGAATTAGTGTGTGTGTTGAGTAACTATTTGAGCACTATATTCAGATAACAATCCATTTAAAATCCTTTCCTATCCTTCATGAGAGACCATTTAACAAAAAATGGGAGGTGTTACAATTTGCCCCTTCTTTGGGGTACGTTGTAACAGGCTCGGGGCAGGTTGTAACAATGAGAAACCTTCATTATTTTCGATAAAATGTACGTTTATATTTATTAACTAAACAGTACGAACAAACATTTTTAATAGTAGTTAGATTTAAACAGTTTAATACACGTGTCTATAAGTGTACTTCTAATAATCAACAATTGCATTTCTTCTTGTAACATACCTGAATTAAATAGCTAAATAATCATTATTGTGAATAGATATCACCAAATTTTGATTAAAGCCTTTGCTTCATTGCTATACTTACCTTCTCTTTTACTTTCTTTTCTCTTTTTTCTGGTTTTTCTCTACAAAATATTTTTTTCGGTATGTCAGTTAACACAAGATAGCGTTTTTCTTATCATAGAGGATGAAAAAATCGTTTGAATGGTTATCTATGGATGCCTTCTAAGGCAGGTAGATTCTATGTTGACTTTATTTGGGCGTTTGAAGGACCAAGAGGAGAATTCAGTAGCTTTAATTGTGCACTTATTAATAGTTAAAGACTCAATTATATAGTTTTGAGGGTTATTTCGAGCAATTTCGAGTTTTCAAGATGTAACGCCAAATCATTTATGATTTCATTCGTTTCTGTCGAATTTGGATGATTATTGAGATAGCGAGGACCCATTTCGTTATGTTACAACTTGCCCCGAAAATTTGTTACTACATACCCCGCTGACTCATATTTTCATAATGTCAAAATTTCTCAAAAACTACTAACCTATGGAAGAAAAAGAAAGCATACATTAAAAGCTAGATATATTCTTATTCCATTAGGTAAAAAACAATCAAATATTTATTAAATCTAGAATATGAAAATCAAAATTTACTTGTGTCATTTTTTTTATAATACCTGCCCGATATTGACCATGGGTTCACCACCTCTCATTACGCTGTCCTATGGGCCACTATCATTACTTACACAATGCCTCATGTTATACGATGAACTTTCACCCTACACATGAATCAAAAATGTTAAAAATTCGCGTTGAAAATTGACTGTTACTTCTTACCCCCGTTACAACAAGCCCCAGTCTCCCCTACATATTTTTTGCTCATATTGAATGATATTAACTGTTACTCCTAGAGCATAATCCTAAAACGTAATTGAGGGCAATAAAAGGTGGAATTTTTAAAAACTTTTTTAACTTCCAAATGCATATTAATTTAGAATACTGAGTGTTAAATTAAATGCGTAGTTTGAACAACATGCACGACGAGACCTGCATTGAAATCGGGAAAAAATATTGCTGTTTCATACGTTTGGGTCGAGTCATCATTGACGTTTTGTATGGAACAGCTGTCATATTTTTCTCGTTTCCAATGTTGGATCCATAGTGACAGTTTTTCAGTTTGATGGTCTGAAACACCCTTTTAGTATGCAGGTAACGCATTTAAAACCCGTGTATTTTACTAGTTTACTGCATACCACTAGGTTCCGATAATTGTGCAAAACAACAGGAAAGTGCTAACAACTCCTAACTTACAAAAACCAAATATTACAGGAGGCGAAAAAAAAAGTTTTTTATTTTTCCTAGAAGTTTAAGAAAAAAAGTGTAAATGGAAATTTTATTTTTAAATGGTGCTTGTAAGGTAATAATCAAAATGTGTTTGGAATAAGTATTTAGTGAGATAATGTAAGATAGGAGGTATCACCAAGCTGGTGTGAAAAAAAATTAAGTTAGGAGTTGTTAGCACTTCCTCGTCGAAATAATGTTTTGGATAATACAGCCGTATTTGCGGTATCGAAATATCTAAATACCAAATTTTAATTTTGTACCATTAACGAATTACTAGAAAGTTGCTTCAAATTGTGTAGCAGATTACAGAAATGAAATGAAATGAAATTTATTGTGTATGGATTCAGGTACAAGCTTTAGCAGATGTTTTGCAGTGATTTAGTCTCACTGAAGCCTACCTTTGCAGGCATTTACACAAAGTCTTAAAATCTAAATTAATTATGTCAAGAGTTGGCACCAAGGCACCAAGTACCCCATTTAAGTATTCCGTTTTTAAAATGTCACTACAGAACCCTAAAGTTATTAGATCCCACTGAAACCCGTGCGGCTCACTATATGCGCGAGCATCAAACGTTGTTTATCTTTAATTAGTTCGAAATAGCTGATTCATAGTTGAAAGATTCGATAACAGATGTAAGGTTGTCCACCTACACTACGCCATCGCCGTGTTTATTGTTACAACGAGTTTATTATAAACATTGATGACTTATAGTCACTTCCTATGATAAGTCAACACTTGAAATCTTTGACAGCTGCTTCGTTATGATGAAATTAAATGTGATGATGGGCTTAGTAGTGCTACACCAGGCTGCTATAGGATTCCTAGCTTGGCACTTGCATAAAAAGTACCTGTTTAGTCAGCGCTCTGTCTATCACATTTCGCATGTTGATGAAAGTGACAGCATCATATTAAAACATGTTTAAGGTGGTTGCAGAGTAGTCAATTTCATACAAAACTTTGTCGTAGAACACTCGTAGACGGTATTAAGGCTAGGTTATCCCAGTGCAAGCGTCTCTTTCTTGCAAGCATAAGTTTACAATTAGCCATCCCGCTCCAATTGAAAGCAGGATCGCAAAAAAACGTGTTTTTCGTCAATATCTTTGCTCATGGGAGTTTCTAAGCTAAAACTTCTCCTGAGTTCACTAGAAATATTTAATGTATTTAGTTAAGTACAAGAATAAAAAGTTAAATATCAACAGTTTAATCATAGTATTGAAAAAACATAACAAAAAGGGGTAACTTTGGGATTTTTTTCTATCTAGTAAACTTAATCTAATCGTGTAATTGAGAACATTCGCTCATCCGCCCGATCCTTAAATAAGACATAATTTAATTTCAGACTTTAAAACACAGTTTAAAACACTTTCGTTCTTGTTCAAAAAACGGCCTCGACGGTATAACAGCGTCTTAATAAAAGTTATGTTTTATATAAATGGAAAAATAGCTTAGAATCTAAATTTCGTGTATCAAATAATATTTACTATTTATAAATTATGATTACTAAGATATCAAGCTTTGAAATTATTCATTCATTCTTTTTCATATAATTTTACGTAATTACTTTTCACTATTGTATAATTTTTAAGACGTAATTATATGAAGCATGTTTATCTGTAGATAGTGATATCTGGTCTGGTCTATAAAATGAATAAACAATTTGAGTTTTCTATGGACCTATACTCACCTGTAAGCCTATACAAGAAGCAGGGGATAACATTGGGATCGGCTTTTAGGTGCAAGCTGTTATGTGACTGTCCAAAACGTTTATTTGCCAGCAAATATCGATGCATCAATGTTCTAGAACTAAAATAAAGTAATGAAACGTAAAGATCTCTAGATTTTTATTTTATAGAACAAAAATATTAGTTTCACATAAACATGCGAAAATAGATCAAAATAGAATATACAAAGACTGTAAAACCCAAGTGCAAGTTCAAATTGTAAAATATTTACAAATCAGACTGCACTGTGTTTACCATAAGAGAGCAAGAGATAGTCCAATCATATTCATATTCAAATATACATACGAATACGAGTACGTGAAGACCCTTGAGAGATCTCGGATACAAGTTGTTTGTAAAACAGAACTTAAAATATGACAGGGTTTATGTAGGGAATACAATAAATGGTAATGTCTGGCATGACTTGGATTTTAATTATTAACTAATGGACTTTCTATACCGTACCATAAATCAATCAAAATCATAAACAGTTAGTCAAACTTGTATTTTGTATCATAATCCATAGCAGTAACGTTTTGACGTTATATGTTGGCTCTACCGCACCAGGTTGGACTTGGAATATTATCGCTGAAAAGAAGAGACGGCAAGAAACTCTAAGTACTAGATTCTATACACATAGAACATAGGACCCAGAGTTTCTTGCCATAAAACAAAAAGTATTTAGGCATCAACGTATTTAGTGAACACTCCATGTACCAATACCTATTTCCAGCTTCCTGGAACACTCACACTACTCCTTTATGATAGCGAGAGCAGAAAGAACTAGTGACAGCATTACATTTAAACATGTTTGAGCCTTAATGCTTATTGGAGCAAGGCACCCTAAGCAAAACTCTGTTATGTAAAGAAAATAAATAGATATCTAGGACGTTGTCACATGTTATATAGTCCTCATCGAAGTGCCTATAAGAATATAGTCCAGATTAAAACGAGAACTTAATAAGAAAATTAAGTCATCATAAATAAATCAGTTAATTAAATAACTCGCACATAACATAACAAACACGATGCAAACTTTTTAACAACACTCAGAACAAAGCAAGAATTCAGTAAAACTAAAACCATCGAGCCAGTTTTAGTTCAAAAGAAGACCTGCATGAAATTTGAAAGAATTTTATGTAGTGCCAACTAGCTATGAGTATGAACTTAGGATGAGTCTTGTATCTCGGGGCCAGGGAATATTAAAATTCTTGCCGACGAGCGCTGTAGGTCCTAAGGCACAATGCGCATTGTCAACGCATATAAAGATATACTGTTGCTTTTATATTGCCATTGTGTTTCTGTTGCACCCATGCAGTTTCTTTACTGTTTTCACGGTGTATTCTAGTGTTTTATTATTCATGTAACAACAGCCTTATGGGCGCATCCTGTAATGTTAATAATTGAAGAGTTTTGTGACAGGGAACTGAGAAAGGTACGGGGTGAAATGTTGTCTGTTTCTTATCATTTTTGAATTTATTATAGGGTATTTTAAATTGTTGCCTTTGGTGGGGTAAACAGGTAGGTAAACCTCTTGAGAGTTTTTTTTATTTCAAGAATCAATTAAAGCTTTAGTACCTATTTTAAGAGATTATAAGAAATGTTTGTTTCCAAATATTCTTTAAAACTTTCGTTTTCACGACCACTTTTTTTTAATGTATTATTATTAAACCAACATAATTGGATTCATAAATATAAGGTCTAACAAAATTAGCTAAAACTGTTTTAAGGAGATGATCAGACCATCAAACTGGACAACTTTCTGTATGGGACCAATATCGAAATGGCGAAAAAAAAATCTGCTGTCCTATTTATTAGTTTCAGCCAATTTTGTTAGACCTTATACAAACCTACAAAATCATATAATATCATGGTTTGGTTGTATGAAGAAAACTTTTCTAGCCTATTCGACAAAAGTAGGTACGTATACAACAAAATCCCATGAAGCAGTAAAGCATACATTTTCTTTAATCTCAATCGAAATAACTCAAGTAATTCTACACCAAATACATTATTATTGTTTGAAATGAAGGTTGGTATTATTGAAATAAAAGAAAGCCCCATTTCATCGCTCTGGGATTGCATTATGCGTTGATATGAAAGCTTGTTTATTGCTCATTGTTCTCAGTCTATATTATACTTAGCACTGCATTAAAATATTTCATTGAGTAACTCTTGCTTTGATAAAATCCAAGTTTAAAGGTCAAGTGTATTAATATGTTTTTTAAAGTAGGCGAGGAAATTTATGACGACACTTTTGAATATGAAAAAATAATTTAAAATAGTATTGGCAAAGCAAACTGGAATCAGTTAGGTATCATTTTGTCCATGTTTTAATTTTATTCCTACCTAATACCTAATTGACTTGCCTGAAGCTTCATTAAAATGCACGATACAGTAAAAGTGTTTATTTTTATTTTTTCAATGGAACTTATTTTTTAATTTCGCCTTTTGTACAAGGTCACTAAGTGCTATCGAAATTGATCAAAATTCGTACACTTTGGAGCCATGGCAAGCCATTTTGTATTTTTCCAGCCACGTATATATTACTACCATTGACCTACTGCCTGATTTAAGCGCGATTGAGTGAAATTCGTCACTATAAAGCCTCATATCCACTAGACAACAATTGACGCGCAACACGTGACGCTCAACATTTTCGACAACGTCGTAAAACAGCGCGCGACGTTGCTTCTTTCAAAGTTTCTTCTTTTTGCAAAAGCAACGCGCGTTGTTTTGCAACGTTGCAACGTTTGAAATGTTGAACGTCAGGTGAGAATATTATTATTTCTTGAACTTGTAAATTTTTCGTGACTGGATAAATAAATTTGCATTGATATTTTCAAATGAAATAACCAAAAGTAGAATATAGATAGCAAAACAATTAGTAAAGATTTATAACCACTTTATCAATGACTACCTACTGTAGGTGAACAGTATATTTTTCAAATAAATATCAAATATTCTACTATGATTTAGTATAAAATTCTAGTACTTATCGAGTCATTCACATTGTATTTGAATAACAAATCCATCTCTAATTGGGTGTTATGTGGTTGATAATATGCTTATCTATCGCATTTATCTTTATGAGATTTTAGAAACAACTGGTTTTCTATTGCAAAAAGATGGATTTTAAAGAAGTCTGCATTGACACATTTTAAATTCATCTTTCAACATAAAAACGTAGCTTCGATAAATTTTATTCATTTATAGAAATTTTTGTAGCGTGATAATGTTTTTTTTTACTGTGCCTGTCTAGTTAAGTATATTGAAAAATATTAATAGAACTTATGAACAGTGTACCTATCTCTTTTTCTCATTTTTTACTTTGTATTGTTAAATACACCCCTAGTTTTTAATTACTAACAAAATGTTAAGGGTGTTTTAAGGGTGGAAGTTTCAGACATTCGTATATAAAACATTCGTTGAAAATTTTTATTTTTTTATTTTTCATATAAAAGTACGGATCAGCTGATCGTTTTTCTATTTGAGGTTCAAACGATTTTCTTGTTTTTCGAACCAAGAAGTATAATGGTTTCGGAGAATAGAGTATTACTCTACACATGTTTTAGAAGGTAAAATGAAGACCACAAGCAAGAGGCATCAACATCAACCAAAGGTACGAATAGTTATACATTTCTGTACCTTAGATTTGCTGAGGACTTGATTCTTGATTCATGACTAATGATATCGGTCAACTCACATCACACTTTTAAAATACATAATCAACCACAAGCCAAGTTGTTACTTGTCTAATAAGCATTTAAAAAAGACTTCATTAAAGTAGAAACGTAAACAGAAGTAAAGTAAAAAGTTGCTAACTAAGAACATGCCATAAAATACAAAGGAAGCAGAACTAGGGTATCGCCACATAACAGGTCCACAGATTTCCCCTTATCCATTACACTTATATTCCATTTTCTATTTTCACAGGAAAAACGCAAACAATTTTTTTTTAATTTAACAAAAAACTTAATGGTATTGTGCCGTATTCATAATTAGACCACACGCGATTGTGTAAGTAGGGAAAAGAATTTAAATTCCGTTCGAGGAAAAAATTCTCAGTGCAATACTTTCTACGTTTCGTTTTGCTAAAAAATGTCTTTGAACGGCATGCACTGTGTTCCACGAAGAGTTTAACTTTGAAACAAACCGTAGAATTTTACGATGTGTTACATCAACCTCACGTTCCTAAATTCAACTACTTGGGTGGCCCAGTTTGATAACCATTAGCTTTTTGTTAGGATTTAATGATTGCTCTTAAAAGTATTGAAGAACTTGTTTAGTTGTTTTATCGGGCCGAACGGCTTAAAGTAACGTTACTAGAAATAAAAGGTTTTTAAGAACTTTGCTATAAATAGGTATGTTTTTCGATACAGATAATGAGCGTTTTTCTTTTATTTTTTAAATTTAGTTCCTAAAAATCTCGACAGATGCCATGTTTATCACCCCATAGACCCGTTCGCGAGATCCTGTCAAGGCTGTGCCTGCCTTTTTTTCGAATGCCAAGGGATCGAGCCCATACAGCCATGTCAGGCGTAAAAATTTAGAATTTTCGATTAAAATGATGAGTCAATAATGAAATATGTCATTAAAATATGCATTGGCATATTCTTGATCATCTTTTCACTCTTTATTATTTTAAAGAAACACTTTTTGAAATGTTGACGTTTCTTCGCACAGACCGTAGCGCCATCTATCGATCCCCTAGAAAACAAAAAGAAAAACGCTCATTGCTGGTAACTTTAGATACTTTATTATCCATTACTATTGACAAAATGTAAGTAATCCATCATTACTTACATTTTGTCAATAGTAATGGATCCGAAAGTTTATTGTAAGTATAATAACAGGATACAGGGTACAACTTAATATGCTGACGGTTTTTTAAGAGGGTGATTAGACCATCAAACTGAAGACGTTTATTTATGGGACCAACGAAATCGGGAAAACATTATTTGCTGGATTGCGGAAAGGCAGATTTTTTTTTCGCAATTTCTACTACGGTCCCATGGAATTATTTTTGTTGTTTCATGGTCTGATCATACTCTTAAAAAAACCGTTAATATATTTAGAAGGACCCCACACAAGTAATGGAAGAATATATTTTCTCAACCCCTTTGTGTCAAGGGATAAAAGTCTGACAACGCCATGGAAAAAGAAATTCCACAATGAAAACCTTAAAGATGTTGTACTACATTAATCTCACCCATTTAGGGTTCAATTTCCTCCAGCACCGCAACTACAGTGTATTAGTATCTTTCAGTCGCATCGGTATCGGTTAGTATACAATTTTCTTTTGTGGTATCAGTTTTAAAACAGCTCTCCGTGACAGATGTTACCGTCTGCCCAAAGATACGTGACTGTAATGTAAAACAACATCAGTTGTGAATAGGGGCGGAATTTAAAAATAGATCGAAGTGCTTTCGGTAAAATGGTATTTGGGATTTTTCTTTTTGTTTTGTTTAAAATGTCGAGTTGGAGAGGCGATTGGCAGTGACAGGTTAAGAGTGAGCCCAGCTTGTGTTATTTTATATTATTTATTTATTATATTTAATTTTAAATTTTAAAATTAAATTTATTATATTTAATTATAAATATACCGTAACGTTAATATCATTGCCCTACCGTAATACAATTAAGTGCTTAAGAGTCTTCTTCTTTGGTTGTGTCGATTGCATTCCATTAAATTTTATAAGCTTAATTCTAATTTTAATGTATTATCCAATTTTATTTTTTCAAACACGATATAGAAATTAAGATTATGTGTTTGTGTTTGTTAAATTTTCTTTAAATTGTTTAGTTTCAAAGTTAAATTGACTCCAAGATGTCCATCATCATCATCATCATAACATCCTATAAACGTCCCACCCTCACCTACCCACCGGCCTACCCTCAGGGAGGGTGTATGGGCGTTAGTCCACCACGCGTTCCCAATGTGGATTGGTAGACTTCACCTACGCATCGGAATTTATTCTTCAGCGTATGCAGGTTTCTTCACGATGTTTTCCTTCACTGTTTGAGAGCAGTCGGCATTACATACATAAGTTAGAAAAACTCATTGGTACATGGCATGTCATTAGTGCGGATTCGAACCTGAACCTCAGGATTGAGTTTACATAGCTCTCCGCAACGCGCCACCGACTCTCTTATATAAGACTAGTGTTTTCCCGCGACTTCTTCCGCACAAATTATATACCAGATTTTAAGTCAGATCATAAGCTATCAAACAAAAAAAGTTTCATCAAAATCGGTTCAGTAGTTTTTGCGTGATGTGCGAACAAACAAACAAACTAACAATTTTGTCAATAGATGGCGCTGCACGTCATTTAAATCGCGCTATCGAATGTTATTTGATTTTATATGAATAGTAAACCGCTACTTTTCTGTTCCTCATGATTTTACGATTTTATAATAGTTAAGATTAACTGCAGACACTGAGTTTAATACTTAGATCATGTTTAAAAAATTTTGTTGATTTTAATAGGTTAGAATTGAAAATAGGATCTAACTTCGTTTGTATGCACACTCGCGCGCGCGCTGCAAGAACATACTTAAGAGAAATGGACATCATTTACAAGGTTGAACGCAGTAAGAAATACTTTACACTGACTTTTATCGTATAGTTACTACCTACCAACGTAATTAAAAGTTACGGTTAGTGTCTAAACACATTATGCCGAAAGTACGCGACCGAAGTTCGGCACGATTACGCCAGCAATGCTATTTGAATGAACGACGACACATTATGCCGAAATTACGTTGCGTTATAGCGTACAGCCGAACTTCGGTCGGGCGTAAGTTCAGCGGCAACTTAGTCTGTAGTGCACACATTATACGCGAGTTTACGCGACCGAAGTTCGGTTCGATTGCCGACGAAAATCCGGGGGCGGGGTGCAGCGGGGAGGCAGTAAAGTTACGCAAGTTTACGCAACTGAATTTCTGCCGCGTAAGTTCGGCGCTTATGGTGTGTCATATTACCCGAATACGTCGGAACATGGTCGGAACGTAAACTCAGCCGCGGATCTTCGGTCGCGTACTTTCGGTATAGTGTGTTTAGACACTTACATTCGATTTAGCTCTTACGGCGTTTTAATAGTATTGCTAAGTAAATTACCAAGGAGGTATACAGGGTGTAAAATTTAATGCTTACATATGGAACATGGTGCCAACATCTAAATCGCGGAAAAAAATCAGCTGTTTCATAGAAAATGTCAATAGGTCAACCAAAACGTAAGAAATAACCGATTTTGTTCTCGCGATTTCAAAGAAGGTGTAGTTACCCGAAGTTCCATGTTTTATACAGGGTCCAACTTAATATGCTGACACTTTTTTAAGGGGATGATCAGACCATCAAACTGAACAACTTTCTCTATGGGACCAACATCGAGCCGGCAAAAAAAAAATCTGTTGTCCCATATATTTGGCTCGAGTAGGTTTGCAGTTTTGTATGAAAAAGCAGATTTTTTTTTCGCGATTTCGATGTTGGTGCCATAGAGAAAGTTGTTCAGTTTGATGGTCTGATCATCCCCTTAAAAAAGTGTCAGCATATTAAGAAGGACCCTGTATGTAATATATTAAATTTTACACCCTGTCATCATCATTCCCTTGCCCATTTCCCATTATCTGGGGTCGGCGCAGTATGTCATCCTCTTCCATTCATCTCTCCTAGCCGTCACTTCAGCAGTCACTCCTTTCTTACACATAAATTTTACACCCTGTATTAGGTGAAATTTAATCCATTCGACCGTAGCATTCTTACTTATGCTTCTTGCCAAATTTCAAGATTTTAGGTCAACCGGAAGTACTCTTTAGGTTTTTTTTCCATTCCCGTTTCTGCTAAGAAAAAGCGTCTTGACAGACGGATGGTCGAACAAACTGATCCAATCCTACGTTCCGCTTTTTTCCTTTTGAGAGGAACCCTAAAAAGTACTTACCTAGAACAGCCCCTAAAACTTTTGGGGGCAGTTTTCCTTTTAAAAACTTTTTCCTACTTGTTCTACTATCGAATGTTTTAAATTTCTCACTTAAACTCTAGTCAAACACAATTAGTATCAAGATAAACCAACACGACATGAACAAAATGTACCCAATTTACAATTTTTAAAGTACCCTTTTATTTACAGCCTTGTTAAAACAAAAACAGCAGTAAAATAGGTCTATTTGACAGCACTACACGCAACTTCACTTACCTGCGCAGGATTGCCATGTCGAGGGACGCAACCATGCAAAGTATGCCGATCGGCCGAATATTTTGCTCAAAAGGTATTTTATTGGCCTTTTGAGGTTAAATCCGCGGAATGAAGGGAGTTTACGCAAAAATCTTCAATGAATTTTGACTTTAGTTTGTTAGGGACAAGATTTTTAATTAATGCCTAAAAACTGATACATAGCTTGAAACAACCGTAGTAAATATTTACAGGGGGTCCCAAAACTCAACGTCAAGCCGAAAATAGGAGATAGACAAGTTTAAAACAGTTCAAGGAAACATAAAACTAAAAATTCCAAGTTTGAAAGTTTTCGAGATTTTGACATAGTTGATTGGAAAAATCACCACTCATCTCTGTACTTTTAGATGTAGTTATAGACATTATAACTTCATAGGCATCCTGTGTTTTAGACATTGATTCTAGGCATTTTGCTTCATAGGCTTGGTGCATTTTAGGTACCTACTTCGCTCAAAAGGGTTCCTTTCGAACCCAACATTGTCTAATGTCAAACGTTCTATACAAAACAGCAATATCTACTGACTCGACTGTGAGGAAAAACTGATTATTTGTTCGTAATTTCAGATTTATAATTGTAGAGTTGTTCAGTTTTTCTCTTCAAAGGAGTGGCCCTTTTAAAATGACCTTTCTGTTACATTGTAATATTAAGTATTTTTTTATAAAAAAAAAAAATATTTCCTACTGACACGGTCACGTTAAAGTTTTATTAAATGTAAAGACAACAGCCTGTTAATGATCACACAATTCGTTATCCCAAATTGTTGTTCAGATAATTATCCCTTTGAAATTCCGTTCATTATTGTACCGGTGTTCTAAATAAACGGGCCAAAGAAAACTATTTGAAATTCTTGCACAAACACAAATTTCACTAAATATATTTAATTACCGACGAAATTCATCAGTGTCACGCTGAAATTAATTAAAACTGAAGCAAATTTGCACTTTAAAAGCTTTATCAATCACAAAGTGTGTTTTGCTGTCTGAAACTACACATAGGTACTACGGATAATTAGGTTTAAATTTTAAAATAGTTTTTGAGCTGCATAAAGGCCTCCGCTTATTGCAGCGATATTATCGAGCGATTTTATCGAGCGATATTATCGACAGCGATATCGCGACACCTTACACACTGCAGCGATTCCGCGATTTGCGTCACGCATGCGCCCACCACTGAATGTAGTCGAAAGAGATTGCGTCAGGTTGCGATAATATCGCGGCAGTGTGTGGGATCGAGCGCGTCCCCATACAAAATGTACTGAGAACAATTATCGCAAAATCGCAGCGATATTATCGCTCGATAATATCGCGGCAGTGTGTAGGATCGCGCGCGTCCCCATACAAAATGTACTGGAAACAATTATCGCAAAATCGCAGCGATATTATCGCTCGATAAAATCGCTGCAATGTGCGGAAGCCTTAAAACTAAACATATTTTTATTTTATTTTTCGTGCTGCGCAAGTAACATTTCCACTTTGACATCGATATTTTATCCACTTGATATTTTGTAAAACATTCGGTATACATCAATTTATGGTATTGGAAACGCTGGTTGTCCGTCCGTCTGTCCTACCTATAGGGCTGTAACCGTAAAAGCTAGACAGTTGAAATTTTCACTTGTACAGTTTTTAATTCCCGATAGCATCGTTAGATAACGGTACCTATTCGAGAATCCGTGACAGATCCGGTTAATAGTCCATTTAGTACAGTCAGCATCAGAGAAACCCTCTATCTTAACTTCATAATGAAAGTTAGATTTTTTTAATGCTGACTGTACCCTTAAAGAATTCCCATCCCTTTAGTTCATCAACATCTCCTAGCTACTCCTAAGTTGTAGGTCCTTGCTGATGTAGCGCAGAGATTCCTTTAGATACGACTTGAAAATAATCATTCATCAATGAGCGTTTTTCTTTTCTTTTTTAAATTTAATTCCTAATAATCTCGACAGATGGCATGTTTATCGCTCCATAGAGCCGTTCGCGACATCCTGTCAAAATCTTGTCAAAACTGTGCCTACCTTTTTTTGGAAAGCCAAGGGATTGAGCCCATACAACCATTTCAGGCGTAAAAGTTTCGAATTTTCGATGAAAAAGGATTAGTAAATAATGAAATATGCCATCAAAAGATGCGTTGGCATCTTCTTGATCATCTTTTCCCTCTTTATTATTTTAAAGAAACAATTTTTGATATTTTGACGTTTCTTCGCACAGACCGTAGCGCCATCTATCGATCCCCTTGAAAACCAAAAGAAAAACGCTCATTAGACTACGGTAACTTGCATTCATCAACCCGCACTGGGCCAGCGTGAGTTAGATCATTTGAATTTAATTTAAGGGGCCATACGTCCCGGAATTACCTAGGACGGAGTCTCTTATTTTCGTTCTTCTACAAGATTTATAAAAGTTACCGAAACAAAAAAATACACAGTATTCTTGGATAGTTTATCTAATGAAATCATAAATTGAATACACGATTGAAATTACTTCACTCGATAGAATTTCCTTTCGAAAAGTTAAGAAAATAACGCATTTATTGCATTATTTTCACAAACTACAATAACTTGCAACCGTTTATAATTACTGGAATTTTTCTCACATATATTCACCACAAGTTTATCTCGTGAAATCGTAAAAAATAATATTTAAAAGTATTTATTAATTCTTTTTAATCGAATATACGGCACACGCACGCACTTTTCAGAGGTCTGAGCAATTCTCATAGAAAATATTCGCCTGAACCTATGGCCTCTTAATCAAATAACACTGCATTCTTTTTTGCATGCTAGCTAAATAAATTACGCATCACATACGTCTGGAAGTAAAGTATATACTTCCCTTCATCCGGACAATGTGAGCTAATCCGGATCCTAGAAGCATTTGGCAAAGTGCTGCGAGTCGAGACTCGGGACTCCCCGCCGTCGCGCCATTTTGCCCGTCTCAAAAACACAATTTTGCACTCTTTTATCCGGCCTAGGTTTGCTGGAAATCTTATTACAGCATTTTTGTAGGCTCTTTTCTTGGCCGTACTTATTCTGTTTGAACGATTATTGGAAAATTCTGAAGTATTTGGTTATTTGTTTACGTTTCAATTGACTTTTATCACCATCACTACCAAGAACCTATCGCTATATTGATTCTAAAATTATCTGCTAAATTGTAGTGACACTATCGTAGAATGCAGAAAATTGCATATTCTCTTAAAAACAAAGCTATTTATGATACATTTTAAGCTAAAGCTTAATTTGTTTGATCTCATGTCGAAGAAATTTATCAAAATGAATGATGCTTCAAAGCAAAAGTACCTAATGACCTAATAGTTTTTAGATCGATCTAGATGGAATGGGGAGGAATCGTTTCAACGAATTGATATAAATCGCCTGGGCTCAATCCATCTTCTTTAAGTCCATCTATTGTACGTGGGTAATGGTCCAATGACATCCATCTCTATCCAGTTCGGAACAAGTAAATATTTAAATTTAATCAAGATTTCTCAGGGATTCTTTACGATTTACGACTATTTTCTAAGAGTAAATCTATATAGTTTTTTGTCAGACTATCAAACTAAGCAACCTTTCAAAAAAATCATACAACAAACTTTATTTCACGATTTAAATGTCATTCCCTAAAAGAAATTTGTTTAGTTCGATGATCTGATTATCCCCTTAACATATTATAAAAATACGATTTCAGAATCAACATCATCAACATTTTGTTTTTATAAACATCAATTACTTAATTAGTTGATCCGAAATGTTTTACTACACTAAATATTTACTTAATGTACTTTTATTTTAATTACCGATTTTATAGTTTGTTTTTATTACCGTACTTATCTACTTTGTTTACTAAGGATTTCCGTAAAGACGATGGCATTAATGCTTGTGTTTGAAAGTGTAGCAAACATTTAGGTTTATATTAATAAAGCAAGTCGTAAGTAAATAAGAGCTGTGATTCGTGGCAACCCTATCTTTTAGGGTTTAGTGTTATCAATGTTAATATTTGTTCAGTGCTAACGGGTGACGACTTATTTAGTACTAAACAGATTAATTATACCTCTTGTCTTAAACAGGGCGTAACAAAACACGGTAATATGAAAAGGGGTGGTTTAATTTTTAAGGAATTCATTACAGGCAATAAATATGATGATCATAGAAATAAAATAATGCTTAGTAATAAAATAATGCTGTTATCATCATAATTCCATCGTCTGTATTAATTAAATACTAAGAAGCAGAATCGCTAAGAACGGCCAAAAACACAGTGTCGATTTGATACCGATTAACGATTGAATTGGGTAGTTCCATCACATAGAACTATTATAACTAGGGTTGCTACCTCTCAGTCTGCCGCAACTCTAGAGATGGCAACCCTAGTTTTTTCAGTTCTTTAGATCGGTCTACTTCCGATGCCACCCTACTTCCCAAACAGATAAATGGAAAAAATTTCCGAAAATCATAATGGTAAAGGTACTTGCGGCAAGATTTTGCTAGACAACCCTGCAGCGTTGTATGAACCCCTGTATCCATATTTATAAAATTTATTTAATTTATTATTTTGTATATCTCAGAGTAGCTGCTTCATCTTCATCTTAGTAACATTAAATAATATAATGTCTAGTCCTTAAGCCATACAATCGCTTACAAAAGCAAATTTCACCAACAGTTTTTAAGGTTGAAAACCGAGCCAGTTTATCTAAAAACACAACAGCATCAGTATACTCTCAACGAAAAATCGATGCAAAAGAATTCCCTCCGAAGCATTTATCGTACATTGTTCGCTTAAGCCTGGCAATCCAGAAAATTGTTAATCTTTAAGTAAATAAGTAATTTAACAAATCAGATTTTAAGTGGCGTGGTTGAGCGAGGCGTAATCTTTACTCTGATCAAATTAACTTATGCGCTCACTCCCTAAGGTTTATTTGAGGATAATGAGCAGTAATAACTAACTAGTAGGAAACGTGCCTGTATAGTTAGCATATTAATAAAGGAAGATGATGTCGATAGGGTTTCCATTTGGGCTTTTTAATAAGTCAGGCTTATCTTGTTCACATTGAAGAAGAATCTTGTGCTAAAACGTTATTTGTTTTTTGTTAAGGGGCTGCCTGCCGGTTTTGGGTAATTTTGTAACCATTTTATTCATTAACTATGGCACTTTTTGAGCTGAAATTTAAACTGAACAGGATATGAGAAGTGATGTGGTTTTTCTAGAAATCGATTTTAATGAATAAAACCGAAGAAAAGGGACTCTAAAGTCACCCCTTTTTTTCCCAGTTGTAACCATTTTACTCTTACATTTTTAATCGGAACAAAATGAAAATTTACTATATTGTTCACAATACAATTTAGAATGATGTGGTTTTTTTTTACTTTTTCGAAATTAATAAAAAATCATCGAATTTATCAAAGAAAACAGCAAAATTCTGACCGGAGCCACGCGCTCTTTCTCATCGATTAGTATGGAGTGTGAGTGAGAGGAGAGTGGTCCACGGCTGATACGCCTTAAGGTGCACTCAGATTTGTTTTGTACTCATAACATCGACAACCTAACAAATTGCAATATTTTCAAAAGTCTTTACACTTTTGAAAATATTGCAATTTGGTAGGTTGCCTGAAATACAGGATGTACTTTACGGAATGCTTCATACTATCAAACTGATCAACTTTAACTACGGGACTAACATTGCAATCGGGAAAAAACACTGCTGTTCCATAGAAAACGTCAATGGTGACTCGATGGACAGAATTTTGTTTAGCGATTGCATTTTTGGTCCCATAGTGAATGTTGTTCAATTTAAGGGTCCGAAGCACCCCTCTAAGTATGTAACACATTTACACACCCTGTATAAATTATGACGTGTTCTGTTTCATTGTTTGTTATTTTAACCGCAATAAAATTAGTACTCATTGTGACGAACCAACTTTCAATACCACTGAACAGAATAGATAATGTCATTTCTATCATATGAGAGAATTAAAAGTCCTATTTATTGAGATATAAACCTCAATTAGAAATCTTTCTCTACCAACCGTACGTAACGTGTGATTAAATTTTAAATTGCTCAGCCCACACAAGCCGCTCTCAATCGCCTATCGCGTCGTGACGCGGTTCAGGCAAGCCTCCCCTTGAATAAACCACTATCTGGCTTTAAAAATATTCGCGTCTGCCCCGTCACGCCGTACGAGAAAATGTGGAAAGATTAACATGGCTGTGAACATATGATTGCGAATTTTCGACTCTAATTTTGGGGGTCATGGTCTGTATTTGAATTTGGGTTGGAATAAGTATTTTACATCAGTTTTTAGACTATGTCTCCTATAAATGAAAGAAGATTGTTAAAGCAAAGAACCGCTGCAATTAAATAAGATGCCTGCCTCTAAAGGCCTTAAACTTGGATAAAAGAACACTATTATCTCATGCCGCATCCAGCATTAACCAACTTTACCAAACAATATCTGTTAAACATGAATGAATTGCACAATGTAGCTTGAATGACGAAAGAAAGAATAAATGTGAAATTACGTCAGCATCCTGCTGACTACTGTAGGGTAGGGTAGAGCACAAGTGCAAGTTATTAGTGGAATCAAACTTGTGGTCAAGTTGCTATCAGAATAAGAGCAGCTATGTTAACAAAAACAACACGGTGACACATGAACGCAAAAAAAAACCGTTTACAGAATTTACTTTATGAATATTGTAAAAATAACTTACAAGTCGTACAAGATCCAGCTGGCCAATTCAAATGGAATAAAAATCATTGCTTTTCAGGCTTAGTTTTAATTCTACGAACATGTGGTATATGAAGCTAATAACAGTAATATTGGCAAAGCACAAAACGGTACATTATATGAGTTACCAATACATTAGTTGTCTCCCCACAGCTCCATTATGTTTAGTAATTGGTGACTCCTATATACCGCAATAACCGTGGTCATTGCATAATCAATGAATAGAGATAATAAATTGACATCAATTAGAATCCAATCGTATAGTGGTAACTCTGTAATTATGTATATTAACAGTTTGATTGCATGCGAAACTAATTTAACATGAATCGAATAATGTATTTGTATCAAATATACTTAATTATTGCGCTGTTAATTTACTTTGTTTCCTGGTGCAATTTATTTTCATAGTAGGTACTAATTACGTTACCATTATCAAGAATTAATTACGTATGGTGATTAAAATTTTTGCACTCATGATCAACACCATCATCGTCATCGTCATCTACAACTAGCTGACTCATTATTTCAGCCGAAAAACGTCCACTGCTGGACATAGACCTCTCCCAAGGATCACCAGAACGACCGTTCCTGCGGTGTCGCTATCCACCACCCGCCCGCTACCTTCACCAGGTCTTTGGTCCACCTTGTGGGAGACCAAATCACGCTGCGCTTCCCGGAACGCGGTCGCCACTCGAGAACTCTTCTCCCCTATCGGTTATCTGTTCTGCGAGCAATTTCATGTTTGAAGGCTTCACATAACATCAACCTAAGCGGGCCTTTAGAGGCAACAAATATCATTAGGCATTGCCATGACTTTTGATGCCCCTACCATGTTGACTACCATTTAGAGTCACTACATCCGACTCTGGCCTTACCTCTCACATTCTGCGGAAGCATCATTTTCCGAAATAGACATTGTGCGAACGGTAGAGATTTGGCGAAGGTCATTCTGCTCTGGAGTGCGATTTTTGAACATCTTACGATCAACTCGGCAGTAGAAAATGTCAAAAGTACTATGGACATTTTGCATCTTTCTACTGCCGAGTTGATCGCATGATGTTCAAAAATTGCACTCCTGGGGTGCAATGAATGTCACCGGTGAGTTTAAACGGTTTTTAAATCTCATACAAAAGCCTTCTCATACGTATGAGTTCAATACGAGTTGGTAGGGGCACTCGTATTGAATTCATGGGTATGGGAATTAAAAAATGCGAACTTTGGGAAATCGATGAATATCGGCCATTTTACACAACCGGTGACTTTCAAAATCGCACTCCTATAAAGAAAACAAAAAGGGTTATTAACAGTTATACCGGCGCCATAGAAGTGCAACACCACCCACGTGCACTAGGCAGTCGGCACTCGGCAGTCACAGGCGATTTGTCAGTTGTCGTCGTCGGCGCACGCGTTCCGACTAATTGATGTTATAAATCGACACGCGCTCAAAATGTAATGAACGGAACGCTCCAAGTGTTGGCATTTAAGCGGAGGTGCTATACAGAAGATGAAGCAGATTACTGTCATGTTGCCAGCGTATCAAAATGCGATAATTCATAGAATTTTCTTGAATTACACTGAATAGTCGTTTATCTAGATTTTCGTTTCTTTCGTTGTTGGGTGGATATTTGTCTGAATTATTAATCTGGTCGCAATTCTTTTTTTCATCCCATTAACCACAAATTGATTCAGCGTAAATATGACCACATTTTTAAGTTAAATAACTCTCGATAAATTAGATCATGTTAGTAGATGAATACAATGTAATTGCCTTTATGGTAGTCTTTTTAGTTTAACCCACGGTTTAGCAAAGAGCTCCTCTCTACTTTTCCATTCATTCCTTTTTTAGGCAATCATCGACCACGTCTTCCTTCTTAGATCTTGACGTCTCTATGACTTTTTGACGGATTTAAGGCGTTCAAATTTTTATTATGAAGTTTTAAGGGAATTCGGGAAAGCTATTCGCCTATCGATCAGACACATTAATATCGGCTAAAATACTACTATCGATTTATACGTATGGTGCAATTGCAAAAATGGGAAACGCTTTACTAATTATAGCACGTTATTAAACGCATATGGTGTTAATTCATTGGCAACTTTAACAAATGAGTCCTGATTGGATACTACTGGTTGTTTTAATGGTTCGTAACGTTGTACGTACACTTCATTCTTCGATTTTTAAAAATATTTCTCATTCATTCGGATTCACGCTCATGCTATTTCTTCTAAAGATGCATAAAATTATTAGTACGGAGAATGTCATAAAAATGTACGTTTTTGAATACGTACTCATCAAATTGGTACATAAAGTATATACAGCATAATGGAAATAGGTAAATATTTTGTCAAAGGTTTGTTGAAAAATTTAGCTTCGAATTTTGTATGGAAAGTATACATATACAACCACCAGTCAACCAACATCGTAATACGTTTGTGGATGCTTATCAATTTCACCGTTCTTCTTTTCGAGTAAGCATGAGTGATTGTCATGCGATATAACCACGATATAAATATAACTAATTTCTCCCAGTATGTAGGTATATTATTAAGATTTTTCTGGTAAACCACGTAAAGTAGGTATACTGTTTTCCTAATAACATCCAAAACTTGTCTCATTAGAAAGACCAATGCGCGCATCAATTTGATATGCATCAAAGTCAAAGACTGGCAACCACAAAGGATATCACTGTACATACAAGGCTCCGTCCCGTAGTTTGCTCGTAAATGTCAGTCAGAAACGGATTATTGCGGTCATTCAACCGTGTTTGCAGCGAGTGATGATCCCGACACAAAGGCATGTGAAATTAGTATTTGTCGTTCATTAATAAGGTTATGTTCCTGCAATACGCCCAGCAAAGAATAACTTTTGTAAGTTGCAGAGCAGGTTATTCTTTGACGGAGTCATAAAATGGGAGGACTGAAGGGATTAATCGCCTCTTACGATAGCCAGAGTGCACCAGACGGTGCACTTTAAAGTTTTCGGGAATCGTCAATATCTCTGTCTGATGTCCACATCTTGGATGTTGTCCACATCTTTGCTTCTGATGCCTTTTCCGTTCGTAGCACTTTTCCTGCTCTTAAAACATTGTAATTGTATAGGTACTAAAAAGAAAATTAGAACATTGTTTTAAAATTTTTACTTCTGCACCAGTATTTTTTTGGTAATTTAATTTAATTTAATTTAACTAAGTTTCAGTATTATTATGATCCGTAATCACGGGCAATTAAGTCCCGGACTTTTGGAAGGCGTGCATGGAGCCGAAGACAACATGTAGAGGCCCGTTCAAAAGACAAGTTAATCTAAATGTAAGGGATACACACGGCGGATACCATCTCCGAGCGCACAATTGATACACACGGGGATGTTCCCCGCCAGGTGCAAAGACTATTGGAGTACGGCGCTATGGCCGCGATGGAAAAATAAGGTCTTGGGCTATGAAGGTGAAAGTTGGATGGATGGATACTGGGCTATGGGAGGAGACTAACGGACGCCTGCCATGACAACTAGTCTCGAAATTGTAAATAAGGCAGGCGGTGACTCGCCGACTCGTCGAGTGGGCCCCATAAAACATCCCACTGAGCGGCTAAAGGTTGTCGAGAGGTGCGGCACCGGTTTCACCATCGCGGGGTTTACCCCCGTGAGCAGGTTTCCCCGTTATTACGCCATTAAGTGTAATACACTTCCAACCTGGAGCATAGATTCTGCTCTTGCGATTCCACTCTGGCCGGCCAATGAAGGCAAGCCAGAGGTAGGGGGGTGTGTTACTGTCTGTGGGGGTGTGTGTGTGTGAGCGCATGTCTGTATGGTCCCCCTGGATAGGGGTTCGCGGTGTCGCCACTCACCGTCAGCTCGCCACAAGCTGCCCCCGCGGGGTATTATTATTATTATTAAATCATCTATTGTAGCGTCATCTATGAACCAGCTCTGGGGGGTTATTGTGTAACTATACCCGATTTAATCGGTATTAAACGACATGGTGTTTTTGGCAGTTCTTGGCGATTATGCTTCTTAATATTTAGTTAATTTAACTCAGATAATGAACACGATAATCACAGTAACAAAATACTATAAAAAAATTGGCTAGTACAGTCATAAAACGTTATCGATCTTGTAAACGATATAATCGGAAGCTTACACAATAGCCCTACTGATATGTAACTGATGAAAACCATTTTAACAAAATCGGTTACACGGTACCAAAAAAATTACAAAACTCTCTAACTCCTAAATGCTTTTCGGATCTTTTCTAGGTGTATCGATTTTTCAAGACTTTTCTAGCTAGACGCGGTCTCTGGCGGGAAAGCACCATTTGACCGTTTGTCCCTCTCATGGAAAATCTCCCTCCAGGACAGGAGCTGTCTAGGCCGTAGCTCCTCCACCGGTTCATGTGGGGTTACGTATAGACGGGTCGGACCTCACGTGTGAATGAGGTGTTGCTCCTCATACTTATGGTCCATCTTATATCCTGCCCTGCACATGAACGGAGTTAATGGATGCTGCCGGTAATGCTATCGATGTTGCAAAATACTCATCATTCTCTTGCCCATGTTCCATTATTTGGGGTCGGCGCAATATGTCATCCTCTTCCATTCATCTCGCTTGGCCGTCGTTTCAGAACTCACTCCTTACACATATCATCCTTCACACAATCCATCCATCTTTTCTTTGGCCTTCCTCTCCTACCACAGCCATCCACATTCATACTTAACACTCTTCTCGTAACATGAAATTCGTCTCTTCGTATCACATGCCCATACCACTATAATCTATTGCCCTGCAATTTTTCCGTTATAGGTGCTACCTTCAAACTTCCTCTAATATACTCATTCCTAATCCTGTCCATTCTAGTTACACCACACATCCATATCAACATTTGCAAAATACTGTATTGTAAAACTTAAGAGTGGCATGCTATTGATCGACTCGATAGAAAAATAAGAATGCCTATTATTCTTGCGATCGTTAAAAACATGATTGTGTGTATGTTGGGTAAGAAGATGATAATATAAAACATCTGGTTTTACTCTTTGACATCATATACCTCGGATAATCCAATTAAGCAGTGATTTCCTAATACAACGTTGTGGAGCGGCACCTCACCTGTCTGAAACTGGTATTAGGGCTGATATTGGAAATTTGGCATCATATTATATAAGTTTGCATGTTGATGAGTTTAGGGAACGTTATAATTATGCAACTAAATTGACTTTTGTCTTTATCTTTGTAGCATTAGGTAGTACAATCTGCTTCAAAAGGTAAGTGATATACAGGGTCCTTCTTAAAATATGCTGACACTTTTTTAAGGGGATGATCAGAACTTTCTGTATGGGATCACCATCGGAGTCGTAAAAATAATCAGCTATCCCATAATTTTGGCTAGAGTAGGTTTGCAGTTTTGTATGGAACGGCATCGACTTTGGCGCCATAGATAAAGTTGTTCAGTTTGACGGTCTGATCATCCCCTTAAAAAGTTTCAGCATATTAATATACAGTGTGTAAGGAAAAATATCATTAACCTGTAAACCACATACCTACTGTTTTAAAGCTTGTTGTTGTAGTTTGTATTTATTTGCACTGTGGTTTAAAGTTCAATGATACTTTTCCTTACACCCTGTATAGTTCGCAAATCCATCACAGTCTTAAACACCCAAATAGATGCAAGCAAGATTTATGACATAAAACCTTGAGTTTTCTTCAAAGCCTAAAGAATTCTATTGAGATACAAAGAGGGTTATGAAGTATATTTACATTGCGGCGCGGAAAGTTGCATAAATTTGGCGACAAGCAAAGTGGGTTCGCGTGTACGTGGCACGTGACTCTATTCCTTGAAAGCCTGCGTGCAAGTTAACTTTGGATGCTCAGAAAATGTGCAGTTAAACAGACTTAGTTCTTACATTCCTCCGTAGGGCTGCTATGCGATTTTATTTTGTGGCTCGTTGGCGTAGTGGAGCTTCGGTATTGGAAACAATCACCGAAGTTAACTAACGTCAGGTCCGGTCAGTCTTTGGATGGGTGACCGTTTAGTGGTATTTCATCTCGAGCGTTTCCGTGCTTCGGAAGGCACGTTAAGCAGTTGGTCTCAGTTAGTTCCGTCAGATGGCGTTGTAACTATTCGTTAAGCCAAGTCAGAGGCCTATTGGCGGCTTGAAAATTCTCTGACAGCAAGGTGACCACTAACTTGCCTCCACCAACACGCACTGGGCCCGCGTGGTGGAGTATGGCCCACTCCCTCTCACCCTTATTCGTGAGAGGAGGCCTTTGCCACAGAGGATTATATTGTACAGAGTGACAGCTTCATACAAGCTCGCAAAAGCGGCGCATCACTACATGCGCAGCGCGTTTGTGTGCGCGCATTCACCTACGAGGTTCACCAACGAGACCGAGGGTGACTTCGGGCGAAACGAAGGTGTGACTGTGAGGGGTGACACATCGTTGATTTTACCCGCGCGCCCGTCATCGCTCCGTGTAGTACGCTTGATATTTTTATTTTATTAGTTTACTTATATGTAGTAGAAGTCGAATAAAAAAATGGTAAATTATTTAGCACTGTGTGCATGAACGATTGGAAGAGTAATGTAAACATTTATAAAGAAATACTACATTGAAATAAAACTTGGCATCATTTTAACAATGTTTTCATTATTTTTTATTTTTATTTTAATGAAATACATAGTTTTAACAACAATTAAATATGTCTAAGAACTACAAAAGATAAGTAAATTGTTTTAATATTTTCATGCCTAAAATGAATAAATAACAAATAATAACTAACAAAATAATCAAAAACAATTTACAATTGAGTCATAAAACATTTACCTACGCTTCATACTTACTCCAATTAAATTTATTTCCTTTATGGCAGCCCTACAAGAATAGGCTAATAAAATTGACGCTCCTTAGTAGCTGTTACTCTGTACAATCCTCTGTGCCTTTGCCCTGCAGTGGGATTCTACAGGCTATAACTTACTTTTTTTTTATATTCGTTGGAATCAAAATTATCTCGCTCGATAATATACTGTCTTAATTTGTAGTTACAAATTTGACTTCGTTTGCTAGAAAAAGAGAGGTGTTCCAAATACATTTTCAGCAGCACCTAAATTAGAGCACCTAAGGTATTCCATATTGGAATTGAGGCTATTCTTAATGAACCAAGTATCGGTATTCAGTATTCATATATTTTTTAAATAAATGCACAATTGATGTGTTAAATAAAATTACGCTTTAACATGTAAACGTCGATACAGCTGACGGTTTTCCACAAGCATTAACCTATGTAATGTACCATCGATTCTTGATTACAAGCCACCAGTTCGCGAGACGTTTGCAAATTGCTACATAGTTATAGCTTAAGGGGTTATTTTGTCATTCGTTCGATTAGCTTTTGAAGAGTAACGAGTAAAAGTGACAGAGATGTCGATGGTAGTAATGTAGGAAAGGGACTGCAGCTTAACTAAAAGTTTGAGCTGTTCTTGGGATACCGTCATATTATTATCATTATTGAATCATCATCATCATCAGCATATCATCGTCTACTGCTGAACATAGGCCTCTCCCAAGGCACGCCACAAAACTCTGTCCTCGGCCTTCCTCATCCAGTCGCTCCCCGCTACTTTTTAGGTCGTCTGTCCAGCGGGCAGCAGGGCGTCCCACACTACGCCTACCAGTTCGCGGTCACTCTAGAACTCTGACTCCTCATCGGTTGTCAGTTCTTCGGCAGATATGACTAGCCCATTGCCACTTCAGCTTGCTAATTTTCTGAGCTATGTCAGCCACATTATTGAATAGGACAAAACAATTCACTGATGTAACATTTGCAGTTTTATGTACTAAAGAGGTATTGCTCGCCGAAACGATGGCCAATGAGGCCGACGAGTTCTCGAGTGGTAACCGCGTACTGGAAACCGCAGCGTAGGAAGGCCCCCACAAGGTAGATCGACGACCTGGTGAAGGCGGCGTGAAACTGTTGGCAGCGCAGGACCGGTCGTTGTGGCGATCCTTGGGGGAGGCTTATGTCCAGCAGTGGACGTCCATCGGCTGATATGATGATGATGATGATGAATATTGTCATATGAATTGATAAATTAGCAAACTTGTAAATGAAGGTACATATTTTATTAATAATGTAAATGATGGGAATAATTTCAACAAAAATAGGATTGAAATAGTTTGTAGAAAATTTGATACCTACCTACCTACTGTCATCAAAATAAAGAAACATTTGTAGTTTTTATCATTACACGTTTGTAGACGATATTGTAATCCAATTATTTAACTTCCATAACGAAAGTTATTACAATATTTTCCATTACAGTATGTTGTTTCATAAAAATGTCATCTAAAAAATACCGAAAATAAATCTTTCAATTCTACCACAACATAAATTTTGACGATATCGTGACTCTACGATCAATATTACTCTCCAATAACGAGTAGTATGAAATAGTACCCCAGTTTAACATACATAACTACTTGTAGCACTCAGGATACTTTCACAGTTGGATTCTAAAGCGTCCGTCACCAACAGTAATTGCTTAGTTGAAAGCCTTCAATAATAATGTTTCACGACTTGAGTGTTTCTCTCCGAGATGAAGACATTTTACATTATTTATAGGCTATGTGATATTTTGCTTTGTATGAAATAAAGGATTATCGTGACATTCCTGTTTGAATGGATTTTAGACATGAGAATTGAATTGTTGAGCAAACAAATTGGCATCCACCTACATAGGTATACTATAAAGAACAATAGTTGTATCAGAACGGAATATCTCAACATTAATTGAGATTGTATTCAAAAGTAGGTTATGTTAGGTATTGAAGATGGGTACTCCTCAATACATATTATCAATGGACGTCCATTCGAAAATTTGTTGGTTCGAAAATTTGAATGTTCGGAATACTTACGTAGAATCAAGGAAACTTTCCGTGACAAGATAAATAATAAATAATGGTTTGCCGAAACATCAGAAATATTTCAGTAAGACTTAAAACAAAGGTACATGAACATCATGAACCCATTGTAAATAACTTTACAACACTATTTCATCATCATCCTCTTGAATTAAATGAAACTAAATTAAATTAAATTAAATCATCTTATTTAAGAGCTACGCTCTTGTCGGTGTAGTATTCGCCAATCTTGTTCTTTTCCACTAGTGTCTTGAGTTCTTTCACACTACACACAACACTATTTACAAGTTCAATATCAACATAGGTCCTTTCTGGTTTCAAATCTTATCGAATATGCGTCTCAATATTAAAAATAGTTTAATGTCTCTAGAAAACAGTGTAGCAGTAAAAAAAGCTTTAACAAGACACAACTTTACTGCAATAAACATGGAATTAACCGTAATCTGCTGCCACGGTGACTGACATTTATATTCTCTCAAATAGTCCACATTTTAATAAGCCTTAATGTAGTATCATTTAATTAGGGTTAATCTCCGACTTTATCTTTCGGAACGTCTTCTATGACGCTCGTAATTTCATGTTTGGTAAATATTTTCCTTGGCGAGCGGCCCCGTACAAAGATAAGACCGAATTAACATTGTAGGCGTGAGAGTCAGGCAACATTGACACAGAAAAGAGATATACAGTAAAGGAACTTCATCCAAGCGCTCGAATTAACGCACGCACACAAACGTACACGTACACGCGGCGACTCATCAAGCTACGCAAAACCACCAATACTAGCTGGCTGAGCGTCGGGTGAATAAAGTATAACGTCGCACGGCCAGCTTATTTTGATTTTGCGTAGCTTGATGAGTCGTCTTGTGCACACGGCCCGCTACCACGGCACCGCACCGGCACGGCACTTCAGTACTTACTGTTTCGCCCCGAAGTACAGTTGTACCCGGTTTATATGTCTTACCGATATACCTGCGCAGTTGACAACATTTATTAGCGCGCGAAATTATAGCGACCAGTCAGGATGCGACACTTTCAATCCATTGCCGCTATTGGCTAATTGTTTTCGCGCCCTTTTCGCTGCTATTCTTCTTTGCACCCTTCGATTACTAAATGACTTCGGGTTTTGACGTGGACTCGAGTCTGATCTGCGCATATGAAGATTGACGAGCGGAATTATTTTCATGGTACAGACCTTAGCGAGCTGTGTACTGTACGTGGCGCTCGTCTGAGTGCGTACGTCTCGATGCGAGCGCTTGCATGAAGTTGCTCTACTGTATATCTCTTTTCTGTGGTCGAGGCAACGTTGACTTGCCACTGTCAAGTATGAAGGGATTAGCTTATCAACTGCTTTAAAAAAATATCTGATTTAGTGAACAAATCTTCAGTAATTTAAATTCTATTTGAAAATACGCTTTGAATAATAATTACATTTTGAGTCGGATCGCACAGGGATTATTCATAAAATGTTTAATTAAAGTTAAATAGAAAATGTCCACCTTTCACATTACTTATCTTCATTGAATGTGGTTAAATCTATGATTACTGTTGAAAAATGTAAATGCTTAACTAAGTGCTTAATGAAATACCTGCAAGTAAAATTACAGTTTACATAAAACTATACATTTTAACGAAAATCTGACTTCATACAAGCATAGAGATTCGTTTCTAGATTGTTTCTGAAACATTTCATTGATTTTAATTGGTTAAAATATCACCATAGTACGTTTGTATGCAGCGCGCATTTACGCTCTCGGAATAAACTTCTCAACAAATAAACTTAGAAGGACTTTCTAATCTTTATTTTAGGCTGGTACGATCTTACAACAGGGAAAAGGTTTCCTGTCACCAAGGATCAGATAGAATGGACCATGCACGTGGAGTGCCTAATCCATCCACGCTGGCACAGATTACCTACTATACAGGGTGTTAGGAAAAGTATCATTAACCTTTAAACCACATACTCTACCCATCAAACTGAACAACTTTTAGCATGGGAGTAAACCTGTCAGCGCAAAAAAAAGGCAGCTGTCCCATACACTGCACTCGTATAAGACAGCAGATTTTTTGTATTGCTCTGATCGTTTTGCTCCCAAAGTAAAAGTTGTTCAGCTTCATTGGTAGAGTCTGAGGTTAATGATACTTTTTCTTACACCCTGTATAGTTACTTCGTAGCAGAAACATCACTTCCTTAGAAAACGTTGAGTTTTTACGTTTTAATTACCTACTGCCAGACGATTCGCGCAAAAATGTTCCAATTGAAGTTTGTCATACCGTTGTTATTCCTCCGTACAGCGCGTGATGTAAGTATGCGACGTCGCCATCCGTAGCGAGTGGCAGAAATTAAGCAAGCACATCTCTTACGATGCGACAAAGTGTGGGGGCTTATCTTGGTACGGTACCAAATCAGGTTGATAGAAGCAAGTAAATGGACCTTACCTAAAATCAAATTACAATACAAACTCGCAGTTTACAAGATCTATTCACAAATGTGAAATGAACTCACGTACCGGCAACTCTTTTAAACAAAGCGAAACAATTCCCAGGAACAAACTAACGAAGCCAGTTAGCATAACAATATTCGTGTCTCGCTCGTGTCGCTGGCACACGAATGTGGATAGGACTAGAGGATTGCCTGGCTTCGCTTTACTAGTTTAGTTTGGACGGTACAGGCTGAAATTGATATCATTATTATCCTTTTAAACTAAGAGTCTACTTATCCAACTGAACAACTTTTACTATGGGAGCAAACCTATCGGAGCAACAAAAAAATCAGCTGTTGCAAACATTTAAGTCGAGTAGGCGTCTATGGAACAGCTGATTTGCTCAAATCGATCGGTTTGCATCTATAGTAAAAGTTGTTCTGTTTTATGGGTAGACTTTTACTTTAAAAGGATGCTAATGATATCAATTTCATCATGTTTAGGGTCTTTCCTAATAATGCTGAAAATATGATAACATCGTCAATCGATTTAGATGTTGGTCCCATAGAGAAAATTGTTCACTTTGATGGTCTGATCATCCCCTTTAAAATTAATCTGGATATTAAGAAGGAGCCTGTATACCTACGTCCTACTGCAGGGCAAGATCTTCACTCGTGGAGCGTTTGTTCACCACGCAAGCCCAATGCCGATTGGTAGACTTCACATACGCAAAACTCAATCAATATTGGAAAATAAATCTGTTTTATACATTCATGATCCATGTATAAAACAGATTTATACGCATCAGAATTCAAAACTCAATCAATATTGAAAAATAAATCTGTTTTATACATGGATCATGTATAAAACAGATTATAGATAGAAGTCTACCAATCGGCATTGGGCTTGCGTGGTGAACAAAAAAAAACTGATATCCCATACATACAGGGTCCTTCTTAATATGCTGACACTTTTTAAGAGGATGATCAGACCGTCAAACTGAACAACTTTCTCTATGAGACCAACATCGAAATCGCGAAAAAAAATCTGCTGTCCCATACATTTGGCCTCGCTGTTTTTTTTCGCTATTTCGATGTTTGTGCCACAGAGAAAGTTGTTCAGTTTGACGGTCTGATCATCCCCTTAAAAAGTTGAAGGACCCTATATTTTCAAATGACAGACAAACAAATAACTTTTGTTTGTGCAAACAGTTCATAGATGACTACGTAGCTTTTATGTAAATAGCTGGCCAGCCTCGGGGTGTGTGCTGATATTAAAAACCTTTGTTGAGCTCCAAGTCTTCAACGTCGGCCATGTTGTCTTCTGCAATGGTGTCAAGGTTGAAACTGAGAGCTGGATTTTGCATTCTAATGTTTTTATTCAAGTTTATCTTTTTACTAGTGTTTTCCCGCGACTTCGTCCGCACAAATTATATACCAGATTTTAAGTCAGATCATAAGCTATCAAACAAAAAAAGTTTCATCAATATCGGTTAAGTAGTTTTTGCGTGATGCGCGAACAAACAAACAAACTAACAATTTTGTCAGTAGATGGCGCTGCATGTTTTTAAATCGCGCTATCGAATGTTATTTGAATTTATATGAAGATAACCGCTACTTTTTTATTCCTCATGATTTTACGGTTTTATAATAGTTAAGATAAGATGCAGAGCAGCAAAGGCTACAAATTATAAGAGCGTCGGTGGTGCGTTGCAGAGAGCTATGGAAAATCAATCTTCAGGGCCAGGTTCGAATCTAGGTTTTTCTAACTTATAAACGTAATACCGACTGGTCTCAAACGTTGAAGGAAAACATCGCGAGGAGCACCGCATACGCTAAAGAAGAAATTCCGATACGTATGTGAAGTCAACCAATCCGCATTGGGCACGCGTGGACTAACGCCCATGTGCGCTCCCTGAGGGTAAGCCTGTGCCCTGCAGCGGATCGTATTAAGGCTGTGATGACGATGATGAAAGGATTGACAACATTTTTCTTAAAAATGTACGAAATACCGAACTAGGATCATTGAGTAATTATGTATAGAGCAGACAACGCGAACAAAATCTGTGCACCATGATCAGCAGTGCGAGGCGCGTGCTGGGAGCGTCAGGCTGCGACGAGCGCCTGGCACAGGCTAAGTGGGTTAGAGCGCGTGCACCCTAACGCGTGTTACAAAACATTACTTCTCGGTAGCTTCTCTAGTTAACCTATAGTACCTCAATGATTAGGATACCAATTTCATAGCAATCCTCTAACACCAATAAGGAAATTTCTTCATCATGATGGCAATGATGATGGAAGCCGGGGCCGGGGCAGACCAAAATAAAGATGGCGCGACGACCTGGATGCCCACGAAGCAGAATGGCAACTGATGGCACGGGATAGAGAAGGCTGGAAAAGCTTGGGGGAGACCTTTGTCCAACAATGGGACGAAATAGGTTAATAAAAATTAAATAAAAATGATAATATGGCAAATCAAACTCATTGGCATGTCTTTTACGAGAAGAAGAGTTTTATAGATTATCAGGTAATTAGTTGATAGACATATTTATTTACTATAGGTACTACTTTATATTCCTATGGATTTTCTCGTCTAAATTATTATTATCATGTTTATATAATTCACGACCGTAATCCCTTACAAGGTAGCCAGAATCTTTGCAAATACTAAATACCTAATTTGAGGGTACGGTACACATTCATTCTTACCATATTGGGTTTTAGGTTTTAAGTAAGTACCTATTTGGGTGCATCTCGTCTTCGAAGACAACGCGAAGGACACCCTTTCCCATAGTTCCTAAATGACTACGAAAAAGAAACAAACTTGAAATCGCCATACAAAACTGAAATCCTACTAGACCCAAATGACGGGACCGCTGTTTATATTTTTTCGGAATCTCGACGATAGTCTCGTAGAAGTTTGTTCAGTATGATGGTCCTCAAAAAAACATCTGAATTTTAAGTTGTACCTTGTATAAAAAATTGCTTTAAAAAGAGTAGTCATTTTATATCATTTCAGACTAATTTGCAGGCATCTTCGCTTTACGATAGGATAATATTTTTTATTGTGGACGTCATTAAAAATCTCGTCGGCGCAATGTCATAAAGCTGAAACATTATACTGGTCTTATATTGAGATATTGAGGAAACACAAAAGGTAAAACAAAAACAGTGTACCTCCGGACTAAAATTTACATTTCGCATTTTTAGTAGGCATACTGCAGCAGTCATTTACTCAATGACTCGAGAAGGCAATATTGACAAAAGACTTTTGCTCAGTAATGCAGAAAATATGCAAAATAAGATGCAGCGGACTACCAATTTGATCGCTGTGTGGTCTACGGGAAGAAAATATTTCCATGTATTGAATATGGAAAATTTTACAGGATAATTAAGTGGATGACATAGAGCCGTCAGCACGCATTAGGTCCGTATTAATAAACCGATATCTTGTATTCTCGCGGTCTTAAACACATTTCAACATACAAAGTTCGAGAACTTGAGATCCTTGGAATGAAGAGGAAACCCTTTAAAAGTAAGTTGAAGTTTGCAGTCTCTATCTGCTCCTCATGGAGGAGAAGGCGTGCGTTTATGTACTTATGTTTGTTCCCACAGGAGATAGTCATCGAATTTAAAATCGTACAAACTTAGTTTTCTTACAGGAACATCTTTATACCAACCGTAGGTTAAAAACTTTTGGTTGGTATAAAGATGTTTCTAACTGACAATTATGTGTGCTCTAATTATTATTAAATTAATTATTTAGACTGTTTAAACTTTTACGCATAGTGTATAAATAAACCACTACACAGTACAGGTAAGAGATACTATTGAGGCGAATTGGAGTGCGATTTTTGAAACTCACACGTTCAAATTAGCAGTAGAAAGATGCATAATCTCCATAGCAATTTTGTCATTTTCTATTGCTGATTTCAACGTATGACATTCAAAAATACTACTCCTGGTCTGAAAAAATGATGACAATATCTTGCCTGCACGTCGGTCCATGATGATACCTGAGCCTAAAATTGCAAGCTTAGACAGTTGCTAAGTTTCTGACCACCCTGTTGATTATAGACGTAAGTTTATGTACCTTTGTACCTTTATCTATCCAGTCAGTGAGTGAGTGACCACCTCTATTGGACATAGAACGCAATAAACTCGAAATTCAATTTAAAGGTTTCTCACGATCTTTTCCAAAATAAACACGATTTAAATGAAAATGTTTAAGTCAAGAAGCAAGTTTTAACGAGGATTAATATAATAACTTATTTCACGACTTGTTTACGTACTTCATCTGTTTTGTCGGAAGGAGAAAGCAAACAATTTGCAGCAATTTGTTTACTGATGCTAATTTTAAAATTAACATCGTGAAATACAACAAACGTGCCTTGCACTCGGACCACCATAGTCGATCGCTTAACGCCAGTACAGCGCATGCGTGCTTTATTCGCAGGGTTATTTATTATTCAGGATTGTATAGGTACAATTTCAAATAGATAAGTGATACTAGCTTCAATATTGTATATATTCTTGTTCTATTTAAAACGACTATGTAAAACTTTTGTATACATAATCTTAGGCTGCTAACCGCTGCCATTAGTGTGAATTGAGCCTTAGTTTTAGTTTATATGTTTATTTTTATTTTTATAGAAATTATGTTCAATTTCTGGCCGCATCTTAGCAAGAACCTTACAAAATTAATGTCAAACAGAATATAATGTGTTGAAAACTATATTTTTAATTATTGACCTTTATTGCTTGTACATTCAGCTAGAGTAAATTTGTAGTTTAGTATGGAACATCAGATTATAATTTCGCAATTTCGATATTGGTCACATAGTGAAAGTTGTTCAGTTTGATTGTCTAAACCACCCCCTTAAATGTTTATTTGTATTTTTGTGACACCTTGAGCGTAAAATTTTTTGTTCACTAGTCCGGAAACTTTTTGATTCTTAACATTTTAATGAAGAATAATAGAGATAGTGTGGCATCATCACTTTAAGTACTTAGGTACAAAAATAAAAAATTCAAATCGGAATTGTAGCATACAAAATGTTGAAAAATAAATACTTGCGCTTTACTTTCTATGCAAATTACCCGATTTAAAAGTGTTTTTCAAATTAATTGTGGTCCACATCATTAGACGTGGAATATACAAACAAACAAAGATACTTACTCACCTTCAGATTTTTAATCGTGTAAGTATAGAAACCAATTCCATAAGTACCAAAATAATTATACCTCTAGAATTTATAGCATAACATTTTTGCTATAAAGTCCTGCCATCTACAGTAGCTTACTAATAATATCTGATAATAAAACGAATTTAATCTAAAAACTACTTTCTCGTCATCAAAAATGCTATTACAGACAGATGGAGTCAGATCTCAATTTTCCAAGCCCAGTCTTTACAAGTCATAGTTGCCTAGTAGTCTATTAAAGCACAGTATACGGAAGCTCAATTTAATTACAATAAACCGTTATAACGACAACAGTCTCATCGTGGCATCGTATTAATCATTGACTAAGTTGATTTATGTGATAATTCTATGGGATACTATCCCGGTGTTATTAAGATGCTTCTTTCGCGACAGACTCAATAGTGTATTGATACCAACCGTTGGAGATAAGCGAGTAATTTATTGAGTAGATTGGACATTTTCATTGAAATATCGTTTTGGAATTGCACCTAAACATGCACTTGTTTGTTTATTTTAAAATATACTCATTTCTCATAAGTGTTGACATGATTTTCGGCTTTTGATTCCTAAATAGGTATTTATCAAAAATCATCACAAATTACAAATCAAGGTTCAATCGTTCAAATTATTTAGAACTAGGTGTTTCTGTAGATGACGTTTTAAACAAAACATGTCTGACAGAAAATCGAAACGATTTAAAAAACTTTTTTTAAATTTATTGTTTATTTATTTCCTTTTTGGTGAAATAACAGCTAAATAAATATCAATGTGTTTTGTACATTTGCCATAGACGGTTAATTTTCATTTACTGTCAACAAGTATGTACTTGAAATATTTGACAGCATCAGTAGTCTACGAACCGTAACCTTTGGCGTCACTCAGGGCAGTATATTGGGTCCAACGATCTTCATAACGTATATGACTATCCTAGGCGTAAGCCAAATTATTAGAAACTCTCTATAAAAGTCGTGTCATAAACTTGATGATCTTGATCATTTATGAATAAACAAAATGCGTGGTCTTAGTTAGGTATGTTATGTTATACAATGTTGTATTTATTTTGTAATTGTACTTTTTATATTTTGTGTGGTTATACCAGTTTTCTAGAAGCAGCGAAATTACTTACGACACGATGTTAGAATCACATAACATTATGTCATCTCTTTGAATAAAAAGTGTTTGATTTAGTTTTTTTATCTCATCGATCGTCCCTTACAGACATCAGCCCCACCTACTACATACATACTAATGTATCTCAATACATTGTGGTCATTGTGTACTACAGGTTTTTGGCGAAATCGATACATACACGAATACCTACTCTGTTAAACAAAATAATGTCGCTATCCCGTTATAATTTCAACACAATTTTCGCAGCAGCGCTCGATCCAATTTCCCCCGTTTCACTTCGATCAATTAGCAATAAAGCATTTAGCGCAAGTCGAATGTGGGTTTTACTCGGATTCAATTAAAATTAACTGAACACAGCGGCTTTATAAAGGGGATCGAATAATTTACTGCGTACGTATCACTGGAGAATTATCGTCGTCGTGAAGATAGATATGAAAAGCGATAGAAACTGGAGTAGGAGTGCTAAGTCTTAAGCTGTTGATGTAAACAAGTTTCACCGGTCGACAGGCTTGCAACAGTAAATAATTCAGTTCGATTTATCCTGATTCCTTTGATACCTTGTTCTAGTAACTTTGTTTTCATATTATAAGGACCGGTTTTTTAGGGTCCGTACCCAAAGGGTGAAAACGGGACCCTATTACTAAGCCTACGTTGTCCGTCCGTCCGTCCAGCCTACCTATTTAGGGCTGTAACTTTTGAACCGTAATAGCTAGATAGTTGAAATTTTCACAGAATATGCGTTAATACGGCGGATTTATTGACAAATAATAAAAAAAAAAACATACGGGTCGAATTGAGAACCTCCTCCTTTTGTTGAAGTCGGTTAAAAATGTCTAAAAGGGGGTTCTCAACAAGAAACTAGTTTTTATCGTCGTTTTATCTTCTCACTCTATAGTCAAAACGGTAATACACAAGCGTCAAACTTGGTGTGATTATAGAGCAAACTCTACAGCATAACAACAAATAATAAAAACCGGCCAAGTGCGAGTCGGTCTCACGCTTAAGGTCGTGTTCTGTGCTGGTGTGGTACGGAACCCTCGATGCGTGAGTAGCCCGACTCGCACTTGACCGATTTTTAAGTTGATGATACCATCAAACTTAATAACTAGGGCTAAGATCGAAATCGTGAAGAAAAAATTTGCTGCCTTTTTTTTTTTTTTAAATTTAATGGTCGAGTAGGTTTGCAGTTTTGCATGAATCAGCTGATTATTTCCCCAAGATCTTCCCAGACACCCTTTCCTTACTCCAGATTCTCAATTATCATAATAATGAAGCAATACATTTTTTTTATCTCGCCTGTTTTTCAAACATTCAATAAGTAATACAAATTATGCAGTGAATTTCGCACAAATTCTGTCATGGTACTATCGCATTGTAGGAAGAGACTAAATGTATAATGTATTAGCAAAATTATGGCGAGGCAGCAATATGCTTTGAATAAAAGGTAATAAAATATGCCGTAGACGGTCGATGTTAGAACTAATATAACGAAGTGCATCGTAATACAGATTTATTTATACGAAGGCATTATAATTAAGAAGCATTTTTGCGTGTTGAAAATAAATTTTTTAGTATCAATTAAAATGCTTTGAGGGTTTACTGACTTGATAACGTTTTACAGCGCGAAATTAAAGATATTAAGTTCGCATTTTGCACAAATTGCGCGCTATAAAGTGTTTAAATAAAAGTTTTCTTTATTGGCGAAATGTTTTATTTTTAATTGCATCCAAATTGTTGATACGTTTATCAAATGTTAAAATTATGATCATCTTTTTTCATTAATCACTTTTTCAGGGGAGAATCAGGTGATTTATAAAACTTTTGATGGATTTCAAATTCTATACAGGGTGTTTCATAAGTAACGCTCCCCGCTACTTTTTTTAGGTCGTCTGTCCAGCGGGCAGCAGGGCGTCCCACACTACGCCTACCAGTTCGCGGTCTCCACTCTAGAACTCTGACACCCCATCGGTTGTCAGTTCTTCGACAGATATGACTAGCCCACTGCCACTTCAGCTTGCTAATTTTCTGAGCTATGTCAGCCACTTTAGTTCTGTGACGAATCACTTCATTTCTGATGTGGTCCCTCAGAGAAACACCGAGCATAGCTCTCTCCATAGCTCGCTGAGCGACCTTGAATTTATGAACTAGCCCTATCGTCAGGGTCCACGTCCCTTGTATAATCGCCAGGGTCCCTTGTATAATGGGCTTAAAAAATTTAGCATCAGCGAGCCGACGCGAGCCACTGCCCGCGATGCTGCGAACCTGCGTATAACTACGGATAAGAATAACTATAGAAGAGTAACTCTAAACAAAATCCACATAATTTTTGACACCCAATGAAAAATTCCATGTTGTATGAGTTTTGGCGGCACGGTACAGTTTTTAAAGAACTGTACACTTTTTTTGGTGCCACTTTTTGAGCTTGATTTAAATTTCTATACATTCTTATTAGCTTTATAACTACATTTATAATTTTATGGGGATGGTCAGACTGTCAAACTGAGCCACTTTCTCTATGGCACCACCATCCATATCGTGAAAAAAAATCTGCAGTTTCATACTAAACTGCAAACCTAGGTACTTGAGCCAAATTTATTAGATGGAAGATTTTTTTTGCGATTTAGATGTTGGTCCCATAGAGAAAGTTGTCCAGTTTGATGGTTTGATCATCCCCTTAAAATAGTGTCAGCATATTAAGAAGGACCCTGTATTATATTGTCAATCTGCTGGCTACTGTCGGTCGTTGTCTGCCTCCGTCTGCCTCTGCCTGCCTGCCATTGTCTGCCGTTCCCATTTTAGTGTGACTCATATAGAGCCCATGCAATACCTACATCAAAATTAAAACCATTATTACATTTTGTTGTTGCTATCTCTTCAGACTAGAGACAAAGCAAACAATTTGTATTAACATCCAATATCATAAACCAACTAATCTATTCTCATTGAACCATTTCTTTTGTTCCTTCAAAAGCAATTCTGTATTAATAATTAATCCACATAGTTATTTTACACCTGTCGTTATATATTTATGGAGATTATTATCGTGAGTAATAATTCTTTGGGATTCAATTGAGTGCTGAACCTATGCTACTATAGACGTGACCGGGGGCGCAGTACACTAATCAAGTTGTACCGACACTGAGCCAACATAACATAACATATTGAACCTATTCTATTGGTGGATTTACAGCTCTGGTGGAAACCTAACCACGCTGATAAAATCAATCATACGCACACAGCGTCTTCAGCTGAGCGTCTTCAGAGCCTCCGAGTGCGCAAGTCTGTGAACGTGTGTCTGATTCGAATAAGTATTAATATTGTCGCTACTGTTTGATAAGTGTATTATGCCGGAGGTTTGTATTTGATTTTCTTTTATTTAATGACTTTGCTAAAGCTTACCTACCAGTTTGCCTACAATAGATTTAGGATTATTGTTTTTAACTTGGAACTTATTGCTGTAAATCCAATAAGTAGGTACTACATTTTTTTGTTTTGTGGATGTACTCCTAGTAATGACATAGTAACTCTTTTTTGTTATTTTGCAAAAGATGATATCTATGAATAGATTTGTGTACCACATTTAAAGAAGTTAAGTGATTGATTGATTTAATTTTATATTTGATTGATTATTCCTGATCCTAAAGGAAGAACTAAGTTAACTTTGAAATACGTAGATGAGACTAAGCTAAAAAGAGAGTAAAAATTTTATTCTTAGAACATACATACATATACACATGCCTGTGTCCAATAGTACCCCTATTATAGCAGAGACAATTGATCGCCATCGGCTACGATCCTGACACACCTCATTTGATCTGACCCTTCTTAAGTACGCTGCTAATTTGGTCTGCGTTCGTACGTCTAGGGCGACCCCTTTCTACTGTTCCATTCACACTCGATTTATATATTTCATACGTCAATCCTTTCCACATGACCAAACCATCTCAGTATACCCTTTTCAATTCCTAGGAAGTATCGTAATGATCATTTTGATATTTGGTTTGGTCTTTGTCTTTATTCAACACATTTCAAACTCTATGCACTCTCAATCACAGCGAGTTATTTGCCTTATTCCTTAAACAATTTTTCTCAGTATCTTCCGTAGTCATTCTAACGTAATGCCTCCCAAGGCGGGGTAACTCGTTACAGATAATTCTTACCTCTGTAGAACCATTACATTTGATGTGTTTGTTTTGTGGCGGTACTTGGGTAACTGGTGATTAACTCGGAACAAGATAACAGAATGTACAGACGGACAAGTTGAAGACATGCTACTGTATTATACTTATTAGTGAAATGGGCATTTTAAAGAATGCATTGTTTTGTTCGAGTGATTGATAGGATAAATGAATGAATGTTTAGTAGTCAAGGTTGGGAAAAGAAATGAAGATGTTAATGTTACTGAACGTAAAATAAGATTATTACGAGAATTGTTTCTAGGCGTTTATCTTATTATTTTCTTTATAGAATTGCAATCTTTCAGTCACATCAGTCGGAACAAGTGCGTTTACCTTTCATTTAAACCAGTATGCACGGACCTGAAAAAAAGACGGACGTAATGTGACACTAAAAAGATGTTAAGCATGCAAGGTCCAACATTTTCGTTTGTTCTACAAGGGACAGACACACAGATGCACTAGCTCTAGGCGCAGGTCCGACACCCGTCACCATTATGTACCGCGTGACAGCACGCACAAAAAGAAATGGGTGCATCACTTGTGATTAGACGAGATTACGTCCGTCTTTTTTTCAGGTCCGTGCCAGTATGTAAGACATTTCAAACTGTCGATGAAAATGTTAGCTCTATTTGAGTATGAACGCTACTCAATGATAAGAATTGTTGCATACAACACTTTAGGGCCTATTTACCATATACATATAAAAGGGACCGGCTTTCAAACTAGCAAGTAGGTAGTATAGTAGGGATACGTTCTTTAATTCGATACCTATAATCTCAAAGGTCGTAAACGCCATTTTGGCGAAAATGAGATTTTAATGCTACGGGGCTCTAGCATTCAAATCTCACTTGCGACAAAATGGGGTATGTACAGGTACACCCTTTGAGACTATGTAGGTATCAATATTACAATATTTTATCCGTAAAATTATAGCTTTGCAAAAAAAGGGTCTAAGACCATTATGATGCTTGGTAACCTAGGCTTTAAGGTCACGCCCATTTTATTTGACTGAATATGACTCAAAAGTGGTTAGTTTAAAATAGCTTGAAACCAAAGTGATTCTTTAAAGTATATCATGTACTAAAATTATAGGTATCTGAAACACAATAAATCCACCTACATAACTACTGTGGAATCTTTGCTGATTAAGTAAATTTAATTGATGCTAAATGTAATTGATCCTCAGCGTTATCTATTGAATTCCATCTGTTGATTACTGCACATAAATCACTAACAAGTATCCAAACTAAATTATGAGTACAACCAATTCGTTAAGAGCCTATTCATCAGACATGATTGGCAGCTCGGATAGTTTGTGAACCATCGTAGTCATAGCTACTGGCAAAATTGCAGCTTAAGTCAATTACCTTTTTGTTATCTTTTTTTTGTTAAACAAATAACGGTGAGTCTAAGTGTAAGCTCGTCTCAGATATTGACATCGATGACTGGTAGAATTTCTATTATGCTTTTGTGTGCGATCAAATAAATTGAGGTCTAACACTTTGAACTGCGAGCTTTTCTATGTAACAAAGATTGTATAAAGAAATTGTATGTGCGAATGATATGTACTTATTCGGTGTTTTGATAAATGCAGATCGAATGAGACATCTCATCGAACTAGAAGTAAAAATAAAAGTAAATTGGACGAAAATCCCAGAACTTTACGGAGGAAGGTACTATTAATGCCAAATTTTAAATTGCCAGTAATTAATAAATAAAAAAATATCTTGGACATTGTCACACAAATTATTTAGTCACATTTAAAGTACCAGAAACTAGCCTGGACTTGTATTATGATGACTAGACACTGATATAGACAAACATCCATTTTGGATACAAATATTCATATTCATCATACAAAATATTTGTCCCCTGCGGTATTCGAACCCGCGACCCTTGGCACAGCAGGCAGGTTCACTACAGACTGTGCTATCGGGTCGACCTATTTTGTACTATACCTACAGCAAGATGGATGCAAACCTAGATGCAAACTTTTAAACTGGAAATGCGAGTGTTCAGTTTTGGTTCCAGCATTATACAGATTTGACCCATCCTATGCGTAGCGTAATATAAATAGGCCTTTATCCTCTTTATATCAAGCACTATCATAAAAGTGTCACAAGGATGCCGCAAACGAGAATTTACGACCACGTCGTGCAAATGAGCGACCGATATTATAAATCGGTTGCGGAACCTATAGTTGACAAGATATTGCTGATAAATTCATATACTGCAGTTATTTGTTTTAGGTTGATTGATGAAGCTGTAGATTATGGGTTATTATGGGAAACGATAATAACCTTTCTATAAACGATAATTTTCTACTCCTCCTATCATCTTTGATTAATTCATTGCGGGTTCCAAGTCATCCCCCGGGCTCGCTGGACTTCATTGTCTAGTGTTGTGAATAGTCGCCGCTGTTGACCCTGGTTGACAGGAGTTACAACGGTGGGAATGTGTGGTGGGCCTATGCCCGAATTACAAATCTAAAGAAACGATAATAGCCCGTAGCGTCTCAGAGGCATCCGCACGGACGGCATGCTATGTACCAGAGAGTTTTCCTAACTTATATAAGGTTAAATTTAATTAGTTGGCGAAACTTAACAAACGCATTTGGTATCTGTTACTAATCACAATTACGTGGCAATGACGCTCGATCATATGATTCTGAGGTCAATGTTCGCCCACCGGCCGCGCACTGCGTACGATACGTACGATAATAATAATTGTGTAAATCATCAATGATAAACATTGATAATGCAATCTGTTATCACTAACAACAACAAACACAACACTAACAAGTGCCCTGGTTGAGTTTCGCCAACTAATTAAAAATGGCCTTTCTTTAATTTTTTTTAAATATGTTATTAGTGATTTAAATTTAATTTACCAATTATTAACATTTGACCACAGTTTGTTTTGGTTTAATTAATATAATTTTTATTATTGTTTTGTTTTTTAATATTATGTAAAAATAATATGTTTTTTTGACATTTAGATTATTTTTGTCTAATATGAAATGTAGTAGAACTATTGAGAAGTAATGTTCCCACTAGTTCCACTATTCGATGGTGCATTTAAAAGTAGAACTAGTGGGAAATAAAAGTCCCATTAGTTCTACGGTAGAACTGTTCAGTAGAACTACTGGGAATGAACGGTTAAACCGACTGCTCTCAAACAGTGAAGGAAAACATCAAGAGGTAACCTGCATACGCTGAAGAAGACATTCTGAATATGTGAAGTCTATCCAATCCGCATTGGGTATGCGTGGTGGACTAAAGCCCACACAACCTCCTAGAGGGTAGGCAAGTGCCCTGCAGTCCATAGGCTGATCATGATGACGATGGGAAACGAAGGTAATGCATGCAATGCGTATAGGCAAAAGTCAGAGCTATTTCTTACAAATTGAGTAATTACGGTGCTATTTAAAACAGATGTCAATTCAAACCGTTTCCTGATCACGATCGCTCTTTAAAACTTCACGTAGTTATATAATGTAAGATTCTACTGCAAGTTTCCATGTCAATGGTTCGTTTGATGATGTGTTTTGTAGAACCATTTGTGTTGCAGAAATAAGTTGGCCTAGGTCACTGCGTCACCATGGTGAAAGTCAAGACTTAGCTGCTTCCAAAATGCACTACTAGTAGGCTCTATACATGCACCGAAAGCATGCATCATCATTATAATAGCATAGCATTCTTACATATTTGGAGCGATGATCGATTGATTGATTTGTGGTTGGGCTATTGCGAGCAAAGGTCGTTATGTAACACTGCGACCATCGCTGGTCTATTGTATTCGCCCCAAGCTCACCCATATTTACGCATACCTCCGAACTTATGATATTTTCATTTCATTCTCGGGAATGCAGGTTTCCTCACGATGTTTTCCTTCACCGCCGAGCTAGTAAATGATAAATACAACCGTATGTAAATTCCAAAGAACTTAGTGGTACAGGCCGGGAATCGAACCGCGGCTAGGCTTGTGGCGCTAGCTCTCTTCCGTATGGGCTATCATCGCTCTTACTGCGAGCGATGATAGTCCATACCCATACGGAAGAGAGCTAGCGACTCGATCATGAGGCGGCGGCGGTTCAATTCCTGCGCCTGTACCACTAAGTTCTACGGAATTTATGTATATATACGTTTTTTTGTCGGCGGTCGAGGAAAACATCGTGAGGAAATCTGCATACACGACAAAGAAAAAAAAACATTTGGGAAGTATGTGTAAATTTTGAGTGAACTTGGGGCTTTTTTAATGTGTTCACATTAGAGCAGCAATGGTCGCAGTGTTACATAACGAACCATGCTTCCAATAGCCCAACCAACAATAATAATGAAATACATATTTAGGGACAAAGGATTAAACAAATAATACTTACAAAATGATACCCCTATGAATATGAGTATTGTATACAGTAATCTTTGAAGACATCTCCGACTTTGAAATATTTATACTCAAAGGTTCAGCATTTTAATGTTAATGGTCGTATTGTCTGTTGCTTTGCGTTGCTTACTTAGATCATTAAGGGCAGCAGATTCATCTTGAATATTCTCTCTATTGTTTTTGCGAATAGTAAAGCAAAATGTCAGGGTTCTTCGATGTAGGTATTTTTCAAATTGAATGTGAATTTAATGTGGCGGCTTGCTCTGGCTTCTCAAAAGTCAAGTTCTCTGGTTAAGATTAACAGTTTTATGATATTTTTGATATATTTCAGTTACAATCATTAAAAAGTTCTTGAAGGCTATGGTTTATAATTTCCTTCAGGCGCCCGGTGGCTACTACGCAAACAGCCTAGTTATCGTTTTGACTACTTCTTAAAGTGGCTACTTTTCAAATAACCAATTTCTCATTTTGATTACCTACTTCTGAATTCTTACTCTATTTTTGCTGACTTATTCAACTCCTTTCGATACTTATTTATATACCTGAAAGTACATAGTTTTCAAGTTAAATAAAAACTACTGCATTTAGTTCCTGTTAATCGGTATCGAATAAACAATTGTTCGCTAACTTTTGTATTTGTATTATGCAGTTATTAGTGCCATTGCCTTCATGATTGCAGTGGGACATGCGATTCTCTAATACAATAAATTTTCTTTCGGCACTATGTCTTTTAACCCCTTTTTATTGGCCGATAACGTTCTTTTCATTAGATAATAGATGGTCGATTACTGGTTTGTTTGGCTAATAAATGTTATATAGCTTTAGGGGAATCGTATGTTTTTGTTTTTAAATAGGTACTTTGAATTTCTGATCACATGTTTGATAGTTGAGTTGGAAGTCTTTTACTATGACTGTTAAGTATTGAAAAATATCTAGGCAATTCGTTTGATTTACGGAGACATAAAAACCAAACAGCGTAACATCATTCTTGTTAAATCAATGAAGACTGTTGCTAATGGCTAAAGAAATAATTATTATTTTAGTAAACTCTATGGTCATGGAGTGAATGCGGTCTTCCTCACACTATGACCTCCTATGGGTGTAATGAAATTCCAACTCAATAGACGGATAGAAGAAGAACTGGATGGCTCATTTATTGTCTTCCAATCTTTTATATACCTTATATGACAGTTTCTACGAACCTTAACCACGGAAAGGATTAGTCCTGTCTTACTTTGATCAAGTCGTAATTGAATTCAACGTCAAATTTAACATTAGTCATTCAATTTCAACTCTTATGCCAGCAAGATAGGAGGGAGCAAATTCCAGAGTTGATATGTTGTCGACATTTCATACTGCACTGCTATTCCTATTTCTCATACGCATCTTAGCCGTTATAAGGAAGGTCAAGTCTCTGATTTGGGTCCAAAGTGGATGTAAGCGTACCCTTGTTAATTTAATTTAAACATGCCATCTGTCGGGCAAAAGCCTGTCTGAAGGATTTCCAATTACAGCTGGCCTGTGCATATGTTTGAATGTGTTGGATTGAGATTAAACAGAAATGTATCTTATGGTATTAAGCGCGTATTTAAACATTTTTTGCTAAACTTTTTCAATGATAATTTTAATACAATTACTGATAATTGCCTGGGCCCAAACATTCGGCTTTTTAATGATTTTTCAAGATTTCACTGTGCGACTATAAAATGGTACCGTGACTGACTGGCTGACTGACACACACAAGGGACAGCCTAAAATAAAATGAAAACATGTTCCGCAGATGACGTAGGAGTGTTTTTTTGATAATCTACTCCTTTAAGGGAAGGGGTACATCTTGGTGCGTTCACACACGATGACGCATTGACTGAGCGGCAGACGTCAGTCCGTCATTTGTGAAGCAAGGAGTTGTAAGAAACCGCACGTATAAGAACACACGGTGACGGATTGACGCAACAATCTACATTGTTGCAATACAGCTTTTTATTGTGGCACTGAGTCGATATTTATATTCAACTTTACTCGTTTCACAACAAGGTACAAGATACTACCTATTTTTTACTTACCCGGCTGTCATCTTATTGTTCCCAACGATAGTCTTAAGGGCACTTCAGAAAAAATAAGTACATGTAATCAATATTGATACGGCATTGACATTACAGTTAATTGAATCCTTATTTAGCATCAATAAAGATTGTTTTTAAGTACTAGCACTTTCAGGAACATTGATAATCACAGGGGCCACCTTAAACCAACATTGAAAAATCAATTTTTCTCTGTCGAGACATAGTAATTGCGAGCCGGCCCGGACTCTGACACAAATTGCTGCCAATTGCACCTGGCAGCGCCGGCGCAACTCGCTTCGCCGGCGTACAAACGTTGTAACTACAAATTTCAACGTTTTCATGATAAAGGTAAGAGATATTTTTTTCTGTTGTATTTAATACTCCGCCTACGTGGACCTTCTGGAAAAGAGGATCTTATATATTAATGCAGAGCATAATATATTCTATCCGCGTGCCAAATTTCATCCAAATCCGTTCAGCCGTTTAGGCGAATTTTAGAAAAATACGATAAAAAAATTAAAGCTGCAAACACTGTTCTATACCAATATTCGGATTTCGGGGGGAGAGGATTAAAAGATACGTGCTTGCTTTTGTTTGTTGGTCTTTATCGCACCTGATGGTACCTCAGTTACGATGGGTTCGAAGGTGGAACACACTTACCCAGAAGATACTACACTCTAGCAATACACTTGTCAGTTGAAATTGCATTCTGCACAAATTATTGCAATCAAAAGTTCGTAACATTTTAAAATGTAACTCTGGAATTCCAAAAACGTAATAAATGTGAGTTACGCAGTGTTCGTTTCAACCAGTTCCCGTCTGCGCGAGCTATTTACATTGCACTTTATAGAATAAAACTAAAAAAGGAAATAATAAAGTCGTCTGCTATCTTGCACATTGCGTAGAGTTATTTAAAATGTACACAAGGTATTGTAGAATTTGAGCAATCTATTTCAGTAGGTAGGTACCAGATTGTGTAAGATAATAAATATCTTCTGAATCTAGATCGACTTATTTTTCCTCCTCTTTATGTTATTATTATATCAAATTCTGTACGGGTTACAAATAACTTTAGAATTAAGTCGGACTAGCTGGACATCATTGTAATTGCATAGTGTTATGAATGGTTGCTAGGTATTTGGCCACCAGAATCTTAGGGTAAACAGTTGCATTGTACCCATAAACAACTTTCCTTTAGAAACCTATAGGAAATTAGCGAAAAAAATTGTGGGGTTTCCATTCTCAATGCAATCAGCGCTGATCGAACATTTGTATAAAAAGATAAACATTTCCTTGTTCCTTTTTCAGTACCATGAGTACACTACAATCTCCCATTAAAGTAATGCAACTGCCCTGTATTAGTTCTGGCTTAGAATGTACCAATTACCAATACCAACCCCTTTATTTCCGTGAATGGGCGGAGTACGAGACGACTAAGGGATAAGAGTTTCTTATAGATACCAACACGGTATTTGTGGATGAAAGGCTAGCCACCTTTTACCATAATTAAGTGAGCCTTTAACCAACTGCATGTTAGACAGCTGGTAATAGTTGTAGCGAGTTTTCTGACCATCCTGAAAGGGATTATGGCCGTGGGTTTATGTTCATTTAGCTTTTGGTGAGCAGAACAGATTATTATTACTATTATTATTTTGTGCTATTATTTTATGCTATGCATAGTTGTACAAAAATGTTGACCTATTCTCTCTTCGCGATTACTATCGTGTGAGTTACAATTTACAAATAATAATTAAGGTTTAAATGAACCGACCGAAGTTGTTGAACGTATCAAATAAAATAAGTCATTAATTTTAAATCATTTCCCTGTCGCAATAAAGGTTGCTCTAAAACTAAAAGGTTTGTTTTAATGATAGTATAATAATTAAGTTGCGGATGTGGTTCAATTTTAAGATGATTGATTAACTGTAGTACGAGAAGTTTTTTTGTGTTTTGTGGTCGCACATAGTGTTCGTTTGTGAGCAATAGGAAGACTAACTAACTGCGCTGCAACAAGAAAAGAAGACAAAAACCAAATATTCAACTGGTGTTACATAAGTAAAAATAAATATTTAAAACTCTTAAGGAGCTTGATTAGACCATCAAACTGAACAACTTTCATTATGGGACCGACATCGAAATTGCGAAAAAAAAAATCAGATATCCCATACATATTTTAGCTCGAGTCGAATTTGTTGTTTTTTTTTTTCGCGATTTCGATATTGGTCCCATATTCAAAGTTGTTTAGTTTCATGGTCTAAACAACCCCCTTAAATGTTTATTTGTACTTTTGTAACACCTTGTATTTTATACAATTTGTTCAAAATAGAAAATAAGAAATAGTAGCACAGTTGACAACGAAAGATCATTGGTATAATGTCACCTTTTATTTTTTTGAGAAAAATATTTAAAAGTGTCATACAAACTATGATGATTGATGAGAAATATATTTTCGATATGGCCTGAGACTCGAAAATTAGAAGCTGTTCGTAACGTAACCCTATCTGAGACACTACTTATTTTACAATTTTTTGAAGTGAAACTTCTTATGGGAGGGCTTTGAAATTCTGATCCTCAACCTTTTTGTGTGACGGAACTTCGAAATTTTAATCAGGAGCGGAAGCTCAAAATTCAAATCGGGAGAAGTTTCACATCTGCCGGGCGTCCCGTGTTTTTTTGGTCATGATCTACCTACTAATTCCCTATTTCTATCCTGTTAATTGAATTTTCTAATTCATAATTTCCGCAGAAATGATCTTTTTGGTGGTCCAGGATAATTGCTAATGCATACCAACCACCAATTGGTTGTAGCATGGTAAATTTTTAGTACAGTTGATTCATAATTTTCCGTTCAAATCTCAAAATATTTATCGCAAATCATAATTTTCCGTTCAAATCTCAAAATATTTGTTGCAAATCATGGGAATGTCAGAATGAAACCGAGCAAACAAAGGTCAAAACTTTACTCAGAACTCACAACCTGAAGATTTTGCCTATCCACCAGCAAAGCTGTCTCATAAATTAAACAAAACGTCAGTAACTCAAAGACCTTTGCACAGCCGAGCAATAAAATAATTCTCCCCAATAGATAGGTAATTAAGAGGATCCGTTAAGTCCTGAAATTAGCAACATAAATTGGTATCTTAAGTACGATAGGTACTCGTTAGTTTTACAAGGTTAATGAAATGCGGTCCGTTTGATGGGTAGCCGGCCAACAAGCTACTATAATACAACTTTTTTTACTGCATTTCTTATTGATTTTACTACCAAGTTTTCTACACAAGGCTGTGATTCTTTCTTGGGTAGGTACTACAATAAGAATGAGAGATACCGTGAGATGACACCGAAAATATGACTACTGGAAGAAACTTTGCTGGGTGGTTTAAAAGGATGATAGTTCTTGCATAGCGCCCGAGCGCGCTGCATACAAACGAAGTTCGATCCTATTTTCAATACTAACCATTAAAGTAAATGCAATTTTTTTGACACGAGCTAGATATTAATGTCTCTGTCCCTGTGGCTTGACAGATTTCCGTTGAAACGTTTAGTTAAAGTGCTAGGATTAATTTAAGATTTGTTGTGTTATGGAAATCTTTGAGTCTAAATTTTAATAACGTTTACTGTAACGATAGTCTGATAAACCACGAGCACAGAGATTAGCTTCTAGAGCTTTTAAAAATGTTATTGACTTTAATTGGTAAGCAACCAAAATATTAAAATTCATACTTCGTTTTAATTTATCGCCTCAATATCCTCTTAAATTACAAGAGAGTTTTTTACATGCGGTTGACATCCTCATGCATTAGTACCTAAATAATGAGAGAACTAAAAACATTTCATTATGAATTTTTCAACAATTTTCTAAAGTAAACGCGAAATAACGGTCTTTAGGAAATCCGTAAGTCTATAACTAAGGCGAAAGGGAATACGGTTGTGAGTTTTAAGTATGTTTCTACATTGTACGTCTTCTGGAGAAAACCAAAGTCAGTTCCTCTTTACCGCTGTACCGCCCTAAGCACTGCTGAGTCCCATTAGAGTTTTTTATCCTCACCACTCATCTTGTGGTTTAAAAACATTATCTGTTCACCACATAACCAGCTGAGGTCTTGTTACGGGGGACAATTTACTTTGATGGTTTTCTTTTTATTTTTATGTTTTTTTGTTGGTTACAGTCAGCTACTGTTCTGTTATTACGTAATGACGGGATTATGAGGAAATAATTTAATTGGTCATAATTTGTATAATTTGGTGGAGTCAAGCCGAAACATTTTGTTCAGTATACACGGTGGAAGCGAAGAGGTGAGCTAAAAACTGTTTAAAAATATCATAAGCGTATCAACATAGCAGAGATATTCTGGGTAACACGCAGAAACGCTCATTAAAGTTAATCCTCCATTAAATCTCTTGCTGTCACTTTTTTCCTGTTGACATAGTAAAAGCTAGCAAGAGAGTTAATGGAGGATTAACTCTATTGAGCGTTTCTGCAACTGACAGTGAGTGTTGGTAAATTTAGAATATCCATTCATGGTGTATGATTTCATTAAGAAACTCAGGAACTGAAAAACCATTCCTTCCTGGGTAGGCAGCTTTTTGTTGTCGAGAGGAAGACCTATTATGATTATTATTTATAAATAATTAGGTCTAATAACACCTAAAACGATGTTCCGTGATTAAAATTCTGCAACGAAAATCGCACTCCTAACATCTTACAAACATAAACCCATGAACAGACAGTGACTTTATGAAGTTATTTCTTACATTCCAACCGGCTGCTCCTGGCTGTAAATCCTATACAAGAAGACTCCTAAAAGATCTCTAAAGCCAACGTCTGAAGAACGAAAGTGGCTTGATTTGTGAGACTTGATATGTGGAACCAACTATACAAGCTGTCACGGGAGCGAACCCACGATATTCATAAGCAGCATCATCAAAGAGCGAATGCGTTCACTAGCTGCGGAAGCATTGAGCTGACAATCTTCTTAGAGGATAACGTTTTATTTTTCAATATTATTAAATTATTCACACACACACAAAAACCATTCCTATAGTCATAAACCATTCCTATCGTCTTTCGAGATGAGATTTTTTAGAACTTAAGTTGACTAGATTTTATATTAATCTTAGACTTTTTTAAAAGATACAGAAGTCTATAACTATTTAAAAAATCTTCTAGGGAAGAAGAGCTATAAAGCTAAAAATCATCATCATCGTTTGTCCTTATCCCAGCTAAAATTTACTTCAGAAAATAAATTATAATATTAACTGTTGCAATAGATGTACTTAATTCAATCTTACTATGGCGAGTTGGAAAGCTTTTGTCATAATCATAACTTTAATCATTTTTCTCCCCTCAGAACGGAAAGCGTCAATTGTCGTCCCGCTGCGCTAAACGAAGTTGCTGCTTTCCACCTCCGTCGAAGAGAAAAATAGTATACTAACCCCGGGCAGTAAATAAGAAAGCCTCAGATCACGTACTTGTTGACCTCGGCTTCGCCTCAGTCAACAATTACACGATATCTGAGACCTTTCTTACTTTCCTGCCCTCGGTGTGTAATCTACTATTATTAACACAAAATAAAAAATAAAAGAATAACAGAAGATAGCAATAATGATACCATTACAAAAAGACAATAAGGCGTCCACAGAACCTAATTATTAAACAGGCAAATTCACTAACTAATTAATAACATTCTAATAATTCTATTCACAAAATAAATTCAAATTCACAACAAGCTGCATGCATTGTCATAATGTGGTAAATATCAATTTCGTGACATACAATATTGATGTTCAGATAATAAAAGGACAAGCTATTTTCCAACACTTAAACAATCAAACGTCCTCGCCGCACTCCGCTTGCTCCTCAATACATTTCTCAGATCCAAGACCGACTGACTCTGAAATATTGCCGTTTGAATCGGCGCGACAGTCTGTCCACAGCTTTATTTATAACGTGCGAGAACCTTTGATAGGACGAATTAAAATAGCGGACATCGTTGGAGGTGGATTTGGAACAAATGGATATATCTCTTTATCTGTCAGCGCCAATTAATTTTGAGTTACATCTGTTTTTTAAAAGAACTTATGGTGGTGCCGTTAAAAAACAGCTTCGGAAATGATTGTTGATTAGTTACCGCTTTTACCAGGCACGTATCCAGGGGGGGGGGGATAGGTGGGATTTATCCCCCCCCGAAATCCGAAAATTTGTATGGAAAAGTGATTACAGCACTTACTTTTTCAATGTTTTTCTATGAATATCCCCCCCCGAAATTTAAATGTCCCCCCCCCGAAACGAAAGTCTGGATACGTGCTTGGCTTTTACAGAATTTATTTTTGGTATTGGGGTATTCTTATAGAGGGTTGACGTCAGGCAGGCCGGGGCCGTAAAACAACTGCCAAAATAATGGTAAATGCATAAAGGTATTATACCAGGAATAGAGGAACATACAGCTGAGTGGGCGAGATGTACCTAGCGGCACCACTGTATAATATAAAGAGATACGTGACGCGAGGCAATATGACCGTTTTTAGTCACTAATTAATTTCTACAATTCGGTTTCCGTGAATAATTGCGAATCTAAAGTTAAATCGTAGATACTTTTATGGAATATACTGGACTTCATTAATTTATCCACAATTTCACGGTAGACTCAGAATTATAGACAATATTCGAATTTTTGCCTGCAAATAGTCACCAAAAAACATCCAAAAAAGGTTCCATTTGACAACTCATATTTGTTGCTCTATTCCTGTAAGGTATAATACCTTTATGGGTAAATGAATACATAATAGCGTAGATGCTAAACAGCAAGATAAGGGCTGGAGGATGGTAATTTCGATATCAGGATTTTTTAGGTTCATTCCTCGTAATCCAAAATAATTGCAATTTGCAAATTGCAAATCGTAGTGCCTCTACATACATTATACTTTAGGCAATGAATACAAAGTAATAATTATTACTATTTTCCGTTTCGTAACTTATTGAATAGCGATTAAAGTTTGCAAAAAATCTTATATGCCAAATAAAAGTTGTGGTGTATGCCATGGGCTGATCAGTGTAGGTATAAAATATGAAACACAATATGTAACTACCTATCGGCCTGTGCATTGTGAAAATAAAGAAATGGACTGATTTTTGAGAAATAGAAGCTGCAAGTTTTCCAAAACAAGAAATATAGATACAAACCTAAATGAAATGTGAAGTAATGGTATCGATTCGGTATTGCCACGACTTAACTTAACTAAATTTATTCCTGTCATTTTCTAACATTCGACTAAGAAAAGAGACAGAAAACCAACAACTGACTTTAGTGCTGTCAAAGTGACGCTCCACGCCCAAAAACGACTTAAATAAGATGGCGTGCATTATGATGCCATCTTATTTTGGGCGTGTAGCGTCACTTTGACAGCACTAAAGTCAGTTCTTGGTTTTCTGTCTCTTTTCTTAGTCGAATGTTAGAAAATGACAAGAATAAATTTAGTTAAGTTAAGTCGTGGCAATACCGAATCGATACCAATATGTACTTTACATATTAAAACTAATATTAAAGTACCAACCAACTCTTTCCTACCAATCGATATATCGTAAAATTGTAATACCAACAAGTTCTTCACTGAACAATGAAAGTATAATCCAATCATTAAATATTACACATCTTGGAAGCTAAGATGTAGAGTAGAATTGAGTTAATTAATCAATCAATCGGAGAGACTATTGTTCGAGGGCTTTTTGTTCAGGATCACAAAGGACTTGCCTCAATACTACCGGTCTTGCTCGACAATAGACTCTGAACTTTCACCTTAAACTCATTTCACTCCTTTTGTATGCACTTTTTCTTTGTAAGATGTTGGAGGAAACATTTTGTAGACTTTACGATTAGGTTTCGATTCAATGCAAGTAGCGGAGTGTATTACTGTTAAATAGAAAATGGTCATCGATAATGCGTTGGGAACCATTGTAAAATGACGATTTTGTTGTTTTTCTATTCGGAAGTCATCTGCGGTCTAATTTAACGATTATCTTACAGAGTTCAAAAGTAGAACAAACACAATAATTTGCATATCGTCGCTGTCATTTCAAAAAGTCGTATTTCGATTCGATTTCGAAAAGGGGCCAAAAGGTCGTATTGTTACAAAAACCTATGATTCAGCTTGAATTTAGTTACAATAACATCATACATAAATAGATACAGGAAAAAGAAATCTAATTCCATAAAAAAAAATTTCCTAGTTCAAAAAGTCACAGAAAACTGAAAACAGTCTGTTTTCACATACGACTTTTTGAAATAACAGCGACGATATGTCAGAAATAATAGTCGAATTAAACAAAGAGTAAGCAACAGCCAGGCAAATACTGAAACCCATCAAACTGAACAACTTTCACTATGGGGCCAACTTAAGGAAACACAAAAAAAAGCTGTTCCACATAAAACTGTTGTAAAGCCCGACCAGAAATATAAAAAACCTCGCCATGTTGCGGAAAATCATTGGAACTAATTTTTGTACTTGGAACACTGACATTAAAGGTTATAGTCGATTGCAGCGCCCCCAAACCAGGTTATTTATATTTCTAGGCAGGCTTTACTTTTTCGAAATCAAATGCATTATATTACTTTGATAAAGTTATATGTCAAGATTGACAGTCGAAGATACGAAAGCGTCGAAAAAAATTGGAACCAGTACTGGTTCCAAAACCCTATACATATACACGCACCCAAACATAATTTGTATGGCGCCTCACGCACACCAACCTATGAAACTTGGTCCCTTTTGTTTTATAAGGTTTAACCTCGAGGCTCATTCTAGACATATACTTTTTCTAAGGCATGAAAAGTTGATTTGTTTTTTCGCGGTTTCTTTTGTTGGCTCCATAGTGATAGTTGTTCAATTTGATGGTCTGAATTCACCGTTTCAGAATTTGCCAGACCGGTATATAATTTGTGCGGACGAATAAATATATCAGCTGATCGAACGTTTGTATGTAAAGTCGATTTTTTTTTTGCGAGTTTGCTTTAGCAGTAGTTGTAGTAAAGTTTTTGAACACCCCGAAAGGGTTCGTGTGTTTATTTGTATGTACTTTTTAGGTTTTACGAGCGAGCGTTGCCATCAAGTTAATCCGATTCAACTAAAAAGGTTTAAAAACCTTATTTGAATTAATTATTAAAAGTACTATGACATTAACTCATTATCAGATTAACATGTACTCAATTAGCTTTATTTAATACTTATTTTGAGTAAATAATTTGATTTAAATAAATACTAGATACATTATTATATTATTAAGCTTATAGAACTGGTACTGGAATAATGGTAATGGAAATTAAGTGTCATTATTTAATTTTGATGGTTAATGGGTTGAGTTACGAATCTCAATCTAATCTAAACTATTATAATACTGTAACTGAAGTGTGTCTGTCTGTACATTAAAGATATTTTAATTTTAAACTATATAAAACTGTAACTGAAGTGTGTCTATGTACATTGAAGATATTTACAAAAAAAAGATAACGATATGGTATTTAGGTATCCCCGACTCGAAATCAACCTGTTTTAGAAATTTTGTCTGTCTGTTTGTCTGTTTGTTTGTGTGTTTGTTTGTTCGCGCATCACGCAAAAACTACTGAACCGATTTTGATGAAACTTTTATTGTTTGATAGCTTATGATCTGACTTAAAATCTGGTATATAATTTGTGCGGACGAAGTCGCGGGTAAACACTAGTTTAGTTAAATAAAATTAGTATCTTCAATTTTATTTTGTTTTTAAAGCCTCTATAAACTTAATCTTAAGCATGATTTATCGGTACTACTGGTGAAACGTGGATGTTCTGAGGTTTCAGAATATCTCTGACTACCCCCTCGGGGAATATAGTCGTGAGCATATGCTATGCTATGCTATGATTTATCGTAATCCCGCTCGGAGTAGTCAGTAACTCTATATCCACCAACAAACTTTCTTCTCCTTCTATCGATTTGATGCTTAGAGACAAGCCTTAGACAATATGAGTATGGACGAGTTGCACACAGGCTGCCATAAGAGTGACAGAGCTAGATTAGACGTAAATCTGTTACGTCTGTTAAACAAATGCCGCTTTTTAAGCAAATTCAGACAAAATTCGTTTCGATCAACTATCTCTATGGCGCCAACATCGAAATCGCAAAAAAAATCAGCTGTTCCGTACAAAGCTGCAAACCTACTCGAGCCAAATGTATGGGACAGCTGATTTTTTTCGCGATTTCAATGTTGGTCCCATAGAGAAAGTTGTTCAGTTTGATGGTCTGATCATCCTCTTAAAAAGTTGTTGTTGCAAGATAACAATATCTCTAGGAGGGTTACCTATCGTACTTTCGAAAAATAGTTTTCCGAATTTTAGTTCTCCGAAATCGTTATACTTTTTATTGTTTCCCTTTTTTTTTGTTTCCCCGAAATATTATTCGCCATATTTTAAAAAGCCAGATTTTTTTTGTCCTTTTTTTCTTTTAACCAATGGATCAAAATTCTGTAACACAGTTTTCCGAAGTAATGTAAGTCAGATAATTTACTTTTTCGAATATTTGTTTTTCCGTACAGTCACATTTCCGCAGAAATATTTAACCTAACCTATCCTAGAATTTTAAAAACACCAGATGGTTTTTTCAGGCAGGGGGCGTCCACCGCGCACCTTCAACATACATATAAGCAAACAAGCAAGCATGCAGCAAGCAAGCTAGCATGCAGCAAGCAAGCAAGCATGCAGCAAGCAAGCAAACATGCAGCAAGCAAGCAAGCATGCAGCAAGCATTTTGATGCTCCGCTCGCTTCGCTCGCTCCGCTAAGTGTTTTACATGTTCTAACCTAACCTAACCTACAATTTTAAAACCACCAGGTTGTTTTTCTCAGGCAGGGGGCTTACGCCCCCCGCACCCCCCTAGCGGGGGGCGCAGCCCCCCTGCACCCCCCAACATGCATACAAGCAAGCAAGCAACATGCAAGCAAACATGCAGCAAGCATGCAGCATGCATGCAGCAAGCATGCAGCATGCATGCAGCAAGCATTTTGATGCTCTGCTCGCTTCGCTCGCTCCGCTAAGTGTTTTACATGTTCTAATCTAACCTAACCTAACCTACATTTTTAAAACCACCGGTTTGTTTTTCTCAGGCAGGGGGCTTCCCCCCGCACCGGCCCCCCTAACATGCATACAAGCAAGCAACAAGCAAGCAAGCATGCAGCAAGCAAGCAAGCAGCATGCTAGCAAGCATGTTGGTTGGTGCTATAATCCTGGTATCATGTATCTACTAGGTAATTATTACAGAAAACTTTACTGTGTTGTGTCAGTGTCCTAGTCATACTTTGGAAGAAGTTGCTTCTACATTTTAAAACTTCGAACCCAGAAGACCGTTGTCAAAAGAAAAAAAATGATTATGAAATTCTGATTTTAAATTTTCTGGAAAATGATATTTCTGTCAAGTCTTTATAAGGAGTAACAAATGTATGTGTAACAAAATATCTGTCACTAGAAAATTCTATAAACCGTTTTCGAACAACTGAAATTCGGTCAGTGAAATTTCGAAAGTAAGATAGGTTACCCTCTAGGAGTGATAAAATTTTATGTCATACTAGTGTTTACCCGCGACTTCGTCCGCACAAATTATATACCAGATTTTAAGTCAGATCATAAGCTATCAAACAAAAAAGTTTCATCATAATCGGTTCAGTAGTTTTGGCGTGATGCGAGAACAAACAAACAGACAAACAGACAGACAAAATTTCTAAAAAAGGTTGATTTCGAGTCAGGGATACCTAAAAACCATATCGTAATCTTTTTTTTGTAAATATCTTCAATGTACAGACACACTTCAGTTACAGTTTTATAATAGTTTAGATATTAGTATTGAAGTTTCATGTCTAGTATAATAGTGGTTACGGCTTAGAATGGGTCTATCTACTTTTTGTTTTCGCTAAACATAGTACCTACCATAATATAGGTAGTACCTAATGGCCATCCTAAAAAGTACTATCGTATGTGCACTTAATTTCTACTGGGCAATTTTTGAATAGCTATCCAAATTTTTTGGGGTGGTTCAAACCATCAAACTGAACAACTTTTACTATGAGAGCAAACATGAAATCGAAAAAAAAACTACTGTTAACTGGCTAACTATACAGGGTGAAATAAAAAAAAATCGCCTAGTTGTATTATTGTTGTTTACTAATCATTTATAAAACAACAAACATTTAAAACGTTGCCAATCGAACCGAAACGTCCGTTAAAACATGTGTAGTGTTGAGTGGAGCGGTTGTTTTACCCCATGCTTAAATTTGCATTCCCACTTATTCATTCCCGTTTGAATATCGTTCTTATTACAAAAGGTACAATTACGCAAATTGCATAATGGCATACTGTCAGTTGTTTGAATTGTTACTTTGATTAGCCAGTTTATAGGTGCAACCTCTGGGAACAAGGTTTGATAAGGCCATCTAGATTTAATGCTCGTAATGAATTACTGTTCTATTGTGAATGCATCATTAGCGCATAAAAATCTAGCGGTGGTTGGCATTGAGGGGAAATTTAAGATAGATGCTCAGATAACTTCTTTTTATGTCAGTTTTGACATTTTAAGGCCGTAGCGTCTTTGGTAGCGTGGAAAACGTTAAATTCCACAAGACAGTCCAGATAAGAATAAAAAAGTTCATTAAAGATATTGGACAATATATGTAGTTTTTAATGTAAATTGTTGTGACCACCGCATCTGCTTTGACACATTCAATTCGATTCGATTCGATTGACGACCGGTCCTGCGCAGCCCTCATCCAACTGGTGCCTGCTGCCTGCACCAGATCGTTGGTCCACCTTGTGGGGGCCTACCCACGCTGCGCTTTCTGGTACGCGGAATCGAATACTCTTCGGCCCCTCAGCCTTCTATTCTGCGAGCAATGCGACAAAAGTGAATTTAAGATGCTTTTAATCACTTGACACGTTATTTACCTCATTGCAATCAATGAACCAGTCAATGTGGTAATAGTTAACCTTGCTACTAATAAAAAGAGTTGTTTGTTTCAAATCTTATATCTACCCCGAAAGAGATTGCTAAGTTATTGCCTATACTATAGGGTTCAACTGTAGAACAAAGGTCTGCTCTCACGAATAAGGGTGAGAGGGAGCCATACTGCGACACACGGATCCAGGGTGAATTGTTGAAGGCAAGTTAGATTTGTCAACTTGTTGTCAAAAAATGTTAAGCCTCCAAGTACATTTTAATATGCCTTTAAATGGGCTTAACGAATAGTTAGTTCCACCTCTATCTAACGGAACTATACAAGAATCCGAGACACGAAGGCGCTGGTGATCAAATACCAATAAAACGGTCACCCATCCAAAGACTGATATAACCTGGAGTGTTATTTTTGAAAGTCACACCTAAAAATGATGCCAAACTCTATGGAATTTATGCATTATTCGTATACCTATGAATTAGTATGCGTGATTTAAAAAAAATTGCTTTAAACGTTTTGCTGCTAAATATATTTTTTTAAAGACTTGACTTGCGACTTCGGTGATCATTTCCAATGCCGAAGCTTAACTACTCCTCGACAAGGAGTTGTGCTCGTGAATATTGATGTATACATTAAGATGGAAGAAAGCCAGTTGAAAATACACTAAAACATTACCGCGACAATTCACAAATGTCTCCAAACATGGTAACATTTGTACAGCAACAATGAGGCAGCACGTTTCAGCTCAAGCAGAATTGTCTGTCACAATTAATTACCTCATCCAACATGCATGACAATCTAATAGCGGTGATCTAGCCGCGACCCGCTATCCGCTTTCTCTCGCACGAAGTCCTTACTGGGACTCTGCGGCCACTAAAGAAGCAACTTTAGAATACTGGCGAATTGAGAACCTTTCTTTGTCCATTGGATCGAGAAAAAGCGGAGGAAATATATTCAATCGAATTGCGAACTTTTAAAATAATTGAAAAGGAATAGTATGAACATACGTCTCACTCTATTTTCGTAGTTCTTGTTTCGGGTAGGCCATAGATAGATCTCCACTTTAGATAGTCCTATCTTAACACACTTATTATCTCCGTCCGTCGTTTAGGTTTGGTATCAGTTTTAGCTTAATTTTACCTTTTCCTTGTTATGAATGTAGTTTCCTTCATTAAAATCCTTATTTCTTGGAAGATGGAAGTTAACTTTTACGTAAAGAAGTGGGAATCTCTGGAAAAGAATAAATTGATGAAGTGAATATTGGTAGATTACAACCTTGTATAGCTTACGTTTGGAATCATTACAATGTATTGTACCTACATGTGAGCTTTATTTATTAATTTATTAAGTCATTGCACTACTTGTAAGACGACTTATCAGTTTATCCATCGACTGCAAGACGCCAGCCTCTCTCCCTTCACTATTTGCTTATCTTTTCACTGCAGGAAGGCCAATCTTTTCGTTTCCTATACAAAACGGATCCAAAGTATTTCTAAGACATAACTCTCCGCTAACTTACTGGCCTTTATTCGAGGTCGTGAGTCGAACTTAATTGGGCCCCGGCCGGGTGACACGGAAAGGAGATGCATCGCCTGGCTGTATGGAACGCATAAATTTTGAGCTGAGAATTGGACCCCTTGGCACTTTTGCTGAATAATTTTGCAAGAGAAGATGTTTCATTCGCCTTCGTTATTGTAGTGTCATATTGCAGTGATAGGATGTATAAATCAGAGAAAGATGATGTTTAATATCATATCAAATGAACAAGAGGCGAATAAGGTAACACTTTCAATATACCGTAATCTTTTCGGGGTGGGCAGAAACGTTTCTCCGGACATTGCTGATGTAGCAAAGTTCACTTTTAGCATATTTAGGGTTTAAGAATAGAATTACTTATCAAATGGTGATAATATGGAGGCAAATTTTATACAAATAAATTGCAAAAGCAATCTTTGTCGTATACACCAAATGGGTAGATAAAAAAAATAAAAAATAAATAAATAACGCTCACAGGCACATACATTGTAATGATCCCAAACTAAGCACTAAAGGCTTTTATTATGGAAACCATACAACAACGGCACGAACATATAACATCCATGACCGAACCGGGATTCGAACCCAGGACCCTGGTTTGGCAGATGTCGAAGAAATGGTTTGGTCTAAATCTGATCCAGGAATCACGGCTAAGGATTATTACTTTTAAAAATATCTGGATATCATTTTACTACTTACGTAATGTGAATCATCCAGCGGGTTCCTGCCGCCTTCACCAAGTTGTCGGTCCACCAATCAGGCTTACCCACGCTGCGCTTTTTTATACGCGGTGTCCACTCGAGAACTCTTCGGCCCCATCGGCCATCGGATGTGCAAGCAATGTTCCCCGACCATTGCCACTTTAGTTTAGCAATTCTTTAGGTGATTTCAGCTACTCTAGCTCTTCTGCAGATCTTTTTAGCAGTATCGGGCAGAGTAGGACCGGTCGTTGTAGCGATCCTTGCTGGGGGAGGCCTATAGAGTGCAGTGGAAGTCAATCGGCTGAGAATGATGATGATGATGATATTACTCATAATATTTTTTCATGTCGTTGGAGTCACCAATCCTGTCTCCTTTCTGTTCTTTCTTTCCTTGACCTTGAGCTCTCAATCTTTTCTTTCAATTTCAACTGTGCAAGATAGCTCTGTCTAGGTTTTCCTCTATCTGTGAATTATACAGAATAAAAAAGTAGGCTTAAGGTAGTTACAGAAGAAGCAATAAAGTTAGATGCGTATAATAACCATCAAATCTGAAAGCTCGCGAAAGAAGACAGGTAGTGATAAATGGTGAAGCTCACACAAGTGCTGCATAAATAAAGGAAAAAAGCTCACAATAGACCGATAGTAGTAAGCGAGTTAGAGTGAGAGCCGTTGACACATTTGAAGATAATATGCGCATGTTCCTCTGCCTGTGGATGATGTGCAAACTAGAAGAGGTTAGAGGTTTTAGATACGGTTGTGACCTGATTCGACTAAAGAACATGCAGGCATATTTTTTGCTATATCACTTAAATTAAATAGTTATTGATGTGTCCAGAAATATATGAACGTGAATGGCTATAACTGTAGTGGAAACACAAAAAAAGAAAGAAAAGAAAGATTGATAAAATATGCATAAGATGATACGTGTTAGAAACGAGTGAGCACTGAAATTACGGCTGATAAAGTTGAAAGAAAGATATCGTGTCTATCTAGTATAAATGGATCATAAAATTTCGTCTTGTGGTTATTATACGTAATGACAAAGAGGTACTTACGTAAATATTGTAAATAATTGATGAAAAAACAAAACCGAAACCGAAATGAATATAGGAATTCATGTTTTAATAAATTCGATGGAGAAATCCCATTTTCTCGGCCTTTATAACAACATTAAGCTAAGTCAAAGTGGACATTTCTTCCATAATCGCTATCGCCTACAACTTGTACCGTATTCTCATGAATACGAAGCGGGCGGCGGGCGCCGCGTAACGAGTGCGCATTTACATTTCATCTGCTACAAATGACGCGGTACAATGCACAGGTTGCATGAAGACGCGGGCACATTGCTCGCGAGGGTTGCTCTTGACGTGTTCTGACACGATTATGTTACGTATCGCGAGTTATTTTTGTAAAGGAAACTGGAATTTAATAATGATTTTTGAAATTGGATGGAAAATGTTCTAGTAGTTCTGATATAGAACCCATCGTTGTTATTGTATAGCGAAAAGCTAAGAATCTTTTTGAAAAGCCAGAAAAAGTTCTCTTCTGAATTAGAAAGATTTTTCTCAAGTGTTATACAGGGAAGAGAAGAAATACGAAATACAGTACCTAATCCACTAAAGCATGAGTGATTATCATGCGATGAAAGAAGAGAAGAAAAAGAAACAGGTATAGCAGATAGTGTAATATAGCAAAGAACTGATTTAATGAATGAATGGCCAGAAAGGGAAAATTAATCAATTTAAAATGTGACTATGGAATCGTCCTTCACATTAGATTTATTATGACGTTACCATCTGAAATTTCTTGGTTTCATAGAAATGTATCTTGTTCATCGCATTTGTTTGAATCAGTTGAATCATTTAGTCTAGAAAATCGTTCTAGCATTTAGGCTCAGGACAAGGTAGAATACATATTACCCACATACATACCTACTTCAAAACATAAGCCATAGTCAGGTAAAAACAGCATAAAAAACACATATTACTGGTATTCCAGACAGGAAGTAGGAAAATCTAAGCCAGATGTAAACTTAAAGCATAAATAAAACTGGAATAAGAAAATGATGCAGTAATTATTTGCTTCACTAATCAAGGAAGGATTGCTTAGAACTATAACGTATATAGGTAAACATTTCTACATGCAAATCGTATCTCATTACGTAAGACCAATATAGAGCATGGAGCAGATCTTGTTACTCAACAGCATCTATAATGCCATGTTTATGAGTGCCTGGATCAAATGGAGCATAGAAAGTTACAACTTGATGGAGTTATTGAGGAAGTGTTTCGAGATTTAGTATTGAGCTAATGTCTGATATTGATAATTCGTGCTTGGATATCGTAAAGCTGTTCAGTGGGCGAAATTGTCATTGACGCATTTCATCTTATGGTTTAACTGTAGACTAGTTTTAGATGTCGATGTTTATTTTTATTGGTTGGATTTTGTAATGCTTCATTATGGCCATTATCATCAACGTCATCATGATCATTAATATTATTAGAAACCTTATTATGTTTCTTTCTAATTTCTGAGTCAACATCATCCAAACAATGTTGTGTCAATACAAAAAAAGTAATTTTAAATAAATAAGTTAAAAATGTTGGGACATCCCTGCGCAAAAAATGTGTAAACTGATTTAAAAACGGAGGAAACATCAAAATGTTATTCTTTCCATCAATCTACATAGACCCTTAACAATACAACACCACATTGGCATACGTGGATGGCGCAAAACTGAATCCATCCGTCGAAATAAAACAAACTATAAAAACAAACTGGGAACTGCATAAAGATATCCATGTCCGTAGCGGAGTGAGAGCGGGACTGCTCTTAAATAAAATAAGGCAGTTATGTAAATGATCCCCTTGGACCGTCCCAGAGTTGCAGTGGAATTACAAAAAAGCCTTTGTTCCCCTATTAGGCCTTGGACATAGTGAATGTACATTATCTGTCCTGTCTTGGGTAATGAGGGGAATATATTTTGGGTTTATTTGTAGGCTGATCAAGCATTACGCGTTTTGTCGAACCTATAGACAAAAGAAACCTGAATCGTAATTTGTATGGACTTTTTGGGGGAGAGTTTGTGAGTAATAATAATTTGGGCATGATTTTTGATTTCCAGTACCTGTATTCACCTTTTCAAATACTAATCTCTAGCTACCATTTCAACTTCTCTAAACAGCTGCTTTGAGAATTGAAATAAAGTGTGGAAGTAAATATCATAGGAACATGAAACCTCGTGAGATCATAATAATATATTCTAGGGTGCTAAGTCAGGTAAATTTCACGGTGTTCCCACTTGCTTCCGGTCCCTTTAGATGAGTCCAGAGGGAACAGTAGTTGTTATGGGTCGTTGCACCCTGGGTGTTTTTTGTGACTCTTCGAGTGGGATCCCACTGACTTACGGCGATATATAGGTAAAACAGCAGGTCAGCTGTATATTTGATACGATCTGACCTGCTGCATTATGTCTATTCTTCCTGGCTGATTGCTCACCTATAATTATCTGTAAATGTTTTTGTACTACCAGGAAAATAAGCTTAATTCAGCTCGTCAATCCTCGTTTGCACAGAGCAGACCCGAGTGCCCGTCAAAATCCGAAGTCTTTAATTAGTAATCAAAGGGTGCAAAGTCGTATAGCAGCGAAAAGAGCACAAAAACTTAGCCAATAGCGGCAAGGCATTGAAGGTGGTACAGGTACACCCTGATTGGTCAATATAATTTCGCGCGCTATTAAAATTTGTGTACTGCGCTGGTACATATCGGTAAGAATTATAAGCCTGATACTACTTGTACGTTACTTCGATCGCTACCGCTTCCACTAAAGCCTCTACCTCTGATAGTATGGAGTTACACAATCTGGCAAGGCACTGCCCGCGTACCTGATTACAATGCCACGCTCCCCTTGCTACGCCCCTGTCCTGTGACACTATGACAGCCTAATCACAGTGTGTCACTGGTCTTATTACCTTCCGCCTCTGTCTGGAATGCCTTCATGCTTTGATTAACTAATTGTCTGGAAGTAATAATCATTTTCTTTTAACGCGATTTAATTTCTATTTTGATTTGACTTTAATTAAATTTTGTGTTCTGTCTTTTTGCGAAACTACGTCCAATTTTTCTTTGATTCTTTTTCTTTGCTATATTATTATGATTTAGTTTTATTAGTCCGATTATTCTTACCTTTATAAATTTTTTCTTCCCTCCGTCCGGAAAGCGTCAATTCTCGTCCCGCTGCGCTAAACGAAGTTGTCGCTTTCCACCTCCGTCGAGAAGAATAATAGTATACTAACCTCGGACAGTAAATAAGAAAGCCTCAGATCACATGTTTGTTGAGATTTCATGAGATCTGAGACCTTTCTTACTTTCCTGCGTCCTTTGGTGTGTAATCTAATGTAACAATATAGGGTCCTTCTTAAGAGACCAAGGCCAAAATAGCGAGCAAAAAATATTGTTGTCCCATGCAATCCTGCTCGACCCAAACGTAATGGGACAGCAGATTTCGGTTTCAGGTTTAGTTTGATGATCCAATCATCCTCTTACAGCTGGGCATCTTTTATAATCCAGACTATCATAATCATCGTCACTTTTCACTTCAGGGAATCAGTAACACTATAAAAATTAATCTTATTTTGTAGATAGGTACTCATTTTATACATCTCATTTTGTAGGCGACACTACACTACTACGGCCCAATGCTTTGTAGTAAATATTTTGTAGACATCTTATTTTCAAATCGAATACAAGAGATACCTACTCGCCTTCCGAATCATGATCAAGATCTTTTTTAAAACACACGTAAGTATAATAATATTATTCCATATTCCACTCAAATTCAATTACACTCTCAAAATAAGTAAGACTGCTATATCTTGGCGACATAGTGGCGGATCGAAGACAAGCTTTATTTTTCTATTACACTCTTGAGTGAATTCAAAAAGAACAAAAGGAAGGTTAAGTACAGAGTAAATAAACTCATTTTTCATTGATCCACTGATGAGATCTTGAAGGATATGAAGTAACCGATCGACTGGCAGACAGTGTTGCCATGAGTTGTGGTATTTCAAGACAAGAATTATAATTTTATCGACGCTCTATTGATGCTTTAGTTCTACCTAGTTGTTTTGATAAGCATAAGCATATGCTCACGACTATATTCCCCGAGGGGGTAGTCAAAGATATTCTGAAACCTCAGAACATCCACGTTTCACCAGTGGTACCGAAACTCTGTCCAGTGTGACGGAGGGTGAGCCCGTCGCCACTTATAATGGACAGTGGGACAATACATGTCTCGAAATTGAAGCTTGCAGGTTTCCTCACGATGTTTTCCTTCATCGAAAAGCCAGTCATGTTACAAATCGTACATAAATTCCGAAAAACTCATTGGTACGATACGTTGTTTTGATACTTGTTTTAATTTCTGTTACAAGATGAGGGCAAATTTAACAAGAGAGGAGAATGTTTTCTAGGCATCTGAGGTCCCAAAAAGTACCATTAAGGTGGTTTCCGTCCATACAAAACGTTGTCGTATAACACTCGTTGACGGTATTAATAAAAGTAATGTTTTATATACGGAAAAATTGCTTAGAAAATCTAGTTTGCGCATATCAAATAATATTTACAATTTATAATATTATTACGAAGATATCACGCTTTGAAATTATTCATACATAATTTCAGACCCTTATATCTTCGTAATTATATTACAAATTGTAAATATTATTTGATATGCGCAAACTAGATTTTTTAAACTATTTTTCCATGTATAAAACATTACTTTTATTAACACCGTCTACGAGTGTTATACGACAACGTTTTGTGTGAAATTGACAGCTCTCCAACCACCTTAAAGCCGCATATAAATTGACTTTCGGGTATTGTAAAATTAAAGATTGAATAATTTAGTATTGGACGGGACTCGAACCCGCTACCTCCGGGACTCTCGTACAATTAAACTACCGACATTCACACGCTACAATAATATCATTCTCTATTTGGGGTCAGCGCAATGACAATGATGATATTATCTTATTTCAAGGTTTTAGGAGTCCCCATGAATATAAATGTGTATTTGTAAAAGTGGTGATTATCAATAGTATTTTGTCCTCTACCATTTTGTAACATAGTCACAGTACAAATGGCGTAGAAGCACACTTTACCTTCGAAGCAATCATCCGCCATCGCTCGCGGATTATGATGTATTTATTTTTTACGCTGTTGTTATTCAAGCAAATTACAGATAATTTCACTGTACAATACGCAAAGAACTGTAAGTTAGTGCTTTACGATATTTTAATAGATGCTTTAGGCGTTCAGTTTCGTTTTTATTGCCTGTTTTGAATGTACTTACAATATACAAAATGGGGGTAATTGTTTATGGATGGGAATTACCGATTTTCCTGTGTACAAAGCTCTATTGTTGCTATTCAAATTGTAAGAGAAATTTTATCAAATACCAAGGTGATTGGATTTAAGTACCTACTCATAAATATGCCATTTACAAACTCATAATATAAAATTATGTTCTTGCTGTTTTAAACTATGGTCTTTGCTGTTTCCGGTTACCAATATTGCAACCTTCGGGAAGTTGAGTTGAAACAAGTTTTATATCGATCCCGAAAAAGAACAGGGAAGCTGATCAGATTTAGTCACCTCATAGGACGCCCACGGGAATAAATAAAATAAATAAATATCTTGGATAGTGTCACACAAATTATCTAGTCACATTTAAAGTTCCAGAATCTAGCCAGGACTTGTATTATAATAACTAGACAACGATATAGAATACATATATAGATACAAACATCCATGACTCGGGTACAAATATTCATATTCGTCATACAAATATTTGTCCCTTACGGGATTCGAACCCGCAACCCCCGGCACAGCAGGCACAGGTTCACTACAGACTGTGCTGTCGGGCCGTCAAAATTAATCATATAGTGGTATTTTCCAAGCGAGAAGCCTATACAGGGTGTAAGGAAAAGTATCATTACAGGGAAGCTGATCAGATTTAGTCACCTCATAGGACGCCCACGGGAATAAATTAATATATGTAGTGGTATTTTCCAAGCAAGAAGCCTATACAGGTGTAAGGAAAAGTATCATTAACCTTTAAACCACATACCTACTCTACCCATTAAATTGAACAACTTTTAGTACGGGAACAAACCGGACAGCGCAAAAAAGAATCTGGTGTTTCATACTAAGCTGCACGGCCTACTAAACGTATGAAACAACAGATTTATTTTTGTTCTGATAGGTAGTATGCTCCCATGGTAAAAATTTTTCAGTTTGATGAGTAAATTAATGTCTATTTCTTAGACCCTGTATACGGCCTAACAAAGTTACTGACTACTCCAAAAGTCATGTAAAGTACGTAAGTACGTAAAACCAGAATGCGGTATTGCGATAGCGACATTATTGTAAGTTAGCTAAAACAATGAGTTTATCGCTTCCTCATGTTCCGGCTACGAAAGGAATTTCGCGTTAATGTACTGAAAATATTCTTTGAAGAGATAGAACAATAGAAATATTAAAAACAGTGAAGAATTAAATATTCTTGGTACTGTAAATTTTTGCTATTAGAATAGCATAATCTATCTTCATTGTACTTGTGTTATTTATGGTAGGATGTATAACAATAGAAAAACCATGCCAATTGAAAAACAGAATCTTTAAACCTTTTGTCAACTTGTTTGAAACCGGTAGATCCCATCAAAATGTAGCCAAGACTCATAATCGATCTCATGTAGAGCAAACCCTTGAGGTCGTTTTTATCTTGGCAAATCAAAGTTATGAGGGCGTGGCCGTTTCGCAGAACTTTGGGAAATACATTATTTTGTTTTACACCAAAATGCATATGACTACTACATTCCTCGAAGAACATATTCTGAAAACTTAGAACATCTACTTTTCAGTAGGTAGTACCGAAATCTGTACAGAGTGTGACAGTAGGCCTGTCGACACTTATTTATAATTATATATATCTACTACTAGTAGTAGGTAGACCGTTTAGCCCTCTTATCTATCTTGTCTCCCGCATATCATCTCAGGGAGAAGGTGGTGGCTGAAAAACAGCGCTGCCCGAGCCTACGGTTTCGGAACAGCATAGCTGACGTCACTCACCTTTTGCCTTTGGTCTCAAAGCATTTTCTTTTCTTTTTGTATTCAATTTTTGTTTGCTTGTTTGTTTATGCACCGATGTAAGTGCACAATGATTGTTACTATAAGGAACTGTGTTGTAAAATATAATAGAAAGGCAATAAATAATTTTTTAATTTAATTTTTAATTTATAATGGACAGTGGGTAGATACATGCCTCGAAATTAACGCATACAGGTTTCCTCGCGATGTTTTTCTTCACCAGTGGTGTGGTGGTTTTATACCGAAATCTAATATTTATTAAATTTTACAGCATCTACTAATTGTTTGTGTGAATATACAGGGTGAAATTGATAGCATTAGCATCCTTTTAAACTAAGAGTCTACCCATCAAACTGAACAACTTTTACTATGGGAGCAAACCAATCGGAACCAATAAAATTCAGCTGTCTCATACATTTGAGTCGTGTAGGCAGCCGCGGCTAGTGCAGTTTAGTATTGGGACAGCTGATTTTTTTGTGGCTCCGATTGGTTTGCTCCCATAGTAAAAGTTGTTCAGTTTGATGATATAGACTCTTGGTTTAAAAGGATGCTAATGATATCAATTTCACCCTGTAGAAGCAATAAACTAATCATTCATTTATTCGTCACGACGCGCGACGCATCAAGGTGTCCCTAACAATCGAATGACGTGTGGATTCAATTTATAACCTACCGTACCTAGGTACGAACATAATGTTCTCGTAACAAAATAAAGCTATGAGGAGACAAAGACATACAAAAGGCAGTACAACGTTGAACAGAACTGCAACTGCGGGTTAATCTCAGTTAATTAGACGTTATAGACATGTTGTAGTCTGAGACGGTGTCTTGTTTTGAGATGCCCTTGTTAAGGAATATGTAAGGGATGCGGTTTCGACAAACAGATTTCAAATGGCTTTATTTGCAGAACCGTAGATTAATCAACGAAGGAAGAGCTTTGTTATATCTGTTCTGTGTTTAGTAGAAAGCAATCGTTAATAGTATACAGAGTGAAATTGATATCATTAGCTTCCTTTTACCTAAGAGTCTACCCATCAAACTGAACAACTTTTACTATGGGAGCTAAACGATCGGAGCAAACGAAAATCTGCTGTTCCATATTACACTCCTTTTTTTTTGTATACTTGCGAAATACATTACGCATACCCACCGTCCATAGGGAGAACGGCGGGTTATGTGGGTTTTCCTCGTCCTGATAAGGACCTGTATACTCCACTAAAACCCAAGTGCGGTCATCTGGCATCCTTGCGGCAGTGCGCCGGTATATGTTTGCATTTCTTGACTGCACTGACATGCCTGTCCAAAGGACTCTTCTCCGTTCGACCGTCTCGCCCTGTGTTGGAGTGCCTGAAAGAAAGAAAGAAAAAACTTCATTCACCATTAAAGGCACACACGAAACAAACAGAGTACAATAAAAGAAATAGTAGGTGGTAGCGGTGTCTGCCGCTATGGTAAAAAGGACACGACTCAACATAGTGCCTTACTTGGTAAGCAAGGCGTTGATTTTCTGCCGTGATCCCTGGACCCCCCAGGCCAATAGTAGGCACTCCAGGGCTACCATATTACACTCCTATGCCTACTAAGCTCAACGTTTCGCGCTGTTGGACGTTTTCTTGCTTAGACCTTCTGATCGTGAGGCAATGTTTCCAACGGCAGATTTTTTTTTGCTCCGATCCGTTTGCTCCCGCAGTAAAAGTTGTTCAGTTTGATGGGTAGTCACTTAGTTTAAAAGGGTGCTAATGATATCAATTTCACCCTGTACATTGAGACAGCTTAACTTACTTACGTTCTTCTGGTGGTACTTCAGACCATCAAACTGAACAACTTTCACTACGGGACCAACATTAAAATCACGAAAATAATTGCTGTTCCATAGAAAACGCCAAACGCTGACCTTAATGTATAAAAGCAGATTGAATTTTGTTTTAAGCACGAGTCCGTTTGTAAATAAAAGAGTCCAGGGTGTAAATAAAGGCAAGAAACCATAATATCCCTTAGTCACCACCCACGGAAATAAAGGACTGTTTTATACAAAGCCAGCTTTACCGTAGTTCTTTCACATAAATCTACAAAGTAAACGTACGTTAAAGAAATGGAACGGGATATAATCCCAAATTCGTAGCCTAATTTAGGCCTTACCTGTAATCTAGATCTCCCATTGTCCTGGCTTTTGTGCCGGGACTGTTCCAAATTAACAGGCGCTAGATTTTCAAGACTTATTTCCTCTCAGGGATTTGGATGTAAGTATTATTAAATTGGATGATGTTTTTGTTGAATTTTCAAACTTATGTAATACCGATTGCTCTGAAACGGTGACGGAAAACATCGTAAGGAAACCTGCCATTTTGCTGAGGAAGAAATTCTGATGCGTGTCTGAAATATAGCAAATCCGCATTTGGAACGCGTGGACTGACGTTCTTGAGGGTATGCCTGTGCCCTGCAGTGGGATGCATAAACTTAAATGCGACATATCAAACTGATAAATTTATCGCGATTTCAAAGTTGGTTCCGTAGTAAAAGTGGTTCAGCTTTATGGTCTAAAGCACCCCTTAGGTGTGTCCCTACATTACAATTACAACACATCTGCGGAACGTTTAGCGCCGAACTTTCGGTTGAATACGCGTCTATTGGAAAAATGGCGCGTACTGGTACATGGTGTGTTGCCGGTATAGGGAAAAACGTTGCGCGCGTATTCGACCGAACGTTCCGCAGGTGTGTCCCTATACTCAAAGTATGTAATGCATTTAAGTTTCTGTATAAGCTGATGATGATTATTTTTAATGTTTTGAGCCTTGCCCAAATGTATGCTTCAAACCGTAGTTGGTAGTTGTAGCAACGATTCGGACCGCCCCAAAAGTGATAACGGTCGTGAGGTTAGTTATGTTTGTGTAAGTATTGTAAAGATGTACCCAAAATTTAATCATCAACAGAATGAACACATTTAGTTTTTATCCAGAACAATCATCAATTAGCGAGCTATCGGTTCGCATTCTCTGATCGTGTTGTTGTCGGTTCGATTCCCGACTCCACCACAAAACATCAGCTACTACTAATGTGATTGAATTCATAAATATTGATGAATGGCGGGACCGGTTTTTGTGAGGGCATTTGCGGATCGATGGACGATGATTTAATAAAATGTTCGAGTCAGGTATAAATTGATTTACAAAAATTTCTTGTTTAGAAATTATGATGAATTCGTAATGTTTCATCTTTTGATGAAGATGATGATGCCTGGTCTATTTTTGTTTATGGATCGTCTCTGGTGTTATAGAAGAAATCTCTTCAGACATAGGTAAGCCCAATCGTAGTTTTTATGAATTTTTCCAGCAGGTGAAACCAATGACCATTATATCATTATATACCGTGATCATACCCGAATATGTAAAAATATTTTGCGGGTATGATTATTAACTGTATTTTTAGTTGTTTGTTGATCTTTATTGATTAGGTATTTTATTTATTAGGCACATATTATAAAAGACAACACACAACACAACTAAAGCCCGACCAGAAATATAAAAAACCTCGCCATGTTGCGGAAAATCATTGGAATTAATTTGTGTACTTGGAACTCTGTCATTAAAGGTTATAGTCGATTGCAGCGCCCCCAAACCAGGTTTTTTATATTCCTGGTCAGGCTTTACAACTATTTTCTTTCTAAAGCAGCGATTACATTACCCAACATGCAGGGCCCGGTTCGGCAGACATTGCTTGCTTTGATCGCTACACTTTTAAATAGAGAGAACCAATCAGGCAATGTATGCCGAAAGCGGGCCCGACCAACTGCAACTGTAATCGCTGCTTAATCTTACAATCAAAAGGTTAAAAAAATTACACGTTAGTTACATTTCTAAAAACATTACATTGTAATAGAATTACAACAAATTGAAATGATATAAAAATAACAATTACATCTGTAAGAAGGTACTAATCTTCTGCTTTAAACAGCTTTTTAAACTACTATATTTTACATCAAATCAAATTTACAAACATTAATTATAAATAAAAAGAATCGTAATTAACAATCAACTGTCCAAATCAATTCCTGGTACAGGACAGACCACAACAAAAAACAAATAAAAATCAATAATGAAGCTCATAAGTTAATAACACAATATCAGTCAATTAATCTATAAACAACCGATTGAAATGTCATGGTTGCCATTAAAGGTTATACAGAGATGATTTTACGAGATACAGTCAAAGGTTGATAAATAAAGAAGTTGAAGATAACGTATCCAATGGAATGTGATAATTGAATGAAAGGTATTTTATAACGGATAAGAATTTTATAAGCGCAATAAAAATATGCTTATAATGTGTTTATCATTGCTGCATTGATCGGGCGATGCAAACATATTTAAAACTTTTTACTGTACCTACCTATCTACCTTAGAGATATATTTTTAAGAATCCATCAATATGGTGAAAGGGCTCCAGTTCACAGATTGGTAAGTAAGTATTAATTTTAAGAAAATAAAAGATGCTAACAACCTGATTTTTTGATACATCTCTATTAAAAGATGTAGGTAGGCCCCGCTACACACATCATGAGGATTTCGTATGAATTCGTAATTCCGAGCGGAATTCTGGAGGGCATTCTGGAGGGCAAGGGGGCAAATCCATACAAAATCCTAGTTTCGCCCAGAATTATTCTGTGGTGGGGCTGCAAAACAAATAGCCGATGGAGTCGAAGAGTTCTTGAGTGGTGATCACGTATACCGGAAAGTGCAGCGTGGGTGGGCCCTTACAAGGTGGACCGACGAACTGGTGAAGGTGAGGAATTGCAGTGACATCTATAAATTAGCTGAGATGATGATGATTGGACTAGCCTATTTTCTTTTTGGGTCACTATTGTTTAAGGATCTTGAATATGATCAGGCATTGAAAAACTCTGGAAACTTATAAACTTTTGCACTGAAAAACTTAGTCTTTTGAAAAACTTAGTCTTTTGGTTAAACATAAGACAAGTTTATGTACTTGCTTACATTATCTGTTTAATGTACAAAACGCACACGCAAGAACCCCCGGCGCCCTCTAGTAACCTTTCCTTGCACTACAGTCTTTTATACTTTCACCACAGATGTCGCTAGAACCCTTACTAGAAAGCTGTGTTTCGTTCAGTATATTGAAATTGTTAGTACAATAACGCGAAAATAATAATTATTTTGTTTTTCGAAACAAGTTATCTTAGTTTACAACTATAGTAGGTACTTAATGAATAACTTGACAAGTACTTGCAATATAGCAATGTGTTTTAAGCTTTAAGTTTAACATTATAAGACTTAACTGTTAATTTGATTTAAGTATTACGAACTTGTGAAATTTAGCGCTTATTCGATAGTATTCATTATTTTGTTTTATTACTCCTTCTCACAACATTATGAACTCTGTTATGACTTTATTTACACTTTTAGAACTAAAACGTGTTTAGAGATAACTAAATAAAGTTTTAAAACTTTCAACAATGTAAGGATAATTAATATTTGCATAACAATGCTCTTTTACATTAGATACCTAAATTAGTTTCATAATTGTCTTAATCTACCTCTCGCACTATAAAATAAATCTAAAATTCTAAGGCCCGATTCGACCAAAAGCGAGTAAATTTTATTCTTAGATTAAGTCGCCGGTTACAATAGAGTAAACTGATTTTGCGTTTCACCAACCCTAATCTAAATGAAATGTCAAAGTCACATAATTACAAATAAAATTATAAAAAAAAAACTACCAAATTAAAACTGTATAACCTCACATTGCAATAAGTACGAATACAACGACCTCTTTCTTTAGGTGAATTATACATTCGTTCTTTTAGTACTTTGTGCCCTGCAGTGGGACGTATATAGATAGGATGATGATGATGATGATGACATATATAAAAGGCGGTTGATATAATAGTTATAACTAAGTTTAAATGCACCTTGAAAAACAGTAGTAAACTTGAGTTCATTATATGATAATAATATGCTGATGTTTATAGTTAGTACTAATTAAGAAAATAAGTTCATCATTATAAATGTAGGTAAGTTAGAAATTCTCCCCTATAAAAAACAAGATTAAACCAAATAGCTTTAAACTAAAACTGCAGAAACTTTTATTAAAACGAGCCATTACAAATCGGGTAATTAACGTTCTTAAGTCGTTCTAACGTGGACTTATGTCCCGTTTCCTTGCCTTTAAATTAGATGCCTCTAAAATTCAAAAGGGAGATTTCAAAAAGTGCCTAAGAGCATTTTAAGTACGGCCGAGACGCTGGATGTCATTTGAATTAATTATCCTTAACGAAGTAGCTGCTTAAATCATATCAGGCGAGAGGTTGAAGATGGATCTTGTTTATTTTATCGAGAGTGTTATATTTTTGTAGCAAGTCAGCTTTGGGATAAAACTTATCTTTGACAAAGACGTCGTTAACAGCTCTTTTGATTTGAGGACAGAAGTTATGAGTGGCATCTTTTTAAAAGTTGGAACTAAAGTCTGTCAATCAAGGGAGGGCGTTTAAGGTGAAGGCGTAGAAGTTAGATAATTTTATACTATTGGTCTCGCTATAGCAGCTTAAAAATTAATATAATGTATTTGATAGTATAGATAGGAATACGTCTGGGGCGCGTTGCCGACAGATATAGATATCCAATTATGAGAATCCGGTTTCGAACCAGCACAGAGACTGCTCGCAGACGGTGAAAGAAAACATCGTGAGGAAACATGTATACGCTGAAGAAGAGGAGAATTTCTGATGAGTATGTGAAGACTACCAATTTTCATTGAGCTTGCGTTGTGGAGTAACGCCCATACACACTCCCTGAGGGTAAGCCTGTGCCCTGCAGTGGGACGTAGGTAATATAGGGACCTTCTTAATATGCTGACACTTTTTTGAGGGGATAATCAGACCGTCCAACTGAACAACTTTCTCTATGGGACCAACATCGAAATCACGAAAAAAATAAACAGCGTCTCCACACAAAAATGCAAACCTACTCGAGCGAAATGTATGGGCAGCAGACATTTTTTTTTGCGATTTCGATGTTGGTCCCATAGAGAAAGTGGTTCAGTCTTATGGCCTGATCATCCCTAGAGTGGTTAAATCGTTCTAGGATCATCCGCTTAAAAAAGTGTCAGCATATTAAGAAGGACCCTATATAGGCTGATGATGATGATGATGACTAAAATTACGACGCTTTTTGACAAAACTCTAGAATCGAATGAACAAATTGATGTATTCAAATCATATTCAAAGTAAAACGTACGTCCATAGAACCACCACATCAATAAGTCATCCAACTGTTAAACCGCGTTACTTCACCAATTATCGTCAGTCGCAAATTGGGAACAAATTAATAGACAGCATTCGACGCTAACTACTAATCACCACTTCAATAGTGAAATGGTGTGAAAATCCGAACGTAGCTCGCACGCTTCAAGGATTATCAGCGGTTTTGCGTTCGATGGAAATGTGGTGAGAACATAAAGTTATTATACCTTACAGGAATAGAGTCAGTGACATGAGTTGTCAAATGAAACAGTTTTTGGATGTTTTTTGGAGACTATTCGCAGGCAAAAATTCTAATACTGTCTATAATTCTGAGACTAACGTAAAATCGTGGATAAATTAATGAAGTGGTGTCAGTATATTTCCCAAAATTATCTACGATTTCACTTTAGATTCCCAATTATTCACGAAACCCGTATTGTAAAAATTGATCGTGACTAAAAACGGGTTCTATTGATTCGCGTCACGTGTCTCTTTCTATTATACAGTGGTGCCGCAGGTACATCTCGCTCTCTCAGCTGTATGTTCCTCTATTCCTACCTCTATGGGTGAGAATAATGTGGAATCTAATAATACTTCCATGAAAATGTGTAGTGGCTTTTAAAGCCCTACCTTTTTCTGTGGCCTTCGTACTCCATAGCCCAGTCCAGGCCAACAGACGCCTGACGAGTTAGAACTTCCTTCCGACGTGACGATTTTTATATTAGATCGTAAGTCTACCTATAAAACTTATGTACCCATTTAGTTTTACAATCATTGGTTTTTTGTTTGAAGGAAAACATCGTGAGGAAACCTGCATGCTTCAATTTCGAGGCATGCATTGTACCCACTGTCCATTATAAGTGGCGACGGGCTCACCCCCCGTCACACTGGACAGAGTTTGGTACTACTGGTGAAACGTGGATGTTCTGAGGTTTCAGAAGATCTCTGACTAACCCCTCGGTGAATATAGTCGTGAGCATATGAAACCCATGTTTTGATTACGAAACATGGTATTATGTTCATTATCTGTAAGACTTTAATTGAGCTAATCTTGTAATTGATTTCTCAGAATCGGCTCTAGAATGATTTTGATGAAAATTTGTATTTTGATAATGTTTTACTTTCCATGTTAATCCAGATCGGTTTCATTTCTAAGAAAATACGAATTTACAAAAGAAAAATTTAATAAAATATAAAAAAGTTTTTGTTTGTGAAAACGGATTTTCTCAGAAAAGAAACCCATCAAGATTAACATGGAAGACGCATAACGAAGCTTAGTCTGCCAAGATACTTGTGTCTATTATGATTGGTTTGAGATGGCTCACTATACTTGTCACACTGGGCAGAGTTTATCTCACTGCTAGTTAAATTTTAACGCTCAGTTGCAGAAACGCTCATTAGAGTTAATCCTCCATTAACACCCGTATTCTTAGTTGTTTTCATCATTCGAGTGGATGATGTTTTTGACATAGTTTGTATGACAAAAATGTCAAAAACATCCTCGACTCGATTGAGGTAATATCAAGAAAACAACTAACTAGCTAGCTTTTACTATTTTAACAAGACAAAAAGTGACAGCAACAGATTTAATGGAGGATTAAAACTAATTAGCGTTTCTGCAACTTAGTGTATCATTAGGTGAGCATAATTATGACGTATAATTCTTATGCTTTACGTTATAGACTTAAGTAAGTTTCAGCTCTATCTGTTATTGATAGAACCTCAAAAACCAGTGTTTAAGACCTATCCAAAAAAATCTATAAAACTCTAAAGCACAGAATATGTAGCTCATAAAAAACAATTCCCGACTTCCTGATAATAAACGGCAATTTAAAAAAACCTTCACAAAGACTCGACAAATTCATTGTTCAGTATTATAGCTCCACCGTAGAGATTTACATTGCCGTACCAGTCAGTTTATGGGCAATAGTTCTTGATGTTATAACACCTACGTTGTGACAAGAACAGGCGAGTGGTCCCCTGCACTTGAATTACGAAGTCTTATAGGCCACTATGCAAGTCTAATTGTATTTAAGTGTGATAGATCAAGTCTTATACGTCTGTTATAGGAGGTTTATTAAAAGCGATGTTCAGGAGACACTGCTAGACATTGGTGAGATTTAGAGGTTGTATAATAAGCCGTCGCAGCGCCCTGGGGTATTATATTTTATAGACATCCTAATTTGGATACGAAAAATACGTAAATTCAAGCTTGCTTGCTGGCTTGAACCAATAAGTATAAGGCTTAAACATGTTTAAATATCATGCTGTCACTATCATTAGTATGAGAAGTGTGAGTGACAGAGCGATTACTAATTTATGGTGCAAGCCAGCCTTAGAACTTGTGAAAATTTAAAATAGCACCTTTTTTGACTCGTACCTACCCAACCGTGAATATACATTATGTATAGAAAGCACAATTTGTAAGACAAGTAGAAAAATATCTAGAAGTATTATGACTGTGACAACTTTTTATATTAGCAGACTTTTGTACTTATAAGTAGACTTAAATTAAATCTAACATTTTGTTTTATAGCTAAACATTTCAGTATACTGACACTATTTATAGTAGTTTGTGGTAGCCTTCTTAAATAAATAAGTAGCTGTCACATTTACCTACAACTACTACTACAGCCATAGACATATTACTCTAGCGATAGACAAACTCGTTCAAACAAACAACATGTCACACAAAACAACACAAAATGACACATTGCGGTCTGTCATTGCCATAGTGACGAAGTGAACTCGGGAACATCAATCAGGTGCGTACACCTCATTCAAGTGGAACATGTTGCTTCTATGAAAGGGCAAGTCTATCGCTAGAGTTTAAGTCTATGACTACAGCAGTGTTACTGAACCACTCTAAAAGTGAGTATAGTCGTGAGTTTGTGAAAGTTCGAGGTCTTTCTTGTACTCGTAAACGTTAATTTTATTGGTTACTACCTAGATTGGTATTTTAGTATTTTCTTGTATAAAAGGGTGTGCGAAATTTATGTTTTTCTTGAATAACGTAATTTACGATTAAGTTTATACATATTTTATAGCTTCTCTATCATTTATTATATTCACTTCTGATTTGAATAGCGTATTGGATACGAGGGGTTAAGTTTAAAGGTCGTAGCAACATTTCTGAAAGTTATGAATTCCACCACGTCTACTTCACCATCATCATCTCAGCCGAAGAACGTCCACTGCTGGATTTAGGCCTCCCCCAGGATCGCGGTAGAAAATATTCCTGCAAGCGCGATCCATTTAACAGAAATTTTGTTATGATTTTTTTAATTCGTTCTAGAAACTAATTTCTGTGTCTGTCGTGGTACTTGTTCACGTCACATTCAGGAGTTAGGTATTATAAGGAGCAACTATTTCTTTTACAGTGGTGGTGTTCGTGGCACGTTTCTAGAAGAACAGACGGCAGATGGAGCATAGCCTTGACTGAGTGGTGGCCGAGATCAGACAAGAGAGGAGTGGGTCGTTCCGCAGGCTGATGATATTACGAAGGCGGCTGGAAAGACTTGAATGCGACTGTTACAAGACAGGGAAGAGTTGCATAATGGGGTGGAGGCTTAAACCCTGCAGTGGGTGGCTGAAACTGATGAAAATGTGATCGGTATTAGGAGCAAATATAATTTAGCATAGCATATGCTCACGACTATTTTCCCCGAGGGGGTAATCAGAGATATTCTGAAACCTCAGAACATCTACGTTTCACCAGTAGTGAGCCCTTCGCCACTTATAAGACAGTGGGTACAATACCATGCCTCGAAATTGAAGCATGCAGGTTACAAATCGTACATTAATTCCGAAAAACTCATTGGTAAATATAATTAACGAATTGAAATAATTATAACTTGAGTGCATTATACACTAAGTATTATAACGATTTGGTAAAATACGTGTATCGAAATCGACTATGAATTAGCACACCTATTAATAAAATTATATAAAGAGACCTAAGATAAGATTGCTAATTTAGTGATACTTAAAGCTTAACATTGAAGCCTGATTAGATCTGATCAAGCTAGTTAAACGTAATTTTTCTTGTACCTAACTTGATAACAATCATGTAATTGGGTAAATTTGTTCTAAAATTATTAATTAAATTCCGTAACGAATCCGATGTAATTTAGCTCCTGGCCTATTTTATGTACATAATTTGTATTTGGAGTATGAATTATTAGTAAATAAGTAAAACTACGTAGAAACAGCTAGTTTTAAGCGTATAATTTTGTCCAATATTTCTAAAACTTTGTTTAATATTTTAAGATATAGCTACAATGTTAATTACAGGCAAACTTTGTCTAAATCGTACTTAAATGGCGGTTCTTCTTAATTTCAGTTTGAGTGTCTGATAATTACCTTCTAAAATCGTCAGCATATTACCCTATCAACGTCATTAACACGACGACGACCGGTGTGACGCCATGGGGTCAGTATAGCTTTACATTCGTCAAGCGCCGCTGGGTCTTCATAGGGTCAGGAGTAGACGTACAAAATTAAGGCTTTTTACAATAAACTAAGGTATATTTCTCTTTGGAATGTTCTACGACTTAAGACCTTATAAAATTCCCTTTCCAACGATATATGAACCACTAGGATTGAGCCAATAGTGAAGGACAATGAACGATTTAGGTGACTCGTCGTAGGGAAGTGCCGGTGCTCGGCGGCTTTTTTTGTCTCAAAAATTTATTATTTCTTTGAAAATGGCCAATTTCCTTGTATCAGAAGCCGGATAATTTGTCTATGAGTGCTCTGAAGGCAAAAAAAGTAAACAAAAAGTTTATTTGACACTCATAAAGAAATATGTTTACTAACGAGTCGAAGGCTTCCCGTGCTGTATTTTTTTCGTTGTTTCTCTTTTTATAAAGTAATGTTATGAATTTGATGCTTATTTTTACAATCTAAATGAGTGTAGGTAGCATAAAAAACAAAACACAACTTGAATTGGTAAGGAGAAGTTGGAGAATTTGTTTGTTTTCTTCACACCATCAGTCACGGCGGGGGGCCCGTTTTGCCCCCGGTACGAAATTTATATCCATGTGTTTTGCAAGAAAATTCAAAAGCTCGACTGGATATTTAGGTACGAGTAGCTTAGCACCCTAACGTATAACGTGACCAACTAACAGCTAACCTCCAGTCGTTCATAACCGCGGGTCATGTGACATCTAGTGCCAAGTTGGACTAACTCCAAGTGGCCTCTCCATCGGATTTGGCAAGATATCTGATGCAGGCAGATGTCTCACCCACACCTGTGAAGTTTTACTGATTTTAAACTTATTTGGCACATATTGGGGGATACGTACGGGTAATCAAATGTTGAAGTGTTGATCACTGAGATTTGACAGTTTTCTCATAGTCTTAACTTCTGCATCGGAAGTAAGAATTTTTACACAAATTAAAGAAACATTTGAAAACAATTAGCACAGAACTGATTGCATTACTTAAATCAACACTTTTGGGAATGTCATTGTTCGTAACAAGTGTCATAATTTCATGCTTTTTTTACCTGGCCTGTTCAATATCCCACTGCTGGGCAAACGCTTCCCCCAAGGATCGCCACAACGACCGATCCTGCGCTGCCTGCATCCAACGGATTCCCGCCGCCTTCATCAGGTTGTCGGTCCACCTTGTGGGGGGGACCTACCCACGCTGCGCTCTCCAGTACGCGGTCGCCACTCGAGAACTCTTCGGCCCCATCGGCCATCGGTTCTGCGAGAAATGTGCCCTACCCACTGCCACTTAAGTTTAGCAATTCTTTGGGCTATGTCAGTTACTTTGGTTCTTCTGCGGACTGATTGCATAGAAAAAAAAAATGTTTTTACAGAGCTGCTAATGGTGATAGAACTCTGAGCTGAAAAGTAGTTTTAACTAGGTAATAAATTTTCCCATTAAAAAATTTAAATTATCCTGAAGGCATACCTATCTGCATTTGCTTTGCATCTTCCAACTGTTTTTGCAATTTCAGTAAAACTGTAAAAACTGTATTATCACAGTTAAAATATAAAATAAGCTATAAATGAATTGAAATTCCGTTTGCAGATTAGTAATAATTCTCTAAGCGTGAAAATTTTGTCAATATTGCCCTACTGGAATGTCATTTATGCTGATAGCAAAGACATCGTCTGCATAAAGAAATGTTTTATTTTTCCTAATATGAATATCTCCCCTAAACTATGTGCACATATCTCCAAATATTTACTCGGTAAGTAAAGTTTGCCATCTCATATCATAAAGAACGTTACGTAATCTGCATAAGAAGTTTGGATGGGCTCGGATGAAAGCCTCCAGTCGCGTCTGGCATGTGAATTGCTCTTTATTATAACTTAATATTGACTCTTTTACTCAGCAAAGAGGTCATTCATTCGTGAACTCTCAAATCGCCCTAGTATGGGTTAGCCTTAACATTATTTAGTCCCTTTCTGTATAATATCGATATAGATTTTCATCATCATCATCTCGACTGAAAGAAATACACTGCTGGACATAGGCCTCTTCCAAAGGATCGGCCCTGCAAGTGAATTTCCGCTGCTCTTAATCATACGGAATGGGGAATCCGTGAATTCCCACAACCTTCATCAGATCGTCGGTCCACCTTGTATTAACATGCAACGCTTTCCGGGAAACGGTCACCACTCGAGAAATTTTTATTAAAAAATCCGTTTTTTTACGCGAATACATTATCAACCTGCTTTCGTAGAAAAAGTTACAATGTTAACTACAGGAACGGGCAACCTTGCCCCTGAACATAAAACGACCAGTCTTTGAAATCAGATCTTAGAAGAAAATTTTAACATAAATATAACTTTTGTGATCAAATTTTCTTTGTTACGGGCGTTCAAACTAAGAAGTAAGCAAGCTTAGTTTTATTATAATGTCATAAACTGTCTTTTAAACAATATTCTCTAGAAGCTTTAGTAAACAATTGATTTAAATGTGACTCCACAAAACGCAAATCACAATCAAGATAGGAATTCAATTTATATTTCCGGATCCCCTGTACCAATTTCTGTTTTAAATCAAAACCACCCTAGTGTATTTGATGTAAAATCTGATCGCAATCGTAGAGTTGTCCCGCCCGCAGATATTATTGAAAGAACTGATAAAAATCTATCAATACAAATAAATTATTGCTCCACAGTCTAAGCGTAACTATGGGAAAAGCAATCAAGGAAAGATTTATTTAGAAAGGGGTGCGGCTGTGTTCTGATATTATGATTATGTAAATGATATGAAATGTAAGCAATCGTTGGTTAGTTTCGCATAGGGCGTTGGAAAAGAATAAAATTGTAAAAGTAGTTTATTTGGATCACAACACGTGACTTAAAAAAAAGTTTTTTGGGGTGTTGTGATGGATTAAAAAATTTCGTGGTTATCTAACAAGAGCAAACAAAAAATGATTCGTCCTTGGCTAAGATACAATGATGATTAGTATGTAGGAAAAAATGTATAAGAAGATGAAATGAAGAAGCTCTTTCATTTCCAAAGAGACGTTTGAATCATTTGCTATCATTTTTAAAGGGGTTTCTCAATTTTTATATCGGGCTTTTATAACAAAAAATGTCAAATAACATAGTTTCCTAAAGTTATGGAGAAAATTGGACATACTTAAAGATGACGGAGTAATTTTGCAACTATGCCAGAAGTTATAAACTACTTTGAATGTTTCTTGTGTCTCGTAGGTATGGATGAGATGTGGGCATGTTGATGATGATGTTTGGGTACATGAAGAATATTTATGTTGGGACGATAATAACATTGTCATGATTATACCTACTTAAGAAGTCGGTAGGCCACGAATGTCATGGCTTGCGAACCTGAAAGAGTGGATTGACATCGCCAGCGTCGAAGAGCTGTTTCGTTTGGCGAGAGACAGACAGGGATATGCAGAGCTGACTGCCAACCTGCAGTAATGGAGAGGAACCCGAAGAAGAATCGAAAGATTTACAGCGATTTGCAATCAAAAGTAAGGTTTTACATTATTTTTCCTTTTTTCGATCGTCCACTGTTTACGTATTTTCATTATTAAACATGTGACAATAAACAACAGTAGCGCTTAACACCCACTTCTAGTCGACAAAATGCAAATTGCAGCATAAAATTACCTCAAAAACCTTTCTACAGCAATCTGATATCTCCTTTGTTTTGGGTCAAGCAACTACTTAACATTAGGGATGTTAATGATATAAGATTTTGTATTCGTATACAAATACCTGACCGACACGAAAACCAATGCGTCCAATTTGTAATACCAAGATGGCGGATTTCAAAAATATACTGCATAATAAATAAGGTTCAGTTCTTTATTTTTGAGAACAACGTTTGGCGTTCTGAAAAATTAATACACTGCACCTAATAAACCCATGTTCTCTTGCAGAGTGGTCAGAACTTTTACTACATTTTGTTATCTAGCTATCTAGATTAGCAAGCTAAAGTGGTAATGGCCTGGTACTAATGAAATACCAATCAAAAAAGTCCTCTGTAAAAAAACATACTATAAACTGGATGATTATTTAAATGATCAAAATGCTTGGGTCTGAGTGTCACTAACATATAGTTTACTGTATAGTATCAATTATTTAATTAAATAGACTATGTATTACTGTATACATAACCTTAGCATAAGAATTTATATTGTAATAGTCATTAAGTCGTGTTATGCTGTAGAGTTTCTGGCCGCATCTTCTCTACAGCGACAACACGTTCCGACGCGGTGGTAGCTTAAAAAAGTATTGACGTTTAATAAGTATGCTTCAGGCTCTTATATTGAATAAATGATTTTGAATTGAATTGAATGGAAAGTCCATGTTCTCGAATTGGGACAACGAACTTGTAGACCTAGTGCGGGACGCTACGCACTGCTGGAATGACAATCAAAGACTGATGAGATAGCTGGTAGTGACTGAATGACAAGAAGGCTGAAGAGTTTTGGCGCTACTCAGGAGAGGCTTATGTTCAGCATTGATTGACGATAGGCTGCTAATGACGATGGAAGTGTCTCGTACTTTCAGGTTAGGCGTACAGTGACAAAAGATTTTTTACGATAGGCACTAAACATTTTCGGATATTTGTTTAAATCGGTTACGGATACAGACCCTCACTAGCCTACCTAAAATACTTCGCTGGGTATTAAATTCTAACGAGAATTATTAAAGGAATACTTAGTAGCGTGTTTTGTACTGTAGTTTCGTGCAAACATTCGCTGAATTGTGCAAGTTGGATAGGCCACAGAAACTCCCACATGGATCTCACTTAACTGACAGTTACTTTCAAAACTATTACGCTTCCAGTTTTAGTTTGTGACACACTGTCAAATTGTTTGGTGATTGTTTGGGTTAGTCCAGGACCCAGGATCAAAATATGTTAATCCATTGCTGATGTAAATATGCTGAAGTAAAGATTCCTAGTATTTACTTGGAATATATAAAACTAATGACTCTTTTTTCCTTCAAAGTGGTTAGAAACATTGCTACAACTACCAACTATCTTTTTAAGTGTAGTGGTAGCAAGGTTTTAGAACATAATTCGGTATGTCAAGTTTTTTTTGGTCGTCATTTTTATATTTTTTACGGATAGAAGACATAATTTTAAGACACCTATTTCATTTTTATTGCGATTCATCGAGTTTATCAATATAAATTTAATTTTTAAATTATTTTGATCTGTAATCTTTAAGTGCAAAAATGGTGGAGAAAAAATAATTCGAACTCCATGGAGAAACACTACCTACTGCTATATTTAAAAAAAATAAAACGTGCCTCCTCTTTCTAACTCTATGCTGGAAACAGATACGGCAACATCAAATGTCAAATTCTGACATTGTGAATGTATTTTTTTTCTTAATGGCCGGGTATTTCAAGTTGATTTTATGTTTCACAAGGAGTTCAAAGGTATGCCAGTGACGTCACTGAGCGTACCGAAAAACGACGTTATTTTATTTAAAATATTTGTAATCCTTTAATTTTAAAATCTTTGACGTAGAAAATATGATTATTGAGACAATTATCTCGAAATGGTTTTCGATTCAGCCCTCCAAAAAAAAACTTGACATACCGAATTATACAGGGTCCAACTTAATTATGCTGATACTTTTTTAAGGGGATGATCAGACCATCAAACTAAACAACTTTCTCTATGGGACCAACATCGAAATCGCGAAAAAAAACAGCTGTTTGGCTCGAATAGGTTTGCAGTTTTGTGGAGGGGCAGATTTTTTTTCGCGATTTCGATGTTGTTGCCATATAGAAAGTGTTTCAGTTTGATGGTCTGATCATCCCCTTAAAAAAGTGTCAGCATATTAAGAAAGACCCTATATAAGTCATAACATAAAGCTTTCAGGGTGGAATGACTTGAAATAATACACAAAGGGAGGCTTCTTCTTTTTCGAGAGAAGATAAGATTTTGCTGGATGTGGTGACTATTCACTCCAGTTAATGATTTGAAAACTAATAAATTTAAATAAATCCGGTCAAGTGCAAGTCGGGCTACTCGCGCACCGAGGGTTCCGTACATTTTATTATTTGTTAGCAAATCCACCGTAATAATCACATTCTATGAAAATTCCAACTGTAGCTATTATCGTTCAAAAGTAGTGCGATTTTTGAAACTCATTCGATGAGCTCAACATTTGAAAATGTTAAAATTGTTTTGGAGATATGCATCTTTCTACTGCTAATTTGACTTTCAAAAATCGCACTCTTGAAGTATATTATTTTTGAAAGTCAACATAGACTTATGAATAGGGTCCCGTTTTCACCTTTTGGGTACGGAACTCTAAAAATGGTAGTCAATAGACATTTAGTTTAAATTGGAGCAAATAAATATCTTGAAAGAAAAAAAAATTACTTGTTAAAATGGTTTTTTCTTACAATTTCACTAGTCTTGTTTTGGCGGAGTATGTACATGTCATTTTATTGTGTAACGTCACTATTTGGTACTTACTCCAAAATAAATGATATAAATTAAATTTTATTCTTATTTGTTGCTTAACATATTATTATCTCAATTGCTCGTCCTTTAAGAACTTATTTTTAGTCATTACCTACTTTATGCCAGCAAAACTCGTACTCGTGTTTAACCAACAAGTCTGAGAGTAAAATTGATGCAATGGAACACGTCCCGTCTATCAAGACAGACATCGCCACGATTTTGTAATTTGCATATAATGACTACTTAAAAAGCGACTAACATGAATAGTGGGCCAGTTAACTGATTGTATATCGTATGAGATGTCAACGCTTGATTTTTGATTGCTTTATTGCCTGAGGTGCCTTTGTGAATTATAAGCTTGCGATGGTTCTGATAGAGCTAGTCTGCATTTATGATTAGAGCTATATTGTTTATCTGTATGCATGTAGATGTCGAGTGCTAGACATGACATAGTTTCACTTGATAAAGGTGCCATCAAAGACGAAAACAAAATACTATTCAAATCAAATATGATCGTATAAAGAATCCGATCTTCGCATATTGTTTTCTTTTTAATCTCTACTGTCTTGTGCCCTTTTTGAAATCGACTTGATTTGTAAAATACCATTTTGGTATTTGTAAAATGGTATTTTACAAATCAAGTCGATTTCAAAAGGGGCACATCCTTTTGAAATCGACGTGATTTGTAAAATACCATTTTATTAGCAAAAACGGGATCGCAGTGACAAGAATTGTTTGTATACTTTCGCCTACAAATTTTAAATGTCAAGCTAGGCCTTGTTCAAGATGTTTACCGGTCATTCTCTGTCGGTCTCTCTTATACAGTCCCGAGGGTCAGAGGTATTCTAAAAATTGCTTATTCAGAATATTCAACAATTTATAAATAGTTTGGTCGTTATACAGGGTCTTTCTTAATAATATGCAGATACCTTTTTAATGGAATGATCAGACCGTCAAACTGAACAACTTTCCCCATGGAACCAACTTAGAAATCGCGAAAAAAATCAACTGTTCCATACAATACTGCATACCTACTCGATCCAAATGTATAAGGATAACAGATATATTTTTTTCGCGATTTCGAAGTTGATCCCATAGAGAAAGTTGTTCAGTTTGATGGTCTGGTCATCCCCTAAAACTGTCAGCCCGGTATTATAAATCAAACATCCTTATTAGCAAACAAACACATTATTTTGTTTTATCTTGCGTGGGCAGAATAATTCAAAATGGGTAGGTACATGTTTTGTGATTTCTAAAATAAAATAAGTTGTTTTAAGAAACTTTTTCGTCTTTAATGTTTTCAGCAAGAGATTAGTATAGCGATTTAAAATTATAACGCTATATGCGAAGAAGTCCATAATTTGCAATTCATACGAAAATGGCCAGTTACCCGTTAAAATGCACATTATTATCGTTGATGTTAAGTCAGTTCGTTTCCTGTGCCCCGGTTAAAAGTAATGCAATATGCAATACGTTGATTTATTTTCGTACTTCCTTTTCTTATAATGAGTATTCGTTAAAATGTTTTATATTTTTCGTTAAACCATTATTTTGGTGTTTATAAAATTTGAATTTTTAAAGTAGCAACCCAATTAAGTTATAGTCTGTGATATAGGTTGGCGCATAGATTTAAACTCTAGATTAATCCATATCGTGGCCGCACATGGAACAGCAATAGTTTGACTTTTGCGTACTAAAAGATTGTTTGGCATTGATTCTATAGGATTGACATCTTGCCACAAACATAAACCGGTCACGGTGACCGAAACAAAAATATTATCTTTTTTGAGTATCTATCTCGCTCTCGATTTCTTTGCTCCATCTTTCAGCGTAAGCGAATAGTTTTAAATCTATAGGTTGGCGCGTTCACAGACACACCATGCTTGATAGAGATAGAGAAACTTTTCATTATGCGTGCAGTGAGACAAAGCTATTGCGTAAGTGTGCGGCATGCGCCAGCTTTAGTTAACTGACCTGTACTCTTCCTCTGTCATTTTGTATTTTAAGTACTACCTCCTAAATTATTGATAGGTATGGGTCTGATTCCAAACTGGAATCGAACCGCCGCTCCGTGCACGCAGGGCAAGGCTATTCGTCACTAGAGACCTCACATCACAGTATTTTACGATTTACTTTTAGTAAAACTTTTCTATCCAGGCATGCATATGCTCTCGACTATGTTAGTTAGAGATATTCTGTACAGAGTGTAAGCTTAAATGGGTTACAACATACAACTAAAACAGGGTTCAGACCAGCAAATTGAACAACTGTTACTATGGGACCAACATTGAAATCGCAACTAAAAAAACAATTTTTCTTACATTGGGACGAGTCACAATTTACGTCTAGAACAGTTAACTTTTTCGAGATTACAATATTGATCCCATAGTTGTTTAGTTTGATGGTCCAAACACCACCTTAATCAGGTTTCGTATTCAGGTTAACACTATTACTACTACTACTACTAGGTACTACAACTAATTAATAATAATTAATAAATTAATTAAATTAATGAATTAAAGTTTCAAGCTATATTTCTTATAATTTCAATAATGCATGCGTGATTATAAATTCTGTAAAAATTGTCTAATTGAATGCCGTGGTTACTTATAAGTGAGGTTGCACCTGCTTATTGTAATAGCTTTAGAACTGTAATTGTATCTGTGTTAACTTTGTTAGTAATCCTAAATCGGAATAAATAAATAATGACTACTACTACTACTACTAACTAAGTACTAATTATCATCAGCTGACCCATTAGAATGCTCAGTTCTCCCCCATATACTTAGGACGAACAGGAGCGCACAATACTTTTCATAACATTTTCCAAACATCTAATGGACTCCACGAGTAAACAATCCCCAAGTACTAAGACAATATTGACACCAATCTCCCAGCGTACACTGGCTTAGTTTGCAGGTCATTTTCCAGCCAGGATACATAACCTTACAATGTAGTCGAGACCTTTTGATCCTGTCATAGGCTTCAAAGGCACGAATGCAGTACAATGCTGCATTTCAGGTGTTTAGCACAGTTGGAGTTGTAAGCTGGGATTAACCCAACGTGTCATGTAGCCACTACACTACACGACTAACTAATTGGAGTGTTCTGGTTATACAAGTATAGGCACATGGAATGTTATTCGTGTTTAGTTGGATTATAAATTATGGGTCGTTAGTGATTATGGGTGGATTGATTAGGTGTTATACCTACATTCTATTATCAGGCAGGAGTCAATTGGCTTGAGTAGGTATACAGGGTTGAAACTTAAATGTGGTACATACAAATAAATATTATACAAGGTGTTACAAAACTACAAATAAACCTTTAAGGGGGTGGTGTAGACCATCAAACTGAACAACTTTCACTATGGGACCAATAACAAAATCGCAAAAAAAAAAATTATGTTCTATACTCTACATATCGACTAGAGCTAAAATATGTATGGGATTTAAAATTATTTTTTTCGCGATTTCGATGTTGGTCCCATAGAGAAAGTTGTTCAGTTTGACGGTCTAAACAACCCCCTTATGAGTTTTAAAAATTTATTGTTACTTATGAAACACCTTGTATAAAGCCTAGGTACTTCCGACCTTAAAATTGAACAACTTTTAGAAAGGATCAATGTTTAAATCTTTGATAAAGTTATATGTCAAGATTGACAGTCGAAGATACGAAAGCGTCGAAAAAAATTTGAACCAGTACTGGTTCCTAAACCTATATGTATAGACATATACACGCACACATACATATTTTGTATGGCGCCTCACGCACACCAACCCATGAAACTTGGCCTTTTTTGTTTTATACGGGATATTCATGAGGCTCATTCTAGACACAGGTATACTTTTCTAAGGTTTAAATCGCAAAAAGAAAAACTGTATTTTTGTGATTTAAAAGTTATCCAGTTTGATGGTCTGATACATCCCCTAAATTAGGTATGTAACGCATTAGGTAATGTATATTAGAGTACTCTTATTCAAAGTGGAAGAGTTTCGAGTTGCTTAATTAATTAATTATTAATAGCTTAAATGGTTTCCTAGGAAAGGATACGTTTATTAAACTGTGAGCTTATTTATAGCTATAATTGTATTAATTAATTCCTTATTTACCGTGCGTCAAAGTACAAACAAAACAGATTACACTCAATCTCAGGACTCTCAGGTCAGTAAATAAATAAAGTTTCCAAGAACAAAATCATTGCCGCACGAAACCAAACAAAACTCACAGAATAAAACTAAAAGGACGCATCTGAAAAATTAGTAATCCTAATTCAAGACCGAATGATTGAATGGTTCGAGCATTCGCCGTTCATTGTCTGCGGCATACGGGCTGTCGCGGCGCCCTGGCTGGTCCGCCATTTGTCAGGAAACATCGTTTGTCGTGCGTCGGGTACATAACTAATTGCTGCTGTAAATCGTAGCAGCACGCGACGCGGACGCGTCGTCGTCCGCGTTATCGCACGAACCGTGATCAAAGAAGCTGGATGGTGAAAGAAAATGTTGTTAATGACTTATTCATGATGGCGAATTGGCGACAAATACAATGCCTTACTTTGGATTGCTTGAAATACAGTAAATAGGAAATGAAATGAGACACCTCATTAAAACATACATACATAAACTCACAACTATAATCCCTTTTAGGGTGGTCCAACACATTGCTACAGCTGCCAACTTGACTGCGCACTCAGTAAAATGTTATTATGATGATATGGATTTTGATTGATTGTGGCATTAACTTATGCTGATAATAAAAGCTACCTGCAGGTAAAGCACCGCTATTATAATTTCATAGGTATGTGACCATTTTTTTATTGAAGAAACCTTTTGCAAGTACCTAAGTTAAAAAAAAATCAAGTCAATTTGAATTTGAATGATAGCGTTATCATTACTCTCTTGCCCATTTCCAATTATTTGGGATCGGCGCAATATTTCATCTTCTTTTATTCGTCCCGCTTGGCTCACTCTTTTCTTACACATATCATCCTTCACAGAATCCATCCATCTTTTCTTCAGCCTTCCTCTCCTACCACAGCCATCCACATTCATACTTAACACACGACACTATAGTGATGCATATCAGCGAGGTAATTTGGAAAATATCATTATCATATCGGAATTTCAGACACTAATTTAATTCCAAATTTCTTTGTTATCATAACACTCTGAACTTTAAAGTTTTAACCTATGCAAAATATAGATTTGTAAAAACAAATATTTTTATGAAATTAAAATGTCGTGTCTATTTTCCTTCACTAGTCCGCGTGCAGACCGAATGAGTGAATGACGTGCGACTCTTTTGTTTTTTGCAGAGGCTGTAAATTGTCCGGTCGGGGTGCGTTCGAGAGTTCAGATGCGTCAGCAGAACGTTGGTTTTAATGTTTAATCCTTTTTATTATTAGGTACTATTATAACTTTCTTTAAGGAAACTCATTTGTTGGTTTTTAAAAGTTTTAAGGATGCAAATAAAGTTTTCTTTTATTTTTAGAAATATGCTATTCTATCTACCGAATTCGTATAAAGAAAAAAAAAATGTTGTGAATCTGCCTTTCATTCCGTTCGCCTCAATTTTAAGTATTTTTATAAGTTTTGAAAATAGCGATTATTTAGGTAGGTACCTATGTAAAAATATCACCATCATGAAGTATATTCACGACTATATTTCCTAAGAAAGTAGTCAGAGGTATTCTGAAAACTCAGAACATCGACGTTTCATAGTACCTAGTACCGTTCTGTCCAGTGTGACGGGTAGTGAGCCCGTCTCCATCTCTCAGAGTAATATTCCCCGAGTGGTTAGTCATCTATCTTCTGTTGTGAGTTTGAGAAAAAAATGAAGATTTTATCCAGACACCCGAATAAATTAATATTTTTGGCATTACAAATTATGTAGGCATGCATTTTTCCCAACCGAATTTCTAAATTTGTATACTTTATTTTATACTACAGAAATAAAGAACACAGACAAATGATTTACATGTCGTGACAGATCTTCTGAAAGCTTTGCGGGAATCGAACCAGTGATCCTTGACTTTGCAGGCTAACCAAATCATGACCGGGCCGGGCCGTCAACCTGATCGAATAATATTTTGATACTAACTACATAATATTAGGTATTTATTTATTTTATTTTGTTTATAAAAGGAGTTTAACTACTTTTTCTTTTTAAGTGTGGAAAAGATGACACAGTCAAAATGAGTTGGTTGCCTACTGCAATTAGTACAGTAAAATTAGGTTTTGACCCGGACATTTTACTAAACGGGACCTTTAGGAATATGTTCGGACACCTTCCGGGATGACGCTCAAAAAAGTCCCAGGACCTCCCTAGTGGGAGACACGGGAAATCCTGGAAAAACTGGAATTTCAAGGAAAATCCTGGAGCGTGCCTTGAAATCGTTATATTTATAACCCGGCTCTCCCACGAGGTCCTGGGACTTTTTTGAGCGTCATCCCGGAAGGTGTCCGAACATATTCCAAAAGGTCCCGTTTAGTAATTTTAAATGTCCGGGTTTGGTCAAAAATTGGTCTAATTTTACTGGGGTAAATGAGTAACGAGATATTCCCACAATATGGGAGTATTTAGGGGCCAACTTTGTTCAGCAGTGGGGCATGACGACGTGTTACGAAAAACATATTTTCAGTGCTGTAGGTATATATACCTAAAACACATTTGATTTAACCAATTTTTGTTACGTGTAAAATCATGTATTTTCTATAATTAGTAATTTAACAAACGCAAACAATTTCCATCACATTTCGTACAAATGATTTTACCATTGTTTGCATCTGAATTATCTAATCATTATGAAATGCATTGCAGCGAAATTTAGTATCAAATTTTGAAATGAGTTTGCATATTAGACTGGTTATTATTGGTAGGAAATTATAACTTCATTAAACCTATAGTTCGGCAACATGGAGGAATACGATTTTTGAAACGTTTTTCAGCAAAATAATCCTTATACAGATAGGTGACAGATTATTTTCGTATTTCATTTCCCAAAATAGTTTTTCAAAGAAGCGACACTTGAAGAGATTATTTTGTCAAAGCGTTTAGCAGACGGCGCCGGCGTCATGAAATGAAATATCTCTTAATTAATGTAAACATCTGCAAATTAACGAATTCGTTCAACGACAACTTAATAGCCTATCTTATAAGACTTACTTTGCTGTAGACAAACGGTTTGATGCCAACCTTGTGTGAAATATGCATATGTTTAGAGCAAGCGTAGTAAATCATATGGGCCGTAGCGAGTGGACGAGTAATCAACATTCCCTGGCCCCTCCCTTTGGAAGACCATGCGCGTACAGGAATTTTGCATTTATTAATTTAAGGCATGAACATTTTTCGAACGTTTCTAGGCTCGTTCTACTCACAGATCAATACAGCAAAACGCAACCTGATAAGTATTGAAAACGGTTTATCTCAGATCAAAAGTAAGGCTAACGTAATCGCAAAGAACAGATTTCAAGAGCCTATTGCCTTTTAAAGTTTGGCAAATCATGAAAAAGAAAATTGAAAATTTAAAAATGAAAATTTAAGAAAGAAAGTCGATCATGTCGATGAGAGATCCTATAAAAATCATAAGTCGTTTTGAATTGAACATCCCCATTTCTACCTACATTGACATAGCCAAGTATAAATTTTAAATTACCTAAAATCAATTAAAACCGTAAAACCATCAGCAAGAAACGGATAAGAAGTATTGAATGAGAATGTGACTGGAAAAGTCTTAACTTCGATCGAAGTGCATGAAGAGAGGACGACCAAAGAAAAAATGAACGGATTGTGTGAAAGATGACATTTGTGTAGAAAATGAGTGAACCCTGAAATGACGGCTGAAAAATATGAATAGAAGAAGACTACATAATATTGCGCCGCCAAGTAACGGGATAAGGGCAGGATTAGCTGAAGCTCACAAATTAGGCGCCGGCGCGTCTACTTGGCTCGTCATCTCAGTAAGGTTTGAATTAGTAAAACATCAAGTACACTTACTGCAATAATAATAAATAAATAAATAAATAATAAATATCTTGGACGTTGTCACACAAATTATCTAGTCACATTTAAAGTTCCAGAATCTACCCTGGACTTGTATTATGATAACTAGACAACGATATAGAATACATATATAGATACAAACATCCATGACTCGGGTACAAATATTCATATTCGTCATACAAATATTAGTCCCTTACGGGATTCGAACCCGCGACCCTCGACACACCAGGCAGGTTCACTACAGACAGTGCTGTCGGGCCGTCTCAATGAAAGAGATGCATCATCATATTCATCATATGCCTATCATAACATATTGCTGAACATAGGCCTCTCCCAAGGAGCGCCAGAAAACTCTATCCTCGGCATTCTTCGTTAAGTCAATCACAGCCTTTTTAGGTCGTCAGTCTAGCGTGCTACAGGGTCCCACACTACACCTGCCAATACAAATACATGGCAAGACTAAAACCATCTAATTACGCCTAGTCTATGCGAAATCAAGATATGCATATCGATTCAGTTCCGCCCCGTTCCGCCTCGTATTTTGTATGCGCATTTAATGCAATCATCTAAGCCAGTGATCCGGGACTGTAAATGTTATGCAAAGCCACGGGCGGGGCAGAGGTTGACGGTCGTCCGTCCAAATAACGGTCAGTTATATGGCTATTGACAGACAGTTTGTGTGTAGATACAAATGATTCACGTTTGTTCATGGTTTGTTAGGTTCAATTTACGGTTACGTATCTGAACTATGCTTTAGTGATCTTTTGTAGTTATAAAAAGGTCTTCAATGCTGAGGAATGACTGAGGAGATTTATTTTTTTCTTTCATAGCATAAGCATCTCACGACTATATTCCCCGAGGGGGTAGTCAGAGATATTCGGAAACCTCAGAACATCCACGTTTCACCAGTAGTACCGAAACTCTGTCCAGTGTGACGGGGGGTGAGCCCGTCGCCACCGTTGCCGTTTTTCTTTCAAAGTTGGGCAAATAAAAAAATATGGGTATCTATTTTTTTTCTTCAATATCCCACCACTCCTCAAAGTCGTAGGCATAAAACTGAATTGATCAGCCGCTTTTCTTTATTTTGCCTTATTCTCAACTATGGAGATCAAACTAATGAGCAATGTGCGAGTCAATCACACAACATATTAACTTATAAAAGTTTTGTTTTCTCTGGGACCTATAACGTAAGAACGACTCACTTTTGGCCGGTTTTAATTATTTGTTGTTAAATTGTAGAGTTTTATCTATAATTACACCAAGTTTGACGCTTGTACGTTTTACCGTTTTTGCGATATGGCGAAAATTCAAAAGTTACTAAATAGCTAGGACAGACAGACAGACAGACATACGATGGACGTATAACGAAGGCTTATAAATAGGGTCCCGTTTTCACCCTTTAGATACGGAACCCTAAAAATGGTTTTCAAACACTCTTCACAAAAAGAAAACACATTTATAAGTAGATAATAAAGATTAGACGACAATGTTTAGGCTAAAGCCGTCATAATCATCATCGGTTATTAACTATAAATCCCAATCGAAGCTCAAATTGATGCAAGTCAACGCTGACTTACATTAAGAATTTACTTCATTAATTTAACAAAAAATAAGTATCGTAGTAATATCATAGTATCATAGTAAAATATTTACTATGTGTGTATAATTTCATCGCCTGATTATAATAAAAGATGCGATGAAAGTAGAATCCTTTCTCAGTTGAAATAAAAGCAATAATTGGAAGAGGCAGTACAGTAAATAATATACGCAAATTCGTTCGCAAAATGGTTATATTAGTCAGAAAACACGCACTGACAGAGTTGCGTAGTAATATTATCCTCTTCAGCAAAATTGGGTCGTCCTTATTTTTATAACTGTCGAAACTGGGTAAAGATATGCCGCTTTATGTTTTAGTAGCTCTTGAGTGCGTCGTTTCTCATATTTCTTTCTCATAGGTTTGAAAATAGGAACCCAGTAAAGCCCTTCTTTTTATTTAAAATAGTTGCTGCTATGAACGAGAGCCTTGTCATAACTGCTCGCTTTCAAAGTTGGAATCGGACGTAGACATTTTTGATCACAACGATAATTTTTTAAACCCGTATTAGTCATGAATTTAAGTTGTAATGTTTACTATAAAGCAATTTAGACAATTTAGTCATGAAACGTTTTTCTTTCATAGGGGATATTATAGGTACTATTATATTGTTATATGTCTGTCGGAGAAAAATATTTGATGACTAAGTTGCAGAAACCATTAAATCTATTGCTGTCACTTTTTGTCTTGTTGACGTAGTAAAAGCTAGCAAGAGATTTAATGGACGAATAAGCGTTTCTGCAACTGATTGCTAGGGTCATACAAAAATGTGACACCTATTTAGTTTAGCAGGCTTTACCTACATTACTATTTTTGCCATATTTAACCAGAATAAAATTTACATAGTTATAAATTTAATTCTGTCAAATTTCCTAATATATTAGTAAAGTATGCTAATGATTTTATAATTAGTCACAAAAACTACTACATAATATATTTTTTTCGTTTATGGTGAACTGAAGTCCTTAACCAAAATAAGTTCTAAGTCGTTTTTTTATCAAAAACAAAATGAAAAAACGTTTCTCTTTTATTACATTAAGGAAGTAAGAATGGAAGCAGTAATAACAAAAGAAAGCATAATGTTATGAGTTTATACGTATATGGTTTACACATACTTTTTATATTAAGGGTTTCTTTGTGACTATTCACCATGCCTGTTCGTAATGTATGAGATCTCTTTGTAAATACAAGTTTATACAAAAGCGCGGATAAAACAATTTTTCCTGAAGCAGGTTGGGTGGGATATTCATAAACTAAATTCCTTATAATATTCAGATAGTAGGTAAAATAGTTCGGGCACTGAAATATGGTAGTAAGAATCGAAAACAAAAAAAAAATTGATGTTTCATACAAAACTGCAATAGTTACTCTACCTACTAGATTCAAATGTAAGAAACAGCAGATTTTTTTTCTCGATGTCGGCTCCATATAGCATGGTGAAAGTTGATCAATTTGATGGTCTATCTATACAAACCCGTTGAATATTATTAGTGTGTTTTGTTACAGCTTTGTATAAAATACTTAAATATGGAACATAGATCTTACTATTTATTTACCTACATAACTATTACCAACTAGGTAGGTACTAAACATTTCTTCTGTTTGATCCAGAATAATGAAATCCTTAGGTAAGTAGGTAGTATTCGTTTAACAAAGAAATAAAAGTGTTCGTTTATGAACAAAGAAATAATAAAGAGATTTTACATCCAACTTATTTTATGAAGATTTAAGTAGAAAAGATAAAACAAGACTTCACAAGATCCTGCAAAAAGTTATAAAGTTCAAACAAAAAGCGGAAAATGTTGAAGTACACAAGAAAGTTAAGCTAGAGATAACTGTTGTTACAGTACACTACACGGTAATGGTAAGACTTGAAACAAAGTATGGAACATGGTAAGTCATAAGGACGTCCCCAATAGAGATGTTAACCCTTACTACCTGTTTGAGTGAAATAAACTTTTAGAAACAAGGAACGAAAGTATTATAAAAGTAGGTAAGTTATAATATAACATGTAGGATGTATGGCCTACTCCTCTCACGAATAATGTGAGCCATACTCTACGTGGAGACAAGTTTTTTTTTTTTAAATAGCCTATTTTGTGTCCCACTCCCAAAGGCAAAGGCCTCCCCTCTTTTCCTCCAATCTTCCCTATGCAACGCGAAATCAGGCCAACCGGTCAGGAAGGTACTCAAGTCGTCACTCCATCCTCTCTTGGGTCTTCCTCGACCCCGGCAACCGTCTTGTGGAACACATTCTGTGGCCATCTTGGTCCACCTCTCCGGGTGCATTCGGCAGATAAATGTCAATAAAAATGAAAAATGACAAGTAAAAATGGTCAATTTGCTATAAATATTTTTAAAGCTCCGCCGTCATAGTCATAGGCCTCCGACGGACTCCGACCTTCATCATCATTTTCAGCCTGTATCTACCCACTGCAGGGCATAAGCCTCCTCCATATTTTGCCATTCTTCTCGGTCCTGTGCCAGTCGCATCCAGGTCTTGCCTGTACTTTTCCAGATGTCGTCAACCCACCTGCATATATAATATAATATGCAACTCCGACCTTGCATATTACTAATAGCCTAACCCTCCTTTACCTGGTATTTCGCACTTTTAGCTTTTTCAATGATTATTTCGACGATTTGGCAAGAAACATGTTTTACGAATTTTTATGGGGAATATGAAAATAACTCAAAAATAGGCGATTACATACATGATGATAACATTAAACCTGAATAATGTATTACACGCAATTAATGCATCGATCGTATGATTTAAAATTTTTTTTTTTGTAGGAATTTCATATGTCGTATTTGGCAAATACATATCAAACATGTCCATCGGTTTTTGACGCACATATACACAATAGGCAAATTGCAACCAAAACATCCCCTGGGATCCACGTTTTTATAGTTTTATTGCCTATTTTCACGTAAAAACGCGTATTTGTCATGCGTGATAGGCCAAGTGAAGTGCCACTTACTTAAAGATATGTCTGTCTTCACATATATGATTGTATTAGATTGAAGTGAATTTTCTCTAGCAAATAGTAATGGTTAACAAAGAAACTTAAGGCCTTTGAGGACAAAACTGCACTCGGGGCAACAATCGATAGACAGTGGATTGTTTGGCTTTTGTTCAGCAAATCGTAAAGCACTATCTTAATAGTACTTTGAAAATGTTCTTTAGGTACTGAAATGGTTGGGTTTGTCTTCATGTCAGCTTAGACATTGTAAATACTTACTTCCATTTCATTGTAAGAATTTTCAATGAAGTTGATACGGTTAAATATATTTCTATTTTACGTAGAAGTAGGTAGGTTCATATAATCAACTAAGGTAGGGGTGGCAAAACAGATTGAAGATTAGTTTATATATTCTAAATTTTTATGGAAGTTTGAGTTTTGAGGCTATTTCAGACCTATTTTGAGCGTAGGCGTTCATGGATCGGTGTTTTTGCGATACCGCAGTAATATTTCTTAGTTAGTTAGTCAACGCCAGTGGTTAAAAAAATCGCGAAGATCCAGTTAATAAAGGCAAGGCAGGCAATAAATATTTTTTTTTTTATTTTTATTTTTTATTTTAAGTTACGACGTCGTCGCCTACGCCCAAAAATCGTTTGAGTAATAGGCCTCTTAACCTACAGACTCGAGATAATACATGCAAAAAAACCTACTCTAACACTAAAAATAATGGTAGGTAATATAAATAGGAAGTTATGGTAACATTATTTGTGTGTAATGGTAAAGATATTGTCATTATGAACTGCATTGTCCAAATATCAAATTAATATTTCTGTTGTTTGCACAACGACTTCCGAAGCCAATAATAAACCATTGGAGCATAAACACAAACAATCAGGAACTGCCACCCTCCTGCCATTGGACGTCACATCTCTCAGGAGAACTGAAATAGCCTCATTTGCGACACCGATGCAATCCGTTTAATTCGTTACGCGGCAACCCCCCAATGATTAAGATCGAGGCGTTTGGGATTAAAAGAAAATTAAACGTTCTACCCCACGGAAAACCCATCATAGTCGCAGACACCCTTATTTACAGAAGCATAAAGTTCAAATAGCTACTGAAGAGAAGTCTAAGAATGTTGGTGAGGCATCACCACAAACATTGGAGACAGTTCAGCCCCTCAAGAATTTATTCCACGTTTGGGGCGTTCCTTTGGTAACTGCTGGTGATTGTGAGGCTTAATTAAACTGCATTATACTGGATCTGTGCAATTTCATCGAGGAGTTAAATATAAATAAAATTAATTCGCCCTTCAGCTACTTTGCTCTTGGCGTTTTGGAATTTCTTGCTGTTGCTTCCCACTTGAAATCAAACAATAAAATCGTAATTGCTACTGGCGATAGGTATTAATATTTGTAAGGAAAATGTTTGGTTTGGTTTCTCTATGGAAACAACATCAAATTTGCATTTACTACTCGACCCAAATATAAGGGACAGCTGCTTTTTTTCCAGATTTCGATATAGGCACCATAGAAAAAGTTGTTCAGTGTTATAGTCTGACCGTCTGTACATAAATACTGACGGTTCAACAACTTTTCGACGGTTAATCAACGGACAAAGTATTATTTTCAAAACTGACGTTCTGCTTTTGTACTAAACTGATATGACTATCAGTTAAACAAGTACAACAGCTGATAATATTTATAAATTGAAATATTACTTGTAGAAACTATCTCAGAATGAACTTAGGTATCCAAATTGTAAAAAAATATATTTGTCTTGCAATGAGTTTGTAAAGTTTATCCAATACAATTTGTAAGTCAAATAAGATGGATGGCACGCGACCAAAACGCTTGTCTTGTTGTCAAAGTCAATATTTGATTTCGATGTGTGAGATATGCACACTTGACTTTTACATAAATTGTATTCAATTTCAACCTAACTACGTCTTTCATGTTTTTATTTTATTATTACCTACCTATACTAGAATCAGTATTAATATTAGCTTAAGAAATACGGCATACAGGGGGCAACAAAACACCATGGTAATATTTACAGGGGAGGTTTGGACCATCAAACTGAACAATGTTCACTATGGAGCCGACTTCGAAATGGCGAAGGAAAAAATCAGCTGTTTCATACAAAATGTCCGTTATGTTATTTATTCGGCATTTTTTTATCATACAAAACTGCAGTACTCAAATGTGTACAGCAGATATTTTTCTCGTCTTTTTCTCCATCTTGAAAGTTGCTGAGTTTGCTAGTCTAAACCACCTTCTAAATAATTATTACTAGTGTGTTTTGTTACACCCTGTAGGTTTAAAACTTGTAGCAATAATGGTACCTATGCATAACATTTATTATTTGATATTTTATGGATGCTGATAATCATTTCAAAAGAAATGTATATTGTAACATTGACTTACTCTCTAGATATAGACAGGCCCTTTCATAGAAGCAACATGTTCCACTTGAATGCGGTGCCCGCACCGCATTGATGTTCCCGAGTTCACTTCGTCACTATGGCAATGACAGACCGCAATGTATCGTTTTGTGTGGCATGTTGGTTGTTTGCACAAGCTTTTCTTTCGCTAGATTATATTATATGTCAGTGTATTGAAACAGTGAAAATGGTAATAAAATATGTACCTAGCTCAATTTTTTTTCTATTTCATCACGTCACGTACCACAGAAACTGATATGATTGACATTTTCTATCTTCAGCAGGTTTTAAGAGAATTCTTTTCTACAAAAGGTGCGTGAGATAGCAACTCCGGGATATTGATATAAAACCTCGCTAAGCTATGATTGATAGTGGTTGTGAATAGAACGTTATCTAGGGATCACTAGCCTTTCCAAGCGAGGCTTATAGCCGATTTGTAAGGATATTAGAATTTTCTATGGCAACATTCTATTGGGAAATTTATAACACGCGTGTTAAAGTTTTACAAAAGACGTCTGTGTGTTGCAAAGATATGGTAAAAGCACCGCAAGCATGCAGACGCCGTTTTTTGACAAAAAAAACTATTTAATTTACAGAAAATTTGTATTCGATGATGGCAGATGATTCCAGCATCGGTTGTCTATGATATTTGTCGATGATAACAAATCTAATATTATTAATACAGTTACAGACAAAAAATACAACTTATTCAATTAGGAATTCAAAAACATTAACTTACCTATTTAAAACTGAAAATAATACCCAATTTATCGTAAATTAATAGTATAAAATCATTTATCAAAAACTCATTTACCATATAAATTTTTCATAACAATTTGCAATATAGCAGTAAGTAGTAATAGGTACAACATTTATAGGCCAGTCTTACGGTTTGACCCGAGAGTAATGGTTTTTTTTAGGTTTCTTACGGAATTTTGTTCAGTATCATGAGCTCAATCACCCCTTACAGTAATTCAACTGTTAACCCTTACACCCTGTATAAAATATAGGACTTTGATATAAAACCGTTGTATAAAAGAACTAAACATCTACTTGAAGAAGCCACGAAAGTTGACACAAGAAGTGTTGAGAGGAAAGCAAGTGTAGTCTCATCCCACGCCCACTTGACTATTGCAAATATTGACCACTTCAAACACTCCTTCACGTTTCACACTACCTCTTCTAAAACCTTACAAATAAAGTGTCATTTACCGCTGTAACCTACTGGACTTTGACGATAAATTACCAGCAATATCCATTAAGATAACCATTTCGGACAAAACACGACGCAATGAATTACTTAAAATTCATAATCTACTACCGTATGTGGGTGAATTAGGCGCAATCTCTTGTTTTATCTCATCTCAGATATTATACGCCCCTCCTGTATCTCGTTTAGTAAATTTTCTCCCAACATAAACTTGATAGTGGTATCTTAATGACGTCGTAATGGCAACAAACTTATGGTGGATTTTGTAATATCTTTATCAGCGACAAAACGTTCCTTTTTACTGAGTTTTTGTAACTAAGTAACTTTTTATTCTTCATTGTATACGGTCTTTTTGTAAAATCATTGCATCTGGAAAGATTGTCAAACTCAATCTTGTTTAGCATAACATTTTTAGTTCTAGATAAATGGAGTAAAGTGTAGATTTGATTACTTTTGACATCACAATGAATGAAGTGACACTTTGAGATAGTATTAAGAGGATAGGCGAGCTGAAATGCTAATTTGGAGAATAGGTCACTTTTCCGAATGTATACGTATTTATCAGATCCGCCCCACCCATACACCCCGCCGATTAGAGTGCGAAAGAGACAACTGCAGCTCGGACCGATTTTATATACAAAAAATCGACGAAATCAGCATTTCGTATTCCCCTGTTTTCTCCTCCAAAACTAAACCGATTTTAATAATAATAATTCTTTCAAAAATAATATGCGAAAGACTTTGGCTATGTCCGTATGTTTTGCTTTTTTTGTTTATATTGGTCAAATATGTTTACTGGATGTCTGAAACCGGGCGGTAAAATGGGTCATTTTCGAAGGTCCCTAGTTCTTACAGTAATTAATTAATGCAAAAAAGCAAAACATAGGGACATGGCAGAGGTGACATAAATTGTATGGTAACTGTCACTGTCATTAATGTCATCAGTATGATCAATGTCAGAGACGGGGCATTCACTTCATCATGATGCAGGCCACCAAAAGGTAGCAGCAAAGATTCCGATACACCCAATATGGTCTGTAGTTTATGACGTGCGTGTTTAACTTGTAAAGTTATTTGTATCCTTATAGATAAGATCCAAAACCGTGAAACGGCTACATTTTATCTAAAGTGCTAACCGAGTAAAAAACAATCAAACCTTTCTGCCAAACCAAACATCAATACCACAGTAAAGACAAAGACAGTACTCCGACTTCATACAAGCGCCCGAATCGCAAAGACTTCTATTACTAATTGAAATCTTTGCCGAATCGACGCACGCACACAGATGAGCGCCCTGGAGAACGGTCAGTAAGTCAGTGAGTACCGAGTGTCTCGTCCGTCACCCTGTGTGCACAAGTGCTCCGTGCTTACCTACTTAATTTTAAAATGGCGCTGCTGTATATCGATAGTTCGACTACACAGGTTGTTAGGGTAAATACTTGAACTGCTGTAAGGGGTGATTGAACCCACGAAAACAAACAAATTAAAAAGAAAAATGCGCTTTCCTTGCTAAATAAATAATCACCAGATCGAATGTTTGTATGAAAAGTTGAAAATTTTCTTTCTAAATTTCCTATATGTTTCTTGCAAAATTTATTCAGTATCGTAGGTACAATCATCCCTTAAAACTTTTAAAAGTAATGCCTATCTTTAACCTAACACCCCGTAGATAGTAAATTGATAGTTCAACTTTAGATACCTAATTACTCCTGTGCTAATACTGTGCCGTGCCGTACCGATCTTAAAACCCGCCAGATGCGACCATATTACTCTGACGGAGTAGGTATTCGTTTAAAGGACACTGCCTAGTTTTCTTACTTCCCTATCTCTACTGTGTCAATAGTCGAATCAATACCGAGATATCGCGACCGCAAGAATTCGTATCTCACGCCTCGTTAGTCATACCTATTACTAATTCAATATCATAAGAAGTCAGTTGACATCACTTCTTTGACCTTCACAATACGTATTAAAATAGCATGATTTTCGAGACCTTGTATTTGAACTAATTCAATATCACTGCGGTTGAATTCGGGTCGGTTAGACGGTCTATTGTGTTTGCTCTAAACCTTTTTGCGGTGATATGCGGTGCTAATTTATATTAGTTCTGCGAATTTAGGTGAATAAGTGTATCGTTTTGAAAAATTGGCGGTTGAAAGGGTTAAATGGATTCTTTGCAGATAAACAAGGTTTTGGTGTTCGATTTTAATGTCATTGAGTTTTTTTTTTACTGTGATGGATTGCTATCTATCCCTGTGTATTATGCTTAATACACAGGCTGTAAACGTGTAAATGCGTTACATGTTAATGGGGCTTCAGACCAAATGTATGGAATAGATTTTTCTTTTTCGCTATTTCTATGTAGGTCATAATTGGAAGTAGTTCAGTTTGAAGGTCTAAACCACAGTCTAAACTAAATAACTCCCTTTAAGTGGATAGGCGAGTACAGTTTTTTCATACAAACGTATTACCCTGTTTCCTCCCTGGATAATGATTAATGAATAATGACACTACAGCGAATAATTTTTTACCGTACAATCTATGTTATGCCTGCTGTGCTATGTTTCTATGTTTTGCTTTTTAGCATTAATTAATAACTGTATGAACTAGGCACCTTCGAAAATGACCAAATTTACCAGGTTCGGTTTCAGAAATCCGGCAAACAAATTTTACGAATACCTAAGTATTAACAACAAAAGCAAAACATACAGATACAGCCAAAGTCTTTTTCACCTCACAAGCTCGGAAAGATTCTGTTTATCATTCGAAATCTGAGTGCAAAAGTGTATTTTATCCGCTAGCGTGGAAAGAGTTTTTGAAATTCGAATCTGTCTATTCAATATTTTTATATACCGCCAATCCACAGAAAATGCTTAAGGGGCCATAGGTCCAGCCAGACGAATATTTTCTATGAGAAACGCGATTGCCGAGCGCTCCGAAAAGTGTGTGCGTGAGCCGTATTTTCGATTAAAAACAACTAACCAAAGTACTTTTTCTAGATTTTATTTATGATTGCACTAGTTAAACTAATGGTGAATATGTGAGTATAAATACCAACAATCGGAAACTATTTTAAGTTCTTCTAAACCGAGAAAAATGTTTAAAAATGCATGAAAATACGTCATCTTTGTGACGATTTTCTATCGAGTGAAGTAATTCCAATCGTGTATTCAGTTGATGATTGCACTAGATGAACTATCCAAAAATACTGAGGTATGACTTTAGTTTCGGTAAATGGTATAAATCTAGTCGTAAAATGAAAAATAAAAGATGCCTCCGAGGTATTTCCACCTACTATTACGTCTTAATAACTATTTCATGACACTGGCCAGCACGAAAATAAAAACTTTTTGAAATGATCTTTTTAGCAATTCACTTTTATTCCTCGCTGTTGTGAGGTGAAAAATTGTGTGTTTCGCTCGGCTGCAAAGTTATTCTGCGTCTCGTACCTTTGAAACCTTCGCTAAGCGCTCAGGATTCAATAAAAGTACTCGCGCCAAAAAGCAACTTTGCAGCCTAGCATAAAAAATAACTATTACTTACATATTATTCTTGAAAGAATAATTAAAATCGGAGGAAGAAACAGGGCAATAAGAAATGCTGTTTTCGTCGATTTTATGTCGATAACATTGGTCCGAGCTGCAGTTGTCTCTTTCACACTCTAGTCGGCGGGGTGTATGGGTGGGGCGGATCGGACAAATATGTATACAGGCGAAAAAGTGACCTATTCTCCAAATTAGCATTTCAGCCCGCCTGCAATTAAATTGTAATCCAAGTAAGTTTACATCCCATGTTCATTGTTATTCTCAAGAATTGATAGATCCGATAAAAATTTTTACATCTACAGGGTCCAACTTAATATTATGCTGACACTTTTTTAAGGGGATGATCAGACCATCGAACTGAACAACTTTCCCCATGGGACCAACATCGAAATCACGAAAAAAAAAACAGCTGTCCCATACATTTGGCTCGAGTAGGTTTGCAGTTTTGTATGGAGCAGCTGATTTTTTTTTCGCTATTTCGATATTGGTGCCATAGAGAAAGTTGTTCAGTTTGATGGTCTGATCATCCCCTTAAAAAAGTGTCAGCATATTAAGAAGAACCCTATATATTTTAATTATTAACAAAACTTTACTTTCTTTTCTTCACCTTTTCAAAACAAAGATCCCATTACTTCTAACATCTGATCATAATTACTAACCAAATTCCTCAAACAGGCTTCCATCGGCCTACCATTATCCCTACAACAATATATTAGAACGTAACTAAATATTCAAATTTAGTAATACATCTTTCATCGAGTAGACGATAAATATAAATAAAAAAACCGGCCAAGTGCGAGTCGGACTACTCTCGCTCCGAGGGTACCATAACATCAAATAATATATTTATACGTACCAAAAAAATGTGTTTTCTTCGGGACTTTTAGCGCGAGCATGGTGTCCCATCCCATACAAATGAATTTTTTGTTAAAAAAATAGCAATATATGGCGTTATGGTATCGATTTGTAATTAATGTTTATGTAAAAGTGTAAATTGTTACTAAAAATACATGATCTGACTACAAAAAAATCTCTTGAGCCTCGGAAAATCAAGCAATTTACTTTGCCCGAAGACTGCCCGAGTTACGGCAGTCGCGTTCCATTGTTTGACGTTGGGCATCTGTACTGTATAGTATTATATAATCTGTAGCGCGAGACAGACACACACTTTTCCCGTTTATATTATTTGTTGTTTTACGTAGTGTAGAGTTTGAACTTTAATCACACCCAGTTTGACGCTTGTATTTATTGCCGTTTTTAATAAAGAGAATTTTTTTTTTTTTTGGAATTGACGAGGTTCTTGCATACAGAAGAGATCCCTCTCAATTTTTAAATCTGTGTTTTTTATTATTTTTAGCAAATCCGCCATAATTATGTTATTACATAATATTTTTTTTTTTTTAATTTATTTAACTAAAACATAAATAATACATCTTATCATACATAGCCACCCTACGAAAACCACATATGGTTTATATGAGGTGTGGCGAGGTCATATATTCTGTATTGTGTTAAAAATTCAACTCGCTACCTACTATAGTACAAAAAATTCAGCCCTTTAGAGTTTGGACGGAAGGACACGGAGAGCAAAAGCTTAGTAACAGGGTCCCATGGCGCCCTTTGGGTACGGGTCCCTAAAAATTAGGCAGCCAGGTATTATTAATGTTTCAAAAGTGGATTTATTGTGTTTGTTTCGTAAATATCGAAGCTTGTTAGCATTGAGGGGATCTTGTAAGATTATACAGGCCAGTACTTTTTGCCCGAGGTGACCACCCGCCGTTTGCCGAAAGTCAGCTGTGATTTACTTTGTTGGAAATTTATTTCGGACTTATAACTTAGTGTTTGGTTGAATAACACAGCCAGTAAGCTCTAACAAGGTTGTTTCTGAGAAGCCTCCTTATTGGAAAAAAACAATTGTAGTAAGTAAGATATTTCTTTTTCGGTCCAACAAGAATTGCTGCATCGTCGTCGTTAGCCTTTTAATAGAATAGTAACCTATCACTGACAACTAATGAGAAGAACAGAGCCTCAGGTGTAAAACAGTAAATACAGGCCAAACAAATTTTGTCAAAAATTTCCTCTGTCTAACTCGTAGAAAAATTTTTACGAAATTGGCTTGGGCTAGCTTAGCTATAGCTAGCATGTTTCGTTTGTATCAAAACACCCTAGTAAAACTTAAGGGGGTGCTTCAGACCATAAGACTAAACAACTTACTAAAGAGCCAACTTCGAAATCGCGAAAAAAAAAGAGTAAGTTTCACTTACATTTTAGTCTAGACGATAGGTACCTATTGCAGTTTTGTATGGAACAGCAGATTCGAAGTTAGAGAGTGAAGGTGGGTGGCTAGCCTTTCGCCCACACAAACACTGCATAGCTTGGTACGACTGACATAAAGACATCCATGGGAAGAATTGGGGTGGTTTATTCTAAGCCGGAACCACACGGGACTTTTAAATTATAGAATTATTAAAACTGAATTCTAGGTCAAGAATCCGAGAGTTAGATTTACCAAGTTTATACGTACAAATTATATAGTTAGGCTTAGAATGGGCTTAGATCAAAATATAATTAATGGATCCTTACGCGAACATTTCAAACCAGAAAAAAGAGGCAAAACAAATGAAAGGTTTCTTCAAATTTGTCAGTGCCATAGGCGAAGTATTTTTCGCTTACGCTGATAGACGTAACATCAGTGTAACCGCGTATGAGACAGCGATAGTCATAAAATCTAATACAATTTGTATGAAAATCTGACTCCGGAGTCAGACAGCCGTCGTAGAACAAAAAAGTGGCTACGTCGATAAGGACAGCAATAAGTAGCGATCTCCTTTTTTAACTAGAGCGAATTTGCTATGTGCATCTCTTACTGACTTACTTACGTGATATGACAAGACACGTGCTTTCTTCTAATTCCTTCTCTTTCTACGGTCAGTGCCCTAGATTTGACAGATAATGGCGCTAGTTTGTAGTTAGGTATAGGTAGGTACCAGATTTTAATTCAAATCATAGGCTATAAACAAAAAAGTTTCATAAAAAACGGTTCAGTAGTTTTTGCGTGATGATCGAACAAACAAACATAAAGACACAAATTTTTAAAAAGTTTGATTTGGAGTCAGAGACCCTTAAAAACCATATCATAGGTAATTTTTTTTTGTAAATAGGTAGGTACAATTGTATCTTCAACGTACAGTAAGACACACTTCTCTTACAATTAAATAATATTTTAGATCAAGAATGAATGATAAAGAACTGCACGATTTGCACTCTTAGTCATTCTAAACTTTGTCATAGGTACTATATTAATGAAATTACATAAACCTTTTGGAATGTTATGTTATGTTATAACCACAAAGTTATTCTCTACTATATTCAGAGACTAGTAACGCCACCTGTGTAGTTAATGCTATACTACTTGCACGCACAACAAACTCCATAGTTTATTGGTCAAGGAGCTTTCTTATTGGAGTGAGCTTCGGAAACTTTTTCTAGACAGAAAGTTAAAATTAGTACGAGTTCCGATTATTTTCTTATTGGCAATTTTATTAATATTGGTTTTAACAATTTAAGTTAAACGAACGTTCAGTTGAATAGATTTGAAAGCTTTTATTAAAATAATATTTTCTTATTTACTAGCCGCCATTTTTTAGACCGCACTTTTTACAATAAGTCGCCAGACCGCTTACCTACAATGTCGGGGAAATTGTTGGCGGGTTTAGTGTCGATAGGCCTGTCGGTGATATGCACCCGTGCGGGCTCTCCGGTGACAATGACACCATGTGAAAAGTAGGTACGGTCTAAAAAATGGCGGCTGGTAAATTCCTAAGGTTAAACTGAACTTTGGTTTTACAGTGTATAGTAGAACCTTTATTCATCTTATTTTGATTGTGTATGGTTCTGTCTGGTAGTTGACAATTAATGTGTATACTTACCTAAAACATATTTTTAATAATTACAATTCAAAGTATCAGTAAGAAGCTAAGTAATAAAATTAACATTAACTATGCATTTCGTAGATAACAGAAATTAACATTATATCCTTGCAAAAATGCAAAAACTCACAAGGGAAACAAAATGAAAACTGAAAAGAATTAAGCTACATTAAAGCATAAAACTCCATACAAAAACGACTTTAATAGCGCACTTATATCATCCTACACGATACAACTACGTGAGAAGTATACGAAGTTGGAATTAAATTAGCTTAAATAGCACCAAAGTGACCCAAAGAATAATTTAACGGGGGTTCTCTACTACTAATGAAGAATAGTGCCCTCTAGATAGCTGTTTGTGAAAACTTGCCCCATTAAGATATTATAACCTTGAGTTTTGAGAGCAAAATGCGTAAAACGTAAAGAAACTCTCAAGGTAAAAGGAAATTAATGAGTTGGGAAAGTCCGTACGTGGCAGAAAGAAGTTTTTTAAATTAATTGTTATTACTGTTTAAGATCGTTTGTTGGATCGGTGGAATAAAATTATAACTACATGGTGAAATTGATATCATTAGCAAAAAGAAAATCTGCTTGTTTCTGTTGCATTCATTTGGGTCGAGTTGGCATTGCAGTTTAGTATGGAACAGCGGATTTTTTTTATCCTATCGGTTTGCTCCCATAGTAAAAGTAGTTCAGTTGAATGGGTAGACTCTTAGTTTAAAAAGATGCTAATGATATCAATTTCACCCTGTAGAACTATCTATACATACATACAAGTAATACTGTCCAACTTTGTATAACTTTCCAAACAGGACCAACATGGAAATCGCAAAAAAAAAAATAAAAAAAAAAAAAAGGCAACGTACGACAACCATTCCCGTTTTGGGCAGTCAGATTCCTTGCTACAACTACAAATTATCTTTCAAAGCGTACAATAAAACTGTAGCATGCTAACTTTTAGCATATCATTAAAGGTTTTAAAATTAGGTTTCTAGCTGTGATAGGTGGCTAAGCTCATAAAAACTTACAGACTAAACCGTCAATAATAATTAATAATATTATGGAAATAATAGACAAAAAAAAAGTCCATTATAAGTGGCGACGGGCTCACCCCCCGTCACACTGGACAGAGTTTCGGTACTGCTGGTGAAACGTGGATGTTCTGAGATTTCAGAATATCTCTGACTACCCCCTCGGGTAAAATAGTCGTGAGCATATGCTAATAGACAAAAAAAACAATGAAAAGAAATATTGATCACAAGATAAAAGAATTAATGAATTAATTATTAAATAAAGTTGATGGTCAGATAAAAGAACTAAATCTTGTATTTGAAATCTATAAATACCTATCTAGTTAACATCTGCATATAAATTTGTAATAATGCAAATAAGCTAAACTTAATTTATTGGACAGAGAAATTTCGTTTGTTAACTTATAATAAAAAATTTGCAGTTAATCAAAAGTTTCGTCACTTATTCTCAGCCACGTTAGTTATTTAAAGCTCGATTAATATGTCGAAACAAACAATTATAAAAACGGTTATCATAGCAAACATCGTAAATTCTATAGTTATCTCTATTGAGACGGAGCCGCGTACGTAATAAATCACTCGAGTTATCTTTTCTGATACAAAATAATTAGAAGTTTCTTAATTATTCGAGTTTTGGTTTCTTTAAGTTTAATTATATCAGTTAGGTTGAGTAGATAGAGTAAAAATGTGAGTACTGGAATCATTAAAACAAGAGGAACAAATTTTAATACCGGCCTCAAAGCTATAATAGAACAAAAGCTATAACAGAAGTCTTTCAAATTTTAAATAAAAGTATAATAATTTGATGTATTATTCGAATTCAGTTATCTTCTTGCTTGGTCAACGCAAGTAAGGGTTGAACTATACCAGGCAGCACAGCATCGCATTTTTCCGTCGCTACATCCTTTTCTGTCACTCAGGAACGTCATTTGCTAGAGCATAATAACATAGACGGAACGCGATCGCACGCGGCGTGCTGTTCCGTGCTATTCCGTTCCGTCTATCTTATATGCTCTAGCAAATGACGTTCCTGAGTGACAGAAAAGGATGGAGCGACGGAAAAATGCGATGCTGTGCTACGTGGTGTAGTTCAACCCTAAAAGATATACCTAACCTTTGGGTATTTATGTCACAAATTTAGACACTCGCAAGCTCACGCATCAAACCCAAGGATACTTTCTATATTATAAAAGGAGCAAAGTCTCACAGCATAAGTAAAGGAATAAATCCAAAAATAGTCGTAGTCGTGTAGTCGTTACATAAAAAACATTTCCTATCTTGGCTAGGCACTGACTACAACGAAACTTCCAAATGTTATACCGCAAGCCTTTACCTGCATATTAAGGTTATTTATAAGTTATTTTATGTAGGGAAATTCACAACTTTTGTCATTATAGACTACGATACGTTAGTTGATTGCTGCAATGATCCTGACTAACCTTGCCTTTTCAACATAGAAGACGTCGGTCACGGGTATATCTTCTTTGACCCTTACAAGGCTAAGTCAAATTATATCCCGCCAACATAACTATTCCTACCACATACCTACCACTTCCAAACAACCATGTTTACACAACCCCTAATCTTCCTTTCAACACAGTAACAAGAGGCTTAATACTCATTCCATTTACCAAAGTCCCGCGAATTACGTCATTATCATCCGTATGACTTACGCGATAGAGTTTTTCTTAAAGGACTTATTATGTAGAATGAACTGTAGACTTCTAATTTAGTCCACTCAGACCCCTGACTACTTGATCATTCTCAGATTTAGCAGAATCTTGTTTCAAAAGCGAGTGCCTCTTGGAACCGGTAGAACATACGACATACGATAAGTCCTTGTGATTTCGTATTGATTTTGGTGTTAGTGATTTTATATAAGCAGTTGAAGTTGATTTCGGTGTCTTCAAGCCATGATTGAATAGGAATCTTTTGTTTAAGTGTTTTCCACCCTCATTCTCATCATCACCTTTCTACAGCAATGTATAAAAATCTGATATAGCCCTTAGGGAGAGAGCTAGCGACTCAATCATGAGGCGGCGGTTCAATTCCTGGCCTGTACCACTAAGTTCTACGGAATTTATGTACAAACCCTAAATTTTTTATCATTATCACTAGCTCGGCGATGAAGGAAAACATCGTGAAGAAACCAGCATACTCGAGAATGAAAAAAATAGTTCGGATGTGTGTGTAAAATAAGCTTGGGGCGAACACAATAGATCAGCAATGGTCACATTGTTACAAAACGAACCTTGCTTGCAATAGCCCAGCCAACAATAAAAGAGTGGTGTCGAAGAAAGGAGCTATTGGTGTTATGCTTATTTGCCCAAGTTACGCGAAACGACCAAGACTTATACATTAATCTGTGCTTATACCCTTCCGTTGACAAAAATGAAGACTTACTCAAGACTTGGCTCTACATGATTGAGATTTCATAATTTTTTAAGACTCACAACCCATTTAGGATTGTGAGTCTTTGCAACATTTTTTACATGATCAATTTTTGCTAAGGACCCGTCTGCAAATTTGAAGTTGGGATTCATTTTCCATTGGATATGATAGGATTTGATGATTCAATTAATGTTAAATGAATGAAAATAGCTTTATTTGTGGATTCACTTTTACATTCAATATTGTTCGTGTAAATTATGTCGTTTCCATGGCAAGGTTGCAAATTTCCTTTTATTTAATGAGAATTTCCTGTAGTCGGTAACACCAACTATTTCAGAATTTGAACCAATACTTTACGCCTTTGTAATGTTTATTTACATTATGAAACAAAAGGAATCGGGTGTAATAATAAACTGTTTTACGAGAACCGAGTCGGGTTGCAAATTCAATTTCTTTCTGCAGTCAGCTCCCTTTATGTTTATACTTAACGCATATTTCTGAAACAAACCGTGACTCTTCATTGGGTTTATTGAAATAAAATGCTCACGTTTAGCCATTACGATTTAAATATGGATTTTATGGTGCTCTGAACAGAAACATTCTTTGAATTTAAATGTTATCGACTTTAGTAAAATACTTATGTTGTTTTAATAATGTAACTTTTGTTTCCGGCGGGAAAGCATCACACTTCCTTACCCGTTTATCTGTCTTGTGGAAAGCCAGGACAGGTTGATTTGGAGGAGCTTAAACTCCGAACCCAGGTCGAATGGAGTGGAGACAACCTGTTCAAGTGGAGTTATACAAGGTGTTACAAAAATACAAATAAACCTTTAAGGGGGTGGTGTAGACCATCAAACTGAACAACTTTCACTATGGGACCAATATCGAAATCGCGAAATAAAATATTTATGTTCTATACTCTACAAATCGTCTAGAGCTAAAATATGTATGGAATATGAAATTATTTTTTTCGCGATTTCGATGTTGGTCCCATAGAGAAAGTTGTTCAGTTTGACGGTCTAAACAACCCCCTTAAGAGTTTTAAAAATTTATTGTTACTTATGAAACACCTTGTATAGACGGGTTGGACCTTTGGTGTGAATGCGATGTTTTGCACCTCAGACTATGGCCCATCTTGTATCCTTGCCCTTCCGCGTCTTTCCACGACACCTGCACGCAAACGGCGGAGCTTATGGATTCTGCCGGTAATAAAAAACCTGAGGCAAAATACTAGGCTGAAAAAAAATTAATGACCTTACATCGACTCGAATTGACTCTATAGAAGAAGAACTTTTTTATAAGGCGATCAATTTACACTAGGAATATAGTGAAAGCATTCATGTTTTTCATTATTTTCTCCATCGATTAAAGGCCTGAAAAGTAGAGCTCCATAATTAATTTTAAATAGTGATTTTGATTTAAGAAAGTCATTAATTAATAGGTATGTCAAAACCTCATGTTGGTTAGGATTGAAAAAAAAAAATCTCACATTAAAAATACAGTTTTATGTAAACCTAAATGGTTATTTAACTTAAAAACTACCTATGGTTTTAAGCTTTCAAATTAATGAAACAATAATTATACCCGTTTCATTGAGAATGGAGCAATTACTATACGTTCGGTTATATCAACTAGTCAGTAAATAAGCTAATAAACGATATCACTCCTTTAAGACTCCTCAAAGAGTACCTAAACCAAAATAGCTTACACACCGCATAAACTGTCAGATCGATATGTCGTATTTCCTAGACGCAGTGTACTAAAAGCAGCAGTTCAAAGAGGATCGCATAGTACTTACTTGAAGTTAATTGAATTAAATAAAGTAGTCCCAGATTAAGCGAGGAAATGGCAAATGAATTCTGAGATGTAGTCGGTAGGCACATATCCTGTTTCCCTCTCAGTCACCGGGCTAACTTATCACGCTCTAAATAAATACAAACACTGGCTAACGAAGTGCTGAAGGAAAGTTAAAAGCGTCTGGTAGAAGGAGTTTTGGCTCCTACTACGAGATATGATTTGGATGACATTGTTTAGGATGAGAATCGAGTGAGTTGTTTTTCGCTCGTTTTTTGCTGATTGGTATTGTTTTATACGGACACCGTTTATTGGTATTACAATTTAATTATTATAAACTGAATTAATTAGAAAAAAATATGTTAGTGTGGACCGTGACAAAGTGACAAAAAATACCTATGCCAATGGATTGATACGAGCTGAATTGATTTAATGATGGACAATTAGAGAACAACATTTGATAGAAACAATCGGATTTCATTTTAAAACTGTACTTTTGTCGAATGATCAAGACTATTCAAGACGGTATTCAAGACTGTTTCTTAGAATCTGTTATCTTATAACTAGATGGATATTGTTTGCAGATATCATTCTTTATCATTTCGAAAAGAAGAGAAAACACAGTTAGGGTGTAATAACAACTTTCATACATAATTGTTGAAAGGATAATATTATTATAATCTTCTGGACGGTTTCCATCATTTCAAGCCACACTGATCACATATAGTTATTTTTCGAGCCCTTCAAGTTTAAAATGAGGCCATTTAATAAATGTAAATTCTGCGTTAAATAAGATACCTGATCGAATACAAATATTTACAGACCATTGAGGTTTATTTTGCTTTTACATTTTTCACGTCAAATGCTACCTATTTTGTCTTTTTCCGATTCGAGTTAACGCACAGAAGATGTCCAATGGTAGAGGTATTGAATTTATTAATGTTAACGAACCTCTCGCCACACCATTAAATCATATCTGACCGAGCGGCTAAAAATTCTACTCGATGGGACATAAGCATCTATTTTGGAACTGATCTTAATTTCTTTGGCGGCTATTTTTGTAAGTCTTAGTGGCATTTATATTTTAAATAGTTTTGTTACCATTTCAGTTTATACTAAACGAATAAATATCTATAATTATATTTTTTATGTATTTTTACAATTCTTAGGAAGATTTACACTTACAGCAATTATAATAACTGTAAAGATATTGTTAAATTGCTTTAATTATAAAAAATATAAAGCTTATAATTATAAAAAATATATTAAATATAAAATAAATTTGGAAGTATTTGTCGCATTTTACGATACTATCTATTTTGTAGACCAGTTTTATTTCGATCTATAATACTGAAACCTTGCTAGAACAAAAAATTTATAACATTAACTATCTTAGGGTTTAAAAAGTAACTTGCACGAGAAGATTTGAAATGTCAGCTCTTTACCAGAAAAACTAACTTTTTAAATTTGCTTCTCCCCTCCGGACGGAAAGCGTCAATTTTCGTCCCGCTGCGCTAAACGAGGTTGCCGCTTTCCACCTCGGTCGAGGAGAAAAATAGTATACTAATCTCGGACAGCAAATAAGAAAGCCTCAAATCACATGTTTGTCGACCTCACCTTCGGCACGGTCAACAATTACATGAGATCTGAGACCTTTTCTTACTTTCCTGTCCTATGTAAGTAATATATACTATTAATGCATATCGATGACGGAAATAATAATTTCGGAGAGTGATATAATTAGCATCACACATCATTGGTTGGCTAACACTCATTTGTTTGTAATCATTAGTGTTACAGTCGAGTATTAATGACAATTTTATTTTAGTTCCCACTCTCCCGACGAAATGTTTACGGTAACATAATTAAAATTTTTGAGCAAAGATTAATTTGGTCGTTTGTTTTATGACGTCATTTTTCTCATTCTGTAGATATTGTATTACATTTTAAGGTTCATTATGTCTACAGTAAAGTTATTTAAAGCGGTGATGCAGTCTTAATCGAATACAGCTTGAGTTTCTTGTTTAATAAGAGTAACAGGACCAACAACAGTTGACTTCGCACGCTGATTGTTGTAAGAATCTCGGGGTTAAATCATTTGACATCTTCCTACTCATTCACTCCCTCTTGTTTCACTATATGTCTTGCTCCATCATCTGTTTCAATGCTACGTGATTGCAGATCGTCTTGTCTTACGTAAGCTTTCAACATAGATTTTATTTACGATTCTTTCAGTATGTCGGAATTATTTTCAAAAGCATTTGCAGCTGTATTTATCTTCGATGAGATGATTTATTTCAACAAGAGCGTCGTGTTTAAAAGAATGTTGAAGCTTACATGTACCATTTGATCTTCTTTACAAGTCTGAAGTGTTATCTTAACAATTACTATTGTTATTTAACCTTGGCCTGATTCCGAACGTAACAAAACTGACCGAACGTCGAAATTTCTCAATTATTTATTTACATTGATATTAGTCGATCATCTTGTGTAAATAGAACCTACTCGACATTGGCTATTGTTAAGTTCGTTAAAAGTCCGCTTGGTTCTTGTCACGATTTCTTACAACGGTTCATTTGATTTCAAAATAGATATTGATATAAACGTCATATCTGTCTATTTGGGAGTTGGGACTACCGAAATCCATGATATTTCTAGCCTTGACATAGTTTAAAAAACATCAGTTCGTGTTTTTCTGAATAACAATAGCATCGTTATCGTTAAAATCTATGATACCTAAATAACAATAAATAAAACAATAATACCTGGTACACTATTCAGGGTCCTTCTTATTATGCTGACGGTATTTTAAGAGGATACTCAGACAATCAAACTGATCAACTGTCTCTATGGGACAAATATCATACATTCGGGTCGAGTATAGGATTTCAGTTTAGTATGGAACAGCTGATTTATTTTCGCGATTTCGATGTTTGTCCCTTTGAGAAAGATGTTCAGTTTGTTGGGCTGATCATCTCCTAAAAATCCGTCAGCATAATTATTAAGAAGTACCCCATATTATAGACTTCATTACAAATCGCAGCATCCCACAAAGAGAGGTTATTGTCATGTGTCAGGCGGGCTATTAGCAAGGTATACGTCTAGTCTGGATGAAACTCATCGTACTGGCCATGGATAATCTGGCATGAAGAGGCTGCTCCGTAGAAAGAGAAGGCACTAGAAGGAAGCACGTGTCTTGTCATATCACTCAGTAAGAGATGCACATAGCAAATTCGCTCTAGTTAAAAAAGGAGACCGCTACTTATTGCTGTCCTTATCGACGTATCCACTTTTTTGTACTTCGGCTATCTGACTCCAAAATGTCACTTCATATAAATTGTATGGGACAACCACCTGACTCCGAGATGTCACTTCATATAATTCGCTATCTCATACCCGGTTACACTGATATTCGGTCTACTAGCGTAAGCGAAAAAAATTTCGTCTATGGACTGCTCCAAGTCTCCTTAGATAAGGATAGGAGAAAAAGAAAGTGTATAAAATGGTCATGAACGCTGATAATAAAACTTTCACTGTTCATAACGCTGAATATTTCATTTCCATTTACACTGTTTACGTTGTTCGCTTTCGTTGAATAACTAGAAATAAAATTCGGAGAAGTAACACCCAAGTTCATTCAACTAAATAAATTCAGTGTTTATCATTCTGACGACAGATATAAAAGCTGATATCTCCTTATTTCTTAACGTTAAGTTTACTGCCTAATTAATGTTTCGGCAACATAAAGAGCCGGTATTTCGGACAATCAGGGGAGATAGCAAAACCTGTGATGTTGTAATATCCAAAACGGAACCGGTACGTCGTAAACTTAATCATAGGAATCATAAACTTAATAGTCTCATTTATACGTAATAAAACCTACTATAAAGTTTCAATATGGTGTCTCACGCACGGTTTTTGACTCAATGAGCTCTAAATCGGATACAATTGAGCTCAGGGCCCAGACGTTACCGTGAAGAATCGGTCGAATTGAATTGAACAAAGGATCCGTCAATATCGGTTATAAAATGTGTTTTTATTTGAATTTTTAAGAAGCCATGCCTGCATTCTACACACGTCAAATTGTTTAGTTACAATACATAACTTCTCGCCAATTAGGTACCTACCTAGGTACGTAGGTATCTAAATTTTTGGTCTAATATGACTTTAGTGGATGCTAATAAGATCAGTTATAATATGTGTTTTTATTTGAATTTTTAAGAATCCATGCCTGCATTCTCCACACGTCAAATTGATTAGTCAATATTACCTACAATACAACTTTTCGCCAAATAGGTAGGATTTTTGGTTAAATATGACTTTAGTGGATGCTCCCCTAGAGACACATTTGTTATTTAGTATAAATACGGAACATGTAATAAACCTAACTTTAATAAACATTTCGGTAAACAACTATTTCATTTCATTTACTTACCACTTGAATTTCTACGTAGAGACATTTCGTTGTTTGTAATTATGTCTAGTCAGTTACTTCTTCCTAGTGTCTAGTATATATCCTGGTCACACTTATACATAGTTTCAACTTCATTGATAAGTGGCAATGACTTTTATTGCCTAATCTCGGCTGCTCTAAGATCTGTCTATAGTTGTAAAACTGTTCCGTAACAGAGAAAAAGCTGAAGATAGAAACATGACATTTGAAATATAAATATTCTACGAGTACGTAGGATGAAAAGGTGCCCTAAGAAAGTATTCTCAACATTATATTTTCATGCGGACGAAGTCGCGGGCAAAAGCTAGTATTTTATGGATATCCTTCCTTTCAACGTGAAAAAGAAATTTATTTATATAATCATTTCAATGCTAAAATCTACTTGAAACCTCTTCCCAACTTAATATCAAACCACTGCCTTAATCAGATTCTCATCTCACCGATACACCTCTAAACTTGAAAGGTAGCGCTCATTTCAGATTCATCTATTTGTTAGTGCAAAGAGTGTCAACAAGCCACTAGCTACGCAATTACTTCAGGACATTCTGTAGTGACAGGACTGCGGTTAGCTCCGTTAAAAATAATAATCAGAAAGGGTATTGGGGAGCGTCAAAGGCACGAGCCGCGCGTGGCTGTCGAGCTGGTGACCTCGTCTCACTGTTAACCGCAAAATTATGCGCTCGAGTGCCTGGTAATGACTAACAACGTAGTTAGGGCCTTAGGATGTGTACAGGTCTTGCTGGATCGTCCTGGAATCAGAAAGAGCTTTTGTAGAAGCATTTCGGCATTACATCGCAAGCTTCAATCACTGTTTTGCTCCATCTACTGCACGCTAAAAGAGATTTTGGTAGTTGCTGTAGGGTTTTTGACCACCCGGAAATAGTTTCGGTCGTGGATTTATGTTTCGTGCGTGGAATTACGAAATTCGTGTTTAATGTTGCTCGTATAGCTAGAGAGGTATGGAAACTTTTGGCTGAGATGATGATGATAGTGATATTGGTAAGTATATAAATGCTCAAATAATCTTGCTAAACGTATTAAATACTTAATACTTTGATCTCATCACCCCAAGAGGAATTTATGATGACTAATCTTACTTTTAATCTACCTTTTAATTGAAAAACCTAATCGTTGAGTAGAAAAAACAAGTGAAGTTACGTGACAACATTTCGTAGTGCACCTAAAGCAGATTTTTTATATTTCAAACAAAGGAAATATTATCACGTGGTCATCTACAATCATGGTCACTCTAACCGATGAGCGCAGAGAAACGGTTGAGATCAAAAACAGACCGCAAATGAGTTTCGGAATCAACTTCGAAGGGTAAGCTTTCTTTATACAATGATTATCTCAAATTGCTACCTAACGGATGACTACACTCTGCTTTTTGCAGGAGCATTTATCGTTAAAATTGAAGGATGTTTTTACTTATTAGCCGAGGGATTTTTACTTGCTTGTTTGTTAATAAAGTTAAAAGAACTGATCAGTTAACCGACGAGGGTGATTAACTCAGTAGCAGAAACGCTCATTAAAGTTAATCCTCCATTAAATCTCTTGCTAGCTTTTACTCCGTCAACAAGACAAAAAATGACAGTAAGAGATCTTCTAGCGAATTTTTGGGGGACAAGGCTTGGATATGGGGAGAGAGGCCTTTGCCCAGCAGTGGCATGAAATAGGCCAATAAAAAATAGCTTAGATAGGTAGGATGTCCGCGAAAAGAATTTTAATTATCTTTTTGGCCCAAAATTAAACTTTATTGCCTTGCGTATCCTAGTCATTCGACAACTAACTTTATTAATTAATCAAAGTATAAGCAGGCACCTCTCAAATAAGGACGACAGGACAAAAATACGCTCCTTATATGAAACTAGCGCGGAATTGTGACTTGTCTTGATGAATAAACTCAAAATTCGGAGTACGATGGTTTGGTCATCTTCTAAAATAACCGTCATCGTATTAGAAAGGATATAGGAACCCATATTGGAACTTGAAGCTCATTTATTAACCGAAAATTCAAAGAAACTTAACTTTGATAAAATTTTTCAATCTTTAATTTGGTTTGAAATAGCACAAAATGGCTGTTACATATTTATAATCAATAAACTTTGAAATTCAAATTTAATTTAGCAGAAATATTGGGCGTTTTATTTATTCTAGTAGTCTAAGAATAAAAGTGATATTATTTGGATGTTTGCCAAACAGCTGATGATGGATGAGAGCAAAAGAATTTCATTTTCTGTCTCATTAAAATTGTATCCATGCAAAGCGTTCCCGTATACAAATAAGAGTTGTATAGTTTTATAAATTTTTAAATAAAGGAAGTAGAACCACTGAATGGAAAAATGTAAACGAGCATTCAAAAACATGCGTCTCTTATACGTGCGAATTCACGTGGAAATTATTTTGTAATGTACCGCTGTGTATTTTAGTTTAGGGCTATCGCAGAGTGCTTGTTTACTCATTGCAATTTAGTTTTATATACAGGCTATCTAATTCGTTGGCATAGCATCCATCTAAGACTCTACCAAGCACGTATCCAGAATTTTGTTACGGGATGACGAAGACATTCATTTCAATATTCTTATTCAGTGAAAAGCATACCTAAAAGATATCGCTGTAAAATCACTTTTCTACGCATGAGTCAATATTGTGCTTATGATTTATAGGAGCAAACCTGAGAATACACATGACAAAATTTACTAAACTACCTTCGTGGTCTAATGGCTAAGATCATTGGGCTGTTCACACGGAGGTCGTGGGTTCTATTCCCACGAGGTACATTTAGTGATATGTTACTTCTTGCGTTTTTTTCCCCAGTTGGTTAGGACATTGCAGGCCTCACCTGATTGTCTGAAAAAGAAAGATGATTCCGTGCTTCCGATGTTACATAAAAACCACATCAGAGGCCGTAAGGCGGTTTGATAAACTCTGACACTAGGGCTTGCTGCCCACACAATAAGAAGTAAGAGAAGAATTAAAAAATCTGCAGTTCCATACAAAATGCAATGCCTTGTCGACTGAAACGTAAGGAACAACAGATTAACTGAGCCACTTTTACCCTAATACCAAACCCATCGATCTCCTACAAAACACGAGAAACTTATGTTCGATCTATAGGGTAAGAAACCCGATAGTTTACAGCTCTTGGTTCATTGACGGCGCGGCGTAAACAGTAGCGGTGGGATCGGGTGACTGTGGCGCCCCCCGGTGAGATGGGATGTTATCTTCACACTGGGAGAATTTTTTGTTGCCGGAGCTGTGACAGCTCAGATGGAAGAGAGCCCATCTCATAATCAAGATTTGCCAGATTAGAGCACAGTTTAATTGTACAGTACTTCAAGAAAAATAATGGGCATCGTGTTCCCGAAGATGACCGACCGAAACTAGGCAATATTGTATGTTATTGTATATTGATAAAGAGCTGCTTTTACGATTATTTCCGATATTTTCCGATGCCCATTATTTTCCTTGAAGTACTGCACGAATTTGTCACGAATTTTGTAGTGAAGGGGAGACCTATATTATACAGGGTGAAATTGAACTGATATCATAGCCATAAAACTGAACAACTTTTACTTGGGAGCAAACCGATCATAGCACCCAAAAAAAATCTGCCGTTGCATACATTTGAGTCGAGTAGGCATTTCAGTATGGAACAGTTGACTTTTTTTTCTGCTCCGTTCAATTTAAACGTTGTTCAGTTTGATGGGTAGGCCCTTAATTTAAAAGGATGCTAATAATATCAATTTCACCCTGTAATATGCTTCAGTTTTGAGGCATTTATTGTGTCAACCGTTTATTAAAAGTGTTGATGAGTTGTTTGTTCAAGCTAAACAAAAGTTGAATCAATAGTCTTCTTTCGTGTCATCGAGTTATACTGTATCGCAGGACAATCACTCTTAGTATTGTGGAAAGATTAACCAGTCAGTAATGTTCGTATCGAGGCTGACTCCTTAGAATCCAGACAAAGTCAGAAAATACTCTGCTAGTCAAATTAGGATATCTCAAAATACCCCCTTGGTGGGAATGTATAGCAACCACGTAATGTGACGAATGTGAACATACGTAAGTAAAAATGCAGTGTAATGTTATCTTTTTTGCAGTGTAATTTCATTTTGAGTGCTAAATTATGAAGTAGATTAAAATCTGCAGTTGTAGTATCTTGACCATCACACACTGTAAAAGTAAGCCAAATGGCTAGTTGGATACGATACTGAGAGTAGATAAAACGGTGTAGGCAAGGTTTACAACTGTAAATAACACAAATCATAGGCAATATCGAGAGTTTTACCCTTTCCATCAATCGATTCGCAATTCGTCTCAAATTCAGCTATGTTAATATCTCGGCAGAAATTGCGAGAAACCATTGCAACGTTGAAGCGAAGCCTTCCATTATAACAGTTTCGAAACGTAATCATGAGACAACAAGAATACACTGCTGCATGTAAATCACTACTCAGTTATCTTAGCAATCAACAGTTTAAAATAGGGTCTTGAAACCGCAAGCTCTATTTGCCCCCGCTTCCTCCATTTAATGACGTCATAAAAAGTAAAACCCGCACAGAACCCTAGTCAGTAAGAAAAACTGAGCATTTTTCTCCTTGCGCAGTGACGCGGTAAATTACAATTGTCTGCAATTTCATAAAAAAAATAATAGTACGCCTGTCTATAAAATCTTTGCTTCTTGAAGTTTTGAAAAGAAAATTGTTGTTGGGGAATATAGAATTATCTGAATATCAACGAGATCGTTATATGTAGAGGTAATTTTTTATTTTTTATTTTAACACTTTATTTTGCACACGGAAATATACATGAAAACACCATAATAGACAATTACAAAGGGCTAGCTTATCTCTAAAGAGATTTCTTCCAGCAAACCCGTGACAGAGAGAGCTCTCATCTCGAGCGCTTATATTTTTCTAAGTGTCAATTAAATAATAATCTAGTCCCTTATAATATCTAAAAAAAATTACTTTAATTATAAAAAATGACAAAATCAGAAACAAAATGACAAATACAGGAAAAACGGTGTCGGACAAAAGGTGGCTTGAAAATAGTCTAATAACAAGTTTCTCACTAACTTTACTGTACTGGCTCCACCGATCTGCAATGGGTCCGAATCCGATCCGTGGAGGATAGCTCTCATCCTTATTTTAAGGAGGCCTTTGTAATGCCTTTCTTACTTTACTGCTTATTCTACTAAAATAATAGTAGATCCCCCCGTCGCACTGGACAGAGTTTCGGTACTACTGGTGAAACCTGGATGTTCTGAGGTTTCAGAATATCTCTGACTACTGGGGAATATAGTCGTGAGCATATGCTTATGCTTATAATAGTAGATTACACACCGAGGGCAGGAAAGTAAGAAAGGTCTCAGATCTCATGTAATCTGGGGCTTTCTTATTTACTGCCCGAGGTTAGTATACTATTTTTCTCCGCGACGGAGGTGGAAAGTGGCAACTTCGTTTAGCGCAGCGGGACGGGAATTGACGCTTTCCGTCCGGAGGGGAGAAATAAATATTAATTGTAACGTACCAATCCTTATTCGTGAGAAAAGGCCGTTGCACGACTTTCAATTATTATTATAACATTTATTTTGACATAACTGTGTTTACTTCAAATGATTATTATTTATTTTGATTAATACCCCACTAAAGTGATTGAATATAACCAATAAAGTCTACTAAGATCTTCATGTCTACTAAGGGCATAGAGGTAAATAGATTTTTATCTGCTACTTCCTATTTGTAATATTTATTTGCCAAAGTTAAATTGCATAATTATTATTCATGATCACTGCAATAGGCAACGCTTGCATCGCGGGAGTCAAACAGAATAATGAGAATAACAATAAGTACATTAATACTTTAAAAATATTAAAGAAGACTTTTTTGTTCAAATTAGAATTCATGTTATTCGTAGTAATTTCTTTACTGCATTTCACAAACACGTAAAATGCATCATCTGTCCTAAAGAAATATTAAAATAACCATGAAAATTAAAAAGTATTTCACTCTCGCATACGGGAGACACTGATCAGTATTTATGGCATATTGAAAAGAATAAGGGAAAACAGAAATCGGATTTTGTTAGCTTTCGAAAAATAATAATTTCTGTTATGTATTAAAATGAGTATAAGACGATTTTTATCACCACGACTTTCTTTGACGTTAAGTGAATTAGATTCCAATAAGTCCATTTTATTGGTCAATGGGTAGATTTGATTTAATTTGAGATTATATTCATGCTTAACAAATTATTTTCTATAATGTTTTAAAACATAAGTCATAATACTCTAAAGGTTACTTTTAAAATTTTCGTCTGATTACAGCTTAGAATGTCCCATTCTATTTTTTCCTTTGAGTTTCGTACGAGACGTCTTTGGGATAAGGTATCCAATACAGTCTTTTTGTAGACCAAAATATCTATCAAACACTCGTCAATCCATTTTAGAACCAATATGCTAAAAGTTGGTCTTGCTTGCGACAACTGCATCATGTTATAGCAAACGGTCTCTTCTGCATGAATTTCGATATTCTTAAAAGTGGAATGTTTACAATCTTGTAAACATTCCACTTTTCATCTAAGTAGGTATTATATGAAAATATATTTTAGGCTTTTCTAATAGGCTGGAGTAAAACTTTAACATTTTGGGTTTTCATTATTGAGAAATCTTTAAGGCTGCACCGAGCCTATTGTGCTGCCCCCAATCGTATTTTATTTATTTCTTAACAATTAAACAATATTTCCAAAAAACAAGAATGTCACATTGATTGTTGTCATTGCTGATTTTCAATTTATCGGGTCACTGTGGATTTGTTTTTATAATGTTTGTAGTTATTATCGTTAAAACCGCCAAAAGTGGCCACTTAAGCCGTAATGTTTCGATAAATTGAAAGTCAATCAGGACTACAATGTGACTTTCTTGTGTTTTGGAAATATTGTTTAATTGTATAGAAATAAAAAAAATACGATTGTGGGCAGCACAATAGGCTCGGTAGGCTCTTAATATTTGTGATGAGGGCAGTACTAAACGATAAAAGGACTCTTAACAATTTGTCTCAATAATTTCCTTTATTGTTTTGGACATGTGACAAAGTTTTGTAATATAACTGATTTTTGGGCTCCGAATCAGAAGAAGGGAAGGGGTCTTTGATATCCTTTTCCGGATGTTGCATTTGTCATAATCATAATGCTAGGCGGAATGTGTGCTTAACATCGGCGGTACCATTTTATACATATTTTTTTAAATAGGTGTAAGACTAAGGGCCTGTTTCATCACTTCCTGAAAAGTTTCAGATAGCCTATTAATTTTTTGTTTAGGGATTTAGGCTATCTTACACTTATGGTAAATAAGTAGGAAGTACAGAAGAGCAAAGGCCTCCACTGACGATAAGGGAATCTAGAAGTACCAAATTTACTTTATTGTTTGCACATGGTTTATAAATAGAGACATTTATACTGATTCCAATTAATAAATCGTCATAATTATTAGTTACCAATAGGAAAATTACCTAAGTACTAAAAATATTGTCTCCGCAAAAAACGCTTTTCATGGTAACATTATTTTTAATTATAAAAACTACGCTTTTCAATAGGTAATTTGTGCAGCATATAAAAAAAAACGTGTCCGTTAAAAAGCCATGAAAGGTACCTAGTTCTCTTAGCAGAAACAGTTTTAGTACTGTTCAAGAATTTTTCGAATAGTATGAAATAAAATAATAATACATTTGAAAAATCATCATCGTCATCAATAGCCCGATTCCACCGATTAATGGATATAGGCCTCCATTTATTCTAAACCCTCTAATATAATGCTTGTCCTAAACATTTTGCATCTAAATTAATACACCCCATATTTTATTCGGCGCGATACCCGCGGTTATTTATACAAACCCTAACAAATTTCTAAAAATAAATTAATCATTTGCTAATTAGATTTAGCCACAAAGATAAATAAGAATCATTATAAGGATCTTTCTATTCCTATCTGGAACAAAGTATAGACCTGACATCGTAACATACACAATAGACATACCAAACTCCCTTACTCCAAGACAATTCGTTCCAGTCAAGCATGACGAAACTGTGACGGTCGCTGTCAAGTCCGAGCCACGCGTGCTTTGAGTCCTATACCCATGTTAACAATACCACCAGCAATAGCCAAAGTGAACCTTTCAACAAAGTAAATAAGGATGAAGGGACTGAAACAGTAAGTTTGTCATTTTAGGAGACTGATTTGGTATAGTGCCTACTTAACTAGTACAGAATTAGTTCGAGATGATACTCTGATTTTGGTAGTAGGGGAGTTATTTGTAATAAGTTAGAATTTAACTAACCTTTTGAGAAGTAACATGGAAAGGTATCCGAAAATAGCTAGGTAATCTCTCTTAAATAAAATATGAAATGAAATAAAGCTTATTATATGAAGTAATTAGTTTCTAATTCGTTTTTCTTAATTGAATTCTTAGTAGAAATCCCCATTTTCTCTAGGTATAATATTAGAGTCATGTTTGAAACCAATGTCGAACCTATATGAAAAACTGTACCTAAGCCTTATTCAGATACCTATTGATACTGCGTGGTAGCACAGATTACCGTAAGTGGTAGCAACCTACTTCTACCACGCAGTCAATGGCGTCTAAACAATAGGTAGAAGGAAAGGTGCTATAAATATTATTGTCATACTATTCAAAGTGGACGCATTTTATAAATTGGCGACACGATACACTATCTTTCCTATAGTCACTTCACATAGACAAACTTCTGCCCCGTTTCGAATGAAGGTATATTTAACCAAAATTTTGCTAATTAACCTATTCATCAAATAGGTAGGTATATCAAACAGTAAACACTTATTCAGTTACGGTTCGCTTAGCGGGTTTTAATCACATTGCACTACTGGTGTGGATGAGATATTTTCAAAAACATCAAATATTTGGTTGAACAATATCGAAACAAATGAAATGCCATAATTATATGAAGTGCCTTCACTACAACAGTCCATGGGTCAATGGGTCCATGCCCATAAATCGAAAATTCAAATTGTATAGTTAATCATTGATCCATTGTCACTTCAAATTAAAAGATCAAAAACAGTTTCCCACTCGATATTTCTCAGACTTTTTTACAAAAGAAAATCACTAACAATAGCAAATTAAGTAATCCTCAAAGATGACCGGAAAATAGGGTCCAATTAAAGCTCAGTCGTTTGATTTGGGTCCGTATTTATTTTTCGCAATGTGACCTCCGGTGTCCGGAACAGGGGTCGGACCCACAAGACGGGACGCACCACGCGTATAGCAATTCGATTAGGGTGCAGCACAAGGGCAAAGCTGACGGTGCAACTATGAATCACTGAGCCAACATTATTTTGCACTTTCCGAAAACAGATCCAAGTTTTAAAACGAAGGTAATAAAGTTCAAACTTGATATAAGGGAGGTTCTATTTATGTTGCCTCGATATGTCATTTCATTTCATACACAACACTCGCAAAATAGATCGGTGACGAGTGCGTGGATGCGTGTACCATTTCACAAAAATGAAATTGCTAAAGGGCGACATTCTGGCTCTTAGTTTATGAGATTTTTAGGGTCCCATTATTACATTGAAGCAAGTGTAACAAAAGTAATGACTCACAGAGAACAAATGTCCTAAAATTGGAACATAAAAAACAAACATCCAATGTGTTAATAGAGCCACTTTTCGTAAAGAAAGTAGTGACAAACGTAGTCTAATTGGACGTCGATAATTTTAGAGATTTGCCGAGAAAAGAGGCTAATGGTGCCAATTTGTGATGTCTACAGGCTATTAGCGGGGTACTAACGTAAAAAGGCGCATTCACCGCTCTCGATATTTGACAACTCAAAATGGTAGATGGCGCCACGGACTGCGCGTTTCTCGCGACTCTTGAGTTGTAAAGCCTCGTATCTACTAGGCAACAATTGACGCGCAACACGTGACGCTCAACATTTTCGGTAACGTTGCAAAACAACGCGTGACGTTGCTTATTTTGCAAAAAGAAGAAACTTATAAAAAAGGAGCAACGTCGCGCGTTGTTCTACAACGTTGCCGAACATTTAAGCGTTAAGTGTTGCCTAGCTAGTGGATACGAGATTTTGGCATGCTATATAGAGTGTAAGGAAAAGTATAATTATTATTAACCTTTAAACCACAGACTCTACCCTTCAAACTGAACAACTTTGACTATGGTAGCAAACATGTCAGAACAAAAAATAATCTGCTGTCTTATACATTTTAGTCGAGTAGGTATTGCAGTTTAGTATGGAACGCTTCAGTTTGATAGGTAGAGTAGTATGTCCTTTAAAATGTTGGATACTTTTCCTTACATCCTGTATAATTCCCATATTATAGTCAGCAAATGCGGCACGGTTTTCTCTAGTCTATAAAATACATCGTCATCATCACCTTCCTGTCCTTATCCTGGGGTCGGCGCAATATGTAGTCTTCCTCTAATCATCTCCTTTAGCCGTTCTCAAGAAAATACATGTTGAAAAAAAAACTTCCGAGCGTCCTTTTGTAAATTTAAATAAGTAACATATTATATACGATATAAATTACAAAGGAACCCTTTAATACCTTTCAGAATTCATATATTCCATTGTTAATATTCACAGTGATTGAATAGTAAATTATAAACGCATATCCCGCAGTCACAAATAACAGATTAGTGCGTTATCAGCAAATTCATCGGCAGTTTCCTGCACTGACTACAAAAAAAATGAATTCGTTTGCTACGAATTGAATCGTAATGAAATGAATGCGGCCCCTAAAAAGCAAAATACAGGAGGGAGTGAGGAAAATAAAGATGGGTGGGTTCTTATCTAGATGTAGGAATGGAGGATTGTGGATTGTAATGAGGGGAAGGGTGAACGTGAAAAGGATACGGTTCGACCCGGCTCACTTCAAAATAATTGAAGTTAAATTTGTTCACTTGAATTAGAAAACGCTCGGTGAAGATTGATGAAACGAAGTACAGAAGACTTTGTTAGGGACAAATAGTTTTTTCATTCGATTTATGCACATTAAATCTACTTTTAACTGAGTTATAGTATAGTACAGGTCTTTTCAAACCTATTACTATAATCTAGATCAGAGAATTTCAGTTCAATTTTCATTCACAAACCTATTACTGAATATTGAGCAATCCATTCGAATAAGAGTATCATAACTATACAATTTTAAAATACACAAAACCCACTTAAAGTACGTAGGTACATGTTCATAGCAATTGGATGACCATAATTACCCACAGAACGTGTTAAACCGTTCCCATTACCGACTGTTTCAATTGTCCGGCGCACGTTCAATTGTGGATTAATAGGGACGAATTCAAATTAGGGATTGAAGATAGGCAAAGCCCTCACTAATCACCTCTTCAACTACACACGCTCCTAATGCCACCAATTAATTTTTGCCAAGTACCCAGAGGTTTCTGTTCCACTCACAAAATACTAAGCAAAAACTAACGACTCCAAAATGCAAACTTTCTCGTTTCGCTGATGACACCAGAGATTATTATTATCATACCTATAATTTTGTGTTCCCACGAATGACAAGTTAAGTGCGCCCAGGAACGTTATTATAGAAGAAAGTCCGTTGGAGTCACGTCTGCCTTAGTTTGCATCTCAAACTTTCCCACTATCCGGCTTCGTTGCATCTGTCACAGGTTACCTGATACTTTGTGCAAAACGAGTCATTGGGTCAGTAGAATGCACCACAATGGATGGATTCGTTACAGTATTGACAATAAACAAAATGGAGCATTTTTTGCGATTGTGCAAGGATTTTCCACACGTGTAGGCGTGTGAATAAAACCGCATGCAAAAGTTTAACAAAAGAGCAACATCTATTGCGTCATTGAAAAATAACAGCTGTATCAGGTAGAAAAATATTCGATGTTCATTTAGATAAATAAAGGTCCAAGTGAAAGTGTCTTTTCTTTGATATAAATCTGAATTCAATGTGACTTAAATCGTTCCCATGTCAATCAAGAATGTGGGAGAATCTCGCAAGTGTTCGAAAACAAAGTACCTGCTTATTTAAAGAGTGAAAACAGAAAGTAGTCCAAGAAATTGAATAATTTGCACTCGAAAACTTTTCAAGGCCAAAACTGTTGTTTTCGTAGAGTCAGGTGTTATGCTTACACGCAATATGTGTCAAACGTAGCAGGTGACAATGCTTGGATTTTTATTCATCGTCCAGATGATATGCAAACAAGAAAAAATGACCAAGAAGGCGATGCACCTGTCTCAAAAATCTGATACATGATACTTATACAGATGTCACGGACAAGTTTATTTTGACAGGTTGTTTTATTTATTTAAGAAGGTACTTAAGGGTTTTAATCAAACGTTAAGCCTTTGGCTTTTTAAAATTAGTCGTTTTATCATTTTTGGAAACACATGTCAGAACAAGAGCCAGGTTCAAATATTCGTTCATGTAGTTTAAATAAAATGACCTGAAGCGACAATCCCTTAATGGTTTTGCTCATACATAAATTTGTGGGCCGTGACCGGCTAAAACAAACTGCCGCTCTTCTAATAATTAATGATCATCCACATCTATTTTACGGTCACAAACTACAAAAAATGTAATTATCGAATCAAAAAGATGCTCCTCATATCTGAATGAACCTGCTGTTTTTTTTCTTTTTGTATTCCTTGTTTGTTTTGTGTTTTTATCAACAGTACGATGCTTGACGTTTTTCATTTTAACAGAGATTTCGAATCTTTGATCTATTTTAACTTTCTCTCGTATACAGTGCAAACGTTAGGAATAATAAAGTGTCAAAAAATTTACATAACAAAGCATTGGAATATCGACATTTCAAATAAATCCTAAACACTGAATCTATTTAATTCTCTTCCTTTCTTCTACATCTCCGATCACAAATTTCTATCAATTTATTTTTAAGTTTAAAACGTTTATACAATTAAAATTCCTTTCAATGTTTGCCCAACAGACACTCGGTTAAAATTGTTTGAAACCCTTTCTATAAAGTCATCGGCGATGGGCGTGGCACATAATGATTTAAACAAAGCTCTTAGCCGCGATGACATGGCGTTACCCATTATCGATTTCCCTGGAGAGTTTGTTTACTGAAGAATAATAGCTTTACAGCTTTTATATTAAGAACCTTATCAACGTTTTGCAGTGATGCTGAATTACAATCTTGTATTGTTTATTCATTGAAGATTAGACAAAAGATAACGAAGACTTTATTTTACCACACAACAACTACAATTACTAGGTACCAAAATTTTACGGAATGCATAATTAGAAAAACAAAAATCCCATCTTTAAACAGCTTTTGAGTCAAATTAATCAAAAAAGCAAAATTAATACTTTATTAAAACAGGTACCTATAAATTTAGTTAGTTTGTTGTTGTGATAATGATTTTATTTGTGCTGTAAAACAGATTTCAAATTAACAATTTATGCACCTCTCAACATGAAACTGACATGACATCCTCTTCAATTACCAAACAAACCGTAAAATGTTAAAAGTAGGCACAACGATATTTTTAAAAGCACGGTGTAGGTAGGTACTTGTTAATTTTACAGCTGTTTGATCTTCGATGCTGTTGATATCAAAGCAGGCCCGAGGGCGATGTTCAAGCTAATCTTGTAATACCTGTGTATTTTTAAGTGCAATTTCCAACCCCTGTTTCTCGATGCTTAGCCGTCTTTTGAGTTGTTAATTTTTTACCTCTGAGAGGGACCTTTTATTTTTATCTAGTCCTTTTTCCTTAATTAAATATTTATTAACTGCGTCTAAAAGTATTTTGAACTCTATTACCTAATTGTTTTTGTTTTTGGGTCATGGATTTGAACGAAAATATTAAAACAAGTTCTTCATCATCTTGTTGGTATGAAAGTAATGAAATGAAATGAAATTGTATTGTATTTGATTTATATTGGTTTCAACTCACCAGAACCCCATATACATGCACAAACATACTTACATTAAATTCCATTCATCTCATCTCAACATAATTTGGTTAAGTTACATTTAAAACAAAAAACCGGTCAAGATCGAGTCGGGCCACTCGCGCACCGAGGGTTCCGTATCACACCACCACAAAACACAACATATTAAATTACAAAAAAAACTTTTTTTTCTTTGGGACTATTAGCTCAAGACCGACTCACACTTGGCCAATTTTTATTATTTGTTGTTATACTGTAGAGTTTGCTCTATAATCACATCAAGTTTGACGCTTGTATTGTACTATCGTTTTAACAATAGAGCGAGAAGAAAAAACGTCGATTAAAACTAGTTTCTTGTTGAGAACCCCCCTTAATTTTTAACTTTTTGTCATTTTTAATCTGTGAAAATTTCAACTATTTAGCTATTACGGTTCAAAAGTTAAAGCCCAAAAAAGGTAGGACGGACGGACGGACAACGCAGGCTTAGTAATAGGGTCCCGTTTTCACCCTCTGGGTACAGAACCCTTAAAACGTACAATACTGCCGATTTTATAGAGTTCCGTAGCGAAATTGGTCAACATTTTAAAAGTTTGTTTAAATTTTTCTCGTATATAGATTCGGTACTACTGGTGAAACGTGGATATTCTGAGATTTCAGAATATCTCTGACTACCCCCTCGGGGAATATAGTCGTGAGCATATGCATGTATGTATGTAGATTCCTTATTAAAATTCTTACAAAATTACGTTGTGAAACGTATTTAAAGCTCATATTTCATTTATTAGTAACCATAATAATATTTGCAACCAAACATACCTCAAAGGTCCAAAACAAATCAATGGCCATTCATTGAGGGTCCCCCGATTATGTAATATAGTATTAATGGCTAAACAGGATCGATGGATCCCTTGAGGTGTCCCTCTCCTTTATTATGACACTATAATATGTATGAGGGCCATTTTATTACTGGCCCATCTTGAAGGATATAGCCCTTCCGAAGTGTTGCAGAAAATTTATGAAAAGGCCTTTTATGGACCCCAATACGTCGTCTTGTAAATTTTACATCAGATTTGCTTATTTTTTGTTTTGCAGTCATTCGAAAAAAAAATGTTTTTCTCTGGAATGTTGTGTAACATAATCTCATTTTACGTTTGAGGTTATTAATTATTCTATAGGTACGAAAAGATAATATATCAAGAAAATAATTAGAGGCATGGAAAACAAAATCAGATTGGAAAGTTATTGGATCAAAATTTTTTTGTTGAGACATCTACGCCTTTAACATTCAATACACAACTTTGAATAGCATAAATCATTAAAAAAAAATAAGCAAATTTATAGTTGACAACGAACAAAAATAAGAAGACGCACTTTCAGACAATCAACGTCCTATTCCAACCCTAAAGAGAATTATCAGCTACCTAACTAAACAAGGAAACGGAACAATCACTACCAAACACAGAAACTGTAGATACGTTAGCCTACACAATACGCTGTAAAGTGAAACGTCTCGACAGTATTTGTAAGTCAAACTGCATAACGGTACAGAGCGTGGTAAGTGCTAGAACCAACAACATCAATACACTCTTAAAGGATGGAGTGTGCCACCTAGCGTGCTCTCCATTTGAGGAGGTAGGCGGGAAGATGGAGATGCCTAGTTGATTTTACCGTAAATATTGTATCGCTAACTCGGTACACAAGCACGACATTTCTAGGGTAACGACAACGTATAGAATGCGATACTATTTAGCTTCCAAAAATGTAACTTACAGTTGTGCATTATCAATTGGTTTTGACCGTTTCCATAAGTTAAACGCTAATCAAGTACGAACGAATAAAAATTTATATTTGTAAGATATATTGAAAAACTTGGTTTACTAGATGGTAGGTAAGCCATGCCGTCCATGCAGAGGGCGGCACGTTGTTTCGATCCCCACTTGACGGATCAGATTTGCACCAATGGATTTCTAAGAACTACATGCACACCCCAGCACCACTAGCTCTTCGGTGAAGGATTAACCATGACGAAACCCACTTGCTGTATATCCCTACATAGTTAAGTTACACTGAAATCTTATGATAATGAATAAATCATGAAAAAAAATTGAGCTGTTTGAACTGTATTAATCATAAAATGCTTTTATATTTTTGGATGTTGTTGTAAAACTTTTCTTGTTCACAAAATGAATTAAAAGACGAACCAATTAAACAAGAGATGCAGGCTGCAGCCAGCAAGTATTTGTAGAGATACGTTTAGACTCTGTATTACAATCAATTATTCTTTACTGCAGACTAAAAACATTACAATAGTTATTTAAATCCAAAAACATTAAAGTACAAAAAAGGCAGTTTATCCCTATGAAACTATTTGTTTTACAATACCTTTCTTAAAGTTTAGAAAAAGAAATTAAATTTGACTGGTTAAGAGCCGTGGTGGTCCAGTGGCGAGTAACCTTGCCTGCTGTGCAGAAGGCGATGGTTCGATCCCCGTCCAAGCCGACTCGTACCAATGAGTTTTTCGGAATTTATGTACGATTTGTTACACCACTGGCTTTTCGGTGAAGGAAAACATCGTGAGGAAACCTGCATGCTTCAATTTCGAGGCGTGTATTGTACCCACTGTCCATTATAAGTGGCGACGGGCTCACCCCCCGTCACACTGGGCAGAGTTTCGGTACTACTGGTGAAACGTGGATGTTCTGAGGTTTCAGAATATCTCTGTCTACCCCCTCGGGGAATATAGTCGTGAGCATATGCTATGCTATATGGTTAAGCAGTGCAAGATAATAATAGTTTTAGGTTTGATCAATCTATGACCGGAGGTGACTCAATTATCTATAAATGCTAGACTCAAATCGTCTTCGTACAAACGTCACAGGGAAAACAAATGTATTGATACTGATTCATTGCGACAGTAAAATTCCAAGTCCATTTCCGAGTAATTTCTATGATCCATGTTTATATTCGAGTGCGAATTTCACGCGGGATTTGCTTCCATGCAAATTCAAGTCTCGTTCGATACGAAAATATCGAAAAGTTAACACTTATTTGTAGCAAAGTGGATTTAGTTTTAATGGTTTATAAAGTAGGTACAAGGAAAATGTTAGTCTAGGAAGCTTAAAAAACATGTCTGAATATGGTCTAAGTATTGTTTATTTTATTATAGACTAATCTACTATCATCATTGGCTTTTTTCCATCTATAAAAGATGATTCAAGCAGCGTCTAAGTGGAACTTAAGCTTGAATAAGTAATCTATAGCATAAGCATATGCTCACGACTATATTCCCGAGGGGTAGTCAGAGATATCCTGAAACCTCAGAACATCCACGTTTCACTAGTAGCCGAAACTCTGTCCTGTGTGACGGGTAGTGAGGCCTGAATAATTTATGGGTAAATTAAAAATTATAAACTAAGTATAACAACTAAGTATACCCTTCTGTAGATTCAAATAGCTAAAATAAATAATACGAAAATGAAGGATAAGTGTATTAAGAGGAACATCAAAACAACAAACACTTTCTAGCATTCAGATTATTTTTAAATGGTTGCCCATTTATAGTGATGTGTCTGTTTAACGGTGAAGGAACGCATCGTAAGGAAACCTGCATACGCTGAAAAAGAATTTCCAATGCGTATGTGAAGTCTCAGATGATGATGTGAAGTCTACCAATCCGAATTGGGCACGCGTGGTGGACTAACTCCCATACATCGTTCCTGAGGATAGTTCTAGTGCACTGCAGTGCAACGTATATAGGCTGATGATGATGATGATGTGTCTGTTTGAACGCATTGCGTAAAAACTACAAAACCTATTTCGATGAAGTTTTCAGAAAAACTTAACTCTACGGTATTCCCTTGCGCGAACGAAGTTACGATTGCTTAGGTACCTTAAGTACCTTTAGTACAAAACATATAAGATAATGTTATGCCTAAGAAGCAAGGACCACATTTTATGAGTAGGTACCACGCCACGAAACAAGTAATATAATTATACCCACATAATACCAGCAACTCTTTACACACAAACCCATCTTCGCAGACATTAATCAATCAATCAGAGTTCGGTAATCCATTTTTCACTGTGTTATCTACAAACACAGTAATGTATGCGGGTGACCCTCTCCCTACCATTATGTCAATATACTCTTAAGCCACAACGAAAGCGGGAATATAATATTGCTTCATCATCCAATGCTTGTTAGAGTCTACAACATGAGTATAGTATGATGCATAGCAGGCAATGAATGTGTTCATTGAGATGTTTTGGAGGATTATGAAAGAAGAAAAATCGTGCCTAAAGCGAATCTGCAGGACATTACCCACCCCTTGTTTGAGCTAACTTTTTTAATTTTCTTCATGAAAATCCTTTTTGAACAGTCCAGTCAAGAATCAAGGGGGACGTTTGAACGTAATTATTTTATGGTTTGTTGAGGAAGTGAAAACTTATCTTTTAGGGTATTGGAAACTTAACTTGCACCACAAAGTTAGGCTTCATCATCATCAGCCTATCATCGACCACTGCTGAATAGGCCTCTTCCAAGTAACGCTACAAAACTATCCACGGCCTACTTCATCCAGTAGCTCTGCGCTATCTTAGGCAATTACATAGACACATTAACTCAAGACCATAATAACTTTTGGGGTAATCAGACATATTGCTACAACTGCCAACTTTATTGGAGGCAGTGGTAGCAAGGCAAATACGTTTAACATGTTGAAGGTTTCAAGATTTAATGACAAGTAAAGCGGTGATATGTGGCCCGAGGCCCGAGAACTACTCTTTATTAAAGAATCTATTTTAATATGAGCATGAAAATCGATTTTTAGTTATCAGATAATTTTAAGGTTTTATTAGCAAAATTAATGTTTAAAATTTGATTCATAGCTCTTTAATTTTTATAACAGTAAAGATTTACTAGACGACAGTTTTTAAAAATTGATAAGTATATTTGTACTTTATAATTACAATATTATTTAAAATGTTGCGTACAAAGTTTTGAGGAAAGGTGTTGCGCTCTTTAAAATTTGTGTACCGCCTAGAATAACAACATTTTTGCAAATAAAAATTTTCATTTCATTAAGAATAATTTTTGGAATTAAACTCTATCAGTTTGATGGTGTGAAGCACCCCTCTAAAATATGTAACGCATTTAAGTTGTCTTTAAGTGTTTATTTTTAGGTTAACCTTTATGTAGGTACCTATATGCATTAAAGGCAATAGATTCATTATCTGGACTGCTTATTGGAGACAAAAATAAAACAGCGCTTTACGAAGACATTACCTCATAAATAACAGAACAAAACACTGAAGCTCTAATAGGAAAGCCGCCGTCATTTGTATGAACAACACCAGTCGGCTTGGCCTATAATATTGCATTCGTATTAGCACAGAATGGCAAACGTTTATTACAACCTGTGGACAGAATCTCAAATGTACTGAATGACACCTATTAAGTACCTGAAGAATGAAGTCGGCTTCGCAATTACTATGGAGACGCTAATAATGAGTTCTTGGTAATAACAGGTTGAAAGATGCACGATTTTATTATTATTTGGCTCAGAGCATAGATAGGCAAAGTAGGCCTATTTCGAACATAAAGATCATAAAGCGTAGGTACAAAATAAAACTTCTTCAAACTTTTAACAAATTAGATTTGCAATTTCGGTCAGAGATACGATACACTGATAGAAAATCGCATATTAGATAGACTAGCACTTAGTTAGTTAATCTTCCAGTTTTTACTACATCAACAAGACAAAAAGTGACAATGAGCGTTTCTGCACTGAGTGAAAAAACAATCAGTACATTTGAGTTGAATATGAAGGTAATGCACTACAGTTTTGTGTGAAACTGCTATTTGTCTTCGCAATTTAGAAATTGGCTCCATATTGAAAGATGTTCAGTTTGATGAGGAAAAAAAAAGTTTTTTTTTCTCATTACACAGGGTAATGTTATGATTTTTTTTTATCATAAGTTCTTTTATTTCTTCTTGGTCGTAATCTCATGGTTGAGGGACGTGACCATCGTGGACCACTTGCGCCGGTATATGCTGGCCGGTGTATCTTAAGTTAGTCTAATCGAAATGGAATATAGGAAGAAAAGTTGTAATAAATTCCGAAGAATTTCACATCAAGTTATACGATATAAAGATTACGTAACTATCAACACTTCAAAAGGTGTTAGAGATAAAAGTTTATGACGTTTATAATTTAGAGAATTAGGAAATAAACCAGACAGAAGAGAACATCTAAACTTAAAAGACGTCAAGTAAAGTCATACCGACACCGATATCACAATTGCTTTTATGGAAATGACCCATTAAGATGTGTTATCGAAACGATTTCACTTTACGGAAAATAAAATTGTAGTCACGAACATTAATGTGAATAAAATTCGAATTAATGACACGCTTACAAGAACAGAAACATTTTATTTTGACATTACACCATAAACATAATAACATCACGATTGTTTAGTTGTATTGACCATAAACTGGACTATGCTAAGCGATAACAATCTTTAAACACAAAGCCATAGAAATGATTGAAACTGCAAATGTAAATTTAATATGTGGGCTAAAATAGTAAAGTAGGTATAGAGGGAGCAATAATACATCATTATATTATTAACTTATCTTCTCACCCTTGACAATAACAATGGTTGTTGAAACATTTTGATATCATTATTGTGGATGAAAGCCTCATTGGTTTTAGTGCCTTCTGACATGCAATAGTTTAATTCAATTCAGAGAGAAACAACAGGTGGGGTGGCAGGTCAAAAATGTTATGTTCTAAAAAGGAAATTTCGTAATTTAGTACCGTTTGTTTCGTAAGTCGTGAGTTGGATTGTATCTTTATAGTGACCTAAGCTGGGAGAGAATAATTTTTATTCATCTATGCCTTTAAAATCCGTTTTTAATAGTAGCATTAGTTTGTATCTACTTATTTAAAGGTACACAAATATACACCCCTATTTCTTAATTACCATAAAACTCCTATAACCATAACCTTTAAACCCAAAACCTATAATTTATAACCAAAATATATAAACCATAATTCAGATAGTGAAACTTAACGACTTTCCCTAAGGAACATGAGTTGAAAAATGAGAGTTTTGTTTGGACCATATAAAATAAATCTGTATTCCATACAAAAGTACAGAATTTTGTATGAGAGGTTCAAAATTATTCTCTTTTTTTGACCCATGTAGGGAAATATTAATTGTTGATAAATTGTATACCGAACAATGTAATTTGAACTTACACAACAGTAATGAACACGGATAGCTTGACATGAATGAAACTACATAAAAGATGCTGATGTAAACAAAGTCGTGAGAATGTTGTGACAATAGTGTTGGTTCTAGGATATCATTTTGATACGAAATTGTAGTACTTTTTAACTAAGTACCTACATATGTGTTAAGAAAAGAAAGGAAAAGAAATCTACTTTCTAGACATAATTACAAAAGCTTTAGTTATTGTGATAGATTTTAAACCACATGTTTTTGCAATTGTGATGAAAGTAAATGCATACATATACTCACGCTATTATCCCACGGGGATAGGCTGAGACTACAGCTCTCACTACTCACTACGATTCTGACATACTTCTCTCGTCTCATCCAGTTTCATACATCTGATGCAATGCAACACACACGTCCTTTTCGGAGAAGACGTTTTATTTCGACGTGGTAAGTTCTCCTCGAATTCCTCTCTTTTCGACTGTAACGTTCTGCTCTGATGGAATAGTATGGTGGGTAAGTTCTCCTCGAATTCCTCTCTTTTCGACTGTAACGTTCTGCTCTGATGGAACAGTATGGTGGGTAAGTTCTCCCCGAATTACTCTCTTGTCGACTGTAATGTTCTGCTCTGATGGAACAGTATGGTGGATAAGTTCTCCTCGAATTCCTCTATTTTCGACTGTAATGTTCTGCTCTGATGGAACAGTATGGTGGGATTTTATAGCTTGATTTATCCAGCTTACAAAATACTAGGCACCACATTTCCTACAGTAGTTATCGAACAAAGCGACTAAGGAAATAGGTTTTTTTGATAGTGTTTTTGTGGTCAAAAAGCTCAGCCAGCTCAGCTCAGCTCAGCCTCTTTCCACTTCTTGGTACGTTATTTCACCCTTAAACTTTAAAAGCTTGCTACAACTATTATTCAGTCAAATAATAAATATTTTGTAGGTACGTAGAAAAGAATACAATTAAATGTATTATCATATTTGTGACAGTATATGACTACGGCTAGTTCATACGTAACATTATTATAAAATGCTATAATAATCCAAATGTGACTCGTCTTATTTAAATTTAATTGGTACCTTCCTTACATTACTAACTTACATTACATTAATCAAATCAATAAATCAAATAATAATTATCAGCTGCATAGACTAGCTTTGTCGAACTTTATTGTTTACAGTTTAAGAGGATATAATTCGGAGCGCGTTCCATAAAAACGTACTATGGTGATATTTTCAATACTAACCAATTAAAGTCAATAAATGTTTGCAGAAACAATCTAGAAACAAATCTCTATGTTTGTATGGAGTCAGATTTTCGTTAAAACGTATAGTTTCAAAGTTACAGTACCTCAAAGATCTCAATACAAATTTTAAATTAATCCTAGCATTGAAACTGTATATTTTAACGAAAATCTGACTCCATACAAGCATAGATATTTGTTTCTAAATTATTTCTGCAAAATTTCATTCGCTTTAATTGGTTAGTATTGAAAATATCACCATAGTACGTTTGTATGGAGCGCGTGCCGAACTTTATTGGTATTCGTGGTAAAGTTACTGACTAACCCGAAAGGAATCGTCGTGCGGGCTTACGTCTAGTTGATCTCATTGACTGCCACAACTATACGACAAATAAAAATTTGCGATTGAGCAATGTCAATGTCAATGTTAGGGGTGATTGGGGATCTACCTCCTAGCGGTCCACCCCGGGCAACGGCATCAGAAGCTACCAAGTTTGTGGTGGCGGCTGAACGATCCCCCACAGCGGTGTGGTAGGCTCCGCAAGAAGACGCCTGGCTCGCGACCACCCGGGCCCTGCCGGAATCTGGCGCCAAGCAGCTTGCTGCGTTCCGTCGGTGTGCAGGAGTGCCAGTGCACTTCTGGGTAAGCTCGCTACATCTTCAGCCCCATCTTTGTCCTGAGGACTAGATAGAGGTCAAGAGCAAACCCATAAAGAATTTAAAAAAAAATCATTCGCATCTTTCCCCCCTGGAAACGTTCTTGAATACGATACTCACATTTTTGAGTTTAAAAATGCTTTCATAGCATTAATTGAATGGCGCTGACAAGATATGGAGGTAACCAAACGAGCACGTGTTTCAGAGGTAATACGGCCAATTTTAAAAGATACCATTGCCACAACTCTTTTATACATAATTTGAATAGGTAGGTTTTGTTAGGATATCTTTACTGGTTTTATTATGTTCCGATTAGGTATGTTACTTTACACAAAACATTATTCCTATTATGTTTTGTAATAATATTTTTTTGGGTTCTGTAGCAAATATTCTGTCTGTCTGTCTGTCTATCTGTCTGTATGCCCCGCCTCAATTACTATTTCATTTGTGCACTTATTGTATCAACATAAAAAGCTAAGGGGCTAGTCAGAGATATTCTGCACATACTATATTCAAAATATCCACATTTTCGCTATTAGTGCCCAACATCTGTACTAGTCCTAGAATAATAAATTATGTAGGGTTCTTTTTAATATACACACCTTTTTTTAAGAGGATGACCAGACCGTCAAACTTAACAACTTTCTCTATGCTATGGCACCAACATCGAAATCGCGAAAAAAATCTGCTGTTTGATACAAAAATGTAAACTTACTCGTGTTAAATGTATGGGACAGTAAGTAAGTAAGTGAGTAATTTATAGCCTATAGAATCCCACTGCAGGGCAAAGGCCTCCTCTCACGAATAAGGGTGAGAGGGAGTGGGCCAAACTCCACCAAGCGGGCCCAGTGCGTGTTGGTGAAGTCAAGTTAGTGGTCAACTTGCTGTCAGGGATTTTTTAAGCCACCTCAATAGCCCTCTGACCTGGCTTAACGAATAGTTACAACGCCATCTGACGGAACTATCCGAGACCAACTGCTTAACGTGCCTTCTGAAGCACAAAAACGCTGAGATGAAATATCACTAAACGGTCACCCATCCAAAGACTGACCGGACCTGACGTTGCTTAACTTCGTTGATCGTTTCCAATACCGAAGCCCCACTACGCCAACGAGCGCTTAATTCAACAGTAAAACTTTTTTATTTTTCTGTTCCGATGTTGGTCCCGTAGAGAAAGTTGTTCAGTTTGATGTTCTGGTCATCCCCTTAAAAACTGCCTATATTACTTCAGACCATCAAATGTGAATAAGCAGTTGCTTATTTGCACAACATGTTGTTTTTGACGAAATTATTGATTTGCCGAAACATGGTTAAATAGGTGAGCCAACTTGCCTCTAAAAAAATTGGCAATTTTAGCAATGTGTCTGAAAACCAAAAAAAGGTATTAAGGCTTCCGCACATTGCAGCGATATTATCGAGCGATATTATCGACAGCGATATCGCGACACCTTACACACTGCAGCGATTCTGCGATTCGCGTCACGCATGCGCCCTTCACTGAATGTAGTAGAAAGAGATTGCGTCAGGTTGCGATAATATCGCGGCAGTGTGTGGGATCGAGCGCGTCCCCATACAAAATTTACTGAGAACTATTATTGCAAAATCGCAGCGATATTATCGCTCGATAATATCGCGGCAGTGTGTAGGATCGAGCGCGTCCCCATACAAAATGTACTGAGAACAATTATCGCAAAATCGCAGCGATAATATCGCTCGATATTATCGCTGCAATGAGCGGAGGCCTTTATGGTCTTGAGTTATTGTATTGTATGTTTTACGAGCTATTCGTAGTTTACGAGTATAAAGCGAAAAGAACTTAACTACATTGCAAGTTGAAATTAATTCCTAAAGAGAAAAGTAATAGCACCACTCTACTCAAAGTGGGCAGTTATGAAAAATTTAATACAACCCACTTTGAAGAGTTTCAAAGGACCTCTCCAAATAAACCTCTTAGAAATAGTCGGAGATATGGCCAAGATTTGCATAAGAAGGCAGAACGGCCGAGACTGGGGCCAGATGATCGTGTCTTGCATCTAAATAACGTCTTATATTTGCAAATATTGACTCTTGCCCGCACCCTTTCAAAGGGTTCCATCCTTATTATCTTAAGATAGTTTAGTAAGTGCCAAGTTGCCTAACACGGGTCGAAAGGCTTCTTTCTCAGCAAACTTTGGTCGGATATATGTATTCTGGGCCACAATGAAACCATTTAAGGGTCGAATCATATTAGGACGTCTTTCAAATTCGACAACTTTTTTATTCGTTCAAGGTTATTCCAATTCTCTCTAAATTTGCAAACTCTAACGTTGAACAATTAAAGCTGAATTAACAATTTATATGCCGCAAAGCCGCAAGGTACTAGTTTTATTACGTAGAAATATTTACAAAGTTCTTTTTAAATTAAAGGCCTCCGCTCATTGCAGCGATTTTATCGAGCGATAATATCGCTGCGATTTTGCGATAATTGTTTCCAGTACATTTTGTATGGGGACGCGCGCGATCCTACACACTGCCGCGATATTATCGAGCGATAATATCGCTGCTATTTTGTTCCGACGCAATCGATTTAGTGGTGCTGCGCATGCGTGACATATCGCTCGATAATATCGCGGCAATGTGCGGAAGCATTAATTCTGATGTACCTACCTATTTATAATGTTTGACACAGTAGCGTAGTGAGGAGGGGGCGGTTTCTATCTACAGGGTGAAATTGATATCATTAGCAATATCCTTTTACACTACGAGTCTACCCATCAAACTGAACAACTTTAACTATGGTAGCAAACCGATCAGAGCAAGCAGCAGGTAAGTATGGAACAGCGTTTTTTTTTGGTCCGATCTGTTTGATGGGTAGACTAGTCTATTAAAAAGGTGCTAATGATGTCAATTTCACCCTGTATAACCAATTAGTAGAGCAGAGAAACGTGAATATTTTTATTAGTGAATAGTTAAATTTTTATTACTGTATTAAACAAAGCTAAAAATGTAAAGTATTATTTTATTGTAAAACACTAATCTTCTTTACCACCTTGTTTGATTCTCAAAGATAAGCAAATAAACTCACACCATAATCCCTTTGGGGGTAGTCAGAAGCTTTATCAACACTCAGCTGTTCTGATACTTCTGATAAATAAATTGTCTCTAGTATTTTTCAGTTTAAAGCCTTCTCACAGTCGCGTCTGACTCAAAAATCGTTTCTCCTACGTTCACGAATGAATCACATTTGGCTACACCTTATCCAGCCTACTTGGCATTCAAGGCTTATAGCAATAAATTTGCAAATCATGGTGAAGTGATTCACCTGCATTTTATTTTGTTCGGCGGCAGCGGCTCGGTTTGTGAGTTCATTTTCAACGGAAAGGATTGCCTTGTTTTGATTTTATCATTTGATTGTCATGTTTTAGCGGAATGGGGATTATAATCTTTGCGTTCCCGTTTTCCTGTAGTGGCTAATTTGCAACAAGGGTTTTTTGAAAGTACTGTCTTTTATTCTCTTTTCATATCATCATGGGAGTCAGTTGCCAGTTGCTGTTAAGCTGGCCTAATTTGACAGTCAGTTATATCTGCCCTAAGGCAAAAACAAGCCTAGCACATACTTGCTTAGTAATGGAGCAAAACTGACTAGATTGTTTTTCGACCACGTTATTGTGGTGGTATTTCTTAATAATGCGGGCAGTTTTTTAAGGTGATAATCAGATCATCAAAAACAATTTTTTCTTTGGGAACATAGAAATCCAGAATATAAAATCGGCGCTTACATATCATCATCATCATCTTATTTAAAAGCTACGCTCTTGTCGGTGAAGTATTCGCCACTCTTGTTTGTTTTCCGCTAGTATCTTGAGTTCTTGGTACGACACGACATCAACCTTTTCCTTCACTTGGGCTAGATAACTCTGTCTGGGTCTTCCTCTGCCTCTTTTCCCCTCTATCTTCCCTTCCAGTATGGTTTTAAAGAAATTGTCGTTTCGTATCAAGTGTCCGATCATTCTTCCTCTCCGGTTTTCATTTTTTTAAAGATTTTTCTCTATATTACATATAGGGTCCTTATTAATATGCTGACATTTTTTTAAGGGGAAGCTCAGACCGTTAAACTGAACAACTTTCTCTATAGCACCAAAATCGAAATCGCAAAAAAAAAATCGGCTTTACCATACAGAACCCAGTCGAGTCAAGTGTATTGGACAGCTGATTTTTTTTCGTGATTTTGATGTTGATTCAATAGAGAAAGTTGTTCAGTTTGACAGTTTGATCATCCCTTTAAAAAAGTGTCAGCATAGTAAAAAGGAACCTATGAAATATTGCAAACCTATGTACTTACTGGATGTTAGTCCCATACAGAAAGTTGTTTAGTGTAATGGTCTGATTATCTCCTTAAAAACCTTCAGCCTATAGAGACGGATCCTGTATATTAGTCTTTTCATGGATGATGAAGATTTTTTCAACAATCTCGACTATAAAAATGTCTCTTCTATTCTATTACGTTTACTCATCTCACAAAACCACAATGATTAATAAAGTGCTAGAAACTCATACCTAGCTAGTAAAAGACGACTGTGGTTTATAATATCATCAATCTTTATAGGTTACAGGATACTAAAACAACCTCTGACTGTCGAGTGATTCAAGATATACAACGAAAAGGACAATAAATTTATAATCAAACCACAAACCTTGACAGTTGAGTACGATAAGGCATCAGTAAACGTGAATCGTGTTCGACGCGCCTAACTTTCGCCCATTCATTCATTCAACCACTACGCGGAAAATGATGTCACTTTATATGACAATAGAGTGCAGTTTAAATCCATTTGAAAGCTGCAGCTTCACACATATCATAGCACGACAGTTATTGCATAAAAATTTAAAAGGAATTCCCACATTTTACACTAAATGTGACGTGGAAATGATATTCTGTCCTGACACTGGCTGTCAGAACATTATAGCGTTGGCTATAATTTAGTATGTACCTAATAATTAAAGCAATAAAAGCTTATAAAGCAGCATCATTAGTAAAATTGGTGCTTGGTATAGGCAAACAAAAAAGCTTCCTAATGAAAATAATTGGGATGCAATTTCACGAAAACATGTTTCTGTGAACGGAAATATCAAATCATCCTAATTAAACTAGAACTAATAACAGTTTATTGTTATCATTTACGGTACAATAACCACGAATCACTCTTAAGAGGATAGGCGGGCTGTAATGCTAATTTCGAGAATAGATTACTTTTCGAACCGTATACATATTTGTCCGATCCTACCCATACACCCCACCGACTAGAGTGCGAAAGAGACAACAGCAGCTAGGACCGATTTTATTTACATAAAATCGTCGAAAACAGCATTTCGTATTCCCCTCCTGTTTTCTCCTCCAAAACTAAACCGAATTTAATAATTCTTTCAAGAATAATATGAGAAAGACTATGGCTTTTTTTTTGTTTATATTCGTCAAAATTGTATACTGTATATCTGAAAACGGGCGGTAAAATTGGTAATTTTCGAAGGTCCCTAGTTCCTACAGTAATTAATTAATGTAAAAAAGCATAACATAGGGACATGGCAGAAGTGACATATATAGATTGTATGGTAAAAAAATATTTGCTCTAGTATTATTATCCAGGGAGAAAACAGGGGAATACGTTTGTATGGAAAAACTGTACTGGTCTATCCTCTTAAGAGGCATATTGCAGCAAACTAGCGCCAAGGAATCTCTACTCTAGGTATTTCGTGGGTTTAGATATTTGTTTCTTCTAAGAATATTTAGGTGGTGGTGGCGGGATGACCTGGATAAAAGACATAATCGGATTTAGTCCAACATGTAAATGTGCCGGCCTGCGAATGAGATATTCTGTTAGGACTGGTCGTATATATGGTCGGTATAGCACCAAAGGTGTAGGTCCATTGTCCTTGGTTTTATTTAGGTTCGAAAAATCTGTCTTTTCATATATTTTTTAAGAAATAAAAAAACTTTCATGCCATACGAATCGCTTCAAAAGTGAAACTTAGATTCCACAGGCCCAAAGAATAGAGGAAGCATTGTATTAGTGATGTTATTTTATCCAGCACTTAAATGGTCACAACTGTGTAGGCGGTGCGAGTAGAGAAATTTATAACCATGTAAGTACAATGAATGATGACTGACACTCCCACTTAAAATAGATATTTTGATGGTTCGATTGGTGTTCATTATAGAGTTCAATAGTTTTCTGTACCGCTGTTAATGTGAAATTCAAGTATTTATACGAAGATTATTTGTATGAAGAAGTTATTTACTAGTATTGTGTGCAGCATTGACTACTTATTATCATTCTATGAATATTTTTACCCGACTCATGGATGTTTGTATCTATACAGGGTGAAATTGATAACATTAGCATCCTTTTAAACTATGTCGAGTAGGCAGCGGCGGCGAGTGCAGTTTAGTATGGGGACGGCAGATTTTTTTTTTGCTCCGATTGTTTTTCTCCCATAGTAAAAGCTGTTAAGTTTGATGGGTAGACTCTTAGGGTTGAACTACACATGGCCGCACGCGATCGCACTTTTCCGTCGCTCCATCCTTTTCTGTCACTCAGGAACGTCATAAATTTACGAGAGCATATAAGATAGACGGAACGCGATCGCTTTAGTGACAGAAAAGGATGGAGCGACGGAAAAGTGCGATCGCGTGCGGCCATGTGTAGTTCAACCCTAAGAGTCTACCCATCAAACTTAACAACTTTTACTATGGGAGAAAAAAAATCGGAGCAAAAAAAAAATCTGCCGTCCCCATACTAAACTGCACTCGCCGCCGCTGCCTACTCGACTCAAAATATGTATGGGACAGCTGATTATCTTTTGCTCTGATTGGTTTGCTCCCATAGTAAAAGTTGTTCAGTTTGATGGGTAGACTCTTAGTTTAAAAGGATGCTAATGATATCAATTTCAACCTGTATAATATGTATTCTATACCATTGTCTAGTTATACAAGTCCAGGCTTGATTTTGGAACTTTAAATATGACTAGATAATTTGTGTGACAATGTCCAAGATATTAATTAATTAATTTATTTCTTAAAAGGGAGTTCTTCTTAAATGATTTTTTTTTAAATTATCCTCTCACCGGTCAACAACTTTTAAAGAAGACATTACACAATACTTCAAAAGTTGTTGATCTGAGAAATGGATTGGAATACCTATAAAACTAATAGGTTCATTTTAATAACAATACTTCCTATCATACCCTGAATAGGTAAAACGCAATTCGATCGATCGCATCGTTGCCTTCACAAACCGCATCGAGTACCTACGTCCTGTGAAAAAGGACCACAAGTCTGTAAGTAATAACAACTGTCGGATGACACGCGCCTGTGGCCGGATGGTTGTCAATGGCATGTCAGAGCCTTAAGCCTACAAGTTTATTACTGCTTCTACTGTGCTGATTGAAATTAAAATCTATTTGCTATCTGATTATCATTGTTTTTCAGTATTTGGTACGGTTCGTAAGTAGGTATGTCTAGATTCATCTGTAAGTATTCTAAGACCATGTCATGCCTGGGTTCCACTATCATCTAATACCAATAGTTATCGCGAATAAAAATTTACGCAATAGTTTTTGCTGTTAGATATTGCTCTGCCGTGCTAACAAAGAGTGCAGTAAATAAGGTTTTTTCAAAAAATGAGTTAAATACAGATTCGAGATCGTGAAAATAAGCTCTATATGATTATTTGATCCCCATTTAGCTAGCATGTTTAGAAACCGATATTTTTTAAAGAAGAGTGCAGTAAGGTTATCACCAGACACGTAAATTACTAACTATGAGTGCAGTAAGCATAGCCACTGCACTTAGCATTACCTAATTTTCAAAGGCTTCTGTCAATTCAGACTAATAAGTAATGCAGTATGGTAATTTGCTGCTTTATTAATTAGCACCAGTGAATTGGGTTCTTTATAGAGCACACTAAGAAAAAGTGCAGTAAAATTGATTGCTGCATTGTTTGTTAGCAACGCGATTGGATTTATGATAATAAGATACTACGTAAAAATGCAGTGGTACAACAATTTTACCAATATACCTCATACAAAAAATTACATTTGAGTTACTGCATTTATAATAAGTACCCAGTGCATTCGTTAAATATGATCTTACAAACGTTAAGTGCAGTTACAAGCCTTACTGCACTTTTGATTAGGAACGCCTTATAGAGACGCTAAAGAGCATACTAAGCAAAAATGCTTTTTTGGCGATTTAAAACGCTACATTGCAGCTGTGCTAATGAAAGTCAGCTCAGTTAAAACTATTCATTTTTTCCTATACAGTAAAAATAAAACAAATATGAAAAAATCATAAGAAGGATTGAAAAACATAAAAATAAAAAATAAAAACTTTAGGCGCGATTTTCTCGAAATGATGACGAACCACCTTACTGCACTCTTAATTAGCACGGCAGTGCTGTGACCCAAGCTTAATAAGATTTGCGACTGGACCTACTGATTTGCGCATTTTTTTTTTTTAATGAACCCATTTTACAGTATTGCCACTACAGCATGAGTGACTGTCATGCAATATTGCTTATGCTGACATGAAAGCAGAAGAAGCGGGAGACTGGGGCTTGTTGTAACAGTTTTTGGGAAAATGCTTGTATTTTCCAATCCATAAACATTTTCAAAATGTTGAATTAGTGTGTATGTTGAGTAACTATTTGAGCACTATATTAAGATAGAAAACCTTTTAAAATCCTTTCCTATCCTCCGTGAGAGACCATTTAACAAAAAATGGGAGGTGTTACAATTTGCCCCTTCTTTGGGGTTAGTTGTAACAGGCTCGGGGCAGGTTGTAACAATAAGAATCCGCCATTATTTTCGATAAAATATTCGTTTATATTTATTAACTAAACAGTATTAACGAACATTTTTAATAGTAAAAAGATTTAAACATTTTAATCCACGTGTCTATAAGTATACTTATAATGATCAACAACAGCATTTCTCCTTGTAACATACCTGAACAAAATAGCTCAATAATAATTATTGTGAATATTATATAGAATAATAGACATACACCAAATTTGGATTTAGCCTTTGCTTTATTGCTACACTTGCCTTCTTTTTTACTTTCTTTTCTCTTTTTTATGGGGTTTCTCTAAAACATATCATGTTCCGGTGTAAAGTTAACACAAGACCGCGTTTTTCTTATCACAGAAGATGAAAAGTTCTTTTGAATGATTATCCTTGGATTTAGATGGCATGTAGATTCGGTGTTGGATTTATTTGGGCGATTGAAGGACCAGGGGGAGAACAGTAGCTTCAATTGTGCACTTATTAATTGTTTACGACTCTTTCGGGGGTTATTTTGAGCAATTTAGGGTTTTCAAGATGTAACACCAAATTATTTATGATTTCGTCTGCTTCTGTCGAATTTAAATGATTATTGAGGTAGCTAGAACCCATATCGTTATGTTACAACTTGCCCCGAAAATTTGTTACTACGTACCCCGCTGACTCATATTTTCATAATGTCAAAATTTCTCAAAAACTAGTAACCTATGGAAGAAAACGAAAGCATAAATCAGAAGCCAGATATATTCTGATTCTATTAGGTTAAAAACAATCAAATATTTATTAAATCTAGACCATGAAAATCAAAATGTACTTGTGTCATTTTTTTATAATACCTACCCGAAATTGACCATGGGTTCACCACCTCTCATTGCGCTGTCCTACGGGGAACTATCAATACTTAAACAATGCCTCGCGTTATAAGATGAACTTTCACCCTACACATGAATCAAATATGTTAAAATGTCGCGTTGAAAATTGACTGTTACTTCTTACCCCCGTTACAACAAGCCCCAGTCTCCCCTACTTACACTACAATACCAGCCTTTTTGACCATCCGCATGCAAGCCTCGTGCGAGACCCGACTGTCAAACCGGCTGGTTTTGAAAAGGACCGTAAGACCTGGGTTAAGCTTAACCGGTTCAGAACCAACCACGGAAGGACTAACTATCACCTCCACAAGTGGGGTTTGAGGGAGTCTCCAACCTGCGACTGCGGGGCACCTGACCAGACCCTCTCCCATGTGGTAAACGAGTGCACTCTGCGCCGTTTCCCCGGTGGAATCGAAGAACTCCACAGGCTAACCCCGGCAGCGGAAGACTGGCTGAAACACCTCGACCTCGAAATTTAACCCCCCCCCCCCCTCGGATCCAAGCAGGAAGACAAAAATGCCATACGATATGATGAATACCAGTGAACTACTACCTATTAACAATCATCTCGGCCGACAGCACAGTCTGTAGTTAACCTGCCTTAGTGCGAGGGTCGCGGGTTCGAATCCCGTAAGGGACAAATATGAATATTTGTATGTTTTGAATATGTGTATCTATAATATGTATTCTATATCGTTGTCTAGTCATCATAATACAAGTCTAGGCTAGATTCTGGAACTTTAAATGTGACTAGATAATTTGTGTGACAATGTACAAGACATTTATTTATTTATCCCATAGTTGGTGTTGACCTCAAAATAAGAATGCCATTGTGTAAATTGAGGATTTTTTTTCATATTTACAAAATGAATTAAGTATAGTCGATTTTATAAAATTAAAGACTTCTAGAAAAAAAATTAAGAGAAGTAAGTACTCCAAAACCTATTGATTCCATTCTCTTTGCGTAATTCTACCCGGATCTATGAAGCTAGTAGTAGAAGTAGAGTTAATAACTTAGATCTTCTATAACCTATATACGAGTACCTAGATAATACATAAAATCGCAAAATGTTAAGCGTTTTCTCATTGAATTTTGCTTGCAGATTTTCTACCTGCAATATCAGAATAAAAAAAATCAAGGGTCACACCCGGTGTAATTTTAATCAGAAGTCACCAACCTCATACAAAAACTAACAACGGAACATCAACACCAAGTGATTACGAGTTGTTTTAACAAAAAGAAGTCGTAGCACGTGACAGCCAAGAGTCCGAGGATATAGCGGTTTGGTTCCCCGTCGTTGACGATCAGGTTTGCGGTCACAGCAAAACTGTTTTTGACCACTGGCTGTAATGAGACTTGTTGGGTGATTTTTGTTTGGCTATTTTTATAAGGGGAGATTGATTATTTCCTTTGTATTATAGGAAGTGTCTGAAATCATTTATAATTATGAATTGTGATTGAGGCGAAAGAAATGTGTCAGAATCGTAGTTTGTGGCGAGCGGCAGTATCTGTCCAGTGGGATGTTGTAAAAGGCATAGATACCTATTTGATCGCCACTTGCTACGATTATGTCTCAAATAGCTTGAATCTTTAACTTCCATAAGTATCCATACATTCTTGTTGGTTCCGGGTACATTTTTTTGGTCCTTCTACGTACGCATCTGATTTGATATGCGTGTATGTGTCTAGGTCTAGGGTGGTGAGTAGTTGAAACTATTCTATTAAGTATTATCTTATTATTAATAAGGTATAGTCTGTAGAATCCTAATGCAGGGCAAAGTTGTCAGAGAATTTTCAAGCCGACATAATATTATAGCTAGGCCTCTGACATACTTGTCTTGCTTCCTCTAGATTCATATACAATTGTCATAATATCATACATTCTCTGGAATATTTTAAAAAATCATTCAGATGAAGTTTTAATCAAGACATTAATTAAAAAGACACGCCAGGAAGTCGTTACTTCTCAATTAACACCACAAACTAAAGATCTTAATCAGTTCACTTAAAAGGTCAGTAAAGAGCCACGAAACAATATGTCTATTTCAAAATGTTTGAACAAATCATCGGGAAGTTCATTACCTCCTCTAAACTTACACAAACCCACGTAACACGTGATGTAAAACTCAAACACTTGCCACGGAAGTTTAAACTTGAACCAAACCGACTGGTTCATTCTAATTAACATAAAAACAAAGCTAGAAATTCATTGAACGATTTCTCTTAAACATTCTTTGGTGTCCAACCACCCATCTTTTCGATATCTGTCTCATCTAGCCTTAATCCTATAAATGACATCAGATAAGATAGCGACCATGTTACAGCAACAGAGTTTATGTGAAGAATTAAAACCAAGAAATTAATGTACCAATCTTGAATTTTAATTCAGCTGTTATAGAAACAAATCATTTACTGTGAGAATTTCTCATGATTATTCAATTTTAACACTTGTATTAATGCAATGAGTACAGTAAAATGACACGATAAATAAAGTGTGTGTTTGACATTTCCTTTAACAATTACGCCGCAGCAAATTAAAACAAATTATGTTCTTTTATAAATTTGAAGTATTTTATGTTTTATTTATGCTAACGCGCATTAAGAGCGTTAAAACAAGCATTTAAACACAATTTATGAGAGTTTGTTCTATCCTTCCATCATGGTTAAAATTATTCTGGCAACTGACCGCCTTTATTTAAAGTTTCGGTCTTAAGGACGCGTTTACAAAATTCCTCACTCCAATTCTAGGCCTTTGGTCGTACTACTACACGCGCAAGGCTCACCCATACAGAGATAACTGCCAAGCGGCAAAAGTATGAGTAAACTGAGACCAATTGATACTTGTAATATTTTTCTTTCTATTTTTGCAGATTCATTTATTTATCATTTAAATTAATAAAATTAAACTTAAATTAATATAAAAACGTTCACTTTCAAATCTTTTATTTTAGTAGATAGGTACCATCAACAAGGTACACGGTGGACCTTTTCGAGCATTTTTCCTTTGCAAGTTACCATCACAGTTAGTCTCGCCCTTTATTTTGTTGACCAATAAGGACCTAATAAACAAAAAAACATCAGTGAAACAGATAGTGTAGAGAAAGTTGGTTAGACAATAACAATCCACAACCGATCCTGCCGACTACCTGCTCAAAGTGGGGCCAACTTGGATACTTGCTTTACTAGGATAATTAGTTCCCTACATATCGAGCTTTGAAGACACGACAGAAAATATAACAAGTGCGAGTAGGACTCTCGCACCGAGGGTTCGGTATACCACCACACTTTACTTTTGTTTTGATTATATGTTGTTTTATTTACATTAAAGTATGCACTATAATCACACCAAGTTTGACGCTTATTTGTATCACCATGTTTACGATAGAGCAAAAACAAAAACGTTGAAAAAATCTAGCCCCCTGAATTTTTACTATTTGGTAACGATTCATTGTAGAACGGGACCCTAAATACTAGACATTGGGTTCTTAGCACAGAAAATATGTTTTTTTTATGGTGCTACCCTGACGCTATTGGGTGTCATTCATAAGCGAGGTATCGAACGGGTTCTGCAGGCAAAAGTAGATCTTAGGGGGGTCCACCGTGAACTTTGTCGATAGCACATAATCTATATCTCTATCAATCTATTGGTTTTTAGGTGTCCATGTCCAAATCATAGATTTATGCCTGTCTGTTTGATCGGGCATCGCGCAAAAACTGAAGGACAGATTTTGATGAAGCTTCTTGTGTCCAAAAGACAAAAAATAAGACAAACTGGTATATATTTCGCAGATGAAAACTACCTAAAAATAAAAATAAATTGGTAAGTTGCTTTTGTAGACGTAGGTAAGAGCAAAATCTAAACAACACAATACGAAACGTAAATAGAGCAAAGTCATAATTCTTACTCACTGGACAGGTAACTAGCTAAGTAGGAACTATGAGCTTCAAGTGTGAATAGAAATTGCAATAGTTTACAAAAAAACGGTGGTGATAACGTAATGTCCTTGATTCGTAGCTGTAAATCGTCAATCCAAAGGAAAACACCGGCCAAATCACAAAAAAGTATGTAGGTAGGCATATCATAAAACAGAAGCTAAGTTGTTAGAGATCACAAGAAACAACACTCCAAAAAAACGTACAAACAAAGCTATCTAAGTAGCCACGACTCGCAAGTGATAAACGCCCAACAATGGGATAACAGTTTGTAGCTTGGCAACACGTGCATATCGTAAAGAGCATTGTGACTATTTTTGACTCTAAACCTTTGAGTGTACCGGCGCGCGGCGATCGAATTTGAATGCCTTTATCATAAATTGTAAATTTTTAAGAATACAGTTAAGAAAAACAAAAAACCCGACTGCATGAAAAGATTATTAAATGAAAAGAGAAAAATATGCTCAATCAATCAAATAAGTTATTTGTACACAGGTATAAAATCAAGTTTGACAATAGTCGATTTTTCGCTGTCAACCGCGAAAAAGCATACAAAAACCACCTTGATAAATTAACATTAATAAAACAAAGTCCACACCTCATCATGTCTAAAGTCAAAATCCATCAAGCCGTTTAGGCCTCTCCGTCTATAGGTACTATAAGGATTATTAAGGTTATTTAAAATACGGAAATTCGGTAAAATTATCTTTTATTTCGTAAAACGCAAGACCGACATGTCACAGATCTAACAAAAGAATCCTCGTCCTGACAAACCTTCGATTCTTCTGGACGTTCCAAATTTAATTCAAACATCGAAAGCAAACCAGCCAACGAAGCAAGATATACGACCTCCTACAGTACCGTACCCACCAAGTCAATCTAAAAAAGCAATTCCAACAAAGGTAATAAATAACACGAATAACTCTAAGTTACTATTATTATGTTAAAACAAAAAAATCTAAACTATGCCTACATCCTCCATATTATTACTATTATTTTAACTGACTATGACCACATGCATGAGAGTACCTACTAATCGAGACAGATCTAACGAGCCTACCTTCGAGGGATATTAAAAAAAAACAATATTTTACCGTCGTGTATCGTCTTGTAACCGTGGAATTATTTTATTTTGTATAGCCAAATCAAGTATCAAGAGAAATGGTCAAATACAAATTGAGTGTCCGTACAGCGATGTATTTTACTGCCAGGAGCTGATGTAGAGCGACATGGAGGTGTTCCCACAAGGGCGCGTGGACGCCTACTGATTCCTTTAGTGAAATGCTTGTGAATATAAAAAGAATTACGGTGAACTTGCCAAAGTAAACTAATCTTTATGTCAGGACGTCAAGGTTTACAAGAATTAGCAAAATTTCCAAAAATTGTGCATATTGGCTTTAAAAGTATTTTCTTTTTTTCTGAGTGTTTTTAGAATTATTTCATATTTTTGTTCCCGACCATTTTAAGCTGACTATGTCTTTTATATCACAGTAATTTTTTTTCGCATAAAAATAATTCGGTTTTGGAGATAAATGTACCGAAAGACACACCATTTTAGAAGATTTCAAGAGAGGAGGGTATGGAAATTTGATATTTTAGTATTAAAAATGGCTATTCTCTAAATTGTTTTTCCGACCATTTATAGATAAAGGTTCCATGTATCTGAAGGTATCAATAACTATTCATAAAACGATGCGGTTTTTCGTGAAAATGTACCGGAAAACAGGCAGTTTTTACGAATTCTGCATACGCGTCCTTTTTGTTGCTGATATCCTACGAAAATACAAGGTTCAACCTAATATGCTGACGGTTTTTAAGGGTATCAGACCATAAGTATGAACAACATTCTCTATGGGACTAAAATCGAAATCTCGATAAATAAATCTGCTGTGACAGTTCTGTATGGAAAAGTTGTTTTCGCGATTTTGGCTTTGGCATCATAGCGAAAATTCATCATTTGATGATTTGATCATACTAGTAAATATGGGTGCAGACTCGGAGTCACACCACTGTCAAAAGGATCACGCTTTTTAATTATTTTCAGACTCTGACTACTTAATTCCGACAACATGAACAACTCGGTCAACTTAGAAAAAGATCTTTCATAAAAATCTCGTATTGCACAAACAATACCATTCTTCCAATTTCTCTGATTTGCTAATTAGTCATTGGTCAAAGATTAAGAATTTACCAAATTCTCCGCTATTTTGAGCAATTGTTTCGTTCATATTTTGATCATTTATAATTCGTTCTAGTTCTAGTGTGATGTACTAAACCCATTCGCTCCTCCACCCTCTCCGCTCATCACCACTCACACAAACATTACCATACGGTATCGGAGTCATCTCCGGCGACAATATACGATCAGTGACATAGAACCAAATCTCTGTTCGAGATCGCTTTGACTCGTTCCGAACGATCGTATTAGCTGTTCTTATGTTTATTACGGATTGTATAGGACGGAGGATATTGTGATTGATTCTTGTGATTTATATATCAGAAGGGTCCTCCTTTTATTTGTCTTTTCAAAGAAATACACAAGTGTCTCGCCAAACGGCAAGCGTAGGTTAGGTTAACTATTTACGACATGATTTAATTTAAATGAGAATAAAGTATCACAAATAATAATCTTCAATAGAGATAAGTTTTCATTAGTAACTATGTCTATGTATAATTTAGGTAGAATAAAACTGCGAATATCGAGTGTCCGTTCATAGAAAATATTTGCAAAAATAATTTTATAGGGTGATGTGATGAAGGATAAGTTATAATTATGTAGAATACATTAAGATTGTTAATAGAATTTTCATCTGTTTGCGTCCACGTTTCGTGAAAGCTACTGATCCAATTCCAATAGAGTGCTATAGAAAAACAGGACATAATAAGGGCAATCATTTAGTTTCAATTTGATTGCATTGCACCAAACTCAATCAATCCGGAAGATTATTATTATTATTATAGCTTTATTCCTTACAACTGATATGTAGTACATTAAACTTAGATATTTCATTTTGTTAGTATTGTTAGTATAATTAATCTTATGTTATGTTATTTTTAATTGTGGATTAGTATTAGTGTAAGGGCCGCCTAAGCGGTAAAAGCCTCCTCCAAATGACTCCAGTCCTTTCTGTTTCTCGCCAGTCTTGACCAAAGTGGTCCCGCTACTCTTACAATATCATCGCTCCATCTCTTGTAAGGCCTTCCTCGTCTTCTTTTTGTGTCTAAAGGTATCCAGTTTGTTACCACTTGAGACCATCTTTCGTCTTTAACTCTTTGTATGTGTCCTGCCCACTTCCATTTCAACTTTTGTATTTTTACGACTGCGTCTTTTGCTTTAGTCATTTTTCGAATTGTATTGTTTTTCACTCTGTCCTTTATTTTTAAATTCATGTAGCTTCTTTCTATTCCTCTTTGGCAAGTCCTCACCTTGTTTAGAAGAGTTTTTGTTAGCGGCCAGGTCTGACAGGCATAGGTTAAGCAAGGTGTTAGGCAGATATCCATCGCTTTTGTTTTTAGTTTAGTTGGCAGAGGTCCTTTAAATATCTCCTTCTTCATCCGGAAGATATGTGAATTTAATTTATTCAAAAATGCGGTACCTATCGGAACTTACGGATTGAATCTTCGCGTACGAAGTAGCGGGCTTAGCTTAACAAACATTGTACCTATCATAATTGTATAGTGTCTAGGTTTAAGTTACTATAGGTTACTTATGTTACTCACTGATCGATCAGCAGGCAACCTTCCACTGAAGCCCAATCAGTGCCGAAACAAAAACCTATATCTGCGATACTTCATAGAGTAAAGATAGTTTTACATGTAGAAAGGACCATTTAAATTTGTTACCTTCAATTTTTACCCTATAGTGGGACTACAACGGCTGATATAATATATCGCTGTAAAATTTGTTCTCCTGTGTATTCCTTTGTCAGTCCTGTCCACGCTTTATGATATATTTAACTTATCTGGCTGGTGTGTGATCTTCTTCTTCTTGATTGATAATTATTAAAACAATGTCAACTATCATCATCATCGGCTTATTACACTGCAGTAGGGCACAGGCCCATCCTCAAGGAGGGATATGGGCGTTATAGTCCACCACACAGAATTTTATCTTTAACGGAGCAGGTTTCATCACGAAGTTTTTCCTCACCGTTTGAGAGCAGTCGGTAGTACCTACTACTAGTCCCTACTAGTAGGTATATGTACTTACTCCGAAATACGAATCCGCACGGACGACATGCTATGTATGGCATGTCATCAGTGCGGATTCGAGCTCGGCTGACCCTTATGATTGAGTGTCAAGTGATAACTACTAAAAGCCCAGACGCCTTTAACGAACTAAGAAATATTCGGTTTATGTATTATTTGTTGTATATTTTGTTGACTACTATCTCCCATCAACAATATTTCGCAATTATGCAACACAATGGTCCATAACCTGCTATTGGTTAAGATAAAATGTCCAAAGTACATTTTTCCCATAGCCGTTGAATTGGAGTTGCCTTGAGCTACCACCAATTACGGCTTCCAGCAAGACCTGTCTATACGACCTTAACTCTTCTACAACTGAAGCACCCTCGTCCGCACAGCTGGCGCCCAAGTCGCGCGGTATAGCAAATAAACTGTTTGCCTACAGATATATTAAATTAGTTTCTGTACAGCTTTCCTTGTTTGACTTTTTATTAATTATTTAAATAGTTGATGCGATCAATTCAATTCAGTTCATGCGTTGTTTGACTGTCATGTTTGATTATGTTATAGCAACGATTTCGCTTTTTGTTGAATCATGTATGCTCGACATAACATTAGTAGGTAAGTAGTTAAACTTTTGTCAACTTAATTATTTAAAGTTTGATTCTATTTTGATAACAATTATAAATTCTATGTTAACTTTTTATAAATAAATGTTGTTCTATGTCACTGTGCTAACGTGAAGAATAGCTAAATAAGATATATTATTTACATAGTTTCGAAGCCAACTATACTACGTTCCAAATAGCAACGAAAATTTAATGCCATTTTTAATTAAATAAACAGAGATTTGAAACACTTACTCTCACTTATTCTTAGAACAGCTTTAGTATCGTCCAAGGTATATGTCGGATAGTACATCTTTCTGAAAAATAAATTATATTTGCTTATCAGAATTGGCCAGAAAGCTAATTAGGAATCGGAAAATCTCGTCGTCCTTATTTGGAATGCAATAGGTATACTAAATAAAGGATTTTAGGTTTTAATCCTCATCAGGTATACTAACCATCCAGGACCAGGGCTAATCGCACCCAGGTCATAATAATCTGTGCCCAGGTCTTAACCTTTTACTGTTTGTATGAAAACTAATAGCGGCTATTAGGTATTCTGTGGTTAAATGATTATAGAACCGTTGACCGGATCGTTTTAGAGACGTTTACGACATGTTAACTTTACTTAGGAGTGGAGACCCTGGGGAGAAAAACGCCCAAGAGGAAGACCGCAAATGCGTTGGTATGACGATATCAAAAGAACAGCTGGAGTGAAATGGATAGAGAGGGCACAAGATCGAGAGGGATGGCATAGACTGAAGGAGGCCTACACCATTACGGTTGAAAACGGGTAAGAAGAAGAAGAAGAGAACTTTACTTAGCTCAGCCACTTCGATTCAGTCAGAAATAGTCGTTCATTTCGTATTACACTAATAAATCAAAAATTTCTTATTCGAACTGTGTTATAAGAACGCACTTACATAAATTTTAGTATAAATAGCATAAGCATACGACTACACTTCCCAACAGGGCACATTTCAACAGAAGTGCCCAAACTCTGTTCTAGAGTGACAGGTTGTACCCAACGCATTTAAACTTTTAATGGACAGTGTGGAGATAATTATCATCATCATCTCAGCCGATAGACGCCCACTGCTAGACATCTGCCCCCCCAAGGATCACCACAACGACCGGTCCTGCGCTGCTCTCATCCAACGGGTTTCCACCGCCTTCACCAGGTCGTCGGTCCACCTCGTGGTAAGCCTACCCACGCTGCGCTTTCCGGTACGTAGTCGCGACTAGAGAACTCCCTATCGGTCATCTGTTCTGCAGGCATTGGACACAATACATGCATCTCATCATCATCTCAGCCGATAGACGTCCACTGCTAGACATCTGCCTCCCCCAAGGTTCACCACAACGAACGGTCCTGCGCTGCTCTCATCCAACGGGTTTCCACCGCCTTCACCAGGTCGTCGGTCCACCTCGTGGTAGGCCTAACCACGCTGCGCTTTCCGGTACGCGGTTGCCACTAGATAACTCCCCATCGATCATCTGTTCTGCAGGCATTGGACACAATACATGCATCGGAAATGAAGCGTGTAGGTTTGCCTATGATATTTTCCTTTACCGAAGAGCCAGTGGTGTTACAAGCCGTATACATACGTTTTTGACTGAGCTAATGGGACGCTGCTGGTAATATTCATGTCGCAGGATACTGGGACTGGGCTGGAAAAATATGGAAAGGCATGTGATCAACCTTCAATCATCATCAACATTTATGATAATTAAAATTATAAAAAACGAAAACAAAAACAAATTAACGGTAGCGACGACGTTCGACAAAACTTTGTTTCATCAAATTCTTAATTCTTCAAGTCCTTGTTAGTTCCTAAAATTCTTTGGTACTATTATTATTATGTTACATACCTTTTCCTTTTTTCCGAACATAAGTGTCCCGGACCTTCGGAAGGCGTGCGTTATTATTATTGTTGGCTGGGATATTACAAGCAAGATTCGTTATGTAACACTGCGACCATTGCTGGTCTATTGTGTTCGCCCTAAGCTCACCCATATTTTACATATACGAGTAAATTCGAACAATTTTTTTTCCATTCTAGGGTATGCCGGTTTCATCACGATGTTTTCCTTCACCGCCCAGCTAGCGTTAATGATAAATAAAACCGTACATAAATTAAATTCCGTAGAACTTAGTGAAACAGGTCAGAAATCGAACCGCCGCCTCATGATTGAGTCGCTAGCTCTCTTCCGTATGGATTATCATGGCTCTAAATTCATTCATTGGTACGATTGAACCACCTGAAGTTGCTGGCATGAAGGAAAGTCTTCTCAGTTCCTGGCATGAAAGAAAGTAAATGTTGTCAGTAATAACAGAAGATAGTTCCAAATAACATGACGAAGAATCCAAACAAAGTCAAAACGTTTAGAAACAATCGATACTTGAATGCGTGAGTCACACACGCTCGTGATGGAAACAAGTCGTCTTTGTCCAAGTTGACACGTTACTTAGCCGCTCTATTTACAATGCTTTTAGCACACCCTATGTTAACGTAAAGTTTGGGTAAATAACATTTTCGCTTTGGCCCTACGCCCTGTGGTCGAAGATGTATATTACGTTATAATGTAGGTATAGATAAAGTATTTTCTCTTGATGTTATTGTACGATCGCAAAAATGTATGCCATGACGCCCAAAACTACGAGTAGAGATCACTTTTAACGAAACTACTTGAACTACTTACGATTTTTAAAACTGTATGTTCAGAGAACCAATAGAATCGTATTGAGTAATTGGGGTGAGTGCGTGTGTGGTTCGTGAGTAATTTTCATGCGATATTATGTCAAGCTGATACGAAAAAAGAAGATTTGTAGGTTCTTGATCTATTCATTCTGTCAACTTTCTTTTTATTCACATATCACCTATTTCAGTTCATTAAACATAACAGACAGCTATATGAAGAAGCTATTTACTACAGGGGCACTTTAACCATCAAACTCAACAACATTCACTATGGGATATGGGACAAACATAACAAATAATTTGGGTCGAGTAACATTGACGTTTTCTATGAACAAATAATATTTTTTACTCGATTTCAAAGTTAGCTCAATAGTGAATGTTGTTCAGTTTGATGATCTGCAGCACCTCTTTGACACGTAATGCATTTAATGAAATTTTGCATAGAATGTAAATTTATATAAAACGTAACAGAATAGATTATTTCATACAATTAGATAAAAAACAATTTATAATATAATATGGAAGAAATGAAGACAACAAGAATATAGAAATAAAAACCAACTTAAAGATAAAAAAGGCCGTCAGGTGCATCTCCGCGAGACATGGTACCAAGCATGCTGGCAGCGTTCCCTCTTTGGATGGTCAAGCTAATTCGTTGGCCAAGGAAGCTGCCAGCTCTACGATCACCGGTTGTTTCGCGGAGACGCATCGACAGCTCTTTAATAAATTTTTTGGCTTCTGGGCCCCAAGGACCCAATGTTTCGAAGCCAATCGGTGCAAACATGAAGCAACCTGAGATTTCTTCATACTTCCGCACCTTGGCAATCTCAGCGCCCATGGCCGCGGCACCCGCACGCGCGCATGTAGCTCTGATATGTGATGGGGCTAGTGTGTCGACGCAGGTCACGTCCCACACCAGGCACCTGCCCTGTTGCCAAGGGATGAGTGTCACGCCGTCGGGTCGTAAATAGTAATTTTGCATAGTAAATTTTTCAAATAAATAAATAAAGCTCACAGGCACATACATTGTAATGATCCCAAGCAAGCACTAAAGGCTAAAGGCTTTTTATTATGGAAACCATACAACAACGGCACGAACATATAACATACATGACCGAACCGGGATTCGAACCCAGGACCCTCGTTTGGCAGTCCGGCGTGGTAACCATTACACCAACCGAGTCGTCATAGAAATCATCATGTCTTTACTATATTTGTAGAGTCGGGGAAGGTGCCAAGCACTAGATAAACAGTTTTCAGATTTTTTGCTCATTTCTTAACACCTTGGCTTACTTAATTTATTGATCTGCAATAATACTTGTTTTAGTTTGCCATGTAAGGCGTTGACGTTATTTTAAGCGTAGGTAAACTTCACCACTATCTCTCTGACACACCGTATAGGTGTGGGTTGAATACCTTATCTCTACAGATATTTAATAGACATTGCTATTATCTCTAATGTCAGAAAATACAAACCAGCAATGGGTGTCATAAAACTTTAACTTTACTGGTTGCTTACATGTGCCTTTCCTATTTCAATTTGATTCAATATCAAATTATTCTGTTTTTGCAGCTATGTGGGATCACATGATGACGCATTGACGGAGCGGCAGACGTCAGTCCGTCATTTTTGAAGCACGGAGTTGTATGAAACCGCACGTAGAAGCACACACGGTGCGACAATCCGTCACCAATTGTGCTTCTACGTGTGGTTTCTTACTACTCTTGCTTCACAAATGACGGACTGACGTCTGCCGACAGATGCGACATCGTGTATGAGCCCACCCTAATGGCAATACCATTGCTGTTATTTCTGTATAACCGGGATCAACAGTGTCGATAGAAGTGGCTGGTGTGCAAAACATTATCGTTAATGTCACAAACACGGAGATAATTTTTATTTTTTTTGGGATTTGCGACAAAAGGGTTGAGGAGGAGGCGTTGGAAAAACAAAGTATGTGCATCTATTGCAAAAGAGAGACAGCTGTCAGAAAATGCATCATGATTCATGTAGTAAGCAGACTATAGGGTGCGTCCACATCTGACAAACGCGCCGCAAATGCGCAGCTCTCGAGCCGAGCATTCGCGGCGCGTTCGCCAGATCTGGACGCACCCTTAGAGATCAAAAATTTCGTTTTATGGCAGAAACTGGTGCAGTAAGGTCCATATTATGGTCACCATGATGATACTTAACGGCCTATTCGTCGTAGATAGTGCAATAGCGCGTAAATACTTGTTACGCGCTATTGCACTATCTCCGACTATATCACTTTTCATTACAGTTGAAACAAAGTTCAGATGTAAGTGATTGTAAGAAGTAGATATTTTTCACACAAATATAGGTTCAAAGTTTGAGAAGTTATTCAGTTTTTTCTCTTTCCTGTGAGGTTTATGGCACTAACGCGGTTTTGACAAATGCTTGTTACGCGCTATTTGACTATCCCAGACATGAAAACCCTAGCCATACTTAGAACCTTGTCATATATTGTGGCACAAAATTAAATACTTTTATTATACAGGGTGTTACATAAGTAAGAATAAATTTTTAAAACTCTTAACCGTCGTTGGGGGTTGTTTAGACCGTCAAACTGAAAAACTTTCTCTATGGGACCAACATCAAAATCCCAAAAAAAAAATTTATATCCCATACATATTTTATTTAGCTCTAGTCGGTTTGTAGAGTATGGAACATCAATTTTTTTTTTCGCGATTTTGATATTGGTCCCATAGTGAAAGTTGTTCAGTTAGATGGTCAACACCACCACCGTAAAGGTTTACCTATTTGTATTTTTGTAACACCTTGTATAGTTGCAAAACTTACGCAAGTAACACCAATTGACAAATTCAGAGTTTATATTTATAGTGACAGTCTAAAAGTAATCAAGCTTTTCGTAAGTCGACCTTACGTTTGAGCCCCAGGCGTGAGCACGTATAGTGTGCTGATGATGATGCTAAAAACATATCCCTGCTTCTGGCGCAGTCGGGTAGCGAATACAAGTTTAATACATAGTTATCAAAATTATATGTAGAAGACTTAAAATAGAGTTTTCGTATTCTAATCGGAATTATTCTTCATAGTGAAGTTATAAAACATTTAACAATCCCCTGATTGCACTTTTATTGTAGTTGCAAGTAGAGATTTGTATCATTTTGTTTTACGATTGCAGTCTCTTTGATTAAAGTCTGCTGTTTTTATTGAAGCTGCACTATTTCTACTTTACGATCCATTAAAATTATATAGGTACCTTCTGCTATAATATCTACGTAGATACATTGATAAAAGAGAACACCACCCCTTCCAAAGTTGATTAAAAATCTTTTCAACTTCAAAACTTGTTTCATTGTATATTATAATCGATTTAAAAACTATGACGAATCGGCATGAGAGTTATTTATGGGACCTAGACGAGGTCTATTGAAATAACGATGCTGTATTTATTGATAAAAAATGTATAAGGTACATTTAAAACGTGTACTATAAATGACTTTTATTGAAATAAAGTACCCCTATTATAAACCGTATGAAGTGAAAAGGCAGTCTGTTAAAATGTTAATATAAATTTTTTACGACTTCATAAAATATTGCATTAATATTTTAAATTGTCTGCTTAGAAATTGAATTTATTGCACTTTAACTTAAATTGATAAATTTTTTATCTTTTGCATGATCATGATCATAAAGGAAGAATTTGAAATAAATTGTGGGTACCTAACTCTTTAATTTGATAGATTTTTTATGGATTGCCTCATACATACATACATACATATTCTCACGCCTGTCTCCCACTGGGGTAGGCAGAAACAACGGAACGCCACTTGCTACGATCCTGACAAAACTCCCTAGCTTCCTCCACATTCATTAGTCCTTTCATGCATGCTCGTCGGTTTCGGGTAGATCTGACCTGGCCCTTCTTAAGGGTCGGCACTACCTACGGCCCGTTTGACATATCTGTCAAAAGAAATAGACCGGTGGCCGACAACACTCAACCCTATCTTATAAGATTAATGAACAAATCAATTTGATAGCTTTTGGTAATGAATTTCTTGCAAAAAACTTGGTCGGCTGCAGCGCGCGGCGCAGCTTGGCTGGCATGTTTACTGGTGTGAAGGAAAAAGTGAACCCTACCTGGTGACACAACATTTTACCTCGTTGAATTAAAGGACGTAACTAGTCTGTTGGTCTAGAGGCCAATTAGTAAGGACTAAAAAGTCTGGTCGGCCGACCCTATCCTGGCAGGTTCGTAGGTCTGACCGAATTTAGGGTACCTACTACCCGGAAGGCTTACCACATTAAATTAATGTTGAATGTTTGGTTGTGCGTGGCAATACTCCTGCAGCATCTGGATTTGAGAGCCGTAGTTCAAAATTGATATTTACAGCAACAGTACCGTGCGGGATGGACCTATAATGTGACTGATCAAAGATCACCCCTGGTGGTAGGATAGGATGGGTTCCAACTACATAATTAGATCACAGTATTACTAAGGCTTAAAAAAAATTAAAATTATTATAACAGAACAAATTAAAACTTTTAACAAAATAAAGAAATTATTATAAGTTTAGGTATTAGCAAACTAAGGGTTTGTAATCTTTTATCATCATAATCATCTTCAGATATAATATTTTAAGCACGGAATAAAAGTAAATTTTGCAGTAGGTAACTGGAACGATTGCCTTCAAAAACATTTGCGCAAAAGGACATCAGTGTGACCACTTTTAGTAGATTTCTTCTTTATTGGTAGATTTAGAGCAAAATTGTTTAGTAGATTTTAGTAGAAATTGGGTACTCGAAAATTTTATGTATTTAAAAATGCAAGGATTCCGTCTAATAAAATCTAAGCTGGCAATACAAATGGCTGAGAAAACGATTGCAGGGTTTGCAAGTTTTCCGGAACTTCTAGTACATCATCAGCCTATATACGTCCCACTGCAGGGTACAGGCCTACCTTCTAGGAGGGTGTTTGGGCGGTAGTCCACCACGCGTGCCCGATGCGGATTAGTAGACTTCACATAATATACATCAGAATTTCTTCGTCTGCATAGGCAGGTTTCCTCACGATGTTTTCGTTCACCATTTGAGAGCAGTCGGTAATACGGAGGTCGGAGGGTCGGTCGGGCGGTAAGTTAGAAAAACTCATTGGTACGTGGCATGTTGTCCGTGCGGATTCGAACTCGGACCTCTTGATTGAGAGTCCTCTCCGCAACGCGCCACCGAACTCACTTCTAGTACAGCAAATATTAATCATATCGCCTAATGTTGTTTTTTTTTTACAAAAGAGGGCTTCTGAGCAGAGTTGAAATTTTGGTACCTAGCACTTTTAATATGTCAAAGGCATTGCATGCATGTTTATTGACTTCCAATAATGTCGATATACGGGTATATTTCATATCACAGCGGATAACTTCAGCATGTATCGAACTTCAAAATAGCGAAAATAAATCAGCTGTCCCATACATTTGAGTCGAATATGTAGGTACTGCAGTTTTGTATAGGACAGCAGATTTTTTTTTTCGCTCTTTTGAAGTTGGCTCCATAGTGAAAGTTGTTCAGTTTGATGAGTAGAATACATGCTGGAGTTATCCGCAGTGATAAAAAATTACCCGTATATCGACACAATCGGAAGTCTATAAACGTGCAATCCGTTTGACATTATTAAAAGTGCTACCTAAATTTCGGATTCTGCTTATGAGACACAGAAAACTGCACTAAATTTAAACTTGCATACCCTTTGAAAATTGAAGCATCCATGTTACAAAGTGATAAAAACCAATAAAAATTATACAAAAATGCGAAAATAACATGTGTAATGATGAGCATTTAGATAAAATTAATAATATTTTGTACAAAAACGTGTTTAATATTAAATTTTGACCATCTGTAACGACATAAATATTATTTGGTAGAATTTAAGTAGAATTTGAAACAGGACTGGTAGATTTTGGTAGATTTCAGCAGTAATTTTAGTCACGCTGAAGGACATTGTGCGACACAAGAACATAATATAGGTGTTACTTAGTAGCTAAAGTGGGTACATGAATTCTGAAAGGGCACAGCAATATTAACAAGAAGTAATTTTAAAGATATTTTTTTTTATTATTTTACATGTATGCCATGTTAGCTTAATCAAATTAAAGATTGAAAAAGTCGGGCGGCGAGCGAGATTCGAACCCACGACCTGCCTATCCGGGGCATGCTCTACTCCAACAGAGCTGTCGTCGCCCCGCAAGCCACGGCGAAATTTTCAATCTATATATTTTATCGTCTTAAAGGGACGTCAGCGCCATCTACCAGAGTTATACAAACTACTGCTTACCAAAAACTACCATAAAAACAAAAGAGTTCTTGACGGCTTGGCTACGGGGTGGGTCTGTTGACATAAATAAAATATTTGTTTTGCAAAAGAGGTGCATTCGAATCGTAAGCGGAATTCAGTCAAAAAGGGTGTCATGCCGATTGCCGATCCTTGTTTACCGACTTTAAATTACTCATTGTGACAGCTTTGTATTAAGGTCTAACAAAATCAGGTGAAACTATTTTAAGGGGATGATCAGACCATCAAACTGAACAACTTTCTCTATGGGACCAATGTCGAAATCGAAAAAAAAAATCAGCTGTTCAAAAGCAAACAATAATTCCTATCTACCACTAGATTTGGCCCTGTTCTGCTGTGAACGAGTGCGGCGAAGCGGGCGTGCGAGCGGCAGGCGAGGTCACTGAACTCGCGCGGGGCCTCCGAGCTGGGTTGACTATGTAGTTTGTGGGCATGTCTTAGTTTTGATATTTAGGTAGGTAGATAGTGAACGTAGCATTTTGCTTTAAAATTGGATAGGTAACCATAAATTTCCATACACTTGCTTTGTTTTTAGTGGACGTTAAGACAATGAAATACCTACCTATTTTGAAAATTTAGGTAAGTAGGAAGGTAGGTAGGTACTTACATTAAATTTTGTACATATCCCACACTTTTTTCAATGAACTTTATTGCACGTCTTTGGATTTGTCTTTTACTTTGATTAAAATTTAATAACATCACAATCACATGCGATCACTGCACTATCCGTTGTCGCAGCACATGGGTGGTTCTCACCATGTAACCGTCATCATGTCCGTACACTAATGTTTCTACACGACCCCATACATGGAAATCAAGATTCAAGTGGCGTAAGGTTAGGTCAGGCCACTCAATAGGCCCATCTCTGCCACCAATCCACCGAAGTCCGTAGGTATCGTCCAAAGTAGGTACACTTGTCACTAGTTGTCACGTAGTGAGCTGGAGCACTACGTCGTCATCATCATGCTGGTAAGAGCTTACAAGAGGTTGCGTGTGGTTGTGCGCGCGCGCACGATTTCGCAGTTGCGAAACATACCGATATCGACCGCTCCGCGTCCGCGGCGCGAACGCTACTGGTGGTGAAGACGTCAAAGCAAGGTCGTGACCGATCGCGAGCTAGGGCGGGGGTGGGGGCGTCGAGTTCAAACTCAAAAGGAAGCCGCCGCGTGCGTCCGGCGTGCGTAGTAAAACACAGGTCCGTATTTAGGGTGATACTAAAATATTAGTAGATCAATGTAATTGATTATTTCAAAAAATGTTGATTTCGATATGGTCGCCAAAGAAAAAGTTGTTTATTTTCATGAACTGAACCTGCCCTTAAAATAGTTTCAGATGATTTTGTTAGACCTTATATATCCTCGATCTGTGCAAAATCGTGAGACGATACCCCGTAGTATTCCGTAGCAAGAGATTAAATGTAACTCGCAGAAATGAGTTACTGGTACCAAATTACCGACTAGCATCGATGCAAAGGACTACAAAATAAAGTCGAATACTGTTCTTGTGTATAGTAAAATACCAGATGACATTAAAGCCGACAAGAAATTTCTGAAGAAGGTAAAATAATTATTAATCGAACAGTGTCCCTATGACTTTAATTAGTTTCTTCAGTATAAGTAAACAAACATCTGAGTAGAAAAAAATGTGTTGCAGGTTGCAGATCGATTATTTGTACCTCAATAAGGTTATTATAATTTTTAACTAATCACATTGAACTGACTTTATAACATTTAACTAATTTAATTGTAGTACTGAAAGGTGGTAGTTAAGTTATTGTCTGGCACCTATTGTTTAAATCTGTTTTTTTCTTAATGTTTATAAATTATGTTGTAGTGTGACTAATAGGTACTCTGTAGGTACTTACCATCTGTAACTTATGTACCTACCTACAATTTAAGGTAAATAAATGAAATGAAATGAGATGAACCAAAAAGTACCAAATTAACCATAAACTACCAAAAAGTACGAAAAATTACAAAAATAACAATAATCTACCAAAAAGTACGAAAATCTACCAAAATAACAATAATCTACCAAAAAGTACGAAAATCTACCAAAATAACTTTTTGGTTACTTTTGTACGAAAATTTACCAAAAACTACCGAAAGACTAAAAAACTACCATAAATTACCAAAATAACCAAAAACTACCAAACAGTGACCGGACAGTAACTTTTGTGAAATTCCTTTGTGTTTTCTTGTATCGCGCAATGTCTTTTCGCGCAAAATTCTGTCGTGCAAATGACTTTCGAAGTCAACCGTTTGAGTCACCTACTACGGTACAGAATTCACTCTTATTCCATTCTTATTTAAAACATATCTGACGATGATGATGATGATTTCAGATTATCAATCCTTAGTTTGCTAGTAACAATAGTAATAAACTTACAGTTATTCTAATATAATAAAGGAGACAAAAATTTACCGTAATAGTCGACCAATTTATAAAATGCACTTCTAAGTCCACATATCGTGACGGGCAACTACGGAACCCTACACTGCATGTGGCCCGACACCCACTTGCCCGGTTTTTTACAAGTTACTTTGCCTACTTTAGCTAAAAATTGAATTGTTCATTATTCATCTAAGACAGGGTTGGGTGTTGCCGGTCACCGGACTATTCGCAATGATTTCGAACGATTGACGGCCCATAGTAATTTGTATGAAGAAAACGTCCAAAAAAATATGTGATTTTTGGTAACAAATTGCAAAAAAACTAGAAGTCGTATCGAAAAACTGATTTGTTTAAAGTGTTCTTTGATGTTTTGCCATTGATTATAAATATATTTTGTTGTTTTATTTTGTTTCACTAAATCACAGGACTCGGAACGCGGCAGTGCTATTCTAGAGTTTTTCATGTAATTCTCGATTACTTTCTGATGTAACTACACAATTTTACTGAAATTTTTTTTGTTCATCTTGTACTTCATCTTTTAGAGAAGCGATGGTCTTAATTCTGTTTCTAAATATAGCTATTTACTATCCTCAAAAGTCGGAACGCCGAACCCTGTTTTGCCCGATTAGGGTAGTGCCGACCCTTAAGCACGTCGCCAATTTGGTCCGAATATGTACGCCTAGGCCGTCCCCTTCCAACATTTCCACTTACGCTTGCCTTATAGGTTGCACTCGTCAATCTGCACTCATCCATTCTTTCCATATGACCAAACCATCTCAACATACCTTTCTCTATCTTTGTCACTACATCCTCTTTCAGACCACAACGTTCTCTGATTAAACTATTTTTCAATTTGTCCATTACAGTTACACCACACATACTTCTCAATGAGCGCATTTCCACAGCGTTAATCCTACTTTCGTGCGTCTTCTGCCATACCCAAGATTCACTTCCATTTCATTGCCTCATGCCTGTTCAAAATAGAATGTTGTTAGAGGATAGGCCCATTATCGGCCTTCCACTTCTTCTTAGGTACCTAAGCGGTGATCGCCCATACGAAAGAGAGCTAACAACTCAATCACGAGACAGCGCGGCCGTTCGATTCCTGGCCTATAATGTTTTCAGCTCTATCTCCAACAAATTTGCATTCACTTCTCATGTCAAACTTCAATACAATTAACTGGATACTGACTTAGGCACGGCATCACTAAAACTGGCAGCCATTAGTCTGGTCTGTTCCTTTTTTCCGTTATCTTACCATCTAATTAATTAATACCGGTTTTTGTTCGGACTAGTTGTAACTCTGTCATCTGACCGTAGATAGGTGTATAGTCGAGCTTAATTATCACTTAATTTTAAGTAAATTTCAGCCACTGTTTTTTAATTACAAACGAAATTATTAAGAGTGCATTTCGATAATGAAACTAAACAACATTTCCTATGAAACATGGGTCGAAAAACGAGATCAATTTTTGGCCCTCCATAAGAAAGTGCGTTTCAGCCGATCGATTTTCTACAGGTTGAAATTGATATCATTAGCATTCTTATAAACTACCCATCAAATTGAACAACTTTTTCTATAGGAGCAAAACGATCTGAGCAAAAAAAAATCTACTGTTGGATACATTTCAGTAGAGTCGAGGCATTGCAGTTTAGTATGGAACAGCAGATTTATTTTTGTGCCTATCGGTTTGCACCAATACTCCAATAGTAACACAGTTTGATGGGTAGACTCTTAGTTTAAAAGGGTGCTAATGATATCAATTTCATCCTGTATAAGAGGTTAAAAAAATGTTATCGTTTTTGGATCTATGTTCTTTAGGGAAAGTTGTTTAGTTGCATTATCTGAATACACACTTAAAATATTGTTGTTAATTAAAAATAGGGGTGTCTAGGGTCCTTCTTAATATGCTGATTGTTTTGAAGGGAATGATCAGCAGACCATAATACTGAACATCTTTCTATAAGGGACTCACTTCACTTACATGGCTTACTTGAATAAAACTTAAAAAAATGCGCCGTTTATTATAATTTCTCTGCTTCTGGTTTATAATCACAAGTAATTATTTAATAACCCATTACGTATAACCGACTGTACATTCAAACGTCTCATCGGTCGCCCACGCTGTGTAATTAAGCTTGAAGCAAACTGACTTAATGCAATCGGGCAACTGATAAACAGCTGTTAAATTTGCATTAAAAACCGATACTCAGCTCCCGGCTCATGCATAACCTTGTTCTGATTGTAGTTGCTGATTTATTATCTTACGTGCCAATACATACGTAAATAGACAACCGTAAATCCCATTCGGGGTTGGTAACTTTGCTACAACTATTAAACTATCGTTTTAAGTATGCAGTTGTAGCATTTGTAGGGTTGTGGTTCGATTGATGAGTGGTCCCAGCTTTTTGCTCACAAAAATACTCCAAAAGATACCTTTTCCATAGTTGCCTTAAATACACACTTATGAGTTAAAATATGATGCGTAGCATAGGAAAATGCTTACGACTATATTCCCCGAGGGGTTGTCAGAGATATTCTGCTCTAAGTTAAATATCGAAGTTCTATTCTTAACCAATTTCAGTTCTTATCACATTGCAATCCACTTACTATTCAACTGTGATGAATTTGGCATCGCGGTAAACTCTATGTACAGACAAAGAGTAGAAATTAAATGAGGGCGCTGCCTCTACGTAAGAACGGCTAAATCACGCATAACCTGGCAACACCACCATACTCAAATTTTAGTTACACGTGTCACCACGTTCATGACTTTATGGCCAAGCTATAACTGTCAGCCTTTAGTCTGAGCTATCTGTAAAAACGGCTCTAACGGCTGTCAAGAGCAGTACCGCAATTAGCGCAATACCAAATATGTCAGAAGTTATGGTTCGTACGTAGACCAATAACGATTTAATTACCGAATATTTACCGCGATTGCAGATAACGGCTATAAGCCCATCGCTACTTATAATGAAAAGTGGGTACAATACACGCCTCAAAATTGAAGCGTTTTCTCACGATGGTTTCCTTCACCGAATAACCAGCACACTGGCGTTACAACTGAACTTAATGAAATGTCGATATCAGTGAAAAAGAACGGATTGCAGATAAGTCGTGGGTTCAATAGAATAGAAGTTTTATAACCGTAACAGAATTTTTTAAATGTATATTGCTTAAAAAACGAGTTCTTGCTTCTGGACGTTGAAGAGACAAAATGTGAGTCGAGATCGTAGCAGGTGGCGTCCGATTGTATATGCCTTCTCTAATGAGACATGGCGTGTGTGAATGTATAATTTTAAGATAGTATAAATTGCAAGTGGGTACTTTATTCTGTAGCAATATTAATAAAGTAATGCAGTGGAATAGAACGGTTGGCTAAATATGGACAAAAGAGGCCACCAAACGAACTCATTCTTATACCATGACCACACTATATGTTAAATAAACATTTTACACAGAAAAAGAACAAACTCATCCTTAAAAACTACAAATTTAAATCAATTACTAAAAAATCTCACACGAGACACAACGAGCCCGTATTCGGCTGCGATTAGTTCCGAGCGAGCGTGGCGAATGCGCGAGCGCACGCTGTCATCGCGAACGCTGCTCTTGCGCAATGTATGACTGCGCCTCATTAGGCCGGAACAAAGTTTGTATATGTGGAATAGAGTGTGGACTTTGTTAGTTTTTACGAGAATACGAAAGTTCGAGGTATTGACTAAATCAATGTTAAACCTGAAAACCGTTTGTGAGGAATGGATAAAAGACTGATAGCTTTTCTTTAAAATTGCCAAAAAATTAAACAGTTGCGAATTTTAAAAGTTGTTGACTTATATTGTACCGAATCTGAAACAAGCGTCCGACCGTCTTGCGTTGAAAATGGTAAATGCCCTATGCGTTGAAAATGCGATGTATGATGGTGATAGATAGGTAATAGACTACTTTTTATTTTTTAAAGAAGTAGGTAGGTATATCAATGCCATATTTTATTTGATTCGAAAATATGACGTTGAGATATTAAGATGTGTAGTTCTATTTTCACCTTTCATTATAGGGTCCTTCTTCATAACGCTGATGGTTTTTAAGGGGATAATCAGACCATCATAGGTACTGAACAATTTTGTCTATGGGACCAAAGTCGATATCGCGAAAAAAATCTGCCTATTCGGCTGTTTCATACAAAACTGTAATCCTACTGAACCCAAACCATTTGCCCAAACCTCAAACTGTCATTCGAGCCTTCTTTCGTGATTTCAATGTTGGTCCCGTGGAAAAAGTTGCAGTATTTTTTTCTTGGCGATTTCTTAGCGATTTCATTCTCATTGTATGCCCGCGGTCTCAACCCGCCCGCCCCGAGAAATCGCCGCACAAACGCAAGTGTGGAAGGTCTCTAACATGCTTATCGATTTCGGGTAAAGTTCTCAGTCATCGTTGTCATACTACGCACACTACATTGACCTAATTTAGCCTAACTCCGATAAAATCCATTCCAAATGCAGGAAGTGAGTTGAGTGAGATGAAATTCATAAAACGGAACGTTCCCTACTCCTTTGTGAGGCAAGTGATGTGTATGACTTCCACTTTTGTTAGGAAGGAAGCGTCGAAAGTAATGATGTTCGGCAATTTGTTTCGTAATGTAGGGGGAAATTGCTGTACATTATTTTACTCCGAGTATTTTATTGCATCTTATACAGGGTGTAAGAAGACCTCAGAGCTCCAGAAAACTCAAAGGGTTCACCCATCAATATGAACAACTTTTACTATGGGACCAACTATCTCATAGTTAACTAACTAACTAACAACAAATTATATCTTTTGTAGCCAAGTTCATACCCAAGAAACACCTAAGCTGCTTAAATGGCTTCTGTGCAACCTGAATGCTGTATAATAGCCGTTGAAGGGCTGTACTATAATACTTAAGTGGTTCAGTAGCGTATTTTATAACGATTCAACAGGCATGTGGTACAATAGCCGTACAACGGTAAATATAATCCCAATGACGATACAAAGGCGTGTTATAGAGTTATTGTACGGGCATTAGATATAAAGCAGAGTTACAAATACCTTTTAAAACACCGCGAGTTCTTATAGAGGGCTATAGTAGGTCAAAGTGTTTAAATAGAGTTATAAGCTTCCTTTGAAGCGCTTTAGGTTGTATATTGTATATTTCTAAACCTCTAAGCTGTTGAATAGAACTTATTACAGCCTTTCAAACGCTATATCTACAGCAGAGAAATATAATTCCATAGTGGCACTTAGGGCGCTATATCTGAGAATTTTACAGCAACTGTATGGTAAATAGCTGAATAAGGCAAGAAAAACACGCCTTATACAGCTAAAAGCGTAAAAATTCCGTTTATATGGTCACTATAACGGTTGAAGCGAGAAAAGAGTGTTTTACTTATCTAATTGCTTCATTGTGACTCCATTTTGAGAAAGATTATTATGTTTGTCTTTTTCTTATCTCGGGACATAACTAACTCGTTTTATTATTATTATTGTATGTTATTTGTAAATATTAAATTGATTGTACCTCTATAAACCAGAAATATTGCATTTAGAGTCCTATTTAATTAGTAGAGTATAAATAGAAACACACATAGTGTAAGAAGGAATGAACAGGGGATTTATGATTTTAAACATGGACCCCTTAATAAAATTACCCTCATAATAGAATATCAATAGTCCGTTGTACAACCTTAGACTCTTAAAAGAAGATATTAATTGCTGATGTACACCTTAAAAAGTACAATAGAGCGTCAATACCACAATTGTAGAACCGAAAGGTCTACAACGGTGGATACTAGCGGCTTAAATCGATAGAACGGTTCTAGTAAACTCTAAAGGCTGTTGTAACCGAGACGCCATTATAGTTTTTGATAAAAGCAATTCTCATGATAATTTATAATTTTTTAACATCATATATAATGTATAAAAACCGAATTTAAGTCACTCTTTCTCACCAAAGATGCTAAAGAAACCACCTAAAAAGCTAAACTATCTTATATAAACTATGATCAGAATTCACACCCTCTAATTAAATGTACTTTTGATACAAAAAACTGCATAAATAGCCGGCGCGTGAAAATTTAAGCTAAAACATATGTATATATTTACAATAAACTGGTACTCGCACTGGTATTGTGCACGCATAAATGGAAAAATCAACACTTAACCTGTTGCTATTTTTTTATTTTCATTCGTTAGTATTTTATCCATCAATCATTCAATTGGCACTGGTCTTCGTTGAAATAATTATGTTTTGTTCATTTCCCCAAAATATCGCTGTTGTATGACTAATACAGATCCATAAACTCTAATTCAGAGATACAGACGCGTCTAAATACGATGCGAGCGCTATAGTCGCGCTACAAGAACTTATTTTAGAACCTTAGGCGTACACTACCGCTTGCATAGCACCTTTGTATCTCCGTACTAACACACATTTACGACCACTGTAGATACATTGTAGAACCTTAGGCTGTATAAATTGGTGCCTCTTTTGGGGGTACAGCGGCGCTGTAGCAGCTTGTACGGCTACTGTAGAACTTGTTTATAGAGGCTATGCCGTTATTAGGAACTTCTAACCGACCACTGTACGGCTTGTTATAGAGCTTGCGTGCTACTTGGGTATTTAACTGAAATTTCAGGATGTTTTGGCTAAGTTATATCTTTAGTACATAATTATTTAGCTATATCTCACTTTATTTTATACTTTAATGTTTCACAAACCCAGTGCAACCATTCAAAGTTAAAGTCAAAATAACTTATTCCATATAGCTTGAAGCCCACTTATTATTATCCTTTTTGAAGCTACGACACCGCGTCAAATATTGTCGCTGTAGAGAACATGCAGCCAGAAACTCTACAACATAGAACAACATATATTACAATATAAGATTATGTATACAAAAACACATAGTCTATTTAATAAATAATGAATTTTAATTTAATGAAAGAAATAAAATAATCGATACTATACAGTAAACTATAAGTTGGTGACAAGCATTTTGATCATTTAATTAAATAATCATCCAGTTTATAAATGCTTTTTCAGAGAGGACTTTTTAGATATGAGTTTTAAACATATTTCGGAAAGATTAAAAATGGTCTCGGAGATTTTATTATAACAGCGTACACAAGTACGAAGACCGATGAAAGACGTGTTGAAAGTGTGGAGATATCAGTTTGTTATATTTTACTACATACTTCTATGTATACTATTGCTTCATAATATATACCTAAATTCACCAGTAAACAAACAGCAGCATTTTGATACCTTTTGGAGGATGTAATTAAATACTGGAAAAAATAATTTCCTTATAAGAATCATATTTGACTAGAATCTAATCACAATCTTCATAAAAATTCACTTAACATTATCCTATTGAAAATATAATTAAAAATCATTCGACTCTGCCTCTTTCAGCTCAACATCAAACCATTTTATCACAAAGTCGGTTGTTAGAGACGCCTTCTAATTGAACGGGACGGAAGAGGAATCAAAGGGAATGATTGCATTCCCCCAAAATTTCAAGGGGATGTACTGGCGAGGGTAGCTCGCGATGCGTGGACAAAATACTTTTAGGGGCAAACCGTAATAACATGGATTTACGAATATTTTTTTGTCAGTGCATAAAAGAAGAAGATTTTTTTACATATTGTGCTATCTAAAAGAGAACCGATAGGTAAAGATATAGATTTACACGTTTAAATTCAAAATTTACATAAATGCGTAATGATTACGAATTTGACAATATCTCACATAATATCATAGAGGATATCTGGAGCGATCCTCTGGACGTTATCTGGGGGGTAAGCTCACGTATCGTTGGATAGCAAGTCACCAAGGATCTTGGGGAATTGGAGGTCTAAGTTTACATGGATGCCATAGACTTCAATTTCACCCTGTAGTGTTGAATGACGCAGTCAAAAAATAGCAAAAGTTTTCTATCTCTCTTTAGGCCGTTGCCTTGTAGTGGGATCTTGCAGGCTTTATCTTAATTCTACTTAATTCATTTAATGGTTTGATAACAACACAAACGTACATTTAACCATTTTCATAATCTGAGTCTCCAACCTTGGTAAGAAACATGAGATTTATTTACAGCTAAAAAGCAGTTTTCCGATTAGTTTATAGTCTCGGATCCACAAAAAGTTTGGCATTGCCGTGTCCACTAAAAACAGAAGACAAAATCAATTCTTGAATCCAAGTAAAATTCATAGGTCAAACTAAAACATGGCGGGTAAGATTCCGTTGCAGTAATGTCATTTGCTAAGAAGGTGGTTGGAATTGCTTTATGTAATTTGTGAGCCTGGGGTCCAAACAGATCTGTCTTCAGATGTCAGGGTGTAAGGTTTCTGAAGATGCAATAAGTTAGACCGTTATGCGTGTTTGAGGTAATTGGTTAGAACATTCTGAAGAGTGCCTAGCCGTTCGGTAAATGTGCATGAAATTGTTTGAAAAGGACAGTTATTTTTATTACGCTAAACTTGCTAAATATTTTACAGTGTAATTTTTAATCCAACTTAATAATTCTATCAGGTATGGGAACAACATTGACATATTGCAGTTTGACTAGCTATAACCATGTTGTTAGTCACACTTTATCAGCAACAGCCATATCACCTTACACAGAAGCCAGTCTTGTGCTTACAGATATTTCGATAGCCATAAGCTTGTATTGGTGAAATACTTACTTGGACATACTTGAAGAACGTCGAAACATTATGATAGTCTGAAACATTTTGCAACAGAATTTTTTCTTCAGCATTATTCAGGTTTCCTCACGATGTTTTCCTTCAACGTTTAAGAGCAGTCGGTATTACGTACATAAATTTGAATAAAATATTAGTAGATACCTGCATGGCATGACGTCCGTGTGGATTCAAACCCGGATCCTTACGATTGAGTGTCCATACCTCTCCACAACGCACCACCAACGCTCTCTCTGTAGATATTTTTTATTAAAAACTAAATATAAAGGTAAATTTAATTCAATTAAAAAAAGTAGAGGGGAAAGAAACATGAAGCAAAAATAGTAACATTTCACCGTTGCGTTATCGCCACAGATGCGGATAGAAGGGGTTGCTATGAACAGAAATGGAAGCCACTTCAAAGCCGGCGTTTCTATGATGCTTCCTACAAAGTAAATACTTATTTATACGTAGCTGTTTTACGAGAATACTTCTTTGTGATCTGAGTATGGGTTTACTTATAATTATGTTGTGGTTACCGCAAGCATTTGAATCTCTTGGAGATTCAGCCTTTGATATTAGCTTTACTGTTGCATACGAATATCTATTTCAATGAACATACAAAAAATTACGTTACAGATCTTGGTTTGAAATAAACAAATATAAAGGTTCATTTTTAATATGCTGACACGTTTTTAAGGGCTGATCAGACTGTCAAACTGAAAAACGTTCTCTATTGCATAAATTGCAAAAAAATCTGCCGTCTTATACATTAGGCTCAAGTAGGTTTACAGTTTTGTATAGAACAGCAGATTTTATTTCGCAATTTCGATGTTGGTGCCATAGAGAAAGTTGTTCTGTTTGATGGTCTGGGTTGGACTCTGTATAAGACCAAGACTAAATAGTAATTAGTTAGAGTACTCTGTGCTAATACTGCCATCTATCAAAGCATGGTCACAATTTTATTAGGTGAAGAATGTCCTCAGGCAAAAAAATTATAATCCAACACTTCCTAAGATCTTCGACAACTTCGTTAAATAATAATTGTACTGTGGCACATAATATTATCATAGCTTAAAGCTATTCTCATGACTCTATTCTAAATAAATCAAACATTTGTTCAGTATATTTATTTACAGTCTACTTTTAACATAATTATGAATGATTTTTTCTGACCGCATACCGAAAAGCCACCCAAGTAACTAGAAAGCAGGTTCTACGTTATAGTAATAGGAATTTTTTATAAATAAATTACAATTTTCTACTAAATCAGTTTCCTAAACACGGTTTTGAAGTCAACATTTTGCAGCTGTTTAGCCATAATTTTAGGAACTCAACATAAATTTCGAATATTATTCGCAACAAACAAAACAGCCGAAACTATGAAAACAAAGTTAACCCAAATATTATGACTACAAACAAATGTGACCTAAATGTATTCATATATGCCACGAATTACAATGCGAAATGCGTTCCCATTTCAGGCAGGTATAGGACATTTTAATAGACCGAATCTGACCATAAAACGTACAGATTATATGGCTCTTCAGATTTTTTGCACACCTCGACATAAGAGTCCACGCGTGTGTTAAAATCCCCTCAATATTCTGATCCATTGTATCGATGTACCCGAATGGATATTTCAACTTTTTACCGAATGCCAAACAAAGCTTATTTTCGAGCATCATAAGAAAGGTTTATTTAGCCATTGTTGGTGCACCATTTATCTCTTTAATTTATGGGGTAGCGTCGCGAATGGTGGACATGTTTGCGTCGACGGCTTCACGTAGTTCAGTTCATTGTGATGTGTCCTTTTTGTATGATTCAAATCCACTCCTGTGCCTAACTACTGGTCCCGATTCGTCACAGAGAGGTAAATGCCCACTATTAACCATTGTTTGTGGGTTCGTTATGCACCAAGTAATTTTCTTTGGTCGTTGGAATTGTTGCACTTGTGGTGCGAGCAATAAAAACATTTATCAAGCCTCGAGTTATTTCAACCGAGTAGGTGTTAACTGAACACAAAGACCACCGCGATTGTGGTATTGAATGCTACTGTTTCTACAATCGACCGGACGCTTTAGTTTATTAAGTAAATAGCACCGTAGGAGTTCGTCGTTTCTATAAGTCATCTTTATAATACGGTCTGAAATTGTTTTATTAAGTAATATTGTAAGGGACAGCCTGGCAAATACTGAAACGGTGATTTCAGACCATCATACTCAACTACTTTCACTATGGAGCCAACCTTAGGAAATGCGATTTGTTGTTTTATACAAAACTGCTGAACCCGACTCAAATTTATAAAACAGCTGATTTTTTTCGCACTTCCTGAAGTCGGCTTATGGTTCCATTTTATGGTTTTAATTTACCGTTTCAGTATTTGCTAGGATGTCCTGTATCGCCTGGTATATTATCGTATACCTATGTGTGTACTAGCAAACCAAGGACCAAATATTCTTAACATAATTGGTGAAATCTTTCTAGCCACAGTAAATGCCTCTTTCATATCTGACAAATTATTTTGAAGTTGAGCTTATTATGTCGTATTAGCATAGAAAAACCGTACGTTTTTTAAAAGTGGTTATTAAAGAAGTCCAGATTTTTCATTAAAAGCTTGCTTGTTGCTATACTGCTTTAGATAGCCCGCTCTATAAATTGCATATGAAAACTTTACTTTATCGGTTAGGTTAGGAACTAATTTCAAATATAACCAGAGTGTTTGTAATTCAGGTCGTGTTAGTTAACGGTCTGATAAGCCAACATTGCTAATATTGCAGTTTTGATTAGCAATCTCGATGCACTCATATCAGAAGAGAATTTGTAATTTTGTACGTTATTCAAATGAGAAAATCTAAAGAATTATTCTTTAATTACTATGCTACTGCTTGTCTAATTATAAATAAAGAGACAGAGAATGGAAGAGAAGTAGAGGAAGACCTAGCAGTGTAAATTAAGAGTAGGTGCCGAGAGGATAAATTTGGGGTCGTATCGTACCAGGTAATAAAGACACTTTCCGAAAGAAAAAGATTGGAAAATGTTCCACTGACATGTAAAGATGATCAGTTTGTCTCATTATACATACCTATATTATATTTATGTTATGATATTATTGACGGTAATGTTACAAATGCGAGATTCTTAGAAGGTGTTTAGGAATTTGTGTTTATAATTCGAGAAGAGTGATTTGTTTCGATTTTGATGTAGTCAAGAAATATCTCTATTAGCTGTAAGAAGAAAGATGGAAAATCTGACTACTACTACTATAAATTGAAAAGATTGCCTACGTTAGTTCCGGAGATATTCTTTGGGTATACAGGGTGTTACAAAAGTAAAAATAAAAATTTTAATTAAATTTAAGGGGTTTGTTTAAACCATCAAACTGAACAACTTTTAATATAGGTCCGACAACCAAATCGCGAAAAAAAAAATCTGCTATCCCATACATTTAGCTCAAGTAGATTTGTAGTTTAGTATGGAACAACAGTTTTTTTTTTCGCGACTTCGATATTATCCCATAGTGAAAGTTGTTCAGTTTGCTGGTCTAAATCACCCCCTTAAATGTTTATTTGCATTTTTGTAACACCTTGTAGATAGCTGATTCGCAGAAGTAGGTAAGTTTAGCAGTAATATTTTGGATTCCTTTCACACAGTTTTCGTATAGAAATTATTTCGGTCAGAGCCAGTCGTCAGTCATAAAAGCACTATAAAATCTACTAAATTTTAATTTCAATTTCCTACGAGTGTAGTAAAATTCAACTTGACCATTAATGTGGTAATTCACCTACTTCCACTATACGTATAAAACGAAGCTAATAAAATTGTATGCACCACAAATCTCTGGGTAATTACTCGAGTCACGGTTGTATAAGTTTTAATTAATCGCTAAATTACACTTGTAGTATTTATGTTGGTTTATCGCCGCTGAGTTGTCGCTGTATGCTTGTCGTGTACTGGTTTACGGGTGTGGGTTTCCATTTTACAAAGATTAACGTCAATATTAACTAATGAAAAACTATGAAGAATAGGGCTAGGTACCGTAAAATTATACAACTATAGTCCTGGTCTGCAAGTAGGTATGGTCCAGTTTTCCTGCCGTAATAAATTGCTACGCATAACGCCATGTATATTAGGTTATTTTTATAACTCCTATTATAGACAAAGATATAGGTAAGCAGACAAATTATTTAGATGGCGATATGTTACGCATTTGGGCAACTGAGTAGTGACAGAAAATTGGACCATACTTGCACTCCAGGATTATAGTTGTGTAGTTTTACGGTACCAAATGTCACTATAAACGAGGCCGGCGAGCCAGTTAAGCACTTTTGAAACTCATTATGTTCATTTAGGCTGATTCATTATTGCTATATATTGCCCATGAAATCGTCTCACTTTTCTCCAAGGTTGTGCATTTAATCTAGGTAAGAACCATTTGTATAAGACTTTGTGAATGTGTCATTGTGTATGTGGGGGTGTATATAGGTATAGGACTGGTCACTATAGAAGATGATCAATGTCATGTAATTACACTTGTAGCCATATCTGATTGTTTTGATTAATATGTTGATTAATAATTTGGTACTACGCCAAAATACGAAGACAAAACTTTTTTTTCCAAGCTGAAGTACATTTAGAAATTATACTGTCCATTTCCGTTCTTTAACGATTCCTACATCAAATATTCAAATCAATAATAGTTCTCAGGGTTGCGAAAAAAAAGGTGAAATTGTTAGATTGACATGACGATGAAGTTTCACTTGCTTTTTTTTTTTTACTTAGCCTCTTCAATGTCCCACTGCTGGGCCAAGGCCTCCCCTTTTACTCTCCAATCCTCTCTGTTGTGTGCAACTTCTGGCCAATTCTCCAAGAAGGCATCCATGTTATCTCTCCACTCTCCACCTTTTTCTCGGTCTACCTCGACGCCGGTGACCATCCTGGGGAACCCAGTCTGTGGTGATTTTGGCCCATCTTTCGGGCTGCATGCGACAGACATATCCGGCCCAGTCCTACTTCAGCTGAGCTGTCTTGCGCCTATATTCTATATTCCTCATTTTAAAGCATTGTGGTTGTCCCAATAACAGAGATATTTTAAAAACCTTATACTTAAGTAATGGAAACATACCCCCATCATTTCTACATCAACCGTGGAGCAAGAGGAACGTGTCTCACATAGTTACGATTAATGTCAATGACAGCTTCATCAAACTCTACTCTCATTTCGGTTCGTTTAACAACTCCATAAACAACTTTTTCCTTACCGACCAATGACAGAAAGTATCACATAAAATTGTAGTAATTTTATCTACGAGCTGTATCGTAGAAAATCTGTTTTGACTAAGAGGTAAAAATAAGTTTTTTAGTAACTAGACTTATCCTGCGACTTCGTCCGCATAAATTATATACCAGATTTTAAGTCAGATCATAGCTATCAAACAAAAAAAGTTTTATCAAAATCGGTTCAGTAGTTTTTGCGTGATGTGCGGACAAAAAAAACTAACAAACAAACTTGTCAACAGATGGCGCCACACGTCATTTAAATCGCGCTATCGAGTGTTATTTGAGTTTATATAAAGTGAACCGCTATTATTCCTCACGATTTTTACGATTTTATAATAGTTAAGATAGTAAGTAGCCCCAAGTACCTCCAATTAAATATGACATATTCAAAATATCCACATTTGCATTTATAAAAATCATGAGCCCGTTGTCACTTTCCCAAGCATTCAAACTAGTAACAATCTGGATTTAGAGACGATATTCTGTAAAAAAAGTTATTTCCCAAGCTATGTTTTATAACCTAACATAACACTGTTTACGCAACCACTGTCCATGTAGTCATTACTGAACGAACGTACTGGCAATACGATTTGATGTTTTGTCGTTAAATTGCAATAAAACTAAGATTACAATAATTGATTAAGTTATCAGGGTTCTGAATCAGCTTTTTGGATGTTACGTTTTATAGCTTATTTTACAGTTATGCATTTTCGTCGTACGCCCACTTTGACTATAAACAGTAAATTCGTAGCTCACAATAAAATTACACAACAGGTACTTAAAAGTTTAATAACTATTCTTCTGTTACCAAAAAGGAGTGACCGCACGTTTGCAATAAGAACCTCGTAGGCAAAGGGAAGGGATGGCATGCCATGTACCCATGAAGAAACTGACCAATTGGGTTTTTCTATCTTGTGTGTCTGAATACCGACTGCTCCCAAACAGTGAAGGAAAACACCGGGAGGAAACCTGCATTCGCGATGCAGAAGAAATTCTAATGCGTATGTAAAGTCTTCCAATCCGCATTGGACACGTGTGGTGTTCATACCCTTCTGTCTAATTAAGATTAGGCATGTACCCTATAAATATAGATGGATGTATAAAGGGTGTTTCATAAGTAACAATAAATTTTTAAAACTCTTAAGGGGGTTGTTTAGACCGTCAAACTGAACAACTTTGTCTATGGGACCAACATCAAAATCGCGAAAAAAATAATTTTACACCCCATAGCTCTAGTCATAGACATATTACTCTAGCGATAGACAAGCTCGTTCAAACAAACAACATGTCACACAAAACAACACAAAATGACACATTGCGGTCTGTCATTGCCATAGTGACGAAGTGAACTCGGGAACATCAATCAGGTGCGGACACCTCATTCAAGTGGAACATGTTGCTTCTATGAAAGGGCAAGTCTATCGCTAGAGTTTAAGTCTATGGCTCTAGTCGATTTGTAGAGTATAGAACATAATATTTTTTTCGCTATTTCTACTTTGGTCCCATAGTGAAAAATTGTTCAGTTTGATGGTCTACACCACCCCCTTAAAGGTTTATTTGTATTTTTGTAACACCTTGTATAGGGTCCTTCTTAATATGCGTCACTTTTTAAGGAGATGATCAGACCGTCAAACTGAACAACTTTCTCTATGGCACCACCAAAGAAAAAAATCTGCTGTTCCATACAAAACTGCAAACTTACTCGATCCAAATGTTTGGGACGGCACATTTTTTTGTTTCCGCGATTTCGATGTTGGTTCCATGGATCAAGTCGTTCAGAATAACGGTCTGATAATCCAGAAAAATAACATGATAAAGGTAGGAACGTTCAGTCTTCATAATAACAAGATACCTTCGATCACAAGAGACCGAGTTCTTTAGGTTTGTGCTTCATTTAATTATATGTTTTAAGTCACGTGCCCTTAAATTCAAAGTTTTAGAAATTATGCTCTTACATTCTATGAGCGATAATTCATTTATTTCTAATGTAAATGTAATAGGAAATATATGTAAATTTGCATTATTACATTACCTATGACAGCAATTGGTTGTAACATAAATATGGATACGCATACAGAGCACTGTTTACGTGTCTAATACCAATAAAATGCTTTTATTAAATTGTCAAATTTTATAAAAGTTGTGTAATTTCATTTAATTTATTAAATCAGGTTTTTCAATGTTTGTCAGAGTCATGTTAGCAGGAATTCTTCAGATTTAAGGCCTCCGCACATTGCAGCGATATTATCGAGCGATTTTATCGAGCGATATTATCGACAGCGATATCGCGACACCTTACACACTGCAGCGATTCCGCGATTCCACCACTGAATGTAGTCGAAAGAGATTGCGTCAGGTTGCGATAATATCGCGGCAGTGTGTGGGATCGAGAGCGTCCCCATACAAAATAACATATTATCGCTCGATAAAATCGCTGCAATGTGCGGAAGCCTTTATTAGTACTTTAAAAAAACCAAAAAGACATGCAGAGTTAATTTCTTTAAGATCCCTATAAATAGTCACAGACACGACATTCCATTCGGAAAAGAAGCCGTTATTGTAAGTCGTTGTCATCAGAATAATCATCATCAGCTATACAGGGTATAAGGAAAAGTATCATTAACCTTTAAGACTTTTTAAAAAGTCTAGAAATTTACTTTACCCATCAAATTGAACAACTTTTACTATGGGAGCAAACATGTCAGCGCAAAAAAAACTGTTGTTCCTGATACTAAACTGCATCGCCTATTCGACTCTAATGTATGAGACAGCTGATATTTTTTTTGTTCTGACAGGTTTGCTCCCATAGTAAAAGTTGTTCAGTTTGATGGGTAGAGTAAGTGTATTAAAGGATAATGATACTTTTCTTTACACCCTGTATACGTCCCATTACAGGGCACATGCCTATTCTCAAGGAGAGGGGTGTATGGGCGTTAGTCCTATGCGTATTGGTAGACTTCACATACGTTTCAGAATTTCCACAGTCAAAATATAGCGCGTATGCAGAAAAACATGTTATTTATGTATGTCTAATAAATGTGATTTTCTAAGACTTCTATTCAAATTTCAAACCTCTATGTCCAAGAAATAATAGTTGCATATTATTATGTTACTTGTACTAGGTACTACAAACTAAGAACCAACGAAGAACTTATGCTTCAAAGTAACATCGTGTTACTATAAAGTTTATCAGAAATCGTGTAATTTAAAAACAATACTAGAATCTTTAAAGTCAAAGTTCACAAAGAACATGTAAGGTTATCGTCTATAAAAGTACACACACTAGATTAAAGTAAATAACCCCGTTTCTAAATACAAGCCGATAATTCTATCTTATGTATCGACGACCTCGACAATGTGGTAAACATTGTTAGATTAATAAGCAAGTGTAATGTTTAATTGGGTACTAACCAAACGAAGATAGAAAAATAAATAGGTAATAATTTATAGTTCATTAGGATAGAAAATACCTTAGGTATTATTCATGATATAGGATGGTCAGGTCCCATCAGGGAAGGAAAATAATTTTATAATTTTTTATAATTTTTATAAACACCTCTAATGAGATCTAACGGACCCTAGTTAGTATATTGTTATTTATTTGATTACTGGCGACGGGCTCACCCCCCGTCACACTGGACAGAGTTTCGGTACTACTGGTGAAACGTGGATGTTCTGAGGTTTCAGAATATCTGACTACCCCCTCGGGGAATAAAGTCGTGAGCATATGCTTATGCTTATGCTTATTTGTTTATTCAAAGAGCCTCTTTGTTGAAAATAAAATGTATCATTAACCTTTAAACCACAATTACATACTCTCATAAAACTGAAAAAACTTTTACTATAGGAGAAAACCGATCGGAACAAAAAAAAATCTGCTGTTGCAGCATACATTTGAGTCGAGTAGGAGGTATTGGAGTTTAGTATGGGACAGCTGATTTTCTTTTTGCTCTGATCGGTTTGCTCCCGTAGTAAAAGTTGTTCAGTTTGATGGGTAGAGTATGTGGTTTAAAGGTTAATGATACTTTTCCTTAAACCCTGTATTCTTTACGATGCCATCTCTTCTTTCTGTTACAGTGTTTTTGTGGTAAAAAGGCTATATCCACGGATCATACGCATCTGTATATACTGAAACCTTTTAAATAAGCTAAAAGTAGACCTCGTAAGTTGAAAAAATTTGATTGTAGCAGAGTTTCTGACCACCCCGAAAGGGAATACGGTTAGGAGCAGTACCAATGTTAAGACGCTGTTATACCGTCGAGGCCGTTTTTTGAACAAGAACGAAAGTGTTTTAAACTGTGTTTTAAAGTCTGAAATTAAATTATGTCTTATTTAAGGATCGGGCGGATGGGCGACTGTTCTCAATTATACGATTAGATTAAGTTTACTAGATAGAAAAATATCACAAAGTTACCCCTTTTTGTTATGTTTTTTCTATACTATGATTAAACTGCTGATATTTAACTTTTTATTCTTGTACTTAACTAAATACATTAAATATTTCTGGTGAACTCAGGAGAAGTTTTAGCTTAGAAACTCCCATGAGCAAAGATATTGACGAAAAACACGTTTTTTTGCGATCCTGCTTTCAATTGGAGCAGGATGGCTAATTGTAAACTTATGCTTGCAAGAAAGACACGCTTGCACTGGGATAACCTAGCCTTAATTTAATGTCTAAACAATAGCAATAGCAGTTCATAAACAATAAAATAATGCTGACTTCTCGTATAATGACACGTGTCTTTCCGATGGCTGCCTTATCGTCTCAGTAACCAGAAGTTGTTACGTCAGTTAATCAAATGTATAATTAGTTTATCAAAGGTTTATCATAAGGGACTTAATGTATTGAACAATCAATATTGTCTGGTGACTTTCCACTTAGTTTTAATCTAATTTGAATAATCGTCATGTGTTTATGCGTAGGCCTGCATGCCTAGTAGGTATGAATCTCCATACAAAATGATCACGGGAGTTACATTCCATGATAAAGTTTGTATTTGTGTTGATATCTTTTCTTCAGGATGATATTAAACGATTTTGAGGGGGGAAGAAATAAAAAAAATAGCGGCAATTAAAAATAAAATAGGTCAAGTGCGAGTCGGGCTACTCGCGCATCGAGGGTTCCGTACCACACCACCACAGAACACAACATATTAACTTAGAAAAAAACTTTTTTTCTCCGGGACCTTCGAATCATGAGACCGACTCACACTTGACCCGTTTTTATTATTTGTTGTTATTTTCTAGAGTTTGCTCTATAATTACACCAAGTTTGACGCTTGTATGTATTACCGTTTTTACTGTAGAACGAGAAGAAAAAACGTCGATAAAAACCAGTTTCTTGTTGAGAACCCCCCTTAATTTTTAACTTGTTGAAATTTTTATTAGTTGTTATAAAATCCGCCGTAATAACGCATATTCTGTGCAAATTGCAACTACCTAGCTATTACGGTTCAAAAGTTACAGCCCTAAATGGGTAGGACGGACAACGTAGGCTTAGTAATACAATCCCGTTTTTACCCTTTGGGTACGGACCCCCAAAAAAAGGTCACCTTCTATATAGATAGAATATTAAGGTGCAAATAAAAACAAAAAAATAGTGCAAATGTAATCGGATTCCTTAGTTGCTTCACCCCCCCCGGGGGGGGGGGGCCCCCTCGGAAAATCAACTGTAATGAAACATTATTAAAGTAAACTACACTCATCATGATTGATATTGCTGAGTAGGAAACCCGGTGCAACCTAATGCAATAATCCAAAACAGATTAAAATCTAACAAATCAATTCTATTTGTTCAACTAAATGAGCGGCCACCCGTATGGTACAGATAGCGATCACAGTGTTAATAAAATACTCCCCCATTGATGCCATTGTCTCATGGATAAAGCAATTTACCTAATTAAAACACCCACAGTGTAGACCACATTGAGATAAACTATACTGTTATTAAGACATTAAACTGTTAAGTTCTGTGAAGTTTAGTATGGTTAAGTTTTGAGCCAATTTAGTTTTAAATTTTTGAATAGCAATTTATTTCTATGAAAAGCCATATAATTATAGGAACTTATGGGCCATTTATTCTGTTTAAACTTTTCAGTAACGAACATAAAAGTATAAAAAATTTAATGTACCTACTTGTAATAATTTTTTTTTTACTATCAGTAGATGGGCTTGCTCTTGACCTCAATCTAGTCCTCAGGACAAAGATGGGGTCGAAGATGTAGCGAGCTTACCCAGAATGGCACTGGCACTCCTGCACACCAACGGAACGCAGCAAGCTGCTTGGCGCCAGACTCCGGCAGGAGAATGGTCGCGAGCCAGGCGGCTCCTTGCGGAGCCTACCACACCGCTGTGGGGATCGTTCAGCTGCCACCACAAACTAGGTAGCTTGTGGTGCCGTTGCCCGGGGTGGACTGCTAGGAGGCCCAAAAAGATATTAAGATAAATTGCTTTTGAGAGGCACTTTGTCGAAATAAATAAAAAGTAGTACAAAGGTGCGTGCTGCTCAAAAAACTGTAACCAAAAAGCGGTGTCATCGTGGTTTTAGTGCGTAGTTTGTAAACTTTTTAGTGCGTTACCCACAAAAATTTGTTTTTACATTTTTTTATAAACAATAATTTATTTCGATTGATCGTACAATGCATGCTCAATTGATAGGGTCATTCCCAAACTTTGACCTTCTCTAAAACCTTAGACACTTATTACTAACCAATCTCCATTTTTAATTCTACCCGTTACTAAATTTTAACATTTCCGTTAATTTAACATTTGAATCAGTAATGGTTTAAGGTCGTGCCACCAGAGTGGATAATTATAGGTTACTAGTAGTAAAACAAATATTTTAACTAAACATTTTTTTAATGGCATTCCCTTTTTTGTCGATATCGAATTTTGTATGCACAAAATAGTTTAAATTTCATATTATTAACGTAACCTATTATTATGTAAAATAGGAATCTAATTCGAATTTAAATATGGATAGTTCTTTAGTATCTTTTAAGATATTTGTATTAATCGATGTTACCTAATAAGTAGGCACTAATGGTTTGACGTGTCTCTGTGATTGCCACGTGAACCCTGCTGCAGTCAACAACATTTTGTGGGTTATTGATTACCTTTATAAGTAGAGTACGATTTAGACCACCTACTAAAACTATAAGGGATATTAGCCTTGAATAGAAGAGAGTTTAAGCACTTCTAGTGAAATAGGGATTGTCCCTTACATTTGGCTCAAAAAAAAATATGGCGACACACCTGGTCTACCTTCTATAAAATTTAATTTAAAGAAGCTGCATGTACCTAATAAATGTATTTTTTGCTGACATAGATATAAGAAAAATGGTCTTGCTTAAAATCAATCAATCAATCAATCAATTATACTTTATTGCACACCAAAACAGAACATACATTTAAATAAATATAAAGAATTACAAGTAGGTACAACAACTTAAAATTATAAAGTTATCTAAGCAATATTTGTACAGAAAATATACAAGTACTGTATGCATTTCGATTTACAAGCATCAATTACTTCCAAACTGGCACTAAACATTTTATGTCTAGTCAATTTGACTCGGACCTTCGATCAATCTACCGAGTTAGGGTGAAGAAATACCTACACAGAAATTAAGTTAATTGGAATTCGATTTGTTCGAATTTGGGGGTAAACGGTGTACATTATAGGATTTCCTCTCTTCCACCCTTGGCGGTGTAAGGCTTGAGAAATCAATGATCCCGTGTACCCTCCTTCGTGAACAAATCGTGCATGAACGTTCAAAAATCATATTTATGGTTTAATTATTTATTGGAAGAAAAATATGTAGGTACTTACTAACCATTATGTAAATTATCATTTGTGTATTATTGCATCCATCGTGTTTACTGCTATCGTAAAAAATGTACAGTCGGCAAAATTATAGACCTTGCCATTACACAGTTTAATTTAAATTACGTTTATCGTGTCTAAGGCTTGTCTGTAATCTGTGTGTCCCTTTCTTCCTTCTTTTATGTATGTCATTTAGAATTGCTCACCAATTATCTGAATTTGATCTAAAAAAATCAAGCTGTAGCCTGTAAGTTCCAATTCTAGGGCAATGCGTTAAAGTGTGTCGGGTCTTTTATGTTTATATTCGATTGTATACTTCCAGAATTTTTATAACTATTGTCTCAAAACCAACCCCAATAGCATACCTACCCTACGCCATGTAGGTAGAGCTGTGGCGGGCCAGAAAAATCGACTTGCCTATGTTTAATTTTCATATTCTAAATAATCACATTTGTATTGTTAACTGTTTTAATTTTAAACAATATCTTAAGATTCCTTCTCTCTCTTCTCCTACTCTAAATTTATTGCAGGCTACAATACACGACAGAATAGAGTCATCCCCTGGCTCATTTGGACTTCGAGAGGTCGCCGCTGATGATGCTGGTTTATAGGAGTTACAACAGTGGAAATGTGTGTTGGGCCTTTGCCCAAAATCTGACGATAATTTTAGCAAGATGTAGACATCGTTTTCTTCGACTGTACCTCACGTCTTCATAAAAACAGACATACTCTTTAATTGTATCTAATTTGTACGTTTATCGAACGAAATGTACTATTACGAGCCATAACCATAACATTTACATTGTGCAATAGCCTAAACGGTGTCCAAGTGTGTAATTTGTTGGAATAAAAACAAACAATGTTAAGTTTTATAACACACTGCAATAGGACGAGTTCAACGCAAGCGCAAGAAAGAAAAAGAACAAAAACAAATTGCTGTAATACTTAAACATTGTAACAGGTCTCTTATTACATGTATTATTTGGGTTCACTGCCTGACTGATGAATTCTTAGACGATTTTCAAAAACCTAAAAAACATTTGAATAAAAATGTTTGTTGAATTCCTATAGCAAAACCGGTCAAGAACGTGTCGGACTCGCCCATGATAGGGTTGTCATTAAGCGTAAAATTGATCCTTACATTGGTTAGGTAACTTAAGGAGCATGTGCAATCAATAGCGCGATTTAATTTCGTTCAGCGCTATCTATCGACGAAGCCGCTATAGCCGAAAAAATACATTTTTTATTTGTATGTACAGGTTCTTTTTCTTATTAGATTTTTCCTACACTGATTTTGTAACAGGGTTCGCTATAATTTTTATTGAAAGTACTTACTAGCTTTATCTTATAATAGTATTAGATCGTACCCTATCCAATATATGGTGTAAACTTAAATGAGTTTCATAATTATTAAAGGTTGTTGTTTAGTTAGACTACCAAAAACTAAACATCTTTCACTATAGGACCTAATAATTATAAAGAAAGAAATCAATAAAAATGTTGAATAGCGATATAAATGCATCTTAACCTTAAATCTCATAACTCGGCCACCAAAGACCAAACTGCTCTATTATTATAATCAATGTTTTATTAATCGTCAGTTTGTAATAACAACATTTATTGTTTCTCACAGCAATAAAACCGTTCGATGTTCGATCACATTTCATGCGGCACTCCATTGATTTTAATTGCAGTCATTTATATAATTGCTTCGCTTCGTACAGTTGACTTTCTCGTTGAAAGCCTGTCGATTCTAATGTGTCTAATAAAGATTATAAGTTTGGGTCGATTCAGACGTACTCCACAACCACACCGTAGCGATCAGTATGTCGCCAGTATTGGTTTAGGCTCAATTTACACCAAGGTGGCAGCATCCCGCTGCGGTGGGACGTATAGTAGCTAGATGGCTCGCGGCTCTATCTAATTAACATTGCTAAAATACAAAATATCGTCGCTTTCCTGACGAAGTTTTATAACTGATATCGATTGAATTGTGCAGAAGTATGAATCTCACAATTTTACATGAGAAAACCGTCAGCCGCACTCGCTTTCGCATACGCAAAGTAACAAATCTTGATTTTTGCCCTTTTCTGAGGTGTGGCATGCTAGGCCCTCAGGGCGATTAGACAGATCGAATAAGTTTCCAAAGTACACACGGCGACACATCAAGCTACGCAAAACCAAAATAAGCTGGCCGCGCGACGTTATACGTTATTCACCCTACGCGCGGCCAGCTTATATTGGTTTGGCGTAGCTTGATGTATCGCCGTGTGTACATAATTATGGTGTGTATACAGTTACGCCACTTCGTCAGAACGATATATAGGTAGGCTATCGTTTCGAGGACCTCGAAAAAGATGGCAAGCCATCTAGCAGCGGCCGCTGCCGGACGCTGGCTTACCGGTTTAATTTGAGCCTAAATTCGAAGAGTGTCCGCTTGAAGTTGCGTTGTGGCAAACATATAAACGTAATATTGAAAGTGCGATTTATTTGCATACACGTGCACGCACAATTATGAAACAGCAGTTGTACAACTGGTAATGAAAACTACGCCTTTTACAAATTCGTATCCAGCCACATTTCTCAGTCGCTGTCATGTGGTTGTGACTCGTCTGAATAGACCCTAAGTTTAGAGTAGATATACCTTTATTTTACTTAACAATTATTTAACGAGCTCCCAAAGTAAAAATGAGTTGGTATTTCTTCTTTTTATATTATTAACTACCTAACGAGGTTTTTATAGTCTCTTATGATTATGAGTCTTTCGGCATTTGTAGGTTATTCAACATCAAACAAAAACGTTACTTAACAAAAGTAAATTCACCTTTGACTTTGTAATTAGACGTATAATTTTGTTATAAGACTTAAAACTTATTTTAGTTCTCAAATAAGAATTTGAAGAATAAGTTTGTTAAATTTTATTAGGTCTTGCTTGAAAAATATTGTAGAAAATAATTAATTACATAAAAAAGGTTAGGTTAAGTTTTGTTTGCTGCAGTGTTTTTTCTTTTATTTTTTTATTCCATTCCTATTTAATAAAATATCGTGTTTATTTAAAAAAAAAAAAAAAAAAAAAAAAAAAAAGGTTCGTTAGGAATTATGTTAGGAATGTTAATAAAGTGAATTCACTCACCATTAATTTCACTGATGTTTCGTCTAAATTACAGCATAATTAACCTAAATATCGTATCAAATCATGTTCATAGATTCTGAACTAAACGCTATTAGGTTTTCATCTCTAAGGTCCCTGGATAATTTGTTATAGAGCTTAAATTCTCATCTCAATTCTCAATAGGTACCTTCGGCATTGTTTCTCAGAGGTCATTGATACGAGTCAGCATCACACCTGTTGGTAATACAATACAGCTGAGACCAAACGTTCACTGGTTTAATTACATAATTCTTATTACTACTAGCAATTAGGCCGTGCTAATTTTAGTCATTATTAGGCATAAGTAAACAAAACTGTACTTTGTTCCAGATACCATTCAAACTTTAGGTAATTTTGAATTACAGAAACAAACATTTGAATTACTTCATCTATCTATACTTAGAAAACGTTGAGTAATGTCAAGTTATCGCAATGGTTTTGTGCTTGTATTAAGTTCTCCTACTGGTAGGAGCACAATAGGAACACACATGTCCTAATGCTCCTATTTACAAAAATAAGAATAATGTTATCACAATTTTATTATGTCGAATAGACTTATTTTATACTCTGTAATTATATGCTTACCTATTATGAGCATTGGTCATAGTATATACAATCAAAATATCTTTCCAATCTTATGTGGAACGAAATAATCAGCATTAAGCTATACCTAAATAGAACTCGAATAATATTTCCATCCTCATGTGGAACGAAATTAAAGTTAAATATTGACTGCAAATAAAATTAGCCACGGTGTGTGGCCAAGGGAATACAAGAATTGTCTGTAAGTCTGTAACAGCTTTCTAAAATTAAACAATAACCCAATTCTAAGCGTGGTCACGGGCCCATAAATTAAGAAGTCACTCAAACAGAAACAGTCCATAATTATGTCACCTCTTAAAAGCTCTTTCAAGAATTAAATAAACAATATTTTGCTACCGTTTCAATATAATTGAAGGTAAACAGATGCGAACAAAAGAATCTTAGGTTCTAACCCTATTATGTTTTTGCTAAAGACAACAAATGGTGGAGTAAAAACATGAGGGAACAATACGGTTTTGGTAGTCCGGCTTCCGTTTAAAGTACATAATGAGAGAGAACTACTGTATCCTTTGTCAATTTCTCTTAAACCCCATTAGTCATAGAGCCCACAACGGATTTGGGCCTAAACGTATAGGACAGCTGGATTCATTCTAGTTCGAAAGAACACTCCAAAGTACATCATATAGCCTCGGTCTTACGACTCAAACCGGTCACTGAAATTTTTTACAGCGGTCAGACAATCGCGAAAAAATGGGGTCTGGGCCTAAACATATAGGAATCAAACCGAATGCATTTTAAGAAAGGGACTACTTAGAACAACAACTCTGCATATTTACTTTTTCTCAAATCGGTCACCGTTCAAAATCAGACCGGGGTTGAAAATCGAAAAAATCGGGTCCTGGGCCTAAACATATAGGAATTGTGAAATCAACTTGGATCGATAGAACACACTTTCCCGGTCACGGAAAACCAGGTCTTACAAGGCGGATAGGTCACCTTTCCAGAATCAGACCACTTTTATGAGATACCAAAAATGTATTGCAACATTTTTCATGAACAATTTGGCGAACTGTTGGTTAAGCAATAGTTGTAAAGTTTATGAAATCTGGTTCAAACACAAATTTATGATAAATTATGAACTATAAAGACCATTAAAATTATAATTATTATTGCAATTAAAAATAGAAACAAACAGATATCTCGAAAACTGTTAGTGATAGAAAAAAATTGTAAACAATAAAATTTTAGAAAATTTTATGTTCTACAATTTTGTGATAGATGTTATCATGATTTGATGCATTGAAAACGTGATATTAGCAAAAACTTAATAATTAAGTTAATATAGATCAAATCGTGAACATAGCAGTAACAAAACTCGTAGAACATAACATTATCTACAATTTTAATTCGAACAATTTTTTTCTATCGTCAACCGTTGTTGAGATATTTGTCTGTTATTATTTTAATTATTAAGTTTTTGCTAATATCATTGTTGCATTGAAAACGTGATATTAGCAAAAACTGAAAAAAAATTTAAACAATAAAATTGTAGAAAATTTTATGTTCTACAAGTTTGTGATCTATCACAATTTGAGAATAGACTTCGTTCGCCATTTGATACGTAGTAATTATTTTTTGCAAATACCTCGTTTCCCATACATCTAATCGTGAACATAGTTTATCAAAACTCGTAGAACATAACGTCATCTACAATTTTGGTATTAACAATTTTTTTTATCTTCAGCCGTTGTCAAGATATTTGTCTGTTATTATTTTAATTATTTAGTTTTTGCGAATATCTCCTTACCAATGCATCAAATCGTAATAAAATATTATACAAATATGTAAATAATAAAATTTTCTACAATTTTGTTTTTAAACAATTTTTCTATCTCTTATCGTTGTAGAGATATGAATTTATTATCATTTTAATTAAATCGTTTTTGCAAATATTTCGTTTCCTACGTATCAAATGGCGAAAAAAGTCATTACACAATTTATAGATAATTTTATTTGCTACAATTTTATTCCACACTAATTTGATCTAACATCAGCCATTGTAGAGATATCTGTTTGTTTTTATTTAATTAATTAGTTTTTGCAAATATCTCGTTTTCTATACATCAAATCGTGAACATAGCAGTAACAAAACTCGTAGAACATAACATTATCTACAATTTTAATTCGAACAATTTTTTTCTATCGTCGACCGTTGTTGAGATATTTGTCTGTTATTATTTTAATTATTAAGTTTTTGCTAATATCACGTTTTCAATGCATCAAATCATGATAAAATCTATCACAAAATTGTAGAACATAAAATTTTCTACAATTTTATTGTTTACAATTTTTTTCTATCACTAACAGTTGTCGAGATATCTGTTTGTTTCTATTTTTAATTGCAATAATAATTATAATTTTAATGGTCTTTATAGTTCATAATTTATCATAAATTTGTGTTTGAACCAGATTTCATAAACTTTACAACTATTGCTTAACCAACAGTTCGCCAAATTGTTCATGAAAAATGTTGCAATACATTTTTGGTATCTCATAAAAGTGGTCTGATTCTGGAAAGGTGACCTATCCGCCTTGTAAGACCTGGTTTTCCGTGACCGGGAAAGTGTGTTCTATCGATCCAAGTTGATTTCACAATTCCTATATGTTTAGGCCCAGGACCCGATTTTTTCGATTTTCAACCCCGGTCTGATTTTGAACGGTGACCGATTTGAGAAAAAGTAAATATGCAGAGTTGTTGTCCTAAGTAGTCCCTTTCTTAAAATGCATACGGTTTGATTCCTATATGTTTAGGCCCAGACCCCATTTTTTCGCGATTGTCTGACCGCTGTAAAAAATTTCAGTGACCGGTTTGAGTCGTAAGACCGAGGCTATATGATGTACTTTGGAGTGTTCTTTCGACCTAGAATGAATCCAGCTGTCCTGTACGTTTAGGCCCAAATCCGTTGTGGGCTCTAGGACTACATGAGTTCTTTAACTTCGCTCGATTGCCCACTGAGATTTGTTATTGAGATTCTCGGAACGAACAGAGTTTGTTACGTCTGGATCATTTGTTATTCTTCTTTGTGTTTTATTCTGTTTTGAATATTTTATTTGACGACGTGTCTGATTCTTTTAAAACAATTCAGTATTGCTCATTCATTTCCTGTATGGATATATATTTCAAAGCAGCCGACGTATAAAACGTTTTACTGAATGCGTAATAAAATTTTGCGTATGTGTTCGTTAATTTCACATTGCGTATTTCCGTCTATAAAACGTCGATATTATTATTCTTCAAAACTGACAGCTAATCAGAAATCTAAAACCTTTGTATACATGTTTGTTCAGAAAAAAAATTGCGATAGAAAAACATCCAGGTATATCGGATATCAATACGCAATCTCACTTTTGTGGGGACCGAATGCGACTTAGTATCTTTTACTGTCATAGAAAAATAGCGACAGAATTGCAGCTAAAACGCAATTGTATGTTTGTATGTATTGTTTAGAAAAAAAAAATGGTACGGACAATTGAGAATGAAACATGAATACTGATCATTATCGGGATTTGGATCGAGCTTATCTGTGTCCCAGAGAAGCCGATCGAATACTTCTGTTCAGCTGTAGTTTCCTCTCAATTACCTAGTAATTTGATACAACAAAGCGATTTTATGGCTTATTAGGTCTATTAGTAGCTAATATCGGTATTAAGTACTAAGAAAGCGATGGAATTTGACCTCTAACAAAGTGAAATTTTCGTATAATTATAGGTACTAAGAAACATACTTACTAAGAAGGCGACGGAATTTGAACTCTAACAATATGATAAGCTAGGTTGTTAGGTATTTTTACTATCGTTATTTTAGATAAATACATGCCAGCTCATGCCAATTTTGTCATAAGTGGCTTTGGTATACAAATGGGATTGGGAAAAAATGAGCGTGAATAAAAATCTAGTAAAATACAGATTATAAATTGGTTTAATTGTCGTCATTTTTGACCGAGCGAAGTTAGTTAGAATATTAGAAATTAAAGAATAACAATGTATTTTGAGGGATGAGAAAAAACTATAAACGTTCGACATTGATTGATAGATCACAGATGGTTGCACAATAGTGTGATTATAACATTTTTGGTAGTCGATCCTAAGAAAATACTGTCAAGATCGACTTTGGAATTCTTTAGTGACTTGATACTTTTGAAAAGGAAAGAACAAAACGTCTTAAACTTTTATTTAAATGTTCAAGTTTATAACAATGACAAATCTAAGAAAACACATCTGTGACATGGATAGCTAAAAATATTAAAAATACTAAAATCAATCATTGTACAAATCAATTTCAAGGCCCTTTCTTTAAGGTATGTGAATCGAACATTTTCAAAGACACCGTGTCCATGAAACTTATTGAACTGATGGGTGTGATCGACGAAGCGTGACCACATGAATCTAAGGAAACTATTAAAAACCTTTTAAAGGCCGCAGAAACACTGTATTGTATCGTAATCGGCGAAAAGGCCAAATGCGAATTCAATGGCGCCTCCTTTACGTTTAATAACGGTAGGTGTGGCGTTGCACTTCATCAATGATGCTAACTGTCAAGAGATTTAAATGAAATTCGTATTTTTATTCCTAACGGACTCTTTGTTGGTCCGCGCACAAGTTTCACGGCAGTTTAAGGGCACTGGCTCGGAAACTCTGCAGCTGTCAACCATATCTCGGACTACGACAGCCAGCCTTTGTCCTCACAGATACGACTTCATATAAATGCAGTTTATGTGAATTCTTCAAAAAAGAATGAGAGTCTCAAGAATTAAGTCTCACGAAAAAAATATTCGTCTATTGTGAAACGATTCACAATGACGCGTTGGTCGTATCGTTGGCACATTAAAAAGTATTCATGCGGTATCTTTGTATGGTCCACCCGTGTTTTTGTAAGGAATCGCAAAGATCTTGACACTTTAATATTTGTCATATTTCTTGCGTAAACCCCGAATGAGCCGAGTTTGGTTCCATTACAAGTTTTTGTGTTTGACATAAAATATTGAGACCGGATCGCTGTCTTTCAAATAAAATACTGATACAAAACAATTTAGAATTCCTTAATTATCGCTCTGATACTTTTCTATCTCTTTTACTTCAAAAACAAAACCAAAACAGCTAAACCACGTTTTACCTAGGGTTGTCAGTAGATTTTTTTCCGAAAGGCCGGATATAACAGTTGAAAAAGCCGGATATTTGGTTTCCAAGGCCGGACAGATGAAGAACCACAGTTGGACATGATTGTGGTCCTAACCGAATATTCTGTTTGTGATAAAACCCTATAAATTTCATCAAAATCGATGGGGCAACGTGATTTGTTACATTTTACCTAGCCTACCTCACTGCGTGATCGCGTACGAATCTTTAAGTTTCCGCAATATAAATGACAAAAAACCGGATTTGTAAATATTTGGCCAAACATGGCTATAAAAAGCCAAACATGTTCGGCTGAAGCATGACGTCTAGCAACCCTACTTTTACCATTGGTCACAATTAAAGAAGCGTAAAAACAATTGCGAAAGCTTCGATAGACTGGTAAATCATTGCTAAGCTTTTTCATGGTTGAATCCGTCTATTCTTGGTATAGCGGGGAAATGTAATGAATGGTTTCAAATAGTCGCCGTGACGGACCATTGTCTCAATCAAACGGCAATGAACATTGGGTACGATGACCGCACTTGCTAAACGATGGGGAACTGTTGTTATGGTTATTGGTATGCGATGCACGGATTGTATCTGCTGTACAGTTTATGAGGAACGTTGGGGAGAATTAAATTAAAGGCATTAGACACGACTGTACGTATTAATATGGTTTGTAGCTTATTGGTAATTAAAATTAAATACAATTACACGCATACTGTGACATTCACATACATAGAGTGAAAATGTACTATCGTAAGAATTTACACATTCCTTATACAGGGTGAAATTGATAACATTAGCATCCTTTTAAACTAAGAGTCTGGGTAGACTATATCTGGGTTGATGGGTATCAACCTGAACAACTTTTTCTAAGGAAGCAAACCGATCAAAGAAAAAAAAATCAGTTGTTCCATACTAAACTGCAATGACTACTCGACTCAAAAGTATGCAACAGCGTATATTTTTTGGCTCCGATCGCTTTGCTCCCATAGTAAAAGTTGTTCAGTTTGATTCAGTTTGAGGGGTCTTTGTTTAAAAGGATGCTAATGATATCAATTTCACACTGTAGTTCATGGCGAATTTTAGGTATGCAGTGTATTTTAGGTACCAGCATAGAGTGAATCACTGCATTTCTTCCCATAGGTGTCATAAGAGGTGACTAAGAGATATGTTTCCTTGCAGTGTTTCTGTATGGCTGGCCGTCTTTCACCACTTAACACGCCATACCAACCCGAAATCTTGAATGCGCTAAAAGTGGACTTTGCTATAATTGAAACCTGGTTGAATTAAGAGTTCTGACCACCTCTTAATGGTGTACAATCGTGGGTTTATGTATATGTATGCATGTTGCTCGCACTAAATCAATACATACATAATTAAGTATGTACATATAGTCACGCTATTGTCACGCTTTCTACCCATCGGGGTAGGCAGAGAAATATACCGCCCCTCTATCTATTATGGTTTCTATAAGATACAAAAGGACCTATTCCCGCGATTTACAGCATTTTTCATACTAGAGGTGCACCGATTTACAAAGTTCATAAGTATCGTTTCTATAATAAATATCTACATTTCATCAAAGAAACAGTCGACGTAGAATGTTTAATTAAATTCTAAAAAAAAGTTGCCAGGCGTTAAGGAATTATTTGTTAAGATGCTATAAATCTGTCATAGTCCTTGTTAGCAGAACGCTTTGATTTCTTGACGATCAAAGACATTTCGCTGCGGGGACAGTCGGTGACAACTAATTGGTTTACCTAAAAAAGCAAAAGTTATGTCTAAATGTGGCGCCTGGGCTGTTAAGACAATGTCATATCTTTGAACCAATTTAATAAAGTACAACATGCATTATGATATGGTTGAAGCTCTTGCCAATTTTCCTTGCAGTCTGTTGGGTTTGATACTCTTATTTTATACTGTGATCGTGTGGATCAAATCTAGAGAAACACTTTTGAATGATATTCGAAATAACTTGAGTGTTTTTTGTAGAGTTTCTGGCCGCTACAAAAAGGGGAGGTGCGGAGTACTCGAAACCGACGGGCATGTATGAAGAGATGTATGGATGTGAATGAGGCAAAAGATGTATGTAAGGATCGTAGTAGATGGCGCGCTCTGGTCTCTGCCTACCCCATTGAGAAAGAGGCGTGACGTTATAGATATATAGATAGATTTCTGGCCGCGTCTTCTCTACAATTGATAGATACAAATTATTACCTTCAGACGCGGTGGTAGAGTCAAAAAAATTAAGTTAGAAAACTATCTATGTGATTGAAAAACAAATCTTTTCACAAGCCATAAAACCAATAAATAGTTATTTGTTATGCTAGGCTGCAAAGTTGTTTTTTGGCGCGAGTACTTGTATTGAAACCTGAGCAAGCGAAGGATTCTAGGATTGAACCTTTTTTTGTCTTTCTCGCACGTATAGGTTTTTACTATCTTTTTATTTGGATTGGCATTATAGACAAATATTGAATAGAAAGATTCGAACGCTAGCGGATAAAATGCGCTTTTGCACTCAGATTTTGAATGATATAAACAAAATCTTTCCGAGCTTGTGAGGTGAAAAATAATTTATGTATGATGCAATTGTTTGTTTCTAAACGTTTACAAACTCAAATATACGTAGAGCTTACGAGACTAATTTCGCTTTTAAAATGACTCGTCACGTTTGTGCGAAGTGTGAATTTCAACCGCTGACTCTGTGTGAAATTAACGAGATGTATGTTTTGCGAACCCTTGTTGCCGTGTCCAAGCTCATAAAATGTTTGATCAGAATAGATTGAAATTCAATTTCAAACCAATACTATAAATGTTTATATGACATTTTATTACGATATAAAATTATTATGAATTATACATAGGTAATGTTAATTGAAGTATTCATGTTATAGATACGCTATAGGAAGAAATTCGTCTAAGGAAAGTGCATGGTGCAAAACGTATAAAAAGTAGCGGGGAAGAGATCCCCTTACTTTCAAACTACCGAATTACCGATCAAATTATCGAGGCGAAAAATACACAGTAAGTATTCTTGGGTAGTTTTTTAGTGAACTCAATAATTGAGTGTGCGATTGGAATAACTTCACTCAATTTAAAATATGACGAAAAATAACACATTTTTAACACTATTTTCTCATTCTAGAATAACTTGTAAAGGTTTTTTCTTTTAGAATTTTGTTAACATACGGTATGTGAGTATTTAAAAATAAAACTTAAAAAATTTTTTTTTTTAATTGCACCGTGGGATTTTTTTACTTTACCGTTACCGTGGAGGGCTAGGCTACCGCGTTTCTCAAATAAAATGTTCGTCTGAACCTATGGCGCTTACTCAGAAGTAAGGACTAGAAAGTTAGGCTATAAGAACCATATTCATTGAAAACTGAAATCGCTTGTTATTCATTTGGTGAAGATTGCCACCTATTTCAAAAGGAACAAATTCATCGAAATCATTTTAGAGTCTCAAGTTTTCGATCCTACTCCTGATTTAAAAATGAATATTCACCCGTTGATTCCCAAGTCCACCTACTACAACGACATTTTTACAATTAAAACTAACAACAATGTAAGTTAGTACTTTAATTATTCTAAAACCGCCTCGTTAAACACTGTACCGTAGGGACTGGTCAGTGTGTAGGTGGGTAAATCTTCACTTGTCCATCTGACTGCGTGCATCAGTTCACATGACTGAGTGGCTAAGGGCTATCACATAGTGATTTATTAAATAGCTGAGAAGTAGCGGAGACGTAATGCCGACATAAATCGATCGATATAAGAAGAAGAAATCCAACCACAAAAATTTAAAAACCTCGAAACAAAGCGATCAGCTGTATGGTTTCCGGCTTCCAATAGCAACAACCCGTATTTGATGAGTGTTGTGTCCCGTTGGATGAGGGCAGCAGTAGCTAATATCCATTTACAGTCAAATTATCGAAACATGAGCTTTGCGTCTGTGTTGACAAATCTAGACACGCGCCGTTCTGCAGTCAATTCACCGCACTTCACCTCTGGCAACGATAGCAGTAAAATTGTCCACGCTAACTTCTTTATACAGATGCAGAACTCATCTTTCAAACTCATAATTTACTGTCAATATCACAACAACTCTGTGTGGCTACCCATTGATTAGTTAGAGTTACCTACTGTATGAAACCCATCACATCTCAAATATTTAAGCGATAGGATAAAAGAGTGCATCTGCGTTAAGCCGTTAGTAGCACAGTCACTCATGTACTTTAAAATATCCTGGACAGATTATTTGTAAGTCAAACAGCCAATGTAGTAGGTACTGACTATGAGAAATATCACCACGAAGCAGATCTCTGTGATATACTTGAAGCAATTTTCGGTTTTTTATGATGATACATAAAATTTCAACAAGTACCATTAACACAGCATAACAGGTGGACCTGGGCCCTATTTAATAAACGAGACAATTGACAATGACAATTCAAGAGTACATTGCTGAGAATGCTAGGACAAATAAAGCACTGCAAGTTTAGCGTCATTAGTAACCAGCAATGTACTCTGAAATTGTCATTGTCAATTGTCGCGTTTATTAAACAGGGCCCTGCGCCCGCGGCATGATCGCGCGATAAAGCGCTATCGCGCCCTAGCTCCTTTTCTTTTTGCGCGCGAACGAACGAGTTAGCAGGCGCGATAAAACGTTTATCGATGTACCATGCCGCGGGCGCTGGTAATCTTTTAGTTTCAAAAGTCATCATTTTTCACATCAAAGTATTCCGCTCTATGATCCGCTATCACTGCACTCCCTAACCCCTACCGCAGCTTCACACGCGATCCTGTAGGAGCTACCAGGTCAATCCACTTTGTTTTTGCGCCGCCCATAAAAACAAATTACCAACGCTTCATTTATCGATCGCAATAACCGCATGCGACTAAGCTAATAAAGGAGGCACGCAATGCTCGTCTTGCCTGGATAGATACTTGGCTATGGACGTTAGGTAGTTTGTCCTTTGTGTTTCCGTTTTGAAGGACTCGAAACAATGGATTTTGAGCCGACATGCCGTATTGCTTGAATTTGTTTAGTGAAGGTAGGTTTAGGAATTGGAGCTTCTAGTTTGAGGTTCAGGAGTTGACAGACATAAACACTCACATATGCCCCGAGGATCTCAGAGGGCACTAAATAAGGTCTAACAAAATTGGGTGAAACTATTTTAAGGGGATGATCAAACATCTTCTCAAAGTTTATGCAATGCAAGCGTCAAAATAGAATAAATGTAGAGATAGGTACTAATTTTCTTTTTTTAATTCAGACAATGTTGTCATCCTTGCCGAAAACGAAAATAGGTCATATCATTATCATAATAATAACAAGTAAGACTTCTTTCATAAATTATGACGATGATGCATTTGGTTATTTTTATCATTCCTTCAGTAAATTCTCATTAATGACTACGCGTTTTGTCTTTTCTCTTCCAGTTTAAAAAATAATTAATTAATATTTTGGAATCAGTTATTGTACTCTTGAATTAAGAACAGTGAAGTTACCAAAAAATGCTTTTAATGAGGAGTGGATATAGCTGGCCTATAACAATGTGTGATGCCATAGAATTGAAAGAAGAAGAAAGGAATGCATAAAGATGGGACCTAACTGTAATAGATACTCTAAGGACCTAAACGATTAAAATTAAAATTCTACTTAATAAAGTATGTTATGGGATCAACCAATGATCTTTCATATATTACAACCAAAAGGTATTAAGCTTTACATACATTCAAAAACAAAAATCTTTTCTAGTTTATAAACAAACCATATTGCTTTTAGAGATTCACGAGATTTCAGTAGCGAATTAACATGTCGAGGCCCTGCGGTCACCGACATAGATGACCGCATTTAAATGTGCATACAAAATATCGATGCAATACAATGCGAAACTGGCCTATAAAAACAAACTTAATTCAACCATCCACAAATAGATAACGAGGTAGCGCTCATACCAAAATCGACTCTTCTACACGTGTAATACGGATCAGTGACGAAGGAAAAAATTGTGAAGCGATGGTAAATAGATGTTGGTGTAGGTACAATGCTGGACAATAACAGTGACATGTACTTGAATGCAAAACAGTTTACATGTCATGGCAGTTTAACATGGAAACTTTATAGGAAGTGCCGCATGCTAATGTCCTATTCTGGTCCTTTGCTGTCGCATTATAATAGGATTCCAGATGTTCGATTGCTTTGCCTACATGTTGCTTTAATTAGGTACCACACAAGTTATCCAAATTACTAATGACATGTTATGGGTAACTGCCTCCGTAGTCTAATAGTTAAGAGCGTTGGGCTCTTGACACGGAGGTCGTGGGTTCGATTCTCACGGCACCTAGTGAAATGTTACTTTGTGCATTTTTCCCCAGTCAGTTAGGATATTGCAGGCTGAATCACCTGATTGTCTGAAAAGAAAGATGATTTCGTGCTTCAGATTGGCACGTTAAGCGTTGGTCCCGGCTACTATCTCTGGTAGTAGTAGTCGTTACATTAAAAAACCACGTCAAATGCCGTAAAGGCGGTTTCAAAAATCGGACACCAGGGCTTTCATTAATATTTTATTCGACCCATTATGCTTATTTAGAATGTTAGTATTCCATGAGTAGGTACGATTTAGAAATGGTCGCTGTATTTTTCAAAAATCGTACTAATGTTTTTCCATATAGATCATAATCTCTTTCTTGGTGGGAAGAAAATTTGCTACAACTACGAAGTATATCTTTAAATGCGTGTTTATTGCAACATTCCTTTTTATTTATCTCTTTTTTTTCCTTGTAATGTTCTTACGCTTAGCTCACCTGATGGGAAGTGTAGATGAGGCCAAAGATGTAATGCGCTCGCGCAGAAAAAAGCCCATTAGTTCGTCTTTTCTTCATTATTATCATCTTTGGACAGTCATATTATTGTAAAGTGTTTCAGCATAAACACACAGTGGTTACAGTTAAGTTAGGCCTATCCATTCGTTAAAAAACACTGTAAAAGAAACCGTTTCCCTTTGTCACCTTACTCGACAACCACGGTAAGTAAAGAAGTGGTTTATCCTGAGCCAGAAAAATACGCTAATCCTTTCTAGCCTTCTTTCAAAATCTACCGGAAAATTAGACAGAAACCGCTCAACTGGCATACAAAATAAGAGCATACTTTTGAAGTTATAACTCTTATAACAGAGAAAATGAGAACAAAGAGAGCGATGATAAAAGAAGATACTGTCCGTTCATAATTTATACGTTTTATACGCCGCATTGTTATTCAGGCAAAACCTCTCTGCCTTCCATTAAAGTAGCTATTAGAGAAACAAACAAGGAACTCCCCCGCGATAAAATAATTATCGCTTTTATCCCGAACACAGCCCGAGGGTCCGTAAACCAAACATTATATTAACGAAAAATTTCACAAGGCCCGACTTAACAAAAAAAACTAATCTAAAATCGGACGATTTAATGACGTCAGCTAAAACTGGCGGTGGAACTGCCTCAGGCAAAACATTTTACTTTGTTTATGCACAGGGATACCGTGACCGACGCAAAACAAACTAGAAACCACAAAATTAACTAATGATAGTTCGCCCTATATATTTTTTGGATCTTTTAAAAAGTGCCCTTCGACACCTGTTTGCGGCACCTGCCTTGACCGACTATTAAAAAGTAAAAAACATCTTACATAAAGAAATTCGTATTCTACCCATGTTAACAATAGGATCCTTTTTGTGTCATAAATATGTATAAGGATGTTGTTTGTTATAAAAATACCTGCCACAGATTCTACAACACCAAAAGTATTTTCAAATTAAAAATATTTGTTCTATATTTTGCTTGCAGGCTTAAAAATTTGATATTCGGCTTTAATGATAGTTAATTAACGAGCTCGATAAAGTACAATGCATTTAAATGGTCAGATTTTTCTCTTACATATTTGTAGACATAAATAATAATTCTGAAGATCATTATTCCTTTATAAGTAGCGTAGAGTTAATTAAGGCACATTCAGGCGGTTTGGGCCCGGAGGTATCATTTGCTATTGTGATAGGCCCATCGGCTCCTTCGGGGTTCCAACGTATTGTTGTTCCATTTAATAGCAAAAATGATAAATGCCCCTACCGGGAGAGGTATCCCGTACTAAATTCAAAGATAGTTTTCGAATATATTTTTTTGTGTCATATTTAATCGAAAATCTATAAATTATACACACGTTAGTATATAAATGAATGTTAACGTTGTTGTAAGTTTCTACTGTGAGTTTTTTTAATGATGGAATAGTAAAAAGCTAAGAAACTAAGAAACTGTTGACAACTTTGACAAGTTTGTTATAGAGGATAATTATTATGTTAAAATTTTAATGTTAATAAAATACAGGGTGTAAAATGCGTTTCACGTAGAACAGGACAACTTTCGCTATGTAGACCACATTATAAATTAATCGCAAAAAAAATCTGCGGTTCCATAGAAAAGTCAATAGCTACTCTACCAAAATATATGAAATTGCAGATTATTTCGTCGCGATTATAAAATTGGTCCTGTTGTAAAAGTGGTTCAGTTCAGCTGTTGATGATCTCAAGCACCCTTAAAATATGTAACTCATTTACTTCGACACCCTGTATAACTTATTTCTCTATCCTGCCCAATCGTTGTTATTTAATTCGACTTAGCATCTGTAGAGAAGAAAAAAAACACTGTTCAGCAAATAAATGGCAAAAAACGATTAATTAAAGTGTGGAACGAAGACACAAAACTTAATAGACCTTCATAAGACTTATTAGAACCCCCACGAAGCAATGTTCTAAGACGGATAAAAAAAATAACTTTACCCACACAATATCACATCGTCGTGCGATCGACTCTTAAGGCTGTTCTAAACGTGATTTTACAAAAAGCGCAACCCTTTTAAAGGGAAGTCATGGTTTAAACGTCTTAAGACGTGATGCGGCGCCGCTCTTTAGGTATTTGAGGGGGTGAAGCAGAGGAAGTGACGGGAGAGTAGTCCCGCCCATCTGCGGGTGGCACCCCGCGTCAACTTTTTTTTTGGAAAGAGTTTTACGGCTCTGGGTTCATATTCTGTTGCCAACCGTATTGACCACCGATTCCGGGATTTTTCCGGAAATTTAAATAAATCATTTTTTTACTAACTATTAATATCATACTATACTCCATTACAAATAGGGGCGAAAAGAAGGAAAAAAAGGTTTTTATAGTACATACTTTAAAGAAATATGAAAAATTGTATCAAACAACAATGTTGCAAAGCGATTGACGATGTTGAAAGACCTAAAGAAGCAGTGGTGCACACATGTGGTTCGTCTTCCTTTCAATGAAGCTTTTTTAAAGATAGTTATGAAAAATATCCGCCAGGTGGAGCTAGTAGCCATATGGAACCTTAATATTTTTAAAAATTCTAAAAAATGTACTAAGATTAGTAGAACTTCTTTCAAATCGTTATTGAGCATCGTTGTATTTATTTATGAATAGATTTGTCTCTAATCTAAATCTGAAAAATCTAGAAAAAATGTGTTTGCAAGTTATTGAGGTAGGTACTAGAGTAGGCGCAGAGACTTAATAGTTTGTAACACAGAACACACGTACAGGCCTGGATTTAGGCGACTAATTTCTAAAATGAATAATGACAAGCAGTGGCGTAGCGTGCCTCGGCGATTTGTTTGGGTACCTTATGAAGGCTAAAGATTTCTCACAAAAGAAAAAAAATGTATTCATAAAAATTTAAAGAAATATTTATTCATCATAATTATCTAAGTATCTGTCACTTTCTCAAAAAAAAATCAAACAATTCAAATGGAATATTACACTCTCCTTACCTTTTTTCGGCAAACTGATTTATTAAATCATTTATAGCTGATGAAGAAATCAGGGCCGTAGCTAGGGGGGGGCATCGTGGGGCAATGCCCTACCTTAAAATACCAATGCCCTACCTTAAAAATCACCCAACCATTACTTATTTCCTACATGGGCAACGTCTTTACTATATGGGCAAGTAGGGCATTTGCTCCCTTACAAAACTGACAGAATTCTGGTCACAACAAAGTTCCAGTGCTGTGAAATTTCGGGCTCGCTTCGCTCGCTCCAGCCTTTAAATTGTTTTTTTAAGTGAACTCGGACTGACACTGTTTTTAGACTTGGTGTGTGAAATTTCGAGCTCGCTTCGCTCGCTCCAGCCTATGGTATTGTGCCGTATGAGTTACCAACACCGTTTTAAGTCCTGGAGTGTGAAATTTTAAGCTCGCTTCGCTCGCTCCAGCCTATGATTATTATGAGCGTAGGTAGGCTAATGAAACACAAATGCCAACACCGTTTTGAATCTTGGACCGTGAAATTTCGAGCTCTCTTCGCTCGCTCAAGCCTATGATATTATGAGCGTAGTTAGGCTAATGGAACTCATACCAACACCGTTTTGAGTTTTGGAGTGTGAAATTTCGAGCTCGCTTCGCTAGCTCCAGCCTATGATATTATGAGCGTAGTTAGGCTAATGGAACTCATACCAACACAGTTTTGAGTTTTGGAGTGTGAAATTTCGAGCTCGCTGCGCTCGCTCCAGCCTATAATATTACGAGCGTAGGTAGACTAATGGAACGCATACCAGCACCGTATGTGTTTTTGAGTGTGAAATTTCGAGCTCGCTTCGCTCGCTCCAGCCCATGATATTACGAGCGTAGGTAGACTAATGGAACGCATGCCAACACCGTTTTGAGTGTGAAATTTCGAGCTCGCTTCGCTCGCTCCAGCCTTTGAGGAGTGTCGAAGGGGAGGATAGGTAGGCTAATGGATCTCAGTATCACCATCGTTTTGAGACTTGGTAGTTATGTTCTTTTCTCATCTCATCCAAAAAAACTGCTCTTTGCTTCCGCCCTACCTTAAACCTCCTATGCCCTACCTTCAATCCAGTCCTAGCTACGGCCCTGTGAAGAAATTTGGGAAGTATTTATTAATTTTTGCTTACGCACGTCGGGGGCCCCGTATAATTGATACGGCAGATACGGCGGTAGCTACACCTCTGATGACAAGTTTCCTAGTGCTAAGTTCGTAGCCTCGAAAAATATGCCTTCTTGTGTCCTGCCTGAGGTACTGTGGCAACTACTAAACAAAAATAAAAAACCGGCCAAGAGCATGTTAGAATCGCCCAAGGTAGGGTTCCGTAGTAAATATGAAAATCTTTTCTTAACATAGCTTAAATAACTTAAAAAATCCTCAAGAAGCAAACAATAGTGCGATTGAATTTCGTTCAGCGCCATCTATTGATAGACGCCGACACGGCGGTCGACGGTCGATATTTTATTTGATTTCTCCGAAACTAGTTGGGCTAAAGCTTCCGTTATCATTTTCTTTGAAAGTACTTACAGAGAGCTAGCTATATTGTGTCACATTTTCAGATTTTTTACTCCTGTATTTTAGAAGTTAGAGGGGGGTACGCCCTATTTTTGACTTTGAGCGCAAATATCTCGAGACACAAGCATTGTAATGATTTAGTTTCTATAGGAGTTTTCTTCCATTGGACAAAACCTATCCAACGACACCACACTCGATTTATTAAAAAAATATTCTTTTAACGACCTTTTCGTTGTATCCCATACAACGAAACCCGAAGCACGGAAACGCTCGAGATGAAATTATGACGAATTATGACGTCATAATTTTTTGTTCTGAAACCTATCGTGTGGGGTATTAAATAAAAGGGCTTCATGAGTCGGTCTTAAAAATATACTATACCATTACCTTTCAGCCATAATGTTTTAAAAAATCCAAAAAATATTTTCAAAACATACCAAGCGTGGGCTCTTCCAGTAGGCCTCGCATGCCAACCCCGAGAAAACGATAAAAATCGAGATATGCCTCCATCCCTATTATTTTACGTATGCCAGAAAGAGCGCGCATGACGGTTTTCTCGTTTAAACGCTTTGTCGTGGGTGGCATGCTAGCTGTGCAGGTAGGAAACGGCTGAGTAAATTTTTGGAAAGCATACGCCAAATGTGTCGTAATATCGACATTCGTCATATCTAACGTCAATAATGCAAATTCAAAAATATTTATTGATGAATGCGGATTGGTAACTTCATTATAACGCATCCGAATTTTTTCTTCAGCGTAAGTAAGTTTCCTCACAATGTTTGCTTCATCGCTTGCTCTTCATCCTTGTCACTTGTTGAGGACAAAAACCTATCCTTGATGGTATTCCATCTACTGACACCTGCACAATATTGGAGACGCTTACTTGAGTTTATTTTAAGTTAGGTGGTGGTGGTGGTGGTTGTGGTGTTTAGTTATTGTGTCTTGTGTTTTTACTGTATTACAAATAAATAAATAAAATATTTATTTTTACTGCTCTTGGAGAACGCATTATTGTCAGCACTTATTTTGATTAGAAATTGTTATATTATGATGAGATACACGAGAATTACCTACTCTGAATTAGCGTTACAATAAAAAGTTGATTTTGTTTTTCACGGTGGTAAGTATAAGTATTGAGGAATGCAGGATTGAAGTCTTCCAACTTTTTTAGTATTTTTTTATGGAGTGACGAAGGTCACTTGTCTTGGATAAATACCCTGCAACCATGACTAAGGTGTAGTTATTCCATTAACATTCAAGGGGGCTACTCGTTTCTAAGGGCAGGTTTAGACGCGAACACCTTCCGGTAGTACCTACTTGAAGACTATTCCGGCAATGAAGGCTGACCACGGTTGGTAAGCGACGGTCTTTAGTGAATTTCGATAAATTGAAGGCCATTCAGTAGGCCTCGCATGCCACCCCCGAGAAAATGATAAAAATCGAGATGTGCCTACATCCTTATTATATTTACGTATGCCAGAAAGAGCGCGCATGACGTTTTTCTCGTTAAAACGCTTTGTAATGATAAAAATCTATGCTAGCCATGCATGAATGCTTTCTTGTTTTTTGGAAATGTTTTTTAACTGTTTAGAAATAGAAAAATACGATTGGGGGAAGCACAATAAGCTCGATCCCCTTTAAAAAATCCTTGTCATTGAGTCATTAGAAGGATAAAAATACTTAATAAAGATCTTACGTACGTCTACATTACTATTATGTACATACAATGTGGCAAGGAAAAACATTGTTGAATTTGAATTTAAGGTGGTGTTGCAATCTTTCGTTAGATTAATTATAGTGTTTCGTGTTTTTATCGATTCCGTAACTTTAGAGAGATTTTTTTTAATGCATTAGTAAGATTTAGGTAGTTACAAACAATGTGAAGGACGTATTAATACTTGGATTGATGTTATTCATCTTTGAATAAAGTGTATTTGATTGATTGATTGATTACAGATGTCGTTCAAGGCTTAAGAAAACTTGTTTAATTCGCCCTCAAAATCGATTTTCAGTCCGGTTTAATCATACGGAATTACGGACCTAGTGAGCACAAAACTGATTTTTTCTTTCGTTTCCATCAACACCGAACGAGTGAAATGTTAAAATTAACATGCACTTGTGTTTAATTTAGACGACATTCTTTTTAATTTAAGATAATGTTCCTATAATTATTTTGTATTTATATAACATTCTTCTATCAATCACTGCCAATCGGTATTTTGATTTTTTATAAAACGAATACGGTCTGAAAAGGTTTCGTAGCCCTGCTGCTGTCATCTTCCTATTTTCGTCTTTATTTGACATATAGTTTTATAGTTTAATAATGTGCCATTAATGGAGAACAATATTACAGTTAAAGTGAGAAATAAAGATAGGCGCTTCCGTTTGATTTGGATTAATCCTCGTGTAAAACTCATCTAATTGGAATGTTTGAACCACCCTTGCATTTCAAGAGTTAGCTAGGTTAGGTTAAGAACAAAGAAAAATATAACTAAAGACCAGGCTTTAAGGGCTAGTTCCCATTGCCTTTCCGAAAGTATAAATTCTTATCAAAAAAAATAAAAATTGTTTACCACTTTATTGTATTTCAAACCATCGTCAAAAATCAATATTTAGTGTGAAAAGTGTTCATCTTTTTATATTGTAAATATTAATGTGAGATTAAGTATATCAATTTAATCACGTAAGTAATTGTTTAGATTGATTTTTGACACGTGATTTTTCATTTTGGGTAAGAGGATTGGCGGATACCGTTTTGGCCATACAAACGTATTCCCCTGTTGAGTTTAAAAATCCAAAATCTAGCTCAAAATAAGCTAAGGTGGCAACTCTAAACGTCAGCGTTTAGCGAACGTGACACAATATGTCTACCTCGTTCAACCCTAGACGGGGGCCGCTGTACATCGACGTTTTTGTGGGCAGAACTAGTAACAACCACTTACTAGACGAGTCGATGTACTCCAAAGTCAAAAAATAAAAAATTGGCGAGCGTCCGTCTCCGACCGTGGCTAAAAGCCGTCTGAGCGCGCCCCGCTAAGACCCGCTCCGAAAATATTTGGTACGCCATTCGTATTTTTGAGGATAAATAAATAATGGAATTACTTTTTATAACTTTTGTTGATGAATTCACTAGAAGAATCAATGGTGAATATGTGAGTATAAATTAAAAAGAATGAAACCTACTTTAAGTTCTTCTAAAGCGAAAAAAATCGTTTAAAATGTTAAAAAATACGACATCTTTGTGACGATTTTCTATCGAGTGAAGTAATTCCAATCGTGTATTTAATTGATGATTTCACTAGATAAACTATCCAAGAATACTAAGGTATGACTTATAATTCGGTAATTTGTATAAATCTAGTCGAAACATGAAAAATAAAAGATGCCTCCAACGTATTTCCTTCTACTATGTCACCTTAAGGCGGCCGCCACACTTTCCATAAACTTAAGTAAGCTCTTAGCGTAGATGATACGGCTACCTCCTTGTTTAATCCTCTTTTAAAATACCGCAACACTCTTTTGTTATTCAGCGAGGTAGAGTAATCTCCCGCCAGACTTTTTATAAACAATTGCCGGCTAAGTTTGTTTGGATGTAAAAAGTCTTGTTAAAGACATAATTTGCTAGAAGTAACAATGGAAATTGCTGCTGTTGGTAATTTGATTCTGAATTGTTGTTGCTCGTTAACCAAAAAGATTTTTTAAACTTTTTCTAAATATTATAAATAAAATAAATCTCTGAGCGCACCTTCGTTAAGTCTTTGTTGATTTATCTTATGTTATCTACTACACGTTTTTGTAGTTATACCTTTATGAAAGCGAAAGGAAATGAAAGGGTTAAGTAAAGTCGTAATCAGATATGTCAATCTTAATGAAATTTATTAAAATGCGTTATTGTTCAAGCAGAAATATTCCAGATCTGGCCTTACTTTACACAATGGTTGGGATCCACATGTCTTTTTTGTCCCTACCAAGTGTATTAAAGATTCAACTGGCCGACAACGAAAGGGTTGGCTTAGTTTTTTTCGACACAAACCTATCGTTTCATCACTTTTTACTATTCAAATTCTATTTGTTCGCCCATCTAATCTATCTCATGACATCAAGGCATTAACATAACCAGGTCCTTCTAATTATGTGATGTAAATCGCGACAGATTTGCATAATTAACTATTTTAATTAAATTATTAAAAAATTCTAATGGATTAATGGTTTCATGTTATGCCAACCTCGTTATTTGCGAAAGAGTTCTTTAGAACAGAACACCGAGAGAGATCACTTTACAACTTTTTTTTCTTAGCAAATAAAACGTCCGCGATCGTTGTCCGCCTCGAATTATATCAAAGAGCAATCGTTCATTCAAGAGTGTATTGAATAGTCGTTAAGAGGGAATGGGCGTGGGCCACAATGCGGTCCGTCGCCGATACTCACCGGGCCCTTGTCGGAGACTCGACAATTTCAGATCACTCGCATACGAAAATGCATGTATTATAAATCTTTCCGGTGAAGCACGAACAACTGAACCACTCCCACTCGGCCCGCGGACTCGGGCTCAAATACGAATATTAAATTCCACTGCTTCGAAAGTCTTTATTTAAACCCGCGGAACCGACAATTTTAGTTTGTATTCCTATACGGATTAAGCGCAGTTTTACTTCGAAGTCTTATCCTCGGTATAGCGGACGCTGGGTTATTTTGTCTGAATGGGTATTAATAATTTTTATTGCAGGTTCACTGCATTGTGCCTTACAGTTGAATTCTTATGGATTTTTAGCGACGTCCATCAATAATATTCGGACAGTTGAATGTCTGACGGTATGTTTAACGACTATATTGGCCAGTCTTTAAAATTATCGATCGAATCAAGCCTTTTATTGTAATTAGTCATTCTCGTGAACTTATTAACAGTTTCAAAGGGGATGTGACCTTAATTTTCTGAGTAAGGTTTGAAACTTAAAACGTCAATGACTTTACGTTTTTCATTAATTAAAAACCTGTCAAAATGTTGACAAGCCCTGTTCTCTTGTTCTTTTTACTTTTTGTGCAACGCGACTGAACGATTATCAAAAGGGAATACAATCTAAATTGCGTGCATTACGAAATCCGAACATCAACCGGAAGAATATCGAAATGCATCTAACAGAACGAATTCACTATTGTCAGATAATTTAATAACAGTAACGCAAAGTAACGTGATAGTAACATAAAGGAAGCGGCGCGTCACAAGTGACAAGTCGTATCAAATCGCTCTGACATTCAGGTTCAAACGATATCTTGGTCCGACCTCAGCCTGCGGGGTTACCAATGTTACCATTGACATTCACTTTGTTTTCGCTCAAACGCATAGGTACCCGTATTTGTAGTGGAACTGTGGAACCTTATGCCCCGCGGTCTATTTATAAACGTCTCTGCGATATCAAAACGTTATGATGTTTATCTTTAACTATTATAATGCACCTGAACTGCGTTTTCTGATCTTGGTACTTTTTGTTAAGATTAGACGAAGAAAAAGATATTTGCATGAAGACTGAAGACCATAACAACATATTGATGTTGTCCTAGTGGGGTGCAAGGACAGAGTGATGACACCTGAGTCCGTCTGACGTACCCTGGGCAGTCAGCCTCGATACGACCATTGCTGACTGACTAATCTATCCACTTCAGCATAAGACATTATCATGTGATATAGCTCATGCTGACACGATAGAAGAAGAATGTCTTAGTCGTAATGAGGAACCCGTTTTGGACACCCAGAACCCCAGAAGTGCTACTTTAGACTTCCACAAATTCTATACCAAAATATGTTCAAAGTTTTTGTGTAAATATGCCAACTTCTTATAAGAAATAGAACGTCTAGAATAAAGAATTAGCACCCATTGACTGATGTTTCGTGTATTCAATATTTAAATTATATAGTTATTGTAAAGTTATATCTAGGTATCTTTATCTATTCCCTTCGCAAGGTCTTGGATTTCTTTGGAAATAAGTGAGATATTTGTTAACCTGCTTTAATTTTTAACAAGTACTGCTAGATTGTTTTCACATTCGGGTAGATTGCTAATATTAATAGAGTTATTTTACAATGTATTCAACTAATCTCATATTTTGTTTTTTTTCTAATTTTCATTTTAGTTTCAATTATTCACTATTTTCAAGCATGTGTATTGTTTACAATCAATTGTTTTGGACATCATTTCACTTCCTCAGTCCGTATCTTTAGTCTTCTTTTTGTTATAATTTCTATAAAAAGTTACTCACATATGCTCCTAACAATATCGATTCGTGACATCAACATCGGGATGCTCTCTTTACTCGTTGCTTGAAAACATCTTACGTGCATTAACTTGAAGTGGCCGTTCTATGTTCTCACGAATAGCACTCGATTGTTCTACAACCTTTTAACTATCAGGCTATCGGGGCACGACCCTGTTTATACCATAAAAACTATAACTATATGGGTAGCTATGGTTTTTATGATGCAGATGAGCAGTGTCTTTTGTAAAAGACATACTTTGTTGCTACTTTAGTGTGACTGGGATTATGACCGACTTCAAGAGTGGCATAATGGGGATGGCTTATACTCGCTGTGGGTGGACAAAAGCTGTATTTTACAGATTATCTTTTGGTTTTAAAAAAAGTAGTATATTTGATTTGATTAGATGATGATTTCAAAAAAGTTGGAGGTTAACTTTAGACAAACTATACTCCATTCCAAATAGCAACGAAAATTTAAGACCATTTTGAATTACAAAAACAGAGATTTGAAACACTTCCTCTGACTTATTCTTAGAACAGCTTCAGTAACGTCCAAGATACGTTTGATAGTATATCTTCCACAAAAATAAATCATATTTGCTAATCAGAATTGGCCAGAAAGCTATGCAGGAATCGGAATATCTTTTCGTCCTTATTTGGAATGCAGTATAGGTATGCAATCTGGAGTTTAGAGGTAGGTAAATAAATTTAGAAATCATGCGCATTAATCCTTGATAAGTTCTTGACTTACTTGATTGCTTCTATACGTACTTTGGTCAGTCTGTTTGTATGGAAATAAGTAAATTTATTTTGAAAAGTATATATTCTTCGTAAATAAATGTTCATATATGACGACGTGATAACGTTATGGTTTTTAGGTATAATTATCTTAATAAATATCTTGGATTTTGTCACACAAATTATCTAGTCACATTTAAAGTTCCAGAATCGAGCCTGGACTTGTATTATGAAAACTAAATTATTTAGAAAAACAAAAAACCCGACTGCATAAAAAACTATTACCTAACTGAAAAGATAAAAACAAGCTCCTTAAATCAGCTATAATAACTTTGTTTGAGCAAATTAATACAATTTGAATGTTATTACTTATTAGGTAGGTAGGTATCGCAAACGGGGACAAAGAAAAATTACCTATTTGTTGGTTATTGGTTTGTCCCCGCCTGCAATACCTACCTACCTAATAAGTACCTAATAACATTCAAATTGTATTAATTTGCTCAAACAAAGTTATTATAGCTGATTTAAGGAGCTTGTTTTTATCTTTTCAGTTAGGTAATAGTTTTTTATGCAGTCGGGTTTTTTGTTTTTCTAAATAATTTAGTTTATTTCATACTTTTTAGTCTTGTGTCAAAATGGTTGCATAAAAATACTATAATATATATATATTTGGAATCTGCTCTTCACCAGCTTTCATTTGATACCCATATTGTATTTTTTTACGAAAAAAATTGGATTCTCCCCCCTCTCTTTTTTAATTCGCATACGTCATATTAAAATAATGTACCCTATGACACTCTCACGATTTTTACGAATCTAACGACACCTCATACGTTAAAATCCATCAAGCCGTTTAGGCTGTAGCGCGTGCCAAAGAAATAGACATACAAACATACATACATACATACATACATATGCTCGAAAAACATAACCCTCCTTCTGTCGCAGTCGGGTAAAAACTAGACAACGATATAGAATACATAAATAGATACAAACATCCATGACTCGGGTACAAATATTCATACTACATCATACAAATATTTGTCCCTTACGGGATTCGAACCCGCGAACCTCGGCACAGCAGGCAGGTTCACTACAGACTGTGCTGTCGGGCCGTCAAACGATACGATAATATATTATATAATATATCCAACAGATCTCATCCTAAAATGAATCCGTTAGCATTTTATCGTCTCTACTGCGCTTCTATGCTATTTTATATAAGTTTGTCAGGTTCGGTAACAAGTTTTTGTAGCCATAGCAAATAGGAAGCTTTGTTTTGCGAAGTTACAGACTTTTGACGCAGATTAAAAATATGTACCAACAGATACACGGAAATTTTTTAATACTTTTGCAAAGTTTTGCGAAAAACTGAACAAAAACAGGTCGAGAGCAAAACGCTGAGTCTATTATGGAGATTGCAATGTGCGAGGCAAAAGCCACGATGATTGACAAGTGGAGTCCTCCCACAACAGTGTGTTGGTGGCCGTTCGAACGAAACGAGTGTTTTTTTCTCTTTTCTACCTCTATAGCCCTTCATTTGCCAGACAGAAAAAACTTCACTAATTGCTTTATTCCCATAAGTTTATGTTTTTAATTCTTGTGAGTAATTATTAGGTTCATTTTTAAATACAACCCTTTTGTTAATTTTGCACGCTTTGTATTAATTTATATGTTTCACGATCCTTAATATTTTATTCGTTTCTGAATTGGGTCAAAGTGACTTTAGCATCTTCAAATATAAAGATGGAATGTGATGTATCAAGTGGTGATATACCTACAAGGTGTTACAAAAATACAAATAAACCTTTAAGGGGGTGGGATAGATAGACCATCAAACTGAACAACTTTCACTATGGGACCAATGAAATCGCGAAAAAAAAATTATGTTCACTCTACAAGTCGACTAGAGCTAAAATATGTATGGGAAATGACTTTTTTTTTGCGATTTCGATGTTGGTCCCATAGAGAAAGTTGTTCAGTTTGACAAACCTTATTCTTACTTATGTAACACCCTGTATAGACAGCCATTATTGCTCTACAACTGCTAACGACAAGCTTAAAAATAAGTAGAATAGAATATGAAAAAGTAGATATGGGAAAAACCATGCCTTCATTACAATTATATCATAAAAAAACGTCTTAAATGTAAGTACACAGTATAAAGTATATTGCATATTTTTTTCTCAATTAAAATATGATTTTAAGTTTAACCATAGATAATAGCATCGTTATCTATTGGCACTGGCAGTATAAACGTTACGTAAGAGTTTTTTTCAGACCAATTTTCGTCTGATTGTGATTACATCCCGTTACAGAATATCACGAATCGATTAAGGTTTTGTGCGAAGTTAGTAATATTTTGATAAATGGGTTTACGGTACTGACAATTCTGGAATTGTATTCGGAATGTACCTATAGCGAATTTACGAAAACATTGTTTAAATGGAGGAGCAAGTCAGTCACCACTTTTAATTGACAGTAAATTAATAATGCTAACAGGTATATACATTTCAAAGATCCCAAAATTTTGCTATAACATTTAACATTCAAGATCAAATCGGGATTCGAACACGGTCCTGAGTCTTGTTTGGTAGTCCGGCGTCCGGCTACCAAATGGAAAAAGACCCTTCAATCGGGTTCACAAATTAACAATACACACAATTGTACCCTTTTTCCCAAACGATATTTTCGTCTACTGAAAAGTTATTGGTTAGGTATTAAAGATCGTAGGTACTATACACAAATTCTGAATAACTAATTGGTATGATTCCGATTCAGGATAGGATCGGACAGCCGCACTACTGCACGAAAGTCGACCTAAGAAGGCCCTTAGACAACTACTTCGTAATAAAGATGACAATAACATTTTTGCACACAATCGTATTAACATAAACCGTAACGCGCATTACCTTTCACTAGATGTGTTGATGTTGGGTAAGTTAACCTAGTTTTAGTACGCACAAATTACAACAACGGTATTGTTGTACAAAAAACAAAGTCGAAATAACTTAATAAGCGGCAAACACCTAAAGCTCTATCTTCAATTTGTCGGTCATCAAAGTCTCTTTAGAGTTGAAGCAAAAACGGAATCACACAAAAAAGTTAGTAACTATTATGTATTTATTTTGGACTATTTAGAACACATTTAAACAGAGAAAAAAAACTCGTTTAAGTGCAATAGTTGAGACATTCTCACAGAATTTCGATTATCTTCTTTTAGGTTTTCTGTGGCCTGTGAACCTATTTCTCTGAAGGACTATACTATCCTAGATGGATAGTACCTGGAACAATAGCGTGACGTAACTTTAAGCATTAGTACGAATGTTATGTGTCTATAAAATACCAATAGATTCGTTGTCTGATTGTTATACGTTACATAAATAAATTTCATCCATTTCACAATGTTTTACTAAACGCCAGACAAAACATGTTTTTCTAGACAAAACTGTATAATAAAGTCCTCATTGTTTGTTCTATAAAAAACCATAAATTGAGTCCATTGTTTTACAATGTTTGCCTCATGCAAAGTTTAATATTTCAACGGTTCATGCAATGAGTTCATTACGGCTATGGACAAATTTAGCCGGCGGCTTTCGTTCAATGTTAACTGATCGACTAGTAATTTTAAACCCATTTGCTGTTACATTTTGTTACCACACATTTTTATGTTAATTTTAACTAGGTATATGCGAAACAATTTGGAGTGTAAACACTGTAATTGTTATATACATGTTTATTTTGCTTAATTGTGCATTGATGATTTTGTTTAACCACAATTTAAAGGACTTGTAGGCAAAATTGAAAGAGCAAGTGGTGTTAGTTTAATTGGGTTATAATAATAATGGCCATTTTTTAAAATATAATTATGGCCTAAGCCCACCTCAGTGGCCACAGAAATGCCCATTGGTATGATAGTTGCCAAGCTGGACTACGAAACTAAATGTTCTGGGTTCGATTAAAGGTCTGGTCATGAATTTTGGATCATGTTCTATCTAAAAGCATCGGATCCTTCGATTAGAAAAACAAGGGTCAAGTATGTTATCGAAAGATGACAAAAAAAGTGTTGTTGAAATGTAAAATTTCATATTATTTCAAATTCCTACTCTCTTTAGTACATACAAAATTTCAATCATATTGCATAAAACAGTTTTTAAATGAATATGGAATGACAGTAAATCGTCAGTAAAGAAGATGCGACACCCAAATCACCCAAACTTGTTCCATCAAAGAAAAAACTTGCGGCTTTGACATCTATAAGGTGTCCGTTAGCTAACACGACTTGCATTTTAAACCATCATAAAAGTAAAAGTTTATATTTGAAGATGTGATAGTTAAGATAACGCTATGCCATCCAATGCCACCTGCACTCATTTAACAAATATTGCTATGCGATACTCAATCTTATAAATAAAAGCTTTTAGAGTGATTTTGTCCTGTAGGTTGGTGGTAAAGAGAATTCTTTATGCGGTAATCTGGTATGCCGATGCTATACTATTCAGACTCCCTTCGTTACACAGACTGTGATGCGACTATTAAATATCAATATTTTATAAGGAGGGGCGAATTATTTCTGATTCTTATCGTTTGTATTAACACCTTGTTTGTTTATAGAATAACTTGAGAGATCTATATCTTTTTATATTGGATCTGTTTTTGATCTTCACAGCATCTGCTTGAAGGATGTTGAGCCAATTGTATTCTTTGATTAATGGATTTATGAAATTATTAATGATGTTATCGATTAAATTCTTGGTGAAGTTATTATTTGGAATGACCTTCCAATGCAACTATTATTAAATTTAAAAAGTTTCTCTTCAAGCAGATGGTACCAGGTTCTGTTTTGAAAATATGGTCCTCCATTATATGCTGACGCTTTTTTAAAGGGATGATTAGACTACCAAACTGAATGACTTTCTCAATGGGCTCGAAATCAAAATCGCGGAATAAAATTGCTGTTTCATTCAAAACTGTAATCCTCCTCAACCCAAATGTTTGGGAAACCCGATTTTTTTTCCGCGTTTTTGATATTTGTCCCATAGATAAAGTGGTTCAGTTTTCATTGATGTTTATGTGATTTGTATTTATCACTCCTTTATCATCTATAGAGCCTCAAGGGCCCCAAAGTAATATCAGTTGTAGTATGTTTAATTGTATGAGTCAAGCCTCCTTTAGGGACCTGGGACTTCGCTTAGGAGAAAAAGGGTGCGACGCTCTGGTTCATATCTGGTCCAACAAGTGTGCTTAGCTATGCAGCGGGGAAATGCCGCCAGCATAATGGACACTTTTGGTCCAGGTACGGCCAGAAACGACCTTTAAGAATAATTTTTTTTTTCTTTATTCTAGTTATTTTGTTCTTGTTATATTTTAGTGTTTGTATCTGTTTATAAACATTTGTACTATGTAAAAAAATTCATTAATAAAGCATAATAATTTGATCAGTGAATACTATATTATCTTGCAGTATTATCTTACAATACCGAATATAATTAACACACAATAATGAATTACCAATCTATTCACCCAAAATATCCATTTAGTGCAAAGGTTCTATAAAAATGAAATCATTTCAACTCTCTACCTTAAGGTTTTATTTCCTACCTATATTGGTATTATACCTAGGTACCTAATAGTGCGAAGACATTTGACCTGCAATATAAACATAGTACCTAAGCGTTTATTCGAAACATCAATAGACTTGATCGAGCTTCGATCTTGATACTGCGCTCGCGCCGACCTCTTCTGTACACAAAGAGGTCAGAGCAAGTCATGAAATAAGAATTAAGTGAATTTTCGAACAATACATTCGATCATGCCTGAGAACACTATTGCCATTTGAAAGTATGCTACGTTAGGTATAGCTTGTATCTGCATTTGTAGGAACAAGTGTCCAGAACAAATATCTTATCGACATACAAACATACATAGATAGGTATTATCGCTCATCTTTAATTGGCCTTACATTTGCACATATTTATGTGTTTGGTTGGAATGACGTCGAGGGTTGACAGGTAGGTAAGTATATAATTTGTATTTCACACACAAAACATTGGAATAAATTCAAAAATTTTCATATATACACAACTTACCTTATATTATTAGGTACCAACTTAGGTTATACAAATGGTGTTACAATAATACTTAGACCATCAAACTGAACAACTTTCACTATCGGAGCAACATCGAAATCGCGAAAAAAAATCTGGTGTTCCATAATAAACTACAAATCTACTCGACCTTAATGTATGGGGCAGCTGATTTATTTTTTGGCGATTCCGATTTTGGTCCTATTATAGTGAAAGTTGTCAAGTTTGATGGTATAAAACAACCCCCCCTCAAAAGCTTGAATTGTTTATTTTTACTTTTCTAACACCCTGTATAAAACTACTAGTTGGGGCATACATGGGAAAAAGTGATGTCTATTCTATAACCGAATCATCATCATCATCATCCAAAGCCTGAATCTACCCCTGCTGGATATAGGGCTATGGCTGCTGGTATATGCCTCGGTGCCTCTTTCGTCCGTCCCGAGTCGACAGAACTCGCATCCGCGTAGCTTCCGCGACTCTTAATATATCGTCAACCCATTGGGCCACCACCGGACAACTTACACTTCTAAGCCGGAAACTTTATGGAAATCTAAGCCGACCAGTTCTAAGTAATTTCTCGAAATTTAATCAATTTAATTTCATAAGGAAAACCGAGTTGAATAGTTTTTAAAAAAACAATAACGTTTTCCTAAAAAGCTGATTCATTGAATTCTCTAGTAAATCCTGTAGTCATTTTAGTAAACATGCATAAAAACTGACTTTTGACAGAGTACCGTGAGTCGATTGTAATAAAAACTGACATAACAAACTGCTCCTAATTTGATCCCAGCTTTTTGTTGATCAAAATCGAATGCTTACCATGAAACTATGACGCACCTTACGCGGCCATCTTCATCTGTCATTTCGGAATTATTAAAAAGAAAAAAACTATCGAGACTACAATAAAGAAAAAACCGCTGGGCACCCGCTAGGTTGATAGCAGCTTTATCCTTTTTCTGACACAAACTATAGATCGGATCTCTACCACCAAAGGGCAGTATTTTTTAAACGAAATACTTATGTCGTATAAATTGAAAAGCGGACACTTTTTGTTGAAGCTATTAACTAATAAAATATTTCTGTTATTAGGCACAATTTATAGCTTTATGTCCATTAAAGGATATTTTATCGTGTAGGTTTTGTGGTCGTCGGTTGAACTCGTTTCAGATGTAATGAGGCTTATGAACGAATATATTAAGTTAAATGACACGGTTTTTGTGGGGTGATATTTTGGGGCAGTTTATCAAAGTTATATACGGATATATTAAATTATAATTCTTAGCATATTGTGGACAAATTACCCACTTGCTAGAGAATGATCGTAAATTTTATTTTTTTGTTATCATTACCTAATTATAATAACTGCAGCAAAACCTAAACGTGGAGGATTGTAATTGGCCTATAGTATAGCTGACAAAATGTTTAATCTATTTGTTTTGTAGCTGTAAGCTCCCCAAATACAATAGAATAATTTAAAAAAATATACAAAATCATTATTTTGGAATACGTTTAATTGCAGAAAACTGAAATGATCATAATTAAAGCTGACGGATAGCCTATATAGAATCACAGAAACTTATCACCAAAGCCAAGTTATTAAATCTAGCAAAGGCTAAATAAATACAATACCACTAAACGACCAACGTTTGTTTGTATATCTGTGATCGTATTCTAGAAAAAGGCTCTAAGGATTTCGATAAAATTTTCATAATAGATATTTATGGGGAAAAAAATCTACCTATCTCTGGAAAAACTTGTTTTCAGCGAGCAGAGCTTGTTCGCCCAGGTAGGTTACTATTATGAATGTTTGTATTGAAGTCATAATTATTATGGATGTTGTATATTTGCATTAATAATGTATTTTCTAAATCTATGTCTCATTTTATTCTGATGAAAACCGAGTCTAGAACCGATTTTTAAACTGTCAATCAATATAATTATGTTCAAGATTATTTTAAAAGAATCATCTTCTTGCAAAACGAATTAGATATGCATTTTGCAGGTGTTACGTCGCATTTGTGGCATATTCCGTTTTCAAAAACAATAAAGTCTAAAGGCATATTCACACTCGACTCCTAAATTAGCTACGGCTATTAAAATGATCGGCGTCTTTTAGCAGTTAGTGTTACAGTTTATTATTTAAAATTAACAAAGAAAATACATGGTATTTGAAAGGCTTTTTGGTTTACCGCTTTGACCAGCGAATGCTAGAACCAACTCAACCTTTTAGCTAACTTTAGTTTGATTTCAGTTCTATTCTATTCTATTCTATTTTTAAAAATATGGCTGCCATCTTTGGTTAATGATGATTTTGCCAATGTCGAGTTTTTATAACAAAAGTGCTTGACGTTGTACGGTTATATTGATATTTTGGTTTAGTTTTCTTATAAAAGAACAATATCCTGAGCCACCACTGGAGTTCCGCTGTAGGCCGGGGATGGGGCAACCGACAAGCGACACGCGCACGTGACCGCCCAATAGCAGACCCTAGCAACTCCTTGATTTCAGTTCATTGATTAAATAACTGGTGTTTATGTTGTTCTCTTTTTCCTGCAAATGCCGAATGATGAGACGAATGGATATGGTTTCTTTTGTAGTGTTTTTGTAATAGCTAGCCATTTATCATTATAACCACTTGACACATCATTCTATTAAAATGTTCTATAGCGGATGATTTTTTTTACCGTTCCGAAACTTCAGAGGTGGTTTAGATCAGTCAGACTACTTCAGTTCATGTTCAGTTAACTACTTCACTTCATCAAACTGAACAACTTTTGCCATGGGCCCAAACCTAAAATCGGAATGAAATCTGCTGTTCCATACTAAACTGCAATGCCTACTAGACTCAAATGTATGAGACAGACGATTTTTTTTACGAGTTCAGTTTTGTTTCCAGTAATAGTTGTAAAAGTTGCTCAGTTTGATGGTCTGAACCACCCCTGAAAGTTTTAGAACTGTAATTGTAATCCTTGTAAAACGAAAACTAATCTCTATACAGGGTGTAAGGGACAGCCCTCCGCAAACTGAAACGGTGAACGCAGACCACCAAACTGAACAACTTTTACTATGGAGCCTACCTCAGGAAACGCGAAAAAAAATCCGCTGTCCCATACAAAACTGCCGTACCTACCCGACTCAAATATATGGGACAGCAGATTTTTTCCTGAGGTAGGCTCCATAGTAAAAGTTGTTCAGTTTGGTGGTCTGCGTTCACCGTTTCAGTTTGCGGAGGGCTGTCCCTTACACCCTGTATAAAAGAGAGGTTGTCGAACAAAAGTGTGTGACTATCCCGAATGGGATTATAGTTGTGAGTTTACAGGAGTAAACGTTACGCATTTTAAGGGTCGCTTCAGACCATCAAGCTGAACTCGTAACACTGTAATCGAACATTGAACTAGCGAACATTTTTTCGCTATTTCAATGTTCTATGTTCAGAGTTAGATGAAGCGTCCCCTTATGTATGTAACGCATTTAAGTTTACACCCTGTATTGACGTTGATAATAATATTATTTGCAGGTCAAGTTTACTATGCAATTCAATGTGATGTAACCGGTTGCACAAAAAGTAAGTCTCGATCCTTTCCCGACTGCTATATTATTACGATTAGGAGCTTTATAAATTCAACAAGTTGCTTTTCGAAGGGTGCTCGCTGCATGCCATTTGGTCTTGCCTTCGAGTTGAGAGTTCTCACAGTTGTTGGGAGATGGCGCTGATACTAGAAAAAAAAAACTCATCAAGTTTTGTAGAACATGGTCGATGGAAAGATAATAGAAGTGCAGTTTGTAAATTTTACAATTCAAATTCGTTATTTAAAATAAAACGTAATAGAGCAATTAAATATTAAATATGTAAGTAATTTTGATATAAATAACAAACCAATTTATAATATTTTTGTAGTAAAATTAGTTGAAGTAACTTTTTAATTTCTGAACGTGTACTTCAATTATCTTAGTCATTCATCTCAGTCAACCTTCATAAGCTTTAGAAGAGGAAACATTTTCTTGATACTTACACAAAGATTGCTTTTAAATATTCAGCTAGCTAATCTTGAACTTTTTGCGATGAGAATTAAATGGAAAAACATTAATCTCAGAAGCACCTTTTGTTACTAGATGGCTACTTTTAGATTTTTACAATTTGGGCTTTTGAAAAATTGGGTGTTACTGTTAGGTATCTTGCCTGAAAATATCAAGGTCAGTTTTCCGCTGAAGATTACCTATAAGAATAAGTACCAAGAGTAATGTAGGTATTATATATTATATAATTATTAATCCTACAATATTTTTGTACATAAGGAAATTAATGGTAACTGTTAAATACAAATAATAAAAACCATCGTTGATACGAAAACAGTTGATTAGGTATTACTTTCCTAAATTAATACATTTAAATAAAAAAATCTGGATAAATAAAAAAATAAATTCTTTAAAATTTTTACTATTTACGAGCTTTGATATTGAAGCTTTTAGAATACGAAGTTCTCTGGTGTATCATCAATATATCAATGGTGTGAAAATAATAGTTGACTAAGTACCTAGTTATCAAAAAAAAATAACATCCCTTTGCAGACAACAGTTAGTCACATTCGACCTGTAACCGATACGAAAATACAGGATGAAATTGATATCATTAGCATTCTTTTAAACTAAGAGTCTACTCATAAAACTGAACAACTTTTAGTATGGGACTAAACCAATGCAATCGGAGCAAAAAAAAAAGTGCTGTCATACATTTGAGTCGTGTAGGCAGCGGCGTCGGATGCAGTTTAGTATGGGACAGCAGATTTTTTTTTGCTCTGATTGATTTGCTCCCGTAGTAAAAGTTGTTCAGTTTGATGGGTAGACTCTTAGTTTAAAAGGATGCTAATGATATCAATTTCAACCTGTAAATGATAGACTCCTATTTTTTTTAATTATAATAATTTTCCTTCGAAAAATCCCCTTTTCTCTTATCTCGAGCATCCGGTCAGATTTTACTGGATGGTTTAGGAACCAGACAAAACGCATCTATCATGTCTTTACAATTTTGCTGTACAGTCATAGTCTAAACGCCTTAAAGATAAACAATTTATCTAAATTGTCTAAGGCCACGTATCATCAAAATATCAAGAATACAGTCTCAAAGTATAAGCAAGAAACGACCAAGATAGACCCAACGGTTGCCAACGAACAATTCGAGGGTAGATGTGACTCAGCGAATTTATAGTATTGCTTTTTTAAGTGCCATTGATTCAACGAAAGTTGCTAATGGCACCCTGTTTTGTTTAGAATGATGACGAATGCTAAATATTGGGAAGAAAATAGCTGGTTTAAAAGTTTTTTGGATGTTAACATCTTTATCAATCGATTTTAACAAAAATACTCAATTTTACATAATCTTAAAAGAATTTCATAGTTTTTCTACATCATCATCTTATTTAAGAACCATGCTAATGTCGCTAGAGAAACTTAGAGCTTTTAGTAGAGCAGCCACCATTTTCTGGCCGCATCTTCTCTGCAACGACAACACGTTCCGACGCGGTGGTAGTTTCAAACAAAGATTTGACGTTTAATAAGTGTGCTTCAAGCTCTTATCAGCATATTGAATAAATGGTAAACCATCTGGTACAAATTCAATTGAATTGAAATCAAAACTAGGTAGGATTCGCCGGGAAGCTGGTTTTCTATAAAATGCCTACCTTTGCGATTTGTTTATGAAATAACTATCCCTTACTAACTATATCCAAAAGACAACAAGCCATTTTATACAATACTTTTATACATAAGAAATCTTAAATTTTGTGATGAGGATGCCACTAAACGGCGTAAACTCTCTTAATTTAAAGTAGTGAGTTATTGAGAGTTCTAACTCTGGTCTGGAGCCAAAGAAAAGAGACCGTTACTTAACTTACCATGTATCGAAGATGGAATACTGGACTGGTCCACATTTGAACGCCAATACTAGGACGTGTCGTCAATCCTACTCAACAGCGTTCAATAGCCAGCGAACTACTAACATGGCACGTGTGCTTACAAAGAGACCAACTTAACTGTCTACGTTTTGGTCCACTTTGTACCCGTTATAAATTATAAGAAGTCTTTGTTTGTACCCATTTCATCAAAATTGCATTCAATATTGTATTAATTGCTTATAAAAGTTTTATTTATGAGAACTTAAGTAATATTTACAATAGTATACAACTTATCAGACTGGATTTGCGAATACTCCACTGGCAAGAGCGTAGCTCTTAAATAAGATGTCAATAATTTGGTGATGTATTTTAAACAGTTAAACAGATATTGTTTTGTCCAATTATAACTACACCTCTCCGCTGCCCCCTCTATCAGACAAAAGGCTATGTATAAATTATAGGACGATTGTGTATTATATACTAATGTATACGTACTTCATATTCTGTACTAACAGAGTTTAAGTCTATAATAATAACAACACTCTATGGACTGTGTCTGAAATCATTTTATTTTTTTAATTTTATAAAGTACAATCGGTTAAAGACACACTTATTGTATTTTTTTACATCTCGATTTAAAAAGAATGAAATGTGAAAATTATCTGTAGAAATTATGTGGTAATTGATAATTTAAATAATTATTACTAGTACTTTTTCCGTACTTATTTTAGCTTATATCTTATTCAAGCAATGTTTATAATTTTAATAATTTTTGTACAGATTTTTTCCATGTCAATTATTTTTATTCCCTTATTGTAAACGTTTACAATTAAAAAAAAACATAATAATTCAAAAGAAGAGTTCCCCATAGAAAGTCGTAAGTAGAACAAACTGCTTGGAACGTATGTTAGTTCCCGACAATACGTTCGATGTCAAACTGTTAACTCGTTAAAACTTGTATATTCATAGTTACACATACTCTCAGCTTATCGTACGTCTAGCCAACATTTTATAGTTAACGTAATGACGCAATGGTCTATTAAATTACCGAAAGTTTTTATTTCGTTGTTAAACCTTTAACTTTGGTGATATAGGAAGATTAAAACTTTTCTACTTTTACCTTTTACTTCTTATTCAGGTTCCTCTCCATTACTGGAGGTTGGCAGTCAGCTCTGCATATCCCTGTCTATCTCTCGCCAAACGAAACAGCTCCTCGATGCTGGCGATGTCTGTTCACTCTTTCAGGTTCGCGAGAAACAACATTCGTGGACTACTGACGCTTCTTTTGCCCTCTACTTTGCCTATTATTATAATCTGGAGCAGCTGGTATCGTTCATTCCTCAAGATACGACCAAGGTAGGCGGTTTACAGGGTATAAATTAAAACATATCCTATAGTAGGGCTATTTAGACAATATAACTAGGGACCAGCCTTGCGATAACATTTCCCCTCTGCCACGTTACAAGATCAATTGACCATATGCATTTGCATGCAATGCATAACTTATCACTAAACGAGACAGTTTATAATTGCGGAACAATAACTTCAAACTGGTCGCGTTCCGGGTTCTAACGAGACTTTTATAACAATCAAAATTCGAATCTAAAGTAATGGAATAAAATTCAAAGTTGCGGATCTCGTGCCTTCTGCAAAAAGTGGCAGGAATGTTTGTTAGTAGAATTATTAGTTTTTACATACGTAGCTCATCCATAGTTATATTGTCTAAGTAGGGCTAGCATGCCAATCACGATAAACCGACGCATACGTAACAAAAACAGTAGCTCGTTTCGGTTTTTGTCGTTTTCTCGGAGGTGGCTTGCTAGGCCCTCTGGGTGCATGAGACCATCAAACTGAACAACATTCATAATGAAGCCATCATCGAAATCACGAAAGAAAAATCCGCTGTTCCGTAGAAAATATCAACAACTACGGACGTATGAAACAGCTGATATTTTTGGCTATTTCAATGTTGACCCTACAGTAAAAGTTGTACAGTTTTATGGTCTGCAGTGCCCATAAAGTTTGTAATGCATTTAAATTTACACCCTGTAGAGACAGGATATTGTACATTATCTTAGCACAACGTTACCATTATAGCAAGCGAAATTACTAATCGATAGTATTTTGCTTGTTCACCAATTCCGCTCTGATAAACAAGCATTTCTAGCAATCATAAATCACGAAAATCTAGGCTTTAGTTACGACCCAGATAACATTTGATACTAAATTCAGATTCAACGATAATCCGTACCCGAAGTGACGTAATACAAGAAAATCTCCAACTAAACCCGGTATGTATTCGCCCCACTTTTGTAAAGGATGTTACACGAACTTATATAAACAAACTTCTCTGGAATCTCGGATTGGTATGCACAGATAGTTTTATTTTCTCGCGAAGAACTTTCACAGTTGATAAAAGTCAGTCATGCTCACTCACTGGGCCAGGGATAATGAAATCGTCTAGTTTCCCACTGCCACATTTTTTTGTCCGTCGTGACAGTATTTTTCGTTGTGATTTATCCGGGTTCAGATTCCCATAACCCAATTTATTTTCCTTTATCGAGGCGTTTTATTGGTGTTTCACAAGAATAATAACGGGTCGAAAAAAAACATTGAATTATCTTGTTATTTTTCTTTGACTTTGTTTAAGCGTTTTCGTGAACCCCTTTGTAATTTGGGTTAGATCTTGTACCATGTAATGAAAACTGCTGTTAAACCCGTAGAGCAAAATAATTTAGCTTCAATTGTAATTTGAAACAAAGAAGAACAAAAATTAGAAGCCAATCCCTACTAATAAAGGAATTAAATTAAAATTGTACAAAGATAACGCGGTTTGCGACAGTTATATTTATTCTAAGGAATGAATGAACGCAGCTCTTGTTATGATTTATCAAAGTGATGTCCACAGTTGTCTTAATTTATGCCAATTACGAGAAATATGTTTATCATAACTTTGCGAAACATGTCTCGGCAGTTACGAAATCAAATAACCGTTTGTTTGAATATGAAACATAGGAGTCATTGTTGGTTGAGATAAAAATGAGGGGGAAAATGAGTCTTCTGTAATGATAGAATGTCACTTAATTAACTAAGTAATTTTAATTAATTGCCATGGGAACTACATAGCAACGGAGTCAGCTAATAGAATGCATTTATAATTCAGTTTTCTGGCAAGTTTTCCTTGACCTAAATGAGTTACGTTGCAAAATTAGATGTCAAAATGTTTAGACTTCAAGTCTCTCAAAATGTCTTAATTTAACTTGGTAGTATTTTATGAATAGGAACAATGAGATTCGTTTTCTAACTGCGAATCAAATTACTTAATTACCACAAATTCAAGCAACGATTCGTTATAATATTTAAAAAAAAATTACTGGGTCTAAAGTTAGCTAGGTACTAGAAGCTGCTTGCTTATTAAAGTTTCAATTAAGACGTCTGTGAGGTTAGAACCTACAATCAAGATAAGGCAAATTATAATAAACAAACAAAGCTACAAAGCCTAACCCCAATAGCTCGCTCCACAGACACTCCTTATTTGTCTTACAATTTAGTTTCCTCCGAGTTCTGTGTTCCCATGCTCCCATTACCCGCCTAACAACAGCGATGCATCGGAATTGGCCAGAAAATCACGATAAGTATCTCCCCGTTGTCACGAACCAATTTCGACCGAAACGCTCCCGGTCGAGATTTGAGTGAGAGGACGTGACCTTTTGAACCAAGCTGAAGTGTGAACCGTCATGTGCCAGCGGGTGGCGTGAGTTGACCAAGCAACGAACACATTTTTAACTAAATCAAAACAGAAAAATCTTCGGTAGGTCTTGTTGCCCACGTCTCTCGGATAACAGACGTCGATCATGTGCCACGGCAGAACAAAAATCTATCTGATTTGATTTGACCCTGAGAACTCGGATTAGTCATAGCCTTTTGTTGTATTTGGATAAAGGTAGAAAAAATAAACATGGATGTTTCGTAGTTAGATATGTGTTTGATTGATTGATTGGGAAATTGTTGTTATGGGTTTGTGTTCAGACACATGAATCATTATAAAATTAAATTAAAAACTACATCCTTTTCACTTGTTTTATTTTTGCAGTAAAAGGAAACAAATTTTTCAATTCTTCAAATGAAATTGTAAGCCAAAACCAAGAGATAAGATAAAAATTTCATTCTGTCCAATATCTGGTCAATTTCTTATCTTTTTGGGGACACATTGCAGATGATCGAGGGAGCCAATGGTGCATTTAACCGTGAAATCCGAAGATAGTACGATATCCCCGGATATTGATAGCAGGTATCCCGAAACCAGAAATAGTTCGGGAGAGTATTGGAGATAAATAAGGGTGAGTGTATTGGCCTGTTTATGTCAGTTTGATTTTTAACGGTTTGATGATTAAGATAATAAAATTATTTCAATACATTATACCTATGTGTATAAGTATCGTTGTGTAATGTTTATAGATTGTGTCATTACGGTACATGTCTTTTCTGTATCGAAATATGGTATTTCTGCATAATACAGGGTGTAAAATTAAATACGGTCGTGAGTTTGATATGTGTATGTAAAATTTAATACTTTACATAATTTAGGGGGTCAAATTTAGACCATCAAACGGAACAATTTGTACAACTTTGAAGTCGTGAAACAAAGAATATGCTGTTCCACAAAAAATATAAATTAGCTACTCAACCCAAATGTATGGAACAGACTGTTTTTTCCAGGATTTCATAGTTGGACCCATACTTCGTAAAAGTTGTTCAGTTTGATGGTCTGAAGCACCCCTTTAAGGATGTAACGCATTTCAGTTTACACCCTGTATATCTCTATCAGTGCGGTGAATCTTCGTAAACAATTTTAAGCAAGCAATTTCCAGTGAATAAATTTGTTTCTACATCGTCTGACCATTATTCGCTTTCACTCGATTAATCTCATAGTAGTTGACCTACCGCAGTCTTTTTGACTGGTCGCTAATAAATACTGCCAAGGTTGTTTCTTATGAACAAAATAGCTTGAAATTTTAAAATAAATAGAGCCAGTTGTTGCAATATTGGAGGGAAGAAAAAGTGGACCATGCGGTCATTCGAAACATGTCATCCCATATGTTGCTCGCGACGAAGCTCACACTTTTAAAAACTATTACAAAAAATCAATAACTGCTCTTCGGACCATGTCCGACAGAAGGTCACATAAATACAATTCTAACTAGCTACGAATATAGAATGTATTGTAAATCTCTTTTATAGCTACTATAGTATATCCATGACGGATGAAATATGACTTGGGAGCGTTTCTCTACCTGAAAAGGGACCATCATTATGGGTCGTGATGATTGTCGGCAAGCCGAAATTATTTTGGGACCCTTTTTTTCAAGGATACAGAGTTTCTTATTTCTGAATAGTTCGATATAGAAACAACGAATCTAACAGTAAAGCCGACATTTTGGTTTGGATACAAAGCTTTAAGTTTTTGTTATATCTGTCGGCAAAACAAAAAGGTTTGAAAAACATGTCTGTTCTAACAAACCACAAAGATTGCTGGTAATAAATGAGCAGAATTTAAGGATGATTATTTAACAACGGTTAATTATACTGTTTTTTATGTAAACTTTGAAACATTTGTGGGTTTGTAAGTATAAGATAATTAAAGGTGAAGAAAGAAATTATAGAAAAACATAAGGTTATTTTGATAATTTTGTTTTATTTAATTTAGTATTATGTTTAACAGTCGACATAATGATAATAATATTACTTACTGGCAGACCCATAGCTAATGATACCATTATTTAAATTACTATGTGCACATAAATTAGAAGGCTATAGTTTCAGGCACATTACATTTCTATGATGGTCTCATAAACTATGTAGTCGATATCTATCTAATTTCAACACTTCAATGCTTAACTAATGACTAGTAAAACTATACAGAATTAATAACTTTATACAAGGATTAGTCAAATATCTCTATCTACAAAATATTTGGTAACAATGAGATAATATAATATACTATACCAAAATACTTTATACAAGTTAAATCACTCCTGATACTGGCAATAACTCGTATTATAATTATGTATCAGTCTTAATGGACAACAAATTTTGTAGCATTTGTCGTAATTATTAAAGTTATACAGATTTATAAGTTCGCAATGTAACGATTTACATTACATACTTAGATATTAAACGTTTGGAATACAAATTTTAACAGTACAGTCTCTTATATGACGTAGGCATGTAAGTACTACTAAAGAACGTTGTCATATAACATTTTGGCCAAATCTTCTCTCACCCGACACTTTTGTAAAACTATCACGTTTGAATAAGGCATGAACAACTTATAAATGCAGTCTAGCTTACACAGTCATGTGCTTGGAATGTGACGTTCCATTAAGAAATATCTAACTTAGATAACGATTGCTTCAGCCATCTTATCATCTATGTGTGGCTAAATGAGTTTGAGGCAAGCACTCGTGTACTGACGACCGTGGTTGTAAGTAACCTTGTTCATCGAGCATCGAAGGGGAGTGATGCCCTGGAAGTTGATGTTTACGCAACGTATTAGGAGGCCTAGGACGACCACCGTAGGGCTGCTCGTAATTTTGTGTATCTATTGAAATGTAGCTGTGATGTAGATGCTCACCATCTTGAATCTGACTCGTCAGTGTTGTATTTGTCAACATTGACGTGTCATCTTCAATGTTTATTCCTACATTAGCGGTAGTTGGTGTTTGTGGGGGTATAGCATCGTATTTGTACCAATGCTCAGGCGCTGTAGGAGAAGCTGTGTATCTAGAAGGATGCCTCCTACCGTTTGGACAGACGCCATGATTGTAATTCAATGTGTCTTTGTTCCATTGTAAGTTAGAGATGTCTGGCATAACGAATCTAATTTTTTCCCAGAACTTCTTCTCACCCCACAATAAAACGTTGCAAGTTTTCAAATAGTTTTGAAAGTCCAAATCTAAATTTAGCGCACTAACATCTGTTGTCAAAATGAATACTACTCTATGGCGTCTAATGGAAGGGTGGATTGAAGTGATAACATGTTTTATGGCGGCTTTGAATGATGTTTTGGACCATTCATTTTGCAAGAAATTGAACGATACGAATATTAAAATTCTTTTTGATGATTCTGAAGCATTCGTTATTTGTTCAGCTAAATAGTTTTCAGGAGCATGTTGTAAATCTCTATAATGAAAGCACATTGTGTAACCAGAGTGTTCCATTTCAGGAGCAACTACTTTAGATACAAAATCATCGTCCAACAAACTATATACAGCATATCCATCATACAACATATCCCTATCAACCTCACTTTCTTGAATAGAAGCACTTTTGAACAATCGCACTCCATATTTAGAATGAGCCCATAGGCGCACATTTTGTCGAAATGAAAACGCTAAGGCACCAAACAATAGAATAAGAATTACACTAATAAGAACTACAGCTAAAAGAGGTACAAAGTTCAATTTTATAGTGCTCACTTCATCGTACTGAAAAGGCTGATTTTCAGTAGGTATAGTATTGTCTGTTACACTTGAATCACGACACTTATCAATCACATCAAACACTGTTAGATTTGATATCAGTCCATTTTCGTCAGCACAAAACATATCAGCAGGATCCTCGTAGGTTTTCTTAAACCAATTTTGAAGTGGCAGAACGTTGTCGCAAGTGCAAGTAAAGACATTTCCTAGTACATTGACGCTTTCCAAATGAACGATGTGTGCCAACTTCTTGTCCAGGTCAAGAATCTTGTTGCCTTGTAAGTGCGCAACTCGTAGAGATGACAAGTTCTCAAAAGTTTTGTTTGCGACACTTGTCAAGAGGTTATCGTTTAAGTATAACTCCCTCAAGTGTTTTGTTTGCGAAAATTCTCCACCAGTAAGCTCAGTCAAATGATTATTTTCCAGATGAAGAACATTCAAAGAGTGTAATCCGTTCAAGGTGTCATTGTCAAAGGTTGCAATGTTGCTATTGTTCAGATACAACTTATGTAATTTCTTTTTGCCAATGAATAGGTGACTGTTTAGTAAGCCAAAGTCATTGCCATCGAGATAGAGTTCAGTGGCATCCATAGGTATCTTCTCAGGTATTTCAGTGTAACCTACATTGGAACAGTCAATCACATTTGAATTCCAGTTACTATCATGGAAGCAGGAACAACCTTCAGGGCATGTCATTTTACAGTCACAAGCTTCAAAATCACAACAGAAGCAGCTTGAGGAACAGTGAGTTTCGTATGAGCAAAGGAACTGAGTTTCAGGAACATCCATCAAATTAGCCTTCCCGCCATATTTGTTGTTGACAACTTCGCACATAACTGAATCCAAGTCCATGAATCTCGGGTATTGCCTCATATGATTCCAAAGATTTATCTTTTGTAGCCAAATCATGTGACAGTTGCAGACAAATGGATTATTTCCAATAAAGAACTTCGGCAATAATCTATGCTTCGGTATATGGGGCAGAGTAAACGCTGATAGTTCAACGGTTCTCAATTTATTGTCTGTCACGACGACTTTTTCTAAGTTTCTTTTTTGTAAGAACGTACCTGGATGAATCGTGTGAATTTTGTTGTTATTCAAGAAAAGGACTTCAATAGAGTCAGGTATCGATTTTTCGTCGACGTTTTCTAATGCATTGTAGCTTACGTCCAGCATACGGATGTTTTGTTGCGAGTTGTGTTCATTATCTAGTTTCGTAATATTATTGTTGTGAATATCCAACCATTCAAGACTTAGTGGCATATAGCTATAATCAAAGTAAATAAGCTTGTTGTCCGATATATTGAGCCATCCAAGGGTATTCAGCTTAGTAAAAACGCCCCGAATGTCGCTCAGCTTATTTCCATCTAAGCGGATTGCTTTCAAAGTAGGATTAGACAAAAACGCGTCTTGCTCAATGGTCTCAATCCTATTCGAAGCCAAATTTAGAACTTGTAAAGATGGAAGAGTACTAAATGTGTCTTTAGGTATGCTCACAATGTGATTATCTACAAGACGCAACCCATATAACTCTTCTAATCCTTCAAAAGATGTATTGTGAACTTTAGTTATATTGTTTTTGCCAATATCAAGAGATTTCAAAAATCTAAGCTTTCTAATACCATCAGGTACTACGTTGAGGCTGTTTCCATTTAGGCCTAAATCTTGCAAGTAGGTTATGTTTTCAAAGCAACGCTCATTAATTGTAGAAATCTGATTGTTATCTAAGTACAGCTGGCTCAGCACAAATAAGTTGGAAAATATGTGCTCATTGAGTGTTTTCAATTTGTTGTCTGATATTGATAGTTGATGCAAATTTTTCAGTTCAGCAAAAGCGCCATTACTTATTGTTTCAATTGCATTGTTGTCTAAATTCAAAACTTGTAAGTTATTCAAGTCTTGAAATAACTTTGGATCTAATCTGGCAAGAGAATTGTAAGATAAGTTCAATATAATCAAACGAATGAGTCCGGCAAAAGTATCTCGGTTGATCCATTCATTACCAAGGCGGTTTCTCGATAAGTCTAACTTCTCAAGCTGATCAAGTCCTTCTAGCAATCCCGGAGCCAACACAGCGAGAGAGTTGTTTGCTAATGAGATCTCTTTGATAACTCTTGATGATTGAAATAGCTCCGGAGGGACGGCGACTAATTTATTCCCAGACATGTTCAGGATTTTCAATGAATTCAATCCAACAAAGGCTCTATCTCCTATCTCATTAATAAGGTTGTTGTGAATGTACAAGACTTCTAGAGATCTTAAGCTGGAAAATCCATTATCGGGCAGTCTCAAAACACTGTTATGCGATAAATCAAGCATCTTCAGACCCGTGTTACATGATTTGCCTGGCGCAATAGGTCCTTTCCCCCAGTCAGAAAAGCCGATCTCGGATATGTCTTGGATTTTATTATTTGTAAGGTTCAGTGACTCCAAACTGAAGAGCGGGCAGAAAACTTCAGATGGCAACATGTAGATATTGTTGTCACCTAAATCCAATAACCGAAGCTCCATCAAACCACGAAAACTTTCTGCATGGAATTCCATAGTCATCGCAGGCCAATCAGTATTGTAGGAACGTAGTGTCAAACTTGTTAAGTCGCGCAATGGAGACAAAACAGTAGCAGGAACATAACGAATTTTGCAGTACTCAATGCGCAGGTCTTCTAGTTTTCGCAGTTGACCCAAAAAACTGCCGGTGTTCATGTGTAAAGAACTTTCGAAGAAAAGCAAATCGGTGCACGTCAGCTTCAACTTGTTGATATTGTACGCCTGCGCGGTGGTAATGTTTTTGAACAAGAAGTCTGCAGAACCAATGGTTTTGATGTTACACGTGAGAAAGTTAGATTCACTCAACTTTGTGTCCGAATAGTCCCACTGACAGCCGGCGGGGGCGGGCAGCGCGGAACGTGCGCGCGCACCGGCCACCACGAGCAAGCACATCCAAACTTTTAACGAAATCATTTCGTATAAGTTCTTCGTCATATTTTCACAATAACACAGTTCATTTGTCACTAATAATCACTTAAAGTATCCTTGAAAACTTTTCAACACTTGACAGTCAATGTAAGAAAGTTTATGTTGTTGTATACAATGCGTTTTACAGCGCATGTAAACACAAAGTGCGGGATCGCGGTAAAACTTTTGACGCAGCCATGCTCCCCTGCGGTCGGGCGGTAACTGACCTACGTAAGTTTGAACGAACGAAAGCCGCATGGGTGCCGGGAGAGGGGGGTGTGGGCGCGGGGCGTGGAGGGTCGCTTCGATGACGGGTGGGACCCGCGCTCGCTGCATCGGCTCACAACAGATGGCACGCGTGTTTTTAAAAATATGTACTTGAAAAATATGCTTATGAAGCGTTGAAGACCTGCGTTATTCGTTGGATGCATCTCCTCAAGTTTCATCTCAAAGGAGGTCGTGGTATCGAGGCATATGAAACAGTAGCTTAATTACAATAATAAATCTTTAAAAAGTTATTGAATAAATTTATAGAATTTCATCCTGAAGCTTTCAATATGCACAAGGTGAGCCTTGCTACAACTAAAAATATCTTAAAATATTAATAGTAAAGTTGTAGAACAGTTTCTGACCACTCCGTAAGTAATTATGGTCGTGAGTTTATCTATGTGTGCATTTGTAGTACAAAAATAAAATTTGAAAGGAAGTTAGACAGTTTCCAGATTTTTCGCTCATTTCTTACTCTCGTGGCTAACTTAGTTTATTGATCTGCGAAAGTAGTACTTGATGTAGTTTGCCATGTAAGGCAATGACGTTATTTTGTAGGTAAACTTCACCACTATCTCTCTAACACACAGGCATTATATGGAAATGAAAAATAAAAAAAAGTTATTTGAGGCTAGACTAGACCCTAAAAGGGAAAGATTAAAAAGTTCTTAAGTATAGTGCAAATTTTGACGAGAGGGGCGGACATTTTTACATCAATGCAGAATGTGTGATTGACAGCTCTGTGTAAATGTAAAGATATTCTGATTTACTGACAAAAGATAAATCGCTGTGTTTAAATATCTTTTGAATCATTTCACTTAAAGTAACTGTCTGAACAGATGTTCAATTACTGCAATATCAATATACAATGGCTCGATGACTGTTTAATTTATGTACTTAGTGGCGTTGTTATTATTTCATTTTGCCTGATGTCTTTATGCCTGTTTTTCAATCAAGCCACAAAATGTCTTCGTGAATACCACAAATCCTATTAAACTTTAGAAAAAGCTTCGGAATTTTACGTTCAAGCTAGTTAACTATAAAAACACGTCCATTCAAGAGGTGAGGCTATCGTGCGTCACCGCGAAGTCCAATCGCAGGCCATCGGATGCCATAACACGTGCGTGTCGAATTGCGTCTACCGTGGGAGACGTCTTGAGTTGAGACCCCTTACTCAACATCTACTGATCTTACAGACTCCTTTTATTTTCGAAGTTGGTGAACACAGCCTACCAACAAACAAGACGAAAAGTTTAAAACACTGATAGTTGAAAGAACAGAAATTATGGTTTACGAATAGCATGTGGTAGAAAAAAAAAGTAACAGACAAGTAGTAAGAACGTAAATAGAATAAAGGATCAAACATTATATGAGGAGTAAATCATTGATGTGGTCAAGACTCGGAATTTTATGATACTTCCCGGATGAATGTCGAGGATTATGTGAGATGGATTGATGCATCTATTGTACGTTCCTTTGACATTATCAAATTCAATTTATCATTGAACTCACAGGTCACGAGAGAAGGATCACAGTTGAGGTTGCAATTCGCAAAATTCATTTGAAACTATTTTTGTGCAGAAAATATTTAAGGGTCACCGAATAGAAGAATATAGTACCAGAATTAAAAACCACCAGAAACAAAACTATTTCATTTTCCGGTGCAAGCTATTTCTAGTTCATGAGATAATAATTTTTTTCTTAAAAGATATCCAGTTAAAAAAATTCCAGGAAAAGAGATTTCTCGTACCAAGGTCGCTATGTATATCAGTCCGGACTATCGATACTCTTCGTCAATATTGAGAGTCAATATCTCACGTGCCTCAACCCAATATTTACAAGACGACATCAAACACAATATTACCACTTATCTCGTAACAACTGGCTCCGAAAACATCTCGACGATCTTCCCTTAGGAACGTTACATAAGTATTGTTGACATTGGCCGATATCAGTGGACCAAGTTCAATATTACTTTTATTTGGGTGAATCATTTCTTTTATCTTCCCTTGTTTATGAGTTTATCTAACATCTTTACTTTGATTTTGTGAAGGTACATTCTATGACTATCTATAGCAATCGAATATTTCATTCTAGAAAAAAACAAATTAATTTCCAATGTTAGAATTAAACCAACCTATAGTCAGATACCTTAATGACTACCTATTGAGTCTGATAAAAATCTCGCTACAGATAATACAGTGATCAACGGAAATAAGTCAATTACATTTGATTTGATCGATCAAATGTACTTCTACTCTACTACGAGTAGCTACATTAAAAACTGTAACAAAGAATAACAACATTGACTGACAATGAAATACGAATTCCAGTGAACGGAAGCTCTGCAACATAATTGAAACAGCTCTGCGTGAAACTTAGAAGCAAGACAATAGAAAACTGCAGCCAAATTTTAACCGAAATGACGCGACAGTTACAGAAACAATTCTATTAGCCGTAACCAAAAGCTTTTTGCATCCTTTTCAAAACTACGTCAGTCAAGTCACGGTCCCCTTGGAACAAACATTGAAAAAGTGAAAGATAAAAGATACAACGTCCATGGAGACAAATTAACAATCTATGGACAGTTTCTCGAATTTACAACAAAAAATCTTTTGAATGTTTACGCACCGCAATAAAATAGTACCAGCGTCGTTTCCACTTAGACAAAAGAATTTCACCGCAAACACACAATTGCCCCTATAAAAATCGTTGAGACAATAGATTTAAACATAAAAGCCATTGGTTAGTTTATTGCTGTCAGCACCGCAAATAATGTTTGAAATATTTTGGTGTTATAAATATTTCACTGTTCATGTTTGGGCCTGCAAGTTTAAAACCTTTAATTTCTTTATTGATAATGTGACCGCTATTACGTATTCATGATCATAAATTTCTTTCCATAAAGTATCACATTTCATGACAATGCCTACAGCTGAATCGAAAACGACTCTTAGTACTTCAGCGAAAAATAATATCTTGGCAAGATCCTCCTTGTAAATGACAATGTAATGAAATGCGTAACTCGTCTAGTACTTTAGCAGCTGATTGATGTGGATCTTGGTCGCCTTCCAAATTGTCTTGTAAGATTTTTGGTTGAGAATCTTCCTACATACATTACTGTTTGATGAGATCAAGACCCGATTGTCTCCATTTGTTTTGAATATAATGGAGCGACTTCGCCGGGATCATTACGAATCAAGCAAACGAATTCTCAGGGTAAAACCCATGCAGCGCAGCACAAATATTTAGTACAAGATTGAAAATTCAACCCATATTATCTTCAATCGTAGAATGAAATAATGTCTCATGAATATACTTATTTAATAGTAAAGGTTAGATTAATAAAACATTTATGCTTCTTATATTATGACCTAGCTCATATCCTACCCTTTCTACCCAGATACTAGCACGCGAATGGATCATATGGAAGTTGCTGGTAGTGCTGTGTGGCAAAAAACTGTGCTGGAAAAATAAAAAACGGAACGCTATCGACTCGTAGAAGTTCATTGCTCGCAAAGAAATGTTCTACTCGCTTTCGAATGTTGACTTCCGATGAAGACCGGCTTTAACAAAACCCCGAGCCAATTACAACCATCTTTGTTTTGGAATTTGCACTCAGGTCTGACGTAAAATTTATTAAAGATCACTTATCACAACGACCCGTTTAGGTTGATGTCTTAAAAGCGTGATTGTTATTTGTAAAAGAAGACATCGCATCTGTTAGAGAGCATAACGTTGAGCGTTAAAGGCATTTTAAGAGATAATCTGGACAAAATATAGCTCTCGTCTCTCGATAAAGGTGGTCTCAGTAAACAGGTACTCCCAAGGCACGTTTCGAGTCAAATAACCTGCGGGAAAGGGTCCGAAACAGAAAACTCTTTGTGCTAAAAACGTCGACCCCTTATCTTCCTTAGATGGGTCGCGGCCATAGACGTATGAAGAACAAGAGTACCTATTAAATAATAAACGCAATTGGTATTGTATAATTTACAATGACTGTCATTAAAAGCTTTAAATGTTTTATATCTTTGACTAGCATAAATTAGGAATTTACAACTTTTTGTTCTTTGCCTTCCCATTGTTTGAGGATGATTCGTAAGTGGGCAGTAAAGTTAAATAAATTATATAAGATCAACCTATGAAATTTATTAAGCGTGGAATGGGTTTAGTTAACTATAATAAATCTAAAGGAAAGCACTACTAACTAACGAATAAAATAAGCTGAAGATGGAAGTGTGGTCATCATAATACCATAATACTTCTTTGGATACCTAGGCGCTATGCGAGTTTACTAACGGATAGGTAATGTTTTTGCCATGTTTTTGTTTTACGAAAGACATGCTGCCATATCTGCATTTAAAATACATAATTATAATGTAGTTCCATCCATAATCGTCCTAGTGTTTGTTGTTGATACAATTGCATGCTTAAAAAGTAGACGCAAAGTAACGTTTTGAAAGGAATTTTGATCGTGAATGCATGTGTGTAGAGTCGACACTATAATTATCAAACTTGGAACTAACGTTGTCTAATATCGGTGCTGAAACAGTTAAAATTGAACCACTAGTGTCCATCTTGATTTGATGTTGATTGTACAAAGTTCAAAATGAATCAATAAAGTAAAAGATTCACCTATAGTCATACTTTTTATAGCGAATCCCAAAGGATGCTTTGTTAGACTTAGCTTATTGTTAGATATTCAAATGCAACCTCTAAAAGGAAATCTATAAACGCTACATTTCCATATTCGTGCCGTGTCTCTCGGCTCCATGTCTATCTGAAGCCTGCTTCCAGAGGCTTAGCACGAAGTCATCATTCATACGAGGAGATATCATCGTCGCTCTCGCGGCCACGGCTTTCTGCTTGTTAACAATAAAAACGTTATCCGGCGCTTACACAAAATGTGTCTCGGGAAAATGTCCACTCAGTCTTTTACTTTATTTTAGTTGTTTTACTTTCCCAGAGGCTAAGTGCTTTAAAATATTTACTAGGCTCGTTCTTGTAGTATCTTTTTTGTACGATTCGGTTTCGAACGATTTATGTGAGTACATCGTTTTAAGATTCACGATTATCACATAAATAGCCGCCCTGTGGTTTACTGCTAAGAATAGGCTAGTAAGTTTTATCCGTGCGTTTATACGAGGCGACTAAGGGATAAGGAATTATTTAATGTAGTTTTTGTGGATAAAATACAATACCCTTGATATGCTTAAGGCTCCTTTTACCGTTCAGTAGTGTCCTCAACACAATATTTAAAAATTCTCAATAAAAGAAAGCTTTAATTAAAAGAGTGTTACTCCAATATACTACAAATGTATGTTGTGTTTTGGTGTGTAATAAAGTATCCATGACTTGTTTCTTACAAATGTCCAATTCATCATACAAAATTGCCCCTTGGGAGAATCGAACCGGCGACCCTGAGATAAGCAGGATAGTTACTACCAACTGAGCTATTGGCGGTAAGTAAGTACTATTTTTTCAGTGCGTCAGATATAATTGTAAGTAAGTGCCTAAGTTGGATGGATGAACCTAGATGGATGAACACAGTTCGCAGTGATATGACCGAGTGCAACGTCTCCTAAGACGGCGTCAGAAATAGAGCAAGGTGGAGAGAACAGACTCGGAAGGCTGACCCAACCACCATATGGGATTAAAAGCCAGGAAGAGAGAGAGAGAAGTGCCTAAGTTGATGGAAATCTTTGTCAACAGTGATGTTTTCAAGGTTTTCCTTGTTTGCCCCAAATAAATTGAACATTGTTTGGTAATTGATCGCTGCTTAGAGCGGCTAAGCATTTCTTAGCGAGTCTGTTTAAGTTCTAAACACCTTCATAATCTCTTAACCTAATTACTTAATAGCCTTAAGACTAAACAGTTACGATTAATGCAATTAAGCAATCCAATATAGACGAAATGGCATCGCAAATTGCCAATCAATAATGACCCTAAGGACATGTAATTAACGATCGCATTAAGGGTTGCATTATGCATGACGTAGAATCTGTGCCCAATCTGTTATCTGCTCACAAACATTTACATAATTACTAATGTTTGACGGTTTTCATTGAACACGTTTTGTCATTTGGTGTTTAGTTTCAGGTGAAGGATTCGCCGTAGAACGCTCGTACATACGGCGACACATGAAGCTACGCAAAACCAAAATAAGCTGGCCGTGCGTAGGTGTAGATTATTGTTTAACGTCGCGCGGCCAGCTTATGTCGGTTTTGAGCCAGCTCGATGTATCGCCGTGTGTGTATGGTTTGAGACATCGGTATGCACAGTGGCCTGAACGCATAATAAGTGCGATTGAAAACTATCATATCACTAAACATCAAGTTTAATCATCATCACCCAGCTATAGTGACTTACAGATTATTTTATAAGTAAGCATAATCAAAATTTTATTAAAAACTGTTTTGCTTGAATAACCAAACTGATATCAATTATGTGCTGCAAAATAGTTTACATGTCAAGTTTGGTTTTATAAATATAGGGGTCGTTCATAATATGCTGAAACTGAAGCAATAATGATCAGACCGTCAAACTAAACAACTTTTTCTATGGCATAAACATCAAAATCGCGAAAAAAAAAACTGCCGTTCCATACAAGCCAAATGTATGGGCCTGCTTATTTTTTATTCGCGATTTCGATGTTGGTCCCATAGAGAAAGTTGTTCAGTTTGATGGTCTGATCATCCTCTTAAAAAACTGTCAGCATATTAAGTTGGACCCTGTATAACTAAACTTCAGAACAACTATATTGAAAAAAAAAAACGGTTAAATAAAAAAAGCGTTGCTACAAAATAAAATTCCCTCAGTTTCTTTACGTAAAACTTTTCTAATGAATCAGATCTCTGTCTCTTATCCCGCGACCTAGCATAATTCCTTTGGGGGTAAGATACAACAAAATAATCTTTTGCTTAAGTCGCCTCGTAAGACAACCACGGACTCTAAAATGAAAGCGTCAGTATAGTAAGCCGGAACATCACATAAATTGGTTATTGTTTGGTTTGTTATGGTTGCTGTATTGGTTATTCGATTTCATAGTTTAGTTACAAACTACTTTTAGAGACAATTTGGGACTGAATGAACTCCTTCGCTCACTTTATCAAAACATGTTTTAGTTCTCTTGTACGTACGGGACAAGTAATTTTTTGTTGCTTCTAAAAAATATTGTGTTCTTCAATCGTGCATGAATGTTATGATTTGTATCTAATATTTATATTGATTGACGTTTACACGATAATATTAGTAATGTAATGATGTATTTTTTGCGATAACAAATTTTTTTACTTCAGTCTTTTACTCGCATGTACGCATAACTAACAAACTGTGATTATCAGTCCAAGTTCTCTGTATTTAATTTCTGGTCATACGAGAAAGAAAAAAAACTGATTAACCGAGACCGATATTTCCTGTCTTTGCTGCAGAAACAGTCTTAATTAAAACTATAATAATGCCAAAACTTCGGTACCTAACTGTAAAGAAACAAAACGGAAAACAAACAAAACAGATACTTACCCAAAATAGCAAAAAACTTGTAGGTAAGCTTTTTATCTCAAATATTATCTTCTGTCTGTAAGAGAAAGGATCTAATAAGAAGCGTGAGCGTGAGTTTTGTACGAGTAAGTACCTGACGAATACAACAAAAATTATAATTTCAGTTAAACAACCTTTATCACAAAGCCAGAAGGTTTACTTTAAATTGAGCCTTACCACCTGACTGCCACAGACAATCCCAGGACGCATACAATTATTTTAATCTTATTAAAATCATGTTTCAACTGCTGTCTAAGTTAATATGGACCTGTCAAGATTGTTGAAACTTTTACATTGACTATATCGTAAGAGTCATTGACACTAGACATTTTACATATTTGTAAACATTTAACGTATCCAATGATAATGGTAATCTAATGTTGTGCCAAAGTCATAAATCTGTTGGAAAACATATAGACGAAACTAGAGACTAGCATACAAATCGTAACTTACTAGAACAATCGGCAATTTATGTTTACCAAATAACAGATAGCTAGAAATATTTCACTTAAAATGTACTTGCAAAAGAGTATGACTTTTCCATGTAGTAATTAAAACGTATACAATTATTACAAAAATAAGGGTCAGATCATGAAACTGAACAAAAAACAACAACGACAAAAATTGTTGGTCCTTCCATACAAAAGTGCTGATCAGCCGATCGGATTTTCTAAGGGAGATCCAAAAAAAAAATTCTCTATTTTGACCCATGTGTTTAGGATCATTATCTAAATACACCCAGATATTTTTTTTAGTAATTAAAAATTAGGGGTATAAATAATAACAATTGAAAGACCACTAAAATATATCCTCTCTATTCTTACACAATAACACAGTAGAGATAAAACAGTACATAATATTCGGCCACGTCGCTTGTTAGACAAACATGAGATCCTTCTGATATCTTGGAACAATGCGATCGTGTGGGTGAGACGGGGTGCCCTCAAAAAAAACGTATGCATGCATGTCTTTAGCTTTATGAAAGATTAAACTTATGCAAGTAACCCTGCTTGTATGACAAATTAGTTAGTTGGGAGTGGAGCTTTTTATTTTATAAAGGACTACTTAAATCAATTCACTGCCTAACTACCCAAGTAAATCTTTGTATAATATTCCTGATGTCGTCTAATTGATGTAACTGTTCCTGTTTTTGTTGCACTTCCGGATAAACCTCCGATGGTTTTTGGAAGTACAAAACTGTTCAAATCTTTTGTCATTTTTCTTATAAAAGATAAATAAAATAAACATTTAGCAATTTAGTTTTCTTTAAAAAACAAATTACATAGACAACTTGAAAAGATACATTTAATGACAACTGATACTAGAATATCCGTAAAATATAAGTACAAAACATTGATCATTGACTGTTACATTTTTTTAAATACAAAGCTAACCAAACAAAACACTCATAGCACTTAAAAGCAAAAAACGAGAATCTAATTCGTCCTTTATTTGAATACTTGTAACACCAATCTGCAAATTGGTACAAAATCACCAAACCTTTTTCTACGCCAACAAATTAAAAGGGACAAATCCGTTGGCCAACTTGTTTCGGCTAATGAGAAAAAGTACCTGTCGAAATGGGATAACAAATTTGGTTAAGAAGGTATTGAGGAAAAGGATGATCTCGTTACTCACTGCTTTTACTTAGTGGATACCAGTAATGATATTACTAAACTTGGGGAAAGTAGTACAGTCCCTACTTAGGATAATGGTTTGGTTTCTGATGCAGCGACTAGAGGTAAGCTCAATTGAGTTAGTATACGTAACGATACTGATTTCGATAGCCATACAGATGAAATACTCTGCCAAAGGTATTTGACTTTCCTATTCAAATGAATAAAAGTGGCATTAAGTAAAATATTTCTTGAACTTTCTACGAACGTTGGCACAATAACGGTTAGGATTAAATGCTTCTGTTTTCCCAAAAGCCAAAATAAGGTTGCTGTAGAGTTACCTAATTTAATACCAAATTGAAACTATTTAGGCTTTTTGCTATGAGATTAAAAATAAAAACGTCTCAATTAAATAAAACAAGAAATGCATTAATTTTTTTTTTAAATCATAATGTTGTTTAATTAATTAAAAAAAAAAAATTACAAAAAATAGCGGTCAGCACAAGCGTCGTCAATAACAATGATACACAAACAGACAAAAAGCAGCAATGTGCTTCGTCAAAAAAAAGAAATACAAGCATTAATTATTTATTAATTAATAAACATTTCAGTTTACATCTTATATTAAGTTTAACATGATGATACCAAAAAACCCCATTTAGGTTTGTATTTGTCGAAGCATGTGCTGAAAATAAATGTCAATACTATTAATATGTAATTAAATTGAAGGCACACATACTTACGATGAAATTAATTAAGTAAGACATATTGGGTAACATTTCCCCGAGTCGAAAATTGTATAGTAAACAAAATGCAATTACTCAAGAATGTTATCGGTTATAGTAATCTTATCATCATTCATCAACATTATTCCAATAAAACCAACAAACATCGTCTTATGAAATGTTGATATGGCAGGAATTAATCAAAGACAAATCACCGTAGTTCGGACATTATGCTAATATCTGTTTGTTGGAGCTTACAAGAAGATTTTACTATTGTACCTCATTTATTTCTGTTTAGTCATCATCGTTTAGTATTCACATACCTTAAAAGAGATATCGCCTACAATCAATCAAAAGTAATGTTGGTGAACTTGACTGTGATATAAGTTTTACTTTCGACCTTCTAGGATAAGCTTCAGAGAGCATTTTAGCTTCAAGTTCAACGTTTTTCTATGAATGACTTTTGAATTGTTTAATGAGTCGATATTTATAACGCTTATATTATTCTTTATTACACCTAAAACCTTTGACAATTTGAGCAAATTTGAGAGTTCGTTAATTAATGAAAACGATAAATTAAGCAGTTAAGGCATGAGAGAGTTATAGCTACTCACATTTCTTATTCAAATTAAAACATTGTTTCAGACACTGATTACATTGACAAATATAACAAAAAGATATTTCAGAAGATGATACTAAATCTTACATAATTATCAGTTTTTTAATGCAATCATCATATCCGCATAATTTTGGTGATATGCACACATTTTTGGAAACAAAGTTTACTTTTCTACAGAGTCTACGTAAATATCGTTAACAATATACATGCGATAATAGATAAAATTTGTGAGAAAGTTGTGAGAATTCAGAATTGCACAGACATAAACGTTTGTAAGCTTTCTTTCTTTAAATATGTCACGCATGACAAGTTGATTAACTTTTAGTTTCAACGATTCTCATTCATTGACTGTTAGCAATTCATATTTATTATTATGTCATCTTGATTGGTGTACAGAAATTTATATTCCGAAGAATTATGAAGAAAGCGTTTTATTAATTTGTTAACCGGTGTCTATAAATTGAGTCTTTAACGTGGGATTGCAACGGATTTATTGCTGTACATTTATTTTGATGGCTTTTAGTAGTTAGTTCTGTTTGTTAACTGCTGCTTAAATTAATTTGTTATTGTTGAAAGTTGCTGCTTTTTGTTTTTATTGTAATCGTTTTATAACTTCTATATACTTTTAGTACCTATAAGAAAAGAAAAGTGTTCTCACGTACCTTTGCACATAGTATTGGAGAGGAGTAAATGTGCCAAAGCAATCTCTATAGATTTACAGAATGGTTTCAAAGGACTTCGATTACAAGCTATACCCAAGTAGTTTTATACCCATCCAATGAGATATTAGCAAAATGCATCGAAAGGAAAGAATGAATGGTTCTTTCTCTAGTCTATAAAATTTAAGTACGTAAAATAAGGTACTTCGTAGTTTGTATAATGTTACTTTGTAATTTTATCGGATCTTGTATTCCATTGAGAATTTGAGTTGATTTATGAAATATGGTTGTGTTAGAATTTCAACTGAACAACATTGTCGTATTGAGGATTGGAAAAGTAGAATTTGAACAGGCATGTAACATTATATAGGGTCCAACTTAATATGCTGACACTTTTTTAAGAGGATGATCAGACCATCAAACAGAACAACTTTCTCTATGGGACCAATATCGAAAGCGCGAAAAAAAAAATCGACTCTTCCATACAAAACTGCGAACTGACTCGAACCAAATGTATGGGACAGCACATTTTTTTTTCGCGATTTCGTTGTTGGTCCCATAGAGAAAGTTGTTCAGTTTGATGGTCTGATCATCCCCTTAAAAAAGTGTCAGCATATTAAGTAGGACCCTGTATACAAGGTGTTACAAAAATACAAATAAACCTTTAAGGGGGTGGTGTAGACCATCAAACTGAACAACTTTCACTATGGGACCAATATCGAAATCGCGAAAAAAAAATTGATGTTCTATACTCTACAAATTGACTAGAGCTAAAATATGTATGGGATTTCAAATAATTTTTTTCGCGATTTTGATGTTGGTACCATAGTGAAAGTTGTTCAGTTTGACGGTCTAAACAACCCCCTTAAGAGATTTAAAAATTTATTCTTACCTACTTATGAAACACCCTGTATACGTAACAATATCATTTCAGAGACAAATAACACGAAGTTAGCAAACATTCAAAAGTAATGTGCCTCTTTATGGAATAATTGATATGAGATCATACCGATGATCCTTCCAGACCAGAATTTCGCCACACGGATAGCATTATCGGCAAGCATAAGCTCCGTTCGCGTGCAGGTGTCGGGGAAGAAGGGCACGATACGAGATGGGCCATAGTCTGAGGAGTAGCACCGCATTCACACCTAAGGACCGCCTGATTCCCCTGCGCGCGAGCATACACCCGCCGCGACTGCTAAGCGCATCCACTATATTATAATTACGCTTTATAGTTTGGGCGTTAAAGAGCGTGGTATCCGACTTTGAATAACACCAACCCAGTTGGGTGTTGTAAGAGGCGACTATTTCCAAGTTTTACATATCTTAGATTTATACTTATAAAACAGTACTGTTTTGTTAATTGACTGACAGACGACTACATACAGCACAATTGTGTGATAATGACCCGCCGCCCGGTCATATGATTTATTGGTCAATGTCCGCCCGCGCCCTGCGCCCTGCAGCCTTACGTACGATTATAGTAATTTTGTTAATCATCAATACCAATTATACAAGGTGTTACAAAAATACAAATAAACCTTTAAGGGGGTGGTGTAGACCATCAAACTGAACAACTTTCACTATGGGACCAATATCGAAATCACGAAAAAAAATTGATGTTCCATACTCTACAAATCGACTAGAGCTAAAATATGTATGGGATGGGATATCAACATTTTTTTTTTCGCGATTTCGATATTGGTACCATAGAGAAAGTTGTTCAGTTTGACGATCTAAACAACCTCCTTAAGCCCCACTTGCGCCAACCACGGGTTAGCAATTAGCTCCGGATAAAACAGCTCTTTCAGTTGTTTTTCTATACAAAAAATCATGGGTTACCAACTTAACCTAGAGTTTATTGCTAACCCAGGTTGGCGCAAGTGGGGCTAAGAGTTAAAAAAATTTATTCTTACTTATGAAACACCCTTTAAACATTGATAATGCAATCTGTCTATAAGAACAAGTGCCCTGGTTCAGTTTCGCCAACTAATTTGAAATAACCTTATAAATTCTACGGAGGATGTAGGGACGCACTAAGAGAGGATTTTTCGATATTCTAACATAATATAAAAAAGGTGCTGAACAGACCTGCAATTAACAATTAAACCAACACCTATTTCCATCCATCAATTTTGGAACACCGGACGAATGTTCTTCTGACCCAATGTAATTGATTGTATCTCTTCGAACTTAAACGTAGGCATCAATAGATTAATGACCATCAGATGGCTAGGTCGGAACTCTAGATAATGTATTTGGTCACCACCCCATTAATTCTGTGCGGTTACTTAACGTGATCAGTTCTAATTTGTGTTCTATACCACCCTGGTTTAGGTAAACCAGTAATCATATTAAAGGAGAATATGTTTTCAGATATTATACGAATTTTTATAATCCCAAACAATTTTTCTTACTATTTTACATTTCTTCGACATAACATTGGACACAAAGCTATACTTATAATTCAAGGTTATTAAGACTATTTTGTTATCTATCGTTATGAAGTAGGAATAGAGTTGGAAATTTGTATGCTTTCGACAGTTTTGAATAAGGCTCAATTCACACCAATATAGCTGCGGCAAGCAGCGGCCAGCAGCGACCGGCAACGGATTACAGTTTGAAATTTTGTATAGGGCCTTGGGAAGTTGCTCGCTGTCACGCGGCTATACTCAATTTTATTGAACCCCTCAAACAATACAATGTATTTTAACAATACAGATAAAAGATTAAAATGCTGCGTAATTATATTTATTCACTTAAATGGGTAAATGTGTGTCTTAAAAATTTGCACACCAAACTGTACAACAGTTTATCGAAACTGCGCTACCGGCCACTGCTACTTAAGTTTGAATAGAGCCTAAAGATATGAAACTAAAAAAACTCCAAGAATGTGTAACTGAAAAATAAATACCATACATCTGACATTGAGAACACATTTTCGTACAAAATTATTTTTACCAAAAAAACCTTTTACTAAAAGAAAAAGAAAATAATCATCAAAATAAAACAATCAATCCTAAAGTCATGTTTGATTGTGCTCAGTGAATGCCAGAAGATTATTTACACAAAATTGATGAGACCGAAATGCTTACACCGTCTGACCTTGGACCTCCAGGTATCAGCATATGAAAGTGAATGCATGTATGGATAATAAGCGAAAAATTTACCGCCGTCAATCGTGAACGCTTGGCATCGGAATTGCATTATATAAAAACAAATGAAAGTGATCTTGAATATTGATATATCGATTGGTTTCAAGGAGATCGTAAGCAAGGATAGGTATTATAGTGTTAGTTTATTTATTGTTTTGATCTACAGCACAGGTGTTCTTAATAGCAAAGCTCTACATTTTGAAAGGTCAATTTTATTTTTTCTTAGCTGGACATTTCGGAGATAGTGCTGAAGATTGTGATGTTGATGATGAATAATCATTCTAAATCAATCGATTATATTTCCAAAAGCTGCTTGTTTTTGCGTGTACTGGGTAATCATAAAATTTTGCTCAAGACTTTATCACCCAGTACAATATATCCATCTTGGTTTACACAAATCGACTAAACACAAATATCCCTTTTCAAAAATAATTTTATTGACATGTCCATGAACTTGTATATATGCCATATGTATGTACTTGTAACAAGTATGCTGTAGAAATAACGCATCACAATGATAACTCTGAAACATAGATAAAGCACTCACCAACTCTTTCCCACAGGGACATCTGTTAGTCCAACCACATAAATCAGATGAGGCATTTAAGATTATTTCTCTTGGTCAATATCATTACTAGTAACGAATGCACTAGATAAGATATTTGCAACGAGCCTATATTAATGAATGTCGCGTCGAGTCGTAATACTCGTAATCAATTTAAATCAATACCGCCAATAGATGTTGTATGTACTTGTTGGCTTGATACTCTTAGGGTTGATACTGCGCATCTTTGTACTGGGTAATTTTTTGACCATTAGCTATTAGACACTTTTATAAATTCTGCTGAAAAAGCAATACTACAAAGAAAAGCCACATTATATTACGACATGGCGTGAAAAAAAAATCAAAAACAGGTAGGTACTTCTAAATACTTTTTTAATAAAAGAACATTTTGATATGCACCTTTTTGAAATTCCCAAAAAACATCTACCAATTGACCGTGTAGATTAGAAGTTTATCTAAAAACTCGAAAAAAAATTCCGAAGGTACTCGTAGAGTTTTGTGAGCCGTCTTGGATTGATAGGCCGAAAAGATATTTTTTTGTTTACGTATGACGGCTTCCTACTGAATATCATTTTCAGTATCGAAAGCTTTTCTTGCATTGATACTAAATATTTTATGTTACAGGTAGACAACATTATTTGAATGTCATTGATTCAAAACCGTTGCATAAGTTTGGTTATCATTATCGAATCTTTGGAACAATGACAATCAAAGACAATTACAACCTTGCTGCCTTTCAATGTAGGTTATGATTATCTTGATGTGATACTATTAGAATTGCAGCCTTGATCGAACACGGTAGCTAAAATAATACCAAATTGAATAACCTTAGTAAATGGACAGATAAAACATATTACATAAGCTGGCACTTTCTATATCCTATTATTTTCTATGTGGGTATACAGTCACGAATAGTTTATTCCCTTTTGAAATTTTCACAATACTAGACTAGAATCCAGTTCTTTAATTAGGATCAATGGAGCCATATAATCTATTTGAGAATGGATGAAGTATTTATAAAAACTTGGGTACTTCTTATTATGCCGATTTTTAAGATTTCTATAGGACCAACGAAATTGAAAAAAATCAGCTGTTCCAAACAAAACTGCAATCCTACTCGACCTATTATACGACAGCAGATTTTTTTTTGCAATTTCTATTTTAGTACCTCAGATAAAGTTGTTCAGTTTGATGGTCTGATCATCCTCTTAAAAACCGTCAGTATCTTAAATTGGAACCGGCCCTGAAAGTACGTAATATAATATGAGTTGAAAATTTGCTTTAAATCTATGTAGAGACAACCCTAAGCATCGTCTATTTGAATTAAGGCAGACCATGTGTGGCATTTGCCTATAATGCAGCGGGGTTGAAGGCGGGGCGCGGGTTGATCGTAAATACTCGTATCTACTTTAACAGGGACATCAGCTATACTGACCTTTACATGATTATTTTGTATGGCAAGACAAGTTGACATAAATGAATTATTGTTGATTGTTCTACTTGATATTTTGTACTTACAGCTTTCGTTGACATACCACTTTTTTTGTCACGTTATTCATAAAAATGAGGAGGTTTATTGGAATGATACCAGGAGTGCGATTTTTGAATATCATTCGCTGAGCTCAGCACTTGAAAATGACAAAATTACTATGAAGATATGCATCTTTCTATAGCTGAATTGACGTTCAAAAATCGTACTTCAGGAGTGCGATTTTTGAAAGTCAAATCAGCAAAAGAAAAGTTGCTTATCTCCATAGTAATTAAGATATTTTCATCTGCTGAGCTCACCGAATGAGATTCAGAAATCTCACTCAATTCAATTCAATTCAAAATAATTTATTTGTATAGGAGCCTGAAGCACACTTATTAAGGGTATATTTTCGTTTGTGACGTCATCACTTGCTGTCAATTTTCAATAAAAAATGTTGATAATGTTTTGTAAGTTTTCCGTGACCTTTTGTTTGAGCTCCCACCATCGATAAGAAAAGTGTTAAGTATTTTTTGTGAAGAATAGTTACCTAGTTAGTAGGTAGGTTTTTTTCACACAATAAGAAATTCATTACTTAACTAAAACATTTTAAATTAACCAAAGTGGGAAGTTTCGGTTAATTTAAAGTGTAACCTGCATACATACCACTTTTTTCAAACTAAATACGATCATCACTGTGGGCAAAAAAATTGTGTATAGAGATAAAAAAATTATGATTTCACAATATGTAGAGTAACGGAATATGCCTACATAACTAATTAAAATTATTAAACACTTATTTTTTTAAATATTTTTATAGTTTCAAAATTACACATGTGATATTTTTTACTAACCGACAAGGAGGAGATTCTATGATATATGTACCGCCGGTATTCTAATTTTGAACATACAGAAAAAAGAAATCACCGACATTTTCGTCAATTCGGTATGTCAAGTTTTTTTTTTGGGAGGACAAAATGGAAAACCATTTCGAGATAATTGTCTCAATAACAATATTTTATATGTCAGAATTTTTAAAATGAAAGGATTAAATTAAATATCAACTTAAAATAACTGGTAATTCAGAAAAAATATGTTCAATGTGTCAGAATTTGACATTTCATGTTGCCGTTTCTTTTTCCAACATGGAGTAAGAAAGAGAAGGCAGGTAATTTAAATTTTTTAAATTAAATTTATAAACAACAAAATTAACAACGTGGAGATCGAATAATTTTTTCGAGCCCACTTTTGCCATTTACAGATAAACTTCATGAATTGAAAAAAAAAATGTTTCTTATAATGATATCTTCTATCCGTAAAAAATAAAAAATAAAGACAAAAAAATGCTTGACATACCGAATAATTGTGTGAATAATATAGTAGATTACACACCGAGCGAGGGCAGGAAAGTAAGAAAGGTCTCAGATGTCATTTGATTGCTGACCGAGGTGAACCCGAGGTCAACAAACATGTGATCTGAGGCTTTCTTATTTACTGCCCGAGGTTAGTTTACTATTTTTCTCCTCGACGGAGGTGGAAAGCGGCATCTTCGTTTAGCGCAGCGGGAAGAAAATTTACGCTTTTCGTCCGGAGGGGAGAAAACAACATTTTCTATGTTAGAGATTTTAAAATGAAAGTATTACGGATATTTTAAAAAAAATATAAGGTCGTTTTCGACCAGGAGTGCGATTTTTGAATCTCATTCGGTGAGCTCAGCAGTTGAAAATGTCAAAATTACTATGGAGATTTGCATCTTCCTACTGCTGATGCGACTTTCAAAAATCATACTTTTGCAGTGCTATTTTTGAAAGTCAAATCAGCAGTAGGAAGATCTAGTAATCTCCATAGTAATTTTGAAATTTTCAACTGCTGAGCTCAGCGAATGAGATTCAAAAATCGCACTCCAGGGCCCTATTCAATAAACGCGACAATTACAGGTGAAAGGCGACAGGCGAAAATTCGACAATTATTTACGTTTCAATAAAAATGTACATTGACAAAATTGTCAAGAGCATTGAGTTCTGCTTACGTAGGTCGTGGGTTCGATTCCCACGGGGGACACCTAGTGACATGTCACTTTGTGCATTTTTCCCCAGTTTGATAGGATATTACAGGCTGAATCACATGATTCCATGCTTATGATGGCACGTTAGGCCGTTGATCCCGGCTACTATCTTTGGTTAGGTACATAAAAACCACGTCAGAGGCCCGTAAGGCGGTCTGAAAAAAACTCTGATACCAGGGCTTGCTGCCCACACGATAAGAAGAAGTGTTTAATAAAACAAATACTTATGTCAAGTTTTTCAGGACAAATTGTCATTATGTCTATTCTATTTATTAAATGGCGTTTCCTTGTTAGATTTCGCCAGTGTCAAGTGTTGAAGATATATTTATTAGATATTGTACGGTAATAGGATATGGCGATCTCAAAACCCCGTTTTTAAACAAAAACACACACTTGAAACCACCATAAAACGGCGGAGCCACTTGGGCAAAAATTTCATTTATCAAACATGCTTGGAAATTTGAGCATTATGTTGACAACCTTCTTTGAAATAAATCGAAATTGCTGTACTATGCGAGCAGTGGCCGGCAATAGTTGTATGAAAATCTATATCTGTCGTAGTTTAGCGGCCAAATAAATTACATAGTAAACTTACATTATGTCGTGTAATTTAAAAATGGAACGATCTTTTACTCCGAAACATGGCAACCAAGGAGGTAACTTATCAAAGGTTTGGTTTAAATTTTGAACTGGCTTGCAAATAAAAAGCTTTATAATGAAAAAAAAACGAATGGACACTTTAACCACAGATAAGTTATAAGTTACTAGCTTTATCGCAGGAAAAATTATTGTTGTTCGTCATTGATTTTGAAAAGTTGATTAATTTTCATTTCCGCGCATTCATAATTCATAATATTTATTGCATAATCATAATAATAACATAATATCATTGTTCGAGAAAAGCACTATACAAGCCTTGGCCACAACTAGGCATTGATGGACTTACGTATGTGTGCCTTGGCTTCGCCTCGGCCCACATTTACACGTTCGTCCATCGATGCGTCTTTTGCTGGCCACTGCAGTAATGTACTATAATTTTCCACCATGACATTTTGACGAAATTATCAGATTTTCATAATTCATAAAACAATTATTGTTTATTGCTCACACAGAGTACATGATAGGTGGTAACAATAGGTAAATAAGTTACATCTGTGAACCTTATAAACTTAAGGCATTGCAATTTGAGAGTGTAACATTAGAGATGTTTGAGAGGTACATTCCAATTTTATAAATATAGGCAAGTAATTATGTATAGCATGCATGTATGCATTTTCCACCTGTAATTGTCACGCTTATTGTCACGTTTATTAAACCGGGCCCTGTAAACTCTTCGGTAAATTTGAAAAGTACATAAAATAACTGGCCGATAAGAAAAACAAAATTATAATGTCAGAATTTGACATTTTATGTTGCCGTTTCTGTTTCCAGCATCGAAGTAGAAAAAGAAGGAAGGTGTCTTTTTTAGATTAGCAAAGTTTTTTCTACATGAGTTCGAATGACTTTCTTGTGACCACTTTTGCATTTAGAGATTACCGTTCAAATTCATTTAAAAATGTATTTGTATTGATAAACTAGCTAGCTTTTACGGTTCGCTTTCATTGCAACAAACTATCTTTCATAAAAAATACTTATTTTATAACTATCTCCCATAATCTGTATATTCTTCTGTCTAGCCCCACACCAAGAAATGGTGGTTGGGCAAAAAATCTCGAGAGAAATATATCTCAAGACAATAATTATATTACTACTATTGTATTGTATGGTATAGTCAAAGTGAATTTACGCTATGGTATGGTGCTAAGGGACCCTCCGTACGTGAGTCCGATTCACATTTGGCAGGTTTTCTTTAAATATAGTAGTTTACTTAACAAAATTTTAAAAATATTGCTTTTATGACTAGTGGAGAAAAATTAGCCGTGGAATTTAAATATTCCCATTGTTTTGGCCGACGTGCCTAAACCACTGAACTGATTTTGATGGTTGAGATGTCATTCGACTGCAATATAAGTCTGTGATTGAGTCATAATTGCAAACATGACGTGGATGTACATTGAAGATATTTATAAAAATGTTAATTGGCGGTGTTTGGAATAGGTACCTACGTAATGGAATACATTGAGACCATTTTTAGAATTTTTGTCTGTTTGTTTGTGCACACGTTATTTTAAAACTACTGAACAGATTTGGATTTCACGAAAGCATAGGGCTTAGTTTGGATTGGCATCAAACTAGTACCTACCTATAATTTTATAAGTAATAAAATCTTTTCTGTTCAATTATTCATTGAAATTGGTAGGAAGCAAGTTTTTAGTTGTTTTGATATTATTTGCAGTGATTTAATTTCAGAAGTAAATAAAAATTGCATGATTTTCTTATCAAGAATTTTATACTACGTAGGTAATTTAATCTTCTTGCTTAGAATTTATTTGAAACTGTGCGCGACTGTATTGGCAATTGTATATTGAAAAGCCGACCAAAGAGAATGGTAATAGATTTGGTATACTCTACTGACATAATTGAAGTCATTTCAATTTGATTGAACAATATGACAAATATTATCCTAGAATTCGTTAATTTTTTTTGGAATATAACATAATTTTAGCTTTAGAAAAACACAAATAATGAATTATTCCATTCAATTACCGTTGTGTTTCAGTCATCCACAGACGGATCGAGAAAAAAATTGTCGCAAATTATTTTAAAAACATTTGACGCGGACGTGCTCCAGTAACGGCATTTCGCCGTACAATGAAAAAAATCAGAAACAAGGATAATTTTGCAGTTGTCACAGGATGTCAAAAGCTTGAATTTGTTCGCCATTTTGTATGGTAATCACAATATTTGATTTTAAATAATATGTTTTCAAAAATATTAGTGTTTCAGACTGGTATTTCAAAAAATCGATTCATTATGTTTTTTAAATTTATATAAACTTTCTTTTTACGTAAACTGTAAATTCAACCGTGTAACGTAACCCTTCTAAAAATGTTCCTAAAGTAACCCCATTTTTAGCAATATTTCGACGAACAGTGTCCGGATTTTATGCGATTACTAAAATAAATTATATGAAACATACAAAAAAACGATTCATTACATTTTTAAGTAAAGGCGGTTCTTTCATAATAAATATAAAACACTGGATATGCAATAGCATATCACTGAAAACAATGTTCCTAAAAGTAGGGGTTTTAGAAAATATACCCTTAAACGTCAATTCTTTTTTAAGCTACAACTGCGTCGGAACGTGCTTCTTGTTTTTCTGAAAGAAACGCCTAAGGCTAAGTGCATATCACGACAGATCGTATCGCAGCGGAAAATGCGTACTTCACACACAAGAGCGTCGCAGCGCATTGACGGATTTTTAGGCGTATTACTGCATTAAAAAATTCCGTTTGGTACTGCGACGGGCGCCGGGACGGAAATTCGCGCCGATTTTTACGCGTCGGCCCGACCCGATGCGGTCTGTCGTAACTCGTAATAAACATAGAGTACGTCAATGACAACATGCAATATAGAATTCGATAATTTATAGACAAAGAGCGTGTTAATGAACATTGATGTGTGATAATTGACAATTAATAATTTAGTATAATTAGAATTAACACCGTCGTATCGAGTCAGTTCTCAAACCGGACAATTAAATCTTAATTATATTGACATTATGGGGTTTGTGTGTGGAGTGGCGACGAGCTCACTTCCGGTCACAATTGACATAGTTTCGGTACTAAGTACTAGTGAAACTTGGATGTTCTCAGGTTTCAGAATATCTCTGACTACCCCCTCGGGGAATATAGTCGTGAGCATGTGCTTATGCTATGCTATCTTCTTCTTATCGTGCGGGCAGTAAGCTCTTCCACCAGGTGTAAGTGTTTTTTCAGGACGGCTTACGGCTTCTATAGTGGTTTTAATGTAAGGACTACTACCACCAGAGATCGCAGCCGGGATCAACGGCTTAACGTGCCATCCGAAGCACGAAATCATCTTTCTTTTCGGACAATCAGGTGATTCAGCCTGCAATGTGCCAACTGGGGTAAAACGCACAAAGCCACATATCATATCACTTTGGTATCCCCCGATGGGAATCGAACCCACGACTTCCATGTCAAGAGCCCAATACTCTTAACCATTAGACCACAGAGGCAGTACTTGCTATGCTATGGGGTTCGTTTATTCAATGCTAGCTAACCTGACGGATAACGGTTGTGCTGTCTATAAAAACCTTATTCGGACTTCGGAATATCGGAATAACAAAAATGCTAAAACAAAATTGTCAAATCGGTTCTACCGACAGTTCTCAAGTGATGCGATTACCAAAGCATTTAATTTATATTTAAGATGAGAAGAAGAGACACGACAAGTGACAATGACTATTCCGAGTACATTGCTGGTTACTAATGACGCTAATCTTACAGTGTCCTAGCATTCTCAGCAATGTACTCTGAATTGTCATTGTCAATTGTCACTTATCGCGTTTATTAAACTGGGCACTGTTCTTTTATGGCTGTAGTGCTAGTTTGTCCAGTGTGCATAACTTAGTATTTCGATCAAAACGTATATTACATTTCAATGTTTTGGATCGGTAATTTGTTACTTTTCATATTGGGTTCCTAATGTGCTTTCTGTATGTGTTTGTTTATCTACCACTGAGTAAATTACACCCTGTATTTAATAGATTGTAGCATCTATTTCCTGACTTTAAAAATAATGTCTTACACATAAATAAGGATAAACAAACACATACAGAAAGCACATTAGGAACCCAAAATGAAAAGTAACAAAATTAACGATCCAAAACATTGAAAAACAAGACACAACACAATTTGTAACCATCATCATTAGTAACTGCGATAGAAACGCATTCTTCACCGCCAACTTTTTGCATTCACATTCCGCACGATAGTATAATATTGTGAACTAACAAATTGGCAGGCTTCGAGCAGTGATAGATGGGTCTGCGACGTGCATTCGAAACAAAGGGAGAAGTGTTGGTTGCAATCACATAGCCTATTCAACAAATCATGAAGTCATAAGCGAATGGATGAGGGTAACGAGATCGATGCGTTTTTTTTAGAAACAATCATTACTTTGATTGTCATTGTGGAAATGTTCGTGGGAAGAACAACATAATTTTTATGTATTTTAATAACGAGTTTTTTTTTGACTATGTACTCACGGCGACAGGTCCGGTTACCCTGTTTTGACTTTGAACTATTAGAAGTTGGACGCTGCGAATCGTGCGAGAGAGTGCGGTATGTTGTTGTTGTTTCGTCTCACGGCACGCTGCGCCCGCGCTGTCAGCCACATCTATAAGGCACTATTTTGTGTTTTGTACGTAGTGTAGTTTTGGGTATATAGGGTGCGTAACATGATGTGTCGCCGTGTGTACAATATATTACATAAGAGATAAGAGGAATTTCGGTAACCATCAGCTGGGCTGATTTAGTATTCATAGGATGTAGAGCTCTCTGTGATGGGGATGGACCAGGTCTGACTGCATAACTCCAGTCGGTTAAGGAGTTACAGCCGCTCAAATTTGAATGGCTGTATCTCCTTAACCGACTGACAGGACATGACAGTTTTTGTACTGTTCACAGAGCTACTGTGCATATTACAATAATACATGCATATTCATGCATATTCATTTTTAGTCCTGGTTCGAATCCGCACGGACAACATGCCACGTACCAATGAGTTTTTCTGACTTATACACGTATTACCGACTGCTTTCAAACGGTGAAGGAAAACATCGTGAGGAAACCTGCATTATGCAGAAGAAGAAATTCTGATGCGTGAATTATGTGAAGTCTACCAATTGGGCACGCGGGGTGAACTAACGCCCAAACACCCTTCCTGAGGGTAGGCCTGTGCCCTGCAGTGGGATATAGGCTGATGATGATGATGATACCGACACACTGGACAGAGTTTCGGTACTACTGGTGAAACGTGGATGTTCTGAGGTTTCAGAATATCTCTGACTACCCCCTCGGGGAATATAGTTGTGAGCATATGCTATGCTATGCTATGCTATGATGATGATACCAGACCTTTGAACGGCAGTAACTCCTAAACCGACTAGAGTTATGCAGGCAGACCTGGTCCATCCCCATCACAGAGAACTCTACATCCTATGAATACTGATTACATATAATTTGTCAAAAGTTGTTTTGACCGGTTAAGAGTTTTGACTGCAACATAGATAATTTCCGTTCAGAATTGACATCCCAAAGAAGTAAATATAAAAATTTATGTTTTTCTCACGAAGCTCGTATAGGTATTGTATATCCATGGTTTTTCTGAAATGAATTTCCATTGATATTGCAATCAAAAAAAACGTTTAAAAACAATGAAAATAAAAATAAAAATTATGAAGTTTGTTGATATACAGGGTTTTTCGTAAGTAACAATAAATATTTAAAACTCATAAGGGGGTTGTTTAGACCGTCAAACTGAACAACTTTCTCTATGGGACCAAAATCGAAATCGCAAAAAAAAAAATTTGATATCCCATACTATTTTAGCTCTAGTCGATTTGTAGAGTATGGAACATCATATTTTTTTCGCGATTTCGATATTGGTCCCATAGTGAAAGTTGTTCAGTTTGATGGTCTACTCCACCCCCTTAAAGGTTTATTTGTATTTTTGTAACACCTTGTAGAACGCAAATTTTATAAGCCTTGCGACCTAATAAACTTCTTGCAAGCCTATCCAAATTATCATTACGATTTCATGTAAACCACACTGGCACGCGAGCAAAACTCATTCAGCCAATTAGGCGTAGGCAGTGTTGCAACCAATCATCGTTTGACACAAGTCAAATTGGAGTTTGAGCGATTCTGTTTGATTGATACAAATCGAGGTCATCGACTGATTTATCAGTGCTCTGTTACACTGTGAATTGTTGAGGTAATTATTGCTTCATTAAGTGACCGTTTTGTTTTAGAAACTATGGGTTATTACCCCACTTTGTTGCGGAGGTTAATGTTTGAGTGACGAACGCAAGCCGCTGCTGCCAGCGCCTCTGTCGATCGCTTTTCCTTACCTACGGAAAGCTTTTCAGTTGGACGGTCTGATCATCCCCTTAAAAAAGTGTCAGCATATTAAGAAGGACCTATGTAGTATCTGATCACAATAATAATTAGGTACCCACCAGGTACCCAGGTAGGTTGTATGTACCCACTGTCCATTATAAGTGGCGACGGGCTCACTCCCCGTCACACTGCACTGAATTTCGGTACTACTGGTGAAACGTGGATGTTCCGAAGTTTCAGAATATATCTGACTACCCCCTCGGGGAATATAGTCGTGAACATATGCTTATAATAATTAGGATTTCTTCTAGAATTATCTACCTACCACCTTAATTGTGTTTTCAACAAACCACTAATTGAATTGTGAAACTTCGAGTTTATCAAATTCTCATCGTATTAGAATTCCGTACGATCTCCCAAACCTCCGACCTACTCTTTTCTCTGATCACACAATTTTATTTCCATGAAAGCTATAATCATAAACTTTTTATTGCTATTCATCCGAAGCAAACACTTACGCTCAAGAAAAAAAGTATTCGTTATAACTCGAAAGGTTATACTGTAAGATCTCCATGTCAGTTTTGATCGTCCGCTCTTGCTTGATTTATGTGTCAGAGATATAAATTGTAAGGTCATGTTCAACATTCGTCATATAGACAGCTAGTAAAACTACGTAAAACTTGCTATTCGTCAAACAATTTAACTATTGACAGACTTGAACATGAACTTATACAGGGTGTAAACTTAGGCCCGTGTTAATAAACGAAAGTCCAACGCTGGTGGCCTCTATAAGATGACGTTTTAGAATGCACTTGACGTTACTTAAGAGCCTATCAGAGTTGGGTTTCATTTAATATTACAGACCTTAAATGTGTTATATACTTAAGAGGGTGCTTCAGTTCAGACCACCAAACTGAACAACAGAGGGGACTAACATTGAAATCCCTAAAGTGTAATCAGCTATTTTATACAGGGTGTTAGGGTAAACAGTTGCATTACTTTATGGGGTGATTGCACCCATGATACTGAACAACTTTCCCAAAGAAACCTATAGGAAATTCGCTTCGCTCATTCAACTTTTCTTACAAAACTTCGTTCAGCTGATTGCATTTAGTATGGCAAGGCCAACATTTTTTTACTAATTCCCTATAGGGTTCTTAGGGAAAGTTGTTCAGTATGATCGGTACAATCCTCCCTTAAAGTAATGCATCTGTTTACCCTAAATCTCTGTATATTAGGGTCGAGTCAATACATTGATGTTTTCTATAGAACAATCGATTTTTTCTCTATGTTGGTCTCATTGTGAAAGTTGTTCAGACTGAAGCATCCCTTAAGTAAGTACCTAGGTATGTAACGCTATAGGTATGTAAAGCCTGACCAGAAATATAGGAAACCTCGCCATGTTACGGAAAATCGTTGGAACTAATTTTTGTACTTGGAACACTAACATTAAAGGTGACAGTCGATTGCAGCGACCCCAAACCAGGTTTTTTATATTCCTGGTCAAGCTTTAATTTTATTTACTCTATATTAAAAGATATAAATGAAACATGTTGTCTCTTCTTTGATCGTATTCGGTGGACGTAAGATTATCATAATTCAACGTGACCTTAATTAGGTACATGTATTAAAACAGAATGGAGCGGGCGTGTGGCTTCGCCGCATAGTAATTTATTACAAACTTTGTCGCTACTAACTTATTAAGGAACAGCTTCCTTTCGTGGGCGATCTAATTACCGACAAGTCGAGAACAATAATGTGTAATCTGAATATTTATGAGAGTAAACAGTGCATCTGTGAATTTGATATACTTATACCGAGACTGTTTATCTTAAACGAAAATTGACTGTGTGCGATGAATAATTTATTGTGAGCAACCGGCACTGACGTTGGCCATATTTTAATATAAATCCATCTACCATATTGTATGCAAAATGCCATTGAATGCAGTGCGGGGCAGGATCATTATTCCAATATACTGCTGCGATATTCATCACGCTGGCTGTGGTTGCAGCATTTTAAACAAATCATCTTTAAACGTGGATGCAGCAAAAGACCACTGGATGTGAACGCACTACAGAGCAGAGCGGAATCGATTTTAATAATGTCGGTTAGTTGTTTTGCTGCGTATTTGTTTTGAACTGCTTTGGTATTCGCATTTCATATCGTTTCAACCTCCATACGGAATATATTACTTTCTCGGATTATGGTCATAGCATCAAAGGAAAAAATGTTCTGGTTACCATGTTTGTGTTATCTTAGAAGGATTTTAAGATAAAATACTTAATTAGCTTATTCGTAGATCTGAGATCTGGTTCTATTTATCTAACCTTAATTGCTAACCTGATGTGGATTTCATTAGTCGATTCGACTAAATAAGATACAGAAGTTAAATCTTATTCTTGTCGACAAAACAAGGTATTCCAAATTAGCGATCGTTAGTGTAATGGACGCCCTAGATAGAGCTGTTACGATACATTTCTTAATTGCCTTCGTCGTTGGATAGATAGCCGAGATTCTTAGACGATGATGCAAAAGTGATCTCATAATGTTAGTGAGAAGTAAGAATGACAACAGTTTGTCTTTATTTACGTGGATAGATATAAATAAAAACTGGCCAAGCGCGTGTCGGGTCACGCGCAGGGTAGGGTTCCGTAGTTGCCCGTCACAATATACGAACTTAGAAGGGGGCTTTTTGTTTTATACTACGGTTTGACGGCTAATAAAGTCTAAAAAGTGCATTTTTTAAGTTGGTCGACTATTACTCGTTAACTTGTAAAGCTAACTTAGCGGTGATAGTTTTCCTTTTAATTTCATTATATACACTACTGCCATGAATTTTTTCACATATCTAGAAACAACCGTTTAGCTGGCAGAGGGGGGGGACACTCGACTCTAACAAAAATTAGCACCTTAAAGCTTAATATTTCGCTAACGGATCCCTAAATCGATAAATGGTATTCCCACACCCACCGTATTTTTAAAAGACCTATCCAACGATACCCCACACTATGGGATAGACGAGAAAAAAAAATTGCATCCCCACTTCACGGGTAGGAGAGGTACCCTAAAAAAAAATATTTTTCAAAATTTTGTTTAACCACTTTCTCGGCGTGATTAATATGTGTATTCATGCCAAATTACAGCTTTCTAGTACTAAGCGTCTCTGAGCTAAGCCGCGGACAGACGGACGGACGGACGGACGGACGGACGGACATGGCGAAACTATAAGGGTTCCTTGTTGACTTCGGAACCCTAAAAATTGGGTAGATAAGGAGTGAAGAAATCTTCAGTGATCGTGGTGTCAATGAACTTTGTTTTACTGTAATTAGTTTGCTTGATGAGTAGATAAGATAACATCTTTTAAAATAAGGAGCTGGTTCATCTCAGTATAGATTATAAAATGTCTAAGACTTCCGATTCTTTACATAAAAATTGCTCCTCGCAGGTTTCAAACCATATAATTAGCGATTTAAAAACACAACCTCCGCTGGCTGTCTTGGATATCTGGAAAGAATGCTTGAGGATCACGTCAAAAGAGAATATCTATCGTTGAAGTAATGTCGTGGAGGCAAGGCTATGTGAGCTTCAACCCAACATCTGGCAAGAGGTTGCACAGGACCGGGAAAAGTGACTCTGACCCAGTGGAGTTAGTTTTATTGCAAGCCCAAGCTTATAACACTGCGACCAGTGATGAACTAATTTTCTTCGCCCCATGATCGCTCATAATTTAACACATACCTACCTCCAAAGTATTTTCTTTTTTCATATACAAGTTTCCTCGCGAATTTTTTCTTTGACCACCGGTTGGCGCCGAACCTTGTGGTACAGGCCAGGAATCTACCAGCCGCGTCGTGATTGAGTACGTCTCGTTCGCAGACTAGCATTGCTCTAGGAGTTAATTTATTTTGGATTCGAACCATCGACCCTTAGCTTCGCAGGTAGTTTTGCAATAAACTAGGCTATCAGGCCGTCCATTTAAAAATATCTTTTCACAACTTTACTGAAAGTTACGTAACAAAAAGTGAATTCGTAGCGCCGGATGGGCAAACAGCCACTGATGGAATAAAAAATATCCGTGTTTGTGTTGCAATCAATCAAACAAAGCCCGTACCAAGCTCCCAGTCGAAGCTAACTTTTCGTAACGGGCCTGCTATTATTTAGTATTGATTTTCAATGTCTATTTTTATTGGTTTTCCAAACGTTTCAATGTTTATACAGATTTTCGACGGCTGTAAGGGCATGATTTCGTTTGATTGGATTTTCATTCAAAATAAAATATATTTTTTTTCATCGGTCAGTCGGTTGGATATAGCGATAACGGTTTGAGTTGTTTGATAGGAAAACGAGTGAAGATGTAAATGGTTGGCTCATGATTTATCGACATTTATGTACCTATTGGTACCACAGTAGGTATAAGAAATTAAAAACATTCGACAAACTTTAAAGGGTGTCTAATACTTCACTGTAGATAATTCAACTTACTATATGGTCAATCAACATTTAGGACTGAAATTGTTATTTACCTTCCATACCACATTACAACTTTGATATGCCATGCGTTATGATATCAAATAAAAACTAGATCGATAAATTAATTACTGTACTTAAATTCAATCCAGATATTGGACTGACAATTTTATTGACTTTGTATACAACATTTTAAACAAACAATTTTGGTATTACCATACGTTGAAGTTATGATTTCAAATACGAACTCCCTCACTGAACTACCTATATTTCTAAATATTTGAAAGTAAACATTCTGTTTTGCTGTATCTATTGATAATAGTAATCCTTATAACTAAAAAACAACAAAAGTCATATAAAGTTAATTACGCTATTAAGAAATGAAATGATATAAGACAGCTCACCCACTTACTTCACTATCATAAATCTTATCTCCGGCGATCGTAGTGTCAATAACCTACTCCTCTATTTGCCATGCCTTAACCATGGCAATTTGACAAGAGAACAATTTGCAATTGAGCAGTTTTTACGCTTACCGTTCACTTCTTCATAAAAACGATGATTTATTATTATGCTTATTACTGCCACTTACAATGGGGACACACGGTCATGGAATACATGGAGCAATAGTATATTTTAATCTAAGATTATACAATTTTATTCCATTTCCGTGGGCAGTTTCGAATACAATACCTGGATATGCCTACAACGAGATACTTGCGCATGAAGAATGTAATATGGGTAAATCTTTTACGACTACAAGACGACAATAAACTCAATAATTTGTACCGGTATTGAATAAAAAGAGCTGAAAGTTATTTGACACTGATTATTTTAATCTTCTTGGAACTTCTAGAATAGTATTAGTACTATCACTACTGCTTGGGCTCTTGATTCGGAGGTCGTGGCTTCGATTCCCACGGGGAACCCTAGTTATATGTCACTTTGTGCGTTTTTCTCCAGTTGGTTAGGATATTGCAGGCTGAATAACCTGATGAGCCCGTAAGGCGGTCTCAATACACTCTGAGGGGTTTGCTGCCAACACGATAAGATAAGAATAGCCAGAATATTGTATTTACAGATATTATAATTGGCAATATCACTAAAATCGAACAAATCCTCGGAGAATATAGTTGTGAGCGTTATGCTTATGACAACAACAACAATTTTATAACAAAAAACAATGTTCATAACTCAAGCATCAGCTCTCTATTTCTCAACACAGTGTACACTATCACAGATAACTCAAACACAATAGTGCCTTGTTTAAGAATTAACGTCTATGGCGGCCAATCAAGCGGACCATCGGTTAGCTGGTCAAACACAACAAAAAGCCCACATTCAATCAAGACGAGACCAACGAGGTGTTAAAGCAACTCCATCAATCATCTAAACGAAATTAATCGAAACGCTTGGTTATCCACTTGGAGCTGGAAGCTGGATTTTAGCCAACATTTTGTAATATACTCTCGTTTACTATTAAAGCGGGTTTGTTATTTATGTTTTGTTTAATTAACAGTTTAAAACGTATGTTTTAGGTATAAAATGTAGTTGTAATGGGTGGGTTTGTGTTACATTTTGATAAAATAATATTTTCATCGATTACGAATTTCATTTGTTATAAAATTAGATTGAAACAGGCATGAGTTTGAAAGAAAGATAAATTATACAGCAAAAAATATATCGCGAAAAAAAATGGATTAGCGGATTTTGATCCTTATTTTTTCGACTTATTTAGTAGCTCTCAACATTTTGGAGCTTTTTTTTTCATATTCGTGACGATTCCATTGCTGGTCAAAACTTTCAAAAATACATAAAATTCAATTGCATGTTTCATTACAAACAAACTATACAACGTTTATTGAAAAAAAAAATTACTTATCTTAGTCTTAATCGGCCTGTACAACAAATCTACTTCTATAAAATACTAGTGTTTACCCGCGACTTTGTCCGCACAAATAATATACCAGATTTTAAGTCAGGTTATTAAGCTATCAAACAAAAAAGTTTCATCTTAATCGGTTCAGTAGTTTTTGCGTGATGCGCGAACAAACAAACAAACAAACACACAAACAAACAGACAGACAACATTTCTAAAAAAGGTTGATTTCGAGTCAGGGATACCTAAAAACCGTATCGTAATCTTTTTTTTGTAAATATCTTCAATGTACAGACACACTTCAGTTACAGTTTAGATTAGATCTAATGTCATATCTTCCTAGTTTCCACAATCGAAGTACACTCTCAGTCACAATCTAATCGTGTATTCAAATCGACTCCGTGTAATCAAGGACCGACAAAGTTGGTATCTAATTAGGTCCCTAATAAACGCGAGGTTGCCGGGAGCAAGAACTTTGTACATAAAATCCTTTTCTTCATGTTATCGCGTTTCCTTAGATGGGAAAAATGTGTTCCGATAATGCGTATCTGAATTTCCTTGTTTTTTTCCGTTTTCGATGGGAGGAATAAAATGTGTTGTTGTTTGAGTATATTTCTCAGAATGTGGATGGAAGTAAGTTTTTACATTAGAAAATCTGTTTTCTAATGTAAAAATGAACTTTCATAAAATGTACAGGGTGAAGTTGATATCATTAGCATACTTTTAAACGAAGAATCAAACTGAACAACGTTTACTATGGGAGCAAACCGATCGGAGCAAAAAAAATATCAGCTGTTCCATACTAAACTGCAGTACCTACTCGACTCAAATATACAGGGTCCAACTTAATATGCTGACACTTTTTTAAGGGGATCATCAGACCATCAAACTGAACAACTTTCTCTATGGGTCCAACATCAAAATCGCGAAAAAAAAATCTGCTGTCCCATACTTTTGGCTCGAGTAGGTTTGCAGTTTTGTATGGAGGGGCAGATTTTTTTTTTCGCGATTTCGATGTTCGTCCCATAGAGAAAGTTGTTCAGTTTGATGGTCTGATCATCCCCTTAAAAAGTGTCAGCATATTAAGAAGGACCCTATAATTATGCAACAGCAGATTTTTTCTTTTTTCCGATCGGTTTGCTCCCATAGTAAAAGCTGTTCAGTTTGATGGGTAGACTCTTAGTTTAAAAGGATGCTAATGATATCAATTTCACCCTGTTTAATGTACAATCCTTTCTTATAGTTCCTCCGTAGAATATAAATTCAAAATGTCATGTTCAGCGGCTGTGCGTTGTCTGTCAGTCAGTCAGTATGTCAGTAAGTAAGTCAATCAGTCAGTTTATAAGTATAGATGTATGTAAAATCTAAATCGCAGTATCTCTTTAACTCAGTAGCTCCGTATCAGTATAAAGCGGCTGTCTAAACAATGCACCGGAGATTGCAGCATTCGAGATGACATCAGATTAAACATTGCAAGCGTTTTTCCACGTCTCATTAAGAATAGTCACAGATTAGGTAAAATGTAGTGGGTAAAGGATTTATCAATTTAGATTATTCTTGCTTTACAAGATTTTATGTTAGATTTAATACCATTTTCATTGAACACGATTTCTTCTCGGATCACGCTAAGTAGAAGATGCACTCAACGCTGCATCATAGTGTAAAAACTACTGCAGTTTTGTAGGAAAGTGCCCATGCAGGACGCTGGCGGACGGTGTTACCTCGCTAGATGACAATGGATACCTATCCATTACCATCACAACCTTTTTAAGATTAATTAGTAAATGTCATTAGGTTTGGTAATTAGTTCATTTAGGTTTGAAATTTAAAATAAAGAATGACAAAAGATAATTTTGCGATTTGGTACGTAACACGAATTAGACGACCTCGTGTTACTTTTGACTCTTTCAATGTGTGTCATAAACATTTTATGACACTCGTTTCTTTAGTCTGTGACACTTGTTTTACTTTAGTTTCTGTACGCAACTTCCGTTAAATCGTAAGACTTGTTTGCGTTGCTATTCAATATTTTATTTTCCTTCGTTTCCTTAATTTGACGTGAAATATTTTAAGAGGATATAATTCAGAGCGCGCTCCATACAAACGTACTATTGTGATATTTTCAATACTAACCAATTAAACTCAATGAAATTTTTCAGAATCAATCTAGAAACAAATTTCTATGCTTGTATGGAGTCCAATTTTCATTCTAATGTATAGTTTTAAAGTTACAGTGCCTCAAAGATTTCCATACAAATCTTAAATTAATCCTAGCATTGAAACTGTATATTTTAACGAAAATCTAACTCCATACAAGCATAGAGATTTGTTTTTAGATTGTTTCTGCAAAATTTCATTAACTTTATTTGGTTAGTATTGAAAATATCACCATAGTACGTCTGTATGGGGCGCGCTCCGAATTATATACCCTTAAAGAGTTTGCCTGAAATATGTATGAAAATATTATAGAAAATGTAAGTTGGTAAGCGTGATTAAAAAATAATACTAATTTGATGAGATATACTGAGTGAAAGCATAAAAACCGGTTAAGTATGAGTCGGGCTACTCGCGCACCTAGGGTTCCGTACCACACAACATACAAAAAACATATTAACCTAATGACATTTACTAATTATTCTAAAATAGGCTGTGATGGTAATGGATAGGTATCCATTGCAGCGGGGTTAGCATGCACACCCGCGATAGCGACATTTAACACATTCATCTGTCAAATGCGAGTGATACAGCCGCCATTTTGAAATCTTATCACAACAACGAACATGGCGCACGCTTGTGACGTCACTTTTTTATCATATCGATATCTCGCGAAATAGTATCACAATGCCGAACATGGCCACCATTTGACAGCTACGCGCGCTCAATTTTTTTCACTTTTTGACAGTTTTGCGTGATAGTTTATCAACCACAAAATTGTGCGCGATAAGCATATTTTTTGGCAAAAGACCGTGAAAATCGGTAAAATCAAGGTAAAATTAACTCAATTCTTAAATATAAATAGTGGTTTCGGTGATTTCCGGTGATTCGAGATGTCATTTTCTTTATTATCACTCATCCTATTTTCAGGCACTGAAAATTTTTGAATGAAATCTATATTTCTTAAATATAAATAGTTATTTCGGTGATTTGCGGTGATTCGGGATGTCATTTTCTTCATTATCAATCATCCTATTTTATTTATTCCAAAAAGTTGAAAAGTTTGACATCCTTTTTTTTTTGTAAAACGTCACGACGTGCTTAATTGGAAAGATTTTTGCGTGAAGTTGGCTACTCGACAGAGAGATAATTTCATATCGCTTGCTCTCTCTATGAAATTGTTGCGGATAAGAAGTATGACAAATGAACAAAACGAACGAATGGTGAACGAACGAAGTGATAGTCGTGATAAGTATACCACAGGATATCACAGAGTCAGCATGTTCGCAAATGTGATACGTTATCATGCGTGGTATGAAAGATAGATTTGATAGATATATCTATCACGGGTATGCATACTACGCCTGCTGGACGCATTGCGCACTTTCCTACACAACATATCAACTTACAAAAAAGTTTTGTTTTCTACGGGACCTTTAGCGCAAGACAGACTCACACATAGCCGGTTTTTATTATTTGTTGTTATACTGTAGAGTTTTCTCTATAATCACATCAAGTTTGACGCTTGTATCTACGACCGTTTTTTCCATAGAGCGAGAAGAAAAAAACTTTGATAAAATCTACTTTCTTGTATAAGGACCCTCCTTAATTTTTAACTGATGGACGTATGGATGAACGGACGGACAAACGGACGGACGGACAACGTAGGCTTAGTAATATGGCCCCGCTTTCACCCTTAGGGTATGGAACCCTAAAAAATGATTAAAAACTAATGTGCCATGAGGATTATTAAAGCATGCACTTCTTTTATCTACATTGTTTTATTTACTTACCTCTTCGTGAAACTCACATATATTATGGTGCAGCAATGTAGATTACATTAGATCCGATTTGCAGAAAGTTGAGCATGCATAAAAAGCATAAGCACTCGTGGAAAATAGCTGACAACAGTGACGTTTAAAATAAATTAGGCTTGAACTGAGGTGAGGTTAGCGTGCGATCGCACGCGATCGCGTTCCGTCTATCTTATATGCTCGAGCAAATGACGTTCCTGAGTGACAGAAAAGGATGAAGCGACGGAAAAGTGCGATCTCGTGCGGCCATGTGTAGTTCAACCCTTATGGTGCCAAGTTTTAGTAACTGTGTATGATCGGAACAAGAATTTAGTAAGTATACAGGTATGTATGTATGACAATCTTGTATGAAATGTATTAAATTCTATAAATTACAGTTAAAGCTATTGGCGACTGTACGTAATAAACAACTTAAATCCTTTCAAATGCAAAACGAAAACGAATACAGTTATTAAAAATCTTAAAATTAATGAAAAAGAAACTACAAAAAAGTTGTAAAGGAAAAAGTTCGTCTAGCATTTTTTTTTCGTTCTCGCCTGCCAGTCCTGTCTGGGTCTGTGCTAATATTTGCCTCCGTACATTATTGCTAGGTCCCCTGCACAATGGGGCGAGAATTACTCGTGAAAGGGTTACCAAATGTTTAAAAGCGACCGGACTAATAGGTCGCTCTTAATTTCTTAGTTGCTGTGCTTATGTTAGAATTAAAAGACAAATAATAAATAAAAATAAATATCTTGGACATTGTCACACAAATTATCTAGTCACATTTAAGTACCAGAATCTAGCCTGGACTTGTATTATGGATAATGATGAATACGATATAGAATACGTAAATAGATCAACAACATCCATGACTCGACTTCCATGACTTAAATATTACACATATATTATTTTATCTCAATCGCTAATAATCACCAACAAAAGGCATCATTTTAAAAAAAATATTTTCATATTGGCTATAGACTCTCTCTAGGCTAGACTAGATGTTAGACAGGTAGCCTACATTGTTAATTATACTCACCTTCAAAGTGGTCAAGTGCCTTGTCATAAAAATACAGGATCCTTCTTAATATGCTGACACTTTTGTTAGAGGATGATCAGAGCATCAAACTAAACAACTTTCACTATGGGACCAACATCAAAATCTCGAAAAAAAATCTACCGTAGGTACCATTCATTTGGTTCGAGCAGGTTTGCAGTTTTGTATGGAACAAGTTTTTTTTTTCGCGATTTAAATGTTGGTGCCATAGAAAAAAATTTTCAGTTTGACGGTCTGATCATCCCCTTAAAAAGTGTCAGCATATTAAGAAGGACCGTGTATAACCGAAAACGCTTTAATCAACTGCCATGATTTTTCCAAGACTGCGTCAAAAGTAAGGTTAAGTTTTGATACGATATCTACTTATAAAAAAATCAAGGCCACTTGAGACGTGGAGACTCCTAATTTCGGCAAAAATAAACATTGACCAACGGCTAACGACGCGACGACGACTTTTCGAAATAAATGGCGGGTTACATTATTTTGACTCCGAAGTCCGAATTTCTTGTACTGAATATGGCAACCCTACCTGTGAAGCCTCATTCAGGCTTGCTGTGGACGGTGAACATGACGTTTGTTATTTGGGTTTCAGGAGTTCATTTCACTGTGGGATTTAGCGAGGGCTTTGTATTCCAGGTACGGATTGTAGGTTTTAATCACGTCAGTGTAGAAGACCCGGAATGAGACATTCGTTATGTTGTATCGATAATCCTGACATTTAATGTAACTTACTAACATAGGGTGTAAGATGACATTTATGTACTTACTAATAAAAAATTTATGGAACTTGTTTTCCGAAATAAATGTATTGAATTGAATTGATAATCATAACTAAGCAATATACTATAGTCTTTGATAAAGTTATATGTCAAGATTGACAGTCGAAGATAGAAAAGCGTCGAAAAAAATTGGAACCAGTACTGGTTCCTAAACCCTATACACGCACACATACATATTATTTTGTATGGCGCCTCACGCACACCATACCATAAAACTTGGCCCCTTTTGTTTTATACGGGATATTCGTGAGGCTCATTCTAGACATTAATAGACTTTTTCTAAGACTATAGTATAATATACTCACCATAAACATCGTGAGGATACCTGCATACGCTGAAGAAGAAGTTTCTGATGCGTATGTAAAGTCTCTTATACAGGGTGTAACAAAACACCCCAGTAATACTTAAAGGGGTGCTTTATACCATCAAACTGAACAACTTTCACAATGGAGCAAACAACGAAGTCGCAAATAAAAATCTGCTGTCCCATACATTTGAGGCGAGTCGGTATTGCAGTTTTGTATGAAAGAGCGGATGTTTTTTTCGCGATTTCGATGATGGCTCTGTAGTGAAAGTTGTTGAGTTTGATGATCTGAAGCACCCCCTTAAGTATTACTAGAGTGTTTTGTTACACCCTGTACCTACTGTGCTCTACAGTAAGACATAGGATGTATGCTAATGATGATCATCCTCATCATTCCCAAGGGGGTGATGACTTGGCAGCAAAACGCACGTGCCTCCTCGGAGATGGATATTCAAAACCGGGAGATCTTAGGTTTCTTCCCCTTAATGGTATTATCTTCTTCATTGACCATGGTGAAGGGTGAAGAAAGCAAAAAGTATAGGGGCTAACACAAAAGATCCCATTGGGTCGAAGTGTTGCTGGCTTGCCAGACCCTACAACAAGATAAGATAAGAAAGGGGTTATCAGGAATGTATCAAATTTATCAAATTCAGAATCTGCATTTCACTACTAGTGACTGATATATTTCACAACATTTTCCTTCACTAGAAAACCTTGAACATAAATTCCTAAAATACTTATTGGTACAGGTCAGATCTGGGCTGGAATCGAATCCCTGCAACCTGGGGAAGGCTAGGCTAGGCTGCAGACTTGCCACTAAGACTTAACCATCCACACATTTTTAAATATCGATTTCATCATCATCATCATCATCATCATAATTTAGAAAACATTTATAAAAAAAAATTCTTGTATTAAGTATTAAATAGATTTTTCTAATCTAGTACGGTATCTAATCCTTACGAGAGCCAGGATTGCGATTGTGTTTGCTATCATTATTATTCAAAGGAAGAACTTAAACATTAGGTAGGTACATAGTCCTTAGTTTCAGCACATGTTAGAATTCATTAATTATTAATTTACAAAATTAAAGTCCAGTTTGGTAAAACTGATCATTTTCGTTCAAACGATTTTAAAAATTTCTATTTCTGTCCAGCCGCCGCGGCATGATCACGCGATAAAGCCCTATCGCGCCCTAGCTCCCTTTCTTTATGCGTGCGTACGAACGAGTTAGCAGGCGCGATAAAACGTTTATCGAGGCACCATGCCGCGGGCGCAGGAGTGCGATTTTTGAAAGTCATTCGGTGAGCTCCAAAAATTTTGTATTATATAATGTTCTTGGTGAGCTCAGCAGTTGAAAATGTCAAAATAACTATGGAGATATGCATCTTTCTACTGCTGATTTTACTTTCAAAAATCGCACTCCTGAAGCATGATTTTTGAGAGTCAAATTAACAGTAGAAATATGCGTATCTCCAAAGTAATTTTGACATTTTCAACAGCTGAGCTCACCGAATGAGATTCAAAAATCGCACTCCAGGTCCATTAAAAACTGATTTAGATGTACCTTTTAGCTAAGATGAAAATCTTTAAAGCCGAACAGTATCTAGGACTTAATATTGCAAAACAAAAACAAAGCAAAACAAAAATAAAGGTACAAAAACCTAGGAAAGTCATGGCTCAGCTCGCGAGCTAAGTCAACAGTCATCTTGTAACTGGATGCCGAGGCGTATGAATTTTAGATGGATTCCTTTTCTTTGCCTGTCCTCCCTTACCTGGTATGATAACTAGAATGTTTTGCATTTTATCTTTGTGGAGGTTAATCTTCAAGGTAAATAATTCTATGAGGGATGAAGTAGGTAGGTATTTTAAGTTTTAAATAGGCGCAAGTTTTAATTGGTAAGTAAATAGAACCCTTCTAGCTAACAGTTTGCATATTAAGTAAAATTATAACAATTTTTGAAGAAGTACGAATTCACACGGAGTACATAAAACCTTCGTTTTCATTACGTTATTTGCTCTGTAATTAACTAAGGCATGTTGTATCCGACGATGCCTTGTTAGGGTATCGGTAACGACGTAGTTACACTGATTTGAACGTTTAGCACAAGTGTTTTTTCCTTTTAATTGGGCGTGTTCAATGAGAACGCACTTCGTTAAGATTTTTGTGAACAATTATTTGTGTTGTTGGTTTTGCTTAAAAGTGTTTATGGCATTAAATTCCTTATTTGTTTACATACTAATACGGGTGTAACAAAACAGACTAATAAAGTTTAAGTTTAGTTTAAGACCCCTAACCCCTCGAAAAAAGAAATCTGCCGCTTACATTAAAATTTGAGTCAAGTCGGCACTGCAGTTATGAATGATAGATTTTTTTTCTTGATTTCTAAGTTGGTTCCATAGTGAAAGTTTTTCAGTTTGATGTTCTCATTCAAAACCACCCCTTTAAGTATTACTAGGGTGTTTTGTTACACCCTGTATAGAATAAAACCCAGCGAATGTTCACGTAATAATATCGACCGGAATGTAGGTCGAATGCTGATTGCGCAGACACTCTCCTCATATCGAATTCTCTTTTTTCCACCGAACGATCTCGGTAGAGCGCGAAAAATTTCATATCGCCACGCATTTTGCAAGTAAAATCAGATAACTTTTGACACTTCAATTACGCAGTGATGGCCGCCTCTAATTTTTTCGGCGCGTAAATGCGGGAAACATGTCATGTCACGAGCACACAGGATCCCCAAGTTTCGAGAACAAAAAGTTTTGCTCAAGTTTAACGCGAGCGGAAGGTAATAAGAAGGAAAATTGAAAAGTTTTTCGCTTTTAATATTAAATTAAGTGGAGATCTGGTATCGCAGGTGCAGCACTATCGACTAGTCCGAGTTAGTTAGTTATCCAGAACTCTGCCCGCGGCCGTACTATATTGTTTTATGTCTTTTAGTTTACGCTTGTTAGTTTCCCATTAAGTTTTAGCGCTGAGGGGCACGCCTTTTATTAATTCGTTCGCCTTGATGCTGTCTAGACGTGTTGAGAGCTCTTACAACTATATAAAATTAAATCTAGCAAGATGTTAGCGCCGTCGGAACATGTTTATTATGTTTAGAAAATAGTTCGAATTCGAATCTCGCGAAACCAGTTCAAAGCGAGAAATAAATTACTCGCAACTCATTCTCTTTTTAGCGTCGGAATAAAGAAGAAAATCTCTTTAGTCACCGACCACACTAACGCTAACGGACAGTTACAAATCTTCATTAACAACATGACAAAAAGACGGCAGCTGGCCGGCATGTGTAAATCTAAAGAAACCAGGTTTCCTCGTGTTAGTAAAGACATTAGAATGGAGAATTATGGGGACGATAAAAAGGAAAATGCTTAGCGACAGCATCATAACATTCGTCAATCGGTTAGTCTATTTTGTGTTATTTGTAGCTTGTAAATACTAAAATAGCCTAGTTGCGGTTACATAAGTAGACATTAATTTATAATTCTCAGTTTATGAATGAAGAAGGTACCTATTTTCAGACGGCGGAAAATAAAATAAAGTAAGCGATACTAAATGAAGCGAAGAGGTTTTACATTGACATAAACCGCAAGTGTTGGCATGAAACAGAATGGCATCGCTCGACACGATAACAGTGTGTAAAACGTCCTCATTAAATCGACAAGAACGATCCAAATAAAAATATGAAGTCCTCCCGTCGACAGTGGAACTAAAAAGTTTACATTTATTAATATCGTCTCTAAAGTTGAAAATAACCACGCGGGCGACATAAAAGAAATCCTAACTGGCAGAATTTACGGAAAAATAAAAATTAAAAAGAGGGATTTATCGTTCGGTCAACGATTTAGAGTTCATTTTTGAGTAAATAAAGTTCCGTTTGGTCTCGTTGGCTAAGTTTTAATGAACTTTAATTTATGGAGCCGGGCACACAAATTTGTCGCTTTTATGGGTGATTTCGACGGCGTTTTCGGTAGTCGGGATGTGTGAGGAATCGCAGGGGCTCATTCCGAGGTTCGATGTTTTGGTTCATATAATCCTGTCTATAATTAATTTGGACTTTATGGTCCGACATTTTGGTATTAATTTGATGATCACAAGATTTGTAGATATTTTTGAATAAGTTAAGAATTCAGCAAATATTATGACAATAATCATGCAAAATAAGCTTTGCTTATAGGAATTTTGGATGAGTAGAAAATTGCTATCTTAAACCATTCTCAAACACCCCAAAAAAGGCGTATGAAATTTTCGAATCTTACCTCTTTCACAATACTAATTTTATTGAGCCGTTTACACTTTTTCCTGGATATAATGAAACGTTGTTCCTGGCTTAGAATAGACCACTCCAGTTGTAAGTGGGTGTTATTTGAGATGAATAAGGGGTACGATTTGAAAGAAATCAAATGGGTAGAAAACTAAAGAATAATCTCCACTGCATACGCATATTGCATATTTTAAATATTTGTAATTTGAAATAGGTAAATTTAATCTTTCTGAGCACCTACCAAAGGGAAAACGGTCGTAAATTTTAACACACGTATGAATATTAACATAAATCCCATTTCAAAACACGACAAATTTTAATAGAAACCCTAGAATTATATGTTCTCAGTTTATAAACTAAAATTTAATGGCACCGTTAAAATCCGTAATAAAAACATCATTTAAGCGTCTCCTATTTACGTCTAACACTTAATCCGCGAAAGTGAAATATTAATATAAGTGTTAGTTAATTTATCACGTTATCTTGGATAGGTTGATTCATTACAGTGATTCATCCTGTAGCTGGACGAATTTATGAACAGGCTTTTGACAAAATAAACCATAACGGTTCCCAAACTCGGCTCTCGTAGCGTAGTGGTAGGTATTTTTAACCGACTTAAAAAAGGAGGTTCACAGTTTTGTAGTTTTATATTCTTTCTTCAATCAGACGACCCACCAGCTGCTGCTGCGATGATGTTCCAGCCTTGTGGATATAGTAATGAATTGACCATAATAATAATCATTTATTGCTTTCACATGTTTTACAGATGTTACAAAATACAGTTATGGGGGATGAACCCGTATAGGCTATCCCGAGTCGACTATGGGAAAAGGTTTTTTTATGTAATGGGTTGGAGGGGTAGACTACTAGTCACCTATCCGTATTTTGATAACCAGTGGGACGAGTCGTCCTGGGTGGAGATTGATAGATTAGGGAGAAAATGGCTTTTTTATAAGTGTATTTTTTGTAGGTACATGTCTCACAAAAAACACAGTAACAATAAGGAGAGACCTACGATAATTCAAAATAATATTTAACGTAAAAAAAGCCGATCCACTGGCGAGTAACCATGCCTGCCGTGCAGGAGGTGATGATTCGATCCCCGTTCAGGCTGGCTCGTATCTATGAGTTTTTCGAAATTAATGTACAGTTTATAACACCACTGGATTTTCGGTGAAGGAAAACGTCGTGAGAAAACCTGCATGCTTCAATTTCGAGGCATGGCTCATCTACCCACTGGACAGAGCTTCGGTACTACTAGTATAGTTAAACGTGGATGTTTTGAGTTCTCAGAATATCTCTGACTATCCCCTCGGGGAATATAGTTGTGAACGTATGCATTAATGCACACAAAAAGTTTGAGAATCTCTGCATACCTGATCGAATTTATAAACAGGCATTTGACAAAATGAACCATTAGTTCTTACGTAACGGTATGTAAACATGGCCGTCAGTTGGTTGGCGTGGACACAAGTATTTTGATTTGATCTAATTTCAGCTCTAAATGTATTAACGTAGTGTTGAAGTTGAATCCTTTTGAAATTAAACGACATCAAATTTCAATTAGTGTACCTGAGGCAAGCTTTCTAAGGATCTCAAAGAATCGAAGAATCAAAAATTGAGGTTGATCACGCTTTGGAAAAGGCTTTTTTACCAACAACTGTAGACCAGAGTGGAATTAGTCCACTCTGGTCATGACAATTAAAGTGCAAAAAATTGTTCTGCTTCGATGGCCAAATTTTTAACTAGTGCTAAGCAATATATCTTACATTTTGTTAACCTATTCAATATACGACTAATTAGGTGATAGTTATGGAGTTGTAGCAGTCACCGTGGTCAAAATCGGCCAGGAAGAAAACACACATTAAATGATACTAAAATGTTAATCGCATCTAATGTCCTCTAGCCACAGAATGGATAAATAGTTCTACATACAGAACGTCGACTCCCTGCCCCTCTCTGATTCCAGATACCGCACCTCACACCGCACTATCTGGGGACACTTAAGGGGAGCTGAGCAAGAAGCGTATACCAGGCTTGAGTGTGCAAACGGGACATTATCACGTGGCTATACAAGGTACAAGACAAGTTCAGACAGTTTGATTTTGTGCTGGGGGTGTGCTCCGGTAACACCGTTGGTCAGTAATGTTTGTGCTACTTTACTAATGCGAGACAAATAAATAGTACTGAAAACACAATCACTGGAGAACATTTTATGCTTCAAATATACTTTTCTAATGTTTCATTATTATTGAGTTAAATTTTACAACCAATTTGCATGGATTAAGCTTTATAAATTTAATGCAAGCATACTCGCAGCTTAAATAACTTTACAGACACTCTTTACCCTTAACATTTAATTATAGTGCCTACTGCCTCCGTGGTCTAATGGTTAGAGCATTGGGCTCTTGACACGGAGGTCGTGGGTTCGATTCTCACGGGGGGCACCTAGTGAAATGTCACTTTGTGCGTTTTTCCCCAGTTGGTTAGGACATTGCAGGCTGAGTCACCTGATTGTCTGAAAAGAAAGATGATTCCGTGCTTCGGATGGCACGTTAAGCTGTTGGTCCCGGCTACTATCACTGGTGGTAGTAGTAGTTACATAAAAACCACGTCAGAGGCCGTAAGGCGGTTTGAATAAACTCTGACACCAGGGCTTTGCAGCCCACTCGATAAGAAGAAGATTTAATTATAGTATATTGATCTTATACTTGATCGAGCGAGCACCCTATTGGTGGATTTTTATCTTTTTCCTTATGATGTGATCGAGCGAATGTGCTATTGTTTGGAATATTTCCTCGCACACTGCTGTCACTGCATTGCATGCCTATGGTGGACGACTTTTAGTCGCGGTTTATACAGAAGAGACGTGTGGTGGTGGCGGATAGTTAAAGTAACACAATATAAACGTAAAGGAGAATCGCGCCTCCTTTACGACAAAATCGACGCTATGTTACGTACTATAAGGTTTATATTGTGTTACTTTGACTATCCGCCACCACCACACGTATCTTCTGTATAAACCGCACCTTAGGCTCGTGGCAGACCGCCTTGATTCGATCCGATTTCTTAGCACACATAAACACGTCTTGGCCGCTAAACGCATGTGCCTTCTTGGAGATGGATATCCATAACCAAACCAAACTACAGGTTTCGTTCTCTAGACGGTTTTCCTCCCTAAAAATAAATAAAAAAAATATCCTCGCACAATTCTATGCAGTATATTTTTAACGATTAAATATTCAACTGTAGAGTAGCCGTCTTTTAGTCTTATTGTGTTAATATAAGCCTTATTGTGCTAATTGAGACTTGTCATCCATCATCATTCACAACACCATAACAGATATAGGCTTGTCTATCGTGTCCAAACTTGCAAAGTCCTTTTTAGCTCATTTCGCTACGTCTTTTTGTGCACTGAGCCTAATCAAGAAATTCCTTAGTACAAATTCGTATGCACGACAACTCGCGCTATCCTAAAATGGTGACGCAACATAAAAAATTAAAGAGCATCTTGTAGAAAGCCAAATACACTATCCTACAATTGTTTCATTCTCGAGAACAAGTCTCTCTATTTGGCTGGGAGCTAGTTGCAATATTCATCATTCCTTTGGCTTCAGCGACTTTAAACGGTGCATGTCCTCTTTTTATTTTTTATTTATTCTCGCCTCGATTGTTGCCAGAGCGAAGTATTCATAAAACTATGGAAGGCTGCATCTTGTTTTACACTGTCTTTTATATTTCAACAAGCGTTTCTTCTGTGAAACAAGACAGAGAGTTCTACTTGAATTTAATTTATTATTTAGTTAGGAAAAATATATCAACTTTATTTCTCGCAGATTTTTCTGAGCTCTGTAAAGGAAGTCTAGGAGTTAACCTAGGACCGATTGTTTGACGCTCTTGCTAGCCATGTTGTGCCCGCTTAGAATAGACCACTAAATTTCTCCCCGTGGGTGTCGTATGAGGCGAATAAGGGATAAGGGTTTCTAATGCAGTGTATTTTTAAGCGAGAATCTAGCCACCAATTTATACTTTATACGTTATTTCATTTTGATACCTTAAATACGCTTAGAAGTGAGTCTTGTTACAACCGTATGCAAGACATCTGGAAGATCAATGTTTATGGCCACCCCGATTAGAATAATGATTTGTCAACTTTGTCATAATTTCATCATCATCTGATATGATCAGATGTCCACTGCTGTACATAGGCCTCAGACCAAGGATCGCCAAATCAATCGGTCCTGTGCTGCCCTCATCCAACGGATTCCCGAAGCCTTCTCCAGGTCGACAATCCACCTTGTAGAGCTGCGCTTTCTGGTATGTGGCCGCCACTCGACAATTCTTCGGCCCAGTCGGCCATTGGTTCTGCGAGCAATGTGCCCCGAAAATTTAGTTTAGCAATTCTTTGAGCTATGTCAGTTATAGAAATAGGAATATTTACTTTCATTAAATAGGGTACATGGTTGGTTGTTATAATAATCCTGATCAATAGTATCACCTAATTCAGCCATTTATAATAGCATGCAAATTATACACTTAATTATAATAAAAAACAAAATACTGTTACAGTTAGGTCATGTTGTTTTGTACAATATTATTTTATATTAAAAATGTATCACTTGGTATAATATTCAGCTAGTTACTCTGGTTCTTCTGCAAATCTCTTCATTTCTGATTCTATCTTTCAGGGAAACTCCGAGCATAGCCCTCTCGATTGCCCTTTGGGTCCTTTGTCATTGCACATTTTCATTGTTTGTTCACTAAATAATAGACTATAAGTTACATTGTTTAAAACAGCAACGATGTAGGTATGTGAAATTACAGTGTAATTACAAAGCTGTGCTCGCGACTAAATTCACGAGAAACAAGAATTATTAATATCGTGTACAATGATGTTCCAAGTTGTGTAATTAGTTTGTAATTAGCTACAGTCAAAATATCATTTTGCAAGACGCTTTGAGCTAGATGAGTGTTATTAAATATGTAGATATTTACTACGTTTACATTATGTGTTTAGAATTCAATTTCATATTCAGTCTCGATCACATAAATTATAACGACTAAATACTAATAATATTTTACATTATTGTAATAACTTTAAGATTAAAAAGTGCATTTGGTAAAAATATTGTAAATTAGTAGACCAAGAAGATGGCGAAATTGGTGAACTACATAATCAAAACACTGGCATAATGGTGAGAATTGTTGAGGCCTTTGCCCAAGTTGCCTACCATCTCGGTGGGAAAGTAACCTCTGCTAAAGTAGCATAGCATAGCATAGCATAGCATAGCATAGCATAGCATAGCATAGCATATGCTCACGACTATATTCCCCGAGGGGGTAGTCAGAGATATTCTGAAACCTCAGAACATCCACGTTTCACCAGTAGTACCGAAACTCTGTCCAGTGTGACGGGGGGTGAGCCCGTCGCCACGTATAATGGACAGTGGGTACAATACACGCCTCGAAATTGAAGCATGCAGGTTTCCTCACGATGTTTTCCTTCACCGAAAAGCCAGTGGTGTAACAAATCGTACATAAATTCCGAAAAACTCATTGGTACGAGTCGGCTTGGACGGGGAAAAAGTATTACCTAATAAAAGGTTTAATTTAATAAAAATGCAACAACGATAAATAAATTATCATGTCATTAAATAATTGGACATAACAACAAAAAACTTTCGTATGCAACAATTAAATTTTGTATTCACTAAACTCTAAAACGGGCGTAAAGTTGATGTTTCAAAATCAAGAATTCGAAGCAGCTGCCTACACTCCTTAGGTAGTTTCAGGTGTAGTTTCGAGATGTAAGACAACGGGATCCGAGGTAAATAGTTTCACTGGAAACTTGCTTTTGTGGCCTCTTAAATGTTTGGATAGGTTCTCTTCGGGAATTGATTTGCAAAATGCAGTTGGATACAACTTTTGGTTTATTTTTATCTCAGAACATCTATTTATTAAGCATAGAAAAATAACTAATTATTGGTAGGTAATTTCTTCTGTCCAGACGCATTATGCCATTTAGTTTTAACATGAAGACAAAAAGTTTGACTACATACATGATTTTTAAGACATTGCTTAAAATTGATTGGTCATTGATCCCAGATACTCTCGATGACTGCAGATGTCTATGTGTATCTATTTTTGAAGCAATGTCAGACGCCGAATTAAGACAAAACGCGTTGTACCCGCGTCGCCGTCGTAAAGAAGTATGCTTTGATCCTTCACATCTCATTCTCATTCCTCCCTGGAATCTGGCTCCCAATGCACGGTTTACCAATATTGGGAGTCAGGGACCCATTTTGATGTAATTGTATCACTGTTGTTTTTAAATAAAGAAATTTATTATTATTATTATTCCTGAAAAGAGGTCTGTTCTGCGCAGTGGGACAGATATCGACTAATATTGATGATTTCAAGCGTAGTAACATCTGAAAACTCTATCAGTCCTTCGAAGCCTCAGGGTGTAGAAAGATTTACATGATGTCCATGCTGTCAAAACCTTATTGAAGCAGCTTACCTTCACTAATCCGCACTGGGCCGGCGGCGCGGCATATGGCTGCGTTTAAACCAGAGATGTGAGAGGTAGCAAGGTGGTGAGCGAGGAAAAAATCGGCCAATGAGAGTGCTTCAATTTCCCAATGACGTGATCGTGCGAGCTCGCTATTGGCGGATTGTTTCCTCGCTCACCGCCTCGCTAACTCCCACATCTCTGGTGGAAATGCAGCCTAATGGAGTATGGCCTGCTCAATGGGTCTACATCTAAGTCCATATCTTTCAAAGCCCAGCAGAGACTGACAACTCTATCAGTCTTTATTTTTAACCCTCAGGGAGTTGCCACGTTGTAGTCTACTCTTCAGTCTCCATTAGCAAATAAACTAATAAAGAGCTAAACTAATACATAGTAACAATTTATATTTCTAACGGGACTACAAATACGAAACTCATCAACAGTTGTTACTTTAAGAGATCACACCCGTAGGAGCGGTAAAATGAAACATATGTCTCAGTGGGGATCGTAATTCTGTCAAAACATTACAATTTGTTGTTATTGCTCGTTGTACCACGAAATGTAACAGTTCAATCATAACGTTAACGAAGTGATCGGTTTGATGATTGATTTTATGGTATTTATTGTTTGTCAAATTGTGCTGGCCATTCAAAATTGACCTGTATTGGTATGTTTTAGCGACGTAATTTAATGTTTTCGTGAATAACGTTAGAGAAAAAACTTACAACATATAAAATATTTCATTAAAATTAGATATATTATGTAAAATTGTTAATTCAGCACGAACAATGAAAAGGACTTTGACTAGTTGAGATGTTAATTGAACGAATCATTTAATAAACGATAAGAATGGAAAATTTAACTGGCTCAGAATCCATAGATTGCGTTGATGCGAGATGGCTGTGCAACCTTTTTAATAAAAAAATAGTAAAAAACAAGTTTTACAAACATAAAAAAAAACACTTATTTTTATTAGGTTAAAAATTCACATGGCTGTCACGTCAACGCCACCTATCGAGGTATTTTAAAATCCCCAATAGGAAAAAACGTCAGCATGATTTGTCTTAACTATACAAAAAGAGTAGGTATGCAATGTTAACATTATATTTGAAATTTCATTATTTATTAATAAATTAGAAATGTGTTGACATACATTTTTCTAGATATTTTATTACTCGATAGTTAATTATAAAACTATTTTTTTTCGAATTTCTCTATGCAACAATATTTACTCTTGACTCATACCATATTTTTGTAGATGACTTCAGTCTAATTTCTATTTTCATTTTTACAAATGTGTAAGCAATATACAAAGTAACTCGACTGTTACTTATTACTTCAAATATATCATCATCTGACTCACATATTGACGCACGATTGATTTTATGTATACGCGAACACATTTATGTCTCTTTGTGAGATGTGCTTTCCATTGCTACAGCTATGCAATAACATTTTATGAATTTTGAATGCTCATGAACATTGTAAGAATTTTTAAGGTAAACAAGTTTTGCTGTGTGATTCCCGGTTAAGAATAGATCTATACATAAGCTAAAGTTAATCATTATAACGGGTTCTTACCGCGTAAAGCGCGCTCTTTAGCTTAATTAATAACCGCGTAACTCTCAAAAATTGTGAGATCTATACATATTTTCCTACCTAACTAGTTAACCGCCGTTGTCTCCATTGTGTTTGTACAGTTTGATGGTCTAACTAACTAAACTACCCCACTAAATATTGCTAGGGTGTTTTGTCGCACCAAGCACAGCTAGCATGCCACCCACGACAAAGCGTTTAAACGAGAAAACCGTCATGTGCGCTCTTTCTGGCATGCGTAAAATAATAAGGATGGAGGCACATCTCGATTTTTATCGTTTTCTCGGGGTTGGCATGCGAGGCCTTCAGTAGGTCATCATCATCAGCCCGGTAAACCCCACTGCTGGGTATAGGCCTCTTCATTTTCATTTTTAATTTTCATTTTAATTGGTTTAAATTATGAAAACGTATATGGACTTAAAAACCGTACCAAGAAACAAACAGGTCCGATTCAGGTATAAAATCTAAACTAACTACTATAAAACTGTAAATGTTTGTTTGTCCACGCATCACGCGAAAACATTAGACCGGTATTGATGAAACTTTTTGTGTCTAAAATTTTATGATTAGACTTAAAATCTGGTATATCTTTTATCTCGCTACGGTGACAAAAACCCGTGCGGAAGGAGTCACGAGAAATGACTAGAGCGTCTGGATAATTTTTGACAATAAAATTTTGCCTTCATTAGCAACTACAACATTTATAAAGTTTTTGACATTAAACTCAAAAAAATTAAAGCTAGGTACTAATAATAGTAAATTACACGTCCAAGAAAGACCTATACGCCTGTACAAAATGAAATAAGCTAATTAAATAAAATTGCTCTGGTTGGGATTGACTTTTGTACTTAACACAGTATTTACGAGGATACATTCATAAAACTACGACCGTATTCCCTTGAGGGATGCCCATAAACCCGGCTACATCTACCAAAATTACCTTTTAATTGCAGCTAAGTTCACAAACAGCACATTTACGAATACGATTGTAATTAATTCAAATATGCTTTTGCTACAACTGTCTAAGTAAATATACCTACGAATAAGAATAACTATAGAAGAGTAACTAAACTAAACAAAATCCACATAATTTTTGGCACCTAATGAAAAATGATAATTTATTATGTTGTACGAGTTTTGGCGGCAAGGTAATCCTCGAGATTGGATAGACGCTCCGTCAAGCTACTCGACACTGGCGAAATCTAACAAGGAAACGCCATTAAATAAAAATAGAATAGAACAGTTTTTAAAGAACAAATTTAGAACACGGTACAGTTTTTTTGGTGCTTCTTTTTGAGCTTGATTTACAGCATAGCATATGCTCACGACTATATTCCCCGAGGGGTAGTCAGAGATATTCTGAAACCTCAGAACATCCACGTTTCACCAGTAGTACTGAAACTCTGTCCAGTGGGACGGGGGGTGAGCCCGTCGCCACTTATAATGGACAGTGGGTACAATACACGCCTCGAAATTGAAGCATGCAGGTTTCCTCACGATGTTTTCCTGTTTTCCTTGAGCTTGATTTACATTTCTATATATTCTTATTCTTTGACATATACTCTATTGGATACTTTTCTTTTGAACAGTTTCTGTTTGGCAGAGTATTTAATACGTCCTCATTCACACGAGCGTAATTTTAGCGCGCGATGAGGCGATTTTACGCCCGTGTTACTGACGGCTATCAATGTATCAATGAAAAGTCCTACCCATTCACTACGAAGCGACAGAAAAGAGTTACATGCCTATACGAAAAAGTGCAGATATATTTTCACATTGTTCTTTGTTCTTATGAAAGGCTATTTTCAATAAAAGAAACAATAAAAAATTTGTTTTCAAAAATTAATCCCCATCTGTAGCGGTGTCAAAAATAGTCAATATTACTTTTCATTCGATACCAAGTAGCTATTGATACTTTTCATTTGATGCAGGTACCGGTATCGATACCATAGTACCGAGTACCGGTGTTTTTCATCCTCTACATAAAAATAGCCAAAGTTAACTGCTTCAACATTTCAATAAAGTAAAAACTATCACGTGCGTAGAGTAGACCACAAACGCAACAGTTGTTGTCGACGTGTTTATTACAAGCACAAGAGCTGAGACTCGTAAAACGTTCTCAAGGTGAACTTTGATCAGAGCCGGATTAGGCACGTAGCAATAGTTAACAAATGCTATGGGCCCCACGCATTTGCGGCCCCCGTCACGCGTCTGTGCGAAGAAAAATTATCAAGTTAGATAGGTAAATATACCATCTACCGTCTAATGGAAAGACGATGCTGTCCAAATCTACAAATATTATTAGTAATCTGCTCATTTTTAAAAGTGAGCGCTGGCCACCCCTTTCTTTATGTGTTGTAGGTTGAAAACAGCGCAAAACTTACAGAGGAATTCCTAATATTGTTTTTGAGCTAGCCGTAATAAAACCACCAATTAGAAAGGCTTCCATTGAATCACAATCATCATCATCATCTCCACTAAATAAACGTCCACTGCAGGCCCTCATCTACCACCCACCCTCTACCTTCACTTCTACCTCTACCTCTACCTCTTGTTGCACTTCCCAATAAGCGGTCGCCACTAGAGAACTCTTCGGCCCCATCGACCATCTGTTCTGCGAGCAATGTGCCGAGCCCATTGCCACTTTAGTTTAGCAATTCTTCGGGCTATGTCGGCTACCCGTAATGTAAAAATTTGTTATTTGCTGTGCCCTTACAGGGTTCATGTCAGGAACTTGTAAAATATTTTTAAGAACATCTTGTAAACCACATGAAAAAGCAATAAATATTGATTGATTGATACCCTGGTTCTTCGGCGGCTCTCTCGGTTTTATAATAAAGTAAATAATGGATAAGTATTTAAACGTTGAAGACTTAAAGCAACCAAGGGCCTCTTATTTTAATTTGCTACAAGGTCCCGCTCTGTCTGAATCTGGCACTGACTTTGATTGTTTCGTATAAGCTTGCAATGCTATAAACGCGGTTTTGAGGTCAGACTTCTATTTGCTTTTAACAAGATTTAAATAGGTCGGACTACAAAAGGATGAGGCTTAAATGAATGGCTTGTTATTGCATGTTCGAACAGTAAAACTCATTAGAAGTGTTTAGTAATGTCTTTTGTTAGAAGCTTAGCCAAAACTTCAAATAGAAATCAGCGATTTTATGCTTCTTTTTCTTCTCACTAAGCCCTGACCTAAGATTACATTTGGTGTAAACATTTCGGTTAAAATTGTAGATCGATATTAAGATTAGCATAAATATGTTTATGAATAACAGAAGGACTTTGTCCTTCGTAAATAAAAGTCACTAGACCAATTTTGAAAATCTCTACCTTACTCACTAACATTAATATTTTGATTGCAGCAAGGTTCACGTACCTTGTAGCTTTTCGTGTCAGTCAGTCACAATAGTAAGTATAAGAAACTGTCGCTTAGTCTCGTATGAATGTTTTTTTTTTACTCGTCTATTTCATCCCACTGCTGGGCAAAGGCCTCCCCTACCATCTCTGTCCTGGGCATGCTCTGGCCACGCATCATCGAAAGCAGTCATTATGTCAGTTACGGGATGAAATAGGGTGGTCCATTTTAAGCCAGAATCACATAGCTATATAGGGTCCAATTTAATATGCTGACACTTTTTTAAGAGGATGATCAGACCGTCAAACTGCACAACTTTCTCTATGGGACCAACATCGAAATCGCGAAAAAAAAATTAGCTCTTCCATACAAAACTGTTAACCTTCTCGAGCCAAATGTATGGGACAGCTGATTTTTTTTTCGCGATTTCGATGTTGGTCCCATAGAGAAAGTTGTTCAGTTTGATGGTCCGAACATCCCCTTAAAAAAGTGTCTGCATATTAAGAAGGACCCTGTAGATAGATGATCCGATGATCATAAAATCTTAAAGGACCATCTTGAGTAGTCTACTAGAGGCCACAATAATTACATCTGGTGCTATCAATTAAACCACATCAAACAAACAGCAATTTGTAAAATCAACATTATTAATATGAACCACAAACAGTTTCCAGATGCGCCACAAAATTGACATCTGCCTTCAGCTCCCGAATTTAATGATCCCCAAGGCGCAATGTACTAAACAGCGAACATGTTACAAATTTAAAGGAGCAAATCGTTCGGCCGATATTTTGAAACGGAAATAGAAGACACATGATCCCGCGGGAAGTTGAGAAAAAACGTAAAGGAGAAACATATGACCTCATTTGTCGTGGAGGCGAGGGAATTATTTATTACGTTTGATACATCTCGCGTCGGTTTGCTCTTTGTCTTTGAGAGCTTTGATTTTCATATCGGTACAGTACTGTGTCTTTCAAAGCTTTTCATGTTGAAGTGATTAAGAATTGTGTGAATTAAAGAAGTGTTGAATTTCTTATTCAATTTGTGATTTTAATCATCATTATACTCCGTTATATAGTAACTACCTCCGTGGTCTAATGGTTAAGAGCATTGGGCTCTTGACACGGAGGTTTTGGGTTCGATTCCCACGGGGGTACCTAGTGAAATGTCACTTTGTGCGTTTTTCCCCAGTTAGTTAGGACATTGCAGGCTGAGTCACCTGATTGTCTGAAAAGAAAGATGATTCCGTGCTTCGGATGGCACGTTAAGCTGTTGGTCCCGGCTACTGTCACTAGTGGTAGTAGTCGTTACATAAAAACCACGTCAGAGGCCGTAAGGCGGTTTGAATAAACTCTGACACCAGGGCTTGCTGCCCACTCGATAAGAAGATTAATATACTCCTCTCCATATGAAGACAACAGAGAAAAAAAAAATTGTTCCATAACGAGCGACGGTTAACATTCAATACTTCCTAAGCCACATTGACTTCATTTTGCAGTAGAGGGAAAAAAGTAAATATTATTTTTGCACCTAATATTACGTGGTATTATCCCTTATTTAAATTTAAAAAAGTGGGATGCGGGGTGTTGTCGGTTAACCATCGATAAACGTCACTACTGTAGCCAAAAAGTTGTTCAGTTTGATGGTCTGAAGGTGGTCTGAAGCACCTACTTTAAAATGTAACGTATTTAGATTTATATCCTGTATAAAGAATTAATATTTAATAGACACATGGAATGAAATGGAAAACAGACCACCTCCAGTCCTTAAATCAGATAATCGAAAAGTTTTCCGAGTTTCACAAACCCCTATACCTAGCATTTGTGGATTATTCTAAGGCATTTGATAGCATTACGCACTCATCTATATTTAAAGCTCTTAAAAACCAAGACATAGAACACACTTACATAAATCTCATCTGGAAAATATACAATAATAGTACAGCCAACATAAAATTGCACAGCAGTGGCGCAATATTTAAAATCGATCGAGGCGTCAAACAGGGTGATCCGCTATCCCCTAAATTATTCACCTCAACACTACAGGAGGTGTTCAGAACACTCAACTCATCGTGGAAAGACAAGGGAATCGACATCGGCAATAAAAAACTTACGAACCTTCGGTTTGCGGATGATATTGTCCTGTTCTCCACTTCATCAGCAGAGCTCGAAATCATGCTACGAGAACTTAGTGCGGCGAGTCTTGAGGTTGGGTTAAAGATGAACATTTCGAAGACACAAGTTATGACCAACAGCACAAAACGTAAGGTTGAGGTAGATGGGCGGGTGTTACAGTATGTCGACGAATATATCTACTTGGGCCAGATAGTCTCTTTTGAGAACAGACAAGATAAAGAAGTCGAAAGACGGATTCAAAATGCCTGGAAGAGCTACTGGTCCATGAAAGAGCTTATGAAGGGTGACCTTCCTCTGACACTCAAGCGAAAACTCGTCGATATGTGCATCCTGCCCATCTTAACTTACGGTGCTCAGACTTGGTCTTTGACCGAACATCAGAAATCCAGTCTCAAGATTTGCCAACGAGCTATGGAGCGCAGCATTTTAGGTGTAAAATTAACCGATCGGTAGCGAAACACAGATCTGCGCTCCAAAACTGGTATAGCGGACGTAGGCCTAAAAACAGCTCTGCTAAAGTGGGATTGGGCTGGACATATCTGCCGAATGCACCCGGAGAGGTGGACCAAGATGGCCACAGAATGGGTTCCACAGGACGGTTGCCGACGTCGAGGAAGACCCAAGAGAAGATGGAGCGACGACTTGAATACCTTCCTGAACGGTTGGCCTGATTTCGCGTTGCATAGGGAAGATTGGAGGAAAAGAGGGGAGGCCTTTGCCCAGCAGTGGGACACAAAATAGGCTATATAAAAAAAAAAAAAAAGACACATGGAATTTTGATTAGATTTTACTTGATTTAATGGTCAAGGTATTAGCAAAAGTATTGCAACCGTTGCATGTTCGACTTCAACTCTCAATGGAAACGCAATTGTTATTGTTATATGTAACAGTTTCTCCTTTTGAAACAGAGATCCAAAATCAGTGGTGCAATATTGTTCGTATGGGCCTAAATGTATTGTACCAATGTAAGCTCCCCTTACAAAAACAAATTAAAATCATTTATCATGTATACTTTTATTACAACAGCCGATACATCGATGTCAAAGCACGACAGACAAGTCTTAACTATTTGTTATGGTTTTGAAATTCAATCATTTCCAATACTGAAACAACTGTATCTTCAAAACTGTGTCAAACCAAATTAAACCTTAAATTTATGAATTTGGAGATGTTTAAGACTGTAAAGATAAATTTGTGAAGATTTGTATGCGTACGCCAGATGCGCAAGCGCATCTAAACTGACGACTAATGACACTCCGGCGACGATGTAAACATTCGGCGGGAGACGCTGTCAAAATCATCTCAAGGGGAGTTTTGGAAAAAAAGGTGTGAATTTACATATTTTATGTTTTTAATTTAAAATGTATCTCAGTGCTTTGATGCCAGTTGTTGTTATTGTTGTTGAAGTTTGTATTTTGAGAAACCAGAAACCAGTCATAAATAACCTAATTACTTACACCACTACAAGTTGAAATTGATATCATTAGCATTATTTCAAACTAAGAGTCTACCCATCAAACTGATCAACTTTTTCTATGGGAGCATACCAATCGGAGTAACAAAAAAAATCTGCTGTCCCATACTAAACTGCACCCGCTGCTGCCTACATGACTCAAATGTATGGGACACCAGTTTTTTTTGCTCCGATTGGTTTGCTCCCATAGTAAAAAAATTTCAGTTTGATGGGTAGACTCTTAGTTTAAAAGGATGCTAATGATATCAATTTCACCCTGTATATTTAAATTACTGAAAGTTTCATTATGTGAATACAACCCTTATCATATTTTTTGTCATTAAAAATCCATGGTGTATATCACAAATAAGAGAACTGACTGTGTTATGGCCGGTTGCCTATGCTTCATACCTACTGCAATTCTACCAATATCAAGTAGTTTTTGGGAATATTGTAATCTCACATGGAGATCTCGTCTATCTGTCTGTTCGTCTGTCAAGAACCCTTTCATTATTTTATATGGGATCCTTCTTAATATGCTGACACTTTTGCAAATCGCAAAAAAAAAATCAGCTGTCCTATACAATTTTGGCTCAAGTAGGTTTGCAGTTTTGTATGGAACAGCAGATTTTTTTTGCGATTTGAATGTTGGTGCCAGAGAAGTTCAGTTTGACGGTCTGATCATCCCCTTAAAAAAGTGTCAGCATATTAAGAAGGACCTGTATACATTTATAAATCATTGCCTAGCAACGACATTACAATAAATATGTAGGTACTTACAGAAGCTCCAAACGGCGCGGGCGATGAACAAAAGAAGTCCTGTAACCCGATACGGCACTGCTAAATGTTTACCAACGCTTTATGTTTAGCGAAATCAAACAAGAAACGAGTGGCGTTTCACAAAAATACATGAAGGGTAGGGATTGTGATCCCGCTAAAGTCGCTAAACGATTGCAATCCCGGTATGTGGGACTCAAATTTACTTTCCTGAAGATTTTAGTATCAGTAAGATTAGGTTTTTAAAGACTTTTTTTAAGAGTTTTAACTATAAGATTATAATTATTAAAACTATACTGTTACACCTATATTATTACTTTTGAATAGAACAGTCTTAAAAATTTTCCGTAATTATAAATACTTCATTGTGAAGGTCGTCGAATACTTTCGCCAGATACGTTTTATGTAAATTCACGTATATTTGTTACATTGATATCCCGTGCATTGATATTTAAATTTTAAATACATTTGTAAATAGCATACGTAAGGTACCTAAGTTATAGCCTGTAGGATCCCACTGCAGGGCAGCGGCTTCCTGCCCTGCGGGCCCGGCTAAAATATTGCAAGTATCATTTGTATGCGGATGATGTTCAGATTTACCTGTCATTTACTCCTAGTGGAATGACTGATGCATTATCCAAGATTGATGAAGATGTAAATCAGATAGCCCACTGGTCTAGAAGAAATGCATTGGTTTTGAACTCGGCAAAGTCGAAATTTATGATTTTGGGATCTGATAAGCAGGTGGACGACATTGCTCGGGAAAATCCAGTGGTCAGCATCGCTGGGCAAGTTATAGAAAAAGTGGATGAAGCTAGAAACCTGGGGATTCTTTTTGATTGTAAATTGCGTTTCGAGAAACATGTTCTTAATCTGGTTCAAAATTGTTTCTATCGGCTTTCGATTCTCTATAAAATTAGAAATCTTCTTAGTTTGGACATGCGTATAAAATTATGTGACACTCTTATATTATCTAAATTAAATTATGGCGATCTTGTCTACGGACCTCGTATGCTTTTCAAAACCCAGCGCCTTATACAGCGAGTGCAGAACGCGTGTTGCAGATTTTGTTTTACCATTCCTCCCCGAAGCCACATCACTCCATACCTCAACAACGCTTCCATGCTGAATATGAGTTCGCGAAGACAACTACATTTGGCTACCTTGGTATTCGATGTTGTCAAATTCCAAAAACCTGTATATCTGTACTCCAAGTTGCAATGGTCCTCCTCTTTCAATAGATATAACACTCGAGCATCCCAGTATCTGCTCATCCTCAAGATACATAGAACCGTGGCGTTTGATGGCAGTTTTCGCTATCTTGCTACCAAATGTTGGAATAATTTGCCCCCACCTATGAGACAGTTGACGTCAAAATTTACCTTTAAAAAACTATTTAAACTGTATGTACTCGACTGTCAAAAAAGAATATCTGTTAATTGGTAGCAAAATTAACACACACACTCACACACATACACACACGCGCAAACACACCCCCACACAAAATGATGATAAATAGTTGCAGTATAATGTGTTTTACTGGATTCGTTGCACAAAATAAGTATGTTTGATTCAACGCTTAAGCCAGGCCCCAACATAAATTCAGAGTTCGGCTTCCGAGCCGAGCATTTGCTGAGTTGGGACCTTTTTGTCACTGCGGCGCACAAACAATCTCTTTTGTTATTATTCTGTGTTTAATATTTTACAAAAATGTATCTCTCTGGTCATGTAAAAGATTGAATGTGTGTCGGAGATCCAAATAAATAATTTTTCTTTCTTTCTTTCTTTCCTCTCACGTATAGATTATATTTTATAGAATTTTTAGAAAACATTCACAAAACACTACAAGCTTAATATCCTAAGGTTACAAAACATTTCAGCACGGGATCAGTATAATGCGGTATTGAAGTTCTTCGAATCCCGTGATTTCAAGTTCCCGGTATATCGGGAAAACTCTATGAAGGGGGAGTCAGTAGCGAAAATTCAGTGTAAACAATAGCAAAGTCGAAGCCAAGATTATTGGAGAATTTGTTTTAAGCCACTCCAAAGCACTTGTAAATATTTGGTAAGCTTTTCTAGGAGTCGTACGTCGAACATTTTACCTGGCAGTTTTTTTTATGGGTAGTTTTTATTTGTACAGGCACAGGACAATATAAAAGAATCTTGTGTCTAGTTGGAAATCAACTAACATCATCTGCTACGACATTAAAAAACCAATTATGTCCAACACAAAGTCAAATGTCTAAATATTGTGAACAACAACAACAACAAAAAACATGGAAATCTGAAGACTAGTAATATCCGACTGTCAGCTTCATTATACTTACTGCAAAAAGAAAAGTTTTTTTGATAATCTTCTTGTGAAAAGTCGCTTCTGAGAAATACACAAAAAGTACGTAGAGATAAAAAGCTTTTATGTACGTCTATAATGTTAGTTAGATATACACATATGAAACAAGAAAAAAATATAGACTCTTAAATAGAACAGCCTGAAAAAGATTACGTTCGGTAGTAACTGAAACATTATTGTAACTAATAAAACAGACTTTCACTGGTTTGACCAATCGATATAGAAACCATTCGATATCGAGACTTTCGATGTAGCGTAGGTACTACCAATGTAGCGGATGTATTCGATGAAACAGTGTTCCATGAAGAGACAACAGCTAATCTTATGTTGACTTTCGAGGTAACATAGGGAACCTTTATATTATAGTATAAGATATAAGTGTACTTTTTACAACCATCAGCAGCAAGGCTGATTCAGTGTTTATGGGGTGTAGAGCATCTCTGTGATGGGGATGGACCACGTCTGCCTGTATAACTTCAGTCGGTTTAGAAGTTACAGACTTTTAAAGGTAAAAAAAAAATTGCCTTGCAGCTGATCCTTAATTTTTTACCCGACTGCGACAGAAGGAGGGTTATGTTTTTCGAGCGTATGTATGTATGTATGTATGTATGTATGTATGTATGTATGTTTGTATGTCTATTTCTTTGGCACGCGCTACAGCCTAAACGGCTTGATGGGTTTTAACGTATGAGGTTTCGTTAGATTCGTAAAAATCGTGAGAGTGTCATAGGGTACATTATTTTAATATGGCGTATGCGAATTAAAAAAGAGAGGGGGGAGAATGCAATTTTTTTCGTAAAAAAATACAATATGGGTATCAAATGAAAGCTGGTGAAGAGCAGATTCCAAATATATATATATTATAGTATTTTTATGCAACCATTTTGACACAAAACTAAAAAGTATGAAATAAACTAAATTATTTAGAAAAACAAAAAACCCGACTGCATAAAAAACTATTAATAGGTCATTTTTCTTTGTCCCCGTTTGCGATACCTACCTACCTAATAAGTAATAACATTCAAATTGTATTAATTTGCTCAAACAAAGTTATTATAGCTGATTTAAGGAGCTTGTTTTTATCTTTTCAGTTAATAGTTTTTTATGCAGTCGGGTTTTTTTTACTGACCTCTTTTTACTGAAGTCTATAACTCCTAAACCGATTGAAGGTTATACAGGCAGACCGGGTCCATCTCCATCACAGAGATGCTCTACACCCCATAAACACTGAATCAGCCTTGCTGCTGATGGTTGCAAAAAGTACACTTATCTCTTATAATAACATAAGTTTATAACAAGTCCGACTCGCACAGAAATATTTTTTTGCGAAAGAGTCTATTTGTAGATTATTCTTGTAAATACGAAAACGTGATATCACACATATACCTACTCAGGAACCACTCAGAGCTTCAACCCTTTCTCCTCAAATCTAGAGAAGGCTGGATTTACTTTCACTAATGGTATGAAAGTGGCGACAGTACTCAGTAAGCAAACAATGCATAACTTCCACTTATGCGTACCAGATTTTAGAGAAATGTTGAGTAAACAGACAAAAAGAAATGTTGTTTGGGAGTGCTTTTTAGTGTTTTCGGGATGTTTCATTCACAAAGAAAGAAATTATTCGTTTGTGAAATCCGATAAATACTTTATTTAGTACCATACTATTTCAAATGTCAGAACATCGTTGTCCATTTGGGTTTTCGACACTTTTCCAAATTGGTAATTCACGTATTAAAACCTATTTACTGAAATACGCAAATGACCAAATGTCTTGGTCACTAACGTTTCTGATAATTTGCACTGAATTCATTCCAAAACTCAAAAATGTGGCAACATACCTATTCATAATAACGTTTTATTATGTAGGTATTTTAGTTTTTTGAATCTATTATTAGGTATTGTTTGAAGGGGGTCTGCTGGAAGAAATCTCTTCAGAGATAAGCTCGCCCTTTGTACATGTTTTCTCAACTTTGTATATTATCTTGTCTGTGTGTACAATAAAGTGTTATAATATAGTGATCCAGAATTTACTTATGTTATCAACACTTTTAGTACCTAATTAGTCTGTTTTTAATATTAAATATATTATACTGGAACCATGGCAAAAAACTTGAATTGATCTGCCCAGAATAATACATAGTAGGATTTTAGAATCTTTGAAAAATACTGGTAAACTATATGAATGACCGTCAATCTGTTGTTTCAATGATACCTGGCGAGCATGTAATAGATAGTTTCTTGCTTTACTAGTTAATATTTCTTGGTTACCAACGCGTAAGACACAATAACACATAAACATAACTAAAACATTACAATGACACACTGAATCGGTTTCAGATCTCAACAAGCATGTGTTATCATTCAGCTCAAAAAGTCGGCGTTTTTGAACGCACGCCTTTATGGGAACAGTACATTTCACCTTACAAATCACATAAAAAGCTCTTATGGGTATAGCATAAAGTTGAAATTAACTGAATTTGTGGGACGTCTTGTTCGGATTAGCGCATAACCTACCAACAGACAGTCGTAAAAGTTTTGATGAGTGCTGATTGGAACCACGTTTGGGAATCATGCGTTCAAAGCTGTTTTAATTAGAGGACACGTAATATGGCGAGAAAGGAAACAGACAGTGAATTGATGAAATATAGAACAAAACCTTGTGGCGGTTTTCGATTAGGGGAAGGCAGAAACCAGAGATAATTCTACGACCGCGTCATGGTACCTTCTTCACCTCGGCCTCGTCAACATTTTTAATATGCCGTTGTCAGACGAGGAACTCTTATACCTTTGTCTATTCTCTGTTTATCTATATGCCCCGCCTTAATTACTCCCTCATTTTAGCTTCTAAAACACTGGAGACAAAATACTTTTTTTTTTTCTAATATTATATATAGCCTATTTAGCATAGCCGTGGTGGTCCAGAGGCGAGTAACCTTGCCTGCCGTGCAGGAGGCGATGGTTCGATCCTCGTCCAGGCCAACTCGTACCATTAAGTTTTTCGGAATTTACGTACGATTTGTAACACCACTGGCTTTTCGGTGAAAGAAAACATCGTGAGGAAACCAGCATGCTTCAATTTCGAGGCATGTATTGTACTCACTGTCCATTATAGTGGCGACGGGCTCACCCCCCGTCACACTGGCCAGAATTTTAGTACTACTGGTGAATCGTGGATGTTCTGAGGTTTCAGGATATCTCTGACTAGCTCCTCGGGGAATATAGTCGTGAGCATATGCTTATTATATTCAATTTTTATCTCGAAGAGACAGTTGTATTACACGTATAGAATCTATAAGTAATATTTCTCCTTTCCAGTTCCCGACAAAAAGGGTTCCTTACATTATCAGGAAGCTCAATTACAGTAAATAATAAGACATCCTTTTCTTCACGGTTACTATGTTATTAACGTCAAAACATTGATATAACACAACGCTGCTTTCCGCGGACATGTCTTCCAACCGCACGTAGCAATCATCATTACGAATCGATCGACGAAAGGCAGATGTGTAACAGCACAGAAAAGAGATATACAGTAAAGTAACTTAGTAAGCACTCGAATCGGCGCACGCACACAGATGGGAGCCACCAATCGCGCGTAATAAATCTCCACCAGTAGGTACCTATATTTCTTTTTTTTTACTTTACTGAACCGTGATTGTATCGCGTGCGAACCACAACTTAATCATTTGACAGCCGTTTTAACAGATCGCTCAATGGCAATAAGTCAAGTTTAGTCAAGTCAAGTTGAATAGTAACTGGATTGCTATGTGATTAGAACTGAAATTTAATGAACTAAAACTAGATGTTTTAAATAAGCGCGATTGGGCCCTGAAGTACCTTAGCGGGCCGTGTACAAACCCAGGCGACACATCAAGCTATACAAAACCAACATAGGCTGACCGCGAGTAGGTTGCATAACGTATTACGTCGCACGGCAAGCTTATTTTTGTTTTGTATAGGTCGATGTGTCACCGTGTTTACGTGGCGCTCGTCTAGCGTGCATCGATTCGAGCGCTTGCATGAAGTTGCTTTACTGTATATCTCTTTTCTGTGGTAACAGTTACACTTCATCAGTCGTATCTTTTCTTTTGTACACCCAAAAGCTTAACCACCACAATTTGAATTAGTTAATTTCGACTTTGACAGAATAAGAATAAAGTTCGTTTTCGAATGTCATCGGTCAGAAAAACGGATGGAAAGCGTAAAGGGTTGAACACAACTGGCTATCTCGTCGTCACCGATCGGATCCCTATATTTAGAATGTCACTTAATAGCGTACAATTTTGCCGGCAATATCGTCGATTGTGTAGGTGCATTCGGAGGAAAATGCTCAACGGAACGGAAAATTTGTCAGTGCCATTATTCGCACTGGCTATGGCGCTTTGGACAATTTAATTCAATACACGCATGCGGTTAAGCGTTATGCACTCAAAATGATTCATACGTCGATACTGATAAAATTGTTGTAGGTCCTACTATCGTTGTGTCAACGTATCATGTATCGAATGATACAATATCGAAGTAACCCTGAGATGGCTCATTACCTGTCACAATAGAGGGAGAGTACTTGGGCACAGTATAAGTAAGAGTATGGTACTATAGAGGGTCCAACTTAATATGCTGACAGTTTTTTAAGAAGATGTCAGACCATCAAACTGAAAAACTTTCTCTAAGGGACCAAAATCGAAACCGCGAAAAAAAAATCTGCTTTCCCATAGATTTGGCACAAGTAGGTTTGCGGTATTGTATGCAATAGCTGATTTTTTTTTGCGATTTCGATGTTGCTCCCATAGAGAAAGTTGTTCAGTTTGGTGGTCTGATCATATCCTTAAAAAGTGTCAGCGTAATAAGAAGGACTGTACACAAATATAACAGGTGTAACAATTTAACACCCAAAGTTGGAATATAATTAAAAAATTCAGCGGCCATACATTTGAGTACAGTCGGTACTGCAGTTTGTATGAAACAGGATATTTTTTCTCGATATTGGCTCCATAGTGTAAGTTGTTCAGTTTGATGGTCAAATTAAATAACCCCTTTAAATATAACTAGGGTGTTTTGCACCCTGTGTTGTACGGACAAAACCTTGCCCCAATTTTTACCTTAACCCCTCGTGGATGAACCCCTTCTGTTGCAAACCTCTCCGAATCGTCCTCACTCAGTATCGAACACGATGTCTTACCTCTTCTTGTTAGTGCGAGCCCGCATTTGTATGAAGTGAAAAAAATGTACCAAAAGTCATAATGGTAAAGGAACTTGGAGCAAGATTTTGATAGGCAACCTGGTAGTGTTGTATGAACCCTTGTGTAAACTTTCATTTAAATCTCATTTTGTTCACCAAAAAAGAGGTGAGTAATTGTTCGGCAGGATCTTAGTTTATTACATATACAGTCAGTTGCAGAAACGCTCATTAATGTTAATCCTCCATTAAATCTCTTGCTGTCACTTTTTCTCTTGTTGACATACCTAGTAAAAGTTAGCAAGAGATTTAATGGAGGATTAAATCTAATGAGCGTTTCTGCAACTGAGTGTAAATCTGCCAAACTGAATGACAGTTCAATAATTCAATAATTTTGATTAAAAATCATCACCATTACCTACTTCCAGATAGTAATGGACATTCCTGTCACCTTTTAAATGTTTTTACTTCCTGATATGACGACTCCAATCTTTTCCATCACATAATAACTAACGCGTAATAAAATATTAAGAAGTAACATCGAAACAATTTCGAACGATAATCTTAACAATATTTTGATCATTAAATTCAAGTATCACATTCAAAACGTTTCCAAAGTGGTCCAATAAAATAATTTGTCATCGCGATAACGCTGTTTGAAAACATTAAGTCAGTGAATAAAATAATCTTTCGTTTGGAACATTTCTGAACCTCGATCCTACCTCGATTCGATTTGTTCCTTTTACCGGATTGTAACTTAATACTTTGGCGCCGCAGTGGCACTTTTTGGAATCGTTTTGTAGATATCAAGCAGCCGCCTGTCATATTGACAAAGTGTTTACAAATGTCTTTATTTGTTTTTGCCTCTTATTTTACATTGGCATTAGGATCGAAGATCGTGTGGCAAATAAAACAGAAAGTTTAATATTACACGAAGAAAATAAAACAAAAAACCGGCCAGGAGCGAGTTTGACTCGCTCACAAAGGTTTCCGGATATTCACAAAAATAAAATATTTTCTTCGGTATCCTTAGCCCGGCACACACTTGGCCTTTTTTTGTTATTTGTTGTTTTACTCTAGAGTATGTTCTATTATCACACCAAGTTTGACGCAATGATATTATATGCTGGTTTGACGATTTCAATGTTTTGCCGTTTTTACGATAGGTACTTCGATAAAAAACCAATTACTTTGAATTTTGTACTTTTATTATTTATTAGCAAATGCGCCATGTGCTATTCGTTACCATAACGCATAATTTGTGAAAATTTCAACTTGTTACCTATTACGGTTCAAAAGATACAGCACTTTAAAGTTACGACAAACGGACGGACGGACAGCGCAGGCAAAGGAAATGCAGGCTTAGTAACAGGATCCAGTTAGCGCTTTTTTGGTAGGCAATACTAAAACAGATTCCTTCAAAGCACAGTCCTCTTGCACAGTCTCCAATTAAAAATGTGCTTTATCCTTTCAGTTTAAGAACCAAGTTTGGTTCAAAACAGCTTAGTTGAAGCAGTTAATTACGTCTATTGATATAATTAATAAGTATCCTAAATGATTGGGTCAATAAGAGATCCAGCAGTAAATAAAGGGATTACGAAGGACGGATGGACGGTATACTTTCTTTCTCTACCTCTTTTATCCTAACAGACAATAGTATACTTATGTTCGGCACCGTCATTGCAGTAATACTCGTATTTATTCCCAAAACGACGTAAAGTACATAAGCCTCTTCCGTGTAGAAAAATTCCCTTTTAGATTTATCCGTAATCTCGTTCGTCTTTGCTTTTATTGTTTCTCGTACAGTAATGAATTAGTTCGACTTCCTCTTTTATATTATTTGCTTAGGACGGGGTCATTTTGTTTGCTTTCCAACTGCATATCCCATCGGAGAGGGGTAAGTTAAATCAATGGTGGGCGGTTAGCAAGGGGTCTGAATTTACGGGCTTTGTTTCCGTTTTTTAGACAAAGAAATCTATAAATCTTTACAAGTATTGGATCTGTTGAATTCCTTTCGTAACCGTTATAAAGATACTTTGATGTGGAGAAATAAATGTTGGAAAAAAATAATGTTAATGTTCCACGAGATGTCCGCGTCCATTTTGATCGCTAACAAGACTGTTCCAGGAAGTTATAATACTTTGTTACATTCTGAAATTAGCTTGTTATTTTTTCACCTAAATTATGAACCTACATAATTGGAATGTCTGAGTTTTCAACGGAATTATAAAATATTAGCTTTGAACTTTAGTTTGAATATTTAATTTAATAATTTAATTTTTTAATTTAATAATACTTGCTCTTTGGTGTACGGTCTGTTTTATAATTGCCAATAAGTAGAACTGTTTTGAATAAATTTGTTTTGTATGGTAATAAACGGTCCACGAAGTGGTAACCTTGATAAATTTGACGACTAATGGCCCGAGGTTGCCCAAAACGGGAACCAGTGGAAGAGCAGAGGGGAGAGCCCAGCACTCGTAGCATGTTACACGTGATACGGCTTTATCACGCCTTTTATATCGTTAGTTCACGTGCAAATAGAAAGAGAGCGAAGGTGTGATAGCGCTTTATCACGGTATCATGCTGCTTATGCTGCAGTGGGATGAAGTAGGCTGGTAAAAAAATAAAATAAAAAGTAAATAAAACTGTTTCATTTCGTAAACTTCTATATAAAACTACAAACATACTCGACCCAATTATACGGAAGTCATACACCTTCCTCGGACCTTGTATAAATGACCTCACCACGATATTCCCTTATGGAATGATCAGAAACTTTGCTATTAAACTATGCCTTGCCTAAAGGTGAACTGAAGTTCCTTGTCGAAAGATTTTTATTTAAAATGCCCACTTCTGACTTTAATATTTTTACCGTAATGGTTTACCGTAATAAAGGGTCTGGTAGACAGATCCTTCTCAACCACTCCAACAAAACATACAAATCATCCTGCACCTTTACCACTATATTGTAACATTTGTGTCTTGGAGAAAATATTTGCATTTTATAGTTTTCCTCTCTAATTCTTTCAACGGGTATCATATTGAAGCGAAAGAAGGAATAAGTTTCCTATAATCAATTAAAATTGTCATAACTCATAGGATCGTGAAACCTTACTATGCAATAAAGGTAGTTTTAGATGAGTACAAAATGGAACAATAATTATGATTTATTGTATAAACAACCATTAGAATAATATCACAAAGCTTTTAGTGCCATTAGAACTGTAATTCCGCGAATTTATTCGGCTGACAACTTTAATGACCCAGATGCAACATTATGGAATGCAACTTAATGACGTGTGTCATAGGAAAACCTAATCAAGCGCACTCATTAGCAAGATAATGCTTACGTTAGTTACATGCAACTAATTGTCGTTAATCTGTTGTGATGTAAAGACAACAACGGCTATAGAAACTATCCTAGTGAGAATAAAACTAAAAAAAACTCTATCTAGAGTTGAAAATTAATTAGGTACACACGGCGACACATCATGGTGCGCACCCTATATACCCATAACTACACTACGTAATGCCATTTTAGGATAAACAGAGACTTCCTAATGCCTTTTTAAGCGTGAAGTTGTAGCATAAACTGTTTTTAGCATTTATGTACGGTTTCAGGGCACACATGATGTTTATTATTCATCACTAAAGGATAAAAGATAAATTTACGAAATCTGGAAAACATCATGCATCTTTCTTTCTTTTTATCCTTTGCAATTTAATATCAGTATCTAGTTATCTAGAATGTTGTATCGCAAACATGAATTATTTATTTCCCTTTGCACATTTTCCAGTTTCTTGCATTTTCGCTGGGATTTTTAATATTTTCAAATGGTATATCTTAGTGTCTGTCAGAGACAATGAAGATCTTGGTTGGAACGTTGGATTAATCCAGTTAGAGTTGTTTCTCATTCTCTGCGGTCCATGGAAGCAAGTCCACGCTTTGTCTCGTCCGAGGGAATGTTGGGAATTAATTTTAAGAAGATTGCCGACCGCTCATGCAAAATTGATGCAGTTTGGTTGTACAGTCAACGGTGAATTGAAATCTTTCAGATGTAATATCAATGTTATGGTACCTATAGAACAGCTAATTCAATACACGAAGACACTACCCACTCTTTGTCTAAACACTATATTTTTGTTTAGAACACTAACCGTAAATTATTGCATACTAAATGCACTGTATGTAGATGTTTAAAAGGTAAATGTGTTACAACACTTATTTTTCTCGTTTTCACACTAAGTAGAAACATTTCAGAATCCATAGGGGTTATGGGGTTATTCTTAAAGAAGAATGAAAATGTAGCTATTGCAGATAGAAAACTGATTTATAAAATAAAATAATGTTAAAATGCTTCGAATTTGTATTACAAATTAATACTACACACCTTAATCACTTTTTAATATCAACTTCAATAATGTTTGCAGTGAATACTATAAAATACACAAGTAATCCTAAAAATGACTTAACCTTATACTAAAATAACAGCAATAAACTGCAACATAAAACCGTATGAACTGCTATGTCATAAAAAGAAAGCAAGAGCTTTCTGTTTAAAAAAAAACTCAAAAAGAATTTTACCAAGCACCCTCAAAAATAAAAACGTCTTTTGACAAAACACATTCAGCGTATTCAGTGTCGAAATAAATTCAGTTGAATTACCCGTAGATTCTGCCTGTCTGTACTTTGTCATTCACGATAATTAGGAAGTGGAAGTGTCTGCAAGCGGTAATTTCTCTTTGTGTCCGAACAATTTTGTCATGTTTAATTTCATGCCGCCTACTGCGTCTTCGCCAATTAAGTTAGCTTTTGTGACGTGGCGAAATTGTACAGAGCTGATGTATACTATGTACCTATCTACTTTTTGTTTTTGTAACAACTACGTTTACACAAAGGAGTTGGCATTTACCACTGAAATAATTAGGCAGAGGAAACAAATAAGTTTTCTATTAGTTAAAAAAGCAAGCCCCAGATAGGCAGGCTTCGGGTTGGAGTCTTGTGGAATACCTACTATCTAAATTTTAGAATCTTAGGGCCTGTTTCACCACTTCTGGGTAAGTTCTTGTTGGCTTATCCGACAGATAGTTTGACATATTTTGTATGAAATTATGTCAAAATATCTGTCGGATAAGCTAACAAGAACTTATTTAGAAGTGGTGAAACAGGCCCTTATCTACCTATGTTTTAAATAACAAAAATTGGCGAAAATAATAGTTAATAATAAATCCTTAGTTTTATTATTTTATTTAACGTTATTCTTAGAACTGTTATTTAAAAAAAGTAGCTTTCAGGCTTTTGTGGTATATTGGAGTAGTTATTGAGAAATCTTGAATATTGTAATGATGACGCCAACCTCCGTATTGTAAAAAGACTCCCAACGTAGGCGTCAACAAACTCTACATAAAAACAGTGGATGTCGTATTTGTATCGTATGTGACCCATCGGATACAGGAATTGCGATTGCGGTTGCGACTTACTTTTTGAAGTTCTAGATTACAATTTTCAGTCTTATGATATCGAAAATTATAGTCATATGACCTGACCAGTTCTCCGATGCTAACTCTTGCTACTAGTTTCGTAGTCCCATCTCTGCTCCAAATCAAATTATTGGTCTCCTAGTTTACTTTCTAGAAATTTTTGCATATCGTTCAATAATATTGCATACCTATAAATCATTCATATCGTTACTTTTTCAGAATTCTTTCTATAAATTCTGTAATGAACACCTAATGATAGCTTTGAATTTTATGGGATCTATGAATAAATAGTAAGTACTTAGAAAATTTTTTAATTTTAACAAACAATTTTATTAACACAGAATTATGTTTCGACTGTTCCTCCTCAAAGGTTCTGACATAGTTTTGACATGGTTTTGTGTGTGTCACTTTTTATATACCAGAATGATTGTACGGAGCATTGCGTGAGCTTTCGATGGTGACCCTACATTGTCGATGGCCATTATTATGCTGGCCCTGTTTTATTTTGTCCAGGGGATTAAAATTTGGGATTTAAATCCCGACTAATGAAACAATCAATTAACTGAGCTCAGCATTGTTTGCAACATTCGACAATACGGAACAAAGGCTAATAGAATCTGAATCATAGCAGACTGATGTAATAATAAAATATCAGGGGTTCTAAACCTGGTGTTAATCAATCGGACCTAGTAAGGGCCTCCTTTATTTTTGCTGTACCTAATAAAAAAAATCTAAATAATTTCAATGAGTTTAAAAACCAAGTGTTAAATAAATAAATGATTATGACGCAATTATTTAATTTAAGGTTTAGTTTTACAACGAATCTTAAGAGACATTAATGTACTCAAGATGGAGTATAAATGTATCTTGAAGTGTGACACCTATTGATTGAAAATAGAAAAAAAATTATCACTGCCTGCTGCGATTCATAAATAAATAAATATATTTTATTATTATTATTTTTTTTATTATTCTGACACACATCTTTTAAACAATAATTTTGGCATACTAGGATTATCTTCTAGTGATTATAGTATATAATACCAAATCAAAGGACATTATATTTTCTCTACTCCTTAGTACCTATTACCTTTTGTCTTACAATCAAATCACATCGTTTATCATTGGAGTCATTTCCAGGTTTAAAATAATCTGTAACAATTATTTTTTGTTTATTTTTATGGTATTATCAAAAGGTTAAGAACAACTGGCTGTTAATTCAAAAGCGATCGAGCGCAGGTCCCACAAAAGAGTCTTAGGGTTCGTGACGAAACAATAATTGCATTTAATAATTATCTTATCAAAGACAAGTAATTTGTTTGGGTTGATTCAGTATTGATATAATTTGATTGTTGTCAGTTGTCTGATTGATCAAAGTTCCATAGAAATACGGTGTTGTTGTTCTTCATGGTTAATTAGGGGCTTTAAATAGGATTTTCGGTCTGATATAACCTCGGTGTTGAAAGCCCCAATATAAATAAAAAAGAATTTAAAAAAATAGGATTTTTCTTGGTGGAATTTTGCTTAATGGATTTTTGTTCCAAAGGCTCATATTCTATCGATTTTTTTAGGAAAAATATTAAGGGGGTATTTAGATAAAGAAACGAAAATTTTGTTTTTGACCTATCTAGTATAAGTAGGTATATTTCAGATAAAAAAACTAAATATCTTTCTCTTAGGAACTGGGGCGAAAAACGAGAATTCTTAACCTTCCATAGAATCGCTCGGCTGATCCGCACTTTTTTATGGAAGAACTAAACTTTTTTTCGTTTTTCGACCCATTTTCCTAAGAGATAGATTATTTATGTAAAGACGTTTAGTTTTATTGTTGGTATACACCCCTACAATTTTTCATGCATTTTAAAAATAGAGGTGTCTAATTTGCTAACTTCTAAAATATTCTTTACACCCATCTTCAAACCTTAACCTTATACAAGGTTGTGAATTTGTGGACAACTAAAAATGTCTGTCCACAAATTCACGTTTAAAAAACATGGTAGATGTATAAAAGCGTTTCAACATTTTGCATATAGCAATCCATATGCAAAATGTTTTATATGAAGCGTTGTTAAAATATAGATTGTGTGCAACCAGTTATACGATTTATTTTGTTTTGTTAAGATTATCAGATGATGATAACGTGAGCATCTCGCTAAACTCATTTATTAAAATATGAACCCGCTCTATTTTGTAATTTGCTTCATTTGAAATCCTAAGATTCTACTAAACAAATCTAATGTTGACTTAAAATACTCCTTATTGTCACAAACGAAGCCAGTGTATAGAAAATTTACTACTAAGATTTTGCAGTTGAAGGAAATGTTAAGTAAGTATGGAGTTTGGATATTTACTAATAATTTTAAGAATAAAGTAGTATCATTACAAGTGTTTTTTTTATCTTTACTCTTTCTGTGGCTCTACCACTGCGTTGTAAGGTGTTATCCCTGTATAAAAGATGCGGCCAGAAATATAAATACAACATCATACATATTATATAGAAAAAACAAAAAAAACAAATACAATACAAGATTTAATAACTTACATTACGTTATGTAATACCTACAACTTGTAAAAATGGGACTTAAACTTTTTGTCAGACATATTTATAATATTCTCCGGTACCTATCTGTATATTGAATTTAATTGAAATACAGTCCGAAAAGTAACTCAATTATATTCCGTTTGAGCTAAAACGAAAACAGAATTGCAGCAAAAATTCAGCTACTTAACTAATTAATATTCCATAAAGAAAATACACTAAAGTACCAAAAAAATAAAACGGTATAAAAGAAAAATTATATCACAGTCATGTCATAATTTCACTTTTATTTTTTTGTATAATTAATATAAATTACACAGATATTAAATAAAAAGACTACCGAGATAACTAAAAAAACTCGACATTGGCAAAATCATCTACACCAAGATGGACGCCATAACCTTAAAAATAGAATAGAATAGAAAAGTTATTTATTTTATTAAAATTAGCTATTCAGCAAATTATTCTTCAAAGCAATAAGCTATAGTAAGATAAAGTTGAAAAAATAAACCAAAATATAAAACGAACACAGAAAAATTCTATCAAATTGTTATAACAACAATAATATTAAAATCAACTATTCAACAAATTATTCCACGAAGCAAATACGCTACTACGCTAAAGTAGAAAAATAAGTCACAATAACAGAAAAATAGCATCACATAATTTCACTTATTAAAATCCTAAAGCCGCATCCACACTTGTCACAGCTAATACCCGGTAATAAACCGGCCGTAGCTTTACATTACGCTAGCTCGCGAACACCCAGCGCATAAAACTAACATTACTTATGTAATAGTGCTGTAATACTTAACCTCGTTAGTTACAATTAGGTATATGAGTTAAGCCTTGTATTACTTGATTTTCGTTTTGTTGAAGTGAATTAGTGGAGCTTTTATTTTGACTTTTTAAGCATCATTGTTGTTAGAATTTGTGTTGAATTGTGTAAGACTAGTTTTGTTCGCAATTGCATACGCGGAAATCACTGAAACCGAACGTTTCAGTGGTTTCCGCGTGAATCCAGACCACCGGACCTAAAAAAATTGTACATAATTGTAAATGGCACAATGGGATACGAGCTGATGATTATGAATTGATGATGATAAAAACCCGACTGCATAAAAAACTGTTAACTGAAAAGATAAAAACAAGCTCCTTTAATCAGCTATAACAACATTGTTTGAGCAAATTAATACAATTTGAATGTTATTACTTATGAGGTAGGTATCGCAAACGGGGACAAAGAAAAAATATTGATTATTGGTTTGTCCCCGCCTGCAATACCTACCTAATAAGTAATAACATTCAAATTGTATTAATTTGCTCAAACAAAGTTGTTATAGCTGATTAAAGCAGCTTGTTTTTATCTTTTCAGTTAATAGTTTTTTATGCAGTCGGGTTTTTTGTTTTTCTAAATAATTTAGTTTATTTCATACTTTTTAGTCTTGTGTCAAAATGATAGCATAAAAATACTATAATATATATATTTGGAATCTGCTCTTCACCAGCTTTCATTTGATACCCATATTGTATTTTTTTACGAAAAAAATTTGATTCTCCCCCCTCTCTTTTTTAATTCGCATACGCCATATTAAAATAATGTACCCTATGACACTCTCACGATTTTTACGAATCTAACGACATGTCATACGTTAACTGCTTCTGTCGCAGTCGGGTAAAAACCACTGATATTCTCGTATTATACAAGGTGTTCCATAAACATTTAAGGGGGTGGTTTAGACCAGCAAACTGAACAACTTTCACTATGGGACCAACATTGAAATCGCAAAAAAAAAATTTGTTATACCATACTAAACTATAAATCTACTCTCCGCGGAATTTATGGGAGGAAAGACTAGTGCCGTTTAGTATACAACGAATTCCCCTATTTCCTCCCTGGATAATGATATAATAACACTTGAGTAAACTTACCACACAGTTTTGTTTTTTTGATAGAAGAAGCAAAAACCGGAGCCTTCGAAAATGACAATGCTGTGTTCAGACATGCAACAAGCAAATTCGAATCATATAAATAAAAAAAAAAAGATAACCTACAGACATAACCAAAGTTTTTCTCATATTATTCTTGAAATAATTATTAAAATTGATTTACTTTTGGAGGAGGAAACCGGGGAATTCGAAACCGTGATTTCGTCTATTTATGTAGATAAAATCAGTCTGCGCTGCAGTTGTCACTTTCGCACTGGTAGTTCGGTTGCTCGGAAACAGCTCTGATCCGTTAAATACTTATTCTTCAAATTTTTTGCAGACCCTCTATCCTCTTTATAGATAATCGGCCATTCTCCTGCATGTTTGTCCTGTGCAGTTATTTGGACTCAAATTATTGGTAAAAAGCCTGTCAGAACATTCAAGTAGTCCTTACAGCCTCTACTTTTACAGCTTTTTTCACTGGTGGAAAGTTTTCGCCCCGAAAATGCGTACCAATTTAATCAACTCTTCTCTTGAGGAAACCTATTTAATCATTGTTTTAGATATAACCTATCTACTCACTGTACGACCTAGTTCTTTTATCGTATCCGTAGTGAGATTTATACCGCACGGTGATATCATCGTTCTTATGAAAGTGTTCTAGATTAGTAATGGTCTGGTTTATGGCTGAAAGGTTTTAGATGGGCTTTTTAAAAGAGTTTTATGATGTCATCGTGAAAGATGTATTGCCTGTTGTTTTATAAGAGAAGCATAGAGATCTACAAGTATTTATTTAAAACAAGGGTTAAGATGCGTAAGGATATTGAAGACCCAATAGACAAACGCAAGGAACTTTTAGTGTAATGATAATGAATGACACATCGGCGAAACGTATGGCGCCGAACATTCGGTTGAATACCATCTACTAGGAAAAATGGCGCGTAGTGGCGCCTACTGGTGTGTCGCCGGGTTAGGTTAGGGAACATTGTTGCGCGCGTATTAAACCAATCGTTCGGCGCCGAACGTTCCGCAGAATTGTGTCATTACACTTACTTCTTCACTATATTTCCCTGTTATATTTTATCTATAGTCATTAACAAACTTTTCGACGACCCGTTTGGTGTAATGGTCACCACGCCAGACTGCCAAACTAGGGTCCTGGGTTCGAATCCCAGTTCGGTCATGGATGTTATATGTTCGTGCCGTAGTTGTGTGGTTTCCATCATAAAAAGCCTTTAGTGCTTGCTTGGGATCATTACAATGTACGTGCCTGTGAGCGTTATTTATTTATTTACGTTGGCTTAATTTTCTAGGAACATGGTATATCGCCTAGTTGGACTGCTATACAGGGTGTAAAATTAAATGCGTTACATATTAAATAGGGTTCTTTAGCCTATTTCGAGCACGCAGTATCATCAGTGAAATAATTAAATCCTAAGAAATATGTACCACTTACTATATTTTAAGTTTTTTCTGTAACTTGTAATTGATGCAAATAAACTTGTATATTACTTTAGAGTATTACATTTTTCTGTACAACTGTATCAAAAGCTATTTAACTTTGCAGGGAAATAATCCTTAGTATAGCTATCGCGCGCCAATTTGCATGCGCCAATGTGAAATGCAACAGGAACTCTGTTAAAAACTTGAATACAGGTAGGACTGTATCCTGAACAATGTACATATTCATTGTATTCTAATACTCTGATTTATTCTTTGGATATTTGTTTGAGAATATATTATTATGTACTTTATTTAATTTTTTAAATAGGTATATTATTTTTACTTACTAATTTGTTATTACTTATTACCTACTTATACAGGGTCCTTCTTAATAATCTTTTTTAAGGGACATCAGATAGTCAAACTGAACAACTTTCTCCAAGGTACCTACCACCGTCGAAATCGCGAAAAAAATCAACTGAAATACATGAAAACCTTCTCGAGCCAATACAGGGACAGCTGTAAAACCAAATTTACTAGTCAAATCAAGTCAGGTTTACTCAATGATATTTAATGTTATACTCACTGGATTTACTAGTTTAATCCACTAGATTCACTAGATGGTAAAGTCACAAATAGGTGCCCATTTTCATGACGGTTTCTTCAAAATATAACGTCATTATATTGCAAATGTCAAATCCCTACTGTATTAATTTAGGTTACAATTTATTTTTACTCCCAAAGAAAAAAGCTACCTCCACCGATTTTTACTTTAAATTGCAAATAAAAATAACCGAATAAAGTATCCTAATTTCTGAGTAGGTACACCACTTAGCAAGGGAATGTTTTTCGCAATTGAAAGTCGCTGTTCAGATTCAGTTTAAGACACCGCTCTTTGAATACTAAATGACAAACGACTTGAATATAAATTAACTAATGTCAGATTTTTTCCACAGTTTTCCTTGTTAGGGTGCCGATTTAGCAGGTTTTCTGCTGAAAAGTGCGTGTAACTGTCGAGAAATAAACAGTTCACGTTAACCTGAATAGGGATGCTAGAGACTATAGTCAGACAAGTTGTGCGCGACTGTCACGCGTGGCACAGACATTGTAGAGGCGAGGTATTGTAGATGTTAGAGGGGAGCGGGTGGTGTAGCGGGGAAGGGCAACGCGCGCCGCTCACTGGCAGTCGCACGTGCTACCTCGCTTCCCTCAACGTCTTTACCCCGCGGGAAGGTCTCCCACAAACAAGTCTAGCTGTCTGTCCACTAGTGATAATTGGAGATGCGATTTCTTAGTTTATACCTTTTATTTCCTTGCTCTGCTTTAGTGGAGAGCTATTATTATCTGGGCCCCTAGACAAAGTATCTTTCGATTAGCGTAAATGACAATAGAAAGCTTTCTACTATCGTTAACCCTAATCGAAAGTACTTTGTGTGTCAGTACTGACCATCATATACCTAACTAAATATAACCTAAAATAAAATCAACAAAAAAACTATGCATATCACAAAGAAAACAAAAACTACATGAACCACTTAATTTCCACGTGTACGCTTGTAAATTATACTGTCATTAGCATTTCAGTGAGTCGGATTCACCGGTTGCATCCAGTCTTTTGTGCCATACAAACGAGCCGTGCGGCTGTAAACACGGTGGCGGTGGATTGGAAACTTGCGATTCGGTTCCAGTTTTTTTAGGGTTCCGTACCCAAAGAGTGAAAACGGGTCCCTATTCATAAGCCTACGCTGGCCGTCCGTCAGTCCTACCTATTTAGGGCTGTAACGTTTGTACCATAATAGCTAGACAGTTGAATTTTTTACAGAATGTGCGTTATTTTGACGGATGTGCTAATTAATTGTAAAAATGTCAAAAACTTAATTTTCTTCTCGCTCTATAGTAAAAACGGTAATACATACAAGCGTCAAACTTGGTGTGATTATAGAAAAAACTCTGCAGTATAACAACAAATAACAAAAATCTGCCAAGTGTGAGTCGGTCTCGCCCTAAACATCAGGGATAATTTTTAGTTGTTGTAAGTTAATATGTTTGTGTATGTGGTGATGACTCGCACGTTAAAACCAATACCGTCACTAAACGAAAAACCCACTTTTTTAGATTTTCGCACCACGTCTCCCACCAATCAGAGCTTTGTCCAATGCAAAAACACCTGTAACGAAATTCCATGTAATTCTTATAGATGTCAGTAGTATCGCAACGACTTTAAACAAAATTCGCCCGCCGACTAACCGCTTTACCGACACCATTTGGGTAGTGACGTGAACGTCAGACATACCAGAGTACTTTCTAAGCGCAAGAGTAAATAATGTCATTTTATATAAATTCATACAAAAATGATAACATTTTCTTAGAGTCAGTATTGTTTGTATCTTTTATAAGTAAACCGTGTCATGTTTCGTTTGGTGTCGATATTACCCTTTATTGTAGACTGTGAATGTTAAAAATAAATTAGAACACATTTTAACTTTTTACTATTAAAGTTTTGTATTCTTTTGCCAAAACAAAGAGCGCTTTTACCTTGATTTCATAGGTATTAAGCTAACTAAAAACTCAAGTGAATTGTTACTTACAAAAGAAGTCGGGTTGACATCGGCTTTTAGAGATTCCCAAAACTTAATCAGCCCCGTGGTATAGAATTACGTAGTACTTTTTAGCTCATAAGCCGCAAAACAAAATCTATGCCTGACAAGTGCGTAGCACTCTCAATCGACGGAAGTGCATGAAGAGATGTCCTATGAATATGAATGAGGCTAAAGAGGTGTGTCAGAGTCGTAGCGTGTGGCGGTCCGTGGTCTCTGTCTACCCCCATGGGACAATTGCGTGAGTTTATGTATGTACGTATGTAGAATATGAGGTGTATTAGATTCTCGTAGGACAAAGTACCTAAGCCCCATTTCAGATCATGAAAACAGTATTTGATTTCAATCAAGACAACAACCAGTTGTCTTGTCAAAAATGTAGTACGAACCAACATGCAATTTTACGACGGCCGTCTTTAAGATCTAAATAACATTTGCAAGATTATGCCAGTATCAAACCCAAAGCCCTTCGTCAGTCAAGAGCAAAATACCATAGTCAAAAATCAAACTATTCTACATCAGAATCCGATTTTGTTTTGGAAGAAAATACTATTGAAAAGCCATCGTTGGTCAAGAGTTAAATACCAAAATCTAAACTAAACGAGTGTTCAAAATTAAGCCCGTCAGACCTTAAATTCAACTTTGAAAGAGGTGTCATGAAACAATGTTAGCGCTTAACCAAAATGTAGCCCGATCCAGTCCTCTAGCTCTAGCTCGTCATCAAAATCAGATTAGGTTACAGAACTCGTCTTTAAACTCTTACTATATAAAAGTGGAGTAGGCCCCAAAATTACTTTGTGCCTAACACAAAGTTATTTGGGGAATTACTTTAGTGTAGTTTACTTTTACATCTACACAGTTCCTTGTACATTTTCTTTATACCTGTTTCTGATGAATTAACAGCGTGTTTAAGTGCTATTTATTAGTGTACTTCTTCCTTTGAACACGGTGTATAAGTGTGAGTATCTAGAATAGCCCGCATGGACATAGAAGTAGTAACGATGCGTACATGGAATAGCAAGAAGTATTCATATTTATGTATTAGTCCTATTGTAACACTTATTATACCTATTGTACCCCTCTTTTTACGTCGGTGTTTAAGAACGGTCTATTGACAACTGTTTTTTATTATTTACACCAGTTAATTGCTCATAAAATGCATATTTTTTTAAGTTTTCTTAAGTTTTACTAGAATAGTGTCAGTCAATGTACCCTATTCTCCACGACATACTAAGTAAAAAAGTTAGAGGAATAATGACACAAAAGTGAATATTTTTTAATAACTGCATGAAAATGGAATATACCCTGTACATCATTGAACTAATAGCAAGATTATTCCCCAAACTATCATTTAAATTGATAAAATCATAAAAAACCACTAACAAAAAAATATAATTAAATAATTCGTTTTACAAAAACTTTGAACGCCATTTCCCGAAAGTTGCATTTTTTGCATAGTGACGGTAATGGTTTTAACGTGCGATGTGGTACGGACCCCTCGGTGCGCGAGTAGCCCGACTCGCTCTTGACCGGTTACTTTGCTACAACTGCGTGATATAATGTTTCTAAGTTTTACTCTGAAGCTCACATATGCAATCGGTTCTACTATCATCAGAGGATTTTTTTTTCTTCATTTTATCGATGTCTATATATATATATATATATATATATATATATATATATATATATATGACGGCGCCTGGTGCCATCCCTCTACGGCGCCTGGCGCCATCTCTCAAGTTAAAACAGAACAAGATCGCACACTAATGACGGTGCCTTGCTACAGCGCCGCCTGGTGTCGGTCTAGTGGAACGTCGGGTGTCGGTAAAGGTGGTTGACAGCCATGTCAAGAGAAGTTCAGTTGAAGATTTGAATAGGAATGGCTGCACCACCGCATAACTCGACGGATCGCTAGTTCTGTGTAATCTCGGTAGTTCTACTATTAAGCAGTGATCTGTTTGCGATGAAGGCCCTCCTGCACCTATATCAGAAGTGTAAACAAACTTGCGCCCAAGAGAAATAAAATCGTCTATAGAAAAATGTTGATGGTTATTTGACAGCTAAAACCTAGCTTTTGTTTCAAGAGTCAAGACCTGATGATAGTTTTATCACGAGGTTCCAAATCGATGCGAAAGAAACAGCGGCTGAATCTGCATCTGCATCAATCTGCATTCTAAATACATGGAACATGATCTAACGTATGTCCTGCCTACTCATATGGCTAGTGGCGGAACGACGAGCAGTAATTTTCAACCCCACCAGTTGACGAATGATTTACAGTAAAGTCGACGGATACATAATACAGTTCATACAGTACGGACACTCCCTGCACTTCTTCGTGGAAGACAGATGGAAGACAACTACAGTGTCTACAGTAGGAAATATGGTTTTGCTAATGCCAGGCCAGCGTTTGGCCCGGCCTTGTTGTATGAAGTGTCCAGGATGAGATAGTGGGCAAGTTATCTCCGTGTTGGTATGGTATAATTAATGTTTGTGGTTCGAAATAGACTTTGGTCACGGATTATTGGTGAGAATTTTGTCGGATATTGCTGTGTTGTACCTGGTTTCATCTATTTAGAATGGGCTTTTGTGTTGTAAACTTATATTCCAGAAAGCACAATAGTTCTTCTAGTAAAACGTGGATGTTCTGAGGATTTAGAATATCTCAGACTACTCCCTCAGGGAACATAGTTGTGATCATACGATACTACGATAGTTCGTTGAATGCAGGCAGTGTAGTCAGAAACATCGCTGTAGTATCTAAGCCTAAATTTTTATAAAATATGGCTTTTATGGTTTCCATGCTTTTGTCATGCCGTCATGCCTGTATACACTCTATTTCAAAGGCATGTTTCTGTTGTTGTTGTACAATAAAAACTTATTCGTATTTGCTTCTGTGTACAAGGTAACGTAACTCTGTACCTAGATGCTGCTGAAGAATTTAGGTGTCTCAATCTGCCTGTTGCTGACGCGATGTGGAACTTAATAGGCGATTAAGAGCTCTCTTTGTCGGCTCGTAAATCGCGTCATGTTCAGTCAGGTCAGGCCAAACTCCGAAACTCCTTCATACATCATCCTTCCAACAAGATTACAGCTTTTGAAACTTGTCCTCGACTTCCGATTCCGATTTAGAAGTGAAACAAGGTCCTTATTGTGTGTTGAATTTGGGTTGTAATGTAAATGGTGGTTGTATTTGCACATTGTTGAAATTGATCGCCGAGCCCTGGGCTCTTGTGAGTGTGCACACATTTTTTACTTATTTATAATTGCGGTTTATGGACTTGTAATTTTTGATGCAATGTTTCTGGCCACACCGAAAGTGATTATTGCCGTGAGTTTCTGTATGTATGTAACTTTTGATCAAGAAATAATGTAACGGTGGTTATTATGTGATGGTTTTCGTAGATAAAAGTTGTGTTTTGTGGATGTCAAGTGTTAACGCAACTGCATGGTCGAGCGGGCGTGCCACCTCTTTGGACGACGACTCCAAGTATTGTTTTTTTAATGTTGTCTTTTATTGTTGTTCTTGATTCACAAACTAATAATGTCTTGATTGTCGTTGTCACGATGACGTTCGGTTGATTGTTGATTGTTGATTCATATCGCAAATAAATAACAAATATTGAATTGAATTGAGCAAATAAATTCGTGCTGTAGGTGTTTGATGCTAAATGGCACTGGATACATCGAAGCATTGTAAGATCGAAATATCTTTGTTGTGAAATATGAACTATTACAACGAACTCGTTTAGAAGGCCTTTTTTTAGCGGAGGAAGACAAAGTAAGGATTTACATCCCTTTTTAACTGAGTGCTGGTATACTGTATGAATGAAACACAATTCTCTACTATGTTCATGGTTATCTAGTAGATTTCGACGCCGAACCATTGAGGTACTATGTTAACTAGAGAAGCTACCGAGAAGTAATGTTTTGTAACACGCGTTAGGGTGCACGCGCTCTAACCTACTTAGCCTGAGCCAGGCGCTCGTCGCAGCCTGACGCTCCCAGCACGCGCCCCACACTGCTGATCATGGTGCACAGATTTTGTTCGCGTTGTCTGCTCTATACATAATTACTCAATGCGCCGAACCAGTTCTTCGTCACTCGCGTTTGTCAGCTGCGATAAATTCTTACCTACGGCGCCTTGTATCTCATAACCATGAGGTACAGGGTGTCGCGTTTTGATATAAGTCGCATTTTAGTTCTCGTTTCTGAAGACCAAAGTTTGAAATTCGAAAAGCGCGCGAAACTGGGATGAGTGCGATACCTATCTGTTACGGTAGTAGGTAACTGTTGGATAATCTGTTTCCGAACTCGTGGTTCTGTTGTAAGATGGTGTGCTATATTTAGTTTGGACAATATTATGATGGTGGTGGTATCTCAGGTTTCCTTTTCTAACTTCGTGGTCAATGTGTAGACATAAATATGGGAGCTTTTTCTTTTGGGAGCCAATGTAAGTCAAAGAGCATAAAATTACTACGTTCTAATGTCAGATTTACACGAGGTTTCTAATTTAATTCCCTGCTTTTGTTGGTAAATATGTTATTATTTAAACTGCAATAACACGTACCTATCTGGTATTTAATTTAAATATGTACGGGATGCATGAATCATTACAGCCAATGCCGGATATAGCCCGATGCAGTTTATGGATTAGAAAAATGTGGTTTGTCCGTACAAAAATTGCCGAGGTCACAATGCCATAACCCAAAACAGAGTCCAAATAGCCATTATTATGCGGCTTTTCTCAGAGCATCAAATCATGCACATGTTGTTTTACTATTGAACATACCTAAATCGCCGAAATTATTTCTTCCAGTCACGGATTATAGAAGAGTACAGTTGCAATAACAATCCATATTAGTAGACCTCCTTAAAAAAGTAATAATGTGAAACTTCTTCTTCTGGTTCTGTGCGAAAGTGCATGTTAGTGCTTAGTGTCTCGACGTTGAGATAATTGATAACTAATTGCTTCGTCCGTTTCCGAGAGTATTTCTTTGTGGGTTGACCTTGAACTGTCTTTATCATAAACTTGGTATGTTTATCCTGAAACTCTTGCTATAGGTATGATGTTCAGTTTTTTTGATACGGCGTATTTGATAAACTGTTCAGTTTGCTGTGAGACCCTTTTAAAGTCAATGGCTGTTTTCTTGAGTCTTTCGGAAATTATTTCTTGACGTTGTAGTCTAGCTGTAGTGGCTCCATGGTTGAAGGATAAGATAACTACAGACTTCAAAGATGTGGTTAGCATACAGTAAGTCTTGCTCTCATGTTGGCAGATGTTTGTACTTTATCAGTGGCGCAGCGCAGCGTCGTAGGTCTTGTGATTTCCGATATGGTTGTTTGTGTCCATAAAGATGTATTTTATGTTGTTGTCTAATCACCACAATACAGGTTCGGCCTAAATTCTGGTGCTTAGGTTTGCACTACCTTGGTAATCTATGTGAGAATGTCTAAAAATAAAGATCTAATGTATACCTTAATTTGTCTGTTTAAGCGAGAAGATTCGTCGAGATCAGCGCGCACAAAAGAGCATAAATAAAAGAGACAAACGTTGTAACTTGCTTTGTGTCAACCTGTTATGTTTGCGGCAAGCCAGGACGCATGACTACCATCCGATCAGACCGAAAAAGCAGTAGAAGAGTTCTTGTCAAGTGAAGGAGGTTAATCAATGTGAACAATGAATGTCCAGAGGTACCTCGAAAGCATGATCCGCGGTGAGCCCGCCTTTTTCTGGATGTGCCATGACGGCGCCAGAAGACGTTACAGTTAACACGGGTCACCTTAATGGCCCGTGTGTTTGGAAACGGAATTCTATGCTATGCATTGACTACTTATATGAAGGACTCGCCTTGCGGTAGCATTTCCCCTCTGCCACGGTATAAGATCAATTGTTTACATTCAATTTTATACCTTATCACTAGACGAGACAGCCTGTAATTGCGAAACAATAACTTCAAACTTAGAACGTTTGGGGTTCACACGAGACTGCTTTTCATGATTTTTGACATTCAAAATTAGAATCTAAAATTATGGGGAATGAAATCCAAAGTTGCGGATTGCATATTACCTCGCCCGCAAAAAGTGGCAGAAATGTTTGTAAGTAGAATTATACGCGTGACAAGTCCTCATACAAGTACCTAGTCAAAGATGCTATGTGATAAGATAATTGATGGAGTAACGGCGCGGTGAAAGCAATTCTGGCGGTCGTAGTGTCGTCCGAGCCATACCCCTGGTGTGGGGGTTGGTTGGAGGGACGCACACGTCTGTCCAGGTTGTTGTGAGATTGAACGGGGGGGCTGCCGTCCGTGCCACACCTTTTTGGTTGGTAAGAAAGGACGCACCCGGCCCTACGGTGAAGAACATGTCGAGATGCGGTCTGACGATGATGCGAGATTATTGTCAGGCTGGACGAGCGGGAATTCAGATCTGCCGTATGGTTGATGTTTGCTTGTATCTTGCAGGGCCGCAGTAAGATACGCCCGAGGACGGTCGACAGTCAGTTTGGCCGTGACGGCGCCTGGTGCCATCCCTCTACGGCGCCTGGCGCCATCTCTCAAGTTAAAACAGAACAAGATCGCACACTAATGACGGTGCCTTGCTACAGCGCCGCCTGGTGTCGGTCTAGTGGAACGTCGGGTGTCGGTAAAGGTGGTTGACAGCCATGTCAAGAGAAGTTCAGTTGAAGATTTGAATAGGAATGGCTGCACCACCGCATAACTCGACGGATCGCTAGTTCTGTGTAATCTCGGTAGTTCTACTATTAAGCAGTGATCTGTTTGCGATGAAGGCCCTCCTGCACCTATATATATATATATATATATAGGTATTTATATATTTATTTATATAGGTATTGTATAATATTAAGCTACATATTTTATATCACTACATAGTATAAAACAAAGTCGCTTTCTCTGTCCCTATGTCCCTTTGTATGCTTAAATCTTTGAAACTACGCAACGGATTTTGATGCGGTTTTTTTTAATAGATAGAGTGATTCAAGAGGAAGGTTTATATGTGCATTACACCCGTGCGAAGCCGGGGCGGGTCACAAGTCTTATTTATTACACCGCCATAGCAAGTTTTTTAATTAAGAGTTCTTCCATCCCATGGTTGTCTGGAAGAAATCGCTTTTAGTGATAAGACCGCCATTTGTACCCTTACGTTCGTCTTTATTCTGTTTTTTTAATGTATTTTTTTTTTGGTATGCAAATAAAGAATATTTATGTTATGTTATGTGAAAGTGTTCAGTTTTATTTAAGTTTACACTCTGTATCACACTATCAGTGAGTATCCATATGCTAATATTAAACATTGCATTTTCATTCCCGCGAAGTCCACGTGTTATTGAACTAAAAATTAATATCCCAAAATGAAAACACCTTTTGCGCATTGGACCGAAACAACACCATTTCAAAATTAAATCCGAATTCACTGATTCAGAAAACAATTCGACATTAAAATTGAATAATTGACGATAACCACTCGACAAAATCATTAATCAAACCGACAAATCATCGATGTATCGCGATAAAATATCCCTATTTCGACATCTAAATTCAAGGGGTTTATTTTACACTAACGTTTACATGCAGCTTTCCCTGTTTAATAGTTTTAAAATACAACTTAATATACTTGTTTTTCAATGAGCACTTGTTTTATATTTTGAGTTATTAGATTATCACATTTTGATCCGAGCAAATTAAAAATTTTTACTGTTTTTTTTAATAATTCATAATGTGGTTAAGCTTGGCCTCATTTTACCTTATGGAAAAACATAGCATACCTGAACAAGAATATTTATATTCACTATACATTGTCCTTCTTAATATGATGACACTTTTTTAAGGGGATGATCAGATCATAAAACAGAACAACTTTCTCTATGAGACCAACATCGAAATAGCGAAAAAAAAAACAGCTGGCCCATACGTTTGGCTCGAGTAGGTTTGCAGGTTTGTATGGAACAGTAGTTTTTTTTTAGATTTCGATGTTGGTGTCATAGAGAAAGTTGTTCAGTTTGACGGTCTGATCATTCCCTTAAAGAAGTGAAGTATGAAAATGTCAGTATATGAAGAAGGACCCTATCATCATCATCATCATCTCAGCCGATAGACGTCCACTGCACCACAAGGATCTCCGTAATGACCGGTCCTGCGCTGCCCTTATCCAACGGGTTCCCGCCACCTTATTATGTGTTATGTATGTATAACCATTAAAAAAGGCTGAGGATATAGTTTTGTGCAGTTTTGTGTAGTTTTGTGGGTATTCCAATTCGATGATAAAACGATTTAGTAACAATATTTGACCTACATTTATAAACCAACCAACGGACTGACCTCCCGTTACATTAGTATTGAAAATTGTTATTCAAATGACAAAGCATGTTTGCTATCTCCGAACAATATATCTCATGTGACAAGGGGAGGTGGCCGGCCAGTGGACTGTTTTCCTTCATTTCACTGACGCTGCGAAAATCGTCAAGGGTCATTTGTTTCTCTCGGCTCATAAACTTCACATGTGTGAAGGGTTGAGTCGAGTCTAAACAGAGCGTTTTGCGCTTTCAGTTCTGAGGAAATGATTTAGTTTTGAATAAGAAATGTGAGGTGACTTGCTGACGTTTTTTTCTTTTTGGGAGTGTTCTTAGTAGTATATAAGGTCTAACAAAATAAGGTGAAACTATTTTAAGGGGATGATCGGACCATCAAACTGAACAACTTTCTCTATGGGACCAATATCGAAATCGCGAAAAAAATATCTGCCATCCCATACATTTAGGTCGAGTAGGTTTGTATGGAACAGCTGATTTTTATTTCGCGATTTCGATATTGGTCCCATAGAGAAAGTTGTTCAGTTTGATGGTCTGATCATCCCCTTAAAATAGTTTCACCTTATTTTGTTAGACCTTATATTCCTTGGTTAATATTTTATAATGTTAACCACTTACCTATATGTAGCTAGAACATAAATACATAGCGCCTTATTTTCATTATGGAATGACGGTTAATTGTTAAGAGATGGCAATTTGCGTCAACTTGAAATAAAAGAGGAAAGGAAGAAAAAACTTACTTTTGGCTTAATTATAAAGTAAGGTTAATAAAATAGATTTAATAAAAACTAAGTAAGCTATACCCTGTAAGATCCTACTGCAGGGCAAAGGCCTGCTCCCATGAATAATGGTGAAAGAACTAGGTACCTATCTACTGTCTCCACACGGGTCCAGTGCAGATTGATAAAAGCAAGTCAGTGGGTCCAACTTAACTAATTTCAAAGGAATTTTAAAGTATATTATATTTATAATCATACCCACACGGATCTGAAAGAAATACGGACCGAGTATTGCACTAAAAAGATGTGAAGCATACAAGGTAATACAATCTCGTTTGTTCTACAAGGGACCTACACTCACACAGATGCACTAGCTCTAGGCGCAGGTCCGGCAACCCGTCACCTTATGTACCGCGTGACAGCACGCACACAAAAGAAATGGGTGCTGCACAAAAGAAAATCATGATCAGATGACATTCCGTCTGGTTCTTCTTTTAAGTCTGTGCATACCCCATTATTTAGTCTTCAAAGCCAGGGAATAAGAAAGTTAATAGAGCCGTTTCTTCACTTATAACTACTTCACGTGCATAAATGAATATCAAATAAATTTTATTGAGAACTTTAGGTATTGATAATATATTGCTTATCATAGAGACATAGTGTCACTATGTGTCACAGATAGATAGGCGTTAGACATAGACCTCCAGCAATAGAGAAAAAAACTACTCTCAAATAAACTTTTGCATTATCTCATTATACATTCCACCTACGAATAAGAATGTATAGAAGTGTAAATGAAGCTCAAAAAGTGGCACCAAAAAAAGTGTACCGTGTTCTAAATTTGTTCTTTAAAAACTGTACCTAGCCGCCAAAACTCATACAACACGTAATTTTTCATTGGGTGCCAAAAATTATTTCGATTTTGTTTAGAGTTACTCTTCTATAGTTATTCTTATTCGTAGCATTCCACTACATCCATGTTAAACAAACAAGTTACAAAAACTTGAACACAATCTTTCTCGACAACCATTAATTTTTTCCCATCAATATAATTTCATAGCGATATTAGTCTAATCATCAACAGGCATTATCCAGTTGACTGATTAAGCAATTTCTCGCTTCACTAATCACCCGCAGAGCGTGCCCGACGCATTCATTACAATATATTACAGAACAATATGTAATTTAGCACACTTCCTCCCATGCGATTGTGGAATAAATGGCTGGGGACAGGTATTTATCGTTGTGTCAAGTGAGAACGAGAAGCAAACATTTGTCGATCAGAAAGTGAAATGAATCGCCCTTGTTATTTGCATGGTTGCATGGTGATGGTTCGTTTTGGGAGCGCTATAAATGGGTCGGATGAACGGTCAAAAGTCAATTTTCACTCGCATCGCTTCGCTAGTTCTTATAAATATACTCGTAAGAACTAGAGAATTTTGAGCCCGAAACAATGTTCCAATTTTGGCTAGAGATTCCTTCAAAGCTCTCAATGCTAATTATCTTGAAAACTGTGCTAAACCGAATTTCATGCATAGCTAAGAAGATAATAAAATGCCGATGCAACGTTACCATAGACATACTTAAGTCGAAAGATATTACAATAGAAAGAAGCGTGGTCGAAATAAATGTGATAAATACTTTATTGATTATAAACATGTTACAGCCATGTTGTGCTTTTTCGAATCAAATTAAAGATTGAAAAATTTGTCTCGGCCGGGACTTGAACCCGCACTCTTCCAAACCGGGGAAACGTGCTAACCAATTACACCACCGAGCCCACTGCCCAGAGAACGAAATTTTCAATCTGTTAACCCACGTGCACGTCCCCTTAAGACGTAACAGATTGAACACGTTTCCCCGGTTTGGAAGAGTGCGGGTTCAAGTCCCGCCCGAGACAAATTTTTCAATCTTTAATTTGAAATGTGATAAAGTTCTAACAAAATTTTACAATAATTGTTATCGGCACAGTTGAAAATTTACTAAACTTTGAAACCATGACGTCAACCTTATACGAATCTACTAAATTATTTTTTTATTCCACAGAGAACCGAACCATGATAAAATTTCATTTTTTGAGAAAGTAATAAATAAAACAAAGTGTATTAAGTCAAGTCAAACAACAAATATATTTAAAAATAACAAGCTACGAGGACCAATCATTATTACTCAAGCACCAAATAAACCAACAAAGAGTTTATGAAGCATACTCAGAAAAGTAAACACATATTATTTTTGTATAACCGATAATAATGTGTAAGTAAAATCAGGTAATATCGAGAGGATATTGTCTCCCAAAATGAGATCCAATTTTCCTTTGACAAAAGCAATAACACGTCGCAGGAAAATATATCTTGTTTAGGTACCAATATCGAATCAATATTCGAGTTTATGAAGATATCGAAGAACTCAATATTGTTCGGGAACGGTAGCCTCGGGCAAGGAAAGCACTAAACTGGATTCCAAAAGAAAATTAATTAAAAACTTAATTTTGCGATATTGGATTTTTAAGAAAACATTGTTTGTGAAATATTTCCATTAATACTTAGGAGGCTTTATTAAAAAATTTAGGTTATATTGAAACTCTAAAGTTTACTCAAAAAGTTACGAGTACTTACGTAACAGCTAAGGTCAAATTAAAAAATATGGTTTGATTATAGATAGGTAAGATGAAGTCAAAGTCAAAGTAATTTATTCAATATAGAAACTTGAAGAACACTTTAAAACTTTTGTTGAAACTACACCGGCATCGGACGCGTTGTCACTGCTGTAGAGAAGATACGGCCAGATACTCTCTAACATAACATGACTAAATAACGATTACAATATAAATTATAAGCTAAGGTTATGTATACAGTTACAGAAAATTACAGTCTATTTACATTCTATGTACAATAATTCATAAAATAATGACTGTAGTAATTATCCTGGTGGCCAGAATCTTTGCTCTATACAACACGATAGTACAGAATTGATAATTGACTAACATTGGACATGGAACTTTTTAGACATCGCATAATTTATTTCGAACTCAAAAACTCATCAAGATATTATAAATTATGTGATAAGTAAACTAACTTTTTTTGAATATCAATATTTAAGCCAATTTCAAAATTGTAGTTATTTAAATATTGTTCAGTTATCCATTCTGAAGAAACAACTTATGCTATTATTACAAAATCTATTGAAGCATTTATAGCATTTCGCTTACAAGACATTGTCATAATATGTTTTCAAGTTAAAAAAACCAGCCAAGAGCGTTTTGAGCGTCTCGCCCGTGATAGGATTCCTTGGTCATTATGTGAGCAGCTTATCCTGACACAGCTACGAGTATATTTACCTATTATTTTACAGGTTTCGTTATAATTTTTCATCGAAAGAACTTACTAAGAGCTATATTGTAGAATTGTGGCAAATTTCTTGGACGCAAGAATTTAGGTCCCTCGTTTGACGACGGAACCCTAAAAAGTAGCAATCTGAGGAGAATTTAAGACTCCGAAAATTTTTGTGAAGCAATTAAAACAACAGCTGCATATGAAGAATTTAACCATGGAAACAATACAATCAAAATAGGTAGGAACGGGGTAAACAAGTATACCGGTTCCAAAATAATTGTTGCGAGGATCGCGGAAGTCGGTCGAGGAACGCTACGCCATTAAACTTTCCGGTCAGAATAGCTCTTTGCAGTTGGATAATTTGCATGTGCATTGTCAAACCGTATCGGGACTTTGGAATGAACCCGGCCAGAGGCTAGCTGAGTTCGAAATAAACTTTTGTCATTCCACAATTTTGCATATTCTACTCTATACCACCCTTTTCATTGAGCAGAAAATATTTGAATCGGAATTTAAATCTAAAAGTTACAGAATAAATTACTCGTTTAAATAATCTTTATGTGCGGAGGAAACGATTTGGTTTCGGAAATCGAAGTTTATTCCGTTTGCTAGAAATGTTTTTAATTCTTACAAGTTGAACTGTTATTATTGAAGTTTGCTGTGTAAATTGAATCAGAACGACTTTCGATCAGTTCTTATATTACCTACCTAGACCCTTCGATCAAAGTGAAATCAATGGATATGCCCAAAGCGCGATTTTGAAGCACACAAAGTGGGCGCTGGCGCCGGCGTGAACTTGGTCTGTCATCTCGGTACCTTTTTAAAATATACCACACGTTTCGTCAAAGTAAAGGCAATATTTCACATTGATTATTAACATGTTACAGCCATGTTGTGTTATTTTGGACTAACATTGACTTGAAACCGTAACCTGCCAAGCTCGTTTGATAGATTGCGAGTTCATGTCCCGTCCGAGACAAATTTTTCAATCTTTAATTTGCTATAGCGACTTATTTTTCGCGTTTGAAATGTTCGCGTAAGGCTCATCCATTCATTTTACTTTGATCAAAGTCTAGACGGGTGTCGTAAGAGGTGTCTAATAGGCATATTCGACATCACTGATCACACACAACCGATTGAGTGTGACTGACCCGACCATCGATGTTTCCCTTTCTATCAGTTTCAGTTGGTTAAGGACAACATATTATTGCATTTATGTTTAACTTTCATGGACGGAAAACTTCCTGCGTATCTGACTATTTTGTAACAAGTAGTCTCTGTAGTCGAAAACGACTGAGAAATAATCTTCATATGAATTGAAAACTTTTGGCAGAAGATCCATTTGACTAGCAGACCTAATTTAACATGCCGGCAACCAAGTTCAAGCTCCAGACAATGCCGCTTACTAACCCGTGTAACGAAAGTCAACCATTAAAAAATTGAAACGCAAACACAAAAAGAAGCTAAATTGAAAAATTATAACAAAAGACGTTGGTGTTTTAGAAAATTTTCTAGCAAGTAACGTCTAGTCGATAATTGAAATAACAAACTACGGCGCGCTGGGCCCGACACAACGATTGACGTTTAATTTTAGTGCGCATAAGAGGATAAAAGTTTTGCTTCTGACTCTAGCGATTGTTAAGGGACCGATTTTTTAAGGAAAAGTCAAAGAAAATGTTAATCTAACGGCTAAAGCGTGGGTTATTGTTGATTGTATATTATTTTACACACTCTTTTAATTTCCACGCATATGTGCCCTGTGTCCCATCGGGTCAGGCATAGTGGATTTCGCGAAATCGCGAAAAAAAATCAGCCGTCCCATATATTTGGCTCGATTAAGTTTGAGTTTAGTATGGAAGAGATGATTTTTTTCGCGATTTTGATGTGGTCCCATAGAGAAAGTTGTTCTGTTTGACGGTCTGATCATCCTCTTTAAATAGTGTCAGGATATTAAGTTGTACCCTATATAAGAATATCGAAAAATCCTTTCTTAGTACACCCCCACATCCTCCGTAGAATACAGGGTGTTTCATAAGTAAGAATAAATTTTTAAAACTCTTAAGGAGGTTGTTTAGACCGTCAAACTGAACAACTTTCTCTATGGGACCAACATCGAAATCGCGAAAAAAAAAATTTATGTTCTATACTCTACAAATCGACTCGAGCTAAAATATGTATGGGATTTCAGTTTTTTTTTTGCGATTTCGATGTTGGTCCCATAGAGAAAGTTGTTCAGTTTGACGGTCTAAACAACCCTTAAGAGTTTTAAAAATTTATTCTTACTTATTTAACACCCTGTATACAAGGTGGTGGTTTAAACATTTAAGGGGGTGGTTTAGACCATCAAACTGAACAACTTTCACTATGGGACCGCGAATATAAATTACAAATTTACTCGAGGTAAATGTATAGGGCAGATGATTTTCTTTTCGCGATTTCGACGTTGGTCCCATAGTAAAAGTTGTTCAGTTTGATTGTTTTAACAACCCCCTTAAAAGTTTCAAATTTTTGTTTTACATTTGTAACACTCTGTATATTTCAAACTTCATGTTTCTATCTTTAGCGGTTTAGGCTATGAGTTGTCTATAAGTCAGTTCATCATCATCATCTCAGCTGATGGACGTCCACTGCTGGACATAGGCCTCCCCCAAGGATCGCCATAACGACCGGTCCTGCGCTGCCGTATAAGTCAGTTAGTGAACTGTTTTATAAATACACGAACAAACAAACAAACTAACAATTTTGTCAATAGATGGCGCTGTACGTTTTTAAATCGCGCTATCGATATGTTATTTGACTTTATATGAAGTGAACCGCTACTTTTTATTCCTCATGACTTAACGATTTTATAATAGATAAGATAAGATAAGATAAGATAAGATAAGAAGTACGGAGTCTCTGTTGATAAATCATCAGCCTTTTCATAACAATAATAAATTTAATTCGATCATGGAACAAACGTGCTAGAATATTTTCGAACATCAGTTTTTTCTGAGTTTTGTTGAAAAGCCACGTTTGTCTTAGGTATTAGGTATGCAAGCATAAATACTAAAGCCTCGTTAAATATTAAATATAAACGAAAACAAGAAAGGTATCTTTGTTACCCAAATATAAAACAAAATCAAGAGCACAAATAAATTAGTCAAATAAACATAATTAGAGAACAAAATCAAAAGGAATATAAGAGGAATTCTTTTAAGCGAAATAAAATTATTTGCCGATTTCCTCTCAATTAAAAACAATAAAGAAGCAAGTATTGGGAAAGTTTATAAAGGACTCGGAAAATGTTTTTCCGGACTGAGTTCCGTTTCAGATCCTTTTCACTGCCGCTTTGAATACTGTGAATGTGTCTACTGAATGCTAATTCAGTACAAAATGAAAGCTTGGGGTAATTACATTTAGATACTTTTGGGTTCTATAGGTAGAGAAAGCCTTATAATTTCGCGATGGCCCCCTTTTGTAAGCCTTCAAAACTAAAGAGACAAAAGATACGAAGCTAATGAGAATCTACATTCGTAAAGGTACTACTACTATGTAAAGAAATCATTATAAAAGACTAGCATTAGAATACAATTTGATTTGGTTTCGGGATCCACTTTCACAATCAACGCCTCGAGTTTGAGGGTTTTCTCTTGATGTTTTGGTTCTCCAATAGCCGTGGTAGTCCAGTGGCGAGTAACCTTGCCCGCCGTCCAGGAGGCCATGGTTCGATCCCCGTCCAGGCCGACTCATACCAATGAGTTTTTCTGAATTTTTGTACGATTTGTAACACCACTAGCATGCTTCAATTTCGAGGCATGTATTGTACCCATGTCCATTATAAGTGGCGACGCGACGGGCTCACCCCCCGTCACACTGGACAGAGTTTCGGTACCACTGGTGAAACGTGGATGTTCTGAGGTTTCAGAATATTTCTGACTACCCCTCGGGGAATATAGTCGTGAGCAAATACTATGCTATGCTATGGATAATCCAGTGGTGTTACAAATCGCCCAATCGTATATTATGTGCGTTTGATCAACATGGGTTGGCATGAGTATAGCACAGCGGACAAATTTTTCGCAACTCAACATCTCAGGAGCCTATTTTGTATGTAGTGGGAATTGCAGTGGAGTTGCATTCCAGTAACACTGACGGCCCGACAGCACAGTCTGTAGTGAACCTGCTTGCTGTGCCGGGGGTCGCGGGTTCGAATCCCGTAAGGGACAAATATTTGTATGATGAATATGAATATTTGTACCCGAGTCGTATTCTATATCGTTGTCTAGTTATCATAATACAAGTCCAGGATCTATTCTGGAACTTTAAATGCGACTAGATAATTTGTGTGACAATGTCAAAAAAAAAAAAAAATACGCTAGGCCTCCGTCACTCGGCCGTATACGTACCGAGATAAGTACTTACTTACACTTTGTCGCTTCGTAAGCTATGCGCTTGCTTGATTTCTGCCACTCGCTCCAGATGCAACGTCGCATACTTCGCGCGCTATACGTAGTAATAAAGGCAAGCTTCTCTTGAAAAATATTTATTCGCGTACCGTCTGGCAGTAGGTACCTAATTAAAGCCTGAGAATTTATCGTTTTCTATGGAAGTGATGTATCCGTCACGAAGTAACTAGTAATCTGTGGTAGCACATGCGCAACTGTTTCCACGACCTCCGTGCCTTCGATCAAAGTAAAATTAATGAATAATATGGCGTCCAAAGTACACTACTGGTACACTTGGTCCATACAAACTGGCACACTTGTCTGTCATCTCGGTACATATTTGAAGTATGGCTATGTGCGAAGTGGTGATGGGAACTGTCAGCGCCCGGGTGGCAGAAATCTGTGCTTTTGTCGGACAAGCTGTGTAAAATATGCTTGAATCTATGCAAATCTACACACTAACTCAACACGAAATCTCCAACACTGTAAAGTCTGTAAACTTAAAATTTGGCATTGAAGTTTCTATTGACATCTATTTGCTCACTAAAAAATGGTTTTAGAAATTTTTATCTCCAAGGTGATAAAAGTTTGTACGGAAATTGGCACTGCAAATATCGTGGATTCTAGCAAATAGGTATTTTACATTTTTTATATTGATTTCTTTATTATATCTAATTTCTTTAGTTTACATTATTTTATTACAAAAATAACATTAAACTTTTAACTAACATGTTACTTGAAATCATTCACGTCGGTCCAACAACCGCTAGGGGCGCTAGTGTCGTGCACATAGCGAATACCTACCTGTCAATTGTTTTGCCTTATTTTTCTGGTTTGAAACGTTTGCGTAAGGCCTCCATAAATTTTACTTTGTTCGAAGCTCCGTGCAGTATTTTTAGCACTGGTTAGAGTATTCCTAAACAAGATTTCTAAGTAAGGTAACGTTTCTTAGTTTGGTTACCTACTAGTCCATTTATTTTATAACTTGTACTAAGCGAAACAATTTTAAACAAAACAGTGACCGATAAAAATAAAATACGTCCAAAGTCAGGTCCGAGCGCAGAGCATTATAATATGAAAACTTTAGAAAACAATTCCTTTCAATAATGGAGAATGCCCGCGAGCTGCTTGGAACAAAATAAAGTATTTCGACTTGGGCGAAGCGCAGTTTATTATGAAATTAATCGACACTCAAAGTTTGTGAGTCGATTCTTAATTTCTATTAAACAGCTACTTATCAACATACATAATTACATAAGTAGATGCAACATACTTACTTATATAGGGTCCTTCCCAAAATGCTGACGGTTTTTAAAGGGATAATTAGAGTATTAAACTAAACATCTTCGAAATCGCGAAAAAAAATATTGGCTGTTCCATACAAAACATAGCAAACCTACTGTAGCCAAACGTACATTTGTCAGATTTTTTCGCGATTTCTATGTTGGTCTCAAAGAAAGTAGTTCAGTTTGTGATCTGACTATCTCCGTCAGTATAATTAAGTACCTACCTAGTTTCCGACTCCAACTAACTACTTTAAAATTCTTGTAAATACTAGCTGAACAATTCAAAAGTTTGCAATCCCGTACATTTGGTGTGTTTTTCAGAATTAATGTACGATTTGGAACACCACTGGTTTTTTGGTGAAGGAAAACATCGTGAGGAAACCTGCATGCTTCAATTTCTTGAGGCATGCATTGTACCCACTGTCCATTACAAGTGGCGACGGGCTCACCCCCCGTCACACTGGACAGATTTTCGGTACTACTGGTGAAACGTGGATGTTCTGAGGTTTCAGAATATCTCTCTCTCTATCTCTCTCTCTCTCTCTTGACCCTCGGGGAATATATTCGTGAGCATAATTGCTACATCTTTCAACAAATCTCTTTTCCCATAACACTTTTCAATAACCGCGCGAATAACACTATTGACATTTCTATTTTTACCTGTTTGGGGCCATGAAACATTGACCATACACAAAACAGCATTTTTGTAATATTAAAAAAAAGTGAAAATAGCAATTATTAGTGTCATTCAATAACTTTATTTTCTTTACAATATTACTGTTCTTCGTAAAAAAAAATATATAATTTTGGTACTCTAACAGTAATCAATTCAGGTATAATTTAAAACGCCTTGCATCAAGCTGAGTAAACTGGTTGAGCAATCTCGTCAATGCTATGTAAAATATTCAGTTCCCATAAGGCCAGCCACAGAGCACGTACTCATTTTATTATGCCCTAACACGACCTCGCTTTTTCAATATAAGGGTAAACCGTAAAATTTTATTTTATACCGGTTACTTTGTCCATTGAATACTCCTCGTGCTATGCTAATATTCTACCATCACAAAGAGACTGTGTATTGTGAACTCGCCTACAAATTTGAATAAGTATTTACAGTAAATAGGGTAGAATGCATTAACGTTGGCTTAAATTTTAAAAACGTCTCATAGAGTGTTATGTATGGGCTCTTAAGCGCATCCCGAGATATCATTAGGGCAGTGGAGGGGTGCTCTTGGGTAAGATTAAGACTTGCAATGCCTCGGCTCTTAGCTGCCACGGCAAGGCGACTTCCTTAGCTGTCTTTTGTTTAGGCAAATTAAATTGTTACTTTTATAGTGAGTAGACTTTATGATCTTCGAAGTAATAAGCAAATGGGTAAACGTTTTTGTAAGAACAGTAGCTTTAAAGCTGTTCTAAGTGGGACCACACACGATGACGCACTGACGGAGCAGCAGACGTCAATCCGCGCCGTGTGTGCTTCTTCGTGCGGTTTCATACAAATCCTTGCTTCACAAATGACGGACTGACGTCTGCTGCTCCGGCAGTGCGTCATCGTGTGCGACAGCTCTAAGAACAGGTCCAGAGGGCGTAGAAAACCCAAAGACTTCTATTAGAAAACGTCCCGTGTCTAAAATAGATTAATAACCTTAAGGCATTTTGAAATTAAAATGTATCTTGGACATTGTCACACACTTAATCTAGTCCCATTGAAAGAACCAGAATCTAGCCTAGACTTTTATTATGTTACTAGTGTTTTCCCGCGACTTCGTCCGCACAAATTATATACCAGATTTTAAGTCAGATCATAAGCTATCAAACAAAAAAAGTTTCATCAAAATCGGTTCAGTAGTTTTTGCGTGATGTGCGAACAAACAAACAAACTAACAATTTTGTCAATATATGGCGCTGCACGTCATTTAAATCGCGCTATCGAGTGTTATTAGATTTGATATGAAGTAAACCGCTACTTTTTTTTTCCTCATGATTTTACGGTTTTATAATAGTTAAGATTAAGATGATGACTAGACAGCGATACAGAATTCTAAACTATTATAAAACTGTAACAGAAGTGTGTCTCTAAATTAAAAATATTTATAGGAAAAAAAATTACGATACGGTTTTTAGTAGTCTCCAAATAAACATTTTTTTATTTATTTTCGTCCGTCTGTTAAGAGGATGATCAGACCATCAAATTGAACAATTTTCTCTATGGGATCAACGTTGAAATCGCAAAATAAAAGTTAGCTATCCTGTATATCATTTGGGTCGAGTAGGAGTTCAGTTTTGTATGAAACAGCTAACATTTTGTCACGATTGCGACCTAGTACTCGTGTTCAGTTTGATATGGTCTGATCATTCCCATAAAAATCCCGGAATAAGAACCTGAAACCTTAGAAAAAGTATAAGTCTCGAATGAGCCTCACTAATATCCCGTATAAAACAAAAGGGGCTAAGTTTCCTAGGTTGGTGTGCGTGAGGCGCCCTACAAATAATGTATGTGTGCGTGTATATGTATAGGGTTTAGGAACCAGTACTGGTTCCAAGTTTTTTCGACGCTTTCGTATCTTCGACTGTCAATCTTGACATATACTTTATCAAAGCCTGAAACATAAGTCCATAACTCGGGAACATATTAACAAATGAATGAATGTTTCTATCCCCAGCTTATAATGAATCTTAACATGAAAGAAAATAGAGGAATACTTCCGTAACAAGCAACAATAAACTTAGTAGTAACTCAAGCACTAATCCAAAACTATAGCTACCCAAACAATTCCTTTAAATATTTAGGCCATTCTCAAACGGTAATCTGTAGTATTCAAGACGTACAGCCTCCGCTCTTAGCACTAATCTGGGTAAACGCCTCCACTGTTTATCTTGCCTAGAAATGTCTACCAAGCACAATCCTTGCATACAGTGGGACTGTAACATTAAAAGGCATTAAAATGCACACTCCCATGTTACTTATGCTATGACGCTGGGAGGAGCATCTGATAAAATGAACATTTTGAGAGTAGTTAAGCAACTGATTTTTTTTGTATCCATAGAAAATTTAAGTAAAAAGGCGAAGGATGATTGTAGAAGCGTATGTCCAATGATGGGGATTAAACAGGGTGGAGAACAATAAGCTTATTGATGATCGAACTGTGAATAAAATGTTTTATAAGTCCATTTTACTTTAATGGAATATGCACCACAAAGCGATACGTGACGTTGACTTGAGGAAATTGAAATAATAAACTGTACGTTCAGTATACGCAAATCGTCCAAAAAAAATATGCCATCCCATACATTTCGATCGAGTATAGGTTTGCAGGTTTGTATAGATAGAAGACTGAAGATAGATAAATTATAATAGATAGATAATAATTTATTCACTTCACAAGTAATTCGCTGCAGATTTTTGTTTTCGCGATTTCTAACTTGGTCTCATATAGAAAATTGTTCGGTTTGATGGTCTGATCATCCACGTAAAAAACCCATCAGCTTAATTATTAATAAGGACTCTATACATTAGCGACGTAGCAAAAACACAGTTTACCTCCACAAAAATAACACTAAATGAAATGATAAAAATCACTTAACAAAAAAATTTACAGTATTAACACAAAATCAAACAAACAAATAAAATTCACATTTACCTCAATAACTACAATTCAATAACTACCCCAGTTTGCCTAACAGCGTTATTACAAGCCGGTGGGCGTTTTACGCGGTGAAGAATGACCAATTTGTTACTGCCACCTAGGGTTCAGAATGATGAAGATTTTATTGTAGCAACATAATGCGTGCAAGTATGTAGGTGTATGGATCTGAGGCAATAAGTCGTTCGCAACAAAAGGTGCCACAGGCTGCCCCACCCACGTTCCCTTGATTGTCTACAGTAGATGATAACTCAAGTAGTGCAGTAGGATTGTAAGTGTGTAAACCGTAGTATACAATAGTGTTTGTAGTACTACAGTCTACTTGGATGTTTATGAACAAATTATGGCTTCAATTCATGTCAGGGAAATGTATTAGGAGATAAATAAGTTTTTCATAAAGGCGATAAAACTGATTGACTTCTATATAGGCGACATTGTATATTTGTATACGATAGTAATTTAAATCATTATGTGGTCTCTTTGATGAAACTATGACCATTTTGACAGCAAATTTAGCAAATCCCCCTTTAATCAGGAGACAACCTGTGAACCTGCTAATGTTTAGACGATATCAAGATTTTGAAACGTGACGTTAGCCAAAAGACTAATTATGTAATAATAATATTATCATAATCAGCCTACATAAGTCCCACTTCAGAGTACAGACATACCCTCAAGAAGGATGTATGGGCGTTAGTCCACCACTCGTGCTTATAAACTTCACATAGAGGTACGCATCAGAATTTCTTCTTCAGGGTATGCAAGTTTCCTCACGATACTTTCCTTCACAACTTTTTTAACACAGTTAGGAAAACTCATTGACACAATATGGCATGTCGTCCGTGCGGATTCGAACCAGGACCTAATGATTAAGTATCCATACCTCTCCGCAACGCGCCACTGTCGCTCTCTGTATGTACACATATGATGCTCTTCTAAGACTCCTCATGCAATTTGCAATCTACAACTCACTTCCTTATACGTAAAGCAATTTACATTATGAAGTTAGAAAACGACATGAAACTAGGTTACATTACACATGCCCATAATTGCATTGTTGTACCTATTCGTGATATAAAACGCGAAAGTTAAATCGTGATGGCCGTATAATAACCGAGAAATAGATGTGAGCGGTGCTTGAAGAATTAAGGGCGATCACTAAAACAAAACTGGGCAGAAAAAGTAAAAAAACACTTGTAGTATCATTAGTATGTTCACTGCTAAATACTGACCTTTCTTAAAGCGCGTCAGTAAACTATGTTCTTAGCCTTCTTCATCCAGCCTCTAGCAGGTAAGTACCGAGGTCATTTACAGCTACAAGCTTGAATCCAGAACCAGCTTTTTGTCAACGATCCAGCAATTTTTGATTTGTAATTGACAGCGTTTGTAATTTTCCAGAAGATTATGTGAAATATTACTGTATTTAGAATACAACAAAAGAAACTTGGACAAGTGCGAGTAGACCTCGCGCACTGTGGGTTCCGTATCTAATTATTATGGAGATATCAACTTATTGTTTTATGTGATACATACTCAAATTATCGGGTTTCGGATTCATTCCTTTACTTGTACTGAGACCCTAACATGATTCTAGGTGAAAGGGAAGTACCATTTAGGGAGTGATGAGTTTGCGAGTATTAAAATATGTGACATAAATTTAATGGCCGTAACTTTTGATGACATGAACTTAGAAGCTTGAATCCTACTTAGAAGATTGAACGTAGGCTATGTATTTGATATGAATTTCTACTTAAAACCCGATCATGAGAAAAAGAGTTTTGACAGACTGAAAGACGTATGGACAAGACAGTTGTCCTACAAGCGTTCCCTTTTATTTTACTTAGAGGTACGGAACCCTAAAAATAAATGTGTTAATGTGATGGGGTTTCATCTAAAAAACACTACGAATCTGGTAAGCAAAGTAGGTATATAAAATACATAAAGAGTACTTTTCAATGATACAAGCAAACCTAAAGAATTGCTGAATAAAGCGTGTCATAATAAAATTAGACGTGTTCCAATGACTAAATATTTAACCTTAAGAACTTTATCCGAAATTCTGGTAACGTAGCATCAAACGCTCCACTTTGCCCTCTTTACCTAACAATACAAGCACTTTGTTTGTGTTCCCGGTGAAAATCGCTATGAAATCCACGAGCTGAAGCTTGCTTTGAAAGTAATCCACTCTTTATTTAAAAGGGATGAATATTATTACAATATCAAATGGGAGGAGACACGCAATCCGCCGAGTTCAATCCCGCTCAGCTTAGCTGGATATCGAATTGCAAATGGCCACGGAAAATGTAGCATTTAACGCTTTGCCAACTGCGAACGACTTCTATTTCATTGCGGTCTTGTTAGGACGAATCTATGGTCGTAATAATACTATCTTATACTATATATTACTATCCTTGTTTTTTTATGCAATAGATACGAAAGTTTGTGATGTACTTATTGTATTGATTATTCTTTTAATCTGGTTTATATTTGTGAGGTTCTTTAATTAACATACTTTTTTTTTGTAATGCCCAACAATACAGGGTCTATACTGATCTCTTAGCTGTTAAGTCTCATGCAATGAATGCTGTAATTATTTATGGAAAGAATTAAACATCTAGCTTTGAGTCTCACTACTTTATATTCTATTTCATCTTGTGCCGTTGGTATTCCAATAAACAATAAATAATTAAAGAACGTAATTGCGATGTGTACAATTTTATATTTCATTTTGTTTACTATTTAAAATTTAATCTTTCAATGAAAGATTGAAATTTAATAGGTAACTAAATTAAAAATTTAAAATTGTATACACGTCGCAATTTGTTGATAAATTATTTATTATTCATACCTAACTTTTATTCTGCATTTTTAAGAAATTCTCAGTTAAATAGGTTGATTTGTGATAAGTGGGTATCATCATTTTTACGATGTAATATGGGGATATTTTGAGGGCTTGTTCTTTCTTTTCTTGAATCTTTTGAATCTACTTTTTTGAAAATGTTTTACAATATCATCTGAGAAATCTGCTTTTAACAGCTAGTATATTATTATTCGTTTTTCTTTGACAAATTTGCTTTGAAAGTACAAAATCTTGAACATTTTATTAGACGTAACAAGACCGCACGTTGCCAATGCTTGCAATCAGGCGGGACCACGCAGCAGTGTGCGGTTGCGACACAGGGCAGCGTCGTTCTACTGGGGTGGTTTAGAATATCAACAATACTTAAGCGTACGTACTAGAGTATGTGCGGCCCTCATGCGCCGAGCAATCGCACTGCATTTACTAGATGAGCTTTCGAAATAGGAGCTCTAAATGCAAGAGCCTTCCATGTTGAAATGGAAACTCGATCGGTACTTGAAGATGCGAACGCAAACGTACATTCAATTTATTATCAAGTGGACAGGAATAATATAAAAGAAACTCCTACCTCTTAACAATCTGAAGAATATTAAAGTTTTATAAACTTTGTGGTTAGAGAAGAAAACAAACACTACTGCGAGTGCAGTCTGGTTACCATTCAAGTAATTGGTGGTCCACAACTTCTAGTCTAACTGCTACCATAACCGTTCCGCTGAAATTTCCTCCAAGTTACGCATTAAAATAATATCTACGTTACTGGCTAAGAAAATTGGCCGAGAGATGGCGCTTCCCAAGTCCAAGTTCAAATAAAGCCATTAAGACTTCAAACATTACTTTCTACGATTTCATATTCTTTGATCGTGTTGTTTCGCTTATTATCATGCATAAAATCGTCATTTAGAAATGAAACAAAGTGTATTTAGGAGATAATAGTAGTAAAATGCCTGGAGCGATCTTTTGTCCCCGACTAATGTGCTTACGTTTTAAATTATGCCTTCGTGATTTTGGGGAGATATGAAAGTGATGCCTCGGGGTTGTTACGCAATCTTTGACCACTTCACGTTATAAAATCTTTGTTTAGGGGCCAATTGCATTACAATGCCTTCGAGGGGTAGATGAAAAGCGTAGGGGTTGTGAAGTACCTTAAGGTAAACAATAGTGTTTGCATAAATGAAAATTATATTATTAAGAGCACCAAATTGTATGCGTGGACCTAGATATGTTACTGTGAATGTTGCGTGCTTTTCATTTTGAGTGTGGTACTCTACTTTATTGAATAGACGTCCTACTTAAACTACTGCAAACTGTTTGTGAAGTTTTATACATTTTTGTTCGTTTTCAATGGCTTTGTATACCTTTGCCTCATTATTCATTTAAAACAATTAAGGTCGGTTTTATTCAATTTAAATGAAAGTGGCTTTAAGAGAATTTATTGTATTCCGAAAGCTTCCAAGCGCGCTGCATACAACGAAGTTCCGCTCTATTTTCTATACTTAACCAATTAAAGTCAATGAAACTATTAAAACACTGTCTAGAATCCAATGGCTGTACTTTGCCTTTGTCAGATTTCCGTTTATAAATATAAAGTTTCAATGCTAGAATTAAATTAAGATTTCTATGGAAAAATTTTAAGAGAATTTTATTCGGAGAGCGAAAATGCGCGCTGCATACAAACGTACTATGGTGATATTTTCAATACTAACCAATTAAAGTCAATGAAATTTTGCAGAAACGATCTAGAAACAAATCTCTATGCTTCTATAGAGTCAGATTTTCGTTAAAATATACAGTTTCAATGCTAGTATTAATTTAAGATTTGTACGGAAATCTTTGAGGCACTGTAACTTGAAAACTATACATTTTAACGAAAACCTGACTCCATACAAACATAGAAATTCGTTTCTAGATTGTTTCTGCAAAATTTTATTGACTTTAATTGGTTAGTATTGAAAATAACTAGTACGATTGTATGGAGCGCGCTCCGTATAATATACCCTTAAGCCACGATATCTACAGAACTAAATATTTTAAAGGAAATCTGACAAATGCAAAGCACAGATATTGGTTACTAGATTGTGTCAAAACCATTTTTTGTTTTACTTTCATTAGTTAAATGTTCAAACTAAGCCCTAACTTCGTTTTGTATGGAGCGCCGTAGAAATTATATCCTCTTAATAAAGTGAATTCTAAAACATTAACTAAAGAGTAGGATTTTACTAAATTCTGACACTGATTACCTACCTTTAGCCCTGTATAAATATTTTATATTAAATTTAATCCCGTTACGTAGCACAGTACCTCGGGGATTATTCTTAAAACTATAAGAAAGTAAAATTAAATAACTAACTTAACCTAAATTTTAAATGAAAAAAAAAATCGCGTGTTTACTTTGTTATGTAGTACAAACTATTTTTTTAATTGGGTTTACAAGACAATAGTAAATGCCCCTTACCCGTATCCTTATTAACATTTACCATCTAATGATACTGTGGTCAAACTGAAGCCTTCTAAATTATTCAATAATCACTATACTATAGGTATATTAGGTAATTCTCTAAAACCTACCTACCTACCTGGTATTCTCTTAGAATAGAATAGAATAGAATATAATTTATTTTTGCGAATATGGGTACATAGACAAAACAGAGATGTTACATGTAAGTTGTTCCGTACATATTCTGTCATTTACGGCGTGCAAATTATGGTTACAATAGTCATAGTAGTTACAAAATTTAAACCAAATGAGATTAATAAGTCAACAGATAATAATACCTACTATGTATTTAAACATCGAGATACCTAATTAAAATATAAAAAAAAATTACTTAATTATGTCAAATTGGCTTTCATTACAAATTTACAATGATATCAATATTAAGTATATTAAGAAAAAAAAAATGTCTAAAAGATGTATACATATAATTGAGGGAATTGTATAATGAATGTTTGTGAAGGTACAAAGTCAAGGAATCAAGGTTGAATATTGAGCCTGCCATCAGACATACCTAAAGCGTGTCCGTGAAGTATTCCGTGATATCGTAATAACATTTCTCAGTTAAAACTTCTTACCTTGAAAATTTGTGTAGATTTCTAAAAAAAACAAGTATAAATGGAGAAACGGAACAAAATGTGCTAAACTCCCGGTACATTAAATTGTATAACATTTCGTACAGCAACCAACTCGGAAACAAATTTTGCTATACATCGAGAGCCTAGAAACGACAGTCAACTCACTGTAGACAATACTGAAGAACAACAGGCTATTTTCCAGTGATTTAGATGTTACCCAACACAACTATCTATCACTCTATACCCCAATCAAAATCTAGAGGGTCAAGAATAAGAGCCCTGGAACTCGGCACGTGCGTGTCACGTGACTCTACGGATTAAGCCAGAAGCTCTCCGGATAATTAACTGCACAAAATACTGGCTATCGCCTACGATCGATGGCGTGAATATACGGGTGGATTGGGCCCAATTTTGATGAAGGACAGACGTACACGCGATTTGATTATGGAAGGTAATGAATTAATTAAAGTGTTTACGATTTTTGATATGACCTATAATCGAATATTATTGATTATAAACATGTTACAGCCATGTTGTGCTATTTCGAATCAAATAAGTAATATCAGTTGTAATATTTGGCTTGCAAGAGTTGCAAGTTGGTTGGTTGTAATACTGCCAGTAGATGGCGCGCACGTCCCCTTAAGACGCAACAGATTGAAAATTTCGTTCTCTGGGTTGTGGACTCGGTGGTGTAATTGGTTAGCACGTTTCCCCGGTTTGGAAGAGCGTGGGTTCAAGTCCCGCCCGAGACAAATTTTTCAATCTTTAATTTGACCTATAATCGATTTTGAAGTTATAGTAAGTAAGTAAGTTATAGCCTGTAGAATCCCACTGCAGAATAAGGGTGAGAGGGAGTGGGCCATACTCCACCACGCCGGCCCAGTGCGTATTGGTGGAGGCAAGTTAGTAGTCAACTTGCTGTCAGAGAATTTTCAAGCCGCCAATAGGCCTCTGACCTGGCTTAACGAATAGTTATAACGCCATCTGACGGAACTATCTGAGACTAACTGCATAACGTGCCTTCCGAAGCACGGAAACGCTCGAGATGAAATACCACTAAACGGTCACCCATCCAAAGACGTGTTATAATAATGAAGAAGTTTGAAGTCATAATAATGTTTAATTGAAACTTTTGTTTTTTAAAAGTAGTCAGGTACCTACTTAGGAAAAGCACGTGGTACCTTATGGATCGGCACAATCAAAGAAAAAGTCGCATGCAGTGACTAACGTAATCACATGGGGCATCTGAAATTTATCGAAATGCATGCAGCTGCAATTGATGCATTTTTTGCAATTTCTATGTTACAGAGAAAGTTATTCGATCGATCGAAGAGAGACGATTATTTGGCCAGGTCTTAATATAGTCTTCTTTTTTTATCTTGACTTGAACGGATCTTCCATACAGTCATATCTATTTCAACGTTTTCTAGGTTCATAGTAGCGTATTCAGTTATTTCGTATCGAAACAAAACACAATAATTTCATAAAGTAGGTAAACTGAGCAACAAAAGAAGTTCGTTCCGAAAAGAACATGAAATTTTAACAGGCTTCAATACAATTTTATCGTGTCAGATTGCTAAGCCTCCTGGATTGTAACATAAGAACGTTGTCAACGTCAAGTGTAAGGTAAATCCCTTGATTGACGAAATTTTGTCTCCGACCCTTACGTTTGAGGGGTAGATAAATACCGGGAGTACTTGAGTATTTCACGATTTCTTGTTGTTTGAAAACTTTTTGACGTTTTCACGATGTTTCCTTTGTTTTCTTTAAAGTTTATTGTATTCACCGAAGACTGTGAAAAATACTTTGACATGTTTAGTTAAGGAGTTTGTTTCTATTGGCACGGACCTGAAAAAAAGACGGACGTAATCTCGTCTAATCACGAGTGAAGCACCCATTTCTTTTGTGTGCGTGCTGTCACGCCGTACATAATGGTGACGGGTGTCGGTCCTGCGCCTAGAGCTAGTGCATAACTGTGTGAGTGTAGGTCCCTTGTAGAACAAACGAAAATGTAGGACCTTGCATGCTTCACATCTTTTTAGTGTCACATTACGTCCGTCTTTTTTCAGGTCCGTGTCTATTGGTATATTTTTATTTTTGTGAGAATAAGCGATCATCGGCCTGTTATCGTCCACTGCTGAATATAGGCCTTTCCCAAGATGCATCACATTACGAAACGTTTTAACGATAAAATAAAAAAAGATAAAACGTAATAATCCACAATGTTTCGATAAATTGAAATCTAAATCTTGTTTTTTTTTGGAAAGGGCGGCTATAGGCTCGGTACCCTCAAGAGACATGCATAGTGTCGATAGGCTAAAATTATTTTTACATAGATTCCTTCAAAACAAATGATCAACTGTGACTAAACGATGAAAGTAAATGCCGTGTACTGTAAAGTTTACCGATGCTTTTTCCAGTATTGCGCTACAGTCATACGCAGTTACATAGTCGGGTGGGTTTAATCTGGCAATGTTTACGCGTCGTTTGCGTTCAACTACCAACATGTCGAATTGGTCTGTTTTTTGTTCTATCTTGTAGTTTTGGAGAGCATTATGTATATTGTGCGTTATCCTTATAGTAGGAAATAATTATATTAAACAGTAAGTATCTTTTTTTTCTCCATAGGTTTTATTCTTTCTCTTCGTTTTCCATGGAAATTTCAAACCCAGGAGTCAGACTCAGGAGAATAGAGGATATTATCATCTAGGGACAGGATCAGGTTCGGATTGAAGACATTTTTTGTTAGTTTATTGTGCTGGCCAGTATGGCTCCGTAATAAGTTTTGCCCAAACTAGTACCTCAAAATTGGTTATGGTGATGTTGGTGACTAATTCATGCAAGTGTTTGCATTTTGTAGTTCTTTTTTACTTTGACTGTTTATATAGTCAAAGAGTTTTTATAATATCCCTATAAGACATTATATATTAGTAAAATCGGAAAAGTCGGTGACGAAGCAAACCTTGAAGAAAATGGCGAGACAATTTTGATGATTTCCTACAGGTACTCTTCAAGAGAACGAAGGGAGGCCTTTGTCCAAAAGTGAACATGCTCAAAATTTGGGAGTGTTAGATATTTGAACGATGACTGTAGAACAACGATGTAGTTTTGATACGTCTCTGACACAAACGTGTTAAGTTTTGAAACAGCACTTTGCCAATTAGATAATTATCAACTTTACTACCTGTTTAACTATGACAGTTTAAGCATACCATTAAAAATTATTTTAAATACTTTTTAATCTAAAATCTACAATAAAACTAAATGAAACATAATCTGCGCTTTACTGTTAAAGTGCTGTGAAATTCATATAAAAGCTTAATAAACGGCTAATGTTCCCGTTTAGACGTCCATATTGGCTGTTTAGCTCGCTGTTTACCTTTCTAAATGAGCATCAAACGAGAACAAACTGTTATTGGTGCGTTAACGCAGCGGTATATCGATTTATTGCAGCATGTAGGCGGAAAACTCCATATAGGTGCAGTCGTGGGAAAAGCTGGATTGGTTGAAAAACGTATTTTTGTTTAACGAAAGGTAGTTGTTTTCATTTCAGGTTTGGTTTATTAGACCGTATCACGAGATGCGTAGCTCGGTACAGACAGTCACGTGATCTTCCCAATATTACTTACGTGCGTGGTACACGTGTCGTGATCTAGCTGTCAATAAAGGAAATCAGAAAAATTCAATATCTACACCTTAAGAGGGTACTTCAGACCATCAATAGGACTATTCACTAATAGGACCAACATTAAAACCACGTTAGAGGCCGTAAGGCGGTTTGAATAAACTCTGACACCAGGCCTTGCCCACACGATAAGAAGATTGAAATCGCGAGAATAGCTTCTTAACCCAAACGATAGAACAATAATATGTTTGTTACCAATCAGGAAACTAAAGCAAATAATATTATAAACGAAAACACACTTAATAATAAAACTAGATTTCTAATTAAGATGACAGTAGACATAAAACCGTCTGATTGCGAGGTCGGCGGGCGTTTTTAATGGCCATCATATCTTAGGTCTGGAGGTGGCAGTGTGAACATGGTCTCATAAAAGTGTTATGAGTTCATATCTAGACGGCGCCGTTTGTGTATATATCCATGTTACGCTAGTAAATGTTACGTTGTTAAGTTTAACGCTGTTTAAACATATTAAAGATTTTAGATTGTTTCCATGAAAAATCCGGAACTAAGAACACTATTTTGTTGATGAGAATTTTTAAGAACTGTAAATCTGACTTAATTGAGGTTTTAAGATACTCGAAGAATTACTAAAATGTTAATCAAAACATTGTCTATAAAGAGTTAAAAAGAACATAATTTTAAGTGCTTTTCAGAAAAGTGATGGAATTAAATATTGGAAAACGAGATGACGTTTAAATTACATAGGATCCTTCTTAATATGCTGACAATTTAACGGGATGATCAGATCATCAAACTGAACAACCTTCCTACATCGAAACCGCGAAAATAAAATCAGCTGTTCCATACAAATCTACTCGAGCCAAATATATGGGACAGCTCCAGCAGATTTTTTTATTTGCTATTTCGATGTTGGTCCCATAGAGAAAGTTGTTCAATTTGACAGTCTGATCATCCCCTTAACAAATTATGTCAGCATATTATTAGGAAGGACCCTGTATAAAAATTTTACCATTCATGTTTTGAGTGTCATTGCAGTTTTTTTTTTTAATTACCTACATTATATAGCTCTGGACTCCACTGTTGCGCTATTGGAAACAGAAAACAAACGCACTTACAAACAAAATAGTGTCGCATGTACTTTATGTACATTTATTATGCTTGTCACAGATTACCTATGGATTTTAAGATCCCCAAATAAATACTGATAACAAGTAACCTTAACATTTTACTGAAAACCTAAAATTTTGTTTGTACACATTATTGTAGTCGAGAACCCTTCCCTGTGTCTAAAGATTCACATAATTACCGCGATTGAATCGTTTAATAAAGGAGTTTCAAACAATCTGTTAATTTCAAATAACATAAAACATATTCTTCGAAAACTCATGTAACCTTGTAATTTGTTTCTCGAAAATTACGTCTGTAGTAAAGATTTTCCAAGTAAATCCCTAATGATGAACTCCTGCCATTGTGGATGTGTTGAGGGACAGATAAATAAATTATATGTCCCTAAAAGCGTTAGAAATCCGAAGATTTGTAAAGTTTTCCCCCTTTATGACGGGTGAAGCGCTCTGCCAATGTTTTCTGCTCGAACGATATGAAAAACTTTTTACTTTTCATTGCTGTATTATCAGTCTTATTTTTCATGTTCACAGGGTTCACAATATTGTGCTTTTGTTTCAGGGGAAAAATTCATTTTGTGATGTAAGTCTGAGAGAGTCGTTTAACGTATTTAGTTTACGACTGTAAGTCAAACGTCAGATAAAAAGTCTTTATAGGGGTGGTTAAAATTAAAATACAAGATTGTGATACATTTTATTCGTGCAGGGTGTAAAATTAAATGCGTTTCATATCGAAAAGTATGTCTCAGACCATCAAACTGGTCAACTTTTACTATTGGACCACCTTTGAACTATGACTAAGATCGGTGTATGATTTCCTTACTGTGTTTGTACACACGGCGACACAAGCTACGCAAAACAAATATAATATGGCCACGCGACGTTAATACATTACGCTACTTACGCGCGGCCAGCTTATGTCGCCTTGTGTACCACAATGTAGCAATGCAATAAACATTTGAATTTGAATTCAGTTAGTTGCATAGAAAATGTACATAGCTTCTTGACATAATTTAAGAAACAGCAGTTTTTTTGTTGTTTGGTACACTTTGAAATCGGAAAAAATCTGCTTCTTCTTCTTATCGTGTGAGCAAGTCCTGGTGTCAAAGTTTATTCAAACCGCCTGCAAAAATCTGCTGTAAAAGTTGTTCAGTTTGATGGTCTGAAACACCATGTTCTGACTTCAAAACGACCCCGATTCCAAAGTGTTTACTGTTAAACCAACTAATCTTTTTAAAGTATTTTCTTCCCTCCGGACGGAAAGCGTCAATTTTCGTCCCGCTGCGCTAAACGATGTTGTCGCTTTCCACCTCCGTCGAGAAGAAAAATAGTATACTAACCTCGGACAGTCAATGAGAAAGCATCAGATCACATGTTTACATGAGATCTGAGACCTTCCTTACTTTCCTGTCCTCGGTGTGTAATCTACTATAATCTAAAACATCCGTTTGAATTTGATTTCGATAGAGAAGTTTGCGTTTAGAATTAAGTTCTATTCTGATAGAAAAATAATCAAAGTATTTACTTAGAATCTGACGTTACTTTTACTTTCTCTAAAGAATATCCTCCAAAAAACCTTTTTCCAATCAAATTTATTTACTGAATAGGTATTAAATATTCTCAAAGTAAACAAGTATTTAAGAGCCGGCTTTAAAAAAACGTAATTATATTGATTGAACAAATACTGTACAAATCTTTTTTCCGGGAAACACGTTTTAGGTCAAAAGTATTGAAGATGAATTTACCAAAAGTCCGGTCAAAGAGTCCGTGGGATCAAAGGGGAAACTGTAGGTAATGTGCTGCCCCGGAGCTTGGACTAAATGTAAATATTGGTAACGTCGAATGTCCCTGACCAAATGAAACTTTGAGTGCATTTTGGGACCGCCGATTTTTTATTCTTATCAGGTGCACGACGATTGGCCACTATGGAGTAGTAATTTGGTCACTGTAATGAAGTCATTGATTGCAGTCTGAATTAAATCTAGGCAACATTTTTCAATGGATTCGTTTAGCTGTTTTGGTATTGTCTTGATATTTCCCGAGTGCCAATCTGTCTACCTACTAGTTAGTTTTAGGTATATTTATGTAAAAATTATATTATTTTATGTAACCTAAAACCTTGCAATATTCTTTACAAAAAGCGCCAGTCATAACTTTCTAATCAACCATTAAATTTAGAACAAAATGTAAGAAACTGAATCAATTAGTCCAAATTTGTTATTTACGAAACTTCGATTGGAGCTTTATTTGAATCTTACGCGCCAGTTGTCGCCAACAATTTATTTTAATGACCACCCGGGTGGTCGACCCCTGGCGGTTAGTGCGGAAAACTGTAACTGCCCGTCGTTTTGGAGACGGTAATTTTTCACGTCGTGGCCGCGATAACGCGCCGCGGTCAGGTGTTAGAATGATTTGTGACCGTATACCGAGCGCTAGCATTTTGAAGGTTGACAAACCCTGACTGACATGACATGCCACGGGAGCTATGTCTCTACTTTTTGCCACATTTTCATGAACGTAGACTTATCCTCATTTAACGCGTTACGTCTATTTTTTTCTTTTCAAGGGGACGAAAAGTTTTATGGCACATTTTGTTTTCGTATTCGTGTCGTAGAAAACGCATGAAATTACCCCTCGTATAAAAGTTTAAACTTTTACAATCGTCGTAAAAACAATTGTTGAACAAGAAAACCAACAGAACAAAGTACACTATGAAATAAAGGCTAACTCAAAGGCACTTTCTTACCTTATAAAAGTAGCAGCAGTTTTTAATTGGGGTGGAAATTGTGATTAATGCCATCAGATAAGATTGTTGCTGGCACGAAGGAGAAAAAGGGGTTTTGTGGCCGAAACTCACACACATTAACCTAATTCGTTTTAATTACCCAAACTAATCATTTGTAAAGAGTTTGAAGTGAATTTTCCCTTGGGTAATACGGTACGGTGTTTGTTTTTTAAAAGGCGTTGATTTATTCGTTTAGCTAAACCGTTGGCCTTGCGTCACGTTACTGGAAAGTAAAAGTGTAAATATATTTACGAATGTCGACACCTCACGGGGGTTCTACAAAACAGTTTTTAACTAAACACTAACTTCATTTTATTGCAAGTTTTACAATACATAAAGAACTTTAAAGTGTTATCGACACGAGACTTTCACATTTGTGCATTTGTAATGTATATTTTATACGGGGAATAAATGAATTATGGTTGTGGAATAGAAAATAATTGTCATAATACCGCAGCCCATTATCGAGGTACATTAGGGATTAAATAAATATTTTGCGCGAATATTCAAAATGTTTCGAACGAGACATTCCGACGTAACAAAGCTAGAAGTCACGAAACAAAATATAAGGGTGTTTAGTGACGCCACGACTTTTTCTATCAAATTTTGCAGAGTAAGGTAAACGGAAGAATTAAAGTTATTTTTCTCCCCTCCGGACGGAAAGCGTCAATTGTGGTCCCGCTGCGCTAAACGAAGTTGCCGCTTTCCACCTCCGTCGAGGAGAAAAATGAGTATACTAACCTCGGGCAGTCAATAAGAAAGCCTCAGATCACATGTTTGTTGAACAATTACATGAGATCTGTGGCCTTTCTTACTTTCCTGCCCTCGGTGTGTAATCTACTATATCTTAAGGGAAGGAATAAAGTTTGCCGTCGTATCGCCAATATTTCGACTAGGCACTGACTAAAATAAAAAGAAACCTCTATTTCTACTTCGTAAATAGAACAAATTTATTTACAAAGCCTGTCATACTGTACAGTTTCGGTACTACTGGTGAAACGTGGATGTTCTGAGGTTTCAGAATATCTCTTACTACCCCCTCGGGGAATATAATGTGCAATTTGAATCAGGTTAATATTTACATACCTGCAACCTTCACGAGGTCAATCCGGTCTGAAGAAAACCATCTTTGGGTTCGAGGTTGCCACTGTCCTATAAGTATATTACTCTAGATATTACTCTTACGAGGTGTATCCCTCGTTCAATGCTACTTACATTTTTCGATCCTTCGAGCTATTTGAGTTTTTAGGATTTCTGATTCTCTGGCAAGTGTCCTTGTTAATGAATGCATTTTAGCAATCTACGCAAATAAGTTTTGCTTCCGACTTAAATCCTTTTTAAGGACCCACTTTGCTTTTAACTAAAAATGTGTTTTTAAGCTTGTAGTTTAAATAATTACAGTGTAAAATTCTCTTTACAACGAACTTCGTATGACGAAAAAACTCCCTTTTACAGCAGACATTCATATAAAGTTGAGAACCAAATATTTCTTTCGAAAAGACGAAAATGTCTCTATTGAAATATATGAAAATACTTGGTCCCATGAGTTTTGTTATTTGGAGTTTACCCTGTAATTATAAATAATGTGCAAATTAATTTATTACATCTGAATATTTTTAGTCCGGGAAGCAAAATGATGGCAGGCGAGCTTAAAAGTGGGAAAAATGTAGTAAAATTATAGTTTGAATAAAGCAAAGCCAATCGCATTAATCTTTCGTGAATAGTGAACCTTATTGAAGCGGGCGTGTACACAGGCGGTCAGCTACAAAAAGTATTTGCGACCGACGATATGCTAAGTAACTGGTGCCGGTGGTTGATAACCGTCACGTCGACTGTACCCGGAGGTACACTCAGCTCAGCAAGTAGTTTACTTTTGTACGTTACAACTTTTATAAAAAAAATGTATATACTGGAAACCTTTGGTGAAGGATTGAATGCTAAAATACATTGCAATTGATGAATTGTTATAATTTGAAAAGAACAATTAAAATTTAATTTTTTTCGCGTAAACTGAAAATCCAAAGTCACAGGTTTATTTAAAAATTGATTCCTTTATCGAATTGTTAAAAATTTACATATCAAATGTTCAGTTATTCATTCATGAGAATTGGTTGACATTTTCGGTGAGGTAGTGTCTTGTAATTGCAATTATGTATCTGGTAATTGCAACTATCGAGCAATTGCACTTATAAAAATTACGATTCGGTTCTTCTGTGTTTAAACACCGCACGTTAATACCAATACCGTCACTAAACGAAAAACCCACATTTTTAGATTTTCGCACCACGTCTCCCACCAATCAGAGCTTTGTCCAATGCAAAAACACCTGTAACGAAATTCCATGTAATTCTTATAGATGTCAGTAGTATCGCAACGACTTTAAACAAAATTCGCCCGCCGACTAACCGCTTTACCGACACCATTTGAGTAGTGACGTGAATGTCAGACATACCAGAGTACTTTCTAAGCGCAAGAGTGTCATTTTTTGGATAAGAACGTTATTCCATTAAATAGAACAGCCAATTGAATGTACTTTGATGTGTGGAGTACCGTCATTTTTTGGTTAGTGTCATTTTCACGTTAATTTAATAGCGTAAATTCGGTACAAATAAACGCAATACTGTCCGTTTTTGCATAGAGCCATATTTGCTTTTACTTTAGGCTAAAAATCTGTTGCAGTTTCTGGGAATAGTGTATTTTTGACGATTAATGTCGTTTTTTTCGTTAGTTTTTGAGCGTAAAACGCATAGGGATTCAAACAAGACTGTCATTTTATGTTTTAAACCTATTTTGCCTTTACTTAAGATAAAAGATCTGTAGATAATTTTAAGAAATATTGTCATTTTATATAAATTCATACCAAAATGATAACATTTTCTTAGAGTCAGTATTGTTAGTATCTTTTATAAGTAAACCGTGTCATGTTTCGTTTGGTGTCGATATTACCCTTTATTGTAGACTGTGAATGCTAAAAATAAATTAGAACACATTTTAACTTTTTACTATTAAAGTTTTGTATTCTTTTGCCAAAACGAAGAGCTCTTTTACCTTGATTTCATAGGTATTAAGCTAACTAAAAACTCAAGTGAATTGTTACTTTCAAAAGAAGTCGGGTTGACTTCGGCTTTTAGAGATTCCCAAAACTTAATCAGCCCCGTGGTATAGAATTACGTAGTACTTTTTAGCTCATAAGCCGCAAAACAAAATCTATACCGGACTTGCGTAGCACCCTCAAACGACGGAAGTGCATGAAGAGATGTATGAATGTGAATGAGGCTAAAGAGGTGTGTCAGAGTCGTAGCGTGTGGCGGTCCGTGGTCTCTGCCTACCCCCATGGGACAATTGTGTGAGCTTATGTATGTACGTATGTAGAATATGAGGTGTATTAGATTCTCGTAGGACAAAGTACCTAAGCCCCATTTCAGATCATGAAAACAGTATTTGATTTCAAGACAACAACGTCCCAACCAGTTGTCTTGTCAAAACTTTCTACGTGAGTCAGGGAAATTGTAGTACGAACCACCATACAATTTTACGATGGCAGTCTTTAAGATCTAAATAACATTTGCAAGATTATGCCAGTATCAAACCCAAAGCCCTTCGTCAGTCAAGAGCAAAATACCAAAGTCTAAAATCAAACTATTCTTCATCAGAATCCGATTTTGTTTTGGAAGAAAATGCTATTGAAAAGCCATCGTTGGTCAAGAGTTAAATACCAAAATCTAAACTAAACGAGTGTTGAAAATGTAGCCCGTCAGACCTTAAATTCAACTTTGAAAGAGGTGTCATGAAACAATGTTAGCGCTTTTAACCAAAATGTAGCCCGATTCAGTCCTCTAGCTCTAGCTCGTCATCAAAATCATATTAGGTTACAGAACTCGTCTTTAAACTCTTACTATATAAAAGTGGAGTAGGACCCAAAATTACTTTGTGGCTAACACAAAGTTATTTGGGGAATTACTTTAGTGTAGGTAGTTTACTTTTACATCTACACAGTTGCTTATACATTTTCTTTATACCTGTTTCTGATGAATTAACAGCGTGTTTAAGTGCTATTTATTAGTGTATTTCTTCCTTTGAACACGGTGTATAAGTGTGAGTATCTAGAATAGCCCGCATGGACATAGAAGTAGTAACGATGCGTACATGGAATAGCAAGAAGTATTCATATTTATGTATTAGTCCTATTGTAACACTTATTATACCTATTGTACCCCTCTTTTTACGTCGGGTGTTTAAGAACGGTCTATTGACAACGTTTTTTTTTATTTACACCAGTTAATTGCTCATAAAATGCATGTTTTTTAAAGTTTTCTTAAGTTTTACTAGAATAGTGTCAGTCAATGTACCCTATTCTCCACGACATACTAAGTAAGAAAGTTAGAGGAATAATGACACAAAAGTAAATATTTTTTAATAACTGCATGAAAATGGAATATACCCTGTACATCATTGAACTAATAGCAAGATTATTACCCAAAATATCATTTAAATTGATAAAATCATAAAAAACCACTAACAAAAAAATATAATTAAATAATTCGTTTTACAAAATCTTTGAACGCCATTTCCCGAAAGTTGCATTTTTTGCATAGTGACGGTAATGGTTTTAACGTGCCATGTCTACTCATCTAAAAGGCAGGTGTTGGTATACAGAGAAGAATTGTATCGTGATAAGTGCAATCGCTCCATAGTTGCAATTACCAGATAGTTGCAATTACTCCACCTTTTGGATTTTTATGGAGTTTTCACAATGTTCTATTTGTTTTTAACGAAAAACAAAGTCAAAAAACTGTGTTTTGAGAAAAATGCAGAAGTCAGGGGTATGCGCCACGAAGCACGGGGGCTTTTTTAACATATTAAATTATTGATGTAATGTTATGATGCAGATTTTTTCAGTTTCTCTCACACACGTGAGTATCTTGTAGATAAATTCCATATAATAAATTCATATTCATTTATTAAAATTATGGAAAGGTACATATAACTGTACCAACGTGAATTCGGACGGTTCACTAGTATACAATAAAAAGCATTCTAATCGTATAATATGCTAACCCTTAATGCTCACGCGACTTTAGGATAAGGTAAAAGCTTTCCAACTTTAGTACGACGATATCAAAGGTAAACACAAGGTTATATTTCAAAATGCTATTATACATAAATCAAGACTTTACTTTCATTACCTTATCACTTGGTCAGTTAGTTGACTTTTTAATTTTTCACTCAAAATTGAATTACCTAAATAATAAAGAGCAAATGTTTTAGTTGACCTCCAGACGTTGGTAATTTGAAAATTATGTTCTAAAATTATTATACAAGACTAAATTGAAGCAAACAAAGCTAAAATAATATAGGTTTAATAATGGGTAAACAGCTGTTTAGATCGCGCACATCAAGGGGTCTATTAGGACTTACTCTTTTTACCTATACAGGGTGAAATTGATATCATTAGCATCCTTTTAATCTAAGGGTCTACCCATCAAACTGAACAACTTTTACTATGGGAGCAAACAAATCGGAGCAAAAAAAAATCAGCTGTTCCATACATTTGAGTATTGTAGGCAGCGGCGTTTAGTACGGGACAGCAGATTTTTTTTTTTGCTCCCATTTGTTTGCTCCCATAGTAAAAGTTGTTCAGTTTGATGGGTAGACCCTTAGATTAAAAGGATGCTAATGATATCAATTTCACCCTGTATAGGTAAAAAGAGTAAAAACGTTATCGAAATTATCCACAATCGAAAGTCTGACTTTAGGCTCTCTTAGGGTCATATAATATGCTGATGGTTTTTAAGATAATGATCAGACCATCAAACTTTACAACTTTCTCAATGGGTCCCCATCCCAAATTTAAGTAGAGTAGAGGGTTTCAGTTTTATACCTATGGAACAGCAGATTTTTTAATCTAGAATTAAGACAACAGCGTCTTCCGTTCGTCGAGGCCGTTTTTTGAACACGAACGAAAGTGTTTTAAACTGTGTTTTAAAGTCTGAAAACCAATTATGTCTTATATAAGGATCTGGCTGATAGGCGACCGTTCTCAATTACACGATTAGATTAAGTTTAATAGATAGAAAAAAATCCCAAAGTTACCCCTTTTTGTTAAGTTTTTTCAATACTGTGATTAAACTGCTGATATTTAACTTTTTATTCTTGTACTTAACTAAATACATTAAATATTTCTAGTGAACTCCGTAGAATTTTTAGCTTAGAAACACCCATGAGCAAAGATATTGATGAAAAAAACACGTTTTTTTGCGATCCTGCTTTCAATTGGAGCGGGATGGCTAATTGCAAACTTATGCTTGCAAGAAAGAGACGCTTGCACGGGGATAACCTGGCCTTAAGCAGATTTTTTATTCGCAATTTGGACGTTGGTGTCATAGTGAAAGTTATTCAGTTGTTGGTCTGATCATCCCCTTAAGAACAGTTAGCATATTAAGAAGGAACATGTAATTTAATTGTTGTACAAACTTTACACCATTCCCAAAGCAATCCTCCATAACTATTCGAACAAGGCAATTAAATTATTCGAATAATTCAAACAATTCATTTAGCGTGAACCCCTGTGGTGTAATGAGAGCCTAATTTGAATATCTTTATTTTTCAGCCAAAGCTAAAAACGTTTTGACGTTAATCGTGACGTGAGACACGTTTTGTAGAAAACGCTAAAGGAAATGGAAGGGGAATTGTTTTGGAGAATGAAATACGTTATTTCGATTTACAGAATTGTGTTCTATAAGTAGTTCCTTATTTAGTTTTCTAATCATAATGATTTTCTGATAACCAATATTAGCAGCTAGTATTACGAGTTCTAAACTTCATTCCATATAAGGACGAAAAGATCTTCCGATTCCTATTTAGCTTTCGGGCCAATTCTGATTAGCAAGATACACCAATCGACATAATTATCTTGGACGTTACTAAAGCCGTTCTGCAAATAACTGAGACTAACGCTTAGTTGCAGAAACACTCATTAAAGTTAATCTTCCATTAAATCTCTTGCTAGCTTGTTCTACGTCAAAAAGTCAAAAAGTGACAGCAAGAGATTTAATGGAGGATTAACTCTAATGAGCGTTTCTGCAACTGAACATTCGTGTTTAAAATCTCTGTTACAGCCTTAAAATGTGTATGGGACAATGGGTGTATACAAAAACACTTATATTGCAGGCATGGATATATTCAATTTCTTTATTAATGTGTTAACATACCGTAATAAAGAGACTGGTTAAAGCAAATTATATACAAGTTTATCATGCATGAAACGTGTTTCAAAATTAAACGGAACGATTCCTGTCGTCAAACTTTGCAGAATAATATTGCAACTGCGATCGGATAAAAGGAGATGGATGCGGTTACGTATTTAGACTCTCCTGTCTGATTTTTTACGGATTTGCGCTTATTAATTTCATAGAACAAAAAACTGCGATATTATATGATAATATAATCACTTTCATCCCCAAAAATATATTTTTAGCTAGAGTTTTGATCTAATGAGGAAATTTTAAACAGTAAATCCACGACTCTTAAAAACTATATTTTGAAAAAATTTGGTCCTCTGACATAGTGTCTCGGTAGCTTAATTGGCCAAAAGTCCAGTCCGAGAGAAATTTTTCAATATTTAAATTTGTTTTTTCAGTCTTTAATTTGGTTTGTGAGTAAATCTATTTCCAAAACGGGAATCATTTCCCTAGATCCTAAAAAATACTCTCTTTTTCTGTAGTCACCACACTCAGTTATAATCTCTTACATAAGTTAAGATAACAAAAACAAACAACGGAAAGAAAAATGTGTTACTTCCTCTGGTCACTTCTAGCCTGAAAATTGAATCCCTGATAGTCGCCCAAGTTTATTCTAAAAACAACTTTATCACAAACGAGAAAGGTGTTACGGGTGGATTAAAAAGTTGCTATAATAAAGAAATGGTCAAAGATTTCTTTTATTCCAGATCCAAAGTGTCAACTCGTCCTTGTCACGCAGCCCTCACCCATAATTTACGCGGTGGCGGTTCGTGTCTGTTTACATTACATTTAATTAAAAGCCCAGCCAGTTTTATAGGCTTTTTCTGCCCTCATTGGGGCTCCACATACACACTTACCTATTTATTGTGTTTATTCACTTCGGTACACTTTTACGCGACAATCTGAGTTTTTGCATTTTTTATAATCTAATTTATTTACGGGTTTCCCTTACAGCTTTTGTTTACGTGCACCGTTGCAGTCCATTGAACTATTATGTACCTACTTATAATACAACTAACATGATAAACAGACGTCGATGCGCCAAATGAGGGAACGATGAGCACAGACTGATGAAAGATATAGCGATATCGATTTATTAAGAAAGTGTGGTGATGTTGTCACAAATAATGGAACAGCGTTGTCACATACAGTGATACGAGTATTTCTAGTACGTTATAGTTCATTGGTTGCAGTCATAAAATTTTTCATTGTTTATTTTATCCGATCAAAATTCAACTTTTCACAAGTTGTCAACAGAACTAAACTCACAGACAAGCAATGCGGAAACTAAAACTATAGGGAAAGTTACGGAGCTATCTAAACCAATAATACCAAAAACAGACATTCCGAAACTTTGATTAATAGCACGAACCCGCATCAGAATGTTATCGACCGAAAACATATTGCACCAAACGTCCACATATTTTAACCCATCCTTTGCCATTAGTAAACACAATAAAACAGTACGGCCTCGCTGAAAACCAGTGAAATAAATTTATAACCCTCAAATGTCTATAGGCCACAAAACGCAGGCATAATATGGTCTCGCTTATACGCAATACCACAACGGACTTCATTGTTATTTGCCACTGGCACGACAACTATAATAGACCGGTGGCCAGCTACAGTCAACTATACCTTATAAAATTAACGAACTAACGCATTATGCACCTAAAGTAGACTAAAAATAAGTCATAAAAAACTTGGTCTGCCAGGGCGCAGCTTGGCACGTTTTCCGGTGTGATGAAAAACGTGGACCCCAAAAACACCCCATTTTACCTCATCGAATTAAAGGATGGAACTTGTCTGTTGGTCTGGAGGCCGATTAGTAAAGCCTAAAAAACCTGGTCTGCCGCCGCCTATCCTGGCACGTTCATGGGTCCGACTGAATTTAGGGTGCCCCTCGGAGGGTGGATTTTACCTCATCGAATTAATGAATGAAATCAATGCCAATTTATAGTCCTATCAACTATGTTTACATATGCCTTGGTTTGCCTAGGCTCAGCCTGGCAGGTTTCCGGGTGCGACTGATTTTACTTTCAAAAAATTGTTTAGCCAAACTTTAAAAACCGGTATAAATCTACAGATTCTGCGGAAAATTTTACTGAAATTCGCTTGTATAAATTAACCAAGATATATGTACTCATACAAATAATCCCTGAAGGTGGAATTTTAATAGAAAAGGTCAACGGCCCGCGGAAAATAAAAGAGATAGGTATGTGGTCCCGAAGGAAAAAATTTCAAAAACCCTGGGCAATTTGACGTCCCGATGAAAAAATCCAAAATAGGAGATCCAAGATGGTCGTCTTACATTTTCAAAGTCCTCATAACTTTGTAACCATTGACGGTCGGCGCGCTGTGTGAGTACAAATCAAATTAGTAGCAAAGCTCGGCTTACGATGTTTACCTTTCGGTTCTCTCAGAAGGCATATTTTAGTGTCGAAAAAAATGGTGGCCCAGAATCGTTAATCTATGTAACAAATAAATTGATAGATAGATAGATAACTCATTTATTATTTCACCTGAACAATACAGGAAAAAACAGTGACTGACAAAGGTAGACAATTACCTACCTACACGATAAATTAAAATGCCTAATTAGGATATTCGGACATCGTAAGTCTTTTTTTTTTATTAAAGGCTCTTTCCTGATGTTTTACACTGCTTAACAAAAACATATTTGAGGACACCAATTAGCAGAACTGCGTGGCAAGTCCAGAGACACCAACCGAGACGACCGCCCGTCAATAGACCCGCCAAGCGACTAAGCTAGTTTAAATAGTGTTAATAGGTTAAAATCGGTAAGTATTCAGTTTAATTTAGAAATCAATTTGTAGTAGTTAAACACTAATTCAAAATAGATAAAACTTAAGGCGAAAAGCAATTTCGTTCACTATCTTACGACACGAGTCGAGTCATAAGTATAATGTTGTTAAGGGACCTTTACACTGCGTTGATACTTTGCGACCACATACTTACTTTGCGATACAGTTGACGTGTACCTACGTAAACGCATTTTTGAAAAATGTATTGGGGAATGAAGGATACTAGAATGCATTAAAATCGTTATTTTCTGTAATTCTTCTGTTTGTTTAGCAATAAAAATATAGGAAAAAATATAGGGATACAGGTTTAAATTATCAAACGAGTAAAACACTTAGTTCAACATGTCTCGATATAATATGGCGTTGACATGAAATGGCTTCGAAACCGGTGATTAGGCCAAAATAGTAAAAAAAATCGTGTCCATCAAGCTAGCGTACACATGACGGGAATCAAGATTAATAATTTAGTGCCATTTAATAATAGTGCCTCTGTAGTTTGCTAAATATTTATGGGAGGTGTTATTGGGAATGTTCCTCCATTGAAAAGGGAAGATTTTCCACCAGGCTTAGTGTGAAGCCTGGGGACCGGCCGTGGTCCAACAGTTCTTAGTTGGACGTTGTATATATATCGAATCTCTGTGATTATTTCTCTTGCGCGATTTATGTCTCGCATTCGATTGTGAACCTTATTTGTAGTAGGTTACGAGTTACGTATTTACGGTGAACGTTGTCTTTGTATGGAGCATATTTCTGAGCGCGACGGTATCGCCATCTGTTAGCATCTTTGCTATAACTTGTGGGTGTTGACATCAATGGCAAGTCCCCACATATTCATACATATTTTTCCCTGTTAGTGCTTTTGTGTTTATTACTCTCTGACATCCAAAATCACATAATGACAGGCCTTCAAGAAAATGACATAGAAACATGGATCTAAATCATAAAGGATACCACTTCTCCTTACAAGCATTAATACAAGAAAATTGGCGATGGCGTCGTCGATATTTCCAATTTTAGGTGTGTCCCTTTCTATCCAATGACGTAGTTACGAAATGACAGGAGAGGAGCTACAATTTTGTACGTTGGATTAGAAAGGGACAAAGTTAACGTCACAAAAAACAACGACGCGATGGAAAAGAACGATCATTACCGACCACAAACGAGTATTATCATGTTTCACGTCTTGTTAGGCAGTCTGCACTCCACTATAGAGGATTCCAAACTTCTTGCATGGAAATAAACACGTTTTTTTTTCGTCTTTCATATATTAGAATATCGAGCTAGAGTATAGGCGTACACACGAATTCACACGATAGTTCAAAACTCTAGTATCAAAACAAATTGTTCCTGAAATAGAGACTCTGGAATTATGAAATTTTGAATTTCAGAGAGTAATAAACACAAAAGCACTAACAGGGAAAAATATACACTTATATGTTTCGCAAACTACAGAGGCACTATTTAGGAACTACTTATTTAATGGCACTAAATGATTAATCTTGATTCCCGTCATGTGTACGGAGGCTTGATTTGACACGACGTATTCTTACTATTAAATAAAATAAGGAGATTGAGATTTAGATACTTCCAGTCATCATGATATTAGCAGAATTGCAGTGTAAAACATCAGGAATGAACCCTTAATAAAAAAAAATACCTACGATGTCCGAATATCTTAATTAGGCATTTTAATTTATCGTGTAGGTAGGTAATTGTCTACCTTTGTCAGACACTGTTTTTCCTGTATTGTTCAAGTGAAATAAATGAGTTATCTATCTATCTATCAATTTTATTTGTTACATAGATTAACGATTCTGTGCCACCATTTTTTTGACACTAAAATATGCCTTCTGATTCTGATAGAACCGAAAGGTAAAAATCGTAAGTCGGGCTTTGCTACTAATTTGATTTGTACTCACACAGCGTGCCGACCGTCAATGGTTACAAAGTTATGAGGACTTTGAAAATGTAAGACGACCATCTTGGATCTCCTATTTTGGATTTTTTCATCGGGACGTCAAATTGCCCAGGGTTTTTGAAATTTTTTCCTTCGGGACCACATACCTATCTCTTTTAGTTTCCGCGGGCCGTTGACCTTTTCTATTAAAATTCCACCTTCAGGGATATTTGTATGAGTACATATATCTTGGTTAATTTATACAAGCGAATTTCAGTAAAATTTTCCGCAGAATCTGTAGATTTATACCGGTTTTTAAAGTTTGGCTAAACAATTTTTTGAAAGTAAAATCAGTCGCACCCGGAAACCTGCCAGGCTGAGCCTAGGCAAACCAAGGCATATGTAAACATAGTTGATAGGACTATAAATTGGCATTGATTTCATTCATTAATTCGATGAGGTAAAATCCACCCTCCGAGGGGCACCCTAAATTCAGTCGGACCCATGAACGTGCCAGGATAGGCGGCGGCAGACCAGGTTTTTTAGGCTTTACTAATCGGCCTCCAGACCAACAGACAAGTTCCATCCTTTAATTCGATGAGGTAAAATGGGGTGTTTTTGGGGTCCACGTTTTTCATCACACCGGAAAACGTGCCAAGCTGCGCCCTGGCAGACCAAGTTTTTTATGACTTATTTTTAGTCTACTTTAGGTGCATAATGCGTTAGTTCGTTAATTTTATAAGGTATAGTTGACTGTAGCTGGCCACCGGTCTATAAAGTGACAGATAAGTTAGCACGATGGACTTGGGAAAATTAATAAATAGGAGCATAATTTAACAGGGGCTTTAAAATTTTTACGGCTGAATAAAATGTGATTTGGACATGATTTCGTTTACTGGTGCTACTGAACTTTTGATTAGCTCGTTGATAACAATAAATTGATAGCTTAATTAAATATGGTTTTGAAAATGGCCACAGTGTTCATTGATTATGATTAAGGGGGTTGCAGAGGGCAATACACTAAACTAGATGGCGCTCGGGAGCATTATTCCTGATTTTATCACTTTTTATTTTATATCTCGTAATGGTGATGATATCGAATCAAAATTTTCAATTACGCGCGCACTTGTGTATATGTTGCACTGATCTAGCTACAAGTTAAAGTAATTTTATTGTTCATACGCATTTGTTCTACATTTTAAGATTGATCAATTTCATACAAAACTTTGACGTAGAACATTCGTAGATGGTATTAACAAAAGTAATATTTTATATGTGGAAAAATAGTATAGAAAATCTAGATTGCGCGTCTCAAATAACATTTGCAATTTATAACATAATTACGAAGATATAAAATAAAATGTGACAAAATCATGAATAATGCTCCCGAGCGCCATCTAGTTGCCTGTGAACGTCTTCTGCAACCCCCTTAAGCAAAAAAGCAAAAAAACAACTTTTTAAAAACTGTAAGATTATTGTAGTAATACATACTTATATTCTTGGAGAGTGACATGGTTACTACTCACAAAAGTTTGTATTTTCTTCGTGTTCTTGCCGTGTTTGAAAAACAGAGATTTTGCAGATTTTAAAATTACATATACTCTATTCCAAAAAGCAATGAAAATTTAAGGAAATTTTTTTTATTACAGAAACAGAGGTTTGAAACACTTAGGGCCTGTTTCACCACTTCTGAATAAGTTCTTGTTAGCTTATCCGACAGATGTTTTGCCATAATTTCATACAAAATATGTCAAACTATCTGTCGGATAAGCCAACAAGAACTTACCCAGAAGTGGTGAAACAGGCCCTTACTCTCACTTATTCTTAGAACAGCTTTAGTAACGTCCAATATGTCGGATAGCACCTACACCTTTCTGATAAATAAATTATATTTGCTTATCAGAATTGGCCAGAAAGCTGAAGAGGAATCGGAAAATCTCGTCGTCCTTATTTGGAATGCAGTATATACTTGTTTTAGTTCATCAGTTATGCCGTAATGTTGCCTACATTACGATACCACCCAATAAATCGGGATATCAAAACATAAAACGCAGCGAGGGCTAATTGAAACTTTTTACACTACAGAAAATTACGTCCCGTATTACGTATGTAATAAAATTACTTGCCTATGTGCTAGACATTTCCGTTGACGAAAATTCTCCAGATTCGCCATAAACATAACGCGTCTAACCGGAAAACAGCAAAAAGCGTAGCAAAGTGCTACGGATATGGCATAAAGTCCCGCTTGCATGGTTACCACACTTTATTTCATTAATGCAGCATAAACTTTACAAGTTAGTAGGTGAAACTGAGTTACGTGACGGTTTATAATGCTGTAGATATTTAAATGGGCCATAAACAGCTGATTTATATGAGTTTACTTGGATATTTGGCTAGTTTTTATTGAGTTTCCTTTTCATTAGTGAATACCGATGGTTTAATGACTTTGCGAGTTGGTTTAGTCAAGTTGCTTAAGCTCGTAATATTTTTAGCTTACGAATAATAATTAAAGCAGTAAACATGATTTTGTACGACAACACGAAATTTGAAAAAAAAAATACTTCTTCATATAACGTGACCATTGGTGTAGACTGTAGAGCTGTAGAGGCATTCAGTCAAATATACCCTTCTTTCAACGTCCACGCATCCAACATTTTTCAAATTTAATTATACATGGTGTAAACTTATTGTGTTTCATAATTTAGGGGGTGCTTCTGACCATTAAACTGAACAAACGTTACTATTATGAGCCATGCAGAAAACCGCGAAATTTCGAAAAAATAAAAGGTCATAGAAAATGTGAATGGCTATCGGTCCATTGAGACCGATTGATATACATTTGTATGGAACAGCTGATGTTATTCTCTCGATTTTAATATGCTCTCATAGCAAAAGTTGTTAAGTTTGATGGGTAGACTCTTAGTTTAAAAGGATGCTAATAATATCAATTGCACCCTGTATAGTTAGGTATAGGTAAGTTTCAACGTATCGCGTCGCGTGTGCCCGTAGATAAGAGGGTGTCATAAGAACTGTCGGCGGCTAGCCGCGCCGCGCCACGCCGCCCAGTCAACGCGCTCATTACTTTATTGTTCATCCAACCATAAGAAATAAAAAACTTTTCCTTTCTCTCACCAAGGGGTGAATTCGATTTGTATTCAAAACGCGACGTGACAATACTTAATTAACGATGTCAATGTCACTTTTTTGTTTTTGTTGATGACTCATTCAAAGGTGTGAATTTTTCATTTGGGGTGATTTAATTATTCATGATTATTCGTAGTGTTATCATTTGCGTGTCGTATTACTGTCAGACTTAAGTTGATAACGTTTTGTTATAAAAGAAACGTTTTTCCTAATAATGAACTCAATCAAATATTCATTAGGTAATTAGAAATAGGTACGTTTTTTGTAAAAACAATTGAAGTAGTTGAGCTCCTTTTGTTGCGATAAATGAAAGTAAAACACTTGAATTTATTACCATCGGCTTAGTTTGGTCGGCAAGTTAAGGGAAAATAAACAATGTTGGCCTCTTTTCAAAGCCATTGTCTTAAGTTCTCTGTGAATGATCGGTACAAATATTTGTATAATTAAGGGATGGCTAATCAATCACTTTAGTTTGTTTGAAGATGGAACAATTTCGATAATTTTTATGTTATTCGTTTTAGAATTAATGTAACCAAGCAAATTTGGAGGGAGGATCTTATTAATAAATAAAGTCACCAAGTAGTATAAGATCAAGTCAAGGATCAAAAAATAAAGTCGAATGCTTCTACTTATCAAACTAAACAACTGATGAAAAAGAAATATTATTTATACGGCTTTTCTTCTTTTTGAATTTTATTACTTTACATGCCATGTTAACTTAATCAAATTAAAGATTGAAAAAGTCGGGCGGCGAGCGGGATTCGAACCCACGACCTGCCTATCCGGGGCATTTTAATTTGATTTTCTTCTTTTTTTTCTTTCTTTCTTCATAATTTTTTATTCTTATGCACCTTATTTCGGGATAACACGGGACATACCTAAGTGTTCCGGACCTTATTCTTATAATTTTGTATGTTGTGCAACTTTTCTCAAATTCAATTTTTTATGCAAATGCATACATCTAAAGTATAAGCTCACTACTTCACTATTGCAATTGTACTGATAATTACGCATAATTACTTGAATAAATAATGATTTAATTTAATTTACTACCATATTCCCATACTAAGATAAGTACCATATTCAGAATATCCACATTTAATTCATGTCCAGTGTGACAGGTAATGAGCCCATCATCACCACTACTATAAAACTCTGTCATATTTGGTTCTATGATAAACTGGTATACATTGAAATAATATTTGCATTATAACATTATCCAAGTTCAAAAATACAAGGTAAAATTATAACCGTGACGATATTCAAAAAGCGTCCCAATTTCCATAGCAGGAGATCGGAATCGAAAAATAACAGCAAACTAATTGGAGCACTCCTGGTAAACCCTTTCATTCAGTTTTCAAGTTATCGGGGCCTAATTTAAATGGTTTGCTTCGATAGCGAACTCGGTAGTTGTTTAAAAAAGGTACTTATCAAACGTTTTGAATAATTCTTTTTGTTTTTGCAGTAATTAGCTGTTTTATAGAAGTTTTGAGCTACCTTTTTACTTCTGAACTTGTGGCATTGTATTCTTTTACATTTCGAAAGCGTGTAATGGAAGTATACTGGGTGGTTTTTAAAGTTGTTTTTGTAAAGAAATATTTTTAAGGTTTCTTATGCATTGTTCATGTGTGTGTGAAAGGTTAGCCACCTTTCACCACTTGACTCGTAATTCCATCCTGAAACTTAAATTGCTAAATGTCAGCATTGCTCAGGAAGGTGGCATAGGCATTGCTACAACCACATGATGAAACTGAACGTTGGTAGTTATACAATGTTTCTGACCACCCTGAAAAGGATTACCGTCGTGTGTTTATGTATGTATGTATGTATGTCTTATTATAATACACAAACCTAACTTATGTTAGATAAGTACATATATGAAACCTTTATGATGATGTTAGGATTCTTTGGTTTTGACTAAATCACATATTAAACGGCTAAACGGATTTGGATGAAATTTGGAGCATAGAATATGATCTGGATTAACGAGTAAGATACTTTTTTAATATCGCGTTTTAATTACTGTATTTTGTGTGTTAATTTATTTAAGAAAGACAAAGTGCGTATCCACGACAGGCTTCGTCAAAGGCAATACATTACTTGCATCCACAACAGGCTTCGTCAAAACTAATACACTTACAATACTTTTACTACTACTACTACTTTTTACTTTTACTTTTTTTTTTGCTTATGTACTTTTGTGTGTTATAAATCAATTAGTAATATTTACTGCTTTTTAAACAATAACCACAAAACTATAGTTATTTGTTATGCTAGGCTGCAAAGTTGCTTTTTGGCGCGAGTACTTGTATTTAAACCTGAGCAAGCGAAGGAGTCTAGGTTTCAAGGGTACGAGACGCAGAATAACTTTGCAGCCGAGCGAAACACATAACTTTTCACCTCACAACAGCGAGGAAAAAAGTTAATTGCTAAAAATAACATTTTAAACAGTTTTTTTTTTCGTGCTGACCAGTGACATGAAATAGTTATTAAGCCTTTTCAGTTGATTGGCGGTATATAAAAATATTGAATAGACAGATTCGAATTTCAAAAACTCTTTCCACGCTAGCGGATAAAATGCACTTTTGCACTCTGATTTCGAATGATAAACAGAATCTTTCCGAGCTTGTGAGGTGAAAATGCTTTTTAAAATAGTCGTTCTTTTTACGCCTTCTGTGTTTGAATATTTGCTTAGTCATTTTGACGAAAAAAGAATCTCAAGTATCAAAGAAAAGTAATCTACCAGAAAACTAAGTCAACACATTACCTAAACCACAGAGGTAAGTGAAATTACTCTCACCCCAAAGTAATTTCTGACTCCCAGTAGAATGAAAATTGAAGTTGGCAAGAAAAAGAACAGTACGATTAAATAATGCCTTTATCAAAAAGTCGACGTTTGACTGAGATTGCGTGCGGACGGCTCGCGGGCCACGATTTTATAAGATTTAGTCGGAAAATAAATTAGCTACGACGGAAAAGTTTTCGGTAAATAGGAGAAGGGGGAAGACGTGGATGGTTGTTTAATTGGTTGCTTTTGGATGAGGCATTAAGTAATACCAACTGCTCGTGAAGGAAAAAATCGTGAGGAAACCTGAATACCATGAAGGAGAAATTCTGATGCGTGTGTGAAGTCTACCGATCTGCATTAGACTAGAGCGGCCATACATCCTCCATCAGGGTATACATGTGCCCTACAGTGGGAACTTTATAGGCTGATGCTTCGCTCAAAGTAAAATTTATGTATAGGCCCAAAGCGCGTTTAGTTGAAGCACACTACTGGTACACTTGGATCATACAAACTGGCACACTTGTATGTCATCTCGATTCTCGATATATATTTGAAGTATACCAGTAATTTCTTTTGCCTTATTTTTGTCGTCATTATCAAAATCATGATCTTCCAGTTTCTAATCAGTAGAATACTGTTCGATTTAATTACAAAATTAAATTAAAAAAAAGGAATATAATCTTCACTCCCATTTTTGTTTCTGATGAAAAAAATTGCTGTAACACTCTTTTACGCGCCAAAGAAAACGTATCCATTAATACAAGGTTCTTCGATCCACGTAATCCGTTGTCTCGAGGCCGGCTCAAGTTTGTACGTCTTAATCGCCGCCAGCTAGCTGATTACAACCCGAACATTTCTTTGGCCACTTAATGAGTTGCCTTTTGAACTCCTACTATATTCCAAGAATAAAATCCATTTTTTCCTCCGCTTGAATATTCAAAGGCTTATTGTCTGTTTTTTTCACCCTCAAACTTTTTGCCAGTTTATTTGGATAATCAAATTTTTCAGAGTTGTTAATGTTCACATTTTCTGCTGGAAATTCTTTTATGGTAACGGCGTTGTGTAACAGTAACTGCTAAGTGCATGTTTGACTATTCATTCTTAATCCTGTTGTCTGTTCTATCTTTTTGGCAGAGCCATCCAACCTACAGGCGTATGCACGGCCTTCTACCAACAATATTACTACGATTCCCATCACGCCACTGTTCAGCAAAAATCCTTTTCATTGCTTGCTATTTACAACGCTGATCTATATAGTTTCCTTTACAGTCGTCAATGTATTTACTTATAAGTAAATTAATTACAGTTTATTAGAAGACTTCGGTAGCATAATAAAGGCGTGCCTCTTTTAAATTGCATGCAGTTAGCTACTCATTACTCGTGGGATATTTGCATTTCAAAACAACACAGATCCAGGTTCTTCTCGGTTGTTAGTTCGTGATTGTTTACTGCGTTGTTTCAGGAATAATTAAACTGTGTAAGTCAACATTATCTTTTCCTTTGTGAGTATATCTACACGTTTTAAGGGTGACACAATTATTTTGTGAATTTTAACTTGATTATCTTTCTTCGTTGTTAGTTGGCTGCAGGTTCTGGTACTGATGGGCTTCTTTATTTTAATCAAATTAAAGATTGAAAAATTGGTCTCGGGCGGGACTTGAACCCACGCTCTTCCAAACTGGGGAAACGTGCTGACCAATTACACCACCGAGCCCACTACCCAGAGAACGAAATTTTCAATCTGTTACGTCTTAAGGGGACGTTTGGAAGAGCGTGGGTTCAAGTCCCGCCCGAGACAAATTTTTCAATCTTTAATTTGATTCGAAATAGCACAACATGGCTGTAACATGTTTATAATCAATAATATTCTTTATTTTAGTTTGTCATTACCAATTCGATAAGAATAGACTTCTGACCAGATCTGATTTTTTTTTTTTTTGGCTGGAACTGCAAAATTTGCAACTGGTCTTCGTCCATGATCATTTTAGGAATATTGTGATCAGAAGACCAGCATTAGGTAAATATAATGCACTTATATGCACATTACTTCTCATTATTTTTGTTAAAGCTGTTGTTTCTGGTTCCTATATCTAATAACAACTTCAGTATGGAGTCAGAGTCAGAGAACATTTTAGAACTAACAAGCGTATAATGTCCTAATGGGTGAATACCAAATACCATATACTTCTATGTCAAAGAAAATATACACTATGTTCTGGCGAATAAACATTTAATTTAATTTAAATTCAACAACTTCATTAATACTATAAATTTCATATCTTTTAATCCTAACAGATTTTCTTATTTCTCCCGACTCTACAGGATCCTTTTTAATAAGCTGACTGCAAAAAAAAAACCATACATTTTGGTAGAGTAAGTTTGCAGTTTAGTATAGAATTGATTTTCTAGAATTCAATGTTGGACCCATAGAAAAAGTTGTTTAGTTTGATGGTCTGATCATCCTCTTAGAAACAGTCAGCATATTAAGTATTCAAAATTCCCTTAAAGAAAACAACGGTCATCTATAAAATACACGGGTGTGTATTCTAGGAGCCTGCAATAGGTAACTCCCTCAGTCATTCAAATTTAAATTTTCACTCTCTCCTGCAAATCCCCAGGGCGAGGGTGGATAGGGGAGCAAACGCTAATAAAGTAAATTAAAGATTAATAAAACATTGTCTAAATATAGGTTTTTAGGGATGCACGTATGTAAATTTGTTTTAACCCCGTGAAATCCAATACAGCCGGTTTGATTGAATTATGAATGACGCGGAGTGACGCGTGACGCTAATTTTAAAGGGGTGACGCTGGTTACACAATAACGCAAGTTATTCAAACTGTTCCTTTAGAGTCTAGATCATAAAGTTATTATACCTTACAGGAGTAGAGGAACTGACATGAGTTGTCAAATGAAACCGTTTTTGGAGGTTTTTAGGAGATTATTGGCAGGCAAAAATTCGAGCTCTGTTTATAATTCTGAATCTAACGTGAAAGCGTGGATAATTCAATGAAATAGTGTCAGTATATTTTACAAAATTATTTACGATTTCACTTTCGATTTAAAATTATTCACAGAAACCGAATTTTTACTGTGCGGTAAGATCCTCAGAAACGGTTCTATTGCATCGCGTCACGTATCTCTTTCTATTATACCTACTTAGACTGCCAACAAACTGCGCTGTAGTTTGGCAGATAAATATGCTATAAAACTGTATTGTGTAAAGTTATGAAATAAAAAAATAAAAATAATAATGAAAGAAATAAAAAAATACAGTGGTGTAAAAGTCTATATAAAATAGTTTCATAAACCTTATTATTATAGCTTGCTTATACTCGTACATACTCTATGGTCATAAACGCATAGCCGATGATGACAAAGTAAGTGTTTGCCTTCATTACCGAAATGTAACATAAAATTGAATTGTATGTTCATTCAATAGAGAAACCTGTTATGTCCACAAATATACCAAAATTCTAGATAAACAATTTACATTATATGGATTTTAAAAGTATAGCTATTGTAAATTTTGCGCTACGTTTAACCACTTACGTATTTATTACAAAACTCTGAGCGAAGTTTAATGTTTTACTTCAGCAAATTAATATCCCGCATATAGTCCCCAAGGGAAATTATTTATTTTTTTATCAAACACCACACCGAGTTTCAACAGCAGAAAATTTTACTTAAAAATACGAAGTATTATCTTCTACAAGCTTTAATTAGAAAACTGTTACTACATTATTATTTTAGGTTCTTTGTGGTAATTAAATTTTAGGTTAAATTAATCTGTACCTCCTTTTTTCTCTTTTTATTAACCTCTACTTTAAAGACCTACGAAAATAAGGACCAATTTATCTCCTAAATTATGTATCGAAAGTCTTAGATACAAGTAATTAAGATAAGGGTTAGGATATCGAGTTTGTAAAATACTCCATCATTCTACTTCCCACTTTTTTGTCATTGACTAAACAATCCTTTTTACCACCACTCAACCTTCCAATTTCTGTATCACCCCGAACATAAAGTTCAAAATGGAGACAAAAATTACTTTGCTAGTATAAAAATTGTGTCCGACTATTTCGATTGACACTGACCACCAACAGACTTTGCACCTGTAGAATGCACCTATCGTGCCGAAAGATTCAAAAGCGTACCCCACCCGACACTTTTTACGTGCCGAAAAAAGGCGACGACGTTATTTTAATTGACGTCGGGCTCTTTAAAAAAGGACCTTTGCTGGCTGAATTATTTGAAGGCTGCTACCGGAATGGGAAATATTTGGACAGACCTCACGGTTGTGGTATGCAAATAATTCAATGTGACAGTTTGAACGGTTAGAATCATGGTATTTAAACAGTTGGCCATGTTACCGAACCGTCTCAGCTTTTAAAGATTAAAGATATCCTTGAAGAATTTACTGAATTTGAAAAAAGTTAACGATTTAAACTTATCGCGATCGCTCTATATCGTATAAATGCTGATATATACTAAATGAACTATGAAACAGTTCATGTGACTTCTAAAACAAAATAAACTTGACCGTTTCAAAGTTCGAAAACACATTTCTCATAGAAGCGATCACAATCCGAGTTTATTGAGCAGAATTAATACCAGTCTCAATATTAGATAATATATTGCCGTAAGAAATTATATTGTAACAAATAAAAGCAAATTGTCGTTTTTATTATTATTCGGATATATCAGAGAGTCAAACATACGGCCGAGTGGGTATAATCTCGTAGAGGTATTAAGAAAGTTATTCGAATCTTAAGGGCAAGGGGGACTAACTTTTAGCTTGGTATTACGTCCACAAAAAGTTTACGGCAATGATAAGTTTTACTTATTTGTATTAGTCACTTCTGGTAGAATGATGATAACAGAAAATGAGTGAACGAACTAAGCTAATCATATCTAGAGGTTTTTCTAGCACACTAGTCTCTTAATAAAGATGGCGCCAAAATAATAAACTGTTTTATAATTCTCAACAGAGGCATTGACTCACAAAAAGTTGATCGCAAATCTGTTCGCGCAAGAACGCGCCAATAGACGAGGGAATCGAATTTTAGAATTCGTTGTATGAAATTCTATGAAACCTCGTATACTTATCCGCGCCGAATCTTTTGAAGAATTTGGAAGGTACCCGAATCCTAGACGAATTCAGATGATGACGTCATCAGATTCCCTTACAATGTTCCTCCAAATTGTTTGCTCTGACAACAGACTCTGACAGCTCTGACTTCAGAAATATATAATGTAGGTACTTTTTCCAACGAATCGTCCGATTCGGCGCGGTTAAGTGTGCGATGCCTTAAGAAACTTCGTTTCGTTCGTGTCGATTCTTTCGGCGCGGACAAGTATGCGATCACTTTAAATATTAACAGATAATATAATATTGCTACACTAGATCTTTCACGACTTAAAAAGTATCTCTCAAGCTATCGTAATATGTAAGTATAGCTTGGCAAAAAAGTCATGATCGTGGTGACAGGTGGAACTAAAACGTTAGTATGGTGGTGTTGTCAGTTTATGCGTGATTTAGACGTTCTTGCGTGGAGGCAGCGCTCTCATTTTTTATCAGGACTTTTTTGCCAAGCTAAACTTTTACCAGACCTAGAAAATATAAGTTACAAAAAACAATCATTCGCTTAATAGATTAGTTTATTACCTACCTAGGTAGAAGATACTTCAGTACGGTGCAGTGATGGTTAAAACTAGCCGAGTCCGTTCCACGCACTGCCCCCGTTGTCTGTAGCGACTGAACCAGAAACTCTAAGGGAAACTTTTAATAGTTTTTCTTTATTCAATCAACATATTTTCGCTCTTGGACACTTCTCTCGTTTGCCAACAATTTGTTTCGGGACTTTTTTCTTTCATTGTGTTCAGTAACTCTCGGCGTTTCTAACAAATTTGATCGCGAGGGTGCCCTGGAAAAGTTTTTGCGTTCTGATCTAGTCTAGACGTGATATTTTGTTAGTTTTTATACTTATCCGTATTTTGAAAAATTATTATTTCTCTTTTGAAGATTTTTCTTTAGAAAAATGTATTTACTACTAACATTATATTATATTCATTTTAGCATGACATATGACTAAAATTTAGTAAGTACAAAAACATCTGAAATATTAGGAATGTCAATAAAAATTAAATTCTTCAAGCGAATCAGTTACGCCAATTTTCGTAGTTAATTTTGAGCTCCGCTTACATTCGTCACATCATTATGATCGTTAATAACCATGAAGGTGTTAGCTGAACAAAATTTGGAAATATTTAAGGAGACTGGAATTTGGAACAGACATATTTAGCAAACGGTGAAGGAAAACATCGTTAGGAAACTTGTATAAGCTGAAGGAGACATTCTGATGCGTATGTGAAGTCTACCAATCCGTATTGGGCACGTGTGGTGGACTAATGCCTATACATCTTCCTTGAGGGTAGGCCTGTGCCCTGTCGAGGGACGTATAAGTATTTAGGTCGATGATGATGCTAATCTACTTAAACAGTTTATCTAATAGTATAAGTATTGTGTTTATGCTTTTCATGGTGGGAGGAGGTATATGCCCTGTAGTAAGACGTATTTAGGACGTATGTCCACTATTAGACATAGGATCGTCACCGGCCGATCCTGCGCTGCCCTTATCCAAGGGTTCCTACCGCCTACAATACTTGATATGCTTACTCATCATCATCATCATCCTCTCAACCAATGGACTTCCTGACTGCTGGACATAGGCCACCCCCAAGGATCGCCATAACGACCGGTCCTGCGCTGCCCTCATCCAACGATTTCCCGCCGCCCTCACCAGGTCGTCGGTCCACCGTGCGCTTTCCGGTACGCGGCCGCCACTCGAGAACCTTTCGGCCCCATCGGCCATCGGTTCTACGAGCAATGTTCCCGCCCACTGCCACTTTAGTTTATCAATTCTTTGGGTTATATCAGCTACTCTAGTTCTTCTGCGGATCTCTTCATTTCTGATTCGATCTCGCAGGGAAACTCTGAGCATAGCGTGTTTACTCAATTAAAATAAATTTTCATTTCTGCCCACGGTGGAAAAAAAACTTGAGAACGAAGGCCAATCAAATTCTGTAGTTAACTTACATTCAACTGAATATGAAGACAAATTACCAGGTGAAATAGTGCAATCGGAATTGAAAGAAGTAAAAATCAGCGTCGGATCGCTATTGCGGGCTCGTGACTAAAATACCGAATGTGTAATTTTAAGATTCTCCAAATGCCCGCACAGTGAGAGAGCAAATGTCAGCGTCTAATAGCATTGCGAACATGATGCGGATGCCGAAGAGTAATCGAAATTTTCTTTTTTATTGTGAAAAAGTGTTAGCTCGCTCTTGTTTTCATTGCTTGCGGAAAAAGTATATTATATTATATAGGTATAGAGTCCTTCTCTCTTCTCTCAGGAAGCGCTCGTTGGCGTAGTGGAGCTTTCGGTATTGGAAACGATCACCGAAGTTAAGCAACTCAGGTCCGGTCAGTCTTTGGATGGGTGACCGTTTAGTGGTATTTCATCTCGAGCGTTTCCGTGCTTCGTAAGGCACGTTAAGCAGTTGGTCTCGGATAGTTCCGCCAGATGGCATTTGTAACTATTCGTTAAGTCAGGTCAGAGGCCTATTAAGGCGACTTGAAAATTCTCTGACAGCAAGTTGACCACTAACTTGCCTCCACCAACACGCACTGGGCCCGCGTGGTGGAGTATGGCCCACTCCCTCTCACCCTTATTCGTGAAAGGAGGCCTTTGCCCTGCAGTGGGATTCTAGAGGCTATAACTTACTTACTTACTAGGGTCCTTCTTTATATGCTGACACTTTCTTAAGAGGATAAACAGACCATCAAACTGGCCAACTTTCTCTATAGGACCAACATCGAAATCGGAGAAAAAAATTCAACTGTTCCTTACAACTCTGCAAACCTACTTGAACCAAATGTATGGGTCAGCAGATTTTTTTCGCGATTTCGACATTGGTCCCATAGTGAAAGGTGTTCAGATTGATGGTCTGATCATCCTCTTAAAAAAGTGTCAGCATATTAAGAAGGACCTTGTATACCGCTACTTTCTAAGCTCTAAAAAAAATTTAAGGGTGTACTCAGTCAATTAGATCCGCACAATTGTATGGGAGCTTTATAAAATTTTCTCGTTTTTCGATCCTGTTCCTCAGGGAAAGTTGTTTAATTTTATATCATTAACAATTATTACAGGCATACTTAACATTGTTTTTACTTATTAAAAACTAGGGGTGAATACAAGATGTCCTTCCGTCTCACGTAACATACCTACCGTAACATTTTTGCTACGGTGTCTTCAACTCTAAATTGAATTCAATAAAATATATTTTTTATTTTGCTGTTGAAGTCGCCCAGCCGAACACGGTTAGGAAAACAGTATCTTCAACTCTTAAAATTGTATTGAATTCAAATAATTTATTTCGTAATACAAATTCCATAACAATGTCACAAAAAATTACAATCTTGTCTAAAGCTCCAGGCGATATTTTTAACACAGTCATTTAAAAATCTGTATTGCAGCATACTTTTTCTTTCTCACAAAATTAATAAAAACTTTGAACTGTAATATTTTCGTCTGTAAGTCAAAACCGTCATTGCATACAAAAATTAATATTTCGTATGATGAATGCTCTTGTCCCGACCATCTGTTTGACGCTAAGCAAATAGCGGAACAGATTGTCACGAAACTAACAAATTTCACTACAAAAAACGTTAGTAGGGAAAATGATTTATAATGTTATTTCGGATACATTCGTAGGAATGTTTATTTAGAAGACGTGAGGTAGACGTGCGTCGGTGTCGAGTTACTGAACTGACGAGCAGCATGTTTGATTTCTAAACACATTAGCAATCTCGTTTCGGTACGGTATGGGTAGGTGGTTGGTTTTTTGATACTCTTTAAATTTGTTAATCTTCTGTAAATACTATATATTCCGCAAATAGTACCAATCAGATTTGAACTACATTGCTTTATGTAGTTTACCTTTTTAGTGGAATCGATGTAGCTCAAATATGATTTAATTTGATTTATATTCTTGTATATTTTAATCCTCTCAAATTCTAGAATATTTAGACGTGTCTACGACGAGGGTACGCCTGTGTCACCAGTCATGAAGGAACAAAGCGTAGTAATGAATACGAGGGCTAGATTGCTAATTATGAATTGGACGATATTTTGAAATTAGTTCTTTCAACAATCTTTTTTGCCAGCCCTATTTACATTTTTAGTTCTCTATTTACCTACTTTGCAACTTTCGTAGACCAGTAGAACATATAAGATAAAAAACATCACAATAGATAGGGATACAAAATCGGCTAAAAAAAGCATGTAAAATATTGAAGAATTACTAACCTTTACTTCCGTCTTCAGCATCTTTTAGATCCAAATAAGTGTATTGGTAAAAGATGAACTAACTCAGAATCTATCCCACCTTCCACATCAGTGGGGACACGTGGTAAAGCGATGTCACACGACAAATCGACCGATGTGTTGGACAAGGTATTGGGTTACTTTCAGCTTGTACACTACTCTGATTAAACTTGTTCAAACTGAAGCTTTATCAAGAACCGTAATGGGTTTAGACAGTTTGTTTTTGTTTTATTTATCTTACGTTTTACTTGAGTATTTTTGTCTTTAGTTTCTTCTAATGTTTTGGGTTAAAACATCTTATTACTATGTTTATGTTAATGGTATTTTTGTAATACGTTTACTTTCTACTATAAAACTCTCTTCGACCAGGAATCAAGAGTTTTAAATCGTAACGTCAATAAATCGAATGTGATAATTTTCTTATAACATTTCCACTTATGGCCCATCATGTCTTGCCCTTCATACCCGGACACCTCCACGCGAACGGAGCTTATTGACGCTACCGGTAGCCCGTGTGGCATAATACTGGGCTGGAAAATATAAAATGACTGCCATCGACTTGATAGAAGAAATAATCACTATTTCTTGCCACACGGGCTACCGGTAGCGTCAATAAGCTCCGTTCGCGTGCAGGTGTCCGGGTATGAAGGGCAAGACATGATGGGCCATAAGTCTAAGAAGCAACACCATATTCACTCACACCTGAGATCCGATCAGCCGATCAACCCCACTTGGACAGGACAGTATCACTACTAACTGTGATCCGTATATTGATCTAAAATAAATAAATAAATAAATAAATAACGCTCACAGGCACATACATTGTAATGATCCCAAACTAAGCACTAAAGGCTTTTATTATGGAAACCATACAACAACGGCACGAACATATAACATCCATGACCGAACCGGGATTCGAACCCAGGACCCTGGTTTAGCAGTCCGGCGTGGTAACCATTACACCAACCGGGTCGTCAAAATGACTAATCTAAAAGACTACATCATCATCAAGCAGTGTCCATCTTCATTTTACTTTTACGCTATAATATTATAAGCCAATTATGCCACCCTTCTTGATCCTGTTTGCATACAGAGTGAACACTGCCTACCTTCTTTCACCATTTCCTCTATGCTGATTGATTGTATGAATGAAATCTCTTTCTAGCAAAACCTCACCTTTTTGTAACAACCTGTATAATCAGTCAATTGTTTTGATCCATTCGATACGTGGACGCTACGGTAGGTCGCTACATCTACGAGTAGCTACTCGAAAATGTATACTTTTGAGGCTTTTTGATCTTAGTTTACCATGTGGACTAGACCAGCAAACCAGCATTAAAGAAAATATATCAAAAAAGTAATTTAATGACAAAATAATTTACTATGCAGCTTGTAATAAAATGAGTGGAATAGCTATGTAAGAGACTGTTTATTATGCTAATCACACTATACTAGTGTTTTATGGTTATTTCTCAGCATGGCTCTGCTACTGGATCATTGAAATGACATAAATGTAGGAAATATCGTAAATTTTTAGTTATAAATTCAATATGCCGAGTGTCACCGTGATATATGAATAGGTGGGCCACTTAGAAATCGTTCGAAAGTAAATCAAAACCGACAGAAACGATTTGTAAAATCGTATTTTTCTATTAAAATTCATCTTTTGTTGTAATAATATTGCCGCACAATAACCAGGAATTAGCAAACAGAAATACACAAATGAGATTCAATCACCTTGATGACCTAAATTGTATACATACAGGGTGTAAGGAAAGAGTATCATTAACCTTTCAACCACATACTCTACCCATCAAACTGAACAACTTTGCTATAAACTCCAATACCTACTCTACTCAAATGTATGCAACAGCAGATTTTTTTTTTGCTCCGATCGTTTTACTCCCATAGTAAAAGTTGTTCAGTTTGATAGGTAGAGTATGTGGTTTAAAGGTACGTACGTACATATACATCTGTGATAAAATCACATAACCTCACGTAAGGTGCTGAGATAGCAGAAGAGAGATAAAACGAGATTATTAACATTGTGGAATCTCCTGCTAGTTCAGCTATAATAACACGTACAAGTTAGTATATAGGTTTAGGTTAACTAGTCATAAGGGGGTGATCTAAGATGGAGTAAAGGATGTCCATTCAAAGTGTGTTTCAATTGCACCCCTGCAACCCACCATATTTCACATCATCATACAAAAATATGCTTCTTGAAAGATTCGAACCTGCGACTCTCGGCTTTGCAGGCAGATTCTTTGGGATCGCATGTTACCCTTTTAAACAAAGTCTGTTGAGTTTCATAGTATGGTCCAAACGAAACCTGTCGATAGAGGACCTCAATCCTTACCCAACGCTCCATAGTAGGTACATAGTAATAATTTTTGAGAAACTTGTTATTTTGATTTAATTTATTTGGTAGGCTACATGCACTACGGTACTATATTGCACTACGGCACTAAGGTACCTGCTATCGCAATAAATATGCCGGAAAACATTTTAACTATTTCACATCTGGACAATACATGGCATGTAGCTATGTAGTAGATTGCATATTATCGGAAATAAAATCTCGACTGTTGCTCAATTAATTTGATAACCAAATTTAACATCCACTACTAAAAACTACGAGTCTAAAATGTGCACCACAGTCCATAACTTTCTATATAATTCCATCATTCTGCGGTTACGAAAATTTCGACCCCAGTTTGAAAGCTTCAGCAAAATTCAACTCTCTAAAGGTAAAAATGGAAAGCTTTTCGACCTAAATCGTGTACGTAAAGCTAAGCTAACCGTGAACTTTTGGGAGTTTTAACGAGTAAGGTGGATGTTTGAGCTCTAAAAATAGGCCAATTCCTGACAACGTTATCCAATATTGAATTAACTTTGTTATTTTGTCTCTATTTGAGTATCTTTTACGCCCACAAGCTAAAAGCTCTTCTTATTTGATGGTATTTGATTTCTGTTATATCAATGGAAAAACCGAGTAATAAATTGTCATTTAAAAGATTAAACAGGATGTAAGGAAAAGTGTCATTAAACTCATTAACCTTTAAAGCACATAACCCCCATCAAACTGAACAACTTTTACTGTTTGAGCAAACCTGTCAGCGCAAAAAAGAAATCTGATGTTCCTTAATGTGCAATACCGTTTGATGGCTAGAGTATGTGGTTTAAAGGTTAATGATACTTTTCCTTACACACTGCACAGGTAACAAAGTTCAGGAGATTTTCAAATAATTATAAACGAAAGTATAATATTTTAATTCGGTACGAACTTCAGGTAGTAAAACAACTAGAAATAATTTAAAGCATAGCATAGCATAAGCATACTATGCTTATGCTAGAAATAATTTAAGTAAATGCATAAATCTTTCAATTAGGTACCGATCATATCGAACTACTCCCAACATAACCCACGTTCATTGAAACAATCAGTATCAAACGTTAAAGCCTGCAGCCACTCGGCCTATCTCAATAAAGTCCTTATTTGATTGCTCTATCAATATTCGCAATAGTTCTGACTAAGGCGACCCATTCAAATGCCTCTCTATATGCAGAAAGCTAGAGAGCCGATTTCATTAACCGTTTAGATTCAGTCGTTCGACAAAGTACGAGTGGACACTCAGATAGAGTTGGATAACCACTTTCAGGAATTTGGACCAATCATTGCTACGTTGAAACAAGTGAAACGTTTGAAAACGCAATGGTAAAGTATTAGATGTGTGCAATGCATAGAAAACATTAACATTAGAGCCATTTTTGAGCGTAGGTAGGCGATGCCGCAACTGTACCGCATCGGCGTAGCAAACGCATCGCCGCGACATTGCCGTGATTCCTCGCGACACTGATATATTTGCGAGAAATATCGTACCGGAATCGCGGCATTGTCGGTACGATATCGTTCCACCAAACGATATCGTTGCGCTACCCTACTACGCTTAAAAGTCGCTTGTGTTACATGGCAGTTAGAAAAAAAGATCAACTAATCGTTCTAAATCAGATAGAGATAGATGATAAGGCATGCAGCATAGTGAAAATTATCCTTGGTATTTCAATAACTTGTTTTTTAAACATAATAATATATGTTGGTAAACAATTGCATTACTTTAAGAGATGATTGTACCCTTGATACTGAACAAGTTTCTTTAAGAAACCTATAGGAAATTCGTAAATGTTTTTAAGACTTCCCATACTAAATGCAATCAGCTCGTCGAACTTTTGTATGAAAGGTCGAATTTTTCTTTTGCTAATTTCCTAAAGGTTTCCTAGGGAAAGTTGTTCAGTATCATGGGTACAATCCCCCTTAAAGTAATGCAACTGTTTACCCTTACACCCTGTATAAAGTCAGTTATAGTGTATTCTTTGAAGAACCGATCAGTCTGCAACACTATAGTCACTACAAACTTAAACAATTGGCCGTTGTCTCCTAACTCGTGAAGCATTTAGATTTTAATTAAGAAAATGTGTTTTGTGTGTCCGTCGGCCGACTGAGACCACTTGACCACCCCTTTAACTTGTAAACTGCGTTTAACCAAATTATCCATGCAAAATTCCTTTCCCTTTAGCAGTGAAATGTTAAAGAGAAGTTTAAGCAAGCAATTCCTATGTAATGCGTTGAATATTAATTTTCCTATAGCGTCCTTCTGACCATTTCTAACGGACATTGGTTTTGATAGTTTACGATTGAAAGCACTTCATTGTGAACTTAGTCTTTGTTTAAGAAGAGTTCAATGTTCTAACAAAACCATCAGACTGTTTAATTTATTCCATTAACTTTCGAAAACACAATACATTATTAATACCCTTCTCTACTCATAACACTATATTTTATTAGAAACATCTCCAAATTAGTATTTTCGCAGTAATTCAAAATGAGAGATGAACGAAACCAACCATAAACATCGCTCCCATGAGATTCGTCTAGAAACGAAACAACTAAGGGTACATTTTGTTAAAAAAATCTATTGTCACACAACCCGTGCCAACCAAACCAATTTTAAAAAGTGGGGCCACTCATGGGGGATAATAAAACCCCATAAAAATCAAAACATGAACTGGTTTAATATTTCGTGCAGATGAATAAGCTTCGAGTGCTTACGCCACACCTTTTGATACTAATTTTGCTGTTAACACAATGCTGAACCCTAAATCATGAATGAACATGAGCGTAGTATTAAGCGTAAAGCAGGAGGGGTGATAAAATGACCCAACAAATGTCGTTAAAGGATTGCCCTTCTGGTATTCAACATAGGACACGAAACTTTGATGTGGTATATAAAATATTGCTGTACCTATAGGACGTTATAAAGGACAATTTTGAATACTGAAAATACGTTATTGCCAATTGTACAATATATTCTGGTTATACTATTATTGATAACATACACAAACGAAAATGGGCAATTAAAAATGGGCATATGTTTTTATATAGATTCGAAATGATAGAGACTGGCAATAATCAGTACCAGTAACTGTATCTAATACTTTATTTCCTCTGGGATCACACACGATGACGCATTGACGGAGCGGCAGACGTCAGTCCGTCATTTATGAAGCAAGACGTTGTAAGAAACCGCAAGAAGAACACACACGGTGACGGATTGACGCACCGTGTGTGCTTCTACGTGCGGTTTCATACAACTGTTTGCTTCACAAATGACAGACTGGCGTCTGCCGCTCCGTCAATGCGTCATCGTGTGTAAAAGCGCTAAAGTACCTAATTGTTTTCAATGAATTCTTATCTTTGTAGTGTCAATGTGTATCTTATTTAATGAAGTAATTGAAATCTTTTGCGTCATCTCAAATCCAAATCCCACATATTGAACTCAGGACTCCTTCTTATTACGCCATTGTCAAACCCGTCATCGTCTTTTATGAACATAATTACAAATTTAATACATTTTAAAGTACAGCAAAATTTACAATGACAGATGTACAACAAGCACCGCTTTGCCTCTTCACCGTATGTCCTGCCATTAAAGTGTTTGCGACAATCGCAAAAAATACACCAAGGGCGAGACCACCAGTAACTGCCCTAAATCAACCAAATCCCTAATAATCCCCAGCATTGGATATTATGATCGTCAGACTTAACTTTTACATATTACTAATACGGAACATGTGGCGAAGATGGGAGGATGTGTCACGATTAGATAGTAGTGCATGTGTGTGGAATTTGTTTTTTTCTGTGGACTATTGACTTAATTAGCATTATCTTTAGTGTGCATAATATAAATTTTGGATTATATTATAGGTTTGTATAGGGGATCGTAGCAATCTTAAATCGTGAAATAAAAATCTTCTGTTCTGTATAAAAGTATGAAAGAGATGTAATTTTTTTGTTTGCGACTGTTACTCCTGAAGTTGTTCGATAGTGCTTTTCTTCTTATTGTAATAACATAAAATTTACTAAAAGCTTACCTTAGGATTTGACTGACATCTAACTGGACTAATCTAGAAACGTAAAGTATTTTGAGACTTGGTTTCTAATTGAATAAATTATGGGATTCTACAAATATAATTGAAAAAAAATTGAATAGAAATTTTGGACGTAATAACATACATAATTATTATTACTTTCCAGAACTTGTATTATACAGGCAGTAAAAATACACCCTGGAAATATTTAAAGGTACAGACTTTAGTTTAGACCATCAAACTGAACAACTTCAAAAAAATCTGCTGTCAAACATTTGAATTGAGTCGGTACTGCAATTTTGTATGAAACAGGAAATTTTTTTGATAAGGCCTTAAAACTAAGTTCAGTGTGTGAAACCGTAAAAAACTTAGGAACTAGGTACCTACTATACCTATATAAAACTAAAATTGAATTTCTTTTATCGTGTTTGTACTCGTATCCAAAATGTTCAATCTTACCTTATAACTTCTTACTAAGCTAAGCTCAGGGTGACGTTACACAAATAAAAAGTAACAAAGTGACGTTTCCGCCGGTCCCTTAGCCCCCAAGCGGGATGAGTGACTTATAGCATTGTATAAATTATTGTTTTTATTTACCAGCTGAATTTTGGTACTATCTGAACACAACACTTCCTTGGTAACAGCGATTCTTAGATTTAAGTACTTCTAAAGGGTGTGAACTGAAATGCGTTATACACTTAAGGGGTGCTACAGACCATCATACTGAACAACTTTCACTATTGGTCTAATATTGAAATCGTGAAAAAATAATCAGCTGTTCCATAGAGAACGTCAATTGCTGCTCGACCTAAATGTAATAGGACAGCAGATTTTTTTTTGCCATTTGATGTTAATTCCTCTATAGTTAAAGTTGTTCAGTTTGATGGTCTACATCTAAAGCATCCTCTTTAATATGTAACGCATTAATTTTACATCCTGTATACAGCGTCCTTAATATACTGACACTTTTTTGAAAATAATATCGGCTGTCCTAAATATTTGGCTCAAATAGGTTTGCTCAAACAGCTGATTTTTTTTCGCAATTTCGGTGTTGGTGCCATAGAGAAAGTTGATCAGTTCGACGGTCTGATCATGCCCTTAAAAATATCAGCATATCGACGCTGGAAAGCGAAAACGCTGTAACCCACAAAAGGCAAACTTTACACCAGGCCCGAAAAACTTTTGCGATTTCAGAAAAAAATTCATAACTTCGTTAATGTTAGTCCCACATATGCCATTTTTGGACAGAAAATATAATTTAAGATAAGCTATGATACGAATTTCCCCGATTCCGTTAAATGTTCCTGCTTTTAATTTTATTGTGGGTTACAGCATATGGACTTTTTTTTTCAACCCCAAAGAACGCTGTAACTGAAGTCGATTATTGTATGGATTTCATAAAATAATACTTTATTTTGGAAATTGAAATCGTTGTAACCCACTATTATGTAATGTACCCAGTACCATAATATTGATGTAACAATATAACCTTTTAAATTTATATAGTCATGTAATGGTTTAACCACAAGAACAGCGAAAAAATTTGCTAAATTGAAATGACGTAAATATTAAGTCAAAAATGTTTACTGTGTTATTAAAAAGTAAAGACATCAGAAAGTAATTCAAAATATAATATTAGGTTACAAAAAAGCACAAAAAGCTTAATTCTTAATATTCGAATAGTCGAAACTGGAATTAACTGGAGCGCGGAAGCGTTCTCGCTTAATTTTTTCTCAAGGAATTCATCTCAAGGTAGGCTGCAAAATCTGAATGATTATTTATCATAATATTGACAAATTACTATCACATATTTGGAGATGTATCAGTAATCAATAGATTCAACAATATTCAAAGTAACACTTTTTAAGGGAATGATTGAACCGTCAAACTGAACAACTTTCTCTATCGAACCAACAACAAAAACGCAAAAATAACTGCTGTTTTATTCAAAAGTGCAGTCCTACTAGAGCTAAATGTATGGGACAGCAGTTTTTTTCGCAATTTTCAGTTTCAGTTTGATCATCCTCTTAAAAAACTGACAGCTGCCTGTAACACGTCTGTAAGTTAGGTATACGAGGAACTCCGTAATATCAATTTCAAACATGAAAGAAAATCATTATTACAATGATAAAATTCTGCTTGAATATAACATTTTCCAAGTTATCCTCTAAATCAGATGCAATTCGCAATACCACTGAGAACGAGGCTACAAACCTGCTGAATATTACATAGTAGGGAACAAAATTTACTCACGACCTCTCGAACGAGACTGGAGTTCAAGAGGCAGACACGTGAAGTATTGAAGGTTTTCGATAATAATAAAATAAAATTAGTAACAAATGCAACGTCCGACACACAAGCCCCATAAAGGAGACGATGAGCAGATTTGGCAGTTCAGTAGCTTCGGAAAAGCCCAGAATCGTATAAGTGAGGAAGACTACGAGAGTCGACATCCTTCTGGGCCGGATTTTCTAGCTGATGTTTATAAGTATAGGCGATACCTTCCAGGTGCTTCATATTACAATAATGGGCAAAAGAAAAGTAGATAGGCTACGAATGACATGGCTTGCAAGCCTGAACAAACAGTAGACAGGCATCGCCACCTTTAAAAAGCTTTTTCGTTTGGCTAGAGACAGCCAGGCATATACAGAGCTGACTGCCGACCTCCAGTAATGAAGAGAAACCCGAAGAAGAAAAAAGTAAGCCAAATACACCACTACATTGGCGACATCCTGGATCTTAATTTGAGTCAGATTAGGAAGACTCCCGCTGCTCAAAATAAGAAGGCGTTGGATAAAGGCTCCTGTCAGTCAGGTTTCCTTTGCGAGGGACCCAGGGCTGTGCCCCGAGGTAATCCTATCCCGAAGGTGTGAAAAGAGCTCTTAATTTTTTTCATTTGTATTGTAATTACTAATTACACTGCAAAGACGAAAAATCGCATTTCAAGAACTAAAGACCGATGTAAATCCTAAACCAAGTTCAAAAGTTGTTTTTCGAGGATTCAAATTAAAAAATCTTACGATGCTGATATGGCAGACTCTCTGCTTCGATGGAGGGATGCTAATCAGCTTAAACGAAGCTTCCTGACGTATTGGTCTCGGCATGAACTTGGATAAAACGAAAGTCATGTTTAATTTTCATATAAACAACGAATTTCACTGAAAGTTGTACAAAAGTGTATCGCACAGGCAGCGGGCCATTAGAATAGGCAGAAACAAATTCGACAAATAGGCTGGTAAAGCGCATTCAGTCGAGATGAGTTGCTTTCGGGAAACTTCATTACATAATATTCTGTCTATCCGAATACCTTATAACGAAGAACTTATTCAACCTACCAATATTCACCTTTAGTATTTAAACGTGGACGATAATAGTAAGTAGTAGACGACGTAGAAACCCTTACGTTAACGTGATCTAACGTCTATAGATTCATAGTCGATTAGAGAGCGAGTGCGAGCGATCTTAGACAGCAGCTGTAAAATAAGCAAGTTAATGTGGTGAAGTGTTGGTCATTTCTGGCTATGAATAAACGGGAGTCCGAGTTCTCAGACGGAGACAACGAAGATAGGCGTAAAGTGGTTGAGTACTTTCCCCTCCAGTCCAGTGGACCGAGAACCTGAGGCATCATTTAGATATGAAAAGGCGAGGATAAAGTTTTGTAGCGCATCTTGGGAGAGCATTATTGAACAGTGGGTGACAATGATGCGCTTTTTCAGAACCCTGTATTTCATAAAGGGAATGATGCAATCCAGTTCACTTTTTTTTAAATAACGTAAAAAATAAGGGAACACATTTACTAATAAAAATGTCAAATAACAGTATCTAACAAGTAGACTTACCATTCAAACGAAACCAATTACGCGCCAAAAAATACGAACAACAAAAGTAAGACACCCTTTTTGACGGCCATGGACTGATTTGGGACGCAGTAAATGGTAGGCCATAGCGGTTCGAGCGCCAAGTCGATGGTGGTAAAAGCAATAACTTTGTCGCGAATACTACATTTAAAAAACCGTAAATTGATTTGATCTAGAAATAGAGATTTGAAATGAATGTTGTAACACGTCATGTAGCCATAATGTTGGTTACGTTAAAACGTAATAAGCCACATTCGTTGCTATGAATTGGACAACAAAATGTCATAAATGTGGTGCACTACAATTTTTTGTCCCGCAAAAACGCTGTAACACACATTGAATAGTATATCACGAACGATGTAACTAGCTTGTTGGTTTTTTCTACGGAACTCGATTTTGACGTAAATCCAAATCGGTAAAAATTTAGAGTTTTTTTGTTATTTACAGCCTACCAAAATCTATGTCGACCAAAAATAACAGGCAATTTCAACGCTGTACAAAATTTTCTAAGGGCCGTAGAGCTATGGGACTCAGACCATTCGACGCAGAATTTTTTTCTGATTACGAATCTGCAATAAAAAAATGTTGACACTGGTGTCAGTTACAGCGTTTTCGCTTTCCAGCGTCGATATTAAGAAGGACCCTGTATATTGTATATACAAGAATAGTCGATAGGTCGATGGGTGGATGGATCCGTGGCATAGTTAGGTAACGAATAGCATCGGTGCAAAAAAGATCTTGGTTTTATAAAGAAAAAAATTAGCTTTTGCCTGTGACTTCGTCCAGGTGGATTTCGAAATACTTCAATACCCCATTGCATCCCTTAGGGTATTGATTTTCATAAAATTCATTTTAGTAAGTATACCTCTACGTCCTCTGTAACCTAATTTCAAGTTTTTATCTTCAGCTGTTTAGGTTGTTCTGTCAGTCAGTCACAACAACAGATTTATAAGTGTCGAAGATGATAATAAGTTTGGGTGGGTAATGGGCAATAAATAAAACGAAGTAGATAATATTATTTCCGTTGTATCTTTCCTGACCAAGTTCTCTCGATGTCCTCTGAAAGCCAATGAAATCTTTGCTAATACAGTTAGTAGTATAAAGATGTATCCACTTTAGTACTACGCGTAGTACTAAAGTGTATACATCTTTTGGATGGGGAGAAATTACCCTTAGAGAGTCTAAGATGCTTTGCAAAGGCCCTCATGTTATTATAATGTCCCGTGAAAAGGATTATTTCTGCAATAATTATTATAAGGTTGATAAGATTTGGTCGTTGACCAAAACCAATTTCAGCCTTGAACGGCTGAGCATCTATGTATGGAATCTTTTATTTACCTAAATATATTCTTATTTACCCATTACTATGTGTATAGGTCGGAATCATGCAAACAATACACGTCCTAGCTTACACCAGGTTACACCCGTTCGACGATGTTGCCAGCATTTTTAATAACAATTCCCAAGTTAATAACAAAGTAAACAGAGGCAGCCTTCTGTAAATAGAAGCATTCGAGCTATGGAACCGTGCAAAATTGCCCATAGATACAGCTATTTTTTAGAATGGGAAAAAATAATATAGTTTAGTTCAAAAAACGGGAGGAAGATACGTAAACATTTTAAAATGATAACAAAATGGTGCTAAGAATCCGAAACATAATACATTTAATCAAAATTGAAACTGACACACATAAAACATTGGGTAAAATTGCATTAATTCTTTTGTAACGTTCCATCTATGTATACCTACATTGAAACTGAAACTAATATAAAAAAAAATAACGGGAAACGTAAATAAAATAACAGAATACCTCAGGCCAAGTTTGGGCCTATATTCTACAGGATGTCAAAACACCATAGTAATACTAAAGGAAGTATTCAGATCATCAAACTGAACAACTTTCACTATGAAGAAAAAATAAAAAAATCGGTGTATGAAACATCAGTTTTTTTTATCGCGGTATTAATGTTGGCTTCATAGTGAATTTTTTTCAGTTTGTTGGTCTGAAGCACCCCTTAAGTGGGGTGTTTTGTTACATCCTGTATAAAGTATTTTAGTAGGAGGTGCTTTGAACTATCATACTCAACAGCTTTCAATATGGAGCCAACAGCGAAATCGAAAAAAAGTGTTGTTCCTTAAAAAAATGACTATGGCTACTGACCCAAATTTATGGAACAGCGAATTCAAATGTTGGTCCCATGTTACAAATTGTTCAATGACGTATGGTTTGCCCATACAATATTTAAGAAATTTTAGTTTACAAGCAGTATGTAGAATTCAACTGAATTGAATCATCGAACGAACATACCTAGTCGTGAGCATCATAAATAGATTTTGTTAGAGTTTCCAAATAATCCAAACTTTGGCCTTATTTTATTGCATAATAAGCTTATTTTTTCGCATCGCTGGCAATAACTAAAAAAACGTAGCAAATTACTTTCGTTTCGTATTGTTTAAGCAAACCCTTTCAAAGTTTGCTTTTTAAAATTTATGCACCCCAGCATTTGCGCAGTATCATCTATAATAAGTATAGGTTACATGCCCCATTTGAAAGCTTCCTGTTGATTTTGAACATAAAAGATATAATCTACCGCACTGGTGTAAAATAACCGTATTTTTCTTTTGTGATATGATTCTGAACTCACCCTTTTAGCAGCGGGTGCCCATTGAACATTGGCTCTCCAGTTTTAGTAATACCCAATGTGTGGTTTTATATCGCAATGTAATATTTTAGTTTAGTGTGGTTATTAATTTCTGGCTACAATGTTTCTTATCCCTTTGTTATAGGACACTAATTGGGACTAATTGAGAGAGAAAATCTAATGTTATTGAATAATTAGTTTTGCAAACCAAGTATAATTCTTTTTATTACCATAGAGTCGTGCATCGTCGCGTCGTCATCACCCCTAGCCTATACAGGGTGTAACAAAACACTCACACAGGGGGTGCTTCAGACCATGAAAATGAACAACATTCAGTATGGAGCTAACTAAGAAATCTCGAAAAAATATCAGCTGTCACTAATATTTGAGTCAAGTCGGTCGGCATTGCAGTTAAGTATGAAACAGCAGATTTTTTTTTCACTTTTTCGACGTTGGTTTCAAAGTGCAAGTTTTAGGAAGCATCCCCTCAAGTATTACTAGGGTGTTTTGTAACAACCTGTATATATTCCACTCCCACTTCACCCGCTTTTCTCACGTAATAAGGGTGAGATGGAACCGACCATACCATACTCTACGTTACACGGACCTCTTGCAAGTTAAAAAAACTCTACATGCTGACAGAGTATTTTCAACCCAATATTCATATCAAAACACTACATTAAGGGCTCACCACTTCTGGGTAAGTTCTTGTTAGCTTATCCGACAGATAGTTTGACATATTTTGTATGAAATTATGTCAAAATATCTGTCGGATAAGCTAACAAGAACTTATTCAGAAGTGGTGAAACACGCCCTAAATAAAACAAGTAGGACTACTCTCAGCTAATTACAAGCAAATACGTTTTCCTATACTCGTACTCACTTGCACTTAGCAAATGCACCATAAGCATAAGAACAGAACATTAGCATCACAGTAACTGTTCTACATGAGAGACACTGGGACGGAATTATGAACGTCTTAAAATGGCTCATGAAATGCTCATCGTCTGTCTATCGACACGTGACGCGTGGATAGTTAATATGGAGACGGCTTAGATTAGACCATTTCACTACATAGGGACCAGCCTCGTGTTTGCATTCCCTTCTGCCAATGTACAAGATCAACTGATAAAGTGAATTGACTTATAAATGCTGTGTAGTATAAAATTGTATGAACATACAAGTTTATACCTAAACGAGACAGCCTTTTATAATTGCGGAACTATAGCTTCAACTTAGTCTAGAAAATTTTTCATGAAATTTGTCAATCATAATTAGAATCTATATGGAATTCAATCCTAAGTTGCTGATTTTATTGCTACCACGTCCCCCGCAAAAAGTGACGGAAAAGTTTGGTAGAGTAAAATTATATTACATGCGTAACTCGCGGTCAAACAAAGGCTGGAGTGGATACAGGACTGGGTGGTATCGGTGTTATGTTGTACTTAGTTAAGGTCGTCACAGAGAGCCGCTATAATATACAGCGCAGTATAGCACGATAGAGTATGGTATAGCGATATAGCGCAGTAGAATAGAGCATAGCTCAGTATAGCGCGATACCGCGTGAGCATCAAGATGGTGGGATATTAGCAGTATTTGCAAACGCTTCGCTGAAAACAGTGGTTATCTATTGACGTTTTCTTTTATGAAAACATTGGTGCTTCTTTCTTTTGTATTTGCATTGCCATTTTGGCTCTTTGTTGGTCACATGTAACAATTATAAATATTGTTCTTGATTGCATTCTCTTCTATCCTGCATCTGTTGTAGTATATGCCGCTTATGTCCCCATTGACCGACCCAGCTGCAATGATACCACTTTCAACGAGAATGTTTTAAAAACCACAACAATCGAGGTATTTTCCCAAAGCTTTGACGTATGACAGTTGAATATGAAAACCCGCTAAGTTGATAAACACAATCAAAAACTTTGGTGCTCCTGTCATTTGTATTTTCATTGCTATTTTGGCTATTTGTTGGTCTTATGTAACCATTATATTTAATTGCATTTTCTTTTTAAGTTTGTATCATCGTGAAGTGGGAGATTTATTGAGTTGAGGCAAATATCCTCTAGGCTAGGTATTCTGCAAACAGCTGTTATCTATTGACGTTTTCTTTGATGAAAACTTTGGCGCTTCTTTCTTTTGTATTTGCATTGCCATTTTGGCTATTTGTTGGTCACATGTAACAATTATAAATAATGTTCTTGATTGCATTCTCTTCTATCCTGCATCTGTTGTAGTATATGCCGCATATGTCACCATTGACCGACCCAGCTGCAATGATACCACTTTCAACGAGAATGTTTTAAATACCACAACAATCGAGGTATTTTCCCAAAGCTTTGACGTATGACAGTTGAATATGAAATTTCCCTAAGTTGATAAACACAATCAAAAACGTTGGTGCTCCTTTCATTTGTATTTTCATTGCTATTTTGGCAATTTTTTTGGTCTTATGTAACCATTATATTTGATTGCATTTTCTTTTTAAGTTTGTATCATCTTTTCATGAAACACTGAATGCAAAGTGGGAGATTTATTGAGTTGAGGCAAATATCCTCTAGGCTAGGTATTCTGCAAACAGCTGTTATCTATTGACGTTTTCTTTGATGACAACTTTGGTGCTTCTGTCTTTTGTATTTGCATTGCCATTTTGGCTATTTGTTGGTCGTAGCGACGTATATGTAACAATTATACATAATGTTCTTGATTGCATCCTCTTCTATCCTGCATTTGTTGTAGTATATGCTGATATCGCGCTATACTGCGCTGCGGCTGTCTGTGATAAAAAAAAAAAAAAAAAAAAACTTTAGGTACAAGTTGAGAAACAGTGCCTAGCTCCCAAACTAGGATTCCTTGTCCACTGATGATGATGATCTTTAGCATGTCCTCATCACTTACAGTGTTCATTGTGTGTGTGTTCAGTGTTAAAACTCAATTACAGTTGAAATAGAGTTGATGATTCTGTCATTCATGGATCACAGTTGTAATTATTCCCGTTTTAGACATAAAACTAAATTTTAAGCCGTGCAGACGGCCGTTGCAAAGATTAGCCAATATAAAATCTCCGGGTGGAGAGAAGTGTCGAGTGATAAAGGGTGGCTCTAACCTTTCGCCCTTAAAGAATGCAAAGAAACGTGATCCCTTAATCGCCTCGTACGATATCCATGATGGAATGGGTTGTTGAGAACGTGACTTTTTTAGGGACGAGATTTTTTGACTTTTTGAGAATGTAAAATTTAGCAAAAAAATTTGTGTCTTTTGCGAGTGTGGTGTGGTATAGCGTTCATCATCATCAGCCTATAAACCTCCCTCTGCAGGATACAGAACTACAAGGAGGGTTTCACAGTCATTTTGCACAATAATTGATCAGGTAATCCTTTATTCTAAGCCAGGAATGAACAAAATAAACACAATATTTTAAAATATACAATCGCATTCCACCCAAACCGTACACAAAACGGAACAGCTAAGTGCGGTATAAGTAATTATTACACAATAACGTTCCGGGAATCTGTTCCGGAACATCCTGTTCCAAGCTTCGGAATAGCTCTAGTGTTTCAATGCTATCAAGTGTATTCGACGCTTTGAGACGAATTGGCACGGACTGTTTTATGTGATCAAGTGGTTCTGGACCTCTTAGACGCTGTGGCTTGTAGCACTCTTCGTCGCTCATACTAACTTAAATTGCTCACAGAAGGTCACGCTAGAATTTCTTTTCGGGGTGGTCAGAAACATTTATATAACTTACCTTACAATTTTTTTATTTCACAAAAAAAAAAAACATAAAAAATGATGTTATTTGAATTGATAAAATTCTTCAATAACATAATTTCCGATCATTCAACCAAAACTAGACAATCTTTTGAAAAAAAAGAAAATAAAGAACAAAAAAAACCCAAAGTAAACCATTTGAATTGATTGTGTTCCTTTATTGTGAATGTTTGGATATGACATGTAGGTATATGCATTAGGTAGCAAGATTGTAAATCCTGTGTTGCCCTGTAGTCTGCAGTGCGATCTTACAGGCTGTAACTTGCCTACTTACTTATATAAATACCTACTTTCTTATTTATTTGACTTTGGCGACCTTCGAATTTGAAATCAAGCTGTCCATAAAAATAAAAGTGCAAAAAAAGTTACGAAAAAAATATAAGAACACAGTTTTAATTCAAATTCTGAGGAAATTGTTGTATCCAGAATTAACATTGACCGGAAAGAGTCATCAAACATTCTTAGAAACTAACAAATTAAAACACAGCACTTATCCGGAAAGGCCACTTAAGAGGTGCAGATATTGACACTAGCCAAATGGTTTAAGCTGAGCCATAAATTTTGCCTGTTAATACTTAAGTGCAAAAGATAACTAAGAGCTTGATGCTCTTGAGATTTTTTCAAAACCATGTGTTCTCTGCACGTGCTAACTACGTTGAGATAGGCAATGTTCTTTTGGGGGTGAAGAAGCGCATATAAAATTAGTTCACAGCTTTTTTAAATCTCCAAGAAATAATGACTTTCAGCTTGTGGTTACCATAGGGCATCGTTTTTTTTTCATTGTAATTAGGTAACATAAGAAAACCAAAGTCTTGCAAAATAAAAAAACCACTATAAAAACGACACAAGACAATAAATTGTTTTGTGTCCCCACAAGTATTATTACGATAACTTATGAATTTTATTGTACAATAACTTCAGTGGGTAATTGTGTGAATGTATGGATATCCCGATTGTAATTAGAGATTATAAAATTTTCCCCAATGTAGAAGTTGTTCAGTTTGATGGTATGAAACACCCCCAACGCAGCTTTGATTGGTGGTGCAATCAGACATAAGGACCTTTTGTTCTATGATAAATCAATTATGTGTGTACTATTATTCATTACAATAACACCTATACATCATAATGTTACATAATGTTAGTAAATCAATAAATAAAAACATAAATAATCTCCACCTTTTATCACCTAGGTCTACCTAGATCTATTTGCAGATTGTTTTTGTTCGTAAATATATATATTTTTGCTACATTTGTAACATTTCTGCTAGGGTGACGGTGACCCAAGAATCTTCCGCTCACGCATTAATCAAAATATTTGCCAAATGTTATTTTCATTTCTGAAATACACACCCGTCTCCCGGAGGAATTTGAAGAAATTTTACTGATAACCATCCATCTGCTGCAGACATGACATATTAAACAAAAAATTTCGCTTCCTAATTTCCTTTACGAACTTTTTCGAGTGTAAAGAGCTTTGTACAAAGTTTAACAATCCAAATGTTTAGTTAATATTATATAAACTGATGATAAAATTTATTCAAAATCAGATTTCCTCAGTAGAGAAAGCATAACAAAATTATGCAGCTCCGTCGTAACAACAAAGCTAACCGAACCACATGGACCGCTTCGAGTAACCCTTATTACAAAGTTACATTTACTGCCTCTATGTAGAAACACAACTACAATGTAGGCACTTATATGTAGTTAGAATTGTCTATCCAGCCTCGGGCTTACTCTGTTTCAATAAGTACAATAAACTTCATAATGAGAATACAAAATCTGTTCATATTCAACATAATGTACAAGTTTTTACACATCTTTTGATCTACAAGCAACTGTATAAACAACTAAGTGATTTCTTTGAAACGTTAAAAAGTAAGTGAAGTTACAAAATATGATATAACAAAATAAAATGTTCAAAGTTATACAACCCTTCAGGGTTAAAACAACAAACTATCAAAAGAAAAAGGATACAACGAACTTCACGTTAATCCCAGAATTGTCTCAATTGAGTCTTTATTCGTGTCGACGCGATTTAGTCACATACCTCACGTTAATACAGGCCCCGGGCATATCTTGTAAGTACCCATGTATCTGCAAATAACGTTGAAGTATTCCATTATATTGGATCCTTGCCTGAGGCGGGAGAGCGTCCGGTTCTAATAAACAAGACAATATTTGAGCTGCTATAGGCGGATGCCTGTGTTTGCTTTGTACTTTGTTATACCTATTATGCGATGTATAATTAGACGTATTTTAGGCGTAAGTTTGAAAGGTCAATAACATTTAAGTAGAAATGGCAAGTGTACAGGGTCCTTCTTAATATGCTGACACTTTTTAAGGGGATGGGACCAACATCGAAACCTGTAGAATACTGTAAACCTACTGGAGCCAAATGTACACACAGACAGCCAAATTTTGGATAGCTATTTTTTTTTCGCTATCATTCTTGTCCGGCACGCCGCGTGCGATCGCGTTCCGTCTATCTTATATGCTCTAACAAATAACGTTCCTGAGTGTCAGAAAAGGATAGAGCAACGGAAAAATGCGATGCTGTGCTACGTGGTGTAGTTCAACCCTTAGAATCCTCAACATGTCATGTACCTACCTATCTATCAAAGAGTTTTTATAACTTGTGTACGTAATACCGACTGCTCTCAAACGGTGAATGAAAATATCGTGAGGAAGCTGGTATGCGTAAGAAGAAATTCCGCAGGTATGTGACTACCAATGTCATTGGGCACGCATGGTGGTCTTACTCGCATACAGGGTGTATGCTTGTCAGAGGGTAGGCTTGTGCCCTCCAGTGAGATGTGGATGTATGTGACAGCCTGGCAATACGTTGAATTCAGACCATCAAAAGAAACAACTTCCACTATAGAGCCACCCTTAGGAAACGCCAGTCTGTCACTTACCTACATGCTGATGATGCACGTAAAAGTCTTAAGTAGCATTAGAATATGCTCACGGTTTTATTTCCCGAGGGGGTAGTCAGAGATATTCTCAAAACTCAGAACATCTAAGTTTCACTAGTAGTACCGAATATTTTTCCAGTGTGACCGGGAGTGAGCCTTTTGTCACTAATAATGGATAGTGGGTACAGTACATAACTCGAAATTGAAGCATGCAGGTTTCTTCAAAATATTAGAAAACCCAGTGATGTTACAAACCGCGCATAAATTTCGATAAACTCATTGGTACGAGTTGGCTTGGATGGGGATCGAACCATCGCGTCCTGCACGGCAGGCAAGGTTACACGCCACTAGACCACCACATCCGCAACATCAGATGTAAGCTTACGCTAAAAATAATGTGCGCGCGATTTCTTAGTAATGACGCATACGGATATGCTCACGACTATATTCCCCGAGGGGGTAGTCAGAGATATTCTGAAACCTCAGAACATCCACGTTTCACCAGTAGTACCGAAACTCTGTCCAGTGTGACGGGGGGTGAGCCCGTCGCAACTTATAATGGACAGTGGGTACAATACACGCCTCGAAATTGAAGCATGCAGGTTTCCTCACGATGTTTTCCTTCACCGAAAAGCCAGTGGTGTAACAAATCGTACATTAATTCCGAAAAACTCATTGGTACGAGTCGGCTTGGACGGGGATCGAACCATCGCCTCCTGCACGGCAGGCAAGGTTACTCGCCACTGTACCACCACGGCTTTTTATCGTAATGACGGCTAGTAATGACGGTAAAGCTCTAAAATTTATATTTGACGTTGAAACATGTTAAACGGATGCCCGTTATTTTTTAATAATTTCAATAAAGCAAAATTACACAGAACCTTTTTATAAATGACTCAAATAAACAGCTTAATAAAAACACAAACAGTAATATGAACACAATACAATTTTCTTTGAATATTAATAATAATCTACGTATATAATACTCGCATATGAGAATAGAGTTATATCAAAGGATACGAAATACTTTGAGTTCACGAATATGAAACACTTTGTGCTTCGCGAATTTTAAGTATACTCCATTCCAAATAGCAACGAAATGTTTAAGGGTATATTGAATTACAAAAACAGGGATTTGAAACACTCTCACTTGTTCTTAGAACAGCTTTGGGAACATTTCGGATACTATATCTTTCTGATAAATAAATAATATTATCTGCTAATCGAAATAGGCCAGAAAAATTCATAGGAATCTGAATCATCATCATCTTGTCATCCTCATAATTATGGAATAAAGTGACAACCTCTGACATGAAAAACAAAATATTAACAAAAAGATTGAGCCATTATCAAAACTAAAAAGATCAAATAATATTACAGACGATGTCTTTTGAATTTGCATCTATAAGAGTAATAATTAGTTTTATTAGAGTCTGCGTCAAGCCAAGCCAATACTCCAATCCCAGTTGCGAATCGTTGACAGCGATTCCAATGTTAAGACCAGGTTATCCAAGTACAAGCGTTTCTTTCTTGCAAGCATAAGTTTGCAATTAGCCATCCCGCTCCAATTGAAAGCAGGATCGCAAAAAAACGTGTTTTTCATTAATATCTTTGCTCATGGGTGTTTCTAAGCTCAAAATTCTACGGAGTTCACTAGAAATATTTAATGTATTTAGTTAAGTACAAGAATAAAAAGTTAAATATTAGCAGTTTAATCATAGTATTGAAAAAACATAACAAAAAGGGGTAACTATGGGATTTTTTTCTATTTATTATACTTAATCTAATCGTGTAATTGAGAACGGCTGCCTATCAGCCAGATCCTTAAATAAGACATAATTGGTTTTCAGACTTTAAAACACAGTTTAAAACACTTTCGTTCGTGTTCAAAAAACGGCCTCGACCAGATAACAGCGTCTTAATAGAAGCGAATTTAAAAGAAGTTGGTTGTATTATTTTTTTAAAAACACCATGCTTTTTAAGTAACTGTAAAGCTATATAAGTTGTTGTTATAAACATATTATGCGTGCTTCACATCAAAAGTTGAGAAGAACGGGCTGCAATAAAGATGTTAGCCGCGGGCTAAGACTGCTTGGCCAGCTGTTGAGGGTCTAAAATCATAAGGGATAGCGATTTGCTTTGATAGAATAGGTACAGTTTAAATTTAACAAAAAATTTTCCGGAACACAACACTGCGCTCCAAAACTAAAATAGCAGATGTAGGGGAAAAGTCAGCAAAACTAAAGTGGAACTGGGCCGGGCATGTTTGCAGAATGCACACCGAGCGGTGGGCATCAATCGTTACGCAATGGGTGCCTCACGACGGGAGTCGAGGTCGAGGCAGACCCCGAAAAAGGTGGCGAGATGATCTAGATGCCTACTGCAATGAGTGGCGGGATGTAGCAGCAAATAGAGAGACGTGGAAGAGTTTAGGGGAGACCTTTGCCCAGCAGTGGGACAAAACAGGTTAAAAAAAAAAAAAAAAAAAGGCCCACGTACTTAACATTCCTTCCATCCATCCACCATGACCTATGATGGTGTTTCCATTTTGACTTTAAAATAAATGCTCATAATAAGAGTTGTAGCTCTGAATAACCTACATTATGCAATAAAAAATCCCAGGGAAACCCCCTCAGGGAATATAGTTGTGAGCATTATGCTTATGCTATATCAATAAACGATTTATTGTATTCTAGGGCAAATGAAGAGTTCTGATATTGGATCGAATGTCTATTAGGCTCGGGTCCCACGGCCTGTATATACGCAAATCGCGCCAAGCCACACGCCGTGGGAACGGTGTCGCCTGTCTTGGCCTGTAGACGCCTGTGGACGCCTGTGGTGTGTATTGTGTCCGGATCGCTGTCGGTAACTTCAAAGGAGCGCCTGTCGCCGCGCCTGTGCAAGCGCGTGGATTGCCGAGCCATTGACATAGTACTGTAGCCAGGGGACTAATTAATTACCAAAAAGATTACCGATTGCCGTTTAGAAATTGTTGTAAGGTGTCAGTATAGAAATAAAAGAAAACGTCGAAATTTAAAAATTTAAGACCAAATCTTTTATTTTTTTTCCACGCCGGGTTGGGATCTGTAAGACTTAGGTTTTAATATTAGTCACTTAGTACCATACAATAATTTGTAAACGGCAATCGGTAATATTTTTTGTAATTAAAAAGTCCCCCGGCTACAGTACTACCCTATCAGTGTCAGTGTCAAGGTTAAAACTATGACTAGATTTATAGATATACCCCCCCCCCCCCCTTGCTACGCCTATGTTAAGATTTTTGCATTTTTAATTGAAATGAAAATGATTAACACTCACTCTCAGTTGCAGAAACCTCGTTAAAGTTAATCCTCCATTAAATCTCTTGCTGTAATTTTTTGTCTTGTGGACGTAGTAAAACCTAGCAAGAGATTTAATTGAGGATTAACTTTAATGAGCGTTTCTGCAACTGAGTTAGTTGCAGGAACGGTCATTAAAGTTAATCTTCCATTAAATCTCTTGCAGTAATTTTTTATCTTGTGGACGTAGTAGAAGCTAGCAAGAGATTTAATTGAGGATTAACTTTAATGAGCGTTTCTGCAACTGAGTGTTAGTTACAGGAACTGTAATTAAAGTTGATCCTCCATTAATTCTTTTGCTGTCACTTTTTGTCTTGTTGACGTAGTAAAAGCTAGCAAGAAAATTAATTGATGGTTAACTTTAAGGAGCGTTTCTGCAACTGAGTGTAAGATTAGTTTATTTTAATCAACTTTTTAGATTAAAATTGTTAATAATAGTTAATTATTTTTAATTTTAATCAAAATTAACTTTGGGTCCGCACTGCTTTAAACCACATACTCGACTCATCAAACTGAACAACTTTAAACAGTAGAACAAAAAAAAAATAGAACAACTCTGATAGCATGGTCAACTCGGACAACATGAACAAATCGGATAACATGGTCAACTCGGACAACATGGTCAACTCGGACAACATGGTAAACTCGGACAACATGGTCAATTCTGACAACATGGTCAACTCGGACAACATGGTCAACTCGAACATGGTCAACTCGGACAACATGGTCAACTCGGACATGGTCAACTCGGACAACATGGTCAACTCTGACAACATGGTCAACTCGGACAACATGGTCAACAAAGTCAACTCTGACAACATGGCAAACTTGGTCAACATGGTTAACTTGAACAACGTGAATAACCTTAATAGCATGGTCAGCTCAGTCAACATGATCAACGGTGGATTTTGTCAAAGTTAATTGAGTTGTCAAGAGTTGTTCATGTTGTCCATGTTGACTGAGTTGACCATGTTGTCCGAGTTGACCATGTTGTCAGAGTTGACCATGTTGTCCGGGGTTGTTCATGTTGTCGGAGTTGTTCTCCTCCATCTGGCGTCAACGCCATCTATCGCGGTTTGTTGGAACTATGTTTTACTAGCTGTCAGAAAACTCCCCATCGGGTAGATTTATTCCTGACTGGCTCGGCAATCCACGCGCTTGTACAGGCGGCGACAGGCGTTTCCTTTGAAGTTACCGACTTTCGATGGATAGCAATACGCACCGCAGGCCGCGACAGGCGCTCTGTTCCCACGGCGTGGCGCGTGGCGTGTGGATTGACAACACACATGCCGTGGGACCCTATCTACAAGCTAGCTACAGTTGGTGCGTGGATTGTAGCGACAGTGTTGCCAAGTTCGGCTTTTCGGAACTAAACTAGCTCTTTTTTTCTCTCGACTTAGTAGTTTATATTTCAGTTGTGTTTATATAAATTAGCCGTAATTTTACACTTTCTTATTACGGACAAATTACAGAGCACGGTTTGTCGTGAAAGTTCGTTTTGTTTCTATACATTACATGCAAATCTTTTCCAATGCAGTTTTCGTGTGCCGCGGTGATTACGTAAGACGCGACAATTATCGTATTTCTTTTTTTTTTACTTATTCCGGTCTCCTTATAATCTATGTTCTTGCAGAATAATTCAGAAAAGAAAGATTGTTTTTCAGTTATTAAAACAACAAGAAATGAAATATGTAACAATTTAGACATTATAATATATGTAATAATTTGGCTTTGAAATAAAAGAAATAAATGGCTCATTCCCTTGCGTAGCAATGGTAACACTGACTGGCATGGCGAGCCACAGGCGCCGTGGGAACGGGTCGGCGCGTGGTGTTACAGGCGAGTACAGGCGAGGCGCGTCGTGGCGCGGCTTGTCTATACACAGGCCGTGGGACCCGGGCCTTACTTATGTGGCGTTCTCCGGCACAAACTGAAACTAGAAACTACTAAAAAGGTCAAAGTCACTTATCCATAGACATGCTAAAGCGACGTTGCAACCCTTCTGTTCGATTCGATTATAATTCTTGAGAAAATTTGCATTTATCACTACTGAAACTTTAAACAATATGAAAAGAGTAGACATAGCTGCAACTGCAGCAGATAATTTTTGTTTTTAAAAGATTTTTATCAACCCCAAAAGTTAACGGCCTTGAGTTCATGCATTATAGTCCAATCATTTTAGGGTTTGACCCTAACAATAATTCATCTATCGCTGAAACTTTGCACTGTGATATAGTAAAGTATACAGATTACAGTTGACAAATATACTAGGTTTTAATTTTTCCGGTCCTAGATTATTTGTCAACCATACAAACACTATACTTACTTACTTTGGTACTTTTGTTACTTTGGTATACTTTACTTTATCACACTGCAAAGTTTCAGCTATAGATGAATTATTGTTAGGGTGTCCATACAATGAAAGTCTAAAATGATTGGACTATTAATTTATCCTACAATCGCTTATCTTCTATAACTTGAACTGTCAATTATTAAGCTTCGAGTTCCATCTTCGAATGCATCGTGCCACTTTAACTTTCGTAATGATTACTCAAATAATATCTTAATTAGTTATTAGTCTTTAGTTTGGTAACGGTATAAGATTCATTTATTTAATGTTTATTGACTTGACGACACGTAAACTGATGGTGGTTAATTGCACAGTTATAGTAATTGATTAATAAGAAATAGTTTGAATGAGGAAATAACTGTGTGTTATGAAATTAATGTTAAAGAAGATAATAAATTGAGTATTTTTATTAAAGAGTTCGAATATAGACTTACGGTTTTTAGTAAAATATATTACTTTTCATTCATATAATTATAACATATGCATACGCCTATGTCTTACTGAGATATGCAGCGACTCTTTGGAGTAGGCCGGGTACAAATTTCGAGCATGCTCTTCTCAATCCAAAGCTTTGCAATGTTTGTTGCTCTCTTAGTTTCTATTTTTGCATGGATAAACAAAAGATGTCTGAACACAACCCGAATAGATGTGTAAAAAAATTCGAGCTCGCTTCGCTCTCTCCTTTTGTGTATGTCTTTTAATAAAGATAAGGTGGCAAAATCGGTCTGTGCCACTGACATGCAAACACTAAAATTATAATTCCTTATTTGGCACGAGACACTCCTTGTTTAATTATTTTAATAAACAAAATGTACAGTTCATAATATAGTTTTTTTTTTAATTGCAAAAGTCTTTAACATTTGAATTTTGAAACCTATAAGGGGGTTGTTTAGACCATCGCACTGAACAACTTTCACTATCGGACCAACATCGAAATCGCGTAAAAATAATCAGCTATCCCATAAATTTAGTTCGAGTAGATTTGTAGTTTAGTGTGGAACATCAGTTTTTTTATCGCGATTTCAGTTTGATGGTCTAAACCACCCTCTTAAATTTTTATAATTGTATTTTTGTAACACCTTGTATAAGCCTCATCCGCAGGACTGGGTGTTGTGACGATCCTTGGGGGAAACCTATATGCAGTAGTGGACGATTGTCGTCTGAAATAATTATAATGAATCCGTATCCGTACTGCATATTATACTTTTTGAGTTACACCGTACAATATGATGCGCATACACCAAGCAACTGTTCTTCTATTGGTCAATATTCAGGTCTTTACGTTTTCCTAGATTTAAGTACAATTTACTGTTTCTACTATTGAATAACTTTAATCAATATTCTTCTTAGCGTGTGGGCAGCAAGCCCTGGTATCAGAGTTTATTTAAAACGCCTTACGGCCTCTAACATGGTTTTTATATGTAACGACTGCTACCACCAGAGATAGTAGCCGGGACCAACGGCTTAACGTGCCATCCGTAGCACGAAATCGTATTTCTTTTCAGACAATCAGGTGTTCCAGCCTGCAATGTCCTAATCAGCTGGAGAAAAACGCACAAAGTGACATTTCACTCGGTGCCCCCCGTGGGAATCGAACCCACGACCTCCGAGTCAAACCGCGTGTCCGTGTAAGAAGAATAATCAATAACGATGAAACAAACAACCTAACACGTCATAGAATTCAAAGGAAAAACAAACTATCCACTATTTTTCATGAAACACGTTACATACACACCTACAGTTACGAAGTAGAATCTCAGCGAATATTCCTTCTCATCTCATATCGTATTCATTAGATTTCATTTGTCAGCGCCCGTTTCTTTGATGAATTATTCACAGCACACGCAATTTGTTTATGCTAGTAATACCCGAACTATTTCTGGTAGTGTTGGACATAGAAATATAAGTGTGATTACTCTCACGTTAAGTTAGACTGGACTCAGTTGCTTAGAATTGTATGAGCAATTTGTTATTACATTTTGCTATAAAATATTATTGTTATGAGATTTCATAGTGTTGCTTGCATGCAGTGGCTTCGACCGAAAGTTATGGAAAAAGTCTAACATAATCTAGTTTGACCTCAACTTGGGTCAGACACTGACCTTTGGTCGGATACTGGTATTACGATACATCATTATACCCCTTCAGTTGGCTTGGTTTGGTTTTGATTCTGGATCTCGAAGATCTCCCGATGCTCGATTTGCCACTAACAAAATATCAGGTTTAAAAACTCGCTAACTAACATAGACTAAACTGCCTAACTTATCCAGCACGGCTAGTATACCACCCACGACAAAGTGACAAAAACGTCATTCGTGCTCTTTTTGGCTTACGCAAATTAATAAAGATGGAGGCTTATCTCGATTTTTATCGTTTTTTTCGCGGATGGCATGCGCGGCCTACATGACAGGGCACCATAATAATTCTTTATTTGAAGATTTCTTTTGGATGACAGAAAGTTGATCCGGTCACTAACTTGCCTCCACCACAAAACACGGGACTCGTATGGTGGAATATTGACTCTCACGCATATGCATAAGGCGAGGCATATGCTCTGTTTTGGGACATGGATAATTACGCTGAAGACAATAATACAATAAAATTGTAACAAACAAAATCTATTGAAACGTATTTAATCGGTTAAATTATCTCAACACTAACTAAAGATATTTCACAGCGAAATACAAACGAAATCCGATATGATTCGAACCTCTTTTTCACCCAGATCTCATATTTTCATCTTAATAAAACAACATTGTTGGCCAAAGGTTTCTTTGTGCGCAAACAGGGTTACCCAAAGGCTTTGCAGTCGGACGTAGAAACTTTTCAATAATCATATACGAAATCCTTCATCTGAGTCCGTCTTACCTTTGTTTTCGATCTAGTGATAGCATCACATCTTATTATATGCGCTTTTCTGTTTTCTGCATCACACCAACAATTTATTTTGAAGTTTGAGTCAATTTTGGTTTAATAAGATTTATGAAAACGACAGGTGTTAATTAAAAACTTTTCGATAATATTAACTTGATATAACAACTTCAACAGTTTTAGTTTCTTTTACAAAACTTTAACCACTTAGTTAGATGTAAGTTACTAACAGATTTTGTGAATTTATCTCAATTTATGTTTAATGCTATTTTCACTACATAACGAATTTTTGTTTGTACCTACCTACATATGTATAGGGTCCTTCTTAATATGCTGACACTTTTTTTAGGGGATGATCAGACCGTCATTTTTTTTCGCGATTTTGATGTTGGTCCCATAGAGAAAGTTGTTCAGTTTGATGGTCTGATCACTCCCTGAAAAAATTGTCGACATATTAAGAAGGATCCTGTATAGAAAAAGTTTGTCCAAAAATATTATCACTAGGAATCTCAAAATCTTTACAATACACCCATGTGGTTCCCAACCACAAGCTTGGCCATCCATACCATTTCTTTCAGACGATGCCGCTACTATGGCAACATGAGTAAATACCCCACATAGAGAAAGCTTCGAACAATCGCGCTAGTGGAAGATTTATGGAAGACATAGAGAGAACGCGTTACGTGAAAATTGTGTGTGCTCCTAAAAACTTTGTCCCTGAGATGCCAGGAGCGCACAAAATGATCAAAATATGATCTCGTAACGAGATGAGAATCTAAATTATTATTCGTGGTCTTGGAGTCTTATTGTGGATTTAATCAGTATCAAACCAGCATAGTGTTTCTTAGCGATTTAGCTTTTTGATATTGATTAGTGAATTAATTTTACAATGGATATTATAATCACAGAAACAAAATGTTACTTTCCTAATACGTTATCGGTCTTGTAAACGATATACACAAATTGAAACATAAACAATAGCCCTAACGGATTTGGGGTCTTATTGTAAAACTAAGGTACCCGATTCAATCAATCGTTATCAAATCGACGGGTTGTTTTTTACTAGTTCTTATCGATTCTCTTTCTTAAACGCAGTTAATTAAATACAGACAGTGGATATGATGATCACAGAAACAAAACACTACTTAAAATTACGCAGTACAGTCATAACACGTTACCAATCTGAGGGTCTACTATGAGTTTTCACTGTTTTTTATTTACTACTGTAGTTGCGTCGCCAAGGGGCTAACCTCCTGGTTTTGTGTAACTTTGTAACCATTTATGAGTTTTATTCAATAACTATGGCACTCTTTGAGCTGAAAATAAACTGTGGTTCAGTTTACTACACGATATGAGAAGTGATGTGGTTTTTCTAGAAATCGATTTTAATGAATAAAACCGAAGAAAAGGGACTCTAAGTCACCCCTTTTATTCCAGCTGTAACCATTTTACTCTTACATTTTTAATCAGCAGAAAATGAAAATTTACAATATTGTTCACAACAAAATGTAGAATAATGTGGTTTTCTTACTTTTTCGAAATTAATAAAAAATCATCTAATTTTTTATAGAAAACCGCTAAATTCTGACCGGAGCCATGCGCTCGTTCGCATCGATTAGTATGGAGAGTCGTGGTCCAGAATAGAAAATTGGTGACGTTACTACAGTAGTAAATAAAGTACGGTGAAAACTCATGAGAGGCCTACAGGTAAACGATATAATCGGAAGCTTAAACAATTGCCCTACTGAACTGTAAGGACTATAAAGCAATTAATTTAACAAAACAAAACAACTTTTGTAATACAAGATCATCTTTCTCTGTAAATATTTCATCAAAAGACTCAGACATATTTTCTGAAAAGGTGTTCTAACCATCCAGCCTTTGGATATGAAAACATAAATTGAACTCAATAACATATCAAAGGACTTGTCAGGCTGTAGTGTACCAAAGCTCACGTGTTTCTACCTATCCTGTTTTATCCAAGAGCTTTCGTACTGATACAATGTTTTTGGGACTTGGGGATTTCCTTTTGTATCCTTTATTTTTCAATTTATTCGAGGACGATATTATTAGGTACTGATATGAAAATGTTGTTTGAAATGTTATGAGCATGACTAAAGTAAAAACGATGTATTTAAGGATATGATTACGTTTTTTCAATATTTATGAATATACGGTTCTATTAAAATATCTGCCACGGTGCCAATGGATTCTACAATCGCTTTATATCCCCATTTCCTCGAAATAGACACTAATATCAATTGGAAAGTCCATATAAAAAAAGTAGAAGCAAAGTTATCGAAATTTAAGTACATACGCACTATTTAAACTAAAAAAGACCACAGATTTCAAAACGTCACTTTCTGCTTATTACGCTTATGCACAAGCGTGGCTCAGCTATGGAGTGATCATGTGGGGAAATAGCACCGACGCGTCCAAACTGTTCATCTTACAAAAGAAGTGTATTCGGATTTTAGTTAACGTGGATCAAATGACTAGTTGCAGAGAATTTTTTATAAAACTTAAAATATTAACACTAATCTCTCTGTACATTTTGGAAATTGCAAAATTTGTAAGGAAAAATAAACATCTTTACAATACAATGAAAAGTACCGGTAGGAAGACTAAGTACACAAATAAATTGAAAGCCACCTTCTCGAAACTACAAATGTTTAGATCAGGCCCCCACTCTATGTCAATTCAAATCTACAACGCAATCCCTGATAACATACAACAAGAAGATAACTTTAATATGTATATACCTAAACTCAAAGAGTATATAGTCCAGAAATGCTTTTATAATTTAGATGAATTTTTAGACCCATCATGTGCCTAAATTTTAAAATTTGTATTTATTATACCTAGCATTTAAGAATGTTTATGTAATTACTAATTAGTGCTATAGTAGTTTATGTAATTATAAATTGCAGTGCCCCACCGGGGTCCATATTGTGTTCTGAAATCTATTGTAACAACTTATGTACCATATGGAAGCAATAAACAATTTGTATTTGTATTTGTATTTGTATTTTATCAATCTACACAATATGTACTTTATACAGAGTGTAACAAACCATCCTATTAAAATTTAAAGGGGTTGGTTCAGACCATAGAATTAAACAGCTTTCACTATGGAGGCAGCTTCCAATTAGCGAATATGGGATAGCCCACTCTTTTTTTTGACGTTTTCTCCGTAGTGAAAGTTATTCAGTTTGATGATCTAAACCTTCCCTTTAAATATTACTATGGTGTTTTGTTACACCCAGGAAAATTCGCAAAATTTCAATGCAAGAATTCTCAAAAATCTAACTTTAGAAGTCGCATTAAAAGCGTTTCAAAACGCAACAATTTAATTTCTGGCGTTAAACAGCAGTCCATTTTATAAACTCACAATAATTAAACATCGGACTACGTTCCAGTATTTAAAACCGGTCAATTATATAAATTTTCGAATGTCATAAAACTGAGCGTGGCAATAATGAACAGGCGGCGCGCGTGCAGTAAACTTGTCGCAGTTAATATTGAGAGGACTTATTGGACATTTAGCTATTTGGTAGCATGGACCGTCCACTAAATAAAGCCTATATGAACTGCCTATTTCGTCAGCCTCTAATAACCAATGTTGTTAAGAGGCAGTTTGTTAAGGGACTTGTACACGTTAAGGCAACGCCTTGAGCCAACACGTATATTTCTTGGCGTTGATTGGCTATTGGCCACCAACGTACGGCAATCCGTCTCTTCTTCTATCGAGTCGATGGCATGTCATTTTAAATCTTTCCAGCCCAGAATTTCGCATCCGTGATTATGTCGGTTTTTCGTTCACATATCAAAGAATCTTGGTGTAATTTTACATTGTCTCGTTCAGCTCATCGACATGGTATGTATGCGTGAGTGGCAATTAAGGCAATTCGTCTTGAGTTTATGTTATTTACAGTGCCGGCGTGATGTGATGTGAAAATATATACACAGAATGTTATGAAAACCGTTTCATATTTTCGCAATAGTAATAACAAAAAAAAACACCCACGTGTAAACAAGTAGGACATTTTTTTTTGTTTCTTATCGGACCATCATTGGCCCAATTCGTTGCACCAACGCAACGTGTACTGCGCCTTTAAGCTGACGATTCGATCTTAGTCCAAGCATCAAATTGGAGACTAGCCGAAAGTTTAGATATTATTTTGCTCCATTTAGTCCTAGTTATAATAATGGAAATTTTGAGCTCAACCACCTCTCGAGTGTCCTGTCCTCCCTGTCTGTGAGAAAAATAACCTTACTTAGCTTTAGAGGTTGAATTTAATGGCCATCGAAAAATAACCATTAAGTAGGTATACATTTCTTTTTCATATATGAACATCGGCAAAGGAGTTGGCCTTGTTATTTTACTGAAGCCGAAACAAACTATCAAAAATGTAATTTACTTACAAAAGCATTTAGCTCAAAAAAGAAAGTACAATAAACATTTCAAACGGAACACGTATTCAAATTGAATCCTATTTTATTCGAACATAATTTACAAACACCGCGTGAAACTATTTTTCCACACAATAACAACAAATTTCTCCAATTTGAAACTAAATGACAAATAGGAACATAATTCAATTTAGTAGAAAATTATATAAAGAGTCGCTTATGGAAATGTCGCCAAGCCTAATGTATCTTCATAAAACTAGAGAGTAACCTATGATAGTGTTAATATCCCTGGAAGCAAGACTTATTGGTCGTTTGCCGTTTCGAGAAAATAAATGGGATAGCGTAGCGCTGCAAACGTTGATCAGTGGTACATGGTATATTAGTGTTACATACCGAACTAGATGGCTCAATGCCTAGGCTGGGTGAAATTTAATTAGAGCAACAAATAGGGTCATACACTCTGGATTTATGCCTCACTTGTTCTTCGTCGTCGGAACTTTTATGCCTGTGTAAGGACATCTTGAGGAAGACCTCAGAATTCAAACTATCTCTACATCATTTTCATCAAAACACTTTCGCATTTAAAATATTACTACGGGTTTCACGAGATTCATCCACGTGGAATTTGTAGTTATGCCTTGTCCTTCTCAGGGTTGAAACTTTCTCTATACTCTATACGTCCAGCATGGAGAGCTCGTGTAAACAGTGAAATTTATGATTTTTGAAGCAAGTAGGCGATCACAACTAGACGCCAAACGTGATTAATTGAAAGCCCGACCATCAGCGGTTATACAATATCACTATGAGAATGACGTGCTCACGTGCCAGCTATCTTCTCCAAGAAGATTGGCTATATTAGCCACATGAGGGTCCATCAACGCCAACAACGGAGTTGCAGCAGTCACCGTGGCCGAAATCGGCCAGGACCAATACATACACATACTCTATACCAAATTATATAAAAATCAATTCAGCGGTTAAATCGTGAAAACGTAACCTATACGTAAATAGAGATACTTTCGATTTTAGAAAACGTTAACGCTCGTCCGAAATGTATGGAACACCAGATTTTTTTAGCGATTTCAATGTTGGTCCCATAGTGAAACTTATTCAGTTTTATGGTTTAAGAATTTTCCCCTTTAATAAATAACGCATTTAAAATTACACCCTGTATAGAACGATGTCGTCTTTCTTTTTGTCGAAATTACTCTAATTTCAGTATTAATAAATAAATATCTTGGACATTGTCACACATTTAAAGTTCCAGAATCTGGCCTGGACTTGTATTATGATAACTAGACAACGATATAGAAATACATTATATAGATACAAACACCCATGACTCGGGTACAAATATTCATATTCATCATACAAATATTTGTTCCTTACGGGATTCGAACCCGCGACCCCCGGCACAGCAGGCAGATTCACTACAGACTGTGCTGTCGGGCCGTATTAAATATTGTTTTATGAAAACTCTTCACGACTTAGAGGCATGTGTCAGAAAAGGCTAATGATGAAAAAATTAAAACAATAAAACACCAAAAATGAGCAGCCCATTTTAACTGGACAACACTGAATAAGTTTTAATTAAAAGGCTCTCATATGCGGGATATGGCTGCAATTAGCGGGATGAGCTACGTACAAGCAAATCTGGTGGAATTGATAATCCGATTATTACCACTTACTCGAGTATTCATTATTTTCACTGCCACATATATTTTGTGAGGCCATTGTTGGCATTTGTTGTTGGAGGCGTTGGTGACGCGAATAAGAGCTATGGAACCTCAATCTCGGGGCCCAGGTTCAAACAGCACGGATGACATGCCATGTGCCAATGAGTTTTTCAAAGTATTGACTTGTATTCACAAACGGTGAAGGAAAACATCGTGAGGATCCATATTATCATGCTGAAGAAGAAGTTCTGATGGGAATGTGAAGTCTACCAATCCTGATTGGGCATGCGTAGTGCAATACTGCCCAAAAACCCTCCCTGAGGGTAGCCCTGTGCCCTGCAGTGAGACGTATATAGGCTGTGATGATGATGATTGTTGGAATAGTGGGGCTTCGCTGGTATTCGAAACAAGCTTAGCAATGCCTGGTCGAGTCAGAATTTGATTGGGTGACCGTTTGTGTAGTATTTAATCTGGAAAGCTTCCTTGCGTCGGAAGATACGTTAAGCAGTTACATAAACACACATTGATGCAAGACGGCGATAAGGCCTCCGCTCATTGCAGCGATAATATCGAGCGATATTATCGCTGCAATTTTGCGATAATTGTTCTCAGTACAGTTTGTATGGGGACGCGCGCGATCCTACACACTGCCGCGATATTATCGAGCGATAATATCGCTGCGATTTTGCGATAATTGTTCTCAGTACATTTTGTATGGGGACGCGCTCGATCCCACACACTGCCGCGATATTATCGCAACCTGAAGCAATCTCTTTCTACTACATTCAGTGAAGGGCGCATGCGTGACGCGAATCGCGGAATCGCTGCAGTGTGTAAGGTGTCGCGATATCGCTGTCGATAATATCGCTGCAACGTGCGGAAGCCTTTATTTGTAAAGGCAAGTCAGGCTTGTTAGGTTTCGGAAATACATCGGTAGCTAGTTCTAAAGACCAAAAAATACAGGTCTATCCATCCATTGGAAACCATCGTATTTAGATCTGTACAGCTTTTCACATTCATCAAACAATAACTACACTACAGGGTGTTTGGGTAAACAGTTGCATTACTTTAAGGGGTGTTTGTACCCGTGCTTACGTTCCATAAGAAATCTATAGGAAATAGCAACAACAACAAAATGACTTTACATAGTAAATCAGCTGATCAAACGTTTATAATATGAATAATTGTTTGTTTTTTTTTACGTGGATCCTGTAAACTTCTTAGGGAATGTTTATCATGGTGTTTGTAAACAAAAAATTGCATTACTTTAAGGGATCTTAAAGTCACCCTGTATAGCCATCATGATTCTCGGATGAGGCGCACTTGATTAATTTTACTCAAATATTAAGATTGTGGTGTGTTATGAATACTGTATAAATATTTAACATAATTATTATACCTACTGAGCTTGAGCTAACACGGAACGCGGCTTGCTAATACAATATTAATTAATTAAGTTCATAAATGGAGAGCGAACGCAGTATGAGGCGTTAACTCTAGTTATTCAGTTTGTAACTTCGGAACCTTAGGACGCCTTTGTTTATTCGACGAGAAACCTACAATTTTAAGTAAAATTTTAGCTCTTATGGCATACGCAAAAGTTAAGTATTCAGCTTAATATGTTGTATACTGTTATACCTTTCGGCCCTTTGCAAAAAATTTGGCATAAAGATACGAGAAAATATTGTCTTGTATCTTGTATATTTCTAAAAATTTTACTATTTTTTCCCCCCGACTTCGTCCGCGTAGAATTTTATTGATTTCTAATCCATCAATCTACTGATAAACATACATACATAAACCCGAATATGTAGGGTCCTATTTTAAGGGGATTATCAGACTGTCAAACTGAACAACTTTCTCTTAGACACCAACATCGAAATCACGAAATAAATATCTACTTTTCCATACAAAACTGCAAACCTACTTAAGCCAAATGTATGGAACAGCAGATTTTTTTTACGCTCTTTCGCGAATTTGTTATTTTATTTACTGCAAACTAAAAGTTTCCACTGATAAAGAAACTTAATAGCACTACCATTGCAACATAACCTACCTACATACATAACTATGTAGGAATTGGACTTAAATTTAAACGCTCCTAATTTCAGGTATGCCGCTCTTGAACCACAAAGCATCTATTTGAATTCAGCTAATAAGAGCCTAGCTTCACTAATTACTCGCCTTCAAGCTCCTGAACGCTGACATTCTTCAGTGGTTATGGTTAGTCAGGGATGAGGAAACTAGTCTGCTCAAGGGGAACGAAGGTACCTGTTGACAGTCAAAATAGGGTAAGCATAAAACGTAGTAAGTATACTATTTTCGTTGGGGTGGAAATGTATAATTTGCTACTGAATTTAATGTAGTTTATTTAACTAAGTTATGGCCGCATCTTCTCTATCTATAGTTAGATTTCCGAAGCGGTGGTAGAGTCAAAAAATAAATGATTGAAGTTTAATCAGAAGACCAAAGTTTGTGTTTCATTTCAACATATAAAAGAAGATATGGGTAACCTATTATTTCAGAATCATAAAAGATTCCAAATATGACAAATTATGCCTTAAAAAACATGTCCTAACGTTGAAAGTAAAAAAAGTTGGGCCAATTTGATATACAGGGCGTACACTTAAATGCTTTACATAGGTAAGGGGGTTTTAGATCATTAAACTGGATAGCTTTTACTATGGGACCAATTTTGAAATAGCAATAAAAACGGTTCCATAGAAAACGTCAATGGCGACTCGACTCAAATATACAAAACTTCGATGTTGGCTCCATAGTTAAAGTTGTTCAGTTTAATGGTCTGAAGCACCGCCATACAATGTATTTAATTTTACACACTGTACATACAAAGAATAAAATGTAAATTTTTGGCCTACTTTAAAAGGGTGGAGTTTTCCATATCTGTCAATTTTTGCAATGGAAGTTGGGACGAACATCACAAAGCTCTTCTATGTGCAGTTCAACTTTTCCAAACACAAAGCAAAATTATAAAGTAGTTCTCAATATTGTTTTCCTTACTAAAAAGTTTTGTACGAGCAGCTTATAAACAAAAGTAAGTAAACAACTTTTAATTAAATTACAGCTTCAACTACCAAGAATATAACTTTTCCATCATAACTTACATTGTATTACAAGAAACATTGCTTGTTCGGCCTTTAAGGTTACTGCACCTTAATTACATTGGCATGTGAACTGAATATTCTTCAAAATAACACATATGGATGACTGGTCATCAGTCATCCATGACTACAAATAGCATAGAACGTTGTTATCCTTAGTTTGATCTTTTTCTAACGCAATCATTAGGTGTTGGAATGTAAGTTCAGTCATTATTCTACGCTTTTCTAACAAGTGGGGAAATAATTTTAAAAATGGTGTAAGTAAACTTAAATGTGTTACTTATAGGTACCTAAAGTGGTGCCCCAAGACCATCAAAATGAACAACTTTCAATATGGGACCAAGACTGAACTTGCGAAAAAAATATAGTTCCATAGAAAATGTCAATGCTACTCTCGACCAAAATAGTAGATTTTTTTTCACGTTTTAGCTGTTAGTTCCATATTAAAAGTTGTCCAGTTTCATAATCTGAAGCACCCCTTAAGATATTAACGTATTTAATTTACACCTTGTATATCGGCGTCATCTGAGAAAAACATTACTATTTAAATGATAGATATTGAGATGGAACCGGATAGCGGACATCGATCCAAGTAAGAGATGCAAAATAATTGAAAAAAATGTTATGGTGCTATGCAACAATGAGGCATACATTTTTTTTGGTGAAAATCCGAATAATTACCTACCTACCTAGTACAATCTCTTTGTATTATAATTAACACATCTTCACACATCCATGTCTCTTACCTTGCGGTCTCCATCGGCCGTGTACCAAGGCAATGCGTACCACCCAAGATAAAGCATGTTCGGAGTAGAACCGACAGCGTAGAAAACCATAAGTTAAGGTGGAATGTCACGAGACGTGCTCCTATAAACATGAATACAACAATGTGAAGCACAGAATGTAATTGAAGGTTCTTAAAGAACGAAGGAAATATTATTTTAAGAATGTTTAATTAACGTTAGAAACTAAGCAAATATGTAGTAGCTTTTTTATTCGTATTAAAATTTATTTTTAAAAACATAAGTTCATTAAATACATTTTTTCTGCATATTTCATTGTAAATGAGCTACTTATCTACAGTGAAAACTTTTAATATTAAATAATGACTCATTTAGTTAGTACTTCTCTTCACAATCAGTTCACAATAGACAATAGTCAATTAAATTTTGAGAATTACTTGAAACAATCCCCCTTTAATCCTTAAGGTACGTTTATAAAGATATTTTTGCTTAATTAAATCCTGGTACATAGTTGGGTTTGAGAATTTGTAAGAACATTGCTTATAAACAATAACCCAATAAAACCTCACTAGTCCTTTTTATAAAACAAATTAAGATTAAGAACACACAGATTTAAATTTACCTAGATTTAATAAAATGCAATTTGTTTGGATCCCGGCTTAGGAAAGACCGCTCTATTTCTCCCTATGTACATTGCAAGAGCCCTATATGTTGTCGGAGGGTTCATTTGCTGTCTGTTTATGGGTAAAATGTAAGCCACGTATTATGTATCGCTTGACACACTATTTATCTACCAACACAGACTAAAACGAAGAACCAGATGTGACGTCATCTAATCATGAATGAAGCACCCATTTCTTTGGTGTGCGTGCTGTCACTCGGTACATAAGGTGACGGGTTGTCGGACCTGCGCCTAGAGCTAGTGCATCTGTAGGTCTCTTGTAGAACAAACTTGATTGTATTACCTTGCATGCTTCACATCTTTTTAGTGCAATACTCGGTCCGTATTTCTTTCAGGTCCGTGTCTACCAACTAGATGTTGCCCGCGACTCCGCCTGCGTGGACCTTTAAAAAGTATCATGTGTTAATCCAGAACATATTATATCTATACAAGGTGTTTCATAAGTAACAATAAATTTTTGAAACTCTTAAGGGGGTTGTTAAGACCGTCAAACTGAACAACTTTCTCTATGGGACCAACATCGAAATCGCGAAAAAAATAATTTCATATCCCATACATATTTTAGCTCTAGTCGATTTGTAGAGTATAGAACATAAAATTTTTTTTTCCCGATTTCGATATTGGTCCCATAGTGAAAGTTGTTCAGTTTGATGGTCTACACCACCCCCTTAAAGGTTTATTTGTAGTTTTGTAACACCTTGTATAAATCATCAGCCGTTTATGCTAGATTGAGTATCAAACAACCAAACATCCAAACTTCGACATTTATAATATTAGTGAGATGAAATACCTACTTCACATTTTTAAGTTCGGCGTGACCTGAGTTTTCTTTATCCTCCTTTCTGGTCCTCGATATTTAAGTTATTTTGTGAAAACATCATCATTATCATCTCAGATGGACGTCCACTGCTGGACATACGCCTCCCCCAAGGATCGCCATAACGATCGGTCCTGCGCTGCCCTCATCCAACGGGTTCCCGCCTCCTTCACCAGGTCATCGGTCCACAAGCCCCCCAGGCCTACCCAAGCTGCGCTTTCCGGTACACGGTCACCAGTCGAGAACTTTTCGGCCCCATCGGCCATCGGTTCTGCGAGCAATATGCGCCGCCCACTGCCACTTTAGTGAAAACATTTGTATGTAAATGATTAAAAAGTATAGCCTATCTGTTCGATTATACAACGACGTTTTGATGCAAGTTGTCTATTGTTTCTTTACATTTTCTAAGCAACCTATTTTCTTCACACTCATTGAGCAGGAGACCAGCAGGCAGACCCATTCAATCCCAGCGGGGTGGCTAGTTTGTATACTGTCGCCGTCTGGGTGATTACAGTCTATCACACAACACGTCCCATCAAAAACCTCTTATGTCCAACCCGTAAAGTTCACACTAGTTTCATTATGAAGACTTCCTACGTGGACTTGAGAGACACGTCGGACTGTCGCACGTGCTTGGGTGCCTTTATTATTGAAGCAATTTTCACTTTCACTTTGCTTCGCCTTTGTTAATATACGTTTAGGAAGACGTGTTAAATAAGAGAGAGGCTGATAGAGAAAAGATACGGGATGCAAATGCATATGGAGTAAATTGAAAGCTTAATATCTTTGTGGAAAATAGGAAATGATCAAGTAAAAAGAAAATTCTTTAAAGAATAGAGTTAATGGAGACATTTTTTCTAACTGAATTAAGATTCAAAAATGCAGTTTGTAAACAGTTCCTAGAATAAGCTCAGGTGCTCTATAATCAAAATCGGTACCTTTCGAAAATGAGACCTACTTACATGTGATAAATAAAAGAATATTCTTCAACTTAGGTACTAGGTAATTATTCAAAATTCCGAACCGCATTTAAAAACAAACATCAAGCCAGTGACAAACAAATTTTTACTAAGTCTCTTTTAATTATTTAGAATAAAGATTTTAAAACCATCATTGCAGCAACATTTTATTAACGAACAGACAAAGCAAGGAATGTTTTATCAGATTATTTATACAGTAATTAACCCAAAGACATTCTAAATGCAATTAATTCAGGTTTCATAAGCTCAATGTCTTTTGCTGTAGAATTAACTAACCCTAAGATAGGTGAGTTTTATCCATTAACTTAATCCTCCTTATATTGCTTCGTCAATTTGGATGACAACAAGCTACTAAAATGTACCTAGTTGAAGTACGTTTGTTTATCATAATGTGACTATGTTATAAGAGATGCTTAACAATAGCTTCTTTCTCGTTTATTTGTAGATACTTACTCTACGGTTGCTCGCCAAAAACAATCTTCTTTTATCGGTCCATTGATTTCGCGCCTGACGCATTCCTTCTTTAACAGAGAAGTTATAAGGTTAATTATAATTATCATATGGCTTTGAGTGCCGTCAGAAAATGTAAGTCCTTGTCTGCGCAAACGAAGATTGACGAGCTGCCTTTTTTTTCTGGTCTTGCTGCAGAACTGCTTGCTATATCGCATCTATATCGTCAACACTGCAGAACTTTGGTCATTCTTCTGTTGGTCGTAGAAACTGAATAAATAAATAAATTCGTAATCAGGCTGGCTATTAAAGAAATAAAGCAAGCAAAGTCACATGCGACCAGCTATCTCGTCTCGTTAAAATTGCATTAGATGGCACCCGAAACACCATGCGGTGGGATTCGCGGCTTCGCTCCGCGGTGAACGATGTTCTCGTGTAACGTATAGACAAGGTATCAACGAACACGAATTAGGAATGTTCAGAATGGACCTAGTTTAATTAGGAACATCTCAGATAATCATGAGATCATCCCTGATGAGTTGGAGAGAGATTCATTGGAGGGATCGGTTGCATCCCAGTTTGAGGTGTTTCCTATTTGATCACCTTAGTGATCATAAGTGAGTAAGTGACGTGTGGAATCCGCTGATGAATATGAGGAACGTAAGTGTAGAAATATGACAGCGATTTAGCAAAACTTTTATACTTTTAACTGTAGAACACAATGATCATCAATTAGTGTCCATAATTTTATACCTTCTGGACCGATATCCCAGTAAAATAACGCAAAGAATTTGTTCTTATAAAAACCGTAATTCTCTGTATTAATTTGTCATTAAACGTGCATATTTTTTTAAAGCCAGCTTGAAACTGTATGTTATAACTTAGTAGGTATTAGTATAATACCTTTAAACTCGACCGTCGATTAATATTACATTATTATACGTATCAGTAGTATTTTTCTTTATATGATTAGGGTTTTTCTTATTTATCTAGCCTAATGTTATGTAAGTCAACAACTTTCTGTTCTGAACGATTAAAACATAATCTTCATTACTTGTATTAAGACTTCTATGCTGACACCTTTAAGGGGATAATCAGACCATCAAACTGAACAACTTTCTCTGTGTGACCAACATCAATAACGCAAAAAATTTCAGCTATCCCATACATTTGCTTCCAGTAGGTTTGCAGTTTTGTATGGAACAGCTGATTTTTTTTGCGACTTCGATGTTGGTGCCATAGAGAAAGTTGATTAGATTCACGGTCTCATCATACCCTTAGAGACCCGATATTATAGTTAAATCAGGCTGTCAGTAAACACAATCTGTTTTCTCTATAATATAAAGTTTTGTTCAAATAAAATTACAAGTGCAAAAAAAACGTTTAGAATAATTATGAAAAGAAGAAGAAGAAAATATAATATTTTAAACTGATAACAATCAAAATCTTATTAAAGCAACACGGACCTTATTTAACAAGTGATAGCGTCTAGACATTTTCTTGCCGCCTCCATTTTGTTCACAATCTACGCAGTAGGGGTGATAATGAAACGACTGTGGGAAGGTGTCTTATGAATACTGACTACCCACCCCAGACGTGAGACTTAACTTGTCAGCAGTAACAAATGAAGAGCCGGATCATGATTCAATGTTTAATTATAACGGTCGATGATTATGTTTAAGTTATATTCTTGTTGGGTATTGTAAGATGGTTGGTTAGAGTAGAATATTTTAAAAGACCGAATGGACAAAAGCTGAAATACATTATTATCTACAGGCATAGACAAATTACTCTAGCGATAGACACGCTCGTTCAAACAAACAACATGTCACACAAAACAGCACAAAATGACACATTGCGGTCTGTCATTGCCATAGTGACGAAGTGAACTCGGGAACATCAATCAGGTGCGTACACCTCATTCAAGTGGAACATGTTGCTTCTATGCAAGGGCAAGTCTATCGCTAGAGTAATTTGTCTATGTCTACAGGTGTAATTGATGTGATTTGACAAATTTTAGGGGTGGTTCAGACCATCAAACTGGACAACTTACTTTTACTATGGGAGCAAACCTGAAATTGCAAAAAGAAAATCTGCTGTTCAGACGTTTGAGTCGAGTAGGCATTGCAGTTTAGTATGGACCAGTAGATTGTTTTTTGTGATTTCATGTTTGCTCTCAACCACCCCTGAAAATGTTTCTGTAGAGTAACCGACATCAAACAAATAATAATGAGCCATTTAGTGACACCGCTAATAGAGCAACAAAACCGTGTATCTTCTTTTGCATAACGTCCATTTCAGCAAACACGCATGCGTTGTAAGCTTTGTATACCCTTTAAAACTATTGAAAACAGTTTGGAGGCGCAGGTCATGTTATTGTAGTTTATTTATACCTCCTCCAGTCGTCTCACACGAAAAAGCCATACCACCACGCGGTCCCAGCAGGACTTTAATAGTCTGAGAAAATTAGTGGTCAACTTGTTGGCAAACTTATTACACGACAAAAATTTGTATTTCACGAGGTAAATACATCAATATACGGTAACGATGAACATTCGGTTAACATGTCAATTGTCCTGACTTACATTGCATGACTCTACCGCATAAGCAAAAGTTGAATTTTATTTATTCAGAAAACAACTTCATGACTATTATGATTTGCCATGCAGTCGTTACCCAAGGTTAAAGTCGTACTGAGGTATCTATGGTCTTGTTTATCCACTATGCCGTAATCGTCTGAGGTCACCATTAATTAGGTATGTTTTCAATGAAATAAATGAATACCTACATGCAATATTCTGGTGGTATTAATGGAATCTGCTGTTCCATATAAAATTGCAATGCTGTACTCTACCCCTACCAAATGTTTAGGAAAACTGTTTTTTTTCTATGCTACTTACATAGAGAAAGTTTTCAGTTTGAAGATCTGACCCTATACAGGGTGTAAAGAAAAGTATTATTATATTACCCTTTAAACAAAATACTCTACCCATCAAACCGAACAACTTTTACTATGCGAGAAAACCAGTCCGAGCAACAATAGAAAAATCTACTGTGTGCAATACTAAAGTGCAATAGCTACTCCAATCAAACGTATGGGACAGCAATTTTCCCAATTTTTTCAAAAGTCCCAAGTTGTTCACTTAGATGCTTAGAGTATTTGGTTTAAACGTTAATGATACTTTTCCTTACACTCTGTATAAAAATGTAGATTGCAGTAAATTTGTCGCTAGAGCGATCGTGAGTTTAAGTATGTACCAACTTGTTTGATATCGTATTAAGAAAACCAAGCGAAATGTAAGCCGTCAAAACTATGGAAACCAATGATTATAGTTATAGTTATAACCTAGCGTCGTCACGACACGTCTTCCATGAACATGTAAGACCAAGTTTCATCTTACAACCACATCTAGGACAAAGCAATATACTGTAACGCCTTCTGATGTCACATATTGCGATCTTAATCCTTGATGGCACTATACACGATCGCTTGAAGGTAACCCTAATGAATTCTCATCTAAATTAATGATAGAAATACCTCCATGTTAGATTAACGTGTTATCTCGTATGATGTTACCTTTTGATAAGGAATGGAATATTAGACGGTATAATATTCGTAACAAGGTTGAAACGTTAATCGGATACAATCTACCGTTTATGTATTCAGTTTATGGTATTTCAGAATATTTGACGCGAGCTTTTGTCTTGGAAATTCTTACTTTGTTAAGTTGAGCTTGCTTAATGTTATTTGATTGAGTCGTTTCCACAATATTTGAACGTGTAGGCATACTAATCTGGACCAAGTCCAACATAAAATGGTTGGATTTATGAACGGAAGTCACACTATTTTACACTATAGAATACTGATACATACAAAGAAAATACTGGTTGTAAATTTAAATACGTTAGATACTTGGGGTTGCTTCAGACCATCAAACTGAACAACTTTCACTATGGGATCAATGAGAAATTTAAGAGAATATTATTCCGAGAGCGAAAATGCGCGCTGCATACAAACGTACTATGGTGATATTTTCAATACTAACCAATTAAACTCAATGAAATTTTGCAGAAACAATCTAAAAACAAATTTCTATGCTTCTATAGAGTCAGATTTTCGTTAAAATATACAGTTTCAATGCTAGGATTAATTTAAGATTTGTATGGAAATCTTTGAGGCACTATAACTTGAAAACTATACATTTTAACGAAAATCTGACTCCATATAAATTTGTTTCTAGATTGTTTCTGCAAAATTTCATTGACTTTAATTGGTTAGTATTGAAAATATCACCATAGTACGTTTGTATGGAGCGCGCTCCGAATAATATAATATAAGCAGAGTAAGCATCGTCGTTTTCTATAGAACACCTGATGTCTTTTCGCATCATTCGATTAGATTGCTTAATATGTAACCTATAATATAATTATTGCACCTGGTTTAATATGTAACCTAATATTTGATTACTACTAGGTATTTTGAATGATAAATATTTTACTAAAAACTGAAAAACCATAACTGAATCGATATTATAATTTCAAAAACATGCTAATAAACTTTGTAATACACAAATGCTATGATGAATGAGCCACAACTGAAATAAATTTATAAGAAGCTATTAAACAAGAACATACAAAAGCGTGTAAACGTCTTTATTTAGCACAGTAATGATGCAAATTACTAGAAAGAGAATCAACTAAATTAAATACCCAGTTACATGGACATTTTCGTTTCTTACAACGCTCATTAATAATAAGCTTAGTAATTCGACCATTATTTCGGCGACATTCCCTTCTCATTAGGGCAACTTGCAAAGCACTCGAGGGGCAATAACGCTTAACATATTTGACATGTATAATTTAAGTATAGGTAGCAACCACGGACCTGAAAAAAAGACGGAAGTAATGTGACACTAAAAAGATGTGAAGCATGCAAGGTCCAACATTTTCGTTTGTTCTACAAGGGACCTACACTAACACAGATGTACTAGCTCTAGGCGCAGGTCCTACATCCTTCACCATTATGTTCCGCGTGACAGCACGCACACAAAAGAAATGGGTGCTTCACTCGTGATTAGACGAGATTACGTCCGTCTTTTTTTTAGGTCCGTGGTAGCAACATGCAAATTTTCCACGGACCCTATTTTCACCCCTATTATTTTAGCCATTCGATTCGCTTCAAATGTCAGCGAATCATTACCCCGTGATATCTTTTGTGAATAAGATACGAGTACGTTTGATGTTGGGAATACAAAAGAATGTTCGAAGCAATAATGTTACGTAATAAACTTTGTCATCGTATCATTGAAGAGCTACGCAAGGCTCTTGTCGGTGGAGTTTTCACCAATCCTGTCTCTCTTTGCACTAAGGCTAGTATGCGACACACGACAAAGCGACAAAACGAGAAAAACCAAAGTAACTAAGACAGATAGCCCAGTCATTTTACGTTTTGAGCCGGGACTAATTAAGAATTTTTATTTTTTTCGGTGTATCATTTAAGAGCCAATGTGGGCCTAGAAATATACAAAAAAAAAAAAAAAAACACATCAGCAACATCCTAAATTTAAAATAAATTTAAAGCATTTTATCTCGTTCTAAAACATTTTTAACCCGTGGAATGTCGGCCGGACACCCGGGTGTCCGGGAGATTTTTTGGTCTAACGTGTCGGCCGGACACCTGGGTGGTCGGGAGACGACCGCTCCTATTGGCTAGTGATTTATGGCGTGGCGTTTCGTTTCACCATACTTTTTATATTTTCATTAGATTTATTGGTTTTCATTGGTTCGTTTGAATACAATTCTCTGAAAAACGGAACAAGTTTCATCTCAAACAAAGAAGAACTAGTGAACCATAGTGAATTCACGGACCAAGATGGCGGAAGTCGTGTCGGAACTATTTCAATGTTTACCAAGTTATTCAATTGTTTTTAAACTAAGTGTTGTTCATAAATACCTCGTAATATTGTCAGCTTTTAGATTATTATATTGGTTTTGTGCTTTGTGAAGTGTAACAATGTGTAAAACGGTAATATCATGCAGACGGACTCCAGTTTTTTTCCGAAAGGTAGGTAATTAACATAACACGGAATATTTTTGTTATTGCTTAATAATGTAAATAATGTCAATTGTAAGATGTATTTAGAATGATAGGAAATTGTATTTACTTCACGTAGATATATAATTTATTGCCATAATTTCATAGCATAACATCGAAAAATATGTTTTTCTAAAAGGTGGTAAAAAAAAATTTCATTGTATAAAACACAGCGACACGCAAGCGTTTTTTGTTTGGCAGAGCCTCGACACGGGATGGGTTAAGGCTTTACTCGTACCATACACCACCAGCGATGCTATCCTGTTTGGTGATGGCAAGCTAGTCTCAATAGATTTTTCATGATTTTTCTCTACAAAAGACCTCCACGGTAATTATTAATAAATTATTAATTTACAATTTTAAATATTATTGATTATAAACATGTTACAGCCATATAATTTTTGAGAGTTACGCGGTTATTAATTAAGCTAAAGTTAATCATTATAACGGGTTCTTACCGCGTTTTTATTTATTTTGGAGTTCCCAATATTTCGGCAGTGTTACAACTGCCATGATCACGGGATGACTGCCAGTCATTAACTTTAGCTTAATGTTACAGCCATGTTGTGCTATTTCGAATCAAATTAAAGAAAACTAAATTTTTTAAAAAAAAATTTTTGCGTTGGTGCGTTCCGGAGACATGCTATGTACCAATGAGTTTATCTAACTTATGTACGTTATTCCGACTGCTCTCAAACGGTGAAGAAAAACATCGTTAGGAAACCTGCATACGCTGAAGAAGAAATTCCGATGCGTATGTGAAGACTACCAATCCGCATTGAGCACGCGTGGTGGAATGACGCTCATCACCCTCCCAGGTGGGACGTATATTTAAGGCTAGGTTATCCCAGTGCAAGCGTCTTTTTCTTGCAAGCATAAGTTTACAATTAGCCATCCCGCTCCAATTGAAAGCAGGATCGCAAAAATACGTGTTTTTCGTCAATATCTTTGCTCATGGGAGTTTCTAAGCTAAAAATTCTACTAAGTTCACAAGAAATATTTAATGTATTTAGTTAAGTACAAGAATAAAAAGTTAAATATCAGCAGTTTAATCATAGTATTGAAAAAACATAACAAAAAGGGGTAACTTTGGGATGTTTTTCTATCTAGTAAACTTAATCTAATCGTGTAATTGAGAACAGTCGCCCATCAGCCCGATCCTTAAATAAGACATAATTTAATTTCAGACTTTAAAACACAGTTTAAAACACTTTCGTTCGTGTTCAAAAAACGGCCTCGACGGGATAACAGCGTCTTAAGGCTGATTATGAATTAAATATTACCGTGTTGTTAAACATATTATTTCGATAAATTCTACATTTTATAAAATTATTTGATACATGTTTCAATAAAATTGTCTTGTTAATTCGATGATTTTGAATCCGCTACGCAATTAATCCTCAATTATTCCGCAGTATATCGTTTAATTACGTTGGTCTGGTTTTCGAGGCGCTTTAATTTTGTTTTGTACGTATCCTATTGTCGTAGATTTTGTATTGATGAGAATCAGGCTGTGAATACACGCTTTATTACCCTGATAATTTTGCGTGGTAAATGTACTGCAAATAACATTTTCACGGTTAGCTAACAATTGATATATTAATATTCGTACGTGATTGTTAAAATTCGTAAGTCTGTACTATATTATTCGTTATTCATGATCGTCATTAGTCTATTTCATCATCATCATCTTAGCCAATGGACGTATACTGCTTTAGAACCTCGCCCAGGGATCGCCACAACGACCGGTCCTGCGCTGCTCTCAACCAACGGATTCCCGCCGCCTTCACCAGGTCGTCGGTCCACCTTGTGCCTACCCACGCTACGCTTTACGGTACGCGGTCGCCACTCGACAACTATAATTCGGAGCGCGCTCCATACAAACGTACTATGGTGATATTTTCAATACTAACCAATTTAAGTCAATGAAATTTTGCAGAAACAATCTAGAAACAAATCTCTATGCTTGTATGGAGTCAGATTTTCTTTAAACGTTTGTATGGAGCGCGCTCCGAATTGTATCCTCTTAACAAGGAAAATACTCTAATAGCAAATGATCTCTAATTTGCCTACACTGATCTTCACGTGGTGGAGGGCCGTTCCCTCTGATGGTTTTTAGAACGCGTACCTATGAGCTGATGATGATAATTTTGAATTTTATGGTTGAATTTATGTCTTAAAAAAATGCAATATAACCTTATCCAAACAATAGTAAACACTATTTATAAGTACGAATTTAATGAGCTTGTTTTACAGCAGCACAATCTACAATAATTTATCTAATAATCTACAGTACAAGGTGTAAACTTAAATGCGTTACAGACTGAAAGGAATACGTCAGACCACAAAACTGAACAACTTTTACAATGGGACCAACTGCGAAATCCTGAAAAAAAAGGCACCAATTTAAAACATTTTGGTCGAGTAGCTATTGACATTTTCTATGGAACAGCAGATTTTTTTCTTCGCGATTTCAATGTTGGTCCAGTAGAGAAAGGTTGTTCAGTTTGATGGTATGACGACACCCTCAAAAACTGCCATCTTTTTTTTAGAAAGACATTGTGTGTAAAATAATGTTATTAATAAGAAAAAAGGGCAATAAATATTTATTTCTTCCCTCCGGACGGAAAGCGTCAATTTTCGTCCCGCTCTGCGCTAAAGGAAGTTGCTGCTTTCCACCTCCGTTGAGGAGAAAAATAGTATACTAACCTCGTGCAGTAAATAAGAAAGCCTCAGACCACATGTTTGTTTTACAATTACATGAGATCTGAGACCTTTCTTACTTTCCTGCCCTCGGTGTATAATCAAATTTTAATCTTTATTCTTTTATTCTTATTCCACTACAATTAGGTAGTACTTTTAGTATGACCACAGAGTACTATACTACGTTGTTATTTTAAATGTACAGGAACAAAATACAATGTTCAGTTGTTTTATATGGAGAAAAAACACGCTAACAAAAGCCGGGTTATCCACCATGAATTTAGCAAATAAAAAATCTGGCAGCAATTTTAATTTTCAATAGCCCGAAGCAGTCATCGCGATACAACGTATTATAGTATGGTTTATGTCACGAGCGATTGGAACATAACTTTAATCTCACGTACGTCTGTATTTTTAGGGTAGAAGTATTTCTGCTGCAAGTAACCATATTTTAAGGATTAAAGATTTACTTTTAGTTTAGCCTTGGGTTTCAATAAGAGCATAACGTGTGATTACACAGGTTTCAAATTTTCTTCTTAATTTTTTGATAAATTTAAATTACAAAACAATTAACCATGGATCTATCAGATATATGAAATGCTAATAAAAATCGAAAAAAAATAGCAGTAAATGTGTGTAAAATCCCAAAAAATGTAGACTCTATGAACCGCGCTTGGGATTAGTAGCAATGTTTTTGACCACCCCAAGAGAAACGAAAAAAGAGTTTATTGGTACTTACTACACAAAAAAATCACAAAAATAGTAGTGTAACAGTATATAAGCAGTTTTATACTTTTGAAAGATTTCAGACAATGTATTTATGATAAACTTTAAGCTTTCTTTCTTTATGTGCTTAACTACCCCTTTACCTGTTTGCCTGAGGGTTTTGTCTGTCCGTATGTATGTAAATACTTCTTGTAGCATAAAATCTGTGGGCATTGCTGGTATATCTTCGCAATAAACCAACAAAATTTTACCAAAATGGCACGGGCTTGCACTTTTTCATAAATGTCTTATCGAGAAGTTACTCGTACATCAACATATCGCCAATAATTTAAGAACGCTTTTTCTCGGTTGACTTGTGTAGGACAATAAAATAAACACTTGGTTCATCTACGGTTTTCATTTTCACTGTCATTTCGCTGAAACTCTTTGATCAGCGTGTATCCACGGACTTGAAAGAAATACGGACCGAATATTGCACTAAAAAGATGTGAAGCATGTAAGGTAATACAATCTCGTTTGTTCTACAAGGGACCTACACTCACACAGATGCACTTGCTCTAGGCGCAGGTGCTACAACCAGTCACTTTAAGTACGGCGTGAGAGCACGCACACTAAAAAAATGGGTGCTTCACTCATGATTAGACGAGATTACGTCTGGTTCTTCTTTTAAGAGAATATTATTCCGAGAGCGAAAATGCGCGCTGCATACAAACGTACTATGGTGATATTTTCAATACTAACCAATTAAAGTCAATCAAATTTTGTAGAAACAATCTAGAAACAAATCTCTATGCTTCTATAGAGTCCGATTTTCGTTAAAATATACAGTTTCAATGCTAGGATTAATTTAAGATTTGTATGGAAATCTTTGAGGCACTGTTACTTGAAAACTATACATTTTAACGAAAATCGGACTCCATACAAGCATAGAAATTTGTTTCTAGATTGTTTCTGCAAAATTTCATTGACTTTAATTGATATTGAAAATATCACCATAGTAAGTTTGTATGGAGCGCGCTCCGAATAATATACCCTTAAGTCTGTGCGTGTATCGTAGAATAACGACGTTCATCTTTACCCTAAATGTCTCCATCGCTCATTCTCATGACTCAAACCACAGCTTACAAATCAAAACGCAACGCAACATTATTTCGCGAGCGAAACGCTGACTTTATTCCAACCTTTTTTAAGCTTTCTTCCTTTATGTGCTTAACTACCCCTACACCTGTTTGCCTGAGGGCTTTGTCCGTTCATATTATGTTACGGAGTACTTAAACAGAAATGGTAGCTTGTAATAACAATGTCGAGTTTTAAGTACAACGGATTTTTGAAACAATTTGTCTTTCTTTTCTTCGTGAGTAAAATAAACGTCTCTAATTCAATATACGGAGGTAGGAATAAAATTGTTTGACAAAAACATAGAAATCCTACAATAAGTTTGTAAAATCGATTATGGCGCAAACGAAGTTGATATCACCATATCTACCGATAAATGTATACTGCTGGACGAAGGCCTCCCCCAAGGATCGCCACACACTGCCGGTCCTACACTGCCCTTATCCAATTAGTTCCCGCCGCTTTCACCAGGTCATTCGTCTATATTGGTCAAAAACTATTTTAAAATAGCAGAAGAATTACGAATACCATAATTTATGAGAGAACTGGAAATCTAAAATATTTAAATCGTTAATAGGTAATAAAACAATATTCAAACGTAGGTAAAAACGTTTGTTATATTTTCAAAAGAAACGGTATGTTTTTTTATTCTTAATTTTTAAAAAGCATCGCACTCAAGTACTAGAAAATTTACCAACATCTTTTTCAGTTTTATAGCCAAAAGAAAGGTTGTCTAAATTATTTAAAAGCGACGTGACGCACCGGCAAACGCGTGTCTTACTTTTCTAATTTATGATTTACGAAGCATTAACCTAAAAGCTTCGAGAAATACGACTACGGTCTGCAAAAGAGTACACTAGGGATTTCACACAGGATTGTGTGAATACCTGAATCCCCATAGTTTTTGAATGCAGCTACATTTGGCAGCTTTAAAATGCAGTATCTCTTTCAAGTTGGTTCGTGGTGTTATTACGAGTATTCTATTCTATTCTATTTTTATTTAATGGCGTTTCCTTGTTAGATTTCGCCAGTGTCAAGTTATTTGAGGGAGTGTCTATCCAATCTCGAGGATTGTTTTGAGTAAGAACAACTGAGAAGGATTTTGGAGCCTCGTGGCAGGCTGAGACGCGAACCGCGCGAACACCACGCGAGAGACAAGTGTTCGAGGCAAACCCTGCAACGTGACTCCTCTTATTACGAGTATACCTGCTAGTGTATCCCGCGACTCCATCCGCGTGTATTTCGGAAACTTTAGTTGTTGACTTCCAAAAAATACCCCTAAATCCTATGAAGAACATGTAGGTATGTTACAGTCAAAACTGAAACCTCAAAATATTGAATGCAGCTAAGAAATATTCTTACAATACTCATGACAGTAAAAACGTCCTTTCTGCCGTGCTGTTAACTTGTCCATCGTATGTGTAGCACCATAGAGTGACGTTGATTATACATGCATACCTACAAATAATCATGCATAATGTCCATTTGGGGTAGGTCTCAACTCTCAACCATTGATCGCTGATCACCCACATAGATCCTGAAACACTTTTATCATCCACAGTCATACATTAATCGTTTCATACACGCTTGTCAGTTTTAGCTGCGTATCAAAAGACATCATCATCATCAGCTTGTGGGGACTTGCCGTAGATGTCAACACCCACAAGTTATAGCAAAGAAGCTAGCAGATGGCAATACCGTCGCTCTCGGAAATATGCTCCATACAAGGACAGCGTTCATCGTAAATACGTAACTCGTAACCTACTTCACATACAAGGTCCAACTAAGAACTGTTGGACCACGGCCGGTCCCCAGGCTTCACACTAAGCCTGGTGGAAGATCTTCCCTTTTCAGTGGAGGATCATTCCCAAGTAACACCTCCATAAACTTCTTGCCCTTATCCCATTACTTGTGGTAGGTACAATATGTCGTCTTCCTCCATTCATCTCTTATATTCCACCAAAAGGCAAAAGTTTATAATAAGAATAACAAAATTGTCAAACTCCAAACTTTGTTTGAGATTTGCAATTTTCGATCTCTGAATAATGGGCTAGAAAATTAAAGTTTACCTTACAATGAACGTTTGTGTGCCCGACTCCCGCTATGTAAACCGTTTATCATTAAAATTAATTTGACTTCATGTTACTCCCTTAGCAGCCTCCTTATTCATTCAGTTTCCTTAATTAAGCAATCTGTTTACAATGAAGCAATTAATTGGTATTTCTCCATTGTTCAAAACTGGCTGGTGAAAAATAATGGGACGGAAAATTCGAAATTTGAAATTGTTTTAATTGTTTCTTTTGGCAACTTTGAAATATTTTTAGGGTCGCCAAGTCGCCACGTGATTCAAAGGTCAGATGATTTTGTGTTTATGATGAATCAGAAGAAAATTAAGATATTAGGATTAAATTTCCCAATTCGATTCTCTGATAGTAAATTGACTACCTACCAACTTTCTCAAAAACAATAACCACCAACCAACTTCGGTTCAAAAAGGTTGCAGTTGTAGCATGGTTCACTTTTAGCGCAAAGTACTGCACAGCTGATTATTTTTCGCGATTTCGATGTTGGTGTCATAGAGAAAGTTGCTCAGTTTGACTGTCTGATCATCCCTTTAAAAAAGTGGCAGCATATTAAGAAGGACCCTAAAATAATGTATCATATAATATACGTATATCATAATACAAGTCCAGGCTAGTTTCTGGTACTTTAAATGCGACTAGATAATTTGTGCGACAATGTCTTTCAGGATAATTACCAGCCTTTCGCCTACAAGAGCACTGCTAAAAAAATTATAACTCATCACACAATTATTATTACATTTCATCATCATCATAATATCAGCCGATAGACGTCCACTGCTGGACATAGACCTCCCATCAAAGATCGCCACAACGACCGGTCCTGCGCTGCCCTCATCCAACGGGATCCCGCCGCTTTCACCAGGACGGCGCGTCGCATGGGACCACTTTTTAGCTTAGATCAGAATTAAATTAATGGATAGGCCTTACGCGAACATTTCAAACCAGAAAAATGAGTCAAAACAAATGAAAGGTTTACTTCAAATTTGTATGAAAGTGCCCTAGATTTGACAGATAATGGCGCTAGTTTGTATGAACCAAGTGCACCATTAATTTTATTTAGATCTAAGCTTTTTAGGGGGCCTACCCACGCTGCGCAACATCATTATTACATTTACATACATATACATATTCGCACGCCTGTCTTTCACTGGGGTAGGCAGAGGTAACGGAACGCCACCTGCTACAATCCTGGTAAACGTCTCTAGCTTTCTCCACATTTATTAGTCCTTTTATGCATGCTCGTCGGTTTCGGGTAGTTATCACCTGGCTCTTTCTAATCACGTCGCCAATTTGATCCATAATTCCGTAATAAATGTACTATACCAGACTTTTCCGCCTGATCACTTACATTTTTTTTTGCATAATTTCGCGCATAATTTATTGTTTGGAAACTACATTCATTGGTGTATTCATCAATGGGACGGGGCTAGACAGCGCTTTTATTTTTTAGTATGTAAGCTAAAATGAGCCTAGTGGTGGTCAGGCGGAAAAGTCCGCGATAGTACGTCTATATAGGCCGTTCCCTTTCAACATTTCCACTTACGCTTGCCTTATAGATTGCACTCGTGAGACAGCTCTCATCCATTCTTTCCTTATGACCAAACTATAATATTAACATTACTTTATATATTTTTGTCACGAAATCATCTTTCGGACCACAAAGTTCTGTAATTAAACTATTATTATTATATTTAAGTACTATTATTTTGCATTTTTTTTGTGACGACGGGCTCATCACCCCCTGTAACACTGGCTGGACAGAGTTTTCGGTACTACTGGTGAAACGTGGATGTTCTGAGGTTTCAGAATATCTCTGACTACCCCCTCGGGGAATATAGTCGTGAGCATATGCTTATGCTACTATTATTTTATATTTACTACCTATTGTTTATTTTATAAACCGTCATAAATACAAATTCTTTAGGCAAGGCACATACGGTATTAAAACAGCCCTGCCCAATAATAAAATTTCAGCAACCTCTTTTATTTCAGTAAACAAACATTGGTTAGAAATGAGGTAGAAATAAAATTGTTTATTCAAGGTCTTATCCGGACGGGCAATTTTTCCGGCGAATGACTACGGTTGCATGTGAGGCGGCCATTTATAAAAGCGGTGGGTGAGAGCCCTTAATAGACTGTCGACAGCTAAATGTCACCGAGCGTTTATTTGCTTACTTTCGCAGCGTTTTTTTAACTTTATTTTATTATTGGAATCTAAAGATAATCCTTGAATTTGAAGATAAATTATCTAAACAGAGTGTTAGGGTAAACAGATCTTGCATTACTTTAAGAAGTTATTGTACCCATCATACTTAACAACTTTCCCTAACAAATCCATTACAATTTTTTGCTTATTTCCCTTTGTTCCTTTGGGAAAGTTGTTTAATATAATGAGTACAATCACCCATTAAATTGATATACGACTGTCTACTCTAACATCCCGTATAAGTATATGCTCACGACAATTATTTTTTTTATAGGTAAAATTTTTGATTAAACATTTTTTTTAGAAGGACAGCAACATTAAAACAATGAGCGAAGCGAAAAACTGCTCTTCCGTAAAACATTTAATATATTATGAAATAACTAAACCAAACCTGAAAATTGGGGTAATGACCCAAAAATTCTTGTCACGGTAGAGCTGGCCATAGTATGTCCTTGGTTATCACAAAAATGAGAAAGAAATTAAAACATCTTCAATAGGTACGTTCGATTCTGCCTGTCGTTTTTTTATCCTGTGCATAGTTTTGATGACTACTAAGGATTTTTGTCCATCTTGAGCAATGTCACTCCCTACCAAAAAAAAACAATTTGTTTAGCCTCCGTATCCTCACATATTTTAATAGATTTATTCAATATTCTTACAGAATATTAAAAAAACTTACGACCTAGTCATAAAATAGCTCTAAAAGAGTAATAAAACTCAAAACTAAGACCAAATCCAAATAATCGCGTGTTAATACTTAATCCAGTGCGTTTGAAAGTCGTAAAACTATACCTACCCACCTTCGGTACGCCAATTAGAGTGATGTACGACCGTCGCGTTTATTAAGTATTTATAAATTACTTTCTGCTTAATAAAATAGCCGAAAGTGTTATTATTAATGAGGTGAAAACGAATGGAGCTTAATCATTCACGCTATAAAGTATAATGAAAAAGTTGGTGATTTCGGTAAAGGCTTAAATTAAGTTATTATGCAGGGTAAGCGGTTATTTTAAGTATGCCCACAATAAGTTGACGTCACGACCCTTTTTGGGTCAACTGTTATTTTAACGAAGATTGTGTTTTTTAATAAATAGGCCTGGAGTGCGATTTTTGAAACTCATTCGCTGAGCTCAGCAGTTGAAAAATTACTGTAGAGAATGCATCTTTCTACTGCTGATTTGACTTTCGAAAATTCTGAGTTGAAAAAAGATTTGAATTTCTCCAGGGCATCAACATGAAAATCGTGAAAAAATATCAGCTTTTCTATACACAACTGCAAACCTACTCGAGCCAAATGTATGGGGCAGCTGATTTTTTTCGTAATTTAGATTTTCGTTCCATAGAGAAAATTGTTCAGATTGATCTGATAAAAAACTGTCAGTATATTAAGCATAGCATAGCATAGCATATGCTCATGACTATATTCCCCGAGGGGGTAGTCAGAGATATTCTGAAACCACAGAACATCCACGTTTCACCAGTAGTACCGAATCTCTGTCTGTCTCTGTCTCTGTCTCTGTCTCTGTCTCTGTCTCTGTCTCTGTCTCTGTCTCTGTCTCTGTCTCTGTCTCTGTCTCTGTCTCTGTCTCTGTCTCTGTCTCTGTCTCTGTCTCTGTCTCTGTCTCTGTCTCTGTCTCTGTCTCTGTCTCTGTCTCTGTCTCTGTCTCTGTCTCTGTCTCTGTCTCTGTCTCTGTCTCTGTCTCTGTCTCTGTCTCTGTCTCTGTCTCTGTCTCTGTCTCTGTCTCTGTCTCTGTCTCTGTCTCTGTCTCTGTCTCTGTCTCTGTCTCTGTCTCTGTCTCTGTCTCTGTCTCTGTCTCTGTCTCTGTCTCTGTCTCTGTCTCTGTCTCTGTCTCTGTCTCTGTCTCTGTCTCTGTCTCTGTCTCTGTCTCTGTCTCTGTCTCTGTCTCTGTCTCTGTCTCTGTCTCTGTCTCTGTCTCTGTCTCTGTCTCTGTCTCTGTCTCTGTCTCTGTCTCTGTCTCTGTCTCTGTCTCTGTCTCTGTCTCTGTCTCTGTCTCTGTCTCTGTCTCTGTCTCTGTCTCTGTCTCTGTCTCTGTCTCTGTCTCTGTCTCTGTCTCTGTCTCTGTCTCTGTCTCTGTCTCTGTCTCTGTCTCTGTCTCTGTCTCTGTCTCTGTCTCTGTCTCTGTCTCTGTCTCTGTCTCTGTCTCTGTCTCTGTCTCTGTCCTGTCTCTGTCTCTGTCTCTGTCAGTATATTAAGTTTAAATTAATTGGAATAAAATTCATACCTAACACTAACACTCATTGACCTCTTATTTCTGGTCAATGCTAACACTAGTTTAATAAAAAAGGCTAACATTTGTCATTTGCTTTTTTTTATAGCCAAAACCTCATGCATACAATTTGGTTTTTGACATGATTAAAAACCAAACATAATTTCTTGGTCACAAAACTAAAGTAACACGAATAACATTTTTATCCTCAACCAATAAACTTGCCTGCTTCGCATATTAAATAAATCTTCTCTATCAAAGGTTACAAATAAAATCACAATTCAACGTCCTAACGTCTCTTTTAATTTACGATCCAGGATCAGAACTTCCTGTCAATGTTATTTTTGATGATCCAAGAGGCGCCGGAGAGGCCAAACAATGTTTTTATAAGTGCCGACTATTCAACGACTGATGTAGATTGGTCTAATGGATAAGACGTGAGTCGAAACATAATTAACTGGGTGTCGGAAGATAGGCGACATATTGACGATTCGGTTGGTGAGATGGTTACCGGTGGACTGTATTATGCAGACCGTGCGGGCGCTTTAGTAATTTTTTGTTTGATGTTTATTTAAATAGAAATGCATGTATTTTTCTATGCCTGTGGTTTCTCAAATTGAATTGATTCTAATAAAATATAAGGCTATAATATAATTTAAAAGGACACTGACAAACCATAGGCCTAGTTTCTATGTAGGTCGTGTCAACAAAATATGATTATTGGGAGTCACGTTGTAGGTCTGCTATTGGGTAGTCGCGTCACTTGTCAATCGTTAGTTGACCCCTCCCGCCCTACAACGAAACTCCAGTGGTGGCTCAAGATAGTTTTTTTTTCGAAAAACAATCCTTCGCCACATCAAGCACTCTTGCTGCTTAAACTAGACATTGGCAAAATCATCAATACCAAGTAGGAAGCCATTTTTTTAAATAGAGTAGAAAGCAAAATAGAATGTGATGTGACGGAGTTGGGTTTAAAATATAGGCAAATTATAAGGGAATAAAGTCCATGAATTTGCATTGTGCACGCTTAGTGGATTAACGCCCACACACTCACCATGAGGATGTCAAAGCCAGTGCAGTGGAAATTAATGGAGGCTATTTTTTGAAAACAAGTCCGCACTTTCTTATCACTTACATCCACATGAGAACTTTTTTATTCTTTCATTAACTCCACGAAATAAATGTCAATCACTTTTATTGGCGGATAAATAAAAACGGTAGCAACTCTTCCCCGTAGGTCAGATTTACGTCAAACTATAAATTTTCTCTTAAACGCCAACTGATAATTATCTCAAAGCTTAACACTACCCTTAATTTATAACTTTCGTGCCTCGGTCAGTGGTTTTATTGAAGTATTTTTGGACTAATTAAAATATCTCCCCTTTTGAATTTTTACGAAGTTCCTCCTTATTAATCTGGCGAAGTCTCGAAAAGGGTAACGGAAAGTTATTAATTAATTAACTATTCGATCAATGTGGATTAAAAGTTTGAAGCATTAATTAAATTTAAAAATCTAACAAGATTCATGTTTATAAATTATATTTAATATTTTTGTCATCAACAATATTTTAGAGCAGTAGGTATTAGGATACATTTTCCTCTTGTACTTGTAATACATTTAATATACAGGGTGTAGGTAACCGCCTGGCAAATACTGAAACGGTGAGTTCAGACCATCAAACTGAACAACTTTAACTATGGGTGGCCCCACAGGCCCTGTACCCGAACTTTCGATTTTCGATAAATCGCGACCATTTCCGTCTGAACTTCGTTGTAATAGAGTTGACATTGAAACGTAAACGTTCTCACGCACGTTCTTGCGTAGTTCGAATGTCCGGGTCCGAGGTCCAGGAAACGTGAGAAAAAATCTGCTGTTTCATACATTTTGAGTCGAGTAGGTACACCTGTTTTGTATTGCGCAGCAGTTTTTTTTCGTGTTTCCTATGGGCCTGTGGGTGGCTCCATAGTGAAAGTTGTTCCGTTTGATGGTCTGAATTAACCGTTTCATTATTTGCCAGGCTATCACTTCTTTGAAATCATAATTATGTTAAAAGCAATTTGGTACAATTTTCATACATAATACATTTACTCACGACCATTTCCCTTTCAGGGTGTTTAGAAACATTGCTAATATAATAAAATGTTCTTATCTTATAATAATCAGAAGCACACTAAAATAATATTTGGACAACTGCCCCTTTTCCATGTCAGTGGACCAACTAGTTGGACAGAGCAGTTGGACCATTGTAACTAAATTTACATAAAAATTATAGCTATACACACATCTCTAAACTTTAACGTCTATTGACAGAAGTCATATGTAAATCGTAAATTATATTGAAAATCGTATCTAAGAGCCACCAAGCCGTTCACGTCGCGTAAATCAAGATTAAGTACGAACATACGGGTCATACCTCAAAAAGTGTCGACAATAAATCAATTGTAAAGAAATTCGCCCCAACTAATTCTAAGCGACTTCAAAGTGAGATTTAAAACTGGGGAGTAAAAGGGTAAACTCGTAAAAGTGTTAGTGGTTTCGAACATGAGCATTAAACAGTAAATCACGATGTAAAAAGCGTTGTATTTTTATTTAATTGGCCTCCTGGGACCTTATAAGGAATCAGGCAGTTTGGCTTGAACTATTATAGATTTTATATTTATAAACTAATACACACCTACTATTCTACACGGATAATACACTAAAAATTTACAATAAATACTGCGTCTCATATTGATAAGGCCGAAAAAATGGTAACAAAACAATCAAGCTAAAATCTATTTAGCTTCGTCAACATTATCAGCATCAGCATTATAAATGAAAATAAAGAAACAAACTAATACCTTGGAACTTGTCACAGTGCAACATAAATCTGTTAGGGTTAAAGTTAGCATGTGTATAAATTGTTGAAACTATTTAATGTAGTTATGGAAAAAAAATCAAAACACAGATAATCCTATCCCAGTCCCATTTATGTATAATATATCCTGGACTTGCATTATAATGGCTAGACAATGATGTATTATAGAATACATACGTAAGATACAGGTTTCTTCACGAATATTAAGGGAAAGAAAGAAATGAAGTAACATAATTTATTTTAATCTCCGACGTACCTACATAATCTAATGGGAATGGACAATTCTTCACAAAGCGGACCCAGTTTTTAAAGTATGGTCAAATCAACTGTAGTGTTCTTTATTTCCGCCAATCGTCAGTCTTTTTCTGCCCTTGTTACAATTTCTGACCATTTTCAAGCATTTTCTGTGAGAATGAAGATCACCACCTCATCATCTAGTAACTTCTTATGTCATTAAAGTTTCCTTTATTAACACTCAGTGGCAGAAACGTTCATTAAAATTAATCCTCCATTTAATCTCTTGCTAGCTTTTTCTACGTCAACAAGACAAAAGATTTAATTAAAGATTAACAATAATGAGCGTTTTTGTCGAACTTTTTGTCACACTTCCAACAAATTCAAATTTAATGACGACCAAATTTTTTCTCAAGAAGTAGACAAGTATTTCATGAAGGATGAATTATTAAAAGCAGTCATATTTACCAAGAAGACAGAGTTATAAGTTTCTTTATCAAATATAAACTTTGTAGGCATTAAACTTTGTCCGGATAGTAGTATTCATGGAACAAACAGCTAGGAGAGAGCAGTTTTCTTACTTCTCCGGGCTTTAACGTATTTGTACCTTTACCGTTTCAGTTGTTTACGCTATTGAGATAAGCTGGTTTTCTTTTATGGCTGTTGAATGGTCTTGAAAGTTTTGTTAAGATAATGTAGACTTTTTGTACGGATTTGTTTCTCTTTCGACTACTACAATGATAATATTAAATGTTTTGACTTGAATTCCATTCTCTATTGCAATAATTTCAATAGGTTTAAAATTGGTTTCGTATCATCAAATCGATTTCTAATTATCTTTAATTCCATCCCCACATGACATCAAATAATTATTATAATTACTATCCAGATTTCGTATTTATTTTCTAACATCCTCATTAAATGATAAAACAGAATATCTGATACTGAACCTAATTGAAGTAGGTATATGTAGATATACATACGTGGATACAAACTCATTAAAAAAATTCTACACAAGGTATAGTCACAAACTTACATTATATCAAATTCTGGATAAACTAACGGTTCCAGTGATCTTTCACGTACATAAATATTACAAATGAAGCCCTTTCCTTTAGTTCGCCTCATACGGCACCCAAGAAAGAAATGACTTAATACTTTATAAGCCGGAAACAATATGACTAGAGTAATAAATGCATAAACAAATTATCTTCAAATTAAAAACAACGAATTTGTCGCGTGGGAAAAGACAAAAGGTAACATAAAAGAATGTTACCTAACGACGCGTAAAAATATCGATTCTATAAATAGGTAATAATTTATGTAGTTTTTTAAAATTTCAACAAGAGACCGGTATCTTGTAATGGATCACTTAATTTCGATTAACTTACGGACGTTGGCCAAGAACAATACACCACAGGAAATTACTCGTTTTCGCTTTTTGATCGTTTTTCACGTTATTTTCGATACCGGCGAGTCGATCTTAAACAAATATTACACGGCCAGTGTTAAAAGAACTGGTTAACTGCAGCACATTCCCCTTTATTGTTTTTGCTTTAGTAGTGAGCGAATGGCGAAGAAGTTCTTTTTAAATTGGTTATGTCGTAGGAGGCCTGGACGGAGCAATGAAGCGAATCGCTCAAACTTGCACCCATTATTTTAATGGGCAATCAATAAATTCCCTATAGTTAAACAACATATTTCATGCCGGTTCTCGTTGGATATACTAATTAAGTTTGTTTGACTGTTTACTTTGTAAATTGTTTGGGTTGAATAGTTATTAAGTCGTGGTTTGCTATCATCTTTATTACTACCCTTAGCATTTCTTAGTGATTTCTATACTTTTGTTAGCTTTATGCAGTTTATAAATAAATATCTTGGTCATTGACACAAAGATTATTTAGTCCCATTTACACTCGGTTACGAAAACGCTTATTAAAGTTAATCCTTTATTAAATCATGACAAAAAATTACAGCTGGAGATTTAATGGAGGATTAACTTTGATGAGCTTTTCTGTAACGTACTAGAATCTAGCCTGGAATTGTATAATGATGACTATAAAACGATATAGTATACATAATATCACACAAACATCCATGACTACAGGGTAAAAATATTCATATTCATCATACTAATTATTGCCCGGATTCGAAACCTCGACCTCCGGCACAGCAGGCAGGTTCACCATCACCACAGACTAAGCTATCGAGCAATATTCTTATTGTGTTTTCTAATTAGACAAATGGACTTCCCTACTCATCCTGTATATCCTGTACTAATATTATTATTTTTCCCCCATTCTATACACAGATGTCAGCATGTCAACTGACCAAACTTTTCCAAAGAGTGTCGCATTCACCTAAATATTCTGCGACGTAAAAGTGCACTTTATTTTATTGAAGTGTTTTTAGTTTCGTTTGAGTGAAGCGAAGTGAACTATATTATAGTGTACAAAATTTCACAATAACAGAACAAAATATACTTCTAAGCAAGCAATAAGCTGAACCCTAAAACTCAGGGTATAACAGTATTTTTAAAATACATTATATACTTTATCTTGGGGTTCAAGGCTTTATATGACTTTCTGTCATAGACTTAAACTCTAGCGATAGACTTGCCCTTTCATAGAAGCAACATGTTCCACTTGAATGAGGTGTCCGCACCTGATTGATGTTCCCGAGTTCACTTCGTCACTATGGCAATGACAGACCGCAATGTGTCATTTTGTGTTGTTTTGTGTGACATGTTGTTTATTTGAACGAGCTTGTCTATCGCTAGAGTAATATGTCTATGCTTTCTGTAGTTTTTTCTGCTCAATAAACATTTTTTTTTAATAAGATCCTTCTTAATTATGCTGACGGTTTTTAAGGGGATAATCAGGCCACCAAAATCCAAAACGTTCTCTCAGGTATCAAGTCGAAATCGTGACAAAAAAATCTGCTTTTTCATACAAAACTGCAATCCTTCTTGATCCAAATGTATGAGGGACAGCAGATTGTCTTTTTAGCTATTTCTGAAGCTAGTCGATGTCCTTCAAAGATTTTACCTACTCTCAACGTAACATATTATAAGGTCCTTCTTAATATGCTGACATTTTTTAAGTTGATGATCAAACCGTCAAACTAAACAATTTTTTCTATAGCACCAACATCGAAATCGCGAAAAAAAATCTACCCATACAAAACTGCAATCCTACTCGAGCAAAATGTATGGGACAGCTGATTTTTTTTTTGTGATTTCGATGTTGGTCCCGTACAGAAAGTTGTTCAGTTTGAGGGTCTAATCATTCTCTTAAAAAAGTGTCAGCATATTAAGTTGGACCCTGTAGGTATATGTTTCGGTTTAGTATCCATTTGTTGGTGTTATTATAAAAATATATGTTGTGCTCTTATTAAATATGAATTCTAAATAACATGCAGTTAAGGCATAAATTGAACGAACTCCACATCTGTACTTTTTGCATCATGCACTACTAAAAGTCCTGTGCTCGTTATTTTAAAGGCTCTACTTCCAAACCGCAAAGAATTTTAAACTGTACCGACTACATTTTAAAGTCTGAATTTCTTTGTAGAAAAAAATCGTCTATAGAGTTAGCAATGTCCAGCGAATGAAAAAAAAAGTAAGATCCCACCATGTCTGACCATTTCCGACGGCTATTATTCTGTCTCCCTCTATATCCGTTTCCGGCTGTCGCCAAAACAAAATGCTGCAGACAAAACCAGGAGTCGTTGTCCGTAGGTTTATTATTCGTGACAATAACCTCCGATGTGAGAAAAGATATGATAATTTGATCAAGTGATTAAGATAAATTGTTTTCTTGCAGGGCGTGATGGAGAAGGGATAGTATAGTGCTTTGTAAAGTTTTTTGAGGTCTGCGTAAATAGAATGTGCTTCATACGAAGCTGGTAAACTTTTTCTTTGAGTTTTCATCAAGCCATGTGGTCCCCGGGTTTGAACAGACCACGTCAATTATACCGGTGGTGTTGGAGCGATTTTCTACATTGTTCAACCAATCAAATCTCTAAATAATATAGTTTCTGTTTCTCCGCTTACTTCTTCTAAACCACGTAAGGAAACGGGTTTTTATACGGATTTCACTGTCATTTAGAAATTTTTTTACGGAAGATTTGTATGTGTAATAATTATATTTACTTACATTATAGATCCCAGTCGGGAAAAGCTGAGGCGGGTCGCTTATAATATACAGGGTGTTAGGAAAAGTATCATTAACCTGTAAACCACTGACTGAACAACTTTTACTATGGGAGCAAAACGATCAGAGCAAAAAAAAATAGTTGACCCATACGATTGCGTCGAGTACCTAGGTATTGCAGTTTAGTATGGGACAGCAGACTTTTTTTTTGTATAATTATAATGCTGAACGACATGACTTTAAAAACAGTAACCAAGGACTTACTGAGAACGATCGTATATTTGCTGTGTCTGCGCTGGATTGTCATCATGACGCATACATAATTTTCAGTTACTTAATTTATAAAAATCCAGATGTGTTTTACTAGAAATTGTGCTATACAGGGTCCTTCTTAATATGCTGACACTTTTTTAAGGGGATGATCAGACCGTCCAACTGAACAACTTTCTCTACGGTACCAACATTGAAATTGCAAAAAAAAAATCAGCTGTCCCTTCATTTTATTTTGATCGAAGGCTGTCCCATACGAAACTGCAAACCTACTCGAGCCAAATGTATGGGACAGCAGATTTTTTTTGCGAATTTGATGTTGGCCCCATAAAGAAATCTGTTCAGTTTGATGGTCTGATCATCCCCTTCAAAAAGTGTCAGCATGTTAAGAAGGACCCTTTATATGTTATTCTATGTTTTTTATAAAGAAACTTAACACAAACATAACAAAGAACTTTTTGCTTTTGAGTTTAAAAACGCATCACCGTTTATACTTAAAAAAAGCAAATTCACTCGAATTTTCCTCGGATGTGAAAACGTTAGACAAACAACGGTCTCTGTAAGTGAAAAGTTTGGCCGTTTCTGTTGTTAACCGGTCGCCAGAGAGAAAAAACTGGCCAAGTGCGAGTTTGGTGTCTAAATTAGGGTTCTATCATCGCCGCTTCCTCTTATTCTTTCTTCAGATGAACAAAAATCTAATGCTTCCTAGCTGAAGTGTGTAAACCTAAGGTAATTGATGCGCATCATAATGTTATTTAAGAGAATAATATTATTCCGAGAGCGAAAAAGCGCGCTGCATACAAACGTACTATAGTGATATTTTCAATATTAACCAATTAAAGTCAATTAAATTTTGCAGAAACAATCTAGAAACAAATCTCTATGCTTCTATAGAGTCAGATTTTCGGTAAAATATACAGATTCAATGCTAGGATTAATTTAAGATTTGTATGGAAATCTTTGAGGCATTGTAACTTGAAAACTATACATTTTATCGAAAATCTGACTCCATACAAACATAGAAATTTGTTTCTTGATTGTTTCTGCAAAATTTCATTGACTTTAATTGGTTAGTACTGAAAATATCACCATAGTACGTTTGTATGGAGCGCGCTCCGAATAATATAGTCTCTTTAACAAAAATGGTTTCTGTAAAGTCAGTTTACGGACGATAGTTTTACGTGATAACGTTATAAAGAAACATGGATGAGAACTGCTAGCTCTCTGACGCCACGCGGAACGTGACACTTTTTCGAGCGAAAGGTTTCTCAGGACTTCGATCAAAATAAAATGAATGGATAGGCCTTACGCGAACATTTCAAACCAGAAAAATGAGGCAAAACAAATGAAAGGTTTACTTGTCACTTGTATGAAAGTGCCCTAGATTTGACAGATAATGGCGCTAGTTTGTATGTACCAAGTGCACCAGTAGTTTGCTTCAACTTACCGCGCTTTAGGCCTATCCATTAATTTTATTTTGATCGAAGACTCAGGATAAGAAAAATTGGCGCTCTATCGTTTCGAAGGCTAAAGAACCACTTTCTTGACCCACGGATCCCAAAAAGCCACACAATATTGACGTACGGAACTCATAATTTTATTCTGTTTACATATGAAGTGGAAAAGTTGGGTTTACTTGTTGCAAAAATTAGGGAGTGCCGCCGTAAATTACTTAGTTGCCTGCTCTTTTGGTCTTTCTTCTTATAATGTATGGTAGTATAAATCTTAACTTTTTGAAAAAGTTTCTTGATTTTCTACTTTGCATATGTAACCGTATTTTTCGTAGAGAAGGACTATGGGTTTCTGCACAAGCATCGTTATCACATTTTTAATTTTAGAGATTAATCAAACAAGCTATTTATCGCAACTGCACTGCCACGACGTCGCAACTAAATCGACGGACTTTGACTGAGCTTTATAGCTTTTCGCGACATCACCGCGATTCCGCCGCTTCACTGATTGATCTCACAAAATATCGCGACGTTGACGCGATATCGCGACGATGTCGTTCCGTCAACGCCCACGTTCAAAACCGCTTGTATGATATAACCCTTAATTTGGGTTAGACAATAAAGACCTTAGAACTTTAGAAGTGAAAGGAATACCTACTACAAAACTTATATCATTTTGTTATTCGTTTTAAATTTTAAAATCATCCAGGCACTTTTTTTTTTAGTAACCTGTTTTGTCCTACTGCTGGGCAAAGGTCTCACCTGAACTCTAAACATTAATGCTCCTTAATTTACGTATGATTTATTTACGTATAGCACTCAGTTAAATTTGACACAAGATACAACTTTCTCATTCTTCGCTCTTTACGTTACCGCTTGCTCATCTTTATTTTCAGCAGTCAGTATCCAATTATATATTTCCCCAGCAAACGTACAAAACAACAATGTTCGGTTGACATCTCTATCCACATCACTGACGTAGAAATAAGAACTCAAAGGCAACAAAACTCCTTAATTGCCACATAAAACAGTCTTCACCCTTTTAATCATATCAAAAGAGCAATCTTCCGGCCGGATGGACGATGAACGACAGTTCAAATCTTTGCTCATTTTAATCACTCTTAAACCAAAGAGTTAATGGTGAAAATTGTTTAGCAGATACCTCAATCTGCTATCGCGAGTAATCACAAAAGTTCCAGGAATAACGACTCTATCATATTACAAATTCGTATTTGATTCGTGAAATTCTAATTCAGTGGTTTATGCTTTCATGTCGGTGCTGGCCTTTAATCTTAACATCGGTTTAGTTTTCCCAAGGCTTTAATTATGAAAATATTAATTTCTTTCACTGTTTGTAACGTGACTTCTTAACCGATGGAATGTGGGTTTCTTTTCAACATTTTAAAATAACATTACGTTTAATTAACCACATTTTGTAGATTTTTGCGCCCACAGTTCGCATTCTAATGTTACAGAACGGTTTTAGTAATAAATTTAAATAAATAGTAGGCTTTTATTTATTGTAGAATAACTTGCTAATGACGTACAATCTAGGAGCGTGTGTTCATAAGAAGCATTTGAATAAATATATTCAGCCAAGCATCACAAATTTCGCATACGAGCTCGAACATAATGTCCAATAACTGGGAAATTTGCTCAATATTGAGCATTGGCTGTCTGGATTAAACACAATAAATTTAGTTAGAAATAATTCTGTTGAAAATGTAGTTTTATCTTGAAATTTTTAAAACCTACTAACCAAAATAAGCCTTGTTGCTACCGCATGAAAAATAACCGATAGTTGTAGCAATATTTCTGAGTACCCCAAAATGATAGATGACGAAGATTCTGTTAAAATCCGGCCTTAAAACTAATCCATTTAGCCTTAAAGGAGAAATTATTACTGATCTGATCTATAGGGTCCTTCTTTATATGCTGACACTTTTTTAAGGAGATAATCAGACCGTCAAACTGAACAACTTTCTCTAAGGAACCAACGTCGAAATTGCGAAAAAAAATCTGCCGTTTCATATAAAAGTGCAAACCTACTCAAACCAAATGTATGAGAGACAGCCGATTTTTGTTTGCGATTTCGATGTTGGTCCCATAGAGAAAGTTTTTCAGTTTGATGGTCTGATCATCCTCTTAAAAAACTGTCAGCATATTAACATGGACCCTGTATACACTTAGTCATAGTCTTCAAAGTCCATTAAATAACATTGAAGGACATTCTGACCTCTTTTAGTGGCACACTTCTTAAATCTGATATAATCTAAAGGTTAAAAAAACAATCACAATACATTTTTTACCTTATCGCTTGAAAGTAAAAATAATTTTTGATTGTTCATCGTTTATAATTACCACAGTCATCGTAATAAGTAACTAATGGATAATAAAAACAGTCGTATAGCGGTAGCGATAAAGTTAAATTAATAGGTCCTTTAATTTTCGCGACAAATTAATTCAGCACTCACTAAATAAAGTAATAAAACTAACACACCCAATAATTTTAATGCCATATTAACTTCAATTGAATAAACTATCCCTATTCACCTCTCTTTCTATCCTAAAGAGAGGAACCGAGAGAGCATAATTAAAGCTAATAGCAAATAGAAATTCATACGCAATAGAAGCATACTACCAGTTTATTACACCATAAACTTTACTTAGCATTTTATCATGCGCGGCTTTACTACAATGTACGTCGAGACATTCATATATTAATAAATATTAATATAAAGGCATTAATTTTACGAGGCCTAAGAGGTGGAAACAAACAGGAGGCAAGTGAATATTTATAGCCTGACGTGCTTCCGATGTATAAAACGTTGGAAATGAAGAATGTACTCCGTGGTTTATGGGTATGGGAGAATTCGCCGGTGTCCGTTTTGGTCTTTTATTTATGAGGTGGGTAAAGGTTATTAAATATTACATAAATCATTAGGTAAGCACTCGTATCGAGTTATTGAGTAAGATTTATTATCTCTTATACACCGTTGCATCAGGAACCCGGAACAGGGTGCTTTAGACTATCAAATTGAACAACTTTTACTATGGGACCAAGAGTGAAATCTGCTGTTTCATATATTCTTAATAGGTAGATAACAAGATTGTATCAAGACCTCCGCTTCTAAACACAAATTTGTCTACTAGTTATTTAGAAGCAAAAGTATCGATACAATCTTGTCACAATCTACCTAATTAGTCATGGTTTTCGACAAAGTCAAACATAATTCATAAGTCATTTTTGTTGAGAAGCTAATGACTAATAATGACATTTTCTATAGAAAAGCAAATTTCTTTTTGCGATTTCTATGTATTCTTCATTGTAAAAATTGTTTAGTTTGATGGTTTGAACCACCCTGTTCCGTCTTCAAAATGACGCCGATTCCACGGCGTATAAATAAAATATTGCCATTAATTCAATTCAGCCAAAGTACCAATTCGTTAAATGATTTTACTTGTAAAAAGAACGCCATAAGAATACCTTTCAGTTCCGTAACAAAACGGTTCGTAAAAATGTTTATTGAATAATCAAAGGCGGCGTTTACGTAAAATCTGAAGTCAAATTTTATCGTGAAATAACAGAAATAAAATACGAACCTATCAATAAAAGGGGACGGAGCAATGAAGCTAAAGTTTTTCGTGAAACTCCCCAAGAATAACGATGATATCCATAACTCAGCGAAGAGACGAAACGAAAGAAAGTAAACTAAACAAAAATAAGAGACAGTGTTTGTGAATCGACTCCCAAGTTTATTTTCAAAGGGCCATAATCATCTAGAAGCGAACTTTATTACGCTTTACGACGATCCTTAGATGTGAAACGTAAACACTGGCACGGGGGGAATATGCAAAATGTAAACAAATTAGCGAACAAGATACCGGAGAAAGATACTAGATTTTCCTCGCGGATTCCCACCAAGTTTGTAATATTGATTTTACGTAAACATTTCAATTAATTCGGTTGTTTTATTAATAATGGGTTAGGTTTCAAATTTAGTCTTAGAACGCCTAAAAATAATTATGATATCTCACACGCCGTATCATCGTATTGTATCTAGTTTTGTCTATAGGTACTCAGATTAAAGAAGTCAGTGTACTTCAAATTTCTTGTGGAACTATATTATTTATCTTATAAAAGTTATACAGTTACCAAAACATTATAAGCAATATTTTTATGTTTTGTAAAGTGTTTATAATTTTTTGTATGTACAGACATCTTTTTTGAGAGTTTTATGTAACATGCCATAAAATAGCAGTAAACTTCCTTGTTATTTTATTTTCACATTTCTATAAACTGTGTGTCTTATTATTAGCAAACATACCATCACTTTATTTTATTATAACATCATTAAGTCGATCGATCGATTGTAATAATGTAAACATATTTTCTTGTTCAGTTATTAATTTTACTTACTCCATTACGATGTTCATCGATAAAACAAAGCTTGTAAACAAATTTCTTGATTAGTTTCTGCGCAGGCTTATAAGTACATAAGATACACATATCCTGATCAAACATAATAAAGGTACGCTGTACCAGAGAAAAAAGACGAAATTCAAATAAATTCTGAAACAAAGTTTAGATATAATCTATAACGTATTGTACACCTAAACTTAATCACAATTTATTAAACAAGTATGATAAAAAAACAGAAGTAAGATGTAGAGCAACACATCAAAAAATCCTTACCAGAAAACCGTAAAATTTTACATCCTGTTACTCCCACTACTGCAGCAATAAACTCATCTGCACTTCAAGCAAAAAAGTATTAAAACAGAACATTTAACATCTCCACCCATGTGTCGAGTAATAGCGAGGCGTCAAAAGATATGCAGATGTATCTTGTAATTATACTTTTTATTTTCCTTCGAAGAGAAACGGTACAAAGAGCTGACATTTTTATGCTAAAATATGGAGATAAAGTCATTAGCAATTTTTACTGTAATGAGAAGATGTCGCTTGGGTTCAAATGGCCCTTCCCGGTATGGTCAGCAAAATATTATCATATAAATTTCTCCATCTACAGCTAAAAGAATTTAACAGAATCTACTTTGGGCTTATTAAATTGGTTTTTATTTCGCGGTGCTATTACTACCCTGACCTTTTTTTGGTTACATTTGCACTTTTTTTCTTCCGAAGGGCATTGAACTTTTCTTTGGGCAACAGAGTAAGGAAGATTTTGGTTGGACTTGATTAAGACCGTTTTCTTTGTTTGCCAGTTTGTAATGCTTTCCAGGATCAACTCTGTAATTATAGATTTCAGGCTGTATTTTACGTCTTTTTAAACAACAAAATAGGTATCTGTTAAAATACTTAATGTGTTTAATGTTTCTTTTAATTACCTATGTATTACAAATAATGTACGCATCTATCGTAGGTGTATGTATTTTATGTTTTAATGTAGATTTTCGCTAAGAGGGAGAGAGACTAAAGAACGTTCATGTAATATTCAATATGTTGTCAATATCAAACGAAACACGTCTACTTACATAATAAATAATAGATTATGACGTCATAACTTCAAAAATTTTCAAAACATCATGTTCACATCATAAAACATTCCTCCAACTAAAAATCATACCAAAATTTGACATCTAAAATTATAATCTTACGACGTAGCACTTATTTTTACTGCCGTCACTTCTATTAGTTATTTTTGGGCGTTCATTGTTATTGTAGTATCCCGGGCGAGTGACGACCTCTTAATTTCCAGTAAATCGAGGTGCTCTTTAGAGATGGCCTGCATCTGAATAAACACTGGGTTGAGCAGGATTAAGGGCGAACGAAGACTTGCGATTGGAGCTATTTTAAGCAGAAATATACTGGAGTAACTAAAACAATATGATTGATAGATAAATAGATAAACCATTTATTTGCAACACACACAATAATTATACAGTTCACAAGTTTACAAAACAACAATACAACGAAACATCTACAGAACAAACATGTAGTTTTTTGTATGCTACAGTAGCAAATATGTCCCAGCTTAAAATACTCGTAGACCTTGCCCGAAAGCAGGGTGTTGATTTTCGGATGACAAACCTTTTAGTAGTAGTATGCCAATATCTAAAACATGTATTATTAAACTGTAAAAGAAGTGTGTCCTGTATATTGACGATTTTTACAAAAAAAAGATTAAGATAATATATGGTTTTTTGGTGTCACGGCTCGAAAAATACATTTTATGTTGCAAACTAAACTAAACTTAATCGCGCATTTATGAAAACCCTTAGCAGAATCAGCAGTGGATAATCTCATCGATATATCAAGAGATTGGGCTGTCAGAGTGGAAATCATCAACGTCGGGAAGTGAAAATCAAACTTTACTTTGAATCATATTCCTTCAATTTAATCATTATAAATATACGTATGAAATGGCAAAGCTTTGAAGAACATTATTGATTCTACTTCCTATTTAATTGTACCTATGCTATAATGTTGTGATGTTTGTTCATACTTAGATATTTTTTCACCAGAAATCTATCTAGTAGTATATTTATGTGATAACTACTTATTTATTTTAGCAGACTTTACTAGAAATTTGGTTGTTGCAAATAGGTTTTAGTTAAATCTATAACAAAAAATTTTCTAGTATAGTCTGTTATTTTCTACCAAAATCCGCCTATCAAACTGAACAACTTTCTCTATGTGACAAACATAGAAATCGCGACAAAAAAATTATCTACCCTATACATTTGGGATGAGTAGGTTTGCAGATTAGTATGGTAGAGTACTTTTTCGCGATTCCGCCATTGGCCTCATAGAGAAAGTTGTTTAGTTTGATGGTCTGATCATCATGACATAAATACACTAAACATTAGGATACAAAACTGATTATGGTACAGAAAGGTACAGTGATAAACAAATGACACCGTTCATTAGAATTCAGTATCTTAATTTGAACCAAAGCACTAACGCAACAATTTTGTGAGTCACTTATTCGTCAGCCTTCATCTTATCGCAAACACCCAGGGCTGTTGTTAGAATACCAGTATTTTTTTCCATCTTTTACAGCTTTGACTTTATTAAAAACCCTTTGAAGAATAAAATCTTAAGAAATCAGATTTCTTTGATATTCCTATGAAACCAAACACCAAGACGTATCTTTATAAAGCTTTTCGTTCTGAAATATCTTAGGAAAGCATAACCGTCTTTCTTTTACAGGAGTTTTTATAAAATTTTCTTGCTAACAGAAGTTTTCTTTGACTGCTATATATGATAGTCTTGTGACAGCCCTTGCTATGTGAGACCTTCGAAAATGTCCTGTGTTATCCTATAGTCGTAGTTTACGGGCACTTTACGTAATGACCGATTTCATTAAACGCCTTGTAAGACACTTTAAAGTACTGTGTAGTGCATTTCGATAACGAAAGCTCATTCTCGAAATTGTATTATTAAGGCTTATTCCATGGTGTCGAGTAATTGAACACTGGTTGAGCATGACCATGTTATAGCGTTATTTCTTACCCACTCAGTTGCAGAAACGTTTATTTAAGTTAATCCTCCATTAAATCTCTTGTTAGCTTTTACTACGTCAACAAGACAAAAAGTGACAACAAATTAAATAACGCTATAACAGTGTTCAATTACTCGACACCATGGAATAAGCCTTTATTAATAAAATAAAAATAAACTAAATTAATGAGTGTTTGTGCAACTGAGTGTCAATTGGTTTAGTCTTGGCGTTAGTCTTGTTTAATTAAGGATAAAAGACAAATTTTAATCAATTATTAGGTGTAAAAAAAACATTCATAAAAGCATTATCAGTTCTTGACAAATACACCATAAAAAAAGAGAACAGTCGCAATTTTTTCACCGAGAATATCTGAACATCTAAAGTATGATAAGAGTATCATCAGCATTGTCACCATCATCCAGTGTAAGGAAAAGTATCATTAACCTTTAAACCACACACTCTACCGATCAAGAGCAAACCTTGTTAGAGAAAAAAATAATCAGCTGTTCCATACTAAAGTGCAATACCTACTCGACTAAGGCCGAATTCGACCAAACTTAGATTTATAGAAGAGTAACCTATACAAGGAACAATTTTACTTTTGGTGTTTACACACTCCGTACTAAAAGAACGAACGCTTAATTCACCTAAAGAAAGAGGTCGTTGTATCCGTACTTATTGCAATGTGGGGTTATACAGTTTTAATTTGGTCGGTTTCTTTTTGTTAATTTTTTTTTAATTATGTGACATTGACATTTCATTTAGATTAGGGTTGGTAAAACGCAAAATCAGTTTACTCTATAGTAACCGGCGACAAAATCTAAGAATAAAATTTACTTGCGTTTGGTCGAATCAGACCTAAAATGTATTCTATTCTTAATTAATGGCGTTTCCTTGTTAGATTTCGCCAGTGTCAAGTGTTGAGGATATACTCATTAGATATTGTACGGTACAACAGGATATGGCGATCTCAAAGCCCCGCTTTTAAACAAAAACACACTAGAAACCGCCATAAAACGGCGGAGCCACGTGGCTGTCAAAATCGCAAGCCGACGCACGAGACGTCCTCTTGCCACCCCCTCAGCCACGTCACTCCAACCTAAAATGTATAAGACAGCGGATTTTTTTTTCTCTGACAGGTTTGCTCCCATACTAAAAGATGTTCAGATTGATGGGTAGAGTATGTGGTTAAAAGGTTATAATGATACTTTTCCTTACACACTGTAAAGTCCTACTGCAGGGTGCTGGCCCACGCGATATTCCACCACGCCTGCCCAATGCGGATTGGTAGACTTCACATAACTCATCTGAATTTTTCCTTCGCGTATGCAGGTTTCCTTTAAATTAGAGAAAATTAATTAAATGTCTCTTTCCGCTTTAAGCCTCATTCAGTGATCACAGCCTAAGATACTGGTGAACGCAATGCGAGCGGTGCGACGCGTGACACGAATAAACACCTCAAGCGGTGACTAAATACATTTGTTCCAGGACATCCCGGTTAATGTATCTGATATACTGAGAGCTGAGAAGTTCGTTGACTTGCTTTTGTTTGAACGTTAGTGGTATACATATTGGAGTTTCAATTAGAAGAACACACTCACGCCTTTTTCCCAGGTGGTCAGAGATATTGGGTCTCTACTTTGTTTGGTCCTGTCATAGTTCTATTGCCCACAACTAGAAGACCATAAAATGAAATGAGAATATTGTCCTAAAAGACAATGTCATGTTTTCATAGAAACTTAGGCCACCAGTGAACAACTTTGCCAACTTTGAAGAAGTAATTGAATATCAAATTGTAGGTTCTTCTTTCGTGCCAGCATGAGCTGTATCACAAAAGAATCACTCATGCTGGAGTGGAAAGAGCCAGTCAGCAATGGTAGTATAGAGGTTGACTGCCTAGAGTGCGCCACAGGAACTCAAGTTTCGCTACTCGAGGAGTGAGCCTCCTCGCACATATTTATAGATCGAAAAATGTAGTATCAGACGGTACTCGAACCCGCAAACTGTCGATCTGGGGCTTTTCTTTCGTCTAATCAATTTCATAATTCACATAAATATTTGCGTTTTTCAACATATAATTTTATTTGAAACAGCACAAAATGCCAATAATATATTCGACGGAAAACCCCGAAACATTTTTCATGAGATTAAGTAAATTTGTACCTAATTTGTATGATGCTTACAGACTTTTCATTCATTCTCAATTACACTCCAGTATTAACCATTCAGAAAAAACTGAATCTATGCTTTTTCATCTGTAAACAAACTACTTTGATACAACGTGCTCATACTGTTTTCAAAGGCCGGGAAATTCATATCAAAATGTTTCAAAAAGTATATCTGGATGCATCTAAACCTCTCTGCCGGAACTTTTATGTGAAATTCAATTTTGCATGCTTAAAGCAACTGCAATTTCGTTGACATAAAAATGTACGTGCTAAATTTATAGCCATGTTATTTTAATGTGATTGTTCTTTCTTTATTAAGATTGAAATGAGAAAATAATATGTTTAATATTGACTGTACATATTTCTTATGTCTTTATAGCACCATCTCTCTAATAATAAGTAATTATAATTGAATGGAAATAAACACGAAAATTTACAGAATTATAATGACCAAACCAACCATCTTAACCTATTTAACTTAATTGGAAAACGAGCAATTGTTAAAACGCCTGTTACCCATTTTTAGTCTTTGAGAGAGTTACGTTTAATATATCTATTCAATCGAAAACATTTTCGAAAGGGTTCATATCATAACGCATTCATAATTATCCTGAGTTTCCGCGAACTAAAATGAATTACTTGAATTCCTGAGAACTCACAGTAGGTCGAATAAAATACAAAAGTCACTGTAATATCTTCAAATAGACACAATAGATCTCTAGAAAAACAATAGAATGTCCAATCTAGAAAAATTTTCTGTGTCGCAAATCAAAACCTACGAGGACAAATTCCCCAAGAAAACATTAAGCGAAAACGTCCCTTCGTTCGGCAAACGTTAATGGAATGAAATGAGGAACAATAAGAAATGTGATATAAGTGGACAGAACGAATGTTATTTCAATAGAGATGGGGACCCGGACTTTATTTGTCTTACCTTACGTGTGAATTTTGTGATATGAGACAGTCTGGCTGAAGCACTTCAATTTGCTCTAACGATAAAATAAGAGATATCTTTTTAGATAGATGATTACTTGCATTATACTATCACAGGGAATGTAAGAAAACAAGTCTATGAATGCAAGATTAAAGTCGCATCTTTTTGCTATTTTGAGACAATTTGCATGATGAAAAAAGTTTAAAATTTTGTGAAAATCAGTCTATTGCAAGTTTAAGTTGTGAGTCATTTTATACCTTCTTTAAGTTTGATACTAAGAAAAATATGGACGTAAAGTCTGAAATTAAATTTTTTTTTATATGTCCTTAATTTAATACTGTGTTTGTAAATCTATATTTTTACCTTTTTTATATTTTTAACTAGTGTTTACCTGCGACTTCGTCGGCACAAATTATATAAGTACCAGATTTTAGGTCACATTATAAGCTATCAAACAAAAAAAGTTTCATCAAAATCGGTTAAGTAGTTTTTGCGTGATGCGCGAACAAGAAACAAACAAACAAAAAAACAAACAAACAGACAAATAGAAAGATAAAATTTCTAAAAAAAGGTTGATTTCGAGTCAGAGATACCTAAACACCAAATCGTAATCTTTTTTTTGTAAATTTCTTCAATGTACAGACACACTTCAGTTACAGTTTTATAATAGTTTAGATACCAAATTAATGTATGATAGTGTGTTCTGAATATATTCAAACAAATTATCTATTAAAACAAGTAAAATCAGTTTTTTCCCCATGAGGACTTCCACCGCAAATACGGTTTAACACAGCATTAATAACGTACATTAACTTCGTGTAAACACATATTTTATGGACACTTCTAACTAACTACGTAATTAACATTACACCACTGCAATTAGTAGCTCTCATCACCAAGTAATACGTACACTTATACATTATATTACGAATATGCCATGCGAAAAAGGATTATAGAACTTCTCAATTATTAATAACTCTATAGATTGATTCAGAATGGATAACTACTAAATTCGAAGTGCTGAGTAAAAATCATGGTTTGGGTCATATACGGGTCCTTACCTGATTCTCATGGTGAAGCCTCAGTTTGTGTTAGAAACAATGTAATTTGCTTATCCTCGAGCTCACAACTTTCTCTCGGTGGTGTAAGCAAATAGATCAATAGAAGCAATAGATCTACTATACATGGTAATTCTTAATATGCTGACACTTTTTTAAGGGGATGTTAAGACCATGAAACTGAACAAGTTTCTCTATGGGATCAACATAAAAATCGCGAAAAAAAATCTGCTGTCCCATACATTTGGCTCGAGTAGGTTTGCAGTTTTGTATGGAAGAGCTGATTTTTTTTTTGCGATTTCGTTGTTGGTCCCATAGAGAAAGTTGTTCAGTTTGACGGTCTGATCATCCTCTTAAAAAAGTGTCAGCATATTTAGTTGGACCCTGTATAAAAGAAATATCTATTTTGTTGGTCTTGACGGATGTTTTGCATAATATTATAAACTGTGATAAAAATTTAACTACAATGAAATATGTGATTTTTTTTAAACTTTATTAGATTTTAATCGTTGTATTAAGGTCGTTATTAAACAACTTTTTAGTGAAACCTAAAGTTGTCAGTCACCATGCCAGAATTAGCATCCCCGCAGCTTGACAAGTGTAATTACCATGTCAATTTTTTTTTAATTCCCCAACAGTCGAGACGACGCAGGCGGCAGTGGCGCAAGATACGTAAATAGATTAGTGAACGATCTTTGTTAACTTCGCCGTTACACGAAATTATCTTGTTATTAATTTGTCTTCATTCTTCTTCTTATCGAGTGGGCTGCAAGCCCTGGTGTCAGAGTTTATTCAAACCGCCTTACGGCCTCTGACGTGGTTTTTATGTAACGACTACTACCACCAGAGATAGTAGCCGGGACCAACAGCTTAACGTGCCATCCGAAGCACGGAATCATCTTTCTTTTCAGACAATCAGGTGACTCAGCCTGCAATGTCCTAACCAACTGGGGAAAAACGCACAAAGTGACATTTCACTAGGTGCCCCCCGTGGGAATCGAACCCACGACCTCCGTGTCAAGAGCCCAATGCTCTTAACCATTAGACCACGGAGGCAGTTAAGTTGTCTTCATTGTGAATGGGTGATAGTTTGGCTAAACATCGGTAGTGGAATTTACTTGAATAATACAGTTCGTATTACATACATATACACTAATCTCTCTGCGTACCCTCTGGCCTTATGGCGAATACTGTGCGGCGATATAAGGAAGCTAAAATAAATCTATAGATTACAGTTTTACTTTTTTAAGCATTATCAGCAACGATTGTTACATAAAGCCAAACTTTTAGTTGAATTACGCTAAGAACACATTGTAATAGGACTCTTATCTGCAAATAAAGTTTTTTTAATGTTTTAAATGTGACAGCTTTATTTCAGCATACTTTACTAGAAAAAAATTGACTCCGAACTCAGGTCGGCCGGAGTAAAGACAACCTGTTCAAGTGGGGGGGGGGTTACATAGACGGGTCTGATCTCCAGTGCGAATGCGGTGTTGCCCCACAGACTATGGCCCACCTCATATCCTGCCCTGACAACTGCACGCCAACGGAGCTTATGGACGCTGCAGTAGATTCAACTAAACAAACTTGCTAGTAAAGTCTGCTAATATAAATAGTTGTCACATTATACAGGGTGTAAAATTAAATGCGTTACATATCGAACAGGGTGTTTCAGACCATTAAACTGAACAACTTTCACTATGGATCTAACATCGAAATCGCCAAAAAAATATCAACTGTTCCACAGACACTCGACCAAAATGTAAAAAAAAAAACTGCAGATTTTTCTTTCGTGATTTCAATGTTGGTCACATAGTAATAGTTGTTGAGTTTGATAGCAGCACCCTGTTCGATATGTAACGCAGTTAAGGTTACAGCCTGTAAAACTAGGTACCCGATATTGTTTTCGAAACAAAATGTATTGGGAAGATTTAGACTCCAATAAAAATCGTCAGTTTACCTACTTATTTTCAACATTATTTTTAATGTATTAATTTCAAACAAACCTTACACAGTTTTTATCATAGCTAGTTTTACTATCTGCAGGTATACCTACTTATTTCAAACGCAATAACATTATATACATCATCTTCACCTTCATAAAATATACCGTGTAAATTGAAACAGCTAATTTCCGGGCCAATACGTCATGATATTAAAACAAAGGGATTTGAATGCCCCTATGCTATTATGGGTTAATATTACATCTAACGGCTACATCGTTATTGGTGGTTATGGGTAAAACAAATCATGCCCCATAAATTTTAATTAAGCATTTGATACCTCCCGACCCGTTGATGGTATGCATTACTTAGAAATTAATAACATCCATATTTGCGCAGTAAATTTTAATTTTTGACTTTTTGACCTTTTATCAAAATATATTTTGTTGAACAAATATGGCAGACTTCTACTAGGCAATGAACCATGATTTTGCTCTAATAGCTTAATTGAATTGAATGCAATTAGTGAAATACCTAAATGGTATGACAATTTGTGCATCACTTCCTGTATGTGGTTGGATAAAAAGATGGTTTTTACACAAACTACTGAAATTATGTTTACGCATTTGATACATTTAGTGATGCTACGCTAGAATATACTAACATACTTGAGCTTCTTTTTTTTATTTTCGTATAACTGTATATCGCATGATAATCACCCATGCTGTAGGTAGTGTAAAGATTTGCCCAGACTTGAGCTAAATTAAAAGCATTGTACGACTCAAAAATCTGTTTTGAATCTTTACCTATGTGTATGATATCTATCTTTTTTTTTAAGTTGTGTTTGTGCTTGAAAATACAGAAACACATAAAAAGATAAAAATAAAAAGAAATAACAACAAAAATCGCAGCGAAGAAGTTTAATTAAATTATATACTTACACAAAACAAACCAACAAAAGTGACCTGTTTTCATAGCAGTAACTAAACAAATAAAAACTCTATTATCATCTAAAATAAGATCGAAGTCGCTCCTTTTACGAAGTTTCCTTCAACAACTACCAATTAGCCAACTCGATCAAAGATTTATGGATTGCCTGGGAACCTGTTTAATATAATTCTAAACAGTCTTTTTTGAGTTATATTTATGACTCTAGATTAATACGTTAGGCCGAGTTATCTCCCCGAAGCCTTAACAAGGGAATTATGGGTCATTTTGACCAAAGTTCAAGAGCCCACCTACGGACATAATGAATCAAATTGTCGGCCACCCGCGCGTACAAAATAATACAAATAGAGTTGTGACTGATACAGTTTTTTAATCCTTCAAAGAAAATATCGTTATTTAATGTTGTACAGGATTATGCTCCTTGATTTATAAATGCTTTACATCGTTATTATTTTAAAGTCACGCTCAAATTGAGTTATAAGTTTGAGAAAGGAATTTGTTTGATGTTCATAAAAAATAATTTTACTATAATAGTTGACTTTGCGTTGATTTTAACATAACAAAATCTAAAACACGATGATAATATTATGTCCGCTCATGTCTATATTTCTCTTGGGAGTAGTTAATAAAGCTCTTAAATAGCAGAATATCCACAAATATCCTGTCTGTTCGGCCAGTTAGAAAATACGCCTCAAAATCAAAACACGTTTTGTACGCGATGTTTTTCTTCTTTACCAGTGACAAATTTGTACACATTTGTTGTACCTATATGAAAAACCTCTATTCCTTTACTGACTTAGCTCTAAGTTAATTAGGTGCTCTGTTAGTCTGCCTACTCTGTGGAGTAAAATCATTAAAATTTTGATCGTTACATGCGCAAAAATCTTCCATCTTCTTGTTAAGTACTCCTAGAATAATGTCTTTCAAATAGTCCTATTTAATATTCGAAGCAATGTTTTTCACGAACGCATAATTTTAACTTTGCTCATATCGTGAACGACAAACCTTCATACTTCGTAACATTTCAAAGGTAGTTGATAATGATAACAACATTTTCGACCACCCTGGTTTATAATTGGTTTATTTATATACAAAATAATAATTATGTATGGTCGACAACTAATCTTTGATGTATTTGTAACTACATAATTTCTAAGCTTTCCGCCAATAAACCCTGAACTGATTTACCCCGTGTAACACAAGACACGTGACTCCATCATATTGGCACCGGTGCAACGCAAACCCCACTTAATTCTAAACAAATCGTTTCATTATCATCACACGATAGTAGCCCTTCTCACGTCACACTAAAGTCGGTTAATGATATGAGCAAATAAAGACGGTTACAGCCATTTGATGCTAAAGCAAGGGAAGCTCGTGACGTAAGTAATATCGGCTAGGAAGGCAAGCTTCAAAGTTTTGATGTGGCGTATTAGCTTGCAAATATAGAACCCATACAAAACACTTATTGATCGAATGTTGCGCTGGTGCAAGTTGCAAACTGAAATTTATGAGCGTGCAGTAAGTAAGAGCTCTTCGAGAGCGGTTACTTCACTTCACTTCACTTGAGGCGCGCTTTGTTTATTGCTTGGCTTCGTCTCAGAAACAGCATCTTTTGCTTTATGAATATTGATAGAGGAGTACCGTTTCGTTCTAACTTTAAAATAGAACTTTCTTGAGTTTCCCTAAAGTGTTCATTCGGACCAACCAACTATTTCTTTTTGTGGCTGTCGTACTATAAAGCCACTGAGGGCAAGGATTCCTTTTGCATGGTTTTTGCAAGAAAACGGCTAGCCACCTAGCTATTAACACTTCACTTGAGACGTAATTTTGTCTTGACCTAAATAGGTAATTGCATATTTGCTTATATAATTACGTCAAAACTAAAAGTCTACATAACTGTATAATTTAATATTTATTACAGTTTTTACGTACTTTTATTTAACGCGAATCCGAGCGAGGTAAATCACGCGACACAACTTTCATTGTCTAGTTGTTGTGCAGATAAGTTCCCTTGGACTCCAGGTAATAAGTCTAGCATTAGTCTAATATCTTTTTTTGCTACAGAAGCGTTTAAACAGCGCAACGATTGTTGTAAAAGAAACTAACATTTTTTTATACAGACAATTATTTTGACGCTTCCAGCACCATCAGCTTGTCATCATCCACTGCTGAACATAGGTTTCTTCCAAGACATGCTATAAACCTCTTCAGCATTCTTTATCCAGTTTCTATCAGCTACCTGTCTCGTGGAATATTCAACCCTAAGGATGCACTACGCCTGCCATTTCATCGTCTACATTCGAAGTCTTGGACTCCCCATCAGTTATCAATTCCTCAAAATATGCGACCAGCTGACCAGCCCATTGCTATTTAATTTCAGCTTGCTAATTTGCAAAGATTTAAAAATTAGCAAGCTGACAATATTTTAACATATTCGCGTACGATTTTTTTAATATAATAGGAACATAGACAAATTCTTACACGAATATGTATAAATAATGTTTTCTATTTATAAACCTAATCCAAAACAGCCATAGAGCCTAATCCAATTTATCGATCCCAACATAATATATTCTCCAAGCACCCTTGTTAAACTTAGTAGATATCCAACTCCCTTTCCTTGATGTATCCCGTTCATAGCTATTTCATTTGATCTTGTTGGTCTCATCAAATATTAAGGACGTTTAAACTTGAGTGGGAGAGGTACAGTCGTAGCCACAGAAGTTAGTGCACTGACTTGGAGACGTGCCCACACTAGGTTTAGTGGTGAGCCACTATTAATGTTTTAGCCAAGGTATCATGATGGTCATAAAAATCTGAAGCAATATGAAAATTATTGAATAGTCATAAAAATCAAGCCAAGCAGTAGATTTTATTAGATGCTTGCTTTTGCCCGCGAATTCGTTTGCGTGGATTTCGGAAAACTTCAAAACCCCGTTGTACCTCAGGGGGTCGATTTTCGATAAATTCTTTCTCAGTTGATCCCTGCAACCTGTAACCATACAGATTTCATTTTTCTATATTCAGCGGTTTAGGCTGTGTGTTATCTGTCAGACTGTTATTCTAGTCACGAAACTGTTAGATTTCGTTCGCCCCATAAGTAATTTTATTTGCAATCTTCTATTATACAGACACGCAAAGTTTTCAATTTTATCATAATTTAAGATCGATTTTTTTAGTATTATTGTCCGTCGAAAGATTAGTTTATCAGTTAGTGGTTAACAGAGAGGAATGGATTCAACTATCTTTTGTATTAAACGTGATAATTACATTAAAATTTTCCACCTAAGCGAACAATCAGAATTTTGCTATCATTTAAAAGTGTTTCCAACGAGATATTATTAAAATCTTTCCACATATGCTTAACCCTTAAACTTCCACGATTCACAAATAAAAATCTAAGCTCATTAATGCAAGTGGACGCGCGAGTAAATTTGTTAAGCCATCGTTAACCCAGCGGGCCCTGCTCTGGGTCTTTATTAGCCTAATTGCTACATTTGCATAGTGTGATCCGTGTGAGGCCCAATTATGGGCACATCACTACCTCGATTATGTTTTAAAACAAATAGAGGGGAGACCAGATAGACATGGTCGGTGGAACCTGTTTGAAATTAGCGGGTTAATGTTTTTTTTAAAATACAGGGTCTAACTTAAATAGCTGATGGTTTTTACGTATGACCTGGACTAGTAAAGGCAAATGAAAGAGAAAAAAAGATGGACGTCAGAACAACGACTCAGCAAGTAATTTTTAATGTGATCTTAATTATTCTTAAGCCCTATTATATTCTATATAGGATGTTAGAGTAGACATTTGCATTACTTTAATGGGTGATTGTACTCATAATAAATACTAAACAAACTTTTCCAAAAGAACGTAAACACAAAAACACAAAAAAACGATCGAATTGCAAACGTTTGATCAGGTATTGCATTTAGTATGGAAAGTTCAAAAATGTCCTATAGGTTTCTTTGAAAGTTGTTCAGTATCATGGATTACTTACCTGTATAACGCGTTAACTATGAGGCTACATTTTTTTTTGACAAAACTTCGATTAATGGATTTGATTTATCTGCACGTAATTTGAGTTTAACGATATTTTATTACCTAAATCCAATATAGCTACTAGATACCATTATCTCCTTAGAAAAAAGTAAGAATATTGAAAAGTATAAAACCTGTATTATTTCATTTACTCTAAAGTAATGAGGTCAAGGTGAAAACTTATTAAAGAAAGTAGAGTGAACAAGTTTTCATGATATACAATAAAGAATAGCTGACAAAGATCTGAACAGTGGTAAATGCCGTTATTTTGACCCACCCAATGCTTTTAAAAGTCAGTAATAAAAGGTGCAGTAGTGCTATTCAGTTGCCTCATTAAAAATATCACACGGGGAATAAAAATAAGGCTGGTAGGTATAAATAACAACAACCTCCATATAAATCTTGGTTTGCATTTTATAGGGGTGCCAAAAATTAAAAATGATTATTATTATTATATGTTATTTGTTCAGTCCCAAATTTTTTATTTGTTTTTGTGTTAATTTTATTTTAATAAATAATTTTATATATTCAAATAAAATTAATGAAATAGGTTAATAAAAAAAATTGAAATTAATTTATTAATTTTGTATCGAATACATTTATTTATTTCAAATGAATATTTATATGCTATGAAGAGGTAACATAACAGTGGTAGGTATTGGTACCGACGTAAACAAAATTATCTATTCAACTAACAATGGAAGCATGCAAATATTTAATTTGATTAAATCATGTCACAAAGTTAATAACATTATTAATTATGATCGTGAGTAATGAACAGGTGCCTAATAACGTAATTTACTAGGTACTATTCAATATTAAAGTTCATCACGTTGCTACCAAAATTGTTCGTTACCAAAATATTAAATTTAACTCCAAAATATACCCAAAATTGTCACAGGTTTACCAAAATATCTCCATCGACAACCCTAACCGACATAGCTTGGCTGCCCGCAATGAATACTCGAGTTTTCTACCTCAGCCGTGGGGTGGAACGTACGGCAATATGGGAATAAAATCCAGGATTTAATCTTCACACAAGTCGCCGTTTAATCTTGCACCAGATATGGCAAGGGTAAATAATAAATGTACAACGCAATCACGTTAAATTGCATTGTGGGGGTGGACTTGGACCGCGGTTCATCGCAAGTAAGTGCTGGATTAAAACTTTTGGTTATCACTGCACATTTGTGGTTACGGTTCTTAATTAGTGAAGGTATTATTAATTTATGAGATGAGCTTTGTTGAATGGAGTTTCATTATGGATTCGATATACGACCTGAGTAGATTGGGTGGCGTAATTGTATAAGAACGTAATGTACAGAGTAAACCACAAATATGCAATATTCTTTTTATACAGGATGTTAAGGTAAACGGTTGCATTACTTTAAGGGGTGATTGACCCATGATACTGGTCAACTTTCGCTAAGAAACCTATGGGATATACTTATAAAAAAATCACTAAATAACTAACTGGAAAAATCTAACGTCTGTATGAAACCCGATTTTATTCTTTGCGTATTTCCTTTAGGTTTCTTAGGGAAAGTTGATCAGTCTCATGGGTACAATCACCCCTTAAAGTAATGTAACTGTTCACCCTAACACCCTATAAACATTAGTAAACTCACGACCGTACGCCTCCAGGGCGGGCAGAAATCTTGTGGAATTTTATCATTTTCAAGGTGATAGGTGGACCAGCCTTTCACCCTCAAAAACATTATCCCCTAACCGCCGTTAGACGACACCAACGGAACGAACTTCTAGTGCACAGTGTGAAGAAGTTAGTAGTTTCGGGGTGGTCAGAAACATTGCTACAACTACCATCTACAGGGTCCTTAATATGCTGACAGTTTTTTAAGAGAAGGATAAGACCATAAAACTGAACAACTTTCTCTATGGAACCAACATTGAAATCGCGAAAAAAAATCTGCTGTCCCATACATTTGGCTCGATTGGTTTGCAGTTTTGTACGAAAAGGCTTTTTTTTGCGCGATTTCGACGTTGGTCCCATAGAGAAAGTTGTTCAGTTTGACGGTCTGATCATCCCCTTCAAAAAGTATATTAAGAAGGACCCTTTATAATTTTTAAGTGTGCAGTCCGCTCGTCCGGCGGCTCGCTTGGCGGCAGACTGACCCCGGAGACCAGGTCCACCAGGTTCCAGGGGGGCCGCTTCGGAGCTTCGCTCCTACGCGTAGCTCGGCCTTCGGCCTCGTGCTCGGAAGTCTATGTGTGCAGTACTTAGTAAGGGTCACATTGAGTATGATTTTTAAAACTTTCGGTTGAAATCACGTGTCAAGTGGTGATAGTAAATGGCTAGCATTTCGCCCACAGAAGCACCGAATAAGAAACCTAATATAACGCAGTCGCCTCAAACAACTCCCACGTGAAGAAATGGGTGGTCCGTTCTATGCTACGTCTGATAATTTTTGGGTTCCATACCCAAAGGATGAAAACGGGACCCTATTACTAAACCTACATTGTCCGTCCATCCTACCTATTTAGGGCTGTAACTTTTGAACCGGAATTGCTAGACAGATGAAATTTTCACAAAATATGCGTTATTACGGCGGATTGGTCAAAAAATAATAAAAATGTCAAAAAGTTAAAAATTAAGATGGGTCCTCATACAAGAAATTATTTTTTTTTAACGTTTTTTCTTCTCACTCTATAGTAAAAACGGTAATATGTACATACAAGCGTCAAACTTGGTATGGTTATGGAACAAACTCTACAGAATAACAACAAATAATAAAAACCGGCCAAGTGTGAGTCGGTCTCGCGCTAAAGGTCCCGGTGCAAACAAAACCATGTTGTGTGGTGGTGTGGTACGGAACCCTCGGTGCGCGAGTAGCCCCACTCGCACTTGACTGGTTTTATTATATACTAGTGTTTTCCCGCGACTTCGTCCGCACAATTTATATACCAGATTTTAAGTCAGATCATAAGCTATCCAACAAAAAAAGTTTCATCAAAATCGGTTCAGTACTTTTTCGTGATGCGCGAACAAACAAACAAACTAACAATTTTGTCAATAGATGGCGCTGCACGTTTTTAAATCGCGCTATCGAATGTTATTTGAATTTATATGAAGAGAACCGCAACTTTTTTATTCCTCATGATTTTACGGTTTTATAATTAGTTAAGATTTTTATGTGTGGTGTAACTGTAATGGACAAATTGAAAAATAGTTTAATCAGAGAACGTTGTGGTCTGAAAGAGGATGTAGTGACAAAGATAGAGAAAGGTATGTTGAGATGGTTTGGTCATATGGAAAGAATGGATGAGTGCAGATTAACGAGTGCAACCTATAAGGCAAGCGTAAGTGGAAATTTTGGAAGGGGACGGCCTAGACGTACATATTCGGACCAAATTGGCGACGTGCTTAAAAAGGGCCAGGTCAGATCTACCCGAAACCGACGAGCATGCATGAAAGGACTAATGAATGTGGAGGAAGCTAGGGAGGTTTGTCAGGATCGTAGCAAGTGGCGTTCCGTTGTTTCTGCCTACCCCAGTGGGAGACAGGCGTGAGAATATGTATGTATGTAAGTAAGATTTTTGTCTGGAACTTAAGTATCCTCTTAGTGGTTCATCTAAATAATCTCCTTGCAAATATTATCTCTATTGTGGCACAATAAATTCTAGTATATTTCGAAGACTGAAATCTCTGCTAAATCGGGGCAAGTTATTGCATTGGAGTATTTATTTGCCTGGATTTAGCTTTCAATAAATTGTGAGTTTTATTGAAGCACTAAACGTCTGAACTATCATCACAGGGCTTAGTTCAGTTTTAATTTACGAACAAGCACTTAAATCTGATCGTGATGTGAAAGGCACATTAAGCAGATAGTTCCGGATAGTACCGTTAGATGGTGGTTTTCGTTAATCCAGGTATATAGGGTTCTTCTTAATATGCTGACACTTTTTTAAGGGGATGATGAGACCGCCAAACTGAACAACTTTCTCTATGGGACCAACATCGAAATCGCGAAAATAAAATCAGCGTTCCATACTAAACTGCAAACCTACTCGAGCCAATTGTATGGGACAGCAGATTTTTTTTTCGCTATTTCGATGTTGGTCCTATAGAGAAAGTTGTTCAGTTTCATGATCTGATCACCATCTTCAAAAAGTGTCAGCATATTAAGTTGGACCCTGTATAATATACCTACTCATAACCACAAACTTGCCTCTACCAATCCGCACTGGCCCTACGTGGTGGAGCTTGGCCCACTCCCTCTCACGCATATTCGCGAGAAGAGGACTATGCCTTAAATCTACTGCAAATCATAAAATTTAGAACAGATTTTGCTTATTTTACCTTTAGAATCGAATACCTTAGGCTGATGATTATATTGCTTTCAATCTGTTTTATAGGTCAAAAGGGTTAAGTAATTAAGTTTGAGAAAACACAAACGCGGATTGCTACTGTAAGTAAACAGTCGACTTCCACTATGGAGCCAACTTCGAAATCGCAAAAAAAAAACAGCTGTTGAAAAAACAGCTGTTCAAGTTCTGGAAAATGCCCGTTCGGGGAAATGCCCGTTTGAGGAAATGGTCGTACGGGGAAATGCCCGTTTGAGGAAATAGCCGTACGGGGAAATCCGGGAAATTGATGTTCGCGGCTACAATGGACGTTCGGGTAACCGACCTGGGGGGTTATTGCGTAAATATACCCGATTCAATCGGTATCAAATCGACACGGTGTTTTAGCAGTTCTTTGGCGATTTTGCTTCTTAATATTTAGTTAATTTATCTCAGATAATGAACACGATGATCACAGAAACAAAATATTATTTAAAAATTGGCTAGGACGCACTCATAAACCGTTATCGATTTCGTAAACGATATAATCGGAAGCTTACACAATAGCCCTACAGATCCTAGCTTAGGCCTATAACTTGATAATTAGTCAAAAAACAGATTGTATCCTAGTAAAAATTAAGGCTGATGATGATAAGGAAGAAGAAATATTGACGGGACGACCCCAAGTAATGGGATTAGGAAAAGAAGATGATGATGATCGGCTAATTGTGATATTTAAAATCTGCTGTTATTCTCAAAATTTATGATATAATTTTACTTATTTAAACAACAAAGCAAGTTTATAACGTTTTGGAAAACTTTGTGGTACATTCCGGCCAAAAATCTTCTAAGAAAAGCTCATTAGGGGTCAAATTAATTAAATGGTTTTATTAGCAGATTCCACCGGTCTTTATTAAGTAACTTTGGGGCTCATTATTTAGACAAGTTAATAAGAATTCCTAAGTCGTATTTACGTCAAAGAAAAGAGGGAATTAGATACCGGATAAAAAGAGGATTTATACCGGAAATAGTCGCAAGAGGTTCGATGTTTTGGAAACTTTGATTTCAGATAGGTATAAATATTGTACAATTTGTACACTACCATTTAAGTACAGGGTGTAAAATTAAATGCTTTACATTGCGTTGCATATTCAAGACTTCAGACCATAAATCTGAACAACTTTCACTTTGGAACCAACATTAAAACCGCGATAAAAATATCAGCTGTTTCATACATTTGGGTCGGGTAGCCATTGACAATACACCGTTGTATTTCGATGAAAACTCCACGCGATTTCAATATTGATGCCATAGTCAAAGTTGTTCAGTTTGATGGTCTGAACTTCTCTGTTCAAAAAGTAACGAATTTAATTTTACACCATGTATAAATCATTCACCGAACACCCTTTTGAGGTAGTTATAATACTTGCTACAACTACGAACTATCTTTTTAAGCGTCCAGTTGCAGCAAGGCTCTATTACCAATACCTGTCAACTAACTATTACAAAACAGTAAGAAAGTATTAACTTCTATTGAACACACCTACTTACTACTAACAAATGAACAATCAGCCTCTTATCAACACATCCATTAATAAAACAATAGTAACAGGAACAGAGATGTGTAAAATAATCGACGTTGAGGTTCCTAAATACGAAACGCCTACGGTCGTAACAGAATACAATACTCAATTACATTTGCCACCTACTGTGTTATTGTTTATACAATGATCGTTAACTTATATAAATAGTAGCTTATTTGTCTTCAACATTTGAAAGGGATGTTGCGTTTAGATGAATTACATCGAGTTAAACGTAATCCGGTTTTGAATCAATCGTTTTCTTACCGGTAAATCGTATATTTTTTAATTTTTATACTCGAGAGCGTCGAAAGTGCGTTTTGGGGAATTGGGATGATGAAATAAGAAATTATCACTTTTTTATATAAACTGTTTGATATCTTAAACACTAAAGTGAAATTAATATTTGAATATCTTTAAAATAACTGAAATGTACGATTAAAGCGATAGGCATCTAAACTATTATAAAACTGTAACTGAAGTGTGTCTGTACATTGAAGATATTTACAAAAAAAAGATTGCGATATGGTTTTTAGGTATCCCTGACTCGAAATCAACCTTTTTTAGAAATTTTGTTTGTCTGTTTGTTTGTGTGTTTGTTTGTTTGTTTATTTGTTTGTTTGTTTGTTCGCGCATCACGCAAAAACTACTGAACCGATTTTGATGAAACTTTTTTTGTTGAATAGCTTATGATGTGACTTAAAATCTGGTATATAATTTGTGCGGACGAAGTCGCGGGTAAACACTAGTATATTATAAAAGTGACGTCATAACCTCGTATTTGCATACAAATTATGACGACGTGTCGTATAAAAAACGTTTTTGCACGAAAGAGACAGAAGATGATAAAAAAAGTTGTTCAATATCTTATAGCTTTTTTTTCTATTCGATTGTAATTTCGTTAGGACATTTTGTTACCTATTTAATTTAGCCTATTTTTGTAATTCATTAGAAGATATGAATTTCGAGGATCAGCCATCATCCCAATTATGGACGCTCAATCACGAGAGCAAGGGTTTAGAATGCACACGAATAGCATGCTATGTCCCAAAGAGTTTTTCTAACATTCATCATCCATTCATCACAACCCTTGATCAGTCTGCCTTCAGACATAGGCCTCCTCCATAATTTCTCCATCACTTTCTGTCCCTCGCTCTTTGCGTCCAATTGGGACCCGTGTGTCACCTAATATCATTGATCCTTCTTTCTGTTGGACGGCCTTTATCCCTCTACTTTTAAAACGTATTGTACGTAATACCAACAGCTCACAAACGGTAGAGAAAAACATCAATTCAATTAAATTCAATTCAATCACACTTTATTGCACACCAAAACAGAACATACATTCACAAACATCGTAAAAACTACAGGGTGAAATTGATATCATTAGCATCCTTTTAAACTAAGAGTCTACCCATCAAACTGAACATCTTTTACTATGGCAGCAAACCGATCGGAGCAAAAAAAAAACGCTGCTCCATACTAAATTGCAATGCCTACTCGACTCAAATGTATGCAACGGGGGATTTTTTTATTACTCCGATCGGTTTGCTCCCATAGTGAAAGTTGTTCAGTTTGATAGGTAGATTCTTAGTTTATAAGGACGCTAATAATATCATTTTCACTCTGTATTATGCATAATCCTTGTGGCAATACGCTTTAACACAGGAATATTTTTTTAATGAGTTTTCAGAATGTTGTGAGGTGTCATGATAGTTGACTAGCCTTTATTTATTTATTTTTATGTATTTATATATGACAATACAATGTTGTAGATTAACCAATAATAATCGACGCACTATAAACCATAACTGGTTTGTTCGTACGCCCCGGTAGGGACTCATCCTTAACATTAGGTGTAAAAGACAATCATACTACATTTATACATTAGTATCTATGTATCAATTTAATGATTATAAACCTAACCTTATCCCGTAATTGTCTCGGACATTACATCTACAGGAAAAAATGGGGTGGTCGATCCCATGCCAGAATCACACGTCTAATAATACTAATAAAGAAACTATTGACTCGAACAGTCCAAAAAAAGATTTATTCGAAGTAATAGATAAGTCACGCGTGCGGTACAAGACTTTAAAAGCTTACAGTGTGTTGTAAAAAAACAACAAAAATTAAGGATCATATTACAGAAATCCATTAGGGCAGCCAATAAAAATAGATCCCGTTTTACGTGTAGAACCGGCCCTAAATTCAGTCATACGAAATAAAATATCGATAACGAAAGGCGCCTCACAGATTTTCTTGATAAGAATTAATTCAAGTTTAACATTTTAAGTTGCTTTATTAGAAAAATAGGCACATCTTTCATTTTACTTCTTGGTGATCCTTGGCATTATTTGACACGATTACCGAACCTGCGGAGTAATAGTTTTATGTAGGTATTAATAATATAAATCATTATTCTTTGCCAAAATTAAAGGTGCACCGAGCATCCAGTACTACCCTAAATTGTGGCTGATCGTTTTCCCCACTAGTCTACTTAATTACGAGCGGCTCTATTCTTTGTTAAGCATGTTACGCTTTCATTAGATGGCTTCATTTGTTTAGCCAAGACAGAGAGACTATAGGAGAGCAATTTGAAAATACTTTGACAGCAATTTGACCATTAATTTGCCTACTAAAACATCCATTCATTCTGCGTGGCGAGATATCTAGCTCAATATCTCTTTCTCCTTTCCCGTCTCTCTCTACTTCTATCTCTATTCATCACTTATTTGGAAGAAAAGACCTGCTGTGGGATTTTCGTAATCTTTTGTAAATCTTGTAAGACGCCTTGCCTGCCGTGCAAGAAGCGATGGTTCGATCCCCGTCCAGGCCGACTCGTACCAATGAGTTTTTCGGAATTTATGTACCATTTGTAACACCACTGGCTTTTCGGTGAAGGAAAACATCGTGAGGAAACCTGCATGCTTCAATTTCGAGGCATGTATTATACCCACTGCCCATTATAAGTGGCGACGGGCTCACCCCCCATCACACTAAACAGAGTTTCGGTACTACTGGTGAAACGTGGATATTCTCGGGAAATATAGACGTGAGCATATTATGCTTGTAAATCTTGTACCTAATCTTCAAAACATCCGAGTAAAATGGTAAAAAATTTAAGCCTTTTATTTACCATTAAATTCTAAATTTAATATTACGCTACCATTTTATGGATACAATCATGGAGTTTAACCAGAATTCAACGTTTTATATCGTATTCATCGTCTATTTAGTTTTCAATAACTTTTATCTCAACGATATCAAAATTCAATTTAAAGAGGCAAATTGCATTGAAACGGATATGAATGGGGACAGAAATAACTTTGCACCGTATACGGAACACAACGACTCTTACTAAGCATGTAAAATTTTCAGTGTCGGCTGGCTGGGTGTTATTCTGATTCAATTTTAAATTGAAGCAACTTGCATTAAACTATTGAATTATAAGTATGAAAATTTTCAACAAAACAATTTTAAAGAATGTCTTTGTTTACTTTGGAACTATAATTTGAACGGGTTCTTAGTTTCTTACACATTTTTAATAGTTGAGTTCCCGATATACTAACGCTATCGAAATATCGGGAACACAATATTATTAAAAGCGCGATAAGATTCTGCTAAAATATTAAACTTTTCTTTACGACAACAAAGACCTGTTTCACCACTTCATAATAGTTTATAAGTTTTTGATAACATATCTAACACATATACAAGGTGTTACAAAACTACAAATAAACATTTAAGGGGGTTGTGTAGACCATCAAACTGAACAACTTTCACTATGGGACCAATATCGAAATCGCGAAAAAAAATTATTATGTTCTATACTCTACAAATCGACTAGAGCTAAAATATGTATGGGATATAAAATTATTTTTTTCGCGATTTCGATGTTGGTCCCATAGAGAAAGTTGTTCAGTTTGACGGTCTAAACAACCCCCTTATGAGTTTTAAAAATTTATTCTTACTTATGAAACACCTTGTATACGTTATGCATATACGTTATATGGCAAATAAATTATAAGATTCTAACACATACTAGAAATGGTGAATCGTATTGTAGGTATCCATAATAAGACACTAAGGGCCTGTTTCACCACTTCCGAATAAGTTATTGTTAGCTTATCCAAAAGTGGTGAAACAGGCCCTAAGCAAAGCTAAAGGCAACTTGCGATAAAGTTTTTGCTCATACCGTAAGCCTGGTTTGAAATTCATCACACTTTTGAATTTAGTTTAAGGAGGGAAAATGGTATTCATTATAATAAATAAATAAAAATCTATATCTTGGACATCGTCACACAAATTATTTAGTCACATTTAAAGTTCCAGAATCTAGCCTGGGACTTGTATTATGATAACTAGACAACGATATAGAATATATAGATACAAACATCCATGACTCGGGTACAAATATTTATATTCATGATACAAATATTTGTCCCTTACGAGATTCGAACCCGCGACCCTCGGCACAGCAGGCAGGTTCACTACCGATTGAGCTACCGGCCGTCAAAATATTAATTACATTTTGTTACATTAATATGTAACAATGTGTAACAATATTCATTACATATTACTTTTTCCTAGTGAGCTATTCTTGAACATGCTTCAGTTTCAAGTAATTTTATTGGATTTACGATTCAACGTTTTTAGATCTGCTTACAGTTCATTTCACACTTGTATTCAACAAGGGGAGAAAAAAAATTAAGTATTTATGCTTGAATAGTTTTTTATGCTGCCAAGTTACAATTTTTGCATATCGATAAAAACTGAACTGTCTCTAAAGAACCACGTACCTAAATCGATATCCAGAATACGGTTATCTATCGACTAAATAACAACAGATATCTTAAGAATCAACAAGGTAACGCCCACATCTGCCATAATGTCCCGAACAAGATCCAAAGTCGTGATGGGGCACTAAATTAGCCAGATCGACTTTTACGGCAGACCATTTGTGAACGTTGACAGTGAATGTCGAAGGCAAACAAACGAAAACAACTGAGTGGACATATCGAACATTCAATGGAGGTGATTACGACAATGATGTGTGTGGTATTGAATGATTTAAAGAGGTATTTAATTTGTATTTTGGTGTGAAAGTTACAAGTCCTTACAAGTGAATTATAACATGAGTTTTCCTACCCGGAAACGACAAGTGCATAAACATAAAGTATAAACGTATGAATGAGGCCGAAGTCTCTCTCTCTGTCTGCCTATCCTCGTAGGAAAAAAACGTGAAAAAAAAAAACAGCGTCCACGCAAATTAATGCAAAATCTACAAATAAAAAAGAAAATAAAAAATTGATTAAAAGTAAAACAAATCTAATTTTTATAAAAGAAAGTACAAGCTGCAAACCTGCAACATGCTTCGTCAAAACGGAAAATGTTCGTATCTGCGACATGCTTCGTCAAAAATTAATAAAAATAACAAAATCCCAATCAGCAACATTCTTCGTCAAAATCTTAATTGTATTGATTTTTAATTAAATATCATATGAAATTATATATAACTTGGTGTCCTTAAATTTTATGTTAGCTATGAACGTCAAAACGATATTTCGCGTGTGAAAAAAGGAGCTTTTTCGTAGGTCTACTATAGTTATAGCCTATAGAATCCCACTGCAGGTCAATGGCCTCCTCTTACGAATAAGGGTGAGAGGGAGTGGGCCATACTCCACCACGCGGGCCCAGTGCGTGTTGGTGGAGGCAAGTTAGTGGTCAACTTGCTGTCAGAGAATTTTCAAGCCGCCTCAATAGGCTTCTGACCTTGCTTAACGAATAGTTACAGCGCCATCTGACGGAACTATCCGAGACCAACTGCTTAACGTGCCTTCTGAAGCACGGAAACGCTCGAGATGAAATACCACTAAACGGTCACCCATCCAAAGACTGACCGGACCTGACGTTGCTTAACTTCGGTGATCGTTTCCAATACCGAAGCTCCACTACGCCAACGAGCGCTTCGAGGTCTACTATATCTTTGGAATATTTAAAAGACTTGATTTAGTACGAAGTGGTTCGAAAACATTCCTGGTAAGTAATTAATTTTTCGTTTCGTTATTTGATAAATATTAATATGTTAAGAACAATTTAAAGGTTAACGTAAAAAATCTACTAACTGATTAATAAATCAGGTAAAAATGTGATAGAAAAAACGTTGATTTGATTCAATGATTACTTAATGAAACACAAAAACAGGTCAATCGTAAAACGTTATGATGTTGATTGGTCTAAATAACAATGAAGGATAATCGAAAATAACGATGTTTCCCTGTTTGATGTGAACGCATCCGACCGAAAGAAGTTAAGGGGCAAATTATGAGAAAAATAGAATGAAAAAAAAAAAGTTTTGTATTTTTTTACATTATTTTTTATCAAGATAAAGAAAGAACGTTTATAATTTGTAGCGAGATAAAACAGATCGCTTTTCAAATAGTATTAGATTGGAAGATATTATGAGACAGGAAAGTAAGAAAGGTCTCGATCTCATGTAATCATCATGTCTCATGTAACATGTGATCTGAGGCTTTCTTATTTACTGTCCGAGGTTAGTATACTATTTTTCTCCTCGACTGAGGTGGAAAGCGGCAACTTCGTTTAGCGCAGCGGGACGAAAATTGACGTTTTCCCGCTGGAGGGGAGAAAAGGTTTATGTTTGACTACTGTCTAAGGAGCTGGACGTCGAAATACTCAATTATTATTGGAAAAATATAGTTTTTAAGATGTTATCACTCAAATCATAGTAAATACTAATGGATGTTTCGGAATGAACTAGAATTAACTAAACTTACGACCATATTTCCAATACGAGGTAGGCAAAATCTTTTCTAAAACTACCAACCGGCCTAGCCCAGCGAGGTTACATACTCGTATGTAACCTAATACTAAGCAGAAAATAATCCTAAGTGATTTTTGACACAATTATAAAATTGTGTCAAAAATAACTTAGGAATTGTCCAGGTATAGCTAGACCGTCGTAGTGCAAGCTGACCAACATGAGCTTCGATTCGAGCCAGCAACTGGGAAAAGATCGCGCTGGATCAGGAAGAGTGGCACTCTCTCGTTCTGGAATCGGGAGTCAAGACTCAATTTGGGTAGCCGAGCTAGCGAAGTTAGTTATGAGGTAACCTAAATTAAAGGCCAAATAATTTGAACCTTTTGTAAAATGTGTCTACCACCTTGTATTTATTAACTTAATGGGACCTCGGGCAATTTTTATAACTCGTCCAAAAAGCTTTTCTAACAACGATGACTTGGTCTTATTTTTTGTCGACGAGACCACTTATGAGGAAAATAATTACGTTCCATCAATTTGAAGTCAATTTGATAAAGACTTTAAACTTAAACGCTTTAAATGTCTACAACCATTTTTTATTCAATTTTTCTTAACGGATATGATAGGATGACTTTTCGAATTTGCCGATAAAATAATGAACAAATATTTAAACAAACTTCCCTAGACCATATCCGTTATTAAAAAATGTTATTGTTATATTATAATGAGACAATTAATATGCGCAGACGCAAGTAGGCAAGATGGCGTCGGTGGGTGTGGTGACCGTAGCGCCGACATCTGATTGGCGCTTTGTATGTCGTTATCATTTAATTATGATTGGAGTGAAGATCGCTTGATAAATACAGTAGCTGTATAAACGGTCAATGAACTTTGCATCTATTATGTTGAAACAGGTTCTGCGGTATGAGCTTTTGAAACTCGCTGTGAGCTTGAAGTTTTACAAGTAAATCGCGTGTTATTAAATAAACAAAGCTAAGGTTACAGGAATGCAGTGAACGAGCATGCATAGATTCGAAGATAAACAACGTTATATTGAGAAGAGCTGGTGTCTTTAGTAAAAGATTTACTAATTTAGTCATATTTTTTATTTCGTTTATTTTGGAAAAAGTGTTAAAAATATGGCGGAGAACGTAACCCACGTCTGGTCACAAAGGTGACTGTTAGCTATTTCAGTGGTTTTAAGTGAACTCTCAATACGTCAAGCACATCCTGGGCAATCGGCAAGCCGCTGATTAGCAAATCTGTTCCTCATCACATCAAGTCCAAACTCATAAGCCATTGACTTGACAGCAGAATCTCGAAAGTGTCGGTGGTTTAAAAGACTAGTGGGTCCTGAACATGGCCATTTGATACCTGTGTTTATTTATTAATTAAGCCAAGTCTGAGGCATTTTCTAATAGCAAATTTATCACTCACATTCCTCCCGCCACCAATCCACACTCCCTCACGGTCATCTTCTTCTATCGAGTCGATGGCATGTCATATTAAATCTTTCCAACTCAGTATTTTGCCACATAGAATACACTCCACAGTATTTCGGTGGTGGAGTATTGACTCACTCCTCACCTTGGGAAGTCATACAGACTGTAGGTACTGTTTTTTAGTCTTTACCCTAGTAAAATATTGTAAGCTATTCGATTTAATATTTTGGTTTTGACCCAGATTTTGATTATGATAACTGTTTGAAAAAATAGGGTCCAAGTACTTAACTTGTGCTAATATAAAGGAATTGAGGAAATGAGTTGTATAAACTAACTGGGTCGTCCCTTTCATGTTCTGAAACTTTTACTGAGTCAAGAAATAATTTTCTTGTTTTCCTAACATAATTTAAAACAATATTTACCCTATAATCAGGGAATAGTAAATTAAAATAAAACAAGAAAACTTACTTGCATTGCATGTAAGTTTTAACTTTAAAGAAATTTTTAGAAGAACTGCTGTTGAAATCGTAACTAGTAACCTAACGGGGTCACTTGCCTTCAAAGTGTTTGCTTTTCGTGCAACAGTCAAGTTTTTAACAGCGACTTGGAATTTCCTGTACCTATTTTTCTCGGCTTTTTCATTCAGCAACAGTGTTAGCATGTCGACTCCTGCCAAAAGGTTTTCTAGTTACCAAGCAGACGGACTTATGGTACTTAAAACTAATGAAGTTAAGATTCAATATTCAATCAATTCTCAAGTAAATCATTATAAGAATCTAGTTGTTTATCGATATAGCAACATAAGTTATTACGTCACACTGTGGGGTTGAAAATGGAGTTACATGGTACTGGGGTGACGGGTTTTTAAGTGCATGATCAAACTAACAAACTGTAGAACTTTCTCTGATTCAGAGATATTCTGAAACCTCAGAACATCCACGTTTCACTAGTAGTACCGAACGCGCAATGTTCGGAACATTGCGGGAATAATGCAATATTATGCCAAAATCAATAATGTTAATGTAGTCACTGAAAAGACCGAATTTTCTTATGCAAAAATTAACATTATGAAAATAAGGATAAATTTACTCTTACTGGATACTTACTAAACTCGTAGTACTTAACCAATAATACAGGGTTTCATAAGTTCACAAGTTTCGTGGAAATATCCGTGGGGTTCGGTGAACATACTTTGCGATAATGGCTTCCATGATGCCAACATGCAACAATAACAAACTAGCTTCGCGTTATGTCATGAGTAAATTATTTGTATTTATTACTTTGCTTCAATTTCGAGGCATGTATTGTAACCACTGTCCATTATAAGTGGCGACGGGCTCACCCCCCGTCACACTAGACAGAGTTTCGGTACTACTGGTGAAACGTGGATGTTCTGAGGTTTCAGAATATCTCTGACTACCCCCTCGGGGAATATAGTCGTGAGCATATGCTTATGCTTTATTACTTTGAAGATTGGAGACTGAAATTAGGAGGAGTCACGTTGCAGGGTTTGCCTCGAACCATTGTCTCTCGCGTGGTGTTCGCGCGGTTCGCGTCTCAGCCTGCCACGAGGCTCCAAAATCCTTCTCAGTTGTTCTTACTCAAAAACAATCCTCGAGATTGGATAGACACTCACTCAAACACTGGCAAAATCTAACAAGGAAACGCCATTAAATAAAAATAGAATAGAATAGAATAGACTGAAATTAGAAAGAAAGTAGAAATCAAGCTGCAGTAGGGAAGTTATAAAAATCGTACTGCTTATACTATATGTTAGGGCAGATAGTTATTTTAATGTACTCTTGATACTTAACAACTTTCTCTAAGAAACATTCGGCAAATTCGCAAAAAAAAAATACTTTTGATATAAACGTTCGATCAGCTGATTGCATTTAGAAAGCCCTTTTCTTAATTCGTTATTGTTTCTTCTTAGGGAAAGTTGTTTATAATCATGGGTACAATCACCCGTAAAGTAAAGCAACTGCTTACCCTAACACCCTGTGTTACAAAGATACTTACAGTAGTACCAGGTTTATAAGGCTTACCGATGTACCTGCGCAGTTGACAAATTTTAATAGCGCGCGAAATTATATTGACCAATCAGGATGTGCCACCTTGAATCCGTTTACGCTATTGGCTAATTTGCTTTTGCGCCCTTTTCGGTGCTATTCGACTTTGCACTCTTTGATTACTAAATGACTTCGGGTTTTGTATGGGACACGGGCCTGCTCTTCGCAAACGAAGATTGACGATCACTTATTTTCCTGGTCGTACTGCACGCTTAGCTTAACTTTCTTGCATTTCGAATTCGTTATCATCATCAGCCTATCATCGTCCACTGCTGAACACAGGTCTCTCCCAAGGTGCGTCACAAAACCCTATCCGAGGCCTTCCTCGTCCAGTCGCTCCCCGCTACTTTTTTCAGGTCGTGTGTCCAGCAAACAGCAGTGCAAATTCGTCATAGTCGCGTAAATTCCGCAGCAAACAGATCCACGGCTGCTCATTGCTAGATAACCACTTTTTACATTTAGTTTCCTCTAATCTCAACATTTTAGTGTCTTACACTTTCATCTGTATTTAAAGTTACAATAAGGTGTAAATTAATAACTCTCTCATATTTTGCTCTTGCTAATCAAATTCAGATTATCGAACAAATCCTTAAGCACTTAACATGTAACATTTTTGAAGGTCAAAATATAAACGTAACATTCCTTTTTTACCAACAGACAGGTTAGCTTCAATTTAATCGTTTTTATCTTCATACGGTCTTGAACTTAACGGAGTTTGATGATTGAGGTCATAATAGCTTAGTCGATGATGTTGATGACTCAAGGGTAGATGATAGGCTTGTTACCGCTTTCCAAAAACAAGGTTCGGACCCTCGAGCGGAATTGGTAATTTACTCGTTCCGAAGGGCTATTATTAAGGCAGTTGTGTATAGAATGATTGCTGGTTCCTTCCATATGTTTACATAGCATCGTCGGCGACTTCGGGAGAACAAACAATGTTTCGGGTCGTTAGTAATGAAAATTATGCTCCGGAAAGCTTCGGAATGGTAATGACACGGATGGGACATCGATTGCAGTTTGCAGATGGTTTTTATTATTGGTGGTTTAGATACGTTTTTTTCGGAGACTTGCAGTTTCAGGTGTTTCCTTTTTGTGTAAATAATAATAGTAAATTAAAAAATAATAAATTCCACATCTAAATCGAATTTATCTTATCTTTTAAAACCTGGGAATACTGTTTCTCCAGAATCGATAACAAAACAACATAGCATAGCATCGTAGCGTTTAAGAAAGGCAAAATTAAATTCCTACCTTTCATATGAATCGGCAACCACGGCTCAGTTCCCTCCTCGAAACATTTATCGAATTCGAAACATTATTAATATTAATATACAATAAATTTATGACCAATTTCTTTCATGGTGGTCAGAAATATTTATTTAACTTCCAGCCGTCTTGGATGTAGTTGTACCATATAACTGTTAGCATTTTGAAGTATTCTCTTTTGAAGAAACCACTGTCATCAATACCTTTAGCTTATTTAAGACTCCAAGCAATGACTTTTACAGTCTGATTACACATCAAATATTGCTGCCGATCATTCAATGCCAAATCACCTTTACGACTCAAAATTACTTCGTCTTTATGACAATCAATAAATCGGCAGCTAAAGCAAAAAACCCTGTAGTTTACAAAACTCATGATCCTGATTATGGTTACCCGCCGTAATAACGGTAATTTAAAAAAATAAACCCCTGCTCTATTCGTAGAAACGTTCTCGCTCGTTTCCTTTAGTAACTGCACGTGATTATTTTTTTCACCGCCGACAAATTGCAATTTAATTTCAGTCGTAAGTATGACGACTCTTTATTTTGGCGGATTTTCGGGTTCATTAACTTCATTTGGAATTTCGCTTTTATGGTTTTTTTACGGTGTGTAGTTTTATAATGAGAGGCTCCACTTTTGTTTATTTTTAACCTGTGTCAATCTTCCTTTGGTTCATGGTACATAAGCACTCCCACTCTTTTATATCACGTGCAATTATGTGGCAAACCTCAGAACATCCACGTTTCACCAGTAGTACCTGAAACTCTGTCCAGTGTGACAGGGGGTGGGAGCCCGTCGCCACTTATAATGGACAGTGGGTACAATACATGCCTCGAAATTGAAGCGTGAAGGTTTCCTCACGATGTTTTTCTTCACCGAAAAGCCAGTGGTGTTACAAATCGTACATAAATTCCGAAAAACTCATTGGTACTAGTCGGCCTGGACGGGGATCGAACCATCGCCTCCTGCACGGCAAGCAAGGTCACTCGCCACTGGACCACCACGGCTTTGCAATTATGTGCCAGTTTTTTTCCAATTTTAGGCTAGGTTTTGTAGGCTATGGCCTCTTTTTTACATCATTCTATCCGCACATAACCAACTTCAAACCTAAAAAGTAGAAAAATACATATTTTAATTTCGTATCATATCAACTATGCTATGAACATGAATTTGTATCATTGGAATCGTTGTAAAGCTGGTAAATCGTCGATTATTTGCTTTCAACTTTTGAGGCGTTTCACTGTCTTTCTCTGAAGTGCTTCATCAGATCTTCTAGCAGGTTAGAACAACAAAGAATCATCTATCGGTCCAGAAATGCCGATATGATCGAGGAAATAAAAATATTCAATTCAATATTCAAAATATATCAAAATTGAGAACTTCTTTTTTTTAAAGTCTGTTAAAGGTCTTAAATGGACTAGTATCGCACGTGCATTTCGGATATCCGCAAAAATTTAAAATAAATTCAAGTGACAATAATATAAAATATTATATTACTACAAAGACCTACATAACTTCAAAAGTGCAACAATAAAACTTTACACAATGTTGTGCTAATCGTTTCAATATCTTTGATCAGCATCTGTCATTTTGTGGTTTACTACACTCTTCCAGTCTTCTTGCACTCTTAATACAAGGCAAATAGGTTTCAAATCGTAAGCTTTTCTTTAACTTATTCGATTCGCATTTGATGAATGGTACAATTGTTGCAACCGCTGGTTTCCTGTAAAGTGATACATGGATCGTCCCTGTGGGTGGTTCATGTATCATGTTACTTAGAGTAGATTTTACTTTTATAGTAACTATAGTATGCTCTATGAAAACATGTGCGTCGTTTTAGTTGGGATTATTAAAGCTGGTGTTTTCGGTAATTAAGTCTATTGCTCCAGGCATTTTGTTTTGCGTGTTTTGAAATTTACACGAATGTTATTGTATCTAGTACAAAAAACCACACGTAGAAAACTAATTCGCATTTTGTTTTTTTTTTTTCATTTACAAAATACATTCCATATTTCGTGCATCCATTATTAGACCTAGGTAAAGAGCCTGTAAATTAACAATCGAAAAGTACCTAATTGCAGTAAGTAAAGTACCTACTTTAATTCTATCCATAGATATTCCAGCCAGAATGCCTGTTTCGGCGGATAATGATGATGATGATAAAATTGCGAATCATCATAATCAATCTAGTATTGCTATTACTGCACTATAAACAATATTTTAGGCATTATGTCTAAAATATTGTTTATAGTGCAGAAAATTCTTACAGATAAATAATATAGGTTGTATGTATACAGGCTGCAATTGATATCATTTGCATCCTTTAAACTAAGAGGCTACCCATCAAACTGAACAACTTTTACTATCTGAGCAAACCGATCGGAGCAAAAAGAATTTGCTGTTCCATACTAAACTGCAATGCCTACTCTACTCAAATGTATGCAACTGCAGATATTTTTTTTTGCTCCGATCGGCTTGTTCCCATAGTAAAAGTTGTTCAGTTTGATGGGTAGACTCTTAGTTTAAAAGGATGCTAATTATATCAATTTCACCCTGTAGAGAAATGTCATAGAATTTCGTTAAAAACGTTTCGCTTTTATTTCGTAAAAAGAAAGCTTTGAAATCATCATTAAATTTAATATTGAATTCTCCGTATTCCACATGGAGGTCAAAAACTTTTTCATTTAAAATGTATTAATTGCAACCAAGTTCGCCGAATTGACTGTTAACCTTCGCGAATTCGACACAAAGGCTAAGTAGCACAAAGGACGAACGCAATATTATATTATTTGTATTGTACCAATTGTCAATCGCTACAACTTTGCCTGTTACAGTCGCAGTATTGTTCGATTGTCGAACTGCAGTTTGAAACTGTTCAGAATGATACAATATTATCCCTTATTACGTTTTAGTAAGGATGCTTTTGAGAGTTTCTGAGTGAAATGTTAAGTTTGTTGTGAGTTAGAGTTTAGATTTGGTCTGCTTTCCCAAGATGCAATTAAGTTTCTAAAATAAAATCGGAATTCGAAGAAATTGATTTTAAAAAGGATGACAAGTATCAATAATTTTTTTTTTCACTTTATTTAGTTCACGAATAAAAAAAAACTAGATAGACTCGCCATGACCGATTCAAACGAAAAGCTCAGAGCACTTTTGTCATTGCATAGCGCCATCTTGCAAAAAATTTCAAAGATTTTAAAAATATTTCTTATACAGGGTAAATTTTATTTCCCCTAAATCGCGAATAAAAATCTGCTGTCCCATACATTTGAGTCCAATAGGTACCGCAGTTTAATAATAATAATAATAATATATTGTTTTATATATTTTTAATATATTTTGTTTTGTATGGGAAAGCAGATTTTTTTTTCGCGTTTTCGAAGTTGGCTCAATAGTGAACGTTGTTCAGTTTGATGATACATGCTGAAGTTATCCGCAGTGATATAAAATTTATCGTGTATGAATTCGAATCGACATTTGCTACAGTCCTTTGATTGGTTATCATCATCATCATATCAGCCAATAGACGTCCACTGCTGGACATAGCGCTGCCAATTATTATCTATTCATATGGCGCTGCCTTCATCCAACGGGTTCCCGCCGCCTTCACCAGATCGTTGATCTACTTTGTGGAAGCCTACCCACGCTGCGCTTTCCGGTACGCGGTCGCAAAACTCTTCGGCCTTTGGGTTGTGATAAACATGATATTTTATTGTCGTTTTTCAAAATCGCCTGTTTTTAATATTTATTCTCTTATCTTAAAAAACTATAGGTTCGTATGTACCAATTTCTCAAAACAAAGCCATCTCCTGTTTAATCTTTATTTGTTACAACGTACTATCAAATTTTATATCACAGTTTCAATTACAATCTCATACAAAAATCGATATAAACCATTACGTAATTTCTGTATGCATTTTAATACGTTCGAAGTAGAATGAGAGTTAAACGACATGTATTTTATGTGATAACCAACAATGACCCTCGTTAAGAAGCTTTGGGCTCGGTAACTTCTTTGGATTTTGTAATCATTGTAACGCGTGTAATCATGTGAGATGCATCACAGAATGGGGATGTGATATAGAGTTGTTAGAGGATAACCGCAGATCGTTGTATGGTGTGAGAAGTTTGTGTACCCAAAACTATATACAGGGTCCTTCTTAATATGCTGACACTTTTTTAAGGGGATACATACACCTTCAAAGTGAACAACTTTCTCTATGGCACCAACAACGAAATCGCGAAAAAAGAATCAGCTGTCCCATACATTTTGGCTCAAGTAGGTTTGCTGTTTAGTATGGGACTGCAGATTTTTTTTTTGCGATTTTGTTGTTGGTCCCATAGAGAAAGTTGTTCAGTTTGATGGTCTATTCATCCCTTAAAAAAGTGTCAGCATATTAAGAAGAACCCTGTATATCCAGCAATACATATTAATCTAAGGCTGCATCGTGCGATTCATAAAAGCTTGTATCATTTTAAAATTACACAACAATTTGCAGCGCCATATAATATAAATTATGATATCTTTGAATATGTCGAAATTATTGTAGTATTATGTTAATGTTATGAGGGTATTTTATATATTGTGTATACCTATGTACCGCCAATTAGTATGACAATAAATCAGTGTTCATCTTGCAAGCTGTGTTTCACTACATGGTGGCAGCGGTGTCTGATAAATAATTCGTGGATTAACAGTTTATTCAGAATTTAGTCAAAAGTTTTATAATTCAGTGGTTTTTGTGCTCGGAGCTAATTGTGAAATATGGAACACGCGCGTCCTCCGCCAGAATTGCATGTTGATGGCAGCCCGTTGGCACGTGGAGACGCGTGGCGAAAATGGTGGAACCAGTTTTCGGTGTTTCTTAAAGCTTCTGGAGTTAACAAGGAATCGAAGGATGTGCAATCCAACTTGCTGGTGAACCTCATAGGTGCAGAAGGCTATGAAATATACTCAACCTTCACTTACGCAAAGGACGAAAACTCGGAAGATTTAGATTGTTTGAAAAAAAAATTCGACTTGCATTTTGGCACAAAAATAAACATAACCATGTTGCGTTTTAAATTTTTTACGAGAAACCAGGGCAATGGAGAAACGATTAGTCAATACGTGACCGCTCTGAAGTTGCTGAGTCATGATTGCGAGTTCGGAGATCTAGTTGACAGTCTGATAAGAGATCGCGTCGTGTGCGGAGTGCTAAATAACGTAGTAAGGGATAGACTACTACGAACAGAGGAGTTGAGTTTAGCGAAGGCAGTGCAAATATGTGAGGCTGCCGAAATGTCGAAAGAAGAAAGTCGCCAAATAGAAAACGGGGCTTCGAGTTCTGGTGTGCAGATCAACGAGGTTGCAGGTCGCCGTGCCGGGCGCGGCCGCCGCCGGGGGCACGCGGGGCGCGCGGGCTGGTCGGGCGAGCCGGGCGGCACGCCGCCGCCGGCGCCGGCGCAGCGCCGCGGCGCACGTGAACCCTGTTTACGGTGTGGAAGTGTAAACTGTGATGGTACACCTCAGAGGTGTCCAGCCACAAAAGCTTTATGTTTTTTGTGCAACGCGTTAGGTCATTTCGCGCGAGTGTGTTCAAAAAAAGTGATCGGTAGGCGCGTGCATAACGTGAGTGTTTCGGACTCGGATAATTCAGAGGATGATGCGTTGTATGTGAACGTGATTAACGACGGCGGCATAACGTCCTCGACGAAGGAATGGATTGAGATTATGGACTTTAACGGTGAGCGTATTTGTTTTAAATTAGATACAGGCTCAATGATAAATGTGTTATCAAAAGCAGATTATGAACGTATAGCGGGTTTGTCGAGTCTCACTCCATATAGTAAAAAAGTATATTCATACACCGGGAATGCTGTGCCTATAATAGGGGAGTGTGCCCTGTCTGTAAAATATAACGGTATCGAATACAATTTAAAGTTTGCTGTCGCAGACATGAGCTGTCAAAATATATTGGGCCTGAACGGCTGTGTACAGTTAGGGGTTATTAAAAGAATAGATTTGATTAAAATCGAAAAATATGCAGATTTGTTTAAAGGTCTGGGGAAGTTACCGGGTGTACATAAAATTAATATTGATGACACGGTACAACCTATTATATGTCCAGCACGAAGGATCCCGCTAGGGTTACGAGACAAACTATACACAGAATTAAAAAGAATGGAAAAATTAGGTGTAGTACGCAAAGTTAATCATCCAACAGAGTGGGTTAATGCTATCGTTATAGCTGCAAAGAAAAACGGGGATATACGCGTATGCTTAGACCCGCGTGTGCTGAACCGCGCGGTGCGACGCGCGCACTTCACGCTACCGACTGTGACGGAGCTGGCAGCGAGGCTGCAGGGCGCGCGCTACTTCAGTGTGCTCGACGCGCGCTGTGGGTTTTGGATGTTGGCGCTAGACGATGCAAGTGCAAACTTATGTACGTTTAGTACGCCATTTGGTAGGTACCAATTTTTACGACTTCCATATGGTGTTAACTGTGCACCGGAGATGTTCCATGCAAAGGTAAGGCAATACTTGGAGGATCTTGAAGGGACCGATTCCTTCATCGATGACATAATCGTCTGGGGCAGTACGAAGGAGGAGCACGATATGCGTTTGGAACGCCTGCTAGAGAGAGCGAGAGAGATAGGTATTAAATTTAATGAAGAAAAATGTAAATTTGGTGTGAAAGAGATAGTTTACCTGGGACATGTGTTTGATGAGCGCGGCATGAGGCCTGATAGTTCCAAGATCAAAGCGATCATGGAAATGCCCTATCCTAATGACCGGAAATCACTGGAGAGGTTTCTAGGTATGGTCAATTATCTAGCTAAATTTATACCGCAGTACTCAGAATCGGTCGCCATACTGAGGAGTCTTCTAAAAAAGGATGCGTTGTGGGTTTGGGATCAAACACATTCAGAAGCTATTAATTTATTAAAAGAGAAAATAGCGTCTGCTCCAGTGTTGTCCCTATACAGTAGAGAGGTGCCGGTCGTGCTGTCCGTCGACGCGAGCTCGGTGGCGCTGGGAGCGGTGCTGCTGCAGGGCGGGAGGCCCGTCGAATACGCCTCGCTCACACTCACCGACACACAACGTCGATATGCACAGATCGAAAAAGAGATGCTGGCCATCGTGTTCGCGTGTGAACGCTTTCATCAATACGTGTTTGGGAGGAGCGACGTAACGGTACAGACGGACCATAAACCACTTGAGTCTATTCATAAAAAGTCTCTAAGCGACGTTCCAGCCAGATTGCAACGAATGATGTTGCGTATCCAGGGCTATGACATAAAAGTGATTTACACTCCCGGTAAATATATGTACATTGCGGATACCTTATCACGCGCACCCTTGCCCGAGTTGATGCACGAGCGTGTGAATGAGGAGGTGGAAGCGCAGACTTGTTTTTTGTTAGAGCATGTACAATTTAGTAATGAAAAATTAAAGTTAGTTAGAGATCACACTACACAGGACAGTGAATGTCAGGCTCTGATTAAATTTATTGTGGAAGGTTGGCCTAGGAATAAGTATGACGTAGATGTAAACGTTCGCAATTTTTGGTCTTATCGTGAATGTTTACAATATGTTGAAGGCATTATACTCAAAAATGTAGCAGTATACATACCACGTTCGTTACGTGATGAAATGCTAAAACGGATACACGAGGGACATCTGGGGATTGACCGATGCAAGAGGCGCGCGCGAGAGGTCATGTTCTGGGAGGGCATGTCGAGAGACATCGAGAGCGTGGTGCGCGAGTGCGCGTCGTGTGCGCTGCTGGCCCCGCGCCCGCGTCGGGAGCCGCTGCGCCCTCACAATATACCGGATTTACCGTGGCTCAAATTAGGCTCGGATATATTTGAGTACAGAAAGAAGTATTATTTAATATTAATAGACTATTTTACGAATTTTGTAGAAGTTAGTAAATTGAATTCGATTACCAGTAAAGCAGTGATAGAGGTCATGAAGGAGCAATTTGCCAGGCACGGCATACCAAATGAAATAGTGACAGACAACGGTCCAGCTTATAGCGCAAAGGAATTTACAGAGTTCATGCGTGAATGGGAAATAGCACACGTGACCTCTTCTCCCTTGTACCCGCAATCGAATGGTAAGAGTGAGCGAACAATACGTACAATAAAAAATCTATTAAAAAAATGTCATGACGCGGGACAAGATTTTTATTTAAGCTTGTTGAATTTAAGAACGACACCACGATACAACTTAGATTCACCTGCTCAAATGTTAATGGGGCGACGGTTAAATACTAGATTACCAATGCATCAGGACTTACTATATGAAAAAGTAGACAACGAAAAAAATCATAAAGTACTTTTAGCTAATCAACAGAAACAAAAAGCTAATTACGATAGATCCACGAGGGATCTCCCTAAATTACGAGAGAATGATAACGTAGTTTTAGTGGATGGTTCGGAACGAAAGTTTATGAATGTGGTACAAAGGTCTGCGGAGCCAAGGTCTTACATATTGCAGGATGCAATAGGACGTAAGTACAGACGCAATCGTAGTCATATTGTGAATAGACAGCCGGTGCAGAGGGACACGCGCGACGCGAGGAGCGGTGTTGGCGCCGACACTCCGACCGCTATCATCACGCCGCCAACAAGCAGTGCGGAACAGCAGAAGGTAAATAAAAACGCGACACGTGAATCTAAGCATACGCAAGATGCTACGCGCAGTAGTGATAGTCAGGGTCCAATAACAAGAAGTAGGGCTAAACTTATGGCATTAAAGGGGCAAATACCAACCCTCCATGAATAGCAATAATTAAAATATATCAAGCCTATTATTATGGGCAGTACCATTGTTGTAACAGCATATAAGTTGTACTATGTATTGACTAAACAATATACTTAGGTACATGAAAAGGAAATATTAAAAAATACATATAAATATGTACCAATATATATATTATAACAAATAAATAAAAATATAAGGTGACGGGTTTTTAGTGTGTATAGCTTTTAATGTACTTGTGTAAAACTTGGTTAAACGATTAATAGTAGTATACATTTGATAGTAAATCTATTGTGTTTTTCTATTTCCATAAGGGAAAAAATGTAGGATTTGTTATGTTAATGTTATAATAAGGGTAGATTTAGTAAAGTCAAAATGAAGTACATAAATAAAGTAAATAAACAGTAATATGAGACAGTATGAGAAATGTGTAAATCTATTGTCTTTTCTATTCCCATAAGGGAAGAGATGTAGTATTATGTTAATGTTATGAGGGTATTTTATATATTGTGTATACCTATGTACCGCCAATTAGTATGACAATAAATCAGTGTTCATCTTGCAAGCTGTGTTTCACTACAATTATCTCTCTTTTTTTCTCTCACTTTATTTTTGTTAAATTCAATAGGATGATTGATAGTCTGAATCACGTATGCGCTATTAGAAATAATAGATAAACCATTTTAACATTAATCCTTTTATGCAAACAAAACAATGTTTAAGTACTATACCGATACAAAAAATCCCAAAGAAGTAGAGAATATAATCGTAGGTAAGTAAATTGAAACAGCTTACGTACCTTTGACACACCAAAATGATTTCAGTCACACTGGCACCAACTATCAAAATATACCATGAGGATGATACCATACGTCGTACACAATGGCACAGTAACAATATTTTGAAAGCTCACAGCTAAGAACTGCATTGAATATAATGGCACAGTATATGCCATTCATATAGCTACAATAATGCCTCTTTCTTATAAAGTATGGGACGGAAGTTGACATTATGTGTTGCTGTTATCTTGGTGTTCCGCTTTGTTCCTTTATAAAACTTCCTTAGTCGGCTGCTTTGAGAAAAAAATCTGTCCGACAAGATTTGATACGCGATCGAAATTGTCTTGTATTTTAATAAGCATAGAATCTGGTTTAGAATTTAACGTCCAATCAAATTCAATTTTAATATAGGATTCCACTGCAGAACAAAAGTCATACTGTATACGGTTCAGTAAAAAGGAGATTAGGCACTATCTAGAAGAAGTCTATTATGGATTGGTGAAGGCATGTTAGTAGTCATTTTGAAGCTACTTAAATTGACTTCTGATTTTGCTTACCAAATATAAAGTATAATACTAACGGCATCTATCCGAGACCAAATGCTTGCTGCCAGATAATTTTCACATGCTTAGTTCTTAGAAAAAGTATATGTCTAGAATGAGCCTCACACTTGTTCCGTATAAAACAAAAGGGGCTAACTTTCTTAGGTTGGTGTGCGTGAGGCGCCATACAAATTATGTATGTGTGCGTGTATATGTATAGGGTTTTGGATCCAGTACTGGTTTAAATTTTTTTCGACGCTTTCGTAGCTTTGACTGTCTATCTTGATAATCTAAGGCTTAGTTAACGTAGAGTTAGATATACACCACCATCTGACGGAATATCCGGGACTAACTGTATAACGAGCATTCCAAAGTACGGAGGCGCTTGAGTTGAAATGTAACTAAAACGGGTACCCAATGAAAGACTTAACCTAATCGAACGCCAGTTAACTTCTGTAATCCTTTCATAGTACAGTACGTCATGAGCGCTAACTATTCTGAATTCAAATTCACATCGATCATTAACAGTTATCCCCAATTCGGCAAACCATAAAAGAAACAGTAATCAATCCGGAATTCAACTAACCGTCCAGGTCCTGTCAAACCACCAAGCCCCGACGCTCCCAATTTGACACACCTATAACCCGTACCATCTACGATCTAACAACTTTATCTCACCCAAAACTACAATCAAAAACCATTCTTACCGTCACAAAAATAAAACATCAAAGAACTGCTTTTGAAACTTTGTTCACTGTCACATATACGGGCACGTTCATTCACGAGATTCGTCCAGAGATTGCGGTCCATCCATCAAGCCGAATGTCAAAACTAATACGAACCCGGTCCCGTGAGATATTTCCAATCGTTCTAGTAATTATGCGTTTCAATGCAGCAAACGTCATCCGATTAAAATTGGCAGGCTATGGGGGAGAAATTGACGAGATGGGATTCTGGAGATACTTTGTTTACTTTGGGATGCAAATTAAAACTGAGGATTAGGGTAATAATGGAGAATTGATAGAAAGAGCTCTTCCATCATTAAACTGTATTTATCGTATGGTGCTTTGAAAGAAGTAGGAAACAAGGCAATACATTAATATCATAAATGATATAATGGGTAGAATATGTTTGTTTCTCAGTCACACTAAAACGACTGCAGCTTAGCAAAAAAATTAATTTATAGGTAGGTACATTTAAAATATACCTACCTATTCTATCTACAATGGTATCAAAATTGCGTAACGCATTTAAATTTACATCATGTATAGACTTCGATAATTGATCGAAGTGTAGGTATAGATACAATTTTAAGTTTTAATTATCAACCACTAGCAAATTAAACCATTTATATACCCTACACTTTTCTTAGAAAAAAATGTTAGCTATGTATGACTTATGTGAAAGCTGTTGTTCTAAAAAAACTATGTCATTTACTTGTTTATGTAAATTGACTAAATATGGGAATTATTAGCATGTTTACGTTGGTCACAGAAAAGAAAATTTTGCCATCTAGTTCAATTAACATAGAAGTCATAATACAATTGACAAAGCCCATTGCAAGATAGGTTACAGAAATAACATTAATAAAATATGTATACAAGGTGTTACAAAACTACAAATAAACATTTAAGGAGGTGGTGTAGACCATCAAACTGAACAACTTTCACTATGGGACCAATATCGAAATCGCGAAAAAAAAAATTATGTTCTATTATAGAACATAATACAATATTATAGAACATTCATATTATAGAACATAAACAGAGTATAATACTCTACAAATCGATATGTATGGGATTTAAAATAATTTTTTTCTCGATTTCGATGTTGGTCCCATAGAGAAAGTTGTTCAGTTTGACGGTTTAAACAACCCCCTTATGAGTTTAAAAATTTATTGTTACTTATGAAACACCCATTATTGAATTTCCTCGTTTTTGCTCTAAATAAATAAAAAATCATTAGAATCACGACCAACTAAGTAAATTTTTATCGAATGAAGTGATGACGCTTTATCTCTATTTCTATTTGCGCGCAAAAGAACGTAGTTAAAGGCGCGATATAGCCTTTTTAACACGGCCCCAGCAACCGTAGTATAGCAGCGCGATATAGCGCTAGCGCGCTTTAATAGCTCTCTTTCTATTTGCGCGAAAACGAACGAGAGAAAAGACGTGAATATAGCCGCATCACGTGCAACATAACTACTACGGTTTATGAACCCTCGATACGTACAGCGCTTCCTGGAAAATCGATCAAGTCGTCGTAATGCTGGATGTCAAATCTCTCATGGCATAATTGTCATCGATTTTATACAACATTTTACTATTAATCAACATCTTAGACGATGAACATCAACTGCTGTTCATAGGTGCCCCTAACCGTCTCAAACGGTCGGTCTTGTGCTGCCCTCACCCAACGGGTTCCTGCTGCCTTCACCGGATCGTCGGTTCACTTTGTTGGAGGTCTACACTCGCTGCGCTTTCCGGTACGCAGTCACCTCTCTAGAACTCTTCGGTCTCAGACCAAATAAAAAAATTCTTCGGCCCCATCGAGCATCTTTTATGCGAGCATAAACGATCGTACTTATTGCGTACTTCATAAAAATAAAACATGTTTTTGCAGTCAATTAATTAAACACCAAATATTGTACAATAATCTACGGAAGAATAGACAATGGAATTGTACACTGTCACGATAATATTATGATTAACCTTAGGCAAATATTGATTTGTGATTAACGCCATGTTGATATTAACTGTATCCCGTTTACGATAACAATTATTATAGAGTCAAAACATTGTTTATTCATGAGCTCTATTGAACTAATCTAGAAGTCACAGACTAAGCTTGCAGCGTTTAAAGTTCGTATAAACAATAACAAATTATGTTCTAATAGATCAAGTAAAAAGGTTTCGATACTATGAATTTTAATTTATAATCTTAATGGCTGGACGAACTTCCACGAAACTGATCCTAGCTTAGAAATTTAGACCTGCTGCCCAGGTTCCTCTATTCGTGCGCGACGCGTCTGCAAACATCAAAACCACAAAAACCAAACACATTTAACATTTCTTCAGGGAACAAATTCTCACGAGATAATTTTGTAGATTATGGCTTTAAACTCCCAATGATGAATAGTTAACTTTTTTTTTTAAGCCTATAAATTAATAGTGGCCAGCATTAATATTTTCGCAGAACAAAATCTTTGGCATTATGCTTATAACTACCCATATACATAGGGTCCTCCTTAATTTGCTGATGGTTTTTTAACGTGATGATCAGACCATCAAACTGAACAACTTTCTATACAGGACCAAAAACGGAAAACTGGACCTTTCCATAAGCGTGTGTCCGTGTCTGTCTGTCTGTCTGTCCTACTGGTTTAGTGCTGTAACTTTTGAACAGCAATAGCTAGCTGAAATAGTTGAAATTTTCATAAAATATGCGTTATTGTGGCGGATCTGCTAACAAAACATAAAAATTACAAACATTTTAAAATTAAGGGATCTCATACAAGAAACAAGTTTTTATTGTCAAATTTTTTTCTTCTCGCTCTATCGTAAAAACGGTAATACATACAAGCGTTAAACTTGGTGAGATTACAGAGCAAACTCTAAAATATAACAACAAATTATAAAAAATGGCCAAGTGTGAGTCGGCCTAGCGCTAAAGGTCCCGGAGAAATCTAAAAAATTTTTTGTAAGTTAAGGGTATATTATTCGGAGCGCGCTCCATACAAACATACTATGGTGATATTTTCAATACTAACCAATTAAAGTCAATGAAATTTTGCAGAAACAATCTAGAAACAAATTTCTGTGCTTGTATGGAGTCCGATTTTCGTTAAAATGTATAGTTTTCAAGTTACAGTGCCTCAAAGATTTCCATACAAATCTTAAATTAATCCTAGCATAGAAACTGTATATTTTAACGAAAATCTGACTCTATAGAAGCATAGAAATTTGTTTCTAGATTGTTTCTGAAAAATGTCATTGACTTCAATTGGTTAGTATTGCAAATATCAGCGCGCATTTTCGCTCTCGGAATAATATTCTCTTAATATGTTGTGCGGTGCGGTGTGGTACGGAAACCTCGGTGCGCGAAAAATTTATTTATCGATTTAAAAAAAAGTTTTGGTGAATACCATTCATCGTTGGGAATTGAAAGCCATAATCTACAAAAATACCATAATGTGAATTTGTTCACGGAAGAAAATGTTATATTAGGATTTTTATGGTTTTGGCCCAACTCGCACTAGACCTCGCTCGGTTTTATTTGAATTTACCACCACATCGAAAGGTGTTCCGTTGCAGAGAAGATGCGGCTAGAAACTCAATGGATCGATTGTACGAAATCAAAGTACGATTATTCAAACAAATAATTATATTCAACTTATTACTCTTGCCTACAGATTTAATCTTTATTGACATTACAATCATCCAATTAGAGTATCCACACACAAGTGGCATTGTCGGTACATGAAACAACATAAGATAACGTCTGTACTTAGGTACTTAATGAATAGAACAGTAACTATTGTCTGATTAATTTGTAATAAACATTTACGATTTATTTTAATTATTTTACTGGTACATCGAGGCCCTTGTTGTCAGTAGTACCTATTTGTGTAGTGGCGCTCCGGTATTAACGATCACCTACTAAATGCCCAGTTAACACTCAGTTGCAGAAACGCTCATTAAAGTTAATCCTCCATTAAATGTCTTGCTAGTTTTTAGTACGTCAACAAGACAAAAACTGACAGCAAGAGATTTAATGGAGGATTAACATTAATGAGCGTTTCTGCAACTGACTGCAAGTCTGTCTTTGGATGGGTGACCGCTTTAGTGATATTTCGTTTCGATCGCCTCCGTTCCTCGGAAGGTTCATAGAGCGCCTAAAATGACTGCTTATACAGGTTGAAATTAATAACATTAGCATCCTTTTAAACTAAGAGTATAGGTACCATCAAACTGAACAACTTTTACTACGGGTGCGAACCGATTGGAGCAAAAGAAAAATCTGTTGTTCCATACTAAACTGCAATGCCTACTCGACTCAAATGTACGCAACAGCAGATTTCTTCTAGCTCCGGTTTGCTCCCATAGTAAAAGTTGTTCAGTTTGACTGGTAGACTCTTAGTTTAAAAGGATGCTAATGATATACATTTCACCCTGTGTAATTTGACAGCAAGGATGACCACCAACTTTCCATAAAAAAGAAACTTGGCCAGTGCCGTCTTTATCACACTTAAAGGCAGTAGATATTCCCCAGTTGTGGGATCGTGCTGTGTGGGCTATAAAATAAATTTTAATAAGTTTTGAGAACATTCTTCAATTTAGTAAAAGTTTATGGGTATACAAACTTACTTTAGTTGTATTGTAGCAAAGTTTCAGATCATCTCGAAAAGCATTACGGTTGTGAGAAATACAGGGTCCTTTTATTATACTGACCCTTTTATAAGGGGATGATCAGACCGTTAAACTGAACAACTCTCTATGGGACCAAAGTAGGCTGATTTATTTTTCGCGATTTGTTTGTTGGTCCCATAGAGAAAGTTGTTCAGTTTGACGGTCTGATCATCCTCTTAAAAAGTGTCAGCATATTAAGAAGGACTCTGTATATCTGTGTGTGCTGCAATGCAACCTATACACACACTACTCGTATGTCGTTTTTTATTTATGTTAACTTCAGTGTACATTTTATTCCAAGGAATAAAAACTTAAAGTTCATTAATTTATTATTTTTCTTAACTTTGTATTAATTAACTGTATTTTAATTATTCATATTAAATTTACGTCATTCAAAGTGATTTAAGGTTTTAATCGTAGGTACTAGACTAAATGTTTTATCTTATTTAAAGTTTAATTATTCGCTAATTTGTATTCAAATTAGAAATTACCAAAAGGCAAAATCTTATTAAAATATTAGCAGCGAACTCTTTCTTAATCTAATATGACCACAATTGGACTCATACAAAAGGTATTTAAAATTCAAAGGTATTCTATGAAATTATTCATTTTCATTGCAATTAAGTACTTTTAATTATTAAATTTCTTACATTAATTTATAGATTAATTAAAATTGTCCTTTTATTTTCTAAATTCCCAAATTATTTTTATCTAATAAGAAACGTTTTAGCATTTCTTTGACAAAAAAGAAGAATCTTTAATGTTACTGTTTTTTAATTTGTTATCAAGTTAGCTACCGATTACAATTTTATGTGTTGGAAAATTATTTATAGTAACGGGAAGATGTTTTTGTGGTAAAATAAAAATTAAATAAAAGTCAACATAAGTATCAAAACGTCAGTATAATTTTATTACGATTTCAAGATATCTTTGTACATTTTATACAAAACAATAATTTTCATTAAGACTAATAATTACAATCCAAAAATTACATTTATTTTTAAGTTTATAATTATTAAATCTAATATCACGATTTAGCTTAAATATACATAATTATTAATTTTATTATAGGTACTCAAGCGATACATTAATGCTAACAAACGATAACATCGCAGACATATACTATTTTCTTATATATTTATATACAGAGATTCTGTTTATAAGGGAAAGCACGTTTACGAAAAAATTATGCACTTTATTCCAGATAAGTATACAGTAATATAGGATCCAACTCAATATGCTGACGGTTTTTTAAGAGGACGATCAGACCACCAAACTGAACAACTTTCTCTATGGGACCAACGTAGAAGTCGCAAAAAAATGTCTGCTGCCCCATACATTTAGGCCGAGTAGGTTTGCAGTTTAATATGGAACAGCAGATTTATTTTTCCCGATTTCGATGTTGGTCCCATAGAGAAAAATTTTCAGTCTGATGATAGTTTGATCAACCCACTTAGAATTATCATAAATTGAAACATAATTATTATTGTAATTAAATTATTGTTAGTTCATACACGGGTAAGTAATTATAAATACTGAATATATACCTATAACTAAGTTTTAATTTTAATAAATAAAAGTGTGTTCAAACGATAATTATCTTACTGTGATGAGAGGAATTATTTATATCTCTTATTTCTATTTGGTGTTGCATTACAGTGACTGCTTTGTGAAAAAGTTTCACATCTTTCAATAAACTACATGACAATACAATACATAATTTTTATAAATATTTTAATTTTTTATATTTGAAAAGTGTTTTTTGTTATTCAGACTCAACATTTCAATACGATATTTGTACAAAATATTGTTTCATTAAAATATCTTCGTACCTCATTTTGGAGGTCTTAGATTACGTATTTGAAAATTGACAATATCAATAAGAACGACAATATTTACAGTTAATATTTTAAAATAAATATTAGAAACAAACATTTTAAAGGGTGCAAATTTTATGTGCTGGTTCCTGGGAAACAGAATCCTATTAGAAAATACAAAGGTGGAATACTAAGAGGACTATCTCAAACAAAATACGTGCGTCCTTTTGCGGACGCACCCCCTGTCATGGAGCGCGGTACAGTCGGAGAAATATCATCTACCCTAGAATACACGTGACCACTGCTAGGGGACAGCCTCAGGTCATAATTAAACCGAGGACATGTCCTGTTTTCGATAGACATGTAGCTGTTGTTCGAATTATTCCCTTCCCCGTATGTATTGTTATCAGACGAAGGAGAACTTTCTGTCTGCGAAGACTCGCCATCGTTTCTCTTGCAATACTGTAAGGAATTTGTGAAATTTTGCTTTGAGCAAGTATCGTTTGAAACCGGCATTGTCGTGTATCTCAATGTCGGGGTTTGTCGTAACGACTTCTTGAAAACGCTCTTTTCGGAACCCTTTACTGTGATAATGGTATCCGTTGAATTGAGCAGAGAAATGAATCGGTCCCAGAATCGAGTGTCGTTCCACGATATATTCTTGAACTTATCTAAAACGAAACAAAGATCGTCGTTTATTTGGTTGTTGTCTACTATCTTTATAAATATTACCTTGTTTATGTCGCTGCGGTTTAAAGATTTTAAGTAAGTGTAGAAAATATTTTTGAAATGAATATCACAAAGGTCGTTGCAAATGAAATTTGTCGTTAGAACGATAATTAGTCGTTTGGATAATTTGGACGACTTTGAGAAACTATCTAGAGTAAGAATGTTTAGTGATGGCTCGTTTGTCGACATCTTTTTAATGGACATTTTTCTGAACTCTATCTCAGACATAATGTTATGATATACGAAGTTTGTATCTTTGGTATTACATATCACGTAATAATCGTACATGTGATTCGGATTGCCTTCCAATACGTGATCGACATTAGGACAAGATTGTTCTTTGAACAAAGGGACACCATACTTAGTGTACAACCAGTCACTGACTTCATATCTGAAAGCGTAGAAGATAGCACCTATTAGACAAATTACTACAATTATAATTATAACACCGCATACCACGGCAAAGTAATTATCAGGAAGAAATATAGACTTAGAGACAATTTCGTCTTTTGAGACGGTCGAATCGCTAATCGACCCCATATACTCTTTACAATGACTTAATACTGAGGCAATCGTTATTTTAGTAGGCTTACCTGCGGGGTCTGTACATAACATTTTTTCTGGGTCACCAGGATCCCTTCTTAGCCATGAATCTAATTCAGCTATACTCTTACAGTCACAAGAATACTGATTCCCTTCAATTGATACGTGTGCTAAGCTTTTGGAAGACGATGCCAATAATTTCCAAGGGAAAAAGTTAACTAATTTATTATCGTCAATCCTAAGTACAGAAAGTGATTTTAATGATGAGAAAGTATTATTTGCAACATGAACAATCGCGTTGTGGTCTAAATATAGCTCGTTCAGGTTATTGAGATGTACAAATTCATCGCCTTTTAATTCAACCAATTTGTTATTTTCTAAATGCAAAACTCTTAACGAGTCAACCCCTTTAAAAGTTTGATTGTTTACTTCTCTCAACTTTGTATTATTCATGTATAATACTTGTAGTTTCTTCTTTCCTATAAACACATGATTTCCCAAATGACTGATGTGATTTCCATCTAAATATATTTCGGTAGCGTCCATCGGAATTCGCTCCGGAACTTCTGTGTAGCCCGCGTTTGAACAATCTACTACGTTCGCATTCCAAGTGATGTCGTGATAGCATCTACAGTTATTCGGACAAATCATTTCACAGTCGCAGGCAACAAAGTCACAGCAGTGACATAGGGCAAAACAATGACTCTCGTATGGACAGAGAAAGTCAGAAGGCGACATATCTATTATCATCTTTTTCTCTTTAGCACGCGAGTGAACGAGTGCACACAAAGCTTTATCTAAATCTAACACACGCGGGTATTGTCTGCTGTGACTCAAATAATTAATGCGTTGAATCCATTCCATTGAACAGTCACAAATAAATGGGTTTCCGCTTATAAAGAACTCCGGTAAGTCACTATCTTCATCTATTTGATCTAACCTAAATGCATTCATGTCAAGTTGTACTAGTTTGTTATTATTTAACGTCACGGTTGATAGTCTTTGTAGTTTAGAAAACGTACCGACTTGTATGTGTTGTATATTGTTATCGTTCAAATAAAGCTTTTCAACAGATTTTGGTATAGATGTCACAGTGAGTTGACTTATGTTATTGTAACTTAGATCTAATAACTTTATATTCACATTGGAATACATATCGTCATTTACAAAGTTTTCAATGTAATTTTTATGTAAATCTAACCATTCCAAACTATTGGGAAAACTTCTGAAATCGAACGACGTGATTTTATTTGCTGACATATTCAACCACACAAGAGTATCTAACGTATTGAATATTCCATCAAAACTGGTTATTTCATTTCCGTCCATCCGTAATAATTTAAGATTAACATTTTTCCGAAAACAACCCGGAGAGACGTGCTTCATTTTATTAGAAGCTAAATTAAGTACCTGCAGTTGGGGCAAATGTTCAAAGGTGTCTTCATTTAAATACGTAACTTTGTTATCCACAAGACGTAAACCGAAAAGTTCGGTCAGACCTCGAAAGTTTTCTCTGTTCAAATGTGTTATATTGTTATTCCCAATGTCTAACGACCTTAGAGACCGTAGCTTTCGAATGGATCCAGGGATGGATGATAAAATGTTATCGTTTAAACTTAAATCCTCTATAGTGGTCATATTATCAAAAGCATTGTCATCTATGTGCTTAATTTTATTATTATCAATAAACAGTTCATGAAGAACATGCAAATCTGAGAACAAATGAGAGTGAATATGTACAAGCTTGTTGTTAGAAAGTGTCAATGAATGTAAGTTTCTCAACTCCTCAAATGTGTGTTCTTCAATACTAGCTATTTCATTATGCTCTAAATTTAATTTTTGTAAGCTGTACAAATCTTGAAACATGTAACGATCTACTCTAGTTAACCTATTGTAAGACAAATTAAGTATTACCATACGCAGTAAACCTACAAATGAACCCTTATTTATCCACTGACTAGTAAGATCATTATGAGAAAGGTCTAGTATTTGAAGTTGATTTAATCCTTCAAAAAGCCCAGGTGGCAAAACGTTTACAGAATTGTTGCTAAGATTTATTTCCTTTAAAGATTTTGAATCAGAAAAAATATCCGGTGGAACGGAACTTATAAAGTTACTAGATAAATTCAAAACCTGTAAACTCATCAGTCCCCCAAAGGCACCGTCTTCTAGGGTAGATATTGCATTGTTTTGTAATAACAATTTAGATAACGAACGCAACTTTGACAAACTGTTATCTGTTATAACAATTAAGTCATTGTGAGACATGTCAAGGATCTCTATGACTAAATTACAACTTCTCACACTTAAGTTTTGCTCTCTTAACGAATCAGAAAATCCAATAGTTTTTAAATTTTGCAAATGATTGTTAGTCAAATTCAAAGTCTTCAAACTATACAATGGGCAGAAAGTGTCAGTTTTTGTGCTCCAAATATTGTTGTCATTGAGATTGAGTTCTATTAACTCGTTCAAGCCTGTGAACGCTTGCTCATGTAACTCCATTGTCATAGCGGACCATTCACTGTTGTGGGTCGTCACGTGCAAACGTTTCAGGTCTTTGAAATTCTCGAAAGCACGTGCCGGTATCTGACGTATCTTACACTTGTCAATAACAAGATTGTGTAGATTTGCTAAGTTCATATGCTTGCCTGAAGTCTTCTCCGTTTGAGCCGTCAGCGTACTCTCAAAAAACAGAATCTCACTGCACTGCACATGCAATGACACCACTTCGTCAAAATGTGTTCTGGTGATGTTTTGTAACAGGTGGTCCAAACTGCTTATCGTCCGGATCTTGCAGAACAGAACTGCATTTTCCGACGTTTCCGTCTCGGGGCTGCGGTAAGCGCACTCGTGCGGCATTTCGGCCGCGGTGTTCTTTTCGATAACATGGCAGTAGAATAACACGTACACTATTATTTGATTAAAAGTTCGGTGGTCGAGTCTTTTCGCGACAGTTTGTTTTATTGGCATTTTACGATAATATGCGGGCTGCGGTGAGGCATCGAGGTCGGCAATGCCATTTAGAAAGAAGCGAAGTTGATCGCGTCATAAATGTTTGCGCGGAAAGACCGACATCGCGAGTCGCGTGGCATGACGGCGTGGTCGCGGAAGTGGCGGGCGTGTGGCGAGTATGGCAGCTGCCCACCGACTGAGCGGCGCTTCGTGGCTCCGCCCCACGACGTCGCCGACGCCCCGCGCCGCCGCACCGCCCCGGCGTCTAAAGAAACTTCATCACATATTATCGAGGGTGCATAAGCCGTTGAATTATTCCTGTGCGGGTGTATCGAGCATTAATTATAAACAAACTTGAGATCGAGTTTTGAGAAGTTTAGTCTCTTCTCACGACCTATTTTTCCGTAACGTACTTAGAGTTTCATGAGGTAAACACAAGTTAGATGTTCTTTAGATGAAATTTTAAAGAAAACGGCTTTGTGCTGTAGCGGTCACTTGTAATTTAAGTCTAATACAAAGGAAAGACAAAGTGCAGACACTGTTGCAATAAAGAACACCAGCTACTCATAAAAGATCTTCACACGTAAAAGCTACTTCGACGTTAAAAATTTTATCAGCACTTTCCAAGAAAATGTTCTCTCCATTGAATATAAACTCGCTTTTTTCTAAACAATACTCTTTAAAAAGCTGCTAATACCATCACATCACGAACACCTGTTGTGTTTTGAACAACTTCGCTAAACTTTTTACTCAGGCTCGTTTTCGAGAAAATGAGATAAAAGCCTTGCAAATAGTTTCTGGGACACCACATGTTTCTGAAGTTAGCGTGTTCTCTTATATAACATCGTGGTCGCGCGAAAAATCGCTTAAACGGCTACAAAACTTTTACTGGAAGATTTTTCGACAACATCTTTAGATTTAATGGCGCTTTGACAAATGCTGTTTAGAATATTTATGGTAGAATTATGTTTGGTTCGTAGAAACTTCTAGAGATAGTGCTTTACAAGTTTTGATATACGCTTCATTTTAAAAACAGAGAAATGAAAAAAAAAGAATTACAAAGTTGGTTCGTTGCAAATGGTTCTTGAAGCGTATAGTACGATTAAAAGATGCAAGATTCCATTGAAGAAAGAAACAAGCAAACATAATGAGGTTGGCACAAAAATCCTTGCCAAAGCGTGTCGAATTCAAAGCGCTAATCATACAATTATCTAAGTAAATAAAAAACGCAACAAGCTATAGTTTTATAGGCAACTAGAACCGGATATTCCACATCATTATTCCCCCAACCATCACTATTTACAAAAGCTATAAATAATTCAATACCATAAAAAGCACCCACAATATAATTCAAAAGGCTAACACACATAATTACATAGTCGAAGACTTAAAGAGCATACCCACTAAAGAGTATGGAAAATCTATCTCGTATCCAAATTGGAGCTGTCGTTTCATAGTAACTGTATGATGAAATTTTTAATCCTTTGTGTAGCTATAGATTGGATATATTTATTATTTGGCATAATTAGCTTTTTAAATAAGATGCAATGGCGAGGCATGTTATGCCAATCGGCAGTTTTATCAATTATATTGGGTGTAAGTGACAGCCTAGCAAATACTGAAACGGTGAATTCACATCAAACTGAACAACTTTCACTATGAAGCCACCCTCAGGAAACGTGAAAATAAAATGAACTGTTTCATACATTTGAGTCGATTAGGTACAGCTGTTTTGTATGGAGCAGGAGATTTTTTTAGCGTTTTCTGACGGTGGCTCCACAGTGAAAGTTGTGCAGTTTGATGGTCTGAATTCTTCGTTTCAGTATTTGCTAGGCTATTATTTACACCGGTATATCATGCTATGAAACCTCACCAAACGCTATCTGCATTTCTGTAGTTAGTCTTTAGTCTGGCTAACTTTAATAGTCAGCTGAAGTTACTATCGTTCCATATTAATGATTTCTGTAAGTTCAACCTGTGGCCTTGCCCAAATCGAATTAGCATTGTTTCTGGGGTACAAAGAATGATGTGTCCGTCAGAGTTGAGGCGAAAAACTGGAACAAACAAATAAAAAAACTCATATTCATATTTAAAATATTAGTAGTTCACCTGACACAATATGTAACACCTATTACCAAAAAGACATTTCTTTATTAATACAGACAGTTTGTGGATGTTCTGAGGTTTCAGAATATCTCTGACTACCCTCGGAGAATACAATCATGGGCAATAATACTGTCGTGAGCATAAGCTTATGCTATGCTAACAGACAGTTCCTTACTTAGTAGACATAACAAAGTTACGTGTACAAATTTCGTAATATCACAAGTGCGTTCTCCTTTAGCCCTGTTCTTAGCTTAATAATATCAACTAGGAATAGCTGCCTATGGGAAGATTTTACGTAATAATTGGCCAGTATGCGTAATTGAGCTATGTGGGTAGGTATATCAGAGTATGCACAAACAAGTACACGGCAATTTGTAGACCGTGATAGCGCCTGATCGTCGGACCACCCACTATAGACCACTATAGAAATAAAGGTGATTACAGATCGTAGGTTCTATGGATTTGAAGAATGTTTGATATTTGGTACACTAATGATTCGTTTATTCTCAGAATAAGAGTTTCGATTTTGATACGCAACTACAAAGAACCTTTTCGCATCTTAAGTTTAAGTAGTCACCGTTATCTCAAAAACTATCACATTTTCGAATGTTTTGTGTTTTTACCGTCTCTGCTAATTATTGTTTTATTTCATCTATTCTGTCTTCACACCATTTAATTTAAAATTCCATAACATCCTTCATAAAAGCTAGTTATCACTTCAGACAATGTTGCCATAAATTTAAGTTTATTGACTGAATAAACTAAAACTTACTCTATACTATAAACTCGAAAATCTAACGTGAATTCGAAAGTGAGTTGTCAGCATTGGTGTCAAATATGTCTGGCTAATTTTATATCTCACTTTAAAGTTTCTCACTTTCAAGTTTACAGTTTGTTTTTTATAGAATCGCACATCATTTGACATCAGGATTCATTACGTACTTATTTAAAGTAAAAATAGACACAAATATTGTGTCAGTCATCATCATCATCATTTTCTTGTCCATTTCCCATTATTTGGGGGTCGGCGCAGTACGTCGTCTTCTTCCATTCATCTGTTTTGGCCGTCATTTCAGCTCTCACTCTTTCTTACACATATCATCCTTCACACAATCCATCCATCTTTTCTTCGGCTTTCCTCTCCTACCACAGCCATCCACTGTGCCAGTGTTAATCTCTATTAAAAATAAACTTGAAGAAGTACGTTCTTAGTCTAACTCTACCTTTACGATTTCTACCCAAGACGAAACATTCAAATGGGTTTCCGTGTAGGACAACATTTCCATTTTATGTCGCCGGTCCCATACATGTAGTTACGTATTTAGAAAATAAATCTATTTTAAACATTCGTTGTCCATGTATTCAAATTGCAGCCTTAAAAGGGACCATTACCATTATTCTGGTAAAAGAATAAATTTATTCATAGATACGGTTCATGTAAATGCTTTATGAAGTTAAAAACATACAGAATTTCACAATTAAAAGGTGTTCATAAGTTGTTTATTACTAAAACAATAACTTCGATACATTACCTACTATTGTGTTTTATTATTACTTATCTACTAGTACTGTGTTGATAATTTATATTGAGTGATTTTTCAGTCACTTTCAAAATGTTTAGTTCAGACCATCAATTTGAACAACTTTTACTATGGGGGCAAACCTGAAAATGCAAAAAAATATCTACTCTACTCAGATGTTTACAACAGATTTATTACTTTTTTATCGACTATGTCTCAACAATAGAAGGTGTTCAATTTGACTTAGGTATTGTTACACCTTGTATTACCCATCTTGTTAAGTTTTTATACGTTTAAGGTGTGTGCAAATAAATGTTATGTTCTCCAAAAGTCTTACAAAATATAACTAGCAACTGTATGCATCGTTGCTCCCTAACTGGCTTATTTTGGGAATGTTCCCATGGAATTGGTAATTATATTCAACGCTAGATCGCTATAAAGAGAGGTTATAGAGTCAGTTCGTCCCGCCCCTACCAATAATCACCTTGTTAGCATGTTGAAGTGATGTGTTTAGTTAGATAGGTATATTGAAATGAAGGTTAATAAGGCGGTGGTCAATAATTGATTATGGAACTACAAATTTAAAGTATAAATAGGTAACTATATTAAGTGATTGACGAGAATAACATTAAATCTTGCGACGACCCAAATAATTGCATGGTGGAAAAAGATTAAGTAGCTAATAGAACCTTAAGTATAAAAAAATCAATAAATTTAGTTTTTTCTGAGTATTTGGTTACTAACATGAAATTTTAATGAACTATTTTATACTTGTATACTTACTACTCGTATGTAGACACGGCGACACATCAAACTATACAAAACCAACATAAACTGGCCGTGCGACGTTATACGTTACTCGACCTAATGGCGGCCAGCGTATTTTGGTTTCGCCGTGTGTACACTAAAAATCAGTCACTAATGTAAAAATATAATTTGTAAAGATAAAATATCTACGATTTAGATAAATCTAAGGAAAACAGGTTCACTATTTCATTATTTGCACAAAAAATTAAGATTTTTGAGAACTAGAACAATATTACCTAAGCGATACTTTCAACTCAAATGTTAGTAAAAAAAATAAAAGGTGAGCTAAATTTTACCAGAATTATGATAACCAGACCACTTATTACATAGACCAGAGTACTCTCCAGAAAATATTATTATGTTTTACAACATACCACATCCAATAGGGATATCCTAAACGGTATGCATATTAAATTAGATTCGCGTGCTAAAGCAGTATTTTTTGCGGGACCCGGAAAGTCGGGCGGTGTTGTTACGTCCGCTATATTATTAAATAGCGACAGCCTAAGTTTGAAGCTTTGTCATGTTATCCTTAGATGTGACAAACTATGTAACTATGTTATGTATTTTTTATGATACAATTCCTACTAACATAGCTATCCCTATACAGCTTTCGTCTAAACGTAAAATTATTGTTTATTTATCAATGAAGTTAATTTGCTTTTGTTTCTAATGGCATGTTGACATATTATATGACAGGAAGCAGCTATTAATAAAAAAAATACAGATTTTTATCTTTATTTTATTCATTTTTAACGGAACCGTGAATTTGATGGACACATTAAAAAAAATGTATGTAGAGCAAAAGCTGTTCTCTTAATGCAGCTAATACAATTATTAAAAACCCATACATACGATTTTTTTTTTAAACGTTTTTCAATGTTCAATGAAAAATTTAAACCGAAGATAACAGAATAAAAGGACTTTACTTACTAAGTTTTTGACAAAAATTATCGTAAAGAATTTGTTTTAATTTGAATTTCTGATATTTAACTTTTTATTCTTATTGTTAGATCTAATTTAAGAATCACAAGAATAAAATAATTCTTTAAAGTTCTATTATTAAGTTTATAATTTTAAAATTCCAACACTCCAGGTAAAAGCAACAAAGACATTAAATTCACCTGCACGAGAGAAACATCTTAAAACTACAAAAACACTGTCAACTAAAAGTCTAGACTTGTTTTCACGGAAAGTTAGAAGCGCTAACTTGTGAATTTAGTTTTTTATCCTAACACCCCCGTAAAAGAATCACACTGACAAAAACAAACTTGTAAAAATAGGAACTTTCTCCTTCATCTGGTTTGTTTACACAGTTTGCTTGAAGATGAAAAATTGAATCATATGTCAGAAACAGAGACGAAATGACAACTGATACATAGTAACAAAATTAACAGTCTTACTATAAAAACCATTACCAACCTTAACTTAAGTGAAACAAAACTTAATATACTAAATCGTAACAGCAAATATAAAGTTGTAGTTTAGAAAATAAACATAGTGTAAATTAGTTTTGGAGGCATTCAGTACAATTAACATATAGAAGAGCGAAGCAAGTCATTAGTCATGTTCAAGCGATAATCTTTGAATAACATCGTTTGTCATTCGATGTTCTGTTGTCTTTGAGGGTGAACTATGAGAATGTTCCATACGCTATGGGGATTGGGAATACAACCACAGACTGATAATGTAATTCTATTCCTTTGTAGTTCCTTCCATCCTTGAGTGTCTATTTTAAATCTTGCCAGTCTTTTTTAGAATGTAAGATAGGTAGTTGTTCTCAAAAAGATATACTGTTATACGCGGTAAACAGTCGCGTTACTTTAAATTGTGATTGAACCTGAACAACTTTCCTTAAGAAATCTTTCTATCAATACTGCCATCTTTTTAATACTTCTTTAATCTGAACATAGGTTTGTCGTAAAATTCATGTCATGTAGGTACTAATGGTAATAATGATTCATTTTCATGATCTTTTGGTGAACTACGAGGAAGATCAGACCATCAAACTGAACCAATTTCTATATGGGACAAACATCAAAATCAATAAAAAAAATCTACAGTTCCATACAAATTAATCTTCAAACCTACTCGAGCCAAAAGAACGGGACAGCAGATTTTTTTAAGAAGTGCCCTGTATACAAAAAACATATGATAAAGTGTAGATAATTAATTATGTTACATATATTATATGTAAATTTTTTGATAAGTTATACATTCCAAACTCTTAAACCAAAGAAAAATTCCTTCTAAAAGTGTCTGTACCTACTTCCAAAAGGAATAAATATCAATTGACAGTATTTTTTTTTCCTCTAAGTATATGCATAATTCAATTTAATATAATGCACTTACTTAATTAATAGCAGAAAGAATGCATAAACAAACTAATTAATTAACATCTCTGTTGTGAACAATTAAAACGATTACAGCTGGAAATTACCTGCTGCATTTTGCATTACACCCAATCCAGGTGTAAGCTGGGCACAGACCTACCGTTAGTGCATCGACAATTGGTAACACGTGTGTTTAAATGCAACATTTTATCCTGTTTATTGACTTCGTGGATGCAATTACTATTAACTGCTTTTTATATGAAAAAACATTAAAGCCTGTTTATGTTGTTTTCAGGTGTAAATGGTAGAATTGTTTTACTATGTTTAAACCCTTAGGTATTTAAATAATAAAAATTGGTTTCAAAGTAAGAATAAACAGTATTTTATACTCTATTTCTTTATTCTAGCTACATAGCTAGTTATAGCCTGTCGTATCCCACTGCAGGGCAAAACCCTCCTCTCACGAATAATGGTGATGGATAGTGGATAATAGATAAACAGAGTGTAAACATAAATGCTTTACACACTCGGAAGGGTGCTTCAAACCATAACAACAACCACAACAACTTTAACAACTTTGGGACCACCGACAGTGAAAACGTCAATGGTGAAATTACACAGAAATTTGTGGAAAAGCAGATTTTTTGTCGATATTTCAATGTTGGTTCCATAGTAAAAGATGGTCAGTTTGATGGTAAGAAGCACCCCTTTAAGTATCTTACGCATTTTAGCTAACACCCTGTATTACTCCACCTCAAGTAAGAGGTCCACTTCCTATCAGAAAATTCTCGGGCCGCCTTAATATACCACTTTCCGGGACCAACTGCTTAAACTGCGTCCGAACAACAGAGATCAATACCATATCGGCCGATAAACGTCCACTGCTGGACAGAAATGAGGGGATTTGCCATAATCGCCACGCTTGGCAGGCGGGTTGGCGATCGCAGTTGGAACAGAGATGCACGAGATAAAATAACTAAAACGGTAACCCATCCAAAGATTGACCGCAGCTGATGTTGCTTAACTTCTGTGATCGTTTTCAATACCAAAGCTCCACTTCCACTACGCCAAAGAACGTCTCGATCCATAGGGACTGGACGAAAGGTGTTATAAAGACTACATCTATTTAAATTTTATGTTCAAACAAGTTTTTAAACATTCATAAAGCCGTGAAACGGTTTAAGTATAACTAGCAATTTACTAATCTATTTCTTCAACACTAAACCTTATCAACTCACTTAATTTTATATTTATCAAGCACCAATAAAAAAACGAATGTGAATTCAAAAGTGGACGTGTCATAAAAAGTTTATTTTGAGATCGTAAACACAATCTGATTTCCATATTATTACGTGGTGATATAAGAGCATAAACATTGTCCGATGTCGTTCACCCCTTTATGATAGTCTATGCCTATAATTTGGGAGCAATAGATTTTTTCTGAGACGTACAGTCTAGAGCAAGTGGAGCTTGACATCACCAGAATAAGCTGAGCTCTGATTTGTATATAAGGTCTAATCAAACTGAACAAATTTCTCTATGGGCTCGATATCGAAATCGTGAAAAAAAACTGCTGTCCCATTTAGGGCGAGTAGGTTTGTATGGAACAGCTGATTTTTATTCGTGATTTCGATATTGGCTCCATAGAGAAAGTTGTTCAGTTTGATGGTCTGATCATCCCCTTACAATAGTTTCACCTGATTTTGTTAGACCTTATATACGTCTCATACAGTATACGGCCGGTCCAAAGTGCAAAGTGTAAAGCTTGATGTGCTCTTGACTGTACATTTTTTGCTGCATCGTTCTGATGAGATCTACATTTTCGTACATTATTATAAAACAACTGGTTATAAAACTGACCACTTGCCGGTCTAGTGATCAAGATAGTTGCCAAAATCTAAACGGATGTTGCTTATCTTAACATTATCTTGGACATTGTAAAAGATTTGATATGTAGTTAAATAATGGGAAGTGTATAAATGGATCATTTTAAGGAGATACATTTTCCTATGCTAGTAATATTGATATACTCGTATGTATGCTTGTATCTCTGTACAGAAAAAACGATCCGCTTTACAAGAAGGACTCTTGTTTTAGATGATGATCAGTTGATCAGACATTTAACAAACTAAACAACTTTGTCTATGGGACCAATATCGATATCGCGAAAAAATAATTTGCTGCTCCATACGAACCTGCAAATTAATTAGACCCAAATGTATCAGGATCAGCTAATGTTTTTACGGGATTTCTATGTTGGTCTCATAGAGGAAAGTGTTCAGTTTGATCAACCCCTTAAAAAACCACCATCTTATTAAGGGGCCATAGGTCCCGCCCAACGAATATTTTCTATGAGAAAGATTGCCCAGCGCTCCGAAAAGTGTATGCGTGAGCCGTATTTTCGATTAAAAAGAACTAACCAAAGTACTTTTTTCTAGATTTTTTTTATGATTTCACTAGAACTAATGGTTAATAATATGTGAGTATAGATGCAAAAAATCGGAAACTATTTTAAGTTCTTCTAAAACGAGAAAAATTTTTAAAATTGCATGAAAATACGTCATCTTTGTTACGATTTTCTATCGAGTGAAGTAATTCCAATCGTGTATTCAGTGTATGATTTCACTAGATAAACTATCCAAAAATACTTTAGTATGACTTAAGTTTCGGTAAATGGTATAAATCTAGTCGTAAAATGAAAAATAAAAGATGCCTCCGAGGTATTTCCACCTACTATTACGCCTTAAGCAGCAGAGATAAGTTGGTAATTTTTAGGAGATACATTTTCCTTTTCTAAAAATATTGATAAATACTTGTATGTCTGTTGTATGGTGTTAAAATCTGTATATAAAAACGGAAATTTTTATCTATTGAGATAAATTGAGCTACAACATAGACAAACATTCAAAAATAAACTGACTACCGTATACCCATTTCGGGTTGATCAGAATAACAATTACAGATACTTTTGAAGCAAGAATTTTATATACATTGAAATTAAATAAAGCAAGAGGAAATGCACACTCAAGACGAAATGTGTTACAAGTATGCGAGTACAGTTAAATTTGCAACATAGTAATTTTAACAATATTTCAATAGCTATTCAAAGGGCGTTCTCTGTTGAAGTGAGTGCGTACGAATACCCAGACTTTATAAGTAGACAACGCAGCATCACAATGAAATCGTTACCGACGCCAGAGTCTTAAATTAACGACATTAAAACAAGCTTCTCTCATTCAAGATAAGACCTTTGTAAGGGGAGAATAAATTGAACGGAGCCATGCAATAATGCACAATTATAAGGTCAGGTAACCTAAATATATATAATTAATTTTGCTAATGCTCTTTATACCATTTTCTAGGTATTATGGGTTCAAAATCAGATGTAAAAACAATAATGTAAGTAAACCCAAATAAGTTGTCGTTTTATGCCTTGGAGAGGCACACGACATAATTTAAAGTTTGTCTGTATTTCTTAACTAATTAATCTAGCAGCCACTTCACAAAAGGACATAAATTCAAAAAGATTTTCATGTACCTACATCCCAGCCCACATTTACTATGCGTTGTATGGCAGCATACTCGGAATTGACGGTTAGTTTTCGATACTAACACTCAGTTGCAGAAACGCTCATTAAAGTTAATCCTCCATTAAATCTCTTGCTGTCACTTTTAGATTTTTTTTTTTATTTATAATTAATGGACTTCTTGCTTGTGCGTTAGCACCGCATTTCCTCCAATGTCAAGTGGTTTGAGGGAGTATCTATCCAATCTCGAGGATTGTTTTTGAGTAAGAACACAGCTGAGATGGATTGCGGAGCCTCGTGGCAGGCTGAAACGCGAACCGCGCGAACAACACGCGAAGGACGAGTGTTCGGGGCAAACCCTGCAACGTGACTCCACTTTTTGTCTTGTTGACGTAGTAAAAGCTAGCAAGAGATTTAATGAGGATTAACTCTAATGAGCATTTCTGCAACATAACCGCGTTGAATCCAGACTAAAGGTTTTGGGTCTGTTGGAGGACTACAATTCTAAAGATTCTGGGATGATTTGTGCCATCATCATCATAGTCCCACTGCAGGGCACAAGCCTACCCTCAGAGCTGGTGTACAGGCGTTAGTCCACCTTGTGTGCCCAATGCGGATGAGTAGTCCACCTTGTGTGCCCAATGCGGATGAGTAGACTTCACATAATTACGCATTACAATGTGTTCTTCAGCGTATGCAGTTTCTTTTATATATAATTAAGTAATTTCTGATTGTTGTGACTCTCGGTGAGAGTAGGTACATAAACTTACACCTATCTCCCAGTAGGGTTTGCTGAGACAACAGATTGCCATCTAATATGATCCTGATAGACTTGGCACGTTTCTCTGACGTTCAATAGTACCTTCATGCATACTCGTCTGTTTTGGACACATCTAACCCAAGTGACCAGCTCATATAAGGATCTGCAATAGAACATCATCCAAAATCGGGAATTTTCGTTTAGCTAATATCTGTTCTTTGGCATGAACCCATCCACATTGTTGGTGTATGATATTCTTGAGGTCCTCCTGCAAAATTGCCCCCTAACTCGAGTCACGTTCCGGCTATTAGTCCGAGGTACTTATATTAAAGTTTCATCGCGAAACGATCAATGAACCACTTTACCGTTTTGCCTGGAAAATATTTTATGGGTGCAATAAGTGGACTGTGACTTCTGATTGGTCCAGACAGGTGGCTTAACGGACGGATGGCGAGGGTCTACCTCAAAGAGTATTCGTGGAGTGGTAATCAGAGTGGTCAGTCAATCGTGGAACATTAAGCACCTCTCGCAGGTCAATGCCTGAGGTCAATATTGCTGGTTTGAGTCGGTTGATGATTAGTGAGTGATTTCCTCTCGGATGTAGTTGAGATAAGACTGTTTTATTGGAGCCTATCGCCGGTCCGTGTTGTTTATCTTTAAGATAATTTGTCCAATTAATCTTAGATCTATATCTGAGTTCAAGACCAGTTCAGGTGAAATTGTTCTAACTAGTTTCCTTAGATAATGTTTGACGATCAAAATCAACACCACATTGTTAGTCATAGGTTATCTCAAATATCCCAAACTTTTAACAACTAACTATAGTTAAACATCGAAATCCCTTCAAAGGTCCTTTATCTTGCTCAAGTTTATAACAAATCTCTCACTAATAAAGCATATTCACCCCAATTACGCAGTATATCGCAGGCCTTACCGCGTTCCGCTAACAACTAAGTTCCGTATCACAGATTCGCCTTGGGCTTTTAGGCGCAAATAGGAACGAGGTTTGATTCCGTATCATTATAAAATACTGGAACGTTTTGGCCAAAGCAATCAGTCATTAGAATATTAATGACAGCCAAAGTAATCAACAAAATATAAAATTTAGCAGATGCGATGATGAGTACAAGAGACAACAGAGATTAATGAAATGAATATAATTGTTGTGATTATATGTCACTAAAAATGAAGCAAAGGGCATAATATGAATGCCCCTGACAATAAATTAAATTAAATTTGTATAACAGATAAAAAAATAGAGTTAATATTGAAAAAATGTTTGAAGTAGCCACAAAGTTATTAGATTACCTACCACATTTGATAGTATTATTAATTTCTACTATACTATTACTTAATGTTGGCAACCATAATATTTCTAAATTTGAATGCAGATATAAGGAATTTTAAACATAATGCTGGCCTGTACCTATAATTTTCAGTGTCTATAATTCTCTGATAAGAAGTAACACCATAGTTTCAGGCTTAACGATCTCAGCTTTTGATGTAGATTTTCCCTTTGATGACCCTGATGAGGAAATAACACTTGCCATCACAGCCTTTGATACATTCTTGTACCACTAGCATCTCGTCATTCAATAATAAATTTATAATCATTGCTAAAGACTGTACCAGAAATGTTCGCAGTCTCTATGACGATAGCAGTGATATAAGTAATTTCTATTCCCTCATAGCTGTACACGTAATACCTTCAAGCATTGTCTAACTCCCCCGGGAGACATCATATTACGAATGCATATATAATGTATTTTGCTTATAAAAAGCCGACGATAAAAGGGTGACATTTTTGTTGCAGAGCGAAATGGAATTTGGCAAAAGATGGCAAAACTTTGATTAAATATTCATCTTGTGGCGTTTGTTAGTTTTTGATAGTACAATTATTTTTAATTGTATTACCAGATGCCACTACGAGATAGTAGTAAAATGTTTGTAAAAGTTAAATTTTTATTGTTAATATACTTTCATAGTGTAGAGAGTAAGCAGTGAATTTTTACTATTGAGTAAGGCCGGGTACTCATCACGCTATATTTGTCGCAGCGCTCAATAAAAGATGCGATAGACAAAATATAGCGCAACATTGCGTCATGCTTTCTCCCATGCGTAAGAAGCTGTTGACACATGAAAGAGAGAGAGAGCTACTCTTCATGGTTATTTTAATTGATCCTGTACTCAGACAGAGGATTGTCTTACCTGTATTATGGATATAATGGATCTTTCCCATTATGTGTTTTATTGATTGTTTAACAATTTTCTGGACCTTGCCAGCAGTCGTTGTTTAACCAATACCATTCAATTTCAAAATCAAATTGCACACAATAAAAAGTACCATCATAAATAATGTTCCCATCGCGATATACATATGCCAATATTTCCGGTACATAAAAAAATATCATAAAATGATTCCAGCGAAAATAAGTATTTCACACGTGTGTACAATATTGCATATTACAAAACTAAATCGTGAGTAAAATAAAGTAAACGCAAACATAATCGCCGTCAACAGCTTTCTGCGGATGTGCAATTTGCAACGAGACGATGAACAAAAAATAAGGGTGACGAAGCTTGAGGCGAATCGGGGACGCGTTCATTTCACGCTGTACCTCTGAATAGAGAAATGTTTATGGGGACACAGCCTAATACACATTCATAAAAGGAGCAATGTTCGGGTTAATTTTTGCTCGGAGCGTTTATGGATATTGGTATCATGAGTAAATCAGGATGGAGGTGAGACTTGTGTATGGGAGAAAGCTCTCTGGTATTAATCTATATGAGACCAGAATTTAATCACACTTAACCTCTGTTTTATTGAACTACTTACATTATAACGAAATAAGAATATGTGTCGCACCAAACTATAAAAGTTTGTTATAACATGGCTATAACACCAACTTCAGAGCGAAAATAAGTTTGGTGCAGCATATTATGTTATTCTTCATCTACAGTTATTCTTCTATAGGTAATCAATTCAATTAGAATTAGAGGTTACTTAAAAACGAATGCGCAATCGATGGAGTTTGGGTTAGTAATTAATACGCGCCTAAGCATTTCCTAAATCCATTGGATACCGACAAAATAAAAAAGAACTACAAGATTGCTCCTCTTGGATTCCATCGTTCATTGCTGCGTCCTTGGTAATCAAATTATTTCACCCATCCATGCAATTCGTAGTTATGCATTTATGTGATTGGTGGGTGTTTTTGTCGTTCTGTCAACGACAGGGTGCTTGTCTATGTAGATTTATGCAGTCTCAAGCTTATCACACGGTTGGTTTGCTCAGTTTGGTCATGCTCCATATCTTTGCGGTTGTCGATTGCATAGCGTTTGCTTTTGATTTGATGGTTACCTACAATGAGATTGCTATGAAAACACATTAGTTGTTGACTTTATTACCATAAGACATGGTTGGTTTCCACTTGCGTGAGTTTTAAAGAAACATTTGTTTATTGTTTACTTATAAGATTTTTTGGCCACGGTTCTGCTCAGATTGGAATTCTTTTATTTCCAGATTGTATAGTATGTAATCGTAACATCAAACTATCGTGTTTTAGCTCTCTTTCTGATTGCGTAAATCCCAGCGAGATAAAAGGTGCGACAGAGCCCTTCTCACGCCAATCATGTTAGGCCCTCCGTTCAATAGCCTATGTAGGTAGGATTTTTTCTGCAAATATTAAAATTAGTCTTCTAGTAGTCAAGCTGTGAAGAACGTACAGACAAACTAACTTTCGCATAGACGTGAAGGCCACAATAGCATGGAAATAATAAAAGTAGTATTATTGAAAGAAAACTGTAGGAAAACGCTCAATTCCCACTGGCGCAGAGTCGAAGCGACGCGACAGTGGGAATTGAGCCTTACATGTTACCTCACAGGTTCCAACCAAACTAAAACGAAGGCCTGAATCAGCTATCAACATTTATCCCGAACGCTGTAATAATTATAATACAAGTTACTAGCAAAAGTTTTTGAATTACAGCCAATCCCATAGCATTACATCCAACCTGGCGGAAGATCGTTCCTTATCAATAGAGGCTTCTGAAACTTAAGTACCTACAATTTGGTGGGTAAAAAACGCTCTTTTATCCACGTTACCAACCTATTTCTATGCACCACCTTATGCGAACGCTTATCATAAAATTGGGCGAAGTTTTGTAAGTAGAATATTTGTATTTGATCAAAACGCCTCCCGACTATTCAGAATGCTGTAGATCATACTTTTTTCGTTACCCGAAATTCGGTGAACCATAACTTTTTACCACTCCTATAACAAAATACAACTCTACTTTATTAAATTCCTCTCAGCGAAATAGCAACAGGAACGTTAATTGGTCGAGTTAAAAGCTTTTTTCCTGTAGCAGCGTCACAGAAAATAATTGTAAAACGGTCATTATCAATTCAAGAATCGCACTGAAACAAAGGGCGGGTTGTATACAATTAAATTGTCTCCCAAGAGATCCTTACTCTTCGCAACTACTTTGTTAATTTATCTAAACCAATTACAGAAGTGCGCCGCAATACCGTCGGGAAAGGCAATTCTATTATTTTGCGCTTTAACTGAAATAAAGGCTATAAAATGATTTTCATAGTTATTAATTTTAGCATTATAATTACCGAATTAAAGATTGAAAAAGTCGAGCGGCGAGCGGGATTTGATTAAGCTAAAATATGGCATACATGTAAAATAATAAATTCGATTATAATTACCGATCTGAATCAGTTTTTAAATCTGTTCACTTACTTTTAATCTTTCTTTGACTATGATTGTCCCAAAAGAAAACTTATCCTGTACCTACATACATTATAAATATACACACACACTGAACTCATAACACCAACATACCTACTCCCATTTCGGGATTATTTTTACACTAATGCAGGTTTGCTTCCATAGTAAGTTGTTCAGTTTGATGCTCTGACACACCCCTGAAAGTTTCGGAACGTTAAAAAAAACACAGATATTTACCCCTTATGGAATTCGAACCCGCGACCCACGGCACAGCAGGCAGGTTCACTACCGATGTTATACTACCTAACATAGATTTTTTTTTCAAACTGAATATTGGAATGAGGTACCCAATACTAACAATTACAAAGACAAATATACGCATGGTTACATATTTGCAATTAAACTATCTTATTATTTAACTGAAGTTCGAGTACATATTATCTGATTGTCAAAGTTAATACCAAGTTTGGGGTTCCGAATTGTTTGAGTTTTCGTGTATGTATGTGTGCTACAAGATAACGTGATGGGTTGCAATGTGGGATGGATTATTATAAATATACAGGGTGTTAGGGTAAACTGTTGCATTACTTTACGGTTTAGGGGGTGATTGTACCCATGATACTGACAAACTTTTCCAAAGAAATCTATAGGAATTATTAAAAAAAAAACATTCTAAATGCAATCAGCTGATCAATCGTATGTATGAAAAATGGAAAAAAAAAAACCAAATTTCCTATAGGTTTCTTAGGGAAAGTTGATCAGTATCATGGGTAAAATCAGCCCTTAAAGTAATGCGACTGTTTAACACCCTTTATAATACGACATTGAAACGAATTATTCGCACTTTACATACAGAGCAGTAGTAAGAGCTGGCCCCAAACTCGATTTTCTAATTATAAATAATGATAGTTTCTGCGTTCATCGATAATTATGTGAAAAATCTAAGAATCTATCCAGTATTTTTAAACGTAACGTTATATCCGCGAAATTTGTTTTAACTGAGAGAGAGTTTTCGATGAAATAAAAACACGACAAAACACATTTTGTCCGGCCATGTGAAGTTGTATACATATCTCAAAACATCATCCGAATTTGGTAGCTATAGATTTTAACCAATTTAACTCTTTTATTACTTGCCACAAAGAGATAATTCGCACAAAAAGCTTAAAGCCGCGTTTTCGCAAGGCGGTCAATGTTGCGCGACATATTGTGTTACCAGGTGAAGACTACAGACGCTTGAAAAGACATCATCGGATTTGGTCCAAAATGAGAAAGGGCTGGCCAAAAAAAAAATGCGATATTCTGTTAGGATTTACAGCTACAACTTTCATGCCATAACAATAAATACTTAGACTTCTAACAGAATATAGCATTAGTTTTTGTTTGCCGGCCCTTTTACATTTGGACCAAAAATGTATGAATCGCCGATAATGTCTTTTGCTTACTTTAGTATGAAACTCTGGCATTTATATGTAGCGGAGCTACGAGACAGCTAAGAAAATAACAACACCGAAGTACTGCGGCAATTTATAGAACATATTAAAGGTCAGCGCATGCGCTTTAGTACGCTACAAGTATTAGACAATCAGATGACGAGAGCTAAATAACACTATACTATCGAAATTTGCAAGAAATAATTCCTAAATACAAGATCCAACAGACCGCAGTCTAACAGTTCGTAGAAGATCTTTCTTTTCCTTTCCTTTCCTTTCACAGAAACATCAGTTTTGTAGGCGACCATTCTAATGTCCGCAGTATTGGCGAAAACGTGGTTTAAATCTCCAAAACTCACTGAATAATAATTGCTGTTCTAAAAGTTGCGTCCATCGAAACGCAGTGCATTCTATTGTCAGAAATAGAAGCTATTTCACTACCATAGAAACTAGTAATCGTTTTATTCACCATGATTGCAGTCAGTGAATAAGGTATTCATTTTTTTGCCCTGGCCCTACCGCTTCCGCAGTCTAAATAATTGGTGCCCAACAATAGGATTGGCGCGTGTCATTCCAAGTGTTTTCGTTTGGGGACTCCTTTTCGGTTTTAATAATATCACAGTTTGAGTAGTGTTTTATGTTTGTTATAGATCCTTATTTATATTTGATCTTGAAAGTCGTGGTATTCTTTATTTTTATTTATTTCGGCTAATAAATTTTGGATTGGATAATTCTTCTCTTTCTATAAAATATAGCGTTTTAGTTATAGCATAAGCATAAGCATATGCTCACGACTATATTCCCCGATGGGGTAGTCAGAGATATTCTGAAACCTCAGAACATCCACGTTTCACCAGTAGTACCGAAACTCTGTCCAGTGTGACGGGGGGTGAGCCCGTCGCCACTTATAATGGACAGTGGGTACAATACATGCCTCGAAACTGAAGCATGCAGGTTTCCTCACGATGTTTTCCTTCACCGAAAAGCCAGTGGCGTTACAAATCGTACATAATCGTTTTAGTTATAAATATCTCTATATCACTGATCCAAGAAATTCTTGTTTTAATTAATGAACACAGTTTTTTTTCTTATTTGTACTAGTATTCCCGGCCCAGAGTAAACTTTAAAAATTTATAAATCCTTTGAGAAAAATATTCTTTCACGTACTTTCTCCCAGGAGACGTTCGTATAACGTACTCTTTATAAAGTTATATAATTATGCAAAGGCATTCATGTTAAACTTTTAGTTTCGATAGTGCTTTCTCATCGAAATGTTTATGCTCTAAACTTGTAGTAGTACCAACTTAATTAGAATTTAAAAATATATTTTGTAAATAAGAAACAAAACACACTTTGTTTTAGCAAGACATCTAACAGTTTTAATGCAGTTATGATTAGTATAGACTAACTTAATAAAAAAGGCAAAAAGCCAGCGGCACTGTTCAATATCATTCTTTCCCCTCTTCATTTCTTGCACGCAAGTTTGATGCTACTCATAAGATATTATACTTTAAACATTCGCCATGTGGCTCTATCCCTCTAATATATATTTTAACGCGACTTTATTTGCCCAAATTTGATGCAGTTTAAAGGGTGCATAATTTACTTTTGGGTAATTATTTTGCAATAGGGTTGCGCAGATGTTGAACTCCCAAATTAGGGACAGAGCTAAAGAAAATTTTAAGTGACAAACTTTGTTGAGAACTTTCTAATTAAATTGTGTTGTCATGTGAATAAAATATTGTAGATAGGTTTTACTCCCGACTTCGCACGCGTGGATGTAGGTAATTGTGAAAAGTAGTCTGTTATTTTCCGTTTTTGTTTCGTTGTTCCATTGCGACGTGAAGAAAGAAAAAACAAACACTAGCATTTGTAATGCTAGCTAGGATTTCGATTGGAATTCAAAGCAAATTAAAAACCACATTTGGTCATATGAAAGCTATAAAAACGGAGAACGGCCTGAATTTAAAGTGTAACTTTCGACAGTTCTCGACAATCTAACCAAATGAGATTCGTTAATGGGAAAATCAGGAAGCAAATTCTGGAAACCGACGTCCATTTCCACTCGGACGGGCCCCGGACGAATTTCCAATTTTCTATACGTGACCTTTTTCACTCTGATGTCACATGTTCAGCAAACGAGGTGTCTTTGAAAACGTAATTAGAAAATTCCCAAACGACGTTCCGTTTTGGGCTTTCTGTCGGATTTCACGAGTTGCTTGGACGTATTCACAAATTAGTTTTGTTCAAGTGGGTGCTTGCTGGAACTGAATGTTTGTTTCGTTTGTTCTCTGTTTTGTTGGAACTCGGAAGCCTTCATGTCTCACTGTGGATACAAGCTAACAAATACTCGATCTATAGCTGGTGTTTTGAAAGTAATGTGTGCAGTTTCCATAAAAAATACAGGTTGTTAGGTAAAACACAGGGTTTTAGAGTTCTAATTGAAAAAAAAATCAAATGCGCCACACGCTACTTGATGGAACTGTGAAAAACAGCACATGGATAAGAACAATGAACTCTCCAAAGAATGTGACACCAATTTATTAGGCGCTTGATGAACCACTTCTCATTCTTACCTCAAAGTCTCGCACAGCTACTACCTACGGTGGACCCATTATTTAAAAAAAAACATAAGATCACGGGATGTGGAAACAATAAAGCCTAGTGCCTAGAGCCTAAAGCCTAATCACAAAACGTTTACAAAATCACCTAAAGCAAAATTTTTCCTAATTTTCCAGTTCTTTGAACAAGCATTCTGGTTCAACGGAGGCATTCTTTTAAAAGCAAAACTAAATAATATTTTTAAAGAAATTGGGTTTATTCATATCATACCGCGTTTATTTACAAGTTGAAGCCTTTTTTGTTAAGTAATTTTATGTTTGGTGACATTATTTTTAAACATCCTACAGACATTTCAGCAGTATGGTAGGTACGAATACCATCCGTTGCAGTTTTTTATGGAACAGCAATTTTTTTTCGCGATTTTGATGTTGGTCCCATAAAGAAAGTTGTTCAGTTTGACGGTCTGATCATCTCATTAAAAATATGTCAGCTATAGGTATATTTTTTAAAGTTGTTGCCTGTTTTCAAGACGAGTCGTTTAAACATCAAAACCTTGAAAAAAAATGTGTGTGGGCAGAAAAGATTTCAATCCTAATTTCGTTAAGGAATTCTTTCCATTCCTCAATTCTTCACATCGCATACGAAACTTAATTCTATCAGTGCAATTACTTTCCTTTTAAGCAAATTAACAAGCTGGCTGTAAACGTAGAAATTCAATCCGACCAAATCTGTATGTAAATGTATTGTAATTGCGGAGCCGATATTCGAATTACAATTTCTATGTTGATTAGCCTTGTAGCTGTGAAATTTATGTTCTCTCCTCAAACGCCTGCTTTCCTAGTATAATTTTGTTTATACATTTTATCTAAAGGGTTATTGTTGGTGTAGAAAATACAAATGTTCAGTCAAGTCTATGTTTTGTTATGGAAAATCATGAACCGCCTATGTAATCAAAACGTGTTTGAATCTATTGCCAAAGGATTGGAAGCGGTATGGAAACGTAACTACCGTAATGTATACATTAGAGGAGGGTGCTAAATGCTAATGCTTCAGTGCCTCATTGAGTTTTAGGTTTTGGGTCTTAAAAGTGGTCTTTTTGGCCAAAAATCGTAAAAACCATGAATTGGCAATTAAAAGGCGACGTATGATTAAATGCCCTAGTAGATCGATCACAATATGCCTAATTCTACGATCGAACAATGGCATAATATAGTATACGTTATACACTTACGGCGTAGTGGAGCTTCGGTATTGGAAACGATCACCGAAGTTAAGCAACGTCAGGTCCGGTCAGTCTTTGGATGGGTGACCGTTTGGTGGTATTTCATCTCGAGCGTTTCCGTGCTTCGGAAGGCACGTTAAGCAGTTGGTCTCGGATAGTTCCATCAGATGGCGTTGTAACTATTCGTTAAGCCAAGTCAGAGGCCTATTGGCGGCTTGAAAATTCTCTGACAGCAAGGTGACCACTAACTTGCCTCCACCAACACGCACTGGGCCCGCGTGGTGGAGTATGGCCCACTCCCTCTCACCCTTATTCGTGAGAGGAGGCCTTTGCCCTGCAGTGGGATTCTACAGGCTATAACTTACTTTTTATACACTTACATGACTTACAAACAGAACAACTTTCTTTGCGGGACCAATATTTAATTCGCAAAAAAAATTGTCCGGTACATTTGGGTGGACTACCTAGCCATTCACATTTTTCTATGGAACGACATAATTTTTCACAATTTCGATATTGGTCCAGTAGTGAAAATTGTTAATTTTTTTTGGTTTGAAGCAGCTCTCAAGTATATGCATACATAAACTCACCACTATATATTTTGGGGTGGTCAGAAATATTACTGCAACTACCAACTTTAGTTGTAGCAATGCTCACGTTTAGCAATCCTCCGCACTTCCTAACGTATTTGTTTACTCCCTGTATAAACAAATAGTCTTTGTTTATACATCTGTCTCATAATCTCACTGTAATAATGAGCTTATTACATAAATACTTAATTCGTAATTTTAAATTTTTTAGCCTTTCAGACACAGACTGCAGAACTTCTTTCCATTATCATTATCTATGTAATCTTATCCATTTTAGTCGACTATTAAACTGTCACACTTAAAATAAATGGCAATCGGTCGCGCAATTTCACACCCTCTCATCCCACTAATTGAACCAAAATACAGTTTCTTTGTGTCTAGTGTAATTTTAGTTTCAGATGGGGTCACTCAGCCCACCCCATGGTAATTTAAGGGGTTTAGGTTTCTCTCGGTGTCAATTTAAAGTACTTTTGAAGATAATGAAGTAAATGTTTGATATAGACTAAGGCCGGGATACAGAGACGGTTTTTGAGTCAGTGCTCCGAAACTCACCTTTGAGAGAATACTTACGGCTCCACGTATCGCACGCGATACAGGCTGTCGCGCATTGACATAAGGTGCATTTTAGTTCGTCATTCCTGAAGCGCAAAGTTCGAAATAATCTGTTGCTTAGTCTAGGTAAGGTCGAAAAATTTCAAGGTTTGGCCTACAGGAGATCAAACTTGTTCGAATTGTTTTACTTCTTCATATACATTTTGAAAATCTATCTTTTCAAAACGTTTGGACGTCAATAATTTAAATGTCGTAGTTTCAAAGACGTATCAATAAGTATTAAAGATTAGTGTCTAAATTGAAATATTAATCTAGAATACTTAACATAAAATCTACAAAGAAATTTGAAACTTTTAACGACGTACCTTTTTAGACAGATGGTTTTCAAAGTCAATATTATAATAACCAGTTTTTGCCGACGGCTTAATTTGCCCGAGTGGAACTCGCTTCGTTTTCGTGGTCACATATCTAAAAAAAATATATACTAGATTCCATTCACCCTTTCAGTGGATAAAGTATGAAAGTGAAACTCAAGTTATGGCCTGCAGGAATCAGGATCCTACTGCATGCACCTCTCTCTTGACTATACTCTACCTTGAAGGCCCAGTGCGAGTTGGTGGAAGCAAACTAGTGGTCAACCTTCGGTCAGATAATTTTCAAACCACAATAATAGGCCTCTGAACTACAGGGCGAAATTGATATGAATAGATTCCTTTTAAACTTAGAGTCTACCCATCAAACTGAACAACTTTTACTATGTGAGCAAAAAAAATCTGTTGTTGCATACGTCATTTGAGTCGAGTAGGTCCTGCAGTTTACTATGGAACAGCAGATTTTTTTTGCTCCTATCGGTTTGCTCCCATAGAAAAAGTTGTTCAGTTTGATGGTTACACTCTTCGTTTAAAAGGATGCTAATGATATCAAATTCACCCTGTATAGTTAGATACACCGCCATCTGACTTAACTAACCCGAACAAACAGTAACGTGCCTTCCAAAACACGATGACGCTCAAGATAAAATACCACCACAGAGTACTAACAACGGTCACACATCCAAAGACTGACCAGAACTTGACGTTGCATAAATTCGGTGATAGTCTCAAATACTGATGTCCGTCCGTACACCAGAGCCAGAGACTGCCTCATGAAGTGTTATATTTAATTATTGTCCAGGATCTAAAATATTCATTTATCATAGTGTAGGTACTTAGGTGAATCTTCAGAGCGTTTGAACGCTGTTATGATAGGCCAGATAAATTAGGGCGTTCAAACTTTCAAACATTCAAACCTACACTTAAATCGTCCCATCAAAACACGATGATGAATGAAATGCACATATGAATTGTGATTCCAAGCAAAACCCTTGGACGTATTCATGGGAACGTTGACATCGCATTCCATATGCACTCTACAAATGTGAGCCTTCCGCCCTAGTTGCATAAATTCGTATTGTGGACGACAATTATGCGAACCCATTATTTCTGTCCGAGACTGCCCGCTCCGTTAGTGGAATTTTTTCGTCATTACGCCTATGGTTGTTAAAATGTGGCTGTGAAGTCAATGAACTGGTCATGGAGAAAATAGTTGGAATAATTTGGAATATTAGAGCAAATAGCTACGTAGTTTCAATCTTAGAGTGGATTGTCATTTGTGGGTTTGTAGGTACGATGCGATTGAGGAATAAGCTTTCTTTTGCTATGTTTTTGTGGGTGATAGGCAATCTACTTATCACTAATCGTCATACTGTCATTCAGTCCTGAAACTCTTGTTAAGTGTAAAATCTATGAATGTTAACTTTAAATGTAAATTGACTAAATTTTTATTGAACAAATGTTACTATAAAATTGATGATTATTTATTGGATAACTTGACTTAAGAATTAATTATTTGAATTAAGTATGTTTTTAAACTACTTAATTTCTTGTGACATTTTATAAATTAGCTGAAAAATTAATTCTATTGACATTGTTATAATAATAAAATTTCCTTAAAAAATTTAATTATTTGTACGCCACTGTTGGCTGAGAGTAGCAAGAACTATTAATTATTATGTTATATTATATTATAACTATAAGATCTATATGCATTGTACCTACTTTCAACAAATAAATTATTTGAATGATTGATTGATTGATAAGATAAATCATTATCATCTTACTATGCTCTTGACGTTGTCTCCTTTCTGCAAGTTGTATTTACTTCCGACGACAATACCCCAGTATTTTCCTTCACTAAATAACAATCCATATTTCCTTTTATTTTTCATTTTAAGATAAGATAATACAAATATTCTTTATTTGCACACCAAGAAAGCATCACCCATATTTTTTCCGCTCCTGCGCCCGCGGCATGATCGCGCGATAAAGCGCTATCGCGCCCTAGCTCCCTTTCTTTTTGCGCGTGAACGAACGAGTTAGCAGGCGCGATAAAACGTTTATCGATGTATCGTGCCGCGGGCGCTGATATCTATTGTTTTTAAAATATTCTTATTAGTCCAATCATTTTAGGGTTTGACCCTAACAATAATTCATCTATCGCTGAAACTTTGCAGTGTGATAAAGTAAAGTATACAGATTACGGTTGACAAATAATCTAGGTTTAATTTTTTCCGGTCCTAGATTATTTGTCAACCGTAATCTGTATACTATACTTTATCACACTGCAAAGCTTCAGCGATTGATGAATTATTGTTATGGTGTCCATACAAGGAAACTCTAAAATGACTGGACTATATCGTTACATTTTAGTCGAGTCGGTACAGCAGTTTTTTATCAGACAGCTGTTTTTTTCCCGTTTTCGAAGTTGGCTCCATAGTGAAAGTTGTTCAGTTTCATGGGCTGAAGCGGGGGTGCTAAGTATTACTAGGGTGTTTTGTTACACCCTGCATACGTTAGGATATAATAGTGGTCTTTGCATCACCCAGTCTATTGGTTAAACCAGATGACGCTCGACAATTATCCCTACGTTATGTGTACGTACGTATGCATGTGAACATTGTTTCTTTATGTATTTAATTTGAACAGCAACGGACGCACGCACAATGGCGGCAGGATGTCGCCGCGGTTTGGCGAATACCCATCCTACAAACATAGGTATAATAGTTGTACAATGCAATGGCTATAAAACGTAGAATTTGTACATATGTGGAAGAGTTGCGGATGGAAAATTGGAAATTTTTACTATTTTAAACTTAGTTTTATAGTTAATTTCTGTTGATTTGTCAAAATATCTTCTTTTGTTGAGTCGATGCTTTTCATCTGAATTTCTAATCATCGTTAAATTTAGATATTGCTGATTATACAGAGTGCGCCAGAGCCAGACGTATTGGGGGGTCACCGGGGGGTCCCCGGATTGTCAAGTCATGACCAATCATTCTAAATTAAAAGAAGCCAATAACATTTAAATAGAAAAGTTTAAGAGTTTTTTAATTCGAATCTATGAATCAAGATATATGGAGCTAACATGAGTGGAAGTGTCGGCAGAGGGCGCCCTCGTAGGACGAATTCTGATCAAATCAGTTGCGTCCTACAAAAAGAGGAGCTGCGGAGTACTCGAAACCGACGGGCATGTATGAAGAGGTGTATGGATGTGAATGAGGCAAAAGAGGTATGTAAGGATGGCGTAGATGGCGCGCTCTGGTCTCTGCCTACCCCATTGGGAAAGAGGTGTGACGTTATAGATAGATAGATAGAATCAAGGTAATGTATGTGTGGTTGTTCTTCTTTTAGAAAACGTAAAAGATGATACCACTACCCCCCTCTACCTCAATATTAAGGGTTGCAGTTTCCAGGGTCCTAAACCTAAGGTCCTAGGATGGAGGAAGAGATGATACGACATTTCCCTATAAAGCTTCTGGATTTTACGTTAAAAACATGTTTATGAAAAGTCGTTTCCTTACCTCTGATAAAGATCAGCGTTCAACGTTTAAAGAAACGTTTCAAAGTTTTGCTTTCGAGGTCAGATTTGTGGTCTCTTTATAATCATCATCGAACGAAGCTCTTCCAGAAAATTTACATAACAGTATAAGCACGTTTGGACCTATAATAGAGAGGCGTAGCCTACGTCGTCGCAATAGTCTGCTAAGAATTTCCAATATGCAGAAAACCATTTAATATGCACTGTATTAAATAATATGAACTGTAATGTTCTTTTACCATCGAGCTGTTTGGAAATAATGTTGGAACTAGGATTGTATTTTTTTTTAAATCATGTGAGTCAAAAGAGAACCCTTTTGACTCATTAGAAATCATTACTCGCTATATTTGCCTGAAGACCGCAGTTTCAAATTGTTTTTGAATTTTTGATATATTTTTAAAGTCAAACAGATAATATACTGCGTTTTGGTAAACAGTCGCATTGCTTTAAGAGGGATTGTAACCAAAATGAACAACTTTCCCTAAGAACCCTATAGGAAATTCGCAAAAAAATATTTACACTTTCCATACTAAAAGCAATCATTTTTCGCTATTTCCCTATAGGTTTCTTAGTGAAAGTTGTTGAGTATCATGGGTACTATCAACCCTTAAAGTAATGCAACTGTTTACCCTAACACCCTGTATAATGCTTGTAAATAAAATCTGAAAGATTGCTTTGTTCATTTCAAAAAGTGCAATCACATATTATTATATTCATTCATTTTGGATAAACACTTGCTTTCAGTTTTTGTATACATTACGTGCACAAATAATTCTTTAAAAATTATATGAAAAATAATGTTTTCCTGGAAATTTTACATACGTTACGTACCTACTCACGTTACGTTTCACTCGTTGTAATGAACATGGGAATAAATAACGATGAAAAAAAGATTGTAAATATTAATTTAATTAAAAACTGTACGCAGCTGGAACTAATTTATCGGTCTTTCTGATGCACTTTTAGTGCTTTCCGACGGCCAACAAACAAACAAACATTTTGATTAACGGCCAACACTTGTTGGATCAATCAATTTAATTGGTTTACGGCTCCGATCAAAAGTCTATCGGGTAAAACAAAGTTTAATATTAACTACCGTTTCGAAATTAACGACCGGGGTTTGGGTTTAACTCGGCTGAAACGTAAATGTTCTGGAATCTGGACTAAATATAACTATTGGTACCTCAAAACGTAAAATAATAATATTGAGCATTTTATTTCCATCCCTTGAACCATCTTTCAAAATAAATTAAAAAAAGATACGACAGGTTCCTAAGCACGTATGTAGGTATTACATGACTTGTAATTATTTAGTGTTTGAAGTTTTGAAGAAATTTTTAGAAAATCTAACTTGACTTATCTAAATCTGGACTGCCAAACCAGGGTCCTGGGTTCGAATCCCGGTACGGTGATGGATGTTACATGTTTGTGCCGTTGTTGTATGGTTCCCATAACAAAAAGCCTAAGGCTTACTTGGGATCATCACAATAAAAGGTGTTACTAAACTACAAATAAACATTTAAGGTGGTGTAGACCATCAAACTGAACAACTTTCACTATGGGACCAATACCGAAATCGCGAAAAAAAAATATGTTCTTTACTCCTACAAATCGACTAGAGCTAAATTATTATGGGATTTAAAATAATTTTTTTCGCGTTTTCGATGTTGGTCCCATAGATAAAGTTGTTCAGTTTGACGGTCTAAACAACCCCCTTATGAGTTTCAAAAATGTATTGTTACTTATTATGAAACACCCTGTATATATAGTGCCTGTGAGCGTTTTTTATTTATTATCTTTGTTTGAGTTGAAAAATAACTTACAAACAACACCTTCCTTCAACATCATCTTAGTTTCTCGAAGCCTGCACGCGGAAAATTTTAGCATTTAGTGTACCTGCTGCCTTTGACGAATTATCATACAGATGTGATGATGATGTGACTTACATTCTAATTTTATCTCATGTTACTTTCTTTATGTGAAGTTCATGTGTATAAACATTTTAGTTACTAACTTTGATTATATTTTTAATATTTAATTTTGGGTCCGAAAACCTCTTACTTAAATTTAGTGCTGATGGTATAAAGCCTAAACAGTATCTTGGAGGCACTAATTTATACGGCCATATAAGATAAGTATGGTAATTCTCAGACCACTGTTCATATATTTTGTCAATGGTAGGTTATTATGAGGAGTATAGTATCGTATATAATTATATCGTAGGTGATCAAACAACATAGGTAGCATAGCAAATGTTCAGGCAGATATGTTGCAAATATTGCATTTCAAGATATTATTTTTTTTTATCAGTAGGCAAGTGACTCTCTCTGGGTAGTGAGTCCATACGCCTCAAAATTTAATGAATGAATTATTAAAATATTCTTTATTTAAGAAAATTAAAGTATGTAGGAGTGCCATTTTCGGAAAGACACTCGTTGAAATCAGCAATAGAAAATGACCTAAATAGGGTGAAGTTTGTGTATTCATTTGGTCATTGATTTAGAATCTCACGATTCAAAAATAACACTTCTGGTCTGTACCATGTTAAGACAGAACTAAGTCCGGCTTTGCTAAGCAAAGGTAGTAAAACTTGATTCCGAAATCGAATCCAACCCTTATAAAATAGTTCCGTTTATTTTATCCTAACATAAAAATAAATCTAAGTTGCTTTATAACACTACTATACAGTGTAATTTAACATCCAAACTGCCAAATGACGCAAAACAAACGTAACCATTCCACGTATAGTAATAAAGGCCATTTTTATTGCTAACAGTTAACATAAAGTTTATCTGACTTCATCCCCTACCGTCTAAATGCAATCCAAACGCAGTAGAAACAGAAATTATACCAGCATTTACTTTCAACGATGCACTCAAGATATTTTCAAGTGTATACTGTAAAGCAAGAGTTAGTTTTATGATATTTTACTTGAATTTAAATGGGAGGGCAAAAGTCATGAAAAATTGTCGTGGTTACATTATTTTGGCTTTTACTGCTCAAAAATGTCATCAACATTATACAGTGTGCAGCGCAAGAACATTGGATCAAGAATCAAGTATCAAGAACATTTTGGTGCAGCGGCAAAATGACAGGAATTTTCCGTCAGATGGCGGTGTAACTATTAAGCCAGGTCCCTCTGACCTATATAGGCGGCTTGAAAATACTCTGACAGCAAGTTGACCGCTAACTTGCCTCCACCAATCCGCACTGCGCCCGCGTGATGGATTACGGCCCACTCCCTCTCAACCTTATCTGTGAGCGGAGGCCTTTGCCCTGCAGTGGGATCCTACAGGCCTAATAGTGACTATACCAATGTCCACGACTTTTGTATTTCGCCCCAATCATAGCGTTTAGGATCTAGCACCATGACGCCTAGCATTTCTCTTTCCATTGCTCGTTGCGCGAATTTTGACGTCGATTTATTATAAAATTATGAAATTGTATCACATGGATTAATGTATTAAAACTTCTTTAGAAATTCACCTACTAGCGTTAAAACGCTCAAGGATTACGAGGGAAACGCTCTGTTAAAATTATTTTCATCAAATGGATACTTTATATGCGGAACCCGTAGCTTTGACCGTCTACTCGTTTCACTTATTTCGATATTGGACCCCACTAATTTTGTTTACTTATTCATTAAAATGGAGAGCGATGTTGGGAGCACGAAATGTTTCCTCTATTAGATTTTTATGGAAAACTGAACCCCTAAGCGTACTTAAAGAGTAAAACCTGTTTTTTCCCTATTAAGACCGACCTTTTAGAGGCGAAGTTTCCTTGACATTAATAATTTATTCGTAAATCATGATAAAACACGATTAAAGACCCAAAAAAGGATCTAGGATCTAGGCTCATATCGGCAATCATTCACAACACTATAGTTAGACAATGAACTGAAAATTTCTCACTATCATAAATTTAATAAATGTAAATAAAACACAAAACAACTTGAAACAGCAATTGAGAATCCAGACATAATCAAACAAAGAAAATAGTCGGAAACATTCATAATGCTTTCTTCAGATACGGCATACGATATTCTCTGAATATTACGGCAGATTTACGTACAAAATGCATTGGTCTCGGAGCTGTTTGACGGACTGCCGATTCGCATCTTGAATTATTCATTCCTAAACTTTACCAACTCGAAGCCACATCGAATATTGCTTTGTTTTATAGTTTACTACCATTTGCTTTGCAACTTTGTCTGGAACGCGAAATATGACTTCCATAATCCAAATTCTGATCGCGGAAGAGAATTGAATATTGAGAAGATTCTGAACTCATTCGTTTACTTTTAAAAAGTTGAAACTAAAACGAGTGCACCGTCACTCACGTTTGACAGTACTTACGGGACCGTGTATCGCAAGTGATACAGGCTGTTGCGCATTGACATAAGTGAGGACCTGTAAGTATCCATGCTCCACCCAGGTGGAGCCTATGTGGAGCACGAGCACAGAGGATATCCTCTGTGGCACGGTCCCTCACCCTTTATTTCGTCGTCACTGAAGTGAAAATTTCGTAATTCGAAAAACCGCGAGAAATCGGGATTACGCGATGCGCGGTAACTACCTGTTACAGTAATAACTATTGAATCATCATCATCATCCCAGCCTATAATACGCCCCATTGCAGGGCACAGAACAGGCCTGCCTTCAAGGAGGGTGTATTGGGCGTTAGTCCGCCACACGAGCCTATGTGGATTCATAGCCTTCACAATATATACACATAAAAATTTCTTCTTCAGCGTATGCTGGTTCACTCACGATGCTTTTTTTCACCGTTTGAGAACAGTCTATAGGGACCAAACCATCAAACTGATAAATTTTCTCTATGGGACCAACATCGAATTCGCAAAAATTTATCCTGTACATTTGGCTCGAGCACACACGAACACTAAATATTTTTTTCGCGTTTTCGATGTTGGTGTACTAGAGAATGTAGAACAGTTTGACGGTCTGATCATCTCCTTAAAAAAGTGTCAGCATATTAAGTTGGACCCCGCATAATTATTACGTACTTTTTAGAACAAACTCATTGGTACATGGTATATCGTCCTCGCGCATTCGAACCTGGAGAGCGATTTTTGAATCTCATTCGGTGAGCTCAGCTTATGAAAATGTCAAAATTACTACGGAGATACGCATCTTTTTACTGCTGATTTTCCTTTCAAAAATCATACTCAAGGAGAGCGATTTTTGAAAATTAAAACAGCAGCAGAAAGATGCCTATTTCCATAGTAATTTTGTAATTTTCAACTGCTGTGCTCACCGAATGAGATTCAAAAATCGCACTCCAGGAGTGCGATTTTTGAATGTCATACGTCGAACTCAGCAGTATCAAATGTCAAAATTACTCTCGAGATATGCATCTTTCTACTGCTGATTTGACTTTGAATAATCATACTTCAGGAGTGCGATTTTTGAAAGTCAAATCAGCAGTAGAAAGATGAGTATCTCCAGAGTGATTTTGACATTTTCAACAGCTGAGCTCACCGAATGAGATTCAAAAATCGCACTCCAGGACCTGAAGGACGAGTTTCTATTAAGTCTCCATAACGCGCCACCAATGCATAACTATTGAATAATATGTCCTAAAACCGTAATATTTTTAGTTTTAAACTGAAAACATTTAACTGATTCGTTCAGAGAACGTCACCAATAACTCGAGCCTGGTCACGTTGCTCCCTGAAACATCCGTTACCCATTCGCCGACGCACAAATCGGTTCATTTGCGAAGACAAATGGTCACAGTCTGGCTTGCAGGCTTATACACAGATTCCATTTTCAAAAATTACTTGAAAAAGAGCTGGAAATCCAATAACGGGTACCAACGTAAACGCTTCACGTTTTATTTATTTCTCTGTTCCAATTTAGTCCTTAAATCTTTTCTACAAAGTTTCTCTCACTCAAATTTAAAATATTTGTACTTGAAGCCTACTTATTATACGTCAAATCTTTTTTTGAAACTACGTCGTAACGTAACGTGTTGTTTCTGTAGATAAGATGCAGCCAGAAACTCTTAAATATAAAGTTATACATACAGTCTATTTAATTAAATAATTTATACTATACTATGGAGGATTAGGATAGCATGGAGGTTGAAAAAACAGCTGCGCACGTGCTGCTAGAATGCAACGGGCTAGCACACTATCGGGCACAACACCTCGGATCTCCGGGGTCTCTTCCAGAAGCCTTCGGCAAGCTGGAGGAGCTAGGATGGCAGGAGTAGTCATTCTCACCTCACGCAAAATAGGCGCCTAAGTCGTCGAGTTGCGGAAAATGAGCCCGCTCAACCAATACCAATACCAATACCATACTATAAGCTAGTGACGCTCGTACCCAAGCATTTTGATAATTTAAAAAATCATCCAATTTATAATAGGTTTTCTTACAGATAACTTTTATGAAAAAGTTATGTTTGTTTAATATTTGGCATTGCATTTCCAGCATGCCTACACCATGTCATTAATGTTTTTGTTAGACACAATAAAATGTAACGACACACTATCGATGAAAGTTATGCCCATTGTTTGATGACCGATCGGCACCAATCGCGTTTCAAGGAATTCAGTTTGTTATATTTAACACCGACGGTGGCATCGCAAGGCGCTTCGTTAGAGCTCCGTTTAGAATCTAAATGACGGTTTTAATAGTAATTAAGATAAATTATAGTTGATAAGAGTTCTGAACAACGTTGGAAGGCATCGGCACCCTATTGAAAATAAGATAATGAGTGACAAAGAACCTGCATAGTCCAGATCGAAATTCTAACGATATTACAGTGTAGTACTTATAGTGGTTATTGTTTCTCTATAGCTATGCATATATTATCAACTTGCTGAGTACTAAAATTCTTAGGTACCTACCATAACGCATTTTTGAAAACTTTTCGTTTTCATACCGTCTGATTAAAGGAGTCTTCTATTGATAATAATATTATCCATCATCGTAATTCATAATATTTATTGCATAATCATATCATCATCATCAGCCCACATGTCCCACTGCAGGCCAAAAGTGTGTCACAAATAAGCTTAATACAAATGAACATTATCAAATGTTACTTGAATGTTATAAGGTATTTATACTAGCTTTAATTTGATAACCATATTATTACGATAACAAAAAAAAATCCCTATGTCACTACTACAATCAATATGATACATCCTTCTTCTGACGCAGTCGGGTAAAAAGCCAAGAGCCGAACAAGGTCGAAGCCAATTCCAGGTTAAAAATTAAAGCCAAATCCAGGATGACGGAGATAATCTCAGTAAGGTAAAGAAGGTCTGACACACGATCCCGATACGCCCAAGTGTAAGGAAGGCTTTAATGTTCTTTTCAAATAACAGGTCCTTTAAAACAGGCTATTTTCTTATTTATGACCTAGGAAAAAGAACTCTGTCACGGGACTTCTTATAAGGAAGGATTGGAGGATTTAAATGGAGCTCGGTACAGTCTCAATAAGCGGCTTGGCTCTCAACACGCCTCGTAAATTCGATGGCAATTGTTTGTTTTTCACGCAAAACGCTCACACGATTCGATGGTAAAAATTTTGGGTGTTAGTTTTATGTGGATGTGAACTGTTGCAGAAATTTTAAAAACTCAGTTATGATACGACAAAGTTCTTAAAAATCGTATTGTGATTAATTAGTTTCGTCGCAGAAACCGAGGTGGACAGCACTTGAAGCCTATTAGAGCAACGACTTTACCAGAGTGGTAGACTGGATGTGGAAATGGAATGTGCTACGGTGCGTGGGAGTGTGAATAAATAAGGTCTATGTCTTGATGATCTAGCATAGCAGTGCGAAATGGCACTATCGCGCCTCAACCTCTCTTGCTGTTTGCTCACATCCGAGTGAGAAAGAAGGCACGATAAAGGCTTTGGCGAACGTATCATGCTAAGTATTCTACGTAGACGATTTAGGCTGACATAGAAGAAAGATATTTTACCCGTATTATATCCTTATTTATATACGAGTAAATAGAATAGTGAATTTGTTTGTTAGTGCCACTTTAAAAAGCTTCATAAAATTTTGTGAGTGTAGAACAAGCTTTTTTTATGTCGAGAAAAACGTCAAAGCCTTGGGCATGAGCAAGTAAAATGGTAAATCAGATAAAAAAAATCGCTTTAACAGTTTCTAAGATGTCCTTGTCTTATCCATGCTATTATACTGCTTCACATCCTTAACTGTAGCATGCAGTTCGTAAATCTTAACTTTTGTCTGCTATTTCCCGTACAGAATTGTTTCAGTGTTGCTCACAATATATCCGTATTGATAAAATACATAGGTATTGGCTGTAGTGATTTGTAAAATGCGCCTCCCTGATTTATTTGTCTGGTTGGATACATTTGAAATTGTTTGTAAAAGCCTAATGTTGTGCGAAAACAAGTTGGCTTATCTGCTTGTTTGGAACACTACATAATATTTTACAGTTTTTGAGAGTTACGCGGTTATTATTTAATATAGGTATACTTTCGAGTCACGTTGCAGGGTTTGCCCCGAACACTCGTCTTTCGCGTGGTGTTAGCGCGGTTCGCGTTTCAGCCTGCCACGAGGCTCTGCAATCCATCTCAGTTGTGTTCTCAATAACAATCCTCGAGATTGGATAAATACTCCCTCAAACTAATTGACATTGGCGGAAATGCGGTGCTAGCTAACGCACAAGCAAGAAGTCCATTATTTATAAATAAAAAATTTGTATACTTAAAAGACAGTTATTAAAAATTGTTCAGTTCTAGACTACATAATGTTGTGTCCAGAAATAAAGCTTAAGTTAAGGTAAAAGAGGATTAGATTGTGGATTATCCTCTTAAAACATAGTAAATGATAAAAATAACGTGCAAATTAGAATAACAAAGTTAAGTAGGTACTAGATCAATCATAGAATAATAAATATTCCAGGATGTAAAGCCTGACCAAAAATATAAAAAACATGGATTGGGGGCGCTGCAATCGACTGTCACCTTTAATGTTAGTGTTGCAAGTACAAAAATTAGTTCCAATGATTTCCCAACATGGCGAGGTTTTTATATTCCTGGTCAGGCTTTACCTACCATCAGTGTGGTTTTAACATAGAATGGACCTTTCTTACCATAGGTGTCGCTGGAAACGAAAAAGGGGTAAAGGGTAAAAGTATAGGGTTTTTATGCACTGTTTTGTGGGCGAAAAGCTAGAATGCCATCACTTGACACGTCATTCCATCCTGAAACCATAAATGTGCTAAAAGATCAGCCACAACTGAACGCTTAAACAATTCGTTTGTTATACAGGGTGTGTTATACAGGGTGTTAGAAAAAGTATAATTAACCTTTAAACCTCATACTCTACCAATCAAACTGAACAAGTTTTACTATGGGAGCAAAAAGATCAGAGCAAAAAAAAGTTAGCTGTCCCATACTAAATTTTAGCGATTTTTTTTGCTCTGAATGTTTTGCTCCCATAGTAAAAGTTGTTCTGTTTGAGCATAGCATAGCATAGCATATGCTCACGACTATATTCCCCGAGGGGGTAGTCAGAGATATTCTGAAATCTCAGAACATCCACATTTCACAGTTCTGTTTGAAGGGTAGAGTTTGTGGTTTAAAGATTAATGATACTTTTCCTTACACCCTGTATAGTTGTAGAGGAGTTTTTGACCACACCGATAGAGATCTATTGTCGTGAGTGTATCATAAATCCGTATAATTATATAATGTCATATTCTCATCGAAAACGCAGTTCGATTTACATCAATACCCTTTACAATGAATATTCTAATCAAGTCCGCACCACATGTAAAGCCAGACATGCGGGCTTAACTATATTGACAGCTAATATCTATTTAAATAACCATTAAGCCCGTTGAGTTGCTCTGTGGCTCTGCTATTGGGTGGTCGTGTCGGTTGCCCCATCCCCGGTCCACAGTGGAACTCCAGTGGTGGCTCAGGATATTGTTCTTTTATAAGAACAACCCTTGAAGTCACCAAAATATCAATATAACCGTACAACGTCAAGCACTTTTGCTATAAAAACTCGACATTGGCAAAATCATCACATACCCAAGATGGCAGCCATTTTTTAAAATATAGAATAGAATTAAGCCCGTTCAGTTGAATAGTAAATCTTTGTTAACACGCCACGGTTTGCTTTTTCTCTTATATTTATTATGCGTTCAATTCACGGTTTTACATCGCAAGTATTTTGTTTTGTAAATAAAGATGTATGTAGCTAACTATTTTACATGTCACGATGTGTTTACATTTAGGGAAGAAAAGGAGTCTCAAAAAGCTCGGTATCGAACTACTCGGACTCCATCCATCGACCTAAAGTTTGTTCGTAACATTTTCCTTTACTTGTTTTTTTACCACCATTATCAATCATTTTGTTTCTTGCCAAAGGCACCAATATCATGGACATATATAATGTCTTTTTTTTTGTGAAAATACGACACAACGACAATTCACATATACATGTATCAATTTTGTGAAAAATTACATACTTATGAGTTTCATTCGCGTTAGAGACACTACCTAACATTGCCCGTATAGTAGATTACACACCGAGGGCAAGAAAGTAAGAAAGGTCCCAGACCTCGCCGAGGTCAACAAACATGTGATCTGAGGCTTTCTTATTTACTGTCCGAAGTTAGTATACTATTATTCTCCTCGACAGAGGTGGAAAGCGGCAACTTCGTTTAGCGCAGCGGGACGTAAATTGACGCTTTCTGTCCGGAGGGGAGAAAATATTTTTAATGAGAGAGATCTTTAAAAACACAAAAGACTTCATATAAATTCTTAGCATGATCAATTAATTGTGGGTTGGTAACGAAGTTGCCGCTTTCCACGTCTGTCGAGGAGAAAAATCTAGTATACTAACCTCGGACAGTAAATAAGAAAGCCTCAGATCACATGTTTGTTACATGAGATCTGAGGCCTTTCTTACTTTCCTGTCCTCGGTGTGTAATCTACTATAGTGTGAATATTTTGATGAATCACTGTTTTTTTTGCTTCAGGCCGACAAACTTAACTCAATATTTACAACTCAGAAATAAATACAATAATTTCATGTTCCAATATTTCCTTTCCCAATCTGACAAATCGAAAGATGATCCCATCTGATTATTTCAATGATCGAGTCGTGATCGTTTCATGTATAATGCTTCGAGAGCTTTTGGCAATAATCCAAGTGTGGGTGTCGGATACACTAACTTCACACTTGTGGTAGTTATACGTATTAATGTATGTGTCTAGAGGCTCTAAATAAACTATTTGGTAGAATTGCAAGCCCCTGAGCGACCACCCCCGGGACATAGAAGAGGATGTATGTCTGTAGTTAGAATTTCATTGGTTAGTGTTGCGGAGATGAACATTTTAGAGATTGCATTAAATTTTTATAAAGAGACTGGGCTTCGTTTTCCTGGAACACGTGAAAATTTTCCGAATTAACAGGAGTTGAATTTTGCGAATTTTTTGTTCTCTTCACATTTATAAGCGAAAAGGCGTACTTAGGCTAAAAATACATTATGTTTTATCGGTGCGATTCATCATTTCAAATTACTTTCTACGAGTAAATGAGTCAATAAGTCTAATATTTATACGGCTAAAAATGGAAAAGAAAAATGTGATGATAAAAATCTAACTTCTAGGTAATTTTTCGAGAGCAAAATTGAAATGTCAAAAATAATCGATTAAAACGAAGATAATTTGATAAGAGTTCTGAACCATTTTCGTTTAAAAACAAAATAAATGTAATATTAAATTTAGGCAGATCAGACCACAAAGGAATGTAGTAAGTATTAAACTATTTTTGTTCGAAAATTTGGAAGGATATCTCATGATCCTTTGGCCTTTGCCCGCACCCTCCATGTCATATATTCAGAGTGAACCCGGTCTCAAACGAATCCGTCACGGTGGCATAGACGCTGTTGTTTCTCATCAAAGTTGGGATGGGATGATATGAGATGTACCAAGATGTAATCGATACTTTGGATGGTAAAATATCGACAACTATTTATGCGGAGGTCAGATAGGCTTCAAATAATTTGATGAAAAGTAAATATGAAACCTGAAACGTAGCGCGCTCTCCCAGAAAATGCCTGTTTTCTCTTACTCTTCCCTTGAAGAGACTCGACTGTTTGGTTTGAAGTGCCTGTGCTTGAAGTCGATGTGTCGCATTCGCACGTCAATAATGAATTATTAAATAAAATAATCAATGTCATTCATAAATCCTAATACTTACGTGGATTCCATTTCAACTCCTCTCTAACACAAGGCGTTGGTATCCATTTGTGTTCGTCCACTGCTTCAAATATCGTAGATTTTAAGTTTATCCACAAATATAACTTTCACAGTTTCCATAATTTCACTTCTCAAAATTTGCTATGTAAATTTGTCGGATATTATGTATCCACTTGCGTCACATCCACTTGCGGCCCTTACTTCAAAAGTTTTTCGATATCATTAAATAAGAGACTTATAGGCATCACTATTAACGTATCGGTGAACCTTTATCAACAATTGTCAGCTTTAATTTGATTAGCCGACGCCTCCTCCAATCGGGAACGAGTGACGCGAGGAAGGGTCAAAGATCGAATTTATAAAATTTGTAATTTACGAGTTTTAAATTCGACCAGTTTAAATTTAAATTAAATTACACATTTTTGTTCAAATTTAAAAAGTTTTTTAGAGACTCTTCTAGCGGAGTAAATCGTCTAAACGACCATAAAAGCAACGTTGACCAGTGGACGTCTTTGGATGGGTGACCTTTTTAGTAGTATCATCTCGAACGCCCATACCTTTAAAGGTATTTTAAGAGGATTAATGCGAAGCGCACTCCATACAAACGAAGTTAACCGAAGTCTGGTTATGTTTATTAAAGTCAATGCTATTTACAGAAACAATCTTGAAACTAATCTTTATGCTTGTATGTTGTCAGATTTTCGTTAAAATGTATAGTTTAAAGTTACAGTGCTTCAAAGATATCGATACAAATCTTAAATTAATCCTATTAGCATTGAAACTGTATTACTCCCTCTGTATAGGCCATTAATTTGACCACCACCACCAATACCCATTCCAATACCCATTGCAATACCATTTCTAAGCAAAAATGTTTATTCTTAAAAAAATTTAGCAAATTGACATAAAAGCTACCAACAAGAACAAACAAAGTCTAGAAAACAATGTAATATTTCAACCAGTGCAAGCCGTGATATATTTCTATCGTATTAATATATTTATGGCGTCTGTCAGGCAGGTAATGGCATGAAAACACCACAGAAAATGTTGGAGCAATAACTTTGTGAGAGAAAAACACAAATAAAAGTAACAAGATTGAGGGGGCCATACTCAAAGGAAAGTCGTGCATAAAATAAGAGGCTGCAATAGTACGGATGCATTTTGTCAATTTGTGAAAGGTAATAAATTAGATTGCAATATATCATACTTATCATGAAATATTTCTTTTCTTACTTTTGTACCGCAGGTTTTTTTTTACATATTCACTCTCAATACGGTGAATCCATCAATTTTCGTTATAAAACTTAGGCATGGATTCACCGTAAGCAATATTTGAATTCTGAATTAAGGATTCTGGAAACAGATTCCTTTGATAACGTAATTTGATTGTGTTACGTATATTTTAGGTCTGATAGTATCATTCTTACATCTATGGTCAAGTACTTTTCTGAAGTTGAATTTGCTGTATCAAGACAAACAACGTAATTTTTCACATACATAATAAAGTTAACATTCTGTAAAATTATTTTCAACACATTGATATTCCAAACCGAACATATACGTTACTCATTACTTATCTTCAAACGCATCGATACGCAACATTTATTACGTTTCAAATTCCAAACTCTGCTTTGCGATTTCAAAAATTTCCATGACCCTTATTTTACTAGTATTTAAGACAGATCCTTCTATGACTTGAACTCTAAGAGGATGTTGATTAAAATTGTTTGCGAATGTCTAGAGCCGTTCTATCACGTCAAAACAAGGAGCAGGGGAACAATGTATTGCAGTTGGCAATCTTAATGCCCTTTCCACAATATCTTTAGTGTGACGCCCCTATATGAATAATGTGTCATACGATCGCGCCCTTTTATCTACATCGAGGGAAACTTTCTGAGATTTGGAAAACTGCGTTGGGGTAGAAAGCATTTTTACAACTATTGGATACGATTTCTTGGTTTATGAAGCAGGTTTATCCACCATAAACTTATAGTTCTACTGCTATTTGTTTTATATTGTTTCCGTTTTGATGAAAGTTGGTGAATGGTGATTTATCATTAGCAGTTGTTCATTTATTTAATAGTTTCTTGTTTAATAATAAATTCCCCATTATTTAAGACATTTTACTAGTATGACGATTTTTTATTTCAGAAATTTTACTAGTAAGTCGTTTTGCTTTTGTGTCGTTCAACCCACAAAGACATTTTATTAGATTGTCTTTCTACTACTTTTCCAATCAGCCTATCGTTACAGGGATTGAGCATATAGGTGAATAATATTCTTTCTTCTTCAGAGTTCCTGTACTACACAAGTGAAACGTTGATGTTCCGATTATCTCTGAATACCCACCCCCCCGGGGAATTTAGTCGTGAGCGCTATGCTATATTCTTTAAAGATAATAAAATAGCTAGATGAGATATAGCTTGTTATATTTATGCCCGTCGTGTAGCAATACCAAAACTTTTAGCAGAAAAAAAATTACGTCCTTAAAAACACAATGTGATTTGAATGAAATGCTAAAAACCTGACTGATTTGATAAGGAGTTGCAATATCAGTTCGTTGGCTATATTTACACCCTCTTTCAAAGTAAAATCCCTTTGAGGAAAAGATAAACTTTCATGTTTATTTGTTTACTAGATGTTTCATTAACTGCCTGGTTATAACTGTGATCCCGCCATTAGTTGATTGTCATTTGTTATATTGCTTTACGACTTCCAGAGTAGTATTATTTTTATGGGACATCTTAAATTGAACGTGAAAATGGTTGTAAAAGTAAACAGCTCATAGATTGTTTCGTTTTGATAGGGTGGGATGATGAATTTCAAACTTTAGTTGATCTGGTTTTGGACGAACAATAAATTATCAATAATTTTTTCTGTTCTAATGACACGACGTTTGGTATGTTGTTTACTAGACGAATTAATTTAGCTAACGAAATTCATGTTGTTCAGTAAGCTGAAATTCAGTTAAATCAAATTAAGACTATTTACTACTACACAAAAAAAATCTTTATTGAAATACAAAAATAAAGTTTATCTTGTTACGACGTTATTGGTTACTCATGTAAATTTTCTTTCTGATATTGCCTCAAATTTTTTTAAAGTATTCTCTTGAGTGCATTGCCAATATTTTACTAAACATATCAGAAGACACCTTACTTTATAATACGACGTATTTAAATGAGCATTCTCTCCCTCAGGCAACAAAAAATTGAGTACAAATACTTGTATTATTTCTATGGGGGTGACTTTTTAGGGCAGGAAAAGCCAATGTTTTGGGTCGGTGATTCTGTACGTGCGTATAAAAAAATGCATGGGTTCAATATTTTAATATTAACTGTATTATGGGGTGCAGGGATGCATTCTTGGGCGCATTATGGGAAATGTTTGGATTAATATGGGTATGCCTGGTTATTAAGATTGATTGTTTGACTAACTGAGTTACGTATTTAGCTATTATCATGCATATATTGAATTAAGGAATGAAACACTAGGTGAGTATGTAAACTTTCAAAATTTTCGTGTGTGGTTCAGACCATCAAACTGAACAACTTTTACTATAAGAGCAACCCAGAAATAGCAAAAAAT